>JAPDPK010000003.1:0-5247500 GCA_031772115.1 Heritiera littoralis
CCCCTACAACCCCAACCCACCCACCCCAACCCCCAAACCCCAAACCCCAAACCTAAACCCCAAACCAAACCCCAAACCAAACCCAAAACCACAAACCCGAGACGAAAACCCCGGACCTAGACCCAAAACCCGGACCTAGACCCCAGAGCCCATACCCCAGACCCCAGAGCCCATACCCCAGACCCAGACCCAGACCCTAGACCCTGAACCCTGAACCCTGAACCCGACACTCGACACCCGAAACCCGAAACCCGAAACTCGAAACACGAAACTCGAAACCCGAAACCCGAAACTCGAAACTCGAACCCCGAACCCCGAACCCTATAAATAGTTATGTAACCCTTTTGGGAGAACACAATTGATTTTAGTAATAAAATTGAGAGGCTTCTTCTCTTTGGTTCTCTTGAGAACTCTTGAACTTATCAAGGTCTTCCTTGTGGCGTTCTTCTACCTTCCACCAATATATACCATAGGTTCTTGCTTTTCTAAGCGACGGGTCTTGGTCCAATACCATAGGTTCTTGTGTTTCTACACAACGGTCTTGGTTTTACTTCTAATTTTTGTTTTCCTTTGCTGCGTTTTTAACTTGTTATTGTTTTTCTTCAAGTGTTCTTCGTCTTCTTCATTGAACCTCATCTTCTTTCGGTGAGGTCCATATTATTTGGTATCAGAGCTTAGGTTCAATTCGTGGGAGTCTCGTTTTTGTTTTTTTGTTGTCTTCTTGTCTTGGACAAACCTTGATCTTGAATCCTTTTCCGAGCCACCACTAGTATTGTTTGTCCCTCAAACTTATTGTCTTCATTAAAATAACTTACCTTTACTTACCCACAAGGTAAACCCTATCTTGTTCTCCAAGCAACCAAATCCCAAAGGTTTTCTTGCTCACCAAGAAACCTTCAAAAGCTCTACAACCCTATCTTGTTCTCCAAGCAACCAAATCCCAAAGGTTTTCTTGCTCGCCAAGAAACCTTCAAAAGCTCTACATCACATAAAGACTACTTGTTTCACAAGCCACCGTTCCCTCTTGTTCCTTGCCACACAAGCTACTACCAAAACTAGCTTGTTTTTGTCAAAAGTTGACTTATTCCCCAAGTAAACCTCTTCTTATTATTTAGACTTTTTGTTTTTTTCTTCATTGTTCGTTTACTTTAGTAAAATATAAAAAAAAAGGAAAAAGAAAAAAAGAGAAAAAAATAAAAGAAAAAAAGGAGAACATAAAAATCAATTCAATAGGCGATTTATTACATCGTGTGTAGCAAGTGCAACATCAAAGGTAATTTGTGGAGGTGTGCTTCATCAAAATCTTGAGGTAGTCATTCTTTCTTGAGCTTTGAGATTTCTTATTTGCCTAATTTTAAAATTCATTGTTACCATTCTACCCTACTACCTAAAATTACCTTTTTGACCCTACCACGTAAAAGGACAAAACTACCTCACCTTTGGCTAAACCCTACCTTAATTAAACAACCCAAAACACGCATATTTCCTTTAAGATTTAGTTTCATTAGAGTCTTCTTAAGCCTTATTGAGTCTTGCAAAGTCTTGTTGAGTCTTCATTGTTTTGTTTTCCCTTGATTAAAATCTTGTGCTCAGCTTGTTTATTGTTGGTTGATAGTTGAATTCCATTAGCTGATTTTTGCTTGAGTCTTGAGTTCAATATAGAACTTATAGAGAAAAGTTGTGTGAGGAAAAAAGGCAAGTGTGTGAGTAACATTAGTCGTGAAAAGCCATATTAAAATTGTGTGAAACACGAGTGTGAGTGTTACATTCACTACAACAAATTTGGCAATTTATGACGCATGAAATAACGTCACAAAATATTAATTTTTCGTCACCAATAGATTTTGGTGACGAAAATTTTATCGTCACAACGATCGTCACCTTTGCGCCGTCACTAAAGATCAAACGTGACGATCTTATAATTTTCGTCACCTATGCGTGACTCTAACGTGACGATAACATAAACCGTCACCTAATGGTTACTTTTTTGTGACATCTGATTACGTCATAAATTAGTATAAAAATTCGTCACTAAATATTGATATCGTCACCAAAGATATGATAGAATTTTATATATTAGTGACGAAATATCAAATCGTCACACTATAGGTGACATAAATTTTCGTCACCTATGATAGTATAATAACGTCATAAAAATCTTCTCAACGTCACTAAAAATAGTTAAAATATTAAGCTTTGTGTGACAAAATATCAATTCGTCATTGTATAGGTGACATCAATTTTCGTCACCTATAGTAGTATGATAACGTCATAAAAATCTCTTAAACGTCACTAAAAGTAATTAAAATTTTAGGTATTTTGTGACGAAATATCAATTTGTCACACTTTAGATGACATAAATTTTCGTCAACTATAATATTATAATAATGTCATAAAAAATGCCCAAATGTCACTAAAGATAATTACAAATTTAATTTTAGGTGACGAAATATAAAATCGTCACGCTATAGGTGACATAAATTTATGTCACTTATATTAGTAAAGTAACGTCATAATAAAATCTCAAATGTCATGATGTTTTGATTTTATAATAGTGACGAAATATTTAATGTCACAATATTATGCGTCACATTTCTTTAATTATAAATAATATTTATATTTTTTTGAAATAATTAAATAAAAATAGTATTATTCATGCAAGATCTCGATTAAATAATATTGGAATATAAATAACTGTTTCGACATTTGCATTGATTCTCAAATGTAATTAATACCTTCAATAAAGTCAATGTAAATCACATAAAAATAATATTGTTTAAAATAAAATAAAGCTAATACGATCTAAATTGTCTAATATTCAGAAATATAAATAAAAATGAAAATCACCTAATAAGTTTGAAAGTTCGAAACAAAATATACCAAATCTAAGAAATAGCTAGAACAAGCTTGAATTGTAGCTCTCAATCCAATTCTTGAGTCGAGGGTGATTGTGTTGATTGGGAGTTAGTGTCACTTGAAACTGCAATAAACAAATATTAACAAACTATCAATACAATATATTACATAATTTGATAAGAAAAACAATAAATTATTATTAAAAAAAATAAGAGCAATAATCTACGACTTATCGCAAGACTTTGTCAAAAAGACAACAATTAAAAAGCACTACACATATATTTTCATCATGAATTTCATAAATACAAAACCAATGTAATAAAACAAGCAAGCTCATGTTCCAAGGTGTAATGCAACAAGCAATTTGCAGCAATAATTGTAATATAACAATTGTAAATCCAACAACAAATTTTATGCAACAAACAAGCTCAAATTCCCAAGTATAGTACAACATGTAATTTATTGTAGTAATTTTAATATAGCAATTGTAAATATAACAAACAATTTAACACAACAAACAACCTCAAGTTCCCTGGTGTAATACTACAAGCAATTTGTAGCAATAATTGTAATACAACAATATACAACCAATGTAATGCAGCAAGTAAGCTCGAGTTCACAGGTATATTACAGCTTGCAATTTGTAGCAATAATTGTAATACAGCAAGATAAATAAAATAATGTAACACAACAAGCTCAAGTTCCAATCAATAATTTAATTGAATATAACAAACTAAGAGAGAATATAGCAAACAATTTGTAGCAGACTTGCTTTTCTTACTTTCAAGATCATGCGTGTTTATCATATTGTTGAAGTTAATCTCAAATTTAAACCACAAGTAAAATTATAAATTAAACAAATTGCATTCTTTCACTATGTAATAACGCCGAATGGTCTAATCATTTGTCTTAAATTCTAAATGCCTAGATTCATACAACGGCATTTAGTGTGCTTTATGCTAAAAAAATTGTGAGAAGGAAAAGAAATACCTGAAGATTGGGGGATAGGGACTTGAATTCCAGCAGCTATCAAAGCATTTTTCTTTGCTTCAATTTGGCTTTCAAAATGCCCATTCAATAAAGGTAATAATATAAAAAACATCTAATATTTAAGAACTTTTAAAATATAAAAATTTACCATTGAATAGCGACTAGCCACAAAGGCCCTTAATCCTTGGTTATGGATCAACTTGACTTTGCTTCGAACTCCAGCATTTATCTCACACCTCCTCTTCATTTACATAAGAATGCAAAATAAAATATAAAAACATTCATGGCATATGAATATTACTGGAGAAGTTGTTGGCCTCCATTAAACACATGAAGTGATGCTAGGTGCAGCATGCTGCCATTTGCATCATGCAAACTTGAGTCATTAGAGAAAGATAAATTTCCATCTTCAGTGAGAAAATCCACAAGGGCATGTGCAGCCAACCAAACAGAATCATAAGCATAAAGTGCATAAGAATTGAAACCTGCAGGACCTGCACTTTCCTTATATTTCAAATTGTTCCACCTAGACCTAAAACTCTTTTTGAGATTGGTATCGGGGGTGTAATGGCGAAAAGCAACAACACCTTGCAAGATATTCATTGTATCAGGATCAATTGCTCCCATCGAATCTAAGTATGAAAGAAACCAATGCGTAGCAATCCAAACATAACCATCATATTAAGAGCCTTAGCAACAGAAAAGATATTCAAACCGGTGTCAGGATTGACATGAACTACATAAACTCGTGATTCCATCAGGTTCACCTCAACTAACAAGTCATTGATCTTGCTTTTGGAGTCTCTAGGCCTGAAGGAGGCCTTATAAGAAATCTTAACACGATTCTTTGCCAGGGCATCACCCAAAACAGAAATCCCATTTCTTCCATAATCATCATCCACAAATATTGCTATGACCTCCCTCCAGCCATAAAAGTCAACGAAATCAGCAATTGCATACATCTGAAAGTAGTCACTGTGTGTAATACAGAGGAAATACGAGTACTGCATGGAAGAAAGAGTGGGATCTGTAGCTCCAAATGAGAGAAGAGGGACATGAAGCTCATTAGCAACATGGGAGATGACATGAGCTATTCCAGAAGATTGTGGACCAATGGCTACAACTATATCACTTTCCATCAGCTGCAAAGCTACACAAACACAAACAACAGAATTAAAGTTTAATGTCTCCACTCTTCTGAGAGAGAAAAAAGGGAAGGGTGTGGGAAGCAATACCCATATAATCCTAGCTAGCTTATTCTAGTATTCTTCAGCGATTTTTTTTGCAGGACACTTATGCAACAATGCAAATTGTACAAGGTATTAGGTGTAAGCGCTTTGTGTTTTCTCCCAACTAAAAAGGAAAGAAAATGGTGGGCATATCGCTGGTTGATACAAATTGTGAGTTAAATAATGTTTTTTCCTGATTTGCCCATGGGATTTAATATCTTAAGTAATCGGTTAATTATCAACAGGACTTCTTAAAACAAACAATAGCAGTGCAACCTAATAGATTCCTAAATTACAATAGCCAGAACTTATGAGACATTTCTGGAGGCCTAAAATCAAACATTGCCGAATAAACATAATCGTATAGATTACAGCACAGAAGCAGATCAACTGAACCAAATATAACAGACAGAAAGGCAGCCTTACATAATGTTGATACTATCAAGAAATTACATTGTGCAATCTCTCCTGAGGTCAAGACCAGAGAAAACAGCCTGATTTTTAATGTAAGCTAGCAATGCAGTCTAGATCAAACAGAGTCCCATATTGGCCATAATAGCTATAACCTTCAAGAATCGATATCAATTACATGAAGTCAATGTTGTAAAATGACATCAAATAAGGTAAATACAACCAAAAGCCTAGGCTCTCTAGTCTTAGCATTGCTTGCGACAGATTTGGGGTCTAAATTACGCAAACAACCCAATGCTTTGCCAGTAAATGGCATATGGAATAGTAAAAAGATACCCAACGCAAAGAAGGAGCCACTGATTTCATTATCATCACTTCCCCTCTTAGAATGTACTGATTCTCTGTCTAAAAACAGTTCAGTTTAATTCCTCAAAAAATACCTCAAAAATACATTTAATTCAGCAATGCAAACAGACAAAAAGTAGTTCAAGCTCAATTCAAATTGCACAGTACAAGAAATGAAGAAAATACCTTCCATGGTTCCAATAAATCCACTGCAATTTGTATCCTTCAAAAGGAGTTTCAATTCTATCCCATTAAGAACACTTGGAACAGAATTGACATCGTCGATAGCAGCTTGAAGTGCAGGCTTTGCTGCTCGCCCAATAACAGAAATATGTTTCATATATTTCTATAACTATTTATATAATGTGAACAACCAACATGGAAGAATTTGACATAATTATTTCATCCTCAATCTATATATACTTGTTTTTAATCTAATTCCATATGATAAGTAGCTAGCTTCAGATTGTGTGTAAAACCCACAAACCAAAGCTTGTAAATATAACGTACTTACAATGCGTTATTAGTTGCCTAAACAAACTCGCCGACCGCGACACACTCGCCCTTGCTTCCATTGAGCTTGAGTCCATTGCTGGAAACTTATCAGTCGATTCCATCTCCCCATTCCTTAACTGCCTCTACAACACTGACTCTTCGTCCAAGACTCTTGTTCGGAGACAATGCATAAGCATTTTAACTTTTTTGTCGCATTCGAACGATGACACTCTGTCTCCTCACCTTTCTAAGATGGTTTCCACCCTTGCCTGCAACTCCGGTACCCCGACTCCGCCGTCCGATACGCCTGTGTTGAGGCAACCACCGCCATGTCGTCTTACATCACGAAACCTCCGTTTTCGATTTTGTCGAAGCCTTTGATCGAAATGCTTGTTGTCGAGCAAGACGTGAACTTACAAATCGGAGCCGCCATGTGTTTGGCTGTGGCGATCGAGGCGACGCCAGACCCCGAAACGGAGCAACTTACGAATTTGTTGCCGAAGCTAGGGAAGTTAGTGCGAAACAAAAACCTTAAGGCGAAAGCAGCAGTATTTGGAGATTTCCGGCCCCCACAAACCAACTTCTGATTCTTCACAACAAACCCTTGCTTAGAAATATTTTGCACTCATCTATAACCCTTACTTAGAAATATTTTTTTAATGATTTTTACCAAAAATAACAAATAAAAACCTTATAAATTTTTCTCCATATAAAATAAGTTAAATACTATAGACATTTTATGTTTCAATTCCGTTTGAATATTGATAGTTTTATTATTTATTTTCATCTATAAATAATAAAATATCATTCAAATGAAATCTTAAATATTTTAATAAAAATAATTACTATTGTTTTTTTACATTTTGTAGTGCTAGTTTTAATTAATTTTATAGTACATGTAGTTTTTCTATTGCTAATATTTACTACTTCTTAAAAATGTTCCGCAATTTATTCAATAAATAATGTTATATTCTGTAAATAAAATAGAGAACTTTTTTTTCTTGATGTCCCACCTCAAGTTTTGAAGTGGGCTGACCGGAGCTGGTCAAAATCAAACACAACAGCATTGAAAATATATGGTAATAAATGGTAATATAATCAAATTCCAAAGGTGGTGGTGCTCATTAGTCACGTTTATTCTGATCCTAGTGGAATATTCGGTTTTGATAATATTAGTAAGATGTTGGAATTTCTCATTTGAATAACGGTACCTTAATTTTTCCTCTAGATCAAAAAAAAAATTGGTACCTTAATTCAGGGAAGCTGGCAAAATTTCAAAGGTTTCCAGGAGGTCAGTGATGACAACGGAGATGGCCGATCAACTTCTTCGTCTTCATGGCTTTATGTTGGAAGTTGAATACATATTTGTACCAAGAAAGTTGAATATATATATATATATGAGTAGGGATCCACTTACATATGTGTAAAACAAATTTGTTTTACACAGTTTTATATCTTCATATAAGATTAATATTTTTGCAAACCAACCGTTGGATTTAACAACCTACTCATATTTATTATGTATGTAAATTTTTGAATTAATCTGTTATTTCTATCATTTTAATCGAGAATAGTATTTTTCTCAATATATATCAACGGTTGAAATTTTACTTTACGAAATATATAGTTAGACGTATTCGATTAATTTGAAATTTGGCATGCATAATCTATGTGAATAGAACATAAATTCAACGATCAGATTAAAAAATTATAAATCATATAAAAAGATATGAAAGTGTATAAAACTAAATTTGTTTTACACATGTGTAAGTGGATCCTTCCTCTATATATATGTGTGTGTGTGTGTGTACACACATATACATATTCACAAGAATATGATACTAATTAAGATGTCAATGCTCCATATCTTAACTTTGGAGAAAAGAGAAATTACAAGTCATTTAATAAATAAATGAAAAATTAGTTTTTTATCTATAGTTTTTTTGTTAAAAACAATATTCAAATTAACTCTAACTATGAACAATTGCTCAAAATGGAACATTATGCTTTTGATTAATTTGGAGTTATAAATTTTTTTATCATATTTTTTTGAGTTATAAATTAAATATTAAAAATTTAATAATCATATAATTACGAAATTAAGTAAATAATAAAATAAAAGCATAGAAAATTATATTTAAACAAATGATATTGTTGTTATTCTTATCTATCTTTGATCACTAAAATGGTAAAATAAAGTCTGCATATACATAAATTAAAATTTTGTAACTTAACAATTTTCGGTACATATGTCACCAATAATTTTCTCATTGAACCTATTTTTTAATTTTATTTAAAATTTTAAATTAGTTAAAAATTAAATTTTTTGCTAACTAATTTAATTTTTTTTTCAAAATTAGTGACGTTATTACACGTCATTAATTATGTGTTATATATATGACAAATAAATTATTGTCACTTATTAATTACACTGATTTAATTATATTAAGTGACAAATAAATAATATCATCTCAATAGAAATTTTGTGACGTTACTAATGTCGTCATATATTAGCATACATTTATGTGATGAAATTGTATCGTCATTAATAATTGTCTTCTGGTAACGAATGTGTGTGTCACTATATATACGTAAAACCAATGGCAAATAAATATCATCATCAAATCAATAAAAAGTTTGTGACATTATTCATGTCGTCATCTATTACCATATATTTATATGACAAAACTATATCGTCATTAATAATTGTCTTTTGGTGACGCATGTTTGCGTCACCGTATTTTCTTAAAACCAATGACAAAAACACAAAACATCACAAAAAATAAAAAAATGTCACAAAAAATTTCCACAATTTCTAATTGGTGGCAAAATTTGGCACCAAATATATAGTGACGTTTTTACAAAATGAGACATTTTGTAATTTGTCACATATAAAGTGTCTATTTAATGACAAAAACAAAAATGTCACAAAAAATAAAAAAAATATCACAAAAAAATTTCCCACCAAGTATATTTGGCAGAAAAATTTGGCACCAAATATATGGTGACGTTTTTATAAAAATGAGACATTTTACAATGTGTCTTGTATAAAGTGTCTATTTTATGACAGAAAAAAATGTCACAAAAAATCAAAAAAACGTCACAAAAATTTTTTCACCAAGTATATTTGGCGGTAAATTTTGGCGCCAAGTATATGGTGACGTTTTTATAAAGTGAGACATTTTGCAATTTGTCATGTATAAAATGTTTATTTTATGACAAAAACAAAAATGTCACAAAAAATAAAAAAAACGTCACAAAAAATTTCCCACCAAATATATTTGGCGGTAAAATTTGGCGCCAAATATTTAGTGACACTATCTTGAAACGATTTTATACATCGTCATATAAAATATTAAAACTATAAATAAGCGTGACGAATTATAGTATTCGTCATGTATTGTATACTTTGCGTGACGAAAGATTATGTGTCACTCTCAAAAATCGTCACAAATTATCAATTTTGTTGTAGTGATTCTTGTGTATATTGAGTGTAAACACGTGAGGTCATACTTGTGAGGTCCTTCTCTTTTACTAACGTTTCTTGCAGGATAAAATCATGTCTTCTAATAGTAAAAAGCCTGATTTGAGTAAGATTGAGTTCATGTTCCAAGCTATGCAACAACAATTTTCAAGGATAGAGTTGAGGTTTAATAATATTCATGATAAGTTGGAGGAACATGAAGCTGTCCTAGCTAAGGTAAAGCAAGGTGATACTTCTCATGAGAATGGCAATGTTGTGAATACTGACTTTGATGATAAAGTTGATGATGAGTTTGATGATGATGAGTTTAGTAGAAGTGTTAAAGGTAACCATGGTAATAAAGGAGGTCGTGAAAATAGGTATAAAAGAGATAGGTATTATGATAGGATAGATGGAAATTTAGGGAGTATCAAATTGAAGATTCCTTCCTTTCAAGGTAAGAATGATCCTGAGGCTTACTTAGAATGGGAAAAGAAAGTGGAGATGGTCTTTGATTGCCATAACTATTCCGAAGAAAAAAAGGTGAAACTTGCTGCTGTAGAGTTCACGGATTATGCAATCATTTGGTGGGACCAACTCATGCTTGGTAGACGTAGGAATAGAGAGCCACCTATAGTTATATGGGATGAAATGAAACGTGTTATGAGAAAAAGGTTTGTTCCTAATCATTACTATAGAGAGCTTTATCAAAGGTTACAAGGTCTCACTCAAAGATCTAAGAGTGTTGAGGATTATCATAAAGAAATGGAAATTATCATGATCAGAGCTAATGTTGAAGAGGATAGTGAAGCTACTATGGCTCGATTCTTACAAGGATCGAATCGTAAGATTGCTAATGTAGTGGAGTTACATCACTATGTGGAGTTTGATGATATGTCGCATATGGCTATAAAGGTTGAAAGGCAACTCAAGAGAAAAGGTTATTCATCTCGTTGTATGCAAGGTTCTAGTTCGTCTTCTTCTTGGAAATCGAACACCTTTTGAAGGGATGATAGGACTACATTCAAACTTAAGACTGAATCCTCATTCAAGCCTAAGGGTGAGAGTGTCCAAAAGCCCAAACCCGAGGCTGTCCAAGCATCCCAAGGTAAGGGTAGAGACATTAAGTGTTTTAGATGTTTGGGAAGAGGACACATTGCACCACAATGCCCAAAAAACGAGTCATAATTATGCGTGATGATGGTGATGTTGTAAGTGAAGATTCTGATGTTGATGCTGAGATGCCACCATTGGAGGACATTGATGAGGATGATGACTATGTTGAGTTTGCTGCACATGGTGAAGCACTTGTAGCTTGTCGTGCATTAAGTGCCCAAGTTAAGGATGAAGATGAAGTGAAACGAGAAAGTATTTTCCATACTAGATGCCACGTCAACAATAAGGTATGCTCTTTGATTATTGATGGTGGTAGTTGCACTAATATTGCTAGCACTTATTTGCTTGACAAATTGAGTTTGCCCATTACAAAACATCCCAAACCATACAAACTTCAATGGCTCAATAATTGTGGAGAAGTAAATGTGACCAAGCAAGTGTTGGTGCCATTTTCAATTGGAAGTACAATGATAAAGTGTTGTGTGATGTTATGCCTATGCATGCTAGCCATTTGCTTTTAGGAAGACCATGGCAATTTGATAGACGTGTCATACATGATGGATTCACAAACCGTTATTCATTTACCATGGATGGTAAGAAATTTACACTTGCACCCTTGAGTTCTAAGGAGATTTATGAGGATCAGTTGAGGTTGAAAGAGCAAAATGAATCACAACAAAGGTTAAAGAATCTAGACAAAGGCAAAGATATTGCAAAGAAAGAAAGAAAGGATGTGAGCTTCTATGCAAAGCAAAGTGATGTAAAGGCTGCTTTTCTAGCTAAGTGCCCAATCCTTTTGTTTTTATATAAAGAATCTTGTTTTAGTTCTAATGATCTTAAATCTTCTTTGCCTACTAATGTTGTGTCTCTTTTGAAGGAATTTGAAGATATATTCCCTGAGGAGATTCCAAATGGTTTGCCACCTATTAGGGGAATTGAGCATCAAATAGACCTTGTTCCTGGAGCTGCCATTCCCAACCGACCTGCTTATAGAAGTAATCCCGATGAGACAAAGGAGCTTCAAAGGCAAGTTGACGAGCTTATGAAGAAAGGCTACGTTAGAGAGAGCATGAGTCCATGTGCTGTTCCTGTGTTACTTGTTCCTAAGAAGGATGGGACGTGGAGGATGTGTGTTGATTATCATGCCATCAACAAAATCACTGTAAAGTATCGCTATCCCATTCCTAGATTAGATGATATGCTTGATGAGTTACATGGTTCTTGCATCTTTTCTAAAATTGATTTGAAAAGTGGTTATCATCAAATTCGCATGAGAGAAGGTGATGAGTGGAAAACTGCATTTAAGACTAAGCATGGTTTGTATGAATGGTTAGTTATGCCTTTTGGATTAACTAATGCACCTAGCACTTTCATGAGATTAATAAACCATGTTTTGCGTGCTTTCATTGGAAAATTTGTAATTGTCTATTTTGATGATATCTTGATCTATAGTAGAAGTTTGCATGAACATATTGAACATTTAAAGAATGTGCTTAATGTCTTGAGAAAGGAAAAGCTGTATGCTAACCTTAAGAAATGTTCCTTTTGCACTGATAAGATTATATTTCTTGGATATGTTGTTTGTTCTAAAGATATAGCAGTAGAAGATGAAAAGGTTAAGGCAATTAAAGATTGGCCTATACCTAAGAATATCTCTGAAGTGCGTAGTTTTCATGGATTAGCTAGTTTCTACCGTAGGTTTGTTAGAGACTTCAGTACTATAGCTGCACCTTTAACTGATGTTGTTAAAAAGAATATTGGATTTAAATGGGGTCTTGAGCAAGATCGTGCTTTTAACTTGCTTAAAGAAAAGCTTTGTTCCGCACCTTTGTTATCCTTACCTGACTTTTTTAAAACTTTTGAGATTTAGTGTGATGCTTCAAGTATAGGTATTAGAGCTGTTTTAATGCAAGAGAAGCGCCCTATTGCTTTTTTCAGTGAGAAGTTAAGTGGAGCTGCCCTTAACTATCCCACATATGATAAAGAGATGTATGCATTAGTGAGGGCCTTGGAAACATGGCAACACTATTTATGGCCTAAGGAATTTGTCATCCACACTGATCATGAGTCCTTGAAGCACTTGAAAGGACAAAGCAAGTTGAACAAGCATCATGCCAAGTGGATGGAGTTCATTGAGACATTTCCATATGTGATCAAATATAAACAAGGTAAAGAAAATGTCGTGGCTGATGCATTGTCTCGAAGGTATACCCTAATCACTACTCTTAATGCAAAACTACTTGGATTTGAGTATATTAAAGACTTGTATGCTACTGATAAGGATTTTGAAAATGTGTTCATTGCATGTGAGAAAACTGGTTTTGGAAAGTTTTATAGGCATGATGGATTCTTATTTAGGGAAAATAGATTATGTGTGCCTAGGAGTTCTTTAAGAGAATTACTTGTTAGAGAAGCCCATAGTGGTGGGTTAATGGGACATTTTGGAGTAAAGAAAACTTTAGATATATTGCATGATCACTTCTTTTGGCCTAACATGAAAAGAGATGTTGAAAAATTGTGTGAGAGATGTATCACTTGTAAACAAACTAAGTCTAGAGTTATGAATCATGGTCTTTATACTCCATTGCCTATTCCTACTGCTCCTTGGACTGACATTTCTATAGACTTTGTTTTGGGGTAACCAAGAACAAAGAGAGGTGGAGATTCTGTTTTTGTTGTTGTTGACAGGTTCTCTAAGATGGCTCACTTCATTGCTTGTCACAAGACAGATGATGCAAGCAATATTGCCGATTTATTCTTCAAGGAAATTGTTCGTCTACATGGTGTTCCGAGGACCATTGTTTCTGACCGTGATGTGAAGTTCCTTAGCTACTTTTGGAAAACATTATGGGGAAAGTTAGGAACAAAGCTATTGTTTTCCACTACTTGTCATCCACAAACCGATGGTCAAACTGAAGTAGTCAATCGTACTTTGTCTACTTTGTTGAGGTCCATTATTCAAAAGAATTTGAAGAATTGGGAAGATTGTTTACCTCATGTGGAGTTTGCTTACAATAGAAGTGTGCATTCTACTACTAGTTATGCTCCATTTGAAGTTGTCTATGATTTTAATCCACTCACTCCATTGGATCTTTTACCACTACCTATTGAGGAGAGAGCTAGTTTGGATGGGGAAAAGAAAGCTGATTTTGTTAAGCAATTACATGAGAAGGTACGTCAAAACATTAAGAAGAGGACTGAGCAATATGCTACTCAAGCCAACAAGCATCGCAAGAAAGTTGGCTTTGAACCTGGTGATTGGGTTTGGGTACATATGCGAAAAGAGAGATTTCCTGCTCAACGTCGCTCCAAGTTGCAACCTCGAGGAGATGGACCATTCCAAGTGATTGAGAAGATCAATGACAATGCTTATAAATTAGATCTTCCAGGTGAGTATAACGTTAGTGCTACATTTAATGTTTCTGATCTTTCTCCCTTTGATATTGATATAGGTGGTTTTGATTTGAGGACAAATCCTTTCGAGGAGAGGGGGAATGATGAAGACCCATCAAGCTCACATAGCTCAAGTCATGTTCGTGATGTTCGTGATCCTTTGAGCATTCATGGAGGTCCAATTACAAGAGCTAAATCAAAGATAATGCAACAAGTCTTGGCTGGTTTCATTAATATTGCTAGAGAGAATGCCCAACAAAGCTTGAGCATGGAGGATGATAAAGTCTTCTACAACATGATCCAAGCCCAAGTTCAACCTTCTTGAAGACACACACACAAGTATTAGGCCGAAATGCAATTAGGCTGGATGCATATTTTATTTAGTTAAGTATTATTGGGCTGAACGTTGTCTTAATTTAATTTAAGCCCAACTCCTTTTTAAATAATATATTTTGTAGGACTTCTATTACTTGTTCTGCAAGTTAGGAGAGTAGGATTCCTATTGCTTGTTCTGCAAGTTTGCTATTTCCTATTCTGCAAGTTAGGAAAGTAGGATTCCTATTACTTGTGCTGCAAGTTAGCTAGTTGCCCATAAATAGTTATGTAACCCTTTGGGGAGAACACAATTGATTTTAGTAATAAAATTGAGAGACTTCTTCTCTTTGGTTCTCTTGAGAACTCTTGAACTTATCAAGGTCTTCCTTGTGGCGCTCTTCTACCTTCCACCAATATATACCATAGGTTCTTGCTTTTCTAAGCAACGGGTCTTGGTCCAATACCATAGGTTCTTGTGTTTCTACACAACGGGTCTTGGTTTTACTTCTAATTTTTGTTTTCCTTTGCTGCGTTTTTAACTTGTTATTGTTTTTCTTCAAGTGTTCTTCGTCTTCTTCATTGAACCTCATCTTCTTTCAGTGAGGTCCATATCAGTATGTATGTATGTATGTATGTATGTATGTATGTATGTATGACATAAATACAAAAATAGTCAATAACATTATACATGCTAAATCAGTTATATTTTAAAATTATGTTGCTATATATTTTATCATAAAAAATGTTAATTTAATACCTTCAATAGTGTTTTTGTAACCAATTCTTTAATCTCTAATAAAAGTATCCTATTTATAAACATCGAAATCTCATAAAATATTAATCTTTTATGTGGCGTGCGAAGAAATTCAATGCCAAAATCTTGTTTATATAGTCTAAATACACAAAAGTAAAAGTTTCAATTTTTGACTCTTAAGATCATGAGTACCAAGCACTGATAAAAAAAAAAGAATGAGTACATGCAACTTATAAAATAAAAATAAAGAAAATTAAAAATTTTAATATAGATAGCTATAGATGTTAAGTTTTAAACAATTAAAAAAATTTAATTGATAAAAGTTGTAGATATGTATCTTATATTTTATAATATTTATATGAAATAAGAAATTATTACATATTACGTATTAATTAAAAATATTAAAAAATGATGTCATTGTTTAGAAAATTATAAAAAAATTAATTGTAAGCATTAAGCGTAAGATATTGTTATATCATTGCATGTTATATATTATATTATCCATACTGATGTTTTATATATATATATATATATATATATGTTAGCTTTTAGAAAATAAAAAAAATAATTGATAAAAATATAGATATAGATATGATTTTTTGTAATCTTAAACATAAGTAAAGACAAATGATATGTTATTTTTATTTAATTTTAATCTACATATATAGATATAAATGTTTATCGTTTAAAATTTGAAATAGATAATTGATTTAAAAATATTATTGATTTATTTTGTATTTTTAATATATATAGGGAGAAATTTTTATCTTTTTGAAAATTTAAAAACAATAATTATTATTTTAGTAGAATAAATGCCATGTGTCAAACTCGTAGACAATTCATATAAGATGTTTTACTTTGTGCCAACTACTTTGACTTTTATATATATTAGATTTAAACCCGTGCGATGCACGGTTTTTATTTTAATTTATAATAATTTTTTAAAAAATAGAATTATAAAAAAATTATTTTGAAATACATGTTCGATAATGCATTAAAAACTTATGCATATATAGAATACACAAATTAAAAAATAATTCGAAATCAAATAACAATTAAAAAAATTAAAGAAAAATTAAATATCATAAATCTTAAATATTTAATAAATGAATTAAATAGCAACAATTTTAATGAAACAATCATTACTATATTTATCATTAATAGATTATTTGTTAATATTGCATATTTGAAACTGATTTATTTTTAAAATTTGATTTTAGATGACTTCAAATTAATCTTCTAAAATTAATTAGTGTCGAAAAAACTCTATTTTTAGGGTTTTAAAAAATTTTTTATAATAGTGTCAAACATAAAAGGTAAGTAAATTAAAAATGTTCATAGAAATAAAACTAAAAATAATTTATTATTTAAAGTTTTTTAAAATTCAAATCAATTCAAAATAATTAAATGCAATATTTATTTTAATATCATACATGTTTCAAGAGAATAGATAATACATATGGATATTTTTTTCAAATAAAATGATTGAACAAATAATTCTGAAAAAGAAATAAATGAAAATTGAAAAAAAAAGATATGGAAGCCTAATTTAATAGTAAAATATATAAACTTAAATATCTAGCTTTAATGTTTTTCATAAAAGATTTAAAATTTTAAGATAATTCTGATAAAAATATATGGATTTTTTTAATTTAAAAATAACATAATAAGTGATAAAAAATTTAAAAGTCTGATATAAATTTTATTTGATTTAAATTAAGATAATATAGTTGAAATCTGTTTTTTTTTAATTTCAAATATTTTAAAATTAAATAATTAATTGTATAGGATTATTATATAAAAATTAAAATCAATTTATTATTTTTTCGAAAGATAATCAATTTATTATTAAGTATAAAAAAGTAACGGTATCTTCCTAGGATATTTTATTTTTAGCCAAAAGTTTTGGCTTTTATATATACATATATATATATATATAATATAAGATTATTATAAAAAACTAAATCTTATTGAAATTAGAAATGTAACATTTATCAATGATTAAGTGATTTTTTGTGGACATTTTATACTTTAAAGATAAAAAAATTCTTCTTATTACACATATCACGTATTTATATAAAATATATTTGTCTTTTTCTTTAAAAAAGTGTATCTATATGAAAAATTTATACCAAAATTAATTATTTCTATAAATAATGTGTTAGCTTTAAATTGCAATATATATTTTGAAATGACAAAAACTTAAGTAAGCTTTAATATTTTAATTCATATTGTAATTTTGCCTTATCACACATGATTTTCTCAATCCATTTTTAAGTGTTCATACCAAACATTAAGACCATGATTTAATGATATATTCTTATGGTCTTAATACTTTATAAAATGGTTTTCAATATTAAGTAATTTTCTCAAGAATTATTGAACATAAGTTTAGAAAATTACTTATAAGTTTTTGGACAATATTTTCATTTGAGAAAGTCAAGAAAAAATCCCTTAAAGCTTATAAATGTTTTGGGTTGATTTAGAATCAAAGGCTATATCATTTCTAACCCAAAAGTGCAGGAAAAATGCCCTCTAGAAGAAAAGGATCGATCCCATAGGGAAAGGGATTGATCCCTTTTTGACAGAATGCCCTGGAAGGCTAGATTGAAGAAAAGGATCGATCCCTTTGGTAAAAGGATCGATCCCTTTAAGTCAGAAAGTCCCCAACGGCTAGTTTCTGTGAGATATAACGGCTAGTTTCTGTTTTGGCTCCAACCAACGTCCACAAACCATCCAAAGGACTATAAATAGAGGCTTAGAAGCTAAAGGAAGCAAGAGGAACTACTCAGCAACTCCAAAACACATATTCCTCAAATCCTCAAGCCTCAAACAACAAATCAATAGCTACAAAGTCTTCATCTTCCATCATTCACATATCTCTTGTATTGCTTAGCACAAAATATTGTATAGGCTTTTCTTTGTGCCTAATTTCTGTAATCATTTGCCTCCTTAGAGGCCCTCTTTGATTACACCCATTGTAAACCAATTCAATCCTTGTAAAAAGGGGAGGTTTCTCTTTAGCCTATGAAAAAGAGGGAGGTTACTCTTTAGCCTATGAAAAAGAGGGAGGTTTCTCTTGAGCCTAGAAAAAGAGAGAGGTTTCTTTTTAGCCTAGAAAAAGAGAGAGTGTAACAAATTCAAGGATAGTGAATTTGGGAAAATCCTTGAGAGCGTCTCAAGGTAGAGGACGTAGGCAAGGTTGCCGAACCTCTATAAATCACTTGCGTAAATTTCTCTATCCTTACTCTCTTTACTTATTTGCAATTATATTTGTATTTATTGTATTGAATCTATATTGTATAATTGCCTAGCTTACAGAACTTAGAAAATATCAATATAGGCTAGAGAATTTAGAGGAACCGAAAAACGAACTTAAGGTTAGCGAAAAACCGATTCACCCCCCCTCTCGGTATAGCCTATAGAGCCAACATAATGTATATAACAATAGTACATGTATATTGATAAAATATGAATAAAGAAATTTATAAATAATATGAGATTTTTTTTAATTTTTTAAAATATATAAAAATATATATGTTTATCTTTTAGAAATTGAAATAGATAATTGATTTAAAAAATAATTAATTTATTTTGAAATTTTAATGTATACAAATTCCTATCTATAAAAAATTTGGAAAAATATTATTTTTTTATTTTAGGATATTACACGCATCAACTTTTTAGATTATCCACATAGGATATTCTACTTGTAGTCAAATACTTTGGCTTATATATGTATATTAGATTATTATTTTTTGGCTTAATAGCCAAATAAGCCCTCAACCTTAAGTCCAAAATGGAATTCAACCCTCAACGTTTTATCGCATGAAATTCAGTGCATAAACTTTTATTTCATTGGAAATAAACCCTCAACCTTTAACAATTATGCAATTAAGTCAAAATCTGTTAAATGACACTAATTGCTGTTAGTTTTGCCTACGTGGCAGCTGACGTGGATAGCTTAGTTAGCTGCCACGTGGCATGCCATGTATGCAAAACTAACGGCAGTTAGTTTATTTAACAGATTTGGTCTATTTTCACTAAAATAAAAGTTTATGTACTGAATTTCATGCGATAAAACGTTAAGGGCTGAATTTCATTTTGGGCTAAAGGTTGAGGGCTTATTTGGCTATTAAACCTTATTTTTTTGAAAGATAATCAATTTATTATTTTAAGTATAAAAAAGTAAAAGTATCTTCCTAGGATATTTTATTTTTAGCCAAGAGTTTTGGCTTTATATATATATATATATATATAAGATTATTATAAAAAACTGAATCTTATTGAAATTAGAAGTGTAACATTAATTGATGATTAAGCATTTTTTGTGGACATTTTATACTTTAAAGATGAAAAAATTCATCTTACTACACATATCACGTGTTAATGTAAAATATGTTTGTCTTTTTCCTTAAAAAAGTGTATCTATATAAAAAATTTATACCAAAATCAATTATTTCTATAGGTAATGTATATAACAACAGTACATGTATATTAACAAAACATGAGTAAAGAAATTTATAAAAAATATGGGATTTTTCTTTAATATTTAAAATATATAAAAATATATATATATATGTTTATCTCTTAGAAATTGAAATTGAAATTGAAATAGATAATTGATTTGAAAAGAAAATTAATTTATTTTGAAATTTTAATGTATTTAGATTCCTATCTATAAAAAAATTGAAAAAAATATTATTTTTTTATTTTAAGATATTACATATGTCAACTTTACAGATTATCCACTTAGGATATTCTACTTGTAGTCAAATGCTTTGACTTTTATATATATATATATATATTAAATAAGATAGAATTAGTTGATGCTTATGTGTCATTCAAATATATCTTGTAATTTCCTATTTAAAATGATTGAGGAGTAGACCTTGGCAACAACCTTTTCTTTCTTCCTTTCCAAGGTATATAGCAAATATGATAAGGATACTTACATGGATGCTTACGGAGACATTCTCTTTAAGTGACACATAAGCATATACCAATTTATGTGTAAGTCAAAACAAACAATAAATACTAAGGCTCCGTTTGGTTCATGAAAACATTTTATGTTTTTATTTTCTATTTTCATTTTCTGAAAATGAGTTTTCATTTTCTGAAAATGAGTTTTCATTTTCTGAAAATGAGTTTTCATTTTCAATTTTTAGAATTTTGGAAACCATGTTTGGTACACGAAAATGAAAACATGTTTTTGAAAATGAAAATACAGAAAATGTGTTTGGTATCTATATTTTCAAAATAATAAATATGAAAAAAAAACTAAAAAATTAAAATGAATTCCAATTTTTGGCCAAAAAATGTAAAATGTAACTAAACAATAAAGGATAATTATTACATATATTGTCAGTGAAATATTTTTATTCCACAAGCAATGTTAGGATCGTGACATGTGGCTTACTTTATTTATTTATTATTTTTTAATTTTTTATGAGACATGTGTCACGATCCTAACATCACTTGTGGAATAAAAATATTCCACTGACAATGTAGGAAATAATTATCCAACAATAAAAATAAATTGTAAAGAAATAAACATAAGAATTCAAATTACTCAAATGTATTTTAGTACCAAACAACTAACAACACCTCTAAGCCAATTGCTATGGCTTTTGAATGAAATCTCAATTTTATCTATAATTATTCCATAAAGACATAGTAATCTCTTCACCTTTCCCATTTCTTAAAATTCCTCTAATTCCTAAAATTTCTAGATATTTTTAATAAAATTATCTTAAAATAATATTAAATACTATCTAATCCATAAATATTAAAAAATGATTTTAATATTGAAAAACTAAAGTAAATATTAATTGATATCTATTTATATTATAAAATAAATAATTTTAATTTTAATTTATTTTAAAATATTTTATTAACTAAGCTAAAAAGTATAAAAAGTAAACAATTAATATCATGTATATTATTTAAATACTTAAAATTATTATTTTTCTAAATAAATAAAATTTATGTATAAAACATATAAATTTACAAATATATATGTTTACATACATATTTGAATATATAGAATTAATAAATACTTTTATGTTGTAATCATTCTTATAATATATATAAATGCATATTTATGTTATATGTATATAAAATACATATCTACAATAATGATTATTATGGCTACTAATAAAAATCTATATCAAAATGTTGCTCTAAGCTTCCTACTCTTGAAAATTGTTAAAATATACTTTAATTTATATTTTATAAATCATTTTGTTAATGTGTTTAATAATATTATTTATACTATATTTTCATTTTCTACTCTTGCTAATATTTGTTTATCTAATGTTTTGAATTTTTTATTTTTTAATTAAATATATAATTATTTTATAATTTGATATCTTTATTATATTATATGAATTTATATAAAATTGTTATCTAACACATTGTCAATAGAGTTTTTAGACTTTACAAATGTTACTAAGACGATCATACATATTTTTTATGAATATTAAAATAATAAAAAATAAATGAAGCGAATGTATGTGTTGGTGTCATTATGTTAACACTGTCTATCAAATTTAAAAATTTCACTGATAGTGTAATAGATAATATTTTTTTAATATATTTTTAAACATATAAATTAAATAATATTATTTTAAATATTTAAAAATTTAAATAATTAAATTAAATTCGTGTATCTCACAAGTAAAAATTAGCATAGTATAAGTTAAAGTCATATTTTATATTTTTTAAAAGATGATTAAAATTATTTAAAAAATAAAAATAATAGAAAATAACCGGGTCCGAACCTAAATAGACGTGGGTTGGGCATCGGGTGTAATCGGGAAGCTTCGGATCTCCTTGCCCTTCCTCCCTCCTTCGCTTATAAAAGAGGAAAACAGCAAGGGCCAAAATTTTCCCCATTCCATTTGCGTCGAGGAAGAGAACCCTTCCCTCAACTCTTTGCTCCTTTGGACCTATCACCTTAAAAATTTTTTTTATTTGATTAGAGCTGATTAGAGCTTTCGTTTTCATAGTAATTCATTAGCAGCTTATATTTTTTTTGGCAACTGTAAAAAATAATCGAAAATACCAAATAGCTTAGATATGGAGGATATGTCCAACCACGGCCAAGCTCCCAATCCCAATCAAAATGATAATCAGAACCAAACGGAAGAGCATCAGCATACGGAAAGAGAGGAGCAGCAACAAGAAGAAGAGGAGGAGGAAGGGGGGAGGGAGTACGAGGAATTGATGGCAAAAGCGCAGGCTCTCATGGAAAAGATCACTTCTTCTCCTGATAACCCTAATCCTACCGTGCTCCATGCTCTCGCCTGCCTTCTTGAAACTCAGGAGTCTCTGTACGCCCACACACTCTCTGTATTTATTATTTATCTTTCTTTTTCACTAAATAGATTTTTGTACTTTTAAACTTATTTATACTAAACAGCTATGATGAGGAAATGCTCGCACAGGTAATTTAATACTAGTATTCTTTTATCCATACGTATACCCCATACTTGATAGTTCATATGCCCATCCTTTCGTTTAATGCTAAGTTACGAAATCAATTTCCAACAAACTTTGATAAAACATAGTTTAGAGGTGGAAGAATGTTCGGCTATAACTGTGCTACCTCAAAAGTTACAAAGTTTGATAAAATATAGTTTAGACTATATTTTGGTTCAAAATAAATCATCCCTAGAAACTCAAACAAGGTTTTAAGACTATATTGTGGTTCAAAATAAACCATAATAAACTGCATACAGTTGATATTTTAAGCTTATTGAGGGGTTGATATGTAACGTAAATGGACGAGCAGTAATACACTATTGCATTTCATTGTTTTGTATTATCTAGTATTAGT
The DNA here is from genome assembly GCA_031772115.1 of Heritiera littoralis. Classification (NCBI taxonomy): domain Eukaryota; kingdom Viridiplantae; phylum Streptophyta; class Magnoliopsida; order Malvales; family Malvaceae; genus Heritiera; species Heritiera littoralis. Next base: position 23,208 of record JAPDPK010000003.1, read on the forward strand.
ACTTATTTTCATTTTTGTATTCATCTTGCATACTATACATATGTTTTGAATTCTCTTTCTATTTAATTTTAGATACCTTGAAGAGAATGGTCCTTCTTCCGGAAATGGTCGAGCCTCTCATAATGTTGGACGGTTGGGGAACTTAGTCAGGGTAATTAACTTTTCTATATTGATCCTTTTTGTTTTCCCCGCTTCATACATAAGTTTGTTATTTTTATATGTTATAACTACAATAATGTTATTTTTCTAGCTATCCTTTTTCATTTTATTTTGTTGTTATTTAGACTAGATATGATATGATTTTTGGAAACATTATTACTCCTCTGACAAAGTTCTTACTTGGAGTATTTCCCTTGGCTCTCAGGAGAATGATGAATTTTTTGATTTGATATCCTCAAGGTTTCTTTCTGAGAGTAGATATTCAACCTTTGTCCAGGCAGCTGCTGCTAGACTTCTTCTAAGCTGTTCCCTTACTTGGATTGTGAGATTTTCTTTTATTTTCTAATGTATTTAAATTCTTTCAACTTTATGGGATATTTTCTTACTTCATGAGCTGTAAATGGGACACAGTATCCTCATGTTTTTGAAGACCCAGTTTTGGAGAACATCAAAGCTTGGGTGATGAATGAGACTTCCAGATTTTCTATTGAAGATCACAACTGCAAGCATGACTTGGCAAGAAAGGAAGCTTCAGATGCTGAAATTTTAAAAACCTATTCTACTGGACTTCTTGCTGTGTGTTTGGCAGGGTCTGCTCCTATCTTGATGTCTATGTTGCTCTCTTTATTCTGTTCTTATGTGGCTGGTGTTGTCATTCATCCGTTATTCTTGTTGTTTTCTCCTTCATTTGATCATTCTTAGCATTATTAAATGTTGCAGTGGTGGTCAAGTAGTGGAAGATGTGTTGACTTCTGGATTGTCTGCTAAGGTTATGCGTTATCTTCGTGTGCGTGTCCTTGGGGAGATTACTGCAGGTCAGAATGATGTCTGCCATTTAGCTGAAAGTAAGAGTTTATCTGTTGCTGCTTCTTTCAGAAGTAGGGATGAAGGTCGAGGGAGGGTCCGGCAGGCTCTAGAGACAAGTCATACAGATGATCCCAGAATAGTAGATGATAAATCCGTAGATGACCCTTGTGTTGAGCGGGATCGAGAACGAAGCATTAGTCGGCAATCATGTGGAGAGGACTGTTGGGTTGGTGACAGACAACTATCTGATGGGCTGAGTGAGAGGGTTGACATGCATGATGTGGATGGTGATAGTGAGGAAAGATGGCACATTCGAGATATTCGGGAAGGAAAAATGAGATGTGGAGAAGTTGATGAAAATGGGAGAGATGACTCCTCAAGGCGCAGGGTAAACCGTGGTTCAGCGAGGTCTAGAGGTAAGGGAAGGACTAGTGAAGGGATTATGGAGAATGAACAATCACTAACCTCTCCAGGCTCTGGCAGTCGTTTTGGACTGACACATAGTACAAGAGACAGAAGTTTGTCTAAACATTTAGATGCCAAGAAGGTTTTGGAGACAAAGAAGTGTGCGGGAAAGACTAATGCTGATAATCTAGTAGCGGAGAGAGAGGATAATGATGAATGCTTTCAAGGATGCAGAGTTGGAGGTAAAGACTTCTCTGATCTGGTAAAAAAAGCAGTAAGAGCTGCTGAAGCTGAAGCTAGGGCAGCCGACGCACCTGTAGAAGCCGTGAAAGCAGCTGGTGAAGCTGCAGCTGAAGTTGTTAAGTGCGCTGCTTTAGAGGTACAAGGCTGTTCTAACAATTCTGCTATTTTCTTTTGGGCTGTGCTTTAGAGATTTATTATCAATTATTTCTGCTTTCTATCCTCAGGAGTTCAAAACTACTAACAATGAAGAAGCTGCATTAATGGCTGCTTCCAAAGCAGCATCTACAGTTGTTGATGCTGCTAACTCTATTGAAGTTTCAAGGTGGTGTTCCTGTCGACAGGCTTCACAGAGTCATAAACTTGCAATTCAGTTATATTTGGGTTTCCATTGCTTAGTGCAATTTGTAATACACCTCATTTGTTGTTCACAGGGACTCCACTAGCACAAGTGCTGATCCAATAAATAAACATGCTGCGGAAACAGAAGTAAACGAGGATGTTGAAGAGTATTTTATTCCCAATGTTGAGCTGCTTGCACAGTTGAGAGAAAGATATTGTATTCAGTGCCTTGAGACTTTAGGTGAATATGTTGAAGTCCTTGGGCCTGTACTGCATGAAAAGGGTGTAGATGTCTGTCTTGCCTTGTTACAACGAAGTTTTAAGTTCGAAGAAGCATCAAAGGCTACTTATCTTTTGCCTGATGTGATGAAGCTAATTTGCGCTTTAGCTGCCCATCGGAAGTTTGCTGCTTTATTTGTTGATAGGGGTGGCATGCAAAAACTGCTTGCTGTTCCAATAGTCGCTCAAAATTGTTTTGGTCTTTCTTCTTGCTTATTTACAATAGGTTCGCTTCAGGTAATGCATGTAAACTTAAATTTTGCAATTTATGATGTATTAACTTCCTATATACAGTGTGTTTTCAGTTCTTTAAATTTTTGGAATTACCATAAATTTAACTTAAATTCTTATAACTATATTTGGAGTTTGTTTCTCCTGACTTGAGAGTATTAATAGAAAAAATATCATTTGAGCCTTATGCATTACAATGTAAAGGACCACTAAAATGTTCTTTTCTTTGTGTCCTTCTAGGGAATAATGGAACGCGTCTGTGCACTGCCTTCTGATGTTGTCCAGCATGTGGTTGAGTTAGCCATCCAACTTCTTGAATGCCCCCAGGATCAAGCTAGGAAAAATGCTGCATTATTTTTTGCTGCTGCATTTGTCTTTAGAGCGGTGCTTGATGCTTTTGATGCTCAGGATGGCTTACAGAAACTACTGGGCCTTTTAAATGATGCTGCCTCAGTAAGATCTGGGGCTAATTCCAGTGCATTAGGCTTGTCTGGAACATCATTTCGAAATGATAGATCACCATCAGAGGTACTGACTTCCTCAGAAAAGCAGATAGCTTATCATGCATGTGTTGCTTTGCGGCAATACTTCAGAGCTCATCTTCTTTTGCTTGTGGATTCCATACGCCCAAATAAAAGTAACCGGAGTGGGGCACGGAGTATTCCTAGCACCAGGGCAGCATACAAGCCACTTGACATTAGCAATGAGGCCATGGATGCTGTGTTTCTGCAGTTGCAGAAGGATCGGAAGCTGGGTCCTTCATTTGTGAGAACTCGTTGGCCTGTTGTTGAGAAGTTCTTAAGCTGTAATGGACATATTACGATGTTGGAATTGTGTCAGGTGTCTTGCATCAAACTTCTACATCTGCCCCCCCTCCCCCCCTGTCCCTTGGTTTATCATTTTCTGCCTCATCTTTTGATAATTTATTCCTCTTATAATCTTTGTAGGCCTCTCCTGTTGAGCGTTACCTGCATGACTTGCTACAGTATGCATTAGGTGTTTTGCACATTGTCACATTGGTGCCTGTCAGCCGCAAGATGATCGTAAATGCCACATTGAGCAATAATCGCACTGGAATAGCGGTTATTTTGGATGCTGCAAATAGTGCTAGTAGTCTTGTGGATCCTGAGGTAGGCATGTGTGGTATTGCAATGTTGTTATTGTTCAAATTGTTCTTATTCTTGTTCTAGAAAATAACGGTAGTGCTTACATGGGCTGTTTTTGTGATATCTTGTTTATGGCCTTGAAAGCACTGTTGCTACTTTTGGATGCTGAAAGCAAACTTGTGACTTAGATGTCTACTGGTTTTAGCCTCTAATCTTCACCTTCTTTTTATCGTGTACTTGCAGATTATACAGCCAGCTCTTAATGTGTTAATTAACCTAGTTTGTCCTCCACCTTCAATCAGCAATAAACCATCTTTACTAGCTCAAGGTCAACAGGTTGCTTCTGGCCAAACAACAAATTGTCCTGCAGTGGAAACTAGAAATGCAGAACGCAATATTTTGGATCGAGCTGTTTACCCGCCTAACCATAGTGAGATGAGAGAGCGAAGTGGAGAGTCGAGTTTGGTAGATAGGGGCACTGCAGCGGGCGCCCTGCCCATCAGCAGTACTGCCCAAACACCTGTTTCTGCTGCTCCGTCTGGGTTAGTCGGAGATCGTAGAATATCTTTAGGTGCTGGAGCAGGTTGTGCTGGCCTTGCTGCACAATTAGAGCAAGGATATCGTCAGGCAAGAGAGGCTGTCCGTGCCAATAATGGCATAAAGGTTCTACTGCATCTCCTCCAACCCCGTATATATTCACCTCCTGCTGCTTTGGATTGTCTTCGTGCCCTTGCATGCCGAGTCTTGCTTGGTTTGGCTAGAGACGAGACAATTGCACATATACTGACCAAGCTTCAGGTAAATATGAATTATTGCCACATTTGTACTTTTGACCATTTGTCATTTCTCTGCATTCGAAAGTTCACTGCTTCATCCCTCTCTCTTCGCTTATCCTAAAGAAGATGAAAATTGTTATGGTCTATTTGATATGGCGATTACCCTTTGGTTAATGCTACTAGTTCCAACTCATCGTTTTTTTAGGTTGGCAAGAAGCTATCGGAATTAATTCGAGATTCAGGTGGCCAGACAACTGGAACTGAGCAAGGCAGGTGGCAATCTGAACTTGCCCAGGTGGCAATTGAGCTAATTGCTGTAAGTAATCCTTATGTGCTACTTGAGACTGGTTGCGTGATGCTTTTTGTTAAAAAGGGTATTTTCTTCTACTGCCATGTCAGACCTATTGCCTAAAGTGATTTAAATAGCATATGTTAAATGCTGTGCTTATCATCTACGGCCTGATTTTTGCAAACGGTTTTGGGTAAAGGTTGCTATTTTACAACCCTGTTTTCTTCATTGGGAGTTAAAGCTTCTTTGTAATTAACCTTAGACCCGATGGTTTATTTTTGAACATCATTATTAATCTTGTGATAACCCTTCAAATATTCAATCAAGAAGTGACTAGTATAGAACTTTAATCATAAACACTTGAAAGTTGACATCGATTTTATGAAAACGTAAAATAATATGGCTTAGGGACAAATTGTTAAAAAGGGTATTTTCTTCGACTGCTATGTCAGACCTATTGCCTAAAGTGATTTAAATAGCATATGTTAAATGCTGTGCTTATCATCTTCTGGCCTGATTTTTGCAAACAGTTTTGGGTAAAGGTTGCTATTTTACAACCCGGTTTTCTTCATTGGGAGTTTAAAGCTTCTTTGTAATTAACCTTAGACCCCGATGATTTATTTTTGAACATCATTATTTATCTTGTGATAACCCCTCAAATATTCAATCAAGAAGTGACTAGTATAGAACTTTAATCATAAACACTTGATAGTTTCAAAAAAAAATCATAAACACTTGAAAGTTGACATCGATTTTATGAAAACGTTAAATAATATGGCTTAGGGACAAAATATTGGGCCATTGTTCATTCCTAATTTATTTTAATTAGTGGCAGAATTTAGCATTGTATGCTACATATTAGAACAGGTTTCGGAATAACTTGCTTTGGTGAGTATTTATGTTTCTTTTATTTAGTTGATATTAATTTTACTAGACTGTAAGCATTATTAAATATTGTTATATTAAGTATTTTTTATTCTCTCTCTCATGCATGCATAACTTAGGCCTAGTGTCCCGATAAATGAAAATGTTTTTTTGGTGAACATATTTTACTTTTACTTAAATTTATAGGAGATTAATCCTCGGCATTCATATATGATGTGTTAGATTGTAACAAATTCTGGGCGTGCAAGTACCTTGGCAGCTACTGATGCTGCTACACCTACATTGAGGCGCATAGAGAGAGCTGCTATAGCTGCTGCCACTCCTATTACTTACCATTCCAGGTAATTTTTCGAGTGTCATTTTATAGAGTCATCATCTAATTCTACTCTTCACTGTTCCATTATTTCATTTGTTTTAACTTTTGTTCATTCTGTTCTGTTGCATGCTCATCAAACTGCAGGGAGCTTTTGCTTCTCATACATGAACATCTGCAGGCATCTGGTCTGGCTGAAACTGCTGCTTCACTTCTGAAAGAAGCTCAATTGACACCTTTGCCATCCTTGACTGCCCCTTCATCTCTTGCACACCAAATCTCCACACAAGATACATCTTCAATACAACTCCAGTGGCCCTCGGGTCATGTCTCTGGTGGATTTCTCTCCAGCAGATCAAAGATTGCTGTCTGGGATGAGGATATTAATTTGAAGTGTGATTCAACTTTATCTTTAAAAAAGAAATCACTCGTTTTCTCTCCCACTGTTGCATTACAACCTGGGCTACAACCTAGAAACCACTTTCATTCCCAAGATTCCCAGCCACCATCTATCAGGAAAGTACTCACTAGTTCAAAACCATGTCCTTTACCAGCAAGTGTTTTAGAAACTCCGACAGAATCTATGCTGAAGAGTAACCTTGATTCAGAATCGCAATGTAAGACTCCTCTTGTGTTGCCAATGAAAAGAAAGTTATCTGAGTTAAAGGATGGCGGTTTGACATTGTCTGGGAAGCGATTCAACACTGGTGATCACGGACCGCGGTCTCCAGTTTGTCTGACACCCAATACTACTCGTAGAAACTGTCTGCTTGCAGATGTTGCTGCATTGACGCCAACTTCTACTTTAAGGGATCAACATGTTCGAGCAACAACAAGCAGCTTAATCGATTTGTCAGATGACAACCTATGTGGTAGCTCTCATGTGGGACAGATGACACCTTCCCAAGTCGGGCTTCTAAATGAACCCCAACCCAGCAACTCAGAACGCTTAAGTCTTGACACTATAGTTGTTCAGTATCTAAAGCACCAACATCGTCAGTGCCCTGCTCCTATAACTACTCTTCCACCGCTCTCTCTTTTACATCCTCATGTTTGTCCTGAGCCAAAACGAAGCCTTGATGCACCATCGAATATCACTTCACGCCTTGGTACTCGTGAGTTCAGGAGTGTTTATGGTGGAGTTCATGGAAATCGTAGGGATCGTCAGTTCGTTTACAGTAGATTCAGGCCATGGAGAACTTGCAGGGATGATGCCGGCACTTTGTTGACATGTGTCTCTTTTCTGGGGGACTCCTCCCATATTGCAGTTGGTAGTCATTCTGGGGAGCTAAAAATTTTTGATTCTAATAGCAACAATGTGCTTGACAGCTGCACAGGACACCAGCTTCCTGTGACTCTTGTTCAGTCGTATTTTTTCGGGGAGACCCAAATGGTTCTGTCGTCAAGCTCTCAGGATGTACGGTTGTGGGATGCTTCCTCTGTCTCTGGTGGGCCTTTGCATTCATTTGAATGCTGCAAGGCTGGTAGGTTCAGCAAATCTGGGAGCATTTTTGCAGCCCTATCTGCAGATTCCACCCAGCGAGAAATTCTGCTCTACGATATCCAGACCTACCAGTTGGAATTGAAGCTTTCTGATGCCTCAGCTAATTCTTCAGCTCGTGGTCATGTATATTCCCTTATACATTTTAGTCCATCTGATACTATGCTGCTTTGGAATGGTGTTTTATGGGATCGCCGAGTTCCAGGTCCTGTTCATCGCTTTGATCAGTTTACAGATTATGGTGGTGGTGGTTTTCATCCTGCTGGGAACGAGGTATAGAACCCTGTCTCTACCATAGGTTTATTCTTTGGGTATTCTTTTTACCGGTGTGTTGTATCAGGTGCTATCTCTTTAAACTCTTTGTTACAAAGCTTTTTTGTCAGAAATCATTCAAATTCTTTGTTGTTGGTATCTTGAGTCTTTAATTTAGATGGTTCACACGGTGGTCTGTTTGTTTGTGGAGGACACTACAAATGCAAACCTGTCCATTGAAACTTCAGAAGTTGGATTGGATTGTTCCAGTCGTTATAATTTTTGTAGGCTTTCTTTAGCAGACTCAAAATTTTAGATGAGTGCATTTTTTAGTTGTTTTGCAATGTGAAATGTAGTTTTAGTGTGCATGGTCTATTAACTGAAGCTGCTTAAATATTTTTTGCTGTTCTTCTTGTTCGTCCTAAATTTGCTTTTATTCTTTGGTTAATAATTTACCTTTCAACAGGTTATCATAAATTCCGAGGTTTGGGATCTGCGGAAATTCAGGCTACTCCGAAGTGTACCTTCTCTAGATCAAACAGCAATAACCTTCAATGCACGTGGGGATGTAATTTATGCAATCCTGAGGAGAAATCTTGAAGACGTGATGTCAGCAGTCCACACCCGTCGCGTGAAGCATCCTCTATTTGCTGCTTTTCGCACATTAGATGCTATCAACTACTCTGATATTGCCACTATTCCACTGGATCGATGTGTTCTTGACTTTGCAACTGAACCAACCGATTCCTTTGTTGGGTTGATCACAATGGATGACCAAGAAGAGATGTTTTCGTCGGCCAGAGTCTACGAAATTGGTCGCCGAAGGCCAACTGATGATGATTCTGATCCTGATGATGCAGAGAGTGACGAGGATGAGGATGAGGATGATGATGATGCTGATGTAGACCAAATACTTGGGCCAGATCTCCATGGGGATGGTGAGAGCGATGCTGATGAAATGAGCAATGACGATGATGACAGCGTGAGTGAGCTTGATGATGATGATGATGATGATGATGATGGGGATTTTATCTTGGATGATGTAGAATTCGATGGTGGAGGTGGGATATTGGAGATTGTGACCGAGGGTGAGGATGACGATGACGACAGTCAGTTGGTCGAATCTTTTAGCAGTGGCGATGACGAGGATTTTGTGGGGAATGGTTTTGGTTTCTAATTTGATATGATAGGCAAAAATGTTGGTCATAATGCTTTTAGAATAGTGGAAAATCGAATTGGATGTAATTATTAAGGGTTTTTTTTTTTCATAATTTTTCTGTTTTGCCAATTTTGTTACTTTCGGTTACTATTATTTTTAAGAGGGCTGGAGAAAGGGTGCCATTTTTTTTATTAATATTGTTTTGTTCATGGTAAGAAGATTCAATGACGATTGAGGGTTGCCTGCTACAGGCGCTATTTGCATTGCCAACCGAAAAATACTAATGGATACGGGATGAGACTAATTAATAGTTGGTGTGGCTCAAGGGTGGAGCGAAATTACTACGCTCATCATACCCTAACTATGGTGTATTTTGGCAGCTGGGTTATTGGATATTACCCACGAATATATGGCACTAATTTGTATAGTACAGTATGGCATAGGCCGAGCATCAAAAAGACGGGATTCTTTTTTTAGTTTTGGGCTGCACGGAGCCTGAGTGATGAGAAAGGAGAATCTGGGATGTTTCGTTTCTTGGGTTTTACTCCTTTGTTAATTCCAAGGGTTTTAGAAATTTCTTTCTTTTGGGTAAAGTCGTAGAGAAATGATCTAAGCAACGAAAACTTGCGTGCCAGCAATTACAGAAATGAAGATTTGATACTGTATTATAATTTTGATGCTAGAATAGAACACTGTATGATAATATTAATTACGTTCCCTCAGTGAAAGAAAACATTTCGTATGGCTTTTTATCCAATTTTTTTTGTTAGAAAAATATTCAATAACTGAAAATAAAATAAAAATATTTGAATTCGAATCCAAAATATCAGTTTTTGAGTTGTATATTCTTTTGGGGGAAAAAGATTACTAAAATTAAATAAAACAGAAGTTATCCGCAATTGGGTTACAAGGCACAGTTACGGAGTTGTAGCTTTTAAAGAAAATGGGAAAACCCGGTGATCATTTGAAAGGATAAATATAAGATGTTAAAGATGGAAAAGGTGAAAAAAAAAGTTAAGCAAGTATTCATGTACATGAATAAATGAAGAGGTGCAGTGAAAAAGGAAAAAAGTTTGTATGCATGTTCATTTTAAATAATCTACATGGAATATACATTAATATACGAAATGCACGCTTGTTCATTTTTATGTGTCCGTTTTTTTTATCAATTTTTGGATCTTCACTATTCCATCCCTTATTTAACTTGGTGCTTATAAGAAAAAGACCAAACCTAAAATAAAAAAACAGCAACATTTCAAATCTCAGGAAGAAAATGAAGTAGGAGCAAATAATCAACTTGCATAGAAAACACAACAATATATGCTTTCATGCACTTTAAAATTTCACAAAGTTGTAAATAACAGAATGACTTATAAAGCACCAACACATGTACAATTTTTGCAAATTGGGAAAAGCAAAACAATGTCAAGAAACTTAGAAAGAGAAGAGTTAACTGTTGCCATCCTAACAATAGAGTCGTCGATGATATTTCCCCTTGAATGCATATATATATATATATATATATATATATATATATATATATATATAATTACACTTGAAAAGAAGACATATGAATATAGATATAAAAATAACAAAAAACTTCAAAAAAATTCTAATACACATGGATCCAAATTCAAAATAAAGGCACAAAAACCATACTTACAACTATGTTAGGATGTGATAGATTTTGTAGTAGCTTTCATTTCTTTACACTCTCCAATATGAAACTATCCAAATTCAATTCAATTGAAAAAAATTGTGAATGTTTTCTTAAGTTGATATTGTTCAACTAACTTTAAAAAAGACTTATAAAAAAAGGATGCTTGCTACCTTCTTTTGTCTTGTTTAGTAGTCATGCTTCAACCTTGAATTTGCATCATCTGTAACTGCATGCCCCAAAAGTACATCTCCTTCGAGATAACTTCATTTTATCTCTCTACTAAATATGAAAAAAGATCCTAAATTATCAGCAATTTGAATTAACATAACACTTTTTTTGCATGTTTAAGCTTGCTCTAGGAAAAACACAACATTAATATTTGTGTCTAATATATATATATATAGACGAAATAATTCCAACAACGTTAAAGAGAGCAAACAAAAACTAATTTGACTACAATGATTCATAGTGAGTCTAAAATCCCAAATAAAATGCAATGAGTACATCATCAAAATTAAAAAAAAAAAGAGATAATGTTAACTTTGGGGCAATAAGACAATTCTTTCAAAGTGAACATTATCTCTTTGAAGCAATAACATATATATTTCAAACTAAAAATAAATAAATATGATAACACGTATATATTCTTAGAGTGCAATAGCATTGAAACTTGATAAGATGAATTTACCACACAAATTAAATTTAGAAGTAGCTCCATACAAAGAGTAAAAGTGGAATGTAATAATACCAAGAACTTCTCTAATGAACAAAAATAAAAAAATACCAAGTGCTTCTCCTGAAACATTGAAAGGATTTGATCTTTAGAGCAAGGACAAAAGCTTCATACGCTTGCCTAGCACATAAGTGATATCCCTCTAAAGAATATATACCAAAAGCAACACTTATAGTCAAAAAAAAATTTAATAAGACTACAACATGAAACAGAAAAGATATAAAAAAAGAACATAATATTAAATTGAAAATTATACACACATATAAAAACAAAATTAATTTAGATAAAATCAAAAATGTTATTGTATTATATATTTGAATTCAAGTTTTAAATAAAGGAATACATGTACATTTACCTATCATGGAACCATGTTATTTTTTTTTCAATTTCAAGACTAAAGCAATTTTTCATAAGTCAACAATTCCTATTATTAAAATTCCCACTTGACCATGTAACAAACATAATCAAGTAAAGGAAAATTTATTAAATTTGGGAAAAAATAAATATTAGCTCATACCTCGAAGGCCACCATTTGTGCATATCTAATCTGGCACTCTCTTCTTCAGAATCATTTATATCAATAGCCATTCATACACACTCAAAAATGCTAACAGAACATTAGGAAATCAAATAAATGAGAAAAGATAAAGTAGCGAAAAGGCAAAAGTAAAATGCAGTAAGTTAAGTAGAAAATTATATAGTCTATATTAAAATCCCTCCGTGTCAAACAGAATAACTGCAAAAAATAGTGTCGTAAATTCGGATTCGAGGTTTATATAAAAGGATGCATATACATTGACCTATCATGGAATCATGCTGATTTTTATACAATTCTAGGACTAAAGCCATTTTTCTCAAGGCAGCAAGTCCTATTATTAACATTTCTACTTAACCCTGTAACAAACATAATCAAGTCAAATAAAAAACAAATTATTAAATTTGAAAAAAAAATTAGATCATACCCGAATGGTAGCCACTTGTGCATATCAAATCTTGCACTCTTGTGATCATTAATATAAGTAAAAACTAAAAAATCCTAATAGAATAATAATAATAATAATAATAATAATAATAATAATAATAATAATAATAATAATAATAATAATAATCAAAGTAACGATAAAAGATATAGTAGCAAAAAAGAAAAAACTAAAATTTAATAAATTAAGTAGAAAATCATACAAAGTATACCTTAAAATCCCAACTTATCAAACACAACACAATCTTAAAAGTTATAATTCAACAAAACCCAACTATTTTAAATACTAAACAAAAAAAAAATAAAACAAAACAAAACAACTCCAATATCAATCATGAACATTGACTCATCTAATTCCACTTTGTCCTTAACATTGACTCTAAACTTTGATTGCAACATTAGTTAAATGATATTAATAGACATGATTAATGTTAAAAAAACATAAAATGGATAAATACTTTTATACCATAAAATACCATAGAATTATCTCTCAAATCACAACAGTCAGATATTTAATCCACATAAAATTCAGTTCTCTTCTTTTCTCCCCAAGAAAAAATAATAACCACATCAAAAAATACATCAATAACCAAATCTATAAAACATAAAAAGTTATAAGAAATAGCAAACATCCACATTTAATATTTATATAATTAAATAAGAAAAAAAACAGAGGTAGGAGAAAAAAAGAACGAGTAATGTAAAAAAAAAAAATCACCCAAAGTTGCACATGGTTGCTTATAAAACTGGAAAGCCCAAATAAATTTGTTAAGAAAAAAAATCAAATTTTAACTTCATAAAAAAGCGATATTAATTAATAGGATCTTTATGCATGTCCTAGAAAAAGTATTAAAGCAGTTAGGGATGAGATCAATTTGTAAAGCTAAAAAAAAAAATCAAACAAAGCACAAATCAAAAGAGAGGTCATTCTTTGCAAGCCCATAATTGCTATTAGATCTTAGCTCATCTAAATTTTCATTAATTTTCCCTGTAAGAAACATAAAATATTTAAGAATTCATAACATCTATACAAAAAAAAAAGGGAAAAAATTTCCAAGCCAAACAGATCACTTTACTAATGAATTAACAAAAACAAATCTATATTCAAATATTTTAAGAACCATTTACATTATAAAGATTCCACCTATTTTCTTAGTTTAATTTAATTTCAATGGTACTTATTTCTAGTAAAATTAGAAAAAGGGGAAAATACATTAACTTTCTTTTCATCAAAAAAATAAATACGATTCAATCTCAAACAATGTACATAAAAAGGGCAAAAATAGAAATAGAAATAGAAGAAACAAACCTTAAGTAGGAGGCTAAGAGTAAAGGAAAGGAACTCAGAGAGCTAAAGCTGTTAAGAAACGGACATAAAAGGTCAAAAAAAGGGGTCATGTCATCTTTTGGCTCCCATCCTAAAGGAGGCAAGAAAAGGGCATAAAAACCCTAAGAGTATAAACTTTAAATTGTCTTATTTTCAGTATCATCTTGTGCTCAACAATCAACCCAAAATAATAAAAAAGCTCTTATTTTAAAGGCACAACAGTCTTCAATCATCAATTAAAATTAAAATTAAATCTCAAAGAACATAGCAAACTACAAAGAGAATTGCGAAAATAAATTATAAAAGAAAATAATGTTAAAAGTGAAAAACCTGATAGTAGCAAGAGAAGTTACGCCTCGTTCCAAGACTGTCTTTTTGGCTTTTGCTTCCTCTCTATGTTCTAAAACTTTTTTCTCGTCAAAGCTCCACCATGTTTCCTCATCCCCATACAAAAAAGTTTTAAGAGGAAAAAAATAATAAGAGACATATGAAAGGAAAAAAAATCCAAAAAATAAAAAAACTCAAACCAAAAATAAATAAAATACCTGATTCTTTCCCTCTCTTTCGGTCATGTAGGAAAAGAAGTTTGTTGTTGCCTTCTAAATCCTTAATTGCCATACCAAGATCACAAACAGAAGCCTTTCAAATGGTAATTAAATGAATAAAATAAAAAGAAATCCACAAAGAATAGTCACTAAAGAACAGGGAAATACCATAAAATTGAAGTTTTATCTCACTTTTCTAAAAAGAAGATCCAACAAAGCATCTATGATTTATATATAAGAAACCAAAGGACGATATGACATAACCCATCTTCTTACAAATATGTACAGAACTTTTTTTTCACGTCTCTACATATAAGCTGTAGTTTTTATATGTTTAATATAATAAATTAAATTTTTTTGTAATATTGTAGTATGCTTTTTTTTTTAAAACGTAAAAAATTTTTGAAATATAAAAAATAGAAAAGCGTAAAGTATTTTAAAATAAAAAAAATTAATCTTAAGGCATATAAAAAAAAATATGAAATATTTTCTAGGAAAACTCATTAATTTAGTAGCTTTAAATGTGAAAAGCTGCTACAGTTTAGTTGCTTTGAATAATCAGACTTGCATTTGAAAATGAAAAAAAAATAGAAGACATAAGTACAATGGATTACAACACTATGTTTCAATACCATAATTTTCATTGAAAAGTCCATTAGATCATTTATCAAAGACCAAGAACGTGAAAAGGAAAGAAGATAAAGGTTATTTCAAAAATCCACAATAGAAATATCATAGAAGCTCCATTGGATATTTTCCTCAATTATCTAATGGCTCCTTATAGCAAAATTAACTGTCCAAACCCACTACAGATAGACAATACTATTACTTGGCTTGAGAATGAGAAATGAAAATGACTTGGTTGAGGCATTAGAAACTACACAATAGACAGAACAAAGCATAGATAAAATGACATGCACAGTTGATTTGATCATGGATTTTTGCTGAAAAATGATGCATATCATTGAGTTCAAAATTATCAAGTTGGAACTTTTAATCGATAAATGGTTTATTAAATAGATTAAAGCGCTTAAAAACAGACTAAACCAAAACACAAAATATGGAGTTGCAAGCCATACTTATTTGTTAGAAGAGATTCCTTTTCTTGTATTTGGGCTTCAAGTGATGATATTTTCTTCATAAGCTCTGCATTTTTTCTCTCCTCTTTGCAATTCAACCGCTACAATGACATTTACATGACTCTCACCGTTTGTTTCTTGCTCTATCCAACACATTGCAGAAGCATTGACAAAGCCAACACAGGACTGAAGAGTTCCAACTAACAAAATAATAGCTAATCAAGCAGGTTATGCACTCTATCAGGATAAGAATCACTGTAAGCAAGAGCAAGTGTACTTCTCCATAGTCCACCAATGACCAGTATAATCAATAAACAAATGAAAACAATGCGGTTAACTCACCAAGAACTACTACCTCAAAGGTAACAAACCAACAAAATAACAGCCAATTAAGCAGGTTATGCACCCTGTCATGATAAGAATCAATGTAAGCAAGAGCAAGTGTACTTCTCCATAGTCCACCAATGACCCGTAAAATCAATAAACAAATGAAAACAATGCGGTTAACTCACCAAGTACTGCTACCTCAAAGGTGACACTTGTTAAGCAATCAAAACTGCATATTGATAGCTACCATTCAGGAATTTCCAAGCATTCTCTTAGTTTTTTGATGTCGTCGATTAGATCTCATGTAGTGTTCCCTTTCAAGCAAGCATAAGGAGTACTTTTGCCTACACCACACTGCAAGAGGACATCTACATATTAGAGGTTAAAAGAAAAACACTGTTAAGAATTAATGAAAAGACACAGACTCATTTGATGAAAGAAAACGATCTTATAAAATTGAGGGTCAAATAATCTTCGATTGCTTGGCAATGTTCCTCCTCAAGATCCCAGATGAAGAAACACAGCTGGCTATAAAATATGAACGGAATTAATAAAAAACCAATGAAAAGAGGTTCAACTTCTTTCCTAATTGATACATACAGGCAATGGATACTAACATGGCCATTCTGGTTTCTTGATTGCTCCCAGGAGATTGTGTTAACATCAGAAACCTTGAGAAAACCTATGCTATATGGCTCTATAGCTAAATAAAGATTCCTGTTAAGATCTTGAATATCATTCCTTAACTCCATTAAATCACTTCTTTGAGTCTTGACTTTACCAACCTTTTGTACCCACAAAGATAACTCCTTTTTCCATGCAAAGAGTCAAAGCAAACAAATTTCAACAAACCCATATCAACAATTCAATAAAACAAAGAACTTCATAATCTTTAGTAAAGATAAATAAAAAAGGTATAGGGCCATCTGAGAAAGTGAAATTGCTGGAAACTCAAGGGAGGAATCGTAGGAAATGGGGAAGGGAAGAAGGAATATTATGGCAAGTGAGGAGTGAGTAAGGAGAGAGTTTGACATCAGAGCAAATTTAAAACCTAGGCTCATTCTTACTCTATGGTAGTTGTCACATGAGTTAGTTTAAAGCTTTGAAAACCAAATATAAACCAAATATAGAAAAACTAACAAAAAGTTAAAAAAAAATTTCCACAGATAATAAAGTGCATCAAAAATAAAGAACACAAATGCATAGAATTGAAATGTTATAACAAAAACTACCCATAAATCTCTACAAAACGAAAACAAACAAAGAAAACTCATCTTCCATAATCAAATCATAATCCAAAAAAATAACTATATTAAAAAAAAGGGGAAAACTATTGAATATGTACCCATGAAAACTCTTGAGCCAAATAAAAAAAAATGCATCGAACAAAAAAAACAAAAGGAAAAAAATGGGTCATATCGGTTCAATAAGTTGGATCAAAGGAAAACCAAAAAATCAAGTTTCATAATTTACCCTGCTCCTCAATCTAGCAGGTTTGAGTTTCGCTTGGATACTTGGATACGTCTTCTTTATTTTCTTATAATTTTATTAAAATAAATAATAAAAAATTAAATAAACAACTAATCTAAAATTAAATATCTAATCTGAATGGAAATAAATGTATATGAATAAAAATATAATTTATAAATAATAAAAATGAATAAAATAAATAAAAACAAATAAGACAAATAAGAAAAAAAAAACCATCTCAACATCATTCTTCTTATTCTCTCTTCTTTGCTTCTTCGGATTTTCTTCAAAAGCAACAAATATATATATATTAAGCAATGATTACACCACATTCCAATATAGCCTTTATGAGATAAAAACATATGACTTGTTTTTCCTGATATGAAAACAACTTAAGCAAAGCCATTAATAAAAGGATTGCTATTTAGATTTTGTTTCATAGTTGTAAAAAATTGAATTAAAAAGTTTAAGCACTTTTTTTAAGGAAGAAAAGCTAAAAAAAATTATGGTTGAGAACACAGAAGCTATTTACTTTTTGTTTAAAAAAATATTACAGTAAAGCTACAAACTTTGATTGTAACAGGAATAATGAAAATTTTGTAAAATAAATAAATAAATAAATAAAGGAACAACATGCAAACCTAATAAAGTGCAGAGAGGGAGACCAAGGACGATTGTTTTGGCAATGATGTGAGATGTTATAGGTTTCAAAAAATTGGTTGTTCAGGAGTAGGGAATGAAGAAATTGGAAAGAAGATGGTGAGATGGGAGAAGAACAAAAGCACTCGTCAAATGCAAAACTCAAAATAAAAAAAACCAAAACCTTGAAAGGGGGTAAACCAACTCAGAGTAAAGATTGAGTTTACTTGATAAAAGCATTGCAACAAATGTATCCTCTATATAAACATTGGGAAGCCGCGCATGTAACAGAAGAAAAACACAACTGAGAAGACATTTGAGTAGAAAATGGGCTCCAGCGAAACATCAACTTAAATAATCAACAAAATTACAATATGGGACAAAACAAAAAGCATTTCTCATGAGACAACATCAGAAGAAAAAAATAAAGCTAAAACACAAACGGTAAAACAACTCAAAGCAATATGGACTCAGGAGAAAAGGGCACGACGTGGCGGCAAGAGACTGAAAATGCAGCAAATGAAGAAGGCAGAAGTGTGGATGCACCAGGGCTCAAGCTTTTTTCCAACTTTAATAGTATAGATAGGAATCATTAGACTGAATATCTCAATTTCTTAATGCAAGTCCAAATAGTTGCAATAAAGTTTAAATAGAGGATCCGGTAAGGCAAAAGTCATAAATCAAAGGCGCAAATACATCTTTGATAAGAGAAAAAAAGACTTCATATGATTGTTTCATGAATTAAATATTGAAAAACATGAAAACTGGGTAGGCTTTTCGCTGTCATTTGTACAATTCAAGCAATATATCTTTGGAGGAACAAAGAGAACAAATCATGCAAAGTTTAGCCAATAATCTAAAGTCATTGCAAGAGGGTATTATATCAGGTACACACCAAACTTTTAACTTCCAACTATTTAAAGACTGTAAAAGAATGAAATCATCACTAATAACAAATTGATACCATATTACACATATAATAGCATAGAAAAATTATAGGAAAACCACATTGCTTCAATGGTTCAGCATTATTTGTCTAATTTTTGCAACCTAACTCAAAATACCCATTGGAAAATAATAGGTTAAAAAAATCAAATGTAAAAAATTTAAAATAATTAAGTATTTATTACAAAAAATTATTGCTTAGTACCAATACTTCTTACAGAATTTACCAAAACCAAAATATCTTACCTATTCATCGTCGCTTCCAAATGGCACAATCTAAAATCACGTAGTTGGTAGCATGGTATCACGATGCAAACACCACCATAGAACTAAAGCTACGATCAGGTACAGCAAAATGACTTTTCGACCACACCAGGTATGACTTTCTGCCACAACTCATAAAGAAATTAAGAAAAATCTTGAGAAGAAAAGATCACACCTCAAAAGTTATATTAACATACCAAACTACAGATAAGCTAATTGTGGTATTAAAAAACAAAGTAGGAAGAGAAAGCATAGGAAAGTATTTAAAATAAATAAAAAATGTTATCCTTGGGATTATAAAATATGAAGTGAAAAAAATCAGAGAGCACCTTTGAGAGAACTTTATCAAGACGATGAAGCATACTCATGCAAAAAGATAACATGGCTTCAGCTTCAGTCACCATTGATGCATCACTATCTGTAACATATAAAATCCTTTTGATAGCTGCAACAACCCACAATAATATGCAGTAAACATTCGGCAATCAATTGTAACAATCTTTTTTACCACAAATAAAATATGCAAAATAGAAATCCCTCTTTTTCTAAAACTATCCATAGCAGCAGACGACATTTAAGTTCTTAAAATTCTTAAACCAATATGACCATCAAATTCATTCATTGAATATAAAGTACCAGTTCATCATAAGTAGCCATCGATGTAGACGGTTTGGATGAAGTCTTCACTTCTTGTCTTGAAGGGTTCATGGCTTATGAAACATCATCGACAAATGCAGATCTAGGAGTAGTAAAACAAAAATGTTTACTATTTTTTAATGAGATTTTATGTAAAACCAAAAAATATTAAACCAAATGAAAATAAAATGGAAAAAGAATTAAAAACAACCCATCAAATCCTGAAGCCGGCGAAGACCTAGAGCTCCGGGCAATCGATGGCAAACCCATGACAACACATTAGCAACCATTGAGCTCAGCATCCATGGAGTTGTGGAAGAAAAGGAAGATGAGAATAATAAAATTCAAGAAAAATAAAAATCATAGGGATAAATTAGAAAGTAAAAAAGAAACAGGGAAAAACCAAACGGAAATTGCCTGACCAAATGAGGGCACTCGATCGCATGCACTGGGAGAAATTGGGAGAGCAAAACTGGCTTTTTTTTTTTCACAGAAAAATAATCCAAAACAAAGGAACTAAAACCGGATTTGGGGATTGAAGGAGAATAGAGAACAAATATCGAGAACTCTACCGGGTTTATAGAGATGAAACAGCACATGAACAGCCAGACACGAGAAAAAAAACACACCAAAGGATGGAGCAGGCAGGTCACTAAGATTGATTTTCACTATAACCCATATAAACTGACACTGATTTATGGACGCAGAAAAGAAAATCAACCCAAAGGAAGAAGATTTTGAAAAAGGAGAAAAAAAGGAAGACTGTGCAAACAGAACAATAGAGGAGCAACAGTGGTTTCGAACTGATTCCCTTGAAGCGTTCATGTAGCTGTTCCTTCGAGCATGAGAAGATGAAGGTCTAGGATCAGCAGTCAGAAATCTTAAACATTTTTTTATGAGATTTCATATAAAAATAATTTAAAGGAAAATAAAATGAAAAAAGAAATAGAAAAACCCACCAAATTTTGAAGCTGGCAAAGACTTAGAGCTCCAAGGAAGATCTTTCAAGACCTATTTTGAATGAGGGAAAAAAAATAGAATAAGCATCTATTACCCATCCCTTTTCTTATGGTATCCTCGAGGAAAAAATTGCTATTTTGAATGAGGAAAAAAACGCTGCATCCTCGAGGACGGTGGCAAAACCCATGACAACACAGCAGCACCCATTAAGCTTAGCCTGCGTGAACCCGCGGAAGCAAAGGAAGAAGACTTAAAGAGAGAGATGCTCCTAAACTCCTAAATGGCCTTCGTAATTCTTCGAGAGAGACAAGGCAAGAACACTTAAAAAATACAGGAAAAATGGAGTCTTGCTCTTTTTTGAAACTGACGGTTAATTTATTAGGAGGAAGAAAGAGGTTGGTTGGGAAGAGGAAAAACCTGATGAAAAGACACTAAGCAGGACAACACGTGTACCTAAAATCTAAAGTGAACTGAAGAACCAAAGGCAACACCCGAGCAAGGCTTAAAAGAGCATGAAAAAAAAAAGGGAACACGCGGCAGAAAAAGGAAAAAGAAAGGCATTCAGCAGAGAGGAGAAAATTGGCCACTTTTACAGGTAAAGGCAGAAGGGTTGCAAGAACGGTGGCAGCATTAATTCACACTGACGCACAACATCGAAGGCATTAATACTCACAATATTCAAGGCAAAGAAAGGAGCAAGAAACTGGATCAAAATTTCAAGAGAATACAGGCACGAGGACATGCGGCACCAGAAGAAACAAAAAAACGCGTTCAACACAGTAATCGTGGCTTCACCAGGTTTCAAGAAATGCATGCGTTTTAATATTATTGATATTTGTATACCTTTTATTCCATCACCGTCAGTTACCTGTGTTCTCTAACCTCTCACTGTAGACTGTGGAGGCGTGCAGAAGAGAAAAGATGGTAGTGAAAAGAAAAGGGCGACTGTGGCTGCGAAACTCCAATCTTTCAGAATCCTCGGGAAAGAGGCGCTGGCGTCCATACTAAAATCTTCTATTGCCAAGCAACCTCACGCTTTCTGGGCGACTATTACGACAGACTTAAACTTCTGTTTCATTAGAATAGTTTCTAGGTTTTACATGTTCTCTGTCAGTAGTCCGCGTATAGATACGATTCATTATCTTCAGATGCCTTTGAAGTTTGAACGAATTCTTGATTCTTCTTCTTCTTCTATTATAGGAGTCCATTACGGTTCTTGTTTGCAATGGAGAGCCTCAGTATCAGGCTAGAGTCCTTGACGCATTTCTGGGTTCTTGTTTCTCTCTTCCTCCTAGGCCCTGGCTTTAATTAATTACCTAAGAATTAAAAATGAGATTCTCTTTCTAGACAAGCTCATCAAATTCATCTACACAATTGGAACTGATTACCATTTATCTGATGCTAACAACTTGATGGTAATATTGACTTTCATTCTCGTATTACAACGGCTTTTCTGGCTTTATTTTGGTTTTGGATCCAGTATTTAACATAGTTGCCCGTCCCTGGCAGTCCAATGCTGAAGACACTCATCTCCAACTTTCCATGATTTGGTACTTCCTCAAAGTTTTCAACGCCCTACTGCTTTTTATGAACCCAACACCAACAAGTTGTCCTTACTCTGCCTCCGTGCCCAAATCAAACTAGAGCTGCTGCAACTGCCGCTAATGCCACCGGAGTGCAGATTGCCCACAAGCATTTCAATGACTTGCCAAAGGTAGACTCAGTTTCCTGAAATATGCTACCCCCAATATCAGGGACCTGCTTCGTTTTTGGTATGCTTTGTTCACCTTAAACTTCCTTGTAATGTTTCATTCCCTGCGAGCCGGACGCATGGACAGATGTATCATGTATGTTCATAGGCAGAATACCCTTCTTCCTAATCAACATGCACCCCTAATGTTTCTGCAAGTTGTTCTTTCCCAAAATATATTTATGAGCGCCTCACTAGAATGACAAGCCCGTGGTTAATGTTTGGGATAGACTGCGCAAGCCGTGTGATGAATTATTTGTGAGCGGCAGAACTGAGCTCACGATGCTGGCATTTGGGAGCCAGAAGTGCTCAACCAGCGCAATCAATTTTTCTGTACCAGGAGGAGGAGCCAGTAAAATAAGACTTCCCAAGTTACCAAGCTTAGCAGTAGTGACTCTTTCAAGAGGAGGATGTTTGAACCTAGTGATTGCATAAGCTATGTATCCCATTTTGCAAACATATTAGGCGGAAGAGATATCTTGGTGAAATAAGCACTGGCCATGCAATTTGTACAGTTTCTTTAGATAGTGAGAGGAATGTGGATATTCAATTTAAAGAGGCTTGGCAGGATTTGAAGAAACTAAACTTTTCCAAAAGGGATTCAAAAACCTCTCTGAATCTAGTTTCAGTTTGTTTTTTTCCTGGTTATTCTTTATCATTCAATTAGAAAACAGCTTGCTTGCAAGCTGTGGAAGGCTGGAAGCAGCTTTAGATAAAACAGTTTTACATCCTTTTCCTCTTGCAACATAGTATAGAGCGTACTAGTTAGGCAGGACTCCTACTGGAGTGATGTGTTGAATTGTAGGATCCTTTTTTCAGGAAGTACTAGATGTGAAACAAAGATTGCATCAAATGGAAATGGAAATGTTAAAGCTTCAGAGAAAACGGGTGGGAAGGTAGAAGGATGGAGTAAGAAATTTATTACGATCACACATGTTCTCTCTATGTTTTTGTTAATTCTTTCTTACTGAGCTCTTTTCTTTTTCTTGTGAGCATCAAACATGTATCATTCTCCAGAAGTCCATTGATATTGATACTAGGAGGCCATTGAGGTTTTATAGCATTCTGGTTTAGTGTAATTTTTGATTTATTGTTTCTGGCAACTAAACAAAATTGATTATCAAACTAATTTAAAGTCGTCAAGGTTGATCCCTATGGACCTATTTCATGATAAGGTTTTAATTGAACATTCAAAGTAGAAAGTTGCAATCTTTAGTCATGTGGTTGCAGTTCAACCTCGTGACTTGGTCTTACCAATTCGGAAAAGGATAATGGTTGGGGTGGGCTATTCTCATTTATGATAATTTACATCTAATGGCAGGTATATTTTGCTGCAACTAAGGAAGCTTTATCATTGTATTTCGCCAAGTGTGGGGTGGTTGAGAATGTGGTGGTTTTAACTGACCAAGCAACTAGCCAGCCACAAGGGTACAAAATTTTTTATCAGCTGACCAATTTTGGCACTAAAATGAAAATACTTTTTATCCCTGGTCAATGATGTGCTAGATTGTTCTAATGTACTGTTTTTTGTCTGCTTATGTTACTTTTGCTAGTAAGGAGTCTGTTGACAAGGCAGTTATGTATGTCGAGCTACATTCTTCGCAAGAATTGTGAAGGTAAACAATTATTTCTCTTGGGGCTGGGGGATTACTGGATAATGCCTAAAGATTGGAAGCCTATTTGCTTTCTTTTCTGGAGTGGTGTATGTTGGTTGGATGGTTGAAATTACTTGCACAAAGGTCCAAGCTTCTATTTAGATTGACTTGATTGAGGTTGCCACTTTAGAATTCCATTTGACACTGGATAACGATGTTTTTGTGTAGTCTTTTCATAAATTCATAGTGAGATCTATGCCATATCGAAGGGTTGATATTTCTCATTTTCCTGCCATCCTCTACCAGGGAAACTTGCCATGTTATTATTATTATTTTTTGACATTCGTTGACGATAAAATGTGACACAAATCTTTCCGTATGCCTTTTCTTCTCAAGCAGAAAAACTGCTCTATCTCTGATTCTTTTAGTAGTGCCTTGCATAGTTTATGAAGGATCGAAACATGTAGAAGATAGAGAATAGGCATTTTGAAAGAATTACTGCCGCTTTCAAGCTGCTGCCTTTCGTTTTTAAGGCTGCTTGATAAAAAAACTGATCTAGGATGACTGGAAATGTTGGATGGCTGATTAGTGTTTGTGGGGGAAAATAAGTTAAATAATGGTTAGAAATTAGTGATATAGGTCTGGCCCAATTAAGAATATAGCTAAGTAAGAAAGAATATAAACTATCAGCTTCAAATCGAGGACTTCTGGGAAAATATTTCATGCTTTGTAGGAATTGAGCCAAATGATCAGGTGCAATTGGGGCAACTAATTAATAACACTTCGTTCATTCCTTACTATAGTATTTTCTTATATGAATTCTTGATCCTCAATTTCCATCATTAGCCTAAACTAATGGGAAGGGAGTTGTTGGCAGCATGCATTTGGTATGTTTGCAACTTGTCATATTTTCAGGCTGGTTAGGCAAAAGTTGTTGAGGTATAATTTAGAGGTCGACAATGAAATTTAGATATTTGTTGGATGTCTCCATTCTCGTACGCTAATAATGCACTGTGGAGATGCATAAACCATTATTAGTAATGTTTCAGACCTGCCTTTGGAATTTGGGAAATATGGTTTAGCTTTTATTTTTATTCTTTTGAGGACCGATGGGGATATGAAATGCAAGTTTTAAGGAAGGTGGATGCAGCTGCTGCAATATCTGCATCCGGGCAACATGTTGGGAAGCTGCTTCTAGCACCAGTTTCTCACCCCAACAGGGAGACTAGTCATAGCGGACAATATTATCCCGGCACTCAATTGCAATGGAGGCGAGAGACTGTTTTTGCTTTATAATAACCATCAGTTCTAGCAAATGTTGAACAGAAAGGAGTCCATCATCCTCTATGCTACCTCTTCAACTTAACTTGCTTTGGAAACAACCAGTGGAAAATTTTGTCTTATTTCGGCAAGACCCCAAGCACGGTGGCTTTTTCCTTTCGGCTTGCACTTGAAGTGCCAAGTGCCAATGGACGTTTCGGCCCCAACTGGGGCTCCTGCGCGTGGGTGCGGTCATCCAAAGGCCTTTATAGTGTTTGGCATGTGTTGTTGCACAAAACAACAATTATCAAGTGTCGATATAAATTACTTATTAATCTTTCATAGGTACACTAAGATTTTTGCAATAAAAAAAAGTCAGAAAGACGCAAAAGATGGTTCTCTGCGTAGGCACTTTGATGTTTAAATCAGTTTCAGATTCTTCCCCAATATAAATGAACAGCAAAATAATACTTATAGGATCAGATAATACCTGTGACGATCTATTTACAGTGAAACAAATTACGTTTACTGTTGTAGTAACTATCGAAAGAGAATTTCGTCTTTCTACATATTTACGGGTTTGTTTTCCTGTACGTAACTGAGACTTTGTTATGTCTCTTATCTACTCGGAGGGAGAGTGCCTCTCGCAAAGCAGGAAACATCTTTCGTGATGCGGGAGGCTGCCGCAGGCATTGTGGAAGGCCAGATACCCGCAATGCGGGAGGCTACCTCTCGCGTCGCAGGAGACTACCTCCCTCTGTGCGGGAGTCGTTGCCATGTGGCACAACGATATGGTACCACGTGGTTAATCTCCGTGGCTTTCTGAGCTTGCTGGCCTTGTTCACTTAATTTGAGCTTTTCTCGTATCAACAAGTTTACAGAGTTTCGATGATTGTTTTTGTACATAACCTCGCACTCTCACGTAAAATGCCGCCTACTACTATTACCGGCTTTTTAATGCTGCTTTTACTTTTATAGTACTATACTTGTTCTTGAGTATGGTGCTTTTTTCTTCAAGGTTATATGACAGTAGTATTAATTTGTAGGTCTCCATTATGTTAAATGTACTACATATTATTTTTTTTTTCTTTTGTGCTCAGGCTCAGAAGCATACAAGGGGTTTGTAAAGGGGAGGGGAATTGAATTAAAGCGCTTAATTCATTTTTCATCGAGCAAAACTGATGAAATGTGTCCTCCACGACCGCTCCTGCAGTTCTGCTTCCCTGCCACTGCCTCAAAAGAAAAAAAAGACCCAAATTTATTGTAAAATGAAAAGTATGAATTTGGACAAGTCTAAAAAAGGCATAGACGTGTCCAAGTCCAACGCCGTTGATAAATATATTTTTTTGGTGCTTACTGTGTGTTGATAAAATAATTGAGAAAAATTGTGAAAAAAAGAAAAAGAAAAGTAGAGGTAACACACGCGCGTTATTACCGGATGGAGAGACTTTTTTTTTGATAGCACATTCTCATCAAAATTACAATCACAATCTACATATTACATTTCATTAATCAATAACTTAATAAAATGATAAATAAAAATGATAATAACAAAACAAAACTTTATCGACGCGTGTATAGGAATTGGAGCGAGTTCAGTGTCGGAAAAATAGTGGCGCGTGGTACTGGGTCTGCTCACAATAAAAACGAGGCTTTGAAAGTAAATGAGAAGCGTAGACTGCTCTTCTCTTCTCTTCTTCTTCTTCTTCTTCTTATTTTGGGTCCTGTCTTGGGCTTTTTTTTTTCGTTCTTCTTGCGGGAGGTATTTGAAGGATTTATCAAACTAAGCATCTCGATCAGTCGTTATCCAAATTTCGTCGAATCTTTTTCATCTTAATATATTTCAGGTATGCATTTCATATATTTTCCCCTTCTGAATCCGCTCTGTTGATCATTTGCCCTTTCAAAGTTTTTACTGCTATTCTGCAATTTCCCAAGTTTCCTTTAATTTTCTGCGTGATTTCATAATCTGATCTATGCCTGAAGTTGGTTGATTTATGATGGAATATCTTATTCTCTTAATAATCTACTTCTTTTTCTTTAATGGAATATTTCGATTGAGAAGGATGCGGAACTTCAAATGGAATTGATTTTCAATTTCTGTTTGGTTGTTCGAAAACTTGTAGCAAATCGTATTTGCTCTGCTTCGTCTTGTCTAGTTGTTCTACGGACATAGGGGTTTTAGGGCATTTTTGCATTTGGAAGTTGACAGTCGTAGCTTTGTTTTGTATGCATAGAATTTTTTTTATCTAAAAGTCAGTGCTTAGCAGCTTCTGCATATCAGTCTCAGGTATCAGTGTTAATTTGAGGGTTTGACTATTTCTTGGACGGATATTTTGGCTTACAGGCTCCGATTCAACTTAAACAATCCTGGATCCCGAATAATTGCATTTCTAGGGTTTGCTAGCAGCTCGAAGGCTTTTCATTTTTTTAACCATAAGGTTTGTATTATTTCTTCGTTGATTCTTTTATAACTAAACATATGAACAATCATTTCAAAACTGGAAACAAAAGCTACCTATTATCTCCTTTCACAAATCGTTAAATTAAAATTCAAACCAAAAATGAAAAATGAAAGGATCTGGATGTCTGATGATTTCTGGACAGTGCTTTCCGAAATGTCTTTTCCCTGTAAATTTACTTATCTTTCTCATCTCCAAAAGTCCACTTACTTTCTTCGCTTGCTGAGGGACACTTTATCTGGCACATTTTGATTTCTATCTATTGAATAAATTAAGCACAAGTTATGCCTTAAAACCCAAGCAATGCTTGCCTTTAATATTTAGCACTTAATGCCAGGCAACTCACTAGCTTTCATTTATGTTGGTTTTAGGGCATATTCTGAACAGGATTCGCCCTCAGATGAGTGTCTAGAGTTTGGTCTAAGGAGAACTACTTATCCTGATTTTAGCTTTTGAGGTTCCATTCATGATTGGAAAAATGGTCGAGGGGCCTAAATTTACTGGACTTATGGGAGGAACCAACAACAATGACAACAATTACTATGATTTTACTCAAGAGTTTTACCAAAAACTTGGTGAGGGCACAAACATGTCTATTGAAAGTTTACAGACGAGTAATGCTGGTGGTTCTGTGTCCATGTCAGTGGAAAATAGTAGTGTGGGCTCTAATGATTCTCTAACCCACATTTTAAGCCACCCTGGTCTAAAGCCTGTGAACCGCCACAATTACTCTGTCTCTGTGGGGCAGAGTGTCTTTCGTCCTGGTAAGGTTGGGCATGCGCTTAATGATGATGCATTAGCACAAGCATTGATGGATGGTAGGTACCCAACTGAGGGATTGCAGAATTATGATGAGTGGACTATTGATTTAAGAAAACTCAATATGGGTACAGCTTTTGCTCAAGGAGCTTTTGGGAAGTTATATAGAGGTACATATAATGGCGAGGATGTTGCAATTAAGATATTGGAAAGGCCAGAGAATAGCCCAGAGAAGGCACAAGTTATGGAGCAGCAATTTCAGCAGGAAGTTATGATGCTTGCAACACTGAAGCATCCTAATATTGTGCGATTTATTGGGGCATGTCGTAAGCCTATGGTTTGGTGCATTGTGACTGAGTATGCAAAGGGAGGCTCAGTTCGACAGTTTCTAACCAGGAGACTGAGTCGTGCTGTGCCATTGAAATTGGCTGTTAAGCAGGCATTGGATGTTGCAAGAGGAATGGCCTATGTGCACAGGCTTGGGTTTATTCACAGGGATCTGAAGTCAGATAACCTTCTAATAGCTGCTGATAAATCGATAAAGATTGCAGATTTTGGTGTCGCACGTATTGAGGTGCAGACTGAGGGCATGACACCAGAGACAGGGACATACCGTTGGATGGCTCCGTAAGTCTTTAGACCTTATATGTTAGAGTTTCTTCCTTGTTACAATGACGTTTGCACCTTTTTTTATTTTTTATTTTTGTTTGACAGCTCTTTCTTCTTTATTAGATGATTCTTGCTAGTTGGCATGAACTCTCTGGCTGTTTTCATTTTGGAGGCTTTAATTTTATATTCTTTGAGTTTTCTTTTTTAAAAATGTTGACTAAATATAAAACTGCTTTTACATCTTTATCTGAATTCTGAATATGATTATGCAGTTCTTAAACCTTGTTCAGGCTGACTAGCTGCTTCTTTCTAAAATGGCTGATGCTTTTGTTTGATAATTTGAAGGAAGGCACTGCCTTCATGACTGTGATTTGATTTAGAATTTTTTGTTTTCTCTATTTTTGGCTGGAACATTGTAAGGTCTAAATAATTTTAAAGCTACTTGACTGTGATTTGATTTAGAATTTTTGTGTTCTCTATTTTTGGGTGGAACATTGTGAGGTTTAAATAATTTCAAAATCTACGTATTTGTTGCTTATCCAGAAGAAAGTTTGAGTAGATTACTGGGGATAGGATTTTTAAGGCCTCTGTCTTTCTTTCTCTCTCTAACATAGGTGTGAATGTTTGGCAACCAGATGTCCTGTGGCTTAAATTGAATTTGGCTTTTTCTTGAAGCAAATAATAAATTTAACTACTTTTAAGTGGATACTTGATAAATAAAGTACTTATCAAGTATTCATTCATTTATGTCCTCAAATTAGTTTGGAAGGGGGAGTGTTCTTATTAAATTTAAAAATTTTGAGATTTGAATGTGATAGGATTATATAATGCAAAGTTATTGTTGTGTTTTTGACAGATTGTGCACAGCTTGTTTTGATCCATTGCCACTATTTTCCGAATGTCATGTCCTCTCTCCATATTTTTGGGCGTTTGTTTGTTCCAGCTATGGTGGCTGAGAAAATAGGTCTTCTATGTTGAGATCTGGTTTCTGTTTCATGTTTGGGTGCATTTTGAAAGTCAAATATTGAAAGTTTCATAAAAGATTTTCGCCCATTATACTTGTACTCACTGTTTGGTGTACAAAGTGTTTGTTTTGATTGCTCTTGGTTGCCTTTTCATTTCATGATTTACTTGGGATTCACACATATCAATTGGTTTTTTATTTTTAAATTGGTTTATGCCTCAATCTTCTCATTGCTGTATGCTGTCATACATACCTATTAATTTGTTTATAATTTAATATAACCGTGTATCAATTAAGAATAGTGGCTGGATGTTGAAGTAGGCTTCCAGATGGCTCAATGACTAGTTTTTACCTAGCATCTGAACTATACTCAGCTGTGCCAGAGCAAGAGAGGAGTTGCAAAATCTCCCTGGAGATTGTTTGGAATCTTATACATTGTTGTTTGCAACATCTTATTGCACAGCACTGAGGTTGGACTGACAGACAGTACTTATGATTTGTTTTTTCAAGCACTAGGCTTCATTTTTCCTCTCTTATCAACTTTATTTTTGTTTGCAGCCTTTACATAATTATATAATAGTAATGTAGACAAACATATGGGTTACGAGTTATATTTTGGATTTAGTTTAAACCATACTGAATGATGGATGGCGAAAGTGAGTGGGTTTCCGTGTGTCTTATGTTTCTGCCTTACACTCAGACTATTATGCTTTGTCCATGCAAGGAAGAAAGGGCTTTTTCAGGTTTGCTTTGTTGTACTATGACCTTAGTAATTTAGATTATATAGGGGTTGATTCATGGGCAAGAGTTTTCATTATGTTTCAATGTTGGGAAGTTACTATTTTTGTTGTGTTATATTTTAGCAAGGAAGGAAGACAAATAAGTGAATCAATGTACTTAATAATGGCCTAAGTTGATTTGAAGCAAGAGGTTACAAGGAACAAGATGAACAAGTGATTTAATGCACTTAGTAATGGCCTACTCTGAAGTCTCCACAAATAGGGAGGTTGCATGCAAGTATGTTTTATCAAGAGATTGCCTAGCTTTAAACTGAAAAAGTCTATTAGGTTGTATTTTGATAGTGCGTTTGACAATTTCTACAGCATGTTAAAGTGAGACAATCCAAAAGCAGCAACTGGAAATGTAAGGTTTGGTCAACTATTCCTCAAGTAGGAATGTTATCAATGGGTTATCCAACTTAAACAGAACATTGCCATTTTCCCTTAAAAATTTCACAATGATTACCAACCATAATCCCAAGAGCTTCAAGTAATACAGATTTCTTAAAAAAATGTGCTGGAAAAAAAATCAATATTGAAACATGACTAGAGAGATATTTGAGTAGAAGAAGAAGAAAGTGGCTACCATCGCTAGTTCTTTACTGGAAACACAAAATGGCATCTTGAGGCATGGAAGAGTAGAAATCTCACCAGAAGAAGGAGAGGAGAGAGAAAGAGGAAAGGCAAGTGGAACATATAAAATGAGGTCTTTTTGGTGCTGCTAGAAGTTGGAGAAGAAATCAATGGCCATGAGCTTGAGATTTTAGCTAAATTATGGTTGTTTTCCCAATTAAATGTGTATTTGTAGAGTGTTTGAGAATAGAAATGGTGGGTAGCATGGTGGAAGATCTACTGAGAATCATAACAAACTGTTATGCTACGATTTAATTTGAAATATCTTATTTTCATTATAGACGCATTGATGGAGCTGAAAACATGAACTAGGGAAGACGAGAAAGTATCATGGAATTGTTACACGAATGATTGTTTTATTTCCATTTTATGATGACACTATGAGTTATTTTTCTATTTTAAGATGACGCTACTAATTATTTATAGGATTTGACACATGATTGTTTTATTTCCATTTTAAGATGACAGTACGAATTATTTTTTTCTATTTGCCTTGGTCTTATTGATTGTTTAAGGTGGGAAATTTTGTCCACGCCTTTGCGGAGGGCTAAGTTCTGATTGGTTTGAAGGATATTATTTTAATCAAATGAGTTACAATTTCTCAATTCAACTTTGATGTAAAGTCAAGAGGTGAATCCCTGAAATGTTGATATCTGATTAGGCAGAATGCAATGTCAAGTAATTTCTACCGTATATAAATGTTTTATGTTGTGTCGTTATCTATTTATAGTTTTGAGCCTAACTTTCATAGGCTTGAGGTGCAGAAATTATGTAATCTTGTCTATATTTAGTTCCCATTGGCAACAGAAGAGGTTGAGGCATCTAAATCGATTATTTTGAATTCGTCTTTCATTTGTGCCTGACTAGTATGCACAGCTATAGTGCTTCTCCACTGTGGGAGAAAATAGTTTTGAGCCTAACTTGCCATGTTACTCGCTGGAGAAAATGGAGCACTGTAAACTGATTTGCATCTTATATATCAATCATAACTACACGCACTGTCCAGGGCACAAGGCACACTGTAGGTGCTAGATCCCTTATATTGCCTTAGGCATCAGGTGCAAAAAAGTGCTTCCCCGAGTGAAGTAAGGTGCAATATGTGTGTGTTTAAAAAAGCTTACGATAGATGATTCTGATAATAAACCCTAAAGAGTGGTTCAGTTTATGTATGATTTCTTTATGGTCCCTTTTTTTTTGTTGAATACTCAAACATTGAGAAGTCGAGAGTTTGATGTTGCCCCCTTTGTTTACTATTAAATGTATAGTTAATGAAAAAAATTAAAAATTAAAGAAATTAAGAGAACTTCAATCAGGCGGGCTTTATTTGTGCATACCGCCTTATAGGAAAGCATTCCTAGGTGCACCTGGCATGCGCCTGATCAAATGTGCTTTGGTGTAAAGGTATAAGGCAGTTCTGTTGTCTGGAGCTAAGGTGCAGTGCCTGGGTGCATGCCTTAACAACATTGACTAAGCTTCATTCAGTGGCGCGTTTGCTTTGGCATAATTTATCATTAGTCTTGACTGAATCATCTTTTATATGAAACTGCGATTATTTGCTAACCAGTTGACTTGGTATCCAAATTGTCCATCTGTTAAGTATTTTATTAATTCTTGTTCTTATTTAAAATAGTGATACTGTTGGTTGTGACATTTGCTTGTTTTTGGTCTTGCAGAGAGATGATACAACATCGGCCCTACACGCAAAAGGTAGATGTGTATAGTTTTGGAATCGTCCTTTGGGAGCTTATCACTGGTTTGCTTCCTTTCCAGAACATGACCGCAGTGCAGGCAGCATTTGCTGTTGTGAACAAGGGTGTAAGGCCTGTTATTCCAAATGATTGTCTCCCTGTGCTGAGTGAGATCATGACCCGTTGCTGGGACACTAACCCAGAAGTCCGTCCTCCCTTCACTGAGATTATGAAGATGCTTGAGAATGCTGAAACTGAGATAATGACAACTGTTCGTAAGGCCCGCTTCAGATGTTGCATGACTCAACCTATGACAATCGACTGATCCAGAATAGAAGAGTGAAGAACAGACGGTAAAGGAAAAGAGGATATAAATGAAAAAGAAAAGGAAAAACAAGAGCAGTAAGAATTTAAATATAAGTTGGTGTATGTATCACTATTTTACACATTTTTCCCTTTATTTTTCAGATAGGAGAAGGTAACTATTGAGACTGCTGGTTTCTGGATTCTGGTGTCAAATGTACTTGAACTAGTGGTGTTGTAGGTTTGGTAGTAAGGGGAAGGGGATCATTGTTGTGGTTTCCCTCTGTAGCTATATATGTGGGCCTGCCATATCTTTTACACTTTGATTGTTTAAATGCAGGTTCTCAATCGGATCAATGTCTTATTTTGGTTTTATTTCTCTTCCTTGGTATTGGTTTTGCACCTGATGTTCATTGGTGCTGGTAAGTGCATGGTATTTGTGATAATGGCTATCTAGTCCGCAACGCACTAGATTAGCCATCTGACCGGAATGTTTAAGTGAAATGATAGTACATATGAAGCTTGAATTAGCTTTAGCAGTTAATTTGTAGTTTATCTTTTAATAAGCTTGTCGCAGAATTTGAAGTACAGAAATACGAATTGGATTAAGTTTCAAGTATATACTTGATATCCAATAAAAAAAATAAAAGAGTAGTAAAATGGCTAGCGAGGCAATTTCTTCTAATGGCCGAAAAAATGAGCTTGGGCTCATCACTACTGGGCTTGTGGCCGATATGCAATATGTATGTAAGAGTAAGATTCATTAGAAGCTCGTTGGGTAAATGAGACTGGGAGGGAAGTTGACGCGGCAAGGCCAGCCAGGCCAACAGCAACTGCAAGAGCAGGGTAGTGGGATAAATAGGAATTAAGTATTGGAAAATTTTAAATACAACAAAAAAAAAATACTAAACACAACTTAAATAATTTTTTTACTCAAAATACTTTTTTTTTGAATTTTCAAAACTCACCAGAAAAATTTTCCGTGAGCTTCTGAATTTTTGTGAGCCTTAATAAGCTCATGAAAATTCATTTATGTGAACTTTATTAATTTTTTTTATTCAATTTTGCAGATTACGGAAGAAGATTTTCGTAAATATTTGAAGATTCACAGAAGACTTTCATGAATCTTTTAAAGCTCACGAATTTTTTTCCGTGAGTTTTCAGCTTCATGAACATTTTTACTTAAAAATAAAATAATAATTTTATTAAAAAATAAGTTTGATATATTGAAAGGTCGGCTGCATTTAGAAGATTTGTCCCATGCTGCGGCCGCGGCAGATTTTAGAAATAGGGCTTTTGCAAAGACGAATGGATTCATTTTGTTTTCTGTTCATCGAGGTTTTTTCTTTATTATTCAATCTTATTATAAACTTCATTGTCGTATCATCGTGTCATCCGAATTGGAAGAGCAACATTTGAGCAAGAAAGCTGCCAAAAAAGAAGCTGCCAAGTTGGAGAAGATGCGCCGCCGCCAGGAATCCACTTCCTTGGCCTCCGCGGCTTCTACTCTCTCCGTCGAGGAGGAGGACCCCCATTCCTCCAACTATGGTGACGTCCCTCTCTCTGAGCTCAAATCCTGCTCCCAAGCCGATGCTGGCAATTGGAGCCGAGCCATTGCCTCCATGGATTGGACTCAAGTTGGAGCCCTTTCCCAGGATCTGAAGGACAACGAGGTGCTGATACGGGGGCGAGTCCAGACAATACGAGCTGTCGGGAAGAGTAAGGCATTCTTGGTGGTGAGGGAGAAGGGTTTCACTGTCCAGTGCTTGGCTACTAAGCAAGTAGAGGGAGTGAGTCATCAGATGAGGAGGTTTTAGCTGGACTCAACAAGAATCCATCATTGATGCAATCGGTGTGGTATCTGTCCCTGGGGATTCCATCAAGGGAACTACCCAGCAGGTACTACCTTCTAATAAATCTTGTTTTTTTTAATGAATATCAAATATTCATCATCAATCACCTCTTTTTTTATTCCATCAGGTCGAAATTAAAGTCAGAAATCGTATTGTGTGACTAAAGCCTTTCTTTTATTTTTGTAAATAAAAAATGAATTTCAAATATCATCAATTGCCTTTTTTTGTGTTGTTTCAGGTCGACATTCACGTTAGAAAATTGTATTGTGTGAATAAAGCGATGCCCACCTTACCCATTAATATTGAGGATGCTGCTCGAAGTGAGGTTGAAATTGAAACTGCTTTGCAGGTTCGTTATGACGTCTTTTCTTGATTTCACCTTTTTATTTTTGTATACCCCTTATCTTTATTTTTGTATACTACAGACATAGGGTTTTGCTATTTGAGTGCGGGAACTCTTTAAACTTAATCATATTTAATAAGTTACAATTCCAATGCATTGGAACCAAATTAAATTTTAACTATTGCATTTAATATAAAATGTTACTATGATATTAACTTAACTATCTTACACATTTATACATGAAGACGGATCCACTTAAACTAGTATAAAGCACACTTTCATATTTTTTTTATATAATTTACATTTTTTTTATATTTTTTAATTGGACCCTTGAATTTTATGCTCTCTTCACATTGATTATGCATGCCATATCGAAAATGTCTAACTATTAGTTCAATAATAATAAAATTTTAATTGTTAATATAGAGTTATAAACTAAAAAATATGTTATCATCGATCAAAATGATAGAGATATCTAGTTGAAATTTTACTTCCATAATGAATACAAATAGATTGTTAAATTTAATGGTTAGTTTGTAAAAATATTGATCCTATACAAAGTAATAAAAAATGTGTAAAACAAATTGTTTTATACTTATGTAATTTGATCCGTTTTCTCTCTGTCTTTCTATACACACACATATATATTGGTAAACCTGGTACACAAAGCTCCCACATTGTGAAGTTTAGGGAGGGTTATATCTAGGCATCCCTTCGAACTTATATATATACACACACACACATGCATGCATGCACACACACATATGAATGTTTATATATCCGTCTGTTCATCATGTAATCTACTACAGGCTGGAGAGCAACTTCCTTGTGTCAATCAGGATACACGTCGGAACTTCAGAGTTCTTGATATTCGAACCCCTGCTAATCAAGGAATTTTTCGCATCCAGTGCCAAGTTGGAACTGTAAGTCTTAAAGGATTTGCTAATGTCATCGTCTTCACTTTTTTCTCTGACTACAATAATTAATGCATGCTATTGTGTCTGCCCTTGCCCTTGATCTTTTTCTGGTCTTGCAGAATTTCTTACTTAATGGATATGCTTGGAAATGCATCTGTCAGATCTTGAAGTTGAACTATGACAGTGGTTTCATTATATGAGAGTTGATTTTCATTCCATATTGTATTTGGTCTCCAATTGCTAAAGGTTATAGTTCTTTGCTTACTTTACCATTCCATCTTATTCTTATTTTGCTAAATGGTTTCTGAATCACGTTCAAAAGTTCTGCAGATATTTAGACAATTCTTGCTTTCTGAGGATTTTGTTGAAATCCACACCCCAAAACTGATAGCAGGCCCTAGTGAAGGTGGTTCTGCTGTTTTTAAGCTTGATTACAAAGGTCAACCTGCATGTCTGGCACAATCTCCTCAACTTCACAAGCAAATGTCAATCTGTGGTGATTTTGGACGGGTTTTCGAGATCGGCCCTTTTTTTAGAGCTGAGGATTCCTACACTCATAGGCATTTGTGTGAATTTACAGGTCTTGATGTTGAAATGGAGATCAAGAAGCACTACTCCAAGGTACAATTGGTTGTTGGCTTGAGTCATGACTATCTGAAACTTTGTGATGGTTTATATTTTAATGGCCAATTTAGCCTATTTATGTAGGTGATGGACATTTTGGATTGATTATTTGTTACAATGTTTGATAGTTTGAATGAGAGGTGTGCGAAGGAACTTGAAGCTGTGGGGAGGCAGTATCCCTTTGAACCTTTGAAGGTCTTTATTCATTTCTCAGTTCTACAATTCTTATATTGCTATTAAGTTTTTTTTTTGGAATAATAAATATTCTTGTATTAGAATGTTAAATATCAGTGGAATATGAATAAACATATCAATGTGGAATCACTTTAATTTGAATCCTATATTCTATTCTTCACATTTATAAATGTGCAGGACAAGCCAAATACCCTGCGACTTACATTTGAAGAAGTTCAGATGCTGAAGGTAATCTTAAAGCTTTGTTGTTATTCAAATACAAGTCCCATGTTATGATTTTCCTTATTTTTTTTGTAACCGTGTGTAGACACTTTATTTTGTCCGGGATTTAATTTGTAAAAATAATTAATTGGGTTGGGTGAATTTGAATTTAATTTAACAATTTAGATTAGGATAATTATTTAATATTAGGATTATTTAGAATTAGACTAGAATTAAATTAGAATTTTTTAGATTTAGAATTAACATTAATTAGGAAATTAAAATTAAAATAGGATTTAGGAAAAAAGAAATAAGAAAATAAAATAAAATTATTTTTAGGATAAGATAATTAGATTATTAGATTTTTTAGGATAATTATTAGAATTTATTAATAGGAGAATTATTATTAGATTAATATTAAATTTGATAGGGTTAGATTATGATTAACATAGATAAAGTACGGGATAATTAATAGAATAGATATAGTTGTATTAGAACTCTAACAAGTTTTTGACTATTAAAAAGGGATTAAACCTCATGATTTGATTCATTCAGAATCGAGCACTCAGCCTTGACAGAGCGCTTCACCTTGCTTTCACCACCCATCTTCGAATCCCTTTATCGCCGTCGCCTACGCTACTGCTACTATAACCTTCTTTGCTTTGTACCCTGCAAAACCAAGCTGCAAGAGCACCAAAATCCGAGCCTCACGGTTCTTGCATCTTTAACATAGAGCTGCAGCTGATCACCACCCAGCCCTGCTGCACCATTGTCACCAAATGTTGCATCACCGTCACCCCTGCTCTGCTACTCTTACGCTATGTTTGGATAAACATTAGTAAAGGAAAGGAATGGAAAGGAAAGGAATGTAGACTAGAGGAAAGGAAAGGGTACATGTACCTCTTGTTTGGATAGCTAAAATTAATAAAAGAAAGGAAAGGAAAGTAATCCTAACAACCCTTGTTTGGTTAAATAATGGAAAGGAAAAGAAATGATTCATTGTAATGCTTTTTTTCCAATTATAACCCTTTTTGTTTTAAATTTTATAAGATAATAAGGTTAAATTTGACATTCTCATCATCATCATCATCATCATCATCATCATCATCATCAGAGCCTTTATCCCAATACTTTGGGGTAGGCTATATGAACCAATATCTAAAATCACGTTAGATCGTCCATATGTATTCTCTGCCTCCATAGATTCCTATTCAAGGCCATTTGCTCATCTAATTCTAAAACCTCCATGTCTTTCCAAACT
Organism: Heritiera littoralis; assembly: GCA_031772115.1. Classification (NCBI taxonomy): domain Eukaryota; kingdom Viridiplantae; phylum Streptophyta; class Magnoliopsida; order Malvales; family Malvaceae; genus Heritiera; species Heritiera littoralis. The sequence goes on from JAPDPK010000003.1 coordinate 61,712, forward strand.
ACTTCCTTCCAAGTCTTTTTCGGTCTTCCTCTAGTCTTAACCCTTCTCTTAACATCCATAGCCTCTATTCTCCTAACTGGAGCATCTACAAGTCTACGTCTTACATGTCCAAACCAACGTAAACGATTTTCACACATTTTGTCTTCAATAGGTACCACTCCAATCATCTTACGAATATCATCATTTCTCATTCTATCTTTTCTTGTATATCCACATATCCACCGTAACATTCTCATTTCTGTTACACTCATCTTTTGTGTATGTAGCCTCTTAGTCGCCCAACATTCACTACCATATAACAATGTTGGTCTAACAACTGTCTTATAAAACTTGCCTTTCAACCATGTAGGAATTCCTTTATCGGACAACACACCTGTAGCACTTCTCCACTTACTCCATCCAGCTTGGATCCTATAGGTCACATCACCATCAATCTCTCCATCCATCTATATTATTGATCCCAAGTATCGAAAATGATCCAGCTTAGGTATCGCCACCCCATCTAACTTCACTACATCATGCTCTTCCAGTCGGTTAAAACTGAATTTACACTCCATGTATTCAGTCTTCACTCTGCTTAGTTTAAATCCTTTTGATTTCAACGTTTGTCTCCATACTTCCAACTTTGTATTGATCTCCGCTCTAGTTTCCGCACATAGGACAATATCATCTGCAAACATCATACACCAGGGCACCTTATCCTGGATGGATTTTGTCAGTTTGTCCATAACTACCGCAAACAAGAATGGACTCAACGCTGACCCTTGGTGTAATCCCACCGTGAAAGGAAACTCACTTGTTTGCCCCCCACCTGTCCTCACATGTGTCCTTACGCCTCTATACATGTCCTTAATTAGTTTAATATATTTCAAAGGAACTCTTTTCTTCATTAAGGACCACCAGAGTACTCCCTAGGCACTTTATCATATGCTTTCTCCAAATCTATAAAGATCATATGAAGATCTTTACCCATTACTCGAAAGCGCTCCATAAGTTGTCTAAGCAAATATATTGCCTCCATAGTTGATCGACCTGGCATAAAACCAAATTGATTCTCCGATATCTCTACATTCTTTCTTAATCTCCGTTCTATCACTCTCTCCCATAGTTTCATCGTGTGACTCATCAATTTTATGCCTCGGTAGTTGGCGCAACTTTGAATATCTCCCTTGTTCTTATATAAAGGTACTAAGACACTCTTCCTCCCTTCCTCTGGCATTTTGTTAGTGTGTCAAATCTTATTAAATAGATTTGTCAACCACCTAACTCCTACATCTCCAAGGCATTTCCAAACTTCAATTGGGATGTCATCAGGTCCAACAGCTTTTCCATTCTTCATCATCTTTAGTGCATCTTTTACCTCTGTCTCTTGGATTCTACGCATAAAGCATCGATTTAAATCCTTAAGAGGCACCGAAATATTATCTAAAACTTTATTTTGTCCATCATTAAATAATTTGTTAAAATAATCTCGCTACCTGTCCTTAATGTCATTATCTTTAACGAGAGTTCTTTGATGCTCATCCTTAATACATTTCACGACTCCTAGGTCGCGACTCCTCCTTTCTCTTGCTCGCGCCAATCTGTATATCCTTTTCTCTCCCTCCTTTGTGTTCAACTTGTCGTAAATCTCTTTCGCAACCCTCGTCTTAGCTTCTGCCACAACCTTCTTTGCCTCCTTTCTTGCTACCTTATATCCGAAAAACTCTCTTCTGTATTGTTCTTCTTTAAAGCCTTGTAACGCTCTCGCTTAGTCTTTATAACATCTTTTACTACTGCAGTCCACCATGTTGCGTCCTTTCCAGTCGGCACTTTTCCGTTTGATACTCCTAATGTCTCTTTGCCTACCTCCCGAATGCATTTTGCCATCTTATTCCACATTACATTTGGGTTCTCTTCTGTTGTCCAAGCCTCTTTTTGAATCCAACTATCTCTACATGTTGTATGACAATCTTCTTTTAGCTTCCACCATCGAATCCGTTCAATTCCTTTTTGTTGGTTCTTTCGATGTCGTCTATCTATCTTCATATTTAGAACTAAGAGTCTATGTTGTGCGGTAACACTCTCACCTGGGATAACCTTACAATCCAAACATCTATGTCTATCCCTACTCCTAGTTAAAAAGAAATCTATCTGACTTGCTTTTGGTCCACTTCTAAAGGTTATAAGATGAGAATCTCTCTTCTTAAACAATGTATTTGCTAGGATTAGGTCATAAGATAAAGCAAAATTTAAGATAGCATCTCCTCCCTCGTTTCTTACACCATAACTAAAACCCGCATGTACTCTCTCAAAACCTCTCTACTTGTACCTACATGTCCATTAAGATCATCGCCAATAAAAAGGTTTTCTCCTATGGGTACTTCTTGTACTACCTTATCTAAATCCTCCCAGAACTGTCGTTTACTAACCTCATCAAGTCCTATCTGGGGTGCATACACGCTAATGACATTTAACACCTCTTCTCCTAAAACTAGTTTAACCAAAATAATCCTATCCCCTTGTCTCTTAATCTGTACAACATCCTTATGGTATTCTTTATCTATAATGATACCTACTCCATTTCGGTCTCTATCTTTCCCTGTGTACCAAAGCTTATATTGCCAAGGCGCTATCTCTCTAGCCTTTTCCCCAACCCATTTGGTCTCTTGGAGACATAAGATGTTAACCCTCCTCCTACTCATAACCTCACAAATCTCACCTAACTTACCACTAAGCGTACCTATATTCCGAGATCCTAACCTAAGCTTATGGTTATGGACTAACTTCTTTACCCACCCCCGTCCATTGTGGTGTGGGAACCTTTGCCTATTTAACACCACATCTAGGCGTCGATGTGGCGCGTCACTTCTGGGCGACGACCTAGAAACCCTTGCCCACTTTTCACTACACCTGGGCTCCGATGCAGCGCGTCGCTGTGTAGGGGACGCCCCAACGTTGTTTTGATATTGGTTCATTTCATGAGATTGGACTAGTTTTTAAGGCTGGTTGTCCAAACCTACCGCCACCCTCCTCCTTTACCCGGGCTTGGGACCGGCTGCATTAACTCACACAGGCGGAGTTTAAATTTGACATTCTACATGTTAAAATTTTTTTCAAGTTTCCTTTCCTTCCCCTTTACTCCAAATTGAGATTTTAAAAAAACTAAGTCAAGGGAAAGCAAGGGGTGCTTACCCCCCCCCTCTTTCCTTTCCCTAGCTAAAAAATCTTCTCAAACAAAGGAAAGGTTTACAACCTTCCTTTGTTTTACTTTGTTTTCCTTTCCTTTCCCTTCCCTTCCCCACCCTCAATCCAAACATAGGGTTAGTTCACTGTTGTTGCTTGCTATCGCATTAGTGCATTGCGCTCCCTACTGTTGCGTTTTTGTCCAGACCTGTCGTCATCATCGTCTGCTGCTAGTGTCATTTTTACAAGCAATTGAAGCCAAGGAAAAGAAAAGAACGTGAGCTGCAATTAGTGAAGAAAAGAAAGAAAGCCAACAAAAAGTAGGGCTACAGGTGAGTGTCATTTTAATATATTGATTAATTAATTTGTTAGTTTATTAAATAGGATTTATTTGATTAATGAAATAATTAATTGGCATTTGTTTACCATTTTGATAATTGAATGTATAATTTGATAATTTAATTGTTGGATAATTTAGTAATAATTTAAATTGATTTAAAATATAACTAATATAATTAATATAACATGACAATTTAATAATTTAATATGAATTAATTTACATGAATTTATTTGCATGACTTGTATAATATGATTTGATTGACTTTGTATGATTTAACTAATTTGGTAATATTTGATTAATTTATATATGTATTGAGTAAATAATTTGTGTTAATATGATTTGTTTAGTTTAATTTGTGCATTCTATTTTAGAATGTAATTAGTGAATTTAGTTTAGGATATATGATAAATAAACTGCAATTTAGCATGATAGAAATAAAATAAATATGAATTAGATAAAATATGAATAAAGATAAGATAGAATAAAATTAAATAAAATACTAATTAATTATCAAAAGATGAATGTGGATTATGCCGAGAATGAAACTCCAAGAAAGTCAATTGGTACTCCTTGGAATTTCTAGGTGAGGATTCTTCTTGAGTTGAGCCAGATTGATGGAATTCTTAAGGAAGAATTTTCAAGAAAACATAATTCATGTTCATTTTGAAGATAATGATAATAAAAAATAATAAAGAATATAAAATAATACGATAATAAGGTAATGGGATAATAATATATGTTAAATAACAGAAGTAAATGTGACATATGCTGAGGATGAAACTCCAAGAAAGTCAATTGGTACTCCTTGGAATTTTTAGGCCAGATTGATGGGATACTTAAGAAGAATTTTCAATAACCCATATTTCATGTTTATTTTAATATAAAAAGTAATAAAATTAGGGAAAATAAAATAAAGATAAGATAAGAACTAAAAAAGATTAGAAATTATTTAAAGATAGAAATTTCATAATATACTTAATCAATCCGACGATGGAGTTCAAGAAAGTCGATTGGTACTTCTTGAACATGTTGAGGTGGGGAGAGTTTCTAAGATTGGAGCCAGATTGATGGAAAAGTCTTGGAATCTTTCTCAATATTTAATTATCGAAACTAAAACAAACATAAAGGCAAATTTAGACTAAACTTAAAACTAAGTGGTACCATTTTAGGATGGGCGTTGTAGGAGTGCTAATCCTTCCCCACATGTAACCGTAATCCTGAACCTAAGATTCTTTGAACGTAGATTGAGCCTTATCCTTAGATAAGAATAGGTGACCAATCACACCTAGGTTAGAATGATTGGTGGCGATTCTTTGATTTTTAAGTCTAGCGGGTTAGGTTTTAGGACTTGACACGTTACGACAGCTTGGCGACTCTACTGAGGACATTAGAGAGTTAGGCTAAAGATTAGTTTTAAGATTAGTCTAAGTTTGCCTAGAAGTATTTGGAAAATGTATAATAAACATTGATTCATTCCTTCAACACACACATCACTTGCATTTGCATGCATTAGCCCTCAACCTGGGCTCCTCCTTTTTAGGAGAGAGTAAAATAACTACGCTTTCGTGAGGTGATAACCTCTTCATAGGCTAGCGAAATACTCACACTCAGATTGAACCTCTCCGCTTGTAGCCTATAATGGGTGAGGATTGGGTGCCTTACTAGTCTTACATGGACAAGTGAGGAACAATTTGAGAACCTTTAGCTCTTTGATTAACCGAACCCAGCATATAGAAGAAATCATGTTAGAAGAACACATGAAAGAAAACTTTTTATATATATATATATATATAGAAAAAAAATCCTTTTGTTTCGTTATCATATTTTGTGCATTTCTTAGGGGGCTTGTTTCATAGTAGTTGATTAACAAACTAAAAGTCCATCTACATCCATGGAGAATTTTTCCCAAAAGAAGTCCGCTAAGTCTTTACCCTCCAGTGAAGTGAAGCTACTATATGAAGAAGCCCAACAAAGAGACGGTGGCTGTTTGCCTAAGGATTACATCTCCAATCTTCCAGAAAAAGTTCGTCTTGATCTTAGACAAAATGATTTCACCGAGTTAATTGGCATTTGGGGAAGCTGGGATAAAGAGAAGAAAGAAACATTCCACAAGAAATATGGGGGTTTGGCTTTACTCCTCTTTGTAGATGTGGATGTTGATCTGATTAGGGCTATGGTACAGTTTTGGGACCCGTTTTATCGGTGTTTTGTGTTTAATGAAAATGACACGATGCCAACAATAGAGGAATATTCAGAGTTACTTTATCCAAAATTGCCAGTTGGAGGCAAAATCTATTGCAGGAACAAGACAAGCTATCGCAAGAAGTTGGCTACAATGATTGGTGTTAATGTGCAAGAAATTGATCAGAGGTTAAGATGGAAAGGGAAAGGTATTTATCTCTTGGGATTACCTGCGAAGTTGAATCACTCAACAATCGGAAGATAAACAATGCATGAAACTGATGGCCTTGGCTCTATATGGGATGGTGATTTGTCCAAAATTCTTGGGGCATATTGAAATTAGGATTGCAGATTTTGTGGAACAGATTGATTTTGGGGTAAATGTTGTCCCTGCTAGGGGTGTAATCGAGCCGAGCTGAGCCGGTACAGCAAGGTGCTCGAGCTCGACCTCGACTATGAAATTGATGCTTGATACTTGGCTCAAGCTCGGTCGAGTCGTATTTTTTGAACTCGAGCTCGACTGGAGATAAAAAACAAGCTATTTGAGCTCGCTTGATTAAGCTCGATTGGTCGAACTCGATTATCATGCTTGACTGTTCGAGCTCGAACTCCAATTTATTTTATATACATGAAAATATTATCAATTAATAACAATAAAATGTAATAATTTTTAATAATAATATCAATACCACATCAACAATAATGAAAACCTTATGTTGAGAATGTCAAAGATGTGATTTGATTTAGTTTCCTTATTTAGTTTCCTAAATATCTGTCTGTAATTAAGAGTAGATTCAGATCTGATTTGGTCAATGATCTAAATCAGTAAAGTGAGAAAATTAGGCTGTCAATTTGTTAGGACTTTCCTATTCCTTTGTATGTTTTTCCCTATAAAAGGATTGTAAATCAGAAGGAAAAGTATTGACAGAAAATATACAGTTTTTTACCCAATTCTACATGGTGTCAGAGCCAATTTTTTTTAGCTAAATTCTGTCTCTCAAATCTTCATTATGTCAGAAATCACTTCTGATTCCCTGACCAATACACCTGCATCAAACCCTACTATCAATAAGCCATCCCATTCTGAAAACCATTCTGTCCAGATTACTACAATCAGGCTGAATGGCGACAACTTCTTGCGTTGGTCTCAATCTGTACGCATGTATCTACGGGGGCGAGGAAAGATGGGCTATTTAACAGGTGATGCAAAGGAGCCAGCTGCTACGGATCCCCTACATGCAGTCTGGGATGCTGAAAATTCCATGGTTATGGCATGGCTTGTGAATTCCATGGAGGAGGAAATCAGCTCCAACTACATGTGCTACCCGACGGCCAAGGAACTTGGGAAAACGTGAATCAGATGTACTCTGATTTAGGTAATCAATCACATATATTTGAATTAACCTTGAAGCTTGGTGAAATTAAGCAGGAAGATGAATTTGTTACCAAGTACTTCAATCAGCTGAAACAGTTGTGGCAAGATCTGGACTTGTACAATGACTATGAGTGGAAATCCATTGAAGACAGTAACCACTTTAAAAAATTAGTGGAAAACAACCGGATCTACAAGTTCTTGGCTGGCCTTAATGTTGAATTTGATGAAGTAAGAGGGCGTATCCTTGGAAAACAGCCTTTACCACCAATTGGTGAGGTGTTTTCAGAAGTTAGAAGGGAGGAAACCCGAAGGAGTGTTATGCTGGGAAAAAAGGGTGTCACGGCTACCCTTGAAGGTTCTACTTTGGCTGCTAGAAATACCAATTCGGGCAGAAACTTCAACCCTTCACAGAAGCAGGAGGAGCGTCCCCAGGTTTGGTGTGACCACTGCCACAAACCCCGCCATACAAGAGAAACTTGCTGGCGGATCCATGGCAAACCTGCCAATTGGAAGAGCAGTAAACAGAATAATAGATCTGGCCTTGTACTTTCCACTGCAAATGAAGTCGAATCTGTCCCCTCGTACCCATTTAGTAAAGAGCAAATGGATCATCTTCGTAAACTGCTAACGCCTAGTTTATCATCTGGTATTCCTAGTGTTTCTATTGCACAATCAGGTAACAATCCTAATGTTTTCTCCTGTTCTTTGAATTCAGCCCCTTGGATCATAGATTCAGGTGCTTCAGACCATATGACTAGTTTTGCTAATCTATTTAGTACCTATACACCTTGTTCTGGTCATCAAAAAATTAGAATAGCTGATGGAAGCTTCTCACCAATTGCAGGAAAAGGTCTAATAAAACTTTCTGATCAAATAAACCTCAAATCTGTTCTTCATGTTCCTAGATTAACCTGCAATCTTTTGTCAGTTAGTAAACTTTCCAAAGATTCTAATTGTCATGTTGATTTCTTTGAATCTAACTGTGTTATCCAGGACCAGCGCTCGAGGAGGACGATTGGTAGTGCTGAGATGGTGGATGGTCTTTACTACTTTAATGGTACCCTCTCCAGTAATAAAAAGGCTCAAGGACTTTGTGGTATCAGTACAAGTCCTGTTCGTGAAGAAATCCTACTTTGGCATCTTAGGCTAGGTCATCCTAGTTTTCAATATTTGAAACTTTTATTTCCTGCTTTATTTCAAAACGTGGATTGTTCTTCTTTTAAGTGTGAAAGTTGTGTTCTTGCTAAAAGTCATCGGACTACTTATAAATCTAAACCTTATCGTGCATCAAAACCATTTCATCTCATTCATAGTGATGTTTGGGGTCCTTCTAAGGTTACAACTATTTCTAAAAAAATGTGGTTTGTAACTTTCATTGATGATCACACACGGTTATGTTGGTTGTACCTAATGCATGAAAAATCTGATGTGGAAAAATTGTTTCAAAATTTTTATAGCATGATTAAAAATCAATTTCAGACAAAAATTAATATTTTTCATTCTGATAATGGAACAGAATTTTTTAATAAATATTTGGGGAATTTTTTCAAAGAAAAAGGTATTTTGCATCAATCTACTTGTCGTGATACCCCTCAACAGAATGGTATTGCCGAAAGAAAAAATAAACATTTGCTTGAGGTAGCACGATCGATAATGTTTTCCATGCATGTGCCAAAATATTTATGGGGAGATGCAGTGTTGACAGCTTCTTGTTTGATTAATAGGATGCCCACTCGTGTCTTGCTATATATGACAGCTTTAGAATGTTTAAAAAATCAGTTTCCTACTTCTAGAATTCATGCTGATTTACCTATCAAGGTTTTTGGGTGCACTGCTTTTGTTCACATTCCAAGTCAGTTTCGGTCAAAACTAGATCCTCGAGCTGAAAAATGTGTTTTTGTTGGTTATTCACCAAATCAAAAGGGGTACAAGTGTTATAATCCAATCACCAAAAAATATTTTACAAGTATGGATGTAACCTTTTTAGAAACACAGCCCTATTTTTCCAAAAATCCTCTTCAGGGGGAGAGATATACAGGGGAAGAAAATTTTTGGCAAGTTTCTACTGATCCTATGCCTCACACAATATTTAAAATCTCCCATCCACAAATGAATTTGCAAGCATCTCCACACATGCAGGAAATATCAAATCAAGAAAGTTGTCCTAGTACAGATATCTCACAAACAGGGGGAGAAATACCACAACAAAACTCTGAGCTTCTGGTTTATACGAGGCGAGGGACCAAAAAGGGCAACAAAGACTTATCTATCATCCAAGCACCAGTTCAATCAAAACTTCCGAGCAGTAAGATTCTGGAAACCCAAGGTAACCCCACTTCAGCTTTATCTCCTTCAATTTTATCTCCTAGAAATCAGTGTACACCTGATCTTTCTGATCTTGATGTTCCAATAGCTATTAGGAAAGGGACAAGAACATGTACCCCTCATCCCATTGCTAAATACATATCTTATAAAAAATTGTCCCAAAATCATAAAGCTTATATCTCTAGGATATCTAATCTGTTTGTACCTAGAAACATTAAGGAGGCCTTAGATGATCCAAATTGGAAGTTAGCTGTTATGGAAGAGATGAATGCTCTTAACAAAAATGGTACTTGGGAGATAGTAGATCTGTCACATGATAAGAAGGTTGTGGGATGTAAATGAGTGTTTACTATTAAATGCAATGCTGATGGTAGTGTTGAGAGGTATAAGGCAAGGCTTGTGGCCAAGGGTTTCACACAAACCTAGGATTGATTATCAGGAGACATTTGCCCCAGTAGCAAAAATAAACTCAATCCGAGTCTTACTATCTGTAGCTGTGAACTTTGATTGGCCATTATATCAGTTGGATGTGAAAAATGCATTTTTAAATGGAGACTTGGAGGAGGAAGTTTTTATGAATCTACCACCTGGTTTTGAAGAGAATCTTGGCATTAACAAAGTTTGCAGGCTAAGGAAATCTTTGTATGGCCTTAAACAGTCTCCTAGAGCTTGGTTTGAACGTTTTGGGAAAACGGTCAAAAGTTTTGGTTATTGTCAAAGTCAGGCAGATCATACCATGTTTTACAAACACTCCACTAATGGGAAAATAGCCATACTGATTGTTTATGTGGATGATATTATTCTAACAGGTGATGACAATGTAGAGCTTGAGAATTTGAGGAGGAGACTTGCTAAGGTTTTTGAAATCAAAGACCTAGGCCCTTTAAAGTATTTCCTCGGGATGGAGTTTGCTAGATCAAAAGAAGGAATATTTGTTAACCAACGTAAATATGTACTTGATTTACTTGATGAAACAGGTTTACTTGGATGCAAGGCAACGGAAACTCCCATTGAGCCCTACATAAAACTTCAACCTGCCAAACCTGAAGAAGTGAGCAACAGGGAGCAGTATCAAAGACTTGTTGGAAAACTAATCTATTTATCTCACACGTCCAGATATATCCTTTGCAGTTGGTGTTGTGAGTCAGTTCATGCATGCACCTGGACAAGGGCATTTTGAGGCTGTATACAGAATTTTGAAGTATCTAAAAGGGACGCCTGGAAGAGGACTGCTGTACAAGAAACGGGAAGATCTACAAGTTGAAGTTTACACTGATGCTGACTGGGCAGGAGATTCTACAGACCGAAGATCAACTTCTGGTTATTGTACATTTATTGGAGGGAACTTAGTGACTTGGCGAAGCAAGAAACAAAGTGTGGTAGCCAGAAGCAGTGCCGAAGCAGAGTTTAGATCAGTTGCACATGGAATATGTGAAGTACTATGGATTAAGAGATTATTGGAAGAATTGAAGATCTCAAACCCTTCACCAATGAAGGTCTATTGTGACAACAAAGCAGCAATTTCAATTGCTCACAATCCAGTCCTTCATGATAGAACAAAGCATGTGGAGGTGGATAAACACTTCATCAAAGAAAAAATTGAGAAGGGATTGATTTGTATGCCATATGTCCCTACTGCAGAACAGGTTGCAGATATACTCACTAAAGGATTACCAAAGAAACAGTTCGACAATTTGATTTGCAAGCTGGCAATGGAAGATATCTACAAACCAGCTTGAGGGGGAGTGTTGAGAATGTCAAAGATGTGATTTGATTTAGTTTCCTTATTTAGTTTCCTAAATATCTGTCTGTAATTAAGAGTAGATTCAGATCTGATTTGGTCAATGATCTAAATCAGTAAAGTGAGAAAATTAGGCTGTCAATTAGTTAGGACTTTCCTATTCCTTTGTATGTTTTTCCCTATAAAAGGATTGTAAATCAGAAGGAAAAGTATTTACAGAAAATATACAGTTTTTTACCCAATTCTACACCTTACAAAAAAAAAGGTAACTTAAGACCACACAAACACACAACATTAATCTGTCTGGAAAATTATAAAATCTTACATAATTTCAAAATCATAAATTAAACAATAAAAAAAAAGCAACATCACAACTGATCTATCATCAAATCCACTTGATCCATCATGAAATCCATTACCAGCTCCAGCAAACATCTTGCTTTTCTGTTACATCTTTTACCTACAAATGCAAAAGGAAAAAAAAAGGCAATATTCATTCTATAAGTTAACATGCAACATTGAACATTTGAGTAACAAGACAAATATGTACACGCGACACCACCTGTAAAGCAGCCAACAAGATCAAAAAGAATATCAAATTCAAGACAATCCCAACCACATCTACCCAACAACTACCAATCCATCCACTTTTTTTTTTCTAAACTTTTCTTTGGTTTTTCCTAAGCTATTTGTTTCCAGAAGCCCATCCTCCCTGTTTTTTCTAAGCTTAGATATTCTTAATCTTTCTGTGTATATATAAATACCACCAGAATTTAGTTTTTTTATGACAATTGTCAATTTTTCATCAACCTTTTCATCAAACTATTAGACTGGGTGTAATTAAAGTGTATCAATTCGAGACCAAACTTGTTTCCACCCGCCAGTTCTTTCAGCAGGTGCAAGATGGCCTTGTTAATCCTTAACTTGGTATGTGGTATGAATCAACCTTAACAATTATGAAACATAAATAAATAATATTTTTCCACATGATATTAGAAAGTTATATTAACAAAACTATTAAAATATATAGAAAAGATTAAATCAATAAGACAACAATTTATTGATGAAAACAAAACAAAACAATTTATGGTATTACAAGCAGAAGATCAGGACTAGAATGAGATCTTGGTCCCCGGTCCCTAGCAAATCCCAAGCTTAAATGCATACAAATATAAATGCATATGAATACCAACAAATCATCTAAAACATCTAGAACAAGAAGCTTCCTTTTAAACCATGTTGGTATTCTTGTACGAAATTAACTAAGCAATCTGAAACAAAAAACATATATGCTCTGATTTTAAGTTTTATTTTTTTATTTTTGGATAATTAAAATGCTGATGCCGTGGACAAAGAAAAACCAAAGAAAAGTTTTAGCAACTAGAGAAGTTGCTCCAGAACTGACCCAACTCAAATAGCAATCCAGCTAGAGGAATAAAACCGTAAAATAAACAGGTGAAAAGACAAGGGAAAGGGCAACCAAGCAGACCAACCAAGCAGGCCAGACGAGGCTCTCATCCGTGTTAGATCTTAAGGCCGAGTGTCTTGCCGGTGCTAGGTCTGAAGGCCAACGGTCTCATCAGCGTCGGATCTGTGGAAGATGATCGAGAGGTGTGCGTGGGGGTGGAGATGGTAGAGAAGCGGCCAATCGAGGCTCTCGTCCGTGCTAGATCTTAAGGCCGCGTGTCTCGTCGGTGCCAGATTTGAAGGTCGACGTTCTCGTCGGTGTCAGATCTCTGGAAGATGATCGCTTTGTCATTGTCGTGGCACCAGTTTGGTGTGGATGACACTTTTCTGTTGAGGGGAAGCCAGATCTAAAGGCGGAAGTGTCGTCGGAGTTGAGGGAGATGGGCGAAGCAAGCGGAGGTGTGCCGTGTGCTTTAGACTTCAGAGAAGTTTAAAGTGAAGTGACTACAAACTAAAGGAAAAAGTCTGTCGAAAAGAGAAGAAGCAATATCAGTTTTTTTTAATTTATGTTATAATTATAATTTTATAATATTATAATAAAATATATATTAAAATATTAAATACTCGATTAGGCTCGTGAGCTACTCGAGCCGGATATCACATTATTCGAACTCGGCTTGCTCGAGTAGCTCGAGCCGAGTTCGAGTTTTTTTTCGAGTGGAGCCCGAGTAGCTTGTGAGCACTAATGTATCATTTACACCCCTAGTCCCTGTTATTTTGGCTGAAATAATTAGATCCTTAAATTATTGTTGGTGAGTTGGGGATGGGCATTTCATAGGATGTATGCAATTATTGTACATTTGGATGAAGAGTCATCTTAGAAATAGGGAACCCAAATTTCGAGAGTCCTACTTTAAACACATCCCTATCTAGGAGTTTTGTGAAAATAAATGGCCTGAGCCAAAGACAAAAGGAGTGGGTTGCCACCTTGTGTAAACTCACAAATCGAGAGATAGTTTGGACAGCGCCATGGATGCCACGAGAACCAATGTTATATGGTGGGTTCCTTTGTTAGGATTATGGGGCATCGTCTCTTATGCTTCTTTGATGGTATGGAGACAATTAGGATATGAACAGTTTATCCCAGCTACTTATGGACTCAGTCAGCGAAAGTATGCTTATTCTGAGAAGGGGGCTTTGAGGAAGATAGAAGAAGATGTTAAGGCATGGAAGACACCTCTCACGATAAAACTAGAGATATTCACCAAAAAGGTTACTCCTGAGTATTCTATTTGGCATGCTAGACGAGCCAAAGATGTTAAAATTCCTTTTGAAGAAGATGATGAAGTCCCATTCAGTCATGATGTTCATATGCGGCAGAGGAAAAGATGATTACATCACTGGTGGAGTCACTAAACCAAAGCCTAATGAGTCAGGTTACAAGACCTGGAAGATAGAAAACAATCTTGTTATGTCATGGCTTATCAACTCCATGACTAATGAAGTTGGAGACAATTTTATTCTCTATGAAACAGCACAAGAAATTTGGGATGCTGCACGGGAAACATTCTCCGATAAGGAAGACATAGCAGAGGCATTCGAGATTGAAGGTATTCTTCATGATCTCTGTCAAGGAGATCTCACAGTCACCCAATATTTTAGTCGCTTGACTAGATATTGGCAACAACTTGATATGTATGAAACTACTCAATGGGACTTTCCAACTGATGCTCTTAAGTATAAAAAGATTGTTCAAAGGAAACGAATATACAAGTTTCTCTTGGGACTCAACAAGAAACTAGATGAGGTGCACAGTCGAATCCTTGCAACAAAGCCTCTACCTAATCTACGTGTAGTCGCTTCTGAAGTTCGACGCGAAGAAAGCCTAAAGAAGGTAATGATGGGTACTTCAAGTCAGTCAACAACCACTGAAGCATCTGCTCTAATTTCAAGAGGATCCGATGATAGTCGAACAATGAAAGGGAGACCATGGTGTGATCACTACAAGAAGACAGGTCACATCCGTGACACTTGCTGGAATATCCATGGGAAGCCACCTGATTGGAAACCAAAATATAAGAGAGAAAGTCGTGGAAATCACACTACAACTGAAGAAAGTTTTGCTGGTACACAACCTGGACAGTTCAGTAAGGAACAAATGGAAATTCTTCAAAGGTTAATTAGTCAGACTCAGCAAGCTTCAATCTCTCCAAATAACAACTCATTGGCAACAGCAATAGTGGCTCAAAAAGGTAATTTTTTGACTGCTCTTAAGGTTAAAAAGGTGGACAGTAAAGAATCATGGATTGTAGATTTTAGGGCTTCCGATCACATGACTGGTAATATATCTCTTTTTCAAAATTTCACCTTGTTCTGAGAGTCACACTGTTTGAATAGCTGATGGTTCTATCTCAAAAGTGGTTGGTACTGGTTCTATTGTTATCTCAGAAAACATCACACTTGAATCTGTTTTATTGGTTCCTAACTTGGATTGCAATCTTTTATCTATTAGTCAACTCACTCAGAAGAAGAATTGTGTTGCTAAATTTTTCTCTAATTACTGTGTTTTTCAGGATTTGAATTCGGGACAGACGATTGGCAGTGCTGAATTGCATTTGGGGTTCTACATGTTCAAAACAACCGAATCATCTAGAAGACAACCTCAAAAGTCAGTAGAGGAAAAAAGGTCATTTTCTATTCTTAGGTAAAATAAAGATAGTGAATTAATGTTATGGCACTATCGTTTGGGACATCCTAGTCAGTTGTATCTTAAAGAACTCTTTCCTTCATTATTCAATAAAAGTCCTTTTGATCTTTAATGTGAAACTTGTTAACTGTTTAAGCATGTTCGCAATTCCTATCCAATTCACAAATACAAAGAGTCACATCCTTTTTCTTTGATACACAGTGATGTCTGGGGACCACTAAAAATTAAAAGTGTAACTGGGGCCAGATGGTTTGTTTCTTTTATAGATGATCACTCACTTCTCACTTGGGTATTCCTCATGAAAGAAAAGTCTGAAGTTGGTCAATTGTTCAAAGCCTTCAATAACATGGTTCAAACTCAATTCAATACAAAAATCTAAATTCTTCACACAGACAATGCTAAGGATTACTTTAACTCTATTCTTGGGGAATACCTAAAACAGGAAGGCATTGTTCACCAAAGTTCTTGCACCAACACCCCACAACAAAATGGGATAGCTGAACGAAAAAATACACTTACTAGAGGTTGCCCAAGCACTCATGATTCAGTCTCATGTTCCAAAATTTTTTTGGGGGGATGCTATACTCACTGCGGCATATCTAATCAATAGAATGCCTTCTCGAGTCCTTAAATTTCAAACTCCCTGTCAAATTTTTCAAAAATCCTATCCATCAACTCGTCTTATTTCTTCTATACCTCTCAAAGTGTTTGAGTGTTCATCATTTGTTCACATTCCCAGTCAATCCCGAGGAAAACTTGATCCTAAGGCCATAAAATGTATATTTCTCGGGTATACACCAAATCAAAAAGGTTATAAGTGTTATTCCCCACTCACAAAGAAATTTTATCACTCAATGGATGTTACTTTTCTGGAAAATCAGCCTTATTACTCCAAAACTGACGTTCAGGGGGAGAGTAGAAACCTAGAACATCATTTTTGGGAATTTGAGAGTGTACCCGAATGTCAAGTACCCACTCTTGGTGAGTCCGAACCATTTTCTGTTGTATCTAGTCTAGCTCCACTTGTCACTAAAAATCAATCTGATCTGCCCTCAAGTGTTCCTTCTATTGACAGCAAGAATGAGTTCAATGTCTACTCTAGAAGAAAGAAACATCAAAATCAGGAACATGTAGAGTAACAAGTGCAGTCAGAGACTAGTCATGAAGCTGAATCGAACTCAATTCAAAACGAAACACAGGCAGGTAACACTGTTTTAAATTTTGATGAGTTGATTTTGGATAATCTTGATTTGCCGATTGCTAAGAGGAAAGGTGTAAGGTCCTGCACCAATTATCCCATTCGCAATTTTATGTCCTACAAGAAGTTGTCCCCTGATTACCGTGCCTTTGCTACTAATCTCACGGATATTCAGGTTCCTAATAATATTCAAGAAGCTCTTCTAGTACGTGAATGGAAACAAGCAGTTGAAGAGGAACTTAGAGCCCTTGAAAAGAATGGCACATGGGAAGTAGTCAATCGACCTCCAGGCAAGAATCCAGTGGGATGTAAATGGATTTTCACAGTCAAATACAATGCTGATGGCAGTGTTGAAAGGCTGAAGTTCCGTTTACTTGCTAAAGGCTTTACACAAGCCTATGGCATTGACTACCAGGAGACCTTCGCTCCTGTCGCAAAACTAAATACTATTCGGGTTCTTCTATCACTTGCTGTGAACTGTGATTGGAAACTCCATCAACTAGACATCAAGAATGCATTTCTCAATGGAGATTTAGGAGAGGTGTACATGGAGATTCCTACAGGCCTCAAGAATCAGACAAACATAGATAAGGTTTGTAAACTGAAAAAATCTCTTTATGGTCTCAAGCAATCTCCTAGAACCTGGTTTGATCGTTTTACTAAAGCAGTGAAGAAGTTTGGTTATTCTCAATGCCAATCTGATCATACATTATTTGTCAAACACTCTCTTGGTGAAAGGATATCTATTATTATTGTGTATGTGGATGATATAATCCTGACAGGGAATCACGAAGAGGAAAGTGAAGAATTGAAGAGATTTTTAGCTCATGAATTTGAGGTCAAAGATTTAGGAAATTTGAAATATTTCCTAGGGATGGAAATTGCAAGATCCAGAACAGGTATTGTTGTTTCTCAACGTAAGTATATTCTTGATTTACTCAAAGAAACCGGAATGCTTGGATGCAAACTTGCAGATACCCCAATGGAAGTTGTCACCAAAGGCAAAGAAGTAGAAAAAGGTGTTCCAATTGATAAAGGAAGATATCAGAAATTGGTAGGAAGGCTCATTTATCTCTCAGACACTAGACCAGACATTGGTTTTGCTGTCAGTCTTACCAGCCAATTCATGAATAACCCTACTGTAGAACACATGGAACAGTTGGATCACATATTGAGGTATTTGAAGAAAACTCCAGGTGAAGGTCTCTACTTCAAGAAAATCGAGAAAAGGAACTTTGAAGAATTTACTGATGCAGATTGGGCTGGTTCTGTTACTGATCGGAGATCCACATCACGATGCAGCACTTATGTATGGGGGAATCTGGTCACTTGGCGAAGTAAGAAACAAACAGTTGTTTCAAGGAGTAGTGCAAAAGCAGAATTTCGAGCTATAGCTCATGGGATATGTGAAGGAATGTGGCTAAAACGATTACTCTTGGAACTCCGGGCTACAATTAAAGGTCCTATCAACATGTTATGTGACAATCAAGCTGCCATTAGCATAGCTAAGAATCCCGTTCATCATGATCAAACGAAACAAAGAAAAAGTCGAAGGTGGTATGATCAACATCTCCTACATACCCATGACTCTACAAATTGCAGACATCTTGACCAAGGCACTACCAAAGACAAAGTTTGAAGAGATGAAATCCAAGCTAGGCTTACTTGATATTTACAGCCCAGCTTGAGGGGGAGTGTAGAAATCTGAGCAGATTTTGTGTATTTACAGCTGTATATCTACAGTTGTATGCCATTAAGTTCAGTTTATTTGTTTCCATGATAAAGGAATCTGGTTTCCTTATTTGGTAGTTTCCCATTAATAAGTGTTTTATTTTTTCCTGATTTTCTGGCTGATTGCTATCAGTCCACCTTGTAATATGTATAGGTCATATTTTAATTCATTAGACAGAGGAATAAGAGAAAATTTTCTATTCCAAATTCAACACCTTTCTTGGCAGGTAAAAATCAATATCCTTGCAAGTGCTTCACATCTATGTCTATCATTAAATATATAGATTACTATGGAAGCTTAGACAATTGGGAGCCTCTCGAGGATGTTACAATATTTTTGGTCAGTATTAAAATCAAGCATTCCTACTCCCACTGTATATTATCCAATGCATCATGCTTGGTTTTCATTATTTTATTTTTTTTAATGAATCATGTCGGTTTTATGTTAGGGAGAACTAAGAACAAAAGATCATCCAATTCAAAGCTGTTCTTTTATGACTTGCATGGTGATGCTGCCAATGTTCAAGTTATGACTAATGAGAGGCATATACCCATTTTGTATAGGATCTATTGTAGCTTGGTTCTGCGGGCTCAAAGATTGAAATTTTTATATTGCTTTTCTTTTGTTCCTGTAAATTTACCTATAAGGTTTGTTGTTTCTTGCATATTTGTCAACACAGGTTCTTTCTGTTGTGCAAGGAACTGATATGGGATGTAAGAATCTTGGTAACTGATGAATGTGGAGTAGCTGAACTTGAAGAATTTTTCAAACAAAGGACAATTACAGGGCAAGATAATTTGAATTTGTTTCTTATGGATGTCAAGTTGCAATGCATGGTCAATTGTGTTACTTTGTTTTAAGCAAACTTTGCTAAATTAATTTGATGTCATTTAATTTTTCTATTTCTGCTTTTATATATATATATATATATATATATATATATATATATATGTTTGTGTATATAGAATCAATACCATACTTAAAAAATGAGATAAATTATTTCCATTTTATTAGGAGTCTTTATTGCCTAGCCTCTTTGTATCTCTCTCTGTATTTTTCTCATAGATATTGTTGGTAACTATAAGTAGTTGCTTCACAAGAAAATCCTTTGCCAGGTATGTACGCATTTGTTTTATTGCTTCCAATAAAGATTTTAAATTCTTACATGATTGATCATGACTATAGCCTTCTTGAGGTGGGATTGTTGGCTTTTAGCTCTTTTATAATGATCATGCTATGTATTTTATAGTCATAGTATTTTATTTTAATGAAAATTGGAATTTGTCAAGTTATTAGGTGAAAATTTGGGCTAATTAGGTTGATAAGAACCTTGATCCTCCTAGCATAAGAGTTTTCTTCCAAAGGTTGCATATGTTTATTCATTGTAACTTCTTACTTTCACTAAACTCACTGATTTCTATTTAATTTCTACTCTTGCTTCCATGCCGAGGAATGGGGATCAACACATTCAAGGCCTTTCATGTTGGGAAAAGGTATACTGATCAGTGTATTGAGTCAAATAACTAAGCCTGCCTGTTTACTTAGCATCACTTTGCTAACACAGCTAAGATTAATTTTTGGTTTAATGATATGTACTCAAAGTTTGTTGTTTCAGAGTGTCAACCTCAGAAAATTTCAGGGTTATTTTTTTTAAGAGTTTTTTCTCATCCATTGGATAGATGAAAATCAAAAACATTTTACGCAGCAAGAAATATGGTCTAACGGATGTAGTTGTGTTCCATTCACAAGGTTGTTCCTGAACAGAAGACTAAGAGAGGCAAGTGGATTAACTCTGAATTGCTTGCTACTGAGGTAGGCTAATAATTTTAGCTGAGTGTTGCCTTTTAAATTCTTGCATTCACTCTTTTGTTTGGGAAATAACACTTGGTGGCAGATGTGATTTTGTTGCCTGTCTGCTCATCATTCAATGTGGTAGAACAAGTGTGCGAATCATATGAATCCATGGGTTCCATTTATATTGAAAAATGTGGTTGGTATTAAAGATGATGTGATTTAGTATCTATTCTAGAATCTAGATTGCTATTACCATTGAAGTTGTTATTTTTCTAAATCTCAAGTTCATTAATCTGTTGGACAATTAGAGAATTAAGTTTTGGATACTTCTTTGGTAGCATATCTATCCTAAACTATGTCATAATATTAAGGTCATATGTTTCAATGTTGGCAGTTTGGTTTCATTTCGGCCTTGAATTATTGTCATGTGTTGCTAATAAAAAAAATGTTATATTGAATGCAATTATATACATAGTTGATTTACTAAATAAAAGGTTAGGTATGATATGCGGTTGAAGATCACATTTGATAATGGACTGCACATGCAGTCAAATTCCTCAAGCATTAAAAGAGAGTTTAGAATGATGGCTGGAGAATTGTTGAGAGCTTCCTATACTTCCTGATCTGGTTGTGTGAGCTGAAGCATTAAGAGACCTTGGGAATTGGGTATATTAAATTTTGTTTGTTTGCTTTTCGAATGAGTAATATGGTGTATGAAACTTTGGTCCTGTCTGATGGTCTTATATTTGTTGTGCCCGTACTCATTTGGTTTAGCACTTTAGCAATTGATATATATATATATATATATATATATATATATATATATATATATATATATATATATATTTTGTTCACTTAAAGTTGGTGCCAAACGTGGCAGCTAGGGAAGCCACTTTCATGCTCTCCCTGTTAAATGCATTTCATGTTCCTCTTATTGGCATGTTTCATGTCCCTGTTAACTCTTTGATCGATGACTGTAATTGCTTCTGCCAGCCAACCACAAACACTTCAATCACCTTCATTGTTAGCTATTTTACCGATTATCCAGACGTATATTACATGTTCTTGGAAGGTTTGTATATTAATTTGGATTTTAGCACCAAGGGTTAGTAGAATCTAACTTATCAATCGTATATATTTAAAATTTCTTTATAGGTAATACTTTATCTTCTTATGCTTTTGCAGAAAAAATTAAGTTCTAAAGTCCAAAGGGCGTGAAGAACCTTTAAAATGACAAGATATTCAGCATATGAAGTCCACTTGGTGCATCAAATGTGAAGCAATGAGGCTGGCTCCAACTTCTAATGGAGCTTTAAGAGAGGCTATAACTAATTTCACTTGTGCAGATTTTACAATTCCAAAGAGATGAAAGGTAATACCTATATATTTCCATGCATTATGAGAATAAAAGATGCATCCATAGACTGATCATGTCATTCTTTTTATTTTATATATATATATTTATATAAATAGATATCTATATATAAATATTGTATGCATTCATCAACCATGATGGTTGAACCTCCTACAGTTTTGCCTCACTACTATGTGAAAAGGATTTTCAGCCATTACCTTTCGTTTGGCCCATAATTTGCCTATTTTTTAATAGACATGAGATGACTTATTTTGAATTTAATTGCATTAACCAGAGAAAATATTTTTATTCCAGGTTGAAATAAGATGGCTTTGACAATTACTACATCGTAGCAAATTTAGTCTTTAGCGGTCCCTTTGCTTGTATTGATTTTATAAGTAGAATTCTTCATAAACATTAAGTTAGGTTACAAATGGTTATAATCTTGGAATTCTTAAAAGTATACCTCGAATGTATATGAGTAATAAAATGATTTTCACATTGCAGTTAAATGCTATCTTCCACATGATGACTAATACAAGAGAACAAAAAGTTCTGTAAGGTAATATTTATTAATTTATTTCCTAATAATTTTTTTGTAAGTGTTGCTATTTGTTTTTAAAATAAGAGAGTTCAAATTTAACGTACTTGGGTTGTGATTTTAGCTTCAAATTCATGGATTTTCTTTATTTTTCTACATTTTTCTTTACAACCATATATAGATGAAAATTTGATTTCTTTTGTTTCTTGAATATGGGATATGGAATCATTTCAATTTGTTTTTTTTTTTTTTACTTTTTATATGTCATAATCAATTCGTTTTATATTATTCTGTTAGCATTAACCATAATATTTACAGTGGAGGATGTGAATATAATGTAAACATAGAGTCATGGACATGCTAGATGCGGTACATTATTGATTACATGGGCATTGCTTCAATATCGAAGCTCTAGAAGTCCTTGGTTCACATAGAAGTAAATACAAAATACTTTCTCATTTTCTGATTTTGTTTATTTGACATTCATTTATTGTGATAATCAAATAAAGTTACTGGTTGTCTATAATTTTTAACATTTGAATTGATTTTCATGTCTGATTTGGTCGTCTTGGGGCATGCTTTTAATTTCTTGACTTGCTTCGATTTTTAAGGGAGCTAATGAATTGTTATTTAGTCATTATATGTATGCGTTGGGATTTCAATTTCGATTAAACAAATTTATACATTATGCAAAAATAACAGTTGGCAAAATGAGATATAAATTGCAACTTGGCAATCCAAATTTTGCTGTGTTCTTATATTTTCTTAGTTTCTTCTGTTGAATGAGGTTTTACTCTTGAGAGCTAATGAATGAGGTGCCTGATTTCTATGTTGCACCACCTATCAAAATTGAATTGTTGATAAACATACTCCAGAGCATAAGGGTGAACAGAAAATGGCGCAAGAAAACAACTTATTTGGAAACAATACTCTTATCCAATCATGTTGGTGTCAAGCTTTAGTTTTGAAAATGTAAGATTTCGCTCAACTCTTAAGCAATGTTATTACTAATTAAGGTCCCAAGCGTTTAAGCTAGAACTGTATTTTCATGTCCATTATATATTGGTCCATTGTCTCTCCAATCAAATCTCTCAAACAGCCCATGAGCCGCGAACTCCTCATTGCTAACACCTCTAGAAAGCATGGAAGGATGTATCTCTTTAGTGTACTTCCGCAGCGTAGCGCGGGTATAACCTAGTATGAATAAAGATAAGATAGAATAAAATTAAATAAAATACTAATTAATTATCAAAAGATGAATGTGGATTATGCCGATGATGAAACTCCAAGAAAGTCAATTGGTACTCATTGGAATTTTTAGGTGAGAGGATTTTTCTTGGGTTGAGCCAGATTGATGTAATACTTGAGGAGGAATTTTCAAGAAAACATAATTCATGTTCATTTTGAAGATAATGATAATAAAAAATAATAAAGAATATAAAATAATATGATAATAAGGTAATGAGATAATAATATATGTTAAATAACAAAAGTAAATGTGACATATGCCGAAGATAAAACTCTAAGAAAGTCAATTGGTACTCTTTAGAATTTTTAGGTGAGGATTCTTCTTAGGTTGAGCCAGATTGATGAGATATTTAAGAAGAATTTTCAATAACCCATATTTCGTGTTTATTTTAATATATAAAATAAAGTAATAAAATTAGGGAAAATAAAATAAAGATAAGACAAGAACTAAAAAAGATTAGAATTTTAAAAAAGATTAGAAATTATTTAAAGATATGAATTCTATAATATACTTAATCAATCCAACGATGGAGTTCAAGAAAGTCACTTGGTACTCCTTCAACATCTTGAGGTGAGGGGAGTTTCTAAGATTGGAGCTAGATTGATGGAAAAGTCTTGGAGTCTTTCTCAATATTTAATTATCAAAACTAAAACAAACATAAAGGCAAATTTAGACTAAACTTAAAACTAAGTTGTACCATTTTAGGATGGGTGTTATGGGAGTGCTAATCCTTCCCCACACATAATCGTAGTCCTGAACCTAAAATTTTTTGCACGTAAACTGAGTCTTATCTTTAGACAAGAATAGGCGACCAATCACACCTAGGTTTGAATGGTTGGTGGCAACTCTTTAATTTTTAAGTCTAGCAGGTTAGGTTTTAGGACTTGATACGTTACGACACCGTGTTAAAAGGAAATAGCATATGCACGTATAATAAAAATTAATTAGAATGGCCATAGGAAAGAATATAAAGAGGTAGAGGAAGTAGCTTGCTTAAGTTGTTATGCTTGGATCATGCGTTAGGATTTCTCATAGATCCACTTTGTCCTATTAAATGGTCTTCTTGTTTTTAGCTGGTCTGGGGTTCTAGTTCACCTTCTTTAATTTCATGTGTTTGTTTAGGATGCTGGTGTGGAAGTTGATCCTCATGGGGACCTAAATACAGAAGCAAAGAGAAAATTGGGCCAGCTAGTTTTGAAAAAGTAATATATAGTAACATTTACTAATTTCTTGCCCTTTACAGTTTTTTGTTGTCATTCCTTTGTTTCTTTTTTCTGAAAGTGATCCTTTTAAGCATTAAATTTTGTATAATTATGAGTATGAACTAAAAAACTGTTTGGTGTAGGGATGGCACTGACTTTTATATTCTGCATCGCTATCCTTTGGCCGTAAGACCATTCTACACCATGCCTTGCTATGATAATTCCCTCTATAGTAATTCATTTGATGTCTTCATTCGAGGTAATCAGTGATATCAATCTTTTTTTTGTATGTGGATCTTGATCTGTTTTTAATTTCAAATATGTATTTTTTGGTTAAACATTTTACAATTTTAATCTCTTTATATGGTTTCTGCTTTTACCTGTCACTAATATTCTCCTGCCAAGGTTTTCTCGTGTGAGGATTTTAGTTTAGTTGGTACTGATAGTGCCAATAATGACGTAAAATTGTCAGATGATATGTCAATGTCAAGAATAATTAGTTTACTGATGAATGAGTGAGACTGTTAAATGAAACTAGAAATGAACTGTTAGAAATTTGGAGAACTCTTGATGTGGTTGTCCTGCTGCGTGGGTGAAGTTGCAAATCAATTGAAGATGATAGCACAAAGATTGAGGCATTAATTGAGAAACAAGAGGTCCAGCGGCTTGAAATAATCTCTTCTTAATAGCTTTAAGTGAATGTGAAGTTAATGCAATTTTTTTGCTTGTATCCCCTGACATGACATAGTATCATTCGTTTTCTTTCTTTTCTTTCTTGACTTACATTTGTTGTTATGATTCTGTGTTTGGCCTGCTGGTGTGATCCTAAGCTTAGGAATATACCCCATTTTTTATCTTTATATTACACTTGGAACATATTTATTGTAATTTTCTTAATGAAAGCAAAATCTCTTTTGGTTGGCCCCCTTTCATTTGTGTGATTTCATTGATTGGAACTTGTGGAACTGTTACATATCCTTTAGGCGAGGAGATAATTTCTGGAGCTCAGCGTGTCCACGTACCAAAGTTCTTGGCTGAACGTGCACATGCATGTGGGATTGATGTGAATACAATATCAACCTATATTGATTCTTTCAGGTAGTTAAAAGCACCATTTTCTCTATTATCTTAGGAAATTTCAATTGTTAATCTGTGTCGACCAGTAGTTTATTTCAGACCCTAACTTAAGTCTGAGTGCAGGTAAGTTAGTGTAGAGAAAAACAGATTGCTGATCAGTTTGTTTATCAATGTTTGTGCAAATAGCATATGCTATTGAGCTGAAGCTTTTTGGTGTTTACAGGATTGAATTGCTTAGAGTTCTTAATGCTCTCAGTTTGTTTACTTTTTCACAGAT
The DNA here is from genome assembly GCA_031772115.1 of Heritiera littoralis. Lineage (NCBI taxonomy): Eukaryota > Viridiplantae > Streptophyta > Magnoliopsida > Malvales > Malvaceae > Heritiera > Heritiera littoralis. Next base: position 87,377 of record JAPDPK010000003.1, read on the forward strand.
ATGGTGCGCCTAGCAAAGCTTCACTTTTCCCTCGTGATCCTCAAAGAATCGCACCGTGATGCCATGCTAGAGCAGTGCTTCAGCCCATGTTCCATTGAGATTTTATTAGTTTGATGCTTACAGCTTACACGTGTTAATTGGATAAAGAAACAGAGGAATCGTATTTATGCTTTATCTTTAAAAATGTTTGGCGTTTGGGTATGTTAAAACGATGAGCTTTTAAATGCGATGGCTAGGTGTTTCCCAGCACACTCTACTTTGAAAAACCACATTGGGTTTGGATTAAATGCGATGGTTTTTGTTTTTTTTTTTTAATTCAAGAATCTCGTTTTGAGGAATGCATCGGAATAACAATGTGCTGGAAAAGAACATTGCTTTTACATTTAATCCAAATCCAACGTGGTCAAATTGCGAAGTTCCCATTGGCTCATAAACTGAATTCTCACATTTGCAATTTTTAAAAATCTCGTTTTGAGGTACGAATCAGAATAATAATGTGCTGGAAAAGAACAACATTGCATTTAACAAGAGAAAAGTAAAGTGTCATCATCGTTAAAGTCTTTATTACAATAAATTAAAATTATATGAATCAGTATTTATTACAATAAATTAAAATTATATGAATCAATATATAAAATTACATTAAATTGATTAGATGAATTTTTCTCCTCAACATATTTTTATCCACAAATTTCAGCACCTTGTTATTCTGATACATATACCTCAAAACGAGATTCTTGAATTTAAAAAAAAAAAAAAAACAGAAAAACCTTGCAAATGTGCAAAGTCAGTTTATGAGCCCATTCGACCTTAAGAATGAGAACTTTGCAGATTGAACACATTGGATTGCAGATTGAACCCATTGGATTTGGATGAAATAATAATAAAGTGAAGATATTGAATTTAGTCATTTAGAACCTCTTTCGAAATGGTATCCTGTCGCGCAGCAGGAGTTTGCAAATATGCGAACGTTGACACCCCTTGTCACACGCACACAAATTTCGAATATATAAATTTAGTAACAACGATGTCTACAGCCTCATTTTTATTCTGATACCATCCATGATCTGCAGTGCTCTATAATAGCACCTCTGCCTTGAACAAAAAAAAGAAAATAATAATAGCACCTTTGCTTGTGCCACGGCACCATACCATTTTCAAGTTTCAACACTCGAAGGTGTAACTGTAATCTCGCCCAAAGGTAATTGATTATAGCCTTCGTTGCTCGTGACAATACCTGCTTAATCCTTATTCAGCTGGTCCGAACTTATTCGACTGCTGTAGCATATAACAAACTTTTTTCTATTTACTCCAATCATGTTTCAATATACGTAGAAAGAAGCTCCTGTTTTTCAAACCAAACTTTCTAGTTACATGTCAGTGTAGAAAAATTAATTAGGTCTCCTCATGGTTTATGCATAAGCACAATAACATTCAACCATTCAAAATTTAACTAGCATAACTAGTCTACCACTTAAATGTTCCTCCACGCTCACATGCAGAATGGAATAGTAATTATAACAAATAAAAGCAGAAGAAATGAGATAGAAGAACTCCTTGACTTCCATCCTCAGATTTTTGACAGGCTTTACCTAGTAGCAGCTCGTGCACTCAAGGATGAATGGTATGAGGTGCTTCTCTGTTTTCTATATGATGTATAAACGTCATCATATTGACTTGCTTCATTGGGATTAGCTGTTGCTCCAAGTCCCAATCTTCCTAAACCACTGGATCCTTTCTTTCGCTCTGCACTTCCATCAGCGTAAGTTCCAGAATCTGGGTCTACCTGCAGATTTGGGGGTGGAGGGATGCAAGCTCCTCCCTTCCGAATGGGTTGTTCTATCTCATACTCATCATCTTCATCTCTTGATTTACACGTCAAGGATCCCTCAGAAGGGTTAACCTCTCCAATCTCTTTGAAAAACTTTGAAACTCTCTCAAGAATTTCTGATGGTAATACATTGGGTGGAGGTATAACTGTTGGGATATCCAAAGGACTCAGGGGAGAGTAAGGCACCCCACTGCCAATTTGCATCTTTCTGACCATTCCAGGAATAAGACCAGGTGGGAAAAGTGGATATGGGGGCAACTTTTCACCAATATTTGCTGATTGTTGGCTTGGAGGCTGAAACTTAGAATTTAAGGGCACAGACCCTGGAAAGGCCCCACTAGGGACTGAATTTGGAACAAATTGCTGGTTTGCCAGTGAGGGTAGCAAGGGAGGGGCCCCTTGTTTATCAGGGAGCTCTTGGTCCAGTGCACTGTGAATAGAACTTTGTTTGTCAGGCTGCCATAGAGAGACATTAGTGTTTGCTGTCTGCTGTAATATCCCTGCATGGTGAGATTTTAAGAGAGAAAGAAATGAAAGGGAAATTTGAAAATAAAACATTTTGCAAAAGACCAGGTCCTTTATTTATATAAATGCTACCTGCAGGTGTTGAGGACTCCACTGAAGCAGCAGATAATTCTTTTGGAGGCCCAGGAAAAGAATTAGTTGGTGGCCCGCTCAACATCTCACCTTCAAGTGCATATATGGCATCTTGATCATAAACTTCCTTGGATGCCCAAAACTGCAAAATTTTCTGTAGCCGTAACTGGTTTTCATCCTTGTTTTGAGGATTGTGGTATATTCTTGCAAGCATTGAACCTAAAACAGGTTTAAATGCAAGGGCTTCATTATCTAGGTCATGAGGGTTAGCCCTTCTCTGCAAACTGCAAATATTGAAGACAATGTCAAGGAAGATCTCAAGAAACAATAACAGCATCAACACCAGGACAAACAAAAGGAAGAGGCGCAACTCCATGCTAGGAAGGCTGATTTAAGTTGATTTCTTACATTAATTTGTATTAGTAAGTGACCTAGAATATCATGTAAATCACCAACTTTACAAAACACTATATAGGTGGAGGTTTCAGATATTACAAAGTCATAAAGTTATGTATTTTACTTATCAATTACATAATTGATGTTAATTAGGAGGATAATGCACGATTTTGAACCTTCTGACAATCCATCAAAAATATCTGGATAACTAAAATCACAAGAAAATGTCCGATTAAAAATTAAAATGAGTAGATGATTAACAATTCTTGAAAACAATTGATAACATGTACAATTAAAAAGAAAAAAAAGAACATTTCTCAAGAATTTTTTTCCAGAGTCTGGCGAATGCAAAATTACTTGGTTTTCAGTTATTATTGTCCATAAATGATACTATAACTTAGCATCGACTCTTGAAGAACTGAATTAATCCAATTTGAATCATTCACAGGTTCACCAACATCTGATCTGAGCAAACAATCACATGTATAGTAAACCACCAATAAGGCTAACAGTAAAACAAGATGGCAAGGCATGTGCCCCATGTCTGAGAGGTAAGAACTACAATGTCCAAAAATCAAGTTAGAATATGAAGAGAAGGAATCTAGACCAAGTGCTTTAATTCTAGAATATCACAGTTCAACTAAGGGGCAAAGCTAGTGGGTTTGATGGGGGAACTGGGTCCCCCCTTGGCTTCTTAATCATGCCTAAAGAAAGGAAAAAATATTATTTAGATTTATAATTTACCCTTCCCCACTTGCATGGTAAATTTGATGCGTGATTAACACATTTTTTAGATTTAAATTCTTAATCTGAACAGTTTTAAATGTAATCATTTATTATACTAATTTTTTTATCTCCTTAAATTTTGCATATTTCTTTTCAATTAAAGCATGTTGTCACTTGTCATTATGCCAGAATTTATTTCTTTATGCTCCTAGTCAAAACAATTTCATTCCATATTGATAATATAATTAAAAAATGTTCAATTTAATACATATTGCATTTAATATTCATATAACTTTTCTTTTATTTTCTTCCATCCTTCTATTATTATTTTTCTGAGAAATGCTAGCGACAATCTTTGAAACACTAGCGTGCCAGTACTTTCAATATTATGTTGCCACGTCATTTTGTCTTTTAACTTCAAAACTGGTTGCTCAGTACCAATGTCTTTCTCTTTCTTTTATATGTTATATAATAAATACAAAATATCAAAAGAAACTTACAATAACCAGTAATCAGTTTTGAAATAAAAAAGTTAAGACACATGGCATTATAATATTGAGAGTGTTGGTGTGTGAGTGTTTTATCGACTGTGGCTAGCATTGCTCTTTTTCTTGATGCTCAAAGTTTTAGGCTTTTAAAGGTTGTGTAACTTTTACCCCTTTTTTTAAAATTATTAATTTGCTTAATTCCTTAGGATAAAAGCTCTAATGATGATGATGATGAGTTTGCTTAATTCCATCAATAATTTATGCATGCAGTACTAATTATTATATTTGAAAATAAGTGTTTTTTATTTGTGAAAGAAATTTATGCTTTTTTCTTAATTATAATATAGATCACTTGACAGGTAAAAAGAACAAAAAAAGAAAAACAGAATGTAATGCTATAACAAGAGGCAAAAGAAAGAGATCTATGGTATCAAGGGAACAGGTAAAAGAGAAAATGAAGAAATGTTTCCTGATGCATAGATCATTTGCAAACAACTAGAAAAGAAGCCATTACAGAATAAGTCTTAAAAGCCATTGCCAAACTAAACAATAGCAAACACATAGCAATAGAAAAGTACCTGTCGAAAAGAATGTCATTTGCAAGATAAATCACGTGCAACTGCTTCTCTGAATCATCCAAAGCAAATAACCTATCTCTAAGTGCCTCAGCCAAAGCTGGTGCAAACGGAGACCTCTGCATGAACCATGTCTTGGCACTTTTGATTGACTCTTTGGTACCGTTTAGATTGTTAAGCATGTTTGTAAGCTCCGTTGCAACATCAGAGGGAAGTGGACCAGAAAGGCCTTTGAAGGACTGATCATACTCTGGTCGGCCATGAGCAACAAAAGGCTGAGGATGCTGCTGGTGATGCTGCTGATCATAAAATGGTGGAAAAACAGGTTGGTGCAGTTGGGGAGCAGCCATAGCCCCGACAGCAGCAGCAGCTGCTGCACTCATTGAAGGTGCATTCAGAGAAGGATTCATGACAGGATTTGCGGGAGGATGCATCATATGTATAGAAGACGGTGGAAAGGAAGGGTAGGGGCCACCTGGGGGGCGTGTAGATAGCCAAAACTTGTACCTGTAGTAACCATTCCCCTCTCCACCAAAGAGGAAATTGTAATCAGGATTATCTTGCTGCTTTTCACGGATCATGGCTTCAAATTCGGGACCATTCTTAGTGGCATACTCCACAAGCTTATCAATACGCTTCTGGAGCTCAGGATCAGATGGGGGAGCAGCAAATGGCGGAGGAGAATCATAATGGCCATGGAAAGGTGAAGAAACAAGGTGAGGAGGCAAATGTGAGGGGAAAGAAAGCGGTGGCTGCTGTTGCTGCTGAAGGTGAAGAAGTTGAGGGTGGGAAGGGGGGTGAGGGTGCAGTTGTGGTTGCTGTTGCACGTGGGCATGATAAGGGAATTGAGAAGGATGTGGGGGTAGGAAAGGAGGAGCATGCACGGTTGCAGGGAACTGTTGATGTTGTGGATGAAATCCAAACTGCTGTTGAATATTTGCTGCTTGTCGCTGCTGTTGGGCATAGGCCATGGCAGATGCAGCTGCATAATTGTGGGGTGGTCGATCCATAAGGGTGTTGCAGGATGATAACGCAAATGGGCGTCACAGAAAAGAAATTTTTTTTTGGGGGGGGGGGGGGGGGGGGGGGGGTGTGTTTGGAAAGCCTCCTACAAGAAAAGGAAGCACATTCCATTCATCAGCAAAGCAAAAAGCACAGGAATTTTAATTTTGTGTTTTCTCTTGATATGCAGTTATTCAGATAAAATCATCCATAAGATTAGCACACATTAGTATGGCTTTAAGTTGCAGGGAATAAAAGAAGTGCTTTTAGAAAATGAAGTTCACACTTTTAACCAAAGATTTTATGCAGTATCTGTTCTACTAAATAACTATAGCAGAATCTGATAAAATACTAGAAATAAAAGATTAAAAAAAAGGCAAAAATATGTACTAGCAGTAGTCAATTGCATTGCAATTCGCAAGTACCAAATACGGATCCGAAAAAAGGTTGTGGAAAATAGAAACCCTAGTAAAACACTTTTCTTGCTAGCTTGTGAATTTTCTTCCTCAGCAGCATGTAATATTTACTAAAACTGAAACTCGGAAAGCAATCTAGTTGTTTTCTGAATAAAATAATAATCCAATAACAACAAAAGAAATATATCGCTTCTTAAGTTCTTACCTGGTCGATGGCGGATGAGAGCTAAGAGGCAGAGTCTTAATTCGATTCAATCCCCTACTAAAAGTCTACTCGCAAATCGCAAAGGGGAGAGCTTTGGCAAATGAGGGTTCGGGTTCCCGTTCCTTCCTATTCTTGGGCTTTTGTGTTCCAGATCCCACTGACCCGACCCATATCCTTTTCTTTTTGTGAATATCTATATAAATATACCGGTATTAAAAACATAAAGGAAAAACCCTGGGCCTAATTATCCCTAAACCCTGAAACTTTCTCTCTGTTTCTCCTCCAAACCCAAAGGGAAATGCAGAGGTGCTTGTTGTCTTCTCCTACTGCTACTTGTGCAGCTCTGCGTCTTCACCCGTTGATGCCCAAGGTCGATTGTTCTCATTTGTTTTGTGCTCTACTCATCCAGTTTTTTAATTACATTTCTGGTTTCTCTCAGTTTCTACTATATTATGCATTTTTATCAACTATAGTGATAGAGTTTGTTTGCTCATTGATAGAACTATAGACTTAGTTCATGTTCAAACGCGCCATGTATACATGTATTTTGCACTTTGGTATAAATTTCTTTATTTCCTTCATCATTATTCACAATTGAAATTTGACAATAAATCAATAACAGTCATGCAGCTGTTTAAATAAGATAGACACATTATAGCAAATAGTTAAATGGATGATGCATCATACATTTGATTTGTGGATTTATAAACTGATTTGTGGCATTACTGTTTTGATTTCAGTTCAAGGCGGTTGAAATTATTTCTTCAATACCATCTCACCCTAAATTTAAAAAACTCAGACCACCTTCAAGGCTCATGCTTAGCTATCCAAAACTTGGTCAACACTTGACCCTTTTCACAGCCCTTCACAATGCCTCTACAGTTGCTTTGCCAGCCAACCTTTTAACTTATGCATTAGCTCGGAATAGAAATATAATCTCTACATGTGCGACTTTCAATGGTATCAGACCAACCTCAGCTTTTGTGCCTCTTTCCAAACAGTACTTTTCTCAATCCCCTCGACTGGCAAGTAAGAATGAAGGTATGAGTGTCAGAGATGGAAGGAGTAGTGGATTCAGCTTCAGACGGTTTAATAGGCATTGGAAGCATTCAAAGGGAGTCGCCGCTCTCTGTGGGAACAAAGGTACAACTTTGGGATCGCCTGCTTCATCTTCACTGCTTAACAATGCTGAGCCAGACTCTACCTCAGATTCACTGCTTAATAATGCTAAGGCGGACTCTTCTTCAACTTCTTGGGTTGCCAATACTAAGCCAGAATCTAAAGTTAGTTTGCTAAAGAAAAAGCAGTCAAGAAGCAAGAAAAAGAAGGAACAGATTTCTAGCACCGTTGTTTCAAAGGAAGCACCCCTGGTGAAAGTATCTAAAACTTCTTCTCTGGTAGGGACCTCTAATATTAGCCAAAATGGCCAGCGTCGCACACAGGCTTCGGAGGTTGGAAGTTGTTAAATGCTAAAAAGAATTTGGATTTATTGTGCTTTTTAATATGTATGTATGTATGTATGTATGTATGTATGTTTTTGTATATGTATACATAGGCATATGTATATGCATTATTTACATCTATGTGTGTGTGTGTGTTTGCTTTCGAATCTTGCAAAAGTTTAACTAACAATGCAGTTTTCCAGAGAAATTCAACTGGCAACTTACCTACTGAAGCTCATGATGGTTCTGCTTCAACCAAAAGGCAGTCAAAAAAGAAAAGTAGGAGTTCAAGTAGAAAAAGACAGCCAGCTCAAGAAGTTAATGAGCCAGCTCAGAAACAGATGCCACAACATATATCTCAACGAGAAAAGCCACTATTGCAGCTATATCCTCCCACTGGGAAGTCAGTTATGGTGGTTGAGTCTGTCACAAAGGCAAAGGTCATTCAGGGCTACCTCGGTGATATGTTTGAGGTCTTGCCTAGCTATGGTCATGTTAGGGACCTGGCAGCTCGGTCAGGATCTGTGCGACCCGATGATGACTTTAGCATGGTATGGGAGGTCCCTAGTGCTGCATGGACACATCTTAAGAGCATTAAGGTTGCATTAAGTGGGTGCGTATTCATGTCCCTTCCTAGAATTTGCAATGAAATTCTTGTGATCAATTCTGTGGTCGTAAGTCCTATGGTGTAATTTACTGACATGCGATGTTGCATTAAATGAGAATACTTTCAAGTTCCTCTTTATCACTTGCAATAAATTTCTTCAGATCAAATTTGTGCTGAGAAGTCTTATGATCTAGTTTAAGCTATCCAGATGTAAGATGTTGCTGTAAGTGGGTATATTGTTGCATTCCTTTCTATTGTTTCCAAAGAAATTCTTCAGATCAATCTTGTGATGAGAGTCTTATGATATAATTAAGTGATACTGATATATGATGTAATGTTATCATCCATGATTGTTATCAATTCTTTCAGTAGTTTTTGTAAAATATATTTTTCAATATCTCATCTTCCTTGCCTTACTCCTCAGAGCTGAAAATCTTGTACTCGCATCAGACCCAGACCGTGAAGGAGAGGCTATTGCTTGGCACATCATTGAGATGTTGCAACAACAGGATGCTTTAGGTGAAAATGTTAATGTCGCAAGAGTTGTCTTTCATGAAATAACTGAGGCATCCATCAAAAGTGCTTTGCAAGTGCCACGGGAAATTGATGTAAACTTGGTGCATGCTTATCTTGCTAGACGTGCTCTTGATTATCTGATTGGGTTTAGCATTTCACCACTATTATGGAGGAAACTACCAGGTTGCCAGTCTGCCGGACGAGTGCAATCAGCTGCTTTATCACTTATTTGTGACAGAGAAACGGAGATTGATGAGTTTAAGCCTCTGGAGTATTGGACCATTGAGGTTCAGTTGAAATTTGAAGAACCAAATGCTGCAGTAAAAGATGTTTCTTTCCCTGCACACTTGACTCATTTTAATTCAAAGAAGTTAGGTCAATTCTCAATCAGTTCAGATACAGAGGCAAAGAATGTTGAAAAGAACATTAGTTTGGGAAATTATCAAGTGATCAGCTCTAAAAGAAACACAATACGAAGAAACCCTCCCACACCCTACATAACATCAACGCTTCAGCAGGATGCTGCAAACAAATTAAATTTCCCTGCAACATATACAATGAAGGTTTGCAAGTTATTTATTTAATTCTATTTCGTTTGCCAAATTTCATTGTATAAAACCTTTGAAAATTTAATAATCTTCCTTCGTTTACCCTCTATTCTTTCTCTGTGATTAACTGTAGTTTCATAGTCTTTTCTGTTTCAAAGTTTTTAATTTCATTTATGCAATTGTTCACCTCTCGCCCCCCCCCCCCCCCCCCCCCCTCCCTTTTTTTTTTTATGAAAGACTTTGTTCAGGTGGCAATGACAATATTTTCATGGCATGTCTGATTTTGTTTTGACTGCAGTTTTCGGTGTTACTTTTTATATAGTGTCAATATCGAGGGATGCAATTATTTTGCTTGTTGCTTTGGGCTTTATGGTGAACTATTTAGTTGATTGATGAACTCTTACTTGTTGACATACTTTATTTTCTCTTTTTCTTTTTTTTCAAATTAGTAAATCATATGTATGGCTTTTTATATCCTTTTCACTCTTTCACTGTTTGCTTTGATTCATACTTGCCTTAACATTTAACTATCTGGTTGATATTTCTATATTTTTACTACTGTTTTCACACTTAAAAAATGCAGCTTGCTCAAAAACTTTATGAGGGGATTCAATTGTCAGATGCTAAGGCAACTGGGTTGATAACCTACAGCAGAACAGATGGTCTACATGTGGGTACATCTTTTGTCTCTCTATTACTTGGTTAGTTTATGCAGCATCTCTCATTTTTTCTAAGATAACAAAAAAGCATATGTATGCCCAGCAATAGAAGTCTTCATGTGTCTAATTGCAAAATTAGAGGTTGGTTGAACTTGGCAGGGGAAGGGTAGTTAAAATCATAGGTAACAGTTGACATTATTGATGTAATTTTATTTTGTACTATTGGGAAGTCGATGTCAGAGATTTCTTGTCCAAAAGAAGTCAGAAAAGATGGAGAGCATTCTAGGTGTCTTCCACCATCTTGGTGTGTTGCAAGGTTGTTGCAAGTGTCATTATTCCATTTGATTTGGTTGTTTAGGGCATGCACTTTTGATCTTGGCAAGAATAATGTCTTATCTTGGATTTATGTTTTCTTTCAGTTCTTCTTATTAGAGTACTCCTCACTTGCATTCATACAACATATGGATATTAACTGATGTATTGCTTGCCATATGCCTTGTTATTTTCGTACTTGATCCATGCTACTGTAGTAGAACTAGAATTGATACTAACAAACATAGTTTCAGTTGTATGAATATGTTGTTTATCTTTTCTCTTTGACTCATGTCTTTCTTAGATCTCTATGTTTTATTTTCTGCACTAATTTCCACTTTGGTTGGTGATCTTTTGGGGTTTATAACTTCTCTTTTTGGTTATTGTGTTAGATTTCTGACGAAGCTGTTAAGGACATTCGCTCCTTGGTTATGGAAAGGTGACTTGTGTCTATCTGAATTGTTAAGCTAAAAAAATTTATTTTCTTATATCTGCTTGTTGATATCCCTGTCAATGTGCCTATGCTGCTAAGTGCATCTATTCATTCCTCACTGTTAACAATTCTGCAATGTCAATTATTGTTGGGTATCTATAAGGTTCCTTGAACTGAATAATTGATATATTATCAATATCTGTGACTCTAATTCACATATATTTTTGTGTATCCTACACTTTTACCTCTGTTTTGTTATAAATTTTTATGGTCAAAGCGTAATCTATTTTTTTCCTTTTCTAGTTTGCAGTAAAATAAGCTACTGCATTTTTCTTTGATATGCATAAGTTAATTGTGCACTGAGTTGCCCTTTTTTTTGCACCAGTTAATTGTAGGTTGTATAGTAGTTTAGTGCCCCTCCTTAAATTATTTGGAAAAGTTGCTCTTTCTCTAACTTTTTGATGGTATGAAAACTTAATTTCTGCAGATATGGATCAAATTTTACCCCAGAAAGTGCGCGCAAGTATTTTAAGAAGGTGAAGAATGCTCAAGAGGCTCATGAAGCAATCAGACCCACCAATATTCGGAGGTTTCCATGTATATGAATAAGTTTCTTTTTTTTTAAGGGAATAAGTTATGTTTTTACTTGAACTATAGTGCAGATATTTTATTTTCTAGTGTGAAATCTCACTGCCAGCTAACAACTGAATTGTTTTCTATGTCAGCAACGCTTGTTGGAGTACTTGATGAAGATTCGTTGAAGTTATACACTCTTATTTGGTCAAGGACAATGGCATGTCAAATGGAACCTGCAATCATAGAGCAGGTCGGAATGTAAATTTTCTTCATATGTTTATATTATGATTAATTTGATTCATTAAAGTTAAAACATCAATCAGATTTCGCTGGCTTGATTAGTTACCATCTTTTAGTGGTAGTTATGTTCTGAACAGTTTGCTTTGATTTCATTTTCTGGCAAAGTCTTCTTTTTTATTTTAGTTGCTTCTTATCTTACTGAACAGCTTGCATTGATTTCATTTTCTGGCAAAGTCTTCCTTTTTTTTTTTAGTTGCATCTTGTATTACTTGCATGTGGTTTATATTTCTCCGTCTTCTATACTGTTGTCAACATGGTTATATTGATCTTGTTATTATATGCAAAATTGTTAGCCATTATATGCTATCATCTATATGATACTTAACACTCATTGTTCTAAGCAGATACAACTAGAAACTGGGAATTGTGATGAGTCCATCATTTTTCGATCTTCATGCTCAAGAGTAGAGTTCCTTGGATATCAGTCTGCATATCAGGTATAGTTTGCAGTTTTTCCTGTGGATCTGTGCATTCTGCATACTGTCTGACCACTTCTTTCGGTGTGTAATTGAGATGAATGTAGGACGTCTCCTTGTTCAGCATTGACAATCTGAATGCATTGTGGTTTTTTTGATGGTTTGATTTAATTGTTGCTTGTTTCCATCTTTGATGGTTTAATTAAATGTCTAATCTTTGTGTCTATAGTATAAAAGTATGGATGTTGGTAAATCTTTTTTGGACATAAAATGGCATCAAATTTGATTGTATTTCTAAATTATCCATTTTTATTTATTAGTATTTACTATTTTTTTTAGTCAGTTATAAAGTCTTAAGTATAATCTATTAATTCTGATGGTATAAAAGCACTTATAACTTGATTTAATAATTTTAATTAGTTACTGAGGTAGGCATGACTATCAAAAATTGAATTTCAATGCATTGTAGGATTTCTTAATTTTTCTTTATTTGTAGTTCTCAATCATAATATCACTAAATACTTATAAATTAAATTGAAACATTTTCATTTATTTGTTCTACAATCTTTATATTATAAGAATTTGAATTTATGATAAAAAGAAATTAATGGAGGATGGAAATATGCTAGTTGAGGGATTAAATTATCTGGGCTTTATTTTATTCTATGGGTTTGATTGCAATTTTTATATATATTTAGGCATTTTAGATTATTTAGGTTATTTTATATTAATTAGTATTTACTTCATTTCCAAGTATTAAGGTATTAGAGTTATATTTAATATTTTGCTTTTTATTAGGGTTTGCGCGTTTAAGGTTCAGTTGTAAGTACCCATGTTATTTTGGTCTCTGGGAGTTTTTGGATTAAAATTGCTATATTTTAGATATTTGAGTGTTTGATTGATATTTCCGAATTTTAATTGAGATTTTAGATTATTTCTTCAGTGATTTTATCTGAGAATGGTTGTTCTACATTAGACATGTATCAGCAACACAAAGATTCACTTGTAACACATATAACATGATTACTAGTATGTTTTAAAGGTATTGATTTTTTATTTATTTTTTTAATGTAATTTTGATTTTCTAGGATATTGAATCAGAAACAATCAGATTTAAGGATAATGAAGCAAATGATCGTGCTGAGGCTTTTGGTATTCTTAGTTCCCTGAAGGTACTGGTTCTTCGCTTTATCTATTGCTCCTTTGGGCTTGGTTTGTCAGCTTTGTGACTACTTTTCTAGAGGTATCACTGTAGTTTTAGAGCTTTGGAATGAGATAATATATGGCATTGGGCTGTCTGCCTGCCTTTAGCGTTAGATCATGAGGTCAATGTGTTGCATTGATTTTTAAAGTGTTGGTAATTTTTTTTAAATTTTGTGCCATTTTTAACTAATTTGCTTTGTAGAGAGGAGATCGATTATGTCTTGGTGAAGTAGAACTCAAGCAGCATCATACTCAGCCTCCACCACGCTATTCTGAAGGATCATTGGTACATCTCGTCAATTTACTTCATGCCTGAAGGGTTTGCGAGCAATTATTTTACTCTGTAAATTACAATCATGTCATCATGATTAAGCTATGGCTTAGAAATATGATGTTTAAATGCTATCTTATAAAGGAGACTAAGTTACTTTTCATCATTTAAGCGAAGCATGTCAAAATTGTTTTGAAAAATGTTTCTTTCTTTTCTTCATACATGCTTCTTTGTTGTGGGTGATATGCAATATCCAAATATCTTTCCTTGTTCACTTCTTTCTTAGCGCTTGCATGCAACATGAGCTGAGGGAAGGGGACAGTTAATTAGCTATGCTTGCTTTTCTTCTTTTCCAATGGGACTTTCTTACCTTCACAAATGCTTCATTTTACAGGTTAAGAAACTGGAGGAGCTTGGGATTGGAAGACCTTCGACATATGCATCTACATTGAAAGTTTTACAGGTTACTAATTGTGTTGAAATGATCAATTTTCAAACTCATCTTATACCTCATTAAAATTGAAATGAAGCTCGAGCTTTTAATTTCAAATTTGAGATCTATGCACGTTATCTAAAATGACCTGAGCTGCTCAGTAACAGAATGCTTTCGTTAGAAGCTCTAGATTAATAACATGCATTCGTGTTCGTGCACATATCTCCCTAAAGCTTGATTATTGCATCGAGACACAAATTATGTTCTTTTGATTAGTGACTCAAATTAATGTGATGGAACAAAATTTTTGCATTTAAACTTTAAGGAATTTAAACTATTTAGAATTGATTGGACTGTCATGAACATACTGAAATATGATTCATTAAAATATCTAACCAGAAATTAGAAGAAAATCTCAATAGCTTGAGATACTAAATACGCCAAGAACAGACCACCCCTTATAAATTCCGTATCCCAACCTCAAATAGCAAAGCCAGAATGTTCACAACACACTAGAAATAAACTGAATAAGCCTATAGAACAACACAACCAAGTGCTAAACTTCCATAACAAACTCAACCAAGCAAGCACTCTAAAAGAAAGCCACCCAAGATAAAAATGTCACACCAATTTAATCTTTGATAGCCACTTTGGCCTAATTCAGTAGGGAATGTATGTTCTGCCAGCACTTACTTGAAGTTAATACCTTGTATTGGAATCTGTAGTCACTGCTGATTCCTGAAGAAGATTATCTGTTACGCTTCTTTCTTAATGTAGACCAGCTTTTCACTAATTTGTTAAACCAGAGTAGTAAAAATTATTATGTAGTTTGAGTTTTCCTCTTTCAGTTTGATGCCATTGATTTTATGATACGTGCAACTTTTTCTGTCCTTTACTGCAACTGTCACAGTTTGGTCTTATTTACCTTCAACTTTGATATTGATGGTCATATTCTAACATCATGTCCTGTTACATCAGGATAGAAACTATGTAACAGTAAAAAATCATGTACTATATCCTGAATTTCGCGGCCGCATGGTATGTTGTCTCCTCCCTGCTACATTTAATTTACTGTACTTAATACTTTTTTCGTAACTTAATAGGTTAAGACAAATGTTTGTTTACATATTAATGATATGTAAATATTGGTATGTGCAAAAAGAGGACTTCTGAACTGGCTACTTTGATGCTTAGTAAAAGCTCCAATCTAGGATTGGAATGTGTTGGGAATTAATATTTGGTTCGTGATGCAATCAGTGATAAGCAGTTGTCCATGTAGCCAACATAAGAGGCAATTTGATTTTATATTAGAAAGCACAATCAGTCTTGAAGTACATGATATTGGTCATCTGTCTTGGAACATTTTATTGAACTTACAAAAATGGAATAATTTCAAGTAATTAATTTATGTAAACATTTTGGGCTTATAATTAACTCTTATCAGTGATTTGTAAGTGAGCTATTAGATTTAGTCTTCTCTAATACTTTGGGGGTGATGTTTAGGTCTCAGCATTTCTTTCTCACCACTTCTCCGAGGTGACTGATTACAGTTTTACTGCTGATATGGAGACAGAGGTAAGTTGCAAACAGCTTGGTGATTGTACATGACATCTTTTCAGTTTGATAGATATAAAATGTTGATTGTTTAGCTTCACTAAGTAGATTATAATTTTGATTTGTTCCTCTGTTAAGTGGCATTATTGACTTGTTTGCACTTTTCAATTGTTCTTTCAGCTTGACAATGTTTCCGCAGGCTTAACTGAATGGAAAGGGCTCCTCAGAGACTACTGGACACGTTTCAGCTCATATTGTAGTCGTGCTGAGAGTGTTCATATTCATCAGGCATCCCAAGGCTTTCTCATCCCTTACTTAAGCATCACAGTTTTTTGGATCTTGAATTATTTCTATTTCAAAATTTGAGTCGTTGTAGTGAGTTTTAATGCAGGTGGAGAAGATGTTGGAAAAGACATTTGGAAATTTCTTGTTTGCCTCTCTCCCTAATAAAAGTAGGACTTGTCCAAGGTATGCTTTTTTAGTTGTTTGTTTTTTCCATGGCCTTCAAGTATTGAATTTGAAAAGAAAGAAGTGATGATGATGATGATGATGAAGAAGAAGAAGATGAAGATAAAGGAGTATTTGTTTAAGATAAATTTCTTGTAAACCTTCTTGGTGAAAAATAGTTCTTTATGGTCAGTATGAACTCTGAAACCTTTTAAAATATCCCTAAGGGATTTGGTCTCATTGGTCTAATTGCTTAGGATAACTTCTTGTTTAATATGAAATTTTTCATTCTTGTTTAATATGAAAATTTTCATTGTCTTTAGTCTTCTAGTAGAATAACAGAGAAAGTTGGTTTTCTGAATAGGGTCAAACAATCCTATGGAGGAGGAAAGGATTGGATAAGGCTAGTATTACATAACTAAGATAAAAGCATTTTTGGTATGTGCAGACAAAAAATAGATTAAATTAAGACAATTTACTCTCTTCAAGTTTGGCTCACTTTGTCCCATCTTTGAACCTATGCATGCACCAACCTATTCAAACCTCCATTGAAATTTTTTAAGCTTGGTTTCAGCACTTCTCTCGTCAATTAGCTTGGATGGAAATGCTTCTGAAGCAGACATTAATCCTCATGTAGTATTGCAGCCATTTTTTCTTTCTTTCCCATATTTGGCAACTTAATTCAATAGTATTTGACGTTGCTAGTATGTAATCCTTAGATTTTTATCTTTTATGTTAGGGGTTAGGTACATGCATAATTTTAAATGCTAGAGAATACGGGAAACCTCTTTCTCTGTAATTAAGTTGATGTTTGTCTAGCTCTAGCATAACAGGATTGAGACTATCTAATTAATTTGGTGTTTGCCTAGGCTATTTGTTACAGTGTCATCTTATTTGTTTGTTGCGATGCTTTCATTGTCCTCAGCCCTTTGTCATGTTGGCGTCAGACCTACCCTGCTATACTTGCAAATTTAGTGATAATAGCAGGTTTCATTGCAAATAGCACAAGTTTCGGAATTATAAGCTTCGTGTAAGAAATCCGTCACAGGAAAAAATAACTCAATTTTAACTGTATGTGAATGGGTTAGATAAGGGTTCCAACCTAAGACGTTCCAAGATCTATTCATTTAGGGACAAAAATCCATTTGAAACCAACAATAAAGCTAACAGCTCCCCAAGAATATCATGCCTAGGACATCATTTTGTTTTGATTGCAATATATTTACTTTGCATATATATGCTATTTTAATTAGTTCACTCTTTAAAATAAAGCTCACCATAACCTTTTCCTAAATTTTCCAGTTGCACAGAGGGCATGTTAATTTTCAAAGTAAGTAGGTTTGGTGCAGGCTATTTTATAGGGTGTAACCAGCATCCAAAGTGCAAGTAAGTGTCAAGCACTATGATATTAACTTGGATTTGATACATACAAGCATATATAGGTTTTGGTGATATTTATCTGTTTTGGAGTTAAGAAGAGCACTATAATCTTCTGTATTTTATTCAAAAATCTAAATATCTTTTTTAAGGTTAAGGTCTCATGTTTTGGTTTCTGAGTGGTTGTGAATCATTGATTATTTTGGATTTGCATATAGGTATATTGCCAAGACATTATATGGTGATGAGGACGAAGAAGAGAGCCCTCAAAAAAGCAACTCTGTTGAGGAGCCAAAACTGTTAGGTCTTAATCCAGGATCCAATGAGAAGGTTTGCATTAAACCTTGGTCTTAGTATCAATGAACAAGAAATTTTTTTTTGGTTACAAGGGAAATATTAAATAATTGGAGATAGGGGTGGGGTTGCTTAGGTTCAAACCCAAGCCTAATGAACAAGAATTTGGATCTTTATTTTTCATTTGAATTTCCTGTTTCCATTTGTTATAAGTAGACACTGAATTGTTTTCTTCTTGTGTTCTCTTTTTTTATTCCCCTCTCAGGTTTTCTTAAAGAATGGCCCTTATGGATCCTATGTGCAGCTTGGTGAAGACAGGACAGGCTATTTACCTAAGCGATCCTCTGTTTCTCATGTATGGTTATACATATTTTCACATTACTTCGACATAAATGACCTTTTGATATTTCCATTTTCCTAGATACTTGTGGTGATTTCTGTTTCCTGAAATAGCTCATCAAGTCATCATCCGTTTTCTCACTACAAAACCAGTTTCAGTTTATAGCCCTCCTTGTACCCCCTACATTTTGCTCATAATAAAAAGATTGTTGAAAATGTTTCAAGTGGTGAGGTGATTTAGTATGCTGAAAGTATACAGGAGAAGTGACGGGAAATTCTACAGTAAGGTCAAAATTTTTTATCTTATTGTAAGATCAACGTAAAACACACATAATTAAGTGTAAATTTAGTATTATTAGGCGTAAAATATGTTAGAAGTTTTGTAAACACATAACAATAAATATAAACACATATTGTAGCAAAATTATGTTGTGTTTATGTCTATTGATTCAAATTTTATATTTATTCTTATGTGTTTATGTGACTTAACATATTTTATGCCAAATAATTTTTAATTTACGCTTAATAATGTGTGCTTGAGCGACTTCTAACTACTCTCCCTTTTTTTTTTTGGGGGGGGGGGGGGGGGGGGGGGGGGGGTGGGTGGGTGAGCACCTTTAAATACTCTTTGATATATGGCAACTTGGGTATAAACAGGTCTCAATGTTGTTTTTTCATTCAGATAAAGAATGTGGACTCCATCACCCTTGAAGATGCTCTTGAGTTGCTGCGCTACCCTGTAACATTGGTATTTTCAGTCCATCTATAGAGTGAGTTTTTTTTTCTTTATGCTAATGTCTTTGAACTTTATATTTTACACATTTTGGCAGGGTGAACACCCTAAGGATGGGCACCCTGTGATATTGAAGCTTGCCAAGGTTGGATTTTCAGTTCGCCATCGACGCACCACTGCTTCTGTTCCTAAGGTACGTTTGTATTCAAGTGATGATGATGAAAAATTCTTTTCTAGTTTATTTTGTGATTTTTTTTGTTGTCAATAATTGGGGCTGAGTCTTCAAAAATAGTGGTGCTTGATTACGGTGTTATTGGCATGGTAGACAAAGCCAGATTTCCAATATTGGTTCATCAATACATAGACATTCCCCTGGAAGGTTTTTTGGGGGATGTAAATCAATGATATCAAGAATATCAACAAAAGAAATGTACCCCGTCATATGTTAGCAAACAATGTTAAAATTGAAAAAAGAAAATGTATTTTTTGAATAGGGTCAATGTCATTAAGTTGGTTTTAAGGGTAAATGTCATTAAGTTGGTTTTAAGGATAAATGTCATTAAGTTGGTGATTATGTTAAACTTTTGCAAAGTTAAATGTTGCGGTTTTTAATGTATCCGACCTTTTGAAAATTAATTCCAATGTCATCGGTTGATTGAAACATGATTGTAGAGTATGAAGCCGAAAGACGTCACCCTAGACAAAGCATTGGAGCTTTTGTCAAGTAAAGATGTGAGACGGTCTGGGCGACCTAGGAACAAGCCGAAAGTTGAAGAAACTATTATTGAGACCTGGTAGGCTTGTAACCTATAGGAGCAGATGCTTTTGGGATGAGTAGAAGAATTCTTTTGAGTGCTTAGTTGCGACATAGGCATCTCCAGGTTCATGTAACGGCGAGAGATGTGAATAATTAGCATAGCAATGATTAATTAGGTTGGAAGTAGGGCAATTTTGTAGGGTTGGCTTTTGGATAAGACGTCATTTTATTTCTAATTGATAAGGCTGAAAGTTTTTGTATTTGTGAAAATGTAATTATAGATATGAAAGAATCTTTTGTTTTAGGCCCAAGGTATGGAGAGGTTTTACATGTTATTTCTGTAGTCAATTTATTTATATTATGAAATGTGAAGCGCATGGGGGTGCAGAATAGGAGATAAAAATTGGAACAAAAATATCATTCGATTCGATGAACCATAGAAAAAGAAATTAGCAAAGTTCTGTCCTTGAGTGAGAAATGAAAAATTCACGAGGCTTATTTATTTCTATGATCGATGATCATGGTTCATAGAGGCCGTGAAAAAGCTGTCACAAAGTGCAATGATGAGTCGCGCAGTTTGGACAAGGAAATTTTACGAGACGTGTGAGGTGGGCAAGAATGTAGCTTTTTTTTTATATATATAAAAAATTATTTAGTAATTGACAATTGAGGTGGATTATTTGAAATTGAATTTAAGTTTTACAATATGTTATAAATTTTTTTAATCATTCAATCAAAAGATTGTTGGTACTATGCAACTCAATTTCATAATCATAAATTCTTATTGGATAATTATTTAATGCATCATTAGTGGAGTTTTTTGACTTCACAAGGGATGTTAAGATATGACATATACCTTATTTTATGGATAATTATTTTATATATCGTCGGTGGAGTTTTTTTTATTCTAAAAGTGAGTTTAAGATCATGACACATTTCTAAACCTGATCATCGGTTGGGTTGGGTTCAAGACAAGTAACAATGATTTGTGTGTATGCCCAAACACAACCCAACTCGAAAATTTGAGCTTTACTTTTAGTCCATGCCCATTTTCATTTTTTTACTACAAGTGCGAGCTCGGCTTGAATATAATCTTATTTATTTTTTATATTTTAATTTTGTTTTTTATTATTTTATTCCCTTTAAAATTTAATTTAATTTGTCAAAAATTATATGTCAAATTTCATATTAAATATTTATAATCATATTTATTAATCAATAATGTTTTATATATATAATTATATTATACTTAATAAATATTATACTTTTGGCCTTTATATATACAAACAAGCAACCCACTCTATCTTTAAGCAATTATACATATGAAAGCAAATTCAAGCGTTTAGCCTTTTATATATACAAACTAATCTAGACTTATAATCCTTTACACACACACACACAAAAGCAAATCTAGATCTCTAACACTAAATATATATATATATATATATATATATATATATATATATATATTCACACACTCACACAAACAAACAAATCTGGATATTTGGTTTCTTATATATATAAAAACACAATAAGCAAATCTGAAACTCTGGTCTTCTATTTATATACAAGAAAATCTAAGCCTCTAATATTATATATACAAAAGAAAATCTCAATCTCTCATCTTTATACACACACAAAAGTAAATCTAGACTTCTAGTACTTTCTTTTATACATGGGCTTTTAAGGCTTTTAAAGCTCAAGTACAACCGCACAAAAATAAATCTCATATCAAACATAAATGGTTTCCAATAACCTGGAAGCAACCTCCACCAGCGTCCATGCCGAATATGAGTCTCAATTCCGATTAAAGGCTATAGGAATTAAAACACACACACACACATATATATATATATATATGCGCACACACAGACATAGTGAACTTAATTAATAAATAGGTCCAATTAATACATGATTTTGTTTCTTCCCTTAGCTAAAACTGAAAATTATTAGGTTGAACATGGGCTTTGCTTTATATTTTTATCTATTTGTTTGTTCTAATTTATTTGGGTCAGTACGTGGCAAGTTTAATTTTGGGGTAATATATATTAACTAGATATATACCCGGGCAATGCTACGGGTCTATTTTTATTTTTGTAATTTTTAAAATTAGTAAAATTGATTATTAGATAAGATGTCTTGATCATAAGAAATATTTAATTCCTTCATATTGTTTAGTACAAAAGAGAAATATGTTTACTAAAAAAAGAGTTTATATATCAAACAAAATGTCCAAAAATAATTTTTTGAGAAACTTGTATCAGCTTGGATTAATGAAAAGTACACACTACTTAAGTTAAATAATATGTCAAATAGATAATTTGTGCTAAAAACAAACAAATTAAGATAATGATGCAACAACAATAAAAAATATAAGCACCAAAATATATATACGACACAGTGGTTCAGACAATTTAACAAAGGGCTAAGAAAAATTAGCTAAGAATACTTTGTTCATATTATTAATCAAGTGTATCCATAAGTATTTTTATTTTAAAATAACTAATTGAATTATTTATCTTTACTCCAAAGTACAATATGTAAAGTAAAAGTATTTTTTTTTGGAAAAGTTAGAGGTAAAAAAACCATTTTATAAAATAATTTTCATTTGAAAGCAAAATATATGCGAGTATAAAAAACAAATAGATAAAAATATAAAGCAATAATACAAAACAATAATAAAATACTAGATTAAAAAGAATTAAAGAGCAATAAAAAAATATGTTGAGGACTTAATTAAAAGAAAGTTGTTGAGAAAAAAATAAAAGGACTTAACTAAAAAAAATTCTTGAGAAAAAAAAAAGGACTTAAATAAAAAAAAACAAAAGTTGTTGAGAGAAAAAAAATAAAAGGACATGTGTCAAGCTTAGGGAGAGGAGGAGACAAAAATAATATATAGTATAGATTTATTGAGGTAATTTTGATTTCATTTATTATTAATAAATTGATAATTTATCCTATTCATGGGTTAGTTGATTTTAATAAAATTATTTCTAGGATAATTTTTTAAAATTCAATATAAATGTTTAATTATAATTTACTTAATTTTAAGTATACTTATTAATAATAATCGATGTAAAATTGTAAATAAATGGATTACAAATAATTATTTAGGTCAATTACGTGAACTTAGTAGTATTACACGTACAATGATATACTAAAATGACAATGTATTACTATTTAAATATTCTCGTGAATTTTTTAAAATTAAACAATCATTTTTCTTTCTCTACAAATCCTTTGGGAGTAAATTTCTGTCGCGTCGCGAATCTCTCAACGGTCAACCCTTTTAATGCAAACAATTTCAGTAGCTTAATGTGATTATCTAATACGTTCATAGAATGACTAACTCCACCTAACTTTTCACTATCAATGTCTCGTGTGTACTGGCTTTTCGCTGAAAGTTTAAAAACAAAGAATCTATCCCCATTGCAGGAATAGATTAAATATTGTGATTTTGATAAGAAATCCGATTGAGTGACATTGGAATAGATCTTTCAAGAAAAGGAAGCCATTGATGTGGGCGTGGGAAAAATGAAAAATGGTTCTCAAAGCAATGAAGAGAAGGAAGAAGGATCAGCTTGGATTTGAGATGCACAGCGGAGAAAGAGAGATATGAGATGATTGACCCATTCAATCATTTCACATATACATTCAAAAGGTAGTGTATATATTCTAAGACTGCTGGCACAAAGGAAAGGATCATCATGCATGCCAAACTAAAATACTTACTTAGGTGGCAGCACGGAATCCACATCTTTTTGGTATTTTAACGCCTTATTTCATTTCCATTCCTTCTACATGGTCTCAAGTTCAACACTTTCAGAAAGCCAGAAAACAGCGACAACTCATCTCTTCAGGTCCATCCAACATGATTGCTTATTCCTTCACTCTATCGTCCTCCTTCATCCAACCTAAGCCTCCTCCTTTAGGGACCAAAACCCTTTAATCTATCCTTAAACGCTTCATTTCCGCTCAATTATCAGCACAAGTACAGGACTTTGTTGAGGATACTTTCAAGTTCCGTTTCCATCTCTAATCCAGGACTGCGAACCGCCCCAAATTATCTAGTTGCTTTTATTATCTCCAAGGTTTCAGTTTCACTCTCTTGATTCCTTTTCTTCATTCTACATGCAATGCATTTTAGTTCCATGATTATTTCATTCCTCTACGTTTGAATCTGAGGAATTAGATGATGCAAACGGACGGCGGAGTTTCATTGACCCAAAAAGAGCACGAAGAGTTAGCTCAGGTAGCTAACGATTGCAGAAATATTACGTAGATGAACCAGTAAAATGCCCTTTAATCTACGGAGGTAAGATCAAATTCTGCAAGTGAAACTCCGACCACTTCAACCGCTCAAATTCATGTCACAAATCGTTTTTAAGTTTTGGATGCACTGAGGGTTTTTGGTTCCAGAGTGGGATGTGGTTTACTATTAAAGGCCAACGTCACCAGGAGGCTGCTACAGAAGTGCATTTGGGCGCCTCTTCTTTCGGACCAAGGAAATGATTCAGGTTGTTGAAGCTCCTGACACTGTCCGAAACAAAGTCTCCTGTTCTGTTTTTGGGTTTTCTTGATGGACATGTCTCCTTGAAAGGTAGGCTCATTATTTACCAGCTATCAGCATAATCTTGTCGCAAAAAGTTGAAACCTTCATCAAATTTCACAAGTGCCTTAAACATAAATTGGCATTAATTGATAGTATCTGCATTTTCCAAGCCAGGCTGTTGCAATTTTGAAATAGGACATCTGTTTCTTGCCCCTAAATAAGGTATGCATCAAAGCAGCAGAATTTCCATATCTTTCACGTGTTTAAGCGGAGCATGCATTTCTCTACGCTAGCATACAGAAATCTAATTTTAAAGATTCCCACTGGCAAAACTTAGCATTCCAATGTTGGCCATCTCCTAGTTTTCGGACTAATAGAGAAAACTGATTTAGGGATTGGTATGACCATAAGTGCAATTAGGCCTAAAAATTCCATTTGATTGATAGCAGCCATCTTTGCAGGAAAACTCAATGTATGTGGTGTGAAACTATGGATGTCCACTGATACGTTCCTTAATACTCTTGCAGGAAAGCTAAAGGTACTGGATAATAAGTGGATTCAAGTCATTTTTGAGCCACCTGAGCTGAAGGTAGGAGCACTGGACTTCTGATATGGCGGTGAGAACGAGATCGAGCTGCAGATCACGTATATCGATGAGAAGGTCAGACTGGGAAAAGGCTCCAGAGGTTCTTTATTTGTATTTCAAAGGCGTGGATAGGTGTGGAAGATTGATTGCTTGCAAATTCATGGTTAAAAATACTTGAGACCCTTGTGATAATTGCTGATGTTATCAAGCTAAGCTGACATAACTGTCTCAGGAGAAACCGTATGTAAATGAACAACACAAAACCTTGCAATCTAAGTCCCTCCTCTTTTTCCTGGTCGTGGATTTGTGTTCGTGCGTGATTGTGCCCACGTGTCTACTGTCCAGAGCATGAAAGATTTCACTTATAGTGAAAATGGAATGAGCAAAGCTCAACATTTTATCACACGACAGCCTTGATCAATTGATCTTCACAGCAGAGGTTGGTGAATAACGAGCCATCCAATGCTGGTTACTGTAAAATGATTCAACAGAAATCTCACCGATGTCATTTGCAGATTCAAATACATCCATCAGTCATCAAAATAGCAAACACCTTAATGGTGAAAGAATTTGAATCGTCTTTATTGATTTGAATTAGTTTGAATTACAAGAAGAAGCTCACTTGTATAGAGTTGAATAAGTGAAGATGGTGAGTGACAAATTGAGCTAATCATCTTGATTGGTTGTTGATAGAGTTTGAAAATTTAGTTTTTTTAACTTCATTTTTTCTTTAGTTTATACAACTTTATCATCTTCCAGCCTATTTTTCTTTTCAACATCATAGTTCAAATTCTAAGTAGGGCGCCTCATTTATCAGTCTCAAAAGAGATCTTGTCTGATTATTTAAATTAACTCATCACAAAGACCTCAACGGTGTCTATCTACGAATCCTTTGAGGATTTGAAAACTAAATCAACTCAATACAAAGACATGGACAGTGTCTATCTCTAAATCCCTTGAGATCCTTTTAATATATAGCCATAGGTAGAGATTTTTGCCCCCACTATCCAAAGGTATCAATCGAAGGAGTTTCTTCATCTTAAAAATCCTAAATCTTTGCAAACAGATCAACGAAGATTCAATGTTACTTCCCATGATTGTATTCGCTTTTCTACTTTCTGAAAGTTCCAAGCAAAGAGGGCGGCAGCGGTGTTTCAGAGAGGGAGAGCGTCAACAGAGAAGGGGTCTTAATAGTGGGTGGGTACGTCGTCTATCTGCCAATTTTAAATATTCAGAGGACTTGGACTGAAACCCATGCCCATTCTAACTTTTATCCAAAACCAACTCCTAAGGAAACCCAGCAAGCAAGCCGAGAAAAGACCATATACAAGAGAAGGGAATAACATCGCCTTCCCATATCCGCCTCAACTGTGTCTGGGGGAACAAGTGAAAGACAAAGAAGAAGAAACGATGTTGCAGTGTTAAGTTAGGAGCTGCTGAGATTCCTTACAAGAACGTTAATCCAATGGTCGTGAGTTCTCTATTTCTCTCTCTCTTTTGTAGAGGAAAAAAAGAATGGTTTTATGAATTTATAAGTTAGATTAAACCCGTGATTGGTGATTCCAGTTAGCAATTGTTTGTGAGGAATCACTGTCATGCTCATGGTCTCATGTTGTTCCGATTTGGTTTTTGAATCAAACGCTCGACTCCATCAAGTACAATGTTGCGCAGGTGGTGGCCACCATGTTGAGCATCAATCCAGATGCAAGGTAACTTTCATCTTGTTCCATAGCTTAGTCCAACCAGCATAGATTGAACTGAAAGATAAAAGTTAATTCTTCTAAATTTACTTCAACCATGCTAGATCATTATATTTTTTGGGGGAAAATAACTTAAAAAATCTGCATTGTTCTTATAATTTGAGTTATTTAGCCATCTTTGCTTTGACTTACTTTCGCAATATAAATAAATGTATTCAATATTACAGTCCAAGAATAGAAAAAGCAGCTAAATGTCCATGTTAACTGAGGAGACCTAAAAGACTAAGTCTTGGAACCACGAATAACCCAAGATATAGGATCTTCTTCTTCTTAACAATTCCTAATATAGCCAAATAACCAGTCTGAGTCTTCTGAAGGTGTTTGGTTTGGGATGGAACCATCCAATAAGGATACTAATTTTTATTTGCTAAAAGAGAACAACTTAGGGAGTTCATTCTATGTTGAGTATCTTGCAACTTACCTCTCATCTTCTTTTCTAATTTATGGACCTGAAAATTTGTTAAGGACTAAGATGGATGAAAATCCACTTTTAGCTTTTGTAGATCTCATGCTAGCTACCAGCTATTTGGTGTAACCGAGAGAGCTCGTTGTATTCCTTCAAGTCTGGCTCTTAATTTATGCTTCTTAAGGAAAATGTTTCTGAAGGTATCTTTGTTCCATCTCGTGATGTTTTCTTTGAATAGAGAAATGGCATGAGTGATAGAGTTGTTTGCTTGGGCCCAAGTCCCTCGAACAACTTCTTTGATTTCTAGATGTGAGAACCAGATTGTTTCGAATTGAAACGGTCTTAAGCCATATCTCAGATTGTTCGGTTTAATGTCAAGGAGGACAGGATTATGGTCAGAGTGAATTTTTGCCAAGTGAAACACCGTAGCATTTTGAAAATTTAGCTTCCATTCACTGTTTGCCAGACTTTATCTAACCTTTCCCTGATAACTTGATCGAAATGGTTCTTGTTTGTCCACGTATATTGCTGACCAACGAATCCCATATTTATCATCCCACATTTGTTCATGCAGTCAAGATATTTGCGAGCTCGTGCTTGGTTGATTGGGTGACCTCCATATTTCTCAAGGTCACTAATTAGCTCATTAAAGTCCCCCATAATGACCCAAGGTAGATTATGAGCCTCAGCAAACTTAAGGAGTTCTTCCCAAAGTTTTCTTCTGATAGTATATCGTGGTTTTACATATACAGCTGACAAAATCCAAGTATAAACATTATTAGAAGGTTGAAGGGAAAGATTTTTATACGTTACCTGGACTCTTGCATGTATGAATTGGGGATCTGAGTGAAGCACGGCCATATTCACCTCAGCAGATTGCCAAAGCATCTAGATACCTCCGGAGAAACCTTCGACATCAACTCTATGAGATCTGTCAAATCCCAGTGAGTTGCAAACCTCCTGTGCCTTAGTTTCTGACAGCCTTGTCTCCACCACGATAACAATGCTGGGATTGTTTATCCTCATGAGCTCCATAAAAGATCTTTTGAAGTTGGGGCTGCCTGCCCCTCTTGCGTTCCAAAAAAGATATCTCATTGGGGGAGTTTCAAGAGTGTTCTAATTGAGCAACCACTTGGCTAACTCCAGTACCATCTTGACTTCTCCCGACGTCATCTTGCGTATCATATTTGATGAATGATGATATTGAGGCATGATCAGTGTACGGTATCTTCCCCTGTTGTTCTCGTCCTCTTTAAAGCTTTTGATTACTAGCGTTAATGAACTTTTCACTGATCGAGTCGTGTAGAGAACTGCTTTCTCCTTGTCTTCCTTCATTATGAACACCCTCACTGTGTCCAGGAAGATTAGCTCCATCTGGGATGTGTTGGAGCGATGGCAAGGTTTCCACCCGTTTTGGAGAATGTGGTGGGAAGTGTTCCTTTAGCCTGCTTATACATGGTAGGATGTTCTAAATGTCCATCGCAGCCACTAGATTGTTCCATGCCTTCATTATTTTTTCCACGTTCCATTTCTGGTCTTTTGGACGTCTTTCAAACAGTATCTCCATCGCATCCTTCAAGTTGATGATCTCTTCTTCCACCATCAGATGCATTATGTCCAACATTGGCCATCCCTCCTTTAGATTTTCCATTTTCTTTCTTCGAAATATTTCCTCTGGACAAATTTTTCTTGGGTTCTCCGCTTGATTATCCCTCTCCTCCAGCCATGAACCTAATGAAAGTTGATTCTAGTTCTTTCCAACTCGAACTAATGGGTTTTAAGGTAAAGAGATTACTGTGTTCTGTGTGACTAGAAAAACCCACTCCCTAAGCTTGAAAAGACTCTGCTGGTTGTGTCAGTTTGCTCGGTTTTATGGCATTGTGGTGTTAGGGAAGTTCCTTTTGATAATCTGACAGCTTTTCTTTGCCTTTTTCTTTATTGTTGCAGGTCGGGTTATGGGTTGTTTCCTCTTTACCCTACTTTTGGCCTCTGTTCGTTTTGTTTCTCTTTCTAGAGACCAGCATCCAGGGTCTAATTTTTTTTTCTTATTTTCCATTTGAGTTGTTCTGTGTTTGTGTAGTGTCGTCCTCCACCGTTGACACATCCTTGTCCTGCATACAATTTTCTTTTCGATGGCCAATTATTCCACACTTAAAACAGAGATTGACACCCTCGTATAGAATGGTTGAATTAATTTTCCAATTCTCACCTTAGGAACAAGAGGCTTATCAAGATCAACTTGAATGCAAATTCTTGCATAGCGCCTTCTTGCGTTTGATTCTGTGTAGGTATCAATTTTTAAAAGAGTAGCAAGTTAATTACCCACCCTCTGAAGTATCCCTTTGTCAAATAACTTGATTGGGAGCCCTGGTAAACTTGCCCAAACCATTGTGGTAGAAAAAGCTTTTGAAGTTTCAGCAATAAATCCTGGCTCCCACGTTCTCATGGTTAAATAGTACGAGCCTACAAACCAAGGCCCTCCATATAAAACTTTCTGGTAGTCTTCAAAATAAGCAAATCTGAAAAGGAAGAAATCTTGGCCTAGATCTATGCATTCCATCTTCCCGCAAGGTTTCCAGAGTTCTTTTACCTTGGGGAATAAGAAATTATAACCAATAGTTCTTCCGAAAGTTTTGACTATGATTGCGTTGCTACATGGATTTCTAATTCTATTCTTTTCTGCCTTAGATAGAAGAATAGTGGGGATGTCATCAACTTCCTCTAATTCTTCATCAAGATAACCAGGTTTGTTTATGAACAAACAAGTGGCGTTGTTGTTTGGGACCCATCAGTGAATCTTTGTACGATGTTGTTTGCTTCTGTAAATCAAGCATTTCGCAATCTCTTTCTTTGATTTCTCCATTTTTTGAACGTTTCATACTTCTCAGTCTGATCGCCTCTTCTTCACTGCTAACGGGAGGACTTTTGTTCTCTATCAAATAAACAATTTTTTTGCTTATGTAGGACAATGTTTACTCTGTGTAGCCCTATAGAACATAACTTTTCTTTATTTAGAACTTGAAAGGAAGTTTACTTCAACCATGCTAGATCATTATATTTTCTGGGGAAAAATAACTTAAATAATCTGCATTGTTCTTATAATTTGAGTTATTTAGCCATCTTTGCTTTAAATTACTTTTGCAATATAAATAAATGTATTCAATATTATAGTCCAAGAATAGAAAAAACAGCTAAACGTCTATGTTAATCGAGGAGACTTAAAAGCCAAATAACCAGTCTGAGTCTTCTAAAGGTGTTTGGTTTGGATGGGACCATCCAATAAGGATACTAATTTTTTTTTTGCTAAAAGAGAACAACTTAGGGAGTTCATTCTATGTTGAGTATATTGCACCTTACCTCTTATCTTCTTTTCTAATTTATGGACCTGAAAATTTTTGCAGGACTACAATGGATGAAAATCCACTTTCAGCTATTGTAGATCTCATGCCAGCTACCAACAATCATTGTCAGTTGAGAACTCAAGATTGGTTTTTGAAAAAGGGAGATTACAATGACAAACCAGACCCACCGATAGTGTTCAATGTGTTAAATACAACGTTAAAGGAGAGTTTGGAGCGTTTGAAAATGATGAGGTCAGCTTTTGATTTTTTTTTAAAGCACGACCTTTTTTCTTTTCCTTTTTCTAAAATGAAACATGAGAATTTATGCAAACATTGCAAATTGTTTCCATGCTCATGTCACTCAATCAAAATATTTTTTGGAAACTAAGGGAACAATCATGTAGTGATTACTATAGTCCTTTGATGATTTAAAATCAAAATTGGAATACTCCATCCAATTTATTTTTACTCGAGCATAATTTTACAATATATGCATGGTCATTCTCACATATATGATTTAAAAGGAAAATGGCATATTAAACTTTTTATCTACAATATGTGGTAAAGATAGTTTTACATTAAGCATTTTGAGAGTGTTCATCATAGATGATTTAATGACACTTAAATGAGAAAAATCTTCATTTATGATTATTTTCATTTCTATATAAGAATTTGCAAAGAAACAATATCATTGGTGAACGTAGGTTTCAAGGGACACACTTTGAAAGCTGATAACGCTGGACAGATAACCATTATTAAAGATTTGTGTTTGGAGCAGAAGTTGGAAGCAGCTTTATGGTTACAAAGGGAGATGATAAAGAAAGGTGATGTTCCTGATGTACATACACACAATTACCTTCTAAATGGCTTGTGCAAAATACGTGACATGGAGTAGGCAGATTGTCTTATTAGGGAGATGCTAGAAATTGGTCCACCTCCCAACAGTGTAACCTACAACACCTTTTATCAAGGGCTGTTTACTTTCAAATGATGTGGATAAAGCCCTTCATATATTCTTCACGATGACTAGCTACAGTATCGCTCCAAATAGGGGTACATGTAGTATACTTGTGCATGGATTGTGTAAGAGACATCTTCTGAGAGATGCTAGAAAGCTTCTTGAGAAAATATTTAGGGACAACAATGGTGTAGCAATGATTAGAGGTTTGTGTTTGGACAAGAAGTTGGGATCAGCTCTATTGTTGCGGAGGAAGATGATACAGAGAGGCATTCTTCCTGATGTACTTGCACACAATTATCTTCTAAATGGCTTCTGCAAAATAGGTGACATGAAAAAAGCAGATTGGCTTTTTAGGGAGATGATAGAAATGGGTCCACCTCCCAACCTTGTGACATTCAACACTTTTTATCAAGGGTTACTGTCTTATAGATGACATGGATCAAGCTCTAAATCTTTTCTCAATGATGGCCAGCAATTTTATTAGGCCCAATAGAGTTACTTGTAACATACTTTTGCATGCACTGTGCAAGAAAGGTCTATTACAAGATGCTATGAAGCTTCTTGGAGAGATTTTAAGTGATGACATTGGGAAATCAACTTCGGATTTGATAACCTCAACTATACTTATGGATGGTAGTTTTAAGAGTGGTGATATGGTTCAAGCCCTTGTATATTAGGATGAGATGCTTCAAAAGAATATTAAGATAGATGTTGTTGCTAGGGATGTAAATGGGTTTGTCTTAAACGGGTACCCGAGATTACCCGCCTCGTTTAGATAGGGTTCGAGTACCCATTAATCGGGTTAGGGTAGTTATTTTATTACCCGTGACGGGTTCGAGTAGGGTTCAAGTAGTACACTTAAGGTACCCGAAACCCGATTAGCATAATCGGGTTTGAGTACCCAAAACCCGATTACCGAATCCGATACCCGTTTATGTATTTTAAGCAAAATATGTTGTTAGAAGGACTTGAACCCTTGTCCTCAAGTCTCCAAGCAAAGGATTTGCGAAGTGAGCCACATTTTGTATTTGACAAAATGTGTTTTTAAAAATATTTATACAATAAAATTTTGTGAGCTTAAAAATAATAATAAAGCATAATAAAAATAATTATGAAATTAAATTAATTAATTATAATTAAGATAATAAGTTCTTTTAATTTTAAGCATAAGACATTGAAATTAAATTAATAAAAGTTTTATAATTAGTTAAAATGCAATTCTTACACATTCACTATTTGCAAATATGATATTATAGTATACTTGTATATCAAAAATTGTACTTAAAATTGTAATTTTCAATTTTAATAAAATATTTTGACTAAAAAATTTAATGAAAGATAGTAATAATAATTTAATTGTGAAATTAAATTAGTTAATTATGCTTAAGATAACATGGCAGTCAAATTAAAATAATAAAACTTTTATAATTAATTAAGATGCAATTCTTACCCATTCACCATTGACATATATATGATACTGTAATATATGTATTTGATACAAATTGTATTTAAATTGTAATTTTCAATTTTAATAAAATATTGTTGACTAAAAAATTTAATGAAAGATAATAATAAATTAATTGTGAAATTAAATTAGTTAATTATGCTTAAGATAACATGGCACTCTAAGTAAAATAATAAAAGTTTCATAATTAGTAAAGATGCAATTTTTACACATTGACCATTGACATATATTATACTATATTATATGTATATGATACAAATTGTATTTAAATTGCAATTATTAATTTTAATAAAACGTTGTTGACTCAAAAAATTAATGAAACATAGTAATAAAATAATTGTGAAATTAAATTAGTTAATTATGCTTAAGATAATAAGTATTTAAAGTAATCATAAAGCACTAAAAGTAAATTAATAATGATTTATAATTAGCTAAGATGCAATTCTTACACATTAACTATTAACATATATGATATTATAGTATATGTATATAATACAAATTGTACTTAAAATTGTAATTATCAATTTATGGCCTATGACTACATCAATCCATTCTTTTAATATTATGATCATTGATCAAATTAAGATTACAAGAATACATCCTAAGAAATCAAATGGTTGAAATTAAATATAAAACATTATATTCTAACCTATGACAATAGATTGAAATTGAAAACATTTTACATTAAACTAAAGTTAAATAGCATGTAACTTTAAATCAAATGATTCATGTAAAATATCAAATGGATCATATTGATGGATATAGCATTTTGTTATTACAAATTTATCAATTATCCTTGAGAGTTAAGACTATTTTAGAAAAAAAATTAGTGCAACATGTGAAATTAAATTAGTTAATTATTTTTATAAATATAAGGAATTGATATTAAATTTATCAAAATTTTATGATAAATTAATCTATTATTGTTGCATACTCATAATAAGCTAGCTAAACTCTAATTAAAAAAAGGAAATAATTTATTAAAAAAACTCATAATATAAAAAAATATTTATGTGTATACTATAAACTAATACTATTAGTCTATTACTATAGATTATAAACTATAATATTTTATTTTTCATAAAATAACTAAAAGTTAAAAAAAAGGTAAAAAAAAAGTAAAAAAAATAATTGCAGAATGGCAGTCGGCCCCTTAGGGGGCGTTTGGTTGGGGGGAATTTAGGATTCCCCCAGTAATTTTTTTTTACCAACAGTGCAAAACAGTGCAAAAATGGGAGGAAAATGATTCCCCCTCATCTTGAGGTATTTTTTTTAAGGGGAATCTAATTTTTTTGCCAATTTTACCCTCCAATAATTATATTTTGTTTCTATTTTACCCCTAAACCTATCTAATATTACAACCATGTTTTTTTCTTATTTTGATGAAGAGAAAAATGAATTTAAAATCAAATGGACCAATAATAAGATGGACCCTATAATTTTTGATTAATCAAAATCAATTTAATATAGTAATAGTTTGTTAAATCAAAATAATTTACATAACAAAAACCTTATAAAAAAGGACAAAATAAATAAATAAATGAGTATCTTAAATAAATAAATAAGTAATTAATTTAAATATAAATAAATAAATGAGTATCTAAATCTTTTTCTTTTAATTCAAGTTATCTTTTTTTGGTACATTAATTCAATTTATCAAACCTAACGTTAATTCAAATATGAAAAAGAAGAGATTTAAAAAAGCAATCCATTAAAAAGGAAGGTACTTTACAACAACTGAGAAAGAGATTAATTGTTGCTCATAGTGCGATGATGCTTCTAGAATACCTGAAGCTGAAAATTGGATAAATGTGCATTACTTGACCTCGATTAAATTAACAAGTGAAATTAAAAAAATTAACAAGTATCTTTATATTTTTTAAATTAACAAATATTATCATGAAATAATTTACTTATTCAATATCCTATAAACAAATGGACTAATTAATTAACTTGTGTTAAAGAAATTAATTAATATTCTCCAAATGAATAAACTTAATAAATAAATAAAT
The DNA here is from genome assembly GCA_031772115.1 of Heritiera littoralis. Taxonomy (NCBI): domain Eukaryota; kingdom Viridiplantae; phylum Streptophyta; class Magnoliopsida; order Malvales; family Malvaceae; genus Heritiera; species Heritiera littoralis. The sequence continues at coordinate 121,913 of JAPDPK010000003.1, forward strand.
AAATATGTTAAAATAATTTCTATCAATGTGTTATTCATTTTAAATCAACTATTTATTTACTTTAATACAAAAAGGTAGTATAGTAAAATTTATCATTTAATAATTTTAAATTTCTTGAACCAAACACAAAAATTTTATATTTCTACCAATACAACAAAATACAAAAATCTCATATTCTCAAGAATTCGTCAAATAAAATAATTTTTTGTCAAATAATTTCAAAAAATAATCCTAAATTCTGTGAATCGAACGCTTGTATTTACTCTCTTTAGTGTTTTGGTTTTAATTCTCCAAGCTCCCTAAGAGAATTTCTATTCCTACCCCAAGTTTTATTATTCCTACCCCAATCCATTTTTTCAACAGTAAAAAAACCGGATAAAATGACAAAACTCGCCCTCATCAGATAATCTGGAATGATGCGCAAGTCTTACTTGCGCGACAAACACGCGCAAGTTTCACATGCGCGAAAGTCCGAAAATCGCGCAAGTTTACTTGTGCGAAAGTCGCAAATTCGCGCAAGTGAAACTTGCGCGTGTTTGTTGCGCAAGTTTCACGTGCGCGCAAATGTCGCGCAACTGTAATTTGCGCGCAAATGTCGCGCAAGTGAAATTTGCGCGACATTGTAGCGCAAGTTTCACCTGCGCGACATTGAGATCCGGAAAAAATGTGTTCTGTGGTTAAAAAAAATTAAGCGTTTGTGGTTAAAAGGATAACTGTTGTAAAAAACACTCTTCTGCGTCTTTTTCTTCTCGTTTTACTTCTTCTCCCTTTTTGTTCTGTTCATGCGTTTCCCTTCAACCATTTTTTTCTTTCTCACGAGCACTCCCTTCCCAGTTTATATTTCATTTTCTTAAAAAAAAAATGGAAAATCTTCCTGATGATAGCTATTATGATAGTTACGAAGAGTACGAAAGTTTTGTTAAAAGTGTAGAAGCCGATGAAGAAGGAGAAGAGGTAAAAATCTGTCTTCTGCAAAAATTGAAAATCGGAAAAAATTGCGCCATATCTCAGCGCAAGTCACGCTTGCGCGGGATTTCAGCGCAAGTGGTACTTGCGCTGGATTTCCGCGCAAGTTGAACTTGCACGACATTTCCGCGCAGGAGGCCCTTGCGCGGGATTTCCGCGCAAGTGGAGCTTCCGCAGAAATTCATGATTCGCGCAAGTGTCAGCTTGCGCGGAACATGCCTGGCTTGCACAGATCTGTCTTTTTGTGCGCTCTTGTACTAAAATTCAATCTTAATTTTTTAATATATTATTTATTATAATAATTATAATTAATGAATTTATTTAATATTTGCAGAATGATAAAAGGATAGTGTACAGCGGAGAATCGAAAAGTGTCCATGAAGAAATATTTGACTGTACCGATGCATTTACTACTAACCAAGTAAGTAGTTTTAAAATTAATATAATGTTTTAAAACTACTCTAGTAGAAAAAACTAATTATTAAATTTATTTTGTTTCAGGTTTTCAATTGTCGAAATACCTTGATTGCATGGGCTAGAGAGCTTGGAAAAGAGCTAGGTTTTGTTGTTGTGATAAGATCATCAGAATTTGATGTTCCTCGAAGAAGACCTAGAGTTCGACTTGTATGTGAAAGGTATGGAACATATAGGTCAAGTACAAATGAATTGCATCGCTTGGGAACGGGAACAAAGAAGTGTAATTGTCCATTCGAGTTACTAGGGGTGAAATTGGACGAGATCGATAGTTGGGCAGTGAAAGTAGTATATGGGATGCATAATCATTTGGCTGCACAACAGCTAGAAGGACATTCCTTTGCTGGTCGATTAACAGTGCAAGAGCAAAGTATGGTGGGTGATATGATAAATGCTATGGTAAAACCAAGAAAAATTTTAATGATGTTGAAACAACATGATAAGAAGAATGTAAGTACCATAAAGACCATCTACAATGCACGACAAAAATATTACTTGGATGACAAAGCTGGTAGATCACAGATGCAACAACTCATGAAATGCTTGAATGATTGTAAATATGTTGAGTGGCATCGGAGTGATGAGTCAAGTGATTGTGTTAGAGACTTATTTTGGGCACATCCAACAGCTATAGATTTGTTGAATGCTTTTTCCAATGTATTAGTTATGGATTGTACATATAAAACTAATAGATATCGACTCCCACTCCTTGAGATTGTTGGTGTAACATGTACAAATCTAACTTTTTCAGTTGCATTTGTTTACATGGAGGCTGAGCGCACTGACAACTACACTTGGGCATTAGAGAAGCTGAAAAGTTTGATGTCTTCTGATTCAACACCTTCTGTCATTGTTACTGATAGGGATTTAGCATTGATGAAAGCAGTACAGACAGTGTTCCCTAGCGCAATTAATCTCTTATGTAGATGGCATATATCAAAGAATGTACTTGCTAATTGTAAAAAGTTTTTTGAGAGCATGGAGAAGTGGGAGGCATTCATGTCATCTTGGGGCGTTCTTGTATCCTCTTCAAATGAGTATGAGTATGAAGCAAATTTAAGTTCAATGGTCTCTCATTACCGTTCTTATCCTAGAGCGCTCGAGTACTTAAGAGATACTTGGCTAACTACACATAAAGAGAGATTTATTGCTGCTTGGACAAATAAAGTAAAGCACTTTGGAAATGTTACAACAAATAGGTATGCATGTTTACAAAGTTTAAAAGTTCTTATTTTCACAACTTATACAATGTATCTCGCATAATCACCATTGTTTGAATGTTATGTAGGGCTGAGAGTGCACATGCGAAGTTAAAGAGGCACCTTGGATCGTCCCAAGGAGATTTTGATTCATCTTGGAAAGTTATCAACTCTCTGATAGAGCTACAACATACGGAGATAAAGGCTTCCTTCGAGAGAAGTGTTATTGTTGTTGAACATAATTTTAGACCAGCTTTGTTTAGAGAGTTACGAGGATTGGTGTCTAGGACAGCGTTGAATATACTTTTTGAAGGAGGCGCATCGAGCAAATGATAAACCTACCGGCATTGACCATCTTATTTGTGGTTGCATCATTAGAAGCACACATGGGTTGCCTTGTGCCTCATGAGATTGCTGAATTCATGAGGGATGAGAAACCTATTCCCTTATATCCGTTTTGGATCCTCATTGGTCGAAGTTGACTTAAAGAAGAAAACTGTTGATTATTTGGCTGAGCTGAATCTTGATGCCGAGTGGGAGCTAATAGTGAAACGCTTCAATGCGTGTGATCTCTCAGGAAGATTAGCCTTGAAGAAAAAATTAAGAGAACTAGGTGATCCAGCAACTACATTCCTTATTCCTCCACTCGAGAAGGCTAAGAGCAAAGGCAGAAGGCCGTTCAGACAAATCAACTCGACGTGCCCCCCCTTCATACTTTGAGATTGTTGAATCTCAACATGATAGCACATCAACACCGCGCAAATTCAGAACTAAAAGGATGAAGCTACCAGTTAATCGAAAAAAGAAAGTGAAATTTATTGATTCTTTCCCTTTAGAGATACCCCCTTCATACGCTCTACTACCGTGGATGTTGATCAGATGGACATTGTGGCTTTCGGGCTATAGCTGGTTTGCTAGGCATGGGTGTGATGCATGGGCGAAGGTGCGACAAGATTGATTGAGAGATATGAGTTTTTCGAGCTTACTATGTTAGTCTCTATGGATCCAATGGAGCGTGTTGATGAATTGTTAGAAACATTAATCATATTTCAACATACCGGCACCTTATGATAAATGGATGACTTTACCCGATATGGGTCACTTGATAGCAACAAAGTATAATGTTGTGCTCGTCCATTTATCTTCGAGACAATGTTTGACATATCTCCCGCTTAGAACTGCACCACCTCCACCGCTACAGCATGGATTCATAACAATTGGATTTGTTAACGATTCTCATTTTGTTGAGGTATTGATAATGATATATATGCACACTTTAGATATTGTGTATTTCATTTATTATGCGTTTAACAATGCTATTTTTCAGGTATTTATGGACCCGTTTGCGCCAATACCTCCGATTGCATGCAATTGGTATCGGTATCGATGTGACTTTGCTTGTGAGTGGGAGCTTCCATATGTATCTCGCATCGAAGAATTTCAAAATTTATTTTCGAGATCAGATGTTGTCATTAGAGAAACCATTGACTTAGATGACATATGATATTTTATTAAATATTACTGTATTTGATATGTATGCCTTGTTAAGATTGTATTATCGATTTATACATTATATGTTTTAATAACATTATCCAAATATCATAAAGATAATCTGTATGTTTAAGAAACAAAAAATCACTAAATATCATTACTAAATTATAAACAAAAATCACTACATATTTTAATAACATTATCTAATATCATAAACATAAACTGTATCTTTACAAAACAAAAGTCATTAAGTACAAATACACTAATCCTCCGACGCATCCGATATAATTGCCTTGCCTCTCCTCCTCCCGATCCTAGTATAAAAACGTGTAGGCGGAGGAGCTATGTCTGATGTAACTGGTGGAGCTGTCTCCGAGGAAATAGGAGCTCGTGGAGGAGCTGGAGGAGGTGCATGTGATGGAGCTGGATGAGGAGCTGAAGATGAAGCAGCATCTGACGACCCAGTTAATATGTCATGCAGGTCGTGAAGTCCCTTTGCCAATGTCTCCACATCTTGGTTGCCGCACATGAGTAATTCAATGTAAGAAATTGCCCTCGAATTGCGCTGCAAGACAATACATGAAAGAAATTTTATCAAATTAAATAGTATGAAAAAATTTTATTCACTTGAGATTTAGTGTTAATAACTTACGCTAGAATAATCGGACTCGACAAGGGGAGCTTGAAACCTCGATCTGCGTGCTGGGTTTTGTACGAATCGATGAGAAATGGCTTCATACCAAGCCATATAATCTGGAGCTGTCTCTCCTGGGATCACACATCTTCGTCCTCTATTCTCTTCTGTGAGGACATACATAGGCCATCTCTCCCATATATTATTCATAAACTGATAAATGACATCGTAAGTGGTGCTCGTACTACCTCTCCGTGCTCTAAATGGCGCCAAAGGTCTTGGAGGTACGGTCTGTACATAGCCCCACTGCCGTAACACTCTCTCTGGATGATACGGCTCCACAACATCCCCAGCTTTCAAGCAGACGGTGAAAAATGTGATCGGAGGCAACGGATGATGTCTCCGACTATCTGCATAGGGATCCCAGCACACCTGGTTACACTGAAGGTCATCTAGCTGCTCTCGCAAGACCTTCACATCCTGGCCATAAGTACGTGGCTTCCATCGTCGAGCTCGAGGCATACTCTCCTCGTAGTTAACGTTCACCTCCGAACTTAACGACGAAAAGTGCTCATAAATCCAAGCCTACATCAAATAAAACATTAATCATTAATAAATTATAAACAATTAATTTATAATTAACAAGTTAGATAAAGTAAATTATAATACCTGTAAAAGGGTCATATAGCCGCCAATCGATGTGACTTTTGACCTGCTCGCAAGACCCAGCTGTCTATACATATGAGCAAGAGCACCTGCACCCCACGCGTATTCACTGATAGCCGCTAGCTCCTCTAAACAGTGCAATAATGACACGGCAACATGTGACCCACTCTTATCTACAAAAAGAGTGCATCCAAGCAAGTGAAGCAAGTATGCACGAGTAGCATATACTATCTCCTCATCACTGGAGCTGTCGGTGACATGGCTAAAATTTGTTCTCAACCACTGCAATGTCACACTGGACCCACGACCGGTGCTCGTCGCCGCTTGAGCCTCGGAAATAGAGACTCCTAACAACTCTACTAATACTCTAACGGCTTCCTTCACAGAGATGTGCCGGCAAAATACGATCGCCCCGGTCACTGGTATGCCTAGGAGGGTAGCTACATCATCAAGAGTAATCGTCATCTCTCCAAATGGCATATGAAATGTATTCGTCTCTGGCTGCCACCTCTCACAAAAAGCAGAGATGATGGTGTTGTTGCATGTGCGGTAACTACAGTCAACTAAACTCGCTAAGCCGGACTGCATAACCGAGGAGAGAATACGAGATCTATCATCATCTAAGATCCACTGAGAGATTTTGTTGCTATGATTCAGGACCTTCAAATTGTCTCGCTCCTATATCGAAAACAACAAACAATAAGTTATTTCAAAAGCGTCATGTTATCACATATTGCAAAAACATATTACCAAATTTTTGAAAGGAGAATTACCTGCCCATCCCATATTGCAAAAGCAACATGTGATCTAAAACTTCTAAGAACTGATGTATCGGTCGGACCTCCAGGACAAGGCTCGACTTCCTCCTCTGCATAATCTGCATCTAGCTGCTCAGCCTGCTCGACCTGCTCGACCTGCTCGACAGGTTCGACTTGTTCAGCTTGCTCGGCTTGATATCTCCTAACTCGTCGTCTCCTCTCAGAGCCGGTAGGTCGCTGTCGTCTTCCTTGAGATGAATCTCCACCTCGTGTATTAGCCATGTCTGAAAAAAAAATATTTAAAAAATTATCAAACATATTAAAAGCCAAGACACTAAGTGCAATAGTTGAGTGCAAGTGTGTGAGGAAGTAAAAAGTGTACAAGTGAGTGGAAGTGTGAGTGAGTGACGTGAGGTGTGTGTCGTGCAAAGTGAGAGTAAGTGAGAAATAATAGTGTCAAGTGTGTCTACATTGTCAGCAAGTATAAATAAGCAGATCATGACAAGTGAGCCTATAGTGCTTAAATAGAACATAGCATGAAATATATCTGACAATGCTTAAATTGAACATAGCATGAATAATATATCACATTATTTATTTGATAATATATCACACCTCTTTGATAATATATCACATTATTTATTTTTCTGACAATGCTTAAATAGAACATAGCATGAAAAAATTAACATACATCAAGCACATACCTGATGGTAGTAGTCCTACAGTGCAATAGCTTGTACAGATTGATGGCAGCAATCGAAGGGTGATGGTGGCAATAGTCTGTATAATTATAAACTTTAGTCAGCTGATTAAATCAAAAATCATAAAAACCAACTTGTAGAATGTAGTCAAAACCAGAAATAATTGCAAACAGAATGTAAAACAGATGTAAAACGCCCGCGCAAGTGACTTGCGCGGGATCCTCGCGCAACGCTTGCGCGCGCAATGTGACTTGCGCGGGATCCTCGCGCAAGGAGACTTGCGGGATCCTCGCGCAAGTCTTGCGCGGGATCCTCGCGCAAGGGCCTTGCGCGGGATCCTCGCGCAAGTGAGACTTGCGCGGGGTTCTCGCGCATGGTGTGCCCGCCGCTCGCTCCGCTCGACCTGCCCGGCCTCTCGCAGGCGTGCCACCTGCCCTGGCCTCTCGCAGGCGTGCCACCCGCGAGGGCTGGCCTCGCGCATGTGTGCCACCTGCGCGGGGCTGGCCTGGCGCGATCGGCACACCTGCGAGCGGCGCGAGAGGGACACCATGCGCAGGAGCTTCGTACTGCATTTTTTCCTTTACAGTAGGAGTAGGAGATACGTACCAGGAACGAGGAAGAAGGAAGGAGAAGGAGAGGGAGACTGAGACGGAGACGGAGACGGAGGAGAAGGAAAAGGAAGGAGAAGGAGCCGGTGTGGGTAAAATTGTATTTTTCTTTAAAGGGTTGTTTGGGGTGGGGTAGGTTTAGTAAAAAACGGGGTACAAATAGAATTTCCCGCTCCCTAAACACCTGCTGCTAGTGATTTTCGGTCAGACCTGGTACCACCAACGGCGGCGGCGACTTCTTTGGCGTACCATCTCTCAGCTCAGGCTCGGCGGCTCTCTTCACATCCTCTCATCGCAGCAGGCAGCAAGTTCAGATCTAGCGGCGGGGAGCACAGATCTGGCGGCGGCGAGCTCAGATCCGGCGGCGGTAGCAGTCCTTCCTCTCTCTAGCTGCGCGAAAATAGCGATATTTAGTTGAACAAAAGGTAGCAAGATCTGACAAAACTTTTTCCTATATTGAGCTTGGAGATTTGTGGTTTGAAATGCAATGGTCATATTGAGATTATTTATCGTATGAGGATGCTCAGCCTTTTACTTAATTTTGCAAAAGAATAGAACTCACCATAACTGAAACATCAAACAAGCTTAACCCAAATGTCTGATGGTGATATTGAAACACTGACAAACCTGAAAAAACTTGGTTCTTAAGTCGAGATTTTGGACAAGTTGAAAATCTTACAAGAACTTTCTAAACTCAACCTTAATCTCTTTTAGCATTGCCAACATGGATGCATTAACTGTATAGGCCAGTTGTAAAATGTAGTTGACAGGTGAACCCAAGATGAGGTTATACTTTAAAGTTCTGAAGATTATAATCTCACCTGCTGCCTTTCATTTCATGTCAATCTTTTTCTTTTTCGTTTCATGTTCACTTACATATTCGGATAGCTTGACATTCATAGCTCCAACCCATGAAACTGGCTGCAAAACTGGGTGTAATTGATTGTAGGCCGGTTGGCAAAGTTCCTGGCAAAATAAGTACATATACAAGAGAAGGGAACAACATCGCCTTCCCAATTCCGCCTCAACTGTGTTCGGGGGAACAAGTGAAAGACAAAGAAGAAGAAATGATGTTGCAGTGTTGAGTTAGGAGCTGCTGAGATTCCTTACCCTACGAGAACGTTAATCCAATGGCCGTGAGTTCTCTATTTCTCTCTCTCTTTTGTAGAGGAAAAAAAGAATGGTTTTATGAATTTATAAGTTAGATTAAACCGGTGTTTGGTGATTCTAGTTAGCAATTGTTTGTGAGGAATCACTGTCATGCTCATGGTTTCATGTTGTTCCGATTCGGTTTTTGAATCAAACGCTCGACTCCATCAAGTACAATGTTGCGCTGGTGGTGGCCACAATGTTGAGCATCAATCCAGATGCAAGGTAACTTTCATCTTGTTCCGTAGCTTAGCCCAACCAGCATAGATTGAATTGAAAGATAAAAGTTAATTCTTCTAAGTTTACTTCAACTATGCTAGATCATTATATTTTCTGGGGGAAAATAACTTAAACAATTTGCATTGTTCTTATAATTTGAGTTATTTAGCCATCTTTGCTTTGACTTACTGTCGCAATATAAATAAATGTATTCAATATTACAGTCCAAGAATAGAAAAAGCAGCTAAACGTCCATGTTAACTGAGGAGACTTAAAAGACTAAGTCTTGGAACCATGAATAATCCAAGACATAGGATCTTCTTCTTCTTAACAATTCCCAATATAGCCAAATAACCAGTCTGAGTCTTCTGAAGGTGTTTGGTTTGGGATGGAACCATCCAATAAGGATAATAATTTTTATTTGCTAAAAGAGAACAACTTAGGGAGTTCGTTCTATGTTGAGTATATTGCAGCTTACCTCTCATCTTCTTTTCTAATTTATGGACTTGAAAATTTGTGAAGGGCCAGGATGGATGAAAATCCACTTTCAGCTGTTGTAAATCTCATGCCAGCTACCAGCAATCATTATCAGTTGAGAACTCAAGATTGGTTTTTGAAAAAGAAAGATTACAATGACAAACCAGACCCACCAGCAGTGTTCAATGTGTTAAATGCAACATTAAAGGAGAGTTTGGAGCGTTTGAAAATGATGAGGTCAGCTTTTGATTTTTTTGAAAGCACGGCCTTTTTTCTTTTCCTTTTTCTAAAATGAAACATGAGAATTTATGCAAACATTGCAAATTGTTTCCATGCACATCTCACTCAATCAAATTATTTTTTGGAAACTAAGGGAACAATCATGTAGTGATTTCTATAGTCCTATGATTTGAAATCAAAATTGGAATACTCCATCCAATTTATTTTTACTCGAGCATAATTTTACAATATATGCATGGTCATTCTCACATATATGATTTAAAAGGAAAATGGCATATTAAACTTTCTATCTACAATATGTGGTAAAGATAGTTGACTATTCTTTTTTCTTTTGAAATCATATTAATGGGCTAATTTTTGTGAGGTAGTTTGACTTTTATAATGTCTTATAGATTGGATATATTACTTTTTTTAGGAGTTTCAAGTTATACATTTTAAGCATCTTTAACTCATAGTTAAACTACCTATACATTTTAAGCATCTTTAACTCATAGTTAAACACTACTTGCCATATCTTCCTTTGCATATAAATGATATACGTATGTTGATATCTGGTTAAATTTCTTTTAAATAGAAGCTGTATATTGATGTTAAGAAAGAATCTTGCTCTTGGGATTTTGAAACTATTTTTAATAGTATTTTGTTTTGGTGGGTTGATGATTGTTAAATAAGACCTCCTGATTGTTTTACATTGAGCATTTTGAGAGTGTTCATCATAGATGCTTTAATGACACTTAAATGAGAAAAATCCTGAGAAAAATCCTCCTTTATGATTATTTTCATTTCTATATGAGAATTTCAGAGAAACAATATCATTGGTGAACGTAGGTTTCAAGGGACACACTTTGAAAGCTGATAATGCTAGACAGATAACCATGATTAAAGATTTGTGTTTGGAGCAGAAGTTGGAAGCAGCTTTATGGTTACGGAGGGAGATGATAAAGAAATGTGATGTTCCTGATGTACATACGCACAATTACCTTCTAAATGGCTTGTGTGAAATAGGTGAAATGGAGAAGGCAGATTGTGTTATTAGGGAGATGCTAGAAATTGGTCCACCTCCCAACAGTGTGACCTACAACACCTTTATCAAGGGCTGTTTCCTTTCAAATGATGTGGATAAAACCCTTCATATATTCTTCACGATGACTAGCTACGGTATCACTCCAAATAGGGGTACATGTAGTATACTTGTGCATGGATTGTGTAAGAGACATCTTCTGAGAGATGCTAGAAAGCTTCTTGAGAAGATATTTAGGGACAACAATGGTGTAGCCATAATTAGAGGTTTATGTTTGGACAAGAAGTTGGGATCAGCTCTATTGTTGCGGATGAAGATGATACAGAGAGGCATTCTTCCTGATGTACTTGCACACAATTATCTTCTAAATGGCTTCTGCAAAATAGGTGACATGAAAAAAGCAGATTGGCTTTTTAGGGAGATGATAGAAATGGGTCCACCTCCCAACCGTGTGACATTCAACACTTTTATCAAGGGTTACTGTCTTATAGATGACATGGATCAAGCTCTAAATCTTTTCTCAATGATGGCCAGCAATTCTATTAGGCCCAATAGAGTTACTTGTAACATACTTTTGCATGCACTGTGCAAGAAAGGTCTATTACAAGATGCTATGAAGCTTCTTGGAGAGATTTTAAGTGATGCAATTGGGAAATCAACTTCGGATTTGATAACCTCAACTATACTTATGGATGGTAGTTTTAAGAGTGGCGATATGGTTCAAGCCCTTGTATATTGGGATGAGATGCTTCAAAAGAATATTCAGATAGATGTTGTTGCTTATAATGTCCTTATTCATGGATTATGTTTGAGTCAAAACAGGAATGTTGCCTATGGATACTTTGCTGAAATGCTTAAAAGAGGTTTACTTCCTGATGTTTTTACTTATAACACTCTTATAAGCGCTCTCTGCAAGGAAGGAAAATTTGATGAGGCTTGTCACATTCATAGTGTTATGTCAAGAATGAGTATTGCCCCTGATGAGATTTCTTATAAAGTAATTATTCAAGGCCTATGTGCTTGTGGAGATATTGTGAAAGCTAATGAGTTTCTTCTCAGCATGTTAAAGAAGTCAATAGTTCCAGCGCCTATTATATGGAATCTCATAATTGACCATTATGGAAGATGTGGGGATTATAGAAATGCATTCTCTATTAGAGATCAGATGTTATCATTTGGTGTTGCACCAAATGTATATACTTTTAATGCATTAATTCGCGCACTTGTGAAAGGAGGAAATTTTCTAAGTGCATGGTCTCTGAAAAAGAAGATGCTTTTAAATGGCCTTTTCCCAGATGTAGTTACCTATAATTTGTTGATAGGTGCTGCTTCTAACTTGGGACACATTAATTTTGCACTTCAGTTACATGATGAGATGCTGAGAAGAGGCTATGAACCTGATATAATAACTTATACAGAACTAATTAGAGGGCACTGTAAGAGAGGTAACATGAAGGAGGCTGAAGAGCTTTTTGCCAAGTTGCAGACATCTGGTGTACAAATTGATCATGTTCTCTACGATATACTTATTACGGAGTACTGCAAATTGAGGAATCCTGACATGGCATTTGCTCTCTATCAAAGGTGGTTGATGAGTGAAAATTAATTTATCCTTTTTAACAGATACAGGCATCAAGAGAAACAACATCCGATTTTGCTTTCGAGTCATGGTGCCAAAAGTCCTAGTCTTGAATGATGGCTAGTGTTTTGGGGATTTTGGAGACCAAGTCTTACATGTGTTCTTTCCGAAGGTAAGGTATGTGTCTCTTACCATCTATTTAAGCTTTGCTTTTTTATATGTTGGAGTCATCTTTTGTACTTATAACAATTTACTGATTTTTAGCCTCTTTCAAACACAGACATGAATACTTATAGTACCTTACGTATGGGGCAGGAAAAGAGAGGTGCTTTCCTGTAATTTCTGTAGCTCCAGGTGCTTGGCAGTAGGCTGAACAAAACCAGGAATGGAATCAAATAGATAACCTCCAATTTACAGCACATCCTGTCTGATCTGAGGGATTCTGACGTAGGTTAAACCATTTTGTTTTGAGCCACCAGAGGTATTTATCTAAATTTGTCTTTATTTGTTGGGCATTCTGAGTTGCTAGTGTATATATTTAGGCCATTTTAGATTATTTAGGTTATTTTATATTAATTAGTATTTTACTTCATTTCCAAGTATTAAGGTATTAGGGTAATATTTAATATTTTGCTTTTTATTAGGGTTTGCATGTTTAAGGTTCAGTTGTAAGTACCCATGTTATTTTAGTCTCCTGGAGTTTTTGGATTAAAATTGCTATATTTTAGATATTTGAGTGTTTGATTGATATTTCCGAATTTTGATTGACATTTTAGATTATTTCTTCAGTGATTTTATCTGAGAATGGTTGTTCTACATTAGACATGTATCAACAACACAAAGATTCACTTGTAACACATATCACATGATTACTAGTCTGTTTTAAAGGTATTGATTTTTTTTTCTATTTTTTTAATGAAATTTTGATTTTCTAGGATGTTGAATCTGAAACAATCAGATTTAAGGATAATGAAGCAAATGATCATGATGAGGCTTTTGGTATTCTTAGTTCCCTGAAGGTACTGGTTCTTCGCTTTATCTATTGCTCCTTTGGGATTGGTTTGTCAGCTTTGTGACTACTTTTCTAAAGGTATCACTGTAGTTTTAGAGGTTTGGAATGAGATAATAGATGGCATTGGGCTGTCTGCCTTTAGCGTTAGATCATGCGGTCAATGTGTTGCAATTATTTTTAAAGTGTTGGTAATTTTTTTAAAATTTTGTGCCATTTTTAACTAATTTCGTTAGAAGCTCTAGATTAATAACATGCATTCGTGTTCGTGCACATATCTCCCTAAAGCTTGATTATTGCATCGAGACACAAATTATGTTCTTTTGGTTAGTGACTCAAATTAATGTGATGGAACAAAATTTTTGCATTTAAACTTTAGGGAATTTAAACTATTTAGAATTGATTGGACTGTCATCAACATACTGGAATATGATTCATTAAAATATCTAACCAGAAATTAGAAGAAAATCTCAATAGCTTGAGATACTAAATACGCCAAGAACAGACCACCCCTTACAAATTCTGTATCCCAACCTCAAATAACAAAGCCAGAATGTTCACAACACTAGAAATTGTGGGAAACCGTGTTATTTTAGGAAAATAAATATTTCCTAGAATCAAGTTTATATATTTAGTTGTAATTATGTATTTATTGAGATCCCATAAGTTTAGGGATTTCAATTAGTATTAGGAGTAGTTTACTGATTTAGTGCCGGAGCGTTGTGTATATAAACAAACGTATTATTCAATAAACAATTCAATTCAAACCCTAAATTTTAACATGGTATCAAGAGCTTTAGGTTTTTTCTTGGAAATCAGTCACTTTTTCAGCCTTCATTGCTGATTTTTCTGCAGTTTCTTTTTCAACCTTCATTGTTGATATTTTCTGCAGTTTCTTCTTCAGCCTTCATTGCTGATTTTTTGCCTTAGGCCTTCATAGCCATTTTTTTTGCTCTGTTCTGCTCTGTTTTCAAAAGAAAAAACAGAGTATTTCAAGTGTTCGTTTTCCAGCCTTCATAGCTGGATTTTTCCTCTATTCTTCTTCATTGGCGATTTCTCTTTGTTGCCTAGCCTTCGTTGCTGAATTATCCCTGATTCTCACCATCTTTCAGCAAGTATTGATTTGTAAAAGATGTCAGTAGTTGCAGAAACAACCACTGCAGCACCAAAGAAACCAGCAAGTCTTAACCAAGAGGAGGTGGAAAGGGTGAGATCATTCTTAAGTAACCTCGAGAAACCTACAGGTACTTCTACTTTGGCGTATTCAGGTAAGCGTCTATTTTCATTTGGATTAAATGCCTCAGAAACACCCTTTACTCAATCTTGGATCATGGATTCAGGAGCCACTGATCACATGACCCACTCAGCCAAACATTTTTCCACATACTCACCATGTTCAAGCAATAAGAAAATAGCCACAGCTGATGGATCCTTAGCAACCGTAGATGGTATAGGAGATGTTCGAATAAACCCGTCCATAACCCCGAAAAATGTCCTTCATGTTCCTAAGCTATCCACCAATCTTGTCTCTGTACAGAAGCTCACACAAGACTTGCTTTGTAATGTGACTTTTCACAGTAGTTATTGTTTATTTCAGGACAAGGATTCGGGGAGGACGATTGGACGTGCTAGAGAACGGGATGGTCTTTACTACCTTGCGGAATCAAACAAGTCAAACACATTCAAGAGCAGATCACCTCACTCATTCATGTCCGAGTCTATGTTATCTAGTAAGGAGAAAGTTTTTCTTTACCATTGTCGGTTAGGACATCCATCATTTAGGGTTATTAAAATTCTGTTTCCTTCATTGTTTACAAAGTTGGATATTGAGTCTTCATTGTGAGGTGTGTGAACTTGCCAAACACAAGCGTATACCTTTTCCAATAAGCAATAAAAGAAGCATTTTTGCTTTCTATCTTGTTCACACTGATAGTTGGGGTCCCTCTACTGTTGCTAATGTGTCAGGGGCATGATGGTTTGTGACTTTTATTGATGATTGTACCTGAGTTACCTGGGTTTTCTTGCTTAAACATAAGTCAGATGTTAGCACTGTGTTCCCTAATTTCTTCTCTATGGTAAAAAACCAGTTTGATGTGAGTATTAAAAAACTTAGGTCAGACAATGCCAATGATTATTTCAATCAAATTCTTACCCCTTATTGTCAAAGAGAGGGAATAATTCACGAGTTTTCCTGTGTGAGAACGCCACAACAAAATGGAGTCGCCGAAAGAAAAAATGGGCACCTTCTAGACCAAACCCGAGCACTATTGTATCAAAAAAATGTACCAAAAAGTTTCTGGGGGGAAGCAATTCTCACAGCCACTCATCTCATCAATAGATTACCCTCTAGAGTTCTAGGATTCAAAAGTCCAATAGATGTGCTTTCTTCATTCTATCCGAACCTCTCTACCACAAACAATCTTACACCTCGCATTTTTGGGTGTGTGTCCTTTGTTCATATCCATAGTCAAGACAGGGGGAAGCTAGACCCTAGAGCCCTAAAGTGTGTTTTTGTTGGGTATTCTTCAACTCAAAAAGGATATAAGTGTTACCATCCTCCGTCCAAGAAATTTTATGTGTCACGAGATGTAACATTCAATGAACAAGAGGCCTATTTCACTCAACCTTATTTTCAGAGGGAGAGTCTTGGGGAAGATAAGGAAGGTTTTCTTGGGTTGCCTGATCTTTCACTTTTGTCTCAATCCAATCATATGCCCCAACTGTCTGTTGAGCCATCTGTTGAGTTTGAACCTGAGTCAAATGCCCCAGTTGTTGGTGAACCTGAACCTGAACCTGAACTTGACTCAAATGAGACCACTCCTACTACACCAAATGTGTCTGAACCCGAACTAGTACCTAACCCTGAATCTGCTCTTGGAGATGTGAGATTTGGCAAAAACTTGGTGTACTCAAGGCAGAAAAAGGCCAATCCAAGATCTGTGCAAGTTCAAGAGTCCAACTCAAGTCCTTCAAATGAGGTAACAATTACTAACTTTCCAACATTACAGAGTGAAAACAAAGCCCAAATTACTGAAGATGACCAAGAGCTTCCAATTGCTATTAGAAAAGGGACCAGAAAATGTACAAAACAGCCATTATATCCTCTTTCACACTACCTATCATTTAAAAATTTCTCACCAACCTACAAAGCCTTCCTTGTAAGCCTAAAGAACACCACCATTCCTACTACCTTATCTGAGGCATTGTCTAATGAAAAATGGAAACAAGCCATAGATGTAGAGATGGAGGCTCTAGAGAAGAATAAAACTTGGGAGTTGGTGAAGTTACCAGCAAGGAAAAGGCCGGTGGGGTGCAAGTGGGTTTATACTGTGAAATACAGGGCAGATGGGTCGATTGAGAGATACAAGGCGAGGTTGGTAGCCAAAGGGTATACACAGACTTATGGGATTGACTACCTAGAGACGTTTGCTCCAGTTGCTAAGATGAATACAGTAAGAGTAATCTTATCTCTAGCTGCCAATTTTGGTTGGGAACTATAGCAATTTGATGTGAAAAATGCCTTCCTACACAGGGAGCTTAAGGAGGAGATTTATATGAAGATTCCACTAGGTTATGGAAGGAATGTGATTGCCAATACTGTATATAAGTTGAACAAAGCTTTGTATGGCCTGAAGCAATCTCCTCGAGCTTGATTTGGAAGATTTGCTAGTCATGTTGGCCATGGGATACAAACAAAGTCAGGGGGATCACACATTGTTTATCAAACATTCTGCTTCAGGGGGAGTAACAACACTGTTAGTATATGTGGATGACATTATATTAACCGGAGATGACAAAAGGGAGCAGCAAATATTGAGTCAATGC
The DNA here is from genome assembly GCA_031772115.1 of Heritiera littoralis. Taxonomy (NCBI): domain Eukaryota; kingdom Viridiplantae; phylum Streptophyta; class Magnoliopsida; order Malvales; family Malvaceae; genus Heritiera; species Heritiera littoralis. Next base: position 138,929 of record JAPDPK010000003.1, read on the forward strand.
TTGGCTAAGGAGTTTGAAATAAAGACTTTGGGAAGATTGAAATATTTTCTGGGAATTGAAGTTGCACACTCCAGAAAAGGGATTTTTATATCCCAACAGAAGTATGTTACGGATTTGCTTAAGGAAACGGGCAAAACTGCATGCAAACCCGCAAGTACTCCTATGGACCCAAACCTTAAGCTAGGAAAAGCAAAGGAAGATGCCACAGGGGACAAGGAAATGTATCAACGTCTCGTGGGAAGACTGATTTACTTTTCACATACCAGACCAGATATAGCTTATGCGGTGAGCTTAATCAGTCAGTTTATGCATAGTCCAAGAGAGGTTCATTTGCAAGCTGCCTACCGAATTTTGCAATATCTTAAGGGAACACCAGGAAGAGGAATTCTATTCAAGAGGAATGGGAGTACAACACTTGAAGCTTATACCGATGCTGACTATGCAGGATCGATCATCGATAGGAGATCAACCTCTGAGTACTGTACCTTTCTTGGAGGGAATCTTGTGACATGGAGAAGCAAGAAACAGAGTGTAGTAGCACGTTCTAGTGCTGAGGCAGAATTTCGTGCAATGGCACAAGGCAAGTGTGAGCTACTTTGGCTGAAAATCATCCTAGAAGACTTAAAGATTAAATGGGAAGGGCCTATGAGGCTCTACTGTGTCAATAAATCAGCAATCAGCATAGCTCATAATTCAGTACAACATGATCGAACGAAGCATATAGAGGTGGATAGACATTTCATCGAGGAGAAGTTAGACAGTGGCTTGATATGTACTCCATATGTGTCAACACATGGGCAACTTGCTGATATCCTCACCAAAGGGTTGAGTAGCACGACATTTGAGAGAATTGTATCCAAGCTGGGAATGGAAAATTCCTATTCACCAGCTTGGGGGGAGTGTGGGAAACTGTGTTATTTTAGGAAAATAAATATTTCCTAGAATCAAATTTATATATTTAGTTGTAATTATGTATTTATTGAGATCCCATAAGTTTAGGGATTTCAATTAGTATTAGGAGTAGTTTACTGATTTAGTGCCGGAGCGTTGTGTATATAAACAAACGTATTATTCAATAAACAATTCAATTCAAACCCTAAATTTTAACATGGTATCAAGAGCTTTAGGTTTTTTCTTGGAAATCAGTCACTTTTTCAGCCTTCATTGCTGATTTTTCTGCAGTTTCTTTTTCAACCTTCATTGTTGATATTTTCTGCAGTTTTCTTCTTCAGCCTTCATTGCTGATTTTTTGCCTTAGGCCTTCATAGCCATTTTTTTTGCTCTGTTCTGCTCTGTTTTCAAAAGAAAAAACAGAGTATTTCAAGTGTTCGTTTTCCAGCCTTCATAGCTGGATTTTTCCTCTATTCTTCTTCATTGGCGATTTCTCTTTGTTGCCTAGCCTTCGTTGCTGAATTATCCCTGATTCTCACCATCTTTCAGCAAGTATTGATTTGTAAAAGATGTCAGTAGTTGCAGAAACAACCACTGCAGCACCAAAGAAACCAGCAAGTCTTAACCAAGAGGAGGTGGAAAGGGTGAGATCATTCTTAAGTAACCTCGAGAAACCTACAGGTACTTCTACTTTGGCGTATTCAGGTAAGCGTCTATTTTCATTTGGATTAAATGCCTCAGAAACACCCTTTACTCAATCTTGGATCATGGATTCAGGAGCCACTGATCACATGACCCACTCAGCCAAACATTTTTCCACATACTCACCATGTTCAAGCAATAAGAAAATAGCCACAGCTGATGGATCCTTAGCAACCGTAGATGGTATAGGAGATGTTCGAATAAACCCGTCCATAACCCCGAAAAATGTCCTTCATGTTCCTAAGCTATCCACCAATCTTGTCTCTGTACAGAAGCTCACACAAGACTTGCTTTGTAATGTGACTTTTCACAGTAGTTATTGTTTATTTCAGGACAAGGATTCGGGGAGGACGATTGGACGTGCTAGAGAACGGGATGGTCTTTACTACCTTGCGGAATCAAACAAGTCAAACACATTCAAGAGCAGATCACCTCACTCATTCATGTCCGAGTCTATGTTATCTAGTAAGGAGAAAGTTTTTCTTTACCATTGTCGGTTAGGACATCCATCATTTAGGGTTATTAAAATTCTGTTTCCTTCATTGTTTACAAAGTTGGATATTGAGTCTTCATTGTGAGGTGTGTGAACTTGCCAAACACAAGCGTATACCTTTTCCAATAAGCAATAAAAGAAGCATTTTTGCTTTCTATCTTGTTCACACTGATAGTTGGGGTCCCTCTACTGTTGCTAATGTGTCAGGGGCATGATGGTTTGTGACTTTTATTGATGATTGTACCTGAGTTACCTGGGTTTTCTTGCTTAAACATAAGTCAGATGTTAGCACTGTGTTCCCTAATTTCTTCTCTATGGTAAAAAACCAGTTTGATGTGAGTATTAAAAAACTTAGGTCAGACAATGCCAATGATTATTTCAATCAAATTCTTACCCCTTATTGTCAAAGAGAGGGAATAATTCACGAGTTTTCCTGTGTGAGAACGCCACAACAAAATGGAGTCGCCGAAAGAAAAAATGGGCACCTTCTAGACCAAACCCGAGCACTATTGTATCAAAAAAATGTACCAAAAAAGTTTCTGGGGGGAAGCAATTCTCACAGCCACTCATCTCATCAATAGATTACCCTCTAGAGTTCTAGGATTCAAAAGTCCAATAGATGTGCTTTCTTCATTCTATCCGAACCTCTCTACCACAAACAATCTTACACCTCGCATTTTTGGGTGTGTGTCCTTTGTTCATATCCATAGTCAAGACAGGGGGAAGCTAGACCCTAGAGCCCTAAAGTGTGTTTTTGTTGGGTATTCTTCAACTCAAAAAGGATATAAGTGTTACCATCCTCCGTCCAAGAAATTTTATGTGTCACGAGATGTAACATTCAATGAACAAGAGGCCTATTTCACTCAACCTTATTTTCAGAGGGAGAGTCTTGGGGAAGATAAGGAAGGTTTTCTTGGGTTGCCTGATCTTTCACTTTTGTCTCAATCCAATCATATGCCCCAACTGTCTGTTGAGCCATCTGTTGAGTTTGAACCTGAGTCAAATGCCCCAGTTGTTGGTGAACCTGAACCTGAACCTGAACTTGACTCAAATGAGACCACTCCTACTACACCAAATGTGTCTGAACCCGAACTAGTACCTAACCCTGAATCTGCTCTTGGAGATGTGAGATTTGGCAAAAACTTGGTGTACTCAAGGCAGAAAAAGGCCAATCCAAGATCTGTGCAAGTTCAAGAGTCCAACTCAAGTCCTTCAAATGAGGTAACAATTACTAACTTTCCAACATTACAGAGTGAAAACAAAGCCCAAATTACTGAAGATGACCAAGAGCTTCCAATTGCTATTAGAAAAGGGACCAGAAAATGTACAAAACAGCCATTATATCCTCTTTCACACTACCTATCATTTAAAAATTTCTCACCAACCTACAAAGCCTTCCTTGTAAGCCTAAAGAACACCACCATTCCTACTACCTTATCTGAGGCATTGTCTAATGAAAAATGGAAACAAGCCATAGATGTAGAGATGGAGGCTCTAGAGAAGAATAAAACTTGGGAGTTGGTGAAGTTACCAGCAAGGAAAAGGCCGGTGGGGTGCAAGTGGGTTTATACTGTGAAATACAGGGCAGATGGGTCGATTGAGAGATACAAGGCGAGGTTGGTAGCCAAAGGGTATACACAGACTTATGGGATTGACTACCTAGAGACGTTTGCTCCAGTTGCTAAGATGAATACAGTAAGAGTAATCTTATCTCTAGCTGCCAATTTTGGTTGGGAACTATAGCAATTTGATGTGAAAAATGCCTTCCTACACAGGGAGCTTAAGGAGGAGATTTATATGAAGATTCCACTAGGTTATGGAAGGAATGTGATTGCCAATACTGTATATAAGTTGAACAAAGCTTTGTATGGCCTGAAGCAATCTCCTCGAGCTTGATTTGGAAGATTTGCTAGTCATGTTGGCCATGGGATACAAACAAAGTCAGGGGGATCACACATTGTTTATCAAACATTCTGCTTCAGGGGGAGTAACAACACTGTTAGTATATGTGGATGACATTATATTAACCGGAGATGACAAAAGGGAGCAGCAAATATTGAGTCAATGCTTGGCTAAGGAGTTTGAAATAAAGACTTTGGGAAGATTGAAATATTTTCTGGGAATTGAAGTTGCACACTCCAGAAAAGGGATTTTTATATCCCAACAGAAGTATGTTACGGATTTGCTTAAGGAAAACGGGCAAATGCATGCAAACCCGCAAGTACTCCTATGGACCCAAACCTTAAGCTAGGAAAAGCAAAGGAAGATGCCACAGGGGACAAGGAAATGTATCAACGTCTCGTGGGAAGACTGATTTACTTTTCACATACCAGACCAGATATAGCTTATGCGGTGAGCTTAATCAGTCAGTTTATGCATAGTCCAAGAGAGGTTCATTTGCAAGCTGCCTACCGAATTTTGCAATATCTTAAGGGAACACCAGGAAGAGGAATTCTATTCAAGAGGAATGGGAGTACAACACTTGAAGCTTATACCGATGCTGACTATGCAGGATCGATCATCGATAGGAGATCAACCTCTGAGTACTGTACCTTTCTTGGAGGGAATCTTGTGACATGGAGAAGCAAGAAACAGAGTGTAGTAGCACGTTCTAGTGCTGAGGCAGAATTTCGTGCAATGGCACAAGGCAAGTGTGAGCTACTTTGGCTGAAAATCATCCTAGAAGACTTAAAGATTAAATGGGAAGGGCCTATGAGGCTCTACTGTGTCAATAAATCAGCAATCAGCATAGCTCATAATTCAGTACAACATGATCGAACGAAGCATATAGAGGTGGATAGACATTTCATCGAGGAGAAGTTAGACAGTGGCTTGATATGTACTCCATATGTGTCAACACATGGGCAACTTGCTGATATCCTCACCAAAGGGTTGAGTAGCACGACATTTGAGAGAATTGTATCCAAGCTGGGAATGGAAAATTCCTATTCACCAGCTTGAGGGGGAGTGTGGGAAACTGTGTTATTTTAGGAAAATAAATATTTCCTAGAATCAAATTTATATATTTAGTTGTAATTATGTATTTATTGAGATCCCATAAGTTTAGGGATTTCAATTAGTATTAGGAGTAGTTTCCTGATTTAGTGCCAGAGCATTGTGTATATAAACAAACGTATTATTCAATAAACAATTCAATTCAAACCCTAAATTTTAATAGAAATAAGGTGAATAAGCCTATAGAACAACATAACCAAGTGCTAAACTTCCCTAACAAACTCAACCAAGCAAGCACTCTAAAAGAAAGCCACCCCAGTTAAAATGTCACACCAATTTAATCTTTGATAGTCACTTTGGCCTAATTCAGTAGAGAATGTATGTTCTGCCAAAACCTACTTGAAGTTAATACCTTGTATTGGAATCTGTAGTCACTGCTGCTTCCTGAAGAAGATTATCTGTTACGCTTCTTTCTTAATGTAGACCAGCTTTTCACTAATTTGTTAAACCAGAGTAGTAAAAATTATTATGTAGTTTGAGTTTTCCTCTTTCAGTTTGATGCCATTGATTTTATGATATGTGCAACTTTTTCTGTCCTTTACGGCAACTGTCACAGTTGGTCTTATTTACCTTCAACTTTGATATTGATGGTCATACTTTGATATTGATGGTCATATTCTAACATCATGTCCCGTTACATCAGGATAGAAACTATGTGACAGTAAAAAAATTAATGATATGTAAATATTGGTATGTGCAAAAAGAGGACTTCTAAACTGGCTGCTTTAATGCTTAGTAAAAGCTCAAATCTAGGATTGGAATGTGTTGGGAATTAATATTTGGTTCTTGATGCAATCAGTGATAAGCAGTTGTCCATGTAGCCAACATAAGAGGCAATTTGATTTTATATTAGAAAGCACAATCAGTCTTGAAGTACATGATATTGGTCATCTGTCTTGGAACATTTTATTGAACTTACAAAAATAGAATAATTTCAAGTAATTAATTTATGTAAACATTTTGGGCTTATAATTAACTCTTCTCGGTGATTTGTAAGTGAGCTATTAGATTTAGTCTTCTCTAATACTTTGGGGGTGATGTTTAGGTCTCAGCGTTTCTTTCTCACCACTTCTCCGAGGTGACTGATTACAGTTTTACTGCTGATATGGAGACAGAGGTAAGTTGCAAACAGCTTGGTGATTGTACATGACATCTTTTCAGTTTAATAGATATAAAATGTTGATTGTTTATCTTCACTAAGTAGATTATAATTTTGATTTGTTCCTCTGTTAAGTGGCATTATTGACTTGTTTTCACTTTTCAATTGTTCTTTCAGCTTGACAATGTTTCCGCAGGCTTAACTGAATAGAAAGGGCTCCTTAGAAACTACTGGACACGTTTCAGCTCATATTGTAGTCGTGCTGAGAGTGTTCATATTCGTCAGGCATCCCAAGGCTTTCTCATCCCTTACTTAAGCATCACAGTTTTTTGGATCTTAAAATATTTCTATTTCAAAATTTGAGTCGTTATAGTGAGTTTTAATGCAGGTGGAGAAGATGTTGGAAAAGACATTTGGAAATTTCTTGTTTGCCTCTCTCCCTAATAAAAGGAGGACTTGTGCAAGGTATGCTTTTTTAGTTGTTTGTTTCTTCCATGGGCTTCAAGTATTGAATTTGAAAAGAAAGAAGTGATGATGATGATGAAGAAGAAGAAGAATGAAGATGAAGATGAAGATGAAGATTAAGGAGTATTTGTTTAAGATAAATTTCTTGTAAACCTTCTCGGTGAAAAATAGTTCTTTTCTGGTCGCTGTGAACTCTGAAACCTTTTAAAATATCCCTAAGGGATTTGGTCTCATTGGTCTAATTGCTTAGGATGACTTCTTGTTTAATATGAAATTTTTCATTGTCTTTAGTCTTCTAGTAGAATAACAGAGAAAGTTGGTTATCTGAATAGGGTCAAACAATCCTATGGAGGAGGAAAGGATTGGATAAGACTAGTATTATATGACTAAGATAAAAGCATTTTTGGTATGTGGAGACAAAAAATAGATTAAATTAAGACAATTTACTCTCTTCAAGTTTGGCTCACTTTGTCCCATCTTTGAACCTATGCATGCACCAACCTATTCAAACCTCCATTGAAATTTTTTAAGCTTGGTTTCAGCACTTCTCTCGTCAATTAGCTTGGATAAAATGCTTCTGAAGCAGACATCAATCCTCTTGTAGTATTGCGGCCATTTTTTCTTTCTTGCCCATATTTTGCAACTTAATTCAATAGTATTTGACGTTGCTAGTATGTAATCCTTAGATTTTTATCTTTTAATGACTCAATTAGGGGGTTAGGTACATGCATAATTTTAAATCCTAGAGAATACGGGAAACCTCTTTCTCTGTAATTAAGTTGATGTTTGTCTGGCTCTAGCATAACAGGATGGAGACTATCTAATTAATTTGATGTTTGCCTAGGCTATTTGTTCCAGTGTCATCTTATTTGTTGTTTGTTGCGATGCTTTCATTGTCCTCAGCCCTTTGTCATGTTGGCGTCAGACCTACCCTGCTATACTTGCAAATTTAGTGATAATAGTAGGTTTCATTGCAAATAGCAGAAGTTTCGGAATTATAAGCTTCGTGTAACAAATCCGTCAGAGGAAACAATAACTCAATTTTAACTGTATGTGAATGGGTTAGATAAGGGTTCCAACCTAAGATGTTCCAAGATCTATTCATTTAGGGACAAAAATCCATTTGAAACCAACAATAAAGCTAACAGCTCCCCAAGAATATCATGCCTAGGACATCAATTTGTTTTGATTGCAATATATTTTCTTTGCATATATATGCTATTTTAATTAGTTCACTCTTTAAAAGAAAGCTCACCATAACCGTTTCCTAAATTTTCCAGTTGCACAGAGGGCATGTTAATTTTCAAAGTAAGTAGGTTTGGTGCAGGCTATTTTATAGTGTGTAACCAGCATCCAAAGTGCAAGCAAGTGTCAAGCACTATGATATTAACTTGGATTTGATACATACAAGCATATATAGGTTTTCGTGATATTTATCTGTTTTGGAGTTAGGAAGAGCACTATAATCTTCTGTATTTTATTCAAAAATCTAAATATCCTTTTTAAGGTTAAGGTATCATGTTTTGGTTTCTGAGTGGTTGTGACATTGATTATTTTGGATTTGTATATAGGTATATTGCCAAGACATTATATGGTGATGAGGACGAAGAAGAGAGCCCTAAAAAAAGCAACTCTGTTGAGGAGCCAAAACTGTTAGGTCTTAATCCAGGATCCAATGAGAAGGTTTGCATTAAACCTTGGTCTTAGTATCAATGAACAAGAAATTTTTTTTTGGTTACAAGAGAAATATTAAATAACTAGAGATAGGGGTGGAGTTGCTTAGGTTCAAACCCAAGCCTAATGAACAAGAATTTGGGTCTTTATTTTTCATTTGAATTTCCTGTTTCCATTGTTATAAGTAGACACTGAATTGTTTTCTTCTTGTGTTCTCTTTTTTTATTCCCCTCTCAGGTTTTCTTACACTATGTTTGGATAAACATTAGTAAAGGAAAAGAATGGAAAGGAAAGGAAAGGAAAGGAAAGGAAAGGAAAGGGTACATGTACCCCTTGTTTGGATAGCCAAAATTAATAAAAGAAAGGAAAGGAAAGTAATCCTAACAATCCTTGTTTGGTTAAACAATGGAAAGGAAAGGAAATGATTTATTGTAATACTTTTTTTCCAATTATAACCTTTTTGTTTTAAATTTTATAAGATAATAAGGTTAAATTTGATATTCTATATGTTAAAATTTTTTTCAAGTTTCCTTTCCTTCCTCTTTACCCCAAATTGGGGTTTTAAAAAAACTGAGTAACTCAAGGGAAAGCAAGGGGTGCTCACCCCTCTCTTTCCTTTCCCTTGCTAAAAAATCTTCCCAAACAAAGGAAAGGTTTACAACCTTCCTTTGTTTTACTTTCCTTTCCTTTCCTTTCCCTTCCCCACCCTCAATCCAAACATAGGCTTAAAGAATGGCCCTTATGGATTCTATGTGCAGCTTGGTGAAGACAGGAGCAGGACAGGCTATTTACCTAAGCGATCCTCTGTTTCTCATGTATGGTTATACATATTTTCACATTCCTTCGACATAAATGACCTTTCGATATTTGCATTTTCCTAGATACTTGTGGTGATTTCTGTTTCCTGAAATAGCTCATCTAGTCAGCATCCGTTTTCTCACTACAAAACCAGTTTAAGTTTATAGCCCTCCTTGTACCCCCTAGGAGCAGATGCTTTGGGGATGAGTAGAAGAATTCTTTTGAGTGCTTAGTTGCGACATAGGCATCTCCAGGTTCATGTAACAGCGACAGATGTGAATAATTAGCATAGCAATGATAAATTAGGTTGGAAGTAGAGCAATTTTGTAGGGTTGGCTTTTGGATAAGACGTCAATTTATTTCTAATTGATAAGGCTGAAAGTTTTTGTATTTGTGAAAATGTAATTATAGATATGAAAGAACGTTTTGTTTTAGGCCCAAGGTATGGAGAGGTTTTACATATTATTTCTGTAGTCAATTTATTTATATTATGAAATGTGAAGCGCATGAGGGTGGAGAATAGGAGATAAAAGTTGGAACAAAAATATCATTCGATTCGATGAAGCATAGAAAAAGAAATTAGCAAACTTCTGTCCTTGAGTGAGAAATGAAAAATTCATGAGGCTTATTTATTTCTATGATCGATGATCATAGTTCATAGAGGCCGTGAAAAAGCTGTCAGAAAGTGCAAGGATGAGTTGCGCAGTTTGGACAAGGAAATTTTACGAGGGATGTGATGTGAGCAAGTATGTAGCTCTTTTTTTATGTATATAAAAAAATATTTAGAATTGAGAATTGAGGTGGGTTATTTGAAATTGAATTTAAGTTTTACAATATGTTATAAATATTTTTAATCATTCAATCAAAAGATTGTTGACAGTATGCAGCTTAATTTCATATATCATAAATTCTTATTGGATAATTATTCAATACATCATTAGTGGAGTTTTTTTACTTTACAAGCGATGTTAAGATATAACATATCTTATTTTGTGGATAATTATTTTATATATTGTCGGTGGAGTTTTTTTTATTTTAGAAGCGAGGTTTTTTTTTTAGCCAAGGATAAAAGCGAGGTTAAGATCATGACATATGTTTAAACCTGATCATGAGTTAGGTTGGATTCAAGACTAGTAACAATGATTTATGTGTATGCTTGAACACAACCCAACTCGAAAATTTGGTCTTGACTTTTAATCCATGCCCATTTTCATTTTTTTACTACAAGTGCGAGCTTAGCTTGTATATAATTTTATTTATTTTTTATAATTTGTCAAAATTTTTATGTCAATTTTCATATTAAATATTTATAATTATGTTTATTAATGAATAATGTTTTATATATATAATTATATTATACTTAATAAATATTATACTTTTGGCCTTTATATATATACAAGCAAGCAACCCACTCTGTCTTTAAGCAATTATACATATGCAAGCAAATTCAAGCGTTTAACCTTTTATATATACAAACTAATCTAGACTTATAATCCTTTACACACACACAAAAGCAAATCTAGATCTCTAACACTAAATATATATATTCACACACTCACACAAACAAACTAATCTAGATATTTGGTTTCTTATATATATACAAACATAATAAGCAAATCTGAAACTCTGGTCTTCTATATACATACAAGAAAATCTGAGCCTCTAATATTGTATATACAAAAGAAAATCTCAATCTCTCATCCTTTATATATGCACACACACAAAAGTAAATATAGACTTCTAGTGCTTTCTTTTATACATGGGCTTTTAAGGCTATATATATATATATACAAGAAAACCAAATCACAGTCTTTGACTCTCATATTTTCAATGAAAAAAACTCAAGCCTCTAATTTTTATACATACAAAAGCAAACCAAATCAAAATCTCTGATCCTTTATATTTTTACAAACAAATTTAGTCTTCTAATCAATTATAATCAATTATATACATACAAGCAAATCAAAGCTTTTGATTTTTTATGTATATAAAAATAAGCGTAGATCTCTGATTAATTATATATATATATATATATATATATATATATATATATAAAAACAAATTTGGATCTCTAGATTTTTGGGCATTCGACCCTTGTGTATGATACAAGCAGTCTTAGCTTTTAGTATTTTAGTGTTATATATATGTACAAGCAAATCCCTAAACCTTTGACCTTTTATTTATATAAAAACAAGTCAACATTGAACCTGCAAACCTTTATATACACATGAACAAATCCGAATCACTAGACAAGTCAAAACCTCTAATCATTTATTTTTGTACAAATGAGTTACTTTTGAAACAAGAGGTTTAGAAAATAATTTTCTCTATATCTTTGACATACAGTAGGGTTTATTTTATAGAAGGAGAACTATCCTAAAATAGACACAATTAATTCTAAGAATGAAAAAACAGGAAACTACCAAAAATAAAAAATCAAAAAGTTGACCCTAATCAAATCCCAATAATTTTGGGATTTTCCTAATCTTTCCAACACTCCCCCTCAAGCTGGTGAATAGATATCAATCATTCCCAGCTTGCTTACAAAAGAATCAAATCTCGGTTTTGACATGGCTTTAGTGAGAACATTAGCTTCTTGCGACTTAGCTGATACATAAGACAAGCTAACAGTCCCGTTTTCAATCTCATTTTTGATGAAATTTCTGTCAATTCTCATATGCTTCATTCTATCATGCTGAATAGGATTGTGAATAATGCTGATAGCAGATTTGCTATCACTATATAACTTCATAGGACCTGATAACGGTATATTTAGGTCCTTTAATATCCTTTCCAACCAGATTAGCTCACAAACCCCTTGAGCAATAGCCCTATATTCCGCTTCTGGACTACTTCGAGCAACCACTGTTCGCTTCTTACTTCTCCAAGTCACCAAATTTCCCCATAGTTTAGTACAATATCCTGTGGTAGATTTGCTGTCTTCAACCGACCCTGCCTAATCAGCATCAGCAAAACCTTCAACTTCCCTTAGTTCATTTTTTTTGAATAGAAGTCCTTTACCTGGGGTTTTCTTTAGATACCGAAGAATTTGGTTCACTGCTTCTATATGCCTTCTTGTGGGTGAGTGCATGAATTGACTTACTACACTCACACTAAAGGCAATGTCTGGCCTTGTCAGAGATAGGTATATTAGTTTTCCAACCAAACGCTGGTACCTTTCCCTATCTATAGGTGGATCTTCCTCAATAATTTTCTGTTTCCAGTTTCGCTCTAAAGGAGTTCCAGCAGGTCTACAACCAAGTTTTTCGGTTTCTTTTAGGAGTTCAAGAGTGTATTTCCTTTGGGAGATGAAGATACCTTGTTTGCTTCTAGCTATTTCCATCCCAAGAAAGTACCGAAGCTTCCCTAGATCCTTCACCTAGAATTCAGATTGTAACTTCCGTTTAAGTTCATCAATCTCTTGAATATCATCACCTGTGATTACTATATCATCAACATAAACTATTAGAATTGACTTCCTCCCATCTTTAGCTTGTTAATGAAAAGAGTATGATCAGCTTGCCCCTGTTTGTATGCAAACTGTTTCATGGCTTTGCTAAACCTTGTAAACCATGCCCTTGGTGATTGTTTCAGACCATAAAGGGACTTTTTTAATTTACACACCTTGCCCATTTCCTCCTTTGTCTCAAAGCCAGGTGGTATCTCATATAAACTTCCTCCTCTAGGCTCCCATTAAGAAATGCATTTTTTACATTCATTTGATGCAATCCCCAATCAAGGTTGGCAGCAAGGGATAGAAGAACTCTAATTGAATTTAATTTTGTTACGGGTGCTAAAGTTTCCTCATAGTCTATGCCATAGGTTTGTATGAATCCTTGAGCAACTAACCTTGCCTTGTATCGTTCTATGTTCCCATCGAACCCATATTTCACCACAAATATCCACTTGCACCCAACAAGTTTTTTTCCTTCAGGTAGGTCAACAATTTCCCATGTCTCATTATCAATCAAAGCCTTCATCTCTTCCGAAACAGCTACTTTCCATCTAGGATCTTGCATGACACTTTGAATGTTTTTAGGAATCTTCACATTATCAATCATTGAAGTAAACACCCTGTAATCTTGAGACAGCTTGGAGTAAGTTAGATGATTGGAAATGGGATGCTCAGTGCAAGATCTTACCCCTTTCCTGATAGCAATTGGAACATTAAGATCATCAATTGTGGCAACATCTTCCCTTGTGATTTCCAAAGGACTTGGCTCCGGTTTTGATGGTTGGCTTTGAGGAGAAACTCGTGGCCTTCTTGAGTAAACCAAAATTTGGTTTGGTGTAAGAGTTGGGACTCCCCCTTGACTTGTCACTTGAGTAGGCTCAGAAAGATTTAGTGAAGAAGTAATATAAGGATCTAGTGATGGAGAAAAGGATGGATAGGTAGGAAGAGAAATAGGGAGTGAAATGGAAGGATCCCAATGATTTTCTTCGTTAGATTTCTCCCCCCGAAGAGAAGCATTGGGATAGAATGTTTGATTTTCAAAGAATGTTACATCATAGGAAACATAAAATCGCTTGGAAGATGGGCAATAGCACTTGTAACCTTTTTGTGTAGGAGAGTATCCAATGAAAACACATTTGAAGGCTTTTGGATCAAACTTCCCTCGGTTAGGACTTGAATTATGAACAAAGACAGTGCATCCGAATACTCGAGGTGGAAGAGAGTTAAGAATTCGAACTTGGGGAAAACAATTTTGTCAGCAACTTAGTGGAGTTCTAAATTGGAGTGATTTGGAGGGAAGCCGGTTGATAAAATAAGCTGCAGTTAAAATGGCTTTGCCCCAAAAAGAGTTTGGAACGTGGCTAGCAAACATAAGGGATCTTGCAACTTCAAGAAGATGGCGATTCTTCCGTTCAGCTATTTCGTTCTGTTAAGGGGTATAACCACATGAGCTTTGATGAAAAATTCCATGTTCAACAAGATAGTTTTTTTATCTCATGTGCAAAGTATTCCCCACCATTATCAGTACGAAGAATGTGAACAGAAGATTGGAAGATATTGATGACAAGTTTATTAAATTGTTTGTATATAGATCCGGCTTCAGATTTTTCTTTCATAAGGTAAACCCAACAAACACGAGTATGGTCATCTATAAAGGTAAAAAACCATCGGCTGCCTGTTAAACTTGAAAGGCGGGCTGGTCCCCAAATATCACTATGGATGAGGTGAAATGGCTTTGAAGACTGATAAGATTGAATGGGATGATTTTTTTCTTGGTTGTTTGGCATAGATGCAATGCTCACACTGAAATAAGGAAAGATCTTTATTGATAAATAGATGAGGATACAAAAACTTTAGATAAGTAAAGCTAGGATGGCCTAGGCGTTTATGCCAAAGTAGAACATCAGAATTTGAAACAGTGGACAGTGTAACATTAATAAGTGATCTTGGTTTTGAAGGAGAACCAACACCAGAGAGGTAGTAGAGGCCATTTCGCTCTTCAGCATTGCCAATCATCCTCCCCGAAGACAAATCTTGAAATTCACAATGTGTAGAAAAAAATGTTACTGCACAATTAAGATCCCTAGTAATTTTGCTAATAGAAAGAAGATTGCACTTAAGATTTGGAACATGAAGAACAGATTTTAATCGCAAACCAAAAAGTTCAATATCCCCTCGACCAGCAACAATTGAGAGAGTACCATCAGCAACCGTAACTTTTAGGTCATCATCACATGCTTCATAAGTCAAGAAAGCAGAAGAAGAGCCAGTCATATGGTCTGAGGCACCAGTATCAATTATCCAACCTTCACCTGTAATTTTGTGTGATAAATAAGATGATTTGGTGTTACCTCGTGTGCAACAGTGGGAGTGGAAGAGGGTGCAGCGGGTTCGGACTCTTTAAGAGGTTTTGACTGGTTTAGAAGGTTCCTCAAGAGCTCCATTTGTTTTGCAGTGAAGGGAAGTTGGCCTAGTTTTTTAGAGTCTAAGGCAGATTCGATAGTATAGGCTGACTGGTTTGATTTTCTCTGACTCCAGGGTTTCCAATTTGCAGGTTGTCTGTGTTGGGTTATTTGAAGAGAATGAGTGTCTAGGGAAGATGATAAAAAGGGTAAAGAATTTTTTTGATGGTTATAAACAACAGGGGATACTGCTGTAGATGAGGACTGGGTAGTACCAGCCATTGTTCTTACTAATTCTTCTAGCTAAGTATGAAAGGCCAGAAAGAAGAATATGCCAACAGGAATACCTGCTCTGACACCATGAAACAAGAGGTTTAGTAAATAATTTTCTCTATATCTTTGACATACAGTAACTATCCTAAAATAGACAATTAATTCTAAGAATGAAAAAATAGATAACTACCAAAAATAAAAAATCAGAAAGTTGACCCTAATCAAATCCCAATAATTCTGGGATTTTCCTAATCTTTCCAACAACTTTCAGACCTTCGGTTATTTATACAAGTAAGATGGCATCTTTCTTCCTTTTTGTATAAATCATCACCATTTTCCGTGTTTAAAAGTAAAAAATAAATAGCAAAATAGCTAGTGACGAACCAAAGAGGAGAAAAGAAAAGGAATTAACAACCCAATAAATAGAAAATTAAAAAAATTGGAATCCAGTTGAGCTAAAAATAAGTTTGAAGAAAAGATTCACAATGCTAGGCTAGGCTAGCTAGCTACTAGTCCTAACAATATTAGCATGAAGCCATTTACTATAGGAGATAGGAGATTGGAGGTAGGATGTAAAAATTTGGAGATACATTACATAAAATAAGAACTGCACTAAGCATCCTATGTTGATATCTACGGATCACATAACTACTCATTTGTACATGCAAAGGAATATTCCCCTCCCATCAACTGATGAGATTCATATGAATCATATACACCACCGGTATATATAAAAGGTTCTCAACATTTCCGAAATTCTTGGCCTTCTAATATCGCTAGGGTCAACAGGAGTTTACTCTTACCATATACCATGGATGTTATCAAGGCACAAAAATGGGCTGGGGAAGAGACTTGAGTTATAAAAACACCAAGCTTTCCTGCTATCTCAATCTGCTAGCACAAATACAACATTTTTATGAATCAGTGATTTCTTGCACCAATTATCAAACCAGAGCCAGACAAGAAGTTACAAAGTTAACCAAATGAGAAGCCTATCATCTTGCCAAATGAAAAAGTTACAAGTAGAAAACAAGAAAAGCCAGATGGTGTAAAATTTATGTTTCAGACACCAAATGAAATGGCATTCATGGATATACAAAGACTATTTGCAAGTGATGTCATCAGACAACCTTACGTAGATTCAAACATCTAATCATGTCTAAATAAGCAATCATGGAAGCTATGAACAACAAATAGACTATTTAAGTCATGCTACAGAAGCAGAAGATTGCTTATCAGCCATGACACCTTAATTGCACTACAGCTTTTTAATAGGTAAGTATTATATAAAGATGACAAATGAGGAAGCTAGAAGAGATACAAATCAAATATAAACAGCAGAAAGTTCTCATATATATAAATAGAGTCAGGCATTTTTACTCCTTACATGCAAATCAAAACATTCCATGATGTCTTCTTCCAGCATCAATATCTACAAAAATTTAGATGTAGGCAAAAAAACAAAAGTATGCTTCCTCTAAACAACTTTGGATGATATTTTTGTTGTCAATAGTGTTCCCCGGAATCCTTCCTCAATATTTTCAACATTCATTTTATGGTCAGAAAGCTCATCTGTGCAGCACCAAAAGATCAGCAAACAATGGCTGCTTCATTACTGGAATGCATAGGTGATAATGCTTAAAATGAAAATTATACTGCCTTATACAAAGTGGCATGTGAAATTAATATACGTCAGATATGAAAACACATCATCTTGAATAAACACCCATGACCAATAAAATATTCATATGAAACTTGGTCACATGCTATATTTGAATGCCGATTTAACATCAACTGATGTCCAACTAGATGTCGAGACAGAGATCAAGAGATATCCAATATCTCACAATCAAACTGCGATATAAACATGCCAAAAGTGACAGCCGTAATAGACCATCATCATAATTGGCTTTTAGAAAACAATTCCAAGATCAAAACACTTATCAATTTGATAGATAAACTAAACACACTGAAGCTCATTTTTTCTAGTGATATTTTGTCTTCAAGTTAATATTGAATACCTCAACAGCATCATTTCTTATACCATGTTATATTGTTCATTCAACTAGTTTAAGTACCACTTCTTGCCAGTTTTCGAACCATGAATTCAACTCTATTTTAATTATTGTGGATAAAAGGTATTAAATTATTGCAAAAATTTAAAACTGAAAATTTATGTAATTATTAAATCTAGCACAAGCAATCACCACAATTTGTTGGCTCCTAGCTCTCACACCCAATCTTGGACTTGTTTTTCCTTCCTCTAGGTTTCTGACAGATGTTTTGTGCAAAGCTTTTGTTTCTTTACCATCTCAAAATGAGAACATCACATATTAAGATTTCTTCCCCATCCTTTCTTGTTCTCTTCTAAAGTCAATAAAATTAAAGAATCCATATAATAAGACCTCTCATGTAAACCCAACTCAGGTTCTTATTCAAAAAGTATTTATGTTGGTTTCAGTTTCAAAGCACTAAATTATAACAATCAACATGCTAATGAATATGATGAAATTCTTTTAACTGTATGAAGAATTTGTCAAATTCCAGATCCACATAAAGATTATGCTGAGGACATGAAAACAGAAAACAATTTCTCTAGTTTCTTTTACATCAGACCAACTGAGGGGAAAAAACCAAAAACCAGTGAAATAACCACTTAATTCTATTTAACATATTAACTAAGACAATCTATTTTTTGACAAAAGGAAAAAGAAAAATTACCAGCAATATCTCGAGCTTCATGGATTTCTGAATCTTTCACCCAAAGCCTATCTCTAGGAAATATATTCATGTCTTCAAGAGTAGCAGCTTCCTGATCAATTATTCGGGATCCTTTGTGAAGTATTTGATTTTCCTTAACAACTTGCACGTAATGATTGTCAACTCCTACCAAACAAAAACATGTTTTGCTGTGATGACAAAAAGTGCTCAGTACAAATGCATCTAAGAAACATAAAGTTGAAAATAGCAATGTCTCAAATCCAAAGTAGACAAGCAAGCAAACCTTGTCAAAATAAATAATCTTAAGAAATTGTCTCCTACCACATTTTCAAACAAAGATTGATATTTGGCCCAAGAAATACAAAGGTTGATGTTAAACCTAAATCAATGGCATCATATGTTACGAAATTTGGCGGAAGCTTTCTTTTCCACAAATTTAATCAAAATTTTCCCATAGAAGTAATTTTAAATTCACGAAGCTAAAATGGCAACAACTTGTGTAATTTAGGGATACTAACACTTCTTTGCAACATAAACTACTAACATTTTTATAAGCAAATAACATATTGTGATAAGAGTGGCAAGCCTTTTAAGATTAATGCAACAATGTAAGTGGTCTACTTAATATCAGTTATTATGATTTAATTCAACTCAATAACAATACATCACCCAAATTTAAGGTCGGCAACTCGTAAAGTGTTATGCAACGAGATTGTAGTAAAACAATGGTTCATAGGTAGACATAAGATTTTGAGTCCAACAAAAGTAGTCTGAAACATGGAACTCGAAGTTCTAGACAAAGAAAGGGGAATACATGTTCAAAGTTGTGCAGTAAAGACACATGTTAATTAGAAAAAGGAAGCACACAACATAAGCACAAATGTTTTAAAAATATTATAGTAAAATTCCAGAAACTCAACATTGCGTACCCTGAGTGATTCCCATATCATCATTTTTCAACTGGTATCTTGATGTAGATGCAGAAACTTTTAAATTTACTAAATTTCCATAATTTGTCCTACGAGAACACTTGGAGGTTTGTCGCTCAGGCTCAGAGGACTCAAATGCTTGTATGATTGACGTTGGAGCTTCTTTTCCACGTATAATAAACATAAATATCTTCATCAGCATAGTTAAGCTTTTGCATCAACTCACAGCTTTCTCTTTCTCCAATGCACTCCTCACATACTTAGAAAAATATCAACATACATTATTCAAACCTTCAAATATAGGAGTACTAACAGCTGAAAGGCCAACCATGTCTAGGACAGAAAATTTTAATATATATTGTTCCCCAGATTTGAGGCAAATATAAATAAAAAGGCTCAAAGCAGCATTTACATTTCTTTCAATTAAGTTATCTGGTCATTTTCCCAATGACACGAATGCATATCATAACTTGCCCTATCCACAATTCTAAGGTCCAAATATTATGGACTTCTGCGATACCCAACAATGTTCTATGAAGTATGAAAAACTGAGGCAATTATAACAAATAATTTCTCAAAGTGTGATTTACATTCCTTTCAATTAGTTTGGCTAGCCATTCCCTAGCCTCAACAACCTCAGCAGAATATTACAAACCCACTCTAGCTAGTATTACATAGTTCAAGTTTCATAACTTTTGAAATGCCTCAGAATGTTTTAAGAACCCATGAGCAAAATGCATTCTTGCCGTCCCCAGCAATCTTTTAGAAACGCATATCAAGTAGCATCCATTTCCTTCTTCCTCATCTTTAATAATATTTTCTATATATCCCATCTACCGGGATAATAGCTCTGACGATGATGATGATGATGATGATGATGATGATGATGATGATGATGATCTCTCTACTTGAATGCAGACAAATTCACCATTTATATGAAGAAAAATAAATAATTAAAAAGAAACTATAGCATGCTCTCTCTTCTTCCCATTATTTTGCTTGTTCTTCAAATTTGCATCTTTTGTCCCACGCAAAAAAGAAAAAAACCATCATGCATACCTCAGGACATGCACATCACATTCCATTACAGAAAGTTAACAACAGCAACAACCAACACTTATCACCACCTACACAAGAGCACAAAAATAACAAAATTTCCAATATGTTTTAGGACAAAACTTTCAAAAGAATCCAATAGTCACGAGTCCAAAGCAAAATAAACTCCATTACGTAGATCAGACAACGTGAAGTAAATTTAGCATTAAATATCAATATTACCTCTGGCCAGGTCCTAATCACTGGTTGTCTTGACTCGATCTCATTATTTACTTCATTTGAAAGATCAACCTGTTGCTCACATATTGGCATTTTCGCACAGCATCCAGCTAAATCATTAGCACGATTGAGCTCGATCACAGCAGATATGCCATTCTCCTCATTACCACCCCATTCTTCACAAAAGCATTTCCAATCATTCTCAGTGATAATGGTCAATCTATCTGTCTAAAATCCAAAGATGAGAGGAGGAAAGAGGTAAGAGACAGAAAGCAAAGAAAGCAAGTAGCAAGTATTAGAGAATTTAATTTTGAACTAATATTCTAGATGAAGAAGCACATTAGATATTACCAAAAAAGTTTAAAAATAATAAATAACACTAGTAGGCATCAGTGTTTGCCTATTCAAGCAAATGAATACATATAAACACTCATATACTTACAATTACAGTAGAATCTTTCTAGAAAAAGGAACCATGTTTGTAGTCCACTTTTGGCGGCCTTTCTAGAAGACGTAAATGCTGATGAAAATAGAGGAAGAAGGGCATCACAACCATTATCCATAAGACTAGAAGTAAAAAAAGGTGAAAGTTAACAAACTGAAAGCAAAATAGGACCCAATAATCTACAGATAAAATTTAACTTCTGACAGCAAGTTCCTGCACATTTTAGCTTAAAGTCAATTTTAGTTATGAAAAGGTTGTTGGCCCTTCATAAGTGCATTATTCCTGAAATTTTCTTTAACTAACTACTGAAGAAAAATCTTAGCTACTTCCCACATGAGAGGAAAATGATAAATAAGCACCAATTCTTGGCAAAAAAAAATGATCTGCAATGGTGCTAGAATATATATAAAAGGAAGTACTGTAAAAGTTGCAAGTGACCTTTTCACATTCCAGCAAATTAATGATGCCATCGAGAATTTCAGGTTCCATAGATGAAATATTTTTGCCGCTGGCAGTGACGTAGTTCCTCCATTTTGAAATCCAAGAAGAAGGCAGCAAGTAATACTTGCAGTTTAAAGACAGTGGAATACACTTGCCCATGGCTAATTTTTCATGATTTTGATGCTGTTTAACCTTCACTGTTCTGCAGCATGAACACAGAAGTCAATCATCTGCAAAAGCACATTAATGAATAGCAATAAACTATGAATGTGAACTTAGTTCAGATGACCTTATACAATCCTCCAAGCATGCAACTTCTGAAAGCGTATTGCTGCATTCAGGATACTCTTCAGAGTCAGAAGGAAAAGTTGAACAACCTGAAGGATCATCAGGTTTTATTGTGACTGCATCTTCATAAAAGAAAAGCCATAGCTTCTTAGGAGCTAGCAATCTCTTAGAACTAGCAACTTGCTCCGGCATCAGTTGCCCATGACAACACTTAATAGACTTTGTTGGTCCAGCATCTGCTTCACTAGGTGTATCAAGGTTTTTTCTTTTCACCCATTGTTGCAACCTATAAATAGAAAATCTCTAGCATTAATATACACGCAGAACACAACAACAAAGAGCAAAGTGAGCAAATTTTATTCTCCAGGATGCATCGTTTCATCATCCCACAACTTTCACCATGACTGATTCCTAGACAAAACTAAATAAAGTTGACAAAATATGTAAAACATAGAAATATGAAAATTGAAGAAGAGAACCAAAAAGTTCAAAGAAACTTTTTTTTAATAATTAGGGGATAGGGATTGAGGTTGCTTGGACTTGAACCTAAACTTTACAGCATGCCACAAGCCCACAACCAAAAAGTTGAAAAGAACAGTTTTTCCTTCTACAGGCAAAAGAAGAAAAATAATTAAAGAACCCTTACCTATAATAATCTAATGCAGTTGGGCAAGGTAACAAAGTAGTGATTCCATTTAAAGTGGAAATAAAATTGAAAATGGAATTTTTTCTACGAAAACATTGGAACTTTACCATTTAAACTGGAATTTTTCCATGAAAACATTGGATAGATGCATTATTTAAAACACTGCAGAACATCAAAAGTAAACAATCAGCTCTAAAAGTACAGAGGGGAAAAAAGAGTAAACCTTGCAACAGTTGCCACAGACCATTGCAAAATGTCAAAAAGACAACTAAATTCAAAAAGAAAACATCACAAATTTATGCAAGAATGCATAAGTTTACAACTAAATGTGCAATAGTAGCCAGTAAATAATATCAAATCATTGCTCAACTACTTCTACCTACAAGAAGTATATTTAACTGCCAAATGTGCACAAGCTAATAAGAAACAAAGATTTCAATAAAATGTGGCACTACTTACGATGGAGAAATATTATCAGCCCATTGACGAAGCCAGTCTGAGGAAATCCAATAAAATGGTTCTTCAACTGAATGAACAGGA
Source organism: Heritiera littoralis (assembly GCA_031772115.1). NCBI lineage: Eukaryota > Viridiplantae > Streptophyta > Magnoliopsida > Malvales > Malvaceae > Heritiera > Heritiera littoralis. The sequence continues at coordinate 161,480 of JAPDPK010000003.1, forward strand.
GCTTCAGATAGCACCGATCTCACTTCCAGTCTCCTCGCTGTTATGTGATCTAGTTCCCTTTCCTTCTTCAGTTTGAATTGTTCACATGCATCAACATATGACATTCAACTTTTTTAACTCCTGACAAAGATGAGATGGGAGAGATATTCCATCATGTACATAATCTGCATCCCCTTTTATTTCCATGCTGCTGGCACCATTTATCCTACATCCCCTCACACCATTCTTCTTAATTCACCTAAGATTGTACATTAGCATGTAGGCATCACTAGATGAATATATCTCTACATGATTCCTAATACTAGATTCTACATGTTGTAGCTGAATGGGATCCAAATGACTTCCATTGGCAGTGTCATCCACTCCTATGCAAGACGAATAAACAACTGGCTCGGTTCGATTAGATTTAGCATTAGAAGTTGAATACCGTTCTCCAAATGGATGATGACCCAAGTTTGTGACATGCTTATCATCAAACCCCCACCACTACCTTGTATTCTCATCCTTAATATGAGCTATGTAATGACCACTGTTTGCGGCAGTTCCTTTGTGAATAAGAACTGCTGATAAATTATATATTAATTCCACTTGAGATGGCTCAGACAGCCTCCCCTGCATATCTAGCTCTCTAGGAAAAGAGAACCCAGAAGTAATTTTCTTCTTTGTCGTAGTCTACTGACACATTGAAACACATAAAAAATTAAAAGTGTTATGACTGTTTGATGAAGCATGTTATTGAAAGGAGCTTCTACCACACATAATATAAAAGGAATTGCTTGCACTTCAAGTAAAAAGGTTATAATAAAAAGGAAAAGGATATGCTAATCAATTGACAGTAAAATGTTAAAGCAAATAGTAAAATGATGCTAAATACACCATCATTTACCTTCTGAAGGAAATCACAGCGCTTAAGCTGAAAATTAAGCACATCAGGCAGTGTACGCAGCTTGATACTGCGAGAAGCATCAACTCCGGCATTACATGACTCACAAAAATATCGGTTATCATCATGTAGCTCTTCCACACTCAAGTATTCATCTAAACTCTCCTCTAGCGTATTCAGGCCCTTGACATTCAATTCAAGCTCATAAAAGTCTTCTATCTTTGAAGAAGCTTCAGAATCTTTGCCACATTTCGAGCACCTATGAATAAAGGATATAATACATAAATCTCAAATAAAACACTTTTCTACCTAAAATTTAGAGATCATTAACTTTCAAAAAACAATTAGAGATTATTCTTAGTGCGGGTGGTGCTTAATTTGCACTGATAAAGTGTAATAAAAAAAATCAGGTGATTGACTAGACTATCACTCATTCCTACAAAGAACAACCTTTGAACTTTTTGCGAGAATTGAGTTAAATCTCATCAAAATCCAAGTTTGTTATTACTTGATAATTGAAATGCCTTAAGCACTAAAAGTGGATTGTAAGTACAACTTGATTGTTTAACTAACTACTATATGTTTCTATATGCTTCCTTAGGTCTCATCACGATCATAATAACTAATGCTGTATTTCTATTAAGGTCTAAATTAACCACATTATTGTTAGTGCTATATTTGTATTAAGTTCTACAATTTACCTTATAATTTGCTTAAAGACCTCTGACAATGAGCAATATCTTAATACTTGTTAAGATAAAAATAAATAAATAAGGTGGAGGGGGAAGGGGAAAGTGAAAATAAATAGTAGAAGAAAATCAAACAAGTAGACTTGTAAATTTCTTTTTCTTTTAAATTTAATCCTTTTAAAAGTGAAAAAAAAAACCCTATTCAACTAGAATTAATCATTTTATTTTTCCACCCTTTGTATCATTTTATCCTCCCCCCCAGTTGCCTTACGCACTTTTTTTGTTACAATGAGGGCAAGCTACTTAGAAAGATTAACAAGCAGCAGTGGCAACCACCATTAACAGGTTAATGACTCCTTATGGAGGCCAGGTGCCTTCCCTTGTAAGATAATTAGTCCTTTGCTTCTCTGTTCTTTCGCTCATTTCTGAATAGTTTGTCTCCATCTTCCAATGTCATCCATCATTTAGTCATAGCTTATAAAGGTGGACAGGGAGGATTCAATCATATATGAGGATCTAATAAGTCTCCAAAATCATATTAGTTCACTAAGTAAAAGAAGAAAAATAGCAACAATGCCAGGGAAAAAAATCATAATTTTTTCAAATTAGCACTGATGAAATATAATCTTACATTGTCACATGTGATACGCTTCCTCAGAATAAATCTTGAACAATTGCCCTTGCTTTGGGAACTTTAGAATCGCTTAGACAATGCTCAAGAAAAGAGAAAAGCAAGGTCAGAAATTCATGGCTATCCTGCTGAACTCTATTATCTAACTCAAGTGTTTTTATAAATGGAGCAGAGTCAATGAAGGCCATTTTACTGGCATGCAGTTGTGCAAAAAGTCATGCAAGTTGATCCAAGACAGGAAGCTGCTTCAGAAAATCAGGTTCAACAGAGAAAACACCTTGTCGAAATGATTTATTCATGTACAAGCATTGAAGAATGCTGTTAGCATAGCATGTCGCACCCAGATTCGTGAGACCTGCAGGTGAGCAAGCAGAAGCACGGAGATCTTCACATGGATCAGGACCAAGAGCTTGGATAATATTTGACATTTTCTGCCATAAGCCGGTTTTTCGTCTTCCACTAGGAGGCGGAATCAACCCACAAAAACAAATTAGATAGTTCTTATTATTCATACGACAACCTTGACAAACTGGTTTTGTGATCATGTACATCTAGTTTACATCATCATCAGTGATTTCACCTGTCACATGAATTTCCGGCACCAGGGGAAAGAAAATTTAAAAATAACAAATTAGATAAAGCTTAGCAACTCCCCCTTCCCCATTTGACCCCGTGGGAAAAAAAGAAGTATAGATTACTTTGTCTTAAATAGAAAAGAGCTATACCTTAATATTTCAGTAGTAGTATCAATACTCTCCACTTGTCTCTGTCTTCTATTTTTACTACAGGTTGTTGATCGACTCATTTCATCATTGACCGGCCTTGTTGTGAGCGCGCACAAAAAAAAAAGACTTGGTCATCATCTTTTTTATGGAATAAAAGAATTATTGATTTGAATTAAGGGTTTGAGAATAACATTAAATCATAAGTCGATGAAAGAGAATGAAATGAGATAATAGAACTTAAGTATAGTCCATGATGATCCCCACAAAGAGCCAAACTTGCAACAAAATTGAGAACTAAAACACCACATCTTATTATCCTAATTCATCTCAATTGCTATATCATTTTATGCTATGAAGCACAAACACGGGCACACGACATCCACCCTCTCGTACTGGTGTCGCAACGTTGTCCGACACGGACACGCGGGCGACATAGCAGAATATGTGTTCGACGTTAAAAAAATAAAAAGAAAATGGACATGGCCAAGACTCATTTTGACACAGCGAGGACACCATGGACATGGGATGGAAGGTTTTTTGCTTAAATTTTTCTCTAAATAGAGAATCATAAAGCCCACGGTTTACCCACAGAGAAATTAATCATACGATGAAGAAAATGCAGCCACAATTAAATTATAGAACCAAACAACTGATGAATTCCATATTTAGGTTAAAGCATCACCTGTTAATTTGTTGGATTGTTAGGGGCCGAAAAAGACGAAGGATGGAGGAGATTGACAGATTTGTACAACATGAAGACGGGAAAAATACCCAGTCGCAGGAAATATTCACTTTCTTTTGTGGACTATTTGCTTTCCTTCGAAATTATACTGGGCCACGAGTGAAGATTGACCCATGAAGAAAGGGCTTCTTATTTTGAAATATTTTAAAAATTAATGGAGATTTAATAACAATTTACAATAAAAATAAATGATATGAAAATACTTTGTGTTAGGAACGAAATTGTGACATTTAACTGTACTAACATTTGGCCGTGCGATGACGTGGGTATAAGAAGAAAGAGAGTGGTTAAGTAGGTAGCATTTAAGGTTCAAAACAATAGCAAAAAGGTAATATTTCTTAGAGGTAAAAGATCTGAATCTGAAGCAAATTTGTTAATGAACATTTTCAAATTTTCTTAGCAAAACAAAAAAATAAAGGTAAAAGGTCATAGATATTGATATATAATTGAACACATTGGGTAATGCTTTTGTTTTTCATTATAGAACATATATAGTTTGCCAAATTATCATCAAAGGAAAGATATGCCAAGAAATGAACAGACAAGCAAGATAGTAAACAAATAAAAAACATATTAGAATCAACATCCACTTGCAGTTTTGTTCATTTCAGCGAAGATATAAGGAATGGATAACAAAAAATGTACAAAAAGAGATTTGACGACATGGCAAATGCATCTAGACATAATGTGTTTGGCATTCCTTATACCTATGGAACAAAAGGGGTGTACAAGAAAAAAGATTGATGATTATGATTCAACTACAATGGATTGGTTTGGGAATGATGCATTTACATAGCTGCAACATCATGCCTTTTTGATCTATTTACCCCTACAAAACACATCAGCAAGACTTTGAGATTGTATAGTAGCCTAAACCGAGAGGGAAAATAAATGTACATTGAAGCTCTATATATGTCTATGTTTGTTCTTGAATAAAATAGAACATGAATAGCAAAATTGTTCATATATACTAGTCTACAGCATCATATGTGAAACATGAAAGGGTGAATATTTTTAAAACATTGACTAACTGGGATCTAAGGTTCTTCAAAAGCATATCATCAGAGTTGCTTTTAGCATTGAGGTGAGCAACAGGAGTTGGAGCATGCAATACTTCATTGGCATGCTTGCTGAAATAGGATCCAATTCATTCAACCATAAAAACTATGGAGAAAGCTTTAAATTATAGATCTGAACATTAGTCTAAACAACTTGATTTCTCTCTTTTTTTCAATAGATTGAGATGGATAAAATTTGTAAAACAATTGAAACTATATGTAGTTTCTTGTTGTGTTATCAAAATATAATTTTAATAATTGCATGAGCTGTGAAGTTAATTAAATACCTCTTTTTAAGTGGTGGCTCTCGATCCATCATTGTAGAATTGTCCAGAACATCATGAGGAGGTGTTGTATTAGCATCTCGAATCCTGAAAAATGACATGTGAAGAATGCAAAAAAATGATAAATTTAATTAGGGAAACTATCAATATACATAAGTTTATTATTTTTCAGCAACAAACATTTTTATAGGAAGAATATTTTCTTGAACTTTCAACTGACCAGACAAATTAAAGTAACTTTGGATACTAACATAATTAGAACCATAAAGTAGCAAGAGTAATTTGTTTACATTCATTTGTCATGAAGTTTGTCTGAAGAAATCATAAAGTTTGTTTAGTTTTTTGCTTTTTGTTTCTCAGTTTCTAGCCTTTCATCGGTCATTAGCAGTAAAATTTCCAGGAATCTCATTCAGTCTTCTAAGTCCTTGTTTTATGCGGTCATGCACATAGTTACATACACACACAAACATACACAGACACATATGTGTATATACACATCTTTCTTGGTTTTAATTGTTATGGGAAAGCCTATTGTTATCCTTTGAGTATACGCAAGCAAATCTAGCCGAGGAAATACCATCTGATCAGTCATGCTTCTAAACCAAACTTGCAGCAATAAGTTGCTATGTTATTATTAATCATATAAATAGTTCACTCTGGCATAATAAAAATGATTATGATATTAAATTAATATGAATCTTGAGGAGATTTAATAATGATATATGATTGATCATTTCATTTTTAAGACCGATTTATCTTCAAGTGTTCCACAATTGGTAAAAAAAAGGGGCATTAGAAGGAGAAAAAGTGGGAGTTGATAGACCTTATGTCTTGTTTCGTTGCTGGTGAGTCATCCAGGAAAAGATCAGTCGGTGCTCTAACATTTTCTTTGCATTCTAGCTGATCAAAATTTGTGCTCTCAATGGTTCCAAGTCCTTGATGAGGACTGGTTGATTGCAAAACATCGAAAACCCCACTTGGTGAGAAGAGATGGAAAGCAGACGTAAGGCCGAAGACAGGAAAACACAAAGAGAATGATAGAACAGAGAGCAATCCAACAATTTTTGACAGGAGCATGAAATGTGCGCTTTGGTTCAAGACCCACAGGGAACCCGACTCGGAACATGGAAAAGGGATTCCAAGATCGTTTCAGAATAGCCCACTACGAGTATCGAAATTTGGAGAACAGTACAAAGAGAAAATATTTTTTTGCAGGCAGGAGTAGGAAGCGAAACATGTTTGACTGCACATACCCGAGGCATGCACCGGGAAGCAAAATTTCTAAAGCCTTGTAGAAAATTCATGAAATCTAATTAGGTGATAACCTTCAAACTCATCCCACAAGAAAGATCAAAATTAACCCTTAATAAATTGATAAAAGCAAGACCCATATTGTTTCCTTTAGAAGATCCCAAAATCAAATATCATAAACCTAAAAACACCAAAAAAAATGAATATTGATTGCAAACAAATATTCATGATGTGTATGAATTTGTGAAACTGATGTACGTAAAATTGAGAAGATAGTTGTTAATGGTGATAGCTGAGTATAGTCATAGCCATGTCCTTTTAATAATACATGTCAGCATAGTTGACTCAACACTTTCCATATAAATAGTTACTATGCAATACAGAAGGTAATTTTGATTGGTCAACATTGTGTTTCTTTTCTCTCTATAACAGAATTACAAATTCTTTTTTCTCTCTTACTCTCGATTTCTATTCTTCTTCTTCCTTCTTCTTCTACATTCTTTTGTAAGAAAAGCTGCGTGGATAATTGGTATCAGAGCTTGAAAATTGATCATGGCAGACGGAATTCAAACTCGGATTCAAAAGGAGCTTGGATTGTTTCACAAAGAAATTAAAGAGATGCGTACTGAATTCACCAATAATGCTGAGAATTTGAGGCAAGATATGAGATCTGAGATCCAATCTAAGGTGGATAATGTTGGAGCGGATGTGCGACAAATGTTTGAACAGATTATGCGTAGAATGGAGTCTGGAAAATCTGAATCAAATGGATATAGTAGCATTACTTCTTTTGAGTTGAAACAAAAGTCCGCATTACAATCGATCCATCCTCCAGCTACTATTCAAACTACTGTAGCTGATCCGACTAATGTGATGGAGGATTCTAGATCTATAATGAAGTATTCGAAGATTGAATGTCCTCGTTTTGCTGGAGAGGATTTTCGTGGCTGGTTGTTGAATCTGGAACAATTCTTTAAAGCGGATAGAACTAACGAAATTGATAAGGTGAGAATCGTGATGATGCATCTCGATGGAAGAGCTTTGCAATGGCACCAATGTTTTATGAAGAATCGTGGTTCCTTGTTGGAGATCAATTGGTCTCATTATCTGGAGGAAATGCAGATTCGATTCAACGATACAGAATATGCCAATCCTATGTTAGATCTGGTAAGCCTAAGACAAACTCAGTCAGTTGATGAATATTATGAAGAATTTGAGAGTTTGTTGAATTTGCCTGATGACTATGCTTTAAGTATCTTCATCAGTAACCTAAAACCTGAAATAGCCAAGCTTATGAGACTATTCCTACCTAAATCTCTCAATCATGCTCTTAATTTGGCCAAACAGTTGGAATCTCTCGTATTCAATACACCTAGAAAAACCTTATTTCCTTTAAAAGGTTGTCGTAACGTATCAAGTTTCGGAAAACCTAATAGCTAGACACAAAACTATGGAGTCGCCACCAATCATTTAACCTAGGTGTGATTGGTCACCTATTCAAACTAAGGATAAGGCCTGGTCTACGTTAAAAGTTCTAAGTTCGGGAGTACGGTTACGTGTGAGGAAGGATTAGCACCCTCACAACGCCCATCCTAAAATGGTACCAAGTGATCTAAGGTTATCTTAATTTTGCCTTTTACTTTAATTTCGATATAATTAAATATTGAAAAATCTTTTAAGTCTCCTCCATCAAGCTGGTTGGACAACTTAAAAGTTATTCTCACCTCAAGAGTATTCAAGTAGGACCAATCGCCTTTCTTGAAGAGGCTCCGTCTTCGGATTGTTTAAATATTTTATGCAAACCCTATTTTGACTTCTATCCAATTTATATTTATTATTTTATCCTATTTTATTCTATCGTTATTATTTCTTTATATAAATTATTATTTCATGTATTTTTATATCTTTAAATAAACATGAATTATTTGATATTGAATATTTTCTTAAAGACCTTCCATCAAGCTGGTAAGACCTTAAAGAAACTTTCTCACCTTAGGAATTTTTAAAGAAATTACTCAAGCGCAATTCCCTTTAAATTCCATCCTCGGAATAATTCACATTTATTAAAATATTTAATGTAATTTAATTTCTATTTATTTTAATTATTTTCTAATTTTAATTCCAATTTATTTATTTGATCTTTATTCTTTATTATAATAAATTAATTTTAATTTACTATTTTTTAATCTAATCTAATCTAATCTAATTTTTATTTTTATAATTTAATTTATTAAATCTTGGAAATGTCCTATAAATCTTCCATCAAGCTGGCAAGATTTAAAAGAACTCTCCTCACCTCAAGACATCTAAAAGTACTACTCAAGCGCAGTCCCTTTAGAATTCCGTCGTCGGATAATTTGTATGTTTTATTATTTTTATTCTATATTAATTTCTAAATATGTTAATTTTTATAATTCTTAATTTTTAATTTTATTATTTATTCTTTTAGTTGTAATTAATCTTAACTAATTCTTATTTCAATTTTTAATAATAAATTTGAATTTTAAATATTGGAAATATCTTTTTAAATCTTCCATCAAGCTGGTAAGATTTAAGAAGAATCTCCTCACCTCAAGATATCTAAGAGTATTACTCAATCGCAATCCCCTCGGAGTTCTATCGTCGGAATAATTTAAAAAAAAACATTTCATTTTTCTTATTTATCTTTATTTGTTTTCATTATTGTATGGAATAATCTTTTTATCACTTTAGTATATTTGTATATCTTTGGAACTAGGAATAATATTTGATTCATAAAATATCACTTTTAATGTTTATTTGAAAGAAACTTTCCAGAACAACACCAAATCTTTACTATTTTTATTTTAATTCATATAATGGTTCTACTATGTATAATCTTTGAAGGGACAAAATATATATTTTATTTAAAAGCTATAAACGGATGACATGTAAAGAAACAACAAGCACATATTTGATTTAAATAATAACAAGCTTACCTTTTTTATTTGCAGTACTCGTTCTTCCTCTTTTCCTGGGCTGGAATGGTGCAACGAGAAACAGCAGAGGACAGAGGACTGACACAGGCGATCGCAGCAGAGGGGAAGGAAATATGGAGCAGCAGCGTGCGGCGTTGATGGATGCAGAAGCAGGCAACAAGGATGGTGTTGGTGGATGGCAGCCTTCGTGACCAAGAGTAGTAGACTTTTTTTTTTAGGGTTTTTCTTTCCTGTCTCTTTTTTTCTCCTTTAGGGTTTCTAGGTTTTTTTTCAAGGTTTTTTTTTCTCCAACGTTTTTTTTCGGGTCCTCCTTTTTTTAGGGTTTTCTCCTCCTTTTATACTAGTCAAAATTTCATGGAAAGAAATAAAAAAATTTATAATTGATCCCATGATTATGGGATTTTTCATTTATTTTGTTTAACTTTCTCTTTTTTTTTTAAAAATTTATTTCCTTTTTATTATTTTTTTGGCAATGAATTTTCAGATTTAATTTCAACCAATTTCCTTCCTTTTGTTGATTTATTCATTGATTTAATGGCTGATTATTTTTTCTTTTATTTTTGGCAACAATATCAACTTTAGTCAACTCTTGAAGATGTGAATTTTGCGTGTGCTTCACATGAGATTTGACCAAAATTGACTTGTTTCTTTTTATCATTATTTATTTTTTGATTTTTGATTTTTTGATTATATATAAAAAAAATTGTTCGGACAAAATTAGGTGTCTACAGCTGCCCCTCTTTGCGCTTTGCTGTGAAACAGTAATGGTGCAAAGACATAGACAACCATTTTGTCCGAATGCAAGACCTATCAATGATTTTTTTTTTTGTAAAATATGATATTTCCTAGCGTCTTCAATCATAAGGCTAAGGAATAAATGCAAAATGAAATTTCCTAATCTTCCTCTCTTATAAAGATTAAGGAATAAATGCAAAATGAAGTTTCCTAGCCTCTTCTATCATAAGGTTCAAGAATGCAAAGTGAAATTCCTATTTTAGTCTCTCCTATCATAAGACTAAAGAATACAAACATGAATTTTCCAAATCTTTTCTACCATAAGATTAAGGAATGCAAAGTGAAACTCCTAGTCTCTCCTATCATAAGACTGAGGAATGTGAGATGAAATTTCCTGGTCTTTCCTATCATAAGACTAAGGAATGCAAAGTGAATGGGATTTCCTAATCTTTTCTATCACAAGATTAAGGAATGCAAAATGAAATTCCTAGTCTCTCCTATACTAAGACTAAGGAAATGCAAAAATGAATGAGATTTCCTAATCTTTTCTATCACAAGATTAAGGAATGCAAAGTGAAATTCCTAGTCCCCCCTATCATAAGACTAAGGAAATGCAAAAAATGAAGTTTTCCTAGTCTCTCCTATCATAAGACTAAGGATTGTGAAATGAAATTCCTAGTCTTTCCTATCATAAGACCAAGGAAATGAAAAATGATCATGAAATAAAAGCTCCTCTCACCAGAGGCATTGAGACTTTTGAAAAATAACCTTGTGCTCCTCTCACCAGAGGCATTGGAACTTTGAAAAATAAACTTGTGCTCCTCTCACCAGAGGCATTGGAACTTTTTGAAAAATAACTTTGTGCTCCTCTCACCAGAGGCATTGGAACTTTCAAAAATAATCTTGGGCTCCTCTCACCAGAGGCATTGAGACTTTTGAAAAATAAAAATTTCATTTCAGAATGCCAGTTAACCTGGGTTTGACTGGGCTTAACTTTCATTTTGATGCCAACAATATTGGGCTTTCCTCTCATCTAAGGTTTTTCAAAAAAAGTATTTTCTCATCATCTTCTCATACCTCATCATTTTTCAAATTACAATCTCTTATATTTTCTCTTTTCCTCATAATTCAAATCATTCAAAACTTCTTATCCTAATGTCTTAACATATAGTTCAATGTCCAAAATGCACTAGTGAAATGTCTTGCATGTCATGAATATAATGAATGCCATGAATGTTATGCACATGTCAATGTCATGCTTCCTGAATTATTCCATGAATGTATGCAAATGCATTCTCAATTGTGGTAACAAGATTCTCAAGCTCATCTTGCCTTTCTCAAGTCCCACATATCTGCTGAATTCTTTAAATCTCCTTTCATTTAACATCCCATCTTTTATTGAGTCCTAGCCCAGTTATGCACGAAGACTAGCCATCATGTTCTCATATTTGTATATTCATCATTCACATTTGTTTCCTTCTCTCTCTTAGTAATGCAAGATTTCTCAAAAAAAAAATTTTTTTCAAAAAAAAAAAATTTACCCAAAAAAAAGGTTACCAACATTTATTTATTTTCCTTTCAACTTGACCACCAATGTAATGCACTCATACATCTTCTCAATTTATTATAGGGGTGGAATAAATGATCATGAGAGGTATAGATATTCATTCTTAGAAAAGGAACATGAAATCCAAAAAAACCAATGGGACAATCTGTTTGGAATAAGGTTTTTAGTATCCATGAACATTTTGACAATTTCAATCAAGTCAATCTAAAATTCTTTTCCAAAAGCCCACTCTTAGGTTGATATGTTCTTTCATGTAGTGTTTGCCATTCTTGCCCTATTATCAAAACTTTTTGATGTTGATATTTTCCTAAGTCGCCTTTTTCGGTTTTCAACTTAGGTGCCCCCCTCAACTGATTCAAACTGCCCTTTTCGAGTTTTCAATTTGAATCCTCCTTTTTATTTTTTCTTTTTTCTTTTTTTTTTTTTCCCTTTTTTCTTTTTTTCTTTTTTCTTTTTTTCTTCTTTTTTTTCTCTTTTTTCTTTTTTTTATATTTTTTCTTTTTCTTCTCTTCATTTTCAACTTCATTGGCTTTGACAAAACTTCGACATTCAGTGCTCAATCCAAATTGATGCCCCCTAATAGGCACTCTTGATTTTGATCCAAGATATCTTCTAAAGCTCATGTTTTCTTCATTCAACTTGATCTACTTCCTTCAAAGGATCATTATCTCATTGTACAAGTATGTTTTCATTCAACGCATGATTCTTCAATTCAAACATTTACATTTGATCAAAATGGGCTTTTAAAGGCACGTAATGTAGGCTCGAGTGAGGGTTTATGAAAGAAAAGGATATAGTAGGCCCAAAATGTGTTTTAAGGTTTATAAACCAAGGGATCACTTTCTTTATCAAGTAAAACATTCAGGCATTTTGCACCTTCTTGTTCTCTTTTTTTTTTTGGGTTTTCTTTTTGAATAGAAACCCTTTTTTTCTCTTTTTTTTTTCACAAAAATGGGCCCTTTTTTTTTTCCCCTTGATTCATCATGAACACTTTCATTTTTGCCCCCAAAATTTCTTTATTTCATCTTCCTTGCCCCCAATGTGGAGGGTGATCCTTGGTGGGTTATATTACAAAAATATAATAGGCTCAAAAGGGGTAATCAAAGGATAATTTTACTCATGCTTGAAGGATAGTGAAAGAAGGCCATTTATCATTTCAAATGTAAGCGCTTCCTTAAAGATCATTTATTGAACAATGACAAACTTGTTAGAAGCTTTTGTAAGAGATTCACCTTTCTCGTACTATCTATCAAGTGCGGATGGTGAGTAACCTTTCCTTCATTTTCTTGCTTTCGCAACATTGGCATTAATTCATCAACAATAGTAGTTCTTTCAAAATTGAACCCTAGATTTATTGACATCATTATCATCATGTTCATTATTTGGATACTTGTGAATGAAAGATATGGTGAGTATGTGGAGAAATGGAAAATGAATGGAATGAGAAATTGACAGTGTATCACACTAGTCGCTTTATTGAAAAGGAAATAAATAAAAGTTAACCCATACATAAAATTTATTTCGTGCTTATGGGCTTAAGCACTTTCAAAAACTATCTTGCATTACTTAAAGAAATAAAAGAAAGCAAAAACAAAACTAGAATTTATAGATCTTCAAAATTGTCAGGCTCGAACTCTTCATGCCCCCACAAAACTCATCCTTCATTAGTATGATTAGGCAATGGGTTTGCATTCGTAGTTGGTTCCCCTTTCGCTTCAAAACTCAACATACCAGTTTTTATCAATCCTTGCACTCTATACTTTAGTGCAGTGCAATTCTCCAAAGAGTGACCCACGTTCCCGAAGTGATACTCGCATCGAGCATTCTCATCATACCACTTTGGATATGGGGGCTTGAGAGGTTCCACATAAATGGGTGCAATGAGTTGTCCTTTGATCAATTTCGGGTATAACTCAGTGTAGGTCATGGGGATTGGGTCAATGGGAGTTTATTGAACTGCTTAGTTGGTTGAATATTTGGGGCAAGTGTCTGGGGATTAGGTTGAACATTAACCTTGGGGTAAGAATGGTAAGGATTCTGAGCAGGATAGTAAGGTTGTGGCATGTGATAAGGGTGTTGTGGGACATAGCCCCCATATTGCCTTCCATATGCTACAGCATGGACTTCTTCTTCCCTTCTTTTGTTGGCTCCTCCTTTCTTCTCAATATTGTTGGGAGCTTCAATCTTTCCACTCTTGATTGCATTCTCAATTATCTCACAGATAATACCATATCAGCAAAATTCTTAGTGGCATTACCGATCATCTTATCGTAGTATGGAGCCTTCAAAGTATTAACGAACATAATGGTAAGCTCCTTCTCCGAAAGTGGAGGTTGCACTTCCGCAGCCATATCACGCCACCTTTGGGCATATTGCTTGAAACTCTCATTAGCCTTCTTTTCCATGCTTTGTAAAGACAGACGATCAGGGGCCATGTCAGCAACATGTCGATATTGAGCCATAAATGCTCTTGCCAAGTCATTCCAAGTGGTGATTCGAGTTCCATCCAATTGATTATACCACTTCGCTGCAGACCCAGTAAGGCTTTCTTGAAAGATATGAATAAGAAGTTTATCATCTTGAGCATAGGCAGCCATCTTTCGGCAATACATAATAAGATGAGACCTAGGGCAAGAAGTTCCATTGTACTTCTCAAACTCTGGTGCTTTAAACTTAGGTGTAATAACCAAGTCTGACACCAAACATAACCCAGTAGCATCCATGGAACCATAAAAGTCTAAGCCTTCAATAGCTCGAATCCTTTCCTCCAACATATTAATCTTTCGTTGCGACTTCGCCTCATCTTTCTCTTCTGCTTGTTTGGCTTTCAACTTCTCAATTTCCCTTGGGTCATCTAAGTCGGGCACCTCAATGGGATCAGTAGATTTTGCGCCTTGGGAAGGATAGGCGGGTCCTTGGAATTGAGCTTGTCCAAACGCTTGGGGTATAGCAGTGTAAGCAGGTGGATATCTTCCTTCTTGGGATGTTTGACTTGGAAATGGACCAAATCCGGGAGGATAGACAGGGTCTTCCATACTGCGTTGTTGAACCCCTTCTTGGACTACAACTTCCTCTACCACTCCTTTGCCCTTGCTTAGATTTTTCAACAGCTCTGTAATTTGGGCCAATTGCCCCCTCATTTCCTCTTGAGCTTTTTCCATCTTCTCCATGCGCATGCTTGATTCTTCTTCCATGATCTTAGCTTGATAACGAGTGTTGTGTGAATGAACCTTTGGTCGAGCTATCTTCGAATCTTTTATTGCCACAATTAAGAATTTTATCATTTCACATGTGGTGATGCTTCAAAAATTTTGAAAATGCTTTGTTTAAAAACAATGAATCAAAACAAGATGATCTGTATGAATGGAATGGTGTGGTCATGTAACAATAATGGATGAGTAATGCATGAAATGTTTGGGTCAAGAACTCATGGTACCCTCTTAGTGTCTCATATCAAAATCAAACAAACTTGATCAAACATGTGTCCTAAATAATGGGTATTTTCTATAGCATGGGTTGATATGGTTCTATATTATAGTTGGTTTTCTAAATTTCACTATATGCATGGCTTTAGATAAAAGGGCTAAAGGTTCCAAAATTGTTCCTTACTGTCGTCCACACAAGACTAGTAAGGCACCCAATCCTCACCCATTACAGGCTACAAACGGAAAGGTTCAATTTGAGTGGGAGTATTTCACTGGCCTGTGTGGAGGTTATCACCTCACGAAGGCAAAGGTACTATACCCCCTCCTATGAAGGATAAGCCCAGGTCGAGGGCTAATGCATGCACATGAATGTGAAGTGTGTGTATTAAATATTTTATGAAACTTAAAGTTTTAGGCAAAATCTTGATAACCTTAAACTACCTGATGGCCTGACTCTCTAATGTCCCCAGCGGAGTCGCCAAACTGTCGTAACGTATCAAGTTTCGGAAAACCTAATAGCTAGACACAAAACTATGGAGTCGCCACCAATCATTCTAACCTAGGTGTGATTGGTCACCTATTCAAACTAAGGATAAGGCCTGGTCTACGTTAAAAGTTCTAAGTTCGGGAGTACGGTTACGTCTGAGGAAGGATTAGCACCCTCACAACGCCCATCCTAAAATGGTACCAAGTGATCTAAGGTTATCTTAATTTTGCCTTTTACTTTAATTTCGATATAATTAAATATTGAAAAATCTTTTAAGTCTCCTCCATCAAGCTGGTTGGACAACTTAAAAGTTATTCTCACCTCAAGAGTATTCAAGTAGGACCAATCGCCTTTCTTGAAGAGGCTCCGTCTTCGGATTGTTTAAATATTTTATGCAAACCCTATTTTGACTTCTATCCAATTTATATTTATTATTTTATCCTATTTTATTCTATCGTTATTATTTCTTTATATAAATTATTATTTCATGTATTTTTATATCTTTAAATAAACATGAATTATTTGATATTGAATATTTTCTTAAAGACCTTCCATCAAGCTGGTAAGACCTTAAAGAAACTTTCTCACCTTAGGAATTTTTAAAGAAATTACTCAAGCGCAATTCCCTTTAAATTCCATCCTCGGAATAATTCACATTTATTAAATATTTAATGTAATTTTTCTATTTATTTTAATTATTTTCTAATTTTAATTCCAATTTATTTATTTGATCTTTATTCTTTATTATAATAAACTTAATTTTAATTTACTATTTTTTAATCTAATCTAATCTAATTTAATTTTTATTTTTATAATTTAATTTATTAAATCTTGGAAATGTCCTATAAATCTTCCATCAAGCTGGCAAGATTTAAAAGAACTCTCCTCACCTCAAGACATCTAAAAGTACTACTCAAGCGCAGTCCCTTTAGAATTCCGTCGTCGGATAATTTGTATGTTTTATTATTTTTATTCTATATTAATTTCTAAATATGTTAATTTTTATAATTCTTAATTTTTAATTTTATTATTTATTCTTTTAGTTGTAATTAATCTTAACTAATTCTTATTTCAATTTTTAATAATAAATTTGAATTTTAAATATTGAAATATCTTTTTAAATCTTCCATCAAGCTGGTAAGATTTAAGAAGAATCTCCTCACCTCAAGATATCTAAGAGTATTACTCAATCGCAATCCCCTCGGAGTTCTATCGTCGGAATAATTTAAAAAAAAACATTTCATTTTTCTTATTTATCTTTATTTGTTTTCATTATTGTATGGAATAATCTTTTTATCACTTTAGTATATTTGTATATCTTTGGAACTAGGAATAATATTTGATTCATAAAATATCACTTTTAATGTTTATTTGAAAGAAACTTTCCAGAACAACACCAAATCTTTACTATTTTTATTTTAATTCATATAATGGTTCTACTATGTATAATCTTTGAAGGGACAAAATATATATTTTATTTAAAAGCTATAAACGGATGACATGTAAAGAAACAACAAGCACATATTTGATTTAAATAATAACAAGCTTACCTTTTTTATTTGCAGTACTCGTTCTTCCTCTTTTCCTGGGCTGGAATGGTGCAACGAGAAACAGCAGAGGACAGAGGACTGACACAGGCGATCGCAGCAGAGGGGAAGGAAATATGGAGCAGCAGCGTGCGGCGTTGATGGATGCAGAAGCAGGCAACAAGGATGGTGTTGGTGGATGGCAGCCTTCGTGACCAAGAGTAGTAGACTTTTTTTTTTAGGGTTTTTCTTTCCTGTCTCTTTTTTTCTCCTTTAGGGTTTCTAGGTTTTTTTTCAAGGTTTTTTTTTCTCCAACGTTTTTTTTCGGGTCCTCCTTTTTTTAGGGTTTTCTCCTCCTTTTATACTAGTCAAAATTTCATGGAAAGAAATAAAAAAATTTATAATTGATCCCATGATTATGGGATTTTTCATTTATTTTGTTTGACTTTCTCTTTTTTTTTTAAAATTTATTTCCTTTTTATTATTTTTTTGGCAATGAATTTTCAGATTTAATTTCAACCAATTTCCTTCCTTTTGTTGATTTATTCATTGATTTAATGGCTGATTATTTTTTCTTTTATTTTTGGCAACAATATCAACTTTAGTCAACTCTTGAAGATGTGAATTTTGCATGTGCTTCACATGAGATTTGACCAAAATTGACTTGTTTCTTTTTATCATTATTTATTTTTTGATTTTTGATTTTTTGATTATATATAAAAAAAAATTGTTCGGACAAAATTAGGTGTCTACAAAGGTTATGCCAATTCAACTACCTTTAACACTGTTGATTTTACCACTGTTCCAAAATTACCACCTTTGTTGCTGTTAGCTTTAAATTGCGATATATATTTTGAAATGACAAAAACTTAAGTAAGCTTTAATGTTTTAATTCATATTGTAAAGTTGCCTTATCACACATGATTTTCTCAATACATTTCAAGTGTTCATATCAAACATTAAGACCATGATTTAATGATGCATATTCTTATTAGTCTTAATACTTTATAAAATGGTTTTGAATATTAAGTAATTTTCTCAAGAATTATTGAATATAAGTTTAGAAAATTACTTATAAGTTTTTGGACAATATTTTCATTTGAGAAAGTCAAGAAAAACTCCCTTAAAGCTTATAAATGTTTTGGGTTGAATTAGGATCAAAGGTCATATCATTTCTAACCCAAAAGTGCAGGAAAAATGCCCTCTGGAAGAAAAGGATCGATCCTCACTGTAACAGGATCGATCCCTTTTTGGCAGAAAGTCTTCCCAAGGTCCCTGAAGCCCAGAATCAAGATTCTGGACAAAAGGGATCGATCCCCTATGGAAAGGGATCGATCCCTTTGCCCGAAAATAGCCTATAACGGCTAGTTTTTGTAAGACCGGTAATATTCGAGATTTGGCTCCACCCAACGGCTAGAATACATCCAAGGGACTATAAATAGAGGCTTAGAAGCTAAAGAAAGCAAGAGGAACCACTCAGCAACTCAAAATCTCATATTCCTCAAATCTACAAGCCTCAAACAACAAATCAAGAGCTACAAAGTTTCCATCATCTATCATTCTCTTATTCCTTGTAGTGTTTAGCACAAATATTGTATAGGCTTCTCATTGAGCTTAATTTCTGTAATCAATTGCCTACCTAGAGGCCTTTTCTTTGATTACATTATTTGTATCCCATCATTCCTTGTAAAGGGGAGGTTTCTCTTAAGCCTTAGAAAAAGAGGGAGGTTACTCTTTAGCCTAAGAAAAAAGAGGAAGGTTACTCTTGAGCCTAGAAAAAGAGAGAGGTTTCTCTTGATCCTTGAAAAGAGGGAGTGTAACACAAATTCAAGTTAGTGAATTTGGGGAAAATCCTTGGGAGCGTCTCAAGGTAGAGGACGTAGGCAAGGTTGCCGAACCTCTATAAATCGCTTGCATACATTTCTCTATCCTTACTCTCTTTACTTATTTGCAATTATATTTGTGTTTATTGCTTTGAATTTATATTGCATAATTGAGTAGCCTAGAGAACGTAGAAAATATCAATATAGGCTAGAGAATTTAGAGAAACCGAAAAACGAACCTAAGGTTAGTGAAAAACCGATTCACCCCCCCTCTCGGTATAGCCTATAGAGCCAACAATTGGTATCAGAGCTTGGGCTCGAGATTGATTTAGACTAACCTCTATCGAGCAAAACGGTCATAAATGGCTCTAGGTTTGGTAGTGGAATGCTTTTACTTGGCGTTGCCTGATTTTTAGGATATTTTTATGGTGGAGTCTGATGCTTCCAGCTTTGGTATTGGTGCTCTGTTAAGCCAGCAAGGTATGCTTATAGCCTTTTTTAGTCAAGCACTTTCTCCTAGGCATCAAGGGTTGTTGGTATATGAGAAAGAAATCATGGCTATTCTTGCAGCAGTGAAGAAGTGAAATTCTTATTTGTTGGGCAGGAAATTTATCATCAAAACTAATCATCATAGCCTAAAGTTTTTGTTAGACCAGCAGATTATAACACCAGCTCAGCAAAAGTGGGTGATTAAGATGATGAGGCATGATTTTGATGTGCAGTACAGGAAGGGCATTAATAATTCGGTGGCTGATGCATTATCTAGAGTTCCTACAGCTTCTTATCAGGCCATTTCTGTTTGTACTAGTGACTTGATGGATCGAATTAAGAAGTCTTGGCTTTTAGACTCTAATTTGATTCATGTGCTGCATAAGTTGCGGGCTGAACCTCATTCACATGGCAAGTATACATGGTCTCATGATCAGTTAAGGAGAAAAGGCAAGTTAGTGGTGGGAGCAGATACTTCTCTTCGACAAGATCTTCTCAATTTTTTTCATAGTTCAGCAAAGGGTGGCCATTCTGGTATGGATGCCACTTTACAGAGGATCTCAACTGTTTTGTTTTGGAAGGGTATGCGAAAGGAGGTTCGACCGTATATTCGTAATTGTGAAATCTGTCAAAGGTGTAAGTATGATTCTGCTCCTTATCCAAGGCTGTTGCAGGCCTTGCCTATTCCTGAGAAAGTCTGGACTGACTTGTCCATGGACTTTATTGAAGGCTTACCTAAATCAGATGGCAAGGATACCATCATGGTTGTTGTCAATAGATTAAGTAAATCTGCCCATTTTATTCCTTTGGCTCATCCTTTCACTGCTCTTACTGTTGCACAGGCATTTTTCGATAATGTGTATAAGTTGTATGGTGTTCCTAGTAGTTTGGTGACAGATAGGGACAAGATTTTTACTAGTTCTTTTTGGAAGGAATTGTTTAAGCTCCTAGGCTCTGCCTTGAAGATGTCTTCAGCATATCATCCTCAGTCTGATGGCCAAACTGAGGTGGTGAATCGATGCTTAGAAACTTACCTTCGCTGCATGGTGAGTGAGGCTCCTCGCACTTGGGTTCGATGGTTACCCTTGGCCGAGTGGTGGTACAATACCACCTATCATATTCAAACCACTCTGTATGAGGCTATGTATGGTCAACCAGCACCTATACATCTTCCTTATCTTCTTGGTGATTCCATGATGGCAGCTGTTGATAGAAGCCTTCAAGCTCGAGAGGCTGTTATTAAGCTTCTTAGGTTTCATCTTCAGAGAGCTCACAACCGTATGAAGCAGCAGGCTGATCATGATCGCAGCTTTGATGTGGGTGATTTTGTATATGTGAAGCTACAACCTTATCGCCAGAAATCTGTTGTTAATAGATTGTGTTTAAAGCTTGCTGCTAAATTCTATGGTCCTTATAAGGTGCTTGCTAAGGTGGGGCTTGTAGCTTATAGGCTAGAGTTTCCGTTGGGGGCCAAGATTCACCCTGTTTTCCATGTTTCTCAATTGAGGAAATAGGTTGGTTCTCATTTGGTGCAGCATCAATTGCCATTGCTTGAGGATGATGGTACTTTGCTGAAGCATCAATTGCCATTACTGATGTCTTGGTTCAGTGGTCTAATTCTTTTCCGGAGATGCTACTTAGGAGCACTGGTCTTCCTTCCATAGGCGTTTTCCTGATTTTAATCCTTGAGGTCAAGGATTTTCTTTAAGAGGGGGGTATTGATGTACGCAAATTTGAGAAGATAGTTGTTAGTGGTGATAGCTGAGTATAGTCATAGCCATGTCCTTTTAATAAAACATGTCAGCATAACTGACTCAGCACTTTCCATATAAATAGTTACTATGCAATATAGAAGGTAATTTTGATTGGTCAACATTGTGTTTCTTTTCTCTGTATAATAGAATTACAAATTCTTTTCCTCTCTTACTCTCGATTTCCATTCTTCTTCTTCCTTCTTCTTCTACATTCTTCTGTAAGAAAAGCTGTGTGGATCAGAAACCAAGTAAGAAATAAAATTAAAAAAATTTTAAAAAAAAAAGTAGAATAAGAAGAGGAAGATAATAATCGGAGAATAAATGAAAAAAAAAAGATTGAATGTAATAACTTCAAATCTGTAAAACTCATGAAAGGAAAAAAATGACAAATGTTTTAGAGAGAGGAAAGAAGAGAAGATAAAAAAGAGAAAAATTTAACGGCGTTAAATTTAATATTAACAAAGACAAACACAAAAATAGTTAAGTGTCATCTTTTAAACATCAAGAGGCATTTTTAATTTGGGTTAAACCATAAGGTAATTTTTTATATTTTACCCAATAATAAATAATAAGGGTTAGATATTAACAAGTGAGTGGAAAAAATAAAAGTGGATTTTTTTCCAAATATTTGGACAGAATTTGAATTTTAAAGTCTCCACTGTTGGAAAAGTTTGGTAAATGAGAGAGTTCTTTGAGAGTAAATTGGTTTTTTTTTGGGCCATGGGGTAAATTGTTTGAATAGTAGAGATTTATTTATACTAATTTATATCATTTTTTCTTAATATTTAATAATTATTTGGTTAACAAAAAATTATATAACTCTTAAATGAATCACAGGTAATTTTCGTAGTTATTTTTAATTTATTGAAAATGAAAAGTTGTTATTTTTTATTGTGGTTGATTAATTTATGATTATTAAATTCATATATTATTTAACATTGTATTTGTTTTCAAAATTAACAATATTAAAATATAGTCCAATTAAAATACCAAATATAATGCATGTATTTTTTAAATTATTTTATTATTTTATTTTTTTACGTGATATTACGATTGGTTCATGTTTTTATCTATTCAAACAATTAAAGTTCAAATAATCGTATAAATATAAAACAAAAATTAAAAATTTTACTTAATTTTAACAAAACTAATTTATATTTTTTTATTTAATATATAAACTTTTACTTGGTATATGTAACTTTGTCTTTATTTTCACCATTATTGGTGATTCATGCATGTCAAGTCCTACGTTTATATGCTAATATTGTAACATCCCGTTACGTCCTCTCTTAAGACAAATACCAACTAACTTTTAATTTCACATAAGGTATGGTTAGGCTGTTTGACAGTGCATCCTTCTTCTTTCTTATATCTTATACTCCATTGTTTAACATGACAATGCTAATTTCGATGACAAGATATTTCTCATGCATATACAGGATCATCTTACACATAGGTTTAAGACTCTCATATAATTACATACTAATTTCTTTAACAAGTTACATCCCCAACATGTCTAATATACATCACTGTACCATACTATTGTCTGAATTACATAACAAAGTGTATATACCTTCAAGGAATTGGAAACGTGCCTCGAAGGAGATACCGTATAATCCAAAATATACGCTCCTCTACCAAGAGCGAAAATTACTGCAAATAGTCTGGATGAAAAATAA
Source organism: Heritiera littoralis (assembly GCA_031772115.1). NCBI lineage: Eukaryota > Viridiplantae > Streptophyta > Magnoliopsida > Malvales > Malvaceae > Heritiera > Heritiera littoralis. The sequence goes on from JAPDPK010000003.1 coordinate 184,185, forward strand.
TGTAAAGGAGTGAGTTTACGCTCAGTAAGAAATGTATGTAAAAGAGCATACTATGCACTATATGTAGTTTTCTTTCTTAGCTCTATGATATCATGTAAAATCATTATAAAGCATATGTCATATAATTTCTTCAAATATCATATACACATAACCTCAAATAAGTCCAATACTTTGATTTCCTTTAATTCACTTGAAATCACATGTATAAATACAATTAACTTCAATTTCAAAAAACTTCAAATACTTTCACATACTTTCAAATACTTTCACATACTTTCAAATAGATAGGAGATGATTAACTTCCCATAGAATCATGCACCAAATAAATCTCATCAAGGATTCAGCATATATATCCTGTAAGGGATAATCCCGAGAGATATCAAATAAGTGGCGTACCCACGCATGGGCCAAGGATCCTCCCCTAAACACATAAGAGACATATGGCAATCGTCTATAGACCATAGTGAACACTAGTCAGGTGACATCTGTGGTACTGAAGACCGGACTAGGGTTCCTCAACCAAGTACAATAACAAATAATATGCATAATCACCAAAGGAGTCACCCATCTCAAAACCTTGGGTGGTAAAATTACTTCTTGGAAAACCATTGTCATTCATAAACCTCCTTATATACTTTAATGATAATCCAAATACATTTATAAAAATAAATCAAAATTTATTATTTTCAAATGGGGCAGTTGACTGCTCTTTTAGGGCAGTCGACTGCTATAGCATAAATAAATTCTATTTTCTTTTTACATTTAAAATATTTAAAATTTCGGATATACTTAGGGCAGTTGACTGGTCAAATAGGGCAGTCGACTGGTCCGCAAACAGAATGTTTTTCGAGAAAATGTAGTCGACTGGTTCTTTAGTGGTCGACTGGTTTGCAAACAGAATGCTTCTGGAAAAAGGGCAGTCAACTGCTATATAAGGCAGTCAGCTGCTCCATGTCGGTTTCAGAAAAAGTTACGTCACAGTTGTTTCTATGCAGTCAGCTGCTACTTAGGGTAGTTGGCTGCCCCGAGCCAAGTCGTAACTGGGAGAAAAACCCGAAATTGACATTTCCTGCACTTCAACCAACTTTTGTTTCATCCCAAAACGTTTAAAAACATGCATACATAGTCACCCTACATCCGTTACATATATTCCTTACCTTAATTAACTTCGGAATTGCAAATCACTTGGTTGCACCAATGATTTCCTCTTCACTTCTTTAAAGTTGTAATTGTCATAAGGAAATCAAACCTTTAAGAAACCTTTATAAACGTACTCTACCAACTCAACATAGCTCTAAACCATGGACAAAATCAGCTGAACCCATTTAAATCCCTTAGCTTGGCTAGTCACCAAAATAACAGCAATTTAGATCTCCTTAAAGACTATTTCAGCCTTTCATATTACAGGTATGAGCAGAGCTAGTGATAATGAACGTTTTTCGTTTAAGGAGCTCGTTGATTCGATGGAGGGACAAAGTAGTTTGTCAAGGTGAATATGGAAGGAAAACTTAGAGAATTTCAGAGGAAGAGCAATGGCTGTTGGCCCTTTTTCCTGGAAAAGATGGCATTAAATGCTATTAGCTTTAAATTGACATATATATTTTGAAATGACAAAACCTTAAGTAAGCTTTAATGTTTTAATTCATATTGTAAATTTGCTTTTCTCAAACCATCTTAAGTGTTCATATCAAATATTAAGACCATGATTTAATGATACATTCTTATTAGTCTTAATACTTTATGAAATGTTTTGAATATTAAGTAATTTTCTCAAAAATATAATGATACAAGTTTAGAAAATTACTTATAAGTTTTTGGACAATATTTTCATTTGAGAAAGTCAAGAAAAACTCCCTTAAAGCTTATAAACATTTTGGGTTGAATTAAAATCAAATGCCATATCATTTCTAACCCAAAAAGTGCAGGAAATCGCTCTCCGGAAGCATGGGATCGATCCCTTCATGGCAGAATGGCTTCCCAACGATGAAAAGGTCCCTCAAGCCAAGAATCAAGATTCTGGACTAAAGGGATCGATCCCTTTGGGCATGGGATCGATCCGTTGGGACGAAAAAGTGTTGTAACGATTAGTTTTGTGAGACACAACGGCTATTTTCGTTTTTGGCTCCAACCAACGTCCATAAACCATCCAAGGGACTATAAATAGAGGCTTAGAAGCTAAAGGAAGTAAGAGGAAGAGCTCAACACATTCAATCTTCATTTTCCTCAAATCCTCAAGCCTCAACAATATTTCAAGAGCTACAAAGTCTTCATCTTCCATCATACTCACATTCCTTGTATAGAATAGCACAAATAATGTTTAGGATTTTCTTGTGCTTAACTCTTGTAATCACTTGCCTACCTAGAGGCCTTTCTTTGATTACATCTCTTGTAAACCAATTCATTCCTTGTAAAAGGGGAGGTTTCTCTTTAGCCTAAGAAAAAGAGGCAGGTTTCTCTTGAGCCCAAAAAAAGAGAGAGGTTTCTCTTGAGCCTTGAAAAAAAGGGATTGTAAAGACAAATTCAAAGTTAGTGAATTTGGGGAAAATCCTTGGGAGCGTCTCAAGGTAAAGGACGTAGGCAAGGTTGCCGAACCTCTATAAATCGTTTGCGTACGTTTCTCTATCCTTACTCTCTTTACTTATTTGCAATTATATTTGTGTTTATTGTATTGAATTTATATTGCATAATTGAGTAGCCTAGAGAACTTTAAAAATATCAATATAAGCTAGAGAATTTATAAGAATCAAAAAACGAACTTAAGGTTAGTGAAAAACCGATTCACCCCCCTCTCGGTAAGCCTATAGAGCCAACAAATGCCATTAATGTGTATTTATCCATTACTTCATGTCAGCCATAATTCCTTAACCTTTTGACAATTTGACCATTTAATAATTGGTCTTCTTTCTTCCATATGCCTCATATATCTTTCAATTACATTAAAATTCTTACATTTATTTTTCTCATCATCTCATCTCAGCCATTGACCACTTAATGCTTTGATAATTTGACTATCAATTCCATTTATTCCACATATGTCTCATATAGCATTTATACATCAGATTTTCATATTTATTTAATTCCTTTCAGCTGGAATGCTATACAATTATGGGAAATTTACATGAAATTGGGGATTTTACATTCTCCCCACCTTTAGAAATTTGGTCCTCCAAATTTAAATCGGGTTACTACTCAAATAGCTCCGGATATCTTTCCTTCGTTAAGTTCTCTAGCTCCCATGTGGCTTCTTCTGTATTATGGCATTGCCAGAGAACTTTGACTAATGGAATCGTCTTAGACCTCAACACTTTCTCCTTTCTGTCTAAAATCCGAACTGGCTTCTCCACATAGCTCATGTCTTCCCGAATCTCTAAAGGCTCATATTCTATGATATGAGATGGGTCTGGATTATACTTCCGAAGCATGGACACATGAAATACATTATGTACTCCCGATAGCTCCGAAGGTAGTGCCAATCTATAAGCAACATCTCCAACTCGATCTAAGACCTCAAATGGGCCGATGTAGCAAGGACTAAGCTTACCTCTTCGGCCAAATCTCATGATTCCTTTGGAAGGAGAAACTTTAAAAAATACCCAATCTCTTACAGAAAACTCCAATAGTCTACGCAGAACATCTGCATAATTCATTTGTCGGCTCTAAGTTGTCTTAAGTCTTTGACAAATCAACTTAATATCCTCAGAAGCCTACTCAACTAGATCTGGAGCTAATAACTTGCTTTCGCCCACTTCTTCCCACCCAATCGAGGATTGACACCTTTTACCATATAAAGCTTCATATGGCGTCATCCCGATACTTGCATGATAACATTATTGTAAGCAAACTCAGCCAATGGTAGATGTTCGTCCCATGAGCCTTTAAAACCCATAGCACATGCTTTCAACATATCCTCGAGCATCTAGATGGTGCGCTCGGACTAACCATCAGTTTGCGGATGGAAAGCCGTGCTAAAATTCAATTGAAATCCCATGGCTTCTTGGAAATGTTCCCAAAAATAAGAAGTAAACCTGGAATCTCTATCAGATGTTATGCTCATTGGGACTCCGTGTAGTCGGACAACTTCTTTCACATACAAATCTGCCAAAGCACTAAGTGTATCAGTAGATTTCATAGGTAAGAAGTGAGCTGATTTAGTCAATTGATCTACAATCACCCAAATGCCATCATGATTTCTCTTGGTCCGTGATAATCCCATAACAAAATCTATCGTAATGTGTTCCCACTTCCACATAGGTATAGGTAGAGGCTATAACAACCCGGCTGGTCTTTGGTGCTCTACCTTAACTTGTTGGCATGTGAGACACTTCGTCACAAATTCTGCTATATCTCTCTTCATGCCAGTCCACCAATACACCTTGCGAAGATTATGATACATCTTAGTATTTCCTGGATGCAACATGTATTAAGTGGAATGTGCTTCATTCAAAATCAACTTCCTTAATTCCTTATCATAAGGAACACATATACGATTCTTGAACCTCAAAATTCCATCATTACCAATATCAAATTCTAATGGCATACTTGAATGAATCCGATCTATAGCCTCATTACATAGAGTATCCTCCCTCTGAGCAATCCGAATTCTATCCATCAACTCTGGCTCAATTATCGAAATAGCTATCATTCCAAATGCTCATAAGGCACAACATTGAGATTGAGGCTTGCAAACTGCTCAAGTAGCTCATATTCTCTTACCATCATGTACGATACTATCCCCATATGCTTCCTGCTCAAAGCATCTGCCACCACATTGGCTTTTCCGGGTGATATAGGATCTCACAATCATAATCCTTCAGAAGCTCAAGCCATCTCCTCTGTCTCATATTCAATTCCCTCTGAGAGAACAAGTACTTCAAACTTTTATGATCCGTAAAAATCTGAAATTTCTCACCATACAAGTAATGCCTCCAAATCTTTAGAGCAAATACCACTGCAGCTAACTCCAAATCATGAGTCGGGTAGTTCTTCTCATGGTCCTTTAATTGACGAGAACCATATGCAACTACCTTACCATGCTGCATTAGCACACAACCTAGACCTTGTGCAGAGGCATCACTATATACTGAAAATCCTCCAGAACCACTAGGAATGGTGAGAATAGGTGCAGTAGTCAACCTGCGCTTCAATTCTTGGAAACTACGTTCGCAGGCATCGTTCCATTCAAACCTCACCTCTTTGGGCGTTAAACGCGTCAAGGGAGCAGCTAATCTCAAAAAACCCTCTACAAATCGTCAATAATAGCCGGCTAGACCCAAGAAACTACTAATCTCCGTCACTGTTTTCGGTCTCTCCCATTGCACCACAGCTTCAATCTTCGATGGATCGACCAAAACTCCATCTTTACTGATTATATGATGCAAAAAGGAGATTTGATCTAGCCAAAACTCACACTTACTTAGCTTGGCATATAATCCTCGATCCTTGAGGGTTTGCAGAACTATCCTCAAATGCTGCTCATGCGCTTCCCAGGATCTCGAATACACCAATATGTCATCGATAAAAACAATGACAAATTGGTCCAAGTACTGTTTGAACACATCATTCATCAAGTTCATAAAAGCCGCGGGTGCATTGGTTAAACCAAACGGCATCATTAGAAATTCATAGTGACCATACCGTGTCCTGAATGCAGTCTTAGGGATATCTTCACTCCGGATCTTCAATTGATGATATCCTGATCTCAAGTCTATCTTGGAGAAGACTTGTGCACCCCGAAGTTGATCAAAGAGATCGTCAATCCTGGGAAGAGGGTACTTATTCTTGATTGTCACCTTATTCAATCATCGATAATCAATACAAAGCCTCAAGCTGTCGTCCTTCTTCCGGATAAATAGCACAGGAGCACCCCATGGGGATACGCTAAGTCGTATGAATCCCTTATCTAGTAACTCCTGTAGCTGCTTCTTAAGTTCTTCTAATTCTACTAAGGCCATCTGATAGGGTGGTTTCAAAATGGGCTCAGTCCCTGACACCAAATCGATAGTAAACTCGATTTTCCTATCCGGAGGAAGTCCTAGAAGATCGTCCGGAAACACACCTGGAAACTCATTGGCTATTGGAATTTCATAAAGTTCAGGACGTTTCCTTTCTACGTCCACCACATACGCTATAAATCCTTCACATAACAAATATATTCTCTATTAATTTAGTTTACAAATAAACCAATTAATAAACATTCTTTTGTATTAAACATTTGCAAAATTTACAACATAGCTAACAGGAGAATAGAATATCACACTTTTAGCATAACAATTCAATATCACATGATTCTTAGCTAACCAATCCATTCCTAATATGACATCAAATCCATACATATTCAGTAGGATTAGGTCAGCTATCGATTCTCTCTCTCCTACCCGTAGCTTACAACACGATACACAATGTCTGTCATTTGGGATTCTCTAAATGGTGTACTTATTTGTAACAAATGCCCTAAAAGCTCAGGTTCAACAAGTAATCTCGTAGCAATTATGGGAGAAACAAAGGAGTGCGTAGAGCCTGGATCAAATAATGCAGTAACACTTATATCAAAGAGGTGAATCTTACCCTTAATCACCTTGGACGAAGCATCGGCAGACTCCTCGTCTATTGCAATACTCGTCCTTGAGTCATAGCTTTATTTCCCTTCTCAGCAGCTGTGGCCTTAGGCTGTGGTTGGGTGGTCTTTTTCGATCCTTCCGATACCTTCTGATTCATCTTGGGACAATCTTTAATTCGATGTCCCAGCTCACCACACCAAAAACAAGCCCCAGTAGCCATACGGCATGCTTGTGACCCATGAAACTTCCCGCAGTGCTCGCACCTCTGCATCATACTCCTCGGTGAGCTAGTGGTACTACCAACTGAATATCGGGATTTCTCGTCATTTATCTTAATCCCGATAGGTCTAGGAGTTCCTGTACCATAATTGTCATAAAACTCCAAAATTCAGTGTATTTCCATATAACCATTAAACTAAGATACAAGTCATTCTCTTATAATTTATTTTCTTACCTACTGAAGCTCTTTTATATGGTCTACTTTTCCTAAATGGATATCTGTCACTAGAGGCTCTCTCATCTGACTTCCGCTTCATCGGTTCTTTGCCTTTACCCTTGGCTCGGAAATCAGCATGGTGAAAATCATAGTCCTGCTCACACAATTGAGCATTACGGACTGCCTCATTATAAGTAGTGATATCCATAGGATATAACTTCGATCTGATAGGAGACTTCAATCCCTCTATTAATCGGTAAATCTTATGTCCTTCACTCCTTAGGACTTCGAGGTCAAATCTGCTTAAAGAAATGAACTTCGACTCATATTGATTAAACGTCATAGTCCCTTGAGTCAAGCTCAAAAACTCGATCTTCAACCTGGTCTGTTCAGTGCGTGGGATGTACTGTTCATTAAAGGCCTCTAAAAATCTATCCCACTTAACCTCAGTATGTTGAGTCTCCAAAATGGCCCGAGTAGACTGCCACCAATGCTCGGCATCGTCTGCTAACAAATAAGCTGCCAAACCCACTTTCTCTTTCTCAGAACAAGTCATGTACTCAAAAGATTTAGTGACTGCTTTCACCCAGTTCTCGACGGTCAACGGATCTCTGTATCCCTTAAACTTTGGCGGATCTAGCTTCTTAAATTTTTTAATTAAGACCATACTGCAATAGGCCTTAGGATCTCGCCTCTCAGTAGCTTGGGCTGGTGAGGGCAACTCAGGCTGTACAGGTGGACGCTGTACTGGAGGAGTAGGAGGTGTAGGAGGAGCATTCCCAGATGGAATAGGAGGGGTGTAGGTGGTGCTGTTGATGCATTAGTGGCCACGTTTGGGAAATTAGACATGAACTGATTAAATAGGGTAGCCATAGTCTCAATACTTTGCTCCACTCTCGATAGTCGGGTGTTATGGCTACCCGATGGAGATGGAGGAGGAGACTGTCTTGGGGGTGGTTCTACTTTGCCCCGTCCTCTTCCTCTACCAGTACCCCTTCTATGAGTGCTTATTCTGCCAATATCACCACAAGGTCAAACATTTAGTATAACTTTCAGCATTTCTAATACATATATGTATTCAGACAAGTACAGTACATGGGGATGTACACTATTTCTAGCCTAATGACACCGTCAAACGTCAGACTAGCCTCGCTCTTATACCAATCTTGTAACATCCTGTTACGTCCTCTTTTAAGACATATACCAACTAACTTTTAACTTCACATAAGGTTTGGTTAGGTTGTTTGACAGTGCATCCTTCTTCTTTCTTATGTCTTATACTTCATTGTTTAACATGACAATGCTAATTTCGATGACAAGATATTTCTCATGCATATACAGCATCGTCTTACACATAGGTTTAAGACTCTCATATAATTATATACTAATCTCTTCAACAAGTTACATCCCCAACATGTCTAATATACATCACTGTACCATATTATAGTCTGAATTACATAACAAAGTGTATATACCTTCAAGGAATTGGAAACGTGCCTCGAAGGAGACACCATATAATCCAAATATACGCTCCTCTACCAAAAGCAAAAATCACTGCAAATAATCTAGATGAAAAATAATGTAAAGGAGTGAGTTTACGCTCAGTAAGAAATGTATGTAACAGAGCGTACCATGCCACTATATGCAGTTTTCCTTCTTGGCTCTATAATGTCATGTAAAATCATTATAAAGCATATATCATATAATATCTTCAAATATCATATACACATAACCTCAAATAAGTCCAACACTTTCGATTTCCTTTAATTCACTTGAAATCGCATGTATAAATACAATTAACTTCAATTTCAAATAACTTCAAATACTTTCACATACTTTCAAATATATAGGAGATAATTAACTTCCAATAGAATTATGCACCAACTAAATTTCATTAAGGATTCAGCACATATATCCCGTAAGGGATAATCCTGAGAGATATCAAATAAGTGGCATACCCACTTGTGGGCCAAGGATCCTCCCCTAAGCCAAAACACATAAGAGACATATGGCCATCGTCTATAGACCACAGTGAACACTAGTCAGGTGACATCTGTGGTACTGAGGACCAGACTAGGGTTCCTCAACCAAGTACAAATAACAAATAATATGCATAATCACCAAAGGAGTCACCCATCTCAAAACCTTGGGTGGTAAAATTATTTCTTGGAAAACCATTGTCATTCATAAACCTTCTTATATACTTTAATGATAATCCAAATACATTTATAAAAATAAATCAAAATTTATTATTTTCAAATGGGGCAGTTGACTGCTCTTTTAGGGCAGTCGACTGTTATAGCATAAATAAATTTTATTTTTTTTTACATTTAAAATATTTAAAATTTCGGATATACTTAGGGCAGTCGACTGGTCCGCAAACAGAATGTTTTTCGAGAAAATACAGTCAACTGGCTCTTTAGCGGTCGACTGGTTTGCAAACAAAATGCTTCTGGAAAAAGGGCAGTCGACTGCTATATAGGGCAGTCGGCTACTCCATGTCAGTTTCGAAAAAAGTTACTCACAGTTGTTTCTAGGCAGTCGGCTGCTACTTAGGCAGTTGGCTGCCCCGAGCCAAGTCGTAACTGGGAGAAAAACCTAAAATTGACATTTCCTGCACTTCAACCAACTTTTGTTTCATCCCAAAACATTTAAAAACATGCGAACATAATCACCCTACGTCCGTTACATATATTCCTTACCTTAATTAACTTCGGAATTGCAAATCACTTGGTTGCACCAATGATTTTCTCTTCACTTCTTCAAAGTTGTAATTGTCATATGGAAATCAAACCTTTAAGAAACCTTTATAAATGTACTCTACCAACTCAACATAGCTCTAAACCATGGACAAAATCAGCTGAAACCATTTAAATCCCTTAGCTTTGCTAGTCACCAAAATAATAGCAATTTAGATCTCCTCAAAGACTGTTTCAGCCTTTCATATTACAAGTATGAACAGAGCTAGTGATAAGGAACGTTTTTCGTTTAAGGAGCTCGTTGATTCGATGGAAGGACAAAGTAGTTTGTTAAGGTGAATATGGAAGGAAAACTTAGAGAATTTCAGAGGAAGAACAATGGCTGCCGGCCCTTTTTCTTGGAAAAGATGGCATTAAATGCCATTAATGTGTATTTATCCATTACTTCATGTCAGCCATAATTTCTTGACCTTTTGACAATTTGACCATTTAATAATTGGTCTTCTTTCTTCCATATGCCATATATATCTTTCAATTACATTAAAATTCTTACATTTATTTTTCTCGTCATCTCATCTCAGCCATTGACCACTTAATGCTTTGTTAATTTGACTATCAATTCCATTTATTCCACATATGTCTCATATAGCATTTATACGTCAGATTTTCATATTTATTTAACTCCTTTCAGCTGGAATGCTATACAATTATGGGAAATTTACATGAAATTGGAGATTTCACAAATATAGTTGTGTTTGATAAATGATTAAAATATTTGAATGCAATTGTAAGTCATTTCTAGAAGGATAATTATTTAAACATCATCAAAAGAAAAAAAATCATTAAAAGAGTTTTTTTGCTACATAAGTGATGTAAAGATGATGATATATGTTTTATTTTATTTATTTTTTATTTTGTTAATATTTTTAGAGAACATATGTCATTATCTTAACTGTGCTTGTAGAGTTAAAAGACTCCATTGACAGTATAAAAGATATTAATCATTTCTAAAAATCATTTAATGAAAGATATAAAAAATATATTTAAAAATATTAGTGAATTAAGTTAATTTTATTTGAAAAATATTTAATTACATTAATTTTTTATTTATTTCTAATTATTTAATTTTTATTTTTAATATATATCAATAAAAACATAGTTTGTATATGATGTATTGATAGTGTATTGTCTTTATATATTGTTAATACACAAGGTTGACACTTCATTAATAACTAAACTAAAAAAAATCAAGCCATTAAAAATATGTACAAATAATCTTTTTTTCAATTTGCTCATAAAGGGCTCATTGATGAAGTGTTAACTTTTGATGCATTAATAGTGTATAGAAACTATACATTATTAATGCATCATATATAAGTTCATAAAAATAATTATAAAATGAGTTTGTATATGATGTACTAATAATGCATAGCTTTTCCACACTGTCATTATATCAGAAGTTGTCATTTTATTAATGAGCAAATTGAAAATACGTTTTTATGAGCAAATTGAAAAAAATTTAATTGTTTTTATTTATAAAAGCTTAACATATTTTTAATTTGCTTATTAATAAGACATCACATCTAATGTGATGACATTATACAATCTTTATACACAATTAATATATCATATATAAATTTCTCTATAAAAGATTAATAAAAAATTTATTTAACATTTAATTTCGAGCGACGCATCACCATCAAACAACTTTTATACAGAAGTTCAATAATTAAAATTGTGAGAATTAAAATTCAATAATTAACTATTTTAGCGGTTAAACTTTTAATTTATCAAACATCATCATTCTAATGTCACAAGTAACTTTTATTTTATAAGAACACACAAAGATCCCAACTTTGAGAAAATTGACAAGACCTCGATTATGAGTAAAAGGTTAAAATGAAAGAAAATTACAACTTGTTATTCATCATCATATCATCTTAGTATAAAGAGTTGTTAAACAAAAATTTTCGACGTCTAAAGCTAGCAGAAAAAGGAGAGGGAGGCTCGGTGAGTCATCCGTGGTGGCTAACGGCAGCATTGAACGCCGGAATCAGTGACGGCAGGCAGTGTATATCATTGGGGTTTCGGTGGAGAGTTAAAGAATTTGCTTATTGAAATTTGTATGGACGTTTACATTCCGAGTAGTTCTAAATGCACCCTATTTGTTGTTGGACACACCCTAACTACTAAAACACCCTAAGCCTATTTTCTCTCACTTTACTTTTACTTCATACACCCTAACATACTTCCTAAATTAACCTTTCTTCAAATATTCATCACACCCTCCTCTCATCACTAGTTTCAATCTTTGAAACTACTCAAATCTTCAAGTTTGGCAAGCTTTCAAGGTAAATATAACTTACATTTGCTTTGGAATATGTTTATTATTACGTTTTCTCGCACCACTTTATGTTTATTATGTTGAAATTGTTGAAAAATCAGTATTGGCGGCAAAACTCTGTTTTGGGCGATCAGGGTCGAGACTCGTGGCAAGGAATTGCCGCGGGTTTTAAGAGGCACGCGGTAGAGAAAAGCCGCTCGCCTCTTATAACTCGCGGCAACATCGTGCCGCATGATTCCAAATGTTAGCGGTATCCTTGTGCCGCGAGGCTTTAGGAATCCGCGGCACATCGATGCCACAGTGCTCCAAAGTCTCGCGGCATAAGGATACCGCAAACGCTTGGAATCGTGCGGCACGATGTTGCCGCGATTCATAAGAGGCGAGCGGCACGATGTTGCCGCGAGGCTTGTGAGGCTCGCGGCACAACGTTGCCACGAGACTTATGAGTCCCGCGGCACAACGTTGCCACGAGACTTATGAGTCCCGCGGCACGATGTTACCGCGAACCCTGTGAGGCTAGTGGCACCCTGATGCCGTGAGCATCACCAGGCTCGCGGAATGCTGCTGCCGCGAGGTATCTTTTGGAAGTTTTTTAGTTGTAATAGACCTGTTTTGTGAGTATTCATGTTTTTAGTGATAATTTCGATACTTTGAAGCAGTTTTCACTGTTATCCGATGATTTAAGTGCTTTTTTTGTTATGATTTAACTGATTTGGTTATTTCATGTGAAAGAGTTTAATTGCTTTCTTGTATGTGATTTGATTTATTGTATCTTGCCACAGATGCCATCACGTAGACATAGACGTGATCATAGCCGTCCGCCGACTAATACATCAAGGACGCGGCCCACTGCATCTGAAAGGAGACGCATGATGTCTGAGGCAATAGCGGAGGAGGATATACCAGGGGAGAGATTGCATGCGACTACAGCTGGTGTAGCACCACTTTCCGAAGAGATGCAGCATGCTGAGCCAATAGCTGCATCTGAGGCGTTGCAGGCCAGTTCATCTGTTGAGACATCAGCTGCAGTTGATAGGCAGCATGTCAATACATCTGCTGAGGCATCAGTTGCGACAGCTAGGCAGCGGGTGAGTACATCTGCTGAGGCATCAGTTGCTACGGCTAGGCACCAAGCAAGTACATCTAGTGGGGCAGCAGCTAGTAGTGGACCGTGTCCTGGTGGTCCCATTGATCCATCCCTTTTGATCAGCTATCGAACGCATGTTGCTGCAGCTATTTGGCAGCGGAAGGTATATTTGATCGTTATTGCTTAATGTAAATTACGTAATAATATTCTCATTATTTTTTTGGTTTTCATATAGGAGCGAGGAGAGTTAAAAGTTCTTAATCACGGTCCAAAAGTTGGTACGTGGCCTTTAGATACGAGTCGGTCACACATCCTGGCTTTTGTTGAGCGAGCAGGGTTGGCACCACTTATGCGGTGTAGTTATCATACGTGCAATAAGACGATAATTACCGCTTTTACAGAAAGGTGGCAGCCAGAGACAAACACGTTTCATATGCCTTTTGGAGAGATGACCATCACTTTAGATGATGTGTCTACACTACTTGGCATACCAGTGGTTGGGAGGATGATATCATATGATACTGTCTCGATTGATGAGGCAAATGAGATGCTAGTGCGGCTACTTGGGGTCGACACAGATAAGGCTAGGGAAGAGACGGCCTCCACTAGAGGACCACAGGTCAGGATGCAGTGGTTGAGAGATATGTTTTTTACGGTGACCAACTTTGATAACGCTGAGAGGATAGAGTGCACAGCTCGCGCATACTTATTATTTCTTCTTGGTTGTACTATTTTTGCTGACAAGAGTTCTACTCGAGTACCAGTCGCATTCTTATCATTTTTAGAAGATCTTTCGACCGTTGGTGAGTTTGCATGGGGTGCAGCTTGCCTTGCTTACACGTACAGACAGCTGGGCCTTGCTAGTAGAGCCGAGTGTCATTCGATAGCTGGTTATATGACACTTATTCAGGTCCTTAATATTTATTTAATAAAAATCATATTTATTTCTTTAATCTGTATTGGCTTATGTTTAATTATATATATTCCTTTTGTTTTATGTAGGCATGGATTTACGAGCATTTTCCCTCGTTAGATCCAGTACAAGACATGTCATACAGAGAGAGATTGCCTCGCGCTCGTCGGTGGAAGCCACTCAGTTGCAATATGCAGCTACAGATTTTGAGGGAGCGACTTGATGACCTTCAGTATCATCAAGTCACTTGGGATCTGTATGCAAATAGTAGACAGCATCATCCTTTGCCAGAGATTGCTTTCTTTTGCGGATGCATTAAATTCGATCAGATTGTAGAGCCTTACCATCCCGATAGAGTTCTGCGACAGTGGGATTATGTGCAGAGCATTCCACGGCCACCTCTTACCCCATATCGTGCGGAACGAGGAGCCAGGGCAGTTAACTATTATGTGCAGTATAGCTTTCAGCCTGGTTATTGGGATAGTTGGGACTATCATTTGATCACTGAGGACAAGAGAGGTGCGCAATGTAGGACCCCTGGAGAGTGCACAACAGACTATATGATTTGGTATATCACAGTTTCTCATAAGCATGTCCAGAATCCTGCATATAGATCGACGGAGCAGCATACAGCGATAGACTATGAGGTTAGTTCTTTGGTTATTAAAAACTTGATAATAATGCACTAATTTTTTCAAAGTTGATGTATTTATGTACATTTTATCTTGTAGCGCATCATGGAGAATATACGTGATCGTCTTGAGACAGTGGAGTTGGGTGGAGACGATCAAGGTGTTGATGTTTGGCGGCAAGCTGTGCATGATGTGTATGCCATGGTAGCGAGATTGCCGAGGTGTGCACCAGCACGTATACGTCCAGCAGCATCATCGCCTCCACCTACAGTATCTTCATCTCAGCCTCCACGTCCTCCACCATCTCCAGCTCCACCAGCAGTAGTGCCACCAGCAGCAGTGCCACCACTATCTTCAACAGCATCACTTCCTAGATCTCCATCAGTATATGTCAGACAAAAGAGGAAGAAAAGAGAGTAGACATTATATTTTATTTTTTATGTATTTATGTTTTTGTAAGAAATGATATTTATCCAACTTATGTGTACAATGTTAGGTTGTTGCCCTTATTGCACACCTTTGTCTTATTATTATCCCTTTGTCTTATTATTCTTTTTACTTAGAATAATAATAATAATTATAATAATAAATTATTATCATATGTTAATAATATTTATATATATCCAACACATAATCATAAATAAATGATGTATTGTTCACAAATCATAAAATGAATAAAGTAGACTTAATCTAAAAAATATGATTACAATGCTTACAATCATATTTTACAACGCTTACAAAAATATATCATATTTTACTTAATACATCATAATTCATCTAGATTGACTGTCTCTTGTGTCGCAACATCCGTGTTTGAAGAGAATAATAATCTGAAATCTTCGATCCGAGGGACATATGGAAGCTCCCACTCTCGAGCCCATTCAGATCGATACCTGTGCCAGTTGCATGCAATCGGAGGTATCGGTGCTCTCGGATCTAACAAGACCTGCAATAATGCATTAATTTAATTAAATCTGAATGAAAATAGTAAATAATGATAAACTTTCATCGTGATCTATACCTGAACAAAATGACAATTGTTCACAAATCCAACAGCAATTAGCCTATGTTGCAGTGGGGGAGGTGCAATAGATCTGAGTGGAAGATATGTCAAGCACTGTCTTGAAGATAAATGGACAAGCACGACGTCATACCGTGACGATATCAAATGACCCATGTCTGGTAAAGTCATCCAATTATCCTTATAAGCAACCGTGTCGAAACACACCAAGGAATGCAGCAATTCATCAACACGCTCATCACATCCATAAAGCTGCACATAATCATATCGGTGCCTGCTTAACTCATCCATCAAATCTTGTCGCACTTGTGGCCATGCGTCTACACCCATACCCAACAACCCTGCGATAGCTCTAAATCCACAATGTCCATCAGACTCGACATCAATAACATCATGAATGAATGGACATATCTCGACTGGAAAAGAATCAATATATCGAATATTGGCACCTTTACGATACACAGGTAATTTCATCCTCTTTTTCGACATTTTCACTGAACTTACCGTTGTGGGAGAAACGGTACTGTCATGACCAGACTCGACAATCTCAAAATAAGAAGGTTCCCGTCGAGTTGATTTGTCCATCTTGAATACTCGAGTACGACCCTTTGTCTTAGCCTTTTCATTTGGAGGAACTAAGAATGTTGTTGTCGGATCACCTAGTTCTCTCAACTTTTTTTTCAAGGCTAATTTTCCCGAAATATCACACGCGTCGAACTGTTTGACAATTATCTCCCACTCAGCATCCAATGTTAACTGCTGCACCTCTTCATTTGTGGACTTTGTTAAGTCCAATTTTGACCAATGTGGATGCACGGCAGATAAGGAGATTGGTCGTCCAAACCTTATATATTCAGCAATTTCATGCGCACACGGCAACCCATGTGTCAATCTCATTACACAGCCACAAGAGTAAATATCAATATTTGCATCCTTTACTCGCTCCGCCTCCCTTAATATCATATGCAAAGCTGTTCTTGACACCAACCCCCGTAACTCCTTAAATAATGATGGCCTAAAATTGTGTTCAACAATCATAAGGCTTGCCTCAAATGAAGCCTTTATGTCCGTATGTTGCAGCTCAAGCAAGGAGTTGATTATGTTCCAAGATGATTCAAAATCACCTTGAGACGATCCAAGGTGTCGTTTCAACTTCGCATGTGCACTCTCCGCTCTACAATACAAATAAAAACATGTATTAATTATAAATTCAAAAAATTATTGAAAACAAACATAAACTTAAAAGATGATAATGAACATACCTATTGGTTGTCACATTACCAAAATGCAATACTTTATCCGTCCAAGCTGCAACGAATTGCTCCTTATACTTATCCAACCATGTCTCCTTCACATATTTCAACGCTATTGGATAACTATGGTAATCCATGTACATTGAGCTTAAATGCCTCTTATTCTCCTCTTTTGTCAATGAAAACATTAAAACACTCCATGATGCCATGAACGCATCCCACCTCTCTTTGCGCTCAAAAAATTTTTTGCAGTTACCAAGCACATTCTTCGATATATGCCATCTGCACAACAGATTGGTTGTAGAGGGAAATACTGCTTGAACTGCATTCATCAATGCCAAATCTCGATCTGTGACAATGACAGATGGTGATGCAACACCTGTCATTAAACTTTTTAACTTTTGCAACGCCCACATGTAGTTTTCTCGACGCTCGGCCTCCATATAGACAAATGCAACAGAAAACGTCAAATTTGTTGATGTGACACCAACAATCTCCAGAAGTGGCAACCGATATCTATTAGTTTTATACGTGCAATCCATTATCAACACATATGGGAAAGCATGCAACAAATCAATCGACCCAGGATGTGCCCAAAACAAGTCTTTCACAATATCAGTTGACTCATCACTCCGATGCCACTCAACATACTTACACTCATTTAACTGTTTCATCAGTTGTTGCATTTGCGACCTACCAGCTTTCTCAATCAATTTGTAAACTTGCCGTGCATTGTAAATGGTCTTCACAGTGCTTACGTTGTTCTCATTCTTGTTTTTCAACGTTATAAGTATATTTCGTCGTTTTACCATGTTCTTTGTCATATCAGCCACGATTTCCTTCTCCTCAGTTGACAATCTTGCAGCAAATGGATGTCCCTCAAAATACCTCGCAGGCACATGATTGTGCATCCCACTCACTACTTGAACTTGCCACTCATCATCTCTTTCTAATTTCACACCTAGTAGCTCGAATGGACAATCACATTTTTTTGTTCCGACACTCTTACGAGTTGCTTTTTCTGTTATTGCCTTTTTCTTCTTCGACTCTCTAAATCTTCCACTTCGTTCACAACTGAGTCGTAATCTAGGTTTTCTTGAAAAAATTTTTGCCTCAGATCCTCGAATCACAACGATGAATCCTACATTTCTGCCTACCTCCCTTGCCCACGAGATTAACTCATCTCGAGTGGAAAAAACCTATACAAATATACTAAATATGAAAAATAATCGACTTACATGTACTAAATATAAGCTTAAAGCTCAAATTATCATACCCTGTCCGTCGTAAATGCCTCGGTGCAATCAAATTGAAAGGACTCTGCTTCTTGTTGGTAAACTACTAATCTTCGATCATCCTACAAATATTAACAAATTCTTAGTTTTATTATATAAAAAATTAATATAGCAATTAAATAAATAACATAGTTTGAACTTAATATAGCAATTAAATAAATTAATATAAAAATTAATATAGCAAGTAAAAAATTAAATAAATTCTTAGTTTGAACTTGGCCTCGGCAACATCCTGCCGAGGATATATACTGAAACTAGGTAGCTTACTACAGAGGCAATATCACAAGCCTCGGCATCACGATGCCGTGGAAAGGGTAATGGACTCGGCATCTTGCTGCCGTGGAAATTGTAACAGCCTCGGTATCTTGCTGCCGAAGCCATTTCATAAGTCGCGGTACTTGATACCGCGGTAATATGACACATCTCGGTAGCTCGATACCGCTGTTACATCACAATACTCGGTATGATGCTGCCGAGAATAAGTGAAAGCCTCCGGCAGCATGTTGCTGAAGCTCTTTGCAATATCTTGGCAATGAATTACCGGAGGTTACATTGCATTTCCGGTAATTTACTACTGGGAGTACAATGTAACTCCCGGTAATTCATTACCGGGAGCATCGAAAATCTGATACTTCTAAATCCTAACCCAGAAAAATGAAAAAATTTCTCAAAATTTAGTAATAATAACATACCTCTACTGGAATATGGCACATTTCATCAACATCTTCGTCCATGAATATATTCTTGCTTGAATCATGATCAAAATAATCCATCGATTGCAATTTTTTATTGGATGGATTTTAATTGTTTAGAGTTATAAGAGGAGAAGAAGAAGGTGAGTTTAGGGTGTGTAAATGGATGTGAGGGTATAAGAGGAATATTGTTAAAGTTTATTTCTGTAAAAAAAAATTTTTTTTTAGGGTGTGGCTAATAATACATAAGGTATGTTTAGAATTTCTCTTACATTCCAGACATTTCAAAATGGGGAAAAATAATGACAATAAAATAAAAAAATATACCGCTTCCTATTTCTGTATTTCCTATATAGAGATAAAGAGAGAAAAATAAAATACGTATATATAGAATTAAAATTAATAAATAAATAAAAAGAGAGAGAGAGAAACGAGTAAATGCTTGCAACCAAAAAAAACTAAATTAATAAATTTAAGTAAAAGACTGTCGATTGCTTGGGAGGAAGAGTTTAGGTATCGTGAAGTTAAAAAGGAGGAGGCTCTGGAATCAGCGTTTACCCCACGGAGTTGATTCGCTGCTATCAACAAAAACCATAATTGTTTTTCTTATCATCGGTCAAAGAAGAAGAAGGGGGGAGGGGGAGGGGAAGGAGATCAGATCTGCTACTTTGATTTCAATCATAGATATACTTTACGTGTATCTGATAATCAAAAATACTAGGAGACGAGAGTTTCCAGGTATTTCTTCCTTATTTCCTCCGTACTTGTTGAATCCAAAATGAAATGCACCTTCAACTTCTCTCGACTTAGTACTTTAATTTAGCATTAGATCTACGTGTTTGGGATTATTTGATTTGTGTTTGAAAAGGCAACAGTGAGCGATGGCAGAGGACAAAGGCATCTCTGACGGTGAAAGCAAAGAATCCAGTCCGCCGCTGCCGGTGACCAAGAAGAAGGGCAAGGGAGTCCTCTCCCGCATTTGGAATGCAGTCTTTAGGATTCACGGGGACGATTTTGAGAAGAGGCTCGAACACATTTCCAAGGAAGAGGCCGCTGTTCTCGCACGAATGAAAAGAAGATCCCAAACTTGGAGGAGAATGATTAGGCATCTCATTGTCTTCTCTGTCATTTTGGAGGTATCCACCCTCAACCTCATTACTTTACGTCTATTCCTATCTGCAACTAATTGCTCTCACCTTTCTCATACACTAGTAGTAGTATTATCTTTGAAATCATTTTTCCATCGATGTCATTGTTGATTTTCCTCATACTCTGCATTGAGCCATTTATATTATCTTGCTCACCAACTCTGATTTTTTTCATCCTTATTTGCTTTGTGCATCTTCTTTTTACCTCCGAATCCAACAATTCAATCAACTTCTTCCAGAAAAGAACTGATGCTGTCTTTTTAAGAAAAAAGGGGGAAGGAAAATGTGAAAAACTACTTCCAATAACTTTCTATCTTTTCAAAGAATTCTTTTCTGGATGGGCCCCCATGAGGATTTTATTTTCAATTTACAGGTTATTGCAGTTGCTTATGCCATCATGACAACAAGATCCGTGGAGTTGAATTGGAAGATGAGGGCATTTCGGGTCTTGCCAATGTTCCTTTTGCCTGCTTTTTCTTGTGTTGCTTATTCCGCATTTGTAAGCATCACAAGGATGTGTAAGTAACTCGGTTCAATATCTACACAATTTTCATGTTGTTGTTAAGGTCGAGACTAGATTTGTCTATATATTTTTTGCTGTTTATGTTAAAATCGGTGTTCTATATTTACAAATCTTGATAATAGAATTTGTGAGTGTGTTTAACTATGTGCGCAAATTAGAAAATAAGAGGATTACCCCCTGCACACCCTAAAGAAACAAGGACACTTAAACTTGCTGAATTGCTGCATATCATGACTTATATATGATATTGCGAAATAAGGTTTTGTTTGTTGGATTATAACATTGCCAAAAGCCAAGAACACTGTACAGGTTTGTTTGCTCAAATATGAAATATTACCTAGCCCAGAGAAGTTCTAACCTTGTAGATAGTCGTGTGAAATATCCTTATGACTCTTCTTACTGGAGAGTTAGCTTTTTATTTTGCTGTTTTCATGCTTGACATGTGCATGTTGGAAATGGTTTTAATGCTTGTGTATACAAATCGAAATCGTACTTTTTTTTTTTATCTATTACATTTGTATCCAAAGTTTGTTATCTTGCTAATTGATGTAGGAGGCTTGCCTTTTTGGAGGTTTTAACTTCTTTGAATATTGAGGTATATCTAGTAGAAGTTAAAAATCCTAAGATTATTAGTATGAAGTGTGTTGACATGTTGATTCAACTATAGATATAACTCAAGGAATGTAAAATTGAAAAAATATAGGATTGATCCAGTTGGCAGTTTGAAACTGGAAGACGATATGTTCATTGGTTAAAATAAAATTTTTAACTTGTATAGATCAATCTAAGTGTATGGGTGTTTACCATCCCTTCCCTTTTATAGCCAGTGATTTCCTTTTTTTTCATCTTCCACTCCTGTACTTCTTTTCTCTCCTTTTCCCACTGTTCCAAGATTTTCCAGATTCATTTTACAGCTTCTCCTTTATTCTTTTGTTTGTTAGTTATTATTATTTAAAGGAGAATAGTTCACAATGTTGAGCAATTAGTTTAGACACTCTTATATCTTAATATATAATTATTCTACCTTTTTTGAGCTGACAACTCAAATCAACTGTGGCAGAATAGCAATCATACAAAATGCTCAGAAAGAAGCCTAAGTCTAGTCCTGAAGAGACCTTATTTTCCTGTTAATACAAGTTTTGTTTTGCTTAGCTTGGTTTTTGTATGTACTTCAAGATAAAACACAGAGCTGAATTGTTTCTTTTGTAATTTATTATGACCGAATTTAATGGCCTGGAGTGCTGTTCCAGTCTGTTATGTTTGTTCTGTTTCCCCTGTTTGTACACCAAAGAAAAGAAAATTGATTAATTTATATATATTTGATCCAGAATCCTCTTAGTGAACTACCATGCAACTTGTGTCACGAATTTCTAGACTTCATTTGTTGTTATACCATTGTCTAAATCATTGTTTCAGAATGCAATACTTCATTGTTGTATCTATCTTTTGATGATCAATGTCTCACTCATGCTCTCTATGTGTAGTTGGACAGTTCTAAATTCTGTTGCCTAGCTTGTATTTTAGGCAAAGCTCTATCTGATTCAAATGCAAACAGTACAAGTGGCATTCCAAAATTATTCTTATTACTCTTCAAAACAGTGTTTCCATCTTTTACATATTTCTTTGCGTCATGATTGTATTTTTGTAATTTTTGTACCATGGAAGTTAAGATGTGCAGCTTTCAAGGATTACTACACTAAACTGTATTGTGATGACAAGGTTCAACCATTTGTGCTTTTTTTTTTAATTACAGGCAATCTTTTTAATTTGCAAATGTCTTATAGGTGATCACAGGGACCAGAAAACTCTAGAAAGACTTCGTGCTGAAAGGCAAGCAAAAATTGATGAACTTAAGGAGAAGACAAATTATTACACTACACAACAGCTTATTCAGGTAATTATTGAAAACCAGCAATTGGTTTCATCTAATTTTCTTTGAGTCCTTTGCCTGAATTCTACTCGAACTTTCATTTGTTATTAATGCTATGAAATTGAAAGCATGAGGTATGAACCTCGTGATACATATTGTTGCAACAAGTAGTTACGTCTTTTTAATTTTTTTTCCTAGTAGTGTAAGTCAACTTCTGGATAGTTAGAAGAAGAGTTATCTAACTGGGGAAAAGGTATTAGTTAGGGCCTCATTTTATTTTGAATGGTTAGGAAAAGAAACCATGGATAGCATTGCTTGCATAAGCACTTTGGGATAATTTATCACATGAATGCAATGCACAGAACATTGCGGGAAGGTATAAATGCTTTGACTAATCATCTTGAAAGGTTGCCACTTAAGTAATTATAGGCAAAAGCCTGTTTTGAAGAATCATTATGTTATTAAATAGAATGTAGAGCTATAAATTAATATATCTCCTTTTTTTTTTTCTAAAGCTGAAATGAAGACAAGGGACAAAATTTGGGTTTCTAGTTTTTTGTTGTTCTTAGAGTTTGCTTTGCTTATGAGCTAGATCCTGGAGTATTTTTTTGATGCGTCCTATCACATGCGAATCAAGCTTTCTTAAATCACTTTGATACAGAGATATGATCCTGATCCAGCAGCTAAGGCTGCCGCTGCAACTGTCCTGGCATCTAAATTGGGTGCAGATTCAGGTTTGAAAGTCTATGTTGGAGATGAATCTAAGCTTAATGTGCCTGGGGGGAAGAGCAATGATGTTGAGGTAGTGCCATCAAGTGGACTTCGAAAAAGAAAGCAATTGCACACCAGATCCAGTAGTACAGGAAGCAGTCCATTGCTTCATTCTGATGAAGAAACACCTCATTCTGAAGGGAATGAGGGTCCTCATGCTTCTGAGCATGATCCACTAGTTGTTGATCATTACTATCCACAGGGACCTTCCACACATGACGGGGGATGGCTTGCTCGAATTGCTGCCTTGCTTGTTGGTGAAGATCCAACACAGTCTTATGCACTCATATGCGGCAACTGCCATAAGCACAATGGTTAGTGGAATTTACTTTTGCGGTTATCGTATCAACTCAAGAACATCACTCAATCTCTGATTCGACACAAATGCACACATGTGTACTGCAGGCATCTAGTGTTGATATTAAACTTGAAAATGCATTTCTTTTGGGTTTTCTTCAGGACTTGCCCGGAAGGAGGATTTCCCATATATAACTTATTACTGCCCACACTGCCATGCCCTGAATAGGCCAAAACAAGTGCAAGATCATGTTCCTAGTTCTAGCCCTCCTAGTATGAGCCCCTTGAAATCAGAAGGAACTGGTGATGCAATAAAAAATTCCAGTGGTAGCATGAGCGAAGATGTACTCATGAGCAACAGTCCTGCGACTGCTGGTTCTGAGATTGAGGAAGTGACTGAAAAGGTGTCAAGGGATGTAGATGGATAAGATGCATGTCCACATGGAGCAATGAAATCGAGTGAGATGTTGTATTCTGTTAAGAGCTGCTTCTGGTCGCCCTTTGATCTCATCTGTAGCCTATAGGTATAGGAACTCTGGATCTCTGGATTTCCCAGTGGTTCACTTTTTGGTTCTTGGTTGGTTGTGTGGCTTAGGAAACAAAACATTGAGATTCCTTTACTGGGAACTTGTGATTATACGCACATTGATGAAGATTGAAGGCTGCATCTGTACCATTTTTCCCCTTCTTTTTTTTTTTTGAGGCTATAAAGTACAAATAATCTCATTTTGCTTATAAAGTATTTTAATAATTCAAATTCAAGTTGGTGACTTCAATATGAAGCGTTTCATTTCCATAAACACTGGACTGGAGTACCATTCAGATGAATACGCGCGTACAACGTACGGAAACTACCTCAGTAACGGTTTACACGCAAAATAATAAAATTTTAAAAAAGGTAAATATAGGTATATATATTACTCTAAGTGCTAAAAAATTTCGTATATATAGTAAATAAATTATTAGGTAGAAAACTTCAAGGCGGGAAGTCAGAATGGGGTCTTGGTTTTAAGGTCCATGTTGAATGAGATTTCTTACTCAGAAAATTTTTACTATAAAATCAATTTATTTTATGTTTATTTTACACGAGAATAAATGTAATATTAGTGTGAATAAACATAATTCCTTGTAGTATAAACAAATGAAAATTAAGCATATAAAAATAAACGTCAATAACCGTAAAATAAACACGTAAAAATAAACATAAAATAAATTGAGCTTACAGGAAGATCATCTTACCTTAGAATTCCCCTTTTTTGCTCGCTCTGCAATGCATAACAGTTAACAGAAAGAGAAACAGTCTAGTCTCTCCTCGACTCGGCTCAACTGCCTCTGAATTGGTAGGTTCCTCTCTTCTCTCATTGCCTTCCCTTTTACTCTTTTCTTGTTTGCTTTGGCCGCTCGCTTGTTTTAAACCTTAACTACAATTTTTCTATTCGGCTTACTGCATCTTCCTCTAACTGCAATTCCATGCCAATAAGGATTTCAAGGATTCAAAGATTAGAATGATGCTGATTAATCGAATTTTCTTTTCTGCTTAGGTTCAAGTCTTAGAATGATCAATTGTTAGTTTTATGCTTCTTCTCTCCTGCTGGAGCTGCAGTCCTACATTTCGTGTGTGCTACACCACATGGACCGGGTTAGTAAATCAACCCTTGTCATATCAGTTCATCTCTCATTTTGCTCCGTTATCTCTGCGCCTTCCCTCGTTACGCTTTTTCTCAATTTTGCAGTACGAGAATATTGATAAGATTGGTGAAGGAGCCTATGGCGTTGTCTATAAGGCTCGCGACCGCAGCACCAATGAAATAGTTGCTTTGAAGAAGATTCGCTTGGAGCAGGAAGAGGAGGGTGTACCTAGCACTGCAATTAGAGAGGTTTCTCTCTTGAAAGCACTGAAACATGAAAATATAGTTAGGTCTGCTACTCTGCTATGTTTTCTGCTTGTGCTGCTCGTTATTCACTAGATATTTACATCATGCATTATTATGATGCATTGTTTCAGACAACAAGAGTCATACTAGATATTGATGCTTATCTTGCCTGCCAATGATTTTAAGTTTTTAAATGCAACTCCTCTTACTTTAATAAGAGACCAAGTGAATCAATTACCGAAAACTTATATGATTTATTGAGTGAAAGGAAGGGGGAAAAGCAACAACAATAAATAAATAAATAAATAAAACGGCAACACCATACTTTTCTGGAAGCAGAAAGAAGCTGATGGTATTGCTCTACTTTCTTTGGAAGCAATTCCACATTGGTTGGTTTAACTAAGCCCGTGAATTGTCTTTTGGATGTAAAAGATTTGAAACCAAGGTCATATTCTGGTCAAAGTTTGGATTGTGTGCTAACTTCTTGTCTCTTCTATACATTGGTTGTAACTGTTTGTTAGGCAGCTTCTATGATTGATCTTCGGGTGACACAGGTTGCAGGAGGTAGTGCACTGTGAGAAGGGTTTATATTTGGTATTTGAATATCTGGACTTGGATTTAAAGAAGCACATGAAATCATGCCAAGATTTTGGGAAAGATCCACGAATGATAAAAGTGAGATTTTTCTTCAGTTTGAAGGTTTACATGAATAAAACTTACCTCTCTGTTTGGAGTTTAGCAGCTTTAAATTGTCACACCCCATTGTCCAAAGGCTTAATATAATGTTTACTGTAGGTTTTCCTTGTTTATAGTGTAGATAATTTACAAATATTTTCTGAACTGTGAGGAATTGTAGTTCTTTTACCCGCAATCTCTCATTCATGTGTCTGGTGAAGCCAGAAATATGCCATCTTACACCTGTCATGTGTTCTAAGAAAATTTTGAGCTTAACAAAGCAGAAATGTAATGCTTTTGGAACTGCTCTTCGGCAGATCTCTAATTGCACAACCCCTCTCCTAACCGTATTAATTACGTTATTCTAGGTTTGTATCTTTGTCTGAATGCATTAAGACCTTGCTTTTATCAGTCATTGGTTGACTTGGTTGTCTCATAGATATTATCACTCATAAAAGTAATGTTATTTGATCATCGTGCAGACATTCCTTTATCAAATTCTTTGCGGCATTGCTTATTGTCATTCTCAAATGTTTCTTCACCGAGATCTAAAACCAGAAAATTTGCTGATAGATCGCCGTACCAATGCACTAAAACTTGCTGATTTTGGGCTGGCCCGAGCATTTGGTCTTTCTGTCAGAACATATACGCACGAGGTATAAAAAATCGCGAAGTTTGAGGTTTTTGGCTTTTCATTTGTCTTGCTAATGCTAGAGTTTTCCCTTCTTTTTCTAGATATCAAGATCTTAAAGTATATTTCATCTTCCTCTTAAAAAAGCAATAACAATTACAAGTTGGAAGAAATTTCAATTTGCTGGAAAAAACTCCTTGGCTTTTTTGCATTTCTTGCAGGATCAAATCATTTTGTTTGTACTTACTGACAAGAAAATTCCATTGCTTGAAATAGAAAAAGATAGAGTTGAGCAACTACAAGTGGTTGGTACATGGTTGCATTAAATAGTTTCCCTTACATTACATTCAAGATCTCATTGCACTGGGTTCTCTAATGCAGTTTAGATTCCTTTTGAGTACTGCCGAATTGGTTTCCAGTATGATATGTCGTAAATATTTTAGGAAAATAGAGCTGGCTAATTACCTGCATGCTTAATATTTTTAATACGAAAGCATAGTGATATTAGCCTGGCTTTTAACTGTAGTTGTTATCTCTAGGTGGTTACCCTGTGGTACAGGGCCCCAGAAATACTGCTTGGATCCCGCCATTATTCTACTCCTGTTGATGTGTGGTCAGTGGGCTGTATATTTGCTGAGATGGTAAACCAGCAGCCTTTATTTCCTGGGGATTGTGAGATTGGTGAACTGTTCAGGATCTTCAGGTGTTGTACTCTCCTAACTACAAAGTTGTTGCCTTCATTTGTTTTGGTTTCTACATGGAAGTTGTAACGTTATTATCTGTGTCTGTTTCTGATGTTCTTTTATAGTTCTTTTCAGCATTTACCTTCAGTGCATTAATTAAGAATCTTTGCTCTGAATAATCTTGCAAGGAAGATTTTATTATTTTATTTAAATGTTAACTATAAAATGATTGTAGGATATTGCTTAATTATGTATATGCAAAAGCGGGGCTTTCCTTAAACCTAAATGTATAAATTAGTTTATATAGTGGCTAGCCAATTTTTTGTTTACAGACATGGACATTGATGGTCCTATGTAGTTCATTCAAACAAGTGTCCCTTGTTTGGTGGTTAGGTTCGGCAAGGTAAATGTCTCTCATTCTATTCTTTCATATCTATTCTTACCGGGTCGTTCCCCTGTTCACATGTTGGGAAACTTAGCTTGGCAAACTTTTTCGAGTTTCCTTTTATGGAGCTCTTTTTAAATTTAAATAGGTAGTGCGATTATGTTTTCTCTCTGTTCTTCCTTTTTTAGTATTTTGCTCTTCTAACATTTGATGCCTTTATTCTTATGTGCACAAGACTATGCATTGCCATAATCATGATTCAGGAGTACTTATTTTGCATTGTGCTAGACTGCAACTTCCATCTCTACTAACCGAAGACTAAAAAGAGAAGTTATTTGGCATTAGAAGATACGAATTATGTTGAAAGTTTGTAGTTTGACCACCGGATTTATTTCTAATTTTTATTTTTTTTAATTTCCTCCTCCTTGGAAACTGGCCTGTTTGGTGTGGCTGTTTGTCAGTATTTTACATGTCCAATCTAAACACCCAAACATAACTGGTACATGTATGTACAAAGAAAATGGACCCCTTTTGTTCATTGAATACAACAAATTGCCTTATACATGTAGCTTGTGGCCTGTGGGAAAATATCATCGCAAATTTGCTCCCCAAAACTTGTGCGTTGTCTCTTTAGACTAATCATTATTTTTTTTATATGAAGAATCTTGGGTACTCCGAATGAGGATACATGGCCTGGCGTGACTTCATTGCTTGATTTTAAGAATACTTTTCCAAAGTGGCAGCCTAAGGTAGCACTGTGTTTATGGCATCTAGTGGTTTTACGTTCTATCATCAACCTCTCGGAGAGAAATATTGTTAGAGGAATTAATTGATACACCTTTTACGTGCAGGATTTGGCAACTGTTGTTCCAAATCTTGAATCAGCTGGCATTGACCTCCTCTCTGTGAGTATTATTTGGTGTCAGTGCAGTTTTTGCTTCACCTATGTGACTATAAAGTAACAAAGTGGGATTTATATAATATAAAATATCTTTCCTAGTTCTTATGAGTTGTGAGGTAAAGTAACATGGCAAATTTTTGTTGGGGCATTCCCATATCGGTTGTGAAGGGGCTAGGTGTGTGTTTATAAGTGTAAAGGAAAGCCTCACCTCTTGAGCTAGCTTTTGGGATAAGAAAGTCCAATAGCACCCAACACTGGTATCAGAACCCAGGTTGCCAACATCTCTTTCTCTGTTTCGGGTAATAAAAAAGGCTCCCTCTCCTCTCTCAAGGCCCGATGTTGAAGGAAGTGATTGTTGGGGTTCCCAACATCTTCTGGTATTCACAGTTCCGGGCAGAAAAGTGCTCTCCTAAGGCCCGATGTGTGAAGGGGAGGTTGTTGGGGTATTTCCATATTGGTTGTGGAAGGAGCTGGGTGTGTGTTTATAAGTGTGAGGGAAAGCCTCACCTCTTGAGCTAGCTTTTAGGGTGAGAAGACCCAATAACACCCAACAATTTTCTCTTTTGCTAAGGTCGGAAATATTTAGTTGATCGATTTGCATATTTAGTTGATCGATTTGCTTTGTTTGTGCATATTGGTGATTATATTAGTCCAGTCTCACTGCAGCTTGAGATCCTTTTTCGAAGTGGCTGATCTTAATAAATTTTAGGAATGGCTTCTTTGAACTTTGTCATTTGAAGCCAACCAATTTTTTATATAGATCAGTTTTTGTGAGCTTTAAAATATCAATTCCTGATTAGCTAAGGAATAATCCAATATACAGAAATTAAGAACATCGCAGCAATTTTAACTGATAATTCATTCGTTTATTATGTTTCAGAAGATGCTGTGCATGGATCCCAGCAAAAGAATTAGGGCAAGAAGTGCTCTTCAGCATGAATACTTCAAAGATATCGGGATTGTGCCTTAATACCTTCTATCCATGTTGCTGAGAAGTGTCTAGCATTTTGTGGGTTTTGATTGTGAGAAATATTCTGCGTTTTTCCTCGTTGCAAATATTTCCATGGACCAAATGGAACTGGGTTTTCGCAGTTACATTGGAATTGCCTAGCAATAGCGTTTGTTTGGCTCATAGGGAAAGGGAGTTAATCACATCACCGTGGGTTTTGCTTTTGATAAACACTTTTCGTGTATTCTCAATGATCCTTTGCATTCGATTTGACTGCTGAAACAGACAAAGCAGCAGTCAAACCAATGCCAAACAAAACAACGATGATAAAGATTTTCTATGGGATTCTGTTGCAAGATGATGTTGAAGCACAATCTAAGCAAAGAAGCTTGCCTCCCCAAGGAATCGCAGTCAGCAAGCCTTAATTCTGTTCTGTTAAACGATTCCTTGCGAAAGTATCCATCTAGCTAACTCTTTTTGTGCAACTGATGCATTCCTTTCATTCTTGTTTCCCTTCTTAACGACAAGTCAAAAAGCATCTCTGACTCTGACACTGAGGGCTCAGATCAGAAGACATCATCAACACATGTTGAGGCTGGCCTAAATAAGCTTAATTTGATCTTACTAAAACTAACCCTTTGGGCGGATCAGCAGAGATTAACGCAACGACCCAGTGTTGGTAGGGCTTGACGGCCTTAAGTTCCTAACAAGCCCTGTAATATCATGTATGTCAGCATAATATATTTGCAGTTTCTCATCAACACGACATAGCATTTAATCTTCTTCGAGCTAGCAGTGAAAGAACCTGAAATTATATGTTCAGCTTTGGCCAATAAAATAAGAAAAGAATATGATAATTAAGAAAAAGCCTTGAGCAAGTGGCAAATTAAGTACATTTTTTGTTCCCTTCCATGAACCATCTGTCTGAGTACGCTACGAACTTTGCTTTTTCTGCTTTTACTACTTAATTTGTTTCCATGTAATTACAGTTCTTCTCTCGGTTAATCATCTCAACTACTTTATAGTTTGTTAGATTAATTTTAGGACATGTTAAAACCCAAACTACCAACTGTTTTTGGCCAAACCATACGTGATCGATGAACTTCTGCTTTAGGGCCAAAAGCCCGCCGTTTTTAGATTTTAAGGATTTCCGTCCCGTTATCTTTCGTTAAGATGAATTTCTTGAGAGGCAAGTTGACCTGACTCATCATAGAGACTCCATGGCCAAATGAAGAAGGCGCTTGTCTACGGAATCAGAGATTGTGCGATCGATCCCCGGTGGAGTCGGTTGATTGCTGTGCCGATTTTCATATGGACATGTGTTTTTTGAATCTCATCAGTCATCAGGTCAGGCACCCTTTCAAATGGGCTAAGAAATTAACTCGACGCAAGGCTCTGGCATGTTCAAATCGACTTTGTGGAAACAATAGAGATTATCTTTTCCTGCTGGAGAAGGCCATGTTCGATATAGGTGCGTCATTTTTTCCTCTTTTTTTCCCTCAAAAATGTATGCACACACATATTAAGAACAAACTGTTGAATGAAAAACTTGGAATTTGCGTAAACAGGTCATGAGGATGACATGGTTACAGAGTTGGCAAATGAAGTGAGGAAGGTGGTTGGAGCATCCAAAGATAAGAAGCTACTGGTGTCTCCTCTCATACCACTTAAATCTCAGACCCACATCCCACCAATTCAGTTGCGTCTGCTTCCAGACGCTGTTGCAATGGATTCCTAGCTTTTCCATGACCTCTGACACTATTGCTTAATGTAGCAGAGAGCATGAGTTTTAGCATCATATTTTACCGGATAACCTTTAGTGTTGACACGAGAAAGGATGGATGTAACAGTTTTTGTTAAATGTGGCTAATTTCAGTTTGTAAGCAAGAAATGTATGTTCATGTTTGAATGTGTTAAAATGGGAATTTTGAGGTAGAAATAGATGTTTATGTTAGAGATCAAATGAAAAGAAGAATGTTATTCGACTGATTTTCTTTTCAAGGACATCTTACAGGAACCATATGATGTATGTTTGTATGTATGTGAGTTTTTTTGTATATATTTTTTTATTTGTATGATGAATTCTGCAATTAGTGTGAGCATTGCCATAGATTTTGATTCAGGGGTGATGGCTGTTGACCAAATCCATTTTGCTGGAATTGTGTTTCCAATTCATATAAGTTAATCTAATTATCTGACATAAACAAATTACTAATTTTTTTAATGGAAAAACAAACAATTATTACACCTTAACTTCTCTTCATCTATATTTGAAATTTCTTTTTAATAGGAAAATTTTAGAAAATGTTATACCAACTAGAGTGTCACCCGCGTGATGCTGCAGGATGACATTATTTTGTTATCATTTTATACGTTTAAATATATAAACATATAAAATTATAAACTTATAAAAGTGATTGTAACTACACTACTTAATAAACGGACAAATGACTTACATTCAACTATACATTATCTCCAATATACATACAACCATAGTTATCAGAATCGTACGATACGTATCTATACAAAGAATCGATTTTATCATGAATCGGTAGCGTATCTATCAATACACAAACGAATCGATACGTATCGTACGATACACCGATTCACTTCAATACGCTTTAGAGTAACAATGAGCCAGGCCCAAAAAAATCTGATTTGGCCCAATTAACTAAAAAAACAATTTTAATAGTTTTTAACCTAAAAAACACTTAAAAACATATTTTCTATATAATTTAATTTTGAAATATTGAAAAAAAATAAACTTTTAGTTAGAAAATTAAAAATAAAAAATATATAAAAATATTATTTAAAAATATATACTATTAATGAAGATGTTAAGTGTTTGAAAAAAATCATACTTTTTTATTTTTATCATATACTTACTTAATCCTATTAATATGTATAATATTTTTAATATTTTATATATCTTACATGTGTATATATTATTTATAATTAATTTTAAAATTATTTACTGTATCTTACGATACGATACGATACTTGATACTCGATCCTTAAAAATAAAATTTCGATTCACGATACGTATCTCGATTTAATAACTATGCATACAACTAACAAAGGACAATTCATTAGCAAATACCATAGGACTTTCAAAAATTAGAAGATGTTGCAAACATGTAGCATGACTATAAATGTTTGTAGACCCGATACAATCTTAAGTTCAGCTATGAAAATCAAAATAATTATATCTCATTGTCAAAGAGATATAATTTTAAATCCAAATCTATGCATTATCTTGCATTCAGAAAAAGTAGAGTCAATAAATTTACCTATCCCATTTCCATATGATAGATCTAGCACTTCAGCCTTTCATATCAAGTTGTGTATATTGACCATCACCAATCCAAATGGCCCTTTAAGGTCTCAAATCTGCAATAACAATAACAATAACAACAATAATAATAAGTGATATATTCAAGAAGAGGATAATGACACGACCAAGATAAGCTTTTGCAGCAAAAGTTAGCTAAAATAAAAATTAAAATCTTAATCATTGTCTTAGTCATGGAACTATGCAAGTCATGCCACAATAAAGGCATGCCACTCAATAGCAGCTTATGGAAATTAAAAATAGTCACTACAATTTTGTAATGCTTTATATTTCATTAATTCATGAAGAATATTTCCCTCTAAATTGCCTTATAATGAATAAAAAGGTTCACCAATCAACCTTTTCACATCAAGAATACAACATATTGCTTATTATAATTCAATATTATGCAGCCTATAGTTTATTAAGCAACATGGACCATCAAATCTAACATTTAAACTCTAATTATCTGAAAGATAAAAAAGAAGAATATATTTGGCTAGTTCACATAGATTATTAATATATTTAAGATAAAAGATTGACAAAAGCTGTTGAGTAGGCACTTACACCTTTGATATGAAGTATCTAAGCAATTAAGGGTTGAAAGTAGTTAAGCCTGTTATACCATATTGTTGACACACAAAAAAAAAAAAACCTTGATATGCCATATTGTGTAGATCGCATCCTATTCCAACTTCAAGATCTTCTAGCTTATTCCAGCTCAAAATTATAATGTTAATACACTTATAAAAGAATAAGGCAGAATGGTAAAGAAAACTAAAATTTTCTTCAGTTCATCAATTTCAAGAGAAAGAACGTCATGTAGCTTATTTCATCTCAAATTACCAAACCAAAGTTAGAAAATTAAAGAAATACATCAATTCAAAGATTAAAAAACCTAACAAAAACTACCCTTTATTCCATAATCTTAGGTTCCAGCTATGGACCTAAAGAACATACAATGTTCGGTTAAAACTAAAAGAATATAAGAAACTCACAATATTTTAAGAAGTTTGAACCTTCTGATTTGAAGAGGAATTGGTTCAGGCAACCTGTTATTATACAGATCACTGTCGTATGCATCATTGAAAGCTAAACATATAATTTTACTTTCTATTTTTTCTAAAATTGTTTTTTCACAAATTTTATCAAGCAAACAACAAACATAAAATATAAAAGATGAAAATTGAGCCCAAAATATACCTTAAACAAACCAGCACAGATGCCCCAAAATTAAGAACTTGTTCTAAATCCCTAACTTCCTTTTTCTTCCATTTCTCTGCAGCATCCACTCTTTTTTTTTTTATCTAGAATGCCCTGAAAGTGAAAAGTGAAACCCAAACGCCAAAACTCAAGCTGCTATAAACCACAGAACACCTTCGACCTCAGACCACCGTCGATGATACCAACACCCTTTTTTCTTCTTCCTTTATATCCTATCTATGAAACCTAGAAAACTTAAAAAAAAAAAAGTTTAACAACTAAACCCAAAACAATTAAGGGTTTTGAAAAAGGAAACTAGGGTTTTGCAAAGTCGGAGCCATGTGAAGAAAAGGGATTTTTTTAGAAAGAAAATAAAGATTTCAAAGATAAAATTAGAATTTTTTTCTCCCTTCCCTCTATCCTTCCTCTTTGGAGAAGTTTTCTTGGTCAAAGAAAAGAAAACCAAGGCGTTTCGTGGATGACAAAGAAACGGTAAAAGGGGAAGAAATGATCTCAAAGTAAGCGAGCCTCATGGCTTGGAAAAGAGGGAAAAACCCAAACTTAACCAACTAAATTTCTTTTTTTCCTGCGCAAAACACGATGGGTAAAAAGCTTAAAGGGTAAGAGATGTAAAAAAAAAAGAATCGACGTGGACTCACGTGGAAAGAGGAAATCCGACAAAACTTATATATTTGATTGTGTTGAAATAAAAACAAAGAATAAAAAAATGGGTATTTTTAAGTTTATATAAATAATACATGTACGTATGTACGCTCTTACAAATAAAAAATATTTATTTATATGTGTATATAAACCAAGAACGGGAGAAGAAATAAAGCAAAAAGCTTGAGAAACAAGTCAGTCAGTCAGTCAGTCAGTCAGTCAGTCAGGTGAGGTTTGAATATAGAAGAAAAGATCTTTTCTTTCGCTTCTGTTGTTGTGGAAAATAGTTCTTAGCATAATTTGAAACCGAGCAGAGCTTGAATTAGGAATTACGGGTTTTTTGGAAGGCAACAGGAATTAAAAACAAAATGGATCTGAATATGAACGTGAACGCCCCTCACTCCATGGGCTTCACCTCATTGGAGTCACCTACAACAGCGGTGTCGTCCTCGGCGCCGACTCTCGTACAAGCACCGGTATTCTATGTCTTTTACTTTTACTCTTCTTGTCATTAGGGATTTGAATTTCTAAGTAATCTTTTTTTTTTGTTTAAATTAGGTATGCATGTTGCTAACCGGGCATCTGACAAAATTACACAGCTCACTGGTAACGTCTATGTTTACCGCTCTGGATCCGTAATTCTTACTTTTCGTCTACTCTGATTTGTTGATTTTTGACCTCCACAAAAAAAAATTGTTTGTAGTTTCTTAGATATTGATTAAAAAGATTGTCCTTTTGCAGGCTGCTGAATCTCAGATCGTTTCCGACTATGTCCGCTATTTCCTTCATCAACAAACGTCAGTTCTTTGTTATACTTGGCCTCTCCTTTACTACTTATTATTATTATTATTATTATTATTATTATTATTATTATTATTTTATAATTTTGCTATTTTGTCTTCCAATAAAAGATTGTTTCCGTTTGAGACTTTGACGCACCCTTTATGTTATTATTATACTAATTCTAATGCAATTTGGAGCTTGAACACTAACATTCAAAGAGTCTAAATGTTTTGGCAACTGATGAGGGCGGAGTGCCCTCAATTTATATCAGTACTTCACCTTGGTTCAAAACCCCTGCGCACTAATTAGCTTTGGCATTTTACAACTCTATCTACAAATTGCTTTTCATCTTTTTTATGATGATTCTTGGGGTATTATTTTATGGATTTATATATAATGTATTGACTGTCAATGCATCAGAGGTTGACATCTCATCAACAGACCCTTATAAGTAAATTTAAAAAATTTATTTATATTTACTTTTAAAGGCTTGCCATATTTTTTAATTTACGAATTGATGAGATGTCAATCTCTGATGCATTGATAGTATATAAAAATTATATACTGTTAATGCATTATATACAAACTCTTTTATTGGCCTTTCTTATCCCGGCTCTTCATTTGATTGTAATTTTTAATTTCTACTATGAGTTATTGTGTAACAGCTTTTTTCCCCTGCATGAACAGTATACAGCTTGGGCAGCCTGCAACTGTCAAAGTTGCTGCAAACCTTATCAGGCTACTAGCCTACAATAACAAGGTTTGAGCTTGCCATTTAGACTTTTTTGTCAATCTTTGTCCTCTTTCATTCCTTCCCCCCTCCCCCTAGGGATTTTATGTGCAATTTGATATTTAAATCATCTATCCCTTCAGTTTTTGAGGACGTCATCATTTATTTCTCCCCTTTATATAAAATTGTTACTGGTTTTAATCCATTTATTTTGGAATTCATTTTGATTAGCACTTACACTCACTGAAACCACGGAACCATGCTTTATTTTTGCTGCAATTATCTGCGTGACTTATATTTCTAGGAGCAATGATGATCTTTTATCTTTTTCCTATGATTCATGTTTATATGCTAGACTTAGTTTTACTATCTTTTGAGCAGGACTTGCTTCAGACTGGCCTTATTGTCGGTGGATGGGATAAGTACGAAGGTGGTAAAACATATGGAATTCCTCCTGGTGGAACACTGATTGAGCAGCCTTTTACCATTGGAGGTATGCCATTCTCTTCATCTTTTATTTTTATGTATATCCTTTCCCTCCAATTCCAGGAATGAGGCTTGGTGCAGTACTTTTGCAGAAAAATGGTTTTGATTTGGTTTGATGCGCATTGCCAGGATCTGGCTCCAGTTACTTATACGGGTTTTTTGTTCAGGCATGGAAGGAATGAATGACAAAGGATGAAGCTGAGGTACATTTATTTTAGTCAAGCTTTGACAAGGTCCTATTTTTCCATTGTTTTCTTGTTCTTTTCTTTTAACAACTTTTTCTGATATAATTATTTTGCCAAAGTTTTTATTGGCAGGTTAACTATAGGTTTACTATTAATTGTTTCATGGAATTTCATTACAGCAATTAGTGGTCAAGGCAGTTTCCCTTGCCATTGCTCGTGATGGTGCTAGCGGGGGTGTTGTTCGCACTGTCATTGTAGGATATTTTATGCATCTAAAAACGAATGATTATTTCATGTTTAGTAAATGAATTTGTGTACAGCTTCTAACCTTCCTTTGTATTTTATGTTTCAGATCAACTCTGAGGGAGTGACGAGGAACTTCTACCCTGGTGACAAAGTTCCACTGTGGCACGAGGAGTTGGAGCCTCAGAAGTCGCTACTGGATATACTCAACACCTCTAGTCCTGAACCAATGAATATTTAATCAAGAGGACTCTCTCCTTTTAGGTGGTTAAAGCAGGATTTTTATGATCAGTTGAGTTAAAAAGAAGGATATATCTGTGGCTTGAGTGGGTATTCAGTCTCATTCTAAAACCATTTGTTCGTGATTTTTTAAAACAATTAACTGATGTTTCTGTCCAAAGGAAAATATTCTTATGAAGGCATTGCCTTTGGCGGCCTGGCTTCGATGCATTTCTATTCTATTTTGCGGTCTTCACCGCTAAGAATTGGAGCTAAAACCGCCTCTTTTCTGTTCCGCTCTGTGGTGGGCTTTTACTTCACCAGCGGCAATTTGGGTTTTGTATTAACATTACTGTACAAAAATAAACAAGCTCATACGCGAATTTGTAAATAAACACACATTGTGATCTTCTAGAAACTCCATAGTGTAAGATGATTAATTCAAACAATTTCACTACTTAGAGATATGTTTGACTGTACACTAATGAGCAATGGAAAATGCAAAAGGAGAAGGAATTCATAAATTGACGAAAATGACCTAAATAAATTCCAGAGATTGTTGTTTTAATTTCATCTTTTAAATTTCTACTAAAGGAAGATAGATCAACGAATTACTGATTTCAGCTATCAAATAAATTTCGGCCAAAAAAAGTTTTCAAAATAAATGAATTTATTTAAATTCTTAGCACCACATTAGGAACAAATTCCTCTAACTATCTAATAAATGAATTTATTCAAATGCCTAGCAGCAGCAGCGAATTAGGATTTTGGAGAGATGCGACGCCGAATTCTCAAATATCCAAACTTGCCCGCACCAGGGGATGAACCTTCAAAAAAAATAGCCTGTTGCACTTTTGTACCTCTGCTGAATCTGAACATTTCAATTTGCAAATCGAAATCAATCACGTAGCTCATTAAAAAAATCACCATATGTGCACATGTACTCGTCTCTGCATTAACTCCCATGCAATTCTTGTTGCATTAAAAATAAAAAAGAAAAAGAAAGCCATATCCCAGATGGCCAGAGAACATACTAAGAAATGAATACAGGTGGTCTATTCCAACACATTTTAGGAAAATTGATGTTCTAATTGTTTGTAGTATTATATGTCCGAAACAATCAAAAAGGATTATTCTTCTGTAAAGGAGGCAACTTACTTCGAGAATGTGTTGGCTGCTTCGGACTGAGCTCCTGCCAATCACACATACTGTTCCACCAGAGCCGCCACCGGGAATTTTTGCTCCACACCAAGTTCCGTCTTCACGGTTAGAGACTTTACCATGCTGCATTTCCTGCACCAACTGTACAAGTCTCTCTGTTCCGTCAGAGCCAAGTCCACAAGCACTACAGCTGTAGTGGCAATGCAAAAGTGGTTTTGAACAACTATTACAACAACTCTACATTTCAATTAATTTTTTTTTTTATAGAAAGAGAATCCAGTCCTACTCAGAAAACTCATTATTCCATTGTTTCATTTGGTTTATAATTCCAACAGTAGTACCACAAAAAAAAACTCACCAAATTGTGTTTATCAAAGATGAAATAGCTTCACACTAGGATATGACAGGACTAATATCTCTTGATATCATATAGGTTATCTCTTGTTCAGCTCCTTCCTTCTTGGCATTTTCTTGGTTTCTTAAGATAGTTAAGTTTTAATTTAATCAATTTGTAATCTTGACATTAGTTTACTCCTAGAGTTGAAGCGCTAGTCTCTCGATAACTGCTATGTAGTCAATTGAAATAAATACCGCTTTCATCCATTAAAGTGCAGATATGCCAAAATCAGTACTTGTGCAAAATTAGATTTTCTTTCTTAAAAAATAATCTAACTCACCTATCATTTATTTAAAATAACACACACATTCAGTACACCTTTTGCACATACCTGATATAACAGCTCTCAAAGTGCTGTAAGTTGCTCGTCTGAAGTAGCCGATGTCAGCAGTGCCTTAAAGGCCTATACATAATTTTACGAGGGAAAGTAAGCAACTAACAATAAGTAAGAAAGTTACTAGGGAAATGAGCAAATAATTACTAAGGGAGAAATATATGTCTGCATGTGTCTCTGGTAATTTGGCAAAAAAGAATACATGATTCTGCACATATTATTGTTAAGTCATCTTTATTTCCAAGTGAGAAAATCAACAAAATGTGGTGACCCTGCTAAGATCCAAGAGTAAGAAGTTATCACAACAAAAGAATGTACGTCACCCAATGGATGCAAATTGTTAACTGATGGTAATCAAGAGCTAAATCAATGGCTCAGCACGTTATGTGTTCTAGGATTACTTTTAGAAAGCAAAATATGTAGAGTGGAGAAGGAATCAAAAAGGTTTAAGAAAACATACAAGGAAATATAACAGAGCCATAAAGATGTAAATATGATTACAAAAATGGAGATTATAATAATATCAGCTAGAGCGAATATATGACCAGTACATCAAAATTTCAAAGTTAATAACATATCGACTTTCCAAGTTAGCAGAAAAATCAATATGATCAGAGTGATTAGAAAATTTTATCTTGCGGAGAAACAGTTTAGTATATAAGAGCAACAGATACAAGTCAAAAACAAATTGAAAGCAAATCTTTGATAGTTGGGATGCAAATTCAATTTGTTTGTAATCCAATAAACTGATAAAATAACAAACCTTAACCCTGAAATTTTCATATACAGGATGCTTAGCAGAGCTGTCACTCCATATGTTCGTTGTTTATCAATTACTGTAACTATATCACCATGATCAGCATATATCTCTAAAAATGTCTCACCAAGCATCGATTCAG
The DNA here is from genome assembly GCA_031772115.1 of Heritiera littoralis. NCBI lineage: Eukaryota > Viridiplantae > Streptophyta > Magnoliopsida > Malvales > Malvaceae > Heritiera > Heritiera littoralis. The sequence continues at coordinate 224,455 of JAPDPK010000003.1, forward strand.
GAAGCAGTTTGGCATACAGAGCTTCATATCTATAGCACAAGATTAAATGAGAAAGAAAAATAAAATTTTCACTCAACAATAACCAGATAAGAAACACAGATCTTCATAAGTCATAACAACAGTATTAGCTATCCACAAAAACTGGTACTTCACTCATGAGTAATTAAGCTAGTAACATCTAGAAAAGAGCAAAAAGAAAGACTGATAAAAGACCATTACCTGTGAGGTGACAAGTTGCATAAATAATCTAATGAAGCTTCAGCTTCAAGTAATCCTAAACCATCATTGTCCAATTCATCAGGAGATACCCCATTTGCAGTTGACAGTGACTGAGACAACCTAGTAGATGCTATAGCTTTAATCATCTCGCGACAAATAAAGGCTCCTATTCTAACAGATCCATAGTCTGCACCTCCAACACTGCCATGTTAAAAAAAAAAATCCAATAAAAAATGGGAATTAATGTGGCAAGGAAAATGTGGTCCAGAGCAGCCGAAGGTAATGATAACTACCAAATGCATTAGCGTAAGCAATGTTTCAAATATCCATGGATAACTAGAAGGTATTCAACTCTATGAATGTTTTAGATTGAAATAGGGATAACTGACTAAAATTATGATTCCGTTTGGTTCGCGTAAAATGACTTTCAGAAAATTATTTTTGTAAAATAATTTCTGAAAATTTGATTTTATGAAAAAACTAATATTTTCTGTTGTTTAGTTGATATGCTGAAAAATATTTTCTATTGTTTGTTGTTTTAATCCAATATAGATTAGGTGGAGTTTTAGTGGGAGCTTTTTTCTTAAGAGTGATATAGGCTTGGAAATTGTATTCCCCTTTTGAAAATAAGAAGACAATTTCCCAAAATCCTTAAAGATTTTTTATTGACTGAATTTCATTTTTCATTGACCAAAAATGTTTTACATATACCAAACACTGAAAAATGAGGAAAATATTTTCGAAAAAATGAAATATGCGAACCAAACGGACCCATATTTGTTTTAGTACAGTCAAATTTTCTAATTCTAAAATCCGTACACTGAATGATGCAAACAAGTTCAACTTAGCATAATTATCAAAGAAAACAAGCATGCACTGTAAAGAATGTCCACTGCTCCTACAGGCTAACCAAAATCTCAAAAATAATAACAATAATAAAGAAGACAGAGCATTAATGGACCCAATACCTGTGCCGTATTCCTGAATCAATTCCCCAAAATCGGATATGACTGGGAATTGCTACAAGTCCAACTATCTCAGCAGGCTGCATAAGAAAACCATTGATTTGATTGTTAGTTAACCAGAAAAACAATTCCAGCATATATTTACTCTGCAGCAGTAATGATGCTTACTTGGCAAACCATTGCAAGTAGTTTATTTGCTTCACCACATGCTGAAGTCATTTGATCCACAACACCACATGGGGCTCCTACAATGTGACTCTCCACCTAATAAACAACTCAAGGGAATAAGCAAAGCAACATGTATGCATGAAACATGTATGCTGGAAAGTAAGAAGAAAATAGTAATTGGTGGATTGCACTGTCAAACACACCTTTTGGCAGAGTAGAGCAAGATCTCTTGGACTGATGCTCAATCCTGCAAAGTATGCATATGATGGCCTTATTAAGTTCACACTCCAAAACAAAGATGAACATTTATCTGCGTGTAAATGGTCTAAATCTTGCAAAGCTGCTTTTTATATGATCTAGCAAAGATGATCATGCTTTGAGAAAAAGCTTTAAGTTCAACAAGAAAACTGAAAGTATTGCATGAAATCAACATCAAAATGATCCATTTGAAAAGTTTAAATGCAACATACATCCAGAACAAAATAATGTTTTTCAATTAAAAAGACAACTGATTCTGTAATAGGTAAAAACAAGACTGAGGCAAATGCAATAAACATCAGTGTAGTTGCACATTGAAAATGAGAATTTAGAAATACCATGAGCAGCTGCTATAGCTGACATGCTAGCAACTTCCACAGAGGCAGAAGAAGATACACCTTTGCCTTCTGGGACTGCTGAAGAAACCTATATATCGCTGAAAGTAGTTATCTAGACAGTAGCGGCAGCATATGTGATAATATAACAACACGATGTTGGAATTTATCATATTAAGTAACTTGCAATAATAATTTCATATGAAAATGGAGCCAATTCATATAATTAATGAGCTTTGTCTTATATGTATTCATACCTTAGTAGCAAAGGCAGTCCACTCACTGCAACACCAAAAAGAAACAGGTTCCTTCATATCCCGTGCATACTTTGTGCATTTTTTTTAATATTAGGGCAGTTTAAGTATCCCATCAATATTCAATTCAAAGCTAAATTAAGCTCACTTCCCTTCCCATTATACCGGCAGAAAGCCCACACATACTTCATGTATTTCTTTTCTATTGAACTAGTAGTACAGTTTTATGCATTTCAAGTACACTATAAAGTTATGAAATTATATGCTATACGTAAGCAGCCCTGTCAAACATCAATCAAATTAATTAAAGCTACAGAAAACAGCCAAATAAAGAAAGCGAAGGTCAGCAGCAGCCTACAAGACAAAGGGTAGATATCAATTTAACAGTGTAAACAACAAAGAAAACACCCTCTTACCAGCATGCTGATACTATCTTCAAAGTGTACACCTAATGCTTTCATCAAAACCAAACCAAAATTGTCCCTGCAACGTATGCTGCCCACCTGATACATGAAATGAAGAATTAGCATATAGACTAACAAAGGTGATAATATCAAACAAGGAAAAGGACCAACTTTTGGGATGGATCTTGAATGAAGTATTTCTTTGCCTTTTCATATGAAATCAGTGCTCCTCCTTCCATAAAGTCAGATAAATCCATGTCAAAAGTTGGACCGCGATTGCTTAACTCTGAACCATATGATACCTGTTACAACAAATTGGAGCTTAGAATATATTTCACAAAATGCAACAAGTGGATCATTTCTATCTAAAACTACATGTATATTCTTTTTCTTTTCCAATATGAACTTTGTTTGATTAGGATTTAAGCCTAATGTGAAGAATTCCAGCAAATAATTTTGCTCTCCATTTTGAAGGCAAATTAAGATCTGTTTTATCTAACATGCCATCATCATTCCCACAGAAAGCAAGAAAATTGTGCAATTCTATGTTAGTGAGAAACAAGATTATTTAACTAATGATACATACAATTTGCAAAACAGGCATTGGTCCTTGTCCTTTCGCATTCTGCCGCGCAAGTGCATGTTTCCAAAGCCTGTGTTTACTTGGATGATTCCTTTGCACAGCTACATGGCAGGCTTCCCTCATAGGCATCTGTCACAGTACAAATGGTTGGGGGTGGGGGAGAGGATTAGAATTAATTCCACTGAGATGCATTAATTAATCATGCTGAAAATAATTAAACCTTTAATGCATTATGAAGTTTTACAGAACGGTATATAAGAGATTAACAGAAGGAAAAATCTAACCTGCAATACTAGGCTGCCTGAGTAGTCCGCTATGCCTCCCATAACATCCAACCTTCCAGGTGCCCTAGTCACAAAGATATCCTCCTGTACAAATACATCACAAACTAATCAACAACTTCAAGCTTGTTTCAAAGTTAAATAGCTGGCCTACAAGTTACTTAGGCTAAAATGTATCTATCAGCGGGCCTTTCACTGAAAAGATTCAAACAAGCAACTTTTTATGACCATCCAATGCCAATGTAATACATGAAAATTTTTTTTCTCAACTGCATGAATAATCTACTATATAGGTTAAAAAAACCAACTGAATGATAGTATGATATGCGTATGATATGCAAGTAGAGATTTTCTTTTGACATGTTCCTATCTCAAAATTTATAAAAGTACTATATCATGTAAAATTATCATCCAAGACAGTTGCTAATAATGCAATCAAGTAGGCATATGCAGGATAGGATTTTTATTTTTTAATTGTAAAATGAACAAAATTTAGTTGGAATGTGCATAACCTCCCAATTAAAAAGCCCAGCAGCAGCCTTACGTTTACGCATCTGGCGCTTCTCGTTATTCTTTTCAGAATCACAAACATTGTTAAGTTCTACCAAACAGTTTAGGAAACTCATTGTATCTGAAAGACCTTGAAGATCTCCATGAAGAATTTCAAAGTCTTCAGTGCATCTAGAAAAGAAATGGAAATGTGTCAAAAAAATGACAATTGAATCCATCATCATCAATTAAGATAGATAAAACGTACAAATCCGTAATTGAGTTGCTCTCACTCATCTGAGAAGTTGGCGATCCAGCACTTAAACCAAGTTCATTTTCAGCATTCGTATACCATTCAGGAATGCTGACATCTCTGCCAGGGACCCTTTGCAGTTGATACCCAAGAATTATGGTGTTGTGCAACGGGGCTAAAATAGACTGCAAACAATTCACCAAGGCTATGCACCAAGAAATAAAATGCAAGAAAAAAAAAACAACAAGGGCACACGATATACGTGGTTCGGCTTGTAAGCCTACGTCCACGGGTGAAGACAGCGAGAAATTTTACTATAACAAAAAGATGAAAATTACAAGTGTTTTACATTCCACCTCACAGAGCTTTCACTGTAAATCCGAGAACAGAAGTTCTCAAAATAACCCAACACTCTCTTTGCTCTCTCTCGGCTTTGCTTGTGCTTGCTTCCACGCCATTGCAATGCAGCATCCAAGCCCCTTTTATAGTGTGCAAGAGACGGCAAAAGAGGTGCCATGAATTAAATACTTCATGCACCAAAATCTTGCCATTTAGTTGGGAATGTGGTAGCCGAAATCAACAAAGGAAGCTTGACCGAAATGAGGCTACTAACTACAACATTAAAGCTCTTCAAAGCTAACAACAATCAACAAACTCTTCATTTAAATGGTAGAAACAAAGGGCGGCAATTGTCTTGGAAGAACTTTTCAAGTCACATGCACTTAACATATGGCATCACGCAACCTTCTAGCACCACTCAACTATATAAAGCAATCAATGAATCGGATTGTAAGATCTGATTCTACACTACTGTAGACCCAAATTTCATAAAATTGATAATGTAAATGAAGTAAATATTTAATATTCATTTTCACTTGGATGAAAAAAAAAACTCCTTAACTTGAGATGTGCATGGAAGAATGTCGGTGAAATAATGTGTGGGCGAGGATGTCGAACAGCTTGCCAATGGGCGAGCAAATACGGCTGATCGCCAATGGGCGAGAAAGGAAGGCCGTTCGCCAATGGACGAGCTAAATTGGCGAACAGAACGCCAGGATGGTGCTGAGGGCGAGTAGGGAGTTGGCCAAACGGGGTGAGGGCTCCTGCTCGCCCATACGGAATGAGAGAAATTAAAAGCATCAAATGAAAGTGTGAAAGGGATTAATGGCAATAGGACAAACAAGGGCCAGCAGAAGTCTTGTGTTGAGAAATTCTTAAGGAATTAATATACTACAAGACAAAAGAAAAGAATGAAATGAAAGTCAATAATAGTGGCAGTTGGAAGTAGCGTGGAGAAGAAGGAGAAGAGAAAAGAGGAGAAAATTAGTCAAACAGCAGAAGTAGACTCCCCGTAGCCATCCCTTTTTGGCTGGAATTTCTTCACCATTTAATGACAGTAGAAAATTCTTCACCACGCCATTGCCATATTTTCTTCACCATTTAATGAGTTATAAGACAAGGTAATGATGACAGAAAAACAGGATGAGAACAGGTGGTGGATTTTAAGTGGATTTGGGTGAGTATATAAAAAGAATATAACTGAAGAAAACCCACTTAGCCAGCTTCATCTTCCTCAAAATCCTTCGCGCCATTCTGATTTCACCTGCATGCTCACAAGTAATTCTCCTGTTTCTTTCATATAGGAACCATGAAAACATCAATTTTAGTTAGCCAAACCCTTCTGTAGTGTTGAAAAGCCAAGGAACAAGAGAAACAAAGCTAAGGGAGGCAAGAAAATATTCTGTTTTTGGAAGAGCAACTGGGTTAAGGTGAGTTCCATAATTTCTATGGTTCCCTTGATATTCAATACTGGATTTCTATGTTTTTATAACGTAATAAACATAGATGTAGCCTTGTTTTAGCTAAACCTTACTAGAATATATAAGAACTAGAACAAGGTGTAGTCTGAATCGAGAATAGACAATGTAAATACTGGAAATAATGATAATGGGCGAACTCAGTTAGTATGGGCGAGCTAAAATCTGGAATGTGGAAGTATAGGCGAGGTCGCCACCTGTAAGTTTAATGCATAGGCGAGTTGCCAATGAATAAAAGTGGTGTAGGGCGAGTTGAATTGTTGTGTGGGCGAACTCACACGTTAGCCTTGATTGGGCGAACTCCCACATATAAGCCATATGAATGGCGAGAATGATTGGGCGAGCTCCCAAGAGTAGATCGATTATAGAAGGGCGAGCTCTATGGGCGAATGGCGAACTCAATCTCGCCAATAGGAAAATATAAATAGCTTAGAAATTATTCGAAAAGAAAATATTAATGGAATTAATATTTTACCTTGCAGCCGGAAAGTGAGATTGATACGACGAACGGAAAGCAAGGCTACATCAGACGAGGTAAGGGAGTTGTGTGTGAAAAGAATGCATGTCCTGTGGAGTTAAATTTATGAAATTATTGAGAAATGGTTTTGGTTTATGACATGCATCTTAGTTTAATAAATGGTTTTGCTGTGACGAACTAAAAGCCAACTTTGTTGGGCGAACTGTTACAAGGCGTGCGAGCCCCTTTATTTTGATGATTGGCGAACTGATAAGTTGGGCGATCCCAAACCTTTTATATAATCTTTTGGGCGAGCTACCTGTTTTAAATAGAAAATCCGGACGAGCCATTGTGGGCGGACCCTTTTCAATGTTGTTCTGGGGCGGGCGACTAGCTTTTCATAAAATGGGCGAGCCATTAAGGGCGAGCCAGTTTTACTTGTTGTTTAAAAAGGAAATGTTGGAGGGCGAATACTAATTCACCCACCTTGGAGTTCACCACGGGCAAGCCGTGATAGGCGAGCTGACCATGGCGAAGAGGTTTAAAGTACATTTTCTCAAACGAAAAATGTGGCAGATTAATATTTTGAAAAATAGAAAATATGAAACCTTTTGGTCGAGTTGACCATGGGCGAGCCAGAATGGGCGAGCTGACCATGGGCGAGCAGATTTCAATTTATATTTTCTACGAAAATGATAATAATACCTTTTTGGAATTATTATTTATTCAAATGATTTAAATTCAATAATGTGTTTCCTTAAAGGTATTTTGAGTTATAAATATGATTTTGAGACCATATGCCCCTAGTTTCATGCATTTCTATTTGTTATGAGGCTGATGGACCCGCCAAGTCATCAGCGGTCTCGAGGTCACTTGGCAAGTGGACCCCGAAGACCACTCATAGATCTACAGTATTCCTTTTTGAGATAATTATTCCGTTCTCGCAAGGGGGAGGGGGAACGATGATAGCATGATTTATTTATAGGGTGATGCCTAGTCTCAACTTGTTAACTTTTGTTTACAGAGAGGATTTGTTAAATCCTATTCACTGTTTATTACATGATATTGTAAACTGTTTTCTATATCCACTGGGTTTACTATTAAGAAAGATAAAAGTTTTGGGAACAAGGTTTGATTTGTGTACATCTTCCTTACTGAGCATATTATCGCTCACCTCTTATTTTCCACTCCACAGATTGTTGATCTTGGATTAAGAGAATTACCTTCCAGAGATTATCGACTGCTAGCTGGTATTCGATATCAAAGGTATATGAATTCTTTTATATATTCAGAAAAATTTTACAGTACTGCTTTAAAATAGAAGGGAATGTATATGCATCTTAGTACAAGTAATAAGAGTTCTAATTTAAATTGTTAATAGTGTTAAGCATCACAGACAGCCCAACCGATAAGTAAGTGAAGTTTATAAGTAGATATTATGTTATATAGTAGATTTGGGAGGTTACACGGATAGCATTTACAAAAGTTGCTTAAAAAAAATTTTAGAATTATCAGTCAAGAGGATATTCTAAGCAGAAACTTTTAAAACCGGTAATAACTTCTCCTATCTGTATTCTGCCATAATATCACTCTGCTATTACAGAATACGTAAATTTGAGTCCACTAAAGGCAAGTTCAGCTGTTAGAACTGCCTTCATAATCAAGATGTGATTTCTGCTTATTTTCTGAGCATTGTAAGCTTAAGTTGCCACTTAAATCACCCAAAACAATTTCCCTTCTGACATGCATGCATGATCATGAAATAGAACTTTCCTTTAAAACAGTAGAAAGAAAAACTTCCCAACTTGTAGAAAACAAAGTTCCTCTATTTGACTATTCCTCCAAAATATGAGCAACTTCGTGTCAAAATCACCCAGCCAGTGAATCAAGCTGATACACTTCCTGATAACCCTAATATATATTCTATAATATTCCGACACATACTTTTGTTATATATATACACTTAAAAAAGAGCAGAACTTTTGTTTCTTCCATGGTTAGGAATTGAAGCAATACATCTACAAGGCACATAACTTAGGATGTCTCTGTTACAGGCTACAACAACAACAAGAATAGAGTTCAAGTAACACCACTAACAGCAGCATTTATGATGTACCTTATCTGAAGCATAATTCTTGCCAATTACAGTCTCCTGCAAGATGTGAGCTGCTACCTAAAACTTTAACGTTACATCAGCATTTTATCCATACAATATTAAAGTACATGTAGAAAAACTGGAATTTATAACTGACAAAAATTCACATCACGTACTTAAACAAACCAGATTCTCTTATTTAGACACTACTAGTGCATAATACCTAGAAATACCTCAAGCCCACCTTTAAACAACCAACGCAATTAAAATAATGAAAAATGAATGTAAAGATTTCTATTTCCAACAGTCAATATATCAATAATTAAGTTATATATTAGAGAAGTCATACAAAAAACTTTTCTGATTCTTCCAGAGGTAATCATATAATAAAAGTTGTAGAAATCTTTGGCCTCTCATGCGGCCACGTCACTCACCCTCATTTTCCCCCTTTCAACCCCTTTGTTAACTCACCACCCCGTTAAACCAATAAACCTGTCCTCTGCCCCAACACCATTTCTGCCATTCCATCGACCGTACTTTCGGTTTTGATTTACATCATAGATATTCGGATCTGATTAAGGAAATTCTGGCCGTTGATGAGTTACCGGTGAAGGGAAGTCCGGAGTATTATAGTGCTATGGTTCACCGTAAAATAATTAAAGGCCGTCGTTTGGCAACGGCTAATGATCAGACGCCGGTTACCTTTCTCGATGGAAACGAGACTTATCGATTGGAGGCCTTGGGATTGTATGATTTCGCTCGCCACCTCACTCTCATTCCTTTTGCTTTTTTGAATTCCACCTTTTTTATTGATTTTTTTAAAGTATTCATTTTTATTGGATTATATTTACTTATTTAATTTCTGCTTAGCAGTGGTTCAACAATTTTAGAAAGTGAACTTTTGAGAATCCAGAACCGAAGTTCATTTAAAAAAAAAAGTTTTGGCTTTCTTGCTGTTTGTTTGTTGAGAAAAACTGGATTACTTTTTCTACTCGGCTTAACTGTTTATCAGGTTTGGATTATGTTTGGTTGATGGAAAATCATGAAGGCAAAATAAAATTGGGAATAAAATGAAGAAAAAAAAGAAAAAATTTCTTTTCCTTTTAAATTCTTCTATCTATACAGAGCTTCAGGGATTAACAACTCTCTCTCTCTCTCTGCTCTCTTTTTCTTCTTTCTCTAGGATTGAATTAAGTAATTTCTTTTCCAATTTTTGTGGAATTACAGTTTGCATTACGCCAATGTATTGGTGGGGACGCCAGCTTTGACCTTTTTGGTGGCATTAGACACAGGCAGCGATCTCTTCTGGCTGCCATGTGATTGTTCCAGTTGCGTGAAAGGCATAAAGATTAACACTACCGAAGTAACCATTTTCTTCTTTATATCACTTCATTAAATAAAAGAGAATATCTGAAATGTTATGCTTCATTAATTACTTCAATTCTACATATAATTCTCCCACCAGTTGTGATTTGGCCTGAGTTTCTTAAACCAAGTTGAACCTGCCCTCTCTGCTGATTTGAAATGGTAGTGCTGATGCACGAACAAACATTTTGATGGTATCTGTTTGTAATTTTTGTGATGCAGGAATTGGACTTTAATATCTACAGCCCTAATAAGTCGTCTACAAGCTCCAGGGTTCCCTGCAGCAGTGACATGTGTAGACAACAAAGAGGATGTTCTTCACCTCAAAGTAATTGTCCTTATCAAGTTCTCTATCTGTCCAATGGCACTTCATCTAATGGGGTCCTGGTCGAAGATGTCTTACACTTAACTACAGATGCTGATAAGACCAAAGCTGTTGAAGCCAATATTACTCTCGGGTTTGTAACTTTTAGTTCCTTTTCCATTTAAGAAACATTATGAAAGTGCCAGAAATTCCACTCTGCTGTCTTGGAAAATAGAACCAGTGAATGATATGAACTCTGATCAACATGATATGCACTGTTATTATCTGATTCTCCGGGTAGGCTGCTGAAAGTTGGAATTACCTGTATGTTTGCCTGTTCCCTTATTCTTGGTCTTAGCCTTTGTCCTGCAACCAAAATCCTACTCAAATCCAAACTTTTCCTTTCACTCTTTTTGCTATCATTACTTTGCTTTCCAAAATCCTTTGTTGATTTCATGCCTATCTCCTGTGAGGTATGGCTCTCTCAAATCTAGACCGGTGTTTCTCAGTGTTTGGTGTGGCTTCCAACGATGCAACAAATCGATGTTTCGGGTGCCCAAAATCCAAACTTGAGATCCCAACTCCTATTATTTTCTTGCGTTTTCTCAGTGACCAAATTATGTCTGATCCTGATTTTTTTTTTTGGATTTTGTTCAGTCCCAAATCGAAATTAGAAAAGTCTTTTTTTTTTGCAAGAAATTGTGTAAAATCAAAATCTGGAATATGGGTTTCTTGGTAAAAACCCTTTTTTTTGCTGTGTAGATCCATCATTTATTACTCTGCTTGGTTTTCCAGTCGTGTTCTATCTTCGTATTTGTGCTTTATAGTTAAACTTATATGATGAAAAGATATAATTCCTCAATGTGTTTAATTTTTTTTTTGTTAGATTACTTACAGATTTGTGTGGTTTATTGTTGCTGATAGTAAATTTATTCCTCACATCTTATTTAAGTAATAGTGAGCTCATTTTATATAGAGCATTAGTAAACTGAAGTAGATGGTTGCTATACTTAGTGTGCTCAGCTGCTGTTACCGATTATTGTAGATGCTGACAGAGTCTTAGTGTGCTTCGTTTGGTTGAGAGATAGAAAGGCTAGGGAGTTAGCTTATAGGGACTTCAAACCAATTTGGGAATTATAGTTCTTAACAAAGGAAACTTTTCAATTGAGAATACAAATTTAGGGACGGAATTGCAGTGACATTATTTGTTTTTTTACTTTTTGTTTAGGAATTATGGATGTATATTCTCATGTTGCTGTGATTCAAGTTAGGACATCATAAACATATTGTGATGTGCATAGATATTATGAGTGTTAAACATTGGAAGTATGCTAATGGCCTTTCGTAGTGTCTGCAGCAAAAAACTATTTTATCAAAAGAAAACTAGACAAATGACAAGGAACGAAAAAAATAATACAAGATTTTCAGACAATTTCTTTTTTTTTTTTAATTTTATACACCTTGCACTTTGGCTATATCAGCGATTGCCTGTAAGCATTTTCACAGAGAGCAAATAGTTGTAAAGATATTTTTTTCTTTTTATTTTTTCGTAAATGTATGACCACTACTTCATTCCTATATTCTTTTGGAGCCTTGAGTATATTAATCGAGATTTTCTTTTCTTCTTATTATCAGTGGGGGAGTTTCTGTGGATTTGAAAATTGATACGACCAAAAGGGTGTTTGTATAGATGAGTTGTGGACAAATTTGGCCCTTAAAAAGTTGGTAATTTACTTTGAGAGGCAGTATGCTCAGCAAGAATTTTGGTTAGTTAATTATTAACTTTTAATAGTTCACATATATATAAATTTGGGTGTATTGGTTTAATAATAGTAGTATATATTGTTAATTCTTCATTTCTCATTTTCAACATAATAATTCTGGAGAATGGCACTTGCTACTATTTCCATGTGTGATTGTTTTCAGTTGAGCCATAAAGGATTTTTAAGCGTGCATGATTTTGTTTTTGCTATCTGCACTCTTGACTTTTTCCCAATAAGAATTGCTATCATGAAGTGCACTTGGAAAAATAAAGCATACCCTTGCCATCTTATTTGAGCATTGTGCACAATCCCACACTCATTACTAATTTGCTGAATAGAAAAAAAAAAGAGATTGACAATAAAACTGCTGGTAATATGGTAATATCAATTTTAACGATTTTGTGATATTTTATCGGCACTTATAAATACCAATAAAAATAACCTTTTTTTTATTTTGTGACATCCTTAAATACATTTATAAAATTTTCAAGCTTTGCCAAAAATTTTAGTTTTGTGTTTGTGTGTGTGTGTGTGTAGGGAGAGACGCATTGTCTCTCTCTTACAATAACAGCTTTAGATTTAGTAGCGGTCATTTTTTTGGCTATGTGGTTCTGTATTATATCACCATACCTAGATCTTATGAGCTCTTACTAGGATCATGTTATTAATGGCAACAAATATGTTAAAATCTCAACCCTTTTTGTGTTTGCAGATTCTGTTGTTGGTTAAATTTGCAAAAAATTTACTAAACTGTGTTCAAATATGATAAATTTTAGAACTTAGTTTTACTCATTCATCTATCTATTTCCATTCTTCCCACGTTACCTTGAGAACCTTTATTTTTTTTTTTTACCTCTCTAGCAGGGTTTAATGATTATTTTCACTCTGATTCTGATTTAAAGATATGGCTTGAACCATCTTAATCTCTGTAACTCTTCCATGGAGGGACTGAGGTCTCCTTTATGTAATAAATAACCATTACCCACTTTCTAAGCTCTGTAACATTTAGCAAAATTCAAGGGAGAAGATCTGAAGATTATTGTTGGATGTCATGAAGTGTTATAGATATGATTTATCACTAGAGGTAAATAAAGCAGTAGCTTTAAAGACTAAGTTTTATCAAATTGCTTCTGAATTTGATAGTGTGCACTTTCCCTAGGTCTGAACAGAGGCAACAACATTTTTAAGATGAGATTTTGCATTAGAGCCATCATTTTAACAATAAAATATAAAAGAAAGAAAAAGAAAAATGACTTCATTATAGTCTTTTTTTCTGTGACTTCTTTATAATCTTTAAATATGAGGAATCACCAAAGAGTTCAGCTCTTAAATCCAGGTTATTTAATTTTTCAAGAAATAGCACTCCATTGTTGCAAGTAACAGAATTCACCTATATAGATTTAATTCTTGCCTCTTTATGTTGTGCTTTGCTTAAGAATGAATAATGATGATATGCATATATCGTGAATGCCTATTAATTTAACTGTTTGTTTGTCTTTCTCTGAGGACTTATGGTTTCCATCATGCATTTCGTAAGGGCAAACAGATCAAGAAGGAATCAAGCTGTTGCCCTATAGGTTCATCGTTTTTTGCTCACTTCATTTCACTTGGGAGCCCTGTAGAAGTTTCTTTCGCTTTGATCATCTTTTTGGACATGGATATGAGGAATGCCAAATACATCATATCTCTTATGTGTTTGCCATGTCATCATGTGTCTTTCTGTGCACTTTTGTTATTCTTTCCTTATAGGTTCACCATGTCATCATATGTTTGGAATTTGTTTGCTTCCTTATATAACTTCTCCATTTCCATTCAGACGTAGCTTCCATTTAGGCACAGCCATGATGTAAGTTCTGTGATAAAGAATAGAAATATTGTGTAATGTGAACTATCATGTATATAATGTATATTTTGTTTTTATGAATTCGCTTTACCAAGAAAATCTACAAATGCTCATACTCATCCATTTACCTGAAAATCAATGCCTTGGTTGATATATTCTAATTTTGATATAGGTGATTAAAGTTTAACTTCCATTAGATTCAAGCAATGAAATTTTAGGTCATTGGACCTAGAGTATATTTCATTCAATATGTCAAGATTTGATCAAGATGCTGCTTTGCTAAGTTCTCTAAAAACTTATTTGTATTTTGAATACATAATTTGAATCATATTGTCCCATGCATTTACCTGATATTTTTCATATTTCAGATAGATCTTATATGCCTCTTCTTTACCTCCTTATCCCGCGGCATCGCGCGGGCATAATGCTAGTGGTAATAAATACTCTAGAATCTAATGTTCATATTTTAGCTTTCATCTCCCAGCCGACATGTTTCAATCAATTCAACTTTTTACTGAACTTATTAGCTTCAATTTTTTTCCCATTCAAAAGGCGTAATATAATGCTTGGGCATAATTGCACATAATTGTTAAGGTTCAGAGCAAACTTCAAGTGTTATTTTCTATGTTCAAATTTCATATCACCAGTTGATCATGTCTATGTGAATTGTAGATTTTACTATCACTAATATTAATAAGCTAAAGCCCATATTTATATGCCTGATATTCTAGTTTGTAATTGCTTAAATATTCAGAAGCATATGCAAAATGTTTAGAAAATTAATAGAACTCAAGGAATGGTAGAAGATACCTCGCCACCGTTGATGCCTCCCTCGTAGCATGGTTTCAAACTTATTGCACGTTCAAGATAGGGTTTCCAATGACCAGTGAGTAAATCCCTCCTAATCATCTCAACTCCACTTTGATAAAACTGTGTAGAAGATAATCAATTTATTTATTTTATATATTCAAAGTTCTTGATAATAAATAAGGATATAAAAAAGGACAAGTGACTGAAACAAAGAAAGTAGATGAAAAGAAAGGCACCTCAAGCATATTTCTTAAGAAGGGTTCCTCATTGAAGTAATCTCTTCGTACAAAGATAAAAGGTAACTTATATGCCAAGGCTTCACTAACAGTACCATATCCAATTTTTCCTGAAACAATGGGGACCCTATTGAGAATTACTTCTCACTCATCTAATAGAGTTTTGCATCAAGAAAAATTTCTAACTAACCAAGCATACAGTCAGACGCCGCTATAAGGTCAGGCGTGCATGCATCTTCTGGCAGCTTCACAAAATTAGGTGGAAGCTCCTGGGTATCAGAAGCACCACAAACCTGGAACATAAAACAATATTCAAGATTACTGCATAATGCCAGACAGTATGTTCATGTCTAAGCAACCGATAGGGACATTTGAATGTGCTATAAAAGATACCAGGCACAGCCAACCAGAAGGTAAGTATTCTTCCTTTAACTTCCACCCTGCAGGCTGCATGTAAGAAACGAGTGAATAACTGCACTTAAAAATGGATAAATATCTTAATCCTAATAGAACTGTAGAATTATCTAACATATTGGCGTAGAAGTAGCAAATCCGACTACAATTTAGATATTTTATTAGGTTATTATCTTGCCAAATATAAATAATGCCAAAAAAATGTTTGGAACTTCAGTCAAACAGTTGTCATTTAACACATCAGAAGCCATTCACAATGGTATATAATATATTCTCTAACACATTAACTTGTTATATGTTATTTGTTGGTTCAGTTAATAGCTAGCTAAACAATCAAGTTAGTTTACTAAACCAGAAAATAATAAGCAATATGTGTTCAGCTGTTAAACTATTTGCATAATTGATCAATATCTGAACGGACACCAAGTACTTCAGCAATCATTTTTGGAAATGATCATTCAAAAACCATTAGCCTAACACAATCTACTGGGATAAAAGCTTTGATGATGATGATGATAATCATCCAAAAACAATGATACTCCATGTTTATGGGAGTCATATACAAGATCTCACCAGCAAAGTCACAACAAAAGGATGAAGAAACAGCGTAAGGATAAAAATTATGTTGTCCAACAACCAAGAGAGAAGGGGAAAGCCACAATTTTATACCACCAAAAGTTCCTAGGCATATACATTAAGCCATATTGTCCAAATAAAATTCACAGAAAAAATTTCTTATGAACAGGATCAATCTTGAGTTGATAAGTTAAACTTACCTGTCCACC
This sequence comes from Heritiera littoralis, assembly GCA_031772115.1. NCBI lineage: Eukaryota > Viridiplantae > Streptophyta > Magnoliopsida > Malvales > Malvaceae > Heritiera > Heritiera littoralis. The sequence goes on from JAPDPK010000003.1 coordinate 240,553, forward strand.
AAAGTTGAGAATAACTAGCTTCACATCCTCACCAATTCCAAGTTGCTTCCTCACCTAGAGCCAACAGGAAGGGAAAAAGAGACCTTCAAAACATAGATCAAGATACATATTACAAAATGTAAAAGGTATAGTTACTGCTTTGTTCCAACCTCCTTGCGAGATTTATGCAACCTCCTTACAACTAGAGGTACATCAATAACATCACAGAAAGCAGGCACTGTGAAAAGAAGGGACAGTCAGATTCCAACAATTAGACTTCAAAGAATTTCTAATCAAGAAAAAAAGCATAGAAATGATGTCTGTATACATACTTGGACAATATCCTGGGAGACGAGTGAGAAACTCACAATGTGAATAATCCTCTGCTATCTGCATTAAAGTGTAAAGAAATTTGCACAAATAAAATTGAAGTAACTGTTATAGAAATTTCGCACTTGATGCTTTGTCTGGAAGTAACCACTTCCAACAATCAGTGAGCCTCACATGTTTTAAAAGTGTTATTGAACTAAAAACAATCAACTGTATACAAATATTGGATGCAAAAAAATGAACGGCATGTTTTTTTATGTGATATTTATTTCTCTACTAACAACCTTCACAACATGGTAAGCTCTTCATAGGAATATATATATATATATATATATATATATATATATATATATATATATATATATATGCAGAACAAAAGCTAAAAAAAAAAAAAAATTCTAACTTATAGCACCAAAATAAAAAAGCTAACAAGTTCGGTAGAAAAACACCTAATTATTAGCAACTAAAAATTACCTCCTCATGACAGAAAATAAGCAGAAAGCAAAAACTAGTGGTCATAGAATATATGAATCAAAAACAAATGGAAGACATTGATCACCTGCCAAACTATTGAACGATGATGATATCCAGCAGCCATCACATATTCTGCATAAATGAAGTCCCAGCTGCAATCACAGATGGCACAGATTAAAAAATGTTTGCAAATTTTTGGCTTCCGTCCATTTCACAGAGTTCATAAAGGTCTGATACTCAAAACAATATCAAAAAATGAAGGGTTTAAAAACAGATTTAATTCATATAACGGTGAACTTCTTCCTTGAAAAGAATGTCAAGATAATAAGTTACCTGAAGTTGGTTACACAGACTGAGCGGATTCCAGCTTCGGCTGCTGCCCGGCATGCAACTGGAACAGCATCCGAAACCTGTTCTCATTCATCGCAAACTTAGTTTTTAGTTGGAAGACATTTTAAATACAGTCAATATGATACACGATTTTAAGTATCATTTCCATTTTGTTTAATAAAATTTTAGATGAATCAAGGTCCCAATTAGATTCAAACACTGAAAAGTGAAGGAAAATTAAGTACGAACCACTAAGTCGGCTTTGATGGAGTTGAGCTACTCTACTTCTGTTGCCAAAATAGAATCCCGAGGTTGCACGGCTGTTTCAGAATACTAAAATAGTAGAAGAGAATTAGCAAATATTACAAAAATCAGGGCAGAAAGACAATCAGTATGCAAATATAAATTTGTAGATTTGGTAAAATTTTTAGAGTGATATGAATAATGTTATGCTAAAGCTACAATAAGATGATGTATTCAAATTTTGAATGATTTAAAAAAAAAAGTTTGAAGCACCTTCTGCAGAGAGGCAAGACGATCCACGGTCAATGCATCTGCCTGAACTGCTCCACAGTCTAAAACAAGCTGATGATGGCATAGGGAGAAATAAAGATTAGTAAAACAGAGCTGAACATAATTTTCCAGCACATAAGAAGACAATTGTTGAAGAGTTCTGTATTTTCTAACATATTCATCAGTATTATATTAAATTATACAAATATAACACAATGGTAGGAAAACTAAGTGTAAAAAGAGAGAGAGAGAGAGAGAGGTTATTGAGACATGCGAAAACCTTGCGAAGGAAGAGACGAGGGGACTGAATTTCAGAAGTGAAAACAAAGTCAGGTGCACCAGTGACGACGTGTACGTCATGCCCCGCTGCAATCAGATTTCGAACAACCTGCAAGACAGCAGTGATCATATGAAGCATTTTACAGAATCTGAGCGAATTAAGAACAGCAAGAAATAAAAAAGAAAAACCTCTACAACACGAATGGCGTGGCCGAAACCATGACCAGTGACATAGTAGGCAAAGACGAGGTGCTTGATGGATGCACACTCGACTCCGTTTTCTTCGATCCTCGTATCGATCTTATTTTTTTTAACTTAATAGTCAAATATGACATCAACATTTATCACAAAATAGAATTAAATCCTCAACGTTTAAATGTATAAAAATCAGTCATCAACGTTACAAAATAATTGAATTAAGGACATTTCGTTAAATACTTTAATTTCCGTTAAATTTTATTACTGGTAGAGATAACGGAAATTAAATGATTTAACGAAAATATCCTTAATTCAATTATTTTGAAACATTGAGTACTGATTTTCATGAATTTAAACGTTGAAAACTTAATTCCATTTTGTGACAAACGTTGAAGTCATATTTAGCTATTAAGCTTTTTTTTTTTTATATCAATCACTTACTCCTAAAACTAAAAAGCTAAAATCTATGTAGAAACTTTATTTATTTAATTAATATCAAAACGTAATAAAAATAGATTAAAAAGATGACACAATTAACTAGGACTCTTCTACTAAATTTGTTGCATCTCTGATAAGATAGAATCTTTTGACGAATTTCTATCTTCTTATCTCATTATTTTTATTAAAATATATTTATCAAATATATATACAAAAAATAAACTTAGAATTATTTTTTATTTTTATCTCCACTATTAATGTTCGTTTTTAAATTTAAATATATAAATATATGAACTATCTAACAAGAGTATTTCGAATTTCAAGAAAGAAAGAAGTTTTTTCAGAAACAATTTTTTTAAATAAAAAAAATAGTTTCCGTTCAACATGGCACGTTCCCCATCTTCATCCGTTATCTTCATTTTTTAATGAGTTGATGTCATTATTACGCAAGCTAATTTAATAACAGTTATCTTCTCCCTTTTTTCTTTATTTTTTGAGTTTATATATGATGTACTGACAGTGCATAATTTTTATACACTGTCAATATATCAGAGGTTGACACCTCATCAATAGGTCCTTATGGGCAAATTAAAAAAAATATATTTATATTTGCATATAAGGGCTTATTAAAGAGATGTCAACCTCTGGTGCATTGACAGTGTATAGAAACAATACACTGTCAATGCATCATATATAAATCCTTATTTTTTTTGGTGAAAAGGAAATTCAAAGCAGAGTTTACATCTTAAATCCATAAAGGAAACAGATTCCCTGCATATCAACATCTAAGAGATGAACCAAACTCAAAGGAGGAGAAGTAATCTTCTCAAATTCTACATCCAAACCAGATCACATGCCATTTTTGCTATTTTATCGGCACAAAAGTTGCCTTCAAAAGGGAATGGCGAATCTCCATTGACCAGAGCGTGTTGAGCAACTCCCAAATAATGAATTTCTTATAAGTTTTCTATATTTTTAATTTTTATTCGTCCATGTCAAAAAAAAAATTTTCTCATAGTATTGAATACTGTTAGTATCATTGTTTGGAACCCAATAAGCCCACTGGTCCATTGTTAGTATCATTATCAGAAGGTCCAATAGGCCCACTTCACCGAGTTTAATTACGCATGGCCCACTTAATTACACATCATAACCATTGCTCGCCGTAACTGCTGCTCGCCGTTACGTAACCGACCATTAATGAATGTAACCGCCCACTTAATACCCAACGGGCATAACTGCCCATAACTCCCATTTAATTACATAAATGGGCGTAACCAATCATAGCATCTGTTACATCCAGGATTGCCTATAAAAGGCCCGAAGACAGAAGAGACAAGGTATGAAAACACATATTCATCTTCTCTAGTCTTGATATTCTCTTAAACACTTTTCTGACTTAATCATCAGAGAAAGTCCCACTGGGAACAAACCCAGTGGTCCTTATTTTGCAGGTTGATCCAAGGAGTAAAGAGTTGATCCATCGTCAGCAAGCCTAGTAACCTTTTTGGCATCAACATTTTGCCACCGTCTGAGAAAGAAGAAGAATGTAACAGCCCGTTACCACATTTTTTTCACGTATTTCCATACAACTTTACCGGTTGGGCTGTCTGCGATACCAATAACATCTTACAATGATAGTGATAAATAATAACATTTATTTATCAAATACGGAATATGAAATTTCTTTTCATTATTCCTTACATCTGACATCCCCTATTGTCTTTATTTCAATAAAGTAGTACTGTATACATATGTCTGGAATGTAAAGGAGAAGAGACTGTACCTGTCATGTTTAACATAACATGCCTCAGCGCTTTAAACGTAGCTGTACCCATCTGAGAGCTAATTCTCTAACTCCGTGTCTTTTGTCTGTGTAGTTAAAACAAAAGGGTGAGCGATTCATACGCTCAGTAAGGGAAACATATGCTATTTTATAAAAATAAAACCATATTCCACAATTTATTTGTTTTCCAAAAATCACATCAAATAGGAAAACAGTGGATATAGTTACCAACACTTTCCATACACCAGCCAAATCATTGGCTAAACAGTTTACTTTAAAATGTAGTAAACAGGATTCAATAAATCCTTTCAGTAAACAGAAATCAGTAAGTTGAGACTAGGCATCAAACAAATCATGCTCTCATTGTTCCCCCAGGAACACAAGTAATCCGCTTTTGGGGTGCACCCGTAGGCCATCGCCCCTCGCGGCTATCTCAACTAAATCTATGGCCATAATCTATAGATGGTCCTCGGGTCCACTTGCCAAGTGACCTCGAGACTGCTGATGACTTGGCGGTTCCATCAGCCCTGTGACGCCCTGAGGTGCACTCGTTGGTCCATCTACCTGAGCCACCACCCCAAGCGGGTCACGCAACTATATGAATAATAAAGCATGAACACAGGGCCTAAAGTCTCAAAAATCACTTTATCTCTCATGAAAACCTTTATGGAATTATCTCACCATATTTTCTCAAAATGATTTGATTTCCAAAAAGGTTTAGACTTTCTGTTTACAAAACACCTTGACAACCTTTCAAAATCTCAACCTTTAAAATCTACTCGCCCATGGTCAGCTCGCCCAATATGGCTCGCCCATGGCAGCTCGCCCAATATGGTTCGCCCATGGCAGCGCGCCAACCTTTGCTTTTAAAACAACAAGCAAAACTGGCTCGCCCTTAATGGCTCGCCCATTAGTCAATTCGCCAAAAAGGGTTTCATATTTTCTATTTTTAAAGCTCTTAAAAAAAACTCATTTTTCGTTGGGAAAATGAAAATAAGAATCTGTTCGCCATGGTCAGTTCGCCCATCGTGGCTCGCCCATGGTGAATTAGAAAGTGGGGTGACAAGTAGTCGCCCGCCAAACATTAATTTTAACAACAATTAAAACTGACTCGCCAAAGCGGCTCACCCATCATATAGTTGTCATGGTCAACTCGCCCAACAGCGGCACTCCATGGTCAACTCGCCCATTATATGAAAACAGGGGTCGCCCGCCCCAAAATCACATAAAAAGGGTTCGCCCATTTAGCTCGCCCGGATTTTTTTTATCTAAAACAAAGCCACTCGCCCAAAATATCAAGTATTATAAAAGAGAGCTCGCCCACTTAGCTCGCCCACCCTGTAAAATCCGAATTTTATTATACTGTATGTCATATGTGTACATTATTGATAGTGGAAATAAATTCTTTTAGTGAAGTTAAAGAATAACCGAATGTGAATTTCCACTTTTCATTTTAAGTGATGATTTATAGTATGGTGTATAAGGAAAGAAAAACAAATATTAAAGTGCAATAAGAAATAGTGGAATCTAATTTTGATAAAAGGTATGAGAGCATTAAATGATGTGAAAATACATGTGAATAGTTAAGGCAGTAAATGAAATGGAAAGTGTAAAAGAGAATTTATGGCTAGAGAACAAAACAAAGAAAAGGATGAGGAGATAGCCAATCAACGTTGGCTGGAAGTGAGCTGGCGAGGAGAAGAGAAGAAAAGAAAAGGGAAAAGTCAAGAAAAGGGGCTAATAGTGGACTTCTCGCCACTTGCTTCTCTTGACAATAGGACTAAGCAATAAATGGAAGAGAGAATAGTCAAAAAACGGGATTTCAGTAAAGACTTTACACCGTTCCTTTTGCTTCGGTTTCTTTGGTTTTTAATGCATGAAATGATGAAAGAAACGTGATAAGGAAACAGGTGGTAGTTTCTAACAGGATCAACATGGCTATATAAGAAGGAATACGTGAGGGAAGATGATGTAGCTAACTTCATCTTCTCAAATAGCCTTCTCGCCCATTCTGTTTCTCTGCAAGTCCGTCTTTCATTCCTCCGTTTTCCTCATAAATGAACCATGCAATTTCATCTTTTAGCTAGCCAAACCCTTCCGCAGTGTTGAAAAGCCAAGGAACAAGAGAAGTAAAGCTAAGGGAGGCAAGAAAACATTCTGTTTTGGAAGAACAACTGGGTTAAGGTGAGTTCTATAATTTCTATGGTTCTCTTGATATTCAATACTGGGTTTCAATGTTTTAAAACGTAATAAATATAGATATAACCTTGTTTTAGCTAAATCATGCTGGAATATATGAGAACTAGAACAAGGTGTAGTATGAATCGAAAATAGACAATGAAAATACTAGAAATAATGATAATGGGTGAGCTCAGTTAGTATGGGCGAGCTAAAATCTGGAATATGGCAGTAAGGGTGAGGACCAATGATCGCCAATGAGGCGAGTAGGTAATAGAGAACTCGCCAAAGTGTTATTCAAGGGGGCGAGGTCGCCCAACACTAGTTTAACCCATGGGCGAGCCCATCTCTGAATAGGAAGCCATATGGCAAACTCACATGTATAAAAAATTGGGCGAATTCTTACATCTAAGAAAATTTAAGTCTGGCGAGCTGAATGTTGGGCGAGCTCCCAAATAGATGAATAGAGAGTAATTCTGGGCGAGCTATTATCTCGCCAAAGTGATTGAAAATAGTTTTAAGAAAATTATTAGAAAAAAAAATATTAATAGTTTCATAAATTATTTGCAACCGGGAATTGGGAATTGCTATTGGCGAGCAAGAAGCAAGGCGAAGCAAGACTTCGTGAGATCAGGTAAGGGAGTTGTGTGTGAAAAGAATGCATGTCCTGTGGAGTTCAATTTATGAAATTACTAAGAAATTGTTTTATTTTATGACATGCATTGGTTTGATACATTATATACTGATTTGGGTGAGCTAAAACCCAACCCTTACATATGGTTGGGCGAACTGACCCTCCTGTGTTGATGTTAAGCGAACTGGTTTGGCGGGCGAGCCACTTGGGCGAGCTCACTTTTTATGATTTTTAGTATCTTGGGTGAGTAGCCTTATTTAAAAAGAAACATGGGCGAGCTAAAGTGGCGAACCCTTTTTCATGTTGCTTTGGAGCGGGCGACCCCTGTGTTTTTATGGGTGGGCGAGTTGACCATGGCAATACCATAAAGGGCGAGCCTTGGGGCGAGCCAGGTTAGTTTGTTTTAAATCGCCAAGGGTTGGCGGGCGAACAGAAGTTCACCGCACTTGGCGAGCCGTACTTGGCGAACTGATTTATGAATTATTTTTAATATTTTGAAAATAGAAATATGAAAATTATTTTGGGCGAGTTGACTAATGGGGGAGTTGGCCAATGGCGAGTTGACTATTAGCGAGCTGACCATGGGCAAACTAGCCATGGGCGAGCCAATTTAACCCATGCCTTTCTCACAAGGAAAATGTTGAGATCACGGGCTGTTTTATTATTCAATAAAACCTTTTGGAAATCAAATCATTTTGTGGAAATGATAACATGAGTTATAAAAGTGATTTTGAGACTTTAGGCCCTAAGTTCATGCTTTATCATTCATGTAATTGCGTGACCCACTTGGGGCGGTGGCTTGGGCCAATGGACCAACGAGTGCACCTCAGGGCGTCACAAGGCTGATAGACCCGTCAAGTCATCAGTGGTCTCGAGGTCACTTGGCAAGTGGACCCGATGACCATCTACAAATTATGGCCATAGATCTAGCTGAGATGGCCGTGAGGGGCGGTGGCCTATGGGTGCACCCCAAAAGCGGACGACTTATATTCCTGGAGGAACAGAGAATGATTTATTTATTGCCTAATCTCAACTTATTGGTTTTTGTTGAAGTTAATAATATTCATTGTTTTGTGTTGTTATGGGTTGATGATTAAGATAATTAAATTGTTTTTGGGAAAATGGTTGTTATTTTATAAAGCAGCATACACCTTCCTTACTGAGCACATTATCACTCACTCCCTATTTTTCACTACACAGATTATTGGGTTTGGGCTAAGAGAATTACCTTACAGAGATCTGATATCGAAGGTATGTTGTATTGTTTTGTATATTCAGTAATATGGTACAGTACTACTCTAAATTAAAGGGAATGTATATACCTCTTAAGGTAATAATTTAATAATTCTTATAAAAGTGATAGGAGTTGATAAGCATCACTGACATGCCAACCGGTAAATGAGTGTAATTAATAAATGAATATTCTGTATTTTGTGGATTTGGGATGTTACAGATTTAATGGTATCAGAGCAGGGTTGGTCGGATGTTTAGTGATGCTTAAAAACGAGAAGTGAATAGTAAACATTCCCTTTAGTACTGTATAATCTTAATATATGATTGATATACTAATGATGAGTAATAACTGATTTCTGTGGTACAGAAATGAGTGGAAGAAGGAGAGTGATACGCTCAGTTAGACATATCGGCCGAGGTAGGGCGGCACAGATTCCGGAGCCGCAGACACTTGAACCTGCCCTAAGACCTCCACTTCTTATACAGCCGGAGAGTATTGATACTCGTGAGAGCCGAGTGAGGCTAGTAGCAGATTTTATGACTATGTATCAGGCGGACAGAGCCGCTGATAGGGCGAAGAGGGAGAGAGACACAGCTCTCGCAGCCCTAGTAGAAGCGCTAGTACCGCCACCGCCGGCACCAATGGTGCCTGAGCCTCAGCCTATTCCACCCCCGGCACCTCAGCCACCGGTAGTTCCACCACAGCAATTGATTCAGCCGCCTCGAAATGCAGAGTCTTATTGTAATGTGGCATTGGTGAAATCATTTAAGAAGTTAGATTCACCTAAGTTTAAAGGTACTAGGGATCCACTAGTGGCAGAGCAATGGGTCATTGAGATCGATAGATTACTTCAGATCATGAGATGTTCAGAGACGGAGAAGGTAGGCCTAGCAGTATTCCAGTTGGTAGATGATGTGAGACATTGGTGGAAGGCCACTCAGACCGTATTATTTGCTCAGCATCAGGATCTGTCCTGGGATATTTTTGTGGAAGCTTTTAGAAGGCAGTATATTCTTGACACTGCTCAGGAAAAATTACAGCAGGAATTCATGGGTTTAGTTCAGGGTAGCATGTCAGTGGACGAGTATGAGGCCAAATTTACCACACTAAGCCGTTTTGATCCACAGACTAGTGCGAATACCCGGTATAAGATTTCGAGGTTTAGAGCTGGTTTGAGGCCATCCATCAGGATGAAGCTAGCCCCATTTGTTATACAGACTTATGATGAGATAGTTCAACGAGCTCAGCTATGTGAGAGGGATTATGAGCAGCTCCAGCTCGATTTCAGTAGCAAGAGTAAAGGTAAAGCAAAGGCAAAGGCTAAGAGGTTTATAGAGGAAAGATCAAGAAGAGAGCAGCCTAAGAGAAGTAGACCCATGGGCATACAGATTTTAGAGGGCAGATTTACTAGACCAGCAGTTTTTACACCTGCTAGTGGCCCTACCACTACTCAAATGAGTGTTGCGCCCTTATGTAGACATTGTGGAAGGTCGCATGGGTCACGCCCTTGCCCTTTAATGTCTGGGGCATGTTTTAGATGTGGACAGACGGGGCACTTTATCAAGAATTGCCCGATGCTCAGAGAATCGACTGCTTCTACTATTCCTCCTGCATCACCTCAGATAGCGGCCCCGGCAGCTCAACGTGAGCTAGAGAAAGCGACACCCTCACAGCCTAGGAGGGCGACAGCCGCAGAGAAAGGTAAAAAGGTTGTGACTTAGGGTCGGGTGTACGCGTTGGATCAAGAGACTGCCGACGCCTCTATCGATGTGATTAAAGGTAAAATTTATCTCTTTGATATTCCCGTAATTACCTTATTTGATCCAGGTTCTACCCATTCATTCTTATCTCCTACATGTGCTAACAGGACCCCAGTAGAGCCGGAGTTGTTAGGGTATACTTTACAAGTGAATACCCCTTTTAAAGATTTCGAGAGGACAGATATTGTATATAAGAATTGTAAATTGACTATAGGAGAGAAGGTTATGACAGCTAATCTAATTTTGTTGGATATATATGATTTTGATATTATTCTAGGTATGGATTGGTTAGCTGCAAACTATGTTAGTTTGGATTATAATACTAAGTTTATTGCCTTCTCTCATCCCGAAAAGTACATTGTAAAGTTATTGTAAATTAATAAAAAGTATGTGAATTTTATGTTATGAGATGCCATGTGTACTGAAATTGTGGTTGTGTATGAATGTTTATGAAGGATATATTGCTAGTGTGGAGGATGTAGAGAGGAAACATCCAGAGATTCAAGAGATCCCTGTGGTCAAGGACTTCTTGGATGTATTTCCAAAGGATTTACCAGGGTTACCACCGGATCAAGAGACGGAGTTTACGATCGAGTTGGTACCCGGTACGGAGTCGATTTCTAGACCCCCATATCGGATGGCACTGACTGAGTTGGATGAGCTTAAGGAGTAGCTCCAAGAGTTATTAGATAAGGGATTTATACGTCCCAGTTTATCACCTTGGGGAGCTTCGGTATTATTTATTCGGAAGAAGGATGGTAGTCTCCGGTTATGTATAGATTATCGGATGTTGAATCGGGCTACCGTTAAGAATAAGTATCAACTACCTTGGATTGATGATCTGTTTGATCAGCTCAGTGGTGCACAGGTATTTTCTAAGATAGACCTACGATCAGGCTATCATCAGTTGAAGATTAAGGAGTCGGATGTGCATAAGACGGCATTTTGGACTCGCTATGGTCACTATGAGTTCTTAGTGATGCCTTTTGGGTTAACAAATGCCCCTGCAGCTTTTATGAGTTTGATGAATGAGTTGTTTCATCCTTTTCTGGATAAGTTTGTCATAGTATTTATAGATGACATCTTGATTTATTCTAAGACTCCAGGAGAGCATGAGCAGCATTTACAGATTGTTTTACGGACCCTCAGAGAGCGGAAATTGTATGCTAAGCTTAGTAAATGTGAGTTCTGGCTTGACCATATTATATTCCTCGGACATGTAGTGTCCAAGGACGGGGTGTCAGTTGATCCGTCCAAGATAGAGGCCATTGTTCAGTGGGAAAGGCCTAACACGGTTACCGAGATACGGAGTTTCTTAGGTCTTGCCAGATATTATCGCAAGTTTGTAAAGGGATTTTCTAGACTTGCTGCTCCATTGACACGACTCACACGTAAGGATGTAAAGTTCAAGTGGAATGATGCGTGTGAGCGTAGTTTTTGCGAGCTTAAGAAGAGATTGACTATTGCCCCCGTATTAGCCCTTCCTAGCGGATCAGGAGGATTTATGGTGTATACCGATGCATCCGCTCAAGATTTGGGTGTGTGCTTATGCAGCATGGTCGGGTTATAGCCTATGGTTCTCGACAGTTGAAGGATCATGAGAGGAATTACCCGACACATGATTTGGAGCTAGCCGCCCTAGTGTTTGCATTGAAGATTTGGCGACATTACTTATACGGGGAGAAATTTCAGATATTTACAGACCATAAGAGTCTGAAATATATATTCTCACAGCGAGAGTTGAATTTGAGGCAGCGATGATGGATGGAACTGTTAAAGGATTATGATTGTGAGATTTTATATCACCCAGGTAAAGCTAATGTAGTAGCAGATGCACTGAGCCGTAAACATGTTGGCATGGTATCTTACATGATGATCAGGGAGCATGATTTGATAGAGCAGTTCTCTAACCTCAGTCTGACAGTTGTTTCCTCTGACCAGTATGGATTTACGGCTAGTTTTCGTATAGAGCCGGATTTGATGGACCGAATCAGGGAAGTTCAGAGGAAGGATGATTATTGCATTGAGGTTGCCAGTCAGATTCAGATGGGAGTTATGTCAGATTTTGAGATTGGCACCGATGGGATACTAAGGTTTAGAGGTCGGATATGTGTTCCCAGTGATCGGCAGATTCGAGATTTGATATTATCAGAGGCCCATACCTCTAGGTACACGTTACATCCGGGTAGTACCAAGATGTACCAGAATCTTTGGAGAGTGTATTAGTGGCCTAAGATGAAGAAAGACATCGTTGAGTTTGTTGCTAGATGTCTGACATGCCAGCAGATTAAGATTGAGCATCAGAAGCTGGCAGGTATGCTTCGACCATTATCGATTCCTATGTGGAAATGGGAGGATGTTACTATGGATTTTATTATGGGATTACCACGAAACCGAAAGGGGTATGATGCTATTTGGGTGATAGTGGATAGATTGACTAAGTCTGCTCATTTCTTGGCCATGAGATCTACAGATTCAGTTAGTGCCTTGGCCGAATTGTATGTCAGGGAGATAGTGAAGTTACATGGTGTTCCAGTGAGTATTACCTCTGATAGGGACTCCCGCTTCACCTCTCATTTCTGGGAGAGATTTCAGGAGGCTATGGGATCCCAGCTGAGTTTTAGCACCGCTTTTCATCCACAGACTGATGGGCAGTCTGAGCGTACGATACAGACGCTCGAGGATATGTTGAGAGCGTGTGCATTGGATTTTAGAGGCTCATGGGATGATCACTTACCCCTGGCAGAGTTTGCTTATAATAATAGTTTTCATACGAGTATCGACATGGCACCATATGAGGCCTTGTATGGTAGACAATACAGATCCCCGATAGCATGGGAAGAAGTGGGAGACCGTAAACTGTTAGCTCCTGATTTGGTCGAGCAAGCTTTTCGTGATGTACAGATGATTTGTGAGAGGCTTAGAATGGCTCAGAGTCGGCAGAATAGTTATGCGGATACCAGACGTCGACCATTAGAGTTTGTAGCGGGTGATTATGTGTTTTTAAAGGTCTCACCGTCCAAAAGTATAATGAGATTCGGGAAGAGAGGAAAGTTGAGTCCCCGATACATTGGGCCTTATGAGATCTTTGATCGCGTGGGAGATGTGGCATATCGGTCAGCATTACCACCAGAGTTGTCAGGAGTGCATAACGTATTCCATGTCTCGATGTTGAGAAAGTACCAACCAGATCCTTCTCACGTGATTCGACATGAGCCACTGGAGATCAGAGAGGACATGAGTTACGTTGAGAAACCGATACGGATCCTGGATAGGAAGGATAAGGTGTTGCGATCTAAGACGATTCCTTTGGTTAAAGTGCTCTGGCAGTATCATAACGAGGAGGAGGCTACATGGGAGTTAGAGAGCCTTATACATGAGAGATATCCAGAGCTTTTTCAGTGACAGGTCCAAGTTAAATTTTGAGTACCAAATTTCTTAAAGTGGGGAGAAATGTAAAATCCAAATTTTATTATACTGTATGTCATATGTGTACATTATTGATAGTGGAAATAAATTCTTTTAGTGAAGTTAAAGAATAACCGAATGTGAATTTCCACTTTTCATTTTAAGTGATGATTTATAGTATGGTGTATAAGGAAAGAAAAACAAATATTAAAGTGCAACAAGAAATAGTGGAATCTAATTTTGATAAAAGGTATGAGAGCATTAAATGATGTGAAAATACATCTGAATAGTTAAGGCAGTAAATGAAATGGAAAGTGTAAATGAGAATTTATGGCTAAAGGACAAAACAGAGAAAAGGATGAGGAGATAGCCAATCAACGTTGGCTGGAAGTGAGCTGGCGAGGAGAAGAAAAGTCAAGAAAAGGGAAAAGTCAAGAAAAGGGGCTAATAGTGGACTTCTCGCCACTTGCTTCTCTTGACAATAGGATTAAGCAATAAATGGAAGAGAGAATAGTCAAAAAACGGGATTTCAGTAAAGACTTTACACCGTTCCTTTTGCTTCGGTTTCTTTGGTTTTTAATGCATGAAATGATGAAAGAAACGTGATAAGGAAACAAGTGGTAGTTTCTAATAGGATCAACATGGCTATATAAGAAGGAATACGTGAGGGAAGATGATGTAGCCAACTTTATCTTCTCAAATAGCCTTCTCGCCCATTCTGTTTCTCTGCAAGTCCGTCTTTCATTCTTCCGTTTTCCTCATAAAAGAACCATGCAATTTCATCTTTTAGCTAGCCAAACCCTTCCGCAGAAAAGCCAAGGAACAAGAGAAGTAAAGCTAAGGGAGGCAAGAAAACATTTTGTTTTGGAAGAACAACTGAGTTAAGGTGAGTTCCATAATTTCTATGGTTCTCTTGATATTCAATACTGGGTTTCAATGTTTAAAACGTAATAAATATAGATATAACCTTGTTTTAGCTAAATCATGCTGGAATATATGAGAACTAGAACAAGGTGTAGTATGAATCGAAAATAGACAATGAAAATACTGGAAATAATGATAATGGGCGAGCTAAAATCTGGAATATGGCAGTAAGGGCGAGGACCAATGATCTCCAATGAGGCGAGTAGGTAATAGAGAACTCGTCAAAGTGTTATTCAAGGGGGCGAGGTCACCCAACACTAGTTTAACCCATGGGCGAGCCCATCTCTGAATAGGAAGTCGTATGGCGAACTCACATGTATAAAAAATTGGGCGAACTCTTACATCTAAGAAAATATAAGTCTGGCGAGCCGAATGTTGGGCGAGCTCCCAAATAGATGAATAGAGAGTAATTCTGGGCGAGCTATTATCTCGCCAAAGTGATTGAAAATAGTTTTAGGAAAATTGTTAGAAAAGAAAATATTAATAGTTTCATAAATTATTTGCAGCCGGGAATTGGGAATTGCTATTGGCGAGCAGGAAGCAAGGTGAAGCAAGACTTCGTAAGATCAGGTAAGGGAGTTGTGTGTGAAAAGAATGCATGTCCTGTGGAGTTAAATTTATGAAATTACTAAGAAATTGTTTTATTTTATGACATGCATTGGTTTGATACATTATATACTGATTTGGGCCAGCTAAAAGCCAACCCTTATATATGGTTGGGCGAACTGACCCTCATGTGTTGATGTTAAGCGAACTGGTTTGGCGGGCGAGCCACTTGGGCGAGCTCACTTTTTATGATTTTTAGTATCTTGGGTGAGTAGCCTTGTTTAAAAAGAAACATGGGCGAGCTAAAGTGGCGAACCCTTTTTCATGTTGCTTTGGGGCAGGCGACCCCTGTGTTTTTATGGGTGGGCGAGTTGACCATGGCAATGCCATAAAGGGCGAGCCAGGTTAGTTTGTTTTAAATCGCCAAGGGTTGGCGGGCGAACAGAAGTTCACCGCACTTGGCGAGCCGTACTTGACGAACTGATTTATGAATTATTTTTAATATTTTTGAAAATAGAAATATGAAAATTATTTTGGGCGAGCTGACTAATGGGCGAGTTAGCCAATGGGCAAGTTGACTATTGGCGAGCTGACCATGGGCAAACTAGCCATGGGCGAGCCAATTTAACCCATGCCTTTCTCACAAGGAAAATGTTGAGATCACGGGCTGTTTTATTATTCAATAAAACCTTTTGGAAATCAAATCATTTTGTGGAAATGATAACATGAGTTATAAAAGTGATTTTGAGACTTTAGGCCCTGAGTTCATGCTTTATCATTCATGTAATTGCGTGACCCACTTGGGGCGGTGGCTCGGGCCAATGGACCAACGAGTGCACCTCAGGGCGTCACAAGGCTGATAGACCCGCCAAGTCATCAGCGGTCTCGAGGTCACTTGGCAAGTGGACCCGATGACTATCTACAGATTATGGCCATAGATCTAGCTGAGATAGCCGTGAGGGGCGGTGGCCTACGAGTGCACCCCAAAAGCGGACGACTTATGTTCCTGGAGGAACAGAGCATGATTTATTTATTGCCTAGTCTCAACTTATTGATTTTTGTTGAAGTTAATAATATTCATTGTTTTGTGTTGTTATGGGTTGATGATTAAGATAATTAAATTGTTTTTGGGAAAATGGTTGTTATTTTATAAAGCAGCATACACCTTCCTTACTGAGCACATTATCGCTCACTTCCTATTTTCCACTCCGCAGATTATTGGGTTCGGGCTAAGACAATTACCTTACAGAGATCTGATATCGAAGATATGTTGTATTCTTTTGTATATTCAGTAATATTGTACAGTACTACTCTAAATTAAAGGGAATGTATATACCTCTTAAGGTAATAATTTAATAATTCTTATAAACGTGATAAGAGTTGATAAGCATCACTGACAGCCTAACCGGTAAGTGAGTGTAATTAATAAATGAATATTCTGTATTTTGTGGATTTAGGATGTTACACGCCCTAACCAGTTCGCCCAAAAATATCATATGGCGACTTTGTAGCTCGCCCAATATCCAAAACACTTTATCTAATAATGCGTGTCATAAAACAAAACATTTATCAATATTTTTCATAATATTTACTTTACAGAACATGCATTTACTTCGAACACATCTCCCTTACCTGATATTACGAAGCCTTGCTTCGCTTTGCTTCCTGCTCACCAATAGCAATTCCCAATTCCCGGCTGCAAATAATGTATAATTTCCATTAATATTTCCTTCATATAATTTTCCATTAATTGGGTGAGATTTGAGATAATCAACCAGCTCGCCCACAGTCATTTTACTAGCTCGCCAATCCGAGCTCGCCATTCATTAATTGGCTTTCACGTGGGAGCTCGCCCACCATTACTCGCCATTCATATATTTGGGAGCTCGCCAACATTCAACTCGCCAAGCCTTTGCTGGCTTAAATGTGGGAGTTCGCTCACAAGTCAACTCGCCCAGTGAACTTCTATTTGAGCTCGCCCAACACTGTTTTCTATTCAGAAGTGAGCTCGCCCATGAATTAGACTAGCGTTGGGCGACCTCGCCCATTTGAACAACAACTTTGGCGAGTTCATTTTTTTTCCTACTCGCCTTATTGGCGATTACTAACTTTTCACATGGGCGATCACTATAGTCGCCATTCTCATCACTTTTCCAGTATTTTCCCATCATTCTACTACAATTTCAACGCAGTTTCATTTTATTCTTCATCTACTTCAAGATATGAATTTATTCTATTTCTATGATCTAACAAGAATAAATCAAAAGTGACACTAAAATCATGCTTCTCATCCTTGAATTCATAGAAATATATCATTCAATCTCAAGAAACCATTAAATCTCACCTCAATCAACTGCACTTCCAGAACAGATCACTTTCTGTCTCATGTTGGCCTTACTTTGTTTATCCTTTTGTTCATGAACGATGGAGGAAGGTTTATTTGTTTAGCCAACTGAAGAGTAAAACTCAATAAATCAAGCATGGCAGGATTGGAAGGAATAACATAAACTTGTAGTTGCATAGTTTTCGAGAGGAAGATGAAGTTTGCTAAGCCGGTCTTCCTCAATTGTTTCTCCTTATATAGCCATGCTATCCAATCAGAGCCCCTCACTTGGCCTTATCCATTTTCTTTCATTTATTTCACGTCTTTCATTCATTTAAAACAAAAGAAAAACTGCAGCAAAAGGAACGGCTATGAGAAGCTATTCTCTGCACATTTTGACTTACTTCTCTTGCCATTAATTGTCTAAACCGAGAAGCCAATGGCGTGAAGTCCACAGCCTCTTTTCTTAACTTATTACACCTTTTGTCTTATTCCTCAACCAATGACGTTACTTCCTTTTTTGATTTTATTCTTTCTCAATTTATTGTCTTCAACCGTATGACTTACAAAGTCAATTTTGGTTGCAAAATAGTTTGAATCTATTTTCATTTTGTCCATACTGATTTCAGTTCGCCTCCTCATTCTGGAGACCTTTACCTCACCAACTCGATTTCAATTCGCCAACTCAATATCTGGAATTTACGAAATGATTTCCTTTGCTAGGCTATCATTTGTGCTTCTATATGGGTGACCACATTACTCGCCAAATACATTCTTTGGGCGATCACAGTCCTCGCCACACACAGGCCATCATCTAATCATAGCTTTGGCCAACTCACCTATTCGCCAATGAGGCCATTGAATCTTACTCGCCCTCACACTCATTGGGCGATCAATTCTACCAATTAACTTGGTGAACTTAACATTCGCCCTCGCCATAAACCATTGGCGATCATACCATTACCTTGCTCGCCCATTGGCGAGTCGTTGCTTCATGGTACTCACTCGTCGAGTATTTCACAGCAATTGCTCCCTTTTCATCCTAAGTTAAGGAGCTTTTCGCTTAAGTGAAATCAATATTCATTATTTATTTAATTTCCAATATCAATTTCATGAAATTAGAGTCTACAGTAGTGTAAAATCGGATCTTACAAAAAAGCCATGTCGAATTCTCAAACATCTAATCCTAAAAATATTCAATCCTCTCAACCACCGTTGCAACCAGCGGTAACAACCAACTTTCTACCAGTACCTGAAATCACAGCAAACAATGCCTAAAACCCATTCACTGAAGCAGTCGCCATCGCCACACTACCACAAAACACCACCTTACGTCCCGCTGCAGTTTCATTCCCCCAATCTGCAGCAGGAACAGCTCACCTATCACCTCCATTCCAAATGATAACTACCTACCAATATAATCAATTGCTCGCCTAAAACCAAGCTTTTAATGCCAAGTTAGAGCATTATGCTAAAATTATTGAAACCCTGACCGACCAACTCCAAATGACCGATCAAAATGATCGCCAACATACACAAGAGATTGCTCGCCCTTCACTTATACCCAACTCCCCACAATCAAACACAAATTTATACCATCAACCTGATCCCATTATCAACCACGGTGGTTCTGAGAGAAGAAGAGAAAGGGAAGAAAGAAGTATTAATTTCCCAGGAGTACCCACCAAAAGGACCAGAATGGCCCCAAATCGCTCGGAATAGATTGTCCACGAGAGGTTAGACGCTATGTTCAAAGAGTTGAAGGAGCTGAAGAAGGGAAAACAGGAGATTGTCCACTGTGTTAGGCAAACCAAGAGTCCCCTTGTTGAAAAAATTCAAAAAGAGGTGGTCCCCAACAACTTCAAGATCCCGAAAGAAAAATATGATGGCACAGGCAATCCGCAAAATCATATATTATGCTTTGAGGCAACCTTGGACCTCATAGAACCGCTGATGCAGTAAAATGTAAGACTTTCCCTACTATACTCAAAGGATCAACTAGATCCTGGTTTTATTCTTTACCGGCCAATTCAATTACCAGTTTTAATTAGCTTAGCAAGTTGTTCGTTGGACACTTCCTAGCCAATAAGAAATAAAGAAGAACTTCGACGAGCCTCATGTCAATTGTTCAGCATCCCAAAGAGAAGCTAAGGGATTGCATCCGTAGGTTTATTGTCACCTATGCTGATGTCAAGGATCCCAACGAAAACTTTGCAGTTCAGGCTTTCGGAGCAAGGGTGCTTAACGACCACATCCATTATTCATTATGTGACGAGCAGTTGGTGGCCTTACACGAGGTGTTACAGAGAGTTAATATGTTGGCTGAAGTAGAGGAGATCAAGGAAAGAAACTTGGAAAGAGCCCATGTCAAACCAGAAAGGAAGAACGATCAGCAAGAATTTCAGCGAGCAGGAAGAATGAACAATAAATCAGAAGACAGAGCAAAATTGCCTCAGAGAAGGTTCCAATCCTACACTTCTCTAATAACAACTAGAGAAGCAATCCTGAACGCGGTTGCAAATGAGCCATATGTTAGGTGACCACAGCTCGTGCAATCTAATCTGAATGCTGATAGATCAAAGTATTGTGCCTTTCATATGGACCATGGGCACACTACTGAAGACTGTCAGAGGTTGAAAGATGAGATAGAATTCCTAATTATGAAAGGACATTTGAGAACTTATGTCAACGACCGGTGGAACAATCGGGGGGAAGAAGACAAGGCAACTGGTAAACGCCCAATTACAAGTGAAATAACAACAATAGTTGAAAAAGAAAAGGAATGGGTGACCTTCGGAAACAAGAGAAGAGCCCATTTGAGGAGTGTCATGTCGATTGATGTGCTGCCGAAGAAGCCTAGATCTGAGTGCAGTTGGCAGATTAACTTCTCAGAGGAGGATGTAGATATCTTACTTGATAATGGTAATGACCCAATTGTGATTACAGCTTTGATTGGAAATTACCAAGTAGAGAGAATCCTAATAAATGAAGGAAGTGCTGTGGAGATATTATCCTGGAGTGCCTTTCTAAAGATGGGACTAGATGAGAACCAGTTGAAGCCAGCAGGACCAATCTATGGGTTTGCTAATCAACCCATAAAAGTTAAAGGGGTAATTAGTCTACCAGTAACATTGGGGTAGAGAGAACATACCCTAAATTTTATAACGAGCTTCATTGTAGTAGACCAGCCATCAGCCTACAATGCCATTTTCGGGCGACCTATAATGAAAAAAAAAGCATGGTTACGGACTGTTTATTGCTTAACCATCAAATTCCTAACACCAACTGGTACAGGGTATATGAAAGCCAATCAAGCCATGGCGAGAAGATGTCACCTTCATTCTATTTAGTTAACTACCGAAGAAGAGCCGTCCACTTATGGGGATGTTCTTGCAATACAGTAGCAGGAAAACAAAGAATCATTGCCACTAGAAGGACTTGATCTGAGGGGAGAGCAGGAACAGTCCCAACCTCTAGAAGAAACTCTTGAAGTGAGTATCGGTGGCGAGCAAGACAGGACAACTCGAATTGGAAGTAAGTTATCAAAAGGACAGAAGGAATCATTAAAGTTGTTACTTCAGAAGAATGTTGATATATTTGCCTAGTCAGCAGCTGAAATGCCGGGCATAGATCCTTCTGTTATTTATCATAACCTGAATGTAGATTCTGAAGTGAAGCCAGTCAGACAAAAGAAAAGAAAGTCCTCAACCGACAGGATTGAAGCTGCACGAGAAGAAACAGAAAAATTGTTAAAAGCGGGCTACATCAGGGAAGTCAATTACCCAGACTGGTTGTCTAACATTGTCATGGTCAAGAAAGCTAATGGGAAATGGAGGATGTGTGTGGATTTCACCGATCTAAACAAGGCATGCCCAAAAGATAGTTTCATGTTGCCTTCAATTGATAGATTAGTAGATGCTTCTGCAGGACTTAAGGTGTTAAGCTTCATGGACGCCTTCTCGGGTTATAACCAGATACTGATGAACCCCGACGATCAGGAGAAAACGGCGTTCATCACGAAGGACGGTATCTAAGGTAATGCCTTTTGGACTAAAGAACACAAGTGCAACATATCAAAGGCTGGTGAATAAAGCGGTCGTCGATCAGATTGGGAGATCAATAGAGGTCTATGTTGATGACATGTTGGTAAAAAGCTCAAGTTTGAAGCAACATATAAAGGATCAGGAGAAAGCATTTTCCACGTTAAGAAGATACAAAATGAAGTTGAATCCTACAAAATGCATCTTCGCTGTTAAAGCTGGGAAATTCCTCGGGTTTATGGTCTCCAAAAGAGGGATAGAGGTGAACCTAGAGAAGATCCAAGCGATCCTAAACATGAAACCTCCAAGCTCGCCAAAAGAGTTTCAAACCCTAAACGGTCGGGTAAATGCATTGGGCAGGTTTGTTTCAAAATCTACTGAAAAATGTTTGCCTTTCTTCAAAATTCTTAGAGGTACCTCTAGATTCAAATGGGGTGAAGACTGTCATAAGGCTTTTGAAGAGTTGAAACAGTATCTGAGCTCGCCACCTCTCCTCGCCAGTCCGGAGCTTGGGAAAGATCTTTTCCTGTATGTAAATGCGTTGGCAAAAACTATCGCAGCTGTATTAGTCAAGAAGAAAGAAGGAACTTAGTTGCTTGTATTCTATGTTAGTAGAATTTTCAAAGGTGGCGAACCAAATTATAGCCATGTTGAGAAAATAGTCTACGCAGTGATAGTTGCTGCTCGAAAACTAAGGTCCTACTTTCTGAGTCACCATATTGTTGTAATGACTAATCATCCTTTGAGAGATGTTTTACATAAATTAAGTTCTGAGGGAATAATGGTGAGATGAAGTATTCAACTAAGTGAATTCAATATAGAATATCGACCCTGGAAAACAATCAAAGGTGATTTGGCGAGCCAACAATGGGAGCTATATGTTGATGGCTCATCAAGCAAAGAAAGTGTTGGCGCCGGAGTAATTCTTGTCGGACCAGCGAAAGAAGAATTTCGATACTATATCCAATTCGGATTCCCAGTTACCAACAATGCTTCCGAATATGAAGCACTGCTAGCAGGAATGGAGCTCACAAGAAAAATAAAGGTACCTCATCTGCTGATATTCACAGACTCACAGTTAGTTGCAAAGCAGGTTCTTGGAGAATACAAGGTAAAAGATACTACTTTACAACAGTATCATAAAATGGTCGCCGATCTCTGAAGACAGTTTGAATCTGTGCAATTGTTAAGAATACCCAGAAGTGATAATTCCAAAGCGGATAGGTTGTCTCGAATGGTTTCAGATGATAGCCCTGAAGTGGAAAGAGTAATAATAGAATATCGGTGTGCCCCCAGAATATCAAGTTCCCAGCAAGTTCTTGAGCTTTCGAATGATGATTGGCAATCGTCAATCCTACAATATTTGGAGAACGAACCAACTAATTTGAGCTAGTTAAAGAAGCTAAAATCCGAAAAAAAAAAAGCCTCTAGATTTGTTATAATCGATGGTGAGCTGTACAGGAAATCTTTTTCATTACTTTATTTGAAATGCTTAGGTCCGGGGGAGGGAGAGTACGCTCTCAGAGAAATCCATAAGGGTATATGTGGACAGCACCTAGGAGGCAAGGCCCTAGCCCATAAAGCATTGAGACATGGAATTTACTGGCCAACATTGAAGAAAGATGCTGTTGACATGGTGAGGAGATGTGATGCATGCCAAAGATTCGTCCAAGTCAATAGGCAACCGCCTGAGAACTTAAATTTAGTAACAGCACCTTGGTCGTTCGCCCAATGGGGATTAGACATATTAGGTCCCTTCCCAATCGCCAAAGCCAAAAAAAGATATGTAATAGTTGCCTGTGAATATTTCACCAAATGGATTGAGGCAGAAGCAGTGGCTACCATAACCCAAGCGGCAGTAGAAAAGTTCATCTAGCAGAACACCATCTTCAGGTTCGGTCTTCCCTAAACTCTAGTCATTGACAATGGTCTATAGTTGGTGGGTAAGAATGTCTCAGCATTCTGTGAAAATTTACATATCAAACTCTGCCCTGGATTAGTATCACATCCCCAAACTAATGGCTAAGTGGAATATGCAAACAAGAAAATACTGACTACTTTAAAGATAAAGTTAGATGACACGGCTAACGCCTGGGTCGAAAAATTGCCAGGGATACTTTGGGCGATCCGAACCACAGCTCACTCGGTGACAGGAGAATCACCTTTCTGCCTCGCCTTTGGAACAAAAGCAGTAATCCCAGTAGAAATTGGGGTCCATACACTAAGGACTTCCAATATAATTACTGAAGAAAATGAAGCACAGCTCAGGGGAAACTTAGATTTATTGGAAGAAGTCAGGGAAGAAGCCAGGGTTAGGACATCAACAAGACAACAAAAGGTCGCCTAGTACTATAATATAAGAGTTGACAATAAGGCCTACAAAGTAAATGACTTGGTCTTACATAATTGTGAGGCGAGCAAAGTTGCAGCTGAAAGGAAGAAGCTCTCTCCTATTTGAGAAGGTCCGTATCAAATTCTAAAGGTGCTTGGCAATGAGGCATATAAGCTTGCCCATCTTAATGGCGACGAGGTTCCAAGAACTTGGAATGCACAACACTAAAAGAAGTATTATGTTTAAGTCCTTAGTTCGGGAAATAACTTCACGAATGGGCAATCATTCTTTTGCTTTAGTCCCCGGCTCGAGAAATGCATATGTAACCCCACGAATGGGCGATTATTCTTTTGCTTAAGTCCCTTGTTCGGGAAATGCACTTGTAACCCCATGAATGGGCGATCATTCTTTTGCTTAAGTCCTCGGTTCGGGAAATGCAGTCGTAACCCCACGTTTGGGTTCATTTTGCTTATGTCCCCTGTTCGGGAAATACAAATCCCATGTTTGGGCTCATTGCTTTACTTAAATCCTAGAATGGTAAATGACCCCACAATAACTGGTCATTCATTTGCTTAAGTCCCCGGTTCTGGAAAAACTATTGTGACTCCACTTTTGGGCGATCAAATTCATTCGATCGCCAAGTTCACTAGTATCTTGGGCACTTGTTTGCCCTCAGGCTTAACACCAGTATCCTGATCATATGTTCGCCTAAATCTCGACACTAGTTTTGGGCATATTAGCACCAGTTTAATGGTCACCATGGCCTTAGGGACCTTATGTTAGAGTCTTACTCTCCCAAAACCTTAACGCTAACATTTTTTGGGCATTTGCTCGCCCATTTCTCGAGTTTCCACTCACTTTAGGCTCGAGTGGCCTTCTCCAAGGACTTTCTCGCCCATGATCTTAGATTCTTATCGTCTTAAACGCCATAACTTAAAAGCCCTTAAACCCCTTGACAGAGGATATAGAATTCAAAGAATATGAAAGGAATAAAAGGTCTATGGCGAATACCGATCACTTTGTAATCACTATTTGCCAAGGGGCATAATGTTAGTATCATTGTTTAGAACCCAATAAGCCCACTGGTCCATTGTTAGTATCATTATCAGAAGGCCCAATAGGCACACTTCACCGAGTTTAATTACGCATGGCCCACTTAATTACACATCATAACTGCTGCTCGCCGTAATTGCTGCTCACAGTTACGTAACCGACCATTAATGAACGTAACCGCCCACTTAATACCCAACGGGCATAACCGCCTATAACTCCCATTTAATTATATAAATGGGCGTAACCGATCATAGCATCTGTTACATCTAGGATTGCCTACAAAAGGCTCGAAGACAGAAGAGACAAGGTATGAAAACACATATTCATCTTTTCTAGTCTTGATATTCTCTTAAACACTTTTCTGACTTAAGCATCGGAGAAAGTCCCACTGGAAACAAACCCAGTGGTCCTTATTTTGCAGGTTGATCTAAGGAGGAAAAAGTTGATCCATCATCAGCAAGCCCAGTAACCTTTTTGGCATCAACAAATACTGATGTTTATTTCAAAAATAATTAAGTGGATATTTGTCTCAATTTATGGAATAATTTTTATCATAAAAGCATAATTTAGGTGTTTTTATATTAAAATTTTTAATTTATAGGAAAAATTCATTTAAATTTTTAAACGAAGTTATGATTTTTTTTTCCAAAAAATGGCAATGTTTAATGATAAATATTTGAAGAAATTTTTTAAATTCGATTAGAATGATGACACATGTCTTATTTTATTTTTTTTATTTTTAAATTTTTTAAAAGACATGTATCATCATCTTAACCGTGTTTGTAAAGTCAAAAAACTTCATTGACGGTATATAGGATATTAATCTTAAAAAATATAAAAAATGTTATAAAAATAATTTTTAAATATTTTACACATTTAGTTAATCAAAAGCTATTTCAAAGTTTTTTTTTGGTTGGTGGAGGGGGGGGGGGGGGGGGGGGGGGGGGGGGTTGTTACAAAAAGCTATTTTAAAGATTATCCAACAAAGCTCTTAAAGTAAAAATTATTATATATCCAATAACAAGCTCTAAACCAACCAAACAAGTTTGAAAAATGAAGAATTAGAAATAATGTTTACCATAATAGATGTATCACCATCTTAATCTTATTTATAAAATTTAAAAATTTTACTAATAGTGTATTGAATAATAATCCTCAAAATTTTTCTACTCAAATAACAAGCTCTAACTCAACCAAACAAATTTTAAAAAGTGAAGAAAAAGAAATAATATTTACCATAGTAGATAAATTTTTTGAATTTCTATTCCAATTATACTTTTTTCTAAAATATTCTAATAAGCATATAAAATATATTTTATATGAAATTACGATAAAAATTATAATTACACTCAAAGTATTGCGATTTCATAAAAAATCAAGCTAATTGTTTTATTTTATTATCATCACTTATAATAATGATTTCCTTCACTAGGAGTTTTTTTTTTTTTTTTTCACAATGAAAATCCTTCACTAAGAGTCTAAGCTCAATAAAAGAAGAAAAAAAATTGTTAGCTTATCTCTTCCTATTATTCATGCATATTTGATTACATGATGATCAATTAATAAAAAAGATAAGAAATTGAAATTAGTGATCTTGTAAATAAAATAGGTTTTAGGTGACTGGAGGGAGAAGTTGTGATTTTGCAAATGAAAATCATAAAAAGGATGGTAAAGTAAGTTACAGAATACAGAAGATATTTGTAAATTACCTTGCAACACATCATGACTTAAAACTGCAAATTGAAAGCTTCCATTAACTTGATTATCATTTAGTTATTGGTATTTAGTGTACTTGCAAAATAAATAAATAATAATAACTTATGTAAACAAAAGGCCCAGCAAGATCCAGTTGGCATAAAAAAAAAAAAAGACTTGACTGGATCTAAACCCCATCTCCTAGTTGAGTCCAACTCCAAACTTCACAGTACGTCAATGCCATTTCATTTAATTAGAGTTAAGATTAGGATGGATGGTTGAAGAGTGAGAGTTCTGATTCAACCCACTCGGTTTTGTGGGAGTAACTACTAAAATTCGATATGATTCAATTATAATCATAAATTATTAACTCATAATTAATAAATAAATAGGAGTAATACTTTTTTTTAATTAAGCCGTAAAGAAGTAGTATAATAAAAGCAGTGTAGATTTAGTCTAGCAGTAGGATTTTATTTATTCTTAGGCTTTATACATGCAAAACTTTAAGGCCTTAAAAAAAGTTAGATCCAATGGGAGTAAAGCGCTAGTGGGCTACTGCCTACTGCATACAAACTAATACCCAGCCCCCAATCACCTTTAGGCTGTTAATTATCATAATAGAGTTCGATTTACATGGCTCGCTCATCGAATCCATCATCCATCCCATCCCATCCCATCCCAAAAAAAGACGAAGAAGAAGTTGTAAGAAAGGAGTGGTGTAAAGTTGCAGCTAGCTAGCTATATAGCTGGTGATGAGACAGAAGGACAAATGGATGTGATTATATATAACATAATTAAATGTGAAATTAAGGAATAAAACAGGAAAAGTTAAGTTTAATTACGTTTTACAAATGAGAATAGAACATGCATACAATGTCATGCATCGGTCCAGATCAAATCATAGGTGCTGAACTATATCTGTATGTATACATATAGTGAAAGCCTCCAGCCAAAAATAGAAGCAAGTAAATTAAAAGATGTGAAAGCAGCCCATAATGAGCACAGTGCTTTCTATATAGGTATAAAATCTCATAGTCACTGATGTGAAAGCAGCCCATAATAAGCACAGTGCTTTCTATATCAAGTTAAACACTGATGGATCGACTATTGAAAATCCAAGGACGGCTAGCGTTGGAGGAGTGTTTCGTAGCTATGATGGTTCATGGTTGGGAGGCTTTGTCAGAAATATTGAGTTCACTTCTAACATTGCCGCAGAGTTATGAAGACTAAAAGATGGTCTCCAAATTGCAGTGGCCAAAGGATTCAGCAACCTATTCATCGAAACTGATTCACAAATCGTTCTAAGGTATGCTTTAGGTCATATTCCTGAAACACACACTCACAATGCTCTTGTTTCTTACTGCAGGAAATTGCTACAGAAGCTGAGGAACGCAAAGATCTATCACATTTTCCGTGAAGCTAACAGCTGTGCTGATGTATTGGCCAAGATGAGCGCGACAATTAATTTTTCTTTTGTGTTCTTTGAATCACCTCCGAGTGAGGTTGTATCTTGTTTTGTGTTTGATCAAATGGGGCTCTGTTTGCCCAGGACTATTAACTATATTCCTGTTAGGGAAATTGTTTAAGTTAGGGAAGTTGTTTAAGTTATGAAAGTTCCTTTTCTCACCAAAAAAAAAATCTCATAGTCATTGGATGCCTATTGAAAAACCACTTCAAATCAAAGATTCTGATCTGTTTTGATAGTATTTCAGATCATAGAATCATATATGGAGTAACTAGCTAGAGAAACATATATTTACCACTTTATTTTTCTAGTTTTTTGTTTTTGGCCAACAACCTTAATTCGGCATTCTCGTGGTGATTAATGAATATAACCATCATATTTCATGATTAAGTTTATGACATATATATCCTAATCCTAGCTTAGCTAGATCCATATTTAAACATAACTTAAAATACATATATATATAGTTAGCTAGGTTCTTTATGCATCTCTGATGCATGCATGTTAAACTAGCTCTACAGCATACACTTCATTATAGCTTAATTTTTATTATTAATTTATCCTTATTTGTTGGCCTTTTGTGAAATAGGTATCTAATCTTCACGTGTGAATATATATGAATTATCCGTTGGTAAGTTGATCACATTGTTAATTCAGGATCGAGTACTGCAGATGCAGAAATCCCAGAAAAGAAAAAAAAGTCAGTTTTTCTTTCTTTTGAAGGAATATGAATTAAACGTAGGAGATGTGAAGGAATGATGCTCTTAATGGAATATATATGATGGTGGCTGAATCTGATTCAAAGATAATATATATAAATATCAAATCATTCTTGTTGTTTGCGAGAAATTAGAATGAAGAATATGTAATATTATGATAGAGCCTGAAATTCCAGCATATAATATTCAGGGAATCTATCATGATGAAAAGCGGATGACTGATGAGAACCCAACAAAGGATATTGCTTCCCATCCTAACCTAACTTAAACCTAACCATGTCTTTCTCATTAAGTAATCCACACCTCACCTTAGCCCCCCGTGCGCGCGCGCGCGCACACACATATATATATATATATATATATATATACACATATACATATACATATAGACACATATATATATTCATAATATATATATACACATACATATAGACACACTCTGAGTAGTTGACATAGTGTTAAAATTTTCTGTACAAGTAATTAATAAGCAATGAACTAGCTCAGTGGGGTGGGGAATTATTATTTATATTTGAAATCGGTTGCCCAAGTGCTTCTTCCCCAAGTATTTGGACGATATTCGAGTTTTGAAGTTCCAATTGTTAGAAAGGTTTTACTATTATACTTTCGATCCGAATAAAATTAATCTCAAATAGTAAAATAGATAAAGATATATGTGTTTATACAAAAAAAAAAAAAGAAATCGGGTCCCATTAGATAAAGTCTTAAGTTGATTGATATGATTAATTATTAATTGCGGTTATAGCTAGTAAGTAGTAATTAATTGTCAAGAATAGAGAATTAAGGTATATATGTAATTTAAAAAGAGAAAAAAATGTAGGCAAAGAATAATTCTATTCTTATTCGGCTGTTCCTCCTCTTCTTTAACCTCAAGAATCTCATCCTCTCAAATTCAAAAGAGTAGTCCATATTATGCACGTATAAATCATAGTAGTTACATTTAAATTTATATTGTGACGATTTTAATTTATAATAATTATTAAAAATAAAATAAGTTATAAAAAATTATTTTGAAATATATGTTGAATAATGTATTAAAAACTTTAATACATATATAGAATATGTAATTTAAAAAATAATTTGAAATAAAAAACTAATTACAAAATTATAAAAAAAAAACTTACATATAACAAATCTTAAATATTAAATAAATCAAATAGCTACAATTGTAAACACAATTAACAGTAGTTGATAAAAAAATATTAATAAACAAAATGATTAAACAAATAAATGAATTTTTTTCATGTGAGATGTTTGAACAAATAAACAAAATGGAATCAATATAAACAAAAAGGAAGAAACATAATTGTTTAATAAAATAAAAATATGAAAAAGTAATAGAACGAAAAAAAGAAGATATGAAAGTTTTTAATTCAGTGTTAAAATGTGACTTCATTTTTTTGAGAAAAGATTTAAAATTTTAGAATAATTTCAATTAAAATATATGAATTTTTTTTTAATTTAAAGTGACATAATAAGTGATAAAAAGAATTCTGAGATAAATTTTATATGATTTAAATGGAAATAAAATGGTTGAAATCTAATTTTGTTTTTTGAATTGAATAAGATTATATGATTAAAAATTAAAATTACTTTATTATCTTATGTATAAAAAAATTAAACGATTCACCTAACATTTTTTTTTAACTAAAACTTTGACTTTTATACATTCATATAAGATAAGTTGTAATGAAAGAAAGATGGGACGAAATAAAATTGTGCATGATTTGTTTAATTTCAACAAATTAGTATACAAATGTATAAACATGCTGTGAATGGAGGCCACTGGCCAACTGCCTGCCTACGTAAACGTAACTCTGTGTTTGCCAAACCAAAACCATGCATCTGAAAATGAAAATGAAACCGTTTTCTTTCTCTTCGATTAATTTATTATTCCTCAAAAAGACGGAAAACCATGTTAATACTTGATGTTAATGCGTGCAGACACGCATTCCTTCTCACCGAGAATTGTCTTTGGATCTCATCTCGACTCACGACTCATGACTCATGCCAAAGGCGTGCGTGCATCAATATATATATACACACACACACACATACATATATATATATATATATACATATATGAGTTTGTATATGATGCACTAACAGTGTATAGTTTCTATACACTGTCAATGCATCAGAGATTGACACCTCATCAATAGGCCCTTATGGCCAAATTGAAAAAATTTATTTATATTTGCATATAATGGCATATTGATGAAGTGTCAACCTCTGGTGTATTGACAGTGTATAGAAACTATACACTGTCAGTGCATCATATATAAATATATATATATATATATATGGTTATTAGAATTGTTGTTGCACAAAACAACAATGATTGCTGACGTAAACTGTTTATCTTTCTTTACACGTGTCTCCCAAAGCTTTTGCAAAATAGAAAAAGTCAAAGTAACACAGGGGTGGTTTCCTGCGTGGGCACTTCGATGCTTAAGTCAACACAATATTTTTGGATGTGTTCAACGTAAAAGTCAAAATTTAAAAGTCAAAAATTAGAGAATAAAATAATACATGTGACCTATTTATAGGCGAGTGAATTACCGTTACTGCCAAATAATTATCTGAGGGCAATATTGTCTTTTTTCGCTTCCAGAGAATCTGTTCCCTGTACGTCTCAAGGACTCTAACAATGGGTGTTCTTCGGAAGCGAGAGGGTGCCTCCCGTAAGCCTTCTCTAGGTTGCGATGATAGTGCGGGAGGCTTCTTTGCAGATGCGGGTGACTGCCTATAGTGATGTAGAAGATAGCTTTTCGCAAACGAGATATGATCTCCTGCCAACGGGTGGTGATCTCCCGCTTAGCGGGAGGTGGTCTCCCGCTAGGCGGCAAATGGTCTCTAAGCTTTCTTGTACCAGGAGTAAATTGAAAAAGCTTGGCATATGAATTGAACTTTAGACTATGGACTATCCATCCACGTTTAATTAGGATTAGTACCCTTTTTTCCTCTGTTTTTTCTTATCTTTTCTTCCTCTCTGCGCTTTGTCAGATTCTCACTCTCCAAATCACTCTATGGCTATGGAGTGGCGGGGCTCTCCTTGAAAGTTTTACTTTACCTACTACAATTTACAAACGTATAACCATTTGCCTCAAAATTCCCCAATGCCCATTTATCTCCAATTCTCTCTCTTTGTATATTATATACATCATCATAGCATCAGCATCTTCATCTTCTTAATTATATATGTTTCTAGCTAGATGCATATGCTTGAAATTTTAGGGCTTCCTAGCATTTTTTTTTGTGAGAAAAAAGAAATTATATATGAAATGATTGTATTGGGACAAATAGTTGGTTTGTAGCTTCAAGAAAATATTGTGCTGCTAGCTAGCTATAAAGAGTTCTGCCCACCCTGGAGGATTATGCCTTGCCCCCGGTGCCAATATCTTTTTAACTAGTGCATATGTAAACTAGTATAGTATATGCCTATGGATAGAATCTATCATATACTATATTTATTATAAATATAGCAAATACTAATGGCTAAATGTGAGCAGAGAGAGAACATGCATGCAAAAGTAGGATGCTAAAAGAGAGAGAAATATGGTAAAGTGGGAATGAGACAAATGACAAATGTGTCGTCCCGCATATAATTAGGCTTGCGTCTATATAACAAATATAACGTTAGAATAATAAAGAGAAAAAGGGGTTTGCTTTAAAAATTTAAAGTAGTGGTAGTACGTGGTTTGTTTCGTGGGGTTGAATTGGACCTTCTAACAAGTCCAAGTACATCAAATCCTACTGTTGTGTGTGAACCTCAACTCCCTGGAACTATTATAAAAAGGAGTGCAAGGCGCAGAGATTCTTAGGAGAATTAAGCAGAGAACTAAGGCAGCAAAAGAGGGAGAGAGAGAGAGAGAGGGAGATGGAGTGGAGGTCATGTTATTTGGACATGGTTTTGGTGCCACTAGGCTTTCTGATGAGCATAGCGTATCATTGCTATTTGTGGCATAAGGTTCGGACGCAACCTCTCACTACCATCATCGGAACCAATGCCAGCGGAAGACGCTTCTGGGTCTCTGCCATGATGAAGGTATTCCGTCCACCGCTATCCAAACCTGGCCTCAACCCATCCGCTAGCTTCTACGCCTACACATGCATCATGTCAATTTTCTTCTACATCCCTCCTTTTTTAGTACATATACCAATCGCATACTTTACTCTTTATATATATAACTGGGTGTGTCGAGGTCATATACGTATCATTTTCATTTTTATTTTATGCCAGACTCTTTTAGATTTATCTGGACAATAAAAATTAATTAAAGATAATTAACTTGCGTGCACTTAGAAAGAACATTGATAATATGGATCCCTATACTTTTAAGGGGAAAAGTACTACTGTTTATCACTACATAATTAATATATATACATATACACACACTCCAACATTTATATTGTTTATTAATTACTAGCTAGCTAAGTATTGTATTTTTTTTGTTACAAAAGAAATATTAAATAATTAGAGATGTGAGTACTTAGATTCGAACCCAATATTTATAATATACCACAACTCATCTTTAGCCACTAGACTAAGAGATTGTTGGCTAACTAGGTATTATTTAAGAGAATATAAATAATCTTTACCTCTTTTTTGTTTTTATTTTTTCCTTGATTTTTTTATTGTAGTAGAGATGCAACAAGGGACTGAGATAGATTGTAGAATCAAATATGGGGTCATTATTTGTTCAAAAAAAAATTGGGGTCACTTCTAGGTGGAGACGCAATCAATATTAACGGTAACAGATAAAACAACGTGAGCTGAGACTTGATATCAGCTTGCCACCTTTTATTTACCAACAATAATTCTGATCATCACCATTCACTACAAAATAGGCAAAACACCAACCATTAATTTATAAAGAGAATTATTAAGAGTTGCTTTGCAATACGGCATTTAATTATATATTTGAATAAAAGTTTTTTGCTTTTAGCTTTGATAGTTTATCACTTCATCAACAATTCAATTCCACTGCTTTTTCCCCAATTCTATTGGACTATTGGTTTCTCTTTTAACATGCATGACTGAATTAAAGCATTTCTTTTAATCGGACAACATAAATCAATAATAAATAACAATTAGTAATGGACAAGTCGTGTACTGTTAGTCATGCTGACAAGAAGTAGTGGTGTTGTCGTGGTTGAGACTTGAGAGGCAGCTTTTAAGGTTAAGTGGCATCCACAATCACACACCCAAATAAATTATCTAACATATCCATCTTTTTATTTCCAATGAACTTTAAACAAAGGCCCCACCCACAGCCGGATCAACCCTTGTTTATTGAATTACTCCTAATTAATTTGTCGTGTTTATTAATTTCATTAACTGCGTAATATTTCCAATATCTACCATATATGTCTGCATATCAATGCATGCCACTAGCTAGCTACCACATGATAAATAATATTAATAATTAATTTGCTTAGACAGCAGCAAATTAACTCTTTTGTTGTGGGCTGGCGGGCTAGCTGCAGCCTGCAGATGCCCTTTCACATCCACATCCCGATAGGCCATGTGAATTTGGGGAATTAAGGGCGGGAAATAACAAGCATTTAATTAAAATCTCTCCTCCCCTAAATCTTAATTTCTCAGATCAGCGCCTGCCTATAATAATTAACATACAGTCGTATGTGATATGATATGATGATTCATGTTGTTGGGTGGATGACAGGACAATGACAAAAAGAACATCCTGGCTGTCCAAACGCTTCGAAACACCATAATGGGATCGACCCTAATGGCCACAACTTCCATCCTGCTGTGTGCTGGCCTAGCAGCCGTCATCAGCAGCACTTACAGCATCAAAAAACCACTCAATGATTCCTTATTCGGAGCTCATGGGGAGTTCATGCTGGCACTCAAATATGTCACAATCCTATGTATTTTCCTCTTCTCCTTTTTCTGCCACTCCTTATCCATCAGGTTCATAAACCAAGTGAACATCCTTATCAACACTCCCCAAGACCCCACCTCCATAGTCACTCCGCACTACGTGTCCGAGCTGCTGGAAAAGGGCTTCCTCTTGAACACTGTGGGCAACAGGCTCTTCTACGCGGCAGTGCCTCTCCTGCTGTGGATCTTTGGCCCGGTGCTTGTTTTCTTGTGCTCCGTCACTATGGTCCCTGTGCTTTACAACCTTGACTTTGTATTTGGGTTTAGCAAGCAGCAGGGGAAGGCTGATCAAATACCAACTCGATGTAGGGACTGTGAATCAGTGTAATATATATATATATATATATATATATATATATATATATATATATATATATATATATATAGCAGTAAATTTCTAGCTAATTAAATATATGTGTGTAAGCACGCGTGTGATGGCAGAACTATGAATATATAAAATTTTAATTTATAATATAGTTGAATAGTGGTTGTCAATTTATTAATTTTAATGCATAATGCATGCTTACTATTCTATTAATCCTCGCCATTTATTTATTGTTTAGACGTACGTACTGCAACTCCAATCTTTGTCGGAGCAATGTAAGATTCGATGAGTTCATTTTCAAACTCATGCAAAAGCAAATTGTTGGTTTAAAAAAGAAAAGAAGGGCAGTAACTATAGAAAGAGAAGCAAAATAACACAAAGATAATAGGCTGAAAAGTTTACTACTACATTTTGACAAGCCAAATCCAATTTAAATATATAAACGAATAATTGAAAATTCCTAAGAAAATGCATTACACAACTAGCATGTTCTCCTACTTTCTTGCCACTACAATCCAATTCACAACTAGCATGTTCTCCTAGTCTCTTGCCACTACACAACTAACATGTTCTCCTAGTCTCTTGCCACTAAAATACACTACTTCCATGAAAGCAACTACTTGATGCACAACTTCAACACTCCTCCTTGCTTCAATAGTTGCAGACTCCAAGCTTCTTTCTCAACAATTCAAATCTGTTTTCAGGGAGTGCTTTGGTGAATATGTCAGCAATTGATCATTAGTCTTGCAATACAACAAGCATACTTCACCATTCTTTTGTACTTCCCTTAAGAAATACAACTTAATATTAAAATGTTTTGTCTTCCCATGGAAGACAGGATTGTTGGAGATTGCAATTGCTGCTTGATTATCAACAAACACCTTTGTACTCTCCTTTTGCTCCATATGCAAATCAGTCAAGACTTTTCTAAGCCATAAGGCTTGATTCACAGCTGCAGTGGCGGCAATGAACTCAGCTTCAGCCGTCGATTGTGCCACAGTCTCCTGCTTCTTAGAACTCCATGAGAACACTGTAGACACCGAATTTTGTCCAAATCAATATGACTGCATTCGATCAGGCTTTCAAAATCCGAAATGAAACATTGGGCATCCAAGCTCGGTAAAGTGGGCCTGATTTGATTTTGTTATTTGTGTTATTTCTTTATTTCATTTTTATTTCTTTTATTTGTTTTTATTATTATTATTTTATATATTTTGTTTCTTATTATCTATTTTTTATTTTTATTTTTATTTTTATTATTATTATTATTATTATTATTATTATTATTATTATTATTATTATTATTATTATTATTATTATTATTATTATTATTATTATTATTAGTCCCTTTTCCCATCACATTAAATGCTCCAAATCTACCAGATCTGCTGGTTCCCTGGCCAAGCCTCAGACGACCAAATCTTCTCCCCTGTCTCGAGCCGCTCCCAGTTTCCACCTTCCCCATACCGTAAATCCCGCTCCAACAGAGACCTATGGATTTTGTGACTCTGAAAGGCTAGAGGGGAGGCTCCAAACTGGTTTAAGAAGACCACCAAGCAATGAAAAGAAGCCCCCTTCGGATAGAGAGAAAAAAGACAGAGACCCAAAAACACCGAAGAAGCTATCAACGGAAACTCTAAACCTAAGCCGCCACCACCGTAGCCACTACTCACCACCACCGAAGCCATTACTCGCCTCACCGCCAACCCAAGCCTCACCCTCACCATCACCGAAACACCTTATCATCATCGTCACTGCCAACACCACACCGAAGCCACCATCATCACCAAAACCACCAAACAACCCTAACCCAGATATGAAAACCCCTCTACACCGAAACCCCAAACTCAAAACCCAAAGCCTAGATCTGAAATCCCCACCTACAAAACATAAAACCAACAACAACACAAACCAAAACAACCAGATCCAACCAGGTTTAAAACCAAAACACAAAAAGAGACTTTCGGAAATAGCAAGATCCGTGAGGTTGGGAGCGTTTTCGGGGAAAATGTACCCCAGATCTGAGAAGAGGAGGTTGAAAGAAGTGCTTTTGGGTTTACGGGGAGGACCACCTGCCACCGACATACGGCGGTGCACGGCGACCGGCATTCACCCGAAGAAGAGAGCCAGAGAGAATTTTTAGAGGGTTTGAGGAATTTTTTTTGGAATGAAACGGGTTAAAATGAGTTGAAAAAAAAAAGAGATGGCCTTTTATAGTTAAAGAAACAGGAGAGAAAAAGAAAAGATAGGAAGCTGCGAGATCCGAGCGTAGACCCGGGACCCGCACGCCCGTTCAAGAAGCTAGCCCACCAGAGAGTTCACCCGCCAAAGAAGGAGGAGTAGAATCCGCGAGCTCGCCCGCCTGTGCAAAAGAGGCAGGATCCGTGAGCTCACTAGCCCACTCAGAGAGTTCGCCTGCCAAAGAAGAAACAGTAGGATTCATGAGCAAGCTCGCCCGATCAAAGAGCTCACCCGCCAGAGGAAAAGGCAGTTCGCGCGCTCTCTCGTCAAAGAGCTCGCCCGCCCGTAGAGAAAGAAGCAGGATCCACGAGCTAACTCCCCCGCCCGTGGAAAAAGAAGTAGAATCCGCGAGTTCGTTCGCCCACTCAAGGAGCTCGCCCGTGTGAGGAGCTCGCCCACCTAAGGAGAAAGAACATCCACTCGCTCGCCCGCTCAAAGAGCTCACCCGCCCGAGGAGGGTATATTTCCTTTTTATGTTTTACTCATTCATTTATTTGTTTAGGTATTTTTAATGTATTGGTAAAAAAATAATAAGTAAATAAATAAATAGAATAATATAATCAATAAAAATAAGAAAATAAAATGGAATTCTTCCGAGAATGGGATGTCATGAGACTCACAAGTAGTGATTTCTTGACTGATCCCTAGGTGAGAGGAATTAGCTAAATATTACCAGAGTATTGGGATATTTAGTTAAATTTTTCAATATTAAGAGTTTCAATATAAAGTTCTTTTTATAAATTCCATATGCATAAATATTAATTGAAAATAAAATGGAATTCTTCCGAGGATGGGATGTCATGAGACTCACAAGTAGTGATTTCTTGACTGATCTCTAGGTGAGAGGGATTAGCTAAATGTTACCAAAGTATTGGGATATTTAGCCAAATTTCTCAATATCAAGAGTTTCATTAATAAAATCAAAATAAATAAAATTTCTTTTAAGTTTCATATGCACCATACATTTTTATCCATTCTACATGTATACGATCAATTATAAAATAGCATGAGCACCACCGAGGATAGGATGTCATGAGACTCATAAGTAGTGATTTCTTGACTAATCCCTAGGTGAGAGGGATTATTTCAAATGTTATCAGAGTATTGGGATATTTGATTTAATTTTTCAATAAATGGTGTTCATGTTGATTTTCATAATGAATCTCTTTATAACAACAATTTTTCAAGCAAATACGCTAATTTTTCATATAATCAAAAGCTAAGACTATCTTATTAAAATCAAAAGATACCATGTAGTTAGGATGGTACCGTTTTTTAACGGGCGTTGTGAGGGTGCTAATCCTTCCCCACCATAACTGTACCCCCGAACCCAAATTTTATTTTCGCAAACCCAAAAAATTATCTTTTTAATAAAACTTAATTAATTTTGAGATTTTGTTAAAAAGATAAATATTTTAGGTGACCAATCACACCTAGTCAAAAAAGATTGATGGCGACTCCATTTGTTTTTTAAATGTTTTTCAAAATCGTCGAGCGCGAAACCGTTACGACAGCTTGGCGACTCCACTGGGGACATTTTTTTGAGGGTCAAGCCATTGAATAATCATATGGTATCTTAAATTTTAATTTGATAGTCTTGGTTGACATTTAAATTTAATCTTCTTTCTAAAAAAATGAAAAGAAAAAAAAAAGGGAAAAGCGAAATAAAATAAAATCTACGTAAATAAATAAATAAAAACTTCATTTCATCCATTTTGATCATATTGATTCATTACATTCTTTGTGTATAAAGATGTTGTTCAATAAATAAAGTAGAACATATACTCATTTACTATTGCATACATCAATGCACTTGCATAACATGAGCCCTACACCCGGGTTCCGTCCTCTTTAGGAGGGGGTAAAGTAGCTATGCTCTCGTGAGGTAATCACCTCCGTAATGGCAAGTGAAATACTCTCACTCAGATTTGTTCTTTACTAGTCCAGTGTGGACGACAGTATGGAATGATTTGGGAACCTTGTAGATATGTGAAACCTTGAAACCGACATATAGTATGTGGTAAGGAGACCAACCTAAGTTAGAGTCATTTCTTCCCTTTTTATGAGAGTGACCCTTGATAGGACATAAATAAACATTCCATCCTTTATCTACCTTTTATTTCATTATTCATATTTTACACACATACTGATTTGTACTTGTTTTCTTGTTCTTTTTCCATGAATCTTCTTGCATCGCATAGTCACATAAGGGGATACTTTAACCATGGCTCTCTTCAACGAGGAATTTTTCACTGAATCCATAGAAAGGCTAGCTTGTTCATCATCGTGAACGTTCCATGTGATTCCTACCGGGAGATACAAATTTGGTCTAAAAAGAGTCAACAAGTAAAAAGGGATTGCTTGACTAGGAATTTCATGTCCTCGCTCCCACAAGAAGTGAATCTGAACCTCCAATAAAATAACCTAACAGATTTAGCCAACTTATGGGATCAAATCAGTGAAAGAGGGAAGAGGGATTTTCATGAGAAGTACGGCCAAATAGAGTCTTTGATTGCTGTAAAAGTTGAAGAACCACTGATCAGAGCTGCTATTCAGTTTTGGGACCCCTCCCATAGGTGCTTCTCTTTCAATGAATGGACTTGACACCCACAATAGAGGAGTACTCCGTCCTGTTAGGTATTGACTTGAAAAGTTCGGACAAAATATATGTTCGAAAGCTAAAATTTGGATACCGCAAAAAGTTAGCCAAGCTTACGGGAGTCAGACCGGAAGACATAACTCCCATAAAAAGGAGAAGGAATCTAATATTTGTATGCCCTGTGATTTTCTTCATGAATTCATCAAGGGACATCTTAATGACCAGCAAGGGTTGACGGGTTTTGCTTTGGCAATCTATGGGATGGTTATCTTTCCGAAGATGTTAGGGCACATTGAAGTAGCAGTGATAGACTTTTTTGAGCAAATTGAAAATAATGGGAATCCATCACCTGCCATATTAGCCGAAACCTTCAGGTCATTGAATTACTGTCGGAGGAACGGATAAGGGCGATTTGTGGGATGTGCACAGCTACTGCATGTTTGGGCTAAAAGTCATTTTAAATGTGTGGAAAAGGATTTCAAGAGGACTTTCCTACATCATCGTGCTCCGGTTAAAGAATTCTGCAACAGTAAGTGGCCAAAACTGAAGAGTAAGGAAGACTGGGTGGATTTTTTGCAAAGACTTGGAGAAAAACAGATTGTATGGATGACTCCGTGGATGCCTCATGTACCGGTCTTATATCGATGAGGAAAAGATTCGTGGGTGCAACTTCTGGAACCATGGGGAGGGGTAAGCTATGCGTTACTTATGGTACTAAGACAGTTTAGAGCTAAACAGTTTATTCCACTAACACATGGGCTTAGTGATTTGGAGTTTTCTTATGGTGAGCCCAAGGCAATAAAAAAGGGCGAGCAAGTGGTTCGATCATGGAAGCAAGCATGTAGAATCAACCTTGGGCCTCTCTCTGATAAAGCTACCCCAGAATACTTGATATGGAGAACAAAGCAAATGAGGGAGGTAGTTTTTCTCCTAAGTGAATGCAGCATGCCTTTAGAACCAGAAATAGAAGTATCCGAGGCCGAAATCGCTAGGCAGTAGTTCAAGATAGATGAAGAAAGGTGGAAGCAAGAGAATTTGAGGCTTCGGAGAGAGATGGAACAGCTCAAGTACGAGGCGGAAATGAGAGAAGCCAAGCTCAAGAAAGTCCAACAAGAACACAACGTCACCAACAAGGATCTCAGAGATCTGCACCTAGAGAACAAGAAGTTGATATTTGAAATGAGGGTTGGAGGAATCATGCAAACTTCAAATGAAAGGAAAAGAGAATTAGAAGACTTGCATAAAAGGGTAGAACACTGGGCACACAAAGCCAAGAAAAGTGAAGAAGAAGTCGTCCATTTGTCCCAAGAACGACAAAATTGGGAAGGCATGTACTCAGCAAGTGCAAGGAAGTTAGCCCAATGTCAGAAAGAGAATGAGGAACTAAAAGAGAAGT
Organism: Heritiera littoralis; assembly: GCA_031772115.1. Taxonomy (NCBI): domain Eukaryota; kingdom Viridiplantae; phylum Streptophyta; class Magnoliopsida; order Malvales; family Malvaceae; genus Heritiera; species Heritiera littoralis. The sequence goes on from JAPDPK010000003.1 coordinate 281,678, forward strand.
TGAAAAAAGGAAAGCAAGTCAAGATAGATGATGACAAAGCTACGTTGCAACAAAAGGTTCAAATGCTAGAGGAGTAGCTACAGGTACATAAGAACCATATTAAAGTGATCATAGAAGATTGGGAACAAAGTGAAAACAAATGGAGATATGGATATGACTTGGCACAGGATGCGAGCATGATATGGAGAGTGAGAAGTTTGGGGAGACAGGAATATATAGAGCACTTAGCCACTCAAGTTTGCAAGGCCGTGACAAAGGCGATAGAAATGGTCGATAAAGCTGAAGCATTGAAACAAGAAATCCTCCTAACAGAAAAATACGGGCAAATGCTGCTGAACTTTTTAGATGAGGCTAAGGATCAATATCAGCAAGCTAGTCGTTTTTATGGATACAATCAGAATATGATCGGAATGTAACAAATGACTTGTTGAATGAATGAAAGTTCCCTTTTGTTGAAATTGCTATGGTTTAAATATCCCTCAAAGTATCATTCATTTAGCATCACATTCATTCATCACATTCATTTCTTCATATAGTTTAAATAAAACGTAATATTTTAAGATTGCATCATGTAGTAATTAGTTCCTTAATTGTGGTAATCAAGATTCTGGGTAGCTTCGACATTCAAGATTCCAGCCCAAATTCCCAAACACTCATACAATACACGGTCACGTTCAAGAGCGATAGAGGAAGAACAGGATAGTAGGATAGATAGAATGGAGAAAGCACAAGAAAAAATCCGAGGTCAGTTAGCCGCTCTAATGGAAATGATGACAAGGACGAACTGAGAAAAGGAAGTGGCTAGAGAAGCACCTAACCCAGGGACTGATAAGCCTTAGGGAGATGAAGACCCTCAATACCCTCCGGGGTTTACCCCTCTTCATGCCCAATCTTCACAAGGCATACCTCCACCTCCACCACAGCCTATGGGCAGCTACGCCTACATGTATCCAAGAGCACCGAGCGCCTCGGCATAACCTCACATCACAGTGCTTATACCTCCCGCTCAAGGGACAAGACCTGCGGATCCAATTCAAGTCCCTGACTTAGATGATCCAAAAGAACAAGAGAAATTAAGGGGCAACGTGTCAGAGATAAAAGGAGATTCAGACTCTAAGAAGTTTAGCATTATAGAGGAAAGGTTAAGGGCCATCGAGGGCAGTGATTTTTACGGGTCAGTGGATGCAACGGGATTGTGCTTAGTTCCGGATGTGGTAATCCCTCCTAAGTTTAAAACTCCTGAGTTCGAGAAGTACGATGGGACCAAGTGCCCCATTACTCATGTGACGATGTACTATCGCAAAATGGCCGCTTATAATCACGATGACAAGCTGTTGGTACATGTGTTCCAAGACAGCCTCACAGGGTCCGCTGCTAGGTGGTATGTGCAGCTAGATCGTACACGCATCCACAGTTGGAGTGACCTAGCTAGAGCATTTATTGCACAGTACAAGCATGTCACGGATATGGCCCCAGATAGGTTATCCCTGCAAAACATCGAAAAGAAGGCCAACGAAAGCTTCAAGGAGTATGCTCAACGTTGGAGAGACATCGCATCCCAAGTCCACTCGCCTCTAACTGAAAAGGAGACAACGGTGATGTTTGTCAACACTCTGAAAGCGCCTTATTATGAGCGCATGATAGGGAATGCAACGAAGAATTTCACTGACATGGTCATCACCAGGGAAATAATTGAAAATGCAATTAAGAACGGGAAGTTGGAAAGCAGTGATTCAAAGAAAGGTGGGTTATCCAAGCAAAAGGAGGTTGAAACCCAGGCAGTCACCCACACAACACCTCGGTATAGAGGAAGTGCACCTTACTCGCCCCGGTTTCAGCTATAACCTCAACCTTACCCAAATTACCAACCCTATTTCCCAACCACAAACAATGTCTCATACACTCCCTACCAAAATTCTTTCCAACCACAAACATTTCAACCAAATCTTCGCCATCCAGCACCTTACTATACACCGACACCTATGGCCCAACCTTACCAGCCAAACAGTAACCCAACTGCTAACCAAAGGCCTCCCCGAAGAAATATTGAAAGCCCTCCTATTGATCCTATCCCCATGTCATACACAGACTTATTCTCGCAACTTGTGAAAGGCCACATGATTGCCCCTCTTTTCATGGAGCCAATGAAACCACCCTTTCCAAGATGGTATGACCCCAGCGCTGGATGCGATTATCACAGTGGGAACCCGGGTCATTCTACGGAGAATTGCACGGCTTTGAAATATAAGGTGCAAGATTTGGTCAAATCAGGGAGGTTAACTTTTTCTAAGGAGGTGGAGCCCAGTATCAATGCTAACCCACTGCCCAGCCACAATGGAGGATCCGTTAGTGCAACTGAAGTCGGGAGGAGAAACCACACTAAGAGGAAAGTAGAAGAAATCAAGACTCCCATGAGTAAAGTATTTGACATTTTAGTGTAGGCCAAGATAATTCAGCCAGTACCATTTGGCTCGAATATTTGTCAAAATGAATTCAGTTTAAACCAGACTTGTGAGTACCATATGAGGTCTGTTGGCCATTCGATCCAAAATTGTCCTCAATTTCAACATGAAGTCCAATTATTGATGGATTTATTTTTGATCGAGTTCCATACGGAGGAGGAGGAAGATGTAGTGAGCACTGCCTCGAATGAATCTTCAAAAGATGATTATCCATGGGGAAAGCCAATGACAGTGTTCTACAGGGAGAAGCCCAGTCTTGAGAAGGAGAGCTTATGTTGTCACTCCTCTAACCATAACAATCAAAGTTCCAAGTTCTTTCCGTTCCAAGAGCAATAAGGCCGTCCCTTGGAAGTATGAGTTTAAAGCAGCAATTTGAGGATCAGGCAATCCGGACTCAGACATGCCAGATAATGTTAGATTAAGTGGAGTAGGGGGAATCACACAAAGTGGGAGGTGCTATACTCTGGAAATGTTAGATAGGGCCCGAAAAGGAAAAGCAAAGGAGGTAGCAGAAGACAATTAGGCAGAAAAAGAAGGAGAACAAGCTGTGCTTTCCAAGGATAAAAAGGAAAAACTGCAAAAGCCGGTGTCAGATGAAGATGCAAAGGAGTTCTTAAAGTTAATCAAGCACAGTGAATATAGTGTAGTCGAGCAATTGAATAAGATGCCTGCTCGGATTTCACTATTATCTTTGCTGTTGAATTCAGAATCTCACCGGAACACCTTAATAAAGGGTTTGAATCAAGCCTATGTGCCTCATGACATTCCAGTTGACAGTATAGACCAGTTAGTGGGAAATATAACAGCGGTGAACTTTATATCTTTTACCGATGACGAAATTTCGTCGGAAGGGCGAGGGAGTATTAAGGCCTTGAACATCACTACCAGCCACAAGGGCCACACAATTGCCAAAGTTTTGATTGACAATGGGTCGTCGATCAATGTCTTGCCTATAGCCACGTTGGCAAAGATGCCTATTAACATTTCTTGCATACAACCCAGTCATATGGTTGTAAGGGCATTTGATGGTTCCAGAAGGGACGTGATAGGTGATATCGAAATCCCTATTAACATCGGGCCGGTTACTTTCAACATCCAATTCCAAGTGATGGATATTTCGCCATCATACAGTTTCCTACTGGGGAGACCGTGGATCCATATGGCGGGCGCTGTTCCTTCGTCACTGCACCAGAAGGTGAAGTTTGTCGTTGGTGATAAACAAGTATCTGTTTCTGGAGAAGAAGACATCTTGATCACCAAACCTTTGTCTATACCCTACATTGAGGCAGCCGAAGAAGCGTTGGAATGCTCTTTCAGAGCCTTTGAAATTGTAAATGCAACATATGTAGGAGAAGGATCAAGAATACCCACCCCTCAGTTGTCAACCACTACTGAGATGATTGTTAAACAGACATTACAAAAGGGCTGGCGTATCGGAAGAGGTTTGGGGAAAAATCTCCAAGGACAAAGGAAACCTGTAAAGATCATGGAGAACAAAGACAGGTTGATCTTTACAGGTTTGGCCTCGGATATAATGCCACTGGTTTGGAGAGGAAAAAGATCTTGGAAGAAAGAAGGAAGAAAAGAATAGCTCGCCTTCGGGGATACGAAGAGGAATCAGAGAATATGGTGATCTTGTACCTCTATGATACTTTTCGCTTTGGTGGATGTTATCACCCCGATTCATTAGAGGCAGTAGAAGGAGGACTTATGAAAGGATCCTCTCGTGGGTTCCTAGTTTAAAGGGGTGCATGGAGAAATTACAATTTTTGATTATGGAAATGATGGTGTTGTTGGGCACAAAGCTGAAAGACTGGATTGTTGAAAGGATACCTTCTATCTTTTTGTTTTTCCTTTTGTAATGTAGTAAGGTAGATTATCAACATCTCGGTCTAGAGAGCTCTAGAAGATTCTTTTGTAAACTTGATCTTCATCATCATTTCAATAAATTAACAAGTTCAAAGCATTCTGAGTACTCTCTTTTCATCCATCATCATAGCAGTTCTTTCTTTTCATTCACTACCATTGGCATGAACAACCAACCATATCTGTCAAATGTTTTTTACTTTTTCAGGAAAATGAATAATGAATGTGAAGATAACCTTAACGGCTATCCGGGGTTCGATTTTGAAAATTCTATGAATGTTGGTGAACTCGATAATAATGTAGATTCAGACGATGATGTTTTGTCTCCAGATCTGTTGAAAATAATTGAGCAAGAGAAAAAACCAATTGAACCCTACAAGGAAGTTATCGATATGGTCAACTTAAGGGATGATGAGAATGTCAAAAAAGTCAAAGTGGGTACGGCACTTCCATTGGTTGAAAGGCAAAGACTAGAGGAATTGATTCGTGAATATTTGGATGTTTTTGCCTGGTCTTATCAAGATATGCCCGGATTAAACACTAACGTTGTGGAGCACCGTTTGCCTTTGAAAACAGAGTGTAAGCCAGTACAACAGAAGCTTTGGCGCATGAAGCCCCAGATGTTGTTGAAAGTGAAGGAGGAAGTAAAAAAGCAATTCGATGTAGGATTCTTAAAAGTAGCCAAGTATCCAGAATGGGTGGCTAATATAGTTTCGGTACCGAAAAAGGACGGGAAAGTAAGGATGTGTGTGGATTATCGGGACCTAAACAGAGCTAGCCCTAAAGATAATTTCCCATTGCCTCATATCGATACCCTGGTGGATAATACGGCCCAACACTACATGTTCTTGTTCATGGATGGTTTCTCAGGCTACAATCAGATTAAAATGGCCGAAGATGACATGGAGAAAACCACCTTTGTGACAGTGTGGGGCACATTTTGCTACAAAGTTATGCCTTTCAGTCTAAAGAATGCCGGGGCCACTTACCAAAGGGCAATGGTAACCCTCTTTCATGACATGATGCATAAGGAGATAGAGGTGTATGTGGATGACATGATTGCCAAGTCCCGGGGAGAAGAGGATCATGTAGCCAACCTTCAAAAGCTGTTCGAAAGGCTACAAAAGTTTCAGCTTAAGTTGAACCCTACCAAATGCACTTTTGGTGTTAAGAAAGGAAAGTTGCTAGGGTTTGTAGTCAGTGAAAAGGGAATCGAAGTGGACCCGGATAAAATCAGTGCGATACAAAATCTGTCACCCCACGCACACAGAAGGAAGTAAGAGGCTTTCTGGGAAGGCTGAACTATATTTCCCGTTTCATCTCGCGACTTACACTTAAATGCGATCCCATTTTTAAGTTGCTTCGGAAACAAGATTCGAGCGAATGGAACAAGGCATGCCAAAAGGCTTTTGAAAAGATGAAAGGGTACTTGTCAAATCCACCTGTTCTGGTACCGCCGGTTGCAGGAAGGCCTTTGTTTTTGTACATGACTGTCAATGACCATTCTATGGGATGCGTGCTGCGCCAGCATGATGATACGGGTAAGAAAGAACAGGCCATCTACTACTTAAGCAAGAAGTTCTTTGATTACGATGCCAAGTACACTACAATAGAAAAAATGTGTTGCGCATTGGCATGGGTTGCTCACAGATTGAGGCAATACATGTTGTATAATTCGACTTGGTTGATAGCCATATTGGATCCCCTCAAGTACATCTTCGAGAAACCATCATTGTCAGGAAGACTAGCTAGGTGGCAAGTTATGCTTTCTGAATACGACATTCTGTACGTATCCCAAAAAGCAGTCAAAGATGGGGCAATAGCTGATTTTCTTGCAGACTGTGCTACTGATGAGTATGAGCCTATCAAACTAGATTTTTCGATGAAGATATAATGTCAGTCTTCCAGGCGGAGAAAGAAAAGCCCGACAGCAAACCATGGAAAATGTTCTTTGATGGTGCATCTAACGCCCTAGGACATGGGATAGGAGCAGTCTTGATATCTCCAAATGGAAAATATTACCTGTCCACAGCCAGGTTAAATTTCAATTGCACCAACAACATGGCTGAGTATGAAGCTTGTGTAATGGGCTTAGAAGCTGGAATTGAGAGGGGAATCAAAAACCTAGAAGTCTATGGCGATTCAGCACTGGTCATTTATCAATTACGGGGTGAATGGGAAACAAAGGATCATAAGTTAGTGCAGTATCAGAAGTACATAGCCGACCTTGTACGACAATTCGATGATATTGTCTTCCAAAATTTATCTCGAGAAGAAAATCAGGTCGCTGATGCCTTGGCAACTCTATCTGCAATGTTCAAAATGGAGGTAGAAGCAGAGATCTCACCTATCAAGCTACGTATGAAAGACTCTCCGATCCATTGTTCTAGCATTGAAGAAGAAGCAGACGGCCAACCTTGGTACTATGACATCATGCAGTACCTTAAGACTCAACAATACCCAGAGCATGCATCGGAGAATGACAAAAAGATCCTCAGAAGACTGGCAATGGGATTCCTTGTTGATGGAGACGTTTTGTATAAAAGAGGTAGAGATCAGATGCTATTGAGATGTGTAAATGCGTCTGAAGCCAAAAGGATTCTTGAAGAGGTACACGATGGAACTTGTGGGGCACATGCAAATGGTCATTTCATGGCTAGACAGATTATGAGGGCAGGCTATTATTGGACTACACTAGAAGAGATTGCATAGATTATGCTAGAAAATGCCACAAGTGTCAAATCTATGCTGACAAAATTCAAGTTCCCTCGACATCACTGAACGTCATGGCACCACCTGGCCTTTCTCAATGTGGGGAATGGATGTGATTGGGCCCATCTCTCCCAAGGCATCAAATGGGCACAGATTCATTTTCGTGATGATAGATTACTTTACAAAATGGGTAGAAGCTGCCTCTTATGTGAATGTGACTAAGTCTACTATTTGTAAGTTTCTAAAGAAGGAGATAATATGTCGGTACGGGCTCCCAGAAAGAATCATATCAGACAATGCCCTCAACTTGAACAATGACATAATGAAGGAAGTATGTGCACAGTTCAAGATCAAACATCACAACTCAGCCCCGTATCGCCCAAAGATGAACGGAGCTGTTGAGGCTGCCAACAAGAATATTAAGAGGATTGTGGGGAAGATGACAAGCACATACAAAGACTAGCACAAGAAACTACCATTTGCTTTGCATGCTTATAGAACATCAGTGCGTACTTCTACTGGGGCAACTCCTTTTTCTCTGGTTTACGGCATAGAAGCGGTGCTGCCTATTGAAGCTGAAATCCCATCCCTAAGAGTCTTAATGGAATTAGACTTGGACGAGGCTGAATGGGTTCGAAGTCACTTTGAACAATTGAACCTTATAGAAGAGAAAAGGCTAACAGCACTATGTCATGGTCAGATGTACCCGAAGAGAATGATGCTAGCCCATGATAAAAAGGTTCGACCTAGGCATTTCCGTGAAGGGGAATTGGTGTTGAAAAAGATTCTCCCAAATCACCATAACAACCGGGGTAAATGGACACCAAATTGGGAAGGACCATATGTGGTGAAAAGAGCGTTCTCAGGTGGAGCGTTGATCTTGACAGAGATGGATGGGAATGATCTGCCTAATCCGATAAATTTCGATGCTGTGAAGAAATACTATGCTTGAAAAAAAAGAAAAAGAAAAAAAAGAAGAGAAAAAGAAGAAAAAGAAAAAAGAAAAGAAAATGAAAGGAGAATTCAAACTGAAAACCCAAAAAGGGCAGTTGGATTAAAGGGGGATACCTAAGTTGAAAATCTGAAAAGGCGGCTTAGATGTGAAAAGATCAACGCCTGAAGATTGAAATCATGTGGAGCATTGCATCAGCCGGATGAACTCAGTGTGACAGGGGGCATCAACGGATTAGTTTTTTTCGAAGAAAGCACCGGTTTGGTTCGTGAAGGGTTATCTAGACATTCATTGTTTGTTTTGGTCACCATTTCTTGAAATTCACCACTTGACCCTTGTGGCATTCACTACCCCACTGTACTTTCGTTGTCATTTTCTCTTGTCAGCCCAATAACAAATGTTTTTTTCTAAAATTGGTTGTTCTTTTAGTCATTCTACTACTAACCGAAAAGTGCAAGAATGCATGGTGTTTGTTAATCAAATTGAAAGGAAGATGATGATTAAAATGACAATCTACCTGCTAACATTACTAAGGAAAAACAAAAAAAAGAAAGAAAGAAAAGGGGGAGAAAGGAGGAAAAGAGAGAAATAAGGGAATGAAACAAAGGAAATTGGAAATTGTGACAAGTACATGTTATGAACCAGCTCCGATTCGAAATTGGTGACAACTATTTTGTGAACCACGGGTAAAAAGATCAAAAGACACAAAGGACAGTTCTGAGAATTTGATTACCACAATAGGAATTGCATGACTTTGTCAATACATGCATTTGCATTTCATCCACATTATGAGAATTCAAGCACCAAAACAAAACACAAAAAAAGAAAAAAAATCAAAAAATCAAAATAAAAAAACATTAAAAAAAATCATCATTAACATCATTGATAAAGAAATGTGCATTGGCATTGTTAATATTGCATTTGCATTCGCATCAGTGATCATTGCATCTGCCAAACATTGAAAAATGTGAATATAGGAGATTTTGGATAAAAAAATTTTTGATGAAAAAAAGAGAATGAAAAGAAAGGAAGAAAAGAAAAAAGAGAAGGAAAAGAAAGAAAGAAAAGAAGAAAAAGAATGAAAAGAAAGGAAGAAAAGAAAAAAGAGAAGGAAAAGAAAGAAAGAAGAGAAAGAAAAAAGAACAAACAAAGAATTTAAAGTTTCATCGCCTCTGCTGCAAGAGGAGCACATTTCCAGGAAAAATTTAAAGTTTCATCGCCTCTGCTGCAAGATGAGTACATTTCAGAAAAAAGAAGAATTTAAAGTTTCATCGTCTCTGCTACAAGAGGAGCACATTTCCAAAAAGGAATTTAAAGTTTCATCGCCTCTGCTGCAAGAGGAGCACATTACAAAAAAGGAATTTGAAGTTTCATCGTCTATGCTGCAAGAGGAGCACATTTTAGAAAAAGAATTTAAAGTTTCATCGCCTCTGCTGCAAGAGGAGCACATTACAAAAAAGGAATTTAAAGTTTCATCGCCTCTGCTGCAAGAGGAGCTCATTTCAGAAAAAGAATTTAAAGTTTCATCGCCTCTACTGCAAGAGGAGCACATTACAAAAAAGGAATTTAAAGTCTCATCGCCTCTACTGCAAGAGGAGCTTTCTCCAAAAGAATTTTAAAGTTTCATTGCCCCTGCTGCAAGAGGAGCACATTTCAAAAAGAATTTAAAGTTTCATTGCCTCTGCTGCAAGAGGAGTACATTTTAAAAAGAAAATTTTAAGTTTCATCGCCTCTGCTGCAAGAGGAGCTTTCTCGAAAAAAAAAGAAAAAAAAAAAAAAAAAACAACAACAACAACAAAAAGGAATTTAAAGTTTCATCGCCTCTGTTGCAAGAGGATCACATTTCTAGAAAAAGAATTTAAAGTTTCATCACCTCTATTGCAAGAGGAGCACATTTCAGAAAAAGAATTTAAAGTTTCATTGCCTCTACTGCAAAAGGAACACATTTTAAAAAAAAATTTTCAAGTTCCATCGCCTCTGCTGCAAGAGGAGCACATTTCAAAAAAAAAGATTAGGTCTTGAGTTAGACAAAATTGTTGTCTATTGTCTTTGCCCTATTCCTGATTCTCAGCAATGAGCAAAGAGGGGCAGCTGTAGACACTGAATTTTGTCCAAATCAATAGGACTACATTCGATCAGGCTTTCAAAATCTGAAATGAAACGTTGGGCATCCAAGCCTAGTAAAGTGGGCCTGATTTGATTTTGTTATTTGTGTTATTTCTTTATTTTATTTTTATTTCTTTTATTTGTTTTTATTATTATTATTATTTTATATATTTTGTTTCTTATTATCTGTTTTTATTTATTATTATTATTATTATTATTATTATTATTATTATTATTTTATCTTATTATTATTATTACTATTATTATTTATTTATTTATTTTATTATTATTATTATTATTATTATTATTATTATTATTATTATTATTATTATTATTATTATTATTATTAACAGTCCCTTTTCCCATCACATTAAATGCTCCAAATCTACCAGATCTGTCGGTTCCCTGCCTAAGCTGCCGACGACCAAATCTTCTCCCCTGTCTCGAGCTGCGCCCAGTTTCCACCTTCCCCATACCGTAAATCCCGCCCTAACAGAGACCTATGGATTTTGTGACTCTAAAAGGCTAGAGGGGAGGCTCCAAACTGGTTTAAGAAGACCACTAAGCAATGAAAAGAAGCCCCCTTCAGATAGAGAGAAAAAAGACAGAGACCCAAAAACAACGAAGAAGCTATCAACGGAAACTCTAAACCTAAGCCACCACCACCGTAGCCACTACTCACCACCACCGAAGCCATTACTCACCTCACCACCAACCCAAGCCTCACCCTCACCATCACCGAGACACCTTATCGTCATTGCCACTGCCAACACCACACCAAAGCCACCATCATCACCAAAACCAGCAAACAACCCTAACCCAGATCTGAAAACCCCTCTACACCGAAACCCCAAACTCAAAACCCAAAGCCCAGATCTGAAATCCCCACCTGCAAAACATAAAACCAACAACAACACAAACCAAAACAACCAGATCCAACCAGGTTTAAAATCAAAACACAAAAAGAGACTTTCGAAAATAGCCAGATCCGTGAGGTTGGGAGCATTTTCGGGGAAAACGTACCCCAGATCTGAGAAGAGGAGGTTGAAAGGAGTGCTTTTGGGTTTACGAGGAGGACCACCAGCGACCGACATACGGCGGCGCACGGCGACCGGCGTTCGCCCGAAGAAGAGAGCCAGAGAGAATTTTTAGAAGGTTTGAGGAATTTTTTTTAGAATGAAACGGGTTAAAATGAGTTGAAAAAAAAAAGAGATGGCCTTTTATAGTTAAAGAAACAGGAGAGAAAAAGAAAAGATAGGAAGCTGCGAGATCCGAGCGTAGACCCAGGACCCGCACGCTCGTTCAAGGAGCTAGCCCAGCAGAGAGTTCGCCCGCCAAAGAAGGAGGAGTAGAATCCACGAGCTCACCCGCCTGTGCAAAAGAGGCAGGATCCGTGAGCTCACTAGCCCACTCAGAGAGTTCTCCCGCCAAAGAAGAAAGAGTAGGATCCGTGAGCTAGCTCGCCCGATCAAAGAGCTCGCCTGCCAGAGGAAAAGGCAGTCCGCGCGCTCTCTCGTCAAAAAGCTCGCCCGCCCGTATAAAAAGAAGCAGGATCTGCGAGCTAACTCGCCCGCCCGTGGAAAAAGAAGTAGAATCCGCGAGTTCGTTCGCCCACTCAAGGAGCTCGCCCATGTGAGGAGCTCACTCACTCAAGGAGAAAGAGCATCCACTCGCTCGCCCGCTCAAAGAGCTCGCCCGCCCGAGGAGGGTGTATTTCCTTTTTCCGTTTTAGTCATTCATTTATTTGTTTAGGTATTTTTAATGTATTGGTAAAAAAAATAATAAGTAAATAAATAAATAGAATAATATAATCAATAAAAATAGGAAAATAAAATGGAATTCTTCCGAGGATGGGATGTCATGAGACTCACAAGTAGTGATTTCTTGACTGATCCCTAGGTGAGAGGAATTAGCTAAATGTTACCAGAGTATTGAGATATTTAGTTAAATTTTTCAATATTAAGAGTTTCAATATAAAGTTCTTTTTATAAATTCCATATGCATAAATATTAATTGAAAATAAAATGGAATTCTTTCAAGGATGGATATCATGAGACTCACAAGTAGTGATTTCTTGACTGATCCCTAGGTGAGAGGAATTAGCTAAATGTTACCAAAGTATTGGGATATTTAGCCAAATTTCTCAATATCAAGAGTTTCATTAATAAAATCAAAATAAATAAAATTTCTTTTAAGTTTCATATGCACCATACATTTTTATCCATACTACATATATACGATCAATTATAAAATAGCGTGAGCACCACCGAGGATGGGATATCATGAGACTCACAAGTAGTGATTTCTTGATTGATCCCTAGGTGAGAGGGATTATTTCAAATGTTACCAGAGTATTAGGATATTTGATTTAATTTTTCAATAAATGGTGTTTATGTTGATTTTCACAATGAATCTCTTTATAACAACAATTTCTCAAGCAAATACGCTAATTTTTCATATAATCAAAAGCTAAGACTATCTTATTAAAATCAAAAGATACCATGTAGTTAGGATGGTACCGTTTTTTAACGGGCGTTGTGGGGGTGCTAATCCTTCCCCACACGTAACCGTATCCCCGAACCCAAATTTTGTTTTCGCAAACCCAAAAAATTGTCTTTTTAATAAAACTTAATTAATTTTGAGATTTTGTTAAAAAGATAAATATTTTAGGTGACCAATCACAGCTAGTCAAAAAAGATTGGTGGCGACTCCATTTGTTTTTTAAATGTTTTTCAAAATCGTCGAGCGCGAAACCATTACGACAATCAACAAACACCTTTGTACTCTCCTTTTGCTCCATATGCAAATCAGTCAAGACTTTTCTAAGCCATAAGGCTTAATTCACAGTTGCTGTGGCGGCAATGAACTCAGCTTCAGCCGTCGATTGTGCCACAGTCTCCTGCTTCTTGGAACTCCATGAGAACACTCCTGAGCCAAATGTGAAACAGTACCCTGAGGTACTCTTCATATCATCTAAAGACCCTGCCCAATCACTATCAAAATACCCATGAAACAGAAAATTATGATTATAACAAAACAAAACCCCATAATCAAGAGTCCCTCTGACATATCTAAGAACATGTTTGGCTACTTCTACCCAAAATTGTTTAGGAGGCCCTTTCTCGTACAACATGCATCTGGCCATCTCCATTATGGTTCTATTCTTCCTTTCGCTCACTCCATTCTGTTGTAGAGTGTAAGGAGCAATCAACTGGTGCTCAATGGTAACCTCATCACAGAATAAATTGAACTGTTCTGATGTATACTCCTTGCCATTGTCTGATCTCAAGACTTGAATTCTGTAGCTACTCTGATTCTCAATCCATGCGTTGAACTTCCAGAATACTTCTGCAACCTCTGTCTTGAACCTAAGGAAGTAAATCCAACACATTCTTGTTAAATCATCAATGAAAACAATGTAGTATTTACTTCCCTTTAAGGATGGAGTTCTCTGAGGTCCACAGAGGTCTGTATGAATCAACTGCAACTTCTGCGATGCTCTCCAAGTTGTCTGTAAAAATGGCAGCCTTCTTTGCTTGCCAAATTGACATGCACTGCAACTTGATGGAAACTCTTCCAGTGAAGGTAAGCCTTGCACCAGCTCTATTTTCTTCATGTATAGAAGTACTGCATGATTGAAGTGCCTTAGCCTCTTATGCCAAAGTTCTGTAGTATTGATTGAGCTTGGGTATGCAGCTTGCTCCTCCTCCATTAAGTCCAAGGAGAAACTTTTACCTTTCATTCTGACTCTGAACATATCTTAACCATCTACATCCTTAATCAAACATATCTTGTCTTCAAATATCACTTCGAAGCCTTTATCTAGCAGCTGACCCATACTTAACAAATTTTGATTAATATCAGGTACATAAAACACATCAGTTATGATTCTAGTACCTAAACAGCTTTCAATGGCAACAATCCCTTTCCCTTTAACAGCAATACAGTCACCATTACCAATTTTGACTTGTGATGTTACAGATCTATCAAGCTCCTTGAAAAGTTCTTCATCATAAGTCATGTGATTGGTGCAGCCACTATCAATTAGCCAGCTTCCACTTGAGTTGTTGGTTGCAAAACAAGTTGCCACAAATAGCTGCTCCTCCTCTTGTTGGTCTGCAACTTGAGCCTCATTCTTCTGCTGTTGATTTTTGTTCCTGCAGATTTTCTCGATATGGCCTAGTTGATTGCATTTTCTGCATCTCACATCAGGTTTTCTCCAACACTTGACTTGAGGATGATTCTTTCTTCCACAAAACTGACAAGGAGGGTATACTCCTTTGTTGTTGTTGCCTCCACTACTACTATCATTGTTTGCAGCAGCATCATTTGAGTTAGCAGAACTTTTCTTCCATTTCTTTTTCTTTCCTTTCTTGCCTTCATTGATCTGCAACTGTGCTTGCAGAGCTCCTTCCACTGAGCCTTCCTGTCTCATCATTCTCCTTTGTTCTTGTGCCTGTAAAGCATTCAACAACTCTGCCAAGATGATACTTGACAGGTCCTTAGAATTCTCCAAAGAGGAAATTGTTGCCTCAAATCTTTCAGGTATAGTAACAAGGATTTTTTGCACAATCCTACTATCAGGAAAATCAGTACCAAGCAATCTTACCTTGTTGACAATGCTTAAAAGTCTGTCAGAATACTCTTTGATTGTTTCTAACTCCTTCATCCTCTGCATTTCAAATTCCCTAACCAAGTTCAACACCTGCTTTCCTCTGATTCTCTCATTACCAGCATACTCTTCTTTGAGAAAATCCCAAATCTCTTTGGCTAACTTGAAAGTCATAATTCTGGTGAAGATTGTTGGTGAGACAGCTGAAAACAGACAGGCTCTTGCCTTTGACTTTCTTTGCCTCTTTTCCTTGTGATTCTTCAACTGTGCAAGTGTTGGATTGTTTGGCAAAGGAGGAATCTCGTAGTCCTCTTCAACTGCATCCCAGAGGTCACTTGCTTCCAAATATGCTTCCATTTTAACTGCCCAAACTTGATAATTCTCTCCATCAAATACAGGCAGAGCAACAACTGCAAATGGTGTTTCTGTGTCCATTGTTTTGATGGCTTTTCAAGAGAAGAAATTTGGCTTATGGTCTCTTAAGAAAATAGGCTCGGATACCACTTTGTTGGTTTAAAAAAGAAAAGAAGGGCAGTAACTATAGAAAGAGAAGCAAAATAACACAAAGATAATAGGCTAAAAAGTTTACTACTACATTTTGACAAGCCAAATCCAATTTAAATACATAAACGAATAACTGAAAATTCCTAAGAAAATGCATTACACAACTAGCATGTTCTCTTACTTTCTTGCCACTACAATCCACTTCACAACTAGCATGTTCTCATAGTCTCTTGCCACTACACAACTAACATGTTCTCCTAGTCTCTTGCCACTAAAATCCACTACTTCCATGAAAGCAACTACTTGATGCACAACTTCAACACAAATTAAGCCTATACATATAGATTGTAGGTTGTGTACTAGCATCCAACGGCTCCGTCCTAAGCCCATGCGAATGGCAAAGATAGTCCGAATTTATTTTCACGAAAAGGCCATGCTTGTTCCAGTGCAATTAAAATTCAACAAAAAGGCAAAAGAACCGTGTTTCACTTCCTAAACTCTACTGCCACGCTTGGCCTTTGTGCAGAGGTAACCCTAATAAAATGAGTTGGCCAGGGTTGACAAAATTGTAGTATATAATATATATATATATATATATATATATATATATATATATATATATAGCTTTAACCTTCTGACAGGCTTGGTCAAAGAGGCGAGGAGATAATTAGATGACAAGCTCCTCCCTGAGTCCTTGCGTATAAAGACTTGCTAGAGAGTAAGCTACACTTTCATTGAGAAAATTTCCAAAGGCAAAATCTGCCCTTGCACACGCAATGCAAGGACATATTTTTAGTCCATAAAGAATGTGTCTGGGATAATTTCATTTAAAGCTGGTTTGCAATGCCTAGGGGTAGGGCCAGACTTCGATGCTATGAGAGCTGTCGCCGATGTTCATTCAAGACGGTCCTTTGAAGTTATCTGAGACTGCTTCGCGTGATTTCAAACCCCTGCTAGAGGAAGATCCAATTGTCCATAGGCATCTCTCCTCTCTATGTGACACTTGTGGAGCAAAACTTGCGTGGGCTCAGGTGAAAGGTTTGAGGCTTCCTGTCATTGGCCGAGTGTTGCAGGCTTTTTTTCTTTAAAAAACTAAGGCAGCCCAAAAGGGCGAAGGCCTTGGTTAGTTCGGAGTACTTCAGATTCAGTGACAAAGATAAACCCAGGCTGGTTTAACGCGGAAGCCAGTTTTTTATTTTGTTAAAGGCTTAAACCCACGCTGGTTGGTTTTATAGGCCCAAAAGCAGAAGCATTCAGAGATGTAGTAAGCTTGCTTAAGTCACAAGTAAGTTTTTGGTGAAGGAATTTGAAATATTAAATTAAAACTCAGCTAAAAAGGTACGGCATGGTATATAGTATAGTGTGGTTTAGTACACTATACATAAAACTTTTGACAGTTCATTAGAGGCAGTAACCGCACAGTTATTGTCTCCTCAGCCCTTACCTTAAGATGGAAGGAAACCAACTAAAAAATAGAAAATAAAAGCAAAGAGAAGTTCACAAAAGAAACCTGAAACTTTTGACATGGCAGTGGTAGTGGTTTGAACGTGGGGCTCGCTTTATTTTCGTGAACCACTTTAGAAAGTTAGGTAATACCCAATACCCATTCTAGTCTAAAGGTAAAGCAAAAACGGGAAAAAGCAAAGCTCGTTGGTGGCATTGCCTTTGGCCTTTGCTTCGCTACTTTTTAAAATGAGCATGACATTTGACATACAAAACAAAAACGTCTCACAGCAACTTTGTCTCAAGGTCGGTGGCAGTCCATATCAACTTCCATTTGTTTCTGATCTGCTTAATTTAGTCCAGTTGGAGAGTCTTTCTTTCTTCTGCTTTTCTTCCATCCTTTGCAACAGCTAGCTAATTATTTAATTGCTTGCTTCTTCTTCTTCTTCTTCTGTATTATATTCAGTTTGAGTTAAATTAGCAAATTTAAGGAGCTAGAGAGTAATTATTAGTTAAATAGATGAGAGCTTGGAGAGGGTGCGTGTATGTATATATATATATATATAGTTAGGTAAAAGAAGTATTGATTGGTAAGATAAGATAGAAGATGAAGCGTAGCCCCTCGGAGTTGGATCTGGAGAACTTCATCAGGAACTTGAAGACTACGAATATGACCGCCTTCTCTACCACGACCTCTGACGCCGCTGGTATTGTTGTTGATCCTCCGACTGCTTATTCCTTCACCGCCACCGCTCATCTTTCTAATTCTTTCCACCTCAAAGAGGATCAGGATCAGGATCAGGTTTAATATTTCTCTCCATGAGTGCTGATATTGTTGACTTCACTCTATATCTATCATTATAATAATAATAACCCTTATTAATCATGCTATATTTTCTTAACTAAATTTCTTCCTAATTTCAATTTCAACCAGGTTTGTCCGTCTGTTCACCAAAGTAATATCAAGGTTAATTAACCTGGTTAATGCATGCATGTGTATTAAAATCAGTCTTCCTTTCTTTCCTTCCAGTGAATGAGTATGACCCAATTGCAGCCTGACCAAAATATGTATATGAAATATTGTATTGCAACACTAGCACTAGCAATATCACTAATTTATAAATTTTGCTTAAGCTTTTTTTAATGCATTAAAATTCATAATATTAATTCGTAGCTCATGCCCTTCTTAATTCCCATCGATCATTGTATCAATCAGTCAGCAAAATCTTCAACATTAAATATTTAAAGTTTTAATAATTATACCATAATAGTTAGTCATTTAGATTGATTTTGTACTGTTTGTGGGTTCTCTATTTCTGAAGCATGTAAACATAGATGAGTACATCTTAAACTACGTCAAAGTAGATTAAACCTAATTTGACATGTTTAGAAACTTTAGTAGTCTAGATTCTTTGGAAACAATATTTTAGTACTAATTTCTGTTTTTTTTTTCCAAAGTAAAAGCAAAAGCAGACATTATAAATATATATAGAATAATCATTCCATATACCGTAAGTAAAATTTTTTTATTCTACAAGCAGGATTAAGATCATAACATATATATTATTTTATTTATTTTTTAATATATTTATATAACATGTATTATAATCCTAATACCGCTTGTGAAGTAAAAAATTTCACTGATGATATATAGAATAATTATTCATATATATATATATATTTATATAAATGTTTTTGCTTTTGCTTATTATTAAAAAAAAGGTGTTTTTTGTTAGACGTATTAAAAGCAAAATGGGATTTTGAATAATGTGATGAACTTGAGCTGTTGTGATTTTCTCTATGCATTTGATCTCGATTTCCTTCTTTTTCTATATATCTTTATTGTTTTTGTTTTTGCTAGAACAAACCTTTTTTCTTCTTAATAATTAATAATATATTAGGTTTTAGGGTTTGTATATTGATTTATGAGATATGAATGAATTTTGGTGTTGGTGCTATTCTAATCTTTGTTTAAATTTTATTGAATTAATTATCAGGAAGTAATGAATGATTTTTCCAGCAACGACAGATCAGATGTATTATTGCTGCACAATCTTACTCCAAAGGGAGCCATCCAGCTTGATTCGCAATCATCCATCTGTGGTAATTAATGATGCGCAATGCATGCATGCATAGCATATTTACAACATTTTGCATGCTTCATACATAATATATATTATTGTTTCTAATTAAGCGTCGATAAACCAGCCAGCCAGCAAGCTAGCTAGGTTCCTGAATTAATATATTAAGTGTGTATAGCGTAGTAGAACTAATTTTCACATTGTTGAATTCATTCTTTTAATTAGTAATTTAATTTCCTGGATATATTAGGAAATGTATTGTCATCCGGAAGTCCAGTGTCTGCAGGTAATTGCAACCCTCAAAGTAGGGAGAATGAAGTTAGAGGAGCTACAAGTGCTTCCTCTGATCATGACCAATCGGAGGATGAAGAAGAAGAAGCAGAAACCGAAGCTGGTCAGTCTGAACAGAGCGTGGATCCCTCTCATTTGAAACGCCTCCGCAGGTATATCAATGCCTACTTAATCAATTCCAAATTATATCTTCATGCAACTGATCCACTGGACAATTGCCATTCTTCTTATACAATACACATGTATGGTTCTACTTTCAGGATGCTTTCTAACCGGGAGTCTGCCAGACGGTCAAGGAAAAGAAGGCAAGAGCATGTCACAGATCTTGAATTGCAGGTTTTTAGTTAATTAGCCACTAATTCTATCCAATTAATTAAGACGAATGCCGTGTACAATCAAAAGCCTTCCCTTAATAACACTGTTGAGGTTTGTTTCTCATCCTTTCTAATTAAGGCTGAACGAGTGAAAGGAGAAAACGATTCCCTATACAAGCAGCTTACAAATGCTCAACAAGAAGTTCGTGATGCCGACACTAACAATCGAGTGCTCAAGTCAGATGTGGAAGCCTTGAGAGCCAAGGTACGTACGTAAGGAATTTCTTTAATTAGTTTTTGGACAAATCGATTGTTTGTAAATGTAATTATTATACAGGTAAAGTTGGCTGAGGATATGCTTGCTCGAGGCTCATTGACGTGTAGTTTGAACCAACTTGTTCAAAGTCACTTGAGTACACCCCCACCAATGGCTATTCATAATCTCCGGCGGGTGGCAAATGTCTCACCCACCATTACCGTCCATGGAGATGATAATTATTCCACTTATGCTGGATTTGCCGTATCAGGGAATTCAGCCCTTGGACTTGCAAATGTTGATATCAGCAATGGGAATCTGAATAATGGTGATGCTGTGAGCTGTGTTTCAGAAATCTGGCGTTAGGAGACCAATATATATTCTGTGTCCCCTGCTTTGTTGGATTTAGTCTAGCTGATGTCCTGTCTCTTACACATTGTCTTTTTACGTTGGTTTGTTTTAATTAGACATGAAGATACCGAATTCACGTATTTCTTTTGGATGTGGATGTAAATTATATATAAATAAATGAAGTTATGAAGTTGATAAGCAGGGGTTAATTAAGAAATCAAGTGTTGGAATATTAAAGGGAAAAAACTTAATGATGAGATGAATATATATGCACATAAATTATTGGCATGACAAAAATGGTTTGAATGAGTAGAACTGATTATCTTTCCCATGCTCAACGGATATATGATTCAGTTGTTTTGTTAAAGAGAGTGTCCAGAATGAGGAAAAAAAAAAAAGAAGAAACTTTCGTTTCATAATAGGATTGTCCACCATTCACTTATACAAGCAATCTCTAGGACTATGACCTTATTGAGAAAACTACAAGGCTGAAATCTCTGGAGATTTGTTGTTTCAGTTTGGTGGAGCGTACCTGGTGAATATGTAGAAAACCAATTGGGTAGGATGGGCCATGGCCTATGGGGGTTCTCTGAGAGTCACAGCAACGGTAAACCGGTCTTCAATATAACAAAACCCACACCCGATTGCCACCAAAAGACCCATCCCTTTACTTGAACCTGTTAGTTAAGTCCTAGGCCAAATAACCCATCTGCCAAAGTCGAATTCCCGTATTCACCCCCCCCCCCCCCCCCCTGTTAAAGAGAGTGTCCAGAATGAGGAAAAAAAAAAAAAGAAGAAACTTTCGTTTCATAATAGGATTGTCCACCATTCACTTATACAAGCAATCTCTAGGACTATGACCTTATTGAGAAAACTACAAGGCTGAAATCTCTGGAGATTTGTTGTTTCAGTTTGGTGGAGCGTACCTGGTGAATATGTAGAAAACCAATTGGGTAGGATGGGCCATGGCCTATGGGGGTTCTCTGAGAGTCACAGCAACGGTAAACCGGTCTTCAATATAACAAAACCCACACCCGATTGCCACCAAAAGACCCATCCCTTTACTTGAACCTGTTAGTTAAGTCCTAGGCCAAATAACCCATCTGCCAAAGTCGAATTCCCGTATTCCACCCCCACCCCCACCCCCCCCCCCCCCCCCCCCCCCCCCCTTTCTTGAATGCTTCATGAGTCCTAGGGTTAGACAAAATCTTGCTCTTCTCGTTTCAAGGACTATCCTGTCTTTTTTGCACTGGGGCTACTGCTACTATACTTTTGGTGCAAATTACATGTATCTTCATCTTTATTAACGGTTTGAGACTAATCCCACTCGGAACTTCTTCCTCACAGTTAAAGTTCATCACCTTTCCTTAAAAATGTGTTTACTGCTACTATACTTTAAATCTTCATTGTAATGCTAATACCCTGTCTTCTCTACAGTCATTATCCTTGGGAGCAGTACCTTTTGCATCTTATGGTCTTCTTGGATGGAAAATCGGGGATATGGGGATGGCATCCTAGCGGTGGATTTGAAATAGAGGAATGTGGCGGCGGAAAGACCACAGCACCACCTGTGTGCCAGTGCACGGGCTGAGCAATGTCCATTAGCAGCAGCAGGTATGTCTGATAGCACCAGGGATATTAAGCATATTAAAGAAAACAAGCAAGGAGAGTATCGTAGTTCAAACTTCCTCCCTCTCCCACTACCTTAGATGCTAATCAAACATATCCATATTAATTACCTGATACACACTCGAATCATTAAGAAAGAAGAATAGAGACAAAGGAAAGTAAATGTACGAGAAAAAAATGCGAGGTCCATATTTGTCCATCCATTACGTGCTCCTTTTCTTTCTCCTTATTATGAACCACTGTAAGTTTAACTTTATAAATCCGTCATTAATGCGTGTGGATGTAATAAACTTATACAAGTAACAACTTAATTAATCACTGGTCCGTCCACAGCAACACCCTCCTCACCAGATCCTGATAGCCCCTCCGGCAATGGGATATTTAGCTCTGAGCAAACAAGCTCAATAACCTTTGCGGTCACACCCCCCAATGACATTTTGTTAAGGGTCACTGCAATAGCAAACCGGTTTTTCATATCACAAAAACCTGTTGATCCACCCATACCCGAGTGCCCAAAGCCAGTAAAAGACCCATCCTTCGATATTAACCTCTTAAATCCTAGTCCAAATATCCCATCTGGCAAACTCAAATTCCCATATTCACCTACACCCATGAATGCATCATGAATCCTAGGGTTAGAGAAAATCTTGCGGTTCTTGTCTCGAGGACCATCCCTGTTTGCATTGCAGTTGGTTGCACTAGTGCTACTGCTACCATTACTATCCTCATTGGCTAACCTGGTGTAACTGTTTTGTCCACAATCATTAGTTTTATTCTTCAGAGCCGCATCAACCACATTAGTCTGCTGACCCTTTTGCTTTTTCTGTATCTTCTTGGAAGGAAAATGGGGGATATGGGGATGCGTGCCAAGCGGTGGATTTGAAACGGAGGAATGTGGCGGTGGGACCACACCACCATCAGCTAAGGCTGCATAGTAGCGTGCAAGTGCACGGGCTGAGCAATGTCCATTAGCAGCAGGTATGATAGCACGGCGGACATTGAGCATATTGAAGAAAGCAGGCAAGGTAGTCACAAATTCAGCAATATTGTTGAGTTGGAAGCTGGATGGTAGCTCAGCTCGATTGGGCATAGCCGAGAGCTTGCTGAGATCATCTGCATCTAGTGTAAGTGAAGCAAGTCGAGATTCCACACCTGGAGAGGAGTCAATAAAGGCATCAATATTAATTTGAGTAAAGATGTCTAGGGCCTGCAAGTAATGTATATGTAGCATTTCTACTTAATGATCAAGAAGATAAAGACAGGAGTTTGAAAATACCAGGAGGAATTCCAACATATAGCTCGCCTTCAATGTTGAGAGGATGAATGAAAGCTTCTTCAAGAATCTCCTGAAATTTCTTCCCAGATGCGTGCTGTATCACCCAAGCAAATAATTAAAACCAGGCTAATATGCATTAGTTTTTTAGACCAAGTTCCTACAAGTCAGTCAGAATGTTAACAAGAAGAATCTGATTATGATAAGAACGAGTGACCATGTAGGAAAAATGAGATGTGCATCACCCAAAGTATTCCTATGAAAGCCACTTTTATTTTTCTGATTGGTCAAAGCCACTACAAGTACAATTGGAAAAGCCATTGCTTAACTGCTCAGAGAAAGAGAGAGAGAGAGAGAGAGAGAGAGATTATGAAGACAAACATCCTAAAACAAAATTCATGCAAGAGAGATCTGAGAAACCATATCTCCTAAAATAATTTCAATTTCCTAAAGATTGGACTTCAAGAGAGATTGTGAAGACAAACTTCCTAAAACAAATTCATGCAAGAGAGATCTGGGAAACCATAGCTCCTAAAATAATTAGAATTTCCCAAAGATTTGACTTCACACAGCATTATGGTCCTACTTGATTGAAAGCTTGTGTAAGAAAAGTTGAACCCTCCCGAGAACCACTCCAATAGTCCTCCCCAACAAGATTAAAGTATTTAAAACCCTCTACATTGTTTTTTTTCCAAATAAGTTCATAATAGAATTAAATGAAATAATCTTGTTAGGAATTTAGTAAGATATTAAAACATTAAGGATCAATTAAATATAAGGGAAAGGGAAGTAAAATACCTCATACACTTGAAAACAATCTTCTTTCTCAAACTTTAATATTGGTACCTTTTCTTCTTTTTCTTTTGCATGTCAAATGCATTGGGGTACAGTGCCATAATCCAATGAG
Source organism: Heritiera littoralis (assembly GCA_031772115.1). Taxonomy (NCBI): domain Eukaryota; kingdom Viridiplantae; phylum Streptophyta; class Magnoliopsida; order Malvales; family Malvaceae; genus Heritiera; species Heritiera littoralis. The sequence continues at coordinate 305,437 of JAPDPK010000003.1, forward strand.
TTAGCATGAGAAAATACCTCAATTATTCCACCACATAGCCAGCCGAAAGATAGATAATGATACAACTGCTGCTTCCCAGGTTCAGTCTCAGGTACTGATGCCTCAATCAGTTTCAAACATTCATCCCACTCAGATATTAGTAAAGGATTTTCTGCTCTAAAGTCAGCCAATGCATTGTGCAGACCAGATGTATGGTTAAGTATATGATGAACCTGAAAGGGAAAACATTCAAAGAATGATTATTATGAAATACTTACAAACTGTAAATGGTGATTATCCAAGTTTAAGAGGTCTTTGTGCAAGAATTGTAACCTTTATGTGCTCTTTTCCAGTTCCTCTAAATCCTGGCCAAATATTTGAAACATTTTCCTCAAGTTTGAGTTTTCTGCAAGACAATGTACCATTTGTTAGAGACTATTAAAAAATTTTCGTCACTTAGACTTTTCAAGGGTCTCTTCTATGAAAAATTTGCATGTTATTTGCAAAAATTTTGAACTACTTATAATTGTTTGACCAACCATCAAGACTTAGTTCCCCTTTATTCCATTTAACAGACCAACGTATGGAAATACTAGAGTATGAGCAAAGTCTTAGCTGAGGCATTCATGACAAGAAAAACAGTAGTATTTCTACTTATAAATATTTTTACAGAATGTACTAATCTTTTTTCCAGATTTCGTACAAGAGTGAATCTAAAGACTTTTCAACGTTGAACTTTGCAGTTATAGCATTATTACATACCCATTGTCTACAAGCCAGTGTAACATTCCTGCAGTAATACCCTTTGTCGCAGAAAAGACAGAAAAAAGTGTGTCCGGCTGAACTGGGCGAGGATCGTATCTTCCCAGTACTCCAGCAGCAGTGTCAATAATAACCTCCCCATCTTTGTATGCACATACCTTGAGATATAAATTGAAAATATTATCAGATCAGCAGAAGTCAAAATGCTTTAAACTCAGGGTCATAAAAAAATGGAAATAAATAAATAAATCCTATCATTTATGGTTGCAAAGAAGCATTTTTATCCAGAATGTTAAAATAGCAAAAGCAATTACCCTCTTAACTGTACAAGGAAACAACAATTAGTATGAATTATGCGCACCATTGCAAAGCACATTACAAAAGATTGCCCTTCTTCCTTTCACCAAATCTAGAAAGTCCATCAGAGAATGAATTCTAATAGATCATAAATGATTTATGCATTAAGAAAGCAATAGTCCATAATGCTTTTCCAGACAAGAAATGGACAGTGCAGTAGAGTTTAACCAATACATTAGTGGTAGCAACATATTTTGGGACCATATACAGCATGTTCAATTGCTCTCAAAAGATACTTATGAAGGTGCAAAAAATCCTGCTACACTGCATAAAATAGAAATACTAGGGAGGTCTCAAATGCTAATTTAAAGAAGTCTCAATTATTGAAGCAATTTTTAGACACAAATGACTTAGTTTGAAATATCTCTATAGGAGGAAAGAGGGGGGAAAAGAAGGAAAGTCCTCTGATGCATTTACTGAGCTCAAACAATTTGGCTAACCATATAATAATAGACCACCATCAAGCTCTGAAAATTAAGTACTGTCGTAGTGGAATAAAGGCAGGCAAATAAAATACTAAAAAGAAATAGAGGCTTGTCAGATCATCAGACCACAGTATATTAACAGGATAGTGGTGCAGACCTGAATCCCAAGTATTTTATCATTATTTCCCAACTCAACTAAGAGCTGTCTCAGTTTGGCCTCTACATCAGAATGGACTGGCGTGTTGTAGATCCACTGTGCATTTACCGCCGGTCTCTTATTAATGTTTCTGAAAATGTAATCACAACTCAATCAGAGATGAAGCAGGAGAAAATTTACACAAACTTGACCTTGTAAAACTTAAAATAGACTCACCCTAGAAGAACAGATTCAGCAAATGGTCTCATGATATCTAGATATACTATGTGGACATTCATAGTGGATGAGAGCCCTGAATTTATGCAACACAAATGACAAATAAGTGAAAGTCAATCATTTAATACAACAAGGCGAAGATAGGAGTTTCTATTACAGACCTCTCAGAAGATTTAAAACCCTTGTAAAGATTACAATATCACCTGGAAATGCATCAACCTGAAAATAAATCGTATTACTTAGTTAATGATGGATGAAATAGTTAATATAAATACCAAAGGAATTAAAGTAGTATATAAAATGCACACAGGGTTAGGTGCAAAAAGAAAAGGCAGAAATGATCTTACTGGGTTGAAGCGTTTAACTTCTTTTTGGTTGAGTTGCATCTTTTCCTGTATAACCTTCATGTTTCTGTCTCTTTGCTCAGTCAAAGATTTCATGGTTTGCTTCATGCAAAAAGAATTAGCATTAGACAGACTTGCAGAAGTTGACACACAACTTGAGAGGCAAGCAGTGGATACTTACATGAGCTTCATTTGCAGGTGTTGAACTACGGAAGAATACAGTTGTAATCTCCATAGCCTGCTCAGGTATATCTAGGCGTAGCTTGAGGCCCATTTCTGAAAAGGCAGACAAAAGAGCCACATGGTCACCCTGCCACAAACAGTGAAATATTATTTCATAATCCAATAACATTTATTTCAAATACTCTTGGAGTGAAGAAGATGACACAATAAAAATGTATAACTAAAAACTAGAACAATAGAATGTCAAAACAGAAAGGTGAACCATATCTCACACATGTATTAACCAAATGAGTATGAAGAAATTGGAGAAATAGATTATATTTGAAGATATATAGCCATGGAGAACAGTAAAGAAATGATTGATATGAAATAGGGTGAGAACATAATCCACATGTTTAAAGTAGGAAGAAAAGAAATAAGGATAGACACAGTTGAAATAGATATTAGTAAACAGGACTTGGATGACTGTTTGTATGACGTAGACCTGTAGATGCTCAAGTTAGGAGAATGGAGGCTATGAATGTTGAGAGAAGGGTTAAGACTAGAGGAAGACAAAAAAGGACTTGGAAGGAAGTAATCCGGAAAGATATGGAGGTACTAGAGTTGGATGAACACATTGCCTTTGATAGGAATATGTGGAGGAGGAGAATACATATGGACGATCTAATGTGAGTTCAGATATTGGTTCATATAGCCTACCCCAATCTCTTGGGATAAAGACTCTAATGATGATGATGATGAGGACTTAGATGACTGTTTAAAGGTAAAGCAATGGAGCCTTAGGTATTTACAGCTCAAGGAAAATTATTGAGCCATCTGTTATCTCCCTAATGATCTGTTATGGAAAACAAATTACAAAATAACATACATATAACAGGCAGACACAAACCTCAGCAGATGCCAAAAACATCTTTGCCAGTGCTTGCTTCATAAAGCTTGATAGCTTCTTTGTAAGCCCAAAATCAAGTAAAATTGGATGATGTGGGGCCGCCTTGCTTACAAGGAAATTTCCTGCAAATAAGTTAACAAGAAAACATTTAACAGGGAAAAAACTCATGAGGAAGTGACATCATGTAGATCTGAAATAAACATGGCAATAATTATTTTAACAGAGAAATTAAACTGTAGATAGATATAGCCAATCAAATACCATCAACATAGAGTTGGCAAGTGAGAGAGGAATACCAGGATGAGGATCACCATTAAAAAATCCATCAACATATATTTGGTGAGCATATGCACGAGTGATTTCTTCAACAATCTTTTGTTTGTCAATACCAAAAGCCTCCAAAGATGCAGAATCATTCAGACGAATTCCATCCATGTACTCTAAAATGAGGACACTTTTGGTTGACTGTCATTAAAACCAATCGGAATCAGAATGAGCCTTCTGAACTGAATAGGCAACATACACCCTCAAATGAAGGAATAAGCTGCACCAACTAATCAGATGTAAGGAAAAACTAAAAGGAGGAACACCTCTTCCTCACATGGAGATTCATCGAGCAAAGTATGTGCTAGAATTATTGCAAACAATTTATTTCTCTACCACATTCCATGGAGAACCAGACATCATGCTAAAACCTAGAAGTAAAAGTCAATTATCTCTCCATTGATGGGCATAAGATTTGCGAGATGTCCGATTTAAAGAGATAGGTACAGTGCCAAAGGTAAGCACTGGTGCTAAGAAAAAAAAAATTTTATTTTTTTTTAGAAATCATTAAACCACAGATCTAAAAGGCTCAATATTTGTTTTATATAAAAATGCAGATTTAAAAGCCTCAAAATCTTTATCTGACATTAGTTCATTTTTGTTTTATATGAAGAATATGTAGAACTTCTAGTTGTAAACTAAGTTTTGCTTTCCAAGTTATCAAAATTTTTAGGTGCTTCTATGACTCTCAAAGAAGAAACAATTTAAGGAATCATTAGTTGAAAAGAATTGTCATATGCATTACTCTTACATGTTAATTCCATAGACAAAAATCAAAATTATTTCTTTGGCTAGGATTTTTGACACTCCACTACTACCCTCTTTATTTTACAACGAGTCATGATGCCAGAAGAACAATAATTTTGGATGCTCGGATGGCCAAAATCCGACAGTTCAAACTATCTAGGATCACATGCACTCTAGCAATAAATATTCATGTTTAAAGATTAGCTCAGCATGTACCTGAATAACTTCTGGAATCAAAACATTGACATGGTTTGGAGACTTGTTCTCATAAGATGACTTTTTGCAGCCAAGATTTCTAGAAACAGTTCTAGTATTTTCTACAAAGACAAGTACAATAAGAACAATGACAGGAAAAAAGAAGGTAAAAAATTCAAATATGTATGAGAATTTATTTGCATGAATCATTGGAAGCAGAAATTATGGGAAGACAGGCAATTTGGTAACCAGACTTGTGCATCTTTCTATTTTGACCTGGGTATTTTAAAGACCCAAATCCAGTATTAGTATAAAACTTAGGGAGGTGTTCCATTCTCATGCTCCCTGCTGTTTGGATGCTTGACCACATCAGGGTCAAACAATCCTATTAGAACTCCACAATACCAACCAGCCATAAACAGCCAACTAAACAGCACCATTAAACTGATGTCACCACATCACTATAACCCATTCTGTTCATGCCAGAAATTTCTCATTTGTCACTGCTTTTCAACCATCATCAGCAAACAATTTTACAACCAGTTCATGCACCAACTCCACCTATTCTGCAATTTCAAAAACCATTTTAAAGCCAAATGCCATTGTTCCTTACTGTCATTGAACAGAACATCAGAAGCTGCCATCACCAGTACTGGCGGCATTACTACTGATGCATACCAACTACTAACAAGCACCATTAATCTATTAATTCACTGAAAATCAAAGTAGATGTGGAAATATAGAAATTTGAAAAAGGATTTTCTTTCCTGTCATATCAATTTTATTCTTGAAAACTCGCCCTAATTTCACAACTGCAATTTAACTCTTTCCTTTTGGTGAATTTCCAGTGGGAATATTCTAAATAAAAAGGAAAATCCATTCTTTCCCAATTACATAAGTTAGATGTAGAATAAATCATGTTAACATAGTGCATACCAGCTTCCTGATTGAAATCAAGCTCTTTAGGGGCTTCTTTGCACCACTCATCTATCATTGGATTAAAGTCATATTGTGGTTCTGCCCAAGCTATCCAGTCCACAATTGACTTTGCATTCTTCAAGTCCTGCAAAACAACAGCATGTCCAATAGCCGTATAATGACAGAAACTTATTTTTCATCCCAACATAGTAAAATCCAAAGCGTGCAAAACCTCCAATATGATTGCTTTGATGCCCTCATGCTGAACTTTGACCACCACCTGCTCCCCACTGATTAATGTCGCTCGATGGACTTGTGCAATCTTTATAGAATAAAAGATATTCTCATTTATCAACAAGATTTTCAAGGAAATACTTTTAATTTGCCTCAAGAGAACAAAGCAACACAACTATGGTCCTCACCGATGCCGTTGCCAAAGGTTGTTCCACAAAATCTGCAAAGAGATCATCCATGGTCTTGCCCAACTCCTTTTGTATAGTCTGACAAACCTGTGCAAGTAACAATAAGCACTCAATAAGTGCACAGGGCAGGACTGATTGGAATGCAGACAAAGGCAATCATCTATAAATTTTCCTTCAAGAATTGGATATGCATAGAATAAATGGAAATTTACACATAAATAATTTTCAACTTCATTATTCTTTATGTACCAAACTCCTTGGCTGCTCTATCCTCATGTTAGTTGGAACTTATTACAGCTCACTGGCTGAAGCCTTCGGAGACCATCTAATGCACTAAGCTACCTCTTGTACAGGCTTCTATGGCATTCTAGATCTAACCTTAGCATAAAATCAAATTTTCTCTCTCTACTCAATATCGTGGTTGGCTGGAAACCATGTCAATCTTTATCATTCTCCAAAGCAAAAATGGTTAATGTCTTATGAATTATAAATGCTCCAGATTACATGTAAGTCAAAATTTCTAAAATAAAAAATTTTAATCAAGATGCGGTAATGATTTCTTTAAATAATTTACAAGACATGGCCTTTAGTCAAACAAAATGGAGAAAATGGATGAATGTAGCTGAATCCAACTAGTTTGAGCACAAGGCTTAATTGAGTTGAGGATATTGCAAAGATTTCTCAAGGCCATTCCCATATATCTAAGACCGAGCTTTTACCAAACTGATAATTTTCCAAATACAACTTAATCTGGACATGCAAAAGCACTTGGAAACCTGGTTATATACCCACTCATGATGGCATATATGTACTCTGCAAACAAGCGGATAACAACATCCAGTTTTTACACTCCACATGGTGACTAAAATCCAATTAAGCACGGCAGGTTCCATCTCATGAGTTGGCAAACCATGGTATTACTTGGTTATCAGTCATCATTCATAAACTACATAAGAAACTTTGTTATGCTTAGGATGCATAAACTACATGGTAGGATAACATGACAATAACAGCCTCAAATCATGCGATTCAACAATAATAAAAGTGCATGAAAGGAGACTGAGATATTTTCCAACTAAATCGATTGGGAGATAGGCAATCCAAGAGAACTTCTAAACCACTAAATCTTTTTAGTCTTGTTCAGGGCCAGAGTGATAACATTGGGTAAGATATTGATCTTCGAAATTCAAAAGATATTTATTACCTCTTTTAAGGGACGAGGAGGAAGAGAGTCTTGTAATTGCTTGAGAAGGGATATATACGCTTCAGGAAGCACATCAGCACGTGTGGATAAGTACTGCCCAAGTTTCACCCATAACCCTTCCAACTCTATTATCAAACTAAGAACACGCTTAGCATTCCGCTCATGAGCCTTATTCCATAAAGCAGCTCTTTTTGATTTGTCAGTCCATTTCTTTCTTTGCTGCACAACCTTCAGTAAAAGTAGAATGCAAGTGAATAAGATTGTCTGAGCATTAACCCAGAATAGAAGTGAGAATCAATAAATTTTACCTTATAATCCAGGTAGATTATCATAGCAACTGAGAATACTTTCACACGTCTTCTATAAATATTTCCCCACCCCATCAGATTAGGATCAAAATGAAGCCAAGATAATGAAGTTCACTGATCTCTGGGAAGAAGAAGAAAAAAAAAGTAACAGAAAAATAGTTCAGCTTGTACTACAGTACAGAAATGGATGAAGGAACACCAGCATGAGCAGCCATCGATGTGAAGGTTAGCAAGATTTTGAAACCCTAAGAGTTAAACTTATGCAATAATAAACGAGCATCCAACAAGCTGTACGATTGCCATTTTAGCAACATCAATCAGTATAACAATGTTAAATTAGTTTATTTATCCTATATACAAACACATCGGACTCATCTAAACCATCTACCGAGCTTGAATTCAGTATTTACAACCCATAGCATTTGGTCATTCATTACTACTCCCATATCTTTACGTTTTCTCTTCTTTCGTGTGGAATGAAGTTAAGCAGACAACTATCATCGCTCCCATCTTATCTTTTTTCTTAAAAATTGAAAATGAAATCCTACCACTCGCAGTTGCAGAGGAAATGAAATAGAATGCAATTTTCACGTTTCTTTGGAAATTCGTACAGATATTATTAGTCTAATTTCTTTTGCGATCCATATGCAGCGTAAAAACAGAACACGAACTGAATAAATGAACAAAAAAGTGACCTGGAACGGAACTCCAAAAACCAAGGCACCGCGCACGCTGCAGTAATACAAAAGAAGCAAGCAACACGTATCAACAAACAATTTCTGGAAACGATTGTAATTTGGCGTCAGAACTGCATCTACTTTCACACTTGTTCATTTTAATAAGCGCAGATTGACGACGTCATCATCTGAATACGACGACACGCCTTGTTCAAACATTAAGGCTAGTCTCCCCGTTTCTAGAAGGACAAAAACATAGCACTAGCAGGGAAGGATATCGCCGTTGGATGAGGAAAGCAGGATTCCCAGGTTATCCAATCCAAATCGTTCCTTGGCGAGACTACACTCACTTGTTGATCCCCAACATTTTTGTTTTTTCCATCCCATGAATTGCTGGGAAACTTCACCTTAAAGAATTCTCTTTTTTGATAAAGAAAATTCTTATTCTAAACTTTAGATTTATATTTTTATTTTTCGGGTCCTCTTTTTTTTTAATAAAGTTGGTATTGGTAGTTAATGAGGAATTAAGAGATATCGAATCATTAATGCCAAATTGCTTGTGTGTCAAAAAAGCATACTTTGTTTTTTGGTTCAAGCATCCTTTTTTTTATAAGAGAAAAAAAAGTATATTGGGAATTAAACCTTAAATTTAATATCTTTCGTGAAAAAGTAATAATTATTAGTTCAAACTCGAGTAAAGTGCGCTTCTTATTCATGTTTTGCTTTATGAGAAATTCTATTCACACTCTATTATTTATAAATGGCTTAATAGTCAAATAAGTCCTCAACTTTTTATCTCAAAATGGAATTCAGCTCTCAACGTTTTATCGCGTGACATTTAGTCTATAAACTTTTATTTCGGTGGAAATAAATCCTCAACCTTTTAAAATTATGCAATTAAGTCCAAATCTGTTAAATGTCACTAATTGCCGTTAGTATATCTAACATGAAAGTTGACGTGGATAGCTTAGTTGGCTGTCATGTGACATGCCACATGTGCAATACTAACGGCAGTTAGTGTCATTTAACAGATTTGGATTTAATTGCATAATTTTAAAAGGTTGAGGGTTTATTTTCATTGAAATAAAAGTTTATAGACTAAATTTCACGCAATAAAAAACATTGAGGGCCGAATTTCATTTTAGGCTAAAAGTTGAGGGCTTATTTGGCTATTAAGCCTTTATGAATTTATATATGATGCACTGACAGTGTATAGTTTCTATACACTGTCAATGCACCAAAGGTTGACACCTCATCAGTAGGCCCTTATGAGCAAATTAAAAAATTAATTTATATTTGCTTTTAAGGGCTTGGCATATTTTTGAATTTATAAATTGATGAGATGTCAACCTCTGATGCATTGACAATGTATAGAAATTATACACTGTCAGTGCATCATATACAAGCCCATTATTTATTAGACACACTCTACATATTTAAAAATCCTATTTTCAAAATCTCTCTCTTCATTCTTATTACCTACATCTTAAAATACCTAAATTTATTCTTAAAATACCCTCACACTTCTACACATCCTATCTCTCTCAAAAAAAATCAAACAAATTTATTCAAAATCTTCTAAATTTTGCAATAATCTAAGATAAATCAATCATTAATTTTCAATTAATGTTGTTTTTCTTTCATTTAATTGCACTGAAAAATTTTGTGAAATTTTTTGGATTAAAATTCATGAATTTATTTTAAAAAAAGCAAAAATTCATATCTCACGACATGAAATTGTTGGGAGCCCCTATAGACAATTAGCCCCATGGCAACTTGATGTTGTGGGGCTGCACCATACATATACATACATATATATATGAGTAGGGATTCACTTACACATGTGTAAAACAAATTTGTTTTACACAATTTTATATCTTCATATAAGATTAATATTTTTGCAAGTCAACCGTTGGATTTAACAACCTACTCATATTTATTATGTATGTAAATTTTTGAATCAATTTGCTATTTCTATCATTTTAATTGAGAATAGTATTTTTTTTCAATATATGTCAATGGTTGAAATTTTATTTTACGAAATAAATAGTTAGACGTATTCGATTAATTTGAAATTTGGCATGCATGATCTATGTGAATAGAACATAAAATTCAACGGTCGGATTAAAAAATTATAAATCCTATAAAAAGATATGAAAGTGTGTAAAACTAAATTTGTTTTACACATGTGTAACTGGATCCCTCCTCTATATGTATATATGGAGCTCATTGGCAACATGCTGCCAAGGAGATAATTCGGCACCTTAGCGGCATGCTGTAGAGATAGAAGTTATAACTCTTAGAAATTCATTTTCAAGAGTATCAAAAATTTTATGAGTAATAATAAAATTGTATTTTTAATTAAGGATATTTTTGCAATTTAAAAAATTATTAACTTAGGGTGTGTATAGTACCCAATAGGATGTGAATAGAACCTCTCTTATTTTAAGTATATTCACTTTCAAAATTAAATTAATCTTCGAATTATAATTTAACAATATTTTTATTTTGTATAAATAAAATTAAAAATATTATCATATATCTCATATAATTTTAATATATTTTTATTCATATATTTCATATGTTTTAAAAAATATGTCTATCGTATCTTGTTAATTCTATAAATAAAATTTTGAAACTTTATTAACAATTTATGAATTAATTTCTCTCGACTTATTCTTGGTTTGACTAAATCAATAAAAATCTTTTATTATTTTGTCCCAAAATGGATCTTAAACCTAATTTCTTGTACATATATCGTACAAGTGTTTTGTTGAATTAAGTAGATAGTACTGTATCTTTATAAGTTTAAAAATTATTTCATTAGAATTTTTAAAAAATAACTTTTGAAGCATCTAATAAAAAAATATCACATCATAAATTTTTGGAAAATGAATAACTAAAGCAAACACCTGCAAACACTCCTAATTTAAGTTTTAACACAAATTAGTCTCCTTGCATTATTGACTCCATTGTTAAATAGTACATGAGATTGTTGCCCTAAGTCAAATCTCAACTAAATATTACAAACGAGATCCTTATGAATTTCGTTTTTCATTTTTATTTATTGGACTGAGGTTAGAGATTTTCAAGTGAAAATCACATGTTACTTTGTATGTATCTAATTAAACAAAAAATGAGTATAATTTAGTACACATGCTAAAGCAACATAATCATCCGTTTTCTGAAATGGATAAAATATAATATTGTAAAATCTCAAAATTAATAAATAATAAATTGAGTAAACAATGTGGGTAGAGGTGGCAAATGGGCGGGTCGGGTCGGGTTTGAATCGGATCATTTTGGGTTAAGGAAAAATCGGATCATTTCGGATTCGGATCATTTCGAGTTCGGATAAGGTCGAGTTTGGGTCAAGGAAAAATCGATCTATTTTGAGTTTGGATCACTTCGGGTTCGAATAAGGTCAGGTTTGGGTCAAAGAAAAATTTGTCTATTTCGGGTTTGAATAATTTCGGGTTTGGATAAGGTCGGGTTGAGTCGTTGACTTTTTTAGTCAATTCGGGTTAGTCGGATTTGGATTCGGGTCGGTTGGATTTAGATTTGGGTTGATTGGATAGATTTATTGGATTAAGCTTTGGTCATCTTGATGTGATTTATCTGATATGAAAATCAATTGAAACCATATTTCTAAAAATTACAAAACTCATAAAAATAAAATTTTTTTCTTACATGACCTATAGTACAATTGGGTTTGAAATAATCAAAATATTTAATAATTTGTATGATAGTTTTCTTTATAATATATTTACTAATATTCATAAATTAATTACATTTTTTTCATTTTATTTTTATTATCTACAATAATTAATAACTTTTGAATGAAAGTGATTTAATAATCCCTACTAAATATCATAAAACAGTACTATATATCTCTTTAATTTATTTTGATTTTTTATAGAATAATTAGAGACATTAGTGTAGATGATATAGTTTTTGTACTCTATTATAGAATAGCCATTAAATAATTATACATAGGTTCAAATGAATGCAATATAAAAGTGAATATTTAAATTTAACTAGTTTAAACAAATATTTAACACTCATATTATTGAAAAAAATTATATTTTTACTATATTAAAATACTTTGATATTTAATTTTAACATTTAAATATTTATTGATAATATTAAATTTTAATTTGAATCTTTTCAAGTTTGGGTAAATTTGGATTCGGATCAATTTGGATTTGGGTCAATTTGGATTCGAATCAATTTGGATTCGGGTCATTTTGGGTTCGGGTCAATTTGGATTTGGATCAATTCGGGTTCGGGTTAATCTAAATTCGGATGAATTTGGGTTCAGATCAATTCGGGTTCGGATCCAGTCGAATTTAGATCAATGTAAATTTGGATAAATTTGGTTTCGGATCAATTTGGATTCAGATCGGGTTGGATTTGGATTGTTGACTTTTTTAGTCAAATCGGATCGATCGAGTTTAGATTCGGGTTAATTGAACGGATTTTTCGGGTTGGATCAACTTTTGCCACCTCTAAATGTAGGTTGTTTGAGTAGGGCCTTGTGCAAAGCTTAACCTTCATTCCTTGAAAGGCAAAGGTTAGCCCAATCTGCTCAAATTAGATTATTAAAACCGGGCCTGTTAAGGGCCCGGTTCATAACCGGACCGGTTCGAACCGGTCCAGTTAAAAAAAAATAAAACTGCAGTTGCACTGCAATGCAACTGCAGCATGCAGACTCGCAGAGGCTTGCCTCTGCGAGTCTGCGTTTTGATGGGCAACGGCTCATCAATCTTTCTTTTCTTTTTATTTTATTTTATTTTATTTTAATTAAATTAAAAAAAAAATAAAAAGAGGCTTGGCAGTGGCAGCCTAGCCTCTTGCAGTTGCACTGCAGTAGTGCAGTGCAACTGCAGTATGCAGAGCAGAGGCTTGCCTCTGCTCTGTGTTTGATGGGCAACGACCATTTTGGCCGTTGCCCATCAATCCTTTTTTTTAATTTTTTTAATTTTTTTATTCTAATTTTTTTCCTATAAATACCTCTATAATCTTCTATTTTCATTTACATTTCTTCTATATTTTCTCTCAAATCTACTATCTATATTCATCTACTCTTATTCTCTACACTCACATACTCTCTCAATATTCACTCAAACTCTCTCAAATTCATTTAAATTCCCTTATTCCAAATTTATAATATCATCATTTCCTTTCGAAATTTCATTTTTCTTTTTATTTTATAATTTTACAAATTTTACTTTTAATTTTCAAATTCTAATATATTATATATATTCCTTATTCCAAATTTATAATATCATCATTTTCTTTATAAATTTCATTTTTCTTTTTATTTTATAATTTTGCAAATTTTACTTTTAATTTTCAAGTTTCAATTTTCAAATTCCAATATATTATCATACATCTATTTTTTTAATTTTTAACATATATTTATTTTCAAAAAAAATATAAAAATGTCAAATTTCTTTCGTCGTTCATGCTCTGTTTCTCGACCTTTTGGTTCCACTGAAATTCCTAATTTGGGTGACGAATCATTTAATGAAATCGAACCCGATATTCATCCGGAGGAGGAGCTTCCTTTGGTACTATCGTTTGGTCGTGGTCGTGGTTGTGGAGGAAGTCATGCTCAAACACAATCATCAGCTGCCACCACTGCTGCTACATCATCAAGACCGAAGTTTAGTCGAAAAAAAACAAGCAGGGTATGGGAGTATTTCGACATTGTAGCAAAAGAAGGTGAGACGAATAAATATTGTGCCATCTGTAAATTGTGCAAAGACGTTTACTCTTATAACTCCGGTGGAGGTGGTGGCGGTACAGGTACGTATAAAAGGCATTTAATTACTATACATAAAATTAATCCTGATGCCGAAGAAAATGAAATTTTAGAAGGTAAACAATCTCAAATTAATACGCATGATGGTGGAAAAAATTTTAATTTTGATAATGTTCAAGCTAGACGTGGTTTAGTTAGATTTGTAGTTAGAACTGAACAACCATTCACAATTTGTGAAAAAATATGATATTTAGAATTTGTTTATAAATATTTACAACCTGCATATAAATCTGTTTCTAGACATACATTAAAAAGAGATTGCATGGATATGTTTAAAGAATATAGACAAGCTTTAATTGATAAACTTAGTAATATTTCATCTAGGGTTAGTTTAACTAGTGATATTTGGACTAGTACTAATGGTATAAGTTATCTTGTTATAACTTGTCATTGGATAGATGAAGATTGGTCTATGCAAAAACGAATTTTATCTTTAGATGTAATAGAAGAAGCACATAATTCATATACTATTCATAAATATATTACTAAAGTTTGTAAATTATATGGACTAGAAAATAATAAAGTTTTTGCTATTACTTTTGATAATGCTCAAGTAATACTGCAGCTATTCCTCATTTAATTAAAAGTTTAAACCCTGTTATGCAAGGCATATTTTTTCATGCAAGATGTGCATGTCATATTATAAATTTATGTGTTCAAAGTGGTTTTAGTTCTAGTGGTACTGGTACTGGCATAGGTCCATAAAATTAAAATTTTAGCAAAATGGATTCGCACACCAAGTAATAAACGTGAATGGAAGCAAATTTGTATAACAAATAATATACCTGTTAAAGCATTTCCACTTCCCGTGGAAACAAGATGGAATTCACGTCATCGTTTGCTTTCTTCTATTTTACCTTATAAAGAACTTGTTACTCCTTTTTATAACAATTATACAAGTAGCACACATTTAGTACTTTTTGAAGAAGATTGGACTTTTATTGAATATTGTGTTGATTTATTATCTACTTTTAAAGATGCAACCGAAAGATTTTCAACTCAATTTTATCCAACTACACCGTATTTTGTTCCTATTATCTACACAATGTTTGACAAATTTGTAAAATTTAGGAATCATGAAACTTTAAGTTCTTTTGTATATGATATGGAGGAAAAATTTAAAAAATATTGGGAAATAATTCCTCCTATTTATTGTATTACAACTTTACTAGATCCTAGTCAAGGTGAGGTAAATATAGAAATTTTTTTTGATTGTTATAAAGAATTTCTTGGTCTTGATTCTATTGAGGATCAAAAGTCCTCAATTAACAATCTTTTTCGAGAATTGTTTAATGTTTATGAAACAGAAAGGGAGCAATTCAACTTTAATCGAGAAGAAGAAGATTCATACGAAGAAACCGAAAGTAGCAAAAAAGGAAAAGGAATTTTAAACGCAATTAAGGAAGCAGCAAAGAAGAGAATGAAGCTAAAAGGAAAAGCGAGCGGATCGGGATCGGGATCGGGATCGGGATTGGGATCAACTCGACGGAGTTCTAGCTTCAATGAGCTAGGATTTTTCTTAAGTCAAGATTTTTCTGTAGATGATAACTTTGATCTTCTCCAATGGTGGAAAGAAAACCAAAAACAATTTCCAGTTTTAGCTTCCATGGCCCGAGATATTTTTGCGGTGCAAGTTTCTTCTGTTGCTTCGGAATCCGCATTCTCGACGTGTGGAAGAATTATTGGAGACCATCGAACCACTCTTAATCCGGATTCATTGTGCATGTTAATATGCCTTAAAGATTGGTTTGATGCGGAATCACGCAATGTCGAACTTGGAATGGCCAATGAATTTGCTGATAATAATTCAGAAGAGAAGGAAGAAATTTCCAAGGCAATTCGTATAAATTATGAAGAGTAGAGAATAATTTTTTTTTTGTAAATTGTATGTAAAATTGTAAATAAGTTTAGTCATAGTGAATATTTTTATGGACTACGGTCCCGTGGTTTTTACCCTTCTAACTTTTGAAGGGGTTTTCCACGTAAAAAATCTTTGGTCTCCTACTCTCTCCTTTTTCTCCTTTGTTGTTGTTGTTGTTATTATTATTATTATTATTATTACATACCAAATTAATTAATGTTATACTTATATATGTTTAAAATAAATAAATATTTAAAATACAAAATGAATTAATATTTTAAAAACATATTAAATAAATGAATAAATATTAAGTAAATGATATTTCAAATATAATAAATTATTTTAAATGCAAAATGAATATAAATAAAGATATGCAAAATGAATATAATAATAATATTCATAATATCATTATTTGTATTTTGAAACAAATATCATTTTATCATAATATTATATTCATAATATAACTTTAATTTATTATAACAATAATTTTATTAGATAATTTTATAATAGTTTGTTTTTACATTATTGTTACATTAATTAAATAAATTATAATATAACTTATAATATATTATTGTTAAATTAAACTATTGACATTATTTATTATAAAAATAAATTTACTACATTAAATTATTAAAATATATTAATATATATTAAAATAAATTAATATAATTTTTTTAAAAATAAAAATTTTAAAAAGAAAAAAAATGGACCGAACCGGTTTAAACCGGTTCGGTTCGGTTCGGTTTTGAGGCGAACCGGTCCAACGAACCGAGCCGGTTCGCCTCTCATAATATATAGAACCGGTCCGAACTGGATCGGTTTACTACCGGTTCGGACCAGTTCTCTTATGGTTAGGGCCGAGAACCGGTGAAAACCGGCCCGGAATCGGCCCGGTCCGGCCCGTAACCACCTCTAGATGGGGGCTGTGGAAACGAAAAAGAGCCAAGTCCTGGTGATTGGCCCGGGAGCTTGGAAACTGCAAGATGATAGATTTGATCCATGATGATTTTTTTAACATGATGAGTAGTATTTTATGTTTTTTTTTAATGTACACACTCATATTAATTTGATGTAATTAGAATTTTATTCTCAAAATATTTTTATAAAATTCAAACTCAAATTTATAAATTACATAGAAGAGGTAATATAATTAATTAATAAATGCAGGCTTAAGCCGACTTATAAGTTTCCGCCATAAATAAAAGTTAATCGTTGGATGCGGCTTTTACTTGTCTTAACCTACCCCAACCGGCCTCCTTCTGTGCGCCAGACCTGATTCCAATTCAACCATCATAATATCAATCTGCTTGACTTACCTCCTTATGATACGCCACGTGTTCATCTTTAGAGATTCTTAGAACCTGCGAACGACACGTCGATCCCCAGTTTTTTGCTCTCTCGCTAAGGCCGACGACTCTTGTTGATTCTCCTTTCGAATTTCTAAATCTTCAATGGTCTTGTTGAGTTATAATAATTGCCACCGTTTTGAATGATTTTCCCTTGAATCTCTTCCACCCGCAACGACTCTCTTTAATTAACTATTACATACTGAAGAAAAGGGAGAAGAAGCTGAAAGTTGAAACCTCTCTTGGTTTTTGCTCGTCGACATCTGGTGGCTTAATAACAGGCCGATGGCAGCATCTAAGCTCCTGATTTTCTCCCTCTTTTTAGCCCTAATTTTCACCACAATTAGAGCCGACACCTCAATCGAACCAGTGCTTGAATCGGACGCCTCCGATTCGTCTGTCCTTAAGATGGAGCTGGATCAACTCAAGTCTAAGATTCGTCTTCTTGGTTAGCTTTCCTATTCCTCATTCTCTTCTCTTCGCTTCTCTTCTCTAATTGACTACTTGTCTTGCTTGCTCTTATCATTCTTTCTATTATTTTCTCTATTTCTATGTCAGATTCAAGTTTCTACTTTCCTTTAAGCCGACTAATCCAGTTTACTTCATTTTCTTGTACTACTACTAGTAATAACCCTTGTGGTGCTTTGACGTTTCAATTTTTGGTGGAAGTTCAATGGCTTTTACTTTGTGATAATGTGGATTTTATCTTCATCTTTGTTGGCTAATTACAAATCTTTCTTCTTTTCTTTCCTGTTATGAAGAATCGCATGTTGAGGACAAAACTCGAGAATTGAAAACAAAGGAGGAGATAATAAAGCAGAAAGAGAAAATTATTCAAGGCAAATCTGACAGCATTGCATCCTTGCACACTGAATTATCATCTCTTCAGGTCTGCAATTTATTTTATTTCTTTATTTTATAATTAATGAATTATTAGTATTATAAAGATGTGTATAAAACGGGCAGGGCTTACCCCTTTATTTGGATGCTAAAGTGTGTACTTTGATGTTTCTCAGGAAAAGGGAACCTCAGATGCTGAGGAGCAGGTTGGGAAAGCTCACGCACAGGCTCTTGAATTGCAGAAACAGGTAGTTGCTCATCATGATAAATGAAGCTCATATGCAACATTCTGATGTTACTTCTGGTTGTCAGGTTGATAAACTTAAAACTGAATTAGAAGCAAAATCAAAGGATAAAGATTCCTTGGAAGCCCGTGCAACTGAAGCTGACAACAAGTTGACTGAATTCAATTTAAAGCTAGAGAAAGTACGTTTATTCTTCTTCTTCTATCTTGTTTTGCTGGAGTTATGGAATTCCATTCTTGTTGTTGCTATGTTCTGTAATCATTTTTTTCTTCATTGGTATGATGCTTGTCTCTAGCTGACAGTTTGTGGGAGTTAGTTGTTTGCGGTGCATTTAGAGTTTTCTGTTTTTGGCTCTCTATGTAGGACACATTGTACTTCAACACATTTAATCTCGTAAATAAAGCTTACTTCTTTGAAGTGGCGATATGCAGCAGTAGATGGATTCTTCATCCCTTCTCTCGTCCACCCCTCCTCTCTCTCTCTGTTTCTATATCAATCTATCTATGCACAGACGCACAGACACACGCACACTTCATTTTGCATGTGTTTTGCTGTGCACTTTCTGTCCAACCTTGGACAAATCAATTCCGATTTTCTTTTCTTATGCCACGTATCTGAATGCATTCTTATGGTGCCTTTGGTATGCTGTAATCCTGTTAGAATTTTCTTCCTTGTTACAGCTTCAGAAGATCAATAATGAGCAGAAGGACAAAATAGCAAAAATTGAGCGAGCTCTTAAAGTGGCAGAGGTATGTTTTGGCTAACTAGGTGCACTATCATACTTTCCGCTAATTGATGGTCCTCAAGTGAATCTTCTAACTATGTCATTTTATTTTAATAGGAAGAACTGATGAAGGCAAAGTTTGAGGCCAGTTCAAAAGCGAATGAGTTGATGGAGGTAATAAGTTTGCTTAGTTCATCATGCTATGCTATCTGTGTGGCATTCTTTTGGAGTTTCTTGTCATGAACATTTCTGAGTGAATTGTCTCTGCTATTTGCTTGTTGATTTAATCCTTTTCTTCAGCTAAAAAAAATGATAAATCTTGTGGGCCTTAGCTTTGTACAGTTCATTCGACAGGGTTACTACTTTAAGTGACAACTGTGTGTTGCTGTAATTTTGATTTGTCCCTTACAGCCTTTATGTAGATGGATTTTCTTTATCTGGA
The DNA here is from genome assembly GCA_031772115.1 of Heritiera littoralis. Taxonomy (NCBI): domain Eukaryota; kingdom Viridiplantae; phylum Streptophyta; class Magnoliopsida; order Malvales; family Malvaceae; genus Heritiera; species Heritiera littoralis. The sequence goes on from JAPDPK010000003.1 coordinate 324,829, forward strand.
ATTTTTATTTGCTGGAGTTGTTTCAATCATCTGAAACTGTAAACTTTGGTTGGTATTATGATGTGAATTTTGTCCAATTACCTGTACTAGCCTCAAAATAGTGTACATGCTATTGTTATTGATAGTAAGAGCTAATATTTTATCAAAAATGAAGAAAGCTTGTTAAAGCACTTAGTAAATTCTACAAGTATCACTGGAAGTTGAGGAATCATACTGTGTTAACAAATTGTAAAATTAATGTTCATGGAAGCTGGAAATTTTAGTGATTAATCTAATGTTCATGTTCACAATCAGGTTCGCAGCGCATGGCTTCCACCTTGGCTTGCTGTGCAGCTAATCCGGTTTGAGGTAAATTTAGGAAAACATTTAAATGTTTTGTATTTCATTCAGATCTGTCTCTTGTGATTCTTATCATATTGTCATGATGCAGGCCTTCATTCAGACACACTGGAATGAACATGGAGAACCAGCCATGGATATGGTGATCCAGAAGGTATTATTATTGTTATTTTTATTATCTTTTACTGCTCTGTGATGCCTTTTAGATCATATTGGGTGAAAACTATTATTTATTCGTTAGATCTTTTTATGCTTCAAATCTCAGATCTAGTTGCAACATTAATGTTGAGAATAGCATCATATTATTAGAACTAAATATTGTTCTTTTCTATCCAGGTTCTGGAGAAAAAGGCATTAGCTGAAAAGTGGGCTGAACCCCACATGGAAACAATTAAAAGCGTGAGCTTCTTTTACTTCTGATATTTCTTAATTGTATGTGTGATTATATGAGTGTCTTTCTATTTAAATGGCATTCTTATGATTCTAATCTTTTCACTTGAAGAAATGGGTTCCAGCCATAAAGGATCAGTGGTTGGTTGTAGCTACATATGCTGAACCACATGTGCAATCACTAAAAGCAAAAGCAGTTAAAGTTTATGAGGTATCAAAAACTGCAATAACTCCTCATGCTATCAAAGTTCAAGAAATGGTTGATCCTTACTTCCAGGTATGTGCTTTATAATCCTTGTCTCCTCTAGAATGTCAACATGTATCCTGAAGTACAGCTTTCTTGGTCACAGGAAGCTAAGAAGTTTAGTAAGCCATATATTGACCAGGTTGCTACTTTAGCAAAGCCTCATGTTGATAAAGTTCGTGTGCTGATGAAGCCCTATACAAAGGAGATAGTTAATGCTTACGGGTATAAAGTTTATGAGGTATCAAAAACTGCAATAACTCCTCATGCTATCAAAGTTCAAGAAATAGTTGATCCTTACTTCCAGGTATGTGCATTATAATCCTTGTCTTCTCTAGCATGTCAACATGTATCCTGAAGTACAGCTTTCTTGGTAGTAGGAAGCTAAGAAGTTTAGTAAGCCATATATTGACCAGGTTGCTACTTTAGCAAAGCCTCATGTTGACAAAGTACGTGTGGTGATGAAGCCCTATACAAAGGAGATAGTTAATGCTTACGGGAAGTTTTTGGAATCGGCAACAACATACCATCATCAGGTATCAATAGCTCTTTTTAGTTATTGTTTGGTTTCCCTTTGTGAGCTGTTGTGGGAAATAGGGCTTAAGTTTATTGGGAAGCTGGCAGTTTATATGCCGGTTTTTGGAAAAGGCCTATTCAGGTGAAGAGCATTAAAACCCTAAGGATAATGTATCCATTTTTATTTTTAAGTTGTTTTTGGAGTTTGCCACAATGAAGCTTTGAAGGAATAGTAATTTTTGAAAGTGAAAATATTGGATAGAACATCACAATCTATAGATTGCTCTCATTATTTGTTTTTGTTTGAGCAAGTAAGCAAGTTGGTTATAGTTTGCTACTCTTAAAGTTGTGTTGATTTGGTTATGTGGGAGGTGTTAACATTGTTTTTTATTATCCTTTTCATGTTGTGTACTAGATAAAATTCAAGTGTTCTTGTACAAGTAAATGAAGTTGAATAATTGGCTTGACTTCAATGTAATGGTCTGTGTCATATTAAGTTTTTCTGCACTCCCTAGAATGTGGTTAAACTGAAATTTCTTTTTAGAAGCTAAATTATACAAATTGCTTTACATGTCTCAACAACTCGAGTAACTATGTTAGAATCTGGAATTGGAATATAATAACTTTCAGATTGTTGTAACCTGGTTATCCTTTTAGTACTGTTATGTTTCAAATATATCCCATCTTATTGAACTATTGTTGCACTTACTATCTAGGTTCAAGCCTCTGTTCAAGAAACTCTGAAGAAACATGAGCTGACAAGACCTCTTGTAACCAAAGAGCTTGAGTGGTTTGCGGTAGGTATATATTGATTGGATAACATAATTTTTCCTATTGATTACTGTTCACTGAAATTAAATTATATAATCACTTGTTACAACAATAAAACTTACTGTTATTTTAATATTGCAGGCATCTGCTTTGTTGGCCCTACCTATTATTATTTTGTTTAGAATATGTTCAGCCATTTTCTGGTCTGTATCTTAATTATCTATTACTATTTAGTTTCTTGGCGCATTTTCTATTGTTCTTACAAGGATGCCTTAGTTTGTTATGGATTTTCTTATTTTTGCCATGCTGAAATTTTAGTAACTCTAATTACTTCAGCAAAAAGGCAAATAAACCTGCTCTACATGCTAATACCAGCCATGGTCGTCGCAAGGCCAAAAGGGGGCACCCAGACAAGTTGACTGCTTGAGTTTATTTTGCAGTCTCTTTCATTTGGGGAAATATTAGAGGTATGCTTCACTGATTGCATAAGCCAACGTGATAGTAAAGCTTGCCAAGCTTTAAAAACATGAGGGATTGAAATTGTAAATTTTTATGGTTAGAAAAGTCTTGCAGCATGATAATAAGATAGGTGGTTAATAGTATCATAGCTTCTATTGTTGATGGAATATTTCGTCGAGGCCTGCTGAGAGTGCTTTGAGCTTTCAACTTCTTGTTGTTTTATGGCTGCAAATTGGGTTGCTAACTATTTTGTTTTGTATTTTGTGCAGGCTGGACGGGTGTTTGTTGAGGCTATAAGTTTGAATTTTTTGGTAGGAAGCTTTGGTGTTGCCTTTGAAACTGCCGACTATTGAATCTTCTCTTACATCCCCTGCCTCCCAACTTCCCTTTATTTTCTTTTCTTTCATTTTGGGAGGGAAAATAGAAAAAGTTGTCAACCCTTCTCACATTATACGGTTGGAGACATCTCATATCTAGGATTTGGTGTATCATGGTCAGTGTCAATGTTCGTAATTTATGTTAGTGTAAATTTTTTTCTTCACAACTGAAATAAGTCCTCTATTTCAAAAATCATGCTTTAAGCTTATTACACTTATCGTGTGAAGCATGAAAGGAGAAAAGCTTTTTCATTAATTGACTTTGTTGTACATCTCGGTTTATATACATGAAGTTTTCATAGCTAGAAGCTATTGGAAGGTAAAAGAAAAATAATAAAATAATAAATTCCTTAACGTCTTATTAAGTGAGCACTATAGCTAACAGATCCTCCTCCTCCACTATCAGTTAGTTGCTGCTGTACATCGATTTGTTGAAGCTGCTGCAGTGCACAAGTTTGTTGGAGTTGCTGGCACCTTGGACTAGTTTTTTGAAGCTGCTGTGATACCCCTCGCAAGCTGGAGGATACAAGTTGTGTATGCCCAGCTTGAACAAAAAAGAGTGAAATATAGTCGGATGAGAGGCCTTGGTAAACAAATCTGCAAGCTGTTGTTGTGATGTAATAGGAAGAAGATGGATGATTCCAGCAAGAAATTGTTGTCTGACAATGTGACAATCAATTTCAATATGTTTGGTACGTTCATGGAAAATAGGATTTTTGGCAATGTGAAGAGCAGACTAGTTGTCACAAAAGAGCAATGCTGGTGATGGATGAGGAATATGGAGGTCATGGAGAAGATACAGTAACCATTGGATTTCACAAGTGGTTGTAGCCAAGGCACGATACTCGGCTTCTGAAGAGGAACGAGATACTGTAGTTTGCTTCTTAGACTTCCAAGTTACCAGAGAGGGTCCAATAAAAATGCAATAACCAGTAATAGAGCGCCTAGTGTCTGAGCAGGTCGCCCAATCTGAATCAGAAAAGGCCTTCAACCGAAAATCAGATTTAGCAGAGAAGAATAAACCCTGTCCAGGTGCAGCCTTAACATATCGTAGGACTCTGTGTGCAGCATGAAGATGATTCTGAGTGGGATGATCAAGATATTGAGAAAGTTGCTGGATGGCATAGGCAAGATCAGGTCGAGTAGAAGTTAAATATAAGAGTTTTCCCACCAATCGTCTGTAACAAGTAACATCTTCTAAAGTAGGACTATCACCTTTTGAGAGTTTGGTATTAGGTTGCATGGGAGATTTAGCTGGTTTGCAATGAAGGAATCCATTATCAGAAAGTATGTCCAAAGCATATTTGCGTTGAGAAATGTTGATACCAGCAGAAGATCTGGCAATCTCCAAGCCCAAAAAATATCGAAGAGATCCTAAGTCTTTTATTTTGAAGAGACTGTGTAAGAGCTGCTTAACAGAAGTGATTTCAGCAAAATTATCCCCAGCAAGAATAATGTCATCGACGTACACTAATAAAGCAAGAAAGGAAGAATCTGTGTGTCGAATGAATAGAGAAGAATCAGAAGCAGCTTGGGAAAAACCATGTTGAAGCAAAGATGCTGTGAGCTTAGCATTCCATTATCGACTGGCCTGCTTGAGTCCATATAAAGACTTAAGTAGACGACAAACTTGGTGAGGCTTAGAAGTGACATAACCAGGAGGAGTCTTCATATAAACTTCCTCAGTTAATTCCCCGTGAAGAAAGGCATTATTAATGTCAAGTTGTTCCAAAAACCAATCCTTGGCTGCAGCTACAGCAAGAAGAACACGAACTGTACTAATTTTAGCAACAGGAGCAAATGTATCAAGGTAATCAATACCTTCTTGCTGTGTATAGCCTTTGGCCACAAGGCGGGCCTTATAACGTTCAAGGGTGCCATCACTTTTGAGTTTCACTTTAAACACCCACTTGCAGCCTATGGCTTGTTTCCCTGGAGGTAAGTCAGTAAGCACCCAAGTAGAGTTATCTTCAAGGGCCTGAAGTTCTAATTGCATTGCATCTCGCCAACATGCATGTTGAACAGCTTTCTTCTAAGAAGTAGGTTCAACAGAGGAATCAATTGTGAGAGAATAAAGTTTATGATGAGGAGCAATATGAGAAAAAGAGAATACCTTAGATAAAGAATAAGGGGAAGTGTAACCTGCAGCAAGAGAATAATTGGTGTGTCCAGGAAATTCATAATTGTAATCATGAAGATATGATGGGAGGTGTTTGTCACGAGTAGATCTACGTGGAGGAACAGGATCAGAAGAATGGGATGTAGAAGGATCAGGAGAAGAATGTAGGGGTGAAGGTGGAGTGGAGGAACCAGAAACAGAATGCTCAAGAGAATGATTAAAAGAAGCAGTTGGTAAAATGGGATTGGGGAGGTGCTGAGATTGGAAGGGAAAGAGAGTTTCATAAAAGATAACATTTCTAGAATGAAAAATTTGATGATTGTTAAGATCATATAGTTTGTAGCCCTTGATTCCATTGGTAAATCCTATGAAAATACATTTTCGAACTCGAGGATCAAATTTGGTTCGATTGGTAGGTAATGTGGAAGCAAAGCATAGGCAACCAAAGACTTTAAGATTATGAAACTTTGGAGGAGCTTGAAAAAGAATTTCAAATGGGGTTTTATTGTGTAGAATTGGGGTAGGGACCCTGTTTATCAAATAAGTTGCATGAGAAACACATTCACTCCAAAAGGAAAGTGGAAGATTGGCTTGAAATCGAAGGGCACGGGCAACATTAAGTATGTGTTGGTGTTTTCGTTCAACAGTGCTATTCTGTTCAGGAGTAGAAACACAGGAAGATTGGTGTACAATGCCTTTGGAAGCATAAAAATCAAGCAACCTGAATTCATGGCCTTGATCAGTACGAATTGACTTAATGTTTTTGTGAAATTGGTTTTGAATGAAAGTATAAAAAGATGGAACCAAATGTCTAACCTCAGCTTTAGATTTCATTAGGAAAATCCATGTTCCTCTACTAAAATCATCAACAATGGAAAGGAAATAGAAATGACCAGAAAGAGAAGGGATAGGAGTAGGGCCCCAAATATCCATATGTATTAATTTAAAGCAAAAAGTAGTAGAAGAAGTACTAACAGGAAATGGTAATTTTTTTTGTTTAGCTAAATGACAAATTTCACAAGGATTGCCATCATTAATAACATGTATAGATGGATCAATGGATCTTAACAATTTTATTCTAGAATTGGAAGCATGACCAAATCGAAAGTGCCAAAGGTTATCAGAAGAAGTAATCACAGAATGACAAGAAGCAGAGCTTTGAAGTGGTGAAGAACATATCAACTGATACAATCCATCAACTTCCTTAGACAAACCAATCATCCTCTTGCTTGAAAGGTCTTGAAGCAAACAAGTATTAGATTGAAAAATTAAGGCATAATTGTCTGTAGAAGTTAATTTACTGACAAAAAACAAGTTGAAAGAGAAGGAAGGAACATGAAGAACATGTTCAAGAACCAAAACAGAAGAAATATGTACAGTACCTATATGAGAAACACTGACCTTTTGATTATTTGGTAATCTAATAAACATGTTTGCAACAGGTTTATAGCTAGAATAGAAATTTAAAGAACATATAACATGATCGGTAGCTCCTGTATCAAGTATCCAGGTAGGATGGATGGAAGAAAATTGAGTATCTGCCATGTTACAGAGTGAAGAAGAAACAGTAGTGACATTGTTAAGGGTGGATGAAGAATGATCAGTTGGAACGGATTGAATCAAACATAAAAGCTTGTTGTATTGTTCAGGAGTGAAAACAAATTGATCAGATGCATATGACTGATTCAATACAGTAGAACTAGAGGCACTTTAAGCACTATTCTCAGGAAGCTTCTGAATTACCCCTTCAACCTGCTTAACAGTTGGTACCCTTCTTCTGGATTTATATCCAGGTGGAAATCCATGTTTCTTAAAACATTTATTAATCGTATGGCCTAACATGCCACAATAAGAGCATTGAGGTCTTCTTTTGGAACCAGATTGATTTGTCCGAGAAAAAATAGAATTGCTCTTGTTAAAAAAAGTAACAGGTTCAGGAGATTGTTGTAAACCACCTGTGCCAAGCTGTCTTTCATGCTGAATGACAAGAGCAAAAACCTTATTGATGGATGGTAAAGGATCAATGAGCATAATTTGCGATCGAACTGTGGAAAAAGTATCATTGAGACCCCGTAAAAATCTGATCACACAATCAGATTGCTGATATCCACAAACAGTAGGAATTAGATTGCAAGAACATTTTGTTTCGCATGTGCATGATGGAATTGGTCTGAGGTTAGCCAACTCATCCCATAAGATCTTGAGGTGAGTAAAGTATTCTGTAACTGAAAATGTTCCCTGTCGAAATGCATAAAGATCTTCCTGTAGCTCAGCAATGCGAAATGAATCACCCTGAGCAAATCTATCATGGAGATCACGCCAAACATCAATTGCATAATCGAACCAAATCACACTTTGAGCGATAGAAGGACTCAATGAGTGAATCAACCAAGATAAAACCATGGTATTGCAACGCTCCCATGCTGGATAAAGAGGATTATCAGAGGATGGAACAAGTATGGAACCATCTACAAACTTCAGTTTGTTTTTGGAGAGAAGGGCCATTTTCATGGCTCTATACCATGAATGATAATTTGATCTGGTGAGTGGGGAAGAAACCAATACAAGAGAAGGATTCTCATTTGAGTGTAGATAATAAGGACTAGAAGAATTATCTTCAGGTCGTTGAGTAGGAGTTACTGTGTGGGTGATCGTCGGATGATTTGCCATTAGAGAGGATGATTGGCAAAGGGGAAAATGACAGAGAAAACAGTGGAAAAACGCAGCAAATTACGCGTGCTCTGATACCATATTACACTTATCGTGTGAAGCATGAAAGGAGAAAAGCTTTTTCATTAATTGACTCTGTTGTACATCTCGGTTTATATACATGAAGTTTTCATAGCTAGAAGCTACTGGAAGGTAAAAGAAAAATAATAAAATAATAAATTCCTTAACGTCTTATTAAGTGAGCACTATAGCTAACAAATCATCCTCCTCCATTATCAGTTAGTTGCTGCTGTGTATCGATTTGTTGAAGCTGCTGTGATAAAGCTGCAACACCCATGGGATGTGTCGCTGCTGTACCCATTATTTAGTCAAAAGGTTTAATGTTTATTAGCACTTTCTCTCAGCAGATATTCGTGAACAAGTTAATTTTTACTATGTTTGGATAAACATTAGTAAAAGAAAGGAATATAAACTAGAGGAAAAGAAATGATACATATATCTCTTGTTTGGATAGCTAAAGTTAAAAAAGAAAAGGAAAGGAGAAGAAAGTAATCTTAACAACTCTTGTTTGGTTAAACAATAAATAAAAAATAAAATAATTTATTGTAATTTTTTTTTTCAAATTATAACCTTTTTTGTTTTAAATTTTATAATATAATGTTAAATTTGATATTTTACATGTTAAAATTTTTTCAAGTTTCATTTTCTTCTCTTTTACTTTTAATTAGGGTTTTAAAAAAACTGAGTAAGTTAAGAAAAAATAAAGGATGTTCACTCTCTCTCTTTTTCTTTTCTCTAACTAAAAAATTTTTCTAAACAAAAGAAATGTTTACGATCTTCTTTTGTTTTACTTTGCTTTCTTTTCCCTTTCTCATCTCATGTAAAATCTGAATTTTATTATACTGTATACCGTATGTGTACATTATTGATAGTGGAAATAAATTATTTTAGTGAAATTAAAGAATAACCGAATGTGAATTTCCACTTTTCATTTTATGTTATAATGTACATATGGTGTATAAAGAGTAGATGAGATTTAATTATTTAATTAAAGTATGAAAGCATTAAATGAGGGGATTAATGACTATAGGACAAAAATGAAGAAAAGAATATGAAGATAGCCAATCAACGTTAGCTGGAAGAGAAGTTGGCGTGGAGAAGGGAAGAAAAGAAAAGAGAAAAGTCAAGGAAAGGGGGCGGCAGTGGACTTCTCGCCAATTGCTCTCCTGACAAGGGGAATAAGCAATAAATGGAAGAGAAAATTAGTCAAAAAGGAAGGAAGAAACGGGCTGCAACGGGAAGCTTACCGCCGTTCCTTTTGTCACCAATTTCTCTGGGTTTTAATTGCATGAAAGACGTGCAATGATAACAGAAAACAGGATAAGAACAGGTGTTAGATTTTAAGTGGAACTGAATGGCTATATAAGAAGAGTTCCGGAGGAAAAATCGATGGAAACAACTTCATCTTCCTCAAAATCATTCTCGCCCATTCTGTTTTCATTGCAAGTTCACCATTAGTTTTTCCTCTACTTCCATAAGTGAGCCGTGAGATTTATCTTTGGTTAGCTAAACATTTATCTAGTGTGTGAAGAACTGAGGAATAAGCAAAGTAAAGCTAGTTGAGGCAAGAAAGCACTCTGCTCCAGGAAGTTGCAACTCAGTTGAGGTGAGCTTCCATATTCCTATGGTTATTGTGATAAATGAGGGTATATTTCTATGTTTATAACATGATAAACGTAGATATAGCCTGGTTGTAGTTAAATATTGTGGGACTATATAAGAAATTAGATGGAAATGATTAAGAAAAAACAATAGGCGAGCAAGGAGTATTCGCCCAAAAGGCGTGACGAGTATAATGCATACATGGCAGGGCGAGATCATGTTCGCCAATAGTTATAGGATAATCTGGAATGTGGAAGTAAAGGCGAGGACCAATGATCGCCAATGAGGCGAGTAGGTAATAGAGAACTCGCCAAAGTGTTGTTCAAGAGGGAGAGGTAGCCAAGGGTTATCCAATTCATGGGTGAGCCCAATTATGAATGAAAAGCCACGAGTGGCGAACTGAATGGATAAGCATGGCGAGTTGAGCTCCTAAGTTGGGCAAACTCCCAGAAATGAGTTAATATCGAATGGCGAGCTCTTTGGGCGAATGGCGAACTTAGTTTCGCCAAAGTGCCACTATTATTAGGAAAATATAAATCGTTTCGGAAAGATATTCATAGTTTGAATAAATGCTTTTGCAGACGGGAATTGAGGAAGCCGGGCGAGAAGCAAGGCTGCATCAGACGAGGTAAGGAAGTAGTATGTGATGAAAATGCATGTCCTGTGGAGTAAAAGTGTTAAAAAAATATTAGAAATTGTTTTGTTTTTCTGACATACATTGGTTGATAAAATGTTTTGACTCTGGCGAGCTACAAAGTCGCCATATGTTGTTTTGTTGAACGAGCTACTTAGGGCGGGCGAGTAGTTTTATTCTAAGTTGAAACTCGTGCTAGCCAAGTGGCGAACTCTCCTTTATGAGAACCTGGCGAGTGCCTTTGTTTTAAAAGTTAGGAGAACTTTTTATGTCGTATGGGCGGGCGACTCTTATTTTAAGTAAAAGGCGGGCGAACTGTTATCAGCCAGCCATACTTTTGTCTTGAAAAACTATGTGGCGGGCGAATAATAATTTGCCGTCTTGGCGAATTGACCAGTGGGCGAACTGATTTATGAGTATTTTCTCAACGCAAATTAAATAAATAAATAAATAAATTTTGAATAAATATTTTTTAAAAAAATAAAAAATGTGAAACTTTTGGGGCGAGTAGTCTCTTGGGTGAGTAGACTCTTGGGCGAGTAGACTCCTGGGCGAATTGATCATTGGGCGAATTGGCCAATGGGCGAGCTGACCCTGGGCGAACTAGCCGGGGGCGAACCAGCTCCAAACGTGCCTTTCTCTCATAGAAAATGTTGAATTTGAGGGTTGCTTTACTAGTTATAAACCCTTTTGGAAACCAAATCATTTTATGGAAATGATACATATGATAACTTGATTTTGAGACATTAGGCCATGAGTTCATGCATTATCATTCATGTACTTTGCGTGTCCCAGCTAGGGCGATGGCTCGGGTCAAATAGACCAACGAGTGCACCCTAGGGCGTCACAGGGCTGATAGACCTGCCAAGTCTTCAGCGGTCTCGAGGTCACTTGGCAAGTGGACCCGAGGACCCCCTATAGATTATGGCCATACATCTAGTTGAGATAGCCGTGAGGGGCGATGGCCTACGGGTGCACCCCAAAAGCGGATGACATGCGTTCTTTGCATGATTTAGATTGTTGCCTAGTCTCAATTAAATGATTTATGAAAGGATCTGTTGAATCCTGTTTCATGTTAACTATATTCATTGTTTCCTAATGAGTTTGATCGTTAGGATAATTAAATGGTTTTTGAGAATATAGTTTTTATATTTGTAAAGCAACATACACCTTCCTTACTGAGCACATTGTCGTTCACTCCTTATTTTTTTAACTCCACAGATTGTTGAGCTAGAGCAAAGAGAATTATCTTCCTGAGATTTACTATTGAAGGTATGTTGTATTCTTTTATATATTCAGTAAAATGGTACAGTACTACTTTAAATAGAAGGGAATGTATAAACAGTTGTAAGTGAACCAATTTAATAGTATCAAAATTTTATATGATAAGAGACCTAAATTTTATTCAAGTAGCGAGAGTTGTTAAGCATCACAAATAGCCCAACCGGTAACAAGTGTAAGTTATAAGTAAGTAACATGTTAAATAGTGGAATTGGGATGTTACATCTCAATCCAAACATAGGGTTAGAATACCTGCATGATTCACTGATATTGTTACTCGAAACATAGGGTTAGAATACCTGCATGATTCACTGATATTGTTACTCGCTCCGGATTGGGTTTGGAGGATGGAGAACTCTTCAGTTCCCTTCAGCCGAGGGAGTGCCGTCTGTTTTCCTTCGGATCTGGATTTGTTAACTGTTTATTATTTGCATAAGTTGGGTTTGTCCCAACGGACACACGGTCGACTTCTTTTATGTCGAGGTCTTTCCGAGCTTAGAGTGTATGATTTAAGGTAAAGGAGATTTGTGGAGTCGCAGAAGTGCAAGAGAAGCTTGGGTTTATGTTTTTAAAAAATTAAGTGCTGAAAGCAAAAGAGAAACCGCTGCCGGTGCATTATATTTGCCATTAACAAATAGCATGTCGAATTTCATTTGATAAAAGAAAACAAACTAAAACAGGTAAAATAAAAATTATACAGATGACAGAGGCTAGCTAAAATAACGTACTCACAATTGAGAAGATCTATATTCCTAGTTTTATTAGGGTAGTGATTTAAAATCCTAATCAGAAAGCATCAGCCGAAATAAAAGACGGGTGTTCGTTTGACCCATAAAATTCCCCAACCTTATTCAGGGAAGTAAAGTGTTCCAAACTGAAAGCTAAACAGGTTTTTGACTACACTATTACTAAAACAAACTTGCTGGGGAGAGGTCGTCTGTTTGATTCTGGTTGTTTCCTCTAGCACGTAGGCCAATAGTTATCAAAGTCCATGCAATGGTCCATGCTCAAGCATCTGTTGCTAGGCCCATTGGTGTTGTGATTAAGATTAATCTCCGCACCATAGCCATTCTCCGCGGCAAAAGAAGTGGTGGTGGTCATGAAGGAGGCCGTAACGTCTTGTTGATGCATTGATGGAGGTGGCGGAGGTTGCATTGGCCGCATGACAGGCTGCGTGTAGGCACCTCCAACATTCAAATTCAAGCCGGATATTGAAAACCCTCCTGGATAGTTGATTTGGGATTGAATCGGCAGATTGACGGCAGTAGAACTTGGACCACCCCTCAGAACTACCCTTGAAAGCTCGGCTAGTTCTGCGTAGTTCCGTCCCATAGACAAGTGATAGTTGTCAGCCTGCATCATTGCTGCCGCTGGTATCACATTTGCTCCTATTTCCAAATTGTAGGGATTATTCACTGCTCTAGATTGATTTGACGGGTACTTTTTCACCCCTGCACTCTTCTGAAACACTCGGCAAACCACCCATTCATCCTGCTGAAGACAAGCTTTTTTCGTCAGGATATAAACAAAAACTCCTACCATCGGATCCTGGCTACATGTATAGCTAGTTTTTGAACCAAACTTCTCTTCTTTTCTTACTTTTTTGTTTTTCGTTGCATATCACGTACGTAGGTCTCCAAAATTAATTATGTTGATGATAGGGCAGAAAAGCTACCTCCAAAAAGAATTCCAACCATGAAAATGATTTGGAATATATTTATATGCCATAGGTTTAGTATAGATTAATATTCGTCGATCTGAAACTAATTTGCAGTAGAGAGAGAGAGAGTTAATGGTAGATATATACCTTCGTAGTTCTAAAAGAAGATTTAGAGTGAATACGATATTCATGCATGACCCAGTTGGTTTTCTCTCCTCTGGGAGCTCTCCCTTTGTAAAACACCAAGGTCTTCTTCATCCCAACCAACTCTGACGTGACACTGTTGAAGATCTCCTTGTCTTTCCCTGTCGTCTTCCAGTAACCAATGTTCGTTGCTCGGTTTGTTCTTACACCAGTTGGGTATTTTCGATCCCGAAGGCTGAAAAAATACCACTCTTTTTCTCCCATTTTTGCCTTCCCTGTTCCACAAACATTTTCAAATTAGGTCAATTTTAAATAATTTGCTGTTATTCTTAAAGAGTTATGCCGATTGCTGCAGCCTGCAACTAAAACTTGATTTCCATATTCGAAGAAATCGAGCACAAATACAGATACACGTGTGTGACTTTGGCCCTCTAATTATAATCTCTTTCATGGCTCAATGATGGAAGATATACCGTGGATCACTTGAAAGCTCCTTGTAATTGATTTCGTTGGGAAATAGATATATAATATCGAATGCTCAAACTAACTTTAGGACCAACATGAACATGCATATATACCAGTCTTGATCTTCTCTTCAAGATCAGTGAAGTTAGTTAGTATATAGCAGAAATTAAGGAATTAGAATTAGGTAGGTTAAACTACCAGGGAGGTCCCAGGGCTCGCATTTGTTGAGATCAACATCAGCAATTGCTCTTCCTGTAAAGCTAGCATCTGAAATCTTGTTTACAAGATAGTAAGTGATGAGTTCTTCGTCAGTTGGATGAAACCGAAATCCCGGCGGCAAGGTTTCCTCTTTTCGCTCTCCTTCCATTGCAATTTTCTTCTCAATATTGGTCCTGTACTACTAAATACAAAACAAAATGACATGTAAAGGCAAAACCTAAAGAAGCAATCAAGGAGAAGTGAAAAGAGTATGCGAATTGATTTCTTCGAAAATAACAGAAAAGAAGGAATATTGACAACCCTTTACGAACTTAAGTAGCTTACTTGTACCGAAAATTAAAAAAAAAAGAAGAAAAAGATCATAAGCAAGCAAGAGTGTTAGAGTTGAAGAATTGGCTAGCTGGCTACCTGGTTGGTTTCTAATTACTTAGCATGTAAAAGAAGACGAGGAATTTAAATCTATCTAGATTCTTGAGTTCTTGAAGAAAGGGAATTGAGGGTGTATCTGCGAAGATCTCACCTACTATGGGTCTTCACTTTGAAGATATCCCATAGAAATATATATATATATATATTTGATTATATATAATGCTGTTAATTATTTAATACTATAATATATAATATGATCTGTCATTGAAGAAATCTCCTTTTACCATATCTACATGATTTCCCCTCTTCTCCTAAATGGAGCTTAGACTGACTCGCTGAAATATTTCATGTCGGCGTATATATGTACGCGTACTTAGTAGCTGCATTCTTTTGTAAATTAATAAATATTTTGAAAATAGTATATATTTACCATACGAGAATTTATTAAGAAAAATGAAATGCTCTTGTTTCAGATCGAAATGATCAGAAGTTAACAATAACATCAATATGCATGCGCATATGTAGCTAAGACAGCTGGTAATTAAGGTAAGGAGGGTAGTAAGACAAAATAAAAAAAAAAGTCACGTAGACAAAAACAATGTAGACTGCTGCACGTAAACCCTTCCACAATTGCGAAATTAAGAAATTTCACACGACGGACTTTGCTTCTGCATCCCACCCAATTTCCTTCATCGCCACCAAAAAGACCAAACCAACACGACAATCAAGCAGAACGTTCCACGTGAATGAAACACTTTGCGCTCTTAACTTGTTAGATGCTGCAGGACGATCATTAGCATATATTATCACAAACTGATGAATTACTAATGTTGTCGTTTAAACTGTTGCTGCAACTGAAAGAATGATTTAATAAGTATATATGTATATATATACCTCTCACCTCTAATTCCTTTTTTTTTTTATCTTAAAAGCTATATTCCTTGCAGTGTAAAATGAACAGTTAGCTAGGGCATTATCCAGAGGAATTAGCCATAAAGGAGAGTTTGAAGGCTACTTTAATTAATTAGATATTAGTATTTTATTTCCACTAGAGATCTTGTTTGAAAATTAAAATTTTGGTCTTGGCTAGAGATACAAAAAAAAAATTATATGATTTTTCTTATTTTAATTTATATAATTATATAAACAAGAGCCATAATTGGTTATATAAATTTATCTATACTAGTTTTATCATTTTATGTTGAATTAGTTTTTGATGTAGAATTATCCCTTAAAAGATATTTTGATATACATGATACATCTATCAAAATCGTTCAAAATCATTTTGTTATTTTTAAGTATAAACTAAGATTGCGTATTCATTTGTATAAAAGTTTTGAAAAGTCGTGAATCATTCACTCATTCAACACGATTCCAATATATGTGTTTGTATTCTCTCAACATGAAAGATTAAATTATTAGAATAATCTAACGACGACTTTATCGACGCGTTATTGATGAAGTTGTTATCTAGTAATTTTCTAGATGAGTTGAACAACGATAAAAACCCTAAAGTAGGTTTGGATATTCATGCTCGGCATGCTACTTGTCAAACACTTCAAAATATTAAAAGGGGCTGCATCGTTATTCATCTTTCCTGGTATGTTCCAGAACATAAAATCATACGTACGATGATTAATCAATTTAAGTGGAAATGAAATATAGATATAGTCATATACATATGCTCCTGGGTTTGGTGCGAATCATAGAAGAAAAGGATCAAGTGGAGTGCTGAGATGAGTTTTGTGCCCGAAAGGGAAGCAAAATATTCAAAGGAGTAGTTGCATGTAAAAACAAATGAAATTATAGAAGGAATACGCACAAACTAGGCCATGTGGACGACACTAATTACTATCTAATTTTGTTTGAATGATTTGTTCTCTCCATCAAATAAAGAAGAAGTTGGTTTTCGTTAGCGTATGAATTTTGTTTTCTTGTAATTCTTGTCAAAAAACAATACTATATATATAGACTATTGTTATGAATTGTGGTAGGATATATATATATATATATATATGGCTAGTATATGGTAGGTTAGAATTTGGAACAGGCGAAGAGCCCATGTTCAACATAATAATTTGCAGTTTTAGCTAGGGGAACAAACAAAATCATGTATTAATTGGACCTATTTATTAATTAAGTTCAGTGTCTCTCTCTATGTGTGTGAGTGTATATATATATATATATATGTTTTAATTCCTGTAGCCTTTAATCGGAGTTGAGACGCATATTCGGCGTGAACGTCGGTGGAGGTTGCTTCCCGGTTATTGGAAGCCATTTATGTTTGATATGAGATTTATTTTTGTGTGGTTGTACTTGAGCTTGCAAGAGTGACAGAAGAATGACGTTGAGTTGAGCGGTGCTTGAGGCTCAACAAGGCTTAAGCTGTAGTTTTAAAATTTCGATTTCGTTTGGCACGGTTGCCAAATTTTTGTTTTATGTTGTGTTTTCAAAAGTTCTTTTTGTGTTGTTTTATTTCAATTTATTGAAACAAAAATCATGTTTTATTAGTTACTTTTTATTGCAAGATTTTGGCAAAAATAACGTAAAATCAAAGTGATTAAAGCATGTTCTAAACAATAGTATAGCTTTGCCATTTCTCTTCATTTATTGAGCTTTAAAGCATAAAATTTGGCATTGTGGCCGCACCACCACTATTCACCCTCTTTTATCCTCTTCTTTGCCACTGTACATAACAGTAATACATTTCTCTTTTCTGTCTTTTTTTATCTATTACCAATTTGGCTTACATTAGTAGGTAAGCTTGATGCTCACGATTCACAAATGCAACTAAGTGAACCACGCCACGTACAAAATTTCAAATGCAAGGAAAAAGTTACATTGTTAATGATTAATCTTCTCTCACTATCAGCATCAAATCACCATTAGCAATTTCCTACACGAGCTGACGGAGTGGTTATGTTTTTGTCTGGTGTGAGCCATCGGAAGATCTCTCCCAACTCTTCACTCTGCAGAGACCAAATTGTGCTCAAGAAGCCTCCTTTTGCAGTCTTCTACATTGAAAAGGACTTGGAGCTTCATAAACCAGATAGATCCCAAAACTCAGTAAAGGATAAAACTTATGTTTCCATATAAATATAACAAGATACGGATTATTTGCCATCTTTCTTCATTTCCAAATTTTAGAATCTTCATCGCTACAAGGACGCACTCAAAAACATTGCCAGACGCCCTACCATATAATGGGAAGCTTGAGAAGATGAAGGTAAATGTAGCCCCATTCTTTTCTCTATTCGTCCAAAAAAGTAGCCCGATTCATTTTTAATTTTTTTAAAAGAGAAAAAAAAATATAGCCCCATTTTAATCCTGGGCCGAGCCTAATTAGCAACAGTGGTTAAGTTTTACGAAGTATCCATTCGCCAGAATCACAAATTACACTAGTAACTTAGAATGCCTAACAAATAAAGACAAATTTAGATAAATACCTCTGGTGGCTCGGAACGAAATGGTTTAAACGTACGTCAGAATCCCTCAGATCAAACAGGATGTGCTGTAAATTGGAGGTTATCTATTTGATTCCATTCCTGGTTTTGTTCAGTCTACAGTTCCTGCCAAGCACCTGGAGCTACAAAATTTACAGGAAAGCACCTCTCTTTCCCTACCCCATATGCAAGGTACTATATGTGCTCATGTCTGTGTCTGAAAGAGGCTAAAAATCAGTAAATTGTTATAAGTACAAAAGATAACTCCAACATATAAAAAAGTAAAGCTTAAATAGATGGTAAGAGACACATACCTTACCTTCAGAAAGAACACTTGTAAGACTTGGTCTCCAAAATCCCAAAACACTAGCCATCTTTCAAAACTAGGACTTTTGGCACCATGACTTGAAAGCAAAATCGGATGTTTTTTCTCTTGATGCCTGTATCTGTTAAAAAGGATAAATTATTTTTCACTCGTCAACCACCTTTGATAGAGAGCAAATGCCATGTCAGGATTCCTCAATTTGCAGTACTCCCTAATAAGTATATCGTAGAGAACATGATCAATTTGTACACCAGATGTCTGCAACTTGGCAAAAAGCTCTTCTGCCTCCTTCATGTTACCTCTCTTACAGTGCCCTCTAATTAGTTCTGTATAAGTTACTATATCAGGTTCATAGCCTCTTCTCAGCATCTCATCATGTAACTGAACTGCAAAATTAATGTGTCCCAAGTTAGAAGCAGCACCTATCAACAAATTATAGGTAACCACATCTGGGAAAAGGCCATTTAAAAGCATCTTCTTTTTCAGAGACCATGCACTTAGAAAATTTCCTCATTTCACAAGTGCGTGAATTAATGCATTAAAAGTATATACATTTGGTGCAACACCAAATGATAACATCTGATCTCTAATAGAGAATGCATTTCTATAATCCCCACATCTTCCATAATGGTCGATTATAAGATTCCATATGATAGGCGCTGGAACTATTGACTTCTTTATGTAATGACCTTCTTTTATATCGAAAAGTGCACTAAATTTTTTCTTTTTCTTACTTACGTTGTTGGGCTGTATATAATGTCTCAAATCAACTCTTAAACTATATTTACAATAACTATATAAACGTTATTCAACATTTGGTCCCAGTCCTAAACATTCTAAACAAGAATGCATTCATCATCGCAAAACATTACATTTAACCACTATATAGCCATCAAGTTGCATGCATCGATATTTAACGTAGATATATATATATATATATCATGTACTTCCTATTGCTACATCCCCCTGTTCTAAAAGTACTAAAAATGTAAGTCTGAATATAAATTAAGTAGCTATACATAATATACCTCCAAGGTAGAACCAAAAGCCTCGAAGGTCGCGATAGCTCGCCACGTATACGCTCCTACTGCAAATAATCTGGAAGGTGGAGGAGGGGGGTGAGCTTTTTGGAAAGCTCAGTAAGAAATAAATATAAGAGACGGATACTAAATTTCTATATGCAAGTTTCGAAACATTCATTAAAAACTCAAATACTGTTTTTCATATAATTTGGAAATCAACATGCTTATGCAATGCGTCCGAAGCATTTCTTTCAAAACCATCGATAAACATTTCCATTTGAAACATAATTCTTATCATAACATTCAAAATCCATATTGGCATAAGTACGAAAGGAATCATATATATAGCATAAGCTGGAGACATGATAATTAAGCAAAATCAAGCAATTCAATTACGCCCGTGAGGGAAAGTATAGTTGACATATGGCCATAGTCCAGAGGGGTCCACAGTGAGCATTGATCAGGTGTCTACTGGGCCCGCTGTGGACTGAATCAAGGTCACATAGCAATAGAAACTCTACTGTAGATTTGATCAAAATGATACAGTAGCCCAAAACATTACCTACTGTGAACTGGATCAAGGTACCACAGTAGTCCAAAACATTACTGCTATGATTATTAACCATGTCTCAAAACATTTCCGTACGTATAACTTCCAAATTAAATACAAAGCTCGACGTTTGTATGAAAATAGGAGCATTTCGAATATGACTTCCAAAGTAGTCAAAATACTGCCATTTCGTACTTATTTTCAAAACAAAACTAGCTAGAGGAGTGTTATTCCAAATCATTTTCATGAACTCTAGCTCATTTTATAAATCAATATTATACGAAAATCCGGCAGCATAACAGCTTAATTTTTGTAAAAACCTCCTACAAAAAAGATACAATTTATAAACCACAAGCAGTTGATTTTAATAGTTCATTTAGTATCCCCTACGTTTCCGATATATATCCCTCACCTCGGTAAGTAGCACAAGTACAGCTATAGCACCCTTGTTCTTCTCAATTGTCTTTTCCTTGGTCTTTAATTTAATTTGTTTATGTCCCCTAACTTGTATCCTCTCCTCCTACAATAAGGCATGAACATAATAAAATTTATATTATTTAATTTCCTTAAGGAGCTTATATTTTAATTATTTTTTTTAAATACATACCTTGTAACTTTCCCTCTTGGTGGCCAAATACTTCTTTGTCTCCTTAAATCTCCTTTCACCACATAATCCTACACCAATGCCATATTTTTAACCTTTCTATTTCATTAAACAATTATTATATAAATCCATAATAACAAATCAAATCCTTACCTCTTACAACTAACCAAAACCGAGAGCCTTAGTTTGTAACTTGACTCCTTGTCATTTTGAGACTGTTTTGACTTCAAACATACAGCAATTCCCTTACCATCAAGCCCTCACAACAGCCAATGATTATCCTTGTCATTTACCGTCCCCATCAATTCTTGCTTTGCCTTCACTCACAATATTTCCTGATTTCTCAACAGTAAATGCACAGTTCTTGCTTTAATTTTGTTCAGCCTTAATACTTCACTACTTTAGCTACTGACTTTCCTCCGTTTCTGTCCATGAAAAACCCAAGAGAACCAACCCTTTCTCCAGCCTTGAACTAGCACCTAAAATGCCATTTTAAGCCTGCTTTCACGTCATTTACAGCAACATCTTCTTTCTAGTTCCAAACTTTCCTGATCAGTTTTGGTTAAATCGAGAATGGAAGCTTAAATAACACTAAGCACTTGAGTTTCCTTCAGTCGAGAGCTTCTGTTATGCACTTAGGACAACAGCCTTCAACAGCCCCTTAAGGCTCAACATTCACCATTCTTTACCGCCCCTAGAAGTCTCTCTCTCAACTCCTACAACACCACCTGTACAACACCATTTCCTGCATGAAACCTCAGCTCAAACAGCCCTAAATCTTCCGTCCTTGATTCATTCAAAGTCAACCCCGTATCATCTCTTTTCAACCCTTCTAATATCTACTATTCAAGCCACCAAATAGTCATCATGCTTCATTTTAAACTCTCGAAATCAGCTTCAAAGCATCACCCCAATGGCAGCCACGATCAGCACTTTATGCACCCTGAAAATCCTCTGTTTTGGCTTCCAAAATGATCCTTCACCAGTCCCGAACCTTCTTCTTATCTTAGGTTTCTCCTTCCTTGAGCCTTAGCAGCTGGCACAACGAGGGACTGAGTGGCGACAGGATCGTGAGGAGGCTGATGGTGGTGCTCTCGGTTCCAATAGAAAAGCTAAAGAGAGGAGGTGGAATAGTTGAGGTTAGGATGATGATGATGGACAGTGGAAATGGAGAAAACAATGTGGTCGATTGGGATGAGTGCTAGTGGGGTTTGATGTCGTTTTAAGCTTCTTCAAGAAGCCACTCTCTATATAATATATTTTATTTCCACTATCAATATTATATATATTTATTCAATTATCATTAACTCCTTTTAGTATTTAACAAAATATATTTCTTAATACTTTAATTTATTTCATATTTATTATTTATCCCATTAATATCTCATACTTTCTACTATTTATTTATTTATTTATTTTTATTAATTTGTATTATCTATAATCTCTTAAATTATAAAATCCTTCATACAATTTAATTTCCTTCATGGTCTCCATATTCAATCCTTTAATTATATCTTCTCATAGTCTACATTTTTTTCATAATTTCTCATAGTCCAATTTAATGATTCCTTGCCATGCTCATTCTCAATTTATCTTCTTAATCCTCTTAGCTTCAAGCTAAATGCTAAATACATTAATTTAGTCTCCAGTCACATTATTTAATCCACCAAAATAAAGAATTTGCAACTATCACACTTTAACATGCTGAGAAGAAACTCAATAACTTTCACAATATCTCCACAAGCACATAGGCCTTGAATAATTACTTTATAAGAAATCTCATCAGGGGCAATACTCATTCTTGACATAACACCATGAATGTGACAAGCCTCGTCAAATTTTCCTTCCTTGCAGAGAGCACTTATAAGAGTGTTATAAGTAAAAACATCAAGAAGTAAACCTCTTTTAAGCATTTCAGCAAAGTATCCATAGGCAACATTCCTGTTTTGACTCAAACATAATCCATGAATAAGGACATTATAAGCAACAACATCTATCTGAATATTCTTTTGAAGCATCTCATCCTAATATACAAGGGCTTGAACCATTTCGCCACTCTTAAAACTACCATCCATAAGTATAGTTGAGGTTATCAAATCTGAAGTTGATTTCCCAATGTCATCACTTAAAATCTCTCCAAGAAGATTCATAGCATCTTGTAATAGACCTTTCTTGCACAGTGCATGCAAAAGTATGTTACAAGTAACTTTATTGGGCCTAATAGAATTGCTGGCCATTGTTGAGAAAAGATTTAGAGCTTGATCATGTCATCGATAAGACAGTAACCCTTGATAAAAGTGTTGTATGTCACACGGTTGGGAGGTGGACCCATTTCTATCATCTCCCTAAAAAGCCAATCTGCTTTTTGCATCTCACCTAGTTTGCAGAGGCCATTTAGAAGATAATTGTGTGCAAGTACATCAGGAAGAATACCTCTCTGTATCATCTTCCTCCGCAACAATAGAGCTGATCCCAACTTCTTGTCCAAACACAAACCTCTAATTATGGCTACACCATTGTTGTCCCTAAATATCTTCTCAAGAAGCTTTCTAGCATCTCTCAGAAGATGTCTCTTGCACAATCCATGCACAAGTATACTACATGTACCCCTATTTGGAGAGATACCGCAGCTAGTCATCATGAAGAATATATGAAGGGCTTTATCCACATCATTTGAAAGGAAACAGCCCTTGATAAAGGTGTTGTAGGTCACACAATTGGGAGATGGACCAATTTCTAGCATCTCCCTGATAAGACAATCTGCCTTCTCCATGTCACCTATTTTGCACAAGCCATTTAGAAGGTAATTGTGTGTATGTACATCAGGAACATCACCTTTATTTATCATCTCCCTCCGTAACCATAAAGCTGCTTCCAACTTCTGCTCCAAACACAAATCTTTAATCATGGTTATCTGTCTAGCATTATCAGCTTTCAAAGTGTGTCCCTTGAAACCTACGTTCACCAATGATATTGTTTCTCTGCAAATTCTCATATAGAAATGAAAAGAGTCATAGATGAGGATTTTTCTCATTTAAGTGTCATTAAATCATCTATGATGAACCCGTTCAAAATGCTCAATGTAAAACAATCAGAAGGTCTTATTTAACAATCATCAATCCACCAAAAGAAAATACTATCAAAAATGGTTTCAAAATCCCAAGAGCAAGATTATTTCTTAACATCAATATACAGCTTCAATTTAAAAGAAATTTAACCACATATCAACATATGTATATCATTTATATGCAAAGGAAGATATGGCAAGTGGCAGTTTAACTATGAGTTAAAGATGTTTAAAATGTATAGGTAGTTTAACTATAAGTTAAAGATGCTTAAAATGTATAACTTGACACTCTTAAAAAAAGTAGTATATCCGATCTATAAGACATTATAAAAGTCAAACTACCTCACAAATATTGGCCCATTAATATGATTTCAAAAGAAAAAAGAATAGTCATAAAATGTTTAATATGTCATTTTCCTTTTAAATCATATATGTGAGAATGACCATGCATATATTGTAAAATTAGGCTCGAGTAAAAATAAATTGGATGAAATATTCAAATTTTGATTACAAATCATCAAAAGACTATAGAAATCACTAAATGATTGTTCCCTTAGTTTCCAAAAAATAATTTGATTGAGTTATATGAGCATGAAAACAATTTGCAATGTTTGCATAAATTCTCATGTTTCATTTTAGAAAAAGGAAAAGAAAAAAGGTCGTGCTTTCAAAAAAAATCAAAAGCTGACCTCATCATTTTCAAACTCTCCAAACTCTCCTTTAACATTGCATTCAACATATTGAACACTGCCGGTAGGTCTGGTTTGTCATTGTAATCCTTCTTCTTCAAAAACCAATCTTTAGTTCTCAACTGATAATGATTGCTGGTAGCTGGCATGAGATCTACAACAACTGAAAGTGGATTTTCATCCATCCTAGTCCTTCACAAATTTTCAGGTCCATAAATTAGAAAAAAAGATGAGAGGTAAGGTGCAATATACTCAACATAGAATGAACTCCCTAAGTTGTTTTCTTTTAACAAATAAAAATTAGTATCCTTATTGGATGGTTCCATCCCAAACCAAACACCTTTAGAAGACTCAGACTGGTTATTTGGCTATATTGGGAATTGTTAAGAAGAAGAAGATCCTATGTCTTGGATTATTTGTGGTTCCAAGACTTTAGTCTTTTAAGTCTCCTTAGTTAACATGGGCGTTTAGTTGCTTTTTCTATTCTTGGACTATAATATTGAATAAATTTATTTATATTGCAAAAGTAAGTTAAAGCAAAGATGGCTAAATAACTCAATTTATAAGAAAAATGTAGATTGTCTAAGTTGTTTTCCCCCAGAAAATAGAATGATCTAGCATGGTTGAAGTAAACTTAGAAGAATTAACTTTTATCTTTCAATTCAATCTATGCTGGTTGGACTAAGCTACGGAAACAAGATGAAAGTTACCTTGCATCTGGATTGATGCTCAACATGGTGGCCACCACCTGCGCAACATTGCACTTGATGGAGTCGAGCGTTTGATTCAAAAACCGAATCGGAACAACATGAGACCATGAGCATGTCAGTGATTCCTCACAAACAATTGCTAACTGGAATCACCAATCACCGGTTTAAATCTAACTTATAAATTCATAAAACCACACTTTTTTTCTCTACAAAAGAGAGAGAAATAGAGAACTCACAAAAGAGAGAGAAATAGAGAACTCACGGCCATTGGATTAACGTTCTCGTAGGGTAAGGAATCTCAGCAGCTCCTAACTCAACACTGCAACATCATTTCTTCTTCTTTGTCTTTCACTTGTTCCCTCGGACACAGTTGAGGCGAAACTAGGAAGGCAATGTTGTTCCCCTCTCTTGTATTTGTTCTTTTCTCGGCCTGCTTGCTGGGTTTCCCTGGGTTTTGGTTTTGGATAAAAGTTAGAATGGGCATGGGCTTCGGCCCAAATCCTCTGAATATTTAAAATTTGCAGACAGATGATGTACCCGCCCACTCTTAAGTCCCCTTCTCTGTTGACGCTCTCCCTCTCTGAAACACCACCACCGCCTTCTTAGCTTGAACCTTCCGAAAGTAGAAATGCGAATACAATCATGGGAAGTAACATTGATTCTTCGTTCATCTGTTTGCAAAGATTTAGGATTTTGAAAATGAAGAAACACATTCGATTGATTACTTTGGGCAGTGGGGGCAGAAATCTCTACCTATGGCTATATATATATTAAAAGGATCTCAAGGGATTCAGAGACAGACATCTATCCACGTCTTTGTATTGAGTTGATTTAGTTTTCAAATCCTCAAAGGATTCGTAGACAGACACCGTCGAGGTCTTTATGTTGAGTTAATTTCAATAATCATATAAAGCTTCTTTCGAGATTGATAAATGAGGTTGCGTTATGTTACATATCAAATTACCCGAACCCTATAATTATCGAATATTTTTATCCTTTCTATCTGAACCCTACCTTAATAATTTTAAAAATACCTGATTATTATCCGAACCCGCTTAATTACCCGATTAAAAAATCAAAATTTTGACTTTTAAATTAATTTAATAAATACTAATTATTTAGCCCAAACCTGAACAGAATTGAAAAAAAATTCAAATTATGCAATTTTTGTATTAATAAGATAGAATCAAACCAAGCTCAATCATGGTTCAACAATCAACTATAAAATTAAACAAACAACCTTAAAAATACAACAATTATATTATAAATCTATTCATAAAACTAAAAATAAATATAAATTGATAAAAAAAACTCAATTATATTTGAAATTCTTGCACGCTATAACAATTCCTTCGATTCTGGTGAACTATAAATTGATAAAAAAAAAAAACCAAACATATTTAAAATTCCTTCAATCCCAGTAAACTGATCAGACTTGTTGGCGGAAGAAATTTTCAGATCTACAGAGAGATCTATTGACTTCTGCTTAGTACATGAAAAGAGGAGATCCTGAACTAAGGCATTTGAATGATTCAAAGTATCTAAAACATAAATCAAGAAATCAGCATAAAAACTTTGACAAAGCAACAAAGGATCTTAGATTAAACCTTAAGGGTTGAGTTCCACGAGCAAGTAACAGAAGGGTGCAGCATGACTGTCAAGCATGACCACTGTGAGGCGTTACTGATGAGCCCGTGACAATGAGGCTTGACTGTAAGGCACCATGAGGAGCTGAGATCGTGAGGAGTTGCAGGGATAGCAAGAGAAATACAGAAAATGGAGGGTGCTGGCCGCTAGGTGCATCGCTGCTGCTGCCTGGGGGAGATAGGGTTTGCAAAAAGAACGCAGATGAGAATACTGAACGTGGGTAGGGATTTTAGCTTCAGCAAAATTGGGTTTGGATTTGGGTGATTGGATCAGGTTTTAGGTTTAAGAAATATGGTGAGATTATAGGTTTAGGATATATCTATTCAATTATTCTTTATTTAATCATTTAATCTTCTAAGTTTCAAGTTAATTGTTTAATAAAATTATTAAAAGATAAAAATAATCTTTTAAATATATTAATATTCATATGTTATTTTTTAAATGATTTATTATAAATTATAATATAATTTAAAATAAATTATATATTTTGAATTATTATAAGTATACATGTGATTTTAATAAAAAAATTATAAATTTTTATTGTTATAAATGTTATTTAGAATTGCGTAACGTTTTTAACTTTAAATGTAAATATATTATCATATGATTTAGAATAACCCATTCTGTGATAACCGTAAATTTTGTGATAACCGTAAATTTTCCATTTATTGAAAATAAATATTGGAGAAAATAAATCACTGGAAATAAATAAATTAAATCGGAAATACGTATAAGATGAGAAATTATGGAAAACTGAAGAATGGAGGAAATTTAATTTGGATAAATGGAAATCCAAATTAAATAAGAAAATGAGAAAAGAATATAATATATGAAGATGTATACAAAGGAAATACAAATTGGTATTTTATATTTTGTGTATAGATATGTATATATATATATATATATACATGATTTAAAATATAAATATATATATACATATCTATATAATATTATATAGTAGAATACTATATAATATAATATGAATATTATATTTATAATATAGTTTATAAATATAATATAAGATAAATAAAAAAGAAAACAGAGGAAGAATCGGGAGAAACCCGATCTTCCCCGATGAAGAGCCGACCACCGTTGGCCGACCAAGAGGAGAGGAGCCACGTCGCCGGCGTGCTAAGGGCTGGAAGAGGAGGCGACCGGCGACGGAGAAAGGAAAGAAACGGAAGCGGAAACAGGGGCGGAAACCAGTGAAACCGGAAGAAGAGAAAGAAAACCAATCTGGCGTTGCCGGCCAAATCGGCCGTCGCCACCACAGCCGAAGCACCGTCGGAAGGAAAGGAAAAGATGGAGGCCACCGGAGAGGCGGGGAATGGCGGAGGAAGGTCGACGGAGGAGGAGGCAAAATCGAGGGAAAACCGAGTAGATCCGCCGCCGTGCCACCGATCCAGGCCAAGCTGAGACCACCGGCAACTTCGCCTAGACGCCGGCCAGCTGTGGAGCCGTCGAACCGCCAGAGAACCGGCCACCGGAGGAGAACCGGCAGTGAGGAGGGTGGAGCCGGTCTGAAGGGCTTGAACCGGCCAGGAAAAGAAAAAGGAAAAAAGAAAAAGAAAAAGAAAAGAAAAAGGAAAAAGAAAAAGAAAAGAAAAGAAAAGAGAAAAAGAAAGAAGGAAGAAAAAGAAAAGGGAAAGGAATTTCGGGAATTTGGAAAATTCCCGAGAATTCAGAAATTACGGAAATCCTGAAAAATACGGGAATCGGTAAGAAATCCCGAAAAGTATTAAATTATTTAAATATTTATTTATTTAAATAATTATGAAAAAAATTCTAAATTTTAGAATTTAAATTCCAGAAAATTCCCTCGATGACCGAGCCGATGGAATCGGGCGAGGTGAACACGGGCGCGACCTTCGAGAGGCAATCGCCGACCCGAAATAGGTAAGGGAGACATGTGCCGCCTGTAAGGATATTTGACCATATGTTTTAAATTATGCATTTAATTTATAAATGCAATTTATAACGATTGGTTTTGAAATTTGTGGTGATTATTCGGTTTTAAATTGCGGTGAAATACTGGTTGAGAAATATAAACTGTATTTTCGTGCATGAGGCTAGCCAAATCGGCAGCCGTTATACTGCCGAAAAATTATCGAAAAATTACTAAAATTTACCGAAAATCATCGAAAACCATAATAAATGATTTGATTTCATGTGAAACGATTTTCAGGTACGAAAATCGAGAAATCAAGTAAATTTCATAAAACATGAATATAGTGATATTTAATTTTAAAATATTCATGTTTTCGAGTATGATGAAAAGGAAATCACCGAAAATTCACCCGATAGGTGATATTTCACGTGAAACGAGATAAAAATGAAAAAGAGACCGAAGTGAATATTTTTATAAATATTCTTAAATATTCTTAAATATTCACTTGATTTAATATAAAACCTTTATGGTTTTAATTGTGAGATAAATAATTATATAAATTCCATAAAGGTTAAGAAATGATGAAAAACTATGATTTCGAGACTAGAGGTCTCTACACGTGTTTTTAGAAAGAAACATGGTACGGGATTTATGAATTTGGAAAATAAATATTTTATTTTTCATAAATTATTGAAAAACCATGTTTTCAAGTGAAAGCACGGAAAAGCGTGCATAAGTGTTTTACGGTGGAGAAAAGACAGTTTTGCCCTTTTATACTTTCAGTGATGATTTTGCAAATTGTCTTCATCGTATGAAAAACATGATATATACCTTTATGAAATAATTTGAAAAATGTTATATATTTTATAAATTTCATAAAAGTGATTATATTTAAATGTGAGCCTTATGAATATTTGATTTACGGTATTTAAAAATCCATAAAGGCTATGGTACGGTTTATACTGTTTTGAGACTTTAGGCCCTGAGTTCATGCATTATTATTCATGTAATTGCGTGACCCACCTGGGGCGGTGGCTCGGGTCGATGGACCAACGGGTGCACCTCAGGGTGTCACAAGGCTGATGGACCCGCCAAATCATCAGAGGTCTCGAGGTCACTTGGCAAGTGGACCCGAGGACCACCTATAGATTATGGCCATAGATCTAGCAAAGATAGCCGTGAGGGGCGATGGCCTACGGGTGCACCCCAAAAGCGGACGACTTGTGTTCCTGAGGGAACAATGAGAGCATGATTTATTTGATGCCTAGTCTCACACACTGATTACTGTTTACTGAAAGGATTTATGGAATCCTATTTACTGTATTGTTTATTGTACTGAGCACTGGTCACTGTTTACTGATGAAAAACCGTACCAAAATACTGTGTTTACAGAACTGTATTGTGCACTGAAGTGGTAGCCATTGATTACTATTTTACTAAACGGAAAGCTACCATTTACTGTTTATTGAACGGAATGCTACCGTATACTATTTACTGAATTGGTAGCTACGGTTTACTGTTACTGACTAAATCGTATCGAGATACTGATTTACTGAATACTGAATATACTGTTTTACTGAACTGTACGATACGGTTACTGATTTGAAAAGAGAAATAGATGTTTATTCTAAAAGAATAATATAAGAATTATTTCTAAGATAGAAATAATCAAAGAAGTGATTATCCAATGATTGGATATTTATAAATCACTGTACTGTCACGTGTTTTAAAGGGTACTGAAGTGAAAAGAAATAAGTGGTTTACTCTGTGGAAAAAAAAACGAAGATCATATCGTTTTGAGAAAAATGGATTTAATACTCTCTACAGTTGCTTCTAGGTTCCGGAACAAGTCAGGTATTTTAAAATACCTGTCTTACTCTATCTGGATCCCTAGCCGACTGTAGTATCCTTCCTACATGTGAGCCTAGAGCTAGCTAGGAAGATTTTAAAGAAAATGAAAAAAATTATTTTCAGCATATAGATAGCTGAATATCAAGTGTAGCATATAACTCTCTTACTGAGCCGTGGTTTGCTCACTCCCCAATTTTAACATTTCAGGTTTTAATGATGGTGAGATCCAATATTTATGGATTACGGCTGCACATAAAGGACAATGTGACAGACCGACTGATTTATATGAGGTATGATCATTTATTTTCTGTATTTAGACATGTATGCAGTACTACTTGCTTATTAAGTAAGATAGGGGATGTGTATAATGTTAACAATATTTTATTAAATTGTTTAATAGTTAGTAAAAGTGAAGTATCACAGACAGCCCAACCGGATGAATTGTGTAAAATAAGGTTAAAATGTGGTAACGGGTCGTTACACATTCTCACACGCTTCACGGATTTTTAAGGAAAGATATTCCATACAGAGAATAAAGAGGTATGGAGATAGAGGATCTCCCTGTCTAATCCCCCTAGAAGGGTAGATTTTTTCTCTGTTCCCCATTTACAAGAATATTTGAAGCCGAGGAAGAAATGCAAGAAAGAATAAGGTCAATCCAGTTTGAGGAAATTGAAAGAAATGAAGCACATCTCAGATAAAACTCCACTCAATCCTGTCATAAGCCTTTTTGAGATCGACCTTTACCATAAGGAATCCCTGATTGCCTTTTTTTCCCTTGAAGGAGTGTACGATTTCCTAAGCAATAATAACATTATCTTGAGCCCGTCTTCCAGCAATGAAACTTGCTTGGCAAGGATGGATGATGCGCACAAGTATTGGTCTGATTCTATTTACCAAGACTTTAGTGACAATTTTGTAGATTGTATTACAAAGTCCGATTGGGCGAAATTGTGTTATCTTCCTAGGATTTTCAACTTTTGGGATCAAACAGATGAAGTATTCATTAATGAATTCTGGGATTAAGCCTTTGGTAATAGTTCTATTAACTAACTCATAAACTGATTTACCCACAATGTCCCAGCATTTCTGATAAAAGACTGGATGAAGACCGTTAGGTCCTGGGGCTTTAAACGGCTTCATAGATTTGACTGCCTTCAAGACTTCACCCCACCCAATTTCTTTATTGAGGGTAAGCCTATCATCATCGGATAATATATTTCCTTGAGTGCTTATATCTGAGATTTCCATCCTTCCACTGATTAAGGAAGACGTGAAGAGATCTGTGAAATACTTGGTAATATGATTCTTTATTACCAAAGGGTCACATAACCAATTGCCCATTGTGTCCATCAATTTAACAATTCTATTTTTTCTTCGGTGTTGAATTGTTGAGAGATGATAATATCTTGTGTTTCTGTCACCATCAGATATCTAATCTACCCTAGATTTCAGGGCCCAGATCTCTTCTTCCATCTTGAGGATATGGAGATATTCAGCTTCTAACTCTGTTTCAAGACTGGCTAGTTGGCTATTACGGAAACTTGAATGAATTTTCTGTATGCCATCCAACCTTGCCTTAAGTCTTCTCTTCTTCGAAAAGATGTTGCCAAATGTATATTTGTTCCACCAACTAACGTCCTTTTGGAAAATAGGGATAGCTTCCAAGATAGAATTGTCTGCTTGTTTCCAAGCTTTCTCCACAATAGATTTGAAATCTAGATGGGAGAACCATATAGTTTCGAACCGAAAAGGTCTTCTACCAACATTCTGTTTTCTTGGGTAAAAGTCAAGCAAAATTGGGCAATGGTTCGAGTGGACTCTTGTAAGATGAAAAAGAGTTGCTTAAGGGAAAGAGAGAGTCCATTCCCCATTAGCCCATGCCCTATCCAACCTTTCTCGTATGATTTGGCCATGGTGATTCTTGTTGGTCCAAGTGAATTGGCTTCCCACAAAGCCAATATCAACCATTCCACATTTAATTATACAATCTTGTAGTAATCTCGCTCGCATCTTGCTAATTGGTTTCCCACCCATTTTTTCAGAATCGTCAATGAGTTCATTAAAATCACCATCATTAACCATGGGAGTGTATGGGAATTTGCAAATTCAGAAAGTTCATGCCAAAGCTTGCATTTGAGTTCAAGCTGTGGCCTTGCATATACAGCAGATAATAACCAAATAGGATTAGGTTTAGTATGGCGTACCTGGACAGTTGCATGGATGACCTGAGAAGATGTTTTAAGAATGTTAACCTCCACTTCAGTATCATGCCAAAGAACCCAGATTCCTTCCGAGAACCCTTCAGCATCCACCCTAACCACATTTCCAAAGCCAAGTGATTTGCTAACTTCATCAACTCTATGGCCTGATATTCGTGTTTCTGTGATAATGACTATGCTCGGGTTATTTATTCGAACAAGGTCTTTGAAAGCATTTTTAAAATTTGGGCTTCCCGCCCCTCTAGCATTCCAACATAGGATTCTCATTGGAAAGGTTTCAACCGTGGGTAGATTCAACAACCATTCCGCCAACTGTGGAATTATCTTGATCTCCCCTGATGATGTCTTACATATCAGCTTCGGAGTAGAGTGGTGTTGAGGTAGTAGCATGACCGAATATTCCCTTTCCCTCGTGTTGCCTACAGTGGATGTTTTGATCAGAAGGGTGAGTGGGTTGGACACTGGTTTGGACATGCATATGTATGCTATCTCGCTGTCCTCTCTGCTCTTCAAAATTCTGACCGTGTCGATGGGTACTTGAAAGAGCATGGTCCATTTCCTCTGGGGCAAAGGTTCCATCCTCTTGATGGTTTGAGTCTGGAAGTTTTGGTTCAGCAAGTGATGTGGTTCTGGAGATCTGGCACATTTATGTTAATGGCTAGGTTGTTCCAGGCGAGCATTATCTCCTCCATGTTCCAGTCGTTCTCCTGAGTGGGGTTTCCATAGATGATCTCCATCGCTCTCTTTAGACTCAAAATTTTGTTTTCCAGGACGAGAAATTGCATCTCCAAAGGCGAAAAGTCCTCCGCTTCGCTTGTCATCTCGGTTTAGTGTTCTTGTCTCCTTGCCTGATCGAAACCTGTTTTGTTTTGCTTTACTGGAAAAATTTGAGATTAAACTATTAAAACTGAAAGAGGAATGGAATTGTCTATTGTGAAACAGGTTCTGCTCGGTTTCTTTTAGTTCTTTTGGTTTTGGCGCCATTGTCTTATCAACGCTTTTTGTATTTTCTTTTCCCATACTCTTTGTTGTGTCAGAGAAGTGTCTATCAAGATTTCTTTCATCCTTCCCATATGCAGCTATGCCTCTTTCTTTAGCCCCATCAATGCTTTCGGACCTAGGTTGTAGCCGTTGGGTCCCTTGGCTTGTACTTTCTACAAGTTTTTCTTTGCCTTTGTCTGACATTTTTTGAGTCGGGTTTGAACGTGGGTTTTCTGTTGCCTTTAGGTCTCTTTTTGGTTTGTTTCTTTTTCGGTTGACCATCATCCATGGTCCGTACATATCACCACCGGTCTACTCTTCCACGTTACTGCTTTGTTGTTCCATAGGCGGTGGTGTTGGATTCTTCACAGCTGCTCTTTCTTGCCCCTTTACGCATTGGTCTTTTCTATGTCCAAGGATTCCGCATTTGTAGCAGATATTAAACTCTTCGTAAAGCACTGGTTGGATGATCTTCCCCACCCTGATCTTTGGTACGAGGGGCTTGTCCAGGTCTACCTGTAACAAATTCTAGCAAACCTGCCTCTTGTGCTTGTTTCGGTAAAAGTATCAATCTTCAATAATGTTCCAAGTTGGTTACCGATTCTCTTCAAAATTTCTTTGTCGAAGAATTCCATTGGGAGTCCCAGGAGCCTTGCCCATACTGCAGTTGTAGTAACAGCTTTTGAGGATTCAGCAATGAAGCATGGTTTCCATAACCTCATCGAGAGGTAGTAAGGTCCTACGAACCAAGGTCCTCCATATAGTGCCCTCTGGAAGTCTTCTTGCTTCTGGAACTGAAACAGAAAAAAAATCTTTGCTAAGGTCTATGCATTGTATGTTACCAATAGGTTTCCATTGTGCTACAATTCCGGGATAAAGGAAGTTATACCCAACTGATCTACCAAAAGTCTTCACGATTATGGCGTTTTTCCATGACTGCCGGATCCTGTTCTTTTCTTCTTTTGAGAGGAGTATGGTAAGATCTCATCAACATTCTTGATCTCTTCATCAGATTCCTCATCAAAATAGGACGGCTAGTATACCAGTGAGAAGTCGCTTGTGTCTCCATTACCCATCAGCGAATCCTATAAGAAGGAATGGTTTGGCTATTTCCATTCATTCTATGATCATTCATAGTATGATTGTTCTTGAATTCCTCGTTTTTGGTGTGCTTAACACTTCTAAGCTTTAAATCATCAATCTCACTACTTCCTGGAGACTCGAAAACCATTAAGAAAGTTGCAGACGAGAGTTTTTTCTTTTGACTCATTAAATGTGAGATGTTGAGTGACCGTGGCTAGCTACTTACTGACTTTGCTTTTTAAGCAAATGTGGGGAGTTCTTGTCGTTGCCATTTCAACAGCCTTGCCGGGATTCTCCTTATTCTTCTTTTACAGAAGAAATCTTAGACACAGATGGAGCCGTAAGGGTTAGACTTAGACAGAATCAACAGTTTTGTTTC
The DNA here is from genome assembly GCA_031772115.1 of Heritiera littoralis. Classification (NCBI taxonomy): domain Eukaryota; kingdom Viridiplantae; phylum Streptophyta; class Magnoliopsida; order Malvales; family Malvaceae; genus Heritiera; species Heritiera littoralis. The sequence goes on from JAPDPK010000003.1 coordinate 359,609, forward strand.
AAATGTCAATTCTGTAGGTTTAACAACTTTTAGAATGTCAAAATGCTTAGTCATTCTTCTATAATAAATTGCTTGCTCCTTGTAAGTGCTTTGAGTGTAAATGTTATTACCCATGATACAAACTGTTTAAAATTATGTCTTTTTTAAAATCAATCAAATAAAACATATTGACACAGAGTTATTTTAGTTTGGCATGCAGTATCCTTTCATTTGTGCCAGGACTCATAGAATATATGCATTACCCTTTGAATGTATATATGAAACGATTGAACAGTTTATAATCATCTCATCTCTCTCTTTCTCTGCAATACATCTCCGACTCCAGTACAGGCTGATCCTTCTTCTTTCTTTTCATTGCTTTGGGTACCATTTTTCGTTCTTTCCCTCACAGTTTGGGTTATTTCTCGACCTTAATTACAGCATGAAGAGCAACCTGAATATTTCTCTGTAGTTTTAACTTGTTGATATTTTCCAGGCCAAGTTCAAGAAGCTGGCAAATACAAAGAAAACTGGACCTGACAGACACCATCAATCAAACATCCACCAAAACTTATTTTATATTGGATGAATAATTATATAATCTTATGAAAAAGATGGATCCTTTACTCAATTAAAGACATACATATGCTTGCCAGTACATAATTAAATTAAATACAACTATAAATAAGTGTAAATGGTAAGACTACTAAATAATAATCAAATAAAGGCTTGTCCTAAAACCAATTGTTGTCATAAGGGATAAAAAAATAAAATAAAATTACACTGTTTCATGCGAATGAAATGAACAAAAAAAGTCAGTAATTTTTTTTATTGAATGATTAAAAAAATTTATAGCGAATTATGAGGTTTGAATCCAAATTTAAATAATCTTTTGTCCATCCCTAAATTGGTCAGTTTGTTTAACTGAAAAAATGATTTTTAAAATAAAACTGAAAAGGCCAATGCTGCAGTGCAGGTGACGCACGTGGCACATTCCCGTCCTTCCATTATTGTCCAGACGCCTATTCTTCTGTCCGTACGTAGTCTAAAGAATCAGGGGCCAGGATCATTCAACCGAGAAATAAGTGACCTTATCCTAGCCGTCCGTTTAAATTCACTGCCGAATTAGAGCCCGGGAATTCCAGGTATATCACCTGCTGCTTGGAATACCGTAAGGCAACGCAACGCAACGCAACGCAAGGCGTAACAGCAGCCAAGGAAACAAGAGAGCGAAGGAGAGAAATGGCGCCCAGGAAGCGAAAGGCGTCGAACGGAGACGAGGACCAAGCTAATCCCCAAGGTCCAGAGACGTCGAAGAGGGTGACTCGGAGCATGGCACGTCAACAGGATGGCAAGTCTTCCGAGTTGGCTCAGCCCAAAAAGGAGAATCCAAAGGCAAGGGCTAAAGAAAGTGCCAAGAAGAAGAAAGAATCTGTGGAGGAGGAGAGAGCCAAAGCCGAAGCTGCGCCTGAGGATGGATCCCTCAACAAGACTGTAGTAGTCGAACACTGGTCAGTTCTTTTCCTTTTAAAGTACAAACTACTGCACTAAGTAGCACTAGCAGTGTTAGTAGCTTATTTTTGTTAAAAGAAATCTGATCCTTAAAAAGCAATCAGATTCTCTTCACAAATGAATGTTTTAAGGGCTTTGCAATAAGAAAAACGAACAATAAAAATTGAATTACTAGACTTGCAACTTTTCTAGTTCCGATGATAGTCTTGATTTGTTTTGGGGTTTTGCAACTATTATCAAGATTTAGCTGATGTTAAATCTGTAATGCTATTGTTGTTCATAGTATTGGTGCTAAAACAAGTGGGGTAGACTTTTGGGAACAATGAAAATACATGTTCAAGCAAGAAAATGATGTTACTAAATTCCACTTCTATTGTTTATAGTAGCTGCTTTTGGTTCAATATGTTCTCTGCAACTAATTACTTTGGCTTGTTTTTATGATTTTGGATGTTTAAAAATCACTAATTTGTTGCTTGCCGTTGGATTTTGGATGTAACGATAAGGATAACGTAATATACAGAGTAGAGTGGAAAGTGGAACCCTTTCCCCTTTTGTTTCAGATATCTAGGCGTGTTCCTCTTCTCATTGATTGGATTGAATGAAGTTTGGGTCCTCACAAACTTGAAGCATTCTTTTCCCTTTTTTTCTGCTGTATGACATCCTTTCCTTTGTTTATGATTCTTTTTCTCTAGCAAGCAATGCAATTCATTCAAGACAAGGGCCTTTCAAGTCAGAGATGGTTTACAGAAAGCTGTCCCTGGCATCAAAGTGTTGCTCAACCCTGAAAAGGTTAGCATTATTTGCCCACCAAATACTCTCTTCACTTTACCTGCTGTCCAGATCTTTATTTAACTAACACCTTAAGTATCTTGTTCGCAGTGGACATCATTAAATGGATTAATTTTTTTGTTTCTCTTCTTTCAGCTGAGAAGCCTTGTTCTTTGTTAACAACCAAAAAAATATGGATGGTCTTTGTCTTTTTTCTGCATATTGTAATCATCTATTGTTTAATGCCATTTATATAGTATAATTTCAACTCTCTTTACGCATACAGTAGGGGGTTCTGCTATCATTCTCTGAAACTATATTTCATGCAGTTCTATTCTAAAATTTTATATGCACTGACCAAAGTCATAAAAACCTACTGTGGATTTGAAGTTATAGATGCTTTGACCGTCTAATCATGGTTTTCAAAAAGTGAGATGAGCTTAATCTCGTAATTTGTTTTTGGTTAATTCCCTTCAAATTCAAAGATTTTTTTTTCAAGATTAAGATCCATTTGTTTTTATTGTGTGGTGATAATATTCATACATAATGTGTGAAGTTGGATGTGAGCAGTTATGGTTCAAATAATAACCATATCTTGCGATGTTATTCTCAAAGCTTAATTGTATTTAACTCCAAACATTTCTACATTAATACATGCTTCATTGCTATCAGTTCTCTATCTAATTAAAGTATCAACTATCTTTGATGGGCCAATTTGTTAATCCAGTTGGTATTCCTAGTTAGATAGAGATGTCTTGGTCATGATGTTTATATAGTTTCTTGATTTTTCACTTCTTTTGCTATCTTTGCTTTAAATGTGCTTGTGTTTTCTGTTCTGGATATAAAGGTCCTTCTGGAAATCATTTTTTCTTTGCTAATGTTTTTTCTGTTGAAATGTCTATTTCATGGTAGATCTATTGCTCACTTTTTTAAATTTCCAACAGCCAAGAAGAGGTTGCTTCGAAATACGAGAGGAAGGTGGTGAGAAGTTCATAAGTCTGCTGGTAAAACCTGTTCTTGCTGTATTTATGAACAGCTAATTTATTTTACTTATTTTTGTGGTTGTAACCACCTACGATATATACTCACTTTTTGAGGTTAGCCTTCTAGATTCATTCCCTCCATTTGAATATATGCTTAGTTGTGAAAGTGATTTAGTAATTAGAGAAATCTATTTATGAGAAAAATGAAATTGTTGTACCAATTAGTTGATAATAGGATGGCAAATCAACTGTTCTGTTAAGGTACTTGATTGAAAATAGGTGTGTGCGTGTGAGCGAGCAAGCGAGCGAGCTAGCTAGCTACAGGTTTAGAATCCTCCATGATGATATTGTTGTGTGATATAAATAAAATTACTGCAATGGTTAGGATAGTAAAGCCACAACATGTCTAATTCAAGTAATTATGTGTACATATTGTTGGTTGCTAGTATTTTTTATGATGATGAGTGGCATTGTTTCTTTTATACTAGAATAAATTTGGTTTTTCTGTTCTTCTAAAGAAATGTTCGTTATATAGCTGAGGAATTTGATTTAACATTTCCCATGTCTGATATTTCCAGCAAATTATTGCAAAGACCTCTTAGTTTGCCGCAATTCTGTAAATTGTTTTGCAGGACATGAAGCGACCATTTAAACCAATGAAGGACCTTGACATGGAGAAGGTAATCTCAGATATTATTGACAAGATTAAATGAAGAGACTGTTTGCATAGAACTGGAAGACTGTTCTGATTGTTACGGTGACAGCATTTTGTGGTTTTACCTGATTAACCTGTCTTGTGCAAGGACGGCTTGGAAAAAGAACTACATTTTGTGTCTTTTTGTTCTGTTCTTGATCACTCTGCTGTCAAGAAATGATTTTAGATATAAAGTTACTGTTGGAAGGCCAATGTAGTGACTCTTTTGAGCTTTGCTTTTGTTAATATCTTGAAAAGTTTCGAGTAAAAGAACTGCTTTTGAAGCAACCTTTTTGTTTTCTTGATCTGTCTGCAACTGCTTCCACGTTTGTTGCAGACCAGCTGATGATGGTATTTCCAATGGGTGAAATTGCAAGAATATCAGGTGTTTGAGAAAAAGACCGAGAGATGCAAAGAAGAATATCAGAGAAAATAGAGAATGAGACTGAGTAGCAGAAAAATAGTGTTTTTCATTCTTAATTCTCAATTCAGTGAAATGAGTCATATATACTCGAATATTCTCAAGGTAACAAGTTATAATAAAGACAAATTCTTGCTAACAATTATCCTCCAGCTCAGCAAGGTGGTTATATGCTCCTACAGCTGTCCTTTGCTCGTCGTCAGCTTTGTTTTTCTTAGTTGTCAGCTGAACACTCAGCTCCTTGCTTCCCTGGTGCATCTTCTTGCTCCTTCTTTGTCTCGGCTTCATCCTTGGCTCATTAGCCACTGTCAAGTTCATCACAGCGTTTTCCTTTTATACTTTAAACAGAACCTCCCTCTCCATTTCGCATCTTCTGGTTTATGGTGTGAAAATATATTTAGATGGCTAATAATGTAATTCTAAGGTTCATATTGATATGGTATAGTGTGTAAAGTTGAGATTTTGTTATGCTTGTGTTGGAAATAAGATTTAGCAATAATAATTTAACAAGATTCGGTAAAATAGAGTTGGGATTTGTTAATAAAAAATAGGAATTAGGGATATCGCCATTTAAAATAATGAAGCCGATAATTTATACCTTTCATTCCAATCATTCTCATCGCAAACAGAGAAATAGGGATTAGACATTAGGTTTCAGTGTGACCAATGATCAAGCCCAAGCCCACCCATTGCTTTTCCTTGTAATAATAAATTTTGGTTTAAATAAAAAATAATAATAAAAGTTCTCTAACGCTAACTTCCTTCCTTCTAGTAACTAGCAAGCATCTCAAAAGTCTACAAAGCTTGCGACCGAGCCCATCACCGCTGCAGCGGCTATGCTTGAACCTAATATAATAAATTCTGAAGAAGCGAAAGTGGGGGCTTCCGCTTACTTCTTCAGCATCTTCTGGTTCATGGTTGGAGCATTAGCAGTTGAAAGTGCCATATTCAGGGCATTGTCCGAGCACCTTGGTGAGGATGAGAGCGGAATGTTGGAGTTAATCCCGATTCTGAAGCTAATTGTTTTGAATGAGTCCTAGTTAGTGGAGTTTATGCGTCCTACTATTGTGGCTGCTGATAGCCATGTTTCCTTATTTTTAGTTTTCAGTTTGTAGTGGCTAGAGAATAGGAGTTTTTGTTTTGTCCGCTATTCAGTCTATTCAAGTAATCATCGTTATTTGTTTCCAGCAATACAAGTGCTTTTTCTTCCTCTGTTTGTTGTCTTTTGTTTTTATCTCTTCTGCAACTTCAATTGGCATCAGAGCAGGTTCAATGAATGGTCCTGTTCAGATTTCGGTTCCTGTTTTGGATGGCAAAAATTACAACCGGTGGTGTGTGCAAATGAGGGTACTTTTTGATTACCACGAATTGCTAAGTGTCGTGGAGAATGGAGTTGCTGAAATTGTAGAAAATGCCAATGATACCCAAAAGCTAGCCCACCGTGAGTGTAAGAAAAAGGACAATAAGGCATTATATTTCATCCATCAAGGGGTGAATGATGAAGTGTTTGAGAAGAATGCAGATGCAACTACATCAAAGCAAGCATGGGATACCCTGATGACAGAATACAAAGGTGCAGAGAAAGTTAAGAAGGTGAAACTCCAAACCTTAAGACGTCAATATGAGCTCCTACAAATGGAGTCTTCTGAGACTATTGCCACCTATATCAGTCGAGTTCTTGCTTTGACAAACAAAAGCAAAATATATGGCGAAGAGTACAAAGAGCAGGCTAAAGTGGAGAAAATTTTGCGGACACTCACACCAAAGTTTGAGCACATTGTGGCAGCAATAGAAGAAGCCCATGATTTGTCCCAGATGACTATTGATGAGTTATCAGGCTCATTAGAAGCACATGAGCAAAGAATGAATGAGAAGCAGACAGAGAAACCGATTGAGCAAGCCTTTCAAAACCAAGTTTCTATCAAAAGTAATCAAGGTGGTGAAACAAGTCAAAAGCATGGTAGTTCTCGTGGTCGAGGACGAGGACGTGGTTTCTACTTCAACAAAGGTCGCGGTTATAATAACAACAATTACGGAGTAGGTGGTGATGACCAAGAAAAATCAAACTTTGGCCATCGACAGAATACAAGAGGTCGTGGTCGTGGTCATGGTAGAGGAAGGTATGACAAATCTCATGTTGAGTGTTATTCTTGCCATAAACGTGGTCATTATTCAAGTGAGTGCAGATATAAGCAGAATGATCAAAAGGCTCATTATGTGCAAGAGGAAGATGATAGTGGAGATCATGCTCTTTTGATGGTTACATCAACAAATGAGGCATCGAACTATCACACATGGTTTCTTGACACTGGATGTACTAATCATATGTGTGGAAAGAAGGAGTTCTTTGTTGATCTTGATGAGTCGTATCGATCCAAGGTCAAATTTGCAAATGAAAGCACTGTACCGGTGATGGGAAAAGGGAGAATTCTCATCAAGCTGAAGAATGGAGATCATAATTACATTTCAGATGTGTTTTATGTGCCAGATATGAAGAGCAATCTGCTTAGCTTGGGTCAGTTGTTGGAAAAAGGTTATGATATGCTCCTACGTGATAATCAACTCTCCATTTTTGATGTAAAAGGTACACTTATTCTTAAGGCTTCTCTATCAAAGAATCGTATGTTTCGAGTTGACATTGCCAGTGAGGTTTATACTTGCCTTAGTGTTGTTTTGAAAGATGATTCTTGGTTATGGCATCTGCGTTTTGGTCATCTAAACTTTCGTAGTTTGAAGTTGCTTGCTCAAGAGAATATGGTGAAAGGCTTGCCTAGCATAAATCATCCAGAGCAATTGTGTGAAGCTTGTACTCTTGGAAAACACAACAGGTCACCATTTGTAGCTGGAAAGAATTGGCATGCAAAAAAGCCATTGGAGCTTGTTCATTCTGACGTCTGTGGCCCAATGAGTGTTGCATCAACTGGTAACAATAGGTATTTTCTTACCTTCATTGATGATTTTACTAGAAAATTTTGGGTTTACCTTCTCCAAAATAAGTCTGAAGTTTTGAGTTGTTTTAAGAAGTTTAAGGCTCATGTTGAAAGACAAAGTGGGCATCGTATCCAAACCTTACGAACTGATGGTGGGGGTGAATATACCTCTAATGAATTTCATGAGCATTGTGAAGAACAGGGAATACAACATCAAGTTACATGTCCATACACTCCACAGCACAATGGAGTTGCCGAGAGGAAGAACAGAACCATAATGGACATGACGAGGAGCATCTTAAAGGCCAAGGGAATGCCAAATTCTTTTTGGGGTGAAGCTGTTTCCTGTTCTGTTTATTTGTTAAACAGGTCTCCAACAAGAAGTCTTCAAAATATTACTCCTATAGAAGCATGGAGTGGTTTCAAGCCAAGTGTGAAGCATCTTAAGGTGTTTGGCTCTATTGCATTTGCTCATGTGCCAACACAAACAAGGACAAAGCTAGATGACCGTGGAGAGAAGACCATATTTGTTGGGTATACTCGTGGTGGATACAAGTTGTTCAATCCTGTGACTAAAAGGGTGATTGTCAGTAGGGATGTGACTTTCGCAGAAGATGAAGCTTGGAGATGGGATTTGGATACAAACAATGACTCCCGAAGGCGTTCTGTCACTATTCTTGAAGAAGATTCTCAAATTTCAACAACCAATACTAATGAAGAAGCTACTGCATCAGGTTCTACTACCCCAGAAATTCCCATGACATATTCTCTTGCTGAAGCTGGAAGATTGAGGAGACAAAGACAACCACCAGTCACTTTACGGGATTATGAGGTAACATCTAATGATGCTATTGATGATGATGGAAATCTGGTGCACTTTGCCATGTTCGCAGATTTAGAACCTGTGTTTTTTGAAGAAGCCATTCAAGATCCTAAATGGGTGAATGCCATGCTTGAGGAGATGAAGGCAATTGAGAAGAACAACACATGGGAGCTTACTGATTTACCACAGGGTCAAAAAGCAATTGATGTCAAATGGGTTTTCAAGACAAAGATGAAGTCCAGTGGAGAGATTGAAAGGCATAAAGCAAGATTGGTGGCAAGAGGGTTTGAACAACGTCCTGGCCATGATTATCAGGAGGTGTTCTCTCCAGTAGCTCGAATGGAGACCATTAGATTCATTATAGCTTGGGCTGCACAAAATCATTGGAAGATTAATCAAACGGATGTGAAGTCAGCATTCTTGAATGGTCCGCTTGAAGAGGAAGTTTTTGTTAAGCAACCACCAGGATTCATGAAAGAAGGATGTGAAGATAAGGTGTACAGATTGAAGAAAGCACTTTATGGTCTGAAGCAAGCACCACGAGCATGGAACAAGCACATTGATTCATTCTTTGTCAAGGCTGGATTCAAGAAATGTCCATCTGAACATACTTTATATGTGAAGATTAATGGATCTGGTGATATTTTGATACTTTGCCTTTATGTTGATGATCTAATATTTACAGGCAACAGCACCAAAATGATTGAAGACTTCAAGAGGTCTATGATGCTGGAATTTGAGATGACAGACCTTGGTTTAATGTCTTACTTTCTGGGTATAGAAGTGATACAAAGAGAAGATGGGATCTTTATTGTCAAAAGAGGTATACTTCTGAACTGTTGAAGAAGTTTCATATGCAGAATTGCAATCCAGCAAGAACTCTCGTGGAGGTTGGAACTAAGTTGTTCAAGGAGGGTACTAAAGCACATGTTAATCCCACTTTATTCAAGCAACTTGTTGGGAGTCTAAGGTATCTCACATGCACACGTCCTGACATTTCTTATGGTGTTGGATTGATTAGCAAGTTTATGGAGTCTCCTCGTCAATCTCATTTGCAAGTTGCCAAGAGAATTATGAGGTACCTAAAGGGCACTTTTGATCATGGTCTATTTTACTCTTCATCTAGCAATTGTGCTCTTGTAGGTTATTCTGACAGTGACTGGGGTGGAGACTTAGATGATCGTAAAAGCACTACTGGTTATTGCTTTAATTTTGGCAGTACGGCTTGTTCATGGTCATCAAAAAAGCAATCTATTGTTGCACTTTCAACCTGTGAAGCAGAGTATGTAGCAGCTGCCTCAACTGCATGTCAAGCAATATGGTTGCAAAGCTTGAAGAATCAAGTTCGTGTCCCAATTGAAGAACCTATGAAGGTCTTTGTTGATAATATTTCAGCTATTAACTTGGCAAAGAACCCAGTCCAACACGGAAGGAGCAAGCATATTGACATACGATATCATTATTTGTGAGATTTAATTGACAAAGGGGTGATTGAGTTGAAGTACTGCAAATCTGAAAAACAGGTTGCTGATATCCTCACTAAACCTTTGAAGTATGAAGCTTTTGTTAAGTTGAAGGGTATGATGGGAATATCTGCTCTACCGAATCAGGATTAAGGTGGGGATGTTGGAGTTAATCCCGATTCTGAAGCTAATTGTTTTGAATGAGTCCTAGTTAGTGGAGTTTATACGTCCTACTATTGTGGCTGCTGATAGCCATGTTTCCTTATTTTTAGTTTTCAGTTTGTAGTTGCTAGAGAATAGGAGTTTTTGTTTTGTCCGCCTATTATAAATAGGCAGTTGTTATTCAGTCTATTCAAGTAATCATCGTTATTTGTTTCCAACAATACAAGTGCTTTTTCTTCCTCTGTTTGTTGTCTTTTGTTTTTATCTCTTCTGCAACTTCATGGAAGAGATGGTGGTGGAGGAGGAAGGCTTTGACAGCCATATCTGTAAGTTCAGTGCGGAAAGCTGATCAAAACAAAGCTTGGAATCCTTAATTCCAGCCGGAGGAAGTTTACTACGCCTTACTTATATATCCAAGCAGCGCAAGTGCCTACAGGAAACGAAGCTGGTTCATCAACGCATTGCATGCAATGGAACTCACGTCCTTAATTAGTAAAAGATAAAAAGAAACGATTTGATATCCCGTTTCATAAATAGCAAATAAACAAGCAATATAATCCATTTAATATGTCCGCAAAAATTTTGAGCATCAAATTAATAGTATAAAATTATAATAATCCATTTGAATTATCAATAAAACTGGAAAAAAAAAAAAAAGGATCTGTCAATACGTAAGATTTAAATACACACTATTTGATGAAAAGGAGAAGACGGCACCAAGGTATATTTTTAACAGTAATTAATTATAGTTTTTAGATTAGAATTAGAAAAAGCGCAATATGTACATACATCCACACATTCACGATAAAACAATTAATGGAGTTTGATCCCCATTCCCCATGCAATAAGTTAATTAAGAGAACAATTTATGGATTCATTCTGCTCATATCACGTCATATATTTATAGCTTAGCCGATAGCCCTTTCAAAATGGTAATTTATGTTAAGGAAAATAATATGTATCTGTGCGTTAAAAACACTTTCCGGCATATGTAACTCCCCCCTGGATAAGAAAAGTGTCCTAATCAGCATGCATGACAGAAGGTTAATATATATATATATATAGCAAATAGATGAAAGTATTAATGAAATGTTAAAAAGAGAATATGATAATTATAATAATAATAACAACAACAACAATAACAATTGTACTACTAGAACTACTACTTACTAATTGTATGTACTTGATTTTGGAAACTAATATTTATTTCATGCTATAAGTGAAAGACAACATTTTCTTAGAATAACTACTTCACAAGAATAACTTTTTTCTCAGAAGAGCTCCTTCACAATAACAGTCTCTTATCAGAAGAAATCATTACTTCTTCTTAGAAGAGCTTATTCACATAATAGCTTTTCTTAGAACAGCTCTTCTCGGAACAACTCTTCACAGAATAACATGTTCACAGAACAACTCATTTATGGAACAACACTTTCAAGAAGAAGTGAAGATAACTCCGGAATAGGGCAGAGTTCTTGAGTTAACTTCACTATTGGGATGTCCTGGAGAGTTTGGCTTGGTGAATCAGATATGGAGATAGTTAAGAGTTCTTTCTCTTAACCTTTCTTTGAAGTGAGTGCTTTTCTTTATTTCTTTTAGTACACCTTCTCCCAAAAACGTAACTCCCACTAGACAAAGCATTAATACTTTGTAACTGTCAATTCTCATTATTACGTTATTAATACCAAAGATATGTAACTCTCATTCTCTACTCTTATATATAAGGGTTCTTCTTATCATTAAAAGGACTTTTTGGCAAATCAGTTAATCCAGAAACTCTCTCAAATCCTTTCTACACTATTTTCTCTACACAGCCTTGCTCTCAGCCCTGCTCAGCCTTCTACTGCCACCTGCCGCTGCACTCATTTTTCAGGATCTGTTCCAGTCTTCCTCTCCGCTGCCTCTCGACACATCCCATTCTACTGGTTTGTAACGTTTCCTTTCCACAACAAAAGAACTCATCTACACTAATAATCACCAAAAAAAAAAGAAGGAATTGAAATTTGGAAGTATGGAGTATATATTTACCAATCGAGATTCAACAACCATGCAAGGGGAGATGACATGGAAGCGTCGAGAAACTATTTGGTGTAGTGGTAGTGATAAAGGTAAACGCTGGCTGGAAAGTTAAAAGTAGCAGAAATCTTTATCCCGAACCGGGAGGAAGACAGATGGCATGCAGTTGGTGTGGGTGTGAGAAATATTGAATAATAATAATAATAATATAGTCAATTTGGCACCACTGCAGGATTTACCAAACCACGGGGTTGTGAAGGGTCTGTGTCATTTAGGACATGGTGGCATGCTTAAAGAGGAACACACAAAAGAAATGAAAAAGGAAAAGAAGGCAGCCCCTTGTGTCTGTGTGTGTGTGTCTAAAGGCGTGCACAAATATCCCTTCCCTGCATCCGCATCACTATCACTGCATGCATATATTACCCGCACCATCGATTTGCTCATATAATTCTTCTTTCAACACTTAATTTGATAATTGGTATAAGAATTAAGGTTAAGACTCGGGAGCCGCCAGCCGGCTAGGACCACCGCTGACTCAAACACTAATCAATTCCATCCCAACACATTATTCTATTTTATTCAATACTATTCTGTTCTGTTCTATTCTACCTACCTACAATATTTATGAGAAGGAAACAAAAAGAACCCCCCCACCCCCCATAAATCCATTAATAATTATTTTTTCTCTAATTAATATTCAATATATATCTAATTTATTTCATGGCGCAGTATTAATTTCCCTCTTATGGCAAAATGTTAATTACAGTATAGGCATATATTATATCTTCCAAATAAAATTGGATTTGATATATCTCAAATTAAAGAAAAAAAAGAGTCCAAATAAACAACTTCAAATGGGATAAATAGTGTAACCAAAAAAAAAAAGGGATAAATAGAAGGGGAGAAGAAAATGAAAAGCTCAGTTCACTTTCTAGCATCGATAAATTTACAGTAATGTTAGACCAATCCAGGGACAAAGTTCATGCTAATGATAGATTTGACAAGACGGTATGTATGACTGTGAAGGGTCCTCTTGGCCTCGGAGGACCATCTACCTAGCTAGTCCATGTGATGCCATGTGGGTAATGTTGCATTTTTACCAACTAAAAATTATACACAGAATAGCCAAATAGCTTGCTAGGGAGGATATATAATATTTGTGATTCTATAAAGATGACTCAAACCTGATATTGTGGTCCTTACTTAATTCTATCCCACTTTGCTACTTTAGGCTTCAATGATTTTTGAATTGACTTTGATATATGTATATGCAAATATCAAGATATTAATTTAATTAGAGTGGTGTTGGAAATCTATAAATCGATAATATCCTAATTTCTTTTAAAAATCTATAAGTAATATATATCCTAGTTAACAGTATCAATTATCAAATCCTAATTAATAGCAATCAAATCATAATGTACAAATCAGCAATTTAATTGGTACTCATATTTGATATGTGCATAATGACTAATGGACGCCCACATTCATATTATCATTATAATACACAATTTCAGTTTAATTTCTTTTTTTTTGGGGGGGGTGTTAAATTATGTATACAATTAAAAATGAAAAATTGTACAATATGTTTATATAATTGAAGTACATGTAAACTTTTTTCCATTGAAGGAACTAAAACGCTAAAGTTTGAAATAAAAGATCATAACACATATACAGTACCATGCATATATAAATGGCTTAATAGCCAAATACGTCCCCAACGTTTGTCACAAAATAAAATTAAATCTTCAACGTTTACTTGCATCAAAATCAATCTAAACGTTTCAAAATAATTGAATTAATGACATTTTCGTTAAATCTTTTAATTTCCGTTACCCCTGCACACACATGAACAGTAATAAAACTTAACGGTGTTAGAGGAAATTAACGGAAATGTCCTTAATTCAATTATTTTGAAACGTTTAGGACTGATTTTGATGCAATTAAACGTTGAGGACTTAATTCCATTTTGTAACAAACATTGAAGACGTATTTGACTATTAAGCCTATATAAATCATTAAATCCCACCTCGTCTCTTTAATTAGCATTCTAATAAAATATGTTTATATAAGTCTTAATAAGTTAACAACTAAAGCTTAGTCTATCAATTGTTACTTATCTTTAAGAGAGATTAAGTCTGAGGTTGGAATTTTCTTTCCCTATCTTCTTATGAACCAAAAAAATTAGTCTTAATATGTTAACAGTTGGATTATCATCATATATCATGTTCTTGCGAAACTTACACTTCCTTTAATTTATTAACAAAATGTTTACATCACAAACTGAGGTATAATCACTACAGCAAAAATAACTTTTAGTGGCATATATTTAGCGGCGTTTCAAATAAAATCGCCGCCAAGTTCCGTGTTTTCCACCACATAGCGGCGTTTTATCCAAAAAAACGCCGTTTAGTTAAAAAATTTTGCACAATTGCGGCGTTTCTATGATAAAATGCCGTAAAGTTAACAGATAGTGGCGTTTATTTCCTAGAAACGCCGCTATGTAATAAGTATTTTCAAAAGTTTATTTTTGGAAAATATAAACGCCGCTAAGTTTTACACTTAACGGCGTTTTCCCTTGAAAAACGCCACTATGTAAAAAAATTATATCTCCTGTTTTAACATTTTTTCCTTCCCTGTCGCCGACCCAAATTCCCTCTCCGATTCTCAAGCTCCCGTCCGTCTCTCTCTTTGATTCTCAAGCTCGCGTCTCTCTCTCTGTTCGACTCTCAAGCTCACGTCTGTCTCTCTCTCTCCGATTTCAAGCTCGCGTCTCTCTCTCTTCGACTCTCAAGCTCACGTATCTCTCTCTCTCCCTCCCTCCGATTCTCTTTCACTTGTTTTTTCTAAAATGTAGGGATTTTTCTCAATCATCCTCTGCTACTAAGGTGTTTTTTTCTAAATGTAGGGATTTTTTTTAATTTCTGAATCATTTACTGATTTACTAATTTATATATGTTGCTACAGGCTTAATTGATCAACCGCTTTGATTTACTGATTTAAAAAGAAAAAGCCTAACTTAACAGCGTTTTTGACCTATAACGCCGCTAAATTTGCGGCGACAAAAATGCCGCTAATATGCACAAAATTGCCGCGAACTTAGCGGCACTTTTTTTAGAAAACGCCGCTATTTTTCCCGACACTAACAAAGCCGGCAGTTTTTGTGGCGTTATCTGGCAATGCCACAATAGTTTAGCGGCATTTATAAACGCCGCTAAAAGATAAAAAAAAACGCCGCTAAAAGTCCATTTTGCTGTAGTGAATATAATATAATATATATACACACATATATATTTATACATAACAATCCAATCTTATCCACGTTAAATTTTTTGGTAGAGATCATTTTTAAGATTCCAATATATCAATTAATATAAGTATTGTATTTATGTGTGTCAGTGTGTGCAAAGCTAAGTATAGTCTTCCAATTAGCTATATATTCACCTTTTTATCAATACTATAATCAACAGGTCATCATTTTTGAATTGATATATGGTTCTAATTAATCTCCACATATATATTCAAGGGAAAAATAGAAAATCAATATCACATACACGAGATAAAATTAGATAAAAATAAAAATTGTATAAAACAACAATTACTTCATGTTAATATATATATATATATATGTGTGTGTGTTTTTTATATCGTTGAAGTCATGTCATATAATTATATATTTTAAAAAAATATTTATTTATTACTAGAATATTTTGTTGAAATCAATATATATTATTTAATTATCACATTTAATATATAATAAATAATTAATTTTATTAAAGAACGTGATTAAGCAATTTAATTTGAATAGACTGAGCATATATTTTATTGTAGCTGGAATAAATATTGACTGTTTATAACTGCTACGTACAATCATTTCTTACAATTATAAGTATTAGCTTTTATAGGCTAACAGGTATCTAATAACTAAGATAATTAATTAAACATTTATGTACAAGTAATTTTGGTCTTGAGTTAGGGCTAGTACAAGATATTTATATATAGTTAGGAATTACCTAGAAGAGTTTAGGGTTCTATCAGAAAAAAAAAAGTTTCGGGTTGCATAATTAAGACATGATGAGGATTAATATAATAATAGTAATAACTAAGAAGGCATGCAGTTGCGTCAAAGACTCAAGGATTGGTGTATTATAAATAGGATAAAAAGAAGAAAAGGCAAAGACTAAAAGTGAGTTTAAGGTTTCGATTGATGGCCAATGATTAGTAAGCTAGCAACAAAGAAAACCCAGAGGCATGCAGATAATGCCTCCTTTCAGTCACCAAACCCACTAATAATTAGTAATTAAGGAAATGAAATACTACTATGTCTATATCTCTATCTTTTTATCTATCTAATCCAATGACGACGAAGAAAATTGTGCTTGTGCTGCGCTCTCTTCACGTGGACATCTCGTGATGTAGTGTGGGCTACCAATGCAACTTCCCTTTCGATTGATTGGCTTTTGAAAAGTATTTCTGTGATTATGAGTCACTTGTAAAACAGACAGAGTGTCACAAAGGTTCTCAATTCTAAAAGCAAAGGAAAACTCCGTAAATAAAAATGAAAAAAAGATTCTTTCTAACCCACGCCCCCACGGATGGAACGTGTGCCCCGGATTACATCCTAAACGCATCCATGTACCCTCTTCTTTAAACCTATGGATCCCACAATATCTTGATTCTCTACCAAAGCCAAACATGCCTATCATCATCTCTTCTTTAACTTCTTTACAATATTGTATCCCACTCCTCTTAATTTCCTTCGGACTATTTTCCTCTTGTGTTTATGTGTCCTCTCAACACACGCATATATATACCCCCTTCCCTTCCCCTCCTTCCTCACCACCTACAACACACTCTCAAACCTAACTCACAAAGCTAGCCCACAAACCACAACCCTACAGTAATAAATAGAAAAGAAAAACAAAAAAATGGCTGGAGTTTGGGTGTTTGACAATGGTGTATATCGCCTTGAAAGTAGTCCCAGGAGAAGGGTTTTGGTACACTTACCATCTGGTGAGGTTGTCTCTTCCTACGCTTCTCTGGAGCTTATTTTGAGAGGTTTAGGCTGGGAGAGGTACTACGGGGGTGATCCTGAGCTCTACCAATTCCACAAGCACTCCTCCATTGATCTCATTTCACTTCCTAGGGACTTCTCCAGGTTCTGCTCCGTTCACATGTATGATATAGTTGTTAAGAATCCCAATGTCTTCCACGTTCGGGATATGTGAGACTGCGGAGAGCTCTATCTATATAGCATACATCTTAGCTACCTCTCTGTTTCCTCCATATATATTCCATGTTTTCTATATGTATCCTAACCGCTCCCTAGTCTCTAGCGTTTGTGTGATCCTTTTCTAGACTTTTTTTTTCCACCCTAATTTCTGAGGTAACTCCTTCAATCTCATCTTTAGGGCATTGTTATGGCGTAGTGTATGTTTAGGAATGGTTCCACTAGGGTTTGGCTGGTCTGTCTGACGACCTCCTTCATTTGCTTGCTACAATAAAGTGGACTAGTGTTTGTACTAGGCTTGTGTGATGGTTTGCTTTGTTTTATGTCTGTATGTATATATTATGTGTTTTAAAATAATAAAGTCATGGAAAATGACAGCAGTTTGAGATTTTACTATCCATCAAAAACGCCATCGCTTTCTGCCATGTAAGCAGTTGTTTTGCTTCAACTGTTGTTTTGTCAAGAGACAAGACAACTAAAAAGTTTCTGCCGCAATGATTCTGAGAATGATGATTTGTCGCAATTTTTCTATTAAAAACCCATTAAATAAACCCAATTCTAACCTCATAATAGTTACTCCAGTGTTGTCGATTGACTGTTTGTATCATGTGGAGTAAGATCACCAAAGATCGATCATAAATTCATAATGCTCGCAAGGGTTTTTGATGTCTGGGCAAAATAAAAGAGATAAATTCCAGTCAGTTGAGAATCAATCCAAAAAACTCCTCCAGAATATTAGACAATATATACTCCCCATTATTATTAATTTTCAAAAGAACAATCAGACAAAAAGACACCAGGGTGATGATAATCAAGTTCTTGAGATATTTAGAGATTAATGTTGTCTGATGATCCAGCTATATGAATTGTTCTTGGATTGAAAGTGACGACGAGAAATTTTTTTTTTTTTGGTCTGGACAAATTAATATTTTAGGGTGGAATGGAACATATATATTATTATATTTAGCAGTAACCCATGAAAGGGAGAGGAGAGGCAAAAAGTCTTGCTATAAGATGTGAGTGAGAGAGAAAGAGAGAGTTATCCAATTATAGAATCGGACAAGTGTACCTCGATTAGCTAGGTTTGATCTGGCCCCGGCGACGATCCCATAGAGGTCCCAAGGGAGAGGGAAGAGCAGATGGGTCATCACGTGAAGCAGATCGCGACACTTGATCGAAAGCCACGCAATTGATGCCACGTGTTCCAATAGAATGTGTCACTTCAACAAGGTCTCTGCAGTCTGAGGTGTGAGTGCCCGTGAGACCCTTTTTCTCTATCTTTATCACAAAATTGTTTGTAATATGTTGCTTTTCCATGGCTTTCAAATCCCGCCATGTGACCACATTCCTCAATTGCACCTCCAAAAACCGTTAACATATCGAAACAGACAAGAGGCCAAGAATTGACATTATTAAAATGCAACAATCTCGCAAGTCAACCCATATTTCACAATAGTATATGGTTTGCTAAAAATAGAAGTAAATATAAGATTCATTCTTCAGCCTTTACTAACCATGCTGTTACCTAATTAGACCTGTTGAGCGTATGTTACACAGAGCAAAAAATGGGCACAACAGGTTGAGCCAAAAAGAATTAGTCTATTAGATGTGTGATACACTATTTTATCATTTCAACTCATTTTGGCATTAAGTGAGAAAAACAGGCATTATCAAAAGTAGACTGAAGTGTAAACCTGCTCCAAAGGCAAGGTAAAAGTGCAAAGAATAGAATTCCGTGTAGCTTGACAACGGCCAGGTGCCGCCGTATCGCTGCTCTGCACGTGAATTGCGTCAATCAGCAAATGTAAGACTAGAAAACTTATGCTACTAGACACTAGTACTAGTGCTGGTACATCAAACTGTAAAAAACCTAAGATAAAAAGCCCACAACCAAGGTTGAATAATTAAGTAAACGATTATTTCTTCCACTCATGGCATTAGCAGGCCGTTATACCCTTTCTCCAGACCGACCAAGTCCCTCTGAATAGCTACTTAAGTTCAGCCTAACAACAGCTTAGCAGTGAGATTTATCCGTGAACTAAAGCAAATCCCTGGTAAGATATAACAAGCAATTGTGAAGGTTAAGAGTAAATGGAGAAATATATCTATATTTTCAACAATATTTCCTAAGAACTAAGATAGAAGCCTAACAAAACAAAAGCATGTTAAGCTCACGACTGCATTGACATTGTTGCTACAAAAACAGTCAGCATTCAACCAAATCAGTCCCTTATACAGGAATTTCTTACTGCTAATACCATCACATCAATAATAAAATCCACCGCCAACAAAAGGTTGCTTAACATGACACTCGATCTTTGAGAGAACATACTGAATCAGTGCCACCTAAAATTTGAATATAACATATCACATTTCAACAGTATCCCTAGATTGAGACATCCAAATAAATATACACATGCTCCATCAAGAAGATAGAGGGAAAATAACAAATAACATACATCATCCATCATTACGGACCCAAACAACCAATTCCCAACTGAGCTACACTCAGAAACTTAGCAACCTTCTACAGCCTTGTAATGATAATCGTCAATGGAGGAGTACACCAAGCCTTCCTTTTCAAGAAACTCAATAGCATCCCTAGCACACAAGAGAAGGAAAATGAATAAATAGAACATTTCTAATAACAAAAATCAAAATCAAAATGATTTCACAAAAGATACTTGATCTTCTGTATGGGAGCCTTCAACTGTTGTGAAAGTTCATCTACATGTACCCCCATTTCTCGATCACTGTATATAACCAATCAAAGCAAATTAGAAAATTCAGCACTAAGATAAACACTGTAGCCCGTAAGCAAGAGCATGTGAGTGAATTTGACAAATGCCTCTTGAATGCATCTGCACCCTAATGAAGATAAGACCTCAGAGGAAGAAAAACCAGTTAAGGACTGAATCTCATTAAATGTTTCAATAGCAGTAACCATCTTCTAATGATTCTTAGAAAGCAAACAAGACAGGACTTCAACAGTGCAAAGCTCAATTCATTTATGTTGATGAAAAAGCTTGAATTAAGTATTTTATTTGAATAGTTTATAGGTGCATCTGCATGTTTATGCATACATAACAGGTGCATACATGTTTTCCAAATCAGAATATTTTAGAGCTCAGTTTCCTTCCCATGGGAAAAACAAAAAATTTTAGTTCACCACTTACATGTTTGAAGGTTGCTGCAGATAGTTCAAGACCAATTTATCAAAACCCTTGAGTCCATCAGCACTATATTGCATGGAGAACTGAGAAAAAAAAAAAGATGGCATTTATGGAATGCACAAAAAATAAAATTTCAAAAGAAAACAATAAACTATCATATTTTGATTTCATACATCATTTATCAAAGCTGACTGGTATCCATTTGGTACACCCCGCACAGGAGTGCTCAATGATGAATCTGCCATCTGCGACTGGGCCAAATCACCACCTTGTGACTACAAGTAGCACAAGGAAAACTCCAATCAAAAGCAATACTTATCTCCAATAAAATGAATCAAATGCATAAGCATTTAATATGCAGCATTTATCAGTTTTAGATATAAATACCTGGACTTTGGAATTCTGCAAATGAATATATATGCACTCGATAAAGTGGCAAGTAACTTCATCAAAGTTTGTCACAGGCCTGAGAATCACAAGAAAAAAAAATGGGGAACAACATGACACCACCGCTTATGCACAATATGCACAGAAGTTTATTAAATAGAAGTAAATAGTTGTCAATATGGTTCATATGTTGACAATTAGATGGCAAATGGCAAAAGTGAAGGAAAACAAAAAGAGTAACACAGCAAAAGAAGCTCATTGGTGCTCTAGAGTACCAGAAATCCACACTAAGGCTTTACTTGATAAGAAAAATAAAAAGGATAAAGATGAAAAATTTGCTAATCTAATGGTTAAACTACAAAATAGAAAAATAGTTATGAAACTCAATCATTAGATTATCAAATTTTCCTTTCTCATCCCTTTCCATCCTTCCTATCAAACAAAACCTAAAACGCAACTAAGGTGCACATTGATATATTCTCAGGCTGTGGGCTCCTTTGGCATCCATTTCTAGTTACAATACCAAATCAAAGCAGGCAAATGAATAAAAACAGCTGCGAAGCAGTAAAATGTTCTAAGCAGTGGAAAACAACAATTTCTATCCTAGTTTTGCCTGTCATGCTTTGCATCATTGGGAGTTGAAATAAAGCTAACTTGACAAACACATACATGGGTTTATAGAACCAACTTGTCAAATGATATAGACCAGATGCATTAAAATTCTTAATAAGATCAGATTTATGTACAGAGCACATGGTATCAATAAATTGTTGAATGTGATAATAATAAAAAGGAGATCCCCAATGTACTAATCCATTAGAAAACTAGAAAATTGATTTCTAGAACCATACCTCACAGAGAAGGCATTTAATTGCTTCTTGCCTTGAAAACTCTGCAAGTGCCCAATCACACGAACATAAGTTCCATTTCTATCACACAAGGAAATTAAAGAATGTAAGAAGATAATATTGATGTAAAAGCATCTACTAACATTCCAAAACACAAAATAGACGGTGATTAATTTAATTGAATGAAGGAGATAACTTACTCTAATTCATCCATTTCACTTGTGTCAAGATTTTCAGTTACCCTGATTGAGGCAAAAAATTGTTATAGTTTCAGATTTCAAATATAAAAATGCTTCTCTAATTTCAATAACAATTTCAACTGTAGCAACTGAGCAAAAGGACCGAGTAGGCTACTACTAAGGAACTTATGATATTCATGAATTAATTGAATTTGAATTGAAACAGGTGCATCACCATCTTATACATTCAACTCGGCCTGTTCCATCATCAAGTTGGAAACGAATATCTGAGGACCTCGCATTTTTGTTAAATACCATGCCAACCACCTTGACCTGAAACAGCAAA
Source organism: Heritiera littoralis (assembly GCA_031772115.1). NCBI lineage: Eukaryota > Viridiplantae > Streptophyta > Magnoliopsida > Malvales > Malvaceae > Heritiera > Heritiera littoralis. Next base: position 381,523 of record JAPDPK010000003.1, read on the forward strand.
GCACCCATAAAAAGAAAGAAAGATGAATTTATCAAATAGTTGAGTGCATTACTTGGAACCTCTTTAAATCTACACTACAAAGATTTGGAACCGTAAGTGCCAGGATTTTACGTTATCATTCTTTTATAAACGAAACAAGCAAGTAAAAATGAAAGCAATTGAAGGATTCAAGAAATGTACATTGGTAACATCAACACCATCGATTATGAAATTGGATTTCTCATCACCAGATTGAAAAGATTCACTTATCTGCTTCACCGTTACTGATATCAACCCCTGAGTATCACGGCTCTGCTAACCCCGAACAGGAAAAAAAGGAAATTAGATCGATCGACTATAACAAATACAAAATTTCAAGATTCGATTTATGTTATTTACCTAAAACAATTTGCCAAGACTTTGATGCGTGTTAAATTATAAACGCGTCAAACTTTCTCGGCAGATAAACAAAGCAGAACATACAAAGGAGAGGACATAAAAATGAGAGATAGATGACTGACCTTTGCAGGAGATGGAGTTGAATTAGCAAACTGAGAAGGCTGAGAGGGCATGAACCCGCCGCCTGAGAAGGCAGTGGTGGCGTCAAACTGGCTGCTCGAGAACATGTTTGGAACCCTAGAGATAGAGAGAAAATCGAAATTGAAATTGAAACTAATAGTATTTATTTGCACGGTCCAATAAATACTGCCAAATAGTATATGGGAGGAAAGGTACCTGTTTCCCGCCAATTAGTTTGCATTTCCCGCCTGATTCTTGTAAATTGGTCCCAGCCCAGGCTGCGAAAATAAGAAAGTCGTCCCGCTTGTATTTTCAAAATATCGCCACTTTCCGTTCTCGAATTCTTTTTTTTTTTAAATAAATCGTGTCTTTATTTATTAATAACAATTGTCGACAGCTACTACATTATTTAGATACGCGGGCTATCCTCAACCCAGTACATTGGCTCCTCATAACAGAAACTATGGTTTGCCAACAAATTAGCTGCCTCATTTGCAGAACGTGACACATGTAGGAAAGAACAATGTAGAAAATCAGAAATTAAAGATCTAGTATCTGCAACAATAAACATTATGGCAGAGAAGTTATCCCCAGTGGCATTGAGTTGCTTGATTACTTGAAGCACATCACCTTCAACCTGAATAGATCGGAAACCCATCTCTTTAGCAAATTGGACAGCCAGAAAAACAGCTGTGGCTTTCATAATTACAGGATCACTGCCACGGTATGGTCCTTGAATGAGCACCCAAGAACAGAACCTGTGAGTCCCATATAACAATTCCCACACTACCGAGTCGCGCAGCAGCGTCTATAGCAACATCAAAATTCACTTTGACGAAACTTGGAAGTGGTTTTCTCCACGTTTGCTTCGGCTTCAACAAGTGAATCTTCTCTTGATATGGTTCTATAGCACGCAGTTCCTCAACATACTAGTGGATGTATATTAAGGATACAGAGGCCTGTTTGCGTTGTTGGTTGTGTAACTCCTCATTTCGATCATTCCACAGTGTCCAAAGGATAACCACTAGCAATTGTAATTTCTGAGAATTCCACGATTCCAGAGCCTCCCTTATCCAATCCTCCAATAATGAGATTCTTCCACGCAAGGCTGGGAAGCACAACTCCCATACAGCCATAGCACAGCAGCACCCCCTAAGAGCATGATCAATAGTCTCATCCTGGAGTCCACAACGGAAACATAGTGGTGATATTTGCACCTGTGGAAAAGTGTATACAAAGCTGACGATTTTTTTCTCTATTCAATCTTTTGATAAGTACAACAATATATATACAAGTTGGTTAAGCACCCCTGTACACCTGTAACAGACTAGTTGGATAACTAACTACCAATCAACTTACCAACTTAAATTACAACAAAAATGAAAAGAAAATTTTTTTCCTTGTTCTCTATTAGCCCCCCTCAAGCTGGAGTAAAGAGATTGTGAACTCCTAGCCTGGATAACAAAGAAAGAAAAACAGTAGTAGGAAGTGCTTTGGTGAACATATCAGCCAATTGAGAAGAAGAAGTAACATGGAGCAAACGAATTACTCCAGTTGAAGTTTCTGTCAAATCAAGTGACAATTGATTTCGATGTGCTTGGTTCTTTCATGAAATACAAGGTTCTCAGCAATGGCAATAGCTGATTTGTTGTCACAGAAGAGAAGAGCTGGAGATGTATGAGCAACTCGAAGATCATGCAATATGTACAGCAACCATTGTAACTCACAGGTTAAAGAAGCTATGGCCCTGTACTCAGCCTCAAAGGAAGACCTGGAGACAGTTGGCTGCTTCTTAGATTTCCAAGAGATAAGTGCATCACCTAAAAATACACAAAAGCCTGTAACAGACTTCCTTGTGTCTGCACAAGCAGCCCAATCTGAATCACTAAAGGCTTTCAATTTCAAGTCTGATTGTGCAGGGAAGAATAACCCTTAATCAGGACTCCCTTTAATGTATCTGAGAATCCGATGAGCTGCTGTCAGGTGCAAAGATGTAGGCTGATCCATGTACTTTGAAAGTTTCTGTACTGCAAATGATAAGTCAGGACGTGTGCTTGTGAGATACAGTAGCTTGCCAACCAATCTTCTATATAAAAGAGGATCTTCAAGTGCAATACCACAAGTTTTAGAAAGCTTTTGAGATGTAACCATTGAGGTAGCTACTGGTTTACAGCCTAGAAAACCAGATTCTTGGAGAATCTCCAAAGCATACTTCCTTTGACAAAGATTAATCCCTTTCTTGGATCTAGCCATTTCAAGACCAAGAAGATACTTGAGTGGTCCTAAGTCTTTTATCTTAAAGGCACTGTCTAGATAAACTTTCATGTCATGAATAAGCTTCAAATCATTGCTTGCTAGTATAACATCATCAACATATACTAGTAATGCAATAAAAGAATCACCATTGCCTTTAACAAACAGAGAATGATCCGAGGAGGCTTGTGTGAACCCTTGAACCAATAAAGCTTCACTAAGCTTATGATACCACTGTCTTCCAGCCTGTTTCAAACCGTATAATGACTTCAACAATTTGTGGACTTGTCCATCTTTAGCACCAGAGTATCCAGGAGGTAATGTCATGAACACCTCCTCATGCAAATCTCCATGGAGGAAAGCATTGTTGATATCAAGTTGGTGCAAGTGCCAATTCTTTACTGCTGAGATTGCCAAGAGTGTTCTGATGGTACTCATCTTGGCAACAGGTGAGAAAGTCTCAGTAAAATCCGCTCCAGCTTGTTGTGTGTAACCCTTGGCAACTAATCTTGCTTTATACCTCTCAACTTGCCCATCAGCCCTATATTTCACCTTAAAAACCCATTTACAGCCTATTGGTTATTTGGAAGTAGGCAAATCAATAACTTGCCAAGTATTATTTGCTTCCAAAGCTTGCAATTCAGTTTGCATAGCATCCCTCCGACATTTATGCTTAATCGCGTCTTCATAAGTTTGTGGTTCATTAACAGTTGTAATGTTTATGGAAAATGCTTTATGAGAAGAAGAGCAGTAATTATAGGAAAGAGAGGAAGACAAAGGGTGAGGAGTACCTGAATTGTCTACTGTAGGAGTCAAGACATGTGGATGTTTGGACTGAGCTAAACTACAATGATAATCTCTTAGATATGTAGGAGCAGTTCTATTTCTAGTAGACCTTCGAAGAGAACTTTGTTCTGAATTTTGTATAAGAAGACCATGATCAAGAAATTGGTTGTTGGAAGACAGATTTGAATCAACCACTGGAGTGTTTGACAAACTTGACTCATGTGCTGGTATGTTTAAAACATGATCATAAGTCTGGAGCAAAGTGGAATCATAGTCTAAATCTGTTAGTGAAGGAGCTAATGGAATAGACAAAGAAGAGGACTCATTTTGAAAAGAGAGATCAGGTTCTCCTTGTATTGACTTATCAGCAATGCTTAATGCAAATGGAAATACCTTTTCATAAAAAAATAACGTCTCTAGATATGAAAACAGTATGATTTTTTAAAGAATATAGTTTGTAACCTTTAACCCCAGCTGGATATCCAATGAAAATACATTTGATAGCCCTAGAATCAAATTTAGTTCTTGAGTGATCATGTGTAGAGGCATAACACAGACATCCAAAAACCTTGAGATGTGAAAATGTAGGTGGACACTGATGGAGCATTTCAAATGGAGTTTTGTTGGCTATTACTGGTGAAGGAAGTCTATTTATTAGGTGTACTGCATGACCTATACAGTTTGACCAGAATTTCTCGGATAAATTGGCTTCAAACCTTAAGGACCTTGCAACATTCAAAATATGTTGATGCTTTCTTTCAACTATGCTATTTTGTTGAGGTGTTTTAACACGTGAGGTTTGATGTATAATGCCTTGAGCTAGATAAAATGAAGGAATATTGAACTCTTGGCCATTGTCACTTTAATCACCTTGACTTTTGCATTAAATTGAGTATTAACAAGAGAACAGAAATTTTGTAGCAAAGGTTTTGCTTCAGCCTTTGTTTTCATAAAAAAGGACCATGTATGCCTACTATGGTCATCCACTATGGTTAAAAAATACTTGTGACCATATAGTGAACTAATATGATAGGGCCCCCATATATCCACATGTATAAGGCCAAAACAATTATATGAAACAGATTTGCTAATTGGAAAAGGATTCCTCTTTTGTTTTGCAAAGTGACAAACATCACAAGGAGACTGACTTTGTACAGAGATTGTAGAATCCAAGATGTTCAATTGTTTTAATCTAGAAGTATAAGCATGCCCGAGTCTATAATGCCATATATCTAATGGTTGAGATTTACTAACTGTAGGAGAACACAATGACATTTTCAAATGGAGAAAATCAGAAGTAAAAAATGGAACAAGTTGATATAGACCTTCATGTTGCTTAGCTAGCCCAATCATCCTCCACCTCTTGATGTCCTGAGCAATACAAAACTCATATTGAAATAACAACAGACAATTAAGAGTTTGTGTTAGCTTACTAACAGAAATCAAATTGAAAGTAAAGCTTGGCACAAACAGAGCATCATTTAGAATAAAATCTTGTGTCAGTTGTACCTCACCAATGTGAGTGACATTGGTAACCTGACCATTAGGAAGTTTCACATATGAATTGAAAACAGGTGTGTAGGAATTAAAAAGGTCAAGAGAGCAAACAATGTGGTTTGTGGCTCCTGTATCAAGAATGAAATTAGAAGAAAAAATAGAAGGCTTAACAGTATGATTTTCAGGAAAGTTACTTGAAGGTTCTGGTTGTTTGGATGAGGAACACACAAGCTTACTGGTTGCGTTAGCATAGGATATTGGAGATGAATCTATGTCAACTGTTTGAAGCAATCCTAGCAACTTGGTGTACTGATCCTTTGTAAATGGGAAAGACATTGAACCATCATTGTTCTGGGAAGTTGCTATTTTGCTAGTCTCTTCTGCACTTGACAGAGTTGTATCAACTTGATTAGCAGAACCAATTCGAGGCTTTGGGTTAAACCCAGGAGGAAAGCCATGCTTCCTGTAGCATTTTTCTATTGTGTGTCCCATCAAACCACAATGAGTGCATAAGGGCCTTTTGGAATTGGCATTGAACTTTCTTACAACTCCACCTCCTCTGGAAGAATTGAAAACAGCCTTATTTGCAAAAGCATTAGACTCAATGCTTTGAGAAGAACTGAATATCATAGGATGGATCTGTCTTTCTTGCTGTATTACCATCGCAAAAACCTTATTTATAGGAGGCAAAGGCTCAATCAGTAGAATCTGAGATCTAACAACAGCAAAACCTTTATTTAAGCCCTTTAGAAACCTAATAACATGATCATTCTCCTAATATTTTCGTGTTGTCTCCAAAGCCAAACAAGTGCATCTCGGATTGCAAGAACAATTCAAGATTGGCCTTAAATTCTTCATTTCATCCCATAGCATTTTCAGCTGAGTAAAGTAATCCGTAACAGAAAGATTACCTTGTTGAAAAGAATAAATCTCCTCTTGAAGCTCTGAAATCTTGAATGCATCCCCTTGGGAGAACCGATCTTTCAAATCTGTCCAAACTTCAAGAGCAGTGTCGAACCAGATGACACTTTTAGTAATAAAACTTGAGACTGAGTGAAGCAACCAAGACAGAACTAAGGTGTTGCATCTCTCCCAAATTGGAAATGTTGGATTAGATTTTGATGGAATTTGTATGGAACAATCCACAAACTTGAATTTGTTCTTGAAGAGCAAAGCCATCTTCATGGCTCTACTCCAAGAATGATAGTTGGATCCGGTGAGAATCGAAGATACTAACACAAGAGAGGGATTCTCGCTTGGATGAATAAAGTAGGAACTAGAGGAAGAGTTCTCTGGTCTAGTAGCACTGGAAGAAGATTCTGTTAATCTAGTAGCACTCATGGCTGCAAGTAAGAGACTGTTTAGGAGGAAAGAAAAAATAACTGTCGAGAAAAAAATCAAGAAAATAGAATAGAATTTGATCGCACTGATACCATGTGGAAAAGTGTATAAAAAGTTGACGATTTTTTTCTCTATTCAGTCTTTTGATAAGTACATCAATATATATACAAGTTGGTTAAGCACCCATGTACACCTGTAACAGACTAGTTGGATAACTAACTACCAATCAGCTTACCAACTTAAATTACAACAAAAATGAAAAGAAAAAAATTCTTTTCCTTGCTCTCTATTAGCACCTGCCTGTTCAATACAGAATACACTGGCAAGATTCTCCTACAAATACGCCATATAAATACTTTCATCTTAGGAGGTACCAGTAAGCTCCAAATCTTCCTATAGAAACCACCATGGCCACTATTATTATCTTGTTGCACGAGCTTATAGCCGCTCTAAACTGAGTATACACCATCCACAGTGAACTTCCAAGCCAGAACATCAGGACAAGTCAATCGACTCAACAGAATAGATAAAATAGATTCTGCTGAATCTTCTTCAAACAAACTCCGAACCATACCCTCCTTCCATTCTCGAGATTGCTGATCAATCAAAGAAGACACACTCACATCAAAATCTGAAATAGCACCTACAGGTTGCGGGATACCTGAATATGTCTTTGGAACCTATGGATCAGTCCAAATGTTCACGTGGTTGCCATCACCAATCCTCCAAAGGAGACTAGGTAGCAAGACATCTTTAGTGGTCCATATGCTCTGCCAAATTAAGGATGGATTGTAACCAAGAGCTGCATTAAGGAAAGATGTGTGAGGATAATATTTGGCAGACAAAACTGTAGCAACCAAAGAATGAGGTTTCATCAGAAGTCGCCTTGCCTGTTTAGCCATCAAAGCCTTATTAAAAGACCACATATCTTTAAAACCAAGTCCTCCAACAAATTTAGATTGACACATGCTCTTCTAATTAACCCAATGCATCCCTCTGTTGTCTATCTTTTGTCTCCACCAATAATTAGAAATTAAACTGTTAATTTCACAGCAAAAAATTTTTTGAAGTAGGAAACAGGACATGGCATATGTGGGTATGGACTGGATGACTGATTTTAAAAAGACCTCCTTTCTGCCATATGAAAGATGCTTGGTGCTCCATCTTGTTAATCTCGCTTTTATCCTCTCCTTAAGCTCTCGAAAAGCCCGAGATCAATTTCTACCCACAATAGCAGGTAAACCCGGGTATTTCTCCGATGATGCCATATGAGAAACATGCAGCAAGCTTTAGATCATATCTCTAGTAGCAAGGCTAGTAGTAGAACTGAAAAATAGAGATGATTTGGAGAAATTCACCCGCTGACTCGAATAGGTTTCATACCTCTGAACACCCTTTGAATGGTAAGCACATCTGCTTGACAAGCTCGAGCAAATAAGAAGGAATCATTGGCGAAAAAGAGATGGTTAAGTCGTGGCCCTCCTCTGCTTGCACGAATACCCCGCAATCTTCCATGAAGAGTCTCTTGTCTTAACATGAAGTCAATCCCTCTGTATAGAGCAAAAAAAGATAGGTGAGATGGGATCACCTTGTCTTAAGCCACGTTCAGGAGAGAAAGAAGTAGTTGGGTTTCCATTAATCAGCAATGAGTATGACACTATAGAAACACAACTCATGATTAAGTCTACCCATCTCAGATGAAAACCAAGTCAGAGCATCATTGTTGCAAGAATCCCTACTTGACTTTATCATATGCCTTGCTCATCTCCAGTTTCAAGGCAAATTGGCCCATTCTCCCTCTACGTTTGTGCTTCAGAGTGTGCAATTATTCATAAGCAATAATAACATTGTCAGAAATCATCCTCCCTGGAACGAACGCACTCTGCGTTTCACTTATAATGAATGGAAGCACATGTTTCGGCCTATTAGCAAGAACTTTTGAAATGAGCTTATAAAGCACGTTACACAGGCTAATTGGCCGGTACTGAGATATCTTAGTTGGTCGAGCAATCTTCGGTATCAAACAAATATGGGTCTGATTCACTTCTCTCACACTTCTCACCCCATTCAAAACAATCTAAACAAAACTGAACGATATCTGATCCCATCGATGACCAATATCGTTGAAAGAACAAAGCTGGCATCCCGTCAAGTTCGGGAGCCTTTGTAGGACCCATCTATGTGAGAGCTTGGTATATCTCATTAGCATCAAATTCTTTCAACAAGTAATCATTCATTGCTGATGTAACCGTCTGTTCCAACAACATAGCATCATCCATGGTGCTAGGCTTGCTGGACTGAAACAAATGTTGAAAGTATGTTAGAGCTATTTGCTGACTTTGAAGCCTTCTAAGCTTTGAATAAATGCCATTAATTCGATGCCGAATGGACTTGAAAGTATTCTTACTCCATGATTGCAAAAGAGTCCCTGTGTGCTTCAACAGATCCACAATGGACAAATGATCCCCCTCAATCCAAGCTAAAGAAACAATTTGTTCAGTCACAGGCTCTTATGCCCAGATTGCTTCAAAATGGAACATGCGGATGTGTACCTGTTCCCGTAATGGTTGAGTAACCCAAACACAGATGAGCAGAGGGCAGTGATCTGATGTCAAAGGCTGGAGATGTTGCACAGTTGAAAATGGAAACATCTGATGCCACCCTTCTGTCATAACACATCGATCTATTCGTTCTCTCACATGTGTCTGTGTAGAATGTCCCCGTTCCCAAGTAAACCAAGCACCCTGATATCCGAGATCATGCAAAGAACACCAATCCAAAGTATCTTGAAAAGCCCTCATTTGGGACTCTTGGAGCATACTACCCCCTTTTTCTCATGACTCCACAACACCTCATTAAAATCACCACAACACAACCATGGCAGTGTAGATTTTGAACACAAAGTTAGCAACAATTGCCAAGATTCATTTCGACGCAAATGCACGGGGTGTCCATAGAAGCCTATTAGCCTCTATTTTAAGCCAGTCGATGTATCCAACACCACCATATCAATATGGGAAGGAGAATAACTTTGTAGGTCAAGAGAAAAAGGTTCCTTCCACAGAAATGCCAAACCTCCACCACTACCCATAGCATTGACTGCAAAATAATTATATAGACCACACATATTCTGAATTCTTCGAACACGTGACTCATGCAATTTCATTTTAGAGAGGAAAACTGCATGGGGAACTTGTAGTTTAATATGCTCCTTTAGAGCACGAACTGCTCGTGGATTCCCAGCCCACGCAGTTCCAACATAGAAGCCTCATTTGGTAGGGTGGGGCTGAGACTCAGTCACCGCCCTATGTTGATCAGGTACCCCAGTAGATGAGGAAGGAGCATCATTGGATTGCAATTGTGCTCTCCTTTGCAATATTACTACTAATTTTTTTGAGAATGAATATTACTATAACAATACTATAGTCAATTTGATTAAATGAAACTATACACAATAATTTAATAGATATTCTTTTTTTTTTGAGTGGATATTTTAATAGATGCTTATAATATATAAAATAGTAAATTAAAAGTTTAAACTATATTATGTTCATAATATATGTATTATTAAAGCTCTTTAGCTTACTTATATTGTTGTCAACCTTGTAAAATTTTTTGTGATTTATGTGATATTAACAATGCTTTTTATTTTGATGAAGTTATGATGTTATGAGCATGACTTCTTATTACAACATGTTAACATAAAATTACGGGTTTGTATATGATGTACTGACAGTATATAGTTTTTATACACTGCCAATGCATTAGAGGTTGACAACTCATCAATTGACAAATTAAAAAATATGTCAAGCTCTTAAAAGTAATTACAAATAAATTTTTTTTAATTTGCTCATAAAAGCTTATTGATGAGGTGTCAATTTCAGGTGCATTGACAGTGTATAGAAACTATACACTGTCATTGCATCATATATAAATCCTAAAATTATATCCAAAACTATATTCATAACCCATTTCTTAATAATGTTTTATTTAAAATTTATAAATTAATTGAAATTCAGTTCTTAAATGGTTTGTTATTATTGAGTCGAAATTTCATCGTTGCACTGCAAAAATTATTCTTCCCTGAATTTTGATCCTCATTTCAAATTACCAGTGATTTGTAAAAATCCCATTAATAAAAAGATTTGTTATATCATATTTGCAAAATTAAATTTTTGCAACTTGGTTGGTTAATTAGACAAATACGGTTTTAATGAAATTAAACAAATATTCTTGATTTTATATATTGATTAATATTTATTAATCTGCTGAATTCAATTTTATATTTCATCATCTATTTATATACATAAATATTATGTGTGTGCTTGATTCTAGGTTAAGCATAAAAAATATATCTTTCTTCAATTCTATAATTTTCATTTGTCTTATCGCAATATTAAAAATTACAGTTATTAATTTAAGATCTTAAAATGTTAATATTTGAGATATTTATTATAATTATTTGTAATTTTAAACCTCTTTAATACGATAACAAATTAATTACATTGAATTTTGATCCTCTTAACCTTTATGTCTCTAACATTTTTTTTGAATAGTTAAGTGCTTATATTTTATTTTTGTATAGAATAAGTTGTAGCCTAATAACTAAAGTTTGACTTATCAATGAACCTATTTAAGGGTTGAGTTATCCGCTAAAATCCGAAAGTTCATTAAAAATTTAAGTAGATTTGAATAAAAATATTAAGTTTGTTAAATAAGTTTGGCTTGAAAAATTAAAACTAGATAAAAATAAGTTGGGATTGGGTTCAACAGTTCATTTTTCAAATCTGACTTGATAATTATAAAATTTTACTATTTCTTTTTTTTTTTTGCAATTTAATTTGGCTTGTGTTATTTTTTTAGACTTTTAATTAAAATTTTCATTAATGTAATTTTTTTGTAAGAATGTATTTTAACTTATAATGTTATACTTATTAATTGTTATATATTTTAACATTTTTTATTAATACCCAGATATATCATCCACGTTTGCTATAAAAAGAAATTAAATCCTTAGCGTTTAATTGTATTGAAATCAGTCATAAACGTTTTAAAATAATAAAATTAATGATATTTCCGTTAACTCCTTCTAATGCCCTTAAGTTTTATTATTGTGCAATGACAACGAAAATTAAAGAATTTAATAGAAATATCCTGAATCATGTTATTTTGAAATGTCTATGACTGATTTTATGCAATTAAATGTTAATAACTTAATTATTTTGTAGCAAACGTAGATGACATATTTGAGTGTTAAGCCTAATATTTTTATATTTTACTATAATATTTAAATTTAATATTATTTGGGCATGTATTGGCTTTTTTTATTACATGTGAAAAACGAGGTTAGAACAAAATTAAGCTCAAAAAGTTAAGTTAAGTTGGGTTTGGTCTCGCTATCAATTCCTTAATATTTGATCTAAACTAGACTTAAATCCAACTTCGGCTCAATTCATAAACATCTCTACTTAGAAGTTGTTACTCCCCTTAAGAAAAATCCAATGTTCTAATCCTATTTTCTATTATAACTCATATAAAAAATTCGTAAGTTATTGGATGTCATGTCTTAGGAGTAACTGCAAAAATCATTTGAGTCAAAGCTTCGTGTTTAAAAGCTTATATTTTTACTTAAGAATAAAAAAGAAGAGTAAAATTGTAAATTGGATTGCCATTTTTTAACTTAATTTTTTACATAAAAATATGATTGAATTTAATTATCTATTGATATGTCAAGAAAATCATGAGTATAACATTCTATTAACATATCAAAATATTGATAGATAATTTAATTTAATGATTAATTTCTCATTCACTATTAATGAAATTATTTTTACTCCACAATCGGAGTTAAGATCATAACACATGTCTTATTTTATTTATTTTTATTTTTTAAATATTTTTATAAGACATGTATCGTAATCTTAATCATGCTTGTGGAGTCAAAATACTCCACTGACAGTATATATAATATCAATTCTAATTTAATGGGTCCCTTAAACAATACTATTCTCTCATTCAATATGTGTGTTTGTGTGTGTATTTATATATATATATATATATATATATATATATATAAAAGATAATTATTCCATACACAGTCAGTGGAGTTTTTTTATTTTATAAGCGTGGTTAGGATGATGATACATGTCTTAATAAAATAAAAAATAAATAAAATAAAGCATGTGTCACTATTTTAACTCGCTTATAAGTAAAAAATTTCACCGGTAGTGTATAAAATAATTATTTATATATATTTAATCTCAAGATCATTTTCTCTCTTTTTTTTTTCCCTCATCTTCCACTCGTTTTCATCTCTCATTTTTTCTTCTAACATGATTTCGATAATATTGAGTATTTACACTAAAAAAAAAATACTGAGTATAGTTTGTTTATTTGAAAAGCATGAAACGGAAAAAAAAACCTTATGAAACGAAGTAAATGGCAGAGAAAACTAAAAGGAAAAAAATGAGAAAAAAAAAACAGAGGAGAAAAAATAGATAAACAACGTTTTATTGAGAAATGGATTAAGAGAGGAAGAGAAAAAATATATATGTCCATGCCTAATTTTGTAAGTGTTTATAATTAAATGTATTTAATTGATTCTTGTCAACAAAAAACCAAAAAATTCACAATAAATTCCATAAATATTAAAAAAAAACCCCTTCTAACTGCTTTCAGAGCCACCCATAGCAGCTGACCGGCATGATGCCACATGGAAAAGCGTGGACGCAAACCAATCAGAAACTCAATTTCCACTCTGCATCCGCTTTTTAAATTTTAGATTTATTACTAATAAGTTAAAAATTATCTGCAAAATATTATGTGGTCGTCAATTTAACCGATTTTTGAAGACTCTAGTCTGCCCTTCTGCCCTGCTGCTTCCCTCTCAACACCAAATCAGGATCCCTCTCTCTCAACCTCAAGCATTTCAATATGAACTTAATTCACCCAAATTGCATAAACAAACCTCAGTTTTCACCTTCTCCAGTCTCTTTCCATGGGCCACAAAGAAGCAAGAAACTGTCAGCAGTCAGAGTCTCTAATTTCGCCGCGCCAACGTCTGAAGTTGATGTGGGTAATGGAACAGCCAGGAGGAGCTTAACGTCTTCCACGAGCTCAAAGGATAAGCCGTTACCTTTGGGGAAGTCTAGCAGTGCCATGGAGCAACTTGATATCGAGCGCGGCGTTTGCATCCCCTTTCGCAAGTACTCTCCCGAGACAGTACGATAATATTATATACCAGTAATCCAATCATTTTTTTTTTCAATTCGTTATTCTTTTTCATGTTTACTAGCTTTGATTTTAATATGCATTGGAATTTTGATTAGTGTCTGCTTCTAATTTGATCTCATACAACAAAACAACGTTGAAATTGCTTCTTGAAATCGTTGTTTTTAAATTGACGTGTTTTCTTATCTTGGTACATAGGTGAGGAATAGGGTACTGGAATCTAAAGGGGCGGTTGCATCACTTATTTTACGTGGTGTGGAGATAGTGTGGAATTTGGGGCTGTATTGGTCTTCTTTGATGTACGATTGTTTGGTTGGGAGGGATAAAGAAGTTGTTCCGTTTCGAGCTAGACAACTCAGGAATCTCCTATGTGATCTTGGACCATCCTTTATAAAAGCTGGCCAGGTTTCACTCGTAAAACTGTTAATTTATATGATTCTTCAAATTTCTTCCTTGCCTGAACTCTTACTTTGAATTTCAATCAGATTATGTTTTACTCGACTTAACAAAAAAATTTTAAAAATGAGACTTCCAAATTTCCTGCCAAAATTTGTTGAATGGAGATTGAAATAAGCTCATATCTTAGATCTTAGGTTGCCTTGGTGATGGTCATTTATTTTGTTTTGACAGGTTCTTGCAAACAGACCTGATATTATCAGAGAAGATTATATGAATGAACTTTGCATTCTTCAAGATGATGTTCCTCCTTTCCCCAATCAGGTAAGAATACACTTTGCTATCCCTGTGTGCTAGCAGCTAAATTTTTGTGTTTTGCTGGGATCATGTTTCTTTACTTGACGATAATCATGTTAACAGGTTGCTTTTAGCATCATTGAGGAAGAATTGGGCCAACCCCTTGAAGCTGTATTTAGCAAAATTTCATCGCAGACAATAGCAGCTGCAAGCTTGGGTCAAGTTTACCGTGCAACCCTTCGTGATTCGGGAGAAGATGTTGCAATTAAGGTATTATGATGATTAACTAGTTGTTTTTGTCTGTTCTTATCCATAGCTTTGCAAGTATGGCTTAAGTGTAAGTTCCAATTTGCTTGGTGATCATGTTTGTCATTCAAGTTAGGGTTTACACTGCTCACTCAGCTCTTATTTTTGATGATTAAATTATCTATGCTTTAGTGCTATTGTAGTTTCAATTTTACGAGTGTGCATAGTGCTTCTCTATAGTTATAACTTTGACAATGATATTTGTACTTTGGTCTATTTGTTTCACCTTAATTGTATCATGAAGAGCCACATGAGTGGCCAAAGTGCTTGGCTGTGGATGCTTAAAAGATGGTAATTTTGGTTTGCTTAGCATCTTATGCAGATTATCACAGTAATTTTGGTTATTCTGCTTAGCTTCTGGTGATTATCTTGGGAATTTTTCTTACACCATGTTAGTTTGCATGCCTTTAATTATGTCATTGACCTAAGTTTGAAAAGTACTAATTACTATTCAGGGTTTTTGCATGTGAGGATCAGTTTTTATTTATTTATTTAATTATATTTGCTTCTCCTTACTTGAATAGCTTTCTGCATTATATGTATCCTTTTGATCTAGGTATATTTCTTCCATTTAGTCTACCTATTAGAATCTGTCAATGAAGTATTTTATTTTTGCTGAGAAAAAGTAGTGGTTATGCTCTGTCATGCACAACAACTATATTTGCATTGCAGAGTCTTTTTCAAAGTTCAACTTTAATATGGTGATCTTACAAATGAAACAATGTCAGGATTTCTAATACAATTAATGTAATTTCATTTACTAACAGGTCCAGAGGCCTGAGATAGAACCTATAATCTATCGCGATCTTTTTCTGTTCCGAACACTTGCTTCCTTCTTAAATGGAATTAGCATACAAAAATTGGGTTGCAATGCTGAGCTGATAGTTGATGAATTTGGTGAAAAGCTTTTGGAGGAGCTTGATTATACCTTGGTATGTTTAAAGCTGCCAGATGCATTGCCTACACTCTTTTATGTAGATAAGAATAGAGTTTGGCTTGATTTCCACTTGACATGAATGTCCCTACATTTACAAATTCATCTTAGTTGCAAAAAAAAAAATGCGCTGAAGTAGAGGCATTTTTTGTATTTGTATTTTTGTTGTAGTATTATTGTCTTTATTTTTTTTCCTTTTCTTTATTCTTTAGGAAGCCAGGAATATTGAAGACTTTATTGACAACTTCAAAGATGATCCTACTGTCAAAATTCCTCAAGTTTACAAACACCTTTCTGGTTCACGCGTTTTGGTAATGGAATGGATAGATGGTATTCGGTGCACTAACCCACAGGTTTGGATGTTAAGATAGTACACAGTATACTGCAATTTGTAAGCGGTTTTTGTGGTGTATCACTTTGTTTAACATTTTGTCCCAATACATCTCAGGCTATTAAGGATGCTGGAATCGACGTAAATGGATTTCTAACAGTTGGAGTAAGTGCTGCTCTTCGGCAGTTGCTTGAATTTGGGTTATTTCATGGAGATCCACACCCTGGAAATATTTTTGCCATGCGAGATGGACGTATTGCATATGTAGACTTTGGGAATGTGGCTGTACTCAGTCAGGTAAGAAAAACCCTTCGAAGATATTTCAGTACAAGTTTACATTCTCATGGCTTTGGCATGCAATTGCACTTAAAGGTATCTCAATTCTTATGTCGATTAATGGTAGATATATGCTTTTCCTTACAAGGCATGTCTTTACTAGTAGATAATGCTACTATAGTCATTGTTGAGTATGTGCCATGCTACTTTCCTTCCTTCATGTTATGAAAAGTTTAATATTCTGCTATATAGCAACTAGCAGTTTTACTACTATATGTATTTAAAAGTTGGAATGTCAAATAAGGGCAATTGATAACAATGGTATCATTCCTCCTATTCTTCTTCACTAAGTTTGTCACATGCTAACCAGATCTTGTTACTCTACATATTGATGTACTTTGGTCTTTCAGCAAAATAAGCAGATATTAATTGATGCTGTTGTCCATGCTGTTAACGAGGACTATGCTGAGATGGCAAATGATTTTACCAGGCTTGGTTTCTTGGCTAGTGGAACTGATGTCTCTCCTATTATTCCAGCTTTAGAAGCCATCTGGCAGAATTCTTCTGGAAAAGGGCTCTCTGATTTCAATTTCCGAAGTGTTACTGGTAACCATTTTTCATTCCTTCAAATTAGAATTATTCTACCTGCTTGCTTTTATATCTTTTTAGTTTATAAATCTTTTCTCTTGGCTTGCTTTTGATTTATGAAGATTGTGTACCTCATATATCTGGTATTTTTACTGCAGGGCAATTCAATAAACTGGTTTACAACTATCCCATCCGGATCCCAGAGAGGTTTTCACTCGTTATCCGTTCTTTATTGACTCAAGAGGGCATCTGTTTTACACTTAAGCCAGATTTCAAGTTTCTTGAGGTGAGGTTACGTTTGTTCTTTTACTTGTCCCACCCTCACCCTTTGCTTCTTTTTTATATAGTAGAGATGGCCCTTGGGTTATCATTACCAGCAGCATCTCAGTGAATGAGTTCATCAACTGTTTTGGAACATTTAGTTTTTATCCAAGCTAATCAGTCATTAATTATTTCTTCATTGTACTGAAAATGTAACGTGTAACATTTGTGCGCGGAAAAAGAGGGAAGCAAAATATTCCAAACCTGGATTCATTTGAAAGTACGAAAACCCATAGGAAAGGCCTGGCCTCTTAGCACCCTTAGTGCAACTTCCTTTCCGAGCTCAAGGTGTCAAGCTGCACTAGTTTACTCTTACATTGTCAGGATTCTTGCAACTTATTTGTCAACATCTGCTGTGAATATGCACACACTGTTGTGATTAAGAACTTGTTATGTTCCTTTCATGCATAATATCGGTGCATTATCTTCTTTTTGGTTGTGCTGCTACATGGTACAATGCATATCATCTCCATCATTCTACTGATTCTAAGCATTTGACTAGGTTGCCTACCCGTATGTGGCAAAGCGCCTGCTAACAGATCCTAATCCAGCTCTTCGTGAACGCCTCATACAGGTTAGTTTAAAGCCGCTTTTATCCTTTACTTGATTTAGAATGCTGATCACTCTTATATTCCTTGATGAAGTCAAGAAGCACTTTTGTCTGCATTGTGCCGTTTAAAAGAGGGAGCAGTTGGTACATAGACTTATGACCAATTAGATTCAGCACAACCACATTATGTCAAATGTTGTTTTGCTATTATGATATCTTGTATCTAAATTGCTTGTAGTGCACTTACTAGGTGTAAAAGGAAATTAGGACTTTTTATGTGTTGCCTCTTGGCATATTGTCTCCATTTACAGATCATCCAATAACTTGGTTATGGATTGCCATCTTTATATCTACTGCTTCTTCAGTAGAGTCTATATGTATTAAATCAATGATTTGTGCTATACAAGTTGCAATCAAAGTCTTCTAAGATTGTAATAAAGAAAAATATTCCTCTTTTCTCAGGTTCTTTTTAAAGATGGTGTTTTCCAGTGGAAACGGCTTGAAAATCTTATTGTTCTTGCAAAGGAGAATGTGGCAAAAATGAGTAGCAACCCTGCATTGCGAGTGAAGAACATGTATGTATCTTGTCATTAATCACTTGCTTGTCACGTTTTAGATTCTGGCAAAAGCTTTAAGAATTTGCAATTAAGTAAGTTTTAACTTGTTTACTTTTACCAGGCCAAGTTCAAGGAGCTGGCAAATACAAAACAAACTGGACCTGACAGACACCATTAAAGATGGAGCTCGTCTTTTCCTCTTTGATGAAGGTATCCGTAGACAGCTTCTTCTAGCTCTCACGGAAGACTCAAAGCTCCACGTTCAAGAGGTTTGGATTAATTTCAGTGGTTGTATTTTAAGGGTTGGAATACGTTATGTACAAGACTGCTAAAATGCTATGGTTTCTGTAATAGCTGGTAGATGTTTATAGACTTGTTGAGGATGATATAGACATACAATCGGTGGCTGTGGAAGTTGTTCAAGGTAAATTTTGTTTGAGCTTTAACAGAAGTTGGTCGGGAAATTAACTGTATTTCTGATTGTCAAAATGCATTTAACTTGAACCTGCAGATTTTCCAAATTTGGTTCGGGATTTCTTGCTGTCATGGAGCAACTCAGTGTTATCTGATAGATGATAACAAAATTTTGCTGCCTGGGCTGTGTAACAACATAAACTTCATCCTGTTTGGATCTGATCTGATCCGGTCGGTTTATTGAAACTGTGAATTCTGAATCAGAAATAATTGCTCGCCCTCACTGTGTCTGTATATGTACATATATAAATTCATTCTTCTTGGAGGCATTTTATGATATCACGACATCTGAAGTTCAGCCTTGTTGAACTCTTAGGCTTTGCTTGGTATGGTAGAAAGAAAGGGATGAGGAAAAAAAATTAGTTAATCAAATAATTAAGCTACAAAATAGAAAAGTTGTTATTAAACATACCCATTTGATTAATTAATTTTCTTTTTTCACTCTTTTCTTTTCATTTTACCAAGCAAAGCATTAATCTCATTTCGTTGATTTCATAAGATAAGTATCCAATTGTTTTATCGGGAAGTTAATTTCTTATTCCCAATTTGTAATACATGGTTGGTTTTCACACGTTAATTACCGTTAATCTTTTCTTTTTTACCCTGTAAATATACTGTTTTTAATTTTTTTGGACAGGCAATGTAATGTGAATGTTCCGGCCTAACAAGTAAGAAAAAAAGAGAGTATAACTCTATAGCCTAACAAGTTACAACTAATCTAAGAAAGGTGGATTTTTTTTTTTAAATCCTCAATTGGAAACAATAAATGTTTAACCTAATAATTATTACTTTTTTTTAGTAGTACATTTTCATTAGAAGTTACAATGATAATTAGCATATTACATTTCATAAATAGGTAATTATAAAAATTACATTACTTAAATTAGATAAATTATTATAAGAAATTGATAAATAAATAAACTAATTTAAACTCATATTTGGTGAAACTTGAATCTGAGATCTTAAAATCTCAGGTCTCTTCTTTGTCATTAAATCAAAGTCTCATTAGCTAATAATTATTACTTCTTGGAATTAATTTGGAATTAATAATTATTACTTCTCATTAAAGGGATTAGGTCTCAAATTTAATTTTTTTATTCTCTCTTTATATCTCTTGTGAATAAAAAAAAGCCTCAATTTGATTCCACGATTGTTTTTGTTATTTCTTTGTTTCTTTCGTTGGGGCCAGATGGTAATAAATAAAGGAATTTTTCTATATATAACGTGTAAAAGTTGAAAGATATTAATATTATTATTATTATTTGAAAGTGAGGGCTCGTTCGTTCTGGATTTAGGAAGGAAAGTCCAAAGTTGAAGAGAAAAGAATAGAATCCGGCCCATGTTTAAAAATGCGTCGATAGACGTAAGAAGAACTATCTAAGCCGTCCCGTTAATTTCCTTGCCAGAAATACATATATATATATATATATATATATGTGTGTGTGTGTGTGTGTATTTTCTTTTTCTGCTGCGAAATTAGTTTATCAAAGATTCAAAGTACAGAGAAGTTCAAAGGATCGGAAAAATAAAAAAAATCTTAGCAGGAAAAGGGAAATCATTTCACATTGTAGAGAACAAAGGGAGCGTCTTCCATCTTCTTCGCAGGTACTTTCTTTGCTCGTTTCCTCCTTCCTTTTAATTTTCCCATCTCAATTCTCATTATATCCTCTACTTATATAAATAAATGAGAATTTTGTTTTCTTTTTTGTTTTATTTAATATTCATTGCAGTCAAATTCCTGGAAGTTCTTATCAATTCCCTTTCTTTCAAAACAGTTTTTTCAAAATTTCCCCATTTTTTTTGCCAACCACGTTGCTCCCCCAAGACCCAACTTTGTTTGATTGCTGAGAAAACTTACACAACCAAACTAAGAAACCATAAATCATTTCCCCCCTTATTTTTCTTATTTTATAATTAATTTTAAACGTGTGAACATTGCTCACTTCTCAACTAACTCTGATAATTTGAATCTGTACTGTATTAAGTACAGTTGGATTTTTATTTTTCATTTCCACCATTGAAATCTGGGTATCTAATAAGTAGAAGTGGGGGGGGGGGGGGGGGGGGGGGGGAGAAGAATAGTTGGCTCAAAAGTGAAAGAGAGCATATGTTCGTTGAACTGAAAGACATATTGGGTTTGTGTGTAGTGCAGTGCTGTGCAACTTCAGCCTTCATGATGTGGGAGAGATAATAAACTCCGTATCAGAATCATACTTATTCTATGGCTATTTGCAGCTATCAACGTTATCATTTTTAGGTTAAGGTTTCCCCTTGAACTTGTAAGTCTTCGATCTTAGTACAAGTTAAAGGTTGGCCGTGAATTCCTGCAATTATTAAGCATATGTGACTTTTGTTAGCTTAGACTTGAAATTCTGTCTGTGAACTTATTTCATCTTTGATTGAAACATTTGTTTGTTTCTTGGTTTCTAGAACTATGCCTCGAAAAGTTAACTATGGAGTTGATTATTATGGTGATGATTATGATGGCTATGATGAATACGACTATGGCTATGAAGTAGAAGAAAACGGTGAGTGGATTTTTTTTCTCTTTTCTTCTTGTCATGTCTTAGATTTGTGACGAGATACTGATTAGTTGAACTTGGTCTTTTTGTTTATTTGCTCTACATTTCACTAAAAGGCACACAAAAGTCAAAGATGAATTTGATAGGAGCAAAATGCACCTTTCTTCTTACAAACTTAATGCTATTTGTTTTCTCCAACAGTGGAAGAACCTTCTGATCAAGAAACTATCAAACGTGGTGTGTGGCGTTGCTCTATTTGTACATATGACAACGATGAAACCATGTCAGCATGTGATATTTGTGGGGTTCTTCGTGGTCCTTTGGTCAACAACTGCAGCACCTATGATGAGAAGAGAGCAGGTTTGTCAAAATTGCACTTAACCTATTGATTTTGCTACTTTTATCATCTATTATGGGAGAATGAGCTACTCTTTGTTCTTATTCAATATGGTGTTCTCATTCCTTTTTCTTTTTTGTTCCCCTTTGTCTCTGTGCTCCTCTTGTTGCTTCCTAGTTAAATTTGAATGCATAGGGTCTGTGGCATCCAACCATGTCATAGTTCAATTTTCTTTAGAAGATTGTCAAACAAATATCTTGCCTATGTTTGGATGTCCGATACATATCAGTCTCCTTGTTACACAATTTCCTTTTTAGAATGGTGGGACCTTTTATAGATTAGATCTCTTTCCTGCAGTTGATGGCATATTCAAAGATTCTGAAGTATCTATTATGGCCAAGTCTCTTTTTGCATCACTGCGGCATCAGTTGTCCAAAAAAGTTGTAGATTCTCAACAGCAGAATGATGATATTGTGGTGAAAGAGAGCAATAACTTCCACCTGCTCGGGAATAATGGAGGACAATTTCATGAATTCCATAAAGCTTATAGTTCTCCTAACCATCCCCATATTAATATAGGTCTGGACATATTTTAAAGCAGGATATGGATATCTAGCAAATGTGTTAGTTTAATTTGAGAATACTTTGCTCCTAGCAGTAGAAACATTTTGTTGTTTAAAATTACTGGTTTTATTTCTTCTGCTGGATGCTTCCTTTGGGAATCTTTTTGCTGCTTTACTTTCGAAGATTTGTGCTTGATGTATCGTGCCATTATATTCTAACCTTACATGAATTAATGATACAGCCCCTTTTAGGTTTGATGTTCCATCTCCAGATGACGTGGTTTCCAATGCACTGCATTCCTCAAAACCGGGTTCGGAAGGTATTCTTTGACAATTGCAGTCAAATATGTTGCTATTTCCATAATTTTTGCAGTATTTAGGCATTAAAGGAATTAGAGGACTATTGTTTTTCAATTAGTTCAATTCATGTCTTCTTTTCATTGTTCTGAATCATTTATTTTGAGCATGCACAGTTTTGTTATTAGAATGTATTCTTTGGGTAAGGTACAGCACAACATGGAACACCTGCAAACCAGAATCACATTGGAAGTATATCTCTCTGCATCTTGATATGCATATGCAAGTCTGCATTTTAAATAGATTCCGGTTTTATTTTATGAAATACATGTTTGTTTTCTTAGTGTTCTATGATTGTGTTTTCTTACCTAGAGTGAACGGATCTTGTAAAAAACATTTTAGTCATACTGAGTTGAAGTTTAGTCTTATCTTATTTCAACGCTTTTATTCACTTGCAGTCAAGAATTTTGACCTACAATTTTCTAGAGTTTCCTCAAGTGTGGTTGGGAAGAATGTGGCGGTTAAAGAACAATCTAGTTCTAAAGGGTCAGATAGCTCATATGATTCAACAGCAAAAGTCAAGCACAATAAATTGGATGAGATCATTTTTTCAAAGAATTTAGAAGTTGATGCACCATCAGGTTCTAGAACTACAGGTAACTCTTCTGAATCAGTGCCAAAACGCAGGCTTGATAATGTGGATGAAAGCAGTCTTGCAGTTAATCTAAAATCCAGTGGTAAAAGCTCATCATCATCAATGCCAAAAGAAAGAAATGATATGGTAGATGATAGCAGCTCGTCAGGGAATGGAGGTGAGGAACATAGTCTCTCTAGTAATCTGAAAAACATGTCTTTGGCTGCTAAATCCAGGCACTCAAATGATACAAGCCCTGGAAGAGCAAATTCACGTGCACAATATAAACCTGAAAAGTGGATGCTCCCTCAAAAGGCTGAAGGTTCACTGACTCAACTAAATCTTGCAATTGTAAGCTACATTTTGAGTTTGAGTCTAATGAATCTAAATGTTTAGGTGTTATTATATGTTTGAATTTTAGCAAAATAGTGATGATATAACTCTTCATATGTCTTAGGTTGGACATGTTGATTCTGGAAAATCAACACTCTCTGGTAGGTTGCTTCACCTTTTGGGACGAATATCCCAAAAAGAAATGCACAAATATGAAAAGGAGTCCAAATTGCAGGTTATTTCAGGACTATCTTCTGTGTGTGAATGTGAGCACAAGTCCATAAACTGATTATTTTTGTGTTTAATACTCAATCAGGGAA
The DNA here is from genome assembly GCA_031772115.1 of Heritiera littoralis. Lineage (NCBI taxonomy): Eukaryota > Viridiplantae > Streptophyta > Magnoliopsida > Malvales > Malvaceae > Heritiera > Heritiera littoralis. Next base: position 405,164 of record JAPDPK010000003.1, read on the forward strand.
AAGGATCCTTTGCTTATGCTTGGGCATTGGATGAGAGTGCTGAAGAAAGGGAAAGGGGAATCACTATGACTGTGGCTGTGGCTTATTTTGATTCAAAAAGATATCATGTTGTTGTCCTTGACTCCCCTGGGCACAAAGATTTTGTTCCAAACATGATAACTGGGGCAACACAAGCTGATGCAGCAATTCTTGTCATAGATGCCTCTATTGGCTCATTTGAAGCTGGTATGGATGGAACAAAGGGACAGACAAGGGAGCATGCCCAACTCATTAGGAGTTTTGGTGTTGATCAAATTATAGTTGCAGTTAATAAGATGGATGCTGTAGACTATTCTAAGGATCGATTTGATTTTATAAAGTCACAGCTTGGGACGTTTCTTCGCTCTTGCGGCTTTAAAGATTCTTCTGTCTCATGGATTCCAGTGAGTGCCATAGAAAATCTGAATTTAATGACTGCACCTTCTGATGTTCATCTATCCTGGTGAGTTTCTTGTTGCATTTATTTTAAGTTTCTACTTCTGGAATTCAGATGTTCAGTCTCAATTAACATGCAAAAAGAGAAAGTCTTAACGTTTCTAATGAAAAATTGTGGGGAAAAAATATCATAGCTGGATGGTCATAGGAAATGACATTACTGAGCTCCTGAATTGTGGCTTTGCCTGGTTGGATGAAACTAACTCTAGACTTAGCTAAGCCTTTGTCAAATTCTGAATGACAATTTATAGCTAGGCCCCCTACTTTCTGACTTGAGAACACTCCAACTATATAGTTGAATTTGTCTGTTCTTTAATTTCAGTCATGCCTGATTTCTGATGGCCTGCTTTTAGTAACATGATGAATTGAACACCGTCAAAGCTTGAATTCACTCTTGACACTGGAATAACTGGTGTTGCACTGACCTCTAAAATAACAGATGCATTGAGGAGAAATGACAATGATGAGAGTAGAAGCTTGTCAAGTTAAATACTAGTGTATGATATTATCGTTTTACGTACCTGTACTGTTCTCATTGAAGACAACTTCTCATTCACTGATTAACACCCTCTTTTAGGTTCAGCAGGTATGCTGGATTTGAATTTAAACTACAATATGTAGCATTTTGGTGTTCATTACATAAGATATGTATTTATGTTCTGGATTACACTGCTAATTTGTGTCATTAAATTTTATTGTAACCTAGAAGCAATACTGCACTCTCTGGAGAAATTATTTGTCAGAATGTTTCTCATGATTTGCCGTTGAGATAGTAATTGTTAATTTAACTTTGGTAATCTTAATGCAGGTATCGTGGACCTTCTCTATTAGAGGCGATTGATTCCTTCCAACCTCCTGCTAGAGATTTTTCAAAGCCTCTACTTATGCCTATATGTGATGTTTTAAAATCAATTTCACAGGGGCAGGTGTCTGCCTGTGGCAAGTTAGAGGGTGGAGCTCTTCGAACTGGATCAAAGGTATGCCATTTTGTGGGGATTACATTGTTACCTTCTATTAAAAGAGCTGCTAAAATTGTCTGAATTCATTTTCCTGTCTAGCCAAGCTGTGTTTCTTTGATTAATATTACCTGTCCAAAAGTCTCCTTTTGGTTACAAATAATATAGATTTCTGGTTTTGATTAATATTACCATCCTTAACCATAATTTTTTTTTTGTCTGTGGTTGTAGGTTTTAGTTATGCCTTCTGCCAATATAGCAACAGTGCGTTCCTTAGAGCGTGATTCCCAGGCTTGTACAGTTGCAAGAGCTGGAGACAATGTAGCTGTCAACCTGCATGGAATAGATGGAAATCATGTGATGGCTGGTGGTGTGCTATGCCACCCTGATTTTCCAATTGCAATTGCAAAACATTTGGAGTTGAGGGTGCTTGTCTTGGATGGTGCTACCCCTATTTTAGTTGGTTCTCAGGCAAGCTTCCTCTGTCCATTTTGTAGTTCTTCTTTCTGAGATGTTTTGGTTGATCTAAACAATCTAATAATCTGAATGGAATAAACAGTTGGAATTTCATATACACCATGCAAAGGAGGTTGCAAGAGTTGCAAGGATATCATCGTTACTCGATTCAAAGACTGGGAAAGTCACAAAGAAAGCACCCCGCTGCATTGTTGCTAAGCAGAGTGCAGTCGTTGAGGCAAGTCAGGAGGATGATGTTGTTGTTGTTGTTGCTAGTTGCTTGTTTATTTGAGTTATTAGTCTTATAATTACAATCAAATTTGGTTTGACCTCAGTCTATTTTCTACTTTCAGGTGATTTTGCATGAAGCAGTTTGTGTGGATGAGTTTTCAAAATGCAAAGCCCTTGGAAGGGTGTTTCTTAGAGCATTAGGAAGAACAGTTGCGGTGGGCATTGTGACCCGAATAGTTGAGGAGCAGTAACAGTTTTGAAGTATGGTGAATAGACAGCTTGGTGAGGGTAGGGAGGAGTTTCTGTACTACCATTCAAGATCCATGTAAACAAATATGAAGTTGTTATAACGTGGAAAAGAACAAAGGCATATCTTTTGTGCGGCTTATCTACTCCATGTGTGTTGTAGAGACAGATTTAAGATTCAGTCTGTGGCTGTGGCTATAGAATCAAATTGATTGGTTCTTTATAGGGTCAAAGGCTTAGGGAGGTCTAAATTCACTTATTAGATGTAATGTAAATCGTCCATCTGGTTGCGCGCTTTGGCTAGTTCTCCTATTCTTGTGTCCTATAGATATACCTGCCTGAACCTGAACTTGAACTGTTCGGGAAACAATGACCAGACATTGACAATCACTACAAAACATGTATGAACAGATTGAATAGCAATGGCAATTTGGCCTACATCCGGTCCATCAAAAGAAAGCTTTAACTGATATTAATCTTGTTTTTCTTCTTGATGGATTTACGGGTGCTTATTAAAAGAGTAAAGCAATAATTCCCACTTCAGAAATGCAAAAAAATCGTAGTTCTTTCTTGACAACGTGTCTAAATTACTAAAGTTTAAGATTGACCAAGCGTTGCAGGGCTCTGTTGGTCAATGGAAGAGGGCATTTACGTCAAGTGATTGAAAAGGAAAATATTAATTGTTCAAGTACAACTTGCTTGCTTTTTTTCATCTCTCCCTGCTTCCTTCGCCCTTTGCTTTCAGATATGGAAAGTTTAATGAAATGAATTCAAATCAAATCTATAATAGCAGAAGAAAGAGGCTACCAACAACAACACCCACACCCCACACCCCACCCCCCAAAAAAAAAGCTTTCTCAATTCTTTCTGTCACCCAACACAACACAATAGAAGAGAAAGCAAAGTCTCTCTCTTTCTTTGTCTTCTAGTAGCCTCAATCATTTTCCTATTCTACACAAACACAGCTAAGGTAACTTAGGTAAGACCCCAATCCTTCTTGTTATTTATGTTTTCCTTTTGTTCCTTTAAATATGCTCGGAGGCAGCTTTTGAATCTGGTTGATTTTCTAAGTTCTTATTCGTTTCACCTGCTGCTGCTACCCGTGATTTTTTCAATACCAATTTGGATGTTTATCTTTTGATAAAGTTTATTGCTTTATGGACTCCTTTTTCATTTTGCTGAGTACCCATTAGATAATTTTGGTTAGTTTTTTTATTTTATTTTATTTATGCATTCATTTTAGGTATCGGGTTGTTTTACTGCGTCTTTGATCATTTTCGTGATTGCCTCATGTTAGTATTTCGTTATTAACAATTATGCCATCAAACTTCAATCATTTCATTTCCTTGATTTTCAATTTATGCATGATCGCTAGGAGGCTCTTTCCATCCTCTTCCTTTGTTGAATTTGGATTTTAGACGCGTTTTGCGAACTGCAACTTACAGTTTCTTTTCTGCCATTTGCAGCTATTTAGTTGGCATCATACAGTTTCATTGTACTTGGTTGGTTTCTTCAAAAGTTCATTTTTGTCTACTCTAGGTTTCTTGTATGAAATAGGTGCATGCTATGTGCTTGTAGATTATTATGCAAGTTGTCTCCTTATGGCCATCCAACCTTCTTCTGAAAGAGGGCTCCGACCCTATACTTTTTGCATGGAGGATGTTCAGTTGAATACCAATTGGGATGATGTGATTTGTCCTATATGTTTGGATTTCCCCCACAATGGTGTACTCCTCCAATGCTCGTCTTACAAGAAAGGATGCCGCCCTTTTGTGTGTGACACAGATCACTTGCATTCAAATTGTTTGGATCGATTCAAAAGTGCATATGGGATGTCATTCCCTTCAACATCTGATACAATTTCTGTAACAAACATTCAGCTAACAGTATCTGAAGATGACTGCAGGCCAACTTGCCCCTTATGTAGAGGGGAAGTCACTGGATGGATTGTTGTTGATAAGGCTCGTCAACTTCTAGATGAAAAGAAGCGCTGTTGTGAGGAGGAACAATGCACATTTGCAGGAACCTACTTGGAACTACAGAAACATGCGCAGTTAGAGCACCCTCATGCACGTCCTTCAAGAATTGATCCTGCTCGGCAGCTTGATTGGGAAAATTTTCAGCAGTCCTCTGATATAATAGATGTTTTGAGCACTATACATTCAGAAGTCCCACGCGGAGTGGTTCTTGGAGACTATGTAATTGAATATGGGGAAGATGAATCTGAAGATGAGTTTGAGGACTTCCCTGGTGATGAGGGAAACTGGTGGACCTCTTGTATTTTATATCAGATGTTTGATAACTTCAGGAATTCTAGAAATAGAAGGAGATCAAGAGTCACTGACACTAGAAGGGGAAGTCACCGCTCTAGTTATGCTTCATCAAATTCTGATGAGGGTTCAGTGGCTTCTGTAGAATTTGCAGAAAATAGAGTAGATGAGACTGATGATGAGTTTGTGAGCACAAGTGCCCCTTCAAGAGGTAGCTCCGGCTATCAGAGGTCAGTAATGTTTGTTTCTTCTTCCAATTCTATTTCTTAGATGTTCTATTGATATATTCATCTCTAATTTTACTTATTGTTTTCGCAATTGAGATATTATAATGGGCATCACAGAAAAACAGTTGCTTTGTGTTGGAGCATGATGTTGAAAATAATGTAATGATCCATTGTCTGATTAATTGGCTGTCTACTAGAGTCCTAGAAAGTTAATTGTGAAATCGTACAAGTCTCCCCAGGCTTTAGAACAGCTTGTGTTGTTGGGCTTGGTCAAATTTCTAATGAATAGCTCTTATTTGTAAGAGAAGTTTGGAATGAACCAAATCTATGGGTGCCATGAGAATTATATAAAGATGAAAGAGTTCCTTTCAGCTTCATAATTGTGCTTGGTGCAGCTGCAAGGTATACAAATTAGCTTGATTTCCCATGTATCATTGCTGTTGGCTACTGAGTAAAGACTGTACCAGTCAGTCCACATTATTTGTTGTGTCCTTGGGCTATGTAATATGAAGTATTTATTTATTTTGTCTCCGATACCTCCATCCTCCAAGAACAAGTGAGCAGTGAAAACTATAAAATGAAGGCAGTTGTTTTGTTGACATGTTTAGTTTGTTAGAATTACATGACAGCAGTTGCTGGTTTCATATCTTATGTTTCTTCGAAGCTTATTCATCTTTTGTTCATGATATTCACAGTTCCCGTAGACGCCGTTCCCGATTTTATGATAATTAGGTATGTACTGCTCGGAGTTCCATGTTTCTTTTTATAGAGGCCTTATTTTACAAAAGCCATCTCTTGATGAGCTTATATTCTGTTTTCACTGGTACTTATGAGTTGTGACAATACTTTTGGTCTTAGTTCTATAGAGGGCTAAGGCTTGAATTGTTTTTTAAGAGTGAGATATTGGCTTTCTCTAGTTTCAAATTTCAATCATTCATTAATTCATTCCCTCAAAATTTGCTTACAGCACCCAAGAAGAAGAGAAGCTAAGGATTGATCTTGTAGAAGTGGAAAGCAATTGGATAATTGCTGCAGCAGATAGTTTTAGATTTTAAAACATGTAAAAATACCTTTGGATCTTGTTATGCTTGTTGATCAAATGCTCTGGTATTTCAAACATTATAATTTCTAATGGTTATGTTCGAGAGCAACAAAATGATTTTGTGGTTTCTCTTTTCCACCACTTGACAAGAATTACCTAAGGCTATAACATAAATATGCTTTTACCAGCAAAATCCAACAATCGTCAGACTATACCTTTTGTTTGACATACTAGTTCAGAGAAAACGCAAAATTGATATGCGTACAGACTGGAAAGCAACCATTTTCCAGGAAATAAAACACTAGTATTGAAAAATACGGGACTTCCACCGCATTACCCTCATAGCCGATCTCTTCTTTGCCCTTTTCTCTTTCCTTCTCTTCTTTGCCTCTGCCTTCCTTCTCTCTATTTGCACTCTTGACCGCAGAGTTGCTGTAACCATACTCCTGTACCTGAAAAGCAATGCAGAACTCCCGTTACTATACGATTATAGCTTGTGTTGATTGTTGTTGGAAAAGAAATAGACCTTGAAGCCAAAAGGGCTGAATTGGGCACTTTTTTTGCTGGTGATGGTGGAGGCTTCTGGCGATAGTAGCGCAAGTATTCTCGGTAACCTAGTGTTTTAGTCGTTTTTCCCTGATCAGATCTTCTGCAGGTTAGAACAAGCTCTGAGCCACCACTAAGTTGTACAGTGTTGCTCATATCATCAGCTACAATCAGCTGCTTTCCACTCTCATCCACATAGCTGTTTTCAAAGAAATAAGCACACAAAAATATAAACTCAGATAAAACGATTATTGAAGAAGATTCATACCTGCAGCTATAATCATAGAATTCTTCCAACTCTGCTTCCTCATCTTCATCACCAATATCACCATAATGCACTCTGCAATGACCTTTGGCTGCCATATGTTTCCTAACAGCTTCCAAGCTGGTGAAAGGATGGCAACGTTCATTGCAATACAGACACGTGAAATCCCTCTTAACCTGAGATAAAGAAACCGTGACAAAAATTCACCACATAACATCTTATCCTACAAAAATCAATTACGGTATTTTACCTTAAGGCCAAGGTATGTGAGCAAGCCTTCTGGATCCTTCAAATACTCAACATCAGGAATGAACAAACCATGAAACTTATGCATGTGAAGCATGCATCTTTCAACGGCGTCATGGCGTCGGTCGCACATAAAACAACGGCGTGGATCCAACTCCTCTTCTTCTTCATCACCAGGTGCTTCCTCATTAAGATTCAAACCATTTAAAGAATCTGCAGCATGATCAACCGCCACCCACTCATCTTCACTTTCTTCATCGTTTCTATCCCCTGGCTTGACGATTGCCGCCTCCTCTTCAGAGTGAGAAAAAGTCTCGGAACCACAGCTGTAAAGCATGAGGGTTTCATTATGCTTATCTTTCTCCTGAGCAAGAGCTGGTTGTTTTTCCAGAAACACAGCCTCCGTCAGTCCTGGAATCCCAGCTACCTGATTTATTTTTACCGTAAAAACTCGTATGATTACTCAAGAGCAACTAATGACAATGAATCGTATCAACTTGAATTATTATAATATTATTATTTTTAAAAGATGCATGCAGTCGATAACTTATGCACAAACAAAATAATTTTTTTTTTCCAATAAAAGAGAGGAATCAACTGCTCATGCACTGTGCTTAATAAAATTGAATTCTAATTACCAATAATCTATTCTGTATCTCAAAAAGTAAGAGAATTTGTTCTATTATGATAGAGTCAGGGAAAAAATCACATAACAAAAGAAATTTGAGAAATTCCATGTCAAAGAAGAAGAAGAAAGACCTTGCAGTTGACATTGTAGCGGTGCCAGTCAGACTTGTAATGGAGCTTCTGCTCTCCGTTGTCAAGGAATTCTTTGTTACATGCGTTGCAGGTTAGCCCCGGCATTTTCTTTTTCGACAAGCAAACACTTGGGCAGAAAAGGTTATAAAAAAAGTGTTGTGTGGAGTGGAGTGTTGCTGTGGAGGGTGGAGGTTTTAATAGATGAGAGGCCAGACTTCCCAGTGGCAGTCGGTTTCCCTGTTCATCAACAATTTTAATGCAAGTAAAAGTCAGTTTCAGCTGGATAATAGCCAATCGAATTTGGACACGTCGTGCAAGGAATTGGAGGATAATTGAAAGAAAAAAAGGCCCTCTGCCCAGCACAACTGACAAAACGGGTCAGATAGATCCTCAAGAGACAAGACAGAGCATGCCTTGAGTCTTGACAAAGTACAAACCCCTCAACTTTTCCAGCCTCTTTGCACTTGTAACTTGCGAACTCCTCTCCCTCACCATGGCCACCTCTTCGGGAGCTGGTCAACGTCGAGACCCAAGATCCGGCGGCAAAATGATGCGCCCCCGGCGAACCACGTTACCTAAGACACCTTACGACCGCTCCAGAGTCCTCAATTCAACTCCGCAAAACCCTAATTGGATCTCCAGGCGTATTTTCTCTCCCACCCGCACAATTGTCTCCGGCGCCACCAGGGCGCTCTCCTCTGTTTTCGGCTTTGCATCATCGTCTTCTAACTGCGATTCCTCGTCAGGTTCCATGTTGCAATTTTTACATATTCCCAATTCGAGCATATATTTTCAGAATGCAATTTTTCCCATTTCTTTCCTCTCTCCTTTTGGTTTAATGAAATTTGTGGTCGTAGTAATAGCTACCGTTCTGTTTTTTTAGAATGACGGATTTCTACAATCAAAGTACCTACCTTTTTCTGTTAACTGTTCAATTCCATAATAAAAAAAACGGAGCTTAGCACGTCGATTGTAGCCACAGCCCGCAAGCAGTAACTTTATTACTATTAATGATGATTTTATGCTTCACTTTCGCAAAGTGCTTCCTTTGCAATTCAACTGTTTTACGGCTACTTGTTTTCGGGCATAGGACATATAGTGATCTTCATACTTGAGGCTTTCCTCTCCTTTTTCACTGGGGCCCAGCCTTTTAACTGATAATTAAGCATATTTCTCTTTGGTACAAGTAGAGACTGAAAAAAATCAGATTAATGTTGCTAGACTGACTACGCCTCTGAAAAAAAAGAAGCAGTGCTTATATAGGAGTCATGTTGTCTCCATGTTTATTCGTATGTTTTTTTTTGGTGCAGATGACTCTTATGACAACAATGATTATCAGGATGCTGATTCGGTAGTTATCCTTTTCCCTTTTGTTACTTGCCATGATAGCATGTAGACATTCTTGACAGTAGTGATGATTACAATTATCTTAGAGGAAGCCTTAGTTGTTCCTTTATGGGGCATTAGAGTGAGCCCCAATCTTTTTCAGGAAAGATTGAAACCAAGCATCTAATAGAGCAGCTTCTCATGCAGGAGACTTTCTCAAGGTAAGTAAGAAGTTTATTTTCTTATTTGCTTATTTGGACTTTTTGCCTGCCTTAATCCTTTTCTTCTTTCTCCATAAGGTGTCCTGCTCATAAAATATTTGATCAGCACCAAGTAATGCATGTGTATTATCTCATTTATGGCATTTGATTATTCGACAAACTTCACAATACATTTTTTTAATTGATTATGCATTTCAACTGGTCATCCCTCATTATATCTCCCGTTAAGCATAATTTGACTTCAAGTTTTGAATGGATGCTATTTTGAACAGGGAAGAGTCTGATAAACTAACAAATATTATCAAGTCAAGAGTTGTGGATTCTCCAACAATCAGAGGCATGGGGCTTGGTAGACTAGATGAAACGCCTAACAGAACAGGTGGAAGTGGTATGGCTTTCATAAACTTGACAGACATCCGATTTTAAGACTGAACTTCACAGCACCCATAGTTGACTGATTGCATTTCTTATTTTCAGATGTTGAAAGCGATGATCTTTGCATTGCGGCTGTTTTGGAGGCAAGAAAATGGTTAGATGAGAATAAGTCAGGATCAAATTCTAAGTCAGAATTGCACCATGGGACCCGTGCTCTGAATTCCGTTACTTTAACACATGTTTGTAACTCTTTTTACTATGATGCTTGTGGACAGTACTTCTTTGTGAATTCTTTCTTAGAAGGAAAAAGTGTGAGTGAAAAGTCATGAGATAGGAACCTTATCTAGGGAAAGGGGTAGATGAAAATGGTTTTAGTTAGATTATCACCGTGATACTTCCTGTTTCATCAATGATGCTAGCTTATCGAGCATAGCTGTGTGATTTGATTTGAATTCGCATTCTTTGCCTCGTATAACTTATGCTGCATGTTCTTTTTCTTCCCCTTCTCCTGTTAGTTCTGTGCCATCTCCTACTGCTTTGAAGATTTTACTCTACCTCTGTCTTCATACGACTTTTCTTGTGTTTACCCTTTGCTTCATATAACTTATGCTGAATGTTATTTTTCTTCCCTTTCTCCCCTTGGTTCTGTGCTGTCTTCTTTCTACTTTGCATATTGGAACTATGCTCTGCCTCTGTTTTCATGCAACGTATGTTGATGTCATTTCATGTGTTTTTTTCTTCGCTTTTCTTGATACATGTATGTCAATATCTCTTTATGATGGTTGTGTTTCCTATGACAAACATCCTAGTTGGTTCACCTTAAATTAACCCTTATTCATTTGGAATAAAATATCAATATATATATATCATGCTTCTTTTACTTAAATGCTTGTTTTACTTATGTGGAAGGCCTTATGAAAAAAAATATGTATCACAGGGATGAGTTCGAATAAATGAGCCACAAATGGTTGAAAAAGTTCTATCTTTTGGCTACCTAACTTTAGAAATTCTTATAGATTTCAATTTGCTTATAATGGGTGTAGTTGTCCCAGTAGTTTGGTTTCACAATTTACTCATGCTTGTGAAGGTAATGGTGAAAAGTGATGCCATTTCTCTTGTGCATAATTTTTAGTGGAGTACTGATGCAAACACCCCTGTTGTTGAAAGAAAATTTAATTTGAATGTTGATATGTAAATATTATGTTAGTCTAATAATATGCCCATTTCTAACTTAGTAAGTTTTTATTGCTACAGAGTGTTAAAGGTGATGCAGGATCACCTGTGGACTTGGCCAAGTCATACATGCAAAGACGTTCTCCATGGGCATCACCTTCTATGAACAATATTGAATTTAGATCTCCATCACCTACTGGGATGCCACTTTTCAAGGAAGAAACACCATATTCAATTGGTGGCAATCCCTTGTCCTTGTCTAAGGTGCTGTTATATGCTTATTCCTCTTTATGAATTTATGTAATAGTGCATGTATGTATCTTTTGGGCATTAAGTTTGCTGGTTTTCTTTATATTGTCTGTGATATTAAAGCGTTGTTATTAGATGTGTTCTAGTGCCATGTGAGGAATTTTAAGTTCTAGGATGGTATTGTTTATGGTACTTTCTATTGTTCAGCATGCTAAATGTGTTTTCTGTCATGCTAATGACCTTTTTGGCTCAATTTCAAATGGCTGCAAAAAGACTGACTGCTAGTTTGTGGTTTCTTTGGTTATAACATTTGGTTAGATCATAGATGACATTTTTCTGTTATTCTGCAATTGCGTTTGTGGTTGAGCCCGTGGTTGGTTTTTTCCTTTCTATTGCAATGATACCAGAAAAGAAATTACATTGGACGTTTCTCTGACCTGAAGCTTACTGAATCTCGGTTTACTGTATTGGGAATTATGCATGCATGTATTATTGTGTATTAGTATACTAATGTGCATTTGGGTGTGTGAGTGTGATCAACTGTGCAGTATTTTTTTCCCTTGGTTATGATTTAATTCTCTGCTTATGTATTTGACATGAATCCAGAAGGATTCTCCTGCCACCAGTTCATGGAACATCCAAGAGGAAATACGAAAATTTAGATCTAAGGCAACAGAAAAATTGCTGAGGAGTCTATCATCCCCAAAAATTGACTCGTCTTCGTTTCCATTAGAGCACAAAAGGGGTTCTGATTCTTTAGTTGCCAATAACTTAGGACCCGCTGAGGAAGATAACCCACAGAGCTCTAAAAAGTCAGTAGATGCATCTGTAGACATGGCTGCTGCAAGACCACCAGGTGCAGTTTTCAACTTGTGGAAGGAAGGTCCATTGCTTCCTGACATATTCTGTTCATATAGTTTTTCATATTTTCAAAATTTGTCTAGTCTGTTCAGTTTCTAGTTAGTAATATCTAAAACATTATATCTCCTCAATTTGTCATTTCGGTTTCACAGATTAGACAAGATGCATTGCATAATGATGCTTTACCTAGCCCTGCTACTCTTTATATGCTGCATCATTATGAACATTATTTTATTAAGTGGAGGAAAGACAGTTATAACTGAATTGTTATACTTAATACATGGTGCATGATATAAGGCACTTAAATAATTCAGAATGTAGGTGGGACTTGCAGGCAATTTTTAGCATTTGAAGAAATGCATATTCTGTTCACTGTAGAAATTTCCCAGTAATTCTTTAGTCATGTTTATCACTGAGGCATAAGTAAAGGTTGACAAGCATCAGTAGACTTGAAACTGTAGTCAATTTATGCATTTGAACTTTCACCCAAGAGATAACCTACTGAGCTCAATTTACATTGTGTCATGAAAAAGTTGTGGATGATGATTTGAATACTAGGAGTTTGTAAGTACTCTGGATAGGTTATTTTTCAGTTCACCGTGGCTTTGCATTTATTCTTTTGGCATTGTTCATAAATGAAGGTCGGAAAATCTGGGGCAGTCCTCCAGTGCAGGTCTGTTATTCATGAATTTGTGATTACTGATTCATGGACAGAAAAAGAGCCATGTGGTGTGGTGTCATGCACTTTTGGATGAAGGAGAGGGGTGGAGAAGGTCTGTTGTTTAATAATTAACTTCTAATGAGCCTATTTCACCCCTAAACGTATTTTTTTGTCAGGCCCACAAGTTGAAGATAAAAGCTGTTTTACATTAAAAGAAGTTGGTGGAACAGGTGGTGTTGCGACTACTGCCAACAGGTTCCCTCCTTTGGGACCCAGGTAATACAGCTGCTATCCTGAAAGAGCTTAGTTGTGCATTGATTGGATTAATTTTTGTTTTATTAGATTTCCCTCTTTTCAGTATGCCTGCTGAACTGAATAAAGAACAAAACCACCGGCCATTTTTTGAGGAAAACAATGCAGTTGGTTCAAGTCGGGAAAATGCAACAAGAGTGGTCACAGAGGGGAAATGTGAGCTTTTGACAGAGGCTACCCTTGAGGTTCCAAATGTAGATGAAAATGATACAGTTGCCTCTGGCCCCCAAAACAGTTCGCCAGAACACCTGAATACACCGAAGTCAAAACGCAGCTTGGCAGGCAAAAGTAACACCCGTATCAAGCAGCAGGGGAAAAAAGTGAGCCGATCCAGCAAGAGAGATCGGGGACGGGGCAGATGATTTTAAATCGTGCCTGTAGCTTATGGTAAAATGACCTGTAAATTAGCCCAGGGGAAGGATAATGGCATGGCTCTAGCTGACAGTAAAATGACATGTAAACTAGCCCAGGGCGAGGATAATGGCATGGCAGACCACTTTTCAAGTGTTGTAAAATTCTAACCAGTTGTTAGGTGTGAAGATGGAGGAGCTTTTGGTGTGAGGCCTCCAATTTAGGAATTGATTTTTGTAGTTTTTTGTATAAATATCACGGATAAAGCGATGGTGGCTTCAGTGGAAGTGATTAACTAGTTTGGTCTTATCATTTTTTGTGGAGACGCCATGCAATTTACGTTGTTAATTATCATTGTAAAGTTGATCTTAATCACAAGAGTGAGAACATGAACATGGACATCGTCTTGTCCTTGCTGCTGTTCTTGGCGTCAACGTTAAAATTTAAGCACCAGTGCTTACATCATTCGCTGTCGATGACATTGGACCAGAGTGCACCGGGATTACAACTTCGAAAGCCTATATTAAAAATCTTTTAAATACGCTTCACTTTTATTCTATTTACCGTGCTACTACATTCATTCATAAAATATACTTTTTTACAACATTTAAAATTTACATAAAATATAAAAAATGCCATTCATGCATTTTTTTTTTTTGACAATTTTCTGAAAAATTGGAATAGGGCTGTGGAGACTGCACGAGATTTTGAGTTGTACACAAATTGGGTTGCGTAAAGTTTTATGTCTCACATAATATGGATTGCACAATATTTGTTTTTTATAAGTATAAATTGATAATTTTATTAATATTTAGGGTTTTTTATATATTGATAATTTATAATTATAAATTCAATATTTTATTAACGTTTAGGGTTATTAATGTTTAGGGTTTTTTATGTATTGATAATTTGCAATTTTTAAAAAATAATTTAAAATTTATAAAAAGTTATAAAATGGATAAATATGAAATATTTAAAAATTATAAAAAATTTTGAATTATATATAGATAATTTATAAATTTATTATAATTTTTTATAAAATATCCATCTTATAAACTTTTGATAATTATAAAATTTATTTTCTTTATAAATTATAAAATATCAATATATAAAAAATCCTAAATACTAATAACTCTATACCTTAGTAAAATTATCAATTTATAATTATAAATAATCAATATATAAAAAAAACCCTCAATATAAATAAATTTAAATATTGATAAAATTATCAATTTATAATTTTTTAACAATTTATAAATTATACAAAACAGAATTAGAAGGCTGACCCCAAGAACAGCAGAATAGTTTGGGCTAACCGATAGTAAATGGGCCTAGAACCATTAGAAGGCGTCTGTTTTCGATACCTCTCTTCTCTCCGCCTGTCGCCACCGGTGGTCTGTGATTTATATATAATATGATTATGGACAAATGAAACCCTTGGCCTTTTGGGTGCTTCAGTGGGAGTTGGAAGTGCAAGAATGGATTCCGCGATAGCCCAGAAAACATGGGAATTAGAGAACAACATCCTTACGGTGGAAACACCAGACCCTTCATCGGACTCAATATTCTACTATGACGACGCGGCTCAAGCCAAGTTCCAACAAGAGAAGCCTTGGGCTAATGATCCTCACTACTTCAAGCGCGTTAAGATCTCTGCCCTCGCTCTCCTCAAGATGGTTGTCCACGCCCGATCTGGTGGCACCATAGAAGTGATGGGACTGATGCAAGGCAAGACTGACGGCGACGCCATTATTGTCATGGACGCCTTTGCTTTGCCTGTTGAAGGGACCGAGACTAGGGTTAATGCTCAGGCTGATGCTTATGAATATATGGTCGATTATTCCCAGACCAACAAGCAGGTTTTTTAACCTTCTTTCTTTTGCAACCCCCATGTATGGATTTTTATTCCTTTTTATATGATTTTCCTATAAAGCTAATGTTGATGAAACCCTAAATTAGCTCTGTCTCACTAATTTACTTTCTGCTTTTAATTATGTAAGATTGTTTGGAAACGGAAAACCTAATAAGTAATTATTTTTAGGAGTGTTCTTTCACTGTTTAGAGCTAATCTCTACTCTTTTTGCGCCAACAAGAAGGAAAAATGTTATTAACCTGAGTTTACCTCCGAACTTGTACTTTAGTTGACTCGGTGGTTGTCACTCTATCCTTGCAGTTATCTATATTTGAGTAATAGCTGTTTTTGTCTGTCTGTTTGTTTTTTCTTAAGTTAAGGATTTGTAACGCCCTCAGAAACCATAATAATATTTCCTATGAAAATCATTTCTTTTAAGAAGAATGTCGTTTGTTTCATAGGCCGGAAGATTGGAAAATGTTGTTGGATGGTACCATTCTCATCCTGGTTATGGATGCTGGCTGTCTGGTATTGATGTTTCAACCCAAATGCTCAACCAGCAGTTTCAGGAGCCCTTCCTTGCTGTTGTAATTGATCCAACAAGGACTGTTTCTGCCGGAAAAGTTGAGATTGGAGCTTTCAGGACATACCCTGAAGGATATAAGCCTCTTGATGACCCTATTTCTGAGTATCAGACCATTCCTCTGAATAAGATTGAAGACTTTGGTGTGCACTGTAAACAGGTTATTATGTGATTCCATTAACGTTCTTTTTCAGGATGCTTGTCGTCTGTCTGTTTATTGATTTTGTTGCATATTTTTCTGCAGTATTATGCATTGGATATCACTTATTTCAAGTCCTCTCTTGATTGTCACCTCTTGGATTTGTTATGGAATAAGTACTGGATAAATACCCTTTCTTCTTCACCTCTTTTGGGCAATGGAGATTATGTTGCAGGACAAATTTCAGATTTAGGTAATTGTTCTTTTCTTGTTTCATTTGGAAGGAAAATGCTGTTCCATACAAAGTATAATTGTGTTTTTTGCACATGAAATCTAGACCAAATTCTTCTTGTTTATTTGATCATTTTGTTCCATCTTGCAGCTGAAAAACTGGAGCAAGCAGAGAATCAATTGGCTCACTCTCGAATTGGCCCACTAGGACCCCCTCGAAAGAAGGAGGTCAGTATAATTATTGTTATTTGTGTAGTTCTCTCAAGCTACTTAGAGGATGATTTCGTTTTCTCTCACTAAATGTGATGTGCATACCCACTTATGAGTTGCAGGAGGAATCACAGCTGGCTAAGATTACTAGAGACAGTGCAAAGATAACCGTGGAGCAAGTTCATGGTTTAATGTCACAGGTGACTTGCAGTTCCAGATTTTCAGAAATTCTTTAATCTCGAGAATGCACCCATTAATTGATTATCTCTTCTGTCTTAACAGTTTATTCTTAGTAGTTTTCCATTTTATATTTGTAGGTTATCAAAGACATCCTTTTCAACTCTATACGACAGTCAAATAGGTCTCGGAATGAGCAATCTGGTCCTGAGCCTATGGTTGAAGCCTGATCTTAACATTGTGGCATCTTTGGAATGCAGCAACAGAAAAAATGATTACCTTGCTGATGTTTCCTTTACCTTGAGAGACCAGTTTTTACAAGAAAAGAATGATATTCCGGGCTGCATAAGTTTTTGTTCCCTTGCACTGATGTATATCTGGTCATCATTGATTTGTTTGGAACTAAGCTTTGCCTAATTGTCTTCCTTTATGCATGTTGAAATCTTAGTATGGAATCAAATCACAGTAGTTTTAAAATAGCTAATTTCCTAATTAGAGTTGTGTGTGTAAAATGGTGAAAACTAGCACAGGTTATGGGAATAACGGACGTTTTAAAGTTTTGCAGAATTTGACAACATGTCAGGGCGGTTTTCCTTAAACGGAGCTTCTTGAGCATGCTGTAGCCCGACAGGGCATCTAGGCCTTGGCCTCGTGCGTCCGCAAACAACGGTCTACAGTGGAAAACTTTTATAAAGTAAGGCCAGTGGAGTACTTAAGGCTTGTTGGCCCAACTCAACCCAAGTCCAATAGGTTTCGGCAACTCCCATTTTAGAATTTTTGTGGCTGTTCCAATTCAACAGGGTAATGACTGATGATGCGCCATATATGCAAATCTAACGAATCCAACATCATAATGGTTCAAGACGAATATGAATTATAGGTCAAATGAAAATTTCTCAAATTAACATATTTAAGAAAAAATTCTAAAAACATCCACTTTTTCCTGCACTAATATCGATCGTAAAAGAATGTCGCCCATGAAGTAGTAGCTGCACTGCTGCAGCCTGCAACACAGGCTATGCAGAAGTTTGATGTGGCAAAAGCAACGGCAAAGTCTCCTGTGTTCTATCAAAGAAACAGATATTGGCATGGATGGATGACAAGAAAAGAAAAGAAGCAAAAGATTAAAAATGAAGGCAATTATGTAGCACACTGAAAGAAAGGCAGGCCAGCAGCTTCCAATTAAATAGGAAGAAATAAATGAACAAATCCTTGGAGAAAAGGACAGCATCCTAATTCTCAAGCGATAGTGCTTTTCACATGCAAAGAAAGCAAAACCAGCAAAACCCTTGTGAACCTGCCTGTTTCTTTTATAGGTTTATTAGATTACAATCATTTTGGTTGGACTTCTCATCACCATCAATCCATCTCCAATGCCCATTTATATCCCACTAAATACAGAAAAGTGTCAGAGACAAAAGGCTTTACAGACAAAATCGCTTACCCTTTTTATCTTTAGTCAGATTTTGTGGACTCTATTAAGCCATACAATATTCCATGCCTCTCTTACCCGCACTCTACTCTCAACCATCTATTAGAAAATAGATTCCTTAAGATTGTTCACAGAGAAATGGTCCTCTTCGTGGGTTTGGGCTCTTTTCCATGTACCTTCGAAGCATTACTTCTGACAATCTCAAATGGGATCAACTCTCCACTCTTTTCTTTTATCCTAACTAGGAGTAGTCCACATTTCCCCCTTCTCAAGTCTTCTGTTTTCCCTTTTAATTTCGTCTGATGCCAGCCTTGTCATATAGTATTACAAGGGGAGGTAACATGTGAGAGCATTTCCAGAGCCCACCTCGTGCGGAAGCACACCTGTGATCTCACCACTTTGTCCTCTCTCTCTTTCTTTTCCTAAAAAAAGGGTCCTTCCTCATGTTTGTCCGTGTGAGGCTGTGAGCACTCTTAACCAACTTCATTCATTGAAAGTGTTTCCAAACAATTCATACCTGGACAATTCTCGTGAGTGATCTGGATTTGATTTCATATCTCATGACAGTATAAATATTATCACGGCCTCAGCTCATCGACTGCATTTTCTAGACGCATAGTTTTTGTATTAGACTTGGCAGTCTCCGATTGCATTAACAGCTTAAGACTTTTAACAACCTTTTAGAATAAGAATTGGACACTGTTAAAAGGTCAAATTGCAGTGGTGTCCCCTGGTAAATCTGATCAGGGTCCATCTAACAGATTTTGCATTGCATATGTACCCTCTTTGAGGACCATAAACCTTCAATGGAACGTACACAATGGTGGGTTTCACATTTTTAACTCTAGTTTGCGTAGCTATCCCAATGTTAGTTGGCGCTGGGAAGTGATAAGAACCGTCAAATATGCTCGATCACTTGGAAAGTGGGCTGTCCACTCTTATCGTCTCCAAGTTTGATACGATACTAGAGCCAATAGGCATTTCCACTGTTCATTATTACCTAGGCAAAGACATTGTCAGGGAAAGTTGGGACCTTGGCAACAGGGTAAGTTCAGTGGGCGTGTCCTATTTTCTTTCTCAATTGATCAGAAGGCATCAAACCAACCCAAGAAAAGCCTTTTTTTTTTTTTTTCCTCTCAAGAATCTTCCTGGTGAGGTAGTCCTGTATAAAAACCTCTAAAAAGCATCGGTGCCAATAAGCCTTGGGCTGCATTGTCACTGTTGGCAGTGGCATCTTTCCATTAGCAATTATTCCTCTGGCAGATTGCCGTATCCCTTTGCTTTACAAACTTTGCGTTGGTTTCTTTTCCTCCTTTCACTGGCTCAGATGGGGCAAAGGGTCTTTTAAAGAGCCCTTAAGGCCGTTGGTGGGCCCCTGGAACAACAATTATGAACTCTGGTGTTCATTGAGTACTAGTACCGAGGACTAGTGGAGGTTGCTTCGTGGGAATATATATATATAGCATAGTTATTAAATTAACAATTTATTTTGAACCGAAATTTTATTTTTAAAAATTGAATATCTTATTGTAAAATATAATAAATAATTTTAAAATTAATTATAAATAATATATACATATTTAAGATAAATAAAATATAAAAAATAATAAAAAAATTAATAAAATTAAATAAATATATGATAAAAATAAAAAGTATGATTTTTTAAAATACTAAACATATTCATTACTAGTATATATTTTTAAATAATATTTTTATATATTTTTTATTTTTAATTTTCTAACTAAAATTTTATTTTTTTTCAATATTTCAAGATTAAAATATATAGAAAATATGTTTTCAAGTGTTTTTTAGGTTAAAACTATCAAAATTGCATTTTTAGTTAATTGGATCAGATCAGATTTTTTGGACCTGGCCCAATATTATTATAAAGCGTATCAAAGTGAATCGATGTATCGTACGATACGTATCGATTCGCTTGTGCATCGATAGATACGTTATCGAATCATGATAAAATCGATTTTTTGTATCGATACGTATCGAATTTATAGTAAATTAAACCGAATCATATGATAAGTATCGCGTATCGTACGATTTTGATAACTATGATATTAAGACTGCTTAACAACACTTATTGAATCGAACACCATCTCTGATATCTGCTAGAATCTGCCATTCTCAATCCATCTATTATCACCAAACAGTTGTTTCCTTGAAGAAAGCTCATTTTAACAGATCAGCACAGCTTTTAAGCAGGAAACCAGCGTCATATCTCATTTTTGTAGAAGATTAGAATTTCACATAAAATTCTAATATTGCATTTGGACCAAGAATTTTAAAACTTGAAAGCATTCCAAAATAAAAGTATTTTAAAATTCATTAATTTAAAAAATTAGCATTTATAATCATTTTGTTTGAAAATATACTTCTTAGAAAGAATTTTTGAATATTAAAATTTGATGAAATAAAAAAATAATTACAAAAAAAATATTAAAAACGTGCAATATAAGTATCATTAGAATTATAAAAATGTGTAGATATTATTAATAATATAAAAAATAAATATATATTATATTTAATTAAAATAATATCTATCTTTTTTTAGTTTCATATTACTAGGGTCATATGTAAAAAAAAATTAAAGGAATTTTGAAAAATTACATCTTTAAGTAGATTTTTTAAAAAATTGTTGATGAGTTTTAAAATTCTTTAAATTTTTTTGCAAAACAAAAAATTTTATAAATTTTTAAATATTTTGGTTGAAATAATTTTTTTTTTCTTCTTAAACTCTCACGTCTAAACTGACATACTCTAAAAAGTCAGAAAGATTTGAAAGAAGGTTTATGTACGTATAGTTCTTATTCTATTTTGAATTGTATAGGTTTAGTTTGGAACTGAAACAGAGTGTCAGAAATCCACTCGTAACCTATGGGTTGTGGTTTAATTGATAACGTAGATTGAGTTTATAAGAAGAGCTTTCGAGTTCGACTCTCACTAAACACATCTTTGGAGAAGGGTTAAGAACTTTAACTGTGATTAAATTCTGAACAAAATTAATTTTAGATCGTTAAAATGGATGAAAAAATTTATGATCTACACAAAAAAAAAATCCACTCGTAACCTACTATCATAACTGCGATGTCGTCCGTCAGGCTACTTAACGTGCCCAACTCTTCTAACAAACGGGTCATAGAATTCAAGCATTAAAAATTAATTATTTTGGAAAAGTTTCCAACAATTTGACTTCCAGTTTCAGAACAGACTTCACAGTTCACACAACAATTGGATTAATTTGGATTAGACTAGCAACAGAGTATGGTCCCACAGAAGGCCTCGCTTGCGTAGAAGCGTCAATTGCTTAAGCCCGCCGATGCAGGAAATTATAGGGCCCCGCCATTTTAAGGGTCAATTAACCTCTTAGTACCTTTGAAATTTCCAACGCCACACATTGAGTTCAGATTTCAGGCAAATCCATCACTTGAAAGTTGAAAAAGCCAAGTGCAATAGTTTTCCCCTTTTATTTATTATTATTATTTACTCTTCTTCTTTTCATTCTTTCAACGCTCGCTGGGAATAGGTGGCCCAAACTCAAACTCCACAGGATAAAGCAAAGAGAAAAAATTAAGAAAAAGACCGTTAAGGAATTGAAGTGTTGATTTACTAACCATTTCTTTGGGAAATTTTACTGATTTACGGTAATTGGAACGTGAGCTGTTGGATACATAACAATCAAAGTCATATACGCAATAACGGAAGCAAAAATTGACCCATTGGAAGGGTCAAATTGTTCAGATAAATTAAAGCTACATTGCTATTCAAATCCCGACAGAGGATTAATGAAATATCATGTATATTAAACAGATTTTTTCAGATTATGAATTCGACAGGGTTAGGTACAAAATATCTTCTCAAGTTTGTTATATAGATAAGAAATTAAGAGATATGTATAAATTAAGAATTAAAAATACTGTTCAAATGTGAACATTTTGAGGGAACATATTTTTCTTTTTCTTTACTTTTGATTTGTTTGTACATAGAAAACTCAAAACTACAATTGTTTGGTCAACGTTCGTATGTTATAGCCTAATTATGTCTCGAACGGAATTGCTTGAGAAGTTTGCAATGAATGCAAAAAGGTGTGTGTTACACGCATGATTTGTTAGGGTTTTCTTGAGTTTGATATGATAAAAAATAGTGTCTATGCCTAATTTTGTGGAAAAACAAGCATTGTCATAACTAGTTATATAATTTTGACATTAACAATAAAAATCTGACTTATCAATTCCTATCTTCTTGTACTTACCTATAAATAAAAATTAAAAAAAAAATTGATATTAGTATCATATTATTCATATCCTTCAAAGATTCATTTGATTAATAATTCATTGATTGAATGATTAAAGATGAATTGTGACATATGATAAGTTTTATGTTCGAATTCAAACACTTCATTTCAATTTATTTAATGTTTTTCTTGTAACAAAAAAAAAAGTTCATTAGAATTTTTATTTAGGTTTTTCATATAAATCTTTTCAATATCATATTTGACAATTAACACAAAGGTGACATCTATTTTATATTTGAAATTGTTATAATTAATTGAATTGTGATGATTGAAATTAAAAATTTAGCACTTTAATAATAAATCATACTATTAACAAATCAAGTTTACTTTAAAGTTTCTTTTTTCATTTCTTCGGTTCTTTCGATTTTCATGAATAGTTGAATACTACCAGTTACCCTATGGATGACTTAACCTAATAAATAAAAAAAATTGTGTGGTTTATAAGAACGTGAAGAAACATGGGCAATTGAACAATGCAGAAATTCAGGCCTAAAGGGTGGAGATTTTTCTTGACATGATGATTAAAAGGGACAAAATTAATTCCTCAATAATGAAGAAACGTATGCAGAGAAGAAATGTACATTACATTTAAATAAAAATATTATTTTTATAATTTTATATTTATGTTATATCGCATAATTAAAAAATTAATTAATTATACATCACATACAATAATGTATGTAATGTAATTACATAACATGATTCTGAATATATATATATATATGTTAACATTTTATAATATTTATTATAATTTTTTTAAGTAAAATTGATACCACTATAATAATAAGGTTTTTTTTTTTTCTTTTGAAAAGTGAAAACCCATTAAGCAATTTTCTTTTTTAGGTAAAACCAGAAAATGAACATTGAATTATTATGAGGCAATTGCGCGTGAACTGACGGTGGTTTGTGGGGACAAAAGAAGACACAGCTCAAGTCGGAGCCGGTTATGAACGGGAATTTCCTAACCTCAGCCACCATAGATTGGCACACACGTAACCTTTTTGACAGTGGGATAAGTTAGAGAAAGATTTCCCATTTAATTTCGTTCCATGGCTGCCTTGTACTATCACTCTGCCTCCGCCCTCTCGTCACTTGCACGCCCCTCTCTTGCCCTTGCGACCCAATTTGTATTTCTATTTCTATCTTTCAGATGGGTCGGTCCAATTGAAAACATAATAATTTTTTTTACCAAAAAAATTTGCTCCAGTTGTTCTCAACTTACTAATAAATCATCTTCAAACCAATGATGTATAAATTGTCGCTGTCTTTTTTATGTGTGATTGTGGAGATCTTATTTTGGAAAGCTTTTGAGAGACTGATAAACGAATTTGTATAAAAGTGTAGTCCTGTACTCAAAGAAAATACTATCAACGACATCGAAGTTGTAATTCCAATATGACACTCAAATTAATTTTTTATAAGAGGTGAGAAATTAAAAAAAATTAAGAGAGTACAAAGATTAAAAAGCTCTGGAGAAGAAGATGAATAAAAAATTTTGAGTGTATCCCGAGACTTTATCTCTTATATTGTATTTGGATGTGAGCTAATTAAATCACATATCAACCATTTCTTACAAGGATAAACACACACTCAAATATGTAAATAACCTGATGGTTAAGGTATTGATTTTTTGGATGGACGATAATGGGTTTAATAAGTGATCCAAGTGCATATGGGCTTAAAATAAATCATCGTATAATTAAAACAAATCAAATTTTATATGGTATAGACCCTTGAAAAAATTACCATTCAATGCACTGTTACTTAAGTTTTTAAACTCCACAAACATGTTAAAATGATTACACATATCTTTTTGGAATATAAAAAATTAAAATATGTGTTATTATCTTAATT
The DNA here is from genome assembly GCA_031772115.1 of Heritiera littoralis. NCBI lineage: Eukaryota > Viridiplantae > Streptophyta > Magnoliopsida > Malvales > Malvaceae > Heritiera > Heritiera littoralis. The sequence goes on from JAPDPK010000003.1 coordinate 429,192, forward strand.
TCGTTAGTATAAACTAAAATTTTCATTAACAGGATATTAAATAATAATACTTTAAGAGTGCGTTTGGATGAAGAATTTTAAAATTTTAAAGCACAAATTAAGGCATTTCAAAATTTATCATTTTAAAATGTTTGCATTTATAATTGTTTTGTTCAGAAAATTTTTTTAAGAAGGAATTTTTGAATATTAGAATTTAATGAAATAAAAAATAATTATAAAAAAATAATGATATTGAATATTAGAAAAAGAAAAATATGAAATAAAATATGCAATATGGTATCATTAAATTCATAAAAATATGTAGATATTATTGATAATATAAAAAAACAAAAAAATATATTATATTTAAACAAAAAAATATGTTTTTGTTTTTAATTTTATATTCAATTGTGAGCTATGTCTCAAAAAAGAAGAAAAATTGAGAAGAATTTTGAAAAACTATTTCTTTGAGTAGATTTTTTAGAAAAAATTTAAACATTTTAAATTTCTTCATGAAATTTCTCAAAAATTTTAAAATTCTTCACATTTATTTGACAAACAAAAAAATTAAATTTTGTATTTTTAAATATCTTAATTGAAAAAAAATCTTTCCTTAAAATTTTTCATTCAAATACAGGCAGCGTAAAAAAAAAAATTTGAACATAAATCACAAACAATGCCAAAAAATTGGCATATATAAATTAATTAAAGTTTGTATAATAAAAAAAAAAAAAAAGGGAGGAAAGTCCGAGGAGATTTTGGGGAACAGGTGTATGAAGTAAGATTAAATAGAGGCAGCGCCTGGCGTGTCGAAAAAGGCCAGAAGGACCAAGCAAAGCGGGTCCCGCCGTGGCGTTGTGGTCACCTATATAAACGCATAAACGCAGAACCAGAGACTCCATTGGTTTACGTTTTCAAAGCCTCTTCTGCTCCGCCTTCTTTTTGTGTGTTCGTAGACTTAAACTTTTTGTTAGTGCTGCTTCGACCTTCTTAGTATTAGTATTAGCTTAGTGTTAGCCATTTTCCTTGCTTTTAATATTAGCAATAGACATGTGTTAGCATTTCTACGAGTATTTAAGCGTCTCGCAAATCCCTTTTATATTGGCTTAATTATATACTCTAATAGCTTGTTCCTTCTCTGGCTGTTGCTCCGTCGACTAAGCTTCGAAGATGGGTGGCGACAAGGGCATCAGCCTCGACGAGATCAAGAACGAGTCCGTCGATCTGGTATATTAATTCTTTCTCTCATTTTTTACATCAATATTATTTGATTCACGCATGTCTACACGTATTGGTTTGTGCTTGTTTTCTTATCATAAAAAGCTGATTATGTATATTTCTACCGTTCACTGTTTCGAAATTTCATCGTAGAAATGGTACATCTCAAATTCCGATTTCCTTTTCCATCAACTAGTGGAGGTTCTCGACTTTTTTCACCATGCGTGATTCAAACGATTGTTAGCGACTTTCCTTTGTTTTTTTCATTTTAAATATTTTTTTTTTTTGTGAATTTTAGCCAAACTGAGTAAAACTTCATGATTTCCGTAGATGAATATATTATATTTTTTCTTTGTTAGTAGATAAACTTGAATGTAACCAAAAAAAAAAAAGATAGACTTGAAACTTGAAAGTCGTTTTGTTGATAAAAGCTTAATACTATTATTATCTCCTTTTTATTTTCTTTGATTAATTGATTGATATAATATCGGTTTCTGGTGAGGTTTACTATCATTTTTTTCCTCATCAGTCATCTATCCATATAATATTCCACCATGTGCATCCATTTCACTCTGTATCTCTATTCTCTCCCCTTCTTTCTCTCTAATGACCTCATTTTTCGCTTTTTCACTATTATCTTTGAAAAGAAAAATTGGATTGAGCTAAGATTTAGAAATGAGTGTAGGAATCATTAGTTTCGCCTTAAATCTTGCGTTTGTACTTCACCGATAATTTTGCTATTGAAAAACAAAACGTAGTTTCCCGCAGTTCTACGACTGCGTAAATGCTTTCTATAAGATTTTTTTTAATTAGCTTTTCTTCGATTAATTTTTTTCTTTTGTAAGTTTCTTTAGCTTTTTGATAATTTTGAGTGGTCGAATCACGCGAAACAAGTGCGTCGATAAGGCTTGCGAATCACTGGAAAACGTGGTTGACGGATGGATTTGATGGCCAAGTGACAATCGTGAATGACCAAACCCACCCATTATTTGGTACGGCTTTTGTCAGGTATCTGCCGGTTGTACGTACTCGACCAACGCGATATAATTTCCCATATTAAAAAAAAGGAGTGTCCATTTGAAGTCTGACCATATTTTATTATAAATTTGACATTCGTCCCTTCCTGTGTATTATAAAAGCTTTTCCGATGTACTTTTCCAATTTTCTTTGAAATATTTTTTTGGCCAAAGTTTTTTCTGGAGCTGAATTAAATCTTTTCTTTACATTTTAAAAAATAGGAGTATATGATTCTGTTCCTAACTAATACTAGTAAGTTTTGGTAATTTCTTCAGCCAAAAAGGGTTTTACTGGTATTTCCAAATAAATTACTATTAATTGATTCTTTAAATATCAAGGGACGGTGATAGCATTTTGACTTCAGTACAGCATGTTGTTGAAATCATGTGCTGGGTTTCACATGATCAATATGAATCTCTTCACGAGTCGAAGGGAGATTAACCAATTGAAATGCTACTGTTTTTATTTTTGCTCTTGAATGGAGAAGTGCTGTACCATTGGATACAAGTAAACTAAATTTTCCACAAATGAGGAAATTTTATTCCCTCCTTTTTGAGGTTCTATTTCCCCGAATCTGATACTATTGGTTTGTTTTCAGCCGAGATCAGGCGGGTTTCTCTGACAAGCATCGGTTCCACATAGGTAGACAGTAGACTAGACGCCACTCCCTGTGTGGCTTCTTAGATTCTCTTCGAAAAGACACTATGCTTAGATAATTTTAGCTGCAACTCTAAGCTTCATACCGATAAAATTTTCATCAAAAGTAGATTCTTATGATACTTTCATCTTAAGTGATGATCGGTTGTCGCTGGTGAAATATGGAGTTCTTTGTTCTGCTTCACTTTTCTCAGTTTCCGGGCAAAACCGCACCATTGAAAATTTATTTAATTGATCTTGAAAGTAAAGGTTATTCACTGGTTCATGGATGGATGAATAGAATCACAGCCTAAACCAACAAGCTTACTCCTTAAATGTATTTTCTGTATAAGTTGGCTAAGAAAGTGATAATTAATTGCTTACAGGAACGAATTCCTATCGAGGAAGTTTTTGAGCAGCTGAAATGTACAAGAGCAGGCTTGACTACCGAGGAAGGCACCAATCGCCTTCAAGTTTTTGGACCGAACAAACTAGAAGAGAAAAAGGTCCATATCATAAACACTGACACATGAATTAGTAAATTTTCAACTTGTGTATTGTTGTATAATATGGTATGATACTCCGCAAACAGGAGAGAAAAATGCTCAAGTTCTTGGGTTTTATGTGGAACCCTTTGTCATGGGTCATGGAAGCTGCTGCTATAATGGCTATTGCCTTGGCAAATGGTGGTGGAAGGCCTCCGGACTGGCAGGACTTCGTTGGTATCATTGTCTTGCTGCTGATCAACTCCACCATCAGTTTTATTGAAGAAAATAATGCTGGTAACGCTGCAGCTGCTCTCATGGCTAATCTAGCTCCAAAAACTAAGGTGAAAATGAAACATTCAACAACTCAACAGTTCGCTGAGTCGTCTTTCCATCTTATTTTAATACTGGATTTAGCATCTTGTTTTTGTGCGATAATGTAGGTTCTTAGAGATGGTCGATGGAGCGAGCAAGAAGCAGCAATTCTGGTTCCAGGGGACATTATCACTATTAAATTAGGAGACATTGTTCCTGCTGATGCTCGTCTTCTTGAGGGTGATCCTTTGAAGATTGATCAATCTGCTCTGACTGGGGAGTCTCTTCCTGTCACTAAGAATCCATCAGATGAAGTGTTTTCTGGCTCAACTTGTAAACAGGGTGAAATAGAAGCAGTTGTTATAGCAACTGGTGTTCACACTTTCTTTGGAAAAGCTGCCCACCTAGTGGACAGCACCAATCAAGTTGGGCATTTCCAGAAAGTGCTTACTGCCATTGGTAATTTCTGCATTTGCTCAATTGCTATTGGAATAATCGTTGAGGTAATAGTCATGTATCCGATACAGCACCGCAAGTACAGAGATGGAATTGACAATTTACTTGTTCTCTTAATTGGTGGAATCCCAATTGCTATGCCAACTGTGTTGTCTGTCACCATGGCTATTGGTTCCCACAGGCTTTCTCAACAAGGGGCTATCACAAAGAGAATGACAGCCATCGAGGAAATGGCAGGCATGGATGTTCTCTGCAGTGATAAGACCGGGACTCTGACTTTAAACAAACTTACCGTTGATAGAAACCTTATTGAAGTGTTTGCAAAGGGTGTAGAAAAGGAGCATGTTATGCTTTATGCAGCAAGGGCTTCAAGGACTGAAAATCAGGATGCTATTGATGCTGCAATTGTAGGAATGCTTGCAGATCCAAAGGAGGTATTATTTTCTTCCATGCCTTTCTTCTGTTATATTTAGGATTGGGTCCAAGAATTTTTCAGTCACTTCGGATATTAATTGGCTAGGCACGTGCTGGTATCCGAGAGATTCACTTCCTGCCCTTCAACCCTGTAGACAAGAGAACTGCTCTAACGTACATCGATTCTGGTGGAAACTGGCATCGCGCTAGCAAAGGTGCACCAGAGCAGGTAGTAATACTTCTCATTTTTAAATATCAGTGATGAAAGTTTTAGGTAGATAACTTCTAACTTATATGCTTTCTTTGTTCTGAAATAGATCATAACTCTTTGCAATTGCAAAGAAGATGTCAGGAAAAAGGTTCATGCGATTATTGATAAATTTGCTGAACGTGGGCTTCGATCTTTAGCTGTTGCAAGACAGGTCAGCAAATTAAATTTTTGCATGCTTCATGTTCATTAGATAATGTAAATTGGGTTAATCATATTGTTTAATTTCTATTTCTGCAGGAAGTACCTGAGAAAACAAAAGAGAGTCCTGGGGCACCATGGCAGCTTATTGGTTTGTTGCCACTGTTTGATCCTCCGAGGCATGATAGTGCTGAGACCATCAGAAGAGCTCTAAACCTTGGGGTGAATGTTAAGATGATTACTGGTAAGAGTTGTTTAAATATTACTTTAGTGTTTCTACATTGTTTATAATTTCATGATGTAAATTATATATTATTTCTCTATTATACCCAGGGGATCAGCTTGCCATTGCCAAAGAAACTGGCAGGAGGCTTGGAATGGGAACAAACATGTACCCTTCATCTTCCTTGCTGGGCCAAGACAAAGACGCTTCCATTGCTGCGCTCCCTATAGATGAATTGATTGAGAAGGCTGATGGATTTGCAGGAGTATTTCCAGGTGTGTTGGTTGTAAAATGTCTTCCAAAATAAGTGATATTCCGGAAATTATTAAAATCTATGTTATACTAAGAACTATGTTGATAATTAAGATGACTTGAAGGAATCGGCTTTATTTTGCTTTTTAAAGAAATTTTCTGTGAAACACTGGACGTAGGCTGCTTGTTATCATGCGCATTAGTTATTGATTTCAAGGCATCTTTGATATTTTTAGGTTGCCTTTAATACTGTTATTAAATTTCTTTGCTATAGGGCCTTCTACTCCAAGTTTTTTTTTTCCCTAACAATCCCTTTTCATGTCAATGATAGAACACAAATATGAAATTGTTAAGAGGCTACAGGAGAGGAAACACATCTGTGGCATGACAGGAGATGGTGTCAACGATGCCCCTGCTTTAAAGAAGGCAGACATTGGTATTGCTGTTGCTGATGCTACAGATGCCGCTCGAAGTGCTTCAGACATTGTACTTACTGAACCTGGGTTAAGTGTCATTATCAGTGCAGTGCTGACCAGCAGGGCTATTTTCCAAAGGATGAAGAACTACACGGTTAGTCATACCGTAGCTTACCTTTGTTTGCTTTTATCGTCATGCAAGTGTTTGTAACCTGCTCTCTTATTCCTTTCAACTTTCCAGATCTACGCAGTGTCCATCACCATTCGGATCGTGGTAAGTATATAAAAACCAGTTGAGACTTTAACGCTAATAATGCTAAATAGGTTTACAGATGGATTAAGTCTATTCATTTTCATTTTGGCAGTTTGGCTTCATGTTTATCGCCTTGATATGGAAGTTTGACTTTGCGCCATTCATGGTTTTAATTATTGCCATCCTAAATGATGGTGAGATGATCTTTTATCAGATTGTTACATCAATAAATCACCGGAACCAACCCACCATGGTCTTGAATCTGACTTATTTTGTCATCACATATATAGGCACAATCATGACAATTTCCAAGGACAGAGTAAAGCCATCTCCACAACCAGACAGCTGGAAACTCAAGGAGATTTTCTCTACTGGCGTTGTGCTTGGAGGTTACTTAGCCCTAATGACCGTGTTATTCTTCTGGGCAATGAAAGAAACTGATTTCTTCCCTGTAAGAACAGCTTTTGCCATGTCCCATTGATGTATTACTTTGGTGAGATTTCTTATGGTTTTGCTAAGTTTCATCTTTCCTATATTTCAGAACAGGTTTAATGTTAGACCTCTGAGGGATAGTCCTGCAGAAATGATGGCAGCTTTATACCTTCAAGTTAGTATTGTGAGTCAGGCCCTCATTTTTGTCACACGGTCTCGCAGCTGGTCCTATTTTGAACGTCCTGGACTTCTACTAGTCAGTGCTTTTATCATTGCTCAGCTGGTAAGAAATTTAACCAATCTTTTATCATATCCATTTCAAAAATCTGTCTTTTCCTTCACAAGGTTTTGGCAGTGCCTCACTTCATTTGTAAAGCAGGTCTTTAGAAACGTTTGTTTCTTGGTTTCTTGTCAGTCCCAGTATTCCTTGTATGGCTAAGTTGGAATATATTTGGCAGGTGGCTACATTGATAGCTGTGTATGCGAACTGGGGTTTTGCAAGGATTAAAGGCATGGGTTGGGGTTGGGCTGGTGTAGTATGGCTTTACAGTGTGGTGACTTACATCCCACTCGATCTGATAAAATTTGCAGTCCGCTACGTTCTTAGTGGAAAGGCTTGGGATAACCTTTTGGAAAACAAGGTAAGATTTGTATTGCAATTCCTTGAAGAAAAGCTTTGTCTTTTCATGAATTACAATCTCTCCAGTTCTGCTCTGTTTCTGATTCGATGGCTCTTTATACTGTCTTCACATTATAGACTGCCTTCACGACAAAGAAAGATTACGGAAAAGAGGAAAGAGAGGCACAATGGGCAGCGGCGCAGAGAACTCTACATGGTCTTCAACCACCAGAAACCTCAAATCTCTTCAATGAAAGAAGCAGTTATAGGGAACTTTCAGAGATTGCGGAGCAGGCCAAGCGCAGGGCTGAGGTTGCAAGGTGAGTAAAAACTGAACTAATTTTACATGCACACATTTTTGCCGCTTCCTAGAAAAAAGTTCTTTCAAAATAAAAATGTAGTGAAATGTTGTTGTAGCATTTTGGCTTTTCACGATGATCTTATTCATGCATTGGGTAGGTTGAGGGAGGTGAACACACTGAAGGGGCACGTTGAATCAGTTGTTAAGCTGAAGGGACTTGACATCGATACGATTCAGCAGCATTATACAGTTTAATTGAAGAACGGCAGCGCATTTGGGAGAAACATAGGATCCTGTTCATGATGATCGTTCCCTTCATGAAGAACAAAACAAAACTATAACCATGATAACGTTGAAATATTAAGATACTACAATAGTTTGTAATTTTATGTTACATGTTTTTTTTTTGAATGCCGAGAAGGAAACAGCAAAATAAAATAACATTCAGTTTTGCTATTTGTGCCTGCTTCTTGTCTTACTCCCAAGTTCTTTTTTATTTATTTATTTATTTATTTTCTCGTCGTTATTTCATCATAAATTACGTCATAAATACTTATGTTCTCCTCCTGTTCGACAATGTATTGCCTTGGTAAAATACGGGTGTAAACGAAGACCCGGCTAGAAATGATACAAGATAAAATTAAAAACACACATTGTTCTAGTGACAGCTCTAGTTATTACAGTAAGGTTGATCATTTAGTTGGCGTCAAAGACATTCGGAATTTCATTTCTGATGACACCTTTTTAATTAGGGATAGTAATCAGGATAGTTATTCCATATATTTTGATAGTGAAAATCAAATTTTTGAGATTGACAATGATCATTCTTTTTTGAGTGAACTAGAAAGTTTCATTTTTAGTTCTACTAACTATAATCGGAATAATCACATTAGTAGTGGAATGTGGCTTCTTATCTTTGGTGGACCGTTGATTTGACATGCTTTATCAACAATCGCTCAAACAATTTGCTTCAACCAGCTGTACTAACATCTGACAGCGACACCTTTCCACCAGTGGAGATTCAATGCACAGGAAAAAAAACTACAAAGGGAAGGAAAAGTCGGGGAATGTTCCTATGCTATAGGAGACGATGATTCACAAATATGTCTCCATTACACATCTTTGTAACAACACACACCGAAACTTCTGAGTGACCAAGTGAAGTGCTAACTAGGGCTCCTACGCTGAGACATTTGCTGCAGGGCCTGTGGTAGATTCAACACAATCTCCGCATACGCTGATAACAAGAAGCAAGAATCAAACCATGGTGTGACCATGTGAGGAGCAAAACGTGAAAACTAATGAAAATCGATTATAAATTAGTAACCATGTTATGGCAACGGAGAACAAAATTGTGATCAGCTGAAATATTTTCTTCAAACTTAAATGCAAAACGAATTCAGTAAGGGTGGCACATATTTCATAAACATCATTTAACAGGAACTTCTTCAATTGGAGATAGGTGAAGGAAAGGCAATACCTTCCGGTAAGCTCACGGTTCTCAAGGCATCCTCTGCATAAGACAATCGAGCAGGAACGGGTTGGGAACTCATTGCTCCATTCTCCTTTCTGCTCAGAATGGCGGAGCTTGTATGATTCTTCTTGTATTGATGCATTGGCCATGCTAGAACTTTTACTCGAGTTGGAAGTACGGAGACAAGATCTGCATATCTAAGACTGACTGTTACCTTGCTGCAACAAATAAAAACATAACAATCCCATCAACAGCCAAGCAAAAATAATTAATTAACATCTAATGCCTGTTTAAGATAATTATCAGACTTTACGGTGAAGACTACTCTAACAGAGTAACAAACAGTTATTCCCGATATTCAATATTTCCAAAATATTAGTAGAAAATAAAGGAAAACAGAAGTATCTACAAGAAAGCTCAATCTACAATAAGCGAATTTAGAATCAAGTTAGGAAACCAAAATATCCCACAAAGAATCCCTCCTTTGAAATTAGTTTTGAAGACTTATATTAGTATAACCAAACTGAAGCCTGTAAAAACAAAGAAAGCAGAGCCATCCCCATTGTACTCTAAACAATGTAAATATAGATAAAAAAGGAACTTCAATACTCTATAAAGTGCAAAGTGAACCAACCAATCAGAGTCATCTAGTACAAATTCAATCATGTGGTATTGAAGGCTATGATACAGCTCTCGGATTTGATTTCCATACAACTCCTTGATAAGCCGAACCTGCAACAGTGGAGCAAACAAGTGCTTCAACAAACAAAAAATTGCCTAAAAAAGAGAACAACTGCTGGTAAGAAATCATTTCATAAAAGAAATCTGACAGCGACATTATTACCTGTTCACCTCTGTCTACATAAGCCTGCAATAATTCTCCCATATAATCTATAAATCTCTGAAAGTAGATAGATAAAGAAAAAAAAAATTAAGTACAGATTTAATATCATGGCCTTGTCAAGTAAAAGCCAGATAGGCAACAAGTTACAATAGCATTAGAAGAAAGAAGATCATTTTCAGCTTCTGTATTGGCAGAAAGAAAGGAATTGTGTGCTCAAGGACAGTCATCTTTTCAAGAAATGACTTGCTCTCAAGAACACAGTGGTACAGCTCACAAGGTTCCCCTACAAAAATTACAGAAACAAGAATTGTAAGACTGAGAAACCCTTGTCACATAGATGAGGAATTCAAGCCATTTATTCTAAAAGACAATAAACTTCAGAAAAAAGAAGACGTTGAAACAATTTCCAACTTCTCTTAAAAATTTTACATCTTTAAATCAAAATACGCCATGACAGGATGTGTCTCAGCAGCCCTAAGCCTTTGTAAGATCATGATCATTGAAGTAACTTTTTACATGCAATATTAGCCAATGAAATAGCTAACTGCCTAATGATCTAAAGATAAATAATTCTTCGTGAATACCTGCAAAAGACGTCTCATATAATATGCCGATTCTTTTCCCTTCCAAACAACAAATCACCTGTTCAATATAAATCAGAGCCACCAAGAAAGGACTTCACAGATACAAGAACAATAAAGAACATAGATAAAAAGTTGAAGATGCAAATATTGATCACTTCAAAACAAATTTACTGATAGTTAAATGTACTCTGTCTGAAGCAGACCTGCCTAACTATAAGTCCATAACTAAAGAGATTTTTCTTTTTGTAACTCCCATATCTTACAATTCTATGAAAATTCCAAGCACTTTCTCATGCAGCTAATCCTGTCAAAGAAACTGTTAAAAGACTGCCCCATCTGCCCTCATCTTTGAGTAACCTTTGATGATTTTAAATTCGATCACATCAAAAATCAACTTTTACATTTAAAGAGGAAGATTTCAATATCGGCTACATATCTCTACAAACTTCACTGATTGAACATTGTAAAAAGTGTTCTTAACATATTTTACTACCTTACTTCCGACTCTATAAGTAATTTTTTCCTGGAAATGGGAAGTTGGCATGCTGTTTGTGTCCCCAGATGCCTTTCTGTCAGCCTCCATGTGAACCTGATAAAAACCAAACAAGTTATCATCTAGACAACTTTATCAAAAGTTAAAGAGTAGAAAACATTATTATGAACAGAATGATTCGTTAAAGCAATAAGAAACATTCAAAACTAGACAACTGCCTCAATCACTAAATTATGAATTCAACAGTACAATAGAACAAGAAATACAATTGCTTTGAAGTATTCAGCAAAGCCATACCTGCTCTCTTATTGTAGCTAATAGCCCATCATTCCACTGTTCACCATCTAAGTGAACCTCTGAAGATTCAAACAAAAGGCAATTTCTTATCAGAGTTAAAACTTCTTAAGGTATCATGCAGAGAATGCTGCAATGAGAAGTTGAGATGTAAAGAATAAGAAAATGTGAGTTAAAAAGAATTTGTAATTTTTTACTTAATTGGTTGTGAAAAACCATCTTAATTAACTTACCTCATGGAACATCCAATTGAATATTTAGCTGTATCCCATAACTTAGGGTTTGAATCATCACACTTTTGTTTTCAGACTCTAATTATATATTTGATATAGTATTGTACCACACGAAGATTTTAAACATATAAAATTACAGCATCATAGAACGGATAATAGATTACTGCAAAACACATTTATTCATCAGCACAAAATGTTATTATATACTGCAGATGCATACACTTACCTTGAGTTTGAGAAGCTCTTGCAGCTTCAAATTCTTTCTGTAGACGATCAAATATCATCTTATCGGAATCCCTACCAAATCACCACCATTTAGAGCATTAATCCTCTAAGAACCAAAAAATTTAACATTCACGCTACAATTTTACAAAAACTCACTATTGCCAGAAGTCTAGAACTATACACATGAAGCATTTCATCATCATCATCGTCATAGCCTTTATCCCAAGAGATTGAGGTAGGCTACATGAACCAATATTTGAACTTACGCTAGCTCGTCCAACACACATGAAGCATTTATTACAATAAAAAGATAAGCTTTCTAAAGCCACCAAAACATTGAGTAACAAGCAACCAAGGGCAGAAAATACAATATTGAACATGATAGGATCAAGCATTCAACTTCCAAAATTCAAAACTTGAACTTAACATTGGGCAGCCAGCTCTCAATAGTAAAGAGAAGAGCTTTATCGATGATGTTCTCAATGTGAATGATAAACAAAGAATGATGCCCTAAGTATTAGGATAGAAGTTATACCTGGAAAGACGCTCTGTAAGCTGGGCATGCCTTTTGACAACATTTGCAACTGCAAAGAAGCAAAAGACAAATCAATTTTTATAGAAATAGCAGTCTTGTATACAAGTGGAATTATAGGAAGAAGAAAGAGATATAAGGTACATCTTGCTCGAGTAGTTTCCAACCGAATATCTTCCGCTTGCAGAAAATTCTGTAGACAGAGTGAGATAATGGCGCAAATTAACAAAATATTATAGCTGAAACAAACTAAGCTAATAAATGATGATGTGTAGGAAGTATTACCGCTTCTCCCATCACTGGGGCTAAGCTGTTAGGCCGCTGCGTTATATCAAGCATTTCAAATCAGGTTAGCATTTTAACAGTAACTTCGAAATAAGAACAAAAATCATCTTGCTATGCTAAGTTATCGGATAAGTTGCGCGCATGTCAAATTTTGATTGAAAGAAGAATATGACATAATAACAACAATAACAAAAGAATAAAAACGATATTCGAAATTTCATTTTACCTGAACAAACTTTGCCAAAAGTCTGCAGCAATTCGGAGAAAGAAAGACGAATTCTACAAATGATTAGCTTCTGATTTGTTCGTAATAAACCCTAAAACAAGAGGGGGGAGGGGAGGGGAGGAAGAAGGTACCGAGATGAGAGGATGTAGGACTCAACTGGTTTATGCATTGGGCCTCTGATTTTCCCTTTTCAACAGAAAATAGGCCCGATGTAAAACAGCCTAAAATGCAGTTTGGGCCTCGTCGCTGAGGTTGATCGGTTAAAGCCTGGCCTGGGCCAACCCCTTTACCAAATTTTACCCCAACGCCTAAGCCTAAAATTCTTGCTCAATTGTAGTTTTCAGGAAAAATCCGTGCGTGTTTTACTTTCGTTCTTTGCAGTAGTGAGTGCATGCGCGAACCTCTTCTTCTTCTTCTTCTTCTTCTTCTCAGTTCTGAATTTTTATATTTACCTCCAAAATTTTGTTTTTCATCATTCTTATAACATCCAATCCAAGAAGTTTGATGGCATCGGTGGCTTGGTAGGGTTGAGACTTGAGATGATCTCTTCTCGATCGCCATCGTTGCTTGCTGCATGCTGTTGCATGGCGTACGTTGTAATAATCAAATCATAAACAAAATTTTTGAAGGCAGATATCTTTGCTTTATTAAGCGGAAGCTAACTTGCTGGTAATAATTAATTAAGGACAAAAGAAGGATTGGATGATATATAAAACTCAGAAACTATGGAAACTACATATATAAAACTTACTACTTTGCCAAGATAAAGATTGCCGGACAATGAACAAAGCTCAGGGCTCAGGCCAGCTCCGCTTAAGTTAAGATCACATGTTTCTTCTAGCTCCTAAACAAAAGGCTTGCTATATATTATTGTTGTTTGCAATGACAATGTTTTCATATATATGATATACCAAATACATTATTTATTCTAGTATTATGTAATTTTTTTCCAAAGTAATATATATCTGATTAAAGAATTATCCTTCTTTACAATTGGTATATTTCAACTATTTTATTTGCTTTCATGGTCAAACTCAAAACTTTTTCTTATTGCACTTTTGCACAAAACTAAAGCGAGAGACAGAGAGAGGGAGAAACATAACGAGAAAGAAAAGTGCAAAATAAAATTAAAAAAGAAAGAAAGAAAGAGCAATCGAGCTAACGCAAAACAAAACGGAGCTGAAATAATAGCAAATCAGGTGTAAAGAAAAGCTCGAAAAAATAAATGCGCTCTAAATAAACACAGACACAAATTGTAAATTAAAAAAAAAAAAGGGTTAAATTCAAGGGAGAGTGAAAAAGAATCGAGGCTTCGAACAATCCAACCCCAACCAACAACTGAATTCCTCTGCGATTGGTCAAGCAAGTTGTTTGAGGTCAGCTCTCTATCGTTTTCGTTACTCCGGAGCTTTTTTTCCTTCTTCATTGTGCTTGTTTTCTCTGCAATTCATGTTCTCTTCTCAACTCTATCCTACCAATTCCACTGATCTCTTTCCTTCTACTTAAATTTTCCTTTTCTTTTTTTTAATTGCTCTAAAAAATACCTTGGGGTTTTAATTGCTGCAGTGGTTTTTTTTGGGTTCGTGCTCTTCCGCTTGAGACGACGCGCTCGTTTTTCTTTTAAGTTCGGTGATTCCAACTCTAGGGTTTTGATTTGTTCTTTGCTTTATTCAATTCGGTTTTGCTTACTGGGGTTTCTATTAACCAACTCAACTGGAGTTTGATCCCTAGGGCTTTGGTTCTACGAAGATGAGATTTGGGTTTGCATTGTACGGTTTTCCCGTGGGTCGATTTAGGGATGTTTGGAAACTGAAATAACTCTATCTACCTTGGGAATTGTGTGTTTTTTTTTTTCTCTTTCTCTGGGATTTCATGCTTGCTACTCTCAATATGCGGAGATTGAGACTTTGATTTGCATTGTATCGTATTCAAATTGGTCAATTTCAACTTGTTTGGTAGTATAGAAAGCTCTAAATTGGGGTGGAACGGGTTTCAGTGGTTTTTAGTTCTGTGAATGGTGTAGGAATCTGCTTATCGAGCAATGCAACCTCAGCAGGGCTCAAGAATCGATTTAGGTGAATTGAAAGCTGAGATAGTGAAGAAACTTGGGGCTGACAGGTCAAAAAGGTATTTTTATATTTTGAGTAGGTTTTTAAGTCAGAAGCTCAGTAAAAGTGAGTTCCATAAGTCATGTTACCGCATTCTTGGGAGGGAGAATCTTCCACTGCATAATCAGTTGATACGTTCAATCTTGAAAAACGCATGTCAGGCTAAGACTCCACCACCAGTTCATGAAGCGGTTCCTGCAAAATCTTTGATACAAACTGTTAAAAGTTCTCCTGGTAGAGAAGATGGACATGAACAAATTGGATCTCTTGTTCCCAATCAGAATCCAAATATGGCCATTTGGCCAAATGGGGTTTTGCCAGTGCCTTCTCCGCGAAAGGTTAGGTCTGGAATACGGGATCGAAAACTCAGGGATAGGCCCAGCCCACTGGGGCCAAATGGAAAGGTTGAGAGTGTCTCACATCAATCAATGGGTATGGAAGAGAATGGCAATAAATTGGGTACAGAAAATGGGGATTTGACTCCATATGATTATCAGAGATCAGTGCAGCATCTTCAAGCAGTTGCCGAGCAGCCTGAAATTGAAAGAGAAGGTTTGGTGCGATCCACAGATAAACCAAGGGTGCTTGGTAAAAGTCACATTGAAGGAGCCATCGTTGAAGATGGGGAGGAGGTGGAGCAAGTTAACCGCATTAATCTCTCCAGAAGTCCTCTGCTTGCACCACTTGGGATTCCATTTTGCTCAGCTAGTGTTGGTGGGGCCTGCAAGGCTATGCCAGTGGCAAGCGGTGGTGACTTCATTAGCTACTATGACAGCGGTGGTTTGTATAATACTGAGGCATTGAAGAAACGTATGGAGCAGATTGCAGCAGCACAGGGCCTTGGAGGGGTTTCTTTGGAATGTGCTAGTATGTTGAATAACATGTTGGAAATATACTTGAAGAAACTGATCAAGTCCTGTGTTGATCTGGTGGGATCAAGGTCTGCACATGGGTTGGGAAAGCAGTCTTCCCACAAGCAGCAGCCTCAAGGCAAGCTTGTTAATGGTATGTGGCCAGGTAATCACTTGCATATACAAAGTAGCTCTGGGCCCATGGAAGTTTTGCAGGAACAGGGGCAGCGGTTCTCAATATCTTTGCTTGATTTCAAAGTGGCAATGGAGCTAAATCCCCAGCAGCTGGGTGAAGATTGGCCATTGATTCTGGAAAGAATTTGTATGCATTCGTTTGAAGAATGAAATATCCTACAAAGATTGGTTTATCCTGAAGCTTTCATTGGATCTGTCCATTCTGGTTCACATGCTTGACATATGTTGGTCACTGAAGCTCCCAGTTCTCTCCCATTATTGGCATGGACCAGATGGCGCCCCATTCAGATAAAGCTTTGCCCCTTGCAAGATGAAATTATGGGGTGGGGGATGCATATACTCCTGCTGCTGAGCTGGGATGGATCAGAAATTATTTTTGAGCAACTGAGCTAAGGTGCTTGAAAGGAAGTGCTTACAACCGGTTGCTTTGTTGTACAATTAGCATTTTTGTTGGCTGCCTTCTGCCATCTGAGCAGATCTCAACCTTTTCTTGTAATTTACAGCCAATGAGGTGGAAATCTAAGAAAGTTTTGCAGGGATGCTGGTTTGTATCTTGGTGAAAGGTAAAGTTACTTTTGTAAGAGCTGCAGCATTGCTCTGTATGTAATTTTAAAATCTGAGAATTGATTGAGTTCGATATTAATAACAAGTTGACATCCATTAGATTGTCCATGATGGTTAATGTTTAGATGCTTCGCAAGATGATGCATGAAAAATCTATTTGCTAAGATCTGATGCCATGTTCTTGTGCAGTTGATGTATTTTTAGTTGTAATTAATTGTCATTTAGAAGATTTAGTGGCATACAGTTTTTCATATTGCTGAAACTACTGTTCTTGATTGCTGATCGGATATGTATGAAGTTGCCCTTTTTTTAATTTTCTATATGTGTAATATATATATATATATATTTATAGAGAGAGAGAGAGAGAGAGAGAGAGAGAGAGAGAGAGAGAGAGAGAGAATATGAAGTTTTTTGAGTTACAGAGCAAAACTAAACAAAAAAGAAAAAAAAAAAGAAAAGACAGGGTGAGAGGGAGAAAAATTCATTTCTACAGCATCAGTTGATTTTCAAAATACTGTATTGCTTGTCAAGTGACTTGGTATCAGGCTAGCTACTGTATCACGTTTGATGAAATTGCTTATTCTGAGCTTAGAAATGTCAAGCAGTTATTTCATTTTGTTTGAATCTGAAGCTGGCCAAACTTAATTGATCTTAAGCTCTATATCTGGGTATATATTGCTTCCTGCAAAATTATATTGCTAGGTTAGTTTGCAGAATGCTTGCTATTTTTTGCAAGTATTATGTGGATCAAATCATCCAATCTGCATTCTGATATCTGACTATCTGGAACAGGAAAAGGGGAGTTGTAGATGAACAAGATTACCTGGTGACTAAAAGAAGTAAAGATTTCTCAATATTGGATGAGAAAAATTCTGTACCAACAACCCTTCTCCGTTCAGTTGGAGTAGGCACTCTTACTTGCTAGTGCATACAAAAGCATTTCTTCAACTTCACTCTGCTCTGGATATGAGAACATTAATTCTGAAGTAGAACCTTGTAAATATAACATGCAAATGCTATATTTCGTTGAGTTGTCCTTTATTATTGAGCTGGTATTCAATAAAATTGTTTTTGGAGTTTTCTTTATTGTTTTAATTAGAATTGCACCCTTCACTTGGGGTTTTTCATTATTAAATTTTTGCTAGTCAGTATATCATAACCTGAAGACTGTTTTCTCATTTATATCTGCATTGTGACACAGTAACTATTAGTTATGCAACTCAGTGATGGTAGGTAAGTACACATTGTTTATGCGAATGTTGTTCCTTATTCATATACCATGAATCTTTTGCACTATTTTATTTGTTTGTTATTAAACTCATGCAAGAGATGCTCAATGTTCTATTGCTTTTAACCTCTGAGTTACCTTATTGTATGTTTGAAGTTGGGAAAAGTCTCAATTAGTTGGCTGCTATTGAACTTTGTTAGTCTGTAGGGATAGGCTAATTCATATTGTGAAGACATTTATGTCCCTTGTAAAGATGAGAAGAGATCAGGAGTAAGCTAAACTTACTGTGATATCACTGAATATGTTGTTAGCCTTTAATTTTCCACTACATAAAAAAATTTTACTGAAGTGGCTTGTGTTGAAACCAGATCGGCACAAAGCTCAGTTATCTTGGTGTCCTTTTTACTATGGGTCGGATTGCTTTGTTTTATGCTATCAGCATTAAACTCATTAGCTATTTCAGTTATCTGGAATATGCAGCTGGCATTGAAGTTCAGTTGGTGAACTACTGAATGATTGATGTTCTTCCATGCCAATAGATTTTTGAGAATTTCTATTACAATATTGGTCCGGGGATTCTGACGGATGTATAGTTTTTCATGTCTTTTTGAACACCGATCTATAACTGTAAGTCTCCAAGGTCATTGACTCGCATCCTCAAAGTATAACAAGGACTTGGTTTAGCTATGCAAAATGACCAATCTGATACATACAACAGAAAGGAAAGCACCGAACTGAAACCGGTGAAAATGAAAGGCAGCATCGCTTAAAGATTGAGAAAAGAAGTAGGAGGTGCCACCAAAAACGTGTCAAAAAGCCTTTGCATTCCTGATGGGGCGCTTCCCATTCCCAAGTCAAAAATAGAATTAGAAGCAGAGGAGTCTAATTGTAAAAGCGACTGCATGGAATAATGGACATGAGGGAATGTATGCAGAATCTGATAACTTATCGCAAGGGAAAATGAGGGAATAAAAAAAAGGTAGTGGCTAATAGCAGTTACTTTCACAGAAGATCCTATATCGTTGCTTATCCATCCTTCAAATATCAGCAAATTCCCATAATTTAGTGGTCTAAGAGAAGCACAGAAGTAAAAGATCTTGGTTTTGCTAGCAATTAAGGCAGGGATGAAAAATAAGAACATCAAGCGCCTGACATTTACCAGAGAAGAGAAAGACACTGATCACGCTCAAAGAACAGCAGAACATGTGCATTTTGATTCACATTTCTTTCATGGGTGAATGAGTTCCAGTGCAGAGCCAAGAGCACTTGGTTTATTAGTTGACTGACATGAAAGGGATTTGATATTTACATATATGATAATAAAATAAAAAATGCTTAAGAGAAGCCATCAATTTGTACAAGCTTTCTATGCAAATTCAACTGAATTATGACTTATGAGGTGAGCGAAGAAGACTGCTTGGGTTCCGCTGATGCTTTGCAAATAGGGCACCAATTCTTCACCCCCAGCCACTGCTGTATGCATACCACGTGATACCTATGCTCACACTGCAACCTCCCTACTTCATCTCCAATGACATACTCTTCCTGCAGAAGGAAAATCAATTGATGAATTCCATTAAATTGAACAAAAACCAGTCTAGAAACCACCGCAGTCACATCCAGATATGACCAAGGAAAATAGGTAGCTTAAGCTCTTTAATGATACAGTGGAAAATTATATAGAAAAGGACCTGACATATGCTGCATTTGACATCATCCTTTTCACCCTCACAGCTGACATTAGCATCCTCTGAGGATGTGGCCTCATAGTTTCCTTTTTCAAGGCATTTTGACAATGCTTCTTCTGGTAGCGCAGTGCTGACAGTACCCATCCTCTCTTCTAGAGCTAGCAACTCCTGTCATGATAGCAAGATAAGCTGACTGCTGATCCCATAGTTTATCTTTAACAAGAAGCATATAGCGGGGAAAATAAAATGCAAACTTAGCACCAACATAGCAAAACAAAAACATACCTCATATGACATGTTATCTATATCCAGTCTCATGTCCCTATGCTGGTCATAAAAGTTTAGGCCATTAAGGAACAAGCTGGTTTCCAGAACAAGCAATTGCTGCAAGACCGAAACAGAATCAGCAGAGAACAATCAGGAAAAGAGACACTTCAAAACTAGTTACCTCATACGTCAACTCTTCATCTTGTTCAATCCTCTCAAGTGCTAACAATACCTGTGTAAACATAATAGATTACTAACAGAAAAAGCTTCAGTAATTCGATACTACTGTAAACAAACTACTAATGGTTCATTTTTGCAATCCTAAAAAATATTTGCAACCCCACTCGGTCCCTTTACTGAGTTCCATGGAAGGAAAAAACGAAAAGCAAGAAAGCAATAAATTCATCCATAAGATTATGCAGGTCAAAATGTCCTGTTAATTGTACCTCTGCAATGCCATCCATGTTGTAGCGCCGGAAGCTATCCCGGTTAACTGAAGAGCGGTTAGTGCCAACTTCCGAAGGACTAGACGGCATGATACTGCGTAAACTCTCACTTACTCTTCCTGTTCGACTGTAAGAACTAGCACGAGTTGAGGCAGTTTCTGTGGAAACAGGATCACTCAAATCAATAGGCATATTAGCTTGAGGCACTTGCGGCATGACCATGGGGGACTCGTTCAAAGTCAAACTATTGCCATTTGCTTGGTTAGGGAGTCTTCCTCTACCATTACCACTGTTTGGTCTCCGAGTCCTAACTGAAGATGCAACCCCACTATCCCTGTTAGAAGGCCAATTTCTGGTTCGCCTTGAATCAGAAATAGAAACACCATGGCTAGCATTGTTCCGTCCCTCCAAAGCTGGCCCACTCAACTTCTTTCCCTTGGTGGAAGAACTACCCTCTCCATCAGAATTTCTCTTTTTTACTGTATCTTTCCTTCTGCTGAGGCTTGAATCGGATGATGAACAACCAGATGAAACAACATCAGAAATAGAGTTACATCTTAGATTTCTCAAACCATACCTGCTTGCGTTGGCATGAGTTGCCTGGGAAGTATATCGAGATGCCAAAGTTGATGAACTGGCCAGAGTATCCTGGTTGCCCAATCCAGATCTATGAATAAAGTTTCTCCTTGGTCTCGGGTTTGATGCTACACTAGAACTTCCCACTTCCATCACTGTAACTTCCCTCGAATCAGCCTCTTCAGATTCAGGCTGCAGTCCTCTTTGAAACTTTCCTGGTGGGGGTATGAGTTCTGACACTTCTGGCTCATCCTGAACGCTACTAGTTTCAGATGAATCAGTTTCCAGCTGAGATGATAGCTTTTTCTGAGGATTTCTAGAGGATTTTCTAGGGTTGCTAACTGCAGAGTATGCCCTAGAGGAACTTCCAATTATTTCTTTGCCACTTGATGTTGGAGTGCGGTAAGAAGGCCTCGAAGATTTGGCTTTTTCAGAGAATCCATTTGAAGTACCTTTCATGGAGTTCATCCTGCCACTGCATCCGATTCGGTTGCAAAATTGAGCATTTCGTTCTCTATTATTAACATGATCCTTCAATATGAGACTTGATCCCTTGCCAGGTACAACAAGCCCATCAACAGCTCTTTTACCAGTATATCCATCCATCTAGTAAACAAGTATCCTTAATATCTGGTAAAACATCAAAATAAATGTATCATATAATAATGACAGAAATCCTCCACCATGACATGACTTTAATCCAGGACGAAAAAGAAAACTTATAAACCATAATTGAAATTTGCAAGTATACACTGCATTATACTGCAGGAACCTGCCATGTTTCATTGGATGTAAGATAAATGATTAAATACATTGTCTATTTAGCCAGCCCATTTATAGGAGCTCAACCACGTTGCCAACAACAACCTTACTTAATTCTTGATACCTACTTGTATACAAACTTACAAGTTTTCAAAACTAAACCACTTGTCAAACTTTCAAAGCAGGGTAACTTTCAACATAACCATGAAAATGAAAGAATAGCACGGGTGTTCATATATATATCCAACCTTCAAAACATAATCATAACTAATCAATCAGCAATTCAATTGCCCATTAAGTTCAAGAAATCCGCAAAAGAGACTGCCTTGCAGCATTACTTAAAGGCTACTCAAATATGGAACCATAAAGGTAGAGACTTGCAACCTATTTTCAACCTAATTTAATCTGTATTGCTGTAACCTATGCCTCCCCAAACCCCCCCACAACCAAAAAAGAAAAAAAAACCATTGCCAAGAACAACATGCAGAACTTAAATCTAAACCCAAATTAGAAACTCGATTCTATTTTACAATCCAGACGATTCTTCATCAAGAGATAAATCTGAATTTTCCCTGCATCAAAAACAAATTATGCTACAATAGCGCAACAGGGTTATGAAATCCAAACATGAACGTTCACAGAAATAGAAGCCAACTGAATCAATAAGAAAGATAGATAGTTGAGAATACACGGGAAAGAGGAAGAAAGAATGAAACACCTTAGTTATCAAAGGATCAAACATATTCAGAAGGAGAGCCTTTTGCTGTTTTCTCAAATCAAAAAGAAAATAAATAAATCAGAAAAGCGAATAAGAGGAAAAGAGAAACCAAGAAAAAAGAGGAGGGTAGATGGTCACATGCCCCAGTATTGTATTTGATCCCATCAAAAGTGGGTCTCTCCCTTTGGCTTTCAAAGGCCAACGTTTTGTTTGAACTATTCTCCACACAATCATTTTATTTTTTTTCAGCTCTCTTTTTCTAAAAATAAAAAAAGGACTTTGTCCGTGATTTAAGGGTGGAAAAAGCTGATAACCCTTCAAATCCCAAATTACAACTTAAAAGTAGCAGAAAACTTGAAAAAAGCAAATTGAATATTTCTTTAATAATTGATCATCCCTTCCAAGCCACCATATAGCAAGGACCAAATTCTTCTTGGCAAACAGAATGATCAAGCCATCAAAATAATCAATCTTTTTTTTTTTTTTATAAAAACTTGGATTTGCCAAGGATTCCTTTTTCTTGAAAAGGAAAAGAGCTATAAAATGTAAGAATTTTATACATAATGATCAAAGCGTGCATACGTACGTGCGTGCGTGGAGGTAAAAAAGAAGAAGAAAAGGGGAAGGAAAGCAAGGAACAAATTAAAGGCGTTAGATTGAAGGAAAGTCAATCATGTTCTTCTACCTCTTTGCTTCTCAGTCTTCTCCTTTTGATTCTTTGAACACAGAGAGAGAGTTTGGGAGTCTTGAAAGAAGATGAAGGAGGAGGGGGGAGAAAAGGCTGTTGTTTTAAAAGGGGAGAGAGAACAGAAATGAGAGTAAGAAGAAAAAGAAAGAGGCAGAAACGCGTGTATGAAAGAAACACCCAACGCCTGCCTGCCTGCCTGCACTCCGCAGCGAGCCCAACTCTAATATTAATCTTTTTATTTATTTTTTATTATTATAACTAAAAAAAATAAAGAAAAAGGCTGTAAAATGAAATGAAATGAAATTGAAGGACTGCTTCTGCACCCGCTGCCGTCCCCTCCCACCAGCCAATTGGGTTGGGTGAGATCGAAGCCCTTGACTTTGGGTTAGGATGGTCAAAATCAACGGCTTAAGAAAACTGTGGGGTCACCTTGTTTTTATTCAATAAAATACAATAAATAAGGAGAAATGAGAAGCAGCTTAAAGTGGAATTAATTTTGTGGACTGAAACGGAACAGAGGCACACACCAACAGCTAAGCCGCCCCGCCCCTACCTTTTTTTTGTTTCCTTCTTTTTCTTTTCCAATATAAATTTTTTACATGAATACCAGTATTTATTATTTTTATTCAAATTATGGATTTTTCATTTTTATTCAAATTTAAAGGAATTTTTTATTTTCAAAATTTTCATAAAAATCGAATCTAAATTGATAGAATAAATTATTTCTATTATGGACAGATGCAAAATAAACGTTAAGCATAAGATGAGGGCGAAAAGGATAGGGGTGTGAGACAATAGTTGGTTCGATAATTGATATGATGTCTTCTTTTACGGAATATGATAGCGTTTAATTATATGAAGTTGACACATTATTTTTTATAAAAAATATAAAATTGATACGTATTTCTATTTTTTCGTATAATGAACCTATGTTGTTGATTAGGGAGGCTTTTCTTCTTATTCGATAAAAAAAAAAAAGAAATTAAAGATGGGATTGGGTCCTAACACTCGCTTAAAGGCCGTTGGACCCACGTCCTTGCCTTCTACCTGTTATACGCTAATTTCACTTACAGGCCCATCTACCATTTCTTTGCATATTATATTTAGATTTTTTGAGAAAAAGGAAAAGACTTGAAGCAATCAGGATTCAGGAAACCGTAACACAATTGAAAAATGTATTCTTAATTGATTAGCATTGACTGAAGAGAGTTTTTGACACATTATTAATTAATTAATGTTTTAACCTTTATATGGCTAGCTTTCTTTCAATCTGAGTTTCATATATGGGAGACTAAGCTTGAATGAAAAGATATATTAGCAGCAGCGGGGAATGCGACCATTCAACAAATTCAATAGTCATAGATCATTCTAAATCTTTATATTAATTTTTGTTAATTTTTAATTAGAAGTATTGTAATCTTTATATTAGCATTTATGTTAATTTTTATATTAGAAGTATTGTAAACGTAAATATAATATCGATAAAAATAAACACATGATAACAAACGTAAATATATAAAATTAAGTGTAAATAAATATGAAATAAATTAATTTTACAATAAAACCGATTTTATTTTAGAAATTTTCATTCTTCATCGTCATCCGTGAAAGAGCTAGCACAAGGTAAAGAGTAATTATAAGAAGAAGAAGAAGAAAAAAAAAGAATGAAATACTGTTGAGGCAGTGGGTGACGACAGACGAGGGTGTGTGAAAGCATTTGAATCAAGAAACCTAATTTGGTCAATTAGCACTAACAATTGTTCTCAAGGAAGTTCAATTACTTAATAATAATAATAATAGTAGAAAACTAGGTTGTCACTCCCCACTACAAAACCAGCTAGTGCAATAATTCATAATGAAAGCCTTTCTTCTTTTCCCCCATGATTAATGGTTGGATAAAGGAGAAAAGGCTCAAAACCTGAATCCCCGATTTAATAAAAATGCTAAGGTAAAGCTAGCTAGGTCAAATCATTATGGATTAGAATTATCAGCCCCACGTGTGTGACTCTTTCTGTTTTTTGTTAATGGTTTTGGTATATGGAGTTTTTCCCCACTGGCAATAATTAGGATTAGTATTGTTATAGATTAATTTGGCAATAAAATTGAACAGAAAGAGAAAAAGAAATACTTATTTTCTTCTTCTTCATAGATGAGTCAAGCAATAAACAAATTTCTAGATAACAACAATGCGGCATCATTAGAAAGTGGAAGGGCCAGCCAGCCAAACCCCAACCGCAAGCACGATAAACAAAATAGTGGATCGACCAAGTGAAAAGGTTTCCAGCAATGTGTTGTTCTTTTTAGACAATTGCTTTTTCTTGGAAGCTAGCTTAGATGGACAAATTAAAGTCCTCTTTAATATAATAAGTTAATTAATTTCAAGTGCTAATTTAATTAGACAAAGACCTTAGTGGAGTTTTATTTTAATTTACTTAATTTGCCAAAAGACCATCTTCCTTGGCGCTTCGATTATGACAAAATGAGGTAAGAATGACTTTTCTATTTCTTTTTGCAACAAATAAAGGAGAAAGAGTGTATAAAATATGAAAGGGAATAAATTAAAAATGAACAAAAAAAAAAAGAAAGGGAATAAATTAATAAGAAAACTGATAAAGTAAAGGGAAGAAGGTTCATGCATGCCTTGCCAAATGTAAGACAAGGTGAGGTCCAAGTCCCTACCAATTCCACTGCGAATGAAATAGCTATACTATACTACTTTATATGATTATGATTAAGGTCTTGTCGTTTGTTGGCTATTAAGATAAGCTTCAGATTATAAAAGTATATGCAAGCTTTTCCAATGACTTGGAAACTATATATGTAATATTAACAAAAAAAGAAGCAAAGGGGCAATTTGCTAATACGTGGACATTACTGAGTCAATTAGTGATTAGAGAAGATTATGTACAGGTTGGCTTAAGCCACTAAACTTACTCTATTAGGATTTGGGTCCATATATATATATGGCGTACGTGTCGTCTGGGATGGTTTTTTGTTTTGTAGAAGCAGAAATTACCCTTTTTTTTTGTTATCCGACCCCTGCAATGTTTCTGTGTGATATTGTATTGGACGATGATGAGTTCGCAAAAGAGGAAACCAAACATGTAGTTTGATTTGGATTTGGTAATATTAATGGAAAGTATTTGTAGGGATGGGGTAGAACGATTAATAACGTCATATCCAATCCACAGAAATGAGAATCTCTTCTCTACTTTTTCTCAGAAGTAGGTTTTGTTTCAGAGATGGTATACTTTCTGTAATCAACATCGCCCACTGCTACTAACCCAGTCCACTAACACCATTACTTGTCGAGAAAAACAACTGCATGCTGTTTTCCACCGCTAAAGGGCTAAAGGGTATCAATTTTTTTTGAATAATACAATTTCATTCAAAATTACAATTATAATCAATATAGTACATTCAATGGATCGGTAACTTGATGAGCTGGTAAATACAAAAAATAATAACAAATTACAAATAATAATAATAAATTAAACACCAAACCCACATTTTGTGGGACTCGAATCTGAGACTTTAAAAATCCCAAAGCTTCTTCTTTGCTATTGAGTCAAAGCCTCATCGGCTAAGGGTATCAATTTTTTAAACTTGGTTTATAAAATTAAAAAATTTTAGTATAACTCATAATTTCAGTATAACCATAGGATAAAGACAGTTTTCAAGGATGAGAATTAGAAACAGGATTAACAACCATCTTAATTATTACCTATATTATTATATATTTTTCATGTTTTGATAACAACGTAAGATACAAGTCAAAATATTTGTCCTAAGATCGACGTGCAAAGCTGTTATCATTGGCGTTCATACCAAAGAAACTAGTAAGTTATACTTTATAATATTTTGGGTTGAAAAGGTCAACAATAATCACCATTTGCCTCGGTTAGTTTGATGAACGTAATCTAGTTTTAATATCTCCCCACAAAAAAAAAAAAGTAATGGTCGGTCTCCACCACCGCTAGTCCGCTACAGCCAGGTGCTACCTTGAGTTACGCGAAATTCACGCTCCTTTTATCAAAGAAACCTCTCCTTCTCCTTCATATACTCTTCTTCTTCAAATCATTTGAATCCTTTGTTCCCACACTTTCACTCTTCCATGAATCTGCTTTGATCATCAAGGTTCGCCTAACATCTATCCAGCTTCCTCGTGATTTGATGCGTTGTTTTTGGAACTTTTTCATTTGCTTGCCTTGAGGGTGGCGGGATAGGAATTTTGCACGCAATAACATGATATTGCCATACTTTTCTTGGATCCTTAGGAAACCCCATACAAAAGTCCATCATTCTAGTCTTACAAATTCGATTGTGTATGGCAATTGCCAATGGCAATGGCATGCTGTTTTTTTACATAACATGGATTTAACTTTTATCTTTCCACAAAATATACTAGAAAAATATTTCCTCTCCTACAAGACAGATGAGTAATATATGTTTCCTTCTCTTTTAACCATGGGTGATTTTGAAATCAAGAGTTATTCCTTTTTTCATTAAGAAAAGAATGGATTTTTCATGTGACATGTAATCATCTGTATTATACAAATGGCTGTGTTGAGATTTGACTAGCAAACTGAAGTTAACATTCTTTTCTGTTCAATCAGCAACTAATTTAGCTTCTGCAATTTCCTTTCTTATAAGAGGGAAACTGGTAATATATATGCATATGTGATCAATGGAAAAGGGATTCTTTTCAATCAAATAAAACAAGAAAACAGGATTTCGATCCTTTCAGCCAGTTGCAGATTCTTGGGTGTTGTTGCACTCACTCATGGTTATCCTTTGTTTTTTATAATAATGCAGGATTCTGTTACAATTTTCTTAGTGGATCAGGGCCAGATACACCCAAGGATCTATGGCAACCACAAAAAGAGAAAGCTCTCTGGGGAAAGAGAAGAAGGGCACTTCCCCTTCAGTTGCTTCCATTCCCCATGGCCAAATAAGACCGTCTGCAGGTTCCACTGGAAAACAAGTACCAAACTATCTCAGGCCTACAATAAGCTCACGCAATGATGCTAAGAAAAAAACTGGGGCTGAAGACACCTCCCAAAGACCTAATCTTCTCAGAAGAAGATCTTTGGATAGGCCTACATCGGCTGCTCGAGTCCATAAGGAACTTATCTCTCCAGGTCGAGAGAAAGCAACAGCAGTCCGATCTGCTTCTTTTTCCCCAAAATCCAGTGCTGCACCCAAGGCAACTTTGGAAAGGGTTGCCAAAAAGCCAAATGGAAAGCCACAGACGTTATCTTCGTCTAAAAGCATGAACAACACCACTGGTCCCACCACTAAGAAGAGAAGTACTTCAGTTTCAAAGAAACCTCCCAGTAGTCATGATAAAAAAGAAGCACAGAATCTTGAAACCAAGCATGAAAATGGAGAAACAATATTGGAGCATCGAGTTGAAGAGATTGTGAAATGCGACCAGGGTGAGATAGGTGATTTCGAAATACCAAAAGCTGAAGAAAATGAACATCAGGATGTTATAAATACTACTGAAGTCATGGGTGTTGAAGAAGGAAAAGATAACCCTCAGCATATTCCCACGGTTTCGCAAAAACAGAATGTGCCTCAGACTGAAGAAATGGAAGATAAGGTTCAAGAAGGAAAATCTGATCATACTCAACATGATGAAGATAAAGAAAATGACAGCAAAGAGGAAATCGTTGTTGATCATGATCACCAGGAAAAGATTCCTCGTGAGGAGGCTAAACCAGAAACCGAAGATGAAGCAGAAGCAAAAGATAATGCAACTGAGGAGGCGATTGCTACTAAAGAAATTGGAGAAGAAAAGCAATTTGAGATCAGGGAGGAGAATGGTGAAGGGAGCCAGCAGAGCCTCGAATCAACTAAAGAAGAAAAAGTAGAAGAATCTAAGCCAGAGGCAAAGAAAGTGGTAGCCAAAAGCCAAGTACAAGCAGCGCATGGGAAGAAGGAATCTCCAACACCGTACAATGATGTGATCGAGGAGACAGCCAGTAAGTTACGTGAGGAGAGGAAGAACAAGGTGAGAGCACTGGTTGGGGCATTTGAGACTGTCATAGATAAAGAATCTTCTAACGCCAAATGATGTAAGTCTCCCTCAAGATTGGTAGACATACAAAATAACTCAACCATTTCCTGAGATTCACTCTCACTTGAAAACGCTTTGCATAGCTTATAGATTTCTCATCATCATCAACATCAACATCGATTGCATGGAGAAATGAGTTTCCCTTTTGACTTTCTGTTTATACTCTTTACAATTTCTTTAGACTGTTGTATTTCATCTTTCTCCTAATCTTCTCTTTGTTCTCGTAAACAAATTAATTTAGCAAGATCTGAAAGGAATCCAAAGACTTATCATGCAATTCTAATCATGATTGCTCCGTGACGATATACATAATTCATCATGCAGAAAAAAGAAGCGTTTTCTCATAACATGTGCCTGAATTTTAAGTTCAGAAATGAAGCAAAATGGCAGAATCTCTATTGAAACAAGCCCTTGAATTTCGTTAAAAAAACATACACATACACACACAATTCAAGTTTTTACAACATATCCTGCATCATACAAATAGATGCAAGATAGAATAAAAATAAATCAATCAAAGCTGAAAGGCCAAGCGACCCCGGAAATTCAAACAACTTAGCAGCATAAATATGGTATAAAACCTACCTAAAAATAAAAAAATGATACTATATATAAAGCTAATCTCGTTCTTGATAAATCTTGTAGGGGACGCTTACAATAGGGTACCGCTCAATCCGCTTGATTTGACAGATCTGCTGTCTAGGAGATTAGTCTTTGTCCAACTCCAAACTCCTGGTTCGACGGTATCTTAGCTCCAAAGAAACCTGCCTTTCTAACCAAAGTTGGCGACGGAAATTGGAGATAAAAAGCTCCGCCCTTTTGTCCACATCATCATCTGCAGCATAACTTGTCACTCTTTGAAGAGCTCGAACCGACCCTCTTTCATTGGATTCTTCATCATCAATGCAGCCTTGCAAACCCAAACGATCATTAAAGCTGAAGCTAAGTCGCCGCCTGCTCGAAACGCTTTTAAGGAAGCAAGATAAGCGCCATTTGGTTCGGTTTAAGCGAAGCAGAGAGTTTATCTTCTTCACTGCTTTCTTGAGGCGGACGATGACAGACCAGTTTTCTCCGCCCATCTTGTTTTTTCAACTATCAATTCAAGCGAGTGTGTGGTGAAGCAATAGGATTAGAAATTGGTTGGAGGTTTATGGTTTGCATATATGTACACAATATTGGCGATAGAACCTGAGGATTCTCTAGCAAGTTTCTTTGTTTTTTGGACTCGGAAGCTTGTCAGAAGGAATGATTAGTGTGTTAAGTTACAAGGCGCCTGACAACTTATATTTTCGTCGGAATTTCATGGAAGCGTCGTTGTCTATAATCAGTAATCACCATACTGTTCAAAACCCAATTAGGAAAAATAAAGGGTTGATTAAAAACGTAATGATCTAATTGGACCGTTAGTGCATGTAACGCAAAACTGTCTCTTTAGTTTAAAAGTGTAAATTAGCTCATTGCCTTGGTGACCAAGTTTTGGCTTTTTGCTCGGTGAGAACTGAGACTTAAACTGTGACCTTGCAAACTAAAATATTTAGCGGAATTTACTTTTCAAAAGTTATTCTTTCTTTCCGTAGATGATAGAATAGAAGAAACTGAGTGGAATTTGGGTTGTCCCACACGAAACACATGTTAGTTCTCTTATGTTTCAGACAGAACAGCCTGGCGCCAAGCATAAAATGTGAATCTAACATGTTGTTGTTTTTACTCTGTAAATGTTGTCTTCTTTTTTTTTTTTGGTGCAAGTCTTCTTATCTTTTTGAAAGACATGGTTTTTTTTTTAATTGTAAAAAGAAATATTTTCATATAATTATATTTATTACTAGCATATTGCTAATTCATGTAAGTTTATTCTAAGTTTTGATTGGCCAAAAGAAAGCGTTTTAAGTGCAAATTAACCCAGCATTACATAGTCCTCCAGCTTGTGAAATTCAGAACCTCAATGATGTTTTAGATGGGCCGAATCTGGATGTCGGATGCAACTTTTCCGTTCCTACATTTTGCAGCTAACGAACCAGAATTTCATTAACCCACAGCCATTCTCAACTGTGCTGCATTCATTGATTTTATACAGATACTTGTGGTAACTTTAAGCTCCATGATTCACGTTTAAACACAAAAGAAAGGCCAGATATTCACTTGCTCCATCCGTCCAATGGGTACTTCGAATCATGTTCCAGGGAATAAAAGGGTCAGTTTCAACAGAGTTACACTGACTTATGTAAAAGCCAAACTGAATTATACATTACCAAAGAAATAAGATGTAAATTTTAACTGTGAAGTTGAAGATATGCTTCCATCAGGCAAATCCTCGTCTGACAGACTATTCCAAAAGTAACACTTATAAAACAGAGCGACAAAATTAACAACAAAAAATTAAAAAAAAAAAAAAAACCATTCAAAAGTAACAAAAATGTGAAAAGTTTCCAAGATGGTAAGCAGTTCTAAACTCAATTAAACAAAAAAAAAAAGCAGTTCTAAACTCAAGAATTTGCAACCAGCTGCTCATGAACGTCATCATGGGAACCATCTTCCCCCACACTATCACCAGTAACTTGGCTAGTTTTTCCATCCTCAATTTGTTCCTGTTTCCCGGACCATCCATACATCTGTCTTCTGGCATCCCTTCGAGCAGCTCTCTCTGCTAGCTTTAGGTCTTTGAAACCTTGTTCAAACTTTGCTTCATCCTCTGGTGAAAAGAATACTACCTCCATTTGCCCAAGCTCTTCATACATCTTCTCAATTTTAGCTTTCCAGAACAGGCCCATTTCTGTATCCATCTTGCGGTAAGGAGTCTTCAGCAGGTACTCATCAATTCCACCTGCCTTGTCAATGCAACGAAGGGCATGAGTGGTGACTTTGACTCGAATGTGGCGATCTAAGATATAACTAAAGAGCCGCTTGTCCTGGACATTGGGCTTCCAAGACCTCCTTGACCTGTCACAAGCATTATACAAGGTTGAAATTTCCCAATGAATAGAAGAGAACACAACTCCTTAATGAACAAATGAGCAAAAAAAAAAAAAACCTCTACCTATTGGAGCGAAGTAATAAGAAAGTTTGAGCAGGAAAACACAACTTAAGTTTAAACATATCCCAACTTAATTAAAGCCTTAATCCTAAGTACTGGGGTTGCCTACAAGAATCATATCCTCCATTTTGCTTTACGATGGCCAATATTGCCTTTTGAAAGATCTTACAATCCAAAATCTAGTAGTAGTTCTGATCCTTAGAAAGCATTTAAATTCTTCAACAAATGAAAGTTATGTTAACCAAAACAAGACATTAAAAACAGACAGATTCAGCCAAATCCACACATATCAGAGTTCAAAGTGCAGAAAAACTAAACAACCAAATTTGCAGCTGAGAACAAATGGATCACATGTTTACAAGGACATACGACGTCCCAAAATAGCATAACATGTACTCCACAAACATTCCAAAAGATTTTCAGAGTAGAGAGAACCACCAATTACAGAAAACCACTAGGCCTCTTAGAAGCCATAGTTATCAATTTCATCTGATTTTAAGACAAACATCCAAACCATCAAAAAAACTTCATAGGGTATAATTTTTAGTTATCAAGCAGGTTTTTTTTTTTTTTGGCCAGAAGTTATCAAGCAGTTTAAGATCCCACGATTGACACAAACTCTGAGTTTCCGAAATCATATTGAGCAATTTCTAGCCTAATTTGTGGCAAATTCCTGAACTAATTTCTCAATACCCACACTAAAGTAACTCCAATTCACTCGACATAACTCCAACGAGATGATCGTAAAAGAAATTACAGCCACTCAATAACAAGAGCTAAATGCTCAACCTCCAATTATCATACCATACCAAAGATATCAACAAAAAATTAATTCCAGGACAAATTAAGAAGAAAAGGTAAAGCTCAAGTAATGAAATGGAAAGAAGCGAAGAAAGAGAAAGAATACTTATTTCCACCGTCTTCGCTGATGCGATTACCGAACTGGATGTGTCGGCCAGCGTAAAGACCTCGTTTGGCACGGCCCATGACGACCTTACTGTCGGGAATGCATTTTTTGAGTTGTTCCTTCAGTCCAGGCGCCACGTTGTTCTCTCCCACCTTCTTCATCAGCTTCTTCATCAACTCCTTCCCTCTAAACGCCATCTTTACCTTTTCCTTTCCCTTTCCCTTTCCCTTCCTCTGCAAATGGAAGACAAAATCTGAGAGATGACAAAAGTGATTTTACGGGTAAGAGTTCAAAAACCCCTCACCTCAAATCGATTTTTCTGCGCCAGCCACTTCGCTTCGTCTTGGTTCGTTATTGGGAGGAGGCTGTGCCTGTTTAGGTTTGGACTACCTCTGCGGTTAGAAGGCCCGCCAATCTCAAATGGAATTGGTAAATTTTCTTTTCTGGGCCACCTTTACATATTTCTTGTGCCCACAAATCCAAGCCTGCTAAAAGGTCCAGCACTCACTCGCCAATGTCCATTCTCCACAGTGGCTAAGTTTCACCTTCAAATTTCAGGAAGAATAAATAACATACACAATCAAGCATGATGCTACCATCATCGATCATGATCATTTAGCACACGAATAAATTCAGGTGTTAGAAGATGTAGTCATCCAACAACAAAATATCGATTTTAATGTAAAGGTACATTGAATGTAAATCAAAAGTTTTTGTGCTCTAATCTATTTATTTAAAATTCAGTCATTTATTGATTTAAGTAGGAGCAAATTTTAATAAAAAATACGTTATTGTTATAAAATTATAAAAAAAAAAACTAGGAGAGAGAGCAAGAAGAGAGATTTTCTCTTATTCTTCAAGTGTGTTCAATACATGAATGGTGAGCCTCTATTTATAGGTTTCACAAATACATGAATAAAGATGGAAGATGAATAGTTACAAACTTAATTAAGGGGTAAATAAATAGTTCTTTATTCATGTACCAATATGAAGAATATGGAAAATGAATGGACTCATTCATGTATCAATATGAAGAGTCATGAGAGATGAATGAACATTCATATTTATAATTATTCATAACAGATATAAATTTTTTGTTTTGTAGTGGCAAGAAGACACTTGAAGAGTTTGCTCGTTTCTTTCTGACGTCACACGTCTTAAAAAAAAGTAATAATTTTTGTTACTTTCAAAGAAAATAAAGCAATTGGCAATAATTCTCAGTTAATTATTAATAATTACATGATTAGCTCTTGACTCGATGGTAATAATAATACTAGTAATTATTGCATTGCAAGTGATAGATAGGATTTGAAACTTTAGTGAAGTGATGGGCCTTTTTTTTCTTGGTTTTTCTTTTCTTTTCTTTGTACTGTCACAGACTCACTTCCATTTGCTTTTTAATTTTTTTTTCTATTATTATTATTATTATTATTATTATTAGGTCTCCCAGTTATCATGCTAAAATTTAGTAAGTTATTGTTTCAGATAAGCCAAATGCGAGTTGCGGTGACTCGGTGGATTAAAAGAGAACCAAAGTCAAAAAGATGGTTCTGCTTTGATATTGTTGTACCATAAATCTATAATTTTTTTAATCCATACAAAAGGCCAGACTTCTTTCTCTACTTGCAATTTTCAAGCATATGTCTAGTCTAGTCTGCCATGGCCCATTACAAAAGTTCCACACAATGATTAATATAAAAACCTTTTTTTTTTTGTTACAATAATGTAAAAACCTTTAAACCATGCTATACCGTCTATATTGGTATATAGTTCAAAATTTTGAATGTCGTGGCAACACATCATGACTAATTGTCCATTCCACTTTAACATTTACACATTAACAATTTGATTTAAAACACTACATGTTTTTTTTTCTTCTTTGCATAAAAGCACATGAAATTCACGAGTTCGTTGAATTAACGACAATTTTGTAATAAGAAAAATGAGAAACCTTTAATCTTCAACCGGCTTTTTAAGTTTTGATCAAAAATCAATTTGTTTTGTTTCCATCATGCATTCATGCTAAATATTATTTTTCAAAATGCTACTACTCTACCAATTGAAAATTTAAATTTCACAAATAAAATTAAAATGATGATACATATCTTATTTTATTTTTTTTCATATTTTTAATATTATTTAAAAAATGTGTCATTGTCTTAATTACCTTGCTTGTAAAATTTAACAACTTCAAAAGTGAGCATTACTTAGCTCAAATTACGGTGGTTTAGAAACAAAAATGAAGCGTGACATGTTGGTTTGAGTTTGAATTATTCGTTTCTAAAATCAGAATCTAGATTCGTTTCCCATCCTCAATGGAGAAGTAAGAATTTGGGAAAACAACAAGATGAATATGCTGTTCGAATTCCAAAGCTTGATGCAAAAGCAGGTTAGGTCTTAAATCCTAATCAACATTGCTATTGCTTGTGCTTTTTATCTTCTTAACAATTATACATGTACTTTTCTCATCGACAAGGCATCATTTTTGTTCATAAAATAGCAAAAATGACCACACTTCATCTCTGGCTCTAATGCCCCGAGTGTCCTGCTGCTTACGTTTTCTATTTGAAGAAAAAGCAGCTGCTATCAAAGTGGGCTAGAAGGGTGGTGGGGGTTTAATTAGTTCCAATTATGGGGGCAAATGTGTCTCATACGTGTCATTTGACCCAAAGCAAGCTGCTAAAGTTGATAATTAGGATTCATGTATTGGATATTTAGATTCACGGGATTTACACCATAATTATGCAAACTACTTGACATCATTCTCAGCTACCGATAAAACTAGTCTTATAGAGTTGTAGTAACAAGTACGTAAGTTGTATTGGATTACTTAATTCACAAACATTTACCAAATACTTAGGCAATTGATCTCTCTCCAAATCATATGGTTTAGTGACTTAGACTTGTTCATGGATGCAATTAGACCTAAATATTATATAATTAATTTTCAAGCACAGATTCATTCTTACCAACAAAAAAGAATTAGAATTCAAATAAATTTTTGTCCAGTGTTACTTATTGTATTCATCCGATGAAATTAATATTTCCGTTCAAATCCACTAAAAACGGAAAAGAATCTTCTCCTCTAAACATGCCAAGCCAAGTAGTGCAAATTGCTTGAACTTTACTTGTGTACTTGCTAAATGAAGTCCAATGAAAACTCAGTAATAAGGAAGGTGGGAGTAATTATTACTGTTATCATTTTACTTAAACTTTTGTTGGATAAAAAAAATGAAAAAAAATAAAGGTAAAAAATTTAAAAATATAATGATTTAATTTCATAATTATTTTTTTATTTTATAATTTAATCATTAAATTAATAAATTATTCTTCATTCATTTTTTTTTTCTTTTTCACCCAACAACAAAGCCTAAATGTTAATAATAATTGTCAAGGGATTTGACGTGGCCGTTTCATTAACACCAAAGTGAACCACCAAGAACTGGGCCCTACAATCCCTATCAATTATTGAAGTCCACGTCACTGTTCGGCCAACCACAGAAAGTGTAGAGAATCCAACTTTTTCTGATTTTATCTTTGTTCAAACGCCAATCCCGGTAACCCGGCCCGACCCAGCCCAGCCCACATCACTATTTTCAGATCTACCCTTGACAGCATTATTATACCAGCCAGCACAGCACAGCAAAGCAAACACAGCACAGTTAAGATAAATCTATCAGCCCGAGTGCAATAAAAAGAGAAAAAAGATGAAGGCAAATCGCAGGCCAATTGAATTTCGTCAAATCTCCGGTCACTGGCGGCACGTGCTCGTCTCCTAGCTCAAGTCACGTCATTCGTAGCTGATTCCGGTGTGAATTCTCAATTCTTGGAATTCTTTTTCGTTTGTTTAATGGAACAAGTCCTTTGATTTTCGGATTTGCCGGATTTTGGTGCGTCACTGAATTTACGGTTCTCCTAATATTCCGGTTTCTAGAAGTGGAACACGCAAACACAAACACAAACACAAACACAAAAACCGTCCTATCTCTCTCTCTCTCTTTTTTTCCCCAAAAAGAGAAAAAAAGAATCATTAAAATAGTCGAAATACTTTGACAAGCCAACCTTTCCTTGCTCGCTCGTTCGCTCTGTAAAGTTAGCTTCGCATACTCATCACTTTTCCTTTATTTCCGCTCCCTTTATAATTGTGATTCTATATATGCAGTGAAATGATGCTCTGACGAAATTCCTCGACTTCTCTTCTGCTTATTTTTGGTCTAGTGCAAGAGCTTCAAAGATTAATGGCGGTTTCGAAGTCCTCCTCGAGTAAACAACAAGACAACCATGTTCAAGATAATCACAAGAAACCGGAGCCGTTGATTCCGGGGCTACCGGACGAGATCGCCGAGCTTTGTCTTCTATATCTTCCATATCCGTACCAATCGCTGGTACGTTCAGTGTCTTGCTCATGGAACAGAGCCATAACAGACCCTGCCTTCCTTCTCTCCAAGAGATCCTTGTCGCTTTCGCTACCTTATCTGTTCGTTTTTGCTTTTCATAAATCAACGGCCAGGATACAATGGCAAGCTTTTGACCCGCGATCAGGCCGTTGGTTTAAGTTACCTTGTATGCCCTGTCCGAAGGCGGTGTGCCCACAGGGGTTTGCTTGTACTTCGATTCCACTTCAAGGCCAGCTCTACGTTTTGGGTGGTATGCGCTCGGAGACAGAAGCTTCCATGCAGACAACAATCGTCTACACTACATCCACCAATCAATGGTCCATAACGTCTCCAATGATGACCCCCCGTTCATTTTTCGCTGCGGGAAATGTTAATGGGAAGATCATGGCCGTCGGTGGAAGTGGGGCAGGGGATAATGATTCCATCACCTCCGTAGAATGCTATGATCCACAGAAGGACACGTGGGAATACGTTGCCAAAATGCGTAGTGGATTGGCTAGGTACGATTCAGCTGTGTTAGGGAGCAAGATGTACGTGACAGAGGGGTGGACGTGGCCTTTCCTCTTTTCGCCGAGAGGAGGGGTCTACGACCTGGATAATGACACGTGGCAGGAAATGAAGGACGGTATGAAGGAAGGTTGGACCGGGGTCAGCGTTGTTCTGGCTCACAGGCTGTTTGTCATTTCAGAACACGGTGACTGTCCGATGAAGGTGTACGTCCCTGATCATGACGCGTGGCAGTACGTGGGTGGTGATAGATTCCCACGTGAGGCAATGCAGAGGCCTTTCGCTGTAAGTGGAGTGGAAGGGAAAATCCACGTGGTCTCAAGTGGGCTAAACGTGGCAATAGGGAGGGTATTCGAGGGACAAAACGGGGAGTTTTCCGCAGAATGGGAGGTTGTGGCTGCCCCGAAGGCATTTCAAGATTTTTCTCCTTGCAGTTGCCAAGTGCTTTATGCCTAAAAATCTGTCTCTGATACTAACTACTATTGTCTTCTAAATCTAGTATATAGTGTCAACTTCATAATTCATATGTAATTGTAAGATCAGGGTGGAGCTTTACACTTTGATTGCATGTGTTCTATATTATGTGTAAATTAGTCTTAGTTTTATTTTGTTTTGTTAGGCAATTTGCAGCTTTTTAGATGAGTTCATGTAGCGCTATGATTTACAGCTGGTTTATCCTTTATGCGGAGTGACAGATCGGTAGCGTTAGGAGATATTGTTTTCGTATTAAAAATGAAGAGCATTTGTTTTAGTTAACAATCTCACGATTTTAGTTGATTCTTAGTCAACAATCTTTTGATTTAATGATTAAAAATGAGTTATAGCATATTATAAATCTTGAGTTTAAATTCAAATATTTTTTGTAAAAAAAAAATTGGCACTTGGCATGGCGATAAACTGATTAATAGACATGGAAACCAGGGTATTTTTTTCTTTCATTAAATTAATTAGTTCGTCTGCCCTCCACTCTTGCATAGTTATGTATTTTTTTTTTGTGGTTACAAAATAGTTTTGTCGTTATGGAGTTGAGCAACTTTCTTTTCTTTCTAGCTACATTTATTCTCTGTTTCTCTCTGTCTCTTCTCTAGCTAGCTACGAGCTAATGCCTAGTAATTGGCTTACTCGGCATGGGGGACACGCCACTGGCTTCCTTGATTGACTCCAGTCATTGTCACCAAGCTTTTGTAACCATGTTGCATCTCCAACTCAAGCTTATTCTGCCATCACATGCTACGTGCTTCAGAAATCAGAAGTAATCAGTACATGCATTTACTTGCAAGCAAAGCCAATCTAGACAATACTTTGATTTATTAACGAAACAAAGAAAGTGGTCTGTTTCCATGCTAATATTTTTTTGAGCTTGGAAACTCAAATTTTTGAAAATAAACAATTGCAAAAGGATGGATTATCTGCACTTAAGAGGACCAATTTGAGCGTCTTCCCTGCAATTTAATTAAATATTATTTGCAGTTCTATACCTTGAGAAAAAAAATAAAAATTTAAGCTTTAGCTACCTAGATAAGAGCATCTATCTCAGGTTCATTGGTCAATGGTCAGTCCCTTCCTGTTGGGGACAC
This sequence comes from Heritiera littoralis, assembly GCA_031772115.1. Classification (NCBI taxonomy): domain Eukaryota; kingdom Viridiplantae; phylum Streptophyta; class Magnoliopsida; order Malvales; family Malvaceae; genus Heritiera; species Heritiera littoralis. The sequence continues at coordinate 468,399 of JAPDPK010000003.1, forward strand.
GGGACGCCCTTTATAGAAAGCTCCAATGCTATCTCATCTCCTTTTCATTCTGGGCTAAAAAGTTGCTTTGTTTGTAAAAAAAGACTCCTTCCAGACTAAGTATTCCGGATCCTAAACCAATAAAAGATCGTAGTATATTCTTACTCAGCCAGCTGAGATCAAGAAGATCAGAACAAGACTATAGTTCAGTTCAAGCGCAAGGAAGAAAGCCGGCAAGGTAGTCAAGAGGAGAATAAGATGCCTGTCAATACCATAATTCCCACAAAAGTCTCCTCTCGTACGCAGACGATGCATAGAATGTGTTGTGTGTTTGTGTGTGAAAAAGATGAGAGGGTGAAATATGGGCCGCCGCAACCAGAGGCGTGTCCCCACTGTGGGGGGATGGTGCAAGCCATGAAAATAAAGACTCAGTGGAAGCTCTTCTTTTTGCCTCTGTTTTTCTGGAAGAAGAGAAAGAACTCTTGCGGCACATGTGCAAAGTAGGTGATATTGTGATAAAACTTTCGTGCTGGATGATGATATAGATATCGAATTAGTTGTGACAGTTGTTCTCCTAGTTGTCCAGTTGGAAATTGTGGCTGCCGCAGATGCTTCCATGACTTGTCTCCTTGTAGTTGCCAGGTGTTTTACGCCTGAATCTTTGTCTTTGATTGGAGCATATTGTAATCGTAACTTTTAGCCAGGGTGGAGTGTTTATGTTATTGGCTTGATCTATATAAATACTATATATGTAAAATTCCACTCTTCTATGTATATATGCTGTTACTAGTTTAGGATCACCAAGCTTGCTCTGTCTGCAATCAGAACAAAAAATATCACTCCTCCCGGTGCATCTGAGTTCTGAGACTACCAGTGGCATACGTCGATGCTACCGGCTCACTATGAGCAGACTGATTAGTTCAAAATCTTTAGTGCGACTTAGACCTTCGAAATTGTCAAATGCAAAGCATTATCTTCATCTAAGGGAATACCTACAGTAATCACTGATGCGGCTTTAGAATAATACAAGAACATGGTTTTTTATATTTTGGTTCAAAATCAGAAGAACGTTGAACAAAGTAGCATTTGCTGTCATGAAAGCAAATCATAGTGGGTGAGTAATTCTTTATGAACAGAACAACTAGAAGGAGGTTACAGCATCTGCATGTTTAACAAATGAACAAAGAAAGAATCCTCTCACGGTATGTATATGTACCACTACCGCACTTCCATAAGCTTGTGGCCTCGTCGGCAGTCACGATGCGTCAGGCTTCGACCACAATTTCTGGCTTGCTTCCAACCGCGCCCTTTCAATTTAGAAAGGCTTCTCGCCTATCACATTACCATGGGGATCATAGTTACACGAGATTAATGTATCTCCGCTTCTGCACACAACTTTCGCGCACCCGATTTTCAAGCTATTCCTCCAAATTATCTGAGTATAATGCAGGCAGTCTTTATTTTTTCTGCAAGTATTGGTGTTGGAGTTGTAGTTACTTTTCTCTGCTGCCCACGCCGCTACTGCATCACCCGGTTTCCAATCCTTGCCGCTGCCCCAGAAGAGATTCTCCCCGTAATTGCTGTTTGAATGAATCAAAGCACAATCTCCTTGCCTCTTATGTGCCCACCAGGAAGCAAAATTCGCAAGCTTTTTGCTCCATTTGAGAGGAGGAAGTCCGCGCTCTGCTCTTAAAATGTTGTGAGGTTTTAGATATTGTTGAATTACCGCACTAGAAGTTTGTTGAAGTAGACGTCTGGAGATAAGTTGGGAAGAAACTTCATCTCCTGAGTATGATAAAGATAATGAAACAAGTGAAGCAAGGAGAAGAAAGGTTCCCAGTAGACTACTTGAAAACTTGGTTCTAATCTCCATTGATTTGAGGCTTTTGATTGGAGATCCCCAGTGAGCTTTTGATTAGTTAGTTGATTGGAGATCGCAAGTTTATTAAGCTATATATACACACTTGCACGGTAGATTTGTGATGAAAATTTTGATAATAAAATAATGTGTAATTCTCATTCTGAGAAGGAATCTTTCACATGGTGGGAAACAAGTTGCGATAGATTTGAGGAGTATAACATGCCTGGGAAAGTGGGGATTGGTTTGACTTTCAACTAACAAAACGGCTTGTAATCATTGTAAGCTCATGATTAACCCACATTTTCAAGAGTTCATGATCATCAGGCAAATGCTGGGCAGAATTCTTGGAACCAAAATTTGAGGGTGCAATTATGCAGGAATCTGATGATTTGAAAATATTATTAATAAGGTGGCTTTGGCCGTAAACATCCTTTCCACATAATAATCAGACGAATATAATGGAAAGGAAATAAATGTCATACAAGTCGAACTTTAATAGAGTATACTTCAGCAAAAAGCCTTGGATAGACATGTGAGACCATGTGAACCAACTGCGAACGTGCATACAGCAAACGCATCGGTTAAGGCTGATATGTGGAACTGGACTGTTTAAAATATCCCACGATCCGAAAGACAGCCAATCCACTGATTGGTTGCCAGCTTCCAGAGTTGTCTGAATAGTTGACATAAAATGGTGTCTAACAGAGCAATCCAGATGACACAGGAAGACGCCGGCTTGCCATTTGGTGTTATGTTTGGAAACCTTAAAATACATTTAAATTGCAAGGACTGTATGAAATACTTTGTACTTGGTTCCACTGAAAATACAAAAATTAAGCCAAAAGCAATTAATAACTAAACTACTTGAGCAATATGAAAGGCTAATTGGCTGATGACACTACTTGTTATTGTTCCAAATACTATATACATACAATCAAATATTTCCTTTAATCATAGCATTTCCAGTTTCCACTGCTATTTTGAACGACAACTTTTTAATATTCCTCCCACTGCTGTTTCTCAAACCATTTCATAGATTTATCACCAACAGTCAACAGAACAAATAAAACTGGAATGGCTGCCAGGTCCGTCCAATTGACTTGGGCTCCGCAAAAAGGCACCCACGGGCCATAGGTCGAGACACTGATTCATCTTGGGCTCTTCCCAATTGGACTCAGCTTACCACATTAGGCTCCGCTCTCAAAATTAACCAAGGGAACCGGGCTGGGGAGGTAGAAAATATCGAAGTAGTAGCATAGCATTGAATATTCAACGCGTTTAGTTGACGTCGATGTAATGAAGTACAGTTCTTTATTCGTAGGAGTAAAGAAAATTCTGGTTAGAACTTTCTGGTCACACGCTGAATTCTGCCTCTGGCCTTCCTTCTCTTCCTGAATGACCTATACTTCTCCGGATCCTTATCTCCGACTCTCTATAAATATCGTAACAAACGATCTTGAACAACAATCTGTTTGGCGAAACCCCAAAAAGCAATCAGAGAGGCACTCTAACTCTGAACTCCAATTATAATCAGAGCAGGAACAACCTCAAGGGAATCAAATCGAAGATGTGCCTGGTGTTTGTGTGCGATGAGGATGAGAGGGTGATATCAAGGCAGCCGGCGCCAGGGGCTTGTCCCTACTGTGGAGGGATGGTGCAAGCCATGGATGTCGAGAGCCAGTGGAGGTTCTGCTTTTTGCCTCTGTATTTCAGGACCAAGCGTAGGTACTACTGCAGCTTGTGTACAAGGCGCCTGGTCGTCCAATGATTCAATCAAGCTCTCTAGGAATTGGGATAGTTTGTAATTTTGTTTAAGTAGCATTTTTTTTTGTTTTGTTTTCTGTTTTATATTGTAGAGCTGGTTGTAACTTGTAAACGCATTTGCATAAGTATTGAATCTATTAGCTTCAATTATTCACTTGTATATTTTAATTTTAGCAGTCATTTTATTTTATTTTGAAAAATAAAATATATATAATTTGAATTATTTGAAAACAAAATGCAATATTTATTTACCCAAAATAGATCGGAAAATCTTTGGCAAAAAAATTAAAAAAGATCGGAAATTAAGCTATGAAAGGAGAAAAAAATATACTAAAGAAGTAAAGTGGGAAGAGCTCTTAGGTTCGATTCTCACTAAATATATTTTTGGAAATAGGTGAAGAGTTTTAACAGTGATTAAATCTCGAACATGATTAATCTTATATCGTTAAAACAAATAAAAATACTTATGGTCTACATAAAACAAAAACTAAAGAAGCAAAGATGGTCTGATGATGTCCTCATGTTATCTTTCATTTTCATAATTTTCACGTGTAAAAAATAAGAATAAAAGAATGGAAAATTCTATTTACAACTTATATATTACTAAACACAACCTAAATGATTTTTTTACCCATAATACCCTTCTTCTCTTCATTTTTTTTTTTCGAATTTTCAAGACTCACGAAAAGAAATTTCCGTGAGCCTTTGAAAGCTCATGGAAAAAAACTTCCGTGAACCTTTAGAGATTCACGGAAATTTCCTTCCGTGAGCTTTAAGAAACTCACGGAAGTTTTCATCTGTAAGCCTAATCAATTCTCTTTAATTTTTTTTTGAGTTCTCGAAACTCATGGAAAATATTTTTCGTGAGACTCTTAAAGCTCACTGAAATTTGCTTATGTGAACCTTTTGTTCTAAGGGTAAAATGATAAATTTATTAAGGTATAAGTTGTGTTTAGTTATTTTGGGTTGCATTTAGAAGCACTCTAAAAGAATAGATGATGTATTTATTTATTAAATAAGAATAAAAGGGTGAAAATTGAAATTAGACTCTCTTAAAACGGTAATCCTTCCCTTCCGCTTATAAGCTGAGAGTGTTGAAAACTTAGAATAGATCTTTGGATCTGAGAGCTTCTCTTTTCTTCGTTTTCCATAAACGAAAAACGTAGGGCTTATTTTGAACACCTAATATCCTCTGCCAGATTAAAACTGCTTCACTTTCACAAGCCGCCGTCTCTTCTCTAAGGATCTGATCGTTCGAGGTTCCTTTCTCTCACTCTTTCCGATTTTTCAGATCTATAGGTTTTCTTTCTACTGGATTCGGGGCATTTGTTTTACGTGTTGGACTTCGTCTTCCTTATTGATTTGATAAATTGATTGAATCATTATAATTCTGCTCTTTGGATTTGAATCTGATTTAGCTTTTATAGCTTTCTTTGTTTCGTTGCGCGTTCACAGTGATAGTGTGTTTTGTTTATTAAATTCGTTATGTTTTGATTTTAATTGGCGAATCTGCACTATTGTTGGAATTAAAAAAGATGCAAACAAGCAGATCTTACCTGTTTCTTAGTCCGATAGACAGATCGACAATGATTTTTAATTAATAACTATGCCGAAATCACTAAGATTCGTTATTTTGATCTAATTCAATTGTGGCATTCAGGCAGATTTGTCTGGAGTTATAGATATAGTGCCCTTGTCTGTGAATTAGGAATGGGATAGTTTGATAGCTCTTCCCCTTTAGTATAAGCAAGCAATCCAAAAACCTATATGTGACAGAGCTTTTATGTGAGATTCAAGCTTAATTTTCCTAAATTGTGCATTAATTAGTTTCTATTATTGTTTAAAAAAGTTGAGGAGCAATGTTCTGTGCAAGATATATCTGCAAAATCTGTAGTAATGATATATCATTATCCTAATATATGCATGTGGGATGTAATTGAGAGAGGGAATTGTTTAGGGAGAGGGTCATAGAGCAGATTTATCATTTCCATTTTCAACCAAGCTTGTGACATTTGAAGTAATTGTTCTTCTATGTTCGAAATGGTTCTCCCTTTCAAAGGTACCTTTTTAAAGACTTTCTGGATGATTTGTATAAGCTATGTTCAAATTTTATAGTCAGATGCATCTTTTATGCTTAGATGGCTTTACTCTACTCGCAGCTTTGAGAATCATCATAAGGATTGTTCTTTATTTCGTGTTGATGATTTGAATTTTTCATGTACCTTTATATTTCTAGAAAACTAAGAGGAAATGGAGAAGTCGTGTACACTTCTTATTCACTTTGACAAAGGAACACCTGCAATTGCTAATGAGATTAAGGAAGCGCTAGAAGGTAATGATGTTCCTGCAAAGATTGATGCCATGAAGAAAGCAATTATGCTTTTGTTGAATGGTGAAACCCTTCCCCAGCTTTTTATCACCATTGTCAGATATGTTTTGCCTTCGGAGGATCACACCGTCCAAAAACTTTTGCTTCTATACTTGGAGATAATTGAGAAAACAGATGCAAAAGGTAAGGTATTACCTGAAATGATATTGATATGCCAAAATTTGAGGAACAATCTTCAACATCCAAATGAATATATTCGTGGTGTGACCTTGAGGTTTCTCTGCCGCTTGAATGAGACAGAGATCATTGAGCCACTAATCCCTTCAGTTTTACAAAATCTGGAGCATAGGCATCCATTTATTCGTAGGAATGCTATATTAGCTGTCATGTCCATATATAAGCTTCCACAAGGTGACCAGCTCTTGGTTGATGCACCTGATATGATTGAGAAGATCCTTTCGACAGAGCAGGATCCATCTGCCAGGCGAAATGCATTTCTTATGCTATTTACTTGTGCACAAGATCGAGCTGTTAATTACCTCTTGGCCCATGTTGATAGGGTTTCTGAATGGGGTGAATTGCTTCAGATGGTTGTGTTGGAGCTGATTCGTAAGGTTTGCAGAACAAACCGTGGGGAGAAAGGAAAGTATATTAAGATTATTATATCTTTACTGAATGCCCCATCAACTGCAGTTATTTATGAGTGTGCTGGCACCCTTGTTTCTCTATCATCTGCTCCCACGGCTATTAGAGCTGCTGCCAATACTTATTGTCAGCTTCTTCTTTCTCAAAGTGACAACAATGTCAAGCTTATTGTGCTAGATCGGCTGAATGAACTCAAGTCATCTCATAGAGATATTATGGTTGATTTGATCATGGATGTGCTTAGGGCACTTTCAAGTCCAAATCTTGATATCCGGAGGAAGACGCTTGATATTGTTCTTGAGTTAATTACTCCCCGAAATATCAATGAGGTTGTTCTTATGTTGAAGAAGGAAGTTGTGAAGACTCAAAGTGGAGAGCTTGAGAAGAACGGAGAATTCAGACAAATGCTCATTCAAGCTATTCATTCCTGTGCAATCAAGTTCCCAGAAGTTGCAAGCACAGTTGTACATCTGCTGATGGATTTCTTGGGAGACAGTAATGTTGCTTCAGCTATTGATGTTGTGGTTTTTGTTCGGGAAATAATTGAAACCAACCCTAAACTCAGGGTTTCCATTATAACACGGCTGTTGGACACATTCTATCAGATCCGAGCTGCACGGGTTTGCTCCTGTGCCCTATGGATCATTGGAGAGTATTGCCTATCTCTGTCTGAAGTTGAGAGTGGCTTAGCAACCATCAAGCAGTGTCTTGGAGAGCTACCTTTTTACTGTGTTTCTGAGGAAGGGGAAGCTACTGATGCTTCTAAAAAAACTCCACAAGCAAACTCCATTACTGTCTCCTCCAGGAGACCAGCTATTCTTGCTGATGGTACTTATGCAACCCAGAGTGCTGCCTCTGAAACTGCATTCTCCCCTCCTACCATTGTTCAGGGCTCATTGGCTTCTGGGAATCTCAGATCTCTTCTACTTACTGGCGATTTTTTCCTTGGTGCAGTTGTTGCTTGCACACTAACTAAACTTGTTCTGAGATTGGAAGAGGTGCAGCCATCAAAAGTTGAAGTTAACAAAGCAACCACGCAGGGATTGCTAATCATGGTCTCTATGCTGCAATTAGGACAATCTCCTGTTCTTCCACACCCAATTGATAATGATTCCTATGATAGGATTGTTCTGTGCATGAGATTATTGTGCAATACTGGCAATGAGATCAGGAAAATATGGTTGCTGTCCTGCCGTCTGAGTTTTGTTAAAATGCTTTCTGATAAACAGTTGCGAGAAACTGAGGAATTAAAGGCAAAGGCCCAGGTTTCTTATGCACAACCAGATGACCTTATTGATTTCTACCACTTGAAGAGTAGGAAGGTGAGAAAACGTTTTAATGGTCATTATTTTATGTGCATAAGTTAACATCATTGGTTTGTGCCAATTTGAACATGCACATATTTGGCCATATATGCATTTTAGTGTTCTCTGTTTAAGCATATATATTTAGGTTTGTTTTGATAGAATTTTTTGTTTGTCTCCTTGGTTCACCTTCCCCATTTTGCATATCTTTTGGTTGTGGACTCATAATTTTGATTCTTTCTTGGACTTGTCATGAATTTATGTACTTGTATCTGAAATTTTATGTTGCTAACTTCCAGGGTATGAGTCAGCTGGAATTGGAGGATGAGGTTCAAGATGATTTGAAACGTGCAACTGGAGAGTTTGTCAAGGATGCAGATGATGCAAATAAGCTTAATCGCATTCTTCAACTGACTGGATTTAGTGACCCAGTATATGCTGAAGCATACGTCACTGTTCATCACTACGATATTGTTCTTGACATCACAGTAATCAATCGAACCAAGGAAACCCTTCAGAATTTGTGTGTGGAATTGGCAACTATGGGTGATCTGAAACTTGTTGAGCGTCCACAAAACTATACCCTAGCTCCTGAATCTAGCAAGCAAATAAAGGCCAACATCAAGGTCTCTTCAACTGAGACTGGAGTGATATTTGGCAACATCGTCTATGAGACTTCAAATGTGCTCGAAAGAACTGTTGTTGTTCTTAATGACATCCATATTGATATCATGGACTATATTTCTCCTGCCATTTGCAGCGATGCTGCATTCAGAACTATGTGGGCGGAATTTGAGTGGGAAAACAAGGTTTTTCTTGAACTATTTCCATTATCATTATTAAAAACTTACTTCAAATATAATGTGTTTAGTGTGCCAATTGGAATGCAATTTTCTATTAGCTCAGTTTTACATGTTACTTGCATTTGATGAAGTTTTGATTACTCTTTAATTTTAATCCACTCTCTAATGCTTTGCTTGGTAGGAAGGATGGAAAGAGGTGAGGATGGAAAATTTACTACTCTAATGGATAAGTTACAAAATAGAAAAGTGGTTATAAAATCTAACCATTAAATTAGTAATTTTCTATCCTCATCTCTTTCCATCCATTCTACCAAGCAAAGCTTAAATCTGTAAACTTGTCCTGGGACTGCACTAACAGTTGTTATCCCCACTGATGTTCCAATTCTAATTTTCATTATTTTTTTTTGTGATTCAGGTTGCCATTAACACTGTAATTCAAAATGAGAAAGAATTCCTTGACCATATTATCAAGTCAACCAACATGAAGTGTCTCACTGCACCGTAAGTTATTTAATAATAAACTGATCAGCTTTTTGTTGTTTCATAACATGCTGTAGGTTGCCCATTATTAATACTACAGCATACCGTGTCACTTTATTGTTGTGAAACAACTTTATGTATCTAACATGTTCAATTTGTAGAGTAACATCCTTGAGTTATGGTTTTGATAATAATCTGTTTATGGTTTTGTGACTTGAAATGAAATTTCCTTAGAAGTTGCTGTTGAATACAGTAGTAAATCTCTTATGTAAGCTCCTTGTAGATAATATGCGTTGCAATTAATCTCTTTTTTCTTGTTCTTCCCTTTTTGGTGGCTGGTTTGTGTTTCAGATCTATGCTAGATGGTGAGTGTGGATTCCTAGCAGCTAATCTGTACGCAAAGAGCGTGTTTGGGGAGGATGCCTTGGTAAATGTGAGCGTAGAAAAACAAGCAGACGGGAAGCTTAGTGGGTACATCAGAATAAGGAGCAAGACACAGGGGATTGCTCTTAGTCTTGGGGATAAGATCACTCTAAAACAAAAGGGAGGCGGCTGAGCGCCCAAGTATTTCAACATCATTTGTTTCACCAAAATACTGTTAGTCATTCTTGTTTTGGCTTGTCAGTTGCCACGTCAATCTCGCAGTGTTAGTGCAAATGTTTGACGTGTTTCTTTAAAAAATGCAGGTACTTGGCTCGCATATGAAGGATAGCTGTCTTCATTTTTGTTGTGTTGTCTTGTACGTAGGGGTAGTAGGGGGGGGGGGGGGTATCGAGAGTTGAAATTGGTGTATTTGGAGTTTAATTTCTACAGTAAAAGGGCGATTGAACATTGGTGGAAATACTTTTTTTGGACGATGCTAGAACGGCATTTTTGTGCTGATTCTTTAAAATAGTATTCGGTTCAGAGCTTTCTTTCAGTACCCTAGTTCCATAATAAACTAACCTGATTTGTTTGTATATGATTATGTATCCTTATTATATGGTTTACGTGGCATTTAACTAATAAAAGATCACATTAATTCATTCGATAAAAAATTATCATATCAATGATTTTAACGATGATTTTGTTCCTGCCAATTTCACGAGTCTTTGAGAGCACTGCAGATTGCAAGCAGAGAGAGTTGTTGGCATTTGGCTTTTCATTCTCATATCCTAAAATAGACATGGGAATTCATGTTTATAATTTATTTTTATGTCATGTAAAATTGTGTTCGTGTCGTGTAAAATATGAAAATTTTGTGTCAAAATTTATGTTGATACAGAAAATATAAAATCTTACTTTTAGCTTATTTTTAGCTTTTACAATATTAAATTACAATTTTTACTTAATTTTAATCCTTGTCACCTTCGTATTTTATATTCTTATCGTTTTTATATCATGTTTAAAATTATTAGATCTACCTTAAAAAGTAAATGGGGGAAAAGCAGAAATCATTGCGCTTTGAAAGCCGATGCTTGATACAGCAACTCCATTTCGGTGCCCTTGTTATATAATCCGTAAAGAGAGATCCACCAAGTATTTCGCCTTTTTTGTGAACTTCTTTGCACTATAAAATTGGAAAATATGTCTCTGAGTTACATTCTCGATTTCTTATATCAGAACAAGAAATTTGATAAAGCTCAGACAACCCATGTTCAGTTTAGTCTTCTCGGCAAGTTGCTATAGTGTCAGCATATACATGAGACAACAACCTCGCTTCAATGCCGAATATGGAAAATTTAAGCTCATACAGGGAGGAGTATAGCTGTCAAAATAATCATAGTACTAAACAAAGAGAGTTTGAACAGAATCAAGACACCCATATTGATAATTAGAACAACCAAATAATCACTTACAAAGTTTCAACTTTTTGAAATACAATGATACTATGGACTTGGGGTAAGGTTTTGTAGCCAGGCAAGTTGGAATGTTTTCAGGCTGTTCAATCCACAGTTTATGAGCAATACCACCAGCTGTCAGCTTTTCTGACAAGTTCAAAATCTGGGTTTCTCCCTTTACCTCAAGAGTAACCTACATGTTCCGGAAATAAAACCATGATTAGAACATTTAGCCCATGCTATTGTTTCAGCCAGACAGACCACTTGCAAGCGCTAAGCACTAACCAAAAGACTCGATTAAAAGACCAAATCTATGAACAATTACAGGGCCACTGCACAACTCCAGACACTGGGATAGGGGAAAAAAAATTCACAATTAAAACCTCGTGACATTCTCTATAACAAGATAATGAGATACTGTCAAATGTTTTATTATTAAACCTGTAATCAAATTAATTACCTGAAAAACATAGTAGTGCTATTTTTATTATTGCCTCAAGAACTATCTTAAAGGCTTCTTTTTTATGCATCGATTAAATTGTCTAACATTTCCTATATTGTGTCTGCAAAAAGGCTATTATGTAAAAATTGAGGTTTTGAACTTGGAAGCAAGTATGAGCTTCCATCAGTTGCCCAGGTGCTTTTAGTAGGAGGGTTTTACCAACTTCTTGGATAATGCAATACCGTCATCCAAAAAAATAATCTCAAAAACATAATACTACTCGCCTGCTTGGTGGATTATAAGGGGAAAGTTGAAGACGACAAGATGATAAGAAGGCATAAGCACAAATTAGTAAAAGGTATAATTGACAAGAGAAATGCAAACGTTTACTGTCCTTCATTCTTTTAAGTGCAAACCTCTCTACAAGGCTCATTTCTAGGTGATGGTAATTAACTAAGAACTAAATTTTCCCGGTAGAACAAAGATGGGTAATCCCACAAGTCTACACCATCCAAAAACTTTGTCTTGCATCAAACATAACATCCCCTGTTTGATGGTTTTATGGGACAAATGGATCAAGCTCTCTAATTCATTTCTCTCCTCTGCTACGAGATTATGATAACTTAAAAGGACTAATTCACTAAATTTTGGGTGGCAGACCTCCAAACTCTCAAGCAAAGAAAGATCCAGAACAAACTAGTAGTAGGAGAATGAAATGTGTCTGTCACTTCACAATGAGGCTGCGGCTGCCTCTAAAGCATAAACTGGAAGAGAGGTTTCGTCAGCCAATCACACTACTTCGACCAAATGACAAGTTAAGCTTTTACAAACAATTATGTTGAAGCTTCATCATTCTCTCATCTTTTTAATAAATTTTCACTTATTTATAGTCTTCAGGATATCAATTCATAGGGTAAAGTCGTCGAATTAATTGAAAAAAAGAAAAAAGACAAAACTTTGCTTACCTTGTGCATAGAGTCTATATTTTCAGAGCTGCAATACCGGAGGGTGTGAGGATCGTCCCTGTGAGTCCAAATGGCATTGACGGAGGCATGACATCCCTGTGTTACCACGCTCCCCAATGGCCACGTGTCTATTAAGTCTCTTCGAAGAACCACGTACTGCACCAGCACGTCCTCGTTGTTCGCCGGCGTCATGGAGTCGGTTTTGGTGGCGGCGGGCTCCGAGCCTGGTTGACTCATTGAGGTCAAAAGCTTCCAATTGCTGAGGGAGATCGGAAGAGAGGGATGAACCCTAATCTTAAAGCTTCTCGAGGTGGATCGGAAGCTGCCAAGGAATGTGCTGAACCTACAAACACAGAGTGAGGGAAGCGCGGCCGATGCCATTGACACCTAAAGGCTGCATTGTGTTGTTTCGTTGCGGATTTCCCTTCCTGGCCTTGGGCCTTTAAAAATTTTGGATTGGACCGCCAGTCCCTCTGAAAATCGTTTTATTTATCTTTCAACCAAATTTATTGAAAAGAAAATACTGTAGCCAAATAATAGTCCTGCCCGCCTTCTCATACATGAAATGTTTAATGTAAAGAATTAAGTAAGTCAATTATTATTAAGGCAAGAGGATATGAATCAAGCTTTTAAATATCAAACATCTATAATGTCATTGCTTTGTTTGCAACATTCATCGGAGACAAGTTTTTGATTCTGAATGTCGTCAGTGGCCGAATTGAGCAATTTCGAGTCTGTCTGTCTCTTTACAACCCGTGAAAGTGCAGGCCAGGCCAGGTCAGGGTCAGGCATCTTAGCTCAATCTCCAATCACAAATGCAACATGGCAACCGGCTAATGTCTCCTTTTTCCCGAACTAGCAAATCTCTTGGAATGGAAGCTCTATCTTTCCTCCTTCACCATGTCCATCACCACCATTGTTCCAGTCCAGATTTCTGATAATGGAGTTTGTGGTGGTGCATGGAGCTTCGAAGCCTTTGGGTTTACGAATACTGCAATGACAAACAAGTGGTGCCTTTCATGGTCCTGCCATAACCTAAATGTCCACTTCATCATGTTTCCTCTACAAACTTTTTTTATAATTTTTAAAGATAATAAGATAAGATTTCCCAACAGCATTACATTGGATGCGTGATCATTGGTAGTTGGCATGCATTCTTCAACGCAATATTTATCCTTTTTTTTATAGAAAAAAATGAATATGTCCTGATCTTACTACTTACATAGTTTCCAATTGCCTTCGAAATTAAGATGCCATCTACCACGAGTTGAAATATAATATTATTATTATTATTATTATTATTATTATTATACTATTATTAGTAGATAAATGGATAATAAAAAAAATAGTTAGATTCAGGCCTGCTGCCATCCACATATGAAATGTCAATTATGTCCCATTCAACATCCTGTGGCCTCCTGATGTCACAAGGACCGGATAGTCTTTAAACAGAAAAAATATCTAGGAACTTTCAACACTCATCATGCATATGATACAAATACATGAACGAGTATCATACATGCATGCATGCATACAACATTTTATTTGTAAAAACTTTTATTTATATATATTCTTGGTTGTACATGCTAAAAATTTTGTTTTCCATCTGAATAACTAGAGAAAAAAGGACAATGAAAAAGTGCTAATCTAAATCCTATGGCACTTTGATGCTAAAATAGCACAGTGTTATCATTCATGTTGTACTTGCAGATCTGATAGAGAAAAACAACTCTGCGACATGAAACTGGCCTTGAACTTGCTTTGATGTAAATTTGGTTTTGTTGCCGTTCTATCATTTGAAGATGGCTGCGTTTCTTTATCCTCTCCATCTTCGTCGTCTTCGTTCAAAGCAAGAAGGGGCATGGAGTTGGGGTTGTGCGAAGAGTAGAAAGATGACTTCCGGTGCCATTTGTTTGCAAGAAATATCCGCCTCCTTTTGTTGAATGGGTTCTCTGCCTTCTGCAGATCTTTCACTGCGCTTATGTCGGTCAGATTAGCAAATGACTTTGATTTCCCTGCATAATGATTCGACAACCCCTTTCTGCAAAGATCAAAAAATACAACAAATGAAACGAATTTAGACACCAAAAATCCAAAACAGAATTTCAAGTTTCAGTTAAAGGATATTCCCGTCAGAGTGCTGGTCTATGATGAAATCAGATATAGATTCATGAATCATGACTATCTCCTTCTTTTTCTACACAGAGAATCAAAGCACAGCAAAATAGGCAGGAAGGAAGAATTCAACACCATAGTACCAAATACAAGAGAAAAACAAAGAAACCTCGAGTAAACAAAAGAAAAATGTAGAGAAAATGGAGAAGATACTAACTTGATGGGGAGAGAGTCCTCTATAGAACCCAAAGAAGCCAAGCCTACACTTCCCCCAGATGAAACGACGCCCTCTTCCTCTCCGTCATCGCTGTCTCCCGGAGCTCCGATCGAGGACGAACTCTCCGACGATACATCCAGAGACCCGCGATCCGACCCCGGAGTGGGATCATGGCCACCAACATCATCCTCCTTGACGAACAAGCAGGAGGAGGAAATCTTCTCTTGAGGCCGGTCTCTAACATACGCGGCCGCCGACGCAGCAACCTCGATGCCCAAGGTGGGACCCACCAGAACCTCCATTTTTTTTCGGGTTACCACCAGGAAACTCCAAAAAAACCACAGCTTCAGCCTTCCCCTCTCGCTCTTCTTCTTCGCTTTCTCCTTGTCTCGCAGATGGGATTTACTGTCATCAATCGGAAGCTAAGGCCAATAATAGAACGCCAAAGGTAGCTGGATTTTGGAAGCTGAGAGAGAAGATGCGCAGGATAAGAGGCCGAAGAGTGCGTATATTAAGGATTTAGAGAGAGACAGGAGTCACAGGACAAAAGATGGATAACAAGGGAAGCGAAGGGACCAACAACAACTCAAGGCAAGCCATGTCCCCCTACGATTTCAGTAACTTGTTCGAAGGGAGAAAAGAAGCTTTTATTTGTAGAGAGAGAATGTCAGAAGAAAAGGAAAAAGAAGGGAACAGCTCCTACTCAGAGATAAGGGAGGAGATTGAGAGATTGATTCTGGATAAAATAAATAAATAAACTCCAATTAAAAATGGTTTTCTTTTTATGTGTATAATAATAATAATAATTAAAATACTAAAAGTATGCCATACTTATACGTATCCATATTTTTATACAAAATGGAAATCCATCATTCAGCGACGAGCAACTTTAAAATGGGCCCATCCCAACCATTTGTCATTGCTTTCTTTAATAATGGTATTCATAATTTCTATTACCATTTCAAAGGGAAAATCAATAGTGGGATTGCCTTTACCCTCGTAGAAGGAGAGCAAATAAGGAGGAGATGAGATGAGATGAGATGCGTACATGGAACTGATAATTGAATAGAAAATGAAAGGGACTTGTGATTTGGACTGGAGATGCAGCACATTCGGCCACTGCTCTTGAATGCGTTTCAAGTCAATTTTTTGGACTTGGAGATATTATAATGATGAGATTTCCCGGAACGTGGCCGGAGATGTTACGAGAAGCGTCTTGTAACCTGTTGATTTAGTCTAAATTCATACAAAGTTTCCAAGCATTTATCTCTTCTTGTATTTCAAGTTGTTGACTTGCTTTAAACCAAACGTGCACGGATTGAATACCAGAATTTGATTCCAATTCGCAAAACACCTTTTTGTTTGCAACGAGGAAAGTTTTGCTATAATACTTTGGCACGAGCAGAAATAAAGACCAGACCAGCATGCACATACAAGGTTCTTTCTCTCTTGCTCCAGCGTAGAAATAAGGTCTCTTGAACTAATTTCATGCTGCTATGAATTGCAATAGGATGATGGAAGGGAAACATACCCGCTGTCAAAGCTATGCTTTTGATTTGAATGCAGAATTCTGTAGCTCCTCGGGCATATACAACTATCATCCTAGAGAATAAAGGAGGTCCCAAGGATAAGATTTAGAATTCCCCACGCTTTCATGCTATTTGCTGCTAAAACGTCACAGCCACCCACCAACGATAAAAATCCAAATTCTCTTCCCTGAGTTCAAAGCAATATTGATTGATTGGAGCCTCGTAAGTCGTCGATCGAGCTACCCCATTTCTAACAAACGCCTCAAGACTTTACAATCTGCATCAAGCTACGTTGAATTCAGTGCTAATGCCTATCAATGATTTCAAGGAAACAAAATTATACCCAACGGATCAGCATTCTTTGACAATCAAGAAAATTTTTCTTCAAACTTCAAATGCCAGATGTTTCCCAACGCCAGACTGAAGTCATGTTATCATGCAAAACAGCAAAAGTATGCTCCTTTCTTTGCTGATTACGTCAAACCGACCCTACTATTTCAAATTTTCAATTCCTACTGCCGCTTCCAGAAGAGCACCTACCTCTCGAAAGTCAATATTACATGGGAGCATAAAACTAGTTTCTTTTTATTATTTTCAGGTCAAGCTTTATAAAATACTGGGAATAATTATCAATTCATGCATACTGTGCGTGTCACACTTTTTGGCAGATGAATACTTACAAGGGTTCCGTCAAGGGTTGCGCTACACATTTTTTTTCCTTTTGTTTAAATCATAAATATTCTGAATGTAGCAAATGCCAGATTACAGAAAGTTACATAGCCAGGATATGAGAGGAAAACAGAATCACAACTCATGGAGGCTCAAGTATGCTAGAGAGAGATTAAAAAAAAAAGTCATTAAAGGATAAAGGAAATGCTGAAATGAATTTGGAGAATGAAGGACTACAGAAGAAATAAGAATTAAAGATCAGCCAACAATTTATTCCCAATAGTGTTTTAGCATAGGTCCTCGGCTATAATACACAGGTAAGTTCTCAAGAACAGGTACAGCCATCCAACAACACAAATGATAAGCTTCTCATCAAAGCCGATTTTTTGGGAAAATTGATGACTAAATAATTTTAATACAGCTAGACCTCTAGTTTCACTCAATTTCAAAAAATTGTACATGACATCTAGCAAATTACAAGCATTAATGCCAACTAGCTAGCTAGTAACTGATTCAATGAAAGTAAGGAAAAGCTAACCTCAAGTATTATTATCTAGGAACCCAACATACTCCTTCATTTTTATGTCCGGGACCCTCCATTTGCTTTGCTGTTGACAGAGCACAACTGTTTCTCGTCAGAGTCTGGCAACTCATAAAAATGTGATCCTTGTGTAATGAAATGACAATGTCTAGAGAAGGAACTGCTGTCCGTGGGCAAAGGATGAATTATGATAGGGTATGGTTACACGCCCCTCAGAACACCAATATGTACAAGATAAAAAAGATTAACCCTCTAAAACATGGGGAAAATGTACAACATATTCCTCTAAGGTTAACCACCCCACCACCAGAAATACAATGGTTAGATAATCACACAACTGCAGATGTAGTTCGGCGAAGATCTATCTCATTACCAAATTTACCGCCGGTTGGCCTGCCTTTAAAACTGCCATACCTTTCCCGCCTTGGCAGAAAAAGAGAAAGAAGCATTTGCTCTAACCCCTGCACTGTGTACTTTGCATACTTACTGGAGCTTCCATCTGGCTCTACCAATGGCCCATAATTTTGCATGTAGCTTCGATAGACAGGCAACACCGTCTGCACTATTAGTTGGCATGTCTTGTCCCTCAAATCTTTTTCTGAGATAACCCAACCAGACTGCTTCTTATACATATCATCAAAAGCTTCATTAAAAGTTTTCAGCCTTTTCTTTACAAGATCACGAGCGGTGGCACGGCCACCTGAGAACAGAATTAAACCTTCCCGGCTTAAATGACCAGGGAGTTTTCCCCAGCTCTCTCTTAAGAAGATGGTGGAATAATAATCCTTGCACTGTTCATGCTCTCTCAGCCAAGAATCTCCCATGAGCTCTCCAAGTCTTGTCCCCTTCAACTGTTTGTACAGATGCCAGTGGTTGCTCATGGCAAAAAGACATGACAGGGCAGCATCGTCATATGCCTTCACCCATGTTTCCAAATTCAAATCAACAGCCTTAATTATTTTCAAAACCTCATTAACAAGAATCTTCTCTTGGAATTTTTCATGCTTCCAACTTCGGTGAATGACCAGAACTTGGGTCAGCATTGGCTTATAATTATCACCAAGAAGTTTATTGCAGTAATCAGTTATAAAACTCACCAATTTTGGAACGCTCCCATCCTGAGGAGGTGGACTCTGCCTCTGTAATTCCACCTGAACAGAGAGTTCCCAGAAAATTTCGGCTGCACCCTCAATCACCCTTTTGATGAGATCTCTAGTCAGGTTTTGGATCTCAATACATGCTGCTCCGCCAAAGAGCCGGTTGAAATCCAATCTCAATTTGTTCAGAGATGCAAATATGTCCAATAACTTCAGAAGCTTAACAGGATCTTTCTTACTTTCTGTAACAGTCTTCCCAAACTGAAGAAAAGCAAGAATACCAGCTTGTGCAGCTATTTTAGCAAAGCATCCCATCCAAACATCCAGACCAATCCTCTCGAAAACATCATTGCAAAGTTTGAACTCGGCCTCAAACAAATGCTTTACTGCAAACTCCAAATGTCTTCCCCACTGTCCGATATACCCTTCTATGCTCTGAACATCATTAAATTCTGAGACTGAGATCTCAAGATAATCCAAATCAAGTGCCTGCAAACTAGCTCTGACATTTGAACTACGAACTTCTACATAGATGGTAATGCACTTCTCGAGTCTATTATTAGCAATCAACCTACCAAGGATTGCTTGCAACTTCTGAATAACAGTCACAGGTAAAGGGGAAGGTGCAATGCATGCTTGTTCGCCTAGTGATGGAGATGACATCGGAAGTGGCACACTGTGCTCCATTAATAGTCGTCTAAACTCATGTTCCAGTTTATCTAATGCGGCATGTAAAAGTCCACCATCAAGATGTATTCTTTCCCCGTCATTTTGCAACTCCCTCAGACCCTTGAGTGACTTCTTCAGATTTGAAAGGTACCGTCCATCAGCAACTCTGTTATCCTCCAAATACTCAACTATGTCTTCCAACCATTGAATAGCCAACCCGCAATTATCACCCAGGAACCTTAATGCCTCTTCAAGGCGTTTCAGCACTGACAAATACCCAGGAAGATCATTTCTGGGATCTGATAGCAGGGACTTTTCAAGTCCATGAACGGCATCAAAAACCTTAAGCACCGCTGCAGCAGGGCCCACGGCACGGTTAATGTGGCCCCCAACTGCAACAAGAGCATCCTTGTCGGCACGAATTGGGCGGACAGCGGCTTCTAAGGAAGGCAATCTTTGATTGATCTCCTCTAATCTTGGTCCAGCCTTTTCAAGAGCCAATCCTACGGATTTTGATTTCTCTAAGCTAAGCTTTAGTGACTTCTTTGCAGCTATCAAATTATCAATGCAACTATTGTTCTTGCTATCGTTACCATTTGCAGATGGCTCCATCTTATTCACCAAGAAAAATCCTAATCAAAACCCTAACCCGGAAAATCCAAGCTTCGACCTAAGAAGATGACTGAACTAGACTACAAATTTTAAAGATCAAGAAAAAAAAAAGGGTTTTACCTTGTTTACTTTTATAAGTGATCTTATCAATTTCCCTAGGATTCATCGAAAAAATAACTGAAACGGAATCAATCTGGACTCATGTAAGAACAATCCCTCATTTTTTTTTCTTTTATTCTTCACCAAATTAAACCAAAAGATACACGGAATCCACAACTAATCAGACCGTCTTCAGACAAAGAAAAAAACCAGAAAAGGAGGAGAAAGGAGTGTCGAGAAACAAAAAACTCACTCGGAAATGAGAGGAATAGCAGCGGGATGAGAGAGGAGAGTTGAAGTGGCGAGTTAAGTTGAGCTGAGCTGGAAGGAGAGAGTTGGAGCGGAATCGGAATCGATGAGCTTTGGATTCAAAGAGAGGGAGGCAGAGAAGGAGAAAGCCTAAGGTAATCCAGGAAACAAATCTAAAAAATATACAAACTGCGAAAGTGTGAGAAAGAAAGAGAAAACTTTACAACTTTTTTTGCATTGTCCGGCGACGAGTCCTGCCAAAGTGCATGACAGTAGTAAAGCACCGCCTTCTCTCTGTTCTCTCCTTGGTAAGTTTCTCTTACATTGTAGCATTTATTTATAGAATTTTTTCCTTTTTTTCTTTTTATCTTTTCTTTCCCTACGTTTTATTGCTTGGCATTTTTTTTGGGTCAAAATATTGCTTGACATTTAGTTTGGAAGGAATATTAAAAACCCTTAATACTCTTTTTTTTTATTATTATTTTTATTATTATTTTCATTTGCTTGCGGGGGGTAATTTAAAAAGAATTTGCACTCCATTTTCGCCCGATAAAGCATTTTCTAATTGTATTTCGAAAACAAGACACGGAATCAAATCAGTTTTCTTATACACGTGGCCGTCATGCAGAAAATTTTGTCCTTCTGTGGACTTAAAACTTAACGAAGGTTTCTTTCCCACTAAGCTACTAAATATATTATATTTTATGATGAAATTTAAGACAGCTGGCGTTGAATTGTCGCAGACATTAACAAAAAGCCATTCGCCGATGAACATCGCTATCTTTCAAATATTATATTATAGGCTGTCTAATGTCTATGTTTTTGAAATCAGAAGTGGTAACTTGTAGAAATGGCCCATGTCCGGCCATTGACCATAAATAATTCAGTCCAACAAGCTATGTTATCTTTTTAACTTGATGGGCCGATGCGAAAACACTTTCATTGAATCAGTTGAGGCTACCTAATTTGCACAGATATGTATACAAATAATTGTTAACCGTAGCCATAAACGATAATTTGTTTTCAATAAGATCCGATTTCACTTGTTTCAAATTGACAAATTAAGAGCCCGTTTGTATTGCGTGGTTGGAATGAGCTGTCGCTCTTAACACAGTGGAAAATGGGAACCTCTCCTTACGCGCAAACAATTTTAAAGGCTCTGGCATAGGACGGCTGAGGGCAGTAACGGTAGTTCTCAAACTTTAAGAGCCACACTTGTAGCTCTAGACGGCCATGGAACTGACAAAAGCCTACCGGCCTTCTTTTCCAGCTAACCTAACCCAACCCAACACAATAATTGCTGGATAAGAAGGCCAAACCATGAGTTTTCTTGCGTTATAATCACATCAATCGGGCCAAAGAATGCATGCAAATTGCAATCTAAGCTTTCAGTTCATCACCAAAGTATTATTATTATTATTATTATTATTATTGTTATTACTGTCAAATTATCATTCACAGTTCAAGGACTCTAATCAGTGTTGAAGAAACTAATCTATTTCCAATGGACCACTCTCATTTTCACCATTTATCATCATCCCCTTCACCATTAAAAGGAGCAGATGAATTGACCTAAATCTTACACCCCACCGACCACCCACTCCATCATTTCATTCACTGTTACATGTGCTTATCATCCCATCGCCATATATATTTATTAAAGACCAAAAAAAAATCAAACTCCACAATTTAATGAAATTTTAATTTGACTTTAAGCAAAAGATCATTGGCACAATCTCAACTAGTCTATTTTCTTTCCATTTAGAAAAATACAAAAACAAATTTACATCCAGCCCCTCAACCACTCCAAAATATTACAAAAGTCTACCTCCTTGATCCGTCTTTCCATTGATTTTTCTTCTTTCTTTTTAAATTTAGTATTTGTTTATCACGTTGACTCGAAAACCAGTCCAACGCCAGCAGCCACGTTCTCGTTCACTGCGAGTTGAGAGTGGCGGTGCTCCCCTTCGTAAGTTACGATCAACATGGATGGATCATCCGGGGCTCGCTCCACATGTTTCCTCGCGGGGCACCCTCTGACGGTGCTGCACTTGTAATATCCCCTGAAAAATTCCACACAAAAACACAAATAAAAAACAGATCCTAAAAATGCCGCGTTCTCTAGAGTACTGATCCAGTGACGGAGACTACAAATTCAAAAAGACTGCGGTAATTACCGTGGGAATGGAGAACCCTTGATCGGCTTTTGACCGTACTTCCTCCAAGAATACTCGTCAGGTGGAATATCGGCGATCTTCGAACTGATCGCTGGAACCCTGATTACTTTCTTTAGACGATTTTTTCTGCAATAACAAATAGACCTTAAGCTAAAATCGTTCCAGTTTTAATGATAATAAATTAGAAACGAAGTAGACTTGTCAAAATAAAATAATAAATAAAGTGGGCAGAGTCCTATCATGCACCATAACAGCTAGCGTGAACGTGTGCGTATGGTGTCCACTTTCTTTTTGTCAACACTCATCCCAAAAGAAAAAGTGTCAAAACCACCCAATACGACAAAAATCTTGTAATACCAAGATTCAAAAATGTGATGCCGCTCTTCACTAAAATTTTGCTTTTGTCATTATCACGCGTGCCCTATCGTTCAATACCTAAACAACCCCATCGTTGACCTATAACTCGCATAACCAAGATGAGTCGAGTCAAACTCGGACATTTTAATTTAGGCTAAACCGATTTAAATGAAATTAGATTAAATTTTCTTTGACGGTTCACAGAATCAGATGAATTAAAATAAATATTTCTACCTCCTCTTGGAGCAATGGCACTTGCCGTTCCCGGAGCCGGAGAATCTGCCGGAGACGTTTTCAGAGTGGTCATGTTCGTGGCACCTCTTCCTCTGAGGAGCTGAGGAGAGCGGTGGTTTTGCCGCAGAAACGGTCGGTGCTGCCGTCAGGAAAAGAGAGGATCCTTGCTTCCCGTTGGAAACACTGCCGTCTCCAGTGATGGCAGAAGACATAAAAGAAGAGCTCGAAGAAACACTGAAGCTTTCTTTTGTAAACTCCAACTCAGTACTTTTAGCATTTGAGCTAAACAAATTGGGTTTTGTAAAGTCGAGTGTCAAACTCTGTTGTTGCGATTGAACGAAACTAGGAGTGATAACCGGAGCAGCGATCGGCGCCGGATTTACAGTGGCCGGCGTTGTAATCGGTGCAGGAGTTAGATTTAGAGTCTTGAGAGAATTAGGAACAGTTAGAGAAGCAGAGGATGATGATGGCGAAGACGAGGAAGATGAGGACTGAATCGGCCCGCGTCTGAACCTTGCGTGACCGGTTCTGTTGAGTAGCGAGATGACTTTTTTGAACTTACAGACGGTGAGATCGGCGAGGTCAGTGCAGTCGGCCTGGTTTGACTGGTGAGAAAGGAGGCGGATCAGGTGCTCCATGCTCTTCAAGCCTTGTGACGCAGCCTCTTGTATGGCCATCTGATCATCCATCTTTGGAAAACTCATCAGCTGCGTCGCCATTTTCCGAAAACAACGACGAAAAACAGGGAAACGATGCGCACAGGTAGGAAATCTCGAGAGCTCAGCAAATCATTCAAGCCTCAAGGAAGAGAAGCGGTGAAGATGAAGAAGAAAGTGTAAGGAAAGGAGGGCCAGCAAGGGGCCTGATATAAGGGTTAAACGATGACCGGGTGACTGGGTAAGGGATCTGTGGGAGTCAAAGTGGAGTTTTGATCCAACGGCCACGACTGGTTTGAAGATTTCCATGGAAGATCGTTGATTATGATTAAAGAAATCGGAGGCTTTGTTGTCTCTCAAAGTGGTGATCGGTGGTGGGCCCCGAAGCGGAGAGAATATGAGGTAAGATTTGTTTCTGGTCCCAATGAGTGATTAAGGGGTTTGAAATTTTCCTGGAAGGTTGAATAAAGACAATCAATTATTAAGCAAAAATAAAGACAATCAATTGATCAACAACGTTGACGAGACCGGAACAAACGCTTCTCTCTCTTCCTCGGTTACATTACAAATCAAAAGTAAGAAACGACACGGCGGTTCAAAGCTCTGTTTGTATTAATTTTGCTTTATTCTTTATTGAAGCTTCGCATTTTTCTTTGTTTGAATGCTTCTCTTATTTTTCTTTGTTTGAATGCTTATCTTTCAAACATGGTTTGGTTGAAAAGGAATGGAATTAGTAACCCCTTTTATTGGAAAGTCAATTTTACTTTTCAAATCAAATTGCTATTCATTAGATTTGACTTCAATGCTAATTTTGTTCAACTCTTAACGTAAACAAATTTTGAAACTAAGATTAATGGTAAAACTAAATCATAGGAGGCTCTACATAATAAAATTCACTGCAATTTACAAAATTTCACCAATAAAAAACTGCCAAAAAGAACTTATATGCTAAACTAATTCATTTATTCTAAAAGCACAATAAATTAACTAAGAATAAACAAAATCATAACTTTAAATTTTGATATCATGATAATTATTTTTTAAAATTAAATTTAAGATTTGAATCTTTATATTATTTGTATTTCTCCATAAATCAAAAGAATTTGACATCGGATTGTGGCATAATCTAAATGATTCGCATTTACTCTAGTATTGAAATTTTAAAAGCTTATATTGAAACATTAATAGTAAGAATGCTTTGAAAATTTATGTTGACCTGAATCTATTTATCGAGCATTCAAGTTTGCAAATATCTTTCTTCTAGAGTGTTTCAATTCAACCCTCATGGAGATTAAGTTGGCATAATCAGATTTAATTACTGCTAATAACATTAATTATGAGCTTGAGTTTTCTTCAACAAGTATTTTTTTTTTCTTTAAGAACGATATATAGTGCTAATTACATCTTTCGCCTTTGACGTTTGACATGAAATGGAAACGGCAAAGGTACAAAGCTGACTAAAGTGGGAGAATCACGAGGGGTTTTCTTTTTTTAATATGAAACTGTTGACCAGCAATTCTTTTTCTATGTTACCGGGAGATGCCTGTATCTTTATCCTGAACCGTTCGATTACCCCCCGCTAATCTAACGGTTTTTAGGCACATGATAGAGTTGACTATGACTAATTAATTTTGGAAAGTACTATGGCTATTATTAAGTTCTGCCTCGGGGCAGATGTTTTCATGAGTCGTGAAAATCAGATGGTGCCAATTGAAGAGTGGAAAACAAAGAGAGTCTGTCACACTGTTCATTTGAAGCTTTTTTTCCATCAGAGCCCAGCCCATGTATATTATTTAATTATTTCGCTTTTCCTTTATTATTTTCATGCAAAATGCATCATAAATTTTTAATAAAGTTTTTATTAAATTTATGATTTAATTTATTGATCAAGTAATTAAACTAATTTAAATATGATTCATTCTTATTATGCAAAAAAGTATTAAGTAAATCTTTCTTCTATTTGGCAGGAAAAACCAAAAGGAATTATACCATACAGCCGAAGCCAATATGCTAGTTTTATGACCGTCGACAAGTTTTATATAAAAACATATTTTATTATTTATATGACCATGACCATTTATAATTAAATTTTCTTTATTAACAACGAACACAATGTCAACTTTAAATTTAACGTAACTTAAAATATTGCTGCTATTATTAAAATTTTACCTACTTATTTACGAAATAAGGACATGATATTGGAAATGCTCAGCACGTACTACCTTCAATATAATTTTGATTGATTCAAAAGTCATCGTTAATTGTGATCTTACCCATAATTTGTAATTTCCTACCACAAATGATAACAAACACATAAAAAGAATAAAAAAACAACAACTATACTATATATTATATACTTTTTCTTGTTTTGCACATGAGATTTAATTGTTTAAACTTTTAAGTGATCCGTGCGATAATTTGATTATTCTTAAATATGATATGGTCACCGAAAAAGTGATTTTCCAATACTTTCATTGGGAATAAATTTTATATAGCATTTGTCAACTCCTCTCATTCTTGTCCTGAAAAAAAAAATACTCACGGAAAAGATGCTACTTTTTGGTGATTTATAATAAGATAAATTATATGATAAATTGTTAATAAATTTTTAAATTTCACAATCTAAATTATTAAGATGACATGTATTAAATATATTAAAAAACTAAAAACAAACTAATCAAAATATATATGTTACAGTTTTTTAATTTCATTGGTAAAATAGAATATTTTCTTTAACAGTAAATCAATTACGGACTCTTTTAATAAACCAACATTTGGTTGACTAAATCTCGTGAACTTTAAAATAAGCAGAATATTATTTAAATAAAAAAAGAATCCCAAATGAGCTGTTCGATTGGATAGCCAGTATTGATTTCATTTAAATAATTTGAGTCAAACTACAACAACTATTTATTTCAATTTTATTTCATTAAGATACATAAATCCAAAAAACCCAGGTGTTTTAGACTTTGAGATTTTATATGTTGATGATTTCTAAAAAAAAAAAAAAACTTAAATTAATATTATACTAATTGCCTATTTTCAAACCATAAATGAGGGATGGATTGTTGTGCAAATTTTTTTAATAACAAAGCCACGACTTTTTTGCATTAGATTAATTACTAATAATCCACCATTATAAATCTAATTACATAGGTTCACATGGACCGGTGTTAACTAGGCAATAATGGTAGATAATTAAAGGTTTAATTGATTATAATAAAGGATGGAGACATGTATGATAAATTTAAGTAAAGAGAGCTTATTTTGTATTTTTACCTGAATTTTTCTTCCACTAATCCACTTAATTTATTTGAGGAATATATTCTAAATTTTTTGAATTTACAATCTGAATCTACCCAATATACATACTATTTGAATTAATGTTCAATTGATTTTTTTGTCCGTGTTGAATGAAACAAAATATCATTGTCATTTCTTAGCTAAAAACAATTTACATACTAGTTTGACTTTGATTAAATTAATACCAATGTGTGAATAACGAAATACAAAAGATTAGTTGGTGTCATTATGCAACACTTTAGAAGATTTGGTTAAAGATTTGATTCCTTGGCGTGAATCCGGACAACTTTTGTTAAAGAAGTAACAATTACCAGAAACTGTTCCTGTTAAAAATATTAACCCTTATCTTTTTATGGCAGTGATATTTAATAATTCTTTCTCTTTTATTATTTTCAAATCTTTTTGTAAGAGTTTTAATAAAAGCATAAAATCTCAATTTATGATTTTAGTCAACTGCTTTATGCTTTCTTTTAAAAGATGAATATAGTGTGTAACCAAAAAAAAAAAAAGATGAATATAGTGGAATTCGAATTTTTTCTATTATTTCTGATTAGAACTTCCTTTGCATCAAAATAACATACAAAAACCAATGAGGCAAATAGGTTCAATGTTCAAAATTTATTAAATTTGTGAGTTGTATGCGTAGTTATATATCGATTTGTTTGATTTATTAAAAATTTAAGATGATCTATTAATGTAATATTTATTGTAATTATTATAATTTTTCTCGTAATGAGTTGTTTAAAACAAAGTGTGTGTATACATATATATATATATTTGTTCTGGACTTGAAAGTCAACTTAAACGCTAGGGATGAACGACACTCAATTTAGGTAGATCTTTCTTGGCTCATGTATTCTTTTTTTCATGTTTTACTCGTTTTTCAAGTGTATTGAGCTCTGATTTCTGACTTTGACTTATGGGAAAGGTATTGTCTTGCGTTGTATAAAATTAAAGGGGAATCGCAATTCACGTGGCCTGCACCAGGGAAATTTTTAATCGTGGCTTTGGAATGGTAGTGGACTACCTTCTTGGTAAACCCCCTTTCATTTATTTAATTTAATAAAAGAGTTAAAAGATGAAAGATGCTTTCACCTTTATAATAATAAAGTAAATAATTCAGAGATCATGCGTGACAGAATTGGATTCCTTTATGTAAAGGGCGAAATAGTTCCAATTTTGAAAGTTACTCGGGGGGGTTGCTGTTCAAAGCACCTTCTTTTAAAAAATTGGTCTTTGCTCGATTCTAAACTCCTTTAAATTGAAGGAATTTGCATATTCTCATCTTGTTTCAATGAAGGGGATATTAGCCTACATACGTTGTATGATTGCTTTTGATTTTTTTTTTTTAATGATGAAAATTTTTGATCCAAGAAATAATCAAAAAAGATGCGGATGTTGATATTCAAGTATTAAATTTATAATTTTTTCATACTTCAAAAATAAAAAATATAATTATTTAAATCAATATACAGTCGGAATAGGTATCCCTACAATTGCTTCTATCTCTGACATTAACCATTTTTGTTCATTGTTACTTGAAAACGAATGGAAAAAGATCAATTACCATTATTGTTAAGCAAACAAAACGGGGCTTCGATTTTGGACTTTTTTGAGTCAAACAAAATAGGGCTTCTTGGGTTCAAAGCTCGTCAAGTGACGGACATGGACACGATAAAAAATGGCCCAAAAGAGTGACTCAGGTATTTCTCTCCTGGGCCATTGCTATCGGCTCAAGTTAACGAAACGGGCTCATTGGCTTCGGGCGCATGAGCACGCATCTGGAATTTCCATGTCGGTCAATTATCACGTAAACCAAATCCAAACATAACAGTTGCGGATCAGAGCGAGCAGTGAAAATTTGCGGGAAATAGACATTTCGCCTACGCAGGATTGAGAAGTTTGCGTTAGATCTAAGTAAAAAAAAAAAAAAACCATACGCACCAAAATACAGGCACGCTAGCTCGTCATTCTTTCCTCTAAAACGAAGCAAATTTTGGCACCAAACAGACCTCTCACGGCGCCACGTTATCGACCAGGTTGCGGCAACTCCGGTATTGCTATTTCAATCTTTCACCATTTTTATCTTTCTGTGATTTTGTTGAATCAGGAATTGAATCATTGGGTGCTTCTCTTTGAATATTGGATTGGGGATTTATTCATTTAGCATCCCAGTAAATCTTCTTTTTTTTAATCCAACTGACATGGCGTAACACTGCAGCTTTGGGTTGCCTGGATGTTTATTTATTTGATAATAATTGACTTCTAATTTATTATTTTGTGTTGTTTGTAGTGGGCATGGTTAAGAGGAGATCTTAGTGTTAGTGGTGGTTGAGATTTGGCCTTAATTTCGGAAGTTGTCAGAGTTGGGAGCAAAAACGGAGCGGATCGAAATCGGATGGACAAGAACAAGAGCCGTACCGATCTGCTTGCTGCCGGACGTAAAAAGGTATCCGTTATATTTACTCTTTTATCTTTGATTTGGGCACTTGGCTTTTTTTTTTCCCACCTCATACTATGCTTCTCTGGTTAGACTCTTTTGCCTTCAACCATGAATTTTCATTGAGGGCTGGATTCTCTTGTGCGTGCTTATATATGGTTCACCAGCATGGTATTAGTGCTTTTGATTTGTTTCTACTCTCGCTGCTGATACCTGATGTTCCTTTCAACCCATGTTTACTTCTTTATCTAAGGAAAAGATGTTAAGTAAATCAAAATCTTTGTCTTAGACTCTTGGGTATTCTGAACTTAAGTAAAAGATTAGCCGTTTTAGTTTCCTTTATTTACTTCGTGTGAGTATAGCCTTTTCATTTATAGCTTATGAGATCCTGGGTCTTAGTCCATTTTTAACGTAATAGAATTGATTAGAGTTTAATTTATGTCATCTTTTATCAGCTTCAACAATTTCGCCAGAAGAAGGATGGTAAAGGAGGTAGCAGTCAGGGAAAGTCTTCCAAAAAATCTAACAAATCTGAGCAGCATGAATCTGATGCTGATTCAGCATCTTCTGTTGCCGAGCTGGCAGTCTCATCACAGGTCTCTGAAGGGGAAACTACAGCTGTTGGCTTGTCACGGCCTATGGAGAGTTCATCGCCTTCTGGGCTTGATCCTGCAGCAATTGTTTCATCACAGGAGCCCATTGCATCTGACACAGGCAATTTTGAGACTGTAGTAGCCCATAATGCTGGATTACCCCTTCTGGGTGCAGCCTTTGGAGAGTGTGATGCTGATTCTTCAGTTCCTAATGGATGGGAAAGCACTCAGAGCGTTGATAATGAGGCAAGCGCTGAAATAGCTTCCTCAACTGCAAATGTCCCAGTTTTTGAGGGGGAAACAAAACATGATGATGTCACACATCCATCGGCTTCAGTTGATACCACAGAAGGGACAGTGGTTAAACTTGATTTGGCGGGTGTCAACAAGGAAACTAAGCAGAATCTACTGCTTTTCCAAGATGATTTTCCTGATATGCCCTTGTCTCAAGCAAGGGGAGATCAGGTAACAGATGTAGGTTGTGCTCTCCTTCTCTTGATACATTTTTTTTTTCAAAATTTTTTTTTCCCAAAGTCTCTTTGTCAGGGGTAATTGGGATGAGTTA
Source organism: Heritiera littoralis (assembly GCA_031772115.1). Classification (NCBI taxonomy): domain Eukaryota; kingdom Viridiplantae; phylum Streptophyta; class Magnoliopsida; order Malvales; family Malvaceae; genus Heritiera; species Heritiera littoralis. Next base: position 498,913 of record JAPDPK010000003.1, read on the forward strand.
TATGTATGCATGATTAAATTCTCATTTGTTGCTGGGTAGGGGCAATGCAGGAAGCTGATGGTTTGGAGTTGAACCAAGTTAGAGGCGGTGAAACAGAGTTTGAAGTTGGTGGTAGACTTCCTTTGTCTGAGTATGGTGAACGAGCTGAATCTCTTGAAGATGCAACTTCAAAAGTAACTTGCATGGAGGGGCCATCTAGCGAGGCAGAGCAGGCCATCAGCAGAGATGATGCATCCGTGGCTGCTGGGGCTGCCAGCAGTTCCTGGGCAGATGGAAGCTTGGCTGCTACTCCATTGACAAATAAACAGGCCAAATATGTAATACCCCATTCGCCTCTTGAAGAAGAACAAGAAATGCACTTGTCATTTGGTGATTATGGTGATGACAGGACTTTTGAAAGAAATCTACAATATTTACCACAGGGCTCCTATGTGTCTCAGGATGGAAGTCATGAAAGATATCTTCAGACAAAAGTGGCAAGTTCCTCAAATCTGACTCTGTCTCTTGCTAGAGGTGGTTCTCCAGTCAGACTATCTCAGCTAGTAGAGGTGATAAGAAGTCTTGGTGAAGATGAATATAGGCTTCTAAGAAACTCGCAAGATTTGGTTTCCCTTGCAAATGTTGAGACTGATGGTTTAGCACCATCTTGCCATCCAGATTTATTTGAGAAATTGAAAGATGAATTATATCTTGCGAGTTTTACAAAAGATATATTCTACTTACAGCTTTCTGAGCAGTCAGATCTGCATATGGAATCTGATCGGCATTGCCATCAGCTTATTGATGAAGTATCTGTGCTTCGTTCTTCAGTCAATGAGGTTCAAGAGAGGAATGCATGCATTGCAGAAGAGCTAGCACGGTGCAGGTCTCAACTCCAGGATTTTGTTAGTGGAAGGGAGGAGCTGCAAAACCAATTTCATACCGCTTTGGCACAGGCTGAGGAACTTTCTTCTAGAGCAAATGAGTTGCAGATTGAACTGGTAAGGTCACAAGAGGATTCATCAAGCCTCTTATCTGAATTAGCTGAGTACAAGAATCAGGTGGCTACCTTACAAGTGGATAATGAGAACTTGAATAGGTCTCTTCATTCGCTGACTGAGGAGAGAAAGACCCTTGCAGAGGAAAAGGAATCTTCTCTTCGTGAGAATGAGAAACTGTTAATGGAGTTAGCTAGATACAAGGATTTGGTGGTCAGTCTCCAGGAGGAGAGTGAGCAGTTAAATGTCAGCCTTGCTTCATTGACCAAGGAGAGAAAGACACTTGTGGACGAGAAACTGTTATCCCTTCATGAGAATGAGAAGCTACTGACAGAATTAGCTGACTGCAAGGGCTTGATTGCAGCTTTCCAGGTGGAACATTCTGACATAATCAAGAATCTTTCTCTAATTACAGAAGAGAGAATGAAGCTTGAAGAAGAAAACGAGATTCTTGCACGAGGGAAAGATAAAGCAGCTCTTGAATTGAAAGAGTGTAAGGGTTTGCTAGCTGCACTACAAGTTGAAGTGTCTAACTTGAATGAGAACTTTGCTTTAGTTACGGAGGAGCGGAAGAAGCTTGAGGAGGAGAAAGAGTATTTTGTCCATAAGAATGAGAGACTTGTTTCTGAGTTGCTTGTTCTTCAACAGCAGTTAACTACAGTACATGGGGAACGCATGCAACTTGAGGCTGAGATAAAAGAAGTAACAGTACGCCTAGAGCAGCTAATGGAGGAAAATAGTTTTCTTAATACCAGTCTGGACATGCATAAGGCCAAGATAGTGGAAATTGATAGCAGGGAAACCCACAATGTTGAAGCCGGGAGTCAAGTAAAAAGTTTGGATGTGGATAGCAGGTTCCATGAAAATGCAACTGACAATGAACATTCCGGCCAAATCCCTTTGAAGCGAGATCCTGAAATTTCCACTGTGGTAAACTTACCCAATGATGTTGTTGGTGGGCTATCAATTGCGCTGTTTGAACAGGAAGTCTTTGATGATTCTTCTGGTTTTGTAGTCTTGAAAGGACGCTTGAAGGAGGCTGAGAGAAAGCTACAAAATCTTGAAAAGGCAATCGAACAAATGCATTCTCATTCGGCCTTTCTACAGCACTCCAGCAGTAAATTGGCTGCACCAGGAGTATCAAAACTGATTCAAGCTTTTGAGTCAAAGGTGCATCATGATGAACCTGAGGTTGAGGAAAGAGATTTGACTGAACCTCAATCAATGGGAGACCTGTTTAATTCAACAAAAGAGGTAACAGAAAATTTGAGAGCAGTTCTTAAGCTCTTGGGTCAAGATGCCGATAATGCCAGTTCACTTTATAGAGGGCAGCGGGATTGTAGAAAATCTGATAATTTCACATTTGGGGAGCTGAGACTTCAGCATGAAGCTTTGAAGGAATACAGTTATAATCTTGAAGCAACCAACATCGAGCTGGGGATTCTGTATGAAGCTTTTAAGCAGCATGTTTTCGAAATTGAAGCCAAGAACAATGAGCTTGAGGTTCTCTATGAAGCTCTAAAACAGCAAGGAAGTAGCCTCAGTGCTGAAAATGCTGAGCTTGGTGAGAAATTGACTGAGTATCAGTTGAGAATTACTGAAATGCAGAGTCACTTTTCTGATTTACAGCAAAGTTCGGATGAGATGGCTTCTGCTTTAAATCAACAGTTGGAAAATTCGCAGAAGGAAGCAGCTGAGAGGGAATTAATGCTTCAACTGGAATGGAAATCGATGGTTACTCAGATTGATGAAACAGTCAGTAAGCTGGATGATTCTGTTGGGAGGGTTTCCAACTCCAGCTTCGCAAATAGCAATAGTATCTTGGATGCAAATGATCAGGTTGCAACTTCTGTTAGTTCTGCCATTAACATAATCCGAGATCTACAAGAGAAAGTAGAAGTTGCCAATGCAGGTCATGATGCAATATCCACTTCATACAAAGAGGTCAATGAGAAGTATAATGATTTGCTCAGGAAGAATGAATTGATGGAAGGGATGCTAAATGAGTTTACAATGATCTGAAGAAACTTGTGATTGATTCATGTTTGTTGGTGGGTGATCCCAAGATGAACCCGCAAGTTGAGAAGCTCCCTGATCCCTTAGATTACAGCAAGTATAAGACCTTCATTGAACAACTGGAGAATGTTTTGTGTGAAAGGCTGCAGCTCCAGTCTGTAAATGACCAACTTAATGCAGAATTGATGAATAGGACGAAAGACTTTGAGGAAATGAGTAGAGAATGCCTCGATTCAAATGCCATTCAAAATCTTATAGAACATGTTGAGAATGTTGTAAAACTGGAAGACTATGAGACTGACTCGGACAAAGCCCCTGGTTCCCGCCTTGAATTGTTAGTTTCTTTACTTGGTGAGAAATACAAAGACATTGGTGAGCAGTTGAGTGATTGTAGACAGGATTTTGCATCTAAGATGATGGAATTGACAGAAGTAGATGAAAAGATACATCAGTTAGATGCGGTGAAACTTCAGCATGAATTGGAAATCCTCACTCTGAAGGAAAGTTTGCGCCAGAAAGAGGAAGCCCTTGTGAGTTCGCATTCCGAGTTACAGGAAAAAATTAGTGAAATTGAACAGTCTGAGCAGCGAGTATCTTCTGTTAGGGAGAAGCTTGGCATAGCTGTGGCAAAGGGGAAAGGCTTGGTGGTGCAACGGGATGGTCTTAAGCAGTCACTTGCAGAGACATCTGCTGAACTAGAGAGATACTCTCAGGAATTACAGGTGAAAGATGCCCAGCTTCAGGAATTGGAAATGAAACTAAAGACTTACTCAGAGGCAGGTGAGCGTGTGGAAGCTCTGGAATCTGAACTTTCATACATTCGCAACTCAGCTACTGCATTAAGAGAATCATTTCTTCTCAAAGACTCTGTACTGCAGAGAATTGAAGAGATCTTAGAAGACCTAGATCTGCCTGAGCATTTCCATTCTAGAGATATTATTGAAAAGGTTGATTGGTTAGCAAGGTCGACCACTGGTAATTCTTTACCTCCCACTGAATGGGATCAGAAAAGTACTGTTGGAGGTTCATACTCTGACGCAGGTTTTGTCACTGTGGATACCTGGAAAGAAGATGAACAACCAAGCTCAACTTTTGGGGAGGACTTGAGAAGAAAATATGAGGATCTTCAAAGCAAGTTTTATGGGTTGGCAGAACAAAATGAAATGCTCGAACAGTCTTTAATGGAAAGGAACCACTTGGTGCAAAGATGGGAGGAACTTTTGGACAGAATCGATATTCCTTCACAATTGCGGTCCATGGAACCTGAAGAAAAGATTGAATGGTTAGGAGGTGCACTTTCAGAGGCTAATTATGAAAGAAATTCTTTGCAGAAGAAGATTGACAACCTTGAAAATTATTGTGGGTCAATAGCTTCTGACTTGGAGGATTCTGAAAAGAGAATATCTGATCTTGAGGCAAACCTTTCATCGGTCACTCTTGAGAGGGAGCATCTTTCGGAACGATTGGAGACATTGACTTCTGATCATCGTAACCTTGCAGCAAAGGCAACTCATTTTGAACTTGAGAATGAAAAACTTCAGAATAAAGTTGGTAGTTTGCAGGAAGAACTGGTTAAGGCAATTGAGGAGCGGGAACCTCTTCTCAAGATGGAAGGTGAGATAAGGAGATTACAGGACTTGGTTTGTGATGCCTTACAGGATCCTGAAGCAAAAGATTTGGTTTGTGGTGGCAGTAGTACTGCATGCTTGGAAGGGTTAATGAAGAAGCTTATAGAGAATTATACCACTCTCAAGTCAGTGAATCCTGAACTTGTGGATATTGAAATGGACCAGCCCAAGACAGGTAATCCAACCCTTGATGAAGCCCGAAACAGAGATACAATGACTTCTCAGGAGGATGTAGCTTCTTTGGAAAAAGAGCTGGAGGGAGCACTGCAAGGCTTGATGCAAGTGAAGGAGGAAAGAGATGAACACTTTGGAAAGCATCAATCTTTGCTTCATGAAGTTCAAGCATTGGAAAGGAAAAGGGAGGAGTTGCAAGAGCTACTTAATCAAGAAGAGCAGAAGTCAGCATCTTTGAGAGAAAAGTTAAATGTTGCTGTTAGAAAAGGGAAATCTTTGGTGCAACAACGGGACAGTCTGAAAAAAACCATTGAAGAGATGAATGCTGAGTTGGAACACTTGAAATCTGAGCTTAGCCATCAGGAAAATGCTCTGGCTGATTACGAATTGAAGATGAGGGACTTCTCTGCTTTCCCTGAAAGAATAGAAGCGCTAGAAGCTGACAGTTTGTTCTTGAGGAATCATCTGACAGAAACTGAGTGCGTTTTGAAGGAGAAAGAACATTCTTTAAGCAGGGTATTAAACAAAATAGCTAAAATTGATGCTGGTGTTGAAATTGATACCTTTGATCCAGTGGAGAGGTTGGGACGAATTGAGAAAGTGTGCCATGATTTGCAGGCCACTGTGGCTTCTTCTCAACAAGAGTCATGGAAGTCCAAGAGAGCTGCAGAGCTTCTGCTTGCAGAGCTGAATGAGGTTCAAGAGAGAAACGATGGTCTTCAGGAAGATCTAGCAAAAGTTGTCCATGAACTTAATGAGGTCATGAAGGAAAGGGATGTGGCAGAGGCTGCAAAACTTGAAGTTTTATCACGCCTTGAAAATTTATCTACGGTTCACTCTGAAGAAAAAAAGAAACAATATTCTGAATTGATGATGTTACAATCTATTGTAAATGAACTCAGGAAGGGCTTCAATGATATTCATTATCTACTGTCTGATGTGCTTCCAAAGGACTTAGAATTCCTGCAAAATTTGGAGGGTAACATTAAGTCATGCTTGGAAGGGGATGATGCCCTAGATGTCGCTGGCTCTCCATACACTACATTCAGCAGTGTAAAGAATGAGGTAATGTTTTCGTGGCCTATGTTTCCTTTGTGTGTCCATTTTGTATTTTGCTTCTGAAACCAGTTGACGATTATGCTTGCTGTATTGCTATTGTAAATTTGTTTTATTTCCTTTTGAGTAGCATTCAAGTCATCCATATTGAGCAAAACCTTTTGATTGGCCTGAAAAACAAAATCTTCATGTCTCATATGGGTATTTTCTATGAATAGATTGTTATTTAATTGTTTCTTGATTTCCTCTTCAGGAGAACTTTCAATCCAGGGATACTTGGTTAGTTGCCAATACGCAGGACCCTATGGATGACACTGCTATAGTCAATGTATGCAGTGTAATCTGGCATCACCTGCAAGATTTAACAAATGAAATTACTGCCCTCAAAGAAAAGTTGATTATGCACTCAAAATCATTACATGAACAAGGTTACAGTATATGGAAGGTACTGGGGATATTGCATAGAGAAAGAAATTTGCAGAAAGAGTCATTTGAAGCGATGAGGAGAAACATTATGCATATAGAATCAATTGGGAAAGAGAAAGACCTGGAGATTGTTGGGTTGAGAAGAAACATTTCCTTGCTTTATGAAGCATGTGCTAATTCAGTTTTGGAAATTGAAAATGGACAAGCTGAGATGTTAGGAAATAATTTGGCTAATGCAGACCTGGGGACTAACTCGAAACCTAGAGGACTTCCTTTCGGTGAACAAAGTAGTGTTTCTTTGGAGGAACATATCAAGGCTGTGGCAGAAAAACTTTTGTTAACAATGAAAGAATTTTCGAGCATGAAAGCTGAAATTGCTGAAGGAAACCAAAAGGAAATGAAAATTACCATAGCAAATTTGCGGAAAGAGCTTCAGGAGAAGGACATCCAAAAAGATCAGATATGCATGGAGCTTGTAGGTCAAATCAAGTTAGCTGAAGCTGCTGCCTCGAATTACTCACGAGAGCTTCAAACTGCAAAAACTGGTGCATGATTTGGAGAAAGAACTGGAAGTGATGAGGGAAGAACAGAAGTCATTGCAGCAGCGAGTAAAAGAACTGCAGGATGTGCAAGTCAGCACAGTGGAGTTGCAGGATAGAATCAATTCACTGACAGATGTATTATCAACCAAAGACCAAGGTATGTGTCATTATTTGAATCAGGCTTTTAATTTACTCAATATATAAATTAGCTGGGAATCCTTATTTGTGAATGCTATTTGCTGACAGAAATTGAGGCCCTTATGCAAGCCCTTGATGAGGAGGAGGTCCAAATGGAAGAGTTGACCAAGAAGATTGCGGACCTAGAAAAACTTCTGCAACAGAAGAACACAGATTTAGAGAACCTTGAAGCTTCTCGTGGAAAAGTTGTGAAGAAGCTTTCCATCACTGTGAGTAAGTTTGATGAGCTTCATAATCTCTCGGAAAGTCTTCTTGCCGAGGTTGAACAGCTTCAATCACAACTACAAGATCGGGATGCTGAGATCTCCTTCTTAAGACACGAGGTCACCAGATGCACCAATGATGTTCTTGCAGCATCACAAATGAGCAATAAAAGAGATTCAGATGAAATAATGGAGTTTCTGACTTGGTTTGAGGCAATTGTTTCTCGTGTTGGGCTACCCGATCTGCATTTTGATGCTAATATCAGTAAGGTGCCTGAATTCAAGGAAATAATACAGAAAAAGATTAGTTCTATTATATCTGAACTGGAGGACCTACGGGAGGTTGCTCAAAGTACGGATCAATTGTTGCAAGCAGAAAGGAGTAAAGTGGAAGAGTTGACATGCAGAGAAGAAACTCTCAAGAATACTTTGCATGAGAAGGAATCCCAACTCAATTTGCTTGAAGATGTGGGTGATGTGGGTCAGGCCGCTGGTTTGAACTCTGAAATTGTGGAAGTTAAACCTGTGGTAAGTTATTTGATGTGTTTGCAAGTTCCTTTACCAGCAGATGGGCAGTTAGGACCTCTTAAAAAGCCAGTGATAGGCAAAACTGTGACGTGGACATGGAAAACATAAGTCTTATTTTGGAAAATCTGTGTTTCCTCATTTCTTTGTTTTCTAATAAAAGTTTCCTCATTTTATTCTGAAAAGTAGAAGTCTTGGCTCATAACACATAGATGCATGAATAGAGCTAGCTATAGAATTAAAACCTATATAGCTAATATACCAGCATTTACATGTATAGTATCTTTGTTTTGCTTGTAAATTGGATTGTTACTTTAATAACAAATGATGATGATTTTAAAGTTGATAGTTAGGTACTTTCATCTCATCTGTTCAGAAGAATAAATTGTACCTTTTGCAGCAACAAGCATACATTTTTTATTGAGTAGTCTATTTTGCTGAACATTTGTAACATTCGTGTAGATAAACAAGTGGGCAGTAGCAGGGACCTCCACAGCATCCCAAGTTCGTAGTTTGCGTAAAGTCAATAATGATCAAGTTGCTATTGCTATAGATATGGAGGATGGCAGTAATAGAAAATTAGAAGATGAGGATGAAGATAAAGGTATTCTTTACTTATTTTTAAAAGTTATGTTATCATATTACTTATTTCTGCTTCAAGTGAAGATAACTTTTACCAAAAAATTGTACATTCCTTTAGTCCTTACATTTTAATTTCATTTTTTCCTCAGTTCATGGTTTCAAATCACTCACCACATCAAGAGTTGTTCCAAGGTTTACAAGACCTATCACGGATATGATAGATGGCTTATGGTATGGTTCACTTTTGTTCAGTTTGTGTTTATTTGAATTATTACAAATTTCGTTTGGGCTGAGATTTCATGAATTTATTTATATATTTATTTACACACCAAAAGTAGCCTTTCTATCTAAGTAATTGTTTTATATTTACATAATCTGCCAGGGTTTCTTGTGATCGGGCACTCATGCGTCAACCTGCCTTACGGCTTGGCATTATAATCTATTGGGCTGTACTGCATACACTGTTGGCAGCTTTTGTATTTTGACAAGCCAATCTGGTGAGCGGCCATTTTCTCAGATGTGGTTATTTCATAGAGTTCCATATCAAGCTTAGGGAACAAGTTGATCTTTATCCTTTTGGGAAATGCTAGGGACAGTCACTTTTGACATTCTCGCTCTCACAAAACTACGTCACATTATTCGTATCGGTAACTTGTTATAACAAATTGCTTACTTTCTCTTCTACCAATAAAAGCAACAAGTCACTAGTTTCAACTTTCACATTTAATGTGATGTAGTTTTTTGAGAGTGAGAGTGTTAAAAGTGACCGTTTGTATCCTTTTTTTTTTTTCACTCTACATTTTAGAGTTATATATGCCTTCTATTTGAGACTTGCATTATTATAATTTTCCATGGATTGCAGTTCTCAGGTTCTTTTGTGTCTTTTATACTAACTCCTTTCCTTTTTCATCTTATCCGTGCTTCATTTCATAATCCAATTTCTTTCTAGTTTCCTATAAAGCCATGCTTCTCATTCTTGAAATATGCTGTTGCTGTTCTGCAGGTTGTCTATTTGTTTTTAAGTCGAAAGTTTAGCAAGGAGTGCCAACCATGATTTTTCCCACTAATGCATACTTGGCTTCATAATTATTTTTTCCTTTCTAAACATGGTCCATTGATTCATTATTTAGCTCAACCAGGCAACTTTGATTTGCGGAGTTTATTTGTATGCATCTCAGATTGCTTGGTTATGTCCAAAATAAGGAAAAAAAAAATCCTTGCTACAATTATGTTGGACATAGATTGAAAATTTTCACTTTGAACCAACCAAAAGGTTGTATGATGCTTATGTAGTTGGAAGATTCGTCTACAAGCAACAGATTTTGTTAGTTATACACAAACAGGTATGCTGTATTTTGAATGGTGTTCTATCTTTGCACATTTTCAGCACATTTGAATTACAGTTTGTGCCGACCATCTAACCTTATTTTCTTCTGGTTGCTACTTATATGGATGTATATAATTTGTGTTTGTATCGAGTAAAACAAAAAATCTTTTTGTCTACATGTCAAACACTATTTTTGGCTTTGCCCACAGGCCCTTTCTCTGTTTGTTGGCTTAATCCTGAAGTTACACTTGGAATCTTTAGCGCTTGTAATCCAACTTGAACATATGCCGTACAATTTTTCAATATGCAAAAACTCCTCCATGCTAGTTGCTGAAGATAATAAGGGGAAAGGAGAAGCATTTGAGAAGCAGGGAGTTGGTGTTTGTGCAGAACTAATGACAAGCTGATTTATAAATAAGAAGAGGTTGAGACAGAGATATTGCTGAATACTGATGATATACTGCACGCAACAGAGACAGGCTACAGATGTAAACGCAAAATGAAAGTTTTATTCATGAAAGAAGAAAACGAGAGGGTAGGAGGGTGGGGTAGGAATTGGAAAAACGAACACACACGATATCAGAGTGCACTTTTTAATACCCCGACTTGATCTTCAATGTCTTTAATGTTCCCTCTGGGATTCTCCTCAAATCTTGCTATCCTAAAGTGCTTTAGCTCAACTCCCTTTGCCTCTCCAGTGAGCGCGAGATCAGCCAGAATCCTCCCAACCGCCGGCGACATCTTGAACCCATGACCAGAAAACCCACCACCGATCACCACATCCTTCCCGAACTCCCCTCCCAGAAAATCAATCACAAAATCTCCATCCGGGGTCATCGAGTACACGCAGAGTTGAGTTGAAACAGGTCCTTTTGAATCAACCAACCCTCTAAACGTCTGCTCAATCCATTGCTTCAAGGAGCTCGGAACGACTCCAGCTCCCCACGGCCTTTTATCCGGGTCACACGGATAACCCCCATGCAATGCTATTTTAATCAGCCCCGGGAACTCCAACGATGGTGTGCCATATATATATGGCTTCCCATAGCTAGCGAATGTTGGAAAATCACTTCCGATTGCATACTTAGCCTCGTGCCCTTCCTTAATCCTCCAATAGCATACATTGGTTTCCAGAGGTTGAATGGGCAGTTCAATCCCACTAACCGTTTTAACTAACTTTTTCGTCCAAGCCCCTGCTGTCACCACACATTTCTTACCCCAAAACTTTTCTCCATTGCTTGCACGCACTATCACCCCCCCTCGCACGCCATCTTTGGTGATGCTAATGACCTCCACGTTGTCTCTGAGGGACGCACCGTTCTTAAACGCCAGCATTTGGAACATTGACACTGCCTTGGTGGGCTTTATGACACCACCATGCTCGCAAGACACTCCAACCCAGTCCTCCGGTATGTCAATCCGCCCCGAAAATTTTTCCGCTACTTGCCGACAGGTAAGGACCTGATGTGGCATGGCCTTCTTTTGACACGTGGCGATGACCGAGAGAAGGTTCTTGGCATCGGCGGGGCCCACGTCGACATGTTGGGCCTTGAAGTAGACCCTGAAGCCAACCTCGGACTGGGCCTGCTCCCACATCCGATAGGACTCGTTGACCAAGCCATAGTAGTAGTCCTCAGGATAAGTTGCTCGTATGGTGCGGGACTCGCCATGGGAAGAACCCCGGTGGTGCAGAAAATCGAACTGCTCTAGAAGCAAGGTTTTCTGCCCTCTTTTGGCTAGTTGGTATGCAGTGGAGCTCCCCATGACGCCCGCTCCAACTACAATTACGTCAAATTCATCACCGGAATATCCCATCTCTCGCTCTCTTTTTCTTTTAGAGATAAACAAAGGCTTCGGCTAGCGCCTAGCTGTCTCTCATATTACTAGTTCTAGTAGCCAGTCGCTATTTAAATGTAAAAAACTAGCCTTTGGCTGGAAATTTCATTATTGCCCTTTGATGTTGTATCTTCCTGATATATATATGGTTAAAATTAACTTAATCCAATCCGTAATACATACGGAAAGTTGATAAGCCACAGTTGGCACCTTCCCTCTAAATCTACTGCCATAAAAAGGAAGGATAACATTAGTTGGCTTTGAATGGTTCATGAATCGTTCTTTCCTTATAAGCAAAACTGTTCAAAAGTGAGGATTTTTTCTACAATGACTGTGAAGAATAATCGTCCAGATTCAGCAAATTAAGATATGAAACGAACGATGATACTAATGTCTGTTAGGTTGAATAGAACGAGTTTAGTGTTCTTTAAGTAAATTTTTGGATTTGAATATTGTGAATAAAAAAATAGTATTAAAAAAATTTTTTGTATCGAATTTGATTATAGTCTAATTTCGAATTAATCAGAGTTTAAATTAACTTTCGAATACCACCGAAAGATGTTAAAATAAACGAACATGATGGGACCTAGCAAAGAGCGGTGGTACAATTAATGAACAAAAAAAAAGAGCGGTGGTACAATTGATTTAACTTGCCAGTTGTCACGTACCGTTTGCGCGTGGTATGATGGTGTTTATCAACATTGAAGCCAATTCCAGGTGAAATTCCATTTGTTCCGTTTCTCTGGTTGTCTTTCCCAAGGAAATTATGATTCTCTCTGCCAATCGCCAAGATTACTGCATCGTAAAGATTCCATGCATCTTACAATTTCCAAAGCTTGGATTTTTTTTCAACTGGCGTCAGCTTTCCTGTAGTTTTTTCTTTTCTGCATTAGATTTAAGGTTGGTGGTTTTTTTCTCTCAAACTTTAGACAAAAGCAAGATGCATGTGTTTGAATTTTGATTATTGATTAGCTTCTAAGATAAGTAGATAACATCAGGAAATAATAAAGAAGTTGAAGGTGCTGTTTGAATTCCTGACGATAGATCAACGTGTAATCTAATCCTTTTGGCGTAATACAGTGAGAGCCGCAATTAAGATTGAAACGGGACTACTCATTATGACGTGTTCAGACCCACCTTGGGTTGACCCAGATATGGGAATCTTTTTGCAGATTCGACAAGTCTGTCAGATTCGCAATTTTGATTCTGCAACATATGCACTTTTGTCGCCATCCATTTCCATATGATTAAAGTCTTCTGCCGCTGCTTTTTTTTTTTTGTGTGTGGAAGCAAGAACTGAAATTAAAGAAAAACAACTAACACCCGGTGGGGTTACAGGTAAGAATTCTAGGAGCTCCATGCCCCACCCAAATTATCATACAAAAGTATCAAAGCAATGCCGTCTAGCGGTGTATCCAAAATGATAAAAGGGCTATCCATAGCTCCTTCTGACTTAGTTAAAAAGTCAGCACAGCAATTAGCTTCCCTGAAGATGTGCAAAATCGAAGCTTGATCCAGCTGCTGCAAAAGTTTCCTGCATTCAGAAACAGTCTTCTGCGTTGCTATTATTACTATTCCTTTCTTCTCTTGTTAGACTACTGGAAATATTGATTAGTCCGTCAGTAGTGGGGATTTCTTTATATGCCGGTGAATTAACAAGGTCATGTCCGTTTTAACTTTCAAGTGGATTGCAAAAATGGGATCTAAGTTGGTGCCTAACCTAATGCGTCACAATTCACGCGTATGTTTATTAAGCTCCGCAGCAGACTGAATGGTCATGCATCAATCATCATCAAGGACAAATGAATATGCCATCGCTGACTCATAACTGACAAAGATATCCATTAAAGATCGAGTCATCCTCCACTACCGCGTACCAATCCCTATGGCCTTCGTGTTTCTTCGAGTTTTCAATTTTGTTGCGCAAAAAGTTGAGAATGCGTTTTTCATTTTTGTTGTGCTAAAGGCTGAGAATGTCTTCACAAGTGTGAAAAAAAATTAATTTTTTGAATTAAATTTTGAGTTCGAGAAAATCTAATAACATTCAACATATATTAGAGCTTAAGTTATTAATATATTTTCATGTTTTGAATAAAAAAACCTTTTTCCAAAATCTTATGCAAGGAAAATTTATTAAAATTTTCATATCTATTGTAAAAAAAATTGAACATGTTTTTATAAGTCTTAGCTAAAGTTTTACTTTTTAAACTACTTTTTGAGACCGAAAAGATCTAATAGCATTAAACAAAGTTAAGAACAGCTGGCAATGGAATATTCTTACTTGGACACTACACGTGATGCACGTTTGGGTGGGAATGTGCCTTTGTGTTTAAGGTTATTCTGACAGTGACCGCCTTGTAACCTTTTCTGGTTTTCGATCGATTCATGGGGCGTCGAAGCTGTGGCGTCCTTATTGGCCTCATCAAGGAATTGTTGCCGAGTAACGAGGTGATCGACTACAATAACTGAACTGATTCACTTCTTGTTTTGTCGATGTGTCCGCTTGGATTTAGCTCAAATGAACAGTTAAGATGAAAAATCTCAACTTGCACAATCTAAGTTTACATGTAACAATCGTCACATATTGCAAAATAACAAGGGAAAATGCCTACTGAATGTTAGTCATTCAGGTAAATGAACAATTTGCATGGCCATATATCTTGGGTGAAGTGAAAAGGAATTTAACTGAAGCAATACTATGAAAACGTGAAAGAGAAAACTAGACGATCTTATCCTAAATCTCTCACCCTCCAGCTTAAAACTGTAGCTGAAACTCACCTCTAATCGAATCATCAGCAGTTTATGCCTTTTTGTTGGACTTAAATACATACTTGATGATCGAATCTTTGATAGACAACAGTTCAGGAAATTCCTTTTTTAACTTAGCTGCATCCAATTCATTGTTACTCCTGGGTGCTACAATCACCTTAGCCTGTTCTTCCAAGCTGAAGTTTTCCCATTTAAATTGAGGATTTATGCATGCTCTGTACATCTCCAAGATTTCATTGTGGCTTATAACTCCTGGATTGGTTAAGTTCCATATTCCTCTGCAGTTCCTCTTTGCCATCTCAATTGAGATTGGTAGGAGCTCGTCTAGCACTGTCATGCTGTTCGGTATATTCACCACTTTGTTATAGCGAGTTATCTTTGTTATGAAGTTTCGAGGGTTGCTAAGATCTGATGAAATTGGCATTCTAACTCTGAGAGTACAGACATTGTCATACTCTTTCAGAAGCTCCTCAACCTGCAAAGTTTAGTATATAATTCAGAATAAAATTGCAAAGATAGCTAAAATTACAATTGCTAAAACAAAGAGAAGTCCTTGATTATCACCATAGCCTTGGTCTTGGAATAGAATGATCCGGTGAAGTTTGGCTTATCTTCCTCTTCGAATCCAATACCTGATCCTTGTGGATGATCTTTGTCATATTCGAAAATACAGCAGGTTGCAAAGTTCATCAACAAAAGATAATGCTCTCTGCAAACATCAGCAAGATTTAATGTGCCTACTACATTAGTCCTTATAGTTTCAACCTTGTGTGATTCACACCAATCAACATTAGGCCTCCCAGTAACCCCAGCTGCATTAAACACATGTGTAGGTTGTACTCGCGTTATATCTTCCACAAGTGACCTCCTATCTTCCAATCTTCCTCTTCCATACTCGAATGCAATATCCTTTTCTTTGCAAAGATTTCCCAACAAACCTCCTATCCAACCGGTTCTTCCATATATCAAGAATTTCAATCTTGAACTGTCAGAATCATGACCTTCCAGCTTATTTTTGCAACTTGCTGATTGTAAGAACAATGCATCATCATTAAAATAAGTCATTACTGAGAGATATGGGTGGGCACTGAGGGCAGCAGATACATCACCCCACCAATCAGAGTTTTTAGTATACCACTCCATTGTCATCTTCAACCCTTCCTCCCAAGGAGTCCTTTCTTGCCAGCCAAGCTTCTTGAGTTTTTGATCATCCAGAAAGTATCTCTGATCATTGAAAGGTCTATCTTGAACAAATCTTATGGCTTCTTTAGGATTCAGTCCAAAGAGCATGCAGATGTCCTCTGCCACATCAATGACTCGTCTTTCCCTTTGAGTGCCAATATTGTACACATGCCCTATCTCCCCTTTATGCAAAATCACATCAAAAGCCTCTGCAACATCATGAGAGTGTAGATAGCTTCTCACATTTGTGCCATTGCCATGAATTGGCAACTGCTCACCTTTCATAGCAAGCAGAATGAATTTGGGGATGAGCTTCTCTGGATATTGGTTCGGGCCATATACATTGTTGCCTCTAGTAGTAATTGTTGGAAGGCCATAAGCTCTATGATAAGCCATGACAAGCATTTCAGCCCCAGCTTTGGTAGCAGAATAAGGATTTGTGGGAAGCAGCTGGGAAGCCTCAGGATTTCCAATGTCAGTTTCCATGTCAGTTTCACCATAAACTTCATCAGTGCTAACATGAATGAACCTCTTGATCTGCTTTGTGACATTGCAGGCTTCAAGAAGAACATGGGTGCCATAAATATTATTGTTAGTGAATTCAAAGGAGTTCCCAAATGAATTATCAACATGGGTTTGGGCAGCAAAGTGCATTATAGTATCAATATTCTCGGCTACCAGAAGATAGTTAACAAGATCAGCGCAAATAATATCCCCCTTGACAAATTTGAAGTTTGGAGATGAGAGACATGGTTGGAGATTCTTGAGGCTGGAACAGTAGTCTAACTTGTCAAGAGCCACGATCTTGTAATCAGGGTAGTTCTTGGTCAGTCTAATTGTCACATGGGAGGCAATGAAACCAGCTGCACCCGTTATAAGGATTCTTTTGGGTGCATAATGAGCAGGTTCAGAAGACATCCCTCCTTGTCTTTTTCTTGCCTCAATATGCTAGCAGTACTGTGTAAGATATTCATTAAAAAAAAAAAAGAAAAGAAATTATGACAAAACATTGGATGAGCAAGGATAAAATGCACATATTCTTTGCTTTTCTGGGTGCTTCAAGGATCTGAAATATGCATATTGTATCAATGGAATCACTAAAAAAGATATATACTATGTAAAGTATTTGCATATACTTCATGCAATCACTACAAACAACAATAGGATATTTGAATCATCTTCATTCAGATAAAATGAATATCAAAATCAGAATGGAAAGAAACACATCCAACATACAATGAGCATCTAATTTTCCCATAAATTGTCAACTAGCTTGAATAGCGCCATACTTGGTCTGCCCGAAATTATGTACAAAAATTCTGCAAGAAGAGCTTTATCCAAGATCGTATTCAGTGCTATAACATGAAACTTCACTCAGTGGCTACTGTAGTGTAATCCTTAAGTGGGGAAAGCAAGTCGAAAGGAAAAAAATAACACAAATGGGCGTTGCCTTGTTTAATTGAAGACTGTCTATTATTGGTAGAGAAAAGAGAAGATTCACGTGATTCGAGAAGAGTGGCGAAACAAGTGATGGAATGGAAGACATGATTGAGTCAAAATAGAAAAAAGCTTGGACTAAATCTAAATCTTGGGTTGTTGGAGATTAGCAAGGTATCTGAATTTCTGCTAGGTTACAGCACATCATACGTGTTATGCATCCCGACAGTTTTCCAGCTTCTAATCACTGCAAACCTCTAATAATAAAAGAACTTGAACAATCATTAAACATCTTTAATTTTGGCAACGTTTTAGCATTTGGTACATTGTCATTTATTTACTACCTGATCTCCACCGTATATAAGGCTTGTTCGTGCACATCACCAACAGTCAGCAACATTAGTTTAGCGAATATGTTTGTGCTGTGCAGGGTTCCCTTGAAAACATGCAGTTACCGTAGTGCCAAATAGAAGAGTAGAGAACTGTGTAGGTCAATTGATTAGTTTTTTTCATTGCTTTAGCATTGTTGTACTTGTCTCGATCAACAAACAAGTTAGTATGTTAAGTGTGACTTGAAAGTCAAGTTGGTGCAAATTTCTTCAACCAATTAAATGAAGTGGTTGTTGATTGTTGTTTGTTTTGGAGAGCATTAAAGGCGTAAGTTGGCAGCCTCATTTCGTCCAATTCCAAGCTTTCATTGTAGTCTTAGATTTCGGCTGCCATTATTTCAACCAATGGCCAACCATCTGCAAGCTCCTCAACAAATAGAATTAATGCAATCACGTGAAAGTTCTTTCACCTCCTTTTGTTTTGTCGCCTATAAAAGGAGAATGAATGCTGCATTGCATGAGTGTTGAAAAAAACAAAAGCAAAGCCGATAGAGCGAGAGCAAAGAGAGTGTTGGGTTATTTTAAGAACTATTGTTCTCAGGTTTATGGGGAGAGCATTGTGAGTTCGAGTGTAAAACATTTGTAGTCTTCATCTTCTTATTATAGTAAAATTTCTCGTTGTCTTCGTCCGTGGATGTAGGCTTACAAGTCGAACCACGTATATCGTGTGTCTTGTTTATTCTTTTCTTGCATTTCTATTTCTTGGCGTATAATCTTGGTGAATTGTTTGTAGTCTATTTTAGCCCCGTTGAACAACAACTGGTATCAAGTTCGTTGTACAAGACGACTAAGATGGCTGCAAGTACATCATCGATCAAATTTGAAGTCGAGAAGTTCACTGGAAGAAATAGCTTCAATCTATGGCGCATCAAGATGCGAGCGATGCTGGTTCAACAAGGTTTGGTGAAAGCTCTATTTGGTATAGACAAATTACCGGATACACTTTCAGATGATCAGAAGAACGAGGTTATGGATAAGGCACATAGTGCAATCCTACTCAGCCTTGGAGATGAAGTTTTACAAGAGGTAGCGGATGAAACCACCGTGTCAAGTTTGTGGCTCAAGCTAGAGAGCAAGTATATGACCAAGACATTGACAAACCGGTTATACCTCAAGCAAAGGCTCTATACCCTAAAAATGGAGGAAGGTATGCCCATACACCAGCACCTAGATACTTCTAATACCATTATTATGGATCTAAAAAATATCGATATTATGACCGATGATGAAGATCAAGCCTTGATTTTGCTATGTTTGTTGCCACCATCGTATGAGAATTTTGTTGATACGATGTTATATGGTCATGATGATATTTCTCTTGACGATGTTAAAAATGCCTTGGGTTCCACTGAGTTACGGAAGAAACTTACTGGTAAGGCAGTTGACAACAATCAAGGTGAAGGCCTGGTCACTCAGGGAAGATCCAAAACAAAGAGTGGTAGTTCAAGCAGGTATCACTCCAGATCAAAGTCCTGAAAAAGAATTCAATGTTTCTATTGCAGGAAATTTGGGCACATGAAGAAAGATTGTCCAAAGAAGAATGATAAAGTTGAATCGTCAGAGCAGCCAGAAAATAGTGCAAACGTGGTCTATTCACAGTCTTTTAAAGATGCCGAAATAGTTTTAGTAGTATCAGAATCGCAGGTCAGCGAGAAATGGATTCTTGATACGGCTACTACATTTCACATTAGCACTTCCAGAAATTTATTTGCCACATACAATACATTTGTAGGCTCAGTGCTAATGGAGAATGATCACGCATGTCAGGTCGTGGGAATTGGCACAGTCCGTATTAAGATGATTGATGGTATTGTCAGAACTTTGACAGATGTTCGGCATATTCCTGAGATGAAGAAGAACTTGATATCCTTGATCACTTTGGACACTAAAGGCTTCCGATACTTCGGTGAAGGTGGAGTACTGAGAGTATCCTCAGGTACTTGGCTGTGATGCGTGGACATTTGAAGTGAGGACTTTACATCTTGGATGGTACCACTGTTACTGGTGCTGTAGTAGTTTCATCATCAGTTGATCCAGATTCTGACACCACCAGGTTATGGCATATGCGGCTGAGGCATATGAGTGAGAGAGGTCTTTCAGTGTTGAGCAAGCGAGGTTTACTGTGTGGACAAAGTGCCGGGAAGCTTGACTTCTGTGAACACTGTGTCTTCGGCAGCAGACTCGAGTGAAGTTTAGCACTAGGATTCATCGAACCAAAGGTACGGTTGATTATATTCATTCTGATCTTTGGGGTCCCTCTCCAACAATCTCAAAGGGTGGTCATAGATATCTGTTGACTTTTATTGATGATTACTCGAGAAAGGTTTGGGTGTATTTTCTAAAGCACAAACACCAAGTGCTTATCACCTTCAAGCAATTCAAAGCCTTGATCGAAAATCAAACAGGGAAAAAGATCGAGAGGTTTCGAATGGATAACAGTTTGGAATACTGCTCGGGTGAATTTGACGAGTTCTGCAAAAATGAAGGAATAGTGAGACACCGCACTGTTCGACACACACCACAGCAAAATGGAGTTGCAGAACGGATGAATAGAACTCTCTTGGAGCGAGCTCAGTGCATGAGATCAAATGCTAGGCTTGGTGAAAACTTCTGGGTTGAAGCTGTAAATACTGCATGTTATTTGGTGAATAGATCTCCGTCTCCAGCCATTGAGTTGAAGACTCCAGAGGAAGTATGGTCTAGTTCTCCTGCTGATTACTCAAGCTTACGAGTGTTTGGTTGTCCTGCTGATGCTCATGTTAATGAGGGGAAACTTAAACCCAGAGAGAAGAAATGCATATTTCTGGGTTACGGCCAAGGGGTGAAAGGATATAGGTTGTGGTGTCCTGACCCAGAATTACCCAAGTTCATATACAGCAAAGACGTGACTTTTGATGAGTCATCCATGATTCGATCCACCAACAATTCCCAGGAAAAGGAGGAGTCAAGTGGTAAAGGAGATCACGGTGTGGAGCAATAGCTGGAGTTTCAAGTGGAGGCTCCTAGTAATTCTATGGAAGGTACTTCAGTCCAAGATAATTATACTGAGGTACAAGATTCTCATGACGTATCTCAAGAGCAACAATATAGCATTGCCACTGGAAGAGAGAGGAGACAGATTAAACCTCCTCAACGTTATGCAGATGCAAGTCTGGTTTCTTATGCACTCAGTGAGGCGGAATCCATCGGTACAGAACCTTCCAGTTATAATGATGCAGTCACATGTGAAGAGTCAGCACAGTAGGAAATTGCTATGAATGAAGAGATAGAATCTCTTCATAAAAATCAGACGTGGGAGTTGGTTGAACCGTCGAATAATTAAAGGATTATTGGCTGTAAGTGGGTTTCAAGAAAAGGAAGGCATCCCAGGGGCTGATACAGCAAGATGCAAGGCACGGTTGGTAGCTAAAGGCTTTAGTCAAAAGGAAGGGATTGAGTTCAATGAAGTTTTCTCTCCGGTGGTAAAGCATAGCTCCATTCGCGTGTTGCTTGCCATGGTAGCCAAGTTTGATATAGAGCTTGAGCAGCTTGATGTGAAGATAGCATTTTGCATGGTGAGCTAGAGGAAAAGATCTACATGCATCAGCCAGAGGGTTTCACAATGCCTGGTAAGGAAGATTATGTTTGCTTGTTAAAAAAGTCTTTATGTGGATTAAAGCAATCACCAAGGCAGTGGTATAAGCGGTTCGACACCTTTATGATAAAACATAGCTATATCCGATGTGATTTTGATGCCTATGTCTATCATAGGCAACTCTCAGATGGTTCATACATATATTTGTTGCTTTATGTTGATGACATGTTAATTGCTTCTAAAAACATGTTGAAATCAACAAGTTAAAATCACAGCTGAGTGGTGAGTTCGAGATAAAGGATTTGGGAGCTGCTAAAAAGATTCTAGGAATGGAAATTCACAGAGACTGAAAGGAGGGCAAGTGTAACAGCCCGTTACCACATTTTCTGCGTATTTCTATCCAACTTTACCGGTTAGGATGTCTGCGATACCGTTAACATTTAACAGTGACAGTAATAAATGATAAACATTTATTTACGGAATATAAAATTCTTTTCATTATTCCTTACATCCGACATCCCCTATTATCTTTCTTTATCTAAAGTAGTACTGTATACTTATGTCCGAAATGTAAAACAGAAGAGACTGTACCTGTCATGTTTAATATAATTCACCCCAATGCTTTATATTTAGCTATATCCATCTGGGAGTTAATTCTCTAACTCTGTGCCTTTCATCTGTGGAGTTAAAACAAAGGGGTGAGTGAACTACGCGCTCAGTAAAGAAAACATATGCTGCTTTAATTAAAGCAAAACTATATACCACAAGTATTTGTTCTTCCTAAAATCATATCAAATTGGAAAACAGTGGATATAGTAAACAACCCTCTCAATACACCATTCAAAATCATTAGTTCAACAGTAAACAGGATTCAATAGATCTTTTCAGTAAACAGAAATCAATAAGTTGAGACTAGGCAATAAACAAATCATGCTCTCATTGTTCCCCCAGGAACACAAGTCCGCTTTTGGGGTGCACCCGTAGGCCATCACCCCTCACTGCTATCTTAGCTAAATCTATGGCCAAAATCTATAGGTGGTCTTCGGGTACACTTGCCAAGTGACCTCGAGACCGCTGATGACTTGGCGGGTCCATCAGCCCTGTGATGCCATGAGGTGCACCCGTTGGTCCATCGACCCGAGCCATCGCCCCAGGTGGGTCACGCAACTACATGAATAATAATATATGAACTCAGTGCCTAAAGTCTCAAAAATCACTTTTATATCTCATGAAAAACCTTTATGGAATTATTTTATCCATATTATCAATTTCTCAAAATGATTTGATTTCCAAAAAGGTTTTAAACCAGCCCGCAATCTCACTTAGGTTCCGTGTGAGAAAGGCATGGGTTAAATTGGTTCGCCATGGCTAGTTCGCCCATGGTCAACTTGCCCATTGGTCAACTCGCCCAAAAAAGGATTTATGTCGTAACGGCTTCGCGCTCGACGAATTTTGAAAAACATTTAAAAAAACAAAAAGAGAGTCGCCACCAATCTTTTTTGACTAGGTGTGATTGGCCACCTAAAAATATTTATCTTTTTAACAAAATCTCAAAATTAATTAAGTTTTATTAAAAAGACAAATTTTGGTCTGCGAAAACAAAAACCGGGTTCGGGAGTACGGTTACGCGTGGGGAAGGATTAGCACCCCCACGACGCCGTTAAAAAACGGTACCATAATAATCATGTGTTATCCTTTGGTTTCAATAAAATGGTCTTAATTTAATATTTAAAATTAATTCCTTTTTATTCCATTTTTGGAGCATTTTATTATTTATCAAAATTATTTTTTTATTTTAAAAAAAATTAAATTTTTGTTTATCGAAAGTGAGTGTGAACCTTTTTCTATTGAATAATTAAATCAAATACTCCAATACTTTTGGCAGTATTTGAAATAATTTTTCTCACCTAGAGATTTTTTAAGAATCACTACTTGTGACTTCTATATAATCTCATCCTTGGAAAATTCACACTTGCTTCGAAAATTATTATGAATGCACATGATGCAAACAAATACAAATGATGCAAATGAATTTTTAATTTTGAATTTCATTATTTATTTGTTAATTTATTTATTTCTTTTTGTTTTTAACAAAACTAATTCATTTTCATTTTCAAGAAAAATTTAAAATTATTGAAAAATCGTACTAAATATTCCAATACTTTTGGCAACATCTAGTAGGACTCTTCTCACCTAGGGATCAGTTAGGAATCACTACTTTTGACTTCCGTAACATCCCATCATCGGACATTTGTTTATTTAAATTTAAATTTTATTATTAATTTTAAAAATTTAATTTAATTTTCAAAATTTTAAATTATTGAAAAATCATACTAAATACCTCAATAATTTTGACAATATTTATTACGACTCTTCTCACCTTGGAATCAGCTAGGAATCACTACTTGTGACTTCCGTAGCATCCCATCATCGGACATTTTATTCAATTAATTTTAATTTTATTACTAATTTTAAAAATTCAATTTTATTTTCAAAAATTTAAATTATTGAAAAATCATACTAAATACCTCAATATTTTTGACAATATTTAGTACGACTCTTCTCACCTAGGGATCAGCTAGGAATCACTACTTGTGACTTCCGTAGCATCCCATCATTGGACATTCATTTAATTGAATTATAATTTTTATTATTAGTTTTCCTTTTAAAAACTTATTTTTTATTTTTAACAAAAAATAAATTATTGAAAAATCATACTAAATATTCCAATACTTTTGGCAACATTTAGTACAACTCTTCTCACCTAGGGATCAGCTAGGAATCACTACTTGTGACTTCCGTAACATCCCATCATCGGAAATTTGTTTAATTGAATTATAATTTTTATTATTAGTTTTCCTTTTAAAAACTTATTTTTTATTTTTAGCAAAAAATTAAATTATTGAAAAATCATACTAAATATTCCAATACTTTTGGCAACATTTAGTACAACTCTTCCCACCTAGGGATCAGCTAGGAATCACTACTTGTGATTTCCGTAACATCCCATCATCGGACATTTTATTCAATTAATTTTAATTTTAATCTTGTTATTACTTTCTTTTTTCTATCTTCTCTTTCTTTTTCTTTTTTTTTTTTTTAATGTGTTTATTTTTATTTTTAATTTTTAATTAATTTTTTGATACATTTTCTAATTGATTATAATAATTAATGAAAATATAAGTAAAAGAATTTTTTTTAATTTCTTATTTTACAACATGCACTAATAAAAACAATAATAAAAGCATACTAATAATAATAACAACAACAACAATAATAATAAGAATAATAATAATAATAATAATAATAATAATAATAATAATAAACAACAACAACAACAATAGCAACATAATAATAATAATAATAATAATAATAATAAGAATAATAATAATAATAATAATAATAATAGTTTTTTTTACTTAAGTTTTTTAATTTTTAATTTTTTTAAAGAAATAAATACTAAATAAATAAATAAGTAAACAAATAAAAAAAATATATACCTAAATAGATTTGGGCTAGGAGCCCAAAAAAACCTTCAAAAGAGTCCAAAGACAGGCCCAAACGGCCTGGCCCAAGCTGCTGGGTGGACACGGCTCGGGTCAGGCCTGGGCAGGCGGGTCACGAGCGGGCTGGAGCC
The DNA here is from genome assembly GCA_031772115.1 of Heritiera littoralis. NCBI lineage: Eukaryota > Viridiplantae > Streptophyta > Magnoliopsida > Malvales > Malvaceae > Heritiera > Heritiera littoralis. The sequence continues at coordinate 523,391 of JAPDPK010000003.1, forward strand.
GGGTTGGACGCGATCGGGTCGAGTCGGATGCTGGAGCGGTACTCGGATCTTTTCCCGGGTCGGGCGCACGGATCCCGGGTCGGATCCCGGGTCCACACGCGGGTCAGCCCTCTTTTATAAAAACCCCCTCTTTTTTTTCTTAACTTTTTCCTTTTTTTTCTCTCAAAAAAACCAGAGCCTTTGAAGGCTCTCTGCCGGGGCGATTCCCGGCCGCTGTCGCCGGTGGCCGAAAATAAAAAAGGAAACCACTTTCCGGAAGCTTTCCACCCCTGAGCTCGATTCCGGCCTCAGATTCACCAAAAAATCACCCTAGCCCCGCAAATCTGAGCTTCACGACAGCCTCCTTACCTTTTTTTTTGTTTTTGTTTGTGGTTTTTTGGTTGATGGTTTCGGATGTGTTTGGGCTTGCTGCTGCTTTTTGTTGTTTGTTTGTTTTTTTGAGGTTTGGGCCATAGAAATAATTGGAGGGGGTAGTTTGATGGGATGAATTTTCCTGATAATGATCACCAATTTTTCAAAACTCTCTTCAAAGTTTCTTTATTTTGTCATTTTGTTCAACTTATTTGATCGTTTGATTTAGTCATGTGAGGCTTTTATTTGAATCATTATATATATATATATATATATATATATATATATATATATATATATGTATTTGATTTCTTTACAAAAAGAATCAATCAATGTCATTTATATATATCAAATACAATGACAAATCAAAATAAAAAATGTACATGAAAAATTTTCTACTATATTTTCAAAAAATCTATTTACAATAATTAATGGCATGGCAAAGTAAAATACACAAAAAAATTTTGTTGAAAATTCCCTCTTGTTTGACAACTTTACATATCAACTTGGAAAATCAAATCTGAAACATGTAGAAATGACAAGTTAAAAAATCAAAGAATCATTTTATGCCCCATAAAATGTTCCAAAAAGTTTCCTTTTTCATAAAAATCAGAAAGAAGTTCTTCCACTTTGAAATGCGATATGACATGCATGAGATATGATACAATGGGATGGAATACAATGAATGTTTGCATAAAATTTAACGTATGCCCATGGCAAATATGATGAAGATCTGACCTCTTCTTTTTTTAACTTAACTTGCATGATGATAAAATAAACACAACATGTTAATGAATGTATGGACATCATGTATGCGATGATGACAAATGAACTAGATGACATGAAGTAAAAATGATGTGAAATGCAAAAATGTTTAAGAAACTGGATTTCTATATAAACAACACCTAAACAATAACAAATTTTTTTATGAATGTACATGCCAATAGAGAAAAAAGAAAAATATAACTCCTAACTAAACCTAAAAATTCTACTTATTATTTTTTATTAAAACATTTTTTCTCTTTTTTCACCATACATTTTTTCTTAATTTTCTTTTTACCTGACTATTTGCACATAACCATTTTCACATTTCCTGCGAGACTTTTATTGTATCCAAAAATTTATTTCTTTTGCCTTCTTTTTCAATATCAAATTATTCTTGAAATTATACACTAAACAAATCCAAAGAAAACTTTTGTTGACTTTTTTGTTTACTTTTATTCGAAAAAAAATTTCCTTGCAATGAGAAGATAAAAAAATAATTTTTTTTATTTTCAAACCATTTTTTTAAATTATTTTTCACAAGAATTTTTGCATTTTTATTAAACTTCTTGTGCAACCAAAAATATTTTACATGTCTAATTATCCTTTGTAAATTCTATACATGAAAAAAAAATATTCATCTTTTTTTTCTTCAATATTTATTTTGACTTTAAAAAGAAAGAAAAATCTATTTTTCATTCATTCTTTCATTTTATTCTAACTCTTTTTTGAAGAAAGATTAATTCATTTCCTACTCAATCCCTTTTACCTTTTTTTTATGCCTTTATGTTAAGAAGCTTTTCCAAAAATAATAAAGAATAAAGAATTTGTTTTTTTTTTAAAAAATTAAAAAAAACTTAATTGAATTTCTTTTTATTATTTTTAGTGAAAGAGACATTTTTTTTAACAAAGTTTTTCATTTTTTATTGTAAAAAGAAAAGTTTATGCACATTTTATCATTTTATATTTTTCTTTTAAGGAAAGAAAAGTCAAAGAAATTAAAACTTTATATATATATATATTTATTTATATATAAACAGCTTGTAACCAAATATATTTAAAACTTCTTTTTCTTCCTCTTACTTTGGAGAATGCATTTTTGTTAGTTCCTATTTCTATAAACCTATATTTACAAAAAAATTCCCTCCTAAAAAAATGAAGAATTATTTACATTTTTTAAAGAAAGCCACATTTATTCTATTGTTTTTATTACACATATTTATTTTTTTAAAAAATAAGTGGTTTTTTTTACAAGATCTTTTCTAAAGAAAATATATTTTTTCCATTTTTATTTTATAAAAATTCCCTTTTTTAGAAAAAGTCAAAGACTTAAATTATATACAATTCAAATCAAAATCAATTGTACCTTTATTATTAACATGAGAAAATGGGTCGAATTGTGTTCCCTCGTGTCCTAATTTTGGGATAATTTCTACAAAAATTGGACATGGCTCTGCCTAAGGCTGGCCTCTTAGGTTTTCTATATGCTGAGCTGGGTTTTCAAATCTAAAGGTTCCCAAATTATACCTCACTGTCGTCCACACTGGACTAGTAAGATTTAATTTGAGTGGGAGTATTTCGATTGCCATTGCGGAGGTGATTACCTCACGAGAGCAAAGGTACTCTACTCCCTCCTAAGAAGGACTGAACCCGGGTATAGAGCTCATGTTATGCAAATGCATGTGCAAGTGTGTGTATGAGGAAACTCATCAAACATTCATCAAACCATAACCCCTATCCTAGATGCCCCACAATTTATTAGTGATAACATATATACAAATAAAGAATGCTATAAAATAATCAACATAATTAAAACACAAATGCAACTAATTATTTTAAAATTAAAGAAATTAAATTTAAATATTAGTTAAGACCTTTAAATTAAAACTTATGATAACACATGATTAATAAATGGCTTGACCCTCAAAAAGCGTCCCCAGTGGAGACGTCAAGCTGTCGTAACGGCTTCGCACTCGACGAATTTTGAAAAACATTTAAAAAAACAAAAAGGGAGTCGCCACCAATCTTTTTTGACTAGGTGTGATTGGCCACCTAAAAATATTTATCTTTTTAACAAAATCTCAAAATTAATTAAGTTTTATTAAAAAGACAAATTTTTGGTCTGCGAAAACAAAAATCGGGTTCAGGAGTACGGTTACGCGTGGGGAAGGATTAGCACCCCTACGACGCCCGTTAAAAAACGGTACCATAATAATCATGTGTTATCCTTTGGTTTCAATAAAATGGTCTTAATTTAATATTTAAAATTAATTCCTTTTTATTCCATTTTTGGAGCATTTTATTATTTATCAAAATTATTTTTTATTTTAAAAAAAATTAGATTTTTGTTTATCGAAAGTGAGTGTGAACCTTTTTGTATTGAATAATTAAATCAAATACTCCAATACTTTTGGCAGTATTTAAAATAATTTTCCTCACCTAGATATTTCTTAAGAATCACTACTTGTGACTTCTATAGAATCTCATCCTTGAAAAATTCACACTTGCTTCGAAAATTATTATGAATGCACATGATGCAAACAAATAAAAATGATGCAAATGAATTTTTAATTTTTAATTTCATTATTTATTTGTTAATTTATTTATTTCTTTTTGTTTTTAACAAAACGTATTCATTTTCATTTTCAAGAAAAATTTAAAATTATTGAAAAATCGTATTAAATATTCCAATACTTTTGGCAACATCTAGTAGGACTCTTCTCACCTAGGGATCAGTTAGGAATCACTACTTTTGACTTCCGTAACATCCCATCATCGGACATTTGTTTATTTCAATTTAAATTTTATTATTAATTTTAAAAATTTAATTTTATTTTCAAAATTTTAAATTATTGAAAAATCATACTAAATACCTCAATACTTTTGACAATATTTAGTACGACTCTTCTCACCTAGGGATCAGCTAGGAATCACTACTTGTGACTTCCGTAGCATCCCATCATCGGACATTTTATTCAATTAATTTTAATTTTATTACTAATTTTAAAAATTCAAGTTTATTTTCAAAAATTTAAATTATTGAAAAATCATACTAAATACCTCAATACTTTTGACAATATTTAGTACGACTTTTCTCACCTAGGGATCAGCTAGGAATCACTACTTGTGACTTCCGTGGCATCCCATCATCGGACATTCATTTAATTGAATTATAATTTTTATTATTAGTTTTCCTTTTAAAAACTTATTTTTTATTTTTAACAAAAAATTAAATTATTGAAAAATCATACTAAATATTCCAATACTTTTGGCAACATTTAGTACAACTCTTCTCACCTAGGGATCAGCTAGGAATCACTACTTGTGACTTCCGTAACATCCCATCATCGGACATTTGTTTAATTGAATTATAATTTTTATTATTAGTTTTCCTTTTAAAAACTTATTTTTTATTTTTAACAAAAAATTAAATTATTGAAAAATCATACTAAATATTCCAAAATTTTTGGCAACATTTAGTACAACTCTTCTCACTTAGGGATCAGCTAGGAATCACTACTTGTGACTTCCATAACATCCCATCATCAGACATTTTATTCAATTAATTTTAATTTTAATCTTGTTATTACTTTCTTTTTTCTATCTTCTCTTTCTTTTTCTTTTTTCTTTTTTTTAATGTGTTTATTTTTATTTTTATTTTTAATTAATTTTTTGATACATTTTCCAATTGATAATAATAATTAATGAAAATATAAGTAAAAGAAATTTTTTTTAAATTTCTTGTTTTACAACATGCACTAATAAAAACAATAATAAAAGCATACTAATAATAATAACAATAACATAATAATAATAATAATAACAACAACAACAACAGCAACAACAATAACAACAACAACAACAACAACAACAATAATAATAATAATAATAATAATAATAATAATAATAATAATAATAATAATAATAATAATAATAATAATAATAATAATAATAATAATAATAATAATAATAATAATAGTTTTTTTTACTTAAGTTTTTTAATTTTTAATTTTTTTAGTTTTTGATTTTTTTAAACAAATAAATACTAAATAAATAAATAAGTAAACAAATAAAAAAATATATACCTAAATAGATTTGGGCTAGGAGCCCAAAAAAACCTTCAAAAGAGCCCAAAGACAGGCCCAAACGGCTTGGTCCAAGCTGCTAGGTCGGACACGGGTCGGGTCAGGCCTGGGCAGGCGGGTCGCGAGCGGGCTGGAGCCGGGTCGAATGTTGGAGTGGCACTCGGATCTTTTCCCGGGTTGGGCGCGGGATCTCGGGTCGGATCTCGGGTCCACACGCGGGTCAGCCCTCTTCTATAATAACCCCTTCTTTTTTTTCTTCACTTTTTCCTTTTTTTCTCTCAAAAAAACCAGAGCCTTTGAAGGCTCTCTGCCGGGGCGATTCCCGGCCGCCGCTCGTCGCAGCCGGTGGCCGGAAATAAAAAAGGAAACCACTTTCCGGAAGCTCTTCACCTTTTGAGCTCGATTCCGGCCTCCGATTCACCAAAAAATCACCCTAGCCCCGCAAATCTGAGCTTCACAACAGCTTCCTTACCCTTTTTTTGTGGTTTTTTGGTTGATGGTTTCGGATGTGTTTGGGCTTGCTGCTGCTTTTTATTGTTTGTTTGTTTTTTTTTTGCAGGTGGGGGTTTGGATCTTAGATTTGGGTTTGGGGGTTCTCGGGTTTAGGGATTTTGGTCCCGGTTTGGGTTGTTGAGGGTTCGGGTAAGGCTCTGTGGCTTGGGTTTTTGGGTGGTAAGGCTGGTGTTTCTGGTTTCGGGGTCTTTTTTTTTTTAGGTCTCAGGTGTGATGATGATGTTAGTTTGGTGATGATGATGACGGTGATCATGGTGGTGAGTGGTGGCTAGACGGTGAGTGGGGTGGTGCAGGGGCTCACGGTAGTCTCGGTTTAGGGTAGGGTCGTTGTTGGTGAGGGCTAAGCGTGAGTGGTTGAAGCTTGGGTCCTCGACTCTTGGTTGGCTTGGCTACCAGATGGCTCGGGTTGTATAGGAAGGGGTGATAATGGCTCGGGTTGATGATGACAGTGGCTTTTGAGTGTTTCAGTGGTGGGGATGGTGATGGTGAGCAATGACGGTGGTGATGGTGGTCGAATGGGTAAGCAATGAGTTTCGGTTGTGTGAGGATGATGCTGTGTTAGATGTTAGCAAGGTGTGGGTTCGATGGTGGTGTTCGGTTCCCGGTGGCTAGTAGAGGGGTCTTTTAGAGGGACTGGTAAAGGGGTTTGGTGTAGCTGGTGGAGATGGGATGTGTTGCCAGGAACTGGTGACTGGCAGTTCTAGGGAAGGGCGTGGCAGGGTCACAGACTGGGGGACTGTGGTGATTGATGGATTGGACAAAAAAAACAAAACAAAACAATAAAAATAAAAATAATAAAAAAATAATAATAATAATAACAAAGTAATAGAAATAGAAATAAAAAAAAATAAAATAAATAATATATAAGTAATAATAATAATAATAAAAGAAGAAAAAAAAATAATGCTAATAATAATAAAACAAATAATAAAGATAAAAACAAATACAAATATATAAAAACAATAACAAAAATGGGACAAAATTAGGTTTCAACAATTTATATTTTCTATTTTCCAATTTTCAAAATATCTCATTTTTCATATAAGAAAAATGAACTTTAAACCTGTTCGCCATGGTCAGCTCGCCCATCATGGCTCGCCAATGGTTAACTCGACAATGCGGCGAACTAGTGTTCACCTGCCAACCTTCGCCTTTTAAAACAACAAGTAAAACTGGCTCGCCCTCAGTGGCTTGCCCACAACTCTCTTAACAAAGGGGTCGCCCGCCCTAAAACATTATAAAAGGGTTCGTCCATTTGTGGCTCTCCCGGATTTTAATTAAAACAAGGTCGCTCGCCCAAAAGAAAATATAAAAGAGTTCGCCCAAAATGGCTCGCCCGCCTTTTATTAAAACAGGGGTTGTTCGCACGAAAACAACACAAAAAGGTTCGCCCAACATGGCTCGCCCGCCCTGTAGCATTTCTCCAAATCATAACATAAGGGTCGGCTTTTAGCTCGCCCAAGTCAAAATAATTTATCAAATAAATGCATGTCGTAAACTAAAATAATTTCTAATATTTTCATATTATTTCTGCTCCACAGGACATGCATTTTACTTCACATACAACTCCCTTACCTGATATTACGAAGCCTTGCTTCGCCTTGCTTCCTGCTCGCTAATCGCCATTCCCAATTCCCGGTTGCAAAATAATTTATTAAAATTATTAATATTTTCCTTTTTCCAAACATTTTTAGTACTTTGGCGAGACTTAATAATCAAATAGCCTGTCCACAAGAGTTCTTACTAGCTCGTCCAATCGAGCTCGCCATTCATCAAATGGCTTACAAGTGGGAGCTCGCCCGCCATTACTCGTCATTAATATATTTGGGAGCTCGCCCAACATTCAACTCGCCAGGCCTACATTGGATTAAATGAGGGAGTTCGCCCACAATTCAACTCGCCCTGTTTGAGTTCGCCCTACAAGGCTTTCTATTCAGATTTGGGCTCGCCTATAACTTAAATTGGCATTGGGCGACCTCGCCCACTTGAACAACAACTTTAGCGAGTTCTTTATTACCAACTCGCCTCATTGGCGATCACTAATTTTCATCATTGGCGATCACAATAGTCGCTATTCTCGTCACTTTTCCATTATTTTCCTTGTTTTCATATTCTCTAAGGATCTAACTAAAACAAGGCTGCATTCTATGTTTATTATATTGTAAAACATCAAACTATATCATCAAATACCAAGGTAACCGTAGAAATAAGGAAGCTCACCTTAACCAATTGCACTTCTAGAACAGAACACTTCCTGTCTCACGTTGGCCTTACTCTGCTTATCCCTTTAGCTCATCAACGATGGAGGAAAGGTTTTGCAAGCAGGTTTTCTTATTTAGCCAACTTAACGAAGAAGTTTAGTAAATCAAGCATAGTAGAAATGGAAGAAACCGAACATGAACTTGCAGCAACAAAGAATCGATTTTCCATTCAATCTTCATATATATATAGCCATGCTTTCCAAATCAAAATCTACCACCTGTCCCTTATTCTGCTTCTTCCATCATTTCACGTTTTATCATGCATTAAAAACCGAAGAAAAACTGCAGCAAAAAGGAACGGCTATGGAAAGCTATTTTCTGCACGTTTTGACTTACTTCACTTTACCATTAATTGTCTAAACAGATTTGTACAGAAGAAGTAAATGGCGTGAAGTCCATAGCCTCTTTTCTTGACTTATGGCACCTTTGTCTTATTCCTCAACCAATAAGGTTAACTCCTTTATTGACTTTATTCTTTCTCTATTAATTGTCTTCAACCGTAAGGCACAAAAAGTCAATTGTTACTGCCATGTTTTGAATTTATTTTCATTTTGTCCGTGTTGATTTCAGTTCGCCTGGTCAATCTTGAGACCTCAGCTCGTCAACTCAATTTCACTTCGTCAACATTCTCAGGCTTGCCTGTTCTCATCGCCACTTTGTCTTGATTCTAACTTAAGATTTGGTGATTACAAGCTAACTTCCTTGCCTTAGGCGATCACCATAAGATTTGGCAATCACTGCCATAGTTACATTGTTGGCGATCACAGGTTATAGCTCTACTCGCCATACTCACTCTTTGGCTATCATAAATAGATTCATTCAGGCGATCACTGCCCTCGCCTCATTCGGCGTTCATCTTACCTCATTCACTTGGCGAACTTATCTATTCGCCCTTGCCACCATCCATTGGCAATTCTCATAATTATTTTGCTTGCCAATTGGCGAGCTGTACCACTATAGTACTCGCCCATAGTGTTTTACCAAAATTGCTCCTTTTACATCTCAAGTTCAGGAGCTTTTCACCCAAGTGGAAATCAATAAGTTGAGACTAGGCAATAAACAAATCATGCTCTCATTGTTGCCCTAGGAACACAAGTCCGCTTTTGGGGTGCACCCGTAGGTAGAGGTGTCAAACGAGTTGGGCGGCCCATGGCACGATATGATTCGGCACGGTATGGGTTGTGCTTGGCACGACCCATACTTAAATGAGCGGGCTGGTCCAAGCACGAAATATATTTGTGTGCCTTGCTGAGCTAGAGGTTTTTAGGCACATGGATTGGCACGGCACGGCCCATGAAGGGCCAGTACTAGCACGTAGCACGGCACGGCACGGAAGCCCATGTGCCGTGCCATGTTGGCCCATTTATATAAATAAAATTATATTTAACAAATCTAAGTATGATGTATTTCAATAATTGATATATAAATTTATAAAATTTTCAAATATAAAATATATGATATGTCACATATTTTGTATATAACTTTTTATTAAATACACTTTTAATAAAAACTCATCATTAAAGACTATTTTATTCAAAGATTGGTTAAATGTGGAAGCTAGAGCACTAGATAAACCATATTATATAAGTAAATAATCAGGTGAAGAGAATGAAAAATAAAATAATAATAATATTTTGTGTTTTATAGTCTTGTATTTGTGTCTGTGTTTTTAAATATTAGGATTATAAATTTCAAAGGAGAACATTGATACAAAGGTAAATGTTGTTCCTTTGTGATTTGGAAATCATGAGTTCAAGGTAAAATACTCTCTCTTAATGCAGAGAGAATGCTATATACAATGACCCTCCCTAAACCTTACAAAGTGAAAGTCTTTTGGTTGTGTATATTGACCTTCCCCAAACCCCACAAAGTGGAGCCTTTTTTTATCGTGTTGCTCTTTTTTTTTTATGATTGTAAATTTCAATATTTTTTTTTAACACAAATTTCAATATCTTTATTAAGTAAATTTTATTATGTTTTCTAATGGAGATAGGCATTTTGCCTTTTAGAATTGTAAATTTCAATATCTTTATTTAATATATATTATTATGTTTTCTTGTGGATATAGGCATTTTGTCAAAGTGAATTATGTGTCTTTTTTATTTTTTTAATATTTATTTATATTGCATATTATTTAAATTAATAAATAAAAACTTTAAAATTAATAAAAAAATAAAAATTTATTAATGGGCTGTGCTTGGCACGATAAGGCACGAAAAATAATGTTGGGCTTGGCCCAGCACGACCCATTAGTGCTATGGGCCATGTGCCGTGCCGGGCCACATCCTTAAATTTCATGGACCGTGCCAGCACGGCCCATTAAAAAATAGTGCCGTGCCAGCACGAATCCATTAACACATGGGCTAATATTTAAATGGGCCGTGCTGGCCCAGCACGGCCCATTTGACACCTCTACCCGTAGGCCATCGCCTCTCACGGGTATCTCAGCTAGATCTATGGCCATAATCTATAGATGGTCCTCAGGTCCACTTGCCAAGTGACCTTGAGACCGCTGATGACTTGGTGGGTCCATCAGCCCTATGACGCCCTGAGGTGCACCCGTTGGTCCATCAACCCGAGCCATCGCCCTAGGTGGATCACGCAATTATATATGTAATACTGTATGAACTCAAGGCCTAAAGTCTCAAAAAGATCTTTTTATATCTCATGAAACCCTTATGGAATTATCTCAATCCATATTATCATTTTCTCAACATGATTTGATTTCCAAAATGGTTTAGGCTTTTTGTTTACAAAACACTTTGAAAACAGTCGAAATCTCAACATTTAAAACCTGGTCGCCCATGGTCAGCTCGCCCATGGCAACTCGCCCATAGTGGTGAACTAGTGTTCGCCCGCCACTTTTGCTTTTAAAAACAAGTAAAATTGGCTCGCCCATAACCAATTCGCCTTCTCTGGCATTGCCATGGTCAGTTCGCCCAAATGTGACACTTCCCTGGTCACACGCCCATTGAGGTCAACTCGCCCATTACATTAAAAACATATTTTATATTTTCAAAGATATAAAAATTAGTTCATTTTTCGTTGAGAAAATTTGGAAAAGTGAACCTGTTCGCCATGGTCAGCTCGCCATTACAGCTTGCCCATGGCAGCTCGCCCAGTGCGGTGAACTAGTGTTCGCCCGCCCACATTTTGATCTCAAAACAAGTTAAACTAGCTCGCCTTTAGCGGCTCGCCCATGGTTAGTTTGCCCATTATGGCGTTGCCCTTAGTCAACTCGCCCAATGGCACTACCATGGTCTACTCGCCCATCTTTATAAAAACATAGATTATTTTCTTTGGCTCGCCCAAAATTACGTTAAAACTGGGTTCGCCCGCCCAAACAACATAAAAGTGTTCGCCAGCCTTAGCTCGCCCGGATTTCATTAAAACAGGGGTCGCTCGCCACAAATTATCATAAAAGGTTTGGGTCGCCCGCCCTTACCAGTTCGCCCAACAAACAGTTTAGGGGACGGCTTTTAGCTCGCCCAAATAAAAATAAAAATAATTATCAAACCAATGCATGTCATAAACCAAATATTTCTTAAATATTTTCATAATATTTACTCCACAGGACATGCATTCACTTCACACACATTTCCCTTACCTGGTCTTACGAAACCTTGCTTCTACAGTTGACTCGAACACTTGACTTTCTCAAATGTCAATTTACTACTAATATTTATTCTCCTAAAACATAAGGAGTATATAGAACCAATATTATCATCGATTTTACATCATTTCTCACACAATTCATCTTTTGGTTTACACTTTATAAGTATATTACTTTTCATAATATTCAATAATCTTATATCTTCACTTTAATTCAGACCCTAAAATCCACAACAGGGTCGACTATCTTGCGACCTCTCATAGCATATACTCCGGGTCGCCTTACTCATCAAAATATCAGCGGGGCTTACAGTAGGGATCATTAAACATGTAATATGCCTTTTACACCATCACATACTCTTACTATTTCACCATCAAACTAATTTAAATCAATTTAGTCATTTATGACTCAGAGAAAGCATTTCAATATAGGGGTATGTTCGTAAATTCCCATTAATTCTCTCTCTTCGATATACCTGCAAACATGCAATCTTAGGGCTTATGCACTAATATTATCCTTTTCATTTCAATATCATCATTTCAGAATCTTAGTTCGATATGCACAGAGAAGTCCTGGTGGGGCCCTCACCGAGTTCCTCGCTATACCTTACCGAATAGACTTGACATTATGATGATAATATCGCCTATCTCACGTGAAATTCCCGAACTACACTCTCTATTTGTAACCCTTAATTCACCAACTTTCATCACATTTCAACACTTAACTCAATTCACAGTCACTTGACTCCTCTATACATTCAGACTATACAGTACTACAGGGGATGTTAACATTTCTCAACACTTACATTGCTAAAGGCATCAACAGACATCAGACCAACCACAGCTCTGATACCATTATTGACTTTATTCTTTCTCTATTAATTGTCTTCAACCGTATGACGTACAAAGTCAATTGTTGCTGCCATGTTTTGAATTTATTTCATTTTGTCCGTGTTGATTCCAGTTCTCCTGGTCAATCTTCAGACCTCAGCTCGTCAACTCAATTTCAGTTCGTCAACATTCTCATGCTTGCCTGTTCTCATCGCCACTTTGTCTTGATTCTAACTTAAGATTTGGCGATTACAAGCTAACTTCCTTACCTTAGGCGATCACCATAAGATTTGGCAATCACTGCCATAGTTACATTGTTGGCGATCACAGGTTATAGCTCTACTCGCCATACTCACTCTTTGGCGATCATAAATAGATTCATTCGGGCGATCACTAACCTCGCCTCATTCGGCGTTCATCTTACCTCATTCACTTAGCGAACTTATCTAGTCGCCCTTGCCACCATCCATTGGCGAGTTTCTCACCCATTGACAATCCTCATAATTATTTTGCTTGCCCATTGGCGAGCTGTACCACTATAGTACTCGCCCATAGTGTTTCACCAAAATTGCTCCTTTTACATCTCAAGTTCAAGAGCTTTTCACCCAAGTGGAAATCAATATTCATTATTTACTTCATTTACATTATCAATTTTATGAAATTATGGTCTACAGTAGTGTAAAATCAGGTCTTACAGCAAGCTTTTCTTATCACAAGAAAATTATATCAGAAGAGTGCTTGAACGCTTTGGTATGGATAAGGCTAAACCTGTGAACACTCCTTTAGCAGCGCACTTTTGGCTCTCGGCTCCACAGTCTGATGAGGAGGAGCAGCAAATGTCTCGTATCCCATATGCGAGTGCAGTTAGGAGTTTAACGTATGCTATGGTTTGCACTCGACCAGATATTTTACATGCAGTCAGTGTAGTAAGCAGATATATGGCTTGTTCGGGTAAGGAACATTGGCAGGCTGTGAAATGGATACTCAGGTATTTGAGAGGTACTGCGGATTTATGCTTAGTGTATGATCAGAGTGTCTGTTCTAGAGACATCACGGGTTTTGTGGACTCTGATTATGCCGGCGATTTGGATAGAAGAAGATCTCTGACAGGTTATGTTTTCACTCTTTTCGGAGGAGCCATAAGTTGGAAGGCTGTGTTACAGTCTACCGTAGCCTTGTCTACAATTGAGGCAGAATATATGGCAGCAGTAGAAGCAGTGAAAGGAGCTCTGTGGATGAAAGGTCTGGCTAGCAGTCTGGGGTTGCAGCAGGATTCTACTGTTGTATTTTGTGATAACCAGAGTGCAATTCATCTGACGAAAAATCAGATGTATCATGAGCGGACCAAGCACATTGATGTCAGATATCATTTTGTTCGAGATCATGTTACGCAAGGTGATATTGTGATCAAAAAGATTGCTACAAAGGATAATCCTGCAGACATGCTAACAAAGACTATCCTAGCATTCAAGTTCAAGCATTGCTTGGACTTGGTTGGTCTCTGCAGTCAGTGATGCTGAAAGGCAATTAAGGCAAAGATGTCTAAGTTTCTCGAGAAATACGACTTGGAAGAATTTTTCAAGTCAAGGTAGAGATTTGTTAAGTGTGACTTGAAAGTCAAGTCGGTGCAAATTTCTTCAACCAATTAAATGAAGTGGTTGTTGATTGTTGTTTGTTTTGGAGAGCATTAAAGGCGTAAGTTGGCAGCCCTCATTTCGTCCAATTCCAAGCTTTCATTGTAATCTTAGATTTCGGCTGCCATTATTTCAACCATGGCCAACCATCTGCAAGCCCCTCAACAAATAGAATTAATGCAATCACGTGAAAGTTCTTTCACCTCCTTTTGTTTTGCCGCCTATAAAAGGAGAATGAATGCTGCATTGCATGAGTGTTGAAAAAAAACACAAGCAAAGTCGATAGAACGAGAGCAAATAGAGTGTTGGGTTATTTTAAGAACTATTGTTCTTAGGTTTATGGGGAGAGCATTGTGAGTTCGAGTGTAAAACACTTGTAGTCTTTATCTTCTTGTTATAGTAAAATTTCTCGTTGTCTTCGCCCGTGGACGTAGGCTTACAAGCCGAACCACGTATATCGTGTGTCTTTGTTTATTCTTTTCTTGCATTTCTATTTCTTGGTGCATAGTCTTGGTGAATTGTTTGTAGTCTATTTTAGCCCCGTTGAACAACATAGCATTTTTCAAATTTTTGTGCCAAAAAGAAAATTAGAAGAAAAAAGAAGGATCGCAGTTGTTGATTTGATAATCTGTTGCTTTAGCTTATATACACAATAGATGTTTGGAGGTTATAAATTAACAAACATTTCCCACAGTAACATTCGATTCTCAATTAATAGAGCTTATAGAACAACACAAGCTTCTATTTCTTTCATGGATTATTAAATAATAAAAAACATAAAGCTTCATACATTAACGGGTTTGATATGCAGGCATATAAGGCCAGTGGTGTGTCACTCTGTCAGATCTTTTGTAAATGGATACATACACCATGCTCAGGTTCCACAAGCATCCTAAAAGCAGGAGAATGTCGATAGCTTGGAGAAAGAGAGAAAGTAAACCTGGAGACAATAAGGGATAGAAGAACTTTCAGTTGAACCATTGCAAAGTTTTTACCCAAGCACAAGCGAGTGCCTAAACCAAATGGGATATAGCCTTGGGGGGATTTGCAAGCTTTGGAGACACCATTGATGAACCTCTCAGGTTTAAACTCATTGGCATCTGGTCCCCATATATCAGGATCCCGGTGCAAAGTTGGAATTAGAGTCCAAATGCATACTCCTTTCGGAACCATGATGTTTCCAATTCGAGTGTCTTGGAGAGCCTCCCTTGACACAAATGCTGCTGTTGGGTAAAGACGCATGGTTTCTTGAATCACCATTGTGACCTGGAAGGAATAAAATCACACTTTTACCACTTCTGGTGATGAACTTGTAGGAAAGCAAAGAATTCTGTAGATAGCACACATACCGTTTTCAACCGAGAAATTGATTCAGCATCGGGCAGGCCATTCTTGCAAACTTGAGCCACTTCTGCTTGAATACGAGATTGCCACTCTGGATGCAGGGCGAGTAGCATCAAACACCAGGAGGCAGTGAGGGCTGTTGTTTCGTGACCAGCGAAGTATATGTTCTTGCAATTATCAACTATAAACTGCTGAGGCGAAGCCTCGCCAACAGTGGCATTATTAACAGCACCCTCTAATATTAGCTGCATTAAATCTTTTTGACACGAAGATGTGTCTAAGCATTCCTGTTGGCGTCCTTTGACAGTCTCCCAAATCAATAATTCTACCTCTCTTTCTAAAGTGCTGATCTTCTTGTTAGGAAGAAATCTGCCAATTCATTATATATTAGCTGGTATCAATATATAAACATGATGTTATCCAATATTCTTTAACAAATCAAATAGTCATGGGTTGTGAAAGTATAGATTGGAATATGGCACCTTGAATTATTGAGGCCAAAAAGCAAGCCTTGCTTGGTAATGGTGGTTTGAAGCGTCCTAAGCTTGGAGAAAATCTCTTTGCCTTTAACATAAGAGCTCCCAAAACATGCCCTTGCAATAACATCCGCTGAAACGCTCCTCAAATCCCCATCCACATTAATTTCTGCTGGAAATCCGCCTTTTGCTTCAATCATCGCTTCCCATTTTCTTAGCAATGGCTCTGTTGATTCCACCATGATCCCCACCATGCCCTGAGAGATTAATATATGAACTTCAGCCACCACTTTGTATTGTTTTGCCCTTTTATAATATCTGCACAGCTTTTGGACTATTGATTGTATTATTACCTTAACCTTGTCCATGAAGAACTCTGGTGCAATGATCTTCCTTTGATGTACCCAAAAATGGCCGTTGGCTCTTATAATGCCATTGCCGAGCATGGGTTGAAGTGCCTTGGTCATATAAGAAGCCTTGCCCAAATGCAAAGTATTCATCTGGTTCATTTCCTTCACCATCTCCAGGTCGTTCACATACAGGTGTTGCCTAAGCCCCGTCGAATACGTGTATATTAGACCTGCATTATAATTTCCGCTGTTCATTATAATAAACAGCCTTTGCATAGATTAAAGCTATAGCTTTTACGCATTTCTCCATTTCCTTTAACTACGAAAAGTCTTTTTTTTACCAATGAAATATCTACAAAGTGAAGTCCTTCATTACTACAATTAATCCAAGAGAAATAGGTATATTTTATTCTAAAATGAAATGTTTAATTACCATTATATACATTTCACCTAATCCCTAAAATAGTCCATAAAATACTTTCGCTTATATATAATATTCTCATTAGTTTACTTATTTACCTAATTCTTAATTTAATTACTAATAAAATTATGATTTATTACATGTAGACGTTATTATCACTTCTATATTATAATTATAATATAATAGAAAGCTACGCTATAGCTGCTAGTTGTTATTTCCATGTTGGGATCTTTCATGTGGGATTTGCTGCTATATGCCAAAAAGATAATAAAAAAAAGTTAACTTAAAAATTGGAGTAATTAAAAATACTGATTCATAAATGATGAATTATTAAGCAGTCTAGTGTATTTTGGCATGCAATTATTGTTTTTTCAGATTAAAAATATTATTTTGTCATTGTCATCAGACTCACCCATACCGTATTAGTACAAAACTACATATAATTCAATTTCAGTCCAAAAGAAAGTCTATAAGATAGTTCATTTAAATGAAATCCATATAAATAAAAAAAAAAGTTTAAACTATCACATGAAAAATGAAGAGCAAACTGCCTTCTTAAGTGTGGTTTATGATGTGTCGTGGTTTCTAGAATTGGGACCATCGTCCCCTTGCGCCTATCAAATAGTCAAACTCAGACAAGTTCCCAAAGACAGATAATTCACTGTCCTCACCGCCACATCTAGCTGTTTTTCACTATTTAGTTTATGTGTAAAGGGTTTTTTTTTTAACCTTAATTTGTTCATCATGTCGAATAATTCACAGTTTTGAAAAAAAGAAGTTATATAGCTTTCAAAATGAAGAAACACAATCAGCTACCACTGTAAGTGAAGAGATTGTTGCTTTCACTTGAAAATCTCTTCAGAATATTACAAAAGGGAACCCTAATCATTATTAGTATTATTTTGAGCGAAAATGGTACATTTGGCACTTGGAAATTAATGGATTGTTATGGATTGGAGACATTTCGTAAGAATGCGAAAGTTTCAAACATCTTCCAAAAAACCAACCCTTTCAGTGGTAAATGCAGATATAAAAAACTGCATCGATCGTTTTTTCATAGTTGAGAGTTGATCTTAATGGTAATTGTTTTCTTTCTGTATCAACAGATATCCATATGCAACAGCAAGACTGAATTGTATATGTATATATACATAAAATTTTAGAAGACAGAGAAATGAAAGATTAATGGCTCTTACCGTATTCTTTTCTCCAGTGATAAAAATATGGGAAGATGGTGGAAGTGTAGTCATGGGCAACAATTTCAGTGTGAGTCCGAGCCTTCTTTGCCTTCAATTGGATTTGCTGCATCTCGGGTACATTTCCATACAGAAAAGATGGGCATGGTCCTGTGATGCCTTGCATACGGAGCTTCCTTCTGATCCTTTGAGACTTGAGCCAGCTTGTGGTGTAGAGATGAAAGATGTAGCAAACCACTCCTGCAAGGGCTAGCGGAGAAAGGATTCTCAAGACAAGAAGAAGGAACTCCATTTCTTCCTAAACTCTCTCAAATTCTTTCAAGTCTTTGAACGACACCCCTTATAACTTAATTTGTTTATGCACTTCGTACATATATATATATATATATATATGTATGATTCAGATTCAATGGCTAGTTTATTTTATAGGACGGGTGACATTAATGCGAAGAGATGAGAGATCAGTGGCTTTAAGCAAGTAGACATTAACCTACAAACAGATAGGGACTGGTGGTCCAGCATGATTACATGATGCTCCTCAATTCTTCTAACTTCCAATGACAGTGATTGGAGGCCAGTTACAATCTTAATTTGAACCCCAGTATAGAAGATTTCGGAAATATTTATATTAATATAATTATATAAAGAGGCATATAAGTGATTAATTAAACCCAACATAATAGAATGATAGAGTCTATATGTATATTGCTTCTGTCTGCAAAAATAAGTATATGTTTATATATATATATATAGAAGTCTATATTAATGAATTCATATATATATATATATAAGTATATGTTTATATATATATATATAGAAATCGAAGTTAATGAATTCATATCCCTTGTTTTTATTTACTTCTGATCTTAATGGTTGACTTGTATAAATAGTTGAAGTTTTGATGATACTGTAGAGAGACTAATTAATTGGTCACGCAGAAAGAGTAAGTGTGTTTTTTTCTTTCCTATAATTGAACATCTCAGCTCTAAATACGAGCAAATGTGCTCAATCCATTAAGATCAGCGAGCTAAGTGATGAAGTTGTGTTTTGGGAGGGTCAAGGAGTTTCATACCAATTTGTGCCAAATCACTATGAGGTGTTTATCTTGCATCTAATTCCACATGTTTGAAAGTAGAAACTTATCGGATTTCGATGTCTGCTAGACTATAGCATCGTCTTATTAGTAAGGGCGACATCAGTGAAAGCTTGATGCAAATTCCTCAATAATAGAAAATCTAATCATTCGTTAAAATAACGAAGATCACAATTACATTTTTAAGGACTAAAGTCTGTGACATTAAATCTTTGCCATGAGGCCTTGCTTGGTATGATGGAAAGAAATGGGTGAGGAAAAAAAATTATTTAATCAAATGATTAAGCTACAAAATAGAAAAATTGTTATGAAACACAATCATTTGATTAACTAATTTTCCTTCTTCACCTCTTTATTTCCATCTTACCAAGCAAAGCTTAAAATTAACAAAAGAACCAATTTTAAGTCAATTGTCAAACTAAAAAGAGGTCATCCTTCAATTCCCAATCTTATGTTAATAGGCGAACTAAAAATGTTCCTTGTCTTAAAGAGTTTCTTCCGATACCAACTCTAATAATGTGGAGAGATAAGTTCCCAAAAGCTTCTTTCTATCAAATGATAAACTTTTATGCACGCTACTCAAAAAGAATCAACTTGAGTAAACAAAGACTAAATGTATTCACCCAAGGGTTGTGGTTCAGTTGGCAACGCAAATTGAGTTTGTGGGAAGAATTTTCGGATTCGACTCCCACTAAACACATCTTTGGAGAGGGGTGAAGAGCCTTAACTGTTACTAAACTTCGAACAGGATTAGTTTCAGACCGTTAAAACGGAAGAAGAAACCTGTGATTTACACCAAAAAAAAACTAAATGTATTCCAATAGGCTTGCATTATACTATATTAAGAGATTCTTTAACCGAATGCACCGTCAAATTTGTCAAACTAATAGTATTATAATATTGTAATAAAGTGAGGGCAAGGATTGAGATTTTGGATTTTGGAGTGGATGTTAAGTTGATTAGCATATCCAACGAGATTTTTCTTTGAAAAGATATTACTACTTTTGGAATTAAGAAATGAAAAGATTTAACTTTTGTAACAGCAATTGCTCCTCAAATTCTTTGCTGTTTTATTTTATAGCAATCTTAGAAACATTATGCACTAGGTAGGTGGAAGCATGAAAGTGGAAGTAAAAGATGTAAAATTAGAAGAGAATCTATCAAGGAAAATTTTACAATAAGATCAAAATTTAGTGCAAAGTCAATATAAACATATATAATGATTACTGTAAATTTAGTGTTAATATGTGTATGTTAAAAATATCGTAAACACATTAAAATAAAAATAAAATTAGTGTTAATAAACGTAAATGATAATTTTACTATAATATATGTTTATATTTATTATCATGTATTTAGGATAATTTTAAAGTATTTTACACCAATTGACACTAAATTTACGCTTATTATCATGTTATTACTTTCATATTATATTAAAGCCAAAATTTTTGGTCTTACTATAAACTTTTTTGAGATTACCCCTCGGACCCTAAACTTATAACTTTTAAAAATATTGTTATAACTGTCAACTGTCAACCAATTATCTCTATAGGAATCTTTCTCCAAAATATAGTCACTCGTTTTGTTTGCTCAATTCATGCTGGCAGCAAATTTATTTGTTAACTTTTTGTTTTCTTTTTCTTAATTGCAGCAACCAATAAAATTCAGAGCTTTACCTCCCTTAGTCTTGACCTACTGGTCTTGGCCTTGGCCTTGGCCTTGGCCATCATGAGATACTGGTTTAAATTTGTGTGAAGCATGAAAATACATTTATAAATTAGTAAATTCATATAATTTGAAAATTTATGATATAAGCTTCTAAGTTTACGAATAACCCAAACATTTTGTCTTTAATTTTTTTATTTGTATTTTTTATATTTCAATATAGTAAAAATAAGATAATTATATATTGGATATACTTAATTATTGGCTTTTCATTGAATTTAAATAAAACTTACATTGTAATTTAATGAATCCAAATAATCTATAAATAAAAATCAATCATGCTTTTATTTTAAAATAAAAATTGAAAATTTTCATCTTAAAATCAACTTCATGTACAATTTTTTTTTTTAAATTAGAGATTATTCCTTGGATTGTTTGAGGACTAAAGTGGTGTCAAATGGTTCTTTAATATTTTTTACTATTTTTAAATGATGTGTTTTTTTACTTGATGATCTAATAGATTTCACACATAGAAGGGAACACATAGGTAAAATGACAATTAAATTTCAATTATAAGATGAAGTTATATAAGCTTGTAATAAAGATAGAAACTACAATAAATTTATGCACACTTGCTCCAATAATAAGTATAAAGAGAAAACCTTTGAGCAAGGCAAACCGAGAAATGATGCAAAGTGCAAATTGGAAATATTTGATTGTATTGATGTATTGTTTATTAATTTTTCAAGAACATTATATATATATATATATATATATATATATATATTGAGTAGTGAGAGATACTTGATTCTCAAAATTGAAAAAATAAATTGATTTTTTGAAATTTTAATCTAAATGGGTAAAAAGAATTTTTTTTTGGTACAAATGAGCAGTTTCCTGCTTAAACTAAACAAGCTCTAAGCTTCCCTAGCCCTTTAACACCTCTCTGTAACAGTCTTTCCATATCAGTTGGAAGACCCATAATTCTTCGAAACTCAGCACGGCAACTACTTGCCCAATGAGCCAAAAAATCTGCACAATTATTAGCTTCTCCAAGTACAAGATGCAAAGAACACCTCCAGTCCTTCTTTAACCACCGTTGGCATTCAAGTAAAACCTGGTACATGGGATCACGCTTATCACAGGCCTCAAGATTCTCCATTGCCTACAAAGAATCAGACTCTATCACAACATGCCTGAACCCCTCTTCCCAAGCCAATTTCAAGCCTAAACGTATAGCCATGATCTCTGCCTAAAGAACAGTACCCTAGCCTATCCATTTTGTTAAACCAAATAACCACCTCTCTTGCTCGTCCCTGCATAGCCCACCAATAGAAAATTGACCATTCTCCACCATAGTCGCTGCACCTACATTTAGTTTGACAAGACCATCTTCTGGAGGGGACCAGCAAATTGAGCGAAGTTGGTGAGCTGTCCCTGTTAACTTAGACCCCTTCACACTCATGAATTCCCTAATCAAACTTAAAATTATATGGCTTTCTTCATGGTTATAAGAAAAATATTTAATAATTAAGGATGTAAATGAAATTATTTAGATTTAAATCAAGTCTTATAATATGTCACAATTTATCATTAATCATTCGGTCAAAAAGTTGGAAGGTAAAGAAAATTTTGAAATCTTTATGGAAAATGCTATTTAAACATAATTTAATTTTTTGTTAAGGAAACATTTTAACTTTTATATGTTTATAAGATGTAAGATTACATAAGATAAGATAAGATTATATGGACCCTAAGCCAAGATTTCTTGACTCTTGTTTATTTGACTGAAATTATTTCTATTGTTAAATGGAGAATATTTTTTCCAGAACGAAACCATATTCTGGCTTTTGACTGGGTCAAGGCAAAACTTTCCTTGATTGACACGATTATGCTAGTATTCATGTTCCACTGCTGTGATTTTCCCTCTCTTTCGCAACATAGACCTAGTCATATATATACATATAAAAATAAAAGCTTACTCATACATAATTCTATAAGTTTGACAGCAAAATAATATATAAATATAAAAATAATTCATCTCCAGTTTTTTAATTTAAAGTAACCAACGCTTTTAAGAAAAGGGAGACAAACTTCAGTCCCTTGGATGTTAGTGGTAATTGATAAGATTCCATTTATATGAATGGTGAAATTAAAAAATAGTGATATGAGATTAGTTATTTAACAGTAAAATTGAACACAGCGATGAAAGTATTAAAATTAATGATAAGATATATATTTAGATACAAACGCAATAGCAATATGAAATATATTGATTGAGAAGATAAAATAACTATATTAAAAACATTAAATTAAAATTTCATAGAATTAAATTCATAAATTAAAAAATAATTTAGAATTAATAAAATTATTTTTATATAAATAATTTTTTTAATAAATTAAAATTATTTTTGTATCAAACAATATTTTGATTATTAAATATTTAAAAATTATTTTATATTTATATTAATATTTGAAAAATTATATTATATTAAAATAATATATAAAATTTTAAGTGATAAAAAATTGTTAATTATATATCAGTAATATAAAATAATATTTATTTATAATTTTATATATTAATAATTTATAAATTTCAAAATTAAAACTATATAAAAAAATAAAATTGAAGAAAAGAAGGGGTGAAAGGAGGAGGTGTCAAATGAGTACAAGTAGCACATATATTATTTTCTTCTAGGCTTTTTCTTTTATACTGTTGCAGTTCAAAGGTGTCTATTAAATTTATGTGCTTGATAGATATAGATAGGTTGTTCAATTTCACAGTTAGTTTGTAAAAATATTAATTTTAAATAAAATTATAAAGTGTATAAAACTATTTAGGTTAAAGGGTCAAAAAAGCTCTCAAATAATAAAAGATTCCGTTATTGAGCTCCCATTTTTTTTTTCGCAATCAATTAAGCCATTATATTTCTAATTTCACACTATTGAACTTTTATTTGAACAGAATCCATTAAGTTTGTTAATATTTTTATCACGTGTACTGTACGGATTTTAAAGTTTTTATACGGATTTAATAGTTTCTATCTATGAAAAGTCTCAATTGAGTAAAAATTGAAATGTAAAGACTTAATAGATTGCGAAAAAAAAAAACTCAATTGAGGATACCATTTTTTTAGGGTCTTTTTGACCTTTTAACCAACTATTTATTTTACACATATATAAGTCACTTTTGTGTATGCATTATATATTGATTTGGGGCAACCATGTCCAAAGAGCCAGAAGAGCTCCAAGATGGGAAGCCTTAGCAAATCAATTAATTTCCGTCTTCTCAGCATCCTTTTGATCTTCGTTAATACTTTGTTGCTACACGGGGTGATGACTCAAAACACTAGCATCACCACCACCCCAGTTAATGTAGGTGTGATTCTGGACTTGGATTCCTTGTTTGGGAAGATTGTGTTGAGTTGCATCAACATGGCCCTCTCAGACTTTTATGCCGCTAATTTTCAGTACAAAACCAGGCTCGTCTTCAACACCAAGGACTCCAAGGAAGATATTGTTACCGCCGCTGCTGCAGGTTTGTTTATTCTCTCATCTCCATTCTACACCTATATAATATATATCTTGCCAAGTCAAATAGATTTTATTAATAATTCACAAGGATAAAGCTAGCATTAACAAAACTGGCACATGGTTCTGGTGCAAACTTACAGAACTTCATAAGAAAATGTTCCAAAACTTACCCAAACCCAATAAGCAGTCTAATTCAGAGAAACAAGCAAGAGATCCAAACTCCACTAACTAAATAAATCTGTTTCAAAATACCAACACCCTGAATATTGAATTAAATGTTCCTTCAACTTTTTCCATAACTTTCCAAACTTCTCATTCCCTAACTCTTGATTGACCAAATGTGTAAACTCCTTTCAATCTTAATTTGCGGCACCAATTTCTCATCATGGAAAAGCAAATATGCAGTAAGCAGAATTTCTAGCGCCCCACACAAGATTTGGTCTGTCGCTTAGTAAACTTTCTTTCCATTTCATTGTATTCAATTGGGCAGTACCCTACGTTCTTTTGCAAGCCTAGCGCTTTCATAAAACTACCATGGATTTTTCTATTTCGAGAAGCTCACACCAAAACAGATCAAAGTCTGAAGTCTGAACATCATGCATCTGCATCAAATGGTTCCATTCCCCCAAAGGCAATAACAATGGCGTCATGGTCATCAGTTATATCGTGAAGAAAGGATAGCTGTGTTGTCGCTTTTTCTCGATAATCATTCCAGAAGTCGTAAAATCCCAATAAACCCCATCTTTCAATGATCCTTGACTACAGATTCATTAAAGGCTCTGTTTTCATATGATGCCATCATAGACAATGTCTTCCTATCTGAAATTATTCCAATTCTTCTCTAGCCAGGTTAAGCTAACTCATAATACAGCACTTGTGGAAGTTAAAGTATTTACTCGCATAGCAGGATGACAGTTTTTCGGTATCTTTTGTCTGTTTAATTACTCAAGGCCGTAGGTGTTTATTCATTTCTCTCAGGAGGCCAACAAAACCAACGTTATAAAATAAAGTTCCATAAAAGAAATGCATCCATAGATATACCAGTTATTCAAATATTTAATCATGAAGCAACGCAGCGCCATTTTTACGTTTATATATCAATGTCTGTTTGGTGTTTTCATGGAAATGTTGCTCTGTTCTGAGATTGATGTATGTATGGGTGATTTGACATCTCCTGAGAGGTAAATGGGATGGTGACGCTAGGCTGAACTATCGTTCAAACTTCTGAGTATGGGTGGTATTTTTTTTTTAATAATTTCTTTCCTAGGTTAATTTAGCTAGACAATAAAATCAATTTTGGTGAGATTAAAAATATGAATTATTATTTAATACATAGTCAGTGAATGTTAAGATGATAGATATTCTATTTTATTTATTTTTTATTTTTTAATCTTCAATTGAGAATATTTATCATCATTTTAATACTGCTTGTAGAGTCTAAAAAGTCTAATGACAGTGTATCGGATAAAAATTCTAAAGGTATATACATTTTAATAAAATAGGAAAAAAATTGAAGTTAGAGGTGAAATGATAATTTTATCCCTTCATTTTTTTTGTCTCTAATATACTATTTATCACTAAACTCACTTGCTGTAAGATCCAAACTCAACCTAAATCTTTTTGATATTTGTGAGATTTTATGTTGATTAGAGGATATGCATATAGTTTAAATGAGCGTTAAAAGATTGATTTCGGTGAACTTGAGAAAGATAAAATGAGTATTAAAAATATATTTTTTAAATAAAATAATAAAAAATTAAAATCAAATTCGAAAAAATAATTTTATCTTTCTCATTTTTTGTCTTTTGTGGAAGAGTCCACAGCATACGTGGAATTCAAACCACCCATTAAATATAAAATTTATATATGATGCACTAATAATATATAATTTTTATATATTGTCATGCACAAAAAGTTAACACCTCATCAATAAGCTTTCATGCACAAATTAAGAAAAAAATTATTTATATTTATTTTTAAGGACTTAGCATATAGTCTAATATGATTAAAATAGATGAAGATACTTATGGTTTATACAAAAAAAACATATTTTTAGTTTACTTATTAATGTGATGTTAGTATTTGATGTATTGATAATATATAGAAATTATATAATATCATTGTATCATTTATAAATCTATATATATATGTTTCATATAGAATTTTCTTTTAATTAAGTACTTAAAAAAACCAGTGTATTTTTGGAAAGAATACAAAAAGACTAATCTTACTGGCTATCCTAAAATAATATACTAAGAACTTTTGCCTTTTTACTTTTTGATTTTTTTTCTACCATTCTAAATAGCCTTGTATGGTGATCCGAGATTTGGGATCCTAGCTATCAAGTAAACACCACGACACCTGTGACTCAATCATTGGGAAACTGAATATGGTTGTGGAAAAGACAATTGTTTGCATCAATGTCCAATCCATGCATGGGGTGCAAACAAGTATACTTTAAATGACTATATAGGATTACTTCCCACGATTAAGTCGAGTTTGAATTTTTTATAATTAAAATTTAGTAGGATTAGAATAGTAATTTTATTACTCGTGTTGAGTTCAAATAGTATTTTTTGGTATCTAAACTTCAACTCAATTAACTTTTTATTAAATATGTTTTGTATTTTTTATTAAATTATGTTTGTTTATAGTTTCATAAATATATTTTTATGGATTTCAAGTGTTAACTATTAAAATTTGTTGAATTATGATGAAATTTGTATGTTATTGTTTAATTTTATTTTTTTATTTAATAAAAAATTAAATATTAAAATAATATTTTTTTTAACGGAATTCGAGTTTAGGTCAATTAATGGGTTTGTTAAAATTTTGATTGAATAATTAGGTAATTAAATATGTTCGGATAATAAACGGATAGTATAAAATTTATTAAGATAAGGTTCAGATAATACATTTAAAAAATAATTGAGTAATTATAAGGTTCCTATTTTATAATTAATAATCAAATTCAGGATCAAATACCTCAAAATTAACGAGGATACGTACATTTATATTTCTATGTATGCATCATCTGGCACAGAGAAGACAATTGTACCTATTACCAAAAAAAAAAGAGAAGACAATTGTACCCACCATTAGTTACTAAATAGGAGATTCTGACCCAGGAAACTAATAATTTGCCTCCCAACTTGTAATTCAAGAACATTTGTCAATCACGTGAGTTGAAAATTTTCCCCTCCTCCATGCTCATTGCTCAACACACAATTTTATTTATCCATATATTGAAATCTTGATTTTTTTTTTGCACAAATATTGAAATCTGATTTAAAAACTATATATTTGCACTGATTTTAATTTTTCCTGTGACTGTCTGACCGAGTTAGCAGACCGGATCCTGTTAATATTTTAATGTTCAATTCTTCCCATCTCATGTTAATGTTAATCTTTAAGTTTAAGAGTGAAAATTTAAGTCAGAATTTTGTGAATTTGCTTGGTGAGTCAGAATCTTACTAATATTTTAATGTTCAGTTCTTCCTATCGCATGTTAATGTTAATCCTTAAGTCTGAAAATTTAATTCAGAAGTCTGTGAATTTGCTTGGTGAATCAGCTCTAGATTTGATAAAAAATGTGGAAGTGCAAGCAATCATAGGGCCGACAACTTCAATGCAGACCAACTTTCTTATTAATATGGGAAACAAATCTCAGGTTCCTATTGTTTCATTCTCTGCAACAAGTCCTTCTCTTGTTTCCCTTCGGAGTTCATACTTTTTTCTAGCTGCCCAAAGCGACTCATTTCAAGTGAAAGCAATAAGTGCCATTGTCCAGGCTTTTGGATGGAGAGAAGCTGTACCCATCTATGTAGACGACCAGTTTGGGAAGAGCCTTATGCCTTTCTTGACGGATGCCTTACAGGACATCAACACTCGCATCCCATATCTAAGCGTCATTCCTTCTTCGGCTACTGACGACAAAATTGCTGAAGAACTTTTCAAGTTAATGAGCATGTCAACAAGAGTGTTCATTGTGCATATGACAATGTCTCTCGGCTCCCGAATTTTTGCCAAAGCGAAAGAGATTGGAATGATGAATGAAGGGTATGCTTGGATCATGACTGATACCATGACTAGTGTTTGGAAATCAATTGATGCCTTTGGCACCATTGATTCCATGCAAGGGATTTTAGGTGTGAGGTCTTATGTTCCCGAATCAGAAGAGGTCGAAAGTTTTAAAGTCCACTGGAAAAGGAAATTTCAGCAAGACAATCCAGACATTATTAATGCTGAACTGAACATTTTCGGACTATGGGCTTATGATGCAACTTTTGCACTGGCCATGGCAATCGAGGAAACTGGCACTGCAAACCTCCGCTTCAATAAAACAAATATTTCAAGCAGTGGTCTGACAGACCTCGAGTTATTGGGAGTATCACAAAATGGTCCACGACTTATCCAAGAATTATCAAGCGTTAAATTCAGAGGCCTTACAGGAGACTTTAATTTTGTTAATAGGCAGTTGCAATCATCTGTATTTCAGATAATTAACGTAATTGGAAATGGACAGAAAAGGGTTGGGTTTTGGACACCCAAATATGGACTTGTAAGAAAATTGGATTTGACAAACACAAGCACGAACTCTTCTTCTAAGCCAAAACTTGGTCCCATTATGTGGCCAGGGGATACTATCTTGGTCCCTAGAGGTTGGGAAATCCCAACAAATGGGAAGAAATTGAGAATTGGGGTTCCAGTGAAAGATGGTTTTACTGAATTTCTTGAGGTAGTGTGGGATCCTGTCTCTCAGAAAGCAATATCAATTAGAGGCTATTGCATTGATATTTTCGATGCTGTAATGGCTAAAATGCCTTATGCTGTTCCTTACGAGTACGTTCCATTTGCAACGCCTGATGGAAAATTTGCTGGGTCTTACAATGACCTAACTGATCAAGTTTTCTATGGGGTATGTGATCTCCTTAATCCTTCTATCATTTAAGTACTATTATTCAGTAGCATGGTTTTAATGCATAGCTTCAATTTGTTTTTTATCCCTTTTGGGGTGCTGTGGCCAGAATTACGACGCTGTGGTAGGAGATGTAAGTATTGTGGCAAACAGGTCATTGTTTGTGGACTACGCACTGCCATACACAGAATCTGGTGTGTCGATGGTCGTGCCAATCAGAGGCAACATGGAGAAGGATGCATGGATTTTCTTAAAGCCTTTGACATGGGACCTCTGGGTAATGAGCGGTTGCTTCTTTGTCTTCATTGGTTTTGTGGTTTGGATTCTCGAACACCGAATAAACGAAGATTTTCGTGGACCCCTTTCAAGTCAACTTGGCACAAGCATCTTTTTCTCCTTCTCTACCATGGTGTTTGCGCAACGTAATAATCCTTTCACCTTTTCAATTAAAGATATGTTACATTTTGATACTACTTTTGAAACCCCATTTCTTTTTCTTGAATTGAATAATATCATTATTACAGAGGAGAAAATGGTGAGCAATTTGGCTAGATTTGTGGTAATCATATGGTGCTTCGTCGTATTCATTCTCACTCAAAGTTATACGGCTAGTTTGACTTCAATTTTAACAGTTGATCAACTCCAGCCCACTGTAACTGATATAAATGAGCTCTTGAAGAGAAGGGAGAGTGTTGGTTTTCAGGATGGCTCGTTCGTTGAGGGTACCTTGTTGGGGTTGAAATTTAATAAATTCCAGCTCAAGAAATATAAGACCCCAGAAGAACTTCATGAACTTTTTACCAGGGGAAGTGCCAATGGGGGTATTTCCGCTGCTTTGGATGAAATTCCTTATATTAAGCTATTTCTAGCAAAACACTGTGGACAATATACTACGGTAGAAACAACATTTAAAACTGGTGGCTTTGGCTTCGTGAGTTCTTAGCTGTTAATCTCTCTTACATGTCTCAATTCGATATAATATACATGCTTGATGTTTCATGCTTATTTATTTCTTTTGATTTTGTAGGTCTTCTCTAAAGGTTCCCCTCTTGTAGAAGATGTTTCAAGGGCAATCTTAAATGTTACTCAAGGTGACAAAATGGAACAAATTCAAAACGCATGGTTGAAGAACGAAAATGTTTGTCCTGATTCTAACCCCTCTCTTTCTTCGAACAGTCTTGATCTTGAGAGCTTTAGAGGCATGTTCTCCATTGCCGGGCTTGCGTGCATATTAGCACTTATATTGTTTGCAGCAAAGTTGTTGTATGAACAAAGGCATTCGATGTTTCATCTCCTTTCTGAAACTTCAGTGTGTAGAAAAATTCGACTTATGCCAAGAATCTTTGAGCAGAAAGACCTCAGCTCCCATACTATTAGAAAATGTGAGCTGAAAGATGCAAGCAGCACTTGTAGTATTCACAGTATAGGTGTTGTTGGGAGATCATCAAAATAACAGCCAGCTAAGTCCCCCCCCCCCCCCCCCCCCCCCCCCCCCCCCCCCCCCCCCATAAGCTTGTCAAACCAGACAGATTCTTTTCTTCAGACTGTTTTCTTTGTAGAACAAGAAGGCTTCCTAGCATGTTAACTTTTATCTGTAAGTCTAAGACTGAAATTTTAAGTCAGAATGTTATGATTTTGCTTAGTGAACGAACAGCTATAGATTTCATAAAAAATGTGGAACTGCAAACAATCATAGGGCCGACAAGTTCAATGCAGGACAACAAACCGGCTTCAGGGAGTTCCCCCACTTTCAAAATCTCATAAACCGGCTTTTGCGGCAGACCATTGAAAGAAAAAATTAAACCTTGGAATATCATTGTTACTTGAACAATTCATTGTAAATAGAAATATCCTTACTATCTATTAATAACCATTTTCAGGGATTTTAGATATGTTGAAATGAGCGGTAGAGTATTGCCCTTAAACATTGTACACGACGATCTAAGATATAAAATACCAGGCTTTCTAAGAAATTCATGCTCACAGCCATGTATAAATACATGGCATTCCTTTCCGTTTGATAATCGCTCAGAGTCACAGGGAGATTAATTTGTGTGCTATATACATATATAATACTGTAAGACCTGATTATAGACCCTAATTTCATAAAATTGATAATGAAAATTAAATAAATAATGAATATTGATTTCCATTTGGGTAAAAAGCTCCTTAACTTGAGATGTAAAAGGAGCAATTTTGGTGAAACACTATGGGCGAGTACTACAATGGAAGAGCTCGCCAATGGGTGAACAAGGGTGATCGCCAGTGGAGGATGATTAGTTGTATCTAACGGCCATACTGGCGAATAGGTGAGTTCGCCAATGTGTGGCGTGAATCAGAGCAAAGTTGGCGAGTTGAACCATACTAGGTGATCGCCCGAATGGGACGAGGACTTGTGATCGCCCATATGGATTGAGTTGGTGAAACACTATGGGCGAGTACTACAATGGAAGAGCTCGCCAATGGGCGAACAAGGGTGATCGCCAGTGGAGGATGATTAGTTGTATCTAACGGCCATACTGACGAATAGGTGAGTTCGCCAATGTGTGGCGTGAATCAGAGCAAAGTTGGCGAGTTGAGCCATACTAGGTGATCACCCGAATAGGGCGAGGACTTTTGATCGCCCATATGTATTGAGTGAGTTATATGATAGCAAGTGGGTGAGTAGAGCAATATATGGTGATCGCCAACAATGTAACAATTGCTAAAATCGCCAAACCCCTATGTGATCTCCAAGAAAAGGAAATCATTTCGTAATGGCCAAATATTAAGTTGACAACAAGACAAAGTGATGATAACCATGTGCAAGAAGAGGCGAGCTTGAATATTTGCAAGTATAAGAATACTGGCTAAATGATAAGGTTGGCAAACTGAAATTGTGTTGGCAAGCTGATGCCTCAAGTTGACTAGGCGAGCTGGAATCAGCACGGACAAAATGGAAATAAAAGATGGAAATAAAAGCTGACAATCTGGAAATAATAAATCAGAACAGTACAGCCAAGATTGACTTTGTACTCCACACAGCTGAAGAAAATTAAGAGAGGCTACTAAAGTCAATAAATGAATTAACCTTATTGGTTGAGGAAGAGACAAAGGTGCACTAAGTCAAGAAAAGAGGCTATGGACTTCACGCCATTTACTTCTTCTGTACAAATTGGTTTAGATAATTAATGGTAAAGTGAAGTAATTCAAAACGTGTAGAAAATAGCTTCCCATAACTGTTCTCTTTTGCTGCAGTTTTTCTTCGATTTTTAATGCATGATAAGACGTAAAATGATGGAAGAAGCAGAATAAAGGCCAGGTGATGAGTTCTGATTGGATTAACATGGCTATGTAAGAAGAAACATTTGAGGAAAATCGGCTTAGCAAACTTCATCTTCTTTACGAAAACTATGCAACTGCCAGTTTCTGTTCTGATTCCATACATTTCCACCATGCTTGATTTACTAAGCTTCATCCTTACGTTAGCTAAATAAGAAAACCTGCTTGCAAAACCTTTCCTCCATAGTTTGATGAGCTAAAGGAATAAGCAAAGTAAGGCCAACATAAGACAGAAAGAGTTCTGTTCTGGAAGTGCAGTTGATTCGGTGAGATTTAATGGTTTCTTGAGATTAAATGATATATTTCTATGATTCCAAGCATGAGTATGGTATTGCTTTTGATTGATTCTTGTTAGATCATAGAAATAGAATAAGTTCATAGCTTGAAATAGATGAAGTATAAAATGATAATAGGCGAGCTCAGCCATCATAGGCGAGCTAAGTCATGGAATGTGGTAGTGTCGAGGTCGCCACATATTAGTTTAAACCAAGGCAATGGAGAGTTGATAGTGGTCGAACTCCCACATTTAAGCCAATAGAGATGTGATGAGTTGGTTGTGGGCGAACTCCCACGAGTAAGCCAATATGGAATGGCAAGTAATGGCGGGCGAGCTCTCATGTGTAAGCCATTTGATGAATGGCGAGCTTGGTTTGGCGAGCTAGTAAGAGCTTTGTTGGGCGAGTAATAGGATTTTTGTGGGCGAGCTAGTTGATTTATCTCAATCTCGCCAAAGTGTTGGAAATATATAAAAAGAAAAATATTAATAGAATTTATAAATTATTTGCAGTCGGGAATTTGGAATGGCTATTGGCGAGCAGGAAGCAAGGCGAAGCAAAGCTTCATAATATCAGGTAAGGGAGTTGTATGTGAAGTAAAATGCATGTCCTGTGGAGTAGAAATAATATGAAAATATTAGAAATTATTTTGGTTTACGACATGCATTTATTTGATAAGTTATTTTGACTTGGGCGAGCTAAAAGTCGACCCTTATGTTATGATTTGGTGAAATGGTACAGGGCGGGCGAGCCATGTTGGGCGAACCCTTTTGTGTTGTTTTCGTGCGAATAACCCCTGTTTTAATAAAAGGCGGGCGAGCCATTTTGGGCGAACCCTTTTATATTTTCTTTTGGGCGAGCGACCCTGTTTTAATTAAAATCCGGGAGAGCCACAAATGGGCGAACCCTTTTATAGTGTTTTGGGGCGGGCGACCCCTTTGTTAAGAAAGTTGTGGGCAAGCCACTGAGGGCAAGCCAGTTTTACTTGTTGTTTTAAAAGGCTGAGGTTGGCGGGCGAACATTAGTTCGCCGCATTATTGAGTTAACCATGGGCGAGCTGACCATGGCGAACAGGTTTAAAAGTTCATTTTTCTTATACAAAAAATGAGATATTTTGAAAATTGAAAAATAGAAAATATAAAACCTTTTTGGACAAGTTGACCATGGGAAATGCCATAACAGGCAAACTGGTCGTCAGGCGAGCCATTATGGGAGAGCCAGTGTTTTTGTTTTAAATGATATGGTTGGCGGGCGAACCACTAGTTCACCTCAACGGGCGAACTGATTTTGGGCGAGCCACTATGGGCGAGCTGACCCTGGCGAGCCAAGTTAACCCATATTTTTCATACGTAAATTGGTGAAAATGGATTGTTTTTAATATATTTGTAAACAGAAATATGAAACATTTTGGAAAACAAATTATTTTGAGAAAATGACAATATGAGTGAAATAATTCCATAAAGGTTTTTCATGAGATATAAAAGTGATTTTTGAGACTTTAGGCCCTGGGTTCATGCATTATTATTCATGTAGTTGCGTGACCTACCTGGGGCAGTGGCTCGGGTCGATGGACCAACGGGTGCACCTCAGGGCGTCACAGGGCTGATGAACACGCCAAGTCATCAGCGGTTTCGAGGTCACTTGGCAAGTGGACCCGAAGACTACCTAAAGATTATGGCCATAGATCTAGATGAGATAGCCGTGAGGGGCGATGGCCTACGGGTGCACCCCAAAAGCGGACTTGTGTTCTTGGGGAACAATGAGAGCATGATTTGTTTATTGCCCAGTCTCAACTTATTGATTTCTGTTTACTGAAAGAATCTATTGAATCCTGTTTATTGTTGAACTAATGATTTTGAATGGTGTATTGAGAGGGTTGTTTACTATATCCACTGTTTTCATATTTGATATGATTTTAGGAAGAACAAATACTTGTGGTATATAGTTTTGTTTTAATTAAAGCAGCATACGTTTCCTTTACTGAGCGTGTAGTTCGCTCACCCCTTTGTTTTAACTCTACAGATAAAAGACACGGAGTTAGAGAATTAGCTCCCAGATGGATATAGCTAAATATAAAGCACTGTGGCGAATTATGTTAAACGTGACAGGTACAGTATCTTCTTTTTTACATTTCGGACATAAGTATATAGTACTACCTTAGAGAAATACAGATAATAGGGGATGTCAGATGTAAGGAATAATGAAAAGAATTTCATATTCCGTAAATAAATGTTTATCATTTATTACTGTCACTGTTAAATGTTAACGGCATCGCAGACAGCCCAACCGGTAAAGTTGGATAGAAATACGCAGAAAATGTGGTAATGAGCTGTTACAAATACCGTATTCCAGCCATATCTGTTTCCAAAAATTAATCCATCCATACATTTGACGATGGCATCACATTTTCTCGCACCCTTTTCATCACCATTTTTGTTGTTACTTTGTGCTCAACAAGTCGCCTCCCTTTCATGTCAAATGCTCAAGACTCTGGCACTGCAACCTTCTGTACGCCCCCATACACACGTAAACAGCTTCCTTAAAACATTAATAATTAATTAATCTCATTTTTGTTTATAATATATTCATTTACGCATGATCCGAGTTTTTTCGTTTTATGCAGCTTCTGCTTGTGGGCAAATGTACCAGGTCACTTGTATTAGCGGGACAAACGAAGGAACCCCATATCCTTGTGGTGGAAGCGCAACAGTAGATGTAAAGATGGTAGACTACTGCCGACCTCCTGGATGTAGAGGAACAATTGACTTGTCACAAGAGGCATTTGCCTCCATTGCAGATCTTAATTCTGGGGTTATAAATATCTCCTATCAACAGTATGTACCATATCAAATTCCAAGTTTTTTGCTCTTTAATTTTCAACTCTTTTCATTTACGAGTGTGTACATTATACAGTTGTTTCTATTTATTCTAATTTTCTAACATTGATTTTTGGCCGGGTATAAGTGAAGGATGGCTTGAGGGTACATTAAGCTTTCAACATAGTTTACCAAGAGAAGACGGCTAAGCTGTGTCAGTGTGGTTCATTTTATTTAATTGAATATATGCTAATAATAAATATAAATGCAACAATTGTGAATAAAAGTATAAAACGATCAAATCTTTGTACCCCATTTCGATTTTTTTTATTGAGTGCACTAATATTGCAAGTGGGCAAATAATATTATTAAAGAATTATTAACACTAATGTTTGTTTTCTCGCACTCATTAGTTAATTCCCCCACCGGTTGTTTTTTTTTGTTCAGAAACAAAGCTTGTATTTCAACAAGGCCAATTACAAAAGATCAACAAGATTACCAGGTGGAAACATGATTTTCATGGGATTGTACATTGGAGAACGATGAAAAAAAAACTTCGTTTGTTCCACAAACATGAAAGCAAACGCTTTGCTGTTTGTTGCCCAATTATTTAATACAATCAATTCAGGCACGCAAATATGAATCAAAGTGGTGGGCACCTTATTCAATCATGGTAGAACTTTTGATGGCAGATGAAAAGTCCATGACCTAGATTAGGGAGCTTCCTTTAGCAATCATCAAGGATTGGCAATGGGGATTACTGCAGAGATGATAATTTGTGTATAAAATTTATATGTATATGTTTTTGTAGCAAAAACATATATAAATTTTTTATTTTTGACTTTTATTAAATTTTAGTTTCCATCCCTTTCCTATTTAGCAGTCACAACGTGTTGTTATAGATAGATAGATGTAAGGTGATAAGTCTTCCATCCTATGGTTCCACCTCGACTTGATAGCAACACGAATCCGCTCAAGTTGAGGAATTCTTGACGTTGCCCGAATAACAGAATATGAGGGAAGTTCATTCAGCTCAGCTGCCCCTATGATTCTACCCAACAATAAATTCCCTTTTTCCATCTTATTATTACCTTATTAGATCTTGCTTATTATAATACACGTCTTTCTTTTCGTTATTATAAAAAAAAATATACAAACCATCCGACCATTTAACTCAATAGTAGTGTAATAATTCCCTGTTCAATATCCTATTAACTTTGCGAGTAAAATTCTAAAAACTTTACTGATAATAAATAAAATAATTTTCTCTTTTAAATAAAAATAAAAATATCTTCCCAGGTGCTAGCTAGTCCGTAGAGCACAGGATCTTCCAATTCGGCTCAAGTCGTTTAGCATTTGGGCATAAAGGCCTGTTCTTTGATCGACCACCCGCAAAATCCACAATGGATCCAACTGCAATTCCGTGGTGGGCTTTACGGCTCAATAATATAAAACAAGCAAATTAGTTTTGTTTTCGGACTGAATCTGGAATAAACACTGTTAACTAAGGGCAATCTTGGAATACCGAAACTTCGTATTATATAAATTAAAATCAAAAGCCCTAAGTCCGCCGAAAAATCAAAAGCGGAAGCAGCTGCGATTGCCGGGGTCTCCCTCATCTGCGTACCTCAGTTTCTGGTTCAGATCTCTCTATCTCTCTTTCTTTTCACCTTTCCTTTGTAAATACGATTAGATTCCGAATTAATTACGTTCAAGTTTGGTGGTCAAGTTTCTAATGGAGAATATCTATCTTCTCTCTTCTTTTTTTACTTTTTTTATTTTATCAATTTTGATTTAATTTCTTTGTTTGTTTACCTTCTTACCACAACTTTTGCTTTGTTTTGTTTAATTTTGTAAACTGAAACGTGATTGATATAAGAATTGTTTGATAGGTTTCTTAAACCCAAAAAATGTCTCGCGTGTATGTGGGTAACCTTGACCCACGAGTTTCGGAGCGGGATCTTGAAGACGAGTTTCGTGTCTTTGGAGTAATTCGAAGGTAGAATAAGTTGTACCTTATATACAAATATTTTTTGCCTTATTTTGAACTGCTGTATTATACACGATAATTGTCCGTAACTGTAATGTGCACCTCTTAGGTATGATTTTGTTGTCATAATTCCTCCGAATGTTGTCTTTTTATTTGCTAAATGTGTTCTTTTATTTTTTCTAGTGTTTGGGTTGCACGAAGGCCACCTGGTTATGCTTTCATTGATTTTGATGATCACAGAGATGCTGAGGACGCAATTCGTGAATTAGATGGTATTCCAACCAGATCTCTTTATCTTTCATAATGGAACTAGTTGCATCCTTAATGTTCTGTCTGTTAGTGGTGTTGCCAAACTAGCTTTTTTTTCTTTTTTGAAAAAATGGATAATTCCTTGATTAGGAGCTTAGTTATCAGCTGTTCTTTGTTTGTTAGTAAGAAAGAGTTATGATGAAAATCATGATTTTGGCATGCCTCTTGTAGTCTATTACTTCTACAGAATCAGATGAGTTTTATGAAGAATGTGCTTGTGCAGTTTCTGCAGGACATGTCAATATTTTGATGAAGTTCATGTACGCTGTTAGATCATAACTAAGCTGCCCATTGTTGCCATGTTTGCTAATAATTTGGGTCACATTTACAAGGAACCCTCTCACTATTTGTAATTTACTCTCTAGTTGATTTTGTTATCCCGTACAGTCTGTTTTTGTGTTGTGTTCGACATTTTTACTGTTTAGTTTTATATATTAGTTCAAAAGCCTGTAAAACCTGTTGAAAGGATTATACTTACCTCTTTCATCCATCTAACAGAAATTTGTTATCTCTTTTTCTTAATGGCATCTGTAATGACCATCAGCGTATCATTTGAGATTCACATTCTATACCATGCTCTATAAATCGTGTATTTGGATCAGGCAAGAATGGCTGGAGAGTTGAGCTTTCTCATAATTCTAGAGGCAGAGGTGGACGTGGAGGCGGTGGTGGAGGTGGTCGTGGACGCTCTGGTGGTTCTGATTTGAAGTGCTATGAGTGTGGCGAACCTGGTCATTTTGCTCGTGAATGCCGTATGCGTGGTGGTTCAGGAAGACGTCGCAGCCGCAGCCCTAGATATCGTAGGAGCCCAAGCTATGGACGCAAGTAAGGCCTCCAAATAAAACATTATATTATATTATTGATTGATTGAAAAGTCTTTATATGATTGAATGACACTTGCCAATTTGAAGCAGAAGTTACAGTCCTCGTGGACGATCCCCAAGACGTCGCAGTCCTTCTCCTCGTGGGCGTAGCTACAGCAGGTCTCCCCCATACCGGGGTCGTGAGGAATTGCCATATGCTAATGGGTGAAGTTCCTTGAACTTTATACTAGTAGCTGGAAATGCTTGCTTGTTATAATCTTTTTCACAAATAAACCTGCAAGTTCATTGAACTGATTAGGATTTTGTCGCCTATACTATAAGTTTGATCATGCTTACGGCTATGCTTGTCTTAATATATCTTTTTGTTGTGTGGTTTTAAATTATGATATATGAATGTGAAATATTGCTACTAAATTTGTTGCAGAAATGGTGCAAGGGAAAGCCGTCGGAGCAGGAGCTAAGTACAAAGAGGATTGTACCTTTTATGCGAGGAGACTGGGATTAAGTGTGTTTAGTTTGTCTGGACTTCAGTGCTATTTTTTTTAATTGGGCAAGGCCCTCAGCTTCTTGGATCTGGCTAAGTTCCTTTCTGTTTTTCTTTATTCTATGATGGTTTTCACTGC
Source organism: Heritiera littoralis (assembly GCA_031772115.1). Lineage (NCBI taxonomy): Eukaryota > Viridiplantae > Streptophyta > Magnoliopsida > Malvales > Malvaceae > Heritiera > Heritiera littoralis. Next base: position 562,595 of record JAPDPK010000003.1, read on the forward strand.
TTTATCTATACTAAATAGTCCTTTTTTCTGCATAGGATAAAAGAAGCTTAAGATGGCCTCTATAAATTTAGAGAAATCATTCCAGGAACTCTGCTAAAAATTCATGCTTTTCTTTTTGTGTTGAGGTGTCTTCTGGGTCTGCCTCATTGCTTTTCTGCATCTTCACTCCCCTGGGATTTACATCTTTGCTGCCGGATATGGGATCTTCAATACTCGATGTTTGTGGGTCCCATTTGGCATCATCTCTATTTGCTACTGTTTGAATGAATCTCTCCACTTGTGATGCACCTTCCTCAAACTCTAGTGGCATTTCTTTACTTTATCTTAAAAGGATCGAGGAGATGAGTCAAATGCTTCTGGCAGGTACTTATATCTGTTTTAAGGAAGTTGATGTTTTAGGGTCCTTACAAGAGTGGGATTGGTAATATACAGATCTAATTATTTTCAAACTTTTGTGAGGGACAAAAATGGGCTTAGAAGGCTGCAAGGATACTTGTACTTACTGTTTTTTCAACATGTTTTTGGTCATTCAGCGGACAAGCAAGAATAGATTTGGAATCTTCTACTTCTATTGGGTTGGAAAGTTGGGATGCTGAACTCGCATTTCTTCCTTAGTGTCTGCATCTAGATCCAGATGATTATACATGATAAAGAGTCTCTTCACTTTTTCATCTTGGACTATTTGAGGCGATTCTTTTGTCAAATTTGTTTCCTTTTTTTTTGGAGGGGGGGTGTGGAGTAGGAAGTGATGTCTTACATAAAATGGTTGTTTTCTGGGATGATTGGCTTTAAACTGCTGAACTTGATGATCTCCGACAATGTTCTTGCAACTTAATTAGATTCGTCCACCTGCATATAGATTTGGGTCTCTTGGTAGGCTGCAAAACAAGTATAGCTCAAGTGAATCGGCTGTTCTCTTTGGTCATTAGCAGAGGATGGTAAACCTACCAAAGATCGGTGGTTCTATGTTTGTGTTTTAACAGCATGAGCTTATGATGTTTAAACTTCATTTGGCTGCTTGAATATGTCTTCTAGACTTCTACATGTTGTATGGTTATGTTGCTGACTTTCATCATTTTTTGGCGGAGTAGGAATATTGCGATGCAATTTGGTCAAGTGAGGGTCAACTTTAATCTTTTTCCCATTGAATTTTGCTGGATGATAGCAGTGCCCCTTGTCAATTAAGAGTCACCTTTAGTCTTAAATTAAATAATAATTCATCGAATTCTTTTCCAATAGATATGGGCGCGTCTGCCTTACCACTTGGTTAATGCTATGTCTTAACGTTTTCACGGATAGAGAAATATTCAGGTCCACAGAAGACTTTTTCTCCAACGAGATGAAAACAAATTGCTATTTATTTATTTTGTCATTAACGTGCTGCTGGTTGAGAAGCATTTTTAAATCTGTCTTATACATAATTATGATCTTTTTCTGAAGCATGAAAAATATGAAGCGTTATTTCCAAAAATGGAAGCATTATATTATATTATATTATTTCATTTCGTTGGCGAATGCAAACAAGGAATTGGAATTGGGTCTTGGTTTAGTGGTAAGGAGGGGATGTTGTAATATTGGGGTTTCAATTTTGAGTTTCATCATGTGTAGAATCAAGTTTAATTTGTTTGTTATTTGTGTTTATCTGTTTATGAAGTTATCCAACCATGAATGAGAATAAACATTCAAAAAACGAAAAAAGGAACCGGGCTTCCATCCACCCTCTTAGGAACTTAGAGAGAATCATAGGTAAGTGCAATTTCGCTTGTAACATAAAAGATCATCCTTTACCTTTCGAACTCCAATCCTTATTGCACACGTTGCGTAATCTATGGAGGATTGACATTAAAGAGTAAGGCAACTAATTGGTAGAACGTGGTTTTCTGCTAATTTATGCAAAAAAAAAAAAAAACATATAAACATAGTATAGCTGATTATCACAAGTAACTAGTTAGAACGTGATTTTCTGCTAATTTATGTAAAAAAAAAACATATAAATGTAGTATAGTTAATTATCACAAGTAACTGGTCTGGCTAGTATGTGGTTTTTTGCTATTTTATGTATATATATATATATATATATATATATATATATATAAATGTAGTATAGTTTATTATCACATGTAATTGGTTAGAACGTGATTTTTTGCTAATTTATGTCAGAAAAAAAAAAAAACGCAGTATGGTTGATTACCACAAGTAACTGATCTGGTTAGTATGTGGTTTTCTGCTAATTTGTGTCAAAAAAAAATTATAAACTTTGTATAATTGTTTTTGTAAATTACATGTATTTTTATTCGTTTTAACGATTTGAGATTAATTTTAATTGAAATTTAATTATAATTAAAATTTTTTATTTTTTTTTAAAAATGTATTTAATGAGAGTGAAACGTAGCTTTTTTGCTAATTTAACGTAGGAGAGTTGACTAACTTTAAAAGACGAATCTGATTGGGATATTATTGCATGGGGTCCCACAACACTGTTCCAAACTTCCAATAACAAATCCTGCCCGCGTCCCTTTTAAAAGGAGAAGAGAAGAGAACTTTTACTGTTTATTTTCTAATGATAACGCGTTTCATCACTTCATCAGTAACAATTCATCAAACCAAAATCAAGGAAGCACGAAAGTGGCTGTTTCTATCTACTATTACCTACCGCAGGAAAGAACGAAAAAGAACTAAGGATTCTATTTTTTTTTTTTAAATCTATTGTTATTGCAGTTTAAGTTCATTTTTTCTTTATTTTAATTCTAAAGTTCAACACTATAAATTGAGAGTTCAATGAAAATTGAAGTATAAATCAATAAGACTAACTTTGATGACTAAAACGCCTATAGTGTCAGAAATATGATCTCGGCTTCTTCTGGGATTTCAAGTGAATTTTTTAAATTACCCAAAAAAAGAAAATAAAAAAAGCTTCGCAAAATCCGCTAAAATATCTTCCTGTCTTGGTTTGGTTGCTGCCTCCGAAGTCCCAGTCATGGTTTTCACGTATTTTCAGATAGAATCATAACTTAAATAAAAATAATAGAAAACAGTGAACCCAGTACCCTTTGAGCTCTTTTTCATTTACGTTATTGCTGCTTCGTTTACTGTTTGTTAAAGGTAAGTCAAAACACATAAAGACAGGAATCCTCATCCCCAGTCCCCACATCAGTTCAGCTTGCCTGACTGCCTGCATTCCTCTTTCTCTCTTCTCTTCTGTCCCAAAATCTTGCATCCAATTACGTCAAGATTCTTTCTCTTTTATCACTTGAAGAAAACCAGAATCTTTTTGTTTGTACTTTATTGTGTTGGTCCATACGAGGAGCGAATGAAGATCTGTCTTCTTTTCTTCCCTAGAAGTAAGAAAGACTTTCTTAAAGATGGGATTTTCAAATAGTTTTTGTTGCAGTAGCGTTGCACCCATTTCTCTGTCTATGCTTGTTTTCACTTTACATATGTGACTAAGATTACAACTTGCAAGGATGTCCAAGGAAGAGAAACTAGTGAGGTAATCTCGCAACATCCCCTATTTTTCATTTCTTAATTTCATTTTTCTCCTTAAATTCCATTGATGGGGCCTTATTGAATTCTCAGGTTCAACAATAATGGCAGTACACATCTAGAGAAGCCACTGCCAGTTTACAAAGCAACAGTCCCTTTGTTGAAAACTGAACGTCTTAGTAATAGAAATAGTAGTAGCAGAATTCCCACACTTGGAAAGTTTAAGGTTTTTCCAGAGAATCCTGAGCCATGGAGGAAGACAAAGGATCCTGAGCCATGGAGGAAGACAATTCTAGATCCTAGTAGTGAAATTCTTTTGAAATGGAACAGGATTTTTCTCTTCTGGTGCTTGGTAGCTCTATTTGTTGATCCACTGTTTTTCTACATGCCTTCAGTTATTAACAAAGACACTACTTCTTGTATGGCTGCTGATTTGAATTTAGGAATTGTTGTGACATGTTTTCGAACTCTAGCTGATGCATTTTACGTATTGCAAATAATCATCAAGTTTCGGACAGCTTATGTGTCGCCTACCTCCAGAGTATTTGGAAGGGGTGAACTCGTCACCGACCCAGTTATGATTGCCAGGCGGTATCTGAAATCAGATTTCTTCATAGATCTAGTGGCTGCACTTCCTCTTCCTCAGGTATTTTTTCAATGGTTTCCCTTTAATGGTTTATAACATTGGATTCAGGTTGACTTCAGTCAAATGGTTTTAGTTGGGGTTCATTTAGGATTAAATGAAGGCCTTTGATGTCAATGATTGCAAGGGATATTAATGGTCTGTTTGTTTCTATAAGGGTGTCACAAATAGAACTGAAAGTAAACCACAATCTGAAATCATCTAGAGTAGCTGAGGTTGATGTAAATGTTGCAAGCAACTGCTTAAATTTGATAAGATTGTAATGTTTCTTTCACAAGGTCAAATGTTTAGTCTTGAATTTTGATAAATGAAGAAAAACTGTTTTTTTTTTAAGAAAAGATGGTTGGTAGCTTGTCATTTGCTCAAGCTATACAATTAACATCCATTTAATCCTTTTCCTTCTTTGGCAGATTGTGATATGGTTCATTTTACCAGCAATTAGGAGCTCCCATGCTGATTATACTAACAATGCACTCGTGCTGATTGTTCTGCTCCAGTATGTTCCCCGATTGTATTTGATATTCCCTTTAAGCTCTCAGATTATCAAAGCCGCTGGAGTTGTCACAAAGACTGCCTGGGCTGGGGCTGCATATAATCTCTTACTTTACATGTTAGCTAGCCATGTATGTAGTAGTTTCTTGCTTAAATTTCATCTCTTATTAATCAGTGTCTATCATTGTTCCCATTTTTCGTTGTATCTTGCCAACTTTAACGAGTAGACATACAAAGCTTCACTTCTTGTAGGTTTTAGGGGCAGCATGGTTTTTACTGTCAATTGAACGCCATGCAACATGTTGGAAATCTGAATGCAGAAATGAGATTGGTCCTCCACAATGCAATCCTCTATACCTGGATTGTGGCACATTGAATGATGGTGATCGCATTAAATGGGAAAACAGTTCTGTTGTGTTTAGTAATTGTGATCCCAACAATAATATCACTTTTGACTATGGGATTTTTCAAATTGCTTTGACAAAGCAAGTATTATCCTCAAGCTTCCTTCCGAAGTATTTCTATTGTCTGTGGTGGGGTTTGCAGAATTTGAGGTATGCCTCATGAACATGCTTTACAGCAGATGACCTGTATTTATGTTCTAAAGGTTTATACCATAGTTATCCCTGATAACTATCTTGGTTACAGTTTTTTTCTATGGAATAAAGTTATACTTCCTGCTTTACTTGGATGGCTAATAAAAATGGTTACATTGTCAAATACTTATTTATGGAAAACTTTGATGTAAACTCTGCTTTCTGAATTTTCAGCTGCTATGGGCAGACATTAACTACCAGCACATATATTGGGGAAATCTTGTTTGCCATACTGATTGCCACCTTGGGTCTGGTTCTGTTTGCCCATTTAATTGGAAATATGCAGGTATTGTTGAAGCCCTGTATTCCTGCTTTTGACATTCCTTTCATATTTGCCTTCTTAGTGGGTTGAACCTATGGTTTCCCTCCTTTGGATCTATAAACCTTTGTTTAGAAGTTTTTTTTCCATAGGATTAGAATGAGTTCCCTCTAAGCAGCTTATTTTCATGTCTTCTGATGTTCTCCACCTGTTCTAAACTACAGCAAAAACAGTGCTCTCAGTGGCAATAAGGATTCTCAACTACTTATAACTTGCTTAGATGCTGATTACATTACATCTTTGTAACAAATCTCTGATCTTGCTTTTAAACTCTTGAACTGAAATCCATCTGATGTAATAAATAGCATCCGATGAGGAATAATAAGGATTCCAACTTTTCATAACTTACTTAGCCTTGATAATATATTCATTTTATACATGTATGACTCAGATATCATGCATTCAAATTTCTTAACTGACGTCTATTTGATGTAATGAATTGTATCAGACAAGGGATAGCAATTCCGAGTTCTCATAACTTCCATAGGCCTTGATCGTATATTCATAACCATGTTGCATACTTGCATGGCATGCAGAACTACCTACAGTCCATCACTGCGAGACTGGAGGAGTGGAGGCTCAAGCGACGAGACACAGAGGAGTGGATGAAACACCGCCAACTTCCTCAAGATCTGCGAGAATGTGTTCAGCGTTTTGTTCACTACCAGTGGCTTGCAACTCGAGGCGTGGATGAAGAATCTATATTACGTGCCTTACCTCCCGATCTTCGCCGGGATATCCATCGCCATCTATGCTTGGACCTTGTCCGGCGTGTAAGTTCTTCATGTTAATTTTATTTAGACTCAGTCCTATAGTTCTGACGGCCCACATGTTCTTCGCCCATATAAATGCCTTGTTAATTGTAAAATGTAAAATCTTAAGGTCAAGCCTCCTGCAAAATTCCACAAAAAATACCCTGCTGATTTTGTGCAGGCTTGTTCATAGAGTAATAAGTTGTTTCGCCATTTGTTGCCACTGAGTCAAAATGTCGTCTTCTTGCTGTACAATTCAGTACTTTGTGAACTAATTTCTCGATGTTCATCAGGGGAGAATTCTAGAAATGTTCCTGCTTACTCCAGCATGCCATCTTAATGACATGCAATAAGATAGTTGAAAGAGATTCTTTTCAGTTAAATGCATCATAATATTTCAATTATTATTTACCATTAATCAGATTAAGACAAGGAGTTTCAATTAAAATTCTTAACCTTTAACTTCATTGCAATTTCAGGTCCCTTTTTTCTCACAAATGGATGATCAACTACAAGATGCCATATGTGAGCGCTTAGTATCCTCCTTAAATACTCAAGGAACCTACATAGTTCAGGAAGGTGATCCTGTCACAGAGATGCTTTTTGTTATCAGAGGGAGACTAGAGAGTTCAACCACAAACGGAGGCCGAAAGGTTTCTTCAATTCTATTAATCTGAGACCAGGTGACTTTTGTGGTGAGGAGCTACTTTCATGGGCACTGCATCCAAACTCTTCCCTGAACTTGCCTTCCTCCACAAGGACGGTAAGAGCCCTGGTTGAAGTCGAGGCCTTTGCATTAAGAGCAGAAGATCTGAAATTCGTGGCCAATCAGTTTCGACGCCTTCATAGCAAGACGCTGCAACACACCTTCCGTTATCATTCTTACCAGTGGAGGACATGGGGTGCCTGCTTCATTCAAGCTGCTTGGCGTAGACACAGGAAGAGAATGATGGCTAGGAAGCTTAGCTTGATGGAGTCGTTCTCATATCCTCCGGACGAGCAAGTTGCTGCTGAAACAGAACGAGAGGAAGAACACACTCTCGCATCTTCAAATTCTTCCCAAGTAATGCAGAATTTAGGTGTCACAATACTAGCTTCAAGGTTTGCAACAAATACACGGCGAGGAGCTCAGAAGATGAATGACGCTGAAATGCCCATGTTACAAAAGCCCGAAGAGCCTGATTTCTCAGCAGAGCCTGATGATTAGTTAGTTTCCAACTCTTATCTGCATGTTAGTTGAACGAAAGTCCCCATTGCATATGGTTGAGCATTATACATATCTCACAGTAGCTAAAAACCCCGTTGAAGAAAGTTTGAGAGTTAATTTTTTTAGTCACTGCTCTATATATATGTAGGTCCACTGTTGCAACTTGTGTAAGTAAGATTCAAAGTTATGCATATGTAGTTAATTTTAAATGTCATAATACTATCGTCAGCAATTTCAAACAGGGAAATTATACGTGATGAACTTCAAGAATCAGTAAAGATTTTTGGCCATGGACCTTTTCTCTTCATTGCCAGCAAATTTCCATTTCAGAGTCAAACTTACGATCGATTCTAAATAATGTGATTAAGAGCTGCCACATGGCTGCCCGCACGCCTACCAGCCAAAGATGAACATTTGGACTGTATGATAAAAACAATCGATCGGGTTTCGGGATGCATGGTAAAAGTTTTTAATAATAAAAAATGACGTTACGAATTTCTAAGATGGGCCTCAATTACAGACTGTTGAATGCCATCGCCTACTAATTCTACTAAATTCAAGAAACTTCAACGGAGACAAGAAGAAAGACGGAAGATCTTAATCAGAATGATTTAGGTCCTACAAAGTGCTCTGGCATGTCCAAAAGTAAAATCAGATGAGGCTCCGGCTACAATGGATTTGCTGCCTCTCCTTCGATGGGGCCTTTTATATCAGAAAATCTTAGTGGAGTGGCCCATGAAAGTGAAAGATCAAGTTTGTCTCAGCCTCCGGGGAACACAACTCATTACCACAGGACTTGCAGAGAACCAGAATCAGCATATGCCTACCAAAGATCTCTCGGCCCCAGCCAAGTCAACCTGTTAATGAGAGTGTGACGTCCACATGAACTAACACCCGCAGCCACCCCACTAGGCCACCACCACGTTTTCTGTTCATCTCCTTTGCTTGCCGACACTCAACGTTATTGAATACACGGGCACATTAACCAATTGCAAACTAAAGGCAACATAGATTTGAGAAAGAAGGGAATTATTTGTTGTATCGGATAGAACACAATATACAAGATGGATGTTTTACATTTCTTATTGTAGATTTGGAATCTTGGAGCCCGAAAGGCATCAAGCAAGCTCATTCTTATGCCTTACTCAGGCTTTCGAACTTTACAAATGCAATATGGCTTGAATCTCTATTGCCAAACATACTCAAGCATGAATCAGGGTGAAGTATGAAATGCGAAATAAGAATCCTACCTATGACAACAACAGTGGTTCAACGCCTAAGGAAGAAATCAATGACCACCATCCAATGTGAAAAAATAAAGATATAGAATGTAAATAAACTGTGACTACAGATAGTAGAGTTATTGATGAATAAAAACCTTCTATTCGGCATCTCAAAGCTGATATAGAGAATGAAACTTTGGTTATTGAACTGGATGGTACCCTTAACCATTTGCGGAGGAGAAAGGATTCATACTGCACAGCTACAAACCAGCTTGGTCAGTGGATGGGAAGAATCTTGATGGAGTTTTACCACCTTATGCTTTTCTCTTGCTTCCATGCAGCATTAGCTCATCTGCTCTCCTATTAAATCCAGACCCACTAAGAGAAAAGTCACCCCTTGGAAGAGAAGGAAGTAGAAATGTACTCCTTGTGCCGATAACAAGCTCCTACCTGAAGCTGTGAGTAGGAGGAATGCCAGAGTGAGCTCTTTCCGGTATATCTTATTGACCCTCTTAACAGGTATAGGAGCCACTTCTTTCTGTTCCTTTAATCGGTTTAATTCAGTGAGCTCACTTTCTGAAGCTCCTCTCAGGATTTGCAGCTGGTTCGCTGTCTTTGATTCCCTCTCTGCAGCTGCCAGTAAGTCAGATTCTGATGACCTGCCAGCCTTCTTGGTGACAACCCACTCATAGGAACTACCCAACTGGAATAATCCAGATACCATTGCATTGAATTTGGTGACGGACATGGTGTTTTCGAATAGAAGGTAAGGAACAATGAAAGGGAATGATTTAGGGGCAGGAAGAATGTTGAGGAATGACATAAAAACGGGTACATAACAAATAACCCAAACAGGAAGCTCAGCCTCTGGCACAAACATGGTTAGCGGAAGAATTATGCAAAACAAAGTGAAGGAGTAGAAGGGAAGGATAAGTTTCCTCAATAAAAAGAATAGTAGTATTAAGTTTGCTTTCTTCCGTATTGCTATCTGCAGAATTACAGCATTAATGATACTTTAGTCATACTGTGAGTAAACCATAAACGCCAAAGATTATAAGTTGTGTAACAATTTACCTTGGAAGTTATGATTGCTGGAAGGCATAAGCGGAAGAGCTGCATAGGTCCTGAATGCCAGCGATGTTGCTGCTTCCTGTATGCTTCATAACACTCTGGGACTTCACAAAGGACCTAAAAGTTTTACAAAATAACTGGCTGTTGTCAGGACATTTCCTGAATCTTCCACGCAAAAATCTTTAACTATTCACTTTCTTTTTCATTTCATTTTTCACCAAGTGTTTATGTGCCTAAATTTGATCATCTGTAGCTATGATTCTTAATCTGAAAAATTTTACTAATAAACAAACTATTGATATTAACTAAATGTGTCATGTGTCTTACTCTTGAACTGCATTAAATCAGTAATCAGTGTTACCTAATTGGTGAAAGTGTGAAATCCAATGGTGAAAATAGGAAAACATAAAATAAAATGAAAGTTCATTCAAGCAGAAAGAAACAAAGATAGCATAAAATGAGGGTACCTTCACATCATTAAGGAAGATGAATTTCCATCCATTAAGATGCGCACGAACAGCTATGTCCATATCCTCTACAGTTGTCCTTTCAAGCCAGCCTCCAGAATCCTCAAGAGCTTTAATTCTCCAAACACCAGCAGTTCCATTAAAACCAAAGAAATTTAAAAATACACCATTAACTTGCTGTTCAACCTCAAAGTGGAAACATAAATTAATGTTCTGAAGACGAGTCAACAAGTTCTCATCCTTGTTCACGAAAGTCCATCTAGCCTGAACTAATCCTAACTCAGGATTGTCCTGCAAGACAATGGAGGCATACAAGGTAAAAGCCTGATAAGCTGATCATAAGCAAGGAACTTAAACAAAAATGATTCTGGTTTGTTTCTCTTCACCTTGAAATGTGGCACTGTTTGCTTTAGAAAATCTGGGTTAGGCTGGAAATCAGCATCAAATATTGCTACAAACTCATAGGCCTGTACATACTCGCAGCTCATTGCAGACTTAAGATTCCCAGCCTTGTAACCAGTTCTTACCAAGCGATGTCTATAAATTATGTTGATACCCTTTTGGTTCCATGTAGCAACCTCTGCTTTAATTAAACAGTGAATGCTTTCATCATCAGAATCATCAAGAACCTGAATCAATAATCGATCCTTTGGCCAATCAAGTTGGCAGACAGCAGAGATAGACTGCTCATATACCTGTATGATGTCAGTAAAGAAAGCTATCAACATCAGGAAAAATCAAAACAGAATGCCCAAGATTTTAGTAATTTACTATATTCCACTCTAGGATGTCTTTGGCTGCTAACTAACTGTTATCTATTTACTCTTCCCTTAGTGAGCTAGCTTAAAATAATAGTTATGAGAACTGCAACGTAATTTGTCAAAATTCGTTGTACACTAGCTGTTAAATTATTCTCAAACCAACAACAAAAGTACTTAGATTGATATCATGTCTATTTTTCTTAAGCATCTGACCAATTCATAATTATTTGTTCAGATCCAATATTAAGAATCTAGCCCACCCCAATCTCTTGGGATAAAGGCTCTGGTGATGATGATCCAATATTAAGAATCGATTTCGATTAGGAAAATTTTGTTTCTGTTTCCTTACATGCATTCTCTTCACAACTCTGTGAATCTGTTAGATCATGCATTCAGCAGAAAAGAAGCTGCCAGAAAAAAGAAAAAAAAAAGCTTTTGAAAATGAAAAACCAGATGAGGCATAGTTCAGGTTGTTACCTCCCTCTCGTTACACATTGGGATTTGAACAAGAACCATGGGGTACTCATAGCCCGATCCCTCGACATCACCTGACTTGAATGGATCCTCCGCAATTCTCGGCTTAATCTTCTTGTATTTAATCCAAAAGCAGCCTAAGCAAAGTATCAAACGATCTGCAGATTGCATAAGGAATAAAGCTACACAAAACTTAGACAACGCTTGAATTGGAGGTGCAATGTAATCGGCCCGAAACGACAACCAAGTAACATACACCAAGTGGAGCAAGCCCTGGATATCACTGGTCCTCGGAATGTGCAAACTGGGATTTTGTAAATAATGCCAACCCTTGAAATAAGCAACAACCTCAAAAGCCAGAATTGTCAAGGAAGTTGCCAGGAAGATTTTAATGACTGTGAAGAGCAGTTTCCCTTTCCCCAATTTTTCACTAGCCATAGCAACATCTTGCCTGAATATCAACCTTCTCTTTATGGTTCCAAGCAATGCCCAGAAGAGTGTAGCAATCCAAGCAACACAACCGACAGCACGATGAGCCTTGAGAAGTAGAACCCAAGTCACTTGCTTGGCATTCTTCCCTCTGCTCTTTTCCACGGGCCTGAATGCAGCATCTGGGCCGTCAATTTCTACCACTGAGTAGTTTGGGTTCTCCATTTTTACTACCACCGGTGTTCCTTTCCTGGTATCCTTTGCCCACCAATTTGAGAAATCTAAACTCGGAGCCATTTTCTGTACGTTGGGTCTTACTCTTACTTCAACAGACAACAAGTAGCCAAAATGAAACCAGAAACAAAATCAAAATCCCGACAACAATTGTTCAGAACTCAGATCTCAGAAATCTAGTAATGAACAAGACCAATTATAGAACCAACCCCCAAATCAAAAGCGGAAAGAAGCCAGATTAAGGCTCTCCATTGTAGAGAAGGGAGAAGAAGCGAAGAAAAAGGAGTGTTTGTAGTAGCAAAGGGCAGTCTAGAAGAGAAACCCAACATGGGAAAACAACATTATGAGGAAAGGTATCTGCAGCTGTAAGACCTCAAACACCACACCATGTGGGTTTTTTTTGTCTTATAATCCAAACAAGCTCAGCCCCTCCATCTTTAACTTTCCACCCAGAATTTACTCCTTTCTTTGAGGCACATGTTTTTAGCTTAGACAGTAGTATAGAATCTGCTAATCCTGGTTATCAAAATTAAGAAAGCATTAATTAAAACTTGCCAGCCAGCAGAGTAGAAGACAGACAGTACTACGCTCCCTAACTGATACCGGACTTCACTTCATCACCAAAACCACACTCCAGTTTGACTAATAAGTGAGCAAACACAAACACTCCGTGATTAGTTACAAAACAAAATCTAGAAACAGAAGGTTTTGGATGCTGACGAAGTTGCTTTAGTCTGTCTGTTGAAAAAAAAATTAAAAAAAAGGGAAAGAACATGGTCCACCAATTGTAAATTTGTAACATAATCACATAATCTTATAACTATTAATGTATAATAACATTATACAGAAAAAGAACATAGAAATATACAATTGTTGTAATGATTTTTATAGCTTGGTGTAGCAATTTATTAGTTCATAAAAAAAAATTTCAACAAAAAGTTTTGAAATGTAGCACGGTAAAAATAGAACCTTCCTTCTGGGTATTTCAATGGTGGGACTTACGTAGTAAGATAAGGATATTGTTTTGTTGTGTATTTGCGTCTTGTCATAATTTAATTTTTTGTAAACGGAAAAGGCTAAAATAAGGAACAGAAAAGACAGTTCATTTTTCAAAAAAAAAAAAGACAGTACATTGGGCCCTCTCCCAATATGTCAATAGTACCCTTTGTCGGAGCATTCTCTCTGGTCCAATTTTTTCTGAGCTTGATGGGTAGCCCACTAACACATTGGGAGTTTGGAGAAAAAACAAGTTATTTTGTAGGACATCCATTTTTACCGTTGAGTCTGAGAATTTTCTTCCATAATATTTGTCAATTACCACCTTCAATATCCAATTAAATATCGGAGTAATCTAATACCTTTTTTCACATATTGAGGGTGAATTAGTGATATATATGGTTTTGTATATGATTTACTGATAGTGTTTAATTTCTATATATTGTCAATGCATTAGAAGTTGACAACTCATCAATTGGTAAATTAAAAAACATACCAAGCTCTTAAAAATAAATATAAATATTTTTTTTTAATTTGCTCATAAGGACTTATTGATGAGGTATTAACTTCTTATGCATTGATAGTATATAGCAATTATACACTGTCATACACTGTCAATGCATCATATATAAATTATATATATATATATATGCTGTAACAATATGTGGGCAGTCCCAATTTTTCTTTCCTATATTGGCAGCTTGATGCATTGCTCATTGTGTTGGTTATTTCCTTATTTATTAATTTTATATGGATGTTGAACAACTATTTTTTTTTTTTGGCCAAGATGTTGGACAACTATTTGTAGACCTGTCTTCCCTTGCATGTGATACGAGCTAGATTGTGCAACCAAATCCAGAATGATCAGCAACTCTGACCTGGAAAATGTATGTTATTATAAGTACTTTATATATCAGCTTTTGCGATTATATACACACATAATATAATAATATAGTATAGTATATCTCATTAATTCTCGTGCAATCTGCTGCAATAATTAGAAACCAATTATAAGTACAAAAATATATATAATAATAAACCTAAACTTTGTTAAGAGCAGAACACCTGGTTGAATCATTCATGTTCGTGCTGGTTATCTCACTTTTCACAACCAGCTTAAAAAGAAAAGGAAAGAATTGTTGGAGACAGCACATTTTGTGTTGCCGACAAGAATATTTATATCTTGGGGGATGGATAAAAGCAGGCAGACGGAGTTCCTTAATTTCCCACTCTCTGGCCTTTTTATTTTCTTTCTTTTCCGCATTAGATCTTTTAAAAAAAGTGTTGAACCAACTTTTCTTTTCACCCAGGGACTTCTATTTTTTTTTTTGTTTGACAGGAAATGGATATAAATATGTAGGGTTGTTGAATCGACAGGGTATGACCATCTTAGTTAATTATGTTGTTGAAGAAAATCGCGTCTTCTCTGTGTATTAACCCAAGTGCTTGGTAATGGTAGAACGGAGGGTGGATGGATAACAGGAATTTCCTTTTTGAGCTGGTTAAGCCTTTGAATTTTGGAAGTAAAGAATAATGCAGAGAGAAAGGAAGAAAGAACTGGAATCATAGAAGACAGACACACTCAAGTAATACCCTTCTTGCTATTAAAGTTGGCCTCATTTAATAATCAAAACTTAGTTTTGCGTTGTTACTTTTTATTAAGAGAGATTAAGTTTAATATTCAAACTCTATTTTATCTTTGTACTTACCTATAAACAAAAAATGAAACCCGCCTCAATTTTTTTTTTTTTACTTTTTTCAATTGAGATTCATTAATCAATAGACAAGAGAGAGGAGACTTGGTTAAATATATTACAACTAGGGTTATGGTTTTTGATCTCTTTTAATCAAAAGTCTCAGCGCAATCAATTTTACCATCTATTAATCAAACAAACCCTGAGCCTTGGACTTATATTACGTTAAAATTTGTTTTTTGGTTGATGATGAATTATGGATCACAAGCTCCTTAATTAATCCTTATTATTATTACCTTATGAGATATTGGTGAGTCTATTAATTCCTCGGATAAGCCCAACTTTAACCGGTCCTGGCCATATATCTTCTTTAACTTTCCTCAACCGACAGAATCCATCAGAATAAAAGGCATTGTACATGCGCACGTGCAATCGCAATACAAAAGGCTATTGTAAAATTTATTCCTGTGTATTAACTATACCTTTTAGGCTATTATATAACAAAAATCTTATATAATTATTTTCTCACTTATCTAAACAACCTTTACAATTCTCTTGTTAATCTAAATTTATTTAATTGTTTTCACCGCTGCTAATTAGGCTTGATTAAGTAAATTAAGCCAGAAATGGAAGTGAAAAAACTAGTTTTAGTATGTTATTTTTGCTTCATTTTCTGCAATAAACCAAAATTTTAGAAGGCTACACCATAAATTGTAGATTGAAAGAACCCTGTTATCCGTGCATGTTTGTAGTCTGAGAGTAAAGCAGATGAGCAGTAAGCTGCCTGAAGGTAAAAGGTGAAGGTGAAAGGGGCAACAAATGCATGTGCAATTCCAGCTAAAGTACTTCCGACTTGATTTTTCTTCTTAAATACTAAAAAAGCATAAGTTTAGATTGAGATCATTTTCTTGTTCGGAACAGTACAGTACTTGCAATGCTAATTTAAGAAACTGCTCCTACTAAATCACATGTTCAAAGAATGACAGATGGAGAAGAAATCCCTTTATAATCACTTGATGAATGACACAAAAGAAACTTGAAAAAGAAACCAACAGTTAGTAGTAGTAGTAACCGCGTAGAATCCTTAGGAGTTTGGTTTATTTTCGATGAGCCTCTAGATCCGATATCAGTTTCGCGGTGATTTGTTCTTCTTTTGCTGATACTTGGCGTAAGAATACCACACACCACCAGCCGTGTTAATCACCAGTCCTGTAACGTTCAAGGCATGGACTTGCACACCACCGAGCAACACAAAACCAAGTGTCTGACAAGAATGAAAGACAGAAAAACAATACAACTTTAGTCATCAAAGCAATCTAATATGATGCATCCAGTTCCGGTAAGAAGAGGAAGAAAAGGTGGGATTTAAAATCCTTGAACGATGGTTTTGAAAAAAATATTCTGATCAAGAAATCCACCTTTCCTTTCTTAGGACTTTTCCCCCAGCTTGTGCAGCAAAAGGTTACTTACCGTGGTCCCTGCGCCTTTGAGTACTCCAACTATGGTTGTAGTTAAAGCAGAGTTAACTATGGTACACAAAAACATGGTGTAGTTAAGAGCGATGCCCATTACCAATGAAAGAAGTAGGATCACCAAAAAAGAGAAAGAATAGCTCTGCAAACAAAGACAATTGTTGTTAAAAGTGAAATTTTTGAATGGTAATAAAACAACTACCAGCTCAAAAAGGGATGGTAATGATGGGAGTCGAAGTACTTATTATCAAAACACAAAAGTAAAAAGGTGAAATGAAATGCCAAGATGAAACTTATTTAAGCACAAGGAGCTCTGAAAACAAAGGGTATAGAATGTATATGCAATCTGAAACCTCATGCTTGCTTGATAGATTAAGTGCTTTAACTGACTCTAATCTAATCTGTAGGTATCAAGTTGGCCCTGGGGCCACATATTGTGGTAATCATTTTCATACACAGTTTATGTTTATAGATTCTGGTAAAATAAAATAACCTCCTAGTGCCTATTACAAAAGTGTCGCTTAGTCTAGCGCCTTTAGTTCAGGCCTAACCATATGAAAGTGTCACTGCAATCTAATACAATCACAAATTAGTTACAATCTGAATAAAATGGGAAAAGATCCTGACCTTTGCAAGTAATAATGACAAAGAATTTGGGAACTCTCCTGTCGCTATGATGAGAAATAGCAAAAATGGAAGAGAAAGCAAACTGTTATAGAACATTATCTCTACTGAAGAGAGCCCGTCCTCTGCACCAAACTTCTCCACCAAAACAAGGTACACGGTCTGCATTTTAGATTAAATTGAATATGAGAAAACAAACTCTATGCAAGGCATCAATGTTGAACCTCAACATGCAATGCACATTCATAAGCAGATATACATTTAAAACCCAACCTGGAAAAACACAGAAGTCAGGGCCATGCTGTATCCAAAAAGGTCAAAAGAAAAATCTCCCATTGCAGCTATAATAACTCCCACAGCAATTAAAAGTACCGAAAGAGTCACCTGAAAATTAACAAAGAAGCAAGATAATGCTTAGAAATTAGAGTCTTCAAAATCAAGTTCAAAATTTCAATATAATAAAGATAAACACTGTTGGGCCTAAAAATGCAACAATAAAAGCCTTCAAAAGGACAAATGGCTGCAAATCTCAATTTTAACACCAGCTTCCTTTATCACATAAGTCTTCTAGGCTCAAGAAACAAAGTGCAGTTCCACACTAGCTAAGTTCATAAATGAGGACATGGGAACTACAGTCTACAAGTAACCAAAGAATCTAAGGGTGAAGAAGGAATGATAAACCCAGAATGGTTCGAGACAGAGGATCATGTGTAACAACTGAAAAACAAAAATTAACAAGAAATAAATGAGCTTGTAACAAACTGCATACAAACAAATCCCTTGAAAATTAGACTAACAAAGTTATGAATTCGTTGACAATGAAACAAACGATCACAAGGTCAAGTGTCTTTGACACCTTTAGTCCAGAAATCAGATCTGTTTTTGTTGGGGCAAAGATGTCAGTTGGATAGTCTACGATGCATATCATGCAATGCAAATTGTACTAACAGTTGAATTATAAAATAGCACTAATATTATAAAGAGAAAGCAATGGACATTATTATCGAAAGCAATTGACTTGAGACAAACTTTAATTAACATCCTCGACAATCCTTTCAGAAGACCCAATCTCAACAGTCAAATGCCAAATGAGATCAAAATTATAAAAGAAGTAAATTAGAATCCACAACTGTTTTTGATGGTGTAAGCCCATCACAATAATGACAGGACAAACCTGAGTTGAAGGCTTTCCCTTTCCAGAAAAGAATCCAGCAACGAGCACAGCCAGTGGTGTGAGCCTCTTTATAGCAATATACATAGGAATATTAACGCCTTTCAAACTTGCAAGAGCAAATGCCACATTTGCATTGTAAAATAGAGAAACAGGGAGAAGCCTTTTGGCTGTTGTAAAATCAACCCCTTTAGCTTTAGTGTAACTCATTTGCTGGCCAAAGTGAATGAGAGAGGCAGTTGCCAATTGCTGAGACAATCAACGCACCAAGTAAGTTCCTTTTCCATAAATTCAAGACAACAATCCAATGGCTTTTTTTTTTTTTGCAAAACAAGAAAGAAAGAAATAGAAATACCTGCACAGTAAGAAGGGTCATGGAGTGCGCATACTGCATAACAATTGCTTTATTGATAAAAACCATAGCCATTGAAGCGATCCCATACGACAAGGCTGCGAACAAACTACATTGCAAAACAAAGCTTCAGTTTTGTGATTTAATAATGAATTTCCATAATTTTCCTCTTTTCTTTATGTTCTCAAAGTTTCTCTTTTTTTTTTTTTTCCCAAAGGAAAAGAGAAAGAACAGTACTTGGGGGGCAAAATAAATGATACTCTGACATGCAAAATCATTTTACTGTCAGAACAAGGACAGGCAAAATTAACCTTATAAAGGAACTGCTTTCTGCATCGCTGCGAGTGTCCATGATTGAAAGAGACCAAAGATCGGAGTCCCACGTTTGCAAAGCAACTTGATCCGCTGCCAATCCAAATCCACTCACATCGTCAGATTAACGGATTCCAAATCCCACCTCAAAATTTTAGAACTTGAAAAAAAAAATCCTGCAGATCAAAGACAACCAGAAATTCGGGCCTTTGTAACTAGCTCAAATCGGAAACAGAAAAGCAAAAAGAAAATAGAAATGGGAGTCGACGCATCAGCGGAGAACAAATCACCTGATGGTAGAAATCAAGGATAGAATTGCATAATGACCGAGGGTTGTCTTCTCTATATTCCCAGAAATTAAGAGTAGCGTTGGATGGAGCTTTGAATGGTTGATGGAAAGGGATAAGAAGTGCTGCAGTGACGTCTACGGAGGAGCGAGGGGATGGAATATCCAATAATAATAATAATAATAATAAAGTAATAAATTAGTTAATTAATAATAGACCGTAAAGAAAGGGAAAAGAAAAAAAGGAATGGAGAAATGGTTTAGAAGGAACAGGAGGCGTGAGAGAGAGAGAGCAAATGGGCTCGGCTGGCTGGCAACAAAGACATCGCCATCAGGGTCGCCTGGGCTGCCTGGCTCCCTTGCAACACTTATGAAGCTTGGCTGTTTCGTTGTTGCATTTGCCTCCACCTTCCCAACCAGTAATTAATATCTCCATAACAATTACAAGTGCTAAGCCCAACTGATACAGCCCTTTTAATTAGCTAATCATTAACTAGCCTCAGTCATTGACTCATTGTTTTCTTTTAACTCATGCTTTAAATTACAGCATAGAAGAGAAAGATATGAATCTGAATATGAATGTCATTATGACTTACCGATTTCAAGTTTGCCAAGAATCTAAATTATACAACTACTGTGGTTTGGATGAGAATGGAGCATGGTTCCACCATCTGAACGAGAAAGTTACAGTGTAAGCTATTATTCTGTGGTTAACTAGGTGCGCTTAGTTTCGTGCGTGAGAGTACATATTTAAGGAATTCCATAGTCTCAAGAACACGTTCAGTTAGCTTCTGTAGATGGGAATTATGTATTATCTTCATCAATCAAACCAGACACTGGTTGGGTCCTGAAATAAAAGAAAAACACAGTAATATAATGCTGCAATGTCAGATGAAATATTTACTCCAAATACACCTTAGCAACCTCACTTCTCCAAACCCCTCTTACCAGGCTTCCAACATTGTTACTCTCTCTCTCTCTCTCGCATGCCCTCCCCGTCTTACTAAATAGAGCTACATAGTGGGCGATTTATTGGTGTTTGACGCTGGTGCCTGTCAGAGAAAATTTCCACTATTTGCTATCAAAGTGAAAGACCAAAAGAAAGAAGTTCAGCGAAACAGCCAAAGTATTTGGCTAAGCTCTTCCCTCTGCTAAGCTACCTATTAATGCATATTCAAGCGAAAGCTAGATTTTTGACTATACTAAACAAAGAGTTACACACCTTAATTATTTGGCTGCAAGGTCTTTTATTTTGTGATTTGCAGTTATAAACGGTTTGCCATTTAACTAGTGAAACCTAATTTACCTAAATATGTAGTCATTTAGCAGAAAGATCATGAACTGCTAAAATGTTGTTTCGTCTATCTCCACTGTTCTATGAAAATGTAGAGATAGTGTGGACTTTATGATTTTAACGTATGTTTTTAGCAGCCGTGCTTTTCAGATTATAACATTCATGACTGATTATGAAACAGGGCAAAACAACTTGCATCTGGGTTTCACACTCCACATAATAAACAAATTTCAGTGTTTGTCAAGAATACGACATCGTGTGTCCTAATATCTTCTTAGAACTCTCTCAACGTCCTTTAAAGTTTCAACTCGGACATGTCAAAGGCTAGGCAGAGCAGGAAATGCGATGCAAGACACGCCATACACACTAGAAATGCAGCTCAACTTTCCACAAATAACAGTGTTAATGTGTTGATAAACTGACAAAGTTAGAGTTCGTTACAAGTGAAATGACAGAGACACATCGAATAATAAAGCAAACAGTTTGCAACACATGTCAGGCGTGGCACGATACTATCATATAATTAAGGGATGAGCTAAGTTTATTAGCAAAGGAACTCTTGCTAATAATTGTAACCATATTTTTCCATTCTGCCAAACCTGAAATGGTTATGGGCAGGCCGTCTAAAAATTGGTACAATAGAATCTGAGCTTTCTGTAAATAATGAAACCCCAGAAAAAGAAACCATCTTCATCCATTTCTTGTGATGGTGGGATGATCAAAAAATATGAACAAAATAATTGCAGCCAATTATTGCAATCTGCCATCCGCTATTTCAGCTCTCTTGACCCCATTCCCTCCCTTGAATTCTGAACCCTGTAAGGACAATTCACGTTTCAAACCAGGGGTTCTGGCTGGAGATGCCTCATCTGAATCTGAAAAAATGCTGCTGCGAAGGCTGCTATCTCCTGCAATAGAAGGACTCGACTCTGAATTGGCCTTATCAATGTCTTCTGAATCTTCCATTACATAATCAATTGCTACTTGAGAATCTTGCTCACAGTTTTTTGTTTCTTTTGAAACTGATAAATATTGCTTCACTTCAATCATCTCCATGCCTTCAGGGTTTTCTATTACAGCTTCAGAACCATCTGCAACAAACAGATCTTTATCACAGCCGGGAACATCCATATCAGAAGGACATGGCCGAGCACTGATCCTGTCTGTATTCTCTGAATTTTCTCTCACTGCTGTAGAATTAATCCTATCTATATCTTCACCATTAATTCTAATAACTTCTGAATCAATCTGGAAACATGACTCGTTCTCAGAGAAAGAAACTTCCTCAGAAACAGGCGAATTTGACTTGAACCTAACCATATCACCATTCTCATGTCCATGAAAAGCATCACTTTTCATTCCAGTAGATGACTCAACTTCTCTTCTAGGAGTTTCTGAATACAAACTACCGTTCAATAACAGTGAAGCAGAACGACTAGGAGAACAAATAAAATCTTTTCCAGCTACACAATCAATTCCTTTCTCTACATCCTTCCCCTCGGAACCAGAGGTTCTAAGACATGATGGACGGGCAGAAACCCTGCACAATAACAGGAAAATGGTATCCCTATAAGGTCATGGATTAAAACGCTGTGCAAAGATAATTACACATACGAGAACGCGACAGATTTCTTCTCAAAGTATTATTCATCTTTTGGCTGGGCCAAAGCACAGGACAACAAAATTCATACGCATGTCTACTTGGTTCTGTAAATGCCCGCATACTGGATGCATGTTTTGACAAGCAAAAGCTAGGGATCTCTTTTACAACAGATTTAGCATACCATAATATATTCATGACAAAACAATGGATCCGTCTCCAAAAGCTTTACTTACAGGTACTGGATAACAAAAAGGATCAGACTGATGTTAAAATTTCATAATAACTGCAATTTTATCTCAACAGAATAATTCACATAAAACCTTCGAGATTTACAGGACAGAACCTATAGTGTTTTTCTGATTAGTTGGTGACAAAGTCCGGTTAATTTTGATAATTTGAATTGGTACTCATTGCTATCAAAAATTCAGGTCACAAGTCCTTTACAAAGTAATCCATGATTGCAAAGTAAATCAAAACTTTAAAACTGAGAAAGGGAGAGAAAGAACTGGCTTTAAGTGCCAGTACTTGTTGAGGGGGAAAAACTCACCTGCTATATAAAAGCATATATGCTCCCTGAGAAAGTACCTCTTCCAATTCAACCCTCATAACCTGGAAAGAGATGCAGAAAACAGTTAGGAAGAAAACTGAGAATTCAAGTACACTAGACATGACATACAAAATTTTTTGTCAATCCCATCTTCTGATGATGATCAAATGGGGACAACAAAGGCCTTGCATAAAGAAAACTCCAAAGAGATATACTTTGAATAGGCAAGAGAAGGGAAATGGATGGTAAATGAGACAGAGATAGAGAGAGAGAGCACCTTACAGTCATCAATTCTATACCAGTTTCCACCGAAATCTTTGGTGTAGCAGATGTAATGACCGAAAAAGGATGCATTCAGCATATCCACATGGACAACAACTGCATAAAGTTTGTACACATTGGTATCATCTCCATCTTCACTCATGTAAGGGGTAAGATCTAATGTCTCAGGAAAGCTAACTCTTTTGTTGAGTTTTCCAAACCGGCCACTCTGCAAAGATTTTCAGCAGAAATTTCAGATATCATAAGATAAAGCTTAAATGATCTGATTAACAGATAAAGGAAAAGACAACAAGCATCCTCAGCCATGTCAAAAAATGCCAACAAATTAGAAGTGCATTCTGGATATAGGTAAGACCTGAAATCTTTTTAAGGCAATGGTAAGAATGTTAGGAGCCCATCGTATGGTAAGGCGCTTCCATGCCTTGACATAATCGTTACAGCTGAAAAGAGGAATGAAATACCATAATTACCACTAGATCCAAAAATGGAATTAAACAAATAGTTATACATAAAATATAGCTAAAATTCCTATCTGGATAATTTAAAAAGTATAAACTTCTTGAGACCAAGTGTAGGAGAAGCAATCATACCCATCACATTTGTACATGTTTTCTCCATGAAGCCACTCTTTAACAGTGAACTGATCAAGGCATTCCTCCAAAGATGAAGCATCTCCATGAATTTCAACAGTTAAATCCATCATATTTTCATATTGGTTTGAAATCTTATTGCAATTGGTACAAATCACCTAAAAGGTTTTAGCATGATCATTAGGCATTGGAAAACCCAAAGAAAAAAAGATTAAGGCAAAATCAACTGAAACCACCTTTAATAGATCAAATGTTCAACTGCTGAGTTAAGGAGCAACACTCTTATTTACTACAAGTTTCTAACTCATATAGGTAATCTATTTTCGGAAACAGCAATGTTAAGAAACAAATAGAAGAACACAAAATGCTCCAGACCATTGTTTACCAAGCTATAGATACTGTATCTTTATCAATGGTGAATAACCAAAGTTCAACTAAAAAAAAGTCAATTATTCTACACCAACAGGATACATCACCTGAGACTGTAAATGACCACCAAATATATGCTGAATAAGGGTTGTCTCTTGACAACTATGATCAACAGCTTTTTCTCCACCAAATTCATCAAGACAAACTGATTGCATTGTATCAATAGCAAACCTGAAAAAAAAAATAATAACAAATAAATCTAGAGGCCCACAATTTCCTCAAATTAATTTCAAGAAGATGAAAATAATGCAATCAAATACAAGTGATATTAACCTCATGAATTCATGTGCATCCTCCTGTCTTCCATAACCAAGATTACCTCCGATATTAGGCAACCGTGAGAGAATATTAATTGGTGAAAATGGATGCGAACTTTGGCTTGATCTTTCGACATGAGTTTGAAATTCACACAGAAAACACCAATCATTACGTCTGCCTGGAAAATAGAAATAACAGCAAAAAAGGTCAGATGTTGTTCAAGAACCTAGCGATGAAACCCTAGAAGTTCTAGTGTCTTAATTTACATTCTTTCCGATGGCCTTTCTCCAACAAGTAAGCAACAAGTGGTCGAGTGGATACAAGACATTGCAGAACCACATTGGCAAAGCAACTGCAGAAATAGGACAAACAAGAAAAAAAAGATAAAAATTAGAATAAGGAACATAAACTATTCTTGTCCAATCATAAATTCTAACAAATAATAAGCCAAACAAAAAGAAATATTATATGAACCTGTTTCCACAATTTAAGAGTCCACATGGAGTGAATCCTTGTTTCTCCCAGTTGAAAAGTTTTACAAATTCATCATATGGGAAAAGAACCTGAAAGAACAACAATATGAGTTTCAAATTTACTTCAATAAGTTTCAAAAATGTCAAAAGATTCACCTTTCTTGGCTTCTTGATAATCTTAGAGGTTCCAGAGGTAGGAACCAGTGCAACTCCAGAAAATGATTTTGTGCTTGCAGTCTGTGCTGAACTGACTTTGCACTTTGTCTTATGCCCAGCATTCCAGTGCACCTGTTGGCAAGCAGACGAGCTGAAAAAGAGAGCAAAGGTAATAAGATTAAACCATCCAAACCATCGATGTAGTTATGAAACCAACAGTACATGAATTAAAAGTTCAAAAATCAACGTTTGCAGGCATGTTTATGGAGAATACTTGTCCAATAGCCATTGAAACTAAAATGCTCTAGTTAACTTATGCAAATATGACTAAAAAACTGGCATCTTTTTGATAATTGACCATATAGTGATCAAAAACTTGCAAGGATTCCAATTTACTGACATGATCAGCTTTGAGATTTAACAAAATTAAGCACAACAGTACTTTTATAGAGGAAAATGATGAAGGAAAATTACAGGTAACCGTCTAAAATTGGTCGCAGAAGCAATTCTTTCTAATCTAAATCAGAAAATGTCAAATAATTTTAAAAAAAAAAAGTAAATAAAAAATAACACATGCAACTTAAATAGATAAAAAAAAAAAACCAAAAACTTAAATCATAAGCAATTAAGCTAGAGTCAGTGCAAAATCAAGAAACATTACCAATAAACAACAGTTACAGATACTAATAAAGTAATTAATAACTAGGACGATTAAACGAGTATTAATAACATTTAAAAAAACAAAATTTCTTTTTTTACTTAAAGTAATCCCCAAAAGTAAAAGAAACAGCTCCAACAATCATGGAAAACAGTAACAACCGCCATAAAAGCCAACCAAGGAGGAGGATCACAGAACATAGTAAATATTTTAAGAGAAAAAAGTACGCACCAATAACGAACAGATTTGCAACGCGAGCACTTCTTGGAGGCGGGATTGGCGCAAACGGCGCAAGAAGAGAGGCCTGGGTCTATGGGGATGGGAGGCATTGATTGGTCACGATCGAAATTGGCGTCGACTTCGAAATACTTCGACGCCGTATTCTTGAGCAAGTGAAGAGCCCCCAACGCGAATATAAATAGCGTGAATATGAATTGCAGGAACCAATTTAGATCCAACGTAATTCCACCGACATGCATCTACACAGCCTCCTCGATCCCGACCCTAGGGTTTTTCTTCATCGATTTTGCTTTTTGGCCCCACTCTCTCACACTTTCCCCCTTTACCAATCGTATTACTACCTTTGTTTTTAATTTTAATTACCCATAAATTCTCAAGCCCCCAAAATACAAAATTCGCAAAGCAACCCCTTTTCTTTTTCGTCTTCTTCTTTTAATTAATAAAAAAATTACGAGTACCGGTGCGATACGTCGGGTAGTTCTAAAAAGAAAGTGGCGTGAAAGCTTTATGTTATGCAGAGGAATTCCGGTTTCCTACTTGAAAAGAAAAGAAAAGAAAAGAAATACTAAGTCGGCACTCGACCAATAAAACCAGCAAGTAAAACCAACACCCTGGCCCTCTTATTTATGCCATGCCACACGGCGCATTGGAGCCTCGGCCCGGGCAGTTGGGCCCTTGACTTCTTAATGTTAAGCCCTAAAACAGCATAGAGTAAAGAAAAATTTAATTAAACTAATATTAGTAAAGGAGATTCATGTGTTTCAATCTTAGCTTAACTCAACCAAATATTTTTTTTTCCTTTTTCAACAGTTTGTGACAACAGATATATAGTAAAAAATGAGTGCATATTGTCATATAAAAATTATAAAGTTTTCAATCAAGTATTTGAATTGAAATTTAAGTTATTCGATTGATAAAGTTTAAACAAATTGGCAAGACAATACCAATATACCAAACCGGTTACGAATTATATATACATAAATATCACTTAATAATTTTTTTTTTTTTACAATAGAGGCATTTGATTTGAAAGAAAATAATGTGGATATTGAAATTCGAATTTCGAATATGTAGAATTTTCATATTTTAAATATAAAATATGATTATTTGAATTGATACTTAAAATAATTTTAGTAACAATTTCCTTGATTAATTTAATAATAAATATAATTATGTTTCTTTTATTTACACGTGA
Source organism: Heritiera littoralis (assembly GCA_031772115.1). NCBI lineage: Eukaryota > Viridiplantae > Streptophyta > Magnoliopsida > Malvales > Malvaceae > Heritiera > Heritiera littoralis. The sequence goes on from JAPDPK010000003.1 coordinate 589,378, forward strand.
CCATAGAACATGAACAATGTGATTGTGTAACTAATGAAATTGGCTTTATTAATATTATAAGTGGTTTGTATGATTTTCTTTACACGTCAGAAAAATAAGTGGTTTTTATTAATATTCTTGGGGAATTGAAAAGAGGTTAAAAAAAATACCCATCTTATTAGGACAAGGCATCAATGCTCTGTCCGTGTAACAGAGGCAAATGCCCAACTTTAGGTCCAAGATTCATGGTTTTCTTGTTGAACAAATCCAAGGGTAGCAAAAAGCAACAGCAATGCCAGTTTTTGGTCCAGAACAGAAAAATATGGGCATTGGTTATGCATAACGATCTGTAGATGGAAGGTTTGGGTCTAACAACCATAACGACACACAACATGGCATTGGCCTCTATCCTTCCTCTTCTTACTAAAGCCCGCTGAAAATATCTGAGTTTGTTTGTGGAGGCAAACAAGGCCCAAGGGAGGAAAATAGTATGAGTATTCATCTTCATCATTCAAATTTAATCGAATTATTTTTTTTAATCAAATCAAAAATTTTAATTGCCAAATTCATAGAATTGAACTAAATTTGGGTAATTCGATTAATTAATCAAAATAATTAAATTATATTTTAACACATTTGAAACAAACTAAATAATATCATCAAACAAAATATTCAAATATCAAAATATTAAGTTAACAACATTTAATTTAAAGTATCATCTAAATTTCAAATATTAAATATATATTTAAGTTCATATATATTTTTAATTTTATTTTTGAATTTTTTATACTTCAATTAAAAAATCAATTAATAACCAAATTACCAATTTTTTAATTTTATTTTTATTAATCAATTAAAATAATTTGGTGACTGACTGATTAATCAAATCAAATTAGTTTTAATCAATTAATTTCATTAAAATTAAAATACGAACATCATTTATGTACGGATCTGTAAAGCGGGATGGGTTGGGATTGGTGCTGCACAAGTTAAGTGCATTTGCAAGAAAATCGTTTCTTATTAGTGTTCGGTTTGTCCAATTAAAGACGTTTTGGAAGAGGCATGCATTGGCCAAAATTTTCTTATTGTAACACATTAATTAGGTTTAGTTTATTAGATCAAATGTAACCGACCCACTTTCATGTGTCAAGTGCTCACATGGCCGCAGTGACGGAGCCAAAGATTTTGTTCACTGGGAGCTTTGATTCAAAGTTAAAAAAAAATACTAAAATTCAAAGACTCAAAAGTAAAAAATTTAAATTCAGTGGGGGCTAAACAAACTTTAAAATACAATACAATATATTTATCATTGACTAAACATCAGTAAAAGAACCTAAAATTAGTGGTTCAGTGGGGGCTTGAGCCCCCACTGAGCCCCATGCTCCTCCGCCCCTGCATGGCCACCACATGTCTAATGGCAATACAAAACTAATGTCCTTCTGGGAGGACCACCTAAATTTGATCTCAGGCACCTGTCTACGTTATTTTTTTGGGCCTGTTTCTGTCTCCGATACAATGGAAACACTGAAAGGAGATCTACGAATGGAACCCAGCAAATATCTTTCAAGAAGAATTGCCAGCCTTCGTAGCTTACAAGAAAATGTGTTGGAAAGTTGGATCCAAAGACTGAAATAGAAAATGGAATTATTACGGCAGCTTAACCTTTATTGTCTAATCATTATACATTGTCATTCAATTATATAATGATATTTTTATGAATTAATAAATTTAATAATATTTTATTTTTTAAATTTATAGACTGATGATGATGTGACGGTGTATTATGAGTCAATGACAATATATTCAAATTATACACGAACAATACTTGAGATATAAGTCATTTGAAAAATAATCTAGTTATTGAAAGTGGCTACTTAGGTTGGAAGAAATGATGGACAAATTCAACTTTGTTATTTTTCCTATGATTATGAAGGCACGAAGCTTTGTATTTAGTTAAAGCAGCCGACTTCATTGGCTTCTAAGCGTCCACCCAAGTCCGAACCTATCATTTGGACACATTTTATTTTGTTAAGCGTTTCGGAAGCTTGAAAGCCAAAATATTAATTATCATTTTATCATCATTATTATTATTATTATTATTATTTTAAAAAAGACAAAGAAATCACATGCGGAAGACACTGGTATTGTTGAGGGTGTAATAATTGTGAACACCCAAACCTAATTAATTGCCCTTTTATTTTTAAGAATTAATGTCTTGTTTGGTTTTCATATGAAAAGGGGAATGTACCCAGAAAGGGGAAAGACGAGAACAATTGCTCCATTAATGACATATCATCTTTAAATTGATGATTTTTCAATGATATTAATATATAGTATTATTATTATTACGACTAGGTGGACATGAGCCATCCTCTTTTGTGTTTATAATTATTCAACAGTAGAACCCAATTGGATTCAACCACGTGTTCCTGGAAAGAAGTGTAAACTTTTTTATTTCTTTTCCCTCATAAAGAAGGGAATATTGATGATTGAAAAAGCCTACATATAGTATACATAGCTCCATGAATATGTTTGACAAGGATGTTTGCGTTGCACTTACTCATCAAAGCAATCCTAACCTGATCTTCTGCAAAAGCAGAAACTTTGTGATTGTTTGTACATGGGAAATGGAAAACTTACTTTGACATGCAACTTATTATTTGTCTCGTCAAAACCAATCATCAAACCGAGAGGCGTCAGGATTAGGGCCGTAGCCAAGAAAACCCGGAGTGGTGTTGCCCACTAAACCCATTGCGTACGTTTACCGAAGCCCCATAGCAAAGCAAATCAAAGGATTGGGATAAATATGTTTTTTTATTAGTAATTGCTTATATTTATATTTACACAATCTTATGAGAAAGAATGCATAATGTAAGGAAAAGTTGTTCTATTTTTTGTGCAAATCATATGTATCATCATCTGTTTTAATAATTTAAGACTAATCTTACTCAAAATTTCGTTACATTTAAAGTTTTTCACCCATATCCAAAAGTGATTACTCTATTTAACGATTCTATTTGGTTTAAATAATTCATACAATTATTTTTAAAAGATAATTTGTAACTATTTTTTTATTTTCAAAACTTCTTCTTTAATCTGTGACGCAAGTAAATGAAATGTAACAGTTGAAATTCGAAAAAGCGATCGAATTTTTGTAAAAGTGGAAGGTGCCAAGTTTAAGGCATGGGCAAAACAAAATTTTGTCCAGGAGTTGTCCGGTGGCTAATGAAGTCTAAGGTGAGTAGGGATAACCTCCGGGGTTTGTGGGTTTGGTGTTTGGTTTTTTCTCTGGTTTCCGGTTTCACTAAGGTCCCATTTTGCTCCGATCTCTTTTAGAATTGTTCTTGTACGGATTTATAATTACTAGCATCTTCTTTTGTCCTTTGCATAAATAAGATCTCCCGCTTCAAGGCTTCAACTGTAGAGCTAATATATATACACACACATAATACACACAAATAATAAAAGTAGCATTTGGTTGTTTGCGCTGCCTAAAATTCGACGACTGCGGTTTGCACTTCGCGTAAAAGCTTGAAGCCACTGAATTGCTCATTTTGAAATCTCTATTTTCTTTTCATAAGGAAGCCCGAAGCCATTTCGATTTTGTATAGCAGTCAGCAGCAGCGATTAATTATTATCAATGAGAAGCTAGAGTATTTTACCGCCAGAGAAGCATGTGGGCACCACACCAATTGTAGACCCGCTCTGGTGCGCGGGGCCGTCCAATCCAGGAGTTTGAGCTAAGATTAATTAATAAGGCTCCAATCCAAGTAATTTTTATTTTTCGAGGAAAATTGCTGTTTTTAACTTCTTTGAACTTCGGGAAATGAACAAGGTCCAATTAAAGACGTCCATCTGGCTTCTTACTGTCTAGATGTTGGCAAAAAAAGTATTGCTTCTATTCACCAGTGGGTAGGAGGCACGTAGCAGAAGAGACATAATCCACGCTGCATTAATACTTCACCCAATCACGATTAAGCATATAAAAATTACTCAATGTTGGGGAACAATTAGTCCCTGTGAGCTGGGATTTACTATGCGATGAAACAATCGAAAAATCAACAACAAATAGAAAAAAAAAATTGGAAGTGAATTTTTTTACATGTATTTAAATAAGATTTCAATTTTAAAATTGTTACAAATAAATAAATTTTATTAGTTATCATTTTTAATCTGAATAGAGTTAAGTTTAAATTGTAAAATGAATTAAAATAAATATGATTGCCTAAAAAAATTTGAAAACTAACACGTTGTTGAAAAAAATAGAAGTAAATTTTTTTTTTAAGTATTTGAATAAAGTTTGAGTCCTGAAATTTTCACTGTTGAGAGAGTTTTATAATTTATCACTCTCGATCTAAATAAAATTAATTTTAAACTGTAAAACGAATGAGAATACGTGTATTTTTAAAAAAACAATTGAAAGTATGTATAGCCTTTGTATATGTACGTACGGCTGATGAGTACGTACGTATCGATCTGTCAGGGATTCAGAATTTTATTGTGATGATTTTCAAGCCTATGCAATAATATTATTTAAGTAAATTTTCAACTGCATTATTATGAAATTGAATTTAATAATTTCTGTAAACTCATGTCAAATCCCTCTAGGCCTCTAACTTATCAGTTTATAAAGCTGGTGAAAGGGACTGCATCACGTTAATCAAAATTTGTTAATGATTAAATTAATCCGTGTATTAAGGATGCTGTCTCATCCAATCACTCCTCCATTAATATTCACTTTTTTTTTTGGCTTGTGGTGTTTTTTACTCTGCTGCAGCCTGCAGGTAAGCTCACCTTGCGTTCCTTTATTTTTTGGTAGGACGGCTGCTGACCTAGCTTGCCTTTGGAGACGTAATTAACGGAGGATCGTTAATTAAGAGATAGTTTAATATCGTTGTTAATTTTTTTATATAAATTATATATAGTTTTATCTTTTTTAATGATCTCAGATTAATTCTGTTTCGGTTTAGTCACAGTTAAAGCTCCTCACTCCTTCTAAAGGTATGTTTAGTGAGAGTCGAACCCGAGAACTCTTTTCACAAATTCAACTTGCATTGTTAATTGAGCCACAACCCATGGATGTATTGTTGTCAATTTTATGTTTTCTGTTTTTGAAAATTTTGTTTTTGTTTTGTTTTATTTTAAAAATTTGAAAACAAAAAACATGTTTGGTAAGCTAATGTTGTTGTATAATTTTAAAAACTAAAAACATAAAACATGTATGGCATCTACTAAGTTGAAATATAATTTTTTTAAAATTTATAATTAATTAATGTTGAACATTAAATATTTTTTATTAAAATTAAATAATTTTAATATATTATTAACAATATGCTATTTTATTTTTAATTTATTCAAATTATATTATTATATAATTTTTATATATTACAAAAATTATTTCATCTAATAAATTGAAACAATTTTTTAATTAATTAACGTAGAAATTAAATTATAAAAAGAAGAGTGGTTTGAACCATAAAGGCATACTTGTGGCAGTGGAATAAAAAGGCCAATTGTCTTGTTTTAAAATAATTCTTCCTGAAACCATTGTATTAAGGAAAAAAAAAAAAAGAAGATAAAAGCGTTGTTGACATGATTCGAATTGGAGTACTCATTTAAAAGTACTGTTCATTTTTCGTGCTTTTGTGAAACATGTTTTGAAAATTATAGGAAACAGAAAATTGTTGTTTCCTTTCATTTCCAAAACTTTGTTGCCAATTTTAAAATTGTAAAACCAAATTAATGTACCAAACACAATTTTTGTTTTAAGTTTTGATATTTTGGAAACAAAAACATAAAACGCAAAATAAAATTAATCCCAAACAACCACTAAACAATGAACATTTCTTTTGAGTATTAATTATAAAAATTACGGGGCAGTGCTAATTCTGCAATTGTGAATCTCACAAATCATAATTACTAATGACAACTGTAATTATTTCAAGTACGTTATTCATACATTAAATTTATAAAATCAGAACACTCGTAATTGATTAAATATTTCTGAATTTTCTTGTTTAAAGGATTAGTATATCATTGTAATTAACTTTGACGTAAGCACATGTATCATCATTTATTTTATTATTTGAAATAAATTTTATTTGAATTGAAAGTGATAAACGATAAAATTTTTCTAATAATGAAAATTTCAAAATTCAAATTCTATCCAAATATTCGGAGATCACTTGTTGGTATATCATTGTAATTATCACACAATACCTAATTCATTACAAGTTTGAATTATTATTTTGCAACTTACACAAAATATTGAAGGTTAAGCGTCATTAATTAATAAATTCAAAAATATTTATTATTAAAACCTTTTATTTTAAAATTTATTAATTAATGAAATGATATATTATGATTTATTATTTTGTAAGTGAATATAATTTCTTAATTTTATCATATATTGACTTCGATATTTACTTACAAACATTTTTGATCTATGAATAAATCACTTTCGCGCGCGTGCACACACACACATATATATATGTACATATGAAGATGAGTCAAGTTATAAAACAAATTATTTTATATGATATTTATAAAGTTACATAAGATTAATATTTTTATAAAGCAATCGTTGAATTTAACGATATACTCATCTATGTTATACATGTGAAGTTTTAAATCAATTCGATATTCTATATATATATATATATATAACATATATGTTACTGTATTATTTAAATTATATATGTTGGATCCCGCCTTAAAAATTGTTGTAGTTCCTCTCAAAGTTGTAGTTGCTAAAAGCTGAAACAAGAATAAGATATTGTTAGTAATCAAAATAATATAAGAAAATATAAATTAGAATTATTTTATTTATCACGAAGAGTTGGACTGAGGCACGGATATCTCGCTTTCTTTAATACGAATTCACGCCTCTACGGGAATTATATCACCGGTGCAGCAGGAACTCTAAGCGTGTCGCCTCCAGGATACAACAGCCCAACTGATTCTTCGTTGTACGCTCTACAATTCTGCACTAATTGTAGATTCAAAAAGCTCTTTGATCAAACACCTTTCTCTGTCCAAGAATATTAGAAGTAAATTGGTGTTTTTGTATATCTTTGTTTGAGGCTTGGTGTCTCTATTTATAGGCCTCACCATTTGTAACTTCTTCATAACACTAATTATGAATTTATTGAAAGATTAAAACTATTGTAACTGACCATAAAAGCATTTTTTTAACCTATTAGCATCAAATACTAACATTAATATTGTAACAGCAATATTAGCAACAACTTTTAATTTTATAAAAGTACACTTAAAACGTTTTATATTTTTATTATTAAAATATTAGTTCCAACAATTCCCTCTCCATTTTAATAATAAAATAATATTTTAAAAATTTTAATCATTTTATTAACTTGGACAGAGTTGAATTATTATGCTTAATAAAGGTGTGCGACCGCATTGAACCTTTACTTAGTATAGTAGCAAATCTTGTTTCTAAGCCAATAGTGTGCCATACGCATTGAACTTTGACTGTATTGGGGAGACAAGAGTTTGCAGTACACACATAATAATTCAGGTGTTTACGAGCTTCTTTTTAAGCCAGCACATTATGGCCTTGTGCTTGATCCCGGTCTTAGTGAGTAATCTAGAAACTTGCCCAACCAAGCTTCATAGGAGCGACCCCACTCCAATACTCACATAGGTGAAATCTATCAAGAGCGTTACTGTAACTAATACACCCCACTCGAGCTATAGATTTCATTAAGATTCTTAAACAATCAACCCTCCAACGTTACAGGATAGATACACTACACCATAGAGATGAACAAATGAGCTTTTAAAGCTTCTTAGTGTGTATCTTTTAGCGACCTCTCTATGATTCGTTCTTCCCATTGAACCTAACTCTTAGGATCTCTGATCATTAGGTTGGGTATTCTCATAGGAGATTCCAGATTATTTGGGCAAAAAGTCTCATCCCCCTCGATGTATACCAGATCTTATCTCTAGCAGAGAGATTTTATTAAACAACCAGTAAGATTATCACACATACAATCCCGTTACTCAAATGGGATCTCATTATAATGTTTACTTGATCTGGATTTACCATCATAATAATGGTTATGCACTTTACCAATTGTGGCAGTGCTATTACAAATATATTTCATGATCTAATTTTAAGAACTGTCAAGCAGTCACACAACATATATATCAAACTTTCTTGCCACAACTATATGTATAGTAGAGCTTATAACATTTTTATGCTTCATCATAACAAAAATATCATACTACTAGGAATCACAAATTTTTGTGACCAGTAGTCTAATTTTATCCAATGCCAAAATTCGCGCTACTAGGAATTACAAAATTTATTGTGACCAATAGTCTAATTTTATCAAATGTACCACTAGGAGTCATATATTTTATATGACCAGTAGTCTTAGTTTATCCAACATCAATATCATCTACTAGGAATCACAAATATATTGTGATCGGTAACCTTATTTCATCCAACATGATTAACATCATACAAATTCCCATTTCAATGCTCCATCTCAAGTAACTTGTTCTACAAACAATCTTTAATTTTAAAATACAACTCAAATGTATCATTATATTTCAATCAGTGTCACTAAAACATTCCAATATAATAATATTTTTTATAACATAATTCACAATTTTAATATCACCATATTAGAATACAAAAGTCAAGAGCTTATATCTTTGGTAAGGAACAACACAATAAAATCACAGCTCTTGTACCGAAAATGCACATAAAAAATCTCAACTTTCCATTTGTCTATCTGTCTAATAATCTTTAGATAACAAGCTCATTCCTTTAAAAATTTTCAAGCAAACCCTTAGTGATACTAATGACATTCATATTATTTCAAAAAATTAATAGATAATCCACATTTATATGCTGAAAGAGTTTGCAACTTGTCCAGCACAATAATTATAAAATTTACGTTTAATGTTAAAATATAGCAAACGGTAGAATTCAAAGGCTATCATACCAATTGTCCAAAGAAAACGTCAAAAGCCTTACATGACAATTATAAACATATGCCATATTCACTTGATTTGAAACCTTAAGTCCAAATAAGTCTAGAGTGATCACGTCCTTGGTTTCTATAACTATATTCATCAGATTTATGGTCCCTATTCAAATCAAGATCTAAACCTTCATATTATATGCCATCAATGCAAAGATTTTTTTCTGCAGCAAACTAAGATTAGAAGCTATGTATGCAATAACTAGACAGTAGACTTAAAGCATACTCTAGGAAAAGGGTATTAATACATACCCCAGAAACACTCGATTTCTATTTACCAATAACGGCTTGAAGATCAGTATTGAATTTACCAGCTTTCTTTACCACTCCTGCGTATCAGCAGTGACTTGATTCTAAACCAGTCAACCCAACTTTTTTTTTAATGGAAACATGCTTCATTTTGCAAACATGTATTTGCAGTAATAGATATAAAAATTATCAAACACCTAAAATTAATATTATAAGTAACCAACTCGTAAAAGCATGCTTTTTAACCAATTAACATAAAATACTAACAATAATTTTAGTAATAGCAATATTAACAGCACTTCATTATATAATCAATTACTTTGCACCTTTATCAGATGTATTATTGTTTGAAATATGCCCAACAAATAAGTCATGTTCTCCTATTAAATTATAAAGTTCAAAGCAAGATAACATACCTTTAGTTTTCTTCTTCGAGCAACAACACATTAAATAAACAAGAAATATGATCTCACCAATATTTTACTTAGGAGAGAAATCTTTATTTTCTTGAGTTAAAATATTTTCTCAAGACTAATGAATCGTCTTAAAATTGTTGGATCCCGCCTTAAAAATTGTTGTAGTTCCTCTCAAAGTTGTAGTTGCTAAAAGCTGAAACAAGAATAAGATATTGTTAGTAATCAAAATAATATAAGAAAATATAAATTAGAATTATTTTATTTATCACGAAGAGTTGGACTGAGGCACGGATATCTCGCTCTCTTTAAGACGATTCACGCCTCTGCGGGAATTATATCATCGGTGCAGCAGGAACTCTAAGCGTGTCGCCTCCAGGATACAACAGCCCAACTGATTCTTCGTTGTACGCTCTACAATTCTGCACTAATTGTAGATTCAAAAAGCTCTCTGATCAAACACCTTTCTCTGTCCAAGAATATTAGAAGTAAATTGGTGTTTTTGTATATCTTTGTTTGAGGCTTGGTGTCTCTATTTATAGGCCTCACCATTTGTAACTTCTTCATAACACTAATTATGAATTTATTGAAAGATTAAAACTATTGTAACTGTCATAACGTTTCCTAGGGCTAGGACGCTAGACATTAATCAAATAGAGTCGCCACCAATCTTTTTTAACCTAGGTGTGATTGGCCACCTAATGACTCTAGGATTGGTCTACATTTTAAGTTTTGGGTTCGGGAGTTCATTTACGTGTAGGGAAGGTTATAGCACCCCCACAACGCCCAATATTGGTACCATTTTAATCTTGTGTTATTTAACTTAGTCTTAGTTATGTGGCCTTTAATTTTTTTTGTTTAAATATTGAAAATTCTTTTAAAAATCCTCCATCATTCTGGATGAACTCTTAAAAGACTCTTCTCACCTCAAGAGTATTCAAGGGGTACCATTCGACTCCCCTGAAGAGGCTCCATCGTCGGAAATATTTTAAAATTTTTTCATTCTTATTTTTATATTTAATTATTTTTATTACTTTTATTTATTTATTCAATTTAAATATTATTTTTTTATATTATTTATTAATACTTTTAGGATTATTGGTATTTAATATTGAGAATATCTCTACTAAATTTTCCATCATTTTGAATAAACTTAAGAGAACCCTCTCACCTAGGAATTCCTCAAGTGTTACTCATTCGCAATCGCCTTGAGAATTCCATCATCGGAATTATTATTTTATTATTTATTAACTTCATTTATTATTTATTCTATTTATTTTTATTAGAATATAAATTTTATTATTTATTATGTTTTTATCTTTATTTATTATTTGTTTATTTTGAAAATGCCTTCTAAATCTTCCATCATTCTGGATAAATTTAGAAGGATCTTCTCACCTAAGAATTCTTCGAATGTTACTCATTCGTAATCACCTCAAAGATTCCATCATCAGAATTATTATTTATTATTCATTAATTTTTATTTATTATTATTTTTATTTTATCTTTATTATTTAATAAATCTTATTATTATGTTATTATCTTTATTATTTATTTATTTTTGAAAATACCTTCTAAATCTTCCATCGTTCTGGATAAATTTAGAAAGAATTTTCTTACCTAGGAATTCCTCGAGTGTTACTCATTCGTAATCGCCTCGAAGATTCCATCATCGGATTTAATTGTATAATTTACGTTTTTTATTAATTATTATCTTAAATGTTTATTATATATATTACAATTATGATTTTTTACGTGTTATTCTTTTTTAATTATTTGGAGAATACAGTTTAACCTTCATTTTTGAAAATACCTTTTAAATCTTCCATCATTCTGGATAGACTTAAAAGAATTCTCTTACCTAGGAATTCCTCGAGTGTTACTCATTCGTAATCGCCTCGAATATTCCATCATCGGAAAGGTCTCAATCTCTCTCCATATTTTATAATTCTATTAAATTACTAATATTATATGCCAATCAAATTAATTACACAAATTATTCTTTATTTTACAAATTATTAGATTTTATCAAATTATTAATTAACAAATTATTATCGAATTAATATTGTTAGCATTATTAAAACAGCAATTAGCCATTATTAAGATAAATATTAACGTACGAATTATTATATGTTATTTATATGTTAAACTATCAACTATTAATTTTATTATATAAACAATTAATGCCTAATCATATATACTAACCCAACAATCATGCATTATCCATTAACTAATTAAACATCTTTTACTAACCTGTAGAGGGGTTGAAACTAAGCTTGCTTCTTGCTATTTTTCTAGTTACAGCTCACGTGGTATGATGAGGAATGGCGATGAGCGAAATTGAAGCTTGACCGTGCAAGAGGCGGAAACTCAATCTTCGAAGCAGTGCAAAATGAAGCCAACGTGCAGCCACTACTGATGAAGATTCGGCGATGCAGGGGTGAAAACAGAGCAAACGTTGATGATAGCAGCGGACGGTGATGATGAAACAAATGAAATTGGTTCGGTGATGATCTAACGTGGGACTTGGTTCGGTTTTGAGGTTAGCAAACCGTAGAAGTGCAATGGGATAATGGTGGCAGCGGGCGATAAGTAAGGATAATAATGGGTAATTCTATTTGCTGCGGTATTGGGTGCAAGAAAGAGCTGACGGCTAATTGCAGTAAATTGGTCAATTTTTCCTCTCCCTAAGTTATGGGTTTAACCCCTTTTTATAGTCATAAACTTGTTAGAGTCCTAATACAACTAAACCTATTCTATTAATTATCTTTTATTTTTAATATTTTATCTATTTAATTTTTATGTTAATCCTAATCTAATTCTATCAATTTTAATGTTAATTATCCTAAAAAATCTAATTATCTTATCCTAAAAAATATTTTAATTTATAATTATCTAATAAATCCTAACCTATATTACTATTTATCTTATATTAATAAAATTATCCTAATCTATTAAATATTTCTAATTTAAATAATCCTAATAATCTTAATCCTAATTTTTCTAGATGTTAATTCAAAATGTCAATTCAAAATTTACAAATTATTAGTTTTTTACAACCCGGACAAAATGAGGTGTCTACAGTAACTGACCATAAAAGCATTTTTTTAACCGATTAGCATCAAATACTAACATTAATATTGTAACAGCAATATTAGCAACAACTTTTAATTTTATAAAAGTACACTTAAAACGTTTTATATTTTTATTATTAAAATATTAGTTCCAACAATATATATATATCCGGCCGGGAATAGCTATTATATATAAATTTGATTTTTTAATAGCTCTCCTTGAGGTTGAAGGAGCATGTATTTATATAAATATATATATTTACTTGAACAAAAAAAATAAATCAGTGTCGAAAATGTGCTGGCAAACAGCCCTCCTCCATCCTTCCTTTCCCACCCGAGTCTCCCACCCACCAAACAGACAGCTTCTGTTTACCTTGTGACACATACACTTTTTGCAAATGTTTGTTTGAAGCCCAAAGCCAAAGAAAAGATGAACTTGAACCCCTTTCATTCCCATTTTTAGTCGCTCCTACGTTAACTGTTGACCTCCACGGTCTCAATCACATATTACTCCATTATTCTGAACTGACCTTAATTACAACAGAATTGATAAACAAAATACAATTAAGTTGCCTTTATTTTTCTTTTTGGTATTTAAATTAAGTTGGCTAGAAGCTTTATGCATGGTTTCTCATCGTATTCTCCAACGTCTGGAAAAGGGTGGAGCAAATTTAACCTGGCGGTGGCGGAGCAGATTTGGAACTTGGCAGTAACTTTAGAAACGAAAAGACAACTGCCATTTGTCTCGTTATATGCACGCCACGTTGCATTTTGCGGATGATGTGGCGTTATGGGTGGTTCGGCCGTCAGCAGGCTGTCACATGGGGAACTGCTGCTGTATACCGTAGACAATGTCTTCAAAGAGAGAAAAAATGGTTCCAAATGGCTGGCAGACAGTGAAATGAAGAGGAGAATATGCATTGGCTCCTATTCAATAGACATACCATTTAAACTTCTTGCATAAACTATATAGTTGCTTTTAACAGCCTCGACTAATTTACAACACACCTTGTCCATCCAACTAATTTTATTCAAACAGTTGTGTTCACATAAATTTTGTTGAATTCTTTTTCTTTTCTTTTCTTTTCCACAAAGAGCCACTGAAATTAATATCCTACTATTACTTTACTTAAATATAGTCACACACCCACTCATCAAGACATGGTGAGAGAAGAGCTTGAGAACTGCTCGCTGCTTGAATTTGCCTCGAATATTCAGTCCAACTCATGGTACACATCAACGCATTTGTCTCCAACACAGAAAATCATGTAGTGAAGTATACAGAATTTAACCTCAATTTTCAATTATTTATGAATTTTTTGAGTTATCTAACTTCCCCTTCTCCATGCATGTATTATGCATCAAGCATCAAATAGACAAAAGCAAGGTTGAGAATGGTCAGCCGGCCAGCTGCCTGTGCTGAGGTGGGTGCTATACTTTATATATTAGTTAATCAAATTATTAATTACCTCATAAAGAGGAAGGAAACATTTGTTTAACCATAATTCTTTTATAAGAAAGCCAACTATAAAGGTAATCTCATCTAATCCAACTATAAAGTAATCTCATCTAATCCAACGTAATTAAACTAAAGATAATTATTTCATACACAGTCAGTAAAATTTTTTTATTTCACAAACAATGTTAAGATCATGACACATGTTTTATAAAAAAATAAATAAAATAATATATGTATCATGATTTTAATTTTGTTTGTAAAATAAAAAATTTTACCAATAATATATGAAATAATTATCCTAAAATTAATTAATCTAGGTTTAAATCTAAAGGTTGTATAACTTAAAAAAAAAGATTCTCCAACCCTTTCCGCCGGCTTTCGTCAAGTTTAGTTTAGTTTAGTTTAGTAGTAGCCAGCAAGCAGACTTTCCAGCAAGCAATAAATACTCAGTGCTGTTGCTGCTAATGCCAAACTTAGTGATAAATTGAATCCTCATCAGCACCTTTGCGCGTCATATCCACACGCAGTCCCAACACGTCACCTAGGAATTGTAAAGGGCTGGCGGGGAAGATGGAACAAAAGAAATAAAAGCTCCTCCATTTAAAAAAAACCTCTCCCTGTCTGTCTCTCAAAGTTACTCGTTTTCTCATTTTGTCTCCAAAATTGTTCAGTTTATTTCATTTTCCTTCATAGGGAGAGACAGAGAAGGCCCAGAAAACAGTCAATCAACGATCAAACCACTGTAAAAATTACTATATAATAAGCTTAATATTGGGTTGATCCTTCTCGCAGAGTAAACTTTGAATATAGCCTCAAAAAACAAAAGGCAAGCAAGCAAGAAGGAAAAAAGGCCAAAGAATGAGAGAATAGTCTAATATTTTTGACCCTTAATCGCACATGGCTTCTTGGGCTTCCCCTTATCTCCACATTTTGTTTTTCTTTTCAATCACATGCTCTCCTCCCTTTCTCTTAGAATAACTCTTCTCGTTTTTCTCTCTCATCTCCACACTTAGCTGCTTGAGGCTTTTTCTTTTCTCATTACAAAACATTTTATCTTTAGCATTTGAAGGTTATTGACTCAATCAATAGTTGAAGAGAAAGATATTACTCAGATCTACAGTGAAAAGGCTTTTGGGTTTTGGCTGTAGTTGTCAGTCGTTTGCTTCTTGCTTCTTACTCTGAAGACTGTGTTCTTTGCAGGATTAGCTGTGATTCAATCCCAAAGGTTAGCATAATAATGTGTTTGTTGCGTTTGCTTAGTCCTAATTGATTGAGTGATTTGATTTCATGCAAAAAAATTGCGCCTTCAATCGTTGCTATAGGTGAATTTCACCGTTTTATTGTTGGTCTTGTTTTTCGCTTGTTGAATGGATCTTGTTCTTATCCCAGCTTCATTCTCTTGAATTCAGATTCAAATTCGACTACTCTTTTACTTCTAGTTTAGAATCTGATACAATTCAATTGTTGCTGATGTCAATAAAGTTCTTATTTTTTAGCCAACTTTTGCATCAGCTCAAATGACTGATTTCTTTTATATAGTAAAATTCTAAACTTTTGAATTTTAATTAACTTCCACAGAATAAAGAGATTTCTACTGTTTAATTCGTTTTCAGTTGATGTTTTTCCCCATTAGTCAACATTTCTATTTCTTTTTCTGATATAATAGTTAAGATGTTGTCTCTGTTTTTAACAACTTTCTCTGTTCCAAGAACTGCACATGTTTGTCATATAATTCACTTTCAAATAGAGTAGTAAGGCTGGACAAATGTAAGAATCAGTTGGTTTCTTTCAAAGCTAAGGCTCGGTGCTTTATTTTTTCTTCTTAGTACTTACTATGGATAGATAACATTAACATTCTTATTAATTAATATCCTCCTGCGGCTGCAGGTTCTGTTCTTACAGAGACCAGAAGTATATACAGGAGTGGTGAAGGGTAGTTTCGTGATCTTTTGATGATCATTTATGTTCTGGACATTTCAAACAGGTAGTAATTAAGTTCGTTCCATGGCTGGTGAGATGGAGACCGATCAAATTGAAGACATGGACATCGAAGTCCTTTCTTCAATGTGGCCTGAAGATATCGGAAACGAAGCAGGAAAGCAGTTTAATGTAGAAAAGCCAGGAGGTGACCAGGATATGTTGGAGGAGGTTACAATTGTTGAGGAACCAACTATAGTTGATTTCAAACGTCTTTTAGAGCTAACTAATTTTACTGACAAGGGCTCCACTCAGTTAGCATTCCTTGTAAAACACTGGGAATATAGGCAAGCAAATGTTGTTCGTCTTCTTAGAGAAGAACTTGACAATCTAAGCAGGCAAAGGCAGGAATCTGAGCTCAAGAAATTGGAGATATTGGAGGAACATCGTTTCGAGGAGGAAAGATATGGAGGAGACAAACGCCAGATTTCCATACTGGATGAAGTTTATGACATATGGGAAGAAGTTCCTCGGAGGAAAAATGATGTTGTGGTTCCAAGCAAAAGAGTTGAAATTGATGCTGAGTATGACACTGTCATGTACTGGAAACAGCGAGCCATGGATTTGGAGAAAATGTTGGAAGCAAGCATCCAAAGAGAGCAGCTACTTAAGGAAAAGTTGCAGGAAAGCATGGAGAATCTAGAAAAACAGTCCTCGCCAGTAGAAGAGTTGTCCCAGATTCTTAAAAGAGCAGATAATTTCTTGCATTTTGTACTTCAAACTGCACCAGTTGTTTTCGGACATCAGGTAATCATTTAAGATTTACTGACTTCAATTACTGGTACAGAGTAGTTATAAATATATACATGTCTGACTGAAGTAAAATTGATGATCACAGAATCGATGAGCCTAAGATTACTCCTAGTCAACAACCCAACTAAATATGACCTAAGACTGTACTTTTAAGTTTATTCCATGCAATTCTTAATTCATTGCACAAGTTTTCGGTGATGTTAATTTAAGGTTGTTAACTATGTGATGTAAGTGAGCAGAATGAGATATCGTCTAATAAATGTTTAAGCCTAGAATCACATATGCTGATTTGAGCTAATGATTGGCAGAGTACTCAAATCCTCAATTTATAGCTTTTCTTATGCCTACAGGTAGATATCAAACAATTAAAAATACCAAAATCAGCTGAAGAATGATGAGATGCGTATAATCTTTTGCCTATAGTTGATTTTGATCTTTATTTATCATGATTATCCTTTTCAATTGTTGTAGTATTATCTTTCAACTAATGAAACGACCTCTTTGATAAACATTCAGGATAAAGAGCTGCGTTATCGCTTTATTTATAACCATTTTCCAAGTTTACAAGAGGAGGTAATTTATTGCCCCAGAAGTTCTTATTCAAGGTTTGCTAATCTTTTGATGAAATGTTAGTTATGAGCATAAGAATTGCCTTGAACTTAAATAGGTTCTTATTTCAGGACATTTTAGGCAAAACAGATGTGGAAATCTTTACTGGGTCTGGTGTTAAGGAGTCTCAGGATTTCAAGAGAGAAGTGATGGAAAAAGGATTACCTGCAAAGAGGGAAATCACATTCGAGACAGAACTGTTTGGGTCAAAGACATTTTTGATCTATGTGGAACCTGTTTTTAGCAAGGCAGGGGAGACTATTGGTATAAATTACATGGGCATGGATGTAACAGATCAGGTAAATTCTGTTTGTTCAAACTGGTTGTCTAAGCTATTAACTGAGATGGGGAAAAATGGTTATTTATGTTTCTGATTGCACAACAGGTAAGGAAAAGAGAAAAGATGGCGAAGCTTCGAGAGGAGATTGCAGTACAAAAGGCAAAGGAAACAGAATTGAACAAAACAATACATATAACAGGTTTCATTTACTCGGTGACAAATGAATATTTGTGAAATTCTCATTAGCTAGTTTTGAAGCATTGAACTAACTCTGACTTGCCCTTTTACACTTCCCTAGAGGAGACTATGCGTGCAAAACAAATGCTGGCAACCATGTCTCACGAGATCAGATCTCCTCTATCTGGGGTTGTTAGCATGGCTGAGATCCTGGCTACCACAAAACTTGATAAAGAGCAAAAACAATTGTTAGATGTCATGCTATCTTCAGGAGATTTGGTCCTTCAACTTATTAATGACATCCTTGATCTTTCCAAGGTTGAATCAGGTTGTGTTTTTCTCCTAAATTGTACGGAAAGCTTATCCGCATGTTATTTTTCAATTTTCGACAGTTAATATTATTCCTAAGAGCTGATTGTTTTCATCATCACAACTCTTGAGAATGATAATAAAATTGCTATTACATAAGAACCAGAAGATGAACTTACTGTAGTATATGTAGCAACAAGTGTGATGGATCTGGTTTCTGAATGATCTTGTAATGCATGTTTTGGAAGTTCAGTTTCTTATTCACAAGAGCATCATACTTTTTTGTCTCAAAATTTGATGCTATCTGCCTCTTCATATTCTGGTCAATCACAGATAAAATATCATTCTCGTATCTTGGAATTTCTACATATTATCCTGTTTTATGTGTTTGTTTAGGTGTTATGAAGTTGGAAGCTACAAAATTCCGACCAAGAGAGGTGGTAAAGCATGTTCTCCAGACAGCCGCAGCATCATTGCAAAAGATTCTTACCTTGGAAGGACATGTGGCAGACGATGTTCCCATTGAGGTGAGAGTTTTTGGACGCATTTCCATTTTAGACATTAAAGTTTCTTAAATTGTCCTCTTCTAATTTTTGGAACTTTATGCATTGCTTTCAGGTCATAGGGGATGTGCTAAGGATTCGGCAAATTCTCACCAACTTGATCAGGTACTAAATTATGAGAAGCTATGATTTCTATTTCGTTTTCCTACAGAATATCATCAAAATATGGTATAAAATAAACTAGAATAGACAGGTTGCACTGGTAGCACATGCCCAGGACTGAATAACTGATCATTCAGAGAATTAAATAAGATGTGTTACCGCAATTGTGAAAGTAGTTTTAGTCTTTTGGAAATTAATGGTCCTAGCAACTATGCTGATTAGATCTTTTTGAATTTACTATTTATAATTTTCATTTCTCACATGATGGATGAAACCTTTTTCTTTCTTCAGTAATGCGATCAAGTTTACACATGAAGGGAAGGTAGGAGTAAAACTTTATGTAGTACCAGAGCCGCCTTTTGCAAAAGAAGGATCTCAGCACGGATCTGATGGATCAACTGCTAATCAATCAACTACAAATGTAGCGAAAGAAGGGACATGGACATCAACGTCACAAACCAACAGTGATCAGAAAAGTTTTCATGGTAAGAAACATGAAACTTCTTGCCAAAATCATTCACTTAGTGATGAACCTGGTACACCAGTTATGAATGGAACAATAGATGGAGATGAGGAGCAAGAACACCTACCTGTAACAACAGTGTGGATACGCTGTGATGTATATGACACTGGAATTGGAATACCAGGTACATCCGTATGCTTGTCTTTTATTGTTACAAAAAACCTGAGATTTTGTTGGATATATCAGTTACTTCAGTATGGGGAGTGCTTGATGCTTTTTCCTGTCTTTCTGTGACAGAAAATGCTTTACCCACCCTGTTTAAAAAGTACATGCAAGTGGCTGCAGATCATGCCCGAAAGTATGGTGGGACAGGACTGGGCCTGGCAATATGTAAACAGCTGGTGAAGTCTTCCTTCCATCAACAATTATGTTAAATTTCATTTGGAATTTTTGTTTTACTATTTGCTGCCAAAGAATGATTCATCTACAGTGTATGCTTGTAGCTTAGTTGCTTTCTCTCTTCTTACTTCTGCTTAAAGAACAAGTCTGGCAGGTCTGATAGTTGTGATATAGATCTCAATGTGTCTAATTTGCAGAGATTTATCTGATACTCTTGCTTGAGACACTTTTTTTTTTGGTTACATTGCTTGAGACACTTTGTCCTAACATTCCCTGTATTTGCTACAGGTTGAGCTAATGGGTGGCCGTCTTACTGTGTCTAGCCGAGTGCATTGTGGTTCTACATTTACGTTTATCCTACCTTACAAGGTTTCTTTAGCATGTGATCATTCTGATGATCCTGATGACCTCTCAGATATGGCTGATCATGATGCTACAAATGATGATGCAACTGCTTGCTTTTTCCAATTCCAACCACGCACTTTGGGTTCTCTATTTTCTTCTAATGGATCTAGCAGAACCCAAAAACTAATACCACATAATATTGGTTATGCAAATGCACATAAACTCAACGGGTTCTCGGAGAGTTCTTATTCATTTCCCATGAATAATGGTCGAACAAAGGAGATGGCTTCAGCTGATGATGCTTGTTCTGTGGCTGAAACTGTTGAGACATCATCTGAGCCTGAAAGTTCATTTACTCACAGCCCAGACCCTGATAATGAAAGTGCAATTTGCAGAGATAAGCATCATCAAAATGATGCAAATGGTCAGAACAAAGTTTCTACCACAGATTTGTCAAGTCATTCAGCCACAAGCAGAGAGGTTGATGCAAAAATGAAGATAAGTGAGTCCCAGCTCTCTCCTAAGAGCCAGGAGAAATCTGACACTGGTTCCCAGTCCACATTAAACGGCAGTCGAGAAGAATCAAACACTATCTCAAAGCCTAAGATCCTACTTGTGGAAGATAACAAGATTAATGTAATGGTGACACAGTCAATGATGAAGCAGTTAGGCCACACAATAGATGTTGTGAACAACGGTGTTGAAGCTGTCCGTGCAGTTCAGTGCCGTAGTTATGATCTTGTCTTAATGGTAATTCTTTCAGGATCTTTCAATTCCTTCCTCTCTTTCCTCCCCTCCCCCATATATGAGCTTCTTACTGGGTTGCAATCTACTCAGACTTTACTGTCTTCAAATAAACATTAGCATTTGCTTACCCAACTCTTCTGAGATGATGAAAATATAAAAAGCTGGCTCCATATTTAGAAAAAAGGAAATATCTTGCATGCATTTGAATTCAAAAAGCTGCTTTACTGACTTGACTTTATTAGTAACCATTTACTACATTTTTCTGGTAGGATGTCTGCATGCCAGTCATGGATGGCCTTCAAGCAACAAGATTGATTCGTTCCTTTGAAGAAACTGGTAATTGGGATGCAGCAACAAAGGCTGGTGTTGAGCAACCTTTGCCTTCTTCAGATTCATTACAACAAGTTTGCATGCCCCCAACAAAGCGAATTCCCATAATTGCGGTGAGCTCATCATCTATACTACCCTCGAATTTAACTTATAATATTCTATGTTCTTACCTATTTGCTTATATATGCTGCATATTTTATCACAAGAAATCTGCACATTAAGCTGGTCCACTCACTTTTTGAGTCAATAAGAAACGTATGTTACTACATTTTCTCTCCATCTTTCTTTAAAATGGCAGACCAGAGTCACCGAATCAATTGTTGCAAATTTATAGCTAGCAAGATTCGGCGTTAGTTCTTAATTGTACTTCAGTACATGAGTCTCGCTCACTATAAATTTGCAATATTCTTCATAAGCTAAAATATTAACATTTAGGTTCATTTTTATAATATCTGTAATGTTACTCTGTACGTATATACTAACAGATTTTGCTTGTGCATGCAGATGACTGCAAATGCATTGTCAGAGAGTGCTGATGAGTGTTTTGCAAATGGTATGGATTCATTCGTTTCAAAGCCTGTAACTTTCCAAAAACTGAAAGAGTGTCTTGAACAACATTTGCCATGATACCTCTTGCAAATTAATGCATGCGTATCGATAAATGACAGCATGTTAGGGAAGTTTTGTCAATGTATCATCTTCTTCTCAGCCATTAGCATCTCATTGTAGATTGTATAGTTATATGTCATTTGTTTTTTTGTCTGTCTCCAATAATATTTTCTTCAAGGTCAGAGTAAGTTTCTGGAATGAGTTAGCAGTTAGGACATTAAAGCAAGTGCATAGATATATCAGCATGATAATGAAAATATGACATTTCTGGCTGTTGGATATCAATGACATCATGAAGTATACTTCTTTTGATCGTTTGGAAGATATACCAATCTGAATAATATTCCCAAACAAAACCTGACCAATAGCTGACTTGGAACGCAAACCTCGAACATTGTTCAAATCAGATACTATCAACTGGCTAAGTTGCCAAACCTTATAATATCATATCTACTGATTGATATACATCATTTTATCGATTACTAAAGCTGTCAATGGAGCGAAGGGGATATCTACACGATTGGACTCGTGGTTTGTTTCTGTTAGTAAGCTCAATAGAACGTCTCTCCGGAGACGGGAATATTTCAAGAGATGCTACAGCATTTGGAGTCAAATCACCATTTTCAGCTGCTATTCCTTGATCTACGGAGAACTCAAAGTCTGGCTCTGTTTGGTTTGAGTTGCTTGATGGACTTGGTGGACAGTTATTGTTTGGCGAGTCTCCTCCAATGCCTGTCCTATGAACACTATCATCTCCGCTTTTGACTCCGTGTTCACTTTTTCTAGAAGTATGGGAGTTAAGGTCTCTCTGGTCTATGGTTCTTAACATAATTCGAATTCTTCGCCATATAGGAGTGACGCTCGACAAGACATGTCTTTGCTCATACAAGAACATTGCTGCAAATATGAATAGCGCTGACATTGAAGCCACCCCAGCAATGAGGAATAGGCCCCCAAAACTCTCAACACCAAGACTGTTGGAAGAAACCAAAGTACCGTTAGAATCAGGGCAGCTGTCCTTGTTGAACCAGGTGTCTTCAATTTGCTTCATTTTTTCACCCTGAGTAACATTCAGGATAGCCCTGGAAACATCTGCTACAAGAGGGGAGCCTTTAGGGAAGACCTGTAAATTGTAAACAATATCATCAGCATAAAAAACCATTGCATAGGGTTAGATAGAAGATTAGAGATTGAGAGAAAACTTACAAAACCAAAGCCGTTAGTTTTAAATGTTGGTTCGACAATGGTATATTTTCCGCAATATTTCGCAAGAAAAAGCTTCAGTGCAGGAATTCCATTAAAACCAGCAGCAATACCACCAGTGGCACTTCCCTTGACAAAAAGCTCATGAAGTTCTTCTGGAGTCTGAAATGTAATAAGCTGGGATTCAGAAAATTTTAACCCTTTCAACATTCCCTCAATGAAAGAGCTCTGCGGGAAACCAACCTTCTCCCCATTCTTTAAGAGCTCATTTATGTCAGTTACGGTAGGCTGGAGCTTTTCTACGGTTAGGAGTGACGTCAAACTAGCCGTGTAGCTTTGTGTAAGAATGAGGACGACGAAACACCATATGATTACCACGAATCGGGCCAAGTTACTGACCACTCTCTCCCCTGCAAGAACAATTCGACAAGCAGAGAAAGAAAACATGTGGAAGTCAATGGTAGTCACTACAACTGTGTAAATCGAGTGAAAGAATTATTACGATGTGCAAACACCACGGTAGAGAAGGAGAACCAGAAGCTGGTGCCGGCTTGATGCAAAGGGGTTCCCTGGAAATCTTCGTTTATCTTGTGTTCTAGAATCCAGACAACAAATCCGATAAAAGCAAAGAAGCAAGCACTTGTCACCCAGAGCTCCCATGTCAAAGGTTTCAAGAAAACCCATGCATTCTTCCTCTTGCTATCTTTGATTGGTACAATCATTGATACATCCGATTGAGTGTACGGCAATGTGAAGTCCACGTACCGTGACCTATTGGCGATAATTGCTATATCTCCTACCACGGCATCATACGTCTATTTATAATGGTCAACGAAAATTAAAAAGACAATTCCTTTTAACAATATCAAGGTATAAAAAGATGAGATATTTTACCCCATTGTAGACTTGAAAGATTAAGTCGTTGTAAGTCCCAGCGCTCTTGCCATCAGGCGTTGCAAAGGGAATGAACTCGTAACTAACAGCATACGGCATTGCAGCCATTACAGCATTGAAAACATCGATGCAATATCCGCTGACTGAAGTAGCTGTATGTAAATTAGGATCCCAAGTTACTTTAACAAATTCTTTGAACCCAGCCTTCACTGGAACCCCAATCCTCAGCTTCTTCTCATTTGTAGGGATCTCCCAGCCTTTGGGTGGAGAGGCGGTATCCCCTGGCCATATAATGAGACCAACATCTGGCTTATGAGTAGAATTGGTGCTTCTGTTTGCCAAATTCAATTCTCTTACAAGTCCAGAATTTGGTGTCCAGAACCCGACCCTTCTTTCTCCATTTCCATTCACGTTAACTATCTGAAAAACTGAAGATTGTAGTTGTCCACTAACAAAATTAAAGTCTCCAGTAAGCCCTTTGAATTTTGTGCTCGACAACGTTTGGATAAGTTGTGGACCAATTTGTGAGGCCCCAAAAGTTTCAAGGTCTGTTCTGGTACTGCTAGAAACATTAATTCTCTTGAAGCTGAAGTTTTTCTTGCTAGCATTCTCGATTGCCATGGCCAGTGCAAAAGTGGCATCATAAGCCCACAGTCCAAAAATGTTCAATTCAGCATTAATAATGGTGGGATTGTCTTCCTGGAACTTCCTTTTCCATCGAACCCGGAAGTTTTCTAGCTCATTTGTTCTGCTAACGTAAGTCTTTATACCTAGAATTCCTTGCATGGAATCGATGGTTGAGGGGTCTGTTAAACTCCAAAGATTAGCCATTCCATCAGTCACGATCCAAGCATAGCCCTCTCTCATCATTCCAATCCCTTTCGCAATGGCAAAAAGCCGAGTGCCAAGAGATGGTGGCACGTGCACAATAAACACTCTTGTTGACATTGTCATTAACTTGTAAAGCTCTTTGCTAATTTGGTCATCACTTGCTGATGGAGGGATGACACTCCGATAGGGGACACGAACATTTATCTCTTGCAACGTGTCTATTAGGTAAGGTATAATACCTTCTCCGAATTCATCGTCCACGTAGATTGGCATAGCTTCTCTCCATCCGAAGGCTTGAACAATGGCGCTAATGGCTTTCACTTGACATGAGTCATTTTGTGTAGCTCGAAAAAAGTAAGGGCTCCGAAGGGAGGTAAGGGAAGGGCTTGTTGCCGAAAATGATATGACAGGAACTTGAGATTTGTTTCCCAGATTGATAATAAAATTGGCCTCCATTGAAGTTTGTGGCCCTATGATTGCTTGCACCTCTACATTTTTTATCAAGTCTAAAGCTGTTTGTCAAGCAAACAAATTTATTAATTCTCACTTCACTATTCATTCTTGATAAACGCTCATCTATACTAATATGTATAGAAACAATCATTTTAAAGCAAAAAACTCAATTACATGATCATAAATATTAATTGTATTAAGTTATAAGCATGTATATATATAGTACATTTCTATCCCCAAATCTCCCTTTCTTATCATTCTCAATTTCTCTAGTCTTTTTCTATTTAAAATTGTGGCAAAAGCTGGGAGAGAATAACATAAGCATGCAAATAGCAATAATAACAGATTAAAACACATTATAATTCTAGCTTGGTCTATTCTATTGATTTTAGTCTTCTTTCTAGGAGAATTAAAGTCCAGAATTTGTTAGATAAACCCAAATTTATCTAAAAAAGAAAGAAAGGAGAGGTGGAAGAAACAAGACGAACCAGCAGCGGCGGCGCCAACGACGTCCGTCTTAGAGTCCCTGGGGTTCAAGACAAGCCTGGTTCTGTAGGAAGCATGAGTGGCGTAAAAGTCAGAGAGGGCCATGTTGATGCAGCTCAACCCTATCTTCCCCAGCAGATTATCAAAGTCAAGAACTACTCCCACATTCACTGCAACTGGAACATTAATGGTCGAATTGTTTTGGGCAACAGCCACATGCATCATGAAAATCCTGCAGGAGACCAAAAGGCAGAAAATATGATGGTGGGGGCTCCAGGTAATTAAGCTGCTAGCTTCCTTCATGCTGTTACTTTCAGCTGTTGAGCAAGGTCTTGAAAAGAAGAAGACTCTGCTATATATTTATGTTGGAATATTAATCGGATGAAATGGTAAGAGTAGAAGAACCGGAATTGATGAATTGCATTGATAGAATCCAACTGGATTACAAACCGTGAGGGGAAATAACCCCTTCCTCTTTGATTTGTAATTTCATTGCATGGAATTTTCATGCGGGAATTTGACTAGAACAAACGAACATTGAGTAAGGTATGCGTAAACAGATAATATTAAGACCCAAAAAAAATGTTGGCCGATAATCCAAAGGATTTACTGCATACTAAAAAACTCAATTTGCAACCATATAAATTGTTGCAATAAAATCAATTCCGCGCACTCATGTTCTGACTTCATGGGGTACACAAACATAAAATGGATCAGTGGAAAATCAACTTCAAGAATCTACAAATCACTCTTCCATGTTATACGCACGGTGGAAGACTAATCTAATATCTGTTTGAATCAGTTTTTAACATCCTCTTGATGCAAAATCTGCAACTCTAAGGTTTTGTTTGGTAAGAAAGATGGAAAGAGGTGAGGAAGAAAAATTTAATAATCTAATGGTTAAATTTCATAACCATTTTTTTATTTTTTATCTTAACTATTAGATTAGCAAATTTTTTATCCTCACTCTTTTCCATCATTCCTATCAAGCAAAGCCTAAGTGATAATTGAAACTTTACAAACATTAAATAATCACCCGTTAAGTACACAAACATAAAATATGTTAGTGAGAACCTAACTCTTAAAATCTAGAAACCATCATTCTTCCACGTTATACACATAGTGGAAGACTAACAATTCTATAGTTTTTTAAATATAAACACAAGACTCTAGGCCTTTTATACGTAAAATACAAGGTAGATTTTGCGAGAGAACCATTGTTTTCTACGAAGAGAAAGAAACCAACTCGTGCAGAACGTTGTTATACCACCAGTTTTCTCCTATGTTGAATCTTAAGCATTGCTTTCAAAAGCAATGTAGTCTTTGTTAGTTTCTAACCATCATCCTCAGATTCCACATTTAATTTTGGTCATCTTATTTTAATAATTTATTAGTTTTCTTTCCCCCGATAAATCAGCTTACTCCCCGTTAATAGAATTCCTTTAAATTAGTAATTTTTTAAAATTAATTTTTTATATTAATAAAAAATTAATAATTAATGATTTTGTTTTAAAGCTCTGTACAAAATTTTAGCCCGACTCTTATATATATATTAATAATTTGATAAAAGCACAAAATGTATTATATAATATTCAAAAATTAGAAAAGCATTTGAAGATCTGCACACAAAAAAGCATTTGAAAATATTAATTTACAAAATGTTACCATATTTACAATTTTTTTAAAAAAAAACTAGAAAAGTAAGAAATATATTACATAAGATGTATTTAGAAACAATTATTTTAAAGAGTTTATCAACCAGAATGAAATCTTAGGAAAATTAAATACTATAAAGTTATTGGATGAGTTCAATGAATGGAGTGTGGTTTTCAAAGCCGTTGATAGTGGAGAATAGGACTTTTGAGTTCTTTAAAGCACATTTTTAGTCTTACAGGTGGAATAAGAAGATGAAAGTTGGAGTGAACTTTAGAAAACAATCCGATAGTAAAGTTGAATTTCTGGAAAGGGTTTTTTCTATAGAAGATTTGGGGGACCTTTGAGAGTTGTGGATTCAATCTATGGAGTTGATTGTCATAAATAATAGCTTTGAATATGTTTGTGTAATATGATAATTTGTTGAGCTTTGAGATGATTGCCTTGAATTGGTGTTGAAAGCAGAGATTGACCGCTTTGAGATGCTCAAGGCCTGATGGCTTTAGCTTTTCATTTTGTTTGTAGGTGTTCTTTGTATAATTGAGATGGGTGTTTTTTGTTAGCATGGGCTTTTCCAGAGCATGGGAGCTTCTAATGCTCTGTTTTGTCTTAAGAATGTTCTTTTTTTTGAAGTATGAATGAACTTGATTTAGGAAAAAAAGAGTTCAATGAATGAAAATTAAACAAACACATAGTTTAATTAAGACAAAATAAAAATTTACAAGATAAATCTTTAAATTTTTGGTCAGCCAAAGAAATATTTCATTGATTAGGAGATAAAAGTCTTACATCAAGATCGTCAAAAAGCAACATGGGATGAAAACCCTAGAATCAGAGGACAAAAGTAGTCGATAAAATATGAACAAGAAAACAGGAGAGAACCAAGTCCGAAATTGACGACTTCCAGAACCATGAAGCGCATAACAGTAGAGTGATTACCACCACCAAGCAAGAAGTTCTTCATTTAGATCAGCCTCTGCCTTGGCAAGAGAATTGGCCATCCCATTAGCCTCCCTGTAAATCTTCACAAAAGAAACATACGTAATTCTTTTAAATTAATAACTCATTTAAATTAATATTTTGATGAATGATGGATCCCATGAGTATTAATTTAGAGGGATCTTACGTATATCCAAGATTCACTGGCACGTTTTCTATATACTTAGAGGGGTCTTTGGTCCCCCAAAGGTTAAACAACCCTTACACACACACACACACGTATGGAAGCTCATTTTTCTTTATATTTTGAGAGGACTTTGGCTCCCCTAAGTTTGTGCCAGCTTTAGTGTGTGTGTGTATATATATATATATATATAAATAAATTTAAATTGTTAATTTTATTTATTTATGTTTTGATCCATAGTCAAGTTTTATGTATTGTAATTTAAGAGAGATTAAAATCATATTATTATTTGTCTATTTATTATGTCCATCAATCACTATTAACAAATTCTTAAAATTAAGAAATTTATCATAATATTTAAATTACAATAATTTAGCAAAACTAAATTAGCTTTTTAGTTTTCTCAAAAGACTCTAAATTTCTAATCAAGTTCTAAATGTGTTTTCTGTTATTTTTTTCATTACTTTTTGATAAATGGGAGCCCCAAAGCCTATGAGAAATAGGGAAGACTAATTTTTTCTTTTCTTTGTAACTTATTATAAAATTTTCTCATTATATAATTTTTCACCTAACTCTATATCTTTATTTCATGCATAGCTTCCAATCTATTTTCAACAAAAAATTGGATTGGAAGCACTTTATAAGAAATTAAATAAAGCATAAGTTTTAATTTCAAAATTTCAACTTCAGTGTTTTAGGAAAAAGGGTATACCAATTTTTCTTTTTTAAATAAAAAAATATTGTTTAAATTTGATTTACTTATACTTTTTATTTCAATTAATAACATTGTTTGAAAAATGAAGAAAATTTTCATAATTCATTGAAAGATTGTATAATTAGTAATTTTACTATTATTTTAAAATTTTTGATATTTTTAAAATTAAATGTTGTCGTAATATTAGTAATATTTTTATTTCATAATTTTATGAATTTGCGCGTGCTCACATGTATTGGAGCCTGTCTATGTAATGTGTATTGATAAAATATATTTTATGTAAAAAAAGAGATACAATATAATATTAGTTTCCCTCAATGTCCCACTAAGCTTTACTCAGACCTCTGCTAAAAAGGTAGGAATTTTTAACTACTATCAAATCGCCACACCAATATCAATAGTTGATTCCACATTTTATCAATTGTAAAAGCAAAGAGCTGATTTGAATTAAGAGTTGATCATGATCTATATATCAATAAGGCAAACAACCACTTAATGAAAGTTTATTAATAGAATTGTACGTACAAATCTCTTGGGATAAAGATTTTGATGATAATGATGATGTATAAATACATTCAAGTCAAAATATTTTACTGCTAAAATAGCTTGTCATTTCTTCTTAATGAGTTTCAGGCATCAGCTAGAGAAGTACACCAAAACTCTGATAGGCAAGATAAATTAATATATTAGCAAGGAGCAAAATAAGGAAATTAGCAGCATACCTTATTTCCTTATCTCACAAATGTGTGACATCACCTCAAGAAGAAACAACTAAACAGCCCTCGAAATGATCGTTTTCTCAAGTAAGTTTTACAGGTTATAACCTCATTATAGAATCTGATTCCAAAGTTACAGTTACCTGGTGTTGCCAAAAATCTTCAAGGCCCTGGAAACTTTGGTACTCTTTTTCTGAGTTGGACATGTTGAAAGGAAAATGCTCTGTCACTTTCAATCATATCTTTCGGGAAGCTAATGGCTTTGCTAGTGCCCTTGCCAAAGCTGAGGTCTATAGACTGGTGGCTTTAAATGTAACAACCCTTTATACTGAAAATACGAACCAAATTTTTCTTTTTTTTACTTACTTGGTTGGGCTATACGTAGTGTCACTAATCAATTCTTAAGCTAACTTTATATTAGCTAAGTTAATATCTTTTAAGTACCTTAGGTCCCAGTCAAATTCTCTAACTAAGCATGCATTTACAATTTTGAATCATTCTACTTGACTAAATATATCTCCACTCAAGTTGCATGCATTGTTATAAACCATAAGTATATTTTATACGTCCTTTAATTACATCCTTATATTATAAAAGTACTGAAATTATAAGTCTGAATGTAAAAGGGAATACTGTACATCACATATCTTCAACGGTGGTACGAAAGTCTCAAAGGACTTGTTTAAACCTCGCGTACAAAGCACCTACTACAAATAATCTGGAAAGTAGAGAGGGGGTGAGCTTTTTGGAAAGCCCAATAAGAAATATATATAAGAAACAGATACCAAATTTCTATATGCAATTTCAAAATATTTATTTACAACTCGAATACCGTAATTCATACAATTTAGAAATCAAATCATGCTTATGCAATGCATCAGAAAGCAAAACATAAACAATTGAATTCTGAACATAATTCAAAATATATGTGCTTATCACATTTAGTTTCAATACTACTTATCAAATCAAATTCTTATCAGTTTCAGAATCCAAATATCATTCATTCAAAATTGATATACGAAGATAAGCACGAAAAAGCATATACATACTAAGATAGAGACATAACGACTGAGCAATAATTAAGCAGTTCAAATTGACATATGGCCATAGTCCAGAGGGGTCCACAGTGAGCACTGATCAGGTGTCAACTGGGCCCGTTGTGGATTAGATCAAGGTCACATAGCAATAGAAACTCTACTGTAAACTGGATTAGGATTATACAGTAGCCCAAAACATTAACTACTGTGGACTGGATCAGGGTCACACAGTAGTCCAAAACATTACTGCAGTGATTTTTAGTCATGTCTCAAAACATTTCCATACATATAGTTCCTACTGTGGACTGATTCAAGGCCACACACAGTAGTCCGAATATAAATACCTACTGCAGACAAAATCAAGGTCACACACAGTAGTTTCAAAACAATACTATACTAACTTTAGTTAGTCATATCTCAAAACATATATATTTTTTCGGAATTCAAAACAGTATTTTTCGAGCTTTAGGAAAATTCACAAAAGAACTAGTATATATTTCTTTCAAAAGCAATAAATCATATGTGCTCATAATATTTTCAAACTAGTATCATCGGTTGATAATTTTCATGAGATTAATATCTCGGCTAAAAGTCTTACAAACAAATCAAAATCATAAGATTTAACCGTTTTCAAAATAAGGTTGTCAGATACTTTGCCATTTTCAAATGGTTGCTTAAGTTAAGCTTAAATCACCAAAACCATTATTTTTATAAAAAATCCAACAGCATAATAGCTTATATTTCTTAAAACCTCATGCAAGAAAATACAGTTTATAAAACCACAAGGTAGTTGATTTTAAAATTGCATTCAGTATCCCTTATGTTCCGATATATATCTCTTACCTCAATCGAGTACAGTTGTAGCTAAGCCAAGGAATCCGGCAATCAATATTTAAAATCAAGCTCATAAAATCCAATCACCAACTCACTCTTGAACTGCAGAGAAGTCATTTAAATATTTTTAATATCCAAAATTACCTTTACATAATATTATACATCTTAGAGATCTCTCAAAATTCTAATACGATGGTAATTTGGTCTATTTCCTAACTAGTACTAAAACTGCATCCGTTACCAAATCATTTCCGTTTTCGAATTCGACTTCACCACCAATCTTCTATTATTCCATACATTCTATATTTATCTCATTATCCACCTACATATTATATCCATATACAATAATGTTCTCATCACCTAACAGTTATAATTTTGTATTATCTCAACAATTTAAACACTCCAACAATATATCATGATAATGCAAACCAATTCGTTATTGTATAGCATAAGTCTAATTCCGACTTATAGAAGTATCTTACTTAATAAAATTAAAATTAAAAATGATTTCTTACTGAAAGCTAATCTCAAAATTTCACATAGCCATTTATTTCTTTCAAAATTCACGAAATCAATAAATTTTATGTCCACTACTCCAATGTTATAAATCACATTCTATTTATATTCCATTAACGTTATGCCATATTCTAATAACACTCGATTAATACTCTAACAATGTGCATTAAATCGTCATACCAAAATATCAAATATTTAACTATAGCCAAATCATTTTTCAACGATCTCAAATAATCGCCAAATCATTTTCCAGAAATTTCGCATATCCAACAAATCACAATCTTAGCATAGACTATTTTATACAAGTGACTTACCTAGCATCAAAGCTTGTAATTTAATGTCTCTCAGCTCGGTCAAGTTGAAATCACCATTTGTATAGTCTCCTTCTTTAGTCCGTTCCTGCCTTTTTCTTTTCTTCACTCTCTCGATTTTTCCTACTCCTTTCTTGATCATTTTTTTTGAACTTCAGCTCTCATGCTAACATCTTGTTCTTTTACAATTCTTCTTTGCTTCCTTTCCTCACATTTCCACCCATTCATTGTGCCAATTGAGAGCCCCACTTAACCCCTTGAACACAGCCAAAACGTCCCCTCTGTTCAACACCCATGTCAACACATTTTGTTCCTCTCTTCTCTGTTTCGTTCTAACCTCTCTTCCACCTTGGTTCAGCCACCATTTTCACCTTTACAACCACCACTTTCGGTCTTCTTTCAGGAAGTTGAATCAGCCTCCAAAGCCACTGATTGGTCTCCTAAATTAACGCCCCTGCTTCAGTTTCTTTCTTCTCCAGCTATTTTCTACTATCCCTCATTATTTCCTTTCTTTTCCAGCCAAGAGAAGCATCGTTTGGTTGTCTTCACTCTTTCTCTCCTTTCTTCTCTCGATTCTTTCTCACATTTCCAGCCAACAATGGCTTTTCCTGTAACACCCTCGGGTGCGGGGTGCACCCGCTAGTCCATTGACCCGAGCCACCGTCCCAAGCGGGTCACTCATCCGTATTGTTTGCTCTGGGGTGCACCTCACAGGCCACCGCCTCTCACGGATTTCTTTCGCGTCCGGAGCGACTCGAACCCTTAACATCATTAAAACTCCTCAACAATTCATTTATGCCATACGGGTAAACCTCATAAATTTTATACCTCAATAACCACACTTTAATCTCAATTAAATAATAAGATCCTTTACTCAAATAATTTCAATATCCACTTAATCATTTGAGACCTCACATCTCTAATGTACATAGTTCAATTAGAACTCATGTTTACTGACTTAACAATAAGGTTTTCCATTCCTAGAAGTTTGTGGCATTATTCAACGATATTGCTTATATCAACACACATATTCAGTTTCTTTAAAATCTTCCTAGCTGGCTCTAGGCTCACATGTAGGAAGGATACTATAGTCGGCTAGGGATCCAGATAGAATAAGGTAGGTATTTTAAAATACCATACTTGTTTTGGAACCTAGAAGCAACTGTAGAGAGTACGAATCCCGTTGTTTTCAAAACGATATAATTTTCGTTTTCACCAGTTATACCAAAACAGTTTATTTCTCTACTCACCAATCTCTTGAGTAATTTCTTAAGTTCTTCTGATTCTCTGGTAAGGGCTTACAAAAATTTCCATGTTGTGAATCGAGTCAACAATCTCTCGAATCCACATTACTCCAAAAGTTTACTTAGAATATCATCCCGTAAATTCTAATTCACAAACTCTTTTCATCTTAGATGTCTCGTTATTCACATCCAACAGATCCACTATGTATCCTCCAAACACATATGTATAACTTTTCAAGTCATTTCATATGTATTTCACAATATTTTGGTTCTATAAATATCATATTTATTCTCCTAAAAACATAAGAAGTATATAGAACCAGTATTAACATCATTGATTTTAAATTATTAATCCCACAATTCACCTTTTTGGTTCCTCTATAAGTATATTACTTTTCATAATATTCAATAATCCCTAACCAATATAACCCATATTTTCACTTGAAATTTAGATCCTAAAATCCACAACAGGGCCGACTATCTCGCGACCTCTCATAGTATATACTGCGGGTCGCATTACTCATCAAAATATAAATGGGCTCACAGTAAGGATCATCAAACGTGTAATATGTCCTTTTCACCATCAATCTATTTTAAATCAATTTTGTCATTTATGACTTAGAGAAGGTATTTCAATATCATCATTTCAAGATCTTAGTTCGATATGGACAGAGAAGCCCTGGTGGGGCCCTCACCGAGTTCCTCGCTGTACCTTACCAAATAGACTTGACATTATGATGATAAGATCTCCTATCTCATGTAAAATTTTCGGATTACAATCTCTATTTGTAACCCTTAATTCATCAACTTTCATCACATTTAAACACTTAACTCAATTCACAGTCACTTGAGTCCTCTATACATTCAAACTATACAGTACTACAGGGGATGTTAACCTTTTTTCAACACTTTCCATTCTAAAGGCATCAACAGACATCAGGCCAACCAAAGCTTTGATACCATTAAATCTGTAACGACCCGTTACCACATTTTTCACGTATTTCTATACAACTTTTTCGGTTGGGCTGTATGTGATGCCATTAACATTCTACAGTGATAGTAATAAATGATAAACATTTATTTAACAAATACGAAATATGAAATTTTTTTCACTATTCCTTACATCTGACATCCCCTATTGTCCTTGTTTTAATAAAGTAGTACTGTATACTTATTTCTGAAATGTAAAAGAGAAGTGACTGTACCTGTTATATTTAACATAATTTTCCCCAGCACTTTACACGTAGCTATATCCATTTGGGATATTCTTCTCTAACTCCATGTCTTTTTATCTGTGGAGTTAAAACAAATGGGTGAGCGAATCACGCGCTCAGTAAAGGAGACGTATGCTGCTTTAAAGAAAGCAAAACTATATGCCACAAAGTATTTATTTTTTTTAAAATCATACCAAGTAGGAAAACAGTGGATATAGTAAACAATACTCTCGATACACCATTCCAATCATTGGTTAAACAATTTACATTAAAATGTAGTAAACAGTAAATAGGATTCAGTAAATCCCCTCAAAAATCAATAAGTTGAGACTAGGCATCACCCTATAAATAAATCATGCTTTCATCGTTCCTTACCCCTTTCCAGGAACACAAGTTGTCCGCTTTTAGGGTGCACCCGTAGGCCATCACCCCTCACGGCTATCTCAGCTAGATCTATGGCCATAATCTATAGGTGGTCCTCGGGTTCACTTGCCAAGTGACCTCGAGACCGCTGATGACTTGGCGGGTCCATTAGCCTCGCAAATCATACTGCATGAAACTAGGGGCCTAAAGTCTCAAAATCAAATTATATCTCATAAAGCACCTTTAAGGAATTATTTCACCAAATTCATCATTTTCTCAAAATGATTTATTTTCCAAAAAGGTCATATATAAAATAGTAAAAACAGCCCGCAATCTCGCCATTTTTCGTGTGAGAAAAGCACGGGTTAAACTGGCTCGCCCATGGCTAGTTCGCCCATGGTCAACTCGCCCATGGTCAACTCACCCATAGTCAATTCACCCCCGAAAGGTTTTATATTTTCTGTTTACAAAGATATTAAAAACAGCCCATTTTTCGTGTGAGAAAAATATCAAGTAAATCAGCTCGCCCATGGTCAACTCGCCCCTAGCGGCTAGCCCATGGTCAGCTCGCCCATAGCGATGAACTAGTGTTCACCCGCCAACCTTAGCATTTAAAAACAAGTTAAACTGGCTCGCCCATAGCGGCTCGCCCATGGCCAGTTTGCCTATTATGGCATTGCCCATAGTCAGTTCGCCCATTATGGCCTTGCCCATGGTCAACTCGCCCAAATGTGGCAATAACATTGTCAACTCGCCCAATGGGGTACTTCCATGGTCAACTTGCCCAATGCGGCACTTCCATGGTCACTTGCCATTGGTCAACTTGCCCATTTTATTCTCTTAAAAAAAAAAAGGGTCGCCCGCCCCAAAACATCATAAAAGGGGTCACCTTCCATTGGCTCACCCGGATTTCAATTAAAACAGGGTCGTTCACCCAAAATAACATAAAAGAGGTCGCCTTCCATTGGCTCGCCCGCCCTTTACCAGTTCGCCCAAATCAAACGATTTATCAAATTAATGCATGTCATAAACCAAAACAATTTCTCAATAATTTCATAATATTTTTTACTCCACAGGACATGCATTTACTTCACATACAACTCCCTTACCTGGTATTACGAAGCCTAGCTTCCTGCTCGCCTTCCCGATAGCTTTTACCGAATCCTTAATTCCCGGTTGTAAAATAATTTATTAAAACTATTAATATTTTCTTTTTATATATTTCCATCACTTGGGTGAGACTTGAGACAAATCAACTAGCTCGCCCACAGAGATCCTACTAGCTCGCCCAACAGAGCTCGCCATTCATCAAATGGCTTACAAATGGGAACTCGTCCAACATTCTCGCCATTCTCATATTGGCTTGTTAGTGGGAGCTCGCCAACAATCAACTTGCCATGCCTATATTAGCTTGAATGTGGGAGTTCGCCCACAATTCAACTCGCCATTGCCTATGCATGTGAGTTCGCCATACACGTCTTTTTATTCAGAGCTGGGCTCGCCTGTGAATTAAACTAGCGTTGGACGACCTCGCCCACTTGGACAAGTACTTTCTACTTGGCGAGTTCTTTATTTCCTATTCGCCTCATTGGCGATCACTAACATTCAACATGGGCGATCACAACAATCGCCATTCTCGTCACTTTTTCAGTATTTTCCTTATTTATTTTTGTCTATTTCCAAGACTACATCTTGTTTCTAGCTTTCATATTCTCTAAGGATTTAACTAAAAACAAGGCTGCATCTATGTTTATTACATTGTAAAACATAGAAATCTACC
This sequence comes from Heritiera littoralis, assembly GCA_031772115.1. Taxonomy (NCBI): domain Eukaryota; kingdom Viridiplantae; phylum Streptophyta; class Magnoliopsida; order Malvales; family Malvaceae; genus Heritiera; species Heritiera littoralis. The sequence goes on from JAPDPK010000003.1 coordinate 626,602, forward strand.
ATTGAATATCAAGAGAACCATAGAAATATGGAACTCACCTTAACCAACTGCACTTCCAGAACAGATCACTTTCTGTCTTATGTTGGCCTCATTTTGCTTATTCCTTTAGCTCATCAAATGATGAAGGAAAGGTTTTGCAAGCAGGTTTACTTGTTTAGCCAACTTAAGGATAAAGTTTAGTAGATCAAGCATAGTAGAAATGGAAGGAACAGAACATAAACTTGCAGTAGGATAGTTTTCGTGAAGAAGATGAAGTTTGCTAAGTCGGTTTTCCTCAAGTGTTTCTTCTTATATAACCATGCTAATCCAATCAGAACCTATCACTTGGCCTTTATTCCGCTTCTTTCATCATTTCACGTCTTACATACATTAATTAGATGAAAGAGACAGCTAGGGCCAATTTTTCTACCCTTATTAATGGATGAAGACACCTGTGGCTAAAGAAACAGCCTGCCAATCTTTTCTGTACCGTTCTTGACTTGATTGCCTTCTTTGTTTTATTGCTCAACCAATAAGGATAATTTCTTTATTGACTTTAATATCCTCTCTTAATTGTTTTCAATCGTATGGCATACAAAGTCAATTTTTGCTGCAATGGTTTGAATTTATTTCCCCATATCGTCAGCTTTTATTTCCATTTTGTCCACACATACTAATTCCAGTTCGCCTACTCAACCTGAGACCTCAGCTTGCCCACTCTGTTTCAATTTCAATTCGCCAACTTAAGATTTGGCGATTACTTGCTGATTTCCTTTTCTTGGCGATCACATTGAGATTTGGCGAGTACCTATTGCCTTACTCGCCTACTAGGCTATCATTTGCCCCTCTATATGGGAGATCACTTTACTCGTCATACTCACTTTTTGGGCGATCAGAGCCCTCGCCTCATTCAGGCTATCATCTTAAGGACCTAAACTTGGCGAACTTACCTATTCGCCAAAAAGGCAATTAATTCGACTCGCCATCATCTATTGGCAATTGTCTCTTGCTCGTCCATTGGCGAGCTGTTCCATTATAGTATCCGCCCATAGAGTACTTCACAAAAATTGCTCCATTTACATCTCAAGTTAAGGAGCTTTTCACTCAAGTAGAAATCAACATTCATTATTTATTTAATTTCCACTATCAAATTTTATGAAATAGGGTCTACAGTAATGTAGAATCAGGTCTTACAAATTCAATCCTCAAGTATTCAATAATATATACACTTCTGGTCAAATTTTCAATTATATATAATTAAATTCCTATGATTAAATTCCACAACTTCGCTTCCATGTCAAATTTCCTCTTAATATATTGATTTTTATTTACTGGAAATCAAAATTTATGATTATCACATTAAAAGCTTGGTGGTAATCGGTAGGGTTGGTTCTTTCTGTTTCCTTACGGCGTTGTGCTATGGATTTCTCTTGAATGATCCTTGTATACTTACTGGTAGCAAAAGACACCATTATAAGTTATTGCATATTTGATCAAACATGAAAACAATACGTTTTCCTTGCATACATATCAATTTTTGTATGTTAATGTTGGATTATCCTAAAAACAACAGTAAGTAATAATAGTATTAGCGGTCCTCGGCTAAACAAATTATTGTTTATGGTAATATATTTCACTGATTCTAATAAATTATTTTAGAAAATACACTTTCAAAAATGCGTATGGGCTGTACGCAGGGTAGGTAAAGGAATAAATCTTAAACTTACTTAGAAAATAACCCTCATCTAATTTGTCATGACTTTAGGCTGTCACTTTTACACTAGCCTATAATTATTTTCTCATATATGGTCATTTACATAGCATCCCAACAAAGTTTCAACATGCATCACATATCAAAGTCTTCCATGGTGTTGAAAGTTGTTGTTGCCAAAAACAACAATAAATGTTTGCTGACATCGGATCCTCGCTTTTCGCGTTAGTTTGTCTCCAAGGATCTGCGAAATAGGAAACCATCAGGGGGGCAGGGGTTTTCCCCTGCGCGCGCACTCCAATGCTTAAGTCAGACAGGGTTTCAGTCATTGCCGAATAGAGCTTCCCGTTTAAGAATGATACCTGTGACCTATTTATAGGAGTTATTTTGCGCGTAATTACCTTTAAGCCCCACAGCTTAAATAATAACCCAGTGGATCATTTATGGGCCTTCTGAGTCCTCTTTCCTCTTGGGCTTAGATTATCATTTAGCTCAGTGGTCTTTAACTTGATTTATAGAAAAGTCCAGTAGTCTTTAACTTGACCCACATCAAAAATAAAAGCTTAGGGAATGAAATATTTTCTCTAGGAAGAAGTAGCATACATTATTGAAAAGCTAAATAGAAACTAAACAACTGATTACTTTGAATCCTTCTATCCTCACTTATTAACATCAAAATTTGGGACCATTATATTTCATGCACTTATCAAAATTTTCATGCCATTGTTTATGAGTTTATTTAAAATCATATAAAAATAATTTGCATACCTTATCTTCTTGAGTTAAAAATATTTTTAAAACTACTGAATCCTCTTTAAAATGTTGAAGTTTACCTTAAAGTTATTGGTGCTAGAAGCTGAAACAACAAAAAACATTAGTAACAAATATAATATAATAAAGTAAAATTAAAATTAAATTTACTAATTGACGAAGAGTTGGACTAAGACACAAATATTTCGCTTTCTTTAAGACAATTCACACTTCTACAGGATTATATCAACCGATGCAGTAGGAACTCAAAGTGTTTCGCCTCTAGGATACAATAACCTAACCAATCTTCGTTATACACTTTATAGTTCTACACTAACTTGTAGAATAAAGAGCTATAAGATCAAACACGTTTCTCTTGTCAAAAAATATATTTAAGGAATATCAAAGTAGTGGATTAGTGTGTAGTGTGAATATATCTCACTTTGTATGAGGTTTTGAACCTCTATATATAGGCTCTAATAATTTGTAACTTGTATCAAAGATTAAATATAAGAATTATAAATAAAATAGCCATTAATATAAGGGAACGGTTAGCAAAGATAATTAGGCTTTTAAAGCCATGAATAGCCAATGAAGGAATAGCAAATGAAACGGCTTACCATATTATTATAATAATATTATAATGTTTATTTTATTATTATAACGCTTTGTTTTATTATTAAAATTAGAATTTGTATATGATGCATTGACAGTGTATAGTTTCTATACACTGTCAATGCATCAGAGGTTGACACCTCATCAATAGGCCCTTATTAGCAAATTAAAAAAATTTATTTATATTTGCATATAAGGGCCTATTGATGAGGTGTCAACCTCTGGTGTATTGACAGTGTATAGAAACAATACACTGTTAGTGCATAATATATAAATCCTTAAAATTATAGTTACAAGTTACAACAGCAAATGCATTAGCTGATTTGGAGCGCATGCCTTGAACATTGTTGAATCAATTTCAACTATCAACTGGATTAGTCGCAAAGAATACTATGTTTACTGATTGATATACATCAATTTACAATTCTCGATTACTAAAGTTTATCAATGGACTGAAGGGGATATGATCTGCACCAATTGCTCTCTTGGTTCGTTTCTGTTATTAAGCTCAATAGAACGTCTCTCCGGAGAAGGGAATATCTCAGGAGATGCTACAGCAGTTGGAGACAAATCACCATTTTCAGCTGCTCTTCCTTGATCTACGGAGAACTCAAAGTCCGGCTGTGTCTTGTTTGAGTAGCTTGATGGACTTGGGGGACAGTTAGTGTTCGGCGAGCCTCCTCCAATGCCTATACTATGAACACTATCATTTCCACTTTTGTCTCCTTGTTCACTTTTTCTAAAAGTATGGGAGCTAAGGTCTCTCTGATCGAAGATTCTTGACATAATTCGAATTCTTCTCAATATAGGAGTTTCAGAACTGAAGTGCGACAAGACATGTCTTTGCTCATACAAGAAGATTACTGCAAATATGATTAGAGCGGATATTGAAGCCACCCCAGCAATGAGGAACAGGCCCCTAAAACTCTCGACACCAAGACTGTTGGAAGAAACCGAAGTGCTGGAATCAGGACAGCTTTCCTTGTTGAACCATGCCGCTTCAATTTGCCCCATTTTTTCACCCTGAGTAACATTCAAGGTAGCTCTCGAAACATCCGCTACAAGAGGGGAACCTCTAGGGAAGGCCTGTAAATTGTAAACAATATTAGCATAAAAAACCATTGCATAGGGTAAGACAGAAGATTAGAGATCGAGAGAGAACTCACAAAACCGAAACCATCAGTTCTAAATGTTGGTTCGACTGTGGTATATTGGCCACAATATTTCGCAAGAAAGACCTTCATATATGGAATTTCGTCTAGAGCAGCAGCAATACCACCATTAGCGCTTCCCTTGACAAAAAAATCATGAAGTTCTTCCGGAGACTTATATGCTATAAGTTGGGACTCAGCAAATTTTAGCCCCTTCAAAATTCCCTGAACGAAAGAGCCTTGTTGGAAACCAACCTTTTCCCCTTTGTTTAAGAGATCATTTATGTCAGTCACGGTAGGCTGGAGCTTTTCCACGGTTAGAAGTGACGTTAAACTAGCCGTGTAGCTTTGTGTGAGAATGAGGACGACGAAAAACCATATGATTACCACGAATCGAGCCAAGTTACTGACCACTCTCTCCCCTGCAAGTAGAATTCAAGAAGCAAGGAAAGTAAATAATCTTAAACTAAACATGTGCAAGTCAATAGTAGTCTGTACAATGTAAATCGAGTGAAAGTATTATTACGATGTGCAAACTGTTGGATTATGCCCTTAGAACCATTCATTAGATGATTGACTTTGGCATTTTTTTATGTATCATGACATTTTATTTATCATAGTTCATTATTATATTTGTCTTATAACTGCGTAATATAATCTTATATAATAATGTCCTTAGAATAGTAATAACACACTATTCTTAAAATATCCCTAGTCAAGTATTATTGTGAACAAGGATAACAATGATACGATAAGACTAGTATGTGGTTGACTGATGACCATTGTCATGGATATAGGATATCAAGTCATCACATAGGTACATGTTAGAGAACTATGTACTGGATCGACCCTCCATGAGAACGCTACATGGATTGTTATATGAATGTCAAAAGCGATTCTCATAGTGATGATGGTGTATGTGATCCTTTGACTTGAGATCATCAGAGATCCCAACATAGAGAATTGCATACTTTAATGCTGCTAGATGTCATTCGTAACAGGATGGACTATAAAGGTAGTAATTGGGTATGCCTTGATCTATGTAGAGGGATGTTGAGTGATCAAGATAGGATTTATCCCTCTTATATAACAAGAGTGATGTCTTGGGCCCTTTGATAGAGTGAGACTAAGAAATGCATGGCCGTGCTCGAATAAGTCAATATGAGATATTGATTTTATTTGTTTAATTAGTCTACTCAGGAATCAAGAAACGCTGATTAGACTATACAAGTGTGACACATTCCATGACTTGTGTCTAATCAAGACATCATAGGATAAAGGGATTAAACTACACGGTAACATCTATCACGAGTAAGGTTATGTCGAGTCATTGACATTCTCGTTACATGGGTAGCAATGATGTGTTGCTAGATACCGCTCATTGCCTGTGACAATTTTGTCATTGCCATTGTTTTGAGAACCTATTGGGTCGCACACTTAGAACGGATCAATGAGGAGCTTAATTAATCCTATTCTGAATTGGATTAAGGATATATCTAATCCTATTCTGAATTGGATTAAGAATATATCTAATCCTATTCTAAGTAGGATTAGAGTTCTGTTTGGCAGTAAATTTTAGGGTAAAATTTACTGCCTATAAAAAGGATGTTTTTCCAAAAACATGGCCGCACTTTTAAAAAAAAAACAGAAAAACAAAACATTCCTTTTAATCGAAGCTAGCAATTCGGTTATAAGGAATTAAAAAGCTCTTTAAGGCTTCTGATCGTGAGACGTTCAAGAGTCGTGAGATCCGTTCGTGTGGATACCGTAGAGGCAGGAACGAAAAGTTGCTGCTTGTGACTCGACCAACGACAGAAAATCAGAGAAAACGTCAGGTAAAATCTCGAAACCCTAATCAGGCAACTCTCCGAATCGATCTTGGTGGAGGCCGAATGATTTAAATTCCGCTGCGTGCTGTTTCGGTTTCCTTCACAAACACCATGGTAGAGAAGGAGAACCAGAAACTGGTGCCGCCCCTGGGAACCCCGCAGTCAGGGTTATAATTCGTTTCAAATGTGCCTCATTAATAAAACTAAAAATTAAAAATTGCATTACACTTGTTTGTATAACACGGTGGTTGTTGTTTGAGCATGGTGCATAGTTATAGCCCTAGCCCAATATGATTGTATTTTTGTGGTTGTAAATTTTAATAAATACGACCTGCGTGTCGTGCCTTGTTCTTGAAATTCTTGTTGTACATTCTTTTCTCATCTTACTCCCCTCGAATGTAACTCGAGGTTTCTCTTAAACTATGTAATTGGAGCTGACAGCCATGCAAAGGATGACCAAAGAGGCACTTGGAGAAGATGCTATTACCCTTAGGTTAACCCTTAGGGTTTCTCATTGGCTTGGGAAATCCATTTAGTTTGGGCTATAACTATGTCACGTTTATTTTATTGCTTAATTGCATGAGATGCATGGTTTATTTTGTACGTTTATGATATGAAAATCATATGATAATTTAAAAAAAAAAAAGGTAAAATTGGTGAGATCTTATTCAATAAACTAAGAAAATCCCTCAAATTAAATTAAGTCAATAATAGATGCCTACCAATGAATAGCACTCGTCAAGACTAGAATCGATTTTGTTATGTTTGCCAAAGCAAAATATCATATCTATCTTAGTAAGACGCGATGGGATAATAGTGATATCCAAAGGCTATAAATTGGGTTGACTTAACTAAATTTCATCAATAGGATTGGGAATTTAGAGGCATAAAGTTGGGCTTCCATTCATGAGATGAATTAGAACAAGTGTTGTTCACCCAACTATCCAAGAGTTACATGAGATGTAATTGGTAAGTGTTGCCTACCTAAATAGCCAAATCTTGGGCGATTAGCCAAAGCTAACTCTAGATAAGGTGAAATATGGATCTTGGCCCACTAGAGAAATTATGTGATAATTTTTCCGAATTAATAGTGAGGGTTGTTGATTCGATAAAAATAGTGGGAGCATCATTTAATAAATATTTAATTAAATGAATGCATTCATGATACTTATATTTTGCATATTTTTGTTGTAGATTACCATGGCATCAAACACAAATAACACACTTTCACTGCGATCTGTCCTTGAGAAGGACAAGTTGAATGGGACAAACTTCCTGGATTGGCACAGGAACCTGAGGATAGTCCTCAAGCATGAAAAGAAGTTGTATGTCCTTGAAATTCCCTTACCTGAGGAACCACCCTCTAATGCTCCAAGGGCAGAAAGAGATGCTTATAAGAAGCATCAAGATGATGCATTGGATGTTAGTTGCCTTATGCTTGCCTCCATGAATCCTGAGCTTCAAAAGCAACATGAGGAAATGGATGCGTTCGATATGATCGAGCATCTCAAGCAACTCTATGAAGAGGAAGCTAGGCAAGAAAGGTACAATGTCTCTAAGGCATTGTTTCAGTGTAGGATGGCAGAGGGGACTCCCGTTAGTACTCATGTGCTCAAGATGATTGGGTACACTGAAAACCTTGAAAGATTGGGATTTCCTTTGGGCCAAGAGTTGGCCACTGATGTGATTCTGCAATCGTTGCCAGATAGCTACAGTCAGTTTGTTGTTAATTACAACATGAATGAAATTGACAAGACTCTGCCACAATTACTTAGCATGTTGAAAACAGCTGAATCCAACATGAAAAAGGCCAAGCCCAAAGATGTCTTAATAGTTAAGAAAGCTAAAGGCAGGGCTAATGCAAAGGGCAAGAAAAAGGGTAATAAAACCAATGGCAAGTTCAAGCCCAATGATACTGCACTGAAGCCTAAAGGTGGGGTTGCCAAAGAAGGGAAATGCTTCCATTGCGGTGAGACCGGACATTGGAAGAGGAATTGCAACAAATACTTGGAAGAACTAAAGAAGAAGAGAGGAAGTGAGACTTCCACTTCAGGTATTTATGTTATAGAAGTTAATCTATCTACTTCTTCATCATGGGTATTAGATACTGGATGTGGTTCTCACATTTGTGTAAATGTGCAGGAATTCAAAAGGAGTAGATCATTGACTAAGGGCGAGGTCGACCTACGAGTGGGAAATGGAGCAAGGGTTGCTGCATTAGCTGTAGGAACTTATATTTTGACATTGCCCACAGGGCTTGTTTTAGAATTAGATGATTGTTATTATGTGCCTTCCATCACTAAAAACATTATTTCTATTTCTTGTTTGGACAAGAAGGGTTTTTCATTTATAATAAAGGACAACTGTTGCTCCATTTATTTAAATGATATCTTTTATGGTAGTGCACAACTAATTAATGGTCTTTACATTCTAAATCTTGATATGCCTATTTATAACATAAATGCTAAAAGGATTAAATCTAATGATCAAAATCCAACATATCTCTGGCATTGTCGCTTAGGACACATAAATGAGAATCGCATTTCCAAACTCCATAAAGATGGACTTTTGGACTCACTTGATTTTGAATCGTATGAGACATGTGAATCTTGTTTGATGGGTAAGATGACTAAAGCCCCTTTCAAAGGACATAGTGAAATGGCAAGTGATTTATTGGGCTTAGTACATACAGATGTATGTGGACCTTTAAACACACAGGCCAGCGGTGGGTTTATGTACTTTATTACATTTACTGATGATTTCAGTAGATATGGCTATGTGTTTCTTATGAAACACAAGTCAGAATCTTTTGAAAAGTTCAAAGAATTCAAGAATGAAGTACAAAACCAACTTGGCAAGAGCATTAAGGCACTTCGATCAGATCGAGGTGGTGAATACTTAAGCCAAGAATTGCTTGACTATCTTAAAGAGTGTGGGATTGTCTCACAACTCACTCCTCCAAATACACCACAATGGAATGGTGTATCTGAAAGGAGAAACCGAACTTTATTAGATATGGTTCGATCAATGATGAGTCATACAGATCTTCCAGAATCCTTTTGGGGACATGCATTAGAAACAGCTGCTTTTACACTGAACCGTGTTCCATCTAAATCGGTTCCAAAGACACCACATGAGATATGGACTGGTAAACGTCCCAGTATGTCTTTTATGAAGATTTGGGGTTGTGAGGCTTATGTAAGACGTCAAGTCTCTAACAAACTTGCACCTAAATCTGATAAGTGCTATTTTGTGGGATATCCTAAACAAACTAAAGGATATTATTTTTACAATCCCACTGAGCGCAAAGTGTTTGTAGCTAGAACAGGTGTCTTTCTAGAAAGAGAATTCATTTCTAGAAGAACTAGTGGGAGAAAAGTAGAACTTGAAGAAATTCAAGAGCTACAAGATAGCGCACCCGATGTTGAGATGGAGCCTGAGCAAGCACCACAAGTTGTTGTGGAACCAGAACCACAAGCTGTTGTGGAGCAACCGCCTGCTCAAGAGACACAAGCCTTGCGTAGATCAATTAGAACACATCGTGAGCCACAGAAATATGGATTTCTAATGACTCAGAACGGTGATGTATTGCTCATGGACCAAGATGAGCCTACTACCTATCAAGAGGCTATTACAGGGCCAGACTCTGAGAAATGGCTTGAAGCCATGAGATCTGAGATGGAATCCATGTATGCCAACCAAGTTTGGACCTTGGTTGACTTACCCGAAAGGGTAAAACCTATAGGGTGTAAATGGGTTTTTAAGAAGAAAACCGACATGGAAGGAAATGTTCATACCTATAAAGGGCGATTGGTTGCTAAAGGTTTTAAACAAATTCATGGTATTGACTATGATGAAACTTTTTCACCAGTCGCGATGATCAAATCCATTAGGATCTTGCTTGCGATAGCTGCATACCATGATCATGAAATCTGGCAAATGGACGTCAAGACTGCTTTTCTTAATGGAAAGCTACTCGATGATGTGTACATGACACAACCTGAGGGTTTTGTTGATCCAAAAAATGCTGGAAAGGTTTGTAAGCTGCAACGTTCTATTTATGGACTAAAGCAAGCTTCTCGAAGTTGGAATCTTCGTTTTGATGATGCAATCAAAGAGTTTGGTTTCATCAAGAATGAAGATGAACCTTGTGTCTACAAGAAGGTCAGTGGGAGCACTATTGTCTTCCTGGTGTTGTATGTAGATGACATACTACTCATTGGGAATGACATCCCTACCCTTCAGTCTGTAAAGACTTGGTTAGGGAATTGCTTTTCAATGAAGGACTTGGGCGAAGCTTCCTATATACTGGGTATAAAGATCTATAGAGATAGATCAAGGAAATTAATTGGCCTAAGTCAAAGTGCATACATAGATAAAGTGCTAAAGAGGTTTAGCATGCAGGATTCCAAGAAAGGATTCTTGCCTATGACACATGGCATTTCTCTCTCAAAAGAACAGTGTCCTACAACACAAGAAGAGAGAGAACGTATGAGTAAAGTTCCATATGCATCTGCTATTGGATCAATTATGTATGCCATGTTATGCACACGTCCCGATGTCTCGTATGCCTTGAGCATGACGAGTAGATATCAAGTTGATCCTGGTGAACGTCACTGGATCACTGTCAAGAATATTCTTAAGTACTTGAGAAAGACTAAGGATACATTCTTGATATATGGAGGTGAGGAAGAGCTCATTGTAACAGGTTACACTGATGCTAGCTTCCAAACTGATAAAGATGACTATAGATCGCAGTCTGGTTATGTGTTTTGCCTTAATGGTGGTGCTGTGAGCTGGAAGAGTTCAAAGCAGGCGACAGTGGCCGATTCTACAACAGAGGCTGAGTATATAGCTGCCTCTGAAGCTGCTAAGGAGGCTGTTTGGATCAGGAAGTTCATTACTGAGCTTGAAGTTGTTCCTAGCATTGTAGATCCGATTGAGCTCTATTGTGACAACAATGGAGCCATCGCACAAGCTAAGGAACCTAGATCTCACCAACGATCCAAACATATACTACGGCGCTTCCATCTCATTCGAGATATCATCGAGAGAGGAGATGTGAGGATATGCAAAGTACCAACTGACGATAACATCGCCGACCCACTGACGAAGCCTTTGACGCAGCAGAGACATGATCGTCACACTAGGTCACTAGGTATTAGATACATGAGTGAATGGTCTTAGTGCAAGTGGGAGATTGTTGGATTATGCCCTTAGAACCATTCATTAGATGATTGACTTTGGCATTTTTTTATGTATCATGACATTTTATTTATCATAGTTCATTATTATATTTGTCTTATAACTGCGTAATATAATCTTATATAATAATGTCCTTAGAATAGTAATAACACACTATTCTTAAAATATCCCTAGTCAAGTATTATTGTGAACAAGGATAACAATGATACGATAAGACTAGTATGTGGTTGACTGATGACCATTGTCATGGATATAGGATATCAAGTCATCACATAGGTACATGTTAGAGAACTATGTACTGGATCGACCCTCCATGAGAACGCTACATGGATTGTTATATGAATGTCAAAAGCGATTCTCATAGTGATGATGGTGTATGTGATCCTTTGACTTGAGATCATCAGAGATCCCAACATAGAGAATTGCATACTTTAATGCTGCTAGATGTCATTCGTAACAGGATGGACTATAAAGGTAGTAATTGGGTATGCCTTGATCTATGTAGAGGGATGTTGAGTGATCAAGATAGGATTTATCCCTCTTATATAACAAGAGTGATGTCTTGGGCCCTTTGATAGAGTGAGACTAAGAAATGCATGGCCGTGCTCGAATAAGTCAATATGAGATATTGATTTTATTTGTTTAATTAGTCTACTCAGGAATCAAGAAACGCTGATTAGACTATACAAGTGTGACACATTCCATGACTTGTGTCTAATCAAGACATCATAGGATAAAGGGATTAAACTACACGATAACATCTATCACGAGTAAGGTTATGTCGAGTCATTGACATTCTCGTTACATGGGTAGCAATGATGTGTTGCTAGATACCGCTCATTGCCTGTGACAATTTTGTCATTGCCATTGTTTTGAGAACCTATTGGGTCGCACACTTAGAACGGATCAATGAGGAGCTTAATTAATCCTATTCTGAATTGGATTAAAGATATATCTAATCCTATTCTGAATTGGATTAAGAATATATCTAATCCTATTCTAAGTAGGATTAGAGTTCTGTTTGGCAGTAAATTTTAGGGTAAAATTTACTGCCTATAAAAAGGATGTTTTTCCAAAAACATGGCCGCACTTTAAAAAAAAAACAGAAAAACAAAACATTCCTTTTAATCGAAGCTAGCAATTCGGTTATAAGGAATTAAAAAGCTCTTTAAGGCTTCTGATCGTGAGACGTTCAAGAGTCGTGAGATCCGTTCGTGTGGATACCGTAGAGGCAGGAACGAAAAGTTGCTGCTTGTGACTCGACCAACGACAGAAAATCAGAGAAAACGTCAAGTAAAATCTCGAAACCCTAATCAGGCAACTCTCCGAATCGATCTTGGTGGAGGCCGAATGATTTAAATTCCGCTGCGTGTTGTTTCGGTTTCCTTCACAAACACCATGGTAGAGAAGGAGAACCAGAAACTGGTGCCGGCTTGATACAAAGGGGGTCCTCTGAAATCTTCATTTATCCGGTGTTCTAGAACCCAGACAACAAATCCGATAAAAACAAAGAAGCAAGCGCTTGTCACCCAGAGGTCCCATGTCAAAGGTTTCAAGAAAACCCATGCATTCTTCCTCTTGCTATCTCTGATTGGTACAATCATTGATACACCCGATTCAGTGTATGGCAATGTGAAGTCCACGTACAGCGACCTGTTTGCGACAATCGTTGTATCTCCTACCGCGGCATCATATTTCTGCTTATGGTGGTCAATGAAAATTAAAATAAAAAAATCCTTTTAACAAAATCAATGTGTAAAATGATAAGTAGATGTTTTACCCCATTGTAGACTTGAAAGATTAAGTCATCCTAAGTCCCAGCGCTCTTGCCATCAGGCGTTGCAAAGGGAATGAAGTCATAACTAACAGTATACGGCATCGCAGCCACTACAGCATTGAACACATCTATGCAATATCCGGTGACTGGAATAGCTGTATGCGAATTAGGATCCCACGTTACTTTAACAAATTCTTCGAACCCCTCCTTCATTGGAACCCCAATCCTCAACTTCTTCCCATTTGTTGGGATCTCCCAGCCTTTGGGAGGAGAGGTGGTATCCCCTGGCCATATAATGGGACCAAGATCTGGCTTATAAGTAGAATTGGTGCTTTTGTTTTCCAAATTCAATTCTCTTACAAGTCCAGTTTCTGGTGTCCAAAACCCAACAGTTCTTTCTCCATTTCCATTTACGTTAACTATCTGAAACATTGATGATTGTAGCTGTCCATTAACAAAATGAATGTCTCCATTAAGACCTTTGAATTTAGTTCTTGACAACGCTTGGATAAGTTGTGGACCAATTTGTGAGACCACAATAGTTTCAAGGTCTGTTCCAATACTGCTGGAAACATTAGTAATTCTCTTGAAGCTGAAGTTTCCCTTGTTAACATTCTCAATTGCCATGGCCAGAGCAAAAGTGGCGTCATAAGCCCACAGTCCAAAAATGTTCAATTCAGCATTAATAATGGTGGGATTGTCTCGTTGGAACTTCCTTTTCCATCGAACCCTGAAGTTTTCCAACTCATTTGTTCTGCTAACGTAAGTCTTTATACCTACAACCCCTTGCATGGAATCGATGGTTGAGGTGTCTGTTAAACTCCAATGATTAGCCATGCCATCAGTCACGATCCAAGCATAACCCTCTCCCATCATTCCAATCCCTTTCGCAATGGCAAAAAGCCGAGTGCCAAGAGATGGTGGCATGTGCACAATAAACACTCTTGTCGACATTGTCATTAACTTGTAAAGCTCTTCGCTGATTTGGTCATCATTGGCTGATGAAGAGATGACACTCCGATAGGGGACACGAACATTTATCTCTTGTAAGGCATCTGTCAAGTAAGGTATAATACCCTCTCCGAATTCATTGTCCACGTAGATTGGCAAAGCTTCCACTACTAGAAAAAGGGTTTGTCGCAACGTTTAAAATCATTGCAAAATATATATTTATCGTTGCTAAAGCCTTGTCATAACGACTAAAAGTCGTTGCAAGGTTGTTGTGTTTAATTTCGATGCTAAAAGTATACGCAACGACTTTAATGGTTACAATAAAATGTATTTATTGCAACGACTTTTATCGTTTCTAATTAGATTTAGTTTTAGCAACGACTTAACGTTGGTTGCAATTCCTATTTGGCAATGATCTTTTTATTGTTGCAAAAGATAGTTTTGCAACGAGTATACCTTGTTGCTACAAATTTATACAAAACAACAATTTTATCGTTTCTAATTTTATTCACAACAACTATTTATCGTTGCTAAAAAATAATTATGCATCCATAAATATGTCGTTTCTAATTTGTTTACCAACGATTGTAGTTGTTACTAAAAAGTTTACAAAACCATATTTTTGTCGTTTCTAATTTTTTTAATAACGATTATAATCGTTACTAAAAATTTATGAAACAATAATTTTGTCGTTTCTAATTTTTTTTAACAACGATTATAGTTGTTACTAAAAAATTTACAAAATAAATTATTTTGTTTTTTCTAATTTGTTTACTAATGATTATAGTCGTTACTGAAAAATTTACGAATCAAAAATTTAGTTGCTTCTAATTTTTTAACAACAGTTATAACTGTCGCTATAAAATGTACAAAAAGAACAAAAATTTTATCGTTCTAATTTAAATAAATTTTTTTTAACAATGATTATAGTTGTTGCAAATAATTTTTTCACTACAATAATTTCATCATTAAAAAAATTATAATTTAAATAAATTTCAATAAAACTTAAAATTCAATAAAATTTCAAGACTAAAAAAGACATTTATGCAAAAGAGAATTAACATTAATAAATTAAAAATATATTTATTTTTTTGGTTACAAAGGGAATATAAAAACATGAAATAAATAAGGTAGAGCCGCTACTCTTTTCCAGCTAAGCTGCTGTAGGAATTTTCTTCTTCATAAGAATATCTTCTGGTGTGGCTAATTCATATAAAAAATACAAATTATAAATACCATTTAGCATATACAAAAACACACACACATAGCAAATGGAATATAATGGCTGGCTCTCTCTCTTCCCTTAAGCTCCTTGCTACTTCTATTTTTGATGGCCTTTCCATATCCAGGTGAAGGTCGTCGGCTGTACCAAAGAGAGCTTCAACCGCTAGCTCTAGTTGGCGGAGGCTGACGTCCAAGCCTGCCATGGCGAGGAGAGTTGAACAGAGGGCTGGACCAAAACAATGTCTGTATAAACAAAGATGATATGAACAAGATCAAAAAAATCATATAATAGAAAAAGTCAATCAAAAAATTAATAAAACAAGTCAAAATTTTAATTTACTGTGTTTATTTTAAACAGAACTCCAGTTAAACAGGTATTAGTGAGAAAAAAAAAACAAGCAAAAGGAAGAGAGGGAAGGAAGTCAGAAGCACCTGTTTTGATCCAAAGGCAGAACATGGAGATCTCCAATGTAGCGGCAGCGGCTATTTAAACAAGATGTAGGGCTATCCCCGAGGTTTTACTAAACACTAAGATTGAAAAGGGGAAGATGATGCTTATATGAATCTGATCCAAGAAGAATAGAGAGTTTTCCAAGACTGTGACGGAGGCTAGTAAAATAGGATTTAATTAGGGTTATAGTGTTTAGATAAAACTAAGGTTCAAAATATGAAGAGGAGGCTTAGATGAAATGGAAATGGAAATTTCTATGGCTTTAAAAGCTGGTAAAGTGAATTGGAAATGGAAATTTTGGATGGTGTGCAATTATTATGGAGTTTGTGTTTTATAGGGAAATGTTTATATACAGAATTAAGGAAATGAAATAAAAAGGGAGATTTTTGAGGAAAAAGTCAAATATTAATTATTTAATTATTTTATTTTTTATAAATATGATTAATATTAATAAAAAGGGAGAATAAAGCGGCTGTATTTATGGTTTTCTTGTGGGTTTAAAACAAATACTAGCTAGCAGTATTTCACTAGGCACTAACGGCAATTCAAGTTAGAAAAACACAAGGGGTTGTTTGTTTCGAGAATAAAACGGTAACACATTCATTGGTAAATGAATAAGGTAATATAAATGGGGATTGATTATTGTGATTTTGCCTAATAGAGAAAAGATCATAACGCATATGATACGGCAATGAAATGGAAATGCAAAGTCGTCCATATCCGTCGAGACCCCAACAAGGCTATAAATCCACTGTCTACTCTAGCTATAGGTGCATGGAAGATTCATTTTGGGTTGACTCATGCCCAGATAGTCTAATGGCAGTTGTACTAGAGGAATGTAATCAGAATTCATCATAAATAAATTATCAATCTTGCTCACTAAAAAAAAAAGACAGCTTCTCTCTATCAGCAACGATTGTGAAAACATAGATAAGAGACTTCTTCTTATGTAGGCATGTTTAAAATATTGAAAAATTAATACTATGAAGAAAAGAGAAACAAAAGAAAACTGAGACTGTACCAAAAAAATAAAGAAAACTGAGAATATATAACTAACCGAGAATACTAATACAGGATCTTAATATGGTAAATGATCGAATTGACTAACCTCAGTAAAAATCGATAATTAATTTGAAGTCCTCTCCCCACCATTGCAAATTAAGATCCTGTGCCGATATAGTTTCTCAAGATCATCACTACAATAAATAAACACAATCAATAGAACAATCAAAAGAAATGTTGTAAATTTAAAGCTGAAGATTGAGGAATTTAAATCAAAACCCACTCGTGCTTAGACCCATCATTAGCACTGCCCAAAGACAACGACAACGTTCCTCCTCCTCCTCCTCTTCCTCTTCCACCAGTAGTGGCCACTCTCGCCGGTAATGTCATCTGTTGTTGCATCATCATCTTCATAGCTGCAATATTAGTGGTAGAAGACCTTCCTCCGCTGTTGATTTGGTGTGGTGAAGGCAAAATATTGGGAGGTTAAAGAATTAAAGAAGACGGAATATTGAAAATCAAACCCTCCTCCTTCGACGTTGTGCTTAGGCTGTGGTTAGGAAACTATTCCGACGGCTGATGTTTGTTTAAATGGAACCAAAGTCAAAGTCTCGAAAGGTTAAATTTGATAAATTTATTTTTATTGCCATTCATAGGTGGGGTCCATATATGATATAAATTAAAAAATATGAGTTAATTGTGTCAGGAAATGGAGATGGGAGGTGTTGTATTAAATTATATTATATTTTACAAAATCATATCTTATATATTTAATAAGATTATATAATTTTAAATTAAATAATATTATAATATTATAATGTATTTTATATTTAATATTATTTTCATTTACAAAAATTAATTTATTTTAATATTATTTTTATTATATTAAGTCTCAAAAGGTTGTTGTGGCCCAGCAAGAGGGATACACATGCATCCATGCGATATTGTCTTTGAAGGCAAATTCAAAAGCAATATTTGATCACGAAATTGAAAAGGTTGAACTGATCATGAAAATCATTCAAAACTAATAAAGAACATTAAAATGTTCATGCATGAAAAAAAAAATACAAATATATACATGCAAGGTATAACCAATCAAATAATTAAGCTAACAGTTTGCAAAATTTTTTTAGTACAATATTCAATCAAAAAGAAACTAAGATGCAAGAATTTGCTAAAACTTAGAAGAAAAGAAAAGCATACGTATGTGAATTTTTAGAAGTTTTTAGTGAATTCATAATTAGATAAAAAAAATTACTGTTTTTAGCAATTTAACTTTATTGACTTAATTAGCAGGACTTTGTTGATAAAAAATTTAACTTTCAATATGTTTTTTTAAAGTAATTTTTAATAAATGATGAATGTAATAAAATAATAAAATAAAATACAATTATTATAAAAATTAATTATTATAATAATTAATAAAATACAATTTAACTTAATTTGAATGCTAAAACTTTATTAAGAAAATAATAAAATAAAATACAATTATTAAAAATATATATGTAGGAGTTTTAATCTAAGCAAATTATGATTTTGAATTATATAATTTGATTTTTTAATTTTCATTATTTTGTTTTTCTCATATTTATTTTTTAAAATTTATAATGATTATACTAAACAAAAATTAAATTACAATAATTTAACAATGACTATAAAAAGTGGTTGCAAATCTGATAAGATTTTAGAACAACTTTTTTTGTCACTATGAATGTAATATATATATATATATATATAGAATTATTATTCTATCCACCTTCAGTGGATTTTTTTAACTCCACAAGTAAGGTTAGGATAATGATACGTGTTATTTAAAAATATTGAAAAAATAATAAATAAATAAAATGAGACACATGTGGAGTTAGAAAACTTCTGGTAGTGGATAAGATAATAATCCATATATATTGTAACAATTTTTTTATCGTTGTCTAAAATATTTAAAAATTTAATTAGGCAACAACTTTGAAAAGTCATTGCAAAATATAATAAAATATCGCAACGATTTTTTTATCGTTGTTAATTAAATAAGAATTTGCAACAACAAAAAAATATCGTTACACTAAATATAAAAAAATTAATTAAGTAACGACTATGTAAAGTCATTGCAAAATACAATAAGTTATTGTAACGACTTTTTTTTTTCATTGCCAATTTAATTAGAATTCGTAACAACAAAAAATATCGTTACATTAAATACAAAAAAATTTAATTAAGCAACAACTTTGAAAAGTCGTTGCAAAATATAAGGAGATATCGTAATGATATTTTTTGTCGTTATCAATTTCATTAAAATTCGCAACAATAAAAAATATCGTTACATTAAATACAAACAAATTTAATTAAGCGACGACTATGAAAAATCGTTGCAAATGTCATGAAATTTTGCAACGACATTCTCAATCGTTGTGAATTGTGGTTGCTAAAAACCCTTTTTCTAGTAGTGTTCCCTCCATCCGAAGGCTTGAACAATGGTGCTAATGGCTATCAATTGGGATGAGTCATTTTGTGTAGCTCGGAAAAAATATGAGCTCCGAAGAGAAGTAAGAGAAGGGCTTGTTGCCGAAAATGATACGATGGGTGTCTGAGATTTGTTTCCTAAATTGATAACAAAGTTGGCCTCCATTGAAGTTTGTGGCCCTATGATTGCTTGCACTTCTACATTTTTTATCAAGTCTAGAGCTGTTTGTCAAGCAAACAATTTTATTAATTCTCAGTTCACTATTCAATCTTGGTAGTCACTCATCTATACTAATATGTATAGTAACAATCATTTTGATGCAAAAATCTCAATTACATGATCATAAATATTATATATATAAATGCATGCATGATCACTATATATGTATAGTACATTTCTATCCTCTAATGTCCCTTTTCTTATTATTGTCAATTTGTCTAGCCTTTTTTCTATTTAAATAGTAGGAAATAACATGCAATTGGGAAGAAATATAGAGAAAATGTGGCTGATAATTCAAGATTATGTGTATATGCTATTTACCCCTTTCTATATACACATATATATATATATATATAATAATATTACATAATATAGTTGTCTCCAGTGATGATTGATGATGCCTTTCACTGACTTTCTTCGAGTCATTTTCAAGATAAACTAATCGTATGGCTTTCAAGTCAAATATTCTCAACACACACAGCTAGCAGTGAGTTGAGCATGTACGGTAGATTTTTCTAGCCTCCTGAAGTCAAATGTTTGTTGGAAGTTTTGTTTATTTGTAAAACAATTAATAAATTCAAGACAATTTTTTCAATCAGAATAATTTGACATTAATTAGCAGATTGATTTCTTATTTAACGTGTATGGTCTGTTATATCCCTATTGATTATTCAACAATCAAGAAAAGAGACTCAATAATAATATTATCCGAAAAGATTAAAATGATAAATTAATGATATGAATTGTTATAAACTTCTTGTGACTAGTTTATTAACTTTCATTTTTCTGCCTTTAAATCCCCTTTTTAAAAGCTTAATTTGCTGGCCACATATTTTAGTAAGCTATAATAATATATAGTACTGGAAACCAAGTAGATGATCATTTTGGAAGGCAAAAAGTCTTCTGGTTGGTAATTTGTTCTTAATTATGTAGATTAATTCCAAGTAGAGGAATCGCTCAGTGAATTAAACATTCAATCAAATTTCATCATTTTGGTTCATGCAAATATTTGTTGTACGTACAGTTTTCATCATAAGCATGCAAATGGCAATAATAACAGATATTTGCCATTCAATTGATTGTAGTCTTTTTCTAGGAGAATTAAAGTCCAGAATTTTTTAGACAAACCCTGATTTATTTAAAAAAGAAAAAGAAAGGAGAGGTGGAAGAAACAAGACGAACCAGCAGCGGCGGCGCCAACGACGTCCGTCTTAGAGTCCCTGGGGTTCAAAACAAGCCTGGTTCTGTAGGAAGCATGAGTGGCGTAAAAGTCAGAGAGGGCCACGTTGATGCAGCTCAACCCTATCTTCCCCAGCAGATTATCGAAGTCAAGTATCACTCCCACATTAACTGCAACTGGAGCATTATTGCTCGAATTGTTTTGTGCAACAGCCACATGTACCAAGAAAATCCTGCTGGAGACCAGAAGGCAGAAAAAATGGAAAAGGGTGCTCCAGCTAGCTTTCTTCATGATCTTATTTTTGGCTTTTAAGCAAGGTCTTGAAAGGAAGAAGATACTGCAAGATATTTATATTGGAATATTGGATGAAATTGTGAGAATAAAAGAGCCGCGGTTGAAGAATTGGATGGGAAGAATCCAACTGGATTAGAAACTAGGCGGGGAAGTAGCCCCTTCTTCTTTGACTTTTATAATTTCATTGCGTGGAATTTTCATGCTATTGTATAGTTTTTTAATATAAATATTTTACACCAGTCACCAGACAAGCTTAGTTAACTTGCTATATAGCCAAGGTGTTTTTTCAATTAATTATGCGATATTATTCCAGAGATTTATCCCTAATAAAAACAATCATGTGTGGGTCTATCGACTTCCACAAATTTTCTTTTATTTTGAATGCATATACTAATTAAGTTACAATGAGTTTTTTAATTACCATAATAATGAAATAAGGCTTACGGAAGTAAGGAAGGCATGGACATTGGGTAGTATAGAGAATGGGCTGTGTCATGTGTGGTTAGCACAACTCAATAAATAGAGAAGACTGACAGGGTACTATATAATAAAACAGCTCCTTTTTATGCTCCTCACTTAATGCAGTGGGACATGACAAGGGGAACTTGTCAAAGGGAGGAAAACTACGGGGGTGAGAGGACTTGTCGACTTGATGGCTCAAAGACTGGAATTTTGTCTTATTTGTTTCGATTCATCGTTTACCTTGACCAGATCAAAGCCGTGGACGTTGTGCTATCAAAGAAAAGAATCGCTATACAGAGCGAACTGATCAGAACCTTGTGTTTGAAGGGAAATCAGCGTCACTTGCGATCCATGCCAATTGCCAATTGGTGCTTTTAATTTAATTTCCAATCGCTTCTTTTACTTTTCGTAATTCAATTGTCAAAATTAAATTTTTATTGTACTATAAAAAATAATTAAATGAATTTTTTTCCAACATCTTTGTCTTGTAATTAATACTTTTAATTGATTCATTAGACTACTTAAATATTATTACATCTTTACTTGAGTAGATTTACATTCTTTAAAAAAGTTTTGTCACAATGTCTTTTCTTTTTCTAGGTTGCAAATGACTCGCTCAAACTGATTGTAACGATCATGTCAGTCATGTAAGCATCTTTTCCAGGAAGCTAAGCTAAGGAAATTTGGATTGTTAATTAATTATTATGTCAGCTTAAAATTGAAAGGCCGTGTCGTCTCCTCTGCCATCAACTTTCTACAAATCCCCGTCACCAGATTTTCCACTTTCGTCTTTAACTACGCTTAATTAATATAGTAATTAGGATGAATCAGTAACTAATGCAAGAACGTTGACAAAAGTTTCCTAAATTAAACAAGATGACATCTGTCTGCTCCTTCCAAAGTGTTGAAGTAAAACCTTTCTTTTGTTTATATGATTTAATATTTATGAACTTCAGCCTGAGGAGATTGAGTCAGTGGCAATACAGTAAGTGCTCCGATGAGCTAACCCAAATCTAACAACTTTCTTTTCTTTTTTATTTCAATTTTCTTTTCCATCCTCTTCGCCGAATCATAGGCAACAAATTATGCCCTTTTTTATATATATCTTCCTTAATTTTCACAGTCTAACTGATGCTTAAACAGCTTGACTTCCAATCTTAGGCAGTCACCTTATTGACTAATTGAATCGAGCAGCGAATTGAATTCAATCTCAGAGCAGAGGAACTCAATTTGATTTCCAATATTTGGAAAATCAGTAACAGGAAATTAATACAAGTCATGGTCATGGTCATGGTCATGGTCATGGTCATGGTCCGTGTCAATTCTTAGTAATTAATAATGAAATTTATTTAACATAATCTCAGTAATTAACCAAAATTTCTCAGACTTGGAAATTTTGTTACATAAGGAAATTTCAATCAAAATTCCTGAATGGCGACTAAATAGTTTTTCTGAATTTCCTGATTGCCTGCCTAGTGGGATGTACTAATCGGTCAGTATATTCAACTCCTATAAACTGGAGCATATGTAAGCCCGTTAGTTGCAACCATGTATTGGGACCATCCTATGAGTTAATCCAACGCTGACGTTGGGCTTGTTAAGTTGAATATTGTTTTGATTCTGACAGCCCTTATACCTGAGGAGCGTTTGGTTCAAAAAATTTTAAATTTTGGCTAGTAATTTTTTTTGTAATGCAATTATTTTATTTAGTTACCATATTTTCTCTCACATCAGTAATTCAATATTTTGAACAGTACTTAAATGGAGGAAAATAGAAGGAAAATGATTCCCTCCTCTTGAGGTTTTTTAGGATTTCGAGATAAAATATTTTTTTATCCTATTTTACCCTTTATTATTGTATTTTGTAACTATTTTACCCTTAAATTTGTCTAATATTATAAGCCTTCACCTTTAATTATTGCATTTTGTGGCCATTTTAGAATTTTGACATGTTTCACGTACCCATGTCCTCATGCCCCACAAACGGACCAATTAAATAAATATGTTAATTTAGTAAATAGATTATTTGACATCTTCCAAATGAATAGTTTAACTAATTAAATAAATCAAAATAATTTATATATTAAATATCCTATAAACAAATTGACCAATTAACATAAAAATGTTAATTTAGGAAATAAATTAATTAACATCTTACAAATGAATAGCTTAACTAATTAAATAAATCAAAATAATTTACATGTTAAATATCTTATAAACAAATGGACTAATTAATAAACTTGTGTTAAATAAATTAATTAATATTTGTTAAATGAATAAGCTTAAATAAATAAATAAACATATAAATAAATATGTTAAACATAACTTCCATCAAAGTGTTATTCACCTTAATACAAAAGGGTAGTATAGTAAAATGTGTCATTTAGCAATCTTAAATTCTTTAAACCAAACATAAAAATCAAACATTCCCCCTAATGCAACCAAATTGGGGAATTTAAAGTTTTTCAAAACTCGTTAAGTAAAATGATTTGGAGTAAAATAATTCTAAAAAAAATCTTAATTTTCACGAACCAAACGACCCTTTAAGATATTTTATATAAGTTATAAATACTATATAATAATACACAGCATTTCTTGGAAGTTCTCTCAAATACAAAGTGTGCAGGGACCAATTCTCTGACCAGAGTGAGCAAAGGAATCAACCTGTTTCTTTTTTCCACTCATGTACTCCGTCAAATTTCCAATAAGATTAGAGACTGCTGGAAAAAGTAATTGCTTGATTGATCGCCATATCTCTGTCTGACGTTATTATAAAAGATATATTGCAGTTTCTTTTTTATTGTGTAGTTTCTGCTCCACTTACCAAAAACGTTATAAAATAGTTTCCTTTTCAATTCTGAAAAGTTTAATTTGTTTTTTTTGGTTAAAAAAAGTGTAATTTGTTGCTATATGCTAGTAAGTAGTAGCACACTTGATGTGATACCAGGCAGACCAAGAACTAATTACGGCCTAATTAAGTTCATTAGAAAGAATAAGATGGTTAAGTAACTGCATATTACTTTACAGTACAGGAAGGTTGCAAAAGCAATTGTAGTTTTTTTTTGGATTAATAGTCAAATAAATCATCAACTTTTAGCCTAAAATAGAATTCAACTCTCAACATTTTATCGCATGAAATTCAGTACATAAACTTTTATTTCAATGGAAATAGACCAAATCTGTTAAATGACCTAACTGCATTTAATTTTGCATATGTGGCATGCCACGTGGCAGCTAACTAACCTATCCACGTCAGCTATCACGTATGCAAAACTAACGGCAATTAGTGTCATTTAACAGATTTTGACTTAATTTCATAATTGTAAAAGGTTGAGGGTTATTTTCACTAAAATAAAAGTTTATGGACTGAATTTCATGCGATAAAACGTTGAGGGTTGAATTTCATTTTAGGCTAAAGATTGAGGACTTATTTAGCTATTAAGCTTTTTTTTTTTTAATAATTGGAGACAGAGGACAAAATTGTTTGAATTTAAATTCAAATATTACAATATGACACTATTTTTTCTTAATCATTAGATCAAGGAGTGGATTTTAACATAGAACCCACAAAATTGTGATAGGAGATAACCGAAGTTAAATTTCAACTTCCGCAAGTACCTGACACAACTTGATGTAGTTTTCTTTCTTCTAAACGTATCAAATTTTTTCCATTGTCTGGCTAGCTACGCTTGATACAGGCATTCATTTTCAATATATTATTTGCTTGCTTTGCAGAAAGAGGAAAAGGGGAGCGATTGCTTGTTATTTTTTCTATTGATTTCTCTAAACATGTTTGGCATATAATGCCACACATTTTTTCTGCCAACAGGAATTTTAAGAATTAGGATGATTATCTTTAATGAACAATTTTTTACGTTTAAAAGTAAATCTTTCAAAACTAATTTGCTGCGTTTTGTTTGAAATAAATCTCTACTCTAGGAAGCACTCAATAAACAAGAGATTTCAAAAGAAATTATTCCAACTAATTGTTGCTGCGGTAAGAACTCGTTTTCGTGTTGTTTCTACTATTTGCTAAAGTGATGTTTATAGAAATTTTTGTGGACGGTGAGGTACAAGCCACAAAAGCTAATTTTGTATAGGTTATGCACTAATTTTACTCATGTAGCATACTAGTGTCTACTTATTTTTTTGGATTTAAATACAAAATTCGAATTATAAAAAAGAAAAGAACAGAAACGAAAAAGAAGTTAATTCTCAAGTTGGAAGCTGGATTGCTGAAATTCAGTTATATCAGAAGTTCAGAACACAAAACAGGGGCTATCTTAACAGCAAAATAGCTAGCGAGCCCATCAGCTCCATTCCAATTATGATCCTACCTTACCTATAATACTATACGTCTATTTACATTCATCTTTTACTCGGAATTGAGTGGGCGTATCTAAATCAGTTCTACTCATGGGCCATGTCTGTAATTAGCAAGCTCAATAGAAGATCTTGCTGGCGACGAGAATATATCCGGAGATGCTGAACCTTTTGGAGTCAGATCACCATGCCCAGGAAGCCTGCCTTGTTCTACAAAGAAAACAAAGTCTGAAGAATCTGTCTGGTTTGACAAGCTTGATGGACTTGGCGGGCAGTTAGTGTTTGATGAGCTTCCAACAACACCTATACTGTGAGCACTGCAAGTGCTGCTCGGAGAATTTCTGAAAGTATGGGAGCTCAGGTCTTTCTGGTCAAAGATTCTTGACATGATTTGAATTCTTCTCCACATTGAAGTTTCAGAATGGAACTGAAAGAACACATGCCTTTGTTCATACAAGAACATTGCTGCAAAAATGATGAGTGCTGATATGGATGCAACCCCAGCAATGAGGAACAGCCCCCAAAAGCTCTCAAGACCAAGACTGTCCGAAGAAACAGAGGGGTTAGAGTCAGGACAAACTTTTTCGTTCCTGAACCATGCGTTTTGAATTTGTTCCATTTTGTCACCTTGAGTAACATTTAAGACTGCCCTTGAAACATCTTTTACAAGAGGGGAACCTTTAGGGAAGACCTGGAAAACCAAAAGAATAAATGAGCACGAAAACATTAAGCATAATACATCGAATAGAGGCATTTAATGAGAGATATTGACAGCTGAGAACTCACGAAGCCAAAGCCACCAGTTTTAAATTTTGGTTTTACCGTAGTATATTGGCCACAATATTTTGCAAGAAATAGATTAATGTAAGGAATCTCATCCAGAGCAGCAGAAATACCCCTATTAGCACTTCCCTTGGTAAAAAGTTCATGAAGTTCTTCTGGGGTCGTATATTTCCTGAACTGGGATTTCTCAAATTTCAAATCCAACAAGATACCTTCAACGAACGAGCCATTCAGAAAACCAATACTCTCCCTTCTCTTCAAGACCTCATTTATATCAGTTACAGTAGGCTGGAGTTGCTCAACTGTTAAAAGTGACGTCAAACTAGCTGTATAACTTTGGGTGAGAATGAGAACGACGAAGCACCATATGATCACCACAAATCTAGCCAAATTGCTAACCACTTTCTCCCCTGTGATAAAGATATATTATTTAATTCAATAAATAAATAAATGGGGTTTAAAAGTTGCATCAAAATGTAACTTATCTATAACTGAAAAGGTGAAAGGGTTATTACGATGAGCAAACACCATGGTTGAGAAGGGGAACCAGAAGCTGGTGCCGACTTGATGTGCAGGGGGTCCACGAAAATCTTCGTTTATTCGATGTTCGAGAATCCAAACCACAAATCCAATGAAGACAAAGAAGCAACCGCTCATTGCCCAGAGGTCCCATGTCAAAGGCTTTAAGAAAACCCATGTATTCTTCTTCTTGTTACCTGTGATTGGCACGACCATGGTCACACCGGATTCTGTGTATGGCAATGTGAAGTCCACAAACAATGACCTGTTTGCCACAATAGTTACATCTCCTACCACAGCGTCAAAATTCTGTTCATAGCACCCAATTGCGAAAAGGGAAAAACAAATTGAAGATCATATTCATTAAAACCATTCCACTGAATAATAAGAGCAATACTTAAAGACAGAAGGATTAAAGGAGGAGACCACGTACCCCATAGAACACTTGATCGGTTAGGTCATTGTAAGACCCAGCAAGTTTTCCTTCAGGCGTTGCAAATGGAATATAATCATAGGGAACAGCATAAGGCATTTCATCCATCACAGCATCGAAAATATCAATGCAGTAGCCTCTAATTGATTTTGCTTTCTGAGAGATAGGATCCCACACTACCTCAAGAAATTCAGTAAAACCGTCTTTCACTGGAACCCCAATTCTCAATTTCTTCCTATTTGTTGTGATCTCCCAGCCTCTGGGAATCGAGATAGTATCCCCTGGCCATATAATGGGACCAAGTTTTGACTTAGAAGTAGAAGTAGAGTTTGTGCTTGTGTTTGTCAAATCCGGTTTTCTTTCAAGTCCATTTTTGGGTGTCCAAAACCCGACCCTTTTCTCTCCATTTCCAATTACGTTGATTACCTGAAGTACAGAAGGTTGCAATTGCCCATTAACAAAATTAAAGTCTCCTGTAAGGCCTCTGAATTTAATGTTTGATAATTCTTGGATAAGTGGTGGACCATTTTGTGATACTCCCAATAACTCAAGGTCTGTCGCAACACTGCTGGAAATATTTGTTTTATTGAAGCGAAGGTCTGCAGTACCCGTTTTCTCAATTGCCATGGCCAGTGCAAAAGTTGCATCATAAGCCCATAGTCCGAAAATGTTCAGGTCGGCATTAATAGTGTCTGGATTGTCTTGCTGAAATTTCCTTTTCCAGAGAACTTTAAAAATTTCAAGCTTTTTTGATTTGGGGACATAAGACCTCACACCTAAAATCCCTTGCAAGGAATCACTGGTGCTTGAGATATCTATTGATTTCCAGATGCTAGTCATGGTATCAGTCATGATCCAAACATACCCTTCACTCATCATTCCAATCTCTTTCGCTTTGGTCAAAATACGAGAGCCGAGAGACATTGTCATGTGCACAATGAACACTCTTGTTGGCCTGCTCATTAACTTGTAAAGTTCTTCAGCTATTTGGGCATCAGTGGCCGAATCAGGAATGACGCTCAGATATGGGACGCGGGTGTTGATCTCCTGTAAAGCATCCGTCAAGTAAGGTATAAGGCTCTCTCCAAACTGGTTGTCTACGTAAATGGGTACAGCTTCTCTCCATCCAAAATGCTGGACGATGGCACTTATCGCTTCCACTTGAAAAGAGCTATTTTGCGCAGCTAGAAAAAAGTACGAACTCTGAAGGGAAATAAGAGAAGGACTTGTTGCAGAGAATGATATTATGGGAACATGAGATTTGTTTCCTATACTAATCAGAAAGTTGGCCTCCATTGAACTTCTCGGCCCTATGATTGCTTGCACTTCCACATTTTTTATCAAGTCTAGAGCTGTTCATTCATCAAGTAAATTCACAAAATTCTGACTTAAATTTTCAGTCTTAAACTTAAAAGATTAACATTTTCATGCTATAGGATGATGATGATGATGATGATATGAGGAAGAATTGAACATTAAAATATCAACATGTATCCGGTCTGCTGACTCGGTCAAACAATCACAAAAAAAAATCAAATATAGTGCAAATTTATACTTTTAATTCAATGAACGTGGAGGAGGGGAAATGTTTTCAACTCATTTGATGGTCAAACGTTCTTCTATTACAAGTTGGAAGGCAAATATTTCTTCAGTCAGAATATCTTGGTAAGTAATGGTGGATACCATTGTGTTCTCTATGCTAGATGAGATGCGTGAAATATTGGACATTTGTGCAGACAAATGTCTTTTCTACAACCATGGATAATTAATTCCCTAATTATGGGGCAATCTAATCTACCATCTTTTGTATGTGGTCACAAATTAATAGCTGTGTGCATACATATATAGTAGATATGAATATAAATACAGCTGTCATGGTGTCTACTTGGTTGCTAGGAACTCAAAGCTCGTGTCAGTCAATTATTACTAGTATTCACTGAGAATTGTAGAAAAAAGAAACCAATGGTTGAGTTTTATGACAATATATATATATATATGTTATTTATAATTCAATCATTAAATTAAAATATTTTTTCTTTTATTTTTCTTATAAAACTGGGTCTGTAATATAAAAGAAGACCGGAGAGAATTGACAAATAGTAATCTTTTTATATTCTATGAAAAAATTGACTTTTCTTTTTGTAAGTACTTTTTCTTGAAAAGATTCTTTTTATAAGTATTTAATTAAAATAAAATCTTTTTGCCAAATAAAGATTAACATATATTATATATAAAGTCAACAATATCTTTATGCCGGTGAAAGCGGGAGAAGAATTTATTTTATATATGATGAACAATGCAAGCACATGCTTCATGATGAAATATTTAAATAACTAGTATATCTATCCATGCATAGCCTCCACAGAGAAATGAATTAATAGAACACCTACAGCCTTAAGTAACTAATTAAACAGAAAATTGAAAAACCGAAAATCTGTCATTCTGCTGTGTAAGTTCTTTAATTTCAAATGGAACTGAATTATGACTTAGCTTAGCTTAATTACATACAGATGAATTAGAATAATTTCAGACAGGAAGGTATATAAGTAGAATAGAGATGAGAGAATTAAAGAACCTGCAGCGGCGGCGGTAATAACGTCTTCCTTGGAGTCCCTGGTGTGGAGGAGGAGCCTGGTTTTGTAGTGAGGATGAGCGGCATAAAAGCCTTCGAGGGCCATGTTGATGCAAGTCAACCCAACCTTCCCAACCAAGGAATCCATGTCGAGAACGACGCCCACATTAACAGTGGTGGCGGTGGTGTTTTCAGTCACTACCCCGTCCAGAAACCAAGTATAAATGAAGATCAGACAGATGGTGAGAAGATTGAAATTATTGGGTTTGGTAAGGCTCCTCATCTTGCAGCTAGCTCTCTTCTGCCTCTTTGAACACGGTTTCCCCTACATAGAAAAGGTCACTACATTTATAGGCCGATAAATGTGAAAAGTAGTATGAAATAAAAAGCCTAGAAGTAAACAAATCAGTGCATGGGAAGTAGACACGGCTTTGATAGACTTACTACATAAATAATATATTCATTTTCGACTTACACACACACATATATATATATATATATATATATATATATATATTGAAATGAAACTTCTTGAATTGTATTTAAGTTTTTATTTCTGTATGTATATAATAAATAGGAGCACGTTGTGAAGGAGAAAGAAAGTTACAGGAGTGGAACAGAAATGATTATATATAATATTCTTGTCTCATGTCGATTGACCCAATCAAAATCGTCTCTTCTGCATGTTCAGAATAAAACAAAAAAATAATTAATGGAAATTAATTTCAGTCAAAAAAACAAAAAGTCCGGCGAATGGTAATTATGCAGTAAGTAGACTAAAACGTAGAGTAGGGCGAATGGTTTAATTTTCGTGATTGTTAGTTGTTTGCCAATCATTTTCCTTATCAACCAACGAAAATCAAACTAGACATAGCTACGCTAGGCATGCCTGCCTACAATATTTCTCAAAGATTAGAAAGGATGGGGGCAGTAGCCCTGGCCCCATGGGGCACCCACCGTTGAAACTAACTCCATGTAATATCTCAGAAAGGCCAAGGCCACAAGACTCATGACTGCAGACTGAAGGGGTAAAAGCTCACAATTTTATCGGTTGCCGTAAGAAAAAGTAAAGAGTTAAGAAATAAACTTGCTGCATGGCTTGTTCTTACTTCTTAATGTTGTTGAATTGAGCAAACAAAACGTGTGTTGGGACAAAACGAGTGATTCTGCTTCTACTATGGAGAAAACTTCAATTCTTTATCAAAGCGTGTAATTCGTTTAGAGATAATTAATTGCTTGACAACAGTTATACTGATTAATAATGATCTTTTTTAAAGTTTGTTGTTTACGCTTGCAATAATTAAATTAAAACAGGGTTAACGTCCTTTCAACTAAACAGATCAACGTAATATCAACAAGGACATTTAAATGGATAATAATATGCAACTCATCCCTCAACCCTCACTTTATTGCAACATTAATTAAAATACTATACTTTAACTACTTGAACCTATTAAATAAGTAGATTAAATGGAAAACTCGAAGAAAATGCTTAAATCTTAGACTTCATTTTTTTATTTTAGCTGCCATCTCATGTTTCCTTGATTTTGAGTTTCTTCTTTTAACTTTTCTTAACATTTACTCTTTCCAAGTATAATTATATATGCATGTATTTAAAATACATTTCTTTACCTAATTAATTTCTAGATGGTGTTTTTTTATTATTATTATTTTTCAATCCAGTTAAAATCAGACATACGTAGAGAGAATTGAACTAAGAATTTGATTTTGAATTCAAGGTTTTGGAGTAAAGAATATAAAAGTCATAGTCATGGTCATTGTCTTTTAAAACTTAGAATTTAGTTGCAAACGATAGCAATGTCAATACGTTCAGCCAAACTTTCAAATTTCAATGACGAAAATATTTTGAAGGTATCGAGAAAATTACAAATGAATTCCCATATGCCGGCGGCTGGTCTACTACTTCATAGATGTTAATGGGCCACTAAGCTGATGCCTGATCCATAAGTTATTCCTAAACAAAGACGAGTGGCCTTGCCGCCTGTTTGCTTCTTTGATTGAATCCTCTCAAGTTTAGCAATCATTCATCAGTTAATAATACTAATAATAATCCTAAAATGACAGTATAAGAAACTAACACAAACTAAAATTTCATAAAAAATTTATTTTTTTTGTCAGCATAAATTTTAACACAACAACATTCGTACCTGAGAGTTTGCAGTCAGCTGGGCAGGGCTTTCATCATGAAAAAAGTGAAATAACAAACAATACAACCCAAATATGGATGACTACTTGATTGATTTCAAACACCATCATAAAATCAAATAATAGAAATAAGCTATGCAGTTGAAAACTAAATGATCTTGCTCGTCATGATCATATTGTGGACAAAATAGCTACCGCTCTAAACTATGTACTTCAAAATTTAACAGTGGATAGATATTCTGAGCAGAAAAAGTGGAGCAGCATGCTATAACAGCACTAGCAGTAACATCACAAAGATACAGAGACGTAAGATAACATCTTCAATCCCAACTATTCATCTCTAGAAGCAGGATCGACTCCGGTTGATGGGCTATCGGCAAAATACTCCTGGTGCTTCACATTCACTCCATACTGCTCATTCCAGAACATAAAACAATTATTTCTAGATACAAATAAAAAAAGATAAGAAAAACTAATACTCTTAGTCGTTGAAGACATGAACAAGAAGGCTTGAGAATGTTTTATATATATGAACCAGTCAGAGAAAAGCTTCTCAAGCAAACAAACATATTCTTATATTTCTCAAGGAAATTAACACATTTAGTTTAGATAGTAGAATATTCTGCAGACGCCTAAGCAGCAACAACATGCGTTTCTCAACATAATTTTGACAACGTCATGTACTGAAACAAATATATGCCTTGCTTCTGCTTTCTCTTCACAATGAATTAAAACAATCAGCTTTCTCTTCACAATGCGTCAGCAAATTTGACTGAAAAGTAACTTTTGGATTAAGTACACTAGGATTAAATTAATCAAAACCATTCACATGACACAAAAGCCAGAAGTAGCTTCTGACTTACTGAGAAGGCCATCTTATGCATATTTTCTACATGCCCTGTCCCAAGCTACATGTCCCACCCTTTGCCCATAGTCACGACCTAAGGTGGTATAAAGAGGTTAACCAAAATTATTTCAAATCTTGACCAGTCCTTCAAAGAAGCTTTAATGCAAAAAAACTTCAGTGATGGATTGCTCATCATGGTATTCTTTGTCGCATATAGATTTCTCATAAGAAGCAGAGAATACATTAGTAACCAGAAGTGATCTAATGGGAAACTAAATTTCCCTTCAGTGAGTTATTTAGTGATTGATGCTAAAACATAACACTGTATCATATTCTAGAGTTTCCTGCACTTGGCTTTCAGAAAGAGGGCTAATTTAGAAATTTTAATGCCTACCTCATGCAATGACTTTGAGAGGTCGTCCATCGTCAAGATTAGGCGCTTATCCTGTTCCAACAAGAGTGTAAGACTCAGAAAACTTCAAAAACAAACCAAAATATATTACCTTTTGCTGCTTCTCTCTTTTGTCCTTGACGACTGCAGCCTGCCTTGCCTTGCAATGCCTACATTAGGAGTAAAATGCCATGAGCATGCACACAAGAATAAGCATAAGCAAATCCAAACTGAAACTACTAAAAATCTTAGTTATTTCTTTAATATGTCCTTGCACCTGGAGTAATAACTGATAAATGCAAAGAAATTAAGAACTTTAAAACTTATTCCTTCTCCTCAAAATCCTAGGCATTTCACATCTTCTATGCAAATACTTATATAACAGTCTTGAAATTTCTGCAAAGTACTTTATTCGTTCTTTTTAAAAAAAGGGGAGAAAAGTTAAAAAGTTTTTGGTGTCATACTGTAGCGCGTCACTTGCAACTTCCGCAACAAACTTCTGAGTAGCAACAGCCACAAGCCTTATTCTGCAAAAGCACAATCAAAGTCAGACATGACCAAATATAAATGAAACATGAATAATGTGAAGCTCATGCCACCTCGTGAAATCAGAAAATATTCCAAAAGAATGCTCGAATTAAAGGAACTCAATACCCCACCTCTCTTTTTCAAGGTAGAAAGCAAGCAAAATATATCAGAAATAAAAAAGCTAACATGTAAAAACAAAGCTTTTTTTTTTCTTTCATTTTGTTGAATATATGAAATTAATGGCCTGTATTTGTCTCATTCTGGTCGCAAAGTTGATAGTAATTAAATTTTGTTATGCTCCATAATTAGGAACCCTAGAACCAACTAAAAGAAAGAAAAGTAACATTGGCAATAAAGTAAGATAAATACTCCAACTTTATTATCTTAAACCAACAAAGCAGTAAACATTAAGTAAATTTCCAAAAACGAGAGTTAATTTTCTTCAAATTTCCGTTTGGGAAGCTAACCAAAGTATATAGAGAAATTGAAATGAAAAAAAGGGAGAAATACCTACAATCGAACATCAGGACATTGAAATCCACTCTTGGCTAAGTAATGTTCCACCAATTCGTCAGGTATCTGCCACAAATCAATCACAATGAAGGTCTAAAACCTGTTAGAAACGTAGATATAGTATAGGTTTACAGGAATTCCCTCGTTTTTCTTTTTCTGAAGGAAAAGATGGAATGCAAACAAGGGAAAAGAGAAAGGTACAGTGGGAGTGTAATCCATGAGAGAGGCAAGGAAATCGGAGAGAACAGAGTGGTCATCATGCTTCCCATCGCCGGACTGCGAATTGTTGTTCATGCTCCCTTTTCTTTGCTTCTTTCCTAAACTGTCCTCTTGTTTCACGACCTTAGCTACTTGCATCATGTCAGCGTTTTATAGAGCTAGGCCGAT
This sequence comes from Heritiera littoralis, assembly GCA_031772115.1. Taxonomy (NCBI): domain Eukaryota; kingdom Viridiplantae; phylum Streptophyta; class Magnoliopsida; order Malvales; family Malvaceae; genus Heritiera; species Heritiera littoralis. The sequence continues at coordinate 661,322 of JAPDPK010000003.1, forward strand.
TGGCTCAAACCGCGCGGCTGGTGCATTTTAATTGATTTTGGGCCGTCATTAAGATTTTACACTCTAAGGCCAAGGGCCCAAGGCCTAAATTACGACACATTGTCTAAAATCATGAGAATTGAGAAATGCTTAATTCTTGGCTAAAATAAACAAACATTCATACCGTTATTTCAATTCATAGTAAAGTATAAGATAAAGCGAAAGAATCAAACCTTACTTAAATCCTCCTAGATCAAACTTGGATTGTTAAACATATAATAATACTATAAACCTTGCACCTAATCCTTCAACCGTTATACCAAACTTTGATGGTTAATAACCTTCTTTTTGAGGATATAAGCGAAAAGTAATCAAACCTAGCTCTGCTTGTCACTTATAACCCTGTGTGGCAGTGTCCGTCAGCTTCTTAGACTATAATAGGAGCAAATGCCTGACAGTTGCCAATGGCAAATATAGTCCAAGTTTTTATCAAGACTAGAACAAAATGTCCCAAGCATTCCTGGAAAATTTTATTGAACAGGAGTGGACTGCCTAATCACAAGTCCAACAGCAACCATCATAAGAATTTATGGTCAGCCAGATACACCTTTAACCGCTCGATATTGACAGCTCTATACGCTACACCTTTAAATGATAGGAAACAACACAAAATTCAAGTTCAAGTTCAACTAATCTATCTTGACATTTGCTGGCTAAATCGTTGGATTCCATACACGTCTACAATGCCTGGGGGGAACACAGGGTCGGTTGCCGCTCTCACTGCAACCTTGGCAACCGAAGTAACATTAACTGGTGGAGTGAACAGTGGGCCAACAAGTGGCAGCTGGTTCAATGATTTTGTATATTGCAGAACCTACAGAGATGGAAAAAGCTTAGTCAATGACTAATGAGACAATGTTCCACAAAACCTGAAGAACATCTAAGCTCATGCACAATATAGGCATCATCATAGTTCAGCTAAGCACAGAATCATGTCCTACAATAGGTAAATTTTCTTCTCATTTACGTTGTGATTTTATAATTTTTTGTTCTTCACATATTGAATGCTGATAAGCACATCAAATGCTGACTACTCTGACCAACTCCCCTACAAGCTAGGATGGATCATTGGACCCATGCATTTTGCTGCTGAAACAAGTTAACTGAAGGCTACAGACACAAGGAAAACAAAAAGAAAAAGCTAAAACACAGACATTTACCATTTCCAGTGGCGATCCAACAACACCTAGCGGTAACTTCACACTTCCAACACGACGAGTCCCATAAATGAAGCCAGGCCTCAAAATCACTCCTGAAATAGAAAAGGCAAAATCTTTAGGTGATGTAAAGAACCATAGCTATTTTTTTGGCATCCCTTGGTCCTACTTGTGAGAATTTCATGTTAATACCAAGACTACCATCTAAACTAAAACTTCTGGAGTTAACCATTAGCAATAAGCAAGTGAATAAGAAGCAATGTAAATAATAGCTGCAGAATATTGCACAAATTACCGCAAGTGAATAAGAAAACCCACCTCCATAAGGAAATTTGGTCAGTAACTCTGTCTCAGCAGCTCTCTGTGCCAACAAAAGAAGACAAAGAGAATTTTCCATGAGAGAGAGAAGATAATCAACGGAACACTTCTAGAACGATTATTACATTTGCACATAAAATCAAGAATTCAATCTATATGCTGACCTACCACATCTTGTGTAGAATGATAGGCATAAACACATACAATAATTACTTATCCAACACAGACACCTGAGCAGATGGCAATCAGGAACCGACAGCTAATAGAAAAGTACCTTCCCCTCATAATATCCGTTCAGTAAATAGTTTGCCAAGCCAAAATCAGCAGCAGAGATATAAACAAATCTTTTCACACCTACAAAGAGCCAATGAGAAGAAGAAACTATGTAACATACAGCTACTGTTACTGGTGGCAAAGGCCAAGAGGAAAATTAAAATGCAAGAACATAGAACAACAACACTGACAGGCTGTGAAGTTTTAGGCACTTCTTCTTCCTTTGCTTTTTCAGAAAAAAAAAAGGGGGGGGGGGGGGGGAGTGGTTATAAAAGGAGTAATTCCAATAGAAAATTAATATAATTTTCCATCACAACACTGGCTTTCCTAAACAGACACATCAATTATCTATACCTTTCTCTGCAGCAGCTCTAATTGCATTAATGTTTGCAGTCCCATTAATCTTATACATATAAGAATTCGATCCAAAACCACCAACGCAAGAGATCTAGAAAATTAAATTTAATTAGCAGGAAATAAACATTCAATCAAAGAAGAGACTAAGATGAAATTGAATCTAAGTAAACCAGGAAATTTGAAACCGAATGCCACATGTAAATTATGGAACCATCATGTATGACTGTGCATGTAAATATAGCTGAGAATTGATTGGTTGTTAAGACATCTGCACAGTTAAAGGACTACATACAACAGATGTCACTCCATCCAGAGCTTCATTCCATGAATCAGATGAAAGAAGGTTTCCTGGAATGGCAAAAACATGTTAGACACATTACAAAATGCCACCAACAAAATCATAACAAGTAAATAAAGAAAAGAAACCTTGATGCCATGTCACATTTTTAGCCCAAGAATCAGTCAAAGATGACCGGCCAGACCTAAAAAAAAAAAAAAGCAAAAACTTGAGGAATTGAAGCAATACAAGTAATTAGTGAAAAGGGAAAGGAGAAGAAATCAGTGCATAAACAAGATCAGATTTCATATAAATTTTAATTTTCTATGGGGATATTCCGGAAACATTCATTTGTAGCAAGAGTTGTAAGAAAATTGGAATACCTGCTGAGGCTGGCAACAGGCAGACCACGATTCAAAGCTTCCCTGCAGATATGGGAGCCAACAAAACCATTCCCACCCAACACAAGCAGCTGAAACAAACACTACATACATTAGTCGAAATAAAATCATACATTCTAGAAAACAGCCAACATTACCAGATTGACAAAATACTCTAAAGAACACCTTCTCAGAAGGAGGAGGTACATCTACAGTATCTGCCTCGTCAACTTTCAATGGCTCATCGACCTTCTTAGACTCTGTTGAAAGAAATCTTCCATTCTTGGGCCCACCCACTGCACTGTTTTATTAAAAAGGAGAAGATCCAACAATAAAATTATTGCTCCAAATATAGCAATAGTAAAGAATGAAATTGACCTTTCATTTATTTCCATCGGACAAAATCTTAGGGGAATTCGGGTTTCAGTTGATGGCATAGCCTATATATATCCACAAAATTATCTATGGTTTCTGACATTTCATGAATGATCGAATTCGGAAATCTAGTGTGAAAAATCTAATCGTAACAAAATACGAATCAAAGAAGCAGAAGAAAATAATAATAAACTTACTAGAGTCTGGAGAGTGAGAGCCTGGACTGGATCATCCGCAAAGCCATGGAGCTCGTTTCAAAACCCTTTATTCGATTACTGCCCTTTCTCAAACTGGAATTTTCTAAAACGAATACCGGGGAAAAAAATGAAATTCAGAGAGAAATGGAAAAGTGTTGCATTAGTCACGCAGGAGAAGGAAGGGAGCACACATGGCGCGTAATGGTAACGCCAGGTAGGGTAGTATACGTGGCCCATATTTAGCCTGTAGAAATATTTTAAGAAGCGAAGGGATTAGGTTTGGGTATTATATTAGATTCGGCGGATCTAAAGCACAGTCGATTTGTAGTTAAAGTGGGCTAGAAATTTGGGCTGATTCTGGGCTCAAAATGCCACGAGTCTTACAAAAGGAATTTTTGATTTTCAAGGAATTTGTTTCATTTGTGAGCCAAGATTGAAGAGACATTGATCAATAGAACCTTTCTTGATAACCAAACATCCTAGATGCACCAAATCAGCACATTTATTCAACTAAACCAAGTTGTAACTCATTCTATTTGTTCTCAATAGTAATCACCAATTTTTAAGAGATTTAAATGTCAAATGTTTTTTTTTTTGGAAAGTTATTATGTGGGGCAATTTTCTATTTTTAAAAAGAAACTTGAAGAAGTGAAAAAGGAGAGTTTTGAGATTTTATGGGGGCAAGTTCTTGTTTTAAAGAAATCAAGTGTGGTGATGATGTTTTTAAGACTATTCTTGGGGCAATCTTTTATCAACAGGCTTCAGCAGTGGTCCACATTAGAGCAACTCTGGGTGAAATTCAGATACAAGGTGTTGAGCCTCGAGGTTTAAGCCTTTTTGGTACATTAAAGCCACTGATACTCCAGCACAGCCTTTATTTTTGTTGATGCCTTAACACTCGCATTAAGAAGCCCAATTGAGAGCCTTACAATTTGGGTTTTTGGGTTTCAATTTCAGTTACCAATAGTGTTTTAGTAGGATAGGATAATTTTAATCACGATAAAATAATATAATATAAAAATTATGCAAAAAATAAAAAATAATATGGGTTAAAATTTGACAAAAACTTAATTGTATAAGAATTTGATTAAAATTTAAAAAAATATACTTCATTTGCATCAACATGAATTTTGATATGTTAATTTTAATATTTTATGTGACGCAAACACAAAATATGCTTGTAAATTATCGGTACTAGTTTTAGTTACTACTATTATTTCTTTTCAGGGACCAATTATATAAAAGAATTACTAAAATTTCCAAAACAAAAAAAAAAATTTCTATGCGACCTTCACCTTGCTACACTGTTTTGATTTCCCTGCCAATTCAAACTTCTTCAGCATATTAGCTGATCAAGGATTGATATAATGTAGAATCCCCATATCTCCAAATCAAAAAAGAGGATTGAAATAATGTAGAATCCCCATTTCTCCAAATCAAAAAAGAGGATTGAAATAATGTTATTATTCCTTCATTCTATCATGTGGGGCGGGGCACAATCATTTCCAGAATAAGAATGGAGGTGAAAATGCCGTGTGCCTACAAATTTCCAGGCAGTGGCACGTTGCCTCTTTATTACTACCCTGCCTTTAAGCATACTAAGGTTCATGCCTGCGCGCCACGCAAAAGAAGTGTAGTCACTGCAATGCAGAATCAAGTACTTCATGCCCTACGCATGCTTAGCCAAAACAAATTTAAAAGAAGAAATCCGATCGACAAGTAACAAGAATAAAGAAATATGCTGCAATGAGGAATGCTGGTATTGCAGGTCATTTCCCATCAAGAGATTCTCCATGTCAAGTCAATCTTTTAACTTCAGATTAGCCTGCAGTGATGAAAGCCGTAAATACCATTGAGAAAATTAACTCCTATATAGTAATTAACAATCCTGTTTTCTCCCAGAATGATGGGAATTACAAGAGAGTTTGAGGAAGAAGAAACTAACTGCAGATTCGGCATCCACCTTTGAATTATAATATCTAACATGCATATGTCGTGGTGATTTAATTTGTGGTTTTGATTAGTGCTGCCTTATCTATAGCAGGGAAGGGGAAGCCACGTCATAGATCCCACTCGAGTGGGCTGGCATGGCAAGCACCAACCCATATTCGATCTTTTCTTTCTTTTTGTTTTGCTGCATTCTGTGTTGTGACAAAAGATTCCAGCACCAAATCCTTTGAGAAGTCGTCCCGAAAATAATAGTAGATTAGTTTGGACGCTAGCTAAATTTTGATTAAAAGTAAACTGAGAATGGCCTATTAATCCAAGTGCCCTAGCTATCTATAAATCCACCACTTATTTTTGTCTTAGGACAGTAGCTAGTGCCTAGTTTAATATTCTCATATATACCAACAAATTTCCTACGAAAATGAGATGTGATTTTATTCCCACCCTTTTTATATAAGTTGCAATGAGCTAAAACGGAAAAAAGATGAAAATGGAAAATTATTAATACAATAATTAATTACAAAATAAGAAAATGATTAAGAAATCGACTATTAAATTTGGTTATCTTGTATTGTTTATTTAAATGGGATCGATGTCACCATCCATGAATAAGGAAAATTTACCTTAATATAATGGCCATGCATCTTTTTACACAAAGATCTGCATATATTAATGTGTGCATCAATGGTGACATTTCACCTATAAAATGGTGTAAGCTGTAAATGAAGTGCTAGTGTGGGAGTAATTAATTCCATGCTTATCATATGATTTATTACTGATACCACCGGTTATTATTAGTGAGTAGTATATATTCTCTTGTACTTTCGCCTTTAAAAATGTGCTACAGTCTCTAATTATGATTACAAAGATTATGGTTGATTTAAAAAAAGAAGGTTAAGTAGTTTCAAAACAAAAGTGGAATCTGATTTATACATATAGATTACAAAGTTGTCAAAAGAGAAAGCTGACACCATCAAAATTAATCAAGAATATTAAGAAAAAGTTAGGCGCATGCACATGTTCAAGCCCAAGTGGCTTAGGGTGAAAAGAAACGAATAACTACTGATCTAAAAATGCATGATGTGAAGGCATCAAAATGGTACACAGACAAGTGCAGATAGCTAGGGACCAAGCATAAGATTATTTAATCATCATTTATCTTTTGTTGGGAATGGTGGATTTATGATTCCATAAACAACATTAGAATTATTAATTAGGTGAGAAGATTAGCAAATTAAATGGCGCTGGATAAGATCAGACATGATTAGGGTGATAAAGTCCATGCCTACTAGCAAAAGAGACACCAAGGAATTCCACCACGAACTAGGGTGAAATGAAAGTACATTTTGGTTTGAGGGTAAAGAACGAATTAATGGGAAGTTGTAACAAAAAAAAAATTAATGGGGAGTTGTAAATGTAAAGTAATTGACCAAGAAAAGTTAACATGATCAAACACGTTGGATTCCAATTGCCAAGCGATTAATTCAAAGTGACACGTGGTTGCATTCCTGCCTGCTTCAAAGATGAATTATTTCTTCTATTATGCTTCATGGTTTCTGAAATTAATTAATTATACTTGTACAATACAACCTTGAAGAAAAAGACGAAAAGGAAAAGGAAAATGAGAAAAAGAAACGTAGACAAACAACCCAAAATGGGTAAGACATAAGAAGGGGGTTTAGAAAACCAGCAGTTTATGAAAACCAGTAGCTGCATTATTATTCCGTATTCAAAGATCAAGGAGACAAAAGCAAGCTAAAGCAAAAGGAGATCCAGGATATGAAATTATCAATGTGCATGTGCATGATGGGACCCCGAATTAAGAAGGCTGCTAGTTGTGATTGTCTGAATTCTAGCAATTGGTTGGCATGCAAAATCTTGACGTTGCGTCGTGAATAATCTATGACCACGACCATTTCACCAAGCTGATCGATATTGTACTTAGGCTCAATCAAGACGCATCAATTAAGAGTATCATACATACACAGTAGCTATAAAGAGCCAAAAGTTCTTGCAATTGTAGCTTTGGGTGAAGGGTGATGTATAATAAAGTTTGTTCATGATTAATCAAGAGACTCAGAGGCTAAGTGCGGTGAACACTCTCTCATTATTGTACGGACTTGATGACTCGCTAAGAATTCATCCAACACCTGAGAGGGTCAGGCCAACTGCAAATCCAAAGCCAAATTCCGAGAGCCATGGGACCTCCTTGGCGGAGAGGGTGGCAAACAAAAGGATAAAGTGCTTGATGACGGTGCTTGAACAATGCAAGTTGAGCTTCGTGCGGTCTTTGCTAGTGCACCAAATCCCGCTTTGTCCTCAGCTATTTTCCAAAGTTAATGGGTCCCATCCGACTCATTTTCCACCTGATCAGCCGTATCTCTACTGGTATACCTATACTTCTTATAATTATATTTATACCTATATCTATTGCTTAACTTGTTGAAACTTAATACTAATTATTCAACCCGACCAACTCCATCTCATGTAGGATACGTGGGTTTTTTTTTTGTTGATATAATAGAAGCTTTTGATTTGAGAAAGGAAAGAATGCAGGCGTTACTGCTGCTAGGGTTTCGAAGGTTTAGTACTGCCAAATAATTGGCAATGCTTCATCCATTTTATACCGTTGTTATTGTGTTGATGAACAGTTTCCGGACCTGAAGTTTGAGCTTAGGACGGTGCTAAACACTGCCTTGCTGAGTTACGGCAAAGCAGAACTCCATTAAAACAGTAGAACCAATGTACGGAAACAGATAGAAATGGGACGCCATTACCAAAGTTTATGTCGGGTTACTATCATCAGGAGTGAGGACGGAGGAGAGCGACCCCAGCTCCCCGCGCACCCTCAATTATTACCACTAACATTATGTTCGGTCAATGCAAAATCATTGTCAGAATGATGACTTTACCATAGACGTATAGAAAGGGAAGTGCAAAAGCAGGTTAAGAGGGGTCGTGCAATTGTTGTTGCCCAACTAGATTTCACGGGTTAAGTTGTTTGATCTTGTGACTCAACTAACTTGATTCATTTAATGTACGATTGACCAAAGTGAGCCATTCCTGGCGGTGGTCATAGGCTGCTTAGACTCAAATCAGGTGAAACCGTCAAAAATTGCTCTGCCCAACGCCCAATCCCATTTATCATCTGATTCAGCTTACCAACGCCCTAGCAAATGTCTCGACTTTAGAAGAGAAACAGTTCTAGCACTCAACAATCTCGTCTCACATGTCGTTGACTCATTTTTAACCACGCAAACAAATATTTGTAGAGTTGACCTATCGTGCGGTGAAAAATCATTTTTCGGCTTTTATGACTGAAAAAAATCTAATCATAGTACTCAACATGAAAACCCTTGATTATGGTGATAATTAAAGAACTAGAATCTATTGATAAAAGCGTTAGATCTAATCTGAGTATTTTGAAAACTGCCTAAGAATAAGTCAAATAAGATTACTTAACATATACGACATGATTTAAAATATAACATGTCATTATTTGATCGAACGATAATATTTTTAAAATATTTTGTATAATACATGTACCAAATATGGTATTATCCTATCTGAAAATATGATTCTTTCCATCTTATTTTATTAATTGCATTTAAATGATCATTTATCAAGGCTTGTGCAAGAGAGGGCAGAGGGCATCTTCAAAGCCAGCTCCTAGTTCCTAGTGCCACCAAAGCTAAAGAGTAAACATACTCCATCCAAGAGCCAACCGACGCCTGACCAGACACTTTACTCCAACTTTGAAAGTGCAGCTTTAGTAAATTGTATCTGATCACATATATCCATAAAACACCGTAGCATTTGCCTTTTGGACTCTTTACAAATACACAATCCATACCCAATCGTAGTCTCCAAAAAGGCCTGAACTTCCTCTAGAGATACGGTATGAATTGGGATTCCTATCATTTATATATGCAATTGATAAAAAGGTACCTCATCCATAACATAGAGGCGGCAGCAAGCGTAGCAGCACGATTGGAAGGCTTACTATACTTGCTTTACGCTTTATCCTATGCTATTTAATTTTCACCAGTTTTTTTCGATGAGAAAATATCTTCTGCAAGGTTAAACCTAGCATTAATGGATGATTATATAATAATCTCGTAATGAACAAAACAAGTACTCTTATTTTAATTTTATAATTTTTTTGTAGATTTATATTAATATATTACAAGATTTGAATATACTATGCGATCAAGGTTATATAATATAAAAATAGAAATCACTAAAAAATATGATAACATAAAAATTGAAAAAATATATTATCTTGGATCGGAAAAAATACGTGAAGAAAGAGACTTTATGCTGATGAATAACGGGGGTTCATATATATATGTTCATGTAATATATCTTAATATTGGAATAAAAATGATCTGAATATGATATGATGATGAAATTAGAGAGATGAAGACGGATTTGGCACAAAAGAAAGTGAATTTTTTTAAGGGAGACAGACACCATGAGATGAAATCACACAAAGCACTTGATGGACGAAATGAATGGAAAGCCACAATAGATTGTTGCCATTTTACCCATAAAGGCTTACGCTTCATTATCTTTATTAAATGATTGTGGGCTATCTCTCATCACCAATTTGAACTCAGTGCGTTTTTACTGTATCCTAAGATATATCTATGGACCCCAAACAAACACCGGAGTGCCTCCCTCATCTTACATATGCTGTGGGTTACTTACTTACTTCAATTGTTTCAAAGGTAGACAAGATATTACAGCACAATTCACAACATTCTTTCCATTCACCTTACTGGAGAATTCATTTGAAAAGAATACACATTTTTTTTCTATTTCTAAATAAAGCAAGAAATCAATGACTTGTATTGCCTGATGTTTACGCCACTCTCACAAAAACCAACATAATGTCTTCGAATGACGCCATGATTCTCTCGCAATTTCCGATAATGGGTACTTCTGTTTCTCTGCAAATACGATTCTATCCTTGGCTTAACACTATAGTCTATAGTTAATGGCCAAATCAACAGAGGACATTGTTTGGAGACATTACAAATGACATTGGCAAGATCAAGGAAGTATTTATTACAAATCACAATCCTCCCGAGTATCATTAGTGTCATCAGCAATCAAGTCAAGATGCTGGAATTGATACTATAGCTTGATGCAAAAAGAATATTGTTTCACGATCAAGTAAAATCAAGTTTTTACTTTGTGTCAGCAAGTAGCATGCAGCAACATCAGATTAGATATAGGATTATTATTCTATCTACTGTCAGCAAAATTTTTTAATTTCACAAATCGAATTAGGATGATGACACGTGTCCTTTAAAAATATTAAGAAAATAAAAAATAAATAAAATGAGACATGTCATTTTCCTAATTTTGTTTGTGGAGTAAAAAACTCCATTAACAATGTATAGAATAATTTTCCTTCTATATAAATCTATTATTGATATTCCATCTTAAAACTAGCGAGGGATTTGTCACTTTGATCCCCTTTACGTCTTTTGATGTCTGGCAGGGGAAGCATCAATGCCTTTGGATTAACATGAATCCGCTTAGATAGGTGCCTCAATCATTTAGGGAAATTAGTAATTTTCAAAAGATGTATGGTTATTTTTTTACCAAAAAAGATACATTATAAGAAATATTATAATTATATTCAAGTATTACATTGTTAAACTTAATCTAAAATCTCTTTTTTTTCAACTAAAGAGGCAGAAATTTTATTGCTTAACTAATCTATTAGATCCAATACCTCTGTAGTCATCTTTTTCTAATTGTATTAAACGAACTACTCCATGTGGAGGATTCGTAATAATCATCGTGTCTACAGTGCTAGCTTGTGCCAAGCTGGCAATGAAATCTACACATTTGTTGGCTTCTTTGTAAACATGAATAATCCGGCAAGTTCAGTCTTTATCTAACAGCTCCTTGCAAGCATTAAAAATATTACCATACAAATCACAATCATACTGTAACAGTCCGTTACCACTTTTTCACATATTTCTATACAATTTTTTCGGTTGGGCTGTCTTCGATGTCATTAACATTCAACAGTGATAGTAATAAATGATAAACATTTATTTAACAAATACGGAATATGAAAATTCTTTTCATATTCCTTACATCTGACATCCTCTATTATCTTTGTTTCACTAAAGTAGTACTGTTTACTTATGTCTGAAATGTAAAAGAGAAAAAACTGTACCTGTCATGTTTAACATACTTTGCCCCAGTGCTTTATATGTAGCTAATTCTCTAACTCCGTGTCTTTTATCTGTGGAGTTAAAACAAAGGGTTAAGCGAACTACGCTCTCAGTAAAGGAGATATATGCTGCTTTATAAAACTAAAACTATAAACCACTAAATATTTGTTTTTCCTAAAATCATATCAAGTAGGAAAACAGTGGATATAGTAAACAACACTTTATATACATCATCCAAATCATTTGCTCAACAGTTTACCATAAAGTGAATTAAACAGCAAATAGGATTTAAATAAATCCTTTCAATAAACAGAAATCAACAAGTTTAGACTAGGCATCACCCTACGAATAACTCATGCTCTCATCATTCCCACTCCCCCTCCGGGAATGTAAATTGTCCGCTTTTGGGGCACCCGTAGGCCATCGCCCCTCACGGCTATCTCAGCTAGATCTATGGCCATAATCTATAGGTGGTCCTCGGGTCCACTTGCCATGTGACCTCGAGACCGCTGATGACTTGGCGGGTCCATTAGCCTTGTGACACCCCGGAGTGCACTCGTTGGTCTATTGACCTGAGCCATCGCCCCAGTTGGGTCACGCAATTATATGAATGGTAATGCATGAACTCAGGGCCTAACGTCTCAAAATCAAGTTATATCTCATGAAAAACCTTTATGGAATTATTTCATAATTTCTATCATTTTCTCAAAATGATTTGCTTTCCAAAAGGTTTCATATTTTCTGTTTACAAATATATTAAAAACAACCTATTTTCACCAATTTACGCATGAGAAAATATGGATTAAATTGGCTCGCTAGGGTCAACTCGCCCATAGTGGCTCGCCCATAATTAGTTCGCCCGTTGTGTAGAACTAGTGTTCGCCCACCAACTTTAGCCTTTTAAAACCAAGTGAAACTAACTCGCTCATGGCAGCTCGCCATGGTCAGTTCGCCCACTATAGCATTGCTCATGGACAGCTCGCCCAATGCGACACTTCCATGGTCAACTCACCCATATTCAACTCACCCCCAAAAAGTTTCATATTTCTATTTTCAAAGATATTAAAATTAGTTTATTTTTCGATTAAGAAAATTTGGAAACGTGAAACCTATTCGCCATGGTCAACTCGCCCATTTGGCTCGCCCATGGTCAAGTCATCAGTGCGGTGAACTAGTATTCGCCCGCCACTTAGCTTCTCAAAACAAAGAAACATGGCTCACCCAAAAGAACATGAAGGGGTTCGCCAAACTTGGCTCGCCAGCCAACATTAGCATTAAAAATCAACTTAAACTGGCTCGCCCATAGCGGCTCGCCCACTCTGACATTGCCCATGATTTTCTTCACAAAAGGGTCGCTCGCCCCAAAACATTATAAAAAGGTTCGCCCAAAATGGCTCGCCCGTCTTTTATTAAAACAAGGGTTGTTCGCCCGAAAACAACACTAAAGGGTTCGCCAAACTTGGCTCGCCCGCCCTGTACCATTTCGCCAAATCATAACATAAGGGTCGGCTTTTAGCTCGCCCAAATCAAAATAACTTATCAAATAAATGCATGTCGTAAACCAAAATAATTCTAATATTTTTATAATATTTCTACTCCACAGAACATGCATTTTACTTCACATACAACTTCCTTAACTGATACTACGAAGCCTTGCTTCGCCTTGCTTCCTGCTCGCCAATAGCCATTTCAAATTCCCGGCTGCAAATAATTTATAAATTCTATTAATATTTCCTTTTTCCAAACATTTTTAGTACTTTGGCGAGACTTAATAATCAAATAGCTCGCCCACAAGAGTTCTTACTAGCTCGCCCAACTGAGCTCGCCATTCATCAAATGGCTTACAAGTAGGAGCTCGCCCGCCAATACTTGCTATTAATATATTTGGGAGCTCGCCCAACATTCAACCCGCCAGGCCTTTATTGGCTCAAATGTGTGTATTCGCCCATAATTCAACTCGTCCAATGCCTATTCATATGAGTTTGCCATACGTGGTTTTCTACTCAAAGATGAGCTCGCCTATGAATTAAGCTGGCGTTGGGCGACCTCACCCATCTGAATCAAATCTTTTAAATTGGCGAGTTCTTTATTTCCTACTCGCCTTATTAGCGATCACTCAAATTCAACATGGGCGATCACAGGAGTCGCCATTCTCCTCACTTTTCCAATATTTTCCTTATTTTAGTTTATTTCCAAGACCACATCTCGTTTCTAGTTTTCATATTCTCTAAGGATTTAACTAAAAACAAGACTGCATCTATGTTTATTACTTTGTAAAACATAGAAATCTACCATTAAATACCATAGCAATAAGAAACTCACCTTAACCAACTGCACTTCCAGAACAGCTTGCTTTCTGTCTCACGTTGGCCTTTCTTTGCTTATTCCTTTAACTCATCAAACTAAGGAGGAAAGGTTTCCAAGTAGGTTTACTTGTTTAGCCAGCTTATGTATGAAGTTTAGTAGATCAAGCATGGTGGAGATGGAAAGAACTGAACATGAACTTGCAACAACAAAGAATCAGTTTTTCATTCAATCTTCATATATATATAGCCACGCTTTCCAAGCAGAACCCATCACTTGACCTTATCCCATTTTCTTTCATTTATATCACGTCTTTCATGCATTAAAACCCGAGGAAAAACTGCAGCAAAAGGAACGGCTATGGGAAGCTATTCTCTGCACATTTTGACTTACTTACTTTGCCATTAATTGTCTAAACCAATTGGCAGGAGGACAAAGTGGCATGAAGTCCACTATAGCCTCTTTTCTTGACTAATTGCACCTTTGTCTTATTCCTCATCCAATAAGGATAATTTCTTTATTGACTATAACCTTTCTCTATTTATCGTCTTCAACCGTATGACTTACAAAGTCAATTTTGGCTGCAAAATGGTTTGAATCTATTTTTCATTTTGTCTGTACTGATTCCAGTTCGCCTTGTCAACTTATGACCTCAGCTTGCCAATCTCTATTTCAATTTGCCAACCTTTGAGCTTGCCAACTTTATACTTGGCAATTCTGAGAAATTTCCTTTTTCTTGGCAATCACATTGTGATTTGGCGAGTAGCTATTGCCTTTCTCGCCAACTAAGCTATCATCTTCCCCTCTATATGGGCGATCACATTATTCACCATACTCACCCTTTGAGTGATCATTACTACATTCACTTGGGTGATCAGAGCCTCTCATCACTCGGGCGATCACCTTACCAAGAACTTGGTGAACTCACTATTCACCAATATCGCCATTAAGTCAATCTCGCCACTATCCATTGGTGATCACCCTTGCATAGTACTCGCCCATAGAGTATTTCACATAAATTGTTCTGTTCATATCTCAAGTTAAGGAGCTTTTCATCCTCTTGGAAATTAACATTCATTATTCATTTAATTTCCATTATTAAATTTTATAAAATTAAGGTTTACAGTAGTGTAGAATCAGATCTTACACATACACTGGATTCAAAATTTTCTGAGTGGCCACCAAAGAATCTGTCTCTAATGGAACCTTTCGAAAACTTGAATCCCAAGTAATTTTAAGTCATGTTAAAATGACAATTAGTTTTGCTCTCAGAGCTGTTTCCCACCCCAATCTCCTAGCAAAACTGCTTAGCCAATTGCAACTGCAATTCCCAATAATACCGCTGACAACCCCAAGTTTTGAGTAAGCGGTTGCATCCACGTTGATTTTAACATAACTAAAATCTCCTTTGTTAAAATTCTAGAACCTTTTTTTAACACTACACTAAGTTGTTATTGATAAAACAAGTATAGTTGAGATGACAGAGAATTGAGATTTGTATTTAAAAGGTAATATATATATATATATATATATATATATTGTCACAATTCACAACATTACTGTTTTTATGGTTTTGGAATTTAAAAGACAAAAGCAGGCATTCTTTAAAGATTTGAAATGAAATGATAGAATCAGCATCCACAAGCACTTTTTTTTTAGGTTACAGCATCCACAAGCTTTCGCATCAGGTTAGATATAGCACACACTTTTTAAGCTTGGTGTACTGTATAGTCTATATTAAATCTTATTGGCAAAATCAAAGCAAAAATACTAATGCCTAATATGCTATACTCCCATGACACAGAGCCACCATTGGTGGTTCCTGCGGACCCACACGAACAATGGGTCCAATACTTCTGGGCCCGACCACGACTCACCAGCCACCATGGTCTATTGTGGTCACTACCCGGATGCTGAGGATCTGAGCCAACAGCCGAGTGCAACCGGCCTCATTACTAGAGGAAAAAACAACGCAACACAGGGCCAAGTCCGTGAGGACCGTGACTGTTTTCGAAAGGCAGAAATTTCTTTGCTTTGTTTTCCCCCACTTTCTCTTCTTATAAATAACAGGCCTCACCGTCTCTGGTTGTCAGGTTCACACTCTTCTCCTTCTTTTCCTCTACCCAAACCAACCCACCACCTTCTCTCTTCACCAGAAAAGTCTATAATCTATAAAGAAACACAAGATATGAGACCTATTAGCAGCTTTAGCGAAATAAAAACAGCAACAGGAGCCTCATTGTCACCGCCAGCAATGGCGCAGCCACGCTCTCCATGGCACTCTCCTGTGCCCTACCTCTTTGGAGGGCTAGCAGCGATGCTTGGTCTCATTGCTTTTGCTCTCTTGATTTTAGCTTGCTCTTACTGGCGACTTTCTGGACGTTTGGACAACAGCAGTGAAGGAGCTGATGCCGAAAGAGATGTTGAAAGTGGTGAAAAAGAGAGTGATTCAAACAAGCAGGTGAAAGTTTATGAGGAGAAGATTTTGGTGATAATGGCGGGTGAGGAGAAACCTACGTTTCTGGCCACCCCAGTATCCACTAAAGCTTCCTCTTTGGGTGATAAAAATGGTAAATTCGAGGACCAAGAAGGATCAGAGAAAGCTGAAGGTGGTGAGAAGGTGAAAGAAGAGATGGGTGATGATCGTGATCAATGCCAACAATAACAGAAAACTCAGAGAACCATCACAAAAGCCCGGGGAGTCAACAACCCAAGACCAAAATTAAACCAGTGAGCTCAGCTCTTAGCTGTTTTCCTTTTTCTTCCTTTCCATTTTGGCCTTCCTTTCCGGAGAGCGACAGAGTTTTCTCTGTTTTGATTTTTCCTTTCTTCTTCTTCTCCTTCCGTTTTTGTTTGTTGTTTTCTGGGTTTTGCCTTCTCATTTCTGTGTTGTTTTTGTTCTTTATTTATAGTCGGGAAATGTAAATTTTGCTGAGATTATAATTAGACATGAAAGAGTTTTCTTCCCAAATCCCAACTAATTACAGCCATATCCCATAAACAAAGCAGGTAACAATTCCTCATGTCATCAAATTTTCATTGCATTTTACAGTTGGCCTAACAGGCACTTTTTGCCTGAGACATCATTATTGAACAACCTAGATGCACTTGCTTGGCTGCCTGCTGCAGCGTGCTGCCTAAAATTACTTGATTTCAGAAATCCCAAATATTTTACAGGCACAATGAAATGACCTTAATAATTGAACTCTTTATTTTATTGGCCGTGTCCTTGCACAAAATTCAACCGTTTTGAGCCGTTTGCTAGTGCAAGATATGATATAAAATTTGATGGAATAATCTTTTTTGTTCAGGATTTCTCAGTTTCACTTTTAAAGTACTAATGGAGGAATAAAGGAAAGAAAATGACTTAAATGACATATTCCTGAAAGAGTTCTTCCTAGCTAGCTAGGTTCTCTCTTCTCTGCTGCCAGGATGCTGTCATCCGATTACTTGCGGGAATTGAAAACCCGGAAGGTGGGGGGCATTGATTGAGAAAGTATGACGATGGGACTCAGCAGTTTCTCAGCAAACATGGGACACGTGCAGGCATTAACAAGATAATGAAAAGCAGACCTTAAGCAGTGTTGTCGAACTACGCGGCGACGCGGCGCCGGCCTTTCTTCTTAAATTAATTCATTCCACTTTTTCTTCACTTTCTTTATCACTATTGCTATTTATTTTATATACAGCAGTGCTTGCTATTAGTATTTCCAAATTTTAAGGTCGGAGATATTTTACACATGCTGTTGAGAAGCATGCATGCGAAGCGCAAGTCATCCCCTAGTACACTGTCCGATCTTCAACTCTCTTTGAGTTCATCACTAGGGAGTAAATAAGACAATTTTCGTGCACTCTTCAAATTTAATTCATTTATTTTTTTGAGTTAAGTTTGTATTTAAATTATTTGAATGATGAAATGAATTAAATTTGAGTATTTTAATATTCAGTTTGAGCAGTTGGCAAATTTAATCAAGTTTTTTTAATATATATATATATATTTATATTTTATGTATCATTGAAGAAAGATAAATTAAACTTATAGAATTAATTTCAATCTTATCTAGTCGATTTCAAATTTATGAAGTCAAACATAGTAGTTCGAATATTTTGTAAAATCAAGTTTTAACTTAAAAAAATTAAACTTAATCAAACTAGAATTAAATTTCAAATTCTGAATATTCAAACTACATCAAATTCGAACATAATATTAAATTATTTTGAAACCATTTTGATTTGATTCAATTGCACTTTTAATCATTATTCAATGTTCAGCACTATAACTATTCTTGGATTTAGACCTCAGGTTGGCCTGGCCCTGCAGAACTGCCATGAGGGCCGAGGCCTGAATCAGCCATATTAAATGGGTATTGGTTTGGCCTCATATACCCGCCACCCTCTCCCTCTCGTGACTTATATTGTGACAAAGTGAATTTTTTTTTTTTTAGAAATTCAGTAATAAATGGGAATTTTTTGAGAACAATGAGAATTATAATCAAGAGAAATATTAGGGATAATCATTTTTTTAGTTTAAGCATAGATATTATCATCCGTTTTACGATCTGAGATTAATTAAGAGTGGTAAACTGTAAAACGCTCTCAACAGTTAAAGATAATCATTTTTATAGTTACATTTCAATATTTTTTATTTTATTGGGTCACATCATTTTTTAATTTTACATAAAGGCTTGTTGCCTACAATTACAATTGAGGAAAGCATTTTTTAACATCCACAAACTTCAACTTTTCAACTTTTTATATGGATAATCAATTTTTCATGTAAAATTAAAAGTGATGTGACCTAATAAAATTAAAAATGCTAAAATATTACTATTAAAGTGATTGCCTTAACATTCCCTTATAATCAAACAAATGAAGATAATAAATGGTCTAGTGATTAATGATGAATTGTGGTATATCATAAGTCTTGAATTCAAATCAAAGCACCGTATATCTAGTTATTTAATTTTTTTTTGTAATTAATAAAAATAAATAACTCATAAAAGGTAAGAAAAGAAAAAACCTATAGTAGTCTAATCAGCATTCACCTGTATCCTGCCAAATTGCATGCAAGGAGTAAAGGACAGTAAGGTGATGAGCTTTCTTTCACTCCATTTATGGTGATTACAAATGCTGAAGATTCTTACAAGTTGGACACCAAATAAAACTGCAAAATTGACAGTTTGCATTCTAATTGTTAACCTTTCTTCGACTATAAATATTTGAACTGTTGAAGTGGACAGTAAAGTGGCAGCTAGTGTATTCGGCAACATGAAAGTTTCATATCTGCCTCTGCTTTTACTGTTGTCCCTCATCCGGTAATGGCACTAATTAATGAATATTCTTTGATTTCCCTTTCATTTTCTGATCTTTAATTCTATGTGCTCGTTGTTGTGGGTTGGAAACAAAAACAGGTGAATTAGCTGAACCATGCTGGGTACGTCCGATTAATCTTTCCAATTGCTCGAAACGAGCATGCGTGCAATGCTGCGTCGACACGTATGGCGCAAGTGTCAATGGCGGATGCATGGACGACGAAACTTGTTGCTGTTGGGATGCACCGAAGATGACATGAAATACTTAATTTAAGACCCTTTTTGTTTCTTTGTCCTAAACATGTCAAATAAGGAAAGATGGAACTTGTTGTCTTGTTTCTAATCAAATAACTTTCGAGTTCTCATTTTCATTTTTTAAACAAGAAGTCCTCATTTTCATTTGCAATTGCTTCTACTCATCATTTTATGAGGCACTGTTATTTGTTTCAGTTGAAAGGGACACATAATGAAGCAAAAGCTTCTAACTCTGTATCAAAATTACTTGGCTATTTTACTGTTTTTTAAAAACCAAATTAAGATAAACAATAAGGTGGTAAATAGTAAATATTCAATCTATCAACGACTGTAAATATGATTACAATAAAAAAAATGTGATGCAGCTCAAACTGATGAAGCTTCTCAAGTGGCTGCAACAGAAGTTACTGCACTAGAAAAAGTGAAATGATCTGGAATTTCCAAATTAATGAAGAATAGAGAAGAACAATGTGAAGAACAGAAGAATGAGAGAGAAAGAGTTTGTTATAGACGAGAGAGAGATTTGTAAAATTTGTTGTCTATTTCGATATCCTCTCTTCCATTACATTCTGGAATATATAGCATCATCAGTACACAATTTTCATACCCTGTTAACAACTACTAACATACTAATTAAGACTAAACTAACATATGAGTTTTATTTAGCTAAAATGGTTGCGTTTCTACTTCCTTACTTTTGGCTAGTAACAATACCCCTCCCTTCAAAACATCCTCGTCCTCAAGGTTGAGATGTTCAGTAACATTTCCTATAATAGGCAGTAGGGTAACAGTGGCATATGCTATAAGAATTGCTAAAACAGTAAATGCTTCCATGCTTCCAGGCCTTGAAAATGTTTTGTTTAAGGCACATTCAAATGAGGATGCACGTGACCATGGCTTCTTGGTCTGGAACTTGTTCATGGCCTTAGCCTCCTTCCCACATTGTCCACCGGCCAAGAGTTCAATAGCAAGGACTGAAGCTATTACAATTTGCATGTTAAGCTTCAACAATGTATTCTCAAACATGACATGGAGGCCATTTAAGGTCTTATAGCCATTAGCTAACTTCCAAACTGTCACAACAACAACGTGGGAACATTCATTTTTCAGGAGATCATTGTGAACTTTGATGTTGACACCACCATAGAAGACAACTACCTTGATATCAATCAGGTAGGTACTGAATTTCGCATTAACTACAACAACAAACATATGCGCATCAGCTGAAGCAATTGAAATTACAACTTTCTTGGTGTCACCTTTCATATGTGCTGAGGCCTTAGCTATTGCTGTCCAAATTCCAAATAACTAAATAAGAAGCTCAGATTCATAATCATCCCAAGGAATCTCTTCAAGTAATGGCAAGAGCTGGACATTATCCTCTAACACAGTCTCCTCAAGGTTTAGGAGGTGACTAGGAAAAGCTTCAGCAAAATGAATATCATTTGTTGACTTGAGACATCTAATGAATGAAAAATCTTCATTCAAATCTTGCAAAATGACCCTTACAGCAATACCAAAATCCACAATACCACCCTTGTTGTAACATTCCATGACAGGAACCCATCTTGAATTACCAAGCCAATTGCAGATGAGATCATGTTCCTCAACATATAAAAGAAGCTTGATGCCATCCTCAAAGAGAGCAAGAATGCCAACTTCGAGATTCCTTAACCAATTGACTAACATGGCTTGATAAATTGTAGGGTTGTAGGACACTAAGTCCACATTCTCCAAACCAAGGGCATCTCTAACAAATTTCTTGTTCAGAAATGTCTCTACAATTAAAAAGTTATAGCAAAGGCTCCCTTCACATTTTAGTTCATGTGCCTCCTGAAGCAGCCCAACACAATACGTAGTAACAACCCTTCTAACAAGATTTTTGTTGGAACAAAAACCAGCTTCCACATCATATTCAATATCACACTCCTCAATGATAACACCATGACGCACAAAGTATCGCCAAACAAGGATTGGATGCCCCCCATTACAACCACTTGCACATAAAAAACCAAAACATGCAAGGGCAGTAACAAACAAGGATATATCCAAGCCAAAATAAAAGTTAAACTGACCAAATAATGATCCAACAGCACCAAAACCAACAGCAACTATAGCATTTAAAGTAGCATCTTTGTTTGCATCAGGCATGATAATGCCATGAATTTTGGCCCCTAATTTAGACTGCACATGCTTTCCTTTAGCAGAAGCTCTTTGATATATGTGCATGCCAACAGCATTGGAACCCACAACTGATGCAGATTTGAAATCTTCATTATCACAAATAGCATTAACAATGTCATTGGCACCATGAACAATGTTTAAGATACCAAGATTCTTCCCCATTACTGTCCGCAATGGTCGAGAATCGTCAGCTTTGATACCAAATGATGCAGCTCAAACTGATGAAGCTTCTCAAGTGGCTGCAACAGAAGCTACTGCACCAGAAAAAGTGAAATGATCTGGAATTTCCAGATTAATGAAGAATAGAGAAGAACAATGTGAAGAACAGAAGAATGAGAGAGAAAGAGTTCGTTATAGACGAGAGAGATTTATAAAATTTGTTGTCTATTTCGATATCCTCTCTTCCATTATATTCTGGAATATATAACATCATCAGTACACTATTTTCATACCCTGTTAACAACTACTAACATGCTGATTAAGACTAAACTAACATATGAGTTTTTTTTAGCTAAAACAGCTGCGTTTCTACTTCCTTACTTTTAGCTCGTAACAAAATGACACAAATTAAAATTAATAAAACTTGTATATTAATTTAATAAAAATTAAAACATAATATATCCATATAAATTTTAACATAAAAATTTTATATTTTTTTACTTAAAAATACGATTTTCCGAAGTATAGTAAATGCCAGATTGCCAGAAAAAAAAAAAAAAGCTTGGAATCTGAAATTAAAACAGTAAAGCAGCCAATCTACGTTGACTGTCACTGACTGGAACAATAGTGGGTGGCTGAGGGCTAGTTGATAGAGCAGCTGATTTATTTTCGATGCTTTTGCTGCGACTAAATGCTACTTAGTAGGAGTATTAGTAACTGCTAACTGAAGGAACCAACAGCAAAAGGAAAATGGGTATTGTTTTCACTCGGATGTTCTCCTCTCTGTTTGGTAACAGAGAAGCTCGAATCCTCGTTCTCGGCCTCGATAATGCTGGCAAAACTACTATCCTCTGTAACCTTCTGCTTTTTCTTAACATGCATATCGTTTCTGTTCCTTATTTTCCACGTTTCTTTTTAATTTTCTGATGTTTGGGTGTTGTTTATTGGGTAATTCATTTATTGTTTTGATTATCTTCCACCACCAGATCGACTTCAGATGGGCGAGGTAGTCTCTACGATTCCAAGTGGGTTTTAAGCTACTCTTTCAATTCTTCTTGAGTCTTCTTGTTTTGGGTTTTGAGATTTTTTTTTAATTATCAAATAACGAACTGATAGCTTCGATGCGAATTTCTTCTCATACCTGTTTGCAGCGATTGGGTTTAACGTAGAAACTGTAGAATACAACAACATCAAGTTCCAAGTATGGGATTTGGGTAAGTTAACGTTAACAGATCACAAACTTAGCATCGGCTTATATGCGAACTAATAAATATTACTCCTTTTAGTTGTTATAGGAATCAGCATACAAGCTTAGCAAAGTCGACTTTAAGCCTTTCATAGTTTTCCCTAGCAATTTTTACGCATGCAGTTCATATATATATATATATATTTGGTTGAAACAACTGAAATTTGATTGAACCATTAAAATTCAGTTTGATCCTATTGTTATCTGGTTGGCCTGCTCAGTTTATCTTGCATTGGCAAAAAGCGTTTGGGAACTGTATTTACAGTTCAAATAATGTAGATTATATCAGCTGAAAATTTTCGTTCTTTATGTTTGTAACTTGATGATTTTACAAAGAAAGTATCTCAAGTGTTGAGTTTACACTTGCAGATTTATTTTGCATATCGGCTGTGAGCTTCTTATAACCATTTATTTGTTGCCTTCATATGTGCCAATTCTCTAGGTAGCTCGCTCTAGTTCTTTCCATTTTTCCCTGTTCAGTTAAACCAATTTGTTGGTTTAATTAAATGTGCTTTTCTTTTTTAACAGGTGGCCAGACAAGCATCAGGTAACTATCTTCTAGCTTCATTTTCTTGAGGAACATCCCAATACATATGATGTAGATAAGATTTTCAGTTGATTTGCAAAAGTAGCTTTAACTGACTATGTCCCGTATAATGATGGAGATGTAACCTCGGTTCCTTTGCTCCCTTCTATACTTCTTTCTTATATGGTAATATTTTGTGGTTACCTCTTTCCTGTGCTGTTCATTAACTGAGACAATGAAATTATACAATAAAAGATTCATCATCTTTTCTTTTGTTTCCTCAGGAAGGAGCTGTTGTTTCCGTTTTATGTATTTCCAGTTTGCATTCTTTGTGGATTGTTTTAGTGCTTTTCTGGTGCAATTTGCTGTTTGTGATGCTAACTGGCTTCTCCCCCCTTAACACTCCTCTTCCACTTATCCCTTTGGGGCAATTGCATTTATTACAGGCCATACTGGAGATGCTATTTTCCAAATACACAAGCAATAATTTATGTTGTTGATTCAAGTGACACTGATAGAATTGGAATAGCCAAAGAAGAATTTCATGCCATTTTGGAGGTATTCTTATGGCTAGACTGGCTGGTCATCTTTCCCTCCAAGCCCTGATTAATCCCTTTTAAGGCGTAATTTAGAATGCTTATTATACCATTAAAATCTTGGACAGGAGGATGAACTGAAAGGTGCAATAGCCCTAATTTTTGCAAACAAGCAGGTAAACACTATATCTCCTCTTTACTCTACTATCCAAAGGTCAATATTGGTATTCTCAAAATATTACTAGGTGGGCAGGGCAAGATTCCCAAAACCTTGATCTTTCCATTTTTACAATTTTAAACTCATTGTTCTAAATGAATAGGATCTGCCTGGTGCACTTGATTCTGCTGCTGTAACTGAGGCTTTGGAATTGCACAAAATAAAAAATCGTCAGTGGGCAATCTTTAAAACTTGTGCAACAAAGGGTGAAGGTCTCTATGAGGGCTTGGACTGGTAAGAACAGTTTGCTATCAACATGCTTGACATTTGGCATGTAACTATATTAATATACTGGTTTTAAAATGTGGTGTTGCCTTGTACAAGGTTTATCTCCAGTCTTGTCTCTAGTCACGGCAGTTGTTTAGTATCAAACTTAGTTTATGTTGGGGTGGAAGCTTTCATAGGAACTATTTTAGAGTAGAAGCATTGACTAGTTTCATGCTTATCTTTCCCTTTGTTCTGTTAGTGTTGTGAGCATCACTGATATAGATTTTGTAAACCTCCCATGAACTTTCTAGAAATAACTGCAAGAACTAGGAAAACTTGCAGGAATTTAAAAGCAACATGAACGATAATCTTAGACCGAAGATGTCAGAGATGGTTCATCAAATTAGATGTCAAAATGAATGTCTATTATTTCATTTAAAACTAAAAACTATTGTGAAAATGTAGATCACCGATATTTTGATAGGAAATAGCAGTATAATTTTCCTCTGGATGTCTGCACAGCAGCCCTTTTACATTACTGTTAATATTACCTTATTGCTAAAGTTGTATTGAAACAATAGAGGCTCCATTTAAAGTAATAAACTGTTATGCAGGCTAAGTAATACTCTCAAGTCAGGAGGTGGCTAGCCTTATCGGAGGAAATTTCAGATCACGATTTACTAAACGTACCTGATCCTGGGCTAACCAGTGTCACAGCCATTGATTAGTACATAGTAGCAGTTGGTTTTGCCTTAATTTCCTTATGATCTCATGTTACAGGTCAAGATTGTAGAATTTGAAGTTAATAGAATTTTGATTTGGAAAAAAGACTTCTTTAATTGATCATAACCAGGCCTGTCCTCTGGTAGTGGAAAGCTTGTTTACTTCACTGATGAGTTAAGCTCTATAATAGCAGTTGATGATTGATCAGATTTAAAGTTAATGCTGGGCAGGTTAAGCCTTGTCTCTTGTGCATTCATCATCTGCAGAAGTGAGATGGTGGGGATTGGAAGAACTGACAGCTACAGCTAGCCTTTCTGAACAACCAAAAGATAAAAGTCAAGAGTCATGAAAAGTTGAAACAGAAAGAAGCAGTTTCATGACCTCTGCATGATATAAGCTTTACAATGAGGTGAGGTGAGGTGAGGTGGGGTTAGAAAAATGAGCCCCCGCCCCAACCCAAGCTTCAATCTGCAGTCGCGTTCTCCTTTTTCTTTTTTTAATTTACTTTATGGCCGGCCGGTACCCCCATGCTTCTCTTCAGTTTGATTAATTAAGGTTGGTTGTCGGACGGTGCCTCTCGTTTATCCGTTTTTATTCATCCTGATTTTAAACGTGACTTTTTCATTTCACTTGGTCGGGACTCAGAGCACAGGTAAGAAAGAGAAACTCTACAATCGAAATTAAAGTGCAAAAGAAGTTGAAAATGGAATTTAATTTACAGATTACAACGGTCGGTGTAGGGTTGTAAGCTAGGCTGAGCCTCAGCCTAGTCATTCATAAATAACACAAGCAATAATACTAATAATAATAATCGGATTTTGAGTATTAATTCAATTCAAGCAGTCGTGTTCTTCTACATATTTTTGCAATTTTCTCAGTCTCTTTCGTCCCTTGAAAAACGTTAATAACCCATATCCGAGGCTAAAGCCGTTGTCCCAAGTAATCGGAGCATATCCAAGGGTAAAGAAGCCAAGCCAGAGTCAGCCTGCCTGGCTGTGCTACGGTACGGGCAGATCCCTCTCGAACCAAAGCCAGCCCCAACTTGAGCTTCGAGGCGGGCCCCAACCCCCACTACTGTTATTTCACGCACTCTCTCCATTATTGTTGACCACCCAAATACAAATAAGCTCCTTTCTCTGCTGGGCTCCACTTCCGCATTCCCTTCATTTCAAATGGACAACTCTCTCCTTTCATCCCTCCTATTTTTTTTTGTTACATAAAAAAAAAATAATAATAATAATAATAGGAGGGATGAAAGGAGAGAGTTGTCCATTTAATAAAATCCCTTTTATTTCGGCTAAGCCTCTTCCACGTGTTTTCTTCCCATTGGCCACCTCTAGATCTTCCCTGGCCCACTGGATAGACTCTTTCACACGCATCGTCATCGACAACTTACCCAAAGCCCAACTCCTGTCCTCACTTACGCTTCACGCACCAAATACTACGAACGAAGGAGCCCTCGCTCACACAGAGAGAAAGTGAAATTTTTTACTCGAGCAGAGTTCTGGAAATGGCGTCCAAGTTGTGTGATTCGTGCAAATCAGCGACGGCGACTCTGTTCTGCCGGGCAGACTCGGCGTTTCTCTGCCCGAACTGTGACTCCAAAATCCACGCGGCCAACAAGCTTGCGTCGCGTCACGCTCGGGTTTGGGTGTGTGAAGTTTGTGAACAAGCGCCTGCTCACGTCACCTGCAAGGCCGATGCGGCGGCTCTCTGTGTCACCTGCGACCGGGACATTCACTCTGCGAACCCGCTCGCCCGCCGACACGAGCGCTTCCCTGTGACGCCTTTCTACGACTCCGTTAGCTCGGTCCCAGCCGTCAAGCCCAACGGAGCAGTTAACTTTCTGGACGAGCGTTACTTCTCCGACGTGGATGGAGACGCTGACGTTAGCAGGGAGGAAGCGGAGGCGGCCTCATGGCTGCTTCCCAACCCTAACCACAAGGCTGTGGAGAGCCCGGAGGTGAACACTGGCCAGTACGTGTTCTCGGAGATGGATCCATATCTGGATCTGGATTACGGTCCTGTGGATCCGAAAATGGAAGCCCAGGAGCAGAACAGCTCTGGAACTGACGGAGTAGTCCCTGTCCAAAGCAAGAGCGCCCAAGCTCCGCTGGTTAACGATCACTGCTTCGACTTGGACTTCACCGGATCCAAACCCTTCGCCTATGGCTACAACCCTCACTGTCTTAGCCAAAGCGTAAGCAGAACAGCTTTGAATATTTAACCGTTACCAAGTATTATCATTGGTATTTATTTACTCCAAGTTTGAATTTTTGTTTCCGATTTGCAGGTTTCATCATCATCGTTGGAAGTTGGGGTGGTGCCCGATGGTAGTGCGATGACGGACATTTCAAACCCGTACGGGAGAGGGACGGAGTCAACGCATCAGACGGTGCAGCTTTCATCAGCGGACAGAGAAGCGAGGGTGCTGAGGTACAGAGAGAAGAGAAAGAACAGAAAATTCGAGAAGACGATCCGCTACGCCTCCAGAAAAGCTTACGCAGAGATGCGGCCTAGGATCAAGGGAAGGTTCGCCAAGCGCACGGACATCCAAGTCGAAGTCGACCGGAGTAACATTTATGGATTCGGAGTCGTTCCGTCGTTTTAAAGTAAAACCATGCCTTCTGCTGCAGTAATGTTTCATGTTAAATTTTGTGTTATCAATTCTGAAATGCTTTTACTTTTGCTTCACTTGCTGTAAACGCTTATATCTGTCTCTCTCCTTCTGCCCTCAGGATTTTGGTTTTTAGTTAATGTGTTTTTTGCAGCTTCTTAAATTAAGGTTGCTGTACATAAGTAGGTGGTGAAGAAGGTCTTGTAATCCAACCATCAATGGAATCTTTACCATTGATTTTGTACAAGTGTTTATGTAGTAGTAATCGGTGTTTCTTTTCCTTGCTCTCTTGCTTTTAAATGGAAAAATATTATTATAAATGGTGATATTGATGATAAAAGTGAAGGTTTTTTTTTTTTTTTTTGGGATGGAATCAAAATCTGAGACTCCATTGGGCATTGGCTTCCAAATTCAATTGAATAATTAACTCATAAATAGGAGAGTTTAGTCAAAGCAAAGATACTGTTGCTTCATCTCTCTCTAACCTTTTTTTAATCTGAAATTCTTCAGTTGGTTAGGTGAGGCGTTGCAAATATCATAAATATGGGAACTGCTTGATTTGCTCATAAATGCCTTTTTTTTTTTCGTTCTCATGAATGCTTTTTCTTCTTAGTCTCTGTGTATATTTTATATTTGTGTTGTGGCAAATAAATAATACATGAAATTTATCATAGATAATTATTTTATATATTATCATTGAAATATTTTTATTTCACAATCGATATTAAATTGTGACATATATTTATAAAAATATTAAAAAATAAAAAAATAAAATAAGATACGTGTCATGATTTTAACACTGTTTATAAAATAAAAATATTTCACTGATAATGTATAGAATAATTATTCGTTTATCATATCACAGATCATACAAAGGTAAAGATACCTCAAGTACAAAATTTATTGTGATTTTAGATACATTTTTAGTTTTTACGCGTCATATCGACATGTCATATCTAAATTTATATATTCTTCCTTTCTCTTAGTTTGCCTTCCTTCCTAAGATTTGAGTGAGTACCATGTAATGAGGATAATGCATTACAAAAAGTTGGTTTTGATTCTTTCTGAGATTAAGATTCAGGGTTGATTATAATTTCCATATTGATGTTAGCCAAGAGGTCAAAGAAAGTATTGGGTTTCGCCAAAATAAAATAATGATTAGGTTGGTCAATAAATGAAAGGAGAGTAAACGTTTATTGTATTTTTGCATGGTGGGTGGTTGGCTTGCTAGGATTGGCCGTATTCGTGGCCAAAAGCATTTCAGTTCATAATTCTTTCTTTTAAACTATTCAATCCTTGGGGAGCAAGGAAGAGATTCAAAGGATGTGTACAATCACAGTTTTAATATCCATTATTTCCAACTAGTTGTAATAATTAATAATATTCTTTCATTATAAAAACAAAGCAATCCTTCGCATTGCCAACATAGCGCCATGGCTCTTTCTTAATCTCTTTTTCGATGAATGAAATGAAATGGATTCTCTCTGTTGTAGTTGGTTTTTGGTTTCTGTTGAAAAACTGTGCTGTTTAAAAGAGGGCGATGAAGAAGCTATCAAGGTTCGCTCGTCGTACGCAATGGCAAGAAAAAAAAATTGCCTTGTCGACTTCTTGATGCTCTGAGCCCTCTGAGTCAGTGCTTGTTGTATTTCTGTTTATGATTCAGTTTTGTTTGCTTTGCTTGTGTTTGATTTCACTATGATTTCGAAAACGCGGAGGATGATGATGAAAACATCAAGGTTCGCTCGTCGTGCAAAATGGCTTGTTTGCCTTGTTGACTCTTGATGATCTGAGTCCTCTCTTTCATTTCTCTGCGTGCTTGTGAAACGTTAAGTGGTTGGTTTTGTTCTGTAAATTACACGAGCTCCTCAGTTTTCTGTTTGTGGTTTAGCGACTTGGGTTCATGATTGATGATTCAGCTCCTTTTGCCTCGATCATCATCAATCAAGTCATGTCTGTTACAAAAGTTTGAATTCTTTGGTATACAATTTAAGCCACGCATTTGCAATCATTTTTGGGTGAAACAGAGGTCAAACTAATATGTTTGAACCGTCTGGTTCAGGTTGTCTCCTCATCCGTATCAACTTAATTATCTGACTATGGTTTTTGTTTCCAATAGGCCTTGAAAGAAATCAGGAAATCAATGATCACTAGAGACATCTTTTGTGTTCCTTCCCAGCAGGCATGCACATTGGCTGGTTCCTCATACAAAACAAGGCTTCCGCTGCTGACTTCTATGTTTTCCAACTTGATTCCATGCTCAGAAGCTTACGACATAATAATAGCAGGTTAAGGACATCGACTTCTGTCGAAAGAAATGTGTACAATGTTGAACCCTATGTGGTGATCCCCGGTTGCCAGGGCATAAGAATTGCATTTTGTTCTCCCAAGAACGTTCAAATCATTTGACAGTAATCTTTTTTTTTTGTTACAAAAAGATATTTAGTTCCGTTGCCGGGAAGACACGCATAGTTCAAATTGTAATGTGATATGGCATATATAGATATTTCTGCTGCTCACAAATGAAGCTGTCTGGCTCGTACAAAAGGAGTATTAAAGAGCAAACTAGCCAATATGACGGAAAAATCATTTCATATACCACAGCCACCCTGGGTGGCATGTGGCAAACCAGACTTCTTACCTACACCAACAATATTAAATGGATAGCTGAGAAAACCTATGGAACAGGTAATGCTTGAAAGGAATGTCACAAACAAAGGTGGTGAACCAACTAAATAAAGAGAAGTTTTACTACATTTACAACATACACAACAAGGGGACTTAGTCTTGAGACTCTTTACAAATTCACACTTGCGCATGGGTTCTGAATATGTGCAGGACCGTAAATAAAGAAGCTAAACTCAGCTGCAGTTCTATACTAGAGGCTGAAAGATGTAATACACATCAGCAGCCTTACACATTTGTTTACGTTTCTATTCTTAAACATTATCATGCTGTTATACTTTTCTGTGACTAGCTATTACTCTTGAAGTTTATTTCACCTCACTTTTCCGTCAGCTAGAGAACTAAAACCTAAAACATGCGGGGAATCGATGCTTAAGCAGAAACACTACAAGACGAACCAACTTGATTGGCCACGAAACGGACGACAACACAAGTGATATTGTCTGCACTACCTCTCTGGCATGCCTCTTGCATCAGCCGCTTTGCTGCCTGCTCAGGATCCTGTATTGGCTTTATCATTTCAACAGCCTCCTGGGAAAGGTAAAACAGCAGTTGGTAAGGTTGCTAACTGTGCTCATTTCTACAATTAAATAGGTTAGGAGAACACTACACTGCCATCTATGATGAATGCAAAAAGCTGCCAATTTTCTTTGAACTACAACTAAGCTTGACAGACACATTGTTGGGTTCTAGGATGCCAGTAAGATAGAGGCACTAAGTAAAACAAGTGTTTCATACCTCATTTGAAACAACATCCCACAGTCCATCACTTGCAAGAATAAGGAACTCGAGAGAGCTGTCAATCTTTTCCTCCTGTACGTCCAAAGAGATCAGAGTTACAAAATGCTCAAAAACCATTGAAATACTAGTAGCAATGAAAATCTAATAATCATATAATAATCTCTCAGGAGGGATCTTATAGAGTTTTCAAGACATCGTGCAGAACTCTAACAAGCAATGCTACTTGCAAAATTTTCATGCTGGGTTTGCACGTTACAGGGTTTCTATCTAAATTATGGTGTCTAATGACATCTCAGGAACTCGTATATTTCAACAAAGTCTTCAACTATATACCTGAATTTCTGGATCAGCAACAACATACTGCTTCAAGAGCCTGTCACCAAATGCACGAGAAACAGCAAGAACACCTCCCACTCTCCAAGTTCCTACAGAGTCAATTTCACTCATATAAAAGGGGGAGATTTAACACATCATAGCAAAGCTTAAAAAGAAAAAAAGAGAGGATGGTCAGTAGGGGAAAGAGAAATGGATGTAAATCCGCACCAGCCCACATGACAAATCCTCCTGCATCCTCAATCCGTTGTCGCTCATCAGTTTGATCTGGCTTATGATCGCGAGACACAGCAATAGCTGTAAGAGGAGATATCATACATAAGTCATCTACAAATAATCATTTTAGCAATAAAAAAAAACCTATAACAAGATTTTTGAAAAGCCTGACAAATTCACACCTACACCAAAGAAGCAGTTACATAAGAATGCACAATGTTAACATTTTGAAGCATTATAAAACATTTAGAAGCCACAGTGAACTTTCATTTTACCGGTGTCAGGAGTGAGATGAATATGAAGAAAAGGAAACAAATATAAAAACGATGAATCTTACCGTTGCCTTCTCTGCAGATAACAGCTCGGGAATCTCCAACATTTGCAACCAGCAATCGGTCACCGACAAGTATAGCCGTAGAAGCGGTTGATCCAGCATCCCTATTCTGATTATTTTCTGATTTCAAAAATTCGGAGTCTGTATGGTTGTATGCATCAGCTGGGGAAGTTGGAATCATTTTAAAGACAAGTTAGGCTGACAAATGAAAAACCCACTAGAAAAGAACACAATTATATGATACGATTATAAAGTGAATAACCTATAGCAGATTTGGTGTCAGAAATGAACTTTGGATGCCTGATCAAATTACTAAAAAGGTTTTGCTTCACATATTCAGCTGCCCGTGCACCTCCATGACCTGAAACAACCGTGCTTGTAAAGTTCATGTTAAACAATTTATAATTAAGCATAATAGCCAGCAATGAATTGTTTTAACATTACAAAAGAAATGAATTTTAACAAAGCAAGTAAAATAAAATCTCCTATAACAGAATACAATGGTATAAACAGCTGCAGCATAGAATATAATGGTATAATTTTAAATAGAAAATAGAATATGAAATGAAGAAAGGCTACACCAGAGGGAGACAACCATAGACACTCTTTAACAGACAAATAATGGCTGCCCACAGATGTTACAAAAGGTATTTACCTATACGTGGTTTATATGAAGTACACATAAAACATTAGTAAATTTGTGTGCGTGTTCATGCATGTGTACGAGAGAGAGAGAGAGAGAGAGAGAGAGAGAGAGAGAAACATATACCATCAAAGACTCCAAAAAGACCAACTATCTCTCCATCAACACCATCAATCCTTGTTTCATAAAAATCTTCCATTGAAGACCTCTTCCCCGGAGAGCTTGCATAGCCATAGCTGAACTTTCCGTTATGACTGTTACAAGGAAACATGGGATACTTGGACTTTAGACATCCTCCAAGTCATTCCATCATTTGAGAAAAGATGTAAACTGAATAACCACAGAGTTCTCATAATCATCAACTTTAAGAAAAACATATTTAAGTGACTTTTAATCTAATAGTTTCTGTGCTTGATGATAAGATATTTCTTCATTCATTTCCAAACCAAGATTTAACCAAATGTAAATTTCCTATCTTAACAAGTTGCATGACTTAAATCACGTGTCAAAACCATGAACGAAACTTTAAATGCACAAGATGCAACTAATTTAGTACAAAGCCAGAAAGGTCCAAAAACTGCTGTGTGGGGATTAAGAGAGTCAGATCCTACGCAAAACAGAAAACAAAATAATAATTCGTTCTAGCCGCATTAATACGAGAAACACGACAAAATGTCATTACTTCTAACTCATAAAGATGTTTTATTCCCCATGATGACAATTGAGAATCATCGCCTTGCATGAATTGAAAAAGACAAATTAAAGATTGCATTGCAGGATTCTCCCACATTATGCAGCAACAAATCATTAAAAGGTAAAGATCCACAAGAATTTAACAGATCGAGCAGCTCCAAACCTGAGAACATATGTTGTAAACTTTCCAAATTTATGGACGTTAAGCATGCATTGATTGCATAATTCATTTGTCTCCTTTCCCTCTCTTTT
Organism: Heritiera littoralis; assembly: GCA_031772115.1. Taxonomy (NCBI): domain Eukaryota; kingdom Viridiplantae; phylum Streptophyta; class Magnoliopsida; order Malvales; family Malvaceae; genus Heritiera; species Heritiera littoralis. The sequence goes on from JAPDPK010000003.1 coordinate 695,019, forward strand.
CTTTTTGTTTACTTTTGCTCGGCGATAATGATAGCCAACCACACGCCCTATCTAATTGAAATTAATTCCAAGATTTATCTTAAAGCGGTCTATCCAAATAAGCCAAGATCTTTGTCTATAAGGCAATTAAACAACAGATATATCACGAATTCAAAATCTTAAAAATGTATAAACTTTCAACAAAAAGCTAGTATTATTAACCAATATTTTCAAAATTCATACAAAATAAAATAACAAAAAAAAAATCAGAATAAATGTATAAAAAATTCAACAAGAGATGCAAACCAAAACCCATGATGTTGAACCATATGGAATTTGAAAAAAGAGTAACTTGGAAAGCAAAGAAAAAAGTATTAATCAAAAGAAATTATAGATCTAAGCAAAGAACGATGAGAAGAGTGGAAAAGGAAGCAACCTAAAGCCTCCGCCGCTGACCGGTCCGTCTTCAGAATGAATCTGACTTGAAGATTGCAAAACGGAATTCAGATAGCCCATATTATTGCTTGAGCTTTCAAAATTTCCACCTCTTATCCTTAGTATCAAAATCAGGAAATAACAAAAACAACCGTACTTGATAATTGATATTTTAGCCGATGATAGTAAAAAAAAAAAAAGCCTAATTTTGCATGCTAATGAAACCAAACAGTGTTCACGTTTCCGGAATCATCTCAAAATTCAGGGAACCATCAACCTTAACCTGCAAAGAAATCAAAATTTTCAGATCCAAATTAAATCAATTCCAAATGCATAGATCCTAAGATCTCAATCGCATGCATAACATGTTAATTTAAAGCCTAAATAAACACATCTAAATCATTAAAAAAAAAAAAAACTTCAGAAAGCGAACATATCAAAAACGACTTGAGAATTAGTTGATTAAATTAAGATCATTATTAAATATTACCTCAGTCAAGGAGAAGGGAAGGCGAGGGAAAACGAAAGAAAAAGGAATGCCATAATAAGAGTGAGGCAGAGAGAAAAAGCAAAGCGCTTAAAAGGCGTTGTAAAAGGGGAGAAAAAGACGAGACTTCACAAAGAGAAGAGAAGACAAGAGAAGAGACGGAGACGGTTTCAGGAGAGAGAAAACCAATAAAAATGTACACTAAAGCCAGAGGCCGCTGATTCTCTCCAGTTGGGTTTTGGATTCAAGAAAGCGCAGCACACCTCCATCTTAAAACAAAATAAAATGTGGTTTGAAGAAAAAATAAATTAGTATAGTAAATAAAACTAAAATGGTGATGCTAAAAATAGGAGAGAGAGAGAGGCGAGAGGCAAGCTTACGATAGGACCGAGTCAACCAAGTCGTCTGATCTTTTAGTTAGGTAGTTGAACCACACACGTGGCACATGCGCAGAAGGAGGTGTAGGACCCTTCGTTTTATGTATGGTATACGGTAATTTTGCTCTTCAGGTTGCGAAAATGTTCCCTTCCGAATTAAGTAGTCATTAGTGGATAAACATAAATGAGTGATTTAAAATTTGTTGACTTTTTTGTGCGTTTATGTCTGTGAATTATTGCCTTTTACTTGGGATTGGAAGAATGAAAGAGATTGTCAACAAACAAATTTATTTATTTATTTATTTATTTATGGTGTTGATAAAGATGTGATTTGTTACAAGGATAAAAGAAATTTCAGTGAAAGAAAACAAAATAAAGAAAATTAAAAGGTTGAGCATGGAGCATATGTACGTGTGTGTTCATGATTGATTGAGTTGTTGTTCGCCGGACACATCACACTCTAGGTGGAAACTATTTTTCCTGCGAAAAAAGTTTGACATGTTCAACATGAGGCTTTAACAATTGCCAATTTGTTCTTATAATATGATTACATGAGAAGACGAATAAACTCTATTCACCATTCAACATTTTATCTATTCAAAGAAAAATTCAAACATTTAATCATCATCTGAGAGATTTTTTTATTTACTATTTTTTGTTTATGAATCAATCCAAATACATGCGAACAAAGAAAGAAAGATATTATACGTACCAGGAAAGTATCATTGAACAACTCTTACAAAAATTATGATCTTATCAAATGATCAATAATCAATAATGTAAAAGTCAGGCTAGGTTTGCCATTACTCATCTTCATATTTATTTATAACTGACATTTTTATTAAACTAATAACAAAGAATCAATGATGCTGTTCGTCTGTCAAATCCTGCTAACTGATCCGATTACTCTTAATTCTCCTCTTCTTATATCATGGAGAAATATAGCATGTGACTTAACCTAGGAAGGCAAGTCACATCCTATGATTAATAATAAGTGAGATTAGATTTTGAGCCTTTGGTTGATTCATCCCATGTCCATCACTTCTTTACCATGATATCCTACATCGTAATATATGTTATATAAAATGATGGTTAAGTCCATGGTTTTTTGCCAACTTGTGAAGTAGTCTAGACAAACAAACCCAAAAGGTCTCCGGATATTTGCCGCTGAGTTGCGTGAACAAGGCCGATACGATGTCCTGAGAAAAGCCATGGGTTTCTGGCTTCAATGCAATGCGGATGAACATTGCTGTCCACACCTCTGGCGCCAGCCTTACCGCTTGATGGAGAGAGCGAAACCCATTAACAATTCTTGTTATAATTGCTTGATTCTGCAAAATTCAAGTTAAAGCAAAGGCATGAGAAATCAGGAGTATTTGCTTGCTTCCTCGCCCCATGCTCCTATTCATGATTAAGATAACTAGAATGAATTTCAAATTAAAAAACAACTTAGCACATTTGCATTTTCAAGATGTGACCTAGACAACCGATGGGTGATAATCAGCATAACTACAAGTGACTAGACACAGATAAATACCGGCTTCCTTAAGCAGGTTTATCAAGTAAATTGTTTTAAGCTGATTAAGCTACTTTCAGTATGTGGTATAAACCAAGAAATCACAAACCTCAGATTCTGAAGTTTTCCTTGCTTTACTTTTCGCATCTAGTCTACAACCCAAAACTTCATCCTCTAGAAATATATGCACTGCTCTAATTATATCCCGCACCAGGAAAACCCGCACCATTAGACCCTTTTAGATAGAATGAAAAGCAGAAGATCTTCTGTGGCAGCAACAACAGCACGCATATCAAATGATTTCCATTCCAAGGAATGCGAACCATTTTCTTCAGGGTTATGACTCTCCTTGGATGCTTCAGAAGCCTGTTCCGATATTGCTGCTACCTGATACAAGATGAACCAATCCATGAAGGGAATGAAGCAAAACAGACAATTGTCTTTATACATTACAAGATGGACTAGTCTGCATATATAATAGCAAAGAGAAAAGACCTACCAAGCGCTCTAGGCGGTTCCACCTAATGGATCCATTATTACAGATGAGAAGTTCCCTTAAAATTTTTCTCATATCAGGATTTGGATCAGCCAAAAGCCTCCCAATCACAAAAGGGTACGCAGTCTCAACAACTTTGAAATCAGGATCAAGAGCTTTTGCTGTTCCTTCTAGTGAACCAAGAGCTCTCACCACCAGAGCATAGTCCGGGGGAAGAGAGAAGTTAAAATCGTACATGACATCATATAACTGGTTCATTATACTCTGAAGTCCATAGCGATAGAAAAAAAATTAGGGGCGTCATGCTTTTACTTTTGAAAATAGTTTAAGACAGAATTTCCAATATGGAAAAATGTGACCATCAAAAACAAAGAGTCCAGAAGGAGCTATCACGCCGACCTTTTAGATATAAACAGAGGCTAACACATGCAGATTTCAAAGAGATTGACAACTACAATAAATCTCTTGCAGCAAACCAAAATGTAGAAACATTATTTTATGTTTCATCATAAGATGGTTAAGAAGGTAATTTTTAAGAAGCAGAATACAAACTTTGATACGAATATCTCTTGATAACTGTCAATTTCCCACATTAAATCAAACAAATGACATGAACCATTTACAGAAAAACTTGTAAAATTACTCAATCTAACATTAGAAATGGCATTTTGAAGAGCTTATTACACCTCTGTTGCACTCAAATGAATTAAAGAGAGAAATAGATGAACTTAAGTTAAGTTGCCAGAAGACAAAATCTGAAAATAAAGTAAGAAGACTACAGGTAAAAACCTGGAAGTCTTGCGACTGTCGAGTCCCATCCCCAAAAGATGCACGCAATGCATCTGCCACAGATTGTATATCAACTCCTTCAGGAATAAATCCCAAAGAAAGAAAGTCATTTGCCAATCCGAGAGAGTCACGATTAACAAAGTGCACAAGCTGAAAGAAGCAAGAACTTATTAACTCAAACACAACCTCAGGGAAATAATCATCAAACATCAGCATCATTACAAAAGACAAGATAAAGATACATAAAATAACAAACATGCTAAAAGTATACAGATGCAAATGGACGATTATGACATGCACATTGAAAAGTCACCAGGCAAAGACCATTCAGAGCTTGGTTAATATCTAACTGTATTATTTCGAAGAATAACTATTACTTTACTCATTCCATTATTTTTTTTCCACTCCTACCATTAATTATACTTGCATATGCAACTAGTAGTTGAGTCATCTTCAATAAAAAAAGTTTTCTGCTCAAGAGTTCGAGTAAAAAGATGAAATTCCGTTTTGGAATATTAAACAACCAATAGCTGTTCAATGGTGCATGTAACCTTAATATCCAGAACAACCATATTCTGAACACTAACAGAATGCATAAAAGACATGCATGACTACACAGTATTTAAAGCAATGGCCTGGTATAATTATGAAGAGAACAGCTCTTACCACTTGAATAAGTCCTACACGGTAATGACGAGGAATATCTCCCATCATCCCAAAGTCTAAATACGCAAGGGAACCACTGCTAATGGCAAAAAGGTTTCCTGGATGTGGGTCAGCATGGAAAAACCCCACCTCAAGCAATTGTCTCAAAGAGCAGTATACTCCCTAACAGCCCACGAAGAAGGATAAAATCAGATTATATAAACACAGACCATAAATCAGGTGCAAAAGTAATGGATAGTGTACAACCAAAAGCTCAAGCAAAACACGGAAATTAGATTACCAGGTCAATCAGTTTCCTTCGGTTTAGAGATGCCTTATTCAGGGCAGTTTCATCTGTAAGCTTAATTCCATCTACCCATTCCATTGTAAGCACGGTTCTCCGTGTCAGGTCCCAATATATTTTTGGCACTTTTATTCCCTTTGCATTTTTGTTTTTTATGTTATTCCCATCTTTAGCATTTTGATAATAAGTTTGGTCAGTACCTGTATTCATAGAATTTGTATGAATATAGATAACCATTCTTATAACCAAGTGCACCAAAAATTTAAACTACCAGCATCACATACAAAAGCATGCAGTGGCAACAGTTTGACAAAATATAAGGATATCATATAAAATTATTTATTTTTTCACAATAAACTACACCCCAAGCACAATGTCTACCGTAAAAAATTTTCTTTCCTTTAATGCGAAGCTGTCCAGTATCTATATCAACTCCTCAGAATATTATACTAGGCAAGAAAATTAGAACAATCCTACAAGCAAATGACACATCAAAGAAGATGCCAGGTAATGTACTGCTCAAAAGTAAACCCCTTAAATATTTCTACTCTTGAAGAAGCCTAATCAATTGGATAAACCCATATCAATCTGAAACCTTTAAATTACTTAATATATGGATTTTAGGATCCATAAGCAATTATAAATACTCACTAGGATAGCCGCGATATAGAGAGGCAAAGTGTTCAGCATTTCTTGCCTCCAAGACGTAATCGATTTCGTCAAACATGTGCCTTACCTGTTCATTTAAGAGAGACCTGAAGATATCAATAAGCATGTACAATCTCATCAAAGAAATGATTGTGGGTACAAATGCAGGTACTATGCAAGAACACTATGACAATGAATAAGATAAGCGGCATTATACCCAAAATAGCAAGAATCACAGAATCCAAATGCTAAAAACAATCACATTTTTGACAAAGATCAAAATTTGAGCATATCATTTACAAATGCACATAACTGATGAGAGAAATGTAAATAACATGATTTGCATATTTACACACTCAAAACATGGAAGACTCACCATTTCATTCACAGCTACTAACAGATCTTTGCGGGCTTTTGCAAATAGCTTTAATTGGCCCCCAATCACATGGAATAACAAAGCATCAAGGGTCAACAAGAGTGACATACCAGGCCTCTGTACTTTAACAGCTACAACTTCTCCAGAATGAAGGTGAGCTGCAAAAGACTTAAAGCAGTGAAGCAAACATTCAGCTTAAAAGCAAGGTTCCCAAAATATGCCTTGACAGATGCTAAGAATTGGAATTTTTTCTGACATGAGAACATGATACAAGCAAAAAGTAAAGAATAGATGTATCGTTTTCTCTTTCACAGAGATGGTTGTCTAACCTTTATACACCTGCCCTAAAGAAGCAGCTGCTATAGGCTCTGGGCTTATATCAGAAAAAATTTCAGAAACAGAAACACCCAATTCGGTTTCAATAGATTTTATTGCAATACGAGTAGGAAATGGGGGAATTTGATCCTGGCATTAACATAAAAGCTTAACATCAGATAGAAAACTAAAGAGCAAATATCAATGTTAATTAGTCACAAGGTCTCGAGAATTGTCTATAGTCTCCGATCGGGTGAAGGAATGCTAGTGTACCTGTAACTTAGCAAGCTCTTGGCAATACACGGGTGGCAATATATCTGGTCTAGTGCTCAGAGCCTGCCCAAGCTGTATACCCAAATAATAATAGGCCAAACTTATAAGTTCTGCTCAGGAGGATTATGAGAAGCAAAATGCAAAAACTTTGTTTGGGTGCAAACAATAGAAAAAAAAAAATATAAGAATGCATGTCTATATCCTAATGTCTATAAGCAACCATCGAATCTTCAAACTCCAAATCAAAAGTTGACATCAATTTTAAGAGTTCAAACCTATAATAGAAATTTTCATGTATTTGGTTCCAACAAAATAAAAGGCAGAACTAAACATTAAAGTTTGCTAAATTTTGTAAAACTCTGGTAAGGAGAATCTAGAATAAACAAAGCCTAACAAGTAACTTGTGAAACAGTAACAAAGAAATAAAGAAACGATAAACTCACTTGCCTTAATATAGAAAGGACCCAAGCGAATTAGAGTCTCACGAAACTGAAATAATGTAAAAGTTCCAATAAGATTGTTGTGAGCCAAAAATAAAGAAAGCTTAGTCATACGAAAGATATGACAAAAACCATTAGCCAAATAACATGAAATTGCAACATTTAAAACATGCGAACTTCTAGTATACAGCTAGCCAGACTGTGCCTGGGTCCAGCATTTTAGTATGCTCCCATACTGGGTACATATGGATGCAACTGAGAATAATAGAACCAGTTCAAGTTATTCAACAGAAGATGTTTAAGAATAAATTTCTTACAATACCTTGATAGCACGTTTTTTCGTGTCTTGGAAAAAGAATTGCCAAATGGTCAACTTCAATACATGAAATGAAATGATTGCTGCTCTATATAAAGCCAAAAATGGGCCAAAACGGTAGACAGCAGAAACACTTTTTGAGCTGTGCGTTCCTACAATATGCCCAAATTCACTTTCCAATGATTCTTTCCTTAACTTTGCATACTCTGCAGAAGGCCTCTCCCCATGCACACTGACGAAACCAGTAGAAAATCTGCACAAAAAACATTTCATGGCAAGTGCAATAAACACAAATATTAGAGAAGCTCCACTCAACATGGCAATTAATTCATTAGTACTTATTTAACCAATTCGAAGCATAAAAAATAAGTGGTAAATATCCATCAGCTTACCCATTCCGTTGCAGCACGCATTGAAAATGCCACGTATTCTGTGTTCTCGCAATTCTAATATCCATCTGAGCTTCCATAGAAATAGACTGATGCAGGATAGTTCCAAGAGGTTTATCACAGTGTACTGCTGCAAGAAGTAACGGTAATCAACTGACATAAACAGTAACATTCACATCGCATTTAAGGTCTCAAAACAAAACTGCAAGAATATTACTAAATAAACAAACGAAGGTAAAATGTCTTTGTTCCAGTTCGAAACATAAATGATCCAACCAAATAAAAGAGTAGTGGTAAGTTCCAGATATCCCAACTCGGTGCCATAAAAGAGATTCACAATCCCAAAACTAATTAGATTTTTCACAGAAACAAAAAATACCGTAATAATACCAAATTAAAGGAAATTAAGCTCAGCGCAGCAATTGCAAATCAAATTATCATTGATATAAATTGAGAGAAAATGAGTGGGGGCGAAAAAGAAAGACTAGTGAAGAGGAAGAATGGTACCAGGGGAGAGCAATGTGAGACGGCCATGACGGTTGAGAGCGGCGAAGACATTCCTCATTGGGCGAATCATACAAATTAGAGCGAAAGAGATCGCGCACCCATCGGAGCTTAACTTGTGCCGATAATATATAGTTCGTTAAAAGCGTCTTTAACACTGTGAGCAGTGGCCAGGGCTGTCTTGCGACAGAGATTTTGCTTCCGATTGCAGAAATTTTGCCACGCTGTATTTCTACATGGCGCTGCGCATCAACCATTCCATAACAGCAACCGCCTCTCTCAGGTCTGATCGACAATTCTTTCTTGAAGGGTCAGGTCAGACGGTTGGCCCAAATCCTATATATTGGATTTATATTTCGCTGGATTAGGGCTGGGGCCCATAAAGGAGGCCCACCGATGATACAAATGTATTTTATCCTTAGCTGTAATCGGGCCTGATCAGTCGAAGGAATCCAGTCGCCCACCCGCTCGATCACCTGAACTCGTTGGTTCGGTGATTCTTATGCTTGTCGCCAACGCATAGAAATTCGAAAACCCTGGCTTTAGGTCTTATCGGAAAGATTCTCCCTCTAAACTTTCCGATCTTAACAAGTAAAATGGCCAAGGAAGCTCAATCTTTGAGCCCATGGTTTCAGGATTTCGTACCATTGATGGTCGTTCTCTTGATAGCTGCTCATGTATTCGCTTTGGCAAGTCTTCACCTTCACTCTTCACTCTTCCCATTTCACCATTTCTATTTTCCTTCTAATTGTTGTTATTATATTTTCTGCGAAGTAGATGTTTGATTTTATCTTTTTTTTACTTTTTATAGGTTTACTGGATTTTCAAACTAGCTACTGACAAACAGGCACAGCCCCTAAGAAGAAAGACACACTAAGCTACATTATATTGGAATTTTGAGAAATATTAGGTTTGTGAAACTGTATTCTTTTTTATTCTTGTTGATTCCATGATCTTTAGTAAATTATGGTAGTGGGAAATCTGCTGCGACATTATAACCATGCTAGAACCATTATGGCTTGATTCTAAGCCAACTATTCATTTTATTTGGATAAGAAACCCCTTGGTGCTTCCAAATCTGGAGAGGTGTGGATAGAAGGTAGATTTCTATTGAATCTTTGATATAAAAAACTCAAGCTTTCTTATATAGCTGTCTTTTGGTTCGACAAGTATTGCTATATTCATACATAAAAACATAAATTTTCTCATTTTAGTTGAAGTTCTATTAAAGTTCCCATCTTGACCTTATTCACTTCTGGCTCTGTTCTTGTTGTGAAAATGAGAAGAGCTAGACTTACTATCTATACTCCCTTGGTCTAAAAAATCAGTGTTTTTATTCGCCTTTCTAATTCTTCGGATATGAATATATGGTGACAAATTGGCTCATGATTTCTTAAAAATTGTGATAGTAAGTCTTGAATTCTGTACTCAGGTATAATTTCATTTTTTCGGTATTAGAAGTGGTGTATCTAGGCTAGTGTATGGATGTGAAATACTTGTACGATGATTTTCTGTTAATTTCTATTGTCTCAATTGCCTTTTCCTAAAATATCTGGCCTTTTCTATGTTGTGCCCAAATACAATGTCTATCTTGATTTAGCAAATAAATAGTATTCTCCAGAAATATTGCGTCTAATCTTTTTTCATGGTCTAGTTAAATAAGAATACTAGCAAATGTGTCCAAGGTTTAGTGTTTGATAGGATGGTTATTATTCATCACCAAGAAACAATTAAGAAGCTTTGTTGTTCCATAATGGGATAAGAATCGGTTTCATTGTTAGAAAAACTTGATGTATGCCAAATTTGATGTCCATAGTTTCACATATAATCACAACCTTTTCCAACAAAATTCAACAATTGGATTTGTGATGGCTTGAGTGATTCTTGTGTATATCATTTTAATTCTTCTGGTTTGAAGTCAGACAGAGAATAGGTTAGATATGGGCTAGTAGACAGAAATTTTATGAATTATCGATGTGCAAGAAGTATATATGTAGTTATGGAACAGGGGAAGATCTTGCTGCAATTTGTTAAAAACTGCAGAGTAGCATATACATGGCACTATCATTCAGAGAGAGCAAGAATATAAAGGCAATGACCCTTTTATCTTAATTGGGTTCCTTGCATAGATTCAGTCATCATATAGTTTTGTATTCATTTGTAAATGCAGATTCTCAATTACTGCTTTGCTTTTCTTTTATTTATGTTCGTTGTAGCTCTCCAGTCAGCAAGTTTCCTTCTTTTTCTAGTCATGGTTGATTCTTGTCACTCCCTCTTTTAATTATTCTCAAGAAACCAAACTAACCATGTCTTTCTCTTTTGTAGGAGATTCCCAATGCTGGATTTTATTCTGTGTAGAGACTGAGGTTTATAAAAGATTGTAAGAAGTTTTATTGAATCTATCATGTTACTCATTTTTTACTGAACATTAGATTTGTTGCATGCTTCGTGTTTATACATTGTTGTTTTAGAGATTCTTGACCTTTGCCTCTGTGCTTACCTTCTCGAGCTTGATTATCTTTGCTACCGTCTATGATGCCAGTGCGTATTTGGTCACCGACGCTCGTGTTCTTCCCATTAGTAAAAAGAACATTTTACCTGGTTCTGACAATTTTTATATATAATTTATTAGTATCATGAAAATTATAAAAATTTTATATTGATATTTTAGATATAATTCTTTTAAACTTATTTATATGATTTTCGTGTCGTAACTAAGGTTCTCATATCCACGAGATAACCCATGCCTTGAACAGAGGAGAAAACATTTGGCATCCTCTGAATAATAATAACTTCCTCCTTATCATCACATTTGTTAATATCATAACTATTTGATTTAGTTGTCTAATAATGTTTGGTTTTCACGATGTTTACATGAACAAAAGTTTCTACCATGGAAACATCGTTGACATTTTTTAAGAAAAGGGCATGAACGGAGGCAGCAGCAGCACGGCATCCCGTTTACAATCAGAAGGAAACAAAAGGAGAAGTGATCATTATCATGTCTTGTCTTGTGGCATTACAACAGAACAAATATATTTATTACAGTATGCCAAGAAATTTATGATCGTTTTTAATCTCTTCTTGTGACAGCATATGTACGTGAAAAGTTATTATAATAAATTAGATTTAAATTCGTACTATGCATAATGATTTTTTTAATATTTTTTAAAAAATAAAATAAAATTATATAGAAATTTTTTGATATATTAAAAAATATTTGATGGATATACAAAACAAAGAAATTAAGAAAATAATTTGAAACCAAATACTAGTAAGAGAATTTTAAAAATTAAATATAATAAATCTTAAATATTAAATATTAATTAAATAGTTGTAGTATTAATTAAAGTCGTTCTTATTACATTAATCATTAATAGATTATTAGTTAATGTTATCATATTGAAATTAATTTATTTTTAAAATTCAAATATAAATAATTATAAATTAATCTTAAATTAATTATTAGAGTTAAAAACTCTATTTTTTAGGATCTTGAAAACAAAAACTTTATTTATAATAGTTCCAAATAGAAAATGTAAGAAAAGAAAAAATGTAAATAAAAATAAAAAGTAATTTATTATTTGAGTTTTTTTTTAAATTTTAATCAATTCAAAATAATTAAATGCAACATTTAAGATAATATGTGTTAAAAGAATAGATAATATATGTGGATATTTTCTTTCTTTTTTTTTTCGTTACCAAAAAATGATTGAACAAATAAATCTAAAAAATAAAAATAGAAATTGAAAAAAAAAATAAGACACGAAAATTAATTCAATGCTAATATAATACACACACACACACACACATATATATATATATATATATATATATATTTAAATACCTAGTTTTAATATTTTTGATAAAAGTTTTAAAACATCCAAAGCTTGGTCTAATAGTTGTTACTCCTTTTTAGGAGAGATTTCTCACTTCCCCCTTATACCTCTTATAAAAGAAAAGATAAAAGATTTAAAACTTTAGGATAATTCCTATTAAAATATATGGATATTTTTAATTTAAAAATAACATAATAAGTGATAAAAAAAATTCAAATATTGAGATAAATTTTATTTGATTTAAATGTAGTTAAAATGGTTGAAATCTATTTTTTAAAATTTTAAATATTTTAAAATTAAATAACTAATTTAATAAGATTCTTTTATAGAAAATTGACATTAATTCATTATTTAAAGTATAAAAAAGTTAAGCTATCCATGTAAACTTTTATATATTTATATAAGATATGAAATTATTATTAAAAAAAATCTTATTGAAATTAAAAGTTTAACTTTGATCAATGATTAGAGGACTCTTAGAGAGCATTTTATACTTTAACGATGAAAAGAAAATTCATCTTAGCATACATGTCTACTACTTAATGTTCATATGAAATACATATGTTTCTTTCTTTAAAAAAGAGCATCAAAATAAAAAATTTATACCAAAAATTAATTATTTCTATAAATATATTTTATATCTTTATAAAAGATGTGTAAAAAAATTGATAAATAATATGTGATTTTTTTCTTTAATTTTAATATATATAGATATTTGTCTTGTAGAAATTGAAATATATACTTGATTTAAAGAAATAATTTATTTGTTTTATATTTTTTAATGCATATTGATTTTTATTTTTTAGAAAATTGAAAAAAATATTATTTTTTATTTTCAAATATTACATGTGTCAAAATTTTGAATTATCTATGTAAGATGTTTTATTTTTAGTCAATTGTTTTGACTTTTGTATTTATATATATATAAGATAATAATAATAAAATAAAGTGATAAATATAACTAAAAGCTTTTTAACAAATCAAATCAAATCAAATCCAATCCAACCGACTGTATTATTATGAGCTCGTGCCAACGCAATAATAGTGAGAACCGTTAGACGTACTAGCTACTAAATGAGTTGTTAATTAGCATCATTTCAGAATCCCACGTATCAAAGTCCCAGCTTATCTCTATTATTTATGTTAAATTTAGTAGGCTTAATAATTAAATAGATGTTCCATTTTTAACATAAAATATATTTAAATCATCAATATTTTATTACGTAAAAATCAGTTTATAAACTTTTATTTTATTGTAAATAAATTTCAATTTTTTAAAATTATGTAATTAAGTCTAAATCTGTTAAATGCAGACAACTAAACTATCCACGTCAATTTTCACATTAGATGTCCAAACTGCAGTTAGCGTCATTTAACAGATTTGAACTTAATTACATAATTTTAAAATGTTGAGGGTTTATTTATGATAAAATAAAAGTTTATGAACTAATTTTTACTCAATAAAATGTTGAGGGTTTAATTTTATTTTATGTTAAAAGTTAAAGATTTATTTGATTATTAAACCAATTTAGTATGAAGATATTAAAAAGGCTTAATAGCCAAATAAGCCCTCAACTTTTAACCCAAAATGGAATTCAGCCCTCAACGTTTTATCGCATGAAATTCAATCTATAAACTTTTATTTCAGTAAAAATAAACCCTCAACCTTTTACAATTATGCAATTAAGTCAAAATCTGTTAAATGATACTAACTGCCGTTAGTTTTGCATACGTGACAGCTGACGTGGATAGCTTAGTTAGCTACCACGTGGCATGCCACATATGCAAAACTAAGTTAGTTCATTTAACAGATTTGGTCTATTTTCACTGAAATAAAAGTTTATGGATTGAATTTCATGTGATAAAACTTTGAGGGCTGAATTCCATTTTGGGCTAAAGGTTGAGGGCTTATTTAGCTATTAAGCCTATTAAAAAAGATAAAATATTTCATGAAAAATACGATTCTATTGATTTTCCAAATAAAAGCCCAGCACCTTTATTCGGTTGACATCAGTTGTGGACACAATATGCCACGTGTCATGACAGAAAAACCTGTGATTTGCGCTGCGGCCAGCTCGCCGTACCAAATCGCTTCTCTTTTTTTCTCTGGCAGCATCATTCAAATCAATTGTCTTTTATGTTATTATTTTCTCACGTGTCATTATCTTCGTCATCGACATCTATGAAGTCAACAACAACACCGTCAAATTAACCGGTCCGAGATTCATTTTTCTGTTCTTCGCGGGGTTTTGTTATGGAATTACCTAATTGCCATTCGGCTTTTTTCTATATTTACAGTAACACTTTTTTATTTCCTTAAGAATTGTAAAATATGATTTAAATGAAATAGAAAGTGAATTAATCGTAATTTGCATAATTTTTAAATTTATGATTTATGTGTGTGTATATATATATAGAGAGAGAGAGATTTTTTTAATTATCTAATGTATTTTAGGCATTGATGAGCGAGATGGTATTGGACTCTTTTATGAAATGGTAAAAATAATATTAATAATAAAATTTGGTTCAATATATTCACATTCCTAATTAGTCCAATCAAATTTATTTACATAATATATTTATATCAGTAATAATTACTGTTAATGAATTTTTTTGGCTGTATAAGTAGAGATAAAATGATGACAAATATTTTTTTAAAATATTAATAAAATACAAAGTAAACAAATAAAATAAAACATATGTAATTATTCTAACCTCACTTGTAGAGTTAAAAAAACTCTATTATGTATTGAATAATTATCGATACTAATATTAGAGTTTATATTTGATACAATAATAGCATATAAAAATTATACATTATTAGTCAATCAAATATCCATAATATTGAAGCAAAGATTATATGTCTTTGACACTCGATTTGGTATAAATTTTTTATTGGAATTTTGGTATAAATTATATGCATGCTTTAGTAGTTAAAAGATAAAAATTAAAACATACAAACATGAAAAAGAAACAATGATATATCATTAATATTGGTATAACCTCACGATCGCACTCAATTTATAATAATAATTTTTATTATTAATAATAAATATTTTTTTAATTGCAAAATTAAATTGTGACTGTTTATCTTAAGAGGATAATTATTCAATAGATTATCAGTGACATTTTTAGATATCACAGAATAATTTAAGAATATGAAAAGTTACCATATCTCCAAAGTAACTTATGGTAAACAGCTAATTCATTACTAAGAATTACGATTTTGTCAAACTTTCACTTGTGAATTTTTTGAAATTTACAAGTCATTTATCAATGAATGATATAAAAATTTGAGCCACTTTGAATTCAAATCTTGAACTCATGTTAGCCCTCATTGGCAAAACAATATCTATTTTGGCATGCCTATTCAAAAATTATATTTACTAAATGAAATAGTAAAACTTGTTTAATGTTTTTTATTCTTTTTAGTACTTAAGTAAAGATATTGTTGTCAATAGGCTAAAATATTAAAAAGCCCATGAACTTTGTTACTTTATTTAAATAGGCCTTATACTTTTATTGCATCTAGATAAGCCCTTATACTTTGATTTGTACTCAAATAAGCCCTTATTTCAAATAAAAGATTAAATATGAATAAAAATTATTTCAAACTAATTTAACCAATCAAAATTCAATTAATTTGATTCAACTAAGTTACTTTTGGATTTAAATTAATTTTTATAGGTTGATTTATTCGATTAATTCAATGTCTAAAATTACGAATTAAACTAACTGAATTAATTAACATTTTTTTAAGTATATAATATATAGTATAATATACATAATTAAATATTATATAATATATTCTATCTAATTAGCCTTTTTTTTTATGTAGAAAGTTAGGTTTTAAATGTAATAAAAAAAATGGATTAATCACTTTTATAAAAGATTGATTTATATTAATGGCTTATTTAGGTATAAATTAAGAATGAAGGGCTTATCTGAGTACAAATTAAAGTCTATCAGCTTATTTGAACTCAAATAAAAGGTTAAGGGCTTATCTAGATGCAATAAAAGTATAGATGCCTATTTAAATAAAGTAACAAAGTTTATGGGCCTTTTTAATATTTTAGCCTTGTCAATATAAAAAATTGTGACATATTATATAATTTAAGTTCGAATCTAAATTTTTTTTATTTTTTAATTATAACATTTTTATAAAAAATAAGAAATGTCTAATGAAAATAAAAAATCAATTAATTCTTAAAATTCAAAAAAAAGTCATGATTTATTTGATCTTAACAATGAGGGCCAAGTGCAAATTACCATTAGACTTACTCATGGATCGAGTTGGCTTAGGCTCAAGTCAGGTAATAATACATTATGTGTAAATCTAAGCTTGGCCTGACCCATAAATTGGGGCTTAACTTTTTGTCCAAGCTTGTTTTTTATTTTATTATAAAAGCTCGAGCTTGGCTCGGCCCGTCTAAATTTATTTATTTATTTATTGTATTTTATTTTTTGTTTATTTGTTTTTTATTTTTTTATTCGTTTTAAAATTTATTTTGATTAGTCAAATTTTGTAGGTTAATTTTTGGACGGATGAGCAGATCTCATTATCATATAGGTTAGTGCGCCCAGTAATAAAGTGGCTCTGTCGTAGTTTCTTTGAAACCCAGGGGCACATGCCTCCTAACTTTTACCACACCTGCTCCACTTGCTCCCCCTCTTCCACTGATTAGGAATTCGTATTAAAGAAGCGGAGAATAACCAGCAGGCAGCAGGAGATAAAATAAAAAGGAAACAAACGAGAGAAAAGAGAGCAAAGGAAACTATCATGTGTCCGACTAGGCAAAAACACCGGGGCTCCGTCGCGGAATCCGCCAGCAATTACTCCAAATCCGATTCAACTACTGCTGGTACTACGTCAATTCCCGATTGGATCGCTGAGTCAATCAACGGTGGATCCCTGCGACACGTCGACCTTGATAATGGAACCAACGGTTGGGCCTCACCACCCGGTGATCTGTTCTCTCTCCGCGCTAAAAACTACCTGACCAAACGACAAAAATCCCCTGCCGGCGACTACCTACTAGCTCCTCTCGGTATGGATTGGCTCAAGTCCACTTCCAAGCTCGACAACCTACTCGCTCGTCCCGACAACCGTGTTTCTCACGCGCTTAAAAAAGCTCAATCCGAAGGCAAATCCATGAAAAGCTTCGTTTTCGCCGTCAATCTCCAGGTCCCAGGTAAAGATCATTATAGCGCTGTTTTTTATTTTGCCACAGAAGATCCTATCCCTCCCGACTCTTTGCTTTACCGGTTCATCAACGGCGACGATGCCTTCAGGAACCAACGGTTCAAGATCGTCAATAGAATAGTCAAAGGACCATGGATCGTGAAAAAAGCTGTGGGCAATTACGCGGCGTGCTTGTTGGGTAAAGCTTTAACGTGCAATTATCACAGAGGAGCTAATTACTTGGAAATTGACGTGGATATCGCGAGCTCCGCAATTGCAAACGCGATTTTGCACCTGGCATTGGGATATGTGACGAGCGTAACAATCGATATGGGATTTGTGGTGGAAGCACAGACGGAAAATGAGTTGCCCGAAAGGTTGATCGGTGCAGTTAGAGTTTGCCAGATGGAGATGACCTCGGCGACTGTAGTTGACGTACTTACACCACCGATCCAGACAGCGGCCGCGCGTGGAATGGGTTGTTCCAAGGTTAATCACCTTAAGAGCGGTGATGATGATGATGATGATAATAACAAATGATATAATGGAGGTTAATCTTCAATTTTTTTTTTCTGAATTTCAAATTTAATCTCTATCTTTTTTATTATCCCTTGAAGGGATTGATGGGTGTAGATAATAAAGTGGATAACAAATAACAATTTCCTCTGATTTTCCATTTCCGTTCTTTGTTTTTAGCATATGTTTGCCTTTGTTTTGATTGTTGCATTACTGCCAAATATAATCATTTTGGCTTTTCTTGTATGAATGAAATATGGATGTAACTGACAAACTGAGTCTAGGTGCCCAGAATCGGAACTTCTTAAACTGTGCGTGGATTAGATGTTAAGCAGCAAGAACTATTTGGCACTTTTTATCTTTCTAAAGTATGATCCATAACAACGAAAATTGGAAAAGAGTCCGACAATGCGGTCGGCTGAATTTGGACTTTAATCTTTCTAAAGGCATTTCCAACCCCCCCTTTTTTTTCACATAAAATAATGTTTCT
The DNA here is from genome assembly GCA_031772115.1 of Heritiera littoralis. Lineage (NCBI taxonomy): Eukaryota > Viridiplantae > Streptophyta > Magnoliopsida > Malvales > Malvaceae > Heritiera > Heritiera littoralis. The sequence continues at coordinate 713,335 of JAPDPK010000003.1, forward strand.
TTCGGTTGAAGGTTACTACATTCCTTTGTTTATTTGATCTGCACTTTAAGATGAAATGAAGTTGAAGTCACAGCTTTGGGATGGATAGTTCAATGGCTGGCTTGGGTAACGATTATTACCGAGTTGAAGTGGTGTAAAATTTGCAGATTCTTTACTGATAATCTATATTATAAAGATGGTAAATTTACGCGGCTCACGACTTGGCCATGTTTTTTTACTCTTTTTTCTGTCTTTGTCCTTCATCTGTCCGTCTCCTTTCGTTTCGTTCGTGTGTTAATCTGTAATTTTGGGAGAAAATCATGTGACATGCTTAGATATAGCGCGTGGCTTTCTGCTGATCCATTAGACTTGCCCTTCGCCCCAACACCTTTTCTGTCTCTCCGTCGACGTCCTCCATGGCTAACAGACTCCCAGCCAAATTTTACCCTTTTCCGCCCCTTCCTCTCCCTCCCTGTTCCAAAAAAAAAAAACGTTTTCGCCGCCTTCACTATTTGTCTTTTCAGTCTTCCTTCACGCGATGATGGCAAAACGCTCCATTTCTAAACACAATCTTCATTTTCATCATGAATGATCGCACTTTTGGTTCTCAGATTTCAAACCCAAAGATTTTTGTGCTTTAGGCCTAATTAAAGGGCAAGCACTGGCAAAATGGTAAGGAAAACAGGAAAAAAAGTACTACGCGGAAAAGAGGACATGAAGCCGATGTGAAGGAGGAGGTTCAAAAAGGAATCGTCTAATGTGGGCAAAAGAAACCACATAATGGGTGAAGCAAACAAGGGGCAAAAAAAAAAAAGGAGGGAAATGTACGTTTATGTTAATTTCTTTCTTTTTGTTTCTTAAATTTATTTGCTATATGCTTCTTTTTCTTTTTCAATTGACTTTTTGTGGTTGAAAAAAAATTGAATAACCCTCTATGTCAGTCCTTTGATTTGACCATGCCCATCCTTTCCCCCTCACTAAACTCATTTCCAGTACATGCTTTGGTCATGTACCTCTCTTCCAGTACATCCTCTCCCCCTGTCCCTGCATTCTGCTCTCCTTCTAGAATGTGTTGCATCCTTTGTCTTGCCTTCCAAGATCCGATGGTGTGGGTGGCCTGATTGTATCAATTTACGCCTTCCATGTAGTTCCCTATTCTATATTGATTTGATTTGCTTTGCAATCGTGTTGTCTCTGTTCTTCTGGATTGGTTTCCCCTTTTGGTTTGGAATTACTCGCACCTTTCATAGTTTCCTATCAAAATTTCAAACCTCTCTTCCAACCAACCTACCTCTATATGCTTCCGGCATTCCCTATGTGGATTTGGGTCTTCAGTATTTGTTTCATGTCTTTCCTGGAGTCCTTCCAAAATCCCCATTTTGGTTTAATTGTATTTTTCATTTGGGTTGCGTCCTCTTGGAAAGTAAAGACTTTTGCCAACCATCCTTCATTTGCCCTGATGGGTTTGGGTTTAGTTTGGGGTAGGGAAAGCAAAAGGAGGTGTCCTTTGTGAAACAAAAGAGTGGCACAGGAAGATGCCTGGGCGGAGCCAAGAAGAGCCGCCGTAAACAGCAGAAGACGGGAGTCCTTCAGTTCTGATTAGGTACAATCAAATCTTTTCACTCTTTATTGAAGCCTTATTTTATCATGATTGAAACCAAGATTGGAGCTTTATGCTCTTTGTCAGGATTAGGTTTCTTGATACTGATTCACTATGTCTTAACTATTTTCGACAATTTCAGTGCCAATTTTGTTGTGGATGGTAGCACTCTCAACTACCATATTTGGTTGCCCTGTTGCTGCTGCTCAGGTGAAAACAATCACTGCCGATATATCTTCGAAGTTTAATATGGAGTTTGGTATTTTCTCTTTCTTTTGAAAAAGTTTTTGTTTTTCCTTTATAGTTGTTTTGAATTCTTCAAAAGGGCTTGGAATTTGCTTATATAATGGTTACTATTCTAAAAACAATTTGAATGTGTTCTCAATAAGAAAGGTTATTTAATTAAATAATTAATTGATAATAAATCCATGAGAATATAGAGGAGTTGGATTTATGTGACCATGCATGCATGCATAGCAAATTTAAGCTCCTTTTCACTTCTGATGCATGCAGGCCGCCACTCTATTCTCATGCACCTCATCATCAATTTTTCCTTTTACCTTAACTACTTTTAATTAATTATTAATTTCCTTTAGTAAGTAATATTGATTTCCTACTGATAAGGTAGGACTTTATTAGTAATGATGTGAGAACTTTCGGTTAGTAATATGAATTCTTAACATTTATTACTTGATCAAGTTCAATTTAGATTTTTGTTTTTGGCTGTGTGTCAACCTTAATCATGAGTATATTTATTCTTTTCATTGTAAACACCAATGGTCCTAAAGGCATAGAGTTTCCATGGGGGAAGACAAGGTGATTGTAATAAGGTTTGAAAGAGTTTATGAAAGCCCATTAGTTAATGAGTTTTACGTAAAAGGACCAACATAGTTATTTGGTATCTTCCCTCCTTCATGTTAGTTTGCTATAATTTTTTAATATTTTCGCTTGAGACTTGCTAATTGTTTTATTTTATTATCTTCTAAACTGAATGTGTGAAAGTCGTGTACATTGTGTAGACACTCCATTTTGTCCGGGGTCTTTTAATGTTATTGGGCCTATTGGGTTTGATAATTAGAAGATGAATCTAATTTTTGTATGACTATCTTGTTTATTATTAAAAAAATAAAAATAAAAAGAAAATAAAAAATAAAAAATAAAAAAACAAAAATAAAGTGATCAAAGAAGGGAAACTTGGAAAAAAAAATCAGAATCTTAAAACAAAGGCAAAGTCAAAAATTTGAAATTTTTAGAAAGAAAATCAAAATCAATGACTGAATCAAGTGAGAATCAATGAAGATACAAGTCAAACTCAAATTGGTGCATGGATGGAAAGGAAATAAAATTGGTTTAATACCCGTATCAAGAAAAGGAAGGAAAATTAAATAAAAAAAGGGGAGCCGACCCTCTTAAAAGGAGCAGGAGAGGAAAAACCCTAAAGGGGGGAAGAGGCAGAATACACAAAAAAGAAAGGAACCCTACGACCTCTGTTACATCATCTTCTTTACTGCACCCTCGTCGATGGCAGCTCTTCATCACCACAATGACAAGCTCCTTGCTTCACCGATCCCTTTCCTGCGCCAACCCACTACCTCTTGCTTCCCCAACGCCCAAACAGCCACTGTTTTCCTGCTTAGTGCCACACGTTCCATGCATCTTGCCACCACACTGCCGTAGTGAAGAGAGGCTTCTTGCGCTGCCCGCCTTTGCTTGTCCTTGATTGCCACACCCAACGTTGCTACCACCGTTACTGCCAATATCACTCTGCATTGCATTGCGCCAAAGTCATCTCCACCACTTACCACACCGCACGACTTACTCCATCTTTATATCTTTGCTGGCCTCGATTTTCCTTGATGCAAGTGGCTGAACTTGTGGCTATTAATGTATAAGAGGCTAGCGGTTTCAGAAGAAGAGAAATCAAAGGCTTGAGGGAGGGAACAAGAAGCAGTCACCACTTGTAACAAAGTGATATAAACCAGAAAGTCCCAGACTTTGCCATCTGGTCCCTGCTATTGCCACAAGTAGTCCTCAGCGTTGGCTATTGCTGCTGGCTCATGGTGAAAATAAAATAGCAAAAGAGACAAAGGTGTTCGAGAAAGAAGCTTGGAGTTGCTACTGTCGAGCTTGTTTAGTTGTGTCGGTGTTGCTTTTACTCCAAGAGAAAGGGATAGTCGAGGAGGAGGAGAAAGCTTGAAAGCCGAAACTTGCTGCTGTTTGAAGCCAAGACCAAAACCTACTGACAACTTGGAGAGGAGCTCTTGCATATTTTCGATCGCTGTTGCTACTGGCTTCGTGGAGAAGGGAAGAAAGTTTACAAGCACCCATTGAAGGTTAGAAAGAAGACAAAACAAGAACAGAGAGTTGAGAAAGAAACTTTTAAAACTAAAGTCAGAGAAAGTTTCAAAGAAATACAAAGAAGACAAAGAAAAAAACGTTGAAGCATAAAGAAAAGAAGCAATAAAGAAAAAGAAAGTTCCTAGTGGTGCTCGGTTTCCCAGGTTTGTTTCTTTTTTTATTGTTTAATTAATTAGTTAAAGTAAATATAATTTTGACAATATGATTTTATGATCTAATAATTATTGGCATGATTAATTTAGTGATTTATATGGTGATGGTCTGACTCTGATATTAAATCTGACTTGATAATTTCATTTAGAAATATTTACATGATAATGTTTAATTGGATCTAGTATGAAATTATTGCATGACATATTTAATTTGACTGATTTAGTATGATTACATATATTTTGTGTGTGTGGTTTTGTTTGTTTAATAATATGACTTAAGAAATTGTATGATTAAGTATAGTATATTAAGATTAGTGTTTATGAAACAAATTTAGGACTATGATTAATTTAAAACTTATAAGATAAAAATAAAAATTATAGAAATAAAATTAAATAAAAAGTATAAAAAAATAATAAAAAAATAAATAAAAGATGAATTATTTCGACGATGGAACTCTTAAAGGGACTGCGGTCAAGTGGTACTTTTAGAGATCTTGAGGTAAAAAAATTTTATCCAAGGCCTTACCAGCTTAATGAAGTGTCTAAATAGGATTTTTGATAACAAATAATTCATATTCATTTTTAAAAAATAAAATAAAATAAAATAAAATAAGTTTATTATAAAATAACAATAAAAATAATTAGTTACAAAATTAGAAAAGATGTTAATGATTAGTAATAACATGATAAAAATATTAATAGCAAATGATAAAATAAGGAAGGAAATAAATAAAATGACCAAAGCAAGATATTAAAATAATAAAGATGAATATAATTGCTCCGATGACGAAATATCAAGATAATTACGCTTAAGTGATTTTCTTGAAAATTTCTATGTGGGAAAATTATTTTCAAGGTCTCACCAGCTTAATGGATGGCCTAGAGATAGTTTTCAATAATAAGTGATATTTATTCATCTTTTAAAACTATAAAATAGATGATTTCTATTTGAAAATATTATTAAATTAAAATTAAAATTAAAATTAAAGTAATTAATTAAAAAGATAAAAAATTTCAATAATTCATGTTAACTATAATAATAAAATAACAATAATAAATAGTAATGAAATTTGATGAAATAATAAAATGATAATAATAAATAGGAGTTATTGAGAATGAATATTGATTGTTCCTATGATGAGATTCCAAATAGATTTATGCTTAAGTAATGATTTGGAAATCTTTAGGTAAGAAAATTTCTTTTGAGTCTCACTAGCTTAATGGAAGATCTAAAAGGAATTTTTGATAAAAATAATTCATATTCATTTTTGCATAAAAATAAACAAATAAATTAAGAATTAATAAACAATAGAATGGTAAGAATAAATTGGGTAGGAGGAGTCAAAGTTAGGAATTTCTCATAAAATATTAAAATGAATCCGACGACGGAGCCTCTTCAAGCAAGTCGTATAGTACTACTTGAATACTCTTGAGGTGAGAAAGATTTTTGAGTTGTCCCACCGGCTTAATGGAGGACACTTAGAAATATTTTTCAATATTAATTATATCGAGATTAAAGATCAACATAAGCAAATTTAGCAAATGACCTAAAACTAAGTGGTACCATTTTAGGATGGGCGTTGTGGGGTGCTAATCCTTCCCTACACGTAACCGTACTCCCGAACCCTAGTATCTTTGAACGTAGACCAAGCCTTATCCTTAGTTTGAATAGGTGACCAATCACACCTAGGTAGAATGGTTGGTGGCGACTCCATATCTTTGTGTCTAGCTATTAGGTTTTCCCAAAACTTAATACGTTATGACACATTGGTTTGGACATGTACAATGTAGATCTGTAGATACTCCAGTTAGGAGAATAGATACTATGAATGTTGAGAGAAGGGTTAAGACTAGAAGAAGACCAAAAAAACTTGGAAGGAAGTAATTTGGAAAGATATGGAGGCATTAGAGTTGGATGAACATATGGCCCTAGATAGGAATGTGTGGAGGAAGAGAATACATATGGATAATCTAATGTGAATTTAGATATTGGTTCATATAGCCTGTAAGATCCGATTCTACACTACTGTAGACTCTAATTTTATAAAATTGATAATGGAAGTCGAATAAAAAAAATAATAAATATTGATTTCATTTAAGTGAAAAGCTCCTTAATTTGAGATATGAACGGAGCAATTTATGTGAAACACTCGACGGGCGAGTAATACAAAGGACAGCTCGCCAATGGGCGAGCAAGGTGATCGCTAAGGAATGAGTGTGGCGAGTTGATTGTTTGCCTCTTTGGTTTGGCGAATAGGTGAGATCGCCAAGATTGTTAATTTAGGTGATCGCCCGAATGGGTGAGGACATGTGATCGCCAACTTGTGGCTTGAGTTATAGTAAATAGGCGAGTAGAACAATAAATTGTGATCGCCAAGCTTGTAAATCAGCTTGTAAATCACCAAATATTGTTGGCGAACTGAAATTGAACTAGAATGGGCGAGCTGAGGTTTCTGGTTGAATAGGCGAACTGGAACTGGAATCAGCACGTGACCATTGCAGCCAAAATTGACTTTGTAAGTTATACGGTTGAAAACAATTAATAGAGAGGATGTTAAAGTCAATAAGGAATTAACCTTATTGGTTGAGAAAAAAAACAAAGTCAATAGAAGCAGAAAAAGGAGTGTGGAAGGGAGACTTTCACGCCAGCTTAAGCTTGAGTTTTTCTTCATGCATTTAATACATGAAAGACGTGAAATTAATGAAAGAAGATGTGATAAGGCCAAGTGAGGGGTTCTGATTGGATAGCATGGCTATATAAGGAGAAACAATTGAGGAAGATCGGCTTAGCAAATTTCATCTTCCTCTCGAAAACTATGCAACTGCAAGTTTATGTTATTCCTTCCAATCCTGCCATGCTTGATTTATTGAGCTTTACTCTTCAGTTGGCTAAACAAATAAACCTGCCTGCAAAACCCTCCTCCATAGGTTGATGAGCTAAAGGAATAAGCCAAGTAAGGCCAACAGGGGACAGAAAGTATTCTGTGCTGGAAGTGCAGTTGATTAAGGTGAGATTTAATGATTTCTTGAGATTGAATGATATGTTTCTATGATTTCAAGTATGAGAAGCATGATTTTAATATTGCTTTTGATTTATTCTTGTTAGACCATAGAAATAGAATAAGTTCATATCTTGAATGTAGATGAAGAATAAAATGAAACTGGGTTGAAATTGTAGTAGAATGATGAGAAAATAATCGAGAATGAATAAGGAAAGTAATGGAAATGGTGTAAGAGTGATGAAAATGGCGACTATAGTGATCGCCTATGTTGAAAGTTAGTAATCGCCAATGAGGCGAGTAGGAAATAAAGAACCCGCCAAAGCTGTTGTTCAAGTGGGTGAGGTTGCCCAACACCAGTTTATTTTATAGACAAGCCCATCTCTGAGTAGAAAGCCTTATGGCGAACTCACATGCATAAGGTATTGGGCGAGCAGAATTGTGGGTGAACTCCCACATTTAAGCTAAAGTAGGCCTGGTGAGTTGAATGTTGGGCGAGCTCACAAATATATGGCGAGTAATGGCGGGCGAGCTCCCACTTGTAAGCCATTTGATGAATGGCGAGCTCGGTTGGGCAAGTTAGTAAGAACTCTTGTGGGCGAGCTAGTTGATTTTAAGTCTCGCAAAGTGTTGAGAATACTGAAAAAGGAAATATTAATGGAATTTATAAATTATTTTGCAGCCGGGAATTATGGACGTGGTAAATGCGATCAGGAAGGCGAGCAGGAAGCAAGGCTTCGTTAAACCAGGTAAGGGAGATGTGTGTGAAGTAAAATGCATGTCCTGTGGAGTAAAAATATTATGAAAATACCGAGAAACTATTTTGGGTTTATGGCATGCATTTATTTAATAAATTATTTTGACTTGGGCGAGCTACAAAGTTAGCCGACCCTTACGTTGTTTGTGGGTGAACTGGTATTGGCGGGCGAGCCAAACGTCTTATAATTTTGGGCGAACTGGTATTGGCGGGCGAGCCAATCCTTTAATAATATTTTGGGGCGGGCGATCCCTTTTGTTAAGAAAGTTATGGGCGAGTCGAAATGGGCGAGCCGGTGTTTTGTTCTAAATGTAGAGTTTGGCGGGCGATTACTTGTTCACCCCTTAGAGTTTACCATGGGCGAGCCGGGTTGGCGAGCTGACCATGGCGAACAGACTTCAATGGTATTTTCTTAAGGAAAAATGAGCTATTTTAATATCTTTGAAAATAGAAAATATAAACCCTTTTGGGGAATTGACTAATGGGCGAGCCATTGAGGGCTAGCCAGTTTTGCTTTTGGATTTTAAAAGCAAAGTTGGGCGGGCGAACACAAGTTGTTCGCACTGGGCGAGCTGCCATGGGCGAGCCATAATGGCGAGCTGACCATGGGCGAGCCATAATGGCGAGCTGACCATGGGCGAGCAGGTCTTAAACGTTGAGATTTTATAATGTTTTCAAGGTGTTTTGTAAACAGAAAGCCTAAACCTTTTTGGGAATTAAATCATTTGAGTAAATGATAATGTGGATGAGAAAATCCCTTAAAGGTTTTCATGAGATATAAAAGTGATTTTGAGACTTTAAGCTCTGAGTTCATGCATTATTATTCATGTAGTTGTGTGACCCTTCTAGGGCAGTGGCGGTCGATGGACCAACGGGTGCACCTATGGGCGTCATAGGGCTGATGGACCCGCCAAGTCATTAGCGGTCTCGAGGTCACTTGGCAAGTGGACCCGAGGACCACCTATAGATTATGGTCATAGATCTGAGATAGCCGTGAGGGGCGGTGGCCTACGGGTGCACCCCAAAAGCGGACTTGTGTTCCTGGGGAAACAATGATAGCATGATTTGTTTGTTGCCTAGTCTCAACTTGTGGATTTCTGTTTATCGAGAGGATTTATTGAATCCTATTTACTGTTTACTACATTTCAAAGTAAACTGTTTAACCAGTGGTTTGAATGGTGTGTTGAAAATGTTGCTTACTATATCCACAGTTTTCCTATTTGATATAATTTTAGAAAAAACAAATATTTGGTGGTATATAGTCTTTATTTTTATAAAGCAGCATATTTCTCATTTACTGAGCGTATGAATCGCTCACCCATTTGTTTTAACTCCACAGATAAAAGACACGGAGTTAGAGAATTAGCTCTCAGATGGGTATAGTTATGTTTAAAGCGCTGAGGCATGTTATGTTAAATGTGACAGGTACAGTCTCTTCTCTTTTACATTCCAGACATATGTATACAGTACTACTTTATGGAAATAAAGGTTAAAAAGGGGATGTCAGATGTAAGGAATAATGAAAAGAATTTCATATACCGTAATTGTTAATTAAATGTTTATCATTTAATTACGGTCACTGGTGAATGTTAATGGCATCGCAGACAGCCCAACCGGTAAAGTTGTATATAAATATGTGAAAAAATGTGGTAATGGGCTATTACATAGCCTATCTCTAATCTCTTGAGATAATGGCTCTAATGATGATGATCTTCTAAACTAGACACAGTATGTCAAGTGAAATATGATTATTTTGTATGCAGCAATTATGTTGTCAAAACAAATATTTCATTACGTTGGGTTAAGGTACAAACTTTTAGATTGGGACATTTTGAGGTACAAAAGATTCTTGCGTACATTGATTTTAACTTCACGTGGTTTGCAAAAGAAACATACGAGGATTAAATCTACATAAAGCATTAAAAGAAAATAAAGTAGATTAAGAATTTGCGCCAGGTCAAGACAGATGAATGCAATGAAGCTTGGGTGTCATTAGTAGCTACAATAGGAAAAAGTTACAAATGCCATTGAACCTAGGATAACTATAAATGCCAGAAAAATTTATGATGCTCTGCCATTGAACCTAGGATAACTATAAATGCCAGAAAAATTTATGATGCTCTTACTTAGATCAGTTAATCTGCTTAATTAACATATCATGTCGTTTTAATTATTGTTCCCTGCTGCCAGCAACACAAGATGCAGTTGAAGTATGATTAGTTTGTATCATAAATATTAACTATTTCTTCTCCTTTGAGCGTTATCTTATATGATGTTTTCTTGTAGTTCCTAAACAAGAGCCAGAAGAACCAGCTGACTATATGGACATTTAAGCCGGTGATGGCAAACGACTGATTAACCGTTGACAGCTTTGTGGTAGTACTTTAATCTTAGTTTTTCTCTGTTTCGTTGCCACAACATTGTCAGTCATGAGTTATTTGATTTTCTGATGGCAATACTAGAAAATTCCTTGGCCATCTCCTAAGATACTCCGTTTCTTAGTTTACGTCCTACACAATTTTCTTTAGGAAAATTAGGTTGTAGTAATGCATGAGGAAGTTTGAAAGAATGTTCGAATTTTAAATAATACTAATAAATAATTTTTTTTAACCATTTGATTATTTGTCTAAGTATTTGTTTGAAGTAGACTGTTGACTATACGTTAGGAAATTAGAAAGATTATTGTTGGCTCTATAGGCTATACCGAGAAGGGGGGGTGAATCGGTTTTTATCTAATCTTAAGCTCGTTTTTCGATTCTTCTAAATTCTCTAGCCTATATAAATATTTTCTAAGTTCTCTAGGCTATTCAATCATACAATTCAAATACAATCCAATAAGCACAAATATAATTGCAAGAAAGTAAAGAGAGAAGGGATAGAGAAATGTACACAAGTGATTTATAGAGGTTCGACAACCTTGCCTACGTCCTCTACCTTGAGACGCTCCCAAGGATTTTCCCCAAATTCACTATCCTTGAATTTGTTACACTCCCTCTTTTCAAGGCTCAAGAGAAAACTCTCTCTTTTTCTAGGCTCAAGAGAAACCTCTTCTCCCTCTTTTTCTAGGCTAAAGAGAAACCTCCATCTTTTTCTAAGGCTAAAGAGAAACCTCCCCTTTTTACAAGGAATGAATGTGTTTACAAATGGTGCAATCAAAGGAAGCCTCTAAGTAGGCAAATGATTACAGAAATTAGGCACAATGGAAAACCTATACAAGATTTTGTGCTAATCAATACAAGAGATAAGAGAATGATAGATGATGAAGACTTTGGAGCTCTTGAATTGTTGTTTGAGGCTTGAGGATTTGAGGAAAATGAGTAATGAAGTTTCTGAGTTGTTCCTCATACTTCCTTTAGCTTCTAAGCCTCTATTTATAGTCCCTTGGATGTATTCTAGCCATTGGGTGGAGCCAAGATTGAATATGACCGTTGTATCTCACAAAACTAGCCGTTACAGGTTATTTTCGGGCAAAGGGATCGATCCCTTCCCATAAGGGATCGATCCTTTTTATTGCGAGAGCATTTCAACTTGTTCCAGGGTGCTTGTCCAACTTACTGCCAAAAGGGGATCGATCCCTTCCCTTAGGAGATCGATCCCTTCTTTCCAGAAGGTGATTTCCTGCACTTTTTGAGTTAGAAATGATGTGGTCTTTGATCCTAATCCAACCCAAAACATTTTGGCTCTTTTGTGGGAGTTTTTCTTGAGTTTCTCAAATGAAAACATAGTCCAAAAATTCATCAAGTGATTTTCTAAAATATTCAAAACATTTATAAAGTATTAAGACTAATAAGGATGTATCATTAAATTATGGTCTTAATGTTTGATATGATCACTTGAAATATATTGAGAAAATCATGTGTGATAAGGCAAATTTACAATATGAATTAAAACATTAAAGCTTACTTAAGTTTTTGTCATTTCAAAATATATATGGCAATTTAAAGCTAACAATCTACCCCTTTTTGATATGATAAAACTTAATGTAAATTTGCTTTGAAAATTTTTTGAAAAAATACTCCCCCTCAAATAAAGCAGGATTTTATAAAGCTCCCCCTTAATATAAGCATGGGTTTTGAAGATGAATTTTCAAACTATTTCTCCCCCATTATCTCTCCCCCTTAATATCTCTCCCTTTACTATCTATCTCTCCCCCTTTTTGTCATAGCAAAAAGAAGGAAAAATAATAAAAAATATGCTCCCCCTAAAAATATGGCTGATGTGAAAAAGATAAATATGCTCCATCCAACAAGAAACATGTTAGTACATGGGACTCATAGCACAAATTCATAAGACAATGTCCATAAAGAGTATGAAATGTTTAGGCATGCAAAGGACAAGGCTTATTTTCCTATACCAATTGTTTATAAATAATTTTGATACCAATTGTTGATAAGTAATTTTGCAAGGAGGTTCCAATTGGTAAAAAGTTAAGCAAGCATCTAAGTATATCAATTGTTCTCTAAGGTCCAACTAAGGTGCATGGTAATTCATCATGATTATGAGCTGAAATTAGATGACATATCATATGCAAGAGCTCATAAGTCACGTTCAAGCAAGAGTGTGCATAGACTCAAAACATATAGCAATTAACTTCAAATTCTAGCACACAAGAGTTTCATACAAAAATATCCTAAATGAATTCTTCTCTATTTGGCATTTCAAACTAAAGAGCACAAGAAGAACTGTCAATTTAAAGCTCATACCAATTGGCAATTTAGATTTGGCTTACCAATTATTGAAAATATGGTTGCCAATGATACTAATTGTTGTTTCAATCTAAATACCAATTGTTACTAATGGTTGACTTAGACATATTTTGCATGAATCCAATGTCTATGTGTAGTGTGTTCATGTCAAGAAAATAATCATTCTAAATATGCAAGAACACAATCACATATCATCAAATATGCATATGGATTAATTGGATATTAGCACACTATCATAAAGTATTAATCCATATTCACCAAAAATTATACCATATGGAAGATTCAAAAAGTCAAGGTATTCAAGCAAACACATTTTCTTCCATGGTTTTAAGCACAAAAATCCTATGCTCATTTTCTAATTCAAGTTTTTAATCAATTATGAGCAAGGAAAGATTACCATTTTAATCAATTCAAAGTAATATCCCTAGTGAATTATAACGTTTAAGGTTCCAAAGGGTATATGCTATTTTAACTAAAATGGTTTCACCTAAGTGAATCAATATTATCAAGCTAAAATATATTTTATCATTAAAATCCATAAACTATGAGTGAGGTTAAGTACATAATATCATGAAAACAACTATTCTCATCTCATAGGCATGATTATTGATTCAACTCAAGCAAGCATGTAAGTTCAATCATCAAAACAAATAAATGCATGGATATCATTTTTGTTCAAGTTTGCATTTATCTTTGAATGTTGGTGTTGTCATGAGACCCTAGTTCTTTAAGTACAAGGATGATAACATTTCATGCATTTGAACATTTAAGATCCATTTACCATCACAAATTATAGGCCAATGATCATTACCAATTGTTGAATTTATATTTGAAATCAATCCACTAGATGTATAATTATCATGAAACCTAGTATGGAATTGATAAGTCAAGCTAAGAGACATAATCCTATAAGCATGCTTGACTAAGATGAACAAAAGAATGCAAAATATTCATTATGCACATGTTCATCAAATTCTCAAATATATACACAGATCATTGAAATAAATCTCAAAATTATGTTTAAGCATTCATTGAAAATGTGTTTCAAGATTATTTCAAGATTTATGCAAATCATGAGTGTTTTCAACAAGAAAAATGATTTTGCACTTGTGAGCTCAAGAAACATGATATTGATTGTTGAAAGTGATACCATTTGTTGGAAATGATACAAGTTGATGAAGTTGAGGCATGATATCAATGACAAATGAATTTTCATATATTAAAGTTCATCAAAAAGAATTTAAAATAATGAATTTTATGCTTATACAAAAGATAGAGTGAAACTAACAAAAGATCCTCCCAATTTTCAGTTTAAACATGCAGGAAAGCCCTTTCTGGCCTAGGGGGATCGATCCCTTTAGGAGGGGGATCGATCCCTCATAGTTTCCTGCAGATTCTGCAGTAGTTTTGACAGAAAATTTAACTTGTGAGGTACCAAAACTCCGTTTTTGAGTAATTTAAGTCCAAGTAAAGGTTTAAACACTTGTAAAACATGATTTTGGACTTGTATGAATGAAAAACAAGAATGAAAAACTATTTTACAAAAGATTTTATAATTTTGGAAGGATTTTCACCATAAAATGCATTTTTGGCCTCAAAAAGGGTCATTTTGAAAATTATGCATGTTTTGGCAACACTAATGCATTGAACTACATACATATGTCAAAACAAACTTGTTCACAAAGGTTTTAAGCACTTATATCATCAAAGCATACATCTTGTGAACAACATGCCATGATTTCTAATATGCATATTCTTCATTAAGGCTCATGACATGGAATTTTGCATATATGACATATTTAACAATTTTTGAGCTACTAAATATATTATCTAAACATATCAAACTTGCTCAAACTACAGAAATTCAATAATCTTTTCAAAATCATAAATCATGCCTTTCATTCATTCATTCAATGCCTCAAGTACTATCCATCAAACCACTCAACAATCAATTATCATGCCTTTTTGCTCAATCATAATGCATCAAGAGTCATCAACTAAGTGCCTCAATAAAACATATAAATAATTTTAGCAAAAATGAGTTTTGAAGAGATAGGATATAAGCTTACAAAACTCCTTTGCTTGAGTATGCTTTGCCTTGGATTGTTGAGTCCACCTTGAGCTATCCTTTGAAGAATTTTTGTGACCTTGCCAAGGGTGGATCCTCAAGCTCTTCCTTTTTCTTATTGGCATAAGCAATCTCCATGGGGGGTGTGTAGAGCATTTGATCTCCATTGCTTCTTTGTATTCTCATGCTCTAACACTCCTATAACAAACAAATTCAAGCATGCTTTGGTACCCAAATTTTCTTGGGTCCATGAGAGTTAGTGCAAACAATTTTTGATCCTTTTGGGATCCATTTCAAACACAATTCATCATTATTCATAGCATTCTTTGGCACCCACATTTTTCTAACTACTTTTCCTCTAAAAGTAGTTTTTCTATATGTGCATGCTTGTGAAGAGTGTCCTATTCTATTGCAAAGTGAGCATGTAAGAGATAAATCATGCATAGTATTTTTGCTCACTAAGAAATTCCTAAGATGAGTTTCTTTTTGTTTTTCATTATAGCCTAACCCATCTTTGTCAAAGAAAGCTCTTTGGGTCTCTAACATATGGTCTAGCTTTTGTTGACCCATATAAAATCTAGAAAATGAATTATGCAAATTTAAGTTCTTTTTATTTACTTCATCTATTTCTAGATTTGCTTCTTCTAATTTCTTCTCAAATTCAAGTTTGGCATTTAATAGCATTTCATTTTCTATTTTTAATTTAGCAATGATTTTCTTATATTTGGAGTTCATGCATTGAAATTCATTTGCTAAATCATTAAAGACATTTTGTAACTCATCAAATGTAAAGTCATTATTTTCACTAGAGCTACTACTAGCCTCATCATCACTAATAGCCATAAAGCATGAGTAGGCTACCTCATCATCTACGTTTTCCTCATCGGAGCTATCACTATCGCTCCATGCAGCCACAAATGCTTTCTTCTTAGGCTTTCTATCCTTTTCTCTCCTAAGTAAGGGGCAATCTAACTTAGTATGACCCGGTTCATTACACTCATAACATACTAAAGGGTCCTTTTCTCTTCTACTTGACTCCCCTCTATGATGTCTCCTATTATTTTCTTTTTCTTTCATTTTCATGAATCTATTAAATCTTTTGGCAAACATTGCCATTTCTTTTTCTTCCTCATTTCCACTCTCATCACTATCATCTTCAATGACCTCATGAGTGGAAGACTTAAGTGTTACCCCTACATTCTTTGAAGGCACTTCATTTCTTTTCAATTTCATCTCATATGTAAGTAGGGAGCCCATAAGTTCATCTAGAGACAAGATATTTGGATCTTTAGACTCTTCTATTGCGGTTACCTTTGCCTCCCAAGACCTTGGCAAACTATTCAAAATTTTCTTAACCATTTCTACATTGGAATAGCTCTTGCCTAATGCCTTAAGTCCATTGATTATATCATTAAACCTAGTGAACATTTCGCTAATGGACTCATTTTCTTTCATCCTAAATAGCTCATAATCATGTGTGAGCATTCCTACTTTGGTTTCTCTAACTTGATTTGTCTCTTCATGTGTGATGGCTAGTTTGTCCCATATTTGCTTAGCATTTTCACATAGAGACACTCTATTATACTCATTGGGACCCAATGCACAAAAGAGGGTGTGCATAGCCTTGGCATTCAATTGTGCCATTCTCATATCATTTGTGTCCCATTCATCTTCACCCTTAGGGACATCTTTTCCATCTATTTTTTTCATTGGGATTCTAGGACCATTAACTGTTACTCTCCACACTTCATAATCATTGGATTGCACAAATAACATCATCCTAATTTTCCAATAAGAGTAATTCTCACCATTGAAGAGTGGAGGTCTAACTAATGAGTGTCCCTCTTCTCCTAGGGGTGTGCCTACATTCAAGTGAGCCATTTATGATCGTTTTGCTCGATAGAGGTTAGTCTAAATCAATCTCGAGTCCAGACTCTGATACCAATTGTTGGCTCTATAGGCTATACCGAGAGGGGGGTGAATCGGTTTTTATCTAATCTTAAGCTCGTTTTTCGATTCTTCTAAATTCTCTAGCCTATATAAATATTTTCTAAGTTCTCTAAGCTATTCAATCATACAATTCAAATACAATCCAATAAGCACAAATATAATTGCAAGAAAGTAAAGAGAGAAGGGATAGAGAAATGTACACAAGTGATTTATAGAGGTTCGGCAACCTTGCCTACGTCCTTTACCTTGAGACGCTCCCAAGGATTTTCCCCAAATTCACTATCCTTGAATTTGTTACACTCCCTCTTTTCAAGGCTCAAGAGAAAACTCTCTCTTTTTCTAGGCTCAAGAGAAACCTCTTCTCCCTCTTTTTCTAGGCTAAAGAGAAACTTCCCTCTTTTCTAAGGCTAAAGAGAAACCTCCCCTTTTTACAAGGAATGAATGTGTTTACAAATGGTGCAATCAAAGGAAGCCTCTAAGTAGGCAAATGATTACAGAAATTAAGCACAATGGAAAACCTATACAAGATTTTGTTCTAATCAATACAAGAGATAAGAGAATGATAGATGATGAAGACTTTGGAGCTCTTGAATTGTTGTTTGAGGCTTGAGGATTTGAGGAAAATGAGTAATGAAGTTTCTGAGTTGTTCCTCATACTTCCTTTAGCTTCTAAGCCTCTATTTATAGTCCCTTGGATGTATTCTAGCCGTTGGGTGGAGCCAAGATTGAATATGACCGTTGTATCTCACAAAACTAGCCGTTACAGGCTATTTTCGGGCAAAGGGATCGATCCCTTCCCATAGGGGATCGATCCTTTTTATTGCGAGAGCATTTCAACTTGTTCCAGGGTGCTTGTCCAACTTACTGCCAAAAGGGGATCGATCCCTTCCCTTAGGGGATCGATCCCTTCTTTCCAGAAGGTGATTTCCTGCACTTTTTGAGTTAGAAATGATGTGGTCTTTGATCCTAATCCAACCCAAAACATTTTGGCTCTTTTGTGGGAGTTTTTCTTGAGTTTCTCAAATGAAAACATAGTCCAAAAATTCATCAAGTGATTTTCTAAAATATTCAAAACATTTATAAAGTATTAAGACCAATAAGGATGTATCATTAAATTATGGTCTTAATGTTTGATATGATCACTTGAAATATATTGAGAAAATCATGTGTGATAAGGCAAATTTACAATATGAATTAAAACATTAAAGCTTACTTAAGTTTTTGTCATTTCAAAATATATATGGCAATTTAAAGCTAACAATTATCTCAATTTTAAATAATACTACTAAATAATCGTTTTATGAATTTGATTATTTGTGCAAATATTTGTTTCAATTAGACCTTTAGCTATCAACATTGCCTTTATTGCTGTGATAATTTTCTTTGCAGTTGGTATAATTTCGTTTTTCTACTTTATGGTACAATAAAGCATCCCAATCATACTTGGTTGCCCTATTATGGCTGCTCAGGTGAACACAATCACTGTCGATATATATATTTGAACTCTAATTTGGAATTTGATGTTTCCTTTTTTTCTTTTGAAAAGTTTTTGCTATGTAGTTCTAGAATTCTTCTATAGGGCTTGGAATTTGTATATATAATGGTTAATTTAAAAACAATTTGAATGTGTTTTGAATATGAAAGTTTATTTAATTAATTAATTGACTGGTCACAAATCCATGAGAATATATAGGAATCAGAATTATGTGGCCATGCATGCATCCATCCATGATTATTGGCTATAGCAAAGTAAAGCTCCCTTTCCTTTTGATGCATGTGGGCCGCATCTGTATTTTATTTCAAATTTCATGTTTAGCACTTATCAAAACTTCTTCAATCATATGCATTCAAGTCATCCTGTTATATGTGCTCTTATCAACATCATTATTCGCATGAGCATTCAGTCCATTCTATTATTTTGCGATTTAGTCACAAAGAAAAGAATGATTGGTTCTAAATTATATTTTGGCGAAACAAGGATTGAAATAAGTTGTGGGATTGGTTAATGGTGCTTTGTTAAATCCCTAAAATGTATCTCATATCATTTCAATGGGATTATGCATCAAACATTTTGGAGTGCTCATTAGATTGTATTTGTATAATTGTGGCAAAATTAAACTAGCATTCTTAAAAAAATTCTTAACTGAAGTAACAGATTATTTGTATGTCTCAAATGGCAAAATTAAACTAGCATTCTTAAAAAAATTCCTAACTAAAGTAGTAGATTATTTGTATGTCTCAAATGGACATGACGACATGAAAACTAAAGATATTTATTTCTTTTTTTAGATTTGTTCTTATGTGAAATTTTAACATAGACAATATTTAGAAAGTCATGGTTCTACCTTTCAACAGCCTCAACAAGTAGTTAAAAGGAAAAGAAATTTACCAACAGCTCTAGGCACATCTGTTGTTAAAAGAAATTTACCAGGAACCCCAAATCTTTTCTTTCCTAATATTGTGTTTTTTAGACTCTTAAAAATCGATGACATTTTACTTGATAATTCCTTAATGTGTTTTAGGGCATCTTCACTTTTTCTTTTGCTTGCTACTGCAAGACTTCCTCAACCTCTAAAAACTTTGGTAACCTAATATTCAATAAGTATTTCATAACTTGATGCCTATATATATATATCGTTCACCATCTTTTTATTATTACATTTGGTTGTATAAAAAATGCTAAAGCAGGATTTTGCCATGTTAAAGTGAGAATTTCTACAGTTTTTATTTGGCATTAGGTGATAACTAATTTGTAGTTTAATTATTTTCTTTTGATCTTTAGTGAATATATTTTTATTCCAGAATTAGTTTTATCTGCTTGATCAATAGCTAAAAGCTTTGGAATATGAGTATTAGGTCTGTGTTGGTTGCAAACCTGATTTGTACATGAGATGGATTTTGAGAGGCAAGAAATTCCAAAATGCTCAAAAATGATAACATAGAACATCACTTTCATCCATGGAAAGAAGAAAGCTGACTTAAGTTTAGGTTTTGTGTTAATTTTATTGTGTATGTCATTTATTTTACAAGCATTTTGTATTCCTCAATGGATGCCAAAATACTGTTTTATTTTGTTTGATCAATGTTCTTTATGTTGAATTTGTGGCATTGTTATTATTTATGCAGCTTCTGCAAGTCCAATGCTTTCAAATTAGCAATTCTGCGACGAAAATAGATTGGTTGCGACCAGGTAATGAACATTTTCGTGAACCTTTTTTAAACTAATTGTGTAATTATTTTCCTTGATTTGTTAAGATTCATCAAGGAATGCTTTAAAGTGGTGCTCTTCATGTAAAGACTTTACTCCTACTTTGTTAATTTAATTAAGCTATCCTTGATTTGCCTTCTCTACTTCGTACTTTTGCAAATGGTAATTGTAAAACATTGTGATTTGTCGTAAAGAATTGACTCATAAAGAATTTCTTTCATTATTTTGATTGAAGTTAAGGTGCAGAGAATGTTGTTTCTTTTATTATTTGAATATTATTTCATTGAATGAAGCAAGGCTTTTTATATGTATTCTTATACTTCCCTTATGATTATACTCCCCTTCATGGTCGACCCATTGATAAACGTTTTAAAATTGGAAATTATTGTTTACAGGTCTCTCATTTTATACCAGGGGTAAGGAGAAAAAAAAAGAACGACTAAAGTCTAACTGCTGATATTCTTCTCTTACCCAACCAATCCAAGCCTGGGAAACTTGGTATGACCTTTTAGCATTACTATTTTTATTAACCATAAAGAATGGCAAATGCAGTTGGTGTGTTTGGCATATTATCATTGTATTTTGTTCTTTTTGTCATTAAGAAAGTACCTTTTTTAGAGGAACAATAGCCCTAATATGTATCCATTGCTTTTAGCCTTGAATATCTTGCTTCCCAATATCTGTTTTGACTCTTGATAACTCCAGGATATGTTGTGTTCTAATATTGTCATCCACTGCAAGTCCACAACCTTAGATTAACTCATGGTTAGGTTCCAAACTAAATTAAGGCATACACAACATTTTTTTTCTTTTTTTGTATTTACTACTTCATGTCCTGATTATGGCACAACCTCAATTTTTCTAGGAACCTATTCTTCAACGATGGCTATTAAATTTAGATCTTTATGTTAGAGTTAAATACATTTTGGTAACAACATTTTGAATCATGAACACCCACGATAGATCGAGCATTCTTTTTTGTTTAAAAATAGTTGTCCTCTTTAACCTATTTTAGGTATAAAGTTACTGTACCTAGAAAATATTTATGTTTGAATGAGAATTGTTAAAGAGGGAATTGATGCTTTTATAAGTTGGAATTCGAATTGCATATAGTGGATATTGTCTAATAATGTTATCAAATTTTCAGGTAAGACTTGGTATCATTGTTGTTTCGGATAAAATAAGATTGATTTATTCTGGCTATAACCATTCATGTAGTTGTTATGGGAAATCAACCCATTCTAGAACATTCGCAATTATCATGTAGTGTTTTGCTTTGGGTTGCTTCCTTGGGGACAAATTATCCATACTTGACTCAAATCATAATAGATATACTTCCCAGAGATCAGCTAGACTTTTTATGTTGTTATGCTTGGATAATTAAATTTTATTTTTCTTTCTAATGAAAATTTTGGTAGATATTATACATACCTGTGTTTTTGTTATGATTTTATCTATGATGCACTGATAGTTTATAGTTTTCATATACTGTCAGTTAACCATAAGATGACACTTCATATAGAGGTCCTTAAAAATAAATATTAACAAAGTTTTTAAATTTATTTTTAAATTTATTTTTAAAGGCATATATACTTTTAGATTTTACTCAATAATGGGATATCATCTTATTGTTGACTGACAGTGTATAGAAACTATACACTGTCAGTGCATCATATATAAACTCTTTTGTTATTAACATTTTGTTATTTGTTTTATTATTTTGAATATATAAATTTTATACGCCAAAATCAATGGGTACATCATACTAGATAGATATATTTTCCAAAATCAATAATTATTAGCCTAACTTAAATCTATTAATGCTCGGCCTTGCCAAAAATGTTGTTACTCCATCTCTATCTTAGATAATTTTATGCTCATTTTCAATTATAGCAAATGTGTAAATGCATAAGCATATAACACTCTATTGAAAATGGCATCAAGTTTAGTTCCTGCGACTTCTGGGTTGTTCTTATTTACTGTGTAGATTATCTGTTTTGCTAATGCTGTGAAATCCACATAAAATGCAAGAAGCAGCGAAATTCTAATTAGCTTCTGATGCCTCTTGATTGACAACCCTTGCCTTATGCTATTACTTTTAAGTATCTATTTTCTCTTTCTTTTGTTAGTTTTCTGATTGATTACGACATTTGAACAACTTACTAATTTCACTGAGTTAGCAAACAAAGAACCATGGCTTTTATCTATGACATTATTTGCGAAGCCAGATGTGTTCTTTGAGAAATGTGAAAATACAACTTGGTTGTACTGTAAATTTAGATTTTGCTTAAGTTGCTTAATTTGTCACAACATGCCTTGGCACTAAGGTCAGAAAAGAATCTTAGTTTTTGAAGTTTCCCACTGTATTTCATGCATTAGTCAATCACTACAAAAATAACATGTAACATTATCATTTATTTTCTTTTAAAATGTTAATTTCATTAATTAGATGTAATCATGATATTGAATTGTTTTTTGTTTGTCTTTGATGACCATTTCAAACTACCATTATTTATTTTTAATCATTCTCTTTAAATGGCCATCAACTTTTTTAAAGGTATGTTGAATCAAAAAAGGCTATATAATCTGTTATTCTTTGCATTTTATTGCAACTTCATTATAGTAAAAGATTTTATGTAAATAAAATATTTTATTTAATCAAAGTCATACATATTGAGAATTTAATTCTTGAATTGCAAACAAAATTGCCTTTACAATGCTACCTAAAAGAATTACGAAAAAATGACATTAATTGTTCCAAAAATTGTATGAGTTTAAGTGTAACAAATTGAGCAATTATCAATCTTTATGGCTTTTTGTTTATAATAATAGTTCAACTTTGAGTGCAACCTTCATTACCCTTTGGTTCGATTAAAATCCTTAAATTCTTATGTTAACAAATTAAAAATGAATGAGATGTATTATAATTAGTTCATGAATGTTTAAATTGTGTCAATTCAATATATGTTATTAACCTGTAATTTAGTCCTTCCTATTTGGATACTTAGAGGTTTTATATTTGTTGTTATTCGTCTCTTTCATTTCTTTGATTTCCAATTTTGAAAATCTTCATGGACTTCCAATTTGTCCCAATAGGTAAGTTCTAAAGGCAAAACCTTGGCAATATGCATTTGTTTGTAGGTTGTTTGATGAAGATAAGTGTTTTTTGATATTGTAAGACTAAAATCATCGGCATATATCTTAAGGTTAGATAAAAAAATTGCTTAGAATTGTTGTCTACTATTATTACTCAAACTTCAAGAATGTTAAGTGAAAGTTGATCTTTTGGTTGGTAATTATGGAATGTACGAGTGAGTGAAATCACTAGAATGATTGTTTTATTATGGATGCTGGAAAGTTTTTGCTTCTAGATATGCTTGCAGTGGGAAATTTCTGTAGTTAGACTCTTGAAATTGAAATATCATGTTTGGTTCTTTGAAAATTTGAAATAATATGTTGGTCTTTGAGATTGCTAAATATCCCTAAATAAATTATATAAAATCATTGGCATGAACCTTGAATGGTGACCTAATCAACCCTAACCTTATGGTGGCCTAGGTAGTTTTTTTCTTCAATTTTTTTTTTTGGGTTTTCTTTTATAGGCATTGGAACAGTTAATTTCTAATCAAAAGGATGTGTTACATGTGAAATTCAAATCAAGATTTGTTGTTTTCGAATTATGAGGATTTATTGTTGTTACTATTGTAAATGTAACTTGGTAAACATTTTTTTGGATTGCATTATAAACATTTTGTTATGGTACAGGTGGTTGCCAGTCTGGTTTTAGCAAATTATCAGTATCTATGCTTTAGAGTGAAGTTGCTGCTTGCCAGTATGAACAATGTGTTTTTGGCAATTACATTTGACTAGGATGACATGATTTCATTTATTCAGTTAACACGGTTGGTCATTTAAAGTGCATCTAGAATATTCCTGTGTATACCAGCCTTGGTTCTCTCCTAGCAATGAAATTATGCAATTTGTGTTTCTAATGAATTAGGAATTGCAGAAGCGTTTCGTAGGGGTATACAGATCAGAAAGACATGATGCTGCAGCTATGTGAATGCATCATTCCCAAACCAGTCCACTGCAATCAATCCTTTTTTTTGCACCCCTTTTGTTCCTTGGGTATGAGGAATGCCAAACACATTATCTCTCAAATGTGTTTGCCACCTCATCAAGTCTCTTTTTGTACATAGTTTGTTATCCATCCTTATATCTCCTGCTGAAATGAACAAAACTGCAAGTAGATGTTGATTCTAATATGTTTTTTTGTTTATTTACTACCTTGCTTGCCTGTTCATTTCTTGCATATCTTCCTTTGATGTTAATTTGGCAAAATATGTATTTTCTGTAATGAAAAACAAAAGCATTACCCAATGTCTTCAATTATAGATCAATATCTACCTTTCACCTTTACTTCTTTGTTTTGCTGAGAAAATTTGAAAATGTTCATTAACAAATTTGCTTCAGGTTTCATTTAGCTTAAATTGAATTCATAATGCTTTAACTTTAAATGACACAGCATTTCCAGCTTTTTAGATCCTTTCAAAGACTTTCAATATTATTAAAGTTGTTTCATTCTTCTAAATGATTTAATTTTTATGTTTTTTTTATTGCTTGGGAAACTTTTGCTAACACTTTTAGATGCAGTTGCATGACTCAGATCTTTTACCTCCAAGAAATTTTGCTCATGTTTTAAACTTTCAATGCTGCCTACTTAACCCCTCTTTTTCTTCTCATACCCGCGGCATCGCGCGGGCAAAATGCTAGTTTTTATTCAAAGTATTCGAAATTTTAGCTAGCACTTCACAGCAGCAGGGTCTACCGAATACCTTAGGGGTCGTTTGGTATCGTTTCCTGTTTTCTGTTTTATGTTTTCTGTTTTTGAAAATTCTGTTTTTGTTTTATTTTGTTTTGTTTTCAATTTCTGAAAACAGAAAACATGTTTGTTTCATACTGTTACGTTTTAAAAACAAATATTTAAACTGATTTAGATATAATAATTCAATTCACAAAAAATTTTAAAAAATTAAATAAAAATAATAAATTTATTAAATAATAATATGTAGATAATATTAAATAATATTATTTTATATTATTTAATACTAATATTAAATATTTTTATTTAATCATATAAAAATTTAGTATAATTTAAATAATGTTATAATTAAATATAATATTAAATAAAATAATATTATTGAATTTAATTGTAATAATCATAAATTATATTTAATAATAATTTTTATGTAATTGTAATAATAATATTACATTATTAAATAAAATATTTAACTAATTAATTTATAATAAATTATATAGTTATTAAAATATATTATATTTAATATAAATAATATTATTTAATGTTAAGTATTTACTTATTTAATAATATTAAATTATTTAATAGTAGCAATGATATATTTTAAATTTAAGATAGAATATAATATTAAATAATAATATTATTTAGTAAAATAAAAATTAATTATATTATATAATAATATTAATTATTAGCATATCAAAATTATAATAACTGATATTATTTAAAATATTTAATATATTCAATAAATTATTATAAAAGTTTAAATTAAATAATATTATAATATTATAATATTATAATTCAATGTAATATATATTTAATTGCTTTTTACTTTTTCAACTTTCTATATTAAAATAAATATATTAATTTTAAATATTAAATAATATTTTATATTAAAATTTAATATTATTTTATTTAAAAAATTAATTAATTTTATTTATATTTTTATTATAAAAAATATTAATATTATAGTAATATATAAACTCTGTTCACTTACTTATGAATAGTAACAGATATGAAAACATGTTTTCAAAAACAATGAAAACAAGAAATTCTTGTTTCCAACAATTTTGGAAATTTTTGTTTTTGTTTTCGTTTTTTGAAAACGAAAATATGTTACCAAACGAGTTTTCTGTTTCTGTTTTTAAAAAAACTAAAAACAAAAACAGGAAACAGGAAACAAAACGATACCAAACGAGAACTTAATAATTCATCATAACTCGTTTATGATTTCAAGAAATGAGAACAGGAGATTCAAAGCTCTTCTTCGAGTATATATATTTTTTATTACTGTCGGCATGGTAGTGTTGATCTCATGAGTGGAGGCAGAAGAGAGCAGGAGGACTCTATATAATTTTTGGTCATTTTTCATTTATTTATATTATTATTATATACGTACACTAAACTTCCTGTGTAGCCTGAAATTATTATGATTAACATAAAATTAATATGATCAATATAAAATATCGTCTTCACTTATCTCAAGGAATCTTTATATATATTTAATTTCTATCGGTTCCATGCATAATTATTAAAGAAATTAAACATGGTAATTGAATATTAACGGAGGAAGAAGGTAATACATATCGAATTTGTGAAAAGAATTATCGAATTTGATTTTTATTAAATATATTTTTAGTAAAGAGTGAAAAGCTTTAAATGTGATTAAATCTCGAATAAAATTAATTTTAAACTGTTAAAATAGATAAAAATATTTATAGTTTATACAAAAAATGGTGGAAGCAGTTTGTGGTGCCCTGGTGGGCATTGTTAATACCTTACCAATCTACCCACTTACCTCACTCGCTGTTTCGATTGGCTACGAACAATTGAAGCTTAATATGGATTAAAACTGTAATGCAATTTTGTGAGGGGATGGGTGATTTGTAGGTTACTCTTTCTTTCTTTCTTAGATTAAAATAAAAACAAGCATTGAGATTCTGGGTAACGCCTTCCACAATCAATGACATCCATACAGTACTCGTTAAGCTATCCTTCTGATAAGATACCACTAAATGAGTCTTAACACAAGGAATAATTTATACTTCTTTTGTAGTCGTGATGAAGAAGAGAGAATTAGCTAGCTAGATAGCTTTTAATTTTTAAAAGGTGCCGGCGTAAAGCCGGCCAGTACTTCCTTTTGGCTAATTAATTCAGATTTAATTAAGGTTTTATTGCCATTAATATTCACGATTGCAACTAAACACTACACAACAAAAGAGGGTCTTTTTTCAGACTCCCTTCGATCACTCTCTCCCCTAGCTGTTTTCTCAGTTTTGATACTAGTGCCAATAATATAAAATATCCTCTCATGGAAGGAAGGACAGATTTTGGCAGCAATGGATGCCAAAAAAACTGGTTTTAGTATGCATGCATGCATGATGCATCCACTTGCATCGCAAGAGTCCAGTAGACAATTGGAGTATGACAAGCTAGAACAGGCTTGCTCATCACTTCCGCTCAACTTTGATCTGAGAAACCAGACAAGCTTTATTTGGATGGATTATATTCTCTTTTTGGTCTCTTTTTCCATTGATGAGACTTAAAGTCGTAGATTTTGCAATGGGGCCATGCAATTGATATTTCATGCTCATAAAGACATTGAAGGTAAAGCACATACACGACTACCATGAGAATTATGGGTTGGGCTAATGGGCTGGGCCTAGAAGAGAGAGAGAGCTGAGAGCCTGCAGAGATTTGGTTGATGGGCTTTTGTTAATCATACATGTCTTCATTTTTCCACTGAACCCAAAATAGGAGATAACACTTGACAATGGACGCTTGGTTAGATACTCCATTCCTGGTCAACTAGACGTGATTCAAGGGGAAAATCAATGACAATTACTAAACGATTCCAGGTGCAGATGGTTTCCCTATTCAATATCATACGAGTGGCTGCCATTAACACAGAAGAAGATTTCAAAGTGTTTAAAGTTCATAATCCACCGTATCTGTAACGAACAAAGACGAGAACTATTCTTTATATGAGAGGAGACTGGTGAAGACTAAAGACACTGCTTGTTATTGCACGAAAGACACGTTCACCTCCAAGTCTTCCTCGTTTTCCCTGACCAAAGTAGAAGAAAACAAAGAAAAACTTTAAATTTGCGTCTTTTGGCCTCGCAAAGAATTCCTAATGATAATGCCCTGCTTGTAAATTAGTGAATCTCTCATTCTATACATACTTGTTCAAAGTAAAATAAGATGACATAGGCAAGCGGAACTGCAATCATAAATAATATGACTAGTTCCTCAGCGTTGATGGGCATTGGCCATTTTCTCGTATGCCACATCCTGTTTTTCCCTCTTTATGCCAATAAGCAGCAATTTGTTCATGGTGCTACTGCGGTGGAGAAAAACAATCCGCATGCAACTCCACCCACCTGCTCAGGTTACTCTCGCCTATCTTTGTTCTTTATCCATTCAGGATTAAGACCATATTAACATGGTGATATTCCATTTTTCAGGTCCTGCAGGAAGTTTGCCTATAGTCCATCGACATGGACCCTGCTCACCAGTTAGCCAAAAGAAATCACCTGCTACTCCCAGCCAGATGATTCTCCAAGACGAACGTAGGGTTCAGGTTGTCAATTCCATTGCATACAACAGGCGTACAGGTGATGGGAAAAGGGCAAGAGACCCCTTTTTGGGCCACATCGTCGGTGCAAACAATTACATTGTCACTGTTGGTTTTGGCACGCCCATAAAAGAGTTTAATTTGATTTTAGACACGGGCAGTTCCATAACCTGGGTACGCTGCCAAAGTTGTTCACAGGTTCCGTGTTCAAAACAGCAGAAGAAGTCGCTGTATGATCCTTCTTCTTCCTCAACTTCCAAGAAAGTCAAGTGTGGGCAATCCTGTCATTATAAACAGTTATATTTGGACAAATCCTACTCCTCTGGACAATTTGTGCTTGATACGCTTACCATGCAGCCCTCTGATGTGATTCCTGACTTTGTTTTTCTCTGTGCCCAAAAAGCAAGCCATGACTTCGATAAAGCAGCTGGAATACTAGCCTTAGGACAGGAGTCACAGGACTTTGGTAGTTATTCTTTTATATCACAAACTGCAACTAGATTTCAGAAGGCTTTTTGTTATTGTCTTCCCACGAGTACAGAAAACACAACAGGATATCTGTATTTTGGTAAGGAAGCTCATGAAAAGTGCCATTCTGGTACATATACACCCCTAATTAAACAAAGTGACCCGAGCTTTTATTATGTAAATCTTATTGCCATAACAATAGGAAAAAAAAGACTGGAAATTTCTTCTGCTGTATCATCATCTCCAGGCACCATAATAGACTCAGGAACTATCATTACTCGTCTACCTCGGTCAGTCTACTCAGCGCTGCGCTCAGAATTTGAAGAATCCATGTCGGGGGCTTACCCTCGTGCTGATATTCCTGATAAAACACTGGATACGTGCTATAACCTGCAGGATTATGGAAGTGTGTCAATACCAAACATGGTGCTACATTTTGAAAATCTAGATGTGAATTTGGACCAAACAGCAATTCTTTGGAAAGGAAAAGACCTGTCTCAAGTTTGCTTGGCGTTCGCTGGAAAAGGCAAAGAGAGTGACCCCACAATCATCGGTAATCATCAACAGCAGAAGCAGAACATTCTCTACAACATCCAAAACCGGAGGGTAGAAATTGGGCCTGGTAATTGCTAATGATACTCAACAAATCATACTGGAATCCGAGCTTATGAGCTGACAATAAGAGCCAACTGCTTGCTCCTTCAAGTCTTTTGATGTTATTGGGATTGGTAAATGTATAAATCCAGTTCCATCAAGTCATGGACATTTAATTCCACTTAGAATGCAATTGCTTAATTGAGATCAATCGTTTTTTCCTTTTTAACAAATCTTGAGTCAATAAAATTATATAGTATAGTCTTTGGCATTTACACTATAAGTCATCCATGTGTAAATCATGTCTCTTGTATGATTAATTAGAAATTTCCACACCAAGCACCTGAATTAGCTATTTATCTTTCTTCCAGAACATGAGTTAAACTGAGTGGAAGCAAAAGTACCACTTGCGACTAAGTGAAATAATAATCATTAGATCAATTTCTTAGAAGAAACAAGTGCATTCCAAGCCAAAAAACAAGTTGCAGAGAAGTTTAACTAATACTAATTTTCACTCTGACACCAGCATTATTACTGTATGATCAAGAGCTAATGTGAACATTTTCTTCCATTAGATGGCAAACTCACTAGCATCCTCCAGCAGCAAATCCAACCCTTGCTCCAGCACCATCGTATACCACTTGTAGTGTCTTTTGCCGCGTATTCCTGAATATGGCTACATCACTGTCATCATCATCTGCAGCAAATGCGAGGCATACATGTGACACACTATTATGTACTATGTGTTGCAGTAGAAGGAACAAACAACAAGTAAAACCAACAAGTTTAATTTCCCAGGATTCAATAGGTTCTTTTAAGATTATCCAGAAAACCGGAAAGGTTTGCAATCCGGCAAAAGGAACAGAAAAAAATGAAGAAGCAAAGAAAACTGTCAGGAGGAGATGTGTTTTGAAAGCTTTTGTAACCCTCTATTTATAGGAGGAAAAAATAGGTGTAGAAAATCTAGAGAAAATAAAATCATATAAAATCAGCACATAATCTGGAGAAAATCAGGACAGGATTTTGACAAAATCTGAGAGAATATTTTATTAAATCTGAAATTAGACCTGGCAATTTTAAACACGACACGAATAAATGACACGAGGTGACACGAGATGACACGAGATTAAAATTAAGTAAAATTAATATATGAATGTGGTAAAAGCTAAAAATAACATTTCGAGTTTTCCGTGTCGACATGAATTTTTGACACGAATACACGATACGAACATGATTTTACATGACACGAAAACGAATTTTTGACACGAATTGCCAGGTCTATCTGAAATAAATCTTGTCAAAGTTTTAGATAAACCAAAACACTAGTTTTTCAAATAAGGTTAAATACTGAAAAATAATTAAATAAAAAAAAGGAAAATTATCCTATACATTGTCAGTGGAGTTTTTTAACTCCACAAGCAGGGTTAGGATGATGACATGTGTCCCATTTTATGTATTTTTTATTTTCTTAATATTTTTAAAGAACATATGTCATCATCCTAACCCCGCTTGTGGAGTTAAAAAACTTCACTGACAGTGGATAGAATAATAATCCATAAAAAATGATAAAACTCTTTTTAGAAATATCAAAATATCCAACAATCTTCTACCTATTTCGAAAAGACTTTCGAAAAAAATGTTTTACTAGGTTAATTATAAGTATAATGCTTCATATCTGGTGTCTTTTGGACTTGAACCAAACCTAGAATAATAAAACTTATTTTATTGAGTAATTGGTGAAGGTTTTAGCTTTTGAACCGATAACTCATTATTATAAATAGAGATCTTATTGATCACACTATATTTTCATAATTCTTTATTGTTTGATGCCGTTTGAGCTAATAGGCTTTGCGAGTGCCTGGTTATTTCATGAGTGCTCTAAAAATTATTTCACAATTTCATAGGAGCGACCTCACTCTACACTCACATAGGTGTTTTCATCAAGTATATACTGCAATGATATACACCACTCATAGGGGATATTAAAAACTTTAAGAGCTTTGGCTCATCCTTTCAAATTCATGCAATTTAGCACTTACACACATTATAGGAATAGACAAATTTATTAGTCATAGCAAGAATAACCGTGACTTGTTATTACCCATTGAACCTTATTCATGGGATCTCTAATCACAAAGGTTGGGTTACCATTAAGGGCGGAGCCCCTTGGGCCCAGTGGGGGCTCAAGCCCCCACTGGCCTAAATATAAAAGTTTTAATATTATATTTATATAAATAGTATTTTATATTTACAAAATTTTATTCAATATTTTTTTATTTTATGTGCTTTATTATTGATTTTTAAGGTTGAAAAAAATTACGATTTTATTATAAAATATGTTTGAGATTCGAAAGTATAAAGCGTATCCATTAATTTATTCGTTATTGACGTTAATATTAATTTTATCAGTTGTTACGTAAATAATACATTTTCAACTATAAATATGTTAACTTCTATTTACATAATCAAATGATTAATTAATACTTAAATGATAAATTCATTGTATACCTTGAAAACTATATGTTTCAAAATATTGATAACGAAATTCATTTTATTATAAAAAATGTTTGAGATTCGAAAGTATAAAGCATATCCATTAATTTATTCGTTATTGACATTAATATTAATTTTATTGGTTGTTACGTAAATAATACATTTTCAACTATGAATATGTTAACTTCTATTTACGTAATTGAATGATTAATTAATACTTAAATGATAAATTCATTGTATACCTTGAAAAATATATGTTTCAAAATATTGATAACGAAACTATTTCAAAATATAAAATCATGTTAAAAGCAATTAAAATTTTTAAATAATTATTACCAGATACATTGAAGCCCCCACTAAATAAATTCTTTGGCTCCACCACTAGTTACCATCATCATTATTCTCAAACTGGCTTAAGTCTTATTTCCCTCAATGTTTCAGAACTTTCTCCTCAAAGGTTTAGTCAGAGGATTAGCCAAATTCACATCTAACTTCACATAATCGATTTGTATAATTCCATCATTCAGCAGTTGCTTAATCATATCATAACTCAAATAAATATGTTTATTTTTACCATTGAAAGTTTTGTTCTTTATAATGGCTATTGCCACATTGCAATCATAATACATAGACACAAAAGATGTTGGTTTCAAACCCAACGAAATAATAGCTAAGAGGTTTCTCAACCACTCATCCTCGTTACCAGCCAATTCTAGAGCTACAAATTCCAATTCTATAACGGATTTAGCTATAGTAGCCTATTTGGCTGATTTCATGCAACAACACCTCCACCTAGGGTAAAAACATAACCACTAGTGAATTTGTCCCATCTGAATCTGAAATCCAGTTAGCATCACTGTATCCTTCTAATACAGTGGGAAATCCACTATAAAATACCATAATTCATGGTACCTCTCAAATATCTCATGGTCATTAATCATCCCAACACCAATAATCATCTAGTAGTTGAGGTACGTGTCTCAACTAGTTATCAAACAACTATAGACTTATATATGTATACATCGGTGTCTATTACCACATAAGCTGACTCCATGACGCATATACATATACAGGCACCTAAATGCCACACAGGTATAACACAGTGCCATATAGGCATAACACAGTGCCATAAGTCTCACGTATCAAAATTCATACACATACAAAGTTTATATAGTCAAAGCTTACATCGTACAAACACATGTATTTTGAAAGCATTAGCGTGCATAAAACATGTTCTAAACAGTTGTCACATAATACCAAAACACTTTAGCAAAGTTGAGTAATTGTTTTCACATCACATATAGATTGGATTTTATACTTTTGTAAAACAATATTAGAAAACACAAGCGGATTTCGATACAAAGTTGCATTCATGAAATGCATAAAGATATTGACACACTATATAGGCCTAACTAGCCCCACAGAGTCTGCCTAGAGTGATTTCTAACCTAAAATTCGGCATTATAATGATGTAATTATAATTATCCCCACTACCACAATCACACGACCTTTTAACCTGCACCATCGTCCAATTCTAGTTGTATACAATCATTCCATAAGATATTAATATCATTTCAATCACATTTACATTTAAATGCCAATACTAAGGCCCCCTCTATTATTATGGTCCTCTTAGTATCCTACGAACATTTAAAAATTTTTTCACTAAATATTCACAGTAAATCCACAATGTTTAAAACATCAAACGATTATTAAATTATTTAATCTATGGATTTACCCATATTCATTTCATCACAATACCATCATTACTTATTAAATTCCATTATTTTGTAATCAGTTCTTATGGTTTCAAATTTATGCAAATTATTACGTACTAAGTATTATCAGATCATGGGATTATATCCCAATTTTCACAAAATATAATCATATATATTATTTTTTATTTTCTTCATATCATAAATCAATTTAAATCATTGTATATATAATCCTCAAAGACATTTAAACTCTACAATTAAATCATACAACTCTCAATAACTTAATTTAACAATATGCCACCTAACATAAATGTACATTACTTACTAGTACTTTTTACCTCGAAGATTGCAGTAGTCCATGGTGCATCACGATAAAAAATATGTTCAGTGCTTCGAAATCTCTTGTCACATGTCGGGCTCTTGTTTATATTGAAATTTTTTTTTTCAAATAAACAAACAACTATAGAAAATTGAGGTGTTTCAGATTTGGGATTTTTGCCAATATTTTTGGGAAGATAATCCTTAAGATTGTTGTAATCAGAAGGAACAAATAGCAAGTACAACAACTTGATGCATGCTGCGATCGCACTGTCCTTAAAGATTATTGCACCGACAAGTGTAATCTCTCAGGATTTAATAGGCCCTTCTGGGATTAGCCAGGGAACAGAAACAGCAAGAAAGAATAAGGTTTGCAACCCAGAAAAAGGAACGAAAAAAACAAAGAAGCAAAAAAAGCTGTCAGGAATGAGTAGTGAAGGAGATGTGTTTTGAAAGCTTGTGTAACCCCTATTTATAGGAGGAAAAAATGGGTGTAGAAAATCTAGAGGAAATAAAATCATAATAAAATCAGCACATAATCTGAAAAAAAATCAGAACAGGATTTTAACTAAATATAAGAGAATATTTAATTAAATTTGAAACAAATTTTGTCAAAGTTTTAGATAAACCAAAACACTAATTTTTCAAATAAGATTAAATACTGAAAAATAATTAAATAAAAAATAAAAATGATAAAAGTCTTTTCAGAAATATCAAAATATTCAACATAATGTTTTCCCAGGATACTAAAACCTCAACGCCCCCCTCTGAAGAAGAAGCTTATATTTGGTATCTTAACAAATTTGTAATTGCTAAAATCGTAGCATGTGTTAAGTACTGAAAGTTTTTTAGCCATTGGATATTGGCTCATCCTTCGTCAAAATACAGACATTAGTGCCGCATAAGCAGTCGGCCGCAATCGTGAGATGACAGTCCCAGAATCAATGATTGCATCAGCAGTGGTGAAATTGTTTCTGAAATCGATAGTTTTTTACCACAAACGCTGATTCTGGTGAAAGATGGATCTTTGATGCCGGTGGACAATGGAGTGAATTTTATGGATTTTGAGCTGCCACTACGTTTGCCAAAAATGAGGGAACCGGTTGAGCTGGAGGTTGATTGCAAGCAGTAAGAGAAAAATGTATTGTATTTCCTAGCAGTTTGTGAAGGCAAAGATAACTGATCTCGGCCAAGTCCCAGCAAACCTGCTACGCCAACAAAAACACCTTGGTTGATTTGACCATAGTCGAAAAGAAAGTTGTTTATCTCATCTGTTGACATCAAGGTTAGCCTTTCTTTGGTAAAGAATCCAATTATGAAAGAAGAGTCGTCGTATTGAATGCCGTAGACACACATCGATGATGCGCAACGTGGTGAGTTACCTGCAGCCAACATTTGCTTAGGTGATATTCTATAGTAACTTTAATAAGGAATTACACAAGTCAACTGTGTGGACTCTCGTACAAAGCCTTGAGTTCTCTACTCTCATTGATCTAACTGAATGAGATGTCCACTGCTGTACATGACTTTGTATAGACAATCACTTGGCTGACATCCCCAGCTATTAGGAACTCTAGTTTATCTAAAATTCGTAAGTATCTAAGCTCAACAGCAACTCCTCCAGCTTCACCCGCCAGAGTTTTTGCTGCACAATGACTTTGCCCCGCGCACAGCCATCTGTCCAGTTCTGTCGGTCGCTGGCTCATAACTTGAGTGCCAGGTGTGCGCACTCATCCAGGGCTCTTCCTCTACTTTTAGAATCCCATTTGGACTCAAATTAGCTATCCGCGCATATCAGATCACGCCTCTAAGAGTTTTGTACAAACTTGGCTTGTCCAGCACAGTCCTGGTCGAACTATAACTTTTACCCGCGTCTGCTTCCTCTTCATCATCCTCATGCGCCCATCCAATCCGAACCTGACTTCTCTTTCAGAGTCCTGGTCGAACTAGACTTCTTTCTCGAGTCTACTTACTCATCAACATCTGCGCGCACCCATCAGATCAGCCAACACGCGATCCTGGTTCCGCGCACATGCACACTGCCCAGACATGTGCTGCGTTGCCTCCTTCCACAGCGCTTACGCCCTGCACGCTTCGATTGCCTTCCGCGCATGCCACCTGCATGCTTCTGCCTCCGTAGCCAACAAAAGCCTGTCCCATGCCCGCTCCCTAGGCATGGCTAGTCTCAGCCCACACCAGCTTGCGTGAGGGCGTGCCCCAGCTCACAAGGGTGTAACAATGTATCTTATTGCCAAGTTCTGCCAGCCTCGTGTCATACCAAATTTCATCCAACTTGTAATTTTATTCTTAATATGATCTCACCAGATCTCCAAATTTCTCACTTGTGTAGTTATACCTGTTGCATCAAACGTCGGAATATGTTGAGGACTCTAAGGGATTAAATTTTGTATCCTTCTACTGATAGCAATATCCTGTGCAAGCCTCACACTGTGTCCAAGTAATGTCGCTTCTTGTATCAAATATGAGAGAGAGTTGCTTCTTTGGCCACGCTGACTATGCAAGTGGCCATCCCCACCACACAAACATCCCAGACAAGGAGATTGGTGGCGTCAGTACATCCCTTGAACCTGAGTTTTTGCCTAGTCTAGACTAAATGTATCCGAGTCGAGTCTCATCTTGGAAGAGAGTCTCCGCATAAGGGGGAGGTTTTTTCGCTTTGTGATAGGTGTAAGATCGAGCACAAGAAATCTACTGTTGGCAGATCAGAAAAAGGAAGAAGAAGTGATCCACGAGCAGTAGATTAACAGCTAACACTTAGGAAATAAGAAAGAAGAAATAGAAACTGAGAAAGGGATGATTGTAATCTTCATTTTTGAGATTCTCGCTCATACAAAAGGTATTTATACCCATATGATTGATTACAATTCATCTAGTGCTTAATAGCAGTTACAACTGAATTTCCCTCCCATTCTAGCAGTTAGCAACTAACTGACTAACTGAACTCCGGCTCAGCTACTGAGTCTCCAGCTCATCTTCTGACTTATCCACTCATCCACCTCAGCTTTCCACCCGTCATCATGGTCCAAACTTCCAGCTCACCTGCCAACTCATCTAAGATAATTTTCCAGCTCAACTAACTCTATTTCCATGTATCAATTCCCACCCTCTTAAATTCAGACTTGTCCTCAAGTCTCAAAATCTGGAAATCGAGCTTGAATATCAAACAAATACTCCCAAGTGGCATCCTATGGGGAAAAATTTTTGTCCAATGGACAAGTACTTGTGTAGCAGGACGATTTCCCCTCTACACCATGCGTCTATCTAGAATGGTTAGGGGAGTCAAAGCTGGTGTAGGTCCAGGAGTTGGTAAGTGAGACTCGACTTTGTTGTGGGGACCTAATTTCTTTTTCAACTGAGATACATGGAAGACTAAGTGTATTTGTGTTGTAGAGGGTAAGTCTAGTTTATAGGCTACTGTGCCAATCTTGTTAAAGATTTGGTAAGGACCAAAGTATCTTGGGGTTAGTTTGTGGAATTGTCTGTCTGCTAAGGTGTTTTGTCTGTAAGGTTGAAGTCTCAAATACACCCATTCACCAATAGAAAACTGTCTGTCAACCCTATGCTTATCAGCTTGCTTCTTCATACGAATTTGAGCCCTTTTTAAATGAAACTTCAAAAGCTGCAACATTTCTTCTCTGGATTGTAGTTGTATATCTACCTAGTGTACTGAAGAGCTGCCAGCAAGGTAAGGTAGATGTAAGGGAGGTGGGTATCCATACAGAGCCTCGAATGGTGTAAGTTGTATGGCTGAGTGGTATGTGGAGTTGTACCACCACTCAGCCAATGATAGCCACTTTCCCCAGCCTTTTGGTTGATCACCAGAAACACATCTTAAGTAGACCTTCAAGCACCTATTCACTACTTCGATCTGCCCATCTGTTTGTGGATGGTAAGCAGTGGATAGGTTCAAAGATACTCCTTGTAATTTGAACAACTCCCTACAAAAGTGGCTTGTGAAGATAGGGTCTCTGTCACTTACAATGGATTCAGTAATCCATGTAATTTGAAGACATCATCAGTATAGGCTTGGGCTACAGTCGTCGCTGAAAAAGGCTATTTTAACCCAATAAAATGGGCATACTTAGTCAACCTGTCTACCACAACCAAGATGACATCTATCCCTTTTGAAAGAGGCAAACCCTCTATAAAATCCATACTCACTTGGCTCCATGTAGTAGCTGGAATAGGTAGGGGCTGTAAGAGTCCAGCTGTGGCTTGAGTGTCATACTTAAATCTCTGACAGACATCACACTCCCTGATAACCTGCCTGATTTGCCTTTCCAAAAGAATAACACAGCAATTCTCTTAACTGTAGCATGCATACCAGAGTGGTCGCCCAATGCTCCTTCATGAAACATTTTAATGATCTTGAGCTGTAGCTCTGGATTCCTTCCCACCACTAGCCTTCCCTTTCTCAAGAGCTTATCATTCTCCCAAGAATAAGGAGTATTTACCAGCTTCTGTTCCTGCAACTTAAGGATAAGTTGAACACATTCCTCATCTTGCTCCCAACTGTTATGTATCTCATCCATCAGTTCACTAGAGATACTAGATATTGCCATAACAAGCAACTCACCCGAATGAACCCTGGATAGAGCATCAGCGGCTATATTCTCTTTCCCCTTTTTTGTGGCAAATCTCATAACCATACCCCATAAGCTTTGTCAACCATGTGTGCTGGCCAGGATAGGTGATCCTCTGCTGTAGGAGAAATTTCATGCTGTTGTGGTCTGTTCTAATACAGAAATGCCTACCTGTTAGGTAAGGATGCCATTTTGTGACAGCATATACAATGGCAAATAGTTCCTTTTCATATACCGAGAGTCTTTGATGTGTGCTGGATAAGGCTTTACCGATATAAGCTATTGGATGTCCCTCTTGCATAAGAACAGCTCCTATGCCTTTACTTGAAGCATCAGTTTCCACAGTGAATTCCTTGGAGAAGTCTGGTAAAGCTAGAACCGGTGGACATACCATGGCACCTTTTAATTTCTGAAATGCTTCTGTAGCCTTGTTAGTCTATAGAAACTGGTCCTTCTTTAACAACTTTGTGAGATCTCTACTAATCAGGCCATAATTCTTGATGAATCTTCTGTAGTAACCAGTCAATCCAAGGAACCCTCTTAATTGGCTCACTGTTTTGGTTGAGGCCAATCCTGAATGGCAGCAATTTTTCCTGGGTCAGTAGCTACCCCTTGGCTGGAAATGAGATGGCCAAGATACTCCACTGATTTCTGTGCAAAGCTACATTTCTTTTTCTTTGCTAGCAATGAATGTTTCTGTAGCAATTTAAAGGTGCTCTCAAGATGTTGTACATGATCCTCCAAGCTCCTACTGTAGATGAGGATGTCATCAAAGAAGACTAGGATAAACTTCCTTAGGTATGGCCTAAAGATATCATTCATCAAGCATTGAAAGGTAGAAGGTGCATTGGTTAAACCAAAGGGCATCACTAAGAATTCATAGTGACCATTGTGAGTTTTGAAGGCTGTTTTGTGTATGTCTGGTGGGTGCATCCTTATTTGGTGGTATCCAGACCTAAGGTCTATCTTTGAAAACCATTGGGAACCATGAAGCTCATCTACTAGTTCTTCAATCACTGGAATGGGGTATTTGTCTTTGACTGTGTTCTTGTTCAGCTCTCTGTAATCTATGCACATTCTC
The DNA here is from genome assembly GCA_031772115.1 of Heritiera littoralis. Classification (NCBI taxonomy): domain Eukaryota; kingdom Viridiplantae; phylum Streptophyta; class Magnoliopsida; order Malvales; family Malvaceae; genus Heritiera; species Heritiera littoralis. The sequence continues at coordinate 752,775 of JAPDPK010000003.1, forward strand.
CGTGTGCCATCCATTTTCTTGACTAAGATCACGGGAGAAGAGAAAGGGCTGTTGCTTGGCCTGATCAACCCTGCATCCAAAAGCTCCTTGGTCATCTCTTCTACTACATTCTTCTGTAAAACTGAATGTCGATAAGGTCTGATGTTGACTGCACTAACACCTTCTTTAAGAGGGATTCTGTGATCATGGTTTCTGTGTGGTGGTAATTTGCTGATGTCCAGAAATAGTTCCCCATACCTCCCCAGTAGCTCTTGCACTTCAATAGGTACAGGTCCTACATTACTCTTACTTTCACCATGCAACTGTAGGCTACACAATTGAATTAAGGAACATTCAGAGGAATTAGAGAGAAGTTTATTCAATTGTTTGCCCTTAACAGTCTTTAACTCAGTAGAAGAAGCTCCTCTGATCACATGCCTTTTTCCATTTACTTCAAATTCCATCCTCAATTGCTTGAAGTCCCACCTTATTTCCCCTAAAGTTTCTAACCACTGTATGCCTAGCACCATATCACAACTTCCTAATGGAAGTAATAACACGTCTGTAGTGAATGTGGATCCCTGGAGACTCCAAGTGAAATCTTTACATACTACCACACAAGCCAAGCTGCTGCCATTTGCTACATCAACCTTCATGGGACCAATCTCCTGTATCTTACATCCTAACTTCTTGGCTGCTGCAATATCCAAGAAGTTATGGGTGCTGCCTGAATCAATAAGGATGTGTAGAGGTTTTTTCTTGAAATACACCACAATTCTCATGGCCTTGTAGCCAGCTGCTCCTATGCCACTCATAGCATGGGCAAAGATGTGTGGAGTAGGGTCATCTATCTCATACACCTATTCCACCAGGTTGTCCTCTTCTATTGAATTATTTTCACTGGCATCAGAAACCCCAATCACATACAACTGTCTCCTCTGACATTTGTGGCCTATTTCATACTTATCATCACACCAGAAACACAGACCTTTGGCCCTTCTCTCATCGAAATCTGTGCTTGAATTAACTTTGGCCGTGTAAAAGGTTTGCTATTCTCCCTGGAAGGATTAGTTGTACTTTGAACTTGTCTTGGTAGTATTCTTGTAGAGCTAGGTGGAGTTGTTAGCAAGGGTGGTAGTATAGATTTCTTGGTGGTTGGAGTGAATTCTTGTTGTAAGGTTTTCAATGTGGTTTCTTGTAGTTGAGCTAGAGAAAAGGCCTGACTTAGGGTTTTTGGCATAAACATCTTGACAGGTTGCTGTATCACAGGTTTCAGCCCATTCAGAAAAAATATCACGGCATATTCTTCAGTTAGATCTACCCTCCCCTACAAGAACTCAAATCTGTCATGGTAAGAAGAAACAGTACCTATTTTCTTCAAACACAGAAGTTCTGCCATAGGGTGGTTTGCATGCTGATCACCAAATCTTTCCTCCAATGCCCCCACATACTCTTCCCAGGAAAGCCTTCCAAAATCCTTTTTGTACTTCATCAAATTCTGGTGCCACAATAAAGCCTTGCCTTCCAAATTGATAGAAGCTAGTCTGACTTTAAATTCTGGAGGTGTACCATCAATTTCAAAGAATTGTTGGCATCTGTAAACCCACCCAGTTAAATCATCTCCTGAAAACCTTGGAAAATCCACCTTTGACTGTCGAGTAGCAAAATATCCCCTATTGTGTGCATACCCTAAATATGAGGAGTGCTCCGAGCCCCATACTGCGTGAGTACCTCCATGTAAGTCATGGTGCTGTAGTTGCTCCATTATCTTGTTCTGCTGCACTCCTAAGGCTGCAAGATTGCTTTCTTGAACCTGCATTCTATTCACAAACTTGTCTTCTTGAATTTGCATTCTCTGGAAAATCTCCTGCAAGCTATCTTTGATGGTTTCCTCTAATTTTGTTGATGTCCTGGGATCGTGTGCCCTCAGCCATAGCTTGACCAAGGCTGGCTCTAGTACCAAATTGATAGGTGTAAGATCGAGCACAAGAAATTTACTGTTGGCAGATCAGAAAAAGGAAGAAGAAGTGATCCACGAGCAGTAGATTAACAGCTAACACTTAGGAAATAAGAAGGAAGAAATAGAAACTGAGAAAGGGATGATTGTAATCTTCATTTTTGAGATTCCCGCTCATACAAAAGGTATTTATACCAATATGATTGATTACAATTCATCTAGTGCTTAATAGCAGTTACAACTGAATTTCCCTCCCATTCTAGCAGTTAGCAACTAACTAACTAACTGAACTTCGGCTCAGCTACTGAGTCTCCAGCTCATCTTCTGACTTATCCACTCATCCACCTCAGCTTTCCACCCGTCATCATGGTCCAAACTTCCAGCTCACCTGCCAACTCATCTAAAATAATTTTCCAGCTCAACTAACTCTATTTCCATGTATCACTTTGTCTTGATGGAGCTGACAGCATGGGCCATGTCTGTGGACGACTTCTAGAAATGATAATCTGCGGAGAGATGCAATGAAAGCCATAAACTAGTAATCGAATCATCATCCTGTTGGATCCGTAAGATTCATTTTGTTATATTTAGTTTGATTTTTAATTGGATAATGTTAAAAATCTATTCAAGTTATACGATACTGAGTCTTGAAAGTAAGAGTAGATTAATAAATTAACCTTTGGTGGATGAGTTGCAAGCGGCTGATGGCAGTAGAGAATTAACGTCAAGAACAATGGTGATGAATATTATTCTTGCTATGCCTACTACTTTTGATTCATTGGAGAGTGTAACTACTCGTTTTCAAAGAGCAGAGAATTAGCAAGACATAAAAGAGAGAAGAAGACATGATGAATGCAAATCAGTTTGTTAAAATGGCTGTGGCCATTCACAGAACCTCTCTAATTCAGCTGTTTCAATTATGATTGGAAACCAAGGCTGCAATTGCTCACCTTTGTATAGAGTTATACATACAAATTTCCAACAAAGAACTAAAATTACTGGGAAGCAAAAGTTCCACTTCCGATTATAGTCAAAGATGATCATAATTAGATACTTTGGGGATTTTAGGGCGCCATGAATCGGCCACTGGACAGACAAGACGATTAGATTCATGGAAACTTCACTTATCTAATGGTTGATGCACTAAGCATTGATATAATTGGAGGGTAACCCCAAAGTAAAGTCAACTCACTATATGGTCTGTTTGACTACTTCCAATGGGGAGACCATCAATATATATTATCAGGAAAAAGATTGGGGTTTCTTATGGGGCAATGGCCATCAAATTACATGATTGGCCGTGTAAATACCCTGTAGGGAATTGACTAAATAAGTATGAAAGAACTTCAAAAACAAATTCCCATGTCGCCTTATACCAAAAAACGTCGTAGATTTGATATGGGAGATCATATTCACTTTTACACTAGAAACATGGTAATAAATTTTATAATATTCATTGATATCTACTACTTATTTGGTTTTGAACCATGTATTGAAAGAAAGGAATTGACAACAATTTCCTATTGGTTCAAGACGCAGCACCATAGCAGTCCTGCACGGGTTGGTTTCATGCGAAATCTTCAAAAATTGAAGCGTTTATCCCTCAAACGTGCTCAGATTTTTTCTTTTCAAGAAAGAGATACGTATTTTACGATTTGGAGGTCTAACATTGCATTGAAAACCTTTTTGTCTGGCTTATTACTGTACATGAGTTGCAGCAAACATTTGGGTTTACTTTTCCTGAATTATGGGTACAAGTAGCAGATACTCAAATTAAAATGCCCTCCACTTATGGAGAACTGATAAGTTTCACTAGTATATTATAAATATATATATATATATATATATGTATATTATTTCGTTCTTAAACCATTCTTGCTATCGTGAATTAAGATTTGCAGCTAGCTTGAAGATTTTCTTCTCAGTTGATTAGCTTAAAAACTTAGGTACAGCCCCCTGTACCAAAGCCAATCCTCCCTCCAGCTCCATCGTATACCACTTGCAATGTCTTCTGCTGTGTGTTCCCAAAAATTGCTGCGTCGCTGTCATCGCTATTTCCGGAAAACGCTAGGCACACCCGTGAGACATTACTAATGTAGAAAATTCCAGATAGGCCGATCGGAACCTCAACATCCTGGCTGAAGAAGAAGCTTATCTTAGGCACGGTAACTGAAGAATACTTGCTGAAGTCATAGCATGTGTCCAGGATCGAAAGTGGTTGTGCCATCATTTTCAGTGCATACTAGGAGACATGAACGCTGTAGGGTCTCAGTTTTGTATGAATATTGAACAACTGTTCCTATCTAGCTATAGTCCTCAATTACGTTTGGAAACTAGTTTCCCGCGGGCCATACTGTAAGCATGACTTCAGTTAAATTATAACATTTCTTAACGAGAATAGCTTATATTAGGATAATCTTAAAAAATGTAAGTTTTAGGCACTAATAAAATAATGACAACTCATATTTTTTAAAAAACATGTAATAATTATCTTACACTCATTCACACCAAATAAACTAACATTATGTTTGGATAAACATTAGTAAATGAAATGAATGTAAAGAAAAATAATGTAAACTAAGCCTATGTTTGGATTGAAGGTGGAGAAGGGAAAGAAAGAAAAGGAAAGTAAAACAAAGGAAGGTTGTAAACCTTTCATTTGTTTAGGAAGATTTTTTAGTTAGGGAAAGGAAAGAGAGGGGGAGTGAGCACCCCTTGCTTTCCCTTGAGTTATTAGTTTTTTGAAAACCCCAATTTGGGGTAAAGGGGAAGGAAAGGAAACTTGAAAAAAATTTTAACATGTAAATATTAAATTTAACCTTATTATCTTATAAAATTTAAAACAAAAAAGGTTATAATTGGAAAAAAATATTACAATAAATCATTTTCTTTTCTTTTCATTGTTTAACCAAACAAGGATTGTTAGGATTACTTTCCTTTCCTTTCCTTTATTAATTTTAGCTATCCAAACAAGGGTACATGTACTCTTTCCTTTCCTCTCCTTTCCTCTGGTTTACATTCCTTTCCTTTCCTTTCCTTTCCATTCCTTTCCTTTACTAATGTTTATCCAAACATAGTGTAAAGGAAATGATAGGAAAAGAAAGGATACATGTACCCTTTGTTTGGATAGCTAAAATTAATAAAAGAAAGGAAAGGAAAGTAATCCTAAGAACCCTTATTTGGTTAAACAATGAAAAGGAAAAAAATGATTAATTATAATATATTTTTTTCAATTATAACCTTTTTTGTTTTAAATTTTATAATATAATAAGGTTAAATTTGACATTTTACAAGTTAAAATTTTTTTCAAGTTTCCTTTCCTTCCTGTTTACCCCAAATTGAGATTTTAAAAAAACTGAATAAGTCAAGAGAAAGCAAGGGATGCTCACTCCTTGTAACATCCCAAGTCTACAAAATATATAATATTCACTTACCAATTGCACTCACTTACCGGTTGGCCTGTCTGTGATGCTTATCAACTCCTATCACTTTAATAAGAATGATTAAATTATTTCCTTAATATGTATATACATTCCCTTCTATTTAAAGTAGTACTGTACCATTTTACTGAATATATAAAAGAATACAACATACCTTCGATACTAGCTCTTTGGAAGGTAATTCGCTTAGCCCAAGTTCAATAATCTGTGGAGTGGAAAATAGGGAGTGAGCGACAACGTACTCAGTAAGTAAGGTGTATGCTATGCTGCTTTATAAAATAAGGACTATACTTCCAAAACAATCTTATTTATCTAATCACTCAAAACCCATTTAATATTAAACAGGATTCTATAGGTCCTTTTAGTAAACAAAAGTCAATAAGTTGAGACTAGGCAACAAATACATCATGCTCTCATTGTTCCCTCAGGAACACAAGTCATCCGCTTTTGGGGTGCACCCGTAGACCATCGCCCCTCACGGCTATCACAACTAGATCCATGGCCATAATCTATAGGTGGTCCTCGGGTCCACTTGCCAAGTGACCTCGAGACCGCTGATAACTTGGCGGGTCCATCAGCCTTGTGATGCCCTAAGGTGCACCCGTAGGTCCATCGACCAGGGCCACCGCCTCAGGTGGGTCACGCAATTACACGAATAATAAAGCATGAACTCAGGGCTTAAAGTCTCAAAGATCACTTTTCCAACTCAAGAAAACCTTTAAGGAATTATTTCACTCATGTTATCATTTCCACAAAATGATTTGATTTCCAAAAGGTTTTATAAAATAGTAAAACGGCCCATAATCTCAACATTTTCCGTGTGAGAAAGGCATGGGTTAAGCTGGCTCGCCCATGGCTAGTTCGCCCATGGTCAGCTCACCAAGGGTCAACTCGCCCATTGGTCAACTCGCCCATTAGTCAACTCGCCCAATGCGGTGAACTTGTGTTCGCCCGCCAACATTTGTTTTTAAAGAAACAAGTAAAACTGGCTCACCAATAGTGGTTCGCTCATGGTCAGTTCGCCCATTATTGCGTTGGCCTTAGTCAACTCGCCCAATGGTACTACCATGATCAACTCGCCCACTTTAATCAAAACATATTTTATTTTCTTTGGCTCGCCCAGAATTATTTTAAAACAAAGGTCGCCCGAATTTCAATTAAAACAAGCGTCTCTCGCCCAAAGCTAAATAAAAGGGTTTAGTTCGCCCGCCCAAACCAGTTCGCCCACAAGCAAATAGGGGTCGGCTATCTATCTAACTCGCTCGCCCAAATCAGAGTAATTTTATTAGTTCGCCAAATCAACATTAGAATCTGTTTTATAGCTCGCCCAAAAGCAAAGCAATTTATCAAAATAATGCATGTCATAATCCAAAACAATTTCTCAGTGATTTCATAAATTTAACTCCACAGGACATGCATTCTCTTTCACACACATCTCCCTTACCTGATTTCTTCAAAGCTTAGCTTCCCGCTCGCCTTTGTCAATTTCTGTCTGCAAAATTTATTAAAACTATTAATATTTCTTTTTCGAATATTATCCAAAACTATTTATATTTCCCTTCCTAATATTTATGCCACTTTGGCGAGATTAAGATTGCCATTCACCCATAGAGCTCGCCATCCATTAGCGGCTTATTCATGGGAGTTCGCCCAACATGGGAGCTCGCCCCACTTTAACTCAACTCGCCATGCTCACCAATTCAGTTCGACATTCGTGGCTTTTCATTCATAGATGTGCTCGCCCATGAATTGGATAACGCTTGGCTACCTCTTTATCTCCTACTCACCTCATTGGTGATCATTAACTCTACATATTTTGGGCGATCATAGTCCTCGCCATTTGCCCTCACCTATTCGGGAATTGTCTGACTTTTCAAAGAGTTTGGCAAACACATATGTCGCCAACTCATGCGACTCTTGAGCTCGCCCAACCTTTGGACGAGTACACAACTATTTGGCGAGTAGCTAAATACGTCTATTCGCCGTTAGCCCATAGTATTATCTTACTCATTCTTGATTATTTTCCATCTGATTTCTTATATATTCCAACAATATTTAACTAAAACCAGGCTATATCTATGTTTATCACGTTATAAAACATAGAAGTCTAGTATGGAATATCAAGAGAACCATGGAAAATATGAAACTCACCTTAACTCAGTTGCTTTTCCAAAAACAGAATGTTTTCTTGCCTCACTTAGCTTTACTTTGCTTATTCCTCAGTTCTTCACACACTGGATAAATGTTTAGCTAACTAAGGATGAGTTTCATGGCTCACTTATGGGAGTAACGGAAGAATTAATGGTGAACTTGAAATGAAAACAGAATGGGCGAAAATGATTTTGAAGAAAATGAAGTTGCTTCCATCGACTTTTCCTCATGAATTCTTCTTATATAGCCATTCAGTTTCACTTAAAATCTAACACATGTTCTTATCCAATTTTTCTTTCATCATTTCATGCATTAAAACCAAAGAAAACTGCAGCAAAAAGAACGGTAGTCAAGTCCCTACTGCAGCTCTATTCTTGACTAATTTCACTTGCCATTTATTGCTTAGCCCCATTGTCAAGAGAAGCAAAGTGGCGAGAAGTCCACTGCCGCCCCTTTCCTTGACTTTTTCCCTTTTCTTTTCTTCTCTTCTCCACGCCAATCCACTTCCAATAGCCACTATCATTGACTTTCATCTCATTCTTTTCTTTTGTCTTGTAGTATATTAATTCTTGAAGAATTTCTCAACACAAGAAATCGGCCAGCCCTTGTTTGTCCTATTGCCATTAATCCTTTTCACACTTTCAACTTTTTATCAAAATTATATCTCATCTATCTCTTGTTGCAACTTTAATGTTTGTTTTTCTTTCTTTTATACACCACACTATGAAAAGTGGAAATTCACATTCAATGACTCTTTAATTTCATTAAAAAAAATTTATTTTCACTATCAATTATTTACAATTATGGTATATAGTATGAAAAATTCAGGTTTTACACTCCCCCTCTCTTTTCTTTCCTAGCTAAAAAATTTTTCCAAACAAAAAAAAGATTTACAATGTTACTTTGTTTTACTTAACTTAACTTTCCTTTCCTTTCCCTTCTCTATCCCCAATCCAAACATAGGGTAAGATAAAATTAATTTACTTAAGAGGCAATTCTTATTAAATTAATTTACTTACCTATTTAACTCAGATTAATAAAAAAATAAAAGTTTACAGAATTAACAAAGAGTTATTAATACTTAACAAAAAGATTAATTTAAAAAGTAACAAAAAATTAATTTGATGAATTAGAAATTTTGTGTTTGACACTTCCAAAACAAAAAACTAATTTTGCTATTAACATCATTTTTTTGTGATTGATAATGATGAATCATTTTTTTGTGATTGATAATGATGAACAAAACAAAAAAATGATGATACTTTCAAAAGCATTCTATCAAATACAATTCCTTTTTGTATCTAACAAATTAATTTTTTATTATTTTAAATTAATCCTTTTGATAGATGTTGATAGCTATTTGTTAATTATGTTAATTTTTTAATTTTTTTCCATTAATTGAGTTAAATAGTTAAGTAAATATATTTAATGAGAGTTGACTCTTAATAATTAATTTAATTAGAGTTAATTTGATGAGAATAAATATAAAATAATTATTATATATCTTTAAAAATATATAAAGTATCACTATTTTATTAATACATAAAATATCTATTTTTTAATATCAACTTAATATAAATTATTCTCTTTCTTAAGAAGGTATCATTAGTGACCAATAGTTAGAACCGTGGAGTGAGATATGGATTCTAATCATTGGTATCCTCTTGTTTGGGTGTAAGCTAGGCCAGTCAACTTCATTTTATTTCAAGCGTGATGTGGATGAAAGCTGGAATCTTTGTGTCCCCGCATAGCAAGTGAGAGAGATTGATTGGTTAACGACTTATCATCATATAAAATTTTCAACTTCTCATATTTTTCATAGGGTCCTTTTTCCTTTTTGTTCTGACCCATTTTCTTTCTTAATTTCACAGTTTAGATAAGTAATAAGAGAAAAATAATGGAAATAAAAGGAGTTGAGTGTGGGTTTAGCTCATCCTATGCGGTTGCAAGTTCTTAGCAACAACAATCAAATTAGTTGTATTTTAGACAATTTAACTTTAAAAATTCATATTCAATTTATGAATATTGTCTGTTTTTATTTAAATTTTTACAATTTTTTAAATAAATCATGAATATGAATTTATATCTTTATACATATAATATAAAAAATCTTAAATATTTTGACATGAAATTAAAATAATTTGATGCGGGGATTAGATGGAAGTAAATATACGGTGCATCCTCCTTCCATTAATCATCGGATGAGTACTATTTCGAATAATAAAGCTTGTTTTTACACCTTTCATTTCCACTAGGTAATACCCGCGGCGGTAGATCATTTGAGAGAACAAATTTGAGAAATGCAAGGTCCTTTCCACATAAGGAAAGGTGAAAGTAAGAGTCAAGCAAATATGCATGTACATTAATATATGAAGTGCACTGAAAAAGAAAGAATTTATATGCATGTTAATTTTAGACAATCTACATGAGATGTGGCAAGCAAAGCTTACAAAAATATTTTCAGCAATCATCCAAAAGCACAACAGCAAGAAAAATTACATATACCGGTAAATTATCAAGAGAAGATAAGATGGCTTAATCCATAAACGCAACAAAGCGAGAATCAAAATTGAGAGCAAATGGTTGCAATTTCAAACAGCATATATCAATAAAAAATTAGAGAACAGATTTTCATATGGTAAATGAAAATTTTAGTATAAAATGCATAATTTAGAACAAAAACAGGTTTAAAGATTAATAGAAAACATATGTTAATATAAAATGCATATATCTCAGCCAACATGTGTTTTGAAATAAAGATACTAATTAGCACAGATCATCAAAGTTTTTCTAAAGACAGTGGAGACATCAAGGCGGAGACATACTTGGTTCATTCCTGATAATAGTTGATCCCAAAAAAGGGAAATTAACAGAGGATAGCAAACTTATTACAAAAAAATACGAAGGTTTAGCTCAAGTACTAAGTTCGTGTTATTTTAATTCTTAAAGGACAACTTAACATGCTTTCTTAATAAAAATTACACATTGGGTTAGCTTTCTAACTTACATGCAATGATAATGAAGGGTTGAAAACTTGAATTGAAACCCTTACGCGGTAAAAGTTGTTGCGACCTTATATAACAATAAACTAATTTCAATTCTAATAAAAAAACTATATTTTTATTAAAAAAAAATCATTGTTGCTATTACTCCCAATTATATAAAACCTCCCAATTATATAAAACCTCCCTTAAAAGAAAGCAGAATTGTTTTTTGATTAAAAAAGCCTCAATCCTGAAAAAAAATGAATATCATACATAATGTAAACTAATCATAAAGACTTCATCTCTAGGAGCAATCAAACAACAGCTTTAAGACTCTTTTTACAGATTTCTTGATTGAGTTGCAAAGATAACTTGAACTAATAAATTAAAATAACTAAATTTAAACCAAACGAATTTAAGCAAATCAAATAAATTAGAATTAATAATAAATGAATAAAACTAAAACAATTTTTGACATGAATTAAATAAAAAAAGCAAGAAAAATAAAAATAAAAAGAACCTTTCATTTTTTGTACGCTTTGCAATCTCTTCTTGATGCCTTAAAGTATTGCTTCTGAAATGGTTCTCTTTTTTTCCTCTTCATTAGAAGCAAGTGTAGCATCCTCAATATTTGTCATGAATTATTGCATCTTTACTTTCATGGCTCCCTCATTTATGGCTTCTCAGTGTCAATCAATCTAAGAAGGTCATTTTCATCTTTCTTCACAATAAGTTCAAAACCAAAAGACCTTGACTTAGCCCTAAGGAAATCAAGACAAAGAATTGGTATATGTATAATAAAGGTATATTTAAGTCCATAACAATACTCTCTACAAAAAAATGAACTATCCATGAGAGTAACAATTCAAACACATGAGATGCACAAGTTTGTATAAACTCATCTTTATTTCCACATGGCAATAGACTACAACATATGTTTGTAGTCCTTAATCACATTTTCCTCAACAAAAGCTCTATCAAGAATGAAATTTGTAAGATCACCTATCAAAATTGCAAGCGAAGGCAAACAAATATTTACACCGATTAAAACACATTTGAATACTAAGTTAAATTAAGACAAATAATTACGAAAACATGGATCTACTCAATGAGCCTAAACTTTTGGTATCAGCAGCATCAATAAATCAAGAGCATTAATCAATAACGATTATGCTAACCTACTTTACTGCATAAAAACAAAATCAAAGAGGTAAATCATTACCTTAAACATAGATGTCTTTAGAGAAAGGTAGCATTCCACGAAAATAGCCATAGCAGCCTGGAAAAAAAAATATATAAGTATTGTATACAACCAAGTAGAAAGCGAGTAGAAGAAGTGAGGGAGGCTCGCGTGATGAAAGGGGGTCAACTGGAGGGGGTACACATGGATTTGGGGTCATTTCATTTTTTTAGTGAAGCTTTGCAGCGTTGATGCAAATGTTATTGTAGGAAGGTTTAAAAAAACTCCATTTCTTTGAAAATCTTATATACTTGAGAGCATATATGATGTAAAACCATAAATTTTAAGGTCTTCTAAAGTCACACCTAATGCAAGAGGCTCATTCACCAACTCAGATGCAACCATAATTGGTTTATCAGCACACGTCGTAAATAAGAGCATCCGAATTAAAGGGTTTACTACTAAATACATGATTAAATCATTTCCAAGAAATAATAAGATAAAGCCAGCAAGTATGTTATGCTTTATGTAAAATATATTAGGAAAAGAAAAATCAATTAAAGCTAACAACAATCTTATATATATCATACACCAAATAAAAATAAATAGAATATGTCAAGAAAATAATCATGATAACAAAACAAAACATATTCTTTAGAAAATAGAAGACAACTATGTTATAATTACCTCCACCAAATGCGTCTAATTCATAGGTTACGATAATAAGTGTTTACGCTATTCTATGACTGACTATTCACCATCATGTTCTCAATGATTTACACAACCGAAAGACAAAAGAAATTAAAGACACCATTCATATATTAAGCCAATATTGAACACAAAGCAGGTGAATAGTGAAAAGCAACTGTTTTAATTCTAAGTAGACATTTAGGGCAGTCTTACTGATATCTTCCAGCAACTTTCTTATAACCCTATTTTTATCAAATGGTGTCTGAACTTTCATTTCCATACTTTTTCTCCAGATTCATTGCAATCAACAAATGTAAATTACTTAAAATTAATTCAAACCATTCAGTCCTAATTAAATATTGTTAAACTAAATGTAAATTACCTAAAAACAAAAAAATAATCCATAAGGCAAAGAAAATTAACCTAACATGTTGTAACCAAAAAAAAAACCTAACATGCAATTTAATTCAAACCATAATTTAACTACAAAAGATATTAACTATATTTAACAAAATAAAATAAATAAAACCATTAATATTAAAACTAAAAAAAAAAGCTAAAGAGTGAAATAGATTAAGTTGTTTTGGACACCTCCCATTCCTTCCTTGCATGGGCACCAAAGCCAAGCCGTATCCATACATTGCCAAGCCTCTTGCTCTGCAGATGTACACCATTCAATAACCTCCGCCAATCAGCACCACTTCCACACCGAACCCAGGCAAAAGAAGATCACAGTTCAGCAATAGAAAATGTCGGCTCCAATGTCCGCTCCTCTGCTCCAGCCAACAAACAAGCTAAGGTAGCAATTAGAAGCAGCCAATCCAGTTCTAAACATCCACCCAGACAACAACTTATCATAACACAGACGCCTCCTGTTTCGAGCTCACCCTACACACAGCTAGCAGTTGCACCAGCCAACACAGTTGCGTTTAAGAATGATTTCAGAAGACACAATGCAGAAACCATTACAGGAAAACAGATTGCAAACAATGCAGAAAAACTTTAGAATTTAAACCTTAATAAACTATGTTAAAATTGTTCACAATAATAAAACAAAATTCTTAAGATTGTAAAATGCTAACAAAATAAAAAAAATAAAGAAGTAAAGAAATCTGAAACTGGAAGTAAAAATTTAAAGGTCAAAAACTCTAATCAGAAACTGGTAGTGAAATAATGTGAGACAAAGGGGAAAAGAGAGGGGAACATTGGCCAGAAAGAGGGAAATGGCGAAAGTTGCAGGAGCACCTCACTGGCAAGGCAGAGAGAAAGTGGGAGAAAAGGAAAATGCAAACATAAGATCACCTAAAAATGGCTAAAAGCCCAAACTTCACAAAAACGCATAGTGCAAAGAGAAATGAAGAAAACCTAGGAAAAATAAGAAAAAAGGAACAAACCATGCATGGTCTCATCATTGTGCTTTTGGATAGAAATAAGATCAGAAGGGAAGTGGAAATCTTCTAAAGAATTTGTTGATTGAAGCGTTCATGGGCAATAAAACATCTTTCCTTCAATTCTTCCTCCAATCCGACCATGGGCAGAAAGGTTAAGTTTTCAAAGATCCAAAACAATTCTTCCTCCAATTAATTTCTTTCTTTTTTTCCTGGGCAAAGCTAAATTAAACACCAAGAAAGATTTTAAAAAAAAATAAACAACCATCATTTAAAAAAACTACCACACACTGCAACATAAGTACATACAGGGCAAACAACCATGATTGCTAAACAGAGGAGACAATGACGGCAAGAAAAGAAAAACAAAAGGAGAGAAAGGAAAAGTGAGGAGCAATAAAGGCATGCAGAAACCAAGGAAGAAGCAACAGCAAGAAAGAGAAATGTAAAAGGAGAGAAGCAAAGAGGGAAGAGCAATAAAGGTTGAGGCAAGAAAGACAGAGATGCAAAGAGAGAAGCAAAAGAGATGAGCAATCTGTAAAAAAAAAAAAAGATGAACAATGAATGCTCCAAAAGAAAATGCACAGGAAAGAAAGAAAAATGAAAAAGGAAAAAAAGAGCAATAAAAGAACCCATAAACCAACAAAAAGGGCCTATCAAATATCAGCTCAGGAGGCAAAAACTAAGAAAAAATGTGCACGCGAGCAAAAACATGAGAGAAAGAGAATACAGAAGCTCCTACACTCGGAAAAACAAATGCAAAACCAGCACACGTGGTGAGCATAGAAGTGCACAATGTTGAACAAAGAAAGCCAAAGCTTGGCTTGCTGAGAGGGTTAGGGTCAACAGAGAAGGGAGCAAAAACGGGAGAAAAAATTGACACTGCTCACATAGTCAGATCAAACACATGTCGAGCAACTAACAGATATCGTGGCCCATTGAGGGATGTGGTTGGGCCACGATTCCAGCTCCATTGCTTGACAACGCACTGATGTGACTATGTGAGCAGTGCTACTTTCTTCTTCCCGTTTTGGCTTTGGTTCTTGGTTGGTGCAGCTGCTCTGCAAGTTTTGCTTCTCGATGCTCGACATGTGCATAGAAAATAAACCATGAAACTGCATAGAAAAGAACCAGTGTCAAATAAAAAGAACTTCAATTAATTAAAAAACAACATAAAACTGTCTAGAAACCAAAAATCAGATTAAAAAACAAACCATGCAATGATTAATTCCAAAGAAATTTCATTCCTAAAACTATCAAAAATCAAAACATCAAATGTACCATTACCAATACCAAGAAGGAAGTATCATAAACTTGTAAAGCATGACTTAAACAAAGCAATGACAACATTTAACAAATTATAATAAACAAAAATCATAATAAAAAGAATAACACATCCAAACAAAAAAAAAGCCAAATAAAAAGGAATTTAAATTAGTTAAATAATTAACAAAAAAAAAAACAAATGCAGAAGAGTAAAACCAAAACATAAAATTCCTTGATGACTAAGATTTAAGTAAAACACCTAATGAAACTATATAAAAAACATGCATCAAAATTAGCTTGACTTTCAAATAGCTAAGAAAATGAGAACTTGAAAGATTAAAAATTTAGACTTCTATTTTAACAAAAGAAAATAAAAGCTTATCGCTACAAAGCCATATAATCAATTTAAAAAATTAAAAAGAAATGAGATTTAGCTCCAAAAACTTAAGCAATGCCTGATTTACTAATTATTCTTTCAGGAACTACATGTTCCTACCGCTCTAATCCAACAAAAAAAAATCAGAACATTTATTCTAAAAAAAAAGTTTGAATTTTTATGGTATTTTACATATTGATTAAAAGAAATTAAAGTTTTGTCCATGAAAGAATGGTGAGAAGAGTAAAAAAATTAATAATTACCAGCTTAAACTTAATTAGGCTTGATTTGTTTATGATTATTCCATAAAATTGCATGTTCACTTTGCTGTCTTTCTCCAAAAAAATCAAATCAAAATTAAAAAAAAATCTAGGAAAAATATTTAAAAATAAAATACAAGCTTATAAATAACAATTCAGTTCTTTCTCTTTCTCAATTTTTCTCCTTCCATCTACTGCTAACCCAAATTCATTTTTTTAAATAAAAAATGTAATCCCCTTCTCTCTCTCATTTCACTTCGTTCTTTCTTTCCTTTTTGTTTTCTCTCATTATCTTGTTTGTTTGTCTCCCTTTTTTTTGTGATTACTTTCTACAACTTAAGACCTAAATTGATGATGATCAAATCACCAACAGAAGGACAGCTGATTAGACCGAAACAATAATTGTCATTGAAACAAAGGATATCAAAGGGAAAAATTAATGGTATTTCCAAAAACAAAGCAACTTAATAAACAAATAGAAGTATAAATAAGCAGTTCATCTTTTCTTGAAAGTGCCAAACAGATGCAAGAGTGAATAAGATGGAAACTAAACATACAAATAAAACAACAAGATGCAATACCTTATTCATATTTCTGTCTCTCATCAATTTTTGGATCTTCACTACTCCATCCTTTATTTCACCCAGTGCCTATAAACAATCAGACCAAATCAAAAAACAAAAAATGAACAGCATTTCAAAACTTTGAAAGAAAAAGAAACTTTGTAGCTAAAAAAGAATTTAGGTAATCATATGATTAAATCATTATCATGTTAAATGAAGCAAGTATAGAAAATATAGCAGCATATGCTTTTATGCATTTTAAAATTTCACGAAGTTGTAAATTATAGTTCTATAAAACTCAAAACACTTGCTCAAACACAGTCTCATCAAATCACAACTTTTAAAGAGAATTTTTCCAACTTTCTTTAGCTTAAGCATATGAATAGCTTTTTAAGCATCATATGAAAGTTATAGCAAAGCTAAGTTCGAAGATCAACATACTCCCACATGCTTTAAAAGTTATAGAAACTACTTAGAGAAGTAAGCCCAAAGAACTTGTTTTGCTAAAAGTCAATGGAATGAACAACAGCCAATCGAATGAACAACATCATTTAAATATAATTGATTAAACCAAAGCATGCAAAAAGCTCAAAAACAGAAAAAGAATGGAAGTTTAGACTATACAGCATTTGCAAGATAAATGTTTTGAGTCATAAATGCTCACCCTAGATTCCTGCGTATAAAAGAGCCTGTTTTTTGTTTGCCACAGGCCATGGTAACTCGTCTCTTATCCACTCTATAGCATTTATAGATTTGTTTCCAGACAAATAGACAAAAGGCTGTAAAATATTGAACACAGGCAAATACCAGAAGTGAAAATTGAGATAAGACTGATAACCGCAAGAGAACAAAATCTAGAATTTTTAGGAAAAAAACAATCAATGAAGGAAAACCAGTCTTTTTGCAACAACACCAATTTTAAACAACCTGGGACACATACAACCTGATAAGAGAGTGAAGAAATGATCAAGCCATCCTAAAAGTTGGATAAAAGTTATCTAAATATTAATGAAAGAACTTGGTCAAAATATTCACATGCTAAAAACCAAGGATCATTATAAATAAGATGGTATCTAGAGGAAACATGAATCATAGAAGAGAGATTTTGGTATCATTACTATCAAATGAAAGCCAGTGAAATCCTACTCCTATATCCTAGTCATTTAAGGTACATTTGTCAAAAATAATTGTTTAACATTTGCAGCAGCTAGCAGCAGCAACGGTAAAGAAAGTACAAGAATGTAGATTGATACATGGACAAAGCAAACATGCTATTCTTATTCAGTTATTCTCTCATAGTCCTTTAAGTTTATTCATAGCATATTTCTTTTTCTATCATCATATTTTCTAGCATTGAGATAGATGTACGAACTTCAGAAGATCAATAAACATTTCATTTGATTGAGTAATTTAGGAAGTAAGAGTTCCCATATTCATTAATATTTGCATTCTATATCACTAGTATCCTGTTATTAGTAATAGTACCTAACATTTTTTATTAATGCAAGAAGACACAAAGGACAAATTAGTTCATAATATGACATGCATTAAAGATAAAAATAAACAAAGAAGTTTACATTTTATAAATAATAATAATATAGAGACATTATAAATAAGTGAAGAAAATGATAAAAAAAATTCAAGTATATGATATCACCTGAATGTGTGTGAGACCATTCACAAAGTCAAAACATTTCAAAGCATTTAATAAAAAATTGAAAATCAATATAATATTTAGAACTCAAAATGGTAACTACAAAGTAATCTTCATTAGTTTATCTTCACATCCGCAGTACATGACTTATAACCTAAAACAAAAACAAAAAATAAATCAAATAGAGGGTGCAAGCCACCAATTGATCACAATAGAAGAGCAAAAAAATCAAAGAAAATCAGCAATAATGGAACCATAACAAAGTCAAAAAGATATATGGAAAGAAAAATATGTATCCATATGCAATTAGTCTTAATTACAAAATTTAACACTATCAGAACGTAAAGAAAGAAAAAGTAATCGAAATTTGCATGGTCCAAAAACAAACTTTTGTGCTACTTGACATAATTTATCTTCTTTACTTACGCATCTAATAGATTGGTGAAAATAAAACAAATTCAATGAGATGTATAGCACAAAGAAACTAAGATCTAGGGTAAATAAACCATATCCTATGATAACCTTATTAAGTTTGCACCAATGGCCAATACTTTGTTTCTTTAATCAAGGCTTCACATGTATAACGTCTGCATTTAAAAATGTAAAAGATTAAAAAATATAGTGACCTAGGGAAAAAAATTAAGGATATTTAAAAACTTGAACAATACAAAATCAAGATTGAGCAGTAATAAGTAACTTCAAGCATATATAAAAAGTGAAGCCAAAACTTAAATGAAAGAAAAAAAAAGATTATATCATCAAACAGAACAACTTGCATGGAAAAGTTTGTCCCCTCAAAATCTCTTTCTTCTCAAAAAAAATATAGTCGACATATGTAAGCTTAACAGAACGAAGGAAAAAAAATGACCAAAATCAGACAAACAACTTCATCTTGTTCTAATGATACAAAGGGATGTCTACCGGACACCGAAAAAAAAGACCTTACCTCTTTTTTTTATTTCCTTTTTCTCCTTTTTTTGAGCTTGTATTGTCAACAATATGGCTCTGATAAAGTCATGGCAATAACAAAAAACAAATAAAGAAAAATTAATAAAAAAAATAGAAAGAAAACCTAAAAAAAAAAGCTTCCAAATAAAAGCAAACATTTTATTGTCTTAAAGTGTTGCATTTCATTATAGTTTCACCAGATCTTGCTTCCTCCAATCCTCAATAATCTTGTATACAAACAATCAAACCTAGTAATCACCAAATTCAACCGAAAAATCAACTAACCTTGACAGCACCACCCAAAAAAAAAAGTAAGAGAAGGGACATTAAATAATAGCAGCTATGACTTCAAGATGATTATACATACCTTGTCAGTAGAAAGAATCATTGCTTAAACACGAAAAATGTTTGTATCTAGCAATTCAATAATTAAATGATAACAGTACATTAAATCTTAGCCTAAAATGTTTTCTAGATTATAAAAAGCACATGAGAAAAAATAAGAGTCAACAAAAAAATAAAAATAAAGAACCTACAGCTTTGTTGCATAGAACAGATAATGCCATTTCTACGTGGATGAACTGTCATTCTATAAAACAAATCAAAACCAATTCCAACCTTATCCACCTTGATAAAAAAACATTTAAGAAAATAAAAATTTATCATAGAATGTTCCATGTATATATATGAAGAGCAGTTGCTTATCCACACCAATTGAAATAACGATTTAGGGGCATTTCTTTTACTCAAAATTACTAATACAAAGATCCATATTTCATACTTATTTTATTGTCAACTAAGGTCTATAAAATTCAAATAATTTAAAATTGAAATTTACTTACAGATTGATCAAAGAGAAATATACAGGAAAATAATGGCTACCATTGGATCTTTAAATACTACACAAATGCATATCAATTACCAAAATTCTTGTTTTTTTGTAACAAAACCAATTTAAATTTAATATATAAATTATGATAATATACAAATGCATATTGAAACATAGATTAAAACCACAATTCTCTAAAAAATAGGAAAACATTGAATAAGAAAAGATATTTAATAGAAGGCAATACCAGTTAAGTAAATGGAAAAGAAAAGAAAGCATTCCATCAATAAAAACAAAAGCAGAATAATACCAAAAATAAAATTAAATAATAAGTGACTGTTTTTCTTCCAGCTCTTTACCCTTTGAAAATGACCTTGTTGATTCAAGCAGCTTTGCCAAAGAATGTATGAACACCAACAGCAATCACATTGTCCCAATCTCTCCTTATTTGCATGTAGTTCCTGAGAAAACACCATCACCAGGGCATTTAGTCACCAAAAGAGACTCGTTGATAAACACAGACTGATTTGGAAATATATACCTTTATTCTTCATAATTTATGCAAAAAACATGAAAGAAATATATTTGTTTTAGACCAAGGATAATTGGCTGCACATAAATTAATTGAACAGTAACACACCTTTTTCCGGTAATCACTCTTGATTTGTTTGGCCACCAAGCACAAACCATCCTCTTAATTCCTGTGTCTGTGGTTAGAAATGTCAAAAGCCATATTTTGTTTGAATCATTCTGGTTCACATTGATTGTTACATAGAGCTATAAAAACTAAAAAATAAAAAGTTTTCTAGGTGAAAATGTAACATAGCTTATAGTTGGAAGAAAAAGATATTAAAGAGAAAAATTTAACAGAATTAAAAAATATCCACTCACAATATCCTTTACCGAATTCATTCTTGGAAGGGCAAAACCCTTCGGCCTTTCTCGAACCCCAATTCAGATCAAGCTTAATTCATCATTTACATCTAAATCCTACCTAATTTACAGTGAAATCAGCGAGAGTTCTTTTTTCATGCATGACTGTGACCCATAAATTTCACTGCTCTTTAATTTTTTTCTTCAATCTAAAGCATACATCAAGTTTCCCATGCATAAATAAATGAAAACCAAAGCTGGAAACACATGAAACATCACCAATCCTCACCTTCCACACCCTTGCCGAACAGGAAAACATCAAACCAGCTTCCATACGTTGCTTTCTGTCCACAAATTCCAGCTTTAAATAGCTCTTGTGATGGGAATTAAGGTTGGTGAAGGAAGCTTGGGGTTTGGGTGCTTGGAAGAAAGGTTTTTCCATGGTCATTTTGAGGTTGGCATGAGAAAATAGAGGAAAACTGTAGCACGGGTGATCGGTTTAGCTGAAAGAACACCCAAAAAATACATCATCATCAGAGTCAAGGGAGACAAAACTAAGTATAAATACATCATCATCATCAAAGTATTTATCCCAAAAGATTAGGGTAAGCTTAAGTATAAATACTTATATTTGAAAATTTTCTAAATTTCTTTCTAATAAATCATGATTGTGAAAAAACTCCCACAATTAATTTGGCATAATCAAGTAAACGATTGTCAGAGGTAATCAAAATGTAAAATGAGTGTGCATATGTATATTGGGCTGAAGTTGTATATGAGAAAAAATGATATGCAATTGTAAAATTGAAAAATATATTCAGACGCCCATCAAAAGCAAAATTTAAAAAGAGAAAAGAGTCCCAAGAGAAGTGAAATTTACTTTGTAGTTGTTATATTCATCCTTAACTTTCAACAGAATGTCTTTGTCGGATGAAGCACAGCCTGCCATCACCAGCTACAAATAAATAAATTAATAATATCTCAAAAAAAGAAAAATTAAATTAATAAAAAAAGGAAAAGATTACCATCAGCTTTGGCAAAAAGGAAAGCTGCACATCTCCATTGGTCGTAATGCACTTGGTTCTCAATAAATCCTTTGGAGCTATTTTCGGATCAAAATATTTTTTAGTTAAGATTTGATTAAATAAATAAACCAATAAAAAGAACATGAAGAATGAGAGAGGAACACGAAGAAGAGGAAGCATGAACAAAACCCACAAAAGCTAAAAATCCAGCGGGAAATCACCAAGCAAATTGAAACATAAGGGGAAAAAATTATCAATAATTACCTGGAGGCAACCAGAACTCTATAAATAAATAAAGAGGATTATTCTTTGGGATCATTACCAAGAAATCCATATTCCAGGTCTTATTTTACACAAAATTTCCTGCAAATAAATAAATAAAGATTTTTCTAACTTCCATTTGAAACCCAATAAACTTAAAAAAAAATCAGATATAATTCCACTCACCTTTCCTTTCAGTTACTGAAAAAATGCAAGAAAATAACATGATTTGGGATATCAAGAATTGAATTTGAAAATAACATCACACTATAATTACAGACAGCAGAAAAAAGAGCTTGTTGCTATTTCCAGATTTACAGGATGCAATATCTTTCCATGGGTATCCAATTCTACTAACTAAAAAAAAAAAAAAGACTACCTTTGGCTGCATATTTTCCATAGAAGAAATAAAGATGAAGTCTTTGAAAAATCAAACCGGTGAAGCTACAGTATGGATAGAGAAATTCCCTAGGGTACCGACTTTTGCCAGAGATAAAGGTAGAGGAGAACGGACACCTATAGTCATCGACAAAGATATCGTTGCCAAGTCCTCGTCCCATGAGAGAAGAACGCTCCCGCTGCAGCTCCATGGTTTCTACCAAATCCATTGACTGGGCTGGCTTGCTGATGACTTCGAACCCAAGGATTTTGAGGATGTTCATGAGGGTCTGCAGAGGGAAATGGATCCATTCGTTTGTCGTAAAGGGAAAGAGAGAAAGAAATCGTTTGTGGGAAAGGGAAAGAGAGAAAGAAAGAGGAAGTTCCATAGAGAAGCACGGCTCGAGGCGACTGAAAGAGGAAGGAAAAAAGAGAGAAGAGGAATACAGCCCGAAACGGTTCCTTTGCTCCTCTCCAGCTCCCACTTCTCACTAGGGATGTAAACGGGTCGGATACCCGTTAGATTTGGGATACTCGAATCCGAACCCGATTAATTTTAATAATATTCTAACCCGATTAACTACCCGATTATTTTTATTTATGCTACCCAAACCTTAACCCTATAAAATATAAATATCCATTTAACTACCCGAACCCGTTTAACTACCCGTTTATTAAATCAAAGTTTGATTTTTAAATTTAAAATTAAAATTAATTTTAGAATAACTTAATTAAAACATTATATTAATAAATTTAATTTAACTCATAAAAATAAATTAAAATTAAAAATCCTAATTATAATAAATAATGATTTAATTTAATTAAATAAAAAATTAATAATAAATAATTGATATATAAAAAATATAAGTATTGTATTAATTAATTATTATTTATAATTGAGTTAGGATAGAGGGTACTCTAAGGTAACTACCCGAACCCTACTCTAACTTGTGACGGGTAGTAATTTCACTACTCAAACCTTACCCAAATCCGATTATACACTACCCTAATCTTATTTAAACGATCGAATACACCAAATACCCATTTATAAGGTACCATTACGATCCCTACTTCTCACTCCCTTTCACGTCGGCTACCACATTTTTTTTTGTGTTTTCCCGAGCCTCTAGCTCCCATACATCTCAGTATCATAATTTCCTTTTTGCTTTTGACCTTTCCAACGCTGACAAAAAAGACAAGTATTTAATGCATTAAATGAATTGTCCTTTGAGAAAGAAAACCTGCAGCAAACGTGAAGGTGCTCTTGAGAAAGAACGTGAAGCGAAGAGAACGCCCAACAAGAAGGACGCGCGAACGGGCAAAAGGATTTACCGGTCACATTGTCACATCAATAACGTGTCAAGCAACAAGACTGAAATCGTGGTCCAATCAAAAGGCTTGAATCCCACCGTTTTTAATATATAAACTAGAGAATACCCGCCCGTTGGTGCGGGAATTATCCGTCAAGACATGAATAATCAAAAGATCTATATTAGATTGTATTATGTAAATATAGAAAAGTAATGATATAAAAAAATTAATGATATAATATGCAATAAGAATTCAAAGATGGTTGTCTTTAAGAATTCAAAGATGGTTGTCTAAGTTAAAAGATGTTAAGGGATCAACATTATGGAAACATAACATGATATAAGTAAGTAGATAAAATAAGTTGGCTGGGTTTGTCGATGGTCAATAACGGGAAGATAACAGTCGATGTACTTGAAATAAACAATGTCATGAGAGGTTATATGAACTCAAACAATCATGTTCTTCAACGGGATATTGTAATGTCAAGCATAGTTTTTGATGTGGTTTGTGCTCTATCACCAAGGGTTATATTAGTTGATGGTTGCATGGTTGGTGTACCAACAGATATTAAAGTAATCCCAATAGCAGCAAAACTATTCTATTGAGGAAAAAAAGTATTGTTCAGCACAAAAATTGGCAAACCTGATTCAAATGATTGTCTTGCAAGATTAACTCTGAGCATTCTCTCTTCATAGATTAATGCTTTGATAGATTTAGGTAAAAGTTGTTGATGAAGATCTTCTTCAACAACCATTTCAACAATTGTTTTTGACAGAGTTGGTCAATAATTTTCCCAAAGAGCATAAAATTTGTACGACCAGTCTGATGTGAACATTGATTAAGATCTTGTAACCGAAGGAACATATAAGTAGAAGAGAATAACAAAGCAGAGTAACCACCTAGCGGAAGCATCAATGCCTGTGATTCTTAGCTCGCGTGAAAAAGATGTCCTGTATTAAATGATTTAGAATTCAAAATGTTATAACAGAACACATAACCTATTGACAACATAATGAATAATAGGAAGAGTTTTTTTTTTTAATATAAAGAAGCGGCCAACCTTTGATTGAGATACATCGATTTTGAGCAGTTGTTCAATTGTTTTTCTATTCTTATGGACATCATTTGCTCCCTGTTGTTTTAATTGAGGTCATTATTTATTCAGTAAACAACTAATGGTTGATTTATATACCTACAGAAGAACTCAATGGGAGATCTGAACAGGAAAAACATACATTTATTCAAAGCTTATGTGTGAATGGTATCGAGGTACCTTTGTTTCAGAAGGTTGGCTGCAGTTATGTCAAAACTGATACAAATTTTTTTTTGTAGCTAAGGAGCTGCTTAAAGCATACAAACCTATTATAAAAAAGTAAAGAAATAACAGTTAATAAAGTTGATAAATGAGTTGCATATCAACTTGAGAATTGAATTTTTTGTTTACCTAGCATTCTGGCAGTGATTCTAGGTAAACTATGATGACATTTGTTTCTGAGAAAAGAGAATCATGTTGGTCTAGAATTTGAGCAACTTCACTCCGTAATGTGATATTGAGTATAGTTCCACTGAAAAGGAAACATAAAAGCAAGGAAAAGCAAAATTTGAGATAATGTTCAAACATATTGAAGAAAAATGTTATAACTCTATATTTGACCAATTGTATCCTATGTTTTCATCTTGTATTTTTCAGGTTTCATTTGTCAACAGGTTCAAGGCAGTTTTGTGTGAACCTTCAGTGACCAAGGACAATAAGAATGCCATTTGTGTGTAAAAATGATCAAGCATAATATGGGATGTGTAAGCAAAAAGCGGGAGTAAGAGGTAGGATGCCTATATTATAAGTACATACTGTGTAGCAAGAAAAATGTAATAGTCAGAGCCAAAGAAAATAATAGAACAACAAACCTATCTAAACACGATTATTATTGACACGTAGATCAAGTGAGTGTAATGGTTGAAATTCAAAATTGTGCAAAGGGGCTGGATTGATCTGCCCAGCAACTTCAATCATCATTATAAGGCAGGAAAAATTAATAATGGATCTAATAGAAATTGCATTGAATGAAGTTTTGATTTTCCTTACAAAGAAGTTACTTATTTCATGTATTGATCATTCTTTCAAGCAGTAGCTGAAAAGCGATTCATCCTTTTGTTTAATTGTAGCTTGTAGAGCATTTCTCTGGAGAAAAAAAAAACAGCTTTCAACAAATTGTGACATAAAATGCTTAAGTAGATTTTAGGAAACATATTTGTCAAAAAATATGAACTAACCTTCTTGTTTACAATGAACATATCAATAGATAGAAATTTCTTTCAAAGCCTGGCAATATAGTATCCCAAGCTCTAACAGCATAAACTCAGGATTTCTTTGTAAGGTTTCAAAGGTTGCAATTCACTTAACAGTTGACAATTCATGATATATCCTAGCAAAAAAGAAGAAAAAAATAGAAACATATATAAAAATTGTGCACATTGAAAAGGAACTCATAAGGAATCCTAAAAAAAAAATGAATAGATTGATTCAATTAAGTTAATCAAAATGTGATAAGCTAGTATCACCAAATTGTAGGGAAGTCAGTGTTGTCCATAAGTGGAAAAGCAAATAAATACCTGCTTGCAGCAATACTAATTCAAAAGAATAAGTTTGTTTAAATTAGGAAACAATTGCTGTACATGGGAAAAGAGCAAGCAAATAGACAACGAAAATCAGAACAGCTAAAACAAAAAAGCATGATGTGGTAAATCATGAAAAAAGCATGGTGGAAAGTAAAACAGAGACCTGCTGGTAAGTCATCAAATACTTCAGAATAAACAATATTTTTTGTGAGTGAATGTAGTTTAGAATTTGAATTATCAATCAAGATGTTCAAACCAGCTCGATTTGTAACTCTGGATATTGCAACATATAATTGACCATGAGTGAATACAGGTTTGGGTAAATAAAGACCAACACATTCAAGAGTTTGACCTTGGCTTTTATTGATTGTCATAGCATATGATAAGCGAAGAGGAAATTGTTTTCTTTTTAAAACAAATGGCCATTTAGCATCCTTAACAACAAAACATATTCTTGGAATGAAAACCTTGTCACCAATATGACTGCCAGTAATGACTTTTGCTTCAATTACATTTGCAGCCAATTGTGTAACTATGAGCCGTGTACCATTACATAATCCAGCTGTTTGATTGATATTTCTAAGTAACATGACTACACAACCTAATTTCAAACAAAGGCAATGATTTGGTGTGGTAGTAAAAGTCAATGAATTCAAAAATTCAGGTGGGTATAGGATTTCTTGGTTTTGAAGATCTCCATCAATGTTCGAGATCGAATCAAAGCTAAGGTAAACTTTTTGCTCGCCTGGAATCAAAGAGAGGACATTACTGTTTATTAAATCAACAGTCTCATTAAAAGGCGTAACAATGGCACGCTCCCTAAGATATCCAAAGTCAGCAAACCTACTCTTTAGGTTTCCATAAACTGCATTTATAATTGCAAACACAGGTGTGCTTCCACCTTCAAGCAAGAAATCAGATGGGATTTGAATCCATGTTTCATCTGTATCAATATCAACACAAGCAGGACTGATTTTACCATTGCCCACATCCAAAATCCATTTTGCAAACTCTTCTGTTTGCCTTCTTGAATCAAGATCAAAGAATTCAGACCTTAATCTCATATTGATGGTCAAAGTAAAGACATTACAGTACTTCCATAATGGAGATCTGCTGATTGATGCATTAACAATTTGAGTTCTTGTTCCACCTGTTATAACAGGCAATATTTGCCTAAAATCTCCTCCAAGCAAAATAGTCTTTCCTCCAAATGGTCTCTCAAGTTCTCCATTGACACTTGATAACATGATATCACGAAGAGTTCGTTCAAATGCCTCAAAACAGTGTCTATGAACCATAGGAGCCTCATCCCAAACAATAAGACTTGCCATGCAAATGAGCCTCGCGAGTTCTGTACCACGTTTAATTTGGCAAGTTGATATTTCATCAATATTTAGTGGAATTTTGAATCTTGAGTGTGCTGTCCGACCACCAGGTAACAATAAAGATGCAATTCCAGAGGATGCAACTGCTAGAACAATTTTCCTTGTTGATCGAATGGCAGCTATTATGATTTTCCAAAGGAATGTTTTGCCTGTTCCACCATGACCATAGACAAAGAACATTTTGCCTTCATTTTCAAAGACAGATTTAAGAACAGCATCATAAATTACTTTTTGGTCATTATTCAACATTGAAAATGAAGATGCATGTTGATTTTGTAGCTCAGCAAGGTCATAATCCATTTCTTCTCTAACCAATCTATCTTGAATTGCTTGGACTATCCCCCTTGATGGCAAAGGCAGATCATAATTTGACAAAGATGATCCATTTTTGTTAAACAGTTCCTCAAGAGAAAGTAAGGTTTCATTTCTCAAATCTTGTCCTTGTAAATGAACATGATTTCCACAAAAAGCATGGTTCAACCGATATTCAATATCCTCTCCCATAAGCATCCAATATTTTTTCCACAATGCCATCGGATTTTGAACTTCACAAAACAGGATCAAAGTCATGAATAATTGTCTCAATTCAGGTGCTGTTGCCCATAAGGAGGCTTGCTCCAACGCATGATCCCACTCTTATCATCTCCAAGCAAACCTAGAGCACGACATGCAGATTGAAATGAAGGATGAGTAACACCATCAATTTTCCTAAGATGCTCAAAGCTTGATGCACCTTTGATGACATTCAAAAGTAATCTCAAAAAGTATAATTCACCGGCAGCAGGGTGAACAAAATTAATCCGACCAATTGCTCTCCCTTTCTTCCTTTGCTTCCAAGCTTTCTCTTTTTGGGACCAAACCCACTGACTTGGAAAATCAGTGTATGTTAAATTGTGAGCATGTGGATATAACCTGTTTGCTTCCATCCATTCTGTGAACATTGTTTTATCCAATAGAGGTTGTTGCAAAACATTTGACAAATCTGAGTCTTCTGGAAAAGTGATGTAATGTTGGTTTGGAAGATGTATAGAAAGACGTATTACAGTAGGATCTTTATGGTGAACTTCGAATCCAAAAAGTCTCCAACAAGCTTCATGGGATGATATATATCGACAGTCAAGAAATGTTTTAATCTCATCAATTTGATTCGAGTTTGTTTGCTCATCAGGTACATCGCCAGTGGGCGTTTCCTCAATAACAGCTCTTGCTCTATCAGGACCTTTGTTCACGTACTTGAACAAATATTTAATTGATTTTGCCTTTGCACAAATTTCAACATTTAGATGGGCTTGGTGCCTCACCAGCAAATCGACATTATAAGGCACAACAAACCTTGTGTCAAGCACCACTCCATTTTTTTGAACAACCATTTGATCAGTTGTTGGCATCCTTCTTCTATATGAGACAATTCCATTCTCTCCAACAGTCGTTTGAGATTCATATGATTTAGGGAAGAACTTTGAACATTTCCCATTTTTCATACATGGAGAGTGATTATTAACAACACCGCATGGACCATGAATCATAAAGTTAGATACAGCTTCATATGCAATAGGATCTTCATGTTTATCTGGGATTTCTGCAGATATAATTCTATCTATCTCCTCGGGTGTTGTATGCTTGTCATTTGGATGTAACCACAATAAGATATGAGTGTGGGGCAAGCCTCGCTTTTGGAATTCAATTGTATAGACAACTGGCATGTAAAAAGTAGAATGAAATAAATAATAGGAACATAGAGAGTGTTGTAAACATAAATAATAAATTTAACAAATAAAATGAAACAACAAAAGGTAGTGTGGGGCAAGCATCGCTTTTGGAATTCAATTGTATAAACAACTGGAATGTAAAAAGTAGAATGAAATAAATAATAGGAACATAGAGAGTGTTGTAAACATAAATAATAAATTTAACAAATAAAATGAAACAACAAAAGCAATTACCTGCTATTGTTTGACCAAAATGTTTATTCTTGATCAAATCATCCATGAGACATTTAAGCCTTATCTTGAAAAGTCTTGTCAAAATATCTGGTCTATCTCCAATCTTCTGACCAGGAATCATAGATAAAGCTTGATTAATTTCTAACCACTTTGGGTTACAAGTGAAAGTTATAAAAAGATCTGGTTGTCCAAATTGCCTGCAGATGGCCATAGCATCTTGATAATTCTGGAAGTGAAATCGAGGACTGGATACAAAGCTTGATGGCAAGATTGTTCGTTTGCCAATAGCATGGCTATCTACATCTCCTCGCGTAACAGCATCTCTTACACCTTGGTAAATTTCAGATCTTAATTGTCTCTGGTTATCTCGAATCCATTGCAATCTCATTCGTTCTACACAAAGAAAAGCATCAACTATAAATTGTTGGAACAACCTACCTCCTCTAAGAAGAGTATGGCCAGTAGCATCACGCTGTTGGATAAAATATGCATAGTATTCCATCATAGTTACATCTTTCCGTTCCTTATTACTTATCCGATTAGAAACTTTATATTTGATACCCAGTTGAAAACCATTATCACCAAAAGGAAAGAGAATCGGATATTGCATAGACATGAAAGCAGGATGGAGTTCACTGATGCGTTTTAGACCATCTGATCTATGCTCAACAACTATATCGCGATCATCTTGGGGACCTTCATCTTCACCTACGACTAATCCAGCTATCTCCATACTTGATGGCAAATCATATTGTTGATCATTATGATCCCTACCTCCAATCAAGCGAAGTCTAATTGGCGCATAATTGGCTTGAACAAATCGATCTCTAGCCATTCGAAAAAGCTTGACGATTGCATTAACTTGATTAAACGTATGCATCAAACCCTCAACAATGTCAGGGTCAATCACATCTGCTGAATCTGAAGTTTGGAAAGGTCTAATTCTATTTGCAACTTCATTTGCTGTATCACAAATGTACAATTGTGCAAACTTTGGTGCTTGACCAACAGGTGGCAACAAAGAGCCCATTCGATGATGAACTTGACCTCCAATCTTAAAAACATAAGAGCCAGAACCTTATTAATGCAATCATCAACTTTGCCTCCAATAGATGTGAATTGAAACATTGAATTGTATGCTCTAATATTATCTCTGAATCTTCTTGCTCTCTGCCCTCCATTATAATCTAACAAAGAATCAAGAAAATGAGGAGTAATTCTAGTTGAAGGCAAAGCAATGGTTCCTTCTTTGCAACATAAAGTGAAAACAGGAGAATTTCTACTACTTGACTTCTTGATCCTCTCCTCATACCACAATTTTGCCCCACAGTAAGGGCATTCATAATCTAAGCCACCTAAATTAAGAGGCTCGAAATATTTTCCTGAAAAGATCAAGATTCAAAAAAGGAGAAATGTCTATCACAAATAAAAGAAGAGAGTATATATGAATAGAGCAACTATGAAGAAAGACACCAAAAGAGCTTAAAGGTTAATTCCAAAGACATTCATCGTACGATTTTGAGGTCGAATCGCAGGTTGACTCACTTTTGAAGTACCTAAATCAAGAAAAAAAGTCTACTTGTGAACAATCACACCAAATAGGAAGAGAAAGAAATAAAAGAATAGAAATTTAAGATACAAAGCACAATAAGCAACGAAAGAGGGTAGAAAATACCAAGAGCAGAATCAGCCAATGTAATAGTAGGATTGGCTTGAATGGTAGGGAAATGTAATAAATCCAACTCAACTTGTTCATGTAATCCATCACAATCAAATTGCATACTTTGGCTCGTAGAACCAATGTCATATATAGAAGAAATAGCATCAGAGCCAAGCAAAGATATGTTATCAACGTCAACAGTTTGGACATTGGTTGAAGACATAATTGTTTCCAAATTGCCATCAACATTGACTGAAGAATGTAAATTCACTGATTGTATAATCCTACTACGCTTTTGTTTTGCAAGCTGTGTTTGTTGGAAACCATGAGACACATTTTGAGCCAAATGTGATTCAGTATTCGTGTTGCCTTCATATTCTGTATGTCTAACCTTTTGACATTTAAGATATTGACTCCGCTTCAACCTATTTACTCTGCTTGAGTCTTTATTTAATTTGCTCAAATCAAGAGGCTTCAAAAGAGTTTCTGCAATTGGAAAAGGTAAAAATGACAAAAAAATTTCATTATCTATCAAAAGACATAAAAATACTTAACCATAATGGCTAGAAAAAAGGTAAGCAAAAAACCAGTTTAAAAGACATCCATGCTACGATTTATAAAGCAGGCTGTTGACAAATTTGATTCTAAAGTATTTAAAAAGGGAGAAAAGATTATTTTGCAACAATCATTTTAATAAGGGAAAAAAGGAAAGTGGAGGGACAAAAGACGAAAATGAATACACATATGCAGGAAAAAAGAATGCAATAAAAAATGAAAAGGTAAAAGAGATCACCAGAATTAGAGCTGGTTTTTCTAACACCAGAATCAACAGTTGATCTAGGATGATGAAATTGGTAGACTCGACCACTTGTTGTGTGATCATAGACAAAAGACAGAGAATTGGAAGCAGCAACATATGGTTCATCAGCATCAAAACAATGCACATTGGTAGATGATGAAATAGTTTCGAATTGCTGTCAACATTAATCGCAGGTCGCAAACTTAATGGCTGAAGATTTCTAGAATGTTGCACTTGTATAGTTGTCGTCGGCAAAAAACCATGGGATAAACTTTGACCCGAAGATTGTTGACTATTGATGCTATTTTGGTGTTCCCTATTTCTAACCTTTGATATCTGAGATGTTCACTTCTCTTTATCCTATTGCCTCTAGTTGACTCTTGATCAGTCATTTAAGTAGAATGATGTAAAAGGCTTCTGCAAAAACTGGAAAACAAAAGTAGTTAAAATTCAAAGAACAAAAAGACTCATGAGGTAGAAAAGTTAAATAACGTAAGCTAACAACAAAAAAGCATCAAAGAATAAATTCAAAGCAAAACAAAGGTGAATAGTTAGAATTCAGAAAGGTAAACCAGTAACAATTAGAAAAATAAAAAGGAAAATGTAATTTGTAAAAAGAACATAAGACAAAACAACAATAACATTTTTAAAAAAAAAAAACAAACATTAAACATCAATAGAAAAAAAAACTATGTTTAAACCAAACTGGCTAAATTTGTTTGTCTCTAACATCCAATAACCAAAAAAAATAAAGAAGCAAGCTGGATCTCAACATACAAAATGAATCTAATAGCTATTGATTCACCTAACCAAAGTAAAAAAGGACACAAACAACAAAGAAAAACAAAAGCAATAACGCAGACAAACAAAGGCAATTAGAAAGACAAAAAAAAGCAAAAATAAAAAGTAAGCAGCTAAAAGAGAAATGACAAAAATAAAAAGAACTACAAAAAGAAAAGCAAGAAGCATAAAACATATAAAAAGGTAGAATAGCAGCTAGGAAAAAGTTCAAAAAAACCTCACTTCAAGAATGCAAGTAAACCAATCTCACGATCAGCTTACAAAAGATTGTAACAGCAAAAAATACATAAACAAAGCAAGTAAGATTCAACAGTTAAAACAAAATAAGAATAATTTAGAAAAACAAAAAGTTGTTTAAGGGAAAAAAAATATCCATGCCATAAAAGAAAACAAAGTTAAATCCCCTAAGAAAAATAGAAAAGGGAAACATACAAAGAAGGGAACAAAATGATGCATAAATAACGTCTGGGAAAAAGATGAATGTTAATGTTTAACTAAAATTTGAGCGAAATCAATAAAACGCAAGAAAGAACAAACCTCAACATATGAATAGCAAGGCAAAAGAGAAATCTCTCAAAAAGTGAAGAATTCACATCAAAACAGGGTAAACCATACCAACAGGCAGAATTCAGAAATGAAGTTCATAGGAAAATACACGACCTACAAAAGAAGCAACACCCTACAAAATAAATGCAAAAATACGTTAAACACAGAAGCCAAAATCATGGCAAACTCAATAAAGAGCAGTAAGCTTTTAAAAAGAATGCAAAGCATTGAAAAAGAAAAAAAAGCATGCATGCTAAAGGGAAGATCACAAAGAGAGAAAGGAAAATTCAAGACAAAAAAAAAAAAGAAAATGAATCTTAAAGCTAAAGACCACAAGAAGAACCATTAAAAGCATACCCAAAAGAAAAAAGAGAAAGAAAAGCTAAAAATGGCGAGAATAGGGAGATAAAGGCAGTGCTTTGAATGAACAGGTGGAATCGAAATAAATAAGCATAAAACAAAAGAAGCCTTTTTTAGACAGTAGAATAAAGAAGGAGATAGGAAAAATCTTTTTTCCATAACAAAAGAGATAAAATAAACATTGAATAGCATAAAAACAACATCACACCAAAGGACACACTAAAATAAAAAAGAACAGTATTAAAACAAATAAAGTTACAAACAAATCACAAGAGAAAAAGGAAGAACAGAAAGAATAAACAAACCATAACACACGTCGAATTGGAAAAGGGGGCAAAAGCTAATGAGGTGGAGCAAAGTAAATCCAGAATACACAAGAGCAAAGAAAGCAAGAAAACAACCATTCAAGAAAGAATGGTCAAGCAAGGTAAAAATAGCCAAGTCGAAGCAAACAAAAAATAGCTATAAAAAGGAAACATAATGATATAAAAGAAAAGTAATAAGCTTATTTCCAATGGAAGACCAAATAGAATAGTAATAGTAAGCAAAACAAAATAAAAAACTTGCTTGCAAAAGAGCCACGAGCAAGGGAAAGTGAGTGCGAAACAGACAACGAAAAATAGCATGAAAGATTAGCGAAGGCAAGAATAGGTTAAAAAACCCACAAGCGAGAAACAGGACCTACAAAAGAGGAAAGGAGACAGAGCAGACATAAAACGGATCCTATCAAGAAAAGGGAAAAAAATGAATGGAAGAACATAGAATGATTCTCACCTACAATCAAAAGAGGATCCAAAGCAGCAAAATGGAAAATGGACAACCAAAGCACGTCGGTGAAGAACAATGGAAAAAGGGTGAAAAGGGAGATCGATTGTGGTGAGACCAATGTGATAATAGCAAGGTGCAAGAGTATAATAGCCATTATGGATGAATAGTGAAGAAGAAAACGGCGGCAACAAATAAGTAGAGAAAAAGAGAGCAAGCAGGAGAGAAGGAAAAACCATCAATTAAAAAAAAACATGAAAGAAAACAATGATTTGAAAAAAAATAATAATAAAAATTTTATCCCATTTTTGTATGGACGGAGAAAATGAAACAAAGCTTTTTTCAAGTATAAATGAGTAAGTGGGCAAAGCTTTGTGTCCTTTTCCCATGCACTTGAAGGAAGTGCAAAAAGTATTTTATGGGACCCACTTTTAATTAAACAAAGAACCGAGACTCAGGCAAAAAAGTAGATAGCAAAAAAGGTCCCATCAATAGTAATCTTAGCTGCAAAAATCATAAAATGACAATATCATAAAAAAAATTATTTTCCAACCGACAAAAAACTGGGGAAAAAATTAAAGAAGAACAAAAAAGTAAGACAACAGAGCATCAACATGTTCGATGGAAGGTTTGAGAAAAAATAATAAAAAATAAAATTGTCCCATTTTTTTATGCACGTAGAAAGTGAAACAAAACATTTTTTAGATATAAATGGGTGAGGCAAAGCTTCGTTTTATTTTCCCATGCACTTGAAAGAAGTGTTAAAAGTATTTTATGGGACCCACTTTTCATTAAACAAAGAAACACTTTTAATTAAAGAAATGCCAATATCATAAAAAAATCATTTTTCCAACACAAACAAAACCGAAAGAATAAGATTAAGCAAGAAAAAAAAAAGCAAAACACAAGTTTGGAACAGATATGCAGATGACGTGTCGGCCAAAGGAAAAGAAAACGTGGTTATCAGGGAAGGCATGAGCGTGGCTGCACCAGGTTCCTTGCTTTTTTCCAACTTTAATAGTATAGATATATAAGAAGATTACCTCCATGCACCATAATGGATTCAGAAGCTATCATTTCTCGTCTACCTCGGTCAGTGTATTCAGCGCTCTGCTCAGAATTTAAAGAATTCATGTCAGATTACCCTATTTGTCCTTCTGACAAAACACCGGACACGTGCTACAATCTGCACGATTATGGAAACGTGTCAAAACCAAACATGGTGCTACATTTTGAAAATTTAAATGTGAATTTGGACAAAACAGCAGTTGTTTGGAAAGGAAAAGACCTGTCTCAAGTTTGTCTCAAGTTCATTGGAAAAAGTAATGAGAATTACCCCACAATCATCAGTAATTGTCAACGGAAGAAGCTGAACATACTCTACAACATCCAAGACCGAAGGGAAATTGGGCCTGGTAATTGCTAATGATACTCAACGTATCATACTGGAATCTGAGCTTATGAGATGACAGTAAGAGCCAACTGTGTGCTCCTTCAAGTCTTCTGATGTTATCGTGTTTGGTAACTGTATTGTGTACAAATCCAGTTCATCAAGTCATCGACATGTAATTCCACTTAGAATGCAATTGCTTAGTTGAAATCAATCTTTTTTTCCTTTTTAATAGATCTTAAATCAGAAAAGTTTCAATGATCTTTTTTTTATGCAAAAAGAAAATTACGTACAATGATCCTTTGCATATCTCACAATACGAGAGCTTTGTACATTGAATTGTCTTTTCAGTCCGACTTTTGTCATATTTTGAAGACAAAATAAGTTTTTGGCATTTATGCTAGAAATCATTCACCTGTAAATCATGACTCTTATATGATTAATTAGATATTTCCACATTAAGCACTTGAACTTGCTATTTGTCTTTCTTTCAGAACAAGAGAGTTAAACTTAGTGGAAGCAAAAGTGCCACTTGCGACCAATGTGAAATGATGATCATTAGATCCATTTCTTAGGACAAACAAGTGCATTCCAAGCCACAGACAAGTTGCAGAAATGTTTTATTTAATACAAATTATCTATCTTACCCCATCATTATTATTGTATGATCAAGAGCTAATTTGAAGATTTTCTTCCATTAGATGACAAACTCACTGGCATCCTGCAGCTGCAAATCCTACCCTTCCTCCAGCACCATCGTATACCACTTGCAGTGTCTTTTGCTGCGTATTCCCAAATATCGCCATATCACTGTCATCATCATTTGCAGCAAATGCTAGGCATACCTGTGACACACTATTGGTGTACAATGTTCCCAGGGAGATTGAAACCTCAACGCCCCCGCGGAAGAACAAGCTTATCTTTGGTATTTTAACGGATTTGTAATTGCTAAAATCGTAGCATGTGTCAAGTATTGCAAGTTCTTTAGCCATTGGATATTGGCTCATCCTTTTTCGAAATGCAGACCTCAGTGGAGCATAAGCAGTTGGCGGCAAGCGTGTGATGACAGTTCCAGAATCAATGATTGCACCAGCAGTGGTGAAAACTGTTTCTGAAATCGATAGTTTTTGGCCACCAACGCTGATTCCGGTAATGTCAAGGCCGTAGAAAGATGAATCTTTGATGCCTGTGGATAATGGAGTGAATTTTACGGATTTTGAGTTGCCCCTACCTTTGCCAAAAGTGAGGAAACCGGTTGAACTGGAGGTTGATGGCAAGCAGTAAGAGAAATATTTATTGTATTTCCTGGCAGTTTGTGAAGGCAAAGATAATTGATCTCGGCCAAGTCCCAGCAAACCGGCTGCGCCAGCAAAAAGACCTTGGTTGTTTTGACCACAACCGAAAAGAAAGTTGTGGACCGCATCCGTTGACGTTAAGGTTAGCCTTTCTTTGGCAAAGAATCCAATCGAGAAAGAAGAGTCTCCGTATTGAATGCCATAGACACATGTCGATGATGCGCAAGGAAATGAGTTACCTGCAGCCAACATTTGCTAGTGATTTTATTCTTAATCTGATCCTACCGAATCTCAAATTTCTCACTTGTGTAGTCATACCTGTTGCAGGCAACAGTAATTTGCACTGTGCCGAGTTGCATGAAACGTTGGAATATGTTGAGGACTTTGAGGGATTAAACGTTGTATCCTTCTGCTGATAGCAATATCTTGTGCAAGGCTCACACTTTGTCCAGGTAATGTCGCTTCCTGTATCAAATATGAGAGAGAGTTGCTTCTTTGGGGTGCCAAGACCCACAGTGACTATGTAAGTGCCCGTCCCCACCACACTAACATCCTTAACAGGGAGATTGGTGGCATCAGTCTTCTTCACATCCCTTGAACCTGAGTTCTTGCCTAATCTAGACTGAATATATCTGACTCGAGCCTCATCTTGGAAGAATGTCTCCTCATGAGTGGGAGGTTTTTTCGCCTTGTCTTGATGGAGCTGAGAGCATGGCCCATGTTTGTGGACGACTTCTAGAAATGATTTTCTGTGGAGAGCTGCAATGAAAGCCATAAACTAATAATCAAATCATCATCCTGTTGGATCCGTAAGATTCATATTGTTATCTTTGGTTTGATTTTTAGGTGGATCATGTTAAAAATCTATTCAAGTTACATGATACTGAGTCTTGAAAGTAAGAGTAGATTAATAAATTAACCTTTGGTGGATGAGTTGCAAACGGCTGACGGCAGCAGAGAATTAACGTCAAGAATATGGTGATGAATATGATTCTTGCTATCCATACTACTTTTGGTTCCTTGGAGAGCATAACTACTCGTTTTCGAAGAGCACAGAATTAGCAAGAGATAAAACAGGGAGGAAGACATGATGAATGCAAATGAGTTTGTGAAAATGGCTGTGGCCATTGACAAAACCTCTCTAATTTAGCTGTTTCAAATACGATTGGAAACCAACGCTGCAATTGCTCACCTTGTATGGAGTTATATATACGAATTTCCAACACAAATAACTAAAATTACTGAGAAGCAAATGTTCCACTTCCGATTATAGTCAAAGATGATCATAAGTAGATACTTTGGGTGATTTTAGGGCGCCATGAATCGGCCACTGGGCAGACAAGAAGATTAGATTCATGGAAACTTCGCTTACTTATCTAATGGCTGATGCACTAAGCATTGTTATTATTGGAAGGGTAACCACTCCAAAGTAAACGTCAACTCACTAAATGGTCTGTTTGACTACTTCCATTGGGGAAACTCAAATCTGATATATATTATCGGGAAAAAGATCGGGATTTCTAAAGGGCAATGGCCATCAAATTACATGATTGGCCGTGTAAATACTCTTTAGGGCATTGACTAAATAAGTGTGAAAGAACTTGAAAAGCAAATTAATATGTGGCTTTATACCAAAAAACGTGGTAGATGTGATATGGGAAATCATATTCACTTTCACACTAGAAAGATTGTTATAATTTGTATAATATTCATATGAAATCTACTATTTATTTGGTTTTGAACCATTGAAAGAAAGGAGTTAGACAGACAGACAGACAGCAGCCCCCTGTTGGTTCAAGTTGCAGCAACGAAGCAGTCCTGCAGGGGTCCGGGTCATCCGAAATCCTGCAAAAATTGAAGCGTTTATCCCTCAAACCTGCTCAGATTTTTTTTCTTTCAAGAAAGAGATACGTATTTTAAGATTTGGAGGTTTAACATTGCCATAGAAAACCTTTTTGTCTTGCTTATTAATGTACATGAGTTGCAGCAAACATTTGGGTTTTCATTTCCTGAATTTTGGGTACAACTGGTAGCAGATTCTCAAACTTATATGCACTCCACTTATGGAGAACTGATAAGTAGTATATTATTTATATATATATATATATAAATATATATATATATTATTTCGTTCTTAAACCATTCTTGCTATCGTGAATTAAGATTTGCAGCTAGCTTGAAGATTTTCTTCTCAGTTGATTAGCTTTAAAACTTAGGTACAGCCCCCTGTACCAAAGCCAATCCTCCCTCCAACACCATCGTATACCACTTGCAATGTCTTCTGCTGTGTATTCCCAAAAATCGCTGCGTCGCTGTCAGCGCTATTCCCGGCAAAGGCTAGGCACACCCGTGAGACATTACTAATGTAGAAAATTCCCGATAGGCCGATCGGAACCTCAACATCCTGGCTGAAGAAGAAGCTTATCTTAGGCACGGTAACTGAAGAATACTTGCTGAAGTCATAGCATGTGTCCAGGATCGAAATTGGTTGTGCCATTGGATATTGGCTCATCTGTTGTCGAAAAGCAGACCTCAATGCGGAATAGGCAGTTGGTGGCAACCGCGTGATGACAGTTCCAGAGTCAATGATCGTGCCAGGAGTGGTGAAAACAGAAGCTGAGATTGATAGTTTTTTGCCACCAACGCTTATTCCAGTAATGTCAATCCCGTAAAAGGATGACCCTTGTGAGATTTTGGACACTGGTGTGAATTTTACGGATTTTGAGATGCCACTGTAGCCAAAACTGAGGAAACCAGTTGAGCTGGGGGATGAGGGCAAGCAATAGGAGAAGATTTGCTTGTATTTTAAGGCGGTTTGTGAAGGCAAAGATAATTTATTTCGACCAAGTCCTAGCAAACCCGCCGAGCCCCCGAAAAGACCTTTATTGTTTTGGCCACAACCAAACAGAAAGTCGTTGAACACATCTTTTGATGTCAAGGTGAGCGTTTCTTTTGCGAAAAATCCAACTGAGAAAGATGAGTCTCCATATTGGATGCCATAGACACAAGTTGATGATGAGCAGCCAGGTGAGTTACCTGAAAGCCATATAATAAAAGAGAATTAACATTTCTTTTTACAAGTCTGTCACTTCTGCAAATTTGATTAATTAACAAGTCAGTCAGGATTCTAAATTACTCATAATAAAACTTTCAATTGATTCTGTCTTGCATGAAAATTTATGATCTTCCCAAGTTAGAGTTACCTGTTGCAGAAGTCAGTGAAGCGCATATTGTCGAGGAGCATGAAATGTTGGAATATGTTGAGGATCGGGAGGGCTCAAAGATTGGATCCTGCTGTTTATAGCAAGATCTTGCGCAAGGTTGGCATTGTGTCCATGTGATGTCACTTCCGGTATCAAATATGAGAGTTAGATCTTTCTTCGGGGTGCCAATGCCCACGGTTACTACGTAATTGCCCGAGCCCACCACCCGGCCGTCCTTGGCAGGGAGACTGGCAGCATCAGTCTCATCGACAATATTGCTGGAGCCTTGGTTCTTGGCAAGTTTTGAGTGAATAGACTTCACTCGGGCTTCGTCCTGGAGGAGGATCTCCGCGTGAGTGGGAATATTTGCTTTATCCTGATGGAGTTGAGCGCATGGGCCATGCTTGTGGACAACCGGTAAAGATGAACTTTTGTCCAAAGCTGAAATTGAAGACCATGCATCAGAAATACAGCAAGTAAAATGATTTACCACATCAATTGTGAGGATTGAATGTGAAACTGCATCGATTTGAGTGTTTCTTTTTCCTAATCTTGGGGCTGTGGGACACCCAAGACAGGGGCTGTGGGACACCCAAGACAAGAGATGTTCAGTGTTTCACATCATTGCCTTGTTGATTCATTGATTATTTATTCGCTATAAATTGTTATTATTCGGTATCTATAGGTGGATGTGATGTGATGCTCAAATAATGGGGATTATAAAGTGACTTCCCAATAATGCATTAGCTAAAGATTGAAACAAGTGTTTTACCAGCTTCCAAAAAGGAAAATCAGGAAAGCAAAATACAAATATGATTCTCAGATCTGCGAGCTTGTGGTGGGAGCAAAATTTCGTATGCAACTGCAAGATTCTTTGAGCTGAAAGATAGGCTTACGTCTCTTTCAACCAGTTATAAAATTCATCTTTTCGGTGGCGAAAACCAAATTTATCAGGAAAAATTTTCCAGAAATCTGAGCCACAAAATTTTAAGGCAATTGAGAAGAGAAGAAAATCTTTGAATATAACAAAATCCCATAACATTACTCAAATTCCTGGCTACCATACAGCAACAAGCAACTTGGGAAAGTGGAGAAATGCTGGAAATAGCTTTGTATATAGTAACTATTTGAGGTTGAAATTAGTCAAAGCTTCCATACTTTTATAATTCCAAATGCTCTTAGTTTTTGCTTTTTTGAATTGCTACTACCATAAAATTTCTTGTGATAAAAATGATCATATTTTTAATTTACAAATGTAAAAACTTTGTAAGTTTGAGATTGGGTTCAGATACATGCATTTTTCCTTCACAGAAGTTAAAAGAAAAAATGCACAAGAAAAGGAGGCATCCTCTCAAATGTCTCCCTTTCAATCATTGAATTAACGACCACACACCTAACCTTAGCCACCCCACGAGCTACGGCTGGAGGAAATAAATACTAATATATTATTAATCACCTAGCACCTTTTGATTGTGTTTGTTTGATTAATGTTTCATGCCCAATCTTTTTTCTCCAGACTATGCTAGAATAGACCCAAGACATGACCACTAAATACTAATGGCCTCTTGGATACTTCTGTAAAGAAAAACTTTCCCAGATAACTTTCTTTTTCTTATTTTTTTTACTCAAAAGCTTATAGTATATAGTTTCAATAATGGAACTCCTCATCATTAAAGCCAAATTGAAAAACATGAACTCATTCGATCTTATTTATAATGTAATGAAATTTGAAAGATTTAAATTCTAAACTTCATATTTTAAGAAGAGATGACAATTGTAGAACTTGTATACTACTTTACATGTGGAAAAAAGAGTACGATCCTACGCTAAGGTACAAATATTAGCTATCGAAAATTGACTATTCAGATGACTAAAATGCCCTTTAATAGTTACC
This sequence comes from Heritiera littoralis, assembly GCA_031772115.1. Lineage (NCBI taxonomy): Eukaryota > Viridiplantae > Streptophyta > Magnoliopsida > Malvales > Malvaceae > Heritiera > Heritiera littoralis. The sequence goes on from JAPDPK010000003.1 coordinate 794,945, forward strand.
TACGTTGGGAGCAGAAAAAGAAAGACTGTTGTGCCTGTGTTTCTTCACATGAGTTTAATGATCATAAGCTTATTCAACAATGCTAGCTACTAACACGAATGCCCCCCAGCCAGCAACAATAGCAGTAAAGTCATCCAGTACCATGAAAAATACTACTATACTAATATATAATACTCTGAAACCAAAGTTGGGAAAAAAAATCGGTAAGCCAATTGGGTTTTCCAGCCAGGTGCTTTCTGTATGTGAGAGGGAGAGAGAGTAATTAACCTTTGGCAGAAGGGCTGCAAACAGACGAGGGTAGAAGAGAGCTCAGCTGGATGGTATGGCTGTCTGCAGCTGGTCTTTGTCCCAAGGCATGGCCCTCCTTGAAAGAGCAGACAAGGCAAAGAAGAAAAAGAATAAGATAAGCAGAAAGGAAGCTGGGGGAAATGGCAGTGGCGCTCATGGTCTCTAGCTTAAGTTTCCTTTCTCATCTTCCAAGCACACTGCAGTTACTATTTATAATCTTGGTCTACCCTTGCTTGCAGGGCACGAGAGTCAAGTAACAACACAACGTCAACTAGCTTTGGCAATACACGAATAGGCAGTCGACACGTTGCCCACCAAGGGATTTCATTTTTTACTTGCTTTATTTCGTAGGAATGCTATACTATTCAATTCTTTTCCTAAGAAAACACTGTACTTTGAGTACACCAGGGGTTAAGTTAAACTTCTTTGATTATTGTTGTTAATTATTCTCACTTTTAAGAAAGGATTAAACCATGGATCCTCCAACAATCCAACTTCATAAGACTTCTCTGTAGTTAATAAAGTTGCAGATTAAAAGGCTTAAGCTTCTTTTTTTTTTGTTCATTAAAGGCTTAAACTTAAAGCGTATACTGTTCAGTTGTTGTATTTTTTTTATCTTTGTTTTATTCTGTATACATCAAATCAGAAGTTTCTTCACGGTGGCAATATGAACCCTGGATTTAATTCATGTAATGTTTGCGTGATGCTCGCAGGGAATTGGGTCCCTCTCCACCTCCCCTTCTGCAAATTAAATCTATAAAGGTACTTAAAATTAATAGTGAGAAATTGACAAAATTTTTCGAGCTGGATTGCCAAAATTTCTTGTTTGTAATGGAAAAAGATGGAATTTCCTTTTCAAATAACGGTCCTCTGCTATGGCTGGGAACCCAGAATCCACCAGTATGTTTTTCATCAGCCACCTAACATGATTAGTTCTAACTAATTAAATTCGTCAACTTCAAAAACATTAAGAAGAAAAAGAAAAAGGGGTTCTTTCGTCTTATGAATTTCTTAAGAAAGCAATTTTAAGAAAGAATTGTTGTATATAGTAAATACAATAATTTTTTGATCAAGTATACAGTAAGATTTAGGTTTGAACTAAACAATCTCAACTTAACTTTGATATTGTGCAGCGTGATTGACGTGCAAACTGTATGATGGATTGCAGACGCCAAATAAAGCTTAAATAATCGAATACCTACCTTGAGGATTTCCACAGTTGAGTACGTTGACTGTAATTGTAATGATCCATTACTTTAAAAAAGCAAAAGAATTTAGTATCTGTTTAGTGGAAGACTGGAAGTTTTGACATGCACTAATGCCGGCAGCCAAAGAAAATTCCAAGCATTACTGCTTATTAAGATATGCACAATGGCCAACGCACATCCACTAAAAAAATAATTGGGGAGTCCAAGTAATATCTCAAAAAACTTCACCTAGTTGTAATGACACTGCTACTTAACCTATCGGTCCAAAGAAAATATCTTTTGCCACACTCAATAGATTAAGCTAACTTCATTTTTATTTAGAACAAAAAGAAAATAATAACGGTATATATTGAAATTCAAATATCAAATTCGTAAATTTTTCGTATTTTAAAAATAAAATCATAATTATTTGAATTAATATTTAAAAATCAATTATCGCCGATGATGGTGAAAAGAAGACAAACCCATTTCTCTGCTTGAAGTTGCTCGGAAATTCAGTGAATCTTCAAGGTTTCCACACATCATTTTCACTTCCTTCCAAGACATGAAGCTGTGGGGTCCCACTTTTGCATGAGCATTGAACAACTGTTCATAGCTAGCTATGGTCCTCAATTACGTTTGGAAACTAGTTTCCCGGGGGCCATATTGTAAGCATGGCTCCAGTTAAATTATAACATTTCTTAATAACAATATCTGTAAGAATCCCGGAGTTAGATATGGATTCTGATCATTGGTATCCTCTTGTTTGGGTGTAAGCCAGGCCAGGCCAGCCAACTTTATTTTATTTCTAGTGGGTTGTGGATGAAAGCTGGAATCTTTCTGTCCCCGCACTGCAACTGAGAGATTGATTGGTTAAGGACTTATCCTCATATATAAAATTTTCAACTTTTCATATTTTTCGTTGGGTCCATATTTCATTTTTGTTCTGATCCATTTTCTTTCTTAATTTCTCACTTTGGTTAGGTGACAATAAAAAAATTAATGGAAATAAAAGGAATTGGGTGTGGATTTAGTTCATCACATGCGGTTTACCTGTTTGCAAAGTTCTTAGCAACCACCATTAAAATTAATTGTATTTTAGACTATTTAACTTTCATGATGCGAGGATTTGCATTCAATTTTTAAAATATTATTCATTTTAATTTAAAAGTTTTACGATTTTATTTTATAAAAAAAATGTTTTCGTGAGTCTGAATTTATATCTTTAAACGAATAACGTGCTAAAATTCTATAATATTTTGACATGAGATTAAAATATACATTGCTAAGAAAAAAAAGTGAGTAAATGTCATACTTACACAGAAAACATGGAGAGAATTTATTCTTTGCATTTCGAATCCTAATTATGATAAAAAAAAATCATAACTTGAAAGACAGATTAAAATTGACTAAAACTTCATTTTCAAAATTCCTTTCACATTAAATTTGCGCTTTATGATTGAATATAACTTTAACGTGAAAGTCATTGAAAATCTTCCCAATCAAATTTAAATGAGCCCTAACTATTAAAAAATTACATATCTGCTGTCAGTCTTAGTGGGAATTGAATTAAGAGTGGATAATATTAGTAGGCTAGCAAGAAAAGGAGAAAACATTTTCTCCTCATCTTCGAAAGTTAAACCAACCCATTATCTAGTGGGTGAGGCGCATTTCCATCATGGGAGCTTATTGCACTAAAATTTCCTTCCTTTGCCAATCCATCACAGAATCTCTAAGGTCCACAAACTTTTAATATTACCTCAAGTTCACACAAGAATATATCCTCTTTTTATGCTTGCCATTTGCATTTTCCATAGGAAAATACTACTAGTATTTGTCTTTTCTACTCACAGTGACACCAGCCCTAATCCATTCACATCAGAGATGCAATTCTTGATAACAATTTGCCTTTGCCAGCATTCAGCTATAACTAAGAAAGGGCAACCAAGTACGCAAAACTTTTATATTATGGAGTATAAAAAGGATTATGTACATGTAATTATTTCTTTGCATTAATAAAAAAATTATTTCCGTTTGAATATGTAACTTTTGGGTAAAAAAAAAAACTTTTACCATTGTCATATCAACAACTGCATCATAGCACTTTGAGTACATCAAGGTGATGTCTAGGATGTCCCTAATGGTTAATGGAACAAAAACTAAAGGAGTACCGCATTAATATTATGAAGAGGAAAATGTATCTCATATTTGAACCACAAGAACTACTTGGATTGGCTTCATTTGCGGTTGCTTTAACCATTGGTTACGTCCTTTGGACTTTATTCTGGCCATCCATTTTTATTTCTCGGATTTAACCATTAGGCATTAGGCCTGATTTCGGCCATCTGGGCCTGAACCAACCAGCTCTTTCTACTTAGCCAAACCCTATCTAATGCCCGCTTTCAAGTGATTCAACTTGTCTCAGTTGTCAGGTGTCCTCACTTTCTCTGGATGTGACTGTAAGACCCAATTTTATTATATTATATATCATAATTATACATGATTGATAGTGAAAATAAATTCTTTTAGTGAAATTAAATAAATATTGAATGTGAATTTTCACTCTTCATTTTAATTATTGGAAATTATGACTTATCGTATGATGTATAAAAGAAAGAAAAACAAACATCAAAGTGCAACAAGAAATAGATGGGATTTAATCTTGGTAAAAAGGTTGAAGATAGTATTTATGGTATGAAAGCATTAAACGAAGCATGAACAAATGTGAAGAATCAAGGCTGGAACCGAATGGAAGGTGTGAAAGGGAATAAATGTCTGTTGAACAAGTGAAGAAAAATGAGATCAAAGTCAATAACAGTTGGCTGGAAGTGGCGTGGAAGGGAAGTGTGAGACTCGAATTTTATTACACTGTACATCATAATTGTAAAGGACTTATAGTGAAAATAAATATTGAATGTGGATTTCCACTTCACATTCTTATTAGATTTAAATTCTATGTGGTGTATGTGAAGTAGAATGAATATCTAAAAAGTTTTAAGAATGGAAACTAAATATAACATGATGCTTAGAAGCTTATTGGAGGAAGCTTTGAAATGTGAGCATGAAGAAAAGTCAAGAAAAGAGGCTATAAGTGGACTTCACGCCACTTTGCTTCTCTTGTATAATTCGGATTAGGTAATTAATGGCAAGGAAAAGATGAGATAAAAAAAAGTCAATAATAGTGGCTGGAAATGGTGTGGAGAGGAAGGAAAAGAGAAGAGAAAAATTTTGTCAAAAACGGACTGCAGCAGGAAGCTTCACCACTATTCCTTTTGTCACAATTTTCTTCGGTTTTTAATGCATGAAAGACGTGAAATGATGAAAGAAAACAGGATAAGAACAGATGGTAGTTTCTGAATGGATTTGGATGGCTATATAAGAAAAATACATGAGGAAAAACCATACTATTGCAACTCGCCAATCCTATTTTGCTGCAAGTTCAACTTCGTTTCTTCCATTCCTGTCATACATGAGCCATGGAACTTCATCCTTTAGTCAGTTAAATCTTTCCTCCATCGTTGAAGAGCTAAGAAACAAGCAAAGTAAAGCTAAGTGAGGCAGAAAAGCACTCTGTTTCAGGAAGTGTAACTCAGTTAAGGTGAGTTCCATATTTCTATGGTTCTCTTGATATTCAATGGTATATTTCTATGTTTTATAACGTAATAAACATAGATATAGCCTTGTTTTAGTTAAATCTTGCTAGAATATATAAGAAACATGATGGGCGAACGGGGTTATCCAACTGCTTGCCAAATAGGCGAACATTGGGTACTCGCCCAAAGGATGAGGCGAGTTCAATGATGTGCGTGAATCGGCGATATACATGTTCGCCAACATTTTGGATAAATAGACTGATCGCCCGCATGGACGAAGGCTTATGATCGCCCAAAATGTATGGAATTGATGATCACCAAAAGGGCGAGAATGGCGACTATTGTGATCGCCCGTGTGGAATGTTAGTAATCGCCAATGAGGCGAGTAGGAAATAAAGAACCCGCCAGGTTGAAAGTCCTGGTCTAAGTGGGCGAGGTCGCCAAGTGTTAGTTCAATGCATGGGGCGAGCCCACCTTTGAATAAAAAGCCACGAATGGCGAACTGAGATGCAAGAGCATAACAAGTTGAATTGTAGGGCGAGCTCCCATGTTGGGTGAACTCCCACAAATAAGCCATTATATGAATGGCGAGTAATGCTGGGCGAGCTCCCAAGTGTAAGTCAATTAACGAAGGGTGAGCTCTGTTTGGCAAATGGCGAGCTCTGTTGGGCGAATGGTGAGCTGTAGAGTAGTCACAAATCTCGCCAAAGTGTTAGAAATGTTAATAGTTTTAGAAAATATTCGAAAAGAAAATATTAATAGTTTTAATAAATTATTTTGCAGCCGAAAATTAAGGAATTGGTAAAAGTGATCCGGAAGGCGATCGGGAAGCAAGGTCACGTAAGACCAAGTAAGGGAGTAGTATGTGAAGTAAAATGCATGTCATGTGGAGTAAAACATTATGAAAATATTGAGAAAATGTTTCGGTTTACGACATGCATTAGTTTAATAATTGTTTTGACTTAGGCGAGCTAAGAACCCAACCTTTTGTGATGTTTTGGTGGGCGACCTGTGTTTTAACAAACTACGGGCGAGCTAACTATTGGCACCCCTTTTTGATGTCTTGGGCGGGTGAACTATGCTTTAATAAACTCGGGCAAGCTACAAAGCTGACCCATTTATGTTGTTTTGTGCGAACGACCGAGTTTTAATTGAAATTCGGGCGAGCCAATGGAAGGCAACCCCTTTATAATGTTTTGGGCGGGCGACCCTTTTTTTTAAATAAAATTGGGCGAGCTGACCATAGAAGTATCCCATTGGGTGAGTTGACCATGGTAGTGCCGCATTTGGGCGAGCTGACCATGGGCAAGGCTATAATGGGCGAACTAGCCATGGGCGAGCCACTGTGGGCGAGCCAGTTTAACTTGTTTTGAAATACTATGGTTGGCGAGCGAACACTAGTTCACCGCAATGGGCGAACTGAACATGGGCGAGCCACTACGGGCGAGCTGACCATGGGCGAGCCAGTTTAACACGTGCCTTTCTCACACGAAAAATGGTGAGATTGCGGGCTATTTTTACTATTTTATAAGTTGAAAATATAAAACCTTTTGGAAAGCAAATCATTTTGAGAAAATGATGAAATTTATGAAATAATTCCATAAAGGTTTTTCATGAGATATAAAGTGATTTTTGAGACTTTAGGCCCGAGTTCATGCATTACTATTCATGTAACTAAGTGATCCGCCTGGGGCGATGGCTTAGGTCGATGTACCTACGGGTGCACCCCAAGGCATCACAAGGCTGATTGACCCGCCAAGTCATCAGCGGTCTCAAGGTCACTTGGCAAGTGGACCCGAGGACCACCTACAGATTATGGCCATAGATCTAGCCGAGATAGCCGTGAGGCGCGATGGCCTACGAGTGCACCCCAAAAAACGGACGACTTGTGTTCCTAGAAAAACAATGAGAGCATGATTTGTTTGTTGCCTAGTCTCAACTTATTGATCTCTGTTTACTGAAAGGATCTATTGAATCCTGTTTACTGTTTACTATATCCATTGTTTTTCTACTAGGTTTATTGTTAAGAAAAATAAACGTATTTGGGGGATATAGTTTTATTTGTATAAAGCAGCATACACCTTCCTTACTGAGCACGTTATCGCTCACTCCTTATTTTTTCACTCCACAGATTATTGATTTCGAACTAAGGGAATTACCTTCCAAGAGATTTGATATCGAAGGTACAATATTTTCTTTATATATTCAGTGAAATTTTACGATACTACATTAAATAGAAGGGAATGTATATTCATCTTAAGGAAATAATGTAACAATTCATTTTTCTATATTAGTACGAGGAATAAAAGTACTAATTCTTATTAAAGTATTAGGAGTTGTTAAGCATCACAGACAGCTCAACCAATAAGTAAGTGTGATTTATAAGTTAATATTATGTTATACTGTAGATTTGGGATGTTACAGATTTAATGGTATCAGAGCAGGGTTGGTCGGATGTCTAGTGATGCTTAAAACGAAAAGTAAATAGTAAACATTCCCTGTAGTACTGTATGATCTAAAGTATATATTCTCACAACGAGAGTTGAACTTGAGGTAGCGACGGTGGATGGAACTATTAAAGGATTACGATTGTGAGATTCTGTATCACCCAGGTAAAGCTAATGTAGTAGCAGACGCACTGAGCCGTAAGCATGTTGGCATGGTATCTTACATGATGATCAGGGAGCACAATTTGATAGAGCAGTTCTCTAACCTCAGCTTGACAGTTATATCCTCTGACCGGTATGGACTTACGGCTAGTTTTCGTATAGAGCCGGATTCGATGGATCGGATTAGAGAAGCTCAGAGGGGTGATGATTATTGCGTCGGGATAGCCAGTCAGATTCAGATGGGAGTTGAGTCAGATTTTGAGATTGGCACCGATGGGATACTGAGGTTTAGAAGTCGGATATGTGTTCCCGGTGATTAGCAGATTCGAGATTTGATTTTATCAGAGGCTCATACTTTGAGATACACGTTACATCCGGGTAGTACTAAGATGTACCAAAATCTCCAGAGAGTGTATTGGTGGCCTAGGATGAAAAAGGACATCGCTAATTTTATTGCTAGTTGTCTAACATGCCAACAGATTAAGATTGAACATCAGAAGCTAACAGGTATGCTTCGACCATTATCGATTCCTACGTGGAAATAGGAGCATGTAACCATGGATTTTATTATGGGATTATCACGGACCCGGAAGGGGTATGATGCTATTTGGGTGATAGTAGATAGATTGACTAAGTCTGCTCATTTCTTGGCCATGAGATCTACAGATTCAGTTAGTACCTTAGCCGATTTGTATGTCAGGGAGATAGTGTGGTTACATGGTGTTCCAGTGAGTATCACCTTTGATAGGGACTCCCGCTTCACCTCTCATTTTTGGGAGAGATTTCAGCAGGCTATGGGATCCCAGCTGAATTTTAGCACCGCTTTTCATCCACAGACTGATAGACAGTCCGAGCGTACGATACAGACGCTCGAGGATATGTTGAGAGCGTGTGCACTAGATTTTAGAGGCTCATGGGACGATCACTTACCCCTGGCAGTGTTTGCTTATAATAATAGCTTTCATTCGAGTATTGGCATGGCACCTTATGAGGCCTTGTATGGCAGACGATGCAGATTCCCGATAGCATGGGAAGAAGTGGGGAACCGTAAACTATTAACTCCCGATTTGGTTGAACAGGCTTCTCGTGATGTATGGATGATTTGTGAAAGGCTCAGAACAGCTCAGAGTCGGCAGAAGAGTTATGCAGATACCAGACGCCGACCATTAGAATTTGTAGCGGGTGATTATGTATTCTTAAAGGTCTCACCATCCAAAGGTATAATGAGATTCGAGAAGAGAGGAAAGTTGAGCCCTCGATACATTGGGCCTTATGAGATCTTAGATCGTGTGTGAGATGTGGCATATCGGTTAGCACTACCACCAGAGTTGTCAGGAGTACATAACATATTCCATGTCTCGATGTTGAGTAAGTACCATCCAGATCCTTCTCACGTGATTCGACATGAGCCACTGGAGATCAGAGAGGACATGAGTTACGTTGAGAAACCGGTACGGATTCTAGATAGGAAGGATAAAGTATTCCTGTAACATCCCAAATCTACTATATAACATAATATTTACTTATAAACTCCACTTACTTACCGGTTGGGCTGTCTGTGATGCTTAACACTATTAACAATTTAAATAAGAATTAGAACTCTTATTTCTTGTACTAAGATGCATATACATTCCCTTCTATTTAAAGTAGTACTGTACAATTTTTCTGAATATATAAAAGAAATAATATACCTTCGATATCGAATCTCTGCTAGCAATCGATAATCTCTGGAAGGTAATTCTCTTAACCCCAAGATCAACAATCTGTGGAGTGGAAAATAAGGGGTGAGCGATAACGTGCTCAGTAAGGAAGTGTATTTAGCATTATACCAGTAAAACCACATTCTTTATTTAATTTATTTCTCCCAACAATAAACCCTTTAGGGAAAAATAATGGATATTGTAATACAATTTGTGATAGTCAAATCATTTGCTAAACAGTTACAATATCATAGAATAAACAATGAAAAAGGATTCAACAAATCCTTTCAGAAATCATCAAGTCGAGACTAGGCATCACCCTATAAATAAATCATGCTATCATCGTTCCCCCTCCCCCTTGCGAGAACGGAATAATTATCCCAACAGGGATACAGTAGATCTATGGCCACAATCTCTAGGTGGTCCTCGAGTACACTTGCCAAGTGTCCTCGAGACCGCTGATGACTTGGCGAGTCCATCAGCCTCATAACTCATGAGAATAAATGAAAACTAGGGGCCTAAGTCTCAAAATCATATTTATAGCTCAAAATACCTTTAAGGATACACATTTATGAACTTAAATCATTTAAATAAATAATAATTCCAAAAAGGTATTATTCTCATTTTCATAGAAAATGTAAATTGAAATCTGTTCGCCCATGGTCAGCTCGCCCAATCTGGCTTGCCCATGGTCAACTCTTCCAGTGCGGTGAACTTGTGTTCGCCCGCCAACCTTTGATATTAAAAACAAGTAAAACTAGCTCGCCCTCAATGGCTTGCCCATGTCAGCTCGCCCACCTGGCATTGCCCATGGTCAACTCGCCCAAGGCGGAATTACCATGGTCAACTCGCCCATTTCTTAAAAACCTGGGTCGCCCGCCCCAAAACAACATTAAAAAGGTCCGCCCACAATGGCTCGCCCGGATTTTCTATTTAAAACAGGGTCACTCGCCCAAAAATCATAAAAATTTGGTTCGCTCGCCAACAGTTCGCCCAAAATAACATAAAAGGGCTCGCTTAGACTTATTTAAAACCAGGTCACTCGCCCACCAAAACATCACAAGAGGGGTTCTTCGCCCAAAACATAACAAAAGGATTAGTTCGCCCGCCCTTACTAGTTCGCCTCAACAAACAGTATTGGGTCGGCTTTTAGTTCACCTACAACACAGCAATTTATCAAAATAATATGCATGTCATAAACCAAAACCATTTCTCAGTAATTTCATAAATTTAACTCCACAGAACATGCATTCTTTTCACACACAACTCCCTTACCTCGTCTGATAAAACCTTGCTTTCCGCTCGCCGTATCAATCTCACTTCCCGGCTGCAAAGTAAAATATTAATTCCATTAATATTTTCTTTTCGAATTATTTCCTAATTTACTAATTATCTTTTCGAATTATTTCCAATTACTTTGGCGAGCTTTGAGATTAATCTCCAGCTCGCCCAAATAGGTTCGCCATTCGCCCAACAGAGCTTAACCTTCCTTGATTGACTTACATTAGTGAGCTCGCCCAACATTCTCGCATTTATATGGCTTATTTGTGGGAGTTCGCCCAACATGGGAGCCGCCCAATCAATTCAAGTGGCTATGCTCTTGCATTTTAGTTCGCCATTCGTGGCTTAAGGGTGAGTTCGCCCGCACTTCAACTCAACTCGCCCTACCCCATTTTTTATTCATTGGCAGCTCGCCTATGCATTAAACTTGCAGGTTGCGACCTCGCCCTTACCTCCACATTCCAGATTTTAGCTCGCCCATACTAACTGAGCTCGCCCGTTATCATTATTTCCAATATTTTCATTGTCTATTCTCGATTCAGACTACACCTTGTTCTAGTTCCTATATATTCTAGTAAGATTTAGCTAAAACAAGGCTATATCTATGTTTATTACGTTATAAAACATAGAAATCCAATATTGAATATCAAGAGAACCAAGAAATTATGGAACTCACCTTAACCCAGTTGCTCTTCCAAAAACAGAATGTTTTCTTGCCTCCCTTAGCTTTACTTCTCTTGTTCCTTGACTTTTCAACACTGCGGAAGGGTTTGGCTAACTAAAAGATGAAATTACATGGCTCATTTATGAGAAAAACGGAGGAATGAAAGATGAACTTACAGTGAAACAGAATGGGCGAGAAGGTTATTTGAGAAGATGAAGTTGGCTAAATCATTATCCCTTACGTATTCCTTCTTATATAGCCATGTTGATCCTGTTAGAAACTACCACCTGTTCCTTATCACGTTTCCTTCATCATTTCATGCATTAAAAACCAAAGAAACTGCAGCAAAAAGAATGGTGTAAAGTCCTTACTGAAATCCCGTTTTTTGACTAACTTTTTTTTGCCATTTATTGTCTAGCTCAATTTGTCAGGAAAAGAGAAGTGGCGAGAAGTCCACTATTCGCCCCTTTCCTTGACTTTTCTCTTTTCTTTTCTTCTCTTCTCCACGCCAACTCACTTCCAGCCAACGTTGATTGGCTATCTCCTCATCCTTTTCTTCATTTGTCCAACAACATTTATTTCCTCTTTACACTTTCCATTTCGTTTACTGCCTTAACTACCACATGTGTTTTCACTTCATTTAATGCTTTCATACCTTTTATCAAAATTAGATTCCACTATTTGTTGTTGCACTTTAATATTTGTTTTTTTTCTTTATACACCATACTATAAATCATCACTTAAAATGAAAAGTGGAAATTTACATTCGGTTATTCTTTAATTTCACTAAAAGAATTTATTTCCACTATCAATAGTGTACACATATGATATACAGTATAATAAAATTCGGATCTTACAATTGCGAACTAAGACGATTCCTTTAGTTAAAGTGCTCTGGCAGTATCATAACGAGGAGGAGGCTACTTAGGAGTTAGAGAGCCTTATGCGTGAGAGGTATCCAGAGCTCTTCCATCGACAGGTCCGAGTTAAATTTGGAGGACCAAATTTCTTAAGGTGGGGAGAAATGTGAGACTCGAATTTTATTACACTGTACATCATAATTGTAAAGGATTTATAGTGAAAATAAATATTGAATGTGGATTTCCACTTCACATTCTTATTAGATTTAAATTCTATGTGGTGTATGTGAAGTAGAATGAATATCTAAAAAGTTTTAAGAATGGAAATTAAATATAACATGATGCTTAGAAGCTTATTGGAGGAAGCTTTGAAATGTGAGCATGAAGAAAAGTCAAGAAAAGAGGCTATAAGTGGACTTCACGCCACTTTGCTTCTCTTGTATAATTCGGTTTAGGTAATTAATGGCAAGGAAAAGATGAGATAAAAAAAAGTCAATAATAGTGGCTGGAAATGGCGTGGAGAGGAAGAGAAGAGAAGAGGAAAATTTTGTCAAAAACGGACTGCAGCAGGAAGCTTCACCACCGTTCCTTTTGTCACAATTTTCTTCGGTTTTTAATGCATGAAAGACGTGAAATGATGAAAGAAAATGGATAAGAACAGGTGGTAGTTTCTGAGTGGATTTGGATGGCTATATAAGAAGAATACATGAGGAAAAACCATACTATTGCTACTCGCCCATCCTATTTTGCTGCAAGTTCTAATTCGTTTCTTCCATTCCTCTCATACATGAGCCATGGAACTTCATCCTTTAGTCAGTTAAATCTTTCCTCCATCGTTGAAGAGCTAAGAAACAAGCAAAGTAAAGCTAAGTGAGGCAGAAAAGCACTCTGTTTCAGGAAGTGCAACTCAGTTAAGGTGAGTTCCATATTTCTTTGGTTCTTTTGATATTCGATGGTATATTTCTATGTTTTATAACGTAATAAACATAGATATAGCCTTGTTTTAGTTAAATCTTGCTAGAATATATAAGAAACACGATGGGCGAACGGGGTTATCCAACTGCTTGCCAAATAGGCGAACATTGGGTACTCGCCCAAAGGATGAGGCGAGTTCAATGATGTGCGTGAATCGGCGATATACATGTTCGCCAACATTTTGGATAAATAGACTGATCGCCCGCATGGACGAAGGCTTATAATCACCCAAAATGTATGGAATTGATGATCGCCAAAAGGGCGAGAATGTCGACTATTGTGATCGCTCGTGTGGAATGTTAGTAATCGCCAATGAGACGAGTAGGAAATAAAGAACTCGCCAGGTTGAAAGTCCTGGTCTAAGTGGGCGAGGTCACCAAGTGTTAGTTCAATGCATGGGGCGAGCTCACCTTTGAATAAAAAGCCATGAATGGCGAACTGAGATGCAAGAGCATAGCGAGTTGAATTGTCGGGCGAGCTCCCATGTTGGGCGAACTCTCACAAATAAGCCATTATATGAATGGCGAGTAATGCTGGGCGAGCTCCCAAGTGCAAGTCAATTGGCGAATGGCGAGCTCTGTTTGGCGAATGGCGAGCTCTGTTGGGCGAATGGCGAGCTGTAGAGTAGTCACAAATCTCGCCAAAGTGTTAGAAATGTTAATAGTTTTAGAAAATATTCGAAAAGAAAATATTAATAGTTTTAATAAATTATTTCACAGCCGGGAATTAAGGAATTGGTAAAAGCGATCGGGAAGGCGATCGGAAGCAAGGCCACGTAAGACCAGGTAAGGAGTAGTATGTGAAGTAAAACACATATCCTGTGGAGTAAAACATATGAAAATATTGAGAAAATGTTTCGGTTTACGACATGCATTAATTAAATAATTGTTTTGACTTGGCGAGCTAAGAACCTGACTTTTGTGATGTTTTGGCAGGCGACCTGTGTTTTAACAAACTACGGGCGAGCTAACTATTGGCACCTCTTTTTGATGTCTTGGGCGGGTAAACTATGTAATAAACTCGGGCGAGCTACAAAGCTGACCCTTTTATGTTGTTTTGTGCGAACGACCGGGTTTTAATTGAAATCTGAGAGAGCCAATGGAAGGCGACCCCTTTATAATGTTTTGGGTGGGTGACCCTTTTTTTTAAATAAAATTGGGCGAGTTGACCATGGAAGTATCCCATTGGGCGAGTTGACCATGGTAGTGCCGCATTTGGGCGAGCTGACCATGGGCAAGGCCATAATGGGCGAATTGGCCATGGGCGAGCTGCTGTGGGTGAGCCAGTTTAACTTGTTTTGAAATACTATGGTTGGCGGGCGAACACTAATTCACCGCAATGGGCGAACTGAACATGGGCGAGCCACTACGGGCGAGCTGACCATGGGCGACCAGTTTAACCCGTGCCTTTCTAACACGAAAAATGGTGAGATTGCAGGCTGTTTTTACTATTTTATAAGTTGAAAATATAAAACCTTTTGGAAAGCAAATCATTTTGAGAAAATGATGAAATTTATGAAATAATTTAATAAAGGTTTTTCATGAGATATAAAGTGATTTTTGAGACTTTAGGCCTGAGTTCATGCATTACTATTCATGTAACTGAGTGATCCGCCTGGGGCGATGGCTCAGGTCAATGGACCTACGGGTGCACCCCAGGGCGTCAAAAGGCTGATTGACCCGCCAAGTCATCAGCGGTCTCGAGGTCACTTGGTAAGTGGACTCGAGACCACCTATAGATTATGGCCATAGATCTAGCCGAGATAGCCGTGAGGGGCGATGGCCTACGGGTGCACCCCAAAAGCGAACGACTTGTGTTCCTGGAAAAACAATGAGAGCATGATTTGTTTGTTGCCTAGTCTCAACTTATTGATCTCTGTTTACTGAAAGGATCATTGAATCCTGTTTACTGTTTACTATATCCATTATTTTTCTACTGGGTTTATTGTTAGGAAAAATAAACGTATTTGGGGGATATAGATTTATTTGTATAAAGCAGCATACACCTTCCTTACTGAGCACGTTGTCGCTCACTCCTTATTTTTTCACTCCACAGATTATTGATTTCAGACTAAGGGAATTACCTTCCAAGAGATTTGATATCGAAGGTACAATATTTTCTTTTATATATTCAGTGAAATTGTATGGTGCTACATTAAATAGAAGGGAATGTATATTCATCTTAAGGAAATAATGTAACAATTCATATTTCTATATTAGTACGAGGAATAAAAGTACTAATTCTTATTAAAGTGTTAGGAGTTGTTAAGCATCACAGACAGCCCAACCGGTAAGTAAGTGTGATTTATAAGTTAATATTATGTTATACTGTAGATTTGGGATGTTACAGGAAGTGATACAAAGAAGAGAAAAACTTAGTCAAAACGTACAAAAATAGCTTCCATAGCCGTTCCTTTTTGCTGCAGTTTTTCTTCGGTTTTTAATGCATGAAAGACGTGAAATGATGACAGAAAACGGGATAAGGAATAGATGGTAAGTTCTGATTGGATTAACCGGATTATATAAGGAGACTTCATGAGGAAAACTGAGTTAAGTAAACTTCATCTTCTTCGAAAACCTTCTCGCCTATTCTGTTTTCACTGCAAGCTTACATTTCGTTCTTCCGTTCCTCTGATATATGAGCTATGAAACTTTATACTCTAGTTAGTTAAACCTCTTCTCCATCGTTTGAAGAGCTGAGGAGTAAGCAAAGTAAAGCTAAGTGAGGCAAAAAGCACTCTGTTTTTGGAAGAGCAACTCAGTTAAGGTGAGTTTCATATTTTTATGGTTCTCTTGATATTCTATGGTAAATTTCTATGTTTTACAACGTAATAAACATAGATATAGCCTTGTTTTAGTTAAATATTGCTAGAATATAAAAGAAACTAGAACAAGATGTAGTCTAGAAACAAATCGAGAATGAATAATGAAAATATTGGAAATGATGATAAATGGGCGAGCTTAGTTAGCATGGGCGAGCTAAACAAGATGGAGCATGGTATGGTGGGCGAGGTCGCCACATGCAAATTCAATTCATAGGCGAGCCCAACCTTTGAATAAAAAGTCGTGTTGGGCGAACTCAAATGCATAGGCATAGCGAGTTGAAATGATTGGGTGAGCTCCCACCAAATAAGCCAATATATGAATGGCGAGTAATTTGGGCGAGCTCCCACGTGTAAGTAATTAACGAATGGTGAGCTCTGTTGGGCGAATGGCGAGCTCACTTGGGCGAGCTATAGATTAGTCTCAAAACTCGCCAAAGTGATTGAAAATATTCGAAAAGAAATATTAATAGTTTTAGGAAATATTCGAAAAGAAAATATTAATAGTTTTAATAAATTATTTGCAGCCGGGAATTAAGGACTTGATAAAAGCGATTGGGAAGGCAATTAGGAAGCAAGGCTACGTAAGACCAGGTAAGGGAGTTGTATGTGAAGTAAAATGCATGTCCTGTGGAGTAAAAATATTATGAAAATATTGAGAAATTGATTTGGTTTATGACATGCATTTATTTGATAAATTATTTTTATTTGGGCGAACTGGTAAAAGGGCGGACAAACCAAAGTGGGCGAACCCATTTATGATGTTTTGGGCGAGCGACCCCTGTTTTAATAAAATCAGGGCGAGCCAATTGAAGGCGACCCCTTTTATGATGTTTTGGGCGGGCGACCCTGTTTTAATAGAAATCCGGTGAGCCACAATAGGCGACCCCCTGTTTAACAAAATTACTGGCGAGCCAAAGAAAAGAATCCATGTTTTAATAAAGTTGGACGAGTTGACCATGGAAGTGCCGCATTGGGCAAGTTGACCATGGGCAATGCCATAATGGGCGAACTGACTATGGGCAATGCCACAATAGGCGAACTGGCCATGGGCGAGCCAGTTTAACTTGTTTTTAAATTCTAAAGTTGGCGGGCGAACACTAGTTCACCGCAATGGGCAAACGGACCATGGGCGAGCCGCTATGGGCGAGTTGACCATGTGCGAGCTAATTTATTTGGCATTTTTCTCACACAAAAAATGAGCTATTTTTAATATGTTTGTAAACAGAAAATATAAAACCTTTTTGGAAAACAATCATTTTAAAGAAAATAATGAAATATGTGAAATATTTCTTAAAGGTTAGTTATGAGATATAAAGTGATTTTTGAGACTTTAGGCCCCGAGTTCATGCATTAATATTCACATAACTGAGTGACCGCCTGGGGCGATGGCTCGGGTCGATAGACCAACGGGTGCACCCCAGGGCGTCACAAGGCTGATGAACCCGCAAAGTCATCAGAGGTCTCAAGTCACCTGGCAAATGGACCCAAGGACCACCTATAGATTATGGCCATAGATTAGCCGAGATAGTTGTGAGGGGCGATGGCCTACGGGTGCACCCTAAAAGCGGACGACTTATGTTCCTGGGGGAACAATGAGAGCATGATTTGTTTGTTGCCTAGTCTCAACTTATTGATTTCTGTTTACTGAAAGGATCTATTGAATTTGTTTACTGTTTACTATATCCATTGTTTTTCTAGTGGGTTTATTGTTAAGAAAAATAAACGTATTTGAGGGATATAGTTTTATTTGTATAAAGCAGCATACACCTTCCTTACTGAGCACGTTGTCGCTCAGTCCTTATTTTTCACTTCACAGATTATTGATTTCGGACTAAAGGAATTACCTTCCAGAGATTTGATATCGAAGGTACATTATTTTCTTGTATATATTCAGTAAAATTGTATAGTACTACTTAAATAGAAGGGAATGTATATACATCTTAAGGAAAGAATTTAATAATTATATTTTCATACTATATGAGGAATAAGAGTACTAATTCTTATTAAAGTGTTAGGAGTTGTTAAGCATCACAGACAGCCCAACCGATAAGTAAGTGTGATTTATAAGTGAATATTACATTATACTGTGGATTTGGGATGTTAGAGTGACTATGGCCGCATGAATTAATCTTGTTCAATAATCTGTTCCCTTCCCAGTTAATTTCCTTTTATAACAAAATTTCATCCAACTAGTTCCAGAATATCATTAGATTTTTCCAAAATATAGTCTCGACGATGACGACGTCAAATTAACAAAATTTTCACTTGACACCATATGTATTCAATAACATATGTAAAAGAACATTGTTATTTGTTACAAGCATAAGAACCATATTTGAACAGTAAGACAAGAATAACATTGTTATGATGCATGCTGAACAGTACCTAAAAACCTATTCTTTTATATCTTCACCCACTAGTTAACAAATGAGCAAGACTGCCGGATTTCCCCTGCATCATCTGTTTTCACTCCAATGGAAGTAAGCTTCAAGAATGACTCCTCCCAGCTCCGGAAAAAGCTATCCTGATCATTTGCAAATGCTTCTACTTGTCTCCTTGTTCTTCCATCCTCTAAAAGAACAGAATCTGACTGAAACAACCCTTTGTGGGCTAATAGATTGCTATAATACTGATTATCAAACGCAAAGGATGTCTTAGGATCATTCTTGACAGTGTTAGATGAGCTTGCATCTGCTGGACACTTTTTCATAAGCTCTTCTGCATAGGTACTATCTAGAGTTGAGTCAATCGGCCTGAGCTTACCCTTGGAATCTTGTTGGAATCGATCACTGAATGCACTACAATGAGCTAGTCCTATAGTATGAGCACCTGCAAAGCCAATGGGCAAAGCCATTAAAGCATCTAGCAGAAAGTCAATGCCAATCTTCCATTCTTTGGATCCCAACTAAGGTAACATTTCAACAAAACTTAAGGGAAAGTATTTTTTGTATTTGATTAGATGTTTAAGCCAAAGTTATACCCTTAATAGAAGTGCGCTTAAAATACCTGATAGCGTAACAAGGTCCTCCAGGGACAAGCCTTTTGATATGAAGAGCTTTAGCATCTCATCCATGGTGAAACTCGTATCTACAATATTTGGCCGGACATTTGAAGCGTTGGATATCCTCCCATCTCTCCTTCCAGTTGGAATCTGAAAGGCAGGTCCACCAGCCTGTTCCAGGGTCACTATGATTAATCCCTCAACCGAAGATGTATGCAGATATGGTGAGGAACAAAGTCGAAAGAACATTAATTAAAGAGTAAAATGAAGATGAGAACTAGAGGTTTTACAATTGCAACTGCATCTCTTGCAGCCAAAGCAATAGTATCAGCACAAGAAACGGTTCCGGGACAGAAGATTTCGAGCACCCTTTTAGCTGAATCAATAACTGAAAATCCTCCGAGAGAGGTATTAGCTGGATCATTTCGCTCTGTCCCATTTCCTTGTAATAGTACTGATGCATCACAACCCTGAACATGACGGACAAACTAATAATTACACAGTACCAACCATTATTTGGATATTGGAATGGCCAGTCAAAAATTTCCTTCGAAATTTGCATCACTTCAGAAAATACATCATGCAACTTTCAAGGTGATACGGCTGTTTAACCAAATTCGACTTACCTCAACGAAACAGTCATGGAAGACCAGGCGCAGTAGTTTTCCAGGTATGGTTGGATCAGTGGAGGAAGCTGATCTGACTGTGTTGCTAACCATAAACTCTGCACCGGGACATGAAGTTGCATAGAAGTTGAAAGAGAGGCTAGCTTGTGAAGGAGAAGCAGCGAAAGAGAACAAAACAAGAATGAGAAGACTGCAGAGATTAGGTGTTGGGGAAAAGATAGTAACTTTCTTCTCCATTGAGGCCCTGATTGTCTTGCATAAGCGCATAACTAATGCTGCTTTGGCCTTTGGTCTATACTGATACATTTAGACTAAAAGGCGGTCAATTGGCCAAAGGTTGCCATGCCCCTTGAGTTTCCTCTATTTAAAGCTGCATTTATGGGCATAAACTATGTCAGAGGGGTAGATGAGTTAAGTCATGCATTTAGTTACATTTCGCCAAGCTCCTTCACCGGAAACATTTAAGGTGACCTCAATTCCCCCAGGCATTCCCGAAATAAAAATTTCTAAAACTAAATACTAGTAGTAATTACGTAGTTTAATAATTTACTTTTACACTTGATATTTTGATATCAATAGCATGCAAGTACTCTATCTAGCCAAGTTTCTTCTACTCGTTTTAGTCTTTCATACTTGCTCAAAGTCTCAAACAATGAAACGAATCGAGAAAATGTGCAGGACTTGGACAGTGGGTTTGAATTAAAAAGTTAACTATGCAGAAGTAAATGCGTTGGAATAACCAACAATGACTGCAGTAGAGCGTCGGTGACCACCACGAACATGGATTAGCCGATTCCTAAAGCTATAGTGTTATTTGTTGGCAAAATTTAAGACCATAACCAATCCTTCCTCCCAATCCTAAACAGCAGTGTTAGAATTGTCGAAGAGAAATTTCAACTGATGACAATGTGCAGGGAGAGTCTTACAGAAGGATGGCAGGAGTAGTGATAGTGCAACCAACTTTGAGTCTCCCAAGATTTGCCAACCATCGGAAGTTTATATTCCACTGATTTGGGGCAGGTAGAGCAGCCTGATTCAATCGAGGTTTGGCTATGTGCCATTACTTTGAATGGAAAAAGGAGCTGCAGCCTGCAGCCAGATTTCTAAGGCAAAGCGTCTCTTCTATTCTGTCTGCTCATGGGTTAGCTACCTTACGGAAAATCAGTAGTACTAGATAACTCACCAAGCTGGAATTCGATGACTCACACAGGATGGCTCAGTTCCTGTCTGCCATCTTTATTGCACGACATAGAATTGAAGGCATTAGATATTATTGAGACATTTTTACATCAAACAAAAAGACCAGTGAGTTTTGATGTCCTGGATAACTTTGCCAAATGACAACACAGCTCTGTCAGAGCTGCTGTGTGATAAGTCTCTAAAATATAGATTTTTTAAAGTATTTTATTGCATCAATTTTGATTGAATTTTAGAATTTTAATGTAATTTTTTCTCGATTTAATTAAATTGTCTTCATATATAAAAAAATTTGAAAATAATGAAAAATTGAAAAAATAGCAAGAAAATAAAAAAATAATCAATTTAGTGTTTAAACCCTAAGTCTTACCTTACCCCTAAATTATTTTTAAGCCATAAACTTTAGCTAAACCCAAAACCTTTACCATAAAAAAAAGCCCTTAAATTTACCCTTAACCCTACCTTTTTAAACCTCTTATACCTAAATTTCAAAAGCCAATAAACCACATATTAAACCCAACTCAAACTAAATCTATACCATCCGAAAGCCAATTTTTTGTTTATTTAGTTTCGGTTCAAGCAGTCAAGTTTTACATTAAACTAAAAATTGTTTTAAATTTAGATTCAATGAAATTATAGTTTTTCTTCTCTTTCTTTCGATGCTCTGTTTCATTTAACTACTTTAGTGCTTGTATGTTTTATTAATTTCTGTTTTAGTTTCTTCATGTTCTTGTTAAAAATTCATGTTTTGATTTAAAATCTTTTCACGGTGTTATTTCTTTCTTTTTCTGCATTCAAGGTTTACAACCTATTTGATTTTTTTTCTGGTTCGAAGCTTAAGTTCTTTACTTCTCTGTTCTGCTTCTGATATTGTTACTTAGCAGCTGTTAAGTGTGCTATAGCTACTGCTCAGATCTTGGCTGTTGCTCGCCGATGTGAAGAGCGGGATTTGACAGAGCAAGAAGCTGCTGTGCGTGTCGCGCATGGGCAGAGATGCACTTTTGCTGAAGCGCTGCAGGGCTGGACGTGGGTTCCGATGGTCTTTGCTTGCTGAAGCTTTGGCGTGTAGCATGTGGAAAACTGCTGAAGCGTGGCTGAAGCTTGGCCGAATAGCAAATGAAGGTCGCGTGTGCTGATAATGGAATCCCACGGTCTGTGCGTGGCTCTCTGCTGAAGGTACATGGACCATTTTCACTCTTTGGTGGACACATGGGCAGAGTTGAAGGCGTGGCAGCCAGCAAGTGTTGGCAGCTTGCATTTTTTTTTGTTTTTTACATTGTTGAGTTTACATTTACTTTATATATTTTACTGTTTTGGTTTTATGAGCTAGTGAGTAGTGTAGTATAATAGGTTAAATTATTATGATATAGAGTAGCATACTAATCAGTTGGTTTATTAGTTTATTATCTTATGATGGCTTAAGTTTCATTAAATATTTAGTTGTAGTAAATATTTTTTTATTTTTTTATTAGTTTTAGTTTTTTTTTTGTTCAATTAGGTATTTATTTTAGTGCATTTTAAATTTCTTTTTTTTTCTTTTTAAATTTCAAGTTCCTTATAATTAGTTGCATTTTAATTTGGGTTTGTATATGATACATTGACAGTGTATAGTTTTTATACACTATCAATGCATCAGAGGTTGACACCTTATCAATAGGCCCTTAAAAGCAAATATAAATAATTTTTTTTAATTTGCTTATAAGGGTCTATTGATGAGGTGTCAACCTCTGGTGCATTGACAGTGTATAAAAACTATACACTGTCAGTGAATCATATATAAATCCTTTTAATTTTGCTTTGCTTTAATTTAGTTGGCATTTTTATTTTTAGTTTTAGTTTTATTTTTTTTATTGCTCTTAACTTGCAATTTAGTTTTCATGCGCTTTGATTTAATTTCTAATATTAGTTTAGGTTTTATTTTAATGCTTTTAGTAGTTAATTTACTTCAAAAAAAAATGTTCATTTGCTTGAATAAATTTAGGATGATCGATTTCAATACTTAGCTAGAACAATTTTAACTAATTCTCGTGAAAAAGATACTTTACTCACTTTTTATTACTTATCGTGACCCGTGCATTTACTGTATAAGTTTTAGAGCGCAATACTGCGCTGGCAAGCGAATAGATTGAAATGTCGCACTAGCTCTAATTATCCAACTACTGTTGCATCAGTTGAATTGGTAGCTAACAGATACCATTCTTTACAATTTCACTTCAGTCCTTACTAACGGAAAAATGAAACTTCAAAATGCCAAAAGCATGCGCTGAAGCAGAGCATTCGCCACTTCTATTACAATCGATTTATATTATTACTTGCTTTTGTTTTCTTATCTTTGTCAAATAAGGATGCCAAATTTGATCAAAATTATAGATACCTAGAGAACAGAGGATCTTGCCATTGAAACAACCCTTGTTAGGGACTAAAGATTTTAGATTACAAGTCTACAGCAAAAAAAAAACTCTAGGCTAGAGCATATCTAACGCACGGAGAATTCAAGTGATTCAACTTATCTAACTCAGTTCTCAGATAACCTTTCTCTGGATTTGATTATGTCGTGAATTAATCCTGTTCAATACTCTGTTCCCTTCCTAGTAAATTTCCTTTCACAACAAAATCTATCCTACTAGTTCAAGGATATGATTAGATTTCTCCTAAATATACAAGTCTCGAAGATGATGACGACGACATCAAATTAACAGAATTTTCGCTTGACACCATATGAACCCAATAATATATTTATAAGGACATTGTTATTTGTTACAAGCATAAGAACCATTACTTGAACAGTAGGACGAGAATAACATTGTAACGATGCATGCTGTACAATACCTAAATACCTTTTTTTTTTCTTTTATCTTCACCCACTAATTAGCAAATGAGCAAGACTGCCGGATTTCCCCTTCAGCATCTGTTTTCACTCCAGTGGAAGTGAGCTTCAAGAATAACTCCTCCCGACTCCGGAAAATGCTACCCTGATTTTTGAAAATGCTTCTACTCGTTTCCTTGTTCTTCCATCCTCTAAAAGAACAGAATCTGACTGAAACAACCCTTCGGAGGCTTGTTCAGATGAAAGAAAACTTTAATACTGTCAGATATTGAAACAAAACAAGACTATGTAACATCAGCTAAACTTAATCTTAATTCACCACCTTCCATGGGTCAGCCTTGCCCTAGTTGCTTGTAGTTTTGTGATAATGTCTTTGATTCTCATTCTTTCACAGGGGACTTCTGCAGAGCATGCAACCCCAATTTCAGTAAAAGAAACCAAACACTCCCATATCTCTCCTTTCTGTTGACTGCTTATTCTCTCCATGTTTTGATCAATTTGTTCGAGCAAGCGAAAATCGAGAATCTCCTTCAACTGTTGTGGTAGTGCCATCTTACAGAAATCGTGAAGGCTTAAGCCGTCATGAAACATACCGTCTGTTGGTCTCTTTCCAGTGATCATCTCCAAGAGCAAAATTCCGTAGCTGTAAATATCTCCTTCGGGAGACGATATCCACCCATGCCATATTCTGCAATATTTTAACAGAAGTTTTAATGAATAATATTTCCGAATATTACTTCCGTAAGAGACAGAAATCTGAAAATTTTCCAAACAATTCTTCAACCTAAGAGAGGGAGGAACCGCATCGCTTATGCTTGCAACTTGAACAATGCATAAGCTAGTGATGAATTAATACTATAGTATGAATATTGGCTGGATGCAAAAACTAAGATTCTAAAATACGTTCAAATAATACAAATCAAATCACTCAACGATAAACAGTAATATAATAAGGCTACTTGAAAATTGACAAAACAATATACGAGTAAACAAATGAAATTTACCGGGGGCAACATAACCTATCGTTCCCTTGATCGTCGAGGAGCTTGTTTGATATACTCTCATATCGCCTGTGTCGTTAGATAAAAGCCTAGACAAACCAAAATCACTAACATGTGCGACTATTTCTTCATCAAGGAGAACATTGGTAGGCTTTAGATCACAATGAACAATCACCATTTCGCAATCATGATGAAGGTAATCTAGGGCATTGGCCACATCTATAGCTATGTCCAACCTTTGAACCAAGTTTAAATACCTTGATTCAGAATGCTCATGTAGCCAGCTATCTAGATTCCCATTCGGCATGAACTCGAAAACCAAGGCCTTGAAATCATTGCCTTGGTAGTCAATGCCTGAGCAAGAAGTAATAACTTTGACAAGATTCCGATGTCTAGCTTTTCTTAACGCCTTGCATTCAACCATGAAACTTTGTGCAACCCTACGATTTTGAAGATTCAGGACCTTTACTGCGACAAGCTTCTCTTCTTGATGAAGAACTCCTTTATATACAGAGCCAAAACCTCCAGCACCAATCAAATTGGAGGAACCAAAACCTCCGGTTGCTTGAAGAAGCTCTTTGTAGGATAAACGCAAGTAGCCACCAGGCCCACCACAGAGCGAATGCGCAGAGATAGGCTCAGTTCTGGACTGTCGCCTCCGGCAAAGATAGACAATAAGCATAGCCAAAAACGACGTAACCAAAATGCTGAGGACGATCACAATAATGACTTTGGTCGACCGAACGTTTGCTTTGTTCTTTCGTTCCTCATCGGCGCACTTTGGAAGCTCTATTTCTGGAATTCCTCCACAAAGCTTTTTGTTTCCAATAATGAAAAATCTACTAACATTTTTAAAGACCCCTTCTTTTGGGACTTCACCCTCCAATTGGTTGAAAGAAAGGTTTAAACTCATTAAATTTGGAAGTTTTTCAAGTTCAGGTGGTATGGTGCCAGACAATTTGTTACGAGAAAGATCTAAGTTTTCAAGAGATCTCAAAGTACCAAAAGAAGTAGGAATGCTACCCTGAAATGAGTTTCCTTGCAGGTAGAGGATTCTCAATCCTGAACTATCACCAAGTTGCTCGGGAATTTCACCAAAGAAATTGTTATTGTCAACATATAATTCTACAAGATTCTTCAAATTACCCAAATCTGGCGGGAGGAAACCAGTGAAAGAGTTGTGAGACAGACTAAGATAAAACAAACCGTCAAAAGCACCAAATGACTGATTTGGTATACTACCAACGAGTTTATTTTGTGAAAGGTCCAACTTTTGCATCCTTTTGCATTTCGCGAGTAACTGAGGAATTCCTCCTTCAAATTTGTTATCGGATAAATCAAGATCAGACAGTAGAGAGAGATTGCCCAGGGAGGATGAAAGTTTGCCAGATAAATGATTTGAAGGGAAATACAATCCTTCAAGATTTTGAAGCTTTCGGATGGAAACAGGAATGTTGCCTGTAAGGAAATTTAGACCCATATGGATGATGTTGAGCTTAACAAGATTTCCCAGTTCCTTCGGAATACTACCAGTGATCTTATTACCTCCCATATAGAGAACCGTTAGCCTTGTCGATAAATTAGCTATGGAGTCTGGTAACCTCCCACCAAATCTATTCACATGTATAGCCAATGTTTTCAATAGGCTGCAGTTGCTTAAAGAAGAAACAAAATCCAGGTCTCCTTCTTTCCCATTTCCAAGGTTGTTGTAGTCGAGGATCAATGCTTGAAGCTTCTTAAGGTTTCCCAAATTGTCAGGAACGGATCCATGGAATCCGTTTGAGAAGATGTCAAATTGTTGCAGGCTTGAGATATTTGATATTGATCTGGGAATGGTTCCAGTGAATTGGTTATCTCCAAGAACAAGAATCTGAAGATTTGGAAAAGCAATGTTGATTTCAGGCACCAGACTCCCAGATAATTTGTTCATATGCATGTCCAAAAATTCCATGGACGAAAGATTGTATAGTGAAAGAGGAATAGTTCCAGACAGGTTATTTTTACCCAAAAGAAGAAATTTCAAGTTTGATGCCCTACCCAGAGCACGAGGGATTCTTCCCTCCAAATGATTTATTGCCAGAGTGATATGATTCAATGACGAAAGATTCCCTAAAGCAGTTGGAATACCTCCTGTGAAACGGTTGGCTGCCAGAGAAAGCCTGATGAGCTGCGACATAAGGCCAAACCATGATGGAACTTCTCCTGTGAGTCTGTTGCTGTTTAAAATGATGACCTGGAGGTTGGAACAATTGGTAATCTCTTCAGGAATTTTACCTTGGAGCTTATTTATATAGAGATAAAGAACACGCAATCGCCTTAGGTGACCAAGTTCCTTGGGGATATTACCTTGCAACCTATTCTCAGATAGATCAATTTTCCTGAGGAAAGTTAAATTGCCTACTGAAGGTGGCATGCGTCCACCTAGTTGCAAACCATACAACTCGAGAGCAATTACTCTTTGGTGCCGACGAC
The DNA here is from genome assembly GCA_031772115.1 of Heritiera littoralis. Taxonomy (NCBI): domain Eukaryota; kingdom Viridiplantae; phylum Streptophyta; class Magnoliopsida; order Malvales; family Malvaceae; genus Heritiera; species Heritiera littoralis. Next base: position 822,050 of record JAPDPK010000003.1, read on the forward strand.
CGCATATAACACCTTTCCACTCACAGAAATGGTGAGAATCATTCCATGAATTTAGAGCTCCTCCTGATGAACCATCGACAAGCTGATCCTTTAGAGAAAGCAAGGCTAATCTGTCGGTTTCGTTCCCCAAGGCCAAGGCAAATTTCAGGGATCCTGATACAAAGCTGAGGATAACAGTGCAAAGGAGAAAGTTATTCTTGAAGCAGCATATGTTTTCTAAGCATGATTTATCCATTTTCTGAAGAAAAGGTACTTTGGGAGAAGATCTGAATGAGCAACAGGCAATTCCTGTAAAAAAAGAGATTATAAAAGATAAAGAAAAAGAGAGAATGAAAGAAAAAATTGTATTTATGATGTTTGCATAAGAAGGTTAAAGGCCTTTATATAGGCAATAAAATATGACAATAAAGGAAATACAATCAGGAAATAGAATCGTAATCAACTTTATAATTAAGTCCTAAAATTAATCGTAATCAATTAGTCAACTATAATCAATTAGCCTAAGTCAACTATAATATTATAATTAATTGTAATATTAATTGTAATATTACGTTAACATCCCCCTACAAACTCAAGGTGGTAATGTGGAAGCCAACTTAAGTTTGAAAACTTGTGCAAGAAATTGTCCAGGTGAATGTGTTTTGGTGAAGATATTTGCTTTTTGATCTGCAGTGGTGATAGGAACAAGCCATGGAGTGTGAGACCTGGTATTTATATATATATATATATATATATATATATATATATATATATATTATACATCATATTGTAGACGATTGATAACTGAACGAAATTATTGAGTGGAAACTAAATAAATATTGAAGATGAGATTCCACTTTACATTATGGAAATTTCGGAATTTAAATTTACAATATGGTGTATGTGAATTAGAATAAAAAAATTATTTGCTTAAATAGCAACCAAAGGAAGTGAAGAAAAGCCAAGGAAGAAGGAAACACGCCAACACAATTTTGTTACACTTAATGTGTTTGGCTAGAAACAAATTCAAGGAAAGAAAATTTGCTTCATGGATAAAATAAGATATAATAAAGCTAAATTAACATATAACATAAAGACTAAGAGCTCATTGGTTGATGCTTTGAAAAGAGAAGTAAAATATTAGTGGATAAAAGAGCTAACAAAAGAGATCAAGAGAGGTCAACAAAAACGTGCTGCCAAGTATGGACGACAAGTGTTTTATTTTCTGCTTCATGCGTGATCTTGAGCATGAATTTTATACAATAAAAATTCCAAGTTAAAGATATACAATAATGAGAAGTGAATATGTAAAATAAGGAAAAGAAATGCTTATTGGATGGCATGGATAGAAGTCAATAAGGGAGCAGCAAAAGTGGACTTCCACGCCACTTTACTGCTAATACATGTCCCTCTTCAACCTTTTTAAAGGTTGTTGGACTATAAAAAAATGGTATTTAAAGATATAACATTCAATGGTATTATACATTAAAATAAGTAGGCTGAAAGTAAGCAAAGAAAAAAATTAGAAACAAGGCCAAACCCATCGGCTAAGCAAAGTCCACACCAACCTTGCTTCTTTAAGACGTTGCTGCCTAGCCTTTTAAAGGCTGCCGAAACATGACTTTATGAGCAAAAATATTAAGGAAATTTAGTATAAAAGGACATGGAATTAATTGAAGTTTGACATGGCTAGAGTCTTAATTGTTGAAGATTAAACAAAGGCAATAAAAGAAGTAAAGGAAGTGTAAAATGGAAGACTTTCACGCCACCTTGAGCTGTAGTTTTTCTTCATGCATTAAATAAATTTTAATGCAACAAATGATGAAGAAATATGATAAGAGGATAGGTGGATTATTAGTATTGGTTGTCTTGGATAGAAAGAAAGAATAAGAAGCAAGAAACTTCAACAAATTCGGTTGTCTCCACCGAATTCCTCTGCTTCCACGAGCCTTCTATTTGCTGAAGTTGTTTTCGGTCTTCACTTGTTTCTCCATAAAAATCTCTTAGCAAATATCATTTTCTTACTAAATTGTTAACCTAATCTTCTTCATAGACCACATATATATCTTAAGACCAACTAAGAACCAAGCTAGGAGACTAACGAGAGGAAGGAACCAAAATAGAAAATAAAATTCTGTTTTGAGATACTCCATTCGGTCAAGGTAAGAAACTTAACTTCCATGATTTTTTTGATATGCCTTGACATATTTTGAGGTTTATAAGCATGAGAAACATGATGATAATGTTAAATTTTGTTAAATTCTATTAGATCAAGAAAATTGCATAATTTAAATCTTGATATAGATTTAGCAAAAATAAGAGAATTATGTTAGAAATTGTTTGATGATGAGGAGAAATGAAGCATGAGATATAAATAAAAAGGAAGAAGAAGCTTAGAATTGAAATAGGTGGAAAAGAGACTTTTGACTAAAGAGGAGACATACGGTTGAACATGGAAGTGTGGAAGCATTTAAGGCTTCATGCAAGAAAAATGGCAACAAGGGGTTCACGTAGACAAGAATCAAATGGAAAACAAGAAAATAGAAGCAAATGTTGAAAAGTCAATAAAAATGGCCATGAGAGGTTTCAGCCATGACTTGAAAATTAAGGTAAATGTGCTGAAAATTTTAGAATTTTGGTAGAGAATAATTTTAGAAATTAAAAGAGATTAGTTGGTGAAATTGAAACCGAGAAAGAAGCTAAAATGAACAAATTGAGTCTTAACACCAGGATAATTCATACTGGTTGTACTCATAACATGAAGTTAGTGGCTGCATTTTACGAATATTAGTGGCTTAAAAATAAGAAGAAGAATATTAATAATTTTTGGTAAAATTATTTTGCAGCCCGAGTCGACGAAATTCGGTAAAAAGAACCGGGAAGCTCGACGTCATAAGACCAGGTAAGGGAGTAGTATGTGAAGTGAAATGCATGTCCTGTGGAGAAAAATGTTATAAAAATATTGAGAAAATGATTTGGTTTGAGACATGCATTAGTTTGATAAACTGTTTTGAATTTGGGTGAGCCAAAGATAGGTGACTCCTTTGATATAATTCTGGGCGAGCCAATAGTGGGCGATCCCTTGTTTTTTTTTAAAGAGAAATATTTTGTGGGCGACCTCCAGTTCAGCTCGGTGTGAGAGCCACAGTAGGTGATGTTAGTTCGCCACATGGGCGAATCAAAATATGCGAGTTCAATCCACTGCAATGGGCGAGCCGTAATGGGCGAGCTGATAAGGGACGAGCCAGTTTAACTTGTGTTTTTCTCACACGAAAAATGGTGAAATTACTAACTGTTTTTACTATGTTTTGTAAAGAGAAAATATAATACATTTTTGGAAAACAATCATTTTAAAGAAATGATGAAATATGTCAAATATTCCTTAAGGGTTCTTTATGAGATATAAATTGATTTTGAGACTTTAGGCCCCGAGTTTCATGCGTTACTATTAACGTGGCTGATTGACCCTCCAAGTCATCAGAGGTCCCAAGGTCACCTGGCAAGTGTACCCGAGGACCACCTACAGATTATGGTCATAGATCTAGCTATGTCCCTGTGGGGACGATTACTGGGTTCCTTCAGGAACGATGTGTTCCTTCGGGAACGATGATAGTATGATTTAATTGTAGGGTGATGTCTAATCTCAACTTACTAATTTCTGTTTACTGAAAGGATTTACTGAATCCTGTTTACTGTTTACTATACTATATCGTAAACTGTTTAATCAGTGATTTGAATGTTAAAGACTGTTCACTATATCCACTGTTTTCCTACTGGGTATGCTGTTAGGGAAAATAAATGTTTTGTGGTATATAGTTTTTATTTTATAAAGCAGCATACAACTCCTTTACTGAGAACGTTGTCGCTCACCCCCTTATTTCCACTCCACAAGTTATTGATTTAGATTAAAAGGTTTACCTTCCAGAGTTATCGGCTGCTAGAGTCAGCAGATATACAGTATCGAAGGTACATTATATTCTTTTATATATTCAGTAAAATTGCACAGTACTACTTTGAGTAAAAAGGGAATGTAAGTGATCTCAAAATTTATGAGGTATTCATATTTCTATTTTGGTACTGAAATGAAAGTACCATTTATTTCTTAAAGGGTTAATAGAATGTTAAGCATCACAGACAGCCCAACTGGTAAAAATGTGTGAATAAGAGTAAAATATGTGACTTACTATAGATTCGGGATGTTACATAGAGTTTGGCTAAGCAAATGATGACGAACAAAGTGACAATCAATCTCAATATGTTTAGTGCACTCATGAAAAACATCATTATGAGCTATTTGAATAGCATTTTGATTATCACAATAGATTGGAGTACTGGAACGATGAGAAACACCTACGTCTTAAAGAAGCCATCGTAACCATAAAAGTTCAGATGTTGAATCTGCAAGAGCTGGATACTCAGCCTCAGTACTGGAGCGGGAGACAACAGTTTGTTTCTTACTACGCCAAGAGATAAGTGACAAACCAAGAAAGAAACAATAACCAGTGGTAGCACGATGATCAATAGATCCCCTGCCAAATCAGCATCACAATAACATTGCAAATCCAATGATAAGCTAGAAGAAAAATGCAATCCATGAAACATAGTACCCTTTACATATCTCAGGATACGAAGAGCAGTAGCAAATGAGTAGATCGCAGAGTCAAAAGAAACTGACTGACCAAGTGAACAGCATAAGCAATATCTGGGCGAGTAACCATTAGTTATACAAGACTACTCACTAAAGTGCGATACAAAGTCGGATCTATGAGAAGACTACCATCAGAAGGAGAAAGCTTGATGTTTTGTTCGAGTGGTGAAAAGGAAATCTTACTATCTATCAATCTTGCTTTGGCAATAAAATCAGAAGCATACTTTGTTTGTGATAGGTGTAATCCCGTAGAATTAGAAGTAACCTAAATACCCAAAAAGTAACTCAAAGGACCAAGATCTTTCATCTCAAACTGGGAATGGAAAAAGTCTTGAGATCTCGAGTACCATAACTATCATCACCTGTAATAATCATGTCATCCACATAAAGTAAAAGAAGGGTGGTACTTCGGCTAGATTTTCGAGTAAAAATAGCATAATCATAAGCACTAGATGTAAAACCCAACTGAGCAATAGTGGTACTAAATTTTGAAAACCAAACTCTAGGGGCTTACTTAAAACCATACAATACTCCTCAAAGATGACAAACCTTGTTAGACAGTATAGAGGAACCAAGAGGTGGCTTCATGTAAACTTCCTTAATAAGATCACCATTTAGAAATGCATTCTTAAGATCCATTTGATATGTTGGCCATTTTCTAGTTGTAGCAACAGCTAAGAGGGAGCGAATAGAAGTGAAACGAGCAATCGGAGAAAAAGTCTCTTCGTAATCAATGTCATATTCTTGAGTAAATCCCCAAGCAACAAGGCGTGCCTTGTAACTTTCCATTGAGCCATCAGACCGAGTCTTAATCTTGTAAACCAACTTACAATCATTGACTAACTTATTAGGTTGTCGAACAACAATGTCCCAAGTATGTGTTTTCTCAAAAGCCTGTAACTCTTCTGCTATTGCTTGCTGCCACGTAGGATTAGAAGCTTCCTCACGAAAATTACGAGGTTCATGTAATGTGGCTAGGGCATAATAACAATGAAAATCATGAAGTTGAGTATTTAGTTCCCTTACCCAAGTAGAGCTATGAAGAGGAGGAGGTACATATGGGGAAGGCACAAATGTATCAGTAGAAGCCTCGATCAAATCAGAAGTTCAGGGAGATAAGGAAGATTGCTCACTGTTTAAGCTAAAAGTACCTGCAAGATTCTCGTCAGTTGATGAAAGATCAAAAGATAGGTCTGTGAAAACCTGTGGAGAAGAAGATTGGGATGACAATGCAGAAATACAAGTAAACTACTTATGCTCCCAAAAGATCACATGAAGCGAGATACGAAGACGCTTAGAAATTGGATCATAATACTTATAGCCTTTATGTTCTATACTGTAACCTAGAAAACAACATAACCGAGCTTGAGGTTCAAGTTTAGTTCTGTCATGATCAGGAAATAGAACAAAACAAGCATACCCAAAAACTTTAAGAGGATGATAGTCAGGAGTCTTATTATATAGACACTTAAAAAGAGTTTGCATGCCTAGCACTGGTGTGGGAACTCGGTTGATAGTGTAAACAGCAGTAAGAGCAGCTTCGTCCCGAAATTGTTCAGGAAAAGAGGATGAAACAAGAAGGGCATGAATAGTATCTAGTATATGACGGTGTTTCCTTGCAACTCTACCATTTTGTTGTGAAGTGTGTGCACAAGATCGATGAGAAAGAGTTCCCTCATTTTTTAACAAATTACTAAACTCAATTGATGTATACTCACTAGCATTGTCAGACCTAAAAACTTTTATCTTGCGAGAAAACAAAGTTTGTATCATATTATTGAATTCATTGAAAATTGACAAGAGTTCAAATCGTTGTTTGAATAAATAGATCCAAGTATATCATGAAAAATCATCAATAAAAATAACAAAATAACATGAAACTCCCATAGTTAATGTTGAAGCTGGACCCCAAATATCAGAATGGACTAAATCAAATGGTGAAGAAGAAGAAGATTCACTTTTATTGAATGGTAATGCACTTTGTTTTCCAATTTAACAAGATAAACAATCAAAAATGTCATGAGAAACTTTACCTAAAACACCAATAGAAGATACTAATCTTATTCGAGAAATAGATGCAAGACCTAACCTAGAGTGCCATAACTCTAAAGAAGCTGGAACGGGTGTTTGAGATGTAGCAACGGTGATCAAGTTTTTGTGGAACTTTTAGGCATTCAAGTTCAAACAATGTTCCAACCTTACGCCCTGCCCCAACTTTTTGACCTGTTTGAGGATCCTGCACAATACAATCATATTGTTTGAAAAAATGTAAGTCAAGACCGAGATCACACAGTTGGCCCACAGAAAGCAAGTTAAATGCAAGGTTAGGAACAAGATAAGTATTAGGTATACAAAGAGTGGAAGTTTCAATATTACCATTGTGGGTGGCTTTCAAGGTAGAACCATTAGTAGTTGTAATGATGGAATTATTAGAAATAGGTATTGTTTTCTTAAATAAAGAAGGATCAGTAGTCATATGGTTTCCACAAGCAATATCTAACAACCAAATGTTACCTGATATAGCAGCAGACATGGCAGTAGTGTGATTTTGAGACATTACTTGATTGATTAGAGCGAAAGGTCATCAGTTGAGAATGTAAATTTGTTAGAAGAAGATTTAGGGGCAAAAGACTCAGTGTCGGTTGCTGCAGCAGCCTTGGTGCTTGGAGAATCATCAAGACGTGTTCCATTAGTATGAAATAGAGCCTTGCATTTTTCAACAGGATGATTAGTCCTACCACATCACGAACAAGGTATTGCCGAAGAAGATTTAGAGTCAGAAATCCATGCTCCAGTAGAATGAAATATTGTTTATAGTGGGCAACAAGATGATTGCTTCGTCCATATTGAAAACAAGGCAAAGTGCATTGTTTAGGAGCTGTAGCAACAATTGTATCTGTTTGATGAGTTCAAGTCATCGCTAACCGAGTTTCTTCAAAAATCAACTCTGTAAGTGCATTATCCATGGTCGGTAGAGGGTGTCGACGCAAAAGTGAAGACCTAGTATTCTCAAAATCATCTCAAAGAGCCATGAGAAATTGAATAAGTCAAAATTGATTCCGATAATCAATAAAAGTATCTCGATCATTTTTGAATTCTGGCTTAGAATTCTCAAGCATATCCCATAAATGTTGCATTTTGGAATGAAATTCATCAATTGACTGACTTGATTCTTGGCGAAGTTGAGACAAAGTTATCATAAGATGGTATTGATGAGAAAGAGTAGTAGAACTATACCGTGTTGCAATGAAATCCCAAGCTTCCTTAGCAAGTTCAAAGCGTCCAAAATGTACATTGACAGAGGGAACAGTAGTGTCGGTGAACCATGTAAGGATCCGATGGTTCATACTTTCTCATTCCTCAAGCTGATCCGCGTACTTATCATCAGATTCTTTTGTTTGTTTGATTGGTGCCTTACGTTCTCCGATGACAATAAGCCATAATTTCATTCCCTTTAGATAACTACGCATAGCTGAAGCCCATCGATTGTAGTTATGCCCATCAAGAATGATTGAGATTGGTTACGCGGTTTCTCTTTGAGTACTTATCATCTTTTCTAGAAGATTGGGTTTTGAAAAAAAAATGAAATTGAAAAATAGAAAGAAACGAGTTATCTCAAGATGATTCACCTTCGAGATGAAAAGAATTTTGCTTTGATACCATGTAAAGAAAGAGATTATAAAAGATAAAGAAAAAGAGAGAATGAAAGAAAGAAAGAATTATATTTCTAATGTCTGCATTACAAGAAGGTTAAAGGCCTTTATATAGGCAATAGAATATGACAATAAAGGAAATACAATCAAGAAATCAACCTTATAATTAAGTATTAAAATCAATCGTAATAAATTAGTAAACTATAATCAATCGTAATCAATTGTCAACTGTAATCAATTAGTCTAAGTCAATAGTAATATTACAATTAATTGTAATATTACGTTAACAACTCCAACCTTGCAAATTAATACACATTTAGCTAAGAAAGTGACAGTGCCCAATTTTCTTAAATTTCCCATCCTTATTGAAGCTACATTCAACTATAATTAAATAAGCATGGGAAAATTCAACCTTAGCAGTTGTATCAGAATTCAGGAAAAATTTTTCTTAACTTAGCAAGGTCTTTCATCGAAAAAGATGGGTGTTGATTTCCCCTACCATGGAAAAGATTATCTTTTCTTCTCCTATGAAGAATATGATTTATCCATTTTCTGAAGAAAAAATAGTTTGGGAGAAGATGGGAATGAGCAACTGGCAGCTCCAACCTAACAAATTAATACACATTTAGCTGAGAAAATGACAGTGCCCAATTTTCTTAAATTTCCCATAGTTGTTGAAGCTACATTCAACTATAATTAAATACGCATGGGAAAATTCAGCCTTAGCAGTCATATCAGAATCCATGAAAACTTTTTCTTGACTTAGCAAGGTCTTTCACCGAAAAGGATGGGTGCTGATTTCCCCCTACCATGGGAAAGATTATCTGTTCTTCTCCCATGAAGAATATGAAACTTGACTACTTGTATAAAGATTGGCTTTCTTGTCTGTCAGAAATTCATCACTTCCTGAATGTTCTGTAATTTTTACATGTATTCCGGCATCAAATTAAGCTTCCTAGTTCTCATGAAAATTCCAATGGTATAATTTATTGGAATTTATCTATACCTATATGCTATGTTAAAGAGTATAAATAACTATTTAGAACAAAAATAATGAGCCAAGTAGCATAACTCTTTCTTAATCAAGAATATGAAATTGTATGCCTGCAACAATTAATAAATTTTATTTTAAACTATGAATAATTATTTCATACACCGTCAGTGAAATTTTTTTACTCTACAAACGAGATTAAAATTATGACACATGTCTTATTTTATTTATTTTTTTAAATATTTTTATAAAACATGAATTATTATCCTAATATTGTTTATGAAGGATAAAACTATACCAACGTATGTAATAATTATCCTTTTAAGCTATATTGCTGGTTTTTAATACACACTAGGTTGAACATCCGCTGTTGAGTAGTTTTGAACTACAAGATCCGCTTGGATTGGCTTCATTTGCGGTTGCTTTAACAATTGGTTATGACCTTTAGGCTTTATTTTGGCCACCCATTTACATTTCTCGAATTTAACCATTGGTTATGGCCTTTAGGCATTAGGCTTTATTTCGGTCTTCTGGGCCTTCACCAACCAGCTCTTTCTACTTAGGCCAGACCATATCTAATACAGTGAGCATCCAAGTGATTCAACTTATCTCAGTTCTCAGGTATCCTTACATCCTCTGGATTGTGATTATGGCATGAAGCAATCTTGTTCAATATTCTGTTCCCTTCCTAGTTAATTTCCTTTTATAACCAAATTTCATCCAACTAGTTCCAGTATATGATTATATTTCTCCAAAAAATACAAGTCTCGAGGATGATCACGACAACATCAAATTAACAAAATTTTCACTTGTCACTATATGAACCCAATAACATATGTACGAGGACATTGTTATTTGTTACAAGCATAAGAACCATTATTTGAACGGTAAGACAAAAATAACATTGTCACGATGCTTGCTGAACAATACCTAAATACCTTTTTTTTATCTTCACCCACTAGTTAGCAAACGAGCAAGAGTGCCGAATTTCCCCTTCATCTGTTTTCACTCTAATGGAAGTGAGCTTCAAGAATGACTCCTCCCAACTCCCGAAAAAGCTATCCTGATCATTTGCAAAAGCTTCTGCTTGTTTCCTTGTTCTTCCATCCTCTAAGAGAACAAAATCTAACTGAAACAACCCTCTGTGAGCTAATAGATTGCTATAGTACTGATTATCAAACGCAAAGGATGTCTCAGGATCATTCTTGACAGTGTTAGACGAGATTGCCCCCGCTGGGCACTTTTTTACTAAGCTCTTCTGTGTAGGTACTATCTAGAGATGTGTCAATCAGCCTGAGCTTACCCTTGGAATCTTGCTGGAATCGATCACTGGATGCACTACAATGAGCTAGTCCTATAGTATGAGCACCTGTAAAGCCAAAGGGCAAAGCCATTAAAGCATCTAGCAGAAAGTCCATGCCAACCTTCCTTTCTTTAGATCCCAACTAGGGTAACTTTTCAACAAAACTCAAGGCACAGTATTTTTTTTTTATATTTGATTAGATGTTTAATTCTAGGTAATGCCCTTACTAGAAGTGCATTTAAAATACCTGACAGCATAACTAGGTCCTCCAAGGACAAGTCTTTTGACTTAAAGAGCTTTATCATCTCATCCATGGTGAAACTTGTATCTGCAATATTTTGTAAAAAATGGTGTATAGAGTAAGAATTGACTTACATGTTTCTGTCTATAGTGTACAGAATATATAGCCATATATAAGAATCAATTACTGCTATTTCTGAGGCTAAGAATCTGCGATCCACCTATTGTGGAATCTGGCAACACTAACTTAGTAAAAAGTCAACTAAAGAATTTAATTACATATATTACAATGATATTTCCTAATACTCCCCCTCAAGTTGGAGAGTGAATATTATGAAGTCCCAACTTGTCACGCAGCGTCACAAACTGATCCTTTCCCAAAGCTTTTGTGGAAACATCTGCCAATTGGGATCGTGTAGGTACATAAGAAGGATTAATCATTCCAGCTTGTAACTTTTCCCGAACTATATGGCAATCTATTTCAATGTGCTTGGTACGCTCATGAAAAACCAGGTTAGCTGCAATGTGCAAAGCTGCTTGATTGTCACAAAACAATGGTGTAGGAGCTTTTTGTGGAACTCTTAAGTCCTGTAAAATGTAGCGCAGCCAAGTCAGCTCCAAACACGTGTTTGCCATAGCTCGGTATTCGGCCTCTGCCGATCTAGAAACATTGGCTTGTTTCTTAGATTTCCATGAAATGAGTGAATTCCCAAGAAAGATACAATATCCTGTAACCGATCTCCTTGTGGCATGACAACCTCCCCAATCTGAATCACAAAAGGCTTTTAGTGTAAGACTATTGGTGGAAGGTAACAATAAGCCTTGACAAGGAGTACCCTTAATATACTTGAGGATTCGTATGGCTGCATCCCAATGTGGTTTTCGAGGCTCTTGTATGAACTGACTTAATGTTCTAACTGAATAGACTATATCTGGTCTTGTGACAATGAGGTAAATTAGTCTTCCAATCAATCTTCTATATTTAGTTGGATCATTCAACAATGCTCCATCTATAAGAGTGAGTTTTAAATTTTGTTCCATTGGGAATTTGTCTGGACGTGCACCAGTAAGTCCTGAATCTTGCAAAATATCCAGTGCATATTTTCTTTGAGACATAAAGATACCTTTCTTGGAACGAGAAAATTCAATCCCCAAAAAATATTTCAAGTCTTCAAGATCTTTGATGTGAAAGCGCTTGAGAAGAAATTCCTTGAGATGTTTGATTTCTTGAAGATCATTGCCTGTTAGAAGAATGTCATCAACATAAATGAGAACTACTGTTAAGGAAGTACCTTGGGCCTTTATGAAGAGTGAATAATCAGCTTTTGACTGTTGGTAGCTAGCCTTTTGGATAGTATTCGAGAAAGTAGAAAACCAATTCCTTAAGGTTTGTTTTAGTCCATAGAGGGACTTGCTAAGCCGACATACAATGTTCTCCCCCTGTCGGCGAAGACCAAGTGGAGGCTCCATATATACGACTTCATGCAGATTGCCATGAAGAAAAGCATTCTGGACATCTAATTGGTGAGTAAACCAATTTCAAGCAGCAGCAACAGTGAGAAGGCAACGAAGTGTAGTGAGTTTGGCTGTAGGAGAAAATGTTTCTCAATAATCAATGCCCTCAACTTGATTGTATCCTTTAGCAACAAGACGAGCTTTGTAGCGTTCAATGGTACTGTCAAACTTGTGCTTGATCTTGTAAACCCATTTGCATCTGATCGGTTTATGTCCAATGGGAAGGGGAACGAGACTCCATGTGTTGTTTTGCTCCAATGCTTTTAATTCTGCATTCATAGCTTGTTGCCAATGTGGATCAAGGATAGCTTGAGCATAAGATTTAGGCTCTGTGTGATTTGTAATGTTAGCTAGAAAGGTACGATGGGCAGAAGAAATACGAGAATATGAAAGAAAATGGGAGAGAGGATACCGGGCACCTGGTGTAAGATTTGAGCTCGAGGTAGAATGATTGGCTTGAGATGACATTGCGTAGTCTTTCTGCCATGTCGGAGGTTGTCTAGGACGAGTGGAATGTCGCACAAGAGGAGTAGGAGTTGCGTCGAGATCTGAAGTGGTTGTGGTTGGTGTATTTGGTTCAGGTGTGGTAGGCACATGTGTTATGGGTTCGATCTCAGGAAGCTCAGGTGCTTCGGTTTGTTGAGTTTCTGTAGATGGAATGTTTGTACTAAAAGGTTGTTTAAAAGGTATGTTGTTTGTAATGTCAAAGGAGAGATTGGGCAATACAGAGTCTTGATTAGGTGGAGTGGGAATATTGGAAAATGGAAAAATGGTCTCACAAAATCTTACATCTCGGCTTACAAAGAATTTCTTAGTCTCTATGTCATAAAGTTTGTAACCTTTTTGACCAGTGGGGCATCCAGCAAATATGCATTGCTTGGCACGAGGATCAAATTTCTGAGTAGGATGAACCACAGTTGCATAACATAGACACCCAAAAACCTTTAAGTGATCAAGTGATGGTGGACGATTGTATAGTAACTCAAAAGGAGATTTATTTGACAACAATGGTGATGGTAGTCAGTTTATAAGGTAGACAGCAGTCAAGACACATTCTCCCCAAAAATTAAGTGGTAAATGGGATTGAAAAAGTAATGCACGTGCCACATCAAGAATATGGCGATGTTTTCTTTCCACTACTCCATTTTGTTGTGGAGTGTAAACACAAGTGCGTTGGTATTCAATCCCATGGTATTGAAAGAAATTTCTCATGGATAGGAATTCAAAACCATTGTCTACTCTTACAGCTTTAACGTAGGCATGGAATTGTGTATAAGCAAAATCAATAAAAGACTTTAGAATATTTTGTGTTTCAGACTTGTTTTGCATAAGAAATGTCCATGTGCATCTTGTAAAATCATCCACAATAGTAAGAAAAAACCGTGCCCCCAAATGTATGGGAACTTTATGTGGACCCCAAATGTCACAATGCAACAAATCAAATGGAGCATGAGTTAATATTGAACTTAAAGGAAATGGAAGTCTTGTTTGTTTAGCCATGGGACAAACCATGCAATTATTATCATGGGAGACTTTATTGAAAGGTAATAGTGGAGAAACCAGTTTGAGATAAAATAGAGATGGATGTCTAAGACGCATATGCCACAGATCTGGAGTGTGAGATACTTGATGGGAGAGAGGTGTGCTTTGTAATGGAGACATGTAATAGAGACCACCGCGCTGTTTACCCGAGCCAATCATCTTCCCCGTAGCCAAGTCCTGCAAGACACAACATGTTGGAAAGAGAATGACACCACAGTTTAGGGCAGTGGTGAGTTTGCTGACAGACATCAAATTTAAATGAAAAGAGGGGACACATAAAACATTATCTAGAGTTATGTCTGAATTGAATGATATAGTGCCTATTGAAGTGATTGGTGTTGAAGATCCAGTGGGTAAATTAACAATAGGTACTGATGAAGGTTTTGATTGAGCAAGAAGTGTAGGGTCAGAAATGATGTGATCAGTAGCTCCGCTATCCAAAATCAAGGTTTTGTGAATACTGAATTAATTGAAGCGTTAGAAAAGGTGAACAGACCTGCAGCATTTGCATAGGTATTGCTATTACCAGAAGCATGGTTTTGATTCATCATGGATATGGCATGAGCAAGTTGTTGAAGTTGTTCTGCAGAAAGACCTTGCAATGAATTGTAGTTATTGTGGTTGGTCTGTGGTATGTTGTGTGAAGAATTTGTAGAATTAGATCCCTTATGTGTAGGTTGTGAAGAATCTGTTGCATTGGCAGCAGAGAGAAAGTTGCGTCCATTTCCCCGAGAACCACGTTGTTGTTGTTGTGGTTGATTGTGTCGATTGCTTTGAGCTTTTGCGTTGTTATGAACCCATGTCCCATTTTTATATTTGCACCTATCTTCAGTGTGGCCTTTTCTATCACAAAACTTGCAATGAAATTTTAGAGTACGACAGTTTTCAATTGTATGACCTGCTCTATTACAGTGATCACAATACTTATCTTTATGTAAGGAGTTGTTTGTTTGACCATGTACTACAGTAGCAATTGAAAAGTTTTCAGTTGATTTTGATGTAATTTGTCGCTGTGTTTCTTCTTGAATGACAAGAGAGTAGGCTTGACATACATTGGGCAATGGTGACATCATAAGGATATTGGTGCGAACGATGTTGTAGGTGTCATTGAGGCCCATGAGAAATTGCATCAATCGATCTTCTTCTCTCTGATCATAATGTGCTTTCATCTGATTGCAAGTCGGAAGTGTTCGATATGTTTCTAATTCGTCCCAGAGACCTTTGATCTTTGTGAAGTATGATGAAACTGCATGGTTCCTTGCGAGAGAGATGCCAAAGATTTCTGAATTTGATAGATTGCTGGTGCATTTTTCTGTGAAAATTGATCTTTAAAATCCTCCCACACTTGTTGAGCAGTCTTTGCATGAACTACTCCTTTGGCTAGTGAGTCAACCATGATAAAATCATGTTGTTGCATTGATTCCATAGAGCAAATTCTGCTGGTTGTTTGGCTTCTGAAGGCAGTTGAATTGATCCATTGATGAATCCAATTTTGTTCTTGGCTGTGAGAGCATGAATCATAGCTTTACTCCATGATGGGTAATTGGCTCCGTTCAATTTTGTTGGAACGAGCATATGTCCAGGTTGATCTGAATGGTGAACAAAGTATGGGTTTGATGGATCCATACCAGGATTAGTGTTGCTGGTGTTTGAGTGTTTGGAGAGGAATTGTTCTGATGGTTTTTGGTTTTCGTTTGACATGATGTTTGCAAAGATGAGAAGGAAATAATTAGTCACCAGAATCGTTGCTCTGATGCCATGTAAAAAATGGTGTATAGAGTAAGAATTGACTTACATATTTTTGTCTATAGTGTACAGAATATATAGTCATATACAAGAATCAATTACTGCTATTTCTAAGGTTAAGAATCTGCGATCCACCTGTTGTGGAATCCGACAACACTAACTTAGGAAAGTCAACTAAGGAATTTAATTACATATATTACAATGATATTTCCTAATATATTTGGCCTGACATTTGCAGCGTTGGACATCCTCCCATCTCTCGTTCCAGTTGGAATCTGAAATACAGGTCCACCGGCCTGTTCCATGACCGCTATGATTGATCATTCAACCAAAGATGTATGCAGATATGGAGAGGAAGAAAGTCAAGAGAACATTAATTAAAGAGTAAAATAAAGATAAGAACTAGAGGTTTTACAATTGCAACTGCATCTCTTGCAGCCAAAGCAATAATATCAGCACAAGAAACGGTTCGGGGACAGAAGATTTCGAGCACCCTTTTAGCTGAATCAATAACTAAAAATCCTCCGAGAGAGCTATTAGCTGGATCATCTGGCTCTGTCCCATTTCCTTGTAATAGCACTGATGCATCACAACCCTGAACATGACAAACTAATAATTATACATAGTAGCAACCATTGTTTAGATTTTGGAATGGCCAGTCAAGAATTTTCTTTGAATTTTGTATCACTTAATTAAGAAAAATACATCATGCAACTTTCAACATGATAAGACCGTTTTACCAAATTCATCTGACCTCCACGAAACAGTCTTGGATGGTTGGATCAGCGGAGGAAGCTGATCTGACTGTGTTGCTGACCATAAACTCCGCACCGAGACATGCAGTTAAATAGAAGTTGAAAGAGAGGCTAGCTTGTGAAGGAGAAGAAGCAAAAGAGAACAAAACAAGAATGAGAAGATTGCAGAAATTAAGTGTTGGGGAAAAGATAGTAACTTTCTCCTCCATTGAGGGCCTGATTGTCTTGAAAAGGTGCATGACTAATACTGCTTTGGCCTTTGGTCTATACTGATACATTTCGAGTAAGAGGCGGTCAACTGACCAAAGGTTGTCATGCCCCATGAATTTCCTCTATTTAAAGCTGCATTTATGGGCATAAGCTGTGTCAGAGGGGAGGGGTGGGGTGGATGAGTTAAGTCATGCATTTAGTTACATTTCGCCAAGCTCCTTCACAGGAAACATTTAAGGTCACCTCAAGTTGCAACAGGCATTCCCGAAATAAAAGTTTCTAAAACTATATATTAGTAGTAATTATATAGTTTAATAATTTACTTTTACACTTGACAATTTGATATCAATAGCGTGCAAGTACTCTATCTAGCCAAGTTTCTTCTACTCGTTTTAGTCTTTCATACTTGCTCAATGTCTCAAACAATGAAACAAATCGAGAAAATGTGCAGGACTTGGATAGTGGGTTTGAATTAAAAAGTTAACTGTGCAGAAGTAAATGCGTTGGAGTAACCAACAATGACTGCAGTAGAGCGTCGATGACCACCACAAACATGGATTAGCCGATTCCTAACGCTATAGTGTTATTTGTTGGCAAATTTTAAAACCATAACCAATCCTTCCTCCCAATCCAAAATAGCAGTGTTAGAAATGTTGAAGAGAAATTATCAACTGATGACAACGTGCAGGGAGACTCTTACAGAAGGATGGCAGGAGTAGTGATAGTGCATCCAACTTTGCGTCTCCCAAGATATGCCAACCATTGGAAGTTTATATTGCATTGATTTGGGGCAGGTAGAGCAGCCTGATTCAATCGAGGTTTGGCTATGTGCCATTACTTTGAATGGAAAAAGGAGCTGCAGCCTGCAGCCAGATTTCTAAGGCAACGCGTCTCTTCTATTCTGTCTGCTTATGGGTTAGCTACCTTGCGGAAAATCAGAAGTACTAGATAACTCACCAAGCTGGAATTCGATGACTCACACAGGATGGCTCAGTTCCTGTCTGCCATCTTTGTTGCACGACATAGAATTGAAGGCATTAGATATCAGTTCCTGTCTGCCATCTTTATTGCACGACATAGAATTGAAGGCATTAGATATTATTGAGAGATTTTTACATCAAACAAAAAGACCACTGAGTTTTCGTTTCCTGGATAACTTTGCCAAATGACAACACAGCTCTGCCAGAGCTGTTGTGCTGGCAAGCGAATAGATTGAAATGTCGCACTAGCTCTAATTATCCAACTACTATTGCATCAGTTGAATTGGTAGCTAACAGATACCATTCTTTACAATTTCACTTCAGTCCTAACTAACAGGAAAATGAAACTTCAAATGGCCAAAAGCATGCGCTGAAGCAGAGCATTCGCCACTTCTATTACAATCGATTTATAGTATTACTTGCTTTTGTTTTCTTATCTTTGTCAAATAAAGATGCCAAATTTGATCAAAATTATAGATACCTAGAGAACAGAGGATCCTACTAAGACAAGCAAAACCTAGCTTCACTGTTTTTGAGAGGTAATCCATCGTGAAAGGTCTAAAACCACACGACCAAAGCTTCAGCACACTCACAACCCTACAACTCGACACCCAAAGCAGGAAAACAACCAACTGCACTACAAAGACCTCAACTTGAAGGCCACGCAAGAACTTTATAGTCACTAACCCAAAACAATGCATTCATCACCATTAACGAAGAAGAAGCAAGCTTAGCAAGCTGCGAGAAACACAAATCATACATATCTCATAATCAAGTCATAGAAACACAAGTCACAGCTTTTGACATTTATTACTTTTAATTTAACTAAGAAACTGACAGAAACAAATTATTAGCAGACAGATTCCCCTAAAGTAAGACGCACCAACATAAGAGCTAAAGTGATTTGAAGGAGAGGATGAAAATTCAGGAGACAACGCGGCCAACAACAGGGTACTTGGCCTCGAACTTCTTGACCCAATCGTTAAGGACACCCATCTCCTTCTCGGAGAGACCTTCGAGATTGGGACAGACATCTTCTTCTTTCTTGCTCATCTTTGCAAGAGCTCTGCTGGCGTCTTTGCCCGCGAACAAGGCGTAGTCCCCACCAGGACCGTAGAAGGATTTCCCTGCGGTGACATCGTAGATGCGGCCATTGATTGCGAGGTATATGGGCTTTGATGGGTCGCTGCCGTCGAATTGGCTAAGTTGCTGGGGAGTAAAATCCATTGAAAGTGTGGTAGGTGAGGCAAACCAAGAAACTGGAACCCGAGGAAGGAGAACAACTACTAGTTTGTTTTGGGTTTGTTAAAATATACGCGAGTCCAGCTGTGACCACGTGTCTCGTTTACGCTCTGCAGGTGAAGGCAAAATTATCATTTTACAGATTTTTTTTTCTTTGGTACAACGGTTTTAGGGAAATAATTGAAAGGCTCAAATCCTAGCTAAAAATAAATTTAAGTGCTGAATTTGCAAGGACTGAATTCAATCCCCACATCCTTGATAATCAAAAGCTGCCCAAATCTAGTGGTTTGGGGGAAAGAAGAATTTTATATCATCTCAATAATAAGAAAAACTGTTACTTTGAACATAGTTTTAGATGTTGGATCACAATCCACTAGCAAGTCATATGAAATACAACAAGCCCATGTCTCTTAATAATGTCATGCCATACTACAGCTACAAGGTTCATAAAATTTAGCATAAAAACTATGAATCTGTTCTTCTTCCTGCATCTCCTGAAGACATCAGTAAAAATTTCCAAGTTCCACCAGCCTTTCATAAGTTATTTCACTCAGCACCTCCGGAAATTGGTCAGAGAATCAAAGATGAACAAGCACGTTATTGCAGAGGAATACCCCCACCTGAATACTCAACCTCCTGAAAGTTTGATCAAATTAAAGCTAGAATTAGTAAAGGCTCCATACAACACCATTGATAAAAGTAGCATTAGGTACTCTCACCATCTGATGAGAATGGATGTTTGAAGAGTATGAACAGTTTTGTACAGTCAATTCACATGGATTTAAATAGGCATTAGTGAACACTTTCTCTCCCCACTAAACTAAAATTCCTAATGAAATAATCCCAGGAAATATCTAATATAAATGCTTAAGACAGTTAGAGCTGTTTATTTTCGTAAATCCAAGGCACTTGTCTTCTAAACCCAACATCATCAAATGCTACTTTTTTATGTAACTAATCTTGCCCTTCCCCTCCTTTTTTTTGACTTAATATATTATTGCTGGATTATGCTGAATTCTTTAGGAACAAGAACCAAACATAAACTTTGCAAGAAGGAAAAAGGAAGAACCGATCAACCTGAGCTGGAGGTAAGGATGATACCCAGTCTGATGCATGTGTTGGCAGAAGCCCCAACGTGTTAAGCTGCCAAACCAAAGAAATCAAATAGGAAAATGCAGAATATTAGATAACTCAGGTTTTGACCTCTTTCCTTCCGTCCAACAATTTTGAAAGAGGAAAAATCCATAAGGAAGTGAAAAAGGAAAGTGCATGTTACCTTCCAAACACCAAGTGCTAAACCACCCAAATTAAGGGCAATGAAAAGTAACTTAGGCCCAAGAAGATCTACTTTATTGTCTTTATAAGGCTCAAAAACTGCAAAATCAAAGTAAAATTTGAATGAACGAACTTGGAAATGGATATTGCACAACCATAACATAAGAAGAAAAGAAAATTTAGCCATTGGTTGCATTTCGTTGGCTGCAGGTTGTCTTTTTTATGTATCTTATACACTTTACAAGAGGGAAATTTGATAGGTTTCTTCCAAATAATTAAGTGGTATTCAGTAGTACCTTATGGTTATAAAGGCTAAGTATTTCATTCTTGGTTAGGGTTCTTACCCACCTTAATCTTTCCTCTTTTGACTGTTTCACACCACTGTCTTGACTACAGAGTAAATAGAATAAGTCATGGAGAATAAAGAACATAGAGACCAGCTTACCCTTCCCAACCCCTTGAAGAGCACTAATAGGCTGCCAAAGTGCTGAAAAAGTGATACCAATGCTGAAGAGATGCACTGTACTTCCAGCCATCCACATCATGAAGCCCATCATAAGCAAATTCTTGAAAGGCGCTTGTGCCACTTCCCAAGCTTTCTGTTCAAAAGTAAAGAAATATCATCTTAAATAACAGTATTTGATTAGTTATATTTTCTAGCAATCTACACATGTTATAAAATTATGAACCTAACCGCCAATACTGAACCCTTACCTTAGGGAATACCTAAACCTGCTAAAAGGTTTACGGATTACTCAATCTTGCCAACGAATACTATGTCAACATGATGCATTAATCAATGACTAGACCTAAACCAAATACCAACCTCAACCATGCGAGAAGACATATTTGTTTTCCCTTTACCTTTTCTATAAATATCAACTCAATGTACTCTAAAGCATCTACTGAATGCAGAAGTAATTTAGGGTCAAACATATGATAAAGAAACAACATAAATGATCCATGCATCACAAAATAGCTTGTGGCTTGCTGCCTTGCCACAGACCTTAGTAAGTTCTTTTCTGAATAAATATTTGCCATTACTTATAAATGATGCAAACAGCAATACACAAACAATTCCCATATATGCTTTTCAGTAAATGTCAGGCAACCCTAAGTCCTAACAAAGCCTCCACTTATAACTAAAAAACCCTCAGATGTTGAAAATCAATTCTGAATGTTCTTTGTTGAACATGATTTGATGGATCAATACGCCTATAATTCCAGCACACTTATTCATGATTTGCAATGGTTTTTCCTCGGTCAAATCCAACAGAAAGTAGTCAATTTTTTCATCACAAACATTTGTATCATTGCAAAGTTGAGAACTTCAAGTCTTTAAGATCCAAAAGGAAATCAATTTAAATCGTTAATGGAGCATCTCCTTACTTTCCTATTATACTAAGTCTATCGGAACATTAAATCACAATTCAAATTTTTTTAAGAAAAAAAAAACAGAAAGAGATACCTGAGCTTTCCAATTGGCTTCAGCATCCTTCTTTTGGCGACTCACAGCCGACTCGTCCTGCCAAAATACAAAGGTGAATCCCCTAAAGCTAAACCTAACAATCGAACTGAAAGTGAATGCATTTATTTAAGAAAAGAAAAAGAGGGAACCTGATCCACAGAGGCACGAGTGAAGCCGGGTGGATCGGGGATATCACGAGAAGAAGGAGCGGTGGAATTATCGGAGAAATCAACGGCCCATCTTCGGCCGGCCCCCATCACTCCTTTGCCCTTCTCCATTTTTCTTTTCTCCTTGACGCTCACTAAAGACTACAATTGCTCTTCCTTAATAAATCCGTACGATTCTAATGTGGACGCTAAGCCGCCCTCACCTCTGCCACTTCCTCGTTACCTACTTGGCTTTTGCAGTTAGACTAACCTATCATTGGATTTGACTTTAGATTGTTAGATATTTTTTCCCTTTATTTAATTAATTTTTAATGCTATAGTAAATTACTTCCACAATTTTTTATTTTTTTATAAAATGATAAAAATTTATTTACTGATCATAAGTTTATCGCATCCAAATTTCTTATATAAATATTTAAAAATAAATAAAATAATACACGTATCATAATTTAATCTCACTTATTGAATAAAAAAATTATTAATAGTATTAAAATAATTATCTATTAAATATATCGTATCCTAATTTCTTCCTATATTGTTTTATATTTGAAGATATTACTTAAAAGATTTTATTGTTAATGAAAATAGTATTACTTGAAAGAAGATATAACTTAAAGAGTTTGTATACGATGCACCGACGGTGTATAGTTTTTATACACTGTCAATGCATCAGAGGTTGACACCTCATCAATAAGCCTTTATAGGCAAATTAAAAAAATTTATTTATATTTGCATATAAGGGCCTATTGATGAGATGTCAATCTCTGATGCATTAACAGTGTATAAAAACTATACACTGTCAGTACATCTTATATAAATCCTAACTTTAAATTAAAAGATAAAAGAAAATACCAACAAGTGATTAAAAGAAGTGGAAGTGGACTTCTTTCTCAGGTACTTGGATAGGGTTCGAGTCCTGAAGTTCCCATTGTTAGGAGGGTTTTACTGTTTATCACTTTCGGTCTGAACAAGATTAATCTCAGACCATAAAACGGATAAAGATACTTATATTTACACACAAAAAAAAGATAAAAGAAAATATTTTTATTTTAAAATTTATTAATTAATAAAATGTTTTAATATGATCGAACGATATTATACTACTATAACATTGTATCTACTCACTAAGGAGAATTAGTAACGAAAACTTAAACTCTATAGAACTTATTCAAACAAACTGTTAAACTTAGTACATTCATCCAAGATTAAGCATCTCCAATTTAGTTAAAATCTTATTTCTCACGTTTTTCTTGTAATTGTTTGCTTCAAGTTACAACAGGTAAATACTCAAGGCATCCAAGCTCCTACACTCCCTACTTTCATTGTTTGTTACATATAAAACGTTTCAGCTATTTCTGAAACTCACAAACAAGTGACTACGACATCTCCGGTTTAGCCGAAAACTTGTCGGACATGTTGGCTATAACAAAACCTGCAAACATCTGTGTCCGAGAGAAGTGGGATAAACAAGTTAAAAGAACGCCTGTTTTAAAGGTGGCTTGCGAGTGTTTTAAGCCCTTGAAAAGAATAAGGATAGTAAAATACCTGAATGCACCCAAAGACGTAGACTGCAGAAAAGTGTCGGCCATGGATAACCATGTCAGCTATCATTGCAAGAGGTATTGTCAATGACATTCCCAGTGTTGCTACTATTGGAGTTGTCCAAACCACAGAAAGTGCCCTGCGTCATTTGTTTTTGATTATCAAAACGGTCAATAAGCGTGCTCGGTCTAGAATATTGAAGTTGCCGCATTCATGGTTCAACTAGCTCAAAAGTGAAAGGAGCTCGACGTACCAGAAGTAATCACACAGAACGCTTCCCACAAAGCCATTAAACAGTACTACTTCCCCAACAGACGCTGAATCTGGAAATCTGAATGGAGGTTCTATCCCCACGGCATTAAGCGGCCACACTGCACATAGATGACACTGCGTAAGTTTGAAGGAAAAAAGATATGCAGGAACAGTGAAGATTAGCATTTGAAAGAAATAAGATTCCAGCTTCGCAATCAAACACCAGTCTTCATATCTTGAGAGGAAAGAGAGAACAAAAATGGACTGTTACTTGAGATAGAAGGAGATCAATAAATTATTTACCAAGCCACCAAAGGCCAAGAAGAGTAAAGAGACCAATGTATCCAAAGAACTTTTGCACGTTAACCTTCTCTCCTTCCGATCCGGAAGATTTCTTGAGCAGAACTGCATAAATTGACCAGTAGGTGGACATAGAGCAGAAAAGCACAAAAACAGTCTCACCAAATTAAATTGATTATAGCCACTGTTTAATTTAGATACATAAAGAGATCCTACCTGCAAATAAGCCATATGAAATTGCTGATAGAAGGCCAAATATATCCCCCATGATGCAGTGCCTCCTAGTTCTAGGAAACATGAAGAGCACATGGTTTCATAAAAAAGATAGTAGTGTAACAAAAACACAAAAACCAGACCACAGAATTATTATTTATTGCAGGAATTATAGCTTATAACTATAAGTAATTCTCGAAAAAGTAACATGAAAGGATTATGTGAAGAGCGTATAAGGCATATCAGAATTCAAAGAGCCTGAACAGTTTACAGCATGAATTTCTGCACCTTCTGTGGCATATTTGACATATTGTGAAGGAATAAGAAATATTAACTAAGAAAGACCCAACATACTCAGAGACGCTAAGCATTTCATCTGATGCCCATGTCTTTCCAACTGTGGTCATAGCAACACCAGCCATGCTAATAAAAACAGCGACCACTTTTGCGACATTTACTGTGTCCTGGCCGAGAAGAACTCCAAAGAAGAGTGTAAAGAGCCCTGAAGTAGAGGTTAGGACAGTTGTACTTGCAACACTAGTATTTGCCAGAGCAGAGTTCGATAAATACTACAAGAAATCAAAGTAACATTATTAGTCATGCATCCAGACAAATGCACACATGCTTGCAATCTTGTTGAAATTGGAAAAAGGAGAGTTTCTCATTCATCAGTTCAACTAAACTAATTATAGAAATTGAATGGAATTTAACTGAACTTTTCAAAATTTTTCCTAAAGCAATTACTATAGGAATCCATTTCAGATTAATCAGATTTATGTCCACTAACTCGAACAAGGCAACAGATGTCCAATAAGATATCACTCGACCGCATGCTTGGTATAGCTCATATCAGCTAGTGATTCTAACAGAAAAGATAAGATAAAATTCTGTTACCTCAGTTATAAACCATATTGGAGTGAGATATAAACTGCACTTGACGATTTCCCATGAACTCGGTCCACCACCATGTTCAGGCAATTGAGGTTCATCTTTCTTATTACTTGTTTTGAGAGGCTGCCCTTCTTCTCTTTCACTAAGATCCTTGTCAGTTATCAGGCAGCTTCTGAGGTCAGCTTCTGCACTGTGGGACAATTCATTGATTTTAAGAGGAATATCGAGCCCGACTGAAGTACTATTTACCAAGCTGCCATCATGGAGGTTTCTAAATAAATTTGCATCAAGTTGCTTGCAGATCCAATCCTTTAAAGCTGCTATGGGTAAAAAAACCACCATAAGAGACACACCAAGGTAAGTGAGTGCAAATGGCTGTTTGTACTCTTCGAAAATCCTCTGCAACAACAACAAATAATCAGTACAAGCTAAGAATTGATCAGCAACATTAAGAGAAAAAGAAAGAGGGAAAGATGGAAATGAAAGGGCCATGGCTAGGAAACCTATGCATGAAACCTTTTTCAGAACTTTTAAGAAAATGTTCTTTGAAAACATGCGCTACTAAGAATCAATAAGCAATTTCCCTCAGAAAACATTCATCACATAAAGGACTTGGCAAGCATAAAAATACAGTTAATTACTTGGTTCCTGTCCTCATTCAAACACAAAATTCACTTTTCTTTTCTTTTCCAATCATTTCTTGGTAACCAAACAATTCCTACAGAGGCAAAGGAAAGAAATTAAAGTAAACAGAGTGCAATAAATAGACAAACCTGTGTTATCTCTGCAGATACAACCCATATAAACACAACTGTGCCAATCAGCCCTAACCCAGCATTATACTTCCAACCCATCACCTCAAAGAACCCCAACCAAAACGCTAGACACTGAGAATTTGATGCAAAAAAAGAGAAGAACCGAATTGGCCTTGAATTTGCTACAAAACTTTCTGTTCCATAAGTAAAATCTGTATGGCGGCCTTCTCTGATCCTTCTTTCTGTCTCATGCACTCATATTTAGCTGAATCAGGGGATAATTTTCAAGCTGATTAACCTACAAACGGTGCAACCAATATGTGCGTGAATGACAAGGAAACAAGCGTTGATTTGCGGTTATCCCTTTTTTTTAACTTCGTTTTTTATGGTTTTATTTTCTTTGTTTTGCCGTTAGAGTCAGCTGGACAAGACTGAGGGTGACAGGTGATTGACTGTCAACGAAGGATCATTAAATTCTGGGACGAAACCGATGAAGTGGCGTTTTAACTCGGAAGCTTTAACAAGGGGGTTGGAAGCGGTCGCAGGATTTGTGGGCCGCATTCATCTCGAGCCATGTCACTGGTCAACTCACCCGCACGTGACTCCTTTGTCGCGGCGACGCAGCAAAGTTTGCAAAAGATTTCTCACAGTGCTTGGAACATTGTCGGAGTGATGAGAAACAGTTGATATTTTTACAGCAAACAATTGCAAAGTAATGCAATAAGAAGAGGAAATAAGTGGAATTTTCTCATCATGTATCCAAAAGGGAAAGCTTCTGAAAAGAATGATTTCTTTATAGTGGAATTAAGTTGTACAGGAACATTGGGGTACAAAGCTTCTCTGTCTAACCAGCTCATGGAGATCATGGACAATCTTGAATACGGCCTCAGGCCTTGCCAGCTTCAAAGCATTTTCTGACATGGCCTTGAGTTCATCTGCCTTTGGACCAAACCACTGAGCAACAATATTTGCTATCTCTTTTGGGGACTTGGAAAATTTCCCAAATCCATTTTCCACCACGTAAGGAACATTGCCGACTTCCTGTAAAATCAAAACAGGATTTGAAGTTCTTTGGCAATAGTTGAAACTCCATTACAAGATTCTTTGGCAACATTCACAGTTAACTTCTAATAGTATAGTATATTATTTAATCCAACATTGTGAGGTAGAAAGTACAGACATGAATGAGGCAAAAAGTTAATAAATGGTATAATATTGAGGATGGGGGTATAATTTGAATGAGAACCCCCATCATTTCTCCTTCCACTCCTCGGAAAGTTAAGGAAAGTCAAACTACACAGTTTTCCTACAAGATCCAGGAAGTTATAAAGAAAAAAACCAGGCAGTTTATACCGGTAAATCATAGTTTCTTCTTTCAATAGAGTGAGATACAGAATTTGTTGGCAAAAGTAGTTTGCCAATCCCCACATGATAGATTTCTAGGAGGAAGCAAAGTTGCACATAATCTATGATGATAGAACACATATAAATAAGGCATGGCATCAAATTAGAGGTCCTTTCCTTCAAAAAGAAATATGACATCTGAGAATATGCAGGGCAAAAATAGTTATTAGGCATATTCTGTGTACATTTATTTGCTTACACTTTTTTCCTTTTTAACTTACAGCCGATAAGTAAAATCAAAGGGTGCACGAAAAGCAGGAAATGTAGAAATTATAGTACCTTCTCAGAATTCAAGATATTTTAGCCTAATTTAGCTATTTAATGTAATTGGCTTATTTATTACATTTGATAAATTAGGAAAACTCATCTTAAGCAAGATTAAGAACCCACTCCCTCTCGAAAAACAACCTTTTTTCCTAATCTACTTTGAAAAGATTACAAATAAAAGCAAACAAGAAAGAAAATTTACCTGCCCAGCAATGTAATCATTCAAAATTATTGGAAGACCTCGTATCATTGCCTCAGCAATAGTCCCTGGGCCCGCCTATTGAAGCAAAAGTCATTCAAAGTTAAGAAAATGTGTTACATCATTACATGCATCCACATCTTATAACTACCATTAGAGAATTACCTTTGTAATAATGCAGTCACAAGCACCCATACATTCCTCCATTTTGGTGACAAATCCCTTGACCTATAAGATCGTGCAATTTAAGAAAAATATTATATGGCCTACATGATCCCTTTCTTAATCACAAAAATTGTAATAATGCTATAGAAAATTTTCAAATTCTAGAATAAGCTTATCACATATTTAAACTAGTACAAGGAGAATATTAGAAAAGTCTTCTCATGGCTCTCGAAAAAGTCATCTAGGAATTGTAAGCAGACGACTTAGCTTGCCAAAATACACTTACAAATTAAAACATTAAAGAAAAGTCAAAACCTGAACAGGAACTTTCCAATCAATTGAAAGCAATTTGCTGGCAAGCTTTTTATTGTGGCCACAAATCACAAGGATTTGACCTATTGGCTCCCCAAGGTTCTCATCATATAACGCATTACCAAGTGCACGAGCAGTAGCCTCGATGGGACCCATTCCTTCTCCTCCTCCCATCAGCAAAACAGCAGGAAGATCCTCATCCATTCCTAATTCTCTCTTCAGCTCAAACTACAATTATCAAAAATTAAAATGTTAGTATCATTTCATCCAATGAGACAATGAAAGATGAATAGACATAGACATCTCAACAGAGATAATAAACCCGAACATAATTGCAGCAGCAAATGAAACAAAAAAGTGGTCTAAAGGAAACCAGCAAAGAGAAAAAGAAAAATTGTGGAAACTTGTTGCATCAAGACTTCTGTCCATGCGTGAAAATTTTGGGACAATAGTTTTCATAGAAGAGTAAACTTGGCATAGAGAATATTATGGTTCATTAGTTTGAAAGGTAACCAACCTTTGGCCGAACCGGCTTCACAAAAGAAGGTCGCACTGGAAGGCCATAAACCTTAATCTGGGACGGTTGAAGTCCAGCTTTCAATGCCCTTTTTGCTACTTCTGCTGTTGGGCAATAGCATCTTGTTACAAGCTTATGAAACCTAAAACAAGAATATACATGACCGAAATTACACCAAGAATAATTAAATTTCAGAGTATGAAACTAAGATGCAGAACTAACCACGTAGGATGGCAAGTGCTTAAATCTGTAACCACTGTTGTAAAGACTATCTTCTTCAGCAGACCCTTTGCCCTCAGTATACGAAGCGGAACATGTTGCATCAGTGGATGCACACTGATAATAATGTCTGGCTGGTATTTCATCAACCCTTTGGCAACCTCTCTATCGAAGAATATCAAATAAAAGAATCAGATAAGTATATGCCATAAAACATGTACTTGTTAGAGAAATGGCAAAACAAATCATGTAATACTAATTTGTTGCCTGGCTGATATAGTTTATTCTGTTTCATACTTTCATTCACATATCTTCTCCATTAGATCAACAAGGTTGAGACAGACATCGACAGAAACTTGTTGAATGGTGATTAGGTACAAAGCACAGCATAACTAATAATATAGGAAAACAATCGAAAACATCTATACCAAGAGGACCACAAATTCTTACCTGGCTATGAACGTTGAAGTTGCAGCAAAATTAGATTGATGAACCACCCGAGGAGCAGTTCCATAATAAGTCATTCTCCACAATGATCCGTGCTTGACCAAGAAGTTATAGCTCTTGGGCAATTGATTAAATGGCCAGGGCGTATGGTCTGACCACAAATCCGTAACAAACACCTGCAATATGCTACTCTTAATGTACAGAGCAAAGGTAAACCAAAAACATACCCACCCAGTAATAATTCAACCCCTTGCCAAGACATTGCAGAAACATAAAGAAATAATACTGAAATAAGCCTCATTGAATTTAGTCCCAGTTAATCTTTTTTTTTTTTGATCGAAAAGTCCCAGTTAATCTAACAATACTAGCACTGCGAAGTACTGATAAAAGTATTAAACTCTCTAAATTTCTACCTTTGTCCAATGACTACATTTGCTTTGCTACCAAACAAAAGGAAACTGACCTGATACTCGTCCCCAAATTCCTCAATAAAAGCAGCTTTAATAGCTTCAGCAGAAGCTCTATGACCCCCACCAGTATCACTCATCAAAATCAGAACTCTTTTGGGTGTCTCAGTTTCGACTCCATTTAAAGGCAAACCTTCAGCCTCCAAAACACCACCACCACCACCACCATCTTCTCTCACTCCATTGCTATCCTCAGAACCAACCCGAACCGAAGCAAACCCAACCGGTATTCTATCACAGTGAAATTTAATGGCTCTATTAAACTCATTCATAATTCTAGTAACACTCGAAGCAACACCGTATCGAGCACCCAAACTGAGGGAAGCAGTAACTCTACGCCTTTTCTGATAAATTGAGCCTCCGAACCCCGAAAAATACATGAAATTTGGCTTAACTGAATAAACCCCATCCGAAACTGAGCTGTAAAAACTCTTGGCGAATGCTAAGTGACGCAATTGACTCCCCAGATCGAAGGCAGGGCCCGGTTCTTGGGCAACCGCAGAAGGTTTCTGCATTTTGGAAAGTTTTTTCTAGTCGCAGAGTTGATGAGAAAGAAGTTAAACAACTTAATCCATGCTAGTCTCTATCACAAGTAAGACTGAAATTTCGTTTATATGAAAAAGATACAGATGGAGAGAGGAATATATATGGAGCAAAGCTGAAAAAAAGAAGGGTGCAAACTGTAAAGTCACGAAATCTAATGGTGTTCTTGTAGCCACAAAGATAGGATTTATCAGTGGACTCCAAGAACATGCTTTGTTGCCTTCTCTCCACTCTGAAAATAACAAGACCAACGATTCTTGGGTTGGGTTTGGTTTGTTCACAAGCTTCGTGTTCGGTCCTCGCCGCGGTACCAGCCACATCAGACGACAAGTGCACGTCGGAATCATAAAGAACCTCACAAGATATTGCAATTGAGTCTACGACCCATGTCAGATGGGCTGACGACAGTTGCCGAACTTGGACAAGCCGGCGCATCTTCCTTCACGTGCTTTGATTTGGTCATTTGGGTTAGTATATGGCCTTGTTCATGCATGTGGGTCGGTGGGCGTCACTCTTGCTTCATTATTGAGGCCATTAGCACTTTTGGGCATGGGCATGGTCATTTGGTAATAAAAAAACTTATAGATTAAAAAAAAAACAACCAAGACAAAAAATTTATATAAGAAAATTACCAGTAATAAACAATTTGCACACGTGAAATAGATGCAACAAAAAAAATCAATTCTCTGTCATTTTCAAATTTACCAAGTTGATGATTTTAATATTAACTCAAATTTCGTTTTTAAATTGTAAAAATTTTGTAAATCTGACTAGATTCACGTTTTTATCGTACATAAAAGTTTACCAATTTGACTAACATACTTATATTGTGCCAAATTCCGTCCACTAGGCGTTGATGTCATCTCCATAATCATACATAAAAAACGTTGATGATCCGCCTGATTTCTTGGTACCATATTTGGATGCGGATGCGCGAGGGGTGGCTTTTCCCAGGGGGTTTACTCTAAATTAGTTTAGTTTGTTCTTTTACATTTCTCTTTGTAACCAAAAAAAAAAGGAAAAGAATGGTCGTACTAGCAATAAGAAAAAGCAATTAAGCATGTGAATTTCATGCGAGCTGTTGTGCTTTTGTCTTTAGATTTTAGCCTAAACGTTTTTTCTAGAATCGATGTGACACAGCTAGCATGAGATATTCATGGTATATTTAAGAGGGAAAAGAGGAACTTCGCCGACCTCACCGCCCACGATATCGATCCTTAGTGGAACCCCGGCAGCTAAAAATTATTCGGATATCTCATACTTCGACTTCTTTATCATGTTCGTTTCATCGGAAAGTTCACCGGAAATTAATTAGAGATTGAGGCATGGCGAGCTTTTTCTTTTTCTTTTTGTTTTTCTTGGGCTTGAATACTGAGCGTTTTTTATTATTGGAGAATGGAAATAACGCTTTTCCACAGAAGCAATTATTGGATCTGCTATTGACCAAAAAAGAGATTATTGCATTAGCTGCATGCATGGTTCATGATCAATACATTATCTGCAGCAAAAACCAAGTCATTGATCACATTATTGTAGAATATGGAGCATTGGAATTGGGTCCATCAATGCCGAATCTCCTGTTCTTGGTGGGTTTTTCCTAATATACATCTAATCACCCCTTATAATTTGAATAGAATACATGGTTATTTACACTATTAACAAAGATATACACAGTATCACAACATGAATCAGCACTGGGAGCTTTTTCTTTTGTAAGTTTTTTTTTTTTCTAAATTCTTTCTCAATGATGGATGATCAACTTTTTATAATTCAAACTTTTATTATTATGATTCCCAACAGAAAGTCAACAGTAAGAAAAAGGGGAAGGAGTTATGATTAACTTCGTTACTCATGATATATATATTAAATATCGTTTATGTTTAAATTAATGGATGGTTCTATCCATTTGATTAATTATAATTATAATTTTGAAATATTAAATATTTTTTTGATAATTCTTGGAATCCAAGTCAAGTTTTATAATATGTCATATTTTTTCATTAACCTTTTAATCAAAATGATATTGATAAGAAAATAATGAAAAGATTGAATTCTGATGATCATTAAGATGATCTAAACTTACACTCTATTTCACTATCAATGCTAAAGGTAATATGGCCATAATATTAAATGTAAATTAAGACAAAGATACAAATAGGGGCAACATTAAATCTTGAAATAAATTTGTTATAGATTAACAATTATTAGATTCCTTGCGTATATACATGTATATGTATTAATTACATTCATGTCAAAAAATTTAAACATCTATTCTACCAACCGCGTGCTTGCTATTATTTCTTTTGGCTTACAACTCAAATAAGATTTATTTGTTTGAACATGAGCCCAATTCATTATTTAAAAATGTCATAAACTATGATTATATAAAAAATAACTTACGATTTCTTTTGTTTATTATTGGTTAATTACGATCAGTGACAGTATAAAAATGGAAAAATGAAATAAAAGTAAAAAGAAGAGTAAGACAAATCTTTTCCTTTTGAGTTAGATTTTTGGGCAACAATGCTTAATGGTATCCAACATTAGTATCAAAGTCTAAATTACCAATATTTGTTCTTCTGTCTCGGACAAATAAGTGTTCCACCTAATACTCGATGTGTGAAGAGAGATTGTTGAGATTTCCACACTGAATATGTGTTTATAAGTATGAGAAAAATCTCACATTTGAAACTAGTTTTTAAGGTGAAAAAACCAATAGAACTCAATAGGAAGGATGGAATCCAATCCCATGGCCAACTGTGGCAAGAATCCATACTTGAAACATTGAGCTTCAAGCAATAATAAAGGAATGGATTTAGGGTGCAGACATATAACACATGGTCTATCGAAAGACGACAGCCATATTGCACGAAGGGGAAGTGGGTAGAAATTGATAATGGTAATTGGAACTTTGAGTGGTCCAATTCTACCTTTCTCATATTGGAAACGATTTATAGGGCCATACCGCATATGTTACTTTTTTCAGTTATTTAAAATTTCTTGTTTGACAAAGTGCAAAGTGCACAAGTGCTTCTAGCTTTTGAGGAAATGCTCTCATCACTCCCCCATACATGATCATCGAATCCACTATTTCTGATAAATTTCAAAGCCTTATCATCATAACGAGAGGAAATGAGAATTGTCTTGTCCAAGTGACAATTTCAAAGAATATTTGCATAACCTAAATGATAACTGCTTGATGACTTTTTTGTGTGCAACGATGGAAAAAAACGCCTTACCTAGATGTTCTTGTCTAGGGAAATTTCGGAGCAGTAACCTGATGGAGTCTAGGCAGCTGCTTTATACCCTCGATTATAACTACAACTAGAGGACTTGTAGAAAGAGGATTGGCTAAACCAATTGATGATGAAATTCTTGCTGTGCATGAACTCAGGCAAAAGAGGTTTTTTCTTTTTTATATATCATTATCATTAGGATTTTTAGATTTTACAAACAAGATTAAAATGATAACATATAATTTTTTATTAATATTAAAAAATAAAAATAAATAAAATAAATTATGTCTCACTATTTAACTTCACTTGTGGAGTTTGAAAACTCTATTAGTAATATATTAGATAATAATCTTATATATATATAAAGAATTAACTTTATATAGAATTAATATTTTAATAGGCCAACCATTAAATTTAATAATATATTCTTAATTATCCGTTATTATACACATATAATTTCAAGTCAAGTTAATATTCCCATCATTTTAAAAGAATAATATTTTTAATATAAATTAACAATTGAAATTTTATTGTTATCTAGCTAATACTAGTTAAACATTTAGTATTAACTCTAAATTTGGCATACATATTTATGTGAAAAGAACATAAAATCAACAATTATATTAAAAAATAAGATACTATATTAAATTAAATTATTTTTACACTAATGTAAGTGGATTTCTCATCATATATACGTATATAGAGAATATAGAGAGAGACCTCAATAGTTTTGCAAGTATATATAGTTTCAACTGCCATGTATGCTTTGCTTGATAAAAATGATTTTAATTACTGCAGTGTATAACGATTGTTCATTCTCCAACTCTATTGCGCAAGAAGATAGAAGGAAATAAGGCTTGGTTTCTTCACCCCATGCCACATTATCGTGAATTAATTCGTCATGCATGTTAAACCAAAGAGCTGGCTTTCTTCTACTAATTAACTTGTAAGACCGAACAAAGGAAAAAAGTTGAAAAGAAGATATTAAATTCCTGACTGAGAGTAACCATTAATCTACGTTGCTCAAGTCCCCATACGACACGCACAATGACACAACTTTCTCGTCAACGCGGTTGTCTCCTCGTCTCGGGGGCCTACCTTCAAATTGCAGGCAGCAAGTCATAAAGCTAATTTCTTAGAGGATGACTTGACCTAATGTGGAGTAATTTAAGCGTAATCATTTCTAATCATATATGGAGACGCGAGACACGTCTAGATGGCAGAAAAAAATTGCGAGTCTCCATCAAGATTGCCCCTAATTTAACCTTTCAATGTGAAATGTATACTTACGAGACCCGCTTGCTGCTTTGTTCACCGTTTTTCAATGATTTAATAATTTATTAGCATTCGGTGTAGTTCGTGTAATAGTTTAAACGAATTAAACATTCAACCAATGTTTTAGGTTATGTTCGATTTTTATTTATTAATATTTATTTTAATTTTAATAAACCATAATAAATAGAAGTATGATTCATTTATTTATGTTCATAAATAAATTTGTTCAATGTTTGTTTAAAATTTATTTGTTTAATTAATCATTTAATATTCATTTGATGTTCGATAATAATAAAATTTTTAGATTACATAATTACTTGTAAATTATTTTGATATATAATTATCATAGTTACATGTTTATGTAAGATTTTTTTTTAAATTTAGTATTATATATATTAGGGTGAATATAATTTATTTTTATAATTTTTTTGTTTAATACTACTCACAAATATGTTGAACAGGTACTTGTGAACCTCTTTGTTTAATATTTAAAAATACATGTTCGTTAATGTTTATGCGAATTTAATGAACACGAACAATATTAAAAAGCATATAAACGAACCAAACATAATGTTATTAGTTCATTTTTGATTCGTTTACAATCCTAAACAAATTCTATCCGATCATATGTGTTCACCGTGTGAATTTAGGAGAATATGATATATATATATATATATATATATTTATATATTTATATAAAAGCAAAAGCAATATGATCACGCCAAAGTCGAGAAAGACCCACACGTTCTAATTTTCTGGTGATATAGCTAGCACACAGCTGCTAGGATGGCGCAAGTAACCTCGTCAAATTGTGTTTTCACTTTGGATATACGAAATTTTGGTTAAAATTTAATCTGTTTTTGATAAAAATATTCTATTTTAATGGTTTATAGTATTTGTATACGCAATGGCATTTCCAATTCAAGTCAAACTACAAAGTAGAAAGTGTAAACAGGGATCCAATCATGCATTCTCAGTCTCAGACGAGAATATGGAAAACATGAAACCAGACAAATTTGCTTTAGACCATAACTTCATTTTGGTCTACTGAAGATCAACGCCAACAAATGCAAAACAGTTTCAAACCGCGTGAACAAGTTACGACATTGTTACTTCAACCATCATTGCCTTGTCGCTCGGGTTACAACTTTACAACATTGAAAATTGAAGGAATACTCATGAGAGAGAGTTGGGACTTGCAATACTCAACAAAAATATAAAATCTGAACCACATAAATTTGCAATAAGAATTTCAATTAAAGTTTTATAAACTATGATAAATTTGTTGTTTATTAAGAGAAGAAACCATCGAGTCTTAACGATAAACCAGTTTGAGAAGTAATGATGATTGTTTTAACAAGTTTCTTCGATTGTGAAAAAGTCAAAAACAGTTGCAGGAAAATGTTAAACAAAAGTTATTAAAATAATAAATGGCAATCATTATCAGGTTGGCAAAGGTCGCCATTACTGTTCTCTGTTTAATCTCCATGGTTAATTAATGGAGTAGGGAAAATAGAAGGAGCATAGAAAGAGAAAAACAGACAAAATAAGAAAAATAAAGATAGTTCTGCAAATTTTTGTAACAAGTAATCAAAGAAACTGCCATCCTGGATAAATTTCGAGAAACCATGATTTGATTTGTTGCCAACCAACGCCAAACCTCCATAAACAAGCTAGGGTACTCATACAACAAACAATAACATCCTTTAACCCACAAATGATCTAAAACCCAAGAAAAAAGTTGT
Source organism: Heritiera littoralis (assembly GCA_031772115.1). NCBI lineage: Eukaryota > Viridiplantae > Streptophyta > Magnoliopsida > Malvales > Malvaceae > Heritiera > Heritiera littoralis. The sequence goes on from JAPDPK010000003.1 coordinate 858,513, forward strand.
AAAATTTTTACCATTCTTTGCACAATAAAACAACCCTAATCTCGTTTGTCCTGACTGGGTGAAGTAAGTGGAAAAAGTGTCAGGAGCTCCGGTGGTTGGCTTCCTCTAGGCGTGTTTAATGGTGATGGATGCAAGTAAAAGCCCTTCTCTGCAATCGCCTTTTCCTCCTCCGAGACCACTGGAGAAGACGGTGATACGGTACCAGAACTCGAGTAAAAGGGTGATTCAGACCCCAGAGGAGTCACCGGACTGGGAATCGGCGAGTCGAGGCGGCGAGCTTGACTGGGAGAGCAGAAACCAGGTGAGTTGCGTAGAGTGGTGAGGCCAAGCTTGATCTCGAGCTTTCTCATGGTGTGCTGCCTACGTTCTTGGAGCTTGAAGGGTGGCCGGCGTGGGCCTGTCGGGTCACCAGGAAGGGAATGTTTTGAGGAGAGCCTTCCAGGGAAGGTAACAGGGAGTTTCTCTGTGTCGCTGGCGAATCCTGTAAGCTTCTGGACCAGGTCTCTGAAGGTGTTTGCATCAGCCTGAACGAAAGTTGTTGGCGTTGGCGTTGCAGGTGATGGCGAAGCTACAGTGTTGAGGTGCTTCTCCATTTCAAGCCGACGAGAAATTATAAAAAGGGAGAGCTCAGTTTAATTTAGACAATAATTGGCTTTAGAGAGAACAAAACTGGTTGAACAAAGTAATTCTTGTTGATTGTTTTATAGAGAAGAGAAAGAGAATGTTTGATGGGATGTTTGTGTAAGTGTGTGTATTTTGGGCTGGGCTGTGTTGTAAGCGACGTCAGTGATGTATTTTAGTAGGGATTAGTTTGAAGAGTATCGGTATTGTATGATGTGGCAACACGTAAAATATGAATTTGTGTCCTACTTTAAATACAATTTTTTAAAAACAATTATATTTCTATATAAGTTTTATCAAAATTTAATTTTTATCATCTTTATATTATTTATTTGTATCGTTTTCGTATGCATGTTGCCATGTGAATTGTCAGTTCTATACCATACACATGCAAACTTCCCCTTTCTTTCCCATGCAAATTTATTTCTGAAAATGTACCCAAATCTCAAAGTTTAACTAATCTAATTTAATAAAGGATTACATATATAAATGTTAAATAGAACTATACACATATACAGAATAATAATAAGGTTTCTAATTACATATATGATACACTATTAATATATAGATTTTATATACTATCATCTAATTATATCATAAATGATATTTCATTAATTAATCAATTTAATAATAATTTTTAATGATTATTTATTTTAAAATTTATATAATAAGATGACATGTTATATATCATTAACCGTATATGAAATTTATGTATGAACAATGTATAAATATAAATTTTAAATAAAATTATATACTATTACTAAAATCTTATAAAAGGATATATATACACACCCCTTTGAGGTCAACTCATAAGTCATAACTCATAACCAAACAAAGGCATTAAAATATTTTAAAAGTAGGCTCTCATATTCACGCTAATTCGAAAGAGATTAACTTCAATTTTGTTTTCAAAGAAAACCCTTTTAAATTTAACTCACTGTCAAGCTGATGATGATTGCAAGGAGATTAAATGAATAATGAATGATTTAAATAGTTGACAATTAAAGTTGGTTTGTTTCCATTGTTAAAATTGGGTATGGAAGGGTAAGTGGTTGCTGTCAAGTGGCTTAATTAAGTTGGATCATCTCTTCTGACTTACACCATGGATGTGCACAATCCTCCTTCCCCATTGTATTATCACACTAAAACTTATATCAGTATTATTTTTTGAATTTGAGATTTAGTTTAAATGGTTCATGTAATCGTTTTTAATATATAATATATTTTCAATAGATTTAAAATTCAAATTATAACACCTGGAATTCTATATTTTATTCTTAGATTTCGATCTTTTTTTTTTATAGAATGCTATCTATAATAAGGATAAAGAGAATCATCAGTAATAATTAGCTAGCTTTGAAAACAATGGGATTATTTTTATATTAACAAATGAAACAAAAGGCTAACAATTTTTTGATTGAATAAAAAAAATTATACATATTTTAAGGTTTGAATTCGAATCTAAATAATTTTATACTTAAACTCCTAATTATCAAAAAAAAAATCAAATGAAACAGAAGGAGCATGCTTTGCTTGCCAAATAAAGAACTGTAAAAAGGATCAGACCCCATAAAAATTGCATCTTACCTTTATGAGGTAGAGTGTGTAGAGAACAATGCATGATTAATTTCTCCACTTTAATATTTTGATTCGGTTGGATTTTGAAAATGACTAATACAAAAGGTAAGCATGATAGTTAAGTACATTTTGATCTAATACAGTTAATCAACACAAATTTTTTATTTATTCTTTGCTTTTCTATCTCAAATCATAAAGGCATGGCTAATTAAGTGAAGTTGCCTTATTAATGCTTTAATTACTACAAATTTATTGATTGATTGAAAGCAATAAGCACGATGGGAAGATATCTCCTAATTCACTCTCATTTGGAATTTTAATAGTACTTTTTTAACCATCCATTTCTTGATTTATTCATAATTAAAAAAAGAAAAATTGGAATTTTTATAAAAACAAACATGAATATTCATTTTATTTATTAAAAAAAGATCGCAGTATGAATTTAGAAAGAAAAAAATGCTGCCACTTAAGCAGGCTAATCTCTTGATTGGAGTTTGGGCCAAGCTTATAATTGACAATTTAGATTGTTTTTAGGTTCTCAAGAAGACCCAATTAGCATTGATTCTTACCTTAAAAAATCAGAAATGTTTTCCCTGAAGACGCGTAGTTACCCCAAGTCCCCAACGGCCCAACCTGACATGTTATTGTTTAAACTTGTTCCACCTTTGAACAGTAGGCAAAGCCTGGAACTTTGAGCAAATCCAACAGCAAGTGCAAATCAACTGTTTGATTTTTTTTTCCCCCTTCTCGGTCCAAACAAGACATGGGTCGTGGGGCCCTTCGCTCGTCCATCGTTTTAGCCAGCCAACAGCTCATAGCTCGCAGTTTATCTTCATTTTCCCTTTTTTTTCTCTCTTCGAAAACGAGGGAACTTTCGTTGGGTTGTAGCCAATTTGCTCACCTTTCTTTCTCTAATTTTCTCAGACAAAAAGAAAATATCTTTGCAAAGGAAGATAGTAATACCGGGAATGAAGAGTTGGGCGAGTTGTTACCGGCCGGTTGTCGTGGGCAAATCAATTGACAAGAAAGACATGAGCTTTGTGTCGACAAATAGAGTGGCGTTCAGTGCTCGGGCTCTACCTCAAGGCACAGCAACAATTGCAAGGTCCAACGGTTCAAGGGTTTTGCGTGTCAGAGCTTCTGCAATTGATTCCTATGAGAGCTCTTCCGATTTTGTTAAGCGTATGGAAAAAGCTTGGGTCATCTCCCAGGTATAATTTTTTTTCTTTTAATGTTATTATTTGTGGCCTGGAATTCAAATCTTTTAGTTTGGGTTTTGTTTTCGAATTGCTACATTCCCAATTTCATTACATCAAAGATTGAGCTCCTATGGTTGTAGAATTTCAAATTTGTTGCAAATTTATCCATTAAAACGCATTTCTAAAATGTGAAAGGATTAGATTTGATTGGATATATGTAGAGTGATTTTATTTTCTTAAACTTTGTGGTAAGTGATAATGGGTGGTTGACATTGGATGTGTCTTAGATATTTTAATTCTGAAGAATTTCGGTTATCCATGGCTTTATCCGATTGAAGAAATCTCTGGTTGAGTAGATTGAGAAATGGGGATTGTGGAGTGCGCTATTTTTTTTCATTAGTTGTGTGCATATTTAATTAACTGGTTGTCTGAATTCGTTGGTAGCTTCAAACTCCATTATAGTTCATAGAATCTCTGGTTGAGTAGATTGAGAAAGTAGATGTGCTATAACATAACAAAAATGTTTAATCCTATTGTTCATTATGTTTCTGCTGTTCGTAGTGCCATGACATAAAGAAATACTCTAGGAAAGATGTTCCAAGATATGTTGATACCATTGAAATGCATGGGATTTTGAGAATTCATCCTGCTTTCGCTGAAAAAAAAAAGTATTGTTGATATGTTGTTTATGCTCAACAAAAGGGACTGCAGCCCTTTCATGTAGGATGCGTTTGGAACTTGTTGACTCTTTGAGCCTATTAAAGGCCAAACAAATTTCCTAACTCTTTTGGGTCCTAATAATTTCTTTCTTCATGATTTTTATAGCAACCGAGGCCAATTGCTTGTTCTTCATGCGACTCCAAGGGACACGTTGAATGCAAGTGGTGTGGGGGCACAGGCTTTTTTATCCTTGGGGATAATATGCTCTGCCAAGTTCCTTCTAGAAATACTAGTTGTGTAATTTGTGCTGGGAAGGTAAATATATATATATATATATATATATATATATATATATATAAACAATAGGCATCTCCACACTACATATATGCATATCCTCAATAATCTTTAGCATGCAATAGCAGATGCTATACTTTGAACTGCCCTACTTGCTGAAACATTTTTTTCTTTCATGGTTATTTTAGGGATCAAAGTGCTGCTCTGACTGCAAAGGAACTGGATTTCGTGCCAAGTGGCTGGGTGAACCTCCTATTTCCAAATAGTGGATAGTTTCTCCATTGTTGCCTGTTGGCTGTTGTCAAGTTAAAATGTTGTAGCCTGTTGGCTGCAAACCACCATAAAATTTATTTGTTATGCCCACTAGGATTACCATAGCTTCTTTTGACTCCAAAGCACAAATCACACCATGTATTTTTTTGTTCATGTCTTTGTACGATATTGTCTCCTTATGAAAAAAGAGAAGATACAATAGTTGTTACTTATGGATGAAATTTTCAGAATGTAATATAATTCATTGTTTATCGAGGCAAAATATCTTATTTTTTATGCATAGCTCCAAAATGTAGCATGAAGAGATCCAAAATACAGTCTTTCTGGAGAAGACAGATTTAATGCTTGAAATGGTTTTGCAAACTGCCTTTTGGAATTGCTATTTCCTTTACATGCATTAAGTTCTAAGAAGGGACATGAAATTGTTGGCATATTATCATCACCTTAGTGGAAATGGAGAACCATCTCATCATCATCTTCTTCATTAAAGCTTTTATCTCAATAGATTGGGTGGAAATGGACAATCATTAGAGTTTTTATCCCAATAGATTGGGAGATAAATGGAGAATCATCTAATTTGGGAAAAAAATATGCGAAGCAATGAAAGATGGGGTACATACACATTACAAAAATTTTTTATCCCAATAGATTGGGAGATAAATGGAGAATCATCTAATTTGGGAAAAAAATATGCGAAGCAATGAAAGATGGGGTACATACACATTACAAAAATACTAACTATACAAGAATTTATGTTTTTTAGTTCATATGTCAACCAACGCAGTGAACAATGATAAATATAACACCTAAAAACATAAAGTTCTTGGTAACACCAGAAGATTCAACTCATTGTGGTTTTCTCAACTCATCATCCTTGTGAAATCGCTAGTAAAGTGAATGTTGATCAGTTGCTTTGCACAATAGCTGAGAACAGTAATTTGTTAATATCCTCAGACCCTGATTCCTGCATCTTGTCGCCTGCATCAATATTACAGAAGTGTTCAAATAAAGTCATTGATGCAAATGTATTGATATCTAAGAGAGCAACTTTCTTTCACTCGTGCAAAACCAATTTCTTACGCACATGTAAGAGTGTATCTCAAAATTATTCCCACATTTTGTTAGGTTTAGGAACCTTAACCAACTCCTAGCAGCATATACAAATTTAAGCTCTAAGTATAACAGGGAAACAAAACTTTAGCCTATCTTAATCTGAAAGTACTATGATAAGCAATCAAACAAGCTCATGGAACTCCATACTCTCCTCCTCACAAATTTTAGCTCACAAAAAATGTTTATATGCAAGTATTGAGAGAGCAGAATATATTATAACAAGCCAAAAAAAAAGCCACTACTTCTGAGTCTATTAGATCCAAAAGTCAGTCTGTACCATCTGAACGCCAAATTTTATAGGGACAAAAATGAGGTCCTAATTTCCACTTGCCAATGCCTGTTCTTACATTCACTTAGAGCAATTTCAGACCACCAAGATAATGAGCCTATCATATATTCATATACGCCAACCTTTCCAATCCCAAAGGTTATATCGCCACCATGATCTCTTTTTCCCTTGTGGAATAAAGTGAAGAATGGTATCTGCCATTATCGAGCAAAGCAACAAACTTACCGATTCTTGATCTGACTTGAACTGTCCACTCATCAATGATCTGCATGAGGCAAAACATCAAGGCGATGAAAATCTTTCTTCTAAACCATATCAGTTTTAAGTGAGTGAAATGTCAGATATGAAGTGCCAAACTTTATGAACAAATGTCGGCTTTCAGAAAAATCTAAACTACCCATGAAACGTCTAAGCATGGGAGTTTAATCTTGAGCAGAGCCCAGAAACAATTTGATCTCGGTTGCTTGCTGGCAAGTGGTGCAATCACTCTGGACACCACTTGGAAATAGGCAACCTTAGCAACTGGTGCATTGAACATTGATCAATATCTTCATCGATCATCAGCATAACCATTAATTATCATGCTTTCCTCCATTATAACTTCATGCTCCCACTGATTACAACAGGTAATGTCTAAACAAACACAGCCTAGAATTGGCAAAAAAGAAGGGAAACCTGATTGAAGTTGGTAAATGCTGGATCATCAGAATCACTGGTGAGAGGAATGCCCATTGATGTTTGCATACGCTGGAGTAAATTTCTGTTCCCAACAATAGTTGTCGTAGCCTTATCTATCAAATCCTGAAAAATAAATGAATGAATAAACAAAGGTCAACTCCAAATATCACCATGTCCCTCAACTTCGAAAGATTTAAACTTTCAAAAGAAACCCCACTGAAACTCCTTAGATTAAAAAAGCAAAACCTGTTTGGCCGATAAAAGCTCACGGCATTGCTCTGTCAAGCTCGATAATTCTTCCTGTATCTTCTTTATTCGAGACACCAACTTCATAGGATTCGCCTGCAATCAACACTCAAAAAACCTCAATTGAGTTAAAATTACTTTCATTTTTATTTTCCCCTTAGAATGTAAAAAGAAGATAAATGAAAATGAAAATTTAGGAATCTAAAATGGAATTTGCAGAAATTTGGCTTACATTATCAGGATAAATTTGTTGAAACTCCTTCTCGAGCCTGTACTGAACCACGAGGAGATCATGGTTCGCTTTGGTGAACAAATTCACCAAATTATCTGCCGCTTGATGATGGTTTTGCTCCTGATGATTCCGATGACCCATCCTCCCTGTTTCTTTCACCCCAATTAGGGTTTTCCTCTTTTGAATTATGATATTTGCCGCCTGCTAACGAAGCCGAGGGCTTTTTCATTTTAAATTGACGCGCCTGTTAAGAGCTTGGAGTTAAGGTTCTAGTTTCCCATTAATTTCACTTCCCCAAAAATATTTGGGTTTTTTAATGTGCAGTCTCAATTATATAATAAAAAGATAAATGGTCGTGTTTATTTATTTTTATTAAAGCTATACAACCAATTTAGTAAAAAACACCACAAATCGAGTAGATAACGGTGACATTTTGTAAAATTTGGATTAGAATTCAAATAATTTTATTTTTATCTTTAATTATTTAATATTTTTTGTAACAAAAAAATATTAAAAAACATAAAATTATTAATAGGGAAATACTAAAGGCAATTGCACTAAAACATTACCTTTTTAACACTTAGATTTGGAAAAACGACGTCATTTTAAGTTTTAAATTGAAAATGGACACAAGTTACAACAAAAAGAATAAGAGTGCTGCTATTTGCAACCAATTTTTTACTTTACACAACCGATTTTTATTTTTCAAAAAATATTATGACATAAAACATAATATTAATATTTTAATATATATTTTTACGGTACTCAAATAAAACATAATATTAATATTTTAATATATATTTCTTTAAAAAATTTTGAATTTTTGGACTTGATGGGCCGAAATTAACCTTGAAATTTTACTACACAGTCCAATCCAACTCACGACCAAATCTATCAGTAACAACCTTGATTATTTTTTGCCGTGGCCCGTTGGCACCAATTTCCAACCTACGTGGCCCACTTCGAAATCAGGTCGGCAGTATTGCATTTCCCGGCTCGCGCGCCACTCCCTTGAGGGCCTAGACTCCGACATCCGATTTCACACCGGTCCAACTGACCTTCCCGCGCAACGGTAACAAAACGCGCCGCTCCCTCGGATCCTTTATTTATCTCCTAAACTTCCTCGCCAAGTAATAGGATTTTCTCTTGGACTCAATCAGTTTGTTCTCAATTAAAAGACTACTTGCTCCTAAACACTCCTTGCTATAAATTGCCATTCAATTACTTTGTTCTTCTAAGAATCTTAATCTTTCTCTCACTCTCCCAAAAGCTTTTTGCGCTTTCTGCTTTTCAGTGATTTTTTTTTCTCTTTGAATGGGCGAAGCAGTGTACGCAAACAACGAAATGCCTCCTCTTCCAACAACTCCGCCAACTATCGGCTCGTCGTTGATTCCGGTGATCAACAAGCTCCAAGACATTCTTGCTTCTTCTGGTACCGAGTTGTCCGATATTTCTGTACCTCAAGTCGCGGTGGTTGGTTGCCAGAGCAGCGGCAAATCAAGTGTGCTCGAGGCACTCGTTGGCCGCGATTTTCTGCCTCGAGGATGCGATATTTGTACTCGAAGACCGTTAGTTTTAATGTTAGAAAACCGTCATCCAAATTCAGGTGACGATCGCAGTGAGTGGGGTGAGTTTCGCCACTTACCCGGCCGCCGCTTTTATGATTTCTCCCAAATTCGACGAGAAATTCAGGTTCGGTTATCTGTTTTTTATCTTTCAATTCTAATATTTGGAAATATTAAGTTCAGTCGATTATCGAATTGATATTTAGAATTCTGAAATTTCATTATATTGTCAAATTTGGAAACTCTTGCTGTCTTTTTGAGCAGTTTTTTTTTCTTTAAATAATTGTTAACTGGTGTAGGCTGAGACTGAAAGGGAAGCAGGTTGTAACAAAGGGGTGTCGGACAGACAGATTCGACTAAAGATTGCCTCTCCCAATGTCCTTAACATGACTCTTATCGACTTACCTGGCATTACCAAGGTTCCTGTGGGAGATCAACCTAGTGATATAGAAGAGAGAATTAGGAGAATGATTATGGCACATATCAACAATGAAAATTGTATCATATTGGCTGTCAGTCCGGCAAATTCTGATTTAGCTACATCCGATGCACTACAGATAGCTAAATTAGCTGATCCAACTGGTAACATAAAACATGTTTAGTTTTTATCTTATGTCTGTGTATGCACGAGTTCTTTTCTTTGATACTTATTGCAATGAACTGACATATACATTTTCAGGTTCTCGGACAGTTGGTGTAATCACAAAGGTTTGTCTTATTCCTCTTAGGAAACAAGAAGGAAAATTTAATAAGTGACTCAATCTTTCTCATCCCTTGTTATTGTTTTCATCCTCACTGACTATCTTATGTGATGCAATCTTTCTATGCAGCTTGATATTATGGACAGGGGAACTGATGCCTGTAACTTTTTGCTTGGAAAGGTGGTTCCACTTAAACTTGGTTATGTTGGTGTTGTGAATCGCAGTCAGGAGGTATAAGTTATTAAAGGCTGCAGTTGACAGTTCAGTGTAGTTTATCTGCAATTCTTCCATAAATTGGACCACTGTAGTGTGTGTTTGTTTCTATTTCATAGTTTTTTTTTCCCTTTTTGGATTCTTTCCTTTATGGATACTTTAGAGTTAGCTTTGATGCGACCAGTTTTGGATGGTTAGGACTTAGGGAATAATATGCTTGTAAAATGAGTAAGACCCTAATAATAATGTTGTGATACGGAAATGCAAGGAGAGACTGGGAGCTTTTTAAATTAATTATTGTCACTGTTTTTTCTTTTCAAATTCATTGAATAGGTGAGGTAAAGATGATATCTATTTTGTTGTGTGTTACAGGATATTAATAAAAACCGTAGCATTCAAGAAGCACTTGCGTATGAGGATCGGTTTTTCCATGATCATCCTGTATTTTTTATCCCTCAAATAGAATTGTGACTTCGAGGTCCTTTACCTCACATATAATCTAAAACTTTGCTCTTTCTTGAAGGTGTATAATGGTGTTTCTGATCGTTGTGGCATTCCTCAATTGGCGAAGAAGCTGAATCAGGTTGGTTTATGACTGCATTTTGTCAAACTCCTAATTTGTTTAACAATTATATATTTTTTATTTCTATTCTGCACTTCTTATATTTTTTATATTTTTGTGATTGATTTGTCTCTTTCCAGGTCCTAGAGCGGCATATCAGAAGGGATCTCCCACGTTTGAAGGCTGAGCTAAACTCTCGTATGCATGCAGCTAAGAAAGAGCTGCAGATGTGTGGAGAAGTTGTGGAATCAAAGGTAAGTTGTCACAGCCTTACAATCTCTTCTCTTGGACAATGTTAATGGTGCTAGTCTACCTGTTTGAGTTCGGGTTTGTAATAGCTTTGTATTCAGGTTGACCTCTCAATGTATTACCATTTGATTTTAGGCTGTATGCTTTAATTGTAATTTGTATTCAAGAATGTCACTGAGGCCTGAGTTGTTATCATTTGGGAGTTATACATCATCGCATTTTCTGTTTTCCTTGTATGATACTGAACAAATATTTTATTGCTGCTAACTGTTGAGGTATAAGTAATAATTCTTATGATTTGCTGATGGCTGCATATAGTTTTAAATATATTTACCCATATACCTTCATATTCATGAATTTGCCCCAGTAAAGCTGATCATGTTTCTTGGAAAAATTGGATTTTATTTTCTTGGGATTATTAGCTTTGTTAAAATTAATCTCTCAGACTAATACACGTCCATATCCAGGCAGAACAAGGATCAATTTTATTGGATATTCTTAGAAGATACTCTGATGGTGAGGTTTTTATTTTACTCATTAAAAGTTCCATTTCTATTGTATCAAAAACATATATGTGCTTATTTTATTCCATTCTTGATTCAAGTTTTAGTCAACGCATAGGACTTTTGTAATTATCACGGAATTTGTAGTGGTCCCTTCCTATTTCAGTAATTGTTATTCAACTCTTCTTTCTTTAATTTACGCGTATTATCTTACCAATCATTGGGTACAATTTTGCAAATTGTGTGGTGTCTTTTAGTTTTAGGTGGGATGGGGGAATGTGACATCATCAAATATTCTGCTGTCGCTAACCTTTCCTGTTTGATTTTTTCTCATTGGTGGAAAGATTTCTCTGCTATGGTTGATGGAGAAAGTCAGGAGATGTCAACTAAAGAGTTGTGTGGGGGAGCCAGGATCCGCTACTTTTTTCAGTCAATGTTTGTGAAGCTGTTAGAGGTGATGGTTCTCTCTTTCTGAAGTTCTTATGTAATTAATGTTCTATTGCTCTGTATTATCTGGAATACACACCACAACACCCCAACCCCCCCCCCGCGGAGAACTAGGACATTAACTGTATTTTACAGGAAATGGACCCTTGTGGCAGTCTGTCTGATGAGGATATTGCATATGCCCTTAAAAATTCATCCGGTCTAAGAAATGTTCTATTTGTCCCAGAGGTGAGTACAATGGGGGTAATTTATTATACATTCTTTCTCTTCCCTATTACTTTCCCATTGTCCAAATCATGGATATTTTTCGTTGGGTTTCAGGTTCCATTTGAAGTTTTGGTAAAAAGACAAATTGCTCAGTTGTCAGACCCTTGTCACCAATGTGTACGGATTGTCTATGATGAACTGATTAAGGTAAGAACAGTGCTTCATGTAGTTCTGGGAGTATAATGAAGTTATGAGCTTAATATGTGGATATGATGAGTGTATAAATTATCTCCAACAGATCAGCCAGGCTTGTGAATCAACTGGATTGAAGAGGTTCCCATCTTTAAGAAGGCACGTAAATGAAGTTGTACGAAAATTTTTAGATGCTGCTGCTAAGCCTGCTGAGGCTATGATACAAAACCTCATTGAGATGGAGGTTATTTATTTCTTGTTTTCTATATTATGTCTGCAATAATCTTGAATTAGATTGATTTATATGCTTGGCAAAGTTATGGTGTACCACTTAGTTAATAGCAATCCTACAACGTATAGCTGCCATTATTGAAACCATTTATAATCACAGAAAGTAATGAGTTTAGACCCTGAAATTTGTTGTAATGCTTGATCACATGTGAGAGTTGAAGCCATCAAGAATGGGTACGATAAAAAGAATGACACAGTAAGTAGTTTCTAAAAACTTAAGCTAGATATGTCGCTATGCATGTGGTTGCATGTGTTACACATATGTGTATCCCTTATGGAAGTATCCATTGGTTCAAGAAGATAACTAGTAAGAAACAGAACAAAACTTCAGAAAAGGTTGATGAAAAAGGTGAGTTTTGATGAGTCAGAATTAAGAGATCTGAGGACCTTGTTGGGGCTCTTTGGCGACCGTGTAATTTAATTTTAGTTTGCATGTAAATCTTCTTGGGCAATGCTCTTTTAGTATTTTACTACTTAAGCTTTGCTTGGTAGAAAGGAAAGAAAGGGGTGGGAATGGAAAATTTGTTAATCTAATACGAAACCTATCTTATAGATCAACAAAATTTCCATCTTTGCCTCTTTGTATCCTTCCCACCAAGCAAAGCCTTAATGTCTCTGTTGATATTTTAATATAATCAGTTCCCATTTATTCGTATGCTTTTTCACTTAGATAGGTTTTGGTTAGCACCATCTTTAGCATAGCAAATTTGGCACCAACTGTTAGTTGTTTTGTTTTTTTGGTAGTTCTTATTTGGTTTGAATTTTACTGCTTTGGTCTTTTAATTCCATTTGATATGAAAGCAGCTTAGTCCCTTATTTTTTGTGTCTCAAGCAACTCTTCCATGGTTGATCAACAAAGTTGACTAGTTTAGCATACCGAATTAATTTTTACCTACACTGTTATGATTCACCTCAACTTAGCGTGATTTCATATATTAGTTCATATGACCTACTCCAGTATTGAGATAAAGGCTTTGATGATGATGATGATATGATGATGACTATTATAATTCACCTGCTAAGATATAAGTTACCATGTCTTATATGACTATCATATATTTGATTTTATATGCATGAAATAAATTTTTATGCGTTTTCATTATTTCATAATATCAGAAGGATTATATAAATTCTTCACATCCAAGTTTTATTGGTGGGAACAAAGCTGTTGAGCTTGTGCAGCAGATGAGATCATCAAAGGTATAGTTTTCCTGGCAATTGAATCGATCAATGAATGAAATAGTTAGTTTAATGAATTAGCTTAGCTTTTGTAGTTGTTGATGTGGCTGTAGGGTGGGGGTTTACCCCTTTAGCATGATTTATAGGTTTATGTTGCTTTCTTTGATTCAGCATTCATTTCACCTGTGTGAGACTGAATATTGAAGATAAAAGTCAAGTTTGAACTTGAATCTGAAAGATCTGGAGGGATGGACAGTTAAATATTTTGTGTTAACAGCATGCATTATGATTATATGTTCTATTATCACTGAATTGAATAGCAGATAATTGGTATGAGATCTATGTCTAAGGTTGATTCACATTTAATAAAATCTATTTGAATTTAAATAATTACAACTCTATATCAATGACTATATGATCCTTACATTATTTCTCATTGTTATTTGATTAGTTTTTCTGCTACAAAGAATGGGTTAGGTTGTTAACTTTCTGCATGATATAGACACATTTACTTCATCTTCATATCATTCAGGAGAGAGTGGATATTGAAAGGGTACCTACATCTGAGAAGGGCCAGATATCCCTAACTGTTGCTGCTAGATCGGTTGTGAATGGTGTGCCTAACCAGGTGTTTGTTTTTACATTTTTATTTTAGTAGTTTTGGTAAGACAACTATGTTCGGAGAGGAAGGAAAAAGGAGGGAAACTTTACTAAAAGGAAATTGATAGAAATGACCACAAACTTCTCCAAGTTTCAGGCTTTTATCTTATTACATTAGCTTTCTTATTTGTCAGTGCCAACATATGTTGGTATCCATTTTTTTAGTTCTTAATATCTGAATGCTTTTGTTGAGCACCATAATATGGGAGCTCCATTCATGTCCTTAGGTGTATCTCCTTGAAGTCCTCAAACAGAGTCTTAATCTCAGTCCTGGGTCATATGAAGTTCATATCTTTGAGTATTTGAATGCTTTAATTACTTACAATGAGAATGGTTGAGCCTTAGTATGCTGGACTAGAATGCATCACGCCTACCTATGTGCAATCCTTTTAAAGCAATAAGAAAATACAATTATGCTGTATTATCACATAGGAGTCCGGTAATTTTGTGAGGAACAATATTAAGCTAGGGCCAATTAGCATCGTGGTTCAAATTGTGGTTACATCTTGGTGGTAGAATTGGGTTAAATTTAACAAGAACACTTGAAGAAAAGAGAAGGGGAGAAAAAGAAGAAGAAAAGGAAGAAAGAACTATAAAAATCAAGAAATAGAAAATTCATTTCCTAGGGGTATCATGCTTACCATTTACTCTTTGAGCACTCATTCTATGGTGACATTTTGGCAGGGAAATCGTCCTCGTTCAAATAATGAGAGACCTATATTAACTGGTAATTGACTCTAACCTAAAGTCAATCCAAGTTTGTTTGTCTTCTATTTATTTTTCTTTGCTTTCTGACATGATACCTTTTATGACTGATTTATTGTTTCTTTTCTTTTATATTTTGAAAAGAAAATATGTCATTTCCTCTTTGTGTGTTTGTGATTGGTGTGGGTCAGAATATTTCAGTGTATCAAGATCATGCATCAAGATCGTGCTGCAATTTCAACATTTTAATAATTTGTATAGTAACCTTCCACTTGGCAGAAGATATAATATGGGATGGTTGTATATTGTATTTCATTTTGTTGTCACATCTTGTAGCTAATGGCCTTTGTGGAGATTCTAACCCTACTCTGTGTTATTAACTTCAAGAAAAAGTCATTTATGTAATACTTGTAGCTTTGAAAGGAATGGAAGGGGTGATTTCGAATTGAAGATAATATAAAATTAAATTAGGTGTATAGTAATTAAACAATGAATCTTCTGAGCAAGTTTATGATTCGGACATAGATGATGCTGATAGGCCTTGGCATAAACGGTTTGTAAAGCTGTTTGTTACATGAACATTAACTTTGGTAACTCTTATGTAGTTGGTAGTTCATCAACAAGGACTTGGGGTATTTCATCAATATTTGGAAGCAGGGCCTCATTGATTAGGAGTCCAGCTATTGAATCTCCTGGAGAAACTCATCAAGAAGTGGAGCATATGCAATCAACTATCCATCTGAGAGAGGTACTTGTACATTTCAAAGATTTGCATCTTTTTGTGTGAGAGGGGAGGTTGCTTTTTTTTTTTTTCTGAATAGTGACATATCTTATGTATGTTCACTTCCTTTATGTTTGACTTTGGTGATCTCAGCCTCCCTCTATCTTAAGACCACTTGAAATGTCAGAGAATGAAGAAAAAGAAATCATTATCACTAAATTACTCGTGCAATCCTACTTTGATATAGTCCGGAAGAACATTCAAGATTTAGTGCCAAAGGCTATAATGTACTTTCTGGTAATACTGTTTCCTTTTTCTCTCCAGTTGGTTTTTAACTTTTTATTCTGATGAGTCTAAATTAAAATATTTTCCCCTTCAATATGCCAGGTCAATTATACAAAAAGGAACCTTCCTAACACTTTAATACAAATATTGTACCGGTATGGCTCTCGCTTTTGGTTGATGGTGTAATATATCATTTCTTAGTTTTTAGTTTGCAGATGAGGTGAAATGAAAAAAGGTTCTTTTGGCACTCGGTAGTTGTGCTGGCATTATTATTTTCTAATATGAGCTCCTGAAATAATGTTAGTCATGAAGAATAGTTTTATTTTAGTTCTGGTCTGTAGGTTAGGTTCCAAATATAAAAAGAATAAAATGTATCAAAAGGGAGAGGGATAATGATGGAATAGTTCTATTAATTCGGGTTTTTTAATTTGATTTTTTTAGCCATGCATTCATGGAACATGTTCATATGAATGTAGTTTTCTCTTCTTACAACCCCCCTCTCCCTTTTCATTGTTCTTGTGGTGGGGATGTCTTTATCTGTCCAGTTCAAGTTATGACAAAAAAGATTTAAAACTTATGTCTGTATTTTTGAAATATGCAGAGAGAACCTTTTTGAAGAACTCTTGCAGGAGCAAGATGAGGCTGTTGCAAGAAGAAAGCACGCTCGAGAAATGTTGCATGTTTTGCAGCAAGCTGTTAAGGTTTGTAGTTACTTTAATTTGAGGGAAATGTGTATGTGTTTGGCTACTACTGGCCCTCGTTTTTTTAGTTTTTTATTTTTTTTGAAAGGCTAGATAATTTCAATTCATTAGTAGAAGAGATTAGTACACAAGCTCTTCATAGGAAGTAAAATATGCATGCATCAAAACCAATCCAACCATGCTCGAAACAAACAAGCTTCGATGCCTCCAAAGCAGCCCCCACTTGAATGAATTGAAGCCACAACAGAAACTTCATTGCCACAAAACATCAAACAGCTTAAAATCATGTCTTAGAAGTGCCCAAATCTTGCATAGATACGAAACAGGTGATCCCAAATCACTGAATCAGAGTACACACAACAGACACAACTAGGAAGAGAAAAACCAACACTAGTCTCAAACCAGGTTACAGTCAGATGATAAAAGATTACCATCAAACGGTCTAGCAAATTTTTATTTGAAACAAATTTCTTTAACATGTAATGTTGTTTCCTTATTATGTGTTTAGTTTTTGAAGTATGAATATCTACTAATATACGTGCATAATTCTTGGATATTCACCATTTCACCTCTTTCTTCTTGTTCTTTGATCTTGGGCTTTCATGGATCATATTTGTCTCTTTGGACTGAAAATATTGGTTTACCTGTTCTAGACGCTTGATGAAGTTGACTCTGATGTGGAGTCCCAATATAGGAGTACAGACTCAGGTGCTGATGCTAGTTCGGGGTTGACAAGGTTTCCAGATGCAACCAACGTTAGGAACAGTTCATCTTATAGATCATCATCCAGTAAGCCCAGAGCTAGGAAACTACAGTATGTAGAAGAGCCGTCATTGTCTCACTACTATAATGGTGGAGTTAACTATTAGGTGGTTGTAATGGATGTCCCGACAGAATGAAGTTGATGCGAGTAGGGTGTTTGATGCATCCCATAAATGGTGGCTTATTCCTCGTCTATGGAGTTTCATATATTAAAGTCAAGTTTAGTTACTTAGGTTTGTTGTTTCATTCTTTTTCTACACGAGAATTTAATATTGTCGGATACAATGGAATGGACCATTGAGTTTAATGCGGCTGGTTGTACATTGTAGACTTCCTAGATAGCATATATTTCCTTGTATAGTAATCTAAAATTTTGTGGTCATTTTACCTTCGTTTTCTTTGGTGTAAGTATTCCTATGTTGCTTGCAGAGTAATTTTGTCAAGAAACAGTGTTTCTCTTTGTTTTTAATTTTTTTTATTCCCTCTCCCTCCGATTCAGAATTATCAAAGAAGAGGCAGTTTATTTGAATTGTTGATTAGAATAAAGGATTAGCCAAAGATTACACCGGCTGAAAGAGGCTAAATTTGCTTGCCATTGAACGCAATCAACTAATTAGCATGGACTGCAACGGAAGAATCTGCATTGAAGAACGAAAGGCACTTCAAGAAACCAACATCTACATCTTATAAATATATTGCAACTGTCTATGAAATTAAGAGGATATGAGTCCTATGAGTTTCTATTCATTGGTTTCGAAATCACAGTCTCCTGTGTACTCTAATGAAGTTTTTGTGTTCATTGCAATGGCAGTGGAGCATGCATAGACTCCACCCAAGCACAAAGTCGCAGATACTAGGAGGAAGGCCTTCCACTGTCTGCTAGATGCTAGAATTGCCAAAGCAGTGAACACCAGGGCTGCAGCACTAAGGCCATTTTTCCAAGCCGTAAAAGCTCTGATAACACTACTGCAGCCCTTGCAATGGATTACATGGCGAAAATATCGATTAGCCAAATTCGGAGCATGCATCGTTGCAATCCCTCCTTTAGCTGGTGAAGATGCTGAAACTCCAGCAACGAGTCCAGCCGGTGCATGTTCTACCACAGCAGGTACTTTAGGCGGAGAAATGGTGCTGTGGCCAAAATGGTAAGGCATTCCATGCCCAACTTTGTCCATCCACTTCCTGTATTCAGCAACCCATGTATCCGAGGACCTTATATTAAGGTACAACTCTTTTGTAGGAACCTTTTCTCTTATCAGCACCTCGTTCTGGGATGAAAGGAATCCCATATCTTGCTCAAAAACCTTGCTTGCATTCTGATGGAAATACCATTTGGGGAAAAGCTTTGCCAATGGAGATCTTTTTGTTCCTCCAAACCTGACAATAAGCATAGACTTCCCTTGTCCAGTTGGCCTACAAAGGAAGAGACCTGTGAAATAGTGTTTTTCTCCATCTTTATCAACAAGCTCTCTGTTATTCTGAAGCACACATGGTGCATCAAAACGCAGGAAGTTGGGCATGGATCCATCTGTTTCTTTACCCCACCAGCCAGCAAATCCCCTGTCTGTACGTTCTGTTACCTCAAAAAGCAGAGGCTGTGCATCTTCCCTTTTAGCAGTCCAGTCAGTCCTGTCATGAGAGATTGGAATATGTGCAGGATCCATGAGGTTCTCGAGGAGAATGGAGTGATCATATGGAAGCTCATGGATTGTTGAAGTATCCTGAAACCCTGGTCGGGCGAAATTCTCAAACCATGTTAGTTTTTCGGGGTTCGGTGGTGTCTTCTGTGACATCCATACCCATACAACTCCTTGGGAATCTCTCACCTCGTATGTTTTAAGGCAAGCCGACCGAGGAATCTTGGCATCAGCCGGAAGCTGTTGTGAAAGAAGTTTATCAACGTGGTTGAATCAGAATAACATAGAAGATTAAATCAAGGCAAAAATTAAATAGATGCAGACCTGAGGTATCTTGACGCATTTTCCATTGCCTTCAAATTGCCAACCATGGTACAAGCATTCGAGTCTACCATCGACCAGCTGACCTTCAGATAGCTTTGCTAACCTTCAAATCAAGAAGAGCTGAGTTCAACATCTTTTTAACATACAGTTGAAGTTTTCAACTCAACTAATTCTAGTGCCTAAGTGCATACATACACACAGAAGGTAAGAGTAATGGGAACTCTCACAGGTGTTCAGAATTGTTAAGTTCATTCATCCTGAAGATTCCTTATGAAAGACAGAAAATTCCTAGCTAGTTCAGCTTATCAGAGATCAGCACATTCCACAATGATGGCAGCTAAGAACTGAATCAATGTTAGAGATCAAGTGGCAAGATTACCTGTGGGGACACCGATCTTGATAACAGTGAAGCACTCCATTTCCATCTTTATACAAGACGAGCTGCTGATCAAACACAGTGAGACCAAGAGGAGCATCATCTGGAACATCCTTGGTGAGGTAAAGTGGGTACCACTCTTCTGTCCAATTATACTCTGCCACGATCCTATCCCCTCTGCTTTCCTCCTTACTCGATGAACCTAGAATAACTTTATGATCTTCACCTTCTCCTTTGCTCGGATCAAGAGAAGCCGCACTCCTCAAATCAGTCACTGCATGGCATCTTGTGTGACTGTTTCTCAAGTTTACTGGCCTAAAACTAACCAATGGGTAGTTCAAGATTATGTTTGCTGTTGTTGGTTTTGAGGTGAAAAAGGGTTTAGAGAGATAAGTGGCGTGAGGGAGACATGGACTCAAAGACAGATCCATGTTAGAATGCTTCTGGTTTGGAGAACGAAGAAGGAAAGTGAGATAAGGAAACTTTTTGGAAACGTAAGAAACGGTGTTTTGAACTTGAAGGTTGGCTGTGGCTTGCAGGAGCGTTGCTCTACTGCTAACCACACATTCTTTCAGAAAAGAAAGCACAGGTCACCAAAGCAAGGCGCAGCCTTGGGTCCTTGGCTCCAATGGTTTACACCTGTGGCGTGACTTGTACGTTTGTTTCATCTAACTTTTTTGTTCTTTAGCGGGATCACAGTTACAGCTTTGACCGCTCGGCCATTGTCCTATTAACAGGCCTTGAACAATGGCCCTTGGAAGTGAAAGCGCTCTTGTTTGGGCAAAAATATGCCTCATGCTGCCACAGCCAGTCTGCTTTATCTGAAAGAGGACTGTATATCTTTTCCCATAAATCTCTGATTTGGTCATTTTTTAGTAAAATAGAAAGTACAAAATAGCCATGTTATGCTAAATTTTTGTTGATTTTGTTTGAATTTTGATTTTGTATAATCGTATCATTATTATTAAATTATAAATTTGAAATTCGAGTTTTAATCTTTACAATTTTTCATTCTCGCGAACCAAAATCTTCAGACAAAAATTCACTAAATTCTTGTTGGTTAAATATATAAATTATTTAAATTCATAAGTAAAATGAAAAGAACTGATCAAACTAATTTTTTTACAGTGCATTTTATTAAAGTGAAAAAAAAAAACCCGGATCCAATATATGCCACGCGTCTAACTTGGAGAAATCAGACCATCCGTACGTTTATTTAAAAGGTCACAATTAACTCAAAAACCAGAAGGTTTTTCGGTTTGCTTAAACCCTAGTAATCTACTTTAGTAGTTTCCTTGTCCAATCTCGAACCAGAAGAATGAAGATAGCAGTGGAAGGGTGCATGCATGGAGACCTCGACAAGGTCTACGAAACCATCAAGTACATGGAAAACACTCGCGACATCAAAATCGACCTCCTGCTTTGCTGTGGTGACTTCCAGGTTCTTTCACTTTTAATATTTTCAGTTTCTGCTTCAATTCTGATTTCAAGATAGATGTTTCTATTTTCGAATAAGAAATTGAGGTTTAAACTTGATTTTTTGATTAATTTTTCTTTTGGGACTTAGGCAGTTAGGAATGAAAAAGATATGGAGAGCCTTAGTGTGCCCCCGAAATATAGAGAGATGAAGTCATTCTGGAAATACTATTCGGGTCAGGAGGTTGCCCCGGTTCCCACTATATTTATTGGTGGAAATCATGAAGCTTCTAATTATTTATGGGAATTGTAAGTTTCCTCTTCCAAGTTGGTTCAAAGTTCTTTCCTTTATTTTTCTGGGGCTTCCATTCTGATAAATGTTCTAGCTTTGGATTTTGCTAATTTTGTGAAAGGCACTGAAAAATGTTACTTTGTGCAATTAAAATGTGTGGGCTTTTTCTTTTCATTTTCTTTATAGGTATTACGGGGGATGGGCAGCACCTAATATATACTTCTTGGGATTTGGTGGGATTGTCAAGTTTGGCAATATCCGAATCGGCGGACTTTCTGGAATTTACAATCCACGCCACTATCATTTAGGTTGGTTGAAGTTGTTCATTTGTTATTTTTAGAGTTCTTCTAAAGGTGATTATGTATTCGATGCAAGTGAGCATCCTATCAACATTTATATTGCATGTTTTTGTTTAAAACTGAGTCTCTGTTATTACAGAATTTTGAAAGATATTCTCATATTAACTGATATATTGCTGCTATTATGTGGTTACGAACCTTTGAAGCTGAAAGAAATTAGCTTTCCCTTGAGCAGGACACCATGAAAGGCCACCTTATAATGACAGTACTATCAGGTCTGTGTATCATGTTCGTGAGTATGATGTTCACAAACTCATGCAAGTAGAGGAACCAATCGATATTTTTCTTTCACATGATTGGCCGCTTGGCATCACTGATTATGGTAACTGGAAAGAACTTGTTCGTTACAAAAAGCATTTCAAAGACGAGGTAATTATAATTGTTTTGTTGGGAAAAAAATGTAAATGGATGGCAGTTTTCATATTAGCTGCCTTTGTTGCATTATCTCATATCAACGTTAGTCAGATTCCTCATTGACTAATCTTGGATGCATGTCGGTTATAAAATATTTCTTAGATTCAGCAAGGAACTCTTGGAAGCAAGGCTGCTGCTCAGTTGCTTGAAAAACTGAAACCATCTTATTGGTTTTCAGCTCACTTGCACTGCAAATTCACTGCTCTTGTTCAACATGAAGAGGGTGGATCAGTAACAAAATTTCTTGCGCTTGATAAATGCCTTCCAGGGCGCAAGTTTTTACAGGTGTCTATCGTAAGTTTGATTGTTTCCTACAGGTTCTTTCTGTTGGTCTTTGCTGGAAACTGATACATTAATCTTGGCTTTCTCTGATATTTTAGATTGTTGATATTGAATCTGATCCAGGACCTTATGAGGTTCAATATGATGAAGAATGGCTGGCAATAACACGGAAATTCAACTGTGTCTTCCCTTTGACCATCAGACGTGGAAACTTTGGGTGTGTATATATGACATTTTTGTTTTGACCGTGCCACTTATCTCTCTCTCTTTCTCTCCGTTGGGTGGGGTGGACTGGTGGATTATTTAATAACCTACAACATTTCATTGAACTGTTTGCAAGTCCTGTTACTCCACAAGAACTACTGGCTGACAAGTGCTGTTCTGATATGTAGGAATACACAGCTTGACGTGCAAGATTGTCGTCAATGGGTTAGAAGCAGGTTAGGAGACAGAGGAGCCAAACCTTGTGAATTCGTACAAACTGTTCCACCTTACAATCCTTCCCATCCAGTTTCAAACAATACCTCTTCTGGTAAAATTTGTGTGCATCAGTCTGATAAATGTTATGTTGATAATTTTATACTTTCCTTTATAAGTGCTAAAAGAACATCTTTTAATGACATAGTAAAGTCTCTCATCCGTATCAACAAATTTAAAAAATTTTCCATATACCAGTTCCAGATTGGATAGGACATCTTGATATTGCTATTGCGATTCTTCATAATCACCATCATCCATTTTTCTTCTCTCTCAAAGCTAAATTAATTGTTGGTTAGCCTGCATTCCCATTTTTTTGGATTTGTAACGAGCATGGTTGTGGCTTTGAAATTCCTATGTGCTTATTTATGTTTAATGCTTTTCTTTCTTTCTTTTTTTCCCCTTTTGTTAGGATGCCCCCGCAATCCTCAGACTGTATGCTTCCTGAAATTGTTAGAGCTTCCATATGTTCTTGATAATGAATCCAGGGATAGTCCTGCTTCATTGACTCATAGGGGTAAGAATTTTCTACTATTTGTCCCAGTTGGTTTCGCTGCATTGAACCTTTATTTGGTATTTGATGGCTTTCTTTACCCATGTTGTGATGCAATTCAAATCTAGAACGTCATGATAATAGGAATATCCTTGGCTTCTCATGTTTAATATGGATGTGATGCTCTTCATGTAGCTAATGCAAGTTCACAGCTTAATGATATAATGGGATAAAGTAAAATGACCGATCTTTCCGAACTGAAGGTAGAATTTTGGATTTTTGAGCATCTGTGTGGATACTATGTTGACTGCAGGCATAATGCAATAACTTTGTCTCATCTATTTTGACTGAACTGTCTATTAGATTTTCTTATGGTGATTGATGAGTTCAGCGTTCTTCCTATTGGTTCCTTAGATGATTACAGTGAAGATATTCCCATTGAAGATGAGGATGAACTAGAAGATGTTGCAGAAGTTGATAATACAGAAGCTGACAATGAAAACCAGTAAGCATGAATATGAATAATGTTTTTCTCCAGCAGCACTGATTTCTCCAATGAAGAGGTTTACTACTTATTGTTGGCGGAGGATTGGGCAGTCATTATGCTGCCTTCCATGAGGCTTTGGTGATTCTTGAAGTTGGCGGCTCAAACGCCCTGAACCTTTCACCAGCATAAAAGCACCTCTTCTCTTACCCGTTTCTAGTGCAACTTTCAGTTTTTTGTTATTCTCTCATTTAATTATAGTTTTGGTACCCGAACTTTGAGTAAATGTACAAATTGTTACACACCACTCAATATAGTCCACCACCAGCGGCAAATCACATTATATCAGGTATGAAGCAGGCGAGTGTTATGCTAAAGGCAAGGCTTTATGATATGAATGCAGTCATAAAATTCCAGTTTTAGCTTTAACAGAGGCATGAGGATTAGCGTTCATTATAGTTTAATTACCTGAAACTTGCAAGTTTCCCCAGTCTTTATAACTAGGGAAGTAAAGCTTCTATAACTATAAACATTAATAACATCCAAAAGCAAGATGGCAAAATCTAGTTTAGTAGATCAGTTTGTCTCCAATATAAAATTGCAGCCATGAATGGGCTAATTATGAGTAGAATTTCTTTCTAATTAGACTGTGAACAGAATCAGTTGGTAGCACTAATCATTATGTTCTTTGAAGTATCCATGGCATTGAGACCATTAACAACGCCATTCATTTATTCTTCGCAGCAAAAACCGATCAATTTGACCAAGTTTGGATTAGCATTTATGCATGGAAGAGTCAGAAACTTTAATTAATTCTTCCTGGAAGACATAAAATTACCTTCTATAAGCTATCAAATAAAGAGCAATAAAACCAAATAAAACCAATAATCCGGGGGTTGAGGTCAACGTTGAAACCTCCGTAGCAGCCATGCACGATTACTTGCAAACCCATAGCAAAGATGAATAAATTCATTATTAATTGAAAAAAAAAAAAAAACCCTCAGGCACGTATGTTTAGTAGGATATCTCTATAATCGTGACAGACCGGGCTTCCTTTGTCTTTCCTCTAATTGAAGGCCTGGCCTGATTTAGCGCAGTTTAAACTCTCCAACGTAAAAGTTGTTCAAGATTAACAAGCATTTTACGTGAGGTTATTGCTTGCTTTGGTAGTTAAAGTGTTTTGTTTGTATTCAGACATCCAGAAGTAAACATTGCGCATGGCCGTTCGTTACAATGTGGTAACTAGATGCATGGTTGATGCCAAGTTCGAGGGGCAATTGGGTTTGCCACGTCTGAAAATAAACCTTCAGTACGGAATTTGTTTTTTCTTAGTATTTTCTTTTATGAAATTAGAACAGATCGGCTTTGCAGGAGAGAGAGTCTTATCGTCTGGTTGGTCAAATATCAAATCTGCTACCAAGACTAAGAGAGCCTTCTTCTCCCTTAAAACTATTGTTTCTCTGATCTACCTTACACATTTAGATTATGGATATTTCTCCGACAGATAGCGGTCTTGCACTCCTCAGATCACTTTGGTAAAAGCGTGTAAGAAAGCTCAACTGAAAAAACTATAACCCTCGTATGGAAAGTTTAAGTTTTTATATTGTTAGTTTCTGAAAACTTTAAGAAACCCATTTTAGGAAACTTTGATTTGTTCTGGGTTCCCATCTTTTTCTCCGCATCAGAATCTTAGAAGGTTCATCATTTTCTTGGAATCTCAGCCAAGTTCCTGGAGCTCAGTTGAGGGAACATTCATGGTCTAAAAGCTGAGTTGACCTGGATCATTCTGGATTTTAGTTGAGAGTTATGATGGAAGAAGGGAATGTTGAAGCCTGTAAGAAGGCTGAGGAGGAGGATAACGAGCCCAAAGGTTTGTCTTACTGTTTCTGGGGTCCAATTGATTGGTTCAGAATGCTTGCAACGGAAACGCATTGGAGTTTTGTGTTTGGAGTTGTATCCGTTTATGGGATAAGCCAGGGTTTGGGCGGGGCTCTTGCACGCGTCGGCACCGAGTATTACATGAAGGATGTACAGAAGGTGCAGCCTTCTGAGTCTCAGGTTTACTCCGGGATTACTTACATTCCTTGGATTGTCAAGCCTATTTGGGGGCTTCTCACCGATGTTGTCCCTGTTAAGGGTTACAGAAGACGCCCATATTTCATTCTATCTGGTAAATTACGCGTTCTACCTTTCTCTTTACCTATTTTTATACAGTAGCCATCAATGAAATCTCATTCATATTGTTCCCATTCTGCCTTTCCAGAATTGGATGCTTGTGAGGTTAAATTTAGGTAATCTAGATCTTTGCTTTGCAAAAGTGGAGCTTTTCTGATTATCAACTTACTGCATCTGTTTCTGTGGTGTAAAGGATAATATAGCCATATTACAGTCTTTGCCACAATGATAGTAGTTATTCTTTCATTTTTTTTAAATTGATATGACACTAGACGTGAAATTTGTTATCTTAATTGGTAACAAAAAGCAGAAGGTTTTAGGAACCTTTTGTTTCATCCATGGTAGAATAAGTTGTCAATCTTCTGTTTTATATACTATCTCCGTGCACAATGATGATCCAACCTCTCCTCTTTAGTTACTTCTCACATTTCTGAAGTAAAAAGTTCGAACTTCACTGCATTTTCCGGTTTGTCTTTGTTCTAAACTATTCTTCTCTCTGTGTATGTTTGTTTGCATTCTGCATATCTTTAACTGGTCTTTCTGTATTGAGAAGTAGTGAATGTTTATAAAGCGTGAAAAAGAGCTTGTATAACACTGTTTTTGTTAATGCAGCAAGGCATAAATTTGTTCTGAGTGATATAAATGCCTTCTACTTTGGGAAATAGGAAAAATAATGAAACAAAAATCGCTTGTTATAAATTACATTATGAATAGTCTTCTCCTTCTGTTAATCTTGTTAAGTTAAATTTCAGGTTTGCTTGGTATGGTCTCCATGCTTTTAATATCATTGCACAGCAAGCTGCATCTGGTATTTGCTGTGTTGGCATTGACAGCAGGAAGTGCTGGGGTAGCTATTGCAGATGTGACCGTCGATGCATGCGTTGCACAGAACAGCATTAGTCATCCTTCCCTTGCAGCTGACATGCAAAGCTTGTGTACTTTGACGTCCGCTATTGGAGCTCTATTGGGATTCTCTATCAGTGGTGTTTTTGTTCACTTAATTGGCCCTAAGGTTGGCTGTCATTTAACTCCATTTGCAGTTTCTGCAATTAGACTTTATTTTTCGATTCTTTCACTTAATATGTTAACAGCTTCTTCCCTCTTGTGTGGCAGGGTGTGTTCGGATTGCTGACCATCCCAGCTGCCCTTGTTTTTTCAGTTGGGATTGTTCTTGCTGAGCCCCATGTGCCCAACTTTGCCTACAAAGAGGTATCCTTTGGCTTTTTTGTTGAATCTTGGTTGTCTTACAGTCATATTGTAAATTCTCTTCTCAACTCAGGTAAGCCAGAAGTTCCTTGATGCTGGCAAGGCTATGTGGACAACATTGAAATGCCCCAAGGTTTGGAGGCCATGTTTATATATGTACTTATCCTTTGCAGTGAGCTTGAATATAAATGAGGGATTATTCTATTGGTACACAGACTCAAAGGGGGGGCCCTCTTTCTCTCAGGTATATGATTCTGCACTTGTCCCTCGATTCTGAAAACAATCAGTTGTGTATAAGAATAAATCATGGCGAGGTCTTAACAGAATAGAAAGTTACGGTACGAGGAATAAATCATGACTGTAGATTTTAAGTCGGAAGAGTATTACACACACTTCCTGGTGTTTGATTCAAAGAACTGGTTACAGGTCCGTAAAACCTGTTTTTCCTCTTTCTTATGCAGGAGTCTATGGGTTACATTTTCTCATTTGGTGCAGTTGGTGCCATCTTGGGGGCAATACTCTACCAAAACATGCTGAAGGATTACCCTTTCCGAGACTTGCTTTTCTGGATTCAGTTGTTTTTCGGTTTGGCAGGAATGCTTGATCTGATGTTGGTGCTGCGACTAAACCTGAAGTTCGGGATACCAGATTATCTCTTCGTCGTGATTGGTGAAGCTGTTTCTCAAATGATCTGGCGACTCAAATGGATGCCTCTCCTTGTACTGAGTGCAAAGCTTTGTCCTTCGGGTATCGAAGGCACCTTCTTTGCCTTGCTCATGTCAATCGACAATGTCGGAGTTCTGTCATCTTCATGGGGAGGAGGCTTGTTGCTTCACATGCTGAATGTTACTAGGACGAAGTTTGATAATCTCTGGCTGGCAATATTGATCCGAAACTTACTCAGGCTTTCTCCCCTGTGTATGCTGTTCTTGGTGCCCGGAGGTTATTCAGACGCTACCATTCTCCCAACTGAAATGTTGAGTACCAAAGATGATCAGGAGACTGAAGCTGAAGAAGCCAAGAACACTGAATTGGTCTCACTTGTTAACAGCGTTGATGGTAGATAGACTTGTACAAGAATCATTCACGTCCGGAAGAGAAAATCAACTCAGTCGAAATCGAGGTACGCTAGGTGGTGGATCTCAATCAGAATTACTGCAAGAAAAGGCTTCATATCATCAATCCGTACACGTGAATGTTTTGTAGAATCAAGTTAGATAAGATTCTCTATTAAAAGAATTTTCTTTTCAAATTTATTGTCCTCGTAATTCTAGACGTAATAGGGTGATATAACACAAAAAAAAAAATAATTGTAAAATGGGTTAAAATTATATAAAATATTGTATGCGAATTTAAGAAAAATTAAAAAATATAGAGTTTGATGTGTTAACGTGAATTATGCCTGGGCTTTAATTTTTGCGTATCTTTGTTCTTTGAGTTTTATTTAGGCTGATTGGGCCAAAAGCATGACTCGGGCCAACGAGTAAAAGCGGCCCGAAAGAATTTCTCCGTTATATGTAAACGGATCTGGCAAACAGGCCGTAACATCCTGATTTCAAAGGCAGCAACTAGGTTTTGTTTGGCAGAGGAAATGAAATGGTAGGAACATAAAAAATTTATTAAATTATAAAATTTAGTCATTAAATTATCAAAATTTTCTTTTTCGTTCGTGCCAATCATTTGTGGGAGAAAAAGAAAAAATAAAAAGGGAAAAACGAGCAACAGCGGTGGTTGGTCATTGTTGGGTGTGTAACCAAACAGGACGGAAAGGGGAGAAAAGATTAGAGCTTATTCCGGATTAGGGTTAACTCTTCACCATCTCACTATCACCATATCTGGTTTTCTTACGCGCCAAACTCTGCAATTCTCCTTCCCTCTCTCTCCCCTTTTCAGGGTAAATAAAAATTCTTTAACCTTTTTGACCTTTCTATTTATATATATCTTTGTTTTATTAGATAATTCTGGTTTTTTTTCTTAAAGAGGATTCTTTTTGAATATTTGGGAATATATGTTCTGTTAGGTGTTTCAAAGGATTGAACTTTCAAACCAATTTTGAATTTTTTGATTATAAAACTGAATTTTCAGTCTTTTCTTTTAAAGTGTGAAGCTTTTGAGTTGACAGAATTATCATATTGGAACCTATCTCTGGTTGAGGATGTTGATTCATTGAAACTGAGTTTTAATATTTTGACAAACTGAATGCTTGTTCACTTCTGTTTCAAAGTGCAATGGTTGTGTATGAGTTTTCCTTTTTGTTGCTTGGAAATACAGAGAGATGGGTAGCCAAATCCCTGCAACTAATGATCGTACGAGGACATACTGGACACCTATAATGGAGCGCTATTTTATTGACCTTATGCTGGAGCAGATGCATAGAGGGAATAGAGTCGGGCATACATTCAGCAAACAGGCCTGGACAGACATGCTGACTGTGTTCAATGCAAAATTTGGATCTCAGTATGACAAAGATGTCTTAAAGAGTCGTTATACAAACTTATGGAAGCAATTCAACGATGTGAAGAATCTTCTTGGTCAGAGTGGGTTCTCTTGGGATGAATCTCGACAAATGGTGGTAGCTGATGATTATGTCTGGAATGCCTACATCAAGGTGCAACCCTTAGCTGTTCACTCATATATGTCAGATAATTGTTCACGTTCACTATGGTAAAATACTGTATGATATATGCAGGCTTACCCGGAAGCTCGATCCTACAAGACAAAGGCAGTGCTGAATTTCAGTGATTTGTGCTTGATATATGGGTATACAACTGCAGATGGAAGATACAGTCGGTCTAGTCATGATGTGGACTTTGATGATGAAGTTCAAGGATTAAATATGGGTGTGTTTCAGTTTTATAGCATAAGTCTTGATTCTAAATGTAGCTATGTTTCAACTGAAAAGTATGTGATTCATATTGTAGGTCACTTTTTTTTTCTCGTTATGTTTGTTAATGCTTCTATTTCATTAATAAGAGATAAGTTTAAGGAGAGAAAAACTAGAACACCGTAGTGAGTTACTTCAATCTACTGCGCTGTTTGACTGGATAAGAAGTAGAAGGAACTTGGTGCTTGAAATTGGGCAAAAGAGTTCCTAGACCATTTGTGAAGCGGGAAATGATCCCCATGTTATCTTTTGTCCAATCCAAACATTCAGCAATTGACCAGTGAGTCTCTTTCCACAAATCTGAAGTAGGTGACCAAGCTACAATTTCTCATAAGCTGAGCTGAACTACTACAGTATTTGGTAGTTTGTTTGCCTTTTTATTCTTCAAAAATCTGTTCTTGATACTGTAATTATACAAATGTTCTCCTTGATTATAGAAGTGTGTTAGCTGTGGAAAAAAGGATTCTGAATTTTTAATTTGACAGCTTTCTTCTTTTGTTTTTTTTTTTTTTAATTTTATTGTAGGTGATGCTGTGGGTAGCTTCCCCTCAACCAATAATGAGCGTTCACGAACCGAGTGGAATGCAGACATGGACCAATATTTTATTGAGCTTATGCTTGACCAAGTAGGAAGAGGCAGTAAGGTTGATAATACATTCAACAAACAGGCATGGACAGACATGCTTGCTTTATTTAATGCAAAATATGGTCCGCAACATGGCAAGAGGGTTTTAAGACATAGATACAAGAAACTTTGGAAGTACTACAGTGATGTGACAGTTATTCTGAAACAGAACGGCTTTTCCTGGGACGAAACACAGCTAATGGTCGTAGCCAATAATGATGTTTGGGATGCTTATATTAAGGTATGAGTTTCTGAAGATGTTTTCATTAATCTCATTAGCACATTACCTGTCTACATATAATGTGTTAATAGTAATTGACTATTAAATGTAGGCACATCCTCATGCGCGGACATATAGAATGAAAACCCTACCAAACTACAATGATTTGGTCCTAATATATGGTGAAGCAATTGATGAAGGAAGTCTTAACAATTTGCCCCAGGAATATGACATCTCTAGAACAATGGCTGGTGAGTACGAGCTTACTAACACTAAATCAGTCAAATTCATGATGACTCTGATGTTCACTATGTATTATACATTATCACATCTAGAGTCTGCTAGGGGAGTGATAATGTGTCAACTGGAGATAAGGAAGCTCATCAACATATTGCTTGCATTGTTTTCAATTCAGTTTATTTTGGAGTACGATCAACTATAAAAACCTTAGTTGCAGCATTCATCTCAAACATGGATTAATTTTCTTTCTTTTTTTTTTTTTTTTGATTCATAAGAGGTATAAGGGGGAATGAGGGCATTTGAACCTTGGACTTAATCCCTCCTAAAGAAGGGTAACAACCACTAGACCAAGCCTTGGTTGTTAAACATGGATTAATTTTCATATCTTCCTTTTTCTGACCTACTAGATTAGAAACTGAAGTTTTGAAATTAATGGTACAATGCATTTAGATAAGTGTTTCATGTGATTGCCAGCTTAGTTCTTACATGAGATCTCAAGGTTATATGGTGAATGAACTTTTTCTCTTATTTTCTTTTGGTCTGAGTTTTATCCTAAAGTTAGATTTTTAATCTACAGGTAATGGGAAGGGAAGTGTGGCTCCTGCTAGTGATCGTACAAGAACATTTTGGACACCTCCAATGGATCGATATCTCATTGACTTGTTGCTAGACCAGGTACATAGAGGGAATAAACTTGGACAGACATTCATAACTCAGGCTTGGATTGACATGGTTACATCGTTCAATGTCAAATTTGGATCTCATTATGATAAAGATGTTCTCAAGAATCGATACAAACATTTAAGGAGACTGTACAACGACATAAAGATTCTTCTTGAGCAGAGTGGGTTCTCATGGGATGAAGCAAGGGATATGGTAACAGCTGAAGATAGTGTTTGGGATGCTTATATCAAGGTGATTTCTTTTCCTTTCTTGTTGATAGTAGAGTATTAGTTCTGTTGCTTACCTGAAATACATGCAGTCACATCCCGATGCTCGATCATACAGAGTTAAAACTGTGCCAAGCTATCAAAAATTGCGTGTAATATTTGGACAAGAAATTTCTGATGGAAGATACAACAGACTGGCTCAAAATGTAGGCACTAATGGCGATGTAACTGTTTTAATGACCTGCAATGGTATGTATCATCTGTATCTGGTTTTGTTTTTCATTTGTTGGTTTTTCATTTTTCTAAAACTAGGAAGTAGCATACTTTCTGAAAGATAGATAGTCTAATGTACTTTGAAAGAATAAAGAATGGAATGCTATAAGAATTGTTATATTTTTTTATTCAAGCATTAATGCATCTTTTATATATTCATGATCTCTTAACATGCAGGTAATGAAAAAAATGACAATTTTCCCAGCAGTATTCATCATCTTGGACTTCAATGGACAGCCCCAATGGACCGGTTTTTTATTGACCTTCTGTTAGAGCAGGTTCATGAAGGGAATAAGATAGATCGAGTATTCAATGAACAGGCATGGGTTCATATGGTTGAATCATTCAATGAAACATTCGGGCTTCAATTGGACAAGAACATATTAGAAAATCAGTACATGTGCTTGATGAAACAGTATGATGACATTAGTAATATTCTCAATCATAGTGGATTTGTTTGGGATGAAGCTAAGCAAATGGTTATGGCAAACGATGATGTTTGGGAAGTTTACATTAAGGTGTGTTATTACTCATTTGGCTTATCATGTAAACCATCACTCTCATGGTGATTTTACAATCATAGCATAGTACCTATGTATATTCTCTTTTCCTCTGCATATTCCATTAGAAGGATAGCAAATGATATTCTTCTAGTCTTTTTTTTTATTGTCGATAGCATGTTGTTGACATGTAAGTTTTTACAGGAAAACCCTGTTGCAGTCTCTTATAAGGATAAATTATTGGGCAATTATGGTGATTTGTGCAAGATATTTGAAGATAAAGTATTAGATGGAATACCCAGTGGTCAGGTTCTATGGGTGGAAACTGACCGTGGTGGCCCAGAAGTTATTTCGGACAAAGCATGTGGAAACTTACAAACTCCAGGTGGGGACATTCATTTAACTGATCAAGAAAGAAAGCGATTGGCTGCAACACCAGCCTTAGGACGAGCAAGCAAAGCACAAAAAACCAACCAGGAGATGCAGCAGATGCTTTCCGAGATGGCGGGCGTAGTTACAAGATTAGCAAGTCAGAAAGGAAATAAGAAATATTCAGCAATAGAGAGTGCAGTTGATGCACTTCAAGCTCTTCCGGACATAGATGATGAGCTTCTGTTGGATGCTTGTGATCTATTGGAAGACGAGAGAAAAGCGAAAACTTTTCTGGCATTGGATTCTACATTGCGGAAGAAGTGGTTGCTAAGAAAACTTCGCTCATAGCAGCGGCCCTTTTTATGTTTTAATTCTTAGAATATTGGTATTTCCATTTACTTTCCTTGATGGGTAGAATATACATTGCAGGTTCCGTTGGGAGCTTGAGTTCTTGGTTATGTCTAATATGCATGGAGGCAAGGTTTTCAAAATCTTGTTCCAAAATTTTGCAGCATATATGTAATGAAAACGTACAGCTTTATAATTGTAGGATATTTTCCCCATCTAAATTAGTAGTAATCATTCTTTTATTGCTGTACGTTCTTTTTTATCTGATGGTTCTGAAAGTGATTATTTTTTTTTATAAATCACAAGACGTCTTTATATCATAATTAAAATAAGATTAATTTTCACTCACTGTGTAATTTACGCTAGTTCAATAAAATTTAATAAGAAAATTCTAAAACAAAACATCTTGCTTTGAATTTTCATTACTCGAATTGAGCAATATTTTACATCTCTGAACCAACCTTTTGGTTGGTTATGAAAATGATTTTAAGGGTTCGTTTGATACGCGTATTTCATTATCCAGAAAATATTTTTCACATTTTTCAATGTTTGGTACTTGTAAAACATTTTCGATTAATGAAAAATAAAATTCAATCAATGAAAAATCTTTAAGGATTTTGAAAATTTATCTTTCCCTTTTCAAAAGGGAAGATAATTTTCAAACTTATGTCATTCTTAAAAAAAACCTCCACTGAAACTCAACCTAATCTATATTGAGTTAAAACAACAAACAATAAAAAATTTTTTCAAAATATCAACCAAACAATAGAAAATATTATTTTTTTCAAAAAATCAAATTTTCAAAAATCATTTTCTGAAAGTCATTTTATGCGAACCAAACGAAACTTGAATATTTTTCATTAATATTTTTCTTTTTCCTTTGATTGATGCCACGGGATACAACTTTCCCAGAACTGTTTGTTGTAACCCCAATGGGGACGAACTCTTTTTCTGATTTATTCTAAATAAAATCATTTATTCACCAAAAAAAAAGTGATTTTAAGTGTTGAGGCGAAGAGGAAGACAAATCCAAGATAAAGGACATTCGGACTAACTTGAAAAATATTGTAGGCAAATAACTTAATTTTGCAAAATGCAAATAATCAAAAACGTCAAAGAGAAACATGGCATTTTTAAAGCAGGGGGCTTGAAAATATATTTTACTACAATATGGTTCAACAAGAATCAGATTTCTTCTCATGGGGTGTCACAGATGGAATTTTTGCATTTTAGCATTGCTTGAAACCAATTTTCTAGTTGCTGCAGCCTCCAACACAAACCAACTGGGTCAAGAATAGCCTATTAGCATGCTGAAACAAAGATTACACAAGGAAATCTCATTTTATTCGCCTTCTCCTATCCCTACCTCTGTCTTTGCCTCTATCCCTGTCATGGTCATCCCTTTCCCTGCTTCCACTCTTTTCATGACGGTCTCGCTCCCTATCTCTCCCCCTTTCACTTTCTGTATCTTGAGATCTATCTCTGTCTCTATCCCTGTGCTTGTCGCGGTCCTTTTCTGAAGCGTTTTCTCTATCCCTGTCTCTGTTTGATGATTTCCGTGGTGGGCTCTCACTTCGGCTTTGACTGCGATGCCGCTTTCTTGAAGAGTCATATGCATCATCCCGCCTATCTCTCCTCTCCAACGATGTTCTTTCTGCAATTGCAGTAACGTACAAACTAATATTAAGATATGCTTTCAACCTCGTAAGGTACATTCTTAAAAGTCTTTCGAAGTATCAAATTTGTCAGATGGCAAAATAACTTACTTTTTCCTGAAATATCTTCACTAGAATCTGATAAACCATATTCAGATTCTAGCCGTTTCCGATGAACTGCTACCCTTCTCTCAATATCCTCGGCATTTTTAATTCCCCGCTCCTCAAGGGATTCTCGATATTCTATCAATGCAACCTCCAGACGTCTCAACTTTTGCCTATGATATTATAAGCATAGTGAAGCAACATTAAATTAGTGATTGCATAAGCGAATGCTACTGCACAGATTTGACAAGAAAATTTTGGTTTGTTTTGTGTGGCCTCAAGAAATGAGAAAACATCTAATAGAAAAGTACTATACCTCTGCTCTTCATTCATTGCATTTTCAGATGGAGCTGGAATGTTTACATCGGATCCCAAGTCCAATTCATCAGCCTTACTAGGACCATCACCAGCATTCTCACTTCCAGAAGAGTAGCTCAACCCCAGATCCCGAGTGCTTCTCTTTTCTTCATCATCACTGTCATCATCCTCTCTAGCCCATTTAGAGGCTGGCAAAACAGGATCAATTTTATCTTTCTTTGTGAATGCTTTTAGTTCAGGCTGTGGGATTTGAAGGGTTTCAGCCAGAGATGCAGACCCTTTGCGTTCTGAATGGATCACATCCTCTGCACAATGAGTCCATTCAGACAATTCCATAGGCTCCGGTTCAACATTTGCATCTCTCTGATCACTGGAAAACCTACTAGAACTAGATCGGTGCTTCAACTCATCATCTAGTTCATAACTCCTCTGTTTTTCTGCATCTTCCAGACTTAATAGTCGGGCAACCATTATTTCTCTACCGCCAACAAGAGACAATCCATTATGTCTACATCGTCTTTCCAGCTCAGCAAGTGGGAGATCCATTAGCTCCTTCATAGCTGCACCTTCGCCCATTGCCAAAGCAGCATCTTGATTGGCCCTAATCCCTTCAACTGCATCTTCTAAACTAGTCTTCTTTTCAATTTCTGGCGCATCACCGCAAATAGAATGGAATGGGGCCACACCAGAGTTTCCTGATCGAAGAAAAGTGGCTCGCAGTCCGTTCACATACACATCTGAAAACAGAAACCAGTCTGACCATACTTGCAACACTTTCAGAACCCGTTCCTGCAGAAACCAAGAAAAGATCACAGTAGAACCCAAAAACCAAAGATAATAAACATGCACATAGCCACAAGCCAGTTCATTTTGCAGCTCCCAGCAAAACAACCACAATAGAAAGCATAATGGAAGCTGGATAAAAGGTTAACAATATACCTACCTTAAGGGCCTCAGCAGTGATCCTTCCCGTTACACTACGGTACAAATCGTTAAAGCTCTCCATTATATCAGGCAATGTTGCTTCAAATTTTGTACGGTATGCAGATGCATTTTTAACAGGAGCACTACTATTATGAAGAATGTCAGAGACAAGCATAAGCCTTGCAACTTTAGTTGGAATAGGTGTCTCTTTAAGTGTCAATGACTCTGTCAAAACTTCAACTATCTGCATGGCAAATAAAAAACATGGAGGAGAGGGGGGCATCAAGGATCAAATTTATGTTCTCAAATATTCTTTAAGGTTCAGACTGTAGAATGAAACCTACATATATAATCATACGTCCCTACTAGCCTTAAGAGTCCACAGATCTGGACTCATTTTTAACTTTTAAGACAACAACAAAAACATCAAGAAAAGGGAAATCCTCATGCAAGGCCCAGCCAGGAACCATTTTAGTTTGAGAATAGAAGCCAAAATTATACAGCATGAACATGATGTAGATGTAAGCAATACCTCTCCAGCAGCATCAGCATTATCCAAAGCAAAGCCCATAGCTTCCTTTATCTGACTCCTCTCTAAGGTTAATGCCCGTAGCATGTCCTCAAATTCGTCCCTTTGTGGATCAGTAAGTGTTCGTTCTGGCTCCAGCCGCTGAAAAAATCAACACAAAAAAGGTCCTTAACTCACTTAAATCACAAAAGAATCACACAATCTAGAGCAAAACACGTTCATCTCTGGAATACCCTGCTTCTTCCTGCAGCATATGTAGCACTGGAGTCCTTTTCATGCTCAGGACTTTTTGTAGTCGGCAGAGGAGGTGGTACCCATCTACAAAAATAATAGTATTTATGTGCATCATCAATACTGTCTAATACAGCTTGCGAAAAGAACTTCATTAACAGTAAAAATGTTGGCATGTCAGTACCTTCCACTACCAGTTATCATAATAAAAGGCTCTGTCCGCCATCTTTGAAGAGTATCACCCTGCATTTCCACAAACATTGAATTTCTTCAATAATTATCCCTTCGCATAAACAAAAGCATGGCATATCATGTTAAAATATAACACCCGGGACAAAAGTAGGAAGATGCATTCAGATAGCTAAGACAATGGACCTGAGCGAAAGAATATAGCCTCCAGACATAGTAAGTATGTTCCTTTGAACCAAGCTCAAACAAAAAGCTGAATAGAGGATTGCCACGACCCCTCTCCATAATAGCTTGTTCGAAAGCACATCCTCCATCAAGAACATAAAGAGCCATTGTATCTATCACAAAGCGGAGATGATCATCCTCAGGGGGAGCAACCATTATATCTGGAACATTTGGAGTAAGAACCTGGCCAAAAAAAAAAAAACAACTTATATTCAGAAATAGAGAAATTAAATGAAGAAGAAAATTCAGTTAAGCTACCAGTTCAGAATTCTGATTTGGAACAGAAGTGACTGGTGGGCCTGAAGGACCAGATAAGATTACAGAACTACCCTGCCAGTCAGAAAATAGGTTTCAGAATATATCATAGACAAGCATGAGGCAGTGGGTTTTGTAAACTGCCTACTCAAACCAAAGTTATATTATCAGATGATAGCATAAAGAGAGAATTTTGGTCTGAACATGTTTTATACAAAAGCATGCATGCACTTGATTCAAGTGAGCTTAAAATTCTCTTGCAAAACAACATTACCAACCTCCTTACTCCTGATGGCCATGTGTCCAGGTGGGGGAGCAGGTAATGCTTGTGATGGAAGAGCAACTGATTTACCCCACCCAATTTTCAACTCGTATTCATATACAACAACTCCTGTCAAACAAAACATATCTTCAAGCCATATATCAATTAAAATTAAAAAACAACCATATATCACAACACTTAGGTTCAAATCAACCATAAATTACCAAAAACATCACAAAATGATAAAAAATAGGGCATTTTAACACTTGTTAAACCTTGGAAATTAGATGTTACAATTTACAAATGCTTCATATAGTATTTTACCGATAGAAAAAATGGCATCAACAAATTAGAGCAAAGAAGACAGCTCGAGAGTCAAGGACATCAGGATGCACTCTCTCAAAAGATTAATGACACACAATATCTACATAAAGGCTCTGGGACAATACCTTGCATTTCATCTTTTGCAGCCTGCCCATCAGCTCTATTCATGAAAGCCACAAAGCCACAATTTCTTTGCCGTCTCCGCTCCTCCTCCGTCCTAGGCCACATAATCTTCACACTAGCAATAGGCCCAAATCTTCCAAAAGTCCGCAGAAGAAAATTTTCATCAACCTATATAACAAGAACATTATGGTTAAAAAAGAGGAACACTTACCGTGCCACAAAGGGGAAAGGAAGATTAAGGCAGCATTTTAAAAACAACAGCATATATACCTTCGGTGAGAGATTTCCAACATAGAGATTCGTTGTTTGAGGATCACCATCATCGAATGATCCAGGTAGTCTTCCACTAGGGTCAAAATCATCAGGCAGTTCATCAAAGCGACTAGATGGCTGGGAAAGAAGCAACAAAGGGAGAAGATTCATATATCTTTATGGCATAGCAGAACAAAACAGATAACATGTCATACAAGATAGAGATATGCTACACGAGAAAACTGAAAAATACTCATGTTACACATAAACCACCCAAGTACATCTAAGATAGAGATATTCTACACGAGAAAACAGAAAAAATACTCATGTTACACATAAACCAACCAAGTACATCTAAGTGAGAGAAACAAAGGAGGAAAGGGAAAGACACATGAAATATTGATAAAATTAGACACTATTATTGAATAATAAATTGAGTCCAACTGAAACACTTACAGCTGAACTGTCACTATGACGCCCATCACGCCAATGTTCACGATCCTGATTTCTCCTCTCCCTCATCTCTTGTTCATGCTTCAGCTCCTCCATAAAATGATCAATGTTCCGAGACTTTCCCTTCTCTTTCTCCTTCGGCCTTTCATCCTCCTTCTACAAATGGCATTGTAAAAGTTTAGAACTAAATGTGCAAATCACAAACTGGAAAACTCAGTTGAGAATGATATAAATACAAACATTTGCCATAATTTCACTAACAGAATTCACCTTCTTCTCAGATTCCTTTCCCTTGGCTGCCAAAGGAGGTGGTATGAAAGATGGAACATACCTGCAGATATAAGATGAAAGATAAACTTCCATTTCTACAAAAATATTTCTTTTTGCAGTTCGACCCATTCTTTAACTAAACTTCATTACTGTTCCTCATCAATGAACTATAAAGGAGACTTTCTAGGGGAACCATTCTTATGTGACATTAAATCATACTAAACTAGTTCTTAGATTTCATTAGACTCATTTTTAGCCAATTTTTTGTTGTTTGTGTGTAAGCATGCTGGAACAGCCTCCTTCAAGAAAATCCAATTAAAAGCATTTTAATAAAATTTTGCGACAGATGAAAGTTTGGGTTATCTAAGTTAGATCTGAATAAGCTTCATCTTCTATGAACAGTTACTCATAACTTCAACTTTGCTAAAATGCACTTTTAATCTCACAACTTGAAATTCCTACAAAAAAAAAAAAAACTTTCCAAAATGTTATTAAAATAAAATGCTATACATCCATTTATTTTCCATCTAACACAATGATTACTGACTGTAAATTTAATCTAAAGTATATTTTGCACTTATCCAAGCCCTAAAGTTTAAGCATAATGGCGGGGTGAACTAACTCAATGACGTGAAGGTATAACATGATATAATGTCAATTGAAAAGGATTTAATGGCCAAAATTGCAGTTCATTTCAATTGATCTTTAAGAGTTACAACGAATCATATTTTAATACTTTTTCCTTACTAACTCTAGTTACTAAATTGCAGTTTGTCGACTGGAAGTGAAACTTTAAAAATTTCTTCTTCATTATGCCAGAGGTGGCCAATATCAACATATCATTAACTTCTCAGACAGTTTTCATTTGATACGCAGATTAGGACATATAAATAAGCTAAAAAGGTAGCAATTCAATAATGGAGTGGCAATTAAGAGTCTACATTCAGAACATAATAAACAACAAGTATTTCTTTTTCTCAAGTAGAAAGGATCCCAGCTTATATTATCTTTTCAAATCTAATAGCACGCAAGTTGCAACAGACTGCTATATGAAATGTTTTTCATGATATTATAGAAGCCTTTAAAAATAAAAGGCTAGAATGAGAATCACTATCATCACCATGTAATTTTTTCTATTTACGATGCCTCAACAAAGAGCATTAGTTTGCAGCATGGTTAATCAAAAGCAATAATTTACCTACTTCCCTTCTTTGGAACAGACACCCCATCTTTGGACTTTTCACCTGCCATCCGCGAATGAATAAAAAAGGCCCATATTTTTATTAATGTGTCCTCATGATATAATATAAAAATCATTCTATTGAGCCATAGTGCAAAACAAAAACTGAGACCAATATATGAAAATTGCTGCTGAAAACAAATGTCGAGTTTCTGAATCAGACTAACCTTCGGAATCAGACTTCAATTTGTCATTGGGATTGATTGTTCCACCTCGAACAAATGCTTTTGACCCAGGTGCATTATCTCCTTGAAAAGAAGCCACAAACTCCTCGTATAATCGAGCTGTTTCGTCTTCCGCCCTCTGATAACAAAATGCAAAAACCAAAAATTGAAATCAATTATTTTAGCTAAAATGAGTAAATAAAACTGAATCCAAAAGCTGGAAATTCTAACATGAAACCAAATTAGTCAGATGTTTGAGCTGTGTAGCTAAGAGAACTCGTAGTACCTTCTTCTTGGCTTCTTCCTCTTCTCTATGCTTCTGGAAAGGCGTTTTCTTGCGCGTGATTGAAAACGAACTCATCTTCAAATGATTGAATCAAACATTCAAAACCCTAATCATTTAACCACAGAATAAAGATATCAACTTAAACCCCCAAATCGATTCAATCCCTAACATATAAACCCTAACAAAATAGACCTCCCTGCGTTAAGGATAGAGAAGAAGGCGTGAACCATACCTGACAAATCGAAGGCTTTCTGCGATTTGGACTTTGGAGGATCGATAGTTAGGCTCAGGACAGAGAGAAACGTTACCAACGTAGGGGCCAAAAACACAGAAAAAATAGAACTCTTCTTTTTTTGGTTACATAAGGAAAATATAAAATAGAACTCTAGTACAGTGATTTATTCACTTCTATTAAGAAGAAAAAAAAAAAAGTAACTATTCTCGCTCTAAAAATTTCTTAAATTTTGATTGATTTAAGTAAAATAATTTTTAAAAAATAATTTTTGTAAAATGATTTTTAAAAAATAATTTTTGAAAATTTGATTTTATGAAAAAATTAATATTTTTTATTATTTATTTGATATGTTAAAAAATATTTTTTTGTTATTTGTTGTTCTAATTTAATATAAATTAAATTGAATTTCAGTGAAATTTTTTTTTTAAAAATGACATAAATTTATAAATTATCTTCTCTTAAAAAAAAAGATAATTTGATCAAAACTATTTTACGTCTACCAAACGTTTGAAAATATAAAAAATATTTTCAGAAAAATAAAATACTCCAACCAAGAGGCCCTTAGTATACTTTATTTTTAAAGGATTTTTGTATTCCAAAAAAACCCTTGTACCAATTTATTTTTTTGCCCCTGAGATAAGTGAGAGAGGAGAGGGGATGCCGGTGAAAGAGGTGTGCGGCAACCCTTGGTGAAAGGGGGCTGCGTGTGGCAGCCCCTTGCTGGGGGCGAAGGGGGGCCGGAGGGGCGCTGCGCGCGGCAGCCGCTCAGATGAAAAGGGGCTGCGTGCGACAGTTCCTGTGAATCACTTAAAACCTCCCAAAAAAAGTGTAAAGAATGTTTAAGATAGGGGTTACGTGTGGTGGTGGTGCGCGGCAGCCCCTCGTGAAAGGTGATTGTGCGCGATGGCCCTTTAGATGACGTAGCCCCTGTGAACCACTTAAAACCCAAAAAAAAAAAATGATAAAGAATGGTAAAGATAAGGGTATTTTAGGTAGTACAATATCAAATATAGGATGTTGGTAGTGAAAATTGTAGAAAAAAATTGGAGATCAGGGTTTTTTTTAGTAAATAAGATTTGTTTAGTAATGGATTGGGTGTGAATAAAAGCACTCTAAGAAAAATTGTATTTCATATTTATAGACCCGAGAAAATAAAAAGTTTTGAGAAATTAGAAGTTACGATGTTAAAAGTAGTGACTTAAAAGAGGATTATTCCAGGTCGGTAAACATTGGATTCTAATGGAAAAGTGAAAATTTCAGCTTTAATTATATATATTTTTTAAATTACAAGCTTAATTTAATGAAACCGAAGACCTTCAAAACGAGTTATGCCAATTAAAACTTATCACTTGACAGAACAAACGTCAAATTTTGTTTTTCCGAATTGATTAAATTGGTTTCCAACAATCAAGCAAAACAGAGAAACACAAGATGGGAGAAGGAAAAAGGCAGCTCGGTAACCTCTGTTTGAATGTATGCAACTATGGCAGCTCCCTTATCAACATTCAAAATGGCGAAACCGAACAAGTAAAACAATTATAATTAGAATTGGCATGCCAGAAATTGCCGTTCAACAAACAAATCCTTACATATCATCAACCAAGCAACCAAACGTTATATAATTATACAAGGTCAAGCTTCCCAGACAAAAATATTATCACACAACATCTTTGCTATTCATCTGTAACTCGGGAGAAAGCTGCAACGGTTCTCCATAACATGTGCAAAGTGAGGGAAATAAGATAACAAATGTCAGATGAGGTTTTCTGCACTTGATACACATTTCTTCTTCTACTAAATTCAATTTCACTGAAGAATATTTAATGTGCCAACTTCTTAAGGTGTTGAAATACTTTCTGTTTAATCCATTGCCTGTCATAAGGCAAATAAGCTTGAATAGTGTGATCATAGCTGCAAGCAAAGGAATAAACAATAACATCAGTTACCCCACCAAACTGAAGTAATAATAACATGATGCATGCAATAAACCTTAGGTAAACAGACTTTGCAAAACGATTGGTTGGAGACCTTTAAGCTTCCAATGGGAGACAAGGGAAACACATGTTCCACCTATTCAAACGGTCCATACCAGCACAAACCGACAACTGTTTTCTCTCATATATGTAAAGCCACACTCACACACTTATTCCTTAGGGTTCAGGTTTTACACTACAATTTCATGCCTTTGATAGACAGTTGCTACGACACTCGATGGACACATGCTCAGTAGAACATGCAATAGAACATAAAATACATGGGAAGAACCCGAGAAAAAGTGGAGGATGGGAGAGAGAGAGAAAGAGAGACATACACAAGGGCACTCATATCTGCAAGGCCGTCAATAAAATTGTAAAGATCAGCAATGTCATATGTAATGTTTCGTATTGCTGGATTTAGCTCCTTGAGTTTCCTTTCGTATAGTCCACATATACCTGCACATGGAAAATAGCACAAACTGTTAAACTTATCAAATATTGTAAACAACAGAAAGGAAGAGAGTGGATTACTCTGGAGAGAATCATGTTGGAACCACTCTGACCCAATCAAATCATCCTCTTAATGCAACTGAAAATTTAAATAATATCGGACGCACATTCAAGAGGAAAGATATACATATGTATAATCAAATCTAAAAATCATTTTAGCTCCAAAAGCCAACTTCCAAAAGGCACAGTCCGTTGCCTGCAGTATAAGCTGTTTTAAAGAGCACTAATGCAGTAGGAACTTAAGACTGAACCCCGCAGGCAGTCCAGTCAGTAGAATTAGCATCGCCCTTCTAACCTTTTTCATTTCGGATTAGAGTTCCTATAGAGGAACAATGTAGAATGTCCATTATAAAATGTACCCTACCATAAAGCTCAATTTTGATTGTTTGATTCCACTTCTAAACCCTCTTGTAACAACAAACCATCAGCCAAGATAGTAAACACCAAGAGCAACCGTAGAAGTACAGAGTAAAACTGATCTATATGATCAATTATCTACTCCTATCCTCCTCTTAAAATCCAGAAAACATTTTGACACGACAACTCTTACTTTCTTTTAACATATAAAATTAACAGCTACTAAAAATAATCGCCATCAAAAACAATAACGACAAAATAAAAGAAGAATAAGCAAAAATAAACAAAACATACCATCCATAGCTTGAGTTATGGAATCATAATCCATAAATGTTCTCGTTGCTCTGTTCTGTGAAGTTTGCATCAAAACAATGGTGTGCTTGTTTGCCTAAATTCGCACACAAAATTAGAAAAAGGAAATTAAAAAACACCACCGACCATATTAACACAATAAAAACTATTACTATTAGAACACGATTGAGCGTCCTTAACAATCAGAAACAAT
The DNA here is from genome assembly GCA_031772115.1 of Heritiera littoralis. NCBI lineage: Eukaryota > Viridiplantae > Streptophyta > Magnoliopsida > Malvales > Malvaceae > Heritiera > Heritiera littoralis. The sequence goes on from JAPDPK010000003.1 coordinate 903,314, forward strand.
CAATCAATCAACAACTAATTTCCAGAAAAGAAATCTTAAATCAGGCAATAATATCAACAAAATAACTGCGATTTGCTAGGTTTAAGAACCCTTCCTCCTAGTTTGGTATTACAAAGGAAACTTTTGACGAAACCCTAGTTTCAGGAGGAAAGATAAGAAAGATGAGACAGAAAAAAGGGAGATCCTTTACAAGCAAAATCAGCTCAATCAGGAAAATCAAATGAAGGAAAAAGAAAAGGAGAAAGAGGAATTACCATGTGCGTCGCGTTGGAGCGGAACTGAAAAGAGGGAAGTAAGAGAATCTGCTGCCGACGTTAAAGTTACGAAACCGAAATATGTAAGTCCTCCAAAGCGAAAGCGAAGATCGATAAACCAAAGGAATGAAATTTTAGTAGAGCAGCGAGCACCAGATGTCTTGCCACGTCATCATAATGGTTGACGAAGACTTGAAATTTTTTTTTAGTAAAAAGAGTTACCATACTATAGTGTTTTGTTTTTTTTTTCTTCTTTCTTATTGAAAGTGGATTATAAAATCATTCTTTACAAATACATTTTACAATTTAATAGTAAAAAATTATTAATAAAATATGATGATAATAAGAATCAAAAGATGTTGTATTTATAAAAAATATAAAAAAAATCAAAAATAAAATATGATGATAATAAGAATCAAAATTAAAAAGAGATTCTCTTGAACTATAAGAAATGCAAGCAAATTTTTTTTATGTGTTGCCGGATCTATGCATGTAACATTAATCATGATATATAGTTGTATTAAGAAACGAGGTTGGACATGCAAAAGACAGTTGAATATCTCTTCTTCTTTTTTTGTATTACAATGAAAAGAAAGACATTAAAGAATTAATCTCAGGAGAATGAGAAGCGATGGAAACTTCAGCAGTGAACTCTCAAGAGGGAATTGAAAATTCTTGAATGATCTTCCTCTTGACTTTTGAACATGATTCAATCTTCCGGTTATACTCTTTACTGGTGCAGGTTCTATGTGACATTGGCTTTCCTATGATTGATCAACATGTACAAAACAACAGCTAGACTTCATCTTCCTCGTTCTTGGAGACAAGTTCCAAGCCTTCATCATCCGAGGTTACAGCTGATTTCTGTGCTAAAATGTCTGGCGGAATCAAAGCATCTAACTGGCCAGCTTTGGGGACGAGAGAAATCAATCCCAGTGTGGCAAATCTCAGAATGTTTCTGATGAGAATAACCAGCCACAGGTTTGTAAAATCTGTCCTTGTTACATGAAACATGTGAAGAACAATGCCTCCGCCCCATTTGGAAGTCAGGGAACCAAGGCTATCGATGCACATTAACAGTGCAAAGAATGTGCCTTCAATGCCGAGGGGGCAAAGCCTGGTGCTTAGCACAATCATGGGAATCCACCTTATTCTGCTTATGATTCGTGAGACACATTCTTCCATGATAACAAAAAAGTAGTCTGGAATTCCAAGGACTAAATTCCATCTGAGGATGAAGATCATATCGAGCATTCCGGATGTGCCGTAAAGGAGTTGTGCAAAAAGGAGTAGCTTTCTGAATGGGACGTCTTTGAGTGTCTTGTGATAGATCAGTACCCCTACAATTGAAGCCATTGCACCAATTGCATAGATGAACCCAACGAATTCCTGCAGTTAAGAATGCATGATAAAGAAATGTGAAAGGAATATCGTGGAGACCTGCACCAAACCTGTGAGGTTTACATATAACATAGCAGATCTTCATAATATCCTGATGTGGGAATGGGGTGATACAGATATGGTAGTTGTTGAGTATTCTATTTCTAATTGGGGCAATGAGAAACCTGGGAAAATGCAGGTCCAGCTTTTGGATCAGTGTACCAATAGAACTGCCCTTCATGAGTACTGATACTGACAGCCAAAGAGAGGTACATGTATAGCGATGGCTTCCACACCTGAGGGAACTTGATTGTCTGATACATGCCCCTTATGGCCACTGCTAAGGTTTCCATTGCCTGTATACGCATCCACATAGCACAGATACATCAAGAACGACTACAAGAATTCATTGCTTCTCAATCTGATGAAATAATGGATGGAATGTTCAGGTTAAACTTGTTTAAGTTGTTTCCATTTCCCATGTTGACAGAGCTTAAGTTGTTCAAGTAGAAACAGAAATTTTAAAGTCTAATGGCAAGAGCACGCGATTTTAGATAGCCCTCCTCTTATGTTTAGAAACAGAAAATTTGCAGATCTTACATCTGCACTCAGATAATCCATTTGCTACAGTCTATAAAAGTAGCTAAATGACATGAGAAAGTAAGCACACCACTTTAAGGATGAAACGGAACTATGTAGAATTAAAAATTACCACTTGCCATGATCTAGATTGATTTGGCCTATTGGTGTGCTAATTGGAAAGCCAACAATTGTATTTGCAGACTTAAAAGAAATGGCTCCAATGTTTTACCAAACTGCAACAACATGGTATTTGCAGGATAATTTATCTGGAAATAAAAGAATCTAACCTTCTGCTTTTCAGCATGAGTGCCGGCAGATCTCATTTCATAAATCACAAAGCCCAACACTATGATAAAAACTGGTGGGATGGCCAGAAGAATTAAAGCTCCCTGCAACAACCATGTATGTTAATAAAGAGGGAACATAGAACTTAGAAACCAAGCTAGGAGGTAATACAGAAGAGTTTTTACATGCTTATAACTTTTGGTTTCAATAAAGCATATAACCAGAGATCAAAGTACTTGAAATTTTGAGAGCTTAAGATGTTGAACGCAAGTGAAAACTAACAATTACTAAGGTCAAAACCCAGTTTACAGAACTGACCTGAGCTCCGAGATGGTGAACCAAAAACCCACTGGTGGAGTAACCGATTAAAGCCCCTGCAGAGGAGCAAACTCCACAAAGGCTCTGCATATCCGGAGCCAACGATGGGAACTCAATACTATTTCTTGCAATACACGCATCAATTGTCACATCTGCTATTGCCATGCCTGCTGCAACCCCTACCAAGCAACCCAATGCCAAAGCAGCAGGCAAGTTACCAGTGAGAGCAACCATCAATGCAGAGGTACCTCCAAGAACACCAGCAAGCACAAAGTATGGTCTTCTTCTATAGCCTTTTATTGGAAAAACGTCAGTGAATAACCCCCAAACAGGTTTCATAATCCATGGAATATAGTATAGGCCCATGTACAGTTGAACCACTGACGGCTGGACTTTTTGAACATCTTTCCAGTAGTAGTCTGTGACTACTTTGAAGAAAGAGCCGGAGAAGCCTTGGCTGAGGCCATAGACGAGGACTATGCCAAAGATGAAAGTTGAGTTCAGCTGGGAAGACAGCATTTGCAGCCATTGAAAGGGCTCAAGAAAGACCGAGAAGAGATTGCTTTTCTTGCAGGTTTCTGCCGTATGAAGATTGCTTTTGTTAGAAATGCTGCCAGATTGTTGGGATTTAGTCCACGCAGATTCTTCAACGAGTCCCTCTTTTTCGGAGGTATCCATTTTTGAAACTAAAGAAGCATGGATCTGCAAATGGCGCTCTAGGGTAGAGGAGAGCAGGGAAAGGTTGACTGCAGGATCTTATACAAGTGTCACCCGCCCCAGTTGTGCCATACGAGAATTATATTATTGCTTAATATAAGGAAAAAGACATGGTGTCCTAATAAAAAAACATATGGCTGAAGAGTAAAGGCTTACGCCATAGTTGACTACTAAAATGCTACAGCTTCTTTCACTCTTATGAAAGGATTTTCTCCTTCTACACCCTGTCATGGAGTCGTTGGCTCTCACAGTAAACTCTCTTTTTCACGCTCCAAATTCCAACTTCGAACTGTAATGATGCCATTTGTTTAGCAAAACAATATAATAGAATCGTTGTCTTGGACCTCCCACAGAGTTAATTATCATATTGAGTTCATCCAGACAAACAGGTACAAGTTGATTTTATTAAAATATTAAAATCGCCAAATTGATTTAACTAAATTATCAAACACGTCAAGCTTGTTTGTTCTGTCTTTCTTTGATAGATAAAAATAGGAATCGAGAAAAGTTATACCGCAAAAATATCAAACCATCGACAATAAGCTCGTTAACTTCCTACCATTATGTCTATGAGAGATTATTATCCAATACATTGTCAGTAAAATTTTAGACTTTATAAACAAAGTTAACATTGTGACATACTGACATATACCTTAAGAATTATTAAAAATAAATAAATAAATAAAACAAGGCATTAAAAAGGCAAAAGAGAAAAGGTATTGGGAAAGGTGTGCAAAACAAAACAACTTTTGGTTAACTGTAAGGAGGATTTGAACAAATAATGCAAATTGAATGCACGCTTTGTCTACCGTGGAAAGGAAAAACAAAAGTACATATTGGTGTATCAGATCTATAGCAGAAAATACAATTCCAAATTCCTTTCCTGACTGAGAAATTTGTGTATCTACTTAATTCTGTCGCCAGCAGAAGGGATGCATGTTAGCCTGGCTCAAGATTCATGCCGCTAGGAGCTTTTGAATGTCCTTCTGCATCACATCATGAGAAGAGTAAAATTAGTTGAATTTCTTAATGTATTATTCAGGACTAGTGTGGTGCTTCCAATCACAACAAAGAATCATATGTTTTGAACTTCTGGCCTTAGCCCTCAAGCTTTTAACAACAATATGCACATATTTATGGCACTGAGTGTGAACAAATGTTACTCTGTTAGCATAGGGGGTGCAAACAGGCAAGTCCGGAAGAAACTTTCCAATATGAGGCCAAGCAATGAATAAAATCAATGCAGAAAAGCAACAAGTTCCCGCCCACCAGATAACATAGTGATATCACTCAACAATGATCCGACTACTGAATTTGTCATCCAATTCAGAAAATTCAAAAGAATTGGTTTCCATTATCTTGTAGCAGCCTTTAGATTCGAATGCACCACCAATTCTGATACCAGCTTTGGCTGGTAAGGTATAATTGTTCTCACTGTTCTTTCAGACAAGAAAATTGTCTATGGCACTGGCATTCCAATGCCCCAGAAAAAAAAAAAGCATTCAATGTAGTTGCAGATATGTTTTATATCAACCAAATATCCCAGCCACCAGTTTTTTTTAACATATATACCACAGGACAGGATCATTTTCGATACTTGGGATCAATAATACAGATGAATGGAGAGATTGATGGTGATGTGACCTATAGGATCCAGGCTAGATGGAGTAAGTGGAGAAGTGCTACAGGTGTGTTGTGCGATAAAGGAATTCCTACATGGTTGAAAGGCAAGTTTTATAGGACAGTTGTTAGACCAACATTGTTATATGGTAGTGAATGTTGGGCGACTAAGAGGCTACATACACAAAAGATGAGTGTAACAGAAATGAGAATGTTACGGTGGATATGTGGATATACAAGAAAGGATAGAATAAAAAATGATAATATTCGTAAGATGATTGGAGTGGTACCTATCGAAGACAAAATGTGTGAAAATCGTTTACGTTGGTTTGGACATGTAAGACGTAGACCTGTAGATGCTCCAGTTAGGAGAATAGAAGCTATGGATGTTGAGAGAAGGGTTAAGACTAGAGGAAGACCGAAAAAGACTTGGAAGGAAGTAGTTTGGAAAGACATGGAGGTTTTAGAATTAGATGAGCAAATGACCTTGAATAGAAATCTATGGAGGCAAAGAATACATATGGACGATCTAACGTGATTTTAGATATTGGTTCATATAGCCTACCCCAATCTATTGGGAAAAAGGCTCTGATGATGATGATGATGATGATGATGATGATGATGATGATATACCACAGGACAGGTGAGGAGTTATTCACTTATTCACGTCAAACTGCAGAAGATGATTACTTCTAGCAAAAATGTTACGAGTTTTAACATTGATCTTCCATGACAAACCTTGCCGTATACTACCATGTTAGAGCATACTTATTATTATGTTATGAAAATGTTAATAATTCAATTGATTTGAGATTAACTTGATTGGTAAAGAGAAGGAGAATACACACCTCAATTTGGAAAGGTGATGTTGTTGGTGAATACCTCCCGACAACATTGCCATTTTTGTCCACCAAGAACTTCTCAAAATTCCACTTGATCAGGCCACCAAAAGATCCACCCGCACTCGACTTCAGAAATTGGTAAACAGGAGCTGTAGTTGGTCCATTCACATCAACCTGTTTCATAACACTTCCCTTTAGTCCTTAAAAATAATCTAAATCACAAACCCTACAATCAATAGCAAAGCAGCTAGACACACCTTATCAAATATTGGAAATTCTGCTTTAAACCTGGTACATGCAAATTGTTTAATCTCAGGGTTTGATCCAGGCTCCTGTCCCCCGAACTGATTGCAAGGGAAAGCTAGAATCCCAAGTCCTGTCATAGAGTTACATGAACAGATCTTATTAAAACATAATAACATTTATACACAAACAAAGAATACTTGGCTCACCTTGAGCCTTGTATTTCTCATATAAGTGGGAGAGCTCAGAGTAATTTGATGTCGTCAAGCCACTAAGAATCAAAATGAAAGTTCTTCAATCAGGCCCCAAGTAATGGACAGAAAACAGACTAAAGGTGAACAAGCATAAAAATACTGTAATTATCTTGAAAGGGAGACAGTACCATTTTGAAGCAACATTGACAATCAATAGAACTTTTCCCTTAAATTTGCTAAGAGAAACTTCCTTCCCATCGATATCCTGCCCAAAGGGAGAGAGATCCATTAGCAAAGTGAAAAGTATTATCAAGTTCCAATTCCTTAGTTGAAAGTCAAAACTCTGCAAAATTCAGAAACAAATTCGGAACTTTGTTCAACAAAAACTAAATTTATGAACATTATGATCCATAAAACTAATTTCAGAAAGAAAAAGGAAAGAGAGTTCTTCTCCAATATTGTACCTTCACAGTGTAGTCGTATAGAGTCTTCTCCTTGGCTGCTCTAGCATAAATCCCTGAAGATCTAGATTCGAGGACGAACCCAGAAGCAACAAGCGACTGTAAGGAGAACCCATGTTGCAGAAAGGCCGATTTTGAAGACCCAAGCGATGATTTAGTGGAAGGAAATGAGAAAGGCATGGAAGGCCATGAAGAAGACGAAGCTGAGTTCTTTTTGGTTTGATAAAAACCATGAAGAGGAGAAGGGAAGGCTGCAGAGAAAGGCATGGAAGCCATAACGTTCCTTGTTTCTTTTGTGTCTGTACAATTGTCCAAAACGCAACTGCTGGTTGGAACTAGAAACTACGTATAGTTATGGCAACAAAAGAGCTGGACTGCTTATAACTCAAACTGTGAAGTGTGTGAAGCCGATGTGAGGGTTATTTTGTTTAGGGTGTAGTGTTTTCGCTCTTGATATGTCTTGTTCCGTACTCTGGATTATGCTTTTTGTTTGTTAGTACTCTGTTGAGATTTTCCACAACATCTGCCAAACAAGAGCCAAAGTACGTAGAAGTGTCTAGCAAATGACATCTCAAAATGTAGAGTTGAGTTTTTCTTTTTTCCTGCGAAGCATGGTAAACTGGTAATTATCAATAAAAAAAATTCAATTATAGAAAATAATTTTCCCGCAAAGTATGGCAGGTTGAAATCACAAAAACCAGCAGGTCCCTGGAGCTTCTAATGAATGGCTAAGTTTTGAGTAGCGTGGCCTCTCGGTGGGCCAACAAAATTGTACTATTTGTATGACATATCCGACTTAGGGCTGATACATTTTCAAAACTCAAATTTAAAGAATAAATGAGTTAAATTATTTGAATTTAATTTATTTATTTTCGAGTTAAATTTGAGTTTAAACTATTTAAATAATTAATTGAGTCAGAATTTGAGTATTTTAATATTCAATTCGAGCGATTTACGAACCTAATTAAATTTTTTTAATATATTTATAATATATTTATTATTAATTTATTTTTTTACTTTCGTAATATATAATTAAAAGTAAATAAATGAAATTTATCAAGTCAAGTTCAAACATAATGAGTTAAGCTTGAAGTTTTCGAGTATTTTGACAAATAAAGCTTAAGTTGAGTTTCTACTTTTGAGTTTTTGAATTGAATCAAATAGAAATTTGATACTAAATTGCTCCAATTACATTGCTATTCAAAATCATCACTTTACTATCCAATAAAATAATGATCAATCTAGATTTGATCATTTGTTTATATGTTTGTTTAGTTTAAATTACGTGTAAAACACAAAAATTATTATGTTATAATAAGCAACAATATATTAATATACAAAACAATTTTTTTGATTTTTGTTAATTTCATCTTTAATTTTTTTATATTATTTTTACCTCGGATCACCGTAACAAGATTCTAATCAAATTTAAAAAGACATATTATACTATTATAAAATAATGTAGTAAATATTTATTTAGTGTATTTGGGTTAGTTGGATAAAATTATGGGCCTTAAAATTACAACTCCAAATCGATTACCAGAGCAGACCGAACTACATATAAACTCATGCAGCAGAAATTGGGGCTCCAATGACTCAAAGGCCCAATCCGTACCAAACTAACAGTAATGGAGTAACGGGCTAGGCGGAAAGCGGCAAAGTGTGAAAGGGTTTTTCTCATCCAAAAGCTACACTCCTCTCCCCTCCTCAGTTTCTCTTTGCAGCTGCTAAGAGTTTAGCTCACTATGCAGACAGTGAGAGGAAACACTCACGAAAATGAAAAGGAAGAGCAGAGAAAAGGAATACCTCAATCTCCATCTGTAACTTTACGTTTCTATCTCTCTCTTCCGTCGGTTTTCTTTTTCTTTTTACCATTTCTATCGGACAGTTACAGTTCGCTATTCTCCATGTAGAATCTGAATTATGCAGATAGATCAGACGTTGATAAGTTTGAGGCCTGGCGGCGGCGGTGGTCCGCGCAGCACTAGATTCTTTGCTTCCCGCTTGGAATCCTCTTCTTCTTCCACGGATTCCCAACTTTGCGTCCCGCCTTCAAGGTCCATTCAAAATCCCTAGCTTTTTATTATCACATGCATTTCCATTTCTATTCACAAGCTATTTTATATACGAGTTTGTAAAATAAATTGTTTTTAGATCTGAAGCTTTCAAAAATTGGAACTTTTTTAAAGTTTTTCGTAGACTGAGGAGATAATGCAAATAATACTAAGAAGTTTTAAATCTTAAGTGATTGTAAAATAGCAGAATTCATGTTAATGGATTTTTAGTTGTCCTAATTCTTGGCGGAGCACTCGAGTTTGTGTAGCTGCTGTAAATATGGACAAACATCAATATGCAGGCTTTAGGTGGGCGAGGGATAAGTGCATTGATGCCCATAAAGAACCTACATTACATTTAAGATTTCTATAAGTTTATAAAGCAAATGTATTATTGAAGAAGTGCACACTTAAAGAAGAATGTACCTATTTCAATCTTTGTTTTTAAGTTTTTATGACATAGGATTGCATCCACCCTTGATATTCATGAGTGGAAGTTGAGCTTTTCCTTTTGGCTTACTATAATGTACAAACTGTATTGTTTCTGGCACTGCTTTTTTTTTTTTTGAAGAGCTGTAGACTGCCGGTGTCCATTATTTGATTTTATTTTTTATATGTTTTTATAACATAAGATTCTTATTGCTGTTTGTAATAGACCGGAGATTTGCTGTTTGAAGGTCATGAGTGTGTTCGGTATACACGCGAACAGCTGTTGCTACTTAAGGAGGTACTTTTTGTCTTTCTTAGATAAGGATCCTGGGAATCATATTTGTGAATTTAAAATGTAAAGCAGCAGACATATTTTCGGCAATTTTGTATTTATGTTTTTTCAGGTTATAGACAGTGGAGTACCTGAGTTTAAATTCCCAATAGATTTGGCTAATATTCCTTTCTGAAATCATATTTGTGAATTTAAAATGTAAAGCAGCAGACATATTTTCGGCAATTTTGTATTTATGTTTTTTCAGGTTATAGACAGTGGAGTACCTGAGTTTAAATTCCCAATAGATTTGGCTAATATTCCTTTCTGATTGATATGCCAATATTTGAACATTCTTTTTGCTATCTGATTTTTTTTTGATGGCTTGTTCCATTAGGTTGCTGATATCCCAGGGGATATTTTGAATATAAAACAAGAAATTGAGCCCGAATTTGCTGGTGAGGATCAAGCCTGGGGTCGTGCAGATGGAAATGTGAGTTTAGAATATGTTGCCTTTTATTATTTAAAAAAAAAAACGTTCTTTTATGTGACTTATTATTCCCCAATTACACCCTTTAGAAAATGGTGAAACAAGCATGTCATTGTGGTGATTCTTAACCAGTTTTTTTCCTTGAACCAAAGAATAATAAAAGTAATTGGTTTATCTCCTCTCTCATTATGTTCATAGCTGGTTAGAAATTACAGCTTAAATTTTCTTTTTCCTTAGCTCCAAGCTCAACCACAGAGCCGTTATTCTGAGCCAGACAACCGTGATTGGCGTGGTCAGTCTGCTGCCCCAGGAGATGAAAGATCCTGGGATGCAATTCGAGACAATAAAGAGGTTTCCAGTCATTCTGATTCAAGGCCGTGTGAAATGTATAATTGCCAGGAGCAACTAAACTCCCAGTTTGCAAGGGCTCAAATTTCATCTAGTCAAGGGGTAACACTATCTTTTTATCATTTAGTCCACTCCCCCCCTCTTTTGTTCAAAAAAAAAAATCTCCTCATTTATTCAAAGGGATGACTTGTTAATCTCTTTTTCTGCTATCACTTGGTGTTAAAGTTTCAAACTATAATTTGCAATGGAAGTTTGCTGCATACATTTGCATATTTATCATTTGAATTTCCTGTGAATCAGGCAGGACCTACTCGTGTGCTTGTAAAGGCTGAAGTCCCATGGTCAGCTCGAAGAGGTAATCTTTCCGAGAAGGAGCGTGTTTTGAAGACAGTCAAAGGGTAATTGATCCTCTGATTCAACATTATTTGTCATTTTCTCTTGTAATTTATATCACATTTTTTATCTAGTTCTTTAGAACGATGCCTTTATCCGGATGATTTTGTTAATGCTCTATATTATTATAAATGGTTTTATTGTGAGTGTTTCTGTACAGAATCCATTTCTTTGTTGGATAAATATGTCATGACAAATGTTGTTTGTGCAGTATATTGAACAAATTGACCCCTGAGAAGTTTGATGTTCTTAAGGATCAGCTGATTGACTCTGGCATCACAGCCCCAGACATTTTAAAGGTTTCCATTTGTCTTGTCTTGTCTTGTCTTGACAACTTCATCTTTGGCATTTATTTAATGAATTGCGCCTGGCAATGGAATTTATTGCTTTTCAGGGTGTTATCTCACTGCTGTTTGATAAGGCTGTGCTGGAGCCAACGTTTTGCCCTATGTATGCTCTTTTATGTTCTGACCTTAATGAAAAGCTTTCTCCATTTCCTTCTGATGAACCTGGTGGGAAGGAAATTACTTTTAAGCGAATCCTTTTGAACAATTGCCAGGAGGCATTTGAAGGTGCAGACAATTTGAGAGAAGAAATTAGGCAGATGACTGCCCCTGAGCAAGAAATGGAATGCATGGAAAAAGAAAGAATGGTCAAACTGCGAACTCTGGGCAACATTCGCTTAATTGGGGAGCTGTTGAAGCAGAAGATGGTGCCGGAAAAGATTGTCCACCATATCGTGCAGGTTGTTATTCATCCAATTAGCGTATCGGGCATGGATTTGCTTCATTGTGTTATTTCTGGTATGTTTACTATGTTTCTATCTGCTGCAGGAGCTTTTGAGACATGATGGTAGAACGTGCCCTGCTGAGGAGAATGTAGAGGCTATATGTCAGTTTTTTAACACTATTGGGAAGCAGTTGGATGAGAGCCCAAAATCTCGGCGTCTCAATGATATCTATTTTAGCAGGCTGAAGGAGCTAACAAAAAATCCACAACTCGCTCCACGTTTAAGGTTCATGGTTCATGATGTTCTTGATTTGCGGGCCAACAACTGGGTGCCTAGACGGGAAGAGGTTATCTTCTTTAAACATATACCATTACTTTTAAGCATGTTCATCAATAAACATTTTTGTTCTTTCCTTTTCCTCACATTATTCTATTGCATCAGACCTTGTATTTCCATGCCTTGTAAGTGCAAATGACCAAATCATTGTCCTATATGTTCTTTAGTAGTCACCTGTTTCCTGAAGTACAAAGCAAATTACCAACCCTTAAATTTGCCTAATTTTTTATCAGAAGCTGATACAGTTGTTTATCCTTTGATTCTTACTGAACCTGTTGTGGCAGGTTAAAGCAAAGACAATCACTGAAATTCATTCTGAAGCAGAGAAGAACCTGGGGCTGCGACCGGGTGCAACTGCAATCATGAGAAATGGTCATAACAGTGGGGTTCCGGGGGGTATGGTCCCTGGGGGTTTCCCACATACCCGACCTGCTCTGGCGGTATGATGCCTGGAATGCCAGGAATCAGGAAGTTGCCTGGAATGCCTGGGCTTGATTCTGATAACTGGGAGATTCCTCGATCTCGGTCAAAGCTAAGGGATGATGGAATGAGTCCTCAGCCTGCTGCGCGTGTGCAGCAGCCTTGCATCAGTAAGTGCCTGTTTGGCCTAACTTATTTTAGTGCTTATCTACTACATAAGCAGAAGCCAAGTGTTTGGCTCTTAAAAATTTAAAATTTTTAGCTTATGCGAGAAGCAAATTTTAACTTTTAGATGAAGCTATAAATTAAAGCTTTTTCAAAAAGTACTAATTTTAATAACATGTACTTTAGTGAAAATTTTAACATTTTCATTTTACTATTCAATAATTCACAAAATTATAAAGAAAATTATATTATTTTGCATTAATTTATTTATCTTGTAAAATTTTTATATTTATTTAATTGTTTATTTTAATATGTAAAGTATTTTTCTTTTTTATTTATTTCACTTAAAATGTTTGTGATTAAATCTAATAAAGTTTATTATTTTATTTTAAAATTTATTAAAAATATACAAAAATTCTATTAAATAGTGTTTAACGTTTTACAGTACTTTTATATTAAATTAGCCAAACGCTAATTTAACTTTGTTTAACAGCACTTTTAAAAAAACTCTACTCAAACAGCACTTTTTATAAAAGCTTCAGCTAGGCCAAACAGACCCTAAATCACCTTCCATTAATTCAAAGTTTCTGCCTCAAGGAAGTGGTGGCATAGCAGCAGGGAAATCCAGTCCTTTGTTGCAGAGTAGTGGTTTGCCTCCAGCTAAATCTCAAAGTCTTGAACCTATGAATCGTAAGCCTTTTGTATCAGCAGCAACTGCAGTCAGTTCTCCTGAGAAGCTGGTGGGTACTGCAACAAAGTCAAATCCTGCAGATCTTCAAAGAAAAACAAAGTCTCTTCTTGAAGAATATTTTAGCATCCGATTACTTGATGAAGCACTACAATGTATCGAGGAGCTGAAAGCCCCTACTTTCCATCCTGAGATAGTAAAAGAAGCTGTTGCTCTTGCTTTAGAAAGCAGCACACCTTGTGTGGACACACTCATAAAGCTTCTCGAGTTCTTACTTAATAAGGATGTCTTCACTGCTAGTGACATTGGAACTGGTTCTGTTCTATATGGCTCGATGTTGGATGACATCGGTATTGACTTACCAAAAGCACCAAATAGCTTTGGTGAAGTTCTTGGGAAGCTGGTTGTGGCTGGAGGTTTGGACTTTAAAGTGATCAAGGAAATTCTGATGAAGGTTGAAGATGAGCAGTTCCGGAAATCCATCTTTGGCGCTGCCATTGGGAGCATCAATTCTTCCCCATCTGGGCCAGAATTGTTGGCAATGCAACAGAGTGATGTGCAGGCTTGTGAAAGCTTGCTACCCTTGTTACAGATTGCTTAGTTATCTTCCCAAGCCACGCAAGTGACCAACGAATTGCCTATTTTACATCTCATATGTTCGATGGACGAGAGGACAAGAGATGATTTATTTAAGTTGTATATCTTTTTTGAAATTTTGGCGACAGTTTTATTTATCAAATGAGAAACACAACCTTGCTAGGGATGAATAGTTATTGTCACATCAAAGTTCATGTAACAAGCTTTTGATACCTGGCCAGCTCGCGCCCGCAGTTTTCTTTATGAATGATGCTTTGTTTTGACCTTTTATTTCGACTGTCCAGTCCATCTTATCCTGTTTTCTCTTGATCTCTTCAGCTGCTTTGATGAATATTTACTGTGGGACAATTTGTTCTGATTTGAATCGGAGAATTCTTATTTTATGTTTATGAACATAAAGATTATGTTTATTTTCATATGCTTATATTCAATTTTATGTATTTATATTTATTATCATATGTTTATATTTGTTGAACTAAATTTATGCTTATTTTATGTATTTACGTTACGTCTATTAATATTAATATTAATATTTTATTTATTTAAGTCTAAAATAATTAACTTTATAATAACATCGATTTATTGTAAAATTTTTCTCTTGAAATCTCTTCTCAAAATCCTCCCGCCTCTCAGGACATACACAAACATGCAAGAAGGTTGACTGTTGCAGCAGTTCTTTGATCGAATGGAAAACAGCTTTCTTTTGTTTCATTTTTTTCATTTTTTTTTTGTTCATTGAATGGAAAACAGCTTTCGGTTGCCATCCCGTTGTTAAAGCATTAACAATTATAGTAACATAAACATTATTAATGATTTCTTCTTGCAAGAATCACTGCAGGACATGTTCTTCAAACTGTACAAAGAAAAAAAAATTGTATGATGGGTTATACGACAATAGCTGTGACATGCTGACATGCATCCATTGTGGCTGATTTTGATTGAAGACCAGTCGCTCTTGTTTAACCAATCAGCCTTGAGATACGATATCAATCTCTCATTCTTTCGATCTAATCTTTCATAAAAAAAGACTTGAAAAGATTTGATATAACCCTTTGGCCACCTGAGTTTTTTCCCATAGACCGGTAGTTTAAAAATTTTATTCTCAAATAAAGGTAATTTTAAACTTATTTATCACTATGGTGTATTTTAATCCATGTCAATGCCACATCATCTTGTTAAGCCATGTCATATTTTTAACTCATTGCATTGAAAAGTCAAAAGTCTTAAAAGGATCAAAACCAGCTACAGGAAAGCTTTGAGGAATTTGGTTCTTCTTTTTGAAATATAGTTAATTCATAATAGCCATGAAACAGACAAAAGAAAGAGAGAATTGCATTTGATTAGCTTATTAGGAGATGGTATTGATCATGGGATTTCTGTTCCCATTTCATTCTGTCTCAGCTAATGTCTCCATTTGAGTTGATCTTGGATACTTACCGAAAAAGGTAGATATTGCTTTACTCTCATTCAATCAAAATTGCTAGCAAATACAATAGAAATAACAATGAGAAAATTTTAGGTGAGTTCTTCGTTTATGTATCAGTCTTTTCAATCTAGATCACGTAGATACAATTTTTAATGGATTCATTTTTATTTTGAAAAGTTAACTTCTATTTCTAATAAAATGAAAATAAAACTTCTGACTTTTTTAATTAATAATGGAAGTGTGTATATTGTGTAGTATAATTAACATGTATGGTTGAAAGTGGGTTTTATATGCAATCTATTGCTCTGGCTTTTAAATAGTAAATAGCTTGTCTATTTGTATGTACCAAGTGTTTGTAGTTATTCCTCAAAGAATGTGTATGTAAGGGAGAATAGGAAAGTGGCTAAGTTTGTGGGGCATTTTTTGGGTTCATTAAACTTTCTTTTTCTCCAATGTCATAATGATCATTTTCTTAATTATTGAAACTGGTCTTCCCTTATTTGCTTCTTATTTTAGTTAGAATGGATTATTTGCTTGTAGATTATAAAAGTGAGTTGCTTTACTCACTCACTCGTAAGGAATTATTGTTTTTGAAACTTACCTACTATGAAATTTTTTCTAATTAATATTTTTTTCTGGTTGCATCATCAATGCAAAATGAGACTGGTTTCATAACAAGTTATCCTAACTTTTTCTTTCAAGTTGATTTGCATTTTCCATAATGTCACAATGCATGTAAGTAAAATCAAGCCTCCATTTTTTATGCTGAAAGAGACTTTATTAAATGATTAATAAGTGGCCATATTATGTGATATATATGTGTGTGTGTGTGTGTGTGTGTGTGTGTGTGTGTGTGTGTGTATTATCCCAAGTTTTATCTTAGAACTAGGCTTTGACATCACAAAACTGGGACTCTGACCTTGAATCACCTCACTGTTGATCAAAACCTTGTTGAGATACAATATCTGACTTCATATCCATAGATTATAGCTATGCACACATCACGGAGGAAATAATAAATCATTGGATTGTTTCCAAATAACATCCTTGACCATAGCATTTGGAAATTAGGTTACACTTAATGATATATCAGTTGATAACTTACATGTGCTACATAGTTGCAGTGTCTCATTTTGCAGATAAAGGCTTATAGTTAGGTACATGTTCTGTATAGATTTTTAGCAAAGATATGGACAAAGACATGATATTCTGCTTGCAGCAACAAACTTTAGATTGAAAAACCAAGATGTTATTGATACAACCATCATTAACATGCTTGCATACACATCATTAACAGCCAGCAAGAATAATTTGGCTTCACTTTACTGTTAACTACAACACTATTGCAACTTGGAATGCTATTGGAGAAAAGCAGGGGAAGATGGCTTGGCAACTGTTGCAATAGTAATTGTGTGGCATTCCTGAAAAACTGGAGACTCATCTAGTGAGTTTGCTTGGGCGCAATAGATGAGAGCCAAGGCTTTGATCTCAGTCATCCTTGGAATCTGTTGTAATGTATCTACATGATCTGGACTGAAAAGAATTGTAGAATGTACAGGATGAAACAGTGAACAACGAATGAACTTGTCAATTGCATTGAAGAGACTATCATGTTGAGCTTGCAAATGTAACTAGGATTTCTTGCAACTCATTCAATAGGAACTTAGTGAAAGACTATTCAAAATGTAATTTTTTTTTCTCTTTTATATTCCATTATTTGCTACTATTATAGCTGTTGAACTTGTAACAGGGCTTCCTTGTGCTTCTTTGATTTTGATATAACATTCACTTTGAAATAAACACATATATTTGCAGCTAAATCATGGAAGTTGATATTTATGTAGGCTCAACAAATTTAAATCATATTTGTTGTTACTCTCTTTTGAACAAATTAATTATGCTGAAACTAATGAAATCACAAATGAATCAAAGTTTTCCTAATCCAATTAAAAGATCAATCTAGTAAATTGAAAAAAAATCATAAAACCTTTATGAAACTAAAAAAAGAACAACTTCATGTCCTAAAGAGAAAATCAATATACTGGCTCAACAAATTACTTGGATATACCAACAATCGTCACCCTTTTCAATAATTTTGGATAGAAAACTTCTCGGAATTCTTGGTAATCTTGCATACATTTGACAAAATATAAATTAAATAACTTTTAAAGGTAATCTATGATTGTAATAATAATTAAGCATGTTGACAACCAACATTAAAAGACCAAAGTAAATAAAACAAACTAAATGTTAACACAATTAGATTAAGTGTACATGAAAAATATCATATCATATTGAAGTTTTAGAATGAAAAATTAGTGAATCCTTAAGTTAATATATTTCTTTATTTTTTTCCAATAAAAAGTTAGATCAAATCATTGCTTACATCAAGAAACTAAAATAAAAAGAATAAGAAATACCTTATAATATTAAATTGTGGCTATATTTGAATCTTTATGCCTCTTCATTTGACATGCCCTACGATCATGGCCCGGCTGTTTACAAAGTCCGCAATGAGTTGTTGTTCGACCTTCATTTGACATTCTTTGAGGAATAACTGCAAACAGTTGGTACAGACAAATAATAAAGCTATTTACAATTTAAAAGCCAGAGGCCCAGAGCAGTAGATTGCATATAAAACCCACTTTCAGCCATACATGTTAATTATACTACACAATATACACACTTCCATTATTAATTAAAAAAGTCAGAAGTTCTATTTTCATTTTATTAGAAATAGAAGTTAACTTTTCAAAATAAAAATGAATCCATTAAAAATGTATCTACGTGATCTAGATTGAAAAGAATGATACATAAACGAAGAACCCACCTAAAAATCACATTGGTATTTCTATTGTATTTGCTAGCAATTTTGATTGAATCAGAGTAAAGCAATATCTACCTTTTTCGATGAGTATCCAAGATCAACTCAAATGGAGACACTAGCTGAGACAGAATGGAATGGGAACAGAAAACCCATGATTGATACCATCCCCTAATAAGCTAATCGAATGCAATTCTCTCTTTGTTTTGTCTATTTCATGGTTATTATGAATTAACTATATTTCAAAAAGAAGAATTGCAGAGCCGAATTCCTCAAGGCTTTCCCACAGTTGGTTTCGATACTTTTAAGGCTTTTGACTTTTCACTGCAATGAGTTAAAAATATGACATGGCTTAACAAAATGACATGGCATTGACATGGATTAAAATACACCATTTAAGTAAATAAGTTTAAAATTACCTTCATTTGGGAATAAAGATTTTGAACTACCGGTTTGTGGGAAAAAACTCCACAACATCTGCTTCGGCAGATTTTTATAATCTGGGGATGCTTGATTTGGTCAATAACACGGTGATTCTCTCGCAGACATTATCAAGTATTTTATCGTATCTTGTATTTGTTTATAAGAAAAATATTAAATAGAGATTATATATGATGCATTGACAATATATAATTTTTATATATTGTCAATTAATCATATAATGATATTTTATTAATGAGTAATGTCTAAAAGTATATAGGCCCTTAAAAATAAATTTAAAAACTTTATTAATATTTATTTTTAAAGACCTGCATATGAGGTAGTATCTTATGATTAACTGATAGTGTATAAAAACTATACACTGCCAATGCATCATATATAAACTTTATTAAATAATTGAAAATGAAGTATTTGAATTCGAACGCAAAACTTATAATATGTCACAATTCATTTTTAACCACTAAATCTAAAGGTTATTAACATATCTTTTGTCTTATTAATATTCAAAATAAGTGAAAAAAAATAAATATTTCGAAATAAAAGTAAAAGTTATTGTTATTGTGACATGAGATAAAATAAAAGGTAGTTATTGTGTTAGATTTAAAAAAAAATTAAAATATCAATACATTTTTTTATAAAATATTTAAAATTAAAAAATAAAATAAAGTGAAGCTTGTATTATTACACTAATTTTGTTCATAAAAAAATTTTTATTATCAGTTCATTTGAAATTTATTTTAAAATAAATAAATTGAACTTTAAAATTATTAAAAGTATCTTTTTAAATATAAAAAATTATATTTAAAAAGTACACGAATCATTGAATCAAATCTAAATTCGTATATTTTAAATACCTTAGTTTCCGGTTATAGTAAGAATAAAATGATAGAACAAAAAAAAGTACTAAGGAAATGTTAAAACATTTAAGAAAAAAACATTCGTCTCTCTTTTCTTTCCTATTCTATCTTTTCCGTTTCTCCGTGGTAAAAGATGGAAGTAGAAAGCAGAGCCAACCAACTACCGACCCAAGTCTAGGAGAGAGAGTGTGAGAGAAGAGAAACAGAAAACTTGAAAATGCCCTCGAGAGTCCTCCAATAGTCGCAGCAACGCCCTTGATTTCAAAAGAATATAGCTTTATTGAAAAAAATCTAGCTTATTGTCTCTCTCTTCTCTAGTCTTCATCCTTCCCTTCTTTATTCTCTCTGTCTGTCTTTTTCTTGAATGTTTCTGCTTCTGTCACCCCAAATTCCTTGTTTTCCCTTTCAGATTCATAAAAATTGTTCTGGGTTTTTGTTAGTTTTGGAAAGGACTCCATTTCTGATACTTCTAAGATTATTTCAGCTTCTGCCACTCACCCCGGTATCTTGTTCCTCTATATATATATATATATATTACCTTGGCATGTAAAGACACTTTAAACTCTAATAAAGTGTAGTTTTTTTAACTTTTTTTTTCTTTTTTGAATCTGGGGTTCTTTGATCGTTATGTATCAACTTAGCATCTCTGTTGATCTTGTTTTATTGTTTATGAGTATTTTTGTTGTATTGCCTTAATTTGATCTTGGCAAAGCAGTGATCTTTAGCTTATTGTCTAGTCTTAGCATTCAATTAGGATCTGTCATGTATGTTTCTACTTATTTGTCTTCTTTCAACGTACTTTATGTTGTAGTCAGAAGAAACAAGCAGTAGTAAAATAGCCTGAGGCATGCTGTAATTGCATTGTCCTTAAGGATTATTTCACCAACAGGTGTAATCCCCCAGGATTCAACAGCTCTTTTGGGATTACCCAGGTAACAGGAACAGCAAGAAAAAAAAATATTATTCTAACCCATCTGGAAAAGAAGAAAGAGTGAAGAAGCAGATAAAGTTATAAGGGGGTGAAGAAGCTGTGTTCTACATTCCTTTATTTATAGTAAAAAATGGATGTAGAAAATCTGTAGGAAATCCTAATAAAATCATAATAAAATCAGCACATAATATAGAGAAAATCAAGATAGGATTTTGACTAAATCTAAGAGAAATATTTAACCAAATTTGAGACAAATCTTGTCAAAGTTTTAGATAAATCAAAAAACTAGTTTTTCAAATAAGGTTAAATACTGAAAAATAATTAAATAAAAAATAAATATGATAAAAGTCTTTTTGGAAATATCAAAATATCCAACAATCCCCCACCTATTTCAAAAAGACTTTTGAAAGAAAAATATTTTACTGGGTTAATTATAAGTATAATGCTTCGTATCTAGTGTCTTTTGGACTTGAACCAGATCTAGAATAATAAAACTTATTTTACTGAGTAATTAGTGAATGTTTTAGCTTCTTGAACCAATAACTCATTATTGTAAAATAGAGGTCTTATTAATCACACTATACTTTCACAATTCTTTACTATTCGATGCCGTTTTGCGCTAATAGGCCATGCACGTGCCTGGTTATTTCATAAGTGCTCTAGAAATTATGTCACAATTTCATAAGAGCGGCCCCACTCCACACTCACATAGGTGTTTTCATCAAGTGTATACTGCAATGATATACACCACCCATAAGGGATATGAAAACATTAAGAGGTTTAGCTCATCCTCTCAAATTCATGCAATCTAGCACTTACACACATCATAGGAATGGACAAATTTATTAGTGCTAGCAGGAATAACAGTGACTTGTTATTACCCATTGAACCTTATTCATGGGATCTCTAATCACAAAGGTTGGGTTACCATCACCATTATTCTCAAATTGGCTTAAGTCTCATTCCCCTCGATATTTTAAAATTTTCTCCCCAAAGGTTTAGTCAGAGGATTGGCCAAATTCACGTCTGACTTCACATAATCGACTAATATAATTCTATTATTTAGCAGCTGCTTAATCAAATAATGTCTCAAATAAATGTTTTTATTTTTACCATTGAAAGTTTTGTTCTTTACAATGGCTATTGCCACTTGGCAATCACAATACATATACACAAAAGATGTTGGTTTTAAACCCAACGAAATATTAGCTAAGAGGTTTCTCAACCACTAAGCCTCATTGTTAGCCAATTCCATAGCTACAAATTCTTATTCTATAATGGATTTAGCTATAATAGTCTTTTTGGCTGATCTCCATGCAACAACATACCTACCGAGGGTAAAAACATAACTATTAGTGAATTTTGTCTCATCTGAATCTGAAATTCAGTTAGCATCACTGTATCCTTCCAATACAGTGGGAAATCCACTATAAAATACCATAATTCATGGTATCTCTCAAATATCTCATGATCATTAATCATCTCAGCACTGGTGATCATCTAGTAGCTGAGGTACGTGGCTCGACTGGTTGTCGGACAACTCACAGACCTATATATGTATATATAGGTATCCATTGCTACACATACAGACTCAATGACATATATACATATACATGCACCGAAATGCCACACAGGCATAACACAATGCCACACAAGCACATCACAATGCCACACGGGCACATCATAGTGCCACATAGGCACATCACAATGCCACATAAGCATAACACAATGCCCTATGGCTCAAGTATCAAAATCTATGCACAAACAGCTTTAAAACAAAGTTTATATAGTCAAAGCTTACATCGTGCAAACACATGTAGTTTGAAAGCATAAACGTGCATAAAACATGCTATAAACAGTTGTCATATAATATCAGAACACTTTAACAAAGCTATTAGAGTAATTACTTTCACATCACATATAGATTCGATTTTATATTTTCATAAAATAATATTAGAAAACACAAGTGAATTTTGATGCAAAGTAGCATTAGTGAAATGTATAATGATATTGACACACGATGCAGGCCTAACTAGCCTTATAGAGTCTTCCTATAGTGATTTCTAAACAAGATCCAGCATTATAATGGTGTAATTATAATTTTTCCCAGTGCCACAATCACGTGACCTGTTAACCTCCACCATTATCTAATTCTAGCTGTATATAACTATTCCACAAGATTTTAATATCATTTCAATCACATTTATATTTAAGTGCCAATACTAAGACCCTCACCATTACTATGGTCCTCTTAGTATCTAATGAAAATTTAAAAATTACTTCACCAAATATTCATAGTAAATTCATAATGTTCAAAACATCAAGCGATTATTAAATTATTTAATCTATGGATTTATCCATATTCATTTCATCAAAATACCATCATTACTTATTAAATTCCATCATTTCGTAATCAGTTCTCAGCATATCAAATCTATGCAATTTATTATATACTAAGTATTAATTATCAGACCATGGAATTATATCCCAATTTTTACAAAATATAGTCATATATATTATTTTTATTTTCTTCATTGTCAAGTCATTAAACCATTTCCATGTTCGAAACACCTATAATATAGGCTATATAACTCAATCCTATTCCACCATATATATCCAACTTAATCTTAAATCCACACATTATCATATAATTTTTGTTCATTCATGACATTCATAAATTCTCAATGATTACCTAATATATATACACCTAATATAGTGAATAATAATAATAAATATATAACACTAGCAAACAACTTAGCATATACTTCTTACATAGTTAAGAGAAAGAGATCAAAAGGCTCATCATAGCTCAATTATATAAGCATCTAAAACGTGTGAAACCTAGAAGTAATTCAATAGCTCTTAATAATTTTATTTAACAATATGCTAACATTCAGAAGCTGCCAAATTTGATTTTTTTTTAAAAGATAAAATAAACTTAAAAAACTCTGTATGATGAGTTCCACTGTGTAGATCAACCATTGATGATACAATGCAAATATGAGGTTAAAAAGGGTCAAATCAGATGGTTAAAATTAACCTCAGCACTATTATAAAAGCATGTCCCAATTATTATTTCTCACTTTTTAGGAGTATTTTTCTCAATCTGAGAAAAGAAAGAATCCTAATGACTTCTTCCTAGTTTTCCCGAAAAACATAGACGTAAAAGAGTTCGAATTTTATGCCATTTTACAAGCATTTTATATTTCAACATCAAACAAGCTAAACTAAACAATTTCCAACAAAAAAAGACAAAAATTGAATACAATGAAGGTGGAGAAAGTAAAAGTTTCAGCATATTTCTCACCTACCAAAAGCTCCAATTGAAATCACCTAGAAAACGTTGAAGCTCCTGACTGTATTGTACTTGACAGTAGAGTAAATCTGATATACTGCATGATGACGAGCCGACTATGCTCATAAAACCAAAGCTGGAAATTAAAAGCGGGACGAACAATGATGCTTCCTCGCCTATGGTTGGCTGTATCAATCGGATTTGGGATTTTTGCCCATATTTTTGAGAAAATAATCCTTAAGATTGTTGTAGTCAGAAAAAACAAACAGTAGTAAAATAGCCTGAGGCATGCTGTAATCGCATTGTCCTTAAGGATTATTTCACCAATAGGTGTAATCCCCCAGGATTCAACAGGCTCTTCTGGGATTACCCAGGTAACAGGAACAGCAAGAAAAAAAAATATTATTCTAACCCAGCTGGAAAAGAAGAAAGAGTGAAGAAGCAGATAAAGTTGTAAGGGGGTGAAGAAGCTGTGTTCTACATTCCTCTATTTATAGTAAAAAATGGATGTAGAAAATCTGTAGGCAATCGTAATAAAATCGTAATAAAATCATAATAAAATCAGCACATAATATAGAGAAAATCAAGATAGGATTTTGACTAAATCTAAGAGAAATATTTAACCAAATTTGAAACAAATCTTGTCAAAGTTTTAGATAAATCAAAAAACTAGTTTTTCAAATAAGATTAAATACTGAAAAATAATTAAATAAGAAATAAATATGATAAAAGTCTTTTTGGAAATATTAAAATATCCAACACTTTGTTCGTGTTGTTCAAGATTCAGTTTTGAATTAGCATAGGAGTTTCTGTATATTTCTCTGATTAATCTCCTGTCTGATTTGTGTATTTCGTGTACTTGATAATGTCTGAATTAATTGGTCCGTTTTCCAGAATATATATCAGCAACAAAGCTATTGGTTTTAAAATAATTGTAGCTTTAAAACTGGGGGAGATTAGATAAGCCACATGTTGTTTTGAATACTCTTGAAGTTTAAAAGCTGACTTGATATGATTGATTATGGATTGCAGACATAGATGGGTATATATGTCAGCACCCCCAAAACTGAGAAATTCTCAGAAGATGGCGAGAATGATAGGGTTAGATATGGTGTATCATCCATGCAAGGATGGCGTTCAACCATGGAAGATGCAGTGAGTAACACATGAACCCTTTAATTTTCAAATGTTCCAATCATTTGCACCCTATTTATTGCGTTCTACTAGATTGAAACTATATTACGGCGGTCGGGGGCTATATTTTTTCTGCTATCAAGTGCTGTTAAAGTTTCAAACTATAAGTTGCAATGGAAGTTTGCTGCATACATTTGCATATTTACTTCTGTCTGTTTCATTTGAATTTCCTGTGAATCAGGCAGGACCTACTCCTGTGCTTGTAAAGGCTAAAGTCCCATGGTCAGCTCGAAGAGGTAATCTTTCCGAGAAGGAGCGTGTTTTGAAGACAGTTAAAGGGTAATTGATCCTCTGATTCAACATTATTTGTCATTTTCTCTTGTAATTTATATCACATTTTTTTATCTATTTCTTTAGAAGGATGCCTTTATCCGGATGATTTTGTTTAATGCTCTATGTTAATGATTTTATTGTGAGTGTTTCTGTACAGAATCCATTTCTTTGCTGAATAAATACGTCATGACAAATGTTGTTTGTGCATTATATTGAACAAATTGACCCCTGAGAAGTTTGATATTCTTAAGCTTCAGCTGATTGACTCTGGCTTCACAGCCCCAGACATTTTAATGGTTTCCATTTGTCTTGTCTTGTCTTGACAACTTCATCTTTGGCATTTATTTAATGACTTGCGCCTGTCAATGGAATTTACTGTCTGTTTACTTTTTAGGGTGTTGTCTCACTACTGTTTGATAAGGCTGTGCTGGAGCCAACGTTTTGCCCTATGTATGCTCTTTTATGTTCTGACCTTAATGAAAAGCTTCCTCCATTTCCTTCTGATGAACCTGGTGGGAAGGAAATTACTTTTAAGCGAATCCTTTTGAACAATTGCCAGGAGGTATTTGAGGGTGCAGACAATTTGAGAGAAGAAATTAGGCAGATGACTGCCCCTGAGCAAG
The DNA here is from genome assembly GCA_031772115.1 of Heritiera littoralis. Lineage (NCBI taxonomy): Eukaryota > Viridiplantae > Streptophyta > Magnoliopsida > Malvales > Malvaceae > Heritiera > Heritiera littoralis. The sequence continues at coordinate 928,995 of JAPDPK010000003.1, forward strand.
AAATGGAACGCATGGAAAAAGAAAGAATGGTCAAACTGCGAACTCTGGGCAACATTTGCCTAATTGGGGAGCTGTTGAAGCAGAAGATGGTGCCGGAAAAGATTGTCCACTATATCGTGCAGGTTGTTATTCATCCAATTAGTGTATTGGGCATGGATTTGCTTCCTTGTGTCATTTCTGGTATGTTTACTATGTTTCTATGTGGGGCAGGAGCTTTTGGGACATGATGGTAGAACATGCCCTGCCGAGGAGAATGTAGAGGCTATATGTCAGTTTTTTAACACTATTGGGAAGCAGTTGGATGAGAGCCCAAAATCTCGGCGTCTCAATGATATCTATTTTAGCAGGCTGAAGGAGCTAACAGCAAATCCACAACTTGCTCCAGGTTTAAGGTTCATGGTTCATGATGTTCTTGATTTGCGGGCCAACAATTGGGTGCCTAGACGGGAAGAGGTTATCTTCTTTAAACATGTACCATTACTTTTAGGCATGTTCATCAATAAACATTTTTGTTCTTACCTTTTCCTCACATTATTCGATTGCATCAGACCTTGTATTTCCATGCCTTGTAAGTGCAAATGACCAAATCATTGTCCTATATGTTCTTTAGTAGTCACCTGTTTCCTGAAGTACAAAGCAAATTACCAACCCTTAAATTTGCCTAATTTTTTATCAGAAGTTGATACAGTTGTTTATCCTCTGATTCTTACTGATCCTGTTTTGGCAGGTTAAAGCAAAGACAATCACTGAAATTTATTCTGAAGCAGAGAAGAACCTGGGGCTGCGACCGGGTGCAACTGCAATCATGAGAAATGGTCGTAACAGCGGGGCTTGGGGGGGGGGGGGGGGGGGGTGGTCCCTGAGGGTTTCCCACATACCCGACCTGGCTCTGGCGATATGATGCCCGGAATGCCAGGAATCAGGAGCCATGTACCAAACTTTTGATACCTGGCCAGCTAGCGGCCGCAGTTTTCTTTATGAATGATGCTTTGTTTTGACCTTATATTTCGACTGTCCAGTCCATCTTATCCTGTTTTCTCTTAAATCTCTTGAGCAACTTTGATGAATATTTACTGTGGGAGAATTTGTTCTGATTTGAATCGGAGAATTCTTATTTTATGTTTATGAACATAAAGATTTTGTTTATTTTGATATGCTTATATTTATTTTATGTATTTATATTTCTTATCATATGTTTATATTTGTTGAACTAAATTTGTGCTTATTTTATGTATTTACGTTACGTCTATTAATATTTTATTTATTTAAGTCTAAAATAATTAACTTTATAATAACATCGATTTATTGTAAAATTTTTCGCTTGAAATCTCTTCTCTAATTCCTCCCGCCTCTCGGGACATACACAAACATGCAAGAAGGTTGACTGTTGCAGCAGTTCTTTGATCGAATGGAAAACAGCTTTCGGATAGCCGTCACGTTGTTAAAGCAAATAACAATTATGGTAACATAAACATTATTAATGAACCAAAAAAAAAAGAATTGTATGATGGGTTATACCGACAATAGCTGTGACATGCATCAATTGTGGCTGATTTTGATTGGACACCAGTCGGTCTTGCTTAACCAATCAGCCTTGAGATACGACATCGATCTCTCGGTCTCGCGATCTAATCTTTCGTAAAAAGGAGACTCGAAAAGATTTGATATAACCCTTTGGCCACCTCCTTACTTTAACATCCGCTCCGGCAGAGTTTTGTTCTTTTTATAATCTGGTGATGCTTGATTTGATCAATAATACTGTGATTCTCTCTCGGACATTATCAAATATTTTATCGTATCTTTTATTTTTTTATAAAAAAATAAATAAATATTATAAAAATATATATGATGCATTGATAACATAATTTATATATGATATATTGATTGTGTATAATTTTTATATATTATCATTGTACTAGAAGTTAACATCTCATCAATAGGTTTTTATGAGCAAATTAAAAAAAATTACTTATATTTACTTTTAAGAGCTTGACATATTTTTTAATTTGTCAATAGATGAAATGTCAACCTTTAGTGCATTAACAGTGTATAGAAACTACATGTTGTCAGTGTATCATATACAAACTCTAGATAGTATATAATTTTTATATACTATCAATTAATTATATGATGATATTTTATTAATGAGCAATGTCTAAAAATATATATCCATAAAAATAAATTTAAAAGCTTTATTAATATTTATTTTTAAAAACCTGTATTTGAGGTGTCAATTTATGATTAACTGACGGTATCAGTGCATCATAGACAAAGCCTATTAAATGATTAAAAATAAAATATTTGGATTTGAAGGTAAAACTTATAATATGTCATAATTCATTTTTAACCACTGAATCAAAAGATTATTAACATATCTTTTGTCTTTTTAATTTTCAAAATAAGTGTAAAAAAAATAAATATTTCGAAATAAAAGTAAAAGTTAGTGTGACATGAGATAAAATAAAAGGTAGTTATTGTGTTAGATTTCAAAAACAAAAAGTATCGATACATATTTTTTATAAAAATATTTAAAATTAAAAGATAAAATAAAGTGAAGTTTGTATGATTATACTAATTTTGTTCATAAAAATAAAAATTTTATTATCAGTTCATTAGATATTTATTTTAAAATAAATAAATTAAACTTTAAAATTATTAAAAATATTTTTTCAAATATAAAAAATTATATTTAAAAAATACACGAATCATTGAATCAAATCTAAATTTCTATATTTTAAATACCTTAGTTTTCGGTTGTAGTAAGAATAAAATGATAAAATAAAATAAAAAGTATTAAGGAAATGTTAAAAGGTTTAAGAAAATAACATTCGTCTGTCTTTCCTGTCCTATCTTGTCCGTTTCTCCGCGGTAAAAGAAGAGCCAACCAACTACCGACCCAAGTCTAGGAGAGAGAGTATGAGAGAAGAGAAACGGAAAACTTGAAAATGCCCTCGAGAGTCCTCCAATAGTCGCAGCAAGGCCCTTGATTTCAAAAGAATTTAGCTTTATTGAAAAAAATCTAGCTTATTGTCTCTCTCTTCTCTAGTCTTCATCCTTCCCTTCTTTCTTCTCTCTGTCTGTCTCTTTCTTGAATGGTTCTGCTTCTGTCACCCCAAATTCCTTGTTTTCCCTTTCAGATTCCGAGAAATTGTCCTGGGTTTTTGTTAGTTTTGGAAAGGACTCCATTTCTGATACTTCTAAGATTATTCCGGCTTCTGCCACTCGCCCCTGTATCTTGTTCCTGTATATGTATATATTTTTTCCCTTGGCATGTAAGGACACTTCAAACTCTACTAAAGTGTAGTTTTTTAACTTTTTTTTTCTTTTTTGAATCTGGGGTTCTTTGATCGTTATGTATCAACTTAGCATCTCTGTTTATCTTGTTTTATTGTTTATGAGTATTTTTGTTGTATTGCCTTAATTTGATCTTGGCAAGGCAGTGATCTTTAGCTTTTTGTCTAGTCTTAGCATTCAATTAGGATCTGTCGTGTATGTTTCTACTTATTTGTCTTCTTTCAACGTACTTTGTTCGTGTTGTTCAAGATTCAGTTTTGAATTAGCATAGGAGTTTCTGTATTTCTCTGATTAATCTCCTGTCTGATTTCTGTGTTTCGTGTACTTGATAATGTCTGAATTAATTGGTCCGTTCTCCAGAATATATATCAGCAACAAAGCTATTGGCTTTTTAAATAATTGTAGCTTTAAAACTGGGGGAGATTAGATAAGCCACATGTTGTTTTGAATACTCTTGAAGTTTAAAAGCTGACTTGATATGATTGATTATGGATTGCAGACATAGATGGGTATATATCTCAGCACCCCCAAAACTGAGAAATTCTCAGAAGATGGCGAGAATGATAGGGTTAGATATGGTGTATCATCCATGCAAGGATGGCGTTCAACCATGGAAGATGCAGTGAGTAACACATGAACCCTTTAGTTTTCAAATCTTCTGATCATTTGCACCCTATTTATTGCGTTCTACTAGATTGAAACTATATTATGGCGGTCAGGGCTATATTTTAAGTTTCTAGCGATGAGTTATTCAGAGAAAGTTTTGGTAAATAAATTTAGTCTGTTATAAACCCCTTCGAAATGGAGTTTTGTGCCATTTTCATTCCCCGTTCCCACCTCAAAAGCACAAGACAAAGATGTATTAGAATCTGTATTAAAGTTCTTCTATGGTTTACAGTTTACATATTATTCTACAATTAACTTCTTTGGTCATTGATGTCCGAGTCCTCCTATTTATGATAATCTCTACTTAGAACTGCAAACAGAGTAGACTCTATCCTCATTTTTATACATTTATTTGCTCCTTTTTTTCTGTCCTTAAAGTTTATACTTTTGTCAATTTGTGATATGGGTCAATTTTCTATCTGTCTTCCTTATGTCATACGTATTGTAGCTTACATTATCTTATATTTCTTTCAAACTCCCAATTCTTTTTCTATTTTGGATATGGTCTAGTTACTTTTATTATTTGTTTTGTTAGCATGCTGCATATCCTGATCTGGATGCTTCTACTTCGTTCTTTGGTGTTTATGATGGTCATGGAGGTAAGACTTGGATGGTTCAGGTACATGTTGTGATTGTTAAGTTCCATATAAAGGTTTCCATTTGTTCTAGGCCGTCTGAACTGGAAGTTTTTGTTGCTTCTTATTCAATTACCCTTTAGAACTTGAACCTACTGAAAGATCTTTAAACCTTTTTGTTTTCAATTATTCTGTTGGGACATTTAGGGAATTCACTTTGGTGTCAGTGGTTGCTGAGAATTTTTTTAACTTTTTTCTTTAAAGGGTTCTCATAATTGCTCTTTGCAAGTGGTGCTTAATTTTTATACTTAGTGACTACTTTTCTAGATCACTCTGGGACTAGCATCGAGCTTCACAAATGCGATTAAGAGTCTGAGTGATGGCCACTGTTTAGGTTTCTGCAACTCATACAGTTTCATGACTTGCAGGCAAGGTAGTTGCAAAGTTCTGTGCCAAATATCTTCATCAGCAGGTTCTCAAGCAAGAAGCATATGCTGCTGGGGACATAGGGACAGCAGTTCAGAGAGCATTTTTCAGGTTATTTAATTTGATTACTTGATTTAAATTTCATTCTTCACTATGTTTTCATTGTTATGGGAGGCAATGATATGATTCTGGTGCCATAATGATTTGAGGGATTCAGTGTTTGTACCTACAAGTAATAACCTATGTTGATCAATTTTTTGGAGTGAGTTTTCCCTTTCTTCCTGTTTTCTACTTCAAATCTTATATCTCATCAAGATATAGATCTCATAATTATTCTCTTCTTCAGTATTTCTGTCTAATCAAATTTAAGGTTTTATAATATTTCCTTCTTATAGAGCACTTTCAACAAATATCATATTGATTTTTAAACTTTGAAAAGAGTGGGAAAGGAGAAATTTATTACAAATGTAGTGCTTCCATTACCCATCTTGCTTTCCCCCCTTTTGTGACCTGAATGCCTTTTCCCATTGTTCATTTCATGTGTTCCAACTTAAGTTACATTTAGTGCAGAATGGATGAGATGATGCGTGGACAAAGAGGATGGAGAGAATTAGCCATTTTGGGTGATAAACTAAACAAGTTTACTGGCATGATAGAAGGATTGATATGGTCCCCAAGGAGTGGTGGTGGTAATGACCATGTTGGTGATTGGGCCTTTGAGGAGGTAATCATGAAAACAAAAAGAATATACCCATGCAATGTTATTGTCCTTAACTAGAGTGTTGACAAAATTTGATGTTTGCCACAAACTACGGTGGACACCAAGATTGAAGAAGAATAATAGAGCTTGCATTGCTACATGTTAACTCTTAGCTGATCTGGTGTAGATATGCAGGTTATATAGCCCAGATAGTGGAGAATGTTTTTCTATCTTGAACTTTAACATATTAGTTTGCACTTATTGGGTTGGGGCAGGGATCATAACGTGCTATATGGGGCTGTGATTGCATAATTTATTACTCATCCATAATTTCCTGAATTAATTTGTTTGTACAATTAAAAGATTTATTTTATTGCAACAATTTGTATTTATAAATTATTTGTGTTTTTTTAAATTGTAATCAGGGTCCTCACTCTGACTTTCCTGGACCAACTTCTGGGAGCACAGCCTGTGTTGCAATTCTAAGAAACAATCAACTAGTTGTTGCAAATGCTGGTGATTCTCGTTGTGTGATATCTAGAAAGGGTCAGGTAAGGTTCTATTAATGAGATGTATTTAGCTAGTTTCTTTTTGAATGGATACAAAAATAGAGATTATATATGTTTATCAATTTCAATTATCTACACCCGAACATTTGGCTCAATGGGTGGTGCATGACATCCCTGCCCAAAAAGCGAGGGTTGAAACCCCTTCCCCCCCCCCAAAAAAAAATTCCGTGGTTGGACTAGCTCGTACTTTGAATTATGCACATTAAACATAAGTGTCATTGTAGAGATTATTCTTTTCTTTCTGAATGCATGGTCTACATTATTTGTTCTTATATGCTTCTTGTAGGCATACAATCTCTCTAGAGATCACAAACCTGATCTTGAGGCAGAGAAAGAAAGGATTTTAAAAGCTGGTGGTTTTATACATGCAGGACGTGTCAATGGCAGTTTGAATCTTGCAAGAGCTATAGGTAATTTACCTCCCTGCTTGATATTTAGAAACAAAATAAATAATTACCATTTGAGCTTGCCACTTCAGTCCTTGAAATTCCTCTAAAGAGAGACATGCCACTGGTGCTATTACTTTCCTAAATCAAGTGAATAATATTTCTATACATCCATAGTGTCCTATAGCAAATTTGAGCATCCATGTACATCTAATATTTTTATGCATCATTGAGGGAGAAATAGGGAGAAGGAGGTGGAGAGATGTAGCTTTAATCCATCGATTCATTTTCCTGCAGGTGACATGGAATTCAAGCAGAATAAGTTTTTGCCTGCTGAAAAGCAAATTGTAACAGCAAATCCGGATATAAACACTGTAAGTATATTCTCTGTCAGCAGTTTGTCTAGTCTAAAAATCCTTGGAGTCTGTGGTATCTAACTTCTACACCTTACTAATCTTCGCTTAGGTTGAGCTCTGTGATGATGATGACTTTATTGTGCTGGCATGTGATGGAATCTGGTATATATCTAATGCCTTATCCTTTTAGATTATGTTAGAATTACAATTTAACATATCTCACTTCGAAAACTTATTTAATTGATTATTTATTACTCTTTGTGGTTCACTCTGACTATATCTCAATCTTGAATTTAGTATCTAATATGTTTTCAATCTTGAATTTTGTATTTCAGGGATTGCATGTCAAGTCAAATGCTAGTAGATTTTATTCATGAACAACTAAACTCGGTATGTGCATAAGCCTCTCTAACTTTGATCAGTCTGCATGTTTGAATATTTGTTTAGGCAAATCTGCCAGGTCAATTAAGTTCAACTTCATTCTATGCCCTTTCTTTTTAATGTTTGACTGGTTCTGCACTTAGTACGAACTCTTGTATGCACAGGAGAGCAAGCTTTCTGCAGTTTGCGAGAGAGTACTTGACAGGTGCTTGGCACCATCGACAGCCACTGGTGAGGGTTGCGACAATATGACCATGATCTTGGTGCAGTTCAAGAAACCAATCAAGTCAGCCTTATCTTCAGAGCAATCCTCCGATTCGAAATCAGTTGACACTGAATCAAAGCCAGAGGAAAGTCAAGAGTAGTAGTTGCAACTCTTGGTGGAGGTATCAGATCCTGTGGCTAAAGATTTGAGGACCCTTCATTTTCTCGAACATTGGAATATGCATTTCTATATGGTTTAGAGCAGAAAGTGCTGTTGACACACTAAGAAAAGAATATGCTTTTTATTTTCCTTTTTTTTTATGATTTAATAGGGGGTGTTTTTAGATCTGACGAAATAATCTAAGTAATAACATGTACAGTTGGTTATTATGCAAAGTTTTTGGTTTAAAGGTTGCAATCTTAAATGTTACAATGAAGCTCTTGGCCATGGCCTAATAATCAGGTACCAACGTTGGTCTATGGTCAGGTTTCAGGATTAAAAATCCACAAGTAAATCAAGGAAGCATGATGGATTCATCCAATCTAACAATTTCAGCTCTTGATGATGGTAAAAGAAAAGATCGGTCAGAAAAAAGCCATAAACTAGGTTTGCCAGTCAAATATAATATACCACATTGCGACACTTTCAACATTAGAAAGAAGATTTTTATTCACTTCTGAGTTCTGACAAATGAGCAATCCAGTATATTCATATTCGCTAAACTGAGCAAATTTGCCCAGATCTACAGTTAATATTGAAGAAATGTGTACAGCAATGATAGTAATACGCTAGCAATGCCGATCAAAAGTTTTTCAGGGACGCAGTTAAATCTTGTCCCCACCTCAGTCAACAGCTAAACTCTGTGAAAACATTAGTTATTATTCATTAGACCTTCAAAGCCACCTGATCTTGCCATGAGATTTTCTTCTTCCCAACTCTTTTTCCATTGATCAAACCGTTTTTGGGCTTCTTCTCCTTTCTCAAAGGGGCCTGAACATCTACTTGACTTCTTACAATCCCTTCCTCGTGAACCTGCAATATGAAAATAGTCAATGAATTCCAATTTGTCAACAGAAAATAGGAAAAGTTCCAAATCTATGCATATAAATTTGATTAGCACATTTGGGTCTAAATCTGGAAGAGAACTTGGTCCTCTCTCAACAGCTTTGTTGATGCCATAATTCTTAGCCATTCTGCTTAGCAGGTAGGGGTTTTGTGACTGAACAGAATCGTGCTGTAGTTCATATTCTTGAGCCTTGATCATTGATAAATAGTTGTACCTCTGTCTTAAGAATCTAGAATTCCAGAGAACAGAAAAGATATTTTAGGTTATTGAATGCTCTTCTAGATCAATATTTAGAACATGCAAAAATCCATACAAATTCGGGAAATAGGTATCATACCGAACTTCAGCCAAAAGAGTTTCTCGCTTCTGGTTCACTGTCCTCATTCTTTTCTTGTCTGAAACAAATCCCTGGTAGTGATTGACACGAAAGAATTAATCGCCAACTCATGTACACAAAACAGTTAGAATCATTAAAACTGGACATGGAAACATAGAAACACGCATTCTATATAAACATATAAACACTCATTCTGGTTTCACTGTCCTCGTTCTTTTCTTGTACGAAACAAATCCGTAGTAGTGATTGACACAAAAGAATTAACCGCCAACTCATGTACATAAAACAGTTAGAATCATTAGAACTGGACATGGAAACATACAAACATTCATCCTACATATTCTGTAAGAATTAAATTTCGATCAACGACTAACACAACTTTCTCACTTAATTGAGGTATAATTAATAATCAAGTGGAAACTAGCATTTGAACAACTAGCAAAATTCTATGGTTCACCAGCTGGAGAAAACTAGTAAAATTTCAGGCAGAAACAAAACTCAATACCAATGTCCTACAGGCTACATGCTAGAGGCTAAAGCGTCAAAACAAGGTACTAGAATCTATGATTTGATAATGAAAGAACTGTGGATGATCAAAAGAATTCAGCCTGGCTAATCACACAGCACAAATAAACAGAGTAATTGAGGCAAACCGGCGAAGGACTAACCTTTTGCAATTCCAAGAACTCCTGGAGTAAGTTTTGATACTTCAATTTAGCCCTAGCTTCCTCTTCAACAGAGGTAGATTGCCGATGAGAATTCTTATATGCTCTTTTCATCTTAATATCAAAATTGAGAACCCAAAAACCAAAAATTGATTAAAAACCCTTATCAAGAAAATATATCAGATATTTTGAGGAAAACCCCGAATCCCTTTTTATCTTTTCAAAAAAAGAAAACCTCTTGCCTTAGAATTTATAATCCAAAAAACCATCTCCAAATCGAAGTAGGATAAAAAAATTCCAAAAACCAAAAAAGCCCTTGTTTTTATCAGCTTCTTGGCGATTCCAATACCAAAACTTGGAGAGAAAGCAAAGACCCAGAAAATCCAGAATCGTGGGATTCCAGAGAAAGAAGAAAAACAGAAAAGGTAATACTAATAACATTAATAAGGAAGATGGGGAGGAAAGGGAAAGTCGTGGTGTACAAGGTCTAGTATTCCCGAAAAGGCCCATGAAGAACGGGGAAAGAGTTTTGTGTTGAATGAGTGATGGAAGATGGGATACAGAGAAGGGCAAATATGGGAATTAAGAATCTTTTTTGCTTTAGAGAGAGAGAAAGCTCTGTGGTTGGAGGACAATTGAAGACATATCTATCCACCTATCCAGCTTTCCTTCTCTCTGTCTTAGCTTTCCAAGTTTCCTTTTTTTTTTTTGTATTTGGTCTTGTTTTTCTCCTGCGCGGTACACAAATTTCTGGTCCAGCTGGGCCGTTTTAGACAGGGAAAGATTTTGTTTTGGAGGTTTTTTTGGTATGCAAGCAGAAAAGGGTGGAGATAAATGGCTATTGTTGGTTTGATGGGATTGCAGTCGTTGCCAAAGAAAGAACCTTTACATGCCTTAATATGGTGGCCTGCTCTGTTGTTGGACAGGCAACAGTAAAGCATCCCCTTAAATTACTATTATATCCTCCTATCCATTGCGTTGACATCTTGATGTCATCAGAAGTCACATGCAATCGAAGAATGTTTTGCCTTTCCAAGAGATTCAGAAAAATCCGGCGGTTCTTTAAGAAAAATCTGTTTGAGATAATGAAAACACAAGCGTTTGTAATTGCTCATCTATACATGTGGCTTGCGTTTTTGATTTACAGGGGATATAAGTTAAAATGAAAAAAAATCGAACTTTAAATTTAATCTCTTTTAAAATAAAATAATAATCACTAAATCAAATTTTAATTATTTTGTAACCTGCATTTTAGTACTGTTTAGTTTGTTAAAATTAAGGTAAAATCTTTTAACTGCATAAATGAAAAAATTTCTTAAATTAGGAATCTGAACAGAGAAATGCAACACACTGTTTGTCTTTTTTTTTTTCTCACATCCCATTGTCTCTCGTAAGTTGTAAATTAGGGAACAAGTAATCATTTTTACTTGGTTTAAAGAATAGCAACAAAGATACCAACAAACGAGGCATCCGGCTGGTAAGCTAAGCTGTCCAATGCCTGCAGGAAAACCCCATATATTTTATTGCTCCCCCTCTCCACTCTTTACAGAGCTGGTTCCGGGAAAACCAGAGTCCCTGTGTTTAAGCCACTTACCAAGGAGGGGAGCTGGAAGTCACAGCACCAGAAAATGGCATGAAAACCCCCTCTGCCCAAGTCAGCTTTTCGATCTTTCGCTAAACTTTTATGGAAGAAGTGAAGTTATGCAAGATAGATGCGTCGAAAAGAACAAGAAATTGACTGACTATGGAGAAAACACTAATATTTTTCATATACATATTAGACCAATAATAGTATGATCTAAAGTTCTCTTTTCTTTTACATGGAAGGACAGTGTAGGCCAAAGGGAAAACAGATGAAAGGTTATGTATGCCATCTGCACCTAAATAAATTATTGTATTATATCACAAATTTTACATACATGATGTACATGAAATATTCAGTCTCCTCTATTATAGCCTAAAACCTTCAAATGCAACTTACTTGCAACTTGAATAGAAGCACCAAGCAAGGCAGAGACTGCCGCAGCTAAGATAAATTCCACTCTCTGAACTGCTAAAATGCCAGCATATTGGTTGCCAAGATAAGCAAAATCATCATCAGCTATGTGGCAAATGGAGGGGCTTCCATTAGGGTAAAGCATCAGCACAACTAACTAAGCCTGACATACATGAAAGGAACTTAATCAGTGACTTTGACTTCAAATTGTCAAATTTACAATAATCGTTCTGAATCTGTTCGTGAAGAGTTGAAAAAGGGAAGTACCTGCTACACCTTGTAAGCAGATATCAGCAGCCAGTTACAATGAGTAGCTTATAAGCATCTAGAAATTTTGACTTTCAAGATTGATTAGGAAGCTGAGCGAATGTTCCCATGTTTGGGCTGCAGCCCCCAACCATCATCTGTTTGTAGATTGCATAGGCATCGTCAGAATTTCCAGACACGCTATAGCCCCGAATTAGAGCATTATAGGTGAACACATTTGGTTCAAGACCCATAAGTTGTAGTTCATCATAAAACTTCCCAGCTTGTTCCACCATTCCAACAGTCCCAAGATTGAGAATTAAGGAATTGTAAGTGTAAAGATCAGGACTGATACCCCTATCACACATTTCATCAAAAAGAGAAAGAGCTTCCTCTATCCTACCTGACCTTCCAAGTCCATTAATCATGAGGTTATAAGATACCAAGTCAGGATCAAGGCCAGATAACTTCAGTTCCTCAAAATAGTGCAAAGCATCATCTACTCTTCCCACCAAGCAGAGGCAGTCTACAAGAATGGTGTAGGACTTCAAGTCCGGTCTTATCCCCTGCTTAACCATCCTTTTAAATAACTCAAAAGCAGTATCCACATCACCAGTTTTTCCATAACCATTTATAAGAATATTATAAATAGCACAATTAGCTTTACATCCATACTCAGCCATCTCCTCAAACAATTGCTTTGCTTCCTCTAGTCTTCCCAGTTTTAGAAGTCCATCTATAAGAGGCCCATATGTACAGGGAGTTGGACAGAAATCACCACTTATGAGATCATAATACATATTCATAGCCTTTTCTATGTTGTTCGATTTCACAAGACCGGAAAGGACTATATTCTGAGTTATAGTATTAGGCTTGCATCCACGACAAATCATCTCGTCATACACTTCAAAGAGTTTATCGATACAACCAGACTTCCCACAAGCATCAAGCAGAAAGTTATAGGTAGAAATATCCGGAGAACAACCAATGCTCTTCATGTCCTCAAAAAGGTCCCAAGCCATATCAGTGGCATGGACTTCAAGAAGCCCACCAATTAACAAATTATATGCTCCTGGTGTTGGGATAACCCCCATATTTTTGGTGAACTTTGCAAATAAATCTCTTGCGGGAATGGCTTTCTTATGCCTACACAAATTTCTAATCAGAGGCACCAAAACAGAGTCATCCTTACAGATCTTATTGCACGCCAATGTCTCAGCAAATAGAACAGCTTTATCCATTCCAGCTTCCATCAAAATCCCACTCATTAAATCTGCCCAAAATGACCTGTTTGTATCAATCCCATCCTGATAAACAAAGTCCTTAGCAATCTTGAAGGCATCCATAACCAGCCCGTCCTTTACAACACCAGGAAGAAGGGTGCACAAAGTCACATAGTCAGGGTAAAGAAACTTCTTCATCTGATGAAAGACCCAAATTGCATCATTAACTCTGTTTTCTTTAATAAAGCCGAAAATAATTGTGTTGTAAGTCAGAACATCAGGACTACAATTTCTTGGCATCATATTATATAGCATTTGCAATGCCAAATCAACCTCATCATTCTTGCAAAGGCAATCCAGCAGGGTGTTGAAAGTTATTGTGTTAGGTGGACAGCGATGCCTGGTCATACTTTCAAACAATTCAACAGCCTTTTGGACTTGACCCTCTTTCCCTAATCCGGCTATCAATGTGTTAAAGGTCACAACTGAAGGAGCAAGCTTCATGTCCTTCATTTTATGAAACATTTCCCATGCCTCATCCACTCGGCCAGCCTTGAAAAGCATGTCAATCAAAGAATTAATGATAATTACATCAGGTTCACACTGATTTTCCAACATCTCAGACAGCAACTTAATGGCTTCATCTATTTGCCCGACTTTACTATAGCACTTCATCATCATGTTATAGGTCACTGAATCTGGAGCAAGCCCACTACTTTTAAGTCCATTAAAAATAACTTTTGCTTCACCAAGCATTCCTGCTTCAGCAAGACTATATAAAGATGCATTGCAAGCAACAACATTAGGAACAATACCTCTAGCTTTCATCTTCTCAAAGGTCTCGAGAGCTTTGCCATGGTCACCAGACTTTCCATAATAGTTAATGAAAAGGATGTATGTATAAGCAGTAGGTTTAATGCCTAGAGATTCCAAATTAGTAAAAAGTTCCAATGCCTCATCAACCCTATTTACCCTCAATAACCCACAAATTAATGTGTTCAAAGTATGAAGATTGGGGGAGACCCCTTGCTTTCTCATGACATCCAACATATCAAAAGCTTCCTCTAAATTTCCAACTTTGCAGAAAGCATTGATAAGTATGGTAAAAGTGACCACATCAGAAGCATAACCATCAGCTTCCATTTCTTTCCAAAATTCTTTCACTAAGTCCAAGTCTCCACAATCACTAAACTTGTCCAACAAAGTAATATAGGTTATTCTGTCAGGTTTATGGTTGCTAGCTTTCATCTTAAAGTATATCTCCTTTGCTTGATCAAGTCTCCCAGTATTACAAAGAGCATCAATCAGAACAGTATAAGTAACAACATCAGGCCCGCACCCCAGATCATCCATTCTCTTCAAGATCCCAAATGCCTCATTGATTTTCCCAGCCCTACCAAGCACTCTAATGCATATTGTAAAAGTGTAAACATTTGGCTTCAATCCCAGATTCTCCATCTCTTCTAGCAAATCCATAACTGTTCCAATATCCCTTCTCTTCCCAGATGCTACCATGAGAGCTGAATAAGTCTTAAGACTAGGCTTTAGACCTTCCGAGATCATTTTTCTATACACCTGTAGAGCCTCCCTTGAAAACCCAGATTGAAGTAGCAGATGGATCAATCCATTATACGAATATGCATTCAGAAAAAACCCAGCATTTCTCATTCTCTCAAGTCCAAACGGTGCCTGCCGAAGCCCACCTCTGATATCAAGACCCTTAAAAAGACTCAAATATGTATTCAAATCCCTCTTGATGATTTGATTTTGCATAAATTCAAACACAAAACGCATGTCTCCTATCATTCTATGAACTCTCAAGACTTCAAGCATATAATTACAAGTTTCAGTGGTATGAACAACATTGGGCAACTCTGCAGCTGACTTAAAGTAAGAAAGAGCAGATTTTGGGTCCGGAATCGACTTGAGAACCCTTGAAACTTCCTCAGAAGACAAGCTATACTTGCTTTTCCCATTTACCACCACCATCTCAGATGAACTTTTCATTACATAGAAACCCAATTGCTGTTTTCTACGTTTCTTCGAAGTCACCATATAGCCATATCTCAGATCCTTGAAATTTGCAAGGTTTGTACCTCCAAAGAACACATTTTTATGGCCAAAAGCAGAGACTTTACTATCAGCTAAAATACAACTATAATTGAGACTATTGCAGCAAGCAGTCATTGAGCAAAGTATTAAAACAGCCATGAAAGAGTTATTACCAACAAAACGATGATCATGAGCATGCAATCAGAGATGGGTCACTTTTCGCATAACTGCTGTTCATTGCATTGTATTTGAAAGAACATGAAAACGTAAAGACAAAGAGAAGAGCATTTGCTTCACCTAAAATATCTGGTTGGAGAGGGAGAAAGAGAGATTGGGTACTGTGAGCTTGGATATTTCGAGTAGAAAGGCTTGTCTGTTTTACTTACAGGAATTCCATGACCGCAGATTTTAGGCTTTTCGGATATTTTCTGTGCTTTGGCATTATCTCTGAACTCTCAACTCCCATTTTAGTTTTTACTACGATTAACTTGTAACTCTCCAAAATATAGTAAAATATGGTAATAAGCCGATAGGTTTAATTTAATTTTTTAAAAAGCTATATTAAAAAAAAAAACTTATTATGTTTAAAGTAAGGGAGTAAAAAAAAAAAAGGCCGGAAACAAACCCAAAAAAATCCTGTAAACCTAACCGCAGTTCTGCCGCCATAAGCCCTCTCTGGCCGTGCTCTAACCCCTTCAGCCCTAGCAATTTTCATAGTTTCTATTTTTCAAAAGTAGTTTGCTTCAACCAGAGAGAGTGAGAGAGAGAGTAAAGTTTGAATCTTGAACAAATATGGGAGGTGAAGGTGCGAGCTCAGTGATCCCAGAGTCTGTTATGAATTCAGTGAAGACAACGCTAGTAGGCGTTGAAAATCTGAGGACCCATTTGCTCCAATTTTTGTCTCTCTCTGACCCTGATGTCCTTGCTCAAATGCCTCCTCTTCAACGCGCTCAGGCTCTCTTCTCGCTTGCCAAAGCCACTACTACTCTTTCACTTGTAATTTACTTTTACCTGTTGTTTTTTGGATTTGATTATAGTGGTAATATTATGTCTCTTTTAAATGCTCAACTTTTGTTGTTGTGATAATCGTTTCCTTTTGTTTTCTTTGTAGTGAGGTTGAGATGCATTGGAGTGCAGCCAGATGACCATCCTATTAAATCAGAGCTTGTATATCTTCTTACTCTGTATTTCTTTTCCTTTCAAATTTAAATTTTCAATTTTTCATTCTGGGTTTGTTGTCTGTATATGGGTCTCTTTGTTGGCAAGCTTTCTAATTTCTGTACTAATTCCCTTTCTGATCTTATTTGATATTGTGCTTTTGGTATATGATATTGCTTAATTTTTGTGGGAGCATACATAATACTTGTTTTAACATTGGGATATCACTAGTTGGCTTCTCTGTTTTAAATTGTAATTGGCATGTCTGCCTTAACTATTCTAATGTATTTCGGTTTTCATATCTAGGAGAGATTAAGCTTGTATCAAGACAAGTTAGAGCGGTTCATAGACTTAAGTAAAGGTACATTGTTTTCTCCCACTCCTTACCATAGATGCTAATGCTATCTATATGAAGCCATTGAATCATTTGGGTAGTATAAGATTCTATTATTACCTTCTTCACGATGATTTTGAAATAACTATTCATGCATCTTCTAACATAAGCATGAATACTTGAAGCACCATTGCGACCTTCAACTACATTGAATTCTCGGGCAGCAACTCGTTTCATTGAGCACTCTTTACCAGACCTTACCCCTGGTAAGTGATTTTTCACTTCTTTTTTCACATGGACTGCTTGATTCCATCTTGTTTCCTAAGAATTTTCATCTTCTGCAGAGCAGAGACAAAGTATGAGGCAAATCAGTAAAGGAGGGGGGCCGAGGATCAAATATAGTAGTGTTAAAAAGAAGAGAAAATACCAATCTTCTGAAAAGCAGTCTGTTCAAGATGTTGCTAAAGATTTTCTTGAGAAGGCAGCCCGTGAGCTTTTTGGTGATAATAAAGATGGCTTTAAGGGACCTGTGCAGGTTGATTCTTCAGATGATGACCTGCCTCAGAGTTGATCTTCCAGTTAATCATGGTAGATGATTGTTTCATGCACTTACATTGTCTTATTTTCACAGTTAATCCGTTCATGATTCTTGTTACATTGTCTTATTCATGTTTAAAGAAATCAAAGGGATTGAATTAATTCCATATTCCCATATGGTTTTAGTTGTCAAACCATATTTTCTTGACATTTCTGATTGCGGGCACAAGCTCTTCCTGCCAGCAACTCTAAATACTTGTTGAACATGCTTTGTTTCAATTGACTGAATTTCACTTGTGTCTTCTCTTCTTCATCTAACAGGTATCAGCTACCAGCAGCAATGGAACTTATGACTTTATCAGTTTAATGGAGAGAATCTTACAAATTCTTCTGAGTTTGTTTTTAGAATGTAATGCTTGTTAGTTTGTATGGTGGCTGCGAACTATACCACACCCAATTATGGTGAGAAATGTGCACAAGACTTTTTGTAATGTAGATACAAGTGGATAGAAGGTTAGCATTTTCCTTCGGATTGATGGTAGAACCATTAAAGTAATTAATGAATTGAAATCTCAACAACAATTCAACATGCAAAAAAAGAATGAAATAATCTCCCAACAATAATGGATAGCAAAATCCAAACTTCCCGAAGCCAAAAATTCCACTCACATATCAAAACAAAACCAAAACCCCCAGTGTAACCAAGAAACCAGCCTTCAACCCTGTAGCACTGCTTGTAGGAGCAATGGCAGGACCCTCTATTTCCGCGGGAGAAGGTGCTGGGGAGATTCCGGTGTACCTGTGCCTTGGAGACAACACAACCACAATCAACTTCTGGCCTTGCTCACAGTGACCCTTAGCTCCACTGATGAAGTAAAATGGCCCTGACTTCTCCAGCTTCACCTTGGTGTTTCCATCCTTGTACTCTGCGACTGGGTTTGAGGTATTGCAGCTTGCGTAAGCCTGCTTAGTCACCTGCAGCACTGAGTCCTTGCCACCATCATAATTCCACACTGTAACGTCAACAACCAAAAGGAGTTAGAAAAAACATAAGAAGAAAAAAAGTGCCACACTGAGAAAGAACTAGCTCTATTACCGAGAGAGTCGCCAATGCGGAAACGAGATTTTTCAGCCCATTTGTTGAGAGAGTCTGCTTCAGAGGATGGGATCTTCCAAGCGTCTGTCTTACCACCAACCAAAATCTCTTTAGCTTCTGTAAAGCTTAAAAATAAAAACAAGAGCACCAAAGAAGTTAGCCTCATTGAAAAAGCTGCCATGGGAAATCAAAGTTTGGAAAGGCCAAGCAGAAATAGCAAGCAAGGAAGTGAAGCAAATTGGACCAGGCTCCCTTAGAAAGAGAAAGGTGATTTGGGACTAGGGGTAGTGAGTCAGGGTCTTACTGCATTTATACAGCTGAGAAACTGAAATGAGCAGGGAAACTAGCCGTTACAACGATGGTGTTAATGTTGGCCACATGGCATTCTGTAATCTGAGAGTCTCTGACCGACGGTCCCTTGACCATTTGCAACGGTTAAATAGCATGAAAAGGATGAAATGGATCTTAACGGTCAAATACATAAAATCCCCGGGGCCGTTTAATCCTGGCTGTTCTTGTCATGCCTAGTGGCTAGTGTGAGCGTAGCTTTGAGCAGGGACTGTTTCCCACGAGTTCCATTAAACCCAAAAACAAAGCCCATCAATTTCGAGACTGATCAGTTCGAGCCCAGAATTGTGTGCCTCGAGCCCTCGACAAAGTCGGCCGTGGCTTTAACGGTACTTTTTTTTGGCCTGGGCTTTAACGGTACTTCACTAGCTAGTTTGTGAGTTGCGGTGCCATCTCCTAGGACCGAACACTTGGCATGACACGATAACAAGCAACAACCAAATGCTACGTGTTCTTCTCCGAGAAATGCTGGCAATGGTGGCTTTTCTTCCATTCTTCAAGCCCTTGACAGAGATAAAAGGAAATCATTAAACTTTCCTGGAGTTTCAAGTTTAGGAGACATGGCAAAGGTTGAAAGACTGCAGAAAAAACGCAGATACCCACAAGATGATTCCCGAAGAAGTAAGAGCAGCAGGCGTGGAAGCGTCCAAAAGGCCGCCAGGCCACCACCCTAAAGAAGTGCTGCACCAGAGACGCCTGCTTCCTGTTAACACGACTACCATGGTTATCGGTGGACTCCTCATCACTGCCGCCATAGGATATTCTGTGTTGTACTCCAGAAAAAAGCGTGAAGATAGTGCCCTTAATGTTGCCAAGGTGACCACAGGCGTTGCCGACCCCGGGGACACTCGCCCCAGGAAATAGCATGTATATAATAAGTAATAGTGTTTTTGCTGTCGTCTATGAAAATAGATAAATCTTTCATGCTAGCATGTATAATAAGTAATAGTGTTTTTGCTGTCGTCTATGAAAATAGATAAATCTTTCCTTCTAGCATGTATAATAAAAACGTTGGTAGATTATAGGTCATTCATCAATTCAGCTGAATTTTTCACAGCAATATCCAATACAACAGCCGAGAATGTTACTATAAAAGAATCACAAGAATCTCCTCTCAAAATGCATTCGAAAAAGGTATTCTTCAATCAACTATAAAAATGAAATCAGTTCAAAAATGTGCATTAAAGTTTTACATCTGAACTCCGAAGCATGATTATACCTTAATCTTGAATCTTAACCTAAGACAATGTTCGTTGAAGACAACAAATATCATAAAGCATACCCTGTTTTACACATTAATCGATCTTGACAGACGAGTAGATAAGCCTTGTGAACCAGAAGCATGCATAAAATCCAATGGTGCCGGTTAGCACAAAAAATGCATAGGAAGCAATTAGCATGTATCCAAAGTATAGGAGGCCAGAAACCAGCTTAGTGATCTCAAGCTTTGTGAAGAAGTAGAATGTAGCGTAAAGGAAGAGGTACAAGGCCGAGGAGCCTGATGTGAGATATGACCTCCACCACCATAGATAATCTTCACTGCATAGCTGGAAGTAGCAAAGCACAATGGTTATTTCAGCACAAGTGATAAGGAGGATAATGAAGACCAAGAACAGGAAGCCAAAGATGTAGTAGAACTGATTCAGCCAGATTGAGGTAAGAATGAAGAACAGTTCAATGAAAACAGCTCCAAATGGAAGTATTCCTCCAATCAGAATGGAGAAAGCTGGGTTCATATACCAAGCCTGCTCAGGGATTTGCCTTGGAATTTTATTTGTTTTCACAGGGTCCTCAATAGCTGGCTTCTTGAACCCGACATAACCACCCACAAAAACAAGTGGAACTGAGATTCCAAACCATAGGAGGACCAGAGCAAACATAGTCCCAAATGGCACAGCGCCAGAAGACTTCTGGCCCCATATAAGAGCATTTAGGACAAAGAAGATGGCAAGGACAATGGCTGGGAACATGAATGCAGTTCTGAGAGCTATTTTCTTCCACTCTGCTCCTTTAAACATTTTGTATAAACGGGCGGAGGCATAGCCAGCAAAAATGCCCATGAAGACCCAAAGTAATAGCATGGCTGTCATAAGACCACCTCGGTTCGATGGGGATAGAAATCCAAGCACAGCAAAGATCATGGTAACAAGTGTCATGCCCAAAAATTGAACACCAGTGCCTACATAGACACAGAGTAGATCAGAATTAGATGGAGGCCTGAAGACATCACCATGAACAAGCTTCCATCCAGTCTCTTCTTGGGCTTCTTCCTGGGTCTCAAGTTCATTATACTTAGAAATGTCACGATAAAGCGTCCTTAGCATAATCATCGCTACCATGCCCGAAAGGAAGAGAACAATCATCAAAGAATTGACAATTGAGAACCAGTGTATTTGGTCATCACTCATTAAAAGATATGCATCCCATCTAGATGCCCACTTCACATCACTCTCCTGAAAATCAGCACAACATATAAGAATATTAGCATCTCACAGGTGATTGATGTCAAAAACTTATTTCAAGAAAAGTGAAACAAACCAATTGGGTTTTTTTCCAAATAATGATCTGCCTGCAGAATTGACTTAAAACACAAATGATTGCCACCTGTGGCGGCTGCAGCCCATGGTTGACATTGAAAAAATTTAACATAGCAACTGTCAACCCAAGAAATTATTTACAGTTGAAGAGCTAACCTTGTAGTCAACATCATAGGTGAATATAATTTCCTTGGTTGCTTCAACTTCTTGAGGAGTGTTGGAATTAACAACTGTGCGTTTAGTATGGGGGTCACAAGTTGTTAAACGAGTGTTGTCACTCCATTTCCCCTCATATTCATGCTTAATACTGCATTGTTTTAGAATATAAAGAAAATTCTATCAAAACATAATACTATAATCTCAGCCACAGACACCTAGAATCAACAACTTTACGGCATTATAGAACTCAGAGGAACTAACCTGTATGGTTTAACCTCAAATCCCACAATTCTAGCAGATTCAGTTTGCGGATCCTTATGATATTTGACAGTAAATGCCAAATGGTTGTGAACGAAATATTTTTCCTCCTTGCTCTGCATGTAATCAGACAAAGTAAGCATGCTCAGTAGCTAAAATATCCACAAAGGAACATTTGATGCTAATAGACTATTATGTTACCCCACTGTATTGGCCTTTAAGCCCAATATGGTAGCCAAGCTGATAAACGGTAGGAGCATCCTGATCTATTCTTCTAATGGGAACTACAAGGGGGAGGTTATCCAGGATCCTGTAAATCGAATTACAAATTAATTTAGAAAAAGAACCTTGCAACCAGTCATTACAAGATTGACAGATGAAATCCATGTACAAAAATACAAAGAGTTTACATGTTGACTCGATATTCATCTTCAATCTTCTCCTTAAACTGCTTAGCAGTTTTGGCATCAAGTGTGATCCGGCAAAGAACAGAACACATTTGTGGCTCTCGCATTTTAAACTGCATTAATGCAATTCAAAGATAACAAGTTAATGGCCATAAAATAAATAATCTGGCCCATAATCATCAGAAATACAACTTACCACATAAGGAGAGTTTTCAATACGGTCACCGCGAAGCACTTCCCCAAGATTCTCTGCACTGTCAACTATCTTTTTTGGCGAACAAAATGGAAGTGAATAATATGAGTAAGGAAGTTGTGTCTTTATAGAAGTCAATTTGTTTACTTTCACCTTCAAAGGATCTCCCTGCAAACCCCAGGAAAAAAGAATCAATAACTAAACAAGACCACAATAATTCCTCGATGAGCACTACAAAATATCACAGAACGTTGCGAGAACCTAAATTGGTATAAGCAATCATCACTTAGGTAGACATAATAAGCACTAGGTAACTAATCACTATAAAGACCAAGTATCCTTTCCTTACAACAATATGTAAATTAAATCTCTTTCGAAAATACAATTCCCAATCTCTAGCAATTATTATTCTAGGTTGCATTACAGAACCTGATGAGCTCCGTTAAATGCAAAAGATGGCACAAATCTACAAATTGGATAAAAAATTTGACGCTCGACATTTCCAAATAAAATAACGAAAAAGGTCAAGGAAATCATTAGGTGAAATCAAGCTAATTTGTTCAAAAAAACAATTAAAACAACCTAGCCATATCTGAAACAACTCAATAAGAAATAAGAATCATAAAGCCGTCATTTCCATTTCTAACATAGAAAATTCTCATTAATTTCCTTCTCATAGTGATACTCTATGAATCCTATTTTCCTAACATAAATCAAACAGAGGTTAAAGCGAAGATACGAAATTAAAACCAGACCAAATGAAACAAAGCAGATCAAGCAAGAAAGACAAAAAAAACGTAAAGAGAAACCGAAAGGGGACCTTCAGGAAGTCCTCGGGGGCAACACCAGGGAGGTAGAAGCAGTGGGAGCCGTGGATCAGAAACACGAAGAGAATCGCAGACATCATCGTCGTCGTCGATTTGCGCATAGATCTGGATCGAGATTCCATTTTGACGGCGTAGAAACTCTCTCTTTAGGAAAGGAAGAGAGGGCCAGATCTGGTAAACAAAAAGAAAGCGCGTTTTGGGAGTGATATAAGGAGACAACCAACTAGAAAGAATAGAGGCTGGGGTCGGGAGATGGATCACTAGCCAATAGATCGGCAGATTCGAGACTCTGGTTTTGATCCTGTTTGTCCTGGTACGGTGCGTTCTGGTGATTTATTCTTCCTTTGCCACGTGTATTTTTCCTTTTTTATTTTTATTTTTTAGCACCGTAGTGTCGGTCATGGATTTCAACTATACTGTCCATACAACATTGTATAAGTAATGCTCAAGCCCACATAGAAATACCAGCTCGGCGAATGAGACAACTGCAGGCCGAAAAGTTATGTTTTAACAAGCCTGTTGAGTAAGCCCAACATGGTAGAAAGATTCCCTGTTGGGCTTGTGACTGATATGGGGCATTTTACTTATTCGATTGTGATTTGGACCTTAGATACTGGGCAAATCCAGTTTGAAAACATTGATATATGGCAACAAAGGTAACAATAATACATTAATCCTGTTAAAACAACAAAAATCAATTTATCTTTTTAATGAGTAATTAAGAAAGAGTTATAGCATATTATGAAAAGAAAAAAATGTATTTGCCTTGTGTCTATTTAGTACTAAATGGTCTAAAACACAAAATTATCTTAAACTTTTTTTTTATCATTAAGTCAACCTCGTTATTACTATTTATTCATAATGTTGGAATTTCCGCATAAATAATAAAACGTTAAGAAGCTAAAACATTTAGCAAGCCCATTGATCCTGTCCAAAATTCGGCACCCCCCGACATAAGTGTTTTTGACAGGAATATGCCGTCACAACCCGAACGGAATATTCACCATTCTTTGTGAATTTCAAGCTGCCAAGGAATTTATAACAAATATCAAAGCCACGTGATCAAAAGGCATGATAGGAGCTGCACCAGCAGGTTTGGTTGCTTTCATGATGGAAGCTTCACAGCCAAAAGCCCGAAATGGAATAAACCATTAGCATTCAGCAGTAGTTCATGTTTTGTGAGGATTTTCATGGTCATTAGCATGCTTGACCAATGACCACAACGACTCGACAATTGACAATACAAGTCCGAGACAAGAACCTTTGCCTTTATTTTTCCTTTTCCGTGGATGGTGAAGAAAATCGGATTCCTTTTCAACCCCTAAAGTGGAAAGAAGACTAACTAGACGACTTGTCAACGTTTTAGATCCGATGCCTCTTTCTAGAGATCCTAACAGGCATTCAGAATATGACCAAGGCTGTTCGCAAATCTGACAAGTAGAAAGAAATCGCTCATTGGTTCTGCATAGCATAGCATGCTTGCAAACCTATAGCTTTATAAATAAAACTAAAACGCATGCATGGACGTGAGCCATTTCATTTTCATGATCGATCAAAGTAGCACATGCATGTGTCAGTTAAACCGTTGAGATGATTTATCGCGATCATATGTATATCTATCGAAATGAGGATGAGTTTTGGTGGAATGGTACAGCTCGTATCTTTGTGATTTGAGGATCATACATACAAGTCACAAAACGAGTCTTTTTGTTAATGCGAATGATAGACTATGTACATATGATGCTCTTTAAACCTCATAATACGAGAATCTTGTACTTTTGAGTTTGCCATTTCTTTTTATATGTATGTCTATTCAAGTATGCTTAAAGAGATCGAATCCGATAATTTGTATATTTAGGTTATATCTATTTTGTATCATACTTTGTATCGACATAGCAAACATAACAATACTCATATGTCTTAGCCCATTTGGGCACGAACTACAGTTTAGAACCAAACCCATGTGTCAAACTATTGAGTGTAACCCATACATCAATTTTGGGCCATTCTAAAAACTCATACCAGTTCAATGCAAGCTCGGTATACCTACCATTCAAATACCATCAATACATTAACACGTGAATCCTACCGGATATAGCGGCACAGCATTTTCCTTCAGATTTCCCACCAAAATTTTCCCTTTGAATGGCATCCATGTGCTTCCCCCTTTGCTAATCGTATTCCACGTTTTTCTAAAGTCCTTGTTTGGGGAGAGAGAAAGTGAGAGGGAATTAGGGGGAAAAGGGAGGCAAAATTTGATGTATTGGTATGTAGTTAGTACAATCATGTCGAGCTTTAAGAGCATAAAACCTGGAGAGAATCTACCAAGTTGTATAAACCCGAAGAGCACCAATCAGTTTGAACTGTGAACTTATTCTAAACCCACAGAAAGAGGTTGGGCATAAAGGGGGCTGCCTGGTCCCCCACAACTCCGCCATTGCCAAGCAAAAGCCCATCCACACCGCACCCATTATACCTTCTGGGACCCTCAACTTCCCCATCATCATTATTTATGATGGCTTATGCTCACGCCTTCCATTTCATTTGCTGCTACTATTTTATTTCTCTCTCTTGCAACTACGCTTGCTGATCATTTGACTAATCCGCAGCTTTTTGCCGAAACTGTCTGTACGCCATGTGCTGCTTTGCTTGCTAGTTGCCTCTTGGTGTCAGTCGCCTGCGTTTTATAGTTGCCTGTTAGCTTTGATGGTAATCCCAAATGATCTGATCTCTTTGGGGCCATTGGTTTGATCCTAATTATGACTTGAAAATCAAAGATACTGACATCTCGGTATGAAATTAAGTAGATCCCATAATCGGAAATACACCATACAACACCTAAAATAATATAAAAATTATACGAATTAAAATGTATAGCAATAATTTTCTTATCTTACAAAGTTTGATACAAAACAAGCATTATAAAACATATACGAATTATTTGACAAGTTATTTATGAAGGTCGATAATCATCAAGGAGAGTTAGCGAAGGTGGTTGAAGTTCGAATGTGAAGTGTAAAATATTTCGATTTGAATTTTCAGAATTTTTTATTAATGGACAATTTATAAATTCTAAAATATTTATACGTAAAAGTTCAATAAATTTATAAATCTCAATAATAAATTAACAGTTTACCATAAGCTTAAATATAGAGTTACTTCTCATGAATTGACGATTTGTCTTAACATTATTGGTGAATAACTTCTCATATCTCTTAATCAAATATCATTTATGTTATAATCCTTATATTTATGAATACTTTTCATTAAGAAAGTAAAAGTTATAATGATTAAAAACTGATAAAAAAAACAAAAAAAGACTTGAAAAGAAATTAATTATAAAAATATTACAAAAAAATTGAAAAACATGTGAAAGAATGAATTTTATGTTGAAACTTAATAAAAATTTATAAATTTATATATTAACCAATTTAATTTGTCTGAATGTTGAAATAAAAGCACTACGGACTATGATAATGTTGCTGTTTGTAAAATTTAGATTAGAACCCAAGATCCTCGTTGACCTTAAATCAAGACTTGTAATTGAAAAAAATTAGAACCATTAATAGTAATGTTTGGCTGAAATCAAGCTTGGTGTGTGAGAATAATGGTGCTGAGAGGAGCTGTGGAGGCAACCAAAGAGGAGGCCGATATTTGTAAGTTCATTCATGTCCATTAATTAAGTAATTGACGTGAAGGTACAACGGTAGTTGAACGGCAGGGTAATAATGATAGGGCAGCTGTAAAAGGCCGACTTTGGACCTTGGTCTATGCTGACAAATCACCCAATTAATAGGAGGAGTGATTGCAATTGTGCAAAAGACTATGTTTATTTCTAGCTTCCGGACCATGCGAAGCCTTGGCTTTTGCCTCAATTCAACGGAGGAATTACCTTCGTTCAATCCATTTGTGACTTCTAATGAATGGGACTCGATGTATGCCAAAATTGCTTCTCGTAAGCAAAATCATTGTTCAATATCACTCATTTATTATTTTATTTGCATTTATTTATAATATATTTATTATTTTATATACATGTATAAAAAAATATTAACTATGGATAAAAACAAATCATATAGAAAGTAAATTGTTATTTTTTTCGTTGTTTATAATAATTAATGAAAATTTCAAATTTTATTAAAATTTTACATTTTTTTAAATATGTTAAAAAATAAAATAATTTTAATTTTATTCAATTTGTAGTTTGCGTTTCTTTAATGGTCTTCTTCAACCATAGGAGTCTATTTATGGATTGTCATAAATAATCACGTCTCTACCAATGTGTTAAATTCAGTGAGGAGAAATTTGTGGACCCACGATGGATAAGAAAATAAAATCAATCAACGTCAAGATTTAAATGTGTTATATATAAATATATATTTGTTCACTGAACTTATAAAAAAATAAAAAATAAAAATTATTTTTGATAAAATTCTTACTGTAAATATTATAAAAGTTAAAAAAATATTTATATTTAATATATTGATTTTTAATACAAAATTTTTATGTTTTATAATAAAAATTACCAAATCTAACCGAACAATTAATTTTCAATAAATTATGAATCAATGCTCGGTGAATAATAGAGTTACAACACTAAATTAATCAATAAATTGTTAAAAAAAGTGAAAGTTAATTTTTTTTTAAAGTATTTGGACAAGGTTAAAATTTCAAAGTCATCATTATTTGAAGGTTTTATTATTTATCACTTTGACTCGAATAAAATTAATTTTAAACTGTAAAATAAATAAAAATACACATAATTAAAAAAAATTACAGCATTAAATTGATCAACAAACTGAAACACAACCGTGCCATTACATTTTTACGTTGTCAAAATTATTAGCGATTGCTTAATGGTTTTAGGTCTAGCACTGTACTCGATCTAGTCAAGTTTTGTCGGCACTTAATTTAGTTAAGTACCTATAGTATGAGCAAGAACTAGTCGGATTAAACATATGTTTTCCTTTTTTATTGCTTGACATGACGTATTTTCATTTTTTTAATTTATAAAAAGAAGAGTAGAGATATTAAGAAGACTATTAGATTTGATTTTAGACAAGAAAAGAACATGTACAAATAAAAAAATGAGAGCATAATTAAATAGTATGGACATTTGTATAATGTGGATGCTTAATTTAGTCATCATTATGACATTATTCATTTCCTTTTCCTTTTCCTTTTGTTTTGGAATAAAATAATATATGAACTGAGATTTCAATTAATTAATTCATGATATTATTTTTTTAATTTTATTTTAATGAGTAATAGTTAAATATATCATTAATTTTTTGAAAAAAAAATGAATATAAGTTTTCAATGTTTTTATTGTACGAAAATTAATTCATATTTTTTTTATTTTACTGTAAATAAACTATCAATCTCTCAAAATTATGCAATTAAATCAAAATTTGTTAAATGATACTAATTACTATTTGGACATCTTACGTGATAGTTGATACGGATAGTTTGTAAGTTGCCATGTGGCATGCTACTGCATAATACAAACTAGAAGTTAGTGTTATTTAACAAATTCAGAATTAATTATATGATTTTGAAAGTGAAGCTTATTTACGGTAAAATAAAATTTTATGAATTGATTTAAATGTAATAAAAATATTGAGAATTTATATCCATTTTGTATAAAAGTTGAGAGTATATTTGACTAATAAGTCAATTTTTATTAAAATTAAAATTCAAACTCTAACATTTTGTATTTTTTATATTAAAAATAAAAATATATGGTTTGAATTACCAATATTTCTAATTTTTACAAGCATTTAGGAAGATGATTTGGTTGTTGATGTTCTACAAATGAGAGATTGCTTTGGTGTTGAACCTCCTTGGTGAATATGAAGATGACCTTGAGTGTTCTTGAGTACTTTGAATCACCTTGAACTTTGATCACCTTGGTAATCACGAACAAATGCAAAAATGGCTTCTAAGCGTGCTGCTATAATGCATATCCCTAGGATTATTTCGCCCCACCAATTACGGTATGCAACAGAGGTTTATCGAATATCCTTAGGATACAAAGCAAC
Source organism: Heritiera littoralis (assembly GCA_031772115.1). Taxonomy (NCBI): domain Eukaryota; kingdom Viridiplantae; phylum Streptophyta; class Magnoliopsida; order Malvales; family Malvaceae; genus Heritiera; species Heritiera littoralis. The sequence continues at coordinate 958,033 of JAPDPK010000003.1, forward strand.
CTTTGTTTAAAATCACTTTGCACTAGTTAAATTAAACCACTAAATACCCTTGACAAGTACAAAAGTATCTTGTCTTAGTCACTATTTTCTGCAGCAAATCATGCCTAAGAAATTTATCTTTAGTTTGAGAGTGAGAGGGAAGAAAAAATATCATAATTGTTATGGTATATTTTTGATATATCTCAAGTATGAATTTGACATCTCTATTTATAGAGATTAATTCCAAGTGATGTGACATTTAATCAAGTGATATGATTTTTTAATTGTGTTGTTTGATTCATCAAACACAATTGTTTAACAAGATCACAACTTCTGGAGATCAATGGTAATGTTGCTTAACCATTCAGAAATTGAATAACATCTTTTGGAAGAGTTTGTAACTCTTTAAGCAAGAAACTAATCGTTGTATACACTTTCATACTGGGCAGTTGGATGCCCGAAAATGGCAGTCGAATGCCTTAGTGTATTTTTAAAACAGTGAACAATTCTAGGTATGGTAGTCGGCTGCCCTCTTATGGCAATCGACTGCTCTAACATAAATTTTATACAGAAGCTTGACTGTATTATGGGCAGTTGGTTGCCTTATATCGACTTCCTTCCCAAGGCATCCAACTACCTTAGTGTAAATTTTTTATAGAATGTTTTCTGCACATGGGCAATTGACTGCCCTATATAGGCAATTGACTGCCCTTCCAAGCTTCAATTAATCGAGTTTACTTCTATTTTCTTAATCTGGAACCTTACCAAAGCATTAGTTTCTTAATTCCATTGATTAAAATTTATATTTTAATAATTCATCCACTTATTCTGAAAATATTCTAACAATCCCCCACCATTTTTCAAAATAAAGTAAATCCGATACTTAAGGAATCTTTATGCATAAATGAAGGTATCAATCCTGATTTAAAACCTCTACCTTAATGAAAAAGTGTTGTTGAGTTAATCAGAACAGTATGGTAGAACTAGTTCTTTGAACCAGCGGTTCTATACGATTAGTCATACATTAATTCACACATAAGACTTCAAAACTCGTCAAGAGTCATTTAGCAAAAGCTCGACATGTTTACTGGCCACGTGTCTTGTATTATTCGTGAGTACTTAAGAGCCAAGCCCTTAGCTCTTAGAAGCGGCACCACTTCCACTCATATAGGCGAACTCCATCAGGAATACAACCGTATAAGCATTCCAACAGTATATTTATGTGTTATGGGTCCATTAAGAGTAAAAACTCAACCTCCTCCATTATCATTCGATTTCAAGCACTTTATCACTAAGGAATGATTAGTTAAAATAAGTGCTTACAACCACATTCATATGATGTACTCAGACTCATTAAAACTCAAGACTTAATGTTCAATTAAGCGTTGAGTTGAGGTTCCATCATGTGTGACTAATTTACTAGGCTTGGGTCCCATCCCCTTGGAAGTCTTAGACACAACTTCTCTTATAAGTCTTTTTGTCAATGGATCCACCAAGTTTTCACTTGACTTGACAAAGTTTATGGTGATCACCCCATATAGAATAAGTTGTCTAACATAACTATGTCTTAGACCAATATGTATAGACTTCCTATTGTAAACTTGGCTATAAGCCTTTGATAATGTTGCTTCACTATCACACCGAATTGAAATAGGTGACATTGGCTTTAGCCATAAAGGAATCTCATAAAGTAGATTTCTCAACTATTCAGCTTCTTACTTGCTGAAGCTAATGCCACAAATTCCGAAGTCATAGTAGAATCTGTTATGCATGTTTGTTTCTTGGATCCCCAAGAAACTACACCCATGTTTGTGATCCAACTTGCATCTGTGTATCCTTCTAAGACAGAAGGTTCACCAATATAAACAATGCCATAGTCAATGGTTTTCTTCAAGTATTTTAATACTCTAGAAATAGCATTGCACTGCAAGTTACTTGGGTTGATAGTATATCTACTAAGCTTGCCAACTGCAAAAGCTATATCTGGTCTTGTGCATGTCATAGCATACATCAAACAACCTATAACTCTTGCATATTCAAGTTGTGCAACTGGCATTTCCTTATTTGAAGTTAATTTCAAATTAGGATCATAAGGTGTTGCAACCGTTGCACAATCAAAATGATTAAATCTTTTGAAAATCTTCTCAACATAATGTGATTGGGATAAGATCAATTTATTATCTATTTTATGAATCCTTATACCCAAAATCATATCTGCAACATCCATATCTTTCATTGCAAAGTTATTTGACAAAAAATTCTTGTTACTTTCCACTTGTTCTAAGTCCGTACAAAAAATCAACATGTCATCAACATATAAACAAATGATGACACCTTTACCATTTTCAAACTTATTATAAACATATTTATCAGATTCATTAATAATAAATATGTTTGCTAGAACAACCTCTTCAAATTTTTTATGCCATTACTTAGGGGTTTGCTTAAGTCCATACAAAGACTTAATAAGTTTACACACTTTCTTTTCTTGTCCTGGAATCACAAACCCTTTAGGTTGTTCCATATACACCTCCTCCTCTAATTCACCATTAAAGAATGCAGTTTTTACATCAATTTGGTGAATTTCCAATTTGTATATAAAGGCCAATGCAATAAGCATTCTAATTGTAGCAATTCTTGCTACCGGTGCATATGTATCTAAATAATCGATTCTATTCTTTTGTGTAAATCCCTTAGCAACAAGTCTAGCTTTAAATTTGTCTATAGTACCATCCACTTTCATTTTCTTTTTGAAAATCTACTTACAACCTATCAGTTTGCAACCTGGAGGCAAATCTACTAAGATCCATGTATTATTTCCCATAATTGAATCCATCTCATTACTTATAGCTTCCTTCCAAAAAGCTACATCTTGAGACTTCATAGCCTCTTCAAATGTCCTATGATCAGATTCCAGATTGAAGCAATATTCAATATGATTATCTATATTTTCTCTTATTCCTTCAACAAGAAACATGTGAAAATCTGATCCATAAGTTTTAGCTTTTCTTGCTCTTTTACTTACTCTAGGTACAAGTTTTTCTTCTTCTTGAAATTTGGAAGAATCATTCTCAAATTCTCTTGAATTATTTTGAGCAATGTCTTTAGCATGAGGAATTGAATCAAATCTTTCCTCATCAAATAAGGCATCTTTCGATTCAATAATTATATTAATCAAAATCGAATCATTTGGTTCAATAACCAAAAACCTATAAGCCGTACTATTTTGTGCATAACCAATAAAGATGCACTCAACTCCCTTTTCACCTAATTTCTTTTTTTTAGGTTCAAGAACTTTTACTATTGCTCTATAGCCCCATACCTTAAGATAACCTAAGTTGGGTTTCCTTTTCTTCTATAATTCATATGGGTTACACTGTTCCTTTTGCTTGGAACTTTATTTTGAATGTGACATGCAGTCAACATTGCCTCGCCCTAAAAGCCTTGTCCTAATTTGGAATAGGACATCATGGCATTCACCATTTCAGTTAGTGATCTATTTTTCCTTTCAGCCACACCATTAGATTGATGACTGTATGGTAGGGTTAGTTCATGTACAATTCCAACAGATTCAAAATATGATGGATCAAAGTATTCTCCTCCCCTATCAGTTCTCAAGGTGTTAATTCTAGTATCACAATGCAATTCTACTTCATTCTTATAAGTTTTGAACTTCTCTAATGCTTCGTCCTTAGAATGCATCAAATAAACATAGCAAAACCTAGAGGAATCATTTCCTTGTTATCTTTGTAAGCATACAAGTTCTACATTTTCTATTACTTGTGTTTATAGAAGGAATTAAGTTTGATCTAGACAAGTTAATCATTCTAGCATAATGTACATGACCTAATCGACTATGCCATAAATCAAAAGAGTTAATCATGTAAATATAATCATTCATCTTATTATTGATGGAAGATACATTAAGTTTAAACATGCCCTCATTGGTGTAACCCTTCCAAACAAAGATTCCACCCTTAGATAATATAAATTTATCCCTTTCAAACACTAACTTGAAACCAAATTTGTTGAGCAAACTTACAGACACAAGATTTTTCTGCCTTTTGGAACATAATAAAAATTAGTTAAAGTTAATGTTTTTCTAAAAGTAAAATTTAAATCTATTGTCCCTTTGCCTTTGATTTCAGTTGTTGAAGAATTCCCCATGTAGAGCACATTGCTTTCCTCTTCCTCTTGGAAAGTTTTGAACAGAGCTTTGTTTGTGCACATGTGCTTTGTAGCGCCGGAATCAATCCACCATGCTTCCTTATCTTCAAGGACATTGATATTAGAAATTACAGCAACAAAGTTGTCCTTGGTTGCCATGGATGCACCTTTCTTCTTTTTGAAGATATAGCAGTCCTTCTTAAAGTGCCCTTGTTTTCCACAATGGAAACACACACCTTTCTTCTTTTTGCATTCTGACCTTTGATGGGATGCTCCTTTTTCTTTGTGGATTTCTTGTTGGGTTGAACATCCTCCACCACATGGACCTTGGAGATGTTAGTCTCATTTTCTTTTTCATTTTCCTTGCGATATTGTTCCTTTATCCGAAGATAGCTTGCAAGGTTCTCAAGAGATATATCTTCCTTTTTATGTTTCAAGGTCCTTTTGATATCTTTCAATGTTGATGGGAGTTTATCAATGATAGAAGATACAATGATTGATTCATCCATAGACATATTATATTGGTTGAACTTGTTTAGGATGATTTCAATCTCAGCAAATTATTACATGACAGATTTGGATTCATTCATTTTGAAAGAATTCAACTTGTCACTAGAAACTTTTTGCTAGTTGCATCTTGCCATGTATCTTGCATCTAACTTATCTCACAATTCTTTTGCTGTAGTAACTATGATATATGTATCAAATAGGAATCAGACATACCGTTCAAAATGCAACCCCCTACAAGTGTAGTCATCGTTTTCCCATTTTTGTCTTTGACGAACTTCCTCACTTGATTCATTTTCTTTCTCTTTTGGCTTTGGAGTAGTGAGGACATATGCAATGTTGAGTGTGGTGAGGAGAATCCGCATCTTTTGTTGCCACCTTAAAAATTTCCTCATCAAATCTTTCTAATTTTTGAAAGTTGGTAGCCATCTCTCTCAAGGAATCTATCTTCATTGTAGCCATAATTAATCCTAAGATTGTTGTACAAATGAGAGATTGCTTTGGTGTTGAACCTCCTTGGTGGATATGAAGATGACCTTGAGTGTTCTTGAATGCCTTGAATCACCTTGAACTTTGATCGCCTTGGTAATCACGAACAAATGCAGAAATGGCTTCTAGGCGTGCTATTATAATGCCACTTTCCTTAGGATCATTTCACCCCCACCAATTACGGTATGCAACAGGGGTTTATCAAATATCCCTAAGAAGCCCTTATTTAAAATCACTTTGCACTAGTGAAATTAAACCACTAAATACCCTTGACAAGTACAAAAGTATCTTATCTTAGTCACTATTTTCTGTAGCAAATAATGCCTAAGAAATTTATCTTTAGTTTGAGAGTGAGAGGGAAGAAAGAATATCATAATTGTTCTGGTATATTTTTGATATATCTCAAGTATGAACTTGACATCTCTATTTATAGATATTAATTCCAAGTGATGTGACCTTTAATCAAGTGATATGATTTTTCAATTGTGTGTTTGATTTATCAAACACAATTGTTTAACAAGATCACAACTTCTGGAGACCAATGGTAATATTGCTTCACCATTCAGAAGTTGAATAACATCTTTTGGAAGAGTTTGTAACTCTTTAAGCAAGAAACTAGCCGTTGTATACACTTTCATATTGGGTAGTTGAATGCCCTAGTGTATTTTTAAAACAGTAAACAATTCCAGGTATGGCAATCGGCTGCCCTCTTATGACAGTCGACTGCTCTAACATAAATTTTATACAAAAACTTGATTGTATTATGAGTAGTTGGCTGCCTTATATGAGCAGTTGACTGCCATATAAAGGCAGTTGACTACCAGTTGACTTCCTTCCCAAGGCATCTAACTGCCTTAGTGTAAATTTTTTACAGAATGTTTTGTGCACATGGGCAGTTGACTGCCCTTCCAAGCTTCATTTAATCGAGTTTACTTCGATTTTCTTAATCTGGAACTTACCAAAGCATTAGTTTCTTAATTCAATTGATTAAACTTTATATTTAATCAATAATTCATTCACTTATTTTAAAAATATTCCAACAGTTGAAAGCCTGGAAATGCAAGTGAAGTAGATTTTACGGCTAATAAGATAAATGGGATAAAGTTAGAGTTGAAGCTGGTCAGCGGCCAATTAATTAAAATTCATCTTTCATGTAAAATTGCATTCAAATGGTCTTCCATTAAGAAACTTTAGATAATATATCTGTACAACCGGCCATGATTTTGCACTAGCACTCTTGAATAATGCAAGCCAAACAGGCAGCAATCATCCGTTTCCTTGCATCTTATCCCTTTTCCGTAAATTGCATTTATGGCTTAAAAAATTGAAATTTAATAAATTTGATAATTTTATACACAACATCGATATAATATAAAAATAATATGAATTAAAATTAAATAAAAAATTATTATTGAGTTTGGTAAAAATGAGAAGAAATTACGTTTGAAATGTCAAAATAAATTTTAATACAATAATTTTTATATTTTATATTATAAATACAAATTATCAAACCTATTTTTTATGTCATAAAAAATAAACTTAGTATTAAATTCTATAATTTGTAATTGGTTCTTTTAATTCATCAATGTGAATCACACTTTCCAAATTAGGAGCCGAAGTAATACGAAGTTTGTTACAATTGAATTTTGAGGGAAACTCTTACTTTTTGCCTGTTTAACAACTATCTTTGTATTTAATTAGTAATAAAGCCGTTGATTTATTGGTTAAAAGGTTGCTGGGTGCCCAGCTCATCCCGAACAAGTATAAGACAGGAGAAGATAGCAAGATCTTTGTCCATTCATAAACCGCCACATACGCTGTTATAACACGTGTTAGCTTTTCATTCAGCGACACGAAACGACCAAGCTAAAGCTTTTTCAGAGTAGCATCCCCGGCCCGAACCTTAAAAAAAATTTAAAATAAAAGGAACAAAGCGAGATGGCGTCAAAAAAGTCAAAAGACGAAGCTACGCGTCAAACGGGAAAAAAGGGAAAGCAAAGCAACGCGAGCGGGAAAGAACCGCGTGGAAGAAAGTAAAGAGGAGACAGTGGCGAGAGGAAGTAAATAAAAGAGGAGAGAAATGGCAAAACGGTAAAGAAAAAGGTCGCGTGCTTTAACGGCATAAAAGAAAAGGCTCCATGAAAAGTCTTTCTGAGCCACCCTGTAACACAGTCCCCCTACTCCCTATACAAGCCAGTCCACACACTTGAGATTTTACAGAAATCCCAATATTTTCTATTTTTCTTTTATTTTACCTTCGTTGCAAACGAAAGAAACAAGGAAAATCTCGGAAGAGGAAGGATTAGAGGATTGGATTGGCGAGACAAGTGCGTCAGACTGGGGAGCTGGTCACCCATTCCTCGCGTACACGCAGATATATGTTAAGTCTTTGGTTTTACCATGGTATAAAAGAGAGAGAAAGGAGAAAAATTCATCGAGATTTGCGCCTTGGGCGAAGGGAGAGAAAGATCTTTGATATATCAGCAGATCAGGCTGATTTAAAAGCAAAGGCGGCGAGAATTTATTGATATGATGTATCTGATATAAACAACCCCATCATTCATACACATGACCCCCATTGGCCTTGCGGTTGCCTTGCCTTGCTTTCTTTCTTTCTTCTCTCTGTAAACCCATAAATATACCCTTTTTTTCTCTCTCTCTCCGCCACCCTTTGCTTTGCTTTTTTGGGATTTTGGTCCCTCTCGAATTATCTCTGTGGGTTTTTGGTTTTGTTAGTGAATTTTCTTTAGTAATTAAGATTAAGCGTCATCAATGTCACATAAAGTGGGGGAACTGGAATGGGATGGAAACAGCGTGGAGTTCGAGAAGGGGTGGAGGAGGATAAGGAAGCAGGGGCTGTTGGTGGTGTTGTTGTCCCGGTTCAATGTTTATTAATGCTCTTCTTGGCTTCTTGCTGTTGCGTTTGCCTGTTTCTTTTTTTAGAATTTTAGTGTATTAAAAAGGGTTTTTTTTTGAAGTGTCAAAGTGTCTTCTTTGAAGACTTGCCATTTCTTTTCCTCTGCTCTTGGTTTCTGGTTTGGTTTGGTTTTATTCAGCTGAGAGAGAGAGAGAAACTTTGTCTGTGGCTGTGGTACATTGTATGGGCAGCTTCACTGCCACAGGGAACTTAGGCCAGCATCTTGAGGGTGCTTGAAGGAGTTTTCCTGCTGTTTCTTCTCTTTCGTAAAGGTATTTTCGAGAAAAGAACAAAAAAAATGAAGTTCATGAAGCTAGGCTCTAAGCCTGACGCCTTCCAATCTGATGGCAAATGCATCAGGTAAGACGGGTTTCACTCGCATTCCTTTCTTTTACAAGAAAGCAATCAAATTTTCTTCTACAAGAAAGCAATCAAATTTTCTTCATCACTGCTTCTTTTTTTTATTGGTTTCTTAGCATTCTTTTATCTACTTTTGATTTGTTTTGTTTTGCCTCGCACTTTGTTTTCCGTTGTGATGTCTGCTCCAGAGATGTTTAACTATCGGTTTTGGTTCTCGGGTTTGGTGTTTTCCCTGTTGTTTGTATTGCATATTAGTCCGAACGGTTTCTGAGATGCAAGCTCATTAGCTCTAGGCTCAAACGATTTTATTTACACTGAAAATGTGTAATTTATTATATTTTCAGCTACTAATATTTTGTGTGCTGTTTATGAATTTTTTTATTAACTGATTTTTATACTGCATAAAACTTGAGGAGTTTCTTTTAATATACCTTAAGAAAAAGAGAACTTTCAGTGGTGATTCATACCATTGGGAAAAGGTACAACTTTAACTAGAAAATTTTCTCTTTCTCTTGATTTTCTTTTGGCTTGGGGACAGATTAATCACATGGGTGTTTTCATTGCAATTATTATTCTTTTATTGTTTGGTTTTGTGTGGGATTGAAGAGTGAAAAAGGAGATGGGGTATCTTGGAGGTGGTCCAGCTGTTTAACATATCCTCTTTTTCATGAGTTAGTGGTCCAAATATGGGAAAGGCATATTGGGAGCAGGCCTTTAATCATCGTTGTAAGAATCTCCTCCTGTAAACAATAGCATGTTCCACCTAACATCAGGCATCTCCCATCTCCCAACGAGGAGCAAGCTTGGATTTTACACCATAACATGTCCAAATGTATCCAAATGTATCTTCTCTTGACAACTACTTCTCATAACTGAATCAGTTTATCATGTTGTTGCTAAGGCAGAGTAAGTGGGAGTGATCTAGTCTGGTGCCCTGGATGCGTCAATTTCTTCCTTGAACCATGAACCTTGATGTGATTTGGGATGCTTGCATTCTTTGACTAGCAGATTCATTAAGATCCCACTAAATGAGTTTTTCCATTTTGGTTAGTAGTTACCCCTCTAGATCTTTTTATGCTTCAGCAGTTCTGAAGCTAATATTATTGCATTCAGATTTCAACTTTTTAAGATGACACGGCTAATTAGGACAGGGAAAAATGATAATGTCAGCAGATGCAGTTTGTTAGTTTGTTTTCTTGTTGACAAGTCTGTGGGATACTAATATATTTCTTGAAAGCTGTGGCTGGAGTCTTTTTGGACTGGTTGTTGGTTGAGGTTGTAAATAATCTCGGTGTGCAAATGTAAATTACTTAAATAAATATATAGAAACTATAAACCTGAGTTAGTCTTTAATAATAATGCTGTACTTGACCGATAGATTTTGAGGGTTTTGAGCCATTTTCTGGCCTTTGGTTTGTTACATCTGTTTTTCATGTTTAAGAGGGGCAATACTTTCACCTAAAAGCCGGAGCTGGAGGAGTAGCATGAAGTTTCTCAGAGTTTGAAATTTCCAGTCCATCGACCATAGCCATTTTACTAACTTGGGGTTATGGGGATGGCTAAGAGTTTTCTTTGTTCTAATGGAATTGACAATTGCGTGATAATATTGGTTCTTTCACTCGAGCCGATGAGACAAGTGGCTCCGGTTTTTGTTTTTTTCATTCTTTTAGGTTTACTATATTAATCTTCTATTATCTTCGTTGTAAATGCAATTTGTTGTGTTAGTGTGTTTTGGGGGAAGGAGTTCAGACGTTCAGTCTTTGTTCTCTCAAAAGTGTTTAGTTCAGTTTTCCCTCTTTGTGGGCTTAACATAAAACATCTATTGCTGCAGGTATGTCACATCTGATTTGGCAACAGATGTCACTATTAATGTTGGCGAAGTTAAATTCTACCTTCACAAGGTACGCTCAGTCACTTAATTTTTTTATGCTTCTTCACATTGATCAGTATTTGGTTCATCTTGAAATAGTTTTCTTTCTATATTCCATTTAAATTCATGAAAATTTTTCATGTATTTGTTCAAAATAACTATTCAACTAACTTTTTTTTTTTCGCGAAGAACATTGCTATTATTACCATTTCATGGGTATACGTATGCTAAATTTGAAATTTGTCAAGGTAGTATATTTGATACCGTGAAATTTTGCAGATGATAGTCATATATTTCCTCCTATAATTTTGTGCAGAAGTTGCCTGAGATGACTCTTTGCCAATGTAGTTGGAATGCAGGGAATCTTTTTCTCTTATTTGATTTCTTCTCTCAGCCAAACTAAAATGTTATATTTATTAATAAGTTCTAGAATGTTCTGCCTGCAGGGAGCAGCTGCTTAACTATAATTGTTAATTACAAATGTTGCTTTTATGTTCCTTTGCAGTTCCCTCTATTATCTAAGAGCAATCGCTTGCAAAAACTAGTGCTGAAAGCCAATGAAGAAAACTGCGAAGAAATTAATATGGTTGATTTTCCTGGTGGACCAAAAGCATTTGAAATTTGTGCAAAATTCTGCTATGGGATGACTGTTACTTTAAATGCTTATAATGTTGTGGCTGCTCGGTGTGCAGCTGAATACCTAGAGATGACTGAGGATGTTGATAGAGGTAACCTAATTTTTAAAATCGAAGTATTTCTTAATTCTAGTATATTCCGTAGCTGGAAAGATTCCATTATTGTTCTACAAACCACCAAATCTCTTCTACCTTGGTCTGAAAACTTGAAGATTGTTGGACGATGCATTGATTCCATTGCATCTAAAACCTCCGTGGATCCAGCAAACATTACATGGTCCTACACGTATAACCGGAAGTTATCAGCACCTGACAGAATAGTTGATGATGGTATGAAACTCCGAGAGAAGATTGAATCTGTACCCAAGGATTGGTGGGTTGAAGATATCTGTGAGCTAGAGATTGATCTCTACAAGCGAGTCATGACGGCTGTGAAATCAAAGGGTAGGATGGATGGTGCAGTCATTGGTGAGGCACTGAAAACTTATGCTGTCAGATGGTTGCCTGATTCTGTTGATGCCTTGGTTTCTGATGTTCATTCCTGGAGAAACAAATTACTGGTGGAAACAATTGTTTGCTTATTACCTTCAGATAAGGGTGTGGGTTGTTCATGTGGTTTCTTGCTGAGGCTGTTGAAAGTTGCCATTTTGGTTGGGGTGGATGATACTGCAAAGGAAGATTTAGTGAAGAGGATAAGTTTAAAGTTGCATGAAGCTTCTGTCAAAGATTTATTAATCCCAGCACGGTCTCCCCAAAGTACCTTATATGACGTTGAGATGGTGCAATCTATTGTGAATCAGTATATGATGCATGAAAAGTGTAGTCAAGATTTGGCTGTTGCAAAGAATGAGACGGGATGTACCAATTTTGTTCTAGGGCATGGATCCTTGTTGAGTGTTGGTAAACTGATTGATGGATATCTTCAAGAAATTGCACGTGACCCAAATCTTTCCCTTACCAGTTTCATTGACTTGTCTCAGTCTATCCCTGAGTTTGCCAGACCAGTTCATGATGGACTGTATAAAGCCATTGACATGTACCTGAAGGTAGGCTTTTACACTATGGATGCCAATTTCATTGATCTACTCATGTTCTAGAATTATATATCCCATCACATAAATACATATATGCATAAGTTTGGAATATTTATGATGCTTCATTCTAGAATTAAATATCCGGTCACATAAATACATCATGCATAAATTCATTCAGAATACTTTCGATGCTTATTTAAGTTTTTGTTGTGAATGCTTTCAAGGCACATCTAGGCCACTTTCTTGCAACCATTAGGTAGGTTTTACCACCATTTATGATACTGTGACAGCATCTGGATCTTGCAGATCTTTACAGGATAACTGCTTTACCAGTAGTGCTACTTTAAATAGATTTCGGATTCGGGGGGCTGGGGTTTTTAGTTATTGGTGAAGAGGGCCAAACTGTTGTAAGGGCAATCGAGAGTTCAAGTAGGACCTTGTAGTCTGGTCTGTTATCTCTCTTTTTTGAAACAAAATATGGTCTCCTGTAGTCAACCACTTAGTTAAAGACACATTGCTTGATTAATTTTCTTGCTTCTTGTAGCAGCCTGTTGGGACCACGGTGTTTGGTGGATAGCTAGTATGATCAATTATTTGCTGAGTGTGAAATATATTTATTGAAATTATAATATTTAAAAGTGTCCTTAGATGGCTAGAGTTATATCTGTGGTTTAGTAGCTAAATTACACAAGTCTATTTGATTTTTCATAATGCCTGCTAGGAGCATATCATGGGAACCAGAAACCTTTTAATGAGCTCACTTGGAAAGTTTAAAAATGGGTTTATTATGTCTGCAGGAGCATCCAGGCTTGACAAAGGCTGAAAGAAAGAAAATGTGCGCACTGATGGACGTCAAGAAATTTACAATGGATGCGTCTATGCATGCTGCACAGAATGAGAGACTTCCACTACGGGTTGTAGTTCAAGTTCTCTTCTTCGAGCAGGTTAGGGCTGCAGCTGGAGTCCAATCACTTAACAACAATCCACGCGATACTTCCCATTCCACGACAAACACTGATGAAGAATGGGAGAAGACTGCAGCTGAAGATTGCAACTCCCTCAAGAAACAGATGAGTCAAGTTAAGATAAAAGAAGATGGTTTCCAAAAAAATGGTAAATTGCCGAAGAAGAACAGCAAAAACAGTAAAAGTGGCATGCAGCTGCTGCCATCTCGATCTAGAAGAATATTTGACAAGTTGTGGGTTGTTGGAAAAGCGCATGTGGAGAACAGAAGCTCCGAGACCTCTGGAAGTTCACAAAGCCCGACTTCTATGGTTCCAGGGGATACAAAGTCCTCTGGCTCATCTTCAAGACACAGAAGGCATTCTATTTCCTAGAGAAGGATGCTGAGGTTTATCAGAACCTAAACAGGTAAACAAGATTCAAACTGTTGTAAGTGTAAAAAGTGTTAGGATTTTGTTGTTGTTGATGCTGGGGGTTCCTGTCATGTGTGAAGTATTCTAAAATAGGGGTCAGTTGCAGAAAAATGTAATCAGTTTTTTGAGTGGTGCTCTTTCGAACATCTTATCCAATTGTTGATCATCCATCCTGATATTAAGTCTCTTGTAGTTAATTGGAGTACTGCATTTCCTTGAATTTTTCTGTTCCTTTAACTGTGATACAATGCATGGATCACCTCTCTGTTTCTCCTCAAGAATTGCGCAATTACCGGATAACAGGATCAAAAATTAAAGGAATCCTTTAAAGAGTTATGCTTCTGTATTAAACAGGGTTTCTTGCGTAGTCATGGCCCATGATTAATACCAGGACCCAAACCCAGATGGGTCTTTGTTTATGAAACATGTACGATTGGGTCGAAGAAAATCAACCGTCTCCCCAACTTGGGCAATGTTCGATCAATTTTTTTTTCTTCTTAACCAAAGTCTAATGTATGCAAGAAAGTGAATTTAAGCCAGTATTCTTCGGCTGTAAAAGAAAAACAAACCCATGGCCACGAAATGCTCGTTAACGAAACTGCTAGGCTTTCATCAAATTGCAAGAAATGGCGAGAACTTTTCCATGAAATTTCCTTTCTCTTGCATTCCGTCATTCATGTATATTGTTACCACCTATTACAAACACACTAAAAAACAACAATTTATATTGCGTTCTCAATTATAGGATGGATTGAACTGACAAAAGTAAGCTTCCTGAAATTTCTCAAAAATTGACATGAACATATACTACTACTAGGTGTTGTTCTTCGTATAGAAGAATATTAGCTGTAAAAGCAGTAGTAACATTCACATGACATAGGACATAGTTACATAGCCAACGTAAATGTTCTTTATTATGCTTTTTAGTTTTGATAAACGTGAATAGTGTAACAAATCATATGATCTTAAACTTCTTTAAGTTCCATAACCAACGCTTCTCTTTGAAGATACAATAATTTTCCATGCACGATGTAAGCTTTTCCAACTATACCTTTCTGACATGAGTTGTTTTTGTTTGTAGCTTGCCACACCGACTCGTGTTCTTGAAGATGACTGCATCAAAATGTACTTCTATTTTTGGTGGAAACCTCCACAAAAGTTTATGGCCCAGATAACAATGAGCTACATGTTGAAAAACTGATTGAACAATTAATGAAAGGATGGACTTTTTTTCCTGGGATAGTGAGATTTACGTATAAACTCAAATAACTTGGGGTGGTTTGGATTGAAATAATCTTCAGCGGATAGTCAGCAAAATGATTCCTTCTCACTTGGTTTGACTTTCCATGTTAGACCTTGAGCCTTCAACCAAATAGTTGAATACCCATAATTCAATCAGCGAAGCCCAGGAAGTGAGGAAAAGAATGAGCAAAAAACATCCAATCAGGAGAAGGGAAACGATGGAGCTTAGGTACAGTATCGTGACAGTGGCTGTGTTCTTTCTCTTGGTCAACCTGTCTTTGCCTCGTTTCACTGAATCATTGCCACGATGCAAAGCTTGGTTGGTCCAATCAATCCCAACAGACATGCCCCATCTCCCTCGTGTCGCTGGTGTGCTTTCTACCGGTAACAATCTTTCTTATCTGCTTCAAGAAACTCTGCCCCAGAGTGAAATGGGAACTGATTTATTTTTCTTTGACGTTTTTCTCGGTTTATAGCCGATGTGTTTAGGTGGTTGGCTTACAACTCAACTGACAAGCTAGATATAATAGCTCAGTATTGGCAGCTAAAAGCTCATCCTGAGGATTCTCGATCAGGGGATTATGGATACTCAAAGGATGAAATGCATCGTTTTGGTGCCCATGAAGGTTTTTCTGTTTATACAGCCCTGGAAAATGCTGCTGATCGAGATGTTGATATCAGGTTATAGATTTATGAATTCAATGCCTTCCTTTTTTTCAGTGAAATTATCAAATGTTATTATTGTTTCCAATTGAAACCCATTTCAGAAACTGTTGTATTGAGAAAATGTCGTGTATTATGTAATGCTTTAAAAATTGCTTATTGCATTGCCTAACGTGGTTAAGAGATGGGGTTACACAATTTTGCATATGTAGAAGCATTATAATTTGACCTCTCTTATGTTTTCTCTAATAGTTGTTACTTATTGCATCCTTTCTTCTTTCTGCTACTGTGATTTTCTTGTTCTTCAATTATGTCTTACACAGAATTATTGTGTTGGAAATGAACTATAACTGGGGTTCAATTTGATTTCTTTAATACTTGTGCTTTTCCAGAGCTATTGCATGAATTACTCTTTCTAATATCAATCTTGAGCAAGGAAAAGTATTAGCCTCTTGCCCGTAAACATTGCATGTTGCTTTTGGGGGGAAAAAATCTGGGAATGAGAGGTCGTTGGAGAATTTATAATCACTGTTTGTTTTCTTCTGTTAACTGCAAATGCAATTCTCTTAGCAAGTTGAATGGTGAATGCTACCCAAGATAAACATGTGGATTTCATATAGCTAGCAATGTGTATAATTTGAAGCTTCTCATCTCCCAATCAGAAAGGGAGAAGCATTCTTAATTTTTGGTGAGGGTGATAAAATTGAGAAATTTACATTTATTAGTATTTTTCATCAATATCAATAATTATACTGAAAATGATGGCATCTCTTTCTTTTGTTTTCAAATCTTCTATTACTATTTTATAGAGACAAGTAGTTTCCATTTCCTCATAACTCTAATATTTTTCCATCCTTATGAAATCAGCTACTTTTTTCAGGTTACTACAGCACTCTGGAGTGTATCCTGACTACACCAAAGAGCCCTCCAGCCTTGCTTCAAGAAGACCAAATGTCAAGAGTGTGACTTTATTACTTGATAAATGGTGGGGTTCTGGCATTGTCCATGCGAAAGTTTGGATATCCGATAACCGAGATGTATATATAGGATCTGCAAACAATGACTGGAAATCTCTTACTCAGGTATATGAAAGATCATACAATTCAGGTTTCATGGCTTGGATTTCAAATGGAATTGTCATCAAGAGTCCAAACCTTCATTAACTTAAGGAATTGAGAGTTGCTATAGCTGCTAGCTCTCATGGTCAATGATTATTCTTAAACTTGACATTAATGAACCATAATATCTAGTTGTACATCGCAATTTGTGAATATGACATAAAGGGATAAGTAAGCGAGCATTCTGTGAGCATTCTGGTTCCTGAGCTGTTTCTCTCTTCCTTAACCACATTCTTAAGAATATCTTTTCTTGGTAGTAGAAAAGAATTATTTTTTGGAAAAAAAGTTTATCAGCTGTTGTAGTGCTTTTCCCTGTTATAGCCAGTCCGTCTCACTTGGTCATGAGAATTATGATCATTCTATTGAGCGGACTGCCTAAATGAGTTCACACTCTTGTTCCACTGATAGATGCAGATCATGATTGAACTAACATATTTTCTTGAAGTCATGAATTTTTCTTCTTCATTCATCCCATTTTCTTATTTCTGTTTGATGATTTTTTGAAGTTTGTCACTGCAGCTTAGTTGTCTATTGGTGAAATTCTACACATTTCTAATTGTTGGTTCCTTTAAGATGTGAAGAGACTAGTTTTCCAATCATCTTCAGGCATCATATATTGTACTGCTTATAATTGGATATTTAACTGTAGCAAATTTGTCTTTGGTAATTCATATCTTTACTTCACCAATCATCTTAACATGTTTTTGGTTCAACCACGCTATACTATGTCCTGGTTATGGTTTCAGGTGAAGGAAGTTGGAATTTATCTCGTTGGTTGTCCAAAAGTAGCTAGAAAGGTTGGGGTCTACTTTCAGAATCTGTGGAGACTTGCGCATCTTAATGTTTCAGCTTACACAACAACAATATTAGACCAAAAATGGCAGATTCAACGAAAAGTTCCTTGCTGGTCACATTTCATTGAATCTGACATGAGATGCACGTATGTTAATGGTCTTATTTTGAAATTTTCATTCTTGTTTTCTGAAGTTGTATTGTCCAGGTGTCACAAGTGTTTGATATGCACTTCCTCATAAAAATGCCTGCATATTTTTCATTGCTCTGCTTTTGTTACCACTCTTCTACTTTAATTTTTATTTTTTTAATAGATTTAATCTAATGTATAGTTTGGGTTGAGCAATGCACTAACTATACTTCAATAGAAAAGCATGTTCTTTTTGCTTTCTCAAAAAAAAAAAAAAAGGAGGAACATTCTCAACAAGCTTTGTCATGGTTAAAATGCGTAGTTCTGTCATTTCATGATATTGTTTTCTATGTGCTTATGTAGGATGTCCTACAATGGACTGCTGGCTAACAAGCAAAATAGTATGTTGATTGCCCCTAGGAAATTGTTAACATATTCTTCCTTTGGATTGCACAACCTTGCTGGCAAGTGAATGGCTTTACATGTTTATTCATCTCAGGCCACCGCTTCCTCGTTTTGTGGAGATACCTTACGTGGCAGGCTATCCTACCTTATCAGACCCTAAAATATTGAAATTGATCATTGATGTTCCTGGATATGGTTATGTAAGTCCAGTGCCTCAATCAAGCTATCTGTCTTTTGCTCCACCAGAGGTAAGTGACTAACTCTTTAAATTTTTCTGAGGTTCAGCCTAAAATCTTAAGGCTTACTAAGAATTTGAGCTCTCTTTTTTTTCAATTCCCACTTGAACCATAATGGATGTTCCTCTTGTTTCCCTTTTTGTTTTTGGGCATTTTCCCTCCCTACAGAACAGTAACCAAAAGTTAAAAGTCCTCAAATCCTATAGGAAACTAAATGGAATGAATTTGTTCCCAAAGGTATATCAGATTCATCATAACCTGAAGGTGGTAAGTGAGACTACGATCCAGTTAAGAAAGGAGAAGAGTTTGGAGTGTATACAACTGTTGCATGACTGATCTCATTTAAGTAGCTTTCTTGGCTATATGTGTCTGGCACGTCCATGCTATCCATTTGTTTTGGATTGGATTAGCATTTTGGAAATATTCATCTCTCTCTTGAGAGCAGAAGTCGGCCCCACACTTTAGTTCAAGGGAAATGCTAATCAGCTTTCATGTTTCATTTTCCCATTCTCTTTTTTGTATTTTGCCTTTCACGCTTCATCTAGTTTGATGCCAATTGTGGTCAGCAGCTGTCGTTTGGCAGGTTCCAGCCTGATGAACAGGCATGGCTAGATACAATCAAATCTGTTGGAGATGGAGGGACTGTAAGAATCAGTACCATGGACTGGCTTGGTCAATCCCAATATACGGAGACAAAAGTTTGTTGGTCATCTCTTTCAACTGCTGTCTCAGAGGTAACGTCGGATACCATTAATACCGTATCATACTCAAACATCTTGCAGTTGTAATTACATAAGTTCTAACGATATTCAGAAATGCAGCTGTTCCCTGTAATATGGCAGTCACACGGACATCAGTCCATTGCCAGCTTTGATTACCAAACTCATTTCAGTGAATTACTGTTTCTTTTTCCCCCACTTCTTGTGATGTTTATATATATGCTAGGTTGTCTTCTCCAAGCATGCAAAAGTGAGGATACTGGTAGCATACTGGGCACATTTTATCAACAACACAGATTTCTATCTGAAGTCACTTCTCTACTCGAATGTCCTCTGCTCTTCTTCGAAGTACAACAAATGTTCGGGCAAAGTTGAGATCAAGTACTATAAGGTTCCAGGTTACAACCTGACCGGACCTGCCATTCAGAAAAGAAAGCATACTGGGAATATCTACCCGGCCTTCACCAGAGTCAACCATGGCAAATATGCAGTTAGTGACATTCGTGCTCACATCGGTACCAGCAATCTTGTATGGGATTATTTCTATACAACAGCTGGAGTCAGCTTCGGGACGTACAATCCTGCCATTGTTGTGCAGCTTCAAGAAATCTTCGATGCAGATTGGAATTCACCCTATGCTGTTCCAGTTGAGGAGTTGAACGATGGTCGTGCTTACTCTAGTTGATGATCAGTTAGTTCCAAAATAATGGAACAATGGCTTGTGTATAGCAACGTTACTCGAACAGAATCCATTTGCTTTAAATTCATCATCCCTAAGCTTGGAGACATATTTATCCCAGAAATTTGTAATGACAATCAGTATGACTTCACCTTTGTCATTGATCATCGCAACATGAGCAGAAAAGAATAAATAATGTTTTTTTTTATTGGTTTTGAAATAATGATTAGAATTTATTTATAAACATTAAGTTTCTATTGAGAAGACTATAAATGTAAAAAATAAAAAATAAAAATTCACATATCTATAATCTTCATTTCATTATTTCCCTCAAAACAATTTTCCAGAAAATTAAATTTAAAACGAATTCAGTGGGCTTTAAAATGTCTCGGTCAATCACGACTTGAGCCCAAATTAAGAAGGCCTAGTGGTAGAGCTCTGACTGCGCTGAGTTTGGTTTGACAAAAGTTGTCAACAAATCGAACGGCAGCTATCAATCCTTTGTACAAAACTGCATAGCACACAGTGATGCTGAGAGCGTTTGAGGGAAACACTGTGAGGGTGGCGAAACAAAAATAGCAGAAGCAAAAAAGCTTCACAAACTGTGAGGGTGGCGAAACAAAAATAGCAGAAGCAAAAAAGCTTCCTTCTCCAAAGGCAAAGGAGCATTGAAGACTCAGGAAGAGAGTAAGAGAGAAAAGCAAAGATGCAGAGAGTGAAAGCTGTAGTAAAAGCTAGGCATTCATTTCAAAGAATTGGGTTCCTCACGCATCAAAGATGCTTCTCTGCTCAGCCAAACTATGCCCCCTATGATGATTTCCAGGACCAGGTTTTGTACACTTTTATGAGTTTATATTTATCTTCTGTATATTATGACTTTGCAGTCAGTTTTTGTTTTTTGGGATTGAACTTCCAATATTTAGTGTCAAGTATGGCTTTTGTGCTCAAGTTCGTTAATTTTCTGAGAAAAATGGAAGACCCAAGTGCATATTTTTCTCAAATATTTCTTATTGGTGCGTGAATTATTTCAGGTTTCAGTGGAAGGAAGAGCTAAATCGAGAGCTGCCATTCTCAATAGACCTTCTGCTCTCAATGCACTCACCGCCTCAATGGTTTATCGCTCTTTCTCTATTCTTCTTTTTATTTTAATTTTAAAGTCGATATTTTTAAGTTCTGCTCTTGACCCATGCGGTAAAGTCGTGAATAAATTGAAGTTGTTTTTCTGCTTATAGGCAGCTCGGTTGAAGAAATTGTATGAATCTTGGGAAGAGAACCCCGATATTGGATTTGTCTTAATGAAGGTATAACATTTTATTGCATATACAAGTTAAAACAATCAACTTGCACAAAGATGTAAACTTTTTCTTTTCCAAAACAATGTTTGTTATTTGAAATGAAGATTATGTATTGAAAGATAGATTTCTGGAATATTCTTTTTTGTCAGTTTTTTTGAGAAAGTTTCAATGCAGCTTCTGGGATGATTTTGTTTATTTAGTTTCTTCATATCTTATGTCAATGGAATTTTTTCATGCCTTTGACGTTACAGATTTGATTTTCTTTGGTGTCTAAGCTTTTGTTTAAATTTTGTGAAGGGTAGTGGCAGGGCTTTCTGTTCTGGCATTGATGCTGTTACTCTCTATCACTTACTTAATGAAGGTTAGTCACCTATCAATGATGTTTAGTTATTTGGTTAGTTTAAGAAAGCAATTTAAGAAAGAGACAGTGCCATTATGACCTATTTGAATCAGAACGACTTAGCTGGGCAAGAATTTCCACAAACATGAGTATTGTGTGTTCCAAGCTATGTTTTATTGACGCCTTAAAGTATGACATCGAAATTCTCAATGGAATTTCTTTCTGATTAAGTTACTTTATAGTTTGCATAATCATGATTCTGTCCTAGCATTATAATGAAGTCTGTGATTCATGTTTCAACTACTTAAATTTTGTGCAGGGAAAGTTGAAGAATGTAAAAGGTTTTTCGAAACGCTATATAAATTTGTATACCTACAAGGAACATATCTGAAGCCGCATGTGAGAATTCAACCTTTGAATGACTGTTACCCATGTGAATTATTTATGATTTTCTTTTGGTAACTTAAAATGAGGCTTGTGACTATCATGCACTGACCCTATGTACAGGTGGCAATTTTGGATGGTATAACAATGGGATGTGGAGGTGGAATTTCTCTCCCAGGGATGTTTCGTTTAGTGACTAATAAAACTGTATGTGGGGCCACACCTTCACAAAAGAAATCTTTTATTAGAATTTGTGCATTTTTCCAGATTTGAGTTAATCTATCCGTCTTGCTTCTTTTGAATGGCATGCAATTTAGTTGAATTCTCTGAGGATTCTGAACTTGTCTCAATTAGTGAGAAAGTGTTTTTTTCTCTTATGTATGAGGATTGAACTCTTTATCTCTATCAGTAATGACACGGGAGTATACCCTATATGCATTATAAATTCTGCTTCACACTTCCAGATGAGATAGCCGGAAGAAGGGAGGGTGATATCATTTGCATGAAAACATTGTTTCTGCAGTTTTATGGTTCTAAGACAGGAGCAACGTTTGTTCAATTAGAGTGATATAAAAAATCTGTTCTTCATGCATTTTTTTTCCCTTTGAGTATACACTATGATATTACTGTTCCCTGTGATAAAGAGTAGAGATCATTTGAATGAATTGCAGAGCCCAAAATCTGAAATATGAATGGAACAAACAGTTCTCCCCCCTCCCCCGCCATCATTTTTTTATCTTTTCTAGTTTATGGAGTTAAATAACTGTCTTACCTATGCATAACATTTTTCAGGTTTTTGCTCATCCAGAGACTCAATTGGGGTTCCATCCTGATGCAGGGGCTTCATTTTATCTTTCTCGCCTACCTGGTTACTTAGGTAATGTCCACTTTATTAAGTTTTTCAATGAATAGCTCAATTCCTTGATATGCATGATTCAATACATTCTTTTATACTTTTCTAGTTATTATAATGTAGGAATATTTTATTTTCTCCAGATTCTTTTCTTGTTTCTGGATTTCCGTATTCCATTTTTCTTAACAAGACAGTATTGTTTCCCTCAGGAGAATTCTTAGCTCTGACGGGAGAAAAGCTTAATGGTGAAGAAATGATTGCCTGTGGCCTTGCTACCCACTATTGTTTAAATGCTGTTAGTTCTTTCTGCTCTATTTTTTATATATTAATTGTGCTTTTTCTCTTATTCTTCTTTTCTGAACTTATTTGAACGAACTGTCCATGACAGAGACTTCCTTGGATTGAAGAAAGGCTTGGTAACTTGATGAATGATGATCCCACTGTCATAGAGTCTTCTCTTGCACAATATGGTGACCTTGTTTATCCAGAGAAGAGAAGCATTCTTCACAGGTAGCCTTTTTTTTCGATTGTAGCACTTAGAAACAGTTTCTATATGAAGAAAATAAAAGAACAATTTGGTATTTTTACTATATTACTTTTATGAAAAATACAGCCTTATTTGTAGGATATAAATAGCTGAAGAGACATGCCTCAAACAGCTAGGTTATTCAAAAACAGAATCTAAATTACTGCAGGGATATTCTCCTAAAGATCAGGGAGAATATCTACTAGAAAAGGATAATTACAGGAGAGTTATCTCTCCTAAAAATCAGGGAGAATATCTCCTAAAAATCAGGGAGATTATCTGTCAGCAAAGGAGGAGAGAAATCCTCCTCTAGAATTCTACACTCCCCCTCAAGTTGGGTTATGATTGTCAATCATGCCCAGCTTGGACTTCAAACTATCAAAACTGTTTCTTGGTAGGGCCTTGGTGAGAATATCTGCAGTTTGGTAGCTCGTAGGAATGTAGACCAACTTAATCAAACCTCCTCCTAACTTTTCTTTAATAAAATGGCAATCAATCTCCACATGCTTTGTCCGGTCATGGTGCACTGGATTCTTTGCGATGTTTATAGCTGCCTTGCTATCACATTGTAACACCATAGGACTGCTCATAGGCACCTTTAATTCTCTTAGCATTCGCTCCAGCCATATTCCCTCACATATGCCATGACACATAGCTCTTAGTTCAGCCTCAGTGCTGCTCCTAGCTACCACTGTTTGTTTTTTACTTCGCCATGTGACCAGGTTACCCCACACATAGGTGCAATATCCTGTAGTTGATCTTCGGTCTTCTAGAGAACCAGCCCAGTCTGCATTAGTAAGAATTTCAAGACCCCTATTTGTAGTCTTCTTAAAGCACAATCCTTTTCCTGGACTGTTTTTGAGGTACCGAAGAATTCGTAGTACAACTTACATATGCTTTTCAGTTGGACTATTCATAAATATGCTAACCCATCCGACTGCAAACCCGATGTCTGGTCTACTGTGAGCTAGATATATAAGTTTGCCTACTAGCCTTTGTTACCTACCCTTGTCCGTCAAAGAACTCACTTCCTCCATCTCAGATTTTCTTGTTGGATCCATGGGGGTATCAGCCGGTTTGCAGCCAAGCATCCCAGTATCCTTTAAGAGGTCAAGAGTATATTTTCGTTGAGAAATCAAAATGCCTTCTTTTGATCTAGCCGCCTCCATGCCGAGGAAGTATCTAAGCTGACCTAGATCTTTAATCTCAAATTCTTGTGCCAAGAAACTCTTCAAATGGTCTATTTCCTCCGTGTGATCACCGGTCAAGATAATGTCATCGACGTAGACTATTAGGATGACCCTTTTTCCATCAAGAGAGCTTTTAATAAACATAGTGTGGTCTGTTTGACATTGAATGAACCCATGTTTCTTCACCACCTTAGTCAACCTCTCGAACCAAGCACGAGGAGATTGTTTAAGACCATATAGGGACTTTTGGAGCTTACACACTCGGCCAGAATTTTCTTGAGTTTCAAAACCAGGTGGAATTTCCATGTAAACTTCCTCTTCCAGCTCACCGTTCAGAAATGCATTTTTGACATCTAGTTGATGGAGAGGCCAATCCAGATTAGCTGCAAGTGATAACAAGACACGAACTGAGTTTAGCTTGGCAACAGGGGCGAATGTCTCCTCATAGTCAATGCCATAGGATTGGGTGAATCCTTTAGCAACAACTCTAGCCTTGAACCTGTTTACACTCCCATCTGCATTATGCTTAATAGAGAAGACCCATTTGCACCCAACTGGTTTCTTCCCTGCTGGTAGATCAGTAATTTCCCAAGTTGAATTCTTCTCCAAGGCTAGGATTTCTTCCATGACCGCTGCCTTCCATTTTGGTTGAGTAAGCGCTTCTTGCACATTCTTGGGAATTTTTATTTCTGTTAGAGAGGTCACAAATGCTCTAAAGTTGGGAGACAACCTGTCATATGAGATAAAGTTTCCAATAGGATGTTGGGTGCATGATCTTACACCCTTTCTCAAAGCTATTGGCTTGTTAAGATCATCAGTAGTCTCAACCAAAATTGATTCAGTAGGAGTATTAGAAGTGTTACCTGTGTGAGTATTCTGAGTTTCAAGACCCGGTTCAGATTCTTGGTTTTGCCATGGCAATGTGTGGTCCTCTGTCTCCCTTTGAGTTTTCTGTTTCCTAGAATGGACAAGTAATTCTTTTCCTTTCACCTGTCTAGTAGGGTCAGGGTCTGGGTTATTTGAAGAATCAAGTTGTGGTGTGGTGTTTAGCTCAAGGTGTGGCTCAACCAAGTTGGGAACTAGTGTTGGAAAAAGAAAGGACGAGGACGGCTTAGGTTCAATAAACTCAGTTCTATCCCAAAGATGATATTCCCTGGTGATTGGGTTCTCCCCCTGAATGTCAGATTTGGGATAATATGGTTGATCTTCAAAGAAAGTGACATCCATGGAGTTATAAAATTTCTTTGTGGTAGGGGAATAGCATTTGTAGCCCTTTTGGTGTGGGGAGTAACCAAGAAAGATACATTTTATGGCTCTCAGGTCTAACTTACTGCGATGTTGTTGATGGATGTGGACAAATGCTGTGCAACCAAAAACTTTGATAGGAATGTTGGATAGAAGACGAGTGTTAGGATAGGTGGTTAGGAGTTTATTGCATGGTGTCTGGGAGTTTAACACACGAGATGGCATCCGGTTAATGAGATAGGTGGCTGTGAGAATTGCCTCTCCCCAAAACTGTTTTGGAACATGTGTTGTCATCATCAAGGATCGGGCAACTTCCAGGATGTGCCTATTCTTTCGTTCAGCCACTCCATTTTGCTGAGGAGTGTCAACACATGAACTCTGATGTATGATGCCTTGCTCTAGTAGGTATGAGCCAAGTTTGAATGGAAATATTTCCTTCCATTGTCTGTTTTAAGAACTTGAATTTTTGCCTGGAATTGTGTTTGTATCATATTGCTGAAATTCTGAAATATTTGTCCCACTTCAGATTTTTCTTTCATCAAAAAGAGCCAGGTGATCCGTGTGTGATCATCAATCAAGGTGACAAACCATCTAGAACCTGTGATGTTATTTATCCTAGACGGTCCCCAAATGTCACTGTGTATCATTGAGAAAGGGTGAGAAGGCTTATAGGACTGATTTGGATAGGAATTACGGGTATGTTTAGATAGCTGGCAGACTTCACACTGAAAGGACTTTTCATGATTATTGAATAAAGAGGGAAAAAGTTTTCTTAGGTGCACAAAGTTTGGATGTCCTAATCGATAGTGCCATAACATTATGGCACTATCCTTAGAAGCTACACAAGAAATCTTTTGGGCTGTCTTTTCGGGCACATCAACTCTCAGAAGATAGAGACCCACACACATCCTAGCATTGCCAATCGTCTTCCCCAAGTCCAAAACCTGAAATTCACACATATTTGGAAGAAACTTAGCAACACAATTGAGATCCTTGGTTAACTTGCTTATAGACAAAAGATTGCAATCTAAATTTGGAACAAACAAAACTGAATCAAGTACTGTCTTTAGATATCACAACCAAACCTATACCAGCCACCTTAGAGTATGTTCCATATGCAATTCGTACTGTGGTATTATCATGACAAGCAGTATATTTATGAAACACCGTGGCATCTCCAGTCATATGATCGGATGCCCTTGAGTCCACAATCCAAGATTGTATATTTCCCCATCTAGCATTAAGAGCTGTTAGGAAGTTACCTTTGTGTGCAACATTTCCCCTGCTATCTCTGTCTTGTGAAGAACTAGGTTTCCAATCAACAGGTTCAGGATTTGGCACAGTTTCAGAGGTGACAGTTTCCGTGCCATTGGTCATGGCTGATCTTGGGTATTTGGTCATGGCTGGTATGGCTGATTTCAAGATTTTTAAGAGAAGAAACGGCCCAGATCTTGCTCTGATGCCATGAAGAAAATAAAAGAACAATTTGGTATTTTTACTATATTACTTTTATGAAAAATACAGCCTTATTTGTAGGATATAAATAGCTGAAGAGACATGCCTCAAACAGCTAGGTTATTCAAAAACAGAATCTAAATTACTGCAGGGATATTCTCCTAAAGATCAGGGAGAATATCTACTAGAAAAGGATAATTACAGGAGAGTTATCTCTCCTAAAAATCAGGGAGAATATCTCCTAAAAATCAGGGAGATTATCTGTCAGCAAAGGAGGAGAGAAATCCTCATCTAGAATTCTACACTATATCTACACTGCAGAATTTTATTTGAAAAATCATGGTTTTTGTCTGATTTAGTTTTCTTCCCTTATCTTGTGATTTTGTTTCAGGATTGACACAATTGATAAATGTTTCAACCATGACACTGTTGAGGAAATTATTGATTCTCTGGTGAGCTTAATTCTATATTGATGTGTGTGTAATTTGTGTTTGTGCATGTGCATATAGACACTTGCTCCATGTGCCATTGAATGCCTCGATCGTCATTTAATTCTTCTATGGTGAATTACATGAGGCAAAAACTGCATAGGAGCCTGGTGGCAGTTATCTTTCCTTGATCCCTATAGCTTGAAATTTCAAGGATTTGTATCCCTGCTGGATGGGAGAGTCAGATTTATCCTCTTAATCTACTTTAACTGAAGTTTCTCCCCTTTCTAAGAAGAGAAGATAATAAATAAATTAATAGAGATTATAGGTGTTGGCGCTGGCAGAGATTGATGTTTTGCTTTTTACTTGGAAATTAATCAATTCAATAAACCAGCAGTTGGGAACACCAGTTTAATCTGCTTAAAAATTTTGTTTCGGCCATTGCTTTTGGAGATGTATTTCTCTAGTCTCTCTTTAGGAAATAATCCTATCATTCTGATGCTCAATTGAGTTGTTGATTCACTTGGTTCTGAATGTTGATTTCCTCAGGAAAATGAGGCGGCTAGTGCATATGATGACTGGTGCAAGACAGTGATCAGAAAATTGAAAGAAGCCTCACCATTGAGCTTGAAAGTTACATTACGATCTGTAAGTTACTTTACAATTGCTTTAAATTTCGTTTTGGCTATTAATGGCTTACTTCAGTTTATTTCTGGCATTAGATAAGAGAAGGTAGATTTCAATCTCTTGATCAGTGTCTAGCACGCGAATATCGGATATCCCTTGCTGGGATCTCCAAACGGGTCTCCAATGATTTCTCCGAGGTATGGACTGTTTTTCTTCACATAGCAGCATTTCCGGAATAACTTTCTTGTGAATTTAATTGAACTGTCTGTATAGGGTGTTCGGGCTCAGTTAGTGGACAAAGATTTTGCTCCCAAGGTACTTTTTGACCCCCTTATCCATTTTGCTATACTATATTATACTATACCATATCATACTATACTATATCAAACTACACTGAATGGGAAAGCCTATGTATGTATGTATTCTTACTCCGTATCATTGTGTTATAAAATTTGCAGTGGGACCCTCCAAGCCTGGAAGAGGTGAGTAAAGACATGGTTGAGTACTATTTCTCTGCACTCGGGGATTTAGAGCCTGAGTTGGTGCTGCCAACAGCATTAAGAGAACCTTATACCTGAGAAGGATCTCTTTATTGGGAAACTATCAGTTTCTGATCGCAGACAATTTTTGGTGTATCAGGTTTTTTGTTATACTAGTTTCAATGGCAGAATGATTCATTTAAATCATAATGTAATGAGTTTTCATTTAAATCATAATATAATGAGTTTTCATAGTTTGAACAATCGTAATTTCTTTTGAAGATTCAGATGGACTAATTGTATAATCCACATTATTAAAGGCTACTGCGAAGTTAAGAGTCTGCAAAAACTTGGAACACAGTTTCACAGGCTTCATTTACAGAGTCATTGGAGCATATAAATGACGAAGTTAAAGTCTGCAAAAACCTGGAACTGGTATTTACAGAATCATTGAAACATAACATATGCAAGTATTTCCACTTCAAGTTATAAAGGTCCACAAAGTTTGACGGCAAAAGATGAAACCTCGTGAACTCAACAAAGGTTGGTTTCGAATTTCAGACTGATGCCCATGCTGAATAGCTCCTGGCACAATAACTTGGCACCGTAAGGAACATTTACCCTGACAACGTCGTCTAAAGACTGGCAATCCCGGCAGTAGGGACCCCTGATCTTTCGGCCACCAGATACTACACGTTCAATAACGTTTGCAACATTTTTGCACTTCTGACAAACGTGCATCTGAGAGGAATCACTAAGCGTGAAGAGGCGCTCGTGCAAGTTGGCTGATGCACCATGAGCAATGAGGCAGTCACGCTCCATCTCACCAAATTTGACCCCGCCATACCGTTTCCTGTCGGCAACCGGTTGCCTTGTAAGTGGGTGTACAGGTCCAGTGTTACGAAATTTCACTTTGTCTTCAGCCATGTGGACCAGACGCTGGTAGAATGTTGGACCCATAAATATGAGTGATCGAACCATCTCACCAGTTCGACCATTGTAAACTCTCTCACTTCCCCATCTTGCAAATCCAGCACTGTAACAGATTCAGCAAAGTAGATGAGAAAGCAATCATTGTAAATAATAATAATCATAAAAAAGAAATGAAGTCCAATAATAGTAATAGACAAAGGAAAAAGACGGCTTAATATAACATGTGCGAACAGCAAATTAAGCTTCAAGGATGTATAGCACAGACAACTAAAAGTGAAAGACAACATTCCATAATAGTTAGTGAGTCTGTTTAAGGCTTAATCATTTCTCATTAATCATTAATGGCATGGATACACCAAAACAACTTTTAAATGAGAAAAAAATAATCATTTTCCCCTCTGAAATGCCCCAAGATTTTTATACTGAAAAAGTCCTTGAAGCGAGCGTGCACCAACATGTTATTGGGACAATCAATTACCTGTGAAGCTGTTTTGTGATGGCTTCTACAGAAAGAGTGGAGAAAGGGGTGGCATAATTCATTGACCCACCACAGGCAATCCCCTTTCCCAAAGCAGCCTCCAGAAGTTGACCTGGAGTTTGTCGTGAAGGAAATGCATGTGGGTTAATTACAATATCAGGAACTATCCCTTGAGCAGTAAAAGGAAAATTCTCTTGAGACTCCAGAAAACCAAGAACACCCTTTTGCCCATGCATACTTGAGAACTTGTCTCCAAGGCAAGGAGTACGAACCTGAAAAATATACCAGAAAAGCAACTGATGAGTATTGAACAACATTTAGCAGCCATAGATGCTATCTTGCATGACAAAATATACTAATACTATCATGTCTCTTCCGTCCACACACATGATCAAGTAAATGGGTCCATATGCTCATATATTTTCAATTATGAGATGAAGTCAAGTGTCATTGTGATTGTAGACTTAAGTAACATTACCTGTCTCAGTGATACTACAGCAAAATTTTTCCCATCATCATTTGAAGATAGCACAACTTTCTGAACCATGCCTCTTTCAGTGTGCTTCAGTTTTATACTATGATCAGCTCCAGATTCTGCACACCTCCCAATGACAATGTCACCACACTGCAGGTTAGCACCAACACAAGGAAAACCATCATCGTCAAGGCTGTCTACACGTCCAATCTTACTTTGTATTTTTCCAAAATTTATAATATCTTCAGCCTTCCGCCTCTTCTCCTGAATTTCCTTGTTATCAACTTCCGCTTTGTAACTTCTTACATGTTCAGTACGGAACATTCCACGCTCTAAAGAGGCTCGGTTCATTACCAAGGAATCCTCTTGGTTGTATCCAAGATGAACATTAACCGCCACAATAGCATTCTGGCCATTGTATAATTCTGGCTTTGGTATCATTCCTTTCTGACCTAGTGAATATCCTGATGTTCCAAGACAATCAGATGTCATTGTACGAAAAAGTGGCCTTTGGGGGTAATACATTTGGTGTGACAAAGTATCAACTCTGATGTTAGGGTTTGTTGTAGAAAACCCAATGGCCTGTTGAGAATGCTTCTGTGCCTGGTAGAGAACTCTCCTTGCATGATCATGATTTGCAAACGGAATGATCCCACAGCTTAAACCCAAAAGAAATGACATGTCAAGCTCACAATGTGTATACTTGACAGGTTGCTTCCCCTCAATCTCTGTTAAGAGGTACTTGATACCCCATGCAGTTTGACAGTCCTCTTCTTCTTCAGTTCCAACAAGCTCAACTATTCCCTCATCTAAAAGAGACTGGAAGGTGTAATTTTCCCCCTTGAATGCTTTTATTTTGGTTAGATTCTCAACAATTAGAAGAGGACGCATAATCCTCCCAGCATCTGAATAGATGCGCACCTCTCCTTTGCGTTCATCTCTTTTGATTTCGACCTACAAGATAAAAATAACATTACACATACAACAAAAGCTGTTGTCCTTAAACAATACAGAAAGATACGCCTAGCATATTAAAACTGAAGAAGCTGAAAATCTATGCAGTCTAAAAAATGAGATGGGGACCACCTGATAAGGCAATTCTTTCCTGCGCCTCTTTCTTCTAACCTCAGTAACAAACGAAAGGGAATCTTCACAAACCCCAATCCATTCCCCATTCAGAAAGACCTTATCTTTCCCATCAAGTGACCTAGAAGTATCATTAACCACTTCCTCCATCCCGGAATCAAACAACTTTTCAACTATGGATTCCACTATGTTAGTGCTCACAAGTGCTGTGGTAGCTAGATTTTTCACAAGCCCACAATTTTCACCATCTGGAGTAGAGAGGAAGCAAACTTTTCCCCAATGAGAAGGATGTCTGCATTAGAAAATTAAATAAGAATTGAACCGTATTATAGCTGACAAACGTCTCAACAGATTTAAACTCATAATCCATAAAGAATCAAATGCTTAGAAGCTAAAGCATTAATTATATTTCAAGCCCTAAGATACAAACACTAAGGATAACAGATTCTACAGGAAAGATGACCACAACAACACACAAGACTGCAGATAAAATCATAGCATCATTAAACCACTGCATCTTCATTGTTACCAAAGATAGTAGCATTTATTTTGGAGACGAATAATCTGACAATTCTGATGTGAAAATAATGACTTCCAGATCAAATATGATAACTGATATGCAGTTTACCAGGATTCATGTCCATGTAATTTCATAAATTGAAGTAACTTAACCATCAGAAGCATCTACACTCATTTTATTGATTCACGATAGATACATATGAAGCATAACAAATATTGAAATGCTGCTACAATAGATTACTAGCACAAAAGTCTGACATAACTTACGGATATCTCGCATCTCCAACCTTCCCAGTGTACTGAACCTGCTGGCGTGTTTTCCTCAAATCAACCATTGTCTGCAATGGATTTGCTCGTCCAAGATTTGCCACTACACCTGAAATCCTTTCCATCCTTTTAAAAGGATGTGACCATGCTCCAGTAGAAAATGCTCTCGAAAGTCCATTTGTAACTATCGATGCATCAAGATAGTGCTCAATTGGACGAACAGAACGATCAGCATAAAGATCTCTCTGCAGAGTCTTTGCCATTCGCCTCCTTGCGTGTGCAATGTGAACTTTCAGTTCACGTTCAAGCAGCTCACCAGCCAACTCTAGCCTCTTGTTCCTAAAATCATCTCTATTGTCACATTTCCTTTGACCAGTGTACGCTTGTAAAAGACACTTTACCATGTACCCTAGGAAGCGAGCTTTTTGCTTGAGACCATGGAGAGTTGGAAATAGAAACATGCTAAGGCACTCTTCAGCACCTTCTTCAGGCGGAAATCTGGTGTCTTTGAATAATTTTTGTACATGGTTAAGAGCATTCCGTTCTTTACGAAAATCATTACATTTACCATCAGCATCACGAATTGAAGCGAACAGTATGTTTGATATACTGGATTCATTGCTTTCATAATCAATCAGATTTATAACTTCTTTGTCTGATGGTACACCAAGGGCAAAAAACAAAATCCATAAAGGGATCTCCATCGACATGAAATAAACAGTCAGGACTTTCTCTCCCCCCTTGATAAATTCAAATTTAGAATTATCCACTAGTCTAATAATTAATCTGTGTCTCTTCACCTCCGACCTGTAAGCAATAGTCCAACCCTGGATGTTGGAAATCCAGAGTCTCTTCAAAGAAATTTGCTCTTGTGCAATGAATATCTAGAACAAAACATGTCATAAACGTCATATATGTATTTGCAAAAAACAACAATGAAGATGACTCTATAGGTAAAGAGCTTAGCACATTCAAGTCCTGTCAGCAATTATAGAGTATAGACACTCAATAACAGGTGAACTGACAGAAAAAGAAATGGAATAGTACAGATTTAAAATGTCAGGCTTACCTTCTCTGCACCCTTGATCAGAAAATAGCCTCCATGATCATAATCACAATCAGCCTTTTCAATTTCATTCATCCAGCATAGGTCAGATCGAACCATCACAGGGATCCTCCCAATTATAATATCTCTACCACCATCATTGTAAACAATCTCCTCTTCGACGATTTCTTGTCTTCCAGTCTTAAACTTGTCACTCTTAACACTTTTTGCTGTGTATACCTGATACAGTATCAGGAAACAAATGGTATCATATTTTAAATAACTTATTTTTAGGGAAAATGAGGGAAAAGGGGGGCATTTAAACAATGCTAGCATTTCAACTATCATAAAAGCAATGAATACATTAAGATATACTCTGATGGATATTTAGATTGAAGAGTGCTACACTCAGATTAGCAGAACAGCTATTGTGTCAATAATTATCACATCAAACATCAACAAGAATGCCTGACTCTGACATCAATAAAGTTTAAACAGTTAGTGATATTTACTTACCTGAAGTTCAACATTAACCTTCATCCTGGATGAATATGTCATGTTCTGAAGGCGTGCATGCCTAGGAAGCATGTTGAGCTCATTGCCTCCAGAAACAGCCCAAAAGGTTGGCCGCTCAACAGTGACCTTCCCAAACTTCACTCTAGCATGACGCCAGTCACCTTGGCCCTTCTTTGATGGGTCATATCCAGAGTGAATAACGAACTCTCCAAAAGAGTCGAAGGCCTTCTGAAGACCATATTTGATGAAATCATTGTAGGAGTTGAGCTGATGACTGATGAGACCGTAGTGGTTGAAGAAAGACACGGCTGCTTTTCTACAGAAAGTCTTCAAAAACTCTTCTCCTAGCTGTTGCACACTAGGCACCTCATCAAATACATCATCTTCTTCATTTAAATCCATATCAATTCCATTTGCAAGCTTTTCACCTTTACTACTCATTCCTTCATTTCCCTTAGCATCTGGCGACGCCCCCATTGTACCAAAAATCTACAATGAATAGCACAAACATAAACAAGCTCAAAAATCATCCCAAAGGAAAAAAAAAAAACTTTTTAAGGGTTCAACAAAAAAAATGTAAAAATTAATAATAAAGGTAATATTTTTATCATCTTATAGATAAGTATCAGAGGATATGAGAAAGACTTACATTCAAAGTGTGCTGAGTGGATTGAGAAATCAAGAACAAAAACCCTAAACCCTAAATCTTCTCTGTTCTTCTGTTCTTAGAGGTAAAATCAGTGATTTCTACGATTTTTCAGCCCCTTTAGAGCAATGCGCCTCAAGACTTGCGCATTATTTTAAGCTCAGAGGAGTGAACTTTGAGTCCTTGGAGAGTGAAAAGAAACCTGTCTGCGCCCTCTTGACTCTTGAGGGGATATGCTGGAGCAACATAGAGCAGTGATCACTGACGTTAGTTTGATAAGTCGAAATGACGTAAATGACCTTGAGCGTTCTCTATTTTCTATTTGTATAAATTCAGGGGTGTTATTGCAAAACCGCGAATGGTCGGTCACACTCGCAGAGAAATGATTGGTACGGCTTCAGGAAATCGAGAAAAGACTAATATATCCTTTAGGCATTGGGTGATAAAAGGGAAATTAAATATTGCTGGAGTAAATGTCTTCAAAGCAGAATTCAAAGACATTTATTATTTCTTGTAATTAATGATGGAACAAAAAACGAAAATGACATTAAAAAAAAGAAAATAATTCAAGTTAATTTGATTGGTTCAAAATGTAATGCGATTATTTTTATATGATGCATTCTTGTCACAGATACATAAACTTAAATATAACTGAAATAAAACAAAATTGTTACTTTGTATTATCTTCATACAATTATTTTTTTATGATTCTTCTCATTTTGACTGCGAATATGAACATGAATACCAATTCTAGAGCTGAAGATTTTGAACTAAAAGAGTTAAAATATGAAAAGTCAGCGCAGTTTTCATATTACAATCTTATTCATTTGGAATAATAATAATTATAAAAGTCAAAATTGGTGACAATCCTAAATTCAGGTGAAGCCATGTTTTTGTTCTCTCCAATGAACGCATTTTTATGCCGTCCCAACGTCGCGTGTCCATATTTTCCTGTTCTCCCAATTTCGCCGCTTTGCTCTGTTCTCTTTTGCTCAGTATTGATTGTGTTGCAGTCTTTTTTCTACAGCATTAATTGGGCGGCAGCTCTTGAAAAAATAAACAAACAATTAATGAGAGATAAAAAAATTCAAAAATGAAAAGAGTGAAAGAGGGAGGAGACGTGAGTGATGGCCCGGCATAGTATCACCTCCATCGCCCTCTCCCTCTTTGCTCTAAATCTAACCTCAGCACCCCTAAATCCCCTTTCGCAAAAAAAAAAAACCATGGTCTCACTTTTTATTTTTTTGCGTGTGAATACTTGCCGCTGCCATGGTCTCACTTCAGTTCGCATTTTGAAAGCCGTCTGCCAGAGATTCTTCTCGTCTATAAGCTTGAATAAGTGCGAGGAGATTTTAGCCAAACCGTTGATTCCTATTGGTCTACTCTTACTCGAGAAACCAGAAGGAAAAAGAATAATCATGGATTGAAAACTTTGAGTGGCTAGATGAACAAAAAACCATGTCAGTTGTGTTTGTAGGGTTCGACCGTGAGTGTAAACTAAGCAAAAATCAAGTTCACGAGATAGCAGATGGTCCGGAGTTGTCAGGATTGCCATTTTTATGGGCGCTTAGGAAGCCTGATTGGGCAATCGATGATCTTGATGCTTTGTGTCCAGGCTTCAACGACCGTACGCGCGGAAGAGTAGCTGTCTGCTTTGGTTGGGCAC
The DNA here is from genome assembly GCA_031772115.1 of Heritiera littoralis. Lineage (NCBI taxonomy): Eukaryota > Viridiplantae > Streptophyta > Magnoliopsida > Malvales > Malvaceae > Heritiera > Heritiera littoralis. The sequence goes on from JAPDPK010000003.1 coordinate 993,804, forward strand.
CGCAGTTGGAAATATTAGGACACCCAACAATTCTAGGCTCATTGTTTCACGGTGGGTGGGGTTCAATAATGGAAATGCTGCAGTTTGGTCATTGTCTTGTGGTGTTGCCATTGATTGTTAACCAACCTTTGAATGCTAGATTTTTTGTGGAGAAAGGTCTGGCTGCGGAAGTAGAGAGAAGCGACGATGGATCATTTAGCGATCATGACATAGTAAAGGCACTTAGACTGGCCATGGTATCGGACCAAGGTGAGATTATAAGGGTCCGAGCTAAAGAAGCAGTTGAAGTTTTTGGGAACCGATACCATGGCTAGTCTATATTTTTTAGTGTTTTTGTTGAAGTTCTATATCTTTTAGCTTTTTGACGATTTTTTTGGTTGTTGCATGATATCTGCTTGGTAGCTTTTAAGAAATTGAAAACCATGACTTCAAAGGCTAAGATGAAATATGCAGTGGAAGTTGAAGTTCTTTGAAGGGTTAGGCACAACAATCTCCTAGATCTAAGGGGTTATTGCGTTAGGACAAATCCAAGAAGTTTCCAACGCAGTTCTTCTTATTTCGTTATAGGTAGAACTTTCTAAGAAAAATGCTTTTTCCTTTCACCATTTTCCCGGTATTTATTCTTATATTTATTTTTTTTTATTTCTGTGCTTACAGATGTATCGATCATGAAAAGATCAGAAAGCAAAAATCAACTCTTTGAGGTAATATGTAACAAAAACCGTGTCAAGAATTTCCTTATCAACTCTTTGAGGTAACATGTAACAAAAACCGTGTCAAGAATTTCCTTTGCTCATTCTTTTTTTTCAAGTTGAAATATTTTGTTTGGTGCAAAGCTTATAATTCTACTAAGCTTATAGAAATCAATACAAAAAAAGATATAGATTTGGATTCTTGGATACGATGGAAGAGAAGAAAATTGTTTAATTATAAGATTATTATGGTTTATATATTAAACTGCACATATTAAGGTTTTATTCCATTGATACATTTACTGTATGCACCGAATAAATGAACCAAAGAATGGGTGTGTGAAGCTATCCAAATAAAGATCTTTTCATTTTTATTCAAGATCCTGCAGAATCATCAACCAATCTAGGGTCTCAACTCAAGCTAGGTAAATTTTTTATCTTTTCACGATTGTCATGATTTTGTTTCTTTTTTTAGTTTCATTTTTTTTGAACCCTTTCAGTGATGATATTGTTGTTTTACAATTCTTTGTTGAAGATTTTCATTTTAACTCTGTTTTTTAATGGTTCTTTTCTGATTTGATTGTTATGTTCATGCGATCAGGAAAAAAAAAAGAACTTAGAGAATATGTTAAAATTAATCATTTTGGCTTTGGGATTTAGTTAATAGTGTAGAAAAACTAAGATTTGAGTATATATTTGGGAGATTATTTAGAATATGGATAGTTATGAGATAGTTAATCTCTTTCAGATTTTTTGGAGATAACTCCCTAATTTTTAGCCCTTTTTTAATAGATAGAATCTTTTAATAAATGGCCTGCATGCCATCTTAGAGTAGGACTGTTATTTAATTTCCTTTTTTTATAGGAAGTTTGCTTTATGTCAACCATCTATATATTGCCTTCTCTGTGAGAAATAAAATATACAGCACAGTTTTTTTGTCTCAAATCAATTTTATGGTATTAGAGCCACAGTTATTTTTCCATCACATCACATAAAGATGAGCTCGGAAAGGAGGTCATGAGTTTCGTCAAAGAGTCATCCTCAGCCACATCGTCTGTAATGACTCCGCAAACCATAAACTCCCAATCCTTTGGAGATAGTTCATCACTGCAAATTACTAGCCATAAATTACATAGCAAAAATTTCTTACAGTGGTCTCAATCAGTTTTGTTGGTAATTCGAGGGAGAGGCAAGATGGGATATATCACCGGTGAGGCTAAGAGACCAAATATTGAAGATCCTACCTATGCTACATGGGAACTCAATAATTCTATTGTTATGGCATGGTTGATCAACTCGATGGAAACAAACATCAGTCGCACATAGCTCTTTCTTCGAACTGCAAAAGCTATCTGGACGCTGTTAAGGAGAACTATTCGGATCTCGAGAGGCCTCTCAAGTTTTTGAGATTAAAAATAAACTCAAAGACATGGAACAAGGTAATCTAGATGTTACTGAATACTATAATTCTTTGCAAACTCTTTGGTAGGAACTTGATATGTTTTACGAAGCCGATTGGGGAGATCTAGAGGAGAATGTGAAATTGAGAAAGCATCTTGATAAGGAGAGGCTATATGACTTCCTTGCTGGTCTTAATAAAGATCTTGATGAGGTACGAAGGAGAATTTTGGGACGTCGGCCGTTGCCATCCATTAGTGAGGCTTTTGCAGAGGTACGACGTGAAGCTAGTAGATGCCTTGTCATGCTTGGTGGAAAAAAGGATCAACCAATTACAACTTCTGGTGAAAGACTTATGGAGACTAGTGCTTTGGTGGCCAAACAATCATCTAATTGACGTGAAGGGAAGCCACGTTGTAGTCACTGCAACAAAATTGGACATACTCAAGACAACTGTTGGGATATTCACGAAAACCAGCAAACTATAAACCACGGTTTTTGAATGAAAACAAGAAATCTGGTCTTCAAGTATCTACTGAGAAAGCCATAGAGGAATCAGGTAGTAGCAGCGAGGCAATTGGCGTTTTCTTGAACAAATCCCAACTAGAACAACTGCACAAACTGTTGAATCAACCTGCAGGGACCGATTCCAATTCTGCAGCTTCTACCTTTGCCCATAAAGGTATTGTTTTTCACATTCAGAATCAGTCCCAACACCCTTGGATTCTAGACTCAGGAGCATCCGACCACATGACAGGTAACCCATCATTATTTTACTCTTACTCTCCTTGTCAAGGGAATGCAAGAGTTAAAATAGTTGATGGTACTTTCTCTTCCATAGCTGGTCAAGGCTCCATTCGTTTGTCAAATACAATTGCTCTTCACTCAGTTTTGCATGTTCCAAATCTGGCTTGCAATTTGATATCAATCAGTAAACTGACAAGGGAACTTAATTGTGTCGCTAAATTCTCTGCCACTTGTTGTGAATTACAGGAGTAGGAATCGGGGAGGATGATTGGAAATGCTAGGGTTGATGGTGAACTCTACTACTTTGTGAACGATGTATGCATGGAAACACAAGCTTCAATTGCTGAGAGAGAATCTCTTTCCAATAATGATGTAATAATGCAATGGCACCGTAGGTTAGGCCATCCCAATTTCCATTATCTAAAACGTTTGTTTCCAAGTTTATTCATGAATAAAAATCCTAGTTTCTTTTCTTGTGAAGCTTGTCAATTTGCTAAACACACTCGTGCATTGTTTCCCATCAAACCTTACAAAGAGTCTCATCCTTTCTCATTGATACATAGTGACATATGGGGACCATCTCGCATCAAAAATATTTCAGGTACTAGGTGGTTCATTACCTTCATTGATGACCATACTAGAGTTTTTGGGTTTATCTTCTCAAAGAAAAATCTGATGCAGTAAAAATTTTTCAGACCTTTCATTCAATGATAAAAAATCAGTTTCATACTTTCATCCAAACTCTAAGAATTGACAATGGAAAAGAATATTTTCATTCAATCTTTGGAGAGTACCTAACAACCCATGGAATCATACATCAAAGTTCTTGTCCGGATACACCTCAACAAAATAGTGTAGCGGAGAGAAAGAATCGTCATTTACTTGAGGTTGCTAGGGCTCTAATGTTCACCATGCATGTTCCAAAATATCTATGGGGCGAGGCAATCCTTACAGCATCTTACCTCATCAACAGAATGCCCTCAAGAGTTCTAAAATTCAAATCTCCACTCTCTATACTTTTAGACACATATCCCTCATTTGGATCTGTCTCTTCTCTTCCCATAAAAACATTCGGATGCACTGTTTTTGTCCATGTTCATAGTCATAATCGTTCAAAACTTGATCCAAAATCTCATAAATGTGTTTTCATAGGATACTCACCCACTCAAAGAGGGTATAAGTGCTATTCACCTATGGTTCGTCGTGTCTTTGTGTCAATGGATATCACCTTTCTTGAATTCCAACCATACTTTCCAAAGTCTCCACTTCAAGGGGAGTCATTAAGTGAGGATGAACTTTGGGATCTAACAGACCTCTTAAACAATAATAATTCTTCCACTTCTACCTCTCCTACTCCTCTTACTAACATTCTTGAACTCATTGAACATGAATCTGATTTGGAGACAGGGGGAGACAACTCTCGGCAGCCTGATTTACTTGTGTATTCACGCAGAAAATGTTCACAAAGTGGAGATAAACCAAAAGTCCAGCCAAGACAAAAATCTGATCTGGTTCTTACTCCTGACATTCAGCCTACTGTACCATTGATTGAGCATGAGTATTCCAGTGAAGAAAGTGGTGCATTGTCACAAGATCAACTTGAGCTTCCTATTGCCCTCAGAAAGGGAACTAGATCTTGCACTCAGCATTCTATATCAAGGTTTGTATCTTATGAGAAGTTGTCCCCTGTTTTTCAAGCTTTTATTACAGCTCTATCTAAGACAGAGATACCAAAGAATATTAATCAAGCTCTTGCTGATCTGAAATGGAGACAAGCTGTTCATGAAGAAATGGGTACTCTTGAAAAAAATGGTACTTGGGAAGTTGTGAAACTACCTGAAGGAAAGAAAACAGTAGGGTCCAAGTGGGTATTCACTGTGAAATATAATGCAGATGGGAGCATTAATAGGTATAAAGCAAGGCTTGTGGCCAAGGGTTTCACTCAAACCCATGGTATAGACTACCAGGAGACATTTGCAGCAGTTGCCAAACTCAATACGGTAAGAGTTCTCTTGTCACTATCATCTAATCTTGATTGGCCTTTACAACAGTTGGATGTAAAAAATGCTTTCCTTAATGGAGATCTACATGAAGAGGTTTATATGGACCTTCCCCCAGGCTTTACAAAGGAAGGCAACTTGGTGTGCAGGCTAAGGAAATCCCTCTATGGATTGAAACAATCTCCAAGATAGTGGTTTGAGAAGTTTACATAGGCTGTCAAGAGACAAGGATTTATACAAGCTCAATCTGATCATACTCTTTTCTTTAAACATGTCGAAGATGGGAGAATTGCTATTCTAATAGTATATGTGGATGATATCATCATCATTGGAGACTATTCTGAAGAGTTCGATACTTTGAAAGATTATCTTGCAGGAGAATTTGAACTAAAGGACCTAGGAGCTCTAAGGTACTTCCTTGGAATGGAGGTGGCTAGAAACAAGAATGGGATAACCATATCACAGAGGAAGTATATTCTTGATTTGCTTAAAGAGACCGGGATGTTGGGGTGCAAACCAGCCGAAACTCCAATGGAACCTAATATCAAATTGAGCTTAGAAGGAGGAACCGAAGTTGAACGAGAGTAGTATTAACGTTTAGTTGGAAAGCTAATCTATTTGTCTCACACAAGGCCAGACATTGCCTTTGCTGTGAGCGTAGTTAGCCAGTTCATGCACTCACCCAAGGAGAAGCATTTAGAAGCTGTGTACACAATTTTGAGGTACCTAAAGAGCACTCTAGGGAAGGGACTTTTCTTCAGAAAAGGTGATCATCGGATGGTGGAAATTTATACTGTTGCTTACTGGGCAGGTTCTTCTGTGGATAGGAGGTCCACCTCAGGATATTGTACTTATGTTTGGGGAAATCCTGTAACTTGGAGAAGCAAAAAACAACCTGTAGTAGCTCGAAGTAGTGCAGAAGCTGAGTTTCGTGCTCTTGCTCATAGAGTATGTGAAGGAATATGGTTAGGAAGGTTACTAAGGGAACTTAAAGTTTCTAGTAATTCTCCTATGCAGCTGTATTGTGATAACAAGGCAGCCGTGAGTATTGCACACAATCCAGTTCATCACGATCGCACAAAGCATGTGGAAGTGGATCGTCATTTTATCAAGGAGAAGATCGAGAATGGAAGTGTTTGTTTGACATATATTCCTACCAAAGAATAGACAGCTGATATCCTAACTAAAAGTCGACATAGACCAGCTTTTGAAGACTTTGTAAACAAGTTGGGCATGATCAACATATACAGCCCAGCTTGAGGGGGAGTGTAGAAAAACTAAGATTTGAGTATATATTTGGGAGATTATTTAGAATATGGATAGTTATGAGATAGTTAATCTCTCTCAATTTTTTGGAGATAACTCCTTAATTTTTAGTCCTTTTTTAATAGATAGAATCTTTTAATAAATGGCTTGCGTGCCATCCTAGAGTAGGACTGTTATTTAGTTTCCTTTTTTTGTAGGAAGTTTGCTTTATGTCAACCATCTATATATTGCCTTCTCTGTGAGAATAAAATATACATCATGGTTTTTTGTCTCAAATCAGTTCTAAACAGCAATAGAAAGACCTTATTGGGTTTCAAGGCCAAGTCCCTAACCTTTTAATTCTTGAAAGCTGGCTTTTGGTGAAGATCATGATTACTACCATAAGTTATTTTCAAATTTTATTTTCTATAAACATGTTGAATTACACTTGCAACGCACATGACAGCACAAGTATTAGGAAAACAAACTATGAATATCACCTTTTGTTAGAAACATAGAGAAATTAAATTGAGAATACAAGACAAGAGCTGCTAAAATTGTCTTCTGTTTCATAGCAATTAATAAACTCTTTTATTTTTTCAAATTTTAGCCATGATTTTTTTTTACTTTTTGTGGAAATTTAGAATTTATTAAGTTACTGGTTGAAAATTTTTTAAAATTTTAACTCTTTTTTTTCCTTGAAAAAAATTATGCTTTTTGTGTTGGGTTTTGAATTTATTAAGTTATTGGCTGAAAATACCTCAAAATTTCACTTTGAACCAATCAGATACATTCAACTTGCATAAGAACATCTCAAATAGTGTTGTCAAAATTGGCAGTACAGACATTAAGTTCCTGAATTTCCAAAAGCTGGCCATCTTTTCCATTGGGAGGGAAATTTCTAATATTGAAGTAGACATTACTGCAAATAAGTTTACCTATGTGTTGACAATCATCTTTATCTAGGCATTGCAGTTTAGAAGAATGTATAAAGAAAATCGATCTTTCAAATGGGTTGAAGCAGTTTCCAGTAACTTGGGATTTTCTTTCAATTTTCTGAAGATTTCTGCACTATACATAGGTTTTTATGAAAGATTTTTCTTTGAAAGTCTGTTGTGGTACTGATTTTTTATTTTTTATTTCTGATCTTAACTCAGCAGAAGGTCTCTGGATGTGAAGGGAATTGTATCTGCAGCCTTATCTCCTTTGAAGCTTCTCTGTACTCTTCTCGGTATTATCATTCCCTTTTTTTTTTGGGCAAAATGACCCCTGATTATTTTCCCTTTTTCACTTGCATTTTCTAATAAACCAAATTGAAGGGTAAATTGACTTATAGCTTACTTCAATTCTTTTTTGGATTTTACTAATCCTTAAATTAAAGTTAGAAAATCATTGTCTTTTATGAAATTTTGCGTGAGCTTGAGATCTAGACTGTAGGTTTCTTTCTCTCTGTTTTATTTTGTTTTATACTTGATGCTACATTATAAAAGTAAAAGTTGATGACAATCTTGAAATCTGGTGAAGCCACGATTATGCCCTCTCTGATAAATGTGTTTCATTCCTCTCTTAATGCTGCGTGTCCTTCTCTTTTATAATGAAATGGCAGAAGAAAAAATCGTGGCAGGGAAGGGGTTTGAGGTAATAATAATAATAATAAAAGAAAGAGGTAATAAATGGTGGAAGAAAAAATGGTGGCAGAGTAAAAGCAACGTTTTTTCCCTGATTTTTTTCTCTGATTTTTTCTTATTATATTATCTTTCTTTTCTATTCCTGTATAACATTTTTCCTGGGTTCAAGAGCCAAAACCCAAACTTAGAGCCAATGTATAGAATGATCGAGAGAGGGAGAGGAAGAAGATGGGGAAAGAAAAGCACAGTCCCTGCTCAAGCTGATGGAAGAATAGGAATGCCTGTTGCGCCGTATTGGGTGAAAGAGGTTCCTTTCCTCATGCTAGCCTAACGATAGAGTGGTCAAGTAACCAATTGTCTTGTTGGGTCCATCACTCTTTTTTTTGATCAGCAATGTTCTTTCTTGTTGACAAACCAATGCTCTAGGCTCACATTTTCTTTCTTTAAATGGTGGCGACGAAGGTTGAATCCGACCTGTTTCAGGCCAGTTTTGGCCAGAAAAAGAGAAAGATGAAGTTGTTTGACACTATAGACAGGTCAGATCTAACTTCCGTTTGTCGGTCATGGCTTCTTTCTTCCCTTTTGAAATTTTTTTGATAATCTGATAAATATATTTGTACCAACACAGTAACACCTTATCCAAATATATAAGATAATCTGTATCTTATGTTGAAAAAACAACAAAAAAAAATAATATGTATCTTATATTGAAAAAATAGCAAAAAGCTATCCTATTATTACCATAATAAAATTTGAATTTGTTATTAAAATTTCAGTGAAGCCCTTCACCTCTATAAAAGCAGCTTGATAGCAACTCTTTTTTTTTTTTTTCCATTTAAAAATCAAAAGCATTCTTCATTATGAAGACGTCAACAACTTTGTTATTGTTGGCATTTGCTTTTAGCATTGTTTTGAAAGCAAATGCAGATGCTAATAACTTTGACACAGGAGGCTTGACCAGAGATAGTTTTCCAAAGGGTTTTGTTTTCGGGACGGTTGCATCAGCATATCAAGTTGAAGGAATGGTTGACAAAGATGGCAGAGGACCTAGCATATGGGATGCCTTTGTTAAAGTTCCAGGTTAAATTAAATCATTTAAAATTTTATATTCTTTACTTTTAAATTTTTTTTGGAATATGATTTTAGTTTCTAATATGGAAAAAAAAAGCTCAACAAATCATGAATAAATGCAAACAAAACTCAGTTTAAGGTGTTACTGTATTGGTACTGATCCAAGAAGTTTCAGATGTGGCACTTATTTTGGTATAACCAGAAATTTCCGAGAAAAATGCTTTTTTTTTTGCCATTTCTTCATTATTTTTGTTTTTATATTTATTTTTTATTTTGCGCTTGCAGGTGTTTGGGTCATGAAAAGATCAAAAAGTGCAAACTGACTTTCTGAGGTATTCATAGCATGGCTTATTTTGTGAGATTTTATTGAGTCTTATTTTTGGGAATTATTTGCTCTTTAATTAAAGTTAACTTCTGGGTATTTTTAAGGATTGCTAAAGCATAGGTTGATTGATGTTTTGAACTGTTCTAAATTGAATTAAAAAGGAAATAATTGTACATTGTAGGAGAATCTCATTAATCATTATTATTAAAGCTTGAACAAGTGCATATAATAGTCCACTGTAGATGAATCAATTAGTTATGCTTGAAATCCATAGAATCTCCAGTCTTCCACTATTTCAATAACCATCTCATCAAAGATACCCTCATTTTGATGCATCTCTCTATCCAACAGCCTATTATGTTCTTTAAGTTTTTTGGCTTTAAATCAGACAAGCACATCAAAATTTTGTTTTCACCCAATGAGATGTATTCAGTTTGCACAAGAACATCTTGAATGGCATTGCCAAAATTAGCCGAAAAGGAATTGAATCCTTGGATTTCCAAACACTGTCATATTTTCCTTAAATAGAGAAATTTCTGATCTTGAAGTAGACATCACTGCAAATAAGTTCACCCATGTGCTGAGGATCATCCTTTTGTAGGCATTACAGTTCAGAAGAATAATAGAGAAATTCAATCTTTTAGAGAGTTTTCGAGCAGCTTCCAGGAACTTGGGATCTTCTTTCAATTTTCTGAAGAATTCTGCATTGTGCATAGGTTATTGTGAAAGATTTTTCTTTAAAGAAGTTTCATTCTAAGGTATATTTTTTTCTTTTTAATTTGATTTTGGTGTTTTCTATATTGCAACAATATAAATGGAAGTCCTTTTCATTGTTTTAAAATGTCCTTTTATTGATTTGCTTGCTAAAAAGATCTTTGCTATCTATGTTGTTGATTGGAAAATCTACATGGAGTTTTGGTCCTATTTAATGCTTTTTTTGGCCAGCATCAATATGCCTTTCAGTCTATCGCTGATTGTTTGTTGTATACTGCCAGTACTTGTGTTGTCAATAACTAAGCATTAAATAACATTGTTCATTCATATGCTTTAGCATTCCATTCTAAATAAAATGTTATTTAGAGATCAAATCTTGGCACACATTAATGTTTTAAAGACACATACAAAGAGAACAATGTTAGGGCATACAACAGCTTCAAACAAGGGAACCATGAATTTATGTTTGCTAAGTAATTAGTTAGAGTGATCTTTTTGGATCTGAAATTTTATTCTTTTTTGTTACATAGATGTTATGAATTCTTAAATGTTTTCTATTTCTTACAGGGAAAATTCATGCAAATTTGGATGTGCTAAAGACATATCAATAGGAATTATGAGCGTGCAAGGGATGGCCTTCTTTCAAGGTTCAATTCATGCTTTGTTTGATTTTCTGGTCATCTTTTTGCTTTCCAAATATATACCATCCTGCTTGTTCTAATGATTTTTTTGGGACATGCATAAAGGTTTTATAAGTTAATGGGTTTAGTCAGGTTGTGTGGTAGTTAATATTGCCCTTTTATGAAGTTAAATATTAATTTTTTTCCTTGACAAGTATATTTGAAGCTTTTTACTTTGCAGCCAACTATTTATGACTTTAGATGATATTATAAAAGTAAAAGTTGGTGACAATCTCCACACCAGGTGAAGCCACGTTTTTATTCTCTCTGATGAACGCGTTTTTTTGCTCTTCGAATGCCACGTGTCCATTTTTTCCTGTTTTCACAAATTTGCCGCTTTGCTCTATTTCTCTTTTGCTCAGCATTAATTCTGTTCCAGTCTTTTTCTGCATCATTAATTGGGTGGCAGCTCTTCCATTTTTTTCCTATTCTCACAATTTTGCAGGTTTGCTCTATTCTCTTTTACTCACCATTAATTTTGTTGCAGTCTTTTTTTGTAGCAGTAATTGGGCAGCAGCTTTTAAAAAAATAAACATCCAATTAATGAGAGATAAAAAAATTCAAAAATGAAAAGAGTGAAAGAGGGAGGAGACGTGAATGATGGCCCGGCATAGTATCACCTCCATCGCCCTCTCGCTCTCTGATCTAAATCTAACCCCACCACCCCCAAATCCCCTTTCTTAAAAAAAAAAAAAAAGACATGGTCTCACCTTTTTTTTTATTTTGCTTCTGAATACTTGCTGCTGCCATGGTCTCACTTCAGTTCGCATTTTGAAAGCCGTCTACCGGAGATTTCTTCTTGGATGACGACTAGACAAAAAAAGTGCCCATCGCCACTGACTTCCAAAGGCAGGCATTGCATCGTCTATGCATTTGAATGCCCCTATTCATTCATCAGTTCGGTTGATCTTGGGTATGCTGGGCTGTGCAATGGCTTCGAGACTAGGCAGAAGAGGCAATTGAGTCAATAGCTGTAGCCAATCTCAGGCCCGAAGAGAAGGCAGTTAAGGCTTTTAGGATTTCGATGAGGACGCCTCTTGTTAAGAAGCTGACTGTTCCTAAGCCTCCTCCAAGGGTAAAACAAATGATTTTTCTGCGTTTTTTTTTTAAGTTATATATTTTTCAACTTTGTGAGGATTTTTTTGGTTGTTGCATGATGCACGCTGGTAGCTTTTAAGAAATGGAAAACCATGACTTCAAAGGCTAAGATGGAATGTGCAGTGGAAGTTGAAGTTCTTGGAGGGGTTAGGCACAAGAATCTCCTAAATCTAAGGGGTTACAGCATTAGGACAGATATAAGAAATTTCCAATGCAGGTTTTCTTATTTCGTTATAGGTAGAAGTTTCTAAGAAAAATGCTGTTAGCTTTAAATTGCCATATATATTTTGAAATGACAAAAACTTAAGTAAGATTTAATGTTATAATTCATATTGTAAATTTGCCTTATCACACATGATTTTCTCAATCCATTTTCAAGTGAACATATCAAACATTAAGACCATAATTTAATGATACATCCTTATTGGTCTTAATACTTTATAAATGTTTTGAATGTTTTAAAAAACCACTTGATTAATTTTTGGACCATGTTTTCATTAGAGAAAGTCAAGAAAAACTCCCACAAAAATGTCAAAATGTTTTGGGTTGAATTAGGATCAAAGGCCATATCATTTCTAACCCAAAATGGTACAGGAAAAACTTTCTGGAGGCATGGGATCGATCCCCTAAGGGAAGGGATCGATCCCTAAGGGAAGGGATCGATCCCTTCAAGGAAAAATGATCCTCAAGCCCAGAATAAGCAATCTGGAAGCTTGAGATCAATCCCCTATGGAAAGGGATCGATCCCTTTGCCCGAAAATAGCCTATAACAGCTAGTTTTTGTGAGACAACAGTCATATTCAAGTTTTGGCTCCACCCAACGGCTAGAATACATCCAAGGGACTATAAATAGAGGCTTAGAAGCTAAAGAAAGCAAGAGGAACTACTCAGCAACTCCATAACACATATTCCTCAAATCCTCAAGCCTCAAACAACAAATCAAGAGCTCCAAAGTCTTCATTTTCTATCAGTCACACATCTCTTGTATTGTTTAGCACAGACATTGTATAGGCTTTTCTTTGTGCCTAATTTCCGTAATCGTTTGCCTACTTTAGAGGCCTTCTTTGATTACATTACTTGTAACCTACCATTCCTTGTAAAGGGGAGGTTTCTCTTAAGCCTTAAAAAAAGAGGGAGGTTTCTCTTGAGCCTAGAAAAAGAGGGACGTTACTCTTAAGCCTAAGAAAAAGAGGGATTGTAATCACAAATTCAAGATAGTGGATTTGGAGAAAATCCTTGGGAGCGTCTCAAGGTAGAGGACGTAGGCAAGTTGCCGAACCTCTATAAATCACTTGTGTAAATCTCTCTTTCCCTACTCACTTTACGTGCAATTATATTGTGCTTATTGAATTGAATTTATATTGCATGCTTGAGTAGTCTAGAGAACTTAGAAAATATCAATCTAAGCTAGAGAATTTAGAGGAACCGAAAAACAAACCTAAGGTTAGTAAAAACTGATTCACCCCCTCTCGGTATAACCTATAGAGCCAACAATTGGTATCAGAGCTTGGGCTCGAGATTGATTTAGACTAACCTCTATCGAGCAAAACGATCATAAATGGCTCACTTGAATGTAGGCACACCCCTAGGAGAAGGGGGACACTCAATAGTTAAACCTCTACTCTTCAATGGTGAGAATTACTCCTATCAAAAAATTAGGATGATGTTATTTGTGCAATTCCAATGACTATGAAGTGTGGAGAATAATTGTTAATGGCCCTAGAATCCCAATAAAGAAAGTAGATGGAAAAGATGTCACTAAGAGTGAAGATGAGTGGGACACCAATGACATGAGATTGGCACAATTGAATGCCAAGGCTATGCACACCCTCTTTTGTGTTTTAGGTCCCAATGAGTATAATAGAGTATCCTTATGTGAGAATGCTAAACAAATATGGGATAAACTAGCCATCACACATGAAGGGACAAATCAAGTTAGAGAGACCAAAGTAGGAATGCTCACACATGATTATGAGCTATTTAGGATGAAAGAAAATGAGTCCATTAGCGAAATGTTCAATAGGTTTAATGATATAATTAATGGACTTACGACTCTAGGCAAGGCTTATTCCAATGTTGAAATGGTAAAGAAAATTTTGAATAACTTGCCTAAGTCATGGGAGGCAAAGGTAACCGCAATAGAAGAGTCTAAGGATCCAAATACCTTGTCTCTAGATGAGCTTATGGGCTCCCTACTGACATATGAAATGAAAATGAAAAGAAATGAAGTGCCTTCAAAGAAAGTAGGGGTAGCACTTAAGTCTTCCACTCATGAGGTCCTTGAAGATGATAGTGATGAGAGTGGAAATGAGGAAGAAAAGGAAATGGCAATGTTTGCCAAAAGATTCAATAGGTTCATGAGAATGAATGAGAGAGAGCAAAATAAGAGACATCATAGGGGAGAGTCAAGTAGAAGAGAAAAAGACCCCTTAGTGTGTTATGAGTGTAATGAACCGGGTCATACTAAGTTAGATTGCCCCTTACTTAGGAAGGAAAAGGATAGGAAACCTAGGAAGAAAGCATTTGTGGCTGCATGGAGCGATAGTGATAGCTCCGATGAGGAAAACATAGATAATGAGGTAGCCTACTCATGCTTTATGGCTATTAGTGACGATGAGGCTAGTAGTAGCTCTAGTGAAAATAATGACTTTACATTTGATGAGTTACAAAATGCCTTTAATGATTTAGCAAATGAATTTCAATGCATGAACTCCAAATATAAGAAAATCATTGCTAAATTAAAAATAGAAAATGAAGCCTTAACAAATGCTAAGCTAGAATTTGAAAGGAAATTAGAAGAGGCTAACTTAGAAATAAATGAGTTAAATAAAAAGAATACAAATTTGCATAAATCATTTTCTAGGTTTTATATGGGTCAACAAAAGCTAGATAATATGTTAGAGACCCAAAGAGCTTTCTTTGATAAAGATGCGTTAGGTTATAATGATAAACAAAAAGAAACTTATCTTAAGAATTTCCTAGTGAGCAAAAATACTATGCATGATTTATCTCTCACATGCTCACTTTGCAATAGAATAGGCCACACCCCACAAGCATGCACATATAGAAAAACTACATTTAGAGGAAAAGTAGTTAGGAAGATGTGGATCCCAAAGCATGCAATAAATAATGATGATTTGTGCTTGAAATGGATCCCAAAAGGATCTAAAATTGTGAACACTAACTCTCATGGACCCAAGAAAATTTGGGTACCAAAGCATGCTTGAATTTGTTTGTTGTAGGAGTGTTAGAGCATAGGAATACAATGGAACAATGGAGTCTAAATGCTCAACACATCCTCATAAAGTTTGCTTGTGCTAATGAGAAAAAGGAAGAGCTTGGAAATCCATCCTTAGCAAGGTGATAACAATTTCTCAAAGAATGGCTAATGGTGGATCCCAACACATCAAGGCAAAGCATTCTTTAGCAAAGGAGTAGTGTAAGCTTAATTCCTTACTCCTTAAACTTTTTGTGCTTTGATAAAAAAAATGTGTTAATGATTCTTGGTGCATTGTGAGTTAAATGAATAAAGAAAAGGCATGTTGAATGATTGTTGATTGGTTGATGGATAGTTCTTGAGGCATTGGATTATTGGATAAAAAGCATGTTTAGCAATTTTGAAATGATTATTGGATTTCTGCATTTTGAGCAAGTTTTCTATGTGTTGATAATGTATTTACTTGCCTCAAATTGCCAAATATGTCATATATGCAAAATGTCATGTCATGTGCATTAATGAAAAATTTGTATGTTGGAAATCATGGCATGTTGTTCACAAGATGTATGTTTTAATGATATATGTGCTTAAAACCTATGTGAATAAGTTTGTTTTGACATATTGGTGGTTTCCAATGCATTGGTTTTGCCAAAACATGCATAACTCTCAAAATGACCTCCTTTAAGGCCAAAAATGCATTTTATTGTGAAAATTCTTCCAAAATTGCAAAATCTTTTGTAAATTGGTTTTTCATTCATATTTTTAATTCATACAAATCCAAAATCATGTTACACAAATGTTTAAACTCTTACTTGGACTAAAAATACTCAAAAACCAAGTTTTGGCACCTCACAACTTGAATTTTCTGTCAAAAACTGCAAAAAACGTATGAGGGATCGATCCCCCTCCTATAGGGATCGATCCCCCCAAGGCAGAATGCCTTCCCTGCACTTTTTCAACCAAATTTGAGAAGGATTTTTCACTTTCTTGATATCTTCTTTCTTCTCAACTTAAAATCCAGTATTTTAACTTCTTTTTAATGATCTTTTCAATATGAAAAATCATTTTTCATTGATATCATGCCTTAACTCCATCAATTTGTATTATTTCCAACAATTGATATGACTTTCAACAATCAATATCATTTTCATTGAACTCACAAGTGCAAAATCATTTTTCTTGTTGAAAACATTCATGATTTGCATAACTCTTGTAATAATCTTGAAACATACTTTCAATGAATGCTTAAACATAATTTTAAGAATTATTTCAAGAATTTATGGATATATTTGAGAATTTGATGAACTTGTGCATAATGACTATTCTTCATTCCTTTTGTTCATCTTAGTCAAGCATGCTTATAGGATTAAATCTCTTAGCTTGACTCATCTATTCCACACTAGGTTTCATGATAATTATACATCTAGTGGATTGATTTCAAATGTAAATTCAACAATGGGTAATGGTCATTGGCCTATAATTTGTGATGGTAAATGGATCCTAAATGTTTAAATGCATGAAACTTTATCATCCTTGTACTTAAAGAACTAGGGTCTTAATGACAACACCAACATTCAAAGATAAATGCAAACTTGAACAAACTTGATATCCATGCATTTATTGTTTGAATCTTTCCTTGCTCATAATTGGTTAAGATCTTGAATGGAAAATTGAGCATAGGATTCTTTAGTTTCATGGAAGAAAATGTGTTTGCTTGAATACCTTGACTTTTTGTATCTTCCATGTGGTATAATGTTGTGAATATGAATATGGATTAATACTTTATGATAGTGTGCTAATGTTTAATTAATCCATATGCATATTTGATGATGTGTGATTGTGTTCTTGCATATTTAGAATGATTATTTTCTTGACATGAACACACTACACATAGATATTGGATTCATGCAAAATGCCTAAGTCAACCATTAGTAACAATTGGTATTTAGATTGAAATAACAATTAGTATCATTGGCAACCATATTTTCAACAATTGGTAAGCCAAAACTAAATTGCTAATTGCCATGAGCTTTAAATTGACAATTCTTCTTGTGCTCTTTAGTTTGAAATGACAAATAGAGAAGAATTCTCTTAGGATATTTTTGCATGAAACTCTTGTGTACCAGAATTTGTAACTAATTGCTATATATCTTAATTCTAGGCACAATATTTCTTGAAAATGATTTATGAGCACATGCATATGATATGTTATATAATTTCAGGTCATAATCATAATGTATTACAATGCACCTTAGTTGGACTTTAGAAAGAACAATTGATATACTTAGGTGCTTAATAGGATTGAAATGAGCAAGTTATAGACCTTAGTAGATATTTATACACAACTTACTTCATTAATTACCAATTGAGAACTTATTGCAAAATTATTTATGAACAATTGGTATAGGATCATAAGTCATATTCTTTGCATGAATATTTCATACTCTTTGTGAATATTGACTTATTTATTTGTGCTATGAGTCCCATGTACTAACATGTTTCTTGTTGGATGGAGCATATTTTTTATCTCTTCTCACATAGCCATGATTTTAGGGGGAGCATATTTTTTTATTATTTTTCCTTCTTTTTGTTATGACAAAAAGGGGGAGAGATAGATATTAAAAGGGAGAGATATTAAGGGGGAGAGATAATGGGAGAGAAATAGTTTGAAAATTCATTTTCAAAACTCATGCTTATATTAAGGGGAGCTTTATAAAATCATGCTTTATTTGAAGGGGAGTATTTTATTTATAGAGAAATAGTTTGAAAATTCATTTTCAAAACCCATGCTTATATTAAGAGGGAGCTTTATAAAATCCTGCTTTATTTGAAGGGGAGTATTTTATTTAAGAATTTTCAAAGCAAATTTACATTAAGTTTTGTCATATCAAAAAGGGGGATATTGTTAGCTTTAAATTGCCATATATATTTTGAAATGACAAAAACTTAAGTAAGATTTAATGTTATAATTCATATTGTAAATTTGCCTTATCACACATGATTTTCTCAATCCATTTTCAAGTGAACATATCAAACATTAAGACCATAATTTAATGATACATCCTTATTGGTCTTAATACTTTATAAATGTTTTGAATGTTTTAGAAAATCACTTGATTAATTTTTGGACCATGTTTTCATTAGAGAAAGTCAAGAAAAACTCCCACAAAAATATCAAAATGTTTTGGGTTGAATTAGGATCAAAGGCCATATCATTTCTAACCCAAAATGGTGCAGGAAAAGCTTTTTGGAGGCATGGGATCGATCCCCTAAGGGAAGGGATCGATCCCTTCAAGGCAGAATGATCCTCAAGCCCAGAATAAGCAATCTGGAAGCTTAGGATCGATCCCCTATGGAAAGGGATCGATCCCTTTGCCCGAAAATAGCCTATAACGGTTAGTTTTTGTGAGACAACGGTCATATTCAAGCTTTGGCTCCACCCAACGGCTAGAATACATCCAAGAGACTATAAATAGAGGCTTAGAAGCTAAAGAAAGCAAGAGGAACTACTCAGCAACTCCATAACACATATTCCTCAAATCCTCAAGCCTCAAACAACAAATCAAGAGCTCCAAAGTCTTCATTTTCTATCAGTCACACATCTCTTGTATTGTTTAGCACAAACATTGTATAGGCTTTTCTTTGTGCCTAATTTTTGTAATCATTTGCCTACTTAGAGGCCTTCTTTGATTACATTACTTGTAACCCACCATTCCTTGTAAAGGGGAGGTTTCTCTTAAGCCTTAGAAAAAGAGAGAGGTTTCTCTTGAACCTAGAAAAAGAGGGAGGTTTCTCTTGAGCCTAGAAAAAGAGGGAGGTTACTCTTGATGCTAAGAAAAAGAGGGATTATAATCACAAATTCAAGATAGTGGATTTGAAGAAAATCTTTGGGAGTGTCTCAAGGTAGAGGACGTAGGCAAGTTGTCGAACCTCTGTAAATCACTTGTGTAAATCTCTCTTTCCCTACTCTCTTTACGTGCAATTATATTGTGCTTATTGAATTGAATTTATATTGCATGCTTGAGTAGTATAGAGAACTTAGAAAATATCAATCTAAGATAGAGAATTTAGAGGAACCGAAAAACGAACCTAAGGTTAGTAAAAACCGATTCACCCCCCTTTCGATATAGCTTATAGAGCCAACAAATGCTTTTCCCTTTCACCATTTTCCTGGTATTTTTTCTTATATTTATTTTTTTGCTTACAGATGTATCGGTCATGAAAAGATCAGAAAGCAAAAATCAACTCTTTGAGGTAATATGTAACAAAAACCGTGTCAAGAATTTCCTTTGCTCATTCTTTTCTTTTTTTTCAAGTTGACATTTTTTTTTGGTGCAAAGCTTATAATTCTGATAAGCTTATAGAAATCTATACAAAAAAGATATTGATTTGGATTCTTGGATGCGTTGGAGGAGAAGAAAATTGTTTAATTATCAAATTATGGTTTATATATTAAACTGCATAGAGTAAGGTTTTGTTCCATTGATACGTTTACTGTATACACCGAATAAATTCCTTGCTTTGATCTTCGAATGTCAAAACATAGAACATTGTGTTTCTTTCCCTCCCAAAACTCCTGTTGTTTGTTTGCCTTATGTTTAGGCCTCTTCTTTTCCTGTCTATTTACACAAATTTCATACCATTTTCTTGGTCTTGTGGCTTCCTGGTTTTCGTCCTCCTCATTGGTTGCGTGCCCTTCCTTAAAGCCACATTTTTTTGGGGAGCAAAGCACAACAACGAGTGAAAAGACCATCGTTGTTGTTCACTTTACTTTCACTAATGAAGTTTCTCTTTCGATCCATTTCTGGTATAAATTTCAAAAGTTTATAACTATCCATTTCTTTTGTTTGTCAAATTTATTGACATTATTGCTTTTCTTGTTTCTTTTTTTTTTTTATCATTCCAAACAGCTCTCAAAAGGATTTTGCTTTAAGCTCTAGATAGTCGCCAATTTTCAAATGTAATGGTTTTTTTCCCCCATTTTCTTTTTGTTTGATTTAATAATTTCACAAAAAGCTGTTTATATTTTTTAGTTTATTTTGAATATTTGTCGCATATTCCAGTTCATATCTCATTGTGGTTTATGGTAAATGTTAGTGAAATAGTTTATTTATTTATTTTTTAATGCATGCTGGTGCTTATGCCTATCTTTGACATAGGTTAAGATGGTGATGGAATAAAATTGTAGCAGATTCAATTGTTTGGTTGTCTATTTTAGCGTTGGATGATTCAAGCCGAAGGCGTGCACTTTGCACTGTATATTTTGGCTAGAGTAGCCTAGGTACATGAATGTGTTTTAAATGCTAAATTTGTGAAGTTATTAGAAATCGTGGAATACCAATTTTGTGATTTACTGTCTACTATTTGAAATTGTGGAATTCCAGTTTTGTGATTTGCAATCTAATATTGGCATTTACTTTTCAGTGTGGTTATAATTTTCCAAAGTCAACAAATAAATTTCACTACGGGGGAAGCTACTGGAGGCATGGTGACTCTTTGTTCTTTGCTTTAGCATGTTCCCATGTGATACAAAGCTCATAATGCTTTTTGTGGCTAGATGTACCCTTTTGCTCATTCTTTTTATTTATATTTTTTGCTTAATTTAGAGAATTTTTTAGTTTTTTTTAATACCTATTTTCTAATTTTTCCCCTTTTTACAACATTTTTCATGTTATT
The DNA here is from genome assembly GCA_031772115.1 of Heritiera littoralis. Taxonomy (NCBI): domain Eukaryota; kingdom Viridiplantae; phylum Streptophyta; class Magnoliopsida; order Malvales; family Malvaceae; genus Heritiera; species Heritiera littoralis. Next base: position 1,014,295 of record JAPDPK010000003.1, read on the forward strand.
GCAGTTTCGCTTTTCAAATGATGGGTAGAAACAAATATGAGTGAGTTTAATCCTCACCGATCCAAGTTTTTACAATTTGCACCCCCGTTACTACTACTGTTGCTGCTTCCTTCTCTATCAAAACTTTTGTTCTCTTTTTTTTTAATTTCTGCCTTAATATCAAGATCATTTACGTATTGTCATTGAATTTAACAAATCTTGGTCTTTCATCAACTAATTCGTCTTCAACATTCTTTTTCTAGAAATATAGACTATTGTTCAAACAAAATACGAGTAAGTTTTATGAACCTTCAATCTTTGACTACATTAAAGTTGGAGAAAGAAAGAACTGATAAAAAAAATGATGATCCTTTGGTATTTTAAATTCTTGGTATTTTAAATTCTATCTTTCTAATTTGATACTCTATTATGTCGTTTCTTAAAATCTGATTTCTGTTGCTTTTCATGTGTATGGTCGTTATGGATTTTGATTCCTACAATTGGATTTGTCTATGTTGCATGTGTCTTGGAAGGTGTAAATTTGACGAATGGAATACTCGATGAGGATTATGAATTTGTTAAATTGTTTGTTGGCTTTTACATCTCGATGATGTTGTTTAATTTTTAATGATCAATTGATAGTCTGATTTATGCTTTCTTATTTTTCTTTGTTGTATTGGGTTTTCAATTGGTATTGTCTTAGCAGGTACCAAGAACTGGCTCATTGAGTTGATGCGGCTATAGAGTTTATAAATGGGCTCCAAAGCATCAAAATTGTTTTATGCAAATTGTTCTATGGGCCTCAAAGCATGCAATATCATGTCAGTGAAATTGCATTCTTTTTCTTTTCCTTCATAAATGGGCTAGCTTTTAGTATTACAATCTCTCTGTTATCTATTTCCACATTAGAAATCATATTGTGGATGTCTTTGATGTAGGTGTTATGCTCGTCTACACCCTTGTGCTATGGTTGCAGGAAAAAGAAGTGTGGACACGGCAATCAAGTAAATCAATTGCACTAATCCTATCGCTATTATGTTAAATATGTGTGAACCCATTACTTTATAAGATATTAGCATGTAAACCGTGCCTGCATTTGCACATTCCCATTGCACCAAATTCATGGTTATATATTTCTTTCTGTGACAATTAAGGCCTAAGAAGAAGATCAAGTAGATTACTTATCTTGAGGGAGGAATTCTATGTCTATTCTTAGTTTTTTTTTTGTTTGGAAAGTAGTGCTAACAAACATCTTGATTACCTTAAAATTAGCTTTAATTTCGTTTAGCTTGAATCTCTTGTGGCGTATGTGATCTGTTTGCCCTTGACAATAAGTTCATTTTTTATGTAATGATAATGTATTCTCTTTATGTTTTGTTACTGTGGTCCACTTGGTGTGTTCTGCTTAGAATTTTTGGTTTTATGCAGAAAAAAAAACAAGCATAAGTTGAAAATTGAAAAGAGAAATCCTGTTTTTGTCTTTTCCTGAAAATTTTGCCTAAAAACAGCCTTGCTACCCTGTTGTGCTTCATTTACAATGATTTTTAGTTGTACCATTCATGCATTTTTGTGGTCACAGGTCTTTCAACCTTCTTTTCTATATATTAGCATTCAGAGCTTATGTTTGTTGTTGGACTCAGTTGATCGCCTACTATGGAAGCTACAAAATCTAATTTAATTAGGTAAAGATGCTTGAAGTAGAACGAATGTTTAAAATAGGTTTCAAGTCATGTAAATCAAATAATTAATTCATTATTGTTTACATTTTTTTTATTTTCATCTTCAATTACTATTTACTATTAATGAAACTGAGACTTTTTAGACCTTTATATTAATTGATTAATAAACATATCAATTGCTTATTTATTAAATAAGAATATATTGACTGTTAACTTTGTGTATGTAGCTTCTTTCTTAGCTTTGTATGACACTAAAAGGTCTTATGAGCACTTTTGTTTTTGTGTATTTTGATGTCTTGAGAGTTTCCAAATGAATAAGAACATGATAGTTTCTATGTTAATAGAAGTCACTAGGTACATTGAGTTCCTTCATGAGTAAGTTCAGTTTTTTCTTTATTAACCATTCTATTCATGCTTGGCTATCCATGTTTTGCATGCTTAAACTGATCTATCCACAAAGGCATGGAGCTATCAATGGAAAGAAGTTAATTCACTTAATTAAAGAATATAATTTCAAGTTTTGGGATCTTGAACAATTTTTTTCCCATTTTCTTTGCAGATATTGACTGTTATTTATGAATGCACCACACCCTGTATCGCACTGAGCACACCACTTATGGGTTCAGAATCACATGCTGAAATAAGTCCATTTTTTTCAAGCATCGATGGGGGTTTAAGGTAATAATATTATAATAAGTTCAATCAACATTTCCCCATTAACAAAAAGTTTCCTATTTGATATATGAATCTAAATTTTAGTAGAATCCCTTTTTACATCGGAATAGCTTTCTAATGCGCATGTGTGTGTGTAGGTACTGTTATATATGTATATATACACACATGCATATATAGGTTCTATTATAGAATACAATGTAAGGTACATAGGAAGAAAAAGAAATTATTTATCATTTTTACTTTATTAAATTCAAATCATATAGTACTTTTTGTTCATTTTTATTTGAAGTCTTAAAGTGCAGGCAGTCTAATTCAAAATTGTCTCTTCTTACAAGTATCAGACTCATTGCAAGTAAAAAACGTTGATGAGTAGTTAGGCATTACTTAAATTAGTATCCTCGCTGATTAAAGTTTCAGTTTTTTTTATTTTGTTTGCATTACTTAACTCTCAATGTTTATAAGAACAATCCTTTCTACTCTTTTTTGGTTTACATTATATTTGTAAGGACTTTGAACATTTATCTAGACAATGTTTTCTACTCAAGTGATGCACAAATTCAATCCAAAATACATTTCTATAAAAATCTTTTCGATATTATTATGTTTATATTGGATTTGTGATAGTCAAGACTCTTATGAAATCCTTTCTAATAATGAGTTAAAATGTGTTTGAGCCTATTGATAATTAATTTTTAATTATTTATTTTTCAGATGTTCTTGAGACTTGGGAGATCTGGCAAGAATGCTTGGAAGTGTTTTATTCACATTTTATCGAGCTTTGTCTCTTTGATGATCTATATATGATAACTACCAAGTGTCTTATGGTTTAACTAATATATTTGTTTGATACTCATACTCATGTTGATATTAAATATTCCATGAATCCATATTGGTCAGTTCTAGCTAATTGGTAGTCTTAACATTATGATGGAAGGTGTATTTAATCTCTTTTTTCTTTGAATACTAATTAATTCATGTTCCTACATGTTGTCCATTATTTAAATATTTAATAATTATATAAGGTACAAGTCATCCAATTTGGATTTCAATTTTTGTTGATAAAATCTCTTCGGTGATACAGTTTTCTTTAAAAATATATATGTGATTATGCTTAATTTTCGTGTATTTTTTCTTGACAATTCTATAATATATAAAAGTTGGTGGATTTCTTACCACCGGGTGAAACCATGTTTTTGCCTCATTTGATAAATGCGTTTCTATCTTCTTTTGATGCTGCGTGTCTTCCTTTTTCTGAATCATGTTTTTTATTTTGCCAAATCTTCTTCCTTTGATATGAGCTACCATCCGTCTATCAAATTTTGTTTTTCATAAAACAAAGCCTCAGTTTTGCTTCAGCCTTGGCAATTTCATATATTTGCTGTTTGTTTTATTCTAACATCTGTCAAATATAATAATTTCTATCATATCTCTCTTTTCTTTTTTTCATCTTCATTTGCACGCTTTGTATCTTTAAAAAGTGAACTTTTAATTTTCCTCCCTCTCTCTCTTGCCTTTGCGTTCTGCCTTGCTCCACAATGAATGTTTATCTAACACGGTTATTTTACATTTTTATCGTCTTGAGAATTGATCCTATCTTTTGTTAGATGTTCCTCGAGACGCGCTTGAATGTCTCATCATTTCATTTCTTTCCTTTTCATCTTTTTGCCATTCACAGTCCAAAGCCAATAAAAGAAGCCTCTCGAGACGAAAAATTGTGGCTTTGATTTTCTTTTCTTTTGGAATCTCTAATATTGTTTCCTCTTGAAACGCTGGTCCCTCTGATATTTGATCCACTTTCCCTGGCAGGGAAGAGAATGAAAATATACCAGAGCTCAAACCCGTCATTGATGGTTTGCCAAGCGTCCTTTCCGGGTCTCACCGGAGGCCATGAGTCGCATAAATATATCAAAGTTGCTTCTTCTAAACGATTGTTGTGGTTCAGCTTTGGCCTCTTACATGGTATTGGTTCTTGCCGTTGAGCCTCAGCTCCTTTCGATTTCTGGACCTTTGTCTTCAATAAGGAAAAATTCTCCCTGGCTAGCTACGATGTCGTGGGTTTAATTTTATTTTTGGTTTTTCATTTCTTATCATTTCAGGGCTTATTGATTTGGTTGTGTGTCTTAAAATGGTTTTTAATACATTTTAAGGAGAGGATGGGATTTCTTCAAGTTCCTTGCTAATGCTGTCAAAGGGATTAAGCAAGTTGGTGTTATTTGTTAGGGTTTGCAGGTACCAAACAAAACTTGTTGTTCTTTTTAGGATACTTGTGTCTTTTTTGTATGTTTCTAGGATGACATGTAATGCTTTGCACCTTCACTAAATGTTTTCTTACCAAGTATTGGGCTTCTTATAATTAGTTATGTATAACAGAGAAATCCACTACAAGATTGTTGTTGCCATTTCATTGAATATATCTTTCTTTTTCTTTTTGAATCAATTTCATTAAATATTTCTCTTTGATGGGTATCACAATGTGTGTTTTTCTTTCTATTCTTTTTCTTTTTTTGTTTTTATTTGTGTTAGACTCGGTATTTACTGATTCTGTTTTAAGAACCTGTTCAAGTTGAAAATTTGAGGAATTGTCTTGCTAAAGCAAAATCTAATATTGCTGTCAAAGTAATCTCTTAACTTTTTGTCAGTTGTGAGCATGATTTCTATTACTCCAATTTTTTCCCTTTTTCCTATTCTTGTTTTCTCATCTCCTAACTCATCGTTTTGATGCTTCTACCCAGCACCTCATTTTCTTTCATGATTTCCCCTTTCCTTTCGCTCTATGAAAAAAACATGTTTTGCTACCGTTAGAAAAAAAAACTCCACTCTTCTTCTTAGACAAAGAAACCCACCTTAGGCTTGGCTGCCACCAAAGACTACTATGTTTTTGAGTAAATAGCTGTAGTCAAGTCCAACCTCGAGGAAAAGCCAACGAAGGCTTTTAGGACTTTGAAGAGGATGTCTCCTGGAAAGAAGCCAACTGCTTCTGAGCATACTCCAGGGGTAAAAATATTGATGATATTGAGGTATCCAAACAGATTTGATCCTTTTTGTGTGTTTTTTTGTTAAATTCTATATTTTCAGGCTATGTAAGGATTTTTTGTTCTTGAATGATGTATGCAGATAGCTCTTAAAAAATTAAAAACCATTCGAAAGCTGATATGAAATTTGCAGTGGAAGTTCAGGTTCTTGGAAAGGCTAGGCAGAAGAATCTCTTCAGTCTAAGGGGTTACTGTGTTGGAGCTGATCCAAGAAGTTTCAGATGTGGCACTTGATTTGGTATGGGCAGAACTTTTCGAGAAAAATGCTTTTTTTTTTCCATTTCATGATTTTTGTTTTTATATTTATTTTTTATTTTATGCTTGCGAGTGTCTTGGTCATGAAAGATCAGAAAGTAGGAATTAACTCTCGGGTATTTTACAGCATGATTTATTTTGTGAGATTTTACTGAGTGTTATTCTTGGGAATTATTTGTGCTTTAATTGAAGTTAGCTTTTGGGTATTTTTGAGGATTGCTAAAGCATGGCTTGATTGACTTTTTAAGTGGTTCTAAATTGAAGAAAGAAACAAATAGTAGTACATTGTAAGAGAATCTCATTAATCATTGTTATTAAAGCTTGAACAAGTGCATATAACAGTCCACTGTAGATCAATCAATTAGTTATGCTTGAAATCCATAGAATCTTCAGTCTTTCACTATCTCAGTAACCATCTCATCAAAGATACCCTCATTTTGATGCTTCTCTCTATCCAACAACCTATTATGTTCTTCAAGTTTTTTGGTTTTAAATCAGACAAACATATCTATATTTCATTTTCACCCATTGAAATATATTCAATTTGCACAAGAACATCTTGAGTGGTATTGCCAAAATTAGCCTAAAAGGCATTAAATCCTTGGATTTCTAAATGCTGTCACCTTTTCCTTAAATAGGGAAATTTCTAATCTTGAAGTAAACATCACTGCAATTAAGTTTACCCCTCTGTCGAGAATCATCCTTTCGTAGCCATTGCAATTTAGAAGAATAATGGAGGAATTCAATTTTTTGGAGAGTTATTTAGCAACCTTCAGTAACTTCAGATCTTCTTTTGATTTTCTGAAGAAATCTGCATTGTACATAGGTTATTGCAAAAGGTTTGTTCTTTAAAGGGGTTTCATTCTAAGGTATATCTTTTTCTTTTTAATTGATTTTGGTGTTCTCTATATTGCAACAATATAAATCGAAGTCTTTTTCATTGTTTTAAAATGTCATTTTATTGATTTGATTTCTAAAAAGATCTTTGCTATCTATGTTGTTGATTGGAAAATCTACATGGAGTTTTGGTTCTATTAGATGCTTTTTTTGGCCAACATCAATATGCCTTTCAGTCTGTCATTGATTGTTTGTTGTATATTGCCATTAGTTGTGTTGTCGATAACAAAGCATTAAATAAAATTGTTCATTCATATGCTATAGCATTCCATGTTATGGTAAAATGTTATTTAGAGATCAAAACTAGGCACACATTAATGTTTTAAAGGCACATACAAAGAGAACAATGTTAGGGCATACAACAACCTCAGATAAAGGAACTGTGAATTTATGTTTGCTAATTGATTACTTAGAGTGATCTTTTTGGATCTGAAATTTTCCTTTTTTATGTTACATGGATGTTGTGAATTCTTGGATGTTTTCTATTTCTTGCAGGGGAAATTCATGAAAATTGGATGTGCTAAAGACATATCAATAGCAATTATGAGCATGCAAGGAATGGGCTTCTTACAAGGTTCAATTTATGCTTTGTTTGATTTTCTGGTTTCCTTTTTGCTTTTCAAATGTATACTATCCTACTTCTTCTAATGATTCTTTTGGGACATGCATAAGTTAATGGGTTTAGTCAGGTTATTTGGTAGTTAATATTGCTCTTTTATGAAGCCCATCCCTCTCATTGGTTATCTCAAGAATTCACATACCAACATTTGACCAAAAGTAACAGAAGTCACATCAACTATTGTACAAAATAATCTCGGAGTCAGCAGTTGCTTATGGAAGCAAATGCTTTAGAGCATCTCCTTTCTAATTTTACCTCTGACCTGATGTAACTGTTCAAACCTAAGCACCTAGTGCAATATCTTGTGAGTACAATTTTTGTTTTGGAATATACATCTTATAGCTATTGATACCAATAAATTCAGTTGCATATGCTTCTACAGACTCTTGAAGTATTTTGACATTATATCCTTTTTCCATTGATTTTCAGCTTTGATTTACCACAATAACTTGGTATTGCAGCAAACGTACTTGACCATAGACTCCTAATTCTTGGGGCTTTTTTTTTAATTTGAGTATTGAGATTTTGATTTTCTTTTTTAGAGCCGACAATGAATTTTTTCAATGTTGTATTTGAAATTTATATCAAATTTTATGTTCATGATTTATCTTTCTTCCTTTTTTTCCTCTTATTTTGCTTTTATGGAGGAAAATAAAGATTGGAATGAACTCTTTTTTTTTGTTATTATATAATTCAAATTACTTATTTTCATGTGTTGCATTTGAATACGTTTCAGCCTTTCAGGTAATTGAGGAAGCTTACATCCAGTACTGTATCAATGATTTGAGAAATACGTTCCAGATTTTCTTTTTCAAGCGTGGAAACTCCAGGAACAGAAGTAGCAGGATTTGTTCTCATGATATAATAAAGTGAAATATGTCAATTTTTTTTTTTTTAAATTATCTAATGAAAAAGAAATCTTCAACAGCAAGTTGATAGGTTAATTCAATAAGAAATGGGGGTTAGCACTCGATTTCATTGGTACAATCCAATTGAATGTTTCCTTATTCAATGAAAGGAATTTTTAAGTTCAAATACAAATATATATATATATATAAATATATATGATATGCTTTTCTTATTCTGTTGAACACAATATATAATACTTTTACATGTTCTGTTTCAAAATTAATAAAGCATTTTGTAACTCTGCCTGCGCAACGCGCGGGATTTTCCTAGTAATAATAATTTACGAAGCAGTTTTCACACGAATGATCTTATTCGGAATCATCGGGAACTGATACGGGGAAGGTTTCAGTCAAGGCGATGGAGGAGATACTCCACTTCAACTTCCTTTGTCAGAGGAATTACCCAATCTCCATAAAGGCGGGAAACAATAGCCGGATCCACTTTGTTCTTGTCGCCATTGTCACCGAGCTTCACTTCCTGCCCGAATGTCATAGTCTTCTTCGCCACCCGCTTCTTCACAGCTTCTTCCACAGCCGCAAAGGTCAGCAACTCTATCAGAACATCTTTATTCTGAAACAACCATAACATTATGAAGTAAAATGATGGCTCAGTCAGTATTATAGCACAATGTATACAATCTCACGCATCACTGGGTGCGGGACCGTGGAGTCATACAAGCAAGCTGAACAAGGAAATCCCAGTATGATCCAAGTTTAATATTAGATGTTGATATTAAAGTACCTGAGCACGAATTGCTGGCTCGTAATCTTTACGTTCATCTCTGAATTTAACTTCAGCTACAAGTTTTCCATAATGTATTCTTCTAGAGAGGGCCTAAAGGGAATAAACAGCAACATAATTTAGAGTCATTCGCTAGTCCAGAAAGTTTACACAACAATTCTGCAGGGACTTGAACACCATTTGGAAGTGCAGCATAATGGCATTGCAGAAATATAGAAAGTTGTTTTGTAAGAAACTTCTAATTTCATATCACACAGATAAGAAGATGGTAGAAGAGATTCTTACCTGTAAACAGTCAAGATCTCGAGCAGCTGTTGATGCATAGTTTCCATCATCACCCGGAGTGACAAACAGTGGGAGCAGTTTGTTGAAATACATATCCCATATGATCTTATTTATGTTCACAGACATGGCTGCGGGATGCAAAAACTGTGGTCTTGGAATTAGCTCAAATTACAATTGAATCTGTTTCCAGTTTTAGGAAAATTGTAGAGAAATGCCAGTATTAGCTTGAAAGAAATAAATTACCTTAGGATACTTGTGATGTCGCACCAGCGAGGGTGGTAGATTATCTGGGAAGAATGGATGTTCCTCAGGATTCTCATATCTCCCAGCCTGTAACATTCAAAATTTAGGTTGCATACTTGCGTTCCACTCAATGTCAAAGTAGGATGAACAAATAGAACAACCGAAGCCAAATAAAAACCATTAATAGCAACATTATTGACATGGTTTCCACCAATTTCGCAGTTTTCATTTCACCCCCTTAATTATTACATGAGAATACTGTCACTGTCAACATAAAGCAAGCACGAAACAACTTTAAAAGGGGTCCAAGGGTGAGGAGAAAGGCTGATTGGCATATTCAGCTGCCTATGATACTCTTGAGTTTCCCAAAACTTCTACTAAACCCTTTGGCCCTTGTTCTCTCTTCTACTACTTTAATCTCCCTACTATTTCTCTTTTATTCACCTCACTCTCATGCTCACATGCTGACTTGAGCATCAGAGCACACACCGAAGTATCAAACTTCGGCTCTCCTTGACCATATTCTGTCCTTAGAGTTCTCACTTGTCGCGAGCTCAGAGAGAACTCTACGTGATCATTGTTGACCTCAACCAGTAGATGGCAGGACCGACCAGAACAAACCAAGTACTGTAAGTGTAAGGTCGGCAATAGGTTTTATCCCACAATATGTTTCAGGATTCAAATCCGGAATCAATGGTTCAAGTAACCTCTATTTGTTGTCTCCCCACTTCTGTTCTGGGGATTGAGGTGGCTATAGCTTAAAGGCACCAATGGAGATTCTTTCCATATCTAGGAAAAAAAATGTTTTTCCTCTCTTGGCGTGAAATGTGTGAATAAAAGTATTAATATTAGTAATAATCTAATAACATTGACAGCAAGGCAAGTAGTTGCAAATAAAATAAGCTGTCTGCAAACAAACTTAACAAATCAAATTCTGACGCGGTAGGTCCAGAATCAGTAAAGAAAACAACAACCCAACTATTTTTTACTTACTCATGAAGATTTAGAAAGAAAAAAAAAAAACGAAGACCAACCATTCTGGAGATAACCGAGAGATGAAGAAAAGAGTTTACCGTAGCTTGGATGGCCTCGGTTTGTTTAACAATGAACTCAACCAAAGAGCCGCAAGACCCAGGAATCGAAGCATATGAAGCGTCGTAGGTTGGAGAATTCAGAGGAAACCTGGCTCTCTCTATGAGACTGAAAACAATGGTGTCTTCTTGCCTGATTAACGAATCTCTCACCAATTCTAGCGTCAATTTATTGCTAAAATTGGACTCTGCTTCTGCCATTTCGAGTTTACAAACTGAAGATGTCAAACAGACAAAAATCAGCAACATTTCCAGAGACACATTCATGTTTAGTCAGAGGCAAAAAAAGAAACACAACCCAAGTATCAGGATGGAAAACTGGAAATTGCGATAATTAACTAACATTTATGATAAAGTAAACGAAAGAGGATTTGTCAAAAAAAAAAAGTAAACGAAAGAGGAAAGTAAATGAAGTTGAAGAGTAATACGTTGACGAATGATTTTTCTCCTTTTTTCTTCTAAATTTGCCAGAAAAGCGACGACGACTTTCCCTGTCGGAATTTAATGGCAGTCACGAACAAATACCAACCAACTATTTCTCCCAGGACCAAGATTAAATGGAAGCCTTGACAAAAGAACAGACAAAAAGGTGGGTGCGTAGTGCGCACAGGGGCTACTTTTCTTTGCTTTCAAACTAGAGCTTGAAAATGTAAAGAGCATTTCTTTATAAAGGTGACTGGTGAGGGCTCAGGCGTGGCGTGATTGCACGATGTGTTCGCATCTGTCGTTTCTTCTTCGAACCAAAAAAAAACTGAGCACGGAAAACGTGATGGTTTGTTGCCTTCAGTCATTGCAAGAATGGGAAGCCAGGGCAACAGAACTACTGTCCTAATTAGTAATTACAGATCATCGGCCAAGTTGTCATTATCTGCAATGGCGACATCTATTTTTGTACTCCAAGAATAAAAACGTTTATCGTTTCATGGGCCGCGTACTTTGGACCTGGGTTTTCTTTTTTATCTAAATTCTAGAAGAGGTTGCGGGCTTGGACAATTTGCTTGGTCTTGGGCTAAATTGTGGCAGATTCCAAAGAAAAATATAATCTGATAATCCATGTATATAGTTTGATTTGATTTGTATTATGTAAAATATTAAAATTTTATATCAAAAATTGTCTCAAAACACCAATCGCAGAACCTTTTTTTATAATTTTTATCACATTCAATTATAATGTTTATTCAATTTTAGTTTGCATTACTTTGTGTCATTTCATGTCATCATTGTATCATGTCTAAATTTACTACGTCTCATACGTCCAAGTTAAAATTGCAAACGACAAAAAATGAAAATAATATCAATTTAATAATCAAGCTGGCCTAACTGTTATGTCCAAAAATATTGAAAATATCAATTCTAAATGAAGTGTCCAATAGCTATAAGAAAAACTCTAGCCTGAAATCGGAAGAAGACCTTTCATATACACGTAATGATAAACAAAATCAGATTTATGTAAAGCATCCATTGACAAACTATATCCCTTCGATCTGTGCATCAGTTTCCTCTTTCTCCACTTCTCATTACACTTGCAAACTAATCAAATAATTACATTGCAAACGCTTTAAGCAAAAACAAAGACTACTATCACGAAAGGGAAAACCAGCGACTACACTTGATACATAATGGTGATTTCAGTACTTTTGAAAGTTCTAAAGTATGAATTTTTCTCACCTCGATCGATGAGTATCTTGAGCATGTTGGGAATCAAGTCGCGAAGGTTCAATAATATACCTTGACATGAGATGTGCAGTGTCTTTCCACCATGAAATCTCTCTTTCCTTTTCACGAAGCTCTTGCCTTGCATGTCCCAAAGCAGCTTCTAGTTCTCTTATCTGTTGTTCCTGCCTTGTTTCGAGCAACTCATGCAACTTTCTCTCGAGTTCATATGGGGGAAGCCCAGAATGCGAATCCGAGCAGTCTTCTGCTTGACCATCAATTGGAGGGTCAATTACTTCCCCGCAGCTTAAACCATAGCTTCTCGCTGAAGTAGTTCTGTTAACGGTACTCTCCTATAGTTGCAAATAATACCATTTAACATCTTTGGGGAATTAATAAAGATTCCATTTGTTAGTACAACTCACAAGTTACATTTGATTAAAAATAACCAATGTCAAAACTATAGTATATCAAATTCTAATTAAACATTAAAGGTTGACCAAGGTGCAGCAGCCTAACATAGGACATATGCCCTTATGCGACTATGGGTCTGGTGTCTGGCTAGCTGGTACTCCCTATGTCCCATTAAAATTGTCATTTGTTGACAAAACATGTAGTTTTAAGAAATTAAAGATTCTTTATGTCATATCATATAAATGACTTAAATTGATCAAATTATCTTTAAAAGTGATAAGCATTAAACTTTTTAATAATTAAAACTGAAGTATAATAAAAGATAAAAAAGAAAATATAGTATTAAAATTTGTTATTTTTTTCAATGTAACATTTTTAATGGGACAATTTATTTAATCAAAAATGACAAATTTATTGGAAGTATTGGACTTAATGCAATTATGAGCCTAACAAAAATACAATACTATTTTTTTTACTTATTATTTTTGTATGCAAACTGTTTTTTTTTTTTTTGCCTTCTACTTTCAAAGCAACGATCAAATACGAATGAATTCAAGTTAGACATGCGAAATCAAGAATTTCCAAGCTTTATTTATACCTTTATGGTTTCCTGAGGTGGGTTTGCGAACAATTTTCCAGTATCCAATTGGAACTGCAAACGTTCCAACTCAACTTCAAGTTCTGCTTCAAGTCTATCCATTTCCTCTAAACAATCTTCTGGTTTCGGCACCACATCATTACATTTCAGGGACTGATCAAACAATACTTTATCTGATGTCATATTGTTGTTAAAACCCAAAACTTCCTCCACGCCATCATTTGATTCAAGCTTCTTAGCAACTTGTAGGTCAGTACTTCCCAGTTCCCCTTTAACATTTTGAAGAACACTCTCCATTTGGATTCTCAGTTCCGTCATCTTTTGAAGTTCATTTTTACTCTCAGCAATCAAATGGAGCAAACAGCACCCTATTCCCGCATTGAAATTAGCTTCTTTCCCACATCTTTCTGATTAAACAAGGAAAAAAAGAAAAATCACTACAATTTGCAATATAAAATCCAAAAGTATATTTCTAAACCAAGTACTACAATTTTCACCTGGTGATGAATCAGGAAGATTGGTTACCGGAGATGGTGGCACGTTATCGTTCCCTTTTTTCCTGTCTCCAAGAATCCTCTTCACCTTTCCACACATAAGGCCAGACAACAAGCGAGCAGCGATCCGGCGTGGCGTCGAGCAGTCTAATCCTCTGCAATCGTCCATAAGGAGGAGGGCTTGTTCTTCGTCGTCTTGGAGTAAAAGCACGTCGGCGATGCGCAAAGGAGGGGAAGATTTGGGCTTATGGAAGGGAGAGAAAAGGAGGGGCTTAAACTTGGAGACAATCGGCATCGGGATTGAGATAATCCGGCGACAGGCGAAGGGAAGAGATAAGATGAGAGAGTGACAGAAAAAGAAGCAAATGAGAAGGGAAAGTACGGAGGAAGATAATGGAAGCGTTTTCAATTGTGGAGAGATTTGGAGGGAAAGTTTTGATTTTGGGCTTTTTCTGCTATATTTTTTGTAGGTGTATTCGCCACTTTCCATAAATGCCGTACCGAGGTTCCACTTTTGCAATTATTTTAATCTTTTTTCCGACATCACCATAATATTATTTCGTTTTATAAAAATTATATACTACTAATAAATCATAATATAAATGAATAAAGAAATAAATTATAATATATCATCTTATTATTTAGTAAATGTTAAAATGAAAAATAAAAATAAATATTTTTAAATTTATTGATTAATAAAATATATGATATAATTTAATAATATATACAAATATATATATGATTTAAACATCAATAATGTATCATACATGAATCATATACAGATGTTTTTAAGAATTTTCCACACAAGCCCTTAATCATATTAAAGAGAGTGTTGGATTGAAATTGACAAAATTAAAGTATTTTGAAGAGAATTATGTAAAATCATATCGTTGTATGTCAGAGGCCTTAGGCATTTCTATTGTTAATGAATAATAGTAATTCTTATGTTTTAGTTAAATACATTAGAACAATTTTGATGTAACAGTATATTGACCCTTTTAAATAATTAAAAAAATCTTAATTGTCTTTAAAAAAAACATTAATATATGGTATGTGGGGTTGGTATAGGAGCGGATATTAGGTAGTGGCATTGCGGCAATTGAACGAATATAGCATTACTCTACAAAATACTAAGAAAATCCAAGACAAAAATGGAGGAAAATGTGGCTTAGTCCTTATTTTATTTGATAATTTATGTCTTACTAGCATAGAAGGTAGACTAGAAGAAGGGCATCTTACACGTGTGTTTGCTTTTCGCCGGTATTATTAATTTTATGTCTATTATTTTGTCATATTTAAAATTTAAAAACAAAATAAATTATAAAGAGTTACCAAACTATTTTTATTTTTTTTAAATTCGAATTTAAATCTTATAATATATTATAAAAAATTTTTAATTATTCGATAAAAATTTGTTAACACATATACTCAACCACTTGTTTTGTACATATCATAACCTTGTTTTATTTTGTTGCTTAAAATTCATACATAAGACTATATCTTAAATTCCATTGATCAAATTGAAAAGCTAGTTTTGATGGATGATAATATTGATTTTGATGAGGTTAAAAATAAAGAAAAAATTTATTAATATATTTTTTAATAAAATAATTAAAAAAACTTGAAATTACAAGTAAAAAAATAATTTTCTCTCCTCATTATTTTGTCATTATTTTTCCAAACAGACCGCTCTAATGACTCCCAGCCGTCCAAACTCAGCAGAGGTCAACATCCACCAACCTGACATAGTTTCTCACCAAAAGCTGTGAAAATTTCATCGATTTTGGTGATGATTTCTTAATATACTTGTTACTTTAAGATTCCATTTTTCATTGTTTTTGGGTTGCAAATAAGAAAAACGCCATGGACAAAGCTTGCGAAGGAGGGTAGAGGTTGATTGAGTGAGTGGCTGACGCGTGAAAAATGCTCAAAGGTAGTAAGCAGTAACTTGTAAAATTGAAAAGAGAGAGAGCGCTTCAAACTGTAAATTGAATGCACGTGGAGTTTCCTTGCAAAAGCAATGGCAAAAAGCCGAAAACACATAATTTGGCTGTTGGTGGGCGGTGGCCCTGTGATTTTCATTATGGGAACATGAGTTTCTGACAGCTCGCTTCGTCAAGAATTATTGTAATCATGAAGCATTTCAGAACTCTCACGCTTTTCTTCTTTATCAAAGCCTTGTGGGGTTCGGAAAAGATATTAGATGGATCTGGGTCCGACCAAGCCTTAATTAAGTTTGGGCTTGATGGGTGGATCTGACCAAGTCTCAATCCATTCTTTTGTCTGGTCCAATTTATTCATGACAATTAATAAATTGTCATGAATAAATGAGGGAGATTTTTCACATTTAATATTTAAATATGAGATTATATCCCGTAAAAATAACATTATTAGTAAAGTTTTTAGATTTGATAGATGAAATTTAAGCATTGACATTGACGTGTAATCTTTAGTGAACGTTAAGTTATAAATTCTGCTTGTAGAGTTTAAAAACTCTATTAATAATATGTTGGATAATAATCTTTAAATATATCCTCTACTTTTAATAAAATATGGATATAAGTCTTTTATTTTTTATTACATGCAAATAAGTTACAAATTTTAATTAAAGTAAACCGTTAACTGACATTAATAGTAGGTTGTATTGCTTATGTGGCATCTTGACAGCCCACAATGTTGTCTAGATCCTTTGTCATGTAGGATACTACAAACAACTAGTTAATGTTATTTAACATATTTAAATTTATTTATATAATTTTTAAAGTTTGCGATTTTATTTACAGTAAATATGAAACTTCATAACTTATTTGCATGTTAATAAAATGTAAAAAGCTTAAATCTATTTTGTATCAAATGTTGATGACTTATTTAACTATTAAACTTTTTTTTAGAATGCAAATAAAAATTCAAAATCCAAACATATAGAATTTTCAAATTTTAAAAATTAAAACCTGATCGTTTCACTCAATATCATACATTTAGAATTTCATTTGACGCAAATTTAATGAAAATGTTTGGTTTAATATTGTTCAATAATCAAGTCAAAGATGTGGCCGTTGCTAATTGTAATTCTAAATTGGTTGGGGTATAAATAATGTTAAATATATTGGTATTAACATTACCGTCTAACACATTGAAACTATTAAACATAGATTCACTAACCCTTCTTTTGTGATTAACTAATTTGCCCTTCATTGACTTGTGTGTGACAAATATGGTTTGGTGGGCCATTTTTCTTTGTTTGACCAATCTTTCATGGCCTCTCTTTTTAGTTAATTATTGTTGCTGCTGCCGTGCCCTTGATTTAACAATCCGTATTTGATTTGATTTGATTTTGAGCAGGATTAGGCCCACTAAACGACTTCAAAATCCTTTTTTGTAAGGTGATGTTGATTGTAACAAGTGCATGGGATATAAACCCTTTTCAGAAGTTAGGCCATGAAACTACATCCTAAATGCACCATTAAATCCTACTTTCTTTCTTTCTTGATTTTATCATCATTCATATTTATACAATTAGGGTTATTTATAAGGGTTTGTATATGATGCATTGAGAGTAATTAATATTGGTTGGGATTGAGTGGTAAGGGACTCATTCCGCCTTAAGTATGACCTGAGTTTGAGTCATGCGTATGAAGCAAATCGTGCTGGGAGGGGCGCCCCACTTTCATGTGACCGAATCCGGAATGGTTCCATAAAGAGGATACCAGGGGGTCAAAGACCAAAAAAAATGATGCATTGACAGTTTTATAGTTTCTATACTAGACCTGATAATTTTAGACACGACACGAATAAATGACACGAGGTGACACGGGATTAAAATTAAGTAAAATTAATATATGAATGTGGTAAAAGCTAAAAATAACATTTTAAGTTTTCCGTGTCGACACGAATACACGACACGAACACGACACGAACACTGTTTTACATGACAGAAAACGAATTTTTAACACGAATTGCCAGGTCTATTCTATACACTGTCAATGCATTAGAGGTTGACACCTCATTAATTTACAAATTAAAAAATATACCAAGCCCTTAAAAATAAATATAAATATATATTTTTTAATTTGCTCATAAGGATCTATTGATGATGTGTCAACCTCGGATGCATTGACAGTGTATAGAAACTATACACTGTTAGTGCATCATATATAAAACCTATTTATAATATAACTTATAAATGAGTTTACATTTTGAGATAGGGTTAATGTAATTTGAAAAAGAACTCAAATTCAATTAAAAAGAAATTCGAATAATTCTACAGTAAAAATCTAACTTAATTCGTTTGCAGTTTGTATGAAACGCGTGCCAGAACCATAAAGTACAGATCAAATCTAATTAAAGTAGCTGTGAACCTTGATTATTGACATATTAAAGAAAAAAAAAAGGGCAAGAAATGGAGAATAATGAAGAAAATAGGAACCAGTCATTGTCGTCATCCAATCCAGTAACGCACGCAAAAATGTAAGAGACAGAACGCGGAGACAAAGCTGAGATCTTTGGTTGGATCCTCTCTTATTCGTTTGTTTATTTTTTTTTTTTGTTTGCTTCATGGTAACCAACCAACCTCTCCCAAGCCAAATCTCTGTCCATACAAAACCTTGTCAGAATATTCTCCTCTTCCTTCGTTGCCTTTCTCACTCCAAAACCTAACTCTTATCTCTTAACGTCCCTTGATTGAAAGCTAAGTTTCTCTGCCACTTCCCCGAAACTTTAATGCTTCAAAACCCGGCAATATTCCCATTCTTCTGCCAAGTGCCAATGCAATCATTTGGACAGTACTTCTTTTTCGTCTTCTTATTCTGCTGTTGATCTCTCTATATATTACCTCAATGTGGGTTTCTTTTCCTCTGGGTTGATTTGATTTTTGGCGGATCTTGGAGCAACAATGGCGTTGTTCAGGAAGTTCTTTTATCGAAAGCCACCAGATGGGCTTTTGGAGATCTCTGAAAGGGTTTATGGTACGCTTTTGTTTTCTTCTTTTCATATTTAATTTGCTTCTGTGAATGTTAAACGGTAATGGGATTAAAAAAATAAACACAATTTTATTTTTTAGCTGTTAGCTGGTGGTAACTGTTTCTGTGGGACTTGAATTAACATTGAATTTTTTTGTTAAAAGTATTTTCTTACGTAAATTGGTATATAACTGCATGTTTAATGTAAATTATGGAGTTCTTTACAGTAGTAAAAAGATGGAAGAGAATAGAATGAGAATAAGCTAATGCCGACTTGGGAAAAGTTCTTTTTTTTTTTTTTGGGAATGTTTGAATTGGAGACTGTAAAGGGTGCAATGGTGTTAAACTCCAGTTCATCAATGGTTTTGGTAATGCATACTTGCATGGTATAAATTGCTGGAAATGCTATGATAAAAATTTTACAAGTTCAAAATTTCAATGGGGCCTGTAAACTTTGAAGTAATATTACTTTAATGGACCATCTTCATCAAAAGTCAACCATTATGGTGTAAACTCTGCTGCTTGTCATAGTTGCAGGAATTCATCCTTTAAGCCATTAGCTAGCTTATATGCAAAAATAACCAGATGTTTTAGGCTAAGCATCATCTTGTTACTTGTTTAGATGCTGTTATTGATTGCCCTAGTTTCTATATGATGTATGTGTTTAATTATAATTGATTCATATTTGTCCTCTGTAATGGTTTTGAAAGGTTTACATAATGCTCTCTCTGTCTTTCTCTGGTCGTAGTAGCGAAATAGGTTTTGCTTTCCCTGTAAGAGTGTTTTAACTTGCTGCAATACGACGAATGGGGTGGAAAAACAACTGTATCTATGTTCTGTGGCAGTATACGTGAATCCATGATTGACATATCAATCACTGAACAGTATTATTGTATTACCTATTTAATAACCATTGTCCTGTTGTGTACCTTTGTAGTTTTTGATTGCTGCTTTGCAACGGACATTTTGCAAGATAATGGGTATAAAATCTACATCGGAGGCATAGTGGGTCAACTCCGTGATCAATTTCCTGATGCTTCATTCATGGTGTTTAACTTCAGAGAAGGAGAGTACCAAAGCCAGATTGCTAGCATATTAACTGAGTACGATATGACTGTAATGGAGTATCCTCGTCAATATGAAGGCTGCCCATTACTCACAATGGAGATTGTCCATCATTTCTTGAGATCAAGTGAAAGCTGGCTCTCATTTGGGCAACAAAATGTGATCTTAATGCATTGTGAAAGAGGCGGCTGGCCGGTTTTGGCATTTATGCTTGCCGCTCTCTTAGTATATCGGAAGCAGTACACTGGCGAGCAGAAAACGTTAGACATGATCTATAAGCAAGCGCCCCGTGAGCTTTTGAATTTGATGTCTCCCCCGAATCCACTACCCTCTCAACTAAGGTATCTTCAGTATGTCTCCAGGAGAAATGTGGGCTCAGAATGGCCTCCATCAGATAAGGCACTGACATTAGACTGTATCATTCTAAGATTTATTCCTAATATGGATGGTGAGGGGGGCTGCCGTCCAGTATTTAGGATATATGGACCGGATCCTTTTATGGCTGCTGACAGGACCCCCAAAGTTCTGTTCACTACACCAAAGAAAAGTAAACTTGTTCGGTATTACAAGCAGGTGCCTATGATTCTCTTTTATCTATGTAGTAACTTTTTCCTTCATTCTCTTTTTTTTGAAAGGAAGCTACTTCTTACTAATCACCATTCACAATGTAACTTCTTTTCCTTTCAACTTCAAGGATGAAGTTATGCTACTCCAAATCCTAATTGTTCTTTTAGATCTTTAAATTCTTCATTTGTTCTTGCAGGTGGATAGCGAACTAGTCAAAATCAACATCCATTGCCATGTTCTGGGTGATGTTGTGCTTGAATGTGTTAGTTTAGATAGTGATCACGAGCGGGAATCAATGGTGTTCAGGGTCATGTTCAATACAGCCTTTATAAGATCAAACATTTTGATTCTTAACCGTGAAGAAATTGACATCTTATGGAATGCTAAGGACCAATTTCCAAAGGACTTCAGAGCAGAGGTATATATTTATCTTCCTTTGTCCTTGGTTTTTTGTCTCATTCTGTTTGTTCTGTTTTTGGATAGTTACATTTTTATGTCTGGGTGAAGGTTATTTTCTCAAATATGGATGTTGCAACTTCTGTTATTTCATTTGATTTACCGGGTATTGAGGATGGCCTTCCCATGGAAGCTTTTGCTAAAGCTCAAGAGATTTTCAGCGATGTTGATCGGCTATCTCCAAGGACAGATGTAGCAAATATGCTTCAGCATATCTCAGTATCAAATATACTGCAAGAAAATTTCGAGACAGGTCCTCCCAAGGGTAAGGAAAGAGCCAGTGTCTTGCATGATGATAATGCCAAGGAGAAATCAGAATTACAGGTATCAGAGAACATCATCACTGGTCCAACATCCGCATCTTTGGAGAAACAATCTACATTCTCTTTTAAACCATCCTTGGATGCAAATTCAACTAGAAAGAAGTTTGAACCACAAGAAATCCAGGCCACGCCCCAAAAGCATGCACAGCCTACACCCTCTTTTGGATCATCTTCAGATCCGAGCCCAATTGATGGGAAAATTAAATTGCTAGAACTTCAAGTTGCTCCACAAAAAGCAGAACATTCTAACAGCTCTATTAAACCATCCCCAGAAGCCAGTTCAATTAGAAGGCACGTTGAATCTCAAGAACTTCAAATTGCTGTACAACAGCCTGCTCAATCTACATCATCTCAATATACATCACCTTTCAAACCAACCCTGGATATAAATTCAATCAGAAAGAAAGCTGAACCTCAAGAACTTCAGGTTGCTCTTCAACGGGCTGCACAACCTAAGATAATATCCCAGCGAGTGCCTCAGTGTTCAATCTCCACTTCAGTTTCATATTGCAATCCCTTGCAAGTTTCACCTGTGCCAATATCAAGATACCATAGTGCACCTTCAGCTCTTGGCATTACAGCTCTATTGCATGATCATGCTGTATCTAAAAGTGAAGAACGCATTCATCCTGGGACATCACCTTTATCTTCCTCAGCTATTTCATCTCCTTTGTCAAATGCACCTAAACCTCTGCAGCTTAGTCTTGCAATTTCTTCATCAAATCCTTCTTCACCTGTTACACAAGCTATCGGTGAAGCTCTCCTAATAGCAAAAGCTTCTCCAATCCGTTCACCTCAAGCAACCTTAAAAGAAACACATACTGAACATCCAGGAACCACTTTACTTCATAGAGGTCAGTCATCATTTGTTCCTCTTCCTCCTCCATTGCCTTCCTTTTCAGGAGCATCTTCTGCCATGGCGAACTGTAATTTAACCCCATCTTCTGCTTCTCAACCCCCTTCTTTACCAGTGGTATCTCCTTCTCCTGCAGCCAAGAACTCTTTACAGTCTCCCCCACTGCCTCCCTCTCCTCCACCTTCCTTTTCAGGGGCATCTTCATCTCCCTTGGTTAAGAATTCACTTCAATCTCCCTCTCCTTTTTCTAGTGAATCTCCTCCTATTGTCAAGAACTCACTACAATCTCTCCCTAGCCCTCTCCTGCCTTACTATTCAAGTGTATCATTAGCTCCCTCAGTCGAGAACTTGTTCCAGTCTCCCCCTCCCCCACCTCCACCCCCTCCATTCTCAGGCATTTCTCCATCTTCTATTGCAAAGAGTTCGTCTTCGGCTCCCCCTCCTCCTCCACCACTCCCTACTGTTGCTTCCTCTTCCTCAGCTACTTGCTCAATTTCTTCTCCACCACAGCTTCGGACATCAGGACCTCCACCACCTCCACCTCCCCTGTATTCTGTATCTGTCTCAGATACTACTAGTAAACCCCTAGTGCCACAGCCACCCCCTCCTCCTAGTCTTGCTTCAAAGGGTCCTCCGTCAAATAACTCTGCACATGTTCCACCTGTGCCGCCTCCTCCAGTCCCTTGTTCCAAGGGATTATCTAAAGCAGGTGGTACCTCTCCACAGTCAAACTCAGTAAGTAATGGCAATATACCTTCAATTCCAGGATCACCTCCTACTGCTCCTTTGAATTTGAAGGGACGGGCCATATCACGCACAGGTTCTAAAAATCAGGCTCAACCCAGAAAGTCAAACTTGAAGCCATATCATTGGTTGAAGTTGACAAGGGCCATGCAAGGAAGCTTATGGGCTGAGGCACAAAAACCTGAGGAAGCTTCCAAGTACATACCTGTCACAGAAATATTTTAGTTCGTATAATAATATAGAGATGTACTATGGTTCTTTTTTTTTTTTTAAATTGTGATAGGGCTCCAGAATTTGACATATCAGAACTCGAGAGTCTTTTCTCTGCGGCTGCACCAAATTCAGATAGTAGTAGCAGGGATGGGAAGTCAAATCGTCGTACCTCAGCCCGTAAATCTGAGAAAGTCCAGCTGGTAATTAGCATGTTAATTTTTTTGAAAATGTGGAGGCCCATCATAGTTCTCTTGATTGCCTCACCCAAGGTTGTAAATCCTATTTTTGTACAAACTGGAGCTGAAAGGATTTTTTTTTGTTCCTTTATACCTGTCTACTGATCCATACTTGGTTCTAGATGGTTATTTTCCATAATGTTCTTTTTTTCCTGGTTTGCCACTCTTTATCTTCTTGATATACTCTTATGCAATCAGAATTTGCTGTCTCACAAGAAATTCATTGATGTTGCAGATTGAGCTTAGGCGGGCATATAATTGTGAAATCATGCTCACTAAAGTTAAAATTCCTTTGCCTGATTTGATGGTAAGATAAACCATATGGCATTTACAGGACTTAATTCTCAGATGTTTATATGTTAGGCTCAGATATTTTTCTCTTTTTTTTTTTTCTTAAATAACTTTTTTCCTTGCCACTTGACTACCAAAATCATACATAATATCACATTCCACATTGATGTTTATGAATTGTGTAGGAAATCAAAGTATTGTATTGAAAGACTTAAGATAAAACTGTACATAGGTACCCTATTTATATACAAAGAACTTCTAACCAAATAGGAAAGTATATCAGTCATAATCCTAGATATTATTCTAATTAATAGAATCTATAATCGAGTGATTCTCTAACCTTAATGCTAGGGATACACATATATACTGATTTCCTAAAATAACAAATTAATTAAAACAGTAGTTGACTTTCCAATAATATTCTTGACACTCCCTCTCAAGCTGGTGAATAAATATTGTCCATTCCTAGCTTGGTTACAATCTTGTGGAAGAGTGGATTGTTAAGTCCCTTGGTTAGAACGTCTGCTAGCTGTGATTCGCTTGGTACATAGGGTGTGCAAATGAGACCACTGTGAAGCTTCTCCTTAATGAAGTGTCTGTCAACTTCAATATGTTTTGTTTTGTCATGCTGCACAGGATTGTGTGCGATGCTAATTGCAGATTTGTTGTCACAGTAGAGCTTCATAGGGCCATCCCACTTGAGTCTTAGATCTTCCAAAATGATCTTCAACCATAGTAGCTCACATACACCTTGTGCCATTGCCCGAAATTCTGATTCTGCACTTGATCTTGCCACAACATTCTGCTTTTTGCTCCTCCAAGTAACTAAGTTTCCTCCCAAAAAGGTGCAAGAACCTGTGGTGGATCTTCTATCAACCACTGAGCTTGCGTAGTCAGCGTCGGTGTAGGCCTCCAAAGTGAGCTTATCACCTTTTTTGAACAAAATTCCCTTTCCTGGAGTTCCCTTGAGATAGTGCAATATTCTGTGAACTGCATGCAAATGGAGTTCCTTAGGGTTGTGCATAAATTAGCTCACCACACTAGCTGCATAGGCAATATCGGGCCGTGTGTGGGAAAGGTAGATTAGTCTACCAACCAGTCTCTGATATGATTCTTTGTCTGTAGCATTGTCTCCCTCTACTTCTCCAAGTTTATGATTAGGATCAATTGGTGTGCTGGATGGTTTGCACGCCAATTTTCCCATGTCTCGCAAGAGATCGAGGACATACTTTTGTTGGGATATAAAGATCCCTTGTTTCGACCGTGCCACTTCAATGCCCAAGAAATATTTCAAGTTTCCTAATTCCTTAATCTCGAACTCCTTTGCCAAACATCTTCCCAAGTTCTGCCTTTCCTTTTCACTATTTCCCGTCACTATGATATCATCAACATAGACAATGAGAGCAGTAACTCTCTCTGAACCTGAGTGTTTTATGAATAAGGTGTGATCCCCTTGGCTCTGCTTGTACCCCATGGAATGCATTACCTTGGCAAATCTCCCAAACCAGGCTCTTGGTGACTGTTTTAGGTCATATAGTGCCTTCTTGAGCTTGCAAACCTTATTTGCAGCCATGTTTCTATTGAATCCAGGGGTTATTTCCATATAGATTTCCTCCTCAAGATCTCCGTGCAAGAATGCATTTTTTACATCAAACTGTTGTAAAGGCCAGTCAAAGTTAACTGCCAAAGATAGAAGAATTCTCACCGTATTCATCTTGGCAACTGGAGCAAAGGTTTCTTGATAATCTATTCCATATGTCTATGTGTATCCTTTAGCCACCAGCCTAGCTTTGTACCTCTCAAGCGTTCCATCTGCTTTATGCTTAACTGTAAAGACCCACTTACATCCCACCGGTTTCTTTCCTCTTGGTAGCTCCACAATCTCTCAAGTATTGTTCTTCTCCAGGGCCTGCATTTCAACATTCATAGCATTCTTCCAATTTTCACAATTTAAAGCCTCTGATAATGTTTTTGGAATGGATACTGTGTTTATGTTTGTAAGGAAACTTCTATGAGATGGAGAGCATTTCTCAAAGGACACAAAGTGGGATATTGGGTATAATGGATGTTTTGTGCACTCTCTAGCTCCTTTCATAAGGGCTATGGGCAAATCAATGTCAGATAAGAAATCACTTTGAGGAGTAGAGCTAGAAGATATTACCTCATTTCCAGGATTTGAGTCTGATGATTGGTCCGGCCTTGGTTCAGGGGCTAGACTTTTCCTTCTTGAGTAAACCTGTGAGAACCGATTGTCAGTAGTGGCCTTTCCCCCATCTGCTTGTGAACTAGGTTGTAAGGAGGATTCATTTTGGGTTTGTGAAGGTGGAGGCTCAGGTTGCTCAATTGTAGCTTTAGGAGAGGTTTCGATCTTGGGTTGGAATTTAGAAGATGATGATGGCAAGTCAAGGAGAAAGAAGTCTCGATCCTTATCTTCCACAAATGTTGTCTCCCCTGAAGATAAGGTTGAGTGAAATATGGTTCTGTTTCAATGAAGGTAACATCTGCGGAAGATTAGGAGTTGTTTAGTAGGTGGGTGATAGCACTTGTACCCTTTCTGTGTTGAAGAGTATCCCACAAAGGCACACTTGATAGCTCTAGGGGTCTAACTTTCCTCTATTTTGGCTGTGGACATGAACAAATGAGACACCCAAATACTCTGGGAACAAGATGGTTTGTTTGTACTAAGATTGGATAAAAGTGAGACAATACCTCCATGGGACTCTTGAAGTTTTTAACACCTCGGGTGGTAACCTGTTTATTGACATGTGTGGCTGTAAGAACTGCTTCCCCCCAAAGGAATTTTGGCACATTTTTCTGAAATAATAATGCTCGAGTAGTGTTTAGGAGATGGCCATTTTTCCTTTCTGGAACTCCATTTTGTTGTGGAGTAGAGACACAGGATGACTCATGAATAATACCTTCTTGTTGAAAATATGGGGAAAGTGTTTGGTTGAAATAATCTTTTGCATTATCTGACCTAAACCTTTTGATTTGGACCCCAAATTGGTTTTTTATCATGGAAAAGAAGTTTGGGAGGATATCACTCACATCAGATTTTGATTTAAGCAGAAATATCCAGGTAACTCTTGTACAATCATCAATAAATGAAACAAACCAACGTGCTCCGGAAATATTTGGAATTGTAGATGGACCCCATATATCACTATGAATCAACTCAAAAGGAAAAAGACTTCTTTTGTTATTGGTGGGAAAGGTAGCACGTTTGTGTTTTGCAAGTTCACATGCATCACAATGAAATTGCTTATCAACTAGTCCTTTGAACAAAGAAGGGAACATAATTTCAAGTGTTGAAAAAGAAGGATGTCTGAGCCTAAAATGGTGAAGCCAAATTGTGTCTTTATTGGTGAGGTTTTGTCCAGAAAGGTAGGTTAGGTGCTGGTTCCACTTACCAACTTTCGATTTCTCTAATTCCTCAAGATAGTATAATCCGTCCTTCTTCTTAGCCCGTCCAATCATCATTCCCGAGCCCTGGTCTTGAAATAGACAATAAGATGGTTGCAATTCATGTCATGAGAAAGCTTGGATATTGATAAAAGATTGGTGGACAATTTGGGAACATGTAGGACATTTTTCAAAGTAAGGTTAGGACTGATTTTTATTTCTCCTACCCCAGCTACCGTGGCCAAGGAGCCATCGGCAGTAGCAATTTTCCTACTACTAGAACAAGGTGAATATGAACTAAAGTTTTGAAAGGAATGAGTCATATGATCTGTGGTTCCTGAATCAATAATCCACAAATGTTTAAAGGTTCTATCTGAGGCATTTAAAGCGTAAGAGGTTGGAAGTTTACCTGAATGTATCAATGAATAGGTACCTGAAGGTTTTTCGAGGATACTTAGGATATTTCTCAACTTTTCAATCTCTTCTTTGTTGAGACTGCCCAACTCCTTTGGTGCTGCAGTGGTTGTTTCTGCAACTTTTGACATCTTTCACAAATCAAAACTTGCTGAAGGATAGGTGAGAATCAGGGATAAATCGGCAATGAAGGCCAAGCAACAAAGAGAAGCCACCAATGATGAAGAACAGAGGAAAAATTCAAGGCTGATAAAAAAGAACACATGAAATACTCTGTTTTGTCTTTAGAAAACAGAGCAAAGACAACAGTGATGAAGGCTGGAACAATAGAACCAGAATCGAGCCTATAGAGATGAACAAAAACAAATTTTGGTGATGAAGGCTGGATGAGAAAATGGCTATGAAGGCCTAAGGCAGAAAATCAGCAATGAAGGCTGAAGAAGAAACTGCAGAAAATCAGCAATGAAGGCTGAAGAAGAAATTGCAGAAAATCAGCAATGAAGGCTGAAGAAGAAACTGATTTCCAAGAAAAAAACCTAAAGCTCTTGATACCATGTAGGAAATCAAAGTATTGTATCGAAAGACTTAAGATAAAACTGTACATAGGTACCCTATTTATATACAAAGAACTTCTAACTAAATAGGAAAGTATATCACTCATAATCCTAGATATTATTCTAATTAATAGAAGAGTTTGTGTATGATGCACTGACAGTGTATAGTTTCTATACACTGTCAATGCATCAGAAGTTGACACCTCATCAATAGGCCTTTATGGGCAAATTAAAAAAAATTTATTTATATTTGCATATAAGGGCCTATTGATGAGGTGTCAACTTCTGGTACACTGACAGTGTATAGAAACTATACACTGTCAGTGCATCATATATAAATCCTTAATAGAATCTATAATCGAGGGATTCTCTAACCTTAATGCTAGGGATACACATATATACTGATTTCCTAAAATAACAAATTAATTAAAACAGTAGTTGACTTTCCAATAATATTCTTGACAAATTGTTGCCCCTGAAATATTCTTCAGTTGGTCTTTACATTTTTGCTTCTCTGCCACTATCTTGCAGAGTTCAGTCCTTGCCTTAGATGATACAGCATTAGATTCTGATCAGCTTGAGAACCTTATTAAGTTTTGTCCTACAAAAGAAGAGATGGAATTACTCAAGGTATTGAAAATATGTGCTTATCTTTTCTGTATCTGTACTCTTAAAGTAATAGTTTTCAGGTTTTCGGATTCTTAGATGTCCATAAGTATCTGTGTAGATGAAATCATTTGGTACATTATGCAAATAATCATGGTTTAAGTGATAATCATATTTCTATTTTCAGGGTTATAATGGAGATAAGGAAAACTTGGGCAAATGTGAACAGGTCAGTGGACTATCTTTGTGTTTTACACTTTTCTTCAACAATTTAGTTTGCATTTTATCTGATTACCTGCCTAGAGTTTGGTTACAGTTTTTCCTAGAACTGATAAAAGTGCCACGGGTGGAGTCAAAGCTAAGAGTTTTCTTATTCAAGATACAATTCTGTTCTCAGGTATGATAACCTACGTCATCAGATTGGTATGAGATGCTTTCTGTTGTTGTTGTCATCTAATTGGTACATTTGCTCTTTTCCAGGTTTCTGACCTTAGAAATAGTTTGAATATCTTAAACTCTGCAGCTGAAGAGGCAAGTTGATTTTTCCTTTTTACATAAATTAGCTTTCTCAACTGAAGGTATTCATTTTCTGAACAATTTAGTCATTTGTACCATTTCGACAATGCATTCATCAGGTGAGGAATTCGGTCAAATTGAAAAGGATCATGCAAACTATTCTTTCTCTAGGAAATGCTTTGAACCATGGAACTGCAAGAGGTGAGTGATTTCATTGATGAGGCAAATTTTATTAATAGATGAAGAACATC
Organism: Heritiera littoralis; assembly: GCA_031772115.1. Taxonomy (NCBI): domain Eukaryota; kingdom Viridiplantae; phylum Streptophyta; class Magnoliopsida; order Malvales; family Malvaceae; genus Heritiera; species Heritiera littoralis. Next base: position 1,043,311 of record JAPDPK010000003.1, read on the forward strand.
TTATTGCAGTAATCTTTTAGTGTTCCATTCTGTTGAGATAGATTAGTCAAGGGAAAACAAGGCCAATCTCCTCATTGCTGATTTGCCTTCTGTTATTTTGCTTGAATGAGCTGTTTTTGTCTCCACTTCCTTATTGTTAATTGAGACTAAATATTTAACGCAATCCTGTAGTTAATTACAGTTTGTTGTGCACCGAAGGTGTCCAGTAATCCTGTGATTTTCTCCCCACTGCTAAGAATAGAAATTTTGAATTTAAATGAGTTTCTGGTCACTCTAATTTGATATTTTGTTTGTCAACCATCTCTGCAATTGCTATTGTAGTTCTCTACACTCTTGTCCCTAGATAGCAGTTCCTTACAATCTTTTGAAGGTGCGTCAATTTAATCCCAACTGTTTTAGAAATTTATAATTTCCCTCCCACAGGTTCTGCTATTGGTTTTCGGTTGGATAGTCTCCTTAAACTCACTGACACTCGAGCTCATAATAACAAGATGACTCTCATGCATTATCTATGTAAGGTAGAAGATTATTTATCTTACTTTACCTCACGCTGATCTTTGCTGTTAAATTTGCCTGGATAACTTGATGTTTCTTGCACTTGTACACTAATGTTTCAAGATGGAATGTTTCTGTGTTTGTTTATAAGACCATAGTAAAATGCTTGGATGTGTGCAGACATTTGGTTGTAGTCTAACTTTAAAATGTGAAGGTTGCCAAGATCATAAACAATTCTTGCAGAAAAATGCATGGCATGTTGATTTGTTTTACATTTGGAATGATGGAAATTCAATTATGTAAATATAAAAAGATCAATCCAGACTGCTAGTTACTCTGCAATATCTTTTCTTGCTGAGTAAGCTTATCATCTCTTTACAAGTGGTTTCTACAAGTAAAAAAGCTTCATGCTTCTTTGGAGTGTGTCTCTTTTGATTAAAAGATGGATAAAGAGTTGTTCTTGAAGTTCCTTATCCTTCAGTCTGAATGCATGTTTCAAATTTATGAGAGATTCTATTATATTCATTTCTTTTTCCCAAAAACAAAAAATATGGGTTAGAAACTGTTTAATTTAGCTGCTTATATTGCTTTTATTACCATTGCAAACCATAACTTATTCTTTATGAATATATTAATTTATAATTGCTGCTAATGGCCCGTAATGTTTAGGTCCTGGTCAAAAAGTTGCCAGAATTACTAGATTTTCCAAAAGACCTTGTGACTTTGGAAGCTTCAACAAAGGTAAATTTATTATGACCTTAGAGATCATACTTATTTTCTTAGCCATTGGCATGCTGCTGAGCAAAATTGTTGATTTCCCATGCAGATACAATTGAAATATTTGGCGGAGGAAATGCAAGCCATTAGTAAAGGGCTGGAGAAAGTTGTGCAAGAATTGACTGCCTCAGAAAATGATGGTCCTGTGTCTGAAACTTTTTGCAGGGTAATTCCCATACATCAACTAGTTATTGTGCATGTCAATAAGGTTTCTGCGCATTCATGTGTTGCTTGGATTTTCTGCTGGTAATGGATGCATTGCTTGTTAGAGGATACTATAAACTTGGCTTTTCTGAATCTCTCCCTCCCCTCTCCTCTAAAATAACAGTGTTCCATTTTTTTAAAGAGGAAAAAGATCATGTATTAAAGTTTTCGGTCAAGCCCTTCAGTAATTAGCAGATCAGATCTGGCCTTTGCACAAGCTAATATTGGGATTTGAAAGTCAATCTTGGTTATAAGATATTTGCTAAGACCTGTTGAGATTGGAGGCTTTGGTCCAAAGTGCTTCTACTTCTCGTTTTTCTTTTTCTTTATACTTTTTTAACCAACAACTAATGTTTTTATTTATTTAAACATTCAGACTTTAAAGGAGTTTCTTAGTTTTGCTGAAGGTGAAGTCAGGTCTTTGGCTTCGCTTTATTCTACTGTGGTATGTATTGTTTTAAGGAGTTTTACTTCTGACATCTGTAGTGTGCCTGCAACATAGCAAACTCATTAGCATTTCTAAATTGGATGTCTTCAGGGTAGAAATGCAGATGCATTGGCTCTTTATTTTGGGGAAGATCCAGCACGTTGCCCATTTGAACAAGGTAGTTGTTAGTCTTAACAAGTTTGTTCAATGCTTACTGATAGCCTTGCAACAGTATAGGACCGTAAAGTTTATCAAAAGAACAATTCATTTACATTTTGTTATTCTTCTTCTTGATAAAGTGAAGTGGGGACAAGATTGAGGGGAGGGTTTTTGAAGCCTGGCTGAATGGAAATTTAATGGTCGAATTAATCAGAAGTCATCTGTGACATGTTCGTTTTCTTTTACTGTAGAAATATTTCTGCTAATCTTCAATAACAATAGGTAGTGTTGGGTGATTTTGCATCGGAATGGAATTGAGGAAGCTATTGTTTTTTTAATTACTTAGGTGTACGCCTGTAGCAAAGTTAGTATGGTTTAGATATTATAGCTGGCATTTATGCTAATATGTTCGTTCAAAGTAATTTGACGATATATGCGCTTATATACCATGACTTTAAATGCATTGGACTACTATTAACCAACATGCACCCATGTGAATCACGGCTGCAGAGCTGTTTTACATTTTGACTGTTGCACTTTTACTTTATTTTATTAAGATGTGTCACTTTCAGCTCACTTTTCCTATAGTTGTGTCTACTCTGCTCAACTTTGTGAGGATGTTTGTTCGAGCACATGAGGAAAACTGCAAGCAGCTTGAGCTGGAAAGGAAGAAAGCACAAAAGGAAGCAGACAATGAGAAGCTGACAAGTAGTATTCCCACAAAGGAGTCTGAACGCTTGATATCAAGTCTGATCAAAAGTGCCGATATTCAATGATGGGCGCTTTTAAGCTCCATATTTCAATCTTTGATCATGACATTCTGATTCTCCCGTATGAAAATAGGTACAGTTTTGCTCCATGGAGGGAAAACTCATGGAAGCTCAGAGCACAAATTATAGCTGGCGAGTCACTGTCACCATGTCATGGAGAAGAATGTAACGTGTATAATTCGACAGAAAGATTAAGGAGTTATAAATTAAGACGCAGGTGGTGCATGGCGGTGCCAAATACCGATTTCAAATAGTAAGGCTACGCTAACTGCATTCTGGTTTGGACATCTATGCTGTTACTGAATTCTACACCTTCTAATTCAGTCTTTAACATGCTTTCTGGTTATGGAGCAGAGCTGATGGATGTGGTTCATTAGGACCTCTCAAGCCACTTGTATAGACACCTCTCAAAATTTTTGTTGTAAAAACGTAGAATTACGTAATAGTTTTATTCTCTTTCAACATACAGATGTTCTTTTTCTGTAAATTTTTAGTTATATGAATGTAAATGTCGATATGGATCAAAGTTTCCCCATTCTTAACTGAACTGCACTTGGCTCATTCTTCTCTCTCCCTCTTTGTAAAGTTACTATTCTGGCAATCAGTGAAGAAAACTACAGAAATTGCATGAATAAGTTCCTTGTCTGACTCACTTGACAATCAACAAAACATATTCCTTGAAAATCTCGATTTAAACAGAACCTTAACCAGATTTAAAGACATGTTATATTAGATAGATAGCAGTTTGGGGAACATATGGTAGCTATCATGCTGCCTTCTGATATATTTGCATTTATACGAATACAAAGCTTTTGATATTTGCTGAATAAAAAATTTAAGTAATTATTTCTTTTTGAGTTCATGGGGTTGATGATTTAGGCTGCTCAGTGATGGAGCGAGCAACTGCTGAGGCTAAAGCTACAGTGAAGTTAGGATCTCTTGTTAAGGATGCAACATAGTCTTCGATTCTTTTCTTGTTGTCGTCGTCCTTGGCGGTGCTGTAATCTTGCGTAACACTTGGAGGGTTTCTACTGTTCTGTATGTCGGACCCTGAAAGAGTGAGATCAAGAGTGACGGTCGGTCGGAAAGGATTATCCAGAAATGGATAGGGAAAGCTTGTCGTAGTGGACAGTATTGCAGAGCTGTCTGTCGAACACAAAGATTGTCCTGGTGTAGCATTAACATCATGGTTGTGTTGCCCTTCGTATGTTGCAATAATAATAGATTTCTCCTCCGCGCATCGCTGAACCTAGAAACAAAAGAAAGCTTCCATTAATCGCTTAATTGCTTCATACGGTTTTCTACTATTTTCCAAGGTAAGATTGTTAATGAAATCAGTGCTGATGCTGGAAGATGGCTCAGAATATAGCAGTTTGAGCATGAAATATTACTGTACCTTCTTTTTGACAGGGCATCCAGGAGCCATAGAGCACCTGAAATAAGCTCGAGGCGACGGATTATCTTTAGTAACTTTCTGGCCGTATTTCCTCCATTGAAATCCATCTTTAACTATCTAAAATCAGAGTCATAGAATTATATACATATAATAATCAAGAACATAGACTATCAGACATGCAAAGAAACCTAGCTAGGGTAAAGATATGATGATGAGTGATGACTTACAAGGCTTTTGTCCCTAGGGTCCGTTTTCACAAAAACCTGCGACGTCTTTGCTACAGCTGGAACTTCATGTCTTGATCTGTTGTGTGAGTATTCATCGTTCAAACCAAACCGCGTTAAGCGGTTGCAGCCTGTTGGTAATTGCGAGCTTGATTCCTGGAGATAGGCTTGGTGAAGCATGTTGTACTTGCTGCTCATTGCTTCAAACATCAATCTAAGAGCTTGGTTCTCTTTCTGCAGATTTTCCAATTCCTCTTGGAGAGCTTCGACCTTGAAAAAAAAAATTGTTCTTAAACGCAAGAAATTAAAGAAAAGAAAGGTGACAGATCGTAAAGAGAGAGCTATATGTATTAACCTTTTTTTTGTTAACAGCATCCATGGCAGTTGGACTCTCAGATAAAAAGGCAAAACCTCTGATTAATTTGTTGATAAATATAGCACAGCAAAGAGGATTATAGAAGAAGAAGAAGAAGAAGACTTAAATGGAAGTGGCTGCTTGTTTTTCTTTTCTCCAGTGGAGTATTATTTGTCTTTCCTAGTTTTCTCGGTGATCAGGAAATCATTGAAATCAAACCCATGTGTTGGGAAAAAATTAAAGTTTTTCATGGAAATGGAATCACCACGATCACAATCATGGGTATTTAATACAGTATAACTGGAATCGCGATTCACGAACCAAAGGAAATCGTAATCTGCCTGACATCATCCAGGTGAAGTAAGCACCGCTAACTTTTCCTATATAACTTCACACATTCCTATGGGTCCGACGTGTTAGTGGGTGCAGACAAATTCGTGGACTCCAGTCTTTCTGGTGTATTTCTTTCCCTTTTTTCTCTCTTATTTTCCGAGAAATAAAAGAAACCTGGTGATGAGTGTACAATTACATCACTATGACGACCGTAGAAATTTTAGTGCTTACATCATGAATACATATGGGAGCCCAAGCGAACGATCATCACCTAGAAGCGGATGAAATAACGAATATAGGGGAAGCAACCGAGCAATTTACCATCTGCTTCAGTTTGACGATTTTCTTCTTTCATTGTGTAAAAGTTTTCAAAGCCCCAAGTTTCTTCCAATCAAAAGGCTCAAAGCATATAACTGTTGGGGGTATTTCCTCATTGGTTGTAGAAGTAATTGGGTGTGTGCTTATAAGTGTGAGAGAAAGCCTTATCTTTTGAGCTAACTTTTGATATGAGAAAGTCCAATAACACCCAACACTGATATCAAAGGCTAGGTTACAAACATCTCTTCCTCTATTCCAGGCAAAAAAAAAGGCTCCCCACTCTCCTGTTCTCTTAAGGCCCAATGGTTGAAGGAAGAGATTGTTGGGGTTCCAACATCTCCCAATATTCATGATTCGATATGTTTTTATAAGTGTGAGGGAAAGCTTCACCTCTTAAGCTAATTTTTGAGATGAGAAAGCCCAATAGCATCCAACACAATTTTTTTTTTGAAGAGAGAAACAAAATGAAAAGATTTGTTTCATTAACTTTCTTTCAATTTTCTTTCTTTTTCTTTCCAGAAGAAAGCAATTATCATGCATAGAATAGAATTTTCCCCCTGATCTTGTGCAAAGACCTCAAGGGTATTTTATGTTCCAGCATGTAGTTAATGACTAACAAGAACTGCATAGAGGGAGGAGTGCAGATTTCAAGAATTTGTGTAAATTAAAATGAAACTAATACAGTGAGAAACTCTTTTCCTCTCTTGTAAACCTTGTTGGACTGATAAGCAACTTATTACCTAACATTGGAATGATCTACACTAGCTTCATTGGGTGTAGTCTTCGTAGTAGTTGTCACTTATTATAGAGACATATCTCTCTAGCCAAGGAAGCTGATGAAGGTCCTTCATGGCATCTACATAGGAATCTGTACAACGAGGTGGGGGTTGATATGGATGATGGTCGCTCAGACTGAAACCCCCAACAAGGAACCTTTGGATTAGTGCCGACTGTGATCTTTCTTGGTTTGAGTATGCATCCATGATCATAGGGATTGAATTGAAAGTCTCTTATGCCCACTGTTCTGATTCTTGAATGGAATGTGTGACCAAGTTTTCGGAGTTGTCAGGTGACAGGGACCAGTCTTGATACTCGACATACTGATGGTCAGATGGGATTGTGTGCTTTGTGTGAGGGGCATCTACACTATGGGATAGTGCGCAGATGCGAGGAGACTTTGCTTGTTGCTGGATTACCCTCACAACGAGGATGTTGGCTCTATTTGGTGGGGGAAGGTTTGTCACACCCTAATATTTGAGTCTCGATGGTGCTCGCACACGGGATGGTGTGGGCAAGGCAAACCATGTGAGGGAAACGCATGGCAAGATTTCAGGGGCGTGGGTGTGCGTAGAGGTGGTTATTGGGCCGGGTTGGCCCGACCTGCTCGCAATCGGATCGGGTTAATCCGGCTTAAAAGCCGAACTGGTACAGTACCAGTTTCGAACCGACCCTACCCGGTATCTTATCGGGCTGGGCCGGTTCAACTAATTAACGGGCCCGGTTACAAACCGGATCGGTTCAACAAAAATAAAAAAAAAATAGCATGCCACTACGCCACGCAGGCAGTAGCCTGCAAAGGCTACTGCTTGCCTATGTTGATGGGCAACGGCAGGCCGTTGCCCATCAACTCTAAAAGGGAGGGAGCATTTCCCTCCCTTTTTTTTAAATTTATTTTTTAAAATTTTTAAATTATTTTAAATTTTCATTTTTCCTCTATAAATATCAATTTATTTCCTTTCATTTTTTTAAAATTTTCTTTCATCTTTTCTCTCAAATCTAAACACTCATCCACTCTTATTCTTTTAATACTCACTTATACTCTCTCAATAATCACTCAAACTCTTTCAAATTCACTTAAATTCTCTTATTCCAAATTTATAATATTATCATTTTATTCTCTAAATTTCATTTTTTTATCATAATAATTTTATTATAATATCATATTCATAATATAACTTTATTTTATTATAACAATAGTTTTATTATATAATTTTATAGTAATTTATTTTTACATTATTGTTACATTAATTAAATAAATTATAATAACTTTATAATAAATTGTTGTTAAATTAAACTATTAACATTATTTATTATAAAAATAAATTTGTTACATTAAATTATAAAAATATATTAATATATATTTATTTTTATTAAAATAAATTAATATAAATTTTAAAAAATAAAAATTTTAAATGTAAAAAAAAACTGGACCGAACCGGTCCAACGAACCGAGCCGGTTCGCCTCTTAAAAAACATAGAACTAGTCCGAACCGGACCGGTTCCCTATCGGTTCAGACCGGTTCTTGTTTGGTTAGGGTCGGAACCGGTGAAAATCGGCCCGGAACCGGCCTGGTCCGACTCGTAACCAGCTCTAGGTGTGCGGATGGCATGGAGATGCCCAACATGCAAGACGCATGAGAGTAGGCATGCGCAGCCTAGCACGAGGCCTAATGGATGTATACATGCACTTGGGTGTGCCAAGACGAGGCATCGAGGACCAAGACTAGTGCTGGCCTGATCGGGAAAGGCTGGTGTGCAAATGGCTTAAGACCTAGTACGTGGGCAGACAGGCGTGCGTAGGTAGCTAGGTGTGTGAGCACTTGGTTCTAAGGCATGGCAGATGATCGAGACCAAGGCAGAAACCTTGGCATGATGCTAACTGCGCGAGCATGGGATGCCAGCTGTGCGGGCATGCATGGCATGCGCGCTGAAGTAGGAGGCAACGCAACACATGATTGAGGGGTGAAGGAAACCGAAACAAACATGCAGCGAATTTAAATCATTCGGCCTCCACCAGGATCGATTCGGAGGGTTGCCTGATTAGGGTTTCGAGATTTTACCTAACGTTTTCTCTGTTTTTTCTGTCTTTGGTCGAATCACAAGCAGCAACTTTTCGTTCCTGCCTCTATGGTATCCACACGAACGGATCTCACAACTCTTGAACGTCTCACGATTGGATGCCTTAAGGAGCGTTTTTGATTCTTTTAACCAAACTGCTAGCTTCGATTAAAAGAATACTTTTTCTGTTTTCTAATTGTTGTATAGCTATATTTCAGAAAACATCCTTTTATAGGCAGTAAATTTTACCCTAAAATTTACTGCCAAACAGAACTCTAATCCTACTTAGAATAGGATTAGTTATATCCCTAATCCAATTCAGAATAGGATTAGTTATATCCTTAATCCAATTCAGAATAGGATTAATTAAGCTCCTCATTGATCCGTTCTAAGTGTGCGACCCAATAGGTTCTCAAAACAATGGCAATGACAAAATTGTCACAGGCAATGAGCGGTATCTAGCAACACATCATTGCTACCCATGTAACGAGAATGTCAATGACTTGACATAACCTTACTCGTGATAGATGTTACCGTGTAGTCTAATCCCTTTATCCTTTGATGTCTTGATTAGACACAAGTCATGGAATGTGTCACACTTGTATAGTCTAATCAGCGTTTCTTGATTCCTGAGTAGACTAATTAAACAAATAAAATCAATATCTCATATTGACTTATTCGAGCACGGCCATGCATTTCTTAGTCTCACTCTATCAAAGGGCCCAAGACATCACTCTTGTTATATAAGAGGGATAAATTCTATCTTGATCACTCAACATTCCTCTACATAGATCAAGGCATACCCAATTACTACCTTTATAGTGTGCGCATGTGCATGGGATTGGGACCGCAAGTAGCTTGTTGGATGTGCACGCCGATGCTGATGCAGACACAGACGCGAGGGAGAATTTATAGTGCGACTAGGACTATATGAGAGAACGTAGGTTCATATGAAACACTTCCTAGTATGATTTGACAAGAGCGGAATGTTAGTTTGACAACTAGTAGCATTCTTAGAATGTTGGAAGGACCCTAGACGAGTGCGCACACTTAGCACTCAAGGTATGAGGTGGTGACCGAGAGCAGTTTGGACGGATGACTATGAGCGGGCAGAGTTATTGGACAGTAAGAACTCTAGCGGGTAGATGCTAGAAGAGTTTCTGTTGAGCTTGATCACTTAGGAATTTTAGATAGACTAGAGTTCCTAATGGCTGGGGATATCAGCCACAATAGTTGCTTATATAAGTGTTATGTTATGTTGAGAAAAGCGAAGGCCACGATGAGAAAGCTCTAAGGATAGAGAGCCTTGGTGTGTGAGCCTCACTGCAGACATATGTGTGTGAGTCGTGAAAGGCAATAGACACAAACATCCAAGGTGAGCGTATTGTTGTGTCTCTGTAGCAGACTTGTTATACTTTAATAAGAAAAAGTGGGGGTTGTGATTGGGAGCGATCCTTTGTAAATTTATGGTGTTCTCGTGGTACGCATGTGATATCTGACTAGCATGAATTATATTGCTGTGATTCTAAGGTGGTGTGCATGTAGGTGCACGAAAGTTTGCTAGTTGGTACGAGAGTGTGGGATTCTGACTAGTGCATTAGTTGCGTGTGACTGTGTTTTAGTCTGTGGGTTGAAGAAAGGGTCCGATTAGAAGGCTGGCTAGGTGGGCTGCCTAACGCCATCATGGGGTAAATCAAGGCAAAAAATTTGACCTTGTTTTTTTCTTTGGATTCCATAGCTCATTACCATACTCCTCATCACCATACCCAACAAATAGACATGGAGTAGCTTTGCTATTTAGCTTTGATCTCTGCTCCTTTGGCACATGCATAAATACTTTACAACCAAAGACCTTCAAATGTGAGTATGAAACTTTCTTCCCTGTCAATACCCTTTCTGGAATGTCAAAACTAAATGGTACTGATGGTGATCTATTAATTAGATAACAGGCTGTGTTGACTGCTTCACCCCAAAATGCTTTTGATAATTTTGTCATCCTCAACATGCATTTGACTCTCTCTATAATGGTCCAATTCATCCTCTCAACTACACCATTATGTGGTGATGTCTCAGGTTCTGTAGTTAAAATGGTACTTGAGGAGTTACAGCCATCAGTGTCATCATCAAACAAGGGCTTGAAAGCTCTTAAATGGGATATTTTTGTAGAGAAAGCTGGAAGTTGGGGAGTTGCTGACTTCACTAAAAATGGTTTTGTGGATATAATAAATACCACTAAAGACATGACTGACTACCTTTGGCATACAACAAGTATAACTATTATGAAGATGAAGAGTTTCTAAAAAAGGAAAGTCGTCCAGTCCTTCTTATTGAGTCAGAGGGTCATGCTCTTCTTGCTTTTGTGAATGGGAAACTTCAAGGTAGTGCTACCGAAAATGGCATATATTTTCCGTTCAAATTTGAGAAACAAATTTCTCTCAAGGCGGGGAAGAATGAAATTGCATTGTTGGGAATGACTTTTGGCCTTAAAAGTGCAGGAGGATTTTATGAATTTTTAAGAGCAGACTAACAACTGTCGAGATCGAGGGGCTCAATAATGGAACAATAGATTTGTCTATGTCTACAAGATTAGATTGCAAGGAGAAGACTTGGGTATATACAAGCTAGACAACTCGAATGGTGTAAATTGGAAGTCAACCTCGAAACCATCGAAACCATCGAAAAATCAACCTCTCACATGGTAAAAGGTTGTTGTGGATCCACCATCAGTGGATGAACCAATTGGTCTGGATATGCTTCATATGGTAAAAGGTGTAGCTTGGCTAAAAGGAGAAAATCTTGGAAGATATTGGCTAGTAGATTGTACTGAACATGAGAGTGAGAGAAGTTTTTTCTTTGGTGAGAGGTGATACAAGAGAGAAAAAGAAAACTTTGAGTTTTGGGTATTTTTTTTGTTTCATATAGAGAGCAAGGGAGAGATAAGCTTATATAATAATTGGGTATTCTTTGAGTAGATTAGCTTGATGAATTCAAAGAGGTAAATTTTATTGTCTTTAGGCTAATTGTTGGAACCTTGAGCTTTGGGCAAAAAGCCTAGGGTATTGAAACTTTGTAATTTGCTTATTTCTCATTGTGAATTTTTTTTTTCAGTTTGCCCCGTGGTTTTTCTCTATACACTGGAGAGTTTTTCACGTTAAATTTTGGTATTATTTTGTTTACGTTTTATTAGCTGAGTATTATTTGTGGCTTGGTAGCTTGATTAATTATTATTATTGGCTTGAGATATTGCTATTGATTGTTGTAGGTATTATTATTATAACATTGCTTCTGCGTATTTGTCATTTGAGACCCAACATTAACAAGATTAAGACTGCCCAATTCGTGTAATCTTGTAATTGCTTTATTTTCATATTATTAAGACAAGTAAATCAAATATGAACCAGTGTTATTATGTTTGTGTTTATTGGTTTATTTTAATACTGTTAATGTTCCATTCGTATTCGCTAAGTTCATTCATGAATAGTAAAAAAAACCATTCGCTAAGTTCATTCATGAATAGTAAAAAAAACCATTTTTAAGAATACATGTTTGTGAATATTAAATGAATATGTTCATAAACATATGTTTGTGAAAGCTTAACAAAAAAATTATAAAAACAAATTATATTCATCTAACATACATGATGCAAAATTAAAAATTTTATATAACTTGAATAATTACATATCAAAATGTAAATATATAATTTTAAAATTTATTATTATTAATCATCAGATGAGCACTAAATAATTCATTAAATGAATTAATTGTAAATAGATCTTAAATAATTTTATTCGTGATTTTTATATATATATATATATAAATATATATATATATATATATATGAATAAACCACATATTTGTTCATTATCGTTTGTTAGGATTAATAAACGAACATAGACGAATAGAACTGTTTGTCGAACGTTCCGTAGTGTTAATTACACCCCTACATATTATTAATATGTCTACTTCCTTTAATCAATTTGATATATTACTTCTTTTAAAACTATAATTACACACAGTTCTAATTAATAGAGTCCGTTGAAAGCGAAGGTAATCAACAATGATAATATACAGGCATGTGTAAACTTTAATATTCATGCTTTTCGTGATGGAAAAAAGACGTCTTATTGAGTGGTGAGGACGTACAAAATTTTGATTTTATTGTTTCCCAAAACAAAAAAAAAGGAAAGAATATGGAATTTTAGATTGACCATGCTAGCTAGCATTTTTTGACGAGAAAGTTTAAAGGGAAACAAAAAGAAAAAGTATAAATAGTATAAATCTAGTTCACATAACCAAATATGTGTTGCAAATCCACCACCACTATAGATTTTGTGTTCGAAAACAGATGGAATTTGGTGGGAAACCCGTACTCTGAAAATGATAAGAAATGGTAAAAGAGTTGTCTAATGCTGCATTTGTTTGCAAATTTTGGAGAGAAAAAATATGGAGACTATAAAGTAGTTTAAGTCTAACACGTGAGTTGGATGTTGATAGATTATCAACTATCTAATGATATTGGACCCAAAAATTAGGTTAAGTACAAATTAATTAGTTTTCGTCTTAGACCAGCTGCTAATTAAGCCAATTTCCATGGTGCAAGACTTGGTTCTTCTGATCAAACTCAAAAGAAACTTAACCATTAGCGTTTCGAAAATCAAAGAGAGAATTTTAGTAAAAGATTAACTAATATGTTTCTTTTTTTTTTTGTAACTTCATTTTTAAAAGTAATTACTAGTATCATTTTGCATCGATGATCATTAATTTTTAACGGAAATCAAATTTTACAAATGAAAATCTTAATTCTAATGTGTAAGATATTAATTATTCAAGAAAAATATTAACAATCGTGTATTTTTTAATAGAAGGCTGAGCTCACAATTTCATTGGATATAGTTCAATTCCCGATAATTTCAAATAAGAAATCAAGATGTATGAATTATAAAAGCATGTATATGATGTTTATACATATCTACATGTACAGACACATGTATGTTTTACGATTTTTTAATGTATTTGGAGAACTTAAGTAATTTGTGGTATAAATTTCATAAAAATGGAAAGTTATTTAAGCAACACGGTGGCTAAAATAATTTTGACAAATGAGTTAAATAAGTGTTGTAAATTGAGTAGTAATTAAGTGACAAAACCACCCGTATGTAAATAACAAAAAAAATTGTATGAAACGGTTACTTCATGTTAACATTTATTGTTTCCATTAAAATAATATCACGTAATTCATTATTGAAAAAAATCAATTATTTATGATCAAAATTATTAATGAATCTCTTGAAATAAATATTTACTATTTAATTATCATATCTTATGTATAATAAATGATTATTTTTTTAACAAAATAGCTACGTGATATGATATAAATAAAAGAAATATATGATAATGTAAAATAATTATTGCGTACAATCCTTTCTCGCCTAGATAATTAAAGTGCTCATATATGAATATAAAAGACTGAAAGTGCGTGAATTTATCTTATGAAAAGAATATTTAAAAAGTCTACGTTCACACTAAAACCATTAGTCAATTGGTAGCTCGAAGTCAAGCTTTTTAAGTTGGTTATAGAATCCTATCCATACACGAAATCTGCTGTCCTGTTTTGACTTCAAGCCTGTTTCTGCGACCAAATGCCCGTTTTATTTGTCTTTCTTTTAGTGATGTTATTTGACATTTTAAATATTGAATTTTTTGGTTTTACATTCATATGGTTCTTTCTACCTACAATCAATTGATTTTAAATTAAATATTTAATATGATATCAAAAAAAAAAATTTTGTTCTGTGTTTTTTGTCTATTACTCATTTCAAGTTTACGCTGTATTGCAAGTTTTTATTTCCAACCAACACTTGATGAGAGTCTCCTTATTATATCATCTTCGTGTTTGTGTATCGTGTTTCTTATGAGTTTATATTCAAGTTGAATCCAATTTTTTTGTTTAAGTTAGGGGTTGGGTGAGTGGGGGACCCATTTGCTACCATTTATCACATGAATAAAAAATGGCCCATGGCCCCATAGGAAGAAAAGAGTTCTACTTCCCTCTCTCCATTTATCAACGCTAGGCATCTACTAATTAAACATTCAATCATGATATTTCTTCTTTAATCCAAAAAATTCATCAAATTTTCGATGAAAGATGTTCATCTTTTTGGTGTAATTAACCTTAAATCTGTACATAGATATTCATTAATTCTATTACAAGCTTGGAAGAGAGTTCTGTTTCACACATGAAACTTTGTTTGACTAAGCTTAGGGACAATATATAGACAAGAAATGACTAGCTGTAAAGTTTGAATATAAAGTGAAGATGGTAAGACAATAAGAAATTTAGAAATAATGACAAAAGACAAATCTTACATACAATAAAGAGGAAGTCCATAACTGGTTTTAATGGTCTGAAAATGACATTTTAAGTGTTTTTTAAGATTTTTAGGGTTAGATTAAAAGATTAACAGATAGGCGTGAAAGTTTAATAGATTTCTCTGTAGAATAAAGCAGCGAACAGATTAACAGATAGACATGAAAGGTTAATACATTTCTTTTTCTAATTATTTCTTATACAAGAAGATTAAGGTGACATCATCACCTGAATAGTCATGTAAAATTGAGTTTTTCTGTACTTTGGCCACAAGAATTTCCACTTAATTCTTACCAGACAACGAAGATTGAAGATACAAAGGTCTAATTATGTATTTCTTGACACTCATATAGACTTGGGTTTAAAACCAGGCGTTATCAGTACTGCAAAATTTCAGTAAAATTTTCTGATCCTTCTCTGTGATCTGAGGTGAAATTTCTGTAAAATTTCCATTACTGCAAAGGGTTTCTTTGTTTTAATTTTACAAGCTTAATAAGCATAATTTCCCTATGATTTCCATGTGAATAATATCTAATCATATTCATGGAACTTGGAATGCAAGTTGCCTGCTCTGAATTTGCATTCCAAGTTTCGTGGATATCAGAAAGCAGCCAGAAAAACGAAAATTCAGAGAGAGTTAATTCAGTACTAGCAATCATTAGATCATGAATTTCAATTCCTGTCTTTCTGAACAACTTTGGCAAAGAATTGCCTTCTTAATTTTTTTTCTTTTTTCTAACATTATATTCAAGAACCTATTTACATAACTGGACACCCTCTCCCCCATTGTCAACTAAAGCACGAAAACTACAGAACTATGAATTTCACCATTTTTCTATCCTATTCTGGTCTACAACTCTTCCTGAAATGGCTGCAGCAAGTGCTGCTGTGAAATTCGGGTCTCTAGTCAAAGAAGCTGCCATTTGTTGGACTAAAATCTGCTGGATTTCTGGTGCATCAATTTGTTGGACAGGTTTTTTGGCATCACCGCCCAATCCAGCTGCATTCATCAACTCAAGAGATACCGTGGGAGCTGAAGAATTGTTGGGCGTAGAAACAGGAGCTGAACGAGGGTTGGCTGTGGCACTAGAATTGGAGCTTAGTGATAATTCAGCTGGAGAAGGGTGTCCATGGTTGTGCTCTCCTTCATAAGTAGCCACCAAGATTGTTGGATCTTCAGCACTTCTTTGCACCTAAAAACAATCAATTAACAGCTAAATCAACAATCAGACACAAACATTTCCTGGAATTAACGTTCTTCAATTAACGGTCTATCAATTTGCATTGGCTCACCTTTTTCTTGACCGGACAAGTTGGGGCGAAGGAGCATTTGAAGTAAGCTCTGGGAGATGGGTTATCTCTTGTGACCTTCTGACCATATTTTCTCCATTGATATCCATCTCTAACAATCTGTAACACAGAAATTCTTAGTACAACTTAGCATATACTAAGAAATACTTTCTGGCAAGAAAACTAGTTCAGGGGTTTACCAGGCTGTTATCAGAAGGATTTGTGCGCACGTAAACGCTTGAAATCTTTGCCTTAATGCACTCCTTGGGCTTTTTACACGACTCTTCGTCACTGCAGCTGGTCTCATCGTTTCCTCTGAAACCAATCAGGTTGGTATAATCCTCAGAGTCGGCTTTTCTCTTCTTGGATGCTGCAGCTTCGTTTTCAGAGTTCTTGCTCACCAATTCCGCAAATTGGCTATACAAGGAGTTGTAATGCTCGCACAGAATTGTAAGCATTTCAGTCAGCTTCTTGTTCTCAGCGCTAACCCGATTCAATTCCGCCACCAAAACTCCAGTCTGCTTAGAATAAAAACCATATACAGTTGAAAAATTATAAGTAAGCTGTGCAATTTGATTCTGAGTTAAAGTACCTGCTTATGAAATTATGAAAGAATCAGAAACTGACCTCTTGTTTAACTGGTACCTTCACATCAGAATCAGCCACTTCTCGCTCAGATTCTCTCTTCTGTTTCAAAAAATCAGAATCTTTGGCTTAAGACCAACAACCCAAAACAAGAAAAACAGCCTTGCTAGCATGGTTATCCAGCTCAAGCTCAATTGATAATCAAAACTCACCAGGGTTTTGCCGCCATGGCGGAAAGGATTGATGTTGAGATCCAAAGTAGTATCCACCCAAGCTGATTCCATCACTGACCTCGTATTACAGAACAAGAACACAACAAGCAGGGAAGCAAGAAGCCAAAGAAAAACGAAGACAAGTTTTGAGGCTGTCAAGGGAATGAGAGACTGGAAGCCAGGAACAGGGAAATATATAGAATAGAAGACAAAGGCGAGAAGAAAGTTTAGGTTTATTCAGGAAAGTCCGGGGAAGATGAGGATGAAAGAGGCTCCGCTTGCAGCCCACTTGGAATCCTCACTTTAGTAAGCTGTCTCCATTGATAAACAAATAAAATAGAGAAAGTCATGCACGTCGGTACGAAAATATTGAAATTCTCGGGCGATGTCAAGGTCAAGCCCCACAGCGGTTAGATTGGATTGGTGAATGCATTTTGAACTGATGACAAAAAGAAGGTTCGTCTTGTTGACCTTAATTTTATCTGGTCGACTTTCTGCCTGCCCCGCTTTCCAGGCTCTTTCATTTTTTATCGTTACTATATATTTATAAATCCAATCAATAATAATGATTTGATATGACACGGTTTCTCGAGTGCCCACGTGTTTTGTATTGGATGGAAGAGAAATCAAACTACATTTTTTGAACAATAAATTTTACGTACTCGGGTAGGTAATTGCATTGTCTCGAATATTGTACATAAATGTGAGATTTTATCTAATTAATAAGCAAGATAAGATTATTTAAATCAAATGTTTAATTTTAAAAAATAAAAAATAGTAAAAATTTAATAAAAAAGGTAAGAGTTAAATTATCTTTCAATTTCCATTTCTTGGTCTTCGTCTCATTGACTACTCCAAAAGGCCGAGAAGTCTTAGAACGCCCACACGGACACGGTTTCGCTTTTCAATTTTCAAAATAATCTAGACTTTGTTTCGCTGTCTGTCCCCTTTCCCGGTTATACGGTATGGATTACTCCAACAAAATAAATTGAAGTAAGTGTAAATAAAATCCAAATTTAAGGAAACACAAGAATCGGAGACCAGTATTTTTTTATTAGGAATTAAGTTATTTCATGAGGTTAGTGATTTTTTCTTTCTCGTGTAATTTCTGGGAAATTAAACGTCGTTCGTTCGAATTGGAATTTACTAAGCAAATTACATAAAATTTTAGTCAAGTTAGGATTTGTTTTGTATTTAAAAGAAGATACTTTTCGAAGAGGGAGTGATTTACAGCACCACCAATATGTTCCTGCACTTTGAGGTCATTTAGATAATGTTAAAATATCATTAATTGACTTGCAAAGATAAATTATTTAATTCACCGTCAATAAAATTTTTAAATTTTATAAACGAAACTAATACAATGATATAAACCTTTTAAATTATATAAAAAAGTAGACATAAGTTAATTTTGTAATCTTGTCTGTAAAATTAATTTTTTTCACCGTCAAAGTATCAAATACAAATTTTACCCATAAAAATCTAAACAAAAATGCCTGAAAATTGTTTCTTCGATCTTTGTTGAATATCATATAAGGTACAAATTTATCATTATAGTTATGTGGCCGGTTCGAATTTTTTTATCAATATTTTAATTCTTGCTATTCTACTATCATGTTCTATTATTCTATAGCAATTTTTTGGAAATTTTATTATAATAAATCTACAGTTTTAACCTTTAAACCAAAATCGAAAAAGCAAAAAGAGAAAAAGCAAGGTGCCTCGACTTGAAGTAACCCAAACTGGAAACAGGAAAACCATGTGAAGTAGCTGGCACAGATCTTTTCTTTTTATTTCCTTCATGGAAAGAAATTTGAATGACAAAACAGTCTGGTTCATACAAAGAATGAATGAGACCGGCGATGTCGGCAGACATCAAATTCAAACGAGTTTAAAAGGAGGAAAAAATCGTGCAATGGGTTGGGAAAAAGAAAATTTGACCCGACTCAACCTCAAGTTGCTTGTAAAAATTATATTCCTTGGCCACAATGTGAACAAGTTGGTTGATTGGGCGGCTGGAAAATGAAAGCTCCAAGCAGTAAAACTCCACAAATGCGGCCAAAGATGTGATCCAGATCGATACAAATATACAATTATACAAAAGTTGCGTGTAAGATTAGGATTTCCATAGTCATCACACAAAATTAAAACCTGTTATTTTTAGTCACCATACTATACTCTGATTTGTTTCTACATGACTGGAGAGCAGCCCAGTTTACATACCCTGGAAAATCAGGTTTATTCTATGGCAAGATTGGTAGAAAAATAAAATTACAAAATCTGGGTCTTATTTAGAATACGAAAACATCTGGTACTGTTTTACTCGTGCTATGATTCATAATTCTATCTATAATTCGTGTTAAAGTCATGTAAAATCGTGTTTATATAATATAAAATACGAAAAAATTGTATCAAAATTTATGTTAATAAGTAAAACACAAATATTTTTTCATATTTATATACAATTTTCATTAAATTTTAACTTGTATCATTTTTATTTTTTTATTTATATTATTTTCGTATTATATCATTATATCATGTTTAAAATGATAAGGTTTAATTAGTATATAATGTACAACGGCAGCATCAAATGCTTGACAGTGTCTGCTGCTTTTGGGGTTGAAAGACCAATAGGTAGTTACAACTCGGTAATGAGTAGGTGCTTCAACTACTGCTCAGAACAACAAGTGGCTGTGAGATCAGCCACCTGAGGTCATTGATTGCGCATTTTCCTTGAAAGGACTGGTTAACTCTTGACTGGTTTCTCAACTACAAATGAAATTTCCAGCACATGTTTGTCCATTTTCGGCCACCGATGAGCTGAGTGGTGATTAAACTTTTGTAGCAACTCTTTATGGATCCACATCCATGTGTAGATGTGCCTTGTCTTGACTATCTTTAGGGCGCTGGTTAAAGTGTTAAACACGAAGCCATGCTTTGAATGGACGTCTCAAGATTGGAAATTGATTTTGAAGATCAACAAAAGGAAACGACACTCTCTTATCATGAATCGTGCAAAGGACATTTTATAGCCACTCAATTCTCATGTCTCCATTCATATTAGTTCAAATAATCATATTTTTACTATTTTAAATTGTAAAAAGTTTTACAAATTGAGTGTCGGCATTTGTATTCTCCTTATCTTCGATTAAGGGCTTCTCTATTGTTAGAAAACGGGGTCTTGACATATTTGACAACCTCTAACTAACATTGTTTGGTACTCATGATCCTTTAGTTGGATTTTTTTTTTGAAAGAATAACAATTTTTCCATCTTACACATTTGAATATTAAAATTAACGAACATATTGTTAACGTTTCCCATCCTAAGATCGAAGATTGAATAAGTTTTATATGAATAAAAGGAATCCTTTCAAAAAAAAAGCCTATGATATCAAATAATAAAATGAGGTTTCTTAGTTGAATGATTAGGCATCCAATACCCAAATAATAAGACAAATCTTTCATCAACAAAGTAAGCCTACACCCATCTTAACTTTATTTTCACTTGTAAAAGTCCTAACAAACCTAACTCGAATTGTTGTGGAAAATTTGAATTATATGTACTTTGTTCACACGTGGTACGTGCATATACACGATTCGTTGATGTAAGCTTTATAACAAGTCAAAACACTAAGAGTTTTTTTGTCGAGTACATCGTCCATTAGCTTTAAGGTTCTAAGTCAAGTCATCGCGGATATAAACTTTGATAATGTTCGATCGTTTTCACAATGAAATCAGCATTCTGACGTGAGTTGGCTGACGCTTTAAACCCTACGCAAATACCATTACCAATGGAATAACAATTGATGGATTGTTAGTGGTTTTGCTTTGTTTTGTGAAATTTCGCATGATTTTTTCACGATGATGTGATATACATCTGCCCAATACCACTTGTTTTTCTCCATGTTTCATGTTTCTTTTCGGGGGTAGCTGAGAGGTGAGGTGCGTGTGGCCTTGACCTTGGCAGCGGACCTGGCTTTGCCCCCCAAGTCTAATGGGAAAAAAGGTTGAAAGTGTTGGCCATGATCCAGGCAAAGCTATTTGCTTTGTCTTCTTTCGTCCCGTCAGGGGCATCTGAAAGTTTCTGACCGTAAAAGCTACGAGCTAGTTTGAGATTGGTGAGAGTGCCATACTTTCCACGACGAGAAAAAGGAGAAAAAAACAAAGAAAGTTCGGTAGGTATCTTATCAACAAGCTTAATACATATAATTAATCTAATCTTGTGGAAAATCGATTTCTCAGTCTTAAAATATAAGTAGTAGGTAGTTTGCTGATGCATTAAGAAAGAGTGGAGAAATTAACAATGAATGGTGTTTTTTTTTTCTTTTATAACTAATAACTTACATTGGCGATTAAAATACTATTTTGTACATAAGTGTAGCAGAAAATTGCATTGGATGTGCATGGAGATATTTGCAAAAAGATTGGAGTGATACTCCTATTGAAGATAAGATAAGTAAAGGTTGTTTATATTGGTTTGTATGGTTTAGACATATATGACATATATTTAAGAACACTTCAATTAAGAGAGTAGAGGCTATGAATGATAAAAAAATTTTAAGGCGAGAGAAAGTTTGAAAGGACTTGAAAAGAAATTATTTTAAAAAATATGGCAACACAAGAATTAAAGAAGCGTATTACTTTGGATAAAAATGAGTGGAGGAGAATTTATATTAATGATTTAACATGACGTCTTATATTGATTCATATAACCTATCTTAATAGTCAGATAAAATCTTTACAAATGACGATGATGATGAGATACTACCAAAAAGATAGATTCAACTATTTTTGACAAAATATAGTGTCATGACAATAAAACGATACTGAAAAAGAAAATGATACAGGTTAAAATTTTAACAAAAATTGTATTTATATTTGATAAAAAAAAATATCTCATTCATATTCGTGCGAATATTGACATAATAAATTTCGTATTTGACACATATTTAACACAAAGAAGTCAAGTTTATGGCACCTAAAATATTCATTTTGACAAAAGAGCTAATAAAGAACAGATCAACTTTTGTTGGTCTTGAAACCTTTCATTGTGAGCCAAGCCAGCTCAGTTTTTGCTGAACCAGCTTGACTATAAGGGTCATTCCGGTTTTCTTTCTTCGGTCTACTAGAAATGCTTTGTCTTTATATTAGCTGGCCTTCGATGGATCTCACAAATAAATTGGGCCTGCTATAAATGCTTCATCTTGCTGGTGAGCAGGCTTTGGTGGATCTTTTTAATGTTTGGGTCTTAAATGAAAAATCCAAGGTACAATTTTTGGAAAAACAATTTTTTTATTAGAAATTATGATATAGATTGTATAATTGTATTACTGTAAGTGATTGAATTCTAGACATTCAAAATTTCAACCAAAAAGAAAAGACATTCAAATTATCAAAAATTGATTTTAGATCTAGCTTAAATAGGCATATCTTTATTTTTTAAAATTGAGAATTTTGCAATTCAAAATTCGTATTTCAACATATGTATTTTTTTGGATCAAATTAAGATATGATATTTTTGCAAATTAGATATTCAAATTTTAGTATCTATTTTTTTAAATCAAATTAAGATATGAATGTAGACCTATAGATGAAAGATTTCAATTTACACGTGAAGAAGATTCAACAATCAAGAATAAATCTCAATTTCTTTGAGGTAAGAATTTGGAAATTGGAAACTAGGTTATTAATTTCTAAAAAGAAGATGGGTCACAATTATGAATATTATCCCTTCGGTTATTCTTTCTTATCACTACATACAACCCTCGAAAACCTATGCCAATAATGTTTGGCCATCTTGAGTTTTGAGCTTTGGATTTTCTCCTAAAATGATGAAAGTGGGGGCGCCTTTTCGTCAATGCAAATTGTCAAACATCAAAGTAATATTTCCATCACAAAATGCTCCTTTCGATCCTTATCCATGTGCGTCAGTAACGTGCATTGGTTTCCTTACTTTAGCTAATAGCTACTTGAGAGCGACTCCCTGTTTTAGCTGGGAGCGTGGAACAATCTAACTCACAATTCAGACTTGGAACATCTTTTCTTTGTGCCATGAGAGAGATGCATGGATTTGAATCTCAATAGCCATGAAAATATTGTTGAGTTAAAACTTTTAGAGCCCTCAACTATGGATCTTAGATGGGAATTTTTTTAAGTAAGGTCATCATTTTTTTATCTTAGTGTAGGATGAACATAAATATACATGACCCAATATAAATTTAATGTTATTAGATAAAAAATATATTAATTATAAAATTATAAATACATAAAAATAAATGTAAAAATAAATCAATTAATGTAAATCTATTATAATTTTACTACAAGATGTATTTATTTTTATTTTCATATGTTTGTTATATTTTTATCATATTTTATATTTAATGATATTAAATTTATGTTTAATCATAGACGTCTATATTAATCTTAAAATAAAATAAAAATTTTGATCCGTAAAAATTTCTATGAATTCTGGCATCGATCGAAGAGATTCTTTTAACCGTATAAACAAAGGGCTGTAACGAGTCTTGTTGCTCTTCCCCATAAAGCTCAGATAAAATAAGTGTGCCCCACAACAACCCCTACAATCACTCCCACATTTCGGGTGAAGATACCTAGTTTTTAAGGAAACCTGATTTCTTCAAAGTAAGTAAAAACGTCCATGAAGACTAAAATATATGTACAAAGTAAAATAATGGCAGCTGTGCAGCCTGTGCTTCAACCCTGCTGCATCCCGAAACTCTTTACAGCAACAATTCAACAGATCTTGTATCCCCATTCGCATTGACTTTCGGACCATCATCATTCAAACCATTGTCCGATTCAGGTATTCCTGAGGCGCACGCATAAGAGTTGGATGCCTCTCATCATAATTTGCTCACCAACTTATTACGATCGATTTATGACGTTAGAATCTCACATTGGGATATTGTGTTATTGTAATATAATATAAAAATATATTTATGAGTTGTTTTTAATGGAACAAATTATTATGTTTTGGAATTAATATCTTACGATGATAAGATACTTTCGACTCAAAACAAATAAATTGAATGTAAATTTTCACATAAATTGATCATAGAAAACATAACTTAAAATTTTAGCACAAATTATCTAACCACTTGGGCTCACAAATTTATTGTACTTAAGCACTTACGAGCATTGTCGGCTTGGACGAATGGGATAGAAAAGAGTGGGGTTAAGCTCAAACCTAACCTAAGGTAACTTTATTTCCCATATTAAGCTTAATACCTGTCGCTATTTTTGCCACTAGGAGTGTAAGTAATGTAAAATATACAAGAAGGTGAAAAGAAGATGAAGAGAAAGAAGAAGAAGAAGATTATTCAAGATTCTGAGAATGTAAACTTTTGTTCAATGATAAAATGTATAACTGTTTGTACATTTATAGACTTGTAAAAAGTTGACTTCTGAAGTCAACTAACTGATTCTGTTATTAGTAGTTTTACCAGAGATAACTACTTATAACAGAAGCCAGCTGTGAGGTTACAATTAAGCTGTCAACATTCCCCTTCAAACCATACTCTCCCTGAGCTAACCAGCTAAACTGTCAACATTCCCCTTCAAACATACTCTCCCTGAGCTAACCAGCTAAGCTGCCACCTTGAACTGTTAGTTTAGACCTCAAACGAGCAAAACTTGACAGAGATAAAGGTTTAGTGAAGACATCAGCAATTTGATCCAAAGCAGGAACATGACTGACAGTAAGCTGTTTGTTCAGTACTTTCTCCCTAACAAAAAACATGTCAAGTTCCATATGCTTGGTGCGAGTGTGTTGAACAGGATTAGCTGAGAGAGCTACTGTTGACAGGTTGTCATACCAGATATGAGGCCTGTGAGGAAGAATTAAACCAATCTCAGTAAGAAGAGTCTGGATCCAAAGAATTTCAGCTGTGAGGTTTGCAAGACTTCGGAACTCAGCTTCAGTACTAGATCTAGAAACAGTAGTCTGTTTCTTAGAGCTCCAAGATATGATGTTAGCCCCTAGAAAAACACAGTAGCCTGAGACTGATCTCCTGTCATCTGGATCTGAAGCCCAATCTGCATCAGTGTATCCTGTTAAGGTTAGAACAAGACACGGTTTGAGTAGTATACCATGATTAATATTCCCACATAGGTATCGAAATATCCTTTTTACTACTTTCCAGTGTGTATCGAAAGGTTGTTGCATGTATTGTGAGACTTTGCTAACACTATAAGCAATTTTTGGTCTGGTAACTGTGATATATTGAAGAGCACCTACAGCACTTCTGTACTCCTGAATATTTTCAATTGGAGATCCTTCATGAGCAGAAAGCTTGAGTGAGCTCACCATAGGTGTAGGAAGTGAGTTTGCTTCAGCCATATTAAACTTAGCAAGAAGATCTCTGATATATTTGGACTGTGTGAGGAGAAAGCCAGTAGGTAGATGGTGGACTTCAATTCTAAGAAAAAAATTTAGTTGGCCGAGATCTTTGATAGAGAACTCCTTATCTAGGCTACAAATCAACCTCTCAATTTCATCCTTAGAGCTACCTGTGACAATTATATCATCTACATATACAAGAATATATGTAGAGATAGAAGTTGCTTTCTTAAAGAACAAAGATTGATCTGCTTTGGAAGAGACAAATCCTTGATGATGAAGAAACTGTTGAAGCTTGTCATACCAGGCCCTTGGAGCCTGCTTAAGGCCATAGAGAGCTTTGTGCAGCTTGCAAACTAGTTTAGAATTACCTCCAGAAACTTCAAACCCTGGTGGATGCTGCATATATATCTCTTCCTGTAGAATCCCATTAAGAAAAGCATTATTCACATCCATTTGACGTAAAGACCATCCTTTGGACAAAGCAAGTGTCAGGATCACCAGAATTGTTGTATGCTTAACAACCGGGCTAAATGTTTCTCCAAAATCAATCCCTGGTTGCTGAAGATAACCCTTTGCAACCAGCCTAGCTTTATATCTAGCAATAGAGCCATCTGCATTCTTCTTGAGTTTGTACACCCACTTGCACCCAATAATAGATCTGTCAGAAGGCATAGGGACTAAAGACCAAGTTCCATTCTTTATTAAGGCAGTGTACTCAGCCTGAACTGCATCTCTCCATTTACTATGTTGAAGAGCTTGTTGAATATTAGGAGGTTCCTGGTAGTCAAGATCAGCTAGGAACACCTTAGGCTTATAAATTCCACTCTTGGACCTTGTTTGCATAGAATGGAAATTTTCAGTTAAGGATGGAGGTGGTCCCAGTATAGAGGCTTGGTCATTACTTTGAGAAAAGTTGTGCTGAGCAGTAGGTATAGTTGATGAAGTGGTAATGGGTGAGTTATTTACAAGGGAAGGGTTTGGTTGTGATGAAGGAGGTATGGATGAAGAGAGTATATTTTGTGAGGAGGGGATAGGACTTGAAGAAAATTGAACTGGTGCAAGATTCATCACAACTAAAGGAGGTGAATGTAAAGAAAAAGAGTTTGAATCACTGTCTGCATCTTTTGACAAGGAAAACATTTGATTATAAGGGAATATATTTTCATCAAAAACAACATGTCGTGAAATGAACAACTTTTCATTACTGTCAAGGCACTTGTATCCCTTATGATGAGGGCTGTAGCCAAGAAAAATGCATGGTGAGGATCTAAAACTCAGTTTATTATTTTGAAAAGGTCTGAGATATGGATAGCATAAACAGCCAAAAGACTTAAGGAAAAAGAAATCTGGTTTTACCTTGTGAAGGACTTCTAAAGGTGATTTTGACTCCAAAGCTGTACTTGGTAATCTGTTCAAGAGATAAACTGCTGAAGAGAAAGCCTCAGACCAGAATTTAAAAGGTAAAGAAGCCTGTGAAAGTAGAGTTAGACCTGTTTCAACTATTTGTCTATGTTTTCTTTCTATTATGCCATTTTGTTGAGAGGTATGTGGGCAAGAATGTCGAAATAGAATACCTTCTGAGTTTAGAAATGGAATGAAGTTTCTAAATTCTCCACCCCAGTCAGTTTGAAGTATTTTGATTTGAGTGAAATACTGTTTTTCAACTAGCTTTGTAAAGTGAATAAAAGAGGGTAGTGCTTCATTCTTGGATTTGAGAAAATAGATCAAAGTGAATCTTGAATACACATCAACAAATGAAATATAGTATCTAAAACCATTTCTTGACAAGTAAAGGGCTGGTCCCCATAGATCAGCTTCAACAAGTGTAAGTGGTGATTGTCGTAACGGCTTCGCGCTCGACGAATTTTGAAAAAAGCGTTTAAAAACAAAAATATGGAGTCGCCACCAATCTTTTTTAACTAGGTGTGATTGGCCACCTAAAAATGTTTATCTTTTTAACAAAATCTCAAAATTAATTAAGTTTTATTAAAAAAGACAAATTTTTGGTCTACGAAAACAAAAATCGGGTTCGGGGGTACGGTTACGCGTGGGGAAGGATTAGCACCCCCACGACGCCCGTTAAAAAACGGTACCATAATAATCATGTGTTATCCTTTGGTTTTAATAAAATGGTCTTATCTTAATATTTAAAAATAATTCCTTTTTATTTCAATCTTTTTATTCAAAATCATTTTTTATTTGTGACTTTATTTTGGTTTACTTTATTTTTCGAAAGTAAATGTGAACTTTTTTGTATTGAATAATTAAATCAAATACTCCAATACTTTTGGCAGCATTTGAAATAATTTTCCTCACCTAGAGATTTCTTAAGAATCACTACTTGTGACTTCTACAGAATCTCATCCTCGGAAAATTCACGCTTGTTTCGAAATTAAATGGATGCACATGATGCAAACAAATAATATATGATACAAATGAATTTTTAATTTCAAATTTCCTTATTTATTTGTTGATTCATTTCTTTATTTTTTTAACAAAACTTATTCATTTTCATTTTTAGTAAAAATTTAAATTATCGAAAAACCGTACTAAATATTCCAATACTTTTGGCAACATTTAGTAAGATTTCTCTCACCTAGGGATCGGTTAAGGAATCACTACTTGTGACTTCCATAACATCCCATCATCGGACGAATTTAATTAAATTTAAATTTTATTATTAATTTAAAAAAAACTTATTTATTTTCATTTTATAAAAATAAAAATTATTAAAAATCATACTAAATATTCCAATACTTTTGGCAACAATTAGTACGACTCTTCTCACCTAGAGATCAGCTAGGAATCACTACTTGTGACTTCCGTAGCATCCCATCATCGGACTTTTATTTAATTAAATTTAAAATTTATTATTAATTTTCTTTTTCTATTTTCTTTTAAAAACTCACTTATTTTTATTTTTAATAAAAACTAAATTATTGAAAAATCATACTAAATATTCCAATACTTTTGGCAACATTTAGTAGGATTTCTCTCACCTAGGGATCAGTTAAGGAATCACTACTTGTGACTTCCATAACATCCCATCATCGGAATTTCATTTAATTTAATTTAAATCTTATTTTAATTTAAATTTAATTTTTTTATTATAAATAGAAATTATGCATTTTTCATATCTAATTTATTCATATTAAAAAAACATTTATGTAACCTATCAACTAACCATGTGTTTTTCTAACCTTATTATTCAACATATATTATAATCCACATATTTTAACATATAACTAATAATAATAATAATAATAATAACAACAACAACTAATAATAATAATAATAAAACACAAATAATAATAATAATAATAATAATAATAATAATAATAATAATAATAATAATAATAATAAGACAAACAAAAGGTTAGAAAAATCATACCCAAATTGAAAGCCCCAAACTAATGGACTTGGGTGAGTTGTGGGCTGCCAAAAGAGGGCCCAAAAGCCAAAAAGGGCCTGCTGGAAACTGGGCCCAACTAGGACCGGGTTGGCAGACTCGGGTCGGGTCGGATCTGGCGGATCGGTACACGGATCCCTCTTCACGGGTCAGCGCGCGGACCCGGGTCGGATCCGGGTCCACGCGCGGATCTTTCCCTTCTTCCCCTTTTTTTTTTATAAAAGCCTATACTTTTTTTTTTACTTCATTTTCTTCTTTTCTCCTAAAAAAAAAATTTCAGAGCCTTGGAAGGCTCTCGGCTGGGTCGGCCAGGCGATTCCCGGCCGCCGCTGGGTCCGCCGTCTGCCGCCGCCGGCCGCCGTCTCCGGTGGTCGGATCCGAAAAAGTCTCCGACTTTTCGAAAGCCCTCCGCCTCCTCTTTTCGTTTCAGACCTCCGATTCAACCAAAAATCACCCTAACCCTGTGGATCTGGTTTTACCGAAGAGCCTCCTTCCTCTTTTTTGTTTTTTTTTTCTTTTTTTGTTTTTTCTTTTCGGATCTGGTTGATATTTTGGTTGTGGCTATGGTTCTCGAGGTTGCTGGTTCTTTTTTTTTGTGTTTTTGCAGGTGTTAGATCTAGGGTTTTGGGGTCTCGGACTTGGGTTTTCAGATGGTGGCGAGGTCGTTGGGGTAAAGGTGATGGGTTTGTGACTTATTGTAGTTTGGTTAGGTCTCGGGTTTAGGCTGTGGTGGCCGAACGGGGCTGGCTGAGTGGCTTGGTGATTTTTTGGTAGGGTTTCTGTCGATCTATTTTTGAATCCGTGTCCCCCCTCCATGTTGGCTGTAGATGGGGTTTTTTAGAGGGAGTCTGGTATGGGGGTTTGGTATAGATGGGATGGGGTGACAGGAGTGGGTGGCCGGAAATGGTGAGGGGGTGGTGGCTGTGGTAGGAAGGAGTGTCAGGAACTGGTGCCGTGCACGGCACCAGTTCTGTCCCTTCCCCCCTTTTTTTTTTTAATATTAATAATAATAAACAAAATCAAAATAATTAAAATAAAAATAAATAAAAAAATGAAAATAATAAAAATGAGAAGAAAAATAAAATAAAATAAAATAATAAAATAAAATAAATAAAATAGAATGAAAAATAAAAATAACAATAAAAAATTAGGTGTCTACAGCTGCCCCTCTTTGCTCATTGCTGAGGATCAGGAATAGAGCAAAGACCGTAGACAACAATTTTGTCCGACTCAAGACCTAATCTTTCTTTTTCTCTTCCCTTTTTTCTTTTTTTTTTTTTGTCTTTCTCTTTTTTTTCTTTTTCTTTTTTCCTTCTTTTTTTTTTTGATTTTTTGAAACGTGCTCCTCTTACCACAGAGGCAATGAAACTTTAAATGTTCTTCCTAGAAATGTGCTCCTCTTGCAGCAGAGGCGAAGATACTTTAAAATTCTTCCCGGGAAAGCTCCTCTTGTAACAGAGGCAATGAGACTTTAAATTCTTTTTCTGAAAAAGTGCTCCTCTTGCAGCAGAGGCGATGAAACTTTAAATTCTTTTCTGAAAATATGCTCCTCTTGGAGCAGAGGTGATGAAACTTTAAAAATGAAAGATTTCACATTCAAAATTTTACTTGGAGATTCACATCCAGAATTTGACTTTGGTTTGGAGATTCACATCCAAAATTTTAACTTGTTTTGGAGATTCACATCCAAAGATTTGATTCGGAATTCAGAGATTCACACCTGAAATTTTGATTTGGAGATTCACATCCGAAAATTTGACTTAGAATTTGATTTGGAGATTCACATCCAATATTTTAACTTGGAATTCAGAGATTCACACCTGAAATTTTTGATTTGGAGATTCACATCCAAAATTTTAACTCGGAGATTCACATCCGAAAATTTGACTTGGAGATTCACATCCGGAAATTTGACTTAGGGATCCACACCCGAAATTTTGATTTGGAGATTCACATCCAAATATCCATTTTAGAGATTCGCATCCGAAATTTCAGAGATTCTCACCTGAAATTTTGAGTTGGAGTTTCACATCCAAATATTAGATTCGAAGATTCACATCCGGAAATTTGACTTAGGGATCCACACCCGAAATTTTGATTTGGAGATTCACATCCAAATATCCATTTTAGAGATTCGCATCCGAAATTTCAGAGATTCTCACCTGAAATTTTGAGTTGGAGTTTCACATCCAAATATTAGATTCGAAGATTCACATCCGGAAATTTGACTTAGGGATTCACACCCGAAATTTTGATTCGGAGATTCACATCCGAAATTTTCAACTTGGAATTCAGAGATTCACATCTGAAATTTGATTTGGAGATTCACACCCAAAACTTTGACTTAGGGATTCACACCCAAAATTTTGACTTGGAGATTCACATCCAAATATTTAGCTTCTTGCTTAAAATTTTCTGAATTGGAGATTCACATCCAAAGATTTAGTTTCTTGATGCATCATCCTTTTAAAACTCTTTACTTTAAAATCTTATCGTCTTATCCTAAAATTTCCAGAATCCCGCTTCCTTCCTTTGTCTTGTGTTTTGCCCCTTCTTTGATCGAAAATGTACAAATCTTGTTCCTTAAAGGTGAAATTTTCATTTGCTTTTTTTTTGTTTTTTGTTTTATTTGAATGTATGTGATGGATGCAATGCAAATGTTGGGAAATAAGAAAAAGAAAAGGAAAAGAGAAAGAAAAAGACAAGAAAAAAAATCAAAAGTTGCAGTAACAAGGTTCACAAGACCACCATCCCCACCTCTCTTTGAATCTTTCCAAAACATAAGCTTCTGTGTATCCACTAATTCTACGAAACACCATTAATTCTTGTTCATTTTTCACCATTTGATCATACATTCATATTTCTTTGACGCACTTGTAAATCTTCCCATGGTTCTCATCTGTTCTTTCTTCACCCTATATCATGTTCGACTTTCCTCTTCTGTAATGCATTGGGCTTTCTCAAACATTGTCAATCACTTATTTATCGTCATTTCAATTTTATAATGAATGCAATGCCATCACATTTCTTTCAATAATCATGAGTACGCAAATCGATCAAAAGTTGAAGGATGGACATTTATGATGAAGTCAACAAGAACAAGTTTAACCAAGAATAATAGGTAATTTCCAGAGGCCGAGGGAAGGTAACAATATCTAAACAATGAATATTCAATCAATCTTGATAAACTAATCTAGGATTTTTCCCAAAATTCTATTTGATTGACATTCTAATCATTTTGGTTCCATCAATGCTTTGCCCCCCGCTTCATGAAATCATCGAATAGTACTGGTTTCCTTTATAAAAGGCTATCTTCTCGAGATTTTAGCCGAATCTTCCATTCCTCTCTTGACTCAAATCGCCCTTTCGGGTTTTCAACTTAAGCCCCTTCTTATTCTCCTTCCTTTCTTCTTTTCTCTTTCTTTTTTTTTTTTTTAGCTTTTTCTTTTTCATTTTTTTTATTTTTTTTCATCATTTTCCTTTTTACATTTTCATTCTTTTTCAAAGACCATACTTATCCATAATGAACACACTTATCAAGCTCCCAATCATGAACTTGTAACATGTCTAGGCTCAATATATGATTCCTTAACTCAAGCATTCAAATTCGATCAAAATGGACTTTTTAAGGTACGTAATGTAGGCCATGGTTCAGGGTTTTGAAAGAATGGATAAACAGGCCCAAAATACGTGTTTCAAGGGTTTCAAGCCATAGGATCGTTTCTCATCATATTAAGAATTCTAGCATTCTACCCCATTCGTTGTTTATTCTTCTTTGGTTTCTTGTTTCTCTTTCCATTCTTTTTTTGTTCACTTCCTTTTTCTTTTGATTATCTCTTTTCCTCATGAAGATATCTTTTTCTTTGTCTTGCCCCCTGGATTTTTAATGACTTGAAAAATTTTTTTGTGGGCAAATCTCACTTTATTTTTTCAATTTTGCCCCCCAATGTGGAGGGTGATCCTTGGCGGGTTTCTTTAAAAAACATATATGACTATAAGGCTCAAAAGGGGTAACAATGGATAATTTTTCTCATATGTGAAGGGTAAACCAAAGATGGCCATTTCTCATTTCGAACATAAATACTCTTATCAAAGAATTATTTATTGAGCCATTACAACCTTCTGAAAAGTCTACTTTCCTTGTGTACGCTCCATCAGTTGATTCAACATTCCCATTGATCATGGGGGACAAAATTGTCAATACAAATAGAATTTTAAAGTTTTATCCCAGATTATTATCAAAATCGACATCATATTCATCATTTATCAACAAAATTGGGCAAAGAATGGAAATTAATCATTTAGAAGCCAAAAGGAGGAGAAAGAGGTAAAATATAGGCGAATGCACAAAGAATATATGATTTCAAAGGGGAGAGAAAAATGTAATGAAAATGCATCGATTACTCCGTTGAAATGACAAAAGATAAATGAAAGTCAATACACAAAAAGCACTTTTTAGTTCATGGGCATTACAAAAAGAAACAACTTTATACCACCATGAGTGACCAATCAAAAGTCTTCTTTTGCCCTCATATTGTAGCATGGTTAACCCGTTCCTTCTTTTGTCCCAAAATCCAACAAACCGGATCTAATCAAACTTTGCACCTTGTGCTTGAAAGCAGGGCAACTTTCTATCGAATGACCCGTATTTCCACTATGATAATCACATCGAGCATTTGGGTCATACCATTCTGGATATGGAGGTTCCAAAGGCTTCAATTGAACTGGGGTAACAAGTTGGTTCTCAAGAAGGTATTGAAATACTTCAGAGTAGGACCAAGGAATCGGATCGATGTCGATCCTCCTTCGTTTGTTTCGAGATCCTCTTTGGTTACTTTGGGTAGGCATAGGTGTTTGGAGACCTATTTGCCAACTAGATTGGAGGATTGGCTGACGGGTATTCAGGCTTGGAGAGATATGATTTATGGTGGGGTAATGGGTTTGGTACATTGGATAAGGATAATATGGAGCAAAGTCTCCCACATGTTGCCCTTCATAATTCATAGCATGAACATCTCCTCCATTCCCCGATGTATCACCTTTTCTTGCATTCATGGCATCGTCTCCTACAAGCTTGCCACTCTTGATTGCATTATCTATTATTTCACCAGAGATCACCATGTCTGCAAAATTCTTTGTAGCATTTCCAACCATCATTTCATAAAATGGTGCTGGGAGTGTGTTGACAAACAAGATGGCGGTTTCTTTCTCTGTGAGGGGCGGTTGAACTTGGGCAGCTACATCCCTCCACCTTTGAGCATATTCTCTAAAGCTTTCTTCATGTTTCTTCATCATGCCCTGTAAGGATAAGCGATCTGGTGCCATATCTTCAATGTGCTTGTATTGAGCAATGAATGCTCGAGCCAATTCTTTCCATGAGCGGACGTGGGCTCGATCTAGTTGGGTGTACCACCTGGCAGCTGATCCGGTAAGACTGTCTTGAAAAGTATGCACCAATAATTCATCATTCTGAGCATAGGCAGCCATTTTCTGACAGTACATCTTAATATGACTTGTCGGGCATTTAGTTCCATCATACCTTTCAAATTCTGGAACCTTGAACTTTGGTGGGATAACTACACCTGGTACCAAACAAAGCTCGCTTGCATCCAAAGAGCCATATAAATCCATCCCTTCGATAGCTCGTAATCTTTCTTCAAGGAGATCAAACTTGGTTTGAGACTTTGAATTCTCTGTCGCTGTTGATACACTCATCTTCAATTTCCTTTGTTCTTTAGGATCATCTGAATTATGGACAGAGATTGGGTCTGATAGGTTCTTGCTGGGGTTTGGATTGTCAGACCCTGAAAATGACGTATGCTGTGAAGTATAGACTTGGGGTGGAATGGGATTATGTGGATATGGACATCCACCATCTTGTGCCCGCCTTTCTTGGGTAGTTGCTTCCTGCAATGGCTCCTTTCCTCTACTCATCCTGGTCATCATCTCCAGCATTGCAGCCAATTGCCCCTTCATCTCTTCTTACGCCTTTTCTATTTTCTCCATTCGGCTAGCTTGTCCTTCTTCCATGGTCTAAGCTTGTGAGAGTCCTGAATTACTTTGTAATCTTTGATGGTCGAGAGGCCTTGAACCTTATTACCACAATTTTCTAATTAGAAAAATCTTATCTTATTTCTCTCAATCAATTTTTTTTTTTGGGAACAAACGAATTTTTTCTTTTTTTTTTTTTCGAAAAACGAAGAGTATTAACATATTTACTGAAGTATAACAAGTCTATGATGTGAATTTTATGAAAATCATGTTATTTGTATATGTATGCAAATGGTATGTATGACAAAATCTATGGAACAATTTTTCTTCTTCTTTTTTCCTTGCTCTCTCTTTCTTTTTTGGTTTTTTTTTTGTGGTTAGTTTGGATAACTTTCTTGATTTTACATGTTGGGTATTTAGGTTTTCACTTTAATGAAAATAATCAATCAATAGCACATGTACACAAATTTGATAAAAAAAGAAAATTGAAAGAATAAACAAATTCAAAATTGTAAAAAACTTAGTCTTGTTTCTCAAAGACTTTTCTGCAAAGTGTGATGCAACAATGTCAAATGCATTCCAAAATTCAAATTAAAATTTGCCTCTTATTTATTATATTCACTTATTAACTTAAGAGGTCAAGTCCGACACAAGTAAAAGAAGTTGAAGAGTAATCTTAAACCATATCAAAATTGTTTCAAAAACTCTCCCTCTTCTTTTTTCCTTTGTTTTTTTTTATTTTTAATTTTTTTTTAATTTTCTATGAGAAAGAACATATTCTTTTTTCTTTTTCCTCTTCATTCATTTTTTTTTTGAAATGCTATGTAAAATGTTTAAGGCATGACACAATAACAAGGTATGATGAAGGATATGTTTATACAAAATGTAATTTATGCAAAATGCAATTACAATGAAGATCAAATTTTGTTTCATTTCACTTAACTTTTATGATTCTAAAATGCAAATGACATGACTATCGACATATATATATACACAATGATGATGAAATGAATTAAAATGATATATGTCCCTAACATGCTTGAGAAAAACGAATATTTGTATTCACAATATCTGGACACTAATCTTATTATTCCTTAATCCAACATGCAAAAAAGATGAAATTCCTAACTAAACCTGAACATTATTCTCAATTTTGCTAAAAAAAGCACTTTTCTTTTATTACCAAACAATTTTTTTCTATTTTTCCAAAAATTTTCGTGTGTCCTACTACATTATCTCTTTTTTTTTCAATTATTTTCTATTTTTTTATTTCATCTTTATTTTGGATTAAATTATTCTTTCAATTCTTTACCAATAAATTCAAGGATAATTTTGTTGACATCCTTTTTATTATTCAACCAAATGTTTTGCAATGAGATAATCAAGGAAAGAAAAACATTTTTTAACACCGCCCCCTTCTTTTTTTCTCTTTTTTTTTTTTTAGCATTTTTAGGCTCTCATTTAAAATTCTTACACAAAAAAAAAAAAAAGAAAGATAGATACTTTTTGATTTTTGCATGTCAACTTATTCCTTGATAATTCTATACAAGAAAGTCAATTATTTATCTTTTTTTCATATTTATTTTGACCTCAAAAAAATTTTTTTTTTCATTTTTTCATTTTATTCTAACCCTTTTTTCAAGAGATATTAGTTAATTTCTTACTCAAACCTTTTTACTTTTCTCTTCTTTTTTTTTTATGCTTTATCTTAGGAAAATTTTTCAAGAATAATAAAGAATAACAAACTTATTTTTGTTTTTGTTTTTTTAATTAAATAAATGAAAACTTAATTGAATTTCTTTTTATTATTTTTAGTGAAAGAGGCTTTTTTTTTAAATTTTTCATTTTTTCATTGTAACAAGAAAAATTTATCCACATTTTATCATTTCATATTTTATTTTAAAAGAAAGAAAAATAAAAGAAATTAAACCCCTTTTTTTTGTATATAAACATCTTATAACTAAATATACATTAAACTTCTTTTTCTCTCTCTTGTTTTGGAGAATGTACTTTTATTAGTTCCTATTTTAATGAACCTATTTTCAAAACAAAATTCCCCTTTAAAAAAGGAATAAAGAATTATTTGCATCTTTTAAAAAAGGTTACATATTTATTCTATTATTTTTATCACACATCTTTATTTTTTCAAAAATAAATGGATTTCTTTTTCAGACAAAATCTTTTCCAAAGAAAATATATTTTTTCATTTTTATTTTTTTCAAATTTTTTTTTAGGAAAAATAAAAGACTTAAATTATATACAATTCAACCCAAAATCCATAGTGCCTTTATTATAGATATGAGAAAAGGGTCGAATATGTTCCCTCGTGTCCTAATTTTGGATAATTTCTACTAAAATTGGGCATGGCTCTATCTAAGGCTGGCCTCTTAGGTCTTTTCACATGTTGGGTTGGGATATGAATATCTAAAGGTTCTCAAATTATACCTCACTGTCATCCACACTGGACTAGTAAGATTTAATTTGAGTGGGAGTATTTCGCTTGCCATTGCGGAGGTGATTACCTCACGAGAGCAAAGGTACTCTACTCCCTCCTAAGGAGGACGGAACCCGGGTATAGGGCTCATGTTATGCAAATGCAAGTGCAAATGTGTGTATGAGGGACCATTTATCAAACCATAACCCTTATTCTATAACAATGTATATACAAATATAAAACATAAAATAAATAACATAAAAAATGCAAATGCAAACAAAATCATTTTCAAAATCCAAGTGAATTAAGTTTAAATATCAATCAAGACTATTAAATTAAAACTTTGGATAACACATGATTAATGCATGGCTTGACCCTCAAAAAGCATCCCCAGTGGAGTCGCCAAGCTGTCGTAACGGCTTCGCGCTCGACGATTTTGGAAAAACAACATTTAAAAACAAAACATGGGAGTCGCCACCAATCTTTTTTAACTAGGTGTGATTGGCCACCTAAAAATGTTTATCTTTTTAACAAAATCTCAAAATTAATTAAGTTTTATTAAAAAAGACAAATTTTTGGTCTACGAAAACAAAAATCGGGTTCGGGGGTACGGTTACGCGTGGGGAAGGATTAGCACCCCCACGACGCCCGTTAAAAAACGGTACCATAATAATCATGTGTTATCCTTTGGTTTTAATAAAATGGTCTTATCTTAATATTTAAAA
The DNA here is from genome assembly GCA_031772115.1 of Heritiera littoralis. Taxonomy (NCBI): domain Eukaryota; kingdom Viridiplantae; phylum Streptophyta; class Magnoliopsida; order Malvales; family Malvaceae; genus Heritiera; species Heritiera littoralis. The sequence continues at coordinate 1,080,983 of JAPDPK010000003.1, forward strand.
ATAATTCCTTTTTATTTCAATCTTTTTATTCAAAATCATTTTTTATTTGTGACTTTATTTTGGTTTACTTTATTTTTCGAAAGTAAATGTGAACTTTTTTGTATTGAATAATTAAATCAAATACTCCAATACTTTTGGCAGCATTTGAAATAATTTTCCTCACCTAGAGATTTCTTAAGAATCACTACTTGTGACTTCTACAGAATCTCATCCTCGGAAAATTCACGCTTGTTTCGAAATTAAATGGATGCACATGATGCAAACAAATAATATATGATACAAATGAATTTTTAATTTCAAATTTCCTTATTTATTTGTTGATTCATTTCTTTATTTTTTTAACAAAACTTATTCATTTTCATTTTTAGTAAAAATTTAAATTATCGAAAAACCGTACTAAATATTCCAATACTTTTGGCAACATTTAGTAAGATTTCTCTCACCTAGGGATCGGTTAAGGAATCACTACTTGTGACTTCCATAACATCCCATCATCGGACGAATTTAATTAAATTTAAATTTTATTATTAATTTAAAAAAAACTTATTTATTTTCATTTTATAAAAATAAAAATTATTGAAAAATCATACTAAATATTCCAATACTTTTGGCAACAATTAGTACGACTCTTCTCACCTAGAGATCAGCTAGGAATCACTACTTGTGACTTCCGTAGCATCCCATCATCGGACTTTTATTTAATTAAATTTAAAATTTATTATTAATTTTCTTTTTCTATTTTCTTTTAAAAACTCACTTATTTTTATTTTTAATAAAAACTAAATTATTGAAAAATCATACTAAATATTCCAATACTTTTGGCAACATTTAGTAGGATTTCTCTCACCTAGGGATCAGTTAAGGAATCACTACTTGTGACTTCCATAACATCCCATCATCGGAATTTCATTTAATTTAATTTAAATCTTATTTTAATTTAAATTTAATTTTTTTATTATAAATAGAAATTATGCATTTTTCATATCTAATTTATTCATATTAAAAAAACATTTATGTAACCTATCAACTAACCATGTGTTTTTCTAACCTTATTATTCAACATATATTATAATCCACATATTTTAACATATAACTAATAATAATAATAATAATAATAACAACAACAACTAATAATAATAATAATAAAACACAAATAATAATAATAATAATAATAATAATAATAATAATAATAATAATAATAAGACAAACAAAAGGTTAGAAAAATCATACCCAAATTGAAAGCCCCAAACTAATGGACTTGGGTGAGTTGTGGGCTGCCAAAAGAGGGCCCAAAAGCCAAAAAGGGCCTGCTGGAAACTGGGCCCAACTAGGACCGGGTTGGCAGACTCGGGTCGGGTCGGATCTGGCGGATCGGTACGCGGATCCCTCTTCACGGGTCAGCGCGCGGACCCGGGTCGGATCCGGGTCCACGCGCGGATCTTTCCCTTCTTCCCCTTTTTTTTTCTATAAAAGCCTATACTTTTTTTTTTACTTCATTTTCTTCTTTTCTCCTAAAAAAAAAATTTCAGAGCCTTGGAAGGCTCTCGGCTGGGTCGGCCAGGCGATTCCCGGCCGCCGCTGGGTCCGCCGTCTGCCGCCGCCGGCCGCCGTCTCCGGTGGTCGGATCCGAAAAAGTCTCCGACTTTTCGAAAGCCCTCCGCCTCCTCTTTTCGTTTCAGACCTCCGATTCAACCAAAAATCACCCTAACCCTGTGGATCTGGTTTTACCGAAGAGCCTCCTTCCTCTTTTTTGTTTTTTTTTTTCTTTTTTTGTTTTTTCTTTTCGGATCTGGTTGATATTTTGGTTGTGGCTATGGTTCTCGAGGTTGCTGGTTCTTTTTTTTTGTGTTTTTGCAGGTGTTAGATCTAGGGTTTTGGGGTCTCGGACTTGGGTTTTCAGATGGTGGCGAGGTCGTTGGGGTAAAGGTGATGGGTTTGTGACTTATTGTAGTTTGGTTAGGTCTCGGGTTTAGGCTGTGGTGGCCGAACGGGGCTGGCTGAGTGGCTTGGTGATTTTTTGGTAGGGTTTCTGTCGATCTATTTTTGAATCCGTGTCCCCCCTCCATGTTGGCTGTAGATGGGGTTTTTTAGAGGGAGTCTGGTATGGGGGTTTGGTATAGATGGGATGGGGTGACAGGAGTGGGTGGCCGGAAATGGTGAGGGGGTGGTGGCTGTGGTAGGAAGGAGTGTCAGGAACTGGTGCCGTGCACGGCACCAGTTCTGTCCCTTCCCCCCTTTTTTTTTAATATTAATAATAATAAACAAAATCAAAATAATTAAAATAAAAATAAATAAAAAAATGAAAATAATAAAAATGAGAAGAAAAATAAAATAAAATAAAATAATAAAATAAAATAAATAAAATAGAATGAAAAATAAAAATAACAATAAAAAATTAGGTGTCTACAGTGATGTGTAAACAGTAGTTGAGGAAGAAAAAGGAAGTCGATGACTTTTAGCCTGTTGACAATGAGGACAAATATACTTTTTATTGATATGAGTTGAAACATTACAAGAGTTGAGCACTTTAGAGAGTGTTACAACATTGGGATGTCCTAGGCGTCTATGCCAAACAACAAAGGAATTTGAATTTGTAATATTGTCAGACGGTAAAACAGAAAACTTAGAACCAGATACATTGGAGACAAAAACTTCCTGCTTGGTCTGTGAGGCTGCAACTGATTTATCTAACGAAAGATTAAACTTGTACAAGCCCTTGTCAAGCATCCCTTTTAGAAGAGTTCTTTGGTAATAGGGTCCTTCACAAAACAAAACTCAGGATGAAATTCAAAATAAACATTGTTATCCTTGCAAAACTGTGACACAGACAGAAGATTTTTGGTTATTTGTGGCACATGAAGAACATTTTTAAGTTGAAAAGATTTAGAAAGATTATTGGTAAGAAATGAAGAATGACCTATACCTGCAATATTGACACCAGATCCATCTCCCATATGAAGCTTACCATTTCCATGATACTCAGTCCCAAGATTGGGATTTTCAGCAGCATGTGTAATGTGATTTGTGGCACTTGAGTCTGGGTACCAAGCTGAGTCAGAAATTGATTCAGGAGTAGCTATCAAGGCTTCAGCAAAGGTGGCCTTCTGTTGTGCAAAGCTAGAATGAGGTTGAGAAAATGAGGAATTATTTCTGAACCTCAATACTGATTCACCAGGATCTAGGTTAAATGAAATCTCGAATCTGTGAAAGCACCTATGAACAATGTGTCCAACTTTGCCACAAAGTTGACACTGGGGTTTTGAACCATTACCAAAAGCACCTCTTCCTCTGGCTCTACCCCTGCCTCTGAAGCTACTGTTTCCATCAGCAAACCAATCTTTATTTCCACAGCTATTCTCAGAAAAGACCTTTCTTTTTGAGGCACCACCAGATTAGCAGAATGTACTGGAGAATCAAGAAGTTCAGCATGTTGTGTTATTCTTGATTCTGTAGCAAGAAGCAGTGCCGAGGTTGTTTTCCAATTGGGTAAGTCTTTCTGAGTAGTAATTGCAGCCACTATTGCATCATACTCCTGTCCAAGCCCAGAAAGAGTAGTATGCACCAGCTCACTGTCAGCCATCTTGCAACCAGAAGATTGTAGTGTATCCCATAATGTCTTCACCTTGATGAGGTAATCTTTCATGTTGAGATTACCTTTCTTTACATTTTGCAGTTGTCTTCGATACTGCATGATCTTGGCATTGGTTTGACAAGCAAAATACTCATCTACTGCTTCCAAAAGATCCTTAGTAGTATCACATCCAACAAGAGTAGGTAAGATCGGGCTACTTATGGAAGATAGTAACCAAGAAAGAAGAAGTTGATCTTGCCTGTCATAAACTCCAAATTCTGGTGAGTTTCTTGCGGGAACAAATTGAGAACCATTAATGTAACCCTTCAAACCATAGCCTCTCAAGGTGGCTATTACTTGTTGCTTCCATTGTAGGAAATTATTTTCTTCAAGCTTGACATTAAGACTTTGGAACCCAGGATTCAACACAACAGAGGATGAATCTTTTTGAACTGTTGATCCGCTTGCATTCTCCATGCCAGCATCTGATACCATGTAAGTAATGTAAAATATACAAGGAGGTGAAAAGAAGATGAAGAGAAAGAAGAAGAAGAAGATTATTCAAGATTCTGAGAATGTAAACTTTTGTTCAATGATAAAATGTATAACTGTTTGTACATTTATAGACTTGTAAAGAGTTGACTTCTGAAGTCAACTAACTGATTCTGTTATTAGTAGTTTTACCAGAGATAACTACTTATAACAGAAGCCAGCTGTGAGATTACAATTAAGCTGTCAACATTCCCCTTCAAACCATACTCTCCCTGAGCTAACCAGTTAAGCTGTCAACAAGGAGCTAAGGCAGGCAATGATAACATAACGTCTGCAACATTCCATATGAAAGCTACCCTGGGCCTTACACTTACTGTCCAATGTGTCACAAGCTGAATTATTGATGTTTAATTTAGGTGCTTAAGCCCTAGTTTGGCTCATCGGTTAATTCCAATGAGTTTTAGTGCGATTGGCTCTTTAATAAAAGACAAAAAAATTTTGATAGCTAAATTACTTTTTCACTCTAAAATAATATAAATTTTTTATTGTTTTATTAAAAAAGTTATATCTATTGTGATCATTTTTTATTTTTTAATTTCATCAAAACCAATCATATTGTCCATCTAAACTAGTCTTAAATCTGATTAAATGCAATGGACCTAGTCTTAAATCTGATTAAATGCAATGGACCCTGTAATAATATACAGTTGTAAAGGGCGTGAATGTTTTTAACAGAGAAACTGGTCAATTGTAAACGACTTCCAATGGAAACTTGGATTCAAACTTGAAAAATGCTCTCTGACAGCTTGTTTTCCTGTTGATCCTATTCGAGGATGAATTCGAATTGCAGAAGAAATGAATATCTCAGTGTCACGCATTATGCCATGATTAGTGGTAGCTTAAAAAGCCATTACAATGAGTTGGAACTTGTTTGAGGACTGCCTCGCTTAAGTCAAACTCTTTCAGAAGAATTCTCCAAGGTCTCCAACTTCAAAGTGAAGGCATTAAACTGTCTTAGAAGCAAACAATCGCCAATTCCAGACAGCAGCTGCTGCTTGGCCTCCATGATCATGGCATTCATCGAAAAATGTTGTCGTTTTACTTCTTTTCTCATCAAGGAAACAACAAAAATATTGCAATAGGAGGCTCATTTGCTGACAATTATAACATCTTCGCTCTGTGCAATCCAAAAAACCCGAAACAACTCTGTAAAAGTTAAAAGGAATTTCTCATCCAACAATCCATTGCCAGAATCTATAATCTGTATGCAAAATCCAAAGCCATACATTACTAATCACAGGGTACGTATTTACAAATTCTCCCCCTCAAACCTATCTTTCCAAAATAGAAGACAAAAATAAAAAGTTAAACAAGGAAAATTTCTCTATTTTCTACTTAGAGTTAAGCTGTCCGTGGCACTTGCTTTTAACATTCTTCACCCTCGATTTTAACGTTGCTAGAGTTGTTGAAATTGTCACCTTGCCATGTCCAAACAATGTCTTTCAATGCAGGCCTAACATCTTCCTCGCAGAACTTAGCATATTCCAAGGTGTCCCCGGAAGACTTGGAGAACTCCACAACTGAAACCTCCGGTGCCACCTCAAACACCTCCGCCGTCACCGACAGCGGCCCTTTCCTCCCCTCCGATGACCCTTGTAATCTTATCTTGAAGTCCTTAACTTTCCCCACCCTAAAGTTCAACCCCTTTGCAACACCTTCGATTTTAGACATGATAGAACTGGCTGAACATCTTGATGTGAACATTGACCCCGATTTCCTCTTGTTCTCAAACAAACTCGACAAATCAAACCCTGACGACATGGAGGAAATGAACTCAAACGCGTTAAAGAATTTCGGGGACGATAGTTTGGTGGTCTTGGAGGCAGAATCATCGTCCTCTGTGTTGTCTGAAATGGGTTCTTCGATTGAAAACGCAAGAGGACGTGTAAATCCTTTTCTGAACCAAGGAACACGCATGATGGCTGGAATTGTGATTCTTTTTTCAGGGTCTGCCACGAGCAGTTTTGAGATCAAACGCTTTGATTCTGTTGAAAACCAGGGTGGAAACTCAAATTCAGCTTTGAAAATTTTCCTGTACATCTTCATCATATTCTCATCTTGGAATGGCAAGAAACCTGCAAGAAGAACATACAAGATAACCCCACAAGACCAAATATCAGCTTTGGATCCATCGTAGCCTTTTTTCCTCAAAACCTCGGGAGCAACGTAAGCTGGAGTCCCACACTGCGTGTGAAGGAGCCCATCATTGCGAAGCTGCTCAGGCAATGCTGACAAGCCAAAGTCAGAGATCTTCAGATCTTCATTCTCGTCCAGAAGAAGGTTCTCCGGCTTCAAATCTCGGTGTGAGACACCTCTACTGTGGCAGAAATCGACTGCGCTTATCAGCTGTTGAAAGTACTTACGAGCAACATCTTCTTTGAGTTTGCCTTTATAAACCTTTGCAAACAGTTCACCGCCGCGGACATACTCCATGACAAAGAAGATCTTTGTCTTTGTAGCCATGACTTCTTTGAGCTTCACAATGTTTGGATGGCTAACAAGGCGCATGACAGAGATTTCTCTCTTGATCTGCTCCATCATGCCTTCTTTCTTCACCTGATCTTTATTGATGACCTTAATAGCCACGCTTTCGCCGGATGTTAATTCCTTCCCGTAGTAAACTTTAGCGAAAGTGCCTTTCCCGAGCAGTCTGCCCATCTCGTATTTCCCGAACAAAACATGCCTCTCCTCCATGACAGTCTCCTCGCTTCCTTTTCTACACAATAAAAATTTGATAAATTTTTGGCTCTGCTGCTACTGAAATCTCAACTCAAGGCCTTGCGAAGAAGCGCAATGTAAGGGAATCCAGGAAAGAATATAGGATATGCTGATTTTGAAGGATTCCATTAGACGACTGCAATTCACTTGATTAGGAAATTCTAATGAGAGAGTTGGGTAGGAGAGCTTTGAGTGGAAGGGCATGTGGGGGAAGGAGATATGAAGGGTTGTCTAGAAGAAGCCATGGGAGCACCCGGTATTGTCTTCCAGGAGACTTGAGACTCCGCAAGAGCACACAGAATGAAATCTCAAGAGAGTGTTTCCATAAGGATAACATATGTCAATAGGAAGGCGCGTCAATGGTGGGGGTCACAACAAACCTTTATAGAACATCTTTACGTCTCCTTAGTTTTTATCTTCAGGTAAATTCTCAGTTCCTCCTCTGGCCCAGTCATTAATATTGCTCTGTTTCTCTAGCTGCTACGATTTGCCGTTTAAAGGACTAGAAGCTGCAATCTTCAATTCTGATTGTATGCCTACAGTTAATTGTATTTTTTTTTTTATCAACAAGGGCAGAGAACTTGATAAAATATAACAAAAATCATATATATATATATATATATATAAATCAGAAAACATGCACATACCTAAAATAAAGTTACATAGAAGTTAATATGCATGTTTTTATTGAACTGACACATAAACGAGTTGACACTTAAGTAAATTGAAAGTTATAATTAATTAACCACTTTCACTTTTTTTTCCTATAAATACTCACATTTTTTAAATGTAATTATGTTTCTTTTTTTTAACGGACTATTTCTACTCTTTTTCCTATAAATACTCACACTTATGTTTCTTTTTTTAACTGATCATATCCTCTTAATATCTTCAAAAATTCATTCAACATATCTCTACTATATTCTCTCATCTTTAATCTTAATCTCTGAATATATATATATATAGTATCTAACCCATTTAAAAGTAAAATTAATTACCAAATTTATTTAAAACAATTAAAATAAGAGATTATATATAATGCACTGACAGTATATAGCTTCTATACATTGTCAGTTAATCATAAGATGACACTTCATTAATAAGCAAAGTTTAAAAGTGTATAGACTTTTAAAAATAAATTTAAAAACTTTATTAATATTTATTTTTAAGAACTTGCATATGAGGTGTCATCTTATGGTTAACTGACAGTGTATAGACGCTATACACTGTCAGTGCATCATATATTAACTTTTAAAATAATAAACCATAATTTGTTATCTAATTAATATTAACATCTTGAAAGTTAAAAATGAAAATATATCACTTATCAAATTTTAAAATTTTTAATAAATTATCTAAAATCTTATAACTTAAAATTATCTATTTTAATAAATTTTAATAACATAACTAAAATCTAATCACTTCAAATAAAATAATTAAAATATTATCTAATTTAAAAACAATTAAGATATTATATAATTTCTAATCTATTTTAAAAAAATCAATCCGTTAATACATTTAAAATAATTAAGCATAATCTTTAAAAAAATGTGTGAAAAATATGAATTTTAATGCATCACGCATGTTCGCAAACTAATTTTGAAAGAAAATAAAAAGCTAAAATGAAAAAGAAAACGATAGCTATGTGATAGGTGGCACAAAATTGGAAGAGGAAAATGAATAGTACATATTGAAAGACTACTTTTAATATATATTATATTTGTGTCTGTTATTACGGGTTATAAGTTGTTAATATATTGACAATAAATTATTAGTGTATATTATAGTTTATAAAAATAATTTACAAAATAACAATAACCTATACTAGTATTGAATACTTTTAAAATGAAAAAAATATATATATGTAAAAAAAAAAGTATAGAAGTATAGATATAATAAAAGTAATATATATATGTAATAAAGTATAGATAGATATAGATATAATAAAGAAAAAAAAATAATAGTAGTAAAAAAAATACATGGATGGGTAGCATGATATCGAAAGTAAATAATGATCAAGAAATATGTGCATTGCTCCACCTTCACATACAGTTACCAGCCATGTTGTGGACTAACACCACCACACTACTTTGCTAAAAAAAGAGACAAATGGCAAGCAACGGTGAGTTTAAAGACAAAAATATATAAATATTGGAAAATTGCTCGTGTTTCGTTACGAGAAATTTTTTCTTTACAATTTTTTGTTCAAACTTTGTGCATACAAAATTAAAATACTCAAGAGTTTAACAATCATGCTCGTTAATTTGTTACAAAACCTGATTGAAATTTTGGTTCAATGTAAACATGGAGCAACAATCGACATAGGTCGCCAATCCACATAACAGTATAGAAGCTCACCAAAGTATATAGCTCGTCAATCCACACAAACTGCATGACCACTCGCCAATCTACACAGCTGTAGAAACTTCTCTTTTCTTCGATTCCACAACAAAATATTTAAATCAATAAGAAATATACTCTAATAAAAGAGACACATACTGCAGAAGCTCGCCAACCCACATAATAGCATAACAGCTCGCCAACCACATAGCTCACTAAACTACACAACTGCATATCCGCTTGCCAATCTACACAGCTGTAGAAACTACCCTTTTTTTCGATTCAACAACAAAATATTTACAACAATAAGAAATATACTCTAATAAAGGAGGCACATACTGCAGCAACTCGCCAACCCTCACAAAGAGCATAGCAGCTCGCAAATCCACATAACTGCTCGCCAATCCACACAGCTGTAGAAACTTCCCTTTTCTTCGATTCAACAACAAAATATTTAAATAAAAAAGAAATATACTCTAATAAAAGATGCACATACTGCAGTAGATCGCCAACCCACACAAACAGCATAACAGCTCGCCAATCCGTAGCTCACTAATCCACACAACTGCATAAATTACTCGCCAATCTACACAACTGTAGAAACTTCCCTTGTCTTCAATTCAACAACTACATATTTACATCAGTAAGAAATATATTCTAATAAAAGGAGCACATACTACAGCAGCTCGCCAACCCTCACAAACAACATAATAGCTCATCAACTCTCATACTACATTAGCTCACCAAACCTCAAACTACATCAGCTCGCCAACCCCATAGCTTGCCAATTCACACAACAACATAAACAGCTTGCCATCCGACATAGCTCGCCAGTCCACACAACTTCATAAATCGCTCGCCAATCGACACAGTTGTAATACACGCGTCATCACCAATTGCTTCAATTGACAAAACAATGTTCATACATGTGTCATCACCAATTTCTTCAATTGACAAAAGCTATCTTTAATAGTATGTATTGATTTATTAAAAAAAAATTACTTACATAATTTTTCAAAAAAATCATCATCTTTTTTCCAAATAAATACATGAAAAAAATTATAGCATTTCCTAGCTACATTATTTTCTAAAACAACATTTTATTGTCTATTGTTCTCCTTAAAAAAAGAATTTACATTTATAAATTATATATAACAAAAAACATGTTAAGGATTTAACTAAAAAAATTATTGAGAAAAAAAATAAAAGGACCTAAATAAAAAAAAATTGTTGAGGGCAAAAAAAAAATAATTGGACAAAAAACATGTTAATGATTTAACTAAAAAAATGTTGAGAAAAAAAATTGTTGAGAAAAAAAAAGGACCTAAGTAAAAAAAATTTGTTGAGGGGAAAAAAATAAATGGACAAGTGTCAAGCTACGGAAGAGGAGGAGATAAATATATATATATATATATATATATGTATATATGTATCGATAGGTAGTATAGATGTTTGTAAAATTTTTTTGTTACAAATAAAATATTTGATAATTAGAAAGAGAGACAGAGTGTTTGCATTCAAATCAAAGATTTTAAAGTATGTCATAATTTTTTTTAACCACTCGAATAAAACGTTGTTTTTTAAACGTTGTCGACGGGACCTTATTTTTACTGTTAACAGTAAGCGAGTATATATGAACATTTAGTCAAAGTTTTACTTTCCTCATCTCATGTTTCCGTCTTCATTCCTTGAACTGTTTTGTGGAGATATTTCCAAGTCATTACAAAATTTAAATTAGTCACCGACCAAGGAAGGATTCTTGCAACTTGCTAGTCCTAGTTGTTATACGACTACAGTCCATTAGAAGAGTTGAAGTTTCAATGTGTACGGTAAGATTAAGAACCCAAATAAGAAATGGTCATGCGAAAAATAACAAAGAAAAATAAATAGATAATACCCAAGGTCACAGATCTCAATCTTCAATCCTTGGATCAATGTAAAGCTTGCTGAAACGTGCGGCTATAATTCAAGCTTAGTGACATCGCGTAACTATGATTCGAATTTGACTAATATCCCATTCGATAAAAGAAGCTGGAAAATTGGTTTATGGACAATAATTTACAAGTTCACATGGTTGATTTTATTGATTCATATTTAATTTTTTTTTTATTTAGAGTATTAATTTAAATGATTATAGAAAATTTTACAAATCTGAAATTCAAATCTTAATATTTAGTGCTAAGATCAATGTAAAGCTAAAGCTGAGTAATAACATGCTTATTTTGACTAACATACCCTCTAATAAAAGAAGCTAAAATTTGGTTTATGGATAATAATTTAGGATTTCGTATGATTGATTTTATTGATTCAATTTTGAATTTTTTTAGTATTTATTTAAACGATTAAATGATTACAGAGAATTTTACAAAAATGAAGCATAAGCCAACAAAAAGTTAATCGAAGAGTTAAAACAGTCCACATTTCGAAGATTAATTATTAGATTCACCTAAATCACCTGCTTCGAACAACTGTAGCACCAAACCACTCATTAATAAGGAATACCTTAGCCATAAATATTTCTTTATCTAAAGAATCATCTTTTATAAATAAATAAATCCCTCAATTTGTTCTTATTTGATTTTTTTTCTTTTCCGATGTTCATTATATTTTTATATATAACTAATCTCGGACATATATATAATAAAGAAATAGGTCATGCCTAAGTGGAGGGGCCTCCTACCTACAACGACACAACCAATGTAAAATTAACATCTACATAAAGATTAATAGAGCATCCTTCCATTTCAAAATTAATTAATTTGTGAATTTAATTAGCCGGCAAGAAGTGAAAGAAGAATTTTAATATTTCAAGTGCCAAAAAAATTGAATTTTGATTTTGAAATTAAGAATTTAGTATCTTACCAACAGATTACACGATTTTTTTCATGAAATTACATGTATTATTTTTCAAATTCAATCTTTTAAATCACTATTTATCTTCAAATTTCTTGGAGTTTAAGCAAAACAGAGAGACATAATGCTTACTTTTCTATAAATTTGTCAATAACACCCAGCTATGTTTCATTATTTTCGACCAACCAAAAATTTAAAAACATATCTGACCCATTAGCCACCTAAATGATCAATTACCAAATAGAAAGGACAACCAGACTCTCATATGATACCTAAAGGACAACCGCCTCTATTAAGTTGGTTATTGAAAAGAAAATAGATTTATATGCATAAACATAACAATAATATTAGGTAATATTAAACTATAGTATAGGTAATAATTATTTTCGAGCAGTGTGCAAATTGATTCTATCTATAAATTAAATTTCGAAAAATTCGTAAGTAAAAATTTAATAGATTTATAAATTTCAATAATTAATTAAAACTTAACAATATATATTGACTTTAAAAAGAAAATCACTTCTTGTTATGAATAGTCATAAATATGGATGTCCATTCATCCCTCATACTCTTCATAACTTCCCCTTAATTAAGTTTATAACTATCCTTTCATTAAGTTTATAACTTTCTCTTAATTAAGTTTGTAACTATTCATCTTCCATCTTTATTCATGTATTTGTGAAACATATAAATAGAGGCTCACCATCCATGTATTGAACACACTTGAAAAATAAGAGAAAATCTCTCTTCTTGCTCTCTCTCCCTTGTGTTCTTTCTATAATTTTATAATACTTTGTGTTCTTTCTATAATTTTATAATACGTTATCAGCACGAGACTCTAAAAGCCCGTGAGAGATTTGGAGAATAGGCCTCAACCAAGGATCTTCATCAATCACAATTATCTATCTCTTGTTTTACGTTCATAATGTCAAACCTTGCAAAACTCGAATTTGTGACTCTTGACATTACGGGAAAGAACTATTTATCATGGGTGTTAGATGCTGAAATTCATCTAGATGCAAATGGTCTCGGTGATACCATCAAAGAAGGGAACAAAGCATCTAGTCAAGATAAGGCTAAAGCGATGATATTTCTTCGTCATCACCTCCATGAGGGACTTAAAATTGAATATCTGACTATTAAAGACCCACTTATTCTTTGGACTAGTCTAAAGGAAAGATATGACCACCAGAAAACTGTGATACTCCCTAAAGCTCGTTATGATTGGATGCATCTGAGATTACAAGATTTTAAATCTGTAAGTGAATATAACTCAGCTATGTTTAGAATCAGTTCTCAATTAAAGTTATGTGGAGAAAAGATCACTGATGAGGATATGTTAGAAAAAACATTCTCCACCTTTCATGCATCGAATATGCTCCTGCAGCAGCAATATCGTGAAAAAGGTTTTAAGAAGCAGTCTGAACTGATTTCATGCCTCCTTGTGGCTGAGCAAAATAATGAGCTATTGATGAAAAATCATGAAGCCCGTCCAACTAGATCTGCTTCATTCCCTGCAGTGAATGCAGCAACATATAATGAAAAAAAACAGAGGTCATGCCAGTAGTCATGGCCGTGGTCATGGACATGGACGTGGACGTAATAATCGTCGAGGTGGTCATTTCAAAAACACATATACCTACCAGAAGTGGGAACATAAGGATGGAAAACGCAAAGATAAAAGTGGGAAAGACAAAAAGGTCATGAAGAATTTGTGCTATCGTTGTGGAGGCAAAGGCCATTGGTCACGTACTTGTCGTACGCCAAAACATCTTGTCGAGCTCTATCAACAATCACTAAAAGATAAAGGGAAGAAGATAGAGACTAATTTTGCTAGTGATGATGGAAAAGATGAGACAAATTTTGTTTATGGAGATGGTGATTTTGATTATGTTGATGCCACTCATCTAGATGTTGCTGATTTTTTTCACACCCTGAAGGAAAAATTGACCATTTGATTGGCAATGAGACTGTCCAAAAATAAAGTTCTTAGATCTTACTTAGATGTTATTGGACTTTATTTTAAGCATGCTTCTTATTAATAGGATTCTAATTATTAAGTATTTGTCATGTTTAGATGTTTCATTGTGTTTTGGTTATTTATGGGATATTTTATTAATCTGGTTATATATTTCTTATTTTCAATAAAGAACATAGATACTCTCCTGGTTCGATTTGCGATGAGTGGTGGAGATATATGTCTTGCAGATAGTGCCACTACACACACTATATTAAAGAATAAGAAATATTTTTCTTATTTGATAATGCAAGAGGCCAATGTTAGTACTATATCGGGTAGTGCAAAATTGATAGAAGGCTCTGGAAGAGCTAACATATTCTTGCCTGTAGGAACAAAATTTGAAATTCATGAAGCATTATACTCTCCCAAGTCTCAAAGAAATTTATTGAGTTTTAAGGATATCCGCCGAAATGGATATCATATTGAGACAACAAGTGAAGGAGAAATTGAGTACCTTCACATTACGAGTATAATCTTGGGTAATAAAATTGTATTAGAAAAATTATCGGCCTTTTCCTCCGGTTTGTACTACACAAGAATTAAAACAATTGAAACAAATGTGGTCATTAACCAAAAGCTTACAGATCACAATAACTTTGTTGTTTGGCATGACTGGTTAGGCCATCCCGGATCGATAATGATGCGAAAAATAGTTGAGAATTCATGTGGACATCTATTGAAGAGCCAGCAGATTCTTCAATTGAAAGATTTCCCATGTGCTGCTTGTTCTCAAGGCAAGTTAATTGTTCGACCATCACCAGCTAAGATAGGGATTGAATCCCTTACTTTTCTGGAATGAATACAAGGTGATATATGTGGACCAATACATCCACCATGTGGACCTTTTAGATATTTTATGGTTTTAATTGATGCATCAACTAGGTGGTCACATGTATCTTTATTATCAACTCGCAACCTGGCGTTTGCGAGGTTACTTGCTCAATTAATTAGATTACGAGCACATTTTCCAGATTATCCCATCAAGACAATTCATCTTGACAATGCTGGTGAATTTACTTCCCAAACTTTCAATGATTATTGTATGTCTATTGGGATAAGTATTGAACATCCTGTAGCACATGTTCATACACAAAATGGCCTTGCAGAATCATTTATTAAGCGTCTTCAATTGATTGCAAGACCATTACTAACGGAATCAAAACTCCCAATTTCTGCTTGGGGTCATGCTATTTTACATGCAGCAGCACTAATTCGCATCAGGCCAACAAGTTATCATAAGTCCTCCCCTTTACAATTGGTTTTTGGTCAGGAACCAAATATTTCCCATCTAAGAATTTTTGGATGTGCTGTATATGTTCCAATTCCTCCACCACAGCGTACTAAGATGGGTCCTCAAAGGAGGTTGGGAATATATGTTGGATATGAATCCCCATTTATAATTAAATATTTAGAACCATCAACAGGGGATTTATTTACTGCTAGATTTGCTGATTGTCATTTTGATGAATCAGTCTTCCCAACCTTAGGGGGAGAAAATAGGCAGCTGGAAAAAGAGATAAGTTGGAATGAATTATCATTGTCTCATCTTGATCCTCGTACAAAACAATGCGAACTAAAAGTTCAAAAGATAATTCATTTATAAAGTTTAGCAAATCAATTGCCAGACGCATTTACTGATCCAAAGAGAGTGACAAAGTCACATATACTAGCTATTAATGCTCCTATTAAAATTAATGTCCCAGAAGGACAACCTTTTGTTGCCAACGAATCTAAAGCACGCCTGAAGCGTGGTAGACCAGTCGGTTCCAAAGATAAGAATCCTCGAAAAAGAAAGGGAGCAAAGATTCAAGATAGCCAGGTCGAGGAAATTGTAACTCCAGAAGAGTTTACAGAAGAGCCCTTAGACATGACTAACATTACAATTCCAAAAGAAAATCAGGTACCTGAAATTACTGAAAATGAAGAGATCTCGATAAATTATGTCATGTCAAGAAAAATATGGAACCGAAACAAAATTGACGTCGATGATGTTTTTGTATACAATGTAGCGCTAGATGTTATGGATGATGACGAGGATCTTGAACCAAAGTCTATTGAGGAATGTAAGCATAAACATGATTGGCCAAAATGGAAAGACGCAATTGAGGCAGAATTGAAATCTCTTGAAAAGAGAAATGTTTTTGGACCAGTAGTCCGTACACCTAATGGTGTAAAACTAGTGGGTTACAAATGGGTCTTTGTGCGAAAACGAAATGAAAAAGGTGAAATTGTGAGACATAAAGCACGTCTAGTTGCACAAGGTTTTTCGCAAAGACCTGGTATTGATTATGAAGAGACATACTCCCCTGTGGTGGATGTGACTACTTTTCGATTTCTAATTAGTCTGGCAATAAAAGAGACTTGATTTGCGTCTAATGGATGTCGTTACAGCCTATTTGTATGGCCCGCTTGATAATGACATTTATATGAAACTTCAGAAGGATTTAAACTGCCAGAAGAATGTTATTCTAGTTCTCGAGAACATTACTCAATCAAATTAAACATATATGTATATGGATTAAAACAATCTGGTCGCATGTGGTATAACCGCCTTAGTGAATATTTGTTAAATGAGGGATATAAGAATGATCCCATTTGCCCATGCATTTTTATAAAGAGATCTAGATTTGAGTTTGTTATCGTTGCGGTATATGTTGATGATCTGAATATCATTGGAACTCCTAAAGAGATTTCAAAGGCAGTAGAGTACTTGAAGAGAGAATTTGAGATGAAAGATCTTGGAAAGACAAAATTTTGTCTTGGGTTACAGATAGAACATTTAAAGGACGGGATTCTTGCGCCTCAAACAACTTATATAGAAAAGGTGCTAAAACGATTTTATATGGACAAAGCACAGCCGTTGAGCACCCCAATGGTTGTAAGGTCACTTGATGTAAATAAAGACTCGTTTCGACCTAAGGAAAATGATAAGGGGATTCTTGGTCCTGAAGTACCATACTTGAGTGCAGTTGGAGCACTAATGTATCTCGCTAGTCATACACGACCTGATATATCATTCTCTGTTAACTTATTAGCGAGATATAGCTCTTGTCCAACCCGAAGGCATTGGAATGGGATTAAACATGTACTTCGTTACCTACAAGGTACAAAGGATATGAGTTTGTATTTTTCTAACCTACCCAAGACAGATTTGATTGGTTTTGCAGATGCAGGGTACCTATCTGATTCTCATAATGCTCGATCACAAACTGGATATGTATTCACATGTGGTGGCACCGCCATTTCATGGCGTTCCATGAAACAAACTATAGTAGCCACATCTTCTAATCATGCTGAAATTTTGGCAATACATGAGGCTAGTCGTGAATGTGTATGGTTAAGTTCTATAATTCAGCACATACGAGGAGCTTGTGGTTTATCTTCAAGAAAAGAAGCACCAACGGTCTTATATGAGAATAATACAGCATGCATCGCCCAACTGAAGGAAGGATATATCAAAGGTGATAGAACAAAACACATTTCACAGAAGTTCTTTTTCACTCATGACCTTTAGAAGAATGGTGATATAAATGTTCAACAAATCCGTTCAAGTGAAAATTTGGCAGATTTATTAACAAAGGCACTTCCTACTACTACATTTGAGAAGTTAGTCCACAATGTTGGATTGCGTCGACTCAGAGATCTCAAATGATATAATCATGGGGGGAGTAAATACACGCTGTACTCTTTTTTCCTTAACCATGGTTTTGTCCCACTTGGTTTTCCTGGTAAGGTTTTTAACGATGCAGCATCTCATGTGTATTTTGAAGAATAATGTACTGTTTTTTCTTCACTAGGTTTTTGTCCCACAAGGTTTTTCCTAGTAAGGTTTTAATGAGGCATATTTTTTAGTAATGGACATCCAAGGGGGAGTGTTATGAATATTCATAAATATGGATGTCCATTCATCCATCGTACTCTTCATAACTTCCCTTTAATTAAGTTTGTAACTATCCCTTCGTTAAGTTTATAACTTTCCTTAATTAAGTTTGTAACTATTCATCTTCCATCTTTATTCATGTATTTGTGAAACGTATAAATAGAGGCTCACCATCCATGTATTGAACACACTTGAAGAATAAGAGAAAATCTCTCTTCTTGCTCTCTCTCATTGTATTCTTTCTATAATTTTATAATACTTTGTGTTCTTTCTATAATTTTATAATACTTCTCATATTCTTAAATATTTTGCAACAAAAAAGTTTTCACATATAAAACAGATATCTACAAAAATCAATTTAAAAAAAGGTGTAAACGCGTAATATTATCTTCGGTTGAAGAATTTTAAGGTAAATTAAGAATTTAAAAAGTTAAGCAATGAATGAGGCAAAGATATTATGCATCATGTCACCAACATTTGTGCACTTTAACTTTTCAGCTTCTAATCACTAAACCATGGGTCGCAAGCTGATTTGGGAACATCTGGAAAAGGACAACGATAGTGATCCTATAATAATATTTTTCTTCCAAACATTAAAGCTTTGGTTGGACTTAACATGGCGATTGGTGATTGGATGCTTGGATTCTTCAGGCCTTTTCCTCCTTGAATGCAGAGGACCCGCCGTGCAATCAATCAGCAAGTGAAGCTCCTCTGTTCGTTTTCTTCTCCCCATCAATCGATTACCTTGCCACGACATCGTTTATTTGGGGCCCCTACGCGTGTTCTTTAGTTTTGTCAAGAAACTAATTTAGTAAAAGGTAGAAACTAGAAATAATAATAATTATTTAATATATTATCAACGAAAATTTTAAATCGTATAAACGGAATTAAAAGAATGAAACGTATCTTATTTTGTTTTTTTATTTAATTTTGTTATTTCTTACTATTTCTTGAAGAGCACATATTACTCTATTAATCTCTTTCTTCCAGACTCTTAAAATTTCAGTAATAATGTATTGCTACTAATTCTAGAAATTAATGTCGGCAAATGTGAAATACACTTCTGAGAAGTGATCTCAAGTTCATCAATCATATTTCACATGAAAACTCTGGGATGATGACGGATAACTGATGGATTGATTATCAAATTTAGATTTTTATTACATCTTTTCTATATATTACTTCAAAATAAAAGCTAATTTATAATATCAGTTAGTTTTTTTCTAATTTATATTTGATATACTATCAATATTAATGTATAATTTTCATATAATCATGACATGTCACCTAAAGATTTATAAATTTAAAATAAAAAAAATCTTGGTTTAATAGTTAAATGTATTGTCAATTTTTTGCATAAAATGGATATAAACCATCAACATTTTATTATATGAAAATCAGTTCATAAACTTTTATTTTAATGTAAATAAATCTCAACCTTTTAAAATCATTCAATTAAGTCTAGATTTGTTAAATTACACTAACCGCATTTAAGACATATTACGTGAAAGCTGGAATGAATAACTTAGTTGGTTGTCATGTGGCATGCAACGTGTGTAATACTAACCAAAGTTAGTGTCATTTAACAGTTTTGTACTTAATTGCAAGATTTTGAAAGGTTAAGGGTCTATTTACATTAAAATAAAAGTTTATGAATTGATTTCAATTAAATAAAATGTTGAGAGTTTATATCAATTTTGTGTGAAAGGTTGAGGGTATATTCGAATATTAAGCCAAAAATCTTTAAAAATAAATAATATTATATTCACTAATTAATAAAGTGTGTGATAATATTATTGAATATATAATAATGTACGAGATATATATATATATATACTAAATAATGCATCAAATATAAAGTCTATTTTTTTAATTATGATAATAAAATAATCTCAATTTTAATATTTAAATCTTTGACCTACAAAATCAGAGCCCTAAAATGAGGAAAGAGGGCATGAACCTTTGGGTTAAAGCTGTTTAAACTTTTTTTAAACAATATAATACAAGTGAGGTTTGGAATGAAATTTTAACATAATGTCTCCCCTAATATTTTATTGTACAATTATAAGTTTTCTCTATTTGATAATCTTTCCCCAAAAGATAGCATTAATTTATATCTAAATTATAAGATACAAGTTTGACGGCTTCCACGTTCAACAACCAAAAGTATGAAAAGCGTAATATATAATTTAAAATTTAATCCACTTGATTTATGTAATTTATATAAAATAGAAGTTTTAATAAATTTAAATTTTATTTTTTTAACATCTATAGTTTTTTTAATTACTTTAAAATTAAAAAAAATGTAAAAAAAATTCAAAACGTGCCTACATTAAAGATTGGTAGCATTGGTGCCAGCTGGTCCGATCCGTGCTATTAGATACTAGTTTTAATAATTTGTGTTCATGTTAGAAAAAGATTGTGTTTGTATTGTTTAAAATATAAAAATTTTGTATTAAAATTCGCAATGACAATCCAAACACAAATTTTTTCAGCTTTTATCATATTAATATATAATTTTTATCCAATTTTAATTTGTATAATTTTTGTATATTTTATTTGTATGATTTTTGTGTCGTTTTGATTATTATAGTTTTACTAAATACCAGTATCTTTAGGGTTTTGAAGTTTCATGGAATTTTTTGGGTTACAATCCCATGTTCACAATTAGTCAATTCTTAAAAATGTTCAATCCGGTCCGGCTCCACAACCGCCCCTGGCCCCTTGATTACCGGCCCAACATTTCAACTTGATCATGATGTTTTCATTTTTAGTTGTGTATTATTGTTAATAATATCTGTGCTATTACATGCCTTCACCTAATATTGTAAGATTGATATTTTATCTTGTCGCAAATCGCAATTCCATTACACCTTATGTTAACGTTTGCAACCACACTCAATACAGCGCATGCACCAAATGATTCTCTCATAACATTATCAAAATTATGAAAGAAAATTTCTTAAAAATGATAATTATTAAAATCATCATTCCATTAAAAGAATATTAGTATCAAGCATTATATCATTGATTTAAATAATTATGAGAGTTTTATGTATTTGAGATTCGATTTGAATCTCAGCACAGTGTCACGTCCCGCGCAAGTTTAAGGCCTGATTGACTGGTGCAGACTAAATCCGGTCCCAGCCCAAGTGATTAGATGCTGGTTGACTAACCCTAGGCAGCTCAAGGTGGTGAGCTACGGGAAACAAGCCAGGCGAGACTATGGCTCGATGGGCGAGTTAGTCAAATGGGCGAGGAGATCCCAGAAGCCAGGCGACCTCAACAAGCCGAGCTAGTTCATAAGGGCGAGCTAGTCAGGCAAGTGGCAATCGGCGATATCATAAGGAAGGCAGGCGAGCTGAAGGAACAGGCGAGCAAGGAAGTAGGATTAGTTAAGACCCCGCCGGCCCAAGCGCGTATCCACATGCAGGCACGATCCAGTTCAGCTCAAGTGGCTTCCAGCTGGCCAGCACAATTGGAGGGCTTCCCAAAGCAGTCTGCCAACCATACACTTGGCCAAAACACTACCACACGATTGGGTGAGGGTTTGCCTATAAAAGGGTGCCTCCCCCACACTTGGGGCATCAACCAGAGAAGCGAACAGTGAGGTCTCAAGTGTGGGTGCGGGAGAGAGCTACTGAGTTAGTTGGAGCACTAGTGCTCCTCATAGGTGGAGTGAGCCCCCTTGTGCGAGTTTCCTAGGCTGTGTAAAGCTCCCAAGAGTGTGCTCCTCCAACGTGGATAGTTCTAAGTTGGTCTCTCTTCTTGTAAAGCTCCTAAACAGTGTATTGTTTGATAATAATGCAAGTGTACAGTTTCCTCCACATGAGTGTGTCTGTGTTTGTGCACGTGTGCGTGTGTGTCTGTTTGACTCGGCTTGTGTTGTTAACGGGTACTACGAGAATATCCTGGGCAAGGCAAGGCTGACTTAGGGAGGTAAACGTAAGTTTTTCACCTTAAGGCCGCACGATTGTTGGGCTTAATCTCTCGAGACGTGACAACAGCATTTGCATTTTTTTTTAATTTACGAAAAAATAATTTGATAGTGAAACGATCACATCTACTGTAATCTCCAACCGCCAAATAATTCGGTTAGATGATGTATTATCCTCCAAAACCATTGATTCTTCGACAACGGGTTGAGGCCTTGTGGTCCACGCGGGATGGGCTGCAGCACTTGTTCGACGAAGGTTAGCCAGCAGCGCCATCAAAAAGCATGTAAATCATCACGTTAGAGGTGGGACCTGAATTCCATTTCAACTTCGATGGAGTCGTTGATGACGCTATATTTTGCTTTCGATTGCTCGCAAAAGCCATTAACCTAAAGCAACCATGAATCATTGGGGCTTGGAAAGGATAGTTTTGCTTGTTTGGCAGAACTTTTTCAGTTTAGTGCTTTGGAGAGATACTGTTATGACACGTTTAATATCACATCAGGGGTTCTTTTCCTTGCGGGGGAGCTGTTTGGCAAGCAGACCACCTGTGATTTTGATGGCACTTATGCCAATCGCCAAAGAATGTTACTTTTCCAATTCAAATTATAAAGAGATAGGGTCAAAAAAATTGTCACCGCCTTGGTATATACAATATACACGTGGAATGAGAAAAGTAATACAATGGTCAGATCATGTCGTCATATGGAATCATTTTATAATAATAATAATAAAAAACATGTTTCAACCTTGCTATTAATTCTTCTAACTCTTGGTTTCTTTTAAATATATTCAAATTTGAGGATTGAAGTATTTCGGATTCTTATCCTCTATGTTCTTTTTGTTTATATAAATAAACCCAAATGCTGTGCAAGTGGAAGACTCATCGATCAAAAAAGTTATCAACACATCTCAAAATCACATCGGTTAAAACATTGTCTCAATAATAATGATAGCTTATATTTAGAACACGAATTTATTTATATATATATATATATATGTTAATAAAAGTATATTTCTAAGTCACGTTATGGCATATTTAATTGTATTTATATTCCAAATAAATCAATGGCCCAAAGAAGCATGGGCCTGAATCACAATTCTTGAAAGGAAAAAGAGATCTGTGATTTTAGGCCGACGGCCGAAGGGAAAATTGATTGGATTTGAGTGGGCCCATATAAACTTTATTAACTAGCTCGCCAAATGAATCCAATTAATAGTGGGCCCAAATAAGATCCGAACCCGCCCATAAACCCAAGTATAAAATCCTCAGTTCATCGTAGCTGGGCGAAGCAAAGAAGAAAACGAATAGAAAAGAGAAAGAAGAGAGTGTAAGCTTGCTTTTGGTGAATATTTTTGTTGTTGTGAAAGAGAGAAGCAAAGAATGGAAAATATGCAGGCAGTGAATAGCTTCGTGGCAGCTTATCTGAAGAAGAAAGGATTCAAAGACGCGGAACAATTGTTGGAGGATCTTCAGAGAAAGGAGTCCGCTCCCGTTGATTTCCACAACGACCCTGAACTCGCCAAGTTCATTCGCCACTTCTCTCAGTGAGTTCAATGCAAACCATAAGCTTCCAATTCCATAAATTTCGAATTCTTTTACATTTACTCGTTTTGTCAACAGCTTACCTTTTTTATTCAGGTAAAATCAGTTTTGATATTCATGTTTGTTTAAACTTTAAGTTCTAGAATGCATTCCAATTTGAAATTTTGATAAAAATTTGTGGAATTATGTAAATTCCAAAAAAGTTGAGCTTAGATTATCTTTCTGAAATGCAAACTTTGACTGTTAACACTAAGGAATGTTCAACGTGACGAGCTAAATTGAATGTCGGATAAAAATTAGTCAAATTTATTGTGAACATGAAAGTCTGTTTTGAAGGTGCGGCAAAGAATGTGAATTAGAGAGCTTCTATCTGGGTAGGATATGGATATTTGCTCTTTTATTGGGTTGCATTTCACTTTTTGGTGGGTCTTTTTTCTTTCTTTTTTTCTTATAAATGTGTTTTTTTTTCCAGATCAAAGGATGATGTGGCATGCTACCTGGATGGGTATAGCAAACTGAGGTCATGGACTTATAGTTCACTAGATTTATACAAGGTAATCAGTTTTGATATTTGGTGTACGAGTTTTTAGTTCAAATGGCATAATTTAGTCTTTGAATGTATGCAGCATGAGTTGCTACGTGTGCTTTATCCAGTCTTTGTACACTCATTCATGGATCTGGTGGCAAAAGGACATCTGCAAGAGGGTATGTGTTAAAACTTAGTAGACTTTTTTTTCTCTTGTATTCTACACCAATATTGACCTCCTGAAGTGGGCTATTCTGGCAACAATTTTGACAGTTTTGTCTTTCAAACATCTTTGGTTTTTATTTGCAGCTAGAACTTTTTTTAGTGCCTTTCGAGAAGACCATGAGCTGATGCACTCCCGTGACCTTCAAAAGTTGGATGGAATTCTTACTCAGTCTCATTTGGAGGTTAATTAACATCATATCATTCCTGTATTTACTTCCAATACAAGGATTGCTACACCTTGTTGTTCTCATCATCAGTTGTTGTTTCTTTAATCAGGAGATGGAATTCGCTTGTTCACTTAGGCAGAATAAAGTTAACATCAAGATATGTCAGGTAACACCAGTAAATTATTTCTTTTATGACTACTACTAAGATTACACAAAGCTCTAGCCATTTCCTCATGAATTGCTGAACTGGTTGTCAATCATTTTGGCAGTATTCCTTTGACCTTCTGTTGCAGTATTTGCATAAAACACAGTCCACTGCAATGCTTGGGGTCATCAATGAACACATCAACTTCCAAGGTATGTGTCATTTTCATAGCTCATATACTGGATAAACATATACAAAAGAGTGTGTACTCTCTGCTTATGATGTTCTTTGTTTCCTTGCAGTTTCTCCTGGACAGCCCAGTTCTATTTCTGATGATGCAGAGGTTGTAACACTTATTGGAAGCTGCCATGATGCAGCTAATCAGATAAATCAAAAAGAAATACATTGGGGTGTGAGTCACTAACCGTTCTCATAACTATCTTTCAAAATGAGTTTTCTATTGAATTTTGCATATATAATTTTCCTTCCATTAGTGAAAAACAGGAATCCTATTGACATCATCTCTATGCTGAAATCCTGTTTGTGTTACACTAATTCATGGACATATACATGTGCATGCTTGTTCACTTATATCTAATTGTTCTTTAATTTTAAGCTTCATATTCTTGTCATAGTTGCTTGAAGACTCCTTAGATGAACGCTTGGACAAAGTAGGAGGTTTGCTTTCAGATTCTGAAAAGACAGAAGGAGAGAAAAAAGAAGGGGATGTAGATGAGACTAAGGTCCATTTTCGCTTTAAATCTTGTAGCAATTCTATGTTTTCTGTCAGCATTCGAATGTGTGTATTTATTTATAATACTTGTGTTAATTTACTCATGATTTTCAAGTTTAATCTGTTGGACTATAAGTTACTGTTTGATTAATATCATGATTTGATGTCTTTGTTCTTTAATTTTGTCCTATCTGTTTCTTATTCAGAAAAGATCAGTTGAAGGTGGTAAGCAAGGTGCCTCGACCAAAAAGTTGAAAAAGGACAAAGCTGTTAATGCAACAGCAAAAAGTGCTCGTCCTGAGGCTAACACCACCTCCGCTGCACCACGAGTCAAACCGGAGCTCACTTTACCCGTAATGTATTTTCAGTGATTCCCTCTTTTGATTGTTTTCATTAGATGTCTTGATGCTTAATGTAGTGTGCCAAAATTTCACTGCATTAAAACCATCACAGAATTACCTGTTTTCTTTTCTTTACTCTTTGTGAAATTAAAAAGAAAAGAAAGAAAGAAAAGCTAGTGCAAATGGAGAAAAGTGCTTGGATGTGCACCATTTCTATCAGCATGATTGTCGTGCCGAGTTCTTAATAGGATAAAGTATATGGATGTAAAAAATAAAATAGCTATGGTTTGTTGCTTATATAGTTTTTATATGATTTTTGCATTGAGAGGTCTCTCATTCAATCTTGTAATACCCTTGTTACCCTGATATGGTAAGGGAGTTCTTTGGACTTTTTCCCCTAATTATTTCCATATTATCTTTAATTCTGTCTAGTTTTGGCTTTAGACTGTCTAGGGCCTGTACTCTCCAGGAGAAAGTGGGGTTTTAGGGTAACAAATTGGAAGTGTGAGAGTTCTATATGCATCAGTTGGTTTCTTTCCTACCAACTAATGTTTTTGAAATAATCTGTCAGGTAGAAAGGAACTTCTCTGCATGTGAAATTTATGGAGAAAAACATATTGCTATGCTATCCTGCATGTTATCTCTTTAAATTATTTTTTAATGATTGCTTCAGGCCAACAGAGGTAGAACAGTCTATGCTGGAGGATTTAAGAAACCGTGTACAGTTGAGTAGTGCTGCATTGCCATCTGTCTGCTTTTATACTTTTCTCAACACGCATAACGGGTAATGTCCATGACTTGGGTGATTTAATGGTCATCTTGATATTTAATGTCTTCTGGTACTCATTGTGTTTTACTTAGCCTGTCTCAGTTTGAACTGTTCATCAATATCCCATGATGGATCTTTGGTTGCTGGGGGATTCTCGGACTCATCACTGAAGGTAGTATTGTAAATCATAGCTTGCCTGATATATAATTGCTGCTTTATTGTTTTTTTTCCTGGAAACACATTGGTTACTAATATTTATTTGTGCACTACAGGTTTGGGACATGGCAAAGCTGGGCCAACAAGGTGGCAATTGTAAGTCAAATATTTAGCCAAAAAATATTTGGAATCTCTTCAGATATGACTCTGCAATTCTAATATGCCCGTTTAGAATTCTGTTTGACTGAAGTAATCTTAAGTCTATGCGGACGTTGTAACAAAATAGTGCTGGTTTCAGCTGTTTTGCAGGGTGAAAATGGTTCTACTTCAAGTGAACATGTTGTGGGGCCAAATGGTGGAAAAAGATCCTATTCATTGTTTCAGGGTCATTCAGGACCAGTTTATTCAGCCACCTTCAGTCCTCTTGGGGATTTTATTCTTTCTTCTTCAGCAGATACAACAAGTATGTTATACGATATTTCATTCTCATAGGGATTCTTCCTTCCCATCTCTGTTTTTTCACACCCCCTTTAAATATTTTGCTCCTTTTCCTATATTCTGCAAGTTTTTGCAACCTTAAAAACATGGATCTATTGCAGTTCGCTTATGGAGCACAAAACTAAATGCAAATCTTGTTTGCTACAAGGGTCATAATTATCCTGTATGGGATGTTCAGGTATGAATGATCTTTTACAGATGTTTGATATTATCCACCACTTCTAAAGTTCTTCACCCCCTTTTGTTCTTTTGAATGAGATGTTTTTTCCCTTTTTCCTAACACATTTCGATGTCCCTTATCTCCTGCTGCAGTTTAGTCCTGTAGGACACTATTTTGCCAGCTCTTCACATGATCGAACCGCAAGGATCTGGTCAATGGATAGAATACAACCTTTGAGAATAATGGCTGGGCACTTGTCTGATGTTGATGTAAGTACTCTTATGTCTTTCAGTGATATCAGAGCATTCTAAATATAATTCTTGAAAGCAAATTTCTTACTTTTATTTGATCTTGTATCATATTCCAAACTTATTACAAATAGTTCAACATTGTCTCAGTGTGTGCAATGGCATGCCAACTGCAACTACGTTGCCACTGGCTCTAGTGACAAAACAGTTAGACTGTGGGATGTACAAAGTGGAGAATGTGTTCGGATTTTCATTGGTCATAGGAGCATGATCTTGTCATTAGCAATGTCACCTGACGGTCGATATATGGCATCTGGTGATGAAGATGGCACGATCATGATGTGGGACCTTTCTAGCGGACAATGTGTTACACCTTTGATGGGTCACACCTCGTGTGTATGGTCTCTTGCTTTCAGGTGAAAGTACTCTCCCAAATATCCAAATTATTTCTTGAAATTCATTTGCAAAGCAAGGTTTTAGGTAGTGGTACCTTTTAATATCGTAACATTCTTCGATGTTCTGGACATTCAGTTGTGAAGGTTCACTTCTGGCATCTGGATCTGCTGACTGCACTGTGAAATTGTGGGATGTAACAACGAGCATAAAGGTCCCCAGGAATGAAGAAAAGTAAGTTTCACGAGTCGAGCAATTTGCTTGTATGATATAATCTCATCTGGTAATTATTATTTATATGGATCATCAGGAGTGGGAATCCAAACAGACTGAGGTCGCTGAAAACTCTGCCAACCAAGTCTACTCCAGTGTACAGTTTGCGGGTAATCATACAGATGCTCATCTGATTCCGCCTTTGTGCAACTTCTCTCATTGTTTATTAAAGTTCTCTAATCATACACTTCTGAACTTCATTTTCAAGCAGTTTTCCAGAAGGAATCTGCTATTTGCAGCTGGGGCGCTCTCTAAGAATGTGTGAATTGGCTCCCTTTATTGTAATGTTTCAGCGCTAGTGAGATCAACCTACTCTGTCCCGTACAAGATGTTGACTGGCAAGAAGTCTAAACTGAAAATGAAGTCCGAAGGATCTGGTTTGGGTGACCCCTTAATATTTTACATAATCAGAATCCGATTCAGTTCGGTCCATAAACCGGCTTGCATGTAACTCTTTAATATGATCTAATCAGGCCAAAGCAAGTCTAATCTCTCTGTGTCTAAATTGTTTTTTCAAATTTTTTTTGGAGAAAGGAAAACTCAAATGTTCCCTTAAATATAAAAAAAAATAAAAACCTTTTTGATATGGTGTAATATTGTGCTTGAATGAGAGTGAAAGAGATGTAAACCCTATCTGTTGCCATGTTGCACAAACTAAAGGCAGAATATCTGAGTAATTAACAATTAATCATGCCTTTTGCGAAATTAGAAGCAAGGAAGATAACTATTGTCTCTCCTGCAACAGCAGCACTGGCCGTACAATCAGAATATGCTTCCTTCCACTATCCCCGCATCCTTCGCATATATTCTCATCCAGGACACTGAACAACAACGCAAAGCTGAATTCATGGGCGGGCGACAACCTTTTTCCGCCACTCAAACTTGTTGGATCACCATGGAAACGCAGTTCAAGACATCCAGGTTCAGCTGTAATGTATGAACTTCAATTCTTCAAATAATGGCCTACTAGCTTCACAGCCCTACCCAACTATACATGCTTTCAGACAATCCTGCAACATCGGCAATTCTCCCAAATTTAATCAGTGAACAAGGTGTTCTTGCTAGCTATATGTGTTCTATACTTGTATAACAGTAATTATTATACCTTTGCTGCAAAAGGAAATCTTCTGGCAGTACAGTGCCTTGTGAATTGAAGATAGTTGACAGCAAACAGTTTTGACTTTTGACGATGACGCCATTTTGATCTATAGAAATCAATCTTCAGAATCTTAGTTGTATATGCTTCCATCTCAGATCTACAATCTCAAACAGAAAGTTCATAACTGTCTCTTGTTCTTGACTAGTAGCAGTGTAGCACTGTCAATGTTCTTCCTGTGAAAGAAATGAAAATAATACTATGTAAACGTACAAACTATGATCCACTATACAACAAACCACAACAGTTGCAAATTTTCATAATTCCACAACTTAAGAGAGCCTTAAATTCACTGCCAGGTACTAAGTAAATGACAGATAAAAAACCACAAAATGTAGTTTCACTTCTTCATTCCATCTTTCAAGTATAGTATGCCACCACATCATTTAGCACCGTACATACACACAGGTAACATGAAGCCCATGCAATTGTCCAGATATTTTCAAGACAAGTGATCTAGAGTGAGAAAATAATAGGCAACCTCTATACCTGAATATGGAATAGCTAATGTCCTTGATATCACTATTGAAACAAAGAATTCCACTATGGTGCAGAGATTTCTACGCAGGTTTGTCCCTGAAATTCATCCAGTCACATATGGTTAATGTTTACACGTATAGAAAGAGTAGAGGCTTTATAAGGTGATCCTCGGACTCTTTTTTGATAATTAGAGATGGAGTTTGATTGCTTGAATTCGAATACAAGTCTTACAACATGTCACAATTCTTCTTTAATCATTCTGTTAAGATGTTGTTGGCAATCCTTGGATTCTTTAAGGCAACGTAGTGAGGCAGCTATTAATGAATTTCAACTTCATATAATAGTTAAGGCTACTAAACTCTTTCCCTAAAAAATAATTTTCCAGCACTTTAGAGGAGGATCCTTCTTCCCTTTGTCCCTTTATCTTAGAACCTCCTAAACTGTTCAGAAAACAAATTTCCAGATGAAATTATTCCTTAGGAAACCTAGATTTTGAGGCCAGTCACTTATAAGAATGAAACATTTCATATATTAAATTGATTGGCTGAAGTTGCCATACAAAGTACTAATAAAAAAGAGCCAAAGAGGGTCAAGTACTTACAATTTAAATAAAGAGGTTGATATAGTTTCAGACTCATAAATCAGTTTTCAACTCCCATGAGAAATGTTTGAAGTTCCATCCTAGTCAAAACTTTTTGTTTTCTTGGTTAAGATTAAGAAATTCAGAACACCAAACCAACTTGATTGATTACATTTCACAATAGTCTTCCTCTATGCTTTCCATATTTGCATAATTGGTTCAAAATATTTACAAAAAAATTACTCATTGGTTCATGTAACCTATCCAATTATTGAGATAAAACTCTGGATATGTTGATGATACCATTTTAAAGGTTTTCAACGCAGGTCCTAAGCACTATCATGCTTTGACTTTGATATGATGCAATTTTCACAAGTTATAAATGCTGTAAAAAGGTTATGGCTTGCAGATCATGAGTTAATCTCCTTGGAAAACCAAACCGATCAATTAGCTTAAACACGGTTGGATCCAATTGACGGTGTTTGACTTTAGAGTTATTCTATTTACACCCATTTTTTTAGTCTTAGTGTCTCACACCCATTTTTACTCTTATATAAACAGTAATTTATAGTGTAAAATAGGGTGTGTGAAGAAAAAATGGAATGGGTTTATATAGAGTTTCTCTTGATTTTATCATAGAGGATTTACAGAATCAGTAAATTATATGATTAAGGACAAATGAAGTTACCTATTAAGCCTCAACATAGTCCCAAAACTAGAAATACAGTTCCTCATGATGCGCGTCCATCTTCAATGCACCTGTACAAAGCAGCATCCAGCATTGAACAAATTGATCATAGGTTAAAATAACTCTAAAACAGATGTATCATTATGCAATCCGTAGAGTAGACAATTTCTAGGAAAATCTATCATAATTAAGTGCAATGTCTTGAGCCTTGTAAAAACAATCACACCAGAAACCAGAATCTGTATCATAGGTGCAATGTCTGAATTTAATTCAGAAAGATCAGTCTTATTCTTTTTTCCTTTCTTTTTTTCCTCCATGGAACAAAAATTTGATGCATTTCTATCAAAATTAATGAAAGAGCACTCTAAAACAGTAAAGGGAAAGCAGCCTATTTTAATGCTGTGTGAAGGCGCAAAACAAAAAGTACAGCACATATCATTGATTATTCCCAGTAGATAAATGTATCTGCACATAAGCAAAAGCTGCATTCTCGCTGATAAATTTCCCCAGGAAAGATTCTAAGAATGGAGTTCGACAAAAGTTTCATGTCTTTTAAGAATTAAAAGCTGATCTAGCTAGCTGGATTTGTAGATAGGCTGACATTGAAGATCCAATACAACTGTCTACTTCATTTATTAACATTACTCTTTATCCACTTAGAAGAATAAATTAAGAACGCCGAAAACTTTACTACAGTAATGTTGGTGCACCTCTTCAATATATGCAAGAGTTTATTCGCTCAAAATCTCAAATGATCCAACATTAATGTACCATACTGTCAATATAGAAAAACCCTCCCAAGCTTTTTGCACCATTAAAACTAGGAAATCCTTAATCTAGCAACAGCATATCTTTAGCATGTTCAAGAGTAGGAAACACATCAAGACAATTCTATTGTCCTCCTTATAAGATTTTATGATTGCATAGAAATATTAGCTTTTCAATGTTTTCTATCTAGATTTTTGTGCCTCAACCACAGTTCTTTAATATTTGAAATTGAGTAAGTCATGAAGATTCAAATCCCTACAAGGAAAAAATACGATTAGGCGTGCTAGAGTTGGAATTCTGATGCTCAAGTCAATTTGCTTCAGTAAAGAGAAAGTTTAGGCTTTTGGAAGAGAAGAGAAACAGAGGTTGAAAGTATGAAAAAGTGCATGCCTTATGGGTGTCCTTGAACCCTCCTCTTATACTCATTGACCATGTGCTTGAAGCTCGGCTTGTTGTATTTTTGGGCTAGTGAGCCTAACATTTTCTTACTTGTTTTTGTCTTAAACTAGATTTGAGGAGTCACAATTTGGTCAAGGATACGCCATAAAACCAAATTATACTTTGATACAACAACTAAATACGAGAAATAACCAAATTCATATCTAGTCCTAAACTGAGGACAGACTATTCTTCTAGAGTAGCAGCAGTACTGAAGCAAATGTGATTGATACAACAACTGAGAAGAATATAATGCATGGCATTGGCCAGTAAATGATGATTGGAGCAACAGTAGTAAAACAAAATAAGATCAGAAAATTTCAACAATTGAATGTTTGGTAATGCAGATACAAACAGACATAGTTTGCAAAAAATTCAAGGCTCCAGCTGCCATCAATAATTCATAACTTGAGGGTGAATAGATAAAAAGGATTACTAAAGAGAGTAATGATTAGACTCAACATGGGGCAAGGTTTTACCAAAGGAGCATAAACCGAGCAAAAGACAGCCACATATGGTTAAATTGATACAAGAATCATGTATGCAGTCACTGCCATTTTTTTCCTCCCAATAATTGGGGGTAGGAGATAAAATATGTTTGGGCTCGAACCAAAATCTCATAATATGTCACAATTTTTTTTAATCACTCGACTAGAAGGTTGTTAGTACTATCTGAT
Organism: Heritiera littoralis; assembly: GCA_031772115.1. Lineage (NCBI taxonomy): Eukaryota > Viridiplantae > Streptophyta > Magnoliopsida > Malvales > Malvaceae > Heritiera > Heritiera littoralis. The sequence continues at coordinate 1,113,819 of JAPDPK010000003.1, forward strand.
TAATTCGGTACTATCTAATTAATTCAAGTGCAATAAACTATACTATATTAATATTAATTAGAAACCTTCTAAACAGATCACAATTCTATTCTCCCACAATTTATTTATAAATCATATATAATTAAGATATGACCAGTGTATATAAATATGAACCCAAAGCGAAAAAATTTCATTCATATTTTTATAGAAATGTATTTTTAAAAATCAATCAAGCTTCAAAAGAGCTATGCTTATTTGAAATAATTAAACCTCTTTCTTTCTTTCTTTCGTTTTTTTATTTTTATTTTTATTTTTATTTTTATTTTTATTTTTATTTTTATTTTAATGAGAACCAGTGTAACTTTGCTTGTACAAAATTAGTTAACCAAATATTATCACATTATGCTGATGCCTAGATGATCTTATATATATATACACTTGCTGCATATCTTGAATTATGGGAAATTCTTTATATATACACTTGCTATATACAAGAAACCAGATAGATTGATTCAAAGTATTGATGCACCAAAGTACATGGATAAAAATCTGTATCCATATTTGCTTGTAATCAATTTAAATTATCTTTATCCATCACAATATAACACTCCCACACCACCTCCCCCTTCCCCTCTCCCCCCCCCCCCCCCCCCCCCCCCCCCCCCCACCCACCTCCCCCACCAAAAAAAATAAATAAATAAAAATAAAAGACAAAGCATACAATTTCTTCAATTTCAAACTAGTAATTGCATTGCATCCTTAATGCATGTATAATATTGCATGTGTAATCAAGAACATGATATCCAACTAGCACCAACTAGAGTCAATTAAGTTATATAAATAGTTAAGATGAGTGAAATTTGCTTTTGATAGGTGTTGGCCTTGCAATCACCATAAGATGTCAGATTAAGTTGCATCAAATGATCAACTCAAACCAAGTGTAAGTTGAACATACATTAGGAAATGAATATAATTCAGTTCAAATGAAAGCATCTCATCAGTTCATGATTAGCCTATGAAATATAGAATATATGTTGGCATAAATAACAGAGGTATTGAACGAGATTCAGAGAGGCAAACTACTAGTTTTGCCAGGACTCTCAGCCTTGTTACAATCTAACAGAAGAGAAATTTTATACTCAATTAGCTTTTGTTTCTCCAGAAATCCAACATACAATACAAACAAAGCAATTTTGAAATAGCTTGAAAATTATTGATTGCATGCAACATTTCACCTTATCAAATACATATAGAACTAAATTCTTTTGAAGATACAAGAAATAATAAAGAGTTAGATGCAGTAAGATGCTGAAGCCTGAAAGTATTTAAACTCTAATTATAAACAACTACTAAAACGAAGTCAATTCCTTTGAAATACCCAGATGCATGCCAATACTAAAAAGGAAAGAAGATTTGACTTTTCGAAAATAATACCAAAACTTTCCTGTTTAGTAAATTTTCTTCTGAACAGGCTTCCACCCAGAGTTACAAAACTCAAATGCCTCCCTACCTGCAAAAGGAACATATAGAAGCAAGAGAGGTAACACAGAAGCGGAAAATCGTTGATGAAAACTCATCATCGCACGCCCGCCTAGTCCCAAGGGCTTTTCTTCTCTTCTCTTCTGCACTCACTACAACATCAAATCGGAATTGAAGAAAAGAAGAACATGTAAATACTCTATAAATTCAGAAGCCCCGAGTCTGCAAATGAAGTAATTTCGACTAAATTAACACAAAAACTCCATGGAAAACATCCATTCGCAGAAGTAAAACGAGCAATGTTACTGTTACAAGGATAGGGTTATGATTAAACTCACGAATAGAAACTCCATTTGCAACTGAGATTGCACAAACAACCTGATTCTGCTAGATTCAGGTGAAAGCAAACTCCAATCTGGACAAATCTGAGGGTGAATATGATCGCATGCGCAGGAATAAAAAACGAAAAAAATGGAGAAGACAGTACTAACATGAAGCAAACCAGAACAAGAAAAGAAGAGGGTTTGTTGAGTGAGGACCATACTAGCTACTCATAGGCAAAGGATAACGTGAATGGTCTCACGCTGTTCATAGTTTTGCCGCTAAATCCGCACAGTAATCAGGGAAACCTCAACAGTGAATAGCATCAAAAGTGACGCTTTGAAGCTACTAATTGTATTTAAAAAAGGATTTAAAAGCATAAATTAATCATCTTGAGAGCTATAGCTATAAGACATAAACAAAAGACACAGGCATATTATCGTTAATCAGGCACACTATATTCCTCTTCGAGTAGACTATCTTCACTGGCGTCGCATTCAACGGCTCCACAGAGTGGAGACGAGACAGATCAGGAATAAGAGAGAAGGGAAAGTAAGGTAGCTATGGAGACAAGAGATGGGAGTTGAGGATGGAACAAAACAGGCCGAGAGGTGACCAAAAGATCAAATTCTGGCACTGGAAGCTGACAGAAAGAGAAGTGAGCACGCAAAAGCAGAAGTATAGCCTTATACAAGTGCCTCTGTGTGCTCACTCTCTTCTGTCAATTTCTATGTCCCAAAGAATGAGAATGAGACCAGAAAGAATGAGAAAAAGGAGATGCTAGAAGAAAGATAAGCACTGCAAGAATGAAAGGGTAAAGCATTAAACAAAGCAACCACACAAAATTTACCAAAAACGAAGAAAGCAACTGTTTCACAGACGCCCTAAAACAAAAATAATAAAAGGAAAGAGTCAGATCTGAAAACACAGTAACACCCATTTAAGGAAAACGTACCAAAAGTAAGACCTTAAAATCCACGATCCATGCCGTTTTCAGTAAGAAATGGCCAGGAGAATTTCTAAAACGATTTTAGGGTTTTTATCGAAAACCAAAGCAAAAACAAAACAAAACCCAGTATGAATCATAAGGACGAAAAATCAAAGAACCTCCACATCCCCACGAAAAAGAAAAAAACAACAAGAATAGGGAGGAGGAGGGGAGGAAGAAGAAGAAACCCTTCTTCCTATCTTCTCTCTTCTATCTTCATTGTTATCCACTAGTCTTATTATTCACTTCTCTTTCTCTTTCCATGTCTCTCTCATGCAGAACGTACAGGTGTCGGTAGTGACACGTACCCAAGTGTCAGTCAAACTTTTCTTTCTTCTCTCCCAGAAAAATAAACCCTACTGTAGCGCCCATGGATAGACACAAGCGGCAGCAATGGCAAAGACGGTGAAAGAGAGAGAGGCAAAAAAAGTGCATAAGAGTTGAGATAGAAGAAGCACACTCTCAAGGCTCAATCCTCCCACTGCATACATTTATTTATAGGCAGAACAGAATCAATTCAAAAGTACAACAACGACAGTCACTCACTTCACTTCAATTTAGCTTTCCCTACTCCATTTTTCAAAAATTAAAAAAAAAGCACTCAGTAATAATAATTCTCTTAACTATTAACATTGGGTATTTTCTTTTCCTTATTATTAATATTTCCATGACTTGATGGGGGTTTTTTGAAGAAGACAAGAGTACACGAAGCTTTTTCGAGAAAGTGAAGAGAGAGTAGGTGTTGGTAGCATGGTTGTTAATATTATTTCGGTTTCGATCGATCGGTTGGTATACGTCAGTTTTCATAAAATTCAATACATTTGAGTTAATTTTTCGTACCAATTTTGATACTGGGTAATATCAATTGGTTTCGTGAATTTCGGATAGTTTCAATCAATTTCGGCGAAATTGATTGTTTTGGTTGGTACGTAAATATTACAAAAAAATTGAATTTTTTTGTTTTATTATATGTTTTGATACTGAATTAAAACTAATAAATACATAAATAATGAATTAAGTAAATGCATTAACAATTTTAACAATTTTAAAAACAATTATTATTTTTTGTATGAGTTATTTTATTAATTTTATACTTATCATTATTAATATTAAATATTTTATATTTTATTTTACTTATTATTAATAACATTATTACATGTATGAAAAATTTATAAATATTTTAAAATTAAATCGAAAAATTTGAAATAATATACCGAAACAATCGATACCGATATATCTTATTATAAAAAAAAAAACGAAACGTTTTCGGTACGATATTTACAACTTTGGTTGGAAGTCCATTAGCTGGTTGAGAACTTGAGACGGTTCTAGCGAACGTGTCGCGTTCATGGGCCAGTGAGGTCTGATTCGTTTCTGTCCGTTGACAGAAACCAATCCTGACCGTCCGATCAGATCTGCGTATAGACCGGGATTTTTTCGTCCGCTAGTGGTCTTCTGGCTGGGGCTCCTTGGGAATTGGGCCGATTGGACTGCGTCATTCCGGGAGACAAGTTTTAGTGTCTGGTGTTTATCAGTTACTCCTTACTGCCAGTTCTGGGTCAGGTTAGTACAACCGCCAGTATGGGCCAATCAGAGTAATTTCTTTTCGAGGGTAGAACTGTCTTATCGAATAAAAGGTGACGTGACGATCTCTGATTTGCTCTTCCCTTTTGAGCGGCTGAAGGGAACGTATATTAATTAGGGTTTTCATTCAACGGAAAACAGTTGTAAGCAAAGATTAACCACTTTGGATATCACGCCCAATTTTTGTATATTAACATGAACATGAGAATTATCATTAAATTTTATTTTACTTTAATTATAATTATAAGATTAATATATTATACATCATCAGTGGATACCAGAGTTTTTTCACTTCATAAGCGAAATTTGAATAATAATACTTGTTTTTTTTAAATATTAAGATAATAAAAAATAAATAGAATAAAATACATACCATCATTTTAATGAAGTCAAAAGACTCCACTAACGATGTATGACATAATTATCCATGACATAATTATAATTTTTTTTTTTTACGATCTGAAATTAATCATGTTCGGGCCGGGATATAATTTAATTAATTTATATTAAATATTTTACTTTAATTATAATTATAAGATTAATATATTATACATCGTCAATGGACAGTGGAGTTTTTTAACTTTATAAACGAAATTAAGATAATGATACATGTTTTTTAAAAATATTAAAAAAATAAAAAATAAATAATATAAGATACATGCCATCATTTTAATGAAGTCAAAGACTCCACTAACGATGTATGACATAATTATCTATGACTATAATTATAATTTAATTAATTTATATTAAATATCTTAAATTTATAATTTTACTATTTATAATAATAGATCTCATAATTCTAAATAGAACACTAAAACAATATAGAACTAAAATTTTGTAAAAAATTACATATGAATATAATAAAAACTAAAAAAATATTTTGTATTTGGCAAATGATAGAGAACTTTTTATATTTTACAATATACGAACACAATTTTACATAAAACGAACATGAATTATATATAAAAATTGACAAGTCAAATATTTATAACTAATTAGCATGTAATTTTCTCTTAAAACATGTTAATGTTGTTTACATGGCATGCTTTACTTATTGTAAGCCATGAATGATATTTTCTTTAATTACTACATACCTTTCACAATATTTTGATTTAGACGTATCAAGATTTCGTGATATTTTTTACTAAATCCTTTTTTTACGATTAAATTCTTTTTTGGTTACAAGATTAAAATTTTACTTCTTATGAATTAGGTCATTTTCAAAGAAGATAAGATTTCAATCACGGAATTAGAGATTATTATTATTATTATTATACAAGGCAATGAAAATTTCAAAAATAAAATAAAAATTTAAACAAAAAATTTATAAAATTTATCATCACAACAATTTGAATGAGACACATTATCAATAAAATATAATTTATTGTCACGTCTATAAACTATATAATGATATGTCCATAAATTGAATCATTAACATGACCTTTCAAAAATCTAATTCCTGACTCAATCCAATTCATTCTTTTAAATTTGATAGGTTTGTCGAAAACACCTCTATACTCACTAGGTTAAATTTCCTTGATTTGGTTAATGGAATGATGGGTTGCTTCACGACCAAATGCTTATGTGTGTCATATAAGCTAGCTTTCGGGGGCAAAGTTAGTCTTAATTACAAACGGACTAGATTTTACTATTGTAAACTTAGGTGATAATGGACTTCATAAAATTCCATTTAAATTAATGTTATTATACTTAATAAACTCTTCTCTCATAACAATTTTTTGGCGAATTATGATATATTATAAAAATTAGTTTGAATCCAAACAATTTCATTCTTTTCTTTCAATTATAAAAAAAAAAATTATTTTCTTCTTTTCTATCTCTCTCTCTTGGGTTGTAAATGGTGCATGGGACAGTGTTGTAAAGACCACTGCTAGGTGTACAGTACAGCATAACCCAAAGTTATCATTCTTTAGTCCCCACTCCCCACCCACCCTTCCCATATGTTACAACTTTTATTAATCTTATTGTTGCATTCATTCAAATTCAATGAAAATCTCAAGGAAAAAAGATATCTTCAAATCCATGGCATATGGAGATATATACGAGAGAACTAAGGTGAATTTGATTTAAGAAAAGAATAAAACTATGTGAATGGTCTCAAATCATCATCCAATACTATGAAAAAAGAAAGGAATATTAGAAATTGAAGGCATATCCGAATAAGAATAAAAATATATTGGTAGAATTTAGAGGAAAGAGAGTGGAAAGGATTGGATTTTATGGGAAGGAGAGACCACGCCTTGCAGATTTCTAACTTTTTTCTTTTTTTCTCATTTAAAAACTTGAAAGCTTACAACTTTAGGGATCGATGATGATGGACCACTCATTCATTCCAAGGCCAACCCTCCCACACGCCCACATTACAACACCAACTTGGACTACTTCTCTCTCACTCTAGGCTTGCAAACCCTAGCTCCACACTTCGACGGTCGACCTTCCCTTATTTATTACTTGAAATTTTTATTAGTATTCATTCATTCATTCATTCATTTTTAATATGTTTTTCTGTTGGATGTCCTTTGGACAAGTCATTCAAATGGATATATGCTTCCATGTCAATGGGATTGCCAAGGTTTGTCTAAGGGTTTTTTTTTTTTAAGTACAAAAGTAGAGGAGATTATTCTATCTTTAATGTCAAAATAAAATGCCATCTTATTATTAGAATTTAATACCGCTGAATTTTTTAAAATTCATTATTTAAATTTACGGATCCATTAGTATTTTACCAGTAAATATTGAACTTACAAATCATTTACCAACAAAAAATCGTAAAGATTCAAACATAAACATTTTGCATATAATATTCGAATTTTAATCATTTGTGTCAACCCATTGACTTATCTAAGAATATTAGACATTTGCTTTTCCAACTAAATCAAACTTTTTGTGTGCAAATTAATGCAATTCTATAGATACCTTCACAGTTTTCCATGTACTCTTGAAAAATTAAGGGAACAAAAAACGTAAATTACGCTATACTAGACTTAAATCCGTGCGATGCAGGATGATTATTTTAATTTTAAATAATTTTTTAAAGAATAGAATTATAAAAAAAATTATTTTCCAATACATGTTGAATAATGTATTAAAAACTTGATGCATATATAGAATACACAAATTGAAAAATAATTCAAAAACTTGATGCAAAATCAAATACACAAATTGAAAAATAATTCAAAATCAAATAACCATCAGGGTTGGCGTGAGTGGTTCGGCACTCTCGTTCCTCAAGTGAGGTCTGGGGTTCGAATCCGACCCCGCTCATGTATGGAAAAATCTTGATGGTCAGCACTTTACCCCTTCGTGGGCCGACCGGTGCGAACGGGGATTAGTCTGGCTGTGGTTCGGCTTAAAGGTGCCATCCCATTGTTGGGGCCCTTCCAAGACACCTCGTGGGAGACCAAAAAAAAATTAAAGAAAAATTAAATATCACAAATCTTAAATATTTAATAAATGAGTTAAATAACAACAATTTTAATGAAAACAATCCTTACTATATTAATCATTAATAGATTATTAGTTAATATCGCATTTTGAAACTGATTTATTTTTAAAATTTGAATTTAGATGATTCCAAATTAATCTTATAGAATTAATTAGTGTTGAAAAACTTTATTTTTTAGGGTTTTTAAAAAATTATTTATAATAATGTCAAACATAAAAGGTAAGTAAAGTAAAAATGTTACTAGAAATAAAACTAAAAATAATTTATAATTTAAGTTTTTTAAAATTCAAATCAATTCAAAATAATTAAATGCAATATTTAAGATTATACACGTTTCAAGAGAATAGATAATCCATATAGACTTTTTTTTCCAAATAAAAAGTTTCAACAAATAATTCTGAAAAAAGAATAAATAAAAATTGAAAAAAAGATATGGAAGCCCAATTTAATACTAAAATATATAAACTTAAATATCCAATGTTAATATTTTTGATAAAAGATTTAAAATTTTAAGATAATTCTGATCAAAATATATGGATATTTTTTAATTTAAAATAACATAACAAGTGATAAAAAATTTAAAGTCTAATATAAATTTTATTTGATTTATATTAAGATAATATAGTTGAAATATATTTTTTAAAAAATTTCAAATATTTTAAAATTAAATAATTAATTGAATAGGATTATTATATAAAAATTAAAAATCAATTTATTATTTTAAGTATAAAAAAGTAAAAGTATCTTCCTAGAATATTTTATTTTTAGCCAAGAGTTTTGGCTTTATATACACACACACACACACACACACAAATATAAGATTATTCTAAAAAAACTAAATCTTATTGAAATTAGAAGTGTAACATTGATGAATGATTAAATGTTTTTTTGTGGATATTTTGTACTTTAAAGATGAAAAAAATTCATCCTATCACACATATTACGTGTTCATATAAAATATTTTTGTTTTTTTCTTTAAAAAAGTATACCCATATAAAAAATTTATACCAAAATTAATTATTTCTATAAATAATGTATATAACACTAGTACATGTATATTGATAAAAGATGGTAAAGAAATTTATAAATAATATGGGATTTTTTTTAATTTTTAAAATATATAAAAATATATATGTTTATTTTTTAGAAATTGAAATAGATAATTAATTTATTTTGAAATTTTAATGTACATAACTTCCTATCTACAAAAAATTTGAAAAAAATATTATTTTTTTATTTTAAGATATTACACATGTCAGTTTTTTAGACTCTCCACATTTGAAATCGTAATTATTAATTTAACATTCATTCACTTAGACCTAGTTTGATGCTACATACCAACATATGTTATAGAGTGTATATATAATATAGGATAATTATTTCATATACCGTCGGTGAAGTTTTTTTATTTTTCAAATAGTGTTAAGATTATGACATATGCCTTTTTTTATTTTTTAATATTTTTAGGACATATGTCATGATTCTAACTCTGTTTGTAGAGTATAAAAATTTCATTGGTCGTATATGAAATAATTATCCTATATATATATATTTATGCTTGGAACATTTCACTCTTCTGCCTTTGCTTTATATAATATAATCCCTTTAAATCGGCACCGCTATCTCCGCATCATATTTGTAATTTCTTAATACTCCTTTTAAATCATGATCATGCAACATTTTGACATTTGCCTAGGAATATTAATGCTTCAAAGTGTTGCATTTTATAATGTTATTTACAAAGGTTTATCTGGGACATGTTTCTTGTCTTACTTTACCAAATTTACAAAAAAAATAATAATTTGTGTATTTAATTCGTGTTCATTTTGTATTAAATTATATTTATAATCTAAAATAAAAGATTTTATAACAAAATTCCTATTTTATACATAAATTTGTTACACAGGCCAGCTTTATCATACTGTATCCGATGCAAACGGCCAATTATTCCTGCCCTTATCCCACCATCATATAAGTCAAAGATATCTAATTGATCTTTTTGACTGTTGGTGAGTTGATATTTTCTGTAGCAAAGTTTACAACTTTTGACCTTCCACCCTCATCTTTGATTCCGATAATCTGTTGGAAAAACAATACCAAACTTTTCCTGCTTCATGTTTTTTTCTCAACCATGCTTCCCCGTCAGCTAAGCCCACTTGAGCAGAAGTGGTTCTGTGGTAGTTTGAGTATTTTTTTATATTTGTAATTGCATTATATAACATACAAGAATTTTGATGTCAAAATTCGTATTGATATACAAAATTACAAAATATTTTTAGTTTTATATACAATTTTTACAAAATTTACTAAATCTTAATCTATATTAACATTTATATCATATTCTGACGTCATTTTGTACCATATTATAGTGTAGTGTCTAAAATTAGTAAGTCTTCAACCATCAATCTTTGGCAACATATTATACGTGGCATCGATCATTATCTTATTCGAGAGATTAAATTTTTCACTTTACTGGGTTTTCTAAATGCCGTGATAGGAAAAGGCATTGAGGATTGCATCATCAGCATTCAGCGCCAATACCTTTGGGATGGATAAAAGGAATGCCACTATCGTTTCATGAACCGTATCTTCAGGTCTTTCCATCATCTTCTTTAAAGATGTGCGACATAATTTTCGTATTGCAGTAACAATTGACCAACAAAGTAGAGGCCATTAATAAACAACCAAATAGGGCAACTATATGGACAAAAAAATAGGGAAAATAAAAGGTAAAGAGTAGAAAAACCAACAATGCAAAAGAGACCAATCCAAATAAATTTTATGCTATTATATACCAACTATATATATTGAATTTTGAGCTTCGAAAACAAATGTAAAACCACTTTCTTTTGCAGACCACCCCAGTGGGGGGCAAGCATATGGTGCATGTGGGGATTGCGGCCATAGTCACCAAAGTTAAAGCTATCATATAATTCACCAAAAGAATTAATAATAATAAAAGGGAAAGAAGCTTTGTATATTGGGAGGATGCCAATGCCAATTTGGATAAATCATGATGAATATGTGAATGCTGAGTACATGTTCAGAGAATGTCATCATGGCGTTTGCTGTAGTTGATGTGCCAGCCCAGAGTTCAAGTGGATAAAGTAAGAAGAAATATCTACCACCATTATTTTTTTGTTAAAAAAGATAAAATGCATGAAAGATGATCTAATCTTTAAAATAGAGCAAGTTTTAAAATTTATAAATTCATTAAAATTTTATTTATAAATTTTTCAAATCTTACTAATCGTTTACCGACCAAAAAAATATATAAAAAATTGAATCTCAAAATTTTAATAATGATATTCAAATTTTAACTATTTACACAAACACCATTATTATGTATATACGTGTCAAGGGCTCCTTGGAAAGCCGATTACCTGTAATAGTCGAACGACAGACAACGATCATAAGTACTATCTACTTAATGCAAGAGGTCAACTTTACTTTACTTCGAGTGCGTGGGTGCTGCATTGTCAATGCAATGGGTATAAAAAAGCAGTTGTATAATTGACAACAAGGTTTGTCGGATTTCACCTGTTACTTGCTCGTGTTAGATTCTGCTTTCCACGGTCGATTCAATCTTCATTGATTTGATTTGATGCGGACTTGCTGATTACGTACATAACCAAACAAAATCAAGCTGTCTACACATTGCACCCACCGACTCACTAGCGCCGCTATAGCCATTGTTTCATCTTTTCTTTTGCTGTTTCTTTTCCAAAGTGTTTGTACCAGGCAATGCTATAGTGTGCTTTGTCTATTGTCTTTCACTGTGGATTGAGTATTTTCCGTTGGACCACAGAAAAATCAACCAAAAGCCCATTGATAAATTTAATTTAAGAGTCCATAGCTGAAAGCTCTAAATAAAGAAATGAACTGATATGCAAGAGCAAAGATGCACACTGAGTTGAATATGCGAGATGAATAACGCAATCATTAGGAGAAAGGGGCTTGAATAGAAGATACGCCAGACAACCACTGCTTCGACAAAGTCTCTGAATCTATTACATTATCTATAGAAGCAACTCTATAATTTAAAGCAAAAAGGCCAAAAGCCCAAACGTATCCTAATGCTGCACCTTAATAACAGACATTGCATCTAGCCACGAGAGAAAAATAACTTAATCCTACAAACACTATAAACTACAGTAACTCTGAATATTTTGCTAGCCACGAAACCTAAGAACTACGCCAATGCCAAATGCATGGCTAGGGCTAGCTAACTGTGAATTGGCAGCGCCCGGACATCTAAGAAGGCTGCAACAAATACTAGGACTCGGCCAAGTTTTGTATCGGACAAGAAGCTCCCCCACGTAGTTGGAGTGACTTTCAGCTCATCTTCGCCGCTTTTTTCCAGACTTGGAATCGCTTCCCTGTGCCTTGGATGAACCTGGGGATTTCCGCTTCGCACTTTCCACGACCTTCGCTGAATCAGTCGAGCTCTCCTTCGTGCTCTCACTTTCTTTCGCCTTTGATGAACCAGATTTTGACTTGCCGGTACCATTAGCATTAGATTTGCCACCACTTTTAAGAGGCTTGCCCTTAGAGCTGGAGGAAATCTTGGGGGTTGCCTGCTCGGACTTGGCTGTCTTTGAGGTGTCTTGCTTTGACTTTGTGGAAGCTTTTGGAGTAACATTGCCATCATCCTTGGATTTGCTAGGCTTGGGTGTGTCACCGCCATCCTCATTCTTAGATTTGTTGCCTACTTTTGAAGCATCAACTGATTTACTTCCACTTTTGGTTGTATGGTCCTTGGCCTTGGTAACATTTTCACCGTCTGATTTACTAACACTCTTGGAGACATCCTTGGATTTGCCATCCACTTTACCATCTTCCTTTGTTTTGCGACCAGACTTCGTAGCAGCACCCTTGGATTTGGATTTTCCAGACGAAGCTCCTCCACCCCTGGCCATCCAATTTAGTGATTTCCAGAAATCAAAGAAGGAATAGGACCAAAGATTTCATTTGAAAGAATTTAACAACCGTTTCATTTGAAAGAATTTAGCAACCTTTTTGGTGAAGCGTCCATCTTAGTTTTTTTGCTTGGCAGATCAACTGTTTTTGCTTTCTTCTTTTGAGGCCTTTTAATTACAATTAAAACAAGGGAAAAAGAAGATAAGTCCAGACAAGAATATTGGACAGAAATAGACCACAAAGCCCAAGAAACCAACAAGCAAATGCAAAGCTATACCGAATATAATAATTCACTAAACTAAAACTCTAGCATTGTTATCAACTTATACTGCACAAACCAACCTAGACGAGTTTCATCATGCAAGGCCAAAATACACACAGACACCATTTAAAACCAAGATTGTGAAGCAATCAAATTTAACATCCAAGAATCACAATAGAAATCACCTACATTTCGGATGAACTATCAGGACTTGCATGACCAGCTTCTTCTTCCTGTTTCAATAAAGTATTAGCAACCTATAACATGAACCTATTAAAAGCTAGTTATCTATAAATTAGAAAACTACCCACCTCATCTGACCCAGACTCATTTTCAATCACCTGCCATTTTTCTCTCTTAAGATTTAAATTTTCTTCATCACCATCAATATAGTGCACCTATAGACCCAAAAAAATGAAGAAAAAGTTTAATACATTGTAGCATGAATAATTGGAAAAACCTCTGGTAGCATACATGGGAAAAGAAAAACATAAAAGGAAGCTTCTATCTTATTTGGTGTTACCTTGTGCTTCTTTTTGACAGAGTCGAACGAATGAATAACACCTTCATAGAACCTGCAAAAGAATAACATCTGTAAGGGGGAGAAAGAATTGAACAAAAATTCAAGTATCATATGAAGAAAAACTCCTATAAACGTGCATTCACATTATTAAGTTCCTTGCCCAAAGTCAGTAAAGGCAAAGGCACGATAAATCTAAACAATACAAATATAATTTGATGAAGAACGAAGAAGTAAATAATCCTCCAGGTTAAAGTTCCAGAGAACAAGTCACATATAGAGAACCAAATGGCACTTGAGACAACATCTTTCAGAACAACTAAGAAAATTACTCTTTCTAGCACAAGCTATTTACTGTTTCTATTCTACACCTCTCAACACAAAGGATGCCATTTTGCCAGCAGGAAAGATACATTTAGTTTGATTCCATTCATAAAAAAGAGAAGATAGAAAAGACAAGTGCGATAGTTGGTGTCCCACCTATCTTCTCTATCTTTTCTAGCTTTCCTTTTTTTTTCCTTGTCTGTCCATATTCTAACCTTTTTCTTTTACACACTCAAATCTTATATTTGCACACATGAAATATATGAGAGAACACTTTCTTTTAGTCTTTTTTTCCCTTGGAACAAATATAAGATTTAACTGTGTGAGAACAAGGTAAAAAAAAGGTCCCACCTATCTTCTCTATCTTTTCTAGCTTTCCTTTTTTTTTCCCTTGTCTCTACATATTCTAACCTTTTTTCTTTTACACACTCAAATCTTATATTTGCACACATGAAATATTTGAGAGAGAACACTTTCTTTTAATCTTTTTTTCCCTTGGAGCAAATATAAGATTAAGTGTGTGAGAACAAGGTAAAAAAAAGGTTACATAAATGATAAAAAGGAGCAAGGTTAGAAAGAAATTATATTTCATTGACCTTACAATTTAAGACTAACCGTTATGCAGCAAGAAGAGAGAGAGGTGAGGGTCCACATAAATATTATATAAGCCAGGAAATTGGATCTGGGTAGGTTATACACATTCACACATTAAGATACATTGCCAACATGCATACACATATAAGAGAAGGATAAATAAAATTTCATGGTTTCTATTTCAGAGTATCACCTTCTGTAAAACTTGTAAAATATAAAACTAAGGAAATAAAGAAAAATATATACTTACATGCGGTCTTTTGGCCACCATACCTTCACCTTCAAGCCAACCAGATTCTCACCATGTTCTATAGAATCAGATGCCTGACAAAGAATCAATATGAAAAAGAAATTGAGTGTCTCCAGAAGAAGAAGAAGGATATACAATATCATTGCTTCAACTATGTTTAGATTGCAGTATGCATGGACAGCGTCAAATAAAAGGTTCATGATATTTAATACAGATTTATTTGAGCTTATATCCTCCAAAATCTATCTATAACGCATGATAAAAGGCAATTAGCTATGATATCAACTAACAAAAAGAAAATATAAAAGTTAGCACCCACACACATGCAACAGCTGCGCAGCAGAGCATTGATTTGGTACAGTTTTTAGGAAGGGATTGCAGGATTACTGTTCCAAGGAAACACAAAAAACTTTACCCTTGTGCAAAACTCGAAGCAAATATCAAACGCCTCTTGAAAGATAAAAGACCTCAAAGATGGTTAAAAGTTGCCAGATAGGTATCGTTTTGAAAAGTGTGTATATTTTACAAACAAAGAAAAAAGTGGAGGCTGCAAGTAATATAAAAGATACAATAGTAAATGAAAACGACAAAAAAATAGATAGATTAGCTAAGATAAATTGCTTCTAGAAAAGCTAAAGGTTCTATGCAGTCAATCAGCAGCAATATGAAGAAGAAACCAACATGTGATTAAGAGGACAAAAGAAAAGATAAATGGCCTAAGAATAGCAATATGATCAAATGTGAGAATGGAGAATCTATTAAGAGTTCAAACCCATAAGGATCATCACAATTGCCACCGGTAATGTCCACTTCATTTAAATTCAAAACCTACCGAAACTACACTATGCCACCAATAAAATATCATCTTTAAAGATGCAAAAGACAAAAATTTAAAAGACAAATACAATCTCAACACTCTTGTACCCAGAGACACTTACTTTTTCTTTACTTGGGGCATGCTTTCTCTTGGGATCTGTCTTAGGGGTCTCCTCCATGTGAGAATCATGTTTGATTGGCTTGACTGACTTTGGAGAAGCAACCATTTCCTAAATAAATAATAAAAAAATATTGATTCCCTTGACTGAAGGATCTACAACAGCTAAAAAAAAACTAGGAAAGCTTTGAATAAACATCATAAATGGAATAACTAAGTTGCAACTTTAAAGCCAAAAAAGTAAGCACCTCATCATCATTCTTGGTTGAGATTTTTGTTCCAGCCTTCTCATGAACAACTTTCCCCCGAGCTCGCCTTTTCTTATCCTCCAGTTGCCTCAAAGATGATCCATCTAGATCATTACTGCTAGAATCTACCTTCTTTGACAACTGCTTCAGTGATTTTGCCTCTGAATCACTAGCAGTGCCACTTTCTTTCTTAGTTTCATCTACGTCAGCTGAAACATTATCCTCGTTGGAAACCACAGTAGCAACCTTTTTACCTGATCGCCTATTCGTTTTTGCTTCTGAATCACTTGTCCCTTCAGATCCCTTCTTAGAGACATCATCAACAGAAGCCGTGGTCTCCTTGCTCAAGCTCTCTTTCCTTTTTGGCTCCGCAGCCCTTTTGGAATGACTTTCATCAGGTATAGTCTCACTTGGTGTTGGGGAAGCAACAGTGGTCGATTCATCCTCAGTTACTTTTGGTGATGAAGGTTGAACATCTGTCTCTCTTTTATTTTCCGAGGATACAGTCTTATCAACAGAGGGATCCTCATGAGGTGGAAGAGTCTCATCCTTGCTGTCTTTTTTATGGTCCGTTAAGGTCTCGGCTTCCTTCTCATCAACGTGAGAACTGTCAGATGGTTCTTTTGATTTCGAATCAAATTTCGTCCCTTTTTCCTGGATACTTTGCTGTGACTTAGAATCTGAATTGACCACTTCCTCCGCTTCCAATCTATCAGGTTCAGCAACAGTTAATGTGTCAGCATTCTCTGACTTATCAGCAGGATGGTCATCCTCTAGCTTCTTTAAAGAGTTTGAATCAGCCAATAAGTCATCTTCAGCAGTTTGCACAATGCCATTGCTAACAACTGACTTAGAAGATTTTTCATTTGCAATATCAACTTGTTCATTTGAAACTGCTTCTTTAGGAATCTCTTTATCCTCCTGATACAGAATTTAAGGATTTATAAAAGACTAATTTCATGCATTAAATTCTAACAACAAAAGTTAGAATACAATTTAAAAAGGAAGCACTGGAATTCACACATATACACGCACACACAAAGAGCATTGACAATTGACAATAACTATATGAAACAAAAACATGCCTGTACTGCCTTGTCCAATGCTGCCTCTGCTGGTTTGCTCTCATCATCCTACAGCAAATTAACCCAAAAAGAAAAATTAAGGAGACTAAATCAACTCTATGTTCACCAAAGATGGCATAAAAGATGTCGGTAACATGTCAGCAGAAGGTAAAAACTTGTCGCTATTTGAAGGATATCTTGAACAAAAGAATTGAGAAAAGTAAACACACAAAAAGACCAACAACAATGTGTCATACACAAATTAAATAAAAAGCTTCAAACCTTTTATAATCAAGTAGCACATAATCTGTCTGCAAACAATGCAGAGCAGAAATGCATACAGAACCATTGCACAAAATGACTAAATAATTGCCTTCAAACAAGGACGACTTGTGGAATTTAGGTTCAGATACAAATGAGATAATTACCACATGTTTGTCAGTAGCAGCATCATTCTGGTCCACAGCAGCGGATGTTGCTTGGCCGATAGAAGCAACTACATTACTATAATCATCAAAAGAAATGCCCAACTTCTCAACAGCTTGCATTAGATAAGGTTTCAGCTTTGAAGCACAGTTTTCAAGCACTCTTTCTGCTAACCTCTGAGCAACAGGAAGAACTTCCTGAGAGGAGACATAAGTCCAAGCTGAATTAAACAAGCTTGTAGAAGAAAAGTTAGTGAATCATATGATAGCAGACCTTATTATCCCTCTTTACACTAGCTAAGAGTGGGGAGAGCAGCTCCACAGAGATGTCTTCACTTTCTTCCAATACAAGGGTCATAATAGTCACCATCGATGTAAAGACAGCCTCTTCATGATAATCCCTAAGGAAAATAAAGGTTTAGAATGCATGCTCTGCATAGTATACTAAACCAAAATCTTATTCTTTTTTATAATAGTAATCTACTCTAGAAGAATAGCCTTATAGAAGGATGAAAACAAATTTTGATCGAGAAACAAGCCCCTATTAAGCATAAAATCAACGCAGAGAAAGCCATTAGAAGCGAAAAAGAAACACAACAGCTCCCAGAAGGGAAGAGAGATAGATTTCTGCAAGAAGCACTCAAGATTCGTTTTGATTAGCTAGAACAGAAGATTTAGACATCAACTTGTAAATTAATTGCCTCCCCGCTATCTACTAATCTAAAATAGGCACCTAATTAAGGAGACGTTTAAGAACCAGAAACTCAAGAAGGGTCATAATTTCTGTTTTCAAACACCTAAATAGCAGGCTATTAATTAAACCCATATTAAAATATTCACAGAAACCGTGTCATACCTTAATACATGAAAATGGTTTCTGCTATAACATGGATTCATGCTATGAGAAACCAAGACAAAGAACTGAAAGAATAATATTTTCAAAAGCAATAATCATCTCGTAAAAATTTGAAAACTTACAAATCAGACAGAATTCATGGGTGGAAAGAATAGCTGAAGATTTACAATGATTAATCAATGTCAACAAGGGAATGTAATTGTCCAATCAAGAAGTTAGTTTCTACCTTATTGCCTTTAGAAAATGCTGGAACATCTCAATGATTAGTGCATCACATTCAAGATCCAACATCACCACACATGATCTGACTTTGGCGACAGTTTCCAGAATCGATATCCTCTTAGTGAATGAGCGGCTGGAGTTATCAGATAAATCTTCAAACGATGATACAATCAGTTGAAAGACTTCCTGCATGTACATTAATAGGAATCAATACTTCAAATTAATAAAAGGATATTATAATGATCATGAAATCTATGAAAGCATCCATAAACAACCAATTCAAAGTACCCTCATTTGGTCATCATCATAAGGAGCATCTGGTGCAGTTATCCTTGTTATCTCGCTGATGCAAGCAGCAACTGCAACTTGTACATCCTCATCAGGATGTTTGAAAAGCTCTTCTGAAACCAATGCTTTGAGTGATGGCGAAAGTGCATTTTGCATTGATTGGCTTGGTGATTGTTCCACCCTCGAAAGAAAACTCTCAACTTGCTATATTTACAGAGGATAGAAAAGAGCAAAAGATCATCATCAATGTAACAAGCTTTCGTCAAAAAGCACTAGCTTAAGGCACAACACAAGGGATTCTAAAGTACCTAAAAATTCTGACAGTCAGTTGAACATCCCAAGATTCATAAGGAATTACTCAAAAATTATCCACACATCTGTAATTTTCTACAAAAAGAAACAGACTTAAAACAAAACACAGTCGACTGCAAGGGTACAGTTGGCAGTGAACAAAAGCAATACTTAAAGTATCCCCCTTCAAAAAGGGAGACAAAAAAGGAAAAATACTTAAAATCATTCTAGTTCATATTGACTATAAACCAAAGACAAATTTAAACGTATCTAACACCCCTATCATTGCTAATTTGCTATACGACTACAACATCAGCAGGCACCCATTTCTGAAATGACACTGCAATTCCTTGAATCTCCATATTCCTAAAGAGCTATTCTACAACAGGATTTACACAATTTTCTTGCAGCCACTTATGAAAGAAAAAATTGTAAAACCCTAATAAGACATAGATCCTAAACAAACAATATACCAAAGGATGATGAATGGTTGCCTGAACAGTGCCCACCACCACTTTTTTACACGTCACCTTCAAGGTTTTCTTGCTTGGATTCATGAATACACAACCTTGTATAAATAGGGGACAGCACCAGAGTTTCATGGATTATCACAAGTCCAGAGTCTGACTTCACATAGTTATCATTTGTAATAGTGTAGGGAGGGGCAGGGGAAAACTGAAAAGGTTGCAATGACCATCATAATATGAGGCACTATCAAGTACGTGAATTAAACTTGTGTTTACAATATCCATTCATCCTGGATTCTAACAGCTCCCTTTCTTAAACACCTAAAATTACTGCAGGACAGATCTTCCTAAAGGTATAAAAGAAAATGAGAATACAATTATATGATTTAATAAAGTTCATTAAAAAATAACAATCAAAGCTTGGCTTAGCGGTTGTTACCCTTCCTTAAGATGGATTAGGTACAAGGGGTCCAAGGTTCGATTCCCGATTTCTCCCTTGTACCTCCTATGAATCAAAAAAAAAAGTTCATTAAAAAATAACAGTATTTGATGCTTCGTCCCTCTAAGGGAACAGACAAGATGTATACAACAAAGGATACCCCAACTAACATCTATGTTTTATCCAATAAAAAAAATTCTCAAATGCCCAAAATATTCCTTCCTTAATAGGAATATTTTCACAAAATAGCCACATGCACTTTCCATAATAACTTTCGATGCTTTCAACGCCAGCACAATTCAGTCATTAAAAATTTTACCCTGCCACTCAGAAATTAATTGCCAATTCCCTTCTTGAACAATCAAGACCGTCATGCCGCATATAGACAAGATACACAAGCACATGTGCACATACACACTCACTCGAATGCTGCTCGTGCGCAAATTTAGATTTGAAAGACATTCAAAACTTCAACCATTTCATCCAAATATTTGCTACTAAAAAGGTTGCAAAGACCATCATAATAAGCGGCGCTATCGAGTGCGTGAATTAAACTTCTGTTTACAATAGGCATTCATCCTGGATTCTAATAGCTCCCTTTCTTAAACACCTAAAATTACTTCAGGGCAGACCTTCCCGAAGGTATAAAAGAAAATGACAATATGATTATATTATTTAATAAAGTTCTCTAAAAAATAACCGTATTTGCTATGCTTCATCCCTCTAAGGGAACAGACAAGATATTTACAAAAAAGAATACGCCAATTAACATCTATGTTTTATTCGATAAAAAATAATCACATGCCCTTACTAGGAATATTTTCACAAAATAGCCACCTGTGCTTTCCATATTAATTTTCGATGCTTTCAATGCCAGCACAGCTCAGTCATTAAAAATTTTACCTCACCCCCAGAAATTAATAACCAAGCAGCTCGTGCTTAAATAACTAAACAAAAATTCAAGGATAATATTTATTATACCAGTTCCTCAGAGTTCACATACTTAAAGACTGATATGGATTCCCTTTATGAACAATCAAGACCGTTATGCCGCCTACAAACAAGAAAGACGTGCGTGCACATACACACTCACTTAACTGCTGCTCGCGCAAATTTGAATTTGAAAGAAATTCAAAACTTCAAACCATTTCATCAAAACATTTGCTACTATATAGCATATGCACTTAAAAAACACTTAACATTCTAGAATTGAAAGTCTAGTAAAGCAAACCCATTGTACATATAAGACATTCAGCAAATTCAAAAACATACAGATACCAATATATCTTCAAAAAGATAAGAATGACAATAGTTAGAGTGTTAAACAGTATCCATGAGCAGGAAATACTTTCAAACTGATTCAAGCTTGTAACAGTAATGGCAGAAACAGAATTAAACGCGCAAAAACATGCAAAGCACGATAACTTTAGAACAACTGTAAAACTGGATCATGGTGGGATAAATGGAACTAACTTTAATAGAAAAAAATAACAACCAGACAAAAAAAAAAAAGAAACTGCATGCACAGTAAAAGAACATAAATCAAAGAATAAAAAGAGAAGAGTGAAACGATACTAAGAGTGAAGAGTATAAAGAGAGAAAACAGAGATGATTACGTCAAGGAGAGGGATGAGCTCATCAACTGACGAAGGAGGCTCAACGAGCTTGTTCCCAGCCTCCATTAACCGTAGCTCCAGCTCTTTATCAGATGCCGCCATAGCTTTTCCTCTCTATGAACAAAAATATTTATGTACCTAAATATACAGAACAGATCCTTTAAAATCTTAGTCTAAGGCCTCAATTTCACACCATTGAAAACCTAAAAACTCAAGAAAAACACCATAAATCATAAACACGACAGGCAGATTCAGCAAGAGAGAAAGGAGGATTTACTCGAAGGAAAGAGAGAGAAAGTTAGGGTTTTCGCTTTTTTTTTCAAAAAATTGATGACTGAATTTTTTTTCTGGTGAATAAAAACTTTCGCTGTTCGCAGAGAGAATACAGTAAAAAAATATAATTATATAAAATATGACTTTCCTGTGTATTTTTTGTGATATTTAAAGGAGAATCCAGCGGGCCTTCAGTCGGATTCCACCATGCTTATCAATTGGACTTAAATTACGCGCTTCAAATCCACCTTTGGTTATGAACAAAAAAAAAATCCACCTTTGGATTTCAGGATGTGGGGACCAAGTAGCGTTTCTTGGACCGCTCGATTTCATTATTTCCTTATTTGCGTTCTATTTTTACCAATGGAAAGAGTTTTTCAATAATGGAAATTATTTTCTTTTTTATGGAAACTATTTATACAACTCAGAAACTTGACATATTACTATTTACCGAAAAAATACTTTACAAAATACCAAGAATTACGAATCTAAAATTTCTGGAAATTTGTCCTTTCGCAATTTTCCTTTCTAAGAATGAAAAATATCAAGTAAAAATATAATAATATACTATATAATTCAGCAAAAAAATACAATTTTTTTGAAAAAAAATACAATTATATACTATATATGAATGAAAAAAATATAATCTGTCAATGTTTGTTACTGTCTTTTAACAACGTAATTTTCTGCATGCATCCACGTGCAAATTTTTTATCATACAGCTTGTGACAATATTATTATTTTCTATTTAATGATGGCAATTTTTTTCTTATTGGACTGATTTATTTTTCATGTTATTTTCATTATTTTAATTTTACTACTGTTGTTTTTTTAGTATAAAAGATTTTGTCACATTAAATGTTCGAATTTACTTTAAGAAATACAAAACTAATAAATAAAACTATATTTTTATAAAAAAATAAAGAGTTAATATGTAATTTAGCACCCAAACTATATCATTTTTTACATTTTAGAACCTAAAGAAATTTTTTGTCACTTTCATACATGAACATCATTTCCGTCAACCACTTTGCCCTAAAGCTTAACGTCGTTTAACATAAAGCTGACGTGATTGAATTGTCCAATAAGATTTTGATACGTGTCACACCACATCAACTTTATTTATTTTTCTTTAGAAAATATTACAAAACTATTTTTAAAAATTTAAAAATATGTAAAATATTTAAAAAATACTTAAAATTATTTTTTTAAAAAAATATTTAGAAATATCTCAAAATATTTAAAAAATATAAAAAAAACATTTCAAAAATATAAAAATATTTAAAATATTTAAAATTCTTTAAAAATGCTTAAAAATATTGAAAAGATATTTAAGTTTAGAAATATTTTTAAATATTTAAAAAATATTAAAAATATTTAGAAAAATAATTAGAAAAATATTTAAAACACTTACAAATATTTAAAAATATTAAAAAAATACTTGAAAATATGTAAAAATATTTTTAAAAAATACTTGAAATATGTAAAAATATTTCAAAAAATGGTTTTAATATTTAAAAGTATTTTAAAATATGTAAAAAAATATTTAAAAATATTAATAAATATTTACAAAATATTTAAAATTTTATAAAATTATGTAAAAACATTTTAAAATATTTGAGAAATATTTAGAAATATTAAAACATATTTAAAATATTTTTAAATATTTTTAAATATTTTTAAAAAATGTTTAAAAATATGTAAAATTATTGAAAAATATTTAAATGTTCTTAAAAATAAGTAAAAATATTTTTTAAAAATTTAAAAATATCCAAAAATATTTCAAAATATACAAAAAAATTAAGTATTTTATATATTTTTAGATATTTCTACATATTTTTGAAAAATATTTAAGTATTTTTAGATATTTTGAAATATTTTTAAAAATATTTTGAAATACTTCTAGATATTTTTACATATTTTTATATATTTTTACATATCTGAAATATTTTTTAAATAGTTTTACATATTTTTTATATTTTTAAATATTTTCAGATATTTTAAAATATTTTTTAAAATATTTTTACTTATTTTTAAAATTTTTAAATAATTTTATATTTTTTAAATATTTTCTTAATATTTTTAGATATGTTTGCATATTGTTTACATATTTTTTAATATTTTATATATTTTATAAATATTTTAAAAAAATTTTAAAATATTTTAAAATATTTTTTTAATTCTTTAAATGTTTTTACTTATTTTTAAATGTTTTTAAAATATTTTTGAAATATTTTTAAAGAAAAATCAATAATGTTGACTATGCACACCACGTGTCAAAATTTAATTGGGCAGTCCAGCCACGTTAGCTTTTTTTAAAACGGCGTTAACTTATGGGGTAATGTGGTTGATGGAAGTAAAGTTCATGCATGACAGTGACAAAAAATTTTCTTTAGATACCAAAGTGAAAAAAGCGATATAGTTTAATGGCTAAATCACACATTAACCCAAAAATAAAACTATATTAGTTCGCTTTTTCTCTTTTATAATTTTTTCTTTAATTTCACTATTCAAAAAAAGTATTATAGATGTGATAAGTGAATGAGACAAAATTAATGTAAAAAGAATATAAGATATTGAATCAGATATCGAGCTCGCATGTAAGTTGGTTGAGCTTGATAATTATCTTTGGTGAACATTAGAAAGTATATGTTACTAGAATTTAGTTCAAATATTATGGACAAGATAAAGTTTAAATACAAATTATTTTAATTATACTATCTTTTTATATAAAATAGTATGGGCCCCTCACTACGTCAAGATTGAAAATTAAATATTTTTTGTTTTAAAATATAAATAATTTGTAATTTTATTTGAATAAAAAAAATTTTATATAGCTCATTTCATGATTTAATTTGAATTTTATTAACAAAAATATAATAATTAATGGATAATATATATTAATTTATTTTAATTATTTAAACTCAAATTTTAATTAATAAATTTTCATGATTTATTTATTTATTCAAAAAACTATTGTATTCTATTTCATAAATTATTTTATTATTTAATTCATTCACTATTTTCTTAGTCTTATCATTTTTTTTAATTTAATAATTTAACAATTTAAAATTAAATAAATAAAAATCATTTAATTATATATTTTTCAAATTTGATGTGAAGCAAAAACACTATTTCTAATTTGATAATAACATTCTAATCCATCCACAACTAAGTAAGCATGTTTTCTAATTTATTTTGTTTTATTATTTTTACAGGAGAGTAAAAAGTAGAATTATCAATCAAAAATATTGTTTAAAATTACTTACGATAATTCAAGTATTTTGAGAGAGATAAGACCTATTCATGGATTGGAAGAATGCTCAAATTTGAAGATCTGTTCAATTTTTTATTCGGCTCTAATAAAAATATTAAACCCAATATAAGGGCTTGAGCTAAAAAATTAGAGCCGATTAAAAATTGGATTGTGCTTATGCTCGACATTTAAAGCTAAAACCCGACTCGATATATTATTCTTTATTTTTAAATATTTTTGCTCAAATTCATTGATTGAATTTACATGTTTAACTTTTTTCTTAAAAGTTATTTTAAATTATTTCATTTTTAATTTAAAATATTTGAAAAGAATAAAATAAAAAATAGAAAATACAGCAAGTATAAGATAAAATCCTCAAAGCCTTTTGATATTTAAAGGACAACTTAGTAATTCAAAAAAAAATTAAATAAAAAATCAAAGTGCTCAGTGTCTTGAAAAAAAAATTCTAAAGTATATTATTTTTAATTTAATATATTTGAAAATAAATTTAAAAAATTAAAAAAAAATCCATACCAAAACATAAAAACATCTTCAAAACTTTTTAATTCTTAAGTGACAATTTGATAATTTTTGGGAGCATAAAGAAAAAAAATCAAATGCCAAGGAAAGAACTCTTATGGGATTCATGATTAATTTTTTTAAAATCATTATAAATTATATTTATTTTTAATTTAAAATATTTGAAATAAAATAAAGAATAAAATTAGAAAAGTCCAAAGTAAATGCTAGAAATATTCTCAATTTTTTTTATCTTTAATGGATAAATTGATAATTTGAGAAATATTAAAGAAAAAAAAACCAACGTGTTGAGTATCTTAAAAATCATTCTAAATAAAATATATAAAAAGAAAAAAAATGAAAAACCAAAAAAAAAAAACAAGTATCATTAAAACCTTTTAATTCTTAATGGATAATTTAATAATTTTAAAAAAATAAAAAATAATCATCTTAAGAACCCTGGATGATTTTTTTTAACGTAAAAGTTTAATTATGGCATCAACTCATCATTATTTTTACTCCAATTTGTATCTGTTTGGATATTCCTTAAGGATCGTTTGGTTCGCGGAATTTAAGATTATCTTTGGGAATCATTTAACGAAAAATTATTTTATTTGACGGATTCGTGAGAATATTAGATTCTTGTGTTTAGTTGTATTGGTGGGAATATAAGATTTGTGTGTTTGGTTAAAGGAAAGTAAGATTACTTAATTACTTATTTTACTATAATACCCTTCATATTATTAGTTGATGTAGAGTGAATAACACTTGATATATAATTATATTTAAATTAATCACTTATTTATTTATTTAAGATACTCATTTATTTATTTAGTCCCTTTTTTATAAGGTTTTTGTTATGTAAATTATTTTGATTTAACAAACTACTACTATATTAAATTGATTTTGATTAATCAAAAATCATAGGGTCCATCTTATTATTGGTCTATTTGATTTTAAATTCATTTTTCTCTTCATCAAAAATAAGAAAAAAACAATAGTTGTAATATTAGATAGGTTTAGGGGTAAAATGAAAATAAAATATAATTATTGGAGGTAAAATAGGCATAAAAAGTTGTTTTCCCCTGAAAAAAAATACCTTAAGTTTTGGTGATAATTTTTTCACCCTATTCCCCCCCCCCCCATTTTCCCTCATCTTTGCACTGTTGGGAATATGAAATTCCTGGTGTGAAAAAATTCCTCGAACCAAATATGATAATCATATTACGAAAAAAAAAATTACTGGCCGAAATAAAAAATTCCTTGAACCAAACGTCCCCTTAAGGATTTATTTTTCATATAAAAGTTTGATAATGCATCAACCTGTTATTATTTTTACTCCATTATACCCACATTTCGTAATATTTTTGGGTATAGATATTTTATTCAATTTAAGAGAAAATGTACTTTAATTATATATTTGCTCGTGATATATTTAGTTTTAATGTTTCTATATAAAAAACCGAGGTTAACATATCTAACCAACATAAAAATTTGTTAAATGAAAATCAATTACAAAATTTTTCTTGTTGACAAATTTTTTTAAGAGTTATTTGAGTTTAATAAATATACGTGGATAAATTGGCTACAGCGAAAGTCAACCTTTAGGTAAGATTCCCTTCTTTTGCATGCCACCATGGACACAACGCTCCAAGTCAGTAACCGTTTCAAAACTAATTAACTCTCACATTTTTCTCATTTTTTTATTATTAATTTTATAATCAATTTAAGACTTTACTTGGTAAAAAAAATAGAAAAAAGTGTGAGTGAAAATTTTGATAATTTAATAGTTAATTTTATAATTATTTTTTATTTTATAGCTTAATTATTAAATTAATAATTTTTTCATCGTAATTTTTTTTTATTTTTTTTATCAAGTAAAGCCTAAAAGAATTTGATTTTGCATAATAGTTATATGGCAGAGGAAAGCATTGAAATGTGGCGAATGTAGAAAACAAAGATGAGATTATTGAATCGGGTATCAAGCTCGAAAGCATGACGATCAAACCCGATAACTATCGTTGGTGGGTATCTGAAAGTACGTCACTAAAATTTGGTTCAAGTAATAAGGGTAAAATAAGGTTTAAAAAGAAATTATCTTAAGTGTGCGTAATAATTATAGTCTCTTTCTATATGAATATTTTATTCAATTAAGAGAAAACATAATTTAAGTATATACTTACATGTGATATATTTAGTTTTAATGTTTCTATATATAAAACATAATTTAAGATCTGTTCAATTTTTTATTCGGCTCTAATAAAAATATTAAACCCAATATAAGGGCTTGAGCTAAAAAATGAGAGCCGATTAAAAATTGGATTGTGCTTATGCTCGACATTTAAAGCTCAAACCCGACTCGATATATTATTCTTTATTTTTAAATATTTTTGCTCAAATTCATTGATTGAATTTACATGTTTAACTTTTTTCTTAAAAGTTATTTTAAATTATTTCATTTTTAATTTAAAATATTTGAAAAGAATAAAATAAAAAATAGAAAATACAGCAAGTATAAGATAAAATCCTCAAAGCCTTTTGATATTTAAAGGACAACTTAGTAATTCAAAAAAAATTAAATAAAAAATCAAAGTGCCCAGTGTCTTGAAAAAAAAATTCTAAAGTATATTATTTTTAATTTAATATATTTGAAAATAAATTAAAAAAATTAAAAAAAAATCCATACCAAAACATAAAAACATCTTCAAAACTTTTTAATTCTTAAGTGACAATTTGATAATTTTTGGGAGCATAAAGAAAAAAAATCAAATGCCAAGGAAAGAACTCTTATGGGATTCATGATTAATTTTTTTAAAATCATTATAAATTATATTTATTTTTAATTTAAAATATTTGAAATAAAATAAAGAATAAAATTAGAAAATTAGAAAAGTCCAAAGTAAATGCTAGAAATATTCTCAATTTTTTTTATCTTTAATGGATAAATTGATAATTTGAGAAATATTAAAGAAAAAAAACCAACGTGTTGAGTATCTTAAAAATCATTCTAAATAAAATATATAAAAAGTAAAAAAATGAAAAACCAAAAAAAAAAAAAACAAGTATCATTAAAACCTTTTAATTCTTAATGGATAATTTAATAATTTTAAAAAAATAAAAAATAATCATCTTAAGAACCCTGGATGATTTTTTTTAACGTAAAAGTTTAATTATGGCATCAACTCATCATTATTTTTACTCCAATTTGTATCTGTTTGGATATTCCTTAAAGATCTTTTGGTTCGCAGAATTTAGGATTATCTTTGGGAATCATTTAACGAAAAATTATTTTATTTGACGGATTCGTGAGAATATTAGATTCTTGTGTTTAGTTGTATTGGTGGGAATATAAGATTTGTGTGTTTGGTTAAAGGAAAGTAAGATTACTTAATTACTTATTTTACTATAATACCCTCCATATTATTAGTTGATGTAGAGTGAATAACACTTGATATAAAATTATATTTAAATTAATTACTTATTTATTTATTTAAGATACTCATTTATTTATTTAGTCCCTTTTTTATAAGGTTTTTGTTATGTAAATTATTTTGATTTAACAAACTACTACTATATTAAATTGATTTTGATTAATCAAAAATCATAGGGTCCATCTTATTATTGGTCTATTTGATTTTAAATTCATTTTTCTCTTCATCAAACATAAGAAAAAAACAATAGTTATAATATTAGATAGGTTTAGGGGTAAAATGAAAATAAAATATAATTATTGGAGGTAAAATAGGCATAAAAAGTTGTTTTCCCCTGAAAAAAAAATACCTTAAGTTTTGGTGATAATTTTTTCACCCTATTCCCCCCCCCCCCCCCAATTTTCCCTCATCTTTGCACTGTTGGGAATATGAAATTCCTGGTGTGAAAAAATTCCTCGAACCAAATATGATAATCATATTACGGAAAAAAACATAACTGGCCGAAATAAAAAAATTCCTTGAACCAAACGTCCCCTTAAGGATTTATTTTTCATATAAAAGTTTGATAATGCATCAACCTGTTATTATTTTTACTCCATTATACCCACATTTCGTAATTTTTTTGGGTATAGATATTTTATTCAATTTAAGAGAAAATGTACTTTAATTATATATTTGCTCGTGATATATTTAGTTTTAATGTTTCTATATAAAAAACCGAGGTTAACATATCTAACCAACATAAAAATTTGTTAAATGAAAATCAATTACAAAATTTTTCTTGTTGACAAATTTTTTTAAGAGTTATTTGAGTTTAATAAATATACGTGGATAAATTGGCTACAGCGAAAGTCAACCTTGAGGTAAGATTCCCTTCTTTTGCATGCCACCATGGACACAACACTCCAAGTCAGTAACCGTTTCAAAACTAATTAACTCTCACATTTTTCTCATTTTTTTATTATTAATTTTATAATCAATTTAAGACTTTACTTGATAAAAAAAATAGAAAAAAGTGTGAGTGAAAATTTTGATCATTTAATAGTTAATTTTATAATTATTTTTTTATTTTATAGCTTAATTATTAAATTAATAATTTTTTCATCGTAATCTTTTTTTATCTTTTCTATC
Organism: Heritiera littoralis; assembly: GCA_031772115.1. NCBI lineage: Eukaryota > Viridiplantae > Streptophyta > Magnoliopsida > Malvales > Malvaceae > Heritiera > Heritiera littoralis. The sequence continues at coordinate 1,143,966 of JAPDPK010000003.1, forward strand.
AAGTAAATCTTAAAAGAATTTGATTTTGCATAATAGTTATATGGCAGAGGAAAGCATTGAAATGTGGCGAATGTAGAAAACAAAGATGAGATTATTGAATCGGGTATCAAGCTCGAAAGCATGACGATCAAACCCGATAACTATCGTTGGTGGGTATCTGAAAGTACGTCACTAAAATTTGGTTCAAGTAATAAGGGTAAAATAAGGTTTAAAAAGAAATTATCTTAAGTGTGCGTAATAATTATAGTCTCTTTCTATATGAATATTTTATTCAATTAAGAGAAAACATAATTTAAGTATATACTTACATGTGTAAAGGAACATAATACTTGTTAAATGAAAATCAATTACAAGACTTTTTCTTATTGACAGATGTTTTTAAGAGTTGTTTGGATTTATATATATGATGCACTAATAGTATATAGTTTTTATACATTGTCAATGCACCAGAAGTTGACATCTCAACAATAAGCCTTTATGGGCAAATTAAAAAAAATTATTTATATTTGCTTTTAAGGGCTTGACATATTTTTTAATTTATCAATTGATGAAGTGTAAATCTCTGATATATTGACAGTGTATAAAAATTATATACGGTCAATGTATCATATACAAATTTTAAATAAATATACGTGGATAAATTGATTATGTGGCAAAAGTCAATCCCAAAGCAAAATTCCCCCTCCGCCGCTTACAGCCGCACTCCAAATCTATAACCTTTTTTTTGGTTACAAAATCTATAACCTTTTCAAAACTACTTAACTCTCAGTTTTTTCTCATTCATTTTGTTACTAATTCTGTAATCAAATCGAGGAATTTGATTTTGCAAAAAAGTGTTATATGGTGGAGGAAAGTATCGAAGACGCCAGAAACGAAGGAGAAAATTTAATGTAGAAAAGGAAGATGAGATTATCGAATTGGTTATTGAGTTTGAAGGCAAGACGATGGAACTTGATAACTATCATTGGTTAACAGTTAAAAGTATATGTCACTTGAATAGTTGAATTTAATTCAAATAATAGGATAAGATAGGGTTCACATATAAATTATCTTGAGCACGTGCATAATAATTGTACTCTCTTTTTATATAAATATTTTATTTAATTTAAGAAAAACGTAATTTTTTGCACATGATATATTAAATGAAAATCAACTACAATCTTTTTTTTTTTTGTTGACAGGTGTTTTTGGAGAGTCATTTGGGTTTAAGAAGTATTTGTGAATAATTTGGTTATAGTAGAAGTCAATTGGTTATTAGTTTAAACCAAATTTCACATCGAAATTAATGCTTTCCTAGCATTTTCTTTTAAGTGAGCCATATACAATATTTTTTTTATTCTTCCTTTTCAATCTCAACCAAAACAACAATGCCCTTCATCTTATCAATTTCATCATTTAAAATTTTCAAAACAAAATTAAAAACCACACAACTTCATATTAGGAGAGAAAAAAAATCAATTTAAACAATAAGTTCAATGAGATCTTTCCTGATTTCAAGCACTGGATCTCTCTTTTGCGCAGCAATTTGCAGAGTTTCATTTTAGATTTTTTGGATGCTAATCTATTATTAAAAAATTGAATCAGTTTTCCTTTCAGAATTTGACAAATATTCCAAAGAAAAAAATACAAACAAAACTTTAGCTTGCTGATCGAGACAATAATGCAAAATGACAATGACTGGCAAACTCGATCCGACTCACCATGTGTTGGAAGATGAACCCATCCTCTTTGCAATTTCTGTCAGAGCAAATTTCTGAATCTGCCCAGTTGAAGTTTTAGGCAATTCTTCCCTAAACACCACTCTTTTGGGCACCATGTTGAGCGTTAACTTAGCTCTACAATACCTATTATTTCCTTCTCAGTCGGTTTCTAAGTTTACTCATTTTGAAACTCACAAAAGCACAAAGAGTCTCCCCATAATCGTCATCTTGTCTTTAATAGACACAATCGCATGCTTTATTTATTTTGTTTTTTTCTTTTTGAGTAGATTGCATGCTTTATTAATTCCTGGGTGAGTATGCAAAATTGACTGTACCATTTGGATCTTTTAAGTCCCCAATACAGCACCTCTCAAAACCATCCATGCAAGCCGTTTCCTTTACAAAGTCCTGACATAGGATTCACCATGTCTGCGTCCATCATAACCAGAGTTCTCACTCCTTGTCTCGTTTTTTGCTTGAGATGGAAAAGAAAACCTATTTTAAGTCCTGACGAATGGAACAAAAAAATGATGTAGAGGTAAAGCTCTTCTCATTTTATATTTATACACCTATTTTTTTTTCTCTCCCAAATTGAAGCTGTATGGATTTTCTTCTATTTTGAAAAATCTCAAATGACGAAACTAATTTTGTTTGTTTTTATTAAGATCAGAAGAGAAGATAAAAATAGTAGTTTGGATTATTAGAGGAAGAATATGCTAAATACTGAAGGAGCATCTCACAGAGCATTAATGCCGGCCTGCCGATGTATATATAATTCAACTTAAACTAAAATACCTTTGTTTGAAAATAAAGTTTAAATATACCTTCTTCCGAGAATTAAGTTGTAAAAGTACTTTCTCTAATGAAAAAGCTCTGAAAGTGTGGCGGTTGAACTTGTTAACTATCCTTGGTTAATATTTGAAAGCATGTCACTCAAATTTAGTTCAAGTACAAGATAGGGTTCAAATAGAAATTTTCTTAGGTACACGTAGTAATAATAATACTCTTTATATAAAATATTTTATTCAATTAAAAAATAAACGTACTTTACGTGTATATATTGGCACGTGATATATTTAATTTTAATATATCTATATATAAAACCTAGTTTAACATCTCCAACCAGCGTAAGAAACATAATCTACGTTAAATGAAAATCAATTACAATACTATTATTGTTGACAGGTGTTTTTAGGAGTTTATGGGTTCTAGTAAAAAGGTTTATATATGATTTGCTGATGATATATATTTTTATACACTATTAATGTACTAGATATAACACTTCATCAATAAACAAATTAAAAAAATGTTTAGACCTTGAGAATAAATACATATAAAAAATTTTTCAATTCGTTCATGAGGGCTTATTGAGATGTGTCAACTACCTGGTGGTTAAGGATGAGTTGTGGCATATTATAAGTCTTAGGTTCGAATCCAAGCACCCCTTCCACAGTTATTTAATATTCGTACTGTAACCAAAAACTTCTGATGTCTTGACAGTATGTAAAAACTATATACTGTTAGTACATCATACATAAATCTTTAATAAATATATATATATGGATTAGATAATTATTTCATATATCGCTGGTGGAGGTTTTTTATTCTACAAGCAAAGTTAAGATCATAACACATATCTTATTTTATTTATTTTTAATTTTTTAATAAGACATATGTCATATATATTTTCCCGTAACGCGAGTAATTTTCTAGTATATATATATATATTTGTATAATTTAAGATTTGGGTTGGATAAGCATTGGGTTAAGATTGATGATGTGTTGAAAAGAAATTTTAGCCCATGAATCCAAACCGATCCAGCCCAAAAATTCAATAAAAAACTTTTGGGCTGGGTCGGGTTTGGATTCAATCAATTTTGGGCTAAAGATTTCTTTTCAACAAATCATCAATCCTAACCCAATGCATCTCTATCCAACCAAATCTTAAATTATACTAATATATTATATGTTCTTACCAGTTTCTAAGAAGAAGTCAACTAGAAACAAAATTCTCAAGTCTGGAGTCCGCCCAACCAAAACCATCCACATCATCAACATTCCACATGTCGTCTCCCTATTGGCCAAAATCACGTCACTAAAACGTATCAAAGAAAAACTCCCGGTCTTGTTCTCCCTCTCAAAAATCACGATCCCACCCTCCCGTCTTCCCGGATCCATTAAAAACCCTCCAAAAAACCGTTGATTTTCCGTTAGATCTGAAAAAAATTTCTCCACCGTGGCGCCGTCTGGGCCGCAAGCCCTCTCTCGCAGAAAGCCGTCTCCGTCGTCAGAACCGTCATCGTCGTCAACTCTCGGTGCGAGCAGAGTTGAGCAAAGAGAACGTTCTAAAAAGTATCCGGACGTCGATTATCCATTTTGGCAACAGAATTGGTTCATCGTGCTGCTATTCTTGATGGCGATGGGATTCTTCGGTCTCGCTCTCTTCCTCCTCCTCACTGTAGATTTTGATCAAGGTTCTCCTTCCTCCGCCTCCGCCGCCTCATCCTCCTCCCAAAACGTCGAGGTTTTTGAAAATCCTTTTCACTTACCTCTTATGTTTTCTCTCTCTTTTTAAATATTAATAAAATGAATGGAACAGATTACTTATGGGACGGTTCTAAAGCTGATGCACGAGAAAACAAAATTTAGGCTGCATTCACACGATGTGCCATACGGTTCTGGCAGTGGACAGCAATCTGTCACCGGTTTTCCTAATGTAGATGACTCCAACAGCTACTGGGTACTCTCTCTCTTACCAGCTGTTTTCTTTGACCCTGATCTTCTGAATAGTTTGGGAAAGTAGAATTTGAATTTGCGAATGTCTGTATTGTTTTGCTTTTGTCTCTTTTTCTTTGGCTGCGTTAAACTCTTTGTTGATGCTTAATAGTCGATTAATGAATTTATCCAAGTTAATAGTAAAGGTTTTTGTTTGTTTCAATCAAAAGTTAACACTGATAATATTTTTCTGTCCTTCACTTAGAATACGTATTGGTATGGTTCAAGAAAATGAAATTCCTCTTTTGTTTTGGCTATTGGTATGTATTTACTGGCCAGTGCCTTTGTTTCATTTTGACATTTCTTTTATCCATGGAGTTTGAAATAATTTTGGAAAGTTGAATTCATGTTTGGCAGAGTTTGTGTTTCCTAATACCTTTATCCAGTGAAATTCTCTTTTAATGGTGTGAGAAGATTATGTTTTCATCCAATTGAATTTGGGGTTATGTTTTTGCAGATTGTTAGGCCTTCACTTGATACATCTGCTAAGCAAGGAGACACCATCTCTAATGGGGCTATTATTAGGTTGCAACACATGAGGACTAGAAAATGGCTGCATAGCCACTTGCATGCATCCCCAATATCGGGAAACCTAGAGGTTAGTTTTTTCACATGTTTCAACATCTAGTCATAACTTGAATTCTCAAATTCTGTCAATTTTTAAGCTAATGTTCATGGATGTTAGAAGACCGTGATGCTTTATCTTCTAAATATGTTAGAAGACAGTGATGCTTTCTCTTGTGAATCTGTTAGTGAATAAAATAGAGCTTTTGAAAATACAGCCCATGCTTTCACTTCTTTGCAATCAAACTTACCAATAATGTTTTATTTCCCTCATGTTGGATGTAGGTTAGCTGCTTTGGAGGAGAATCAGAATCGGATACTGGCGATTATTGGAGGTGAAACCTAAATTTTCTTTTTGTCACATTTATGTTTTATCTTTCTTGGTTTTTTGTTTTGCTGGTGCTTCATTATTGGACAATCCTCTTCAGACTCATTATTGAGGGAAGTGGGAAGACTTGGAAGCAAGATCAAAGGATCCGGCTTCAACATGTTGACACTGGTGGCTACCTGCATAGTCATGACAAGAAATACTCCAGAATTGCTGGTGGACAGCAAGAGGTGAGAATGGAAATATATCTGAATATTAATATGATATTAAGCATTAATACAGTTATACAGATGCTTTGCTATCTCTATCACAAGTAATGCTTCATTTTGCTTTTCTTTTTACTAAATTTGATTCTAAGGAATATATTTGTCTTAAGCATATTGTACAATATTTGATATTTTCTAGCTTATCATTGAGTGTGAATGCTTACTTTGATTTTGCTTATTAACATAAATCTCTGGTTAACATACTGTTAATAGTAAAGGCAGTTGGCCTCTATGTGTGCTTCTGAAGTTTTGCTGGCCTTTGTTACTTATTATAATAAACCATTTCCACATTTGTGTAGGTTTGTGGTGTTCAAGAAAAGCGTGCCGATAATGTATGGTTGGCTGTAGAGGGTGTGTATCTCCCCATTACTGAAGGGAAGTAGTATATGTATATGTTTAAAAGATCACACTTTGTAAAAGCAGGTGCATGGGTTTTGGATTTGTCGGTGGGGCTGGTGCCTGTTTCTTTAGTAGCTGTATCCATTTTACCAAACCAGTAGTATATTTCATGGAACAACTTTCTATGCTAAATACTCTATATTATGCATGCTTATATACCTTCAAACCATACTGATAAAATGTAGCCCATAAAATGATTAAATGAGTTCTATTTTTTTCACTATAAAGCAACTTGGTTTCCTCTTTTTACCTGTATAAATAAGAAAATGAAGATAATTATTGCAAGAAAAACTGAGAGGTAGGCATGAGGATGTTTGATTGTCGAAGGTCTTTGTGCACACTGATGTCATTTTCTTTGCACTCCCTCTCTCTGTCGGGCCGTTGGTTGTAGTCCACATTTCATAAACAGTCTCCTGAAGTTTTCATCCCTTCTTTCTGTTTTCTGGGTTTGTTGTGTTATGGAGATCTCAATGAATCAAATGACTTCATGTATCCGATCTGGCTAGTTTAAGAGGCAAATTCTCCTGTCAATCTGCGTTAGGTTTCTACTTTCTTAGCTAGCCATCATTGGAAGAGCTTTGCTGTCAACATTTTCATGCTGTGAAATAAACTATTTAGAGGCCATCCGGAGAATACTTGAAGAGCAACATTAGAGACCATAGGTGCGAATCCTGCCTGCATGATATCAAATCAAGTTCTCGATTGCCCTATGGGCTATGGCAGAATTTGCCGGCCGTCGTTTACACTGAGATTCTAGTTTGTTATGGTTTGTTTCCATGGATTGTAGCACACATAAACTGGTTTTAAGCTGTGGGCTTCGTTTGATTGCCCTGTTATTATCAAAATTCAGGACCATTGTGTACAAGAAGTGGCATAATGATGGTCTTATGAAACTGGGTTTTATTTCCTAAGAGGCCGCTCGATCAAAAGTAACAAACAAGAAGGAAAATGGCACCGACCCACTGACCATCATTTACCTGCCATGCAGGACTCCACCTATAAACCGAACAAATTTCAGTCTCCGGTCCAAAAAATACACATCTTCACAGTCCGAGCCTACAAGCCCTTGTTTTATTATTATTATTATTTACATGGCTTGCAAGTTGCAAGCCTCATTTCCATTTCCATTCAATTTTTCATAAAAACATCATGTTCACTTTTTTTCCTCACACAGGCCTATTTCTATTTCGGGACCAAATGTTTTACCTTTTAAGGAAAAAATAAAATTTGTCCTCGAATATAAAGCTCGTGCCCATCCCATGTGTATAAAAAGTCTCATTTTATAAAGTTCATGGCGTAAAGATGAAATGAACATAAATATGTTTCATAGTACTAAGATGTCGATATAGATAACTATTAATAAATTTGATCCAAATCCGACAAAATCAAAATCACCTATTAAGATAAATTCAAATCCAATAAAATAAAAAATACCTATCAATAAGATAAATCTGTAATTCATTTTCATTTAACGATAAATTGTTTGGTTAAAGGGTAGTCTTAGTGGTGAAAAGTTACTACATTACCACTTTCTTTATTATTATTATTATTTTCTCCAATTGGCATTTGCAATTGGATCAATTATTTCAATAATGGAGTTGACATGTGGCCCTCTTGGGAAGAAGATAAAGTGTGTTGGGTATCTTGATTTTACCACTTTATTTTCAGCCTCCTTTTTTTTATTTCTACTTTGTGGAAAAAACAATTTTTATATTTTAATTTTTTTGCCCCAAACAACAACCCATGTTGAAGCTTGATTGAGGTGAGAAAATGCCATGCCCAAACCACTTGCAGGGGTAGGAATTTCTTTCACTGTTTTTTGGATGCGAAGATCAGAGCCAAACTACATTATTTATCAAAGGAATAAGGGAATTGTGGGTTTAAGAAAAAAAAAAACAAAAGCAAAGTTGAAATGAATATTCGGCCTAATGTGGCCCACAAAGAAGGCATCTCAAAGACAATTGCACTGTTTTTTTTTTCTTCTTTTTTACAGGCCACAAACCGAAGTGACCACAATTGCTAAATCACTTTTTTATTTTCAGCTTTGCCAACATGCCAGCAAAAGAACTGGTACTTCTTTGTTTTAATCATATTTTTCTGTGAAAACTGACCCCATTTGCTTCACCATCCCCGGTCTTTATCAGATTCAAGGTCATGTCCATGTGATATTTCTTCCTAGGAAAATATATACCATGAATTCATTGCCTACCAAACTTATTTTTGTGCTTTTTTTTTTAGTAGTATATTTTTATTAAAACATACAATTATAATCAACATATTAAACTCGATTAAGTCTAAGTAAAGGTAGAAATAGAACGGAAATACTCGAGGCCTCTTTATCAACTTGAACAAAATGAGGTGTGATTAATATTTACTTTGAAATATACAGGGCCTATGAGATAGTCTCGGAGAAGACACTCAAAACTCTTTTTTTCTTTTCTTTTCTTTTCTTTTCTTTCGCTCATTTCTTATGCTACTAAATCGAGCGCCGGAGCATGTTCGGAAATTCATATTCCAACGCTCCTTGACATTCCTTTCTTTCTTGACAAGTCAGACCAATTTGCCCCAAAAAAATACATTCGTAATTAAGAGTTTGTATATGATGCACTGACAATGTATAGTTTTTATACACTGTCAATGCATCAGAGTTTGACACTTCATCAATAGACCCTTATGGGCAAATTTAAAAAATTTATTTATATTTGCATATAAAGATCTATTGATGAGGTGTCAATTTTTGGTGTATTGACAGTGTATAAAAATTATACACTGTCAGTACATCATATATAATCCCGTAATTAAACATCAAAACTTCTTTCCGGTGATTTAAATCTACAACATTAAATCCTGTCAGAAAAATTCTAAAACATAAAAATAGAAATCCCACAATCAAAATTCAAGTACTACTGAAATATCCCTTAAATTTAGGCTTAAAAATTGGTTACCGTGGGTCCCAACACATTTGTCATATTCAGATAATTTCATGACTCATTTTCAAATATTGGATGGCCCCAACTTAATTCTGAACCAGTAACCATACATACTTGGTGAGACACAAATAAGCAAAAATTTTGCTGTTCTATTTAATGCCAATCTCACCTGCCTATTTTCATGTTTACCAAACAAATCTATGCATTCAAGTTCAAGATCTGCCATAGATCATAGCCCATAAGAGACCACTTCCCAATCCTGTCCGCTCCCCTCCCACTCTGTTAGATATTCTTATAACTCATGTTTGTCATTGGAATAAATGCACGTCCATTATCATGTAGATGAAAAGTCCATGTTCATATCTTTTTTCTTTTAAATTTTGATTACAAAATCAAAAGTAGAATTTATTTTTCATCTCGTTTCGAATATTTTTCGAAAGATTTTGGATAAAATGAAATGTCGAAGATGTGGGAAATTGAATTTTGTTCTTTATTCGAATATTATATGTCAACCACTAAATCAAATGTTCGGGTGCAATATCGTTTTAAATTAACCTAACTTGGTTGCTAGTTTCTATATGATGGAATAGTGTACCTCCCAGGCACCTCCCACCTAACTCTCATAACCCTTAAAATTCCCCATCTAACCTATTTTAATAGAAGCTAGCGCGAAAGCTGATATCGTAATTAATCATTACTGATTCTGTGAATATAAGGAGCAATCCTTAACAGGAAGATGTCTAACATAGCACTGCATCAAAGTTTAGAGCTTCATTGAGGAAGGAAGGGAATCAGAATTATTAATTATGCTTTATGCACTGTAGTATATTGAGAATCCATGGACTAACCCTTTGTGCTTCTGAAGCTGGCCTTGAATTCAATTTCCTCTCATGTCTGAGTAATTAATAATGAACAGAACAGGGTGAACTTTTAATGAAGTATTCAGTATCAATCTAACTTGTCTTACCTAAAAACTGCAATGTTGTCTCGGACCACAGACTTTTGAGAAATGTTAACATTAAGGGTTACTTCATGTTTGCATATGTTTTTTTAATATAACTCTGGTTGACGGTAAGGATACTGTTAAACCAAAATTTGGGTTGATTTACCATTATGATTGGATTGCTCAAATTTGAAAAGATATGGTTGAATTGAAACATTTTGATTTGGATAATTAAAAAATCAAAATTTAGTTTGGATTGAGTTAACATCATATTTGCAAGCCAAACTAGCTTTTAGAACCCAAGCTTGATAAATACCATAATAATGGTTATTAAAGTTGTTGCCTATGATGCAGATCTTTAGATGTAGCTAAGCTAAGTGCAGGCTAAACACCAACATTGTGAAAGTTTGGACCTTTAAAGTTACAATAGATAAAGATTTCATTACAGGACGACTGCTGTAGCCCATAATGAACATACATGGAGGGGAGACTCAGATTCTTCTTCCTTCTGTACCCATTTGCTATGTTAATGCTCCTCCTCATCTGTAATTTAGATTAGTAGTTCAATAATATAGGTCGTTGCACAAGGTCAACGCAGATGATAAATTATAGAATTGTTTAAACAAATGATGAAAAACAGGGCTTAACAAATTATAGATAATATGTATATTGAACAAATTCTTAGAGATTATAACTTTGAAAAAACTTAAGTGTATAATGTTTTTTAAGTGAGTTAAATAAATCAAATCGAAAGATTTTTGAATAAACTATGAATTAAAAAAGTACATGCGATGAAAATAAGTAAATAAAAAATTAAAGAGCGTGGCCAACCGACCAATGCTTTGGACAAAACGGTACCACTAGGGTTGAAAGTGACTCCTTGATTGAAGGGAGGTAGGGACCGAGATGGCATGGCAAGAACGTTAATCTAATTGACAAAACCAACCCTCAGATCTCCATGTTTTGCATGCCATACCATTGCCAACCGGGCATTTCTTGGAATAGATTTCGTCATTCAGATTGTTCAAGACTTAAGGGTTCTTCACATTTCAAATCCCGAAAGGTTCTTTGTTTTTTTTACTGTATATTAATTATATGCCAGCAGAGGTCGTTCAGGCTAAAGCCGATCGATCACAGTCACAGACGGATGAATTTGAAGTTCTGAACTCAGCCAAAGGAAAGAAAACAATTTCTACAAAGTTTACGATAGGACAGTGATGGAATATTGACAATGACAATGGCTATATCATACATGGGCAAAAGCTACAAAAGAGAAAAGCACAACTAGGTTGTGAAAGGAAGACTAACTACTGGCTTTCCTCTTCATTCTCCATGGTTGCAAATGGCAATGGCTAATCCATTTTCGGTCAAAAGGGTAAGCTCTTTGAAGTTGAGCTTGCTGTGAGGGACTTTAAATGTTCTGATGGAACAAAATCTTGTGGCAAATTCGCCCGATCGACAATTCTCCTCATGTTGCTCTGCAAACTCTGTTGGACTAAATGCTTAACAGCTTTCTTCTCCTCGCTCATCATGCCTTGTTCTTCCACCAAGCAGTCCTTTCCATTTAGATTTGTTGAGGATGATGAAACCCCGCAGATGGGAGCAGAAACTGCTGCTGCTGAGCTCATATTCCCACCAAAGTTCTCTGAAACTTGCTTCCCTTTGTCTACTCTCAAGATCTCCAAAATTCTAGAAGCTCTCTTCTGTGACAATGTGCTACCCAAAAGTGTGAGTTCGAGCAATGATGAAACAATGCCAGCTTCGATCATGTCATGCCTGTCTCGATATGCTTTATGTGCCATCACCATGAGAATGTATGATGCCTTCTCCTGGCACCCGGGTGAGTCCGTCCAATTCAACACATCAACCAAGATCGGGAATGCATCTGGGGCAGTACTAATGCCTTTTCTGCCTTCTCCAGTGGATGCTACATTGCTCAAGATTGAAAGAATTCTTTCACTAACTTCCATGTCTCCCAAGGCATTCAGCAGAAAGGGTATCAAATCAGCTTCCAGAAACAATGAAATGTTTGATGGCGCGATGGATAGATTATAGAGAGCTCGAAGAGCATCCTGTCTTGCTTGATACCGACTTTCTTTGTCCAAAATCTTGAGTGTTTTTACCAAGAACGGGATAGCTCCTGAAGATCCAATGATAGGCTTATTCGAATCCAAGGCGCTTAAGCCAAGGAAATTTGCTACTATGGCATCTGAAATAGCCTCGCTTGCTGCATTTGGGGATTCAATAAGTTTTAGCATCTTATGCAAAGCCCCAGCTTTAACAATGGCTGCTTTGTTCCTGCAAAAGGGTTTTACAAAGAATTAATGAAATCAAATTCTAAGAAAGAAAAATAAGAAATTTCATGAAAACAAACAAAAGTTATGCCCAGAAAATGTCAGCTAAAAGGATGAAGGAATACAAGGAAATGAATTGAATTAAAGACTAATTTAAATGCATTATTCTACAAATCAAGAAATGCTTCAAGAAAATAACAGGATCTGAAATCATGGAAACTGACTTGTCCAGACAAATTACCTTCGATCATTTCAGACATTAAAAAAAAAAAAACCAACTTTGGCACGAAACTCATCCATTATAGAGCAACAAAACAAAGCAGAAACAACAAGTCTACATTAAGAAAAAAAGCATAAATAGCGACATTAGAAAAGGACTTCACTTTTAACTCACAAAAAACCAACCAAATTAAAAAAAATGAAAAATTCAGGAAACTCACGCGTCATTTCCGATTCCTAGATTAAGCAGAGCATAGAGAGCAGCGATCTGTGAATCAGAGTCTTCAAAATCAAGCATTGCAACCAATGGCGGAATCGTTCCGAGCATGGCCAAAGTCACTCTGACTTCCGAGTCTTCTTTAGTAAGCAACCTTACTCTACTCGCAGCTTGTCTCTTCTTCTCTTCTTCTTCCACTTGCAATTCCTTAACCACGCGCTTCAACTCCTCCAAAGCTTCCACTTTCTTCTCAGTCTCGGCATCAGTTTCCACTTCCGCTAAGTTCAAGAGATCCGCTAGTTTCTCTGACTTGCCATTGTTGTTGAGCTTTTTCACTACTTTGTCTGGTTTTTTTGGTTCGTTGGACTCGTTCAAGACAGACTTGATTGTGGTCGTGGGAGGAGGAGGCTGAGGGACGGTGTCGTTGAGCACATCCTGCAAGAGCTGCTGGCGGTGGCGGGAACTAGCGCCGCAGCTCACAGCGTCGAAGATTTTTCTTCGGAATGCAGCGGCGGAGAAGGCTGTCCATACTCTGAAGTGGCTACCGGTAGTGGTGGCGGTGGAAGGGCGGTCGAAGACTATGGATCCGATGTCGTTTCCGTGACACTTGGCCATTCTTTCGTTACAAAAAAAAATGAAACTTCACATTTGAAAACGAAAAAAGATCGTGGCTTTGAGAGAAGTGCAATTATAGAGAGAGAAACTGTTTCTCTCTATTTTATGTATTTATTTATTTACAAATAATTTATTCACTTTTTGCGAAGCTCAAAGATGGAGAAAGCGGAGACAGAAGAGAGAGAGAGTGTTGAGTGAAACGAGCTTTTATTATTTTCTCGGTTTGTTATGTTTGTTTATTTATAGCTGCAGCGGCGTGTCAGAAAGAAATTTATTACAGACAAGAAAACGGAGAGTTTATATTAAAACACCATATACACCAAGGGGCCGTTTGGCTAACGTTATCAGGTGTCTATTTTTAAATTTTGTAATTCAAGAAAAAAATATTTTTTCAAAATATTGCTACGGTATAGTATCTACGTTTTTATTTAAAATGAATTTCCTGAAAATAAAAATCAATTACCGTTAACACAAAAAACGAGAAACACAGGCTTCAAAAACTTGTTACGTCAATAAAAGGAAAAACTATTTTAAGGAAAACGATAGAGGAAAGAAGGGGGGAGAGAGAGAGAGAGAGGCTTGTTAACATGCAAACATAGGGAAATGAAACGTGGAAACGACCATTAATAAATAAGTGAGAAAGATGGTACGCTTGACGGTAATCTCGTGGCTGTTGTCCTCTCATGCCTCATCTGTGCCGTCCAGCTCAACCAAAGGAGCTTTTTTTTGTTTTTGGTACAAACCAAAGAAGCTTCCTTTGGGCTCAACTCATACACTTGCATTATTACCAAAAAAAAAAAAACTCATACACTTGCATTAAATGATTGAAATGGACAAATTTCAAACGGAAAATGTAAAGGCCTGCTGAAAAGAAAGTGCCACGCTTCTTCATCTTTAAATGGTTTGGCAAAGTTCAGATTGGTTACCATTTCAACTATTATTCATATTATTATTATATATATTATGCCGTCATATTTATACATAGTTTTTTTAATTTTTATTTAATTTTAATTTATATCGTATTTAAAATTATTAAATCAATCAATTGCCAACCAATCCAACGTGTATGGTATATTTATATGGAGAGTTTTCTTTTTTTTTTTTGGTGCAAGGAGAGTTTTCATTGCAGCCATTGATGGTTTTGAGAACACAATTTTCATGTTAAAGTTAAGTAGCAATTCAGATAAAGAGTTTGTTCGAATAAAAAGTAAAATTAGTTTCGATAAAATTAAAAAAATAAAATAATCATTAAAAATATATAATTTTTTAATAAAAATAAAAATTAAGGATAAAAAAGTAATTTTAATAGTTCATTTTTTTTTTTGTCATTATATCATTGTTCATCAACTGATATCACCGCACCAGAACCAAACTTAGCAAAAATCTCTAACCTCATGTTAGCAACGAAGCCTAGGGATGACTAAACCTAAGCGAAGCTCTTATTCCTTGCATTTACAACCCCCCGAGCCAACACTAATCGTTTGCAACCATAACATCGATCGAAGAACTGCTTTCCAATTTCTTAATGCGTAGTTTGTCTTGGGGAGGAAGGTCCTTTCGTGAAGGCGAGGAATCGACATCAACGATGATGGAGTCTTCCTCCTTGAAATCTCCTCTTAAGACTCCCACTGCAACTTCGTTCTCAACTAATTGCTGTATCACCCTCTTGACTGGCCTTGCTCCGAAGTTAGGGTCGAAGCCCAGTGTCCCCAGAAGTTCAACAGCTTCCTTTGTGTAGTGCAGATCAATCTTCTTCTGTCTGAGTCTCTCTTTTAACCGCATCATCTGGAAAGATAGAATAGAATAATAAATCAGATTCTTATTAAGAATAAACTCTTACTCCATAAGAATATCTATCTCGAGTAAATAACTTTCAATACAAGTAAAAGCAATGGTATAATCTAACAAATTCCACGGAAAGCAGTTAGAGCTAAAACGAAGCCTTCAATTTTACCTGAAGATGAATATCTAAAAACTTATGAGTCATCACTACTTACTAAGATACGAGGCATGAGAGAAATGTTCAGAAACTAAAATACCTAGCAGTTTTTACTATTTCCTATTCCAATGATTCCAATAATACTACATCAAAGTTACTACTTATATTTTACCCTTAGCAGATTCTTCATTAAGAAAACATTAGAAAAGGGAATATCAAACACCAAGAAAAAGTATTATGCAAAGATTAATCACCTGTATCTCGACTATTTTACTGATTTCTTTGGAGTCAAGAGGCTGGAAAACAATATACTCATCAATCCGGTTCATGAATTCCGGGCGGAAAGTCTGTCTGGCCAACTCAACAACCTGTTTTTTCATCATATTGTAAACAGCATCCTTGCTTTCATGTGTGCTTTGGAGAGTTTCCAAAATGTAGTGAGAACCGATATTTGAAGTCATTATTACTACACAATTCGTAAAACTAACAGTCCTTCCCTGAGAATCAGTTATTCTTCCATCGTCCAACAACTGTAGCAAAATATTGAATACGTCATGATGAGCTTTCTCAATTTCATCGAAGAGAACTACAGAATAGGGCCTTCGGCGAACAACTTCAGTGAGTTGTCCACCCTCTTCATAACCAACATAGCCTGGTGGAGCCCCAACCAAGCGTGAGACTGCATGCTTTTCCATGTACTCACTCATATCAATTCTTACAAGAGCATTCTCTGTATTAAAGAGGAAAGCAGCTAATGCCTTTGCAAGCTCAGTTTTGCCAACACCAGTGGGGCCCATGAACATGAAACTAGCTATCGGACGATTTGGATCAGACAATCCTGCCCTTGAGCGTCTGATTGCATCAGCTACTGATTTTACAGCAATATCTTGACCAACTACTCTCTTATGAAGTTCTTTTTCCAGCAAGACCAGCTTATCCCTCTCTGACTGTTGGAGGTTTGATAAAGGTATACCAGTCCATTTGCTAACAATTTCAGCAATATCAAGATCAGTGACCTCTTCTCGAAGCAAGGATTTCCCAGACTTTTGGAACTCAGCAAGATTCTTTTCAGCCTCTTCTAACTGGCGCTGAAGCAACATTATAGTTCCATATTTGAGCTCAGCAGCACGATTTAGGTCATACTCACGCTCAGCAGCTTCCATTTCTTGATTAACTCTATCAATCTATAACATCAAATAACGCGAATCAGAGATTAAGAAATACGAGGGTTATTTAACAGCGCAACAATGACATCAAGTGAAAATTACCTCTTCTTTTATTGATCGGATTCTAGTCATGAGAGCCTTCTCATGATCCCACTGTTCACTTAATTCTTTCTGTTTCTGTTTGAGTGAGTTCAAATCATTTTCCAGCTTGCTTAACCTTTCTTTGGATGCTTTATCAGTGTCATTTTTGAGGGAAAGTTTCTCCATCTCCAGCTTCAGAACAGCTCTATCTATCTCATCCAACTCTGTAGGCTTAGAAGTGATCTCCATTTTAAGCTTTGCAGCAGCTTCATCAACAAGGTCAATGGCTGAAAAAAACAAATTAAATTATAGATGTAAAGAAGCACATTTTACCCAAACCTTTTAAGGCTGAAATATAATTAACATAAAATCTAAAAATGCAGCAGTTATGAAATTTCCCCTTTCGCTTATTGCTCTACCTTTGTCAGGCAGAAAACGTTCTGTTATATACCGATCCGCAAAAACTGCAGCTGAAACAAGAGCACTGTCGGATATTTTAACACCATGATGTAGCTCATAGCGTTCACGCAAACCTCGAAGTATAGATATTGTATCTTCAACAGATGGTTGACCACAATAGACTTGTTGAAATCTACGCTCAAGTGCGGGATCCTTCTCAATGTATTTCCTGTACTCATTCAATGTAGTAGCTCCTATGCATCGCAGCTCGCCCCTCCCCAGCATTGGCTTTAACAAATTCCCAGCATCCATTGCACCACTTGTAGCCCCTGCAGAAAAACCGTATAGTTATCTTCACTACATGGTTCAATGCAGTATAAACAACAACTTTTTTAGAATTAGAAACCAAACTTTGCTCAAATCAAAATGCAGCAACCTATCAAGAGGCCAAGATACTAAGTTTTACTAGTGCATTCATCTACATTTATTAGTTACATTATTTTTCCACGTAGCACGAAGGACAACAATGGTAAATTTTCAACAACAAAATTATACATTTAAGCAATAAAAGCAAGGAACGAACCTGCACCAACAACCGTGTGAATCTCATCAATAAATAAAATAATCTGCCCATTTGAAGCAGTAACTTCCTTCAGCACAGCTTTCAACCTTTCCTCAAAATCTCCACGAAACTTGGCACCAGCCAGCAAGGAACCCATGTCTAGGGAGATCAACTGAAGAAAACAAGGAAATAATGCCAATTTTTTTTATGAACACTAACCATTGAAGCTGTTTCAATTAGACAATTACTACTTCAAATGAAACAGGCTCACCACCCAGGTCCAAGAATAGCTGATACAGATCTAGACCCTGTACACTCCAAGAACTGCCCCTTAAGTTTCTTCATACAACTATATCTTTATCATCCAAGAATTGCCTCTAAAGTGTCTAAGCACATTCAAAATGCTCCTATCTCTTTCAAATGGATAACTTATTTGTTTAAATTAATACCTTTCGATTAAATAATGGTTCTGGAACATCTCCCCGCACAATCCTTTGAGCCAATCTGCAATATAATAAGAAAATTCTCATAATCAAAACAATTAAGCACAAAGTATTCATGCACACCCATAGAGCTAAACAATAAATGAGACTCAAAAGGAAATGTACAA
Source organism: Heritiera littoralis (assembly GCA_031772115.1). Taxonomy (NCBI): domain Eukaryota; kingdom Viridiplantae; phylum Streptophyta; class Magnoliopsida; order Malvales; family Malvaceae; genus Heritiera; species Heritiera littoralis. The sequence goes on from JAPDPK010000003.1 coordinate 1,161,973, forward strand.
ATTATGCATATTAGCACTTGAATGTAAGACTAGCTCAGTAAATGCATCATTAGAATTGACAGGAAAATAGTACAATTCTGGTTCGGAACAGGGACTAGTCATTGGACTAAATTATTAATAGTACAATACTCCGTTATGTATATTATTTGTGGACAGGCAATGCAGAACGAAAAAGTACAATTCAGAAAATGAACTATTTGACAGCTGGATATCCAAATTTTGTGCAAAAGGGGGCTCATACTCAAGCTTGAAGTAGCTACTTTAAAATCTAACAAAATCTTTAATTTAATACCTGTGATCCTCTGTCAGCAAATACTAAATTTATGCTAAAGATGGAAAAGAGGAAATCAACGAACAAGCCCTAACTATGGAATAAGACTTTCTACCTGACATAATTACCAAAAGAATCCAAAATACTAGAAACACATACCCTTCAGCAATTGCTGTTTTCCCCACACCAGGCTCACCAATTATAACAGGGTTATTTTTTGTTCGCCTTGATAATATCTGGATACACCGCCTTATTTCATCATCACGGCCAATAACAGGATCGAGTTTGCCACGCCTAGCAAGCTCGGTCAAGTCATTCCCATATTTGTCAAGTGCCTCATATTTTCCTTCAGGATCTACATACATTAAGAAAGTAACATTTATGAAAATGTGGCCCAAAGACATAGTATGATAAGTGAATAAAATCAAATTGAGTTGGCATACCAAATATGTTTCAGGTTCACCACTGTCCCAATTAAACATAAATGTTCAATTTACTCACATAAAGCTTGACTAACTAGTAAGGTAGTGATTTTTATTTTTCATTCTTTCAATTGCAAGCTCTAAAACAATCAATCATAACATTTGATTTAACCATATATGTGAGAACTACTATGTAATTTTCCTTTATACAAAATTAATTTCTTAGTTGCAGAATATTTTTGCTATAAGATGATACTATAATCCAAAACAAACATATGGCAGGTAAAGTTAAAATCATACTTTGATCAGTTACACGCTGATTCCCACGAACAGCTTTAATGGCATCCTTCAAAGCCTGCTCACTGAGCTGGAGGTTCTTGAATAACTGCTGCCCAAACCTCTTATCTGAGGTAAAAGCTAGGACAAAATGTTCCACTGAAACAAAACTATCTCCCATTTCTTTCTTATGCTTTCGAGCATTGTCTAAAAGGGAGCTAAGATGTGATCCCATAACAGGGTTACTTGTGTCCATTACCTGCCACAAGAAAATAAATGCTACTATATCACACAAATCATACACAAAGGATAAAGCATCAAAACAAACTCATGAACCATTAAATACATACTTTAGGCTGCTTTGATATAAAGTCATCCGTGGCCTGCAACACTGAGGTGTTGTCAAGCCCTGCTTTTGTGAAGATTCTTCTAGCTAACCCATCCTTTTGTTCTAAGAGGGCTTTCATTAAGTGTTCGGATTCCAGCATTTGCTGTTTGTTATCCCTTGCCGCTTCAACAGCTCCAACAAGACCCTCCCATGCCATATCAGTGTAGTCCGTTTGATTGATCTGATGTGAACAATACCAAAAACACAATGAAAGTTAAAACATAAACAAACTAAATTTCGTTAAATTTGACCGAATTTGACAATATAATTTGACCGAATTTAGTTAAATTTCGGATCGAAAGCAAACGAAATTGAAATACGGATTCTAAATTATAAAGCAAGCAGAAATTAAAACATAAACAAATTGAACCCGAATGCCTTCCTTAGCTAAATTTTTCTAAAATTAAAAATACAAATCAAACAGCTCAACTCCGCTATAAACCTGGGCAGGGCTAGTGGCAGAGGAGCATCGTGGAGTGGAAGAGTGGAAGCTGCGAATGAGAGAGAAGACGTCACCATCGTTCTCTGCTACTGTGTTGAAATTTGGAGGCCCATGAGGTAAAATCAATGAATTACGCAAAGAATAAGCAGATGCGGAGATGGCGCGAGCACGATAAAGGCACGGAGTTGATGCTTTCGATGCTTTAATAACTGAGAAAGCGGACCTCCCTAGCCTTCTTGAGGCCATTTCGAGGACAAAACGAGAGAAAATTGAAAACTTGTTTGGGTTTGTTTGTATTGTTTCATGGGGTTTAAGAACTAAAGAGATGAACAATAGTGGGGTTTAGCAATTTTGGGTGGAGGGAAGGAAGTTGGTAGAAGAGTTGAGGACTTTCTTTTCTGGGTGAAATACATAATGGAATTTCTTTTTTGGGTAAAAAGAGACTTAATATTCAAATACATCCCAACGTTTATTAAAATATGTAATTAAGTCCTCGACATATAATTACGTAAAAATAAAGATATTAAGTTTATTTTCAGCATATTAAACTTAAACGTTATATGTAACCAAAAAAAAAAACTTAAACGTTATAAAATTTTGGAATTAAGGATACAGCAGTTAAAAATCAACAATGTCTGTTAACTTTGCCCATGTGACATGTCATCTCGAAACTGACATTGATGATAATGCCACGTGGACATGTGACGTGGCAAAATATTGCAACGTGTCATGATGATGTGGTAATATATTAAATTTTCTTTTTTTCAAAATAAATAATTTTTTAAATCTACATTTTTCATAATTTTATTTTTTTAATTACATATTTTTTTAAAATTTACATTTTTTTCATAACCTCATTTCTTTTTTAAAATTAAATGTTTTTCATAACTTCTTTTTAAAAAAATTATTTTTTTTCATCTTTTTATTTTTTGAAAAATTACATTTTTTATCATTTCATTTTTTCTTGTTTTTCTCTTCTTCAATCTCCCTTATAAGGAGGAGTTCACCGAAGATGTCATTGGCTCATGACAAAAACAGATATCCTAAAACAAAGTTAAGATATATGTTTCTGGTATTGAGGATGTCATTGCCTCGACACAAAAACAGATGTTTCGACCCCAACCCCAAAACATCCTAACCCATAAACCCCATTACTAATATACGGAAATGAAGAAGCCAAAACAGAATTTTTTTTTTGTTACCAGCCATAAACAAATTCATTAGCAAGAAATTAACTACAATTAATCCATTAAGCCATCACAACTAAATTAAACTAGAACTAACGATAATTAAGCCTAAAACTAAGGTTCATGACAATTACAAATTCAACACAAATCAAATCAAATCAAAATAATTAGCAATCCACCATTGCCTGATAAGAAATTGAACAAACATAAAGCTCAAATTGATGGTGGCAGTAGCTACTTCAACAAAATACATCATGGTGGCAATCACAACTTCAACCAAAAGCATCCCAGTTTTGACAAAAAAAAAAGGTAAAAATGTATACGAGTGAAGGAAACCGAAACAAACACGCAGCGGAAATAAAACATTCGGCCTTCACCAGGATCGATTCGGAGAGTTGCCTGATTAGGGTTTCAAGATTTTACCTAACGTTTTTCTTTCTATGGTCGAGTTACAAGCAACTACTTTTCGTTCCTGCCTCTACGGTATCCACACGAACGGATCTCACGACTCTTGAACGTCTCACGATCAGAAGCCTTAAAGAGCTTTTGATTCCTTATAACCGAATTGCTAGCTTCGATTAAAAGAATGTTTTGTTTTTTGTTTTAAAAAATGCGGCTATGTTTTAGAAAAACATCCTTTTTATAGGCCGTAAATTTTACCCTAAAATTTACTGCCAAACAGAACTCTAATCCTACTTAGAATAGGATTAGTTATATCCCTAATCCAATTCAGAATAGGATTAGTTATATCCTTAATCCAATTCAGAATAGGATTAATTAAGCTCCTCATTGATCCGTTCTAAGTGTGCGACCCAATAAGTTCTCAAAACAATGGCAATGACAAAATTGTCACAGGCAATGAGCGGTATCTAGCAACACATCATTGCTACCCATGTAACGAGAATGTCAATGACTCGACATAACCTTACTCGTGATAGATGTTACCGTGTAGTCTAATCCCTTTGTCCTTTGATGTCTTGATTAGACACAAGTCATGGAATGTGTCACACTTGTATAGTCTAATCAGCGTTTCTTGATTCCTGAGTAGACTAATTAAACAAATAAAATCAATATCTCATATTGACTTATTCGAGCACGGCCATGCATTTCTTAGTCTCACTCTATCAAAGGGCCCAAGACATCACTCTTGTTATATAAGAGGGATAAATTCTATCTTGATCACTCAACATCCCTCTACATAGATCAAGGCATACCCAATTACTACCTTTATAGTCCATCCTGTTACGAATGACATCTAGCAGCATTAAAGTATGCAATTCTCTATGTTGGGATCTCTGATGATCTCAAGTCAAAGGATCACATACACCATCATCACTATGAGAATCGCTTATGACACTCATATAACAATCCATGTAGCGTTCTCATGGAGGGTCGATCCAGTACATAGTTCTCTAACATGTACCTATGTGATGACTTGATATCCTATATCGATGACAATGGTCATCAGTCAACCACATACTAGTCTTATCGTATCATTGTTATCCTTGTTCACAATAATACTTGACTAGGGATACTTTAAGAATAGTGTGTTATTACTATTCTAAGGACATTATCATATAAGATTACATTACGCAGTTATAAAACAAATATAATAATGAACTATAATAAATAAAATGTCATGATACATAAATAATGCCAAAGTCAATCATCTAATGAATGGTTCTAAGGGCATAATCCAACAACAAGTTCATTTGCAAGAAGTAAGTACCTATAATCTTAAACTAACTTACTTACATGTCAAGTTAGTTTTTCCTTCCCCTTAGCTTTGCCTCGTAAATGTTGTGTTGGAGCAACATTTTGTTCTTGGGTAATTTTCATTAACAAAAAAGAGGAAAAAAAAATTTTAAGAACACACATGGAACATAAATAGCACATCCAGCACCATAGCACATTTAAAGTTATGCAAAATTCAAGCCCAATGATAAGAATACATACTCATTCCCTTTAACTTATAAGCCCAGCCATACCCAGCAAACCTTTTATGTAAAATCAACAAAAATTTGTCAATATTACATAAACAATTCTATTGCCTACCTTACATTAGATTCAGATCAAGTTTCAAAGCTTTTGATATCAAGTTTTCTAGGCTACAGCCCAACAATTGATCCATATGCAAATCACAGCATCAAAATTCAGCAAAACCCATTTCTTCAAAACCAAAGAAAACCTCAAAAGCAAAAGTCCAACAGAAACAACATGAAGTTCAAGTCCAAATTCAACAATTCCAAGTTCAACAAGTTCATTAACTAAACAAGGTCAACAACAATGCTAATTGGTCATAAACATATTAGAACATATCATAACACAGTAGAACATATCACAGATATGAAAAAAATTCATTCTTACCTCTCCTAAACCAAGAGTAGTAGTTTCTGTTCCTCTTCCCTTTCCTCTTCCTCTTTCTCTTCCTCTTCCTCTCCCAACAATAGCATTTTCTGAGCTAGGTGTACCAATTTCAGCTCTTCTTCCCCTTCCAGTAGTACCAGATTCTGTACCAAGTGAACCAATTTCAGCTTCTCTTCCCCTTCCAATAGAACCAAATTCTGTACCAGGAGAACCAATGTCAGTTCCTCTTCCTCTGCCTCTTCCTGTCCCTCTTATTGATACAGATGAATCAACTACCTCTTGTGGAACCTAAGAACAAGCAGCAAACAAACAAAAGATTGAGCAAAAATTATAAAACAATTTAAATTAGGCAAATGAAAAATGCGAAACTTATAAAACAATAGCAACTTACAGAGCTAGATGTACCTATAAAGTTGCTTTTTTCAAGGCAGCAAACTTTATTGTGTCTAGATTGTTTACAAAGAGTACAATGTTGCTTCTGTCCCTTTCTAGACAACTTATATTTATTCCTAGGCTCATCATGCCTTCGAGCTCTATTTCTTTTGGGCCTACCAGGCATTCTTCTTATCAAAGGAGGCAATATTGCTTCTAACCCACTTTTTGGCCATTCATTTTCGCCATTGATAGGCTGTAAAGTGTGCTTATAAGTCCGTAAATATGTCTCCTTTGAATAGCACTCATGGATGTACTCTTTTGGCTGACCACCATGATAGAAAATAGCACATATTGCATGGCAGCATGGGATACCAGTTAGATCCCATAATCGGCAAGCACATGTTCTCCTAAGAAGATTGACTTTGAACTGCCTCTTACCACACTCAACCTTATAGCCATCACTGCCATTGAAAATAACTCGCCATTGAGTTGCTTCACTCATATTCTTGTTCAGCTTTTCCATCACAAGTGGACCATAATTCCCCACCCATTTTTCCATATTCTTTCTTTTCACAGCTATCGTAGTCATCACAGCCACTCTAATCTGCTCAAGCATGGTGATAATAGGCTGATGTCTGGCTTTGACTAGAGTGTCGTTGAATGTCTCACACAAGTTATTGTAGCAGACGTCACACTTGACGCCTGTTCTGAAGAAAGCCTTACTCCAGTGGCGTGAGGGATATTTCAACAGGTCCTCCTTTGCTGATCCAAGGGTGTCTTTCTTATGCAACAACTCTAACATATCTCCAAGCTGCCTTTCGGTCATTACATTAGCACACATCCAGAAATGTTTCTTCATTATCTTGCCACGATGATTCTTGCTCCAGTTTGCATGTATGTGTCCAGCACACCTTCTGTGCTCAGCATTAGGGAACAATTCCTCTATAACATTGATTAATCCCTACAAAACAACCATAAAAAATGTTACAAATCAATCATATTTAGCAAACCCTATATCCAATAAATTAAATAAAGAAAAGAACCATACCTTCTGTTGGTCACTAATAAGAGTCCAAGCTGCACTATTGGTCATATCAAGATCGATTTTGAGAATATTCAGAAACCACATCCATGAATCAGTATTCTCACTTTCTACAATAGCCCAAGCAATGGGATACATTTGATTGTTTGCATCCCTAGCAACAACACTTAAAACTTCTCCCTTAATCGAGCCCTTAAGGAAACACCCATCTAAACCTATAATTTTCCTACACCCTGCTTTGAATCCTTCCTTAAGGCAGCAAAACAGAAGTAAATCCTCTGAAAATATGGTGGAGCATTAGGAGCTGTCCTCTCTGTCTTAATCACAACCGTGCTACCAGGATTTTCGGTGAGGCACTCATCAGCATAATCTCTTAGTTTAGAGAACTCCATGCTGAAGGCATCTTGCATGTCGGCCAATATCATCAACTTTGCCTTTCTAACTTTGTCAAGAGAGGCAAACACCTTCAGCTCGGACTCAATATGAGCCCGTAAGTCACTTTGCTTTAAGTATGATTCTTTTTGGATCTTCTCTTCAAATTTTTTAGCCAACCATTTTGTACTAAGTAATTGTAACTTGTACTTACAATTACATTTGTGCACAAAGCACAATGCCTTCACTTGAAAGCACTTCAACTCCTCATCATAGCAAGCAGTGCACTGAAAAGGGCATGTACTAGCACACATAACCCTTACTCTCCTAGGGTCATTCTTCATGAACCAAACATCCCCCTTGGTGTACATAGCATAATCCACCATAGCATTCTTAAATTGAGTCCCATCCTCAAACAACATGCCTAACTCAAGGTCAGGGATAAGGGACCTCGGGTCATAAGATGGAAATTACTCTCCCTTCTCACTGTTTCAACCTCCTCCCCATCTTCATCATTCTCGGATTCATAACTAGGAGGCTCAATAAAATTAGCACACTCCTTCGAAGACCCACCACTGCTATGATCACTTTCACTTGTAGAAGGTGGAAGTGGCCTTCTTCTTATCTTTCTGCCCTTATCTTTTTCAGCTACCCTTTCAATAGTAAGGGCCACCTCATCTATTTGCTGCTCAGTACTTAGCCCTGCTTCATTATCATTTTCTTCCATTCTTTGGTTCTCCTTACCACCCCATTGCCTAATATTCTCCCTTACCTCTCTAACCTCATCATCATCATCTGATAAAAAAGTCGCATTATACCACACGTCACTATCACCATCAGCTTCATCTCCATCATCATCTTCAACTGTTCCCTCTGCGCCTACCCCACTGCTGGGCTCACCAGTCCCTACCCGTGCCCTACTGCTAGGCTCATCAGTCCCTACCTCTGCTCTACTTGGTTCAGGTCCTTCTAATAAATGTGTCTCAACTACCACAGGTTCATTTACCCCATGCTCCACATAGATATCACACTTACCTCAATGAATACATACAGCAATTAAATCAATTGCTGAAGTATCATCACATAACAACCTTAAGCCATTCAAATTTTCATTACGGCCTTAAACAAAATCCTACCCACATTAGCATAGTTTCCAGTCTTGATCAATTTGACCATGTGAGGATAGCTAATTAAATCTGGATCATACTCTACCTCATCTACTTCATAGTTGATGTACTTCAACTCAGGGTCATGCACAAAAATCCCTCCATGGTGGATTCTTAAGGTCACAATCTCCCACATGCTGCCAAACAAATAAATAAACATCAGTATATATAAAATATAAACAAAATTATATAAATTAAATATTTTTCCAGATAGTGGGTATTCCATAGATATACCATATAGCTAGGAAGCTGTCAGCATTAGGTTACATGCTTGTTGATACAGTTGCCATTAATAATGATGAAGCAAATAAAAATGCATCCTAAGTGGGCTACAATATGGATTACACTAGATAGAATAAATTAGTACAAAAAATGCATGTGGGACCAGTCAATACGCTAAAAACAGTAAAGAAATCTAACAACAATATAGGACCATACAGGACCATATGGGACTAGTACTTGTAATCTGAAAAGAATTTAGGAATCTAGCTGCATATGGGACCAATTACACAACAACCAACAACAAAAATTTAACAAATTAATTAGTTACACAATATAGAGGTTGACTTTTACCTTATTCAGGTGTTCAGCAAACCTCTGTCTTGTTGTTTTCTTTAGAAACCCCTACTTTAAACCAGCCCTTTCTTCACAAACCAAAAACCCTTTCTTCACATACCTTAAATCAACCAAATCCTAAATCCCTCCCCTTACACGCCCTAATTCTAGAAATCTCGAGCTTCAAAAACCCTCTTTCACAATTTTCTACTGCAAAAAACCCCAAATCGAGAGAAACCTTGGTTTGTAACCCTCAATTGAACCCGAAAAACCCTAAAGCCCTTTCCCTTTCTTCTGTTGATAACCCTAATCAAACTCGAATCTGCCCCTTTCTCTTGTTTGAACGCTTTCTATAACCCTAAATCAAACCCAGGAAAGCCTAAATCGAACCCAGGCAAGCCTACCCATTCTCTTCTTCACGTCACTGATCAAGAACAGTTCGACAAAAAAAAGAGACCCAAGAATCGACAATCGAAACCTTTAGTAGATTTCTTCGAAACCCTTAGCAAATTTCTTCAAAATGTCCCTTTCTCCTGTTCGAACCCTTTCAATAACCCTAAATCAAACCCAGGAAAGTCTAAACCGAACCCAGGCAAGCCTACCCGTTCTCCATTTCGTGCCACAGATCAAGAATAGTTCGAAAAACCCTAGATTTCTCCTAGTAGAAACCTTAGATTCTGATAGGAAATCAAATCCCTAACAAAAATCGAAACCCCTTAACCAAATTATTTGAAACCCTAAGGAGATTTCTTTGAATCCCATAATTCTTCGAAACCCCTAGCAAAAATCGCACCCAAATTCTTTTTTTTTTTTCACGAAATTGATTTTTCAAAAACAAAACAAAAAAATAACCTTAATTATTAACGTGGATTTTTACCTTAATTCGCAGGTTTTTTTTTCTAAGTTGTATTTTACACTTGGCAATATTTTGCCACGTCACATGTCCATGTGGCATTATCATCCACGTCAGTGTCGAGGTGGCATGCCACCTAGGCAAGGTTAACGGACACTGTTAGTTTTTAACGGTTATATCCTTAATTCCGTTATTTTATAACGTTTAGGTTTAATATGCTGAAAATAAAACTTAATATCCTTATTTCCACCCAATTATATGTCGAGGGCTTAATTGCATATTTTAATAAACGTTGGGGATGTATTTGGGTATTAAGCCCATAAAAAGATCCTTTTTTATTTTTTATTTGGAAATACATAAGCTTTTATATTTATATCAAAAGAATATTAATTTTTTTAGTTTCAAAATATCAATTTTTTTTATTATCCTTAAATCATAAATACTAAATTTTAAATTCTAAATTCGAAAAACCATAAATCGTAATTTATAACTGTTAAATTTTAAACCCAAACCAAAAACCTCCTAAATTTTAAACATTATTAAAAGAGAAATTTTGGTATTTTAAAATTAAAGGGATTAGTGTTTTTTTAATATAAATATAAAGAGATTTATATATTTTACCCCAATTAATTTTTTTTATCAATTTTTTTTATTAATCTTCGAACTATAATCTTTTGAATCAGTTTATAAAATTTGTTAAAGCATCACTTTGTAGATTGAAAAGAAATTTGAAAATAGTGAAAAATAAAAAAAGTATATTTTTATTGATATACTTGGTAGAAAACATGAAATATGTGAAAATAAAATATATTCTTCTTTCCTTCCCTTATTTAGTAAAGTTAAAAATAGAAATAAATAAAATAAAATAATATTAATTTATCATTATAGCATTAATTAATTAAGATAACAAAATAAATGATAATTATATATATGACTCATATCTTTCTCATTTTTCTCTTCATTAATTTTTCCAAATTAAAATGATTTGGTTTTATTAATATAGAAAGAAAATAGCAATATTTCATATTTTATTTTTTCACACATTTCTTTTTTAAGAAACACTAACAAATATTATTTTCTTTTCACTTTTTTAATTTTTACACATTTCTATGCATCATTCTATTTTTTCACTCTTAATAGTCCGCTGTCCAAACAAAATTTAGACAAAAATTAATTGCATCGTATATTTTTATCATATAATAATATATTTTAAAAATATAGTTAAAAATAAATTAATTCAATAAATTTATTAATAATTTTACACATGAGAATTTTGACTGAATTAGTTGAATAAATTACTCACTGTAATCAATCATAATGCAAAATCAAACTAATCAAATTGATTTGATCAAATTCGTTTGATTTCAATTGATCAAGTCAATTAAAACCAATTTGCGCTCATCTCTAAATATACATCGATGGAAAGTATCGTGTGCTTCTAGACTGATCATGCTCCATCCAAAAGCTTTAAGGCTTTATTTGGTAATAATGAAACAAAAAAATTAATGGAAAAATGTCTTAATCTAATAATTAAATTACGATACCAACAAATAATTAAATTACAAAAGAGAAAAATAGTAATGAAACTCAATTAATGAATTAAAAAAATTTTCATTTCACCCTTTTCATTATTCTTACCAAACAAAGCATAATTATTATACAAGTCTCGAGTTCACTCACTTTTTCATCTTTTTGTTAATCTATAAAGGGCAAATGTAATATACAAAGCTATCATAAATAAATAACTTTTACCATCATACGAAAAATTACCCTATTGTTAACTAAGTTTTTACCGTTATTAATCCATGTTAAGATAAAAATGAGAAAATGATTATAATACTTAATTACTGAATTAACAAAAATTTCATTATCATCTCCTTCCATCCCTATTATCAAGCAAGACATTACTACATTATTCTAAATGATAATTCTGTATCTTCGAGATTGTAAGAAATGTAACTATTTGTTAAATCAAGTATCTAATTAACTATTACTTAAGTAATTTTATTAATCTTATTAGGTTATAAATAAATATTATAGTTTGATCCATTCATCGTATAAGTGCAAAAAGTTTTTCATTTCAACGCGAAAAGACATCAATATTTTAATTTTATATACTTTTGACTAAAATTATTTGTTTTTATTATATTTTTTTCAACTAAATTGATATCACTTTACTTACTGTATGTATAAGTATTAAGTGGAAAGCACGTTCTATGAATAGGAAGAATAATAATGATTGAGGTGTTGATCTCTTTGTTTAATTTATAGACGATTTTTTTCCCTATATTTATTAATATTTATAGAGCTCGAGAATGAAAGGAGAAGCTTCATTTCTTAAACATGAACGACTATCACATCAATCTGTTTATCCTTGTTATTTCTATTATTTTTCCTTTCTATTTTTTGTATCAATTGATATTTGAAGAGATTTTCTAACTTGCAAGAAAATGCAAATATATGAAATTTAATATTGTTAGCTTTAAATTGCCATATATATTTTGAAATGACAAAAACTTAAGTAAGATTTAATGTTATAATTCATATTGTAAATTTGTCTTATCACACATGATTTTCTCAATCCTTTTTTAAGTGATCATATCAAACATTAAGATCATGATTTAATTACATATTCTTATTGGTCTTAATACTTCATAAAATGTTTTGAATATTTTAGAAAATTACTTGATGAATTTTTTGACCATGTTTTCATTAGAGAAAGTCAAGAAAAACTCCCACAAAAATGTCAAAATGTTTTGGGTTGGATTATGATCAAAGGTCATATCATTTCTAACCCAAAAGTGCAGGAAAAATGCCCTCTGGAAGTATGGGATCGATCCCATAGGAAAATGGATCGATCCCTTTTTGACAGAATGCCCCGGAAGGCTAGATTGAAGAAAAGGATCGATCCCTTTGGTGAAAGGATCGATCCCTTTATGCTAGAAAGCCCCCAACGGCTAGTTTCTGTGAGATACAACGGCTAGTTTCTGTTTTGGCTCCAACCAACGTCCACAAACCATCAAAGGGACTATAAATAGAGGCTTAGAAGCTAAAGGAAGCAAGAGGAACTACTCAATCAACTCCAATACTCATTTTCCTCAAATCCTCAAGCCTCATCAACAAATCAAGAGCTACAAGTCTTCATCTTCCATTATTCTCATATTCTTTGTATAGAGTAGCACAAATCTTGTATAGGCTTTTTCCTTGTGCTTAAATATTGTAATCACTTGCCTATCTATAGGCCCTTCTTTGATTACACAATTTGTAAACTCACTCATTCCTTGTAAAAGGGGAGGTTTCTCTTTAGCTTAAGAAAAAGAAGGAGGTTACCCTTTAGCTTAAGAAAAAGAGGGAGGTTTCTCTTGAGCTAAAAAAAAGAGGGAGGTTTCTCTTGAGCCTAGAAAAAGAGGGAGGTTACTCTTGAGCCTAAGAAAAAGAGGGATTGTAATCACAAATTCAAGATAGTGGATTTGGAGAAAATCCTTGGGAGCGTCTCAAGGTAGAGGACGTAGGCAAGGTTACCGAACCTCTATAAATCGCTTGCGTACATTTCTCTATCCTTACTCTCTTTATTTATTTGCAATTATATTTGTGTTTATTGTTTTGAATTTATATTGCATAATTGAGTAGCCTAGAGAACTTATAAAATATTAATATAGGCTAGAGAATTTAGAGGAACCGAAAAGCGAACTTAAAGTTAGCGAAAAACCGATTCACCCCCCTTCTCGGTATAGCCTATAGAGCCAACAAATATTAAATTGAATTTTTAACTTTGCATTTACCATGGAAACTAACAATTTGTCATGGGTATATATATTTTTTAAATAAAACACATGTATGATTATTTTTCTGTTTCTATGAAAATGACATTTGTGTGGGTTTGATGATGCATGATATAATAATGTACTAGTATAATAATTCTTTAGTAAGTGAATGTGATGGTGCCAACATGCAATAATTTCAACCAAATAATTGAATATCAAAGAGTTGAACTTAAATTCAATTATTGATTCAAATAAGAATTTGTTTTCATCAAAGTAAATTTTTTTAATTTTATAAATAAAATTACTAGATTACTACAATTATTTTTCTAACACGTGTCACTCTTGTTTCTAAAAAATTTCGTTACTAAAATTAAAAACTTCAATAATAATTTTTAAATTCATTTGCACAATTATTTTTAAAATTATTATCTTATATATTGATAGTGCAACTTTTTAATTTCACACTAAAAGTTAAGAAAATGATACATACATTTTAGAAAAATAAAAAACGGCTAACAACCTTTTGATCGAGTGATTATGAATGAGTTGTGACATATTATAAGGTTTAAGTTTAAATCCAAGTAACCCTATCCCAATCCTAATTATTAAATATTTATATTGTAACAAAAAATAAAAAAATAAAGTGAACATTGTGATAGTTTTTTAATTCTGTTTATGAAATTAAATAATCTATCATGAATGTATAAGATAATAATTCATCTTTTTATATCATTAGAATAAAGAGTTTTTTTTAGTAGTACATTTTTCATTAAAAGTTACAATTACAATCAACATATTACATTCTATAAACAAGTAACTACGAAAATTACATTACTCAAACTAAGTAAACTAGTAAATAATTAGACTAACTTAAACTCACACTTGGTGAGACTCGAACCCAAAGTCTTTTAAATACACATTGAAGACAAATTTGACCTTTTTATTATTGTTACTACAAATTTATATTTGATATACTATTGATGTATGAAATTTTATATACAGTCAATAAAATATAATAAGTTGTTTTATTAATTTATAAAATTGAAAATAAAAATTTGAAACAATATTTTAAAATTAATAAAATAAAAATATTTTTAAAATCCAAAAAAATTAAAAATTACTATAAAAAGAGAAAAATAGAAAAAAATCTTGTTTTGGACACGGACGTGGCAAGATTTAGGCCTTTTCCGGTACATTCCAATGCCAGTGCAACGATTTTTTCTCACCTTGTCAATCAAGCGAAACTAAAATATTGGCCAATCAGATTTTGGCAAGGCAATCATGACTGGAAAAGCTAAGATAAAACGGCAGCGTATTGAAAGCTCGTTCAAGAGCAAACGCCGTCGTTTTTGACTATGTCCTTCCGCGGCTCCATCACTTTCCCCTTTTAACCACTGTCCTCCCAGTCTTTTAAGAAGACATCCAGAAGTAAAGGGCTTCCAATCTCGTCCGCGTCTTCGTTCCTTCCCTCTCCCTCCCATTCGTTGACCGAAATTACTCGGCTCAATCGGGCAAGAACACTGTTCATACGCTCTAGATCTGATATTTACAAGGCCCGATTTCATAAATCCGAGGTTAGATCTTTTCTCCTTTCCTTCTGTTATCAACTTCCGTCTAGGTTTCGAACTTCGAAGCATCTGACTTTGTCTTTTACTTTACTTTGCCTTTGTTTTCAGATCTGCTTCCTACATCGAAACTCGACCGTTTTCGGAACTCAACTTGGAGCTTCAGTTTTTAAGGTTTGGAATTTGGATGTGCTTATGTTTTGTTCACAGATCTAGGCTTGGTAATATTTGTCGCTTTGATTTCGTCTACTCGAAATGTCGGTTTTGCCCAAAGGTGATTCAATCCAAATTCGAGATGTTTGGAACGATAATCTAGAAGAAGAGTTTGCTTTGATTCGTGAAATTGTTGATACTTACAATTATGTGGCTATGGATACTGAGTTCCCGGGTGTAGTTCTACGCCCTGTCGGAACTTTCAAGAATATAAGTGATTATAACTACCAGACTTTGAAAGATAATGTGGATATGCTGAAATTGATCCAATTGGGTCTCACTTTTTCGGATGAGAATGGGAATCTTCCTACTTGTGGAACTGACAACTATTACATTTGGCAATTCAATTTCCGCGAGTTTAATATTAGCGAAGATATCTTTGCTAGTGATTCAATCGAGTTGTTGCGCCAGTGTGGAATTGATTTTAAGAGGAATAGTGAGAAGGGTATTGATGTGAAGCGGTTTGGTGAGCTTTTAATGTCGTCCGGGATTGTGCTGAATGATGGTGTGCATTGGGTCACCTTTCATAGTGGATATGACTTCGGATACTTGCTTAAGCTTTTGACTTGCAGGAGTTTGCCTGATACTCAAGCGGGCTTCTTTGATTTGATCAATATGTACTTTCCCATGGTGTACGATATCAAGCATATGATGAGGTTTTGCAATAGCCTTCATGGTGGTTTGAACAAGCTCGCCGAGTTGTTGGAAGTGGAAAGAGTTGGTGTGTGCCATCAAGCTGGCTCGGATAGTTTGCTCACATCATGCACATTTAGGAAGTTGAGAGACAACTTTTTCAATGGCTCGACAGAGAAATATGCAGGTGTACTGTATGGCTTAGGGGTCGAGAGTGGACAGAATACTAATTAGAAGAAAAATAATTGGGAAAAGATTGATGGATGTAGACTACTTGAGTGTGAGACTTTTTATTTTCTTTGTATACATTGGCAAAAAAGATTGTTGATTTAGTTGTGACTTTTATCTTTTGCTTGCATTGTAACGGAAACCTTTAACTGGTTTTCTAGTTGAAATCCAGTGTAAATTATGCAGTTAGTGTTTCAATAAAAAATTAATCATTCTCATCTTATTATTGACTTGGATTTTATCCTTATCTTTGGTTGCATAACCAAAACCATTTCAGCAGTTTGTTTATGTTAATTTCTGTCCGCTCCTTATATTCATGCGGTTGATCATTTTATTTAAGATCATTGTAACATCTGGAATTACTCCCAACAACAGCTTAGTCATTGGAAAAGGGAAACTTTTGTTTAGGGTCTAATTGCTTCCCTTGCTAGTAGGCATCCTTTTGAATTATTATACAACTGCTTGTGTGTGTCGTAGAATATAGCCCAAGTGAATTTAAGTCATTAAGGTGTTGCTTCTATTATTTCAGAATGAGCATAAGAAACTTGTTTGTCATCTCTCTATAGCTATGAAGAACAAAGAATGCTTCTCTATGGAGAGGAAGTGCATTTTCCATGATTGGACATTGCTATTTTTTGAAGACTTTAGGACCTAGAATTTATGCATTGAGAAGGGGGAATAAGTGATGGGCTCATATTTCTGCATTTTGAAGATATGGTGCATATGGTATTTGTGGCACACAATTCTAAGATTGTTATTTGTGGTATTGGATAGACGAATTCAACAGGTAGGGTTAACCATTAAAGTGAGTGCTTGTTTCATGCAATACAGGTTTAATTACACTGGATCTTGTAGGTTCAGCCAGTCAAAGCATACTCATAACGAAAAGCTCGCAAAACCTCTACCAGATCAGAATGCATCATGCAAAACAGGCTTTGTAGCACCGAAATGGTAGGTTCAGCAAATCAAGCATGCTTACAAGGAACAGCTCGAGAGGCCTCTACCAGATTGGAATGCGTCATGCATTACAGGCTTTGTTGCACTGGATCTGGTAGGTTCAGCAAATCAAGCATGCTTACAAGGAAAAGCTCAAGAGGCCTCTACCAGATCGGAATGCGTCATGTATTACAGGCTTGCTTGCACTGGATCTGGTAGGTTCAGCAAATCAAGCATGCTTACAAGGAAAAGTTCGTGAGGCCTCTACCAGATTGGAATACGTCAAGCAATACAGGCTTTGTTGCACTGGATCTGGTAGGTTCAGCGAATCAAAGCATACTTACGAGGAAAAGCTCGCAAGACCTCTACCAGATCGGAACACATCAAGCAATACCGGCTTTGTTGCACTGGATTTAGTAGGTTCAGCAAATCAAGCATTCTTATCAGGAAACGCTCGCAAGGCCTCTACCAGATCAGAATGCATCACACATTACAGGCATTGTTGCATTGGATCTGGTAGCTTCATCACATCAAAGCATGCATATGACAAAAACCTTATGTAGCAAGGCCTTTACCAGATTGGAAAGGTGTTTATGCAATCCTGGTTGACAGTTGTGAGTCCTTGTCATAGGTTTATCCTGTATTTGAAATCCAAAATTGAGGTCATTTTCAGAGATTGACTGTAAGTAGTTTATTGACTGTAAGTAAAGACTGAAGAAAGATGCAGATATAAGTAGATATTTTGTTGTACATTGCTCTTGCAATTGTTCTGCCGAAAACACAACAGTCAATAAACTACCAAACAACCCGCGAGATAATCCTTATAACTGATTGCAGGCATTTTATGTTCTATTTTATGTCAATGAAAGGCAAGTTTATCACCTCACATTCCATTTAGGCAGGGGTCTTTAATTCAACAAACTCAGTTTTTTGACAGCTGTTTTTCCATTATTTGGCGTTGCGTTGGTGGTCAAACGCTAAAACACGGTGATTACATTCAAAGATTACGATTAGATTCAAGTGTATTGCATTTGTGATCAAACGCTAAAGCGTTCTAATTAAATTTAAATGTTAAAGCGTAATCACATATCCAAACATCGGAATGTTACGGTATATTAGGATACATATCTATTTTTTGTTTTCTTAAGATACTAAACAATCTCTTATAACAGTCCAAAATGAAAATCAAGGATGGTTTTTCATAACGTTAATTACATTTCCATAATAGATATAGAATGCATGTTATCCATGTGGATGCTTGTCGTTCATGACTTTGTATCAAATTTATTAGTACACCTCTATTTACTTCTTTTCTGTTGAGGAGATATTTTAAGTTTAAATTTAAATATTTATATATATAGTTATTTATTAACGCGCGAAAAGTTTACTTTATTAACGGTCTTCAGTTATTTTAAAGTGTTAAAACTCCCGCGTTTAATTTATCTTTGAAATTATTAGGAAGTACTTTATCGATTAAAATTTGAAATTTTCAATTGCTGCATATTATATTTTTGAAATTAAAATGGTGAATTGCTAATAATACTTTTTAAAAAAAGCTTATCACCATTAAAAGTATATAATAAATTTTATAAATTCTTTTGTTTAAAGGTACAAGTTCCCTAATTTTTTTAGATTACTTATAGTGAAAAGACCATAATACCCAACTTAACTTGTTGCCCTTAGTTACCAAAGAAATCAATAGAAAAAGGTCACCTACCCCATCCTCACAGTCATTTACCCAAAAACATCCTACAAAGTATCATTAAATCAGTTACGGTGTGTAAAATTCAGCCCAAAGGACAATAATGCCCTTGCTAATAATCCATATTATCATGCACCTCATGGTAATTATGTCATGTCCGAACCACAATAAAAGCCGGCCGTACATGTTAAAATTTTTGCCCCGCCTCAGTGATTTCCGTCGCTGCTCTCCTCGCTCGTCTGGTCCACCTCCGTCTCTCCGCCATCTAGCTGAAACTGCGGCTCTAAGCTCTGGCACAATTCCAACGTACTTGAGGGGACATTAGATCCCATAATTCTCGGTAATTCCTGGACATTTCCTTTTAACGTTTGAAATGTCTGTTTGAATGACTCAAGTACCTAAGAATGGTGGTAATGAGGTTTTAATTTTAACTTACGCGAGGTTCTTCCAAGTGGGGAATGCGTTTTTGGCATGACTTTTTGTGTCTATGAACAATTTTTCTCTTGGATATGTTTGTTTTAATTTTTGGTACACTGTTTACGTGTCAGCTTGAAAATTCAGTTTTAGGGTTGATAATTAGGTTATTTCTTATATGATTTTAGCTTTGTTTGTTAGATATATGCATATATGTGTGTGTGTGTTTCTTTTCTGTGCTTGGAACGAAATTTGATTCAAAGATATGAATCAGTTTAAAAAACAGGCATGAAACCTTTAGTTTGTAGTTGTTTAATGGTAGATATGTGAATGGATATGTCTTTTGCATTATTTTCAGCGCTTAGGGTAATTTTTAACCTCATATATTATATATTTATTGATTCTGTACGTCGTGACCGAGTATTTTAATCAAAAGTCAAGATTTATGTACATCTATTTTGAGATTCTGAATTAATCTTAGTGTGATGTTGTAATGATGCATGTTTTCTCCCCCTCTCCACCCATTTCATTGTCGTTCTGGGTGTTTTACAGCGTCATTATCCAATTAGGTCTTTTTGGGGGTGTCTTATCACTTTCAGATTGAACTACATGGTGTTTTCATTAATTCCATTGATTTATTGCTGTGATATGAGTGACTTTTCTTCTTGACTGTTTCGTTCGTCTTCCTGTTGTGTTTGCTGCAGAAAGCTCCATCTGCAATCATGATCCATTGAGGGATAATATACTTCTGAAGTATGATCCCTGCATTTTGTTCCACGTGCATGCCAATTTAATGTGTTGCTTTATTAAACTCTTAATTTAACGAACAATGAGAAAAGCAATACGAACGGTCACTTTATGTTAATTTGAGGGGTTTTTTTTTTTTTGTATGTGGGTGGGAGGGGGGCAATTATTCTTTTTCTCAATTTCATCTTACTCACGTGTTTCATGTTTTAATTGAAAGTTTGTGGCACATGTTTTATGTTTTAAATGAAAGTTCGCGGCAGTCTATCTTTTTTCTAGGTGGAAGTTTTCCTATATATGGAAGGTACTTAGATTGCAAAAAAAAAAAAAAGTCTATACAAGTAGATTTAGAGAAACAATATGCTGCTCAAATCCATGTTGGTTGAATTTATTGTCAAAATTTTGTATCTTCATTAATTCTCTCCGCACTCTGATATTTTCTCAATGTAGAAATAATTTCGTCGTGTAAAGAGTGATGGATTCTTCATATTGTTTTTCACGTTGCTTGAGTACCCATTCATTTTCATCCTGACAGTTCAACTATAGGGATGGTAGTAGGTAAGAGTGAACGTCTCTCATGCATTGAAGAAGATAATCAAGTTAGATATAGTTAGTCGCGTAACGACTTGTGGATAATAACACCTCCACTTTGCACACATATCATAATTACGGAGACTAGTTGTTTAGCCTTTTCTTGGTCTTTCAGAGATAAATCTGAAACACCATTTCGTTGCATCAACACAATGTCTGATTGTCAGAATTTTTTGGCACAAACTAACGGAAGATTAACCTAAAAAAGCCACTAGACTTTGAATTTTTGCTGGAAACCGTTTTTAAAAACTTTGGATCAAATTTGAGTCTCAAAATTTGAAAATGAATTTGAGCATTAAAAAATCAGTTATCTAATTTTATTCATAGTGAAAAGTTACTGACAAAGTAATTGTTTGGAAGAAATTATTGGCAAATAAGTAGCCTGGAGCTAGTTCTTTATCTAGATGTATCTCCAATATAGTCATTCACAGAATGTGTTTTATTTTGTTTGTTAACTTTCTTTCTGGTCTTAGGGTATAAGAGGTATCTGTTTAAAGTTTGTTGTGTATGCATGAAGCTAAGTTAATGTGACCTGCTTATGATCCAGATCTTGAACATTATGCAGTTTCCTTGATACTTTAAGCATATTCTTCATTCTTCTCTTTGTAATAATTAAGGTGCCCGCTACCAGCTAGATTCCGCAAGCTAATAAATACTACTAAACCATGATCCAGATCATTAGAGTCATCTGAGATTATAAAGTATTTATAAACTGAAGAGAGAAAGGATCTTGATATAATACCGAGGCCTAGTTTGGTCTTTGCATTATGATTAGAATTTGGAATGTAGAAGTTATGATTGAGTGCGAACTCTCTGCAATCGTAAAGCAGGTATGAACCTGGTCATGCAATGAGAGCAAATTCATCGTGGTTAGAAACTTTGACCTGAAATTTTCCTTGTCTGGCATTTTTCTTGTGGTAAATTTAGTTGTTGGCATGGTGGAATAACAGTTGTCTTTTGTTTCTCAATAGGCTTGAATGTTACATCCATTCCTTTTCTTACATATTTTAGTAAGTGCTATTTTTCTTTGTTAATCTACCTAGATTTGCTTAGGTGTATACTTTGTGTAAGTGGGTGCTAGTTTTGGTACCACAAAGTTTAAAAAGTAAACACAATAATTAATTATTTTACGTTATGTTTTGAGTTAGATGATATTTTAATGTCTCAATATATAAAGGGCAGGAAAGACCACAATCTCTTCTATCTCTTCTGTAATGTTTGAATGAGGTCTATGTTTTAGCATTGCGCTGGACTGATGTTTTCTTCTTATGAATTCTTTTTTTTTTATTTGTTTAATTCATTCCTTAAGTTCTCAAGTCATATACTAGTCTTGAATTTGAAGTCTTTAAAATATATAAGTTTTGTCTTTCTTGCAGAAGATGAGTAGCTTGGTTGAGAGGCTTCGAGTTAGATCAGATCGGAGGCCAATTTATAATTTGGATGAATCAGATGATGATGCCGATTTTGTGTCTAGAAGATCTGGTAGAACTGAGGAAAACTTAGAAAGGATAGTCAGGACTGACGCGGTCAGTTTTCTCTTTTTCTTATGTAATATTTGTTATTATGTTTCTGATAACTAAACATTACCTCTAATTAAGATGCCTATTCTTCCTTTCCTTTTTGTATCACATTATCTTTATCTAGTTTTGTGTTGTGAAAAATGCTGAAGTTCAATTGCACAGAACAATGTTGGCATTATCTTAAATTCATTGGTTTTATTTTATGTTATTTATTTGTCTTAAATTAGATATGGGATGCCATAATGGTTATTGGCAATTTTGTTTTACTTTCCATTCACCATTTTTAATGATCAAAATTACAGAAAGAAGACTCATGTCAAGCCTGTGGAGAGACTGAGAATCTCTTGAGTTGCACAACATGTACATATGCATACCACCAAAAGTGTTTACTTCCTCCGTTAAAAGCCCCTCCTCTTTTGGACAACTGGAGATGCCCTGAATGTGTATGATTGAATAGTACTTTTTGTTATTGTGAATCTATTGAATAACTTTGATAGTTTGCAGCAGCTGAGAATTACCCTTTTTTGCTGTTGCAGGTTAGCCCTCTAAATGATATTGACAAGATATTGGATTGCGAAATGCGTCCTACCATGGCTGATGATGATGATGCTTCCAAGTTGGGTTCAAAGCAAATATTTTTGAAACAGTATCTTGTAAAGTGGAAAGGATTATCTTATTTGCATTGCACCTGGTAATTTTCTGGTTAATTATGTTTATGATATTGTTTTTAGCAAACATTGACTATATATCTACTTGACTTTGTTAGGGTACCTGAGAAGGAGTTCCAAAAAGCTTTCAAGTCCAATCCTCGTTTAAGGACTAAAGTGAACAATTTCCATCGACAAATGGAATCAAACAATAGCTCTGAAGAGGACTTTGTTGCCATTAGACCTGAGTGGACTACAGTTGATCGAATTCTTGCTTGCAGGTTCACCAATCTAAAACTTTCCTATATACACACACATACTCATGTTGACTCACATACACATACATACATATATGTATGTATGAGTTGTGTGCCCTCAACTTTGATAATTTGATTTGATTTGGATAATAGTTTAACTTGAAGGAAGGGTGTGTGTGTGTGTGTGTGTGTCTGAGTTGTATGTCCTTGATTTTGATCATTTGATATCTGTTTGGATGATAGTTTCACTTTGAAGGTTCTCGGCTGGTTGGCTTTCTCTGTCTCACTCACTTTTGTTTTTGGGTTTATTTTTTGTTTATGATCTTTTATTTTTTTATTTTTTATTTTATTTTGTTCTATTTTTTTTGTAGGGAGGTATAAATGACATTATTAATTGAAAGTACTAAGAGCTTGCAAACAAAAAATGTGATTTTAACTTGTAGTTAAAGTTGGAACATGGAGACATATAGAGATATCTTCTGATTTCTGAATAATCATATAGTTTACTGTTTGTAATTCTGGATTTGTGTTTTTGTGTGATGTTTTGAGCATTGGTTGCTGGTTCAGTAGCTGATGTATAAGTCTGATATGCATACTAAATTCTTCAGGGGAGATGATGATGAGAAGGAGTACCTGGTAAAGTATAAAGAACTTCCTTATGATGAATGTTATTGGGAATTCGAATCAGACATATCTGCATTTCAACCTGAAATTGAGAGATTTAATAAAATTCGTTCAAAATCTCATAAATCGTCTGCTATTAAGCAAAAAAGCAGCCTTCAAGGTGCTGTTGAATCCAAGAAAAAATCAAAGGAATTTCAACAGTATGAACATAGTCCTGAATTTCTTTCTGGAGGTACATTTTGATTTTTTCCCCTGGAATATTGCACTTGTCTGAGTATGTTTACACATATATTGCTCATTATTAATTGCTGACAGCATTTTCATTGAATTCTAGGCTCACTGCATCCTTACCAGCTTGAAGGGTTGAACTTCATGCGTTTTTCTTGGTCGAAACAAACACATGTAATTCTTGCTGATGAGATGGGTCTTGGTAAGTCCTGCTTGAAGAGAGGTTGCTTTTTGAAGGAGTTTGATTAGTTTATATCTTGATAATGAGGATGCAAATTCTTTGCCTTTGTTTGCTTGCAGGTAAAACCATCCAGAGTATTGCTTTTTTAGCATCTCTTTTTGAAGAGAACATTGGTCCTCATTTGGTAGTAGCACCACTTTCAACATTACGGAACTGGGAACGGGAGTTTGCAACATGGGCTCCCCAAATGAATGTTGTATGTACATGAAAAATATTAAAATAGCTAGTTTTGATTATTAATATATGCTATTTTAATTGAGGATAAATATGATGCAGGTTATGTATGTTGGCTCTGCCCAAGCTCGTGCAATTATAAGGGAATACGAGTTTTATCATCCTCGACGCCATAAGAAGATCAAGAAAAAGAAATCTGGTCAAAGTTCTAGTGAAAGCAAGCAAGATAGGATAAAATTTGATGTCCTTTTAACGTCATATGAGATGATTAACTTGGACACAGCATCATTGAAGCCAATAAAATGGGAATGCATGGTAAAATCTTGTTTCTCATTGAATCTGTTTTGGTAGTTCTTAAGTGAGTTCTTGTTAATATTTGCATCATTCTGTAGATTGTTGATGAAGGTCATCGGCTCAAGAATAAGGACTCAAAGTTGTTTCTTTCATTGAAGCAGTACTCCAGTAACCACCGCACTCTTTTGACTGGAACTCCTCTTCAGGTTTGTTTTTGGTATTACATTGGAGAAAGTGAAAATCATGACAATTATCATTAAAATTTCAGATATCCTTGATTCTGATAACAATTTGCCATGCTTGTTCAATGAGTTATGAACATGCTCTCCAGTGTTGGCACAACTATCTTGCATAGTATTCCTTTCATCCCATGTTTTGCAACATACTTTCTTTTGATGTCTTGAGATAAATGCTCTTTCCAAGTCTTTCAGTTCTTTATTTATCTTTTTTTTTTTAATATTATCTTCATACCTCAAAAACCATTAAACTTTTATATGAGGAAAAATTTTCAAAATTTAGAAATTTGATGTTAAGAAATAAAGTCAATTGGCATATCTCACTTCTTTTAAGAACATAACCAATGTTCTTAAAATGTGCATCTAGTGTCTTGTGTTTGAATTTAACTAAATTGGGAGCTTGTTTAGGAATAAACTGCTCATATCTAGATGTTCCTTAAATAACTTTGCCGGATTCTCCTGTCTCGTCAATTCTTTCCCAAGGATGAAAGAAGCTTATTGAGTTTGAGTTCTGGTTCTTGCTTTTGGTTGCTGGTTCTTGATGTTATATGGTTATTTCAGTTTGTCATCTGTTTTATATGTGTGTATGTGTATAATATTATGATTTATGACTTACTTGTGGGCATTTGTTTCGTTTTAGAACAATCTGGATGAACTTTTCATGCTGATGCACTTTCTTGATGCTGGAAAGGTTAGTATCATGTTTTCTGTAGAATATGGATAATTAATCAAGAAGGGTTGCAGGAAGATTTTATAGTTTTGAGCATTTTCTAAGGCTTTTTTCTGGTCATACTTGCAGTTTGGAAGTTTAGAGGAGTTCCAGGAGGAATTTAAAGATATTAGTCAGGAGGAGCAGATTTCAAGACTTCATAAAATGTTGGCCCCACATCTCCTTAGAAGTATATATCTTAAACATTTCCACAGGATCATATTAATTATTGTGCTTGTTTTGTTACTTAACCTTATGAAAAATGTAATCTAATTATCAATACCCCAATATACTGTGGACAACTTGTTTGGTTGTTCAACACCTGTTCCTGTAAAGCAATGCAGGTTATTTCTCTTTGGCTTTCTTTTTTTTCTTATAATTCAGTTGTCTTTGGTTTTATTGGGAAAAAATGTATTCTTGTGGGCTTGCTAAAGTTCATTCTTCGAGCCATATTTTGGGCATTTACTGATTACCTATGATCTTGCTAAAAAAGTGGCGGCAAATTATTTTTGAATGCAGGGGTGAAGAAGGATGTCATGAAGGAACTTCCTCCCAAAAAGGAACTCATTTTACGTGTTGATTTAAGTAGCAAGCAGAAAGAATATTACAAGGCGATTTTGACTCGAAACTATCAGATACTTACCCGACGAGGTGGCGCACAAGTAAGCTCACATGTTTTACTGAAATAAGCTTCTTCTCTCCTCCCACCCTGTGCTGGCAGGCAGGTTGCCCTATGACTTAGCTGATATTTTTTTCCTGGATTAGATATCTCTAATCAATGTGGTTATGGAGTTGCGGAAGCTATGCTGTCATCCTTATATGTTGGAAGGGGTGGAACCGGATATCGAAGATGCAAATGAAGCTCACAAGTAAAGATATATTCATATTTTTTCTGCTAAAAATTCCTATAGCCTAAACTTTAAACCTTAAATCCTAAACCCTAATTCTAAACCATAAACCCTCATTTTTATTGTTACAATAATTTTTTTTCGTCTTAATATACCATTGAAAATATTCTTCTGTATGCTATGTATCTGTTTTAGACATTTAGTCATCTAAAATTATGTACTGATCCATTGAATGCATCTATTTTCTGCTTCTACCTTTTCTTTATGTCTTTACAGACAGCTATTGGAATCTTCTGGGAAATTGCAACTATTGGACAAGATGATGATAAAGCTTAAAGAGCAGGGACATAGAGTTCTCATATATTCACAATTCCAGCACATGTTGGATTTACTGGAGGATTACTGTACTTACAAGGTGTTAATGCGATGCTCCTTTTTTGACATCCTTCTGCATTAGCATGGAGTTTTTATGGTGAAATGGTTGGTTTACAGACACATGGAGAATTTTACTTGTTATCTTGTTGCCCTTTTGATTTTTCAGGGCTGGCAATATGAACGTATAGATGGAAAGGTTGGTGGAGCTGAGAGGCAGATACGCATAGATCGGTTTAATGCAAAAAATTCCTCGCGATTTTGTTTTTTGCTTTCTACTAGAGCTGGTGGCTTGGGCATAAATCTTGCAACTGCAGATACGGTTATCATTTATGATAGGTCAAACAATTACCCTCTTATATATCTTTCCATTTTTTTTTTCCACTTTTTCTGTTTGTTGTGGGAGATTTATATGATGGAATGCTTTCTTTCATAATAGTTGATTGGTTTAAGTTTTATGCTTTATTTGGTCAAGTAGGGTTGATTAAACTGAGGGGTAAGACAATCCGCTGTGGAATTATAACATAGAGAAGCAGTAAGAAGGTGTTTTGATAGATTATTGATTGAAAGATATTCTGCTAACATGAAGAGACTGAATTCCCGAATTTAATGTAAAAGGTGTAGCGATTGAGCAAGTCGCATATTTTCTTGTGGTCACTACAGTGAATGATATGAGGACCAGCAACCTGATATTGCCTATACGATATCTTGTGACAGCATATTGGGTTTCTGGTATTGTCGAGCAAACGATATAAGAATTTCAAAATTACTAGTTAATTATTTTATGTAAAAGTTGTAGCAATTGAGCAATCTGATATTCCCTGTCCGATATTGAAACCTAAATTTAATGACTTCTAAGTTTCGTTTATTCATTTATTTATTATTTTAAGGTTGTTATTACTAGATATCCAGACATTACATGCTCCTCTACTTTGTTTTTGGTTCACTTAAATTGTCTACAGTGATTGGAATCCCCATGCTGATTTACAAGCAATGGCTAGAGCTCATCGACTTGGCCAAACAAATAAGGTTAAAGTTGATTCCTTGATTTATGCAAGGCAAGCCTTTCTCCTCCTTTTTATACGTTTTCCTATAAGGAGTATTATCTGTGTTTAGGTGATGATTTATCGGCTCATAACTCGAGGATCCATTGAAGAAAGGATGATGCAGATGACTAAGAAGAAAATGGTTTTGGAGCATCTTGTTGTTGGGAGGCTAAAGGCTCAAAATATTAATCAGGTATTGTGATTTATGACATCATGGTTAATAAGAAGGATTTAGAAATATTAATTTGTGGGCTAGGAATGAGGATTGAATTGATTTCATGGTTTGGAAGGATGTAACTCAGCAGGCTTAGATTGTATTTATATATTACTACATTGGAATAAACTGGGGTTTAGAAGCAAAATTTGAAGAAGTTTAAATGAATAGATTGCTGGAGAACAGCATGGATAAAGTTCAATATAAAAGGAGATTGTCATTTGAGCAGTCCCAACTAATGATGAAAATATATTTTTCTTGGCTGTCCTTGCTAATTGCACGGTATCAATAAACCAATACAGTTTGTTGTGACTTCTTGAATATCCAATCCTTTGTCATTTTCTATTTCTCATACTCATTCGATTGAATGGAAATCTAATTTGTTTGGTGTCTATTGGGAGAAGTTGGGTTAGAGTAGGGTTTAGTTGTCAGATCTTGCTTCCTCTCCAAAAGAAAGAAATACAATCTGTAGCTGAAAATGTAATTGGTTGTTATTTACTTTAGGAGGAGTTGGATGACATCATCAGATATGGCTCAAAGGAACTCTTTGCTGATGAAAATGATGAAGCAGGAAAGTCCCGCCAAATTCATTATGATGCTGCTGCTATTGATAGGTAATTTATTTTTCTATCTAGTAGCTACAATCTGATTGATGTAAGGCCTCTCCAGCTTAAAAGTTTTATTCTTGTTTTTTTTCCCCTTTAATAGATTACTTGACCGTGAACAAGTTGGTGATGAAGAGGCTTCAGTGGATGATGAAGAAGAGGATGGGTTTTTGAAGGCCTTCAAGGTTTTGTCTATCTTTATTTCTTAACTTCTTGTAATTTAGCCATTACTTATTGGCTATTGTTCCTTCTTCTTACTGGCTGATCAACTAACATGGCATGCAATTAATCTTGCATCTCGACATAAATGTGACTTGATAGATGATGCTAATTGAATTGTTTTTGAAACTCTCATCATCAAAATTCCAAATCTAGTGCGTCTAAAATAAACATTTTTTTTTGGAAGAAAGCGTTTTAATCTGGGCACATCCCTAGTTCATTGGTCTGACTTTTCTTGAGTGCCAAAATCCTGCCTTGCATGGTACTTTGTTTAGCAGAATACCTCGACTAAAAGAACAATCAGTGCAAGTTTTTTTGTGTAGATTTGAGTTCTGAGATTTGCTGCCTTAATTTTCTAGGGGTCATAGTCTATATCCAGAAGGTTTTTTATTTTCCCATTGATCCAATTATGTTAGGGCAACCATCTGTCATAAATTTTGTTACTCATGTTTTAAAGAAATTAAACATTTTGGAAGAGCAATAGAGAATTGAAGGTCAGTTACATGAACTGCTGTCTTACTGAAATTCGTTCCAATGGCAACATCGGAGCTGATGTAAGCATTGGATTTTTTTGTTTTTTCTTTGTACATATATTGGTAATAACAAATGGGTGTACACCTGGTTTGGATGTATTTGGAATTTAGTATCCATTTTTTGGCCATTTTCAATGAATGCCATTTAAGACTGGGGTGGGTATGATGTCTGAATTGGGAAAAGATTTGAGCCAGTCTGATCTGTCACTAGCTAATTGACTTTCTTGGTCAAGCACGTTGGGACTGCCAAATAGAGAACTTTACTATATATACTGCTTGCATTATATTGTTGATCTTGCAGGTGTGTTGAATGAAATGCAGTCTCTGCATTTTGGTGCTCTTGTCTATAATTTGCTGCCTTTTGGTTTCTTACAGAGAAGAACTACTGTTATTTGCTGCAGGTGGCTAATTTTAAATTTATCGAGGAAGAAGACACTGCTGCAGAGGAAGAAGCTCAAAAAGAGCCTGTGGAAAATAAATATACCATGAACAATTCTGAAAGAACAAATTACTGGGAAGAGTTGTTACGAGACAGGTATGAAGTTCATAAAGTTGAGGAGTTCAATGCTATGGGAAAAGGAAAGAGAAGCCGTAAGCAGGTATTGTATCTTATTGATTGTGCAGGTTCCAAATGTTGTGGTGGTATTTATTGATTTCCTTGTATTATCTTGGGAAGATATATTGTGTATTCTTTTTGCTAAGGAATTTAACTTCTGCTCTCTGAATTTCTTCAGATGGTATCTGTTGAAGAAGATGACCTTGCTGGCTTGGAAGATGTAAGCTCTGATGGTGAGGATGATAACTTCGAAGCTGAATTGACTGATGGTGATGCAGCTTCATCTGGAACTCAATCTGGGAGAAAGCCCTACAGGAAGAGAGCTCGTGGTATATTTTGCCTGTCCTCCAAAGGTGTTAATGCTACAATGGCAAGAATATATAAATCATGTTTTGATCATTGTTTCAATTTCTAACGAATTTGGCAGTGGATAATATGGAGTCAATTCCTATAATGGAAGGTGAAGGAAAGTCATTCAGGGTGCTTGGTTTCAATCAGAGTCAGAGGGCTGCATTTGTACAGATAATGATGAGGTCAGTCCTTCTGTGATATGTCTTGGGTGCTATTTGATGAGTTGTTAATTTCCTCTTTCACTCCCTTTCTCTTTGTTGGTGAATGAATGTCATTTACTAGCTTTTTACTTTGGACAGATTCGATTGCAAGAATATTAAAGATTTGATGGATTTAAAATTCTGAGTCTTATCATGGTATTTTGATTTATTTCACTTCAGGTTTGGGGTCGGGGACTATGACTGGAAGGAGTTTGTTCCTCGCTTAAAACAGAAGACTTATGAAGAAATAGCAAAGTGACATTTTCTTCTTATTTGTTTGTTTGTTTTTTTATTTATTTCTTGCCAGATCTGTTTATATTATGGTGTTTTGAACATATCATAGTGGAGTCTTGGCTAGTATTTTACAGGTGATGACATTTTATGTTCATTTTCTATTGGGTTTGAACAGTGTGCATATATGTGATTAGAGCTCGTAGAAAATACAGCTGTGGAGTCTTTAACTCTTATCAGTTGGGTGTGCTGTAGAATGGATTGTTGCCGGAATCCATGTTAAAGTGCAGCACTTTAAGCCTTTTTTATCTCCTCTTCTAATAATTGGTTCAAAAACTTTTTATCAATCGTAGTTTCCTCATTGCGATTTTTGCTTTTGCAAATCTTATTCTCCAACCATGTTTCTCTTATTGCATGTGTGAGAGCATGAGAGCACCAAAGAGTCATTTATGTCCTTTTTTTCTATCTTATTTTCAGTTATGGTGGTCTTTTCTTGGCGCATATTTCTGAAGATTTAACCGACTCTCCTACATTTTCAGGTGATTGGCAATATTATAGTTTTCTTTACTTTCAATTTTTGGTTTCTCCCCTTTGTGTTTTTTGACATTTGATCTACAATATACAATCTTTGTTTGTAGATGGTGTTCCAAAAGAAGGTCTGAGAATTGCAGATGTACTAGTTAGGATAGCTGTCCTGCTTTTAGTAAGTAATAAGGTGAGCATGCCAAAATGGATTCTTGGAGTTTATTCTTCTCCTTTTTCTTTTTATAAATTTCAAATGTGAAAATGTTTCTTGGAGAAATATTGGTTTTTATGCATGATGTAAAATTTTGAATGTTCTTATGCATTTTGAAGGATACTTCAGACTAAATGTTTTAGGGAACTAAAAGAATAAGGAAAATATAAAAGTAATCTTAGTTAAATTATGATTGGAAATACTGTATATTTGAATTCTTTTTTTTTTTGTGCAAACTGTATATTTGAAATTAATGGAGAAGATATATCCATCCATTTTTTAGATTGACTCCTTGAATATATGGTCTTGTGATGTCAATATTTGAAATAACAGGTGAAATCTGCATCAGAAAATCCTGGCACCCACCTTTTTACCGATGATATTATCATGCGCTACCCGGCATTAAAGGGTGGAAAATTTTGGAAAGAGGAACATGATTTGATGTTACTGCGTGCTGTTCAAAAGTATGTATCTCTGAAGTTCTTGGACACACACTGCATGACTGTACTTATATTTTTATATGTTTGCATTTTTTGTAGTTAATAATGAAATAATAGTGACTGGTTGTGAGAAAACTAATGTTTGATGGTCAATATTTCTCAAAGTTCTTTTCAAGTGTGTTGGTGCATGCTCGAACCTCTTCTTTTTCTGTAATAAATGAGTCTGCTGATAAATTTGTGGCCAGTTTTTTGTACTCTTGAAGTCTAGTGAAATTGGGGGCTCTCATGCCTATGACACTTTTCAAATTATAGTACAAAGTATGCACTTTTTCCAACCAGTCTAACTCCAACCTAGTTGACTTTGCAGTTGGATGGGCGTGCTCCGCCCAAGTGAGCTTTCTGCCTGATACTGCCTGTATGCAGTTTATTATAGGAAGTCTTTGATGTAAAAAGAAGTAACACATGTGCTATGTTCATTAAGTTCAGATCTCTGTGTTTGTGTTATCATGAGACCTACATTTGTTCCGTTAGCATGCAGATGCCTGTCTGTTTGGTTCCTCTGATAGCTGCTTCTGCCTGTTGATATTGTACTTTTGGTGTACCATCGTCATGAAAAAATGTGTCAGAATTATGGAGTGATAATTTGCATGAAATTTATGATAGGCATTAGAGTCAACAAATTTTATGCATGATATATAGTCTAGTCTTGCTTTATCTACTCTGATGCAATTCTTGTGCTGCTATGAGTCATAATTTCAATTGGCCGTTATATTAATACCTTTTCACTTATCATTTACTTATTGGATTGTTAGGCATGGGTATGGAAGATGGCAGGCTATTGTTGATGATAAAGACTTGAGGTTTCCGGAGCTCATTTGTCAAGAGTTGAATCTTCCCTTTATAAATCTTCCTCTTCCAGGGCAAGCTGCTTCGCAAGTGCAAAATGGTGCTAATACAACCAATGTGGAATCAACAGGAAACCAGACTCGGGTAAATGCCTCTGGGAATGATGTAGGAGGCGAGGTAGCCCAGGGAGGTACTGATGCTACGAACCAAGCACAATTATACCAAGATGCTACCGTTCTGTATCATTATAGAGATATGCAGAGAAGGCTGGTTGAATATATCAAGAAAAGGGTGCTTCTCTTGGAAAAAGGGCTCAGTGCAGAGTATCATCAAGTACATTATGTAAGTCGAATTACTTCTAACAGAAATTGGATGTTGTCTTGGCTAAGGGTGTTGTTCTGTTGTATGATAAATGGCTGGCTTGGTTAGAAGTTCCAGCCTAAGCTATTCTTAACTTTGGCCTATAGTGTACTATAATTTTTTAAAAGAGAGAAGCACATCATATTGCATGCAAGAACATCCATCTACAATGTAAAGACTAAGTAAATGAAAAAGTAATAATACCAAGTCAACAGAGAAGTAGGTTAGCTTTTTTTTTTTTTGGGGGGGGGGAGGGGTGGGGGTGTGTGTGTGTGTGTGTGCAGGGAAGGTGGGGTTGGTTTGGATGGGAGAACTGTTGTCATCCGGCATTATTGATTATATCAGTATTTTTTGCTTGAAGAGCTTGAGTGCTGACACATTCAATGATTTCTATTTGTAGCCTTGACTTATTTTCTTATGGTAATATGAGCCTATGTATAAGTCGGTGTTTTTACTCCAGTAGTGTTTCCCATTTGCGTTTTTTATTTTATTTTATTTTATTTTTCTCATCACTTTTGAACTGATTGTAGATTTTGAATTTTGTGAAGTTGTCATTTCTGAATGATCATTGAACAACACGATGAAAAGAGTTTTGTTGTTTTTATGGGGGTTTCTGGAATGACTTCTGTATTTGGAGCTTTGAATGTGGGATCTTAGTAGCATTTGATTTGAAATGGAAATTAGACCTACTCGTGTCATTTCTCAAGTGCATTAGTAATAAGTAGTGTTACGCAATTTTGCCAATTGAGTTTGTTCTGGTAAATTATAGTTTTGACTTCTTGAAGCATCTCTACTGCTATCTACATTTAAATTCTGTTTTCGAGTCCTTTTTATCTGTGTCCTTATGTTGCAAAGTTTTTCATAGTTATTACCATCTCGTAGACAATCTGTTTGGTCTTGTTCAATGGTTGGCCATTCAGCTAGAAACTTTCTTCTAGTTTCTTGTACCATCAACTCCGTGTTTCATGTTAACTCTGACAAACTTGAATATTCTCCAAAGCTAACGCTAGTTTGTGGCTGTTGAATGAAGATTGAAATTAACTGACACTTACAGATGCTTGCGGACTTACTGTTTTTCTCATCCTTAATTTTGCTCGGTAGACTGAAATGGAAGAAGATGAGGTGACAGGTGAAGAGCCAGAGAATGGACAAAAGGTTGCAGACATGCCAAACGCAAGCTCGACAGAGGCACCTTCCCAAGTGTTTGACCATATAGTTCCGATAAATATGATCTGTAAGTTGTAATTCTTGAAGCATAAAACTGGTTGAGAATAGTTTTTACCTATTTACAATTTATCAGACATCGTTTTCGTATATGAGTACCATTGTCATGTACAGGACAGGTTAAATTCAACAAAGGAAAGAGATTATTTGTTTCCTTTTAACCATTAATTGTTTGCGTTCTGGATCATGTGGAGTCTAAGAATGATTTATATATAATAGTTTATGATCTAAAAGAAGGATAGAGAATGTATACGAGTCGGACTGTCTCCTGTCTTCTCTCTTTCCATGCCCGCCTGAAAAAATGGAAATTAGATAAAAGAGAGCGATAACTGGTCCTCTATCACCCTCCCTTCAGCTTTATAGGCTTTCCCTGTGTCGGTTAAAGAGTTGCTGCCTAGGGTTGTATGATCTTTTACTGTTTGCGAGTCTGGCAATGACTTGAATTATCCTTGTGCAGCATTTGAAGAAATTTCTGCAGCTGCTTGCAATGATGATGCAGATCGATTGGAATTGTCTCAGCATTTCAATAAGGTACATGCTTGTATTTGAAGGGGCTTGAATTTGTAGGATCAAGTGGATAGGATGTTATTGCACTCTGTTCAGCACTCCAGAAACGGAGATCTAAGCAAGTGAGATCGAGGGTCATGTTTAAATTAACAGCTTTCCTGTTTTTCCAATTTGTTGCAGATGTGCAAGATATTGGGGGACGATGTTTGTGACAAGGTTCAGTCAAGCCTCAGTTCAGAGAACCTCCAATCATTGGAAGAAACCTGTGGGGACATATCTCGGATTCTTTCACCCAAGCAGCCTATACTCGAGACAGCTGCCGGTTCAAAGGAATCACCGAGCGCTGCTGCAGAGTCCATTCCACCACCTAACCAACAGCCTGCCATTGTGACAGAAACTGAGATGGCGGATTCACCAAGCGAATCTGAACCAGAGAAATCTGTTGCTGATGCTGTGGTTTAGTGGAACTGGAAAGGAAACCACAGTGAAATCTGAAACGGGGGTCATCGTTTTCGGTTAAGAATAAATGCTTAATATATATATATATATATATATATATATATATATATATATATATATATATATATCAAGGCTAACCTGAGCCTACTAAACTTTCCTAGTTTATCTTTCAATAATTCTACCAGGACATGAATTCTAAGGAATCCTGCAGGTATAAAGACTTTAAGGATATAGCTTTATTTTCAAAATCATAGTTTTTTATTAAATTTTAGTTTGCTTCTCTTTTAAAACTCACTATCCTCCATAAAATGTTCTTTAAAATTTCCATTTTCAAGTAAAAAGTTTCAATGTTAATGTTCATTTTTAAAAAAAATGGAGGATTCAATGCTAATTTGTTGGAACTATAAAATTCTTTGATTATAAGAAAAAATAATCGCACACAATCCCACATTTTCTGGAATGTTTTTTTTTTGTTGCATGAAATGTTTTATAGCTAGGGCATAAAATTAATTTTCACGTGCTTATTTCTCGTATCAAAAAATTAGAACTTTTTATCGGATAATTAAAGTAATTTTTTTATCGAGTAATTAAAAAAAATTATGACATAGTAAAAACCCAGTCTAAGCTTTCTAAATTTCACCTCAATTATTATAAAAAAAAAAAAAAACCCTTTGTTAAAGTATTAGGTCCCGAAAAATCCGAACCTAAAGCAAAGCGTGTACTAATGCAAAGCCAACATAATAAAATTTTCATGATGCAGGGTTTGGCCCAAAAGCAATTACGAGTATTTATTCATTATACAATATTAAACAGAGGCTAGCTGGAAACCAACAAACTGGAAAAACTGAGCTCTTAAGATGTTATAGGACAGAATAAAGAACTGCAAGTTGCCAGGAATAGACAAGAAAGAAACAGAGAAAAGGTTGATAAAAGGCAGAAATAAGAACATAGATTTGTTATCAGTTACACGAGGCAAAACTATGAAGAGCAATGCTTGTAAAGCAGATCCTTCTTTGGCTGTTAGTAGTTACATTCCAATCTCAGATGCAAGTCCTGGTGGAATAAGCATTGCATCAAAAGTTCCCATCCGCTGGATCCCTTTGTTCCTGCATCAATAACAAAGATAACCACTGTCACAATTATGGCCAAATGGTCAGAATTGCAAAATCCATGTTTGGTGTGGCTATGGTTATTGATGGACCAATATTCAACAGCAAAAAAAAGAGATGTATATTTACTACTGAAAGATAGTAAATCACCAAGTTCTTCAGGTTCCATCTAGTTTGTAGATACTTTTTAATCCAAGAATCCTATGCTCTAACATTGGTTGATTGGATAAAAATGGAACGGCTAAACCATGACAGAAATTTGGAGAAACTATAAAGCAAATGGCATAGAGATTAAAAAAAATCCTCTTATTACACGAACTCAAGCCTAAATATGAACTGTTTAAGACCATGCAAGTAATGTCAACATTATAGACTCTCTCCAACCAGATCACTGACCAGGATGTACTGACTGTAGAATCTATTTGGAGTAGACTTAATGCAGTTTAGCCGACTGGCAACAGAATTAGGACAGGGAGGAACCAGATAAGACCGGCAAATGACAGTGTAAGATCAGCACTGGAGCATATAGACCTTGCAAAATTCATTGTCTACATCCCAAGTTAAATGATAGAAGCTCATTAGCATACAGTATCGCTTCTGAATTTAAGGAAAGATCAACTCTCGATTTAAGATATATTTTATTAGAAACGATCTTTTCTACTTATGCACCCATATAAAACGTTAAAATAAAATTAACGTCCATCAATACTTGATATTCTAGCTAGACGATAGAAGAAGATTCAAGGTCTCCCAATTTATTTGAACCCCAAGCTGATATATACCAGAAGAAAACACACTGTGGACTAAAATGAATGCTAATAAGTAATGTGTCCTAATGCCAATTTACTAAATTGGTACAGTATGCTTTGGCATATCATTCTAGAATTGTTTCATAGGAGAGAAATAACTGTATGTAAGACGTACAAATCGTTTGTTTATTTGCCCAAAGATTTCTCCTTTCAGCATGCATCCATATCCTTGAGTATCTTTAGTAGGGCTAATTTGATGGCTGAAACTAAGAATATAATTTAAATATCAAGTATAGAAGAAACTACAAGCAAAGAAAAGATATGATTAATCTTACCCGTTTCATCATTGCACTAGCCAGATCTTCCAAGGAGCCAATGCTATCAGGAATGAAACTTCCCTGAGGCCTTGGCTGGACTGCAAGATACCTTTCCTTTTGAATAACTGATGGCTCCATACCTGAGTTTTCACCTTCATTACGCTTGATGGATAAGGGGTCAACATAATTTGATGGTCCAAAAGAATCCAGGTCCATATTTCTGTGGAAACTTGGGTTACTTTGGTCCAAGCACTGACCCAACTCAGCCATAGCACCATTAACAGGGATTGAAGAGTTTATTGAACAACACATAACATTTGATTGGTAAGGAGCATCTTTTCTGGGGGCATTCCATTCTTGAGGAGCACTTCTGAACATTTGCCCTGCATTACAGCCGATTGGGGATGCTTGGCCTAGTAAATCTGGCTTTGAATCCCGCAATTGATTGGAAGGAGGAGTCATGGAAGTAAAGTCAGATAAAGGATTCCCATTTTTGAAGCCCATTGCAGAAACACTGTCTCTCAAATTACTAGCATGCAAAGTGGCCTGCTGAGAGCTTACTTCTAACATCAAGGGGTTGTTTGTAACACCAAGAAGGGGATTATTGGAGCATCCAGTTGTTCTTGCATTCATTAAACTGCCAGAAACAGGGAAAACACTCGTATTATCAGCAGTTGGCAGCTCTCCGACACCCTTGTTATTTTGTAGTTGATCAAGTTCTAAAGACATTGGCAACCCTTGCAGTATATTAGCATTATGGTTTCCAGGAATTATGAAAGATTGCAACTTGCTCTGATCACTACCGGTATTGCCCAAGTTCTGCACATGATTTAAATGCATCATTCCCGGAGAAGGAAGGCCATGCATGCCTAGCCCAGCAGGCGTGTTCAATCTTCCAAGCACCCCACTAGGCGGGAGAGATCTAAAGGCTGCATTATGAAGCTGATCCGATCCGGTAAAGGTATGGAAATTCCCAAGTCCATTCAGAGACCCCACTCGCAAATAGGTAGAATCTGCACTTCCTACGGCTGCTGCCATATTTGCTTGCTGGTTTGCCAGACAGGTGATTCTTTTCAGGTAAAGCCTATATTTCTGCAACCAGAAAAATCAGATAGTTAGCTTCCTGGTAAGTTTTGGATATAGTAACTATGGCAGGAAACTTAAGAATTAATGCCTGGAGATGGCTGGCAACATTTTCTCTGGTAAGCTTCTCAACATTCATCAATTCTAGGATCTTTTTAGGCACAGCCTCTGCATAACAACCATGTGAAAAGTTA
The DNA here is from genome assembly GCA_031772115.1 of Heritiera littoralis. Taxonomy (NCBI): domain Eukaryota; kingdom Viridiplantae; phylum Streptophyta; class Magnoliopsida; order Malvales; family Malvaceae; genus Heritiera; species Heritiera littoralis. The sequence goes on from JAPDPK010000003.1 coordinate 1,200,608, forward strand.
AAAACCGAAAACTTCAGGCAAAAGTAGAATCACTGTGAAATTAAACAATAAGCCAGAGGGCCTAGAACTGAATAATGCAGGGATTCAACAGGTGAGATATCATCTAAAATGATCAGAATATTCTTGCATAATAGCTACAATAATAAGAGTTATTACAAATTAAAAATGAGGGATAGACATGTGAGTCAACAAAACAATAGTAATAATAGTTATGCCATTTATGTAGCCAAATCTGAGAAGTTAAGAACATACTGTCGATGCCCAACTGCTTAACCGCTGCAACAAATTTGTGATGCAAGTCTACCGACCAAACAACACGAGGTTTCTTTTGTGTTGATGGATCCTCATCGTCATGCACATTCTCATCACGCTCTTCATCTTCATCTTCATTCTGGTCCTTCCGCTTTTTGTTAAGCTTCCCACTCTGATCAAGATTTCCTATCCCTGCTGCCTCACCACTGCCAATATGAGCCTTGTCTTGGCTGCCAGCATTATACCGATCTTTCCTGTCAAATTTCTTTCTCCTGACTACATGTTGCCATATGTTTTGTAACTCCTCAATTCGAACAGGTTTCAGCAAATAATCACAAGCTCCATGAGTAATCCCTTTCATCACAAGCTTGGAATCACCATTTCCAGACAACACTGAAAGCATTTTATCATATCATTAGTTAAAATAAAGATCCAGTTGATCTTACAACTTCAACATAAATCGAAAGAAAGCAAGTTTGTGAAGTATCAGCTTTGTAATCAACTTTGAATTGGCTAATGTCAAATTAATGCAAAGTGATCCAAAATCCAAATTTTCTGAATTAGTTTCTTCTTTTGCATGGGAAAACCAAAATCTGGAGTTCATGGATAAAGAATTGGTCTCAAATGTTGAAACTTAACAAAAATGTCACAAGAATATAAAAGAAGCAAGAAGAAAAGAGCATCAGTACTAGCTTACTTATGACAGGCAGGTCCATCTCAAGCCCCACAAGCTCAAGTAACTTAAAACCATCCATGTCGGGCATATGAACATCGCTGATAACCAAGTCAAACTTGTTCTTGTTTTCTCTCAACAACTTCAATGCTGTGACAGCCTGACTTGTTGTTGTAACTGCAAAATACAAAATTTTCACACTAAATGAACTATCATTTCTAACATTTTCAAAGATTCAAAATCCACAAATACAGTAAGCTGAATCAGTATATCAATGATAGCAAATTAAAAGACTGAACTAGGATGTCACGAAAAGAATCCAGCATGGCAAAATTATCCGAAGGCATGATTATTGGAGATTACATAACAGGAAATCACCAAGTCATGAACAAAATCTCATTTAAAGAAAAAAAAAGACACGAATCTAAGAACTATCTGCAAAAATCGAAGCGAAATCGAAAAATGATATCTTTCTTTAGATTTTCACAACGCAAATGAGATGAATGAAGTCCCCAAAGTTCACAAAGATTTCAACTTAACGGAAACCAACCAACACCAACAACCAAAACAACTACAAATACTCAACAAAAATCACAAAACCAAGAACCCAATTCTATAAACTCATAGAAAAGTAGAGGTTTAAGGGAAAAAACCATTGTACTGGCATCGACGAAGCAGAGTCTCGAGCAGTAAAAGGCAAGTTGGGTCATCGTCAACGGCCAAAACTCGCATTCCAATCGGAAACTGATCCTTTTGTTCATTTATTACGCGCTCTACTGTCATTTTTTACAGCCTTTTTTTTTTTTGCAAGATTAAACACTCTGTTTCGAGGTTTCGGACAAGACCCAGAAACTAAAATGACAGAAATTTGAGACAGAGTGAAGGGCAGAGTAACAACTAACAACTGATTAAGGAACGTGATTGCTAAGTTTAGAATATGGAAAAAGATTTCGCCTCTACTAATATTTTAAGAGACAGTAAGCTCGGTTTTCGTCTCTGTTCTTCTTTTTAACTCAGAGAGAAGGAGAAAGAGAAGAATATAGAATATGGAAACTAAGCCAAGAATGGCAATTGACGGTGAAAGCTGGATTCACAAGGAAGACTGAAATTGATTTTCTTACCATTCCTGGTTGAATGATTTTTACCCAACGGAAAACTGGGAATAAGAATTTTCATTTTAAGCATTCTTTATAGCTCGTAGTAATCACGCCACTGTTAACACTGTTTTTCCTATGCTTCTGTTCCAAGAAAAGCAAATTCCAAAAATGGGTTGATGAAATTGAGGAAAATAATAAATTGAGAATTTTTTAAATTTATTTGGTTATTTAAGTCTAAGATTACACGCTCTTTCTTGTTTTATTGTTGTCGTGTATAACTTTTGATTGCATTAATTTAATTTTAAAATGAATTAAACTAAAAAAAATGGGGCTATTTATCATTTTTTATTCAATCTGACTTTCTTTCCAGTTCACTAACAACAAATATTAAAAAAATAATCCTTATAAACAATATATCTACTTATTAGTTATTGATTCTTAGCTATAAATATTAAATTCTACTTAATTAGTGTTTAAAAAAAGAGTTTACCTTTTTTATTATTAATAAATAAATCTTATATACAATTTTTTATTAACAAATAATATCATAATATTTCATTAATTTACAATTTTACTAATATTTATTTTTAAAAGTTCTTGTTTTTTAAATTTAATTGATCAAAGAGAGTCATAATAGTTTGTGGGAGTTGACACAAATGGTAAGATTCAAATTCTCATAACCTCTCATTAGTAGAAGTATTATAAATTTCGTGAATGTCCAATGATTCTGTTGATAAATTGACGGTATATTTTGAATGAAATAACACTTGTTGTTTTTAAAATTTTTAAACAAAAAAAATGTCATTTCATAACATAACAAATTTAAATATCAATAATATATCAAATATAATTTTTTAATTAATACAAAAAACTAATAATTTTTTAATGGAATAATTAAAAAAAATATAATATCCCAAGAGACTTGAATTTCAGATAAAAACCATATCGTGTTTTCAACCCATCATAAATTATTTAATTATAAAGAAATGAAAAAAAAAAAAAAAACACAACAAAATTAACGTTCGAAAAGAAGAGTTTGGTTTGGTTTCTGGTGGTGATGGGACCACAAAAAATGGCAGGAAGTACGAAACACGCGAGCGAGAGCTGAGCATGCTTTCCTTTGTGGACAAAAAAAGTATTGGCTCTCTTGCCAAAGTGTGAGGCTGTTATTTTTTTTCTTATTTAATCAGCTAATCTTAATTACTAATCTAATAATCCATCTTTATCGGCTTTGCCTTTATAAAGTGTTCTTCTTTTAAGGCCTTAAAGTCTTTTAATTTTACACCCTAAAAAAGGTAAAAATGCCTAAAGACAAACCTGGGTTTCCTTGGTAACTGCTAACTAACACTGTCACAGATGAGTCAAAGCAGTCAAAATATGGGAGAAGAAAACAAATCTATCCAACTAAAGTTATCATTCAAATGTATATATGGATTAATGGATGTTAAGTTGGTAGATTTTACCTTGTTAGCTCGTACAAAGTTAAGACTGTTTTCATTCTCCAAGTATAAGCATCGAGATTCTAGATTCAAATCTGTAAAATTTTCGTATTTCAGAGATAAACAATACTCAAAATAGTTTTACCATGAGTACTTTCCACAACAGATTTTGCTCATTTACTGCTTAATATTTTTAATCACAGCAATCAAAAGCATAGGCAAGAACAGTAGTGAAAGAGAAAGAGAGGGCAGGCCAGAAAGGATCAAAGCCAACAACTTCTGTAAAGTTTGGTGGGAGAAAGTGAAATAATGACTAAATGAAATGCAATCAAAAGCGAGCTAGCGAATCACTTGTTGCATGAACTCCCACTACTTCTGCGTGCCATTTTAGTGGAGATGACTGTGGGTAATGTGGGTTCCAGATTGGAAAAAACTGCCATAATCTATTGGTTCTTGGTGCTGTGACGTATTTTTTGCATGTTAAGAGGGGTTTTTATCCCTTTAGTCCTTTTGGAATTGATTGAACTGCATTTACTTTCAATCGGCCAATCACAATCATTATCATATATCTTAACCAATCTTGCATCATCCTTTTTTTCTTCTTTGTTCATATGTTTCTTCTGCTAATCTGCATATAAAGTTAGCAAAATGAGTCCAAAGTCGACAAGACAAAGACTGTTCCCCTAATCAAACAATCGGATTAGATTTAGATTCTAAATGTTTTTTTGTGTTTATTATATATTGTCTGAACTTGAAATCATCTAATAATTGAGATTATTCTGTCCAGCACATACCAGAAAAGCTTTAGAACACCAACAACCAGTCTAGTTTGGTTAACTGCACTTGGCTCATCTTCCAAACCCCCGCTCCCCCAACAACAGATCAAGAACATTCTGATGATTCTGCTTACTTTTTTTATTGTTTGCATTATCATTGATGATAACTTAATTCACATCTTGAAGGATCTTACAGCTAATGTGGAAGCAAAACTAGAGATAAATCTAATGAATTTGTTTATGATTATCCATGGAATATTCAAATGGGTTCCCACTTTTAATGATAACAGGAAGCCTGGGTTTCTCTTATCTCATTCTGCAACAAACCATAAAATACTCCATACTTTATTTTAATATATTTATACCTAGCAGATTCATGTTGGTTGGAAAATCTTTGAGATTCTTTGCTTTGTGAGGTCACATGATTATATTTATTTTCCTTTGGGTGGGAGCACAAGGGGGAAGAGCAACATACCTTTAACTTGAAAAAATGGTTTAATAATGTATGCTGAAGCTGAAGTTTAGCCAACATTGTCTCCCGCAAGGGATATATGCCCACAATATTAAAACAGGTTGAGTGGCTTCCTACAATCTTCTTTTTCACAAATGATATTATGGTTGAGGTTTTTTCCACTTCATAAAACAGGGCTGCCTCGTTCTTATATTATGAGATATCAGAGGGGGATGAGAGGAAAAGTAACACTTGCATCAACACATCCATAGGCCATAGCTGCAGTGCAGTGCTAATCAGCAATCCAGCTGGACTATAACTTTTGGGCATATGGATACAAATCCAGTGTGGGTCTTGAACTTGAAATATTTGGGCTTATGGGTTCATTAAATAGTCCAAGTTGATTATAGTTTTGTGTGGATTATTAAATAATTGTAGACTATGTGAGCCGTGGATGCTTGTTTTGGGTGGAAAAGTGTGAATGTGATTTCACAATTTTTTCTTATGATGAAAATATATTATAAGCTGCATGAAAAGTGTGACTGGGATTTGCTTAGATGTATTAGCTGATTAACTTTTCATTCTTCTTTCATTTACTTCTGGTTAGTTGCCTTGATCTGCTGCTTAGGCTGAGTTACTTAGCTACTACTGCTATAATGTTTTGGGTTTAATCAAAATTTTAACAATGCAAAAACATTCATTAATAGTAAAAATATTGATGCTCATTGAATTACTTCTACCTTTTCTTTTGCTCAAATTGGAAAGCCGAAGTTCACAGGCTTTTCTGTCCTTGATATCAAAAGAATTACACCTGGGAAGGTCTGGAATGCAACTATGCAGTGCTTCACTTCCTCCATGGATCATTTCTCCCTGAGTTTTCTTGCATTATCCTTTACTCAAATTCATTCTGTGTTAAAGAGTTTCTTTCAATGCGAGCAGTAACTCAACTTCAAGTGGATTAAATGGCATTAGATCTGCTTCATTTGTTAACCTCTCATCAATGGAGTCATGGAGTCCCAGTAATTATGCAAGTCATAGAACTCATATAATTGAACCATATATTTCTGCACTGATCCTGAACAAGGCTTTCTCATAGCACCCACTGTCTATACTGCAACATTTTCTGCCAGGGATTTGTCAGACAATCACTTAACTGAGTAAGTTCTTAAATCTCTGAAGTTCCTGTAAGTTATGGGCATTAAGAATGTAATACCAAAACAAATAAGAACAACCAGCTGTAACATTCATTACATTGTGCCTTTGCAGGAACCCAGAAGGTAGTTTTAAATTTTGTCATAATATATCCCTGTTCAAGCATGACTTTCCATCAAGATCTAACTTTCTGCTGCACAAATTCTATAAAACTCCATACTGCATTCTGAAGCTATATATGTTTCTGTTTGTACTTGTCTGGCAGAGGCTGATGCTTCCAAATTTCAATGCTGAAGACCGATATTTCCATAAAAGAAGCAGCAGGTTAACCATGGGGAGGTTTTAAACATTAAAGCAACTTTCAAGATGTCATTGGGAGGGGAGGATTTGGAGCTATGTGTCATGGAGACATGAAAGATGGCACTCAAGTTGCTTTAAAGATGCTTTTTCCTTCATTAACCAAAGGGTCAAAAGAGTTCTAGTTTATGGTTGGCCATGCAATCATGACAAGAAATAAAAGAGTTGTAAATTTCAGGCTAGCCATGATTCAGAATTTGAGCTAGGCGAGAATGCTGCAAAGGGAATTGGATTTGACCCTAAATGCACAAATTTAAAGGGTGCACGAACTATGGGAACATCAACATCATTCAACGTTGCATTGCCGTTGGATTTGGAGGGTTCTGTTAATACTGCCATGAGTGGTTAAATTCATTGTAGGAAGTAATCAAATGGAGGCAGCCAAATTTGGAAAAGAGAAGGAAACAAAGAAGTTGTTTCTGTAGAGAAGACATTTGGAAAAGCAACACACTTTAAAAGACAGAGCCATAACCTAACTGTATTATTAGTGTGTCTTTACTTTTCAATGGAGTTAGAGAATTTTTACAAAATTTCTAAGAAAAAGACTGTTACCTACTGTTTTTTTCTGGCCTACAAAGCAAGGATATCTTCCACTTCCTTTTATGATATTCCCAAATCTCATTGCCATGATCCTCTGTCCAACCATTAGGTTACACGGACAACTCACAAGTCAAATGAGTTTTCAAGTCAAGATATTGTAGCATTGTGTTATGATATATAAATAAAGATTTGAGACGTTTTTTAATATAAAATCGTAAAATCTTTCAATCAAAACAAACAATACCATATGGGTTGCGTATCAGTCTCCATAGTCAATCTATTAAACTTCTATCTAGTTGAATTCGAGCTGGATTTTTTTTTTTGATGTAATTCGAGCTGGACTTTGTTTGTAAATAATGTTGGGTCTAAATCTTGTGGATCTGAGTAGACCTAAAGTTGGAGCTAATATGTGAATTTTTTTCAGTCTATTGGCCACAGTAAAGATTGGTTGTTATTATGATTATTATTATTATTTTTTTTGGTTACATATTATGATTATTATTATTATTATTAGTGGATGGCTGGATTATTTTTTTTGTTATTATGATTATTATTATTTTTTTTGGTTACATATTATGATTATTATTATTATTATTATTATTATTATTATTATTATTATTATTATTATTATTAGTGGATGGCTGGATGCTTACAATATGCAAAAACTTAGCTAAAACAGTACAAAAAGCTTGCACCAAAAACAATAACATAAAATCAAGCACTACCAATTTTCTTTCAGAAGTCTTGTATTTAGACTAAAAGCAGCCAGTTACACATATGCATTCTCTTGTCCTGAAGTGGGTTTGGCTTTATTTTCAAATACACACTTTCTTGACCACAATAGGGCATGGAAATATGAATTATAGCTTCATTTCTCATGGAAATGGATGATGGATTGGACACATGTTCTTGTGCTCTTATTTCTGGAATGCCCTTGCCAAAGTTAAATATCTTAAGCAACTTGGCTATGGTACTTTGATGTGCATCTCTGACATGTCAAAACAGGAGAAGAACTAGGAGGAGGAGCATGTTATCCTCTTTAAAAGTAGTTGTGATGTCTTTAGGTATTTGATGTGGAAGTGATGTTTTTCAGGTTCTTCAAAGTCTAGACTAGGTGGAAGACCAGACATGGAGATCTGAAAAAGAGATCCGGTTGAATTTGATTAGACAAAGTAATTGCCTATAAAATCATGTGGGTTGTTTGTATTACATAAGCCAACGAAAGTGAAATGCCCAAATCCACTCATGCCTCGTTTTTCTTCTCTGTCAAACAGGTCTTGTGGGGTTAGGATGGGATGACATTTAGTTGGCTAAAATGACATTTGCTTTGCGATAATAATTGTATAAACAAAAGCTAAGATTATGCTTATCTCAAGGGTTAATCCTATGGGATATGTTCATGTTAAACTAATAATTATTCTACATCAGATGGCACTATCATAGCACGAGGGCTCCACATCAGCTTCACCATTTCTTTGTCGGCCATTTGTCACTGGCCCCCACCATTATTAGCCCCTAATACGACAAATTAAGTTAACATTGTTGACATGTAATATGACCCAGGATAGGAAAATTCCTTCAAGTTTACTTGTCACCCCGGATGAGAAAACTGCTGGTGGCTTCTGGGTTTAGTCGTGGTAGAAATGTTTTACACATGGATGATTCTCCAGCTAGAATTCCTTTATGTACTTTCAAGAGTCGAGGGGGACTATTGCTGCAACAATAAATATTGTTCACGAACTTAAGTCACGAAAATAACTTTTTTTACGTACTATTCAGGAGTTGATTTTCAGATTACGAGACCTTTTTTTCAACTTTCACCAGCTTTTGTTGGTAACTAACTTGTGAGTTTGATTAACTTTTCAACCGAAGCACTTGAAACTCGATTGAACGATTGATTTCTCTGAGTCAAGTCCACATATTTCATTTCGTTTGGCAGTGTATCTAAGCAACTTATCTGCAAATCTAGCTACTAGCTAGCTAGAGCTGCTAGACACGTGTTATCATGATTCATCATTCAGTCTAGTGGCAACTACAGACAACCTCACCTTAAACAGCAATCATACAACGTAGAATTTTCAAATCAATGTATTCCAAACACACAGTTTCTCGACGACATACACCACAATCATGATCCATGGGACGGTGATCTCCAATTCCCCACCAATGCGCCAATCAGCGCTCCATCAAATCAGCGCAACACAACATTTTTCCAACAGGAGGCACTTGTGTATGTTTGCGCGTTTGTTTCGATAATAAGTATGCAATAGAGTATGGGAAAAGTGAGGCAAGAAAATCCAAGAAATTAGAAAAGTAAAGCCCCACAACAGGGGTAGAGGTGCACGCTCAAAGCAACTGGCTGGGGACATGGTGCCCCTGCTTGATGGAGTTGAAGTACATAGGAGAGTTGTGTCGTCTACAATACATAAAGGTCAGATTGTCTCCCCATGATTGGGCACTTTCAACACTCTCAAAGCGTAACATTAGCAAAACTAAGAACTCCAGCTTGAACCTGATGGTATTGCAGGGAGATTTGGTGCTTGAACAATGTGTGTTATCCCTCCGGGCTCGGATAGCAAGTAGTCAAAGGAGTTCGGGTTCCAATTAAAGCTAGGGTTCAAGTGAGTGACAAAGAAACCTACTCATCTTTTTTAAATAAAGGAAGGACTGTAGGGTTTATAGTGCTTCAGGCCTTGTTTAATATTCCTTATATAGCGGAATATAGCACACAAAAGCATTTGGTTCCCTTCAAGAAAAGATTTTATTCTTTTATGCTATCAACAACAACACTTCATCGTCTACAAACAAAGGTGATTTTCTAACTTTCCTATGGAATCTCTGAGGAAAGAGCCTAGTCCTTCTGAGAGTTCCTCATGCATCGTTTCCACACGAGAGGCCCCTCCAGGATCAGATGAAGCACTCAAAGATCGAGAACAGGAGGCAAAACCCAGTCTACAACTAGATCTAAAGCTAACCACAAGTGATTCTGATGATCGCGGGTTGAATCAAGAACTCAATCTTATTGATTCTTTGAACACAGCTGGTTCATCTGACAGTAGCGCACCAGAAACTCCCCAGCCTACAGATGGTGAGCAACGGGTTTTCTCATGCAACTATTGCCAAAGAAAATTCTACAGTTCACAAGCTCTTGGAGGACACCAGAATGCCCACAAGCGAGAAAGGACTCTTGCCAAAAGAGGACAAAAGATGGGAGCTCATATAGCAGCCTCAGCCACAGCTTTTGGGCACCCCTATTTTCACCACAACCATTATTCAAGCTTGGCTTCTCTTCCACTACACGGTGCATACAATAGATCTCTGGGAATTCAGGTACATTCAATGATCCATAAACCTTCTCATATTTCTTCATCAACTGGGTTCGGAAATGCCTATGGACACCATAGCTGGTCTAGGCCTCCCATAGACCAACAACCAGCAATAGGGAAGCTATCAATGGAGAATTCCCATGCAATTGCCACAGCACCAACCTCTCGAGCAAGTGTTGGTAGGTTCAACATAATGAGGACGATGGTGGGTTCTCCGGCAAATGAGGTGATCGGTAATTGTTGGCGGTCAGGTGGTGGTAGTCTGAAGACTAAGCAGGAAGACATACAGAAGGTTGACCTATCCCTCAAGCTCTAATTGAGTATTATTTCTAAGAACGTATATGTATTTTCTGATTAAGATTTTTGTTTACTCTTAATTTCAAGCAATTGTCGTGTATATTTGATCATAGTGAAGTTTTGGATTTTGTTTCTTCATTTGTTTTTTTTCAATCCATACTCCAATACTCTGTTTTGTTCAAGCTGGTTCTGAAGTACTTGCTGAACTTGGAAGTTTGTGAATTGGGTTTTTCAATTCCCAACTATGGTGAGAAATAGAGCAAGAATCTCCAGGGTTTTCCACTCAATCAACAAAAGTTTTAAGTCCCAGACCGGTTATTTACTTGACGAAGTTTTGGTGGATTCTCATAAATCTAATAGGTTCACTTTATAATAAATAAATACTATAACAGCAAATCTTGCAATAATTTCATTGAATTTAGAAGATCTCACTTTGTTAACGAGAAGCTATGTATGATCTCAGTCATCCTTTTTCTTAAGTACTAAAACTCAAATAATTTTAGATTTTTTTTTTGATTGAAATAATAATTAATTTTAGATTTGACAGTTTATTAACCTGAATTATGTCTGATCAAATCTTGTAAAATGCAAAAATTCTCATATCGTAATTGGTATTAATACTTTTAACTTGCTAAATTGAATTTTCAATTTTTATCATTGTCGGCATATTATATTTTAAATTATTACGTCTATTGATTTGTTGAAAATAAGAGAGCCGGGTTACTTCTTAGAGCTTTAAAATAATTTTTTTGAGCATATATATATTTCTTTGAGTGTGGGTATGATCTTGTCCATTGCGAAAGAGAGTGCAGTGCGTCACTTTCACTAACTGATCCTTCAATCTAAGAAAGATTTGGTTTTATGATTATATAATGCAACAAATCAATCTAGCTTCTTAGCTTCAATCACATTTAATAATTTTTTGGGTTAATTTGATTGCTTTCATTCATCGACCATTACTTTCTTGGTCGAAGCAAGCTATCCTGACGGCTCAGTTTTAATTATACATCGACGTTTAACCTTTTAGACCTCGCCTTGGATTCGAAATTTTAGACTTCTATTGGGCTGGAAGTTCTTTTTTTATTTTTTTTATGGTACATGGTCAAGAAAATGTTTAGATATGTGAAACTTCCACAAATGATCTTTGTTGGTCAGCACTCGGGTGCTCGGCATGGTTATATACTTCTGTTTAAGCTTTTTTTCTCAAACTTTGGGCGGCCAGCGTTCTGCACAGATCTAAAATCATGATGTATCGAATAGACTATAAAAATATGTATAATTATTATCAAGTTTTAATTTGTATCGTTTTTGTGTTTTTTTTTAATATCGTTTTTCATATATTATTATTATATCTTGTTTAAAATTATCAGATTTCTTTTGAAACAATCCCAAGACGAAATTGACTTATTGTAGAACTTAAGTGGTGCCTTGTAGGTCCATCACAATACTGAATGTGATCATTTTCAATTTAAAGTCCCACCAAACAGAGGACAGATACATGCAACTCTTTAATAGTGACCCCAACATCCATCTTCAGTTCTTCACAAGTATCATGATCAGAATATTTCCTTCAATGTTAAGAATTCCTTCTGGACAACATCACTTCAAGTTTTTCCTAAATGATGTTTGTCTTTGACATCCCAAAAATGGGGAGTGGAGAAGGCCAAGATAATGGCAGCCATGATATAACATAAGGAAGCCCCCATGTCTAATACCTTAACCCATTGCTTGATTGCTACCTACTAGTAGTAATAGTAGTAGATGGCTTATCAGAAAGAATTTGTATAGTTAATCAATTCATTGGTATTAGCTTTTGGAAGTACAATATTAACATTAGAAAAGCGGAAATGAAAGAGGCTGCATTACTTCAAAAAGAAATGAAGTTCATCAACTAAAGCCAAATCGAAACAATGTCATGGAGCTAATTCATCACCAGCTGCACAATTCCATGAGAATTCATGAACAAATTTTGGAAGTCTGTTGCCTACAGAACATAATTCATCCCATGGTAAAATGAAGCATAAGTACATAAAAGATATAACACAATGCTATTATTAATCAATCTTTCCCAGAAGTATATGAAATTGAAATCACCTCCCAGCTTATCCTGTTTGGCTCATTAATAACAATGAACAGACCAGAGTAATTTGACTGCCAGACTCGAATCATCTGCATATATCTCACTTTACTGTGATACAAAAAACCACTGAATGCAAGAACAGTGTAGAATACAATATAATCTTATCTATAGCTTATTATTCTTGTTCTATAGTCAAAAACTCTAGCTCAAACTTGCTTCAAAAGGAAAAGGTAAGCGACCAAACCGCAAGGCTGTTCACGTCAAACAAAAGCAAGCCGAATGCCTTACAAGATCAGCCCTTATTATACCCCAGAAACAAATGAAAATGAAATCTAGTCACTTTGAGCAACATAAATAGCAAAAGAGGTTCAATATAATACAGCAAGTTGGTAACAATTAGTTGATGCAAAAAAAACTTCCCAAGAAAGCCAGTAGTAGCTAGCTTGTTAAGATCTACAAATAATTGATTTTTCTCAAAACATTACATGCCAGAACCTTGCTGAGAGCTGCTAAAAGGAACAAACTTCTAAACATAACAACCAACTTATATAATATAAATCAGAAGAATCCATGGAGCATACGTGTTGAAATTTCTTGAGATTCTAAAACCAAGAGTTTCCAATTAAGAAAGACAAAGAAGAATGAGCAATTGATTATGTCTTAAACCAACACAGCACCTGATAGAACTACAGTACACTACCTTGAGCAATTTTTAAGCTGTACAGCACCAAAAGAAAGTCAACGGAGGTAACAATACTTTAGTTAATGGTACTAAGATAGGCTAATCTTACTCAACCACACGCTTCCACACATCATATGGTGATATCAAGAAATAATGTACTTTCTTGCTAGCATGAAGCATGGAAGAATAGATTGAAAGGAAAGGTCAGGATTGAAATTTTCATGTACAAATTGGTATACTGTCTATGTAGTAATCACTAATTACCTTCCAACATAATCCTTCGATAAAAGTGATCGTAACAGACAGTACAACTAAAATTACAAAGCAAAGATTGCTACAGCACCACATACAGCTAGTTGCCAACTTTCAGACCTTAAAATTTGCTTAAAACATATGAAAGCTCTAAAATGAGAATCATCAAATGCATAGAATCCTTGGAGCTTCTTGTAACCAGCACCACTAGAGATTTTGCACAAAGAGATTACTTACCTTCATAATTCTGCAGCTTAAGAGCAAAGACAATAAAACTGATAGCATTCGAATGCCACAATACGGTGGATCAATTTAGATTTTATGTTTCAGTTTCAATGGCTACAAATCATAGAGGAATATAAACCAAAAATACCATGAACCTAGTATGGAAACTTCTACAGCAAGATCAAAAATTAAAAAACAAAACTCATTCTAACTTTCCACAAAGGATTTGACATTTCCCAACCACTGGATAAGTTCAATCCTGTCCTTGTTCATCATATAATCATGCAGAAAAACACAAAGTTCATTGTTTACCCCTCTCACTTGCAAGTAATCATGAAATGTTTTTTGAAGCTTCCCATTCATTTTCCTGAAACAACAACAACAAAACATAAAATAAAACCCATATTCAGTTTGCCAATCAACATTAAAAATTGCATTAACAAATTTGCAAGCTGTACTTCACAACATACCTGAAATGAGGTCCCATGTAAGGGTTAGTAATAATGTTATCACGATTCAGCAAGTAAACATTCTGAATCTCCAAACGATCAGGCCAAGCAGAGCACAAAAATTCCATTTCAGGACAACCTTGACCCTTGGAAATATCAACAAGCAAGCTAATATGAAGAAGCACATTTTCGCCATTGCTATCTTTTCCAGGTTTAGGAACAAATACACAACCATCAAACATGGTTGCTTCAATTTTAATTTCCTCACTGTCTCCATATTTTCCCCTCATTGTCATCCACTTCTCTCCTGGCCGGTCTTGGACCGTAAACGAATTGAAATTCGTAGCAGGCTACAAAATTTATAAAAATAAGAAAAAATATAAAACTTGGGATTCAAAACTTATGATCTGATTTGGTACCTGACTGGGAGGGGCATAGTCGTGCTGGTACTCGATCTCGTTGCTTAGAATTCTGAGAATGTTGGCATTGAATGGCGATTTCTGGGTTTTGTAGGTTGCGTATGGTTGGAGTTGGAAAAGTGAAGCTGCCGTTGCGATTCGTGTTTGGCCGCCATTAGTTAGGGTTTTTGAAGCACAAGCAGCAGAGACAACTGTTCTTTGAGCTGTTCGAATGAAGTGAGCCATTCTAGTTTTCCTGTTGGTGACTATAATTGTATCATTCAGGAATTGGGGTTTAAGAGTAGGGTTTACGTAAGGAATTAGGAACACAGAAAGTTAAACCAAAGAAAAAGAAAATTTCTCCTACTATTTTCCATTGATTGAGTTAATTTTCACTAGCGGTGTTTAAAACGCTGAGTGATTAACCAATCCTAATTGGGATGAGTCAGATTCTTGGGAAATTGTCAGAAGTTCATCACCAAGCATTAACAAACGAAACCTCGTCAATTGTCATGTCCCAGTTCATCTTCTAATAAACCTTGCTAAACCGAGTTAAATCTCGAATTTTACAACAACCCTTTTGAATAATGAATCAATGAAGGAAATCGCTTGTTTCCATATCAATTATCAAACATACATGAATAGAATTTGGCACGAAAGAAAAAGAAATATTTAGACAAGAACAAGCAGCCAAAGGCACGATCTTTCACTTCACATGTTCAAAGCGAGCTTCATGGTTTGCTCTCGTATTTGGTAGGCCTCCATAATCCATATGACATGTTTGGACCCACATTCTCTGGCCCTAAATTGTTTTCCAATCTGTGGCAAACAGCAGGCTGTGATTTGCCTATCTCCTAACGTGGTACTAACCGCATTCATTGTAAACATCTTAATATTATCCACTTCTTGATTTAAGATTATTGTGGTCGAAATTTTGAAGACTTGGCAAATTTAGGCCCATATTCGTCTTGCTAATTTCAGGAATCTTAAAATGAAAATTTAGGGATTATCTCAAATGATTCATTTAACTATTTTAAGGAATGTTATATTATGGATTTGAAGTTTAAACCTTAATATATATGATTAGGTTTAACAATTTTAATCATGACACGAATAAAAAATATAAAGGTGATATGGCTTAAAATTTGATAAAAATTATATATGAATAAAGCAAAAGTTAAAAAAAGATTGTAGCCAACAAAGATTAGCACAAGTGGTTAAGATTCGAATGTTGAATGCAAAGTATTTAAGTTTGAATTACTACGGTTCCATATTGATAAGCGATCTATAAATTTCGAATAATTTGCAGGTGAAAATTTAATTAGATTCATAAATTTCAATAATAAATTGATAATATGCTTTGGCCTTAAAAATGCAATAACCTCCCTTATTTTTATACTTTTTGTAACAAAAATTTATATAACATAAACTTTGACACAAATTTTTTGCATTTAATACGAATAAGAATTATATAGACAAATGGTTAAATCTGTCCAAAACTTAAAAATTTTTAACATAACTTTTTTATATTTTATATAACACAGGTACAATTTATATACGCAAATTGTGAGAGATAACATCTGCAGCTTTCTTTCTCATCTTTTCTTAGCTTTTCAAGTCTTGTAATATAAATATTCTTGCAACTGAAGCAGGGCCAGAGGCATGCCAAATGCCAGATGCCAGTGACTTTATACCGTGCACAATTCATACATCTGATCCACTGGATAATTCATCGGCAGCAGCTAATAATTCCAGAGTTTCAGCTTGACCAGCGACCAGCCGGCAAGATGCCTCTTAACCACCGTACACAGGCGCAGAAAGCCAGATATCGATAATTGAATGGCCGTGGGCTTGGCTGTGCATTTCCTAGGCAGGCTCGATCAACCCTAGCTTAAGGCAATAATTGCTTGTCCGTCTACTATAAAAATCACTTGGATGCACGCGGGCCCAGAAACCAACCCCACACCCACACCCACGCCCACGGGGCTACAATAATTTCTCTTTGTCCCGCAGCTCTGTGTTGTTTATTACTCATCCCATTGTCATACTTCTTGTGGAATCCAATTTTGCATCGTCAGTCACGGATGTATAAAATTAAATTGATAAGATAATCACCTTGGAAGAAGAATAAAAAGAAAAAAAAAAGGGAAGAAATATGACAAAATTAATGATAAAAAGTGTGCTGTATATTCAACAACTGCTTTGATTTTCAAATCTTTCATCATTTTCTACTTTTCTTGAAAAATGATAGTATTAATGTGTTATGTTTTGAAGACAAAGTTTGCAAATTTTATTCATTTTTTGTTTTTATTCAGTTGAGGCAATTTAAAGATAAACAAGATCGATCAAAGCTTAATTTAATTATTGTTATTTTTCTTCAAAAAAAAACTAATTTAAAATTTGAATCTACTCTCTCATCGTACCTTCTTTAGAAAAAAAAAACATAAATAATTATTAAAATTTAAATTTCAAATTTACTGAGAAAGTTTCTTAAAACTTGAGTTTCATCATATTCACTCTCTTTGTGACATTTTAAAAACATCCTATGATTAAAACCTCATCTTTTTCTGAAAAAACACTCCACGCATGCAAGAGAACATAGTCAGGAAGGTAAACTTTTTTATACATAACAAAATTGTAATTTAAAGATAAAAAAAATTTAAGTACCGAAGTAAATCTTGAATTTATTAAAAATCACCTGCTATTAAACTCGATTATGTATATTGATAATTATTTTGTTAGTGACATGTACTTTTTAATAATATTAAAAAAATAAAATAAAAATATGTATCATTATTTGTAAAATTTAAAAAAATTATTGATAATATAATTCATAATTTATTTTCATTTTGTGGAACGCGTAAGCAGAACAAAAAGAGAGCAAATGGATTCAAGTGGCAAGCGCTGCAATATCTTGAAACACGAAGCCCACATGTGTTGGGAGGCTGAAAGCAGTGGCGTATGAGACAAACGGTGCGTTGAAAAAGCTGACGATGGTGGTCTTACTTACCACCGCCGGTGGATCCTAAGTTGAGCAATTTAGATTCTTCCACTTCCGCAATGTTTCAACACTTCAATAAATTTATTCTTCAAAACATGCTTATATTGGCAGAGAACTACAATAAGGAAGTCTCCATTCCCGACCCGCTTCCACTTCTCCCCATTTCTCGAGATCCCACATCCTCCTCGTCACGCAAAAATATGCTAACGTTATTGTTTTATTTTATTATTTATTTTATTTTATTTTTGCTGTCTTTAGGTTGTTAATGATTGTCAATTGGTTACTATTACGAGTATGGGCGACAATGAATAATGTACACTTATATTTTGAAAATTTATATCCTAATTATACCCTTTTTATAATAGGCTTAATACCCAAATACATTCCCAACGTTTATCAAAATATGCAATTAAGTCATCAATGTATAATTGCATGAAAATAAGGACATTAAGTTTCATTTTTAGCATGTTAAACCTAAACATTATAAAATAGTAGAATTAAGGATATAGCCGTTAAATAGCTGTGATGTCCATTTTTTTTGCCCATGTGGCATGCCACCTCAACGTTGATGTGGATTATAATGCCAGGTGGACCAGTTGACGTGGCATAATATTGCCACGTGTCATGTTGACGTGGATATAAGTTAAATTTTCTTCTTTTTTTTCAAGGCTTAATACCCAAATATATCTCCAACGTTTTTATCAAAATATGCAATTAAGCCCTTAACGTATAATTGCATGGAAATAAGGACATTAAGTTTTATTTTCAGCATGTTAAACCTAAACGTTATAAAATAATAGAATTAAGAATATAGCCATTAAATAGCTGTAATGTTCGTTTTTCTTGCCCAGGTGGCATGCCACTCGAACGTTGATGTGGATTATAATGGCAGGTGGACTAGTGACGTGGCATAATATTGCCACGTGTCATGCTGACGTGGATATAAGTTAAAAAAAAAAAGAAAATTTAACTTATATCCACGTCAACATAACATGTGGCAATATGATGCCACGTCACTGGTCCACCTGCCATTATAATCCACGTCAACGTTCAGGTGGCATGCCACCTGGGCAAGAAAAACGGACATCACAGCTATTTAATGGCTATATTCTTAATTCTATTATTTTATAACATTTAGGTTTAACATGCTGAAAATGAAACTTAATGTCTTTATTTCCATGCAATTATACGTTGAGGGCTTAATTGCATATTTTCATAAAATGTTGGGGATGTATTTGGGTATTAAGCCTTTATAATATTCAAAGGATTATTATCTAATATATTGGTAATGGAGTTTTTATATTCTAAGCTTAATAATCAAAGGATTTATATATAATGCATTGACAGTGTATAGTTTCTATATATTGTCAATGCATAAGAGATTGACACCTCATCAATAAGCTTTTATGAGCAAATTGAAAAAAAATTATTTGTATTTATTTTGAAGGGCTTAGTATATTTTTAGTTTGCTTCTTAATGAAATGTCAACCTCTAGTGAATTGACAACGTATAGAGGTTATGTGTTGTTAGTGCATCATATATAAACCCATGATCGAATATACCCTTAACCTTTTGCACAATAGCCATTAGCCTTTAATTTTGTTATATAAACCCTTAATCTTTCAAAATCATATAATTAAGTCTATATTAGTTATAAATTTTTACAATAAAATAAAAAGGTTAAACGCTTATACGACCTTAGCCTCTTATTTATTTTACTTAATTGTATTATTTTGAAAGGTTGATAGCTTATTTATAGTAAAATAAAAGTTTATGGATTTCTACAATAAAATTAAAAGTTGAAAGCTTATGTCCATTTTGTATAGAAGGTTAATGATATTGGCTATTAAGCATTTATTCTACAAGCAGAATTAAGATAATAAAACACATCATACTATATTTATTTTTTATATTTTTTAAAGAGTATGTATCATAATCTTTAATTTTGATAGTGAAATCTAAAAATTTTTATTGACATAATTCAATTAGTTAGCCATATATTTTTATTTTTTTAAAAAAAATCTTACTTATATTATATAATGAATATTCAATATCTATTTGAATAAGTAAAATTGACTTGCAAACTCAAATTGTGAAAATCAATTTTAATGCATATTATTGAAAATTTTAATAAATTAAAATTAAAATAGTTTTTTTGTGTAAGCACATGTACCATTAGCCATTTTATGCGGTCTGAAATTAATATTGTTTGGCTCGACAGTGGTAAACGGCAAAGCACTCCAAACAGTGACGACTTCAGGATTTAAACCATATCTAAATACTTGGAGAAAAAATTCACTTTCACTTCTTCCAACCACTTGTTGATAGAACAATTATTAAAATTAATCATAATTAGAACACCTAAGCATATTACATTGATAATAAATAATTTATAAATAAAAATATATTATTAAAAATTATTATTTACAATCGAATTCAAATATCTTAATCACTGTTCAGATCCTACTTGAATCTACAACTAGTAATTTTACTATTCAAATCTCATCCGAAATCGATTGTAAGATACTTTAAACTTACTTAATCAGATTAAATAATATAAAGCAATTGTTTAGGATATCTATTGCTATCACCTATAATAACTAGTTTTAAACTCGTGCAATGCATGAAAATACATTAATCAAATAATAAATTTATTGATAATATATATTTTTTTGAAACTTCATAATATAAATTATCATATTTATTAAAAAGGCAGCATATGTATAGTTAATATTTTTTATTTGTAATTTGTATATTACAATACAGTAATATAAAAAAATTATATAGTGAATATAATTTTGCAAATTTTGTAAAGTTAAATCAACCTCATATTATAATTTATTAAATAAAAATAATATATAAAAAAATTTAACATGCCTTTGATTTGAAGAAATTGAAAATTTTCTTGTCTTAAAATCAATTTCGAGCACAATTTTTTTAAAATGGAGATTCTTACATGAATTCTTATTAAGTTGAAAATGTAGCAAATGATTATAGAATGTTCATTGCTATTTTTCAAAGATGTGTCATTTTTACTCGATTATCCAATAAATTCCATAAATGAAATAATAGACATAGATAAAATAATAATATGTGATTTGATTAAATTAATTTTCAGTTATAACATATGTTATATGAAAATGTAACAAAGATAGTCATATTATATATATATGTATACATACTTGTTCCAATAGTAATTATTATTTACCTTGGAGTTGAATTAGGGACATCAACATTATAGAAGAAATAAAGAAATTTTTTATCAACTTCATATAACTTTTTATTGCACCCACACGACTTATATATAATACCAACAAAAAATTGTATCAACTTTCATAATAGTTGCTTCACTGGTGAAAGATTTTCCATATATATGTGTGTATATGTGTGCGTGCATGCGTGTGCATATATAACACAAATTAAAAAATAGTCAGTAATAATATACATGCTAAATAAGTTATATTTCAAAACTATGTTACTATATATTTTGTCATCGAAATATATATGTTAATTTAATATCTTGAACAGTGGCTTTGTGACCAATATTTTAATCTCAAACAGAAGTGTCTTATTTATAAACATTGAAACATCATTTGATGCTAGTATTTTATGCGATGTATGATGAAATTCTATGTTATAATCTCCTTTAAATAAACTAAATACAAAAAGTAATAGAAATTTCAGTTTTTAACTTTTAATATCCATGAGTACCAAACATTGATTAAAAAAATGAATTATTACATGCAATTTATATAATAACAATGGAGAAAATTAAAAATTTTAATAAATATATATATGTTACCTTTTAGACAATTAAAAGCGGTAGATATAGATGTTATATTTTATAATAATAATGTGAAAAGAACGAATTATTACAAGTTACGTATTATTTTAAAAAATTAAAAATTAAAAGAAAATGATGTTTATCGTTTAAATTTTTTTTAAAAATTAATCGGTAATCATTAAACATAAGATGTTGTTATATTATTGCATGTTATATATTAAATTATTCATATTGTCTTTAATATATATATATATATATATATATATATATATATATATATATATATATATATATATATAAAGTATAGATGTTATATTTTGTAATCTTTGTGTAAGTAAAGATAAACGATATGTAATTTTATTTAATTTTAATATATATATATAGATGTTTATTTTTTTAAAAATTTAAATAGATAATTAATTCAAAAAGATAATTGATTTATTTTGTATTTTTAATATATTTACATATCTATTTTTTTGAAACTTAAAAAGGATAATTATTTATTTTAATATATTACATGTGTAAAATATTTAGACCATCCACATAGGATGTTCCACTTGTAGTCAAATTCTTTGGCTTTTATTTATATATATAAGATTAATCGGTAATCATTAAACGTAAGATGTTGTTACATTATTACATGTTATATATTACATTATCCATGTTGACTTTAATATATATATATATATATATAAATATAGATGTTATCTTTTAGAAAAATTTAATTGATAAAGGTATAGATGTTATATTTGTAACGTTTTCTTCATTATGCATATTAATGGTCCAATACGTTTTGATATTGAATGCAATGGTAACAGACAGCCGTTACGTTTTTTACATTAATACAATGGTAACGGACAGACATTAATGCAATGGTAACGGACATACATTAATGCAATAGTAATGACAGTCATTAATGCAGTGGTAACGGACAGCCGTTCTTGATGGAAGAACGACTATATAAGAACTGTACTTGGTCCTGACTAATCTCTTAAATTCAGAGACGATATACCATCTAAGTCAGAAGAGGATTAGTGAGAAATCGAATACATATATCCCACTTGACAATGGCTGGAGGTATGGTTATTTGTTTTCCTCATTAGTTGATTTTTATTGTTAGAAATATGTTCAAGATCAACATATTTATTTTTACATTTGGTATCAGAGCAAGTATTAACCTCTGTCTTGTCGTTTTATTACAATACGTATGTATGTAAAATTTTTTTTTGGTATATTGTCATTGAATTTTTATTTGAGTTTTGATAATTCAAATAGTATCTGATTTAATGCGTTTCTATTATTAAAATAGCTTAAAATGTCTTGAAAGTTTGATTATAAGAAGTTTTCAAGATTTAAGTGTTCATATAATTAAAATAACGAAATCTTGGTATGTTCAAAAGTTTGTTTCTGGGATTGCTTTATGTGAACGACCAATGCTGTCTCCATTCATTCATTCATTCATTTATTTATTTTATTAGATTTTGCACGTTTTTGTGATAATTTGCAAAAAATAAATAAATAAATAAATAAAATTTTAAACACTTTATTTATTTTATTTATGTGTTTAAAATTTTGTAGTTGTGTATGCAAGAATTTTATGGTATGTTTCCATGCTTATTTAAAGATTTATGTATAAATCATGGAGTGCATAATATTTATTAATTATGCAATTGATGTTTAGCAAAATATTATGGTTAATTTATTATGCAATTTTATTTTATTTTTATGAGAATTTTATTTTACAAATTATAACATATCCCTTGGTTTTGATATTGTTAGAATTTGTGAAAATTTAGGTTTTCTCATAAAACTTAATTTATACATAAAACTTAATTTCTCATAAAACTTAATTTATACATAAAACTTAGGATTAGTGCCTAAATATTAAAGCACATTAAGATATATATAACGTTCACTAAATATATTTAGGTTATTATTTAGATGAACAATTAGGATATCAATAATGCATAAACAATTTGTGTAGTTGATATGAGAAAGCATGAACTGAGGAAGTTCCACACAGACTAGTTCCAGATTTGCCATAGTGCCACTAGTTTCCCTGGGAACGCTACTCTGTCTAAGGAGTTGGTTTTTAATTAGGCTTCACCCGACCAACTTTCCTGGGAGTATACTTGGTTTGTGCCTATCACGATGCTGCATAATTGTTCTTAGGCATATTTGTAGAGCTTAAAATAATTTATAAAATTGACTAGTAATCAATATTATTTTAGTTAATTAGGGAGTAGCCACAACATCTTTAATTAACTAAAATTGTATATAAAGATTAAGATTACATGAAGAATAAGACATAAAATTGTAATTAATTATACTTAATATAATAAGATTTATCCCACAGAAAATTTTGTTATATTTATATAATTAATTAGGATAAAATACCAAATTATTTTCATAATCTACCCACAGGAATTATGAATTGGAACATAGTTTGGTAGTTTTATCATAAAGGATAGAAAACAAATTATTTTAATAAAGTACCCATGAAGAAAAAATTTGACTTTTCTATCATGAAGTTTAAATAGTCTATTTGAATAAAAAAAAATTTAGCCCACAAGCAATTTTTTATTAAATTAGATACAGTTTATTATATGTATTACATTGGTAAAACATATAATTCAAATACGTAAATCTCAAATTTAACATAAGCTTTTGGACTTTTTCAGTATCTCAACCTACTAGTTACACCAATATATGCCTAGAGATTCCAGAACTTAGGAGTGACAACTATAAGATATGGATAGAACGGATTCTCTTACATCTAGGATATGGATCATGGATATAGACTACGTTATTAGGAAAGAGGAACCACCAGCAATAACTGAAGAAAGTAGTCTTGCTGAAGTTGCAGTATATGAGCGATGGGAGAGATCCAATTAGCTCAGTGCAATGTTTATAAAGACTAAAATTACTGCTGGTATAAGGGGTTTGTGGAGCAATATGAGAAGGTTAGGGAATTGCTCAAGGCCATTGACGATCAATTTGTCACTTCTGAAAAGGCCTTGGCAAGCACCCTTATATTAAAGTTTTCCTCTTTGCGTCTCACAACCGTTAAGGGTGTGCGTGAGCATATCATGCAGATGAGGGACATTGCGGCTCAACTTAAGAAACTAGAGGTAGATATGTCAGATTCCTTCCTCGTGCACTTTATACTTAACACTCTTCCTCAGCAATATGGGTCCTTTAAGATCTCTTATAACACACATAAGGACAAATGGACAATTAATGAATTAATGACCATGTGCGTTCAAGAAGAGGAGAGGCTTGTTATGGAATTGGGTGAAAGTGCGAAGCTAGCTACAATTCGTACAAAGAAGGCAGACAAATCTCAGGCTTCCACTTTTAAGGGAAATCAGAAGGGGAAAGGTAAAATACCACCTTAAGCTGATATTAAGAAAGAAAACAAGTGTTTCTTTTGCAAAAAGAAGGGACACGTAAAGAAAGACTGCCTTAAATTTAAGAAGTGGCTTGAGAAGAAAGGTAATATTCTATTCTCTTTTGTTTGTCATGAATCTAATATGGCTAATGTTAATATTAACACCTGGTGGATTGATTCTGGTTCTACAATCCATATTGCAAACTCTTTACAGGGTATGCAAAACCTAAGGAAGCCAATGGGAAGTGAGCTGAGCATTTTATCAGGCAATAAGATGAGCTCACATGTGGAGGCTATTGGAACATGTACTTTAATTTTAAATAGTGGCTTCTCTTTAATTTTAGAAAGAATTTTTTATGTACCCAGTTTTTCTCGAAACTTAATTTCTGTTTCTAGACTTTGTCCTTTGGGGTTTTCTTTTAATTTTCAAGACAATATTTTTAATTTGTTTTATAAATCTAAATGTGTTGGTTCTGGAATTTTATCTAATTGTTTATATAAAATTTTTTTGCAACATGAAGCCACTAATAATTCTCTACATGTTTATACTGGTTCTAAGAGGTGTAATATTAATGAGGATTCCTCTATGTTGTGGCATAGGAGATTAGGTCATATCTCCATAAATAGAATTAAGAGATTAGTGAATGAAGGAGTACTTAGTACTTTGGATTATACTGATTTCGAGACTTGTGTAGACTGCATTAAGGGCAAGCAGACAAACAAGTCTAAGAAATATGCCAATAGGAGTTCAACCATATTAGAAATCATACATACTGACATATGTTGTCTGGACATGGACATGCCTGGTCAGAAATACTTCGTCACCTTCATTGATGATTACTCACGATTCATGTATGTGTACTTGCTTCATAATAAAAATGACATATTAGATGCCTTCAAAGTCTTTAAGGCTGAAGTTGAGAATCAATGCGGGAAGCAAATACAAATAGTGAGATCTGATAGAGGTGGCGAATATTATGGTAGATACATTGAGAATGGACAAGCACCTGGTCCTTTTGCTAAGTTTCTTCAAGATCATGGGATTGTTGCCCAGCACACCTTACCTGGTTCTCCGGATCAGAATGGTGTAGCAGAAAGAAGAAATCGTACATTAATGGACATGGTGAGGAGTATGCTTAGCAACTCCAATCTTCCAAAGATCTTGTGGACTAATGCACTAAAGACGGCTACGTATATATTAAACCGTGTTCCGATTAAGGCTGTTCCAAAAACACCTTTTGAATTATCGAAAGGTTGGAAACCGAGTTTGAGACATATGCGTGTTTGGGGTTGTCCGTCAGAAGTGAGAATTTATAATCCACATGAGAAGAAACTTGACCCAAGGACAATTAGTGGTTTCTTTATTGGTTATGCTGAAACATCTAAGGGTTATAGATTTTATTGTCCAACTCATACTACTAGGTTTGTGGAATCTAGAAACGCTAAGTTTCTTGAAAATGACATGATTAGTGGAAGGGATCGGTTCAGGGATTTAATTCCTGCTCATGATCATAAGGAAAAACAACCTTCTACATCGTCATTGTTAAATAGATTGGCTATAATTCATAGCACGCCTCAAGTTTCGATAGCTGCAGAACAACCAATCGTTCAAGTTCCACAAGTTGTTGAAAACCTTCCAGTGGATCAACAAGTTCAGGACTTATCTCAAAATCTTGAACAAATAATTGAACCACAAACTCCTCATGAAGAAGGTGATTTAACATTAAGACGATCTACTCGTGAAAGGAGATCGATAATCGCTAGTGACTATATTGTGTATCCACAAGAAACTGATATTGGAGCAGATAATGATCCTGAAACGTTTTCACAAGCCATGAGTTGTAAAGAGTCTAAATTATGGTATAATGCTATGAAGGATGAGATGGATTCCATGAAAAGCAATGAAGTCTGAGACCTTATAGAGTTGCCTAATGGGGCGAAGTTCATTGGCTGTAAATGGGTCTTTAAGACCAAAAGAGACTCATTAGGCAACATTGAAAGATATAAAGAGAGACTTGTTGCTAAGGGATTTACTCAAAAAGAAGGAATCGATTACACGAAGACCTTTTCTCCTGTATCCAAGAAAGATTCTTTGCGTATAATTTTAGCATTAATTGCACATTTCGACCTTGAGTTGCAACAAATGGATGTGAAAACAGCATTTCTTAATGATGATCTAGAAGAGGAGGTATACATGAAACAAGCTGAAGGTTTCTCTTCTAGTGAAGGCGAACACTTGGTTTGTAAGCTTAAAAAATCCATATATGGTCTGAAACAAGCATCCCGTCAATGGCATTTCAAATTCCATGGAATAAATTCTTCTTTTGGTTTTGTTGAAAATCCCATGGATCAATGTATATACCAAAAGATCAGTGGGAGTAAAATATGTTTTCTTGTTTTATATGTGGATGATATTTTGCTTGCAACTAACGATAAGGGTATGCTACATGAAGTGAAACAATTTCTCTCTAAAAACTTTGATATGAAAGATATGGGTGAGGCATCTTATGTCATTGGCATTAAGATCCATAGAGATAGATCTCGTGGTGTATTAGGTCTATCACAGGAAACTTATATCAATAAAGTTTTGGAGAGATTTTGGATGAAGGATTGTTCACCAAGTGTTGCTCCCATCGTGAAAGGTGATAAATTTAGTCTAAACCAATGTCCAAAAAATGATTTGGAGAGAGAATCCATGAAGAATATTCCATATGCTTCTGCAGTTGGAAGCCTTATGTATGTTCAAGTCTGCACAAGACCTGACATTGCATTTGCAGTTGGAATGTTAGGGCGATATCAAAGTAACCCAGGGATAGACCACTGGAGAGCTACAAAGAAAGTCATGAGGTATCTCCAAGGAACCAAAAATTACATGCTTATGTATAGACAAACGAACAATTTGGGTGTGGTAGGCTATTCTGATGCAGATTTTGCTGGCTGTGTTGATTCTCGTAAATCAACATCTGGGTACATTTTCATTATGGCCGGTGGAGCTGTTTCATGGAGAAGTGTTAAGCAGACTTTAATCGCTACCTCTATTATGGAAGCCGAGTTTGTCTCTTGTTTTGAGGCTACTTCACAGGGTGTATGGCTTAAGAGTTTCATTTCTAGACTTAGAATTATGGATTCTATTTCTAGGCCATTGAAAATTTTCTGTGATAACTCAGCTGCAATGTTCTTGGCTAAGAATAATAAGAGTGGAAGTAGAAGCAAGCACATCGACATCAAGTACTTAGCCATTAGAGAACATGTTAAGGAAAAGAAAGTGGTCATTGAGCATAAAATGATTGCCGATCCTTTGACTAAGGGCATGCCACCAACGAAATACAAGGATCTTGTGGATAAAATGGGGATTGTTTCCTCTTTATAATTTGTATATACATTCAGTATGTTAATGAAACTCTTTTGCATTCAGATATTTTCTCATATTCATGTGCACCTTAATTTACTTGAGAAAATATATATTTTATTCTGGACCAAGAATAAACATAGGGTTTATTCATTAAGTTAATTGTTGCCACATTAAGTGTAGTACTTGAGAAATTAAATACATTGTAATACATAGATGATAATACTCGTTCTTAGAGAACTTATCACTATGATTCATGTGTTTGTTTCTTAAGTAAGTTATTCAATGCTTAATTCAACGTATGGACCAAGTGGGAGATTGTAACATTTTCTTCATTATGCATATTAATGGTCATTATGCATATTAATGGTCCAATACGTTTTGATATTGAATGCAATGATAACAGACAGCCGTTACGTTTTTTACATTAATACAATGGTAATGGACAGACATTAATGCAATAGTAATGACAGTCATTAATGCAGTGGTAACGGACAGCCGTTCTTGACGGAAGAACGACTATATAAGAGCTGTACTTGGTCCTGACTAATCTCTTCAATTCAGAGACGATATACCATCTAAGTCAGAAGAGGATTAGTGAGAAATCGAATACATATATCCCACTTGACAATGGCTGGGGATATGGTTATTTGTTTTCCGCATTACTTGATTTTTATTGTTAGAAATATGTTCAAGATCAACATATTTATTCTTACCGTATTTTGTAATCTTTATGTAAGTAAAGATAAATTATATATGATTTTTATTTAATTTTAACATACATAGAGATATAGATGTTTATTTTTTAAAAAATTTAAATAGATAATTAATTTAAAAAGATAATTGATTTATTTTGTATATTTAATATATTTATTTATCTACTTTTTAAAACTTAAAAAGGTTAATTATTTTTTATTTTAATATATTAAACATGTAAAATATTTAGATCATCCACATAGGAAGTTTTGCTTGTAGTCAAATGCTTTGGCTTTTATTTATATATATAAGATAATCATAAAAATAAAAATAATTTAAAATGATTTTTGTTGTTTAAATCTAGGTAAACTTACTACTGATTACTTAAAACCTCATATCTTAGTGAATGAAAGATTTAATTCAAAATCTTGGGTAAACATCGGAATGGTATTACAATTTACAAAATCTCCCGAAAGATGTGCTTTCCATATAAACTACCAAGGCAATAATCCAAAAAAAAAAGAATCACTTGATTTTCCCCCTTTTTTAGATTAGATTGCCAAAGCAAGTCCAACATTGCACACAGGGATTTTCAATTTTGTAAAGCAGAAAAACAAAAGTAAAATTTCTTCGAGGTCTTGTCATAATTTAATTTTAATCTATTACATTAATCTTGAAAATAGATATTTTGGTTTAAAATTACAAACGATGTTAACATATATCAGTCAATTATTATACTTGAATTAATAATATTACAATCTCAATTATCAATAATGAATTTATTACTATTTATTATTTTTAAGTTTTTTAAAAAATATTTTATGTAAATTTTTTATTTTTTAATACAAAAAGGCATTATGAATATTTTATTAGTAACAAATATTTAGATTAATAGATTTTTTAAAAGTGACTTAATAAAACGATTTTTTTTGTCAAATTGATAAATTTGGACTAAAATATCCTTTTTTTTTTCAAACTAATAGACCAATATGGAATTTACCTAAAATAAAAGCAGAAGGAATGGCAGTTGGAGTAATTATAAAAAGTTATGGGATAAAGTAAATAATTCTGACATAAATTTCAAGTTCTGTTATATCAAAATGTGTTTATATTAGGTAAAATAGGATAGTTTTTATATTAAATTTTATATCAATATATTAAACATAATACATATTTTTAGTCTTTACTAAATTTATATACATTTTTCATCTAATTTTATTTGGTTTTACTTTTGCATCTTTTTCTCGAGTTTAAAGTTATCAAAGCTGCTTTTTTTTTTATATTAAATTTTTAATCTTTTTCTCAAAAAAAAAAAGTTATCAAAGCTGCTCTAAAGGCCCGCATGTGTCACTTTCCTTCCATTTGAAGCTAATCGAATTTATAAAATTTATTATCATTTAAAATATAAAAAAGAGAAAGCCACGTTCACGAGGAGGAGAGAATACATAAAAGCAATTTAAGCTGACGGTGCGCTCGCTTTCGGCTCTCTTTTTCTCTCGCTCGGAACAACCCAAGTCATAGATTCTTCTTTCTATGAAAATATTTTTCGACACGAGAGGAACATTAATGCCGGATTGCCCAGTTTACCCCTACGATTTCTCTTAATTTTCTCTAACGCCCATCCTCCGGAAGCTCAGTGATCTCTCCTTTTGTATAGCGATCCCGTTTAATCCGAAAAACATAATTAAATACAGTGAAAAGAAAACGGAGCAGAGAAAAAAAAATGTTGTGTAGAATGGTGTTGATGCCCCGAAAGAAGAAAGTCGGGTCTGTTCCGGTTTACTTGAATGTGTATGACTTGACTCCAATTAATGGTTATGCTTATTGGTTCGGCCTTGGGATCTATCATTCTGGGGTTCAAGGTTAGTTTTTCTTTCTTTTTTCTGCTTTTTTTCCTTTGAATTGGTAAAGGGTTTTTTGGTTGCTGAAAATGTAATGGAAAATGAAAGAGAAAGAAACCATGGGTTTTCGTAATATTTTCTATTTAATTCGTGGTATTCTCTTTCTGGGTTATATTTGCTTCCATTATGTATAACCGAATTTGGGTGGCCTGTTTGGTTAATGAGAAATTTTTTTTTTAATAATTGAATTTTCGCTTGCTTGATTTAGTTTAGGTTCCAACTTCCAGAGCCAAAAATTGAAGACTGCTATGCTCTTTGGTTTTTTTTTCAATTAATTTTCTTTTATATGCTTTTTTCCATTAATAGTGATCTACCAGAATGAAAATTCAAAGGAAAATTTTGATAATTTATATTTATATATATAAAAAAGTGTGTTAAATGTGTTACTGTTGATTAACTCTAGCTAAGCTGACTGTTGGCAACCGAACGCAAAGTTAAGTCCTTAGAAAGAACGAATTTTAATTTTGATAGATATTAGCATTTACATCCATGAAGTTGGTTTTTTTGTTTTTTTTTTCTCTAGAAGTAGGTTTTGAGATATATCTTTGGTTGATTCTTGCTATACAGTTCATGGAGTTGAATATGGCTTTGGAGCGCATGAGCATTCAACAACGGGAATTTTCGAAGTGGAACCAAGGCAGTGTCCTGGTTTCACATTTAGGAAGTCTATTTTAATTGGAAGAACGGATTTAGGTCCAAAAGAGGTTCGTGCGTTTATGGAGAAACTTGCTAGAGAGTACTCTGGAAACACATACCATCTTATCACCAAGAACTGCAACCATTTTTGCAATGATGTGTGTATTCAGTTGGTAGGGAAGCCAATTCCACGCTGGGTTAATCGTCTTGCTAGGTTGGGTAAGAAATCAACTGGCTCTTGTGTCATTATTTGTTTCCTTTCAAATTTTGATTCAATTATGATCTGATTGGTTTTTCGAGAAGATTGGTATATATATTGAAGGGAAAGTAGTACAGCATTTTGTGTTTATTCTTCAGCATATTTTCTAATTTTAAAGAATTTGCATGCATAGGGGCAACTTTTAAAATCATTCATCATAAATTAACTGTTTGGTGCCTGTAAAAAAGAATAGTGATAATAATAACAATCAAGAACCGAAAGATTAAGAGTGTCTTGCTTTAAAGAAGATTTTAAAGGAAGAGGTGGTATCAGCTTCCACCATACCCACTGAGGTACTGACCTAACTCCTGTAGTGCAAGTTTTGTTGAATGTTGCTGTCAGCCTGTTCCATGAGTAACATTCATGAATGGCATGATGTGAACGATAGATGCTACTATCACTTATGTGCATAAACTTCCAAATTTAAAATGACAGCCATAGTATCACCTTCACTGTCTGCCAATAATTTTCTTGCATATTAGCATTGCACATAATGGGATATAGGCTGTAATGATGATGATGATTAGCATTGCACTACTGCCATGACTGGCTAATTGTCTGTCACATTTTTGCAGTTTTGATGATGTATATTCTGATTTATTGTTCTAATGTGGCACTTGCTAGTTTCAATTTCGTGATAATGAAACATTTGTTAAATAGAAAATGACAGTCCTGATGTTAGCTTAGCTGTTATATGCCATGCTTGATCTTGTCATTGCTGGGAAAGCCAGAAAACCAGAAAGGTGTTAGGAATTTTATGTCGCTGACAATTAACTAGGGTAACTTGGATGCCCTAGGATCATCCAGTATCTTTCTTTCAAAGATAATGAGATTGGTTGAGGACATGGGTTGAGTCCTGCTCTACCATGTGAAGTAAATTTGTTTCACACAAGGGAGGGGCGGAATGCTAAATAATAGTTTCATTAACATTATTTTTAGTTTCTAAAGCTTTATAAAGAGTATCCTCATCTCCTCTGTGCTTGTATTACTACCCTCTAGCAGGAATCGGAGAGAGCAATATTTTATGATAGTCTGCTTTAGTTCTAGATGATTTTATAGGCTCTCTGCATAAAAAAATGATGATGTCGCTTGTGATGAATGTATAGGCTTCCTTTGCAACTGTGTTCTCCCAGCAGGGCTGAATGAGACGAAGGTTCGCCAAGTTAGATCAGAAGGTAAGGCTCAAGAGGTAGAGAAGAAGAAGTTGAGAAGCCAGTCAAATAGGTATGTATCTTCTTCTAATCCTCTACCTCCTTCATTGGCATCTTGCCCTCCAGGCTCTGCAATGAGTAGTAGACAAAGGCGATGTGTTCCATCATCATCATCTTTGATTCATACTTCTACAACCTCAACTTTGAGCTTGAAGCTTTAACTAAGTTGGACTATGGTACGGTCAAAGGTTTTAAATTTTGGAAGTCGACAATAGACGAGGTTAACAAATGCAGATCTTTTCTCCTGCCCTGTTTGTATTTGGTTTAGCTGATCTTTTCAGATGGGTGTGGAAACTGCTGCTTGGGAATTTTGCAGTGGTTCTATTTTATGTAATGCTTTCTGTTTCTCAGTTGAATGGAAGGGCTATGTTATTCAATCACTCTTGCTTTCTACTTGCCAAATGGTTCTAAAAGTATATGTCAAAATCATGTTCAGTTAAAACTGTTAGATGTTTGGTAAAGAGTTCGAACTGTTTGTGTAAAGAATAGGACCCATGAAACAGTGGTCGGCTAACGTTCACTTTGAATGATTATGGGCCTGCCTTGTACCAGTTGGACTGGCGGGGACCCCGGTCGCTTTTATTATCATGAATTCGTGGAAGTGGCGTTGTCTGCATTGGGTAAAAGAAGCGCGCGTGGTCCCTTTCTCCGTGGAAACAGGTTTTCTTGTCGGCGTTTGGTGGAAAAAGGTTTCTATGGACTGCGGCCTTGGGATTTGCAGTAATGCAAGTGTGTAATCCCCGAGAGCAGATATCTCTTTCTTACCATCTCTGAGCTTAATTAACAGCTAACCGTTCACCTGCTGCGGATGTTAAATTCTTGTTTTTAGATTCGACATTCTTAATCATGATACGATAATTTAACATGATACGATGATACAATATCAGTAAAGACACGTAGGTGATACATACAAAAATGATATAGATTAAAATTTAATATGATTTTATGTATAATTTATTTATACGATATTTTTATTTTATATAATATAAGCAAGATTTTGTTAGATGCAAACACAAATTTATATAATAATTGCTAAGCCTACTCGATTTCAATGTATTTGGCTCCATGTGGCTGAAAGATTGCGGAAAAAAGGGTCCATGTGGGCAAGTGAGTGATCCAATTTTTCTTCATCCACAGTGTCCTAGAGCGAGTGAAAAGGCATTGGCTTGTCGGATTGGGGCCTGGGGTAGCCGGGGAGAAAACAAACAAAAGCTATAGTAAAACCCGGAAAAGTAGATGAAAATTAATGACTAATTAATTGCTTTTTGTTTGTTGGATCAAGAAGACCGCAATCATGGCTGGGATCATAACTAGCCCATCTTCGTGAAGCAAGAAAACGTTCGACAAAAAGGTTGTTGAGATGGCACGGTACGCTACAACAACCTGTTTAGTCTTTTCACGCGGCCGAGCCAACCTTCTTTTCCTCTTCGATTAGCCCACTGATTTTAGGGCTGAAGCGGATCCAACGTAGAAAGCCCATGCTCGTGCAAATTTCTTCCTCAGTTTCTTCCTTCGATGGCAATCAACAGCCGTCACATGGTTTTAATTCTATCTTAAACGAGTCATTTTCAAACGATATCCACATTGTTCATATATATCCACATATCACTCAAAACTTTCCGTCAATTAAATGTAACTTTTCCAGATTGAACTCACCAAACATTTCCTTTTCTTGAGTCATCAGCACTCATCATCCATTCAAGTAATAATACATATATAATTCCAAATGGGGCTAAAGATCGATGATTCAAAGTTTGTTCGTATTTAATTTTTTTGAGTAATTTTATGAATACATTATTTCACATTGATTTGATCTATTCGGGGTTTTACTCTTAAAATTTTTACCGCAAAAATCAAATCTTGATTGACAAAGAAAGTGATTCATCTTCTCACTGATCGGACAATTTAGTCCTACGTTATGCGTGTTTCCTATATTTGATAACAACCAAATCGGGTTTTGTCAAATGAATGGATCAAGCTCAGTTGGTTCACCTTCACCACCACCAATCACTGCAAAGCTAAAGAGAAAAGGCTAGTTTCTTTTTTGCGTAGCTTCATTCTTTTTCATACTTTAAGCAGCAAAGGATATTTTAATCCGCAAAAGACGTGTGGATGCCAGTTAAAACCAGCTACCGTTCACAATCTAGTCTAAACGGAAGTTGGCAAACTGCTTGCATCCATTTGCTTTGCTTTTTCTAGCCCTCCGCGGCCTTCCCAATGCCCTGTTTTTCCAACTTGAATGTGCGGGCTCTTACACCCAAAGGCATGCAGCTCCACAGTAGAAAACAGTTCCATTTTGTGGATTAAACTATGGAGTGGAGTTAGAAATCTGAACCACTTATTGCTAATGTTCCAACAGTTGGCAAGTGACAAACAAAACCTTAAAAAACAACAAAAGGCTATGTCTGTCTATTACTAAAATATTTGGATGTTCTCTATGATTGTTTAGATTAATGCTCGGCATCTCTTCCTTTAAAGAAAAACTTTTGGTGCTTTAGATTCTGATTAAGAGTGTTTAAACAAATCAAATTATTTGTAAATTATTAAAATTTAATTCAATGATTACTTGAGTTTTGAATTATTTATTTTCAAATTGAACTTGAAATTGAACTACGTAAGTAATAAAATGAATTGAATTTAAATATATTAATATTCTGTTTGAATGGCTCATGAACCTAATTAATTTATTTTAATATATTTTAAATATTTAAATATTATTTTATTTTCATAAATATATGTTAAAGAATAACAAATCGAATCTATTAAATCGAACTCAAAGAATAAATATTTTGTTAAATCGAATTTAAATTTTAAATTTTAAACTCAATCAAATTCTAACCGATTTCAACCTGAATTCACACATGATATTGAATCATTTCTATACAACCTTAATTCATATATTATGTATGCAAATATGGTACCATCCAACTAAAGTAAAGGTAGCCTTTGCCTTCAACCAAAATACGGCTATAAAGAAATATTAGGAATGTCAAATCAATCAACCCAAATCGGAGGAAAAACATTTATAAAAGAATAAAATTTATGCACCGAATACCTAAGTGACAGCCTAACAAAATTTTATTCCTTTTTCGTCTGCAATTGAAATGCGCGTAAGTTAAAACCAGAGAACTGGGTGATGAACTTGTGCCTAATTCCGAATCCCGACCAAGAACTTTGAACAATGTCATCTCCTTGAACAAAGGCCTAAGTAATTTATACTTCAATCAAAAGAAAAAAAAAATCATTTTTCACGGGGATGATTGGGTTTTCCCCAAACAAAGGCAGCAGACAGAAATAGAGCGATGCGTCAGACAGTCAACCCCGGCACCGACACAGTTTGGCTTTGGCTATTTCCCACCACTTTCGGTGCCGTTTCTCCACCAAGTACGACATTGCTATGTTCTTCAACACCCATAAAATTTAAGGTTACCGACTGACCAAGTAACCTTCAGTTTCAGAGATCCAAGACAGGGTTAACCTTACTACGGTTTGATAGGCTGGTGAAAGGATCCAAAGCTGACCTGACCCACAACAAACGAGACCCACACTCACATGCATCTTGTCCCATGTTGGAGACTCGGAAATTTCCCATTACAAACTACTGTTCCAATCGAAATCAAACAGCTAAACCAGACATGGAAGTAAAGCAATTACGGAAAATTAAGGAACAATTGCTTCTGCAATTCTGCTCATTAAATCTGTTTCGCATCTTTGGTTACAAGTTACAACCAAGTGCTCGAACAGGATTACCAATTATCAAACAAACATACTATTGCAAAGTTACAAAGAAACAAATTACAATTAACACAACATTGAGGTGAACTAGAAAGGGTTAGACTTATATATGTATATGTCTCTCTCTATGATTCTTTCTTCTAATGTAACTTTCTTATTGTACTATGTCCAAGAACAAATGGGTTAGTGAGAAATAGAATAGAGATTTTTACCAACAAAGATTGGAGGATTATGACAAGGAAAATGTTCATTTTTTCCAGGCATAGACAAGCAAAGAGAAGCCAGTGGGAGCACTTAACTCACTCTCCTCCACGCTGGCCCACTCCATTACAGAAGAGCTGCCTCCAGAAGAAGCTGAAGACATCGAAATTGAAGAAGAGGATGAGCTTCTAGCGGTTCTCAACAAGCTTTTCCTCATCTTTTTCCACTCTATTCCATTCATGCCAAAACTACATGCACTTTGCTGCCACAAGACGACCTCGTTCTTCTCGTTGGAAGGAGCCACTGCTTCTTCAGCACCGTCCTGCTGATGATCTCCTTCAATAACTTCAGAGCCTTCGTTCTCGAACTTGAACGTGAAAACTGCATGTCCATCGTTCAAACCCTGATCAAACAACCAGTTATACACGTCCCAGGAGACTTGTATCAAGACCCCATCTACTTCAATCCTCTCATTGCCTCTAAATTTCCATTTAAGTCGCTTTATTTGCAAGACCCTTTCGTTATCAATGCTAAAACACAGCTTGGCATCCTCGTTTACCCTACAATCAATGGAAATTTCCCTGCTTTTGCCTCCAAATCTGGCATTTGTGGTGTAGACTTTGTTGCCAAATACGTGTTCTCTTCTCAAAACAAGAGCTTGGCTTCTCCCCGGCCTTTTAGCTCTAGTTCTGCCATAAGCTTCCTTGGTAGAATCACCAACAAGAAGCGTCATTTCACCATCAACCACAACAGCAACATAGAATCCAGAGTCGGGTTCAGGCCCAGATCCGAACTTGGCCCTGGAAAGGTCCCAGAAGACTCGGACATTACGGACCGTGGCACTGCTGAGCTTTTTACATCCATGTTTCTTCCAAAAAAGAAAAGGTTTGATATGGAGATGAAAATGGAGGGTGGAGAGGGAAAGGGCGGTAGAGAGAGAAAGAGGAGAAGAGGGAGAGCAATCAGAAGAAGGGTGGAGGTGGAGGTGGAGAGAGTGGCCGAGGAAGGTGCGGGACCAGGTGAGGGAGAAAAGGCCAAGACTTGTATGGTACAGACTTGTAGCAAGGTTAGTTTTACCTGAGGTTTGTGGCGGCGGCGGCGGCGCAAGGGGCGGTACCTGATTGTTTTTGGCGGTGGAGGGGCGGAAGCAAGAAGGGAAGGAGGAGGAATGATGGTGGCGTTGGAGGGACATTATTTGGTGGTTTGAGATTGTGAGATCTGAGGTTTCAGCCTTAAAGGGTTTTGGGGCAATGAATCAGGTGGCGCCTTAAAATGGATGGGAGGCTTGAGACAAAGATACAGAGAAGACAAAGAGGGAGACTTTCCTACTGAATATTTATTTAGACTTCAAAAAAAAAAAAGGTACTACAAGAAAGAAAACCTACCGCTGATCAAATATAAAACGGTAATTACCGACCTAATACGTTTCAAAGCATTTATTTGGTGGGAAAAAAACAGAAAGAGAAAAGAAAAATGATCACTTTTTTTATTTTACAACTCTTAATTTTTTAAATTAACAAAATTTTTATTTTCAATTGATTTTATTTTTGTTACCAAAAAATTTTAGATAATAGAAAATTTTGAATATATATTCAAAAGATCATGGTAACATTTTTAAGATGTACAAAATGAGAAATTTTATATTAATGTCTATCTTTTTGTAAGTTTGATTTATTTTATATCTATTGATATTAATTTTACACTTGGTTTCATATTAAAAGTATTATAAACATATGTGATTAAACGTAAAATTAGTGTCAATAAAAATAAATAGATGATATTATATATTTGTACACATAAAAATAAGTATATTGTTTGTGTTAGTAAACATAGACATATGATAACAAGTATAAATACATGAAAATAAAGATAAACATATGAAAATAAATGTATATTCAATATCAATATAGATGCAAACATATAACAATAATCGTAAATATATGAAACTAAACGAAAAATTAGTATCGATAATCATCAAATAAATCAACTTTACTGTAAAATTGACCTTGTTATAAAATTTTCTGTGCAAAATTTACAATTTTAAAATTTAAGAACATGCAAAAAGATTATTGTTAAATTTTTTTTGAGCAACTTTCCTTGCATGAGCATATTGATTTACAGTTCGTCAAATACGTCAAATTTTCGTGATAATTCACTCAAAATGAAACTTGTAAAATTAAAAACTTGCTAAATTATACACAATGGGCTCATGATAAGATTTACGCTATGCCATTGATGGTAATAGATTGTTATCTACACATACATTTTTGTGGTCAAATATTGTGAGTAATTAATTATAACAAATAATAAAGTTGACTAAGCATAATAATATTTCTTGGACTTTGACCATTTACCCTAGCTAGATACTAATATATATCTCATTAACTTAATTAATCATAGTTTTATTGAAATAAATATCTGAGTTAATATTCTAAAACTTGGAACAATTTAATTTGTATTTGCAGACTGCGACTGTATTCAGTATTCCCACATGAATATTTTTTATATGCAGATGAACCTGAACACCCAGGGAGACGAAATGTCGAGGTGAACTTGGTTGTTTATCACGTGCAACAATGGGGAAGAAGAATAAGTCCTCTTTAATTTTCAACTAATCAGGTTGAATTTCAATGTGTTTGAAACCTTGTAATCTGCAGCATCAAAAATATGTTAAAATCCAGTGAATTTGCCATGACTGTTTCTGAATCATTTTGAACTGTTGGATTCCTTGTTATAGTTCATTTAGTTAATTCCATCCAAGTTTTGTCCTGTTCATTGCTAGAATTTAAACATGCTATTGTCATGTCCATTTTATTATTATTTTTGTAATTGAATTTTGTTGTATACACGGATGGAAATAGATGAGTTCATGAAACAAAATTAACGGATAATTTCGAATGCTTGAATTTCTTACATCCTTGTACTCTTGTAAGGTATTATTCATTGCAATCAGAAAGTTTTACAGTAAATTTTCTTATCGACAAAGAAGGTAGGACCAATGAAAGAGTTGTCACGAGAATAATTAGCAAAATAAGGTCGAATTCTCTGTAAGTTTGGAACATAACATGTGTTATTAACGAACGATGGTGCTGGAAATTGAACCAAAAGGACTTCAAAAAACATCTGTAACTGTTTGATTTAAGAACTTGTTGCTAAGACTACGATGGATTGCCTCTGATTGGCCTTTCATTGAAGAGAGATAGACAGAAAACAGTATAATTGTTCTGTATTTACACAACATCGGATAAGTAAAGTAGGGTCATTGAAGTTGAGGATCAGAAATCATGGTCCGCAAGCTAACAAGCAGCCATGTCCCAGCAGTTGATCGCATTTCAAGCCTTTACCACAGGCCTCTCCGACGAAGCTGGCAGTGTCTCCTCAGCTCGATCGGTGTCCTATGTTAGCTTTAAATTCGGACAGCTGGTAGCCTGGTACCTTCAATGTCCTTACAATTCGTTGGACCATTTTTATCTGTCCGGGATTGTAGCCCTCCCTAACCAAACTGCAGCCTAATTGGCTGGAGCCGGTGAAGTTTCCAGGAAAATGTGTTAAAGGTCCCTTGATTCGATTATCTTGAAGTTATCGATGTTAAACATGACATGAACACAAATAATCAATCTACTTGATGGCCATTGTATATTACTGTATACTATTGTTCAACCACCATTACCAAAGTGATTAAACATTGTTGAGCAATAGTCAATTCAGGTGGTAACCCCAAATCCAGTGACAATTAACAGGAAAGATCGACTGACAAAGAGGTTAAAAAACTCGAAACCCGATCAATCAGAGAGAAAAGAAAGCAAGTAGAACTGTGGAAGCAATATCAAAGAAGTTGTAATTGAGAAGTCAAGAAGTCAAAGTGTGTGGGAGGGAAGATGTACGACTTCCAATCTTCCATGTTAGACCGCGTCAGACAATTCAGGCTGATCGGAAGCAATAATTAAGGATGTCTAAATTGACCCTTTAAATTATCCTAATTAGTTAACCTTGAACGCTCCATGCACTTTTGTTTCTGCAGCTCATGACTTTTCAATTCTCACAAAGCAAAGCAACCCACTTTCTATTTCTTCGTCTTCTTCCTTTTCATTTCCTTTGGAGCCCTCTGAATGTTCCAAGTCAATGATATTGTTTTATTAATTACTTGAATGCTGGATGATCCTGACTCGTTGGAGGGTTTGACCGGATTGTACAATGTACAAACTAATCCAGGTGCATGCAGTTCGATCCATTCCAAGTTGTAAAGCAACTTGTAGCGTATGGAACATATGAAGTTTGAACTGTAGAAGACGGCTTGTCAAAGTAAATACTTGTCGGGGAAAGAAGAGAGAAATGCTGACCCATTATTTCAATGATTTCAGGAAGACTCGAAAGACTTTACTCAGATGAACTAATACGCGCTTTTAACAATGTACGATCAGAGTTGAATCAGAATATTCGTTTTTTGAATCCATTTCCGCCCCACCCAAGAAGCAATTAGGCCTAGCTAACAGGGACTGAGACCAAAGACCAAATATCCATCTTAAATTTACTGGTATGGAATTGATATTCGATTAATTCTACAACAAATCACTCCAACCGCCTTTTGATGTTTGGTTATGTTATGTTATATTCACAGATCAATTGGCCTTTGGTCTTCCAAGAGCTAGCTTAAGCTAACCTAACTGCTATAACCCTAGTGCAAGAAATGCATTCTGTGGTTGGTATACTAATTGGTTGTCAATTTACTCATGATTTGTCAACCATGTGTAAATACATCCAATCTTCAAGCTAACTCTTTACCTAAATATTCTCCGAGCAATTCCTGCCAGCCGTGCTACCAAACACAGATACCCAGCGTTTCTCACTTGTTAATCAAGTTAACACGCACCACCTTAACTAATCAGGGTGTTTGTCAACCTTTCAAAGTGAAGAAAAAACGAAGAATTGTAGTTAACAGGGAGAACAGTGAATGGTGTATTGTATTTTCCAGGTTTGGTGCGTGCAAGCTCAAAAGCATCTGGAGATGAATAAAGCGACATGAAAAAAGCAAAAGGCGCCATATCTTCCGTGTGAGCTTAAGTCTGAAGTCTGGTTGGGTTCTGATAAGGCTGAGCCCAACTTTAGCGTTCGGAAATGGGTTTGAACTTTGAGGATAAAATCCTGACGTAAAGGTGGAAGCCCTTGTCTGTCCTCATTGATGATAGGCAACAGGACAACTTTCCTTTGACGGCCCATGAACTGGGGGACTACGGGTCTTTTATATTTTTCTGAATACTTTTCCGTGTATGAGGCTTCGGTGGACCACATGACATGCTGTATACTAGGCCCATCGCCATGGATTCCAGGCTAGGCTTGAATTTTTTCCTTCATTTGACCACATAAAAGCCGAAAAGGCCTAAACAATCGACAACACAAGCTCTGATCTTTTTCTTGTGCCTGGTATGTTACATGGAAGATGGTGTTTGACGTGTCAAACGGATTTTGCCTTTATAATTTTCGTATTTTACCTAATTCAAACTCGAAACATGTACACAAGTTATCAAATCTACTTACAGATCTTCTTTTTTTATCCTAGTCAAGGCAACTTGTAAACTGTCTGGTCAATTCTTTAATGTTGTTAGGGTTCACAAAGGCACCATTAAGGACATAGGCAGTGTAGCTGAAGGGAAGTGTTCTAATGTCGTGGAACCTAACAAACGTCTGTCAGCACTAACTCTTGCTGGTCTGGTAGTGGGGTGGCAAGTGAATCAGCAGAAAGAATGTGGCCCAGAATGTGGCCCAAAACATTCATCAATGGCTCAATGTCCTGACAAAGACACACTAACATTTACCTAATCTTGTTAGATATGGCGCTTCAGATTTGCTACCTTTAAAGATTAGAGGGTGGGGGGGCACCCTTCCCTACATTTAACATCCTTTTCTGTTGCCTCTTCAAAATCATCCATAAAGTGACATGCCACATTCTTCACTTTAGGAATTTTCCTTACTCCAACTGTGTTTCTGAATTTATCTTTGCATATACACAGTGTCTTCACTGTTGTCCTTGATTGCTGATGGAAATGCAAAACAGCGCTAAATGCTAAAGAAAAAGCAGTGACGATCGAATTGGAATCTTATGAAAGCTCCAAGGAATAAACAAAGAGTACATCTGTTTGTGCTATTCTTTTCACTCTCGAATGTGATGTTTTGCCATTTATGTCTCTTGTACCTGCAATTTTGTTTCTTCTCAGAGTTGAGTCTTGGTGCAACGGTATGCATTGCTCTTTGTGCCCTCAAAGTCGGAAATCTGCATACATATATCTGGCCCTATACCTCATAATATGAGAGTCTTGTGCATTGCATTTGCCGTTTATGTTATTGTTTTGATTATTTAGAGAATGATGCCATTAAATGGAGAAATGATGTATGCAATTAACTGGTGCATAATTCCATTCAAGATGCTCAATAATAAGTATGGGAGGAGGGGAAGGAAGAAGAGCAGGTGGGTCCCCTTTCATCTTTGTCTTGTCTTTCTAGCACATATATAGTTAGAAAAGGAGTTGTTAGGAGTTAGGGGCTGAGCCATGTGCATGTTAGCATGCACATGGTCATCCATGTGAAGGTAATGGAGAGATGAGGAAGAACATGGCATCATGCACTGCACCATGATCAATGAACCTGATTAGAAAGAAATTGTCTGGATCAAGACTTGATCTTGACAACAAAACTATAGGCCCTACATACAAAAATATCAGCTTCTACTTCAGCAATTTTGAAGGTTTTCCATGCTGCAGCACTGGTTGGTTGAAAGTATTTTGGCCTTTTCAGGATGTAGGCCACCAACCTTTTTCTCGCACTCCTGAAAAAAGCATTCATCTTTTGGATGCTTGCATGACTCACTTGATCCAATGCATCTAAAATAAAAGATAATACCCCATTAGGAAGACAATCTCAGCACACATAATTCTTGGGGTTTTTTTTTGAAAAGGGTTTAAAGCCATATTATTGTCTCTTCCCCAACATTTCCACATGAGATTCTATACACCATGATTGGTTTTGACTACTTTTCTTCTAAGGAAGATCTCACCCTTGACTCTCGAGTTCTCCCTCTTTTTCACTATGTT
The DNA here is from genome assembly GCA_031772115.1 of Heritiera littoralis. Classification (NCBI taxonomy): domain Eukaryota; kingdom Viridiplantae; phylum Streptophyta; class Magnoliopsida; order Malvales; family Malvaceae; genus Heritiera; species Heritiera littoralis. Next base: position 1,244,303 of record JAPDPK010000003.1, read on the forward strand.
GTGCAATTCAAGGGAACCCTTTTACAATGAGAGTTTGTACGACAAAACTGGTACTAAAGTTTTTTACTAGGTTGATCAGAAGGAGCAAAGCAATCCACCTTAGACCAGACAAAACTCTGTTATTTTCAACTCAGAACTTGACTTTTACCATCAATCACCTACAGGCTCCATTGGCATCAACCATCAACTCTTTGATTAGAAATCTTACCACAAAGCCTCAACATTTTCCCCATTCTTAGCTGATTCCCGACAATATCACCTCGTGACAAGTTCAAATTTCAAACAGGTTGCAAGATTGTCGCATTCCTGACCATGAACAATTACCAGGCATTTGTTGTTTAGTTAGTGCTAGAGAGCAAACATGATATTGAGATACCCTAAAGCCAAAAATGACCCTATAATTCAAGGGTATGTAACTCAAGGACTTTGTACTTTTGTAATCAAGGTATGTAACTTAAGGGTACTTCACCCCTTTGAAGGGATACAGAAACATCAGAGTAAAACTTGATTCTTTGTTGATAGCCAATAATGAAAATCTTGATAGTTATGATAAGTGAAGAGCCAAAATGTGTCAATTTCGCAAACTTATCAGGCGATTAATGAGTTCATAATGAAGTGCAATAGGCCCTTTCTGTCTTATGGCAGTTACCTGAGAATATAAAAAAATAAAATCATTGTATAGCAGGCCATTGCTGTAATTGGTGGAGTTGCAGCATGTTTCTTGAGATAAGGAAAGTGGTAGGTCAGATTAAATATCAAGAGGCCAAAGGTGGCAGAAGTTCAAACCATTAATGATGGTAAACTCACTAACATCCCATCATTTAATCACCTTTGCTGAATCAAAAGTAAAACAATATAATGAGAGTAAAACAACTTTATTTTTGATGCTTGTGGGGAACAAAATCGATTTCCGAACAGGTGAACCATCATGAAGTTCCATTGATAGAGACTAGACACCGAAATCCAAAACCAAAAAGCAAACATTAATTTTAATACTTTACATACTTGTATAAGGTTTGTTACCTAAACCATACATGCAAATTAATCTTGGACAACAGGTTAAATTGCTCTTCAAACCATTTGCATAAGGTTTTGTTTTTGAATGAAGTGCCAAAGAAGCAGGGGAATCCTGCTACACAAGTACAAAACCAGGTAAGCAGGCCTGAACATTGTTGAAGAGTGATTCAAAACAGTGGGAATTAAATCAACTGAAAGGAAAAAGGTTAATTAGGCCTGCAATATCTTCTTTAACTCCACATTTGCCAAAAATGGTTTAATCTGTCTCAGACAATAGCTGTTGAGCCATGGAAGTGCTGCCTAATTATGCTGTTTACTGAAAGAAGATCCAGACTACGAAATGAAAATGACTTGAGTGAATTCTCAGCATGTTCATAAGCGGAAAATCGACATGAACCCAAGTGAAAAGAAAACTATAATAGACAGGTCAAAGTTACCAAATCTCCTGTTTTAAATCCTCGCAGAAACTTTATATTATTGGTAAAAAAGGGCAAGTTGTTTTCAGAACACAAGAATTTAGCTAATCAAGATGTTTGATTAATGTTTTAATTAGTAAAGGTAAATGTATTCCTATGATGCTCTATATTCCTCATTCATGGGTTGTTAAATTAGCTTACTTACCTAATTTAGACAGTGACTACTTCTATTTTTAGCTATAATGTTCCATGAACTTAGAGGGTCAATCTTAGTGCAATGGTGAAGGTTGTTCATTTGTAACATGAAATTAGAGGTCAGGAATTCAAATTATAAAAACAGTTTTTCTATTAAAATCAAAAAAAAAAACTGCTTACATATAATTTTTTTCAAATCTCACCGTACAAGAGCATTGTGCATTGGAATTGCCTTTTACTGTTCGATAAACTTAGAATAATGCTGGCGAGTGCTTGCCAGCTTCCTTAACTTAGAAAAAAATTGCTTGTCTTGGTAAGTGTGGCTTTGGCTTGACAGGCTCCGAAACTCTGTCTGATGATCATAATGCATAAGATAATTAACATGCCTTCCTGACCTGAAAATCATCAGAGAGAGAATAGGGGAGGAAAGATGGGCCTGCTAAAATCATTAGAACACCCACTCAATCACATTCAGTGTCCCTTTTCTTTAATCTTTATCAGCGGTAATCCCCAACCAAAAGCCTGCGCATGGTTGAAAAAAACCTCGAAAACCCTTTCAAACCTAAAAACTGAATCCCTCACAAAGGAATTTGATCAAACTAACTTTTCTTTTAGGAAATGAATTGTTGTTGCCCATTGTTGCTCTGCCAAGTATTAGAAGAACTGTGAATAGTCTTTGGTTTAAATGGTTGTGACCCTGAATTCAACTTTTTTAGTTCATGAGACATTCAACCTGCTTAGCTTTATTTTTTACTGTCCGGGTGTTTTCGGATCAATTTGCATGTATTTCGAGACGATCTTAAGAGTGCACTCTACGTCAGTTTGGTGCATTTAATTTCCTTGGATGCGGGCTTTAAAACTTTGCTTGGTATGACGAAAAGAAAAAAGTGAAAAAAGAAAATTAATTAATCAAATGGTTAAGCTATAAAATAATAAAAAAATTGTTATGAAACATAATCATTTGATTAATTAATTTTCCTTCTTCACTCTTTTCTTTCTATTCTATCAAGCAAAGCCTAAGACTTGAACCCTAAATCTAGCTTACAAGTGAACACTTGTTCGCCGGTAGATCCAACCCTTTAGAATTACCCATAAAACTTCATTGCTGTGATTATTTCCTATCAACTGTGACAGAAGAAGCATCTGTCCTTCATAAGTTTCTAGGCCGTGTTCTCATGTTGTTTTCATCATCATTAATTTCTTACAACTTCCAAGTTCTAACTCTACAGTCCACATGAATAGACTCAGCAACTCCAAAAGCCAGAGATATTTCTATCATTACACTTAAACCAGTGAATAAAGAATTACAAAAGTTGTTTAAGAAAAAAGAAAATTTCTAAAAAAATGATCCGCTGATCACGCTAATCCCCGTGATATTGAATAATAATTTGTTGGATATGTTGTTGTTTATAGTTATAGATAGGCTTATAGCTCGACAGTTTGGTGCGGATGCTTTGAAAATAATTAAAGCATGATGGTTGTGAAAAGGACAAGCATGACTCTGCCTAATTCTAGGCAGCTTGGTAGTCCATTTGAGTTGTGAAAATACGGCAATGCAGGTAATTTATTACACAAGACTTGGCAACCTTGAAAAGCAGAAGAGTGAAAATGGAAATTCCTAGAATTCATCTTCCGAATCCACAATCCAAACGAAAGAGACAGAGCAGATGATAATATCATAGTAACATATATCATAACAGAGCTTACTGTACATTAAGCATCATCAATGGGGTCACCTGGTAGACACTAGGACCTAACAAGAGGGTCTACAACGCTTGGAAAATAGTTTGTGGAGGGGCTGCGAAGAATGGGTTAAACTTAAATTAGCTATCAGTGGATTTACTGCCATTAGACCAGCCAGCCTTAAGCCCTTAAGTCCTCAAGGCTGTGTTTGCTTTGAGAATTGGTAACAGAGTTAGCAACCCTCGGTCCAACGTTTTCAATGACTGGTGAAAAGAGAAAAAGGGAAGAAATATAGAGAAAGGAAGAAAGGATGGTGCTTGAGTTGCTAGGTTCTAGACATTGCATAGTTCAATGGAGCCATAGTCAAGCAGTTCTTCAATCATTTGCTCAATGTGATCCTCTTCAAGAGGTTTGAACTGCTGGGTGCTTTCAACTTGAGCTTTCTTGACAACCCAATTGGGCTCTGTCTCTTGAACTGGCAATGGTATGTTTTCCAGCAGTCGAACTCCCATCACACTGTCTCTCCCTCCAATGCCGGTTTTGCTGAGAACATGTGGTGTTGGTGCCTTGTTTTGTCGCTCTTGTCCTGACTGTTGTTTGGTCATTTGAAGTGAAGCCATGCAGCATTTATGTAGTTTAGCTGTCAAAGTTGCTGACAGAAGCTTGGATGATGAGGATTGAGCTGCATTCGGGTTGTAAGGGAAGTTGGTTCTAGCCCTCGGTCCACACATAAGCCTTGCAGCTTCATCGTAGGCGCGAGCTGCATCTTCTGCCGTTTCAAATGTTCCTAGCCAAATTCTAGTTTTCCTGCACAAGAAAAAAACGTTTCATCTATTATATTCACAAGAAACAAAGAAACCTGCCTGACAGGTTGAAACCTTAATGGTTTTTTGAAACCAAGGTTAACTTACAAGAGAGGGTGACGAATTTCAGACACCCAAGACCCCCAATGCCTTTGTCGGACACCTCGATATCGTTGTTGTGGTCTGGCCATGTAGGAAGAAAAAGAAACGTTTCTTTTGCAAAAGTGTTTGCGAAAATGCCCAAAGAGCGAATGAGGCAAAAGAGTGATGCTAGGGAGGGAGGGAGGCAGAGGGGCCTTTTGTAGTTGCTAGACATATGAGGCAATTTACTGTCATCCAACTTGAAAATTTGTTGGGTCCCACCAAGGTTTCAAGTGTCTTCCATCTTTTTTTCTTTATCTATTTATTAACAGTTGTCTAATTGCCAAGTGATGATTGTTGAATTAATAGGTGAAGGGAAAATTCAAACTAACCAAATTCAATTCACATGGTTATAATAATAGCTTTTGTTTCAAAAAACTAATTTTTAGAATATTAAATTGTTGCTTTTATCTCCATTCTTTGTTCATGTGAATGGTCTTCCATGCAGAAAATGACTTAGAACAAAAAAAGCTAACATGTTCTTTTCAAGTATCAAAAATCTTTGAACATATCATAAAATCATTTTTATTTGACAACTTGTAGTGAAAAACTTTAAAGAATCTCCAAGTTTTTTTGTTTTAGGATGTTTGTTGGAGCCAGTTGATGGAGGGGAGTTTGAACAGATTGTTTCATATGTACTACTAGCAAGCAAAACAAATTGCTCCTCAAGGAAAGATTCTGTGCATCAAATTGCACTGGAATGATTGAGTCAATCCTATGTTGGATACATTGATTGAAGAATCTTGGACTGCAATAATTACCATACCAATCCAAATGATTTGATCAAATCCCAATCACTATTCATCAGATCAATTTGCTCCAATGCTGACCATCACTTGATCTTTCAGGCATAACCTCAAAGGGCTTTTTTTATTATTACTTTAATCCCTGATATTAACATCACTAGTTAATTGTTAATTAAGAAAAGGAGGGTTTACAAATACTGGAATATTTAACTTTCCCATGACAGGTGAGGAGCAATTTGCAGCAGATACGCGTCTGATCATGGCTGGCACAAAGTTTATCTATTATCTCAACAATGATTCTGATTTCTTTATTATTACTTCTAAATTCGTTCTAATCGAGTTGCTGATAAGCCTGAAGTTTATTTCTACGGATAAGAACAGCAGGATCAGATAAATTAGGTGTAGAATAATGCTGCAAATTGAGGCAAATTTCAATGTATGTGAAAACACCAGCATGTGTGCCTAGATTGCCATGTCCCATGTGTTCTGTTCAGCCACGTGCATGAAACAAACCTTCCATGCTTGTTCTATTCTGCAACCTGAACTTCTGCTCTCCCTTTAGCAATCCACCATCGTGAAAATAGTAAACGTAAACCTTTGTTGCTTGATTGCTGATGCCTTCAAACTGAAGTTTTTGACATTTACTCCAAAATTGATAGAACAATTCATATTCGATAGGGCATTTCTCCCGAAATAAAGAATTTATTTCAATGATTTGTTTTGTTAAAAACATCAAAACTTGCTACCAAATACTAATTCCTTTTCTCAGAAGAAACTTATCAGCAGCAACATTAAATAGTAATAGTAGCTTGATACATATATATCTTAAGCTCAAAGAAAAAATTGGGAAATCTGTAATTTAAAATTTGACCCTAAAGAGATAAGATTGTTTGCTTTGTGTAGTTATAATGAAAAGGCTTTTTCATGCATATGCAAGGCAAATGGCGAGTGAAAGGTAGGGTGAGACAGTTGCAAGCAGCATGCATCGAGTGGCTCTTCTTTCTCAGCTGCTATTTCTGACTCTTTTCACTTCCTTGTTCAAGGAATGTATCCACATGATACAAAAAGACAACAGCTGGTTCACGACAAAGGCTTTTTAGTTTTCTTTTCTCTCATTCATTTGTTGAGCAAATGTTGGCGTTAACTCCACTGTTTCGGGTTTTTTCCTTTGGCAAACTACCAGTTTAGCATATTAATTAACCCTAGCTAATCCTATGATCAGCAGCACTTAAAATTTTTCAAAAAGCATATAATAACCGTTGGAAGTTCTGTCATGGATGGGAGCAAGAAGACAAGACAGCAGCAAATAGGATGTAATTGGATAGAAAAACATTAAAAAAGTTGGTCTCACTCTTGGTTTACAGCTAATAACCTTCGACTCATTACTGATATAGAAATGAAATAAGCTAAGCCTATATATACGGGATTAAGACAGTTGAAAAAGAAATCCAAAAAGAAAAGAAAAATGAAAAGGACCCACATCGCAAACGCGTTAGATGGGCCCCAGGAACGTAAAATTAACATGGGTGATGCATGATGATGGATATAGCTGTCGACCTTTCTCATGGCCAAGGTGTGGGTGTTTTTTGTAATGGAAATGAAATCTTGCTCAAGGCTTCAAAACCTCAGGGGCTGAGGCTGAGCAGTCAGTCAGTCAGCGCCCAGGACAAGACAACAACGCGGTTCTTTTCCCTGTCTGTTTTCGCAGGTTCTTTCGCTTCAAATTCTACACCCTCACATGCACGCTACAGTCCATTGAAGATTGTCTACCTTCTTGTTATACTGCCTCTTAGCTTGCTTGCATATACGTTCATGAACAGTTTTTCTTTCCCATTGTTTTCCTGGTCAACAGGTTTGCTTGGAGAACAATTTATTTCGGTTTGATGATTAAAAAACCTATTTATCTTGGCTTCAACTGTTAAATTCCTTAATTAACGTAACATAGTAACTCTAATTTGAAGTAAAATGGCTTAACTATGTAGCATTTAAAATGTAGAAATGAAGTAGTATTAAAGTATTAGTCTCCAACCAATAGTAAAGGAGAATAAGACTTGTAGAATGACATTCTGCTGAATATGCTCACAGCTATGAATGAAGAATTGAAGGAAGTTTCGGGTTTTTCTGTCTTTTCTCACTTATTTTCCTTTTTTTTTTTCCTTTGGGTGTTTTGTAGGATTAGTCAAGGGAAGGAATTAAATTGACAACTTGCAACAGACTTTATTAGCCTACGCGGTTTCATCAGTTAACAAGAATGAAAAGGAGGGAAAATTTATTATCAGTCTGAATTATGTTCTGTAACCCAAAAAAAAAATCTAAAGCTTTGCTTGGTACGATGGAAAGAAAAGAGTGAGAAAAGAAAATTAGTTAATCAAATGGTTAAGATACAAAGTAGAAAAGTTGCTATGAAACATAACCATTTGATTTACTAATTTTCCTTCCTCACCACTTTCTTTCGATCCTACCAAGCAAAGCTTAAATTATGTTCTAAAAAAATTATGTCTAAAATTTGAAAATCTTTTTTCTTTTTTACTTTCTATGAACTAAAAAGAATACATTAATGTGATTCATGTAATAACTTTTAAGAGTCAGTATCCAGCAAGTTTGATGTTTAAATTTTAGCAACTGCAATTCTTTATCATGTTTTTAAGTTTGGACCTACTTTGTAAAAAAAATAAATATGTAAACTGGACTAAATTTGTGTATAATTTAATCAATTCATGTAGTTCTTTTAACAAGTGATTTTTATAAAGCATGAATCAAAATTTTTTTTTGAATAGTACATTTTCATTAGAAGTTACAATCACAATCTGTATATTACATTCCATGAACAGGTAACTATAGAAATCATATTACTCAAACTAGGTAAACTAGTAAATAACTATAACAAACTAAACTAACGCAAGCTCAAACTTGATGAGACTCGAATTTGAGACCTCAAAGTCTCAGAATCTTCTCCTTACCACTAAGCCAAAACTTCGTTGGCAAAGCATGAATCAAATTTAAATCTCAACACTCACATACCTTAATCTATTTTTAGGTCGCAATTTTTTTTACTAAAATAAAATAAGCCCGAATCTAAGATTTGCTCCTCTTTGAATACTTTGGAAACGCAGACCACTTACCTTATCACTGGTATTGACATGAAAAGATATTCTCAGATCTCCATGTGCATGTCCCCACTTAATTTGTCTCAATTCTTCCATTTATTCACCTCCATATGCCTGTACAAATTATTAAATTTTGGTTCATTATTAAAGATAAATAAAATATTCAATTATGCAAGTTTTAAAAAGAATAGGGTAAGCTTAAAGACAAAAAAGATAATTGAAAATCCAAAATGAAATATAACGAAGTGTCTTGTTGTAGTCTGTAGTCTAAATATTCAATCAAATCAAATTGGTTGGGATAATCAAATAATCAAATCAAATCAAAATGAAATATAGCCCTCTTATTCTAATTCAAACCCTATGATATATATATATAAAAATAAATCAAAAAAACAAAAACTCGTAAACTACTCTATAAAAGTTGGTCAAGCTCAATCACATGCCTAGTAAGCCGTTCAAAAATGCTAGATTGAAGGAATAATTAAGACTGCTTATGCATTTTTAAGTACATCTTTCATGCTAGAAAGCTACTTGTACAAAATTAGAGAATTGGTCAGGCCATGTGCTTAGTATTAAAAAATTAAGAAAATTTTATTTGATTTTCCCAATAAAACACAAAAAAAAAAAATCGAACATTTTTACTTTTGTAAATTTTTTTAGTTTCTTCGATGATTTTATGATAAGTAAACCAGGGTATTATTTCCACCTGAATACATTATTAATAGCTTCAATGTGATCATTAGTAAAATAACCTTAAATTTTTATTTCATAAATTATTAAATAGGAAGATGAAAACTTAAAAAAAAAATTATTCTTGAAAAACAGAAATTTTCTGTAATTACAGTTCTGTTTGGTTCACGTAAAATGACTTTTAGAAAATCATTTCTGAAAATTTGATTTTCTGAAAAAAAACTAATATTTTCTGTTGTTTGGTTGATATGTTGAAAAATATTTTCTGTTGTTTGTTGTTTTAATCCAATATAAATTATGCTGAGTTTTAGTGGAAGCTTTTTTCTTAAAAGTAGTATAGGTTTAGAAATTGTCTTCCCCTTTTGAAAATGAGAAGACAATTTCTCAAAATCCTTGAAGATTTTTCATTGAGCAAAAATATTTTACATGTACCAAATATTAAAAAATACAAAAAATATTTTCGAAAAAATGAAATATGCGAACCAAACGGACGGTACAATTGATTTTTGTTTCTTACAATTGTGGGCTTTGCAATGTCATGAGCATCGACCAACCATCTACTTCCAAACGGCCCTTTGAGAAGTCCACTTCAATCGCATACTTAGAATCTGTCCCAATTACTTAAAGCAGGCTCTAATTGAGCTTGGGCCTTTACAAAGAGGTTTTTTCTTAGCCAATTGGAGGCCCAAATTAAGCCCACCCTTATGGCCTTTAAGCCGGTCTTTTCGGCTTCCTATAAAAGGGGCCCATTACCCCTTCCCTTTGCCTAGGGTTTATTTTCTTCGAAAGAGGGGTTTTCAGCTAATCGGTCCAAACAGAGCAAAGGTAGCAGCAGCCGATCGAAGGACTCCAGAATGGTAATTGCTTTTCTTTGTTTCTCTCTGTCGGTAAATTTATGAGTTCTTTTACATAATGAAATGTTTTATTTAATTGTGTTGAAATTAATTCAACGATGTAATCTGATGTTGATCTGATGAATGAAATTGAGCAGCCGTCGCACAAGACTTTCATAATAAAGAAGAAACTCGCCAAGAAGATGAGGCAAAATAGGCCCATCCCTCATTGGATTCGCATGCGCACCGACAATACCATCAGGTTTCTTTTCTTTTTCTTAACTTTCTTATTATCTTCTTCTTTTTTTTTTTAGTTTTTAATTATTTTAACTTTGTCTTTGCAGGTATAATGCGAAGCGCAGGCACTGGCGTCGTACGAAGCTTGGATTCTGAGGTTCTGGGTTTGTTTTTGTACTAAGTTTAGGTTTTTTAGTTGCTGTTAAAGACAATGGTACAGAGCTTATGGTTTTGTATTTAAATCAAGTACTCAAGTCTGTGTACGGAACTCGTATGAGTCCTCTTTAAAGACCTTTTCTTTTAAATTAAAGTTATGTTTGAATTATTATTCGGAATCGTGGGTTATTCTATGATGATTGAGTATAGTCTTGGTTGCATGTTTCATTGCTATAAGAATATCATACTTTGGCCATATATATCCTTTAACAAATTGACATCTTGACAGTGATTGTTGGGTTCTTGGAATTCTAATTGAGATTACAAACCTGTTGGAAGGGTGCATTATCATTTGTATTTTGTAAGAAACTTGAGAGAGGACAGTGGTTGGTTATTGGTCATTTTCTTTTTGTTGATGGCATAATGCTGGGTGTCATTGTTTTTTCATTTTTGATTCATTATCATAAGCCGGTGTAGGATTCATTTGAATTGTCTTTCAAATTAGTTAATGTCTTTATTTTAGAAGTTATCAGTTATGCATTGGCTGTTTGATCAGACCGTGATTTTTTATTGTGGTGCATTTAGCTGATGAATTATTCGAGTTTGTCTAGAAAAAACACATTTGGTACGAATTATGTAGCCCTTCAAATTTGTAGCCTTTACAAGTTTTGACTGAAAAAGATCTTAGAACAGTTAGCAAAACTGCACTAGTGAGTCTTCATCTAACTAGTTTCATGAGCTTATGTTTCCGGTTGTTTCTGTCTTGCTAAATGAATTTATACCAATTGATTTCTGATCCACACGCTTGGATAAATGTTTGTGAGCTTCCTCTCTAGAAGGGAAAAGATTGATGAACTCCTGTCAAATTGCGTGCTTTTCATGTTATTAAACATGAAATATAGCGAGAATGAAAGGGTTCTGTATTGCTTTTAATAACGTACGAGGATGTATGATATCTGTGGCAACGAGGATCGAAATTCGAAAGCAACTGAACTTATAATGATGTCCGTTGCTGGAAAAGTTGCCTCAGTCCCAGATTTGGCTTGGGAGGAGTATTGGTTGGTATTGCACGCGTTCTAGTGAATTGCCACTAGAATCGGAAAAGCATCATTGCTTAATTAAAAGAAATCTTCACTAGCTGGAAAATTCTGTGGCCGATGCAAGACTTCGACTCTTTCTCGCTTTAAATTCGTGTTTCAGATCATCTTTCTTTACTGTGAATCTGTTCAGCTAACTGCAGAAGCTATGTCAATTATATGTAACGAGCTTTACCCAAATTCGGTTCTAGTTTATGTCTGTACTTTTGTTGTTCTTTCAGACATCATCGATCCAACATCGGACGCGGTCGTGAATCCGGAACTATTTCCGAGCATGTCAACGATTTATCAGCTGACAAGCGGCAAATGACAACTCCCCACCTTTAACCCTGCCACAACTTTATCGATAATGACCATATTACCCCTTTGCAAGCTTGTTAATCACAGCACATTGTCGTCTCTCTGGCTGAAAGTGAAAGATCAGGCATGGCATGTAGATTCCAAGTTTCCAGTGAGCGGCATTTCACAGATTTCATTATTTTTCAGCTTAAGAAAGAGACCCATTTGATCACTACTAAGCTTTCACTCTGAACTCACTGCCCCTTTGCCTCTTCCAAGATCGTACTTAGGTGAGCTCCTTTCCGATCCTGTTCTCGTTTTCCTCGCCAGATTCAGTTTATTAAACCAAGGATTAGATCACTCTTCCACTGTTAGTATAATCACATTTCTTTTACTATTTTGGATTTAATCAAACACTTATCTGAAAATCTTATTGTCACATCGTTATTAGAGCAATTTCTTGAATTCCAGATGGCTTCGTCGGTGCTCTCTTTGGCTTCTGCAACTCCCTCTGCTTCACTTTCTTCTCATGCAACTAACAAGGTACTTATTTTTATGCCTTTCTTACAAATTTGATCTTTTCTTTTTTTCTATTTTTGTTTTAGTTGCTCATTGGTTACTGAGAAACGGGCAGATGTTTTCCGCAGGGAAAATTGGATCTTGGAAGTACCAGCCTGTGCTTCAACTAGAAGACCAATCCCTTCATCAAAACATAGTACTTTTTTATATAAATTTTTATTTTTTCTGTTCCATTCGCAATTGAAGATCAATTCTCCGTCTCCAGTATGGTTAAGTAATTATAATTAACTCTTTTTGTTAAAGGGTTTAGTTAGATTGACTATGGTTAGCTGGGATTTTATTTTGTTTTTGTTTTTTTTCCTTCTATGTCTAAGTTATTTTGTTGTTTGCAGTCTTTTGGTTGAAAATCTATGGTTATTGGTTCCAATGCATCTCGTTTTGAGGGTATAACAATGGCTCCCCCTGTTCCAATTCTTGGTGTTTCTGAAGCTTTCAAGGCAGACAACCATGACTTGAAGCTAAATTTTGGTGTTGGGGCCTATCGAACTGAAGATCTACTGCCCTATGTGTTTAGTGGTGGTTAAAAAAGTGAGTATTCTTTCCTATACGAGTTGATACAAATTTCATGAGTGATGTCCTTCTCTAGGTTCTCCATTAACGTAGCCGTTAGTTTGCTTTGCTTGCTGCGAAGACTGAGATTCATTTCTTTAACAATTATAAACTGAGTTGAAACTAATTTTATATTGGTAACTCTCAATTTTCTAGGCAGATAAGCTACTATTGGAGAGGGAGGAAAACCGAGAGGTAACTTGCTAATTTGCATGCATAGCCTGAGGTCACTCTTCTCCATAAGGATACTTACACTAGATTAATTTCACATGCACTATCTCCCAATTGAAGGCTTGGCTGCTTTCAATAAGGTGACAGCAAAGTTCTTATTTGAAGCAGACAATCCAGTTATAAAGCAACAAAGAGTACATGAGAATTATGGCTATTATCTCATACAAAAAATTCTATTTTAGCCAAATATGTTGAGGTTTTTCAGGAGAAATTGGAGAATATTGAAATTGGTTTCTCGTTAATTTATGTTTTTAACTTCTTTCAGGTTGCAAAAGTTCAAGGGCTTTCAGGAACTGTTTCACTTAGACTGGCTGCAGCTCTTATAGAGAGATATTTTTCTGGGTCCAAAGTTCTGACATCATCTTCCACATGGGGCGAGTACTTTCTCCCTCTTAAACTTCGTTGCGAAATTTGTTCGACGCTATGTATTGTTATAGTTAATGAAACTGTCTCACAAGTAACCACAAGAACATTTTCAATGATGCTAGGGTTCTATGGTCAGAATACTGATACTATGACCCAAAAACTTTTGGCTTGGATCTTGAAGGGATGATAGCAGACATCTAGGTCATCTTCTGGCCTCGCTACAATAAATATTAATATGGAATAAGTTAATCCTTATCTTCATCTCTCATTCTAAAGGATGTATTCTTCAGTCACACTTTGCAGGCAGCTCCCGAGGTATCTTTTATTCTTCTTCACGGCTATGCTCACAACCCAACTGGTACTGATTCAACCCCTAAACAGTGGGGAATAATAGCAGATGTCATCCAAGAGAAGAACCATACTCCATTTTTTGGTCTTGTTTCAGGTGGTGATCTGAACTTGTAACATTTTATCGCATTTAGGCAAAGGTGACATTTAAACAAGAACTCCTTGATTTACTTTTGGTGATGGGGATTTGCAAGTGGAAGCCTTATGCTGATGCAGCATCTGTGGGGATGTTTGTGGCCCGTGGTATGGAGGTTATTACTGCTCAATCCTACAGTAAAATCTTGGCCTTTATGCAGAAAGAGTTGGAGCAATTAATGTTTTATGCTCATCACCAGATGCTGCTGCAAGGTACAATTGTGCTTAGTAATTTTCCCATGTCATATACATGCCGGAAAATATTCTTTTTAGTATGCAATGTCTGTGTAAATCCTTGAGAGTGATGGATCCCATCATTATTAATGCCTTAGGCTCGTACCTATAAGATTGCACTTAAGTTTTAAATATGGAGTCATATTTAGTATCCTTTGTTTTCTGATTAACAGAGACCCTGTTCTCCTCTTATTATTTTATATATGGTTATGCTTACTTTAGCATATGTGAATCTGTTGTCAAATTTATACTATTAAATTTTTTTTACCACACCGATAGGAAGTATGTCTTTTCACATTATAGGTTCCTCGACTACGTGCTCTAATGAATTTTGGTTCAAATGAGTCATATCTTACACATAATTTAATTCTGGCTTCTAGTCCGTGTGAGTAGTAATCAGTATATTGTTTAAGGAATGACCTATTTATGTTTATTTCAGGGTAAAGAGCCAACTGAAACGAATTGCTCGACTGATGTGGTCAAATCCTCCTGTTCATCGGGCTAGGATTGTTGCCAATGTCGTTGGGGATCCAGCTCTCTCCAAGGACTGGAATGCAGAGATGGAAATGATGGCTGGGAGGAATCGGACGATGAAGAAGGTGAGACAGAAATTAATTGATAGTCTTTCTTCCAAAGATAAAAGTGGGAAGGATTGGTCGAAGCAGATCAGCATGTTTTCCTTCACAGGTTTAACAAAGATAAAAGCTCAGGTAATATCTCACTTCACCTTCATTTTCACTTAATTTACAAATTTTATCCAACCCTACTCGATCAATTCTCCTTCTGGTGAACCTTCTTGATATGGTAATAGATACTCTGACCTGAATTGCAGTTTTCCTTGCACTCTGCATGATAGTGAAATGTAGCAATGCATGTCACCATACCTTTTACTTATAATTTTGTGCTTGTTGTTTGTCTTTCTTAACAGTGCGATAATACGACGTAGTGGCATGTTTATATGACCAAGGATGGAAGGATATCCCTTGCAGGATTATCTATGGTAAAGTGTGAATACCTCGTATATGCCATCATTGATTCATACCACAATGTGAGTTAAAATTAATGAAAAACTAAATCATGATAGCTAGAAAATTTTGTTTAGTTAAGCAAATCATGAGTTATTGAATTGATTTTACAATAAAAGATGTTGCAATAATGTGTCAACTGAGCGTTAAGAACTTGAGTTTTTGATGGAATCAGTTTGCTGCCTCTTTTATTCTGCTGGAAGTGAGAATTTTGATGTTCTTATTAATCCAACAAATCTAGAAAGCATTATTGATTATTATTTCTTGTGATAACAAAGATATCTCAAGCATTGTGGGTTCTAATAGTCATAGGAAAAGAAGAAATCTAAACAAGGATTAGAAGTAGAAACAGAAGCTTCAATACTAAGTCTAGGTTGTCTTCACAGCAGTTGTCCTATAAATTGTATGTAAATCAGTGTTATAATTCTTCCACGCAGTGACACCAACTTAGCATCAAACAAATCATATGGTAGTATTAGATCTGTCGTTTTCCTCATTTTAATATTTGCATTGATGACTACTTATCTTGCAGCCAGACTTCAGCATACAAAGAATTAATATGATTTTGACCACCTTGCTTAGCCACTTATTCACACGTTTGGGCTGCAAATTCTTCATAATAAAAAATGAAAAAGAGGGATGGGTGGCATATTAGGTACACCTGCATGGGAATGAGGTGAGAGCAATGTAGGTGGTGTCGGGCTGTGATTGGAGCTTTAAAATACTATGGAAAAAGAAAAAGAAAAGAATGGAAAAAATCTACACTTGACAATTTGTGTTCATATGTGTAAAACGCGAAAATTTTATCTTGACACATCAAATAAATTTTATCTTCACATGTCTAATATATTATATATATATATATATATATATGATCTTTACCGCATGCATATACGAGGGGTAAGACTTGGAGCAACGGTAAAAGTTGCTTCTTTTTTACTTAGAGATCATTAGGGAAAATAGCTTCTTCGGTGATGCTAAGGGATGATTGTGTACATTTGACCCTTCCAAAGCCCCATAATTTAGTTGTCTTGTGCATTGAATTTGGTCTTTTTCTTTTACTATATTCATATATAATTTTTATCAAATTTTAATTCGTATCACTTTCGTGTCTTTTATTCACGTTATGTCTAGAATTGCAAATTGTAGAAAAATCTCATTATTAACAACTTTTGATGGAATTATGATTCAGGAATTAAAGTTTGTCCATATGATCATTGTATGAACAAGTGAATCTGAAAATGCTGTATAAACTAGTATAAAGCATCAGAAGTACAGTGCAATTTACAAATGATATGAACAAGCAGAAAGTTTTCTACTCCAGCTTATTTATCTACTCTTCGGTCTTAACACCAGAGGTATGAATTATCATCAAATCTATGCACATAATTGGTTAATGGAACTGATGTTGATCAATGATTTAATTGATGCAAAAACCCAATCACATGGCATTGTCAGCGTCGCAAATATGATTCTGATTTTGTGACATTTCAGGGCCCACGAGGTAGTTCGAAGGGTCAAGCAGCTGCAGGTTGTGTAACTCTTAAAGTCCCTCCAAGCTCCATGGGAACAAGAGGGATAAGCGAGTGGAGAACATCAGTTATCAATGGCCGATAGCTCGGTTCTGGTTGCACACATAGCACAGCCACAGCAGCAATCTGCATATTACAAGTCCACTTTGCAATTGTCAAAAAGCAAAAACATTTGTGTAAGCAAGCAAACAATGATTCAGACAAAAGGCATTCATAGTCATGCCTAACAAGAACATCCGACAATGGTAAGATTTCTAGGTGGTTGCATATGCAGAAACCTTATGCAAGCAAACCAAATCAGTTTCCAAAAGTGAATTGAATTCTCAGCTCACTCATTCCTACCTAACCTACCAGTGAATATTTCCTGAACAAAGACTGGTTGGCTCAGTGCAATGTCAACTTGGATTTAGGGTCAAGTCAAGTAACTCAAGTCGCCTATGAAGTAATGAAAATCTAAATGGTTTTGTATCCAAGTAGCTTACCAACCTGATACAAGTGTTTTAAATCGATAGTATTTCGTATCACAGGATCCACGATGTTTGGGAGTTTAGATCTGTCAGTAAGCTGAGGCATGGCCTGCATTCATAAATGGTTATGGCATTAAACATCCAAACATTCTATCCTTTCCATACGTGAGCTATCAGAAGAGCAAGGCATACCCATGTGACAATAGATTGGCACTGAGCTGGTGCCAGTTTTTCCACAGGCTTTCTTCCCAATAGAAGCTCCAGCAGCACGACACCAAATGCATAGACATCACTCTTATCGGTTAATTTACCTACAAAATCACATTAAAAACATTTATGATAATGCTTCTAATATGCCATTTCCAGGCCTCAGTTTCAGAATAAAAGAGAACAGCACAGGTAATCCAGATGCCTTCTGCCGGCACCTCATGTGCAGAAAGAGAAACTAATTGTAGCATACATTATTTGAGATCAGATCAGGCAAAAGCATAATTGAAGTCTCTAGGATCCATAAGAACTATAGAAGAACACGAATAACATACCATCTAAAAGGTACTCCGGGGCTACATAACCTAAAGTGCCCGAAAGCTTCAAATTATTCTTGTTTAGGGCTGCATCAGTTACTGCAAGACCGAAATCCGAAAGCTGTATGCAGACAAAAAAGAAAGAAAGTGAGCATCAACGGATTTATTCATGGAAGACATTAGTAATGGTCCAGCACAAAAACAGAGTAGCAGGTCTAATAATTTACATTATAATTATTACCTTTGCATTGAAGTCTGAATCCAAAAGTATATTAGACGATTTCAGATCTCTATGGATGACTGGTGGATTGCAATGCTCATGTAGATATTCTAATCCTCTGGTCAACAATTCGGATTTACTTAATATTCATTATTAACTAATAGCAACTTGGAAAATCAAACAAAACCTCACCTTGCTGTGTCTAGAGCAATTTTCAGCCGCCTATGCCAAGTTAACGACGATCCATGAGATGGTCCTGAATTTAAATTAATAGAGTTTCTTCTTCATTACCAGATTTGTCTTTCATATCTTAAGCTCTTCAAGAGAGGGGATTCTTACCATGTAGTTGAGTTTCCAACGAACCGTTTTGCATCAGTTCATACACAATAAACCTTGATAGATTCTCGCTGCTAAATCCCAACAGTGAAATTATGTTCGGATGCATAAATTTACATAGCAAATCAACCTCATTCTGCAATTCCAAACAATAACTCAACATCAAAAATAATAGAATTGATAAATTTTAAAAGGGAAGTTCCAGCAGAAACAATACCTCAAATTCTTTTTCTGCTTCGTGGCTTGCATATGCCAACTTCTTAACAGCAGCCAGAGAACCATCATCGAATTGAGCCTTGTAAACGCATCCAAATCCACCCTCACCCAAAATATTACTTTGGTGGAAGTTGTTTGTAGCTTTCTCAAGCATCTCATAATCCATAAACGAAGCATAACCCTCCTTGGAAATCGTCTTCAGAGACTTGAATTTACCAAAAAATGGTGCAAAAGCAGCGTCTTTTTCAGGGTCTTCGAATTTAAAGCCACAGAAAGCAGGGGAAACAGAGAAAAAACAACATCAGCTTTCAAAGCCGACAGTCAAATTTCCAGAACTACAAAGAAAAACTGAGTGGGTTTCGGCTCAAAGAAGATATACCTGAGCTCTTGGCGTTATTTTTCTTGGATTTGTTTGAATTCTTCCTGTAATAAATCCATAAACAGAGCAAAGAAGAGATAATTGCACCCAAAGAAGAGCAAGCCAGAATGAGAGCTACTATCATTTTCTTGTGTGGATCCATTTTTTCGTGCTCCTCGCTTCCCGGTTGAATCCCCGCTGTTTCATTAACCACTTTACAGAGTTAAAACTACAACTCTTTCTAGCAGAACAAAAGGGAAAATGCTTTCAGCTTTTAGAAATCTGAAGAAATAAAGTAATTTGAGAATTAAACACAGAGATGAACAGGGGAACATCTTCATCACTAAAATAAATTTCAAAAATAAAAATGATTGTGTATTTACTGGGATATCGATTTCCCTGAAACAATGAAATTCTGTTCACATTCAAAACATTAAATGCTCCCAAGCATGTGGTCGTTTTTAAATTTTGAAAAAAAAAATGAACAGAGATAAGAATCTTAAAGTCTAAACAGAAACAAGGGACAATGATTAAGTTTGCCATTAGCCGGTCGAGAAAAACAAGTAGTTTTTGTCCACTAGCTTACAGAGTAGAAACAAAACAGAAAAAGGCAATGGGGAGTTACAGAAGCAAAACAAGACTAAAAAATGAAGTAGTACCAGGAGAGAAGGCAGCCATGGAAGCAGAGATAGGACTAGAAATGGGTGATGAAACAGGGCCTTGTACGGCAATAACAATAATGCTGGTTTCATGAATAGAAACATGCGAAACAAGGAAAAGAAACAGAGGCAGAAGCTTCTTCATCCTTGTTTCTTTTTCAAAGCAATAATGGCTTTTAACAGGTAGTAAATCTTCAGGAAGACATGGAGAAAGAGATATATGAGCAGAACACAGAAATGGTGGGTTCAATTCAAAACAGGCTGTTTGGTTTTGAATGTTGTAGAGTCGAAGGCTTTAGCTTCTAGGCTTTGGGTGTTTGTGTTGTGTTGTGTTGTGTTTCCTTTTATTGAATGTCTAAATTCTGCAAGTACTTTTGCTCTGCTTTTAACTGTCTTTGTCTTGAAATGTAGAAAAGGCAAAAAGGAGACAACAGGACGCAGATGAAAGTTGTTTATGTTGGGAGTGGAGGCAAGCTCACATTACAATCATGAAATGATAAAAAGAGAACATTCATCTGCTTGACCAATGGATTAATACGTTAGATTTTAATTTCAGTGTTATAATATTTTTTTTGCCTACTAAGATAATTAATTTTATTTATTGTTATTTTTTAATTTCATCAAAATCAATTTCAACTTGTATCATTTGCATGATAATCTTCATAATTTCATATAAAAGAAACTTGAAAAAAGAGAAAAAAAATTTGTAGGTTTCTCAAACCATTAACCCCAAGGTACATTGATTCTTAATTTTCATGTTACTTTTTGCCTTTTTTAAGGGGTACATTATATGATTTTCTTTTTGGCCATAGAGGTACGTTATATGATAAGCTACCATCATAATTAAATATTAAATTCGTAAAATTTGTAACAGAATGAAAATCATTTAATTCAACTAAATAAATTAGTAAATAAGTAATAAACTCAAATTCAAACAAGTGAGATTTGAATTGGGAATCTTAAAATCTCAAAACTTTGTCTCTGTGCTAAATCAAGATCTCATTGAAGTTGCTTTCACTTATTAAAAATATTAAATTAATGTAAATTAATAGCATGTTCTAATGCTCCCTTAACATGTATCATAAGAATTAATTTAGGAAAATATGGTTAAAAGGATATTATCGTGTTGCTTTCTTTCATTTATATCTTATAAATCTAATCAAATATCAATTTGAATTTTGAATACAATTTTTTACACATGCAGCTAGTATTATAAACATTTTTAGAAAGAATATGAAATGTCATTTTTTTTAATAATTAAAGTTTGGTCTAGACTCCAAAAGATGTTAGCTACCTTTTCTTAAAAAGAATTATTCTTTTTCTCTTATCCGTTCTTACAAATCAAAAAGAAATATTTAAAACAAAAATTTAGTTTTAATAAATAATAATCTTTTTTTAAATTTTACAAACGGAACAACATTAAATCATCCGCCCTTATACAACCTCTTCTACTTAAAATCAACATTACTAATCTTTCTTTTTTTTTTTTCTTTCATATTCTATTTAGTTTATTGAAAGGTAAAAAACGAAGATTTAAACTCCAGATTTAATCCCTTCTAAAAAGAATAATAAATGTTAAATTAAATCTTTAATGTATTTAACTTTGTATTCCCAGTTTGTGCAGAATGTACATGAATACGTGATACTTCCCAGAAAGAACAGCATCCTCACGTGGTAGGTGAAAATCAGGCGGACAACAGCAGTTCCACAGCTGTGACACACGGCTGCCCCCACACCCACATATACACACACTAGCCTTTTCATTTTTCTTTCCCCTTCCTACCTGTATTTGTCTCTTAATTCTTCCATGTTTTAATCAAAATGACTTTGTCAATGATCCAAGGATGAGTAAAATCGGTTTTTATTCACTGAATTGGGCTTTAATTTGCCTTATTCAGCAAAATTATTGCCCTCACCGTCCGCAGCTTTGACATATATAATCATTCAATTTGAATTGACAATTATAAACGTAGTTTGACAAAAAATAATAAAAATAAATTATAAAAATGATAGAAACACAAATTATAAAATAATTATTTTGCTTTATACAATTGGATAGGAAATAAATACAATACATATATAGGAATTGTTAAATATATATTATTTGCGGGTAAAAAGTAACTTAAAATTTTAGAAGCTGCTGATTAAGAATTATTGGTAAAAAATGCAATGTCTTTCTCCACGGGTAGTTTGCAGTTATGTCGACATGTCCATTCTACCCAATTTTGTGAGATGAAATCTTAACAGTCTTTTACTTTATAAAATGGAAAAAGGAAAATTATTATTTATTTCCCCATGTCATAAGAAAGGGACGACTTCACCTATCAATTTCTTTGGTTAACTTATAAGTAATTGTAGTTGAGTGATTGAATATGTTACCATTCACTTGAATGTGCTATGTATATATTCTATTATTAAATTATATGACTGAATTGATGTCACATAAAATTATATAAATTCAATTCAAAGCATTTATCAGAAAAAAAAATCAAATGATTGTTTTTTCTATTTTAAATAACTATCGAATGAAAAATAGAATTACTTAGATTTGGATCTAATTTTTATAATACGTCACAATTCTTCTTTAATCACTCAATGCCAAAATTGTTTTCAAATATATATTTTTTAACTCTAATTATTAGCATGTCTAATTTTAAGATAGGCTATGCACCTACCCTTGAATCAACGGGAATTCCATACTAATCATTTTAATATGCAAGGTTTTCTTTTTTGACTTGCTAAAAAGATTAAAATTCCTACAAATAATTAAAATGTATTATTAGTCACGTGGCTATTTTATGAATTATCATTTGTCATTGTGGTTAGAGAACACGCAGGACATTCCTAGCAACGTAACACTTTACAAAGATTAGTAAATGACCCTACTTTATAAGGTCTACAAATGCTATAAAACGTCCACCTTTAAATCTTTGGATCATTCGATTGTAAGATTCTCATGGTTTATTATTATATAATAACTTTATTAAAGTTCCAACGTAATAATTGGATCCAATTAAAATTCCAAATAATTAACAAGTTGACCCGACGAATTTAAGAAAACTAAATGGAGCACAATGAATCATGTGGGTGTATAGTATTATGTTGAAAGAAATATAATCGCGTAGTATGAAGTATTGTGCATATCATTAACCAAAAACCTATCTCTTCTTCATCAACGTTTAGCATGATTAAACGTGAATGATTAGTGACATCGAAATTTGCACGTAATGTGATAATGCATGGTTACGTTGTGTCATTTCATATTTATTATGATAATTTAAGTTTGTAAGAATACTTGAATATTGGACAACCATGAAAATTAATATGTTAATTATTGCAATTACGAAATCAAACATAATATAAGAGATTACTATTTTTTAAAATTAAAATAATATATAGGACTATGTAAATATAGAATTTTTTTATTTATATACAAATATTAATACAAATTAATAGCAGTCAAGTTTTAGTGCCTTAGCCTAGTCATTGTTTTTTTTTTTTTTGAGTAGTACATTCTCATTCAAAGTTACAATCATAATTAGCATATTACATTCCATGAACCGGTAACTTGATAAATTTATAAATATAAATGATAATAACCAACTAAACAAATAACAAATAGCCTAGTCATTGTTTGTTAAGAGATATTAGGTTCAATGTTTGCATTCCATTCTCTTTGATTAAAAAAATAATGTTAAAACTATATATTATTGTAATTTATTTGAGAAAGTAAGTCACATAAACACTTGTGTGAATATCCTCTGTTGATGACACGTGTGAAGTATTTAAAATCAAATATCAATTATCTTTAACTTTTTAAAATTAATGACCCATTATGTATTTTAAAATCCATTTTTAATAATTGAAAGTATATCTTTAACAATGTTTTCACTTTATCCCTAATTTTTTTTTTATTTTTAATTTTATGTTTCAATTTTTTCTTTTATTTTGAGTTTGATGAAAAAATTTGAAAACTTGTTAAAAAGTGTAAAAAATACGTGTATTGTGCAATGTGCGGGATATAAACTTATCATATCTCAAAAAAAAAAAAAAAAGAAAGCCCAAGAATGGAACATTGAATGGAGTTGTATTATATCTTGCCTAAACTCCAAAGAGCAAAATGAGGCCCAAATTTTTGTTTTGGGCCATAATTGAAGTAATTGTGAAATGACATGGCCGAATTCAAATATACTTTTCTAGACTTTGCTTGAAAGTTTCCTTGGAAACCAAGCAAAAGCCTTGGATTGGTCAACGAAAGTCGGCCAAATGGCTGACCGATGCTTCAGCACACGTCTACGTCATCCATTCCTCATTCGACACGTTTACATATTATTTAGCTCCAGCTGTCCTCTTAGAGATATTCCCAATGTCCTTTCCTATTCAACAAATGCCCATTGATTTTCTCCGAAATTACAATACCGACCTAATCGCGGATGAAGTTCGATTTCTTTTATTTTATATGTACTTTCAGCCGTTTAATTTGAACAATGTAAAGACTCAACGCAAAAACCACTAGACCAGAACTTAAACCATGGGCAATCTAGGGCGTTTCGTAAATAAAGTAAAGTACAGGGATTACTTGCTAAGGCGGTGGATAACCATGCCACCGGTCGTTTCAAATCCACGTCAAACAACCAATCCTGGTGGGCCATTTCATTCTAACGACTCGTCTCCACGCGCCTTATTCTCAGTGAGTCTACGGCCGAAAATCACGAATCGTTTTATTGTTGCCACATAAATGGGTTATTATAAGTAGTAATTATTTACTTTCAAAAATAATAATCGTGAAATAATTACCCTATTGTCATTTGTTTTCTAAATTATCTTTAAAAAATAAAAAATTAAGAAACTTTAGCATCATAATCAATGAGTCATTTTTAGGAAAATAAAACTTATGATGAATGAAGTCATTTAAGCATTTTATAAAAAATAAAAAATATTAAAAATTATCCTAGTTCTCTTACATTGCGATATGTTTTTATCAATTAATTAATTTTATAAAAAAATAAAAGTAAAATTTTTAACTCTATAAAAGAATACCTTATTGTTTATATAGCTTAATGTTACGTGTTGTCTTGGGAATTAAAATAAATTTAAAATTTTATTGATGATCTATAATGAGAGGAATTCGGACACCGCCAATACGAAAGTGGATTGAAACCGCCACAGCCCATTCCAAAGCCGTGTGGCCACCGAATCAATTTACTTTAGCTCCCCCTATAAAGCCCTTCTTCCTTCCAACCCTAATCCAGCCATCAGTACTTTTCTCCCTCTGTTCGCAGTGGTCATACTTTTCCTCTTAATTTATAAATATTTACTTCTCTGATTCTTCGTTCAGCTTTCTTCTGTAAATCCTCATTCAAGTTCCGTTTTGTTTTAATTTATAATCCTTTGTTGTTGTGTCAGCCATGGTTGTTGAAGTTCTAAAACCAGAAGATTGTCTAAAGCTCCCTCATCTCATGAAACACCCAAAAAACTCTTGCCGTAGCCCTAAACCCAACCGGACGAACCGTACACAACCAAACCGAAAGAAGCGTTCTCCGAACACGCCTCCTTCTCGTTCTCCGACTCTCGGTTCCAAAGTCCTGGCTAAAAATCTCGTCATGGGTCAAGTCAAGATCCTCAATCGCGGCGAAGATCTGAGGAAAATATCAACTGAATTGTCTGAAAATTTTGAAAGAGGAAACGTTGATGTAAATCTGGGATCAACTAAACCAGAAGCCCAGTTTGTTCCGACTCTGATTCCACTTACAGAGTTAAAGAACAATTGCAATAGTAGCAAAGTAGATCCAGCTCCGTTTTATGCCGGGATGGCTTTTATATCATCGCCATCTCCGAGTTCTGTTCCGATGCCTGCATTTTTCAGGAAGAAAAACAATATTACGAAGACTGATGATGTTACTACAGATTTGAAAAGGATTTTACGGCTTGATTTGTAAGGATAGCGAAGAATCAAATTGTAGCTGGTGTTAGATTTATGTTCGTACAGTTTGCTGATTTGATTTTCGATTATCCCTGATTTTTTTAAGGGGAAAAAATCGAAATAGTCGGTCGTTTGCAGTCTTGTGTCATCTGTAAAGCTTAGCTTGTTATAGTGTCTTGTTTCAGTATCTAGGTTTTTTTTTATTATTATTAGTATTTGGAATTTCGAATTAGATAAGAATAGATTTGCATTGTCTTGTATTTATTTTAATTTGTGATTTAATTTAAAAATAAAGTAGTACATATGAATTCTCGAGTTGTCCACCAAAATTAAAAAAAATTCTCGAGTTTGGCCAAATTATAGGTAAAATTTTCTAATTTGAAGGGATTGCAAAGGATTGTTTTTCCAACTTTGTCTGTCTTGTTCATAAACTTCCGTGGCAGAGAGCTTAAGAAAAATAATCTTTTGAAAGGATCAAACCAACTGTGCAGTGCTGGTGGTAAAATTATTAGATGATTTTAATTCTGCCCACTTCAGCGGCTTTGGAGTAGCATGGCAGGTTTTCGAGGAGAGGCTGAGGTTCTCAGTTTGGCTTGGGCTTTGCTAGTCCATTATGATTTCAGGACTCACGTTGAGGCCCCTTTGTAAGCCCACTTTAGTCACACTGTACACTCTTTCGCCCATTCTTTTTAGGTTTCGGCTTCATGTCAGTGTAAGATCCATTGCAATGAGATAAGCCCCGATCGAAATTTTCAGAAGAGGCTACAGTGGATTTTACTAGGGATAGTGTTACGCTCTTGTAAGCGTGGGGCGCGCTGGCGGAGGCTGTGTGGCAAGAGTCAGGTCCCTACGAGAGCTGTTAATGGGCCGGTTCAGTTTCGGATTGATTTTTATCGGTTTCGGTCCACTAACAATGAAAATTGCTTTGAATCGATATGTGAACCGGTCCAAGCCGGGCCGGTTTGCATTTCACACAGCTACGAACCGGCCCGGTTTAGTGAATCGATTCGCTTCAAATCGGACTGAATCGAGGTTAAATCGATTCAGTCTCTTTTTTTTAAAATTTTTGAATTTTTAAAATTTTTATTAATTAATTTTAATAAAAATAAATATATATTTTTATAATTTCATCCAATAAATTTATTTTTATAATAAATAATGTTAATAGTTTAATTTAACAATAATTTATTATAGTTAGAATAATTTATTTAATTAATGTAACAATAATATAAAAATAAATTATTATTAAATTATCTAATAAAATTATTGTTATAATAAAATAAAGTTATATTATGAATATGATATTATAATAAAGTTATTATGATAAAGTGATATTTGATTCAAAATATAAACAATGATATTATGAATATTATTATTATATTTATTTTGCAATATTATTTTGCATATCATTATATATATTCATTTTGCATTTAAAATGATAAGTAAGCGTATAATTTTGCATTTAAAATAATTTATTATATTTGAAATATCATTTATTTAATATTTATTTATTTATTTAATATGTTTTTAAAATATTCATTCATTTTTTATTTTAAATATTTATTAATTTTAAACATAGATAAATATAATATTAATTAATTTGGTATAATAATAATAATAATAATAATAATAATAATAATAATAATAATAATAATAATAATAATAAGTTAAAATAACAAAAGAAAAAAAAGAAAGAGTAAGAGACCAAAGATTTTTTACGTGGAAAACCCTTCAAAAGTTAGAAGGGTAAAAACCACGGGACCGTAGTCCATAAAAATATTTACTATAACTAAACTTATTTACAATTTTACATGCAATTTACAAAAAAAAATTATTATCTATTCTTCATAATTTATACGGATTGCCTTGAAAATTTCTTCCTCTTCCTCTGAATTATTATCAGCGAATTCATTGACCATTTCAAGTTCGACATTGCGTGATTCCGCATCAAACCAATCTTTAAGGCATGTTAACATGCACAATGAATCTGGATTAAGAGTGGTTCGATGGTCTCCAATAATTTTTCCACATGTCGAGAATGCGGATTCTGAAGCAACAAAATAAACTTGCACCGCAAAAACATCTAGGGCCATGGAAGCTAAAATTGAAAATTGTTTTTGGTTTTCTTTCCATCATTGAAGAATATCAAAGTATTAATCTACAGAAAACTCTTGACTTAAGAAAAATCATATCTCATTGAAGTTAGAATTTCGTCAAATTGTTGATGATTCAGATCCGCCGGCTTTTCTTTTTAGCTTCATTCTCTTTTTTGCTGCTTCCTTAATTGCGTTCAAAATTCCATTTCCTTTTCTATTGCTACTCTCGGTTTCTTCGTACGAATCTTCTTCTCCTCGATTAAAGTTGAACTGCTCCCTTTCTGCTTCATAAATATTAAACAATTCTCGAAAAATATTGTTAATTGAGGACTTTTGATCCTCAATAGAATCAAGACCAAGAAATTCTTTATAACAACAACAAAAAATCTCTATATTTACCTCACCTTGACTAGGATCTAGTAAAGTTGCAATACAATAAATAGGATTTCCCAATATTTTTAAAATTTTTCCTCCATATCATATACAAAGGAACTTAAAGTTTCATGATCCTTAAATTTTACAAAATTTTCAAACATTGTATAGATAATATGAACAAAATAAGGTGTAGTTGGATAAAATTGAGTTAAAAATCTTTCGGTTGCATATTTAAAAGTGGATAATAAATCAACACAACATTCAATAAAAGTCCAATCTTCTTCATAAAGTGCTAAATATGCGCTACTCGTATAATTGTTATAAAAAGAAGTAATAAATTCTTTATAAGGTAAAACAGAAGAAAGCAAACGATGAAGTGAATTCTATCTTGTTTCCATGGGAAGTGGAAACGTTTTAACAGATATCTTGTTTCCTATACAAACTTGCTTCAATTCACGTTTATTATTTGGCATGCGAATCCATTTTGCTAAAATTTTAATTTTATCAATTGGACTTATGCCACTACTAGTGCCAATAGAACTAAAACCACTTTAAACACACAAATTTATAATATGACATGCACATCTTATATGAAAAAATACACCTTGCATAACTGGGTTTAAACTTTTAATTAATGCAAGAATAGCTGCAGTATTACTCGAAGTATTATCAAAAGTAATAGCAAAAACTTTATTATTTTCGAGTCCATCTAATTTACAAACTTTAGTAATATATTTATGAATAGTATATAAATTATGTGTTTCTTCTATTGCATCTAAGGATAAAATTCGTTTTTGCATGCACCAATCTTCATCTATCCAATGACAAGTTATAACAAGATAACTTATACCGTTAGTACTAGTCCATATATCACTAGTTAAACTAACCCTAGATGAAAGATTACTAAGTTTATCAATTAAAGCTTGTCTATATTCTTTAAACAAATCCATGCAATCTTTTTTTAATATATGTCTAGAAACAAATTTATATGTGAGTTGTAAATATTTACAAACAAATTCTAAATATCCTACTTTTTCACAAATTGTGAATGATTGTTTAGTCCTAACTACAAATCTAACTAAACTATGTCTAGCTTAAACATTATCAAAATTAAAATTTTTTCCACCATCATGTGTATTAATTTGAGATTGTTTGCCTTCAAAAATTTCATTTCTTCGGCATCAAGATTAATTTTATGTGCAGCAATTAAATGTCTTTTATACGTACCTGTACTGCTACCACTTCCACCGGAGTTATAAGCATAAACGCCTTTACACAATTTACAGATATCACAATATTTATTCGTCATACCTTCTTTGTATACAATGTCGAAATACTCTCATACCCTACTTGCTATTTTTCGGTTAAACTTCGATCTTGATGATGTAGCAGTAATGGTGGTAGCTGATGATTGTGTTTGAGCACGACCTCCTCCACGACCACGACCACCACAATGACTAGTACTATGACTAATCGATGGTGTTGAAGGAAGCTCCTCCTCCTCTGGATGAATATTGGGTTCGATTTCATTAAATGATTTGTCACCCAAACTAGGGATTCAGTAGAACCAAAAGGTTGAGAAACAATACATGAACGACAAAAGAAATTTGACATTTTTATATTTTTTTGAAAATAAATATATGTTAAAATTTAAAAAAATAGATGTAAGATATATATAATATATTGGAATTTGGAAGTTGGAACTTGAAAATTAAAAGTAAAATTTGTAAAATTATAAAATAAAAAGAAAAATGAAATTTATAGAGGAAAATGATGATATTATAAATTTAGAATAAGAGAATTTAAGTGAATTTGAGAGAGTTTGAGTGAATATTGAGAGAGTATGTGAGTGAGTATGAAGAGAATAAGAGTGGATGAGTGTTTAGATTTGAGAAAAAATATGGAAGAAAATGTAAAGAAATAAATGGATATTTATAGAGGAAAAAATGAAATATTAAATTTTTTTTTAAAAAAAAGGCGCTCCCTCCCTCTAATGACTAGTGATAGATGGGCAAGCAGCCTTTAATTTTTTTTAAATTGAACCGAACCGGATGGTCCCGGTCCTTAAAGGGCTCGGTTCCAAAAAATCGGAACCGCCCCAGCCTGGTATAATACCGTGCTGGACCGGTTCGAAACCAATGATAATCAGTTTCGGTTATCGGGCCGGATTGACTCGATTCGGTTTTCGAACCGGGTCGGGCCAACCCGGCTTGATAACCACCTTTATTCGTACCAAACTCTTGGAGGCGTGATCTGATAGGCGCGGATAGCTAATTTGAGTCCAAATGGGATTCTAAAAGCTAAGGAAAGACCCTGGATGAGTGTGCACACCTGGCACTCAAGATATGAGCTGGCAACTGACAGAATTGGATAGATGACTGTGCATGGGGCAGAGTCATTCTGCAGTGTTGGCTCTTATAGGCTATACCGAGAAGGGGGTGAATCGGTTTTGAACTAACCTTAAGCTCGTTTTTCGATTCTACTAAATTCTCTAGCCTATATTGATATTTTCTAAGTTCTCTAAGCTAGGCAATTATACAATATAGATTCAATACAATAAACACAAATATAATTGCAAATAAGTAAAGAGAGTAAGGATAGAGAAATGTACGCAAGCGATTTATAGAGCTTCGGCAACCTTGCCTACGTCCTCTATCTTGAGATGCTCCCAAGGATTTTCCCCAAATTCACTATACTTGAATTTGTGTTACACTCCCTCTTTTTCTAGGCTAAAGAGAAACCTCTCTCTTTTTCTAGGCTCAAGAGAAACCTCTTCTCCCTCGTTTTCTAGGCTAAAGAAAAATCTCCCTCTTTTTCTAAGGCTAAAGAGAAACCTCCCTCTTTTTCTAAGGCTAAAGAGAAACCTCCCCTTTTACAAGGAATGAAATGGTTTACAAATTGTGTAATCAAGGAAGACCTCTAAGTAGGTAAATGATTACAGAAATTAGGCACAAGTGAAAGCCTATACAAGATTTGTGCTAAGCAATACAAGAGATATGTGAATGATGGAAGATGAAGACTTTGTAGCTCTTGATTTGTTGTTGAGGCTTGAGGATTTCAGGAAAATGAGTATTGGAGTTGATTGAGTAGTTCCTCTTACTTCCTTTAGCTTCTAAGCCTCTATTTATAGTCCCTTGGATGGTTTGTGGACGTTGGTTGGAGCCAAAACAGAAACTAGCCATTGTATCTCACAGAAACTAGCCGTTGGAGGCTTTCTGGTGTAAAGGGATCAATCCTTTTGCAAAAGGGATCGATCCCATGCTTTATTCTAGGCCTCCGGGGCATTCTGCCATAAAGGGATCGATCCCTTTCCCTATGGGATCGATCCCATGCTTCCAGAATATGATTTCCTGCACTTTTTGAGTTAGAAATGATGTGGCCTTTGATCCTAATCTAACCCAAAACATTTTGGCATTTTTGTGGGAGTTTTTCTTGACTTCCTCTAATGAAAACATTATCCAAAAATTCATCAAGTAATTTTCTAAAATATTCAAAACATTTTATGAAGTATTAAGACAAATAAGAATATGTAATTAAATCATGGTCTTAATGTTTAATATGATCACTTGAAAATGTATTGAGAAAATCATGTGTGATAAGGTAAATTCACAGTATGAATTAAAACATTAAAGCTTACTTAAGTTTTTGTCATTTCAAAATATATATTGCAATTTAAAGCTAACATGCAGCAAGAACTCTGGCGGGCGAGGAGTTTCTGTTGAGCTTGGTCTCTTAGGAAATTTTAGATAAACAAGAATTCCTAATAGCTTGGGATATCAGCCAAAGTGATTGCCTATATAAAGTCATGTACAGCAGTGGACTTCTCATCTATGAGAGTTGAGAACTCGGGCTTTGTACGAGAGTCCACGCTGCAGACTTGTAAATCATTTTTAGTGGGAATAAAAAGGTTGGGAACATGGGAATTCCTGTAAACGTGTGTGCTTGGCTTTGTTTGTGTGTGCTTATCTTTGCTACTCTGCTTGTGCGCGTGCTGTTGTACGCCAATGTTCTGTCGGGTGCGTATGGGTTACCCACAAATCGGTTGGCTGAACTAGGTGCGCGGAGAGCCTAGTGCCATCACGGGGCGGAAAAATTAAGGGCCCAAAACCTATCCCGTGACAAATAGGGCGTATGAATAGAAGAGTAAAGAAATAACGATAGAAATGTAATAAGTTAAATTATTTGTTAATTATTCAAATTTAATTTGATGATTATTTAAATTTGAATTTTTTAATTATAATTATTCGAATTTGATTCGATGATTATTTAAATTTAAATTTTTTTAAATGGAATTTGATTTTATGATTATTCAAGTTTGATTTTTTTAATAGAATTTGAACTATTTGAATAACGAAATTAAAATTAAAATATTTTAATTTTTGGTTAATTTAATCAAGCTCTTTTTTTAATATTTATTTTTATATTCTATTATTAATTTATTATTTTATTTTCAAAATATCATCATCATCATCATAAGAGTCTTTATCTTAAAAGATTGAAGTATATAAGCTATACGAACCAATATCTGAATTTTTAATATTTATTTTTATTTTCAAAATGACAAATTATGTTAATGAAATTGAGTTCATACTTATTGAATCAAATTTAAGTAACTCAAATATTTGTCGAATTAAGCTTGATATTTAATTGATTAAATTCGAGTCAAATTTTAAAAACTTTTGAATGAACTTAATATTGAATTATTTTGACTTTAACTTGATTATACCCTTAATTCATTGTGAGCAGGATGCCCTCCCTTGTTCATATTGAAAAAAAGGAAAGTTTGAAACCTACTATTACCCAGTTTGATGTTCGATGACGACAAACGATTGTCCATGTCAAAGGACTCAAAAGTCGCACAGAGACCACCAAATCTCAACCCAAAAGCTGGTCTAAATGAATTATTTAAAGCCATTTCTGACTAACATGGAACAAAACAAGTGTCCTTGCTACTTAGCACTAAACTTTTCATGTTATTATATATATTAAACAGACTTTTTTTCAACAATATTAAAGTGATTTGATAATTTCTAAATAATAATAAAAAAAAAAAGGTAGGGAGCACTGTCTCATTATCTATGGCTATGCTGTGTGCACCAAATATGTTCTCCGGGGGAATAAAACTCGTTGGTGAAATGGTTGGTGTCCTGGAGTTTAATCCTAACAAGGATGTCACACAGACCAAGCTGCAAGTGGAGGTTGCAACAAATGTTCTTAAATATGCTGTATTGTCCTGCTTCATCAACCATCCAACTCCGGGCCAGCCTCCCAGTGTATTCAAGATATAATTTGTATAAAATAACTGTGCAAAAAACTTAACCGATTTCAAGTTTTAGACATGGCACAAGGGCTCAAGTCAAAATACCTATTCACCCTCCTTTTCTTATGACTTTTATTTGGAGAATGACTGTAAACTATTAAATTATTCTTTTATTTTTAAGCTACGAATTTCACTGTCCAGGTGGTTAAGAATCATCCATTATTTGCCTGACGCAATTTCCAGGGAAAGTCGAGAGTTATACCTAAACGTTGGTCCCGGAAACAGGTTTCTTTATTGCTGGGCAGAGTGAACTATGTCTACAATTTAACTTTCACCAACTCTGGATGGAGCTGAGTAATTTGTAAGTGGGGTGGCCATGGGGGGAATGCTGTCTTAGTAATGTTGTTATTGAATGGATCTTCTAGGGCCAATGCTACATAAAAATGCACAAATAAGACGGAAGCAATCTCTAAAAGGCCGATCTGTAATGAGACAGTGAGGGTCAAGGATGGCTGAGGTCACCTCAATGATTGTCCAAAACTGCAGAGTTTGGCTCTGCATTTTTTGTTCTACCTGATGAATTACATGATTGGCACTCTTAAGTTTCATAGCTCCAAGCTGATAGCTCCATTTGGATACCTATTTCCTTGCACAGTGTGATTTTCTTTTTTATTGTTAATTATAGAAGAGATTAGAATTACTTGAATTTGAATTTAATTCTATGAATCAAGAAATTGAACTTAAAATTTATAATATATTAAAAAAATAATTATTTCATAGACTGTTAGTGAAATTTTTTATTTTATAAAAAAAATTAAAATAAAATTAAAAAAAATTTGTCGATGATATATAAAATAATTATCTACTTTAAAAATTTTTTTAAATGGAAAAGTTTTTGCAAAAATGAAAAAACCCGCACTTCCAAACAATCCAGAAACAAGTGGGTCTCTTTTGATTGGATCATTAAGCTATACATTCACTAGGAATCTAGCTACCATGGGTGGCTAAATGAATTGTACACTGCTACTTACTGTGTATACTTGAATTATGTTCAAGGAAAAGTTACAGTCGCGTTAGGCCGACATGATGATGAGGGACAGAAACAGAAACTAAGAAACAGTGCGCGCCTAGCTAAGACGTGCACTCGCCGAAAGCCGAAAGGCAGTCTTGTCACCCACGCCAACCTTAGCCTCCCTCTACTAATCGTCATCATCATCATTTATCATTATTCAATTAAACATTCATTGCTCATTCGAAGCGGTGCCGTTTCTTTGATTCTTTTATTACTGCACCATAATTTGCCTTTTTGAGTTGCTACTCAGAATTTGCTGTTTTACATGTAAATCGCTACTCTATGAAATTATCGTATGATTGTCATACTTAAAAGGAAATAATTGCATTCCTAAATAGTGAATACTGTCATTAGGCAATACATTTTCCAATTTTTAACTATCAAACAGAATTTCAAGCAATTGAAAAAAAAATTATTATCTCACATATTAATCCTAAAGTTCGTATTTTTATTGGTAAAGGGTAATTAGAAGAAAGATTCCATATATGCAAAAAACTCATATCAACTTAACTTAATAATTATTACCTCTCTTTAGAAAAATTTAGATTTAATATTTGATTCTTCATTTTCTCTTTATATTTTTTATGAAAAAAAAAAAAAAACTCAGATAATCAACATCAAAAGTGTTCAATAGGGTTGTAAAATGAGTGGGGCGAGATGGGTATCGGCATAAACAGGCTAAGCCTATTTAAGCCTGTTTTTAAACGAGCCAAATTTTATAAATCCAGTTCGTTTTTAATGCAGGATTGGCCAACCCACGAGGAAAGTATTTTTTGTGAAAAAATAAAATACAATAATAATAAAATAAAATTTCAAAAAATATCATTAAAATTCAAATACAATTACAATCCACTTACAATATTTTAAAATAAATAATTAAAATTTTGAAAAATGTAAATAATTAATAAACATTAAAATTTTTCCACATCAATTTTCTCAAAATCATATATATATGTATATATATATATAATGCCATGGTTTAAATTCAAAATAAAATTATATAAATTTATTTTTTGTTACAATACAATAAAATTATGTCATGTATTATTTTGATAGGAAATAAAAATATATTAATAATATAATTAAAAAGTTAATTATATAGCTAACCCGCGGATTGGCCCTGATCTGTGTAAATCGGTCCATGTGAATTGTCGGCCGGCTTAAAAATATAAATTCGACCTTTAAAAAATTTACAAATTTATTGTTATGAATAATTATAAATATGGATGTCCATTCATCTCCCATGACTCTTCATATTGATACATGAATGAGTCCATTCATCTCCCATACTCTTCATATTGGTACACGAATAAGGAACTATTCATCTACCCCTTCATTAAGTTTGTAACTTCCTCTTTATTAAGTTTATAACTTCCCCATTGTTATGGTAACGGATAGCCGTTACGATATTGAATGCAATAGTAACGGATGTATTTGTGAATATAAATAGAGGCTCACCATCCTTGTATTGAATATAGTTGAAGAACATACTTGAAGATTAAGAGAAAATCTCTCTTCTTGCTCTCTCTCCTTGTCTTCTTTCTATAATTTCATAACACGTTATCAGCACGAGACTCTAAAAACTTGTGAGAGATTTGGAGAATAGGACTCAACCGAGGATCTTCATCAACCAGACTTGAGATCCTGTCTCCTTTGTGCTAAAGGACACAGAGGTACGAGCCTATAGAACGTATTCTGTTCAAGCAAGGTCGTTAATCAACCACAATTATCTTTTTTTTTTACGGTAATGAAACTATTTTTATCTAGCTCCTCCGTAATTATCTATGCTTGTGCACGTTTTATTTGCTTACTCAAATATGAGATTACAAGATTTAACATCTATAAGTGAATATAACTCAACTATGTTTAGAATCAGTTCTCAATTAAAGTCATGTGGAGAAAACATTACTGATGAGGATATGTTAAAAAAAAAACATTCTCCACCTTTCATGCATCTAATATGCTCCTGCAATAACAATATCGTGAAAAAGGTTTTAAGTAGTACTCTGAACTAATTTTATGCCTCCTTGTGGCTGAGCAAAATAATGAGCTATTGATGAAAATCATGAGGCCCGTCCAACTGGATCTGCTCCATTCCCTACAGTGAATGCAGCAACATATAATGGAAAAAATAGAGGTCATGCTAGTAGTCATGGCCGTGATTGTGGACATGGACATGAACATTATAATTATTGAGGATCAAAAACACATATACCACTAGAAGTGGGAACATAGTGATGGAAAAGATAAGACAAATTTTGTTTGTGAAAATGATGATTTTGATTATGGTTATTGTCATAACGTTTCCTAAGACTAGGACGCTAGACATTAATCATATGGAGTCGTCACCAATCATTTTTTAACTTAGGTGTGATTGGCCACCTAAATGACTCTAAGGATTGGTCTACATTTTTAAGTTTTGAGTTCGGGAGTTCATTTACGTGTAGAAAAGGTTATAGCACCCCTACAACGCCCAAAGTTGGTACCATTTTAATCTTGTATTATTTTAACTTAGTCTTAGTTATGTGGCCTTTACATTTTATTATTTAAATATTGAAAATTCTTTTAATAATCCTCCATCATTCTGAATGAACTCTTAAAAAAATCTTCTCACCTCAAGAGTATTCAAGGGGTACCATTCGACTCCCCTGAAGAGGCTCCATCGTCGGAAGTATTTTAGAATTTTTATTATTCCTTGATTTATTTTTTATTACTTTTATTTATTTATTTATTTTAATATTATTTTTTATATATTATTTATTAATATTTTTAGGATTTTTGTATTTAATATTGAGAATATCTCCTAAATTTTCCATCATTCTGGATAAACTTAGAAAAACCCTCTCACCTAAGAATTCCTCAAGTGTTACACATTTGCAATCACCTTGAAGATTCCATCGTCGGAAATATTATTTATTTATTATTTATTATTTTATCTTTATTAGAATGTAAATTTTATTATTTATTATGTTTTTATCTTTATTTATTATTCATTTATTTTGAAAATGCCTTCTAAGTCTTCCATCGTTCTGGATAAACTTAGAAGGATCTTCTCACCTAAGAATTCTTCGAGTGTTACTCATTCGTAATCGCCTCAAAGATTGCATCATCGGATTTAACTCATCTTTTATTTTCTTAATTTTTTATGCTTTTATTTATTTAATTTTTATTTATATAATTTTATTTTTATCTTATAAGTTTTAAATTAATTATTGTCCTAAATTTATTTTATAAACACTAATCCTAGTGTACTATACTAATTCTATAAGTCATGCAAGTTATTAAATCATGTCAAATTATCCATGCAAAACACACCATACAGCTTGATCATACAAAGTAAATTATTCAAATTAAATATTACCATGCAAATTATCAAGTTAAATATTATCATGCAATTGTTTCATATAAAATCAAATTAAATTTATCTAATTAAATTATTTCATACAACTTAAATTATTATATCATGCAACATACAGTTAATTAAACTAAATTATCATGCAATTTACAAAACTAACTCATTAAATTCTATTAATTTATTATATTTTATTTCAATTTTGATATTCTTTCTTGAATACTCTACGTATTTCTTATTTTCAATGAAGAACATAAATACTCTCCTAGTTTGATTTGCAATGAGTAGTGGAGATATATGTCTCGCAGACAGTGCCACTACACATACTATATTAAAGAATAAGAAATATTTTTCTTATTTGATAATGCAACAGGCCAATGTTAGTACTATATCGGGTAGTGCAGAATTGATAGAAGGCTCCGGAAGAGCTAACATATTCTTGCCTAGAGGAACAAAATTTGAATCATTATATTCTCCCGAGTCTCAAAGAAATTTATTGAGTTTTAAGGATATCCGCCGAAATAGATATCATACTGAGACAACAAGTGAAGGAGACATTGAGTACCTTCACATTACGAGTATAATCTTGGGTAATAAAATTGTATTAGAAAATTTACCGGCATTTTCCTCCGGTTTGTACTACACAAGAATTAAAACAATTGAAACAAATGTGGTCATTAACCAGAAGCTTACAGATCACAATAACTTTGTTGTTTGGCATAACTGGTTAGGCCATCCCCGATCGATAATGATGCGAAGAATAGTTGAGAATTCATGTGGACATCCATTGAAGAGCTAGCAGATTCTTGAATCGAAGGATTTCCCATGTGCTGCTTGTTCTAAAGGCATATTAATTGTTCGACCATCACCAGCTAAGATAGGGATTGAATCCCTTATTTTTCTAAAACGAATACAAGGTGATATATGTGGACCAATACATCCACCATGTGGACCTTTTAGATATTTTATGGTTTTAATTGATGCATCAACTAGGTGGTCACATGTATCTCTATTATCAACTCGCAAATTTGCGAGGTTACTTGCTCAATTAATTAGATTACGAGCACATTTTTCAGATTATCCCATCAAGACAATTCGTCTTGACAATGCTGGTGAATTTACTTCCCAAACTTTCAATGATTATTGTATGTCTATTGGGATAAGTGTTGAACATCCTGTAGCACATGTTCATACACAAAATGGCCTTGTAGAATCATTTATTAAGCGTCTTCAATTGATTGCAAGACCATTACTAATGAAATCAAAACTCCCAATTTCTGCTTGAGATCATGCTATTTTACATGCTGCAGCACTAATTCGCATCAGGCCAACAAGTTATCATAAGTCCTCCCCTTTACAATTGGTTTTTGGTCAGGAACCAAATATTTCCCATCTAAGAATTTTCGGATGTGCTGTCTATGTTCCAATTCCTCCACCACAACGTACTAAGATGGGTCCTCAAAGGAGGTTGGGAATATATGTTGGATATGAATCCCCATCTATAATTAAATATTTAGAACCATCAATAGGGGATTTATTTACAGCTAGATTTGCTGATTGTTATTTTGATGAATCAGTCTTCCCAACCTTAGGGGGAGAAAATAGGCAGTTGGAAAAAGAGATAAGTTGGAATGAATTATCATTGTTTCATCTTGATCCTCGTACAAAACAATGCGAACTAGAAGTTCAAAAGATAATTCATTTACAAAGTTTAGCAAATCAATTGCCAGACGCATTTACTGACCCAAAGAGAGTGACAAAGTCACATATACCAGCTGTTAATGCTCCAATTAAAATTGATGTCCTAGAAGGACAACCTTTTGTTGCCAATGAATCTAAAGCACGCCTGAAGCGTGGTAGACCAGTCGGTTCCAAAGATAAGAATCCTCGAAAAAGAAAAGGAGCAAAGATTCAAGATGGCCAGGTCGAGGAAATTGTAACTCCAGAGGAGCCCCTAGACATGACTAACATTACAGTTCCAAAAGAAAGTCAGGTACCTGAATTACTGAAAATGAAGAGATCTCGATAAATTATGTCATGTCAAGAAATATATGGAACCGAAATAAAATTGACGTCGATGATGTTTTTGTATACAATGTAGCGCTAGATGTTATGAATGATGACGAGGATCTTGAACTAAAGTCTATCGAGGAATGTAAGCATAGACATGATTGGCCAAAATGGAAAGACGCAATTGAGGCAGAATTGAAACCTCTTGAAAAGAGAAATATTTTTGGACCAGTAGTCCGTACACCTGATGGTGTAAAACCAGTGGGGTACAAATGGGTTTTTGTGCGAAAACGAAATGAAAAGGGTGAAATTGTGAGCACAAATTTTTTCGCAAAGACTTGGTATTGATTATGAAGAGACATACTCTCCTGTGGTGGATGTGACTACTTTTCGATTTCTAATCAGTCTGGCAATAAAAGAGGGACTCAACTTGCGTCTAATGGATGTTGTTACAGCCTATTTGTATGGCCCACTTGATAATGACATTTATATGAAACTCCCAGAAGGATTTAAACTGCCATAAGCATCTTATTCTAGTTCTCGAGAACATTACTCAATCAAATTAAACAGATCTCTATATGTATTAAAACAATCTGGTCGCATGTGGTATAACTGCCTTAGTAAATATTTGTTAAAAGAAGGGTATAAGAATGATCCCGTTTGCCCATGCATTTTTATAAAGAGATCTAGATTTGAGTTTGTTATTATTGCGATATATGTTGATGATCTGAATATCATTGGAACTCTTGAAGAGATTTCAAAGGCAGTAGAGTACTTGAAAAGAGAATTTGAGATGAAAGATCTTGGAAAGACAAAATTTTGTCTTGGGTTACAGATAAAACATTTAAAAGGACGGGATTCTTGTGCATCAAACAACTTATATAGAAAATGTGCTAAAACGATTTTATATAGACAAAGCACATCCGTTGAGGACCCCAATGGTTGTGAGGTCTCTTGATGTAATCAAAGACCCTTTTCGACCTCGGGAAAGTGATGAGGGAATTCTTGGTCCTGAAGTACCATCCTTGAGTGCAATTGGAGCACTAATGTATCTCGTTAGTGATACACGACTTGATATATCATTCTCTGTTAACTTATTAGCGAGATATAGCTCTTGTCCAACCCGAAGGCATTGGAATGGGATTAAACATGTACTTCGTTACCTACAAGGTGCAAAGGATATGGGTTTGTATTTTTCTAACCTACCCAAAACAGATTTGATTGGTTTTGCAGATGCAGGGTACCTATCTGATCCTCATAATGCTCGATCACAAACTGGATATGTATTCACATGTGGTGGCACCGCAATTTCATGGCGTTCCATGAAACAAACTATAGTAGCCACATCTTCTAATCATGCTGAAATTTTGGCAATACATGAGGCTAGTCATGAATGTGTTTGTAATTCAGCACGTACGAAGAGCTTGTGGTTTACTTCAAGAAAAGAGGCACCAACGGTCTTATATGAGGATAATGCAACATGCATCGCCCAACTGAAGGAAGGATATATCAAAGATGATAGAACAAAACACATTTCACCGAAATTCTTTTTCACTCATGACCTTCAGAAGAATGGTGATATAAATGTTCAACAAATCCGTTCAAATGAAAATTTGGCAGATTTATTAACAAAGGCACTTCCTACCACCATATTTGAGAAGTTAGTCCACAATGTTGGATTGCATTGACTCAGAGATCTCAAGTGATATAATCATGAGGGGAGTAAATTCACGTTGTACTCTTTTTTCCTTAACCATGGTTTTGTCCCACTAAGTTTTCCTGGTAAGGTTTTTAATGAGACAGCATCTCATGTGTATTTTGAAGAATAATGTACTCTTTTTCCTTCACTAGGTTTTTATCCCACAGGATTTTTTCTAGTAAGGTTTTAATGAGGCATATTCTTCAGTAATGAACATCCAAGGGGGAGTGTTATGAATAATTATAAATATGGATGTCCATTCATCTCCAATGACTCTTCATATTGATACATGAATGAGTCCATTCATCTCCCATACTCTTCATATTGGTACATGAATAAGGAACTATTCATCTACCCTTCGTTAAGTTTGTAACTACTCCTTCATTAAGTTTGTAACTACCCCTTCATTAAGTTTGTAACTTCCTCTTTATTAAGTTTGTAACTTCCTCTTTATTAAGTTTAT
This sequence comes from Heritiera littoralis, assembly GCA_031772115.1. NCBI lineage: Eukaryota > Viridiplantae > Streptophyta > Magnoliopsida > Malvales > Malvaceae > Heritiera > Heritiera littoralis. The sequence goes on from JAPDPK010000003.1 coordinate 1,285,732, forward strand.
AACTTCTCCATTATTATGGTAACGGATAGCCGTTACGATATTGAATGCAATAGTAACGGATGTATTTGTGAAGCCTATAAATAGAGGCTCACTATTCTTGTATTGAATATAATTGAAGAACATAATTAAAAAATAAGAGAAAATCTCTCTTCTTATTCTCTCTCCTTGTCTTCTTTCTATAATTTCATAACATTTATCGGATTAACTCGTAAATCTTAGCTTTTCGTACACCTCTAGTATTCAAGCGAAGAAAATCGGCGGTGGGTGATCAGTTTCCGAAGCCCTAAAGGCCAAAACAGACAGTGCCACATGTCATCCTGGGACCCCACCTTTTCTCCTCATAATAAAAAAAGAAACCGAAAAAAAAAGGTCAGAGTCAGACCCACACCCACACACATCACAATCTACCCTCGCGCGCCCCTCCAGCAACGCGAAGTGCTTTTTTGTATAAGAAAAACGAGAAACCAAACGGAATAACTGGAATCTACTCCACCGCACAAACAACTTTCAAAATATTTATGTTTTTTTAAAATAATTTATTTTATTGATAAAACAGAAAAAGAAAGGCACCCTCGTATATATACATTGCTTACACCCATTTCGGTCACTTTCTTTTGTATTTTTGACTTATTTTTTCTCTCATTCTTCGCCATCTCCTCTCTCCATATCTTCTCTTTTGCAAACACATATATCTTTTCTTCATATCCATCTCTTAATCGACATCTGGGTTCCTTTGTTTTCTTGTTTTTGTTGGGGGGTGTCGATGACGATGATGGTGACGGCGAAGGATGAGTGGGTTCGGACCGCGATGACCGACGACAACGTGGTGGTGGAGCTGCTGGTGAGGCTCAAGCAAGCGCAGGCTACGCCTAAATCTGCGGTGGCTGCACTTAAATGGGGGATACGTCAGCCCAGGTCTAGACCCATGCCCATGCGATGCGACGCTAAGAGAGATGGAGATTTCGATGTCAGCACTAGAGGTAGCCCCACCACTCCTCTTTCTTGGAGCGGTGGTGGCGGCGCCGCCTCTCCTTCCGCCGCCGACGGCTTCGAAGAGACCAGTAGACACGTCCTTGGGTCTCGACCAGCGGCGCCTTCCAGATCCAAGGTTTCTTTTCACTCACTCTCTCTTTTCTCTCTCGTTCATCTGAGATAAGGAGCTGATCTTTCTGCTGTGTCATAGTTTGGTCAGGGTAGACAGAAATGTCCCCGTGTGTGTCACCCACCATTGCTCTCTGATTTGGAGAAGCGGTGGCTTTAGTTTTTGTCTCTGTCTTTGGTTCTTCTTTTGTCCCGTGGACGAGGCATTCTTGTCTAACTGGATAACATCTCTTTTTTCATTTTCTTCATTCATAGTTTTCACGTCAAATGACCAGTAAACCCCTTTTTAATCTCCTTATTTACTCCCTTGCATTTCTTTTCGTGTCGTGCCTTGTAAACCGAGCTTGGGTTTTCTCGATTGCATGGATTTCTCCATTTCCAGCGGACGAAACTACCTTTTCAAGGACTCACCGTTGTCAAATCTAACGATTCTCGTCGTCTTCAAAGATTAGTGTTCGATCTCTCCGACCATCGGTTTACCAGGATAATGATGAAACATTAAACAGGCACTGTCATGTTTTTGATGTTTGGACCAAACTGCCCTGGTGTTTTAGGGATTTTACGTTTTCACGTAAGATAAGCACTATAAGCAGCAGATTGGAAGCGCCTCAGGCTTTCTTCTGGCTTCTTTTACGGTAACCTGTCATTCCCTTGTTGGCCCTTTCTTAGATTTACTAAATCGCCCCCTTCCAAACGAGTCGCTTAGATTCTGCTAACCAGAACGCTTTTCAGTGAAGGACAATTTTATTAGGAGAAAAATATTCACTGGGCCCATCCTCCCACCGTAAGACCCAGGAAACTTCCCCGTAGAGGATCCCTTTCTTGGGTTTTTCTATCTTTAAACACTCGGAGTGCATTTTCGTCATATCCACGTTTCGGTATTGGTGTATTGTTGTTAGTGGCGGATGGAGGGATGGGTCCCGTGGATGGATGTCCTTTTCTTATTAGCTTTTATTGGCTTTGTGAAGAGCGAGGCATTATCAGGTGTGACGCGGGTGCGATCGAAACCGCACCTCCTAATCCCCATCACTATCTGTTACTGTACTTGGTATTCGTAGCGGGTTACTCGTGTTTATCTACTGTTTCATGGCATACTTTTTCATACGTTGGTATACCTTTGGCCTCTGGGTCCCACTGTTGCAAACGTTTATGATTGGGGATCGGATAGATCATTATAAAAAAAAAAAAAAAGGAAAAGAAATAGTGGTGAAAAACTTGGAATTTTTGGAAATGAGATTTTCTTTTTATTAGGTGTTGGGAAGCTTAGGTTATTACAGCTGGTGGCCCAATGTTTGCCGGCCATGTCAGAAAGGGTCACGTGAGGTAGAGGTTGGAATACAATAGGGTATGGCCTCAAAATAATCTTGTGCTAGCATGCCCATTAATAAGACGTGGCGTGTTGCGACTGGTTCACTTTCGTGGGATGGAGAGGCCTTTGTCAATATTCAATCCTAAGCCCTTTCACCTCTCTGACTCTGCCAGCTGTCCTGCCATGAAGCGCCTTCAAGGGTTGCATGTTTCTCCTTGTGACTGAGAATCTGAGACTGCCATCTGGTTTCTGTATTTATTTTTTTAGATAATGTAAGAAAGAAAGGTTGGTTAATTGGAAATGGACGTGTGAGTCAGCGTCTGTTAAGCTTATGGCAATTTGGATAATGTCAAAACCTTGCACGTTTGAGCTCTGAAGATGAGGCCGTAAGCCCCTTACTATTTTTTAAACTTTTGTCGAGTGTTCATCCAGTTTGGATTTTTAGTCTTTGTTTTCATCATCTCATTGCCAAATGTCTAATTCGATTTCCTTTTATAATCTTTTGCTTTGTTGGTTCTTGCCTTGGGCTTAACTTAATTTATTGATTTATGATTTCATTGGTTGATGGATGTTGCAGGGCACTGCTGGCAATGAAACCACTAGCACAACTACCAAGAGATCAAGAAGAAAGAAAGTATGTTTTTAATTGATGTTTATGATGCCTGTTTTTTCTGGGGAAAATCATTCTATGTAAGAAGTTTCTGATGATGATTCGGGGGTTTCTTGCTGGGTTTTGATTCCAGGATTTACTATATTCAGTTTCTTTCATGGGACTTTGTTGTCTGGTATTAATTCAGAAGAATTTGTTGTCATTTTCAGACATTTGCTGAACTTAAAGAGGAGGAAAATATGCTTTTGAAGGAAAGGATTTATTTGAAAAAGGTATGTGTTTGAGGGTTCACCTAACTCATCTTGTGCTCTTGACTGCGGTCGGTTTTCCTCACGGTCATCTTCGTCTGTTTATTAACAGGAGATTGCATCGATGCGTGCTACTTGTAAAGAACATAGGGACAGGAATGAGAACCTGAAAAGAATTAAGGTTAGCCGAAATGTTTCTTCAAAACTTTAATAATCTTACAAATTTGAGTAATATAATTGGCCCAAAATAATACTATTAATCATAGAAACCTATATATCTTGTTGAAATATATTGTTCTGTTGTGCTCCTTTTAATGTTAAACTTGTACTGCAGCTTGATTTGAACTTGCATGCGGCAAAGAACTCGAGTTTAATTGCTGATGAACCCGCGAAAGTATCTTCTTGTCAACCCTGTCAGAGAGTACCCTCTTCCCTGGACCACGGTTCTTCATCCTTGCCATCGCACGCTCTTGATGATCAAAAAACATTGCTAGATTCTTGCCATGAAGACAAGGCTATTTCTAGGGAGGAGAATACTTTCATATTGCCTGATCTAAATATGACTCCTGATGAAGGTGATTCTGGCACCGAGACTTTATATGGTACAAGCTGAAAAAATAAGTCGACTGCTTCACCTTCTCTCAACCAAAGGGTGTGAGAAAGTGGAGGGGACGTGCTAGATGACAGTGACTCTGGCCAAGGAGCTGCTTGCTAATGTACCTATACTGAAACTCAGCCAAGCAACAGAAGACAGTTTGAGTTGCCCCAGTTGTCAACCCTTGAACATAGAAGATGATAGCTTAGAAACCCTAGCCGGTAGACAGTAATGGTAGAGATTCTTGTCACGGTGCAGGGCCCTACATTCCTCCGGAATCCTTTGGGGTAAACCCTCATTACTTCTTGTTTCGGACTTGTGTAGAAATAATTGTGATTCTTTGTAGGTATAACCTGATGGCCTCGCCTGTCTAAGCTATGTTGAAACTAATTTCTCAATTTTGTTGTTACAAACTCTGTTTCCAGTCCTATCTCAATTATTCTTTTCGCAAAGGACTTACCAGAATCTTTGATGGTACTAGCAATAGCATATGATATTTTACTTTTACCTTTGCTACAAACTACTAGCATTTGTTTTGGCATGTTTCCTTTGACTAGTGAAAAAGTGGTTGTAGCACGTTGAAAAAGTATTGTTCTTCATTAGCTTTCTACATCTTGATTCCCTATCATGGTTTAGGCACGGGAAGATGAAACCATCATTGCAAGGCCAATGAAATAAAAAGTCCATGCCAACTAGCAAAGCAGCCCTCGGTATGGATTATATATTGCAGATTTTCGTAGAGTTTGTCGGATTATAACACCTTGATTTGTCTTTAATGCATGTATTTCAATTGAGAGAAGAGAAAGCATCCAAATTCCTGAACATGGCCTGCCTATGGGAGCCTGCTTCTAGCCTAGGCTACGATGTCAAGGAAATCGACCACTGCACCAAAACCTTAGTCCATCAATGCCCACAACAAGCAAATTACTTCCTGGATTTCCCTTTTCTCCGCCATGGTTTTAATCAAATGGTGTGTTCTTGCATCCCCCAGAACTCAAGTTGTATAATAGCAATCTCTCCACGCAGTTGGATGACTAATGCAGATCAAGACAAAATCTGGTGGACAAATTTGAAATAGGTAGCACTTATAAATGTGTAAAAGCAAATAAAATTGAAATTTAAAATACTCATGAATTTTGTTAATATATTCATCAGGACAAGTGGAAGTTGGAGACAATAGGTATCTACATAAATAACTTGATTTAATGGAAAAAAAAAATACAAGAAAAGAAAACCAACAGGAAAAATTTGATTGATTAATCAATCCTAATAAATTCAACATTTCATGAAAAAGAGATGGAATATTAAGGATGTTGTACAGGCAGCCCTTCAGCAATCCTCCAGGGTGTACTATTGCCAGATCCTGGCTTGCGTGCTAGAAATGGTTCGGAAATTGCTGCAAAACTTGATTCAACCAAAAGAATCTGATACTAGAATTGAGCCCTCTGCGTCAAAGAATTCTGTAATCACACTTGAGAATTGGGTTGAGGGCACAAGCCACAAAGGCAACTTCCTATGGGCTGGATACTTCCTTTTGTTTTATGGCCTTGATTGGGTTAAAGCCTGTCAACAAAGTTGCGTATAGTAAGACTGAATATTCTCAGGAGGAGGTGAGCATGAATTGTTGAAGCTAACCCTTTTTTTTCTTAACGTGTTTATAACAGAAGTTAGAACAATCTAAAATCTCAAATCTGAATGTGTTATGGTTAGTATTTCTCATCCTTTCTTCTGGGACCTTTCAAATTCAGGATTGGACTCCTAAAGGCTGTAGATTTGAGAAAGTAGAGAAAATCATGGCATTCCATCACCATCCATCATTTTTTGCTGACAATTCAAACTTCAGACGCCTGCAAAATAAGCCTTGCATCTGAGACCATGTGAATCTGTTGTTGTTGGACAGGATGTTACGTGTTATTAGAATTTATAAATGTGAATGGCATTGGGCTAATTGTTTGAATAGACTAGTCTCCACCATCCTTGATTTCCACCAAGCTTCTTACTAAAAAATGCTTCCCTGTTTTGGGATGTCGGCAAATATATTGAGTAGTGAGACTGATGAACAATTCTCATGATCTTTGTTTTACATGTTCTCACTTGCCTGATGCAGAGACAGCCATGGCAGCTGAGTGAAGCTCTGCTTCTGCCCCTACATTTCACAAAATTATTCGGTTGTTGAAGAAATAGAAATTCCTTTCCATTCAGATTATTTATTTTGTCTTCCTTCAAAAGGTTTCGCTTTGCTGTTTACCAAATGGAGGCAAGTAACTGATGGAAACATGGGGCTGTTGCCTGGCTGCCTGCTGCCCGCTTGGGGAAGAAGGAAACATGACTGTGCATGACAATGAACCTGGAACACTGACTCCAACAATGTGAAATTCGTGCATGAAGATGATTGGAACACCTTAATAATAGAATCCCTGTTAAAACTTGTTGCTGGATAATTAAAAGATGCAATCATGCAAATACTTGGTTCAATGAACTTGAACATTGCTTCTCATTACACAAGAAAATGTTCTAATATTCTCAGTGCATGTTTAATGTTTTGATTCACAGAACTGAATTCTTTTAGATTAAAATATCAGCCTTCTTCCGTGGATTCTCTCCTCCTCTAACTTCTTCTCCTCCCAACCTGACAAAATCAAAATTTTTCTTGTTACCACGTTTTTTTAATGGTTTTCCAATTGCATGATCCGAATATGTTTGATTTGATTGTGTTTGATTCCCTTCTGTCTCTACACAATCATGTTGTCGACCAGGAATATCTGCGTATCTTCCATGAATCATGTGAAAATTTTCTCCTCTTTTTTTTTTTGAGAGGAGATATTTTGGACTTCAGCTTCTCTCAAAAAGGCAATTTCTTCAGAAAATCAGCCTGCTTAATTTTCCAGTTCACATTTCAGTGATCCCCATTATCATTATACCTTTTGGCCATCAATTCTAAACATTCTTTCACTCCTCACTTCTCTCAATGGCCAAACATCCCTATCTTTGCTACCCTAACCGAAAAGGCAAGCCTTGCTAGAAAATTTTCTTAATTTGTTAGCGTTTATTCAAAAATATCGTACAAACATTGTACACTATATATAGAATTTGATAGGGTGTTGGATTATTTTTAATTTTCGTGACCACTGATCCGGCTTAGTCTCTGATACCCTCAGACAACCAAAAAAGAATATTTTGGCAAAATCTTCTTTTATTTCGGAAAACATTATTTAAATTAAATGTTATAGATATTAGATAACTGAAATCTGATGATAATCAGGAAAGAAAAAATCTCGAACATAATGAAGCTTGTGATTCAATCTCTTTCCATGGCTTTTCCATGTGGGTGAGCGTGTGAGTGTTACATCAACGTCAATGGATAGCGAAAATCAGCTTTCATCAAACAGTAGTTCTCGACATGAAACTGTGAGTTTCCTCAAGGAAATGGTGTGACATCACGTAATAAAAAGAGAGAAGTACCGGAAAGAGAAATAAAAATAAAACTAAAAGACAGGAAAACACACAACAATCATCAAAGCGACGAAGCCAAGGGGCATGGTCGTGTAATCTTATGTCCTTTGATACCTTCTTTTGCTCATCTATCATGTCACTTACGTTTGCTCGTTTGCTTGTGGGGTATTTCCTGCTCATTTACCGCCTTCTGCTGCTCATTTCGTTTTTCCCATTTCTCTTCATGCTTTTCCCTTTGCCCTTTGCATGCTTTCACTCGCATGTTGAAATCTCGGTTCTTTGAAATGTTCTATCCTATTGCTATATAAGCATATAATGGAATTTTAAATTTCAAATATATTTGTATCAACTACGAATCAAATAAAAAAATCAAAAATAAAATGTACTTGTCAATAAGACATTAGTTTAGTAGCATAGTCATCACTTCAAATGCAACTTCTAATGATTATGATTATAACTTTTAATGAAAATATATATCTTATTTTCATATTTTTTACATTGAAGGTATGAGCACAAAAATCTCATGAAAAAACAAAGTCTTTTTGTCCCTTCTACACTTGCAACATTTAGCGATTCTGATGAGAGAATAATCGCCCATCATGAGCTTAACAACATGCTTTACACTAACAATATCTTTTAGATCCAATCATATTATTATAACATACAAGCAAATTCAATTCATCGTTTACATTAATATCAAATTATCCAAAATTGAATTAGATTAATGGAAATTCCAAAAAAAAAAATCTTACTTGTACTACTATTATTTCCTTGCTAATTTGTCTTCGTTTGCTTAGCATTGATGAGATTTTAGGACACCATTTAAAGAGAAATTTACTGAAATTTTCTTGCAGGAATTAAATCAGCAGTTACTAGTCCTAATCCATTTAGGTGCAAACATAAGTAACTTGAAAGTATGTCAAAGATTAGAAGTGAAAGGACTTTGGTCACATTTACTTGGCGAAGTTTAATAATGGGAGAGGAACCGAAGAGGGGAGGTCTTTCTTTCCTTTCGCAATTGTTAAAAGGAAAGCTATAATTCATAACAACGAAGGTAAGAATAGTTGTAATTAAGTATAGTTTGGGTACATATGAAGGCTGGAAATCGGAGTGGCAAGCCAACGGAGTTGACACAAGCAGTTAAACGTTCGTATGTTGACTGCAAATCATCCAAGTTTAAATTTCTTAGATAAAAGTTTAATAGATTCGTAAATCTTAATAATGAATTGACAATATAACCTGACCTTAGAGATACCGTAACCTCCCCTAATTCTAAATTTTCTTTAACTAAAAAAAATAGACAAGGAATATTTTTACATGTTTCATGTTTGATATGATTACCTTTAGTTTTTTTTATCTATTTCTTTAATATACTTTTAAGATCGAGTTTTCATATTTACTATATGCCCTGATCTTGAAAATAAAATAATCTCTTTTACTCTTAAATTTTCTTTAACCAAAAACAAAAGAAATCAGAGAGGCAAAGAATATTTGCACATGTTTGATATGATTACCTTTAGAATTTTTTATCTTTTTCTTTAATAAATCTTTAAGATCAAGTTTTCATATTCATGTTCAGCAAATATGTCATATGAAAAATCGAACCAATGCAAAGGAGTTATCTTTACAATTATTTTACAACGAAGATCTCATACATTTCACTAGCTGATGAGATCTTGATTATGGGTTTTTCCATTGTTTTGGAGAGAGTTGAAGACTCAAGTTGTAAGTGGCCTTGTGGTCCGTGAAGAGTGGCTTGAAAGTGCTCGAGTGGTCCATGAAGAAAGAAAGCCTAATTTTGAGGGAGCTAGGAGGAGGGTGTGGGGACAAAGGAACATGAGGCGATGAGAATGGAAAGTGGGGAATGAAAGCTTTAGCCACCATGGCACAAACCTCATCCCCCATCAAAACTTCCAAAGCCTGAAACATGCAATAAAGCCAGAAAAACGACATGATGAAACTTACCCTCAGATCTTGTCAATTGAATCAAACATCAATATCCACATACATTTGATTCAAAACCCATGTAAACAGTAACAGTAAAAATGACAAGTGCCATTGGGTGTTGTACAATAAAACCTGATTATTGAAAAGGTGATTATTAAAAAGATAACATAGCACTAAATTACAAAAAATGAAAAAACATTACAGTGTTTTGTAACGCTTTACTGAGAATACAGTGGTAATTCTCAAAAATCAAAACATGTATAAAGCCAAAAAGAGACATGATCAAACTTACCCTCATATCTTGTCAATTGATTTTTTTTTACCAAACATCTATATCCACAAACATTTGATACAAAACCCATGTAAACAGAGCACTAAAAATGAAAAAAGAAGGCATCTTATTCAATCAAAACAGCTGCATAACCCTAAATGATTTAAATTGAGCATTTCTTGGAGGAACCACACTTTCTTTTTGAGCCTAAATTCCCCTCTATAATTGTCCCAAACTAGATACCCATGTTGTTTTTCTACCCTTTCTTTAACTTTGCATAATCGTTTTAGTGACAAGTGCACCTTGAAAAGAATACATCAAATGAGTGCAAAACAAGTCTTCAACACGAAACATAAACGCTTCATCATTTATTGGATAAGGCGAATCCTATCGGCTTGGTGGGGGCAATAACCCTTTGTCACGCGCAACGGAATTTGACAGTTCCATGCCTGTGATGCATTAGAAAAGAAAATTTTGGGATCTTTCTTTTTCTTTCTTTCATTTTTCTTTTGACAAATTCAATGTTTTAGTAACGTTTTTACATAGCAAAAGTTTGTGATTTGAACTGTTTGTCTATTCTTTCACTACTTTGTGTAAAGTTTTGTGAGAAAAGCCAACCTTTGCTTGGTTCTGTTTGGCCCCATTACTTGAAAATAAGGTTTCTAGTCAAGCTCTTGAGATTAAACCCAAAATGTCACATTCTTACATCAAAATTCAACTAAACCTGTCAATTTGTTAGGCTCAAATACTCACCCTATTAACAACGACATTGATTTTTTTATATGAAAAAATATTTTATACACCGATTAGTAAAATTATTAAAAATATATATATAATAGTCTCTTTACTATCTTTATAAAATGTAAACTTTGCATTGTCAGTATATTAAATACGAACTTTTTTGCTTAAATTTGTCGTCAATCATTTCGTAGTTGAAATCGCCTCTAATTCCAACTGGTTCGAAGAAATCCAAAAGTGGGTTTGAGGGGAAATTAGGGTTTGAATTTTCGATGGATGGCTGTTTGGATTGAGAGTTATCCAGATTCCAGCGGCATTCAGGTAGTTTCGTTTTCACAGAAGTGGTCAAAACCCTGCAATAATGTACCACACTCAGATCAAATTGGAATCCCACAAATGTTCCCTATCATCGATGAGATACCTTCTCGCAATTCGCTACCTTAGACCTTTTCAGCAACCCTTCCAAAAAGCATGTTGCCCCACTCTCTCTTTGTAAATGCTACTATCTTATTTCACAAGATCTTTAAGAATTTTTTGTCCAAAAATTGAAATAGAATTTTATTATAAAAGACCCTGTCAATAAATGTTTATAGAAATTTATTTTAAAAAATCAAAACATCAATTCATTTTAATTAATATCAATAAACACAAACTAAGATTTTTTAAAATCATAAATTTCCAGCGAAAATCATATTGAGATGAGAATCTAATAGGTTTGGGATTTTTCTCCTAATGACTAAAGTAAATGCACTACGTAACAATTAATGCTATCATTTTCATTTGCATAAGAATAAGCAATGCTATCACTCTCCATGATAAGGAATTTATATTTGGAATTTGGGTGGTGGGTGCATATATTTTTCTTTAGCTCATTCAACCACTGTTGATCGATTTTTATTGCTTGAAAAAGAAAAGATGTTGAAAGTAACTGAGAGTGACACAGTGCATATATACAATACTTGCTAGGCCTGGTAAGTACACTTAATTTGAATGGGTGACAATCCCAGCAGCAACAACAGCACAGGCATCACCAAAATTTTCATCAATTCTCTTCAAAAGTGTCTATAATAACTGAATCTTCTCAGCCTGCCTATCCACATCCCATCTAGAAAGCTTTCTGACCTTTGATTTATGAAATCATCATTCAATCTTTGCACAATGCAGCATCTCTTCACTCTACTTTCTTGACCAAATGTACACAAATCCGTACGCTCCTTCCCTTTTCCTATTTTCATTTTTATTTTTATAAATCATAACGAATTTTTGAAAATTTCACAAAAGTAATAACATTTAAGTATCCTTATTAATTGCATTGAATCTGAGTTATTTTTATTTTATTTTTAACTAGTTTACTATTTGTGCGATGTACGCTTTAATTTTATTTAAACATGTATATATATATAAATTAGTATTATTTGCACACTTTATTTTTTTTTAATAATTATGCTTTATTTTAATTGTTTTAAACGTATTAGAAAATTAAATTTATTTTTTAAAAGAGGTAGATGCCATGTAATATTTTAATTATTTTTAAGTTAGATAATATTTTTATTATTTTAAAGTTTTTAAGATAATACTTATATTATTTTAATAGTTTTAAATATATTTAAATATATAATATTTTAATTATTTTATTTAATTAATGTCTTTCAATTTGTAAATCTACGTTCTTTTTTTGATGAATCGATGTACTGTTTAGACGAAATTTTAATAAAATGAGTAGATAGTACTGGTATTTGAATAAGATAAAAAACTGTTTAAAAACTGAATTAGATAGTGATGCTGATTAAAAGAGGTAATAAACTGTTTAAAAACTAAATTTTGAAACGTTGGATTGATTGTGAGAAAAAAAAGCAAAAAAGAAAACTGTAAAATATATACTACTTAAAATATTAGAAAATAGAATTTTTAAAATTGATTTAAATGCGTAGATTGCGGTTGGTTTTTTAGTGAGTTTTTTTATTGCTCCATTACTTCATTTTATTGGGTGTGGATAATGAGCCGATAATAAAATTTTTAAAATTGATTTAAATGGGTAGATTGAGTTGGTTTTTAGTGAACTTTTTAATCTCTACATTACTTCCTATTTCTTTGGACGTAGATAATGGGTGGGTACAAAAAAATGATTTGATTTTCAATTTCAATAAATGTTACCTATATTTTAATCCTACGTTTCATGAGAAAAAAATGTTTATGTAAGTACTTACATAGCCTATTTATGAGCTTTTTTATGTTTTCTAAAATATGATATATATATATATATATATATATATATATATATATATAAAAGATTTGATGTGAATATAGAATTATAGATGCTGCCATAAAGGAGAACAGCTTTCACCATTCAAACCTCCAAACAAGGGTGATGTTATCACATGATCCTAAAGAAGACATTATAATATTCAAAGGATTTTGGCAAAACAAAAGAAGACAAAGCACAGACAAACATTACATAAGACTTTTGCCACTCCCATAATAATACTAACAATCTTGGTTTCAACATTAATTAAAAAAGATTGGACCCACGCAATTTAACACTACATAGTAAAATAATTAATCCAACCCTGCCACCCACATAATCTTATATTTTCTTACTGTAATCATCATCTTATCAACCTACTAATCACTGTATTATTCTTATTAGTTAATCAGAAAATGTTAATGAATGCCATGCACTGTTTAAAATGATATAATTAAGTTCCATCGTCTAATGACATTTGTTAATCGTAGTTAAATTTATTTATATTAAATTTAAAATAAAAATATTATATAAATTACTTTGGGCTGGCTTCCTGTAAAACGTGTGGGTCCATGCACTGTTTGAGAAGAGTGGCGTGGGCGTCTTTCGATTGGTGGATATTGACAGGCCCCCGCCTTGCACGTTGGGAGTGCAAAAGTAGCGGATGCTCCACGAAACGTAGGCCTTCTCGCACTGGATTCTTTGTTTTTTCTGTGAGTTTGGAGTTCGACACGTGCTCGTTAAACAACCATTCACTTTACTGTTCGGATATCTTGGTGGAGTTATTAAAGTTTTGCTGTCCAAACTCTTCTCTAAATCGCGTGGATGGCACTCTCTTCAAAAATATTTTGAGATAATAATTAATGGATTTATATATATGATGCCTCATTGTCTATCCATTCATTAAATTATACATTATACACATTTATGTGAATTTAATTAAATATTATTTTAAAATTTATAAATTAATGAAATAAAATATAATGATTTATTGATAGTGTATAAATTTCAATGACAATGCATTCAATTTAAAGTTATAATTAATTTGTTTAATACATAGAATGAGCATCAACTATCAGTAGTGAAAAATTTTGATTCAGAAATTAAAAAGAGTATGTTTGATTGACTCATAACGTATAGCATTTATATTGTCAATTAATTACAAAAGACTATCTCATTAATAATTAATGTTTAAAAATAAACATATCTCTAAAAATAAAAATTAATGAAGTTTTTAAATTTATTTTTAAATATTTTTAAATTTTATTCATTAATGAGATAAAATTCTGTAATTAATTAACAAATTACAAAGTAAATGAATTATTATAAATATAAACACAATTAAAAAACTCACATTTTATTTTTAATTTATCTTTAAAATATTTATGATCTTGTTAAATTTGCTTGTAATTATTTAAAAATTTTATCCATAATATATCAAATAATTTTTCAAAAATCGTCCTTGTTTTCGTGGCTACAGATAGATTTGCCGCGTAAGATCGTGAGCCAGGCGGCACAGCAGGTGCTGAGGTGCACCCTGGTGACGTCGGGCTATGGCGGAGAAGCAAAACACGTGACGGAAGATATGGTTTTTTTTTTTTTTCATTCGGAAGGTATGGTTTCAGCGTGAATAGTCGTGGGCAACATTTTGGTCGTTGGAAAGCAAGCAAGCAAGCAAGCGAGCAGAAAAGTAAATGGAGGGCGAGGTGGAAAATAAGGGCATGCGTGGAGAGAAAACAGAGGGCAATTTGACAGATGAAAAGAGACGTTTAACTTCCAATCCCAATGTATGAGACAAGTCCAGATCACTCATCCCACTGTGCACCCACGCCCACGATTCTTTTCTTTTCAGTGCACCCACGATTTCACCAATATTCAAATTGAAATTAACTCGATCCCTAAGGAACAGATACCACATTGAAGAACTCGAGAATATGTTTAACCCCTTAATGTTCGTAACGTATAAAATTATTTTCTTATAATATAAATTATAAAATTATTTCATCAAATTTCATATAAACACATCAATAAAATGTTGGTCTAGTAATAGTATATTGACTCTAAATGAATCTTACTTCTCAAAGTAAACAAATTCAAAACTCGAAAAAAACATTCACTTAAAGAATATTTGACTCTCTAAAATAATTTTTTATTTTCGCCAACACTTTTCCATAAAAAGAAAGAACATATAAATATATTAAATATAGAATTTTTTTAATTTTTTTATATTTATATATAATTTTTGTTAAATTTTAATTCATATTAATTTTATATCTATTTTTTTATTTGTATCATTTTATTATATTGTGTTCACAATGCACAGAGTTAATAGAAAACCACAGTTTATTGGCCTTAGAGAGCTCGTGACAGTTTCGTAATTAATATTCACATGATAATAGTAGAAATGAAATGAAATTATGTGCTTTATTTAGTATTACGTACAACCTAATTATTATGTATGTGAACTGGCATGATCATCTTTGCAAATTGTGGCTTCACCTGTCTACCGACCCACCTAGCGAGCATTTTAGATAGCAAAAATTTTCAATTATAACCCAGCTAAAAGAAGAGCCGACAAATTAATATATACACATGTTGGATGTTTGATGACATCCGTTAATCTCTTTGAAATTTAAATTTTTAGGGATAATATTTAAGATAATTTTTTATATTTATATTTATTTAAATTACTACCAACCCATCTAGCCAGTCTCTTTTTTTTTTTTTAATATTTAAGTGAAACAAAAAGGAAATTTACGCAAAATATGTAGGCTTTGCTTGGAAGGTGAAAAGAAAATTAAAAAGATGAAAAATTGGAAGGAGGAAAAAAATGAAGAGATGAAAAATATAAAATTTTTTTTAGGTGTGCTTGGTAGGAAAGATGGAAATCATGAAAGAAATTATAATTTTCTTTCCTTTCATTGCTTGGTAGAGTTGAAAAATAGAAGGAAAGAAAATGAAATTATATTAATTTACCATTATACCATTAATGAGCTATTATAACAAAATAAAATTAAAAGCATAATTTTGTAATTATATATACTTGACTCACACCTCTCTCATTTATCTCCACTAATTTTTTCAGTTTGAAATAATTTGGTTTTGATAAAAAAGAAAAAAAAGGGTAAAATTTCCTATTTTCTTTCCTCACACTTTTTCTTCCTACCAAGCACAAGCAAAAACCATTTTCTTTCTATTTTTCCACACACCCCTTCTATCCTTCCACTTTTCCACCATACCAAACACACCTGTAAAGTGACAGATACAAAAATACGTAATAACAAAATTTATTACTAATATAATTAAAAATTGATCTAGTGATTGTTATTATTTCTTAAAAATATTTAGATCCATTATTCAATTTTTTTTTTAACTTTTTCATGAACTAAAAAAGAAAATTATTAGTATCAAACATACAATGCTCAACTGTCTTGTAAATGTCAATTACTATCATAACTACTTTTTAATGATTTTCACATGATAAACATGCACTGAATTTTACTGCCCAAATAGACAAATATTAAAAATGTACCAAGATTCTACATAGATTATTACAATAAAGTACAAATGTTACCCTTTGGACATGTTTCAATAATTCAAAGTTGCTAATATATTTAGTAATCCTTTTAACTTTTGTCAACAATTTCATGGTCTACCAGTAAAAAAAAAAGTCATGATATATTATAAAATTCAAATTCGAGTTTAGATAATCTCAACTTAACTTCTAATTGTTAAAAAAAAATCCTAACTCTTAAATTAGTTAAACAAAAAAATAATAAAATAATGCCATATGTAGCACTTGAATTAGAAATTATGTTAATCAAATAGGGTTTGAGTTAATTTCCTTAATTAGCAATATAATAACACATACATAAATGGCTTAGTCATAAGTCATGGTTTTTTTTTTTTATCTCGTTTAAAATGTGTTGTCTTGTCCAATCAAAATTAGAAAATATTGATAATAATTAAAAACCATAAAGAATTGAATTCAAAAAGGAAGGGTAGAATGTACAAACTACAGAGTATGTAATGTAAGTGGGTAGGAGGACCACAGAGGAAAAAAGTTGGGAGAAGGATGATGGCCGAAGGCGGAAGGCCTGAGAAAGACAGACAATCAGACATTTCCTAAGAAATTACGTAAGCCATTGTCCTCAATTTTACCTTTCTATCCCTCTGCCGTTTACCTGCTGACAGGCCATCACCCACCCATAAAAAGAAACCACCAAACTTAGTATTTACAATAATGAAATTCCTTCTCTCAAACTCCAATTTATTATCTATTATTATTAGAAAATTATTAATTCGTATCAAATAATATTAATTTAAAATTCTAGATGAAAGAAGGTTCTACGGTCTACCTGCTATATAATTATTTTTTATATATTTTTATAATTTTATAAAAATTAATAATTTTAAAAACCAATAATTAAATTTAACAATGTTTTCGTATTTACAATACACTTAAGTTTTTATCAAGCAAGACATTCTTATAATTTTTATTAAAAATAATATTTCTTTTCCTATATATTATCAGTTGAAATTTAATTTTATAAAATAAATAATTAAATATCTTCAATTACATTGAAATTTAGCATTCACATAAATGAAATATAAAATTTAAAAATTGTATTAAAAAATTTAAATATGTGAAAAAATATAAAATATATAAATTTTTTTAATTTTATATTAACGCAAGTAATTTTTTTAAATGATATTTAAAAAATATATTATTATCTCAAGGCAGTGAAAACGTAGGGGACCATTCTAATATTTAGCTCGGCAGTTTGCCATAAACACCAAATAGTGCCTTCTGTTTCGTGGGCCCCACCTTCTCTTGGTTGTGGCCCCTGGTTTTCATTTTCTAATTTAAAAAAATTTTCTGCCATTCGGGGCCCCGCAGCTTCCTAGGGACCATGTACAGTTTGCATTGATTAAGCCGGCGGCTGTAAGAGAAGTCAAAATTCGCCGTGGTCCCCATTCCCCCATCCTTGTCAGCCACGTGTACGATTCTGATAGGCTTTAACCTGGGCGCGTGCTTCGAGCGGGGGACCACTTGTGGTCCAAGAGGCCTTTCTCTCGACGCGTGTCCCCCTATCATTGTCCCCGCGAGTGGCGGAGAGAGAAGCGACGTAATTGATGGTCCCCGCCCGCGCCCGGTGCTACCCTCACTTTTCATTCAGCCACCGTCTTCCATCTCTCATTATCTTCAGGGGGGCGTTGCTCACCGCCTACGGCGAGTAACCGTAACGTAAAACAAAACAAAACTGAAATTTCAGCTACAAGACCTATTCACCTCTGCGACTGCTCTTCATTAAGAATCAAAGTGTATTCGTTAATCTTGGTCGGGTTTTTATTTGCCAAACTGCTAATTTCGTCACGCAATATTTGAGTGACGTGGCAAGCACGCTCCCAGTTTTAAGGAATACACCTCCCTGCGTCCTGTAAAATTACTACCACTCTATCTGGATACGATGATGTGCTTTGTCGTTCTAAGCACTTTGACATGCATGGTACGCTACGCTAAAGTGTTTTCACTTTCAGTTCAAAAAATAACTCTCCTGTCTATTACTACTTTTGCTTAAATCTTTAACTGTTAATTATTTTTTATTTGTAAACATAACATTTTCACCTTTATTTGTGAACTATTTCCTAAAATTTTAGTTTTGATTTTAATTTAGGGGATTTATTAATTATCATAATCATAATTGTTTTTATTCAGTGAAACCTCAATCTGAAATTTGTTAAAAAAATTACAAATATTATAATATTACTTTTTAAAAGAAATAAATAAATCAACTGAATCTATATCGAGATTCTTTCCTGGGTGCTTTTGTAATAACTTAAAATATTAGAAAAATTGATATGTTTAGTCTAAAACTTTATTCTTTTAGTTAATTCAATTAACTTCAATACTTGGTTGTCCTGTCTTAGGATAAATATTTTATGTTTAGGTCATGACACCTTTTGAAGCCAACAGCTTTTTTTGAGCGGGTCAATGTACTAAAAAAAAATTGTGGCACATTATTTAATTTTGGGTTCTAGCTCAAGCAACTTCAACTTTTATTTTTTAATTATTAAAAAAAGTTTCAATTCTTAAACACATGTATTCATATTGTATGTTTGATCAAGTATATTTGTTTACATTCCTATATCTTTTGGTTAAAAAAAGAATTTTACTTAGGAATGATGTTAAAGATTATTTGGATTTGAGTTTATACATTATAACATGTCATAATATTTCATTAATTATTCGATTCAAAGATTATTGATACGGTAAGATTTTATACTTTTTCACTTCATTTTTCAGAACTGATTAGCAGTTAATGCTGATTCCATTTACCAACTAAACAAAGTATTTATTAGCAACAAATTTGGAAATTGTTCATCAATGGGCGTGACGCATTCTGACTTGGAATTGAAACACTGTTTTAATAGTTTCCAACTCTTATTGCATTAATTTTACTATCAAACCATTAAGACCGCCACTAAAAGGATAATTTTCCCTTCCTTCCCGTCTGCAAATCTTCTTCATCAATGGAAGCATAAAGCATCTCGAGTCCTCTTTCAATAGCCTCTGGTGTCATTGTTTTGGGAGGGACAATAACAGTGATCGAGGAGCATAAATACGATTGGAGTAACAGTTTAAGGAACTGGCAACAGTTTCGTTGTACGGCAACCAGCGCCTTTTGTCGCTCTTTCTTACGTTACTAATACGCCCGCACTTGTTCACGAATCACGTCCCAACCAAAAGAGAAGTATCTGGTCCCCCACTGCTCTCCGGAGGGTTTGCAACGATGACTGTTTTGAACCGTCAGATCAAAATCAATCAACGCCTTGTCACCAGCCAACGACCCAGCAAGGTCCAAGCAATTTTTCCACAACTTTCTCAACTACTGCTCTCTCCCCTCCCCTAGTCTTTTCAGTATAGAAAAAAACGACAATCATATAATAAATACAAGTAATAGTTTTAATTTACTGATCGAAATTCAAAATAAATTTTACTATAAATTTATTTTTAATGCATTACCGATATATAAATTTTATTTTTATCAAATGAAATATAACATATAATCTATATAATTTTAAAAAATTACAAAATTTTAAAATTAAATATTATTAATTATATTAATTCATAAAATGTTATTATATAATTCACTAATTGTTTATATAAATTTTATTATTAAAAATTTATTAATATGTAATAATTAAATAATAAATATTTATTTTTATAAAAATAGTTCATATGCTATGTAAAAATGATTAATTTACTCAAGAGCACGTAGATCAGCTGGTAAGTGGCTGTTCTAGCTTAACCAGAGGTCTCTAGTTCGAGTCCTGGGTATGCAGCTGTGTTAAAACTCTTGAGAGAGAGCTTTGCCGCACTTTGGGTCATACTCGGCTCGAATCTGGATTAGTCCTATACCAGAATGGTGTGGAAAACCCGGATGGTTTACATAAAAAAAATGATTAATTTTTATTAACAAATTAATTTATAAAATTTAAATAAAAAATACAGACTTTTTTTTTCTTGTTTTCAATCATATAAACACTCGATTTCACACGTAAAAAAGTCAAAATTGTTTGAAAAATTATGAGTATGCTTTTTTGGGTATGTGAAAACGTAAATGTAGGTTTTTTTTTTTTTATATATAAAACTTTCAAAAATTATCCCATGATATTTTTGGAGAAAAATGATTTTTTATCGTACGACAAAATCACATAAAACTGTAGCGAAATGATAGTGAGATAAATAACATTAATAAGGAAGGAAATGGTCCCCCCGCTCCCTCCCATAAACCTTCACCATTTTCATATTTAGCAGATTTCTTGACCTGAATACCGCTTCTCCAAAACCGCTTCCTTCTCCTCCTCCGCCGTCTCTTCGCCCTTCCATCCTCTCTCTTCTTCTCTCTCCCTTTCCTTTTCTCCCAAACTCGCACTTAGCACGTTTCTTACAGTAACTCATACTACTGTATATATCTCTTCCTGTCTCTTTCTTTCCTTCTCTTAATTACACCATATTTCCTCAAAGCCTTCGCCTTTGCTGGCTCTAGAAACACAAAGAACAGAAACCCTGTTATTTGTTTCCTTCGTTTTCTCTTTACTTTATAATCTCTCTCTATCAAACCATGAATTCATAATCAGCGTCGTCGTCTTCGTCATCGTCATCATCTTCATCATATCTGTCTTTTGCATACGTTTTGCAGAAGAAGAAAAGGAAAGCGCACATGGCGTTTCACCACAACCACCTTTCTCAAGACCTTCCTCTCCATCACTTTACCGACCCACAACAACAACAAGCGAACCAACCGCAACAAACGAATCAACTACCGGAAACCACCGGTCCTAATTGGTTAAACACCGCTCTCCTCCGTTCCCAGCAGCCTCAGCCACCCCAACCGCAGGCTCACTTCTCGGACCCTAACTTCCTTAACCTTCATACTACTACAACAGCTTCGGACTCCACCGCGGCTTCCCAAGCTCCCAACCGGTGGCTCTCCCGTTCATCCTCTTCGCTTCTTCACCGCAACCATAGTGACGTTATCGACAACGTGGCAGCCACAGCAGCAGTTGCAGCAGCTGGAGGAGGTGGCGGGGACTCCATGATCGCGGTGGAATCGGGAGATTTGAAGAACAGCAACAGCGAGACTATGAACAATAACAACAAGAGCGAAGGCGTCGTGGTGGAAAGTGTAGGAGGTGGAGGTGCTGGTGATGGGGCTGTGAATTGGCAGAATGCCAGATACAAGGCGGAGATTCTAGCTCATCCTTTGTACGAACAACTATTGACTGCACACGTGGCGTGCCTCAGGATCGCCACGCCAGTGGATCAGCTTCCGAGGATCGACGCCCAGCTGGCTCAGTCACAGCATGTGGTGGCTAAGTACTCAGCTCTCGGGGGTGGGGCCCAGGGCTTGGTGGTTGATGACAAAGAGCTCGATCAGTTCATGGTATGCAACTGTTAAAACTGTTATACTTCTATTTCCTCTCCTGTTTTTCTTCTTTGTCTGAAATTATTCATCTTATTATCCCGGCTGGCAATTCGGTAACTACATGCCTGGAGAAATGAGAAGAATTAACTGCTTCTCAGTTCTCTGTCGCCTTTAAAACCTTCTGCCCTTTGGGTTCTTTCCAGTTCTTGATTTCCTGTAGGAATGAGACTGGTTTCAATTATTACATAGCGATTTCGTTGAAATTAATGTTGATTAATCCTTCTAAACATTGGTGATTGATTCAGTGGAATTGGATGCACCGACAATTATTTTTGGTAGTGCAATGAAAAAGTTAAATGTTGTTTACAAATCAATAATTGCAGCCAAATCTAGAAAAGGGTTTCCTGGATTCCTCAGAGGAAATTTCTTCCTGTTTCAAAGGAAAAACGAAATTGTTCGCCAGGCTGAATTTGAGATGTCTGGCAGCCATAGCCATTAAGCTGGTATTTGGTGAACCAAAATAAATGAATTGGTGCTTCTTTTTTGGTTCCATAACCAAGAATGGGAAGTTCCATTGTCGTCAATGTGAAGAACTAATGGAATTTCTTCATCTGTTTTGAGAGTTAAGATACAGAAGCATGGGCTCAGATACAAATAGCTTATGAAGAGCCATCAGCTCGAGCTCTCTCTTAGAAAAACAACTTTCTAATTGAAACAGAATGTTTCCATGATGTTGTTTGTTAATTCAGAATCATCTTTGTATTTTTAAGTTGTTATAGAAGCAAAATTTTAACTCTTTCCTTCTTTGGTAATGCAGACGCATTATGTTCTGTTGCTATGTTCATTTAAAGAGCAATTGCAGCAACATGTTCGAGTCCATGCGATGGAAGCAGTAATGGCTTGCTGGGAAATTGAGCAATCCTTACAGAGCTTAACGGGTACAGTAAATGTCTAGTCTAGCAGATCATGTCTGAAATTGTTTGAATACTGCAAATTCCTTCATGATATTAAGTTCTTGCTTCCAATAATTTGCATTATGTTCTATATTGAATTAATTATTGATTTCTACGATCCTCTTCTATCATAGTTGGGCAGAAATGCTCAAGTTAATCTTGAATGCTGATTCTGTTATAATCTCTGCTGTGATGCATGAGCAGGAGTTTCTCCAGGTGAAGGTACAGGCGCAACAATGTCTGATGATGATGAGGACCAAGTAGACAGCGATGCCAACTTGTTTGATAGAGGTTTGGATGGTCCAGATTCCATGGGATTTGGGCCTCTGATCCCAACGGAGAGTGAAAGGTCTTTGATGGAGCGCGTTAGGCATGAACTGAAACATGAACTCAAGCAGGTAATTGATGAGATTATTGTTTATAGAGTTCTTAAAGTTGAGAATCAAGGTTACCGACTCCTACACTCATTGCAGGGTTACAAGGAGAAGATTTTTGACATAAGGGAGGAGATTTTGCGCAAGAGAAGGGCAGGAAAACTTCCTGGTGATACAACATCAGTTTTAAAAGCTTGGTGGCAGACGCATTCCAAGTGGCCATATCCTACCGTAAGTTCTAGGCCACCATGAACTGCATTCAACAAACAAAATAAGCACTCCTATCATAACATTTTAAACACCAATCTGTTAATAAACTCCGGTCTGAGGGCTGATGAGTAAGGTTGTAGTCTTCGTTTCGGTGTAATGGTGCCTAATTTCACCTTCAAAATGGTAAAGAATAGTATACTTTT
Source organism: Heritiera littoralis (assembly GCA_031772115.1). Classification (NCBI taxonomy): domain Eukaryota; kingdom Viridiplantae; phylum Streptophyta; class Magnoliopsida; order Malvales; family Malvaceae; genus Heritiera; species Heritiera littoralis. Next base: position 1,308,919 of record JAPDPK010000003.1, read on the forward strand.
GTTGCTGGAAATTTGATTTCCAAATTAATTAGAACTGAAGCTATATCTACCTTTTAAGATGCATTAGTGGTTCTTGAGCAATTTGCTCATTAATATAAATGCTAATGTTCACTTGAACCAAATGCATCCAGCTAGATTTCTGCTACAACTTCCTATAACTATCTGACAAATTTTCAGGAGGAAGATAAGGCAAAGCTGGTTCAAGAAACGGGTTTACAGTTAAAGCAGATAAACAATTGGTTCATCAATCAGAGGAAGAGGAACTGGCATAGCAATCCATCAACTTCCACAGTCTTGAAGAGCAAACGCAAAAGGTATGGGTGCATATTACATATCTTCTTGGTAATTCAGCATTTGTAAGAACTTTGCACCAACCTTAATTCGATAAGAAGTAATGCAGGTGAAAACAATGGTGATCGATTCATGTAAATGGAAGACAATCCAAAGTCCGGACCAATCAAGGACAATGTCTCTTCACAATTCCACTTCAACAATTAAATCCAACATACTACATAGAAATTACAACAATATAGTTTTCAACGGAACTGTTGCGGGGTTTAAGTGAACTGAACAGATTTTGCTCAAGGGTAACACAGAGAATGAATTTGTAATCAATGAACCCGATTTGTGCCATTTTGCAGGTAATGCGTAGTAAAAAGGTACGCCAGTTTGGTGCTATGCTGCTGGCTATGCGATATTGTTAGAAAGTTTAGGAATTATATTTACTGTAACTTTTATTGGATATATTCCATTTGCATTGGCAGATTATGATTTTTGTTCTTCTTAGTCTCTTCATATATGTGAATAAGCCTAGTGAGGGGTTGTGAGTGTACAGTGTAATAAACTATGCACAATTCCTAACTGTCGTACTCAATCGTTACAGCTTTTTTTAGCTTTATAGAGTCAAATTTGCGGTAATCGTTCACATTCTGGTTGAACCCCTATTTATGATCTTTCTCATTTCCACTGTTCTTGGCTTTTAGGGAAGAAAATGGATTGAATATGCCTTCATTGTTAAAGTGATACAAGTTAGGCAAAGTCTGCAAAAAAGAATTTTTGATCAATTATCCGATTGTGGTGATATTCCCTGTTTATTCCCAGCTTTTAATGCCGTATATTTAGAACAGCTTAGCAGTCAAAAGTCTTATACTTAGGGGCTTTATTTTCCTTATTCGAGTAGGTGGGACTTTTGATTTATGGATGTGCGTGATTGACTTTGGATTTGGCTTGCTTTTAAGCAACTTTCAAGTACACACGGCAATCCTAAATATGATAAGATAGATGATAAGATGATAAAAATTTGAGTTTGGCGTGTCGATGAGAAATTTTTTGTTGAATTTTTATATGACATGAATATGATTTAACATAACGTGCTCAAGAATTGGCTGGTCTAGTTTGAAGATTACATCCTGAATCTTGTTTGTCTGTGTTTGAAATTGGAACAGAAATCAGAACGGCTAAGAACGGCTTACCTTAGTAGATAGTATTTGGTGTATGGTCAGTTTTGTGCCAATTGGGCTCACCTCAACAAACGAACTTTAGATTATTTTCCTATTTAGTTGCAGCTGTCATTAAATTGAGATTGAATTGAAACAAAATAATTCATTCTCTCCCACTTCTATTGGGTCAAAACCAAACTTTTAAGCTCAATCAGATGAAATGAATAGGCTTTTAGGTCAAACTGTGGCAACCCAAGATTGTGATGAACAATTACAGGAACAAACTAGGACAGAGAGATGACTACTTGGATACATAATTGAATATCATTATAAGTCTTTTGATCACCGATAGCAACATACCAGGCAGCCATGAAAATTGAAATTCAGTGAACAGAGAATAGTGAGCAATGTACAGGATATACGAAGAATGTTGCGAACTGCCAGTTATAAACCAGTAAGTATATTTATAGTATTAAACAATCAATCAAAAACTGGGCTTATCAAGCCCAGCTACCCTTTGTGTATCCCAGCTGGGGCTGCAAATCTAGCAGAGAAATCAGGATATCCAGCATCAACTTCCCTGTGTATCCCTTCATCGAAGTTAAGCTCATAGCTCTGAGGATCATACTGAAACTGCATCGGTCTCCTCTTCCTGTTAATTCCTTGTATGCTAAACCTGCGAATGAAATTCTTCCACCTTGGCCCTGCCAAAACCTCTGATATCTCCTGCAGTTTCTTGGCTTTTGTCTTCAACCAACTCTCTCTTATCTCCTCCGCCCGCAGTAGATACCCTTCATTTCTGTTTCGAGGCCAGCAGCAAAACCAACCGCATCCTGAAGAAGAAATCGTCTCTTCGAAATCCTGGGAATACTCGTCATCTCTTAATGGCCAAGTTTCGGTAGCATGCGCTGGTTTCTCTTGTGGGCCGGCCATGGCGGGATGAGGAAGTGATGGGAAATGCAGATATGATATAAGCAACAAACTTGGTTCACAAAGAATCTTCCAAAGCCTCAGTTTAGAGAAGACATTGGTGACTTAATCAAGAAGGTGAAGTGGCGAACACCATGAAGAAAGCTGGACAAATTCTATGCAAAGTGTAACTTGATTAAGCTATAAGTAATATGATCAAAATATGGCTGTCATACAGCTAACAGAACGAATCAGTCGTCCGTTTCTGCTAGGCGTTGAAGGCAGGCATTTGCCGGCCAATCACAGCTCCAGCTCACTTCCTTTAGCCTGTGTGGCTACAGCTGCCTCTTGACCGTTAAGTATGGCCAAACTGGCTTTTATTCCATCTTTCGATGTATTATTCTTGCATCAAACTTTTAATGCTTGTCCATGTTGTCCAATTGGCAAGTACTAAATGAATTTCTTGATTAAACTAAGCATACCAGCGACTTATCTATCTGTTATTGCAATCATGGGTTCTATCTGATTATGGTTAGCATTAGAATTGAAAATAATTATTGTTCCCAACTATGTATTCTTCCAATAAACCGAATCATAGTTAGGAGAATATTCCCTTCGTGAATGCAACTAAAGCTCAGTGTTTTTCTAAGCAGTACTAACTAATTAATCAATTATCGTCAGCCAATAATTTTTAACTGAATGATTAAAAATAATTGTAATATGTTGTAAAATTTAAATTTAAACAAAAATAATCTCATTTATAACCCCCCAACCCCAACTACATAAAAAAATTAAGGGACATAGGTAGTGAATTTGGGCTACCCCACTAAGGGTTACCATGTACGGGCCCAAAGGTCCTGTGGTAGAACAACAACGATGAAGTAATTAATGCATAAGGGTTAATGTTTGTTTTAATTTTAAAATATAGATCATGTAGCAAATTTTTTTTTTAAATATAGATCAGAACACCTCAAATTCTTGGCAAGAAAAAGATATTAAAATCTTGAGATTTCAGGTTTAGTTTCATTGTGTGTTAGTTTGATCCAATTTTATATTGGATTTGTTTTGAAATTACAAAATGTACATAGAATTTTCTTACGTATGAAGGCTCAAAGCATCCATCTAATTTATAGAGAAAAAAGAAAACAATACACAATGTTTCTTTGTTTTCAAGAAACTTCAAGCCAATAAATGGCACTTTAAGTATATTGGTTACCAATTAATTAGCTTGTTGCTTGAAGACGACTTCATCATAACCCAAGCTTCAATATTACAAACCTTAATTAGACAACAAATCTAATTGCTCTCTTTGTCCTTTACCTTAAATCCTTAAGCCATTGTGTTTTGCGACCTTCTTGGGTAAATGGCAGCCATATGGAGTTGTTTTAGCAAGTACAAAGATGACTACAAATAAAGGAAACATGCATGGCCTACATTCTTTGATTGTAAGCAAGAGGCAACTTCCCTCTATTGGGCATATATATATGCTTCGAAATGTCAGTCCAAAACCCAAATTTAAGGTGAAAATTCGAGGACGAATTAATCAAGTTTGGTTTATTCGCATTCACGGTACATAATTTAGCAAAGTCCTTCAACTGCAGTCCTCACGTGGGCAATTGGTCCTACAAATTTCCAAACATGCATGCACCTTCCAAGAAAATGACTCCCTTCTTGCAATATGCCATTAAGTTCAAAAGTAAATGACTCAGCTAAGATAAAAAGTGAACTTCAAAAGTTTTAAACACGAGAAAAATAAAAGTTACGAACGTAAATTATAATGAGTTTGTATATGATGTATGTTGGAACTTAATATTTTAATAATAAAACAAAATGTTTTTGGTCTACTTTTATAAAATTAAAAGTTGTTGCTAATATTGCTGTTACAATATTAATGTTAGTATTTGATGCTAATCGGTTAAAAAATGCCTTTATGATCAGTTACAATGGTTTTAATTTTAACCGATTATTTCATGAATAAATTCACAATTAGTGTTATGAAGAAGTTACAAATGGTGAGGCCTATAAATAGAGACATCAAGCCTCAAACAAAGATATACTAAGACAACAATTTTTAAGACGATTCATAAATCATTGGAAATATTTTCATCTCAAAGAAAATAAGTTGCAAAGAATTGTGAGACAGAATCATGCAAAAATCAACGAGTACAATGTAAGATTTACTTCCAGGTGATGGTTTTCTTGATCAAGAGTTTACTCGTCCCAAGGTATGGTTTAGGAAAATATAATTTTTTTAAGAGTTTATATATGATGCACTGACAGTGTATAGTTTCTATACACTGTCAATGCATCAGAGGTTGACACCTCATCAATAGGCCCTTATGGGCAAATAAAAAAATTTATTTATATTTGCAAATAAGGGCCTAATGATGAGATGTCAACCTCTGATGCATTGACAGTGTATAGAAACTATACACTGTCATTGCATCATATATAAATCCTTTTTTTAATATTTAACAATAGCATATTTTAAATATCAATTTGTATAGAATTTCTCAAAGAAACAAAGACAAGAAACTGTTTTGAAATAAGAAACGGTTTTGTTCAAATCCAAAAAATATATAATATTTCCATGTACCAGCTATAATCCTTAATGCTTTATTTATACAATGAACTGTTATAGTAAATATATAATAACATTCTATTGGTTTAATTTTTAAAATTAATAGTTTAAAAAATTGAGCATGAAAATCTCATTGAAGAATGGAACTTTTTTTTTTGGATTTTTTTTAAAAAAATTAATGATTACATACACATTTAAAGCGGGATCCAACAATTTTAAGACGATTCAATAATTTTTCAAAAATGATTTCATCTCAAGAAAATAAGGTTTGGAAGTTATATTTATGTTATAGAAAATTTTGATTATTTATTCACGCAATATTTGCTTATTTTTACCATACTAATATGCTGTTGCAGCAAAGTAGTGAAGCCAAAGGATTTTTTTTTTGGAGATCATATTTATTGTTTATCTAATGATTTGTTGCTAAGAGAAGACAAATCTTGAAAAAAAAAATTAAACACTGAAGGTACGTTATCATGCTTTAGACTTCATAGTTTAGTTGAAGAATATAAGGCTTATTTGTTGGACATGCTTCAAAGTTCAAGTTATATTTTGTATTATTATATCGTTATAGTCAGATTTTATTTGCTATATTTAGCCATTCATGGCTTTGAAAAACACTAGAATTATAACAACCTAAGCCGTTTACTATAATCAAATTTAATTTTGTCTACAACATTATTGTTTTAATAACGTGTTGCCGTCGGTTATGCTTTTTATGACAAAGCAAAATATGGAGTATTTTCTGTCAAATTCACAGTGGATATTTAGATGTAGTGACTAGTTACTAAATAGGAGTTTATCAGTTGATAAACATTAACATTTGTAACTCTTGATCTACAAAATGAAAAATATTATTACTGAGCATGAGTTACAAATTGTTGTAACTTAATATTTTTATAATAAAATAAAATATTTAACGCTAAGTTATTAATGAGAATATATAAGAACTTAACGTCATAAAACAATATTATAGAAACTGCTTGTTGGCTCTACCGAGAGGGGGGGTGAATCGGTTTTTCTAGATATTTCTACTTTTCCTAACTCTTAATGCACAATCAAATTCAAATAAGCAATAATGAAATAAATGCAGTAAATAAGAGTAAGGGAAAGAGAAGCAAACACAAGTTTTATAGAGGTTCGGCCAATCTCGTGCCTACGTCCTCTCTCCTTGAACTTCTTGTCAAGGTTTCGATTCACCTCTTTCTTGAGACAGCTTACACACCACTTGAAGGTGTGGCAAGACCTCTTACAATTTTCTTGAGACTTTAGAAATCTCCTCTTAATCCTCTACCCTTGTAGTATTCCCACACTCTACAATTTTAGACCTTACAAGGATAGCTCACCCCTTTGAATAACAGAATTTACAATGAGTGGGTGAAGAACACAAAGAACTCTCACAAATGAAGTTTCACAATGAACAATTTCAGACTTGTTTTTTTCTTTCTTGATGCTTGAAGATTTTGAGTGCTTGTTCTTCTTTCAAACTTCATAAATGCCTCTATTTATAACTCACCAAACGGATAGAACAGTTGGTGAAGCATTTAATGCAAATCTTCCCGTTGAAACCCTCAAAAACTAGCCGTTACTGTCAGTTCCCGTGCGAAGGGATCGATCCCCCTACAGTAGGGATCGATCCCTTTTCTCCAGAATGCATTCCCAGTTTCTCCTGTATGGTCCTGTGTGGTGTAATGACATTCTGCCAAATTGGGATCGATCCCCCTACAGTGGGGATCGATCCCTTTTGTCCAGTAAGCCCTCCTGCACTTATCTTGTTACACAGTTTTATGGCTTTTGTGATTTTAAGTCAGTTCAAATTCTTCTAACACTTTTCTAAGAGTATTTACTGACTTTTCAGTTGAAATCTCAGTCCAAGAATTTGTTAAAATAGTTTCAATCATTAAGTTCATTCAAAGCAAATTTACTTGTATAAAAATCATTTCTAATCTTGCTTGAGTTTTGTCATTTTCAAAATACTTGTCAATTTAAAGCTAACAATCTCCCCCTTTTTGATATGACAAAACTTAAGGTAAATTTGCTTATGTATTTGAAAATTGAGGTTACTTGATTTTTTGAAAAACATTACTCCCCCTCAATATAACGTTTTGTTGAAAAACATTGCTCCCCCTCAATATAACGTTTTGTTGAAAAACATTGCTCCCCCTCAATATTTGCTCCCCCTCAATTTAGTATAAGTTTACCACATTAATTCTCCCCCTTTTTGTCATAGCAAAGGAATAAAGAGCACGGAGAAATGGTTAGTGGTAGAAGGCAATTTAAAGCACAAAAGAAGCAATATGATTGGCAAAAAGATAGAGAGGAACAAAAAGCAACCTAATGTCATTAAAGCACAAGTAATATCAGAATATGACATCGTCATTGACAGAAAACAACTAGCAAGCATAACTAGCAAAATCATTAACATAGTCATAGACATAGTATTAGCATAAAACAACTAGGAAGCATATCGAGCAAAGTCAGGAACAACTAGAAAGCAGGACACATGTCACAACAAGGAGGATCAACGCCTTGGAAAGGTCTTGTGATATTGCTCAACGAAGTCCTCATGTTGCATGCGAACATCCTGAAGTTCATCGAACAATGCAGCTTGGGTGGCCTCGATGCGATCAAGTCGCTCACCTACGTCATGCTGAAAGTTTTGAAGCATATGCATGATCTGGTCAAGAGATGCTGACGAGGAGCCGGAAGGTGCAGAAGATGTGGCTGCTGCAGGTGCTTCGGTGCCGTCTCCTTCTTCTTCTTCAACGTCTGCCGGAGCATGTGCGGGAGGTTCATCCTGACCATGACCCTTGACCCAGTCGAAGGTGTCACCCACTTGGTGAAGATACCAGCCCAAGTTATGGAGGGTGGTGAGATTGATGGTGGTATTGGCATCCGGAAGTATGCCAACCTCACATGAACAGTCAACACCTTCAGAGATTAAATAGTAGGCGAGAGGCTGAGGGAAAACAATGGTGTGGACCTTACCACGAACAATCTTCACCCAATCTTGAAGGATAAAGTGTAGTAGGTCTGGTGGGTGGCCGTCATGTTCATGAATATGATGAAGCCAAAAACGATCAAGTTTGCGAAGGTGAGAATATCGGGTGCCAAGAGGGCGAAGATTCCATGAAATTATGATATGGAGGAGGCGTGCGAAGACAGGAAGGTCACTTGCACGATTATCGGTAACGGGAAACACTAAGGGGACATTGAGATGGTCATGGATATTACCGCCCTCAGGAAGTCTAAAGGCATGGGAGAGGTATTCCGTGGTCAGTTCAATATGCTTGCCCATGACATAAGAGTTAATCCCGACAACCCGACAAGGGTCATTTGGAGAATAGATGATTTCGGCATTGGAAAAGAAGGCTCGAATGATGTTCGCTGGGACCGGAGTATTGATTTTGAGGAATTGGGTCCAACCCCATGCATTGAACTTGGCAAGGTAAGGAAAATGAATTGACTCGAGGAAGTCGAAATCAATAGGACGCCAATGCTTAATGGGCATGTTTGCAAATTCGGCTAGAATTTTGGTTTTTTCATTTGCATGGCGAAAGCAGTGGTTAAAGGTAGTTGGTATGGAGGATGAAGAAGAGGAAGCACTGGTTTTGCGTTTTTGAGCGGAGTGCTTAACCTTAGGAGCCATAGAGGGAAGGAAAATGATAGGAATTTTCGTTGAGGACTTTTATCGAACAGGTTGTGGGCACAAGTTTGAGGAACTATGGATGAGTATGTGGGATAGATTTGATCTCACAGACAGCTGAGAGCCACAACCCAATAAGCATATAACAATTAAACAAGTGAATTCAGATGATAAATCACAGACAATCTAAGGAAAAACTTGAGAGAAATACAAGTGCCAAAGGATGGAAAAACCTAGATGGAGAAGAAATTGATGCAAGATATGCACATGGGTAGACAAGATATGATAAGAGAAACTAGAAATGCAAGAAAAAGTTAATGAAAAATGTTAGAAAAACTTACAATTGACATGTTGGGTGAATAGTGACCATGGTGTGGAAGAACAAGAAAAAGAAGAAAAGAAAAGATTTTGTGAGGAAATGAGGAGGGGAAATGAAAAAGAGAAGAAAATGAGGAAGATTGGTGAAAGAATGGAGTGATTTGGTGTAGAAATGAGTGAAATCTTGTAGTTTGGAGGAGAGAAAATAGGCAAGGGCGTGGAGAGGGGAAGAAGAAGAGGAATAGTGTGAAAGGAAGGAGTGCCCGACGGTTTAAATGACGCGGGAGTTACAATCTGTCACGAGGGGATCGATCCCTACTGTAGGGGGATCGATCCCTTTTAGGCAGTATGCTCCCATCACCCAGAATTTTGGCCAACAGACTGGGAATTCAATCCTATTGGTGAAGGATTGTCCCCTCAGTCACTTGCCACTTGCATGATGCATAAAAATGATTTGAAAACAATGGAACTTATGCATTTTGATCATCTTAAAGTCAAAATCTGATTGTGTTTTACTTGGAATGCATGAAAGAGGTTTGAAAACTGCAGAAAAAGATGTAGAATACTGCAGAAAATTTGCAGAAAAATGCCAAGAATATGCAGAACAACTCTGAACATGACTTTGAAGGGGTCTTAAACATCAGAAGTAGGTTTTTGGCTTGTGAGGAGAATTCAACATAATCAAAACATACATAATTCAACAATTCAACCTCAAAGCTAAGATCATGAACAGTAACATGGCAAGTTGAGATTATGAATTGCAAGTGTAAATGATATTTTCAAGTTTCTTTCTTGCAACCATATCAAACTAACTTATGACATTCATGCAATATTAAATCACTTCAAGGAGCATTCATTATGCCTAATTCACCTCTAAGAGTGCAAAATCTCTCCTTGTCCAAGGGTTTTGTGAAGATATCAGCTAATTGGTGCAAGGTGTCCACATACTCTAGAATTATGTCCCCTTTTTGCACATGATCTCTTATAAAATGATGTCTAATCTCAATGTGCTTGGTTCTAGAGTGTTGGATAGGATTTTTTGTAAGATTGATGGCACTAGTGTTGTCACACCTAATGGGAACTTGGTTCATTTCTATTCCATAGTCTCTCATTTGTTGCTTAATCCATAACACTTGAGCACAGCAACTGCCGGAAGCTATATATTCAGCCTCGGTTGTGGATTGAGCTACGCTATTTTGTTTCTTAGAAAACCATGAAATGAGCCTACTTCCTAGGAATTGGCATGTTCCCGAAGTGCTTTTCCTACTTACTTTGCATCCACCAAAATCCGCATCGGAATAAGCATGTAGATCAAGAGTAGAATCTTTAGGATACCAAAGTCCTAAGGAAGGAGTGTCTTTGAGGTATCTAAGGATTCTTTTGACTGCTTGTAGGTGTGATTCTCTAGGGGATGACTGAAATCTTGCACATAAGCATACACTAAACATTATATCTGGTCTACTAGCAGTTAAATATAGCAATGAGCCAATCATAGACCTATATAATTTAGTGTCTACACATTTTCCCCCTTCATCCTTATCAAGCTTAATATTAGTGCTCATAGGTGTAGAATAAGGTTTAGACTCATCCATTCCAAATCTTTTGAGCAACTCTTTAGTGTACTTAGCTTGATTTATGAAAATACCTTCTTTACATTGTTTAACTTGAAGTCCTAGAAAGAAGGTTAATTCTCCCATCATACTCATTTCAAATTCACCTTGCATTAGTTTAGAGAAATTTTTGCACAATGACTCATTTGTAGATCCAAAAATGATATCATCTACATAAATTTGAACTACTAATAAGTCATGACCCTTAGATTGAATAAACAAGGTTGTGTCTACCTTTCCTCTTGTAAAACCTTTTTCGATTAAAAACTTTGAAAGTCTTTCATACCAAGCTCTAGGAGCTTGTTTTAATCCATATAAGGCTTTTGAAAGTTTGAAAACATGATTAGGAAATTTTGGATTTTCAAAACCGGGAGGTTGCTCAACATAAACCTCTTCATTTATATAACCATTTAAAAAAGCACTTTTTACATCCATTTGATATAGCTTAAAATCCTTATAACATGCAAAGGCAAGTAGCATTCTAATGGCTTCTAATCTAGCTACCGGAGCATAGGTCTCATCATAGTCTATCCCTTCTTCTTGTCTATATCCTTGAGCCACTAACCTAGCCTCCTTGTTTCTAACAATAATGCTATTTTCATCCATCTTATTCTTGAATATCCATTTAGTTCCAATGATGGAATAGTCTTTAGGTCTTTCTACTAGGGTCCATACTTTGCTTCTCTCAAATTGATTTAATTCTTCTTGCATGGCCATAATCCAATTTTCATCATTCAAGGCCTCATCCACTTTCTTTGGCTCAAATTGTGACACAAAGGCTACATGTTGACATATGTTTCTATATGTTGACCTAGTCCTAACTCCAATGGTTGGGTCTCCAACAATGTCATTATCTCTCACATATCCTAGTTCTCTAGGGCACCTAGCTTCTTTCTCAATTAATTCTTGTTCCATGGACTCCTCATTTCTGTTAATAGTAAGATTTTCTAATTGATCTCTAACCTCCTTATCTTGAGATGGATCACTTATATGTTCATCAAAAATCTCAACTTCATCATCAAGATTGGTTCTACTAGTGATATTTGATTCATCAAAAATTACATGTATAGACTCTTCTACTACAAGTGTTTTCTTATTAAAAATTCTATAGGCCTTAGAATTTAGAGAGTAGCCAAGAAAAATACCTTCATCACTTTTAGCATCAAATTTTCCTAGGTTATCTTTGCCATTGTTCAAAACAAAACATTTACATCCAAATGGGTGAAAATGACTTATGTTAGGCCTTTTTCCTTTATAGAGCTCATAGGGAGTTTTCTTTAAAATAGATCTTACCATAGCTCTATTTATGACATAGCAAGAGGTGTTTATTGCTTCAGCCCAAAAATATTTAGGTAAGTTATTTTCACAAAGCATGGTTCTAGCCATTTCTTCTAATGTTCTATTTCTCCTCTCAACTACCCCATTTTGTTGAGGAGTTCTAGGAGCTGAAAAGTTATGGCTAATGCCATTCTCATTGCAAAATGTATCAAAACCCATGTTTTCAAATTCTTTTCCATGGTCACTCCTAATACTAGAAATAGAGTAACCTTTTTCATTTTGAACAATTTTTGAGAAAACAGTGAATTTTTCTAAGGCCTCATTTTTAACACTTAAAAAGAACACCCAAGTAAACCTAGTGTAATCATCAACTATCACAAATCCATAGTGTTTACCTCCTAAACTAGTTGTCCTAGTTGGTCCAAAAAGATCTAAGTGAAGAAGTTGAAGTGATCTAGAGGTAGTGACACACTTCTTAGGTTTGAATGAAATTCTTTTGTGTTTTCCTCTTACACATGCTTCACAAACTTTGTCATTCTCAAATTGAAGCTTAGGCAATCCTACTACTAAGTCTCTTTTGGATAACTTAGACAAAACATGCATGCTAGCATGGCCTAGTCTTCTATGCCATAACCAAGGTTCATCTTCTCTAGTAGCCATAAAGCATACATTTTTGCTATTAAGTTCATTTAAATCCACAATATAGATATTTCCTTGTCTATGTCCAATAAACACAATTTGATTAGATTTGGCATTAACAACATTGCAACACAAATCATCAAACATAACTTTAAATCCCCTATCACACAATTGACTAATACTAAGTAAATTATGTTTCAAACCTCTAACATACAACACATTTTCAATAGTTGAGGAAGAGTTACCAATTGAGCCAATTCCTTCAATTTGTCCTTTGGAGTTGTCTCCAAATGTGACTTCTCCACCACTTTTATGCTTTAGGAACTTGAATTGGCTTTTGTCACCCGTCATGTGCCTTGAGCATCCACTATCAAGGTACCAATGCTCCTTGGACTTAGCCTTGTAGCAATACTCTTCCTCCTACAAACACATCAAGCTTTTATCTTAGGTACCCAAATTTTCTTGGGTCCTTGAGAGTTAGTACTTATAATTTTTGATCCTTTAGGGATCCATTTCATTTTTAAGGACTCATCACTTGAATTTAAGACATGTTTAGGCACCCAAATCTTGACAGCCATTTTTCCTCTAAACATGGTCTTCCTAGAGATGCATGCTTGTGAAGAGTGTCCTAGTTTATTACATAATGTGCACAAAACAAATTTTCTATCTTTAACTAGGAAATTTTTAAGATGAGTCTCCTTGTTAGATGCATTGTAGCCTAATCCTTCTCTATCAAAGAATGCTCTTTGAGTCTCTAGCATTTGATCAAGTTTTTGTTGACCCATGTAAAATTTAGAAAAGGAGTTTTGCAAGTTAGTGTTCTTTCTATTTAATTCTTCTATTTCTAGATTTGCATTCTCTAATTTCTTCTCACATTCTAATTTAACATTCACAAGCATTTCATTCTCCTTTTTCAATTTAGAGATCATTTTCTTATATTTCAAATTCATGCATTCAAATTCGTTGGCTAACTCATCAAATGCATCTTGCAATTCATCAAATGTGTATTCATGAGTATCTAGCAAGTTAGAGATTACCTTCTCATCTTCAACAGCCATGAAGCAAAGGTTAGCTACTTCATCTTCCACATTTTCTTCATCGGAGGAGTCACTGTCACTCCAAGTAGCTACCATTGCTTTCTTCTTTTGTTTCTTTTCATTTTGCTTCCTATACAAAGGACAATCAAATTTAATGTGGCCAGGTTTTTTGCATTCATAACATATAATTTGGTCCTTATCTTTCCTACTAGTTTCACCTCTATTGAATTCTCTCCTAGGGGGTCTCCTAGAGTTTCCACTAGCCCTCATCCTCATGAACTTATTGAACCTCTTGGCAAACATGGCCATTTCTAAATCTTCTTCATCACCACTTACATTATGATCATCTTTTGATTCCTCACTTGTGGTGGATTTTAGTGCTACTCCAACTTTCTTTGGGGGATCTTGATTTCTCTTAAGTTTCATCTCATAAGTGAGCAAGGATCCCATAAGTTCATCTAAAGATAGTGTATGAGGGTCCTTAGATTCCTCAATAGCAGTGACTTTAGCTTCCCATGATTTTGGTAGGCTATTGAGAACCTTTTTTACCATCTCTACATTAGAGTATGTCTTCCCTAAAGCTTTAAGACCATTTATTATGTCCGTAAACCTAGTAAACATGTCACTAATTGTCTCATCATTCTTCATTCTAAATAGTTCATAGTCTTGTGTGAGCATGCCTACTTTGGTTTCTTTGACTTGTGTGGTTCCCTCATGTGTGATAGCTAGTTTATCCCAAACTTGTTTAGCATTCTCACATTGTGACACTCGATTATACTCATTTGGTCCTAATGCACAAAAGAGTGTGTGCATTGCTTTAGCATTAAGTTGTGCTATCCTAACATCATTAGAATCCCATTCATCTTCTTTCTTAGGCACATCCATCCCATCTACTTTCTTAATAGGGATAAGAGGACCTTTAACAATAACTCTCCATACTTCATAATCATTAGCTTGGATAAATAGCATCATTCTAGTCTTCCAATAAGCATAGTTTTCACCATTAAAGAGTGGAGGTCTCACCGTAGAGTGTCCCTCTCCTACCAAGGGTGTAGACAAACTAGTTTGAGCCATTAGTGATCGTTTATACTCGATAGATGTTAATCTAAGTCACTCTCGAGCCCAAGCTCTGATACCAATTGTTGGCTCTACCGAGAGGGGGGGTGAATCGATTTTTCTAGATATTTCTACTTTTCCTAACTCTTAATGCACAATCAAATTCAAATAAGCAATAATGAAATAAATGCAGTAAATAAGAGTAAGGGAAAGAGAAGCAAACACAAGTTTTATAGAGGTTCGGCCAATCTCGTGCCTACGTCCTCTCTCCTTGAACTTCTTGTCAAGGTTTCGATTCACCTCTTTCTTGAGACAGCTTACACACCACTTGAAGGTGTGGCAAGACCTCTTACAATTTTCTTGAGACTTTAGAAATCTCCTCTTAATCCTCTACCCTTGTAGTATTCCCACACTCTACAATTTTAGACCTTACAAGGATAGCTCACCCCTTTGAATAACAGAATTTACAATGAGTGGGTGAAGAACACAAAGAACTCTCACAAATGAAGTTTCACAATGAACAATTTCAGACTTGTTTTTTTCTTTCTTGATGCTTGAAGATTTTGAGTGCTTGTTCTTCTTTCAAACTTCATAAATGCCTCTATTTATAACTCACCAAACGGATAGAACAGTTGGTGAAGCATTTAATGCAAATCTTCCCGTTGAAACCCTCAAAAACTAGCCGTTACTGTCAGTTCCCGTGCGAAGGGATCGATCCCCCTACAGTAGGGATCGATCCCTTTTCTCCAGAATGCATTCCCAGTTTCTCCTGTATGGTCCTGTGTGGTGTAATGACATTCTGCCAAATTGGGATCGATCCCCCTACAGTGGGGATCGATCCCTTTTGTCCAGTAAGCCCTCCTGCACTTATCTTGTTACACAGTTTTATGGCTTTTGTGATTTTAAGTCAGTTCAAATTCTTCTAACACTTTTCTAAGAGTATTTACTGACTTTTCAGTTGAAATCTCAGTCCAAGAATTTGTTAAAATAGTTTCAATCATTAAGTTCATTCAAAGCAAATTTACTTGTATAAAAATCATTTCTAATCTTGCTTGAGTTTTGTCATTTTCAAAATACTTGTCAATTTAAAGCTAACACTGCTGAATAAAGGACTAATGTTTAATTAGCTTTTGAATATGGTTTTCCATGCAATTACTATGGTATGAAAACATTACATTGTTGTTACATTTGAAGGCCGGTTACTAAGTTATAAATTCTTAATTATTAAGTTACAAATATTTATACTCATAGGACCCTTAGAAAAGGTGAGCCGTTTGCTTCATTTTAAGCAAAGAAAATATTCATTAAATTAATACTCGAAATCTTAAGCCTACAAATAATGGTAGTGTATGAGGATGAAGCCTTTTGTGGCTATGAAGAGAGGCTTTTGGAGTTACACAATATTATAGTTTTTTGTTGTATATTGTAATGAAAAAAAAATTGTGAGCCTCTCTCATTATTATTTTTATTTTCTAGTAATGGAGATGCTCTTCAACTCAAATTAAATTCCTGTTGAATTATGAAACTATTTTTATGTTCATTGACAACAAGTTGAGATTATATTTTGTTTCTTATGGTGGAATATGCTTTTAGTCTACAATTAAAGTTATACATTTATCTATTGCATGTTTGCAATCCTTTAACTGAAATGGTTGGCTATTACCTAAGTGATAGGTGAATAATCAACTTCACATGTTCTATCCACGATAGAGGTTAAGCTAATTATCTCTTCAGCTAAGGAAGAGATGGAGAATTGAAAAAGTAAGTTACATATTGTGGATAAATTAGACTACTGATCACAAGCGAATTTGTAATTCCTAGTAGTATCATTTTTATGTTGAATGTCATTAGACTACTGGTCACATAAAAAATTGTGATTCCTAGTAGTATGAATTTTGGTGTTGGATAAAATTAGGCTACTGGTCACAAAAATTTGTGATTCCTAGTAGTATGATATTTTCGTTATGACGGAGTATGAAAATGCTACAAGCCCTACTATATAAATATAGTTATGGCAAGAAAATCAGATACATCATCTGTGTGACTGCTTGACAGTTCTTAAAATTAGATCATGAGATATATTTGTGATAGCACTGCTATAATTAGTAGAGTGCATAACCATTATTACAATGGCAAATCCAAATCTGTTAAAAGAAAATACTCTATGGTGAGATCCTTTATGAATAATGGGATCATAAGTAGACCTGCTCAAGGGCCGGGCTACCCGCCCAAGCTCGAGAGCCCGTTTTTAAATTTGGTCGGGTTTGGACAAAAATATTTGATAAAAAAATGGGCTTGGGCAAAATTTTTAGGCCCGTTTTAAATACGGGCCGGGCCTCGGGCTTGCCTTTCAAAGCCCGGGCGCGGCCCGGCCCTGCCTGAATTATGAATTTTTTTATTTTTTATATATCTTTTTTAATATTAATTAAATTTTTATATATATTTACTAAATATAATATAATTATATGTATGTAAAATACTATTGAATGATAAATATGATTATAAATATTTAATATGAAAATTGATATATAAATTTTGACAAATTATATTAAATTTTAAAGGGTATAAAATAATAAAAAACAAATAAATATAAAATTAAAATATAAAAAAATTATTTTCTGATCGGGTTCGAGCTTGTAGTATAAAAATGAAAACGGGCTTGGACAGAAAAATCAGGCCCGAATGTCGGGCATGGCCGGGCTTGGGCGTGTGAAAATTTCATTAATACCTGTCATGGGCCAGGCCCGAGCCCGGCCTAGCCCGACCCATGAGCAGGTCTAATCATAAGTGTGAATTATATAATAAAGGCCTTTACTCAAGATAAGATCTGGTATACATCGAGAGGGATGGTAGTTTTTGCCCAATAATCTGGAATCTCCTATGAGGATACCCAACCTAATGATCAGAGATCCTGAAAGTTAGGTTCAATGGGAAGAACAAATCATAGAGAGGTCGTTAAAAGATACACACTAAGAAGCTTTAAGCTTATTTGTCCATCCTTATGGTGTAGTGTATCTATCCTGTAACGTTGAAAGGTTGATTCTGTAAGAATCTTAATGAAATCTATAGCTCGTAATCAGTGGGGTGTATTAGTTACAGGAACACTCTTGATAGATTTCACCTATGTGAGTATAGGAGTGGGGCCGCTCCTATGAAACTTGGTTGGGCAAGTTTCTAGATTACTCACTAAGTTCGAGATCAAGCACAAGGCCGTAATGTGCTGGCTTAAAAAGAAGCTCGTAAACACCTGAATTATTATGTGTGTACTGCAACTCTTGTCTCCCTTGTACAGCCAAAGTTCAATGCGTATGGCATACTATTGGCTTAGGATCAAGATTTGCTACTACACTAAGTAAAGGTTCAATGCGGTCGCACACCTTTATTATGCATAATAATTCATCTCTGTCCAAGTTAATAAAAATATTTGAAATATTATTTTATTATTAAAATTGAGAAGGAATTGTTGTAACTGTAATTTTAATAATAAAATAAATATAATAATTAATGTTGAAATTATAAGTTTCTGTTACTAATAGTTAATATTGTTTTAATAGTCAATTATATTCTAATTAAATTCTTTATAATTATGGTGTATAAGTTACAAATGATTTTAAAATCATCATTATTATTTGACATGAGTTACAAAGTTGTGATCCCTATATATAGGTCCTAAACATTGAACACAAGAACAACACAACACTATTCTATTCATGATGAAATACACATATACTCTAAACTATTGGACAAGAGAAGGGTGTTTGATGTTAGAGCTCTTTACTCTACATGTTAGTGCAGAACTGTAGAGTGTACAACGAAGATAGGTTGGGCTGTTGTATCCTGGAGGCGACACGCTAAGAGTTCCTGCTGCATCGGTGATATAATTCCCACAGAGGCGTGAATCGTCTTAAAGAGAGTGAGATATCCGTGCCTCAATCCAACTCTTCGTGATCAATAAAATAATTCTAATTTATAGTTTCTTATATTATTTTGATTACTAACAATTTCTTATTCTTGTTTCAGCTTCTAACATCTACAACTTAGAGAGGAACTCCAACAATTTTGAAAGCGAGATCCAACAATTTTAAGATAAAACTTTTAAAATATTATTTCATTATTAAAATGGAGAGGGAATTGTTGGAACTTAATATTTTAATAATAAAATAAAACGTTTTTGGTCTACTTTTATAAAATTAAAAGTTGTTGCTAATATTGCTGTTACAATATTAATGTTAGTATTTGATGCTAATCGGTTAAAAAATGCCTTTATGATCAGTTACAATGGTTTTAATTTTAACCGATTATTTCATGAATAAATTCACAATTAGTGTTATAAAGAAGTTACAAATGGTGAGGCCTATAAATAGAGACATCAAGCCTCAAACAAAGATACACTAAGACAACAATGTATTGACAGTGTATAATTTTTATACACTGTTAATGGATCAGAGGTTGACATCTTATCAATAGGCTCTTATAGGCAAATTAAAAAAATTTATTTATATTTGTATATAAAGGCCTATTGATGAGGTGTCAACCTCTGATGCATTGACAATGTATAAAAATTATACACTGTCAGTGCATCATATATAAATCCAATTATAATTTAATAAAAGTTGTTAATTTATATATAACAAAAATTAAAATAATATATTTAATATGTCGGTATAAATTTAAATACAAAATTTTTATGTATTACATTATATTTCCGTACGTGCACAAATTTACGTAACAAAGACACTTTTAAAAGGCAGATAGAAAGCGTGATTGGATTTTAACTGTTGACCACTTTGTCTTTTTTCCAGTAATTGTGTCGGCACCGCAAAGTCAAGTTTGTCGACAAAAGTTGTTCCAATCCAACGTTTTTGTCTTTTATTTTTGCTTGATTCGAGTAACGACTGGCATTTTTAAGTTGTTATTATTATAATGCAAGTGTTCCAAAGTAAGCGGTGGGTTATGAGAACTTTTCTAAAATAATTTGAAGTATATTTGCCAGGAGAATCTCCAAATCCTAACGGCTAATAACTTACATAAAAATATTATATTATGTTATGTTCATACATATTTGATATATATTGTTATTTTTTTCTAATAAAATGTCAATGTCTAAATTTAAATTCCATTCCACTAAATTTTCACTAATTGTAAATAATATTAAAAAAACGATGCAAAAAAGTGTAGGAGGAAAAAAAAACTTAACATATAATTAAAAAGCAAAAGAAAATTCTCTCCAAGATTTAAATTTAACCTAAATTATTTTTATAAAATAGATCATAACTTAGATCTAGATAAAAGAAAAAAATACAGTGTTGCAACTCAAATCTCATAATTACTAGAAAATACATTTTTTTAAGAGATTGAATGAACCAACTAAACTAAGACACTCATAATTCTAACCTAATGTTTATTATCACATCATTTCAAAAGCAAAAGACTTCTATTGAGTTTCAACCACAAAAAAGGACATCTATTGACTAAAAATATATTAGAAGACGCATATTTTTTGGTAAATTACTTATTAAAAATGATCTTTTTAAAGAATTGTATGAGCTAATTAGAATGAATCTCAAATTTTAACCTAATGTTTGTTGCCCCCATCAATAACGAAGCAAAGTACTCCTCTTCGATAAAAATACATCAGGAAGTAAAGGATTCACAATAAGAAACTAGTATTAAATTAGTTGTATTGTGTGTGGCGAGATAAATTTTTTTTCATAGTTCATAAAAATCACTTGATCCTTGGTACAAAAGTTACACTTCTAATTGCAATAAGATTTAGTTTTTGATAATAATCTTATATCTTATATAAATATATAAAAGCTAAGCTCTTGAAATAATAAAATAATTTTAATTTTTTTTATAAATAATCTTATTCCATTAATTATTTAATTTTAAAATATATAAAATTAAAAATTTATATTTTAATTGTATTATCTTCATTTAAATCAAATAAAATTTATCTAAAAATTTGAATTTTTTTCATCACTTATTATGTTATTTTAAAATTAAAAAATATTTGTATATTTTGAGTGAAACTACCTTAAAGTTTTAAATCTTTTATCAAAAAATTAAAATGGGGTATTTAAGCTTTATATTTTACTATTGAATTAAACTTCCTTATTTTTTTTCAATTTTCATTTCGTTCTTTTTTTTTTAAAAATTATTTAGTCAATCATTTATTTAGTTATTTGATTAATAATTTATTTGGTAAAAGAAATCCATATGGATTATCTAGTAATTTAAAACGTGTATTATCTTAAATATTGTATTGGCTTAATAGCCAAATAGGCCCTCAACTTTTAGCACAAAATGAAATTAAGCCCTTAACGTTTTATCGCGTGGAAATCAGTCCATAAATTTTTATTTCATTGTAAATAAACCTTCAACCTTCTAAAATTATGCAATTAAGTCCAAATCTGTTAAATGACACTAACTGCCATTTAGACATCTAACGTGAAAGCTAAGGTGGATAGCTTAATTAGCTGCCACGTGTGCAATACTAACTGAAGTTAGTGTCATTTAACAGATTTGAACTTAATTGCATAATTTTAAAAGGTTAAGGGTTTATTTACAATGAAATAAAAGTTTATGGACTGATTTTCACGTAATAAAACGTTGATGGCTTAATTTCATTTTGTGCTAAAGGTTGAGAGCTTATTTGGCTATTAAGCCTATTGTATTTAATTATCTTAAATTTTTATTTTTATTTACATTTTTACTTTATTTAGTTGGATATTTGAGACTATTACAAATAATTTTTTTAAAAACCCTAAAAGATAAATATTTTCAACACTAATTAATTTTATAAGATTAATTTAGAATCATTAAAATCAAATTTTAAAAATAAATCAATTTAAAATATGTAACATTAACCAATAATTTATTAATGATTAATGAAGTAAGAATTATTTTCATTAAAATTGTAGCTATTTAAATATATTAAAATTTATGATATTTAATTTTTTTTATGATATTTAATTTGTATTTAATTTCAAATTATTTTTTAATTTATGTATTTTATATATGCATCAAGTTTTTTTTGTGCATTATTCAAGATGTATTTCAAAATAATTTTCTTAATTTTTTTAAAAAAAATTATTATAAATGAATATTATCATCATGCATCACACGAGTTTAAATCTAATTAGAATGAATCTCAAATTTTAACCTAATGTTTGTTGCCCCCATCAATAACGAAGCAAAGTACTCCTCTTCGATAAAAATACATCAGGAAGTAAAGGATTCACAATAAGAAACTAGTATTAAATTAGTTATACTGTGTAAAGGTGAGTGAAACTAGAAAAATCCATAACATATCTCAAATATGATTGTTCGTAGTAAAGTTCATTCCAGAAATTATAATGTTGGTTCCAAATAATAACAGTTATAGTATAATGCTCAACCATGCATATTAAGTCAGAGAATAATCCATACTATATACTACAATTTCTATAATCGCAAGAAAAGAAAGTAGCAGGCGTTAAGTAGCGGATAAGCTTAGCTGTCTCACAATTTTACTTTGAAATCTATGTACAGAAATTTGCAGGGATCAATTTGGTTACCCCAACGTAAATTAAAGCTTACAACCTCTGAAATGTTTCCATTACTAATGGAAATCATCAGCCAAACCTAATTTCACTAACTACACCGCCTTTTCTCAACTGTACGCATAGAGTTGCCTTCTTACCGGTACCGGCGTTGCTTCTAAGGACTTGACCGCCAACGGTTGCTCCGGCGTGGCAGGAAGCCTGGACGTGAAGCTGATAATGTGAAGCTCATCGGCTCTACTCGAGTCATCCTCGAAATTGAGAGCGTAGCTCAGTGGGTCGTAACTGAAATCGGACGAGTTGTTGTGCTTGCGTGATCCCTTTCCGATCCTGGCGATTAGGTTTCTGCACTTTTCCTTTAAGTGAGGCGATCTCGGCGTCCTGGATCTCACCTCCTCCAACGGCTCCATGGCGGCGACGCCTTCGATATGTGACGTCGAACGAAAGCAGGACATCGAGGATTTCATTTTCTCCTTCACTCTCTCTCTCTGCTTGGTGATGGGAAATTGCAGCTTTCGTTGTACACCGGTTTTCGATCGAGAAAAACGAATTCTTTTTTTTTCTTTTTCTTTTTGGTGATTTGAGACTACTGATGGGACGATGGGGACGGGGGAAGTTGGGGTATATATAGGTTGAGAGAACAAAAAGACGGATAAGGCCACTTGTTTGGCGGCGAGTTAAGAGAAAAGGCAGTTTGGTGTTGAGGGAAGGAAAAACCGCGGGAGGTTCGCGGGCTTAGTGGTATTGGTGTTAAACCCGCGTGAGAATTCTCCAGGGTAATTCGGTAATTAAGCAATAACAAGCAAATTAAAGTAAAATTGGCATTAATCAAGCCATCCCCAAGTTTTATAAAGTGGTTCGCTTTTGCTTAATAATTAATATTACTAAGAAACTTAGTTATTATTATTATTATTATTTTGATATTCGGCTTCTTTTAAAATATATATCTTATGGGAAACTTTTACAATTAAATCAATTATAGAATTTTTTTTCTTATTATATGAAAGTTATAATTATAATAAAATGTTATATTTTTAGAATTTATAAATAACTCATTTAACTTAATCACTCGATTAACAGAACTAATATATATCTAAACTAAATCTAATGTCGGATGAAACTTAGATTTACAGATTGAGAATATCAAGAACTCTTCTTTATTCTTAAACCAAGACCAAGACCTCGACCTCGTTAGGCAATGCGCGGATCGAGATAAGGATGCGATGAACTTTACCCTTTTTGAGTGCTTTAATGCGCACACAGCAAGTCAAGGAGGAATAAGATTAAGTGAATGAAAGGTGCGACCGCATTTAGCCTTTTTTGGATTCTAGTGTCACTTTAGCTTCATCAGTTGCGAAGCGACACGTCACCATATCCCATTGTCGATAAGCGCATCGAGGTTTTGCCCAACAACACAATGCCCGCCGTCCCCCGCTGTCTTCTCCTTTCTTCATATCACTACTGCCTGTCTGTTTCCATTGCCCTTTATTATGCTGCTGATGGAAGCTGCTAAAGAGTAGGCAAGACCCATGCATATATTTCGTGTTTGAGGTGTGCGGTAGTAAAATAAGAAAATTTTCGCATTGAAATTTGTGTTTATGTGTCAAACAGAAATTAATTTTTTTATTAAATTTTATTTCGTTTAGAATGTAAATTTGTCCAGTCAATTCGGTCAAGAAGAATGCTAAGAATTGGCCCGTTAGCACCACAAGCGAAAGCGCACGGGATGATGGGCCTCAATGTAATATAGGTTGGATCATTGGGCCCATAAAAATGCCTCCATCCAAACAACTATACTGAAGCCCACTTAAAGGCAAGCTATTCTTTGCTTACATGTTTGGGCCTTTAATAAAGCCCAACTCGACGTTAAACCGACTTTGCAACGGGCAAATCAGACGCCTATATATTTGTCTGCTACAGCCAACAAGGGGCTCAGCTAACTAAAACC
Source organism: Heritiera littoralis (assembly GCA_031772115.1). Lineage (NCBI taxonomy): Eukaryota > Viridiplantae > Streptophyta > Magnoliopsida > Malvales > Malvaceae > Heritiera > Heritiera littoralis. Next base: position 1,332,924 of record JAPDPK010000003.1, read on the forward strand.
CTCCAAAAATCTCCGCTCTCGATCCCTCAGATTCCATGGTAAAGCTTGTGTATTACTCTTCTTCTTCTATTGATAATTCCTTAAGCTCTCTCCATCATTCTGTTTTGTTATCTTTGTTTTCTTTTATGACAGGAACCACAACCGCAGCAGCAGCCGGAGCAATCAGTATCTCTTCAAGATTGCTTGAAGCTACTAAAGGGCGAGAGAGACGAGCAACGGCTCGCTGGCCTGCTTCTTGTCACCAAATTCTGTAAAAGTGACGATCTTGTTTCGCTCAGGGCTATCCAGGACGCCGTCGGACCACGATTTTTGGACCGTCTCTTAAGGACAGGTATTTATACTTTTACATTGCAATTCTATTTTATGCTTAAATTTACAATTTTTTTTGGAAATTTTATCTTTTTTTGGTTGGAAAAGGGTTGGGAAAAGGTGTGGTGAGTAGCGGCAGCGGTGAAAACCGGGATGCGTATTTGCAGTTGTCGGTTACGGTTCTGTCTGCATTTTGTCGAGTTTCTGAGATTGCTTCTTCAGAAGAAATGGTTTCCAAGATTCCGATGATTCTTGAAGTAATGTCAAAGGAGTAAGCTTTTTGTCCTTATTTCTATTTAATTCAAATTCATGAATTTTGAAACAAGCAATGGATACTATGGATTCTAGCTTTGACTTCGTTGATGTTGATAGTTAATTTGCTTGTTCAAGCTAGTAATTATTATTTAGTATTGCAGAAAAGAACCTATACGTTGCTGTATTCTTAGTCACCAGAACCATATACTTTTTTGTTGAATGCAGATCAGGCTCGCCTGTGCTGGAAGAATGCTATGAATTTTTATACTTGGTATCAACTGCTTCTGAGGATGGACTTACGGCATTGTATGAGTCTGGAGGGATGAAATTACTGGCTCATCAAATGTCCGCTCTCCCAGATGGTAACTAATTTTATACTGCGACAATTGTCTAGATTTTGGCACTTCTAGGATCCTTATATTACGAAATCTAAATCATGTGTAGCTGTAGGCTTCAAGCTCGGAGAAAATTTATTGATTTCTATATAGTGTCTTTGTGCCTAACTTTTCAGGGACCAAGGATATTTAATTATGCGGTGCTTATGGATTTGCAAATCAAGTTATGCTGTGTATGCAAAAAACTGATAGTATTTGAACTTGTTGCAGGGTCTCATTTGATGGAACTTGCCATGAAGCTTGTCCAATTGATGCTAAGGAAGCTGTCTCAAGGCATCATTGAGAATGACCATCTCTCAGAGCTGTCAATCATTGTAAGTCTATAGCCATCAAGCTTTTGTTCTCTATCATTTTTTCACAAAGATTAAATTTTGATAAATTCCATGATTTTCATTTCATTTTAGGTGGTCACGATAGCAAGACAATTTGCTCTCCTACAAAATGCCTTGAAGTTTGAGGCACTTCACTTATTGTCTGCCATCTTCTCTTCAGAATATTCGGTATTTTTTTTTTCCATGATTGATGTCCTTTTGGGAAGCTTTTGCTTTGGTTGGTTAATTCTTAGTAACCATCTTAATTGTTCACATCTTCTGAAATTATATGTCATTCAGTTTCACTGAAGTATTGGGCACATTATCTATAAATTTACGGCTGATGGCCTGAGGCAGAAACTCATTTTGATGTTATCTGTCTAGGACTAAAATATTCCGAGCCAGTTCTTGGGAAATGTCCTCAGTAATTGGAATGTTGGAAAGTATTTCAAAAAATCTTGATTTTTACGTGGCCTGACAGGTAGGCTTTGTGCTAGTATACTGAGATTTTCTCTTGATACTTTTAGACATCACTTCATGACGCTTTATGTGTGATTCCAAATGAGAACTGGCCAAACCATATACGTGATGGTGTTTCAGCAATTTTACAGAACCGTGTAGGTATGTTGCACTGAATTTGTTCAATCTTACTGTCATTTCATTTAATTCTTACTAGAGTCAGCTTTTGAATTGCATAATGTGCTCTTCTTTTTAATCTTCCATCTTGCAGAGACAAAACTTTCAGTTTTACTATTTGAAGCTTACTGATGCTTATGTTTTTTAATTTTGAACACATAGCCCCTGCTGAAAAATTTGAGGCTCTTATTCTAGCTGAATCAATGGTATCTGTAATGGGTGAGCGATGGCTGATTGGTCATATAAACTTGCCTAATGTACAAGACCCTATTCCAGCTGACAGGTACGCATGCTTGTTGAATTTTTGTTGTTCTGCTCAGTCTACTTTCATTGGCTGGGCTACATGGTTCATTACTTGTAGATTTATTTCTCAGGTGTCTACTGCTCGTCTTAGAGTCATCAAGGGTTGAAGTTGCTGTTTTGCTGAATGAGCTAGCCTACTCCAAATATGAAGCTTCTAAGAGTTCTTCATCAATAGCTGAAACTATTATTTCAAAGCAACAGAAACTGACTGTTGTCTTTTCCTTGGTGGAGAAGATAATAAAATTGATATCAAACATTGGTGACTCTGAAGGTACGCTCACTATTCCTAGATATACTAACCTGTGCTAAATTGTTTATTGATACTGTTTTATTCTTCTAGCTTCCAAACAAACATGATTTTAATAAATTTATGGCTATATTTAAATTTGGCTTTCTCTTCAGTGTACTGCAAAGAGCTCTTTATTTTCCAGTATGTGTTTTGGAACATGTTTATGAAATTTAATATTTTTCAGGAAACTCAATCACAGGGCACCTTATTGAGGAAAGTACTTTAACAAAGGTGATCAAGGGGCTTAATGAGACAATTGGTGTGGTTCTAGAGTATCTACAAGATGCAAAGGTATGGTTAGAAATATGATATTAAATATTTCTTCACCTCTTTTATTTATGGTAAAAATTCTGCAGGAACATAGGCAAAAAAGAGGAAATGATCTTCTTGCTTCAGTACGGCTTGTTGGGAGGTATGTTTGATGCCATCTTTTTCAAAGTATAAATATATATGCAGGCATACGTGAACATTATCAAGTGTTGATATCTTATACTAAGTGTGAATTTTTTGGTGAGCTGATATTCGTGTTGCATTCAGCTATCTTGCAGAAACGCCCATTGCGTACAAAGATAAAATCACGGAACTATTGGGGTATATGCTGTCAGTTGAAGGTGAAGATGAATCAAGGTATGGCAAATTAACCTTTTAGTTCTTTGATGAACCTCTTTTGTTTGGGTTGTTGTAGTTCGAGACTAACTTTTGCCTAATTAACTTTCTTACAGCCCTTTTTACTCTATATGCTTTCTGCTTCCAATGTTGTGTCAAATGACAATGAATATTGAAGGATGCAAACTTTTGGCTTCTTCTGGAGGGTATAAAGCTGTAAGTATACCTTAATTGAAAGCATCCTTCTTGTTGATATTTAATACCATTGCAACTTTATGATGCATTGTTTAATATATCAAGCCCATCCTTTTGATACGCATGCGCATCTATTATACATTTATATTACATGCATCTCTTTCTATGTTTTTCAAGAATCATCGAGTAGATGCTGTGCTGAAAGTGACATTTCAGAGTATGATTTCTATATGCACAATATTCCTATTTATATGATATTTTATTAATATTAAGCTGTTATCAATCCAATAAACACATGCTTGTGTGTATATACACAATCAGATGTCTCTGTGTCACCTTATGCGCTTCATGGTGTCATTTGCTATGCACTGTTTAACAAATACATATTTAATTATGGAGGTATTTATGTGCATTAACATTGTCATACCATAGTGTAATTTGTTATACTAGAGCTATAGCTTTTTATTCTTACGTAAAAATATTGGTGTGATTGCAGGTTGTGGACTGCCTCATAAAGTTGATTGGGCAAAACAGACTTGGGGTTGAGGATAATAATGGTAGCATTTTCTTGGCATGTGATACAATCATGAATTTTCTTTTAAAGGTGGTGGTTATTATCATATTGTTTAAAATTGTAGTTGTAATGTATTGAGCATTGACCCCTATTCTTTTATCAACAGAGAGTGCAATTTCATTTTCCAGAGGATGAATCAACAGTCTGTAATCTTTTGAAAGCGTTGGCACTTTGGACAGGTACTGTTTCAGTCATTGCTTGGAGCCATAATTCACTTGAATTGTTTTGACAAAATATTACCCCATTGCTAAGGTATTACTAGGAAAAGTGATTAGTGATAAGATTGGATTACACAGTCTACTGATTATGGAGTAACATTCCTGTAATCTCGTTTTCTGAACTTTAAATTTCAGTGTAGAAGTTTCATGTAATATAAATAGCATTCAGTGTCATTTCATCTTACTTGTACTCTAGCTTTAGCTCTGTGTTCAAATGCTCATTCTAAGCATGTATACATTATGAAGATTTCCTGAATTTGGTTGCAGAGAACTCTAATGACATATCTGTTGTTATGATGGCTTCAAGTATTTGCTCGCTGGTATTTGATTTTACATCCGAAGATGCTCTTTTGAATCATCCTGATTTTAGCAGCAGCTGTCTTAGTAGTCTGTCAAAACTCATTGCAAGAAGTTTGGCTCCATGGGGTCAGGTAAATTCTGATGCTAGATGTATTTGCAAATTTGTTTCATAAGTTGGGGAACTAATACTTAGATGTCTCTTCATTGTAGGATATGTCTGATGCTGCTAAAGCAGAGATGGATCTTGTAGAGATTGTTACGGCAGGTTTGTCTCTTACGATGGCTTCCAAATTTAAGTGGACTTTGTTTTTGAATTGTAAACAGTATAATTACTTTAAGATCTTTACCAAAATGGCATCATGGTATGCTATGTTTGGGTCCTGAATCCTGATGCAGGGTATTCACGATGGGCTAATCGATTCCCTCAAATAAGAAAAGCAGTTGAGAGATAAGCTCAAACGGAAACAAAACTTGACCTTGTTAGTACTTACTTTCTTGAAGGTAATATCTTGTCCTGGTAATTTTCTTTTTATGAAAATCCTCATATTCGTTAAAGCTAATCTCGTGTCATGGATATGGTATCATGGTAATTCCATTGGATTAACTCAGTCAGTTAATATTACCTGTTATCTTTGAATGAAAATTGTATGTTATGGTTCTGTTCTTTGTAATTTTTACGTATTTATATATAAGTTGGTAATGGAGGAATTCGGTTATGTAAGTTACTAGTCATTCCCTTTTTCTTTCTCTTGGTAATTCTCAGGCATTGTTGAATTGCGTCTACATGAATCTTTACCCCGATGCCATGCGCCTTTGATGACACAAGAGACGAGGGCCACGCGAAAAGCACAGCTTGTTGATGATCAAGATCAAGTGATCAACCCGCACGCTATGCTTACCATTCCTTTTAGTTAGCTTCTCAGTGGTGCGTAACACATCGCCCTTGAGTAGAACCCCATGGCTTTACGCAAGGGCAACGAGACAGGAAAGTGCTTTTCTAACTTGTTTGCATATACCCTAATTTATCCCCATTCATTAACCGCAATTAATGTGTAATAACATCCGTGTACGGAGTTGGTCAGTATTTTTGGATCAAAAGGTTAAAAATGGATTATCACATGTAATAAGATTATATATATATATATATATATATATATATATATATATATATATATATATATATATATGAGTAGAGATTTATTTACACATGTGTAAAATAAATTTATTTTATATAGTTTTATATCTTCATATAAGATTGATATTTTTGCAAATCAACTGTTGGATTTAACAACTTATTCATATTTTTGAATCAATTTGCTATTTTTTGAATCAATTTGCTATTTTTATCATTTAATTGAGAATAATTTTTTTTAATATATATCAATGGTTGAAATTTTATTTTATGAAAGAAATAGTTAGATATATTCGATTAATTTGAAATTTGACATGCATAATCTATGTGAATAGAATATAAAATTCAATGGTCGGATTAAAAAATTATAAATCATAAAAAAATATGAAAATGTATAAAATTAAATTTATTTTATACATGTATAATTAAATTTTATATATATATATATATATTTAGATGCCTTGTATTCTTGAGGGTGGCATGTGAAGTGATTCGTCTGCTAAAGCCTGACGACTGCAAATGGCCTATATATTAACATGTTGACCGATCGCCAGGCCAAGCACGATCCAATTTTCAGTGAATTATTTGGCTCAGCTATTAATGTGTAAGTGCCGGAGATACGATTAATCCCCTTAAGATATTTACCCCACTTCCCACCGAACGTTGAAATTTGAAGGTGATGCTTTAAAGTTCCTTCATTGAACTTGTCCTCCATTTCCCCAGTTAGGCCTGATGTTTTAAGATGACCGGACCATTTCAACTGTGGCAGTAAAATAATCATAGCTTCAACACTTCTCTTTAGGAAACATTCTCCCGTTTCACATCAACCCAAAACTCCAACTAAAGTCTTCATTTTCTTCCTGGCCCCATGCACCTTACTAAGCAACTCAAGCCAACGAATTCTTCATCAAAATTATTAAGAAATATGACCGAATGTTGTAAGCTTTGAGTTTGAGACATCGAATGATTAAAGTGAAATTAGAATTGAATTTGAATTCCAACCATCCTAATTTTCACCTTCCCATTATACCCATGGATAACAATAAAAATTAGAAGCAACGTGGGTGAGCTTAAATTGGACAGAAAGGCAGACTTTTCTTCAACTACTCTGGGTTTGTCAATACTCGACACGACGGCTTCCTCATCTACTCTCTAGCGATATTCTGTCGCATCACCTTCCCAAAAATCGCCATCGCTCGAGGAAGCTCCCTCCGGTGCCTTCAGCGGCTCCACCACTTACCCAAACTGTTCCATAAATAAAAAGGAGAGAAACAGAGAGAGGTCTTTAAGCTTCGAGTGAAAATGGGCTGTGGGAATGTCTTCTACACGTTAATCATAACCTTCTCAGTAGCTCTAATCACCTACAACATCCTCATCTCTGCTAATGCTCCTCTTAAGCAAGAGCTTCCAGGCCCTTCAAGATCAATTGTTGACCCAATAATCAAGATGCCGGTAGATAGATCAAGAAGATATGGGTCAACTGGAAAGAGGAGGTTGTTTCACACGGCTGTGACAGCTTCAGACTCAGTCTACAATACGTGGCAGTGTCGAGTTATGTACTACTGGTTCAAGAAGCATAAGAATGGACCGAATTCAGACATGGGTGGGTTTACAAGGATCCTGCACTCTGGTAAACCTGACAAGTACATGGATGAGATTCCCACTTTCATTGCTCAGCCTTTACCAGCTGGAATGGATCAGGTAATTATTTTCAACTCTTCTTTTTTTCTTCTGAGGGGCTTAGTTCATAGTTTGGCAGAGAAAGCTTTGATTAGACTATAATAAGTTGACTATTATTGAATTTAAAGATTACTTTCGATTTGTAATTTTCTTAAACGGGCATCGAGTTTGGGAAATTGGATGAGGTTATTCTTTATTGAATGGATTTCTGCCATGCTGGTTGAGCATTAAATCAGAAGTATTTCCACCCCTCTTTTGCTAAAACCAATAACAGTAGCTGTATTCTTATATCTAACTTTATAAATAGTATCCCGAGCTTAGTGTTCTAGCTTCTGACTAGATCATTTGACCAAAAACGATGTAAACTTGTAAGTTTTTAAGGTTGCTGATTCTGTACTTATATGATAATCACAGGGTTATATAGTCCTAAACAGACCATGGGCATTTGTGCAGTGGCTGGAAAAGGCAGACATAAAAGAAGAGTATGAAATGCCTGGTTTCCTTATTTCTGTCTTTAGTCAATTTGTATCCATATTTGGTTGATTTTATATATCCCATTTTCACTATGTATCCAGTTACATACTGATGGCAGAGCCAGATCATATCATTGTCAAGCCTATACCGAACTTATCGAAAGATGGGCTTGGAGCTGCATTTCCTTTCTTTTATATAGAACCTAAAAAATACCAGTCAGTACTGAGAAAGTACTTCCCTGAGGACAAGGGTCCAATTACCAACATTGACCCCATTGGAAATTCTCCTGTCATTGTAGGGAAGGTATGAATTTTGGCGTTGATTAGTTAGTATAGAAGCAATCTCTTTTGGTTTTGCCTTTTATTGATCTTTCGATGAACATTGTTTAGGATTCTCTCAAAAAAATTGCTCCAACTTGGATGAATGTTTCATTGGCAATGAAGAAAGATCCTGAAACAGATAAAGCTTTTGGTTGGGTGCTTGAAATGTGAGTTTTGTTCAATTTACTCCATACTTTTACCATGTTTCCTTAGGTCTAGACATTGACTTTTGTTTTCTTGTTTCATAATTGTAGGTACGGTTATGCTGTTTCCTCTGCATTGTACGGTGTTAGTAACATCCTGCACAAAGATTTCATGATACAGGTTTGACGAGATTGTTATTCATGGTTTCCCATATCTTATTCGCAAAATACAAGATACCAACTGTATGCTCCTGTTACCTGTAGCTAGCATATTTCAACCATTTACTAGTGTCCAGTACCAGTCTACTCTTGGAGATGAGCTTTTTAGTTTAAGACCCACTTTTGGTGTGCTTCTAAGAGCAACCAAGTTGAACGCTAGGATAAGCACTAGATTTTGTAAGCAGAACAGATTGGGCTTTTGCAACTTGTCTATGTTGTTCAATCTAATTTCTAGAAGTTAGTCAATACCTCCTTGACACTCATATCTATAATATTCCTAAATTCTGACTAGTTTGAGAAAAAGACTACATAATCTCCTGACACTCCAACCTGCCTCCCCCAAAAGAATAAATTATCTTTTAGTTCTTAAAATTGATATGAAATGTGAATTTTCAATATGCCAATTATTTCACAAATTCTCCTTACTGATAGTTGCCTGTTTTGTGACATATATCAGCCTCCTTGGGATACAGAAATTGGTAACAAGTTCATCATTCATTATACATATGGGTGTGACTATGATTTGAAGGTAATTTATTCTACAGAAATCTCAACCATTTGGAGGAAAATGCTTGTGTTTGACCTTTTTTATTGTTTCTGAGTTGGAAGACAAAGACGTCTTGTTTTGCTAATAGTGGGAAAATTTCTGCCCCAATTTCAGGGAAGGTTAACCTATGGAAAGATCGGAGAATGGAGGTTTGATAAAAGATCTTTTGATCATGTAGCACCGCCGAGAAACCTTCCCCTGCCTCCTCCTGGTGTTCCTGAAAGTGTGGTAAGTTTAAACATGTAAATGCAATTATAGTTGTATTGACTGGTTCTATCATCTATGAGATTCTAGCGCAGGCATTAAAATTTTGGATCTTGGAAGTGAACTGTCTTCTACTTTGTGGCAGGTAACCCTGGTGAAAATGGTGAATGAAGCCACGGCAAACATTCCAAATTGGGGGGCATAGAAGTAAAGTTGAGCTGCAACTGCAAAGCAACTGTACGCGACAACCTCCATTCATACACGTTGGGTTGGGGAAGAAGGTAGAGGCGGGGAAGGGGGTTGTTTTGTTTGGTTTGGTTATATTCTGCAAATTAAAATTGAGATGGACGCTGTTGAATGATGATAAGCAGAGGGAGAAAAACTAAAATTATATATAGGTTTCAGTCTGATTCCAAAATTCGTGTTGCTCTATAAATTGACGAGAACATAATATTACTGTCGGATGATGTTTGTTTGAAGCTTGTCTTTTTTTTTTGTAAGAACTAGCGTACCGCGTGATTTCTCTTCTGTTTATGATCGTGTTAAAAAAACTGAAGGTAACCGGTATTGTCACTTAAAAGAGATTTAAATCTCAAATAAAATAAAATATGGATGGTGAATTCCTAGTAATAATTTTTAATTTGTAAGATCCTGCCATCATATTAATCATTTTATCTTTTAGTATAATAAGTAGAAAATTTTTGTTATGTAGAAATTGGTGCATTAAATATTTAATAAAAATATTCATCTATAACTTTTAAAAATTATTACATCGCCACTGACATCCACGAAACAGAAATGACATCATTGAGATATTATATATATATATATATGTATGTATTTATGTATGTATTGGATCCGATTATATTCCATCCATTACTAGTTTAATGTGCAAAGATGGCAAAATTTGACAACCCATTGGGAGATTGACAATATTAGTATTGCAACAAAAATTTACATTGCAGAATGTCCGTCGATACACAATCAGTTGAGATAACGCCTACAATTTTTAGAATTACAAAAGCAAGGTATTTTCTTACCTTCATCTTCATGATTAAAATGGTAGTCATATGTTATCTCTTCTCCTGGATATATGTCTCTCTCTGCGAAGAACACAACCTGCCAGGCCACCCAACACAACCAATTACTAAACCAATTCCATTGCAATTCCCCGACTCTAATATAAATCTTAAAAATTTTGTTCAACTCTAAGCACCAGGTTTTAACTTATAACTGCAGTCCATAAAAGTACGGATCTTTGTCAGCGGGTTTCTAGATCAACTTTATCATCCAAGCATTCGATGCAAGAATAGCATACTAAATGATATATAATGAAATTATATAAAAAGATATAGTTGTTGGAATCTTATTGGTATATACTCAGTATCAGAATTAAATTTGGGATTACCTTCTTTTCATTCCTCACAGAAATCACTTTGGCAACACAATTCGGCTGTCAAAAGAAATCGAGCATGATGTTAGAAAATGTAATATATCTAACATAGCTAATTACTTCAAACTCAAGTATTTTTTGAACGAGTGCAATTAAATCACAAGGTCAAGTGCATTTATTTTCAACATTCGATGGCCTTCCACTACGGTTCCATCAATTTTAATGATGAATATGACCCAGGATAGATGCATTATCATGTTAATGCACAACATTTCAACTTTTCATCATTCCAATCAATTCAAAGTCTAATGGGAAGTTCCATTAAAACTATACCATGGTCAAGCCCGAGAGATCAGTTAAGTTTGATGACTAATTGAGGGGATCTTGATAAATTTTACTCTGATTAGCCAAAATCAATCCCATTGAAATTCAAGAAAATGGTGCGATGTTTCACCCCCATTGTACACCCTCTATCCCCCCTGACCATTGTCCCCACCACTTAAAAGAAAAACTTTAAACAAGTTAAATAGATTCAAGTAGATAATTACCAGACACGAATGGTTGACAAAACGGGCAATCCCCCCTTTGCGAGTAGCATCAATGATATGCTCTTTATCTATCCTGAAGAAGTAGCACGCACTTTTGTACTGAACTTTTCTACCAGACTGATATTCATTTTCTCTTTTGTCAGCCACGTGTAGCCCTACAATCTCACCTACGTACTCAACCACCTAAAAAAACCATGAACAATTTCATATTTTCCAATTACGAAGAAAATTAGTTAAAACTTGTGGGCAAGAAGGCTAAACCATTTCACCACGGGAAATGAATCGAGATGTGTAAAGACCAAGTGCATGTATGCCAGACTTGTAAACTACCAAATGCTTCCAACCCTTTGCTTGCTTGTAGCGAGCATATTCTTTCTGCATGTAATGTGAAAGGCAGAACATTTAGGCTTACAATGAGGTTCAACAATTAGAATGCAGAAGGTAGCAGGAATAGATATCATGGGCATTGGATAAATTAGAACATAATCCTTCAACTGGTAAATAAGCAACTTTAATTTACCCGGCAATCATATTCAATGTCTGATGTTGGCAGCTTTGGAAGCCTCTGCAGGCCTGACTTCTGCCCATTAATGTGAATCCAAGCATTTAACTGCTCTTGGGGAACAAAGCATCCACTCTTTCTTCTTGACTGACCATAGATGTTGTACCAAAAGCCATCTTGTTTGCGACCTTTGAAACCCTACCAGAGGTGTCATCAGATCACAATATGAGTACCAGTGCTAACATAACCCAATGAACCCACCCATAGTCAGAAAATGGATAAATTACCTCTGTTCGAGCACAGGTTGATTCCCCTTTCCTAGGAAAACTAAATTCAGCATCAATGTATTCAGCATCAATGTGATCACCACCAGACTCACATGTGGGGTGTGAGGCATGAAGCATACATCTTCCATAGAAACCAACATTTTCATTATCAACCCCTTCAACCTCACTTTGCAATAGACCCTACAAGTGATATAACAAAGTAATTAGGAGAGCCAGAAACCCCCCATCATATAACCAGCAAAACCATATTTGTGATTAGCAATCTTCCCTTCCATGTTTAATTGAGAAAACAAACAAACGTGATAAAAGGTTCAGGAAAAGCCCAATGACTCTATGAGATGTATTTTACTTGTATGCATACCAAATTACAACATTTAATACATTTTGAAAATCCAAGGTTGCAAGGAGCATACAGCCCCATTTTGGGGTCAGATAAAGTTCCTAGCATTCATGCTATTAATATAAAACAGCAGCAGCAAAGAAGATATTAGCATGGATTTTTCAATTTTAATCACAACGTAGAAACAGGTTTTGAAGGAATTGAATAATATAAACGTCTTGACTTATATTGCAATTAGCCAGTAGAAGCCAAAGTATTGCTTCATGAGGCAGTGAGCAGACTCATAATTGAATTGATGATAAAAGTCTGGCTCACAGCCTACAGGAAAAAACTGATTGTTTCAGAAAATATAAAAATTAATGAGTTTATATATCATGCACTGATAGTGTATAACTTCTATACACTGTCAATTATAGGATGACACCTCATATGGAAGTCCTTAAAAATAAATATTAACAAAGTTTTCAAATTTATTTTTAAGGGCCTATACACTTTTAGATTTTGCTCATTAATGAGTTGTCATCCTATTGTTAACTAACGGTGTATAGAAACTATAAACTGTCAATGCATCATATATAAATTCAAAATTAATTATGCATATAATATAACAGTAAAAATACAATTAAATAAAAGTTCTTGAGTAGGGACCTTTTGGTGAGCACACCAAGGGTGAAATCGATCTGAACAATCCACAACCCTGCACCGTATACATGAGCCACCTGGTCGATTACATATAGAGCATACCTGGGAAAAATAAACTTGATGGTCACTTCAAGGAGAATTTTATCCAAAAAAAAATAAACCTCCTCAAAGGGATGATAAAGTATGCAAGAACCTCTTCCTTAAACTTTTACCTTTTGCTGCATGAATCTTAAGACATTTTCAACTACAGAACCAAAAATGCAAAGGCCAAAACAGATATTGTACTTTAGGATCCGTAAAAGAGCTGTTCATTTAGACAAAATAGCTAAGTTGTTAACGCTTACTTCTTTTTGGATAATGAAAACTACAGTTAGATGACCATCATTGTCACTTATAAAGTCTACAAGCAGCAAACATTGCATTAACTTGACATTTTTTATTACAGCAAATCAAATCAATTATCATTTCTTATCAAAATTATGAGCAATTTTTCAAATTTACTTCTTAGTGGTTCCAAACTTAAATTCAGAGACTTTAAACTATGTCTAACCAACCTTTTCTTGAGCATCATAAAAAGACATTATATTATGCAATGCATCAATTCTGATCACTTTGAAAGGCAGTACATAAAGGAAAATACTGCCAATGCTACTACAGATCTTTAAGGAGACAAAAATAAAAACCATAGTAAATGTAGAAAGCTTGAAATTATAAACACAGTCGAATTATACAAATGGTACTAACATATTATAGCATCCTACCAAATATGTATGATAAGATACAGTCAAGTATGGGCACACAATATATGACACCCATAAATATCACATCACTGATAAAGTAACAAATTGCCAAGGTTACAAATGATGTTCAGGTGACAAACACAGACAAATAATAGGCAAAAGGTGACAAAAATAAAATCTATTTAGAGTTCTAGTTTTAGCATCAGTAGCATAGAACATCTAGAAAACATGACAAAAGACTTCCATGGGACATGCATGACCCAAGACACAGAGCAACTTTGCAAGTGCAGGAGCTGTTCAGGGTATTCTATATTTGCTTCAAGAATCATTAGACTTACCACATTTTCTCTTGCATGTGAAACACCAGATACATCAAAAGCACTCATGGTGTCAACGTTTGGGCAACGTGTTCCAGGAGTCCAGAGCCCACATACCATATGAACCCACTGTTTCACAGTAGAATCAAGTACTCCTGCTGTTACACTATTGTGCACATTTAACTTGCTGACAGGGCAAGGAGTGTTCTGAATAATGTTTAGAGCATTCTGCACATCCGCTTTCCACACAGCAGTTTTTGACAGCCCAAGATCTTTACATTGCAAGTTACAAAATTCATTACCAACAACCAAACTCTGATCATCCAGCATAGTTTCAGCAGAATAACTTCTGCTCTTAGGCCTACACTCTGCTTCAATATTCCAAGCTTTCAAAAGGCTTTTTACAAATGCACGACTTCGTAATGCTCGAGTCATGGCACCACCCCCATATCCGCAGAGAACACACACCTAAACATTAATAAAAATGAGTGACTGTGACAATCGGAAGCACTAGAGGATATGAAACAAAAAGAATACAATTATGCACATTAAAACTCAAATAAGAAAGAGCTGCAGCCATTCAAGGGCTAAAACCTACGTGGAAAACCCTAATAAGAGTCTTAATTTCTTACAATATCTTTAGAACTTGTTCTGCATGGTCTGCAATACCACTGGCCCTTCGGTACTGTTGAAATGCCATAGCAAGCTTGATGAACCTGCATACCATGAAAACAGAATAACAGAATGATAATTAAAAATATCAGGCACAAACTTGAGATGAGTACATACCCTGATTGAACATTGGCTACACTCCAACAAGCAATTGAATTCATCTTCGTTTGAGCTTCCACAAACACAGCAGAATACATTTGAATCAGCACTGGATGAGCTCCTGAGCTCCTTGATAGATCTGTAATGCAATTTATAATTCCCTTGCAGTTAGCCATTATAAAGCCCTTGTCATTTTGGAGCTGTACAAGTATCTACCAAAACTTTATGAAATTCTCAAAAGAAAATGAGAATCAATTCACTAGCTTACTTTTCAGCATTAATGTTTCTTGATATATGTCCATGACATTCAACATCATCAACTTTCTTTGAGCCTTTCCTCACTTTCATCATAGGCATGCATTTTGAGATCTCCATAAGGGGGTAATTGTTAGAAGACGACTCTTTTCCTGACAATTGAAGGGAGGAAATCAATGATGTAAACCTCAACAAAATCAAACAACACAAATAAAAATGTTTGCCATGCACATGTAAACTTGCAGCACATCCAAAATTATTCTCTTAAATGCTAAAAAGAGAGATTCTATAAATGATTTCTTTTCATCAAATGCTATAAGAAGATTTACCACTTTCAGCACATCCAAATTTTATTAAGCACACCAATTGTAACATCGGGCATATCATACTCTGTAGACACCCACTTTACTAATGGAGGGAACACCTCATCACTCCATCACATGAGAAACATAGACTTATGAACTTGGCCTCCCTCTTCAACTAGAATTTCAAATTTTAAAGGGTTTCCATGATCTACTGTTAGCAATGATAAGGAAACAACACCTATTGTGGTGTCCACATACAAGAGGACAGAAAAGATTACTCTCCTTTTTTTCTTTTTCTTTTTTTTTTTTTTTAATGAAAAGATGGTAGAAATGGAGATACGACCACAATGAAAATGCAAGGATACAATGTAAGGAAAAGGAAGAAGGGGCAGGATGGATCCAGGTACTTGATACTTTATCAAAACTATAAAACTAAACTTGTTGCAAATTGCATCCAAGTTGAAATAAACAAATAAGACTAGGAAATGCAATAGAAAGCCACTACAATAGGTTTACCAAATGTAACTATGCTAAAAGCTGAGTTATCTGCATACAGCTCAAAATAATGTATTAGTTCTAACAGAAAGTTTTCGCTTCCCTTGTAATGCCATGCAAAACCATTGAATTTTGCATTATTGAGACACATTTTACTCAATCCTTAATAACAAACATTATATCCTTCCCATCAAAATATAGGAAAAATTTTATATTTTTGGGAAGCAAATACCATAAAATCATTATTGGAATTTACCTTTTCCTGTTAGCTCATAAAGGCTGCGTTTGCGAATTTCCTTACATTTTGTGTTTGACCGATTATAAGCAATAGCATCTGGAATACAACAATTTTTCCTGCTTCTATCAGCCTCTCCTTTCTCCAAGATGAATGACTTGTTATCCAATTGCTTAATTCCACCTAGACATGTCTTCTTGCTTTCTTCAACAAGACAGCCACCTAATTCATGAAATGAAACATGATGGCCTTCATTTTCTTCCTCTTCATTCAAGTCAGAAGATAAATCAAAGTATGCGGGGCCAATAGTTGTTCTTTTCTTCTTAGACTTCCTCAGAGTACTTTTGGGTTCACAGCTCTTTCTAAGGGTAAATCGTTCTGTGTTTTTAAGAATCCTGCTAAGAGGAACAATTTTTGCCGGCCTCAATTCATCTGTGGCAAACTTTCCATTGCATATTTCACCATATTCTCCACATACTACAGGCCTAGCTTTCTTATCAGGGACAGTCACCTCAAGACTTGAAAATGCATTTATGCAACATACTGAATTGCTATTAGAAGTATTTTCAACAGTTTTAAGAGGCTTTGGTGTCCCTAAATTCTCAAAGGAATCATTAGCCCAAGCCCTCTTTAACTTTTTTCTACCTGAAACTTCAAGGATTTTAGAAAACCTGGAATCAGCTTTCAGTTCGCGCTGATTATCTTCAGCACCCTGATCATTAGACACAACACACAAGCCTCTTTTCCGAGAAGCTGTTTTAGTGGAAGCCAATTCTCCTGGCTTAATCAAGTGAGCAGGAGTAGATGATTCTAACCCTGACAGAATGAGGGTACGCTGATCTTTAGAAGAAAGTGAAGGCAACTGAGGACTACCATTATCTTCGGGACAATGTCGAAGAGAAACTTTAGGAGGAAAGGATACATCCAGCATCCCAACTTTAACTGCTCTCTTTCTCTTCCCAGCTTTTGGGCCTCTCCTATTTTTTTTCAAATGATTAGTCCTCCCACTACCAGTAAGGCTCACATAAATTTGATTTTGTCCTTTTTTCCAAGTCAAGGAATCAATGAGCTTAAGCTCATCAAGCAAACTAAAAGATGACTGCCCATTTAGAATTTTGGAGGATCGTTGATTTCTTATCTTAATCCTGCAAGAATCACCAAGAAATTCAGCACTTCTTTCACTTTCAAGAGCATCATTTGATGAGCAACATTTATCAATACCAGATCCCTCATCAACTATAACACCATTCATATATCCATTATCCCCAGCATCAATGGTAGAAGAATTCATATTGTTTACCTCAATCGATGCCTGTGTGACAGCAGGGGCAGAACTTCCAGAAGAAATATTTGACATGTCCTGCTCTTTAAATGAGTCAGCTCTGTTTACAGCAGATCTGATACCGTGCATACCTGTAGCATCTCCAAGCTGATCTTGAGCACACCCACTTGCATCTAACACATCAGCTGATGAATTAATACATGTCATTTTACAAGCCTCCTTTTGCTTGCATGGAACATCTCTCCACTGAGATGCATGACAGGCAATTCTCGTAGGAAGTTTCCCATTTACTTTTCCTCCTTGATCCAGTAAAATAGTTCTTTCCTCCGGAACAATATGATCTCTAACAAATTCAGAAGCAGCTGGCACAGGTGCTTCACAACAGAGACCTATTTGTTCCTTGGAGACATGAGATCTTCCAACTCTACATTCAGAATATCCTTCTAAGCACTTCGCATGGGCTGAGCAGACGCAGTCACCCTGAAAATATGTACAAGGTAGTCTCTGAAAACATTTTGCATGCCCACTCGATCGTGTGATGCTCTCACCTCTGATAAGCCTAATACATTGAATAAGACAATTTAAGCTAGGAAGGATAACATCCACAACTAAATTCACCACTCATATATGTGTAGCAAAATACACCTAACCAGCCAAAATGTACTAAATACAATATAAAGTTTAAAAATAACATGCGTGCGCACGTGTGTGTGGCCAGTGAGCAGATATTTAATAAGAAAAAGAAGACGGAAAGGGAAATGATTCGTCATTATATTTTCAAAGCTACAAGTTACGGCAGATTTGACATAGCATTTTAGTAACTAACCTCAATGCAGAATGATTAGGAAAAATCTCGTTGGAAAATTGACATGGCATGTCGATTTCTCTAGAATTTAGTGAAAGCCCTCGAGTCAATGTTGAGAAATTGCAGCGGCTGTTCAACCCTGGATGATGAAAACAAAACATTAAAAATACAAACACTAGAGCAAAACCAATATATATATATATATATATATATATATATAATATGCAAGTCACAACCATAACCTTCAAATCCACACTTGCCTGTCATGGGGATCGATCTTTCGGCAGCAGTAGATGGAATTGATGCTGAAGCACCTTCGAAAACATCTTGCCTGTTCAGAAGAAAAGATCCAGACCTTTCTTCTCTAGATTTTAACGATTCAAGAAGAGAATGCTGTACATTAGGATTAGAAGTCTGATCCAATCTTCCTAACTCATGGCTCATTCCAATTGAAGAAATTGCATGTTGCTTGGACAACTCCAGTATCTGCCTCAATGCAAGTAGTCTCATGCTTTCATCAAGCAAACAAGGGACTTCTTGTTGTGAGATGGTGGAAGTTGAACCTCGCATAGAAGTTGAAGTAGCTAATGGACGGCCCATTGGGACAGCTGAGGATTGTAAAATATGTTGAGAGCCCAAATATGAACTCATCATTCTAGGAAAAGCTTGATTAGTATGTCCACTATTTCCAACAAACGTAGAGTTCCCAGGAAGGTTGAGACAGCTTCTATCATCAAATTTACCTGAAGGAATATCAGATGGCTGACATGAATTCATGCCATGCACTGCTGAAAAACCAGGCAAAACTCCAGTGACAATTCTAGGATTTTCCACCTGCTTATGGATTCTCAATGCTGAATCTGTTGCAGATGAAAAGCCACTGGGAACACATCCAAATCCTGCACCTTTACCCTTTTCTGTTAATCTGCAGAAACCCAACTCAGGCATATTCAACTGTCTCCCTAAATTATTTCCAATTTTCAAGGGAGCATTTAGTCGGTCACACTTGGTAATATTAGATCCACAATGAAATATCTTTGGCATGCTAAATTCACTGACCATATTATTAGTACTTCCAGAGCATGCATTCCCTTCTGGTGATATCTCTGGAAGTAGGGGAACTACTAAACTCTTGGTGGCATCACCTCTGCTTTCTAGTTTGGTAGCATCCACAAGACTGCTGACAGCAAATGCATGGTTACCAAGATTCAATTGGCTTTGTTGTCTTCTTGCAGTGGGGTAGGAAAATTCTGCTCCATGATGACAATATTGCCTATATTCTTCCTCCCCGCAAAAGGTAGCTGCATTATTCCAGGATTTAATAATATGATCACTTATAGAAAACCCAAACGCATTAATACAAACTAACCTATAACATAAATGCTACCAATAAAAAAAAAGAGCTAGCATTACCCACCATGATCAACCACCTGCTTAGGATAGCATGACTTAGGAGGATCAAGGGCTGTGTTAAAATGTTTCGGTGCAATGACTGGTAAAGCATAGTTTCCTATAGGCTGGCTTGGCTGATATGGTTGCCCAAGCTTTAACTCCACATTTGAGGAAGCAGCATCTCTGTCAGAAATTACACCATCATCTGCGATTTTAGCTGCACTTTCATTATAACTTTGACCAAGAGTTCTTAAATTTTGCAAACTAGAGTGGGTATGGGATGAGTTTCCGGTCTTCAATATAGAATCAATCCAACTGGACATTGAATGACAACCATTATCTGAATCCCTAGCAACAAATGTTGACATTGTTGAACTCTTAGAGACAGCACACTCCATTCTCTGGCCATCAGCTACATCATGCAAATTGCTTTGGGAAGCACCTATTGAGCGCTTAAGAAAAAGGTTACTAGTACCCTCATTTTTTTGCTCTTGTTTGTTATGTAAGAGACCGGTAGCAGATTTCTGGCCTGCATGCAGATTACTTGGAAACATAGTATTGTCCATGCACCTTGACAGACGTTGAGATGAACCAACTGGATTAGCCAAGTGAGAACTAATAGATGTTTTGGGCATGATTGCACTAGATTTCACCAAACCAGTAGTTGGCAACAATCCTTCAGGCCAGTCCCATCCACTCTGATCTTCCAGAACCCTGATCTAAAGCATCATAAAAACATCACCATCCAGTGTTCTCGTTGCTTCAAACACATGCCAATAAGAAATACAACTTTCAATCCCAAAGGTAAAAAATAGAGAACTTGAAAAGATAACTGCTATAACTGTGGTATTTAAGGTCTATAATACCATTGCAAACTTGCAATGAGAAACTTACTATGAGTTTGCTCCCCACCCCCCACCCCTCCTCCAGAACCATTCAACTTTCCCCATGACATAGCACTAGATTGGCAAAAAAGAGCATAGAAACTATAATACATCTAAGAGAGCCAACATCCACCATGAAGCATAACCCTCCACTACATCACACCATCCTGAAGCTTGATTAATCATCTTCTAGAGGTAATATTGGTTTTCTAAAGTACTCATATTTCTGAAATATAAAACGCTCTTCAAAGGAAGAGGGTTACCTTAAATTCTCAATATTACATTACTACGTATGAAAACACATTCAAAACGCATGCACACCACATGTATGGTTGTGATAATGAAGCAAATACTCGAGAGTTCATTTGAAGTAAACATAGAGAATAAGGGCAATGCAACTCCTACCCCAAACTTCTCAAAGTAGAGTTTCCGCCACTGTGCAATGGTCTCTCCACTTTCCATATGAACAGCATCCCCAGGATTCACATCACCTGATCCTGAATGCTGCAACATGACATCGGTGGCAGCAACTTGTAAGCAAGAATCCATTCCAAATGGGTTATGCATACATGTTTTACAAGTAAGAGGGCTACAAAACACAGTAAACATAACAGACATGAGCAAGTTACCTGACAAAATTTGGAGACAGATGTGTGAAAAAAATGACATGTGCAAACAATACCAAGAAGTCCTGTATTGCTGAGAAGCAGATACCCACCTTTTCCATCAAATAAAAAAGAAAGATTTTAGGCCATATCCAATATGAAAGATTGTTAACCAAAAAACAGGAATTATATATAATGCACTCACTTGTACCCGAACAGAACACACGAGGGCACCCACTTAAAAGAGTTGATGACAGATCAGATATAGAAGAAATTGATTCCTCGGGTAACTTCAGTGACATCTGGATATTTTTGCCACGGGGATTCCCAACCTTTGCGGAACTGGCACCATAGCAATCCCCTTTCAGGGTAGCAAAGTCCTTTACTTTCTCAATACCAGGAAGCATGTGATGATTGACCACTTTGAGTGGATCTGAAGTCTGAAGATTTGAGTTTGATGCATGAAGGTTACCATGCAAAACTGAAACACCACTACTTGTGGAACTCAATAACAATCTAGAAGGACCAGCAGGACAATTTTCCGCATTTTGGGTGATTTGATTGCTCATATTTTCTGATAGCAATGCACCAGAGGTTCGTGGAATTTCATTTCCAAAATCATTGATATTGACACTTCTAAAGGTATTAAGTACTTTTCGACTTGACAATTCCTGAAAATCACACTGTAATACTGACGGTGGCCCATATAGAAGGGCTAGAAATGAATTTTCCAGCTCATAATGGTTTGATTTATGGGAACATAAATTTGAATAGTTGCGAGGCACGGGACCATGCATTCTTTCATGCAATGTTGAACTTAAATCTTGTGTAGCCTGTTGGTGAAAATACTGGCCTGAATTCATCTCCATCTGTATTTAAAAGTAATGAAAATTAAAAGAAAAGGTAGGAGGTAAGGAAAGTATATCAAACTCACAAGTCAAGAGTAACAACACAAGTGTAAGTTCTCTTTATGAATGATGACTGAATCAGACAATAAAATCAGGAATAACCTTTAAGAATTTTGCATGCCCTAAATTGTGAAGTATTAATACCATGAAAAAAGAAAAAGAAAAAGATGAATGCAACACATATATCAAACCTTTGTATGTATAAATAAGAACCTAGCAGTGTTCTTATGCAGTTCTCCTACTCTACAACATATATTAATACATTCAACATATCCCGCACCCAACAAACTTGGATTCTGAGGGCATCCGTACTTCTCTCAACACTGAGATTTCAGACCACGTGATTGATTATGATCAGCAGCCTCCATTTAACTTGGACTAAATCTGAAACATCAGGCATTGGCTCCAATTGTGTTTGATTGTGGCAAGCCCTTGAGGCTTAATAAGATTACTTATACTTTGCCTGAGTAAGAACGAATTTGCTCGAGAACTTCAACGTTCAAACACTCATTAGCTGCGCCACGCATTCAATAGATTACCCACGTTCATTCCAAACACTAATTTTTCTCTTTCCCCACTTATTTCCATGCACAAACAGCTCTCGGATATTGTTGCATGACCACCATTTTTCAATGACAGAGCTTAAAATAGCAACAAGAACTACCAACACTGCAGGAATATAATACTCCAAATTACATTATCCTATCGCGCTGTAGAATCATTCCAAACAACTAATAGAAACGCTCAAACCCCAAACACAAAAAATAACTCCAACATTATCTTCACAAGAGTAATTTTTTAAAAATAAACAGTTTAACTGGAAAAAACAAGTAAATATGCGCCTCCATCCATGCCTCTTCACCGTGATTTTAAACATATATATATTTAAAGAGATGCGTTAATTACCTGATTTCGAGACTCCTGCGATGCCGATGAAGCCATTGAAGGCATCGATGACTGCAATGTCGAATCAAGTTTGATCTGCCAAGAGTTATCCATCTCTCAATATTCTATAAAACCTAACCCTTCTCAATAAAAATCATCGAAATAACCCTAAGAAAACCAGTAGAGCAACTGTCAGCGATGGAAGACTACAATGTCCCCTCAGACCTCAGCTCTACAGTAACTAAACAGTACACAAAAAGAACGCAAATCACATATGCGATGAAGAAAATAAATGAATAATAAACCCTAAATCAAGATAAAGAAAAGAAAAGAAAAGAGAGCATTAATGAAGGAGTTCAGAAACTGAGAAAAAGAAAAAGAAGCTTTACTTTACAGACAGAGACAGAGAGAGCATCTGAATGTATTAGTTCGAGAAAAGGTTGACTGGACACTAACATATTGACATGTGTAACGAAAATTCTACCGTTGGATTTATCAATTGGATCGTGGGCCGTCCATTGCGAATACACGTGGGTTGGGATTGTTGATTGGGGAAGAGAGAGTGTGAGAGAGAGCGCTCTGATCATTCATCACAGCTCAGGGCATGGGCGCGAAAGATTGGAGTGGGACCCAGGCGAAGGGGAGTGGTAGGAAGATGGGGTGGGCTCCACCAGAAGGTTGTGTTTGGATGAGGTGGGGTATACGGTATAGTCTGTGCTCAAATTGCTAAAGTGCGGTAGGTCTGAACAAAAAAAAAAGTGCGGTAGGTAAATAAAGCCTTAATCCAACGTTTTAGGAGGAGAACCTTGCCTTGCTGGCCTGCTCCTAGACGCCGACGGCCGGCTCGGCTCGATGTCGATCTTTTCTTTTGGGTCCATTGAAAGCGAAGGCTGGGCCTAATGTGCTTCCACCAAGGCTCCAAAACATAGTGAGCGATAACTTAATAGTAAACAGGTTATGCTATTAAGAGGATAATTATTTAATATATTATTGATAGAATTTTTAGATTTAACAAATCAGATTAAAATGAAAATAAAATAGATATATGTTATTATCTTAATTTTATTTATGAAATTTAAAAATTTTACTGATAGTGTATTGAATAATAATCTTTATTAATATTATTAAAAAAATAATAATAATAATCTTTATTATAAAATGAATTTTTCACTTTCAAATTTTAATGTTAACTTAAAATTAAAACTAAATTAAAGCAATTTAATGTATGGATTGTTAGGTGTTGATTGCACTTTCAAATGAGTTATCAAGACTAGTTTAAATAAACAATGATATCGATTTCAATGAAATAAAAAATGATGATTGAATATATATGTTTTCTAATAAAATATTTTAAAAAATTAAAATTAGATGTGAAAGAGTAAATTTATTCTGTCACTTTGTTTTATAAAAGGTGATCTCATTCCATCCGCACTAAAAGTGCGGTGAGATTTATAATTAAGGGTTTTTTTTATTTTTTTAATTTTAAATATTTAAATTTAAATTTCAAATTTATTATTTTTTTTGGTGAATAATTTCAAATTTATTATTGAAAACCACGAAACAGCGTATTTGTTGAGTAGAGACCGACAGCGACATGCCTTGTGTTGGCCCAAGAGCTCCTTGGGCTTGGGCTTGCATTCGAGCAGAAAAATAACTTCGGGGTTGGGTGGTTGGCTCATAACTTCTTTATTCTAACTACCAACGACCAGAATTTCTCTATCCAAAAGATCCAAGAATCCTCCATATATCCATCTTTCTCACCGTTTTCCGCTTTCCACTTTACTCCGGTATCTCAACCGACGACCATGATTTCCTTGACCTCTCTCAAAAGATCCTCGCCGTCAATGCACCATCTCTCCCTGATCCAAAAACGACTGCAAACCCGCCGATTCTGGTCGCTGCCTCTGATCAACGCTTCGAGTATCGACTCTAATAATCAGAAGGATTCCATTGCCAGCTCTTTCATGAAATGGATCTCGGGGATCGCAGTCGGTTCGAGCTTAGGATTAGTGTCCTGGTACTCAACTTCAGCTTCGGATTGGGATTCTGCTTTTTTCAAGAAACCCTTTTTATCTTTCGCCGAGTGGTCAACAAGATCTGCTGAATCTACCGTTGATGCTTCAAGAAACGAGTTTCGAAAACTAGCCCTCCCCGACTATAGCTCCAAGTTCATCTTCGGAGGTTATAACTTACTAATGTTCTAATTTCTCTCCTTTTTTCTTTCAATATATAGTAAAATATTTGGTGGCATTAGTATTTACTATTTAATTATCTTTTCCGTTGCAGATGCGCTTAGAAGGAAAGTTTTCTTTAGGTATGAGAAGCGTTTAAGATTGCGGAGTCCACCGGAAAAGGTCAATTGTTGAATACTTGCATTGAATAGTAATGGTAGAAATAGTTTCTAAAAAGTTTTAGTCGTTTTCATAATTATAGCTATTAACTGCCGAGAAGTTTAGTTTAATTGGTCCAACCTTTGGTTTATTACCTTTACAGTTTGTAAAGAAGTGAAGCAGCTGATCTTTGTTCGTCCAATCCTTTTGTTTTGGATTCATAATATACTCTCTGAAGCTTCTTTGATTGTGTTAGTAATACATATTGGTCTTCATAAAGTGTCTTAGGGATATTTCGTTATTTACCCTCTGTCAATTCCTCATGGTATCTCTATGCTCGATGCTTTGCAGGTTTTTGAGTATTTTGCCTCTTATCGAACTCCAGAAGGAGAACTACTCATGAGACCAGCTGATTTAATGCGAGCAGTTGTTCCTGTTTTTCCTCCATCTGAATCCAACCTTGTTAGAGATGGTTATTTGACAGGGGAAAGGAGTCCTGGCGAGTTACGATGTGATCCTTCGGAAATTTTCATGCTTTTTGATACGAACAATGATGGACTTATATCTTTCAAAGAGTAAGTGGCTGAGATCTCAAAATTTGAATAGAACTTTAGGCTTTTCTTCTTTAGTTGGATGCTAAAATCTCTGAATAATTTCTTTGGAACAGGTACATATTTTTTGTAACATTACTTAGCATCCCTGAATCATGCTTCTCCATAGCATTCAAAATGTTTGATGTAGACAATAATGGGTTTGTATTTCTATATTTATTTGAGAATAATTTTGAGCTAGCTGTCTCTGCTTCAGCTTTTATCTTAAATGTTAGTGATCTGATTTAGATATCTGTATATAGGGAGATTGATAAGGAAGAATTTAAGAAAGTGATGGCTTTGATGCGAGCCAATCACAGACAAGGGTCAGTCCACAGGGATGGACGTCGCATTGGATTAAAAGTTACTGGTTCTGTGGAGGACGGAGGTCTGGTGGAGTACTTCTTTGGAAAAGATGGAAAGGCAAGCCTCCAACATGACAAATTTGTTCAATTCATGCGAAATTTACAAGATGAGGTGAGCCCCCTTCCTCCAAGTCTTACCAAAACTGAAATCATTTTCTTAAATCTTTATGCAAGATATTTCTTTACTTCTTACGATGTGCCTAATAATGGTGTAATTTTGCAAAAAAAAAAAAAAGCATATGATTGTCGTGGATGTTTCATGGTATCATGGCATGTGATTATTAGTCCATTGCTTACCAAGCTTTGACACACTTGGATTATTTTCTTGCGGCATGAGTTATAGGTGTAAAGATTGAACCCAAATTCTAAGAGACAAAAGCATCTTCTATACATCTTTTTTTTATATGGAGGAGGAGTTGATTTTTTTTTTAATCAAATTGAAGGGTATACTTTATTAACTTGTAGAATGTTTGTAACACTTTACAAATTGCATTGAATTTCTGTTCTTATCGTGGGGTTTTCACCTTTTTACCTGTTTTCCTTTGTCCCCTACATGAAGAATTTTTGATGATTCTCATATTCAAAGTAATGTTTATTGTATTTTGTAGATGCTGAGATTGGAGTTTGATCATTATGACTACAAAGGCCGAGGAACCATATCAGCCAAGGATTTTGCATTATCCATGGTTGCTGCTGCTGATATGAGCCATTTAGACCGGCTGCTTGAAAGGGTTGATGATTTAAATGACAAGCCAGATCTAAGGGAGATTCGAATAAATTTGGATGAATTCAAACATTTTGCGGAGCTACGTACAAAATTGCGGCCATTTTCTCTGGCTCTTTTTAGTTATGGGAAAATTACTGGTCTACTGACCAAGGATGACTTCAAAAGAGCAGCATCTCGTGTAAGTCTTGTGTTGTTTATGATTTGTATTTTCTTCTCTGACCATTTATAACTTTTCAATAAGCAAGTTATCAAAATTTTGAAACGTCACTGAATTAATGGCGACTTTCTTTAGCTTTATCTATTTTCTCGAAGAGTTTAATGTTGAAAAAGGTTACTAAACATGACAAAATGGCGGCTTTCATTTTATACACTCAAAAGTTTATAGATTTATTTTTTTCCAATAAAACGTTAGAAAAGTAATTAGGAGTTGCAATAGGTGTGAGTATGACTTCGATGTAATGCCTCAACAGCTGTTAATATCATGAGGTAACAAAATTAATCTGTTCTCTTGAAAACAAATATTTTGTCATATGCAAGTGCAACAGTACCTTTTCTCTTCGTCTGCGTACATGATTGCATTGTTTGTGACTTTTGCATGTCAAATTACTACTAAAACTTTTAGATTTTCCTGCAGCTTTAGGTGTTCTAACATGTAATTAAAATTCATTTAATATATCTTTTTAATTTCTTACCTTTTTTCCATCATTTTCTTTTTTGGTATTCTTTCCTTTTTTCTTCATAGAAAAATCTTGTCGTTTAGTTTTAAAATTTGATAATCTGTCATGCATAATAATTGCCAAATACCCAGGCTTTTTACATTAAACATCATGATGAAGTGATCTATGCATGTACAGGTTTGTGGCATATCACTTGCAGACAATGTTGTAGAGATCATTTTCCACATGTTTGACTCAAACCTTGATGGGCATCTAAGCTCAGATGAGTTTGTTAGAGTTTTACTCAAGCGAGAAAGGGATATTGCTCAACCTGTAGAGTCCGGAATCTTCGGACCTTTACTTGCAGCGAGAACTGTTCAAATAATAGCTCCATTGGGTGAGTGATCTCATAATCTGTCTCCGCCACACAGGATTTCCATCAACTAAGAAGCTTCTGATATCTTTCTGAATGCTTCTACCTGTTATCAGCTGATTTTCATTGCAGCTTCAAAATATGCTGTCGAACCTGGGAAAATAGCTATTGATCAACTTATCATGGTATAATCAGTTTTTTAACCTCGTGGGTAGAACTGATCTAACTACATCACTTTGTTTCTTAACCGATCAGGGTAAATTTGTGCAGTGAAGTCTACTCATCAGTCTCTCTCGAGATCAGAAGCTGTTGTGAAATCGTGATAAGAAGTTTCTTCGAGTTGAGGTGGACGGCTAACAAGTGGTTTCTATTGTATATTCCCTGCATAGGCTTGTCTTGGCTTGCGGAGGTTGCTTATCGATTCCTTGTATGCTCTTTCATACAGGTGATAACCTTCTTTTGCTTCCCCAACACGTTAATACAGACCACAAAACTCAGTTTAGTTGATTCCTTCTTATAGTTTGTAATTATTGTTCCCCTGCTCATCTCTGAATGTGAATTGCACGATTATTCATTCTTTTCCATTTTTGTTTTTGAATTTAGTATTTATATTACTTCCTTTGAAACAGTTTTTAGTTATAAACAAAACTGATCTTTTTTTCTTTGCCTAATATAGCATGTCTATGACTCTCTAATCCGTAGTAAGGATGTAATTATGTGAAATCGATACAATGAAAAATTCGAGCTCAACTCGAAACATAGAATTTGAAATTTGGTTCAAACTCGATTATGTTTTATTTTTTTTGTTCGAGTTTAATTCAAGATAGAAATCGAACTATTTGAGTTCATTCAATTAGATTTTTTTTTATCAAATACAAAATAAATTTGATCCGCATTTTCATTCTTAAGCTTGATTATTTATGTTTGAATTCAAGCTCAAGTTAAGATTTATTTTATAAATATTTATAAATATTGATGGTGCAATTAAAAATTAATAATTAAAATACACGTTAAATGAAAAACTTTAATTAAATTCTTGAATTACTTAAATTATATATTAAAAATTTTGAATTTGATTTTTTTTATAATTCAAAATTTTCTAATTCAATGGAATCGAATTAAATTCAAATTTTGTACTTAAAATATTTTAGGAATGTTTCATTTACTTCTTTAATTTCAAATTCTCTTTGGCAAAGCCAAAAACCAGACGAGGGGCATTAAAACATGGTTTTTCAAAGGCAATAGCATATTATAACAAGTTTTTGTGAGTTGGAGATTTGGTCGGTTTTGGTTGTAAAGGAACAATAAAAATATAAATTCCATAATTTCCACCCGACTTTGCAGAGGAAGAAACCCCAACGGCACGACAAATTTGGACGGTCCACTAAACGCGCTTGCTTGGAAAGTGACTTTACCATTTCTCCTGCAAAAACGTTGACCTTTCTTCCCGGCAAGCAAACCCTAATAGAGATAAAAAAAAATTTTCAGAAATTTATTTCATTTCTTCTTCGACAATACACCATTCGCGTATAATAATATTCCCCTTTTATTCCCCTTTGGAATTAGCGTTTCAGACTGTTTTTCTCTGTTATTCTGTTTATTGGAATTTCTTAATCCAATAATGGGGAAGCCAACGGGGAAGAAGAAGATCCAAGAAGCAGCCCGGAAAGCCGTGGAAGCCAACAGGCAAAACAAGGCCGCCGCCGATCGTACATCAAAAGCTTTAGATGAAGACACGGCGATCTTCATCAATATGTCTCAAGAGTTCAAAGAAGAAGGTAATCGGCTCTTTCAGAAACGTGACCATGAAGGTGCGATGTTAAAGTACGAAAAAGCCCTTAACCTCCTCCCTAGAAATCATATTAGTGTGGCTTATTTACGCACCAACATGGCTGCTTGTTATATGCAAATGGGTCTCGGCGAGTATCCACGCGCCATTAATGAATGTAATTTGGCTCTAGAGGTTTCTCCTAAGTATAGCAAAGCTTTGTTGAAAAGAGCTAGGTGTTATGAAGCTTTGAATAGGTTGGATTTAGCTTATAGGGATGTTTATAATGTTTTATCTATTGAGCCCAATAATTTGTCTGCTTTGGAGGTTTCAGAGAGCGTTAAAAAGGCTATGGATGAGAAGGGTGTTACTGTTAATGAAAATGAACTTGGTTTGTTTGATAATCAGCCGTCTGGGGCTTCGCGTTTCCGAAAGGTGGTGAAAGAGAAGTTGAGAAAGAAGAAAAACAAAGGAAAAGATTATGTGAAAAATGAGAATAATGACAAAGGAAAAAATGTTGAGAAAAATGGAAAGAGTGATGACAAGGTCACGGAGGAGAAGAAGGCAGAGGATAAGGTCGTTGTGGAGGAGAAGAAGGTTAGTGATGTCAAGATCAAGGATAAAGAGGTTGTTGTGAAGACTATTGAGGAAGAGAAGAAGGATGTTGAGGAAGAAAAAGTGATTACAAAGACAGTGAAGTTGGTGCTTGGAGATGATATTAGATGGGCTCAATTACCTGTGAATTGTACTATCAACTTGGTGAGGGATATTGTTAGGGATAGGTTTCCGGGATTGAAGGGTATGCTTGTGAAATACAGGGACCCTGAGGGTGATTTGGTTACGATCACTAAAACAGATGAACTTAGGCTGGCTGAATCATCTGCTGGTGTTTCAGGAGGATCACTTAGGTTCTATATTGTTGAAGTTAGTCCTGACCAGGAACCAGCTTATGAAGGGGTGGTCAAGAGTGAAGAGAAATTGAATAATGTTGTTGAGAATGGTAATGCAGAACACGGTGTACAGGCTATAAAGGGAACATGTGTGGAGGATTGGATTGTCCAGTTTGCACGACTGTTCAAGAACCATGTTGGGTTCAATTCTGATTCTTACTTGGACCTTCATGAACTTGGGATGAAATTATACTCTGAAGCAATGGAGGATGCTGTGACAAGTGAAGACGCACAGGAGCTTTTTGAAATCGCAGCAGATAAGTTCCAAGAGATGGCAGCTCTGGCATTGTTCAATTGGGGAAATGTTCACATGTCCAGGGCAAGGAAGCATGTCTTCT
This sequence comes from Heritiera littoralis, assembly GCA_031772115.1. NCBI lineage: Eukaryota > Viridiplantae > Streptophyta > Magnoliopsida > Malvales > Malvaceae > Heritiera > Heritiera littoralis. Next base: position 1,363,722 of record JAPDPK010000003.1, read on the forward strand.
TTACAGAAGATGGTTCAAGGGAATCTATACTGGCACAGATTAATAGTGCATATGAGTGGGCACAGAAAGAATATGTATTGGCAGCAAAGAGGTACGAGGAAGCATTAAAAATTAAACCAGATTTCCATGAAGGCCTTCTTGCATTGGGGCAACAACAGTTTGAGCAAGCAAAACTCTGTTGGTACCATGCAATTGGGAGCAAGATTGATTTAGAGACCGGGCCTTCGCAGGAGGTCCTGGAGCTTTATAACACGGCAGAGGACAGCATGGAGAAGGGTATGCAGATGTGGGAGGAAATGGAGGAGCAACGACTGAATGGACTCTCGAAATTTGACAAGTATAAGGCCCTTTTGCAGAAAATGGGTTTAGATGGGCTGTTTAGAGATGTCTCTGCAGAAGAAGCTGCTGAGCAGGCTGCGAACATGAGTTCACAAATATACCTGTTATGGGGAACCTTGCTTTATGAGCGTTCTGTTGTGGAATATAGGCTTGGGCTGCCAACTTGGGAAGAATGTTTGGAAGTTGCAGTTGAGAAATTTGAACTAGCCGGAGCTTCTCCAACAGATATAGCTGTTATGATAAAGAACCACTGTTCCAACGAGACTGCATTGGAAGGTATATACAAAAGAGTCATCTGTAAACTTCTCTTGTTGCACTTGTTTTGTTGTTACTTATGTTGCTGTCCGGAATTTTTTTTTTTGTGATGAAAACTTTATCCCCCCAATTTCATTGCAGGTTTAGGATTCAAAATTGATGAGATTGTACAGGCATGGAATGAGATGTATGATGTGAAAAGGTGGCAGATTGGTGTTCCATCATTTCGGCTAGAACCATTGTTCCGTCGCCGGGCTCCGAAGCTTCATTCTGTCCTGGAGCATCTTTAAGTTTTCTTTTGATTGGATATTCTTTTGGGGAGTCAGACAAGTTCTTCAGTTTTGTTTAATTCATTTTCCAAGATTAGTATTTGTGTGCTACTTGGATAGGTAAGCTTACTTCTGTTCAGCTTCTTTATCAGCAATTCCTATGATTACCTTAATCTTTCAACCGTTCAGCTTCTTTATCAGCAATTCCTGTGATTACCTTAATCTTTCAACCGTTGATCGTTTTTGGTGTGATATAGTCATTTATCAAATTAGAAACTGCTTTTAGTATGTGTGGTGCAATCTATTCATTTTAATCAGTCACCAACCGAAACTGATATCGTGGTTTTAGATGGGCTGTGGCTTCTAGTCAATCATTTGGCCCGTTTTTCTCTTGGTTAAATGGCCATTAATCTCATTTGTTTTATGATTTCTTTCAATCCATGTATTAGTGCTGATTGGACTGAGGATGTGCATTGTGTTTGATCTTCTGTGTAATTGCAGGTCCTTTTTTGTCCATGGACTGTCATGTCCGGTTCGTTGTTTGTTTTGGCAGCAAAGAACGAAAGTTTGTCAAGTGTTACTTTGATATTGAAAGTGCAGTTTGTGATTTGGCATGAAGCCAAGTCTGGCCATTCATTTTGTCATTTTTGGGGGATTTTTTTTCTTCACACAGCATTTGCAGTTTGAGATAGTGGTATTGGTATCTGATTGGATTGGTTCATTTTCAAGGATAATAATTGGTTGTAAGACCATCTTTTGTTATTCATATAGGTCATTATTTGTTGTAAATCACTATTTATTTGATGATGTCAGTTGTAGCTTGTAACTTTTTTGTGCAGTTAACTCAGCACAAAAATGTTTTCTCTGTATTCAAATTAATATCAATTTGATAGTTTGTTTTCATGTGTTATGTTTCAGAGTTGAATTCATGGAAATTTGGAATTTGAGTTTCCCTTCTTGCCCTTTTCCCCTTCCTTGAATCCAAACATAGTGTTAGGCTTAAGCCTATAAGTTTGGAGGAGAATTATGGCATAGAGAGGTAGAGAAGGAAGAAATCTAAGGAAAAGTAATACGATCGAAGTCAATTTGGTCTATGTTATTTCTGTAGACAATATGAATGCAAAAAACTTAAACCGCCGTTGATAGGAAATATTGGGGTATTTCATATTACAAAGTTCCAGTCTTTTTTTCTTTCAAAAAGAAAAAAAGTTCCAATCTTTTTGGCAATGCCTAATAGGGTAATAGCAAATGGAAAAGGAAAAAAAATTAAATTACTAACTTACACACAACTTATTTTGTATTGAATATAATTTTTTTTAAATTAATAATCTTTTTATATTCTCGAATCAGTTAGTACAAAAAATTAATAATTTTTTTATCATAATAATTAATAATTTTATTTAAAAAATAAAATTTAATGTAAGTATCGACTCTTATATAAATTAATATTTTGATAAAAATACAAAATATATTACATAATATTAAAGAAATAAAAAGTATTTCAAGAAATTAATTTGCAAAATTTTACTTACCATTTTTGAAATTTTATTTTGAAAATTAAAAAATACTAAATATATACCTTAGATATATTTGCAAACAGTTTTTTAAGTTTAAGAAAATTAAATGTTATAGAGTAATAGGATGAGTTTAATGAATTTATGTAGGAATTAAATAGACACTTTTTAAAAATAAATAATAATTTAAAAGATAAATTCTTCAAATTAATATTTAATGATGAATAGATTTATTAGATAAGTTCAATTAATGTAATAATTAAATTGATATTTTTTTTTTATAATATAAATATTTTAAACTAACATTCAATTATGAGTTCAAAAATATTAATTTATTAAGTTCTATAGTATAAAAAGGCATGAGGAGATATCGCTTCTTGATCAAGAAACAAAAAAAGGCATGAGGAGCAATGCACCCGAAATCTATCATAAAACTTTCCAGCAGCAGCTTAACGTGTTCAAAGAGGAGTCAGTAGAAGAGACGGTGGCTTTCGGAGAAAACATTTTCTTCTTCTTCTCTCTACAATCGCAAAATCTTTTCTGAATCTGATTTCAATTAGAAAGATTAGGGCTTTCACCGATTTCATTAATGGACAGAATCAGAAGAGCTTCGCATGCAGGATCTTGGTATACCGATAACCGTAAGTCCTTTGAATGCGCTTTACTTCTCTTCTCTTTGCTTCCTCCGAAACCCTAACACTTTTCATTATCTAATTTCGATTCATGCTTTTTTCCTTTCCTTTTTGCGAATGATCGAATCGAAACAAAAATATCGTTCGTTTCCAGAGGGAAAAGAAACGCAGCGAGGAGCTAAGTGATTTTGGAGAGTACTGTTATTTCTGGAATGAAATTAGTCGATAGTTAAACAAAGCTCTAAGAAACGAAAATTTTAATAATTTAAGTAGTGAATTAGACTATTATTCAATGGACTGATATTCTGAAGTTGAAAAGATTAATAATTTCAACTTGTATTAGAAAGGCTTTAGGTAATTTATTATTCATGCCTTAAATGTAGCTTATGACCTTCGCAATTCAAACTTCTAAGAAGAAAATGAAAAGAATCATTTTTATATAAATTATTTGAGAATTTGATCAATAAAATGGCTTAGGATGAGTCTCTTACTGTTTTTCTTGGCTATGTAATATTTCCTTATTCTTAATATCCTTTTCTCAGCAAAAAAATTAGCGGAAGAGCTTGATGGATGGATCAGGGCGGCTGGCTTGCCTAAATCTTCTGATGTAAGAGGTGTAATTGCTCCGTAAGTTGTTCTGTTACCTCATTGCTTGTATCTCTCCAAGCATAAACTGAAATTGTAAATTGTAATGTATTCTATTGTTTCTGATTTTGATTGGTGGCTTGGGAAATTCAGGCATGCAGGGTATTCGTATTCTGGTCGTGCTGCTGCCTATGCCTTTGGAAACATAGACCCGACAAACATGTGCGCCTTATTTATTCTGTTTCTCCTCCTCTAATTACTATATTTGATATCACATTGTATCTCAGGAAATATCCTTATGGTTTGAGCCAAATTTTCTTCAAATATTGTGTACTGACTGCTCTCTGAACATTATAGTATCTGTACAAAAACTGATTGCTTCATCTGCTTCGTTTATTGCTAAAACTTGCTGATATGTGAGAAAATTTACAATTTCAGTTCTCGGGTATTCCTTCTCGGTCCATCTCACCATTATTACACCCCGAAATGTGCTCTGTCAACAGCTACAGTTTACAAGACACCAATAGGGGACCTAGCTATTGATTTCGAAGGTCAAGTGATGTCCATTTATGTTTGTAGCTGTAAATCATTTTTCTTCTTGACTTGTCGTATCAAATTAGCTTTTTTGACAGGTCTAGCATGATTTCTTATTTACTGAATTCAGCTGATTGACTTGGTTTTTTTTTTTTAAATTTTTGTTATTTTATTTCCTCTGTGTTGAGAATGAATAGCTTGTGAAATGACTTTTTTTCTGTGTTGAGATGTTTGTTTAAATGTTTAATATGTTTCTTTGTTCTTTTTTTATCCCTAAAGCCTTGTTGTCCTATTTTGTGTCTTAATGGTCCTTCATATAGAACTTAAGCACAGTCATATTTGTTTCATCTTTCAGTCATTGAAGAGCTGAAAGCTACTGGAAAATTTGAATTGATGAATATGCGAGTTGATGAAGCTGAGCATAGCATGGAAATGCACTTGCCATATCTTTCAAAAGTATTTGAGGGGTAATTTTTGTACATATATCCAATGAAGTTCTACACTTGTTTCTTATTGAAGCTGATTTGAGTGATGGTGATATAGGCATCCAGTGAAAATTGTACCCATTTTGGTTGGTTCTCTTAGTGCTGAAAATGAAGCTATGTATGGAAAGATGTTGGCCAAATATGTAGATGATCCTCATAATTTCTTCTCCGTGTCATCCGATTTTTGTCACTGGGGTTCGCGGTATGTTTGATTCCCCTAAAACACTATCGCATGTTTACAAGCTACATTTCAGAATATAGCTGTGGGCTAGTTACCAAAAACCCCACCCTAGTATGTTATGTAGACTGTTAAGTTTTCGTGATTGTATTTTTTATTTCTGGTTTTAATTGCTACTCTTCAAAATGTCAGACAACTCTTTCATCTGCTGCATAAATGACGTTTAATTACTCTGTAGTATATACCTATCAAAAGTATATAAATATTCTTCTATTTTAAAGAAATCTTATTATTGAATTGAATTGTTTTAAATCTTATCCATGGTTCTATTCTATGATATGCACCAGCCAAGCTTATTCAATGTTTGGATGAAAGAGTATAGACTTGATATTGGTTTTCTACGTTGTGTCAAAAATATTTTAACTTTTGCTTCTGGTGTCAGGTTCAATTACATGCATTATGACAAGAAGTATGGGGCCATACACAAATCAATTGAGGCCTTAGACAAGATGGGCATGGATATAATAGAAACGGGAGATGCAGATGCATTTAAACAGTATTTGTCGGAGTACGACAACACTATCTGTGGACGCCATCCAATTAGTGTCTTTCTTCATGCAAGTGCCTCAATCTTTCTTGAAAAACTATCTAAAGGGTTTTCATAAAGGAATTTTTCATCCCTCTAAAAAATATACATCACCCTATTTGCAGAATGGTTCTTTTGAGTTCTCTGATTTTTCAATGATCTTGCTTTATCTTTGAATAATTCAGATGCTGAGGAACAGTTCAACAAAAATGAAGATAAAATTCCTCCGATACGAGCAATCAAGTCAGTGCAAAACTATGAGAGACAGTAGTGTAAGTTATGCATCTGCAGCAGCAAAGGAGGACGCTTGAAGATGTAAAATCAGTATTCTCACTGATTCGAGAACTTCTGGCAATTTAAACTCGTTTGATTTGAATGTAATGTCTGACTTTAACTACATGCATTTGCGAGACCCATGGCGGGATCCTTGTTCATGGATCTAATAATGGTACTTGTTTCTGCAAATTACTGATTTGGTTGTGTTTGTTTTGGTGTTAAATTGTCTATATATCATGTGGATATGCGTTATTTTAGAAGGTGATAGGGCAAGAGGGTCAGTTGAACCTTTCCCAATTTAAATTAAAAAGTTAGTATTAGTTAAAAAAACAAAGCAAAATGTCGCGGGTTGTACCATCTTTTTTGATGTGATCTCGGATATGGAAATGTGAATCCTGTAGGTAGATGATGATATGAAAAAAATATAAAAAGAATATGAGTTAAAATTTGATAAAAATTAAAAAATTATTTTATGTTTAACGAATTGATTCAAATTTCATGACTTCTTAATTCTTTATGCTATTGCTTTGGGTCGGCTCTAAATTAATATCGGATAAAAAGATTTTTAAGTTCATATTTGATAAAAAAAAAAAAAGATTTTCGATTATAATTTTCCTTAGTATCCTTTACAATGTCTACAACGAGATAAATTTTTATATTTTATACTATACAAATATTATTTAACATAAATATAAATTATGCGCCTTAGTATTCCGGTTTCCGGAGTTCAAGGGAGTTTGAGGAGAGAAAGAAGTGTTACTGTTAGGGTCCATCAATGTGCAAGTCTAATAACCCAACTTCATGAACCATGGCATTGCAAATTCCTTTGCTACTCTTAACTGCTTGCCTTTTTTCTTTTATGCCTTTACATTAGATGATCAAATCAAACCACAAGGTGAAAAGCATTTAACATGAAATATTTGTAACACGCAACCATGAAAATTCTGATATGGAAAAGGTTCAATCGCATGTGTCTGAACAGGACTAGCCGAGCCGTCGTTGCATGGGTAAAGTTTACGTACTACCGGTAAACAACTTATGACCCCTAGTGGGATAATCATATTTACAAAATTAAAAGTCCTTTTCACTTTAGATTTCTATTCATCTTCCAGCATGCTGCTTGCAGTTGCAGACCCATTTTCATCCACATACCAAGACATATTACCAGGCTCCTGAGGCTCGAAAACGATTATTCCCCCGTCTGTCAGTCCCAGTGCAAACTGGGTTGATTTCTGCGGATGTGCGGCTATAGCAGTGGGGTACACGTTTAGTCTGCAGGAAAAAGCCCACTTAGAAATCAGAATGCATTGATGTTATGGCGCAGGGAAAGGAATCTCAACCGGAAAACGTGGAGATAACATTAAAACAAAAAAAAACAAAAACAAATCTAATGTACAAGGCTCCCATATTATGAGGACTTAGAATGGTTATATGTACAGCAACAAAAAAAAGAATGGTTATATGTACGCAGTATTTCCTGTATTAAGAGAAACTGTTTTCGTAACTTTCAAATCACAAAAAAGTAACTATTACTGTTGCACCAAGGCTGAATGTTGAGATAACATAACATAAACATAAATGGTTAAATATGGGAGGCTATGCATTGCACTGCTAATGACAATTTGATGCATGAACCATGCGATATACCTTGCATTGGTGGGAAGATAAGCAGTGGGAAGGATCTGGCATTTTAGTTCAAGATCAGAAACGCCGAATATGGACACGGTTCCATCTATAAAGCAGGCATAAACCATCTGGCTATCGCATGAGAATGTTGCATGCGAGATTCTTGAGGAATCTTCTGGAACCCACTGCCAAAACAAAAGTAAAGATGATATTGTTTCACTTAATCATCAACAGCACACAAAGAGTAAAAGCTTAGATGTGCATATGAGTGAGAGGGAGAGAGGGAAACCTGTTGTACAAGGGCTAATTCTTTGGCATCATAAATCGAAAGCTGAGACTCATGTACAACGAGGAATTGTACTTGATCCAGATGAAACTGGACCTGGGTGCCCACTACCGGGATTCTATCATCAGGCAACCGCAAGAGTGTGCTTTTACATTTCCCCCAGCCATCAAGATCCCAGGTGACAACCTGAAGTTAGAGAAAAACAGTTATGAGTTTTCGGCCAAATCAAACCACAATTTACCAATGAGTCACAAAAGAGCAAGACCTTGAGAGTGAGGTAGTTATAAAAGGTCTCAGGCATATGCATGATGTAAAAATCCATCAAAAACCAACCTGATCATCTGCTCCAGAAGAGACAAGCACATTCATGGCATTAGAGAAAGCAAGGCCAGTGACTATTCCGGAATGACCCTCGAGCTTGCTTTTAACCTGCGTGAATAAATGCAACAACATTGTCTGGATGTCTCTTGAAAACAGTAACATTGCAGGCAATTGTATAATTCTTAAGGGGGGAGGGGAACATGCCTTTGCCAGACGGACATTATATATCAATATGGTGGAATCATCCATTCCAATAGCAACTATGTTGTTATCTTGAGGGTGGAAAGCTAGACATGTTGCTGCGGGTGATGGAGGCATAATAGTCGTCATTGTCTGCGCTCCACAAAAGATTGAGAAAGGTCAATATGAATCCTAAAAGCAGTATGCAGAGACAGATGCTTGAATCTAATATTTTGAAATTATCTAGCAACCATATTGTATTTTATGTTAATGAACAATAGTTGGTAGAAACTAGAAAGTGGACTCAAGCTTTTATTTGGAAGAGATAGAAAAGTAAGTTTTTCCAGAGTAATAAATGTGACACAAACCATCATATGTGTGATTATAACTGGCATGTCTGCAGTACTCAAATTAATTAGTTCTAACTCAGTGAAAGAGAACCAATTCAGGTTATTAAACTATTATTCATCTTTGAGCTCATCAAAAATTGGATGGAATTCCACATAATGCACTAAAATTCAGGTAACCTTAAATGTCAACATGTTGAACAAGGAAATTATCCCTCCTGATGCTGACAATAGATATGAATCATTCTTTGAAAGAGCCAAACAAGGCACAGCCTCTTCAAGCTTGCTTCCTGTAAGGTCATTGGTCATCAGTCTAGAGCAGTGTCTTGGTTGCCACAATTGAGGGCGAACATTGGTTGTAGCCTACATTGAATGTCTCGACAAAATCAGTTCCAGAACTTCCAAGTGATGAAGAACTACAAAGTGTTAGTAGAAAATTTTAAGTATTACTTGGTTCTTTGTTACCTTTCCTTTCAAATTAAGGTCATTCTGAGGCCATTTCCAAAGTAAATGAGTGGCATTTGAAGCTAATGCCAATATGGCATTACCTGCATTGGTGTATATCAGCCTTGATATCTGCAGTGGTCAGAGAAAGAGCTTATGATAACGTTACTCTGCAGTTTGTAACCTGATTAATTAAGCCTTAGAAGGTTCAGAATCTTAGAAGTTTCACTCTCTCAATGCAATATTTTAAAACTTTATATAACCCAGTTGAAAGCATAGAATTACAATTATATGCAAATAAATTTGATCTTGTAAAATCCTTCTCATATGCATGAAAACAGTTCCTATTGAGGATGTTACCTTATCTGCTTTCCCACAACCACTAATTTGCAAGAACTGGCACTGAGAAGGCCTGTTGATTCGGAAGACCTTACAAACATCTAATTTGTTACTGGCTTTGTCAATAAATTTATTTTTCACAGCCTTTAAATTTTCCTCATCACAATTCTGCAGGAAGGCTAATATGTCAGCACGTGACATATGCTCCAATAAGAATGGACTTCCATCAGAAAGTGATAGCATATGAATCCTAGAAAAAAAAATCATTTCATGATTACTCACAGCTGGGACACATCCATCAGCTTCTCCAGAACTAGCAACAGTAGAACTTGGATTTATTACAAGCTACACCAAACACACAGAATCAGGAAAGATTTTTCTACTCAAAGCAGTAGGGTAACAACTAAGATGCAGACCTTTCTCAAAGCATCAGAAACATCTGAAGTGGAATCAACAAAACCATTTAGTGAGACATTCAGCAACTGAAGACCACAATCTGTAGCCAAGATCTTGATTTTGTTGTCGTTTGCAATAACAGCCAACAAGGTGCTCTCCTTGTTGAATCGAATACGTGGGTTTGGCTTCAAATCAGAAAAGAAGTAGATGTCACTACCTTCTTTTTATATGTTATATTTAAATTAACATGATTTCCAACAAAAAGTGTAATTTTCAACCAGAATAATTCAGAACTCTCCCCGTAACATTTCTCAAGAAACAAGATTGAAAGACAGAAGAACTTACTGGTAAGCCTCCTTCTGCATTGATAGTTGTCAAAAGCTCAACCTTGTCCATATCCCATATTTTAATTATGTGGTCATCAGCTGCAGCCAAGAACTTGTCCTTGATTGTACCAAACTGTACAACAGCTGACGAATTTTTGCAAAGTCCTTGGTAGGTTTTTTTTGCACTACATTCACTTTCATTCCATTCAACAAGGAATGACTCTCCATTTTTATTAGTCCCACATGAAAAAAGCCTGTGAAAGAGTTCATTTATAACACCAAAAAGTTTTGCTCATTTAGAAATACAACCTTTCACATCATGAATGGATGTTCATGGAAGAAAAATCAAACCTTTTATTATTAGAACTATATGCCATTGTCATGCATGCCAGACCAGGAGCATCAAAATGAACTCTGGCTCCATACTCATCAGATAGCCATGCTTTTATCTTCCCATCCACAGATGTTGAAAAGATAAACTGGAGGAAAAAGTAAAACTTGTCTCATATAATCACCAACAAACAAGATAGAAGTGAAATACCCCACATTACCAGTATAATTGAATCAAGAGTAATTCTTACATGGATATTATCATTGCAATGAGGGCAGAGAGAATAAACAGGAGCTTCATGGCCTTCTAAATTATGTATTTGTACTCCAGTATTCACATCCCATACCTAAAATAAATCACTAGCTGATTGATTAGTTTCTCCATGATGAGAATTTTCTATCGGAGATAAAAAGACCATTTAAAAAAAATACACCTTAATCATCTTGTCATCACCGCCAGTTATGACTACGAGTTGCTTATTAGGTTTAGAGAATGTTAAATCATTAACGCCACCAGCATGAGCATCAATCTAAATTTTCCAAGAAAAAAAAAAAAGTAAATGTCAGATTCGGATCAGCAAAATCGATCATTGTAGAATCGGATAAAACAAATGAAGCTACCTCCAACTGCTGCTGAATGTCAGCACCACCATGGTAAGAATACAATTGCACAATATGTTTTGAATATGCAACCCCTATTTAAAGGCAGAGCAAAAAAATATGGTTCAATCATAATGATATCTGAATCACTGCATATTATTTCTGAACAAATTTTCCTGTATCTCTTTAAACTTACCAAAGAAAGAACCATTAGGACTCCAAGCAACACAAATAACAGACATGCATGGATCTTTCATCATGGCTGTCTGCATACATTCAAATCAGTTAATATCATGCAACTGACTACGTTCTTGCACTAAGATATATAAAAGGTCTAGAAGGGGACAAACCTTGAACATCATTGAGCATGCTCCAATATTCCAAACCATAAAATTTCTTGAAAGCATTTTTTCCCCTGAATTAACATCCCACAACCCTATGTCCCCAATGTTGGTTCCAACTGAAAGAAACAAAAGTAATAGGTAAACATCACTCAAAAAAATTATTCATTCAAATAATCTCTATAAAGTTGACAAGCAGTAAGGGAGGGAGGACACGCAGGTAAATTAACCTAGAAGAAATGTCTGGTGTACAGGATGAAAATCCATGCTCATTGGAGAAGACCCCTCATTCAATATCCGTGCAACAGTCTTGGGCAAGTCAGGATGGTTGATTGGTTCCATATTTTGAAGCATATCATCATTCACGAAGATAATAGGCAAGTCATCAGAAATGATGCATTCAGGGCTGTGATTTTGACCAGGATGCAGAATAGTAGACGTGGCCTAAGCATGGAAGCAAATGATAAATTTTAGAGTTAGCAGTGAAAAGTAAAGTTGCAGTCAACTTGATCCAGGTTACCTCATCTTCAGCTCCCAATAGGCTTTTTTGAGATATAGTATGGGAACCCCCAACATTATTTGAAGTTGTAGCTACCAAATAGGAGGTAATAAAGGTAAGAAAAGCATTGTGAAATGTACAGAATGAATATATAAAATCACATTAATTCTGATATCACCAAAAAAATTGTTATAATCACTACCTAGTGTTATTGGATCACTGAGACAGATATCTTCATTAGATACAGCATGAGTTACAGTAGATGGACCAGAAATCCAGATGGCTGGGAAAACTGGCACTGATGCATCTTGCAAAGGCTAAACAAGAAAAAATCAATCATTTCTTAAGTATCATAATATAGATAATTACTGGCCTCATAATTGTTGGGAAGAAGGAAAACTACCAGAACATTTTCCTTTTCCTTACCAGTGGATTCTCAGGTGACTGCATGAACAAATGGTTCTGTTCCCATTGACAAACATGATCCTCAAAGAGGGTTGTTACATCAGGATTTGGCTGAGGATATTTACATTGAATGTGCTGCCAGTTCAGACTGTCAAAGCAGAGAGCAAAATTAGTTCTATCTCAATGTCTAACAGGAAGTATAGAAATAAAGAAAAGTTGAATAGATGGTGAAGCTACAACAGATAGATTTAAAAGTCATTTCATTTAACATAATCAAAGCGTTGAATGAATTTAATATTTTACAGAGAAAAGGTTAATGAACTATAAAGGAGAAGGCAAACCAACAACTGAGACAAAGGCTGCTACCCTTGATTGATGAGACGTCGCAACCTTTGGCTTTTGACGCTTGGAAATTTCAATTTTTTTTGGAAAACAGGATTTGCCTCGATAAGTTTCTTAAGTTCTCCCATCAAAATTTTCCTTGAAGACTCCAAATCTCCAAACATGGAAAGCGACTCATGTTCCCTGTCAAACCGAGATGGATCTTTTAACTCTCCTACATCATGCAAATGTTACCAAAATCTGAAATCAAGAGACTAGTATAAAACATGTACCTGAAATCATCTAAAGTTAAAAGCTGAGTCATTTCTCTGAAAAGCTCTTCATTGGCATGAGCAAAAACTTTCAAGTCCTTCATCAGAATATCCAAAGCTTTTGCACGATCCTTACTGTACATTGTGCAATCAACCAATCTCATATAAAATAAAAGCTAGACACATAATATCTAAGTGAAGACGCTTACAAGAATCTCTTGTAGCAAAAAAAAAACTAGCTTACTTGTCTAACGCCTCAAGGAAATTCAGCTTTCTGATTTCAAAATAAATCTTCTTCGAGTACTTATTGTCATTGACACTTGTGAAGCCAGAAAGATATTTCTCAACTTTGTTCCACTTTCCATTCAGCACCATATCTTCAAAAAACTCCATGTCAAAGTAGCATCCACTTTCACGCTCAAGCCTACAAAACAAATCAGTTAAAAGAAGAAGATATACATGAAAAACATTGGAATTTGAGTACATGATGATTGGTAGCGTACATATGAGCTGTTCTTTTATATCCTTCATCGTTGCAAAACTGTAAGATCAGGAAAAGAAGTTCTTTATTGAGAGTAGACCTCTTCTCAGCAGCCATTCCACCTCCCCGAAACTTCTTCAAGTATACTCAGTAGTGAATTTCACAAAATATATATATATATATATAGAAAAAATATATACAAGTAACAAATTTTCGAAACGGAAAAAACAAAATTTCTCAAATTTCCCTCTAATCAATTTCTTAGTTATTGACTAAATAGAGTAAAGGTTCAGCTTTATTTGAAGAACTCACATTCAACAGATAATCTCGTCTTGAACGCTCAGCAATTAAACTTTTTGAAGTAATTCTCTAGCAAACAAGTTGAAATGGATCAAAAATCGACACCGATCATCAACCAAGACAGCCAAAAAAGCAAACCACGAAGCGCCGACCGGAAAGAGAAAGCGATAAAATTACCGTGAAAGTTGAAATCACTTCTAGTCTTTTACGCTTCATTCGTTTATTTTCTCATTGACCAAACAAAACTTAAGTTCCGATTGAAGATCAAAACAGATAAATAGAAGAAGCTAACCACAAAAAAAAGCTAATTTAAATTATCCAATCACAAATTACGGAAACGATCGAGGTTAAATCGTTAATATCGAGGAATTTAGAATTTAAAAAGATAACTTTGACCAATCAGAGCTGTTTCTTTGAGCCTCAATCGGATTTGGAGAGAAGAAAACAAAAATTAAAGTGAAAAAGATATGGAAATATACAAATGAAAGAAGAAAAAGAAAAGAGAAAAAGCTTTTTCAAGGACTCACCTGAAAATCAAACAAAAAACGAGGCGATCCAGCTAGCTTAAACAGAGACCATAGTCCTTCAGTCCTTCTAGCTCGAACGGAAAAGAAGCAGAGAGAGTTCTGAAATTAATACTGAAGAAAAAAATGAAAGGGCAGGAACTGATGGCCACGTGTCATTTGTAAAACAGAAGTGATAAGTACTCGGGCTTATATAATTCAGTTGCACTGGGTTCCAAAAGTGGGCCCACTGCGTGACAAATGTTTTGCGATGCCAATGAATAAGAAAGACCGTAGGAGTAAGAGATTCAAGGAAACTAATAAATAATTGTAATAAATTAAACAAATTAATAAATAATTAGATTAATTTAAGTTTACAATTGATGAGATTTGAATTTGAAATTTTAGAGTTTCAGAACCTCTTCTTTGTCACTAAGTCAAGATCTCATTGGCTATTTGATATGCTTTTTAAATTTTAGAAATCGGATTAATTGGTACATATTTTTTAGAGTATATTAAAAATAATAAAATAAAATACGTGACAACTTCTTTATTTGTGGAATTAAAATTTTTTTATCAATGTATAAAATATGGATTCAAAAATAAATTTTTTGTTTCTTTATTTAAAAATGGATATCTTTTGAAATATCATGCACTCTTGAAATTAAGAATGAAAATCGAGAAAATATTGATAAAAAGAAAATTTTGTTAAACGACAGGGTCTTATTTGATTTAGGCTTCAAATTTTTTAATTTTTTTTCTTTTTATGCATTTTTTGTCAAATATTAAATTTTTTTGGTGTAAGCCAAATATTATACCTTAATAAAGGATTTAAAATGGGTTTACCACTGATTTGTAATATTAGATAAATGTAAAACCATAAAATGTGGCTCATTTAGTGATTAATCGAGATAAATATTAATGGTTTAATTATTAATTATATTTAATTAAGTATGATATTATCTTGAAGAATCTTGAGTATATTACACCATTATTCATTGATTTTTGTCTAAAGTCCCTTGATTCATTGAACTTTAATTTATCTTAATAAAATCACTAAAGTTATTATGTATACTAAATTTAGTCACTTGAACCAATTTCAATTTATAAATTGACAAAAAAAAAGATGGGCATGTAAGTTTCTATCACTTACAAGATAGTAGTCATTCTTTAGATAAATTCTTGGATGAAATCTATCACTATGCTCTCTAACCTTGTCTACTTCAGTGCAGGGTCCATTAGGAGAGGAGAGTAATCTATCCATCTAGCTACCAATTAAAAAAAGATCTCTCTAAGATCCAAAAAGAAATCGACAAGATTAAAGATCAAAATCCAAATAAGATTTTGATTAAAGTTTTATGAGTATAATAATGTAATTTACTCCAAATTTTTTATTTTAAAGTTAATGATTCTAATTATAGTAAAGACAAAAGGGAACAATAGACCTCCTAATTTAGATCAACGTGGTAAATATTAACAAAATGTTTGGGCAGTAAACTGTTATTATTATTTTTCTTTACAACAGATCCAATTACTGCTCAGTGCTTACCAATAGACCTGCTCAAGGGCCAGGCTACCCGTCCAAGCCCGAAAGTCCGTTCTAAATTTGATCGGGCTTGGACAAAAATATTTGATAAAAAACGGGCTTGGGCAAAATTTTTAGGCCCATTTAAAAATCGGGCCGGGCCTCGGGCTTGCCTTTCAAAGCCCGAGCTCGGCTCGGCCCGAATTATTATTATTTTTTAGTTTATATATCTTTTTTAATATTAATTAAATTTTTATATATATTTACTAATATAATATAATTATATGTATATAAAATATTATTGAATAATAAATATGATTATAAATATTTAATATGAAAATTGATATATAAATTTTGACAAATTAAATTAAAATTTAGAGGATATAAAATAATAAAAAACAAATAAAATTAAAATACAAAAAAATTATTTTCTGATCGGACTCGGACTTGTAGTATAAAAATGAAAACGAGCTTGAACAGAAAAATTAGACCCGAATATCGAGTCGGGCTGAACTTGAACGTGTAAAAATCTTATTATTACCTGTCATAGGCTCGGTCCATGAGCAGGTCTACTTACCAAGAAAGGCAAAAGAATTAGGCTACATTTGGCCTTAAAGCATTGGTTCAACGGGCACTATTATGCATTAAAACCGTAGAGAATCCTCCTGGTTGTTTTGAAATTCTTCGTTAACGTGCCAAGCGAAATCACTCAACATTAAAAGCATGATTGGCCTTTACAGGCAAGTTGGACTTTTATGGGATTTTCAAGGCAATTTCAGGCGTTACCATTTTGCCGATGCATGCATCTTACTTTTAATCTTATTTAAATACTTAACTCGAATCAAACCCAGGATAAAAATCAACGTCAACAATTCAACATTAAGCTATAATATTTAAAAGAGCAATATAATTAAACTCGTCAGCAAATCAAGCTCATGACTAAATTTTGCATAGAAATTTCTTGAATCAAAACTAAATATGATTCGAGACATTGTATTATTAATAGAGAATATTATTTTAAAAATTTTAAACTCGAAGATGATGATGAATTTTGAATAAAATTTCAAAACGTTACTCGAATTTAATTCAATCCAAATTTTAAGCCCTTCTAATCAAATAAAGCCTTAAGCTTTAGTTAACTTTTGTTGCTTTTTTCCAACAGGAGAAAAAAAAAAAAGGAAATTTTTGAAGTAAGGAAGCATTTTATATTTGACGTGATTCCATCGACGCATTTAGAGCCAGCCAGGAAAGTTTAGTGCTACTGTCCGTGACTTCAGAATTGTGTGCTTTTTCCCGTGCGTAATGCGTTATTTTGCACTTCGGAGTTTGGACCACACGCACAAGAAAAAAGAAGACATTAATATTGTCCGCACGTCAGATGGAGAGAGCCATGCATTTACTCCGACTTGAGTTGCTCTCACTCGCTTTTCTCAGCGTGTGATTTAGACTTCGGATAGAACTTTTGGTAGGGTCACTCGCCAAGTCTAGACTAAATAAAAATGGTAATGTATCTTGATATTAAACTTACCTATTAAGTCATTTATACACCTTGCATGCCTTGTTAAATATATGAATTATTAGCCAATGAGACATTGGTTTAGTGGCAAGAAAGAGGTTCTGAGACTTTGAGGTCCTAGGTTCGAGTCTCACTAAGTGTCAGTTTGAGTTAGTTTATTTGTTATTTGTTTAGTTTGTTATTATCATTTGTATGTTGATTGTGATTTTAACTTTGAATGAGAATATACTACTAAAAAAAATATGGATTACTATCCAATAAATTATTAGTAAAATTTTTTGATTTCACAGACAAGATTAAAGATAGTTATTCTATATATTGTTAATGAAGTTTTTTGATTCGAAAAACGATTTTAAAATGATGATACATGTATTATATTATTTATTTATTTTTTAAATATTTTAAATGACATGTGTCATCATCTTAACTTTGTTTGTGAAGTTAAAAAAACTCCACTAACGATGTATACAACAATTATCCTAAAATTACAATGATGATACATATTTTAACATTATTTATTAATTTATTTAATAATTTAAAAAAATATGTGTCACCTTATTAATTTTGTTCATGAATTCAAAAAACTTCATTAATAATGTATTTGATAACAATTCAAAACATATATTTATTTATGATATAATAAAAATATATAAAAGTAGCTATTTTCATATAGTATATGTGCCTTTTATATTTTTTTTAGTTAAAAATTCAAATTTTTTACTCTCTCAATTTAAGAAATGAAATCCCAAAAAAGGAAAAACAGATTTTAAAACAAATAAGATTTTATTCCTTTTTAGTTTTTACCAATAAATTTAAAATCAAAACTTTCCACCTCAAAATCGAGAGATTATAAGGAACTAATGACAATAAATTTTTAATCACTTTTTTTATTTAGTGTGATATTTAATTTTTATCGATATTTATTTGTTAACATTTACCAAACTTTTTTATTTCTTTGGATAATTGAAAAAAATTATTCAAAATAAAAAATATAGTTTTAACTTTTTTTTCTTCGCTAAGTATGAAAACGTTTTATGCAATCAACTAGCGACTGCTATTCACTTGCTCACAAATGGGTGGAGATTGCATCTCAGCTGTTATTGTCATCTTTTAACAAAGTGGAGACAGCTGTCGGCTGAGTTTTTGTCGGGGACCCAGATTCACACCTGTGAACTCCCACAGCTTATCATGCAAACGGTTATCACGATAGGCGCACGTACTTATCCCCGAAGTGTAGTGTCTCTATATAATTCACCACTGCCTAGTCCCCTTGGAAACAAAAGCCAAGAAGCGGCAGCCTCTTGGGAAGAGGGTTGCTTTGATAGAGAGAAAAACAAGGTGGAGAGAAACTGAGAAATCTCGAACTCTCTGTTTCTTTCATTTGCTCTGGTTTTTCTCTGTTTTGCAAGTAAGCCTTATGCCTATCGCTTTCTCCTTTTTTCACCTTTAGTCTCTTTTTTTCCTACATGAAATTGCTTTTATACCATATTCACAAGCTCACATGCTCTTTTCATCACTCTCTGCTTTATAGCATCTTGAATTTCAACACACTGACGTACTAAAGGTACTTTACTGTTTTTGATCGGTGCACAAAACCATAGAATCTTTCGATTTGGGCTTATCAATTTGAAGAAATATCATGTTTTCTTTTCACCCTCTTCTGGGATTCTTTCAGAAGGTTCAACTTCAATCTATAACCTTTGGTTTCATTTTGATTGAATTCGATCCTGAGTTTGTGTTCTAAAACCGAGTTTTGATGCTTTTGTTTCATCTTGAAAGTCTCACCACCAGATTTGGTGTTTCTTTGTTTGTTTGTTACTCTTTTTCAACTGGAAAGTGATTTTACCCAGAATTTGTGACGAAAGATACAAACTTTGGATTCAGGGCTTCATGCTTCAACCATGTTTGATAATCTCTTGTAAAAGTAAATAAATAGAAAAGAAAAGTGGTCCTTTTTCATCTTAGTTTCTTTTCTGTTTCCGTCTTATGTGAGAATCTCTCTCTTTCTCTCTTTTTATCATTGTTAGAGTTTCATTTGGAAGCTGTGGAGATAAGAAGTTTTAGTTTCAATGACGACTTCGCTTAGCAGAGATCTAATCTTCCTGATCCTGCAGTTCCTCGACGAGGAAAAGTTGAAGGAAACTGCTCACATGTAAATTCCAACCCAATTCCCAATGCATTACTGTTAGCAGTATGGATTTCTTTCACGTTTCATTGCTTTAATATGCCCTTTGTTCAATGTTCTAAACAGCCTTGAGCAGGAATCAGGACTGTTTTTCAGCATGAAGTACTTTGAGGACCTGATCCTCGGCGGAAAATGGGATGAGGTTCAGCAGTATCTTTCTGGGTTCACTAGAGTTGATGACAATCGTTATTCCATGAAGATATTTTTCGAAATCCGCAAACAGAAATACCTTGAGGCATTGGACAAGTAAAACTAAAGTCTTTTGAATCTTAAAAGATTTTACAAATTGATTACCAGGCTTCATTTGTTGTCTTTTCCTGTGTTTTGATGGCATTGCATTGGTCAGGCATGATAGGGGCAAGGCTGTCGATATCCTCACCAAGGATCTTAAAGTTTTCTCCTCTTTCAATGAGGATTTGTTCAAGGAAATCACTCAGCTGCTAACGTTAGATAATTTCAGGTATTTTTTATTATTTTGAAGAATTTTTAGTTTCGATATTAATTTCTTGTTAGGCTGACTTTAGTGCATTACTTGGTTTCTGCAGGGAGAATGAGCAATTATCAAATTATAGAGATGCAAAGACAGCAAGAACAGTTATGTTGATCGAGCTCAAGAAGCTTATTGAGGCAAATCCTCTTTTCCGTGACAAGCTGCAGTTTCCTAACCTTAAAAGTTCAAGGTTACGGGTGCTCATTAATCAAAGGTAAACTTCTCTTTGAAGATCACCATGATAAAAGGCACTGTTTTATTTTCTGATTGAATTGCTAAGGTGTTACTAACTACTGTTGTGTTGAGTTGAGTGTGGATTCGGACAGTAAAAGCAAACTAATTTTGGTTTACATCTGACGCACAGCTTAAACTGGCAACATTCGCTTTGTGCAAATCCTAGGCAAAATCCTGACATAAGAACTCTTTTGGTGGATCACAGTTGTAGAAATTCCAGTGATCCATACACACAACTTGCCACAAGCAATCAGCTTATATTATCTGCACAAAAAACAGAAGGTTTTCTTCCAATGTGTGCAAATGGGGTAAGCACTTGGGTTGACTTGGTTTTCTGCACATCTTATGCTGATTTTCACAAAATTTATGAAGACTTATTTCTACTCTTTGTCCTCCATAAGCCATTCCAACTTGCACCAACACCAGTTCAAGCTCCTTTAAATGCATGGGTGTCAACTGCTTCAAGCATGAGTCATCCAGTAGTTTCTGCCCCAGGAGTTGGTCTGGGTGGCCCAACAAATCCCAGTAAAGATCTAAATTTGTTTTTTGAGTGCTGAACAAAGGTTGTACATTCAAATTTCTGATTTCTAAATCTGTTCTATTGCTTGTTGTAGCTGCAGTGTCAAAGGGTCCTGGGGATTCCATCAGCATGTTAAGGACAAGTCACTCTGCAATTCCTGACAGGGTGAGTGAGTTTAGTACACTTCTGTTTCAGGGGGAATGCTAGGGGTAATCATTTTTACGGTCATATTTTAACACTCTTCATCTTATTAGATCTCGTCACTTCTTAGTTTTACATGAAAATAGATAACCCATGTGAAAAGTAAAAAGCTAAAATATGTGAATACCAAAAAATATTTTTCAAGTAATTTGTAATTATAGGTAAGCGATATTCATGTAAAATTAAGAAGTGAAGTGGCCCAATAAGAGTGAGAGTGTTAAAAGTGACTGTTAAAAGTGAATTGTCCCTAGCAATAGCATTATTCCTGTTTCAGTTACAGCCTATTATATTCACAGTTTTATTCATGTTGGCCAGATAATGCTACCAGGAATGAGTCCCTCTCAGAGTAATAGTTTGCAGTTTAACATGACCGAAGAATTGCCCAAGACTGTTGCACGCACATTGAACCAAGAATCAGTTCCCACAAGCATGGACTTTCATCCTAGTCAACAAACTTTCCTTCTGGGTTAGTTTTGTTTTCTTATGGTGATTATTTCAGATATTTTTTTGTTCGGTTGGCTTCACTTCATATTGACTAGTGTTTCTTGCATGATGTTATATCAGCTGGAACCAACATTGGAGAAATAAGTTTGTGGGAACTTAGTACTCGAGAGAAGTTAGTTTCAAGAAATTTTCAGGTGTGGGATATTGGAGTAAGTTCGATGACATTAAAGGTATGTTGCCTTTGAAAATAAGTAAAAGAATCTAAAGAAACTATTCCTTTTCCTTTCTCTTTTCCAAGATGATCTCAATTCTCAATAAATCTTTGCAACTCAGGCGGCTTTGATAAAAGATCCATCTGTCTCGGTAAGACGTATATTATGGAGTCCAGACGGTTCTTTATTTGGTGAGATTGAGCATATAGCATCACTAGGTGTTTGAAATAACTAACCAATTTAATAGCATTATTGTTCATAATCTCTTGCTTTCTTCCCAAACAGGAGTTGCATTTTCTAAACATATAGTGCAGTTGTACACTTACTTTGGAGGGAATGACATTCGACAACATTTGGAGGTGTGTTCTCATATCTTTTCTCTCCCATTTATCAAAGTTTATTGGTATTTTTGCTCTAATGAAATATTACCTTTGATTTCTAGATTGACTCTCATATTGGTGCTGTAAATGATCTAGCATTCTGTAACCCCAGTAAGCAACTTTCTGTTATTACTTGTGGTGATGACAAGACCATCAAGGTTAGTTATGATCGAGTATTTACTTTTTCATTCGTAAGAAAAAAATAGATTCTGTATAGTGATTTTCTCGACTTTAGGTGTGGGTTGTAGCTACCGGCTCTAAATTGTACACATTTGAAGGTCATGAGGCTGCTGTACATTCTGTCTGTCCTCATTACAAAGAAAACGTCCATGTAAGGACTCTGCTTGATACACAGAATCTGCTGATACATATTTTCTTGTTTTGCATGGTGTAGCTTATATGATTCTTTTATCAGTTTGTCTTTTCAACATCTGTGGATGGCAAGATAAAGGCATGGTTATATGACGTAATGGGATCCAGGGTCGATTACTTTGCTCCTGGTCACTCATGCGCGACAATGGCCTATAGTGCTGATGGGAAAAGGTTTGTTTGTAGGATGGTTTTGTATCATATTCCTGTTCAATGAAAAAATAGAAAACTTAGGTTCCTCTTTGAACTTATTGTAGGTTATTCTCATGTGGAACAACAAAAGAAGGGGAGTCACACATGGTTGAATGGAATGAAAATGAAGGTACTGTGAAGAGAATCTACCAAGGATTCCACAAACGTTCTTTAGGAGTTGTGCAGTTTGATACTACCAAGAACCGCTTCTTGGCAGCTGGTGATGATTATTCAGTCAAATTCTGGGACATGGAGAATTCTGTTCTTCTAATGACTATTGATGCTGAGGGAGGACTACCGGTTGGTTTCTTTTTCCTTTTGTGTAGGCAGTGGAGAAATCCTTGAATGAAAATTACATATATTGCACCATAAGAATCATTGTTTAATTTGCTGATAAACTTTTCTGATTTCAAGGCAAGTCCACGTATCCGCTTCAACAGGGAGGGTTCCTTGTTGGCCGTTTCTGCAAATGATAATAAAATAAAAATTTTAGCAACAGTTGATGGTCTTCAACTGATGCGTACCTATGAAACTCATTCACATATTGCTTCAAGACCTCCATCTGATGCTCCAGCAAAGGTAATTAACTGAGTCTAAAGTTCTATCCTTAGGATGTCTATGTGTGATTTGCTAGCTACTGAACTTCAGCCTTCAAATCCTCTTCTTGGTTTTCTATTGCATTGTCTCTATCCCATCTTAACTTTCACATGTATCAATCTTGGTATATTGACTTTAGAAATATTCTGAGGATAATCTCAAAACTAATACCTTGGGTGCATTTGATAGACTGCTGACTCAAAAAAGTTGGAGGATACCAAACCAGCATCAACTGAAGAAGTAAACCCAACAAAAGCAGGCAAGCTCACTGAAATTAGTTCACCTGCTCAATTTCGATCACTGAAACTCTCAGCTAATGTTAGAACAGATAAGGTATGATTTCCCATAGATATCACTTTCATAAATCCATCCTGTCTTCATTAGTATCTTTTCAAGAGATTATCACTTTTTGTTGATACTACCAATAAATTTATTTCGGTTCTTTTTTCTGCTCGCTAGCCAATAGAATTGTATAATCTTCCTGCAATTGCATTATCATTATTGCTTGGAACAATCTTTAAACAATTGATGGAGTAAACCATAAGACCTTTTAGTTTCATCTCAGAAACTAATCTACTGTTGTTGCCTTGTAGTAGCCATAGTTTTCTCATGGGCTTCTTTCTATTACTGCTTCAGATCACAAGGTTGATTTATACTAATTCGGGTAATGCCATTTTGGCATTAGCATTTAATGCCATTCATCTACTGTGGAAGTGGCCAAGAGATGACCTCAATCTGAGTGGGAAGGTAAGGCAACCTCCTCTGTCATCTGAATCTGCTAAACTGGAAAGCCTAATGAGCGGGACAATGTTAACATTTGGATTTGGTTGTATTCTATCAAATATTTTGTGGTGTACAGGCAACAACAAAAGTTACCCCTCAACTAATGCAACCAGCATTAGGCATATTAAAGAACAATAATCTGATTGATAGTGCCAACAAAATTGTGCCATGTTTTGCATTATCCAAGAATGACTCTTATGTCATGTCTGCATCAGGAGGCAAAATTTCCTTGTTCAACATGATGACATTGAAGGTAATCTTAGAATAAAACTTTCAATTACTTACAAATATTTTGGCAAAATTGTTGGCTAAGGTGTTCTTACGTTTGTTCTATACTCTCAAAGTATTGTTTTCTATGGTTTTAAAGTATTGCATAGTTTGCAGCACACAAAATTCTCATACAGCAGAAAGGACAATATTCCCATTTGATGTTTCACAGAGAAAAAGTATTGCATTTTCTTTAACCACTATATTTTTGTTCGGTAACTACAGACAATGGCAACTTTGATGTCTCCACCACCCGTGGCAACATATCTTGCTTTTCATCCTCAAGATAACAATGTAGTCGCTATTGGCATGGGGGATTCAACCATTTACATATATAATGTTCGTGTAGACGAGGTATGTTTTATTTATTTATTTAATTTATTCAAGGACTAACATCTTCATCCATATGCACTAAAGAGAACTCAGAGATGTTCATATTCTTTCCTATGGAAGGTCAAGAGCAAGCTTAAGGGTCACTCTAAAAGAATCACCGGCCTTGCCTTTTCCCATCTGTTAAATATACTTGTTTCTTCTGGAGCTGATGCTCAGGTAGAGTTTTTCCCTGGCATGCATATACAAAAACTTTTGGCTCTTTGTCATGCCCGGTTTTATTATAGCTTGATATGATAAACTCTTGTATTTTTACAGATAATTGTGTGGGACTTGAGTCATTGGGAACAGCAGAAGGGCTGTTTCTTGCAAACTCCTGCAGGAAGGACACCCACAGCAAGTTCAGATACCCAGGTTCAATTTCAGCAGGATCAGATTCACTTGCTTGCTGTGAATGAGACTCAACTCACCATATATGACATGAGGAACCTGGAGTGTTTAAAGCAGGTATTTTTATATACACGAGTGGAGTGGTTTGTTAGCAAAGAAATGAGGAAATTTGAGTATTGTTCCATTGGAAATTTTAAAATCAAATGTCATGTGTTTTCTCAGTGGACTATAGGAGAAGCTTCAGCACCAATCTCCCATGCAACATTTTCATGTGATAGTCAGTTAGTGTACAGCAGTTTCTTGGATGGAAAGGTGCTCATATTCAGTGCTTCAAATCTTCAACTACAACGCCAGATAAATCCCACTGCTTATCTTCCCTCTGATATCAGGTACTTGAATGTCTGCTTTTGTCAATGACATATATCTCCCAAGATATGCTTGATTAGGCCTTGATTCACTGAGAATCTCTTGCACATGCACTCACATATCTAAGCTTCTCATATTCTTGCTCCCACGAAATGACCATATCAATAAATTTTCGGATGATGCCTTCACAAAATCCCTGTTTAATGAATCTTCAATTATGACAATATGGTTCCATGGTTATTTTCTTCTTGATGATTCATTGATAACAGATTTGGACCAGGCAATTTATGTTCGGCTTCATTTATGTTTGTAAGATTTGAAGTCTAATTATTCTTCAATGCATCCATTGCAGCTCAACTGTGTATCCACTTGTGGTTGCTGCACATCCCCAAGAACCTAACCAGTTTGCCATAGGCCTATCGGATGGCAGCGTTTATGTCTTTGAACCACTTGAATCAGAGAGTAAATGGGATGTGCCCCAACGCATTGAGAATGGCTCGACAAGCAGCGTTTCTCCTCAAGTTACAGTCTTTGATCGAACCCAGGGCTAATAATCTGAACTTTGAACAAACCAATCTTATTCTGTTATAGGTTATGTACCTTTCTATGTAAAACCTGATAGACAGCTAGAGTTTATCTTCTACAAATATGAAGTGAATGGTGGTAGGTTTGATTTCAAGGCTAAAACTCCACCTAGAATTTGTTTTGCCCTTCTAAAATATAGTATTCTTTCATGGTAAATTATCTTATCTCGTGCCTAGTAAAGACGGATTTCACCAAAAATATTAGTAAAATGACAAAAAGACGAATTCAGTACACAAAATTCTTACATTTTGGAGTTTGTGGAAGGTAATATGTAGGTAACTCTTGTCAAAATTATTTTCATTATTTGAACCCATAATCTTTAAATTACAAAAGAATAACTTTTACGATTGCACATCCTTATCATAAGGTATATTGGGATGTTTTCAGATTATGTCTCTCATCTTATCTTTGGAATTGCTACACTACTCCTTCTAAGCTCAGTCCGTTGGGTTAAATGTAGGCTATAGGCCCAAAGCTTGATGCCGGGCCTAAAGCAAAACTGAAAGATATGATTTTTTAAAGGAAAATATTATTGGGATAATGCCCAAAATTATATGGTCAAAGCTAATGCTTAACAAAATCAATGGCAATTATGCCCGTTTCCTGATTAGATCGCACCGTTATGATTGTGTCCAGACAAAGACAAACAAAAAAAATCGGACGATGCCGATTCTAGCTGTCATCCATAACTTCAAGACCGACAGTGACTTTATCTCTCACATCGACACTCTTTCTAGAACCATGTTCTCCTCCAAAACCCTAATCTCATGAGCCCCAAATTGTCCAAAAACCTAATCCAATCTTTAACTTTCGGGTTCGTTTCTTTTTATTCCTCCCAAGATTTTTGGCTCCAGAGCTCTACGATATGTCAAGGGTCACGGAAATGGAAAGTCTTCCCCCGAACGATGTCGCCCTGGACATTTTCTCGGGCTTTGCACTGCAAGCTATGGTTGTCGAGACCGCCATTGTTGTTACAAAGTCTGTCGCTTGGTTGCTTATGATGGTATAATTTTCTTTCCTTTTTTCCATATAATTTACCCTCAATTTTTTTGGTTCACTGGTTTTGACATGTGAGTGGTCTATGCTTTCTAGGGATTTATTATTTTCCATGAATTATTGGGAAAGTTCACAACCTTTTTGTGATAATTTGGACCTTTGGTTACATTGTTCTAGAAACTAGAAGCTTCCAATTTTCGGCTTCAATGCAATTTTTGTTTCTAATCTTTTTGAGGATGGGGATTTTGTTATTTTGCCTAATAGGTTGTTTAGAATATTTTGATTCTCATATAGTGTAGTAGGATGTTGAGGAAGAACTTCATGTGTTTATAGAGGAAAGGGTGTAATAAGGTATAAAGAGTTTTTGAAAGCATTGATTGAGTTGATATGAAATGTTAATGACGTCAAGAGCAAGCCACTACTTTACTGATTCGAGAGCAGTTTGTTGATCTTATTCGTTTATGTGTTTGGGTGTGAGAATGCTTGTTTGTTATTTGGTTTAAAACTGTGTAATTCAATTGGCAATGGGTACTCTCATTTCTAAAGTTGTGTCCTTTGATGTGGCGATCCGCACACTTGTTACACATTGCTCACAAACTGCACTTTGGAAGAACACTGTTTTTCTCCTCAGCATGAGTTTGTTGTCTTTTTTCCAGATGGGAACTCTGCCTAATGGAATTGATGTCTTCATCAAAGAGCCTGAGGCATATGCAGGGTTAGTTGCATTAATTATTTTGCCTAACTTGTCCTTGTTCGTCTTCTGTGGAATGGGGAAAAATGGTCAATTTGTTTTTGCAGGTTTCCACTTGAGCAGCTTCGTGCGGTGAGGAAACCTGGTCCTGATAACAAGGATGCCAGTGACACTGAGGATGATGATGAGGAGGACGAAGATGAAGTAGCAGATGATCAAGATGAAGATGGAGGTGAGGAGGAAGATGGATCTGCTGAAGATGGTGAAGATGAAGGGGATCCAGAGGATGAATCCAAGGCTAACAAGGATGCTGGCAGTGGAGAGGATGATGATGAGGACGACGACGACGACGACGACGATGATGGCGATGAAGAGGAAGAAGAGGAAGAGGAAGAGGAGGAGGAGGAAGAAGAGGAGGAAGAGCTTCAGCCACCAGCTAAAAAGAGGAAATGAGCTTGAATCTCATTTTCTTGTTTTCTATTTTGTCTTGCTGAGGTTAGTGGTACGGTGTAGTGGGACGCTGGGATGGGCATATTCAGGCTGCGAACTACGGTATTTGTCTTAATTTGAGTAGAGAAGATTGTGACATTTCTGGAAGTCAGACTTGTTTGATATTTCCTAATACAGTTCTAGTATCATTTTATAAGCTCTGCTTCATTCTTTTCTCCCCTGCACTTTTGCATGACTTGCTAGTTGCTCCTTTGAGGGCTACATTTATGCTTCACTACATTGCTTCTGGAAGATGTTTGGATCCACAGTTATGCATCACTACGTTGCTTCTGAAAGATGTCTGAGGGCTGGAATCCCTTGCATGCATGCATGCATGCTTCAGTCGTGTTGAGTGTAGCGGCAACTATTGCTAACAAATCTTACCTTGTGTTTCTTTTCCAGTTCTGACAGAGCGAACAGTGATGTCGTTCAAGGAGCAAAGACAAAACCCTGCATTTTAAATTACAAAGAACTTAAACCAAGTTGTCTTAAAATTCTTTTTATTGTCTCAATGTGCACTACTTTTTCTCCATGATTGCAGAGATGCAAGCAAGGTTTATTTTTTCCTGGTACATGAGTAACCAGACTGGGTGGGATTAGGTGTGAATGTGCAACCAGACCGTTCAGATCTGATTAAAACTATAATATCTTTCAACCAATAAAAAAAGCTTGCCCAGTATGCACCTGAACATTGGATAGCCTTTGAACATTGATAAATGAGACTGCAGGCACATGACCAAGATATCTATTGTGGCAACCTCTAGGCAGCTACGAAATGTCTATCTTTCTTGTAGCTTCACTGAATAAAAAATGGTAGCAAGAGTCCTCTCATATATTGACCTCTTACACTAAATAACTATTTTCCGGAGAATCAAGTAGGGGAATCCCAATTTCAGACTCAAGTTTTCTGACATTTTTCTCTCTTTGTTTAATCATATTAAGAAGAACACTAGCCATTAACTAACCATAGATGATAGACTATTGTATTTGCCAACCGCTTTGTCAGGCTCCATCTTTACTTTAATAGGTTTCGTGGAGATTTCAGTTTTCCCATTTCTCAGAGAATCCTCCATTACCAGTTACATACTAGAAAAATAGCTTCTGTTTTTTTTTTCTTCTTCAAATGGACACTTCACCAAACATGGATGCTGGGTCAGCAGAGGATCATGAACTTTCTTCGGAAAATATTTTACGTAAACTTGAGCAAGAAATCTGTAAACACAAAACACTACCAATCATTTAGATTCTTAATTTCGACTTTGGACTTTTCTAAGGCAAACATACAAGTAAGTTCTGACCAGCTCCAATCTGCCCCGGAAATGATTGAAATTATTTAACTAATCATGTTTACCTTGCTTGATTTGATTACTTAAACCGGTAACCTTATCCTAACCACTTGCATCTCTCACTTTCAGCTTGATATCAACTGTTTTTCTTTGACCTTCAAAAAAAAAAATTTTTTAAAGGAAAAATCACTTAAAAATTGTAGAAAAAAAATGAGGTGCCACGTGGACGCGCCTCAGTTCCCTGGAATTTATGGGACGGATTGCTGGACATTTGGTCATATATCAAGCTGATTGCAAAGTTATTGGTGTTCAAGAACATGAGTTTCCTGTTTAAGCTTCTGTTTCTCTATTTCTGGCTGTTTTGGACGAGTCAAAGAGGAGGGTCTGGAAAGGTTATTAGCGGCACTGCTTTTGTTAATGGCACAGCTTCAATAGGAAGAACAGATGATAATTTCATCTGTGCTACTCTGGATTGGTGGCCTTCTGATAAGTGTGACTATGGAACTTGTAGCTGGGGAAGAGCTTCTCTTCTTAATCTAGTAAGCAGCTTATCCGATGAAATAATCACAGAAAAAAAAGAAAAAAAATCCTTCTTTCTGAAATTTCAATCCTGCCTGCTACTTTTACAGGATCTTGCAAACCCCAGACTGTTAAATGCCATCAAAGGTAAGCAGTTAGTTCAGTTCTTTCCATTGGCTTTAGAAAGAAAGACTTCAGAGCTTACGACGTCTTGTATTTGCAGCTTTTTCACCACTGAAGATCAGAATGGGTGGTACCCTGCAAGACAATGTAATTTATCAGACAAATGGTGATAAAAATCATTGTGCACCACTTGTCAGAAATAGTTCAGAGATGTTTGGTTTCTCCAAAGGTTGCTTACCGATGTCTAGATGGGACGAACTCAACGAGTTCTTCAAAAAAGCTGGGTAAGTATACAAGTAAACTTCTTTGATATCTCCAAGAACTTCACGATTTCTCTATTTCCAAACGTTTACACAGCTAGATAAATTATCTGGATCCAATGCATTTTACTTCCAATACAGGGCTATGGTTGTTTTCGGATTAAATGCATTAAATGGGAGGACTGTAGGTTCAGACGGTTCTGCCATGGGAGCTTGGAACTCTAGCAATGCTGAATCGCTCATACGATACACTGTCAACAAGGGCTATACTATTTATGGTTGGGAACTTGGTAAAATCTTGCCTTTCTTTACTCTTTTCCAAGCAAATTCTTTCCTACTCTTGTTATCTGAGACAATGAAATTTCTTGAAAAACGATCTGGCTGATCAGGAAATGAACTGTGTGGCTCCGGCGTTGGATTAAGTGTTGCAGCTGATCAATATGCAGCTGATGTGAACTCTCTTCAAAACATTGTTCAGAAGATCTATGCGGGATTTAAGGTTAAGCCACTAGTAATAGCACCAGGAGGATTCTTTGATGCAAACTGGTTCACAAAATTTATACAAGATACACCTAAATCTCTTCAAGTAGTGACCCAACACATTTACAACCTGGGTCCAGGTACAACAACATAGAAAAATAAAAAATGCATTGTTTAAAGAATATTTCCTGTAATAAGAACATTGTTTTCCTTGTATATAGGTAATGATAATCAACTCATGAACAAAATCCTAAATCCATCTTATCTAGATGGTGGGCAGCAGCCCTTTAGAGACCTTCAAGCAATTCTGAAGAAATCTGGAACTTCAGCAGTTGCTTGGGTTGGTGAAGCAGGAGGAGCTTATAACAGTGGTCAAAATCTTCTCAGCAATTCATTTGTTTATAGTTTCTGGTATAAGCTTGACTTTGACCTTGGGCAAATTTCGTGTTGTTCCTTTACTTGTAAAAGCTTAAGTTGACATGGGATTCTTCATTGGATTTTACTGATTAAACAGGTATTTGGACCAGCTTGGTATGGCAGCTTCCTATGATACCAAAACATACTGTAGACAAACAATGGTTGGTGGAAACTATGGCCTGCTTGACACTGCTACGTTTGTCCCACATCCAGATTACTACAGGTATACTACTTAGAACTGCAAATGATTTATTGAACCAATGTCTGGTTTGATAGATATGTTCCCATTGCAGTGCTCTTCTCTGGCATCGGTTAATGGGGAGAAATGTCCTGTCAACGAGCTTCTCTGGGACTCCAAGTGTTCGAGCTTATGCCCACTGCTCTAAACAATCTGTGAGTAAATGCTTCACTCAGGTTTAGTATCAAAGCAATGTTTGTTCATGCTCGGGTAATTTATCAGGTTTTCCTTTTTAACAGCAAGGAATCACACTGCTTCTCATCAACTTAAATGATAGCACTACAGTTCAAGTCCGAGTTTCGACTGAAAGTTCTGCTAGCAATGAAGGCTTTAGTTTGCGGCAAGAAGAACAAGTTCCAAGAACAAGCTTTGCAACAATGTCTAGAAACCCTAAAATTAATGGAAACAGTAGAGAAGAGTACCATTTGACAGCCAAAGATGGGAATCTACACAGTCAAAATGTGGTTTTAAATGGGAAAATACTCGCTCTAAGTTCATCTGGGGGCATCCCTGATATGGAACCAGTAAAAACGAGCATATTGGATCCAATTCTTGTTGCTCCTTTTTCTATTGTATTTTCTCACATCCCAAGCATAAAACTCCCTGCCTGTAATTAAGGATTTTTTTTTTTGCAATTTCCACAATAAAGAAGAAAAAGGAAATCCAAAATTTGGATTTTTTTGTTGATTTTTTAGTATTTGATTATGTGTATTTACTTGAGGATGTTAATAAAAACAGTACTTCATAATCATCGTCATTATGATTAACATAAGCACGATGAGTTTATTATAAATTTCAATTGTTTTCATTTTTGTTTAAATAAAAGAAGGTATTAATATGTTACTTATCTGATTAAACAAGTATATGATATAAATGATCATTTTCTTTAAAATACCTATACACAATTAAATGATCACAAGCAGAACCAAACGGCCAACTGAAGCAAAAAAAAAGGGCAAATATCAGGAAATTTCATCTATGCATAATGTAATAAGAAAGACAGCTAAATCTGCAATCTGAAATTCAGAATTTACTCAATAATGGAGTCACTTGTTGCCTCACTGGCAGACAATTTGAGTTAATTGTGAAAAAATATTGAAGCTATTAGATGAAAAATCGAAAGGCTACGGAACTTCATCAAACTTCACAACCAGTAGTTAGTATACAGCACCACTTGCAGACTAAACTGTGGTTCATCCTCCAAAAAATCTTATGTCTATGTCTACATCTAAAAGAATGATCCATCCAACGCTCCAGAAATCCCTCACTGCTGCTGTATCCAGCAAAAAGATGCCGGAATCATGTTGCAAAAAGCAATATTGACAATCAAGCGTTCTATCTGAGTCCAATCCCGACAACCCACAAATTAGTAGCCTTTAAACTTATGAAAAGTTAGCCTTGTTCTCTTCTCAAGCCACGGAACAGACCTTATCTGAAAATTAGACAGCAGATATTGGTTAAGTGGTTGTCGACACAAGCTGCATTGTTAAGTTAGTAGGTTCCTTCACCTTAAAATGTGTACTTGATAACCATAAACCATCTTTTACAGAAATAAAAAGCTGAAATGCATGCGTATAATACCCACCTAAAGATTGAAACAGGTAAAGCAACCAACTGCTAATAAGTCCTAGAGCTCATATGATTATATTGATTTGTGTGTTAACTTGTCTCTTTATTTTTTGGAAATTGCAACGTAAAAGCTGTAAAAAGTTTGAACAATAATAAAGCATGGCGGAAATTTCACCTTGTCTAATGCTACTGCAGCAAAGACGATTATCATCTATATAAGTTGCCTGGATTCCCATCATCCAAGATCCCACTGATATATCGTCATGAGCGTAAGTCTTCAAAGATGCACTGCATGTAATATAAGCTAGCTGAGGTAAAATTCAACTTCATTCGGACATTTTGAACTTAAGTCACATGCAATGGAAGTAAGAAATAGTTCACAGCACAACTTTTCAAAATAAACCTTTGACCATGCTCAACCTTGTATGCAAAGGAAAGTGGTCGATAATTGACACACAAAACCAATATGTATTTAGCTTATCTGACGTTGTTTCTACCATATAAATACATGCAGGTGGACTACCCTACTCTGACATGGTTAGAAGTTCCAATAACTCAAGACAGATTAGTTTCTTTTCAGTTTCAGAACCTCAAAGAAGAATGCGTATTTCATTCCTTCAAAGTTATAGCATCAACAAATAACAACTAACCTGTTTATGTTGATATACTGAGCAAGATTTTTGGAGAGTATAAGAAGTGAACCAGAGGCATGCCGGAAATACCTGAACAGAAGAAGATAACCAATCAAGTTATCATATATAGAAATTGCATTGTAGCTGGCTACCATATTAAAGAGGATAGGACCCCCTTTGAAGGAAGATGACACTCAAGCAGAACCTTGAACAATAACCAAAAAGTTACAAAGTAAATGAACTTTAAGTATTCATCAATTTAACAATTATGCAACTACAAAGAGAGAAAGAAAAGAGAATAGTATGAAAAACATATAAAGTACAAGATGGTAGTGCAATCATCCACAAGCTAGATAACTTACGATTTCTCATCCCCAAATTTCCACCATTCAGGTTCATACCAATTCCTTCTCCTAAAATTAACAAAAAAATTAGGTACTCAAAAGCTGAACTCAGAATCTTAGAATGTAGACAACTCAATCTCAAAGTACCATTTTAAAACAATGAATATCATCCCAGATTTCATTAGGGGAAAGCAAACATAGTCCAACATTCAAAGATAAATAAAAATGAATGTCCGAACATGCTACCATCAGCAGAGGAACACCTATGAAGTAAAAAAGAAAAAAAAGTACATTGTATAATTTTTTATGCACTTGAAATGCACTATCAATATATGTACATCAGAGTATGAATAACATTTTCTAGCTTCTATAATGGGGTTTTTTTTTTTTGTTGAGAAGATTGCACTTCGAATGGGCATTAGAAGGAACTGGAAAATGTACAAAGTAATAGCATATAGGTTAATGTTGAGACCCATCTTAGGTAAACAGACAATAACAAAGTAAGATATAAAAGATGCATACTCTTCAGATATCACTTCTCCTGACTTCATGCATCCAATATAAGCGCTATCTTGGCCACGTCGACGTTCAAGAAGTCCAATCAACCCCTCTGTCAAGTAGAAAAGGACTAGATGATTACTAGTTGAGTCTTGTTGAATAAAAAGAAATAAGCCAAGAACCAAAAAGTTGCGATCTATGCAAATGAAAAGGGCAGAAGTCCTACCCAGGTCAATGCCAATATTATCATCAACTTTGATGTAAAACTCAGCATCCCAATTTTGAACTGCAGTGCTAAAGAAGAATTTTACTTTCTTAGGAAGCTCCTCTTGAGCCTCCTCATGGCCCTCCTGATGAATCAACATGAGGTAGAAATGCATAAAATCTTCTTTTAAGACGGTCAAATTTCAATAAGTGGAAAGAGAAAATTTTATAAAAACTAAAGTCTTGCATACAATTTAAGAAACATATTGATAAAGGCCCTGCTATCAATGCAGACAAAAGATTCAGGATTCATGCAGGATATCTAGGCCTCAAAGCAAAAACTCAATAATCAAAATTGCAATCATATTCAAATTCTATCACTTACAAGAATAAAGAAATCCTTTGTCTTACTGTTCTCCTCGTCAATTTTGCGATCCAGGCTATCACCTCGATTAGCACTACCAATTTCAACGTACCATTAATGCCCACCAATTGCAGCTTTGTTAATAGCAGAGGAATGAAACCAAGAAGAGAAATAATCCAATTAAAAACATGAAAATGAAATAAGGGTAGAAGATTATGGAATACCTCCGACCAATCACAAATCGTATCACTATTCCTCTTTCCTCCAGTTTTTTTAACGCATCACCTGTAAAAACAAAAAGAATGTGGATAAGATATGGGTTGTATAGGAAGTATGTGTTCTAATAGGGCAACAGCATAGTATCACAAATACTATCAAGCACCAGAAATGAAAGTAAAAGACAACAGAACTACATAAAATCAAGCTTTAGACTAAAAGAAACCAGCACACTCACCTCTAGGCATCCAAGATCCTCTAAATGTATTTCTTTTCAAGTGACTACCAAATCCAGTGTAAACACCAATAACCGCAAGAAGCTTTTGCTCTGAAGAAGACTCACTTTGCCGCAACTGGTGCTTGAGGTATCCTTGACTCTTAGCTAATGTCAAATCCATCTCCGCTTCTACAATCCTCCTCTCTAGATCCCTAAAATTCAAATTCATTCCAAATGATGGCACAATGTGGAGGAAAAAAAAAAAGGAGGAGGTCAAATTAGACCTTACAAAAGTGTGAGACAGATGGCAAGAATGAGAATTGAGGAACATACTTGCACCCAAAAACCGTCAGCTTATCTTCGACGGTAAGAACCTTTGGTCTCTAGCAAAACGGAAACAGAAACATCAGAGGAAAAATAGAGTAATCCACATTCTAGACATTAAATCCTATTTACCCGTTGATTCCCTTGCTCCAATAATCTAATAGCCGACACATTCTATTTTTACCAACAAATAGTAACAGAGGAAACAGGCAAAGACCAGGAGAATTTGTTTGGATTCTGAGTCCTAACAAAACCAAGGCAGAAAGAAACCTGTTCAATGTTCCTCTTAAGAAGACTAGCAAGTAATGTTCTGTTCTCTGCATCTTGCCACAACCTAATTTTCACCAAAATTTTGCAATAAACAAATAACTCAGCGATTCTTATTATGTTAGCTACGGAAATGATAAAAGAAAAAAGCAATACTTAACAAATTTTAGGCTGATTTAATTAAATATAAATTGGATTCCATGATCCTTTCCTTTTGTCTAAATATAATCCAAAATGAAAAAGAAATTCCAAGAAATTACGAACCGGCCAGCGACATAGAGCCAAGCGACGCAAGAGAAAAAGGCCATCACCAAAGAAGGCTTGGACGTCTGTAGATTCTTCGATCTCCAACGTCTCTCTGCTTTCGTGCTCGTAGGTAAACCGTCCATCGCACTCTCTAACACAGATGCAGAAATCAAAACAGAGATTCAATTGCGGTCTCTAATCTCTCTTTTTATTTGGAAAACAGAATGATCAAGTGCGAGAGGATCCAAGAATTAAAGCTCAGAGTAGTAATCAAGTCAACTGCAGAGAAATGAAGACAAATCGGAAAGGGAGAAACAGACGAAATTTTAAACTGAAATTTTGAAGTGAGAAAAAATAAGAGAGAGAGAGAGAGAGAGAGAGATCTGGCGCAGAGCGGTTACTTGGAGATGAAAGAGCCGGGTTAACAGACGTATCTTACAGGCCAGGCTCACTTAGACTCGGGCCTGCTTGGAATTTGGACATGGCTACTTTTCAAATTAGGTCAAAGGAATTTGGACAATTTCTTTACATGGAATCCGACAAGAAAATGAGCTGGCTACTTGACGGTTATTCACGATATTATGAACCACTGGAAAGCCGATTTCGGAAATACGATTCTGCATTTCACAGAAGTTACTAAACCACCGTATATTGATGGATGCTTCACCATTCGGTTGCAATTACCATTTACCAACGATTTTTCGATGATTCGAATCTTTAGCTGTAAAAAGCTTATTGGCTTTAGGTTTTTGTTTGGTAAGGGAAAAATGATTACTCCATCTAACTTCTTTCTATCTTTCCTATCAAGCAATACGGATCTTTCTTATCAAGCAATACGGTTTCATGGTAGAAAGACATCAACAAGGGTTAAAGAAAGAACATTCGTTCAAAAATGAGTAGTGCCTATTCTTCAAGAAACAAAAATGATGTCTAACAAAACTAGTACATTTTCTTGAACGTAAGAGCATCAGGACAGCGAATAGATGCCAACACAAGTTAAACCCCAGAATGTGTTCTAAAACCATATGGTAAAACTCCATAATCTTTGTGATGCCCCAAGAAGTCAAAGGGTATCATCCATTATTTCAGCAGCAAAGGAGTAGAAGACCAATGCAGCTTGACATTTGAATCGCCCCTCACTTTTGCTGAATATAGAGTTCATGATTCCTCAGCAATACTTAATTCCTCCCACCCCCTGGTAACAAACTAGCCAAAGAGGGAACACCTTGGTTTCTCATTTCTTCTTGTGCTCGCTTCATTTCTTCAGGATCTGTAGCAACAGATAATAGGTTGATAAATTTAGTAAATATGAAATTACTGGCTTTCCTTTTTCATTTAACGTCAACATATGTTGAGAGGGGGCAGGTAAAAACATATCAATGAGGAAGTTGTACCCATAAAACTTAAGAATAAAAGATTGTAAAAAGGTAATGTTCGAGAAAAATGAACAGCAGCTCAATATCCCTCAGGCAATCAAAGAATAAGCAAGACAGAAGAATTTAGCCCAATCAAGATTAAAAAAAAAAAAACACAAAGGCAAAGTAATGAAAAAGTTTGTCTCCACCAAAATAATGTATTGTAAGTCAGGGCTTCATGAAATCTACCATGTTATGAACAAGTAACAGAGTACTTTACCCATATTTTCCACTAATTTGGGCATTAAAAACACAACCACCAGCATAAATCCCACCATGAGACCCATTGGGCTTTTCACAACAGACATTATGGAGAAAGGCTCCCTAATCTGCAATGAAGTAGGATAAACGTGAAGCAAAGGATAGATAATAACTGAAAACAAAAGCAAACATAAACATAAATAGCCAAAGGTTCCTCCACCTCATAATATTGTTCATCTCTCAATGGCTCTAAAACCAATTCACTGAGACCCCTCCTGTTCTCAGTCAATGCTGCCTGTACCTTGCCAGGGTTTCTAGCACTAACATCAACTCTAACCTAAACAAATTCCAAAGAAACTAATGTTAAAGAAAAAACACCAAAATGACTCGATGATCAGAAGTCAAGAGACTAGGGCAAGAAATAAAAATCTTACTGGAGAAAAGAAATGGCCGATTGCAGCCACTTCAATCAAATGAGTCCCTGCCGGTACGTTGTAACTTTAGGCATTTATATTAAGGAATCATAATACTCCAAAGGTTTACTACCATCCATTGGATACAGTATCACATTTTTTTACTTGCAGAAAAACAGCATTGAAAGGACAAAGAAAGAAAAATTAAACAACCAAAAGATATGGATTTTCAATCAGAGCTATGCATAAGAATTGATAAATACTAGGATACAATGAAAAGTATCCATCAGGTCTCAGAAAAGTAACGTTTTGGCCACCATTGAGTATAACTTTGACATTTGACATTCTTCCAGGCAAAGCAAACCCTTTTGTACCCAGACCTGCCAAATAAAGTCATCAGTCATCTGCATGAAATTAAAATAAACAGATAACAGATCATAACAGATCATGAACAAATAAACAGAGAGGTACAAACAATATAGTCATACTGATTGACTCTATTTTGGAGACTAAAACAATGCCTCTTGGTGAAGAAAGATTAACAAATGTCAATTTTTCGAATGTATAATTTGCACTAAGGTTCAAAGGGTCTATCAAATGAATTGCATGTTCTTTCAGAATCTAAAATAAGAGATAGTTCCATCTTGCATTAACTAAATCCATCGATTAATTGTTCGATATTATACCGCCTACATCTAACTACATAACATAAAAGGGAAACAAAAAATAGCACAGAGCAACAAAAGATCTTGATGTAAGTCTTACCCAAATAGTCCTATTGAAAATTCAAAAACATCTAATTAACCATACAAAGACTACCTGCGGTTAAGTTGCGTCATAAAAAACCACAGATTTACACATTGCAAATCAGCATAAAAAACCAGAACTTCATACATATACTTTCATGCTAAAACTGCGGCAAACATTACCGCAGCAACGACACCATATTAGAATGTAACAAAAATCCAAAACAGTCAAAATCACCATATAATTGTATGCTTTAGCATAAAATCAATACAAATTCAGTCAATTGTAAGAACTTAAAGAGGGGATTGGGAATAATACCTTGGGGAATCTTCACTCGACCATTGATGGTGTACCCATCTGCAGACCTGCCAAAAACAGATAAAACCTAAGAAAAGATCCATTTACGAAGGAGGAATTAATTAAAACACGGAATACTTTTCCTTTATGCTTAGCTCAACTGAAGCTGATAGCTAATGATGATAAAGTCACCAAATTCAATTTCTAGTTGAAATATATAACGCTCAAAAGAATTCAATCAGCTGTTCTCTTTTCAGCGATGAAACAGAAAATTAAGAGTAGTATCGAAGAGAAGGCAGTGCAGATAAATCGTACCCGGATGCAATCACCATAACTGTAGAGAGAAGCACGAGCAAAAGGAATCGAGCGATCGGTGCCATAGCAGCTGAGATTTGAGAGCTTCGACAGTTGATGAAAACTAGGAAAAAGAGTTGCTGGTTTTCCCAGCGTTTGGTAACCTGTTGAATTTTCTTTTGATGCTGCTCTCTTGGGCTGACTATTAAATCTGGGCCTTTAATCTTGAGATCGTCACATTCACACAACGACGACTGGGCACCGACTTGGGCTTGTTTGATAATAGATTTAAAAAAATTAAATTCTAAAAA
The DNA here is from genome assembly GCA_031772115.1 of Heritiera littoralis. Lineage (NCBI taxonomy): Eukaryota > Viridiplantae > Streptophyta > Magnoliopsida > Malvales > Malvaceae > Heritiera > Heritiera littoralis. The sequence continues at coordinate 1,403,336 of JAPDPK010000003.1, forward strand.
TTAAATTTCTCTAGTTTCAAAGAAAATTAAATTATTATTGTGCAACAGTAAAAGTTTCTTTTTTATCATCTGAAAACAATTTCTCAACTAATACAACGAACATATAATCATTCTTAAATCCCATAATATAAAAATCTTATGCACTGATTTGTTTTTTTTTTATTATAACCTTTTTAATACATATATGTTTATTTTTAAATTGATTTTTTATCAAATTTAAAAACAATATAGGTATATATATTAATTTTTATTAACTGAATTTCTTTACTTTTAATAATCCATTAATTTTAATCCAATCAATAAACTTATCATTTCTTTAAATTAAAATGTATTAAAGAAAGGAATTTTTTTCTATATAATAAAAATCTCTATTCTAAAAAAAATATAAATACTAAAATTCGAAGCTCAAACCCATATAACCCCTATAAATAAGTCCACAACCATTTAAACCAATGCTCAATATCAATGAAACAATTTTTTTAAATATATAGGGAAAAATACAAAGCTTGTTTTTTTATTCTAACACATGAAGAGGAAAAAAAAAGATCTTTTGAGTAAAGAAAATATCTTACAATTAAGGCTCAATGCCAAAACAAACCAAAAAACAAATTGAGGATTTCTTTTTTTACCCCAACATCGTATAAAAAAAAAAAAACAAAAAACAAAAAAAGGAAAACAAGGATTTCATTTACAAGATTGGTTACAGTAAAACACAACTTTCATCATTTAACCCTCCACAAACCATAGCTTGAAGGTAGTTTATACAACAAATGCTGGAGATAATGGCTCCTGACAAAGAATGAAGATGGTCTAATCAAGCTGTATGATTTCCACAAATGCTACAATCCCAACTTTCTTGAGAACCAGCCTGAAATATTAGCTATTACAAACCCAGCAAACACCTGCAATTCACCATAAATGAATGTAAAGGATAGAACACAGAGTGTCACCACAAAATCTAATAGCCCACATCTCTTTGACTGTAGGATTTATTCACCTGAGCTGAGCCAAGAATGTAGATTGCAGAGTAGTGGCGGCCGTGAATTACCATGTCAGCCACCATCGCGAGAGGAATGGTAAGTGACATGCCCAATGTGGCTACTAGTGGAGTTGTCCACACAACGCATAATGCCCTGGAGAAGAGAGGTGATTTGAAGAAAGATTACAAACACGTGAAACATGAAAATCATAAAGGTTGCAGCAGTTGCATGAAGCATTTGGAATAGGATGCATACCAAAAATAATCAGAGAGGACACTTCCAACAAAGCCATTTGCAAGAACTACTTCATCCAATTTAGCAGAGTGTGGAATTGTAAATTTCGGTTCTATTCCCAAGGCTGTCAAAGGCCAAACTGAAAAAATATTTAAAGGTACGATTAGTTTGTTAATTACTCGTCACAGGTATACTCTTGAGTATAAAGTTTACTAATTCTTACAAGAATTTAGAAACCAACTTCTATGACTTATTTAATAAGAATATTAATTCCCAATAGACTCTTACCAAGCCACCATAGCGCTACAAGTGTAAACAGTCCGATGTACCCAAACAACTTTTGAACATCAACCCTTTCTCCTTCCTCACCCGCAAACTTTTTAAGCAGCACTGCAACATATTTGAAAAAAATGGAAGATAAGATGACAATTTGCCAGAAAGAATGGTAGAAGAATGGGTTAAGAAAAAAAGTTTTCAGCCAAACCTGTAAATAGCCCATATGACATGGCTGAGAGGAGGCCAAAAAGATCACCAACAAGAGAGCGTTTCCCATTGCTAAACACAAACATCAACTGACAATGTTCAAAACATACATTACAAATAGCAAGCTAGCAGGAAAAAAACACTAACAATATATGCAATGAAATACGTAAGAATTTGTCTGAACAATCTTCAAGTACAAGCATGTTACTGACATTGTATAGCCAAATTGAAGTATCAGTGAGAAAGACTTAATTACAATATGGAAATGCTTCTAGCCAATGTAATTAAGTACATGTGATTTTTTGGCCAAATGAAAGAAATCTTCTACAGAATGGAACAAGCACTATTACTTGCATGAAAATAGCATTACCAAGATCAAAAGTGTAAAAATTCATTTATCTAGACATGCATGCATGTAGATTCCTGTAGGCACAGCATAGAATTCCATCAAGGCAACAGAATACTGAATAAAAAGTATGTCAAGATTGTACACGTTGAGACATTAAGGATAAAATGAACTTACGCAGAAGAACCTATTGAATCATCAGCAGCCCAAGTTTTTCCCAGTGTAGTCATGGCAACACCAGCCATGCTGACAAAGACTGCAACTACCTTTGCTACATTTAATGAATCTTGACCCAGGAAAGCACCAATAAAAAGTGTAAAAAGTCCTGAAGTAGAAGATAACACTGTTGTACTTGCTACACTTGTACGCGCAAGAGCAGCATTTGATAAGTACTGCAAACAACCAAAAACCATTAGCAATAACTCTTTTAAGTTCCTTTCCACATATGATTCACAAAAAAAATGCAGAGTAATTAGTGAAAAAGCTATTACTATCAATGCAAAAACTACTCGTTTTAGGGGAGAGTTCTTTGCTTACTTTTACAGAGCTGCGAAAAACTAAAAATGATTTGCATATTTAATGCACAAATTTGAGGCTAAAACTTTAACAGAACAAAAGAATGTGAAAAGAGAAAAGCTGAACCCAAAAATTGCTTTGCAATCATTTTACCTCTGTTACAAACCAGATAGGAGCAATATAAAATCCAAAGCTTGCAATCTCCCTTGTGGTAAGCTCTTTATCCTGTTTCAGAAAGTTCACATCATCTTTGGTTTTGGTAACCAACGGCTTTCCTTCAGTGTGAGGTGAAAGATCTGCATTACTGTCTTTTCTAGGCAAATTCCCTTGAAGTTCCATTTCATATATTTTGTGCCTTAGAGGAGAATTAAGTTCGACAGAAGCCTCCTCTATGCTTTCTATATCTTTAACAGATTTAGAAGAACGTCGCCTTAGCAAGTTACAAACCCAATCCTTTATATATGCTATTGGAAGGTAGATTACCATAAGCGAAGCTCCAAGATATGTAACAGCAAATGGCTGCTTATAGTCAGTAAAGATATCCTGTGCGCAAGATATCAGTTAGTTTGAATGTGAACCAGCTTCAAAATAATGTAACACATTGTAGAATAATGATGATATGGAAGACTTCTGAAATTGAAAGAGAACGCAAGCTCCAAAAAAAGTTAGTACTTCCAATCAACCTATGCAGAAGTATGAAAAAACTAAAATAACACCTACATGAAGGCCAATGCATGACTTACTTTTATCCATCATACAGCATATTCAGCTAAACAGACTTGCATCTTTACAGATTTAATCATTCAATGACACAAAGCAGTCACCACATGTTACCTGTATGCTTACATTAAACATGGTTACATGCTATTCTTATCTGATAAGCACTTAACAACTTAGTCCACCATCCAAACATTAAATAACCCAGAGGGCCAATACTTTGCTATAATGAATATGCAAGCATATGACGAAACATAAATGAGAATAAATCCACATAATTAACAATGAATATGCAAACATATGATGAATTAATTTGTAGAACAAGTAAGATCTCCAACATACAGCTCTTCATTCTCCTGATTTTCCCCAATTTAAAATTGAAAAAAAGAAGTTTCAGCCAAAAAGGTAAAGAACTTTTAAACGTGCAATTATTCATGACACGTCAATTGCAAGAACCCAAGCCAACCGAATTCAAGAAAGTGAAGAAATGCATATTAATGGATATATTAATTAAACTTAACAATTGGAATCCAAAGAAACTTAACAGGAAAAAAAAAAAACAAAACGAAACTAACCTGGGTTATTTCTGCAGATGTCACCCATATAACAACAACGGTAGCTATCAAGAACAAGCCAGCCTTATATCTCCACCCCATTAGAAATCAGACAAGACCCAGATGCAAAACAAAGGGATTTCAAAGATCTAACTGTTAAGCAGGTCGTGTTGGCTTTTGACCTGCCACCGACACCCGAGTGTAAGATCCAAGAAGGCGTAGGCTTCAATGCAGAAGCCTCAGAAAAAAAAGAAGAGAATTGTGGGGCGGCCGGTTAGCAGGCAAGAGATGGAGAGGATTCTTGCAAATAAGAAAAGCCAAAAATCTTATTAAGCAAGAGAGGGAAAGACTGGAAACAATTTTCTTTTGCATCAAAATGGCAATATTTTTTTGTTATTAATAATTAGATTAGACTCCATTAAATTCCTTTCGCTCTTTTCTCTCTCTTGAGGCAAGTCACTTTCTCTCTCCTACGTGTCTCTCGTGGTTAAAATTTGTTATTTTCACGTAACACGTCGGCATGAAAATTTAAAACATTTTTTTTTTCTAAAAAAGTTAAGAAGTATAGAAATTATTTTATTTTTAAAATTAGATTTATTATTAAGATTTATAAATTCATTAAAATTTTACTAACAAATTTTTTTAAAATTTAAAAATTACCTACAAATTATAAACTATAAAAATTCAAAAACTATTTTACGTTCAACATTCAAATTTTAATCATTGGTGTTAATGATATTGACAAATAAAATTTTCTTTACTTACAAGGGAATGTTATGTATTGTAAATATGAAAATTTTTTTATTAATATTTTAAAATATTTATAAGCATATATTAATGTTTTCAACTTTATAATTCATTTCAAATATTTTTATTAAACAACAATCAATTAATTGATTAAAATTGAAATATAAATAACTTTAACTGTAATTAATTATTGAATGAAATAGTTATTTAATATTCATACATTTTTTTTATTTAAATCATATCATGATTGCATTATTAAAAAATATTTAGTTATCACACGTGATAACTAAATAATAAATCTTTATTGTAATAAATTCATTAATGATTTGAATATTAAATTATTTAAGTTAATGATTGTAGATATAATTTAAACGAAACCCTGAAGAAATGGTTTTATAAATTTTTTATTATTGCAAGTAGATGTTGTAATTCACGAATGAACTCTCATGTAATTTTGTGGTTCTTTGCTTCCCTTTGATTTCTTTTCCCGATTCCTTCTTTCTTTTTCATGTCTTAAATTAATTTCTCTTTCTTTCTCTCACCTTGTCAATTTAGATTAATGAATTAATTAATGTTAATTGTTGTATTTACCAAATGTCACTTGGGAAAATTGAATTTGGAAGTAATTTTTTTAGTGCTTATATATACTAAACGTTCAATTGCTACATCATCTTCGACGCAGGTCAATCACAAATTGACCTAAACTTTCCAAATAAGTTGCAAGGTGTTGCAAACATATTTATTTTGAAGTCAATTCATTTCTATTATTGTTTCATTAAAATAAAAAAAAATATTATGTGTTTTTTATTATACTAATTTATTATTTTTTAAAAATATTTTAACTTGATAAATATCAACTTTTAAACTTTAAGATCTAGTTTAATATTTCTGTTGTGGTCCGACAAAGATTTGGGTTCAAAAGAAATATGTTTTAAAAGTATAGAAAAAAATACGGTTTAAAAATTTTAAATATTTGAGATTGTCGTAAAAAAACTTATAAATTGAAATGTCTAAAATGATATGCATAAAATAATAAAGTTATTTTACTAAAAAAAAGTGTTTGAATAACAAATATATATTGTTTTTTGACAAAGTTAATTTAAAAGCAGCTTTTTTTTTAAATGATACATTTTCATTAAAAGTTACAATCATAATCAAGATATTATATTTAATAAATAGATAATTTAATAAATTGATAAATATAATAACAATAATAAACTATGCAAATAATAACAAATTAAACAAATCTCACATTTAGATTTAAACATGAGATCTCAAAATCTCAAAACTTTTGTAACCAAAAAAAAAATCTCAGGACTTTGCCACCAAACCAACGTTTTATCTGCTTAAAAGCAGCTTTGAATACAAAAACTACTTTCAACTTTTATGCTAAACTTCGATAATTTTTTATCATAATCCATATGTAGTACATACTTATACAACCTAATTCATTAAATTATTTGCATTAAATACTAAAATTATAAATGCCAATAAATAAGATGATAATTAATATATCTTAAGGTATAATAATTAAGACATACCGACAATAATTTTTTGACCAAGGTTTTATAGGCTTAAAAGCAGCTTTGAATGCAAAAACTACTTTCAACTTCTATGTTAAACTTAATTTTTTTTGTGTAAACCACAAGTATTCTCATCCTTTTTTTAATGATCTGTGACTAATCTTATTCAGGATTTAGTCACAGTTAAGGTTCTTCACCTCTCCTCAAACATGTTTTATCATAATTCATATGTACTACATACTTATACAACCTTATTCATTAAATTATTTGCATTAAATACTAAAATTATAAATGCCAATAAATAAGAATGATAATTAATATATCTTAAGGTATAATAATTAAAACATACTATTAATAAAATTTTGATCAAGTAATTAAATAAGAATTATAACATGGTGTAAAATTTAAATTGAAATTCAAATAATTTAAATCCTTCTCCTCAATTATAAAATAAATAAATGAAATATAGATTGGTTGGTACACCTTAACAAAAAGCATATTCTTTTTTTTTTGGTTACAATGAACAAAAAGCATATTCGAGAGAACTAATTTGATGCTAAAATTAGTTTTGATTTACATATTTTATGAAACTAAACTCTGTCGTGCTCTTTGCAGCAAGATTTAAAATAAAACTTAAAATAAGCCAAAGATGCGATTGTGACGAAGCAAGCATCAAGACAAGTGTGACAAAACAGCAGTTAAAGTCTTAAAGACCCTGTTCCTTGCAAAATGTCCGGTTCTTTGTTCTGTTTTTCTGGGAAATCATTAGGAATTGTGTGGTTGGCTGATGCTGAGAAGGTTGGCAACAACCATATTTCATAGTTGGTAATATGACATCGAAGGCCACACGGCTGGAATGTGGTTACCAAATGGCAATTGATCAGATATGGTAGGTGGCAATAACTTTTCCAAATGCAACTTGCAATTTCTTTTATTCTTTTTTATTGTTTTATACAAAATTGCAGAAGAAATCCTCCTGAAACTCTTATCTATGGATTTCTGACACCCTATTTCCATCCATCAGATCCATCTCCATTTTCTCAAAATGAAGACCCAAATAAGTCAAATGATTGAGTGTTTTTAGCCTAAGTTCAACATAAACCATGAGTTATTCCAATAGGGTAGTGATAAATCTATATTATAAAAGTTGTAGAAAATTCTACTTCCACATTCACCCACGTATTTTACTCCCCTCTTTCCACCGTGTGCCCTTCTTTTCCCTGGTTGATTTGTCTTCTTTTGGCTCTGCAAGTAATTGCACAATGGGCCAGGCACGTGTTGTTGATGCACGTTTTCTCCGCTTTGAAAGCTACATGCACTCATGCCCAAGCCTGTGTCTCTCCCAAGTCTCTTTTTCAGTCAAGTTAGGTTGTGTTCATCTCTTCATTCCCACCTTCTTCCTTCTTACTCCGCTTGATTTATTCTGTCTCCCAAAAATCGATGGTTTGAGTGGGCTTTTAGGAGTGGATTTGTCCCTTAGCTGTACTATTCTATGCTAGGCTGATTTAATTTACCTTGAAATTGCAATCGATTTTCCCGTTTAGGGTGGGTTTCACAATCGGATCTTCCATTGATTTGCTTGGTTTCGCTCTCCTTTGGGGAAAATGGTGGATCTCTCTTTCGACCTAAGCTCTTCCCTGATCTGCTATGATTGGTTCTGTACTTCCTCTTCTCTCTATTGTTGCATCCAATCCCACCAAATTGGGTTTTGTTTCTCCATCAAAAGAAGGGAAAATTTGTGCCCCGAGAGACCATCACTTTTTTCCTCTACAGGTTAATCCCATTGTTTTTCACTCTTCCTATCTTATGCCTTACTGATTTATACGCTTGATTTTGTTCTTGGTGAATTCCTTTTGAGTTTTTCCTTACATTCTTTTTGTCTGTACAGGATGATCCCTGCGAGCCTTCTTGCTCTTCACACAGGTCATTTCCTGTTTTGCTCCTCCCTTTGTTCCACCTTGAGGCTATGATGAATGTCCTTTGATAACTATCATGTCTTCGTCAACTTGATTTAGATTTGCATGATTGTTATTTCGAATGCTTCATTAGTTTATTTCTGTGATTTTTGTTTTGAGTTCCTGTTTCCGTTGGTGATTTTGAGTCTTGCATAGCACCAAAATTGAATCGCTGCCACTATGTTTCTGTCTAAAACATGCAGGTTAGGTGAACTCTTGATATGTGACATTGATTTATGTGGTTTTCGATGGTTGTGAGGAAGTTTTCCTGTTAAAATGACTTCGAATTTGAGTCAATCTATGTCAACTGTCTCTTATTTTCTCATTCATAGCTGTTCAAACCTCCTTGGGTTATATGTTCATGGTTTAAAAGTGCAAGTTTCCTTTTTGTTGCCTTTTTTGTCTAGCAACAAACAATTAAAAAAAATGTATAGAAGTTTATTGTTTGATGCTGAGTTAAATTGTTCCCAGTCACAACTCTTCATCTTGATCATTGTTCTCTTACTCGGTTTTGCAGTATCTTTGTAGTGCCTCTATCCGAATCTCTTTTATAAGGTTGATGAAATAATTAATGGACTAAGGAAGTAGATAATGTGATTATTAAAGCACTTGATTTTTTAATCAAGTTTAATTTGCATTTGAACCCATCTATTGTCATCAACAAAAAAGTATTGATAAAGTGACACTTTGCAGCTGAAATATACTTAATATTAGAGCAACTCTTTTTGTCTTGCCTACTTCACATTTTGTTGGTAATGATCCACCATTGAATTGCTTTTTTTTTTTGGAATCATAACTTTTCTTTTTTGAAACTTGAATATCTAACTTAAATTGTTTATGATAAAGTTGATCACTATATTCTTAAAATCCATGTTTATTTTTATGCATAATTGACATTCGATTACACTTTTGCTCTTTTTAAATGTTATTTCTTTTTTTCAGCTTTAAATTCCACTTTTGTTTCCAACTTCTTGAATTCTTAATGAAAAATAGTCTTTTGGATGTAGAATGACATAATGTTATTGTCATTTTTTAACAACATCGTCCCACAACATAGTGCGAGTCAGGGTACATATTGATGATGCCATTTTAGACGATGTTTATCCCATGGCACCCCAAGTATTCACCTATGAATATGATATGTAACCAGTGAGTTTTTTTATATTCCCTAGAGTGGTTAATTTGAGGATCCCTAAGTAAAATAAGTTTTTGTTCCACCTTGGCGTAATTGTCAAAGAAAGCTTGGGAGAATAGTAACCCATTATTTAGGAAAGAAAAAAAAACAAATTTAAATGCTCCATCACTTGATCATAATCGATCAAGTCAGAAAGAAAAAACAGCTAAAATAGCCCCTTTTTTATGCTTATGAACTTTCCAAGGAAGCTTCTCCTTAATTGGTAAACAATGTTAATTAGTTAATTAATTGGTAAAAATCCATGAGAATAAATAGCAGCCCAAGCTGTGTGGCCATTCATGCATCCATCCATGTTTAATGGTTGTAGCAAAGCTAAGCTTCCTTGATGCAAGTGGACTATCTCTCCATTTTCATGCAATTAATTAGTGATTGTTAATTAATTGTTTTCTATTTTGCAGCTCATCGCTAATTTTCATTTTTAGCTTTACTACTCTTACTTAATTATTGATTCCCTGGTGATTAATATTGGTTTCCTACCGATAAGGTAGGACTTTGCCATTCATGATGTCGAACTATCTGTTTGTAATATGAATTTTTAATTTTTATTGCCTGATCAACTTTGGCTTCTCTCTCTCTCTATATATATATATTGTGTGTGAACTTTAATCATGACCATATTTATTTGGTTCATTGTAAATTCTAAATGAATGCTAATTTTTTATGTCTTTATTCAAGAAGACAAGGCAAGTGAAATTAATTAGGACTTTAATGCATAAGTTTATTTGGTTCATTATTGTTGAGGAATTTGTTGTTTCTTTTAGGTGAAAATAAAAAGCGTTGTCTGAACTACACACACATACATACACACTACTATTAGAGCAAATAAGCCATAACCAGATAGAGGAAGCAAAATGTATGTTTTTTGTGTTTAAAATTTTCACATTCTATCTTCCACTTTTGAATTTTACATTGATTCTAATCCAAGCTTGCTTATTCAATCATAATTCACAGGAAATATATGGATACTTCTCATTGTTTATATTTTCCTTTGTTTAATTTGTGTTTTTTTAAAACTTTTATGCATAAATTTTAGAAAAAAAATTCTTCTGACAAAATTGCATCTTTAAATTAACATTTTAACATATATAAGTCCTGCAGCAAAGCGCAGGGTTCAATCTAGTATAAATAAAAAATGGAATATGACAATAAAAGTTACCCATTTCCTAACCCTATTTTCTCAACTTGAATGTCGAAACATGTCCTAAAATCCTAATTCTGGTATCTGTGAACGTTTTCTTTTAAGTGCAGGTCCTAACAGATTTACAAGCCACTAGCCCAAAACAGACATATTCATGACTAATTCATGCTTGTAAAACACTGTTCTTGTTTTTAATGGCCACAAATTTGTTCATCAAACAGTGCTTTCAAAGTTTCATATCACAATCACCAGTAACCTGAAATCTTCATTCCAACTAAATAAATGAATTACATTACGTATTTTCAGCTAGGATTGCCCCTTAAGTGAAAATCAGGAGCTGCCATATTCAAGACATAATTGCACTAGACCAAATCTAATTTCAATGTGAGGAGCCCCACAGAACCTCTGCAACAATGGTGGCAGACTCTGCCTCAGAAACAGAGGCTTCTCTCACCCTCCTCAGAATTTCTAACTTGAATTCCTTTTTCTCCTTTTTACTTAACATTTCTCCTATTTCTAATTGCACTGCAAACCTTACAACACAACTTTCAAATGGACATTCTTCTTCATCAATTGTTCCATCTTCATTGCTATTGGGTTGGTTTTCTGATCTTTGCAACTCCACAAGCTTCTCAACCAACCCAGCTTCAAGCATTGCTTCAATTGCTTCTCTTCTGCCATAATAAGCGATTCCAAGTATGCAATCTATAGCTCCAACTTGAATTGACACGTTTTCTGAGCTTAAAAGGCTTATGATTCTTGGGATTTCTTTGTATTCTTCTAATTCATCAACCAGGGGAATTCTAATAAACTTGATTAGCAAAGAAAGGACTTTAATCGAACAAGAAGATGACATTGATATTAAAGCTTGAACAGTTGGACCCATTAGCACCAATCCTACAAACACATCTTTGTTGAATCTAACCAATGCAGCTATTACAAGTGAAACCTGCTCTTGAATTCTTATAGAACATGAAAAATCACAAAGTAAAATTTCAAGAATTGAAAATACTTTGGCTTTCAAAATCAAATCTTGAAAATGAAGATCAAAACCTTGTGACAAACGATTCTCAAACACGATCAAAACTTTCACTTTCTCATCCTCATCAACTGAATCTTCAAGTGTTTCGACAAGGTTTTGAATGCTTTCTCGATCAGCGTAGGCTTGAATTTCAGTCTCAATTTCATAAGCGACTTGGTAAATCTTGTAGTTGATGATTTGGCGTTTGATGATGCATTGCAAGCTATAACCCTGATATTTTTGGAGCTTTTCAAGCAGGGTTTTGAGGTTGCAAAGTAGCTGGGAGAGCTTCAAAAGATTAGGGTTGTCACAAAGAATGGCGCTTGCATTCTTTTCAAGTTCTAAGAAAGATTCAATGGCGGATTGGGGTTGATATGTTGCAAAGATGGGTTTTTTCTGTAGCTCTTTTGAAGCTTTTTGAAGGGATTCTAGCAGTGCAAACAACTGTTGATTTTCTTGGTTTGATGTTTGATCCATTGCAGGAATACCGAAAACTGCTCGGATTCGAAGCTTAGTGCATGTGGTTTAGAGAGACAGAGCCAACTGAAAGAACCCCCAACTACCAGTCCAAACAAATAGTTATTACCAAACCTTCAATTACTTTCATGGAGGGCAAAAACCAGTGTGAACAGATAGCACAATCCTGTGCTGTGTTCCTAAACACATTCCAGTTTCCTTCCAATTTCGTAGCCATCAATAAACGACACTTTTAATCCGACTTTCAATCCAATTTGATGTCCATGAATTACTGGTGGGGGTTATGTTGGTGGACCAACCTTGTAAATTGGTGGACCTCAGGCTGCCAAAATTTCCGATAAACCCATACAAAAATGAATTTGGATTTACATACAGAAGCTTCATTGATAAGTAAATAATAATTAGCTTTTTAGGAATTGCCAAGACATTCTTCATTGTTATTTGACCATATGGTTTCTGCATTATTTCTTATAAGAACAAAGCTTTTTTTGCAGCTACCATAGATGTTTTATAATGACATCATAAAAGGAAGATGTGGTTAATACAATGAAATGGTTACCTTTCTGATGAAATCTACAGTTGTCTCAGTTACATAGTCTTTACTTCATTTTCTTCTTCTGAAAGTCTGCAAATGAAAAAGATAACTTTCTTGTGTGGTTATTGGTTTGGAATATTATGGAAGACTTTCATTTCAGGGTAGAAAAGGGAGGATTTAGTGTTGGAAACCGAATATGCACTGGAGACAGAATCTATGAAAGTTAAAACCATTCACTTTCTTCTTCTTTATCTACAATAACAATCAGAACTTTCATGGAAATGCTTTACTTGGTCTTTAAATTCTTATAATTCCATCATCTTCATTCGCAATCACAAGTCTCTTCTTCATCTACAATGATCTTGCCGCCAGTATCATATTGAACAACTCAAAATCACTTTCTTTTCATCAAATTTCCTGTAGCTTTAATAGAAAAGATGATTTATGATGATCTACAAAGCAGAAAACAGCAGCCTGATGTCCGGTTCCTTAACATTAGCTTATACAGCCTGAAGCTTAGCAAACACTTACTCTGCTTCTCATCAATGCCAGGTAGGAGATGCAAGGTGTTGCTCTGGAAATTGTTTCATTATCTCCACAATCAAGCATCACGGTATACTAACTGAGGGCTCCACTTTAGATGGAGAAAAAGCTTTCCAGATTTAGCACCATCTAATTCAAATCCTTCTTGAACTTCCCCCTCTAATAAGACCCTAGTCAGCGTCATGATGCATCTCCCGATTTTTTCCTGAAAGATTGTTTTAGCTTGGTTAAAGAGCCGTTAACAAGGTTGTAAAAAACGATGTAGATCAAAATGCAGATTTACTGTTCAAGAAGCCTTCATAACCAACATTTCATACTTCCTATATTAAACATTGGACAGAAATTCCAGAAACCATCAAAATTCTACTTTGTCCACCTTTGTAAATGGTGATCAATACTCTTCGTGCTGTATCTAGAAATTAAACCAAGTCAAACAATTTTAGTTGCAGCTGAGCTATGGGAAGGTTTCTGGCTGCACAAGTTACCACAATATATATGATTGCTTCAACCATGCATAAATATAAATCTTCACTGATATAAAGATTATAAAGTTATTTATATATAGTTATCTATCGCCTTTTCAGAGCATCTAGGGAAATTCTTTTTCACCAAGGAGGCTGTAAATTGATGGGAACTTGCCTGCAAGAAGAACAAAGAGAAAGCGATACAGTGAAAACAAAGTGAGAATTACCTTCTTAAAAGTGTCATGGTCCCAGACTTCGAAAATTATCATTTCGTGTAATGCATCCTCCACAACAAAGTCGAATGTCTGGTTCCAAACTGGATTCAAGGTCTCATTAGCAACCTGAGAAGAAGGATGTAAAACTTTTGAGACCATTTACATGCCAAAAGGCACCAAAAGAAAACCTAGAAACAGCTGTGGCTGCTATAAGGAGAAAAATATATCTCACCCTTGTCTTGGCTTTTGCTCCAGATTTTTTCATTATGATGACGACAAAAGGGTCTGCCTTTCCCATAAAGTCAACAGCTGGCAAGTTTTCAGCTGCTATAACTGTCACTGATAGTACTCCTCTAACAATGACATCTCTTTTCCTTTGACTCATTGTTCTTTCGAGGTCAGGGACCTCCCTTTCAACAGTTGAAGTTTGAAGGGCCTTCTCCAATGATGTCAATGAGAAATCAGGGTTAAATGGGTTCCTTAAGCTGCTTTCTGTGCCAAAAGGACAGTAAAGGAGCTCAAGATGCGCCTATTGGGAAGAAACCAGGGAACTTATCAGTAACTACAAAGTTCAAGTTATTTCAGTTCTTGTAAAAGATTGAACTTCATAACAAATGCAGGAAGAAATGCTATGAGTGAGAACTATTTCAAAAGATGAAATCAAAATCACCACTAGCTCTTGTTAATGACATTAATTTGTTTATTCAGCAGCATGCTTAGTTTCATTGAAACTTAATTACGAAATGCTAAAGCTATTATTCTTCCAATTTATGGTGACAATAGTCCTAAGAACAAAATTGCTTTTAACTCACTCAACTCTGTACACTTAAACTGTATAGAAGGAAACTATAAAAACCTTGTTTCTAGATTCAGAAATGTGGACATATTTTGACTGACTATATCATATACTCACATATGTTATAATCTCTTCAACTTTGAAAATGAAGAACTACCCTGGTTATCTTGTTTTCACTCATGTAAGTGCTGCAATCATCGCAGAAAATTCAATAGGGATCCCTACCTGGCCCCTGTTTTTAGTATCTCTCTGGACCACCAAATCCTTGACCAGTTTCAACCAGATATCCTTCACTTTTCCAGGCTCAAGGTCCTTCAATGCCACTTGAGCACAACCAATCAGTTCAGCAGCCTGAACCCCTTCGTCGTCATAGACTTTTACAGTCAAGTGTTGAGTGGATGCATCTTCTATAATGAACTCAAAGTGCTCATTCCAAATTGGATTCAATTGGTTATTCTGAAGAAGAACTATAGAGTTAAAGATCAATCCTGGAAAAAGAGATCATATGTAGAAGAAGCTAAGTATCTTACAATGGTTTTACTCGTTTTCGTTTTGTCCCGAAGTGGACGCACAAATAAGACAGCAAAAGGATCAGATTTCCCAATGATGTCCTTATTTGCTAGTTCCTTGGCTTGCACAAGCTTCACATCTAATGTCCCAACAGGTTTAAGCTCCAGATCACTGGTAGAGGGTATAATCACAGACAAACCAGTTTCATCAGGAGGAAGACAAAAAAGGGAAAAAAGAAAAGTGCTTCAGATTTTTTCTTTTCTATAAACATAAATAAGGCATTGATGGGAGTTTAGATTCCTACTTATCTGTCCTTAATTATATGGATAGAATATATTATGCGGTGAAAACTACAGGCATAAAAAAGAAATGGCAAAAAATATAATCCAACAACAGTAGAGGTGCAAGTTGGCATAAATCAGGCCAATCTAAATAACAAATAGCTAAACCAAGTTATAGGCATCCTAATGAACAACGCAACAATAGGTTAATTAATGAACATTAACGAATGCAGGTGCTTAAATCTCCAAGAGTGGTATGTGACTTCCAAAATAGAGACTTATTTTCTGTTTGATAAATCTTTTGTACCCTTTGCATGAGTTTTTCAATCATAATAATCCAAAGACAAATCAATGGTAAATTTATCATAGAAAAACATGGCAAACTTAGCTTACCTGTAATCCCCAGGTAATATGGGTACAATTTTCCTAACTGGCCATGTTACAGAATCTTCAATTGCATTCCGAATTGTGTCCTGTATGCACAAAATTATAAGACCAGTTCATCAGAACCACATCTCAACATAATTTCATCTCTCAGCAGCTAAAGAACGAATGACGGATTCAGTGCAAATAATACTTCTTTACGCAAAATACTTTCAGTTACAAATTTATAAGCTTCCTGGCTCACAAATGTTTGCTAATATACAGGACTTTTCTCTTCATTGCTGACAGATAACAGTCATATTGCCCTAGAAACATAATCCTCCCTTTTCTATCCTGGAAAAACTACCAGACTTTGTACTCATTCAATATGGCTTCATATGTTAAGAAAAATTTATGTTGAAATTAACATGCATATTTTTTTTCAATTCAATATATATTTCAAAAGCCTTAGTCAATCATATACATACTAGAGAAATGACAAGAAAACAAAGAAAAAAAGCTTCCTCTCACCTCAATAGCATCAGAAATCCCTGGTATTGTTGATATATCACCTCCAATAATTTTGAGTGTAAAATCAAGATCTTTCTGTAGAGAGAAGCAAACAAAGTCATCATGATATCAATATAAAAACTAGTTGATCATACACACAAACACACACAGAGATTCCTAGCAATGGTATATTATTTATTACAACATATTTTATTTTATTTTATTTTATTTTTGAGCTTGTGTTTCTACATAAGTTGTAAAAGGAGCACAAATATCTAGTCAAATACGATCAATGGATTCTTCTTGTTCATTAAGTAGTGGTAATGATAACAAGACTGTTGCTACTTACCTTTTCTCTTAAGGAATAGGAAACAGCTCCAAAACAAGGAAACTGATCAACAAGTGGCTGGAAGATTAACCTGAAAACCCCAGTGAATCCAATATTTTTTACCTAGATGAACAAGTTAAAACCAGGAGATTAAAGCTAAGAAAACTATAAGCTACACAAATCTGATAATGAAAAGAATGCCTATGTCTTCTAGCCAGCAAATTGTAAACAAAATATCAGATGAACTTCAGCCAGCTGGAAATCATAAGGAATATATTACATGTAAAGAACATAACTCACAAAGCTTTTGTGCATTTTGTGAAAGCCCAAATTAGAATAAGCTCACCAGTCAGAGGGAATAATCAAAAGAATGCCAATATATATAGGATTTATATATGATGCACTGACAGTAT
This sequence comes from Heritiera littoralis, assembly GCA_031772115.1. Classification (NCBI taxonomy): domain Eukaryota; kingdom Viridiplantae; phylum Streptophyta; class Magnoliopsida; order Malvales; family Malvaceae; genus Heritiera; species Heritiera littoralis. Next base: position 1,420,180 of record JAPDPK010000003.1, read on the forward strand.
ATAGTTTCTATACATTGTCAATGCACCTGAAGTTGACACCTCATCAATAAGCCCTTATGAGCAAATTAAAAAAATTTATTTATATTTACTTTTAAGGGCTTGACATATTTTTTAATTTGTCAATTGATGAGGTGTCAACCTTTGATGCATTGACAATGTATAGAAACTATACACTGTCAATACATTGTCAATGCATCATACACAAATTCATATATATATATATATATATATATATATATATATATGTTTTTGATAGCAACTGGCTAAGATCTTATATCAGATGAGTATCATCAATTACATTCCCTCCCCTTTTCATACACACATGCATATGTGAAGCACACAGAATGGTTGCCTAGTAGAGTTTAATAACAAGTTGGAAAACCAAATATCAAGATGAACATGTTTAATTTCTGCAATATAGTACTACTATTAAAAACTGAACAGGTTTTTATCAAATATATTGAACATAATAAGCAAGAAAGATTCCTCAGCATGAGCATTGAGTAAAGCTTACCTGCACAGGCAGGGAAACACCGAATCTAGTGTTAATATTAAGCACAATACTTGGGTTACCATCCCACTGCAGTTCCAATTCCATGGTGACTCTCCCAGCACCACTTTCACTCTCAACGATAGAAACACCTAAAGTGTATGGACAATTTGTACAGCATCATCAAACTTTGGGAAATAAATAAACATCTTTGCTCTCACAAAAAATATATCACAAAACCATTCTAAATTTACTCGACAGACAGAAACCAATGTTTTAATTAACAAAACTAACCTGTGAATTGGGGTGCAACCGTGCCAAGAGTCAACTTTGCAAACTTCAAAGACGATAAGATAGCTGGTGTATATTGTTCAAGAATTGGCTCAACACTCGTTCTAATTAGCTCTGATGCTGCCTATGCCATTATACAGATGAAACAAAGGGAAAGAGATAAGAATAAATGCTAACAAGAGATTCTTTTTCAAAAAGTAAAATAAAATTTACCTCGTTAACATATGGCCAAATCTTATTAAGTTGGAGATTGAGCCACGTTAACTGTATCCAGGAAGAAATTAATATCAGTATAGGCTTCAAGTTGGTAGCAATAAAACGAGGCGAAGAGAAATAGATAACTGGGTAATATGATGGATAAACTCAACTTCTGGCGCTGAGAAAAGACGACCCAAGGTGGACAAAACTCATCAGGCAGAATTTTTCTTGAATCTTGCACTGTCATCCTCGCAAATGAAGCAACCGTCTTTGCCTAACATAATGTTTCACCAAAATCCGGGAAATGTTAATGATCAAAAACAGAGAGACAGAGTTATTTCCTTCAGAGCCAAAACTATACCCAAAATACGTGCATGAATACATGAGAAATGTAATGTACATTAGGAATTGAAAGGAAAAGATAGCAAAAGCCGGATTTTGATTGATATGAAAGGTAAATACCAGATAAGCACGACGAGAGGATCGGATTTTCTCATATCGAGCAAAAGCAACGATCAACCCGATACCAATGGTGAGTCCAACGAACATGCCGAAAAAGAAAGACATTTTCTTTAATTTTTAGACAAACCCAGATAATGGTACAAGGAATCCTGGAAAAAAATCTTGGTTTTCCGGGATTTTCATTTCAAGGCATCGTAAGAAAGAGAGATTTCTCGTTTGAGCAGAGAGAGAAAGAGGAAGACAAAGAAAAAAAAAATGAGAATTTAGACAGTGCGGAAAGGAGTTTGATTTAGTTTTAGTAATGATTAAACAATAACTTGAAGATCAATTAATCCAACATATTCCGATCTCGAAAGAAGAAAGTAATTTGTTCTTTTCTTTTGCATTCTTGCTCTCCAGTCTATTTATTTGCCTTCTGTTTGACAGTTAAGAGTTTCACTTTCTTTCTGTTGCTCTGTTTTGCAAATAGCCCCTTTACTTTCGCCACATTAGCATATTTACCCCACAACAATTATATATTCAAATATAAATCTTTTTAATTTTTATTATATTTATATAAATTTTTATTAAATTTTAATTTGACATTTTTATGTTTTTTATTTTTTTTTGATCAACTGGAGCATGAAATAAATCAATCAAATATATTTTTTTGTTTTTTATTAATATTGTATCATTATCATTTGTCGTGTCTAAAATTATAACAAAAAAACTCATGTTAAGGTTACCTTAAAAGCAAATACCAAAAGATTGGGATGAAAAAGAGGCGTAGGCGGTAGGCCCAAAACCCAAGCGAGAAAAATCACCCATGAAAGTTTTTAAATGCACGGATCTTTTTTCTCTCATACTTTATTTGCGTTTAAACGGCAAACACATGAGGAAAATAAAATGCATAAGAAAAAAAAAGATTTATTTAGAAATTCTCGTCACCCGTTGCTTTGCGTTAGTATCCGATTCTCCAGTCATCAGCCTTTAGGATGGCCGGCCTGACAAACCCAAATGAAAATTCCTGCCACCAATTCCACGTGCTCATGGGCGATAGTCCATGGTCCATCGGAGATGACCCAACAATGATGACAAGTGCTGGCTCATGTGTCACTCGTCACTCTCAAATCAGAACTTCCCCTGCTTGACAATTAACACCCACCATTTTGTTTGTTTTCCTTTTTCTTGCACGTCTATTTGTTTTCTATTTGCAATAATATAAACAAAATGCTGGGCCAGGCCAGGCCAGCCAGGGTAAGTGGAAGCTAGAATGATCGTTTGCTTCTCTCAATGAAACAAAACAATGCCCAATATCTCAGGGCAACTTAAACCTGTTTATTGGGCTGGGCGGGTTGGGTTCAGGTGGAGTCAAAGATGCATAATATATTTTGGTTAAGTTCAAGTCCGGCCCGGCCGGTTATTTTACTATATAAGCCGAATTCAACCCGGCTCGCTCATATTTTTGTTTTTTAATTTTTTATTCCTTTTAAAATTTAATTTGATTTGTAAAATTTTTTATGTTAATTTTTATATTAAATATATATAATCATGTTTATTAATCAATAATATTTTATATACGTATAATTATATTATACTTAATAGATATATTTTTTTAAAAAAAAAACTTAATTTGCAATATGTTTGGCCCGGGCTCGGGCTTGGGCTTTGGACGGTCAAGCCCTGGCTCGGGCTTATTTTTGATTGGGCCTGAAAATTTTGTCCAAACCCGATAAAATGCATCTAATATTTTTATCCAAATTTGACCAAATTTCGAATTGGCCTTCGGACTTGGACAGATAACCCGGCCCTTGAGCAGGTCTACAGGGCATGTGGCTTTCGAGCGTCGGGCATTCTAAGGTGCAAAGATAGCTAAAAAGCTCCGAGAGAAACCTTTATTTCGTAGATTTAATAATTTATGTTTGTTAAATTGTATTTATGTATAACGTAAAATATAAAAATTTAGTGTCAAAATTTATGTTGTCACGATAAATACAAATTTTTTAAAATCTGTTTAGTTCCCTGATTTTATTTTTTAGAAAATGTTTTACAAATTTTTACGTGTTTTGCCCTCTGAAAATAAATAATGAACGCAAAATAATCTTATCAAATAACTGTTCTTCTATCGAGTATAGCTTAGATATCAAAACCATGGATTGGGTCGGCCAATATATTAATTCTAATTGGACTGTTCAAAAGCCCAAAGCTCTGGAATACTGCCCATGCCAAAACCAAGCGTGACAATGTCAGCCCATGTACAGCGTAATTGCTACGGAGAATATATAATCTGAAAAGAAGAATATAAAAACGGTACGGGGCTACCTAATCTCGGATTTCGAATATAAAGTGATAAATAAACTTAGATATATTTAGGTAAGCTAGTATTTGCATATATTCTCTTCAACAATGCAAAGCACTTGCCTTCCCAAGGGATCGGCATCTTTCACTTTTGCCCTAAAAACACATTAGAGGATGTCCAATCTTATCTTCCATGAATGGGAAACAAGTAGATTCGGTAATTTTAGATATAATATAATATTATTAAAAAAAATAAAAATAAAAAATGATAATAATTAAAATTTTATTAAAACTTATATATAGATTTGATAAAAATTAAAAAAATTAATTTGACATGTTAATACGGATTAAATAACATAGTAATTTTTTTATCCTACATCATTACATAAAATAAATATGATAAATTCAAAAATTTTCAAAACTAAAAACAAAGTGATTGGTCCATCAAAGTTTGGGGAATAAAAAGCCATAGAAAATCAAAATAACGATGTTAAGACAACCCATGTTACTTTACTTTCTTCAATATTCTTTTAGCATATATATATATATATATATATATATATTATATATGAGTTTATATATGATGCACTGACAGTGTATAGTTTCTATACACTATCAATACATCAGAGGTTGACATCTCATCAATAGGTCTTTATGGGCAAATAAAAAAAATTTATTTATATTTGCAGATAATGGCCTAATGATGAGGTGTCAACCTCTGATGTATTGACAGTGTATAAAAACTATACACTGTCAGTGCATCATATATAAATCCTATATATATATATTCATATGAAGATATACAAAAAGAAAAAGAAAATCAAACTTTATATCCAATCTATTCTAAGGAAAGTTGTCAATAGTTAAAGCAAACATTGATTAATATAATGCAGTTCTATTCATGTTAGGTGGAGTATAATTTCCACGGTGTGAGGTTTTGGGCACTTTGGCATTCTTCAGTTTATGCCTTCTCTAGTTTCTTACATTTCAAAGTGTTCTAGATTTGAGCCTTTTCAGGTCAGATTTGACATCTTTCAGAAAAATTCTACAAATGATGCCTTTTTTTTTTAATTTAGATTCTAATTATCTAAGTTTTGATGTTAACGCAGATATGGCATATTTCCTTGAATCCTTGCCCCTCTTTCGTTCGTGGGTTTAATGTCGTGTCAAGGCTATTAAAGTTCCAAACCGAAAGCATTTTTATTTTATCCACACTTTTCGACCAAAGAAGTAGTTTTTCTTATACAAATTTTTATATAAAAATCTAAGAATAAAAAAATAAGTATAGATGTTGAAATTTGGTTCTATATTTATTAAAAATTAAAGTTAGGGGTTTTTTGTTATACAATTTTTAGTTATATTTTATAACAAAAAAACGTATTAATTACTATTAAATATTCACTTTTAATGCAAGCTTTTTTTTTCATACAAGTCTTAATATGATTAAAAAAAAGTCATGCCCGAATTTATATGATGAAATAGGGGTTTTAATGCTCAAAGCTAATGTGGTCGGCAATTTCCAATGGTGATTTATGGTATTTGGTTTCCTACTTAATTCATTGCCATGTGAAACTTGACTTATTTAATTTTTTTTATAATCACATGTTTCTTTTTTTGTTTTACGATTTAAAATTAATTTTGTTTCTCATCAATAAAAATAAACGGTAAAATCCTCTCAACAATCATGATTTCAAGATTCAAACATTGTTTAAATATATGACAAAATATTTTACTTTTACTATTTTCAACCACTTGTTACCACTTATTCGAAACTTGACGGATTTATGGTACCTTGTCCAATGCATTATTTTGCTGCTGCTTCTAGCACGCTCTCTCATCATGTAGTAAGTTCGACCGAGAGTGACCGAGAGAGTGAAAATGCACATCAGTAACTGCATGTGCACCCGCATGAGAGTGACCGAGAGAGTTTTCTTGAGAGAGCATTTTCACTGATTACATGGGATGTTTCAATTTTTTTGAGAGAGCATTTTTTGTAGGAAAATTAATACAAATAAATACACCCAGGATTTCATGTTCAATCATCAAGAAAAGATTAATACGGAAGCGTACCTAAATCCATTGGAATTGATATCTTGAGGGTAGAGTCTTCCACGTCTAAACTTTAGAGAGAATCTGTATCTCACTCAACGATGGGATTTGTTGTGAGAATTATGTTATGTTTAGACTGGGGACCATAATCTATTTATACTTGAAGTATATTTTATTTTATTTTGGCCCATCATGAAAATAAAATAAAATATTGGGTCTCTACACATTGTAATGCCCATACTAATTGAGATGTCCTAAAGTCTAATAACTTAAACTTTATTTGATCACTTTTAAGTGGACTAAATAGATAGCCTGTAATGTGCAATTAATTGATATATGTAGGCCCACTAAATAATTTCTTAACAATCTCCCACTTGGGCCACATGTCACTTGATAATTGTACATTTTAAAATAACTTTAAGAGCTCTAAACTTGCTATCATCACAAGACAACATCTCTAAACAATCTGGTCCATCAGTCATACTAACATAGGATCAAAGCGATCTTCGTTACATATATTCCGTAACTAGACCCATCAATGGTCACGTATATTAATATAATCAACGACATAGATCAAGTATGGATGTGTAGCATGGAAATTACAGGCAACGTGATCCCTTAAACATGTCTATTTTCAACTGGTTCTACTTTCAAAACTTTATGCTTAACTGCAATTTGAAAGAATAATACTTTATTTTCAGAGTTTCAGTAATAACAACAATACTTTATTCTGATAAAAAAAAATGTCTCAATAACAAATGAATATAAATGAAACAAACTCCCACTATACAAGCATATCATCAAAGTGAACCACACTCATACGAGCTACATGCTCATGAAACACCTTAGGTGGTACACCCTTAGTAAGTGGATCCGCAATCATGGAGTTCGTATTGATATATTCAATAGATATCTGAAGACTCTGAACTCTCTCCTTAACAACAAGAAACTTGATGTCAATATGCTTTGACTTCGACGAGCTTCTGTTGTTCTTAGAGTATAATTCTGCGGCTTTATTATCACAATAAATCTTCAATGGCCTCTCAATGCCATTGACAACGCATAGCCAAGTGATAAAATTCCGCAACCATATTGCCTGGATCGATGCCTCATAGCAAGCTATAAACTCTGCTTCCATGGTAGAAGAAGCTATGAGTGACTGCTTTACACTCTTCTAAGACACAGCTCCTCCAGCTAACATGAAAACATAACCAAAAGTGGATCTTCTGCTATCAAGGCAACCAGTAAAATCGGAGTCTGAATACCCAACGATCTCTAAATGATCTGACCTCCGATATGTGAGCATGTAATCTTTAGTTCTCTGTAAATACCTCATAACCCTCTTTGCTGCTTTCCAATGATCCATTCCAGGGTTACTTAAATATCTGCCAAGCATTCCAACTATGTACGCAATGTCTGGACACGTATAAACTTGAGCATACATGAGACTCCCTACTGCTGAAGCATAAGGAATCTTCTGCATCTCTTCCTTTTCAAAATTATTTCTTGGGTATTGAAGCAAACTGAATTTATCACCCTTAGCAATGGGCGTGTCTCCTGATGCACAATTTTTCATGTCAAATCTGCTAAGCACCTTATCGATATAAGCCTTTTGTGATAAACCAAGTATTCCTCGAGAACGATCTCGATGGATCTGTATGCCCAACACAAAAGATGCATACCCAAGATCTTTCATCTCAAATTTATTTGAAAGAAATCTCTTGGTTTCATGCAATAAGCCTATATCGCTACTTGCACGCAAGATATCATCAACATATAACACCAGAAGAATAAACTTACTCCAACTGATCTTGTGATAAATACATTGATCAACAATGTTCTCCTTAAAACCAAAAGAGGTGATCACTTGATCAAATTTTCGATATCATTGACGAGATGCTTGCTTTAAACCATAGATGGATTTCTTTAATTTGCACACCAAATGTTTCAATTCATCCAACACGAAATTTTTTGGTTGCTCCATATAAATTGTTTCTTCAATGTTACCATTGAGAAACGCTGTCTTTACATCCATCTCATGTAGCGCCAAATCATAATGAGCTACAAGTGCCATAATGATTCTAAAAGAGTCTTTCGATGAAACCGGAGAGAAAGTCTCTTTATAATCAATGCCTTCCTTTTAAGTGAAACCTTTAGCAACTAGACGTGCTTTATATCTTTCGATATTGCCTTTGAATCCCTCTTGGTTTTGAAAATCCATTTACAACCAATCGGTTTCGCTCCTTTAGGCAATTCGACAAGATCCCAAACGTCATTATCCTCCATTGATTTCATCTCATCTTTCATGGCCTCAATCCGTTTATGAGAGTGAACACCTTGTTTGGCTTCACTAAAAGATTTTAGATCATCTTCTAGTCCTATATCAAGCTCGTGTTCTTGGAGATAAACGATATAATCATCTGGAATCGCCGATCTCCTCTCTCTCAAGGATCTCCTTAATGGCACTTCCAATTGAGGTTGTTGTTGCTCTTCAATATGATTAGGTGGTAACTCAAGAGTGTCTTGATAGTTCGAATTTGCATCTTGAATAATGTCAGACATAATTGTCTGATCATTCTCAATTGCAACTGTAGGAACTGTAACATGTTCTTCCTCAAAGAAAAAAATCCTGAGTTTGGCACCCTCATCATATTCAACATCCTCAATAAACTTAGCATTCCCTATTTCGAAAAAGGATCTATTTGAGGGATCATAAAACTTGAAACCCTTCGATCTTTCTGAGTATCCAACAAAGTAGCAGCTTATTATTCTTGAGTCCAATTTCCTTTCGTTAGGCTTGTATGGCCTAGCCTCAGTTGGACAACCCTAAACATGTAAGTGCCTAATACTAGGCTTCTTTCCTGTCCATAATTCATATGGGGTTTTAGCTACTGCTTTGCTTGGAACTCGATTAAGAATGTACACTGCAATCTTTAAGGCTTCTCCCCAAAGTGAGTCTGGCAAAGAAGAATGACTAATCATACTTCTAACCATGTCCTTTAGGGTCCGATTTTGTCTCTTAGCTACACCATTTTGACTTGGAGTCCCTGGCATGGTGTATTGAGGAACGATGCCACATTCTGCTAAATACTTTGCAAAAGGGACTGGACGTTGTTCACCTGATTTGTCGTATCTACCGTAATATTCACCGCCACGGTCAGATTTAACGGCTTTAATTTTCCTACCAAGTTGATTTTCAACTTCAGCTTTATAGGTTTTGAAAACGTCCAATGCCTGAGACTTCTCATGAATCAAGTATAGGTACCCATAACGAGAATAATCGTCTATGAAAGTAATAAAATATTGTTGACCATTCCAAGAAGCTGTAGGGAATGGACAACAAATATCAGTATGAATTAAATCCAAGATGTTTAAACTCCTGTTAGCACCAGTTTTCTTGATATTTGTTTGTTTTCCCTTAATACACTCAACACAGATTTTGAAACCTGAAAAATCAAGTGAATCGAGAATTCTTTCTGACACAAGCCTCTTTATTCTTTGTTCAGAAATATGTGCTAAACGCTTGTGCCATAACATAAAAGAATTCTCATTAATTAATTTGCGCTTTGTACCACAATTATTTATATGCAAGGATTCATTAATGTGTGAGACATGAAGATCTAATTTATATAGATTATCAACTAAAGAACCTGTGCCAATAAGATTTGAATACTGAAAAAGACTAAATTTTCCATTTCCAAATGAACAAGAATATCCTGATTTGTCCAAAAAAGAAATAGAAATCAAATTCCGTCTAAATGACGGTACATAAAAAGTCTCTTTCAAATCTAAATAGCAACTAGATTATAACTTTAATCTAAATAAACAAACAGCCTCAACAGGAGCTCTTTCGCCATTTCCTACATAGATGAATCTTTCAGCATCAATTGGCTTTCTACTCCTTAGACAACCTTGCATAGTCACACTTATGTGAGTAGTTGCACCTGTATCTATCCACCAGGTGTGATTAGGTACTAAAGCCAAATTAACTTTAGAACAAACAAAGTTGAGAAGTTTACCCTTTTTTGGCAAGCCATTTAGCATACTTGGAACAATCCTTCTTCACATGACCACCTTTACGACAAAAGAAACAAGTGATCACCTTATCTTGTTTCTGTTGCCCCTTAGGCTGTGAAGTTCCAGTATTTGCAGTGTCTTTTCCTGTGTTCCTTTTTCTCTTTTTGTTGGCAGCAATGTCATTGGAAGAAGATGCTAAGTGAGCACTTTCTATCTTCTCTTGTTTCAACCTCTCTTCGTCTTGCACACACTGAGCAATGAGCTCATTAAGAGTCCATTTCTCCTTTTGAGTGTTATAACTTATTTTAAAAGGACTAAATTGTGCAGGAAAAGATATTAGGACCAAGTGCACGAGAATGTCCTCAGACACTCTAACTTCAGTGCCTTTAGTCTTGTAACAAGATTAGACATTTCCATAATATATTCCCTTATGTTTCCTTTACCGCTATACCGCATTGAAACAAGCTTAGACAGGATGGTGCTTGTTTCGACTTTTTCATTTGCAGTGAACTTGTCTGCAATTCGTTGTAAGAAACTCTTAGCATTTTCCTCCTCAGGCATTGCGCCTCTGATGGTATCTGGAATTGAGTGCTTCATGATCATCAGACTCATGCGGTTTGAACGCTCCCATTTTTCATAAAGTGCCCTTTCCGTAGCTGTACTATTATCGCAGGGGCGGGAGGTTTATCAGACCTGATCGCATAGTCTAGATCCATACACCCAAGCACAATAGTAACATGCTCCTTCCATTTCTGAAAGTTAGTGCCGTTAAGCACTAGGGTATTATTCAGATTGGCAGATATAGAAGAAACATTTACTGTAAACAGAAAACAACAATAATAAGCTCACAATTAACAAACAATAATTTGGGCCATATAAGATTCCAAGCACAACATTAAAATTTAGTCTTTGGATAGAAATTTTAATTTGTAAGCGGTACTCTTAAACTTTATTAGTAAATATTGATAATCAAATCCTTGCCAACAATATGCCTTCATTTGGGCCGACATATTGCATGCATGGTAAAACATAATTTTATCACATATTTACTATCTTATTGTGTTTGTAATCCGGCCAAAAAATAACCTTCCTTTGGGCCGATTATTTTTCGCAAGGATTAAAAACACAGTCATTTAAATTCTTAAATGGCAACCTTAATTTTCAAAATAAATAAATTAACATAAAAGATGTCACTTTGGTGACATTTTATATTAATTTAATTTATTTTGAACTTTATTTATTTTTAACATATTATGCACATATACAAAATATTGAGAGTTCACAAATTAATTCACATTAATAGGGAGAGTGAGTACTGTCAATCAACTCAAAATATCATGAAATATTTTATCATGAAATAAAATTTCAGAAAATACATGCATAATATATCAAAACACCGAAATTACAATGAATATTAAAAAATAAATACTTAATAATTTCAAAAAAGTTCATAAAAATCACCATAAATTTTAAAATAATAAAATATTATGGATTGGAGAAATCGGTGACCAAATGGCCACGGGAAGGTGGCGTGTGATAATCATGCGCCACTACTGCCTGTGGGGAAGGGATCCCACACGGGATCCCTTTCTTCTTCCTCCAGCCGGGTCAACTCGACCCGGCTGGACCTGGAACAGACCCATTCGGGTCTGTTCATGGTTTTTTTTCTTATTTTTGATCCCTTTTTTTTCACCGATTTTGATAAAATTAAACTTTAAATCATTTAATTAAGACGTTTTCTACAAAACCCAGGCCAAGAAACAAATCAAAACAACAAAATTTGTGATGAATTTGATCAAGAAAGATGCAAGAAAATATCCATGAAAGACCCTTACCCCTTTTCTTGATTTCTTTCAACCAAAACAAAAAATATACCGAAATTGTGACTTTGATTCAACCATATAAGTAACAAGAAACAATTATCATCAATCAATTTGAATTAAAACACATAAAATATTATTGTTTTGGTTAAATTATAATTTCGGGATTTATAAAATTTAAAGATAAAATTACTTTAATCATGAAACAAAATTTCAGAACTTGTTCACATGATTTTAATCCTTATTCCATAAGGAATAAAAGCCCTAAGGTTTTACACAATAATTTTTAATTCTCAATGATCAAATATGATAGGCTCTTGATACCACTTGTAGGAAAATTAATACAAATAAATACACCCAAGATTTCATGTTCAATCATCAAGAAAAGATTAATACGGAAGCATACCTGAATCCATTGGAATTGATATCTTGAGGTTAGAGTCTTTCACATCTAAACTTTAAAGAGAATCTGTATCTCACTCAACGATGGGATTTGTTGTGAGAATTATGTTATGTTTAGACCGGGGACCATAACCTATTTATACTTGAAGTATATTTTATTTTATTTTGGCCCATCATGAAAATAAAATAAAATATTAGGTCTCTACACATTGCAAAGCCCATACTAATTGAGATGTCCTAAAGTCCAATAACTTAAACTTTATTTGATCACTTTTAAGTGGACTAAATAAATAGCTTGTAATGTGCAATTAATTGATATATGTAGGCCCACTAAATAATTTCTCAATATTTTTTTTATTAAAAAAATATTAAATAATTGAAGATGAGGATGCTTAGATTAAATAATTTGAGAAAGCATTTTCACTGATCACTTGATCTAGCCTATTCGAGACTTGTAATAAAATATATAGTCAGAGAAAATTAAAGTAAGTCCGAGACTTAAATAATTCGAACATACATTTTTAAAATTAACATCAAAAATCAAAATTCTAAAACTCATGAACTCTTTTTCCATTTTTAGGTTAAAAAAATCATAGTTTTTTTTTTTCATCTAGAAAATTCTCAAAGTTAAAAGTAACGGTAAATAAATTTTGAGAGCAAAAAGCTCCCTCTCGAACATGGACACGTGTTTCCGCTCTGAAACCAAGAAATTGGCATCCGTCACTATATTTAAAAGCTCTGCTTGAAATAACACTCACACCAACGTAACCGTCTCATCAAGATTACTCACAGATTTCACACTCCTTCCTTTTCTTCAAAATTTTAAATTATGTATAAATGTTTAAAATCGTTTACTTTCTTATAAATAAATATTTTTATTTTTGAATCTTTGCTACACCGCCAGTCACCAGAGCCTTTGTTAATTCAGTTGCTTCGGGTTTTTTCTTTTTTCTTTTTGATTTTGTGTCGAAGAGAGGAGTATGGCGGGAAACGATTGGATAAACAGTTATCTGGAAGCGATCCTGGACGTTGGTCCAGGAATCGACGATGCGAAATCGTCCTTGTTGCTGAGGGAGAGAGGTCATTTCAGTCCTACTCGCTACTTCGTCGAAGAGGTCATCACCGGCTTCGATGAGACCGATCTCTACCGTTCTTGGGTTCGAGTACGATCTCGTTTAACCCACTGTCCCTTTTAAACCCTTTTATTCTTGTGGTCTCTCTGTTTTTTTGTTTAGTTTGAGTTCTGGACTCTGACTGTTTAGTTTAAGTGTAATTGATATATTTGGTTTTTCTGGTTAGGCCGCGGCCACGAGAGGTCCCAAGGAGAGGAACACGAGACTGGAGAACATGTGCTGGAGGATTTGGAATTTGGCTCGAAAGAAGAAGCAGGTCCTTTTTCTTCTCCTTAGTCGTGCAAGATTATGGATTTTTTTTGTTTGAATTTGGCTTAAAGATAATTAGAATGAAATGGATTGTCACCTCAAAAAGACTTTTTTTTTTCTTTTGGTGAATATTGAAGCGTTTACTTAGAGCAAATCAAAAGAAAAAGAGCCTACTTTTACTGTACTGGATTTTCAGTTAAGTGGTTAATAGCGTTTAGAAGTGAAAATTTGTTTCTTTTAACTTCACCTTTTTTGTGCCCGGTGATGGCGTTCTACCATTCCTTCACAACTCACAACCAACAACGTCATAGTTGCTTGTCTGTGAGAGTAATGCAAAACTGCTTAATTTTCACTTTACTTCAGCAAAAGTTAACTGCAGAGTGCTGCCAATACAACATGTCTTGGCCTTTCTCTTCCTGGAATTAGGCCATGGGTTAACATTTCATCTTTGCAATTTTGTTTGCAGATTGAACAACTTATGTCAACATGTTATTTTGGACCTCAAGAACAGTTTCATTGATTCTAAATTTTAGCTGCTTTATCCTTGGTGGCTTGATATTTATAATATATTTTTTATATTGTATAACTATGTGCATTCGAATGTTAATTTGTTAATTTCGACTTGTATTGCTTTGCCCGTGACTTTAGTTTTGTCTTGCTTTTCTATTTGGTTTCTTTTCAGCTTGAGGACAAGGAAGCTCAACGCAAAGCTCAACGTCGCCTTGAACGTGAAAGAGGCCGCAGAGAGGCAACTGCTGATATGTCTGAAGACTTGTCAGAAGGAGAGAAAGGAGATTTACCTGGTGATGTTACAGTTGGTGATAGTGTTAGGGGAAGAATGCCTAGAATCAGTTCTACTGATGTGATGGAGAACTTTGCTAATCAGCTGAAAGAAAAGAAACTCTATATTGTTTTGATAAGGCATGACCTGCACTTCTTTATGACTTGACATGTTACAGATGTTATTCAGTAATTATATTTTCAATGTGGTCTTTTTCTGTTATAGTGACAAAATTTTAGATCTGACCTTTTAAAAATAGTTCATTGTTTCTCAGACATTCATTATGGAATGTAGTTCTTCTAACCAGCAGTCTTGCTGCAGTCTTCATGGCCTGATAAGGGGTGAAAACATGGAGCTTGGTCGTGATTCTGATACAGGTGGCCAGGTAATTTTTTTTTTTACACCTCTTTAAGATCCTGTTAATGTGGCCTATATCTTGAGAGTGTCATTTCCTTCATCCACTTCAAAGATGGTCTACTACTCTGTTGCTCATTGGGAAAATTAGATATTGTGTTGTATATAGGTTAAGTATGTTGTAGAACTTGCTAGGGCCTTGGGCACAATGCCTGGAGTTTATCGGGTTGACTTGTTGACAAGACAAGTGTCAGCTCCGGATGTGGATTGGAGTTATTCTGAACCAACAGAGATGCTTAGTCCAAGAACTACAGAGAACTCAATGCAGGAGCTTGGTGAGAGCAGTGGTGCTTATATTATTCGTATACCCTTTGGCCCAAGAGATAAATATATACCCAAAGAACTTCTTTGGCCTCATCTTCCTGAGTTTGTTGATTGTGCACTTAGTCACATTCAACAGATGTCCAAAGTTCTGGGTGAACAAATTGGTGGTGGGCAACCAGTCTGGCCTGTAGCCATTCACGGACATTATGCAGATGCTGGTGACTCTGCAGCTCTTCTATCTGGAGCTCTAAATGTGCCAATGCTTTTTACTGGCCACTCACTTGGTCGGGATAAGCTAGAACAGCTCTTGAAACAGGGTTGGCAATCAAGAGAAGAAATAAATATGGCTTACAAAATCATGCGACGGATAGAGGCTGAGGAGTTATCTCTTGATGCCTCTGAAATTGTTATAACTAGCACTAGACAGGAGATAGAAGAGCAGTGGCGCCTTTATGATGGCTTTGATCCAGTTTTGGAGCGCAAACTTAGAGCAAGGATCAAAAGGGGAGTCAGCTGTCATGGGAGGTTTATGCCCCGTATGGTTGTAAGTATCAAGTTTTCGTTTATGACTTCTTGTTCTTGCTTATTATACTTCTTTTATTCAAGAAGTCTGCTATTGTTATTTTAATGCGTTCATTTTAGTTGTTCTTTCTTTATTTGCTCTCTTCTGTATATCTTATGTTGCTAAGAAATATCTAGGTCATTCCTCCTGGGATGGAGTTTCATCATATTGTTCCACATGATGGAGACATGGATGGGGATGTAGAAAGAAATGAAGAAAATCCTACTTCTCCTGACCCACCAATTTGGTCTGAGGTTATACTTTTATTCGTTTGTTAAAAATTTTCTTTAATGATAGCCCAATTATGGCACTTCAGTGACCTCTCTTTTGATTGTTATACGCTGTTAATATTTTACTAACAGATTTTTATTTGAGCAGTGATCTGATAATAGCACTGATCTGCCAATTTTAAATATGCAGATAAAGCATTTCTTCACGAACCCACTCAAACCAATGATTCTTGCCCTTGCTCGGCCAGACCCTAAAAAGAATATTACAACTTTAGTCAAAGCATTCGGAGAATGCCGACCTTTAAGGGAGCTTGCTAATCTTGTATGCCCATGACTTTTTACTGAACTTGCATAGCTTTCTCAGTCTTGTTGTCTCATATATTAGTTTTATTCCAGTGACCTCACATTTTCTGGCTGTTGCAGACATTAATAATGGGAAATCGTGATAATATCGATGAAATGTCTGGCACGAATGCATCTGTGCTTCTCTCGATCCTTAAACTGATTGACAAGTATGATCTGTATGGCCAAGTAGCATATCCTAAGCACCACAAGCAGTATGAGGTTCCTGAGATCTACCGTCTAGCTGCAAAAACCAAGGTACAGCTAGTGAAATTGTTTTTCAATTTAAGAAGTTATGGTCTTCTTTCTTTTTAATGGGAGAGTGGATTTTGGATTTAGATACACGATTTTTTGACTTCTGGAAGTTGGAATTGCTGTGTCATATTCACCAACTTGTAATTATCTTATGCTAATACAGTATAGCTTTTGGTCAAGTCAATTAGCCATCCATCCTTTGCTCTTATCTGTTGACTCCTCATTTTTATTTCTGCTGCAAAAAATGAGATATTTGTCTGAAATTGCTCTTATATATTAGTTAACCCTTTTATCTTTTCCTTTCACAGGGTGTTTTTATTAATCCAGCTTTCATTGAGCCATTTGGTCTTACTTTAATTGAGGTGCTTAAGTTATCTTCTATAACTATACTTTTTCTATTTCAGATTTTAACATTTTAGTAGCCTCAGTGTATACTCTTCTTGAACAGGCAGCAGCATATGGTTTGCCTATTGTTGCCACAAGAAATGGGGGTCCTGTTGACATTCATAGGGTATGTCCACCACTTTATTGGTTGTAATGTAGAAGGGCTTTCTCACCTGTGTATTGATCCGGAGCAAGTTTGATGTTCTAATTAATACTAATTGATACTGACAATGATTTTTTTGCAGATTCTTGACAATGGTCTTCTGGTTGATCCCCATGATCAACAGTCTATTGCTGATGCTCTTCTGAAACTTGTTTCAGATAAGCAATTGTGGGCAAGATGCAGACAGAATGGACTGAAAAATATTCATCTATTTTCTTGGCCAGAGCACTGTAAGACGTATTTGTCTAGGATAGCCATGTGCAAGCCAAGGAAACCTCAGTGGCAGAGAAGTGACATTGGATTTGAAAATCCAGAACAAAAATCTCCTGGTGATTCTTTGAGAGATATACAAGATTTATCCTTAAACTTGAAGTTTTTACTAGATGGTGAAAAGAGTGAAGGGACTGGAACTGGAACTCTTGATAATTCTTTGGATATTGATGACAGTGTTGATAGGAAAAGCAACTTGGAGAATGCTGTTTTAAAGTTGTCAAAGGGTGTTATAGGAGGTGTAGAAAATGTTGGTGGTAGTAGGTTTCCAGCAATGAGGACAAGGAAATTCATTTTTGTAATAGCTGTGGATTGCGATTCAGTCTCTGATATTCCAAAAATAATTAGGACAATTATGGAGGAAGCAGGAAAAGAGAATCCTGTAGGATTTATATTGTCAACATCCTTGTCAATAACTGAAGTACACTCTCTTCTGATCTCTGGAAGCATAAGCCCATTGGATTTTGATGCTTTTATCTGTAATAGCGGTAGTGATGTTTACTATCCGTCTTTGAACTCAGAGGAGGGTCCTGGGATTCCCTTCATGGTAGACCTGGATTATCAATCACACATTGAATACCGTTGGGGTGGAGAAGGTTTAAGGAAAACTTTGGTTCGATGGGCTACTTCTGTTAATGAGAAAAAAGGACAAACTGTTGAAGAGGATGAAGCACGATCTACTGACCATTGCTATGCATTCAGAGTGAAGGACCCTGATTTGGTAATTTATTTTCCTTCTTGTATTTCCGACAATATCTACTCTGTGAACCTTCTCATCTCTCTGTTTTTCAGTTCTATTGCACTTTTAGATCGTCCAGTTTTCAGTTCCTTTAACATCTCACATCTCCTCTAACAGTTGTTTTCTCTTCACAGGTTCCTCCAGTTAAGGAGCTTCGAAAGCTGATGAGAATTCAGGCTCTAAGATGCCATGTTAGCTATTGTCAAAATGGCACCACACTGAATGTAATTCCTGTCTTGGCTTCTCGAGCTCAAGCTCTAAGGTATTCCTGCTGTGGCTCCTTATATTTCTTCATGTATCATTCATGTTTCTGATGATCCATCAGGTCTTTAACAGATCCAGTAATTACTAATATGACATATCCTCTCCTTTAGGTACCTGTACATTCGCTGGGGCATGGAGTTATCAAATGTCATTGTCTTTGTCGGAGAATGTGGAGACACAGATTACGAAGGATTGATCGGAGGAGTCCATAAAACTATCATATTGAAGGGAATTGGCAACGCTGCTCTTAAGCTTCACTCTAACAGAAGCTATCCTCTAGAACACGTTCTGGCATTCGACAGTCCGAACATCGTTCAAGCTGAAGGATGCTGCAGCGAGAACATAAGGGCATCGTTGCGCAAACTAGGGGTTGTCAAGGATTAGGTAATTACTATTATTAATTAGTCTTCCATTAGAGTACTGCTCTTTTTGGATAAATAGCGGTCAGATCTGTTATGTCTGGTTGTATTACAACAAGGTATAAAGCCACAATTATTGATAGCATACTTCACTTTCTTGTCTCTTTTCCCATACCAAAGCAATGAAAACTCTGTTTACTTCAAGGTTCAAACATTGTCCACTGGTTTACAACCAAATGATTGAGCTGCATATGCTTCTTTACTAATATACACAGTGCTGCTTCTTATGTTCTTTTGGAATATGTTCTCTTGGAATTGTTTTAGCCTCACTTTTGCTTAGCTGGAAAGTCACATTGGATTCGCATACATTCATACTGCTTTGTTGTAAATGTTTAATGGAGAATTATAACAATGAGATCGTACGATAGCGAAAAATTTTAATTTCACAAATGAAATTAAGAGATTATCATATATCTCATATCTTAGATTTTTACTAATAGATTTTTACTATGTTGAAAGGAAGAGGGGTTGAACCTTTTTTGCGCATGTATCATCAAT
This sequence comes from Heritiera littoralis, assembly GCA_031772115.1. Lineage (NCBI taxonomy): Eukaryota > Viridiplantae > Streptophyta > Magnoliopsida > Malvales > Malvaceae > Heritiera > Heritiera littoralis. Next base: position 1,439,153 of record JAPDPK010000003.1, read on the forward strand.
TATTTTGTACAAAAGAGATCTCAACATGAGAAAAAGGAAAAAATAATAAGGATTTAAATTTTAAATCTATTAGATATCATCTAAGCTTCATGAACCAATATAATTTGATTTATTTAAGGAAATATAATATTATAATCTGCCATAATGAAGTTAATTTAATTAACAGAGAATATCTATATCCACTCAAAAAAAATTAACAAAGAAAGCAATAATTTTGATAAGGTCGATATATACCATATATGATGTTAAATTACCAATTATTGAATTTCAATCCAAATTTATCATAATTTAGTTAACTATTACATACGGATTAATCATTTTCTTTTAATTGAGTTAAGTGATTTCTGTATGGTTATAAATTCTATGAATGTAAAATAATTAGTATTTGATTATCACTTTAATTTCTTTTTTTTCTTGAAAGATGATTATCACTATAATTTCTGTGTAATGTACATTAAAAAAAGTACTAAAATAGACAATAATGGGCTTGAAACTTGATAATGATAATAATAATAATAATAATAATAATAATAATAATAATAATAATAAAAAATAAAATTAAAATCCATAATACCAAAAAGTAATAAATATATATAGTAAATTTGAACACAAAAATAAACTAGTATCACCTTTTTGGCTAAGACCTTCTTACTTAGTTAGGTACTTGAACTTGATTACAACTAAAGTTTTCGACTTTAAAGTCATGAGATGTGGGCATCAGATATGAGATGTACAAGCAGAGATGAACAAGCACGAAAATATCTGTAAATGAAACTGTAAAACAAGAGAGCCCACAGCATCACTCTTCGACCTAATGCATAGGAGTCAAGTTCTGTCACGACAGATTAGAGGCGCGACTTTGAGTTTTGAAAATTTTAAGTATTCTATCTCCTAAATCCAAATCGCGGACAGACACAACTAATGAAGATAGGGCTTTGGTTTTTGCTTTACAAGGAAACTTCTAAAGAAGTGTCAGTGATTCACTGAACCTCTACTGCTTCATAAGCCTTTATATCACACAGCAGTCCTAAGATGAATTGATCAGGCCACTGCTTTGAAAACTTAATCTTCCTTTCCATGGCTGAATTCAGTTGCAGCATCCCGTTTTTACTATACCCTTCTATCTTTCTTATTCTCTTTTTCTCTTCCATCAATCACCATTACCATCTTTACTCGTTTTCTTTTGATATATCCAATCAAACTAAGATTTCCCGAGAAAATTATTCCGAAAGCTTACACTCTCCTACTGCAAGCCCTGCTCTGGATTTACCTATTAGCAGTGGTGTAAGCTGGCATAATGTTTGTTTTTTCTTTTGAAAAGTTTCTGGTGGGTTTTTTTTGACTTTGGGCTGTTTGCTTTGCGTTAACAGGTGCAAAAGAAGAGCAAGATTGAGATTTTGGAAGAAGGGTTAGCGAGGGCTAGAGCGGCGATTCGAGCGGCATCTCGGCTTCGGAGATCTACTTCGAACGAGACGACTGAGGGTTTTGTTCCCAAGGGATCTGTTTACAGAAACCCTTACGCATTTCATCAGTTAAGAATTTTTCTCCATTTGTTCTGCTTGACTTTAATCTGGCTTTTGTCATTTTTTGAGTAAGAACCGAATCCTATAGGATAGGAAGAGGATCGACGATTTTAGTTCTTGGCTTCTTGCGTAGTTGCATTGCAACCATGCGACAAAAAAAAGGTTAGGATCAGAGTCTTTGCAAGCTAGAACCGAAGGGTAAATCAATATGCAACGCTTTCTTAATGAGCAATATTACATTATTACACATACAAAGTTTTTCCGGATCTAATCTCTTAGTTTCTCACTGAGAACTTTTTCATTAATACAGAATGAAAATCCATATCTGATCTTATTGGTGTACTGAATTGGTCATTTTTAAGCATGAGATCATTAATTTGAGGAGTAGGAAGTCAAAAAAGAAACTAAGATCGCCGCCCATTTAGAGCCTACGTATGGTAGGGTGATGAGAGAGGATAGAACTTGACTGCTTGTATCACAAGTATGGTAAACAGCACCATTTCCAATGAGTTTTGCCCTTTTTTATGATTTGCACAAGATCCCAATCCTCCGCCTCATCTATGCCAATCAGCAACATTTGCAGTGAAGTTAGAATCTCCTTGACAGTAATAGAAGATTCGTACCATAACTTCTGCCGCATTCTACCTTGGCAGCTGTCATAGTCTTTAGATTCTTTGACACCCCAAACACAGTCAATTTCTAGATGGTCCAACTTCAACAATGGTTTACAGAATTAAAGCTTAAGAACTGGAAATCTTGCTTAGCTACCCAGCAAAAATTCTTCTATTTTCTCATTTCATTTTCTAATGGATCTGTTGTCTTGCCGGTGTAAGTGCAGGAGCCATTTGGAAATGCAGAAGCGATTCAGAGTGTGGCCATACAGGGAAGGAGAGTCACCCCTCTTTCACCAAGGTCCATTGAATTCTATATACTCAATCGAGGGGCAGTTCATCGACGAATTTGAGAGCGGCATTTCACCATTTTTGGCTCGCCACCCTGACGAGGCGCTCGCATTTTTCCTCCCCGTCAGCGTCGTGAATATTATACAGTACATTTACAGGCCTTATGTCGATTATTCTCGTTATCGCCTTCAGAACATCGTGAAGGACTACGTTGACGTGGTTTCAACCAGATATCCCTATTGGAATAGAAGCGGTGGAGCTGATCATTTTATGATTTCTTGTCATGATTGGGTATGTTACACTTTTCTCAATCGGTTCATTAATTTCATCTAAATTTTCTTACCTTCACATTATTTATTATATGAGTTTATATTTGATACACTGATTAGTATATACACTATCAATTAACTATTTAATAATTATTAATCAAACATTTAATCTATTTCTATATACGGTTAGTGTATTAAATACAAGCTTTTATTGTATATATTATCAAAAATATAGTTTTTTGAGCAAACAAAAAGATGTCAAACTTTTAAAAATAAATATAATTAAGTTTTTTTATTTCAATTTGCTCATAAGAATTTGGCATTTTTTCAATTTATTCATTAATAATAAAGTATACAATATTAGTGCATCATATATAAACCCTATGAAAAGTATAGATTTCTAAAATGTTTTTTTTTTAAAGTCACATAATATACATATATAAGTGTTGAATAATGTTTAGAATTTGAAATAAAAAAACAAGTAGATATTCAAAATGTTTAAGTTAGAATGAAAAATTTTAAATATATATCTTCTCGATATATTATTTCATTTAAAAAGTAATATTTTTTGTCAAAAGCATGAGTCAAACATTGGTTGAAGTTTATAAATACTTGAAATAACATTTGATTCATACACATCTTTACATTGAATATCTATAATCAAATCATTTTCTTTTTTCTGATTCATGTATGTTCAAAAGGTTTTAAAATGCAATCTTAATTCTCTTCGATTTAGTTTTTGTATCATGAACATAACCCTTTGCACTTAAAGATGATACTATTATTTACAATGTGCTTTACTTAAACTTTCTTCTTCTACACTCAAATTGTTTGCAATAGTCACTAACTTTATACAACATTGTCTGCAACATATTTCAGGCACCGGATGTTTCAGCTGCGGATCCAAAACTTTTCAAGCATTTCATTAGAGTTCTCTGCAACGCCAACTCCTCCGAAGGATTCCAGCCTTCAAGAGACGTTTCATTGCCAGAAATGTTCCTCCATCATGGGATGCTGGGACAGCCTCAACAGAGCCAACCCCCAAGCAAACGTTCGATTCTAGCCTTCTTCGCCGGCGGTGAACATGGGTACGTTAGAAAAATACTATTCAAACATTGGCTGCAGAAAGACGACGACATTCTCGTATACCAATATCTCCCCAAATCCCTAAGCTACACTAAACTAATAGGTCAGAGTAAGTTTTGCCTGTGCCCCAGTGGCTATGAAGTTGCAAGTCCGAGAGTGGTCGAGTCCATACTTTCCGGGTGCGTTCCGGTTATAATTTCCGATCACTATGTTCTGCCGTTCAGCGACGTCCTGGACTGGAGTAAATTTTCCGTTTACATTCCGCTCGACAAGATTCCGGAAATCAAAACAATCCTGCAAGGAATTTCTAAGGAGGAATATCTAAGAAAACAAAGGAGGGTTCTGCGAGTGCAACGGCATTTTGTGCTAAATCGACCGGCCAAACCATATGATATTATGCATATGGTTATGCATTCAGTGTGGCTTAGGAGGCTTAATCGAAGGTTGCCCTTACATTAATTAATTAATTAATACTTTGTGCATGCATACAGTAACAAATTTAATTTAATATATTTATATAATTATATAAATTAATTATGATATTTATTCAATCCAAAAAAGTTGTGACATGTAAAATTTAAGTTCAAACTCAGATAATTCCAAGCCGATGACTATAATACTTTGGCAGTCTAACTATCACAGGATCTACCTTTTTACTTTCATATTTATCTAAAATCCAAAGAATTTCTTACTTTTAGAACTCTTTTATCTTTTGTCTAGTTGTTTTTTGAGGAAGAAATGTCACGACCCGTTACCACATTTTTCATCTTATTGTACACAATTTAACCGGTTGGGCTGTCTGTGATACTTCACTTGTACTAACTGTTAAACAATTTTACATAACATTGTTTATATTATACACATCCCCTATCTTAATTAATTGGATAAGTAGTACTGTAGACATGTCTAAATACAGAAAATAAATGATCGTACCTCAAATAAATCAGTCGGTCTGTCACATTGTCCTTTATGTACAGCCGCGATCCACAATCAACTGATCTCACAATCATCAAAAACCTGAAATGTTTAAAATTAAGAGGTGAGCAAAACCACGGCTCAGTAAGGGAATTATAAGCCTCACTTGATACTCAGCTATCTATATGCTGAAAATCTTTTTCATTTTTTTTCCTATGGGCTCTAGGCTCACATGTAAGAAGGATACTACAGTCGGCTAGGGATCCGGATGGAGTAAGGTAGGTATTTTGAAATACCTATCTTGTTCCGGAATCTAGAAGCAACTGTAGAGAGTAATAAATTTCTTTTCACATGAAATTTAAATCATTTTCCTTTTTATTTCATATCATTTTCATATTTTTTTCAAAATAATGCTTTTATGAAATAAAGTATTTAAATAAAGTAACTAATATTCATATATTCTTTGAAAAGAATATTAGTTAAATCATCATCATTCTTATTTAAACTCATTTCATATTTTACAGTACAATCATAATTAGTACAGTACTTTAAATAGCAAAATAAGCTATTAATTCATTTTCGTATAACATATAAATCATTTAAATCTATTATTCAATTTAAAAATTAAAATAAGAATATTAGATTTATTTTCCTCCTCTTTCCTTTTTGGAAAACATATCACATATTCATGTCACATATAGTCTAATATTCAATTTAAAATCATAGTAAAAATATTAAAATCTATTCCACTTATCACATTAGCAAAGCAGCAAGCACTTCGGTAGATTAGTTACTATACACGTCGATAAATCGGTTACTATGCAAGATTATAAATCAATCCATTCACAAAACGAAAATCAATAAACTTCAAGCATATAGCTTAACTCACTGAAAACAGTTCAAAATAACCGATCACTTAATCACTTTAGGCGTAAGCCCCAATTCACTGATTCAGTTACGACATCCATCCTAACTAGCAATAGAATTAAGTGTGAAAGAGGACAAACATTCAAATAGCACATGTTTGTATGGCATATATAAGCATAATTCAATGATCATACACATTCTCTGTCTTATGTATAAGATCCATTCCCTCTACTGACATTTGTCACATTCACGAATCACAATCATTTATTTATTGTCACAATAACCTATGATTCCTTATATTTCATCAAAACATGTGTAGCACTTAGCTCTCAAAGGATTCTAGAGGTGGCTCTCATAGTTTCCGAAGATTCTATGTAGCACTTAGGTCCCTTGAATTCTCTAGAGGTGGCTCACACGGTACAAAGATCGAGTCTTTACTCGGATTGGCCTTTATGCCATATATTTTCCACTATCTCATCAGAACTCGTGTAGCACTTAGTGCTCAAAGGATTCTAGAGGTGGCTCCCATAGTTCACAAAGAATCTATGTAGTACTTAGGTCCCTTGAGTCTTCTAGAGGTGGCTCACACGGTACAAAGATCGAGTTTTTACTCGGGTTGGCCTTTATGCCATATACTTTTCACTATCTCATCAGAACTCGTGTAGCACTTAGTGCTCAAAGGATTCTAGAGGTGGCTCCCATAGTTCACGAAGAATTTATGTAGCACTTAGGTCCCTTGAGTCTTCTAGAGGTGGCTCACACGGTACAAAGATCGAGTCTTTACTCGGGTTGGCCTTTATGCCATATACTTTTCACTATCTCATTAGAACTCGTGTAGCACTTAGTGCTCAAAGGATTCTAGAGGTGGCTCCCATAGTTCACAAAGAATCTATGTAGCACTTAGGTCCCTTGAGTCTTCTAGAGGTGGCTCACACGGTACAAAGATCGAGTTTTTACTCAGGTTGGCCTTTATGCCATATACTTTTTACTATCTCATTAGAACTCGTGTAGCACTTAGTGCTCAAAGGATTCTAGAGGTGGCTCCCATAGTTCACGAAGAATCTATGTAGCACTTAGGTCCCTTTTTAGTATATAATATACTATAAAATATTTATAGTGTATAATATATACTATATATTATACATATATTATTTCATATATAATGTAATACAATATATATTATATATAAATTATAAATATTGTATATTACAAAACATATATCTAGTATATATATGTATATTTATATACTTTAAAATAAATAACATTTACATATACAAATTATATAAATGTTATAATACAACATATATACATATAAACTTTAATATAAAATCACATTTACCTTTCTTCTATATGTATTTATATAATTATAGATACACATAAAATATTATGTTTATATACATATGTATTATTTAAATTTATGAAATAATATATATTTCCATATATATATATATATATATATATATATATACCAACGTATATTAAAATATACTTTATAGTATTTTAAATACATATGTATTTGTATAAAATACATTTATATAATTTTTAATTATATAAACATACTTTATTTTCATTTCTCATTTACCTTATTTAATTTGAATTTTACTTTATCCAAATTAATTTTTCCTCTCTCTATTATTTTTATTTTCACTTCCAATTTAATTTCCTTTACACGAATTTCCCGATTCTTTCACTTCCTCAATTCTCGAGATTTTCACCAATATCCCGTTCTCGCAAATTTTATTTATTTCCTATGATTTATTTTCTCCAATATTTATTTTCAATATTTATAATTTTCAATAAATGAAAAATTTACGGTTATCACAAAAAATTCCTTGAGATAAGCAATTGCTGATCTTTTATTTCCTCTCAAATTTGCAATTCTATCTAATCAAAGTAAACTTTCTTTTAAATACCATTATATTCTTAGTACTTTTATTATTTTTTATTCATTAATAATTAATCAATATTTATTTTTTGTTACAATTAATTAATTTTTATTAACTAATAATTAATAATTATTTTTGGTTAATAATTAAATAATATTTAACATTTAATCTTCATTATTAATTAATAATTAAAGATTAATAATAAATAATTAATAATTAATTATTTTATAAATTAAGTAATCATCAATTATAAATTAATGTTATTTATAATTATTTCTTAGTTAATAATTCAGTATTTATTTAATTTTTCATTAACTATTTATGATTAATTATTCATTAATTAATTTATCATTAATAATTAAAAATTAATAACATTAATTAATAATTCATTAGTAATTAGCCCCGTGACAACTCTACATGGGCAAACGTGTAATTTCAGATCCCACACTCAGCCGGACATGCACCATCTCTAACGGGTATTTAAGACGGCAGATACGAAGGCAGGCCAAACCAAACCAAACCGTCTTTCTTTCTCCGCACGCCCCGCCTCTTCTTCAATAGTTCAATTTCACTTGGCAGAAAATCGTAGTTTTCCCTCGCTTTCTCTTCCATAACCTTTGCGAGAAAGAAGAATCACACTAGCCAAACACGCATTGTTTCTCATTGAAACTCAAAAAGAGCTTTAGTTCCACAATAACATGGAGAATTGCTATAGATATTCAGTTTCAGCTTTCACTTGCCTATGTGTTTTCGCCATCCTCATGGTTTTCTTTCTCTCTGCTCACTTCAACTCCTTCACGATGAGCTTCTCTGCCCCGAGTCCTGAAGCACCAGAACCGAAAATTGAGTTGCAGAGATTAATCGGTTTCACTTCTGATCATATCAGAGCCGTTGGTTCCAGTGGATCAACAGATGAGCATCAGCCCCCGAACCGACTTAGAAACACCACCGTTATAGTAAAACTCTCTCTAACTCTCACAGTTTGAGAATTGCCACCGTTATTGTATACTAAATACGGGAGATCAATCTCTTAAGAATGAGATTTCGATCATATTTTCTCTCGCTTTCTTTGAATTGAAACCGAGAATCTTTCTCTCCATTTCAATTTCAATAATGTTTGGATTTTTTTTGTTATCATAAAGATAATTGTTCACGAAGTGTAATTAATTAGATGTGATTTTTCATTACAGAGAAAAACGAAGAAACGAAGCAGAGAACGAGTGTTAGAACATGGACTAGCTAGAGCACGAGCTTCGATTCGCTCGGCGGCTAATGCTCGAGTAGTCACAGCGACGGCCGCTTTCAAGAGCGACAAAGACGTTCCCGTTGGAGATGTCTATCGCAATCCAAGTTCATTTTATCAGTAAGAATCATTAACTTCTTCGTTTCTTTTTTTTTTTTCTATTCAAATTTCTTCGTTTCTTTAGACATGAAAATGGAAATAATAATAATTAATTAATTAGTTCTCTACTTATTTAAAGTCGATATTAAAAGAGTACTCGCAGCTGCTTTGCTTCTAAGGTATAGCAAATTATATAAATATACATATTCTGCCATCTTTATTTTTGTGTGATGGAAAGAGAGAGTTTGAGAATTGCGAGCTTGTTTTCTTCTGACTGAAGCTAAGGGCGTAAATGAAGTGGAGAATTGCGCAGTGACCAGCGCACTCATTTCCACACTCGACACTCGACACCTTATTATCATAGCTAGCTACAGAAAAAAAGGGCGCTTCTACTTATTGCGTAAGATGGACGGTTTATTTTTGATATTGTGTGGAGTGTTGGCGTCCAGTTTCTCCTGATCCTTGCCCATTTGACAGAGATGGGTCCAAGTCCAAGCTAAATAGCCTTATGTTATGCCGGGTAAATGGTAATAGTGAGTAATGACTTGGAGCTGGGTTTAGAAAAGTGGTGGCCTTGACTCTTGAGACAGTGGTCCAAAACAACAAAAAAATCAATTTGCTTAAAGAAATTATTACTCCACTTGTGAGAATAATACATGCTAAAGTGCTATGGTGTTGCTATTGATAGTTAAGTTGATGTGAAGATGACTAGGGAAGTGGCTCAAATTCTCTTTAAGTGAATGAGTGATCAGAGTTTAAATAAAAATCTTAGGTTGTGTTTGAGTCTTACCAAGTACATGGTTATTGAGATCAAGATCTCAAATGATTACTTCCATTTCATTATGCGTGTTGATTCATTATGCAACATCTTTAATGATTTTGATAGTGTTTGTATACTATTCTAATGTCCCGGATGCAATCATCAATTGTTAATTCAGGGCAAAGGGTGCCCAAATGACCTTGGTTATAACTTGTATAACAAAATAAAATACACTTGACAGTAATAATTTATGTTCTAAAATTACAGGAGCTATGTGGAGATGGAGAGGAGATTCAAGGTCTACGTGTACACAGAAGGAGAGCTGCCAATAGTCCACGATGGGCCATGCAAGGAAATATACACGATAGAAGGGAGATTCATACACCAGATGGAGCACGGGGCTAAGAGGTTTAGGACAACTGATCCTCGGCGTGCTCACGTTTATTTCATGCCTTTCAGTGTGACCTGGATGGTCAGATATATTTACACGCCTCTTAGTTTCAACATTACACCTCTTAAGCAATTTGTTTCTGATTACGTAAAAGTGGTATCCGCCAAGCACCCATTTTGGAATCGAACTCATGGCGCTGATCACTTCATGCTTGCCTGTCATGATTGGGTGAGTTTCTTCCCATTTCCCTTCTTTTTCTGCTTTCTTTTTAGCAACCTTGAGCTTAGACTTTTCCTTTATGTTTTCTTAGAATCTGTGGGCTGTGGCTAACATTTATACGAGTGTACCCCATTTACCCCATGACTCCTGACTAACATAAACATTGATAGGCTGATTAAGAAATAATTATGGTATATTATAAAATTTGGATTCTATAATCAAACATTGACAAACTTGCTAACTTCACGTAAAAATATATGCATATACTTTGCCATGACTTGAACTTCATTTTTCTCGCTTTATTGCAGGGTCCCCATGCATCGCAAGGCAACTCACTCCTCTACAACAATTCCATTCGGATATTGTGCAATGCCAACACCTCCGAAGGTTTCAATCCACAAAAGGATGTAAGCCTTCCCGAAATCAACCTCGGTGGCGGTTACTTATCCCCCAAGCTCATCCACCCTCCTCCGCCAAACGCTTCTCGACCATATCTCTCTTTCTTTGCCGGTGGACTTCACGGCCCAATCCGCCCATACCTCCTCCAACACTGGAAGGGCCGAGACAACGACATGCAAGTTTTCGAATACCTCCCAAAAAACAAAGACTATTACTCTTACATGCTCCAATCCAAGTTCTGTTTATGCCCGAGTGGGTTTGAAGTTGCTAGCCCAAGGATTGTCGAGGCCATACACTCTGAATGCGTGCCGGTAATTTTGTCAGAGCACTACGTTTTGCCTTTCAGTGATGTGTTGCGGTGGGAGGCATTCTCAATCCAGGTGGAAACAACGGAGATTCCCAGATTGAAAGAGATTTTATCGGCAATTCCAGAAGAGAAATATCGGAAACTTCAGGAAGGAATGAGAGTTGTGAGGAGACATTTCATGTTGAACCAGCCTGCTAAGAGATTTGATATGTTCCACATGATATTACACTCGATATGGCTTAGGAGAATTAATGCAAGACTATTATAGATCTTATTATATATACTTACATGGATAGTGGCTTTGGTTACTTTCACACTGCACCATATAAACAATATTATGTGTATGATATGGTTTGTGATTAAAATTGATGTTAAAAATTTTGATGGAATGATTAACAAAGAGTTGTGATATATTATAAGGTTTAGATTCAAATCTAGTAAATTTATTCTCACACATGATGTCTTTTTTCATGACTTATATCATGCAATAAATATTTTTAAGTAGAGACAACTCGTTTTTTAAAATATTTTTTGAGCAATATGTGTCGTGCAATTAATTGTGGAACTTGAAATTTCACTTACAGTGTGTCATGCAGCACATTAGTTTTTTTTTTTTTTTTTTGATTGGGTCGATTGCAAAAGTATATTGGGCTTTAAATGCAATCGGAATATCAGGGAGAGGGCCCTAGTTTACCCCATTTATACTGCCGGAAATGGTGAATTAAAAAAAAAAAAAAAAGGGATGGATGGCTAAATAGATTCAAATTGTCTCGTTTCACTTTCCATGCAAGAAATTCTCGTCAACCTAGAGCCAATAGCAGGGGTCAAAACACACAATTAACACTACGGAACATTTTGAAGAGAACTTTCGTTTCATTTACTAGTACAACAGCCTAGAATCAACGAATTCAAAACGCAAAATGTCACCAAAACCGCTGCAAATAACTATGCGATCAGCACCAGCCTAATGTACGTAGATTGAACCTAGAAAGGAAATTAATCCACCAAAACAGCGATTAAAATCGATTCTAGAACGTAAGAAATTGTGGGAAAAAAGCGAGAGAACCGAAATTAACATAACTTTTCAAAGGCCTGTAATTGACTTTATAAGAATTGAAACAGGGAGGTAACTGGCATTTCCAACCGTTAGTTATACTGAACCTGTGCTGTGCAGACATTCAATCACCACATCACTACCCAGCCCTTTCCTCGACCTGGGATCTGGGAATGGGTTCTCTTTTCTTATTTCTTTCTCCTCACAATTTGCTCCAACAGTTCTACCAGTAAAAATGCCCAGAAAAAAAAAAGAAATAAAAGAAAAGAACATCTCGTTGAATTGAGATGTTAACCAGCTCTACGGGCAAGTAAATGCATTGGCAAACAAGAACATGTTGCCGTAGAAATCAAGCATGATTGAACCAAGGCCCGACAGCCCCATTCACATGTCCATTGCCGTGGATCCCTACACCATTGGGGATGAAGGAAGGTGGCATACCAACAGCCATTGCTGGCGGTGTTGTAGGGTATAACCCATGATTGTGTGGGATACTGTGCTGACTCACAAGAGGACTGCCAGCAGGACTGCCTTTACGCTGCTGGAGGGCATGGATTTGCCGGAGCCCTTCCTCATGAATCCTTGACAACGTTTCTAACTCCTTCACAGACAGAGCTTCCAAACCAGCTCCATAGAGGGGGGCATGTCGTGACATTTCTTCTTGAAGTGAGGCCTCGAGGGTGTGAATATATTGCTGCAGAAGACAAGGCCAGAATGAGAAAGAAACGGAGACAAAAGGCATTCAAATTAGACTTCCTAAGCTCACAAGTTTCCATGAGAGCCCAGAAATGATGATTCAGATACAGACTAGAGAAGACATCCGAAAGCAAAAGGGTTGAAAGAGCAAGAAATGACAAGTTCAATAATACCCAATCTCCTCGAACTAGGTCCACCCAGTAAAACAGTTGAAACCTCCCAGAAATTCAAAATAAAAGAAAAGGCAAAAACCTGGCAGGCCTGCAACTTTGATTCCATGCCATCAATATATGCTTCACACCTTGCAACCTGCTCTTCTTTTTCCCGCTTTTCACCTTCAGTTTGCCCAACTGTTTCTGTCAATCTGCGAACTTCATCCTCAAGTGATTGACGAATTTCTTCTCGAGTCACATTCTCCGTGGCATACCGTTTCAATTCTTCATCAAATCTTTTCCGTGCAGCTTCAGCACCCTTCAATCTTTCAGCAAGAGCATTCTTCTCCTTTACTACCCTCTGTCACATACAGAACTTGTCAGATAGAGCAGAGTAAGTGGCAGTCAATCCCAGAAAGAACAAGAGCGAATAGGCAACACATTCACCAGTACCTTCAACTCATCATGTTTCCGAGACTTCAAATGGGAGAGCTGTGTCTCTGCATCATGAAGACGATCCTGAAGTGCTTTCTTCTCAGCAGTGAGCTTTGCAATTTCATCATACCTCTCAGAGCGTAGCCACTCAAGCTGACTCTCAACCTCCTGTATTTGTTCAGAAAGTTCCTTCTTTTCCCGAGCAAAGCGATCCATCTCTGCCCTCATTTCAGACTATCGATTTATAAAATGTGTTAATTTTAATAACTTCCAAACAAGAATAGAGATAATGTTATAATCAGTTTAAGACACATACCTTGAGTCGATTATTCGTGGCCTCAGATTCACTTAATTTCTGCGATAAAGTAGCTTTTTCCCTAACCATACTTGAAATTTCGGCCTTTGTCTCTTCGCGCATGCAGATAACTGCATCTTCACTGGCACATAACTGGTGCCAAAGAGCTGCCCGATCAACATTTGCAAGCTCAGCAACTTCCCGCATCATGCTTAGAACAGGTCTAACAACTTCTTGCTCTTCAGAAACCAAAAATACCAAAATATCCAAATATAAGTCTACTTCATGACTATTATCTGTAGTGTTGGTGGCTCGATGAACAAGCCTTTTCAACATCCTCCCTCGGTAGGTCTCATCTATATACCACTTAAATAATATTGTATAAAGCATTTTCACAAAGCCCCGGACAAGAAGGTCTCTAGAGAGTGCCAATGTCTCAGCAAGTCCCAGAATTGAAGTGAAATCATCCTGCTGAGCCCTAAGCTGCTCACCGGCTTCTTCCTCTACTACAGCATCCCCATGCTGAAGGCTTTCAGAAACATATCTGGCATTAAGAGTCAATCTCTGAGCTAGGCGCCTTTCCAAAACCATGGCTACAGAGGGGGCCACAATGGCTCCTCGAACAACAGCTCTCTCAAAGGCTTGAGAAGCTTCAACAGCAAGGCAAGGTATGGATAGCATCTCTATCAGGACATAAATGTCAGAAAAATGACGAGCAGCACAAAAAGCCTGCTCATCCACCACACGCAAACTTTCAGAAGTGGGTCCATTTTCACCAAACAAGAAGAATCCACGAGCCATTGCCGAGCAATTTTCAACGAAATCATCATCGCAATCAATATCTCTTAATATGGTCTCAGCAAAATCTCCCCAACTATTTACAGTTTTACTTAAAAAATCAAGAACACAAGGAGACACCTCTGGGCCCAAATTTTTTAGCCTAACACGAACAGATCTAACCTACAGAAGATAAACAAATAATTATACATGCTTTCGGAAATTATGTCAATATGCAGAACATAGAGATGAAATGACAAAGCAAATCATACTGCTTCTGGAAGGTGTTGGCATAGGGATGCAGCTTTAAAGATGAAATCTATGGTTGCGACCAGAGGTTCATTATTTGAATCTGTCAAGAGCTCAAAAGATTGAAATAAGACACGTTCCCACACTTCACTGCTGCATTCTAGTTGACTGAGAGCTCCAAATACCTGGAATAGAAAAATCACTTTTAAAAGAACAAATATTAAGAAATGAATTTTATAAACAAAAAGCATATTTGAAAACAATAGTACATTCAAATTTGAGGCTAATTTCAGAAACTCCCTAATTCTCTTAGAGCACATCCCAGTAACACCGCCCACAGTTACCATTTAAGTAAAAGAAATTAAGCCCTCTACAAAGACTATCTTACAGGTATCCGCAATGCAGGCTCCGCATCTGGCTTTTGAAGTCGCTCAAGAAGTGCATAAGCAGCCAGTGGATGCTCTGAATGCTCAACCAATTTAGGCACCAATGCAACTAGGTCAGGTTGCAGATGCTTAGGAGCTTTATCCAATACAACAGTAATCTTTTGTGCAGACTGGGGCCTCCGCCTTGGCTCAGGACAGCCTTGAGGAACAGCTCCATCTAGGGCTCTCAATGAGTTAACAATCAACCCTAAAAGCTCCTCAGATTGCTCCG
The DNA here is from genome assembly GCA_031772115.1 of Heritiera littoralis. Taxonomy (NCBI): domain Eukaryota; kingdom Viridiplantae; phylum Streptophyta; class Magnoliopsida; order Malvales; family Malvaceae; genus Heritiera; species Heritiera littoralis. The sequence continues at coordinate 1,454,334 of JAPDPK010000003.1, forward strand.
GCCACTTGGTCTGGATATTAAATATTTCAAGTAATTAATACTTAATACATTATGAGTAATCAAGTGAGTTCATTGTTTTTTACAAATCACACCTTTGAGCGAAGCAAAGAATTCTCTGGAGAATCCCCAGCAGAGGTCTCTGGTGGAGAAATAGGCTGTCCAGGAACAGCTTTTCCAGAGATAGAAATCCCATTCATGTCTGAGCTTTGTACGGCAGAGGCAGTGCTATCATCTTCCACACAAGAATCCAATCTCTCATACACAGGAAATTGAGCAGATTCAGCAGCTCCATTTTCCCAATCACAATCCAGTGGAATAGCAGCTTCACTACCATCAGAAGGTTTAGAATTTGCATCTGAAGAATCACCATGTGCACCTCCTTCTGAGGGTTGGCAACATTCAACCATTATATCCAAGAGTAGATCAATAATTGCCTGCTGCAAAACTTTGACCCCCATTAGCAAATTCATCAAACTCGGTGAAGATTCATCAGTCTTTGAAACCTTCTTTCCATCACCACTACCAGAGAGCTTTGTTGGAAGCAGCAAACGTTTTACTTTGGCTGGGTCATCAAGGTAAACACGAAGTCCAGTCAGAAAACCAGCAATTGCCCCAGCATCCATCAGAAGCTTCTCTCGTAATGTGACCTGTGGCTGCGATGGATTATCTCCATATGTAAGGTGAAATCCGGCTCGGGAAAGAAGGTTTCTAAAGATATCTTCTTCATCTCCACTTATTCCTTCACTGTCTTCAGAATCAATGAGTTCATCAGGATCAGTTGTTAGAGCATCCTGATCATCCTCATAAGCCAAAACCTGGCAAAAATGGAGAAAGTAAACATCAAAATGCTGATCTTAGTTCATTAGAAATATATTAGTAAAATAAAGCCCATTCGACCCAGGAAAGAAAGAGATAATATGGGTAAATTTTCAATAGCTTTTACTAGTTCCTTCTTGTTTGCATGAAAGTGATCAGCGTGGCAACATAAAAGAACATTGCATTCAAGATTGTGATTCAGAAGAATCTGGCTAAATATTTCAGTAAGGGTCAACTTTACACAACATTCAGGTCAAGCCATGAACACTATAATAGGCATGCAGTATGATAACCTTTTCTTTACCATAAATAATCAGTAATGAACAGAAGATTACATATAAACCAAAGGCCCAAAAAGATTACCCTCTACATCTGAAAACTTAAGTAAACAAAACTTATCCATTGTAAATACTGAACAAAACATAAATGGAAGAGATCCAAAAAAAAAGACTAACCTGAAGGTCTGAAAAGTCAAACCAAGGGCAGCAATCCAGTATTTCACAAACAAAAACAACAGTGTCACGCATAAGAAACCCTGCATCTGCTTCTAACATATCTGATACTTTCATGAATTGCAAAACAGAATTATTCCATGTCTTTGTACAAATAGAAGATTCCTTCCAGACAGTCTTGGCTGGATTTTTTTGATTCACCACAGCCATTCTGTATCTAACCCAGAAGTTTTTGTCCACATCACTACCAACTGATTGATCACTCTCTAAGTATATGCATATGGTGTCAAAGGACTCGTACACACCTGTATCATGAGAAACAACCAATTAATTAACAGTTACAAGGATACGTTCACTGGAGAATTGACAGGAGACAACCAATCACCCACCAATTCGAAGCTCGCATCCACCAGCTTGAAAAAATTTACTAAAAATTTTGCGGGTTTCCATTATTTCCTTAAAAGATAAGAAGTTCTCCACCTTCCATGTGAATGCGCTTCTCTTTCCAACCCTTTCTATCTGGGGAGCAGTATTTGCTGACTCAGTATCCTGATCAGTGAAATCCTGCATTATTGATGTCTCTTTCAAAATAAGAACCTCTGCAGAGAATACAACAGTGTCCTGAACAAGAAACCCAGAATCCTGATCAAAGAGGCTGGTAAGCGTCACAAATTCACGCCAACCCCAGTCTTTTGCAGCTTTAGAGTAACGGTTCTGAGATTCTTTTGTGACTGACTTCTCCTCCATCTTTTGGTTCACAACAGACAGCCGATGACTCACAAAACAGCTCCAGTCATTGGAAGCATTTCGTGAATCTGTAACCTCAAGAAACACAGAAAGGTGGCACGGTGGCTGAGATTGCCCTGATACCATCAAGCCCGTACAAAAATTCAATCAGTTCACTTTCCAAGCACAATTTAAAAACCATTAGCCCATGTCACTTTGTCTCAGATGCAAGGATCACAAGACTGATGGTAAACCAGATTACAAAGTTAAAATATAGCTTTTGCTCAAGCAGCAAAATAAAAGCAACTTTAAATGATTTTAATTGCATAGGCCGGATTATATATGTATATAAATCGATATATAGTTGTATTACCAGAATTGAGTGCTAGAAAATATGTCACCACTTCCCTAAAGGGAGACCTAAGCAAAGTGCCAGTAAAGCGAAAACATTTTCAAGTCAATTAGATTGAATTTTGAGAAATGGACATGGAGGCTTAACCTAACCAATTACTATTGGATTAAAAAACAAAAAATTTAGTGGGGGACAACCACCATAAGCATGCAATCATCTTGTAGCTCAATCCAATAAGATAAAAAAAAAGGTAAAATAGCAAGAAACATCACCCCATTAAGCTTGAGGTACCAGACTCAGTTTGTCTGTAGAAAAATGACCACAAAATCTAATTCAAGAATTTACAATAATTCCTGCATACCTCGAGGATAAACAATGAGACGACAATCCCTATTTCCAATCTGAAATCTCCTGCTCTTGATGCAAAGACCAGTTATCTTCCTCTTCTTCAGAAGATCCTTCAATCTAGTGAAATTCTCAATTTTCCAAGTGAATTTCCCCATATGCCCGTCAGACTTCCTCGCTCCACTCCCACTCCTCCCTGCCATCAACCCTCCATTCTTGGAGAAACTACTAAACTCCTTGATCACATGAAATGAAGTGCTAAATACCGCAGTGTCATCCACCAAAAACCCTGCCTCCAGACCAACAAAATCTGACATCTTCATGTAGTCATTCCACCCCAAACTAGTATTATCCCCAATCTTATTATCCGCTGCAAGCCTCCCATAAGAGTCTCTATGCATATGATTTGACCCAGGTTTCTGATTCAGCACTGACATTCTAAACAAACACCAACAACTCCTATCGGGAACAGCTGTTTTCTCGGTATCCTTACTCTCCAAACACATAGACAAATATTCCTGCCCGTTAACCGAGCTTTGATACACACTAATCCTCAAATTACACTCACCAGCAGGGAAAACCGGGCTCATTATCTTCTGTGTCTTAATCATTTCCTTAAACAAACTAAAATTATGCACTTTCCAAGTGAATTTGCCGCTCAAAACATCAGAAACGGGACTGGAAACAACCGAAGACGAAATCGTGGATGACAATGAGGATTGAACATCGTTATTATCACGTATGAAATTAACGGATTCATTCAAGATTAAGATATCCGCGGTGATTAAAACGGAGTCGTTGTTAAAGAGATAACCTAATTTGGAATCGAAAACAGTAGAAGAAGGTGTGAAATCGCACCAACCGTGAGATTTCTTCTTGCTTGAAAAACGATGCCATGAATCACGATGAATGGTTTTGGAATCGTCCGTTGGATTGACGATGGCTAAGCGGTAGCTAGCGAAGCAGTCCCATTTCGACGACGACGTGCCTCTCGGGTCCATGATTTGGAGAAATATGGATATGTAGCCCGGCAGAGCCTGGGAGTCACCTTTTGGATACACCAATAAACGGCAATCGTAACCGCCTACCTCGAAGTACTTGCTCCACAGTGCCCTAGCTTTGATTCTCGGGAAATTAAGAACCGTCCATCTGCAAATCGCCGAGTATTCACCTCGCCGATCGACGGTCACGGTTTCTTGGGCCCCACCGCTCCCGTCTCTCGACCCCACCCCAGCTAAGTCATCAGCCGCCGATGTCGATGCCAAGGTTTTGCTATTGTTGTTAAGGTGTTGGTTTTCGGATACCGAGGCTGAGGTGGCGGGCTGTGATTGCTCTGGTAACCTGGGCGTAGAGGAAGACGATGAGGAGACTGCCTCAGATGAGCTCTGCTTCATTGCCCTTCTCTTTTCTTTCTTTCTTTTCTTTCTTGGGGATTTCTTGTTCTCTCTCTTCCCCGCCCAAGCTAGTTCGGGTGATGTTCTGTGGTCTTTGAGGGTAGGAGGCTGGGGGACGCTTTTGGGACAATGAGAGGCGCACAATACTTCACCTGCACCTTCCCCTTTTCCTTCCTGCCCTTCGCTTCTCTTCGCTGCGTTTTTGGTTAATGTTGGTCGTGATCAGAGTTAAATGTAATAAAGTTAAAAAGAAAAGATTTAATATAAATTTGAATTAAATTTAAATTTAAAATTTTCGATTCAATTGAATTTAATTTTTAAAATTTGAGTTCAATTAGATAAAATATTTAAATTATTAAAATTTAATTTGATTAATTCAATTATTTATTTTTTAATGATATTATAAAAATAAAATAATATATTAATATTAAAAAATTTCGATTAAACTCATAATTTTTTCAAAACCAATATTAAAATATTTAAATCTAATGAAACGTATTATTTAAATAATTTAAATTTAAACTTGACTAAATAATGAATTCCCGTCAATTGCATTCACATAACTTGATGATCCAGTGCACATGAGAGTTTCTTAGATATCTGATCGGCCGTCCGCTTTGTTGAAGACTGAGTGTCTTTAAACAATTCGGGCTTGGAATGTTTGCACCTCCGTTTGGACCCACAAAATATGGGGCCAGTCCCTGATGCACGTGACCGAGGTTGATTTTTCTAGCTGTGAATTGTGATTTATGTCCCCTTTGAGTCCATCGGGCAACGTCAGCGTTTGGAGAACTTTCGGGACCCATGACTTCAATGTCATTCTGTTTTCCCATTCGCCCCCGTTTGATTTTTCTATCAGTGATTTATGACCGTCCAAAGGAACACGATGAGCTTTAGCGGCTGTGGTTTATTAAATCAAGCGGAGTCATAGTTCTATATGATCCAGATGTTCGTTGATGGTTTATCTTGGCCCCATAGTACTAGTTAAAAATATACACAAGATGCATATTCCTCGATGCATCTATTTATATACAAATTGTTTAATTAAATTTGATATTGGAGTCAATTAACATCAATTCAATACATATAACTCACAATGAAAAAACTAACCAAAAAAAAATTATTTTATTTAAATATAACATATATTTTATTTTTTTCATGTTATTAATAATACCTATATATTTTTACAAATATAATGATGCACATATTGCATATTTTATTTTATATATTTTTATCATTATCTTTATTTTATAATTATTTTTTATTTTATCAAATTCTAATAGTCATAATTTCTTTTTAAAAAATATTTATTCAAACAATATAATTATAAATGCTAGTATTTCAAATTGATGAATTTTAAAATTTTTCAAAATGTTAAAATTCCCAGTCCAACGCATTGTCAAAGAAAGTGCTGTAAGTAAGACTTAACCCTGCACACAAAGCGCCTGAAAGAAGCCATGGCAGATATGCAGTCAAGAAACTCATGCTTTGAATTGAAAACACGAGGTGATTTTGAGCTGCAGCTATCCAAAGAAACCTTTAATAAGTTTCATTATGAATTTGACCATATTTACATTCTTATAGTGATTTCGGTGAGCTCCTACAGTGTTTGCGATGCATAACCAAAGAGCATAACGAGAAGACACACAGTTGAGGTTCGTATAAGCATGCGTGTATAGCTTGCACACCGATCGAAAGCTATTTGTATTACTAATACAACTTTATAGTATAGAAAATGGGAGTAGCAATGAAGATAAAATGAAGAAACTTCACACAGTTGAACTTGAGGTTCGAATAAGCATGCGTGAATAGCTCGCACACCGATCGAAAGCTATGTGTATTACTAAGGTCAACGAATTTTGAATAATCAAGCAATGTCTTCAAAAGGCAAACACCAAACCATTCCGAGTTCCATGGGGAAACATGTTACACAATCGCAGCATGAAAGTTCTAGCTCTTCGCATTGACTAAATAAAAAGTAAATACAACTCACAGCAGTGGAAGCTGAAAAAAAAAGGATCGCAATACCCCAAGCAGAGACTAAAACAAAACAAACAAAAACCGAAACAAAAGGAAAAGGGGCATCGGAGTGGGGAAGGTGATTCAATCGCAAACTATCGACCTCATTTTAGGCAGGAGGGTAGTGTGATCCCATGGCAAACAAAAGCCAGCACAATGTAAACAATAATTAGGAGGAGGATTATAAGAATAACCCTGCAATGTGCAAAGAAAGCAAGTTAGCAATAAATTCATCTATCCTAGTATCTCTTCTATTTTATGGAGCAATTTTACACATAAAACTAACTGTTTTATTGAGAAATTATACTCTTCAGTTAATTTTACTTCGAAACTTAATGCAGTGCATGTCAACATAAAAAATAAGAGAGGTTAAAGTTTAGAAAGTGTACGTAAGCTTGACATTTCTCCACCATACTGTGTTTCTAAAACGCCGACTTTGTTTTCTGAAGCGAAAGGTGTTTCCTTGCATGTTGGCAGTTTTGTCAACCAGCAATTCTAAGCGATCACCTCTCTCTAAAACTTTGTCAATATTCTCTATCATAACATTTCGTACCTATTAGAGTACAGGAAACAACATTAGACCAAAGCCCAAACAAGAAAAAGAATCTGAAAGTTGAATGCCCTTGAGTGAAAAGGCCATAACATCAGGTGACAATTAAATGTGGCGTTCCCTTCAACATGCTAAACGGTCAGTAACAGACTAAAATGGATTCATCTAATTTATCTTTAAAGTAGGTATCAGCTCAAACTTATGCATACATATAAACAACATGCTTAGAATGCTGGATATGAAAAAGGATCTGTCAATGAGAATACAGAAGAAATAACTAATAGAATCGACAACTAGATTCAAGCATTCAGAAATCAGAACCTACCTGACTCATTTCACCTTTTAGTCGATTTATCCTATCAGCATTAGGGTCACTCGAGTAATATTCCATTTGCTGGCTCAAAACCCTTGAAAATTCATCATTCATGCCATAAGGCTGAGCTGAAAATACTGCTCGGCCGTAAGTCCTCACAAATCTCTGATGAATGTCTTCAAGAAATGTAAAAGGAATTCTCCCTGCAAAATATACCATAAACACATCCACCATAACCACAAAAAATCTATCATCAGCAACATTTGAACCAAAGACTTCTTAACAAAGAAGAGAGACACAAAGTCATCGCAAACCACAAGGATATCTAGCTATAAATTCTCAATTTGATTACTAAAAATCAGCAAAAAGTTCTGAAGAGCATTAACATTCCTGTCTCCAATGCATCAACACACGCTAAAAGGAAAGTAATCCTTCAACAGCAGAAGATAAGTGATAACTTATCAGAACATAGAATCCATTGCTGTAATTGCCGAAACATGATCACCACCAAAACGAATCCCTTTTGCCATTCCCCCATTCTAGAATTGGAATTGCACTCTTTAACTTTTAATCAAACCCTAGATTGTCAACCAAGCATAAAACTTAAATTTTTTTCTCAATCGCCTAATTTTATCTCCATTTTCCGTATAATTCGGAAACAAATCAACAATACTTAACAAAAAAATTGAAATTTAAACGTAAACCTATCGATCCAATCAAACATAAGCTCGCTTTTAGAAAAAGAAAGGAAAAGGAAGCTTATTTTTACAAAAAAATTGACCTTTAAAAAGTATATAAAGAAAAAAGAAAGAAATACTGAGACAGGTATTCGGCTTACTTCCGGCACTCTCGTCGGCCATACAAAGAACGGTGAGTCCATCAGTGCGTTTGACATGGAAGATATACCGATCTTGTGAATACGACACGTGAGTGTCGTTGTCTCCGGGTATTTTCTCTAGAATTTGCCTGGCGATCGCGCTGGCGTTCGTCGACGCCGCAGTGAACTCCGCCAGCACCACCGATCCACGCGCAACCAGCGCGTACAGTATCGCCATCAAAATTCAAACCTCTCCGTCGATCGCTTCGACCGATGCAATCCAGAAGAAAAAACCTTTTCTCCTCCTATCAAACAATTCCTGTTCTTTTCTCTATATTTCTTTTTAATAATTGATTGTGACAGCTAGAAAAATCTTAATCAGCTGAGATAAGAAAGATTTAAAAATTTACTAAAAGGTTTAAATTGAGTTTGGCGGAAAGGGCAATTGAGGTTAGAATGTGGGACCCTTTCGTTTACGGAGAAAAGAAGGAATGAAGGAAGGAACGCGTGTTGGCGTTTTCGCCTTGTTTTTGTTGTGGTTTTGACTTTATAAGTTTGATGCTTTCTTTAGTCCGAAAATGTACCATCACGAACATCTGGTCGGGAGTTGGCTTCGGTCGGCAATAAAAAATTTAACCCCCATGAAATTTTTTTTTTCAAATTTAATGAAAATTATCATCTAATAACTGTAAATAGATGTGATAATTTCAAATGCAATGAAAAATAATACGAGGTAAAGTTAGGATAAATATGTTAAAAATTTTTAAAATATTTTATATTAAATGTGTGGATACAAAATGTGAATCGAAATAGATACATAAATTATTAAAGTTATTTATAACTATACTAATAAAAGATAAAAAATTATTTGAAATATTATCGATGAAGTTTATGTTATGAATAGTTGTAAATATGGATGTCCATTCATTTTTCATACTTTTCATATTGGTACATGAATGAGGAACTATTCATCTTCCCCTTATTTAAGTTTGTATTTTCTTTTAATCTTCCATCTTTCATTCATGCATTTGTGAAGCCTATAAATAGATGCTCACCGTCCATGTATACAACACACTTGAAGAATAAGAAAATCACTCTTCTTGCTCTCTTTCTTATTGTGTTCTCTCTATAATTTTATAATACGTTATTAACACAAGACTCTAAAAACCCTTAAGAGATTTGGAGAATAAGCCTCAACCAAGGATCTTCATCAACCACAATTATCTATCTCCTCTTTTACAGTAATGAAACTATTTATATCTACCTCATCCGTAATTATCTATTATTGTGCGTGTTTTATCTACCTATTTAAATATGAGATTTAATTGAAGATTATGATTCTTTGGTATGTTAATAACTTGGGGATTTAATTTGGTTCAATTGCGGAATTGCTTGGATGGGTGGTGAGAATTTTGAATTGAACTGTGCATAAATTATCTAAAATGTCAAGAGTGCGCAACCAAAAGTTTCTAAGTGTTTAACCTAGTTTTTGTACACGAAAATTGGTAAATTTATATGATTGTGTTCTGCTTTCATTAAAGTTCACTTCCAAGTTAAAAAGTTTGAACTTTTGATTAGTATAGGTCGATTAATGAATTGTTAAATTTGGTTCTGTATTCTGTCTTCGACCTGATTGCGCATTCAACTTTCTATAATTTTCTAGAATAATTGAATTGAGTTTTTGTGCCTTTAATTACATGAATTGGCTAAGAACTGACTGAAATTGATCGAAATATTTATTTTGGAATTTTCAAGTCTGAAATAATTAGTTTTTTAATTTTAAAACTGAATGATTGTTAATTTATAAATATATTTATTTTTTTCCTAACTTGTTAAACATACTTGTGATAGTTCATAATATCAAACTTTGCAAAACTCGAATTTGTGACTTTTGACATTACGGGAAAGAATTATTTTATCATGGGTGTTAGATGCTGAAATTCATCTAGATGCAAACGATCCTGGTGATACCATTAAAGAAGGGAACAAAGCATCTAGTCAAGATAAGGCCAAAGTGATGATATTTCTTCGTCATCACCTCCATGAGAGATTTAAAACTGAATATCTGACTGTTAAAGACCCACTTATCCTTTGGACCAGTCTAAAGGAAAGATATGACCACCAGAAAACTGTTACACTCCCTAAAGCTCGTTATGATTGGATGCATCTGAGATTATAAGATTTTAAATCTATAAGTGAATATAACTTAGCTATGTTTAGAATCAGTTCTCAATTAAAGTTATGTGGAGAAAAGATCACTGATGAGGATATGTTAGAAAAAACATTCTCCACCTTTCACGCGTCTAATATGCTCCTGCAGCAGCAATATCATTAAAAGGGTTTTAAGAAATACTCTGAACTGATTTCATGCCTCCTTGTGGCTGAGCAAAATAATGAGCTACTGATGAAAAATCATGAGGCCCGTCCAACTAGATCTGCTCTATTCTCTGCAGTAAATACAGCAACATATAATGAAAAAAACAGAGGTCACGCTAGTAGTCATGTCCGTGGTCGTGGTCGTGGTCGTGGACGTGGACATGGTTGAAGTAATCATCAAGGTGATCATTTAAAAAACACATATACCTGTCAGAAGTGAGAACATAAGGATGGAAAACGTGACAAAGATAAAAGTAGGAAAGATAAAAAGATCGTGGAGAATTTGTGCTATCATTGTAGAGGCCAAGGCCATTGGTCATGTACTTGTCGTACGCCAAAATATCTTGTCGAGCTCTGTCAACAATCACTAAAAGATAAAGGGAAGAAGATAGAGACTAATTTTGCTAGTGAGGATGGAAAAGATAAGACAAATTTTACTTGTGGAGATGATGATTTTGATTATGGTTACGTTGATGCCACTCATCTGGATGTTGCTGTTTTTTTCTCACACCCTGAAGGAAAAATTGACCACTTGATTAGCGATGAGAGTGTCTAAAAATAAAGTTCTTAGATCTTACTTTGATATTATTGGACTTTATTTTAAGCATGCTTCTTATTAATTTTGATAGGATTCTAATTATTCAGTATTTGTCATGTTTAGAAGTTTTATTATGTTTTGGTTATTTATGAGATATTTTGTTGATCTAATTATATATTTCTTATTTTTAATGAAGAACATAGATACTCTCTTGGTTCAATTTGCGATGAGTAATGAAGATATATGTCTCGCAGACAGTGCCACTACACACACTATATTAAAGAATAAGAAATATTTTTCTTATTTGATAATGCAAGAGGCCAATGTTAGTACTATATCAGGTAGTGCAAAATTAATAGAAGGCTCTGGAAGAGCTAACATATTCTTGCCTGGAGGAACAAAAATTGAAATTGATGAAGCATTATACTCTCTTAAGTCTTAAAGAAATTTATTGAGTTTTAAGGATATCCGCCAAAATGGGTATCATATTGAGACAACAAGTAAAGGAAACATTGAATACCTTTACATTACGAGCAATAAAAGTGTATTAGAAAAATTACTAGCCTTTTCTTCCGGTTTGTACTACACAAGAATTAAAATTATTGAAACAAAATCTGGTCATTAACCAAAAGTTTACAGATCACAGTAACTTTGTTGTGTGGCATGACCGGTTAGGCCATCCCGAATCGATAATGATACGAAAAATAATTGAGAATTCATGTGGACATCCATTGAAGAGCCAATAGATTCTTCAATCAAATGATTTCCCATGTGCTGCTTGTTCTCAAGGCAAGTTAATTGTTCGACCATCACCAGTTAAGATAGGGATTGAATCCCTTACTTTTCTAGAACGAATACAATGTGATATATGTGAACTAATACATCCACCATGTGAACCTTTTAGAAATTTTATGGTTTTAATCGATGCATCAACTAGGTGGTCACATGTATCTTTATTATCAACTCGCAACATGGTGTTTACTAGTTTACTTGCTCAATTAATTAGATTACGAGCACGTTTTCTAGATTATCCCATCAAGACAATTCATCTTGACAATGCTAGTGAAGTGTTGAACATCTTGTATGTCTATTAGGATAAGTATTGAACATCTTGTAGCACATGTTCATACACAAAATGGCCTTGCAGAATCATTTATTAAGCGTTTTCAATTTATTGCAAAACCATTACTAATAAGATCAAAACTCCCAATTTCTCCTTGGGGTCATGCTATTTTACATGCGGCAGCACTAATTCGCATCAAGCCAACAAGTTATCATAAGTCATCCCCTTTACAATTGGTTTTTGGTTAGGAACCAAATATTTTCCATCCAAGAATTTTCGGATGTGCTATATATGTTCTAATTCTTCCACCACAATGTACTATGATGGGTCCTTAAAGAAGGTTGGGAATATATGTTGGACATAAATCCCTATCTATAATAAAATATTTAGAACCATCAATAAGGGATTTATTTACATCTAGATTCGCTAATTGTCATTTTGATGAATCAGTTTTCCCAACATTAGGGGGAGAAAATAGGCAGCTGAAAAAAGAGATAAGTTGGAATGAATTATCATTGTCTCATCTTGATCATCGTACAAAACAATGTAAACTAGAAGTTCAAAAAATAATTCATTTACAAAGTTTAGCAAATCAATTGCCAGACGCATTTACTGACCCAAAGAGAGTGACAAAGTCACATATACTAGCTGTTAATGCTCCAATTAAAATTGACGTTCTAGAAGGACAACCTTTTGTTGCCAATGAATCTAAAGCACGCTTGAAGCATGGTAGACCAATCGGTTCCAAAGATAAGAATCCTAAAAAAAGAAAAGGAGCAAAGATTCAAGATGGCTAGGTCGAGGAAATGGTAACTCCGAAAGTGTCTACAGAAGAGCCCTTAGATATGACTAATATTACAGTTCCAAAAGAAAGTCAAGTACCTGAAATTAGTGAAAATGAAGAGATCTCGATAAATTATGTCATGTAAAGAAAAATATGGAACCAAAATGAAATTGACGTCGATGATGTTTTTGCATACAATGCAGCGCTATAGATGTTACAAAATGATAACGAGGATCTTGAACCAAGGTCTATTTAGGAATGTAGGCGTAGACATGATTGGCTAAAATGGAAAGACGTAATTGAGGCAGAATTGAAATCTCTTGTAAAGAGAAATATTTTTGGACCAGTAGTCCGTACAACTGATAGTGTAAAACCAATGGGGTACAAATGGGTCTTTGTGCCAAAATGAAATGAAAAATGTGAAATTGTGAGACATAAAGCACGTTTAGGTGCACAAAATTTTTACAAAGACCTGGTATTGATTATGAAAAGACATACTCTCCTGTGGTAGATGTGACTACTTTTCGATTCTAATCAGTTTGGCAATAAAATAGGGACTCGACTTGCGTCTAATGGATGTCATTACAACCTATTTGTATAGTCTACTTGATAATGACATTTATATGAAACTCCCAGAAGGATTTAAACTGCCAGAAGCATGTAATTCTAGTTCTCGAGAACGTTACTCAATCAAATTAAACAGATTTCTATATAGGTTAAAATAATATGGTCGCATGCGGTATAATTGCATTAGTGAATATTTGTTAAAGGAGGGATATAAGAATGATCCCGTTTGCCCATGCATTTTTATAAAGAGATCTAGATTTGAGCTTGTTATTATTGCGGTATATGTTGATGATTTGAATATCACTGAAACTCCTGAAGAGATTTTAAAGGCAGTAGAGTACTTGAAGAGAGAATTTGAGATGAAAGATCTTGTAAAGACAAAATTTTGTCTTGGGTTACAGATAGAACATTTAAAGGACATGATTCTTATGCATCAAACAACTTATATAGAAAAGGTGCTAAAACGATTTTGTATGGACAAAGCACGTCTGTTGAGCCCCCCAATGGTTATGAGGTCACTTGATGTACATAAAGACCCTTTTCGACATCAGAAAAATGATGAGAAGATTCTTAGTCCTGAAGTACCATACTTGAGTGCAATTAGAGCACTAATGTATCTCGCTAGTTATGCACAACCTGATATATCATTCTCTATCAACTTATTAGCAAGATATAGCTCTTGTCCAACCCGAAGGCATTAGAATGAGGTTAAACATGTACTTCGTTACCTGCAAGGTACAAAGGATATAGGTTTGTATTTTCCTAACATACATAAAACAGATTTGATTGGTTTTGCAGATGCAGGGTACCTATCTGATCCTCATATTGCTCGATCGCAAACTGGATATGTATTCACATGTGGCGGCACCGCCATTTCATGGGGTTCTATGAAACAAACTATAGCAGCCACATCTTCTAATCATGCTAAAATTTTGGCAATCCATGAGGCTAAGGTGAATGTATATGGTTAAGGTCTGTAATTCAACACATACGAGGAGCTTGTGGTTTATCTTCAGGAAAAGAGGCACCGACATGTAGCTTGCATCGCCCAAATCAAGGAAGAATATATCAAAGGTGATAGAACAAAACACATTTCACCGAAGTTCTTTTTCACTTATAACCTTCAGAAAAATGGTGATGTAAATGTTCAACAAATCCGTTCAAGTGAAAATTTGGCAAATTTATTAACAAAGATGCTTCCTACCACTACATTTGAGAAGTTAGTCCAAAATGTTTGATTGTGTTGACTCAGAAATCTCAAGTGATATAATCATGAGGAGGAGTAAATACACGCTGTACTCTTTTTTCCTTAACTATAGTTTTGTCGCATTAGGTTTTCCTAGTAAGGTTTTTAATGAGGCAGCATCTCATGCGTATTTTGAAGAACAATGTACTCTTTTTCCTTCACTAGTTTTTTGTCCTACATGGTTTTTCCTAGTAAGGTTTTAATCAGGCATATTCTTCAGTAATGGACATCTAAGGGAGAGTGTTATGAATAGTTGTAAATATGGATATCCATTCATCCCTCATGCTTTCCATATTGGTACATGAATGAGGAGCTATTCATCCTCCTTTTACCATGCTCTCTATATTGGTACATGAATGAGGAACTATTCATCCTCCCCTTATTTAAGTCTGTATATTCTTTTAATCTTCCATCTTTCATTCATGTAGTTGTGAAGCCTATAAATAGAGGCTCACCATCCATGTGTACAACACACTTGAAGAATAAGAAAATCTCTCTTCTTGCTCTCTCTCATTGTGTTCTCTCTATAATTTTATAAGTGTTATTAATAAGATTGGGATATATTCATTAACATATATCAAAAAGTAAAAAAATAAAATGTGATAATTTTTTTTTTATGTTCATCAAATTTAAAAAAATCAGAAATAAAGTAAAAAAAAGAAGGAATTCTAAAACGATTGATTAACAATTCATATATAGTAATGATTATTTTTTGTATAGTTAGGAAAATTATGAAAATTTTCATGTAACCATTGTATAAAGTACAAACATTATGAGAACATTTTATGGGAGGAAAAAATGAAAAAAAAAAGAAATTGGAATGATTTATTTTTATTAATAAAAAAATAAAATAACAATGTTTATATATTTATTAAAAAAAAAAGGCCATTGCCAAGGTGTGGGCTTGTCATGATTTGAAATATGGCCTGGAATTTGGAGGCCAGCTGAAGGAATGATCGGCTTTCCGTTACTTAAAAGGACAGAGCAAGCTTGGGCCCAGACAGATTGAAATGGTCCAATCTAACCAGTTGTGACATGTTAGATGAACTGGGAAAAGAAGAGTACCCTGGCTTGGGCCTTGGCATGTACAAAGGAAACACTTGCATTTTCAATTATAGAATAAAAAATTGATAAGTCGATCAATCATGCCACTCTGGATTTCGTCCATCTTAGGAGTCATGGCTCTATCAAAATGTGGGGAAACATAACAAATAGAAAACAGGAAAATGGCTTCTCATTGAGCTAACGTTGGTAAACGACACAACTAAAAAATGCATTACTTATGTGCATTTCCTTTTTCGTTATCTTATCTCTTTCTCTCTTTTCCTTTTGGTGGATGAAGTTTCGCCTTTTTTTTTTGGATAATTATGAATCTTTTGATCTAAAAAAAGAAAGAATTATATGAAATAATTATTTTACGTTAACATATATAATTTTTATTTAAATTATACTATATAATTATATTATTCAAAGATGTTATCATTAATTATTAAAATTATTAGTGAGTCTAGTAAAATAAATCAACAAATAGTTTGAAGAAGTAAAAATAAATTTTTTCTCAAGACATTTGGATATTGTTCGAATCTTGGAGTCATTATTATTGAAAGGGTTTTACCGCTAATGTGATTATATAGTATGATTTAAATGAAAATAATATAAACTGACATAAATAACCGTGTCATATAATCATTTCAATATTTTTGAATAAGCTTGGAATGTGCTTATGTATGGTCCTAAATCTCTAGTTCAAACATCAACAAATATATCGATTCTTATGGCTCACATGTCTCAATCCATAACCACCAGATAAATCTATTAAGAGAAGGATATTTCGATACTCAAAATAATGAGATCATATACCCTTCTAATTATGAAAATTGGGAAAAAGTAAAGAGAAAATTGATCATGATCACTATAAAAATTTTATTTAATTGATTAATTCATTTATCTCGACAGTAAAAATTTTAGAATTGATATTTTGTTCGCATTATACTCAGAATGTATTATTACAAAAAATTACGTTTTTATAATAATAGTCTATTCGAGTTAATCTTTCATCAGGATAACAAACAACAAGAAAACCTAATCTTTTTATATATAAAAATTAGGCTAATGTAAGCCGTCGAAGCTAGTAGAAAACTGCATGGTTGAAATAGTCTTGCAGCCTGCCGGAATTTTTATTCACCAAAACAAACTGGGATTACATAATCCAAATAGGCGAAAGGGTAGCCTAAGATACATGCGTGCCCGCTCAGGCAGGCCATAACGTTCAATCACGGTCGAGGAAACCGACCCACTCGGCATTTCAATCAACTTCGATTGTTGGTCCAGCAATGAGATCTGAGAGCATGTGCCGTGAGCAGCAAAAAACGCCCATGTTGCTATCAATTATTGTGAAATGAATCAGAGCTACTGACAAACACACAAGACAAGCAGACAAAAACGAGTTCATGTTTTATTGTCACAACCCATGCCGAAGAGCTGGACTCCATTTGCTGAAAAGTCACAGTAGCATGCTCGCTTGCCCCTCATGAGCTTTGCTTGGTTACCATTTAACTCACTTGTCCAAATGACCATCACAATTCACAACAATACAAGTTGCACACCGGCTCGAGATGAGGAGATTGTGATTTGTTCTTGCATGCTCGAGCGGTTTGGTTTAAAGACAAGAAAATGCAAGAGAATGGAGAGAATACAATAAAATCTACACTTCTAGTCTTCTATTGTACTGCATTCCGTTCTTTGTAAATAATCATACAGACTTAGACATGCTTCTACACAATATGAAACATGTTAAAATAATCAAAAGCAGAAGCTACAGATTTAAACCTCCAGCCATTGCACTCTGCAATTTGCTGTTGAACGATTCCTGAATTTGACAGTCTTCTCTGTATCGATCACAGACCTTCCAAGCACTTGAATGCTCACTAGATGATGTACAACAGAGCAGGTGATGCTTGGGGACCGGATTTGCTCTCTGTTTGCAAAACTTTTTAGAGCCTAAATCTGCTGACCAAACTTCATCCCATTCAAACCATCATAGAACTGTGTTTTTATGGTCAGAGAATCAGTGAAATAATGGACCATATATTTGGCATTGATTATCACAGGTTATATAATGGCAATAATTAGATTTTGTCAACCTGTCAACCTGTGATCAAGGGATATGCCAACATTCTCCCACTTAGTCCATGTATTTCACTCACAGAAGAAACAAATCACATGAATCATGGCGATAGTTCCTTTAATGGCGAGTATTATCTTCCATGTATTACTATGTAAAATGTTTCTAATTAACCCATTTTCACTTAACAAATAAACCTTATGTTTATTCTTGGTCCAAACAATAAGGATATTTCTCAAATAAAAACTAAAGTGTACACAAATCAAAATGAGAAACATCATATCATTAATAAGAGTTTCAATTACAATCACAATGTGGGACCAAGTCCCATCCTCTCTACATGATCCTTAAATTTAAACGGTGGCATGCCCTTAGTCAAAGGATCAGCTAATATCAATTCAGAGCTGACGTGTTCAATGACCACTTTTTTATCTCTAACATGTTCTCTAATGGCTAAGTACTTAATGTCGATATGCTTACTTCGACTTCCACTCTTATTGTTCTTAGCAATGAATACCGCAGTTGAATTGTCACAATATATCTTTAATGGCTTAGATATGGAGTCAACAACTCTAAGCCCATCAATGAAACTCTTAAGCCATACACCATGTGAGGTAGCCTCAAAACAGGAAACGAACTCGACCTCCATAGTGAAAGTGGCAGATAGTCTCTGCTTGGCACTCTTCCAAGAAACAGCTCCGCTGGCAAGCATAAAGATGTAAACAGATGTTGATTTTCGGGTATCAACACAGCCAGCAAAGTCTGAGTCTGAGTAGCCAATCACCTCCAACTCATCGGTCCATCTATACATAAGCATGTAGCCCTTGGTGCCTTGTAGATATCTAAGCACCTTCTTCGCAGCTCTTCAGTGGTCCATCCCCGGGTTACTTTGGTATCTACCCAACATTCCCATAGCAAAAGCAATATCAGGCTTGGTATAGACATGTGCATACATAATGCTTCCAACAATTGAGGCATATGGAATGTTCTTCATCTATTCCCGCTCAAAATCATTCTTCGGGCACTGGTTCAAATTGAACCTGTCACCCTTCACAATGGGTGCTGGGCTTGGTGAACAATCTTTCATTTTAAATCTTTCCAAGACTTTATTGACATAGGCTTCCTGTGATAGACCTAATATACCTTTATGTCTCTCTCTATGGATCTTAATGCCAATGACATAAGATGCATCGCCCATATCCTTCATATCAAAGTTCTCAGAAAGAAATTGTTTCACCTCACACAGCTTCCCCTTATCATTGGCTACAAGCAGAATATCATCCACATATAGCACAAGGAAACAAATCTTGCTCCCACTGACCTTCTGGTATATACACTGATCCATGATGTTCTCAACAAAACCAAATGAAGAGATGACTTCATGGAATTTTAGATACCATTGGCGGGAAGCTTGTTTCAACCTATATATGGATTTCTTGGCTTATAGACCAAATGCTCACCATTACTAGAGGAAAAATCTTCAGGTTGTTTCATGTAAACCTCTTCCTCTAGATCACCATTGAGAAATGCCGTTTTCAGATCCATTTGTTGCAACTCTAAGTCAAAATGTGCAACAAGCGCATTATGATGCGAAGAGAATCTTTCTTAGATACAGAAGAGAAGGTCTCCTTGTAATCGATTCCATCCTTTTGAGTGAATCCTTTGGCTACAAGTCTTGCCTTATAACGCTCAATGTTGCCTAATGAGTCAGTTTTGGTCTTAAAGACCCATTCACAACCTATAGCCCCGTCCCCATCAGGCAACTCGACAAGATCTCATACTCCATTAGATGCCATTGAATCCATCTCATCCTTCATAACATCAAACCAAAGTTTTGATTCTTTGTTGTTCATGGCTTGTGAAAACGTCTCTGGATCATTAACAGGCCCAACATTGAAATCAAACTCTTGTAGATACACAATGTAATCACTAGGAATAGCTGACTTCCTTTCCCTAGAAGTCCAATTTAATTCGAGTTATGGGCTGGAAGGCCTAAAATTTTTTATTTTTTATTTTACCTTTATTTTCAAATTTTTGTTTTTAGTTTGATTTTTATTAATATTCATTAAAAAAAACAAAAAAAAGGAAAAACAGTCCTATCACAGTCTCTCTCAGTCTCTCTAAGCTGTCCATTAGTCACCTAATATCTGTAGGCAAAGTAAAAGTCCCTTGGACAAAAGACTGAAACCCAGACAAAATGATGAACCCAAATTGGATTAAAACTAAAACTAATCCTACGCTAAGGAAGGGGGGTCGGCCATTTTTTTGGGGTTTTTCTCTTCTTGCTCGACAACACAGACCATTCTCAGTCACCATTCACCATCGCCAAGCAGCAAACTTCAACGCCCACTATCCCATCTTCATCTGACCCTCACCACGGCAGCCACCCTCTCTTCACTGCAATTGAACCTAAACAAAACCTAAACCCCGAAAACCATCATAGCCTAGCATCATTCGAACCACCATCACAATCTCCAACCCCATCACCGTGAGCCACTGCCAACCCAAGAAATCCCCTGTCTCTATTGTTACACACCACCATTCCCTACCCAAAACCAATCCTAAATAGCCCCAACACCAACCACTACCTAACCCAACAAACGGCCTCCTAAGCCTCCATTCTAGGCCACCATCGAGCACCCTTAAACTGTCTTTAACACCATCATACACCACCACCCGAGCCACCATTGCCTAACCATCACCATCACCTTGGCCAGCCCCTTTACAGCCACC
This sequence comes from Heritiera littoralis, assembly GCA_031772115.1. NCBI lineage: Eukaryota > Viridiplantae > Streptophyta > Magnoliopsida > Malvales > Malvaceae > Heritiera > Heritiera littoralis. The sequence goes on from JAPDPK010000003.1 coordinate 1,474,549, forward strand.
AGTCAACCCCAAACCGAGAACCCCCTGTCACAACATCTTCCCGAAACCCCTGCAAGAAACAAATATAGCCCAAGCCACAAACCTCCAAGGCAGCCAACACAAACAAAAAAAAGAGAAAAGAGAAAGACAACACAAAGCCACAATCAAGTCAACAACATCAGCAACAAAAAAAAACAAAAAAAACAAAACAAAAGGGAGAAAAAGAGTTCGGTTAATATTAGATCCAAGGGGTTAGGGAAGTTTTTGGACAAATCGGTGGCTAGATCTGAGTAGAGGATAGGGACTAGAGCGTTTCTAGGATCTTGGGAAGCTCGTCGGATGCCGGACGGTGGTGGCTGCCGGTGGTAGCGTGCGAGGTGAGGGACGAAGTGATGGAGAAATGAAGAGGGGAGGTGAAGATCTTTCTGAAAGTTAGAAGCTTTTTGTATTCTGGTCACTGTGGACAGCGGTGACTGGCGGCTGCAGTGGCGGGGCTTACTGCTGCCGGGCCTTGTGAAGGAGAGAGTTGAGAGAAAAAAAAACAACAGTTTTTTTTGAAGAGAAGTTAAAATCTGAAACAAAAAATTTTTGGGTATTTATAGGCAGCCTAAACGGCTGCGTTTTGAGCCTAAGGAGAAGGCTCATTCTCGGATCCACCCGTCCGACTCGACCCTCTACAGAGGAACCGACCCACATCGCCTGATCCGGATCCAGCATCCCGACCCGATCTGCTTCCAGCATTGGTGGATTGGCCCAGCAAAGCCCAATCCATGAGATTCCTTGGGCTGCTGGAGTTGGGCCACTTGCAAACTTTTTTGGATTTTTAAATCCCAACAACTTGGGTACACTCTTAACTTGCCCAATTTATTTTTACATATTTGTGAATTTATTATTTTGTATGTTATTATTATTGATTTTCATACTTTTATAAAGAGATTTAAAAATTTTCAGAATAGTAATAAATATTAGTTTGAATTTGATTAATATATTTTAATGGGTTTTGTTTTAAAAGAAACCAATAAAAAAGGTAAATAAATATTTTACTTAATTATCATTCCAAAATGAATTTCCGATGATGGGATGTTACGGAAGTCACAAGTAGTGATTCCTAGCTGATCCCTAGGTGAGAAGAGTTATACTAAATGTTGCCAAAAGTATTGGAATATTTAGTATGATTTTTCAATAATTTAAATTTTTATTAAAAATGAAAACAAATAAGTTTTTTTTAAAAAAAGAAAATTAAATAAATAAAATGATGAAATGTAAATTCAATTAAATGAATTTTCGATTATGGGATGTTACGGAAGTCATAAGTAGTGATTCCTAGCTGATCCCTAGGTGAGAAGAGTTGTACTAAATGTTGCCAAAAGTATTGGAATATTTAGTATGATTTTTCAATAATTTAAATTTTTATTAAAAATGAAAACAAATAAGTTTTTTTTTTTAAAAAGAAAATTAAATAAATAAAATGATGAAAATTAAATTCAATTAAATGAATTTCCGATGATGGGATGTTACGAAAGTCACAAGTAGTGATTCCTAGCTGATCCCTAGGTGAGAAGAGTTGTACTAAATGTTGCCAAAAGTATTGGAATATTTAGTATGATTTTTCAATAATTTAAATTTTTATTAAAAATGAAAACAAATAAGTTTTTTTTTTAAAAAAAAGAAAATTAAATAAATAAAATGATGAAATTTAAATTCAATTAAATGAATTTCCGATGATGGGATGTTACGGAAGTCACAAGTAGTGATTCCTAGCTGATCCCTAGGTGAGAAGAGTCGTACTAGATGTTGCCAAAAGTATTGGAATATTTAGTATGATTTTTCAATAATTTAAATTTTTATTAAAAAAGAAAATGAATAAGTTTTTTTTAAAAAACAAAGAAATATAAATAAATAAACAAATAAATAATGAAATTCAAAATTAAAAATTGATATGCATCATTTTTATTTGTTTGCATCATGTGCATTCATAATAATTTTCGAAGCAAGTGTGAATTTTCCAAGGATGAGATTCTATAGAAGTCACAAGTAGTGATTCTTAAGAAATCTCTAGGTGAGAAAAATTATTTCGAATGCTGCCAAAAGTATTGGAGTATTCGATTTAATTATTCAATACAAAAAAGTTCACATTTACTTTCGAAAAATAAAGTTTAACCTTTTAAAATAAAACAAAATAATTTACAAATAAAAATGATTTTGAATAAAAAATTGCAATAAAATAAGAATTATTTTTAAATGTTAAATTAAGACCATTTTATTAAAACCAAAGGATAACACATGATTATTATGATACCGTTTTTTAACGGGCGTCGTGGGGGTGCTAATCCTTCCCCACTCGTAACCGTACTCCCGAACCCGATTTTTGTTTTCGAAGACCAAAATTGTCTTTTTAATAAAACTTAATTAGTTTTGAGATTTTGTTAAAAAGATAAATATTTTTAGGTGGCCAATCACACCTAGTCAAAAAAGATTGGTGGTGACTCTTACTGTTTTAACTGTTTTCAAAATTGTCAAGCGCGAAGCCGTTACGACAATATGAATACTGATTTATTTGAAAATTGAAAGGAATATCCAGAAGGTACCAGCCTAGAAACAGAGATTAAATTTCTCGAAAAAAATAAGAATATAAAAGTTTCTAATTGCAAGACAGAACCACTCCTAATAACTAAAGTGCACGTACCAACGCCTTCAACACGTGAGCGCATCTTGTTTCCTGAATAGATGCTCTCCTCATTTCCCACTGGCTTCGTTAGGTTTGTAATACCCTATAAGAAAGTCGAAATGTGAATTGTAGATCCAGAATCAATCCACCATGTGTTATGATTAACCTCAACCATATTTGATTCAAAACAAACATAGGAGAGTGGATTACCTTTCTTAACGAGCCACTGCTAAAGCTTGGCGCAGTCCTTCTTCATGTGTCCATTCTCTTTATAGAAGAAACACTTGGACTCTTTTTTAATGTCAGCTTGGGCAGGGATTTTCCCTTGTCCCTTGTTCTTAGCTCGATCCTTGCTCTTTACTTGGCTTCCAAAAAATGCACTTTCATATGATTCCATAAGCAATCTTCCCTCCTGTTGAACACACATGGTCATCAATTCATTGATTGTCCACTTATCCTTATGTGTGTTGTAGGATATCTTAAATGGTTCATACTACTTTGGAAGAGTGTTCAGTATATAGTGTACAAGAAAAGATTCAGACATCTCCACCTCCAGCTTCTTGAGTTGGGCCGCTATATCTTTCATGGCCATTATGTGCTTGCGCACTCCTTTCACACTGGTGAGCTTCGTTGATGAGAACTTCATTATCAGGGTGCTGGCCAACGCTTTGTCTAAAGTGACAAACTGATCATCTATGGCCTTCAGCAAGGTCCTAACGTTGGTATGTTGTTCGACAGAACCACGTATCCCAGTAGATATCTTTGTCTTAATATAAATACACTAAGGCGATTGGATCGCTCCCAGCGTTCATGTAAAACTACTTGAGTAAGAGTGTTGGTTTCAGTCAATACGGGCTCGTCTTTCCTTATAGCATAATCTATATCCATGCACCCTAATTGGAGGAGAACTCTCTCCTTCCAAACCTTGTAGTTCTCTCCATCCAGTTCGGGAACTTCCAGGTTAATACTAGCCTGAGGAAACACTGCATATAGAAAAATAACATGCTTATGTATCTAGAATTTTTGAGGCAAACTTAATTATGTCTACCAATGTAAACATATTTTATTAATCAATTATGAATCTTAGACATAAAACTTGCCTGCAAGCTAAAGTTCTAATTCTAATAGATTCATATCATTATGATAAAACTATCAAATTATATCATTTCCTAATCCCTGTGGGTAAATTAAGAAACTAATTTGATATTTTATCTTAATTAGTTATAAAATTATAATAAAAATTCCTGTGGGATAAAATTTATTTTAACCTTATAACTAATCACAATTTATGTCTAATACCATTATATGATTTTGACAAATATAATTTTGTTTAATTAAGGTTGTTGTGGCTAGGCCCTAATTAAACAAATTATGGATCACTTAGACATATTGTCAAAAGTTTAAGTTTATTTATATTTTTAAATATTGCAATTAACACAAGGCAATTTAATTCCAAATAATATGAATAAATTGTATTACATGTGCTTAAATCAATCACAGTATATAAAAAACAAAAATTATACGCAATCATAATAAGCACACATAGTGTCCAAATTCAAATTCTATAAATTTTCATGATTATTTCCACAATTCATTTATGAATTATTTATCAAATTCTAAATTACACATAAATTCATAAATGATAATTCACACAATTCATGAAAATAATAAATAAATAATTATGCCAAAATGCCCTTCCATTTTTTTTTTGAAATTTCAAGGCAGGTCTTTATGGCGAACAGCGATCTAGTCTTAAGCCAAACGAACGTGCCCGCCACTTCGCCTTAACCAAATGGCGAACGGCATGTCCACCATTTCGCCCTTAGCTAAATGGCGAACTGTGTGCCCGCCATCTGCCTTAACTGAATGGCGAACTGCATGCCCGCCATTCTGCCTTAAGCGAACGGCGAACTGGGTGCCTTCGATCTCCTTATAGTGAACGAGGATGTAAAACTTAATGGCGAACGACCCCGCCTCTTCCTTTATGGTGAACAGCGACCGAGGAAGCAAAACTTAATGGCAAACGAACTCGCCCTCTTTCCCCTTGTGGCGAACGGCGATCGAGGAAGCAAAACTAAATGGCGAACGCGCCCGCCTTATCCTTTATGACGAACGGTGATCGACGTCGTTTGCCGCTTCCTTCTTCATCGAAAACACCATCTTCTTCGCCCCAATGCCTGATTTCGACTCAAATTGTGACCCGATTGAAAAACCGACCTTCCCTGCTTCGATTTGAGTGGTTCTTGATCCCAAATCAATCAGGAGGAAACAAAACAGGTTTTTGAAATTGGTTTTGGCTGAAAATGTCTTAAAACATAATTCTAATTTTTCAGAAATCCTTGGTTTTGGCCTCATTATAACCAAAACTTACAGAAATAGAAGCAGACAATTTTGACATTTTAACAAATTACAGAGTATATATCTTAACGCAAGACAAAGGTTAACAAAAGCTCTGATGCCAAATGTAAATCATCATACAAACTTAGATATGCTTCTACACAATATGAAACATGTTAAAATAATCAAAAACAGAAGCTACAGAATCAAACCTCCAGCCATTGCACTCTGTAATTTGTTGTTGAATGATTCCTGAATTTGACAGTCTTCTCTGTATCGATCATAGGCCTTCCAAGCACTCGAATGCTCACTAGATGATGTATAACAGAGCAAGTGATGCTTAGAGATCGGATTTGCTCTCTGTTTGTAAAACTTTTTAGAGCCTAAATCTGCTAACCAAACTTCATCCCATTCAAACCATCATAGAACTGTGTATATATCTTAACGTAAGACAAAGGTTAACAAAAGCTCTGATGCCAAATGTAAATCATCATACAAACTTAGATATGCTTCTACACAATATGAAACATGTTAAAATAATCAAAAACAGAAGCTACAGAATCAAACCTCCAGCCATTGCACTCTGTAATTTGTTGTTGAATGATTCCTGAATTTGACAGTCTTCTCTGTATCGATCATAGGCCTTCCAAGCACTCGAATGCTCACTAGATGATGTATAACAGAGCAAGTGATGCTTAGAGACCGGATTTGCTCTCTGTTTGTAAAACTTTTTAGAGCCTAAATCTGCTAACCAAACTTCATCCCATTCAAACCATCATAGAACTGTGTTTTTATGGTCAGAGAATCAGTGAAATAATAGATCATATATTTGGCATTGATTATCACAGGTTATATGGCAATAACCAAATTTTGTCAACTTGTCAACCTGTGATAAAAGGATATGCCAACATTCGTATCCGAAGGTTCTAGATTTATGAGCATGGTTTAGATGAAGAGAAGAGAATTTTTAGGGCAATGAGCTAGCGGGGCCATGGCTAGTTAAGGTACACTATTGCATAGTTTCATTTGAGTGAGGTTGACAAATCGTGAACCTATATCGTTGGGCACAGCTTGGAAATATTGCTTAATAAGGAAGGTTACCATAGAACTTTTCTGCCCAGAAGCTTACAAAAACCCAACTGCTACAATATCATCCATTTTTACTCTCTTCCACTCAATCAGATTACCAAACAGCCACCTCACAAATTGCCTTTAAAAAAGCTACTTCTGGTGCGAGAGTGAGGCACCATTCAGCAAATTCCTTGAATATCTCCAGTCACTAGTAAGTTGCGAGCAGCTGCAATGGCTTCCAAGAAAATCTGTGCCCTCCTTATACTTTCCTCTCTTCTTTTCAACTCAACATTCACCAGTGCTTGCAACTCATGCAAACCCAAGCCTCCTCCATGCCCTTCACCAGCAAATCCTGAATCTTGCCCTAAGGACACACTGAAGCTTGGTGTCTGTGCTGACCTCCTTGGGCTTGTCAACATAGTAGTGGGAACACCTCCTTCGAGCAAATGCTGCGCTTTGCTTGCTGGCTTGGCTGATCTGGAAGCTGCCCTTTGCCTTTGCACTGCCATTAAAGCCAATGTACTTGGAATCAACCTCAACATCCCTCTTAGTCTTAGCTTACTGCTTAGTGCATGTCAGAAGGAGCTTCCTCCAGGCTTCAAATGCGAGTAATTATAAGAAGCATATCAGTTTTTGGGCTCCTCTAGTTTGTAAAATTGTCTTAAATAACTTGTTTTGTTGCTTTACTAATTATGCGTTTTCAAGTTGGATTATTACATTTTTTAGCATTGTCTGATAATTGTTCAAGTTCAATAACTAGGCATGTGGGTTAGTTAATCAGTTACCTGGGCCTAATTTGTAATGTTTGATTAATGATTTAATGTTGTCAGTGTTTAGTGTTGATTTTGTTAATTTGGGCATAAATCTACTGTGGAAGCATAGATTTATTATTCTCGACATAAAAAATATTTTAATTATGAAATTAAGAAAAACATACTGAAACTTGAAAATAAAAAGAGAGATTGAAACTCTAAATCTATTTGATATCAACTCTTAACAATGATTGCATGATTTATGTTCGAAATTTAGTTGTATATGGCTTGTTTCCAGCTCTCCATCCTCAATTTAACAATGTTGAACTCACTTTCCTTTTGGGTGAGTAAATATCAATTCCTTCAAGTCCTAATGGTTTGGATTGTAAGCAATGAGGGGAAATCACACAAAAACTGCTACTAACAAGTAACAACAATAAAATATGTAACCAAAAATAAAATAAAATAAAATGAGCAAATTATTCATCGATAACAAAAATTAAATTTAGAATGTCGACGATGTACAACTGAGTTCGTAATTTTCTATCAAATCTTTTTGTTACAATTCAATTTCAACCAACTTTCTTTAATCTGTATAAGATACCAAAAGAAAACACACGATAATTTTAAAAAGTATACATAGCCATGGCCGATAACTGGAGCTGGTGGTTTGATTTGGGGCAAATGGGGCTGTGTGCGTGTGAGCAAGTGCCCATGAAACTACGTCGCGGCTCTGAGTGGTTACACCATGTTTCCCCACACGTGGCATTGGCACGTGTGAGTGGTTGCGATTAAACCATCTTAAAATTTTATGATAAATTTTATGAAATAGATTCATAATTTATAAGACTCGCACCCTTGGTCTCATTGACATTGCAATTGCATTTCTCCAATGTTAATGCCAATCTAGATCTCATGTTATGTGTAAGTGTTATGAACAAATGGCATAGCCCTCGGAGGAAGCTTTGAGAAAAAAATGACTAAGGAAACACAGCTAGCTAGCGGCCAAAGACTCGGATGGCTTCGGGTACCGATGTGGTAGGCTCTATATATACACACACACACACACTCCTAACATTTCAAGCCTTCACTTCGCAATAATTTCTGCAATTTCCATACTTCTCCCACTTGCACCGGCCGGCCTCCTTTCTTGCTATCTTTCTTTAAATTCCCCTGAAATCTCACCGCAAAATCATGAGATGGTTTGATCTGATATGCTTGCATGCAGCTGCAGTTATGGTTCTCTTTGTGATTTTCCACAGCTTTCTTGAACTGTAAAATTAAAAAAAAAAAAAAAGGAGTTTAGTTCCCATGCAATAGTATACTGTTAAAACAGTTCAAAAAAGCTGTGGAAAATTACTGAGAGGATCTTTTATTCATGAATATCCCTTGGCGGTATATACGTTAATTCTTCTTCTAATTCTACGAGGAAAATGGTTTGCTTTCCACTCAAATTTCTTTATTTTTTTATATATTTTCTTTGTTTCAAATTCACTAATATAGTAATTAAATTGTATATTGCTTTGCTTTGAATTTCTTTATTCTTATGTGCATGCTGGTGGTTTCATAATCTCTTTATAACTATTGAGGTCTTTTTTGGCCTCAATTAGTAGTCTTTCCTGGTGAAGTCTTTGCAACGAAGAAAGCATTGTCAAGGAGCGTCGGAATTAGGATTTTGCAACGTATTTCGATTTTATATCGTGTTTGTATGTAAAAGATGCTTGGAGAGAGAAGAAAGCTTAGAGTTTAAAAAGAATGCAAGAAAGCTCAGGAAAATTGTGAAAAAGAAAATGTCTATGCATGCTTCTTTTGGAGATCTGACTTTTATATTTATATATTATGTGTCTCAATATTGGATTCCATCCTTTATAAAACAAACAGTTCAATTCAATTTGTCAAATTAATCGAGATGACAACCGTCTAACAAGAATGGATCTTGTTGAATATTAAACTTGAACTTATTCAAATTGTTAGTACATGTACATGAACTTTGTTATTCATGAATTTAGTTAATGTAGATGCATGTTTCTAATTAAATGTAACGAGTCTAAAATTATCCTATCAGTAGTATAGATAGTCATGTTATCAATCAGTTGTAAGCAAGTCAAATTCAAAAATACAAATTTTTTATTTCAAGAGATTTTTTTCTTCTTTACTTTGTGAGAAATTTGAGTATGAGCCGTCACTTTCCAACAGATCTAACAGGCAATCACCAAATTGGTCTCTATTGACCAAGAGCCTAGCGCACTATTGTGCCTAAAAAAGTGATCAAATCCTGTTCTTGCTAGAATCACCTTGTCATGGCTACAATCAATTTCGAATGTAATAGACTTTCTTTGAATACCGTTTCTTAATTTTTCTTCGTTTACTCTCCGCAATAATAGGCCTAATTTTGCAGTCCTTTTGGCTCTAGCTTGAGGAGACATCCAAGGGGTCTTTGACGTGTTGACGTCTTGTCTGTGTTGAAAGCACTGCATGGACATGGCTGAAACAAACGTGATCTCCTTGATTTACTTGTCTCAAGATTCCGAAACGCTTTCGACATATAATCAATCGTCCTTTGCTGTATTCATGATCTCCTTAATTTTCTCAGTACCGCCATTGGAATAGATTGGTTGCATACTGTTTGACTATTGCGATTAAAAGAGCCAAACCTGTTCAATCTAGTAGTAACTGGAACGCAAATTTAGCATCGTTTTGTAAGAAATTAAGAATCTTTCATGGACTTGAGGGCCTGAGGCATCAAATCAAATTAAAACCTCTCGAAAATGCTAACTGCTGCAGTACTCTATAATAAGTTTTGCTTCATAATGTCAACAAAAAGAATCAATGCTGCAAGTGAAATTACTCTATGTTTCAATATTTCTGAACCCAAACTTCTTAAACCAACTACCAAGTGTTTTTTTCTTCTTTGAGAAACAGAACCATCACCTACTAATGATTCTAGGTTATTTTTCTTTTCAATTTTTTACAATGGAAGTTTTTTTTTTTTGAAAAAAAAATAAAACTCGAATTGCATACTTAGAAAAAACATAACTATTTAAATTAATACTGGTGTTTGCTTCAATTTTAAACCTAACTAAAAAAATACAAAATAATCACTTCCTTCATCAATTTTTTAAGTTTTAACCACCACCCCAAATAGGGAGAAGTTGCAATATTTATCCAAACTTATTCACTTTGGATGGATTTTTTTAGAAAAACAAAACAACTTTTCTTTTTGTGTAAACTACCGGCATCTTCATTTGTTTTGAGGTTCTAAAATTAATTCTGTTCGAAATTTCGTCACAGCAACATCATTTACTAATGCATTATAATGCACCGTTATTATATAAATTGTATACACCGTTCTTGAATCATAACATATCATCTCATTAATTTATAAAATTTAAAATGTTGAATCTTCAAAAAAAATATTTTAATTTTACTAATTAATGAAATATTATAATCTGATGATTCAATACATTATATAAGATTTATATATATGAAATTGAGTTTCAATCTCAATCAAAAGCAAATATCCATGACAATATTCCTGGGAAAAAGAAAACATCTTAGTCCAACTTCAAGATCAAGCCCAATCAACCAATCTGCTCTGGTCAACACCTGGCCGCCATGAACTTCCAAGGTTGCTTGCATTAGCCCAATTTATCTGGACCTGGCCTACAAAAACTGCTGGACATTGCGGACAGGCTTAGACCGGATAAGGTGGGTAGAGAAGTTAGAACTTGGATCAACAAGCAGTGCCCTTTTCGTCTTCCGAAAGATCAGAGATATTAGCTAGGCCGGTATTTAAGAGTGCAAAATGCAAAGCAGCATCCGCTTCGTTGTTGCCGTAAAGCTAAATGCATGTCCAGAACAGGACAGTTAGGTAACACCGTTCTTTATTACTGTTACTAATTCTTCTCAAGAAAAAGAAGTTTGCGATGGAATTTTTGGCATCGAGGACTTGAGAGAGAGAAAGGGAAGACCAAAAAGGAGACAGCAGGTGAGGTGGTGACACGCTACGCTCACGGCTCAATTTTCGTTCTCGCTTTTCTTAGCTCTGAATCATTAAGAAACGACAAAGTCTCCGATGACTGAAATTCCAAAGGCCAACAACACCTGTTTGTGCTTTGCTCCAGTTGTCTACTTTCCCCCGATCCGATCACATAAGTCCTGAAGCTCTTCCCTTCTCTAAATTCGAGAACCGAGCCTTGATTTGATGTTCAGTTTCGATTCCAAGACTGAGATCGGCGTTGTTTAATAGATAGAGAAGAAAATAGATGATGCAGAGACGGAGTCCACCGAAGCACAGGCACGATGGGACTTCGCCACTGCCTCTTGGGATGGATTGGAGTCAGCCTCCTCGTAAATGGGTCAGCTTTGCCTCCAATTTTAATATTGTTCTTTTTTGTTGATTTTATTTGAAATTACTTTGGAATCTGAAGTAGAACTTAATTTTGGTAATTTAAGAGTTTAGTTCATGAAATTCTACATTTTTAAGCAATAATTAGTGTTTTCAGTGAGTTTATGGTGGATCGAAAAAACAAGGCGAACAATTTGGCAAAGATGAGACTGAACTTGATTGCTAGATTCTTTCAGTAACTTAGTTAGTTATCTCATTCTTAATTGAAACAGATAGAAGCATTTATTTCTTTTACATTTATATGTTTTTTAACCAGCTTTTAAATTCATTTACGTGATTGCTCGGTTAGAATTTCTTTGGTTTTTAAGCATTTACAGAGTTCCCATTGGTCCGGCTGGTTATAGTAAACATTTTTTTCAGCTGAAATTTTAGTAGTTTTTTTAATTAAGCATGATGATGATGGAAGAACTCAATCAAGAATCTGAGATATCTTTTAAATATAAGGACTGAGTTATAATTTAATCTTGACATGGATTAACATTATTAATACCTTATTTTTATATGCATTTTTTATAGATAGAAAAGGACGGATTTTTTTCCTTCATTTATGTTGGGATTGTTTTAATATTTTTTTTTTTGGCTATCCAGAAAGTTTTGATTGAATCTTAGTTTTATCACTCGCTTATTGTACGTATACATGCAGAATGGGAGGGAAACTGTTTGGCCACATGATCCTCGGACTGGATGGAGTTACTGTGTTACAATACCTTCTTGGGTTGTCCTTCCACAATCAAGAGATTCAGATCCTGTAGTGGTAATCTCCTTTATCTATGCCTATAATAAATGTTGTGTCATTCAGTCTTCTAATATTTGACTTAGTGATATGTTTAATTCTTTCATGCAATACAAATTTCAGCATCACCCTTTTATTCTTAAATATATATATATATATATATATATATATATATATTATACTTTTGTTATGGATTTTATCTTACAGTTCAGAAAACTTTTGACATCTAAATAAGCTTAAAGTCTATATGGTGGAAGTTTAAAACAGTATGGAGTTCGTTTCAATATTTGAACAGGCACATTGGCATTCCATCGTAATCATCAATCGCATAGATGTTGTAACATTTTAGTCACACTAATATATTTGCCATGGTTCTCTGTTAACATTATTATGGGGCAGTTTTACAGGGTACAGGTTGGGGTGCAATCACTGGAGGGTGTTACAAGCACGCGTGGAGTATTGAGAAGATTTAATGATTTTTTGAAGCTATTTACTGCAGTAAGTCCTGGCATTTTCTTTATGTTGTATCTAGGACTCCACTATCAGTAATTAGAATGTATGTTAGGAAAAGCTGATCAGTATGACATAATTGCTTGAGCATAAATATGGAAACAAAAGACACACATTCTGATTAAAATATTCAAATACCAGTGATTTAGGGACCTCTTATATTGTTATTGACTTCCCTTTACAGCTAAAAAGGGCATTTCCCAAGAAAAATCTTCCTCCTGCTCCACCCAAGGGGCTGTTGCGTATGAAAAGCAGAGCTCTGTTGGAAGAGGTATGCAATAAGTTTTTCACTTTGTTCTCATTTTTGTTTTATGCTTTTAATAAAACTGCTGTGCCGTCTTCTCTTTATCTTCTGGAAAACGGGTCATAACTCTATTTCAATTCTTATTTTTTCCTCTTTAATGATCACTACTAACTTTTTTTCCTTGCTGCTAATAACAGTTCATCCTTTGATGTCAAAGTTAGTTTTTTATGGGCATTTGCCCAGCGTTCTTTTGTCCTAGAACCAGTTTGCCCAAATTGTGACATCTCGTCTTGTGGTAGGCTATATTGCTCAAAGCATACCGAAGTTTTTCTATACAACTTGACACGGAATAAGTAAAACTCAAACCCATAAAAGTTTTTCTTTTCAGTTGTCTAATATAGCTCGAATAATCCTGAAGTTGGCAACTAGCATTATTGATCTTTCGAATTTTGCATCCATATGTTATCTATGGTTTCCTATTGACATACAAATTTAGTATCGAATTAGAGTTTAATTTGACAAACATTTGTTCTTGAACAAAATTTTGAATTTCAAAGCTGAAAGGTCTTTCTTTGGCATTATTTAGACAGCTAAAGCAACTGATTTATGAAGTTGCTACTGTAGCAATGAATTGTTTATGTGATGTAAATTTGACTGTTTGCGAAAAAACAAAGAAAGAAAAAATGAAAGGTTCCAAATTTAACCTGTCGGTCTGTCATCTTTATTATCTGGGTGACTAATTTCCTCAAAAGGCTTAGCTTTGTTGCAGAGAAGGCGTTCTTTGGAAGAGTGGATGGCAAAGCTGTTATCTGACATTGATTTGTCAAGAAGTGTCGCAGTGGCATCCTTTCTTGAACTAGAAGCTGCTGTGAGGTCTTGTATGTGCAATTCTACTTCATTAACAGGACTTTAAGACTTAGTTATCTTATCTTCTACAATATACCAGTAAAAGTGGATGTATAACAGAATCTAAGTAATATTGGATTTTCTAAAAGAATATTATCCATAATCAAGATTAATTATATGATTGGGTTTTTTACTTTTCATATTATTCTTTTCAGCATTCCAAGAGGTAAATGATCACTCATCAGAAGCAAATGTTAATGGAAATAGCACAATATCATCAAATAACATTCTTCCCGGTAGCACAATTTCATCAAATGACATTCCTCCTGGTTCAAGCATATCTCATCTTGCTGGTAGTTCATCGATTCCATCAGATTATGGTAGTGATACAGCTTATGAGACATCTGAGCTTGGGACACCTGGGTTAGGGAGAGATGACAGTTCTGAAATTGGTTTGGGAGATCTGACATTCGATGAAGAATTAACAGGTTCAATAGAAAAATTTGTGAAGTATGGTATGTCCAACATTGACGAGGGATTATTTATGGGACAGACAATTTTGGAGCAGCTAGAAGATTTTCCTAGGCATAAAACACATGTCAGAAACATCAATAATACTCTGGGGAAAGATGCTTATAATGGGAACGGGTCTAGAGCTTCATTTCCTGCTAGTAATGGGTTGGAACTCTTTTCTGAACCCGATCCAGCTAAGATGGCTGGTCATGCTCGAAAGCTATCAACTGAAAGTGTTGGGACTGATGTAAGCTCTTTGAGAGGTAGTGACATGTCCAACGCTGGGATTCCAAATTCATCTGTTGATGGCTCTCCTGACCTTCCTGGAACTTCCGAAGTATTAAGTACCACTGGAACTCTTGGAAACTCAAATTCTCAGTTTTCTGCTGATAAACAAATTGTTCTTCCATTGGATCAACAGCATAAAATGAACAGGGTTCTTTTGATCATGCAGCAAAGACTAGTCACTGCAAAAACTGACATGGAGGATCTTATAGCAAGATTAAATCAAGAAATAGCAGTGAAAGGTTATCTTATGACAAAGGTGTGTAGAAGCAGTTTGATATACTTTCTGAGATGAAATTTTAAAGTTATCATAATATAAATAGTTTAGCATAAATATATTTAAGATATTTTCAGTAGTCAGGGTTATTTGCAGAGATAGTTCATAGTTGTGAAGCTGACTTTGATATTTCACTGTAGTGGGTTCCCTTTCCGATCAATAATGTACTTTGTTTGATCTACATTCAGATGAATTGTGTGCAAAACAGAAATTTTTGTATGGTTAGCTTTTGATTTTTTGCATTTACTTGTACTGCATTTTCTACTTTTCTCTCTTTTGGGTCAAGTATGTGCAGATCTGTGTCCATTCCTGCAAAATTTGACCAGAAACCTATATATCATTGCATTCTTTTTTTCTAATGGTTGTTGTCTTTGGGTGTTTTATATCCGCTAGAGGTTGAATGAGCTTTATTCTTAGTAAAATATTAGCAAATTTGAGGTTGAATTAACAAATTGGGGATGCTCAGGTGAAGGATTTGGAAGTGGAACTTGAAAGCACCAAACAGAAAAGCAAAGAAAATCTGGAGCATGCTATCCTGATTGAAAGAGAAAGGTTTACTCAAATGCAATGGGAAATAGAAGAACTTCGAAGGAAATCATTGGAAATGGAGTTGAAGGTGAATCCTAAGCAGGTAATGCATTTAACTACTTTTTACTCTTGAAAAATTATTCATATTTTGATAAAAATCTAACTCCAACGCTCTGCTTCTCACGCACCCTGCAAGATATGAAAGATAAAGCCAGAACTGATCTTTGGTTAGGAACATTATAGAACATGATTGTTGGTTGAAAGGGTTAGTTGAGAAATGTTTTTGAATAATCAACCAACATTGCTTTCCTGTGGCACAAGCATTGCTAATATTCGCAAATTTTTTTAATGAATTTGAGGCAATTTCTGTCCCTTAACATAAAAATATACTTAATAAATGTTAAACCATTCACTAAAGAACAATAAAACATGCGACAGGATGAGAAGCAAATAACAGAGACGACCAACCAGTCTGCTGCTGAGGAGAAAGATGCAATGCTGCAAGAGCTAAATGCTACTAAAGAGCAGCTGAACCATATATCAAAGCAATATGAAGAGCTAGAGGCAAAATCAAAAGCAGATATTAAAGTTCTTGTTAAGGAGGTTAAGTCTCTTAGGAAATCCCAAAAAGAATTGAAGCAGGAATTTGGTCAATCACTGTCAGAAAAATCTGAAGTTGAGGTAATGGTCTTTACTCACGCATTTTTTATATGTTTAAGTTTCTTCTTTATACATAAAAAAGAAAATCCCTTAATATTGAATTTTTTTACATCTTTAAGGATATAGAGATGGTATGTAGTCAAAGCAAATTATCGTCTTAAATTTCTTGCTATCACATGTAATCCTTGGATTTTGCAGGTACAGCTAGAACAGGAAAGACAAATCAGCATGCATGTAAGAACTGCTAGAGAAAAGCTGCTAAATGAATGCCGGCTTCTTCACAAACAACTTCTCGAATGCAATGTGAATTTGTCTACAGATGATGAAAACTTAATCAAAGATTCTTCCTTAGTTGAAGATGCATTGGATATGTTGACTACATCTGATGATAAAATCACTCGCCTACTTGCAGAGGTACCATGCTTTCTGGCTATGAAATATTGTTAAAACTACCTCCCCCCCTTTCCTCTACTTTTTTATTTTCTAATGTTATATACATTCTTTTAATGTGAATTTATATATTATTCATGTAACTCATCTTAATCTATTAAAATAAAAATTCTAATAATGATGAAGATGTACCATTCTTCTATTGTTTGGTATTACATAATTTTTCACTAACTATTTTTTCCCTGTACAATTTTTAATTAGATGCAACAGTTGGCCAACGAAGATAGCACTGTCACTGGGGATACCAATAGCATATGTGACAACCACGATGCAAGAACAGATGACGAGTTAAGGAAGATCATTGCAGATATCTTCACCAACAATGCCAAATTAAGAAAGCAGGTGAATTCTCTTCTAAGGCATAGACTCAAATGTGATATCATGCCAGAGAATAACGATAACGAGTTAAGCAAGTCTACGGAAAGATCAAATGGGGTTTGAATATTGTAATTTTTTTATCCTTGTATGATAAGGCAACCCCCATACTGTTCTCACTAATCAGCCACATGCTGCTTTAATTGCGTGATCTTGACAATTATACTAGTGAATTTTGTGGTTAAACATATACCAGTAATGCAGAGAATGTGCCCTGTTATGACACTGCTGTGTTCCATTTTTTAATCACTGGAATAACATGGAGAAAGATGTAAGCAAAGCATCAGAGTTGATTGTGTTTCGCAGTATTCCATGTGATCCGAGTTTTTTCTGCTCTTGTACATGTTTACCATGGTAATCACGTCTATACCAGACAATCCTTCAGTTAATACATAATTACTTTTGGTATTGGAAGAGTTCTCGAAGGATATGGAGAAACAGCAATTCTTCATTAATGAGTTGTTCACAATTTGTGGGTGGAAGCATAGTTTTTCAAGCCTAGGAAATACATAAACAAATCTCACAAGAAAAATGAATCATACAGAATGGGCCTTGTGAGGGGCATTCCTTTGCCCATCAATTAGAGAGATAACCAGCAAGGCTGTTGCTCATGCTTCATCCTTTGCTGTAAATCCAAACACAAAGCAAAGAATTAACATTTATATATAAAATAATTATTCAATAGGCCTTTAGTTAACTTTTAAAACTTTGCAAGCAGGATTTTCGATCATTTTTAAACTTGACAAGCATGGTTAAGTTTATAACATGTACTGATAATACCTTAATAACAGCCATCTACCTCTCGTGGCTCCACAAGAATGTAAAGCGGCTTTCCATTAAGCCTTCGTTGTCCCTGAAAAAGGATAACAAACATCAGAAAGGATCAAACCCCATGCACTTAATCATTCGCTTTACCAGGAAAACAAATGCATCATTGCCCGCAGAGGTTGAAGACTATAAAGAAGTCGCAACACATTATTATTAATCTTCTAAAAGGGGGGTAAAACTCGGAAGCTTTAATCTTTCCGAAATCAAAACATGTACAGAGATATTCCCCAATTCATCACAATGTTCTGAATACAAGAGAGAAGGATTTACCTTGGCCTCTCGGAGTCCAATAACACAAGCGCATTCAACCACTTGAGCACCAACTCGTTCTATTTACACAGTAAACTCATTATTACACCTTGTATATTTGTTAAGTATTCTGAATTTGTCAGCAGAAACAAATCAACCAAACAACCAAAAACAAAGAAAGTAAATGATATCCATATACTCAAAAGATAGGCTAAGATCTTTACCTAAGAGCCTTATGGCTGCAGACAGAGTTCCTCCTGTTGCCACCAAATCATCGATTACAATAGCACGCTCACCCGGCTGAACAGCACCAACATGCATCTCTAAACAGTCAGTTCCATACTCCAGCTCATAAGCTTCAGCAATTACTTCACCTATCCACAATAAAAAAAAAAACAAAATGCATGAAAAAAGAATGTTACAAGAATGAAAAGGAAAGAGGAAGCTGATAAGATCCACTCAAATCCCATTAATCCCCCCAACATAAAACCAATAATAAAGGAGTCCATTGTCAATCATTGGTAGGTAATCAGACCGGTATACACTTGTGTCCATGAAAGAGAGATTTAAACAAAAAAAAAATGGCAGCAAGTAAATATTTAATACTGGTACAAGATTACAATCTGCTTTTGCAATTTGTCTTCGGTGTTACTGACATTTTCAGATTACTACAACTCCTACTACTAGTTTTTAATTACTGAAATATAGCGTTGATGAAGTCATGCCTGCATACCGACAACACAAAGAACAGTATTTTTTACGAATTAACAGATTTTTTATCCAACCCACCTACCCTTGACCAATGGAGCAACCCCATCAATCATTTCAACTGATTTTATTAAATCCACATGCCTCACTAGCTTCTTTATAAAATGAATAGATTGGATTAAACAGCTTAAAAAAAGAAAAGTAGAGTACAATCAAGCAACACTATCTCCATTTCATGTTTAATCTTTGATATAATATTTTACCTGGCAGCTTTCTGGGTTTTCGCAGAGGAACAAACTTTGCACCAATGGCTAAGGCTATTGAAGGACCGAACATGAACCCTCTGGCTTCAACTCCTACAAGAGATGAATTTGCAGAAAGGAGAACTGAGTTACAGAAGAGTGCCGAGATCTTTTCATCAAGAAAAAATGGGTTACTTCTTAAATTGCTATGAATGATAGTAGTACTCCAAAACAAGCACATTGACCGCAAATGAACTCCTGGTCGCTGAAACATGTCTTTGAAGTCAAAAGCAGAAACCATAAGACAACCTACTTTTAACTGATTTTGTCCAAGACAAACAAGAAAAAGGAAAACAACCCAAGTTCCCAAATAGAGTAGATTGACTACAAGAAAACCCAGGAGGACAAAAGGTGGAGAAAATGTAAAGATTCAATGGCTTCCCCCCAAATAAAAGAAAAAGTTTTCCGAGAAAATCAAATAGCAAGAATATGCACATCAGATAGGAGATTAAGATTATTGGATGTAGCAGCTCAAGCAATCTGTGCTCGAAATGATAATTAACATCGGATATCAGACAGAAGACAGCTTAGAAGGCCAGCTTTCGGAGGAAGACATTTTCTGAAGAATTAAAAAAATGAAACACCAAGCGGAAGACACGGACAGATACGACAGTTAACCGTATAAAAATAAAAAAAAATTAAGAAGAAAAGAGTGTTTGAGAAGAAGAGACAAGCTACACAGTAACAGAGTACCAGCAACGACAGAAATATCCATGTCTCTGTAGCGATCGACAAAGATGTCGACGGTATTCTTGAACGCCTTGTGATTCAGCAACAACGTTGTTATGTCTTGGAACATAATCCCTGTATCCAAACAAACAAACACCCGTTCACTCAAAGTTCCAGAAACAAAATCCAAACCAAATAAACAAAACAAAAAAAAAAAACCTCGTTTTGGGAAGTGAGGAACCACTCTAATGGCGTCAGATATGGCCTGTAGCCTTGGGTCTCCTTTGAGTCCATTCTCTGCTGCAAACATTCTTTCTTCACACTCTGTTTTCCTCTGCTTCTCACTTTCCTCCTAAAATCTCTCCAATGGCTCCGCTCTTCTGAAACAAGGATTCTCCCGAAGATTATTATTCTGTTAAAGCCATGAGCCGGACTTCTTCAGGAATTTTTTTTTTTCAATTTTCCATTGTTTTCTTCTTGATTTGGATTTCCCTCGTAAAACGAACTAAAAGATCAAATCTTCCTCACTATTCTGCTTATGGGCGAGCGAGCGAGCGAGATTTAGAGAGAGATGATAAGTGCATTAAATACTGTAATCTTTTGTCTATTTATGTTGGACAGAACCAAGCAGCCGTGCTCCGAGGCAATGTTACTTATCACGCTGTCATAAAGCACGTGTGTAACACGCTTCACGGATTTCTCATGCTCGCATTTAATTCCATTTCCAATACGGTAATAAATACTGTTGATAAATGGTGATGGATGGATTCTTTCTTTGGATTTTGCACATTCATTGCTTTTGCCAAATTCTGAATTCTACTTTTAATGCTTTCCAATAACATCTCCTTAATTTTTTTATTTTGTTTTTCAAAATATTTACTTGCATTTATTACAAATTTTTACCACAAAAATGTAAATATATATCTTATAAATGGATATCCGATAATACCCAATTAAATAGAGTTAGAATAGTTAATAATTAGATTCGAGTAGGGTTTAGGCAATGATCTTAGGATACCTTATTACTCGAATTCAATTACAAATAATAATTTTTTAATATTATTATATATTTTTTATTTATAAAATACTTATTATTAATATAATACTTAATTAAATAAATTCATTAAGTATTTTAATTATGATTTTTAACATTAATTTATTTTTATGAGTTAATTTAAATGTATTCATTTAATTTTTTTTAAATTTAAATTTAAAAGTCAAATTTTAACTTAATAAACTGGTATTTAGCGAATTCAGATAGTTCTTATATTAAATGGGTAAGGTTCGAATAGTAAAAATCAAAATAATCAGGTATTTAAAAACATAATCAGGTTCGAGTTCGGATACCTCGAAATTCATGGATACTTGCCCCGTTTACATCCCTATTTTATCCCTTGAAGCCAATATCAAAGGAATATTTTAATCATACAATTTTAGTTAAAGTTAAGATTCAAATTTTAATTTTATAAAATTTTTATTGTCTAAAAGTAAAGATATAATCATATGAAATAATAACTCAAAATCAAATAAAAAAGTATCAATAATATTTTTTGGTATAAACTACAAATATTTTCATATGTTTTAACGGTTTAAAACTAATTCTACATAGAGTTTCATCACAATTAAAGTATCAATAATATGAAATTGCTGTAAACAATTCTCTATTGCCACAACTTATTGGCTCTCAAATTTTTTGAGATGAAGGGTATAAAAAGGTTTAAAATCTTACATTTTAAAAGTAAAAACTTTTTTTTTGTTAATCTTTAAAAGTAAAGACATTATTATTTGAATTCATACTCAAAATCAAATGGAATAAATAATTAATATTTGATTTAATTATTTTTATTTATAATAGATTTGGATAAGATTCGAATCTTTTTATTTTTTTATATCTTTATGCATAATAATAATAAAAAAAATCAAATTGAACTAATACCAATAACATGAAATGGCAACAAATAATACTTCATTGCTAAAATTATTTGACTCTCAAAATTTTTGTGAAAAATAAGAAAAAAAGTAGAAATTGTAATTTCATGACAGCATTAACAAGAGTTTTGGCCAATGTTGTTAATATCGTTTTGCTTTTGGTCGTACTGGTCGGTATGCGTTAATTTTGATAAAATTTGGTACATTTAAGTTAATTTTTTATACAAGTTTTGGTAAAATTTACTATTTCGGTTGGTATGTAAAATTAAAAGAAAATAGATTTTTTTTGTTTTATTATATATTTTAATATTGAATTAAAACTAATAAAACACAAATAATAAATTAAATAAAAGCATTAATAAATATAACGATTATAATAATAATTATTATTTTGTTATACAAATAATTTTATTAATTTTATACTTATCATTATCAATGTTAAATATTTTATATATTTATTTTACTTATTATTAACAAAACTATTATATGTATAAAAAATTTATAAATATTATTAAATTAAATTAAAAAATCTTTAATAATATATTTAAATAATCGATATTAATATATTTTATTATAAAAAATAAAATACTTTTTAATACGAAATTTATAATTTTGGTTTTGATTTTTTTTAGGCAAATCTTTGTCGTACCAATTTATTCTGTCAGCTGATCTGCCACCTGAGAAAGTGGAAGCCCCGGGCTAATCCAGCCAGCCAGTACGGCCACCATTCTGGCTTTCTCTTCTCCAAGTACTACCACTATCAAAAATAAAAAATCTAAAACGGCCTTTGCATAGTCAACTCCCAGAGCTGAAGCCACGCGCCAAGAGCTGAAAGTAGGATTAGCAAAATGCAATCTTCCAGTAGAAGATCTAATTTCTGGATGTCTCCACTGTTCAGTGTATCTAATCTAAGGGCTCTTAAAACCAAGGTTTTGTTTTTTTTTGTCCTTCCCATAATCTAAAAAGGAAGATTTTTTGAATTACTACAATTCACGGCCCGATGTATTAAAAGCAACATTACTTGTTTTTTTCTCGTTTACAACGGAACGGACAACGAGACGCAGCCTTAAATTAGCCTTTCCTTTTTATCCTCGTTGTCTGAATACGACGTGGCAACTTGATTATTTATAATACCAAAATCTGAAATTACAATACAATGCCAGGAAGGAATAAATAATATTTTATAATTACGATTAAATTTGTTAATATATATTTTTTGGTTACATTTTTGTTAATATATTTATTTAATATTCATAAATAAACTCGTAATTGAAATTACAATACTGTATTTTTTTAACCCAACCCGCCATCTTCAGGCTTTTGCGAAGAACGAGATAAGGGTAATTTGGTCATTTAAAAGAAATTGACGGCTACTGACTGGCAGAGAATCATGTAGCAGAAGATTTTTCAGATTTGGGGAGGTGGTCGCCTTCTTGCTTTTAATTTTTCTCTCACGCAGTGGGGTGACGTGGCAAGCTGGCATATCTGATTGAGTTGATATGGTCCGTACACGTGGAATGATGGATGGATCTCAACAGTCCACAGTTTGATGTGGGGCTCTAGAAAAGTGGGGCTTATCGAGCAGCTACGGAATGCTGCCACGTATACGGATTGGCAAACCAGGCGCTTGTCTTTTCCCCAATTGACCATATATTGTTACTTTAATATCGGGGGCCCCAACGACAGATACGGGTGACGTCATTATATGAAGAGTACTTTCTCGCTATTCTCACCCAATGCCCGTTATTGACACACTCCTACGAATTTCCCAAATAAAAATTTGGTGATTTTTTTTATATAATAGTATTTATATAGTACAAAAAATAAATTTTTTCGTTGTAAAAAAAATTAAGTGTGAATATATTAAAGTAAAATATTTTTATTTTTATCATATTTGTTTATAATTTTGATCAAATTTTAGTTTATATTACATTTATTTTTTATTTTTATTCTATTTTATGTTATATTATTGTATCACATCTAAGATTGTCACGTCTAAAAGTACTTAAATTCATAGAATTAATAATACAATCAAATTGAGTTAAAACGATATAAAATTAAATTTGATTTTACCTGTAGCCAAAAAAAAATTTTGATTTTACTTGAAATTTTAAGACACAAAGCTCAAATTCAATTGAACTTAATTTTTTTAGCTCAAGTTTAATTCGAAAAAATATTTGAAATTATTCAAACTCAAATCGATAAATATAATTTTTATTTTCAAATCATATATTATGTGTGTAAAATAATGAATTACTAAAATATAAAAAATTTATATTAAAAAATGTATTAAGTTCGTAAATTGTTCAAATCACTTATTAAAATATGTAAATTTGTTTCAATATAATTTTTCGAACGATTAAAGGTCAAATTTAATTAAAAATTAATTAAATTTAAATAATTATTGAATTATCTCCAAATAACTAATTATTTGATTCGTTCATAGCTTACGTAAAATCAATCTATAGTGTGGTTGTCACATGCCTAGTTTGTAATAGTCTACCAAAAAGGCCAGTAGCGTTTCAGTGAAACGAGCTAAGGAATGAGCGTGGAGCCGCAGTTTTATTTGACGGACCCACAAAAATAAAAATAGGCGTACGAGATTCACTGTTCATGCGCACGCGGGTGTACTCTGAGAAAACATGATAACATGATCATCAACACTTTTCTAGTTTTTGATGGGACCCGACCCAACCCAACCCAAACCAGACAGACCAACCTCTCACATCTGCTCTTTTCTCTTTTTTTTTTTTTATAATTATCCTCCACCCTCTTTTTCGACGACCTTGATCTTCCCTCCCGTACTCCTTCTCATCTCCACCCTCCATTTTCATCACGCGTGATCTTCGACCTTTTCTTTCTTTTAAAATTCTCCGCGCAAAGTCAAACGCATGTACCGGAGTTCTGATACGATGTGCTTCGCCCTCTTTCTCATTACCGCGTGGCACTCGTTTAGTGACTTATGTGAAGGAAATTTTAGTGGAATTCGAAATCTCAGTGGAATTGGAACTTTCCCTTTTTAACCAATAATAAAAAATTTTAATTGGGCATGAACCTCGTACGAGCCAAAATTACGTTGAGGTTCATCTTATTCTTATTAATGATAAAAAATTTAAAATTGATTATTTTAGATATAATACAACACTAATACAATATCAAATGACAAAACTTAAAATCTTGGTAAAATTTAAATAAATCATTTTATTTTTAATATATTAACATAAATTATGCAAATAAAAATTTTGGTATAATAATAAAAATTACTCAATTATAATCTAAAAATTATGGATTTAATTATTTAAATGTAAATAATCTCTGTTAATGCAAAAATGAAATTGCATAACATACACATAATCTATTTCAACTCTCACAATATAAAAATTTTATGCACTGAACTATTTATTTTTTATATTAACATAAATTATAATATAATAATTTTAATGTTATATACGTCGTATTTAAAATTGCTTAACATAAGAATACCTAACCTCAACTAAATCTTCACCAACACTTTACAGCTACTTTAGCTTTTTATTTATTTTCTTTTGTTTTATCCTTTCTTTAATAATAAATAGTAAATGGATTCGTCGATGTTTAAGTTGCTTAGAGAGAAGAGATTTGATGGGGCCCTTTTAATTGATTGCATTGTGTTTTGTTTTTCTTAAATTAAAAATCTACTTAACGAGATTTCCTAAGATAATTACGTAGTCCTAATTATTGGATCATTACAACTCTGCGTGTTGATAATGATGTTTTAGGATAAACATGATCTTTGACTAGGATAACAAAATCCTTTGTCTTTCCTCCTTACTTTCAATGTTTTGAGCTCTATACAAGTTTTCAGTCAAAGGTTCAATTATGCATTGAAGGCGAATTTGCACAGCATTAATAAAAAAAAAAAAGACTTGGTTACGTAATCGAGTTGTCAAATTAGTTAACAGTTAATTTGATGAATTTTAACGTATGATCATTTATTTATTTTTAAAACTTAAGATTAATTAAAAAATATATCACTTTAATTATAAATTATAAAAAATTATTTTATTAACGAATAAAGTTAAAAATACAGAAAATAAATAAATAAATAAATCTTGTTGATATTACATACGAGGAATTTAATATTTTTTATTAATGAGATGACATTGTATAATTAATTGACAATGTCT
The DNA here is from genome assembly GCA_031772115.1 of Heritiera littoralis. NCBI lineage: Eukaryota > Viridiplantae > Streptophyta > Magnoliopsida > Malvales > Malvaceae > Heritiera > Heritiera littoralis. The sequence goes on from JAPDPK010000003.1 coordinate 1,500,036, forward strand.
AACTATTATTTATTGTAAATGCATCAAATATAATGATTAATTAATTTATCTACGGATGATTTTTTTTTTATTTTAAGAAATGGGGCTTTAGTTGGGCTTAATAGGGGCCAGTTTTCTTACCGTTTGGTAGTTGAATCAACTGTGTTGGTCTTGATATCATGTGTAATAGGGCCATGCTAATGGACTGAATGGATTGACAAGAATGCTTTACATCTCGAAATCGACACCTCTGTTCCGTGGAGATAAAAAGTGAAATTTGCCACAGCTCTTTAGCTATTGCATTTTGTGAACCAATAATGCCCAAAATCCAATTTTTCAATCAACAAATGTCAATTTCAAGTTAAAAGAAGGCATCCAATCACTTTGAAGATTCGATTGCATCGATTGATTCGCGAATATTTATTTTATTTATATTATAAATTATAAATATTCTAATATTAAAATTAATTTTAACGAGTTAAATATAAAATATTTTATAAATTTTAACTAAATTTATATAATTTTTTTAATAGTACAATTTCATTCAAATTTATATAATTTTAATGGATCGGTAACTTGATTAACCGGTAAATACAAAGAACAATAACAAACTATAAATAATAATAATAAATTAAATATCAAACTCACACTTTGTAAAACTCGAACTTAAAATTTAAAAAATCTCAAGACTTTCTCTTTGCTATTGAATCAAAATCTCATCAGCATTTATATAAATTTTTTATTACATTTTAATTAATATCATTTCCATATTTATTTGGTATTTTTTCATTTTATGCCATCTTATCTATAATTGCGGAGGCTATTGTCAGTTGAGTAGGGGTGTAAACGAACAGAACGTTCGACGAACCGTTCGTGAACTCGTTCGATTTCTGTTCGTTTATGTTCGTTTATTAAGCTTAACGAACGAACACGAACAACATTTTAGTGTTCGTTTGTTAAACGAACCGAACATGAATAGAGGTATGGTTCGTTCGTTTTTGTTCGTGAACATGCTCGTTTATGTTCGTTTATTATTCGTTCGTTTAAAGTGTCATTTATTATTCGTTCGTTGTTCGTTCGTTTATGTTCATTTATTGTTTGTTTGTTTAAAGTGTCATTTGTTGTTCGTTTGTTATTCGTTCGTTTATTGTTCGTTTGTTATTTATTAAAATACCAAAATTACTTATATTATATAAGTTATATAATATATACCCTATTTTTAAGACATTAACTTAAAAAATTAGTACCTAATTTTTAAATATATTTATATAATATAACTTTGTTGGTTTAAAAAATTAATAAAATATAATTATAATATAATTATAAAATTAATTTAGTTAATTATACTTAAAATAAATATTTTTTAAAAATTTAAAACATAATACACTGAAATAAAATTAATAAAAGTTTCATAATAAGTTAAGATTTCATTCATATGAGCTATCCATTGATCATTTACATATATATATATATGTTACACATATTTGTGTATACACGCACATATATATATGATACATTAATATATGTATATGTGTATAAATTATACTTAAAATAGTAATTATCAATTTTAATAAAACATTGTTGACTTAAGTTGTATTAAAGATTTTGTATTAGATGATTTCATTTTACATGTGAAATTTAATATTTATGTAAGATTTTTAATATTTAATATTTAGTTTGTTCTTATGCAACTTGTTCATGAACATGTGTTCGCGAACACGTTCGTTTAAGTGTTCGCGAACGCGTTCGTTTAAGTGTTCGCGAACGCGTTCGTTTACGTGTTCGCGAATTGTTTGCGAACATTAAGAAACAAGCCTTACCAAACAAACGAACGAACACGAACGCACTCCTTAACGAACACGAACGAACACGAACGACACTGAAAAACAAACGAACGAACAGAAACATCAGTTCGTTCGTTCGTGTTCGGTTCGTTTACAGCTCTACAGTTGAGTAATGTAAAGTCTACTCTTTCTCCTACTCGTGGTCCAAGTCATTACACGTGTCATTTTCGCACACTTCCACGGGTCTAGCCGGACTTCAGTGCATTCAAAACCACTCAGTTATGCCACATGGCAGATACACATTGGTTAGAAAACCTTCATCATTATCTCAAAAGCAGAAGATCCTCACCCTCCTAGTTTACGCGGCAGTAACGCGTGGGGTTCGTTAATTATCCCGAATCCAAATTTCGTTTTCACTTCACTTGGGTTTATGTTAGCGAGTGGCCTAGAGGTTCTGTCGATCCCTTGCTCCATCTTCAAGTCACCTCGTCTTCGCTGCTCGGAATCTCTGCCGTCGATGTTCGAGCCGAAAGGTCAGGTTATAGGATTAAAATTTAAAGCCTTGGTCTTTGTTCGAGTAGATTAAGATTAGGGAATGAGCTTGACAGCTAAAACATGGGCTTCTCTGCTGCTCTTTGCCACACTCTTCCAGCTGCCTCTCATCTTCATTGCCGCAAGGTGATTTCTCGATCTCTCAATTTCTTTCTTTCTTTCTTTCTTGGATTATTTTATTTTTTTGATTTTTTTCGGTCCATATAGTTGTAAGGAAAAGAAGCTAAAAGAACAGAGAAGTATTAATGATTTAATTCAATTATTTCACATCTGGTAGAATCTAAAGCAAGATTTTATGTTATTTTTAGCTCGGATTCTTGAATCCAGCGTTTTTCATGTTTGCCAAGCTTAATCAATCTTTCTTTGGTGGAAGAGATAATGAAAAATCTTTAGCAAGTAAAACATAATAGAAAACGCTGTAAATTGAGCAAAAGGAAATGATATCATTAAAGCAATAATGGTTGTAGATAGATTTCTGTTTATTGTTTTCCAAGTGAATGAGTAATTGTTTATATTTGGCAATGATTTCTGCAGTTATACTCGCTGAGGCGTGATTTGAAACAGAGAACATTGCCTTTTCTGGAAGCAACGAAAAGGAAAGGCCACTCTCTGCTTATTGTCAAATCTATCTTGAATAACAGCAAGTCAAGCATTAATGACAATGGGGCGACTGAGCCTGCAAGAATTCTTCTTGAGAGATTGTTTGCAGAGACTCAGAAACTTGAACAAGGAATGAGCAGAGATGGTGGACAGGATTTTCACCTGGTTTTTAACCTTGAGACTCTGGAGTCTGATCTGCAGGCTGCTTTGACAGCCTTAAAGCAAAAGGAAGATGATCTGCAGGATGCAGAAAGAACGGTTGTTTTGGAGCAAAGTAAATTGAGCCGTGCCAAGGAGGAGTTGGAGCAACGAGAGAAAGAAATTGCTGCTGCATCTTTAAAGCATGAAAAACTGGAAGAGGAGCTACAGCTGGCAAATCTTGCATTCGCTTCTCAAGCCAGTCAGATAGAAGATTTGAAGCTTCAGGTGAAAGAACGAGACCAGGAGATTGCGGCTGCAAAATCTTCACTGTCTGTGAAAGAAGATGAAATGGATAAAATGAGGAATGAATTGGAGGAGAAGAGTGAGGAAGCTGCCAAGATTGACGCTGAACTTAATTCTAAGTCTCAGCTCCTGAATGAAGCCAATAAGGTTATCAAAAGGCAAGAAATTGAGCTTCAAGGACTCCGAGAAGCAATTCAAGAGAAAGAAGAGCAGTTAGAAACTTCTGTGACACTTAGGAAACTTGAGGAAGAGAAGCTGAAAGGTGCTGAGGCCAAATTGCAGCAGCAGACAATGGAGTGGTTATTAGCACAAGAAGAACTCAAAAAACTGGCAGAAGAAGCATCACACGTGGTAGATGCTAATGAAACCTTTGAAGATTTCAGAAGAGTGAAGCAGCTGCTTTCTAATGTGAGGTCTGAGTTGGTTTCTTCTCAGAAATCTCTGGCATCCTCCAGACAGCAACTGGAACAACAAGAACTGTTACTGGTAAAGCAACTGGAAGAGCTCGACGAACAGAAGAGAAGTGTTGCATCATACATGGAAAGTTTGAAAAATGCCCATATAGAAGTTGAGAGTGAGAGAGTGAAGCTTAGGGTTGTGGAGGCTCGAAATAAGGAGCTTGAACGGGATTTATCTGTGGAGAGGGAACTAATAGAAGAGTTACAGGAGGAGTTGAAGAAAGAGAAATCTTCACTTCATCAGGCTATCCAGGATGCCTCTTTCCTTCGACAGAAGTTAGAGCAAAAGAACGCTGAGTTTGGGGAAATGAGCAATGTTCTGGAAAGTAAAGAAGCAGAGTTGGTAGAGGCTAAGCTTGAAATCCTGCATCTGAAATCTGAGACGGCTTCTCTTCAGCTTATCTTGAAGGAGAAAGACTTGGAACTCTCCAATGCCAGGAAGAAGTTAGAGCAAGTAAATCAGGAAATTGCAGAGGTGAAGATGCTTCTGAGTAGTAAAGAAAATCAGCTCATTCAAGCTACTGCTTTATTGAAGGAGAAAGATGAATATGTTCAGAAAGTACAAGATGAGTTGAATGATACAATGATGAAATACTCTGAAGCTGAAACTGTAATAGAACGGATTGCAGAACTTACGAGCAGACTAGTTATCTCTGTCAAGGATGAAGATAATAATGTGCTGAGGCCTGTTGATGACGTGGGCCATGAATTAATGCATCAGCTGGTAGATAGACCTCCCACTGATTTCAGATTGCCGAAAAAACAGCTTGAAACAGAACTCGAATTCATGAAAGAGAGCTTAAAAGTTAAAGAAATGGAAGTTCTTGCTGCACAGAGGTCTCTCACAGTAAAAGATGAGGAGCTCAAAATGGTTCTTGCAAGATTGGAGGCAAGGGAAAACGAAGTGCAAAAGCTGAAGGAAGAAATGGTTGAAGATGCCAATGATCTGAGGAAGCTTTATGCGTTGGCACAAGAGAGAATTGGGGAGAGAAGTATTGGCGACTTGGTTATTGAGAAGCTTCAACTTGAGGCAGCTCAACTGGAAGTTGAAGCTGCCACCAGCGCTCTTCAAAAGCTAGCTGAAATGAGCCATGAACTCTTGATCAAAGCTAGCACGAGTGTTGAGTCCGATTATGATACCAGTGTCTTCCTCCAAGGTAATTCTGATCCTATGGTTGGCATGATTGAGAACAACGAAAGTTTCACTGAGGTTAAAGGAGGAGTAGCCAGGCTTTCAGCTTTGACAGAGCAGCTGGTGAAAGATGCTGGAATTGTTGGTGCACACCTTCGAAGTTGAAGCTCCTGACTGTATTTTGTATATAGATGTCTGACCTTTTCTGGCTTTCGGTCATTGGGTGGGATTTTGGGAAGTGGCCTAGTTATCTAATCATGTTCTAATCGCTCATGCAGATGTGAAAGCTATGTATTCTTTCTTTGGTATGCTAAGTGAAACTATAATAACGTTACTTTATGAGGTGTATTCTCAGCAAACCTTTCTGAACCATTCATTAATTGCCCAAAAGGTCCAAAACATCAGAGCAGTTCTTTGGCAACCACGAATATCTTGTGCTCTCTTTAGCAACAAACCACAATGAAATGCATTTGTTTGTACTTTGTAGTATCACTTTAGCCATTTATGATTCATTTATTTCTTTAAGTCGGGCATCCATGCTGCAATGAACCAATCAATTGGCTAATGCCCTTCACCCAGACCTTTCTACAAAGCAGATAATGGTCATAATCATCCCAAGATTTAGATCACCAAGAAAATATATATATATATATATATGTGCGTGTGCGCGTGCATGCAAGCATGGGCGTAGAGCAAAGGGACAATGCACTAATATAATACATGTAAGATGCAGATAAATAAGTTCACAATAAGAAGTGGAAAACCATTTACAGTAGAAACAGTTGCCGACTGCAGACTGCAACCCAACAGAGTTAGTAAGTTGCCTCCGGGTATATGACCTGGGCCAGGAAACTACCGAGCTGCACCTTCCCTGAAAATAATATTTGCCACTGGTGGTGGAAGCCATGCAGGGTTGCCGGCAGTCTGGCCATCCATATGTTGGCCATCACTCTGAATTACACTGTTCTGTGGCCTCACCTTTGACCTCCCAACTCTCTTTCCGATGAAAAATCCCACCTTCATTGCTGTAAATATACCCAACGCTACTAGAAGTGGCCTCACAGCCCAGTGAAAATCCTCAAGATGTTGATACTTTTTCACCACCCCTGGACAATTATTAAAGGAAACCAATTCCACTTCAGCTGGATCAGCCAAATATTTGCCGAATTCCTCTCCAAAACTTAACCTGCCAGGGAACCTGACAACAAGGCATCCATTTGGCAGGATCCAGCAAATTTTGCCAGTAGCCCAAATACCTCCTCTTTTGTGAGGCCAGTCAAACCGAGGGCTAAGCACGTTAGATTTCAGCCTAACAAACTGACCAACGCAGTAAGATTCTGCCATCTGAAACTCTGAAGACCTTCCCTTCCAAAGAGTTTCCAACCCTATAAAGCCAACAGCAACACTTCCATCACGGTCAATGGAATGAAGAATACCTACTGGTGAGTGCCTTTTGTCTTCCTCCTTCAAACGTACCCAATCCCCAGCTGCTAAGCCAAGAGTGACCCTCTCTAATGTTGAAACATGAACTCTTAATGGGTCATGAATGCCATGAACCCTCACCAAAACAAAACCATCTCCATCTGGGCTACGTTCTAAACCCACCACATTTCCTTCTGGGACGTCCATATTTTCAGCTTTGCATGAGTTAGGTGGCTTTCTGGAACGCACTATGTCACCCACTCGCAAACAATCCTTCGAAAGAAACCACTCAGTGTAGCCAGTGGTGCTACTTTTCTTGTCTGATATCATTATGCTCCCAAGACCCGTCCAACGCTCATCATCTTCACCTCCAATCTCCGAGCTGAAACTGTGGTCGCAATAAGCCAAAGACATCAAGCAAGTGGGTCAACATTGTCATTTAAGATAGTTGCTACATGGGAAGCTTTAATAAATTCCAATTGCAAAAAGTTTTAACTACATATTACATAATTGTTCAGCATTTTATACATAAAGATATAGTAGAAAGAGTGGAACATACACATAAAGGACCTTATTTCTACCTTAAACTACAGAATTGAATATATAAATAGAAGAGACCTACCTGTTAAACACATGTAATATGTCTTTCATTAAAGGACGACTTCTAAAGTCATACTCAAAGCAGCCAAGAAGAACTTTCTCAACTGGAGGAGGAAGGCCACTCGGAATAAGTGGGTTCTCCTGTTTTCTGACAACCAGGTCGTAAATTTCATCAGCTGATTTCCCACGCCAAGGAACAATGCCGGTGAGCATCTCCACAATGCTGCATGCAAATCCCCATGAATCAGTCTCAAATGATATTGGACCTCTTGTTTCTGGTTGCCACTGTTCTGGAGCCATGTAATTGGGCGTTCCAAGCCTGTGTGCCATATCTGAGCTGGGCAATCTTATTCCCATGTGTAGATATGGAATACCAATGTCCCCTAAAACTGCTTGGTCAGCTTCATCAAGAAGAAAGTTACAGGGTTTAAGGTTAAGAGCCAATATCCCTTTCGAGTGCAATCCCAAAATTCCCTGCGCCAAATTGATCGCATACCTGCAAACATTACACACGATAAACATAAACTTAACTACTCTTTGCTACCATACATATTAACAAGAAAAAGTAAAAGACATAATCTTCCATTCATTGCAATAGACATCACCTCAAAACATAAGGAAACGGGAGCTTTCCTCCCCTAAGGTGAGCCATTTTATCTCCAACTGATCCCTCATAAAATTTCATAACAATACATATCTGCCAGAAAATAAACACGAAAATCATTTCTTATCAAGATAATCAACACTCTTAGTGAATCAAAATCATCTATGTTAGCTGCAATACACACCTTTCCACTTATAATAGAAATTCCCTGAAGAGAACAGATATTATTCACACCTTGGCACTTGGAATATAAATCATCAAACTTATCCATCAAAGTCCTCATGTCATCCTGCTTGATTGGATGCAACATCTTGATGGCAACTTCATAAAAATGATCATAATCTTTGGTCGAACGATGATATGTTGCTAACCAAACATCACCAAAAGGTCCCCTTCCAATCCTATGCCGAAGTTTCAATACTAAAGGGTCAATCCATGGAATTCTCTGAATCGAAGCAGCAGCCGCGGTTCTGATTGGGTCATCGTCACCTTCCAGAAAATCATATTCAGAGAAACTGGTGGACAGAGGATTTACAACTTTCCCAGCCATGCCTTCAACCACCAAAAAAAAAAAAGACATACTTACAAAATAGAAAATACCCATCAAAGTAAAAACAGCAAGAAAATGCTATCTGATATTAAAACCATGAATTCCCTAAGCATCAAATAGGACCTTACAGAATACTAATAAGTTTAATGGTCTTGTTTATGGTAATCCACAATAGAAGATTAAATTGAGTTCTTTTTTCCAATTAATAATAAAAAATCTGTCTTTGCAAGTACCAAAGTAATCGGAAAAAGATATTTAAACATGAATATTCTGATCAAACTTTTTCTCTTTACAAGAAGAATCAAGTCGCTTTCTTTTTCTAAGAGAACCCAAATAAAAGGAGATGAAAAACATAACAGCTACCATATTTACAGAGACAAGATTCATGGTACGGGATCTTACCTTAACTAAGACCAAACTCGATCAGCTAAACTGAACTGAACTAAAGGAGAACAGTCAAAAGAGGAGGGTTCTGTGATATATCGACGAATTAAATAAAAAAAGAAATATAATCTAAAAGGATGATAGTTTTCCAGATATTTGAAGCTGAAAACTGATAACTAAGAAGTGAGAAAAATCAAAGGAAAGTGAAGAGTGTCGGAAAGAGAGAAGTAAAACCAAGAGAAGTTGCAGAAGGAACTGTTACTTTGGAATCTAAAACTAGAAAGACATAACAACATTCATTAAGTAGGCCCATAGTGGGCCAATTTAGTTTTTAGCCCAATAATATGCTCTAATTTTAGAAAGATTTTTTATTCAATTTAAACGAATTAATCAGAAAATAATAACATAAACAATCGTTTTCATAAATTAGTAAACTTTTTTTCTTACTGTTGTTTTTGTGTATTATGTTGAGTATTGCATCTCTAAGTTTTTTTTTCATTTAATTTGTAAATTTATTCCAATTCATGACTTTACAAGCTAGATTATTGGTAATTTTTGTTTCTTTTTCAAGTTTTTTTCTTGAATAACAAGTGATTTTTAGTAAATTCAAAGGATTCGATTATCCCTACCTATATGTCTTCTCATTATCTGAATCTTTAATCTCTTTATCTTCAATTATTTTGGGTTTGACTTAATATATCAATCCCATAAGGCAAAAAGGATCATTGGTTATTATTATTATTATATTTTGGTTATTTTTTCAATATGACAGCTTGTCTGGGGAAACGTCTGGAGTGGAACTAGAACTCTTGTTTGTAGGAGAAGCCAATTTCACGCGCACCATTTGATAGCTTGCACATTGCATGGCCACTGGCTTTCTAGTTTCCATCAACGTCGTGTTGGTAATTAACAAGTACTTTTATTATCCAACTGCTTGGCCTTGGGGTTGAAACATAAAGCCATACGATTAGGAGTCAAAAAACAACAGCCGGTAATTGGCATTTGGCGAGGCGAAGCAGCCCCGTAGCAACCGAGTTATCTTGTCGTGGTTTGGGTGATAATTCAATAGTCGATGCCATATAGTTCAAACCTTTGATTAATCATTTTCATTGAACTTAGACACTCAGAGGTAGGAAAGAATAGTAGTAGTCCTGAAACTGTTCTTTTCTGTCAGATTCATTAGCTGATTTCGCATCTCTCGTTCTACGATTCTGCTTTGTCAATGGATTGGGCATCGCTGGTAGCGCGTCCTTGTGACCCTCACCAAGGCATGGCCGATACTGAGGGTGTGCTGAGCTATCAGTGCGCACCATGGTCAGGTAAGTGACAAGATTGTGCGAGCCAGGTACCCTCACCAAAGCATGTCCTGTGCCGAGGATGAGCAAGCCATCTACGCGCACCAAAGCCCTCAAGGTGCGAAGGGTGTGCGAGCCAGATGTTTCCAGCAAAACAATGCCAGTGCCGAGACTTAAGAGGCATCCGCGCAGACCAAGACCCTCAAAGTGCTGAGGGTGTGCGAGCCAGATGCCCCACCAACGCGAGGCATCCAAAAGTGGTTGATCGATATATTCCTTTGGTTCCTTGATGAATACTCAAATCAGTAAGACCTCAAACTTGTCTTTGATCATACAAGTGGACTGGATCAGAAGGTGAATTTGAACAACCAGTCAAAGGATTATCACTAGAAAAACTATATCAGAAGATTAAGCAAGCCCATGGACATAGCCCCATCTCCGTTATTAAAGTTTCTAACTTTCTATCATCTTACAAAAGTTTGGAACTCGAGAAACAGGAGCTTTTCCAATTTCCAACTAATTCAGTCTGGCAGAGAAATTTTCATATAAAAGAATGCGAAGATTAAAACCCAGTAAAGAAGAGAGACAGAAAGAATAAGAAGGGGCTCAATAAGTAAACAAAGTTGTCTCATGTTTTACAATATAAACATGTAAATTCAAAATTAAACCAAGTAGAAAATGGGAATAAGACAGATGATTTAGAGAGGGAGAACCTTCTTGACAATCTCCTCACTGAGAGCAGAAATCTGGGAATCAAGTGACTTGATAGTCTCTTCCTTTTGTTTCTCCAAAATAGCCAAAGCCTCCTGCAATTCAGCCTCAACTTTCTTCCTTCCTTCAGCCAGTTTCTGCTCCAGTTCCAACTGGGTCTCTTTCTTCATCTTGCTCAAAGCAGCTGAAATTTCAGCTCTTGCAGCTCTCATGATAGCAGCGGCTTGCTCTTCAAGCTGCTTCACTTCCTCAGAGGTGTCCTTCACGCTGGCAAGCTTCTCCCTTATGGCAGCATCTCGCTCATCCATGAATTTCCCAAGTGGGGTAAAGTAGATCTTGTCAAGAGCAAACATGAGGAGCAAGAACTGAACCATCATGATTGGAAGAGTCAAGTTGAAGTCAAAAAGAGCTGCCTTTTCCATTTCTTCAGCAAGAGAAGGCGGGGCAAAGGATAAAGAGGTGACTGTCAAGAGGGAGATAGATTTGAGAGTGGAGGAAGAGAATGAAATGATTTGCTGGGATTTCAAGAACTTTGGAGTGGGGATTTTTGGAAGGCAAAGTTGGGGGCTTTGTTGGAGTTTCGGTTTGGAAGGGAGGCTGGATGCAATGGGGACGATAGCTTTTGAGGAGGCCATGATCATGCTGGCCATGGCTTCTGCTTTGGTTGATTCTGGTTTGATAATCAATGGAAGTGATGAGAATTTTGATTGGAAATGTGGGATTTTGTGTTTGTTGAAATTGAAAAGATGGATTTTTTTCTGTGGAGGTGGGGAGTGAAATCTTGCAGAGGGCTATCTCAATCTTCGCCACACAAATTGACGAGGCTGTGGTGGAATACAGAGGAAACAGCTTCACGCGAGGGCGACAAGGAGTTGTTTCGCACGTGCAATTGCTAGCGTAGGAAAGTGGGCTTTGTATAACAATGACTCCAGCAGAACTCATCATTGGCCCAATACAGAAATTTGGGCTATCTTTTTTTTTTTTATAATTGAATGCATGATATATTAAAAATTGGATAATTATTACATATACTGAAAGTGGAGTTTTTTTACTCCACAAGTAGCGTTAAGATCATGACATGTGTCCTATAAAAATATTAAAATAAATAAAATAGGACATGTGTCACGATCTTAACGTTGCTTGTGAAGTAAAAAATTTCACTGTCAGTGTATGTAATAATTATCTTTAAAGATTTAACGAATTCAAATAAATTCATTCAAACTCAATAAAAAATTATCATTAAGACAAGTTTTAAAAATAAAATTGATCGAATTCAAATCGAATTTTGAAATTCGAATTTTTGAATTGAATCTAGTTCGATTCTACCGAAAATGATATTTTTGTGAAATCAAAATGCTTGACGGTAACTAAATTGTATCAAAAAATTTTTTACTAACTGTGACAGCATGTTGAGAAACAAGAACAGGCTTAATGCTAAGCCAAACCAAACCAACAGTACCAATAATGTATTTCCGCAACCCCTAGTTTTCCCTCTGTGAACGCTTTAGAGAATAGTTTGAAGTACCCCAAAGCTGCAAGAGTTTCCTACAATTCCCCAGGAAACTAAAACCATATCCTGGTTGGCAAACCTTGCCTTTGCTGGATCCTGTTTTTCTAATGGTAGGCAACCTTGAACGTGAGGACCAACCTCTCCATAACTGACCAAACTGGCATTCTTGTTGTACAATCATACTTCGATTCTTATCATTGAGACTCTGGCATCTTCCATTCTCCATGTCATCAAACTCATCATCTTCTTCATCAATCTGTTCACTCTCTAAAGAGCTCGTTGAGCTTGAAATTGTCCTGCACATTTCGTATCGGCTCATCAGACACTGTTTTGATAAAGAAAGGATGACTACATGATTAGAGTTTGTATATGGTTGCAAGGTGAAATTTTCAAGGTTTAACCATATACTTTTTCCATGTTCATGGATTGCTGTCCCATGACTTCTGCAATTCGAAGTCCTAGTATAACTAGCATTGCTGCCATCTCGAATCAAGTTTACTATGTAATTAGAGTTCACAATCACTAACTAATTTGAGGTTTTCAATGAAGCACCAATGTTGTACAACTTTTGATCTTATTGTAGAAATTCTCAGTACGGATAATGCTTACAACAGGTTAATATAAAGGAGGAATAGTGGATGTAAGAAGCCTTACAGACTTGAATGTTTTCGACCAACAATCTTTTTCCTTGATCGAATCTTTGTCATGTTACAGCTGGAGGTGACGTGCCTAATGAAATGAAGCTGAAGAGAATAAACAAAAGAAAAAGAAAGCCCAAACATAAATTAGTGAAACTAATTGTGGTAATAAAATATTATGTTAAATTAAGTTCTAAGAACAGATGAAACATGCTACAAACCTGATCACCATCCTTGATGCCATATTTTATGATATGGTCAGTGTCTGCGACCAGCTTCTGACCATCATAGCACAAGCAGAAATGCCCCCAAACATGCGGCCTCCATGATGCAGAATGCAGATTCATATGAATCATATCACAGAAAGCAATTTAATGTCGATAACAAATCAATCAAAATTATTTTGCCTTCTGTTTCTTTGCCAATCAAAGTGGAGAACATACCATGAAATTTTACCGGGACCTTTCTTTGGCATATGACTGAAGACATCTTGCACTGCCAGCTTGAGCTCGGCAATGGTGGCCGACTTTATAACTTCAATATCTGCAAAACCAAACGTTAGAACTAATTCCAATCAATGGGATTTCCGCATTCTCAACATGCTGAAAGAAAACTCGAAAAGGAAAGGTACCAAAGGAAGAGCCATCCAATTTCCGAACGGAGAGCTTGATGGGCTCTTCGGGAAGCTTAGAATAAGATAAACTTTTACGGGAGGAACCATTGACAACCACCAGGGAAGGCAATGGCGATGAGCCAGCAGACCTCCTTGGCTTCTCCAAGGAAGCCCTGTGGTTAACGAAATCCTTCACTTCGATTCTCAACATGCTGTCAAGAAAAACAGGAGAAGAAAGAAAAGAAAACAGAGTAAAAGACAAAAAAAAAACAACCGATTTTGTGTCTGGAAAACCCAGATATGGAAGGCTCAACCCATTTTAGAGAGGCGGTATTTTAAGAAGGAAGAAATTTGATTCTTTGGTGAGAGTGACACGCATCGTCATCGTTAACGTTAAGGAGCTTGTGTCGGTGGAGATTCTGAATGACAGACAGGTTAGAGAGAAAGGATGAAGGAATAACAAAGGCTTTTCAAGCCGTTGTTATCCTTCTTGAAGAGAAATCAAGTTTAAAGTTTGATTTTCTGATTTCTCTGATTCCCTTTTGCCTTCCTATGAATCAGAGAGAGGAAGAAGGAATGGAAGTTTGCCTCTGCCTTTTATTTTGGCTTTCTTAGGGAGGTTTTTGATGGGCTCAGAGCAGAAGACAGTTGGAGAATCTTAACGGCAAGGATGTTGGTTGTTGCACGTGGCATTGTTTTTTTTACAAAAAATTTTGTTTAGTAAATGCCTCTCGACTGTTGGGCTGTTTGGTTGACGAGAAAACTAGACAAATAGTCAATTAGAGAAGTTTGAAAAAGAAAAGTTGAATTACAGTTACAAAACTGCCTCTCTAATCCAAGTTTCAACCGTAAATTCAATTTGGAAACCTTACGGCCAAATCAGGTTCATGCATTATCCACGGGACAGACTGATAAATCAAATGACCATGTCCAGAAGTCTTCTTTGGACAAAAAAATTAAAACGAAAATGAAATCAACGGGGAACTAGAACATTTTATTATCTTTTAAAAGAAAAAAACATGGAAAGTCTACTAAATTGTCAAAAAAAGAAAAAGAAAAGAAAATGGTTCCTACAACAGATACACTAGGATTAGTTTTAAGCTATCTTAACCCTTCAAGTTTACAAATTTCCACCAAATTAAACAATACTACGAACCCAAGAAAGGGTGGAAAAACCAAGAGTAAAAAATGGTGAGATGAGCAGAGAATCGACAACTACATTAAGCAGGCCTCAACTTTCCTCTAAATTTTCAGATCAGCAACTTCTGACTCTGCTTAAATCTTCTTTCTTCAGAAGGGTAGCTTTCTTCCGATGGCTCGATAATCATCTCAGACAAAGGTACAAAAACAAGGCAGCAATCAGCAGAACTCCAATTGGAAATTTCTTATTTCTTAGACTGGTTACTCATTTCCCCACAAGCTTGTAGTAGGCATACAAACCAGAACCAACAAACCCAAGCAATTGCCCTAAAACATTCAGCTGTAAAAAAAAAAAAAGGGTTCCATCACATGAGTGCAATGCAGAAGGAAAGAAATTAATTTATAATTTATGTGCCATGTTAACTAGCAGCAAGAACAAGATTGGGCACTTACAATATCAAAGGGAAGCCCGCCAAAAAGTATCCAGCCAAGTCCAATGGTAAAAACATCCTACAACAGCATATTAACTAGCAAATCAGAGGATAAATTTGGAAAATACGTATACATGCTTCATGACAGTAAACATGGCCAAAAGGGACATCTAGTGCTAAAAAAATGGTAATTTGCCCTGCAAGTGTCATCTATAAATGGAGATGAAAAATGCACTGCCATACTGAAGCTAGTGAAATCATGTGCAAAGTCAGATGCTGAAAATCTAGTATATAATTCCTTTAAAAGAATTTACTATTTGGAACTTCATTATGATGATTCCTTGATTAAAACACAATTACCAACAGTGACATGAAATTCAGATCATTATTTTCCATGGCCGCCGGATGGTTAGATAACAATGTATGAATTGGAATTTGAGTAACATGTAAACAAACCTTCAGATTGCCACAAATGGTTTGTGTGACTGCTGAATTGAGAGTTGTGTTCAAGAATATAGTGTAATTCAAGAAGAAAGCTAGTGTACAGGAAAGAATCAACACCGCCTGCCCAAGAAGATGGAGAAAAATGCATTCCTTTGTTAAAACCTCTCAAGTTATATGTAGCAAAACTAACAACAGGTAGACAGGAGAGGACTAGGGAAAAAAGAAGCAAATCCCAAACAAAAAAATTAGCTACATTGATCCAGGAATTTGATTGAGAGAGCAAAACATACCAAGAAACCAAGTGAAAAGAGGTGAGGAAAATTCATCGTAGTTTTCAAGTCACCATGAAGAAATGTCCACAACAACAAAACCGGTCCACATATTATACCTAATGTAAAAATTCAGTTAATCTTTACTCTTAAGCGTAGATGGGACCAAAATTATGTGGCCATGGAAGAAAAGATATGTGATTAAGTTAGGGTCATTAATTACCATTACACCACATAAGCCCAAAGCTATTAAGCCCACTTGATTTCCCTGACAAAGAGGAAATGTAGGCAAGCACAGGAATATGTCATAACGGTAAAGAGGAAATGTGGTTAAAATAATTAAAAAAGAAACATAAAGGTGAGAGTGCTACCAATGCGAGCTATGGTTGCAAGATATATTGCTGTGGTGATGTTGGCTAAGAAAACAATAGCGTATCCATAAAAGTCAAATGACAAATCCCGAGCTCCCGCAACAAATGCGCCAAGAACAATCAGCCCAACACTGATAACATCCTTAAAATTTTTCAGTTAAATGAATAAATCAGAAACATGGCTATTCAAGTAAAAGGTCTCTTAAGCATAGATGGGACATTATCCATCTAAGGTTTTAAAAACCGCCTGATCAAACGCTCATAATTGAACACATATAAAACAAGAAGATGGTCAAGTCATAGCAGAAGAGAGAAGGGGGTCCTACCATAACCACAATCTTAAAACTAGACAGAAATCAGCAGAAAAGCATATGAAAGGTGTGTCAAAGTGTCAACACATTATCTGCAAGATAAAGCTCATATTACCTATTTTAGTTATTAACTTGCTCCAATCAAATTTCTTCAATATAATTCCAATTTTTACAAATCTTTACTGCCATTTTGCATATGTCTAATAATCTACAATGTAAATCAAAGTAAAGGGAAATGGGAATTTGATAAACAAATCTCAGACTTGGCTCCCACCTACGATGAGAACCATCAAAGCTATCATTAGCCATTCTATTGATCATCCAGAAATTTTGTATTAGCACTCTCGTCAGTGAAAAAAAAAAAGATTAGGCTTCAAAATTACATAGTAGTATGCTCCTAGCAACCCAATCAAGCACAATCTAAGCTTTTATAATTAAGTTTCAAGAAAATTGATAAACAGACATGTCCTATGAGAAGTAACAGCATGAAAGGGATCAAAGTAAGTGTTACCTTCTAACAACAGATGATGTATACTTCTGCCCTGCCAGAAGAAACTCCACAATCATCGTAAATACAACAGTAGTTCGCCTAAGAGTAGTGTACATGGGAACATTTACTCCACGAACAGACTCCACAGTGACTAGCTTTCAAGGAGAAAGAGAAAGAACCCATTTCTTTCGTTAGTCAAAATCAAGAAGACAGTAAGTAAACAATTATCCATGAAAACAAACATATGGCACCATGTAAAGCAAATAGGTTCCTGCAAGAGGAAGGGTATGAATCAATGTCTTCAAAGGAACCATATTTTTGTTGCTGTCAGATATGGTCAAAGATTCATTGTTTGCAAAAGATATAATCTTCCACCGTCTCAGAGCATAGAGAAAAGAACATGAACTTATCATCTGCCAAAGATAGAATGCAAGAAATTCATTAAAAATGAAACATTGAACATGAATTATTATGCGAGTTATTGATTCAATTTCAGCCTGCAGGTGAAAAACTCGTTCTTTTTACCTGAAAGAGTGTAATTACATTCGCACACGGGAAACTGTAAGAAGATAAAGCTGCTTTATTGAAGAGTACCAAAAGCACTGCAAGAAAAATATACCAACTTTACCATTAAAAGAACCCATCTTTAATACGTAAAATTAATGCCAAATTGCATAGTTACATAAACATTGCATTAACAAACAAGAAAAAAAAATAAAAAAGCGATAAGAGAATTGAAAATTGAAGAAGAAAAAGGAATTAAAAAGTAGGGAAATGGGAAAGTACCAGCGCAAGACATGTAAGAGACGGCAGCGTAGGCTCCTCTTTTGGTCATGGCGGATCCCTTGAAAAGCTTGTCGTCTCCTGTTTTGAGAAGCCTTCGTTTTTCTTCCTCATCGTCTATGGGAGAATCCGAAATCGGAAGAATCGGGTTTTTGAACGAATTCGTCGCCATCATAGACATTTATTTGTTCTCCCCTTTTGCAATCGCTCTTTGTTCTCTTTGTCGTTTTATTTATTTTGTGCGTGCAGTTTGGAAGACGACTCCAACGTATGGTCGTTGGAGAGAGGACATTCAAAACACGGCAATGACGAGTTCGATGGCTGAGTCACTGAGTCAGAAAACGTCCGCAGCTGATTAATTTCCAACCAAGCCCAATTTGTTTGGGCCTAGTCCAGACTATTTCCCAGATTTTTCCACCTTTATTAGAATTAGTTTGGGCCGAATCCAGTGGCTTTTTAAGTGAACTCTCTCCACCCAACTCAACTATTCAATCCAGATTTTTTTTCTTTTTTCTCCATTTAAGTAGAGTTATTAAGAAATATGATATATAAATAGATGTGAGAAAGGATTCATTTACATTTTTGTATATTTTTTATATGATTTGTATTTTGTTAATCCAACCGTTGGATTTGCTTTTTTACTCGCATAAATCATGCATGTCAAATTTAAAAGTGATTAACAATGCATACTTTTTTTGACAATATAAAAATTTTAATTGTTAAATATGTATTATAAAAAACAAATTGATTTAAAATTTTATTTACACGATAGACATGAAATTATTGTTAAATCTGACGGTTAATTTCTTAAAATATTATTTTTGCGTAGAGTTACAAAAGAGTGAAAATTTGTTAATTTTTATATGGATGTCACTTGATCCTTCATGTGTGTATATATATTTAAGTTATGATATAAAGTTACTCTTTTTGTATATTTAGATGAATATAATTTTTTGGGATTATTAATGTGTATGTGTATAACATTTAGTTTAGCTACAATATAAATGTATATTACAACTAATTAGAATGTGATGCAAAAGCAAATATTTGACCATAACCTTCTAACCTAATGGAATAAGGATCAAATGCTAACCATTAGGTGAGCTAGACAATGTATGGTTTTAGAGTATGAAAGGGTTTTAGGCTTTTAATTCTTAGCTCCCTCCTGAATAAAAAGTCAAAGAAGATAATGGCAAAGGGAAAAAGTAGATATGGTAATTAGTATATATAATTGTGTTCGTGTAAAATTGTGTTAATATTGTGTAAAATATAAAATTTTATGTTAAAATTCGTGTTGTTAAGTTAAACACACAACATTTTTTCTAATTTTTCAAATTCACGTATAAATTTTATTAAATTTTAATTCGTATCACTTTTTTTTTGTCATTTTCATATCGTAAGATTGTCTGTGATTACTTGATGTAGAGCTGCCAATTACTGGAAGGTTGCAATATGAGCTACTTAATATGATTTTCCTTGAGTGTGCAATGGACATTTGCATTGACATTGACTTCTAAATTTAAACCCTAATTTTTCCTAGCTAAAGATGAGGAAAATGAAGGGCTCAAAGTGTTGCATTACGGAGCAATTCATCAAGATAAAGATGAAAATTGCAAATGGGAGATGTTAACAGAGATTTACTGGAGATTAGGATTGGTTTAATGGGGTAATCAGTGATCATGAATCATAATTGAAATATGACTTTACTAAGTGTGGAGTGTAATTAGAGGCAAAAGCAAAACAAGATTAACACGAAATTCTTGCAAAACAGACAAAGCAAAGGATCATGATCCAAATCATACGCAAAAACAAAACCGAAATGATGTTGTTTTTGCTTTGTATCCCAACCACCTCCCAGGAAATTGACATTTTGCGGCTGCTTCGTGAAAATCAAACACACTAATCATGGAAAATGAACAGCTTGACTTTGAATTCAACATGGCTAAGAACAAAGAAAAAGAAGAATATATGTATATGTTCCTAAACCAAATGTAAAGAGACTAACAATGAAAAGAATGGAGGGCGGTGTCTCATTTCATTCAACATATTGCACATTGGATGCTGAAATATGTCATAGTTACAGTTCAATGGAGCCACCAGCCATTAAAGAGTTTGATGGACAAGGGCAGTTACTGCTAACCCTTAACAAAGGAAAACATTTATGTTGGAGTTTGTAAAGTCTGTTAGGGTTCGGTCTATTTAACATCTACATAGAGGTTCAATGTATAGGTTCAGGAAAATTCAGTTTTTTTAAGTTGTCCTAATTTCATTATGTCTTCTTGTAAATTCGTGTCAGAAAATAAGAAAAACCTAGCATAACTAAATTGCTGAATAATATAAAATTCTGTCTTAAGCGTGTGATTGTTTTTCCTCTTTTGTTTATTTGTTAGATTCTTTCTAAACCGTATATACCCTTAAGGTGAGACTGCCCATTGCCCACGTGTGCCTTTCAAATAGTTGAGTTTGATCAATGAAACTGCGAGGGGACATGATTTCTAGGAGTGTCACCTTGGGGACTGAAAAATGAGCAAGAGTTTTAAATTACAACAAAGTACTTTGAATTTTGCGAGAATGGTCACAATCTGTTGTAGAGTTCCTTATCATCTTTGCCAGGGAAAAGGCCTCCGCTTTAAATAGCTGTTATTGCTTGCGGATGCTTTGATCCCTCGAGGGGGGACCTCTTTGAGAGGTAAGAAAACACGAATGAATGCTTGAGGGGGTACAAAAAGCATCCTCACTTGCTTTCCTAACGTGTGGGACCTTGCATCTTTGCTGGAGATTGGAGAGTGATTTCGCTGAGGCCCAAGTAACTTTTGAAACTGTGGAATTGGACTGCTTTAACAAGGCTAATTTCTATGAAACAATGGCTTTAATTTGTCACACTTTAAAGTTTAAAGGTGTTCTGGTTTGACCATTTCTTTAAAGAAAGAAAATATGACTCCATTGTAGCAATGCTTGATATATGGTTTATAAAGTCAAGTAACTAATCCCCCAAACAGCAGAAAGTTGCAGGTTCTACTCCTTCACGCCATAGCCCTCTTCTTGCAAGGGAAGGTTGTCAAGATGGAAGTTGAGTTACTCTTTGAAGTATGACACAAACATTTTCATAGTAGTTCGGTGACATAATTGTCGGGATTTTACATTGGTTGTGTTAAGAAGGTCTAATAACACTTAACATTAGTATCAGAATCCTAATTACTAACATCTCTTTGTGTTCCGGTTGCTTCTAGAGAAGCATGTGTCCAAGATCTGAAAATACCCTAATTACTCATGTAATGCAGTTGCTCAAACAACATCCTATCAATCCAGCTCATTTTTTGGTCTTGTTAAACTCAAATCAACTCAACATTGTCAAGACTCTTTATAATTTACCAAGTTCGGAAGTACAACGCGTTTAAAGCCAGCTAAAGGGACAGTGAATTATGCGTACGATTTGTTGTTGGGTTCCACCACACGAGCATGATCATCCAAGCCAGATTAAGCCACGATGGGACTGAGCATGAAGAATTCCGATAGCTGGTTCCAGCGTGCGTTGAAACCACGCTAGCCGTGCAGGGACCGGGGCTATCATGTCGAGCCCCATGCCGGCCATCACGTGAACTTCACGAGGGGACCTTTCCATGTTCCGAAACAACTACTTCATGCCGGACTTCTCCAACCCTACCACCGTTGAATGCGATCAAAGAAACTAACAAAACACTCACCAAACGTATAATACATTGTTGGCTACTTTGTCTGAGTTCAACCTCTCTCTCTCCCATTATTGATCCACCATTGTAGAACGAAACTCCGACAAAAAGAATAGAGAAAAAAATTAATATCGGAATCATTACAAGGAAGAAGATCAACAGAATGTTTTACCACCCCGTTATCATGGATGTTCTTGAACCAGAGAATTCATGCATCATGACGCGTTTGTGAGTCGTTTGCCGACATGTTGGTACATGTTTAGGAAATAAACTCATGTGCACGAGCTGTAGTTTGGAAACTGCTACTGCCATGTTTACTTAAGTAAAAAATAAGCTCGTGAACTCATCAAGCAACAAAGAAATCACTATAATAATGTAAGAAGACATGACAGTGATTGCACATTGTCTGGTTCAATGTGATTAGAGCTCCTGGAGAAAAAAAAAACCTCTGTTGTACCAAGAATTGTAATGCCATTAAGATGAATTATGTAGATAATTAATCATCTCCTGGGGTTCAGCGGCCATGATTTACTCTGGTAAAGGTTTCTGTGCTGCAAATGCTAGATGAAACAAAGCAAACGGTACTTCTCAAGCTTGAAGATCAACTATAATAACAGTCAATTCTAGACTTGTAGCAGTTTAGATTATAATAATTGAACAGTTGCTTATAGAGAGAGAGATATGGAGAGTTCAGTTTGGTGATTGGTGGGGACAAAGACAAAGGGTGAAAACTTGGAACTAGCCTGGGCTTGGCGGTTCGGGCACGTTGGTGCATCCTTTCTGACCTGTCCGGGTCAATGCTAGGCTTTTTGCCGACCCAACTTCGATGCTGTCCCTAACTTCCACTCTTGCACGAGACAGAGGTCAATTTCCTTTCTTTCCCTCCCTTATAAATAACTTCTGCAGCTTCAAGCAGAAACTCCATTCTTTTTAAGCGCCCATCTCTTTAGCTTTTGTTCGTATTTTATTGGCTTTAACATTGTTAATTCTGTACTTTATTTCCATATCTGACATGGAGCTTCAACTGGGTCTTGCTCTCCCAACTCCAAACGTAGTCAAGGGGTTCGACTTGAACAACCTTGGATTCGATCAGCTGAAAGAAATGAGGGGTTTGGAAGCTTGGAATCATTCTGGTAGCTGTTTCGGAGACAGTGATTGTGTTAAAAACAAACGTGGTTTCGAGCAGGCTTTTGGGAACTTGAGAGAAGAGTGTAAAGCAATGCCTTTGCTTCTTTGGAGTGGTCAGCCAAACGAGGAAGAAGATCACAAGGATCAAAAGAACAGAAGTTCTTCCACCATTGATGAGTAAGTTCTTCTCTTTTCCAGGTCGAAACAAATCATAAAACTTTTAACTGATTTCCACCCAAACAAATATCAACTGATAGTGACAAGCTGGTCTTGAATTGAGTAGGAATGATGCAGAGGAAGATCAAATTGTGGGGTGGCCACCGATCAAGTCATGGAGGAAGAAACTGTTCCACCAACATCAAGTTGGCAGGATTGAGAACAACCGGATGGCTGAGAAGGAAAATGGCAGATCCATTTATGTCAAGGTGAAGATGGAAGGAGTTCCAATAGCAAGGAAGATTGATATAAGGCTTTATCACTCTTATCAAGAACTTACAAGCTCCTTGATTACCATGTTTGCCAAACGTAAGTAATCATACAAAAATCCCAGCAAAATCCCCAGAAACAAACAAGTCACTCAAACAAAAGTACCCAAAATCCCAACATTTAGTTATTTTTTTCATTTGTTTTGAACAGACCAAAGTTGTGCTGAAGATGATTATACACGTTACACTCTCACTTACCAAGACAAAGAAGGAGATTGGCTGATTGCAGGAGATATTCCATGGCAGTAAGTATACTTTTCCTCCCTCTCTTAGTCCTCAGTCTAGATTTTCCTGTTTGAAGAAATGTTAACCAATAATATAGAAGAAATTAAAAAACACTAAACTTCAATTTCTTTCTGGGATAATATCTAAACATTTATTTTCAATTAATGTTGGTTTTGCAGAACTTTTATTAGGTCCGTGCAGCGGCTGGAGATAGTAAGGAACTCGGGTTGATTAATGGTGTTGAATATTGGGTTTGCAGCCGAATTTGACAAGCAGAATTTACTAGTTTAGCAACACTACTGCAGGGAAAATGATCAGTTCTTCCTTCCAATAAATAAATGTAAAAACTTTAAAATGAGTGAAGTGTGAAAGCATATATATAGTTTAGCCAGAACAGGATGAGTGAAGCATGAATAGCTTGTTAAGTAGCTGATCAGCCTTTAATTAATTGATGCATTGAGCCTAGTTTAAGTGATTTCAAATTAAGTTTGTAAGTTGTAACCTTGCTTTGTTTGTGTTTGTTCAAGATGATGTTGAGCTACTACCACAATAATATTTTGGTGCTTTTTCATATTCGAATTCCTTTTAAAAGGGAAGGAATTTAGCTTGCTTCTAAATTACTCTTTTTGAAGTTTTTTCCCTCAAAATCAAGAATGGGGGAGAATGAACAGTAGCTAGTTTGAATCACAATTTTTGTGATTGATATGAGAAATGGGAGATTCAGGTCTATCTCTTTGAATGTAAAAATATATGTGCCTGTAATTGAATGAAATGTTTGAATCTAATTGTAAATTTTGATGATAAATTTGAATTGTAAGATAAAAATAATTTAAGTTTTATACTTTTGATGAACTCGAAGCTTAATCCAATTGAATCAAATGTTTGAATCGAATTGTAAATTTTGATGTTAAAGTTCAATCATAAGAAAAAAAACAATTTAAATCTTATACATGTGATGAACTCGAAGTTTAATTCAATTGATTCATGTAATTTCTTTATGAAATAACTTTCAATAAATTTGAATTTTGAATTTTAACATTTGCATGGCATCCCTTCTATTGTTTTAAAGTTGCGGCTTGTTTTAAAATAGAAAATCTTAAACCCTTGGTAAATGATAAATTAAAATCATATTATTTCTTTTTTACTATTTTTTAAGTTGCTCGAAGATGTTAAGAAGAAAAAAAATTAAGTTTTGATTTAATTACTAAGGACTTAAGGTTTAAGAGAAAGAAAGATTTAATTTGCAATAAAAAAAAGTTTCATCTTTCATTAAGATCAGTCAATCTTCTATCAAACAAATATAAAAAAAAAATGCGGAAATAATTTTTTAAAACTATTTTATGTGAATCAATTGGTGCCTAAATTTAATTATTTCTTGAGATATTTTAACTAGTTTTGACCAACCATATCAATGATGATGAATAAAGAAAGGTTTCTGGGATGCTGGAATGCCTCCAAGTGCAGAAATAAGGTTCCATCCAGTGAGTGTAGCCTTTTTTCAACTAACCTCTTTTTTTTTTTTTTTAACAATCTCAACCATTGAATAGTGGCAGAAAGTAATTTTTAAATAGGAATTCACCAAATGTGTAGTTATAAAAGTATATTTGAGTATAAGTAAGTGAACAACTCAGTAATAACGAAGTGAAGCAACTATCACACAATGCCTTGAATTTTTCATTTGCTTATGATTAATTCAAACTTTTTCTTTCCTTTGTGCTGCTTCATTTTCTATGAATTGTGGATTTACAGCCAAAAGATCTGCATCCAGCATTGAATTTGATGATGATTTCTGAAACACCAGGAGCTAACTCATCACAAGCACTGACAATCAATTAGCAGCAAGCAGTGAGGGAGGTTTCATTTATTCTCAGAAACTAGAAACTTTAGAATCATAGATTTACATGGTTCGATAATTTGCTTACATTCATAACCGCATTAAGTTTTTCTTATTAATTTGTAACATTTTACAAAAAAAAAATTACATATTTATAATATAATAAAACTAGAACAACTTTGGATAACTTAAGTAAGTAGATTTCACTGGACATAAATACAACACCACATATATCCAGACCTCTGCACCATAAATTTTGGTCGACTTGAAGCGGTTGGAGCTTCATTGGACTTATATACTTGCCGTAACTCTTTTGGGAGCTCCGCATACTAAATCTCGTATGGGCTGGGCTTATCATATTCTACAAACACCACAGATTCACATGAGAGTTTTCACACGTCAGTGCGAGCTTTATTGCGAGTACAACATAAATAACGCTGTGCACTGCTGATCAAGCTGGTTCCTTGGTCCCAGGCCTTCACGGCCCAGCTATGAACACTACCATGTGGTCTAATCTAAGAACGGAAAACCATGCCCATTCATAAATGGATGGTTGCAAGACTTAATGTCAGCCATCCGCTTGATCTGGCTGATCTGATCTCTGAAGCTATCTTTCCTTCAGGTAGTTAGCGTCCTGACCTATCCTATAATTTATGAAGCTTGGTTTTAGTGCTTTTCTTTCTTTCTTTTATGACTGAATCTGGGACCATTCCATTGTTGTTTTTCCAACAAGAAAGGCTTCCCACGGTAGAAGTTATAAAACAAAATCAGCAGATAGATATTTTTGATTTACCATTGCCTAATACAGACAAGTTTCTGCTGATAGGAACCTATCAGATTCATCAAAATATATAGTAATTAAAAAGCAGAGAAAAGAAATGTAAATGAACTTCTTAAAGATTGTTTTTCAATGGGATCGAATTTTATGTGTTCTAAAACATTATTTGTATATAAATATTGAAGTTCAATTATTAATTCTGTAAAATTTTTGTACCTTAAAAGTTAGAGCTTGAACATTTAAACTGATACTCAAATTCTTATCTTTAAACCTTTGACAAGAACCAAAGCCTCTAGAGAATGTTAAATTTCTTACACCGAAGGAAATTGAACAACTTTTCTTCGATGGAAAGTCTTGTGAATCTCTTTTTTTTTTTTCTTTTCTGGTTTTTGCATGTAGTGTAGAATCGATTTCTCCAGAATTCGAAACAGAACAACCAATAAAAAAAAGCGTACAAGTGGCTGTTCTGCCTCTCTTTTCTTTGCCCAAGTCCAACTAAGGGTCGGCTTGATATTCAGAAAAATATTTTTTATATTTTTCAATGTTTGGTACCTGTAAAATATTTACGGTCAACGAAAAATAAAATTTGGTCAATGAAAAATCTTTAAAGATTTTGAAAAATCGTCTTACCATTTTTAAAAAGGGAAAACAATTTTCAAACCTATGCCACCGTTAAGAAAAAAGACTCCACTGAAACTCAACTTAATCTATATTGAGTTAAAACAACAAGCAATAAAAAAAAATTTTCAGCATATCAACCAAACAACAAAAAATATTAATTTTTTTAAAAAATCAAATTTTCAAAAATTATTTTACTGAAAATTATTTTTTGAAAGTTATTTTACGCGAGCCTAAGAAAATACAAAGCAAGGACTGGGACAGCAGGCCCTTTTCATTTGTACTGAATCATTTTGCCTAGACTCCCAGATTAACATGACGATTTTGGTCATAAGTGATTAACGTTACAATAACGCAATCTAGACTACCAAAATGAGAAAACTAAAAAAAGAAAGTCTTTTAATATCAGCTGTTCCAGAAAAAAATATCAGAGATAAAATTTGGTCCACCGCATGTTTCATAGCAACAAATTAGTCCCACAATAATTCTTTTCTTCCTACTACTAGCCTTTTCATTTTGACTTTCGTTTTTTTCTTTAAAAAAATGATTCAAAGAAAATATTCAACAAAAATCTAGAGCTCTATTCAAATAAATCTTTCAGTTATTTTCTAGAAGGTAATATTTAACAAATTTTCAATTTAGAGTATGTTTGGATTCTATCGCATATTTGATGTTGGCAAAACCAAATAGAAAAGACAAATTTAGGTGGAAGAGAAAATTACTTTTTTATTTTATTAAATGTTTTTAATAATTTTTTTTTATTTTTTAATTTCATCAAAATCAATTTTATTAAACCAAATTTATTGTCCATCAAAACTAACCTTTATGGTATGGTATGTAGAGAGTGAACTTGGATGGTGCTTATTCAATTCTTTATTTTTATTAGTTATAGTTGAGGTTTGAATTTGAAATTTTTATATTTACAATTGAATTTATTTACAATGAACTTTTTTTTTTGTTAGGCAAAACAAACATAAATGTTAAAATTTGAAATCAGTCTTACATGAATTTCACATTCTAAAAATAAGAACATGATTGATTAAACTAATGCACAAACCCCACTTTGATATTTTAATTATTAATTAACTAATTTTGGAATATATTCGAAAACAAATAAAAATAGAATAATGTGGAAATCCTAAGTACCACCACATACGGATCCCGACACACTACCAAAAAAATAAAAACAAAAAATACATTTTCCATTTCGGTATAACTATATTTTTTAAATGTCGGTATCACCGTAAACCGTACGCGTATTTTTTTTTTATTGCAAGTGAAATAATTGGCCGCATCGCAGCTAACCAAACCCAATCTCTCTCTCTCTCTCTCTCTCTTAACTCCATGGTTATGGTTACTTTCAGACAGCAAGCACACGCTCATCCGACACCTCCGCTAAAATAGCTGCCTCTCAGGAGATCTCTTGCATCCAACTCATCGGACGGTCCTGATCTCTCCACGTCTCCGGACCCCAATCCACTATCTAAATCCACCTTTTTCGTTTTCCTCTTGTCTCTCCTCCGGCTCCACTCTTCTTATTACGGAGAAAATAAAAAAACGCTGTCTTGTTGCTAAATTGGTATCTCATCACTGAAAAAGTCAACGGATCCGGCGCCGTTGGGACTGACCGGCAAACTTCCCTTCACTGCTTACGCCGCCTTCTGCCGCAGATCTAGAAGGTGAGTTCAAGAAAGAACTTTTTTTTTTTATTTTCTCGTTTACATTTGGACTTCATTAACGGTTGAATTGTTCTTAATTGGAGTTAGTTAATTAAATTTATTAGATCTTTACTTTGGAGTTGAATTTTTAGTGACCTTACCGTTAGATCAGTTTTCAAAAAAAGGAGGTGACTTTGGTTTGAAATCGAACCGTCGAGATGGCGCCGAGCACGATTCGAAAAGCGATTGGGGCCGTTAAGGACCAAACCAGCATAGGAATAGCGAAGGTAGCGAGCAACATGGCGCCGGACCTCGAGGTAGCGATCGTGAAAGCCACGAGCCACGACGATGACCCTGCTGGCGAGAAATACATTCGAGAAATCCTCAATATGACCTCGTACTCGCGCGGGTACGTTCACGCGTGTGTGTCGGCGGTGTCAAAACGGCTAGGGAAGACACGTGACTGGATCGTGGCGCTCAAAGCACTGGTTCTCGTTCACAGGCTGTTGAATGAGGGAGATCCAGTGTTTCAAGAAGAGATCTTGTATGCTACGAGGAGAGGTACAAGGTTGTTGAATATGTCGGATTTTAGAGATGAGGCACACTCGAGTTCTTGGGATCACTCCGCTTTTGTGAGAACTTATGCTATGTATTTGGATCAAAGACTTGAATTGGTGCTTTTTGATAGGAAAACCAGCGTTGGCAGGGGCTCTGGTGGAAGTAGTCATGGCTATGGGGATGATAGATATGGTGGAAGTAGTCATGGCTACGGGGATGATAGATATGGTGGAAGAGATAATTTCCAGTCACCGCCACCACGGTCTTACGAGAATGAGTATGGGGATTTCAGGGGTGATAATGGATATGGAAATTATGGGATGACTAGGAGAACGAGGTCTTATGGTGATATGAGTGAGGCAGTGGGGAGAGATGGAAAAGAGGAGAAGAAAACAGTGACCCCATTGAGGGAAATGAAGCCCGAGAGGATTTTTGGGAAGATGGGTCACTTGCAGAGGTTGCTGGATCGGTTCTTGTCATGTCGACCTATAGGATTGGCCAAGAATAGTAGGATGATCTTGATTGCTTTGTATCCTATTGTGAGAGAGAGTTTTCAGTTATATGCGGATATTTGTGAGGTTTTGGCTGTCTTACTTGATAGGTTTTTTGATATGGAGTATCCGGATTGTATTAAGGCATTTGATGCATATGCAAGCGCAGCAAAGCAGATTGATGAGTTGATTGCATTTTATAATTGGTGTAAGGATACAGGTGTGGCTAGATCATCAGAGTATCCTGAGGTCCAGAGGATTACTAGTAAGTTGTTGGAGACATTGGAGGAGTTTGTGAGGGATAGGGCTAAGAGGCCAAAGAGTCCAGAGAGGAAGGAGCTTCCTCCTCCGCCTAAAGAGGAAGAGCTTGAACCAGATATGAATGAAATAAAGGCGCTACCTCCACCGGAGAATTACACTCCACCACCACCGCCACCAGAGCCTGAACCTGTTAAAGCCCCGGAACCACAAGGCGATTTAGTGGATTTGAGGGATGATGCTGTCACTGCTGATGATCAGGGGAACAAATTGGCTTTGGCTTTATTTAATGGTCCTGCAGCTAGTAATAGTAATGGATCATGGGAAGCTTTCCCATCAAATGGGCAGCCTGAAGTGACATCTGCTTGGCAAACCCCAGCAGCCGAGCCTGGGAAGGCAGATTGGGAATTGGCTTTGGTTGAGTCAGCTAGTAATTTGTCAAGGCAAAAGGCAGCTATGGGTGGTGGCCTTGACCCATTATTGTTGAATGGCATGTATGATCAGGGAATGGTAAGGCAGCATGTTAGTACTGGCCAATTGAGTGGGGGGAGTGCCAGTAGTGTGGCATTGCCAGGGCCAGGAAAAACACCAGTTTTAGCTCTTCCAGCACCGGATGGAACAGTTCAGAATGTCAATCAGGACCCATTTGCTGCATCTTTGAGTGTTCCGCCTCCCTCGTATGTACAAATGGTTGACATGGAGAAGAAACAGCATTTGCTTGTCCAGGAACAGCAGGTATGGCAGCAGTATGCAAGGGATGGGATGCAAGGTCAAGCTAGTTTGTCCAAGATTAGCAACCCTGGATACTACGGACCTGGACCAATGCCAGTGATGCCTTACGGAATGCCACCAGTCAATGGGATGGGGCCACCAGCCGGGTATTACCATACGCCTTACTGATCTTTCCACATATAAATAGATGACTTTTCTTTGCCTACCTTTTGTATTATCTTTTCTAGTTTTCTTTCCTTTTATACGTTTCTTTTGGGATGATATGATGTTGTTCCTGCAATTTGTGCACAAAAGGGGGATGGAGAGGAGACATGAGTTAAGTTGCTTACTGGTTGTGGGGAATTTTTGATGCGGGAAGATTCATGATCTGGTTGTGATGTCTGTTTGTGCTTTGTAATATGGAATATGACAGTCTTATGTTCATTGTGTTTGATCCTATTCTTCAGACCACTGAAATGACTCTATAGGTAATTAAAATATAAAACTTGTTGCAATTAATTGGGATTGATTATCCATAAATGTTTATCTCTCATCACCATTTGTAGATTATGATGCTGGGTCTGCCATTGGTTTCGATTTAGTTGGTGAGGTGACAAAAGAGTTAGGTTTGGTTTCTTGCAATATTAATGCCTGCACCTCCTTATGGCCCTTATGTTGCTTTGAAAGAACTTTGTTTTGCATTGCATGACAGCAACATTTAAATCTTCTTAAACAGAGTGCCTGATATGTGATCTGCACAGCTATTTGGGATCACTGCTCAAATTTGTGGGCTCTACATAGTTGTCCATGGAGGATTGTTCCACAAAATTAGTATGTTGTAATAATGCTCAGCTTTGATGTTTCTTCTAATCTCATTTGCCTGACAAGCTATGCTGGTAGAATTCCGAGTGTTAGGTTGACTGATGAGATGGCTAACCATATCCGTTGCTTTTAGTTCAATGCGTCTATTTTTTAAACTTAAGCAATAGGAACGTCAACATCCTGATTGATTGAACAGAAATTCCGAATTTGAGGATAATCTTGTAATTGACTGTAGAACTTGAGTTCTCAAATTTGAACCAGATCGATAGAAAGGTCTAATCATAAATAAAAATCTAGAAGCGTTTGCAGACATGGGAGCTTCAGGAATTCCCGGAGAAGGGGAGCATTGCTTTGCAATCTATGCTCGTTTAGCCTCATTGGCATGGAAGCTTCTTTTTCGTGGCTGAGCCTGTAAACTTCCTTGTTCCAGGTTAACATCGAGGTAAAATCCGAATCAGAAACTCAGCTGGTGGCCCACGCAGAATTCTGGTGACCCGCCGTGGCCAGGCTGCTGCATGATTAACCTTAAAATCAATCGAATAAGATTAAAACATAAAGCAAAAAAGCAAACATTCGCCGAGCTAATGGACATGGTAGTTCAAATCAGGAATCATGATGACGATAGCTTTGAAAAAGAATTCTGTTGTCATCTTGTTTGGAATTAAGCAGAAAACAACCGCCAAGAGAACCAAGTCCACTTATTCTCCAAAACCCCCATTAAAGGTCATAACTCATGGCCCACGTTTTTCTCTTTTTATACTTTCGTCCACAGCATAATAACCATTGCATGGCATCTTCATCTTTTCTCTGTTGTCAAGTAATGATAGATGCAACTTACTTTAGAACACTTTTATCATGGCAACTGATGTGCTTTTTCATGATTGAAATATCATCCTTACCCAAAGAAGCAGGGAAAATGCCTGCTACTGATAAACTGTTTTACAAACAGAAGAAGCTAATGAGAGAATTATCAACAACATTTACAGAAGGAGACGATCTAATTTAAATTTAATATGAACACCGCCAAGTGGACCTGACAATTCTTTTTATATAATTCGTCTCCATGTTATATAAAATTATGTTTGTGTGGTTTACCTTCCAAGCAAACGATGATTATGCAAAGAAAACTGCTTCCAAACAGGTTTATGGATGCCAGACCACTTTGGAATTCTTATCTCTCAACCATTGAAATGCAAAGATATTATCTGAAAGTGAAAATGAAAACTTCTTTTCTCAAATTGGGGAAGAAGTTTGCTTCTATGTTGTTTTACCATTTAGTCTTTCAACAGTCGGGCCCAATCAATTGGAATTTCAAATACAAGGCGAGTGTGGAAATGGACTGCAAAATGAGTCTGAATTCTGAAACGAATCTAGCATGTTCGCCATTTTGTAGTTGGGCTTGCTTAGGAAGTAATGGATCCAGAAACCATGAAACTCTCGAAAGAAAGAAATACTCAGATTTTTCATTTTCGTTTCTTCCATTCACCTTTAGAGCTAAGGCCAAGGCGAAGCCCAAGGGACGATGCAGTGGTTGAGTTGAGCCTACAAGAGCTGGTGGTGATCACTGCTGCTACCAAGTACTAAGCTAAAAAGAAAAGGGTACTTTTGCTTCAGCTGCAGCCTGCCCAGAGACATTAGCCAGCAATTCTAAAGCAAACAGTAATCGTTTCATCTTGTACAATGTGGGTTCCATGGCCACACTTTGCTTCCTTTACCACTCTTTCAGATTCCTCTGCGGACATAGTACTTACCTATCGGCCATTAACAAGTACCAAAGCGCCAACTGCCAACAGACAGACCGACAAAAGAATAAAAAATCTCAATATTGTTTCTTACTAAGACTTAATGACATTAACAAATTGATACATATTTTTAAAATGTAGTCAAAATTAATTTTAAAAAACATAAATAATCTTTGAACTATTTAAACTGTTAAATGAAAAAGATCGGCGGCAAACCATTTAAAGTAAAAAAATAAAAATAAAAAAAAGCATTAAAAAAAAAAAAAACCAAAACCTGATCAGGTTTTGATTACCGTTATACCCCATTAGAAAAGAAAACGCGGTGGCTCGAAAGTCGAGCCCTCGCTTTTAGTTATACCTAATCCTAACACGCCGTTTGGCAACGCATTAATACTACTTACTTAGTGTTTGCAATTTTAATTTAACCTTCCCTTATTGTTATTATTTCTTTCTTTGTTAAATCATTATTATCCTTCAAATTGTCCGGTTCCTGAAGCCGGAGCACTCGATCGAGTTCACTCAAGAAAAAGGGCGAGCAACAGGGCACGTTTGATACAAACAAAACAAAATCACTGGGTTCTTTCCCGGCTTTCTCTTTTTTATATGCTTTGGCTGTAGAAAACAAACAAACTGGGAAATTTACAACAAAAGTCAAAACCAGTCACACGACGGCGAAGCGCACACAAACAAAACAATCCTTAATCCTTGAACATGACGTCACTTGCAATGCTCAACAACGGCTGGATTGAATCCGGGGAGAACTTTCGGGCGAACAGGAAAGGGTCACGCCGCCGTGTCGACGACGAATAAGAGTCGTTGGATCCGTCATCGCCATATCTAGGCTTACCCTTTCTTAGCTCCATGATCAACTGGGGCCCCACCTCGGACGCCATGTACATGCGCGGGTGACCATCGGAGCTGCCATTCCAGTCCACGTGGGTCAGAGTAGCTGGCACAACGCCACGTGGATCTCGCATATGCACGAGGGTGGGAAAGTAATTTTCTTCCGGATAACACGTGTCCCAGACCACGCACGGTTGATTGAACTTCGCCCAAATCATCCGGTCACTAACGACAAACCTCGCGTGCTTACGTGTCAGTGACCAAAACTGGGACCCAATCCTAAAATCATCGAACTTAACCTCCGGCAACATCGCATCCGGCCCACGCGCCGCCCACCTGTCGTAACTCCCAAGCTCGTTGATCAGAATCTCGATGAAGCTTTTCTTGGACCGAGTTAGGGTTGTGTAAGTGAAGTTAAAAGAGTGAATGGGTATGCACGAGGCGGACAAAAGGGCAAACATGTAATTTGAAGGATCATGAAGCAGCGCGTGAGCCAATAACCGCCGCGCTGCAGAAATGAGAGTAGGGGTAAAACGAAGAGCCGGTTTTGAAGGGATAACTCGATGAGCAAACAAGCCTGAAAAAGGCGGGTCATAAGTGTAAGTCGGGTCGGCATGGACATAAATATTAAAGAGATTTTTAGGGGTTTGGTTGAAGTAAACCTCCCAAAGGGGAGCGAAAGGAAGAGGCGAAATAGTAAGGAATAAAAATGCAATCTTTTTAGGAGAGCCGGGAGGGAGTTTGGAGTTCACTCTGGCAGCGACTCGGAAGAGTAACTTGTCATCTTCAAGTGGCAGAGGCGGCGGTTTAAAGGAGAATTTTTGGTGGGCTTTGGCAGCAGGGACAAAATCTGGAACTGGGTTCGGTCGGGAACCATCGGGGACTGCGGTGGTTGTCGGAGAAGTGATTGTAATAACAACGGCCAAAGGCAAACAGAGGAGTAAAGCACAAAAAAGAAACAGTGGGGTTGGAGACAGCATGGTTTTTCCTTCTTTTTCTCTGTTTGAGTGGAAAGGAGGGCTGCTTTAAGACAGAGAGAAAGAAAGAAAATAGCTAGAGAGCGACAGTTAGAGAGAGAAAGAGTGGGATTCGGTGTTGGAAATTCGATTTATGGTATGCTAAATCGATGGCTTAGAATAATCCTAATCATGATCTTATGATTAGTATGTACTAAAAAATTAAAAATCCAAAGGCCAGAAATTAAAAATAGTTTACATTTACGGTATTTTGTGAAAATTTCCTTTTCTTCCAATGCATGAATCTGTGACTGTGATTGAATTTTTTTTCACCATCATGGTTAGTGGCTTAAGCCTTGAACTAATTGTTAATAGGTGCTTAGAATTTGTCGAGATATACACTTGGCTGACATGCAAGCGAAGGAGCCAACATTTATGAGATGCATTTTTTATTTTTATTTATAATTCCTTTACTATAACATTTTAGTTATTTAAATTTCATTTTTAATACACTAACATCGAAATTTTGTAATTTCAAAACTAAAATAAAAGAGCAAAAAATGTAATATATACAATAAAAAATATATGTCAAGTAATCAATATATATAAGTTTTAATTTAATGATTGGTATTCTAAAATTAAAATTCAAGATTTAACTGGAATAATACAGCTATTTATATGGCTGTTTTTCGTACATAGAAAGTTGTCTGTCTGTGACATTGAATTGAATTCAAGTAATTCAATTCACTTAGAGGGCAATGGATGAGCAAGACGTGTTGAAGAGTTGTTGGCTAGCGGGCAGTGGGTGGCCTTTTTCGGCCCCCAAGAGAAAGGGGCGGGCTGAGGTTCGGACTCCTTCATGGACAGATCGTGACCCACACTGTGCATGGTTCACAGTCCCTCCACTTCACGCACCCACAAAGCTCGCAGTTTCCAGGAGCTTCTCTGCCATAGTGCCATGGCACAATGAACCAAGAAAAGATGGCAGAAGTGGTGAATTTGGTCATGGGAGACAAAGTAGTGCGAATATGGAGCTGGTGAAGAAGGCTAGTGCTTTTCATTTATTCCCTTAATTAAAGACTTTGGTATAAAAAAAATCGAAACTTGAAAAGACAAAAACGAATTCCAATATTAAGATTCGAATATAAATTTTCATTTTATGATAACCTATGAAAATGTTAAAGCAAAAGTCAAAACACATGAGTTTTGACCCTGCAAAACTCAACATCAAAAAGGAGGAAACAAAGCACCAAACCCAAAGCCGTTGGATCAAAACGCAAGAGATGACACTATTCTTTGATTACTATTTCGATAGAATATATTAATTCAGTAGTTTGAAACCACTCAATTTGCATTAGGTGAAGTCTACTCTCGGGCCTCCTGGAACGAAACATGGCTATAGGCTGTCTGGCATGTTTGCAGAGCTTGGCAGCATGGTCCAGGCCAACAACTCCCGGCGCAAGGGCTTGTGAATTGTGATGATAAATTTGCCAGTGTTGTGAAATGTGGAGCTTGTAGAGGTTGGGGTTACATAGATTGGCACCGACAGTGACAATGTTATCAATTCTACCACCCCTACCACTAGCATCGATATATGGCCAGGACAGTAGACAGGAAGATAGTAAAGGAGAGCCCGAACAAAACAGTGGAAAAGAAAAAAAGAAGCGACGAGAGAGACTCTTGGGGCTAGGGGAAGCAGGCATATGGATGAGTGGGGGACACGCCAAACTCATCAATCAAAACCCCTTGAAATTATTGAGTTTGTGACAGAAAAGAAGAAAAAAGAAAGCCCCAAACGCCGAACCACCTCCCCATTTCTTATTTCTTTTCTCTTTTCTCTCTCTTTCTGTCACTGCTCATATTTTGCTTGGTACAGTACTGCATTTTTTTTGGTCAGTGTATGAAAAAGGAACACCAAAAGTATAAGCTACCACAAGTTCCTACAGCGCCTTGGTCTTTGTTTCTCTTTGAAGAAACAAAAAGCCTTCTTCTCTCTTCACTCTTTCTTCTTCGCTCAAAGAATCATTGAAGATGCCTCGACCAGGTCCAAGGCCTTATGCCTGTGAGAGAAGAGCTTGGCACAGTGATAGACACCAACCCATGAGAGGTTCTCTCATTCAAGAGATTTTCAGGTCCTTCCCGCTCTTGCTTTCTACGTTTCTTATCTGTGAATGTATTTCTACTCAGTGGATTTGTTTTGTGTATTTGATTTTGTTCAGAGTTGTACATGAGATTCATAGCTCTGCAACTAAGAAGAACAAGGAATGGCAAGAGAAACTCCCTGTTGTTGTCTTAAAAGCTGAAGAAATTATGTATTCCAAAGCCAATTCTGAGGTAAAAACCTTCTCTTTTTGTCACTGTAATTGGAAACTTAACACTGATTTGCCTCCTCTGCTCTGCTATGTTTAGTTTTAAATCAAAAGAACAAACCTTGATCATGATCCTTTCTGTTGTTTTGCTGATTGATGAGCTAAAAAGTTCAAAACTTTTCTTGTATATCGTGGGAAACCAAGTATATATTTTCTTCTTCTTCTTGAGGAGAGGGGAATGGATTGGTCTTGTTGGTCTGTCAAGCTCATCTATTGCATTCTGATTATTGTATAGGCTGAGTACATGGACCTTAAAACCCTCTGGGATCGAACAAATGATGCTATTAACACAATCATTAGACGTGATGAGAGTACTGAAACTGGAGAGCTTCTTCAACCCTGTATTGAAGGTACCCTCTCGATTCTCTTGCCTAACTTCCTCTGTTTGAATCAGAAGCCAAATATGCTTGTGTAAATTGGGACTTTGTTGGTTCTGGGATTTGATTTATCTATTTCGTTGTTGGTTAGCTGCTCTCAATTTGGGCTGCACTGCGAGAAGAACCTTGAGGAGCCAACGAAATTGTAGTCCGAGGTGTTACCTTAACCCAGGCACTCAAGAAGCAGAGAACACTGCTCAAGGAAATCTCTTAGCTAACTCAAATTGCATGGCAAGTTACTGCCGCTTCGTGAAGCCAACAACCATGAATGTGACTCATGTGGGGTCTGAATCCGAGAAACACATTGCTCAGAACAGTAATGGCCTCGCTAACAAGTTTCCTTTTGCAGCTGAGAATGGTTGTCTACCTAGTAATAACCAACGCTTACTTTTAGAGAAGTATCCTCCTAGTCTACATTCAGTTTATCCTCTTTACTATGGAAACCACCTTAACTTTGAAGAACTGCGGCATGGTTTTGGAATCTTCCCCAAGCCAATTTCCAACAGAGTCGAGCCTGCTAAGATGGGTGTCATCCAAAACCTCTTCTCTTTTGGTGCTGACTCTTCAAATAAGATGAACCAAACAAATGTAAGAAATACTTCTAACAACCCACATGAGATTGCCTGCGATCTATCCTTGCGGTTGGGACCTCTCTCAACACCTTGCCCGAGTGTTGGAAACAGTCCGGAGGAATTTGAAGAAACTGGTTCCACCTTCCTAGAATGGAACAAGTTCAGTGACCTGACACAACCAATTGATAAAAATTTGTCCTCCTTTCCTAGGAGCAACAGAGCTGCCCCTTGAACTCATCTTCAAACGAATAGAGTGTTGAAGGTAAGCGATGAATAATGAGAAAGCGAAAGAGAGTTTATGGTCCGCCAGTGGATCAACAATTTTGTTTGCCTCCAAGGCTTCCTTACGGCCATTTAACTGGAAGAATGAGAATTGCAGGATCCTAGACTCGGTCCCTTTAGACCATTGACATGGACTTAGTGAGTATGTGCTGCTGAAGCTCTTTTCCTTTTTTGTGATCCTTTTGTAGTAATAGTTATGTGTTGATGAGCAGTGTGTTGAAATGTAGTAAGAATGTGAGTAAATATTTGAGTGAGTTTCAGTTAGATGAGGCGATCACCAACAGACAGAAGAGACTCTTGATCCGCAATGTATAAAAAATGATGGCTTACATGTTGTTGCTTGTAGAACTTGTCATGCTATGATTTTCACTTTTCATACACTGTTCTCTCAGTCTGCTGGATGGCTGATCTGATAATAAAAACCTTGAGTAAAGTTGAAAAGCATATATGAACGCTTTGGTATTGTTATTCAGGCAACTTTCTAACTTAGCCATAGGCTTTTTCTGTGATCAGTTATGCTTAGTTGTTTTTGTGACACATGGGAGTTGGGAGTGTACATTATCCATGAGGATTAAAGTGGTTCTGGTCTTAAACTTATCCATTAGAAGAAATAATCTCATCAATGGACAGGTTATCTCACCAAGTGGACTTGTCTGATTGGTTTGATTAAGAAGTAGGGCAAAAGCTAATAAATGAAATTCTGAAGAAAAAGTGATTGTTTGTAGAAGTAGGGGACAAGGTCTCTTTACAAAATCTAACTAGTATTGTTTTGTAGTCAATATTCTTATGGCTGTTATGTGGGCCCTATATGGTTGGTCTAATTAGGAAGGTAGAAATCATTAATGAATCACTGGGAAGTGCTTTTTCTTTGTCTGAGTAGTGGGCTTGTGGCTGATGTTTCTGATGGTTGTGGACTGCCGGCCATTTGTGGGGTCAGATTCTAATCTTGCGTGGTTTCAAGTTTCAACCTTGATTGTGGTGGAGAATATGAACCTGTCTGGTAATGTAATTCTGACTTTTAAAAAGCTTAAGGAGAGGATCTTCTAAAGCATGGATGGAAGTCTAAAGGTTCTTGGTATTAGAGTAAATGACTGACCTTGTTGCTTCATCTTTGTGAGTCTGCAATTGGGAACCTCATGCATCTTTCCAAGCTGACATTGAGAAGATGGAGGAATCCCAGCTAACAATAGGTAGGAATGTTTCCAGCCTTTGCTTTTCATGTTTGTAAAAGATTAATCTTTCAATAATATGATCCCTTATTCAAACAACCTAAATGTAATCGAATTCGGGTATTACTGTACAGTTGTTACAAAAAAGGCGCTTGGCATTACAAAAGGAAGTCAGTTGCAGAAGAGTTCGGGGGGGAGGGGGAGGTAGTAGAAGAAGAGCTATAATGAAAATCAATCTGCAGCCGCTGGTGAAGTAAGAATGTAGAAGCTGTGCCCTTCTTCTGTTCCTCCTCAAGCTCCCCAACTGGTATGGCTGCCAGGAATCTCTTAATATACTCCCTGCAACACTCTTTCCCACTGCAAATTATCTCTTCTGCCTCTTCTTCCGTGGCGTTCGCCTGAATCAAACTCGAGTGATTGAATTTCAACATGTATGCCTGGTTGCACCCTTCGAACAGCCGCTCACCTAACGAATCAATGATGTAATACGCGTTTGATTCAACCTTCAACACAAAGAAATGATCGTTCCAGCTGACAATGTAAACTCTCGGCTCATAACCATTTCTGATGCTGCTTATTTCATTCCATATCTCGTCGAAAGACATGGCATCCTTCAAGCACTCGAACTTTTCAGGGCTGAAGAACC
The DNA here is from genome assembly GCA_031772115.1 of Heritiera littoralis. NCBI lineage: Eukaryota > Viridiplantae > Streptophyta > Magnoliopsida > Malvales > Malvaceae > Heritiera > Heritiera littoralis. The sequence goes on from JAPDPK010000003.1 coordinate 1,539,762, forward strand.
CAGTAAAAGATTTGTCTTGCAGGACTGTTACAGGCCGGAGATGAGCTTTCAGAATAGTCTCGAGATCAAAATGTTTATCAGGGAAGGAATCGGCATAAGCTATGTTGTCGCAGAGCTTACGCCATTCTGATGAACCTTCGGTTATGAGGCTATCGAAGTCAAGCCTCGTTGGCTTGAAGTCCGGGTTTGAATGGAGCCAGTGGGCAATGACGGCGACCAATGCCGTGCAGGCACTATGGCCAGCGGCTTTGTCACTTCGTTGGTCATATGAAGCGAAGAACACGTTGGCTTTGAGCCTTGCTTGTCCGTCTCTGCTGACTAATTCTTTCACTTCCCAACAACTTCCATCCTGCAAGTAAAAAGATCATAACATTAGCTTCAGCTCTAAACCAAAACTTGAAAATGGAGGAATTGGTGCAAAGTGCAAAGTGGAACACCAATCAATAAGAGAAGACAAAACCAACCTCGGAGTCAACGACAGAACAGCTTTGAGGGTGTTGGTCAACATCAAATTCGTTACTTTCATTACTCTTTATGATCAGCGGCTCTGTTTTCTTCCCGAATGATCTAAAACTCAACCGTCTTTTCTTCCATGAGAACAGCCTTACCATGTGGTTCTGAGTCGTTTCCAAACTTTGGGACGATTCTAACTCAGGTCCTAAACTCAGCTCGCCGCTGCTACTTTCACTCGTGGTGGTAGACTCATTTCCATGCAAGCAATCTGAGTCGAATACGAGCGACTCGTCCGAGTCGCAAGAATTCAGTTGATCCTTTCGACAGCCATTAGCTTTCTTCTTCTGGCGCGTTAACCCCTTCACGATTCCAAAGAAGCCATCTTCCTTCTTTGGCTTTGCTGAGTTTTGGACATCTCCTACCGCGTATGGAGGACCTCTGACCTCGGCAAAGCTCACTAAAATCTAATAAAGAAAAGAAAAAACTCAGCAAACTTAGCCATGAAGATAGAAACAGCTTGGTTAAGTTAGATTGTGATTCCGTTTTTGACCTGGTCAGAAATTCATATTCTAATTCCTGCAATTAAATAAACAAACATGAAACATTCAAAGCTTCGGTCTTGACAGAACAAAGTTTGGAATAAAATATTTGAAACAGAGAGGAGCCAATGCCGAATGAGTTGGAAACTTTGGGTAATCCAAAGGGCTTTCGGTCTTCATATCGTAACAATGATTAATTTGTCTAACGTCGAAACTTACCGAGAGAGTGGCTTCCATGATTGCACCATCAACGTTCAGCGTGATCGGAAGCTTTCTTTCAATCTCGGAACACGCCATTTCCGAAACCAGCTCTGCCAAATCCATCGAAACTTTCCCCACCGCGGCCAATTTACTCTTTTTCTCACAATTCTTTCCCTATACTTATATTCCACCCAATAATCAATACCACGACAAAAATCAAAAAAAAAAATTTTTTTTTTTCTATCTTGTAACGAATGAAATAGAAAGAAAATGGGGTTTAGTAATTACTTACATGTAAGACAATGAACAAAACATCCCATGAAGCTGAAGGAAGATCTTTGGAAACAGCTGAAAAATCGCAGACGCCGTCGAATTCCTCATCCCACTCAATTGGCTTCCCGTTTCCTACAATTCTTTCATTGCTACGATTCCTTTTATGCCTTGAAGACGATTTATGAAACGGAATCAAACCAGATTTGGGTCCTTTCCATACCATTTCAATGAACACCATTTTCTTCTGAACTCCTTCATCGCTTAGACCTTCAAGCTTCAATGGCTTCACCTTCACATGCAACCTCTTCATCGGAGACCTCGGCAGCCACATCATCGTCTCTTCTTTTATTTGTAAGAAATAACTTAGAAATTAGCAGATAGATTATAAAAAAACAGAATGACCAGAGTGCCGAAACTCAGACTCTTTCAAAGTTTGGGTCTTCCAGTTCTAGGAACAGCGGAGGAAATGCCCGAGTAAGTTATAGTGAGCGGGAAATCACGTGTACTCGTCGCCATCTTGTTTTTGGACTTACGTGGCGGCTTTACATTGGATCGATAACAATAAAAATGTTGGTAAAATGTTCAGCGTTAAGACAGCGTCATAGAGATTGTGGGGAACTGCCACGTCAAACGCGGACAGGCGGACAGCCAATTCGACAAGTGAGTTACGTGTGGACCAATTCAAACGCGTGTGGATTGGTCATCATAGGCTTTCAAGGAAAGTAACTTAAGCTGTTCACAACTTCACATGCCTTACCTTAAACCGTCGCTTTCATAAGTGGTAATAACAGATACGTGGCTATCACGTGTTTCAATTTTGGTTCGGAATTGGGTTGGATTGGGCGTTTTCTGCTTTTATTGTTATTTATTTTAATTTGAATTCCATTAATATATTTTAAGGAATGATACTTTTTCTGTAAGCATGCAATCTAGGGCTACATTAATTGTTCCATACTTCCACTTACGGGTTTGAGTTGAGTTTTGAGTAAAATTTTTTTAATTTGAATTTGATTCGAAATTTAAATTATTAAAAATTAAATATATTTAATTTTTAAAATATTTGAAAATTTTCGACTTTAGTTAGACAAGCTATATTGAACCTTGAGCAAAGCTTTTAGAAATTTGATTAATCTTTTGGATCTATGAACCTTTTTTTATTAGGTCTAATTCGGAGATTGGGCTCATGAAAATCATGATTTTCAGCATGGGTGGGTTGTGTTTCCGCCCTTGGGCCACACATTTGGATTGAAACCCGGCAGAACTCTTATTGTGACAAATGGGCCTCTGCTTAGCCCATTTAACAATTGGGATTGGTGTTTTGCTCTCCCCTCTTTTCTGTCCATCGAAGTGGGTTTGGCCCAATATGGGGTTTAATAGGCCGCCCAAGGCAAAAAAAAATTATTTGAAAATGTGTTAAAAACACGTTAAATCGAGTTTTAATCCCACGGATTTGATTTTATAAGAATAGTCAAGAAATATTTAAAAGAATTTACCTATTTATTATGAAGGATAATTATCCTATACACCTTAATGGAGTTAGGATCATGACACATGTCTTATTTTATTCATTTTTTATTTTCTTAATATTTTATAAGACATGTGAAATATCCTAACCCTTCTTGTGGAGTCAAAAACTTCACTAACAATATATAAGATATAATCCTATTATGAATTAAAATTTCATACTTATTTTATAGATGGAATCAAAACTCATAATAAATCAATTACTATTTCAAGGGGAATTCTTAGAATTAAAATTTAATACTTTCGCGCTGATAAATGAAAAGCAATTTTCTTCCATACCAAAAGAAAAAAAAAGGAGTGAAATGCTAGGGTATAGACGGTTAGGAGAAGCAACTTGCAAAGTTAAACCAATTTATGAAAGGTTAGTTTTGATGAGTGTTAAGATTGATTCCGATGAAATTGAAAAAAAAAATCAAAGAAGAGTAATTTTAATAAATTAATAAAAATATTTGAAATAAAAAGTATGGAAGAGTAATTTCACTTTTTCACCAATCTTGTGTTATTCATTTGCACCTTTCCACATCAAAAGTGTGGTGAGATCTAAACAGCCTGGAAAGATCGATCCCACTAACATTTCTTTACTACTTCACTTCAAATTCCAAACACAACACCCTGATGATCACTTTTGAAAGTTGTGATTTTTTTTTCGGTATACACACTAAATGTGAATATTTGATTCACAAGTTTCAACCAAACTTGTTTCACCCTCTTTCGTTAATAGTTGAACTTTTCAAAAGGTTTTTAAGATTAGTTAATAATGCATATTTTATGTGGAAAGTTGATCCTTGGTACCATCTTTTTTTCAAACACTTCCACTATAATTTGAAAAGGATTGTCAATATGCAAGATAAAGATTTTTTTATGTTTCCCCGGAAAGAACGGAGGTCTTTAGCTCAAATGAAATGAAAATATAAATATTGAGATTTGAATTTTTGAAATACAAAATTTTTACGCATTAAGTTGAAAAAATGATCATTTAAATTAATATTCAAAATTTGATAGAATTTCCTTTAGCTACCTTCCTCGGTGCCTTACTTGATTTTCCAGGGTATATATATGATAAAATATAGCAGTAGTTGTGATGCTGATGACCTGAAAGCTCTTGTTTTATCTTCTCTTCTTCTTTTTTATTTTTATATCTTTTGGTTGAGGGGATTGTTAATATGGAAAACCCTAATTTAATTTGTAGATAAAGATTACATGATGTCATTTTGACACGACTATGACTGATGCATTACATATATTTTAAATGGAAAGATGTTTCGTCTTCAAGCAAGGATCGAAGAGGCATGGAATTTTTGTGTTGCTGAAGTCCAAAGCAATCCTAATTATGATAAAAAAACGTAAAACTATACTCACTATATCTAATGTCTCTTAAGAAACCTATTGAAAAAAAATATTATTTAATTTTTTTTTATTACAGTACTTGTGTTTTCATTTTGCTTCAATTTCAATCACCTTCATTTGCACGGGTTATAATAAAGCCATGCAAGATAAAGAATCTGCTGTTTCAACTGATTCGTGTCCAAATCCAGGAAAACCAATTTTAAGAAAACGTGGAAGAAGAGATTTCAGAGCAGCAGACAGCTGTGGAAGATCCACGAAATCATGAAGCAAACCCGAGTCCCATGTGAGAACCCATGAAATGCTGTCTCTTTGCCGTGTGACTCGATCGAGAACCAGTGATGCAGAAACCGTATTGGTGGCAAGCTAGGCCAATGTATTGACTTTGGCAGACAGCTAGCCTAGGCAAAGAAAAAAACATTTCACTTTATTTTTCAGGAAGCTGATCAGCGACCAAAGAATTGTAAACATCGGATTCCGATGTCAATGGAGGATAGGCTTCGTTTATCCTTTTTGACATCTTCTAAGCTACTAGGAATCCCTTGATTTTTAGGGGTCTTGAGAATGCCATTATATATATTTGAAATTCTTGAATGTTATTGGACCTTCTTGACCAACTCATTTGATAATCAATGCGGGAATCTCAATAATTTTTCTATTCACATATAAGACTTTTAAAGGATTACTTCGCTATCTGTTCCATTCGACAATTAATGTGATAACCTCAATAATCTTTTCATTCACACATTTGCTTTTGAATAGAGCTCTTTTTTGCTTGGAATTGAAACACAGAAAGAAGTTGTTAATCTTGACTCCAATATTAGTGTTGAATGATATTGGATATTTTCAATTTCGTAAGCTAGTTCAAAAAATGAAATTATTTTTTATAATTATAAACACATGTAACCTATTCCATAATTGACGTGAGAACCTAACCTATATACTAAAACATTATTTAGGGTTGTGTGTGGTGATGACTTAGCTTAAAATAATTTTATGTACCGGAATCAAAAGCTCTGAATAATATGGTCCATTAATAATTGTCCCCACATGTATTTATTATGTATATAGTTTAATATTGATTTGGTATTTATTTTTCTGCTTCGTTCTCTCTCTTTCTCAGTGTGCATGTGGCAAATTGAGAAGGGAAATGAAAAAGGAAATGGAAGAATATTTGCTTTTCAAGTCTCATCTAATCAAACCAAATTAATTTTAAGGTGTTTTATTTATAGAAGAATTAAGAGTAGTTAAATTACTGTTTATAAAATTAATGTTTTTATATTAAATGCAGTAGTTAGTAGATAATTTGAGATTTCTCAAAGCATTATGAAATATATTAATCAATACGATTTCTTAAAGAATATCCTTAAAACAGTTGTTGACAAAACCCTAAAGCCGAAACTTGAAACTAGTCAAAATTAATACAAGAGTAATTAATATTGCAAAACACAGCTGTAAAAAAAAGCAATACTCCAATTGCAGAGCATTAGGGACAACGTTGGTAAACCCTAAATTTCTTGTTTTACAGTTGGACAATGCAACGACTGGTAATTAGTAGTTTAGTACGTGGTTTTGCTTATCTGTTCTTGATTTCTCATTGATATCACTGGGTCCAGAAGGTAAGGATCTTGTCCAGCTTACCTTCCACTTGGTTTCATCTCTCGTTGCCTTTTGTTAAACCTAGCTAGGTTAGGTTTACTAAATTAATAATTATTATTATTCCCAAAATCAAGTTTATTGGAAAACATGATCATGATCATATATCTCTGTAAAATACTTTGAAGATGGAAATGGTGCACGATCATGCAAAACTTGATATAGGGAAAAAAATCATATACCAAAATAAAAAAATTAAAATAATTATTTTATATACTATCAGTGAATATTTTAAAATTTATTAACGAGTTAATAAGATAATACATACATTTTAAATATATTAAAAAATAAAAATAAAGCACGTAATCTTTTAATTTGCTTATGAAACTAAAAAATTGCATTGTTAATATATAAAAAGAAGTTGAAAATTAAAACATGTTAGTCATAAACATTTTTCCATGTGACAATTACAATATGCCAAGCTGCAATAGAATAAAATCCCAAACCAAAGTTTATTTTTATTTGTATTTTTATTGGAATGGCATCTGATGTGTTCTAATTCATGGGGCATAGACAGTGGCCTACAAATTTGCTTCCCATCCATTCATGATCCATTATCCCTAGACTTGACTTCAGCAAAAGCCACAAAATCTGCGGCAGTTGGCTAATCAATTTCTTGTTTTGTTTTTCTTGGAGTTAATTTAAGTTGGTGGGCAATAAATTCACAGATTTAGTAGCTTCTTTTAATTAATATTTTCATTAATTACTTGATTTTTGAAAAAAAAATTTATTGCAAAAGGTTAAGAAGTAAGAAAAATCATCTCATTTCTAAAATCAAAATATACTGTCGATCAGTTATTAAGGTGTCGTTTGGTATCGTTTCTTGTTTTCTGTTTTATGTTTTCTGTTTTTGAAAATTCTGTTTTTGTTTTATTTTGTTTTGTTTTCAATTTCTGAAAATAGAAAACATGTTTGTTTAATACTGTTACGTTTTGAATATAAATATTTAAACTGATTCAAATATAATAATTCAATTCACAAAACAAAATTTTAAAAATTAAATAAAAAATAATATATTTATTAAATAATAATATGTAGATGATATTAAATTATATTATTTTATATTATTTAATACTGATATTAAATATTTTTATTTAATCTTATAAAAATTTAATATAATATAAATAATGTTATAATTAAATAAAATATTAAATAAAATAATATTATTGAATTTAATTGTAATAATCATAAATTATAATTAATAATAATTTTTATTTAATTGTAATAATAATAATATTACATTGTTAAATAAAATATTTAACTAATTAATTTATAATAAATTATATAGTTATTAAAATATATTATATTTAATATAAATAATATTATTTAATGTTAAGTATTTGCTTATTTAATAATATTAACTTATTTAATAGTAGTAGTGATATATTTTAAATTTAAAATAGAATATAATATTAAATAATAATATTGTTTAGTAAAATAAAAATTAATTATATTAGATAATAATATTAATTATTAACATATCAAAATTATAATAAATGATATTATTTAAAATATTTAATATATTCAATAAATTATTATAAAAATTTAAATTAAATAATATTATATTATTATAGTTCAATGTAATATTTATTTAATTGCTTTTTATGTTTTCAACTTTTCTATATTAAAATAAATATATTAATTTTAAAATATTAAATAATATTTTATATTAAAATTTAATATTATTTTATTTAAAAATTTAATTAATTTTATTTATATTTTTATTATAAAATATTAATATTATATTAATATATAAATTCTGTTTACTTACATATGAACAGTAACAGAAATGAAAATATATTTCCTAAAACAATGAAAACAAGAAATTTTTGTTTCCAACAATTTTAAAAATTCTTGTTTTTGTTTTCATTTTTTAAAAACGAAAACATATTGCCAAACGTATTTTTTGTTTCTGTTTCCAAAAAGACTAAAAACAAAAACAAAAAATAAGAAACAAAAATAAAAACAAATGATCGCTAACAATTAATGATTTTTTTTTTTTGTTCTAAACAATTAATGATTTTTTGAACTTTCGTATGAAGAATTTTTCAATGAAAAAAAAAAAAAATGTTGTCACTAATGACAAAAACTTGTAACGGTCCGAATGTGAAGATGGCGTTGGCAGACAGGCAGGCACCGGTTTTGGGGTACTTGGGTTTTAGGCCTTAGGGACCCACAGCTGTCAAGTTGGCTTAAAGATCCTGACCGGCTGACCCAAAGGGCATGAATGAATTTTGTTGGGCAGAAACACAAGCTTTGGCGCCCTTCCCCTCGTGTCCTTTCCCACTTGGCAATAAAGTATGAATTATCCGCCATTGCCATTTCTCTTCTTCACTCTTTTTTTTTTTTTACCACGAATATTTTTATTTATTTTAATGGTATGAAATTAATTTTGTTTAAAATTTAATCATAATTAAAACTCTTCATTTCTTTTTAAAAATGTATTTAATAAAAGTCAAATTCAAGAGTTCTTTCCACAAATTCAACCTGTATTACCAACTGAACTACAACTCATGAATTCTCTTCTTCCCTCCGTACCTTACCCATACGCCATGCCAATATGCCATTCACCAAACGAAGCCCTTCACTAAAACAAATCAAACTCTAATAATATATATGCAATGCCCCATCTGTCTGTCATCATAAAAATTAAAAACTCCATAATTTCTTATAATGATGAAGGAAATTGTAAATGGGTTGGCATTATAATTGCAACGGCGTGGAGGAAAAACAGCCATCCACTCATCCTAATATGTTCTTCTTGCATAACACGTTTGACTTGTTTTTTGTTACTATGAACGTTTTTTTTTTTTTTTAACTCAAGTAGTTTCACGTTTTTCTTGCATTTATATATTGGATCTATCAATCCCATCCCATGTAAAAAGCTAAGCTATTTGACAGTTTCTAAATCATGTGGAAGACCAAACACAAGAAAACACAAGCAAAAATAAAAATAAAATAAAATAGCTTGGAAAGATGGCAAGGCAGCTCAGATCGCTCCTCTATGACAGAAGCAGGAACAGATTCGGGAAAAGGACAGAGACCCATGTCTGGAAATCCACTTGTTTCTGCAATCTCACCCTAGAGAACGAGGTGAGAGCTACCCTTTTCTTTATGAGCTATGTTCTCTCAGCGTCTCCTTTGAGCTAAAATCTTCTTTACAGTTATTGCTGATGTTGATAGGATAACACTTCTGGATTTGCTTCTTTCTTTCTATCCCGTGTTTCTCCAAAAAGCTTTTCATCATTTCTAGTCGGTAGGTCGGTCTTCTTGTACTCTCCATATCATGGTCAAATGAGGAGTGCCCATTAATTGTCAACGCGTCCTTCCCGGTTCTGATTCTGTTCCTTTCTTTTGATCCTATTATAGGCAGGCTTTCTTGAACTTTGAGGATTTTATTCATTTTGACCTGTGACAAAACGCTGGCCTTTAAAGTTCTTAAAGCTTGGCATTTATCTGGTTTCTCACCTTGAATTGCAGTTTCTGGCAAGTATATGCTTTGTTTTGCTTTTATTTCTGTCTGCAAATGTCAAAGTTCCTTTCATTCAATAACTTCTTCTCTTAAACCCCCAATCATTTGTTATGGTCTCTTTGTATTCCAAAATCTGAACTTTGTTGAATTTAGGACTAGTTAGCTCAATATGTCTTCAAATCTGCTTCCTTTAGAGCTAAAATTTCGTGTTCCAGGCACTATGCTGTCAATGTGGTGCAAAAGGTTTGTCAAGTAAGGTTTCAGTAGCAGTTCAGTGGATTAATTCCTAAAAGCCAAAATTATGCTTGGCTGATTCCTGTATAGATCAGGAAATTTTCCTTCTTTGTCTTTCCGGGTTAGTCAGTTGTTCTTTTCTGAGATTTCTTGTAATGGAAAGTAGGGTTATTCGTTTCCTGTGCTTTTTTGCACTGTCTACCTTGTTGTTCTCTGAAATCTGTATGGCTAGCATTCAAAGTACTGGGGCGATTGCACCGGGTTTTCAAGGTTCTCAGATGAATTGGATCGACAATAATGGGTTGTTTCTTGTATCTAACAACTCAGAATTCGGTTTCGGCTTTGCCACTACTTCAGATGTCACATTGTTTCTACTAGTTGTTGTCCACATGGAGACTACAAGAGTAATCTGGGCAGCTAACAGGAACTTGCCTGTTTCAAATTCTGATGAATTTGTGTTTGACAAAAATGGCAACATGTTATTACAGAAAGGAGGAAGTGTTGTTTGGACTACAAACACCAGTGACAAAGGAGTTTCTGCCATGGTAATGCAGGATTCTGGAAATTTGGTTTTGCAAGGGAAAGATGGCAGTGTAATGTGGCAGAGTTTTGCGCATCCATCTGATACCCTCATTTCGAACCAAGAGTTTAGAGAAGGAATGAGACTGACTAGCAATCCTAGCTCTCGTAACTTGAGCTATATTCTTGAAATCAAGTCTGGTGACATGGTTCTTTCAGCAGGTTACTCCACTCCGCAGCCCTATTGGTCCATGGGAAAGGACTCGCGAAGAAACATTAACAAAAATGGTGGGAAGGTCACTTCGGCAACTCTTGATGCGAATTCATGGAGTTTCTCTGATGAAAGCAAAGTCTTGCTGTGGCAGTTTAAGATTTCAGATTCTATTGATGCAAATGCCACTTGGATTGCAGTGTTAGGAAATGACGGCTTTATAACATTCTTCAATCTCCATGCTAAAGGGTCCTCCTCAACAAAAATTCCAAATGATCCGTGTGGCACACCAGAAGCTTGTCAGCCATATTTTGTTTGTTCAGGACCCTCAGGCAACACCAAGTGCCAGTGTCCATCAGCACTTAGTTCGGATTCTTGCAATACAGGTATTACCACTCCCTGCAGTCAGGGGCAGGATTCTGTAGGTCTTGTAGATGCTGGAACCGGGGTCGATTATTTTGCACTTGGCTATGTTTCTCCCACTTCAAAAACTGATCTGAGTAGTTGCAAAGCATCTTGCCTTAGTAATTGCTCCTGTATGGCTATGTTCTATGACAATAGCTCGGGGAATTGTTTCCAGTTTGACCAGATTGGTAGCTTCCAAAGCTCTAATCAGCAGTCTGATTTAGTTGCTTTTGTCAAGATGTCAAATGAAAATGGTGGAGGAAATGGAGGAGGCAAAAAAGGCTTCCCATATGTCGTGATTATAGCTATTGCTACAGTACTAGTCATTTTTGTCCTACTTTTTGTGTCATTTAGATACTACAAGAAAAAGAAAAGAATGCCAGAATCTCCCGATGAGACTTCAGAAGAGGATAATTTCTTGGGGAGTTTAACAGGCATGCCTACTCGTTTCATTTACAATGACCTTCGGACTGCTACAAATAACTTCTCTGTTAAGCTTGGGCATGGAGGATTTGGCTCAGTATACCGAGGAACTCTTCCAGATGGAACTCAGATTGCTGTGAAGAAATTGGAAGGTATTGGTCAGGGAAAGAAAGAATTTCGAGCTGAAGTTGGTATCATAGGCAGTATCCATCATCTCCACCTGGTCAGGCTGAAAGGCTTCTGTGCTGAAGGAAGCCATCGACTTCTTGCTTATGAATACATGGCAAATGGCTCCTTAGATAAATGGATCTTCAAGAGAAACAGAGAAGAGCCCTTGCTGGATTGGGAAACAAGATTCAATATTGCAGTGGGAACGGCAAAAGGGCTAGCTTACCTCCATGAAGATTGTGATGCAAAGATTGTGCATTGTGACATAAAGCCAGAAAATGTATTGCTTGATGACAATTTCCTAGCCAAAGTCTCAGATTTTGGCTTGGCAAAGCTAATGACTCGAGAGCAGAGCCATGTTTTCACTACTCTAAGGGGCACCAGGGGGTACCTTGCACCCGAGTGGATCACAAACCATGCAATATCAGAGAAGAGTGATGTTTACAGCTACGGTATGCTGCTACTAGAAATCATTGGCGGAAGAAAAAACTTCGACCCCGAAGCATCTTCAGAGAAATCTTATTTGCCATCCTATGCTTTTAAGATGTTACATGAAGGGAAGCCGAGAGATATCCTTGATTCGCGGCTGACTATAGAAGGGGAAGATGAGAGAGTTCATACTGCTATTAAAGTTGCATTATGGTGCATACAGGAAGATATGCATTTAAGGCCATCAATGACCAAAGTTGTTCAAATGCTAGAAGGACTCTCCCCTGTCCTGAAACCCCCAATGTCTTCTCCATTAGGTTCTCGCCTTTATTCGAGTTTCTTCAAATCGATGACCATGAGTGGAGAGGGCACATCCTCAGCCTCAGCCTCAGCCTCAGCCTCTGCGTCTGCCTCTGCCTCTGCCTCTGCCTCAGCACCATCAGACTGCAACAGTGATTCTTATCTTTCAGCTGTGAGGCTTTCTGGTCCAAGATAACAATTAGTCAAGAGGGGTGTTTACCGGAATTTTTCCGTAGATTTGTATTATGTTTAACATCTCATCTGCCCTGTATATTTGTTAGTTATTTATTAAAAAAATTTTGTAACACTAGCTATAGTAATTAATACAAATTAAGTTTCAGGATCATCCCTTTTTGCTGTAAAACCACTGTTGATTATGATCAAAATGCAAGACAAAGAAGGTAAAACAATTCAGAAAAAAAAATGCATATCAAACAAAAATGTACTCAGAAATAACATCAACAACAAGAAAAGGTCAACGTGGAAGTGGGGAAATGCAATACAAGCAGGTTTTTCTTTCTGCAATATCTGATGAAAAGATTTTGACAGAAAACGATGGTATGTCACCATGCTAAGATGTTGTGGATTTTTTTCCTTTATTAGCATCGTGGGCAGACATGGTTGCTGTGGGTGGAGCTGAACAAGTTTCTGTTAATGGAGGTCCGGAAAGCCATGTTGCATTAGGCAGACTAGATTCTGTGTAGAGCTTAGAGAATGACATGGCTAAAAGTTATTTCCTGACTCATTATATTATTAACAGAATGACCTGATAATCTTTAATTTTTAGTTCTCTGCAGTGTTCACATGAAGACATGCCCTAATGTAAACATCATGGTTGAAGAAATACATGGCATGTTTTTCTCTTTTTTTGCAGTAACACAAGAACCAGTCGCTCTACCTGGGGCTCACACTTTCAGGTCAGGAGTAAAGGTCTTTTGGAAGTTCAGGCGCTTTTGATAACTCATACTTCAAATTCTTCTGAAGAAGCCATGGATATCTTCAGGAACATAATTCAACAAGACTCGTATTTGTATGAATACTTAAGACAATGGCTTTGGAAAACTGCTTGATGCTAGAGATATTCCAAATGATAGTTGCCAAGTAATACAAATATTTTTTATAAATGCTGATTATGAAGGCATTTAGCCCTTACATACTTCCCTTGTTGACAAAAATAATACTGTTAAATGATACCTAAAGATCAGTATTAGAACATTGTTTCTTCTATGTTAAGCACGGTCGGGCTTCCTGACACATTTATGTTCCGACTCATCATAAATATTTCTGTATTTTTTCTGTACTGATCATATCTTTTGCATGTAGCTGGTTTGTCAAGCATGATCGGGCTTCCTTCAGATCATCATGTCAATGCAGACGATGATGAATGCTTAAGGTTCATCTTTAAAAACCCTCTTAAATTGCCGATTCAGTTGTTATCCTGTCTCATCTTGAAATTTTCTTTTCAATATAGTTATTATTATTAAGTCTGACTTGAGTTTAGTGCTTCTGTTAAAGAACATTCAATGCAATTCTTGCTGGCAAGCCAACAACGGGGGACCAAGGGCTAACGGAAGGTGTTTGTTTGGAAAGGAACACTTGCATTCACATGCAGATTGCAGACAATCAGAATATGTTCTTTGAGGATTTTGAGAATACTTATATTAAACTAGTGAATTCTGGTGCAAGGTGGAAAAGCATGTGATGATTTTGGAAGAGAAACATTAGGATACAGTTGTGTTTACAGAAAATAATTGTAAAATAGAAATGCCTTGATGTTGTTAGATGTGATTGATGAGTTTCCGAAGGCCTGTCATTGTTCATTAGGTTCTAATAGAAGTCAGAGAGGCCTGGAAGTGAAGTCAACATAATGTTTAAGTTCAGAAAATAAAGCCTTGCCTTTTGTACATTTGTTCTTTCCAGCACTGCATAGTCTTATCTGGTATTGGGTTTATGTTAGGCCTTTAATTGATAAAGTCTGTCAGGTTGGTAGGCCAACCTGGATGGCAGTTGTCCAATACTGCTGCTGCCAAGCAACGTTTAAGTTCCAACTTAACCCCCACTGGGCTTGATTTTGAGATTGCTTTGGGCTCTTCTGGGGAGGTTCTCATCCTAGATATGACCGAATGTGAGATCCGATTTTTATTATACTGCCTATTGTAAATAATGGATAACATAATTAAATTATTTGTGAGATTAAATCAATGTTGAATATGAAATCTCACTTTACATTATGGAATTTTTATTTACAATATGGTGTATATGAATTAGGATTGAGTATTTAAGAGATGCATAGAAAGCATTCGGTTGAAAAGAATGCAAAAGAAATAAAATGAAGTTCATGTATAAAAGAAACCTTATTGGTTGAAGTGTGAAAGGGAATAAATGCTGTTAGACAAATGAAGAACAAATGAGATAAAAGTCAATATTAGTGGCCGGAAGTGGCGTGGAGAGGAAGGAGAAAAGAAGAGAAAATTAGTCAAACAGACTGCAGCAAGAGGCTTCACCACCGTTCCTTTTTGGTTGCAGTTTCTTCGGGTTTTAATGCATGAAAGACGTGAAATGATAAAAGAAAACGGGATAAGAACAGGTGGTAGGTTCTAAGTGGATTTGAATGGCTATATAAGAAGAAATACATGAGGAAAACCAACTTAGCAAACTTAATCTTCTTTGGAATCCTACTCGCTCATTCTGTTTTCACTGCAAGCTCACATTTAGCTCTTCTGTTTCTCTCATATATGAGCCATGAAACTTCATCTTTTAGTTAGCCAAACCTTTCCTCCATCGTTGAAGAGCCAAGGAATAAGCAAAGTAAAGCTAAATGAGACAGAAAGCACCCTGTTTATGGAAGTGCAACTCAGTTAAGGTGAGTTCCATATTTCTATGGTTCTCTTGATATTCAATGGTAGATTTCTATGATTTTCAACGTAATAAACATAGATATAGCCTTGTTTTAGCTAAATCTTGTTAGAGTATATAAGAAACACGATGGGCGAACGGGGTTATCCAACTGCTTGCCAAATAGGCGAACAAAGAAATTGGGTACTTGCCCAAAGGATGAGGCAAGTTCAATGATGTGCGTGAATCTGCGATATACATATTTGCCAACATTTTGGATAATCAGACTGATCGCCCGAATGGACGAGGGCTTATGATCGCCCAAAATGTATGGAATTGATGATCGCCAAAAGGGCGAGAATGACGACTATTGTGATCGCCCATGTGGAATGTTAGTGATCGCCAATGAGGCGAGTAGGAAATAAAGAACTCGCCAAGTTGAAAGTACTTGTCTAAATGGACGAGGTCGCCAAGTGTTAGTTCAATTCATGGGGCGAGCCCACTTCTGAATAAAAAGCCACGAATGACGAACTGAGATGCATGAGCTTAGCGAGTTGAATTGTCGGGCGAGCTCCCATGTTGGGCGAACTCCCACGAATAAGCCAATAAATGACGAGTAATGTTGGGCGAATGGCGAGCTGTAGAGTAGTCACAAATCTCGCTAAAGTGTTAGAAAATATTAATAGTTTTAGAAAATATTCGAAAAGAAAATATTAATAGTTTTAATAAATTATTTTGCAGCCGGAAATTAAGGAATTGATAAAAGCGATTGGGAAGCAAGGCCACATAAGACCAGGTAAGAGAGATGTGTGTGAAGTGAATGCATTTCCTGTGAAGTTAAATTTTATGAAATTATTGAGAAATTGTTTTGGTTTATGACATGCATTAATTTGATAAATCGTTTTGATTTGGACGAACTGGTAAAGGGCGGGCGAGCCAATGGAAGGCGACCCCTTTTATGATATTTTGGGCGAGCGACCCTGTTTTAATTGAAATCCAGGCGAGCCAATGGAAGACGACCTCTTTTATGATGTTTTGGGCGGGGGAACCATGTTTTACTAAAATTTCGGGTAAGCCAAAGAAAAATGACCCAAGTTTTATAAATTGGGCGAGTTGACTAGGGAAGTACCCCGTTGGGCGAATTGACCATGGAAGTGCCACATATGGGCGAGTTGACCATGGGCAATGCCATAATGGGCGAACTAGCCATGGGGCGAGCCGCTATGAGCGAGCCAGTTTAACTTGTTTTTAAATGCTAAGGTTGGCGGGCGAACACTAGTTCACCGCAATGGGGGAATTAACCATGGGCGAGCCGCTATGGGCGAGTAGGTTTTAAATATGTTTTCTCAGACGAAAATTTGAGAAAATAATTGACTATTTTTATTTGTTTATTGTAAACAAAAAGCCTAAAACCTTTTTGGAAAACAAATCACTTTGAGGAAATGATGAAATTTATGAGATATTCCTTAAAGGTTAGTTATGAGATATAAATTGATTTTTTTGAGACTTTAGGCCCTAGTTTCATGCATTACTATTCACGTAACTGAATGACCCACCTGGGGCGATGGCTAGGGTCGATAGACCAATGGGTGCACCCCAGGGCGTCACAAGGCTGATGGACCCACCAAGTCATCAGAGGTCTCGAGGTCACCTGGCAAGTGAACCCGAGGACCACATATAGATTATGGTCATAAATCTAGCCGAGATAGCCGTGAGGGGCGATGGCCTACGGGTGCACCCCAAAAGCGGACGACTTGTGTTCTTGGGAGAATAATGAGAGCATGATTTATTTGTTGCCTAGTCTCAACTTATTGATTTCTGTTTACTGAGAGGATGTATTGAATCCTATTTACAATTTACTGCATTATATTGTAAACTGTTTAGCCAGTGATTTGAATATTAAAGACAGTTTACTATATCCACTGTTTTCCTATTGGGTATGCTGTTAGGAAAAAAATAAACTTATTTGGGGGATATAGTTTTATTGGTATAAGCAGCATACATCTTTCTTACTAAGCACATTGTCGCTCACTCCTTATTTTCCACTCCACAAATTATTGATTTCGGACTAAGGGAATTACCTTCCAGAGATTCGATATCGAAGGTACATTATTTTCTTTTATATATTCAGTAAAATTATACAGTACTACTTGAAATAGTAAGGGAATGTCTATACATCTTAAGGAATGAAAGTAACAATTCATATTTCCATATTAATACGAGGAATAAGAATACTAATTCTTATCAAAGTGTTAGGAGTTGTTAAGCATCACAGACAGCTCAATCGGTAAGTAAATATGGTTTATAAGTTAATATTATGTAATACTGTGGATTCGAGATGTTACACCGAGTGATTAAGAAAGAATTGCAACATAACATTTGATTCCATCCAGAACAAAAAATTGGCATGAGCTTGAAAATTAAGACCCTGAAAGACTTGAAACTCTAAAGTCTCTTAAAACTCACTGCTGGAGCACAGGATTAGTGAATTTCACATGCAACTGTCGCACTGTAATGCAAATTATGATTGATCAGTGTCCTCTGGATACCTGATAATAATTTTTGGGGGCAGAGAGTAAGACCAAATGCACGAAACTATAAAAAGGGTTTGCACTTTTTTACCCAAAAGCTCAAGTTTCTGTGATCAGTGATGACTGATCACCGAGCATAATTTCCAAAGAATAAGAAGAAATATTTGAAATAAACAGAGAGAAAAAAATATATATATAGACATTGATAAAACTGTACAAAAACATATGGTAGACCGTTAAACCAGATCTGAAATTGAAGCTATTAAACAAGGGCATACATCCAAAACTCGTACTACAAAACATTTTTGTAACTTTCTTGTTGTTTGTCAGTGTGGGTCAAGATTTAAATATGTAAACTCAGCTCCCATGTCCTAATCTTCCAAACTAACAGGTATTAGTATTTTATACCATTTAGGTTTCAAACACCAACCGGTTATTTCATTAATTTTGCTTTCTGACCAGTTCTTATTCCAAGGATTAGCAGTCGAACGACGCCATGCACGTGGAATTGAAAATCAATGTGAGAATACGCTTTCAAAATAATTGAGGAGATTAGATCAAATGAAAGTTTGAAGTATGGCTAACCTACATTAAATGAGCAAGATGAAGAGAGAGAGGAAAGCACTATTAGTCCCTGTATAATCTGCCATGGCCCCTCTGGGCTCCGGCCTTACCAGTTTTCACATAGGACAGGCTATGGAGGGACCAATGTCCTAATGCTTGTTGTCCCCACAAAGACAATGACTTCTCCAAGCTTTTTCAAAGATGATGCTTGAGAAAGTTATGTCTTTACCATCAACTCTAATGCTTGTATTCTCCAGCAATGTTATTTTTATCCTATTGTTTTTTAATGGGTTTGGGATTTTTGATGCAATAATAAATATTGTTTTTTTAAGGCTTAATAGCCAACTGTATCCTCAACGTTTGTCACAAAATAAAATTAAGTTCTCAACGTTTAAATGCATGAAAATCAGTCTTCAATGTTACAAAATAATTGAATTAAAGACATTTTCGTTAAATCTTTTAATTTCCGTTACTCCTACCAGTAATAAAACTTAACGAAAATGTTAAGATTTAACGGAAATATCCTTAATTCAATTATTTTGTAACATTGAGGACTGATTTTCATGCATTTAAAAATTGAAGACTTAATTTTATTTTGTGACAAACGTTAAAGATACATTTAAGTATTAAACTTTTTTTTATAATTCAGATATCACGAGTTTAACTAATAAAAATAGTCTTTTTATTAATAAAAAAATCATTGATTCAATCACAAAAATATTCTTTCTCTTAAAGCAAAAGAAAGACAATGTACATACGGACCCACTGAATGAGTTGCCCTTTTTATTATCATTTATATGTTGATTTATTGGTTGATAGTTGTATTTTTCGTACAAAGGATTTTGATTGGACTGATGCTATGTCAGAATTGTATCCCAATTATTGAAAGATAGAATACGAAAACGTGGGGTTATGGTAACTAGGTCATGCGTATATTATACGTCTATAAATGTATGCATAAATTCAATTCAATAATAAGAAGAATTAATCCAAGAAATGTGAAGCTTGGGCTAAGGCAGGCATACATTACAGCATCAAAGGGTGGCCGGTTGTATCGCTTTTACAGTCCGCAATAGATTTCCATTTGTAAATCCTCTCTTGAGAGAGACAAATTTCAAGGAAACTGATTTATTCCAACTCTTCTGTCTCCTTCAATCATTTTCCGACTTGCATAAGAGATAATTACTCCTAATATTAATTATTATTATTTCAATTAGTATGCATCAGTCCAACAACCTTATTGGCCATAGGTTTTTACTTGGTGATAATGAGAATGACTCGCATTTTTTGGATTAACCACTAATGAAAAGATTCCTTATCCCTAAAAGAAGATGCTCCTCAATATTTGTATTTTATTATATAATTAAAAACTCGAAATCAATATTAAAATTGTTTGAATTAGAACTTAAATTTTATAATATATCTCATAAATATTCTTAAATCTAAGCCACTCGATCATCTTTTTCTGAATAAGGTATTTTTATTTTTCATGTTTGATTTCAGAATATTGATAAAATTATCTATGATTATTAATGAAAAATAGGTTCAATCGATAAATTCATTGCACAATTTGGGTTCAGTGTACGAACAAAGTTAGTAAAAGAATTGAAAGTTTGAAATTTTTTTTCTTTAGGGTTCATCAAGGTGAAAAAACATGAAAGGTTTTCCAGCTATGGGTGGGCACTGCTTAGCTAGCCAAGAAACTGGATAAGATGAGAGAAGCATGAAAGCAAAGCCCAAGGCCTAACTAATCCGAACATGGCACGAGTTAAGGAGAAAAAGTGACCAAGAACTGAAGTGGGACTCAAAAAGGGTCCCAGTTCACACGTGCAAAGCCAATGAAGGTAGCCAACCAGGAAGGGCAAGGGAACATGCATTTATGAAGCTCACAATGCTCTTGCACCTCTGCCACCTGCGTTGGCCTTCTGCTGCCTCTCCCACCAGCTTCTCCCCATTTGCACCATGCATGTGGGTCATCCTCCCTTTGAACTTTCAACTTTCAATTTTGAATTTTGCGATTTCTCTTTTTAATTTAATATTAAAAATTATTACTTTAGTTATCAAATACCAGTTAATAACTTTTTTATTGAATGATTAAGATAAAAATTATGGCATGTTGTAAGATTCAAATCTAACTAATAACCATTCCCAACAATCAATTATTAAAAAGAAAAATCGAATATTATAAATAATATCCTAATTAAAGTAATTCAAATGAGTTTGAATATTGATTCAAATTGTTTTATCTTTATTTTTAAAGTATGAAAATTGTACCAATATCGAAAACAAGTCGGACATTTGAGTTTTAAAATCTATCTGTATTTCTCTTAACTAAACGTTTGGTTTAAATGATCATACCTTTATTTTTAAAACAATAAGATTTTGCAGGTATTGAAAACAGATTTGATGTTTGAATCTAAATATCTACATTTTTTGTGCTTCTTCGGATAAAAAAACTTATATCACATCAAAAAATAAAGTAATTTATACAAGATTCAACCATCATCATAGTATAACGAGACTAGCTAAATTTTATGATGGACAAGTTTGACAAAAACCGAACATAACCAGAAATCTTATCTTGTGGCTTGGCTTAAAGGCATTTCTGCTTGCCTTATCATTTGGCCATTTAGGTGATGCAGTTTATTAAGCAAAGCAATTCCTCTGGTTTGACTATAATTGGTATAAACTAATATATTCCATTTTACTGTGATTATTAAAGTGCACTGAAAGCTAAGAAAAATTCAATTTTCTTTTTTTAAATTAAGAAAGAAAACATTTTAACAAAAATTATGCTTCATTTGAATAGACGATGAAAAATATTTTCTCTATATCAAAATTACAATTAAAAGAAAATTTAATCCTTTTTATGTAGAAATTTTTAAATATAAATTTTCAAAATTCAAATTTCGTCTAGGCAACTTCCTAAATAAATTTTGTAATTAGTAGGTAAAGTTGTCAAGCATCCCTTTCTTTCTTTCTTTCGCTGGAATACCCCTTACCTAAGATATGACAATTAAAAGAAAATTTAGAATAGTCTTGCTTACCATATTTCATTTTCTTAAATATTTGTCAAGAAACTACTTGATTACTCACAATTTTTTTGTAGCTTTAGAGTTCAAAATATATATAAAAAATGCGTAATTTAAATTTGTTCCTAAGTTGGATGATTGGATTAAAATTGTATCAAATAAGATCTTTTACAATAGTTTATGTAAATTTCTCTTTTATTGAATAATTTTGTTTTCTTGCCATATTGAGATTTGAGAGAACAAGTTTAGTTAACGTGAATATATCAGACATAAAAGATTGGGAGTTCAAACAAACATGGTGTTGGTGTGTGTCGGTTACGTACAGTTACATCCAACACTTAAGCCTGATTGATCGGTCTGTCGACGGTCGATTTTCCCCCGTTCTGCCTCCTCCTTGTTGCAGTCCGACCGTCCATATATAAAATTGGTAAGAAGAATCAGATGCCATTCGTTTTAACTAGACAGCCTCTGTATTAAACTATATAAGCTGGATTAATGATTATTATTATTATTATTATTTTGTGTTTAGATCTAACGCAGGCTTTAATCTTGATTTAATTCAAACTAAATCAAATTCAATTGAGTAATGTGGTTGCACATGCAACTTTATTGTCACCTTCGAGTTTAATAAATAGTAAAAGCAAATACTTCATACTTGTTATGGCCCTTTACTTATTATTTAGTTATGAAAAGAATGATTCTAAGCGAAGATATTCCACGTTTGAAAATCAATGCATTACTCTTTTTCTTTATTTGAAAAATATTAAATTGGTAACAACCATGTGATCCATTGATAAAATATCCAGCTTTCAATTTCAGTGATTAAGATACGCTTGATAAACTTAATTGAAAAAAACAAAACTTTTATTCACATATTAAACAAAATTGCAAGTAGGCTTGATAATTTTATAATTTTAGACTTGACGTTTTTAACTACGATGATATTACATAAGAACAATACGAAAAAAGATTGTATTGAATTTGATAAGAATTAAAAAATCGATTTGATGTTTAACATGTTTATATGAATTGTGATACTATAATTTATTGTTTTACCCAACCTAACATGAAATAAACATTATGCAAATATTCAAATTATTTTATCTACTTACAAAGACTTTTAGTACTAATATATATAAAATAATTATTCAATACATTATTAATGATGTTTTTAGATTCTACAAACGAGGTTAAGACGATAACATATTCCCAGATGTCTTTAAAAAATGTTAAAAATAAAAAAATCAAATCAAATGAGACATATATCATCATCCTAATTCCGTTTGTAAAATTTAAAAACTGTATTGTTAATGTATAAAATAATTATCATATATATATATATCTTACATTTTGATATAACATTTTTTGTTACAAGGGAAATATTAAATAACTGAGGATGTGGGTGTTTGGATTCGAACCCAAGACTTACAATATGCCATAACTCATCATTAGCCACTAAGTCAAGTGGTTGTTGGCGTCTTGATATAACATTCACTACTTATTGAAAAAAATTATTTATTTGAATATTTATTTGATGATTAAAAATTAAAAAATAAAATAGATATATTTATTTGATTACAAAAAATAGATATTCATCTCTAGTCTTTTTTTTGAATAGTACAATTTCATTCAAGATTACAATCATAATTAGCATAGTATATTTAATGGACCGATAACTTGTTGAACTGGTAAATACAAAGAACAATAACAGACTACAAATAACAATAATAAATTAAAACATCAAATCTACACTTTGTGGGACTTGAACTTAAGACTTCAAAAGTCTTTAATGACAAATTAAGAATTTTTAAGAGTAAGTTTAGGATTATCCTGGAAATAAGTGTTAATGGATTTAACGGGCATGCCTACCCAAAACGTGGTTTTAGTTTCAAATAGATTTTTACAGAAGGACCTGAAATTACCAAAATCCAAAATGAAAGCTCTGTATTTTATTAATTTTGCAATTTAGTTCGAATGCAAAATTTACAATGGTTTGAAACTTTTTGAAGCACCAAAAAGTCCCGCCAGTTTCAAATTTATTATGCTTTTGCTTGGGCATCGGCAATTTGTGATCGTCGTGCTTCAGTGTTTTTTTGGCCAGGGTCATGCTCCAGTCAACAACTCAATATTAATGACCTTAGCTCACCATGACGCAAACCAGGCGCTTGCCTGGCCAACCATGCGCATTTAATTTTGTTCAGGATGCAATTGCAAAATTCATCCTTAACATTGCCCCAATTTTAATTTTATAAAAACCCAAGTACTCATTGGCAAAACAATAAGAGAAAAAAACTATTTTTAATAGTGAGAGAGTGGGTTAGTTACTTAACCGTCGGTTTAAAACCGTATAAAAGCTGTAGTAACTTCGTAACCGTATTTGGTATTTGGTAATTGGGGGGTTATCTTTTGAAATAGAGTGAGCTGGAAATGGATTTGATGGCCGCAGGTATAAAAGACCTTTCAACCTTCAAAAAAAAAACAGAAACCATACAAATTACAGACAAAAAAACAAAAAAAAACAAATTAAAAAAAAAAACAAATTTTCAAATTCCAAATATTTTTTTTTGAAGATCTTCCTGTTTAGAGCCCTAGATCCTCTAATCTTCACTGTTTATCTTACTATCTTCCTTCCTCAGATCCTTTCGTCTTTCTTCACTGATTTCTCTCGTTAATCTTCTCGGCTTCATGGAGTTTTGATTTGTCGCACGCTTTACGAGGTAAGAAAGAAAATATGTAAAACTTAATAACTTATTTTTCTCTCTCTTTTTTAAAAGAAATTATTGTCTGTTTGGTTCCTGAGAAAGACCGAGGGATTTCATGTTTGTTTTTGGTGAGAGTAGATCAATGTGAAGCGAAATGTGTTCGTTGTTTGATGACGCTGAAGATCTCTGTACTCATTGTAGTTTTACTATACTTAAAGCATTTGTTTTACTCGGTTTTCACTGATACGATTCCGCTTTTTTAAAATTTAAAAGTAACTACTGATATTTTCAGTTCGATTTTTGTTCACAATTTATCTGCAAATATAAGATCTAATTTAGTTTTATTATTTTTTTGCTAATTTTCTTAAATTTTATAGCTAAAAGAATTATATATGCGTTAAATATTTTTGAAAAATCGATATTTGATGTCTTATTTATCGTTTTGAAGTTGAAATAGATGAATGTGGATAGAAATAGACTAATGGAAATTAGTAAGATAATTCTAAATAGACTCAAAATTTTTTTTCTATGCACCATTCTCCTCCTACTTTACTGTTCAAATACAAAGAAAAGTGAGTGTAAAAAGAAAAAAATTGGGTGTATGTAAAATCCTTCAATTAGTAAATATTATATAATATGTAAATGCTGTTAGGGTTTGAGAATTTTAAATTAGTTAAAGTGTTAATTCCTTTGTTTGTTTGGTTTGTTCCTGTTAAAGTGTGTGATGGATTTGGATAATCTCTTGTCTGTGGATGGGCTTGAGGTTGCCCATCAAAATGGTGTTTATCCACAACTTCGAGTATCTGGGGACGACAGTGGTATTACAGATAATGTTAATTGGAATGTTGAGGAAACCGTCAAGACTTATTTGCAGAATGGAATGGATGACAATGTAACAACTGGGGAAGTTATAGAAGCATCGAATGACTTTGTGGAAAACAATGGATTGACTGATTCTAAGGTAGTAGGCCTTGCATTCTGTTTGAGTGCTCTCATTAGTTACTATTAGTCTGATTTCATTTTCACGAGTGTATCTGTCTTACAGGAAGGTGTAGTAAAAGATAGTGTGAAGCAATCCAAACCTCAGAAAGCACAAGGTAAGACCAAGAATGAGAAGCCTTCTGGTCCCAAAAATGTTTCTTCAGCTTTAGTGAAGAAAAGAAAAGACGGAAAAAGTGCAGAGACTACATTAACAGCTTCTAATGGTGGTTCTGTTGCTTCAAAATCAACTCTGAAACAACCTATTAAAAGTAGATCATTTAATGAAAGACAAGGCAATGCATCCAAGGTTAGAGTTGATAGTACTACTGATTTCTTTTTCTATGCATTTTTCTGTCGTTCTGTTTTTTTTTGTTTGGTTATTACTGTTCCTACCTTTCTGATCATTGCTATTCCTCTCTGCTCTGACAGCTTGCTGAAAAACCTGATGCAGCCTTCTCTGAAGGCACTATGTACGTGCTACTAGTGCTTATGTTGAAATTTCTTTGATCTTTTTTGTTCTTTCATGCAGCCTTCTGCCATTATTATTGATTTTGCTAACCAACTGAGAGGGGAAGCTCTTAGTGGCCACCTTTCATCTGTTTAATTTCCCCTGAAAGACTCTGCTAGATGATGACAGATTATTCCTCTTGCCATTTCTGAACTGTTCTATTATGTATTACAGGGAAAAACCTAAGCTGAAGCCTCTGAAGAAAGGACCTCTTAGTAAAGCTGAAGGAGACACAGAGTCCTCGTATCCTTTTCAGTTTGAAATTTTTTTGTTATTGCTCTGTTTGGGACTATGGGTTGAAATGCGTAGCTATTTGAGTTCCCTTTGCACTCGTCTGTAGGTATCTATTTTTTAACTGACATGTTTTGTTTATCCATAATTGCTTCATGGAAGCCCCACGGCAGATGATACCAAGCCTCGTAGGCATGGTACTCTTCCAAATTATGGTTTCAGTTTCAAGTGTGACGAACGGGCCGAGAAAAGGAAAGAGGTTAGAGATTTATATTATATTGTCGAGATTTTATGTCTACTATTCTTGCAGCACTTTAATTTAACTTCTAAGTCTTTCACCATTGTGTTGTGCAGTTCTACACTAAACTTGAGGAAAAGATTCAGGCAAGGGAAGAAGAAAAGAGCAACTTGCAAGCCAAGTCCAAGGTGTTATTTTGTGAATGTAATGGCATATGCTTCAGAATTGTTTTTTTTCTTTTCATAACAATATTTCAATTTTCTGCCAGGAAACTCAAGAGGCTGAGATTAAGATGTTTAGGAAGAGTTTGAACTTTAAAGCAACTCCAATGCCCAGCTTCTATCAGGAGCCTCCACCTCCTAAGGTGGAATTAAAGAAGGTTAGTTGAATGTACAAGTGCCACTGCCTTTCTGCAAAATGCATATACATTGTTGAGTTGGAAGTTATACCTGTATCAACATTTGTTGTTAGTTGGAGTTGATACATTTAACTTGTAACATTTTGAACTGGTTAACAATTAAATTGATGTTGTGATAATTAGTGAAAGGCTTTCTGAGTGAACCTGGGAGCATATAATTGATATATTTCAGACGTGGGGTTGAACTTTGAAGGGATAAATTTCATATAGTCTTTCATACTTGATGTATAATGTTGAAAGATACAAACATAGATTTTCCATTGGTTTTTGGTACTATGCTGGAATTGGTCAATCCCTGTTAGACTAGGCCATGTCATCTGCCTTTTTTTGGAGCTGCCTTGTACCATTAATTACGCCTATTAAACAGTGCCAAGTAATATCAGAGATACTTTATGTTAAACATTGTAGCCAAACTTCTTTCATCTTAAAATATCCTAGTTTGGCCATGATGTTTTCAGATGTTGACACATTTATTCTGGTAGGTAGTACAACTTCACTTTTAAGTGACAACAAGGGAGAATATTTCTTTGGACCAAGATTTAAGTGCTTCAGTTCAACCTCGTGAATGGATAACTTTGAATTGAACTCTGCTATAAGTTGCTTTGGTCCATTCCTCACTTCACTGACCGCTTTATTTTTCCTTTCTTGAGTTTGTGGACACATTCATCATTTATAATCTTATAATTATATATTTGCATGTATAATTCTATTTTTAACAATAAACATGCTAACTGTAGTCAGACTTTATTGCTCTTTTTCTCCATCTGCTATTGCCATTTGGAAGCATTGAATTTCTCAAGACTCGCAACATTGATCTTTCTCTATTACCTGGATGCAGATACCACCAACAAGAGCTAAATCTCCTAAGCTTGGTAGAAGGAAAAGCTCAACTCCTTCAGACTCTGATGGAAATAGCAATAGTGGCCATGAATCAGGCCGGCTAAGTCTGGATGAGAAATCATCTCAGGGCATCTCTGCCAAAGTAATTTCTCCTGTCCATGCAAAGAAGCCACAGCGAAAATCACTTCCCAAACTGCCTTCTCAGAAGACCAGTTTGTCGAGTGCAACAAATGGGGAAAAGACATCCAAGGCATCCAATCAGGGAAAGTTAGCCTCTTCTAAAGCAACTACTGAGGGAAAGATAGCCTCATCTAAAGCAACAAATGATGAGAATGCCACCTTATGTGATGTGACAAATGAAGAATTATCTCCAATCCAACAGCAGGAGGCAACTTCTACAGTTGATTCATTTGGAAGTCAGCCTGACATGGATCGAGGACCAGTGGTTGGAGAGCAAGGACAGTTGGACTTCGTACGAGAGTCCATTTCACTGGAGCATGAAGCATGATAATGGTATCATGAGGATGTGCATATACAAAGCTCTTGACCTCATATTGCCTAAATAAGGATGTCTAAGACTGAATTATTTGATCATCAAGGCATGAAAATTCTACAGTAGGGGTTATGATGTTGTCGTCTCCAATATCCAGCAGCTTGGTTGTTTCGTGTGTTGCTTGCAAAGGTTGCTATGCTTGTTGTTAGGATTCTGCATTCCTGTTTGCAGCACTGTATGTCAATCTTTTTCCAAGTTGTCCTAATTTATGTTGTTTAAGGATGGCTTACTGAATATATTTTGGAAAATTTTTGGAGTTGTCTGCTGTTGCTGTTACCAACCGAATAGGGTCTGTCTGAACCCGCTGAACAACTTGGTATTGTGAGTTAAGTTCATTTTAAAGTTCTGAGTCTGCTACGTTGTGTAAATGCTTTCTGTCTATTCTATGAAAACTGGTGCCTAGATTATTTTGTTGAGATTAGATTAGCACTGTGAGCATCCGCCAACAATCCGCCAACAATGCCACGATCGACTTTCAGGTAATACTCCGACGGACAGTATTATGTTCAATGATTGAAAAATTGAAATGTTTTCTGCTTTCTCTCAATAATTTCTGTAAGAATAGCGGTAAGCCTTTACCGGAGTAGAGGCAGCTACAACAGATTATACATAGAAGCTTGGCCCCTTTCAGTTTTAATGGGTGGGAAGAGAGGGTAGAAGTGGTAAGTGAGTGGGATTCGGATTAGGGCATTTCAAGTTATTTTTAGTAAATAATAACCCGAAGCCTGATGTCTGTCCCAAAATAAACCCAAACCGAAATACTCTCTTAAGCCAGTTGAGTTCGAATTTGTGACGGTGAGGTGAATATCGGGAATACTGATAAGGACGTTGTAGGGGAACTTACGAGAAGAAAGGGCGTGCACGAGGGCTGCAATTTTGGACCACATGGGGACAACAATGACAGCGAGGAATAGCCAATTATCAGCAAAGCAAAAAGTTTGAGAATATCTACAACAAAAGCAAGACGAGTATAAAAAAAGGGGGATCAACCGTGTAACTCAGGGCAGAGATTCTGACTTTAACAAGGTTTGGCATGCATGGTTGTCAAGAAAACCATGGACAAAGTGATACCCACGGAAAATGAAAAACTTTCTGCTTCAAATCTCATTGGTTGGGTTATAGAATTTGAATCCATTATTTTAAACATTTCTAGCTAACTAGATATCCAGATTCAAGCCAAACATATGATCTAAGTTTCGTAGCTTATATATATATTTTTTAAATTACTAGATGTTCTGATATTATATTAGATATAAGATTAATTTTTGCTCCCGTTGCATGGTTAGTATTGGATCAATAGAATTTGTTTTGATTAGGATTTGAACACAAAATTTTTTATTATGAATTGTCTTCGTTTAAGAACTTAGTAAGATTTTACACTGTTAAGCTAAAATTTTGGGTTGTAGCCTTTATATATATAAATATTAAATTCTTAATATACCTTCAACTTTTTTGATCCTAAATCTATTTAGCTCATCCTAAGAAAATATTATGCGTGTAAATCTTTTCATATTTGTAACTTTTACAAATCTGATCAATAATTCAATATGCATATCATTAGAATTAATATTCAATTAGCAATTTGTTATAACTTATAACCTATGTATCTTTCCAGGCATGTCCATTTTTGTAATAACCTTTAATGTGAAGGATTACACAAGCCAAGCATTGAGGTTGAGAATATGTATATAAAAAAATTTATTTCTTACACCACTGGTTTAATAGCCGAGATTAGGGTTTAAGAGTAATGTTTCATACCCATTATCCCATACAAGAAAAGAATTTAGTTCTGTACACTGTACAACTAAATTTAGTTCAAAGAAAATTTCGTTTCAGAAATTTCTATGAACATGCATACAGAATGGTCTCGTTTTTTCATAACGAAGACATCAAAAAAAAAAGCCATAAGCAAAAGTTTAACACAAAGCAGCTGCTAAGCGAGGACCTCCCTGGGAAAATTGGGCATGTCGCTGGGGTGTGTTCTAGCACCATTGATTTGATGTTCATTCTTCTGCTTATCTTTCCCTTCTTCTTCTTCAACAGTCCAGAGATATCGAGCATAAGATGCAAGAACATGGCTGCACTAACAATTCCAAGGTCCATGAATAGGAAGAAAACAAGATGGTTTGTGGGAATTCAAAGGGATGGAAGAAGTTTGACCAGTCATGAGGTGAAGCCTCGACAGCTCGATCAAAGAAAGATTGAGCACGAGCTCCATCGCCATGGTTAATCCATATCAAATCTCCATATATGGATAACATTTCGCCGTCGTCTGGTTTCACCAGAAACGCTCTATCGCAATATTCTTCGGCTTTCAAAAGATCACCTCGTACCTAATAAATCAAACGAAATAACTAGCAAATAAGAAATGAAAAACAATCAAATCAACCGATAAAAAATTTTGATTTCTAATGTTTTGTCTCACCTCTTTCAAGAATTTAGTGTAGTTTGTGAGAAGAATAACAGATGATGTTAATCATCTGGAATCAGTACAAGCTACAGAGCAGCTTCCACATGAGCCGATGCAGAAGACTTAGCATTTGAAGTTAGTTAGTTAGGAAAGTTAGTTGAAGTTAGTTTTAAGTTAGTTGACTTCTGATATAACTGCTATTGACTACTTTCATAAAGCTTTGTATATAAACCTTTGTACAGAGTTAATATTCAGTTTTTTCCTTCCTGATTAATCAATACAACATCTTCTTGATTTCTTCAAGAATTAGTTCCTTAATATGGTATCAGAAGTGGATTAATTCTTCCAGAATTCATCCGAGAATCTTTCTTTTCTTTCTTCCCCTGACAATGGCAGCCAATACCAACACAGCCAATGCAGCCAGAGCAACTGCAGAAGATCCTTCCAATCCTTTCTTTCTTCATGCCAGTGAGAATCCAAGTTTGGTTTTAGTTTCTCCAATATTGAATGGTTCAAATTATCATTCTTGGGTTAGGTCCATGAAAATGGCATTGTTGTCTAAAAACAAACTCAAATTTGTGGATGGAACCATCAAGATCCCAGCCAAAACTGATCCTACTTTTGCTGCTTGGGAGAGATGCAACACGATGGTCTTATCTTGGATTCTTCATTCAGTGTCATCTTCTATTGCTCAAAGTGTGATCTGGTTAGATACGGCAAAAGAAGTCTGGAATGATCTCAAGGATCGGTTTGCACAGGGGATGCTCTTCGAATTTCTGATTTGCAAGAGGAAATCTATTCCTTTCACCAAGGATCTATGAATGTTACAGATTACTTCACTCATCTTAAGATTCTATGGGATGAACTATTGAATTTGAGGGTTATTCCTTCCTGTGTTTGTGATCCTCAATGTTCTTGTGAAGCACTGATAGTTGCAAGAAAATACCAGCAGCATGATCAAGTGATTCGATTCTTGAAAGGTCTGAATGAATCTTTTGCCACTGTCAAATCCCAGATTATGCTTCTGGATCCTCTTCCTCCACTCAACAAGGTCTTTGCTCTCGTGGTTCAACAGGAAAGGCAAAACAACTCTGTTGCTTCTTCAAGATCCATTGAGTCTAGTGCCTTCACTACCAAGGCCTTTGTGGCAGCCAATCAGCACTCCCTCCCTTACAAGAAACAACAGTTTTCTAACACCAAGAGGCCATTCTGCACTCATTGTGGTTATCAAGGCCACACCATTGACAAGTGTTACAAGAAACATGGCTATCCTCCAGGATATAAGCCAAAGCCAAGGGTTACAAGCAAGATTAATCAAGCTGAAATCCAGAATTATGACAGTTCTGACATGAGTAAACCTGGAATAGTTGATGAGGTTTCTCCAGCAACCTTCACTAAGGACCAATATGATCAGATAATTGCCATGCTTCAATCCAGTCAGCTAACTCATTCTCCGGGTCAATCATGCAAAGTCAGTAAATGCCATTTTCAATCCATTACCTGATAAAGAGGGTATGCATATAGCTACTTGTTCCATCACTGAGTCTTCCCATAGTTCTACCTGGATATTCGATAGTGGTGCCACAGACCATATTATCTCTTCCCTTTCATTTTTTGACACTTACAAACCTACTAGTAACACCTTAGTTAAATTACCAAATGGCAATTTAGTTGAAGTTAGTCATATTGGTACTGCTAAAATCTCTTCATTAACACTAACAGATGCATTATTTGTTCCCAACTTTTCATTCAATCTCATATCTGTTAGTAAGTTGTCCAAATCCCTTAATTGTTTGGTTATTTTTCAACATGATTTCTGTTTTGTGCAGGATCTCAAGTGCTGGAGGATGATTGGTTTGGGTAGACAAGAACATGGCCTTTACAGATTGGTCAATAATCACAGTAGCCTCAAACCTGCTCTTCCTTATCTTTTATCTTCTCCTAATCAATGTACTGCTATGCCAAATACTATTGATTTGTGGCATTTTCGTCTAGGACATGTATCTCATCCTAGGATTCGATTTCTTCAAACCTTGGATTCATCCATTTGTACAAATAAAAATCTGATATGTGAAACTTGTCATTTTGCAAAACAGAAACGAAATTCTTTCCCAGTAAGCACATCTGTTAGTACCAAATGTTTTGACTTAATTCATGCTGATATCTGGGGTCCATATCACATTGCTTCTATATATGGACATCACTACTTTTTGACCATTGTAGATGACTACAGCAGAGCAACATGGACATATCTTCTCAAGAACAAATCAGAAACTAGATTTTGCATTGAGGAATTCTGTAATATGGTTGAGACTCAATTTTCTACAAAGATTAAATGTCTTCGATCAGATAATGGTCTAGAGTTTCAAATGACACAATATTTTTTATCAAAAGGCATCTTACATCAAACTTCTTGCATTCAAACACCACAACAGAATAGTGTGGTTGAAAGAAAGCATCAGCATATTTTGAATGTTGCTAGGGCATTAAGGTTTCAAGCATCTTTACCAGAAAATTTTTGGTCAGATTGTGTTTTGCATGCAGTTTATCTTATTAATAGAATTCCCTCTCCAGTAATTCAATACATGACACCATATGAACTACTCTACAACAAGAAACCAACATACTCTCATCTCAAAGTCTTTGGCTGTCTCTGCTTTGCATCTACCTTAGCAAATCCTAGGCCAAAATTTTATCCCAGATCTCAGAAATGTATTTTTCTCGGATTTCCAAAAGGTCAAAAAGGTTTTAAGTTGTACAACCTTGAATCCAAGAGTATCTTTGTGTCCAGAGATGTCATCTTCTATGAACACATATTTCCCTTTCAATCTAAACATCATATTCCTGATTCATCATCATCTAATTCTACTCACTTTGTTCTTCCTATTTCTGTCAATGATTCAATTTCTCCAGAACCTATCTTCAATCCTGTTCCTACCTTACAGCCTGTTATTTCTTCTAATACCACTACTGATGTTCCTTTACATTCATCAAACTCTGAGTCCAGTACCTCCATCACTCATAATTCTCCTCTTTCAGCACATATAATACCTCATAGAAGATCTTCTCGACCTAGAAATGCTCCATCATACTTACGTGACTACCACTGTAATTTGGCATCTCTTGATACTCAAATAAATCATACTCCTGCCTTCAGATCTTCACAGCACAGTCAAGGTACTCCTTATTGCCTCTCTAATGTATTATCTTACAGTAGACTTTCCTCTTCTTATAAGGCATATTCTCTACAACTATCATCAGTCATTGAACCTAGAACTTACAATCAAGCCATTAAGCATGAAGGCTGGAAAACAGCTATGCAGGCTGAACTTGAAGCTTTGCAATTAAACGACACTTGGGACATAGTGACACTACCACCCAACAAACAAACAATTGGCTGCAGGTGGGTGTATAAAACCAAACACAAGGCTGATGGCTCCATTGATAGACTAAAGGCAAGGCTAGTGGCTAAGGGCTATACACAACAACATGGCATTGACTACCTTAATACCTTCTCACCAGTTGCCAAAATGACTACAATAAGGACACTATTAGCTGTTGCTGCTGCTAAAAACTGGCATCTTCAACAACTTGACATAAACAATGCCTTCCTCCATGGTGATTTGACAGAAGAGGTCTATATGGATCTTCCTCCTGGTTTCTCCTCTACTTCTCCTAACCAAGTTTGCAAGCTTAAGAAGTCTCTATATGGTCTTAAGCAAGCCAGCAGACAATGGTATGCTAAACTTTCTGATGCACTACTCAACCAAGGATTTCAACATGCTTCTTCAGATTCCTCTTTGTTTCTCAAAAAGGATGGTTCTTCTTTTATTGCACTCTTGATCTATGTGGATGATGTTATTTTGGCTAGTAACAACATCACTTTCATCTCTGCTATGAAAGCTTATTTGGATGCAGCCTTCAAAATCAAAGATCTGGGAAAATTGCAATTTTTCTTAGGCCTTGAAGTTGCTCGATCCAGCACTGGGATCAACCTCTGCCAAAGAAAATATGCACTGGATATACTTGAAGACTTTGGCTTCCTTGGTTGTAAGCCTGCCAAGACTCCCATGTCTAATTCTCAGAACAAGTCCATTTATACTGCTGCTCCTCTGCTTTCTGATACCTCTTACTACAGAAAGCTCATTGGCAGACTCCTTTACCTCACCACAACTAGACCAGACATCTCATTTGCCGTCCAGCAACTCTCTCAACACCTTGATAAACCTACAGAGCATCATGTTATAGCAGCACATCGGATTCTCCGGTACATTAAGTCCTCCCCAGGCAAAGGTCTCTTCTTTCCTGCTGTTTCTGGCCTTCACTTAAAGGGTTTTACAGATTCTGATTGGGCTGCATGTCCCATCTCTCGAAGATCTATCACTGGCTTCTGCATTTTTCTTGGACCAGCTTTAATTTCCTGGAAATCTAAGAAACAAGCCACTATCTCTAAATCCTCTTCAGAAGCAGAATATCGTGCAATGGCATCTGCTACTTGTGAGTTGCAATGGCTTCACTACCTTCTGCAGGATCTTCAGATTATGCACCCTCAACCTGCTGCCTTGTTCTGTGACAACAA
The DNA here is from genome assembly GCA_031772115.1 of Heritiera littoralis. Taxonomy (NCBI): domain Eukaryota; kingdom Viridiplantae; phylum Streptophyta; class Magnoliopsida; order Malvales; family Malvaceae; genus Heritiera; species Heritiera littoralis. Next base: position 1,574,335 of record JAPDPK010000003.1, read on the forward strand.
ATCAGCAATACACATTGCTGAAAACCCAGTGTTCCATGAGAGAACCAAACATATCGAAATCGACTGCCACATTGTCAGAGAGAAACTCAAATCTGGGATCATACACCTGCTACATGTTTCTTCTTCAGACCAACTAGCCGACATGTTCACTAAGCCTCATACATTCTCTTCTCTCTCGTCATTCATTTCCAAACTGGGCCTACAACATCTGTATGCTCCAGTTTGTGGGGGGCTAACAGATGATGTTAATCATCTGGAATCAGTACAAGCTACAGAGCAGCTTCCACATGAGCCGATGCAGAAGACTTAGCATTTGAAGTTAGTTAGTTAGGAAAGTTAGTTGAAGTTAGTTTTAAGTTAGTTGACTTCTGATATAACTGCTATTGACTACTTTCATAAAGCTTTGTATATAAACCTTTGTACAGAGTTAATATTCAGTTTTTTCCTTCCTGATTAATCAATACAACATCTTCTTGATTTCTTCAAAAATTAGTTCCTTAATAAAGAAGGGTTTCTCCAGGGTAAGTTTTGATCATATTCTCGTAATATTCGTCCATTCTTTGTTTCCCTCGATCCCAAGTTCCAAACCCTTCTACTCCACCTCCGCCACCAGCAGAGCCACCAGCGAGAGTGAGGGTTGAGATGCTGAAATCTTCTTCTTTAACCGAATCTGGAGACTCAGACACCATGGGACTGACAGGTAGCTTTTGTCTTTTCGGAATGGCAATTTGCCTCATGTTGCCATCTGACGACGTTCTTTGGATTTTGTTGACCGGTGAGGCTGTCAAGGAAACCGGTTTTGATGGGATCCAGTGACCGGAGCCAGCCGCGGAGGAGCACGGAGGAATGCACGTCTGCAGGATCGGTGTTGATGAGCTTCGTAGAAGCATTTTCGCTGCTTTTTTTCTCTTGTTTGATGAAAGCTCAAGCGATTTACGTCACTGGAAACCCTTTTCCAGGAGACTTAAACTAAAGGAATAATACATGCACTGAATCAAAATCAAGATGTTTTCATGGTGACAAGAATTGAGATAGACGAGATACACAATACGTAAAGAAGCTTGGTGATCAGTCTCATATAGACACTTTCCTGGAAAATCGAATGGTAGAAAATGTAAAACATATATAAAAGCTCGTGAAAACGAAAAAATAGGCGGAGAAGAGTCTAAACCCTTGGATTTTGGCACGTTATTTATATGCTAACTTGTCTTTTAAGTCTATTTCTGTCGTGTGGAAATCTGTCCTGACCTTTTCTTGCAAAAATATGGGATTCCATGCTCAAGAGCTCGGAGGGTTTTGTTTTTGCTGTCAAACATGTTCAAAGACAAGAAGAACAGTTCAAATCTTAAAATTTTAGAGAAATTACCTTCCATGTTTCATATTGATTACTTTATATGGATCATAAAATCAGTGCATTAGACGATTTCAACCTCAGTCAATCACAATTTGATTCAAATGAACAGACAGCTAGCGGCAGTCCCTCATCCTTGGGATTACGTTCAGTCAACTTCCTTGATGTTAGATGTGTCCAACCCACATTAATTATTAGAGTCCTACTTGGAATCAGTTAGGGATTTGTTTTTTCTCTATATAAAGTGTTGCAGAAACAATTTGTAAAGACAGAGTGAGAAGTCTATTTTGGTGAGAGGCGACACAAGAGAAAAAAAGTAAGCTTTAGGCTTTGTGATATTTTTCTTGTTCCATAGAGAGAGCAAAGGGAGAGATAAGCTTGTACAACAATTGGATATTCTTTGGGTAGATTATCTTGGTGAATCCAAAGAGATAAACGTTATTGTTTTTAGGCCAATTGTTGGAACCCTGAGCTTTGGGCAAAAAGCCTAGGGTCTTGAAACTTTGTAATTTGCTTATTTCTCATAGTGTATAATTTGTGGCACGGGAGGCTGGCACACATGACTGAGAAAGGGTTAAAGATTTTGGCGAGGCAGTCCCTTATTCCCTCAGCCAAAGGTATTTCTCTTAACTCATGTGATTATTGTTTATTTGGTAAGCATCGTAGAGTTTCTTTTAGGAAGATTTCTAAAAGAAAGAAAAATAAACTTTAGTTAATTCATTCTGATGTATGTGGTCCCATAGAAGTAGAGTCATCAGGTGGTAATAGATATTTTGTTACTTTTATTGATGATGCTTCATGAAAAACTTGGTTTTATATGTTGAGAAACAAAAGCCAGATATTGCAGTATTTTCACAAATTTCATGCCATGGTGGAAAGGATGATAGGATTATCCTTAAAGTGTATTCGTACAAATAATGGTGGTGAATACACATCGAAAGACTTTGAAGCCTACTGTTCAAAGCATGGGATCAGGCATGAAAGGACAGAACCTTGGACACCACAACATAATGGTGTTGCTGAAAGGATGAATCGCACCATTATAGAGAGAGTCAGATGCATGCTGAGGATGGCAAAATTCCTAAAGCATTCTGGGGTGAAGCAGTTAATACAGCCTGTTATTTGCTTAATAGATCACTATCAGTGCCATTAGGCTTTGACATTCCAGAAAGGGTATGGACAAGGAAGAAAGCTTCATACTCACATTTGAAGGTCTTTGGCTGTGCAGCATTCGTGCATGTGCCAAAGGAGCAGAGGTCAAAGCTAGATAGCAAAGCTACTCCATGTGTGTTTGTTGGGTATGGTGATGAAGAATATGGTTACAGGCTATGGGATCCAGAGAAGAAAAAGACAATTAGAAGCAGGGATGTGATTTTCCATGAAAATGAGTTCATCATAGACTTTGAGAAAAATGGAAAGACTACACAGGTTACGGTTGAGTATGATGACTCAACGCCTGCAGGGATTCCACCTAGAGGTGCCACAAATGGTGGAAATGCACAAGATGTAGAACTTGGGGATACAGATGAGCCAGCCACAGTAGGTGATGGGATAGATGTTGATAATGACATTGCACAGCTAGATGCAGTGGGTTTTGAGCAGGGGGCTCAACCCTCTCAAACAGGGAGTGTTGAGCATGGGGAGCTAGCCCCAATACAAAGAAGTGTAGAGCCTCATGTTAGAAGATCTTCTAGGGAGCATCGACCATCTACCAGGTATCTCAGTTCAGAATATATTTTGGTCACAAGTGACAGGGAGCCAGAGAGTTTCCAAGATGTGCATGATACTCTAAATAGGGAGTGTTGGTTAAAGGCAATAAAGAGGAAATGGATTCATTGCAGAAAAATGGCACTTTTGACCTTGTTGAGCTTGTGAAAGGGAGAAGACCATTGAAGAACAAATGGGTGTTCAAGCTGAAAAAGGATGGTGACAAACTAGTGAGATACAAAGCTCGATTGGTGGTAAAAGGCTTTGGTCAAAAACCAGGCATTGATTTTGATGAGATTTATTCTCCTGTTGTGAAGATGAGTTCCATTCGAGTGGTATTGGGATTAGTAGCTAGTTTGAATCTTGAGCTTAAGCAACTTGATGTGAAGACTGCATTCTTGCATGGTGATTTGCAAGAGGAGATTTATATGGATCAGCCCGAGGGTTTTGAAGTGAAAGGGAAGGAGCACATGGTTTGCAAATTGAAGAAGAGCTTGTATGGCTTGAAGCAAGCTCCTAGGCAATGGTACAAGAAGTTTGATTATTTTATGGTAAGCCAAAACTATAAAAGAACGGTGGCAGATCCTTGTGTGTATGTGAGAAAATTCCTAGATGATGATTTCATTATTCTCTTATTATATGTTGATGATATGCTGATTATAGGACAAGATGCTCGTATGATTCGCAGGTTGAAGGAGGTATTATCTAAGTCCTTTAACATGAAGGATTTAGGTCCAGCAAAGCAGATTTTGGGTGTGGATATCATTCGTGATAGGAAAGCTGGAAAGCTGTGGTTGTCACAGGAAAAGTATGTTGAACAAGTGCTAGCGAGATTCAACATGCAGAATGCTAAGTCAGTTAGCACGCCTCTTGCTAATCATTTTCACTTGAGTAAGAAGTCTTGTCCGGTGACTAAGGAAGAAAAGGACGCTATGTCCACTGTTCCTTACTCCTCTGCAGTTGGTTCTTTGATGTATCTTATGGTTTGCACACTACCTGATATTGCTCATGCAGTTGGTGTAGTGAGCAGATTTCTTTCCAATCCAAGAAAGGCTCATTGGGAAGCGGTGAAGTGGATCTTCAGATATTTGAGGGGTACTTCTAAGATGTGTTTGAGTTTTGGGACTACAGAACCAGTTCTTGAAGGGTTTACTGATGCAGACATGGCAGGTGATCTTGATGGTAGGAAATCTACTTCAGGGTACATATTTACTTTTGCAGGGGGAGCTGTATCTTGGCAATCCAAACTACAAAAGTATGTTGCCTTGTCTACTACAGAGGCTGAGTATATTGCAGCAACCGAAGCAGGCAAAGAAATGCTTTGGATGAAGAGATTTCTTCTTGAATTGGGGTTAAGTCAGAAAGAGTATGTGGTATTTTGTGACAGCTAGAGTGCTTTGGATTTGAGTAGAAACACCATGTACCATGCCAGAACAAAACACATTGATGTTCGGTACCATTGGTTGCGCTCAGTGATTGACAAGCAACAGATGCAGCTGAAGAAGATTCACACAAATAAGAATACAGCTGATATGTTAACGAAGACACTTCCCAGAGATAAACTTGAGTTGTGCAGTGACTTGGCCGGGATGAACACTTTGGCCAAGGTGAACTTTAAATGATAGGTCGTGGTGATGGATCTCCTCCTAATGGGGCTGGAAGGGGAGATTGTTAAATGTGTGGGGTCCAACCCACATTAATTATTAGAGTCCTACTTGGAGTCAGTTAGGAATTTGTTTTTTCTTTATATAAAGTGTTGCATAAACAATTTATAAAGACAGAGTGAGAAGTCTATTTTGGTGAGAGGCGACACAAAGGAGAAAAAGTAAGCTTTAAGCTTTGTGATATTTTTCTTGTTCCATAGAGAGAGCAATGGGAGAGATAAGCTTGTACAACAATTGGGTATTCTTTGGGTAGATTATCTTGGTGAATCCAAAGAGGTAAACTTTATTGTTTTTAGGCCAATTGTTGGAACCCTGAGCTTTGGGCAAAAAGCCTAGGGTATTGAAACTTTGTAATTTGCTTATTTCTCATAGTGGATTTTTATTCGGTTTGCCCTGTGGTTTTTCTCTCTACACTGGAGAGTTTTCCACGTTAAACTTTGGTGTCATTTTATTTACGTTTTATTGCCTGCGTATTATTTGTGACTTGGTAGCTTGATTTATTATTATTATTAGCTTGAGATATTGCTATTACTTGTTGTGGGTATTGTTATTGTGATACTGCTTTTACATATTTGTCGTTTGAGGCCCAACACTTGAAAGCTGAGAATGTAATGTATGGAGAGAGGAGGGAAACCAATTATCAAGGAAGGGAAATATTTGATTTGAAATGACTGGATGCATATGAACAATTGGGAATGGTGAAATGAAAACATGGAAAGAAGTTTGATAGTTTGCAGCAGACAATATGTCCCTGAGGTACTTCCTGGCTTGATAATTGAATGCAATTCAGTGTAAACATGGCCAGAAGAAAGTTTTGCTAGAGTAAAGTGAAGACAAACAGGAAATTCAGTGCTCCTTCGGAAAATGAAGGATCAATTTAGGACACACTACGGTTTTCTTGCACCAGTATAGGTGTAATTATTGTGTTATTCAAAGAAAGGTAAAAGTGAAAAGAAAAGTTTTGAGTTACTAATTAACAGTAATTGATTTATCCAAGAAGACCAAACCTCCCAATTGTCAAAGATTTTAGACGCTGTCGGACAGTGTGATGATAACGAGTCTCTTACAAGATGAGTCCTATCAACAGCAACACTTTACAGGATTGATCAGATGACAACCTATTCAACTTTACATTCTTCACCGTTAGTCCTGAAATTGAAGTATGAGTTAATGTGATCAGAAGCTTAGCATTAGCAGCGGTAAGAAAGTAAAGAAATAAAGCTTTGGCATTTGGATACGATCTTGGATTCTGACTTCGATATCTGTCTTTCTCTCCCAAATCTGCTAGAAAGCCAGGAGGAGGAAAGAACTTATTCTCTTGTGACTTGTGACATGATTTGACAAATCAGATGATCAATGAGCAATTATTGAGGTTTAATTTTTCGTTAACAGCAGTATTTGGAGAAATGATGCTTTTGATGACATCTGTGGAGATAATGCTACCATATAATAATGGATTCTTTTCGTGATTATTATCTAAAACTAATTGGAATCCAAAGTCAAGTTTCATATCATTGGTATAGTGAAAGATATGGTTTGACAAAGAAAGATTGTGTTTCCACTTTACAGGATGCTGTCTCCAACAACTCCTGATTGGTTTCTTCTTGAATGCAGCCTCGTGAATTGTCATCCATAAGCATCTAAACAGATTTTGAGCGTCCTTTCAAACTTTTTTTTTGTTTTTACATGCTGTTGGGTTGGGAGCATGAAATTAATATTCTAAACCAAATAGTTAAAACCTTGGACAGAATTCGACCGTTTCATTTTGATACAATATGTCAAGACTCTTTCTTACAACATGCTTGCTTTTTTGCAACTCTTTCGTACAACATATTAACGACTCTAATAACATACCACGACTCTCTTCTTTTTTAATCATCCGTTTGTTAAGAGTACAGCTAAATTACAGCCAATTTCAAAGGTTTTAGCATACAAGGATTTGATAAAAAAAAAAAGTCACCAAAGAAAAACGCATACAAGGATTTGAACATTTCCCACCAACCTCACCAGTCAGAAACAGGAAGTTGGATCAGTCAAATTAGCAGTCATAATTTGAAATAGCCAATGGTGATTCAAATCATTTCTACATACATAATGTTGAACAACTTTTTATTGATCATGGAAACAGAAACTACATGACCTCCAAGGGCAGACATAAAATTTATTACACGGTTGAGAGGTTACAGACTACAGTTCATAGCAAATGAATCCAGCAAAAACTAGGGCTTGGTAAAAAGGAAAAAAAAAAAAAACAACTCCTAGAGTTGTCATGGCAGACTATATAAATTGCTGCCATGGCCAAAGCCCATGAAAGCTAGGAACCTAACTACGAACTGTCAAAAGCGACCTCCTCTACAATGACTCGAGACTTTCAATCTGCCCTTGAGGAAAACAGATGACCCAACCATCACGTGTAGAACATTGAGTTCAAAAACGTGAAAGACTCGGCAAAAGCGACAATGGACAACCTCCAAATAGGATACTGGACGGACAATACTAAGAAGAGCTTACCCCAAGCGGAAATGAACAAGGCTAAGCAAAAACACCATGCGCCAGCACCCAGCAAACATTAAAAAAAACATAACAAATAGGAAAGACATCCTAAAATCCAGAACCGCGCATCTGTATTCTCAGAGAAATTCAGCCATGAAGAAACCAACACCCATTATTGGGATTCAAAACCTAGTAACAGATCTCTGACGAAAGGAAACCTGCAAAAAAAGAGGAGAATGGCCATATTCTCTGGAAAAAGGGACCAAGTTCCGGAAGATAGAAGACCCATAGCTGATGGACCCAAAAACTAACACAAACTGATGCTGCTACTCACAGAGGCTACTCTGAGGCTTTTTGATTGGTCTAACCCTGCTTTACTGTAATATGTAGAGGCAGCTATAACCCTTATTTCAGAAAAGGATATCACACCTCCATAACTGCTCCACAAGCAGGTCAAGTGCACCACTGCTGATCTCCTTGCATTGCTGTAGGTTTAACCCCAAGAGGGTCTGGCCCAATTTTCCAAGATAAGGCAAGCTTTTGTCTGAGACCATGGAGCAACCAGACAAGGAAAGGATCTGCAGCTTGATCTGATTGGAACGAGCCAGAGCTGCAATACCAGAATCAGTGACAGCACACTTTGAGACATCAAGATTGATGAGCAATAGGCAGTTCTCCGCAATTGCAGCCAAACTAGCATCACTGATCTTACATCCATCGAGATTGAGCATTTCTAGAGTCCACCTGTGGCAATTAGCCATCATACAAACAACTTTGTCACTAATATTCACACAACCGCTGAGATTAACCTTCACCAAACCAGCGTCACAACTCTCAATCAATGGGAGAAACCCAGCATCTGTTATTCCATTAAGCCCACTCAACACCACATGCTGCAATTGAGGGCACAACTTCCCCAAAGCAGCCAAGCTAGCATCACCAAAGCCAGGGCAATTACGGATGGTCAGTGATCGAAGGGATTCACAAGAGGATACAGAAGGCAATCCCAAATTTAGATCCTTAATGCCCAAGCAGTTCACAAGAGAAAAAGCCTTCAACTTTGCACCACAGTTGAGAAGGGAACCAAAAAACCCAAATTGGGTGATCCTGTGGCACTCCTCCAGTTGTAGGCTCTCTAGTGAACAAGCTGCTTTTGCAAAAGACACCAACCCATTATCAGACAAGAAAGCGCATTTGCGGAGGCAGAGCTGCTTCAAATTTGGGCAACCCTTTCCAACAGCTTCAAGTCCCAAATCTGTCACTCCAAGGCAGGATGCAACTGTGAAAGATTTCAACTTCTGTAGCCCGTGACCATTACCCATTACCCAGAAGCCCTTCTCACTCACATTTAGAAGGCTAGAGAGAGAAAGGTCAGTCACTGCTATGCCATAGTGTCCGATAACAGCAAGAGAGACATCGGTAATGTTCAAGGACTGGAGCTTTACTTTTGTGAGGGAATATGAGGCTGAGGACATCATGGTTGCAATTCCTTGATCTCCAACAAGGGGGCAGTCTTTGATTGAAACAGACTTTAGATTGGGACAGCAGCGTGCTACAGCTTGGAGACCTTCATTTCCAATGTTTGCACAACTCTCTATGGTCAGATCAGTCAAATTAGGGCAGCTTTTTGCAACAGAGAGTAAAGACTTATCAGTAATTGCAGGACAGTGGCAAAGGTCAAGCCTCTCTAGCTCGTGACACCCATCTGCAATCTCAGACAGGCCTTCATCTCCAACAGAAGACAGATTCCACAAGGAAAGAACCTTTAGAGAAGGGCATCCGCGAGAAATGGCCCTGAGGCCCACAGTAGTCACTCCACGACTGGAATTGCTTCCTCGAATGATAAGCTTGCCCAATCCTCCACGACTAGCAGTTCCGACAGCAATAGCAGCAAGTCTAATATCTGTTGCTTTCTTCCCTTCCAAGCTCCTAGTGAGGTATCCGTCATCCTCAACATCAGAAACAATTCCACCCTTATTACCAGTAGTCTCATCCTCGAGATTCAAAGCTTGAGTGGTCTTATCACCGCTAATTTCATCTCTGCGGATGTTGCTTACAAGAGTAAGCCAGCGCTTGGAAACACAGGCGCAGGAACTCCTCTCTTGGCCCCCCGGCAATCGTCTGAAGATTTCAAATAAGCATTCATCAGGGAGAACCTCGATTGATGGCTTCTTCTGCTCAAACGTCTCTCCAGAGAAAACAAATTGAGCACTGATGCGGGACCTCTTGCAAGGAGGATAATACACATCCACATGACGTGCAAAGGACAAAAGGAGACTTGACTCCTTCGGGTTTGGGTAAATTGACCCCCTAGGGCAAAAATCATCACTTCCTGAGAACCAACACAAAAGAACCTTGATCAGAAAAAGTCCACCAAAATATAAAAGAAAATCCAATTCAAGAATATTGAAAACCACTTCTGATTAAATAGCAGTAGTTCAGGATGTTGAACACAGCTATCAAAAGCCACATCTATACTAGATCATATCCAACAAACATAAACAAAATACCAAGAACCTGTATATATTTTCATGGAGACCAAACTTTAGGTTCCAAAGGTTCATACAAAAGTCCCATAAGGCAAACCAACAAGATCCATGAGCCAGACGGGATTTTCAATCTATAGCCCATAAATCCATCTTGGATGCAGTCCCGCACAACCATATGTTCACAACAAACAACATACAACCCAGAAGTAAGTCATCTAAACCTTAAAACCCCAACTAATCTGTCCAGTATAAACCTGATCTACAACAAAACACCTCCATAGTTTTCCAGTTGAAAGAAGCATAAAACCAAAAACATAATCAGCTAAAAAACATCCAAAGTTTCTCAATAATATCAAACTCTCCCATATAATAGACAATAAAGGAGTACCCATAAGCCCAAAACAAATAAGAGACACACAAAAAAGAAAATTCAGATTGTTTCCAAGGACACCTGATCTACAACTATAACTACTTCACAGCCTCCAAGTCTTTAAATTAACAAAAACCAACAAATAGAATCACCTAGAGACAACTAAAATTCTTTCCCTAGATCAACCTGAATTAACTAATTCACAACCATGACCAAAGTTCCAGCTTTTCCTAATCAATCAAATAACATAAAAAAAAAATTCTTTATCAAAAGTTATCAAAATCCTCCATGAGATTTTACAATAAAATAATAAAGATCAATATCCTCAGTTTCGAAAGATAATCTCAAAACTGCATAATGATTCATATAAAAAAGGGCATAGCTTTATCATATCCGATCTATAAACCAAGTTCCACAAAAACGAAATCAAAGATACCCAGAAAGCAAAGCAGCTTAAAAACCAAAAAAACAAAGCAAAAAACTAGCAAAGAGGAAATATTTACCACTAAAAGCAAAGAGCTTTGACATGAGTACAGCTCAAAAAACCCCGGGAGGTGAAATCTGCACTGTTCCCCGCCCAAAAACCCTCCAACGAGAGCAAAAAAGAGAGACACAACAAAGAAGAAGGCTGAAACGTCACAGTATGTAGCTTGAAGACACGAATGCATGAGAGAGTTGGAGCTAGAAGGACATGGAAACCCTATCAGATAGGGAAAAAAAAGAAAGGAGAAAAACCGTGAAGAAAGAAAAATGAAAGATGGACGGCAAGGAAGAAGGATTGGTTTTATTACAAGAGGAGAGAGGTTTGGGTATGTGACAATACACGTTAAAGAAACCCACATACAATGTATTTGATCAAAGAAGTGGATTTTCCTTGTTAAATTTTTCTCTCTCTTCTCCCCCACCATTCCAATACCGCTTACCGCTTTTGCTTTTGTTGGTTTTGCTTTCCCTTTGGTACGGTGAGTGTCTGTTTGGATACTGGACTCGTTAATCTTGGTATTGCTTGTCAAATGGTATGATTGAATAAGCTCGTTTTAATTTTCTTTACTAATTACAACTGCCATTTATCTTTCAAATCATAGCGAAATTGCAATACTTTTTTTTTTGGTGAATCGAAATTGCAATACTTATTTGAGGATAAATAGTCTTACTTTTTAAAAAGAATACTCCAGAATAATAATTTTGTTTGTTATTTATTTTTAATTTAAGAATTATATATGTAAAGTAAATCCATAAGCATATTATTTCTATATATAATTATTGTCTTAATAGTAATAGATAAGAATTACTAAAACAAAAATAGGATAAATTTGAGTGACTCATATATTAGTTGAACACTAAAAATTTATATCTTAATTATTTGCTGTCCAAAACCGACCATTTTTCAATTACCAATCATTCATGCATGCATGCATTAATATATATCAATTTATTTTCATAATTAAATGAGAAATAATTGCATAGGTTTAGGGTTGCAAATATAGAAAAGTTATTTTATTTCACATTCATAGTTGTATATAGAGTATTTGTTTAAATTCATGGAACTGAATTAATTAAGAAATAAATTGGAGGTAAGAGAGAAAAAATAATAATGTCTTAATTAATTGGGGGAGAAAAAAATAAATTACAAAAGTTTTTTTTTTCAAGCACATGCCAATAGCCAAAAAATGTTTTAAAAAATGAAATTTAGGAAATAACGATATAAACGGGACGGATACTCTCTAATTTTGATATATATGAACCCAATTATGTTTTAAAATACTTGAACCCGATTAAATATCCGATTATTTTTATTTTTTACTATCCAAACTCTACACATATAATATAAGAATTATCCGTTTAACTAACCGAATTAGTTAAATATCCGTTTATTAAGTTAATGTTTGACTTTAAATTTTAAAATTAAAATTAATTTTAATGCATGTTAATTATTATTAAAAAATTAAATTAATAAATTTAAATTAACTTATAAAAATAAACTAATGTTAAAAATCATTACTTGTTATGAATAATTATAAATATGAATGTCCATTCATCTCCCATACTCTTCATATTGGTACATGAATAAGGAACTATTCATCTACCCCTTAATTAAGTTTGTAACTACCCTTTCATTAAGTTTGTAACTTCCTCTTTATTAAGTTTATAACTTCCCCATTATTATGGTAACGGATAGCCGTTACGATATTGAATGCAATAGTAACGGATGTATTTATGAAGCCTATAAATAGAGGCTCACCATCCTTGTATTGAATATAGTTGAAGAACATACTTGAAGAATAAGAGAAAATATCTCTTCTTGCTCTCTCTCATTGTGTTCTTTCTATAATTTCATAACACGTTATCAGCATGAGACTCTAAAAACCCGTGAGAGATTTGGAGAATAGGCCTCAACTGAGGATCTTTATCAACTAGACTTGAGATCCTGTCTCCTTTGTGTTAAAGGACACAGAGGTACGAGCTTATAGAACAGATCCTGTTCAAGTAAGGTCATTAATCAACCACAATTATCTATTTTTTTTTACGGTAATGAAACTATTTTTATCTAGCTCCTCCGTAATTATCTATGCTTGTGCACGTTTTATTTGCTTACTCAAATCTGAGATTACAAGATTTAAAATTTGTAAGTGAATATAACTCAACTATGTTTAGAATTAGTTCTCAATTAAAGTCATGTGGAGAAAAGATCACTGATGAGGGTATATTAGAAAAAAAAAACACTCTCCACCTTTCATGCATCTAATATGCTCTTGCAGTAGCAATATCATGAAAAAGGTTTTAAGAAGTACTCTGAACTGATTTCATGCCTCCTTATAGCTGAGCAAAATAATGAGCTATTGATGAAAATCATGAGGCCCATCCAACTGGATCTGCTTCATTCCCTGCAGTGAATGCAACAACATATAATGAAAAAAATAGAGGTCATGCTAGTAGTCATGGCCGTGGACGTGGACGTGAACATAGTAATCATCGAGGTGGTCATTTCAAAAACACATATACCACCAGAAGTGGGAACATAATAATGGAAAAGAAGAGACAAATTTTGTTTATGAAAATAATGATTTTGATTAGGTTATGTTAATGCCACTCATCTACATGATATTGAACTTTATTTTACACATGCTTCTTATTAATAGGATTCTAATTATTAAGTATTTGCCATGTTTAGATCCTTCATTATGTCTTGGTTATTTATGAGTGTAACTGCCAATAATTACATAATCGTCGTAACTGCTACTCACTTAATTATATATTTAATTATGTAACTATCCATTTAATGAGCGTAACCGCCCACTTAAACACCTATATAAAGGTGTAGAGACATAGAAAGTAGGTACGAGCACACTTTCACTCTCTTCCATTTTTGATATTCTTTCTTGAATACTCTATATATTTCTTATTTTCAATAAAGAACATAGATACTCTCCTGGTCCGATTTGCGAAGAGTGGTGGAGATATATGTCTTGCAGACAGTGCCATTACACACACTATATTAAAGAATAAGAAATATTTTTCTTATTTGATAATGCAAGAGGCCAATGTTAGTACTATATCGGGTAGTGCAAAATTGATAGAAGGCTCTGGAAGAGCTAACATATTCTTGCTTGGAGGAACAAAATTTGAAATTCATGAAGCATTATACTCTCCCGAGTCTCAAAGAAATTTATTGAGTTTTAAGGATATCCGCCGAAATGGATATCATTTTGAGACAACAAGTGAAGAGGAAATTGAGTACCTTCACATTACGAGTATAATCTTGGGTAATAAAATTGTATTAGAAAAATTACCGGCCTTTTCCTCCGGTTTGTACTACACAAGAATTAAAACAATTGAAACAAATGTGGTCATTAACCAAAAGCTTACAAATCACAGTAACTTTGTTGTTTGGCATGACCGGTTAGGCCATCCCGGATCGATAATGATGCGAAGAATAGTTGAGAATTCATGTGGACATCCATTGAAGAGCCAGCATATTCTTCAATCGAAAGATTTCCCATGTGCTTCTTGTTCTCAAGGCAAGTTAATTGTTCGACCATCACCAGCTAAGATAGGGATTGAATCCCTTACTTTTCTGGAACGAATACAAGGTGATATATGTGGACCAATACATCCACCATATGGACCTTTTAGATATTTTATGGTTTTAATTGATGCATCAACTAGGTGGTCACATGTATCTTTATTATCAACTCGCAACCTGGCATTTGCAAGGTTACTTGCTCAATTAATTAGATTACGAGCACATTTTCCAGATTATCCCATCAAGATAATTCGTCTTGACAATGCTGGTGAATTTACTTCTCAAACTTTCAATGATTATTGTATGTCTATTGGGATAAGTGTTGAACATCCTGTAGCACATGTTGATACACAAAATGGCCTTGCAGAATCATGTATTAAGCGTCTTCAATTGATTGCAAGACCATTACTAATGAAACCAAAACTCCCAATTTTTGCTTGTGGTCATGCTATTTTACATGCGGCAGCACTAATTTGCATCAGGCCGACAAGTTATCATATGTCCTCCCCTTTACAATTGGTTTTTGGTCAAGAACCAAATATTTCCCATCTAAGAATTTTCGGATGTGTTGTATATGTTCCAATTCCTCCACCGCAATGTACTAAGATGGGTCCTCAAAGGAGGTTGGGAATATATGTTGGATATGAATCCCCATCTATAATTAAATATTTAGAACCATCAACAGGGGATTTATTTACAGCTAGATTTGCTGATTGTCATTTTGATGAATCAGTCTTCCCAACCTTAGGGGGAGAAAATAGGCAGCTGGAAAAAGAGATATGTTGGAATGAATTATCATTGTTTCATCTTGATCCTCGTACAAAATAATGCGAACTAGAAGTTCAAAAGATAATTCATTGACAAAGTTTAGCAAATCAATTGCCAGATGCATTTACTGACCTAAAGAGAGTGACAAAGTCACATATACCAGCTGTTAATGCTCCAATTAAAATTTATGTCCCAGAAGGACAACCTTTTGTTGCCAATGAATCTAAAGCATGCCTGAAGCGTGGTAGACCAATCGGCATGCCTAAAGATAAGAATCCTCGAAAAAGAAAAGGAGCAAAGTTTCAAGATGGTTAAGTCGAGGAAATTGTAACTCCAGAAGAGTCTACAGAAGAGCCCCTAGACATGACTAAAATTACAATTCCAAAAGAAAGTCAGGTACCTGAAATTACTAAAAATGAAGAGATCTCGATAAATTATGTCATGTCAAAAAAAAAATATGGAACCGAAATAAAATCGACGTCGATGATGTTTTTGTATACAATATAGCGCTAGATGTTATGGATGATGACGAGGATCTTGAACCAAAGTCTATTGAAGAATGTAAGCATAGACATGATTGGCCAAAATGGAAAGACGCAATTGAGGCAGAATTGAAATCTCTTGAAAAGAGAAATTTTTTTGGACCAGTAGTCCGTACACCTAATGGTGTAAAACCAATGGGGTACAAATGGGTCTTTGTGCGAAAACGAAATGAAAAGGGTAAAATTGTGAAACACAAAGCACGTCTAGTTGCACAAGGCTTTTCGCAAAGACCTGGTATTGATTATGAAGAGACTCACTCTCCTGTGGTGGATGTGACTACTTTTCGATTTCTAATCAGTCTGGCAATAAAAGAGGGACTCAACTTGCGTCTAATGGATATCGTTACAGCCTATTTGTACGACCCACTTAATAATGACATTTATATGAAACTCCCAGAAGGATTTAAACTGCCAGAAGCATGTTATTCTAGTTCTCGAGAACATTACTCAATCAAATTAAACAGATCTCTATATGGATTAAAACAATCTGGTCGCATGTGGTATAACTGCCTTAGTGAATATTTGTTAAAAGAGGGATATAAGAATGATCCCGTTTGCCCATGCATTTTTATAAAGAGATCTAGATTTGAGTTTGTTATCGTTGCGGTATATGTTGATGATTTGAATATCATTGAAACTCCTGAAGAGATTTCAAAGGCAGTAGAGTACTTGAAGAGAGAATTTGAGATGAAAGATCTTAGAAAGACAAAATTTTGTCTTGGGTTACAGATAGAACATTTAAAAGGACGGGATTCTTGTGCATCAAACAACTTATATAGAAAAGGTGCTAAAATGATTTTATATGGACAAAGCACATCCGTTGAGCATCCCAATGGTTGTGAGGTCTCTTGATGTAAATAAAGACCCTTTTTGACCTCAGGAAAGTAATGAGGGAATTCTTGGTCCTGAAGTACCATCCTTGAGTGCAATTAGAGCACTAATGTATCTCGCTAGTCATACACGACTTGATATATCATTCTCTGTTAACTTATTAGCGAGATATAGCTCTTGTCCAACCCGAAGGCATTGGAATGGGATTAAACATGTACTTCATTATCTACAAGGTGCAAAGGATATGGGTTTGTATTTTTCTAACTTACCCAAAACAGATTTGATTGGTTTTGCAGATGCAGGATACCTATCTGATCCTCATAATGCTCGATCACAAACTGGATATGTATTCACATGTGGTGGCACCGCCATTTCATGGTGTTCCATGAAACAAACTATAGTAGCCACATCTTCTAATCATGCTGAAATTTTGGCAATACATGAGGCTAGTCGTGAATGTGTATAGTTAAGGTCTGTAATTCAGCACATACGAGGAGCTTGTGGTTTATCTTCAAGAAAAGAGGCACCAACGATCTTATATGAGGATAATGCAGCATGCATCGCCCAACTGAAGGAAGGATATATCAAAGGTGATAGAACAAAACACATTTCACAGAAGTTCTTTTTCACTCATGACCTTTAGAAGAATGGTGATATAAATGTTCAACAAATCCGTTCAAGTGAAAATTTGGCAGATTTATTAACAAAGGCGCTTCCTACCACTACATTTGAGAAGTTAGTCCACAATGTTGGATTGCGTCGACTCAGAGATCTCAAATGATATAATCATGAGGGGGAGTAAATACACGCTGTACTCTTTTTTCCTTAACCATGGTTTTGTCCCACTGGGTTTTCCTGGTAAGGTTTTTAATGAGGCAGCATCTCATGTGTATTTTGAAGAATAATGTACTCTTTTTCCTTCACTAGGTTTTTGTCCCACAGAGTTTTTCCTAGTAAGGTTTTAATGAGGCATATTCTCTAGTAATGGACATCCAAGGGGGAGTGTTATGAATAATTATAAATATGGATGTCCATTCATCTCCCATACTCTTCATATTGGTACATGAATAAGGAACTATTCATCTACCCTTTAATTAAGTTTGTAACTACCCTTTCATTAAGTTTGTAACTTCCTCTTTATTAAGTTTATAACTTCCCCATTATTATGGTAACGGATAGCCATTACGATATTGAATGCAATAGTAACGGATGTATTTGTGAAGCCTATAAATAGAGGCTCACCATCCTTGTATTGAATATAGTTGAAAAACATACTTGAAGAATAAGAGAAAATCTCTCTTCTTGCTCTCTCTCATTGTGTTCTTTCTATAATTTCATAACATTATTAAAATACTTAATGAATTAATTTACTGAAGTATTATATTTATAATAAATATTTTATAAATAAAATATATAATACTATTTTAAAATTATTATTTGTAATCGGATTCGGGTAGCAGGGTATCCACTACTTGAACCCTAACCAAACCCGATTATTAACTATTCTAACTCTACTTAATTGGGTTGGATACTACAGAATACTCATTTTTAGGGTACTCATATACTTCCCAATTAGGAAGTATGTTTTAACATTAAATTATGGGTTGGATTAAGAATGATGGAAATGAAAAGAAAGTAATGCATTAACAAATATTAATTTAAATGATTATGTTTGAATGTTTCCACTATTAAAATAAGAATCATGAAAATTTGAGTTTTGAAACTCATTGCGGACGTTATCTTTTTATTAAAAAGAAAAACACGAAATAAAATGCATGTTAAAAGGAGTTTGGGGCCTTTGGGCAACAAAAATTGAAGGAGAAGGGTGGGAGAAGCTTCTTAATTTGGTTTGGTCCTACCTAAGTTTTGTTTAGAGTAAGATGGTGGGGTACATACGTGAGACCTTGCGTTCATGCACAATGCTAAGAACCATCTTCCATTGAAAGGCAAAGTTAGGTCTAGTAGGCCAGCCAGCCAGCCAGCACAGCAGGCATTTCCCATTTCTTTTTGGTTGTTAACCACCATATTGATCATTAATTTCACATTGATGTAGATTAGAATCCATAATTCACATAATAAAGAAATTAATTAGCTCTTAACTTTATACGTAAAATATCTGTCAAAAACAAGAGTACTTTTGAAATTAAACCAACATTTTGCTTTTAATTATGTATATATATGAACTGTTTTGTATTATTTATTTATTTATTTTTTATACCAACATGGCAAAAACATGGACTGTCCATTGACATATACTTCAATAATGTCTTAATTTAACACATAATTGTGTCTTCATATTTAAGTATAATATAGCTTTTTTTAATTGGTTTATTCGGAAGCACCCATAACTTTAAATTCCAAAATTTCCGGATTAATTGATTATTAAAAACTTTGAAAAACTATGTCAATTGTAAACACATATGAGACTTGACTAATCAATAATTCATAATCAAACATTATAGGTAATAACAAAATTAAAATATTCATACTTATTTTTCCATAAATCATTTTAATTAATTATTAGACTTACAATTTTAAATAAACATTTAAAATTAAGCTTTCTTAAAATAATCAAATACTACAAGTTATGTGATAATTATTATCACACAGTTAACTACGTTTAACAAAGCTAACATTAATTTAACTCGGGTATTCGCAAAGATCCAAGAATGTAACTCAAAATCAATGGAAAATACCAATTTAATCATATAAAAATTAAAACCTACTAACATGTTCTTGCCGGAAAACCATCAAATGTAGAATGAGTTAATTAAACAATCAATGTTTAACTTAAAGATTGTTATTCATCTTTTAAAAAAAAATAAGTTCAATGTTTGAATCTCATTTGTTTATTGTACGTACCTATAAAAAACGAGTTAATTTCCTAAATCCCTATTCATTTATATATTCAAAATTGAAGATTTCGAAGTTAGGTAAATTAACATATGTAATCATGAACCTTCCAAGTAAGGTGATAGATGTGCGTGCAATCTTCCTAATACATTCCCCCAATGCCAAGTAGCTAATATTCTTTAGGGTTTTCCAACTCATGAAATCCAGAAATGCCCGTGTATGCGTGATCCAATCTTCAGCCAACCTAGCTACCAAAGATATCCAACATTTGCAGTATTCAAAGAAATAGAATAGCAGCTTTCAAATTGGAATTTTATACAATAATCTTTGACGGATCCAGTTGTATATCCCATACTTCCATGCATGAGCCATGAGCAGAAGAGTAGGAATCCGCAGGAATAAAAGAAAACATACATACATACATACATATATATATATATATATATATATAAAAACATAGTTTTGAAGGTTGCAGGTTTGATAAGGTTTAGATGTATAATTTATTTTATTAAATGAGTTAAGTAAAGTACAGATTGGAAAGTTTCAAAATAAATTAAGATTTTCAAATATATATTATCACAAATGCTACCTCTTATTAAGCAAAAACCTCAAGTGGTCGGTTCCTTACATATTATTTTTAACAATGACATCAAATTACATAGATAATATATATTCGATATATGGAAGGAATTAATTAATGTTGTTCTTTTTTTTTTGTACTCACATATTTTCTTCATCTGTTTTATAATCTAAGATTAATCTTATATAGGCTAATAATGGTAAATGATAATAATAGTACCCATTTCAAATTTTGAACCATATTTAAATATTTGAAGAATAAATTTACTTTTATTTATTCTAACAATTTGTTGATAATTAATTAAATTTGTTATTCACAAGAAAATAAAAAAATGACCCTAATTAAGCAAATCAATTTCCTTTAATCTTTCAACGGGTTGAATGTTTTTTTTTTTTTTTTTTTTTGATGGAAACGGGTTGAATGTTGAATTGAGAGCCTCTTTCATTTTTAGGAATGCAAATCCATGTCACCAAGTGCCCGTTGACTCACATTAATGCTAGTCTTTGTGTGATTTTAAACTAACAAGAAAACAAAACAATAAAAAACTAATGTGTCTCTAAATGAAAAATAAAATTAAATAAAATAACTTATATGCTTTCTCATTTCTTTTCACTATTGGATTTTTTTAAATTTCAATATTTTTGCCTTTCTTTGATTAAAAAGATATTTCTCTCTCCAAAATTAAATTCTCATAATTTTGTAAAATTTTTAAAACTAACTAAATTCTTATCAATTTTAAATATAGTTTTAAAGTAATTGAATTCTCATAATTTTAAGATAAAAATTAAAGTCTGATGGTTCTATATATTTAGGATTTGAAGTTAAATTTTAACTGATCAGAGTAATTAAAAAGAAGTTAGGGCTTGTGTGAAAATAAAAAATTCTTAGTTGGAGACTTGAATTAGGTGTAAATTAATATTCTCCTTTTATTTTTTACCTTTAAAAAATTAAAAGGAAATTAAATCCACTCGATATATCAAAATACAGAGTCATGTCATGTGGACGTTATTAATTAAGAAAAAAGGAAAAAAAAGTTATTCATAAATGTGCTGTCACTACCTCAGTGGACCAAGAAAAATACGCAAAAGATTTGATAAGGACTACCCTGGCCTATACTATACCCTACATGTATTCACTTTTTTTTTTTTTTTGTAAATTTTGAGAAAATTATATATTAAATGGAAAAAATAAGGTCCATGAGAAATAGCATATTGTTATCTCAAAGAAAGATGAATTAAGTTGAATCTTAATGAGAAGACAAGAAAACATAGCACCACGCCACCACCCATTGTCCTAGAATGAAAGAAATTGAAATTTCTTTTCTAATTATCATAAATAAAATCTTAATATTCTATGAACAAATCACATTAATTATTATCTAAATTTGAAAATACTAAACACGATATGATGATATGAATAAAAACAATTCATATAAAAAATATGAAGATGACATGAATTAAAAATTATACATAAATATAACAAAAATTAAAAATAAATTTTATGTTTGACATATTGGTACGAAATTTTTGTATTTTACAAAATACAAACATGATTTTATACTATATGAGCATAAATTACCAATTTTACTACTTCAAAATTTGAATATAAAGCTAATTTCATTAAATTTTAACTGTTGAAATGTTTCTTTGAAATTGAATTTAGAGACAAGAAAAGATTTTATGTTGAATGCATCATAGACACCGCACTACGTACATATACATCTATGGTCTGGAAACTATACCCACGCCGGTCGGAGGAATTTGAGAAAATGCAAAGGTTCATTGCCACAGATCAGAAAGCAAGTGGGCCGGCGGTTAATAACAAGCATAGTAACTGTTCTTCATTGAACGCAATCACATGCAATCACCGGCCAGCAGCCTACAGGCTGCTGTTCACGCACACGGTATTGTAGCAAGGGAAGCAAGCAAAAGCTGTTTTGGCTAATTACCCCACTCTTTAATTGGTATTTTGATGACAATATATGATATTATACTGCTCAAATGTATCCTTCAACTAGCGATTTTTATAAACAGATAAACAAATAGAAATTCTGTAAAACATTTTATTTCTTTTCTTTAAAAATATATACTTACATGAAATGATTTAAATGAGAATACATATTCAGATATGAAACAATATCCCTTTGGAAGGGAATTCTTTTTCATTGAGATTTGTTATTAGCTAAGGATTTGGATTAATTTAAATTTACTGTTGAACTTTTCATATAATAAAGAGATAAGGTTCTGGTTCATAGTCAGATAAAGGAGAAAAATGTACGGATTCTTCTTCCCCAGGTTCTTTCATATTTCTTCAAGCTAGGTTACCTCTGAAAGTGGGAATCCTGTAATGTAATAATATTCTACTCCTTTTGACCAGGAGGGGTGCTTCCTTCAGTATTTGTTCTTTCTTATTAATATTTAACCTAAAAACCATAGCACTTGCATTAGTATATACGTATATATAAAATATAAACACGCATTCTTTCTATTCTGGGTTGTTTTTTCTTCCGCTGAAAGTAGGCCACTTGGACTTGAAAAGCCTTCCTCGATGCTATCCATGAGGGCTATTATTAAAATATCTAAGCTCTTCCCACTCTCTCTCTCTCTAACATTATTTCAAATGTGTGACCAACTCATCAAATTTGGAAGTGCATGTATGTCTACTCCAATTGACCATTCCATTACACCACTAGCTTTCACTGTGTTTTTTTTTTTTTCTGGATTGGTTAACTCGAGGGATTGCTATTATCCTTTAACTTTGCCTAAATATTATGGTACCTGCATTTAACTTGAGAGATATTATCTGCATTAATTTTAAAGTCTCATGTACTATTTACTTATTATAACACAATTCATAATATTCCGATGTCTAAGCCATCTGATTGTCACTTAACCATCTGTTTCACTGTTTGGATGAAATTACT
Source organism: Heritiera littoralis (assembly GCA_031772115.1). Classification (NCBI taxonomy): domain Eukaryota; kingdom Viridiplantae; phylum Streptophyta; class Magnoliopsida; order Malvales; family Malvaceae; genus Heritiera; species Heritiera littoralis. Next base: position 1,596,930 of record JAPDPK010000003.1, read on the forward strand.
TGGCTTGAATTTGAGCTTTAACATGGGTAAATATCACCTTGTTTTGTCTGGTCAGGAAACTCTGATCACCATTTGTTTTGTTTAACAGGGGCTAAACTAGTAAACTCAAGAAATCTTGCTTCACACATAACAAAAAAAAATCAAGAAATCTTATCAATAAAGCACGGTGTACCAGTGGGCCTACGCCCCATTTTCTATATTGGAGGGAGAAGCCATCTTCCTTATCAAATTCAATGTATGCTTCTGAATGGTTCACTCATTTTGGAAGCAAAGCCAATGGCGTTGAAACAAGTATTGCATGACATAATTATACCATTATTCTTTAGGTTAAAGCCATCATTGAATGTGAAACACAATTGGTCAAGTTGCTTTAGTTGAATTAAGCTGATCTCTTTCTTAATTAGCTTCATTTACCGCTACTTTTTCATGAATTTCTACATACGAATATCGCTAACATCACCTTGTAATTATTGTTATCTGTCTGATTGTCCTGTTGGTTGTCAAGAAATTTCCCATGGCTTCCAAAAGTGACAGAAAACAAAGACAACTTGAAAAGGAAACTGCCTGCCTGGTGGTGCCTATCTGGATCACGTGCTCTCTCTCTGTGCCACAACTCATTTTGGGTCAAATATCTCCTTTGGGGCCATTGTTTGGTTGCAGAGATACCCACAGTCAAGAGCATTGGCAAAGGAAATCTTTGGATAGTTGGCCCAGTTGAAGTCACCAAGAAAACCAAGCATCTTTGCATAGCAAACATAAATCTTTTGTTAACAGCAAAAGGGCCAAGCAGCCGATAGACAAAAACACAATACCAGAATTCTGCATTGTTCTTGACAATCCAGAAGGACTTGTAATGGATAATACAATCGACAATCTCAAGAAATTCCAGGAAAAGAAATTTCCTATCTTCCTATATTCTTCTACTTCTTTGAAATAGCTTTCTGCATCATCCTGCTCAATCGTACAAACCCTCTTGCTCCCAGACATCAACTAGAAAATCCACCATTTCCTGTCAAAGTGAACCCAACAAGAAATCTAGAACTCTACAAGGAGAGTTTATAGTTTATAACAACATAAGAAACTATAAGTAGAAGATAAACTTACAGGCAGAGGAACTGGCTGCGGGAATGGCTTATTACTCCCTTGTAAACTCTTATCGATTGCATTCCAGCTGCAAGACAATTGTTAACCACAACACAGAAATATTTGTTTTCAAAACGAACCAAGATGAAAAAGACTTGTTTTCACATGTAAACAGTGATTGAAACAAGCTTAAGCTTGGCTTAATTGTTGTTATCCCTCGTTAAGAGGGTTAAGGTCTAAGCTTTAAATTCCATCTCCTCATGAACTTCCTCTTATAGAAACAAGATAATGTAAAACAATGAAATTACCAACCTTATGGTGGGTTTCCTATGTTGTGCCTGCTTCTCAGACCTTTTATTTCCAAGCCATTGTTGCCTTGTTTGGTTCCAAAGAAGAAGGCCTGCAAGTTAAATTATATTTCTCAAGATGACAATTTTCGAGATAGGAAATGGTACTAAAAAACAGCAAATGAAAATCTATGAAACAATGGGATTTAGTATATATAGAAGCTAACATATCCGAACTTGCCATGATTTACAAACTCGGAAGGATGGCTCGTGCTGCCAGAAGGATCAAGGGGTTGATTTGATATGCCGGTGGATGAAATGCTTCTTCGGGACCAGCCTGAACTGCATTCCATTTCAATTCCACTGCTACTCCAGAAATCCTCAGACAAGCTAGGGCCTTGAATCTTTGGACCCTTTGATGGCTTATCCACCTTAATAATCAGTGAGGGTTCTTTGAAGCATCCAAACCAACCTCTGCTCTGTTACAAACCAGGATTACATGTATAATTGGTATCAACTATAACAACTCAACCCTTAATCTAGCAGTTGGAAGAAAAGGCTGGCCATCAACTTTGCAACCACAATATGGAAATAACTAATAAGCATCTCATACAAAGATTCAAAATGTGTGATGTTGATTGAACATGGTCGGTGATGAGTTGCATTTGAAACATGGCAACTCCGAAATCATTTCATCAACAAAAGCATGGCAGGTGAATAATGCAAATTCCACCAGCTTTAACTCCAACATACAAGGGATCAAATTTGTGCAGCCATAAGTACTATTCAAGCTCATTTTCCTACAGCTTCAATGCAGAAACTTATGAACTCCCACAATTATAAGTCGCTGAGTCTACATGAAATGAGCCACTTATAGAACAACTAAATTTTACACACCCATATCCAAATTCCATTATAGCTCATAGGAGGTAAAAGAAACTTCCTCAGAATTGTAACTAGCGGTGCATGAAGGCTGAATTAATCAATTGCTAAAACAAACCAAAGCAGAAACATGAAAGGAAAGTTAGTCCCTCACACTGAAAAGAGCTTTGCATTTAGCCTTGAGAGTTTCCATCAGCCAGACTGTAAGAGCACGTAAATAAGCTCCAGAAAACAACACAAACGAACAACAGGGTTTCTGCCCAAAGCATCTCTCAGTCTGAGCTGATAAACAACACCTAGGATCCATGCCTCCAATAGAACCCCAAATCCCAAAAGCAGAACAAAAACCCCAAATCAGCTTAAGCAAGGAATGCTCAGAAATTTCGAAAAGTCCTCCCTGCCCTTGCCCTTCCCTCCGGACATCACATCTTATAGCTCGCTTACACAACAAGTAAGCACAAAACATAATTCCAAGATTCCGTGCCTAAAAAAAGCAAACTTCACTACAGAAACAAAGCATCAAGAATCCTGTCTTGTAACCAAGAAAGCTAAGAACTATAGGATTAATGTGATAATATCCATTCAAATAAACAATAAAAGTACAAAATTTTATTCTTTGCAGCAAAGAAAAATTGAAGAAGATGAAGAAGAAGAAGAACTGACCCCATGCAGGCAAAAAGGGAAGAGATCGGAGGGGGAAGGTGATCAGAGGATTGCATCTAAAATCCCCAAAGCAAAACCTCAATTCCAGGAAGTAGAAGACTAAAATTCTTGCATAATAACAGAAAAGTCAATACCTTTTTTTCCAACTCTTTTCCCTGGAATTCTTCGTAGAAATTTACAAAAAAAAAAAAGGAAAAAGAGGTTTTCAGGAATGAAATAAATACCTTGAAAACGGCTTGTTTAGAAATGGATATTTCATAACAAAAATGTTATCTTGTTCCTGGAAAAAGGTTGGTTTTGGACCAAGGAGCTTCTCCTGTTCTCTATTTTTTCTGTTCCTGTTTTCTTGTTTTACCGAATTGTGAATCTGTAAATTGTTTGTGTAGATTTGATCAGTTAATGAACCTAAAACAAGTGCCATTGGGATTTAGATTAGAGGAAATGTGAGGTCCACATGTTGGAAATGGACAGAACCTGTTGCAGTTTCGTGGCATACACTGCTGTCGTTAGTTCGGGTCGGCAAGACAGGTAATAGCAGACCTGATAAGAATCTAAACTAGAACAGTTTAATCAGACTCTCTCTCTCCATGAATTGTAAAAGGTTCAAAGTTCCAACTCATTTCATCTACTTTACTAAGCTATTGCAATGATGTTTTAGAAAGATTGGGAGCAAGAGTCTTTTCTATTTCCTGAAAGAATCAAGCAAGTAATAAAATTCTAGACTTGGAGTAAGAAATGCAACAAATGGTGATTTTTGGATTCAACAAACAGGTAGTAACAACAGTTTTGAAAGGGATAGCCTTTCAGAAGCAATCTGTACAGTATTGTTTATCATCATTATTTACTATAAGTTCAGATATCAGGACTGATAAGCCACCAGCTAGGTGGTCAGAATAGGAGGAAGGAATTCAGCTTTGGTGCCAAGGACGCTAGCTTTCGTGTCAGGAAAAAACTTTATGTTTGGCATGGCTGTAACAGCTCCAGTACTGCTGATTTCGATTGGATAACGCAACAGGTGACCCGGCAGATCTTGCTCAAGTGTATCGCTTGAATACATTTTCCAATACTCGTCAGCTATATAATTGACTGTCTGAACACATGGCAGACTCTCTGGATACTGGAAACTGCTTTCAACATGTTGAAGGTGCTCCTGCCAGAGTGACATGCGGAAGTTGTATATTTGACCCTTGGCCCGCTGACCACCATCGGTTGATAAATGGTGTGGTTGAAATGCTCCCATTGCAATCTCAGAGTCTCTCCCGCCATCCATTGATCTCTGGTTGATGTTGGCTGATCCGATTATTATGTATTCGTCGTCCACTGAAACAAAGAAACAAATCACCATTGTCGTTAACTGTGATGGAATAGAAGTTTATTTAGATTTATTAGCATAAGCCATACCAATCATCATCTTTGCATGAACGTAGATCATGAAGCGCCGTTCCTGCTGAGCTCGAGCATAATCAGAATTAGGATCTGGTTGCTCTGGAGGTACATATTCTCCGAGCTTTCTTGTCTCCCTGTTCCCAAGGCAGAAGAATGTCAAATAGTCCCTGGGATTTGCTTTCAGTCCCTTTTTCCGGAGAGCCTCAGTAACATCAGAATACATCATTTCCATTGTTCTCCATTGCCAATCTAAAATTGCTTGAACCGATTCACTCTCAGGAATCCCTTCTGGCCACATTGGGATTACAATGTAGACAGTGAACCTTTCGCCCGCTTCAATTTTGCTTACAATCTTAAGTGAGAGCTCCTTTGGTATGAGATGCAAAGCACCAATGTCCTCGACCTTGATACCTTGTGGTTTCCAGGCAAATGAGCTTCCAAGGAAATACTGGTTTTCAATATAAATGAAATTCTTTGCTCGTCGGATAGCGTTGATATAAGCATCCTGGATGCTTCTATCAATGGTCGTGTCTTTTCCGCTGACGAGACCAAATTTGGCTGCAGCGTCTGGTTCTGCAGGGAAGCCATCAGCAGCCCCATCATCAATGGATCTGAATAACTGGACATTCCAGGTTTCAGGGTCGGTTGATAATGGTGAATCTGATGGTTGAATCGTGATTTCATCAAGCTTGGGTCGTGGTATCAGCGAATTGCCCCCACCTTGCTTCCGCCATCTCTGCTCGAAGTTGTACAAGACGTCCCAAGCTACTGGACCTTCCAGCTTGCAATGGATATCATGCCAGGGCTCCCTAGGACCGCCTTTCTTGATCGAAGAGCCTGCGAAATTCGGCTGATGGAAATCGTCATGATGGACAGTGTTTAAAGTCTTGAACAAAGGATGGTCTTGTGAATCATATCTCCCATCGCAGAGATCAATGCCGCCAACAAAACTGACGATTGCACGCTTGCCTGACCTTTCGCGGGGCAATTCGCTGTCAACAACCACAGTCTTTTGATGGTGAGTAAACATGGAAGCAATCTCAATGCCCTGAACAATGCTTTTTCCATCATCAGGATTACGCGGGCACAGAACGCAATGCACTTTTGTACCCTTGAAGTAATCAGCCGTTTCTTGATCATGGGTTGCCATCAAGCCATCCTTCTTCAGTTCCTTAACAGAAGTTCTATCATCCCAGACAAGCATAAGAACTGTCACACCTTCGTCAGCCTTCTTCTTCAGCAGTTCTCCGAGCTTCAGGTTACTTCCCGGCTTCTGCCTTCTGGGGTCCCTTATGAGGGTTATTTCAGTGTACACAGACCACCCAGCAATATATATCAGGTGTTCGGCATTGCTGATAGCATCAAAGATGTCCTCCCAGCATCTGTGAGGTTGATAACGCTCTCCAGGCAAAGTCAGCAATGAAGAATCATATTGGACATGAGCATCTTGGTATAGAGTAACCTTGCAGCCTTGTCGTTGGCGGAAGAAAGTGTAGGGAACTCCTCCGAATTCAGGACTTCTGATCCCCCGAGACCAGTTAGGATCCTGGGTAACATTGAAGAACTGCAGCAGAACGTGGATTTTAGAATCTCCACGAATAGGTTCACGGTTTTCATCCAAGATATTAACCCATCTGTCCACTGCATCCCCCTCAGTGACATCCTCGACAGGAATGTGAGCTCTTCCGATGAGGGTTGCTCCAATAGGATTATCATATTTGACTGTAAATATGATCTCTGAGATCAAATGTCCGCAATAGATGCGGAAGTTCTCATTCCATTTAGGCGTAGAGTGATCTTTTTCTACCGGTCTGGTCCGTGCAACCCTTGCTTTGTCTAGATCAACTGTTGCATACAGTTTCGAATCCATAATCTGCATGATAATTTGGAGATGTTAAGAGAAACATTCAACAGGAAAGATATGGTTTCAAATGGTACTAGGAATAGAAAAACTCGAGAGAATGTTCCGTCATAAAATTAAATTCAAGTGAAAAAGGAGGGTGATTTTGTACTTTGAGTACCTCAGATTGGCATAGAACGATTCTCTTGAGTTGGGCTAGGAATCTTTTCCCCAGATCCAACGGTCCAGTAGCCTCCAAAAATCAAGAAATTAAAGCATGATTATGCATAGAATTTATGGAAAAAGCTTATTTGTTTTCTCCAGCATATAGACACCATGGAAATGATATTTTGAACCTTAGGAGAGATAATTATCAATAAACTACGATAAAAAAAATGATGTGGATTAACTTAACTATTGTTATCCCTCCTTATTAAGTTCAAGGTTTAAGGTTCGAGCTACTAGTTTATTGGATTGGAAAGGTAGTAACAATGTTTAACCGGGGGAACCCAATTCATGGACTCCATTGCTAATTTAGACCACGGTCTTCTAAAAGGTTAGGAAATAACATAGGATTTACAGACAATTTCTCACCATGGACAGTAATTTTCAGATTTTTATATTTTAAGGAAACTCTAATCTTTTATTTTGTTTTATTCTATTTGGTGTTTTAGAGTATTAGGAGTCTAGCGGAGACTTGTGGAGAAGCTAGAAACACAGCAAGAAAGCATTGGCATTGAAGAAAGTTACTGTTGGCAAAGCTAGACATACTATGTATGCAATTGCCTCAATAAGACCAATGCATTGAATTGAGTTATCAAGATCTTCCCATGTTTTATTAAATTTATTGGAGCTAATATATATCTGCTATGTTTAGGGAAAATAACCACATGTTAGCAAGCAAGCATTTGCTAGTCTCAAGGAAGAAAAAATTCATCCCAAAATAGTTAAAAATCACAAATCAATTATACCTGGCTGCAAGGACTTAATCGTCCAAAGGACTTTAGCTTGTCGATCTCATATATTGTCACATTAAGCGTGCCGTGGAGCAAATGGGGCGCCATTGTTGACCTGCAAACTCTAAGGATTTGCTTAAGAGTTAAGACTCTAATGACAGACACATTTAAAGAATGAAAAGATTGCCAAGGACTAACCAAGAAGATAAGCACCTAGAGGGTTGTATGGATTGGAGACATATGCAAAAAGATGGTGTCAATCAGATTTATACAAGTACAACAAGAGAGTTCTCAAGAATTCTTCCTGGATAAGAAGAATCAAGAGAAGCTGAGAAGGAAGTATACGCAAGAGAATTTCAAGTTAGAATAAGTTCCCGCCTTTACTTCATGCAGTGTAACAAACTTTGCCATGGGTCCCCAGTGTTCTACATAAATATAATCCATTCATATTAGAGTGGGAATTGAGAAATGAAGATTTCACATTGGAACCAGCCTGTCTTGGTAAAGATTGTAAACCAAGAAAATGCATATTTGAACCAAAACCTGGGTAAGTCATCCTTTCCTTGGATTGGAAACAAACTATGGTTCTAGAATGAAATTGAAGGCAAGGGGTTGAATACAAGTATCAGTATTAAAAATAGCTGCATATATTGATGCAGATGGAATCAAGTAACCAACATTATCCAGCAAACTGCATATGTGGAGCATATATTATTCAATCTGCTTGCTTCGGAATGCTGAATTTGCCTTTTCTTGTTCATCAGTTAATGCTTTTCACAAACCAAACAAATATTCAGTTTTTTAGTCACCAGGTTTGTATAGTTGCTGTCAGAACATGTTGATCATCTCACAAGTAGCCAAAAGATAAGCAAGTCCATTACAGGAAAACCCCACTTGTTAGAATGAAGTTGAAATTAAAAATGAAACGTTTCCTTAGAAAACTTGTGCAGAACTGTTTATGCAAGAAAAGAAATTGGTCCCAAGGAGGCTTTTACTACTCATTTGAGCACCCTGTACCAAACACAGGCAAGTTAAAGGACTTGTAACGACCAAGCATTATGAAAGGATCTTGCTCAAAGCCTCAAACAAAATCAAATGGAGGACAAGCATAATCCTGTTGGCACAAGGATAGGCTCCATTCGTGGGGGATTGCAACAGAAGGGGATTGGGTGTGTGTTTCTGCCAATCACTGCAGGAAACAGGAGACCATATATTCTTTGAGTGTGCTTTTACAAAGTGCAAATGGAAGGAAATTCTTCAGTTGTGTCAGTGTCATAGGTTGAGTAGAAGTCAGTAATCAAACTTAAAGAGAAAGCTTTAACTTTGTCATCTTGAGCATTGTTTATCCTACCAAGGCTTGAACGTTTTTGTTTTCTTTTAATTTCACAACATAAATGTTCTATGTTAGTATGAAAAACCAATCATTTCATCCCAACACAGATGATCTTGAAAGATATAATTCTTCATCCAAAGAGAAGTTTGTGACCAAAGTTGTTGCAAAGTTCTGGTTGAAATTGTCGAGTTAGCCATAATCAACCACCACATTAGTTTCGCCATAAATTTGCTGTACCTAAGAGCTGACTAAAGGCAGCTAATCCGAAAATCAACCCCACTAATAATTAAGATAGTGTCAATCGATGGGGATCTTGGATAAGTAATTAATCTATGCCCTTTAAGTCCAAGTTCTAGGGGAAAAGTAAATAATTTTTACAGCTTTAAGTGCTTTATTGCCACAGTCTATAGCATAATTGAATCACTTTAACTCTTCCTTTAATTTCTTTAATATTCAAATTCCAAGGCTATTCTTATAAGTTATGAGCCATATCCCTTGTGTAAATTCCACCAATGGCAACGTTCCGGAACCTACATATCAGCTAGGCTGATGGCAATTTATGGTTCAAGGCCTAAAGTAATTGATAATAATAGCTTTAAAAAATGACATTGAAAATGATATTCTTAAATCCACAGTCAGACTCAATTATTCAGAAAATCCTAACTTTTAGTTGTTAATCATTCGAATCATAAGATTGTAATTTAACAATAAGTCAATTGTCGTATTCATTTGCAAGGCCAAGTATTGTACGGATTGATTATGAACTAATACCAATAATACCAATAGTTTCTTTTCAACGATATGATTATCTTAGTTAGTAGCTTGATTCAAACTTGTTATTGGTTATGAGATTCAATTGTGCTTCTGACAGTTCTATTCTTGAGAAAAGCCGAAGACCATCAATGACCTGCCATCTTACCCAAGCCTTGCTGCCCGTTGTGAAAGTTAAAGGCAGCCAAGAGAGTAAAGATGGCTAATCTAGTGTTCTTTCCATCTTTACCATCGAAGGTTGAAATTGCTTTTTGCCAAAATATCACCAAGTCGGCTCACTAATCAACTAACAGATTGGATTCTATTAATATGCCAACCCAAAAGTTGGAAATTCCCGTGCCAATGCTAGACTTTGATCTCACCTAATAATAAATGACTGACCCCAATGCTTCTCCTGTAGAAAATAATTAACCTGTTCACAACACAATCCTGCATGCATCTTTGATTCACATTCTTCCTTCTTTCAAACAATTCTTGGACTAGAATGCTTGAAACCTCTGCCAGAATTATTCCAAAAGCATATAAGATTTGCATCCGAGGAAGAAATCCAGCATTAAGAGAATGGAGACCAGAACACTTGATAATAACTTCTGCTGCTTGCAGACCTTGGTGTAGTGCTGCTTGTTAAACAGAAAAATCAACTATTAATTGAAGAACTTTTATCAAAGTCAAGAAACTATTCAATTTCTAAGAAAAACAGACTGATATTTTTTATTTCTGTCATGAAATTGTTGTGGTTGATGTTATTGTTGTTGTTTTCTTTTCCATTACAATTAATCGGATCACCTAGCTAGTGAACATTATTACTTACTACTACCTTTTTAGTGAAAAGTGATGGTATTGCTAACATGTTATTCATTTATTCTGTGGTTGTAAACCTAGTTCTATCATGGCTGTGTAGGTGAAAATCTTTATTGCAGCACTTATTAATTACTTGGACTTTCATTCCAATCCACCGACAGCTCATACACTTACCTTCGCAAAGGCACAAATCCCACCTTCCATTTTTCCCTTCTTAAAACTGCACCTCACCGCTTCCATATTTATGATCTCTGCACTTCTCTTAAGTCTTTCTCTGCAGGGAACATGGTACAAACAAAGAAATTCAGAGGTGTTCGCCAGCGTCAGTGGGGCTCTTGGGTATCTGAAATCCGCCATCCTTTACTGTAAGCCCACCCACTCACATTATCTCACCACTACTTCTAAAATATGAAACCATCTTCTGTAACTAAAACATTAATGGCCATATATATATATATGTATCAGCCTGGTGGTGGCATGCTTTGATTATTATGGTATTTGATGTACAGGAAGCGAAGGGTGTGGCTGGGAACATTTGAGACAGCCGAGGCTGCGGCAAGAGCGTATGACCAGGCTGCCATTTTGATGAATGGACAGAATGCCAAGACCAATTTTCCTGTTGCGAAGACTCAGCCTGGTGACGCAAATGCTGGTGATGATGACTCTCCATTGCCGCCCAAGGCTCTTTCGGAGCTTCTGAATGCTAAGCTCAGGAAGTGTTGCAAAGACCAATCTCCTTCTCTGACTTGCCTCAGGCTCGACACTGATAATGCTCATATTGGAGTCTGGCAGAAGCGTGCAGGCACTCGTTCAAGCTCAAACTGGGTCATGAGGGTTGAGCTCGGGAACAAGAAGATGAGTACACCGTCATTGGAAGATGGATCAGCATTGTCTTCGGGCTCGTCGCATATGGCTGACGAGTTTGAAGCTGGAAGCGTAATGGGAGAAGAGGACAGGATTGCAATGCAGATGATAGAAGAATTACTCAACTGGAATTGCCCTCTGGCTTCAACTTCAGGTGGAGTTTAGCAAAGACATATGCTTCGAATAGCATGTACATCCTCTGCAAAACTACTCAAGTCTTTTACATTTTACTTTCCTAGTCATAAATCATTCACAACCGCCAATCTCACTGTGAAAATGGTGCAACACTGCAATATGCTCAGTATCTTAACCTGGTTATTGTGAAATTTACTATATGAAATCAAATGTAGTCAGCAGCTATACGACTGGTTATTGGTTAACCTACTAATTCAAGCTTTAATGTCAGTAATCAGTTATATTCTATAAGCCTACTGGAGTTGAGAAAGGTCATGGTTCAGGACCCTAAATTAACCATATGTTTGATATGCAGCAATTTCCCTATTAGTCCATTCAGCTAGTGAGTTCTGATATCTTACATTGAAAAGATACCGTCCTTCTTCCGGCAGTGCTATACTTGCATATATCATGTATAAATACGTCCGGATCATTAATTACAAGTATGAAATTTGTGTTTCACACGCCAGTATAAATTGGGTACTTCTTTTGTCAAGCAGGCAATTTAATCTCAACGTCAACCCTTGACTTATCTGATCTCCCCTAAGTCTAACCGTTGTTTTCTTTCTCCTTCAATTCTTTCTTTCTTTTTTGCCCAACAGCAGTCAATCTGGCTTAAACTACCATTAAAAGGAGCAGGATATTCAACAGATCTAAAGTTAACCGAAACAAAACAATGAAATATACCATGCATGACCTTACCAAGGCTCCCACCATGTCAGCTTTACATTCAATTTCTGGACTTGTGATCTTGTGATTGAGAATTGAGTTTCTCGAGTTAGTCAAAATATTTAAAAAAAGTTAAAAATTAGCATCTGGGTTTTACAATTTTCTGCTTTCTTGCCTTATTATGGGAAGTTCAATGTGAACTTCAGCCTGACATCAGTGTCTAGGCCATAGTGAAGACTGCAGATCCTATAGAGCTTCATAAATGAAGGCCAAAGTGATGCTTCTGTTATTAGTAGCAAGGACCGAAGGAGATATCTTTTTTGAAGAGTAGATAATTTTATTCCAAATAAGACATCAAGAGATAGGCCCATAAACAGTACACAAGAGCAATGTCGCAGAAGTGAACAAAAACAAAATACAAATAAGAAAATAAAAAATTAAAGCTGAACAGATAAAACATCAATTCTGTTAATTCCTGATTTAGCTAAGCTATCTGCAATGAAGTTTGCTTCTCTAGGAATATATGAAATTCCCACCAATTGGATCTTACGAGAGAGTTGAGATATCTTCCATTTGATTGTTCTTGAATTAGAATTCTTCTATACGTACGTCCAAACAAGGCATTGCTCCTTGAAGACAACATAAATGTTTGTGGGGAGATGAAGATGGATGGATTTGATCAAACACAGACACATTTGATCGCCAGCAGTGAAAGAGGAAAATGATGTTAAGGGCACTAAATGCTAATAATCTCTAGCAGTAGTCACCCCACTAGAATAAAAGAAAAGTGAAGTTGAGACAGGAGGAGGGCAGCTCTCAGAGCAGTTGGATGAGAGTTAATGCTCGTCGTACAAATGAGAGGGTTTCAACGTATTGGTTAATTAGGTGCATTGCCTTTAAGCACGTGATGTTGATATCTTTGTTTCCACTGTTCATAATTTGCCGAAGTTCGAGTGATGGTTGACGATGCTTTGTCAATTGCATCAATGGGTGGCTGTGCGGTTGTAGTAATGATGGACCCTTGGCCTTGGCATCGGATTCGCCTTAGCCTGCGTGCATGCATGACTAAAGTTTTCAACTGTCGAACATGTCTTCCCTAGCTTAAAGCTAGGTGGGGTTCTTTCCACATTTCTTCGCTCAGCTCAACCTGGGCCTCAATAACTTCTTGTATTTATGTCCATGAATTGACTAGCTTTTCATTGTTTTAAACAAGCTCCATGGAATATTATTGCCAAAATATTAAGTAAACTTTGTCATAAATTGTTTGAAGTTTGAATGATTTCAAGCTTAATTTCATTGTTATTGATACAGAAATTATATACAAGGAAAATACAAGCTCTAAATCCTGAATGGAGTTGCATAGGCTGCCTGCTTATGGCTGCTACATTGCTGCTATTGCCTAGCTGCAATAGCTGGAGCTGCTGTTACTGTTGATTGCAGGGGCTGCTGCTGTTGCTTGATTCTAATAGCTGTGGTTGCAGTTGCTGGATTGTAACTTGTAAAACCCGAATTTTTCATACTATATACCATAATTGTACATAATTGATAGTGAAAATAAATTTTTTTAGTGAAATTAAAGAGTCATTGAATGTGAATTTTCACTTTTCATTTTAAGTTATGATGTATAGTGTGATGTATAAAAGAAAGAAAAACAAACATTAAAGTTGCAACAAGAGATAGATGAGATATAATTTTGATAAAAAGTTGAAAGTGTGAAAAGGATTAACGGCAATAGGACAAACAAGGGCTAGCCGATTTCTTGTGTTGAGAAATTCTTTAAGAATTAATATACTACAAGACAAAAGAACGGAATGAGATGAAAGTCAATGATAGTGGCTGCTGGAAGTGGATTGGCGTGGAGAAGAGAAGAAAAGAAAAGGGAAAAAGTCAAGGAAATGGGCGGCAGTGGACTTCTCGCCACTTTGCTTCTCTTGACAATGAGGCTAAGCAATAAATGGCAAGTGAAATTAGTCAAGAATAGAGCTGCAGTAAGGACTTGACTACCGTTCTTTTTGTTGCAGTTTTCTTTGGTTTTAATGCATGAAATGATGAAAGAAAAAAGGGATAAGAACAAGTGTTAGATTCTAAGTGAAACTGAATGGCTATATAAGAAGAATTCATGAGGAAAAATCGATGGAAGCAACTTCATTTTCCTCAAAATCATTCTCGCCCATTCTGTTTTCATTTCAAGTTCACCATTAATTCTTCCGTTACTCCCATAAGTGAGCCATGAAACTCATCCTTAGTTAGCTAAACATTTATCCAGTGTGTGAAGAACTGAAGAATAAGCAAAGTAAAGCTAAGTGAGGCAAGAAAACATTCTGTTTTTGGAAGAGCAACTGGGTTAAGGTGAGTTTCATATTTTCCATGGTTCTCTTGATATTCCATACTAGACATCTATGTTTTATAACGTGATAAACATAGATATAGCTTGGTTTTAATTAAATATTGTTGGAATATATAAGAAATCAGATGGAAAATAATCAAGAATGAGTAAGATAATACTATGGGCGAACGGCGAATAGACGTATTTAGCTGCTCGCCAAACAGTTGTGTGCTCGCCCAACCTCAAGAGTCACATGAGTTGGCGACATAGGTGTTCGCCAAACTCTTTGGAAAGTCAGACAATTCCCGAATAGGTGAGGGCAAATGGCGAGGACTATGATCGCCCAAAATATGTAGAGTTAATGATCGTCAATGAGGCGAGTAGGAGATAAAAAGGTAGCCAAGCGTTATCCAATTCATGGGCGAGCATATCTATGAATGAAAAGTCACGAATGGCGAACTGAATTGGTGAGCATGGCGAGTTGAGTTAAAGTGGGGCGAGCTCCCATATTGGGCGAACTCCCATGAATAAGCCCCTAACGGATGGCGAGCTCCGTGGGCGAATGGCTATCTTAATCTCGCCAAAGTGGCATAAATATTAGGAAGGGAAATATAAATAGTTTTGGATAATATTTGAAAAAGAAATATTAATAGTTTTAATAAATTTTGCAGACGGGAATTGACAAAGGCGAGCGGGAAGCTAAGCTTTGAAAAAATCAGGTAAGGGAGATGTGTGTGAAAGAGAATGCATGTCCTATGGAGTTAAATTTATGAAATCACTGAAAAACTGTTTTGGATTATGACATGCATTATTTTGATAAATTGCTTTGCTTTTGGGCGAGCTATAAAACAGATTCTAATGTTGATTTGGCGAACTAATAAAATTACTTTGATTTGGGCGGGCGAGTTAGATAGATAGCCGACCCCTATTTGCTTGTGGGCGAACTGGTTTGGGTGGGCGAACTAAACCCTTTTACTTAACTTTGGGCGAGAGACGCTTGTTTTAATTGAAATCCGGGCGATCTCTGTTTTAAAATAATTCTGGGCGAGCCAAAGAAAATAAAATATGTTTTGATTAAAGTGGGTGAGTTGATCATGGTAGTACCATTGGGCGAGTTGACTAAGGCCAACGCCATAATGGGCGAACTGACCATGAGCGAACCACTATTGGCGAGCCAGTTTTACTTGTTTCTTTAAAAACAAATGTTGGCGGGTGAACACAAGTTCACAGCATTGGGCGAGTTGACTAATGAGCGAGTTGACCAATGGGCGAGTTGACCCTTGGCGAGCTGACCATGGGCGAACTAGCCATGGGCGAGCCAGCTTAACCCGTGCCTTTCTCACACGGAAAATGTTCAGATTACAGGCTGTTTTACTATTTTATAAAACCTTTTGGAAATCAAATCATTTTGTAGAAATGATAACATGAGTGAAATAATTCCTTAAAGGTTTTCTTGAGTTGGAAAAGTGATCTTTGAGACTTTAGGCCATGAGTTCATGCTTTATTATTCGTGTAATTGCGTGACCCACCTGGGGCGGTGGCCCCGGTCGATGGACCTACGGGTGCACCTCAGGGTGTCATAAGGCTGATGGACTCGCCAAGTCATCAGCGGTCTCGAGGTCACTTGGCAAGTGGACCCGAGAACCACCTATAGATTATGGCCATAGATCTAGTTGAGATAGCCGTGAGAGGCGATGGCCTACGGGTGCACCCCAAAAGCGGATGACTTGTGTTCCTGAGGGAATAATGAGAGCATGATGTATTTGTTGCCTAGTCTCAACTTATTGACTTCGGTTTACTAAAAGGATCTATAGAATCCTGTTTAATATTAAATGGGTTTTGAGTGATTAGATAAATAAGATTGTTTTGAAAGTATAGTCCTTATTTATAAAGCAACATAGCATACACCTTCCTTACTGAGTATGTAGTCGCTCACTCCCTATTTTCCACTCCACAGATTATTGAACTTGGGCTAAGCGAATTACCTTTCAGAGAGCTAGTATCGAAGGTATGTTGTATTCTTTTATATATTCAGTAAAATGGTACAGTACTACTTTAAATAGAAGGGAATGTATATACATGTTAAGAAAATAATTTAATCATTCTTATTAAAGTGATAGGAGTTGATAAGCATCACAGACAGCCCAACCAGTAAGTGAGTGTAATTGGTAAGCGAATATTATATATCTTGTGGATTTGGGATGTTACATAACTGCTGCTTCTGGATTTTAGCAGCTGCTATTGCTGCTTGGTTGATTAAGTTCTGCAACTTCTAAACTGTCTTAATAATAAAAAAAAGAAGGAAAAACTACTATAACTAAACCAATCAATCTAGTTACTCTTACCCTTAGAATCATCTAACAATATACTTTACGCTGCTGACATAGTAATAAATTGGTAGAACATTGATGATTGTGTTCAAATTATACAACTTTGGCCCACTTCCCCATCTAAGTTGTCCCTCTTACTCAATTTCCAATCCTTTCACCATGGTAGGTGGTAATGAAGCAGAACTTGCAAGAGATGGGACATCAGAAAGACTAGCTTATCAACAAAGAAACAAAAAATCATAGCTCTAGGACCTCTAACGAATAGACATAATCTCCAAGGGGGAGCAAAAGGGTTCAACCAATGACCTCGAATATTGGTTTAACGGATTATGTTCTCATTATCAGGACGTGAGGTTCGAGTCTCAGCACCTGTTGCATTCCCTTTTCTTGATAAGAATTAGTATAATTATCTAACCTATAGTTCTATATTATGCCTAAGAATTTGTTTTTGGTGCATACTACCTTAGATTATTATTTAACCCTATGTGTGAAAGTGTGAAACGGTAACCACTAGTTGTGAAAGGTTGTGTACATTTCAGACTTTATTCAAGCAAAACCAGTCTTTTTATAGTAATCACTGAAATTTATGAATTCATAGGGCCTATCTTTAGGTACCAGACTACGAGGAAATTCATCTCTTAGAATTAGCCTAACAATGACCCAAAGAATGACTCCACACAATCAACTTGGAACATTGTCTTCCTCACATTTTCCCCACAATCTCCTAATTAAAAGGATCATATCGCTACAAGGGTTAGGTGATGATGATGAGTAAAACCAATCTTACTATGGAGGTGGTTAACTTCCTAGGCATTGAAAAAGGCCTCCTAAGATTTATCGTCACCTAACCTCATATTTAATCCCACAGAAAACAACGTAAAAGAAAAATTGTTCATACATGCTCTTGCATACATACACGATACACATACACAAATCATACGATAAGACAGAATGTTGTTGACAATTCTCATCTCTAACTCCATTGGAAACATTCTCATAGAGCGGTACCATTCAATGTGTATATGTGTTTGTAATACTTTGTGAAATTTCTTAGTTCAATTTTTTTTAATCAGCTTCATTAATTTGCTTTGGTTTATTGTTGAAATTAAGTTTGCCACTGTTTCTAGTGGAAAATGCAAGAAAATTTGCAGGGATTTCACACTGGAGATTTGAAAATTTTCCGGGCTGTCTATGCACATAATTTAGCTTGATGTGGTTTAAGCCTTGAGGCCAATGCCATCACCATTTACATGAAATTGCAGATTCAATGGAGTTCCATCCGAGGAACGATTACATTGGAGAACTTTCTTAGTTAAACTGGGAGCAGACAATCTCAAAGGTGCAAGAAATGAAGAGCTCTTTGTTGCTTCAGACAATTATGTAAATGAAGTTAATTCTTCCTAACTTTCTAGTTTTTCACTATGATCATAACTTAATCTTACATGATTAAAGGAATTAATCATATTGATTGGTTGAAACTTAAACTTTCCTGTAATTCAAAGATTTGGTGTCACATTAATGAGAAAGTGAGACGGGTAGGTTACAACCAAGGGCAACAAAGCCAAAGGGGTGGGTGGCAAATGCTCCAGTACACATTGCTGCTTTTGAGTTTTGACCTTTGTAGAGCCTTAACTAACAAACATGGCCCCTCTCCAGGTCTTGTGGTAAACAATTTTCTGACTTAGAAACTCTTTTAGTGGAAAACCAGGTGACAATTTTTAATTGGCATACCCATTGATTTGTTCTTGTTGGACACTTTTCAAATGCAAGTTGACTTCTATCACCTAATGTTTGGATTTCAATGTTCAGATGTCTTTATGGAAGATAAGACCCTTTTCTGGTAATAACTAAATTTTGTCCTGGGTTTGAAATGATCAGGTCAGTTTACTGTTTACATTGTCTACACAGTGCTGGGTAGTGTCTGCATTTACATTGGAGGCAAGGATGAATATGATGAACTTGCTTGTAAGTTTCTGTTTTTGTAAGTGAATTTAATTCTGTTGGAATTGCAAGACCAAAAATGGGATTAATGCAACTGAAAATATATTAAAAAATGTAACTGATAATCATTTGGTATTGCTTTCATTTCTTGTTTTCTATTTTTTATTTCAGTTTTTTTAGAAACAGCAACATAAAACATATTTGACAAAATGTTTCTGTTTTCAAAAAACGAAACCGAAAACAAAACTTTCTAAAATTGTTGAAAACAAGAATTTGTTATTTTCATTGTTTTGGAAAACATATTTTGATATGTGATACTGTTCATAAGTGAATAGTATTTATATATTAATATAATATTAATATTTTTTACAATAAAAAATATAAATTAAAATTTTTAAATAAAATAATATTAAAATTTAATATAAAATATTATTTAACTAAAATATAAATATTTTAAAATTAATATATTTATTTAATATAGAAAAGTTGAAAATGTAAAAATCAATTAAATATAAATTATATTAAACTATAATATTATAATATTATTTAATTTAAATTTAAACTATTATTTAATATATAAATTTAGAATTTTAAGAATCTAAATTATTATCTAATAAAAATTAATATTAAAAAATATTTAATATTATTTTAATTGAATTATTTTATTTAATACTATATTTAATTATAATATTATTTGAATTAAATTAGATTAAATTAAAATATTTAATATTAGTATTAAATAGTATAAAATAATATTATTTAATAAATATATTATTTTTTAAAATTTTATTTTGTGAATTGAATTATTATATTCATATCAGTTTAAATATTTGTTTTCAATACGTAATAATATTAACAAAATGTTTTCTGTTTTTAAAAATTGAAAACCAAACAAAATAAAACAAAAACAAAATTTTCAAAAATATAAAACAAA
The DNA here is from genome assembly GCA_031772115.1 of Heritiera littoralis. Taxonomy (NCBI): domain Eukaryota; kingdom Viridiplantae; phylum Streptophyta; class Magnoliopsida; order Malvales; family Malvaceae; genus Heritiera; species Heritiera littoralis. Next base: position 1,616,170 of record JAPDPK010000003.1, read on the forward strand.
AAACAGAAAACTATTAACATATTTTGAATCCTGTTTTTTTTTTTTTTGGCGTAATTGAATCCTGTTTATGATTATTAGCCTTGATGCCTTCTTGATTCAGTTTTGGATTTTGGTGAAGGAACTGAGGTGATGTCTGCAATAACCTCTGCAATTAAGGACGCTTGCCGGAAATCTCCGACCGAACGATTGTTCCTTGACAAGTATGGAAAGATCTGTCCATGTCTGGATGAAATTGTTTGGGAGGTATGAATTTCTTAACCAATCCTTCTGTTTTGATTCTTTTTAACCCTGACTTATTCCAAACCTCGGCCTAAACATGTTCCTGTTGTCAAGGAAATTCTGGAAAACAAAGAGAAAGATAGAATCAGAAGGCTGGTTGGGTTAAAGCCTCCAACAGAGATTTGAACCCTGCCAATGGTGAAGAGTATGCCTGCAGGCTGCTGCCTATTTCCTGCAGCTCCATCATTAGCAGATGGAAAGATAATCTCCTTACCTAATGGCAAATAGTATGCAATATCTTCCATTTGTCAAAAGTCTGCTTGGATCAAATTAATTCAACAGAACTCGTGAAATTTGAGAGCTTCTATTCATACCCAAAAAAAAAATACTTGACACACTATTTAAATTGTTTTTTTAAAATATCAAAATATTTTTATAAAAAATTACATAAATACCCTTTTAATTTTTTTTTATTTCCTGAAAGTAGATTTCTAAGAATACAAAGGTGCTCTCGAAAATAAATTTCCGGTGGCACAATAAGACACCCGGAAGTGGACTTCCAAAAGCATAAACTCCCGAAAATCCACTTCCGGGAGCTTTTTTTTTTGGCTGCTTAGGCAGCTTCACTTGCTGCCGCGGCAGCATATTGCAGCTTTTCTTTTGCTGCCCAGGAGCCTTTTTTTTTCTGCCCAGGCTTGCTGCTGCAGCAGCATATGCTGCCTGGTTCATGTGCTGCCCATGCAGCATACAACTGCTTCCTGGGCAGCACTTGCTCGCTGCCTGGCAGCTCACTGGAAAAAAATTGCAAGAAAAAAAAGTGTAATGTTTGCAATAAGGATAATATTGGAAAATACTAAATTTTTTAGGGGGTGAGGAGTAATTTTTTGTAGGATTTAAGGTTTTTTAGTAAATAAGATTTGTCTAATAATTCTTAGGGTGTGAATAGAATTATTCTTTAAATTTTTTTGTTTAAATGATAGTTAAGGCAGTGTTTCCCTGTAAAGTATATTTACTCTAAACAGCAAACAGCACTGGTCCGAAAATAGTAGTAGTGTTCAATTTTTTTCACCTAAATGGTCAGGTTCAAAGCACTTTTCCATGTCCAAGGGAACCAACACGCCAACAAATCGGAAGCCTATCGGCTAATACTTTCTCGCTTATGGTTTAGTTCTCAATTCTTCGATAGGCAGAGTCGCAGGGATACTAGAGAAGATAAGGTAGAGTTGGGACAAACTTCTTCTGAAGTCTCCAGGGTAATAAGCTTGTGCAAATGCAACTGAAGCCAACAAAGAGGTCAGCAGTTCAGCTAGGCAGCCTGTCCATTCATAGACCTTGAAAGACCTAAAAACATTAAATAATTTTCCATCTTACATGCATGTGAGCTACAGCCTACATAGTAAGTTTAAGTCTAGGTCAGCACTGAATGCCCATGTTTTCAGCATGATAGTCAAGAAAATAGTGAATAGCATGCAAGGACCATTCAACCAAAAGATTCTCAACTGCTCAACCAATTCCTGGTTATTCATCTGACATAAGACAACCAACCAGTCTGTATTGGACCATCTATTCCTAGATTCAATAACTCATCTAAAAGATGAATATGATAAAATTCATAGTTCACAATGCGTCGGGAGGGCAATAGATATACGGAAAAAATGCAGTCAAGAGAAAAATCAAGTTAAATGAGTTGAAAGGCCAAGCATCTCTAATATGCACAACGCAGAAATAAAAAGGAAAATTGGGACCATAACATAATCCAGCCGGCCTTAACACAATTTGAACAATCCAAAATCTCATGCTATTCCACTCACTGAATCAAGTTCTTAATTACATATGCAAATGCAAAGTAAGAAAACTGACAATGTAATTACATAAGCAACCTTCAAAACAAAGCTTGGAAATCATCTTCGAACAATCAAAATAGGTCATAGTAATGATAGGTAACAGCTCAGACAGCTGAAATGTACTACATAAGAAACCAACATTACAACATATCTTTCAACAGTGGCAGAGTGGCCTTACCACCTAGACGTCTGATCCAGCAAAAGAATTTACTGCCAAAAAAGTCAAATTCTGATCATATTCGATCGGCTAGGTACCTTACTAGAGAGTTGATAGGCTTGGCAAAGTCAATGTTTCCCATCCCCTCGTGCCTAACTTTTATTCGAGCAAGGTAATCAGCAGCAATCCAAGCAAAGCTCAACATCGCTACACCATCTTCACCATCAGACTTCTGCAACTCTAATGTCTTTTCTACCCATTTAGGATGGTAAGTGACCTGGTACCATGCTGAAGCCTTCCTTTCATATAATTCATTCTTCTCATCCTCATTAAGCTGCTCAAAGTCAGAGTCCATATTCTCAAAAATTTGCCTGAATTCTTTCCTCAGAGAACCATAAGAATGACTGAGTTTCTCCTTCAGATCCCCTAACTTCCGACTGGTATATTTAGGCATGGACCAGATGTGCCCAGTTACGACCTCTTCTTCCCTCTTAACTTTGTACTGTCCTAGAAGTCCGATTAGCTGCCCATCATAGGAGCACTTTTTATCCCATGCATCAGCAATGTAGTCAGCAGATCCTGTAACCTCAAGATCTGCATCATAATTGATGTCACTTGCATCAAGTTTGACCTCCGAAGATTCAGAGACTTCATCATAAGCATCTTTGACATGACGATATAGTCTTCCCAAAATTTTGCTTGATTTATAAGATTGGTACTCCTCTTTACCCATAAAATCCGGGTAATGCTTTGGTTTTAGATAAGCAGGCATTGACACAATCTTCCCAGTTTTAGGAAAATCAACAGCTGTAGCCGCTAACTCTGCTAGAAGTATACATTTATCATCTTGAGCACCATATTCACTTAGGTCAGCATGAACCACATGTGCATTACAAATGCTCCCCAGGTTCTCGTTCACCATGTTTTTTGCAAAAAACTCTATTATGTCCTGTAGAGTAAATGTGAAATAAGCAGTTAATAAATTTTGCCTTTCATCTACTTGGAATTTGAAATAGTTCATTCAACAGAATACAAATCCTAAACTAACTAGCACTGCCAATTTGATATAATTTACTCAGGAATATATCTACTTTATTCCCACCATTTCACTCCAGTTTCTCCCATTTGAAGATTTTGTCTTTCGCACACTAGGAATTCAAAATAAGGTATTCATCACGATACAAATCCAAAACTGACTAGTCTAGCTTTTGTAATACATTATAGTCAAGGATTCACTTGTGTTATCAACATTTTTGCTCATATCTCCCAATGGAAATTACAGCAACACAAGATTTACCAATGACAAAATAAACCATTTCGAAAACAGTCAGTGCCTTCCCAATGCTTTAACAACATAATGCCATTTAAACAATAAAGACTGAGCTGTTTATTAAACCATAAAAGAATAACAACATAGCAACATATATTATTTGCTCAACCATGCATGTATTCAATTGCAACGTTCCTTCTGATACAAGCTTTCAAGCAGCACACTAGAAAACAATACTGTTTGTAGTAACAAAAAGAGGATTTTACTCACGAGTACTATTATTTTGTAAAATGTATTTGAAGAAAGGAAATAAAGAAAATAATTCTAGAAAACCAGAGGTTCATAAAAGTTAGTTACCTTATGATTCACTGGGCGCTGCAACAATTTAGGCTCACTAGGGTCATATGGCATGGGTGGCCAGCTCTTCTTGCTAGGAGGGATAAGAAGTTCCTCCCATGTGACAAAATAAAGGTCCCCATCAAGATCACTTCCAGAAGCTTCATTTGTATGGGGTCTCTCACCCTTTTGAGGGAAAACCAGACAGTCATACAAATGGTGTAAACCAGGGGCATCGACTGCTTCCAGAATCCTTATATCTCCAGGGTGAAGACAAGGATTCTTGGCTATAACCACCAACCCTTTAATTACTTCAAGATTTTTCTTTCTTTCTGCAAACCTAGAGCCATGTTTCAAGAAGCAGTTTTCTACAGATGGACTGGACACCTGGATAAAGCACTGACCTTGTTCAAGTACTCCTAGTTCATCCAAGACACCCATCAACCACCTCCCTGAAGGAACAAAAATTCTAGCTTTTTCCCTAAGACCCCAAAGCTGAGATGCCCTTACACAAGCCAACATTCCTCGTAAATGAGGCTCTATTTGAGGCTTGAAACCTGCACTCAACATTATTGCTGGCGTATTCCCTTGCTCAGCACATGACAAAGTGAGAACTTCAAATGCTGCATCGGTGTCTACAAGGATTTTGTTTAATTTAGAAACCATGGTATTTTGCATTTCCCAAAATACTTTGTCTGGCACACCAAGTGTTGAAAGCAATGTAATGATTTGTCTATTCAAGAAGCCAGGCTGAAATCTTGTCCAAGAACAGATTTCCAGTGTTGTGTGTTCAGACTGGAACTTATTCATACTTGGCCGTAAAGAAAGACGGATCCCATTGCCTTCTTTTGGCCAACAAGCCACAACCCCTTTACAACCAGCATATCTAATTTGATAGGCACAAGGAGGATCTAGGTCCAACTTCAATTTCTGAGCAACTTCCATTGCAAGATCAGGAGTGATCTTGCCAATTCCATCTGAAAACACATAATTATTCCTCTCTATATCTGAAAGGTCAAAGTTGACCTCTGCTGAAGGAACTTCCACTGTTGCATATGTTGACGAGAAGCACTGACCCATCCTGGCAGCACATTTAGCAATATTTCGGTTGTTAAACTTCCCCATCCAACCTATAATTTGAAGCACACTTATCCTCCCATCTTCAGCAAAAAACCATGCAGAACGATCTCTCAATTGATTGGCTGAGAAAGCAAGGAAAGAGTATTTGCGACCACACAAGTAAAATCCATCTGTTAGAATGGACTTAACCCTTTTGAATACTCCTGTTTTCTGAGAAAAAAAGGTAGATGTCACATCCCTTACAATTGGAGCAGCATAGTAAGTGAGCACATTTGCATTCATTGTCTGCATGCCTTCATCCATAAATGTGACCCTTAGAAACCGATCAGCAACTTCTTTGTATTTCCTGAGAACCCTATTTGAAAGCTCAACTTCTGGAAGAAGACAATAAGCTTTTGTTGGAGTAATAACCAATCTTTGGATTTCAACAATATCATCCAACTGTTTAGGGTTCTTAAAAAGTTTAGGATTCCTCAGCAGCCAATCATGGACAACTTTCAGCCTCTTACAGGCATCATACACTGGACGTTTATAGGAATAGATGTGCCGTAGCGCAGCCACATTTACCTCCCTTGGTTGGTCCCTCAGTAGGTTAAAGAAGTCCTCTGATAACTGATGCTGATTGAATATGCCTTTGTGTGCTACAGCATTCACCAGAAACATTATCTCAAAGGGAATTCCTTCCCTGTAATCAATATAGTGGAAGAAATCTGACATGGAGCTCCCAAAATCAGGTTCATCACTGATCCTAGGTGGCCATCTGAGGCAGTCCACTGCCACTCTTCGTTCTCTGAGATAGTCCATTGCCTTTTTTAACTTTGCACCATGACGAGGACCGATTAAAACCCTGCATGTATTACAACGACCAATAGCTCCATTAGGTGTAAAATCTGTGGTTCGGATCCACTGGTCATCATCATCCAACAGATCAAATGGAACTGACTCTTCAATCTCATCATCGGCAGTTCTATACCAGACCCAAGGTGAAGAAGCCAGCTGCAAGAGCACTACTAAACATGTTGGATCTCTGTACTGTTTAATCTCATTAATCTCCCTCACCAAGAACTCCACCTTAAAGTCACATTTTATCACTGCATGCCCAGTCGTGCCTTTGAAGGAGAAGGCTGTATCTCTAGAGAAACAAAATTTGCAGGTGCCATCAAAAGGATCCACAAGAAAATCAACTCCAGAAGGAGGTCCTCTCCAGCCAACAAAGAACTCATCTCGGCTAACCATGTTTCCAATCTCCAGGGAGACATCAGATAACTTAATAGGTGTTGTACTCCGACGACGACGATTCAAGTAGTAAGGATTTTCAGGCCCCAAACTAACTTTCAATTGCTGATTGTCGAAAACAAGTTCAGTACGACCAGCAGCATCTAGGGCCCAATTTACTGTTAGAGGGCAGGCAAAGTGAACAAATGCATGGGGCTCCACCTTCTTATAGTCATCTGTTCTTTGGATAACTGAAGTGTCCAGAATCTGAAAACTGGGATAGGACTCCGGTGGTGTCCATGAAGTCTTCAATCTACACCTCCAAACTACTCCAACTACGTTCTCCAAGTACTCCGTCAGATCTTTGGCTTTGACATGTCTGTCAAATCCACCAACACTAACTTGCGTCACCACAGTGTCCTTCTCACTTCCTTCTGACCCCATATATTTCAGAAAATTAACCACTTCAGATCAATAGCAAGCAGATTCCTCACAAAAAAACCTGACACAATATATTTACGAAAAACATATTATGAGCAAAGAACACAGATTTGTAAAGCGGCATGCAAACTTCAGCTATTTTTATTAAATAAAAATTCACACTTTAATTTGCTTTTACACCTCATTGACTAGGCAAAAAAACATTACCTACTCAGAAATAATGCAAGGTGATTTTTTTCATGTTACAGTTTATTTTATGACTACATGCCTATTGAAAAGATAATAGTGAAAAAGAAACAAAAAGATTACTAATTAGTAGAAAACTACCATGCATTCTCTTCTCCAAAACAATTTCTCCAGGGAGGAAAAATTTACAGACATCAATTTGCTATTAACAACCCATGGAATTAACGCCATTCATGTGCCTCATAATTGTGAACAAGTAAAGGAACTAAAAAAAATAAAAGCGGGGTTTAAAAATTCAAATCATAGTCGTCTTTTAAATGTACTACTATCGAGTTGGACTGAGAATCAAACTAAGCACAGCCATATGGTTTCACAGGTTAGAGCTTCGTGCATCTAGAACGGCAGAAACAGAATATAACATGACAATTAAAATCCAAAAGAGCATCTTCTTCATGTTTTCATAACAATTTGAAGAACCATTAATAAAAGAAGAACAATGATATAACTTTTTTTTTTTGGTTACAAGAGGAATATTAAATAATTAGGGACGGGAGTGCTTGGATTCAAACCCAAGACTTACAATATGCCACAACTCATTCTTAACCACTAGGCCAAGAGGCTGTTGGCAACAATGATATAACTTTATTTTTATACTATTGTGAGAATTTTAAAAGGAGAATGAAAAGCTTCATCCTTATTTTATTTAATATGCATATTATACCGGCCTCTTCTTCTGCACTTATCCTTGAATTCCACATATTCATCAAGGATACAGAATTTAACTTAACAACATATACCAGATTGATGTAAAACAGAATTCATTTCTATTATCCCTAGCAGTACGATATATTCAGCACAAGAATTTAAACAAAAGCCTTGAATCTTCTTGCATTGTTTTCTATACCGAAAGCTTGAATTTTTTAAGAGGGCATGACTCAAAACAAGCAACACACTGTCTCAGCTTCATTGCCAATTCTCTTTGTATCAAACAGAAAATGAAAATTCCATCCCTTTATATTCTACTAAATCACATTATCAAATGTAACCAAAAAAAAATCACATTATCAAAACAGCCAAACAAAGGATCAAGTTATAAAAGCCGATCAATCATTCAGCAAATAACAGATATCAAAAAGAAAAACCTTCAAAATTGACATAATAATGTAATAAAATTTGAAATACCCAAATCCAATTTCCCAATTTTCTTTCAAACAGAATCCTTCAGCGAAATGTGATCATTGCAGGAAAAAACTGCTAACCTTGAGAGTTTTACTTTGAGGCAACAAAAGAAGCAGCTTTAAGACGCTTACAGAGCAAGATGAAGAGAAAGCAAAGCTATTGTGAGTGTAGGGAGAGAATTGAGTGTAAGGAAGAACGAAATAGACTCAATTATAAAGGACCGGTGTCTGCTTTACTTTAGTACTTCTTCACCAAGGAGCTTCTCAGTACTTCGCCAAGAAGTTCCAGGAGAGAGACGGAGAACTTCTTTAATAGTTTAATGGCAAGAAGGGCAGTCACTGCATTTCATCGCCGCTAATTTTATTAAGTCAAGTTATATTTTTTTTTAGTTTTACCTAAAAATTAATTAACCATAAAAAAGTTTAAAAATCGAAATATATGATTTTAAAAAATATTTTTAAATAACTTGTAATAGTTAATAAGATATTTACTTAAAATTAAAAAATAACGTAATTTAATAAAATAAAAAATATTAAAATATGACTATTAAAATAATTGTCTTTAACTTTTTTTAACTTTAAACTTTTCTTCTCTTTATCTATTTAACTTTTTTTCTTTGTGGATGGGGAGTGAAGTTGAAGTTGTTTGATTTTAAATCTAAATTTTATAATATGGTATAATTTTTATTCTTATAACTCAGCCAATAAGTTATTGGCTTTTTTGATTTTTTCAAATGATTGCAAAATTAATATTAGAAATGAAAAATATTTACCATATCTAGAATAATAGTAAAAATATATTATTTTACTTTCATATTGATATAGATTAATTAGTTTATGTGATATTGTATTTTAATTATTTGCCTATTTTAAATTAATTATGACCTTACTTAATTTATTAAATTTTTTTTTATAAAAATAAGTGTTACATGAAATAAAACTTTAACAATAAAATGAAGTTGTAATAAGTCAAGTTATTTATTAGTTACTCGAATTCGATTTGAAAATTATTCGAATTTAATTTGTTTATTTTCGAATCAAACTCAAGTTAAAGATAAATTCGAGTATGAGCTATTCAAATAATAAATCAAATCAGGTTTGAGCTATTGACAAGTCTAGTTGAGTTTCTTATTAAATATTTTCAATATTTAATTATTAATTTTTTATTGTAATATATGTTTAAAAATAAAAATTGAAATTGTAGAGTTTTTTTTTATTTTAATTAGAAATTAAAGTTATTGACTTGAGTTTAAATTTATGAATCAAACTCAAATAGTTTGAATGTTTTATCAAGTCAAACAGACATTACAAATTAAATTTAATTGAATTCGAATTAAATTTTGAATTTCAAATTTTTAAATCTAATAGAATTTCGATCTTTAAATTTTGATATTAATTCGTTTCAACTCAATTTTAGTTTACCTTACAAAATCATTGATTTAAATTTAAAAGAGTAAAAAAAATAAAATTTGATTTAGAAGCACGATGAAACCTTTTTTACTGTTTCAGATATTATATTTTATTATTGGTTTCTTTAAAGCTTTAAAAAATTTATCATAGAACATATTTTCTTTTTTGGTTATAATCATAAAACATATTTTCGTAAATAGAAAAACACTCATACACGTGGCCATCAAATTCAGAAAAAAAATTCATAAAGGTTTTATTCTAACACGACATTGGTGCTTGATTTGTCCACAGGAAATGAATGATTCAAGGGCAATAACATCGGCGTTGGTGCCTGTATTAGGATTTGGGCTTGGGTTAGATTTTGTGCAGGTTTCAAGCCTTTGGAGAATTCGTTCAGGCCCATCTTATTGTCCTGACTTTTCTTATTACTGTTAAAAACAGTGAAGAAAGTTTGGAATAACGATTAGATTAAACTTAGCTTGAAAATGCTAGCTCTGTACAGGAAAAAGAAGTAAAGGGTAATCGTGATCGTGACCAGGTGAGTGCAGGAGCATGAAGTTTTGGAAGAGTTTAAGCGTTTTGATAGAAGAAGCGTTGCCTGATTGGAATGATAAGTTTTTGTCATACAAGGATTTGAAGAAGCAGTTGGGGTTGATATACCCCAAAGATGGGAGCGAAAAGCAGCCTAATAAACGGCTCAGATGGGATTCAACGGATGGCGGTGGGGGTGGTGGGCCTAAGGTGGAGAGCGAGGTTTCTAAGGAGGTGATGGATTTCGTTTTGTTGTTGGAAGAGGAGATGGAGAAGTTTAATGCTTTTTTTGTTGAAAAAGAAGAGGATTATGTTATCAAATGGAGGGTAAGTTCCATGAACCAGTTTTTCTTTTTTCATTTTTAGTTTGATTGAATTTAGTGTTTTGGAGATTTTCATGAGTTCTTATGGGATTAAATTGTTGGTGAACAAAAGGGTTTGGCTGTTTTATTCTATGCTCTTTATGAGGATCATATTGAAGCTTTGCGGTGAATTCAGTGATGGGTTTGTTCAGGTTTTGAAGTTAATGAAGTAAAAACTGAATCTTTTTGCCTTTTTTCTTTGTGCTATTGAATCCGACTTCAGAAAGCTTTATTTATGGAATCTTCTGCTAAACTGCCTCTCCAACCGTTTAAGATTCCCTCACACTCTGGAGTTCATTGATGTTTGAGTCTCTGAAGTCCACACGATTCCAGCCTTTTGCCTTTTGCACTTTAGGACATGTGACATGTTTTCTTTTCTTTCCTCCTAACAATCACTGTGGTTCTTCTCACATGATTGATAGTAAAGGCATCCATGTTCTTCTTTTGGAAGTTTTAACTGTCTTCTTTGGGTTTTTTCTCCATTTCTTTGCTTTACTTTCAGTACATGTTTGTTGCTCTGAAGTGATCACATGCTTTTTCCCTGTGACTGGTTTGCAGGAGCTGCAAGATAGAGCAGCAAACGCCAAAGTGTCAAACGAGGAGTTAATGAAAGTGGGGAGGGAGATAGTAGATTTTCATGGAGAGATGGTTTTGTTGGAGAATTACAGTGCCCTTAACTATACAGGTACTAATCTGTCGTCCATGGTTTTTTGTAAGCCCATTTTATTAGTGATGAGTGACTGAAAATTTTAATTTCTCATTTGGTGACTTGATATCTTAAATGTTCATATGATGATCACATTACTTGAATTGGAATGTGGAAAATTTTGTTTAAGAATGAAGTTCATTCAATTCAATCTGATTGCTTGTCTTATCTTGAACTTTAAAGGATTCGGAATATTCATAATTATGCTAGTCAGCTTTGCAAGTTCCTTAACTTTATTTAACAAGCATGAGGAGAGAGATTGATATGGAAAAGTTGTTAGTAGACCACATTCATTTGTGTTCTGTGAAAAATTTTGAACCTTTATGTTTTAATCAGGACTAGTGAAGATAATTAAGAAATATGACAAGCGAAGTGGTGCTCTTGTTCGCTTGCCCTTCATTCAAAAGGTCTTGCAACAACCATTCTACAGGACTGATGTTCTTAACCAGCTTGTGAAGGAATGTGAGATGGTGCTTGAACAGCTTTTCTCTGTGAATGAACCATCTGCCTTAGCTGAAGCAACTGATGAGAAACTAACCAATGAGAAAGACGGTCTACCTAACACTTCTACCAGAAGTAACGAAAGGCTGCTCAAAGTTCCGAAAGAACTTGCAGAAATCAAGAATATGGAGAGCATGTATATGAAGCTAACTTTATCAGCACTACATGTCTTGAAAGAGATCCGCAGTGGAAGCTCAACTGTGAGCATGTTCTCACTGCCACCTTTGCAAAATCATGCATTGGAGAATTGGAAGAAAATTCATGTGTTAGAACAGGCAGCTAAATAGGCTTTCACCTCCTTCATGGAAGGTGCATGAGGGTTGGACATGGAACTCTGTTTCTCCCTCCTTTGCTTTCTGTATCATTTTCATTTGTTTTCTTTTCTTGTATTTTATACGCAGCTGACTAAGCTTTTGTATCCTTTAATCCAACTTCTTATTTTCGTAACTTTTTTTGCGTTGAAATTTTATATGCTGGAACATATGGTTTTGATCTTTCTTGTATACTGGTCATATTTTAGTGTCGAACTGTTTCTCCCTACGCAACCACTCAGCTCGAAGGTAGATGCCTCATGAGTTTCACCTTTATTGATTTTTTTCTTTTAATTTCTTTGCAGTGAACACTAAGTTATAAAGGATCCAAAGCATCCGATGCACTTTACATGAATAACCTAACATTCAGAAATCCTTTTTGAACTTGCATATTAAAGTATGCTGCGAGCCTGTGAGTTTTGAACATACACATGTACCTTTAAAACCCCATGCAAACTCTTGAAAGTTACAAGGGCCCAATCTACTACACCATTTCAAGTGAAAATGTCCATGGTAGCTGAAGCTCCCGGATATATTCAGGTCTTTTCTGATGGCTCTGTGAAACGCTTTAGACCTGAAATAGCGCCTGCATCTCAAGAATCAGCAGGTGGATACAAGTCGAAGGATGTGATCATCGACCGATCAAAACCAATAACTGGGAGGATTTTCCTTCCCGATTCCCCAGGATCCTGCAGCCTCCTTCCAGTTCTTGTTTATTTTCATGGTGGTGGGTTTTGCATTGGCTCAACCACATGGCTTGGCTACCATCATTTCCTTGGAGAATTATCCGTTGTGTCACAAGCCATTGTCCTTTCCATTGACTACCGTTTAGCACCAGAACACCGCCTCCCTGTAGCTTATGATGATTGTTATATCTCCCTGGAATGGCTATGCAGCCAAGTTACTAATGAACCATGGTTCAAGCAAGCTAATCTTTCCCATGTGTTTCTCTCCGGTGACAGTGCCGGAGGGAACATTGTGCATCAGGTTGCTATTAAAGCGATAAGGAGCAAAGCTTTACATGTCAAGATTAAAGGACTATTGTTGATTCATCCTTATTTTGGCAGCGAAGAGCGGACTGAGAGAGAGAGGCCTGAAGGTGCAGCTGGCTTTGTGGCAATGAATGACATGTTCTGGAGACTAAGCATACCTGATTGGTCGAATCGCGATTACTTTGGATGTAACTTTGAGAAGCAAGAAGTTTCTGAAGCTGAATGGAGAGATTTTCCTGCAGTGGTGGTTTATGTGGCTGGCATGGATTTCTTGAAGGAAAGAGGAACAATGTACACCGAGTTCTTGCAGAAGAAAGAAGTAAAAAAGGTGAAACTTGTGGAAACAGAGAAGGAGAATCATGTCTTTCACGTGTTTAATCCTAAATCTGAGGCAACTCGTTTGCTCCAGCAACAGATGAGTGAGTTCATGAAGGACAATTAACTTCTCGGCTGGCTAGTGACTATTGCAGGCAGATTAATGCTGTTAGCTTCTGGATAATCATAGAAACTGAAGCATAATTAATCTAATATTCATGGAAATCAGTGACCCCATTATAGAAATGCCTGTAAACGGTAATTATCTTGTCTATATCAAAGCTTAATAAATGGACATGAGAATTAAGAAGGATTGAGCAAACATCAAATTCATGCTTGGTGGTTTAGCTAACTTCCTAAGCATTTGGCATTCATTTTCAAACTTCAGCATGATCAACCGAAGGCAATCCTACTCATCGTCAGTGCTCATAAAACCCCCAACGAAGCCAGCACCATTGCAGTTTCCGCATAACATCTCCTTCTTGCCCCTGCCAAAAAACACATCATAGTAAGTGATTCAAGGTTGCGAAAAGCCCAATACATCATTTTGGTTCAAATCAAGATCGAGAGATTTCAGTCCAATGCAAGAATGCAAAGCAGCCAAAGCTTTAGGTTTATTACCCGCATAGCCAACAAGAGTCACCGGCTTTAAATTGTCCATCGAAGAAATCAACAGGGTTCACTCCACTGCCTTTGCATTGAGAGCAAACAACTGCCCCTGCCAAATGGTTTAGCAGAAATATATTTCACTGCATTGCCTTGATGCTATTTCCAAAGAACCAACAAAGACTGGCCTACATGGCTAAACTATCCGAATTCGAACCTTCAACCAAATCTTTTCAAGCCAATAGGGCCTAAATCTTGAATGCCTTACAACAGTCAGCTTACCATTTCCGTCGCAATCAGCACAGATGACACTATTCGGCTTGGTGTTTCGGTTACTTGCGGCAGCCTATCAGCAAAACAGAGAAGCATTCAGATGCATGGAAACGTATGCAACTACAGAAACAGAATCAGATTCAACATTACATTCATGCAAAGGGGTGAATTCTGACCTTGGCTTTCACAGGGTGAAGTTTAGCAATGGAGCTGTCCTGAAAAGCCTTTTGCTTTTGGTTGTAGCAAGTACTAGTATTGAATACTGGACCTGCAATCAATGTTGTAGAAAAGAAAAGATGTCAAGTAAATATCAGATAGAAGTTTGTCGTATGGGAAATGAGAGATAGAGGAAGTACGTGGTTGTTGTCTGGAAATAGAAGGAAGTAAACGTGGTGCTGAGTATGAAGCAGAGGCCATTGGGAGAGAGATTAGAGTTGCCATTTCTGACAAGCATTGGACGCTTGCTTTGTTCTGCAATGGTTGGCAATCAAGGACCATGAAGATCAGATATTTTGATTTTAATTGTCAAAGTCAAGTTTTCCAAAGCCCAGCCCATCAGATACTTGGGTTTGTTATTTAGAATGGACTTGTTAGGGTTACTTTCACTGTTTTATACTATTTACCCTAATTGGTTTGTGTAACTTTTGAAAAATTTGAGGTTTCGTCGTAAAATAATTTTTAAAATTTTAATTTTTTTTAAAAAATTATTATTTTTTATTGTTTGATTGATATGTTGAAAAATATTTTTTGTTATTTGTTATTTTAACTAAATATAGATTAGGTTGAATTTCAGTGAAATTTTTTTTTAAAGTGGCATAAGTTTGAAAGTTTTCTTCTTATTTTAAAAAAGGAAAAACAGTTTTCTAAAATCTTTAAATATTTTTTATTGATTGAATTTTATTTTTTATTGATCGAAAATATTTTACGTGCATCAAACACTCAAAAATATGAAAAATATTTTTTAAAAAATGAAATAGGTGAATCAAACATATCTTTAATTTTAGTATATTTAAAATTCGAATTTTAACATTTATAATTTTTTGTTTTTAATTTTCAGATTACAATTTCGTTAGTAAAAAATCATAAACTAGTGAAAAAAGTGAAGAGCATTTTAAAAGACGTAAAATGGTGAAAGTTTCACTCAATAGTAAAAATTTATCCTTTTAGTTAATTTTATTTTTAATATTTACCAGCCAATTGATGAAATTTCCATTGTTTTTGTTAATGCATAATCTTTTATTATTTTTTATTTTCTGGGAAAAATTTACTGCTGCCGTTTTATTTTTTCTGACCATGTTTTTTGGGCCAAAATGGGTTGGGGTTAGAACCATGGCGCGTCATGTCTCTTTCCACAGCTAGCAACGTGGGTCCAGCGCAGAGTAGCGGAAGATGGTAATTAATGAGAAGCATCAAGGGCATTTTAGGGAAGAAACTAAAATTTCCGCTGTTTATAACGATCAGCCCTCCCACTTCGCAAACCCTATCTTTCTCTCTCTTCGAGGCTCTCTCTCTCGCTCTCTCCACTCAAATCTAATTTTTGCTTTTAAGGGCTAACCTTTTTCCTTTGCAGACTCTGTCCAAACCCTAACCCTAGAAACCCCCAATTTTCTTCCTCTTTTAATTTTTTTTCTCAGGTAAGAATCCCAAATCTGTCTCTATTTGAAACGCTAGTTGTTTTTTATGGAGAAACCCTAATTGTTTTTAGTTGCTCTTCGATTTTTTTTGCTAAAACCCTAATATTGTTTGATTGGGATTTTGTAGAAAAATGGGAGAAACAAGGGACAACGATGCGTATGAGGAGGAGCTTCTCGACTACGAGGAAGAAGAGGAGAAAGCCCCTGACTCTGTCACTGCTAAAGTCAATGGCGAGGCAGCCAAGAAGTGAGTTTTATTTTCTTTACGTTCTTCCGCTTTCATTTTTATTAAAGTATTTCTTATTTATGGAATCCTGTTAATTTTAAAGATAACTTTTGTAAGAATAATTACTTGTTGTATCATTTTTTTTTGGTTTCAAGTGATTTTGTTTTGCTATTTTGTGTGATGGTAAATGATCCATGGGGAAATGATTTCGATCTAATGTTATCTTTTCTCTGTCTCTGTAGGGGCTATGTTGGGATTCACAGTTCAGGATTCAGAGACTTCCTTTTGAAGCCAGAGCTTCTTCGGGCCATTGTCGACTCTGGATTTGAGCACCCTTCTGAAGGCAAATTTCTACTCTGCTTTCCTTTTTTTTAATAGTTGCTAACCTATACGTACAGTTCCATCCCTAAAATCCAAAATTTTAAGGTTAACCGTTGGACGTTTATTATGTTGTTAATGTTTACCATGCTTGGTACTTGTATGCAAAATTATTGATTTTGATTTATACACGCTTTTTTGTATGTCTAATGTGTAACATTTGTCCAGTTTAAAATTTTAATTTATGCATTGTCTTTGCAGGTAATATAACACTATCATAAAGTTTCAATTAAAAGGATCACGGAGGTTATATTTTTACTTACCTGGGATTCCTTGGATACAATTTTCTTTCGTTCTTCATC
Organism: Heritiera littoralis; assembly: GCA_031772115.1. Taxonomy (NCBI): domain Eukaryota; kingdom Viridiplantae; phylum Streptophyta; class Magnoliopsida; order Malvales; family Malvaceae; genus Heritiera; species Heritiera littoralis. Next base: position 1,632,643 of record JAPDPK010000003.1, read on the forward strand.
AGTGCAACATGAATGCATTCCCCAAGCTATACTGGGTATGGATGTCATTTGTCAAGCTAAATCTGGGATGGGGAAGACTGCAGTTTTTGTTCTATCAACATTACAGCAGATCGAACCAAGTCCAGGACAAGTTATTGCCCTTGTTTTATGCCATACAAGGGAGTTAGCTTACCAGGTAAGAACAAGTTTTTTCTTGGAAGTTTTCTGCTCATAAAGCTTCCCCTTCTATTCTTGAAGTTATACGACATGTATCATCTCATTTTTGTTATACCTTTAACTTGTAGATTTGTCATGAATTCGAGAGGTTCAGTACTTACCTGCCTGATATCAAGGTTGCTGTCTTCTACGGTGGTGTCAACATCAAAGTTCACAAAGATCTTCTGAAAAATGAATGCCCCCATATTGTTGTTGGGACGCCTGGCAGGATATTGGCTCTGACAAGAGACAAGGACCTTTCATTGAAGAATGTGAGGCATTTCATTCTTGACGAATGTGACAAGATGCTTGAATCACTTGGTATGATTTTCTTCACCTGAAGCTTAATAAGTGTGTAAATTTCTTAATGTTTTATTTACATCTGCTATTCCTTCTGGTATTTATTCTACTTATCTTCTGCAGACATGAGGAGAGATGTCCAGGAGATTTTCAAGCTGACCCCTCATGATAAGCAAGTTATGATGTTTTCTGCTACACTCAGCAAAGAAATTCGCCCGGTTTGCAAGAAATTTATGCAAGATGTAATGTTCCATGGCCAATACTACTTGAATTTAGAAGTATCTTTTTAATTAATGCCCAGCTTTTTCCGAGAGTTTGTAAAATTTTACATCTGGTGGGTCCATCACTATATACTTGCCATTGGTTTTGCTTGGACGCAGTGGCTTCAGCTAGTCATTTATGGGTTTTGCAGATCGAATGGGGAAGGCTAGTGGAGAATTCATAGGTTAGCAGTGGTTAGATTTTTGAACTAGTGGATCTATGTGAGCTGATTTTTAATTTGGCTTAAATTTTTTAGTTGTTTTTTATCTAGGCTATGGGTGTGGGCTTGGAGGGGGTAATAAGAAGGGTTGGGCATTTCGCTGGTGGGGTGCAGTGTGTGTCATGTAATGAAAACTTTGTTTTTGAGGGAGAACAGCACTTGCCTGCTGTGACTAAGTAAAGAATCTGCAAGGAGGCAAGGCAGATGGTCCAGAATCTCAATTCGAGGGATGTGCATCCATAATTCATTTCGTACTGGATTCCATTTGCTTGAGGAAGCTCCCTAATATGATTTACTGTGACATTTGTTCCTTTCAGCCAATGGAAATATATGTCGATGATGAAGCCAAGTTGACCCTTCATGGTCTTGTGCAGGTATGTTCTGAGAAGCTGGCTCATCCACCAATTTGTGTGTTTTATAAAATATTATTTAAGATCTAATTACCAAAATTATTCCAATGACAGCACTACATCAAATTGAGTGAGCTGGAGAAAAACCGCAAGTTGAATGACCTCCTTGATGCATTGGACTTCAACCAAGTTGTTATCTTTGTCAAAAGTGTGAACCGAGCAGCTGAGTTAAACAAGTTACTTGTGGAATGCAATTTTCCCTCTATATGCATTCACTCTGGCATGTCCCAGGAAGAAAGGTTTGTACATATCATGCATCATTTATTGTTGCTACCTTGTCGCTTTTTCCTTTATTAGGACTTAGGTAGAAGACTTTAGTTTACTTATATTCTTGTAAAAAATGACTCAAGGACCTTTATCTTGCAGAAGGATCCCTATCAAAGGTCTTTTAGGCAGTCTTATTATGTTGTCTTATTGCACTAAGTATGGTGATTTTGTTGTGTATTTTGCTACAGTAGATGATGTGGTTTATGTGGTTGAAACCTTGGAAAATGTGTTTTGACATGATTTGGTAAAGTTGGGTTATGCTACATGGTCATTTATTATCTTATTTTATTCTTTTTCTCCTTAAAAGGATGATACAAAAAACATTTGAAGACAGATATTACTTTTTTTTCCTTGATTTGTGGTTTGAGTTTACTAAGTAGTATTATGTTCTACTTTTTTCTTATGACTGCAAATTTATGTTTTTTTTTAGGGTTTAGCCTGTATATCCAATGTCTACTTATTAGAAATTGTTTATATGCTATCTGTTAGAAGTCCAGGTTTTCTTTATCCATCTCAGTAGTTTAATATTCCTTGCTTAACTATGATATATGGTTTACTCTTTGTTTTAATGCTAATTGATGTTTTATAGGTTGACTCGCTACAAGGGTTTCAAGGAGGGGCATAAAAGAATTCTTGTGGCCACAGATTTGGTTGGAAGGGGAATTGACATTGAACGTGTTAACATTGTCATCAACTATGACATGCCAGATTCAGCTGATACATACTTGCACAGGGTAGGTTTTGTTTCAACTGCATTGTCTAATACAAGTCTTGCTTCTGTTTTATGCATACAAGTTATCTGACTGAAGTTATTTCCTGGTTCTTTGGCAGGTTGGTAGAGCTGGTAGGTTTGGCACCAAGGGTCTTGCAATTACATTTGTTTCATCTGCTTCAGATTCTGATGTGCTCAATCAGGTTTGGATTTAGAACTTCCAAACATTGTTTTGTCCCATTTATACATACGCCTATAGTCAACTTTGTTATATCCATTGCAGGTCCAGGAGAGGTTTGAGGTGGATATAAAGGAGCTTCCTGAGCAGATTGATACATCTACCTACAGTACGTTTTTATCTTCCATCTGCTTTTGATATAAGTAGTGGAACATTTATATTCTTCTAAACGATTTCAGGGCATTGTTAGAATGCTCCATTCCTGGCTTTGTTTAATCATTTTGTGGAAAGTGTTTGTTCTGCTGTATTCACTGCCACCATCGGCTTATTATTGGCCTAATTTCATAGATAGTCACTTCGGACATTCGTTCATTTTGTATTCGTGTATGTGTGTGTCTATATATATGTATATATATCCCTTTCACTTCTTTGATATGTGGCTTTAGTTTGTGACTGTTCTCTTAAAATTTATTTTTCTCATTATACTTGGTTGGTAACCAAATTTTCTAATGCATTTAAATTTTGTTTTGTGTAGTGCCTTCTTAATGACGGGTGAGTCAGCAAACCAAAGTGTGGGGCCATGAATCAAATTTGCGTCGTTGTTGGAGGCAATGTGTATTTCTTGTTAAACTAATGTGGAATGCTTAAAATGAGTTTGCTTGGGAGCTGCAGCAGATGCACACTACCATTTCCATGTTTAATGTGATTTTGGACTGTTGCTTAAGATAGAACCCATCTGTAGGGAAATTTCCCCTTCTAGGACATTTTTCGCTATTCTATAGACCAATAGAGTTGCATGTTATATTATTATCTGTTATTATTGGAGCATAGCCTCTTTAAGTCTGATTTTTGGATATCATTACTACTGGAGTTGCAATTCACTTTTAGGGTTTAAGAAATTTTGTGGTTGATTTTCTTGCTAGTGCCTTGCCGTGAATCATGGGGTTGCATATTTTTCTTGTTTATGTTGCCTGGTGAGTTGGGTAATATACTCGGTGGTATTTTTGTGGATCCAAAACCTATTTAAGTCGAAAATGCCTTGGAGTTGATTTATTATATGAAGAATTCCTCAGAAAATTTACATGTTAATAGTATATTTTGTTTCGTGTTTCTTTTTTGAGAAAATATTTCATAAAACGAATTATTTTGAACATTTTCTCTTATTAAGTACTGTGTGTGTAACAGAGAAGTTCACTATGATTTGATATATACTTGAGTTGATCTCCGGGTGTAGGCTTGGTAATTCAAGTTATGTGTATAGTGTGTATTTGTATGACCTGAAATCGTGTGTATAACTTGTTAAGTATAAAAATGTGTTTATACTTTATAGCTTGTGAAGTACAAAAATTGTGTGGATGTGTAAAACATAATTCTTTCTAGCTTTATATATTTAAATAAAATTTTTATCAAATTTTAACTCGAGACATTTGTTTTTATGCGCGTTAAAAAGGTGTCTGGGATTGTCATGCTGCCTTGTTTCGTCGGTGGTTAATTGTTTTTGTTTCGTGTAGTGTTTAAGATTGATTTGTTGGTGGTGACTTGTAATTGAGAGGTTGTATGGTATTGTGGTATATTTTATGTTATTTTGTTTTATTTTTAATTTATCATATAAAATGAGCACGGTAACGGAGTGAGTGAATAGTATTTGTGCTGTCAAATAGTGCAAGTTTTCGTGTATTCAATCATTTTAAAATTTTTTGTTTTATTTTCAATTTTTAAAAATGAAAATATACTGAACAAACACATTTTTACTTTTATTTTAAAAAAAATGAAAACAAAAACATAAAATAAAAATAATCCCAGTCTGTATTTCGAAACAGTTACGTCACAAACAGGGCGGGCGCATTGGTCGCTTAGCCAGTGGGGGAACGTCACCTATCATAGGCAATGTTTCTTCTCGGCTCAGCAGCCAAAAATTGGCCCAAAAAATTCTCTGTTTCTTGCGCCAAGCATTATGATTTCGTCAAAATTTTGATTTAGAAATACGGCTTAAGCAACCGACTAATATCTAACCTTTGACAGGGATTAATAATTATAGAAGTATTAATCGCGTGTTTTTGAGCTGTCACGGGTTCGCACTTTGGTTAATTCTTCCCAGGGGCCGCAACGAATCATGTTTACCCGATTGGAACTTTTCATAAACTTATCAAAGTCTTTGTACAAAAAAAAAGGGGCAAGATAAGTAAAAAAGCCATGGAACAACATGAATAGCTTAAAAAGACTTACCAAGTGTTAATTAAGAAAAAAAGTCATTTCATATAACAAAAATGAAGCCATATGAAATTTTATTTTATCCGACCAATCTCTTGCGATCACTTTTTTTTTAGTGTGCTCCAAATTGAACCATTGACATTCTTTTTATAAACAATCATGGATATTAAATATGAATATCTTATCATACATTTCACTGATTTTGTCAATTTTAATATCGTCTTATAAACCAATTGCATAGCAATATGAATCTTAAGTACCAACAAAAAAACGACTTTTCACGTAGCTTCATGAATGCCATCTGTCATACTTGTAATTCAAAAGGCAAAAGTAAAAACCCTTGGTAAAGGACAAAAACGAAGTAAAAAAAAAATGACAAGTCATGGGACAAGGACAACGTAAGTAAGTAGCTTCAGATGCTTTACCGAGTGTTAATTTTCCAAAAAAAAAAAAACAAACTCTTTTCACACAATAAAAACGAAGCAGACGAAAAGAAAAGGATAAAATACATAAAAGAGTCACCTAGCAACATGGATAATTTCAGAAGCCTTGTTTTTATCCAAAATTATTAGAACTGATTTGTTTATGCTTTTCTGCTGCCAGCTTCCGTTACGTATGAACTGTGCAAGTCAAACATTTGAACTTCATATCATGAAACAGAAGAAACCTTTAATCATTACAACGGAGAGTTAAGAAGCCTAGGCAAGAATGTGTCAGATGTTAAATGGCTTTGAAGTAGTAAAAGTTATGCATAGATGAAACAAGTGTCATGATTGAAATCAAACTCTTGTGATACAGTACTATGATGAATTTCAGATTGATGGTGAAAATTTAACAGCCAATGACCAAAGGTAAGCATGAGATCATTAAAAATTTACCATCCAAGTAATTGCCAAGAGAATTTCATGCAAGCAGAAGAGCTTGAGAATTACCTTCTATTGCAGTTTGCATGGTTTGAACTACATTCAAATTTACTGCAATCTCGGTGTTTTTTTCCTCACAAACCGAAGTAAAAAGCAGTTCGTTCCAAGAACGGATTAAACCCAACTGCTTAAATCCCTTATTCTCCACAAGAGCAAATGAAATGAAGAACATAAAAGGAAGCACTGGAAATGAAAAAGTACTTAGAATGCCCTCCCAAACATTCTTTCAAGCTATTGTACTCTTCTGTTAATCACTAGTTTCTCACGAAGCCCCATGATTATCTAACAAGTTTTATGATGAATATGCTTATTGCCCTGAAAGGCTACTCAGGTCATTAATTTTTATTTAATGTCAAGTTCATATGTCCAGCTTTGAGCATTTATGGCATTCATAGAACATGATTTGGAAGAAGGAATACAAGGAAGCTTATATCAGCGCCAGCAATGTATGCTGCCACTTGCCATTGATCTTACTTCCAAGTTTTGGCAGTGGAGTCCACAACCAGAAGGTATCGTAGTTCACAAGCCAGTTACAGAAAATTCAAGTTATGTCATTCACGGGCAAAACAAGTGTAAATTGTTCTTGATGTCAGGTCTAATGTATCGTCTACACTACCTGCAGATTCTCTTACATTTGGACCAATAACTAAGAAACTCAGTTTGCACAACTTGCCATATTTCAGAAATCCTTGTAATATATAATGCGGTGTTATGTCAAATTTTTTCAGGTTTTTTTTCTCTGGGATTCCATTCTTTTTCTACTCACAGCACACAGATTCATATTTCATTATGGCCTCAATCACTCTTGAGGAGCTCCACGCTTATCATGCCATTGATCGGGAGATATTCTCTCGACTGGTAATAAATCTAAGAAGGGATCCAGCTGAATCTCTCTTGGTTATGTCCATATGGCTATGGCTAGAAGAGAAGGGTTATCCCAACATAATAGCAAAAATGGTGAACCTGTCGGATCCCCTGGTGGAAGCACTGGCGGGTGAAGCAGTTTCATGTCTGAATTGTCTAGGATCCAGCAGTCCTACCGTTCCACCTAATAGTGTTTTGCCTCTTACTGCAAGAATTATGGAGAAGGAAATTTCTTTGCAAATGTTCTATCAGAACAAATTCAGTACAATCAGTGGGATAAAAAGTTTTCTTAACGCTGTCTGTTCTCGGATTTTTACTGATATCTTGCAACGTGTGGTGGGGAGCGCATCACAGGTGATGCCTAATCAGCCTATTGTTATCCCTGGTTTCCCTCACTCATTGTTTGGCAGTGTCACCATAGTGCCAAGAGCCACTGACCATGATTTTCCTGTAGGAGGTTTATGGGGATGGCACCCCTCTAACAATGTTTCTGAAGATGACAGGACCTTGTTTCTGACATTTTCGCGGGGATTTCCAGTAACAGAAGCTGAAGTAAGGGAACTCATCCAAAAAATATGTGGTGATTGTGTTGACAGTATACATATGCAGGAAAATGTCCCCTGTAATGAACAATCCTTGTTTGCAAAATTGGTTCTACATTCTGTCACAAATGTTGATCAAATATTGAATGGGAGACGCATTGCAAAGTTTCGGATCAATGGTAAACACATATGGGCTCGGAAGTATGAACGAAGAGACTAGATATAACACAAGAAAGACTGATATCAGAATTTATATCTCTGCCAGTTATGTATCATTTTATTACGAAAATCACAACCTTACTTAATACTTACTGGTTCCTGCTATGCACTGATCCATAAATATTAGGCCAAATATGTATTGCTTTATGTAAATCCAAACTAGTACTTGTTATCAATGTTGTCTTTCCTGAAATATATTTCAGACTTCTTTGTAAAAATACATTCCGAGATTGAGTAGATCCTTAATCTTATAGATGTACTTGTTGGCTGTTGCAAACATTAGTATCCATCAAAGTCCAGATCCTACTGTGTTCATTCAGAAGTAACTTTTGTTGCTCTTACCACAGGTTTCCTGATCCAACAACGCTTGACTTCAATGCCAATACTTTCTGTAGTCTTAGTGTTACTTTCAATTTGACTAAATTCTTAGTTGTCATAGAAAATTTCTGTTTTTGTTTTTTTGGGCTGGATATTCTGTTTCTGTTAGAAAGGAAGTCTTTGGAGTATGCTTCCTGTCCGAATGGTCTTTTGTCTATTTGTCATGTTTTCAATTAGAACTAAGCTAAGAAGACAAGAACTCGCATTTCTAGTTTGAGTCATACGCTGCTGAGCACAGCTTCCATATGCGTACAGAAGAACGAATTTTGATTGCCTGATTATGAGAAACTTCTCTGAAAACATTCCTTTTCTGAATGAATGCAAATGTTAGAAACAACTTAAACGTTAAATCCTAGTAAACCCTTCTGCCTCCTATATATGTTCATGGGAATGGAATGGAATGTAGCCTTTGTTTTATATTGTTGGTTGTTTTTCTCATTTGCAACCATGTTCATGCTGCTATTCTTCTATACCTTCTTAGACCAAGCTTCTTTAACTTCTGTCATTGAACCACATACTTTCTCTTTCCCCTCCTTTGATCCTAGCAGTTGCACCAATGGCAGCCTAATCTGCATGGGCTCGGTGACTGGTAGCAATGGATACCTAAGCCTAACACCGGAGTCAAATAGCAATTCAACTTCATCAGGTTTTGCACTAGATCAAGCTGGTCGAGTTCTTTACCACCATCCTGTGCAAGCCTGGCCAGCCGCCATCTCTACCACCTTCACCTTCAAGATTTCTCCCTTCCCAAACTCTACTGTCTCTGGAGATGGAATGGCTTTCATTATTGCACAAGATAACAGAACTTCACCACCTCATAGCTCTGGATCATATCTTGGCATCATGGATCAATCAACTCAAGGTAAGCAAAAATCCCTCAAAAACCATGCAAATCTTTCCTCTGAATGTTTTTGCTGTAACTTTCAATCAAAACAACTAATTTCATGAATACTTGTTTCCATACGGTGCAAAAATTCAGGTGGCATAGTTCAGCAGTTAGCTGTGGAGTTTGATGCTTACAAGAATGAATGGGATCCAGATGATAACCACATTGGCATCGATACAATAAGCATAATCAGCCCTGTTGCAGCTAAAAGTCTTAACCCTATTGGTATTGACCTTAAAAGCGGGAGAAAAATCAAGGTCAAAGTTGATTACCATGGTTGGACAAAGAAGCTTGAAATATCCATGGCATACTCTGGGGACAAGCTAGTGAGCGTACTTAACCAAACTATTGAGATGGCAGACACGGTTCCGAGTTCTGTCTTTGTTGGCTTCACGGCCGCAACTGGCACAGTCCCGGAGAGCCATCAGGTGCTTGATTGGTCTTTCACCACAATCCCATTGCCATATCTCAGCAGTCCGGTCTCCAAACACGACAAGGTTAAAACTGTTTTGTTAATTGTTATTCCTATCATCATGGGTTTGTTGATTGTGGGAATCTGCTTTCTTCCATCATTTAAAAACTTTGTAAGTAAGAAAAAAGAGATGATTAAGAAGAAGGTAGACATAGAAATCCGATCAAGGACTGCAGCAAATGTACCGAAAATGTTTACCCACAAGCAGCTTGCAAAGGCCACTCATAACTTCAGCAAGGAAAACCTGTTGGGCACTGGTGGCTTTGGAAGTGTTTACAAGGGCACTTTACAGAATCCTCCTACAATAGTAGCTGTTAAAAAGATCTCAGCAACCTCAAATCAAGGTTTGCTTTACTTAAACAGAATTGCTTGGCAAGCATAAATCATGGGTTCTCTTTTCTTAACTTCCTCAGATGGATTTCTTTGCTTAACTCAAACAGGCGAGAAGGAGTACTTTGCAGAAATATGCACCATAGGGCGCCTAAGGCACAAGAACATAGTGCAGCTCCAAGGGTGGTGCCACGAGGGTGAACATCTCCTCTTGGTCTACGAATATATGTCCAATGGCAGCCTTGATCGCTACATCGGCAAGCGTTCTCTTGACTGGGAGACTCGATTCAGGATCTTAACAGGGTTGGCATCAGCATTGCTTTATCTCCACGAAGACAGTGGTAACCCTGTCGTTCACCGAGACGTTAAGCCTAACAATGTCATGTTGGACGAGGATTTCAATGCTCATCTAGGTGATTTTGGGCTAGCAAGATTGCTCCAAAACGATGCCGCCATGACAACCATGTTAGCTGGAACTCCAGGATATTTGGCCCCCGAAGTAGGCTTCACAGGAAAGTCAACACCGGAATCTGATATTTACAGCTTCGGCATGGTAGTGATTGAAGTTGTCTGTGGGAGAAGATCAAAGGGAATCATGGAAGAAAACAGCTTGGTGGATTTCGTATGGAATTCGTATGGACAAAATGAACTGCTGGAATGCGTGGACCGAAGGCTAGAAGGCAAATTCGACGAAGAACAAGTGAAAAGAACATTAATAGTTGGCCTTTCTTGCCTGCATCCTGATTCAACACAACGTCCTAAGATAAGAAAAGTTGTCCAAATTTTCTTGAACTCTGATGAACCTTTGATGGACTTGCCGGAATCACGCCCCAGCGCAGTTTATGTAACAGTTTCTTGCTCTACTACCACCACAAGCTTTGGGTCCAAGAGTGCTCCGCAGATGCTTTCACCTGAGACATCAACGGGATCTCATCGGCCAGATGAGATAGTTGTCCAATGTGACCACTGACACATGCACAATGTTAATTCCTATCTTTTCAGCCGCTGATATAGTTATATGATTTCACATGGAAATCTGAACCATTCCATTCATTTCATTGATTGGATGTAAATTTCCTGAAGCGCAACAGCACAAAAAAGTAAAATTCTTGTAAACTGAACAGCTTTGTGTTACCTGTTATGTAATTCCAAGAGATAATAGTTTCCTCGTCGTATCTCTTGTCGGTGTTTCTGCTAGCAGATATCAAGTCCAACGTATTACATTTTTACATGTCAGACATGAGAATTATTGAAAGAAATTTGCAAAATATAATACAAAATTGTGAAGTAATGATTAGACTAAAGATGAACCTTCATGGGTTAGTTTGAATAAGCAATGAGATTAATTTTAGTAAGACTGAAAACAACAATAACAGTGAAATGGTGATAAATTAGTATGTTTATATGCAATTACAACAATGATAGTGTTTTTAGTTTGCTAGTCAGATAGTCATCCAGTTTTGGCGACTTGTACAAACCCAAACTCCATGACTCTTGCAAGTGAGGTTAGCACAAATAATTAAGATTTAAATGATATTTGCGATTTGAATTTCACATTTCTTTGTTAATAAACAAAATGCATAATCCAACATATAAAATTTTAATAAATTCTCGTTAATTTTAATAATAAATTAACGATTTGTTTTGATTTTCGAGATAAATAATCTCTTTGTTTTAGACCACAACTCTTCATCTCCAACCTTTTTTGTTTTAGACTGAGTGAAAATGCTTTAGATACGACCAAAGTCAATGTCAGAAATACCCATAGCTTTGCAGGAACATCCGTATAATATAACCGAAGGCCAAGAGATGACATGTAAAAGAGAAAAACAAAAGACAAAGCAGTAAGTAAAAACAGAACAGAGTACTATAGAAGTAACCAACGAAAAAGGCAACTTTTTACAGGTTGGTACGATAAAAATCATTACAACTTCATTGCATCATTCGTGAAAAACTTTTTACAGGGGGGAGATCACTCTCTACTGTAAAGTGTTGCAGGAAGTTGAAAGTTGGATAACCTAGCACCGTCACATTATAATTTATCTCTTCTTTTGTTGGTTTGGTGCCGACACTATATCTAACTGTAAAGATAAAAACAGCAGTGGCGTTGGTTTGTTTTCTCTGGGGCTTTGCTGGACCAGACAGTGACAGGTTTGAGAAGCTTCTGTTGATCATAAATTAGTGTTCAGCTTCTGTTGCAAACAATTTGCAGACATTTGTGTCTGGGTGAATCTAACCATTACAGGAAGTTGGAGAAGATATGAGTCTCAATCTTCAATAAACTTCAAGAAATGGACAACTGCTGAGGATTTCAGGTTCTTGTGAAAGAATATGTAGTTGTTTTTGAAGCAGCATTTTCGTTTCTTGGTGTTTTCAATGTGGGTATGTGCAGATTTGACATGAAGGAAATTCGACATATCCTTTACCTTGAGTTTTGCTCGCATTCGAAGGTTTTCATTTGAGCGGATTTGTGCGTGTATTGTCAGGATTGATTTAAATGGTCATAGAATTATTTTTAAGGTTCAAATTTCATTGTTAAGAACGAATTTGATAAATAAATAAGAGAAAAAATAATTACACATATAAAATATATTTTACTTATAATTTGTTTACATTGCTCCGAGAGCACTCATAATTAAAAATTTTCATTGTACGAAAAAAATATAGGAGTCAATGTCAAAATTCAATAAAAAGATATTATTAAGTAAACATTTTTCTCTCTATTTATATGTGTTTATTAGTCTGCCAAACCCTAGTTCTATGCCACTTAAATTATAAACAAACAAACAAATATTCATATTATTTATATAGAATCCGTGATTGCAATCAATTTGTAATAAGATATCATGACATGGTGACCATGTCTCACATGCAATATGCATATATCAAGTATATAAAAGTTGTAGAGCTACACGACACCACCCTTTGCCACGTCTTTTAACCTTCTTTTCCTTCCTTTGCCCTTCATCTATCTGCCTCTTTTGTTTTGGTTGTATATGTTGGATTATGCCCTTAGAACCATTCATTAGATAATTGACTTTGACATTTTTTTTTATGTATCATGACATTTTTATTTATTATAGTTCATTATTATATTTGTCTTATAACGGCGTAATGTAATCTTATATGATAATGTCCTTAGAATAGTAATAACACACTATTATTAAAATATCCCTAGTCAAGTATTATTGTAAACAAGGATAACAATGATACGATAAGACTAGTATGTGGTTGACTGATGACCATTGTCATGGATATAGGATATCAAGTCATCACATAGGTACATGTTAGAAAATTATGTACTGGATCGACCCTCCATGAGAACGCTACATGGATTGTTATATGAGTGTCATAAGCGATTCTCATAGTGATGATGGTGTATGTGATCCTTTGACTTGAGATCATCAGAGATCCCAACATAGAGAATCGCATACTTTAATGCTGCTAGATGTCATTCGTAACAGGATGGACTATAAAGGTAGTAATTGGGTATGCCTTGATCTATGTAGAGGGATGTTGAGTGATTAAGATAGGATTTATCCCTCTTATATAACAAGAGTGATGTCTTGGGCCCTTTGATAGAGTGAGACTAAGAAATGCATGGCCGTGCTCGAATAAGTCAATATGAGATATTGATTTTATTTGTTTAATTAGTCTACTCAGGAATCAAAAAACGCTGATTAGACTATACAAGTGTGACACATTCCATGACTTGTGTCTAATCAAGACATCAAAGGATAAAGGGATTAGACTACACGGTAACATCTATCACGAGTAAGGTTATGTTGAGTCATTGACATTCTCGTTACATGGGTAGCAATGATGTGTTGCTAGATACCGCTCATTGCCTGTGACAATTTTGTCATTGCCATTGTTTTGAGAACCTATTGGGTCGCACACTTAGAACGGATCAATGAGGAGCTTAATTAATCATATTCTGAATTGGATTAAAGATATAACTAATCCTATTCTGAATTGGATTAAGGATATAACTAATCCTATTCTAAGTAGGATTAGAGTTCTGTTTGACAGTAAATTTTAGGGTAAAATTTACTGCCTATAAAAGGATGTTTTGTGTTTTCTAAAACACAGCTGCACAATTAAACAGAAAAGAGAAACCTGTTCTCTGTGGTTTTAGAGCTTCTTTCAAACAAAACAAAATATTCTTTTAATCGAAGCTAGCAATTCGGTTAAAATAAAAAAACGCTCTTTAAGGCTTCTGATCGTGAGACGTTCAAGAGTCGTGAGATCCGTTCGTGTGGATACCATAGAGGCAGGAACGAAAAGTTGTTGCTTGTGACTCGACCAACGACAGAAAATCAGAGAAAACGTTAGGTAAAATCTCGAAACCCTAATCAGGCAACTCTCCGAATCGATCCTGGTGGAGGCCGAATGATTTAAATTCCGCTGCGTTTTGTTTCGGTTTCCTCCAGTATATTGATTTGTAATTTCGAAAAAAATCAACTGTGCACGCTTGATATGGCGCGTGGCTCTCCGCTAAACCATTAATTAGTTCTGGTGTGCACCCATTCCATTCCCTCCGATCTCTCACATAAACTCCCTCCCACCCTGTAGATGCTTCGCTCATGAATAGTCCCTTCATCTGTTTATTCTCATCTGTGTTTTTTCTTGATTCTAGCTTTTCTTCTAAGCCCGATGCCATGCGCTCTGTTGCTTTTGTTTGTTCTGCCATCCCTTTCTTTTTCTTCCACATACCACTCGCCTAATTTTTTCTGTTCATGGCTTCTTCCTTTCTTTCCTTTGTTTTCCCTAATTTGTTCGATTGTTTATTTATATTTTTTGTGGGTTTTCTTTCCTTCCATGTAGTGAAGACATCTCCCAAGAAGATATGAAGAAAAGACAAAGAGAGATACTATACTCTCTGATTTCTCAAAACCCAACGACAGCCCAAAACCCCTCAATTTCAGATTCAATTAAATCAAAAACCTCCTTGGCGAATCATGTGAGCTTTTTTCGACAATTTTTCCTAATTATGTTCTCTAGAACTCTACTTCTGCGAAAAGTTTAACTATTTTTGAAGCTGAGGAGCACGCTCCAAAGCAAAGAATGCAAGGATCTTTATTTTGATTTAATAGGCTCAAAGCTTTCATAGAAGCCTCTTGACTTCTTGATCCTTACTGCTTATCCCTGAGATGGAGTCTTCAATTCTACCTGTTTTTAGAATGCTACTTGCCAAAATGATGAAAATGCTTTATGTGCTGATATTCACCATTATTTGTTAAAACTACCATTATTGAGTTGGTTTTTGTTTGGTGTTGTAAAGAACCTAATATTGTTGTTCGTCTTGCCTATTCATTAGTTTGTAACTTTATATTAAACGAAATATATATTATGGTGTTCATGCAATGTATGCTTTCCTTATCTTGATATATCCTGGCAATACCCAAAATTTTTACTATCTTCCTTATCTTGCTGCTCACTATCCCTATTTGTTTTTGATATTTCAGCATACCCATAGAATTCCAGAAGAAATGTCTATCGAAATACTCCACTAATGTCATCCTTTTTCTCTCAAACAATATTCTTTGTCCAGTTCGCTACAAATACAACAGTTACAACAAAACACTCTCAGGTGGATGAAAATAGTTTGTGACTGACAATTGAATTCAAGTTGGGGATCTCTGCTCTTTCCACATGGTTAAATCATTAATGTTTGAAGTCACAGTTACCATTGCGGATCCTGTTTGAATCTATGTTTGTAACTGAATGGATTTCGATTTTGATTGTCCTATGTTTTTGACATGTCTTTTGGATATTTGTATGGTATGTTAATTTGTGTTATGCTTTAAACATGCCTTTTGGATATTTTCTTCATATGTTAGATTGTGTTATATTTTCTATAGATACATTCTCGATATTTCCTCGATTTGTTTGCTTCTTTGATAGACTTTTATTTTAGACGCTCTTTTCAAATATTTCCCTGCATGCAATTTTATGTTTCTTCATCTTCTGTTTTTAACTATCTCCACCCTTCCCTTTCCCCTTCCTCCTTCCTCGCGGCAACACGCGGGTATTTTACTAGTATTAATTAATTTCTCTGCTAATTTGTTCATAACTACTATGGTTATAATTAATTATTAATTAACAAAAAAAATGCATTGGTCATCACTCATGTGGGACTGTGAGAGCTGGTTTGCACACACACTCTTTCTTCTACGCATTATTTTCTAATTTAAAAATGGTGAAACCGCGTGCACAAATTGGCATGAAATTATTGAAACTATTGACATTTGAATATATATATATATATATATATATATATATATATATATATATATCTATATGATGAACAGCTATGAGTTTTTTCACTTCTTTCTTCTATATATTATAGTAGTGATTTAGTTTCATTTATTGTCCAATTTCATGATTTGGGAAGTAATATGGCATAAAATTTACATTTGGATGTAAAACCAACATATATAGAACTTTTTACTTGAAGACCAATGAAAATATAAAATAGCAAAAACAGTATAATTATAAAAGATAAAAGATCGGAAATAAAAAAAAATTGTCAGAAATTGAATTATGATCACTGAAATTAAAAAAACTAACGCTTTATTAACAGATCTCGCTATCGTTGACATATATCTCTTTTTGCGAACTTGATTATACATTTAATAGCTAGATTTGGAATTATCATAAAATAGTAGCAAGCCAGGTTTGAAAGAATACATTGTCAATCACCAATTGCAAGAAAGAGATGGAAAAGGAAGAGTTTGGATGTGGTAATTAGATATGGCAATTCGTATAAAAAATTCGTTTTCGTGTCATGTAAAACTGTGTTCGTGTCGTGTATTCGTGTCGACACGAAAAACTCAAAATATTATTTTTAACTTTTACCACATTCATATATTAATTTTACTTAATTTTAATCCTGTGTCATCTCGTGTCATTTATTCGTGTCGTGTCTAAAATTACCAAGTCTAATGGTAATTACCAAGAATAGAGAAGTGGTCAATCAACAAAAAGTGGTCTAACTCCAACTGTGCTAGCTGTTTTAAACATAGAATAAGTCAAATTGAAAGTGAAATATAAACTAACAGATGGCCCATATTGGTTGAATTTGTACAAAAAAATGAGAAGATCAGTTCATGAAAATGAATACAATTTGGTTAGGTATTATATTGGAGACTCTTTCTTTTACATGCCAACCAGGAACCTTTCCCAACATGATTTTTCTCAATAAGCCAATAGAATTATCCATTTTTTCCTTATTGCTTTTGCACAAAGAAAACATCCTTATCACCAAAAATATGCTTTTTAATTAACAATCAAGACTCAATTTAACGGTTTTTATCTCATTTTAAGATGGGTTAAATTCAAAATTTGAATTTTATTCATTTATTGTACTTCTCTATGAAAAAAAAACAATGCTTTTTAATTATTAAAAGGAAATAATATTTTTCCTAATCCTAACTACTAATAAAAAAGGTTTTCTTGATTTTTTTTTTCAGAAAAAAGACAGAATATTGTGTTGAGCGCATCTCCCACCTCTTAGAAGAACAAGTAATATTCAAAGAAAATGCTTCAGCATCTTCCAAGCTTAATTATGCAGTCCACGGAATAAAACCCATACCTTTAATCCAATAAAATACTAGTTGCAAGCATTGACGGTTGACTTCTAAATTCTTACCCATGAGATAAATCAATTGAAATTTTAGGTTTTATCAATGGATTAATAAAATAACATATATCTATTAAGAGATGTTTTTATTGACAGATATTTAACAGAATAACATATATCTCTTAAAATGTATTTATAATCTTCTATTAACAGATTAACATAACAATACATATCTCTTAAAATATATTATGAAATTGGTTAAATAAAAAAATGTGACAATTTTTTAATTTCTTTTATGAAATTAAAAGATTTCGTTGCCATTGTCAGTGTATTAATAGTGAAACTCATTCATTCTTATTATTTTCTTTATCTCTCCAATTTTGTTTGTGAACATGAATTGTCTAGCCATTTCCTTTGCATGACCCATTTATCACTCAATGGAATAGTCTCTCTTCTTTTTCATTTCTAATCTTAAGTTTACTCATCTGCCCTTCGATGATTGACTTGGACACCATTTTTGCAACTCATGTGGAAAATCACACTAAAAAAATGTGGACAATTTTGTGATTCAGATTTACTTTGTCACATTAAAAACAATAAAAGCTTATTATAATATAATATAAACTAAAAGCTCGAAAATTTCAGCTTAAAAAGAAAAATATGAGGGTATAATTGGAAGATAAAAAAAATGTGCCCGAAAATAGCAAAGCAAGGCAAAGTGGAGAAGAGTGACGAGACACTAGAAGGTCGCGTCACGTGGCAAAGACAGTAAACAAGGCGCAGCGTAAGCGCACGCATCTCTCCCACGTGATAAATCCCAATGGACGCGCGGGATTTGCCGTGCCCCGGACTAGTTTCTTGCACTTCAATCCCATTTACCAGGTAACTTCGCAAAAGAGTGATTCTTTTTTTATCCTTTGTTGATAAAATAAGATAAAAGCTTTAATCAAGGTTAGATTAAAACTATTAATATATGTTTCCTTCGTTGATAAAAATAATGTATAAAAACTTGAATCTCAAATATGCAAAGTTTTAACATTTTAGAAGTAAGACATAATCATACGATCATTCGAGTTAATACTTAATTTTAAAAATATCAATATTTATTTTGGTTTGAATTTTGTAAAATTTCTTGTGTCGCAAAATTTTTATGTATTTATGCAAGTATAGAATTCACTTAACTTTTATCATTTTCATATTACATTTTCAAATAAGGTATGGAAAAACGAACTTCAGATTAATTTCTCTCGAAGAAATATAACAATTATTAAGCTAAGAACTTGTTTTTATTTTTGAACTTCTTAACATTTATCTATTTATGGAATGTACAGTAAAATCTAATTATTACTTATCTAGATCCATTAGATATTCAAACAAGGTGAAATTTAGTTAATTCTTAACTAAAATTGGCAAATGAAAATTAAAATCCATAGATTTAACTTATTAATAAGATATCATAAAAGACAATACTTTTAAATTAAAATTTTAGATGCACAACGAATATAAATATTGATATGACAAAGTCTACCCGTGTTCGGCCAGGCCCAATGTTGTCAGGAGCTACCACGCTGCAAGAACTCACTGGTCCACGTGGCCATCGGCGACAGATGGTAAACACATCATACCTGTCGCTGGGCGACAGACTCAGTTGTGTCCACGTGGCCTTTTAGGCGACAGATGGTAAACACATCACACCTGTCGCTGGGCGACAGACTCAGTTGTGTCCACGTGGCCTTTTAGGCGACAGATGGTAAACACATCACTTCTGTCGCTGGGCGACAGACTCAGTGGTGTCCACGTGACCTTAGGCGACAGATGGTAAACGTATCACACCTGCCGCTGTGCGACAGACTCAGTTGTGTCCACGTGGCCTTCTGCGACAGAGGTAGAGGTGTGCGATCACGCCTGTCGCCCCCGCGACAGACTCAAAAGTCTGTCGCCGGTAATCATAACGCGACACATGGCACACGTTTTCGGCTCCCTCTAGCGACAGACCCCTGACGCCACAATATTCCACGTGGTATGAGTCTCTCGCCGGCGACAGGCTCTGGAAGCTCCCGATCTTCAAGGAACTTGTGTTATATTGGGACACAAACTCTCAACAAGATAAGGAACATATCCTTAAACAATTAACCTAGATTGTTGACCTATAAATAGGTCCCCAGGTACAATCTTAAGCCCTAATTTTTGACTACTGGCTTTTACGCTTCCCAATATTGAAGAACTTTTTGCTGACTTAAGCATCGGAGTGTCTACGCAGGGAACCACCCCTGCGTCTCTCTGACTTTTCTTGTTTTACAGAAGTTTCTTGGACACACGTGGAGACTTAGTACGAACATCGACGTCAGCCTATCTTTATTGTTGTTTTGTGCAACAACAAATATATAAAGTATAAAATTATTAGTCATATGTAAAATTCTAAAAAATATATAAAATAAGTGCAATTTCATCTATCTTTTTAAAATAAGTAATTAATAGTTTCTAAAAGTAACAACAAAAATTTCAAAACTTGTACATTAATTTTAGAGTAAATAGCACCCGTGGTCCTTATAATTTGGACCTTTTAACAAATTGATCCCTAAACTTTAAAACGTAACAAATTGATCCCTAACATTACTTGTTGTAACATATAAGTCATTCCGTCACTTAAACCGTTATTTTTTCTGTTAAACGCCAACTGGGCTACATGTGAACCACACTTATGTCTAGTCAACTCTCTCAAAATGCTGACATGGAATTTGAAAAAATAAATAAAATATAAAATATTAATAAGCTGTCATTTTGATGGTCATTATATAAGAGTTAAAAAAAATTTTTTCTTCACAAATACCTCTTCCAGACAAAAAAAACCATAATTCCCCTAAGCATTATGTTGTCGTTCCTATTTTTGCAGAAAACGATCGTTTCAGTCGTCGCCATGGTTTCAAATAACGGCCGCTATATCGCTACCGCTGCCGCTACCGCTATTGACCGATTCACGGTTGTGATACAGAGTCACGTTTGTAACAGTCGCTATTGGCCGTTACAAAACGGCGTAACGTGGATAGCGACGATAACGGCCGCTATCTCCGTTCTGAAACAGAACATCGGTATAAAAAACAACAACAACAAAGCAACAGCAACCGATATCAACAAGGTAAGGAAGATGATGAAACATGAAAGTATACTTAAAAACTTTAAAAATTTCAACTAGATTTTGGATCGGCGTCAGCTGATCGGGCATCGGGAAAGGGAGGTGATCTGTGAGGGGCGGCTGGATGTCGGCTGGCCGACGGGGCGGCATGGGTTGGCTGGGCGACGGGTCGCCTAAGATGATGTCGGTTCGCAGCATCAGTGGTGGTAGGTGGCTTCTGGCGGTTGCGGCTTCTTGATTTAGTTCAGATTTGAGGCTGTGAGTGACGGGATCGACGGGTGCTGTGACTCTTGTGAGAGGGATCTTCAATCTTGGCTATGGAGTGGGTGGTCAAAAACTCGAAATCATGCCTAAGTGGGTGAGATTCGTGAGAATGGGTCTGGTTTCAATGGCGGCAGAGACGATGAAAATCAATTTCAATGGGGGGCAGAGGGGGGCAGAGACGATGGGTGGGTTTGGGAATTGGGATATGGGTTTGGGTGGGTCGACCGGTTGGTAGGTTTTTTTAATATTCTATTTTTTTTTTGCTAAAGAATTTTAATAATTTAATTTTTAGGAATTAATATTTGGCAATTTTTTAAATAATATTAGGTAATTATTAATATTTGTTGAAAAATTCATGTAAAAGAGAAAAAAAAAAGAAAAATATTGACATAATTAATTTAGGTGAAATAAAATTTGACAAAATTTAAAGGAAAAAATTCCTTAATAATTTAGATAAAAATAATTAATGCTAAATAATTAGTACATTAATTCTTATTAGTACATAATTATTTATCTATTTTCAATATTTGTTGTTTTTCAATTGTCATAAGTAATTTTTTGAATATGAATATTTTATTATAATTCAAGAAAGTATAAATAACCTTTTTTTCAGGTAAATAATAAACTTGAGGTATTATAAATTACTTTAAAAACTATAAAAAAAGACTTTACATGATTATAATTACAATTACTACACTTTATATAAAATTGTGCGAAATTAAAAATAATTCACACAATTTTTAGTTTAAAGAATAATTTGTATTTGCTGATAACTTAAGAGTAGGCAAATTTTTAGTCAAACCCTAAAAAAAAGCAAGATAAAGTAGGTGAAGTATATCAGTTGCCAACTAAGCACGTTTGTCTTTCACATGAAATCAAGCTGTCATTTAACGTTTGACATAACGATTTCAGTGACGGAAGGACCATTTCGTTATGTTAATATAACATTAGGGACTAATTTGTTACGTTTTAAAGTTTAGGGATCAATTTGTTATAAGGTTCAAATTATAAGGACCACGTGTGCTATTTACTCTTAATTTTATAACCCATGGGTTGTAACTCAGTTGGTAACTTAAGTTGAGTTTGTGGGAAAAGCTATCGGGTTTTACTCTCACTAAATACATTTTTAAAGAAGAGTGAAGAGTCTTAACTTTAATTTCAAATCGTGAAAATGAATGAAAATACATGTAATTTAAAAAAATTTAATGTAAAAATTTAAAGAGGTTTAATAAGCAAATTTAAAAAAAAAAAAGGAAAAGCCCAAGAAAGGCCCATTACACCAAGAAAAACAGCCGAGCTGTTTTCTTTCCAAGCGTTAAAAACCAGATCTTTTTTCACTTCTTCTCTCACACAAACTCTCTGACCCCTTCTTCCCCTTCCCCATCTCCTCCTCCGCTTCGTCGTACCCAGTTTTTCCTGTCGGGGAATCTCCCAAAAGCCGAAAGAAACAATGGGCAAGGGTGGGTCTTTGAGCGACGGCGTCATCAAGAAGATCCTTCTCTCTTACACCTATGTTGCAATCTGGATCTTCCTCAGCTTCACCGTCATCGTCTACAACAAGTATATCCTCGACAAGAAGATGTACAATTGGCCTTTCCCAATCTCTCTGACCATGATCCACATGTCCTTTTGCGCCACTCTCGCTTTCCTCCTCATCAAAGTCTTCAAAGTTGTCGAACCTGTTTCCATGTCTCGAGAGCTTTATCTTTCTTCCGTCGTCCCTATCGGTGCTCTTTACTCTCTCAGCCTCTGGCTCTCCAATTCCGCTTATATTTACTTGTCTGTTTCCTTTATTCAGATGCTTAAAGCCCTGATGCCTGTGGCTGTTTATTCCATTGGGGTTCTTTTTAAAAAGGATGGCTTTAAGACCGATACAATGGTCAACATGTTGTCGATCTCTCTCGGGGTCGCCATTGCTGCTTATGGGGAAGCTAGATTTGATACCTGGGGTGTGATGTTGCAGTTGGGAGCCGTTGCTTTTGAGGCTACCAGGTTGGTTATGATCCAAATCTTGCTTACATCTAAAGGGATCACCTTGAATCCGATTACTTCTCTGTATTATGTTGCTCCATGCTGTTTTGTTTTCTTGTTGGTGCCATGGATTTTTGTTGAGTTCCCAGTTTTGAAAGAGACATCCAGTTTCCATTTCGATTTCGTCATTTTTGGGACCAATTCTTTCTGTGCTTTTGCTCTGAATCTCGCTGTCTTCTTACTTGTTGGAAAGACTTCTGCTTTGACCATGAATGTAGCTGGGGTTGTCAAGGACTGGCTGTTGATTGCCTTCTCTTGGTCTGTTATTAAGGATACCGTGACACCCATCAACTTGTTTGGGTATGGACTGGCGTTCCTGGGTGTTGCTTACTATAATCATTCCAAGCTACAGGCTTTGAAGGCAAAAGAAGCGCAGAAGAAGACTGCACAGGCTGATGAGGAAGCCGGTATTTTGTTGGAGGAGCGGGAAGGTGAGGGAACTGGCAAGAAGAGTGAATCCCAGAATTAGATCAGATCGGCTGTTAATTCAGGATATGAAATATGGAAAGAAGGGTTGCAAATTAGGGCTAAAGGGAGAGAGATTTGGATGACGATCAAAAGGGTTCGCATTTAAGGGCAAAAGGAGATGAGGGATCAGATTCTCTTGCTCTTTGGCTGCATTTGGGTTCTGGTTTGTTGCTTTAGGTCTCCGTTCCGTAAGCTAGTTATTATGGCCATTTCTTAGTAATATTAGGGTGTTGGGATTCACATATGTTGCTTATTGCACCGATTAATGTATGTTAGTAGAGGAAGAAGAATCTCAAATGCCCTGTATTTTGTTTGTTGTTTTTTATTTATTTTTGTCTCTTCCTTTTGGGATGTTGACTAATGTTCTGTAGGGACTCCTTCCATTGAGGGAGTTTTACTGCTTATTTATTCCTATATGTTTCTTTCTTCTCATCTGGTTTCTTTGTTTCACTTATGGCAATGTGATGATGGCATGTTCATCGGCTGGATTAATAGGATTCTTTGAGTGTGATTGTAGGCCCTCTTTGTGATTTGATTTTCCTTCTTCAAACTTTAGGAGGTAGAATTGGAGTCTTTTGAGAGTTAGTGATATAATGATTTTGAAGCTCAAATGAGGGAGTGGGAGAAGGTTTTGTTAGTTTTTGTGTACATCAGTACTATTGTGTGCCTAATTTGTACCATTGTTTTAATAGTATGATGCCTATCTGACCTTAGAGGTGTGGAAGAAGTTTGGTTGATGCTGAGGTTGTTAATTAGACAATTAATTATGGGTTTGTGGTGCATTTGAGAGCTTGCTTACGGATGCCTATATGCTAGCAAGGGTTGGCATCACATAGTCCACTATAACTATTAGATTATCTTGAAATCAATCCAAAGATGTCATGCTCAAATCTAATATTGAAATTGCTTAGTTTCTGACATAGTCCCTCTTGTGCCAAAAAGAGAAAAAGGCCAAGCTGACAGCTTTGTTGATGTAGTTATGCTAACTATGTTGTGTCTAATTGATGAGGAGTGTATATAATCCATTTTTAGCCTGTTCTACTTTGGATGATTTGCTTATGTTACGTGTTGGTTTCTTAGTTCCTTGAATTTGATCCTTGTGTGGAGAATTTTAGTTAGGCCATTCACAGAAGATATGAGTTGACACTTTTAACAGTTTCAAATGTCAAGGAATGAAAAAATCAACATGATTTCATTGGATATTTGAATTTTAGATGCTACCGTCAACTTAACTATTTTTTAATCCGGATCAGTGGATGATATGGGGAAAGCACAACCAGGTGTGTTCTGAACTGCTGGTTCTCTATGGTTGTCTATTCCGTAGTTTTTCTATATCTATTCTCACGTATCAGTGAAGCCTCCCCAAATGGACTTTATCACCGACAACATAATTTCGATGTCGACCCTTAATTGTCTTTTAACTGCTTTATTGCTTCAACCCGCCCTTAGGAATGCTAAGAGTGTCTCTTGTAATCTGTGTTTCTTAGCCCTTCCGGGCTCTATATTATCTTTTCTTACATCATTTGAAGTTGACGTCTATCTTGTTGAAATTTTGGAACAAATAGCAATTGGATTATGAAAGTTTTGAAATTTATATGCTTATTATCAAATTTCATATGGAAACTTTGGTGCAATGGTAAAAATTAGTTTTTTGTAACTTGGATTTCACGTTTTCAAGTGAAAACCTCTCTGAGGACTGCATATATATGATCTTCTACAGACCTCACAATATGAGAGATTTGTACATTGGGTTGATTTTTATTTTTTTATTTTTACCATCAGATTTCAAATTGATGAGATCTTGCAAAACAGGAAAATTGGCTTTGCTCCTGTTATAAAATCTATTGTTCAGTTCAGGGTTTTTTGCTGTCTACTCTTTTGGGGATCTAATCTATCATGGTATTTGCCATAGTACATGGTCATGTGGTTTCTACCTTCTAAGATAATCTATTGTATTTCGTCACAACAACAAGCATGTGTACTCACATTAAAAAATGCTTGCTCTTGTCATTGGGGAAATACAAACCCAGATTCAGAATGGCCAAAAGGGGCATTAGATACTGGAAAAGCTTCCCCTCCTTTCCCTGATGTTGGACTAGCAGTTGGATCTTCCCAAGGTAATAAGATGGAGTTTGGTAGTTAAAGTGGGATTCTTTGATCAGAATTTATCCCAAACTAAATATTTTATCCAGTTCCCACTTTGTGATTTTGACTTGGTGCTGCACTTATGATCAGAGGAAATAATTAGTGACGCATAAACTTTGTTGTTGGTGAATGAGAACGATTTTACCCAGTGCGGAAACTAGTAATGCTATGAGTTCATATTCCACTCTTTTACAAATGGAGAATCATGGTGAATCAAACACGACAACACGTTCGTAGGAAGACTGAAGAAGACTCAAGGAACTCCTAGTGTTTGTTTGCACTGGCTGTAGGGATTCTTTTTCTCCGAAGAGAACAAAAGAGTTGGCAACCTAGGAGATGCTCTGTTGCGTGTGATTTCGAACATGTTTGCAGTCTCTCTGCTGGTCATCTATGGCAGAATTGTGGTTAACAAGTCACCAAAGTGCGGCTCAAATGGTAAGAGAGAGGGGAGGTTTGGATAAGGAATTTAAGTTCACTTAATCATAATGAAAGCATCCAACATATTTTGCCAATCAGCATTTGAGTTCAGTGAGTTGCTAACGCTTGATTGGTTAGTGTCGGAAGTGCAAAATCTCGTGCTGCAATATGTTCCTTGTGTCGTCGCTGTCAATCTATTTGTCTTATGTAATTGCTTGAGGACCGCGCTTTAATGGGGGACTTTGTGGTACTCTTCCACTAAAGTTGTGGAAGCATATTTCAAGCCTTCAATGTCTTTAATCATGGTTACTTTATAATGGAAGTTTCTAATACACAAACACAGAATGTAAGTAGCGATGAGATTTGAACTTCAGATTTGCAAAACTTTTACACTTTGAAACGAGAATACAACCATTTTAAAATATTTTTACTATGATTACCTTACCTTCACGGCTTCACCCTCAGGAATATCTAAAATCTAGTAAAATTTGGTATGCATTCGCTATCAAGTACTTAATAGGCTGATTTGAGGCTAGCTTTTGGGCCTACTGACTTGATTTTGCCTTAAAACCTCGGCTCAGTTCAGAGCGGGAAAGTAGCTGCATGCATTAATAACAAATTCACTACATTACGGTATTCAAGCAAGGATCTGAATAACAAATTGCAGTGAATTGTTTTGTTTCTTTTGTAACTTACACTAACCAGGAAACCATGTTGCATGGAAGAGCTTCAATACTCCATTCCAATGGATAAAATTGGTTAACTATATATGGTGTTTTTTTGAAAAGATAATTTCATTTCATTAAGAGAGAAGAACACAAGCTCTTCATAGGAAGTAAAATATACACGCATAAGAACCAATACAATCACAGTGGAATATGACAACCTTCCGTGACCCCAAAACAGCGCCCGCTTTAACAATTTGCAGACACAACAGACACTTCATTGCCAGAAAACATCATTTTCTGGAAAACTAAACATGTAGTACTACTTTTTTGTGTACTTTGGTGATTCAAGAAGACTCAGATAACATTGTTTCCCAATTCCAGTATGGAAAACTAGCATGTCTCTTGGATTGAGGATTCATTAAGTATGATCTCCACTTCAGGAACACGTTTAACTGTTTTCCTCCTAAACAATGCCACACAAAGAAGGAATAATCCAAAGTTAATGAAGCTTAATGCAGCTAAAAGTCCATAGAAGCAATTGAGTCATCCATTATTTATGTTCTCTCATACCCATCCTTGTTTACAGCTGCTTCCAATCGCAGCCTTCTCTCCTGAAGCCACCAAGAAGAATTGTGGAATAAGAAGGAAAACAGTTTTCAGTAGGCTGGTTGTTTCACTGAATTCCTTAGCCATTGATAACCGATTCACCTCTACTGCTGCTGCAGCTGCCATTTCCAATAGCTGACAGGAAGAGGCCCTTGGCTATCCTTTGCAGATTTGTAAATCCTGTGGCAGATATTGGCAATCTAGGTAGACACGTGTTATCTTGGACCATCTGGGTAGAACATATTTTGGTGGAAAATACATGCATGGTCATCCCATTTGTTCTCAAAAGTTGATCCTATGGATCTAACTTCTGCACCACTCAAATTTCTCTTGATTTATGAGAAAGGATATAGAATATGATCAATTGCTCTAAATGTTCCATCTAGTCAAGCCAACATGAGACTGTAATTAATTTGTTACCAGAAATCCTTACATGAGCATAAACCATCCTTGAAATGGTGAAAGCGATTCCGATCCCTCGCTATAATTTCTCGATTATATATCTTAGAGATGAGCTTGGTGGCAGAATGACAATCATTACAAACTCTCAGATTTTTCACAATCCTAATAGGAGTCCCAGGTGGTGTATTTATCAGAGCAAAAGCAATGGCCAGTTTTTCACTATGCCTATTCAAATTATCTTCCTTGTCTTCTTCATCAATATCAAGCATAACCTCGGATGTAGAAGGAACATATCCTGCCCTCTTCAATTTTCTCCCCATCTCATCTACCATCTCAGATATTTCCTTGTACTGATTATGCGACATATCTCCAGCAACAAATTTATAAATTTTGTTATCTAGCTCAATCATAGTGTTCCCTGGGATCTTTCTCATCCCTTTTTTGTCCATCACCTCCCTAATCTTGGTTTTCTTCTCCCAATGGAACATCTTTGCATAAATATTGGAAAGCAGGACGTAATTGGCCTCACGCAAAGGCTCATTTTCAATTAGTTGTCTGGCAATGCTCTCTCCCAGCTTGAGTTCACCATGTGTACGGCAAGCATTTATCAGGGTTCGCCAAACAATGGAGTTTGGCTCAATAGGCATTTTTTGAACAAACTCCACTGCCTCTCTAACAAGTCCAGCTCTACATAACATATCTACCATGCATCCATAATGTTCAATTTTAGGCAAGATGCCAAACTCCTTCCTCATTAAATCAAAATATTCCTTTCCTTTCTCAACTAATCCAGAATGACTGCAAGCAGAGAGCAATCCAATAAAGACAACATCATCTGGCGCCACTCCATCTCTTATCATCTCATGAAACAAAGAAACAGCCTGCAATCCACGCCCATGCATGGCTAAACCAACAATGACAGAAGTCCAAGAAACAATGCTTTTCTCACTCATGGTCCTAAACAATTTCAAAGCTTGATCAACATCGCCACACTTTGCAAACATATCAAGAAGCGCATTATTAAGCTCCACAGATTTATTCACTCTTTTCTTCTCAATAAGAGACTCAACCCACCTCCCAAGTTCAAGTGCACCTAAATCGGTACAAGCGCACAAAACAGCAACCATTGTAATCTCATCAGGGCAAACCCCTTCCATCTGCATCTGCCTAAACAAGTCAACGGCATCCTTTGACCGCCCCAAACGAACATACCCACCAATCATAGCGCTCCATGGAACAGAGTCTTTTTTCGTCATTTCATCAAACACTTTCCGACCAAATTCAATCCCTCCTTTGCAACTACAATACATGTGAACCAATGTGTTTAAAACATGATTATTCCCATCAAAACCAAATTTTAACAGCGACCCATGTACGTACATGCCTAAATTCAAGTCCCCAATGCCAGCACAGGCCTTTAAAACAAATGGATACGTGAATTCATTAGGCAAAATTTTACACTCAAGCATGAAATTGAAAACCCCTAAAGCTTTGGCCTTTAACTTCCCACTTTGAGCATAAGCTTTGATGATAGTATTAAAAAGGAAAGCATCGTAGAGATGGGCGCTTGAATAGGAAGAAAAGAGGAAGCAATTAGCGTAGTCAATGGAGTTCAGGTCAGACGATTTGGATGCAAATTTGGTGAGTATTAAAGGGTTGTTTTCAAAACCCAATTTGAGAATTCGGGCTTGGATTTGAAGGAGGTTTGACAAGTTGTTGCAAGATTGGAGGAGAGTGAGGAATCCCCGTTCCGCCGCTGCACTTTGACAGCTGCTCGTGATGGTGGCTGAAGTTGTGATTGTTCGGAGGATGACTGAAAGCTTGGTTTTTGGGATTGAAGATTGCATGTAGAGACGTTGGACGAAAACACATTGCTAGTTTTTGTACTTCATGAAAAATCAATCTTCACAAAGGAAAAACAAAGTAAAAAAAAGAGGAAAAACCCGGCTTTCCATTTTTGAATTCTCTGAACGGTGAATACCAGTCCACGTCAGTGTTGCTTTTCATACCACGTGGCTGATAGATCCACTGCCACGTCACTTCTCTGGTTATGGCATTTCTGTTCAACATAGAGAGAGAAATTTCGCTCCAACCTTCCTAACAATTGGAAAGACAAGATCAAAGATCGAAAAAAAAGAGGAAAAGAAAAGGAAAAATGAGAAGAATTTTTTCAATATCTTCGCTCCTGAATCACTGTTTTGTAATTGTTCCGCGAAGAGTTTCAAATGAGTATCTAATCAATGCAATTCGGCCATTTTCAGAGGAAATTTCTTCCCCAAAACCTTCAGGTTCTATGCTTGATTTTGCTTTTATATTTGTTATTATCTACTTCGTGCTATATCTGGTTAATAACTTGAACATGGTATTTCCCAAAATCGAATATTTCTGTTAACAAAGCTACAAATTTAGGATTTTGAAGTGAAGAGCGCCTTTGTTGAGTATGAATATGGTTCGTCTAGTTGCTTGTTTCCAGGAAAAATGAGATGGGAAATACAAGTAAACAATAATTTAATCTTCTTTGGGTCGATTTTTCATGAAAAGACCGGAGCTTTTGGGGAAAGAAAAAGCAGTTTGAATTTTTAACCCAACTCCTTACATCAGAAACGTTGATACTTGTAGGTCTGGATAAACAAAACCACATAATGCTTAATTAACCTTTTTTTTTCAGGGATTCTATTGCATTACCGCAACTTGGTGGAGCAAGGGAGGCTGCGGCATGATCCTTACCAAGAAAAGGTTGCTTTGGCATTGGAAAATTTGATTGGGAGGTTGGAACAGTATGAAAAAGATATGGAGGAATATCATGTATATTTTGAACTCTAGTTTAGTGATGCACCATATATCTTTGTTGTGATTCAATGACCGCAACATTTTGTTTGTACAATCTGGCTTTTAAACTTTGCTATTGTAGATTAAGCTAGCTGAGTGGGAAAAACATAGGGAGGATGAGCGTCGGAGGCTTTTGATGGAGGAAGCTGAGCTCAAGCAGCACAGGGACCTTTTGACATCAGTTAAAACGCGCAGGAACCAACTTTTAGAAAGATGGGTATTCTGGTGAGGCATGCTAGTTCTGTTTTTATTACAAAAACTACATTTGAAGAATTTGGATTGAAATTCAAATCTGTTCAGTTTTTACTTCTTTTGATATTAATGAAGTTTCATTTGACTCAGGAGAAAATCTCAAGATATAGAACCTGGAGTGGGTAAGTGGGTTTCATACCTCAACCGTGAGAAGAAGTTGGATTCACTTGTTGGTCGTCGGCCTATTGCTCCTTCAGCCCCAAAAGGACTATACATATACGGGAATGTTGGAAGTGGTATGTTGCCAAATTTTATCTACAAAATAAATGTGAGGTTTTCTGAACCAATAATCAAACCAGCAAAATTGGAAAATTGGTTTCTCTTATCATTGGTTTCATCTCTTTTGTATCTTTTCTATAATTCTTCAAGAGTGAAGACTGATGGCTCAAATTTATTAACTTAAGATAATTTTCTGTAGGGAAGACGATGCTTATGGATATGTTTTATAGTGCCACTGGCGAAATAGTTAAACATAGAAAAAGGCTCCATTTTCATGAGGTAAGCTCATAGAGGCGAGCCTTTTCTTGTGATTTACTTATTTTTTGAGTATTCTCATAACTGAATCTGTAATAATCCTATGTTTATAAAAGAAAGATATCTTAGTGTGGCAAGACACAACAGGGAGCATTAGTATTACCTATTGTATCCACAATTGTTCCTGCCCAAACAATAGGCTCTTCTTGTGCAATGTGTTTTGTCATAAGTTATTATGATCACTAGATTCTCAATATAAACATGTGTTAATAGGGGATAATTATAAGTAGTTTGTACTCCTCTTTTTTTAAGACAAAAATTGGAAGTTACAATTTCTTTACACATTGGCAGGCAATGCTTAAAATAAATGAAGCTATGCATAAGTTGTGGAAAAATCAAGTTGAGGAAAAGTCTTTGCAATCAAGCATATCTTCTTGGATCATGAATCTTCCCTTTGATATGAAATCCAAGGAGTGGTTAGCTGCTGAAGAAAGATATAAACAAGAGGTTCAGATGAAAAATATTCTTCCTGCAGTAGCAGATAAATTTCTTGTTGACAGACAAGCAGGTGAAAGAGGAGCTAGCATTCTTTGCTTTGATGAGATACAGGTAGTGTGTTTCTTTGACATCCAAAGAAAAAATTATGATGCCTTGTTGCTGGTTGGCATGATTGTTAGTTATATCTTTGGTGATCACATTTTGACAGTTTTGTTTTAAATTATTCAATATACAAAGAGAAGAAACTGATGTTCTGGTCTCTGACTAGAGAATAGGAATTCCTGTTCTCAAACTTTATAGCTATAATCTCAGTTTCCTATAGTGGCAAAATAAAATGATTGATATTTTCTTATTGCTTATAGCAATGAATTTAAATTCCCTTTCCAATGAAGCATTGATGACTATTCTTCACCGTGTGCTACAAAATGTTGCTTGAAAAAACGAATAGTTTTCTGAATAAGTAATTCATGTCATGATTTGAAGTCTCTTGCTTTCTATTACAGACTGTTGATGTATTTGCTATTGTGGCCTTATCTGGAATTCTAAGCAGATTACTTTGTACTGGAACTGTACTTGTTGCCACCAGTAATCGAGCACCAAAGGATTTAAATCAGGTGTTTTCAGAAACTTCAATTCCTTTCCAGTCAATTGAAGTGTATGACTTCAATTTTTCCTGGTTAACAATTGATAAGGCTTTTCCCTTCTCCCTTTTTTCTCTCTATATTTTGCTCATGCAGGATGGAATGCAGCGAGAGATCTTCCAAAATTTTTTAATTAAGTTGGAAGAACACTGCGAGATTGTTTTGATTGGAAGTGAGATTGACTATCGTCGGCTAATAGCACAGAGGTCTTTAGATAAGGTGATGTTTCTTGCTGCTCTATGTGGATACTAGTTTGTTTTTTACTTTCTTGACATAGACATTGTTTTTTCTTTCCTTTTTCCTAATTATAGATAATCATTCTCCTTTCCTACTTTAAGAGAACATGAAAATTTATGTAGTGGTTGAAATTAGAATTTGTACATGCAGGTTCATTATTTTTGCCCTCTATATGGCACTGCTTTAAAGGAATTCGAGAAAATATGGTGTCAGGTTATAAACCAGGTTGGAGGAAAAGTCACATCCAATTCTGTTCCAGTGATGTTTGGAAGGTACTTTTTAATTTAAGTGCATTGGTTTGTTGGATCTATCCATTTTTAACCTGTGTATTTTGCTTTAAATCAGGACATTGGAGGTTCCTGAGAGCTGTAATGGAGTAGCACGGTTCACATTTGAGTATCTATGTGGTCGACCAGTATTATACTTATTCTTCCTGCTTTCTGTATCTTCATATTTAGGGAATTTTTTTAATCAGAGACATATATTTCTATCCATAGTTTGGTAACTACTTCAATTCAATTCTCTGTATATGTGCCCTCCAGAGCTTCTTGAGAGACGTATTAATAGTGTACGACTTTTTCAACTTATTCACTGTTGACTGATCTTATTTTTAGGGCAGTGTACACTGCACAAATTTAACATGATATGTAAACGAAAGAAAGAGAATAAAATTTAGGTCAGAATTTGATGAGAATAACTGGTGCTAGTAAGATTAACCTGAGTTTATCACAAAGATGGCAAAATATGTGTGGTCTAAGTTCCTCAGCATAGGAAAGCAGTCAAAAGAGGTTCCCTTAAAAATGAGAAACAAAATTTGCTTGGCTGAACAAATGGGAGTTGTCTTTTCATCACAATTCCCATTAGTTGTAACCTTCCTGACAAGTGATCAAATAATGCTTTCCATGCTTTTTGTGTGAGTTGTTTTAGTTCTGAATAGCTCATGTCCCCCTTCTTGTATCAACAACATAAGGTTTCAAGTTTAAGAAAATTGGCAACAAAAACATCTATAAAGCCTCAACTTCTTTATAATTGTTTATTTTCTCCACATCCTTACTTTCAATTATCTGCAGGTAGGTGCTGCAGATTATATTGCCGTTGCAAAAAACCATCATACTGTCTTCATCTCTGATATTCCAGTTATGAGTATGCGAATCCGTGACAAGGTACCATTTCTATTGGAATAGCAAATAATTGTTAGAGAGAAAGGGAATAGAATTACTAATAGCCTTATGTGCTACACTTCTTTATCCTAGCGTAATTGCGATGTTTCCATGTTTCAGGCACGTAGGTTTATTACCCTCATCGATGAGCTATACAACCATCATTGCCGCTTATTTTGTTCAGCAGCTACTTCTATTGATGACTTATTTCAAGGAACTGAAGAGGGTACACTTTTTGATCTGGAAAGGTAAGCCTTATTTTTGCTTCTATGATCATTCTTGAAGGAGATAAATAAAAAATGAAAGAACAAAAAAGGTTTTGACATTTGGAGCTAATTTAATCTTCCTAGTTTCCATTTAGTGTGTCCCATTATTTCAAGTATTCTCATTAAATCCCATTGCAGCCTGCTGAATGTGGAGTTACTGCTAATTCTTGAAACAAAGCCTTAGCACGTCCAAAGAGCTAAGTTCAATAAAAAAAATTGCATGTTTGAAACATGCACTTAGTACTTTAACATTACAATTGCGATTTTTTTATCAAGCATTCATAAGAATGCATAAAAGTTTGGTTGTTGGTTATCTAATAATCTGGTCAGAAAGATCAGATCTGTGCAACTAGTTGAACAAGTTAACCTTCTTGTTTCCAGTTTCCAGTTCGAAACAGAGACAGAAGGTGCGAAGCTTCGCCGAAATGTTTTGGCTGAAGGAAGTGTGAGTTCTGGAGGTGCACCATCTGGTATAACATCCATGCTATCTGGTCAAGAAGAGATGTTTGCCTTCCGCCGAGCAGTAAGTGGTCTTCTGCTTGTCTCTCTCAAATATATAATCCCCATTTTTTATGCTATCTCTCTGTTTTCCCTCCTCCTTTTTGAGGAAGCATAAAAGAGAACAGAAAAGATAGTTACTAGCTTGGCAGAATTATAATGGATATAAATCTATCCTTCTAGGTATCTCGCTTGATCGAAATGCAGACACCTTTATACCTTGAAGGAGTTCAATTCCTTCATCCTTACTTACA
Source organism: Heritiera littoralis (assembly GCA_031772115.1). NCBI lineage: Eukaryota > Viridiplantae > Streptophyta > Magnoliopsida > Malvales > Malvaceae > Heritiera > Heritiera littoralis. The sequence goes on from JAPDPK010000003.1 coordinate 1,666,839, forward strand.
GAGGGAGCTCCGAAATTTTGGAAATTGTAGTACAAGCACTGTGCAACACCGGGCATCCTCGTGAGCGATAGGTTTATACTTTATAGTACTTGATGCCTGCTACGATATTTCATTGTATCTGCGATAAGAACGTGTCAAATTTTTCAGATCATCTATTGCACTTCAATTCATTTATAATTCTCTTCAGCAGAATTACTGAAATTATCTCATAAAATTAATAGCAATTATTTTGTTACTAGCAACTTTTCTTCATTGAGAATTTACATGACATATAGTTAAAGAGAATTCCATGCTGAGAGCTCAGATTTCAGCTCTTTCTGGTATCCTTTTGAAGGGTTTGGATTAATTTGGCTACCTAGTTTTCTCCGAAAATAAGAATCGTGCTTTTGTTCTTGATAACACAACTTTGTTTCAAACTCGGGCGTTGGAAATGATTCAATAGTTTTCTTTTCTCTTTATTCCTTAACGGAGATTGAGATTTATCTCTCTGCTATTCCATTCATATCTCATGGAAAACATAGCCTAGAAAAGAGAATATTCTTCTTATTAATCTTAGCAATGGCTATGAAATACAGGATCGACAACACCCGATAATTATTCGTTTTATTCGAGTAATAATACAGAATAATAGCTTTCAACTTTTTGTATTATTGGCTGCAAGGAATCCTAAGAGAGGTGCTCTTCAAAATATGCATGTAATTTCCTTCAGATTCTGCAAACCAAAACAAGAAGGGCATTTTCCATGTGTTATTTTGATGCTTGATGAGAGTATAATTAGTCAACAAGTATAAAGGTGATTAGTTCTTTACTGTGCATATTCAACATTAACTTTTGCATCAATCCTTGAGATGGCATTGAAGGCTTTGTTTGACAACAGCAATGTTGCGGGGCAAGGATCCTGCGAGCAAAGATCAACAACCTGCACAACTATGGATCTAACCTTGCATGGCCTCCTCGGGCCACTGATGCACCTCACCCTGTACTTCCGACCACACGCTGCTCCATTATCCCATAACCCATCACTCACCGCAGCAAAGAGCCCGCCCGGAGGGAATTGACCTTCGTTGTAGCCACCGCATTTTGTCGCTTCATTAAGCAAAACACAGATAAATTCATATAACAGTAAAGAAAATGAAGAGAACTTAACCTAATGATTGGTTATGGTTGAGGGCCGGGTTAACTTCTCTCGTTTTTTAACTTCACTTTCAGTAAATGAGATAATAATCAGTACATATATATTATTGTTTCGTCTTTTCTGGTTCTGATCATAATCATTGTGCTTTCGGCAAACAGCAATGAGTGTTTAATAGAAGATTAAGATGAAAACTAAGGGTAGTGTTTCTATACTTACGCAAGTATGGAGGATCATACGAACTGGCTGTCCCGACATCTCCTAGGACACAAATTACATCAAAAACCATGCAATACAACAGCAACGTTAGCAACGTTATAGACCTCATTTTGCTATAGGTTTGGTTTCACTATTTTCTTGTCGTGAAAACTTGTCTCAGGCAACCCTATTTATACTTCCCAGAAGCATTCATAATGCCTGAGGGTTGCAGTCGACATTTTGCTTCTGATCTCTCCACTTTGACTTTTTCTTCTGGGCGACTGTGGGGCTGTGGCAGATAGATTAGCACCAAGCTATTATTTTCACGAGTGCCCGTTTTGAAAGCTTTTTCTTCCTGATCATCACCTGTTACATTGTTGGTTTTCCATTGGTGCTCAGAGCATGAGTATTCTGGTAGGACACATGAGTAGGGTTGTGGAAGCTTACGGATGCCAAAAGTGCTCCATTATTCTATAGAACTCTTAAGTGCTTATTTAAATAGATAAAAGATAATGGCCAACTGAGGTTTGTTCAGCTGGTAAGGGTTGTCCACTTTATTTGTAAGATTTAGGTTTGATTTCCACTGCCGATAATCTTTTTTGATGGGCGATCTGTAAGTTTAATGTAAGTTTTTGTTGAGACCTGCGGCATACTTTGATCCTAGATTGAGGAAGCCTCGTCTCACGTAAATTTTTTTGTACAAAAAAAATATATAAAAGATAATGGAAGTTGCTTTTTTTCCAAGAGTTTCACATGCTGGATTTAGTTTCAGAAATGATAAACCAGAAGGTGAAACACATGTAGATATCCAAAAAGCAATCGACCCATTGTTAATTCCATTGATTTCTTTCTGAACATTTGTCCCATGTTCATTCGACACCACATTCTTGTCTTGTCTTAAACTATAAAGTCAAGCAGGACATATGATAAAGCAATCAAGAAAGCACGTTGGGTTGGTTTGGTGCTGTGATCTTATGCAAATCATTGGTCTACTATCCAATGAAATTAAGGTTTTTATAATTTATTGCGCATGGGAGTTTGAACGTGATCGGATACACGTCACTTGCTCACTTGGCTTGCATTCCTGGAAAAAGTAATGGATAATTTCTACCGGCCCTCAATCTATATGTGCAGCACATTTGAAGTTCTATGAAAATGGTCCATTATTTGCTTATCAGATAACTATTCTGCCACTAACTCTAAGATAACCGAAGACTGCTGAGTTAATTCCCAGCTTACGCCGCCCATTAGTTGACTTCCATATGTGTCATTTTCTAGCCAGATTTGGTATATTAACCTTGATACTAAAACCAGAAACCTTTCAGTCAAGTGATTTAAAAAGAGTTATGATATAATGTAAGATTTAAATTCAAACCCAAACAATCTCAATATCAGCTTTTGATTATTAAAAAAATACATTCGATGTTCAGTGAAGTTTTTAAATTCTATAAATGAGACTGATAAAATAACATATGCATTACGGTTTATGCAACATAAAGTTTTTGTTACTTTTCTACTCTTTATTAGATTTTAATTGTATAGTTTTTGTATTATTCTCATACTGTGTTTAAAATCAAGAAAACAGCTAATGAATAATAAGCTTGGATTAAAACTTTTTTTTTTCTAATGTTATACATGTGGTGGACAGAGCATTGAGTATAGAATAATACTAATATTTTCTAGCTAGAATAAAGAAGGAAAGCTTTTTTTTTTTTTGAGTGACCAAGAAATTCAATGGCACGGGATTCTCTTTGATCTTTAATTTAGGAAATGGGTGGATATCTAACGATCCCTAAATAAAGAAAGAAGACAATCCCTGTAAAAAGAGAATGATAATTAATTAGATTCTTCGAAATGGAAAAAAGAAAAAAAAGTTATTTATTCTTTTACCTTTGCTGCTGGCAATCGTCAGAAGCAAGCATATGCCTGTGCATGACTCAAATGGCAAATCCACCGTCCGAATCCCAATTAGGCATATAATCCTTTCTCTTTAGCATTTTTTTTGTGAAAAATGGAAAAAGAGAATTTAAAGTTATAAAAAAAATCATACTCTCATGTATTATCAGCGAAATTTGATTTTAAAAGATATTAGAATATATAAAAATTAATTAAAAATAGAATATGCCATGGTATTTTTTTAGATTACAAAAAAAAAATTAAGTGAAAAGAAACTTCCTCAATTCAGAGATATAACACTTTGCAGACTTCAACAAAAATTTACATTCGATTTACGGCTCGTCTACCAAAGAAGATTATTAGCAATAAGAGTCGAAATCTTACAAGTGAAGTAGACAATCCTTACCAACTTCATATGACATGCAATGATATTTTTTAATTTGATTTACGAAATTTAAAAAGTACTGTTGATCTATTAAAAATGAAATATAACTCTTCCGACAATAACTTTTTAATGTTCGTTGCTTGTCTTGGATTCCTTCTTGATTTGAATAACTTGTTGAGCTAGAGAATTCAAAGTTGCATGAGGAATCATTATATCTTTCTTTTCTTTTCTTTACATTTTTTTTATTTCCTCTATGAATCATTATAAATAAATAATGAGTAGCCAAGGTAAAATTCAAAGGGCTACTAAAATGAAGATGAAAGGAGTTGTTGAATGGCTCATAATCTTCTTCCTCATCTGTTCTAATGCTCTCTTGTGCTCCTCAGCTCATGAGCTCAGGCCATTGAAGAAGGAAAACCAGCTCAACAATAGTGAGTTTTTCGTATCAGATTCAATTAAAAAATACAGACATGAATGAATTAATGTTGATTAGTGTATCTATGCAGATGAACTTAAGAGACTAAGAACATCGTTCAATGGTTTGCATGAAGCAGTTCATGTTGGAAAAGTAAAGAGATTAGATGTCGAAGATCATAACAAAAAAGGGAAGGGAAGTTATGGCGGTGGGGATCTTCTTCGCCCTCGTGGCCATAGGAATGGAGCAAACTCTTTACTGCTACAATCCTTTTCTCTCCTCTCAACACTGCTGCTGCTTAGATATGTGCTAGTAGGGTTGCTCGCTACTACGTTCTTCTTTTGATGGCTAGCTCGGTGATGCCTAGCTTGCTACCTCCCCAATATGGTCTCTAGTGTTTTAAAGTTTGGGTTTTAATTTTTAATTTTTAGCTACAAATGTTAATGTCTTCTTTGTTGTGAGTAAATAAGGCACCTAAGTCGAGAGCCCTTTCATGTCAGGCTTCCGAGCAGAGGTTTTTGACTTTAGAGAAGAGAGAATGCGGATGTTGAATTTTGAATCTCAGATATGTAAAACTCTCATGCTTCAAGACAATCATTTGAACCAATACTCCAGAAAAAAGTACCTACGTTAAGCTGAAAAATAGGTTTTTTTTTTTTTTTTGGTTTTAAGATTGAGATTAATATGTTTGATTTAGCTACAAGGTTTGGTTTTGTGAGTCTATGTTTGATTTAGTTTTGTTTTTGTTTGCATAACTCAAGATTGAGAATCTTGCTTCAAATTCAATCTGATGGAGTTCAACAATTAATAACTACTCATCTTTGAAGTTCAAACTTCAAAAGTAGGATAGGCATGAGTAAAAAGATTAAGGATAGGCAAAGTAAACTGAAGCTTAATTGCACGCTTATTTTGGCTGGTGGAGTCTCCCTGGGAATTGGAAGTCAATAGTTGGTCCGAGATAACAAGAGGCTTGTCCCTAATTAGGGTGGCGCCACTTATTGACCAAACCCTTCTCCAAGCATTAGTCTTCCAAACCCTAGATTTCATCATGCTGAATATACCAGTCTTCAAATTTGACACAAATCCTGAACCCTCATCTTTATCTGTTTTTAAGATCACACTCAATCAATTTATACCCTAAAAGTCAAGTCATTCAAAAATGAAAATACAACCAAGTACAGCACCTATACTATCCTAGCTGCATACATATGGCATTCTGCAAGGAAAGCTCAAGGCCTCTAAGATGATCAACCAACCAAGCTATACATGACAACAAATGGCCTCCCCAGACTACATCCTTCCCTCCCATCAAGCTGCCTAGTAATTGCAATGTTCACTGAATACCAAAGAGTGAATTCATGAAACATTGAAAAGGATGGACAACAAATATCTAAGATCAGCTCTAGACTACCTAGAAAAACCGCCAGATATACATGTTGCCAGGAGAGGCCCACAAACTTTCCAATCCCAAACCTAAATATTATCAACTCGATGTGACTCCCTAAATATGATGTAAATTTCTGATGGCGTCATCCAAACTACCAAGTCCAACTTATGATGGGAGCCTGTCATTGGTAGCATGCTTAGGGACCTCATATATGAAACTTTTCCAGGAGCATCTTTACAAAGGCTTAATGTCATTTGACAAAATAAATGCATGATATTTGTTCACTCAATATCATTTGTAGCAGTGACAGGCTAAATATCATATACTCCAACTTGGATTCCCCATCTCTAAATCAAAGCACTAAGTATCATCCTAAGCTAGCCAGACATCTTTCACAACTCCATTTACCATTCTAACTTTAGCCTCCTCTAGTTTACAGTTTGTGGATGGTAATATTGACAAGGCCAAGCATTAGGAAGAAACAGAACTTCCAAATGTCAATCCAAAAATGAATCCAGCAATAGAAGCTCACATTTCATCAAAAAGAAATGAAGATAAACCCTACTCGAGCTTATCATAGCAAGTATTATTTTTCATGTCCTATGACAATTCAAAATAGGCTCATTGCCTATTTCCTTTTTACACTTTCAGGGATGACAAATGGGAAACTAGTAATGGGGAAAATAACAAGTATTTTATTACAAATTGAGTAAAAAATTATCCATCAGACAAGCAAACATGAACAGATGATTAATAACATGGTAATACAGAAATACTACAAAGTAAAGCAATTGAGAGTATGTTCGATTTTCCTCTTCCTAGATTCGGAAAACATCAGTTTGAAATCTCTCATCATACAACCTCCAATGTCCATACCTCTCAGTATGAAAAACTGACCTGGGTATATAAAAATTCGGCTTCTTTATTTCCTTCAAATCCTTCAAATTCGATGTAGCATTGAGAATATCCCGACTAGTCAAGTTAGCACAACCAGACAAATCCAAGTACTTAAGTTTCAAACACCCTTCACAAATTGAAGCAAGGCCTTTAGCCGATAATTTCAAAAATCTGATTTCAAGATGTTCTAATTGAGGCATAAATTTCCCTATCGCAGCTGCTTCTGTATCCCCATCTTGTGGACACGCATTCAGGTAGTCATCTGGAACAATTCTCACGTGTTGCGATGGGTCTAACCAATTCATCAGGTTCCGTTTCAGAACCGTTAGATTGGGACAATTCCGACCTAATAACACCAGAGATTCGTGTGAGATTTCGTAGCAGTAACTGATGTCGAGTTGTTTAAGGTTCCGACAATGATACGCTATTTGTGTGATCGAGGCATCGGTCACGTGTGGAGAGCTTTTTATAGAAAGAACTTGGAGATTTGGACACCTGGCAAAATATTGAAAATCATAGATGGTAATTGGGGCAAATATGTAAAATCTGAAACGCAAATGAGATACCTTTGAGCGGCAAGATTGAGAGAGAGATCGGAGCAGTGGCGGGTAAGGATCTCTGTTAGGTTGCTGTTTGCCCAGGAGATGACAGATTGGAGCATGGAGTTGATTCTTCTTTCGAACTCAGGCGTCCACCAGCGGGGTGACTCGGTGGAGGAATCGAACCGAGTTTCGAGATCGAACACGGAGTTGAGAGACGGATCCTTGCAGGCGTCGAGCCATGGTTTGCAGACAAGCATAGGGCCTGTCCATCGGTGCTCGAAGGTAAGTCGGGAAAGGATGTTGATGAGGCACTCGTGGGTTAACTCAGCCCAATCGGAGATGAGTCCGGACTCGGCATCTGTTTCCTCCATTCCTGCTTTGCCCTCCATGATAGGACAATCGTTTTGGGAAGCGCGCCAACCGCCTGGTATTATTTCCCTCTTGAGCGCGCGGATAACGCATTGGATAATATGGTAATTTTAAGGAGGAAAAAGGCTCTTTGTAGTCATCAGTTATCACGTAGTAGTGCTACGTGTTCGCTTACTGTTTTTTCTTAATTTTTTTCGGTGAATGTTTTTTCTTAATTTGCCTTTTTTTTAATATAATAACATTTCCGTTTTGTATTTTATTTGTTCCTTTTTCAAGAAAATGTTAAATAAAAACTAAAATTCAAAATTTAATCCAATTGATTTGTGTTAATTTTTTAAAAATGACTTTTAGTGGATTTAAAGTTTAATCTCAATAATTATATATATATATTTATTTTCAGATTGCGACAGCCTTTATAAATATAATAAGAATTATTATTTTATTCACTGTCAGTGAAATTTTTTAATTTCATAAACGAAATTAAAATGATGACATATATTTTTGAAAATATTTAAAAAATAAAAATAAATAAAATGATATATGTGTCATTCTTTTAACATCACTTGCGAAGTTAAACAACTTCACTTGCAATGAATAGAATAATAATTCACATAATAAAAACACTAAAATCTCAAAATAAAAAAAATAAGAAAGACCGATGTAAAATTCAAGCTCTGGATTTTTTTAAAAACCATAAATCCATGGAAGCAACAAGTCTATAGATTTCTTCAAAATGAACTCTCTAGTCACATTTTCCTTCCTCGAGAATGAGAACAAAAAATCCTACAATTTTCAATTGAAGTTTCAACTTGGGTGATTTCTCAATCAACCCTAGTAGCTTTGACCGCAAGAAAGCAAAGAAATCAATTGCAATGCTCATAGGGCTTGGTCCACTTGTAGGAGATGGATTGATGTGTGGAAAATCATTCATCCAGCATTGCCCCATAGACATGACCAGTCATTTGATTAAAGTTTCTCTTTTGACATGTTCTCACCGATGTGCTGGACAAACTACTTTCCTTCCCCACATTCAATGAATAATGGATTGCTCAAAGCTCAACCCATTATCACATGCAATATAACAATCAAGATATTTGACTATAATTTGTTCAGTCCTAACTCATACTGATAAATGACTCAGCTTCCTACTCCCCCCACTTACACCTTTCTTCACAGAGGCTTTAGCTTTTAGAACATGAAAAGGTGAGTTGCAGTTCACAAAGGCTTTGAAGTTTAACACTACATTAAGGATCAGAAATTCTGCAAAGACAGTATACCAGTAAAGGAGCAAGATAATGTGTAATAGTACACATCAGTGTTTTTCCTGTCAATTGCAATCTTCTATTCAGCACTGTCAAACGTGAATTTTGAATGAAATAGAGACTAACTGTGCAATAAACAAGAGGTCGAGAAACATTATAGTTGTTGCATTATACAGCGACGAGACAATGCAGACAAGCGACTGAAACAAAGATGAAGACTAACTGTGTGCAATATGTTGAGAGGCAAAAGCAGACAAGTTTGTGCATGGGCAAAAGAAAAGACTGTAGTCAACACAGAAAAAGAGTAGAAGAGTAAAAACTAAGCCTACAATGAAGATGGAAATTGAGTCATTGTGAATGATCATTCAGATGGAAGCAAGTATATTGAAAAAGCTTTATTATGAAATCAAATGTGAAATCAAATTGTGGGAACAAGATGAACTATAAATAGGAGTCTTGCATTCTTGTTCTCCTCATTACTTATCTACTAGAGCCATTATTGGTATGAATTAGGACTGAACAAAGCATAGACAAAAACAATGATTGCTATATGGTATGTGATAACCAAGGGGATACTGAATGCACTGGAGTGAAATTTAGAAGATTTCCAATAACAAGGAAACTAAAGCTCAGGTGTTTTGCTTGCCTAGCACATAATCTCAGGAAGAAGCAGATCGACAACTTCCAGTTTCAGGTTCCACTAAGTTCCCAACCAATTGTTTCATCCATAGAAGTTTCTTATCAAAACAAAAACTACAGACCAATTATGCCCTTAAGACATTCATACATATCTCTGTCACGCGACTCAAGTCCAAGGGAAAACAGTCCCCATGTTTCCAATGGTAGCTCCTGATGAGATACAAAGTATGCAACTAACTGATAAATCTGAAACCAAATCAGATTAAAAACTACATTCAGACAGGGATTAAGTATGAGATCCTAATCTCTTCTGCATCGTCATCCTAAACAACAATACCAAGTACTAGTAATTCTACTTCTGGGTATGTAGCAGATCAACTATCTCATCATGTTTTTTCTTATACAACATTCAACATACGGTTAAAGCAAAACCAACCAAAAATGAATTTGCATCAAGTTAAAATGAAGCAATCAATCAGGAACTTGTGAAATCCAAGCAAGACCAAAGCACCATTAGAATAGCACAACATCAAGATTAACAATATAAGTTAAAGCAAACACAAAACGAAGGACTTTTAGTCTTTTAGGATCATCACATTACAGCAAAGAGAGAGATAATTAAAGAAGATTAGGCACTGGAATAATAAAGCGGACGCCTGTACTCGTCAAAGTACTCATCGCGATCCACAAAAACAATGGCGTAGAGAGCATAGATTATCCCAGGAACGTATCCCAGAATAGTTAGCAGCAGACAGATGCAGAACTCCACCTGCAAAAATCATCGAAACCCAGAATCCAACTAAAAAACCAGACAACTTAGTATACAAAGATGTCGGAGAACAAGATTTACTTACGCTGCAACAACCGTGCCTTAAGCAAACCCCCAAAGGAGGGAGCAAAACCGCGATCAGAAGCTCACAACAGATTTCGCAGCGAGAAGGCATCCTGTTGGTGATGTGAAGATTAAACTAATTAACTAACAAATCAGAGAAAAAGGAACTTTCGTCTAAGACTTTTGAGCCTTAATGGGGAAGAAAACAACGATAAATAATGCTCCTATTGGAGACGCTTGATTTTTTTTTTTTGGCCTGAGGGGAAGCTTGATTCAACATATTAAATCTGGACCGTCTATGTTTTGGACATTGTTGAACAAACGGTCGCGATTACTCCAAAGTGTGGCACGTGCTAGTTTAGTTAACCCGCTTTTGGGCTGGTATGATTGAGAAATTAACTGGATGATGCGCACTGACCAATCATATTGTAGCCCATAAGGCCCACAATGATACACAATGATACGATTGAACAGTGTTACATTTGGTCATGCAAAAGTTAATGATTATTATCTCATTTATTAAGAATGTAAAACTTTAATTTTATAAGTAAAATTAAAATATTATCACATGATTTATTTTTAATTAATATATATTTTTTAAAAAAATATGTATCATTCTATTAACTTCATCTATAAATTTTAAAAGTCTCACTGATAATATATCAAATAATTTTTCAAAGTTATGACATTTAATTTCATTGCATTCGTAAACAAGAAAGTTATAACTTTGTGAGGTAGCAAGTAATCGTTGTTTTTTATTTTGGTTCAAAGAGTTTTTTTTATTTTTATTTTTTTAAAGCTTTTGTTTTTAACTAGATTTTAATTCAATATGATATTTTTTAGATATAAAATTTACACTTTTTGTCTCAGAATATATGACTCTTATTGATTGTTAGAATTTTTAGAGAAGAAAATGATTTAAGTGTATTTAATATTAAAATTATTTTTATGTAAATTAATATGCCATGATTTTTAATGTCAACAAGTAGACAATAAATATATAAAAAATCAATTTGAAATATAAAAAATTAGTATTAAAAAAGACATAATTTCAAAACTTTCAAAAAAAAATGATGGACAAAGAAAATGAAAGTAAGGAATAACATTTATTGTAAATGTTAGCTATAGCCTAAACTCATTTAAAAAAAAAAAGAATCATATCAAATAAACTTATTGATAGGTAAATGGATTACAATTGCAACAAATAAATTATTTTTCACTCATCTCTTCGTTTAAATTATTCTAGCATTCTGCATTTATGTACCTTTTATAAACTATACAAACAAAATTAAAAAAAAAAAAACTCTTCATACCTTTCAATAAAACTTTTTTAACTTTATTTACAAAATTGTAAAACTCTGTTTGTGTTGAGTGTTAGTGCAATCGGTCTCAAACCTAAGTAAAGGAGGACAGTGGCGATAGGTTTGGACAACCAACCATAAAAACTAATCTAATTTCATGAAATGAATAAATATCAAATTTCAGATATTGTTTTATATAGTCTATCCTAATCAATTGAAATAAAGGTTCTAATAATAATGATTTTACGAAAGTTTAAAATTACAATTTATAGAATTAATAAAATAAAGATGATATATAAAATAATATTCAATTATAAATTCATGTACTTTTTAATTTTGCTTTTAGAGGAGAAAATGGCAATATGCCCACAAAGGCATACAATCAACTTTTGAAAAATGCTAGTATCAATTAATTTTATAGTTACATTTTAATGCTCTCCATTTTATTGGACTACGTCACTTTCTATTTTTACGAAAATATGGGTTATCCATATGAAATGTAAAAAACTAAAGTATGTATATGCTAAAAGATACTTTTCAAGTAACTTGTAATAGTCGATAACCAATTTTTTTTTAAAATTAAAAAATGATGTGATTTAATAAAATAAAAAATATTAAAATATAACTATAAAAATGACTAACATTCTCATGTCAACTTTTATCATTTTTAATACTTCATAAAGACCTTTACCATTGATGCCAATAAAGGCTTCACCTAACACTATCTTTTATAATTTTTATCTAAATTTATATTAGTTGCATTGTTAATATATAAATTTTATAATATTATTAAAATTACTAATTAATAAGTTTAATAATATTTATTTTTTCCACCAAAAAAATAAATATTTATTTTTTTTATATTTATAAATTAAAGAATTGTCATAAATCACAACATTCAATCAAATGTATTCTGTACCAAGAAAAAAAATAAATGTATTAAATATAGAATTTTAATTAAATTGAATGTGTTAAATATAAAATTTTAATTGATATTATTAGATAAACGTGGCAAATTTTAATTGGCTATTAGCTTCCTCCTCACCTGTGTCACCCCCTTCCAAACATTAACTCTCAGTAGTCCGTACTGAAACACGCTGCCCAAAAGTTCTCAGTTTCTCCTTTCAAGCACTGCCCGGGAAAAACTTGTTTACACCGTCTCAATCTGCGTCTCTGCCCAGCGCCCTGCCCGTTCCCCAGCTTTTTGAACATTTTGCCCACGCGTCTCAACTGCGTCTGCGACCAACGCCCATATTTTTCTCTTGAACCTCTGAATCTCGATGTTTCTGTAAATAGCTCCTCACTGTGAGAAACGCAAATCTTTTAATGGAATTCAAATTCAGAGCAATCGATAACCGGCCGCCCAATCATGTTCCTTCTTCTTCGCCAAGCCTCAGTACCATGTCGGGTCCAGGATTTCGACCCAATCCCAACTTCAACCAAATCCGACCCGACCTCATCCAGCGGGAATTAGAGAAGGAACAAATCAGGGAAGAGATAATCGCGTCGGAAGTCGCGCGTCGGAGAGCCTTAGAGGCTGAAGTGAGAAGGGAGTTGATGGCGGAGTGGGAGATGGCGGCCTGGCATAGAGTGAGGGAAACGGGTTTATCTTTCGAAAACAGGCTCACAATGCGGCTCGACCCTAGGCTTCCTTTCATGCATCACTTTAATAATAACCACTACCGCTGGCAGCCTCACGGTCGTTTCAGTTTTTTGCCACCGCCACCACCACCTCCACCATTGGCACCCATGTTGCTGCCTCAGGTGACAGAGGTTTCGGACACTGAGGTTAAGGATACTTCCGAGGGAAACAAGAATAAATTGATCATACTGGTAAGCCTTCTAATTAGTATATTCAACATAATGTTTCATCATCAGAAAAGACGGGTTTTTGTTTTTGTTTTCTTAGAGCCATAAGGCCGAACAAACTTCATCTACACTGATTCCATTGCCACTAGTTTATCATGAAAGAATCTAAAGCAAAATGTCCATAAACTCTTTTGCCTATATGGTTTGGGTTGTTTTATAGCCAATTAAATGCAAACCTTTAAAATCATAAGTGAATCATAGGTTGTCGAAAGTGTCTCCCATTTTGCGTTGCGGTAGTATTATTACCTGTGCTAGTACATTAGTTTAATGGCTATTTGTTTCTGTTGTTTGTGTTGTTTGCCTTTTTTTTTTGGTGAAAGTTGTTTGATGTTGGTATTGGCGCATGGCATGCATCTAGGTTTGCTGTCAATGCATATGGGTAACCCTTTCACTTGTTAGCCCGCCGTTTAGAAGTTGGTCCTAAGGGAGCATTGCAGTCATCGATCAGTAAGGTATTTTTCCTAGATCGCTTTAGCTGCTGTTGCTCAGTGTGACGTCATGTTATGGCGATTTATGGGAGAATGGATTTTCTGTTCCCTTGGGTACAGCTTTAGCATGTCGTGGTTACATATAGCATCTGGCTTACTATAATGTGGGGCTCATTGCTCGCCATGCTGGTAATAGGAGTGTTCTATGTGCCCATGACAAGTGATGTTATCCCTTATGTCAAGTTATGCGGTATCATGTAAAAATGGCAGCCCCATACACCACTTGTTCTGGACTTGTTCTTGCATATGCATGTACACTTCCACACTATTTATCCTTTTCTATGGGATCTCAATGCAACTTCATCTGGTTTTGGTAATCATGCTGGCTGCTTCAAATGTTTCTAATGACATTATAGAAACCAAGCCAATATGGTTAGTATTTCATGTTACAACTGCTAGATATAAATAATGGATGAAATGATATTGTTTGTTTTCTGCTTGAGGTTGGGGTAATGGCATTTTAATATTGTTTTGGTGTTGTTGGAATTTCTAGTAGAGATAATAATTGATCCATCTAAACTTGGATTTAGTTTATGTTGATTTGCACATTTTACTTTGTCTCCATGAGTATGCATTTATGCAGATGTTTGTTTGTATGTGTGCCCCTAAGTTTCTTCATGGATCATATACAAATGTTTAGAAGTGCTGTAGATTTTGCATGGAACTTTAAGCTACCTCTGGTGCTTTGAATCTTGGTTTTAAGCTTTTGTCATTTTTTGTTGGCTTCTCTTGTGCCAAGAAAAAAGGTATATCAGCTCACATGATTGATGGCTTAGTATCTCTGAGGTCTAATGCTGCATTTTGAGAGTGGGTCAGTTACAAGTAAGATAGTAGTGATTTAAATTTCTCCTTTGTTCAAAACGCAGATATTACAGTGATTCCATTGGTTAATTGATTAACATCACAACTTTCTGGTTATGTATTCTTCTTTGAGTGTCCCATTGCAGGCTAAGCCTGATCCTAATTGTGTTGTTGGAGCAAAACGGAAAACACCACCTTCAGCGGGCGCAGGTGAACTGTCTGTGCCATTAATTAGCTTGAAGAAGAAACCTGATGAGGAGTGGAGTTGTGCCATTTGTCAGGTCAGCACCACAAGTGAGAAAGGCTTGACAGAACACATTCAAGGTAGGAAGCACAAGGCTAACGAAGCAAGACTAAAAACTCAGAGAATGGAGAAAATTTCCAATACTAATACCACAACATCGCCAAAAAAGCCCAGAAAGCGTGCAAAGGTTGCAGATATGCCTATTACTACAGGCTTGGGATCAGAGACAGAAGAGAAATTGCCTCAACTTAGTAAAAATGTGGATGGTTCAGACCAGAAACTAGAGGATAGTGAAAATTTCAAGAATAAAGAGGATGAGCTGCTGATAAAGAAAGAGAAGGCGGCAAAAAGGTTTAGGAAGAAACATAGACCAACAGCAGAGGATAACGTGGAGAGGACACCAGAACTTGAAAAAAGGGAGAAATACGAGTTTTGGTGTGAAATATGTTTAGTTGGTGTGCATTCTGAGAATGTAATGGAAACTCATAAAAAGGGGAGGAGGCACATTGCTCGACTCCTGAAACTCGACAAAAGTAATGCAGCTGCCCCTGCTACCACCACCAATGCAGCCACTGAGCAGGCAAGATCTGATGGTACCCAGATGTCAAAAGTTACTGATGTGGTGGCCGAAGAAGCCAATGAGAAGCTGATAAATGTTCCAGAGGCTGATAATTATTACCTATCACCTGTTGCAAATTGATTGTCAAAACTGTGAACACAACTTACTCTCCAAACTTGAGTTGGACTTTTGTGAGACTTTTAAATAGACGTCGGTATTTTAGCAAAAATCCAAAGTGTAATGAGCTGCACCCACGCTCAAAATTGATTAATTGCTTAGATTTCAAGGATTTAGAGTAGAAATACCGTTAGTTTGACATTGTTGCTCCTTAGAAAGTGTAGATAACTTTGCTAAACGGTGAAAAGCAGCAATAGAGGACCAATGCTTGCCACCAGGTTTGCCACTGGCAAGCCTTGATTGGCAGAGATGTATTTCTACCGACGGTCACAAGGTCCTTAACAGAAAATGTTCCTCTTGATAGAGAAACTAATGACAGTATGGTGCTATGGCAGCCTATAATTACCTTAACAAAGAATAGCAAGCAACAACTCTGTCCAACTTTCTATTGCGAAATCACAATCTGATCCCGGAGGGTGAATGAATTGAGACTTAACCTAACATCCAAGCTCCAATCTTTTGTGACATTTGAACTAACTTTAACGTGCACTTTGGCACCAAGTTGTGTTTGCATTTGCTTCAGGACCTTGTTAAGAGGACCCACAACTCGGGGAAATGGTGGATTTGCGTTTGCATTCTGATCGAAAGTGACAACTTCCAGCCTACTCCAAATGCCCATTTCATGTACGAAGATAGAGCAGCCGGCACCTTCCATTGCTTAGCAAGGTAAAACAGGGAAGCTAAGGAACAAATTTTGGAATCTCTCAACAATCATTCACGCCACAAATAATTGCAAGGTATCAAATTGCTTCTCGATTACTCCAAGGAGCAAAGAGCTACATTCATGAATCATGGTGTAAGTAAACAACATTTTTGGTGAGAATATATCTGATTCCCAAGCATCAATTTTGATATTTTTCTTTATAAATTTCATAGATGTAACTATATTTTTTCTTACAAAGGTGAAGAAAAGAAGAAGAACGAACATAGAGCAATTAAGAAAGGAGAAGGGAGGCAAGCTAAACTCACTAGTCCCAACTCCCTATAAACTAAGCATTTCTATTTCAAAGAGACTTAAACCCTCAATGCCACCTGATCTTGCCATGTGATCTTTCTTTTTCCAACTCTGTTAGGTCCATTTCCAGTGTTCCGGCAGGCTGATATTTTAATATCATCATGCTGCTCATCATTTCCAATTCGGTTTGAACTTTTCTTGATTTCCTCTATTCTCACTGAATTATCGATAGCCTGTAGTTCTTCCTCCTCTCTCTGCATTGGAAGAAAATTTGGGAGACATTAGCTCATATGATAAATCTTACAGCATGCAAATTTTACTGACATTAACTCAATAATAACTACAGATAGATTACCGAAATCTGGTTTAAATCAAAAACTGGTGTTATGCTTCGAGCAGTAGCCTCCTTTCTGCTGTAAAGCCTTTCCCTCTGGTTTAAGTCAAGAACCGGTAAAGAACTCCGCAAAGTAACTTCCTCCTTTCCACTGAAAATTTTCTGCTGCTTTTGGTTTAAGTCAAACATCATAGATGGATGAGAGAAAGTGGTTTCCTTTTCACTAAAAGTCTTTCCCTTCTGATTCAAATCAAAACCTGTAGCAAGGCGTCGCAAAGTATGTTCCTTGCCGGTTGATTTCTTTTCCTTCATATTTGATTTATTTCTGATCACTATATTCTGCGGCTGCACAAAGCTTTTTCCGGCCGGGGTCTTTGAAGATTGGTTTTGCATCAAGTATTTGTGCCTCTTTTTCAAAAACCTACGAACAAAAAGTATAGTCAAAACTCGAAATAATAACTCTATGATACTAATTGTAATGCTAATGTTAAGCATATCCCACAAATTTATGGAGGAACAAGATCATACCGAACTTCAGCCAACAGGGTCAATTTCTGCTCTTTCATCATCTGCAATTTCTTTCTCATGGCCTCTGTTTCCTGAAAAACACAAATCACATGAAACTAAGACTATACTCATGGCTTAAGGCAATGTATATACAAACTAATTATAATAAAAAGCTGTTAAATTTGATAAACCAGAGGAGCCTTCAACTTGCTTTCTTGTTTTAAGAAGTCATGATAAGTTCTTCAACTACTTTACAGAAGATCCCAAGAATTTAGTTGCAAAATAATCAATAATTATATCACCAAAACCTTGCAATAAAAATATATATGTATATGTATATAAACACCTTGATCAATGGGACCTATGAAAGCTCACTAGATCAAAGACTACCAGAGCTATTTCAATTTATTTTTCAGGTTTTGCAGCTGACTACATAATAGAAAAATGTTTCCAGCAAAAAGCAAAAGAAAATTGAAGAAAATTGAAGAAAAAAAGGGAACTTCATTATGTTTCGGGGGAGATATTGACATGGAAAAACCAAAAGTTTTCATTCTCCTCATCTTGTAGCTCATCAAGAACAGAAATATTTGGCCAAAAAAGAAAAAACAGAAATAAAGGCATAAATACAACATATAAGCAAAAGTCTGAAAATATCACATGGAAAACACAGTACAAAAGAATGATCGATTCCAAGCTCGGATGAGGCGAGATCTCCATCGAGTTGAGACAAGAACATACATCAAGAAAATCCATACGACTACAAACACCGGATCTAATAAAATCTAACAAAAGTACACCGAAATCTAAACAATCGGCAAAAAAGTTATTACCTTGTGCAGGTCTTCAAAGTCTTGCATAAGGCTCTGATGCTTGAACCTGGCCCTTGGATCCTCATACATGGCATATGGAGGATACTCTATAGAAGCAGCAACCCCTTTCATCTTCTTCATGTTTCAGATCACAGTGACGAGAATAAGAGAAGCACACCCAAGGCCAGAATAAGGAAATATAGAGAAAAAAGACGAAAGGGAGAAAGAAGGGTATTTGATGAGAAGGAAGAAGAAAGAAAAAGATATGGTCAAGAAATAATAAAAGGCAAGAATAAGTATAGAGAGAAATAAGAAGATAAACAAGAAAGGAGAGAGATAGAGGGACAGGAAGGTTCTCGCTTTCCTGTTTACTCTGTGAAAACTCTGACCGAGACAAAGAAAACCCAAAGAAGCCCACATAACTCGGTGAGAAAAATGTTTCTTTTGAGAGTTGAGACAGTGATGAAGATGGGATTTTTTGGGCGGTTGCAGAAGGGCATTTGCGGTAAACATGTTTTTAATTGGTTTGGAGAAAGAGTGAGTTTTTTGTGAGGTGGGTTTGGTTGGAGGACGTTTGAAGACACCTATCTTCTCTTTCTTTCCCGTTCTCTCTCTATCTTTCCTTCTTTTTTTTGTTTTTCTTCTACATAAATTTTGGTCCAGCTGGGCCATTGAAGAAAGAGAGAGAAAGAGAGGGTTGGGTGGTGTTGTGTGGACTCTTCTTTGTTTTTGAAGAGGGTGCGTGGAGTTTCCATGCTTCTTCTTTTCTTTGTATTTGGTGTGTTTTCCCCTTCCTGTGGTGAGAGAGAAACCAAAAGGAAGCTTTTTTATTTTCTTCTTAGAGAGAGAAACAAAGATTTTAGGCTTTGATGCTAGAAGGGTTGGCTGGCAAAAGCAGCAGTATAAAATAAGCTGACGCTGTTTTTTGATGTGTTGTTGTTGTTGATGTTGTTGGTGATGGTGTTTCAGCTCTTGGAGCTACCTTAACTTTAGGCTTTGGTTCGTGGCGTATTCACTGATGATAATTTTCATTGACAAGGAGATGCTTTTCATTTCACATTATTATACTCTAGGCCCATTGCCTCCGAATTTTCTTTCCTGCCCTTCACTTTCCTTTCTTCCCGAGGATGCTCGCTTGCTGGATTTTTTTTTTTTTAACCTCCCCGCATCTTTGCAAACCCTATCCGTCAAAAAGACTCTTTGGCTTCAAGCAGGTCTCCTTTGCCAGTCAATCTCTCTGAGTGGATAGGATCAAACCAGATTTGCAGGCTGCCTGGGTGGCTTGGGGTTAAATTTGTAATCTCATATACCTAATCTTTAAAATAAAACTAGTAATATCCCCAGCCAAATCTACAGATCTACCCACCTAACCCTGGAATCCGGACACCATCTTAATCCTATCTTCCTAGCCATCACGACAAGCTGAGCTTTCATGCCATGGATGACTACAAGATTAGTTCACGTTGATTACTGCTAAAAATCTTATAAACATTAAAATCATTGTTTAGATTCTGTATTTTCAAGGAAGTGGAGAGGGTATCTTGGTAAAATACTGTCCAAATAGGTATGGTGGTACAGTACTACTACCACACCAACCACGGTGAAGCCAGCAGCTCCTGTTACAGACCCTTTGAATTGATAGCTTAAGAAAGCTGAAGGAGGGTGGAAAAGAGAGGAAAAAAGCTGCTGGGACTCTCTTGAAGCTTGTTTCCCTTCTGTAACAGCACTGTCGGTGACCTGGTTCTTACTGTTCGTTCATTTAAAATTTGAAAGTGATCTAAACGATACAATACAGGCACACGTATGATGCATATGAATGGTTTAAGCAGAGGGATGGTTTGGATGCATTACAATCAGTTTTCAGAGAGGGTAGAGAACTCTAGCTTTCTTGCCTATCTCTTTGTGCTTCCCATTTAATTTCCATTAATAATTAATTCCTTTTTTTTGGTGGAAATTAATAATTAATTCCTTGCACAGAGGGATGTTATCTGATATGGACATGCGAGAGAGAAAATGAAAATTTCCAGGTAATTTTTCCTTTTGGCAATGGCTTTCCCGTAAAGACTTGTGTTCACACCCATGAGGCATCTAGGAAATAAATATACTTTCAGTTTATGGCATGGATTCTCCATCATCCACCATATCACTGTTAAGCAACCTGTTTTCTTTAAAGAGAGTTCTGATGCTTTAAAAATAGGCCTTTATTCTGCAGTTCCAAAAACCAGATGTCCATGTGAAACAATCCCTTGGGCTCTAAAGACCAAGAGCATGTGATGTGAGTTTTGGAAATATGTCAAAAGTTAACAGGTGGATAACCAAAAAAGGTTGAAAAATGTACTTTATGTTCCTCTAATTGTCTCAACTGTTCAAGCAGATTTGTGCTTTCTTCTGTTAAACTGTTCAAGGCACTGAGCTAGCAAGAATGCACTTTCCACAATTATTTTGGCTAAAATCAAGTGCTAGGATGTTTGCATATGAGTTAAGCCAGTGGGCCATTAAATGACAAACAGAAGCAAAGTGACCACTCCCACCATTGATGACTTCTAGTGCCTATAATTACTGTTTACAAATCAGAATTGTTTTCTTTTTTCTTTTCACTTTCAGTGAAGGTGAAAGGTGGAAGAAATGATAGTGTGAACTGAGAATGAGAAATGCTGAAATTTCCTTATGTACTTGTTGACAATAACAGTGAACAGAATAGTAATTTCCTTCAGGCTCAAGCAGGCTTTCAAAATGTTGATGAGTCTTTGGGTTGAACTTGTTCCAGAGCTTGGAACAAGTCAAGGAAGCTGCCGACCAATCTTGAATGCTCCGTGCATTGTTTTGGCGATCAGCGATTGTGGTCCTTATAGAAAGCTGAAACTGACAGGGAAACAAAACAAAGCTATGGTAAATGACTGACCAAAACTTGTACCGAGTCCATAACATGTACCATTTCTTTCTCTGGAAAAATTGTAACAGATACCTGTAACATGTCTGCAGGCACTTCTTCAACTATAGATTATACTCTATAGTTCATGGTTAAGTGATTGAATATCTGAAGTCAAATGAAAGTGAGTTAAGAGAAACAAGACTGGAAATCTGAATTATTTGGTGATCAGCAACCTTTGTTCTTAGACGAGCTATCAATACCAAACATCTTTTGATGATTTTGATGATTCCATGCTTGTAGAGCTACACTTCAGACATGGGGGTTAACTCGTTTCCATCTAAAAACGGAGTATCAAATTGGTTTGGGCCTTTCCAAGTAGGGTTGAAAGTTGAAACTATGTGGAAACCTTGTAATAATATAAACTAACAGGTAAGAAACCATGTCAGAGCCCAATGAACAGAATTGGGCCCTACAATTTCAACACTACACTCTTCCATTCCTACACTTCAATCCAAAAATTTCCATTCGTTAAAAAAAAAAAAAAAACCCACTTTGTCTCGTGAAATCTATTTTTCTGTCAATAGAAATATCTGAAAATTTTCTGGGCGAAGAGAACTGCAGTTGCAATGGCTTCGACAAGTGCCGTGACTGCTCAAATATCAAAGCTGCATGCAGGCACTGCTTTGAATAAGCCCATCCCTTCACTCTCCCTTGGTAACTCTCTCACTCTATTTTGTTGCTTAGAAAATAGAGGATCAAAATAGACTATGCAAAAGTTTTGATTTTGTTTTGTGGGTTAGTTCTTCTGCTTGTTCTTAGAAGAAGTGGAGTTCAGCATGGCTCAAATAGTTGTATTGGTCCCATGTAATAGTTTTTTAATAAAAAAGATGTGAACTTTCAATTCCCCTTTTCACTTTTTACTAAGTAGAAATAGAAATTTTCTCAGTAACCAAACCTAGAAATAGAAATTCAGGGGACCCAGAATTTTATATGCAAGTCCACTTTCTATTTTGCATTTGGGTGTTTATGTGCACTTTTTTCCCTCAGTGTATTGTGTTAATTAGTGGCTTATAATTTGTTTTCTCTTGGTGATTTAGGTAATTTTAATTTGAATACAAATCTAGCTGGTAAGCACTTTTTATCATCGCCAGCTCTTCAAAAATCTGGGTATAATTATAAATCTCTACGTGTACATGGTCTGTTTGGAGGAAAAAAGGAAAATGGTGACAACGGTGATGATGCACCTTCCAAGGTCAGTTATGTTAACCTTTGCTTCTGGTGTGTACTGCATGTTAATTTCGACCATTCTTCTGAAATGGCTGCATTGATCTCTGACATTGAGTAGCATGCATTCCAGATTATGGGGATAATAGCCTCTTTACCAGTGTTATAGCCCGATTGAAGCTCTAGTACTGATGTGGCCTTTTTATTATAATTAATTCACCATTGTTCATATTAGTAGCTAATACTAGTTGTGTTGGTCCAGCCTTGTCTATAATTGAAAATGAATAAATGATACTTTAAGTTATGCCTCAGATTGTTGTTATCTCTCAGTTTCAATATCCTTTTGATTATTATATGTGCTTTACTTGTTACCGCTAGTAATTTATGCAAAACATTTATTGTTGGCATTTGATCTTGGTAGTAGGGTATGTCAGTATGGAGCACTATACTCTGTCCTTGTGTCATCATGTTAATCTATGCTCCATGGCAAGATAAGCTATATTTGTGCTCCTTGCCCATTCGTTGGATGCATGTTTTATCATATGCTCTTATTCTTTCTCCGTGTCAATATAATGGGAAATGAAAGAGCTTCTGCATATTCAAAGAATCAAAGGTCACGTACTGTCAATCCCTGAGTAACAGAAATTTCATGAGTGGAACAAATCCAGTGAGGCTTTGTGCAATACTAAGGTAGCAAGTATTTTGGATGAAGTCATATGATATAATCTGTATGAAGGATGTTTTTACTAAAATACTGACTTTGCTTGGGCTAGGAGACAGGGTCCAGTGTAAATCACCATTTTGATGGTAGTCTAAGTCAATTATATGCTAGCAAGGATCTAGTTGTTTTCTTTTTCACTTTATTAGACATATACTTATGCATGGAGGGAGAGATTATGGGCAGCCACCATGCTTGCATAGCTCCAGTTCTCTTTTCACTGATCCATTTCGAAGTGCCAAAATTGATTGATTGCTTGAGTCATGTGACCAGGCATTATGCTTCACTTGACTGCTACACGAGCATCATCTTTCACAATTGCACATTATGGTTAGACCACTGCACCATGTTTGGTTCTATCCCTTTGAAACTAATGCTGCTGTCCTACTAATTTGATTTTAGGCAGGAATTCTTGGGAACATGCAAAATCTCTATGAGACAGTGAAGAAAGCTCAAATGGTTGTCCAGGTTGAGGCTGTGCGGGTGCAAAAAGAACTTGCCGCGTATGGATCTTATAGTACACCTATTATTATATGAACTTTTAGTTTCTTTCTGTATGTGAGTTGCATTTGGTTTTCATTCTGTATTGCAGAGCAGAGTTTGATGGCTACTGT
Organism: Heritiera littoralis; assembly: GCA_031772115.1. Taxonomy (NCBI): domain Eukaryota; kingdom Viridiplantae; phylum Streptophyta; class Magnoliopsida; order Malvales; family Malvaceae; genus Heritiera; species Heritiera littoralis. Next base: position 1,690,265 of record JAPDPK010000003.1, read on the forward strand.
GAAGGTGAGCTGATAAAGGTAGGTTATTATAGTTCTCTTTCTCTGTCTCTCTAGTTCTAGGAAGATCATCTAATGCTTCACATGGTTAGCTACCCTAACGTTAGCTGATGAGCATAATTCAAGCTAGTTATATCAATTTATACTTCTAGTTTTTCGATTCCAATTTCCTTTACCAGTTACTGATCCACTGAATAACTCTCCATTATTTTGCTTCAATTGGATTATTCAGTCATTATGGGTGGAGTCATTACAGAAAGATTGATGTTTTTAACTAAATTCTTAGATTTAGAACTCTTTTAGCAATAAATATTATGGTTTTAACTCTGTATGATCATGAGTACTGGGGATCAATAGAGCAATATAAGATGCCTTTGATCATGTTTTCCAATGAGCTGTTGCTGCATTATATCTTAAGCCGACCGTGTGATTTATCTTTCTATTGTATTTTACAGATGTTGTGACTGAGAATATTTCCTTTTCAGGCAACATTATCTGGAAACCAGCAACCTGTACGGATAGAGATTACTGAGGCAGCAATGGAATTGGGTGCAGAAGTGAGTATACAATTACTAAACTATTCTTCCACCAGATTATTTGAGATTACTTCTCTATTATAGTCACGTCTTAGACACTTAGGTGCATTTTATTTTCAAAATCCTTCTAAAGAATGGTACAGGGAAGAAACAGTTTTGAAACTTCCACTTTAGCTGCAGTTGTAAGGCATTGAGATGATCTTAAAAGAAGTTGTGCCTGGTTTTGCTCAATTCCCATATCAGGCTGCTAATTTAAAACATAATATGTGCAGAAGCTATCCATTTTAGTTAATGAAGCATACAAGGATGCACACCAAAAAAGTGTCCAGGTGATAATCTCGTAACTTGTTTATAAGCATAACCTTTTTCGTAATTGCATTTGCTGATGATTTCTTTTGCCATTTTCTCAGGCCATGAAGGAAAGGATGAGTGATCTTGCACAAAGCTTAGGAATGCCACAAGGTAAGTGAGGGATTAAAGCCATGATGATCTCCCACTGGGAAACCGGATGATCAGAGAGGGATCAAAGCAATGATGATCTCTTGATTGGCACCTGGGTGAGCTTCAATTTTGCATATGAAGCAATGTAGAATTCTCGTTTATGCTTTGTACTATGTATTTGCATTGTGATTTCTCTTTCTGATGGAACCTAAACATTTTGTTCTAAAGTGCCTTGATGATATACCAATTCCTATTCTTCTTTTGGGCCAAATTCAGTACATGCTCAAAGGTAGCCATTCCCCAGAACTTAAATAAGTGGAGAGAGGAAGAAAACTCTGTTTTTCTCTTGTTCATTTGCGAATGCCCTCTTCCATGGATTCTCTGAAACTAGTAGTTGTGGAATTGTGAGCTATTCAATGTTTCACGCAACAGACAACAGTAAGTTGTGCAGTATCCTGAGAAGTTGCATTGAAATTTCTACCACTTTACTTTCTTCTTGTTTTTTATTTTTTTGGCCAAAACTTTACTTTCTTCGGTAGTCATCATTTTGGCTTGAAGACTTGAACACCTTAGGGAAACGTCACCCAGGAAGCAAGTACTGGAAAGTGGGACCTTCGAGTACAGGTTCATGCACGCTCAACCAGGCTGCTCTGGGAGCACTAGTTGACCATCTGATAGGTGGAGATAACAGACAGAAGTATGTTGCTTTAGTTATGTTCCTCATGATTCACGATTATAGTTGGCATTCAATACGAGATTCTTGAAACTTTATGACATCATGACAGTGAGCCTTGGCTAACATGGCATAATTTCAGGGTTGTTTTCGGTGGTCTAGGTATTTCGATTGTTTAAAGGGTAGGGCAATGCAATGTTTACAGCGCCTTGTTGCTTGAAAAGACTGTGAAGCGTGAAATATCTTATTACAATCCTATTTTCCAGGCAAGCAAACAGTACTTCTGAGGCCATTTCCCATTGTTCAAGGTGAAAAACTCGAAATGCAAAATGGATGACTGCTCCTTTCCTATACATGTTTTCATCTGCTTGTGCTCAAGATTGTTGACAGTAATAAATTAACAATTCTATTTCAGTTTCCACTATTCGGGTTTGCCGACTATGAAATGGAAAAGAACTGATCACCCATAAATAAATTAAAAATGGGGATTTTGCTCTAACTGGTAGATTTACATTTGCTCAACAAACTTAAAAGCTGAAACAATTGATCTTTTCCTAAGTAAAGAAGTTGATTAAGACTTTGGCAATTCTTTCCCCGCCAAGAAAGACCTGAAAAGAATGAAAGCTCTCCTGGGTTGAAACAATGGAACTTCATGGCCAGCTCCTCTGACTGTTGCAAAAGTTAGTCCTTGATAAACTTCTGTCCACCCTCCAACCTAGTCAATCATATAACATACTTGTAAATGCATAATGGGAAAAGGAAAAAACAGAAGAAAAGACAAGAATCTACAGCTAATAAAACCATTTTGTGAATCAAACTTGGTGTAATATGTGAATACCTGGTTGCCAGTGTACCAAGGATACCATGGTGTTTTGAGAGGGAGTCTGAGATGGCTAAGGGAAAACCTGGTAGCAGTCACAGGTACAACTGAATCTGTGTCTCCGCTGGATTCAATAGAAGTATTTAGTACACATTACTTGATTCCACATTTATTACACATTACATTCTGTCAGTTCTTAGTTCTCGGGAAAAGAAATCAGGTCTGCTGCAGATTAAAGCCTTGCAGTAACACAATCTTGTACAGTTCTATCAAGGACAGTCAAACTCTCAGCCTCTAAAGCCTAATATCCGAGCAGTAACAAATGCCTATTGTCATTCAGATGATTGGACACATCTTGGATAAGCTTTCAACTGCAGAATGGTAATTGTCAGCCTGTCTCACTTCCCTTACTTTTACTGTGATCCACAAGAAAAAAAGCCTCAGCCATTTATTTCCTTTTACAGTATCCCATTGACATTTTCTTGTGCAAATACTGCAACCCTGGTTGGCTATGGTTTGTATCGCTTACTTATTTTCTTTTAGCTATTTTATGAAGTTTGATACAAAATTTTCATAAGGAGTGAACTTAAAAATTCTATATGATGTAAAATATGTATAAGATCACTAAAACTAAATTTGAAAATGTAAAACATAGTGAGAAATTTCTTATGATCCTGGACTGGAGTGGTTGTTTGAAACTTACCTGAAAACCCATATTCTTAGACCGGCTGCAATCAGCTCCTTGTATATTGGTAAGATGGAATTTGCAGAATCCTTCCATTTTTTTAGCAGAAAATCACTGTCCAATAACAAAATCATTTCTCAGTTACCGAACCCTCATTTTCAGAAAGAATTCAAGTTAATGATAAAGTACTTGGAAAAACCTGCAGGCAGTCCATTTATAAGGGATTCCAGTAGTATTTGCGTGCATAGCCTTCTGCACGTCTGGCCGATTATAGTATTTCTCAGCATAATTCTCAGTGCACGGATCATACCCCGAAACCCGTCTGTGTAAAAGAGTGTTTTTCAGCCTTATATGCCTTGCTGAATTGTTTTTCATTGCCAAGCAAGATGGAGTATAAATGCTGTACTGATCAATGTCTCCGAACTCGAGGTTAATGGCATAACTGACAGCATCATCGCATTTCTTAGAACTCTTCTCGGCTGTGAAATTGCAGTATTTGATGATGGCTTTGTAGGTTCTATCAGATATCATGGCATGGCTCCACCAAAATGTAACAGTTCCAATGCTGTCATAGTAATTGTCTGTAACAGCATTTCCAACCTGTTTGATTTCATCCAGAAAATTTTCAAGTCCATTGAACTTCATATAGGTTCTTTTGGTTTTAGTTTTAGGTTAGCTTACTTACAATAAACCCTTTAACATTGATGATTGGAAGCGAATAGGCTTTGTTATAATCATGGATTCTCTTGGCCAACTGAGGAACATAATGCCCTATATAAACATTGACCATTTTCTCAGGGAAGAACTAATTCAGCAGCAATTGATATATAACCAGTTGTTGCAGGTTCATTTACCTGCATAACTTTCGCCTGCAATGTAAAGTTCTCTGTGTTTGTATTGTGGAAATCTTGACATCCATCTGATGAGAAATACAAGAGCATCCTGAGCTGTGTCACAAGCAAATTGCTATCATAAGGATTGAAGAATGATAAATCAATGAGATTAGGAAAATGGGATGGTTTGCTGCATGCAAATTATAAACACCTGTTCGATTGTCTCCGGAGTCTTGAAGATTGGAGCTTGTGTTGGTGTAAGAGAAGCCCACTCCAGCAGGTGATTCAAGGAACAAGATATTTGCTTCTGCAAAACATACAATTACATGTGAAATGAAGTTTGTTTCATGAACATTAGTGACCTTGCCATTAAGAAACCAAACTCAATACATGCAACTGATACATGTTTGATTCTTGTTACCTGTATTCCATGAATACTTGTTGAGATATAGGGATGAGCCGGTTTTATTAATCCGAAATGGTCCAATTTCCTCTGATGCTCCGTATGCCACAGATGAGCAACCAGGCCCTGCACAGTGAGCCGGTGACAAATAAAATCATCAAATTACAGCACTAACTATTGTTAAGAGGCAAAGAGTAAGAACTTATAATGCAAATTGGCCTAAAATTCACTCATCCTTTCATATACTCCATCTGCTTGTCTTAATAATTTCAGTACCTGGAGTAAATTGATATTGCAAATGCAAGACAGATTTCTGAACCAAGAACAGCTGTGACCCTTGAAGGGGACCTTCAATGGTTCAAAGATAACAGTGACATGAAGCAAGAAATTTTCATATTGGTATAGTTAAAACTGCATGATTTCAAGCAAGAAAAGAAGAGTGTGGCCCAGTTTCAGTTCCACTAGCTACTTCTATCTAGCTAAGCTAAGCACTTGGAGTAGGGTCTACCTTGTGTGTGGTGGAGCAGAATTGTAGAGGTCGGGGATCGAGGATCAATGGAAATATGACCATTGCTACAGTTGTTATTATTTAAGTAATTTAACTAATTAAAGCAATTTTTTTGTGAGAATTCATTGGTATTGCATAAAAACATTTAATGGTGTCACTGGAGTAATCTGAGAAGGAACACCTACCCTCTTTGCTCTTAATAAAAAACAAAGGAATTTAAAACAGTTCTGTCTTCTGCTGAGATGTCAGCGTCTGCTATTAATAAGCTAGATAGTGATCCATATTATTATATTTCCTGCGCTTTATTTAATGAATTTTGTATGACTGAGTGTGTGTAATTTAACTTAGCAAAGAGTAAATTCGCATTGTATGCAATTTTCTCTCAATATCAAAGAGATTTGAACCCGTAATTTTTGGATAAATTTTCAAAGAAACAATTTTTACAGTTACACAAAGACTTATCTTTTATTTTTTAACTGAGTAATGTGATCAAATAAAAAAAAATGGAATTCCTCCTCCATTTCTGGGTCATAGCAGCTCGAGCAGCCCCACACCATCATCATCATCTTCACCATTACCTATTCTCTACAGAATGCGCGTGCTACAAAGAAACAAAGGAACAGTGGGAGTTGGGGCAAGCTTCTTTTCTCTCTTTTTTGTTGCTGCCTTCTTTATCTCAAGTCAAACTCAAAGAAACAAGAGGAGAGAAGAGAGAGAGGAGGGCCGGGGCATCTTTTGGCAGCAGCAACATGGAAAACTCTGGAGAGGTTTACTGGAAAAGCTGGCTTACTTTGTGGTAGCCTTTGGGGTTTTTTCTTTTGCCTTGAAAAAAGACTAGCAAATGCAAACAAAGATGAAGAGAAAGTGACAAAGAAATTACGCAGAGAGAAAAGCTTTTTTGAGAGAAAGGGTTTATTCAAAACAGGGAATAAACGTCAGTTGCAGAAGGAATAAAACCCTAAAAGAATACAGACAGAGAGAGATGATCACGAGGTCTCATATGGGTTTGTTTTTGGTTGTCCTTTCGGTAACACGTAAACAAGAAGTTGTTTGCACTATACTTTCCTTCCGCTTGCTGCATACTGAACCTTGCTAGAAGCATTTTTTGGCCATGGTTAAGACTTAAGGGGTGTTTACTGATTTGCTCTTGGACATGCAGATGTGCAATGCTCCAGTTATTGAGAGGCAAAGCCAAAAAAAAGACATCAATTAAATGGAAAATGAAATGATTCGAGGGGTTGTTTTCTCATGGAAAAGTACTGTTTATGGCGTTGTAAAAATCAGCTAGGAAATGGGTGCTAGACTAACCTTAATCACTGGAAAAAGAACTTAATTAGAAATTGGAATTCTTTCTCAGTACTCTTAGTTGTTATTGGACTATGGTAAAATGTTGAGCAAGAAGAGCCGAAAATGGTGTCAGACTTTAAGAAAACATGAATCCGTGATGTGTATCAGTAATCAACAGTGAAGAAAATGGAGTACTGACCTCCATTGAGCCAAAGAACAAGAGGTTTCTTCTCTGGAACTGTAGTAGCTTCTGTCAGCCAGTAGAAGAGAGCTCGGCCATGTTTCTCATTGACAGTAACGTAGCCTGAAAACTGCGAAAATGTCACTGCTGGTTGGCCTGGAAGAGATGAAATCCGGTCGAGCTCTTGTTGTTTTGGTACAGCAGCAAGAATGCCGGTGCAGGAAGATAACAAGAATAGGTAAGATATTGAGATGACAAAGGCCTTGCTCTCACCTTTTGCTGCAGCCATTTTACACCCTTTTGAAAATGAAGAGCACTGAACATGAATAGAAACTGAACAGAGAGGATATGGAAGCCTGAATTATAGATTTATATGGTGAATTATCATGTCTCTGATGTATTGCTGGATTACTACACTATTGCAGATTAGGCAGCTCTTTCTCTATCACTACTCAAGATTCAGATGAGAGAGAGCAGGCGGTGCTACAAGTGGCAATTTGAAAGCTGGATTAGAATTTGGCTAAGAACCCAGAAGGGACATCATAAATGCATCACAAGAGTACTCATCTCTCTCTCTCTCTCTCTCTCTCTCTCTCTCTCTCTACATACTGTAAATAGCATTTACTCTCTAACTTGCTAACGTGTAGATTTGGTTTTGAATTAGTTTCTGCATGTTATCAGCTGGTTTGGGTTGTAAATATGCACAAGAGAAAGTAACAAAGTCATCATTTGAGCATGGACTGAAAGTAGTGGTGACTGAATAAGCTTAAGTAATACTATATTTAGGTATGGCCTTCTGAAGATCAAGTAAAGGTTAAGCTACTTGGCATTTACTATATATCATTATATAACCACAGAATCTAAGCGCTAAGCAGCTCAGTCAGCCTTTGTGGTCCAGAAAACAAAGATGGAAAGAAGGTAGAATAAAGATCAATGGATGTGGGGGTTATGTATGACTACTGGTCTTGTGACCTTTCTAAAGGCCTGTAGCTTCTTGATATACTTTTGAATGTACTACAACTGCAACAATCGGAAGTAGTAAGCCTGAAGAAAGAGATGCTCAGGAACCCAAAAGAGGAGTCCTTATCAGCTCTCTTTCTGTTGAGGGTTGGAGGCATCAAGCATGCATGAATCTCTCCCCCACACAACCTTTTTCTTTCTTTCTTTCTTTCTTTCTTTCTTTCTTTTCCATTTTCCTTGCCTGAAGTTTCGTATGGTCTAAAAGCCTGCAACTGCAAGCCAAGTTGTTAGACTTGGAACTGGATCATTCAATTAGATTGTTCGATTAAAAATTGGAGTGACAGGTTTGTCAATGGAAGTTGTTCAACCCTCTACGTCATAATCTTCTAAGCCAGCAAACTTGTCATATTTATAATTCTTTAATCCTTATTAACTGGTTAGCCTAAATGCCTAATACAGTTGACAGACAAATTTTCACAGGTTGCCTTTTGACTGAAAGTATTGCAATTCATCAGCCAAAGTAATATATCTCAACCCCACATGCACAGAATGCAAATGGAGGATACTTCAATGCTCAAACAGCTAGCTAGCAACTTCCAGAACTCAAGTCAGTCAGAGACCTAATTTGCTTGTTTTGCTTTGCTGTGTAGACTCTTACAATATGAGATTCTGCCCATGATTCCCGAGATGTTGTTTCCACAGTCTTTGCTGTGTTTTTGTTCCAGTTGTTTCCATGTGTACAACACAAAAAACACATGTGCATGCAAGCTTACAAATTAACATCTTTAATTCTTTATATACCATCAGATCGATCCAGCATCATCATTCCATCGATCCCAAAGTTTCTACTCTGGTCCATGATTCATCACTACCAATGCTAAATCTCTCCTGCAGGAACCTTCTCCCCAATTTAATTCGATCCCTTCTATTCAATCTGAAGAATTTTATAAACTAAGATGTATGTAATTGGCATTCAGATCAACTTGACATTTAATATTTCTTGTCTGACGTCTATACATGGTCAAAGTTTCTTTATACTGCTAACTTATAAGCACCCGGGAAAACTATATTATATTAAATACATTGAACATAGAGTCGATTCATGCTACCACTCTTAAGCAATGACATCTAGTACATTTAGGATTTAAATTTTCTAATATCTGCAACCTCTTTCCCTGTATGTAAGCTACGACCTCCTTTGCACGAAAAAGAAAATTGTATATTATATTAGAAGCATGTTTTTCTGGATTATGTCATGGCATATCTCATCATGTCAAAGTAAATGAATAACTTATATTAAAAGCTTAAAAATCTAATTAAGAGTGTTAAAAACTGCAGATAAGAACACGGGGGTGGAATAATCAGGAAAAAAAAACATTACATAGCAAATCAATTTAGATAAGCAAAAGAACACTCGTTTATATAATCCCAAAGATGATTTACATTTTATGTATAAGGTCAAAATTTGATTATGGTATTATATTCTACTTCTATATATCACTCCAAATGAAACAATTTGGTTTAAGACTTAAGATTATTCAGGGAAATGTCAAAAAAAAAAAGATTATTCGGGGAAAAGAAAACAAAAGATGCAGGAAACATGGGCTCTAAGGCCTGAGAGTGAGCTAAGCGATCCAGCCATCTACGCATGGATCATGTTCTATATAGAGAGGTCCGAACGGCTACGGCACCACCGCCGTTTGACCCCATTTTGTCGCCTTATAATAAAATCACTCATGGATATCTGTAATTTGCCGGTAGTCCACGCCGGCATTCATGAAGGCAGCAGATAATACAATAAAGAGAATATATATATATATATATATATATATATATAAAATGAATATTTGTATATATGCGTTATCGGCCTTGAATGAAGAGACCCAGAACTGTTAAATAGAGATATGAAGGCCCATAGGAACCGGGGTCAATGAAATTGGGTCTCAAGTCTCGGCCCCTGTTGATTTGTGGGTTAGTGCTAGGGCGATGGGAAATGGGATTTTTGGAACCTTCGCAGAGTTTAATGGCAATTTCTCACAGATTACGACCCAACAGTGCTCTTACAAAAGCTCTGTAGTAAGCAACAACTAACGTTGCATCCTTGTCTGACAAGAACTCCATCGAGGCCCAGTTAGGATGGTGTTTTCGGAAGGACCCTGTTTCACCGTAACATTGGGAAGCGGACCCATCACAACTCCACATCATCCTCGGGCAGCCTGTAGAGGAGGGAATCCGGATTGAAACTTACTAAGGAAAGGTTGAGGCTGCGAATTTCATCGGCGATTTTCATCACACAGGGAGAAGGTACGTGAGTTTCTTTCTTCTGTTTTTTTTTTTTGGTTAACTGTTTCTTTCTTCTTTTACTTGATCAAGCTTATGCACTATATATAAAGTAATTGACTAGCCAACGCATGTTACCGTTTAGAGTTCATTTGACAGCTTGAGTTCAATCTCATTAATGCAAGATCCGACCTCAGCATTCTTTGACTGTTTAATCTCGAAGTTTAAGCTAGTTTTGATGGTGATGTAGGTCAAGTTAAAAATTATCGAGCTTTTCTATAAGTTAAACCGAAGAACATTGAGTTGAATGATAGTTTAAGCCCAAGAAAAAAGAGGACTTAGAAGAGCCATCAATGATCCATTGGGCTATTGTTTATACTGTGGGTCTTAAAAGTAATTACGCGCAAAACAACTCTTATAAATAAGTCACAGGTATCATTCTTAAATCCTAAGCACTATTTGCCTACTAAAATGCCGTCAAAAACTCTGTCTGACTTACGTATCGGAGTGCGTGCATAGGGAAAGCCCCTGCGCCCCCTGATGGTTTTCTTCCTTGCAAAAATCTGGGGGACAGCTTGATACGAAAATCGAAAATCCGACGTCAACAACCAATCATTGTTGTTTCGTGCAACAACAATTGGAGCAGTCTGTGGGAAACAAACAAAAAAGCCATAAAAGATGGTGAGAACACGATCTGCAGGAGACAGGTACATAGGCTGCGGCAGGGTACATAGGCTGCGACAGGCCTGCAAGGTAGAGCGATGCGGGCAAGCAAAGGTCCACGCGACAAGACTTGGGCGAGAGAGGAGCTATCACCTGCGACAGGCCTTGGACACGATAGGGACTCTACACGCAACAAACCTTGGCGAGAGGAGAGCTCCCGCTCGCGACAAGCCTCGGACGATATATGGGCTCCCGCACGAGACAGGCCCTTGGTGAAAGCTTCTAGGCGAGAGGGTAATTCACTCATACGACAACGAACGTGGGCGAACAATGTTACTTGCAGCAGGCTCCCTTGGCAAGAGAGTGCCTCGCCAAGCTGCAGCCCTACGGGAGTGCAATGTGATCTTGCGGCATGATTCTTTGGCGACAGGGTGACTCGCCCAAGGGACAGCTGTTGCGAGCGAGTAAAAACCCACTTGGCAGGTTATGCTTGTGATAGACTGGCTTACGGCAGGTGATAGAGTGCCTTCCAAGTGAACAATTGATCCATGCGACAAGCTACCTATGGGGACAAAATGGATCGCCCGATTGAGCTATAAAACATAGGTCATGCGGCAAGCTACCTTTTTGGCAACAGAGTGCACATGTTGAAGCGGCAGGCCTTTTAGGCGATAAACCTACTCTCCCACACGATAGACCTGCTATCCCAAGCGAGAGCCCATGTGAAAGGCAACGCGAAAGGAGTTGCTCGAGTATGCAATAGGGGGATGCCAGTGAGCAAAAAGCCCAATCGACAGACAGTTTTGGCTGACAGAGTAGGCGTGCGACAGGCCATGCGTGCGAGCAAAAGGCCATGCTGCAAGCTTCAATGGCCTGTTGAAATACAGCGAAAGAAATGTCTACGCGGCAAGAGAAATTATGGAGATCACATTGAAAGGCGATCCACGAGCACACCAGGGAAAAGATGCTAAATGGCGAGCGAGTTTTAAGCCGAAGAGTGGAGAACCGACAGGCAGGCGTTCAAATACTCGCCAGAAAGAATGTCTACAAGGTGAGCGGATGTAAACAAAAGCGAGTGAGGATGAGCTCACCTAGGTGAGAAGAATCTTGAACACCAGCCAATAGGTGAGCAAGGTGCAAAACGATTGAGTTAGCAGTGGCGTGCGCACAAGGCTCGAGAGCGAGCGAAGGATCCAAGTGATCCATGAGCTCAGCCAGGTGAGAGATGATCTGGAAAGCGTGCATAATAGAGTGAGTTGCAAGCCAAGAAGCTCCCAGGAACTGGTCAAAGTGCAATCGGCTAAACATGACCTCACCTAGGTAATAGCGGATGTCGGAGGTGAGCCAAATAGTTGGGTGAGCACTAGCCTAAAGAAGATGCAGTGATTGCGGTAGTCATGAACTTGTCAAGGCGAGAAAGAATAGGGGTGCACTATAAAACAATAAGAATCTGTGCGAGATTGATGCACGCCCAGCCAAGGGAGGATCTCGATGCGGAGCCAAGTAAACGCCAAAGATTTGATGATCTAGGAGCACGCCAGGTAGTAAAGACTCTGGTAGGCGAGACAGAATGGCTAGAAAGTACAAGCCAAAGGCCTCTCAGAAGCGTGCAAGCTGGATGGCGATTGAAAATCAGGTCGAGAGAAAGGCCAAGTGAGCTAGACGGGCGCCCAAGCGAAGATGTGTCGTTGGGCGACCTAGTTTGGCACGCAAGAAAACATTGAAACTCGAGCTAGGAAGCTCACCCAAATGAAAAGGAATCTAAAGTTATAGCCATATGGGCGAGCAAACCGCAATGCGAAGGTGTCCACAGAATCGTGCGCACAAGGCTGGATAGCGAGTGAAGGATCCGGGCGATTGTACGGTCAAGGTCGTACAACCCATGAGGACACCTAGAGTGGGAAGTATATGATGGCGAGCGTGCAGATGTGAGTAATTAGGTCAGCAATCTAGGAGGATGCCCAGGCAAACTATATCTGCCTGGCGAGTAAATGTCAAGAAAACCAGGTACTATTCAAACAAAAGGAAGATAAAGTGAACCTGTAGGACACCCAGGCAAGAAGGACCTGGATGGCGAGCAAAAGTTCGACGAGCCAAGTACACGCCAATCAATGAAAGATAGGGCCAGCCAGGTGCACTCCTAGGCAAGGAATGGCCTAGAATCGGTCAAGGCTCTGTATAAAATAGCTCTCAGGGAATTCGGTGGAGCTCGATGGGCAACCAAGTGCACGTCCAGGTGCAGATCTAGGCAGATCAGTCAGCTGTCACAGAGGTTTTAATACAGATGTACATTACCCCACACCAGTGTGCGTGTTTGCTTGAGTGTGCTTGTAGTTTCAGCTGTGCCAAGCACTCTAATGTGTCAGTTAAGTGGTGCACACCACTCTAACCTAGGAAAGGCTGACTTAGGGACATGTGGATGCAAGTTTTTCGCCTAAGGCCGCGAGGTTGCCAGGATTATGACCGGAGCATGTGACACCACCCTATCGTAAGGAGGCGGATGCACAGATTATACAAAATATTTTTTACACAGCCTACGACTCAAACACAGGTTGTTAAACACAGCAAACAAGTGCCCAACCATCAGTGTTTTATCAAGCCTAAGGAAATTAAAAAAAATGAGGACTACTCGATTTACTGCATTAGTAAGTTACTACAGACCATCGTGTGACAGACTGTCCTGTAGTCTAATTGCACAGACAGACCCTGAAAGCAAAGAGTAGAATCCTAGACTCAACCCAATATGATTGTTAAATGCCATCACGGTGGGCAAGCTAGGCCCCCATTATGGGTTGATGTACGTGAAAACAAATATGAATGAGCAAAGTGTGCGAGCCATGCTGGATACCTACAATTTCATCTCCCAGCAAAGTTACCTAGTGACTTGGATTGACCGTCTCTAAGTGCCCAAAGTCAGATCAAGACTGTAAAACGCTAGAGCACAACCTGCCCTAGGAGTGACCACTATTGCGATGAACAGAAGTGCACACTTACAGCACTATCGCTTGATGATTTTGAGCTAATCCTCTAGTTGAAATTCTTTGTTGACGCAAAAGCAGTACCTATACCTCATTCGGGCGGCCTATGGATTGGTGACGAGAGGTGCCCGTGCTTTGTCCCAACAGAGAGTGGGAAACCAAAGGCAGAAAAGTCCTCAATGCCATTGAAATAAAAAGGGAAAAAAGGTAATACAGTCAGGTTGGCGGCCCTTGTCCAAATTAATGGCCTTTGTGATGTCACGGAAGTGCACGCAGGTGCATCAAGTAGAGACAGTGAAGGGGTGATGGTCCAGGTAGGACGCCCCATTGGTATTGACAGCAAGAAACGAGAGCTAGTTGTTGATGAGCTAGAAAAAAGCACGTAGCCAATTGCTTGGATGCAATATCAGCGAAGTCCCTTGCACATTATTATAATTTTCACTGACTAAGCAAGGACATGCGGGTGGTAGCAGATTTGAGGCAGGTGTTCAAAGAAGGCACTAGCCATTGTCTTGTAAGACAACAAGGCAGGGAGAGCTTGGTTCAATATAGTTGGATTGGAAGCAACTTATGGTAAACTAGTGAAGGTAGTTTGTTGGTTCCTATGAGTAGAGAACCGAGGTGCGACTTAGTGCACGATCTATGGTTGACAACAAAACGTCCAAGCATTTGCACTTTACAGACTTTACAAAGATAAATACTTGGAACTGTACTGGCGGTAAAACACTTGCTATTATTATTTTAACATTTGCTGCAATTATGTTACTTTTATCTGTACTATGATAATCCTTCATGTTTCCATTTAATTGAAAATACTACATTATGAAACGGAATGCCAGTTACTTTTATTTGTACTATGATAATCCTCCATGTTTGATAGACATGTTACAGGAATAAAAGAAGAAAAAACTGAAGCTGGCCAAAGAAGGGGGCTTGAAGCGAAAAATGCACGAACTAGACACCTATCGCAAATAACAAAGTCCCTAAGCACAAAATGGTGCGAGACGAACAAATTCAAAGTCCCTAAGCACAAAAGGGTGCGAGACGGACAAATTCAAAGTCCTTAAGCACAAAAGGGTGCGAGACGGGCAAACATAAGTCCCTAAGTACAAAAGGGTGCGAGACGGGCAAATTCAAAGTCCCTAAGCACAAAACGATGCGAGACGGACAAATTCAAAGTCTCTAAGCACAAAAGGGTGCGAAACGGGCAAACATAAGTCCCTAAGCACAAAAAGGTGCGAGGCGGGCAAATCTCTAAAGTCTCCAAGCGAAAAATGCGCGAGATGGGCAATTCTCTAATGTCCCTGAGCAAAAAATGTGCGAGACGGGCAATTCTCTAAAGTCCCTAAGCGAAAAATGCGTGAGACGGCAATTCTCTAAAAGTCTATAAGTGAAAAATGGGCGAGACGGGCAATTCTCTAAAAATCCCCAAGCGAAAAATGCGCGAGATAGGCAAATTGTGAAATCCTCAAGCAATAAAGTGTACAGATAAATACGATACCCAAGTAAGAGTTCTTCTTCAGATGTAAGTGCTTCATAAGAAGAACTAGGGAGCACACAGTATGCAGGCTGTGAGATATAAATGATGTTATAGTCTTATCAATTCTATAAAGTCCCTAAGCAAAAAATGCACAAGATGGGCAACACATGGGCTTGAAGCGAAAAATGCGCGAGGTAAGCCACGAACAAAGTAAAGGACTGGAAGCGAAAAGTGCGCAAGGAAAGTCTGATTATTACGTAAGATTAGTACAAGGTAAATGTGTAGTTGCCTCTGTAGATGAGTTTAAAAATGTGTTGATCAGTTTGTAAAAGACTAAGCTCTTTCACAAAAAACTGGAGAACACTTTAGATTAACTTCTGCATCAAAAGGAGTATCGATACTAACAGGCACCCATGCATGTGCGTCCTAAGGTGCTATAATATCAAGAGTTTGATCTTTAGGAAAGTTAGTCTCTGGATTATCTAAATCATCTTCGTCCAAGCTTGTGAGAACTTCGACCATCTCAGGTCGACTAAAAGGCTCCTAAGGGCTGGTATAATCAGATAGATCTTTATAAGTGCCTATCCTTAGAAAAGGTTCCAAATCCTCAGCATTTGGATCAAGCTTCAACCAATCAAGAGCATGCCAAGTACAAATCACATATGATGAAACCAGCTAAGAACATATGCATCCTCTTGTGGCACTTCTTGACGATGCGCCTTCATGGCTTTAACTCAGATTTGGTTTTCTTCCTCTTGGCTAATAGAAGGCTTTGGTAGCTTTGCAATCTTACAATTTCTCCTCATAGCTCTTGGTTTCAGCCTGCTAAAACCTTAAAATTCGAAAAGAAGGGTGTCATATTCCACTTGAGAAGCATTTAGCTCAGAGGAAAAAAAAGTATCCCGATAGTGTTCTGAAAAGGCACTTGACAAAAGAAATGATAACACGACGTCGTTTCTGTTACAAATAATAATGAAGTTCACTAGTTGAGCCCTCAAGTGAAAATGAAAAGACTCTTGTGATAATCCCAGAAAGAGGGTAGCAAAAGAATTTGAAAAACCCATTTTTTATATACTCTTTCACAGGGTAAACCCTACGAAAGAGGGGGGAGCAATTGATGTAGGTCAAGTTAAAGATTACTAGGCTTTTCTATAAGTCAAATTGAAGAACATTGGGTTGAATAATAGTTTAAGCCCAAGAAGAAAGAGGACTCAGAAGGGCCATAAATGATCCATTGGGCTATCGTTTATACTGTGGGTCTTAAAAGTAATTATGCGCAAAACAATTCCTATAAATAGGTCACATGTATCATTCTTAAACCCTAAGTTCAATTTGCCTACTAAAATGCCGTCAAAAACTATGTCTGACTTAAGCATCGGAGTGCGCTCGCAGGGGAAAGCCCCTGCTCCCCCTGATGGTTTTCTTTCTTCCAGAATTCTAGGGGACAGCTTGACATGAAAATCGAGAATCCGATGTCAGCAACCAATCATTGTTCTTTTGTGCAACAACAGATGGAATGTCAGTCTTAGAACAACAAATCTTGGCTCTGGCTCTAGGACAACTTTCTTCTGTTTTTTGGTCCACTTTAAGCATGTCTTGCTTCTTTCTGTGTATGTATCTTGGGTCTTTGCCCACTATTTTTCTGTTTCTGATGAATCCTGAAATGGTAAAGTCTAGTTATAGCACAAAATGGAATATTTCCTTCTTGGCAAATGTAGATAGGTAAGCTGAATCAAAATTGCCAAATTCCAATTGTTTCCGGACTCTATTTAGCGTATATTTTTGGTTGATGATAAAAACCTGCAGAGACCTACTATCCATCAGCTATGGTATATATAATGTTGTTGTGTAATTCAGGAAGTTATGCACAAATCTTTGTTCAACCTGCTGTGGCAAAGGCGCAAATGGATCCATTTGGAGATGCTCTATATGGGGCTGGAACAAATTTGAACAAAACCGAATTGGGAGCCTACTAATAGAGGCTCTTAGGATCAGGCTCAGCTTATATGCAACGCAATGTAAGATGAAGTTCTAGGTAGATGATTTTCCTTGAATGATTCTTAGTTTTGCATTTCATTTATAGTGAGATTTTAACATGTAAACGTATTGTAAATCAGCAGATTTTTCTCCAGTCCCTATTATTACTTCCAAGTGAATGATCAGTATGTGATGAACAAATTGAAGTTAATCCTGTTTCCATTCCTGCATAAGGTATGCAGTCGATATGAAAGTGAACTTAGTGACAGTCCCCAATTCCAATCCCAGGCCATCTTAGAAGTTGACTCAGATTTTCCTTTTCCACCAGGGACAGTGGATGAGAGCAACAGAAACACTAGGGGGTGAATTCTCTTACATGCCTCATATTCATGATATAAATGCACCTGATCTGTACATTCCATTGATGGCATTTGGCACATATGTGGTTCTAGCAGGCTTTTTTCTAGGCATCAATGGAAAGCAGGTCCAACTTCCCTCTTAGGGCTCATTTGAATGTCACCGCACCTCCGGTGGTGATTAGGTAGAAAGGACCAAAAAATGCAAAAGACAAAAAAAACATATAAAATTATTTTTTTACCCTTTCTTTTAAATATTTTATTATAAAACTTATACCCATTGTGGTCATTTTTTTTTCAATTTCACCGGAGCCAATCACACTGCTCATCCAAACTTTAATCTCCTTATTTAATTTAATCATTTGGCAACTTTGACACAAATACTGGCCCCAAATGTGAGTTCACGTCACTATTGGGATTCTCACATTAGTTATGAAAGAAACTACTTGTTTGTTTACACGTGAGAAAAAATCTCATCCTTTGAGCTAACTTTTAGGTTAAAAAATTTTAATAACACCTAACACTGATATCAGAGCTCAGGTTGCCAACATCTTTCTGCGTGAAGGAAGATATTGTTGTGGTTCCCGTATTGATATAAGTGTGAGGAAAAAGCACATCTTTAAGCTAACTTTTGGCACCTAAGAATGAGCAGTTCAGATGGACTACTATTGCACAATCCTGAGCTGCAAAACTTTGAAGGCAAACCAGATAGTGACTAAAGCTTTCTTGTTTTGCATATTTAGTCCTGAAGCTCTAGGCGTGCAAGTCACAAATGGAGTGCTTTGCTGGTTATTCGAAGTCCTTCTACTCGAGGCAATGCTGCATGCACTTGCAGACGGAGACGTGCCATTCCTTGACATTGTTGCTTACAGAGGATACACATTTGCTGTAGTTTCAATTACTCTACTTTCCAGGATCATTTGGAGCTACTGTTTCTATGTTGTTACATTATGGGAATCTTTCTGCATGGGAATGTTGTTTGTGAAGATCATGAAGAGAATTTTGATTGCGAAGGTGAGCAGGTCTGAAAAGCACTCAAGCAAGCGCCATTATCTTCTGCTTTTAGTAGCTGTTGCTTAATTCCCATCGCTCTTTTGGCTTGGAAATATTATGGTTTGAAACTCTAACATGTATCAAACTGGAAGCATTTGGTTCAATAGCATTTTATATGTGTGCTTTTTTTTAAAGAGTGAGTTCTAATCCTCTTTTTAAAATACTGAAAATAAAATAACAAAACTCCAAGTAATTGACAATAATCTAGTGTTTTGAGTTTATAGATGTTGGGATTTTTCAAGCAAAATCGTATTCCACAAACAAATGAGATCAACGTTAAATTAAATCAAACACACAAAAGACAAGATTTAATGTGGTTCAACCCAAGTGCTTACATCCATGGACAAGAGAGAAAAATCCACTATAAAGCATTGAGATTACAAAAACAAACACTAAGCCCAAGCCCCAAAACAAACCTAGTTTCTGTTACACAGTGTTTTCTCCTACTCTTTCCCAAATCCCTATAAATTCATCTCTCACACAGAGATTACATAGTGATTACCTCTCTCTCTCAATCTCATTCTAAAGGTTACCACTCTATATTTATAGAGCCAATTATTTGATCACTAATAATTCCTATTCACTAAAGAATCTAATTTATTAAAAATATTTATCTCTAAATAAACTTAACCGTAAAATAATTCTCTAATCAATAGAATTTTATTAGAATCCAAATTGATTTCCAATAGAATTTGAGTCAATATCTAACAATAGAGTATAAACAAAAATCATGAAGAGTTACAATTTGCATTTTTTTTGTTATTTTTATGATCAATTTGAAAGATTTAGAGTGATACAACTTTTAAATACAACAATTCTTATAAAAAATTGAGAAATAATTTTAAAAATATGCTTTTTCATACTTTGGTGGTTTCTATAATATATTAGTCTTATGAAATGGGATTTAGATGATAATCTCGTATCTTTATAATCTTGAATAAAAAGGAATTCTCGTTTTGTCAATTTTAAGAATGTTAAAATCCAATCGGATTAACATGGTTAAAAGTTCAAGCTTGATCTCGAATTTAAAATCGAAGTTTAAAACTTAAGTTGAAATCGATATAAAAATTGAATTACTTGAAATCGTTTGATTATTTATCAACTAAAAAAAAGCTTAATTCACATACTCAATTTCAAGTTTGTTTATTTATATTTAGGCATGAATTAAATTATTTTACATATATTTTATAAATATTAAAAAGTAAATTCATAAATTAATAATGAAAGCAAATAAAAATTTAATTAAAATTAATTAGTTATTTGGATGAATATTAATAATTTTTTTTGGTACAGAATGAATATTAATAATTTAATATACTCAAATTTATTTTATTCAACAACTCCAGCCACTTTTGAACACGTGGCAACCTCTTCGCTCAACTCAAGAAACACGGTTTTGATAGATATCCAGGTGAAAACGCTGTCGGGACAGCTATTGTTTTAACTTTTCACAGTGGCGTGCGCCAACTTCTTAACCGTGCAAGCAACGAATCTGGTCAAACCCGTCACGCTTCCAAAACTATTTTTTATTTATTTAAATAAAAATAAAAATACCTATATATTTATAGTCTAACGTAAACTTTTTCTGAATTTGATTCTTTTTTTTTTCGCTTTTCAACTCTCAAATTAAACTTTTTCGTTTTTTTTCCCTTTTTTTGGGTTCGATTTGTAAGGTTTGCGAGAAAAAGACAGGTATTTTTCCTTTTTATTAACTCTTTGATGTTTACGAGAGTTTGGTTTGTATCGAATTTATATAATTTTTGTCATTGATTTGTTTGTCTTTGAGGTTTCGCTTTAATTTGATTCGATGATCTAGTAACCAGGGTCTAATTCGAATTTCTTTTCTTTTTATTTGGTAACTGAGAAAATTGTAAATTTTAGGTTGGATTTTTATTTGCGGATCACGATTTTTCTTTTTTCTTCCATATAAGAAAAGATCCATTCTCTTTAAAACTTTTTTTTTATATATTTTGCTTTTCTGAATTGGTAATTATCAAAATCCATGCTTTCTCGGTTCAATTATTGAAACATTTTCCGGGGCGTGCTAATCTAATATACAAAATATGCAGATGATATTAAATTTTTAGTTGGAAAGTTTAGTTCTTGTAAAATTTTGCTGTTTAAATTATTTGGGTATTTGAATTTTGAGTTTTGTTTGATTGTATGGCAGGAGTTTTGTTGAAATCTAAAGATGTTAGAGCAGTTGCTGATATTTACCAGGGGAGGTTTAATCCTCTGGACATGTAAAGAGCTTGGGAATGCTCTTAAAGGGTCACCAATTGACGCATTGATCCGGTCCTGTCTTTTGGAGGAACGCTCTGGTGCAGCATCATATAACTATGATGCACCAGGTGCTTCTTATTCCCTAAAGTGGACCTTCCATAATGAGCTTGGCCTTGTATTCGTTGCTGTGTATCAGCGTATTCTCCATCTTCTGTATGTGGACGATCTTCTTGCAATGGTCAAGCGTGAGTTTTCGGAGATTTATGATCCGAAAAGGACGGTCTATAATGAGTTTGATGAGACCTTTAGGCAGCTTAGGATGGAAGCAGAAGCTAGGGCTGAGGAGATTAAGAAGTCAAAGCAGATGGTTAAACTTGTCAATAACATTAAAAAGCAAGGGCAGGTGCAGAAAGCTGGTTTTAATAAAGGAAGTATGAACAATGACAATGGCTTGGCTGCTGATGGCGAGGATGGTGATAAAGTGAAAGGTCGTAAATTGGAGAACGGACACTCCTTTGCTAATTATGTTGAGAATGCAGAACCTAGGATGACAGGTGTTGTTAACGGTAAAGAAAATACTACTTCCAATATTAGTGCTTTTGATGTAAGTAAGCTTCAGAAAAGAACTAAAGGTGTAAAGAAAACTGACACTGTTGTTAACAAGGGTTCCAAACCGGACCCTAAGAAAAAAGTTACAAAGAAAAATAGAGTTTGGGATGATGCACCTCCAGAGACAAAATTGGACTTTACTGATCTAGTGGATGCAAATGGAAATGAGAATATAGAGGTTGTTGCAGCAGATCAAGGTGAAAGTATGATGGACATAGAAGAGATTATCAGCAGTGACAGTGAAGGTGAAGAAGATGACAATGTGCAGAAGGATAGCAAGCCTGAAGCTAAGAAAAAGGGTTGGTTTTCCTCAATGTTCCAGAGGTAATTATTGATATAGTTCCTTCATTTATATTGTAATTTCAATTTTTGGATATATTTCTGTCTTCTTGATGAGTGAAATTGGATGTCATTTCTTTGTGAAGCTATATCATTTGTTATATCATGTTCAGATGTTCATCATAAAGCATGTCCTCATTACTTTTGATTTGGATTTCATAAATCCTTACAACTAGAGTTGCAAATGTTTGTTTTAGTGAACTGATCACTTCATATCCCCACCATTATGTGGCTTTATAGTAAACAACGTGAAAGATGTCATTAGTGGCTAATTTATGAGATTTCTTCTGCGAGGCATCACCATTCAAAGAATGACAGATTTTTAGACATCATTTGCTTGTAACGTTGTTATATATTCCAGCCTCAGTTTTTTTTCCCCCATCTTATGGTGGCTCTTATTGTATATTAAGTGGAAAAAAGAACTATATGTTCCTAGACATGTTTCACTTGGGCTTTGTACAACTTTTAGCTTTTCACCATTGTTGAATTTACTATCCAATTACATCATTTATTCATTTTCTACTTTCTTGGGCATAGTATTGCGGGGAAGGCAAATTTGGAGAAGGAAGACCTGGAACCAGCTTTGAAGGCTCTCAAGGATAGGCTTATGACCAAGAATGTGGTATGTCTTCTGCTAATTTAACGTACTTTTAGTACCTCTCAATGTCTATGAGGATGCTTAGTTATATGTGGCATTCACAGGCTGAGGAGATAGCGGAGAAGCTTTGTGAATCTGTGGCTGCAAGTCTTGAAGGAAAAAAGCAGGCTTCATTCACAAGGATCTCTTCAACAGTGCAGGTCTACAAGTTTTTCATCTTTAATACTTGGAGTCTCAATTTTGTCTTTTTTGTTTTCCTGCTTTTTGATTTTTTATAAATTTAATTGTGTACGGTAATTGTGACTGTAGGCTGTGATGGAAGAAGCTCTTGTTCGTATTTTAACTCCTAGGCGCTCTATTGACATACTGAGGGATGTGCATGCTGCCAAGGAACAGAGGAAGCCATATGTTGTTGTATTTGTTGGTGTTAATGGAGTTGGGAAATCAACAAATCTGGCAAAGGTGAAGCTGATTTAACTGCTCTATATCTAGATTTGTACTTAGGTACAGGCCTTCTTGTCAGGCTGGCTAACCTTAAATGTTTCTTTGCAGGTTGCTTACTGGCTTCTGCAACACAATGTTAGTGTTATGATGGCTGCTTGTGATACATTTCGATCTGGAGCTGTTGAACAGTTGCGAACTCATGCACGTAGACTCCAGGTACTACATTAATTGTGAATGTTATAATGAGTATCATTGGTATACCTACTCTTTTTGTATCTGACTTCTTACTTGCTGCCCTTGTCAGATTCCTATATTTGAGAAAGGTTATGAGAAAGATCCTGCAATTGTAGCAAAGGAAGCAATTCAGGAGGCCTCTCGTAATGGTTCAGATGTTGTTCTTGTTGATACTGCTGGTCGGATGCAGGTATCTTCTAATCATTTAATCTATTTGTTTGTAGGTTTTATACTTTGGGTAGCTTGATGGATGCTTTATTCATACTTTTCTTACTTTCGGAAGCCTGAAATAAAAAGTAAAATGGTTCTGATTATGGGTCATGATAGTGGTAGAAAAACCAGTTGCAATCAGATTCTTTACTATGAAATTGAACAGAAGAAGCTACAGGTTGGCTTGGGACTAATTGACTTTGAATGTCAACTGCAAGAACTAAGGAAGGAACCGGTCATATTGGTTTTGCTAGAGGCTGCGAGACGACCAATTGAGCAATTTTGCTTTGAAAGATATTTAAGTGCAATCGTTGATATATTGCATCTTTAGTTACCACTGTTGTGAAATTAATATCCATGTTGTGCTTATCAGGATAATGAACCGTTAATGAGAGCCCTTTCGAAGCTTATATACCTCAACAGTCCAGATCTTGTCTTATTTGTTGGAGAGGCACTGGTCGGAAATGATGCTGTTGACCAGTTATCAAAGTTCAATCAGGTTTGCTTTGATATTTAAGCATTTTGTAAGAAATTCAATCAAAATTTATTTGTTTTACATATATATAAACTTGAATCTCTGTTGTCTTCTTGCAGAAATTGGCCGACCTCTCTACTTCTACTACTCCAAGATTGATAGATGGGATTCTGCTCACTAAATTCGACACTATTGATGATAAGGTAAAAAGCGCTTGAACCTGAGAAGGTTTGTCATATTTTAGTCGGTTTGATAAATCACACTGGCGTTTATATTCATGTAGGTTGGAGCAGCGTTGTCAATGGTCTACATATCCGGGGCACCGGTCATGTTCGTCGGCTGTGGCCAGTCATACACTGACCTGAAGAAACTCAACGTCAAATCTATAATCAAGACACTGCTGAAATGAGTGAATGCTTGCGTCAGTCATCCACCATTGCATTTGCAATGCTAGACTTTTCTATGAATGTTTCTTCTGCTGTGATTGTGTGTTACTTTCATGGATTTGCATCAGCCCCCTTTGCGGCTGTACATTTGCGCTTATGTTTAACAAGTAAAATTTTCTGAGTTCTCCATCTTATCTTCTCATGTCTGTGCTGAAAAGTATTTTAGTGAAAAGGGTTTGTGAATCTCATCTTCTTCAACTTCTGGAATGGTGAACTGAACTAAGTGAAATGTAAAAGAATTAAATAATTCGTATAAATAAAGAGAAACAGAGCCAATGTAAGAAAACATTTCTAGTTTATTTAAAACAGAGCCAGCCCGATCAATCCCCCCAACATAACAACCAATCCACTCTCCAAGCTAACGGCGGTGCTCGTTGGAGCCACGGCAGGGCCGTCAAATTCCATTGGAGAAGGTGCCGGTGAGATTCCCTTCAACTGGCTTCTTGCTGCCATCACCACAACAATCAGCTTCTGGCCCTTTTGGCAGTGCCCCTCAGCTCCACTAATGAAATAGTATGCCCCTGACTTCCCAAGCTTCACCTTCGTGTTGCCATCCTTGTATGCAGCTATGGGGCTCGATGTGTTGCATGTTTTGTAGTCTTTTCTGCTAACTTGGAGCACAGAGTCCTTGCTGGAATCATAATTCCAAACTGCAAAAACAGGAAAAAAAAAACTAATAACCAAAGGACCCAGTTGAGAAAATGAAGAGTAATCTGAGAATGGGTGATTCTGGTTGTTACCTAAAGAGTCTCCAATCTGGAAGCGTGAAGCTCCAGCCCACTTGTTAAGAGAGTCGGCTTCAGATGAAGGGATCTTCCAAGCGTTGGGTTTGCCTCCAACTAAGAGTTCCCTTGCTTCTGTTAAGCTTAGGAAGAGAGACAAGAGCAGGACTGAAGACAATACATATCTGCTTGAAGCCATGTTTAGCTTGAGAGTCTGGTATTGGTATGTAAGGAAGATGGAAGCATTTGATGCTCATTTATATAGTGGGAAATGGGAAGCGAGAGAGGAAAAGAGCCGTTGTGTTTGCAGCAGGTTCAAGAGAACAGAGCAGTAAATCATGGTTATTTGCTTTGCAATTCCCAATTGAGCTGTTTCAATGGGCCAACCCCGCCTTTTTGCTGTTGGAATTGCGTGAGAGCCAGCCCATTTCTCTCGAGGTCATGAGATTCCTTCTCAGACAGCATCGGTTACACTTGATAATTTCTTCGATAATAACATAATTCGTATTTACGTAAAATAAAATATTAAAATTATGTTAAATTTTGTGTTAATACTTTAAACATAATTTCTATCAGATATTTATTTCGTATCAAGTTTGAATTTTTTATTCATATTTTTTTATGTGATCTTATCCTATTATATTTAAAATTATTAAGTTTACTTTCAAATTCGATTTCCATCAATTTTTTTTTCCTAAACAGAATGTAGTAAAAGGAAAAAAAAATACAGTCTTCAGAATGACATGGTGTCTACTAACGGGCCAAATTCTATTTGATTGGCCCAAAGGAAAAAATTATTTTTCTTTTTCTTTTCTGATGAAAGGCGAACTAAAATATTTGGGAAATACTGGGAAATGGCGGGTTTTCACTTTGATTGAAACTTATACGGGATTGAATTCTTTTTTTTTAATATGGCAAGAGATATTTTGCAAATTTTGGTTTTTTTTTTCAAAAGATTTCGAGGATGCATATACTCTCTTATCGAATTAAAAAAATAGTTTAAAAAATATTATTAAAAATGGGATAGACAAACATATTTAAACCCAATAAAAGATTATAGACTTAATTGATATATTTAACAATTTATACTGATTCTGTATCAGTAACTGAATCATGACATTCTCTCTCTCTTTAATTTATAAACTTTGAAATGAAAAATTTTTAAAAATAAATATTATTAAAATCATTAATTAATAAGATATCATGCTATAATTCAATAATCTAATAATAATAGTTTATCAAATCTAATAGCATTTTATCAATTTTATACTGATATAAATTCTATATTTAAATACTAAAACCTTTTTCAGAAAAAAAGAGAGGAGCAATTTAATATATAAACCCAAACTTATCAAAAAGAATGCCAACATTTTTTTTAAATCACGGGTATATTCATCAGTTTTAACGGTTTGAAACTAATCTTGTTCCAATATTCGTTGCAGTTAAAGTTCCTCATCTCTCTCCAAAGATGTATTTAATGAGCATCAAACCCGAAAATTTTTCTCACAAACTCAGTCTGTATTGTCAATTGAAACATAATCCATAAGTGAATGCCAGCATTTTTATGAATCAGATATGACATACCAAGTTCCACTATGAATTAAAGAGATAATTATAAAAGGAAAACATTCCATGTGATGCTTAGTATTTATAGAAACAAAATAAAATCTAAATCCTAAGTAAAAACTTGCTGTTTTTGCTTCGAACTTGCCATTTATCAACGCTAGCTCTCTCTTTTTTGAACTTTGATTGCTCGAAACTGATTTCCAAATTCCCTTATTTGTACAAACTTCTAAGAATCAAGCGTCGCATCTTAGAGATTATGGAAAGCCCGAAACGTTCCTTCTTTGAAACCTCGATCGTTTCTAAACCGAGATGAGTAATTTTCAATGAATAGCACTGTGCCAACGTGGGTTTAACAGGTGTCATTCATGAAGAGCTTCGGGTGTCCCAAACCCTAATCCGAACGCCAGTTTCTTTCAGAACCTGACGGCTATATAAGTTGCCAAGCCCTATACAGAGAACATAAAATATTTATAGATCTCTCTGTAAACTGAAGGTTTTCACTTTGCACCTATGGCGGCTTTGAGAACTTTGGTTCAGGTTTTAGCTCTGGTTTTCGTGTTGTTTAGCTTTTGTGAAGCGAAGGAGATTCTCGTTGGAGGCAGTGAAAATGCATGGAAAATCCCAGACAACTCCTCGGATTCTCTGAATCAGTGGGCTGGGAAAACCCGTTTCAGAGTTGGCGATTTTCTTAGTAATAATATCTCTTATAACATTCTTCATTTCACCATTTTTTTTTCTCTAAAACTGATACTTTTACCAAGAAAATCCATCTGGATTTTCATTTACCAAGCATGCAATTGATTAGGTTTAACCTTTAACTTACTCCAGCATAATTTTCTGATGATTTTCTATCTTATGTGTAGTTTGGAAGTACGATGGCAAGGTTGATTCAGTGCTTCAAGTGACAAAGGAAGACTACGAAAGCTGCAACGCAAGCAAACCGATCAAGGAATTCAAAGATGGCAACAACACCAAGGTGGAGCTGGACAAATCAGGTCCATTTTACTTCATCAGCGGAGCCAATGGTCATTGTCAGAAGGGACAGAAGCTTGAAGTTGTTGTCATGTCAGAAAAGCACAGGGGCCATGGCAGTCCACCTGCTGCATCTCCAACTCCAGGAGCCGCTCTGGCTCCGGCACCAGCTACAACTAACGCCGGCCACACACGCACACCGAGGGGTGGCTGCTTCTTGCCTTTAGTTTCTTTCATGGGGATTGCTTTTGCTTCTGCTTTTGCTTGAGAGAAAAAGAGAGTGATAAACATATATGCTAGGATTTGCAGTCAAACTTTTATTTGGATTATTGTTGTTATTATTATAATAATTCATGCTTGATTTGCGTTTAGTTTGATATTTTGAATTGAGATTCCTTGATTGTCGTTTATCTGTTTTTGCATGATTAGTGGCTGATGTGATGAATGAGTTGAAGTTTTGGTTGAACTGAGAAAGAGGAAGAAAGGTTATTTTAATTTTTGATTAATCTTAATTTGCTTGTTAATTTGGTTAAATAAGATTTAGCTTTGCCACCGAGATAGACTACGTGATCAAGGATTTGGTAGATACGTAAAAAGTAACAATTTAGGAAATTTATTTAAAATAAAGATTTCCATTTATTAATTATCACAAGATTTGATTCTTTTTATTTAGTACTTGTTTCTATGAAAAACATTGATAACAACCAACCAAAACCCCATTAAGGAATAAAGAATTTGGTAAAACTATTTTTAAAAGGAAAGAACATAAAATATATATATAAATAAATTAGTTATAACTAATTTATCTAGTTTTAGTAAAATGATTTTTCATGTAATGTAATATATATGTATGTAACTTTTAATGAAATAAAACCAAAAAAAGTAATTTTGTTTGATGTGTCCAATTTTAATATGATAATTTTTTGTTTTAAACATGTTTGACACAAAATAGACATAATTAAATGCTTAAATTATTAGGTTTAGCTTCAATCATGTAAAATTGGTTATTCTTCCTTAGAGTTAAAGTTAGATTTGATAGTAGTAAATATGACATTTAAAAAACATTGTATATGAATATGACATAAAGTTAAAAAAATTATTTTTGCATGTCTATTTTTTTGATATAAAATTTTTATATTTTACTCAACATGTGAGATTGAAAAAAGAAATGATGAAATTTGACACTAATGATGAAATTTTTTTAAAAAATTTAGAATAATCAAACTTACAAAAAAAATTACTTAGTACCATATTATAAATAAATAAATCGCGTTTTTCTTTTACAGTTTCTTACAAAAGGAAATAAGATATTGGGTCAGGCCACGGGAGCCATACAAGACACAACCTTATTTGGGCCCGACGGATCCGTCTGGCTAAAACAAAATAAAATCTCCTGCATCTGCTGAAGCAATGGCTTTCAATCTGTTTTTCTTCACTGGACCAGCTGAATCTCTGCTTGATAACAAACTTGGCAAAACAAAGCCGGTTGTCCTCCTCCTTTGTTGATGTTTCTGTTGATGTCACTCTGAAAAATGTCAGCTTCGCCTTCTATTCGCTGCTGTAAGCTCTGTTTCCTTCTCTCAAACACAAACTTCTCATTTGCTTCTTCACTATCCTTGGCTGTCAATTTATGACTTTTTCTTTTCTGGGTTTTGATCGCAAGTTTACCTTTATTTCATTAATCAAGAAAAGGGTTTTCTTGTTTCTTTGAGATTAACTAAAGCTTGTTCTCTTTTGCCCACTTGTTTGTTTGTCAAAGTACGATTTTTCATAGTTTGCTTCTTGAGAATTTTCTATGTGTAATTCTGGTTTCAGGGGTGGATTGTGGTTCCATGAATCATCTCTCTCATGGTAAGTTAGTGCATTCGCCTCCTAGAATTGGGCCATCAATGCTTTCATGCCACTCAAGACCGGATTTTCTGAAACTCAATCTCTACCCTGGCCTTAGTTTCCTTTCTTCTTTGGAGGTATGCTGCATTTGGCTTTACATTTTATTTCCATATACTTCATACTTAGCTAACTGACTTACTCTTGAAGTTGCAGTTGTTAAATAATGCTGTTATTTAATGAGAGAATGTCGAAATGAAGCTTGAATTCATGAACAATAGAATAGGTTTAAGAAGCTAGCAAACGTCATTTTTCAAATTAAGTGACTAATAAAATTAGTTAATAAATCATTCAGAATAATCTTATTATAAATGTCTTAGAACTGTAATGTTTGACCCTTAACATGTTTATTAGAAGCCAGCAGTTTAGTACTTTTAAGACTATCGTTCTTCAATACCAGATGAAATATGAGATTCTTGAGTCTCTTTGTTTCCTAATTGACTGTTAGTTTAAAAAAAAATTCTAATATATGCATATTTTTGGCATTGGTGCTTTCTGCAGCTTAGCATTGGTAAACTCAAACTTCAGTCACAGCCTGTAGGACCTTCAAGAAAGTTTCATCAACCATGCGCATTGGTTGTTAGATGTGATCACCCTCAAAATGCAGACTTTCCTCGCTATTATTCGAAGAAAGAGAAAAAGCCCTTCCCTGTACCCATAGTGGAGTTGAGGCGAGCTGCTAGGGAGAGATTCAAGAAGAGCAGAGGCCAACCTAAAAAACCAGTTCCGCCTCCAAAGAATGGCTTAATTGTTAAAAGCCTGGTACCCATTGCCTACAGTGTGCTGAATGCAAGGGTTACATTAATTAACAATCTCAAGAAACTCTTGAAGGTGGTGAAAGTTCATGCTTGCAGGTAATTTCCTCCCTCTTCTCCGGTTATTTCCCTATGAGCATCCTTGCTATATTTCATAGACAGCCTTGGACTGAGTTATTATTCACAAAAGCATGGTCCTTTTAGGGAAAAACTAACCTCTCTCACTGTATCGTAACAGTATAGGCCTATGAAATAATTTTTGCGTTTGGCGTCATGATATTTCTTACTACCTATTTTTCATTTTATTATCGATCCATCTGACGCCACATTCTACTAGTGCCATAAATGTCACTTGGCTGTTATTGAAGTGTTGGCACTGAAATTTACTGTCTCACAGATTAATTAGTATCCTTTTGACATATCATGGCAGATTAATATTGCCTGCTGCTTTTCCTTGTTAATTTTGGATAAGTGGCTTATGATTTCTGTAGTGCACCCTTTTCTATGGGATGTATTTAGCACTGCACAAGTGATTTTAACCAAGTTTTGTAAGGTAGGCTGAATCTTGATGCTATAGTTGTTATTTTAGCCAAATTCTCATCTGCACATTTACATGCTTGTAATAAAACCGAGAGAAAGAAAACTCTATCATTTAAATTAATGGAGAACTTGGAATGAAAAATTTGTAATCATAAAGACAAAGTATTGAACATTTATTAATATCCCCTGTCATTAGATGCATGTGATGTAAATGTTCAAATTGCTTGACTATCCTTGAATGCAGTTTGTTATGCAATTAGACATGATTTCTTTCTAATCATAACCAGAGTTCATTAGTTTTTCTAAAATTAATTTCAGCCTTGAATGTGTTTAGTTAGTATGCTGTAATGATATCTTAATCTCCCATCTTTGCAGCTATTGTAATGAAATTCATGTTGGTCCTGTTGGGCATCCATTCAAGTCATGTAGGGGTCAAAAGGCTTCCATCCGTAAGGGCCTTCATGGATGGACATATGCAACTGTTGAAGATGTATTTGTGCAACTTGACGCCTACCATCTATATGATCGTCTTGGAAAGCGCATACGTCACGATGAGAGATTCTCAATTCCTCGTATTCCAGCAGTAGTTGAGCTCTGCATCCAAGCTGGTGTTGATGTTCCTGAATTTCCAACAAAGAGGAGAAGAAAGCCAATCATTCGAATTGGGAAAAGGGAATTTGTTGATGCTGATGAAAGTGAACTACCAGATCCTGTCGCAGAAGTTCCTTTGAAACCACTATTGACCGAAATACCCGATTCAGAGATAGTAGCTCCTAGTAACGAAGAGGAAACAATCTTTCTTGCTGAGGAAACACTCCAAGCATGGGAACAAATGAGGAGAGGAGCCAAGAAGCTAATGGGGATGTATCCTGTGAGGGTTTGTGGATATTGCCCGGAGGTGCATGTAGGTCCCTCAGGGCACAAAGCCCAGAACTGTGGGGCCCACAAGCACCAGCAACGAAATGGGCAACATGGTTGGCAAAGGGCAGTGCTGAATGACTTGATACCTCCAAGATATGTCTGGCACGTGCCCGATGTGAATGGACCACCATTGCAGCGGGAGCTAAGGTCTTTCTACGGTCAAGCCCCTGCTGTGGTGGAAATTTGTGTGCAGGCTGGGGCTGCTGTGCCTGATCAATATAAACCAACCATGAGGTTAGATATTGGCATCCCCACCAACCTTAGAGAAGCTGAAATGGTAGTTTGAGCGACTGAGGATCTTTGTGCTTCACTTCGAATTCTTTGTTTAATGTAAATTCTAATTGAATATTTTTATTGAAATGAAATGATGCAAAGTTTTGTATAAGATGGTTGTGATTTTATGATTTTTGTTCTCCATTTCTCTTGATAGTTGTCACATATTTGCATCTCTGATCTGATGGTGTGTTTCATTTCTCTTCCTCTGTTTCTGCTTAACTTCTTTTTCTTTGTCTCTGATGAATGATTAAAAAGGAAAGAAGTAAAGGAAAAAAGAACTTAAAAGAAAGATATATGATGCATTTGCCTTATAATCCCTTGCAATTTGTATGATTAGTTTGATTATGTTCAGAAATCTTCAAAGAGAGTTTAAGAACTAGAATATAGCACAGGGTAACAGACACCAGCCTGCAAAATGCAAACCACAACATTCCATATGAGTCTTGTCCCCCATATGTTCTGAACTACTTCAATCGGTCAACTGCCACGTGTCATTAACCACCATGTCCAGTGAAAATGGTGGTGTTGTCATTGCAGCCACCGTTGGTTATTTCGTCGTGTTCAAAGAAGAAAACTGAGGCCTCAGCCCTTAACGTGGCAAAAAGTAACTGCCGGTGTTTCCAACCCCGATAACAGCCGGCCATGCTGGTTGGTTTACCGAGTTAATCATCTTCTTCTTGCATACGTAAATGAAGTATGCAGCTCCAGACAGAGCATATGAGGTTTGATGACATTATTAAAATTAGACTTTGTCAGAAAGAAAAAATCTTTGACGTAAAACTCAATTCAGACTGGTGATTCTCGTAAAGATTAAACAAAGCCGTCGACCCAAAGTCATGAAGATGGAAAAAATCCCTTAAGAAAACAGAGCTAAGCCGGGTCGAGGAAGTGGGAGCCCAGTAAACTATATAGGTCAGTACTAGTAAGGGCTGGGTTTGGGTTTGGGTTGGGCCTCAAAGAAAAGGCAGCCATGGTGGGTGGACTGTGATCGCAAGAGAAACATGGGAGACAGACAGGCAGAAGGTAACTGGCTGTTGCGAAGTTTTCACTGCTCTTTGCTTCATCAATACAGCAATCGAAGAAAACAAAGCAAAGCTTCCAATTCCGAATCCTGACAAACCTTCTTCAACATTACCAAACAATTCAGCCATAAAAAACAGAAAGGCTAGGAATAAAATAAGAAATCTGCGGATTGGGAATAGCAATAGGCCTTGAAATCGGCAAATCTATCGCCACTCGCAACTTGCCCACCAAGCACAATATTTCGCATCAACACAAACCTTTCTTTTCAGTTCCTTTTTTCCCACTCATCATGGAACTCTCTTCCCTCCCTTCCCGTTCTCCTCCATCTCTCTGTAAGATACGTATGTCTGTACTTTCCCAAATACGTATTTCGTCTTTGTATGTATTGATTCTGCTTTTTTCTTCCAGGTTACCCAAAGCCCAGGAGTTCTGCTACGTTGCCGTTCTTGCCGGTAACCTTATTTGTAGCGTTATATCTGTTTGGTCCATAGAAAATAGAGGGAAAGTTTAGTTGTACGGGTCAAGTTGAGTGAACTTCATGGTTTCTAGATAGAGGAAAAAGAAAAGGCATTTTAGGAAGTTCTCACCTTTTACTGATTCCCTTGATCTTTTCAATAGGAAATGCTTTTATTAATTTTCCATCTTTAAAGAACATATGCTTGTTTGATCTTTAGTGTTTCGACGGCATTTCAAGTTGATTCAAATGATTTGCTTTGTCACAGTGTTCTTAATATATTGTTTAGTGCAGTTTTATGATCGTAAAGGAGCTTATTTTGGTCACTCTCTGTGTAAACAGGCAACTTTGAGAAGTTCTTACAACTGTAAGTTAATTTTTTCTAAGGCTATGTTCTTTATGTTTGATTAATTCTGTGAATTGTAGGTGCACTAGAAAATTTCTGCAATGTGATTATTTGTTCATTTAGGATACTTTTAGAATTAAGCACTGGATTCCATTTTTCAGGTTTAAATTGTTCTTGTGATTTAGTATAAATGTTTATTTGGTGGTGGATGCCAAGTGAAGGGTGTGCTATTTCATATATGCATGGATAAGTAAGTTTTCTTTATTGTGGTTTACATATTAGCTTTTCTCCTTTATTTTGGCAGCTGCTCAAAATAACTTTTTGCATATTTCAAGGAAGCATGATGGTGAATCAGGGTGTTATTTTAATCCAAATGGGGGTCTAAATAGATCGTTTTACGATAGTAAATTATGTAACCATAACAAATTGCTCAGATACATAGTTGCGAGATCTGAACTTGCTGGGGCTGGGATCCCTGATGCTTCTGATTCTTTATCAGGTTTTCCTGAAAGCTATTCAGTCATTGCCTACTTTGGTTTTCTTTTCCTTTGTTAACTCTTGCACCCTTATCATTTTGTATTTTCTTCAACTTTCAAAATGCAGAAATTAAACTGATTTCAAAAGTTAGAGGAGTATGTTTCTATGCTGTCACAGTTATTGCGGCCATTTCACTGATCGGATTTATGATGGTAGCACATCCCTTTGTGCTCTTGTTTGATCGCTACAGAAGAAAAGCTCAGCATTTTATTGCCAAACTTTGGGCTGCTGCAACTGTTGCTCCATTCTTTAAAATTGAGTTTGAAGGATTGGAGAATCTGCCTTCACAGGATGCTCCTGCCGTATATGTTGCCAACCACCAGAGTTTTTTAGACATTTATACACTTCTAACTCTTGGAAGAAGCTTCAAGTTCATCAGCAAGACTGGGGTATTTCTTTATCCCGTTATTGGGTGGGCCATGTCTATGATGGGCACAATTCCATTGAAGCGCATGGACAGCCGAAGCCAGTTGGTATTCGTTTTTCTGTTATCATTGTTGCACTTGTTTGTGCTTAACATGTCTATGTTAGATGGCAATATAGGATTAATCTGTTGTAATGATATCTTTTACTGTTGTGCATGTAGGAGTGTCTTAAGAGATGTATGGATCTTATCAGGAATGGTGCCTCTGTCCTTTTCTTTCCAGAAGGCACACGGTTTAATGATGGGAAGTTAGGTGACTTCAAGGTGAGATCATGCTGGAAATCTGTTACTGTTGCAAGTCCTGATTTGATCATTGTCACATGCTTCATTTTCTCCATCTCTCTCCCTTAAATTGATGATAGGAAGCGATTATAGAAAATCCATAAGATTTTAAAATGCCACTGTTCATTCAAAAGCTCATTGTTGTATCTTGGTTTAATGTGCAGAAAGGTGCATTCAGTGTTGCTGCAAAAACTGAAGTGCCTGTCATTCCTATGACCTTAATTGGCACAGGCAAAATCATGCCTGCAGGAATGGAGGGTATCATAAATCGAGGATCTGTGAAAGTTGTTATTCATAAGCCAATTGAAGGAAGTGATCCAGAAATATTACGACAGGTAGCTAGAAACACGATTTTAGATACACTCAAGCATCGAGGCTGAGAAAGTGGCTGCAACGAATTGTATGGCTCCAATGTAATCTCCTTTTGCTGATTTAATGAACATGATTGAAAGGTAGAGAAGGTCACCCTTTCCTTTACTGAAACTGTGCCTTTGCTTGCTGCTGTCTTTTCCTCCCTTCTTTCTGATATACGACATGTGTATGTTTCTCTTCAGAAAAAGTGAATTCTAAACCATTGATTTTGAAATTTGGATCAAGGTTTCACTTTTACAAGTTATGATGAGATTGATAATATATTTTTGACATCAGAATGTTGATTTTCTACTTTAAGTATAAATTGTTCTACACTGAACAAAACTTGCTAATGCTGAAACCCTTCTTTCTGCAGGTTCTGTAATTCTGAAGTAACACCATTTAGTTATATGTGATCAGCTGCTGGCTTTAATCACTTTCATTCTGCATCTATCGGATTTCGAGATTGTATCTGGGGCCTTGGGATCTCATATTTTCCAGTGGATGATTCGTGCAATCCCGGTGGTCACAATTTAACAAGTCGGTCAAGCCATGCATTAAGTTAGCACATCAGATTTTCTTTCCATATCATGTCTTGCATTTGTGGCCATTCTGGAGTAGAAGTCCAACTCGAAATTTTGCTGTCCTCGATAGGACCTGGGTTGCGTATAGTTTTCTCAGAAAATACTTGCATTTGGAGGCTATAAATTAAAATATATACTCTGAACATGTTGCTTTCACGTCTCCTCTTCTTTATTTGTTTCTCTTTATATATATATATATATATATATATATATATATATATATGAATATCTAGCTGCTGATATGGTTTTCAAACTGTGGACCGGAAATATTAGGCTGAAGCCCTCAAAGGAGAAAAGTTCATGGCGGTTGGAGGCGAAGGGGGAGACGCCTGCAAGGCTTTGCCAACTCTTTAAATTAATTGGTCTAAGCCCGTTGACCTCGTTGATATCTGCACCAAATTTTGGTTCATCTATTGTTTCTCAACTAGTTTAAATGATTGGTGCAGTTAGTTTTAATGAGATTTAAAATAGCGGTGTCAGGAAATGTAAAATGGTAATGTGATTGGATGTTAATGTTATCACACCAAAAACAATAAGGTAATTATAATAAAAAGAGAAAATAATTATTAAAAATATTATATTAAAAAAAGGAGAATGGGAGATGGGCAAGTTTGAAGACACGGTACATGAGAATTCTCGCTACGCTGCAGTGGGTTGGGCTTAATGAGTTTCTGTCAAAATGATCAAATTTATCATAAGATTAAAAAACAAAAGTAACCATTTACCAATTTTGAATTTATATTGAATTTGGAGATTAATTCAAATGATTTATATAATTTTTCTTAAAAAGTGTTATTCAACAAGTCTGAAATTGGCTTACTAGCCAAATAAGCCCTCAACTTTTAGTCCAAAATGGAATTCAGCCTTCAACGTTTTATCGCATGAAGTTCAGTCCATAAACTTTTATTTCAGTGAAAATAAACCAAATCTGTTAAACGACCTAACTGTAATTAGTTTTGCATACGTGGCATGCCACATGGCAGCTAACTAAGCTATCCACGTCAGCTATCACGTATGCAAAACTAATGACAGTTAGTGTCATTTAACAGATTTTGACTTAATTGCATAATTGTAAAAATGTTGAGGGTTTATTTTCACTTAAATAAAAATTTATGGACTGAATTTCATGCGATAAAACGTTGAGGGCTGAATTCCATTTTAGGCTAAAGGTTGAGGGCTTATTTGGCTATTATGCCTCTGAAATTTAAATATTAATTAGAGTTTAATCAAAATTTTCATGCATTTCTTAAATTTAAAAAATGATATTTAACATATTTAAATTCAAATTTTAACATTTGTAACTATCTCGTTTATTCTCAAATTAAGTACATATATTATATATTAAATTGTTTGCTATCGTCAGTTCCATGATTAATCCATGGAGAAGATTAAGATTAACAGAATTAAAAGGTAACATAATAAGGAAAGTAAACGCACCGTTTCGGATTGGAACGTCAAAAGCGAAGGCCGGTAAACAGAAAACGGAGGGCCAATTTAGTCGTTTCCTAAGTACAACTCTCTCTCTCTTTCCGGCTTTTACGCTAAATGATATTTTTCATCTTCGTCTCTTTTCTTCCAACTTTCTTCTTCTCCTTCCTCAGTCGCACTCGCACCTGATTGTAAATCTGTTTTTGTATTTTATTTTTTTTCTGTAAGTTCTTAATTCATTTTTGAAGTAAACTTCAAGGATTTGTCTGTAAGTTTCTTTACTCCCTTCTCAAGTTATTTTTCTTGATTTAAGTTCATAATAATATAAATTTTTAATCTCTTTTTTTTGGCATTCTTAATTTTGTGTTCTAGGTTGAAAGTATTCTGATTTTGTGGTCTAATGTAGAAATCATTCAAATTTTCAGCTCGATTTCGACGAATTGAAGTTCAAAGAATTTCCATTCTAGAAGTCCACTTTGCTTTCTAATTAGTCGTTTCGTTTCGTTCTAGTGAATGTTTCATTCGATTAAGCGGTCAACTACAGGGAGTAAACTTGATTCTTTAGAAGACTGGAAATGTTGAAAATACTTGAAAAGAAGAGCGAATCAATGAATCAAGTTTTGCAGCCGTTTTTTAGGGATCCAGTCACGTAGCTAGAGAATTTTATCAATTTCTAGAAATTTTGCTTGATAAAGTTAGAAGGATTAGGAAAGTGAAATTTTTTAGTGAAATTATGGTTTTTACTTTATTAGAAGATGAAGAGATGAAATTTGTTGCTCTTTGGTAACTGTAGAAGACGTGTGTATTAGTTAAAATTAGGTTTGGCTTCTAGTCGAGGCATTCAGTTTTTTTAAATTCAAAAAGAGGATGATAAGTTGTTCTGTATTGCTGTTAAGAAACACGATTAGTTCATTAGTTCTACAGGTGTATAACATTAAGCTTTGGGTGATGCTTTA
The DNA here is from genome assembly GCA_031772115.1 of Heritiera littoralis. NCBI lineage: Eukaryota > Viridiplantae > Streptophyta > Magnoliopsida > Malvales > Malvaceae > Heritiera > Heritiera littoralis. The sequence goes on from JAPDPK010000003.1 coordinate 1,727,978, forward strand.
TTGATAAAACTGCAACATTCTAACTGCATAAGTTTAGGATCTTCAGGAGCATGGCTCAGTTCAAATGAGTACTTAATTCGCAAAATTATTTCAGTGTTGAGCTGAACCCCATTTGAAAGGATTGAATGATGTGAATTTATTTCACCAAATCTGGTGTTTAAATCTCTTAGAACAACTGTAGACACAAATTTTATGCGATCGTATTACTTTTTGATATCATAAACCTGATTGGTCTAATGAGACCTAGGCCTTTGTGCTTCCTCCTTACTTTCACATATATGAAACCTTTTATAATGGCCTTGCAATCTGCTGGCATTCTAGCTGCTTAACTGCTGGATCTTGACTGATATGATAGCTTAGGCAACTTTGCTAATTGTTTAGCACTCGATTGAATTATTTTTGTTGGATTGCAGGATGTATTTATGTGTTTGATTGTAAACAATGTTTGATTGTGGTTATAAAGCTCAGTACATGAGTGGTCAAAGGGAGAAGTTTGTCAGGTACTGAAAGCACTATTTTACATATTCTTTTCTGCTCTTCTCTCTCTCTCTCTCTCTCTCTCTCCTATTTAAAGGCATCAGCTTACTGCTGCTGGATAAATTTTTATAGGTGAAGGCATATAATCTTCAAATTTGTCTTTCTATTTTCACCAGGTTGGATGACTTGGACTCTAGATTATCGTCATCCTCTGATACAGGATTGAGAAAATGTGGGTTTAACATTGAGGGATTAGGTCGTTCTGGCCATGCAAACAATGCAACATCTAGATCTTTCAAGAAAGGGATCAGAAAGGGATCTGAAGGACTTAAGTCAATTGGTCGTTCACTTGGATTTGGGGTTTCTCGAGCAGTATTTCCAGAGGATCTTAAAGTATCAGAAAACAAGATTTTTGATCCTCAGGATAAATTCCTCTTGCTATGCAATAAATTATTTTTCATATCCTGTATTCTGGCAGTATCAGTGGACCCTCTATTTTTTTATCTTCCAATTATTAATGATTCAGAAAAGTGTCTCACTATTCATAAAAAATTAGCAGTCACTGCAACAACTCTGCGGACAATCATAGATGTTTTCTATCTTGTACGCATGGCTCTCCAGTTCCGTACAGCTTACATTGCTCCATCATCTCGGGTTTTTGGACGAGGTGAACTTGTGATAGATCCTGCACAAATAGCCAAGCGATACTTGCGGCGAAATTTCATCATTGATTTTCTTGCTGTGCTTCCGTTACCACAGGTCTTAAAAGTTGTTTCCCTGTTTAGTCAATAGCTGAAGGCTCCATATTTTTCCTTGTTCTGATGAATATAGCTCTGTCTCTTTCTTGGGTTATATCTTTATTGATAATTTTTCTGATCATTTATCCATGTTTTGTGTGCCACTAATATTTTTTTGTGATTTCTGTGGGAGCTAAATACATATGATAATATAGAATTGTTCATTATTTCTTCTTGTTTTGTCCAGTTCTTAGGTGCTTTATGTGACTAACTTTGTTTCTATACATGCTTCTACTTTTTCTCACATTGACACACTCCTTACTTCATGTATTCTGTCATTTAAAGTAAACATGTGAGCAGTTGATGGTTTATTTTGCATATTTCATGACATTTTTTTTCGTTCTGCCATCAGTATTAGCACATCTATGGCCTATGATCTTTTCTGTATTTTAAAATCGTGGCTTGTTGAAGGAACTAAGTGATGGTGATAATTCACATTGTCTTTGGAATAAAGGCCTAAACATTCAGGGAAAGGCCAGTTTAAATATTCTAAATTCTTAATACAGAATGGATAAAACCTCCATGGGGTTTTTAGTGAAAATCTGGCGGAAAATTGTTATCCTTTAGCTGCTTAATATGTTCATTATGAATGTTGAAGGTATAATATACATGCGTTATTATATTAGGAAGGTGTGGTTACCTGTACTGAAGGATTAATGTTAATGAGCTCTTACTGTTGCATGGCATCCTAGTTGCAACTTGGCTGGTCAGAAGCATCTATAGCTTTCTCATTATTTTTGTTCATGTATGCAGATTGTTGTTTGGAGATTTCTTCATAGTTCAAATGGTTCAGATGTAGAGGCAACAAAGCAGGCCTTGTTTTTTGTTGTCTTGCTTCAATACATCCCTAGATTTCTTAGAGTTATACCCTTAACCTCCGAAATGAAAAGGACGGCAGGTGTCTTTGCTGAAACTGCTTGGGCTGGAGCTGCATATTATTTGCTATTATATATGCTTTGCAGTCATGTAAGTGTCTATTAAATGTGTCTTTATTTCACTAATGAAAACTGTTGTTAATTGTTCTCTGCCCTGTTTGTTTGATGCAATCTGAACCTCTCTGTCTTGCTTATTTTAATTTCGGGGGCATAATATTCACTTACTAACCTGTTCTAGCACTGTTCTTCTGCAATAAGTTTCCTTGTATAATTATGTTTTGATCTGTGTTCTTTGTTGGATGAATGATTCAGATAGTAGGGGCATTCTGGTACTGGGTAGCCGTAGAGCGAAATGATACATGCTGGCAGATGGCTTGTAACAAAAGTGGTCATGATCAATGCAATAAAAATTTCTTGTACTGTGGGAATCAGCAGATGGACGGCTATGACATATGGAATGGAACCAAAGACTCTGTTCTTAGTGGAAATTGTTCAGCTGATGACAGTAATAATAATCCTCCATTTGATTTTGGAATCTTCTCAAGTGCTTTATCATCTGGCGTTGTTTCATCAACAAAGTTCCTTCCCAAATTCTGCTATTGTCTATGGTGGGGCCTACAGAATTTGAGGTGGGAAAAACAAAAGAAAAATAGCAGTGGATTCAGTTATATGATATTTTGGAGTGTATATTGGATTATACTATAACAGATAATTGCATTTATATGAGACATTGATAGTTATTTGTTATCATGATTGCAGGTGATAGTTTATTCATGGTTTTGCATTGAATAATCTTTCCAAAATTATTTTTATGAAAGAAGAATTTGCAAGACTATTTGTGTGGAAAGTTTTCATGTCTTATTGGGTAATTTGTATGAGAGAGATGCACTCTAGGTTATGTTTACTGCTATCTATGATCTATTGACAGAGACTTGGATGTTAAATGCAGCATCTATTACACATCTATATTGTGAGTTTGTGACCACAAGCCTCCATGAAACTCCCAATGATTGAACACCAAGAACTCAAAGCCACATGTCCCACTTGTTTCTCGTGGATAATGGGTTCTAATTTCCATTTCAGAGCATTTCTCTTATATCTTTACTATCTTTCTGATAGTTAGACATCTGTGTATCTACACATGTATAAAATATATTCTTGAGCTGAACTTGCATGCTTAATCAATTTTCTAATTGACATTAATTCAAGAAAATAGAAAATGTGCTGTTTGACAGTAGGCATTTGTTTTCACTGTCCATGACAATTTCAGCTTATATATCAGGGCAAAATAGATCAATTATGTAAATGATACATGTATTCCATGAATTCCATGTATTCCCTAATGTCTTCTTGTGTAATATTAACCCCTCAATTGTTCCATTGATTACTAAGGTTCTTCTGTATTTTCCTCAATCTCTTTGCAGTACCCTTGGCCAGGGGCTTCAAACTAGCACCTATCTGGGTGAGACTATATTCTCCATAGCACTTGCCATTTTTGGACTCATCCTCTTTGCACTTCTGATTGGAAATATGCAGGTGAATATTGGATCATCTCATGCTTTATTAACCAATTACATAGTTGAGACTGTTGAAGCACCTCATTGACTGATCCAATGTATACTGGGCATTGTGGTTATTTTCATTGTTGTAAACAGACCTATCTTCAGTCACTCACCATTCGACTAGAAGAAATGAGGATCAAAAGGCGTGACTCAGAGCAGTGGATGCATCATCGTATGCTTCCCCAGGACCTCAGGGAACGGGTAAGACGTTATGACCAATATAAGTGGCTGGCAACACGTGGTGTTGATGAAGAAAGCTTAGTTCAGAGCCTCCCACAGGATTTGAGGAGAGATATCAAGAGGCACCTCTGTCTGGCTTTGGTTAGAAGGGTAAGTTCTTTTCCTTTTCTCCTCTTGATATCTTTCCCTTATTCATTTTTTCTCTTTTTCTTTGGTTTGCGGTGTCTTCTTTCTTAGTGGTAGTGAGAAAACACATGTTTTGGATTGTTCATGGAATGGATTACAATGACAATTATCTTTCCCTTTTCTTTCTATCTCCTCCTTACGAGTTTTATGGAATACATCTTTTTACCTAGCATATAATTCTTATGTTTGCTTTATATATAGAAGTGATCGCTAGTATGTTGTAGCCTTCTTGCTTAGTGGATTTTCGTGTACGTTATCTTGAAGTTTTCGTGCTCTTATTTCATGATCTCGATTTCTGTATTTGCATATACATTTATCTTAAATGGCTTTTAATTTTCCTCCCATTTTTTGGATGATCCATTCCTATGTGGTCCTTTTCCAATTGGCCTCCGGCAATGTCTTGCTTTGATACCATTTTACTTGATATTTTTTTTCCTTCATTTTGTAGGTTCCTCTGTTTGAGAATATGGACGAGAGGTTGCTTGATGCCATTTGTGAACGGCTTAAACCGTGCTTGTTTACTGAGACAACTTACATTGTTCGAGAGGGGGATCCAGTTGATGAGATGCTTTTTATTATTCGTGGCCGGCTTGAGAGTGAAACTACTGATGGTGGAAGGAGTGGGTTCTTCAACCGCAGTTTGCTGAAAGAAGGAGATTTCTGCGGAGAGGAACTTCTAACTTGGGCATTGGATCCCAGAACTGGTGCTAACCTTCCATCATCTACTCGCACCGTGAACGCTTTGACTGAGGTTGAGGCTTTTGCCCTTACAGCTGAGGAGTTGAAATTTGTTGCCAGTCAATTCAGGCGTCTTCACAGCAGACAGGTGCAACATACCTTCCGTTTTCACTCACAGCAGTGGAGGACCTGGGCAGCTTGCTTCCTCCAAGCCGCCTGGCGTCGATATTCCAGGAGGAAGACCATGGAACAACTTCGTAGGAAGGAAGAAGAGGAAGCAGAAGGGACAGATGGAACTCGCAATAACAGTGGTGGAGGTTCATACAGCCTTGGTGCCACTTTCTTAGCTTCCAAGTTTGCAGCAAATGCACTTCGTGGAGTTCATCGGAATCGGAATGCTAAGAGTGCAAAGGAGTTGGTGAAACTACAAAAGCCTCCGGAGCCTGATTTTACTGCCGAAGACGCAGATTGATATGTTACCATGGTGTCTAGAGTTAAAACGCTTTACTTTCATCTAATTGTTCTGGCTTGGATGATCTATAAACAATGTATAATACACATACATATTCCAATTTGGAATTAGTAGTTGTAAGGCTTGCTGGAAGAAATGTTGAGACTGTAACGCTTGCTTGCTGCTTGATTATACCTATGGATTCGTATGTTAAGTTCCCTTCCATTAATATTTCATTCAGTGAAAGGGATCTATTAGTGGTACACCGATACTAGTTATAAAACCGTAATACGTCTGGTTAATATGTTATGATTTTATTTCGCATTGGTCTAGTTTGAAATACATGCTGTTCTGGTTCTGCATTTCTTAATTTCCCATGTTTCTATCGCTTGATGTTCCAATTAGTTTTTTTTTATATATATATATTTTATCTTTTAATTATGTAGATCAATCGCATACTTCATATTTTTTTGTAGTAAACAATGTTTAAGAAATTTGTTTCCATTTTGAGAATGAGAATGCAGAAAGAATGGCTGAACTTTGCAGGTTGTTCCAATTAGTTTGTCATGGCTTCATGCACTTGAAGAGTAGCATGATTAATTTTCGTAGTTAATCGGTCCCCCAAATCTCAATCGTAGTTTCCTGCCTTGTACGGCAAAGCATCCGTGGCGCAATGGTAGCGCGTCTAACTCCAGATCGGAAGGTTGCGTGTTCGATTGACGTTGGTTCAAATCCCTATGCATTGGGAGCGCTCTCTTTACGTCGGTGGAACTTCACTAGCAGTCCTTATCGTGCGAGAGAGATGCCCAATTTCGCCATTGTCATCGTTCTCGGTTGAATCGCAATCCATCTTGTCAGCTAGTGCCACGGGTTTTGTCTAAATCATTGAATGCAGACGGTGATAAAAAATAATTATTTTAAATAAAATTAATTTTTATAAAATAATGATAAAATACTTAAAAGAAAAGGTTAAAAAATAATTTCACACTTTCTTTTGTTGGTTTTCAGGCGGGGTTTCCACCGCACCCAAACCCCCCCCCCCCCCCCCCCCCCCTGAATCAATGCCTACAAAGAGCACACAAGATCCACAGCATATAGACAGCTTAGATATGAATTGATTGTTTCTTCTATTTTCCTCAACAACACAGATTATGTATTCTTTCCAGACAGAATTGCAGGATAAACAAATCACTATTAAGCACGCGTACGAATACAAGAACTCCATTTCTAGAATAGGCATCGACAATGGATTGCTTAACAATATATCAAGGGTATCATACAAACTGTACTGGTGAAGGCTAAAAAGAATTAACAATTTCTATGACCAAAGATTCGAAACTGAACCCGAATGGTAACTCCACGAGCAAGAATGTCCTGCATTTCTGATTCTATTTGGGATAATTTTGAGCATCCTCATGACGAAACGAACCGGCAATGTTCCTCAAGTTGCAACAACAGATCAATCAATCTTCACTGATGAGTAGATGAGCCTTGTGAACCAGAAGCAAGCATAGAAACCAATTGTACCCGTGAGCACGAAGAATGCATAAGATACAATCAACATGTACCCAAAGTACAAAACTCCGGATACTGGCTTTGTGATCTCAAGCTTTGTGAAGAAGTAGAAGGCAGCATAGAGAAAAAGGTAAAGTGCTGAAGAACCTGAAGTCAAGTATGACCTCCACCACCATAGGTAATCCTCGCTGCACAGCTGGAAGTAGCAGAGAACAACTGTGATCTCGGCACAAGTGACAATAAGAATGACAAAGACAATGAAGAGGAAGCCAAATATGTAATAGAACTGATGCAACCATATTGAAGTGAGGATGAAAAATAGCTCAATGAAAACAGCCCCAAATGGAAGTATGCCACCAATGAGGATGGAGAAGGATGCGTTCATGTACCAAGCCTGTTCTGGTATTTGCCTTGGGATCTTATTAGTTTTCACTGGATCCTCAATTGCTGGCTTCTTAAAACCAATAAAACTACCCACGAAAACAAGCGGGACTGAGATGCCAAACCATAATAATACCAGAGCAAACATGGTTCCAAATGGCACTGCCCCAGAGGATTTCTGGCCCCATATCAGAGCATTCAAGACAAAGAAAATGGCAAAGACAGTTGCAGGGAACATAAAAGCCGTTTTGAGTGTAATTGTCTTCCATTCTGTTCCCTTGAACATTTTATAGAGACGAGCTGAGGAGTACCCGGCGAACAGGCCCATGAAGACCCAGAGTAGAAGCATGGCTGTCATTAACCCACCTCTATTTGAGGGAGAGAGGAGGCCGAGGAGAGCAAAGATCATGGTAACAAGAATCATACCAAAAAACTGCACCCCTGTTCCCACATACACACAGAGTAAGTCAGAGTTTGTTGGAGGCCTGAAAACATCCCCATGGACCAGTTTCCACCCTGTCTCCTCTTGAGCTTCTTCTTGGGTTTCTAGTTGGTTGTACTTGGAGATATCCCGATAAAGAGTTCGCAGCATGATCATGGCCACCATCCCCGAAAGGAAAAGAACAATCATCAAAGAATTAACAATTGAGAACCAATGGATCTGATCATCAGTCATCAGAAGATAGGAATCCCAGCGGGATGCCCACTTTATTTCACTTTCCTGCAAGACAACAATAAGGAGCAAGTTGATTAAAAAGAAAGAAATAAAATCAGACAGACTAGCCAAACTGTAACAAGCAGCATGCATTCTCATTTTACGAAGAAGTACGAGGCATGACCTGGAACTCCACATCATATGTAAATATGATCTCATTATTTTCATCAACCTCTTGAGGATATTCAGAACTAGTAACTGCACGTTTTGCATGAGGATCACAGGTTGTTAGACGGGTCTTCTCATTCCACTTACCCTCATATTCATGCTTAACACTGCATTCATCAAAAGAATTTGCTATAAAATATAGAAAATATCGCTAACATAAAGTACAGGTAACAGATATGCCTCTGTCATAAAGAATAAAAAGTTATAACCTGAATGGTTTGACCTCAAATCCAACAATCCTTGCAGTATCTGCCAGTGGATCCTTGTGATATTTGACTGTAAATGTCAAGTGATTGTGAATAAAATGTTTTTCTTCCTTGCTCTGCATGTACAAACAGAAAAACCAGCATTGTTTGCATCAGCACATTGCAAAATATTAAAATTATTCTAAAAAGTGCCGACCAATCTAGCACTTACCCCAGCATACAGTCCTCTGAGACCGACATGAAATCCATGCTGATACACTACAGCATTTTCTTGATCGGGCCTTCTTATGGGAACAACCAATGGAAGGTTATCCAAAATCCTGTCACAAACACACCATACAAATTAGTTGCTATTCAAAGAAGAAATGGAAGGCTATAATTAAGATTTCCTGAATGAGAGCCTCACATGTTAACCCGATACTCATCATTGATCTTCTCCTTGAATGCCTTCGCAGTTTTCTTATCAAGAATTTTACGACATACAACATTGCACATTTGAGGTTCTCTCATTTTAAACTGCAAATAGATAATCCTGTCAATCACTGAAAAACCAAAATACAGTAAACAGACATAAAGATATGGTCTTGAAGTCCAAACTCACCACATAAGGAGAGTTTTCAATTCGATCACCACGAAGGACTTCCCCGAGATTCTCTGCACTGTCAACTATGTGTTCAGGGTGACAATAAGGTAAGGAATAGTAGGAATAAGGAAGTTGTGTTTTAGTTGAAGTCAGCTTATTCACTTTCACCAACAATGGATCCCCCTGCATAAATGAACAGAAAAAAACATTGAATAAAACTACATTAAACATCAGTTTGGTTGAATCAAAGATCCTGGAAGTTGATTATTGAGCATGAGAGACTCGGTTAGCTTTATTCAATGTTAAAATTTCTAGCCAAACTGACAATTGGAAGTTTAGAACTTGTCGTATTGATAATAAATAGGCAGCTTTAAACTAAAGAAAACTACAGAAACTTATCAGACAACTTCCATAGAATCATCAAATCTAAATTCACCTAACCAAAATATCGGTTCTAGAGATCATAAAATGCAGACCCGAATAAAACCCAATAACACAACAGAAAATCCAAGCCAACCCAAAGATCCGGATTACATCATGATGATGATGCTGCATACTTCAACATTCATGCATGCATGCAAGCATATACGCATGGGAGGAAACTGACCTTCTGGAAATCTTCAGGGGCAACACCGGGGAGATAGAAGCAACGAGCACCAAGGAAGAAGAAAGCAAACAAGCATAAAATCCATGCAAGGTAAAACCTATGACCCGCCATGGGTTTTGCCCGGATCTAGATCCGATTACCCGGATTCCCACTTTCCCTGTATTGAAAACTGAACTAAAAATGAAAGAAAAGAACAGAAAAGAGCCTGCTTTGCTTTGGTGTTGCTGTTGAGTTGAATTTTCTTGTTTGTGAGGGAAGAAATGAAGAGAGAGGGAAAATGGTGGTTTGTTGGGAAGAACGAGAGTAAGCCAGGTGACGAGAAATATATGTTTAATATACAGGAACCTCTAGACACGAACCGTTGGATTTAAATTCTCTGATTTTGATGTACGGTCTTGATTTTGATCAGGTGACTTTGACGGTGACGCTCCTTGAACATTACGGTATATTTCACTCTTTCTTCTTTTGGCCGGCAGCTCCTTCATTGTCGCACTCGCACCATTATTTTTCAGTTAACATCGAAAATTGATTTTTGTTTAATTATAAATAATTGCATAAAAGACAGTCTTTTTATGTAGTCGTATAAGAGAAAGGTAAATATCGAAACGTGAATTTTTTATTTGTAGAATTTTGACAGTTTAAAAATAAAAATATATTTATTTGAATTGATTCTTAAAATCGAAAAGTTAAAATTCGGATAAAACTCAAAAAAAAGAAATGGAAGAAGCCATAATCAGAAACATGTGTTTTGTGTTTGTGTCGGTCTCATTCTCAATCATAAAATTAATGAGAAAGAAAAAGCTGCTGCAGATTGAGGAGCCCATTTTTTCCATCAAATTTTCCCGGGAAAGGAAAATTGTTAACAATGTGGATGGTGTTGGTGAGAGTGACATCCTAACAAAGGAAGGCCAAAACCCACAATAATGTGTACATTTCCATCTGTATTTCTTTAATCCAATGGAGTTTGTAGACATGAATAATGTCGGTGTTATGAGGTTTGTCGTTGTTCCGTTTGAGTGCCATAAATGGTTGCTTTACAATAACGGTTCTACCACTGCTGTTTGAAGTCCTAAGCAAAGGCTAGCACGGATCTTCACTTTCTTTTCTCAGCAAACGACAAGATCATCATTCTGCTAAATCTTAACCATTTATTCAAGCTCATCAACCACAAAGACATGAATGGTGATGGATCATCACTCGTAGATCTGTGTATGCACGGTAATCAAAACCCATGCAATACTTTAAAGAAATAAGTATTAAAGAAATCATGTCAGTACTTGTTTGTATTAAGTTAATAAGCATTAATAAGTTGGTCATTAATCAATCTCTAGATTAGGTACGATTTCTGAAGTGTGCTTAAGGCGTTGGATCTACCTTCTTGTTTACTTGACAACTGTCATCAAGGTAAAACATTTTCTTCAAAGGCAAAATCTCTCTTTCCCAACATGACATCTTCTGGCTAGTTGTCCCAAATTTATGTGTTTAAAACTTCATCACCATGCTAAATATGAATCTTATCTGCGTTTTTGAACTTACAAGCTTATTACCCTTAAATTCATTAATTAAAATAGGAAGTTACCAACCAAGACAATCTAACGGTTATTATCCCTTTTTTAAAGGAATTGGATTCGAGATTCAATTCTCTGATCATCTTGTACCTCACTACAAACCAAAAAGAGTTGCTTGGTAAGTGATGCATCCAGCAATAGGATAAAAGGGCCTTATGGAAGATAATTGTCAGTTGAAATCACTGGAGAGAGTTCCAGGTAACATAATCTAAGCCTTTTGTTTAAGTCTAAATCCCCCAGAAATTTTTGGTCTAGGATACAAGTCCAGTTAGATTCTTTATCTGAAGTATGCTTAAAAATTTCTGAGGACCATAGATCAAGAATAATCCATCAACTATTGTTGAAGCAGCTTGAATGATCAGCATATAATTGTAGCATAAGCTACAAGCTGATTGTTAAGATCATAGAATAGATCCTGGATTCAGACAAGCAATAATTTTTCAGGAAGTGAAAAGAAGTGGGTTTCACAAGTTAAGTTTCATCAAGCTAGAACAACAGGTCATTTCCAGAACCAAAAGAATGAAATTTCAGAAAACAAGGTTCACACAACAATTGCCCATTCTTTTTCCACATATGCCTCCATTGCTCAGACCATAAAATCGAGAATAGAAAGTAACCTAAGTTATTGACCTGAAAACACACCAGCCGGAATCAATTTCAAAATGCATTCTTCACCTTTTTCCCGTCCCTTCTGGCCATGAGAATTGAGAAGACAATGTCAACAGCTGAAAATACTGTAGAGCCTCAAATGATTCATGATTGAGACAGATATATATTCCGTTGAGCACAGACAATATGGCAATCTTCAAAGAAGAGAGAAAACGGAGTAGCTTATAAACAAATAGCATTCTAGTTTTCCTCTTGTGTTCCTGTAGGTGGTTCTATTGATCTCACAGTACGTGGAAGCAGAAACTCGGCAAATATAGGATAGTGTGAGGACGGGTAGTAACCATCCATGTTATCATTGACCACTTCACATAAAACGGGTACTAGAGATCTACCCCTGAAAAGAATCCAGTCTATGTGTAGATCCTGAGTTTGGCGGTCCCAACAGAGGCAGAGTGCTCTAAAAACCAACTTAAGGAATTCAAGAGTTCCCTGCTTGTCACCTGGAGGCAAGAAGTCATAGTTAAGTTCTAGCATCATAACACCTCACTACCAAAGCAGCAGTTTGAGTAAGAAGTATACCTTTGAAGCCATGATAAGTGCGTATAAGGGAACCATTTTTCCTCACTCGGGCATTAGGCCACACGTCCCTCATGTCCCCGACCACACCATGCTCTCTGCATAGATATAATAGAAACAGGCCAGTAGCAAAGAAGTCAACCCCCTATCAGGAAGAAGATTAAGTGCAGATGTTTTATTGTAGTAAACCTAATGGAAGCAACATTTGAATTTGCTTCGACATGAAAGAAAATAACTGGAGTGGTGGATTCCTTAGTTTGTTCCTTTGAAGGTACATATGTGTTATGAAACAGCTAACAGGTTTTGTACCAAACAAAATACCTTGATCTCCCGAGAAGAAAACGCCCCGTTGTTGATTCCTTCTCTGTGTTAAATCCTCCACAGTACACAACTGGTAAACTAGGTGGTAAGGATGCAATATGTTGCCATGTAAGCAAAGCACTTCGTCTACGAGCACGAGGACTGAACTCATCCATGTTAGTATTTACTATCTGAAATGAGAATCCTGGCGGTTCAACTCCTTTAAGTTGGAATGTGTGGGCATCATGTTAGGGAAACAGAGGAACAAAATGGTTTCTATGAATACAAGTGGTAACAGCAACTGGAACTTCATATAATAGATGATTAAAACGGTACACTGAATAAAGAAGGATATAGCCCATGTTGCAATACATGGAACTACAGAACCCCATGCTGTGCTCCCAGGGACAGAAGGTGATTCCGACAACCAAAAAGTTCCACCTTCAATCAGCTCTACCTTCAATTAATATGAAAAGAATGTTAACACACTCTATACCAGAATACTTGATCATAGAAATCAACAAACTACTAAGATACCTTCTCCTTGTCATAGAAGATTGTGCAATGATCATCTGAAGTGTCCTGGGGCCCTTTTCTTGATATTCCAAACTGATCATATCCTAGAGAATGTCAAAAACCGAAACCATCCGTGTTTAGTATGAAAGAATTAGGGTGTTCACACAACAACGAAAGATAATCACATTCCGCTCTGCTAAAATTGAATCACAAAAAAGATAAGAGTTTGAAACAAAATTATTGGCAAATATTTTAATCATTTCATCATCAAATCAATGTTTAAAATAACTATAGAATTTTAAGAACATCATTCAAACAATGTTATCTTGTTGGTAAGGGGATTTACACAGTTGAAAAGAGAAAAAGCAACAACTGACATGCAGTACAAGATGAAGGATGCCCCATCGCCAAACTGCAAACCTTCATGATGAAGCACATGAAGAAGAAAATTATGACTCAAAACTCAGGAGGCCTGAATGACCCAACATTGAAACTTAACGGAAAGAAACTATTGGCCAAGCAATCAAACAACACCAAGCTGAGACAGAATACTTGGTTTTCTATTTTACATGCACAAAAAATAAAATGAACATAGTAGAGTTTATGTATTTTCCACACAACTCTTGACCGTGCACTACTTCTAGATCATTTACCTTCAAGCAAGAAGGCGGTTAGCCATTCCTCAGGCTCCTTTCAATCTGTCATGGTCATCAGAGTGTCTACTCTTAAATATATTTCCCTCTCTCGTTCCAATTTTTCTATGGTTAGATGCCACACTTCGTGAATATTTAATTAAGTTACTGAACACTGACCTAGCCTTTGGCCTTAGAAAAAGGAAGGAAAAAGAAAAGGACATTTACAGCATTACCCAATTCAGTCTAGGGGCACTCAGCATTCCATATTTCACCCATCAAAATACGTTTGATACCTCATTCCTTTACATGATATGTTAACTGTGTGTGTGTTTTTTTTTTCTTGAGCGTCATATTTGAACTTCTCTAATTGAGCAATGCTTCATTTCAGGGATGCATATTCACATGGTAAATTTTAGATATAAGATAAGAATCCCTTTCTGTTAATCTCCAACCAGAAAGTGGAAAGATTGAACTCAACCTGCTTGAATGCAACATATTTACACCCCTCACAGAAGCAACAACAACAAAAGGCAATGCATAAATCTAAAACTCTAATCTAACAATCTTGCTTTGTTTGAATGTACATGTAGATTGTCTATCCAGCAGTAATACCTGGTTCTCACAATTACACGCCTAAATAATGCAAATCAGATTATCTAAATTATTTCACACTATGGCATCAAGTAGTAAAGTAAATATCTAACGGTACATACTCCTCATCATCCACAATTATCAAGTACTAAAGTTATTCAAAATTTTAATCCTAGCTAGTTAGATATGAGTGTATGACTAATAGACTATCACTATGAAGCTCAACATTAGGTGAAGAGTAGGAAGGTTGAATGATGATCATGGAACAACATTACCTGGCAATCCTTGCTGAAGATAATCCAGTTGAGATTTTACACCTGAATGCAAATAGCAAAGAATAATGAATAACAATAACAAAAAGCACAGAAACTAATGAAAAACCAATGAAATAAACCCAGATCAACCATATAAAGCAAAGAATTGCACGACCCCAAATTGCTTAAACCAGCTTAAAGCACTCTCCAAAATATAAACCCTTATTCAAAAAAAACCACACTTTATATTCAACAAAGTTTCTATTCAACAAGCAATCACTTTTAACAGCAAAACTCTAAGCATCTCCTCAAAGAACAAAAACCAGCCTCCAAAACTCAAATCAGGAAATACCTAGACTATCCAAAACAAGAAAACCACAGCGACAAGGAAGATCCAATGCATAGATAAACAGAAGGAAAAAAACAAAGAAAGCTTAATGAGAGGCATACCTTGTTGAGTACAAAGAATGATAGGGGAGTAACTAGTGATGACACTAATGCACAAATCCCTCCTTTTCTCCCACGAATTTGGGCTGTCTTCCGATTGATCTTCATGCAGATTAAATGTCAGAACAGTCAAAGACACGCTCATTTTTGAAAAGCAAGAAAGAATTTCTCTTTTTCTCTTTCAATCTACTGTTATCTGCAAAAACTATATGATCATTGATCAAATAACAAAACCCATAGTAAAAAAAAAGCTAAAAAAAGGTTGGGTATATTCCATGCTTGTGGGTATCGCTGTATTGGCTAGAGTGAGGATTTTAGCGGTACAAAGAAAAAAGATTTGATGGTTGAAATGTTTGGGAGAAAGAGAGACAAAAGCCGAGAGAAACTCAATTATGTCTGAACGCAGACAGCAATACTTCCAAGTATTACTGCGACTTGTTAGTACTTCGTACAAAGGAGGTTTTTCTATTTTTATTTTTGGTTTATGGTTTTTTTTTTCAACTTTGGATTGCGTGAAAGTTCTGTTTTTGTGGTCTTTTTCTCAATCTTTGATGGCTTTTCAGGTTTCCGGTCCAATCCAACCTCACCTAAAACAGGTATTAGCGGTAATAGTAGACTAATAGTAAGCAAGCTTGGCTTACCATTTCACAAAATATTAACATAATTTAATACAACACGAGTATAAATCATATATATATGAATTGGAAGTCTAATTAAAGTGATAAATTAACATAATTTCCAAGATTATACAAACCCTTTGATAGAGAGGAAGGTACTGACTCTTAAGATTAGAGTACTCTGATGTCTGAACAAAGCAAGTATTGTCCTCTACTTTCCACATTTTTAGGCTTATGTTTATCCAAGTTCTTCACTTTACCAAAGACTTTTAACACCCAGGTTCGAAAACAATCATCCAAAAGCATGACAAGGAAAAGAAGCTAGATTTAAGGTTTTTTCCATTAAGAAACATATAGTTCTAACTTTACTGTAACGACCCCAAGATAGAACTATCCTACTCCACCTCATTCCCCTTCATCACAACATGTTTTATTCATGAAATATATCTCACAGAACCCGACAACCTCAGAAAGGTTTTTCTCGTTGTCCCTCCTCCATCCTCATAGTTGTCGCTATGGCATGCTCCAAGCATCATTTAAGAAGAGTTTTTCAGAACCCATTCCACCAAAGTTGAGATGCCAAATCCGGTTGCTGCACGCTTCTTCTCATTCCAGACAGGGCCGGCAATGTCAATGTGCATCCATTCTACTTTCTCGTCAACAAACTGCAAAAGCACAGTTAAACAATCATATTCCGCAATGAGTTTCTATAGTGGAGATTGGAATATCTGTGTTATATACAGACAGTGAAATGTCAAAAGAAAAAATCACATACCTGTTTCAGGAACAGAGCTGCAGTGATAGCGCCACCTGGACGACCACCAGTATTTACCATATCAGCAACTCCTGATTTCATCGACTCCCAATAGCTTTCCTCTAGTGGCATCCTCCACAATTTCTCACCACTGACCTCTGAAGCTTCGAATACCTCCTTTGCTAGATCATCACTGGGTGTGAAGACACCTAAAACAAGAAAAAGATTTCCAATGAATTGACAGACCTTGCATGCCCTTTTGCTTTCAATGGAATTACAACCAATGACATGATGAATGCAATGGCCATTCTGAACTGACTATGAATCAGGAAAGGATTTTCCATATAAAGAGGAAAATTGCTCATAATTACTACTACTAAAGTTTTAATTTTGAAAGTTGAAAAGGCAAATGAAAATATTCATTCATGACCCCTACTAAACATGTATTATTACATGTGTAAAACATTCAGATATCCTCTTGTTTCTCCAAACTTAATCATCATCCAGAAAAAGATCATAACAAGAGATGTATTCGAAATACTATTTTCCAAGAATTGTAGAATTCATATGTTATGCATTAACCTGCAATTGAGGGTCCAAGAGCAACAATACAAGCCCCGGTTAGTGTTGCCAGGTCGACTATCTGCAAAATAAGTGAACATAGTCTTAAAATGTAATTCTGATTATGTTTACAAAATAAGCAATGCACAATATCAGGTTTGCAATGGGCATCACATATTCACGATGTGCAGTGTTTGGCTATACCTTTTCAACACCTTGGTTGCAAGCATATACCAGAGCATCTGCAAGTGTAAGCCTGCCTTCAGCATCAGTGTTATTAACCTGCAATCAACATCATGAGCAATAGGTTATATATTAAAGACAATGAAGAAAGTCAACAGTTAAAATGTCAAGGAACCATGTAGTTCATGTATACCTCAATTTTCCTTTTTATTTTTTCTAAAATCGAACAAACTATACCTCAATTGTCTTTCCGTTTGAAGCTGTGACAATATCTCCAGGTCTCATACCCGTTCCACTTATCATGTTTTCACAAGATGCAACTATAAAGTGAACCTGCATATTATGACATTTCAATAAGTGACAGGCTAGATTCAAAGCAGAAGTTAGAAAAGCAAATGAAAATGAAAGAACATATAAACACAATAACAAAAGAATATTCATCCTTCACTCAGCCCTTCAAAATATAATTTTGAAAGGACATAGAGAAAGAGAGGTTGGAAGCAACATTACAACAATAGAAAAATGAGATCAACCAAATGACTTACCTCTACGCCAGGAGGTTTGATTTGTCCAAGGGCTTTTGCTGCACCAAGAACTGCTGCAGAGCCTCCCATGTCAAGTTTCATGAGCTCTATTAAGCAACCAGGTCCAGTCTTGATATTGTAGCCACCGCTAAGAACATTTAAGACAAGGATTCAAAACCTATAAATACACCGCTGGAATAGAAAAGAACAAGGAACATCCATTCCAACCACTCATGTCGAATAGATCCCAATAGCAATAGGAATGTAATAGATTGCACAAAGCATATAGAAAAAAGTGGGAAAAAAGAAAATGATATCCAAAGTTTTGTGGTAATACTTGAGATAAGCACATAAATAATGATCTGATGACAAGCCTGTCTATTTATTTAAAGCATTGCACCATAAAGTTCAAAACAAATATGCAGGCATGTCATCACTCATTCCCTCTCCTTGTTTTATTTCCTACGGTAACTGAATCATAAAATATCTTCCTGCTAGAATATTTTTGGAAGTACATATGAAATTACCTGTCAAAAGTTAATCCTTTTCCGACTAATGCTAACTTGGCTTTAATAGGTCCACTTAGGGGTTTGTAGCACAAATGGATGAAATGAGGGGGATTTTCAGATGCTGCAGCAACTCCTAGATAAGATCCCATCTTCAACTCCTTGCACTGCTCTACAGTCAAGATGTTTGCAGATAGAACATCGCTGTACAAGGAAGCAATCTTTGAAGCCTCTGCTGCTAGCACGGCTGCAGCATAAAAAGATACATTAGATCAAAATTTTAAGAATTATCTCATCTTTCTTGAACAAACCAATTATAGCCCCATGCCCCCATCAAAATGATATACTCACTGGCAAGCTAGAATTGAGCTTTCTAATTATGCCCTAAGGCATAAAATTAAAAAAAAAAATCATCCTTACAATTAACTGTAAAAAGAAAGGATTATTGACAAAGCTTGTACGAACCAGGGGTAAGCACATTGGCTGGTGAATTCACAAGCTCTCTTCCAAATATTATAGCAGAAGAAACATCTTCAGCATACTTGAGCTTCTTCTCCAGCTCTGGCCCAGTTCCAAGACCAAGAATATCCACAGATTTAAGCTGTGGTTTCTTTGACTCTGATTTGTATCTATTATCTTCATGTATTCCCAGCACCGTCCCTATCAGAATGCAAACCATTCAACTAAGATCAACTTCAATCTTCGGAATAACTACGTTGTTGATCACAAACAAAGAAATCATAAGAGCATTACCAGATGCTATAGCTGAAGCAGTGTTGAGCTTTGACTCATTAGAGAGCCCTTCTGAAGAGGCAAGGATGACAGCCACACTACTGGCTTGAGCAGTCTTTGCAGTTGCAGCAACAGCCTCACCAAGCCCGCGAAAAGCAGCTGGAGTCGAAGCTGACTGTCCAAGACCGATCAAACCAACCCTTTTGGAGCCAAGGCCGGGAAGTCTAAGAACTACCGACTGGCCAGCTTTCCCTGTGAAATCCTCCTCAGAAGAGGCCTCAGCTAAGAGACCACCCAACAAGCCATCTAATTTTTTCAAAATTGAGTTTTGAAACTTGGAGTTTTCATCCTTGGTCATGTCTTTCTCAGTGACCCCAACTGCAATTATGTCCCCTTTCCATTCTTCCACACTGATCTCTTTTGCAGCAAAAGAGATCTTTCCAGCATTTTTCACAAAAAGACAACAGCCATTTTAGTATCATTTTTTGGTATTTATTTCACCAAATTAAACACACACAAGCAAAACAAACTTTACATATTAAGACCATAAATGAATACAAGGATCTGAGTTAGATGATCTTATCATATAAATATTAAAAACTGACGATCCAAACCTAGTTAAAGAATCAATCCATAATCAAAGCCTCAAAGGTCAATTCTTTAAGAAACAAAATTATCTACAAACAATTAACAAAAAGTTCACTTCTTTTAGAAAGATATTTTTCCAAAGGTTAAAATTTTTCAACCCAATAAGTCAATCAAAACAGAATTTTGCTTCAACCCAACACAGAAAAAAGCTTACCTTGGGGTGTTCGATGTTGGCTGGCTGAGTAAGGCCAAGGGTGGCGCGAGCGAGAGTGTGTGCCATGAACTTGGCTCTTCCACAACACAAAGGAGCAACTGCAAAAGAAAATCTAAGCCCAGATGAAGACCGTAACTTCGAGAAAAACAAAGCGGAAGTAGAAGGAGAAACAGATGAAGCCAAAAGAGACGTAGCCAAGGACGCTACAATGGAGGCGACCATGTTTCAGTGTGCGATAGTCTATGTATTTATAATGAACCTCCCTCAAAGCAGCTTAAGCTAAAGCACTTGAGTTGGTGGGTGCACTGTGCATTGGCAACATTTTCTCGGGCATCTCATCTCATCTCATCGATATTCCTACTTACTTTCACTCTATGGGTCCAGTCCAGTGTTACACTATGTTTGGATAAACATTAGTAAAAGAAAGGAATGGAAAAAAAAAGAATGCAAACTAAAGAAAAGGAGAGGAAAGAAAAAGGTACATGTACCCCTTGTTTGGATAGCTATAATTAATAAAGGAAAGGAAAGGAAAGTAATCCTAACAATCCTTGTTTGGTTAAACAATGGAAAGGAAAGAAAATGATTTATTATAATACTTTTTTTTCAATTATAACCATTTTTGTTTTAAATTTTATAAGATAATAAGGTTAAATTTGATATTCTACATCTCAAGTTTCCTTTCCTTCCCCTTTACCCCAAATTGGGGTTTTAAAAAATTGAGTAACTCAAGGGAAAGCAAGGGGTGCTCACTCCCCCTCTCTTTCCTTTCCCTTGCTAAAAAATCTTCCCAAACAAAAAAAAGGTTTACAACTTTCCTTTGTTTTACTTTCCTTTCCCTTCCCCACCCTCAATCCAAACATAGGCTTAGTCTTTGTTCCTTTGCTTTTTCGGCCTTTGGTTTAAGACTTTGCTGGCGCGGCGGGCGGAAAATGTCTTATGGTTCCTTGTCTTACGCTAAGAATAAAAGCATCGTCCTAGGATACTGCCTAATTAACCTTAAACTCAATAGGAATCTAACAAAAAGGGTCTAAATCTACACATAAATTGCATTAATAACTGTTTCCTCATGTTAAATTCTATTCATAATCTAACATTAGTTTAACTAAAAATGACATTGTTAAAAATAACAATAATGAAGTTTGAAGTCAGTGGTTTAAAATAGGTCAATTCTATTCCATTTTTATGCCATTGTTGCATCATTGCATAAACACGATTTATGACTATGTTAAGTACATAACTGGGAAATAATGAAAAAAAGTTAATATATACTAAAATTTGAACTTTATACTTACTTACTAAATGTCACTGTTTAATTTCAGTCAAGATTTTGAAATTGCTAAACCACGATTACTAATTGACTTTACTAATATTGTGGTTCCATAAAAATCTTAATATATTTGCTATTCTTTTTATACATAACACACACATTAATTTTATGTATGTAACTCGAAACAATGATAAATGAAATACTTGTCGTTCAAATTGATGACATATTTAAATTGTGATTGTGAACATGTAAAGACGATTATTTACTTAAAATTAGACTCGTCTAAACAACATTAAGCCCAATAATCAATGAAATTATATGAGATTAGATAGATAGTAAACAAAAGGCACAATTAATTTCTTTATTAGAGGTAGATCGCACAAGTGTGGGTTTCAGTAGTACCTACACACACTAAGCAGAGTTCTGCTCCTATGTACAAAAAAAAAAAGCACAATTAACTATTTATAAGAATCATGCTAATTATCGAAAGTGGGTAGGAATTTACATGATAATAATAAAATAATAAAAAATGTGATATATATTAAACTAAGCAACGAAAATATATTATTAAAAATATTATATCATACACTGTAGTAGAATCTAAAATTTTGACAGACGAGATTAGCAAGTTAACAAATAACTCTCGTAATATATAAAAAAAAAACTAAACATATAATAACTTTTCAATTTCATTTATAAAATTAAAAAAATTTACTATAAAAAACGAACTCATTATAAAACTATAAATGAAAATTCTTATTCGATAAAAAAAGGGCGTTGTCCTATGCGTCAGTTCAATCTCATGCCGTTGAAAGCTCCAACTTGTGTTTGGTCGGGCTTCAAGGGAGCTAGCCCAAATAATTTAGGCCCAACCAACGTAGCCTGCATCACGCGCCTAGCACCCGCTCACCGCCGATAGGTTGTATACAGTTGATTTTCCAGAAAACCCCACGCTTCTGTTTTCTTTTCCGCCAAGCTAAATCCAAAAAAAAAAAAAGAAGCCTGTAAAACGTCCATTCAGTGTCAAATTGAAGGAAGAAAAAGATAATTAGAGAAAAGGGAAAATGGTTGGTGCAAATCTGAAATCGGAGACAATGAAGCTGATGGAGAAGAGAAGCGGAATGGAGGCTGAGATGAACGCTATCATCGAGCAACTCTGTCAGCCTGGGGGTCCTGGTCTCTGCGGCAACCTCGTTGATTCCGAAGTATTTTCTTTTTTCTTTTAATCCATGTACTTTAATTTCTTTGATTTTGTTACTGGGGTTCAAAGTTCCATTGTTTTTGGTTTCCTGAGATTAGGGTTTTTGTAATTTTCAGGGGTTTCCTCGGGCTGATATTGACATCCCAGTTGTCCGAGCACAACGACATCGTCTTGCTGGTATTTTCCTTTTTCTTTATTATTCGTATGATAGAATCAGCGCATTTGAGGAAGGTTAGTGTAAACGAAGTTAGCATTTTTTTTTGGCATTTCAATTGAGCAGAATTGAAAAACGACCACAAGGAAATTACAGAGAAAATAGACGTAAATATTCAAGTTCTGCATTCATCAAGACTCACTTCAACCCCGAAAGATTCAGGTTAGTAGCTCAATTTCTTGCACCATTTGGTTATATGAATGATATTTTTGCTGTAACCAGTCAATTAGCTTATGTTTTCACCTTAACAGATACACTCTATGAAATTAGTGCTAGAAAAATGAAAGGGTAGCGTCTTCTATACACTGAAACTTTCTGTTTTGTTGGTAGTAATTTGGCTGTTACTTGATAGGTGTTGAAACGAATGAAAATGCATCCATTGTTAGTGCCGGTGCATCTGCATCCTTGCAAAACCTTGTTTTGAGAGATTCTCCGAGTGCCAATGATGTGGATATGGTTTCTAGCGTACCCTTTGCAATGGTTGATGAAATAGCAGATGCGTCCCCAGCATCAGAGGATGGTTTACAACTTGGAGACCAGATTGTGAAATTTGGTAATGTGAAAGCTGGTGATAATTTGATGCAAAGGCTTGCTTCTGAAGCTCAGGTTAATGAGGGTCGCCCAATACCTGTCATAATTATGAGACAAGGTGCAGTAGTTAATCTAATGGTGACTCCTAGAACATGGCAAGGCAGGGGTCTGCTTGGGTATGTCATATCTTCTTCATCTCCTCATTAGTAGTTGGTTTAAACTACAGATCACATCATTTTATCAGTACCTTGATTTGAGATTGTTGCTCTGGAAGCTACTTAAATTAGTGAAAAATGACTGCTATCGGTTCCAAGAAAATGGTTGAGGCCTGAAAATCATGATTAATCCTGAACAATAATACTGGAAGTCTTGTATATTATGTACTTATGCAATTAAGTGGGAGAGACAAGTGGTTTTATGTATTATTGCTGCATTAGTCTTAAAAAGTTATCGCTTTTCATATGCATGAACTGAAAACCTAAATTGCTTTAGTGCTGCTGCTTATATTCTGTTGAATATTTACTAATTTGTAGTTAATGTTGGATAATTGCAGATGTCATTTTCGTATCATGTAATTTTGGCTCATCAATGGAGCAGAATATGGCAATTTGGTTGCTTTTATTCATCTGTTGCAAGACAATGCTCCTGTAGGCATGTTGAGATGACTTATCTTTTATCCCTTTATATATACTTTGGACTCATGGAGGATATATTCCAAATGTTTTGTTTTTGAGTGATCTTTGTTTTTATTGCGCCCTTAAGATGTTCCCTTTACATTCTTTATAGCTTTTAGATGGATTCTCTAAATGCTCTCTCCCTATACTTCTGAAGTAAGGGACAATTACAGCTGGTATCGTTTCTCTTGGCATTTAATAGAACATCATGCAATTATGGAGATGAATAAAGTCAATTTCTGGTAGATGTTGAAACCACTACCAAACCAAATCTAAATTGCTGATTTTTCAATTAAATGATTAATCAAGTTGTTGTTCTTGTGTGACAATTCTTCTGGGGAGGAATCTCTCAATGTTAGCTGGTGAGTATATTTAAAGGAACATGGCAAACTCAGCTCATCACTAGTAGTTTGTCATTTTGAAACTTAGACTGTCATTCTCCCTCAAAGCTTGAATGTGCTTGCATGGAGATCTGATGCTTACGTATTGGCTAGGAGAGATTTATCCTAGGCAGGATCTTCGAAAGACGAAGATGTAAGTACACTATCTATAAACCTTATTGATAGCCGACATATAAATCAAAAGAGGTATGATAACTTGGTGTATATT
This sequence comes from Heritiera littoralis, assembly GCA_031772115.1. NCBI lineage: Eukaryota > Viridiplantae > Streptophyta > Magnoliopsida > Malvales > Malvaceae > Heritiera > Heritiera littoralis. The sequence goes on from JAPDPK010000003.1 coordinate 1,752,030, forward strand.
TTCACTTTCTTCTGCTATACTATATACAGTATTTGTCAATAGAATGGCAAAACCAGAGCCCCACTCCCACAAGAGGTCAAATGCCTCACTCATATAAATTATAATCTGCTCTCTTTTAGGTCCACATTAAGATCAACTACTCAAGGGCATGGAAATCAAATACGAGTGTTTGGTAAGAAAACTTGATTCCTTCCCTCCTGTTTGATGCCTCCCACTTTCATATCATAACCACTTCAGATATATATATATATATATATATATATATATATATATATATATATAGCATTAGAGAAAGAGTAAAGGAAAATCGAAGGGATGGACAAAGCCGAGTAGGGGTAAGAGAATAGTATGTTTTTGACATGTGAAATTGGTTAATAGCTTACTAGGTTAGGTTACTAGGTTTAATTCTATGATTATGTTTGCTTTTCATTTGTATTTTCACTGCTAGATTTTTTCTGAAACACTGAAATCCTAGACCTTTGATATGTATGTATGGGTAAGGCAGTGGATTGTGAATGTGGCATAGAAAAATGGGTTCATCATATTATTCTTGTTTTTTTTATTTGAGCAACACCCTACACCACAAAGGTTAGAAATATTAACCCAACTTAAAAAAGTTGAATGATTACTCACCTAACAATATAGGCTTTTCTTTTGTGCAAAGTAAGTAAAAAATGAATAAAAATCATGGGTGTTCAGATTTGAACTTTTAAGTGAATGAAAATCATTTGTCTTTCAATCGTCACTCGAATCCATTGAATGCTCGGTATATATCAAGGAAATGGTGGTGCTGCAAAATGACAACTGGTAACAGCATGAGTTTTATTTCTTTCAAAAGGTAAAGCAGGCAAAGCGGAGAAAGTTTTTTGTTTGCTGAAATCCCACGTTTTCTTTGAACCTTATTGCTTGAGCAGAGACAGGCGAAGCTGTCAATGAAGGCTGAAGATTGAAGTTGTCTGCTTAGTTCAACCCGGACTAGAAAACTCAACTAAAAGGACTTAGTTCCCTACCTGGGCCAGTGGCCTGCTTGGGATACGTACACTTACAATTAATAACCATTGTCTTTCTCGTCAAATGTATCTGCCAAACACGACAAAACAACAGGGTTTACTTGGGTCTTTCACAGGATGAAATCTCAATCCAGAAAAGTGAAATGTACTCTTTATATGTTAGGATTTATATACTATGAATTAATAATGTATAATTAGGTTGACATCTCATCGATAGATCTTTATATGCAAATATAAATAAATTTTTTTAATTTATCAATAAAAACTTATTGATGAAGTATTAACTTCTGATGCATTGACAATGTATAAAAGTTATACACTATCAATGTATCATATACAAACTCTATATCTTAACCTTCACAAACCAAAATTCATGATACAAATTAAGGCAGACTAAATTTCAAATCAGGTCAATTTCAATCACACTTTCCCTTTCTTATTCACCTTCTATAATTCCAAAGTAGACTTGTATGGTTTATTATATTTTTTTCCGAATAATCAAGATTCAAAATTTTCAAATAATAAAGAATATTTGAATAGATTCAAATAAATTTATTATTTACTATATTTAATGAATTTATGAAAAGTTATTTTTTCGTAATTTTTTAGCTGAATGTATTTAAATAAAAAATAAAAACGATAACTAAAATTGTTGATTGAGTGGAAACCTCATTTTCTCACCAGCTGAGATACATGAAGTGAGAAAAGAAATCTCAACTAATAAATTTTAAAAAGCAAATATAATTTAAAAAAAAATTCAAAAAAGGTAAAAGAGAGTCCCAAAGTAACCGGAAATAACAGGTAATAAACCGGTCCCTCTCAATTCTCAATAAAATACTGTAAACAAAAGGCCAATCTTCACTTCTCTCTCTTTCCACTCATTGGTTCTTTACTTCTCTCTCTAAATTATAGATATACTGATACAGCAATGCAGCGAGTGAATTTCAATTCTCATAGATCCAACCCATTTTTTTTCTTTTGTTTCTCTTCAAGTCTCTGATCATTTTTTCTCTGTTACCTTCCTGCATTTTCTCGGGAAAAAGAAAGTGGAAGAAAGTATGGAATTGCAGCAAATGTGTCAGCTTTTTTTCTTATGGGAGTGACCAATACGACAGAGTCTCAAAAACAAATACTACAAAAACTTTCTCTTTTGAGGTAACAAATACTCTCTCTCTCGTTTTCCACAATGCGGAGTAGAATCTCTGTTTTTCGAGGCTAAATTTGAATGCTTTAAATAAATATACAACGTGATCTCATTTTTCCGTTTTTTAACTTTAAAGTTTGAATCTTTATTCTCTGCTCCTTAAAAAGTTATCTTATTTTAGTTTTACTTTGGTTTGGGGTATTGGTTTTTAGGGTTTGGGCTGATTTTTGAAGACTTTGAGGTTAAGGGGAATGAGAGTTTTAAGAGTTCTGGATGGTAATGACAGATAGCAATGTGGGTTTTTGAGGATTTGAGTGAAGCTTAGAGTGGTAGAATTGTAAATTTGAGGAAGGTTTGTGGGGGTGAAAAACTGAGATCTGTTTTGGAAGCTTCCAAGGGGCTGATTAATGAACGTGTACTGTAAGTTCAAAATATCTATGCAATTCTTCGTGTTAAAGGATTTTTTTAAGTGCTTTAAGGTTTGTATTAATGAGAAATATAATGATTTTACTGGATTTTGTTAGAAGGTTTTGATAATTGTGAGGGTTGGATAAGGCAAGTTGAGGATTGGGTGAACCAAAGAGCTGGTAAAGTGGGAACTCAGTACTGCTTTGAGGTTAAAAAGAAGCTGAGATCTCGATAATTAGTGTTTATCTGATATACTTCTTAATCCATGTCCGGTGCTCCGAAATTGAGGTCAATGAATGTGGCCGATTCTGAGGCAAGGCCCGTGCTGGGACCTGCGGGGAACAAGGCGGGTTCATTGAGTGCAAGAAAACCAGCTTCAAAGCCTTTGAGAAAGGTTGAAAAGTCTCCGGTTGAGACCACTGTAGCAGATGAGAAAAAAGCCCTTCCATTGTCTACTGCTAATGCACTTTCTCCGAAAATGCATTCTACTAGTGCTCCTTCAGTGCTTCGTCGCCATGAGCAGTTATTACATTCTAATGTATCACTAAATGCTTCATGTTCATCCGATGCTTCCACGGATTCATTTCACAGTCGAGCATCTACTGGTAGATTGATTCGGTCCAATAGTGTAGGAAGTGGGAGGAAGCCATACCCATCAAGACCGAGAAGTGTTGTTTCTGATGGTGGTTTGGATTCGCCGCCTGATGGTTCACTTCAGAAGAAGAGATGTGCCTGGGTGACACCAAATACAGGTGTGTTGTTGTGTCCTCTAGTTTCTCAGTGTTTTGTCATGATTAACTAGAAGTTTTGCGTTAACATTTTCTTCGTAAGACTGGTTTCAATTCTAATAATAGCTGCCGAAGCTTGCTCTAAGTAGTTTAGAACCTATTTCAAGATCGCCGCCCAAACCCTGCATTACCTTCTGAATGTAAAAAGAATTATTTGGGGTGGCCATGGCCATAGGCTTTCGGAATAGGCTATACGTTTGTGTGGTTCTGCACTAAGAACAAAGCAATTCTTTGGATAATTTATTCTTTTCAAGTTCTTCGATCCCAAAACTGCAGTATTAGGTTAGGTTGGATTGATATGGTCATAGCGTGCAAGAAAGGTTCAGCTTCTAACCAAAGGAACCAACTAGGTGGCATCTCATTTTTTTAACTTCTGCAAAACCAAAATTGTGGCTTTTTTTTTTCCTTATTATTATTGCCAAACTTACCGTACTGATGGAAAACAGACTTCCTGATTCACATGTACACAATTCTCCAATTTATTGGTTTTATACAACCGAAACATTATGCACAAGATTTGTTATGTGAACCGAGGCAGTGAAACAAGTCATAAGGGTGAGTTTGCTTTATCATTTATGCGTTTTCAAATGGTAATTCTTTTGGGTTTGGTCTGGTTCATTCTAGTGCAACCCCATATTACGCTGACGGTTGATCAGAATCATTTTATCATCCCCAGACAATAGAGTTAGTGGAGCGACTTTGAATAAGAAGTTTGTCGATTAGTTGGTCCTTGGATTTTCCTAATCTATGAAAAAAATTGTCCTAGCATGCTTCTAGTGTATACAATGAATAAAGGTTGTAATTCAATACTATTTTTGTAGATTTTTATGATTTAAATCGAGGAATATTGCCTTGTATTTTATCTTTCTGACTTTACCCACAAACCATTTACTTGATATTTGTAAGTTTTGCACAATTAGCACCAAGTACATCATATGGCATTAATTGCATGAATGCAAGTTAGCTGCACATTCAGGCATTACGTTCAAAGTGAAAGACTGTCTGTCAGACTATTTCAATCCGTTAGGGGTTACATCTTCAAGTCATCCCTAATTTGGAGGGTATTTTATTCCATTTAATGGAGGAAAATGTTTCACTGTGGTTGCCTTGATGCTTTGCTTTTATTTCATCTTTTCTGCTGACTCTTTTTTTTTGGGGGATCAGATCCAAGTTATGCTGCTTTCCATGATGAAGAGTGGGGAGTTCCTGTACATGATGACAAGTAAGAGATCTCAGTATTACCTGTGTCTGGTTACTGATTAAAGGGGCTACCTATCTAATTAAAAATTTGTTTTCATGAGTAGTTTGCTTGATTTTTTTGTCTGCACGCAGGAAATTGTTTGAGCTGCTTGTGCTTTCTGGTGCATTGTCTGAACTTACATGGCCTGCTATCCTAAGCAAAAGGCACATATTTAGGTATTTTTCCCACAGAAGTTCCATCTTAATTCCCTTGAATTAGCAGACTCATTTCTGAAGTGCATCTTTTATTCAGGGAAGTTTTTGTGGATTTTGATCCTGTTGCTGTATCAAAATTGAATGAGAAGAAGTTAATAGCACCTGGTAGCATGGCTAGTTCATTGTTATCAGAACCTAAGCTGCGAGCTATCATTGAGAATGCACGCCAAATTTCCAAGGTAGATTCTCATTCTTCTTTTAATCATTTGTTAATCTTGGTTGCCATGAGAGATAATGCTCCCTAAATCACTTGTATAAGCGACATAGAATGATAACAGTCTATATACCATATGGAATAACACAACAGTTTGCTCTACTGAGGTTGTTTACCTAGTGGAAGATATAATTTGATGTTACGTTGCAAGATACCTTCTTTACTACTGGGCTAATTTTACACGTATATCTCCCGATGCAGTATTCATTGAATTGACTTTTAACACCCAAAATTACAGACTATTTATGCGGAATTCGTTGAATTGACTCTAGAACCCAATATTAGGGACCAATTTATCTCATGTTAACAAGTGACTAGACAAATATAAAAGGTGCTTAGTGATCACTTTTGTTTGAATCATTATGGGACAAACCACAAGACTACAATTCACAATTTGATCATATTTATTTATTTTATTTCACAAGTGAGGAAAATCAATTATTCCCATCCATTAGATGCCAGCTTGCTTGCTTGGTAAATCAAAAATCATTCATATGATTTAATTACTTTCTATCATTCACCACTAGCCCCTGTTAATGAAGTAAGTACCATAATTGCACTCTCTATAGTGGCTTTAATTATCATTGCAACTAACTTTATGCAGGTTTTAATGATGCCAGGTTATAGGTGAGTTTGGGTCATTTGACAAGTATGTCTGGAGTTTTGTGAACCACAAGCCTATAGTTAGCAGATTCAGATATCCTCGCCAGATTCCGGTTAAAACTCCAAAAGCAGATGTCATAAGCAAAGATTTGGTAAGAAGGGGTTTTCGAAGTGTGGGGCCCACAGTCATCTACTCGTTCATGCAAGTGGCGGGAATAACAAACGATCATCTCACAAGTTGTTTCAGATTCCAGGAGTGTATGACAGCAGCAGAAGGAAAAGTAGAAAATGGGGTCAAAGATATGCCTGAGGAGAAAAAAGCCAATAATGTGATCGAATCAGAATTATCCATAGCCATTGATGAATTGAGTCTCTCCTCAGAATGATGTTGGCAGGTCGGTGGCAGATGGCGCTCCAGGTTCGATCATCAGTTTACCACATTGACTGATTCATTTCTCTTTACCTTTGGGTGGTAATCAAGGTGGTTGTGTATAAAATTTTCATGAATACCTATGCAATCATGAATTTGCTAGATTGTAGTTTTTTCTAAAAAGTAAATTAAAATAACTGGTGAATGTGCTGTTGATGGGGCCTATCATAGTCTTAAATGTACAATTTTTTTTCTGTATAGTTGAAAAGGTTAGTAATTAGAGATCATCTTTTACATACTAGACACCAGCATCAGGAGCTGCAGGCTGCAGAAACCAGATTTGCCACTGGATCTGTCGCCATCAGGTTCTAGCCCATTCTGATATTAGGTGGGATTGGTTAAGTATTCGCTCTGTAAGTTGCTGGAAAGCTAAGACTTACTCTGACAAGTCCATTTGTTTTAAATGGATGGCAATAATAGGTTTGGGGCAAGATGTTTTTGTGTCCTAAAGGACGGGGGAGGACTCAATCTTACGGGACATGCTTGTTCTGTTGGACCCAATGTTACCAATGATGTAGGGTACCTCTGTTTCCTTCTTTTATCGTGGATAATAATGGCTTGATTGATGCTGTCTGAAAATGCCTAGAAAACTTCCAAGATGTACTTTTGTAGTTCTGTTAAGCTTTGCATTTAGATCTGGAACCAGTAAAGATACATGAACGATGATCCAACTTCCAATGTGAGGTCTTTATGACGTATATACAGCATACTACCGGACATTGTTCTTTGACATGCGAAATGGTAAGATCACAATCCATTTAAACTTAAGCATATAGTTTTGAAATGTTAAAACATAACCTCTAAAAATGCAATGCATATTCGCTTTTGATCTTTGGTTCAAATCAACTAGATGTTGTTGTCGTTTTACCTTGGCGTCCAAATTCTTTAGCAGCAAAGAAAATTCCTAGGAGTATTTAACATTGGCCAATAACCTTTAATAGGGAATGGGACAGCATGCTGGTTCACTTCTCTATCTCATCAAATGCGACAATTCAAGTTAAAGGCCCAAGCAGTCAACTATCAAAAGCATCGAACAGCTGTAAAATTTATATTCGAGCTTAAATAATTTCATTTTTTACGCTTAATTATTAATTAAAAAAAAAAAAGAGAAGGTTTAGGTCAAAGCCGCCTCCAAAGAATAGAATCAGTGACCACAAAAAAGGCCCACAGAGTTTTTCAGTGCCTTATTTGATTAAGTCAAATAAGCCTAAACAATCCAGCTTTTAAAGTGTGTTTGCCCACAGAAGTAGTTTTATAGGAGAAGTTAGGATTGGTAACCTAAACTGCATATGACTTGATATCCATTAATAATCTATTAAATGTAGCCCCCCACAAAAGCAATTGATTTATAGCATAATACATGGCCAAAAACAACCAGGAAGATAGTAGTATATGAATTATGATCAACCATAGCAAAATTGCCTTGCTAATGTCGGCTAACAAACATGCAGAGCTACACGCCTTAATTCTGGCTCATGTCACATAAAAAAGTTAAGAAATTTGGAACATGAGTCCAACTTCCAACCAAGATCACAAGAAAAAGGGGATTTCCAACCAAATCTATATTGTTTCTACTACTATAACCTATGTTCCGAGCACATTGAGAGGGAATACAACAGAAAATATACAGCCTCACTGGGAACTAGAGTAATAACAAAGAAAATCTAGAAGTAGGAAAACTCAAACCTTACACTTCAACAATTTATATGGAGACATGCCTGGTGTTAATAACATAAAAGCCCATTAAGCTCAGCATGGCTTGATTTCAAATCCAATACTAAGAAGCGTTCGAGCAGATTCCATTGCCTTCTCGCCTCCAAGTTCTAGGGCCTCACCGGTCAATTCACCTTCTGTACCCACCGACCACTGGGTTGATGTAACTTGGTTTTGCACTCCATCGGTTTTTATAAGTTGCGAGTTGTTCATAGAAGCAGGAGCAGCAGCAGCAACAAGAGGAGCACTTGGTAGACCATGTCGCTTCTTTGGTACGGGCATGTCATGGTCATGAACACCTTTATATGTTATAATGACGGCATCTGTATTATCTACAGCTGTCTCAATATGCTTACGAACAGGACAACCAGCAGAGGTGCATCTATAGTAGTTCCTAAAAAACATTCATCAATCAAAAGATCAAAAATGAAACCAATAAGATGCATATGCATTGAAGTAAACTGAAACGTAACTGAGTTAAAGAATGAACTTGCAAGGCTACCAAATTGGTCATACTGACCCAAAAAAAAAATTCATAAATGCAGACTCGTGAACATCTGCCTCAGAAAATGCTTCACATTAGTCTGGGAGAGATGTACAAATGAATACAATGAAAACATTTTAAAACAAATTGAAACTATAGGGCTATGCAATGCACGGTAAAAGGGCTACAAGTGCTGAGACCAAAAGCAAGGACAAAGACCATGGGAACTTTGTATTAGTAATTGTCATCAAACTCTATTCATACAAATGACTGGTTTTTCCAATATTTCAATGAAATAAAGATAATGTAGTAAACCTTGAGGGACCCATGGGACAGACACATTGGAGAAGAAAATCACCATAACATAAAATTACAATGATAACCAAGTAGATGAAGTAGCCGCATGCCTCAGCAGCCACATACATTGAGTAATGGTTTAAATGGACAAAAATAATAGAACCTTTTAAGAAAAAAAACTGAGAAGTGAACAGACCTAGGATTAGTATTTCCTTTCACCATTTTCTGTCCATATTTCCGCCATCTGTATCCATCACCTGATATCCCTACATCACCAGCTGCATGCACAACAAATTTAGGTTTTTTCCCAGTTTTTAGGACCGAACCAGAACAAACTGCATTGCCTTTCTTCATCCTGGTTATAAAAAACATGAGACTATTAAAACAAGATTCACATACAGGCTTTTTGATTAATAATACACAACACACACACACATATGTATGTATGTCATGAAGGAAAAAAAACAAAGGCAAAGATAAATTCATGGAAAACTTGCCTTTTTTTCTGCTCTGCTTCACTCAAAAGCTCTTCCTTCACTTGCACATCACCATTCCCATCAGAGCCACTAGAACACTGTCGTTTCCTTTCCGGATTTACAGTTGTTTCCTGTACAGATTCTTTAGAAGATGTGGATGGATCAGAATCATTAGGTATTCTAATGGGCTGTTTTGTAACGATACTCCGTGAAATAGGCACGGTAGATGATACAATCTTACTTTCCCTTGTCAAGCTACTTTTCCGTGGTGGTTCATGACCATGCATGCCTTTATTAACAATCTCTATCACATGGCCCGTGTGGTCAGAGCATTCTATCTTTTTGGCCCGACAATCAGAGAATGTGCATTTGTAGTAGCTTCGAGAACCTTTCGGACTCTTCACTTGCTTCTGACCATATTTACGCCAATTGTAACCATCAGACACTGGTGTCTTCACAATGGGAACAACAGATAATGTTTTAAGATTAGAAGATTTTTGCTGGTTTGCTTCGGGCATGGATGCACCATTGACCTTCTGATCTGAAAGGCTTTGTTCTGGTAGAGTTGGAGTGGGAGCAGATGATATACCTTTTGTATCAGAAGTTGGTGACAGCTGTGGCAAAGAAGCTGGAGAAACAAATGATTGCGGCGGATTTTGTGATAGAGCTTCTGCACCCTGGACAGCCAAACTAGGTGAACCTTCTTGCTGGGCTATATTAGCCTGCTCCTAAGAAAATTAAACCAAGAAGAATTTAATTGAAAGAACAATTCAATCAAATAGAAATTTAATTGTTCATATATTCTCTCTCTTTTCTGGTGGTATTCTATAAATTTGTTTTCTCTAGGAGAGACTGAATAAGACATGAAGGTCCCAGAAAAATTGATGGCCACATAGATCTTCCACATCATAGTAATTGTTTTGAAGAACACATTGAATCCTCTCTAACTTGAAGGACAACATATATCGTCATTAAATGTGTAGAAGTCTACAAAATTTGAGGTTATAACTGTCATAGCTCTAACAAGGATAGATGAACGTTTCCAGGAATGACTTCTGCATCCTTTAGCCCATCAATTTGCCATTGATGTTGATATTGGCTTTATCCTTTAGCCTCCATTTTATATTAAAGACGAATTAGAGCCTTGAGCTCATGCACAATAACCCACAAATTTACAAGAATTTTTCATTAATAGTGACAGCAAGAGATTATATCTCAATTGGCATCCAAAGATGATAACTTTAATAACAAAGAAGCACACTGGATATGAGAAGCTACCACATCCTATAATTCAACTTTACTGAATCAAAGGTGTTTGAGTGTGTGTGTGTGTGAACGCAAACCTTTATAACATCCTATAACTCAACTTTACCGAACCAAAGGTGTTTGTGTGTGTGTGAATGCAAACCTTCATAGGGTGGTGGTGGGGCATTCTAACTTGCAAATTCCAAGGGCCTTAACTTGCCCATTTATCACAAGACCAAGGGCCTCATTGGCTACTCATGCAACATTAAGATAATCAATAACATACAATAAGAATTTTAATCTTTAAGTAACAGTTATTTCACGAACCTCTGACATCCTTAAATAGAAAAACACTAACTGAGCAAGCAAACGGAAAGTGGGAGAAGAGAAGCTTCCTATGTGTCACTCAGCACATTTTTTAGTGTAAAGTACTTACTCAAAAACAAGAATTCAGGGCACTGATGGCATATAAAGAAAAACTTCAAGGCAACAAAGTCTTCAATCATAATTCATACATCATATATGAAATCGAATTTTAATTTCATTGCAAAGAACAGAAGCCCCCCTAAAAACACTGTCATGAATTTGGCATGATAATCAACACTTAAATGACGACCCAAACAACGCATAGAATAACACAAACAGAAAGTGTGGAATTCAATCAAACAGATCAAAATAAGAATAAAACAGCATACTCGAAAGTTTTCAAAATAAAAATAAAAATAAAAAGGAAATGAAAGTACAAATATGATTATAGTAGCGAAAACAGTAAAGTCCTAACCTTAAATTCAGCTCCCTCCTTGGATTCCAAGGTAGAATTCTCCTGCAACCCTGAGATCATCCCATACTCGTTCAAAAACATTGCAAAAAAAAAAAAACTCTTACTTTAAAAAAAATAGAAATGAAATAAACTGAAATTCTTCCTGACAAAACACAAAAACAAAAATTTACCATCACAACGATCGTCATTCGTTAGGGTTTCCAATTGCGAGTCTTTCAACTCAGCATCAGTCGAAGGCGCCGCTCCAGCACCTTGTGACTCACTGACTCGACTCACTCCATCTTCTTCTTCCTCTTCACCCTCCAACTCATCCTCTTCTTCTTCTTCCTTTCCCTCCTCCTCCTCCCCCTCCTCTTCTCCTCGTAAATCGTCATTTTGCCGTTCCCCATGTCGTTTCGCTTGCTGCGCTTGGCTCTCAGTCTCAGCCATCCCCGATTTTTCCTCAGAGAAAGAAAGTAAAGCAAGCCAACAGTCACCTTTGCTTCTATTTTTCCGCTCTTTCACCCATATATTTTTTTTTTCAGACCGAGAAAAAACGGTTCGTGTCGTTTTAATAATATTTATAAAACGAAACGGTATCGGAATAGATTAGGAGAGAGAAAAGGCGGTTGCTTTAAGAGAACGAGAGCGAAATGGCATATGTGTCTTTGACTCGAATTGACTCGTCTTCTTTCCCCAGGTGGTTTTTCTGTTTAACGAAAACGCCGTTGATTTCTGCGTTACTTTAGCTGCGGATAATGGCCGTTGATTTTGTTGACTTCGACCCTTTCTTCGCTTCACGGCGTTTCGCTGGATTTTTTTGGTTACTTGGACTGTTACCCAGACAAACATCGGTGTCCTTTTTTATTAATTTTTTTTTTCTCTAGTGTATTTCGTTTGGATTCTTGTTCCCTTAACGTGTCACAAAATTGGGCCTAGACGGTCCATGTGAATTTATGAATGATATGACAAAAACTATTGCCAATGTGAATAAAAGAAGATAATCGGTCATGTAAATGTAAGTGTTGCTCATTTTAATAAATCAATTTTACAAGAAAAGAATAATGATCATGTAATATATATATGCATATATTTAGTGTTTTTTGTACTATTTGATTTTTTGATTGTGAAAAAAAAAATTAGATGCATGGATTATTTATAACAAGTCATTAAATACAATCATTCATTTGCTTAATACACTCATTTTTTTTGTCGATGCTCTTATTGTTCAATGTGAAAGGAAATGGAGTGCAAAGAAAAATGGGATGAATGCATTTAGCAGCCTTGTTACATATACGCTATTGGGATATTCAGATTACACCAGATTTCGTCCAACTCACCTTAGTTGTGCAAGAACTTTTCCTGGTTTTGTTCTGTTAAATCATGGTGGGAATTGGTTTTGTCATGGAAATGCGTACTCTTTAACCATCTCAGACTGAGATTGTAAAGAACTTTAAGTCATTTACTACTATCAAAGAGAACCATCAGATTGATGCCCAAGAATGTTATTAATCACAACTTTCTATTACTACTTTTGCATGAAGAGATAATTAGATGTCTGCTTTTGGGCTTGCAAGCTTATTGCAGCCATAATTCTACTAACCAGAGATTTCTTAAGCTAATATTCCAGGATATCATGAATCAGAATTATGGCTTGCGTATCAATAGAGAGAGGCTCTATAAATTCCAACATATTCCAGATATAAACAAAACTTGATTTAGGAACCATCCCATGGAAAAGAGAAACTTTTATTATGTTGATGGAAAGGAAACATGAGACCGAACATTAATGAACATGACTTAGGAACAAGGCATCCTGCTGTTGATGCAAGTTCCCTTCATTCAGGGATCAGCAGTTTTCCTTGAACTTGAAGATTACAGTGTTAAAACACCATCTTCCATGGCAGGCTATAGCAGCATACATTCAAGTTTTAGGACCAATGTCCTTGAGAGCACAAATCTGCTCCTCTCCTATTGCAGCCATGACTCTAACCACAAGGTCCTTTCCTTCAGCAAACCCATCTTTGATCTGTAAACAGGAAAGAATAAACAAAGAATTTATACAACAAAGTGTGTTATGTATATAAGAATGGCTTCAGAAACTTGAACTATCCTTATGATATACCTGGCTAAGTAGATTTTCATTAGTGGGAAGCCTCAGGTCATCCTTGGTGTTTCCATTGTCAGCTAAGAGAGTTACCTACAGAACCAAAGTTGATTAGAAAACGAAGCAGTTGAACCAGTAAAAGAAAAGGTATCTAGTTATTAACATATGCACAAGAAGGCTTACAAAACCATCTTCAGATATATCAATCAGCTGATAGTCAAAACGATTAACATGGGGAACCTGTGAAAGAAGATAGAAAATGAGTAAATTAGCTGCTTCTGCAGAAGAAATGAGTGAACTGAGAGGGTGTAAGAGTTAAAACAATGCATCACAGTTGTGGGATGAAGGAACAATATCTTCAAGTTTCTTCCCATTAAAGATATCAATGCCCACAAAGTGGCACTTTGCATGCCCATGTTTTCCAGTCTTGGAAGTTGAAACTTCTACAACCTGTTTGAATTTTCGGAAGAAGCGCAAAGGCAAACAGATTATGAATTTGAAGACAGCACACAGCAGACATCAATCACTTGCAGAGAAACAAAGAAAGCAAAGCCTTTTTGTTAACTGAATGAACTGCACCAAGCTTTCCAAACCATGATTTCTTGCACCAATACAAAAACCAGATCCAAGTTGACAACGGCGAGGAACATGATTAATTAAGTTAAAGACCTTGCATGGACGGGCCTTGATGACGATGTAGCCATTCTTGCGGATGGTACCAGCTTGCTGAGGGTTGGTCTTTGAGGCTCCAGCGTCCGCCTTTGATTCGAAGTGATGTTCATCGTCCGACATCTTTCTCTTGATGGAGGTTACGGGCTCCTTAATTCCCAGTTTTGAGGAGTTGCAAACGAAAGGGCCATTATTTCTCTTAACCATGGTTACGCTTAAGCCGAAGAATCTCAGTCTCACTGTCTCAGCATTCTTGTGTTGACTTTTTTCTGCGTACTGTTTTGTTATTCTACTCCATTTTTCTAAGATTTCAATGGTTCACGTCTTCTGCTGCAAAGATCAGTTCTTTTTTTTTTTGAGGATATAATTACGTTGTAAAGCTATCATGTCGGGAAGGAAAGCATCGGATGCCAAGGGGTATGGGTTGTAGGGTCCATGGAGTTCACATATATTCGTCGAAAATGGCTTTATTCTTGCTCTGCAACAGCAAGAAATATGCTAATCTAATTCCACCTTCCACTTGTAACCCACAACTACAAAAGAAAATTTGTTAAGAAACATGGAGAAACTACAAAAGATTGAGAATCAATCCGTTTCTGCCATTGAAGTCAAGCAATTTGTTTCATTTTTATCATATGTTATAATGCTAGTAGCAACAAAAAACGTACCAAATGATTAAGATATTGAAGAAAATGAATCACTATGAAAGTGAGTGCTTGAGTGGGTTGTCAGAGTGTGAAAAAAGAGTCCAATGAAAACTCTTTTGTAAGCAACCATCATAAGCTGTAATGGAGCTGCTAGCTAAGGTTGGTTAGCAGATGTGAAAAGGCTGCAGCCCTTTTCAACATTCTTTTCCAAGCAAGTATGAACAGCCTGTGCAAGAATCATTGCACTGAAGAAAGAATATGAATGCATCACTTTAGTTTCTGTAAGAACAGAACTAAAAAAGATTATACTTGTCAAATTTTATGGAATGGAAATACACAGAATATTCATTCTTGGGGTCAAAAGTTATTTCTGAAAGGATCAGATTAGAGCTAGAAAGCTGTGGTAAAAAGAGTATATTATTACTCATCCCTTCACTTTCATGGCTGCTGCAAAAGAAAACCTGGAATAAATTTCCCCCAAGGAAGCCCAAGTTTGTTAAGTCTTCGATTCCAGGACCACTTCTTCAATTCTAGTACCGTATTTGTCTGAATCAAGACAAACCTTGAGATCTGTGACCCATAACAATAAGCCCAAGCTTACTGAACTAGTGTCCAGTAGCATATATGATATATCTATTCAAAGCCCTTCTGTCTTTAATCCAGCTCTGCTCCCCCACTGGACCACCTTCTTCAAAAGTGGTATTAATTTCCACCATGAATGCAACTCACGGATTTGCCGAGGTCAAAGGATAGTGAACTTGGCTACTTCTACCACGTCAGAATTTCACTGCAGAGTATGAACAGGGAATCTGAGCCATACCTTGGAAAGATACTGCCAGACAAGATTAGTCTAAACTGTATTTATCTGCTCAAGGAAAGCAATGAAGCAACAGAATTAAACAAAAGTAGCCTTCTTTCCAGTCAATCCTTGGAAATGTATTAAACTCAAAAGCTGACAAGAGAGAATAGTCTAAATATGTAGTAGCCTTCTCAGTGATGCTAGTCTTGGTCCATAATCTTTTAGCACTTATGATCTATTCACCATGATGAATTTTGTTGACAATCACTATAGCCACCAATTATTGCATAAATTTTGGAGTCAACATATCTATTCAACAGATTTAAATTATCTTATAGCATTTTGTTATGATGCTAAAGTCTAAGTGGGTGTGGAAATTCTAGCATGCTAAAGGGCAGCTTTTTCTACACCAAACCATGATGTCAAATCAAAAAACTTATTTTTTTTTCGTGCAATAGGAGTTTTTGTCTGGAGAAAAAAAGAATACTAGTGTTGAGTTTTAAACGTAGACTTACACAATTCCTACATTTTAGAATTGGAGGCATTATTATTTGAATTAATGTTCGAGGTTTTGAGCGATAATTTTCTGCACATGAAAAAATGCATTGGCAGAAACTTGCTATTTTGCCTCTGGGTGAATACTTGATGTATTTGTAACAATGCAGCCATTTCTGAATTATATTTTCTTCTTTCTTAACCTTTACATTGCCGGTGTGAAACAACCTTCTTGGTTTTCCTGGAACTTGCCTCAATATTTAGATAAGACAGAAACGGAGGAGTGTTTTCCTTTTCCATCCTCCATAAAACGCTGAAGTCAAAGTCACAAAAGATGCTTGACAACCAACTCAAGTAAGCTACCTATTTGAAAACTATCCAGAAATGTGACTTGACATTACCAGAAATGGTGGGAAATGTTAATATCATACAATAATGAGCAAAGAATGCATCATGATAATATCTAGTGTGGTAGGAAACTCCCAAGCATTAGAAAATGTTCATGAACAAGCATCTAATCTTAAATTATTACCAGTTTAGGCATATCTGTCTTATAAATTTGGTAGGATTCTCTCTCCACCACTGTCACCTTTATTCTGCAATGTGTAACTTATGTTTTAAGCCTTAATATGCCTAGAATTCAGCAATAAAATTTTCTGATCATGGAACTATTCTGATGAACCAGTTTGAATTTTGACAAGCAAAGTCACTTTTTCCTTTCTTCAAGAAGCTGCACGGTATTTACTTCCATTAATGGTAAAGCAGTGGTCCATGGCCAACTATGACTCTTGAGGTGCTCCCAACTACCTCCAGATCCATCACCAGATAAAAGTAACTGCAAAAAAAATACCCTTTGAAGAATGCAAACAGTAGTATACAGAGGTTTGATTTATTTGTAGCTGCCAAGAGGATAAAGAAAAACTTGAAAGGAGAATTCTGTCTTCAAGTTTCAAGGATCAAACTGGTGTATACAAAATAATAAATTAAACTATAATGCCAACATGGAAAGATGAAGAGAAAGATATCAGAGTACAAGACATAATTTAGCCATTACTGTACATCCCCTCCCATGGAAGCGTAAGGAAAAACTCATGGTAGAATAAGAACAATTTAGAAGGAAAATAAAGAGAAAAGAGACCAACTTATATTCATTGTTCTTCATTGAGGAGCTCTTGGTTCAATATCCTTGAGAAGGCCAACAATCTGTTGCATGCTTGGGCGCTTGGTGGGAAGATCAGCTGTACACAGATAACCAATCTTGAGGGCCTCCACCATTTGGTAATCTGGACCTGTATCGCGAATTTTAGGATCAATAGCTTTGGAACCTTGGTTCTTTCTCACCAATCCTCTAACCCAATTCACTAAATTTGCTTCTTGCTCCTCTGGATAATCATCTCCAATTGGCTTTTTCCCTGTGATTAGCTCGAATAAAACAACTCCGAAGCAATATATATCAGATTTTGGTGTGAGGACATCACATTGGGGCTGAGAAAATTCTGGTGGTACATATCCAGGTGTGCCACGGGCAATTTCATCCTCTAGACCAGTTCCAAAAATCTTAGCCAATCCAAAGTCAGATAATCTAGGTTCCAAATTATAGTCAAGATAAACACTACTAGTTTTAACATCTCTGTGGATTATAGGAGGTGAACAGCCATGATGAAGAAATGCCAGTGCTCTTGCTGTGCCAAGGGCTATCTTGTGTCGAAATGCCCAGGTTGTTAATAACCCTTCAGAGCCAACATTCTGTATCCCATTGTTGTCTTCTTCCCAGGTATCAGTGCTCCAGTCCTGGGTTGCCTGAACACCAAGTGGCAAGTCATGCAGCAAATTCTGCAAGTTCCCATTCTCCATGTAGTCATAGATAGCAATCCTTTGATCCCCAGCCAAGCAATATCCAGTTAATGGAACAAGATTGGGGTGTTTGATTCGACCAAGATGCTCGAGCTCTCTCGCAACTTCTCGGTCAGTCAATGTAGACCCATGAACCAAAACTTTAACAGCTACATGAATTCCACCAGGCAGAAATCCTCTATAAACAGGCCCAAATTTTCCTTCTGCTAGTAGAGTGCCTCGATCAAAATTTGAAGTTGCATTCAAAAGGTCTGCAAACGTGATATTTAACAGCGGTTTCTCAAATATCACTACCGGGACAGATGTTGCCTGCTTAACATCAGCCACCCATGTGGTTGAATCAGTTTGGAAGGAAAAGGGGCCTGAAATAGTCTGTTCCTCTTTATATGAGGATTGCTTAACTACCCATATCCTGGGCTTCCTTCTGCAACCGAAGGCTATGAATAGCAATCCGGCAAGCAAGCAGACCATGGAGAAGGTTAAAGCTAAGGCAAGTTTAAACCCCCAATGTCTATTGCTTCTTCTTTTGAAAAAGGCAGGATTTGCAGCAATCGGACAGCTGTTCAGTGAGCCATAAAAGGCTCTTTCGAAGATGTCAGGCGGGATCCCTGAAGGACAAAGGGTTAAGTTGTTGTTGTAAGAGAAGTTGTATCTCTCCATCCCTGGGAGCTCTTCTAAGAGAGAAATAGGAACTTCTCCACTCAAATTGTTGTATGAAACATCAAGTATTTTGAGGCTGTTGTTAGCCAGTGATGGAATTTGGCCAGAAAGATGGTTAGATGAAACATCAAGTGTATGCAAATTACTCAGCTGTGAAATTTCACCAGGAATATGACCAAGGAGGCCAGTTTTAGACAAATTCAGATACTCTAAACCCAAAAGCGTTTCCATTCTTGGGAATTTCTGTCTAGCAAATCTATTATGTGCAAGATTAAGATGTTTAAGATTCTGAGCTTGACTCAGATTTAGGAAAATTTCACCACTAAGCTGGTTCTCAGACAAGTCTAGATAAACCAAATGGGACCACTTGTAAGTAGAATTGAATTGTACCTGAGAAATGTGGCCTTGAAACTGGTTCTTGCTGAGGTCAATCACCTCCAGCTGCCCCCGAAACACACCCATAACTGAACCCTTAAACAAGTTCCTGGAAATGTTAAGCCTTTTAAGAGACTTCATCTCTGCAAAATCCGTGTCCCGGCCAGAAATCTCATTTCTTGCAAGGTTTACAGTTTTGAGCTTAGGAAATGCTGCACCAAAACCATCTGGCAAGGAACCATTTAGACGGTTTGACGAAAGATCAAGTGAAACCAAAGACTGTAAACTTAGAATTCCTGTTGGAATGCTCCATTGAAATCCATTTCCAGCAAGCTTAAGAACTTGCAAACTAACCAGAGAGCTTATAGCTGCAGGAATTTCCCCAGAGAAATTATTGCCAGACAGATCAATAACTTCAAGCAGACCAAAGTTGCCAATATTGCTAGGAAGTGACCCTGAAATCTGATTAGAGGAGAGATTAAGACTCTTAAGTAAGCCTAAACTCCACAAATCTGAAGGCAAGGCGGTGATTTTGTTATTGCTAAGATCCAAAGACTGAAGCTGAGTTAGCTTGCCAATGGTAGTATCAGGAATCAAACCAGAAAGGCCTAAACCTGAAGCCTTTAACGCAATAACATTCTCCTTCTTGGAATCACAGCGCACCCCTTCCCATGAACAAACAGAATCAGAGAAGTTGTAGGACAAGGAAGAGTTCGAGCCCAGCTTCTTCAAGAAGTCAGAGACATAAAACTCATCTGTGTTGGGTAGTTGACAAGTAAAATGCTTGAAGAAGAGTGATAGAATTAGTACAGAACCAAAGAAACCAAAATCCATTTGAGCCAAGAGTTCAAAACTTAGAAACCAAAAGAAAGAAGACAACTGAAAGGCAACACCTTTAACCTACTCAACTCTCTCTCTCTTTATACTTCAACTCACCAGCACTATACAGTAACTGGTTCTGAGTCAACCCAAGACAACACTCTTCCAGATTCTGCAAACTCCATTAAAACCAATACCGCCAACAAGAACAACTGTTGAGCAGTTTTCTGGGGTTTCAATACGAGGTGATTATTGGGCTAAAAATGCTGCAGACATCGTAGGGGCTCTCGTGATGACCAGAAAATCCCAAAATACTGCCTGTAAGAAGCCAACAAAATGAGTTTTGTTCTTGGAACAATGAATGCTAATCTTCAAAAAAAAAATTTAATTCTGAAGCTTTGGGTTTGTCAGGAGAGAATGTGAGCTTACCTTGTCTGAGTTTGCAAATCTATCAAAGCCAACAGAACAAACAACCGAAGTTAAGCACTTTTGTTTCTGTGTAGAGCAGAAACAGCTCTCTTCCTTTTCCATACATAGTTGTTCTTATCAGTACAAGATTTTTTATTTGTTTTGCACTGAAATTAAATTTACTAGTAACTCAAGAAGTGTTCAAGCACAGATTTTTGGAAGGAGAGAAGCAGAGAAAAGGATATATTGGGAAGGGGAAAGATGGCAGTTTGCAACCTTAAGATGCTTGAGCTTCATAAATGAAGGAAGAATATAATACAAATATAAATTACAAAAACATAATTTAGGTCGGTGAATTTATAATGAGTGTTGGTGGGCATCAATGACTCTTCATTGAGTGTTGATATTTTTTTTATATTTAAATATGTCCTCCATATTTTTTTTACAAAGTAAATTTTAATTTTTTACATTTTTTATATGTAAATTTATAATTTTTCATTTTGTACCATAATATTTGGTTTTAGAGTTATTTTTTATATATTGATAATGAAATTTTTTATTTTAGAAGTAAAATTAAAATATTATCACATATTCTATTTTTAATTTTTTTTAATTTTTAAATATCTTAAAAGATATATATCATTTTGTTAATTATTTCAATAGAATTTAAAAACTCTAATGATAGATAAGGAAATTTTTAAATAATTAAAAAAAGGAAAATGTGTGATAATTTTTTAATTCTACTCGTAAAATTATAAAAAAAAAATTGTTAGTTGACGAATGGTTAGAAAAAATTATAATATATTATAAAATGTAAATTTGACTTTATGTAATTGATGGGAAAATAATCTTAAAAATAATACAGGAGATAATTTTCTTGATTTCGACTCAACTCTCTTGATTTCTCCAACTTGCTTACATACATTTGAGTGCCTTGTGTATGCATCATGAATGTTGGAGACAAGCACTCAATTAATCAAGTGATCTTCTGTTTTTTCTTAAACTAAATATAAATATAAATATATATATATATATATTTATCTCAAACTGCAACGGAGCAATGGTTTTTGCACTAGCACATGTCCCTCCTTTAATAATTTAAAAAAAGAAGACAATGGGGCAGAAAGAAAGTGAAGGGAGTTGAGCATGTCAGCATGACATTTCCAAGATCAGACAGGAGGAGGAAGAAGCCTTAATGATTTGCATTGATTAAGGAAGATGAGTAACAAGAAATTAACCTACATTTATTAATTATATATAATAATTTGTCCCTTTATTAATCTTTTCCTTTGTCATGCTAGTGCATCAAGTTTGCTCTTCAACTATGTTCCTCCAAACAACTCATTTTTCACTAAAAATATTAATTATGTTCTCAAACTGTGGCACTGTGCCAGGACCGAGTTGTCAACCATTTTTATTGCTTGTTTTATATATATATTCAAATTGGCTTTTTTTCTTTGTGTTATTTGTTTCTTTCTTTTTGGGGCAAATCATTTTTTTCACTCAACTAAAAATGTGAAATTTTTTTTATCTAATATGGTTCAAGATGATAAGTTTGGGATGCATCATAATCATTCATCTTAATTGATGTATTTAAGTTATTATATGATGATTTTATAAAATTGTTCAAACCACGTGCTTATGTAAAGCAGACAAATGATGTGTGAAATTTGACTATGAACAATGTCATGGCCATACTTAAACGTTCTCACCTAAAAATTTAAAGAAAAAAATAGAAAAAGAGAAATACAAAAACGAAAATGGTGTAAAATGAGATATATAACTATTACCATTTGCTTGCCACCCAAAGTTGTAACCCAAAATTTTATGTAAGAGTGGAGCAAAACTTAAGCTTGGTACTGGTAAGTGGCAATTATGTCAAAGAATGGAAGTAATAGTACCGGTAATAATCATCACTAGCACTCGAAGAAAAATACTAGCTTTTACCAATTTTTAGGGTTGGCTGAGCGTATGATGAAGAGGATTGTGGAACAGTACCTATGAATGTTTTCTTTAGTGAGTATTGACCCATGAAGATTGAAGGGTCTAAAATTGTAAGCCTTTCTTGAAAAAAAGCATGGACTAATCATTATGGGCCACTTGGACAGAAAATTGAAGTGGGTTTGATGATGACCTTACCTTGAGGCCTTGGTCCGCATCATAAGATCAAAACTCCAAATCTAATTAAACCCACTGTTAGATCGGGAAACTATGTACACGGTACACCAGGGTGTTTGTATCGTGTCAGATTTTTTTTTTTTTGAGGAAAGTAATGTGTCAGATAATTTTTACATCATGTAAACGTATGAATATTTTATGTCGATATCTGCGTCAACAATTTTTGTCAGAATCCATAAAAAGTTTTACTAAATGTCACATTCATATCACGACTAACATTGTCAGTATAGTTTAAACTTTTATCTGAGATTAACCTCCCAGAGCGCAATATCCTTTACTTCTAATGGCTCTGCAAACTAAAATGGAAAAGAACAAAGAATTCTCAATACATCATTGAATAATAAGTGGCACTACCACATGTTCTTTATTAGTAAGGTCCTTCTGGCCCTGGAGTACAATACTAAGCTCAGAGACATTCATGATTCACGTCTCCTCTCTTTTCCCTAATGAAGAAATTTCAGAAAGGAAAAAGATAGTATAACAAGAAAAAAGTCTTAATTGTTCTTTCTTTCTTTCTCCACTTTAAACAATCCCCTGGTTACAGAATACGGTTTAGCTCATGTCAACAAGACAGTAACAATTACTGCATCAACTATTATAGGAGGCAAATGGGTCAAAATTGCACCAAATTGATATGGATTCTACTTCATATCCTGAATGGTCGGTTTTCGGATTTAGAGTGGTCCAACTTTGCCTTCTTTAACTGTGTTTTCTTGGTGGCAATTTGTTGGAAAGGATTTGGCCCACCAAAGTTGTGCCTATGGTGCCTTATTTTCTTCCTCTTACCCCTGTCATATTCTTCATCCCTGTAGAAGTTAAAACAGGCATTATGAGATTAGAATCTTCAAACCAGGCAAAGCTATGAGGAACTCAAGAGCAAATTCTTTTCCAAGTATTAACAAAATCAGCAAGCTAAAGATGATATGGCAACCAAAAGATATAAAAGACAATGCATATATGTTCACTTACCATTCATCTAGAACGTAACCAATTTTGATACTTTCCATATCATTTGCTTCTTTGGTCTGCGAGGGTGAGGCAACGTCCATATCATCCCATCTTGCAACTGCAGAAAGCAAAACAGGCCAAAGAATGACACAGCAAGTCAAATAGCATTCAGCAGAGTCCCCCAAAAAAATGTAAAACCAATGGAAAGGGAACATAAAAGATTTAAATCCAAACGATGCACATGTGAATGTGAGAAATAAATTTCCAAAGCATGAGGCAAAAGAACAGCTGGAATAGATATTTTAGCCAAGGACGCACCAGTTGTCTCCCCGAGACCTTGGGTAAGCACATGCCTATGTGAAGATGCACTTGTTTTGCCATCTTTCAAAGAATCAATTTCTCTTGAGTTATGACAGTTTGCTTCTGAGACTGAGCCAGAATTCCTTTCCATAAGTTGATCAGTAGCAAGAACAGTACCATTCTGATAAATCCTCTCTTTAAATTTTCCATCTACAGTGTTCATCAAGGAACTGGCACTATTGTTAACATTTTTCAGAGCAGCATCATTGCCTGCCTTTTTCCTCCCACTATGAATCAAACCAAAACTTATTGTAATGGGTTTCTCAGATGTAGATGGCCCCAGATCTGACTGAAAACAATCCTTATCCAACAATTTTTCTTTGTAAAGAACGTGGGCATTTAATGTGCGCTTCTTGTTCCTTTTATGTTTCTTCTTGCTCTGCATGTGTAGAGATGCCCTGAAAAATTGTAATTTTAAGCCAATATGCATATTTTTAAGCTGACGCTTCAGATGCTTCTTCTTTGATTTTCTACAGGGTGCACATTCAGCAGCTTTAGTCTCCAAAGATCCATTAGGAATGCTTGAAGGGGATTTGGACATACTTTGCTGGCTACCATCATCTCCCTTCTCGTTCAGTGACTTATCACTGGTACTGTGGCTAGAAACATCTCTAACCTGGAAATGAAATGGGAAAAAAAATCATAATTCAATGTAACAGTACTAATATTATTACTAGTGTTAGATATGGAATATGATATCATACAATCACCTGACTACTGTCACAATTTGGCTTATCTGGAGACCTAACAGCCTGAACATTCTTCAATGTTTCATTAGTGGTACTCACAGATGGAGCTTCACCAGAAACTTTCTTCACTGCTTTATCAATTAAATCTTCTGATGGAACAGTACTTGAAACCTCAATGTTCGAAGCAAAATTAATCTGGAGGCACAAACAGGTTTAGAAATTAGAAAAAGGTGCAAATGCCACCCTTGCAGGTTAAAGGAGTCAGAAGCCTCCGTAGGAAATAAAACAAGCATTTTTACCTTCTGCAAGGTCTCTTTAGTTGCAATCTTATCGGTGTGTGAGTTCTGGAGACCAGCAGAACATGGTGATATGGTTGCTGGGACTCCAAAACCCCTTTTAGAGTTTACATTCTCATTGCAGTCACTATCTTTGGCACCAGCAGTAACAGTAGAAGTTTCAATATTAGAACTGCTGACATTGCCAACCACAGAACACCCTGTTGGTTGCAAGTTTTCACCATGAACAAGGGCTGGAGCAGATGCTTGTGTTGAGACATTTGATAATGGTACATTAGGAGAGGGTAAAATAGACTCCTTAAGCACTGAGCCTTCTGCCATTAACTGCACATCGTTTTGCTGAGGTGGCACTTCCTTCGTGATGGTCTCCTTTGATAAGCCACCATTAACAGTATCCTTTTGAGCCATAGCAGCAGAACTTCCTGAAGCACATATTTTATTCTTAACTGGACCGTTTTGCACACACTCCTTAATATTTTGACTAAAAACTGGCCTTCCATTCACATTTGCCCTTAAGTTATCTCTCTGAAGAATATCAATAGGTTTTCTTGGAGCAGTATTTCTTCTGTCACGAACATAGAACAACATGTAAGCCTTCTGCTCCAAAACAGTCCTCTCACTGACCTGGAACACCTGGTGCATTATGTTTGGAAACATGTAAGAAGGTTCATTCCCAAGATCCATAATAATGCAAGAGATCTTTCAAATAATAGAATAAGAAACAAAAACAGTTCCTCATCCACACCCTTAATCTCTCATCATTCCATCGCATGTGATGGAATGAATTTATTATACAAGTCATGTTCCATAAATTGAAGTCGTCCTCAAGTTCCAATAATGAGCATCTCTTATAGCTTGCAGGCATAACACAGTAAGCCACATTATTCAAAGATAAAATTATGCTTCTACATCTTGCAACAATAACAGGTTAATATA
Source organism: Heritiera littoralis (assembly GCA_031772115.1). Lineage (NCBI taxonomy): Eukaryota > Viridiplantae > Streptophyta > Magnoliopsida > Malvales > Malvaceae > Heritiera > Heritiera littoralis. The sequence continues at coordinate 1,777,297 of JAPDPK010000003.1, forward strand.
GGTTCAGCATCTTGATCATTTCTCCATTTTTAAAGGAAATTGAAGAAAGAGAAAGAGGTCCTCCCAAATGAGAAGGGAATAATATCCTTCACTGATCAACCCTACTAGCATTTTAATAGCTAGAAAAAATCTAAAAGGAAGAAGTTGTTTCAAGTACCCTGTTGTCATCGAGGGAGTACCACATGCCACTTGATGTGCGAACAAAACAGTAGTAGTGGCCAGAATGAGTGCTCCATCCACAATGAACCAGAACTCCGTAAAGAGTGTATTTCAAATCTCCTTCCTGCCAAGTTCAACAAACTTAACTTTTCATCTAGTTATATAAAGCATGATATCAAAGTTATTGGCAAGATAGATTATGTGCATAGTATTCTCACAGCAGAATGCTGTACAATTTTGCATTAGGATACAAAAACGAACAGAATAAATAACAAATGAACAGAAAACTTCTTTCTAAGATCATTGCCCCTCAAAAGTCATATGAGAAAAGAAACTTATATGACATGGCATTATTCTTTTTATACTACTTTTTGTGTCTCCCAAAGAATGGTTTAGACACATGAGACAAGTAACAGTATGCAACTGAAGTTTACTCACACTGGAACCACTGACAAAAGGCTTCATGTCTAAGGTCGGACCAAATTCAACTTTCCGGTCAATCTTTTGCCCAAAATCATGTGCACGAAATCTCTTTAGATGGATGGTAAGCACATGAGGTGCATTGTAAACTGTGAGCTGTTTGATTGCCTTCACTTTCTGGTTGCAGCGTTGGCATTGATACTGCCTCTCTCCTCCATCTAAAAACTCCGCAGCAATGAAGTTTTTAAGTGCTTTATGCAAGGAATCTGCCTTAACTATTTCAAGACTTAAATCTAGGAAGGGATCAAACGTATTGGAGCAGTAAGAACACTGCATGCATTTCACCTAAAGAAACAAGAAACTATTAAATAATGTACAGGTGAAACATTTTATAAGAAGTTTAACAGCAACTTGAACATTTAATATTAAGTACACGAATTTTCCTTGCTTAATTGCAAAAAATTCAGAATTGTCAAATCTAGCAAAAACTGTTTAGAATTTGGATATATTATGATCCAGCAAGAGTACCTGACTGCGAAGGCGACCACCAAAGATCTTGTGCACCAAACTCTTCTCATAAGCACTAGGGGATTCACTTGGTACTCCTGAAGGTAAGCAGCACTTGTGCATGGATTCCAGCAGGTTTACCATGTACTCATGTGCATCCTCCTGTCGAGAATTGCGAAAGTTCCGAGATATGCCTAAGGATGAGGTCAAGAATCACAAGTTCTCAAAACTAAAGAACAGATGTCATCAGGACAATCAATAATCAGCCATCAATATTAATTCAGGTTTAAATTTGTGGATGAAATATAGCAAACAACTCCCTCAAATGAATTTCAGATATTTATGGCTAACACCTAGCCTTAACTAAACTCCATTAGGTAGGGATTAACAAGGATACAAGGATATATCTCATGCACCTCAGCTGAATATCAAAGTAGTCAATGATATAATACACAAAAAGGATACATCGTAGGTTTGAGACCAGATCATTCGGTGCCAATATCCTCCCAGTTGATTGTAAAGCACGGCTAACATGTTTCTGGATAGCACATAAGGCACAAAATCCAGCAATATGGCCTTCATAAACCAATTGAAACATTGATATCATCAGAGATGAAACATACGGACATGACATTCAATTTAGACTTGCACTTATGGCTAAAACATAACAACTGTATGCATAAACATTGATGCATATAAGTGAAGACATATCTATGAATGTTGTAATCCACAAGAAGAAGAAAAGATGAGTTTCACTAGCAAGAATTTTGATATTTGCCACTTTGCAGATAAGCTAGTAAATGCATATAAGTGAAGACACATATCTATGAATGTTGTAATGAATAACAAGAAGAAAAGATGAGTTTCACTTACAAGAATTTTGATGTTTGCCACTTTGCAAATAAGCTACTAAAGGCTCTGTGTATGTCAGACATTGCAATACCGAATTAAGAAAACAAGTGTTTCCAAGATTCGCCAAACCAGCACCCTGTCAATTTTCCATGCTGTGTCAGTGCCTGAATTAACTGTAAAAGTCCACCTATGTTAGAATTTTACAATAATAACAAAGAATAAAATCCGACATTGAAGCCCAAGTTTGCTGGAAACAAACATATAATTTGGTTGAAGACACTTTATATTATTGTCAGACGATCAAACAAAGCTCAAATAGTAGAGAAGAGCCACAGAATCTCCGAAAACTGCACTTGACAAAAGATTAATGAAGTAACCCAGTTTAACCATTCATGATAATATCCAAAGACAAATTAACAAACCGAAAAGAAGACAAGAAAGAGGATAGAATTTCACGTAAAATCATAAAATTAAGAAAACACTAAACCGGTTAAGCTAGAACTAAGCATAACACAGAATTTGAGGGAACCCATAAAAAAACTTACAATTTTACGAAAAGTAATCCTCAAACTGAGAACTGGATCCAAACCATTCTCGCACAAATCCATCCCATCAACCTTCCTTCCTGCAACACCAGGCTTTCCAGACCCCATTCCGTCAACCCGCTTCGGATCCGGCCCGGGGTTTAGCGTCTCGATTCTAAAATCACCGCCGCCACAACTTTTAAACCCATTGAAGGGCTTCCTCGCTGGATGAAACTCGATCCTTTTCTTAGTCAAGTCAACACCGGCAGAAGCGGAAGCCACCGGCCCATTTACAAGATCCGAACATTCCTCCGTTGCCGCTTCGATTCTCAATTCCGAGCTACTAATCGCCGTTCCTTCCATGTTAACAATAAGCGGGTCCGTTATAAATTCCTTAACCGTTTTAATTTCAATGTTTGCAGAGATGTTTTCGGTGGAAGGAAAAAAATAAAAAAGCAGAGAGCTATTACGGCTTCTGCGAAAGAGAAAGGAGAAATTGAGAGTCGCTCACTATTAAACCCTACCACAAAGCCCCAAAAAAAGTTTTTTAATTTTTTAATTGGACGCTGATTTGACTAGGGTGGGGCGCGATGCACCTGATTTTTTTTCAGAGCAACGCGTTTTATTTTATCATTGTTGGGGTGTTAGAAGTGACCAATGGGAGGCTGCCACGAAAGGGAAAATAATGATTCTTTTCTTTTTTTCGTTTGAAAGGGGAAATACATGATCCAATGGGTGTTCCAAAATTTGCCGTGTTGTGCGGAGTTAGGAATTGGCTGGTTTACACCTTACAAAAGTTGTACACGTGGCTCTGTTGGTTTGGGGGAGAAAATGGGCCAACTCAAATAATTTCAATGCCCAAAAACTTTCTGCCTTCTAGGCATTTGCATTTGATTAAAAATTCGAATTTCATTGTAACAAAAGAAAATCGAATTTCAGAGTTGTTTTTTTTTTTTTTAACCAAAATCTTTAATTTACAGGAAATTAATATATTTTTACGAGTTAAGGCAATTTGTAGTAATATTCAATTATGAATTGTTCGGATTTAGAGGGTTCTATTTTAAATTTTAATAATCGACATTCAAGACATGATAATTTTGAAATTACTTTCTCGAGGTAATAGAATTGTTATATTTATCATTATCAAAATCAGATAATTTTTCAATGATCTCATTATCTATAATTATCGTTATAAAATTTCGGCTTAATAACAAAAATAACTTCAACTTTTAGTATAAAATGAAATTAAGCCCTCAATGTTTTATCGCGTGGAAATCAATTCATAAACTTTTATTTATTATAAATAAACCCTCAAACTTTCAAAATTATGCAATTAAGTTCAAATATGTTAAATGACACTAACTTCCGTTAGTATTGCATACGTGACATGCCACGTGGCAGTCAACTAAACTATTTACGTCAGCTTTCACATTAGATGTCTAAACGGTAGTTAGTGTCATTTAACAGATTTGAACTTAATTGCATAATTTTGAAAAGTTGAGAGTTTATTTATAATAAAATAAAAGTGTATGGACTGATTTCACTCAATAAAAACGTTTAGGATTTAATTTCATATTATGCTAAAGGTTAAGGGTATATTTAGCTATTAAACCTAAAATTTCTAAAATTAATATCAATTAGAATCATTTAATATCAAATGCATATCGCGATAACTTTTAAAATGACCACATCTATTGAGGGAAATTCTACAGTAAGGTCACAAAATATCGATCTTATTGTAAGGTCATGATATCTCATGAGATATTCAATATCTCATGAGATATTGAATAAAATTTAAAAATTATTTAAATATGTTAATAATGGCTTAACAGGTTAACAGGTAAACCAAAATTTAATTAAAAAGATTTAAATTACATTTTTATCCTTTAAAAGGTAAGAAAATATTTATATTTACATCTTTAACCATTAATCAAAATTAAATTACGATATTATCCATTAATATTAAAAAAATACAAGGTAATTGCCCAGAAAAGTTTGGAAAGTCGACTACTCGTGTTTAGGGATTTTCTGCCTAAAAAATCCTGTATGAAGTCCAAATTTTCATGGGGAGTCGACTTATCGAGAAAGGAAGTCGACTTCTCGAGAAAGGAAGTCGACTCTCGATCTGAATTCTGTTTCCAGAATGCACATGGGGAGTCGACTTCCTTTCTCGGGAAGTCGACTCCCCATGAAATTTTTTTTAAAAAATTATTATTATATATATTTTTTATTTATTAATATTGTTATGATTTTTTTATTGTTATATTATTATTAATAAATATTTATTTTTTTGGTTGAAAATTATTAATATTATGATGAATCTTATAATTTTTGTGATTATTCTTTTTAAAATTACGAACAATCTACTTAAATTAACTATGAATCTCATTATTTTTACAATTATCCTTATTTAATTTACAAACAATATATCCAAATTTATGATAAATTTCATCATTTTTACGATTATCGTTTTAAATTTACGAACAATCTACTGAAATTTACGATGAATCTCATCATTTTTACGATTATCCTTATTAAATTTACGATGAATCTTATCATTTTTACGATTAGCCTTATTAAATTTACGAACAATCTACCGAAATTTACGATGAATCTCATAATTTTTACGATTATCCTTATTAAATTTACGAACAATCTACTTAAATTTACGACAAATCTCATCATTTTTATGATGAACATTATTAAAGCTACGAACATCTTCTATTAATTTATGATGATCCTTAGCTAAATTTACATTTAATTTATTTAGTTTTACGATAATTCTAATCTAATTTACGTTAGTGATGTGAGAATTACATTTAAAATACATGGAATGACGAATTTTCAATAATAAAAGTCGACTTAACATAAATTGAATAAGAACAACGGGCTTAAAAAAATTAGGAAATCGACTGCCCAAGAAAGGTAGTCCACTGCTCAGATGCATTCTGCATCTGGGCAGTCGACTATCTTTCTCGGGAAGTCGACTCCCAGTATGAAACTTTTTTTTTATTTTGTTATTATATATATATATTTATTTATTAATGTTGTTCTGATATTTTTTATTATTATATTATTATTAATAAGTATTTATTATTTTTTTGGTTGTATTTATCATTATTATTATTACGATAAATCCAATCATTTTTACGATAAATATAATTAAATTTACAATGAATGTCAAAATTTTTACGATTATCCTTATTAAATTTACGAAAAATCTATCCAAATTTACGATTATCCTTTTTAAATTTTCGAATAATCTACTCAAATTTACGATGACCCTTTTTCAATTTACGATAATCTTTTATTAATTTCTGATGATCATTGACAAATTTACGTTTAATCTATTTACTTTCACGATAAATACAATCCAATTTACACAAGTGATGTGAAAATTATGTTCAAAATACATAGGAAGTCGAATTCTTAATAATAAAAGTCGACATTCTATAAATAAATTAAGAATAGCATGCTTAAAAAATTTGGGAATTCGACTGCCCGAAAATATCAATCGACTTCCCATATGCATTCTGGAAACAGAATGCTTTTGGCTATTTAGCAGTCGACTGCCTTACGCATTCTAACGTTCTGCAATAAATTTTCTCTTAGGAAGTCGACTGCTTCAATTGAGCAGTCGACTTCCCCGATAAATTTTTTTATCGAAACACTTATAAAACTAGGCAGTCAACTGCCTGAAAACATGTCAAGAATTAAAAATCTTACTAGTAAAAAATATAATGATTCCTTGGTCGCTTGGGAGGACTTTCTTTGTAAATCATTGGTTCTTTGCACTTTTCATCGCAATTTCCATCGTTTATGCAATTCTCTTCCACAAACTTACCCATTGTTAAAAATATAATAGGGGAATAAATAAGAACAACTATTTGATTGAGGTTAGGCTTAAAGTTTATGATTTATAAAATACTGAGACAGCTACAAACTGGATTAAAGGTGAAATAGACAAAAATTGAAATAAAGGGGTTTATGATTTGGGAATTAGGGTTTATGATTTAGGAATTAGGGTTTAAAAATAATAAAAAGGTTTATATAAGAAGAAGAATAATACTACAATTATAACAAGGGTATATTAGTAATATAATAGTATAATTTTAATAATATTTAATAAATAATGTTAATTTTAATAATTGGTTTAGCAGGTTACCAGGTTAAAGAGTTTTTTAATTTTTAAAATTTCATCAACGGTTTATATTAGATTTGACTAATCCAATGGTTCTAATTCAATAACCTTAAAATAAGGTCAATTTTTATGACCTTACTGTAGAATTTGCCCATCTATTGAGATTTTTTTTACAATTCGTTATACCAATCGTCATCTAATAGTATAATGCTATATTGAAAATTTTGTTATAATTTAAAGAACTTTTAATTGTAATATGAAGGAAAGTGGAGATGTCGTCTTCCTCTGGGGAGTGTCTTCATACCATTCAGTTGCTAAACAACCCTGTGTTATTATGTGGAAGAAACCTCCTGCGGGTTATATTAAAGTCAATGTGGATGCTTCAGTAAAAGGAAATCCGGGTTGGTCAGCAGTGGGTGGATTAGCACGGGATCATCAAGGTAACTAGATGTGTGGGTTTGGAAGAAATATAGGATGGAGTTCGATATTCAGAGCTGAGTTGTATGCTGTTTATTTTGAACTACTGATGGCTTGGGAGGTGGGATACAAATAAGTTCGCTTGGAATCTGACTCCCTCTTTGCAGTAATAAAGATTTTTCAAAAGTTCTCGGATTCGATTCTCATTAAACACATTTTTGAAGAAGAGTGAAGAGCCTTAATTGTGATTAAACTTTGAGCAGAATTAGTTTTAGACCGTTAAAACGGATAAAGATACTTGTAATTTACAAAAAAAAAATCTCCCAACCTCTATCTACTCATGAGCCATTTTATGACATTGTTCAAGCTTGCAAGTCATTAATGGATAGAGAATTGGGAATGCACGATGAAGAATGTTTTTCAAGAGAGTAACAGATGTGCAGACTAGCTTACTAATAGGGCGCACAATGATTCTGCTCCAACAAGCACTAAGGGACTTGGAACCGTTCTTGAAAGATTGCCGTAGTATAGGCATTACGAGACTTTGTTAACTTAAGCTTTTAGCTTCCTCTGTACCAAAAAAATAAAACTTTTAATTATTTTTTTCACTTGCAAGCTAGCAACATCTTGATCGATTTTAAGAAAAATGATCGAATATTAACAAAAATAGATTCAAATTTGTATGATGCACGAAGATTATTTTATTTTATAATAATTTTTTAAAAATATGATAATATTATATAAATTTTTTTGATATATTAAAAAACACTTGATGGATATGCAAAACAAAGAAATTAAAAAATAATTGAAATCAAATACTAATTAGAAATTTTTAAAAATAAATATAATAAATCTTAAATATTAAATAAATAGTTACAATATTAATTAAAGCAATTCTTACTACATTAATCATTAATAGATTATTGATTAATGTTTCATATTTGAAACTGATTTATTTTAAAATTTGAATTTAAATGATTATAAATAAATCTTATTTTAATTAATTAGAGTTGAAAACTCTATTTTTTAGGATTTTGAAAAAAACTTTATATATAATAGTTCCAAATATAAAAAATAAGTAAAGAAAAAATGTAAATAAAAATAATTAATTTTTTGAGTTTTTTTTAATTTTAATAAATTTAAAATAATTAAATACAACATTTAAGATAATATACATTTTAAAAGAATAGATAATATATATGGATATTTTCTTTTTTTTCTTACCAAAAAATGATTGAACAAATAAATAAACAAAATAATTAACATATAAATCTCAAAAGAAATGAAATGAAAATTGAAAAAAAAATAAGACATGAAATTTAATTCAATGTTATTATATATACATATATATATTTAAATATCTTTGTTTTAATTTTTTTGGAAAAGATTTAAAACCTTTAGGATAATTCCAATTAAAATTAATGGATATTTTTAATTTAAAAATAACATAAAAAGTGATAAAAGAAAAATCAAATTTTGAGATAAATTTTATTTGATTTAAATGTAGCAAAAATTTTAAATATTTTAAAATTAAATAACTAATTTAATAAGATTATTTTACAAAAAATTAAAATAATTCATTATTTTAAGTGTAAAAAATTAACCTATCCACGTAAACTTTTATGTGTTTATATAAAATATAAGATTATTATAAAAAACTGAATTTTATTGAAATTAAAAGTTTAACATTTGATCAATGATCAGATGACTTTTGATGAATATTTTATACTTTAACGACGAAAAGAAAATCCATCTTATCATGCATGCCTACTACTTAATGTTCATATGAAACACGTATGTTTTTTTCTTTAAAAAAGTGCATCAAAAAAAAATTTATACCAAAATTAATTATTTCTATAAATATATTTTATATATTGATAAAAGATGTGTAAAAAATTGATAAATGATATGTGATTTTTTATTTAATTTTAATATATATTTATATAGATACAACTGTTTGTCTTGTAAAAATTGAAATATATATAATTGATTTAAAGAAATAATTTATTTGTTTTGTATTTTTAATGTATATAGATTTTCATATTTTAGATAATTGAAAAATATTATTTTTTTCTTTTCAAATATTACACCTGTCAAAATTTTTAGTTATTCACATATGATGTTTTGCTTTAAATCAACTGTTTTAATTTATATATATATATATACATATTGTAATTTTGAATCAAAATCAAATAATTTTATTCTTACCTCCATTATATATATTTCACTTCTTTTTTATTATCGTCAATAGAAATTTTTAAAAAAATGCAAATTAAGGGAAAAACAACAAAAATCAGACTGTCCGTATAGCGTAGTGTCCACTTCTAGAAGAAAAAAAGGAGATGTCGGTCAAAGCGGTGCTCCGCCGCCACCGTTACGAGTGCCACCTGTGGGCCGACCGACACATTCCCACGTGTTTCGCACGTTGCATTGCTTACCACAGAATTTTAGATTGGACCAAACTGCAGAAAAGTAGACTTGTTTCTCGGGCTCAAAAGCAACAAAATTCGGAAGATTTTGTATCGATTGGATTCTCAATCCTTAGGCCCAAGCCTTACAAACATGTCTGAACCATTTAGGTTTGTAGACTTGGGCTAAACCGAAGAATACATGCTTGCAGAATGTAAGAAGAAGGAGAAGTTAAAAAATAATAATAAACATATTGTTAAGTTCAAAGTAAAACAACTTTATTTTTATTTGTAGATAATCAACGCCGAACAAAAAATAAGATTATACTTCTTTTTTTAATTGAAATATTGTTTTTATTTTAATTTCGCCATCAATATTATGTATAACATTCTTTATCTATGAACAAGATCCATGAAACATAAATAAGAAACAGTTATTCTGCTGAGTAATTTTGAATATATGCATATTTTCTTCATCACTTGTAACCGTGCATATTTATTCTGCTTAGTGCTCTCTTGGACCGACTGACGACTGGTGGAAAGTTGAGTTTTAAAAATAGATTTTACTTTTCCATTACTTCATCAGCTTTGGGTCTCTATATAAAACAGATATAAAATCTCGTGTTTCTCTCATTTTCCTTCTTCATCTATTTTTTCTTTCCTCATCAACAAACACCTGAACTATTTTTTTACTATTTGGGTTTTTATTTCTATCACTAAAAGTATTTCTTTTATTTTACCTGATTTATATTTTGGGCCATTTTGGATTTTTCAATCATTATTATTATTTTTTTAATTTGATCATAGTTAGAGTTTGGTTTTTGTAGTTGGTTTTATCTCTTCTTCTCAGGTCAATGTAGCTAGGTCTTCCTCCAAAGTTAGGGTTTCCATTCCAACTTTTGGGAATTCTGCTGTCAACGTATGCACTTGAGGATTCTCGAGCCCTTCTATTGGTAATAATAAAACTCTTCTTTTTACCTTTCTTTGGCATCGATTGAATTCTTTAATTTTTTTTCTTTGATTTTTAGCTGTATTCTTCCAAGGACATCCTTTTATTTGACTTCTTCTTTTAGGAAAAATTTCTCCGCCTTCTTTTCCTGCTAAATTATATTGGAATTAATGGTGTATTTTTCTTTATGGAACTTATGTATCTTGGGGTTTACAACTCTTCAAGGACCTTATCCTAGAAATTCTAACCAGGTAAATTCACTTTTCATTCCTTTTCATTTCTTAGCTTTCCTTTTTTTGAATATCTTGGACTTTTTTGTTATATAATTAAATGATTTTATATCGGACTATTAGTGTAAGTTTTTTATTTGAGTTGTGGAAAGAATTTAATGAAAAAATAAATCTTTCTTTATATACATGCACGAACACATGAGATTGCAAACAACTTATTCATCTATGGCGTCTCATCTTTTTCATATTCATCATCCTCATTAATTTCCTTGGCTTCTCATGGTTTCCACCCTAGCATGCTAGTAGGTTTTGATAAATTGTTTAAAGAACAAAACTTTATTAATAAAAGTTTTATTAGAGTATACTTCTAATTGATTTAAATATCTTGTTGTTGTATTTAAATATTTTATTTTACTAAAATTATTATGTTGTGTATTGTGTACATGTTCTAGATTTGTTGTATTCTATTCAATTGCTGCAATTAGGGATGTAAACGGGTCGGGTACCCGCTAGATTTGGGATACCCGAATCCGAACCCGATTAACTTTAATAATACCCTAACCCGATTAACTACCCGATTATTTTTATTTATGCTACCCGAACCCTAACCCTATAAAATATAAATACCCGTTTAACTACCCGAACCCGTTTAACTACCCATTTATTAAGTCAAAGTTTGATTTTTAAATTTAAAATTAAAATTAATTTTAGAATAACTTAATTAAAACATTATATTAATAAATTTAATTTAACTCATAACAATAAATTAAAGTTAAAAATCATAATAATATATAAGTTAAAAATCATAATTATAATATATAAAGATTTAAAAATAAATAATTGATATATAAAAAATATAAATATTGTATTAATTAATTATTATTTATAATCGGGTTCGGGTAGCGGGTACCTTAAGGTAACTACCCGAACCCTACCCTAACCCGTGACGGGTAGTAATTTCACTACCCGAATCCTACCCGAACCCGATTATACACTACCCTAATCCTATTTAAATGGGTCGGGTAGCACCGGGTACCCGTTTATAGGGTACCCATTGCCATCCCTAGCTGCAATGCTATCTCTAAAGGTAACTTTAATCTCTATGTAACAATAGTTATATTATTTCTACTTTTTTTTGTTGTTCCATGTTTACATTGAACCAAAATTTTAATCAGGTTTTGTAACAAATTAATGAGTATGATTGTTCAAGTCTTGAGTATTTTAATTTTTAACTCTTCATTTGTATGCACTGAGTTTGAACAAAAAATTGTGAAGAGAAGTTGTTATGAAATATAGGCTCATGCTCTCTTATGCAAAAAAGATGTTACTATTAAAGATAGCTTTGAACAGTGTTTTGTCAATTGAAGCAATAGGTGATGACGCGTATATTACGATAGTTGAATCGAAGAAAATGGAAGTTTCTACAGCTGTGTAGATTGGCGAGTGGTTATGCAGTTGTGTGGGTTGGCTAGCTGTTATATGTTGTGTGGATTGGCGAGCTGTGTGGGTTGGCGAGCTGTTGCAGTATGTGCCTTTGCTCTAGTGATTTGCTGTGATCCCCCCATGCAAGCTGGAGAGTATATGTTTTGGACTCCCAACTTGGACAAATAGTGATGAAAGGTTGCAGGATGAGAGGCTTGAGCCTTAATATCCTTGAAAATAATAGACAGATAAAGGCTATCCAGCTTATTCTTGGAGTTTTGATTGTGACTGTGAGATAATCACATAACAAAAGTAAGCATCCTTGCAGTTGAAAACTTTTTGTATCCGGTGGATAGGAACTAAAAAAAAGATATTAAAATCGTTTTGATCGTTCAATAATATTCTCACTTCCATTCGGAGTTCTTAGTTACTTCGACGGTTGAATCTTACTAAATGCATCTCATTTAAAAGTTTTGATTTTTCTGGTGTAAATGCCTCTCTGATCTTTCAAGTATGATGTATCTGAATGAGAAAAATTTTTAGCATGTCTTTTTTATAGCATTTTCCTCGCTCCTACAACTTTTATTTGAAATAAATATATAGTTTAAATTCTCAAAAAAAAAACTAAAATAAAAAAATTCCCTTAGTGAATCACCTGCTCTTATTTGAAACAAGTATAAAATTTAAATTCTAAAAAAAAATTAAAATAAAAATTTTCCCATAGCGAAGCACAGACAATTTTCTAGTATATATTTAAATATCTTTGTTTTAATTTTTTTGGAAAAGATTTAAAACTTTAGGATAATTCCAATTAAAATTAATGGATATTTTTAATTTAAAAATAACATAAAAAGTGATAAAAGAAAAATCAAATTTTGAGATAAATTTTATTTGATTTAAATGTAGCAAAAATTTTAAATATTTTAAAATTAAATAACTAATTTAATAAGATTATTTTACAAAAAATTAAAATTAATTCATTATTTTAAGTATAAAAAATTAACCTATCCACGTAAACTTTTATGTGTTTATATAAAATATAAGATTATTATAAAAAACTGAATTTTATTGAAATTAAAAGTTTAACATTTGATCAATGATCAGATGACTTTTGATGAGTATTTTTTTACTTTAACGACGAAAAGAAAATCCGTCTTATCATGCGTGCCTACTACTTAATGTTCATATGAAATACGTATGGTTTTTTCTTTAAAAAAGTGCATCAAAATAATAAATTTATACCAAAATTAATTATTTCTATAAATATATTTTATATATTGATAAAAGATGTGTAAAAAATTGATAAATGATATGTGATTTTTTATTTAATTGTAATATATATTTATATAGATACAACTGTTTGTCTTGTAGAAATTGAAATATATATAATTGATTTAAAGAAATAATTTATTTGTTTTGTATTTTTAATGTATATAGATTTTCATATTTTAGATAATTGAAAAATATTATTTTTTTTATTTTCAAATATTACACTAGTCAAAATTTTGAGTTATTCACATATGATGTTTTGCTTTAAACCAACTGTTTTGATTTATATATATACATATTGTAATTTTGAATCAAAATCAAATAATTTTATTCTTATCTCAATTATATATATTTCACTTCTTTTTTATTATCGTCAATAGAAATTTTTAAAAAAATGCAAATTAAGGGAAAAACAACAAAAATCAGACTGTCCGTATAGCGTGTTGTCCACTTCTAGAAGGAAAAAAAATAAAATAAAGGAGATGTCAGTCAAAGAGGTGCTCCGCCGCCGCCGTTACGAGTGCCACCCGTGGGCCGACCGACACATTCCCACGTGTTTCGCACGTTGCATTGCTTAACACAGAATTTTAGATCGGACCAAACTGCAGAAAAGTAGACTTGTTTCTCGGGCTCAAAAGCATCAAAATTCGGAAGATTTTGTATTGATTTGACTCTCTATCCTTAGGCCCAAGCCTTACTAACATGTCTGAACCATTTCGGTTTGTAGACTTGGGCTAGACCGACGAATACATGCTTGGAGAATTTAAGAAGAACGAGTAGTTAAAAATAATAATAAACATATTATAAAATTTAAGTTCAAGGTAAAACAATTTTATTTTTATCTATAGATAATCAACGACGAACAAAAAAAATAAGATTATACTTCTTTTTTTAATTGAAATATTGTTTTATTTTTAAATTTCACCATCAATATTATGTATAACATTCTTTATCTATGAACAAGATCCATGAAACATAAATAAGAAACAGTTAAATGGGGAAGAAGAAAAAATAGTACTTGAAAGCATATTTTCCTTTTCTGAAGTTTAGAAGGTGCTTGATAGATTGCTGCTGTTAATTTTCTCTCCATGTGAGCCCCCAACAGGCCAGAATTGAGAGCTAAGCTTCATTGGATGGGCTACTGATTTTTGCATGCGAGCAACTGCTTGTCCTCCGACCAAATTGGGCCCTAGACCATTATAACCACAGCATAAAATGCAGAATTAAGAAACACGAGACAATACGTCTCCATAGATCATTATCATCTTCACGCAAAATCAATGTTTTCAAGTATACAACATTGACTTAAGCATATATGTTGCTCTGTGTGCGATGTGTGTGTTGTGTGATATAAACATTTGCTTGACTGCATGCGTGTGTGTTAAAAACATGTGTGTGTGGGTTTTCACCATCCCACATCGCTTGCTTTGTGATGTGTGTGTGGGTTTATAAGGAATTCCACATTAACCCAAACCAACGCGTTTTGCTGTTAGTGGTATATTCTTTCTCTGAACAAAAAAAGTATACAACATTGACGTTTATATGTTAATAAATTTATTTTAAACCGACGTGAAATTTAATAAATCCTTCTTACACAAGCAACACGTACAACTCAACGACTTCTTCTTTTTCCTTTTCTTTTTTTGATTTGGTCAATTTGATAATTTGTTTGTTTGCATTAACCATTTATTTGGATGATATTCAGAATGTGAATTATTATAAGTAAAACGGAAAACCAAGTTGACTACTTCTTAAGGAAGTATTGTTTGCATTTTGTGACATTAACAGAATTTTAGAAACATAGCTTGATAAAGCAACAATGTGGGACCAGACCAGGGCCAAAACCTTTGCCTCACAAGATTTCTCTCTTGAACTATCTTCCTTTGTAACTGACCCACCTTCAAATTATTGTCTTAATGCTTCTGTTGGACAAGGTTGCCAATCTTGTTATTCCCATAAAATAATTGATTGGATGTGCCAACTGATTCATTTTATGTTTGTTGTAGTTGGTTCAAGGAAAACAACATATCAAATGCCCAAACATTTTAATGAAATTGTTAAAAGTGGTCATGCTTGTTTATCAAGTATTAACATCTCTTGTGATCACATGTCAAATTACTATTGTCTCAGACTTTGAGCATTGGTTCAAAGATTAAGTTTGAAGTTTTAATTTCAGAACTTGTATTCTCTTTTCTCTTCAATTCTTAGTAATGCATTCGATAATAAACTCGTGTTTTCTTACTTAAAGAATCGAGCTTAATGCAAGTAATATGGAATTCAATCTTAGAAATTTTAAGATATTAAAGTATTTTTAACTTTAGTCTTTGGCTATATATCCACAAATCAACTAACATTGCGTTGTACCTTGCGGAAGAATGCCAGAAAGTTAACTGAAAGGAAGAGAACAATGTGGGAAGTTTCAGGAAATGGCACAAAGATTTGGCCTTTATGTGTATTTTCTCAATATTGCCAAAAGTAAGGTGTCACAGGATTTGGTGGTTGCAGTTGCAGCACCTTCCATTAAGTAGAAAAGGACCAGACACAGGAATCAGACAGAGAAGAAAGGAAATAATGAACAAAAGAGAATAACTGAATAAGAGATAAGCAAAATAACTACCCCAAGACTCTTTGAGTTTAAGATAGCTTCTACTGTGTTAATGATCATATATCAGATACCAATCAGCTGAAGTAAACTTGATTATCTTTTGACAGAAGCTTCAAAGATGTCCTTACCATCATTAAGAAATCTTTCTAAGCATTTCCTTTTTACTGTTGGTATGGTGTCGTTTCCCCATAGGAATCAAACACAGAAAAAAACAAGGAAGCCATTAGCCACTAAGGTTAGGTTGCTTAGTAATTAATATGGAGTAAAAATGTTCACCATTGAACGTTAGAGGTGTTTACGAGTCGGATCAAATCTGACTAAGCTTGGTTAGCCTTTTAAAGATTATGTTTAAGCTCAGTATATTTACAATCATAATTAACATATTACATTCATTAAATCAGTAACTATGAAAATTACTTTACTCCAACTAAGTAAACTAATAAAAAACAAAGCTAAATTTAAGTTCACACATAATGAAACTTGAACTTGAGATCTCAAAGTCTTAAAACCTCTTTCTTGTTACTAAACCAAAATCTCATTGGTTGAAGACTCAGAAATTTTTCACCCAACAACCAAACTACTTGTTTGTATGCTGTATTTTTTTTTGCCCTTGGGGGTGGGGAATAGCTTAATCAATTAGAAAGTGACTATTAGTTAATAAGTTTGAATGGGGAGACTTAAAGAGTAAGGTTTCAAATTCAATTGAAGGAATCTTCTGAGTATTAGAAAAACAAGGGGTTCAAATTTGAAAAGATGATGGCCCGCAGAGTTTATCAAATATGAATCAATGGAGCTTTAGAGAAAGCTTTCAACTTTCACAAGAGAGTGCCTTGAAAGCATGAATATGAACATAGAATTACAGAAAGTAATGGAATGCCACCTTGTTGATTTCTAGTAATTGCAGCAAAGCCTATCTCTCATGATGTGCCATCCATGACCCCAAACAAAGCAATCACAGAAAAACAGTGAACTTTGAGAGTGATACAATAAAGTATTAACAATTACTTTTTTAGCATTAAAAGAAGTAATTTGAAATAGAAAAAATTTAAGGATGTTGAAATTTAAACGAATTGTATAAACTAACTAGATTAAACTATAATTCAATTAGTGTTTATTTTTATATCCTAATGTTAGGCCTACTATCGAAAAGTGGGTCATGATAATAACAGAGAAAGAAAGACACCATGAAGCAAAATCGCCACAAGACGCGGTCTCTTTGGGCTGAAGACTTCAATAAAGGCTGACTTCATTGACAAAGAGCCTTAACTAAACTCCAAACTGAATTAACTATTCGGAAACTTTATAAAGAATTCATGATATATCCATCGTTTGATCATTGAAATTCCATCCGATTTTTCATATTTTGAACCATCAACGATGGAAACACGAAGAGGAAATCAAAAGCAAAACAACTGGACCCCCGTTGGAGATTACCTTGAACTGCATAAAGCTCTCTCAGCCATTGTCCGGATCAATGGAGGACTGAAAGAGGGCAAGGAAAAAGTGTGAGAAGAGAGAGAAAAAATGGAGAAAGCAATGTAAGAGTAATAGAAGAGAGAGAAGTATAAAAAATTGTCAATTTATTTGAAATTCAGACGCTCCAATTCTTCAATTCTACTTCACCAAATTCCACGAAATTCAAAACCCAGTATTTAAAATCTTCTCTTTCCAATATCCAGATCTCAATTTTCCTGAATTTCATTAAATTCGCCTCGTTTAATTCATTACCCCTGTTTCTGTTCACCCAAAGCACCTCCTCTTATTAATCAGTGTTCAAATTCGAGTTTTTCCTTCGTCTTTCAATTTCTATTGCTGCATGATTAGTTTCTCCTATTTTTGTTTTCTCTTTTGTCCTTAAATTATCACTAAATTCTCCAAATTTTGAGGAAATTCATCTCGTTTTCCTCTCCCCTGAAATCCTCTGCCTTGTATTCTTTCAAACGCTCAATTCTCAGACCAAATCCAAAGGTTTTCTCATTTTCTCTGCCTAGTATTCTTCAAATTTTGACAGGAAATCCAATCATGAGAATCCCAAAAGACATTGTCAAATTCAACGTAGGAGGCAGAATCTTTCAGACGACAGCTACAACACTTGCAAACGCAGGCAGGCATTCCTTTTTTGGCGCATTATTTGACGACAATTGGGACTTGCAACAACAACCAAACAATCGCCAAGAATTCTTCATCGATCGCAACCCCGACTGTTTTGCTGTCCTCCTCGATCTTCTCCGCACAGGCGATCTCTACATTCCTTCCAATGTCCCCGAAAGACTGCTTTATAAAGAAGCCATGTTTTACGGCTTAATTGACCATGTTCGTTCGGCCAAGTGGGGACCATTTGACGGCAACAGGTTAAAGCTATCCAAGTCAGTAACCGGGCAAGCTCCAGGGGATGGAACCGCCATCCGAGCTGGTCCTGATGGCGGCTGCTGCGTAGCTCACGGTAGCGTGGTTCATGTTTTTGATTGGATATTGGAAGAACACCCGCCGATCAATCTTGATTACCAGAGAGTCAACGACATTGGTTGGGTCAACGCTGAGACTGTTTTGGTAAGTGCTTGTGAGAGGTTAGGGAGAGGAGATGGGGGGATGGGGTTGTTTAGTTCATCTACTGGAGATTTGAGATACAAGTTTAATGTTGTTCATGATAATCAAGTTAAGAGTTACACTGCTGGGGCTTTGAGTTTTAGCACTGATTATAAGATTTTTGCTAGTTGTAAAGGGAGAAGCAACGAGTATGGGATTGGAGTTTGGGACCAAGTTACTGGTAAACAGATAGATTTCTTTTATGAGAGTCCTGGCTGGTCTCTTGGTGATGCTGATAAGCTACAATGGTTGAATGGGGGAAACTGTTTATTAGTTGCTACCTTGTTCCCTAGAAAAGACAACTGTTACATCAGTTTGCTTGATTTTAGAGACAAGAGAATGGTTTGGTCTTGGTCTGACATTGGTGCCCCCTTAATTGTCGATGAGAAGAGAGTGAGAGATGCTATTGCAATGGAGGAATGCAATTCTGTTTGTGTAGTGAATGAGTACGAGGATTTGGGGTTCATAGATCTGAGGATCAATGGAGGAAGTGTGAGGTGGAGTTCCAGAAGTAGGTTGATGAAGGGGAAGATGCCTGATGAGTCTTGCTATCCGAAGTTGGCACTGCATAACGGGCAGTTGTTTTCATCCATGAACGATTGCATTTCTGTGTTCTGCGGTCCTGATTGGGAGCTAACATCTAGGCTTCGAAGAAGTTATGGGGTTTCGATTTGTGATTTCTCAATCGGTGGTGATCGTCTCTTTGCACTTCACAGTGAGAAAAATGTGTTTGACATATGGGAAACTCCCCCACCGCCGGTGATGTGATTCAGGGCATGGTTTGATTTCTGTAGCAGTGTTTCTTTCGTTTTTGATACAGTAGTCATTTCCTAGTAGGTGTTAGAACATAGAGGATGAACTTACAATGAAGTCAGTGTTCTGTACAGAGCTTGCTTGCTCTTTCAAAGAAATGAAATTGATTGCCAAACCACCATTAGCAGATAATATAGAAAGCTAAAGAGTTCTGCGATTGTAAAGTGTTTGCTGATCATTTGCGGATGAATGAAATTGAATTGATAGCTCAACAACCATAGGTATTGCTTCATTCTAGAGATCACATATGCGATAATCTATAGTAAAATAGTCTCTAATTACGCAAATTGTTGTTGCTTTTCTTCTTTTTCAACTGACGAAGGTAAGTAAGCTCACAAAGATTTTCTCTGCTTTTCTCTTTCAGACAGACCACTTTTTCTTTTCCTCTTTTGACCTAGTCTTCATCAAGGTTCCATTGCCATTTTTTATGAATCTGACAGGTCTAATGTTTGTGCTTGTGTCTGAGAACAAGAGACGCTTTTAACATTAGAGCAGTTGCAACTGCTTTACTATCGTACAGGTTTAAACATCTGACAGAATTATGGTGCTTTGCCTAAAGTTAGGTAAGTGGCTAACTACTTTAGTTTCAGATGAGTTTCAATTCGATTCAATCCTAAATCTACTTTGAATCTTAAGAACCTTTTTCTGATACACCAAATCTACTAATGATAACGCCCACCACAACAAACTCAGCTTCCTGTCTTTACTAGCCTTGGTCATTTTCATGAAACTGTTCCACCATCCACCAGTTGTTCATACTGGTTCAAGTTCAACTGGATCTGCGTCGTCGATGAATGCTGATATCCTAAACTGGGAATAGTCCCAACTCAAACAACCCCACAGAGAGGAATATAATATCTCTTCACTCTCTTGCATAAACGAATGAAATATGTTAACTAAGATTATGTTTGCAGAAGGTTGCAGTTAGTTGACACTTCAAGCTCAAATGTCAGGAAAATATATTTATAAGAGAAGATTCTCTGATGAAATCATTGTCAGCCATAACGACTACTGGTGCCAACTGACCGGTTGTCACCCTAACTGTTGATGTTTCTCTATGTTGCAGTGTTTATTAAGCAAAGTAGTGACAGATTGGTTCAATTTAATGTAACCAGAATTGAGAACAATTTACTGTGTGGTTTAGATTGTTTAATAGGAATCAGTTTGTCAGGACTCAGGATCAAGTTCATGACATGAGCAACCAGCTTTCACCATAACAAATTGCTAGATTCAAGATCTAACAATGGCAGCCAAAATCGACAGAAATTTTGCAGGGAACTTCCTCTGAATAGTCTAAATTACTTTCTTCTATTAAATAGGAAATGTTAAGAAAGAATGATTCATCATTGGAATCAATGCTGGTGAAACTGGAACAACATACTCGATTTGACCCAAAAAGTGGAGGCTAACACAACACAGCCCCTAGATGTTAAAAAGATCAAGCATAGTCAGGCATTACTCTTTTGAGAAATGTAATTGGAGAAGATTCTTCAGGGGCAAGTTCGTCGAAAGCAATGTAATTTTGCTCCTTATCGTAAACATGGCAGACTGTCATTATCGTCTTCATCAAACGCCAATTCCATGTAGTTTCATTCAGATACTGTCACCAGCATCAACATGCAAAGAGAACATTCATTAGCACCTTCTGGGAGAGTTAGTATATAAAATGACCATAATGTTGTTCTACAAACCATTTTAAGAAGAGTTGCTTGAATTATTGTATGATTATTTTTTGTTTTAAAGCTCTCTTTTCTCCCCGTTTTTTAATTTTTATATTTCAGAACATCCTTCACTTCCATTTCTTTTTTCTGGTAATAATACAGCAAATCTTCAATTATATATTAAAAAAAATCTAATCTAACATGCACGAGAAAGAGCAGGTTGATGCACTAAGTAAAATCAGAATATACATCTTGTCATACCGGTCCCCAATTCTCTTGAATAGACTTATGGGCTGCTCGTAGATTATAGCTCGGTATCCTTGAAGAGATATGATGGGGAATGTGGACATTGATATCATGGCAGAGGATCTCAATCCTGTCAAATATATAAAATTTGGCATTTTTTCAGAGCCTTCAAGGACATCGAATCAGAGAAAATAAGCAGGATGTTGAAAGAGGACAAGGAAGAGGCATCCCATAAATATGATGTCTGATAAAGCTAACTCGACCATCTAGTTTAGTCAGTTTTTGTAAAAAATGATGGCTGGTCAAATAAAAGATCAAAAGAATAGCAGGAAACATAGTATATTTACCAACGAGGGTAATCGCAATGCACTGTTCCATTCAGTTGAGCCTGAGCTGCTTTCCATTCATCTGAAGATTTGAAGGGTATATGAGGAGCAGTGTGATGCACCATTGTGAAAGTACTCATCTGTCAAAATTTAAGAAAATGAAACAAAAATAGATGAGTTTTATCTGCATCAAATCACTCACACTCACAAGAAGCCAGAGGTTGTTAATATAAAATGAGTAAACTCCTAACAAACATGCAAGAATATGAAG
Organism: Heritiera littoralis; assembly: GCA_031772115.1. Lineage (NCBI taxonomy): Eukaryota > Viridiplantae > Streptophyta > Magnoliopsida > Malvales > Malvaceae > Heritiera > Heritiera littoralis. The sequence goes on from JAPDPK010000003.1 coordinate 1,799,103, forward strand.
CTATATGCGAAAGACATTATCTAAAGAACTATTACAAATAGATCAGCAAACTGAAGTTCACAGAAAAATTAAGAAAAAAAAAAGAGGAAAAATTGGGAAAGAGAAATCATGGATTTGAATGCATGTGCCATTTATCTTGTAAATTTTTTTTTTTTGGTTACAAGGAAAATATTAAATAACTGGGGATGAGGGTGCTGGGATTCGAACCCAAGACTTACAATATGCCACAACTCATCTTTAGCCATTTATCTTCTAACTAAACACAAACCAATGACATCTTATGACCTCTCACTTTTGTTTCAGTACAAGAACGAAGTAAAAGCTCACTGTTCTTGCATGATTGAACACAGCATGAGGAGAATATTATCAGTATTTTGTATGAGAACAGTAAAAAAATTATAGAAAACACCACTTCAGGTTGAGAGTTTCAAGCATAAATTTGGCCAATATTTGACCAAAACAAATAAGATCTGTTTCCATGTGATAAAATAGAATTATAAGCTAAATTAAGGTCCATCGCACTGATATAGAGTTTCACAGAGTATGAAATCTTATCAAAAATTCTTTGCCAGATAAAATGTTTAAATTCATAATATATATGTGACTAGGAGGTAGCATTACCCAAAAGTGATAGCCCAACCATGGCATTAGCCAAAACTTAATCCATCCCATGATTCCAGTCTTATAGATGATCAATGGCCATCCAATTGCCATAAATGCAAAAACACAAGCCAAACTGATCTTCACCCTTTTGACTTCATTTGGTCTGAATTTGTTCACATCAAAGTGCCAGATCAACCTATGCAACAAACATGTATATGTCAAATTAAGAAGGGGAAGATAGTGGAAGTGAGACGTGCTAACTCATTAATGATAAATGTGGACAGTAAGGTCCGAAAAAAGAGAACCAATTATCGCTTACCAGTGAGCTATGGACATCCAAGGGCGAAATGGGCCATATCCAAAGATAATTGCCTTGCGTAAAAGAGGAGAAGTCTCAAACTCTTCTCCCCAAACCGGATGCCAAGCAGTATCTTCAACTAGCCTACAGATATGAATAAAGAACAAAATTTTACAAGTTAACAATACTAACGAAACAAGCACAATTCAATGGATGGAACAAGCATAATTACAATATATGGATGAGCAAAAAAAGTTGAATTTGGAGGAAGCTTAAAGCCAGATTAGCCACCAAAGCAACAATATCAAACAACTAGGGTAGAAATTTGAGTGTTTACACTACATATATAAGGGTAACATTGTGGAAAACAAGCTAATCATCTAAAAGGGGTAGGGGGTTCCACCCTAAGTAAGAAATCTAGCACATATGCAGCAACACTGTTGCATCTCCTGTATTATATGTGTTCCTCTGCATAACAAGTGATATCAAATGACATATTGAGAAGCAACATTCTCCACCGAATTTTTTGAAAGAATGATAGAAATTTCAGATCAGATCGGTAACTAGGGCACACTCTCTTAGAAATTTATTCTACGTACTCTATATGTTCATTAATTTGGAATGTTAGAGAAAAATTTGTAATGTTCTGCAGAAGAGAGTAAGTTTCATGATGCTGACACCATAGTAAGGCACATTCCCAGTAATGACAGTGAAAATACATTACTACAACAGTGATATTAACAAAATGGGTTTTATCACAAAATAGTAAGAATAATAAAACAATAAAATATCATACATACATGTTTGTCTTCGCATGATGTCTGTCATGCTTAAACCGCCAGGGCTCATATGGGTAGATTAGCGGCAGAAAGGCCAGAGTTCCCACAATGTCTTCCAGTAATTTGTTTTTCGAAAATGATTTGTGAGCACAGTCATGGCCTATAACAAAGAACTAAAGAAATGGGACGGGAAAAAAGAAATAAAGTTGGCATAGATGTATATTGGATTTGTTCTGATAATAAATAAGTTGGTAATATTAAAATTATAACATAAAGAGACCGTAAAGAAACTTACCCCAGTTATTGCTGTCCCTGTCCATGCCCAAGCCAAAGGAAGTAGATACCATGGGGCTTTTGAAATCATGAAGATCCCCAATGCATAGGAAGTGACAGATATTAGAACTGAAGTCCATGCTTTCACATCATCAATCTCAAACACCTTAGAAGAAAATTTGGGGAAGAAAGGAGAAATGAATGAAGAGATCTATCAGTTACGTATTCAAGTTCTTAACTTTACTTCTGTATAAAAAAAAAAGCCAATAATATTCATGCTTAAATGCAAAATTATTTTATTATATGAAAAAGCTGACATCTGGTTATGAGCACATATCTTCAACCATAAAAGGAGCAAAGGCACCATTGTTTAATAAAATTAGCTCATTAACACAATCTTGATCATACAGACAATCATGTTGCCCAAAAATTCACTCAGCAGTGGGTCCAAATGGCTAAACATTATACTTTGGACCAAATTTAGGAAATGATCAGAACAGGATGAGGAAGCCATAAAAAAATTGAGTACCTTTTTTGGAAGAGTGTCTATAACATCCTTTAATGTAACATTATCAGGAAGCGGTTCTCCAATTTGCCTGAAGCCATATCTTTCCGCTAACTGTTTTCTGTACTCAGCACTATCTGCTGAAGAAGGTGTTACTGGAACTGCCACAGCTTGTATGAGTTTAGTCCTTCTCAAGGGAATTAAACCCTTTTTATGATTAATTCCCTTGAGAAGAAGGTTGTCCCACTTCAAATGACAGATATTTGCTAATGGAGAAAAAAGAAGGCATTAAAAGCTGTGATACTGGTAAATGAGAGGAAATTACATGGAATGATTGCATTGAAGGTTCATACTACATGCAATGCTAATCATAAATGTGGGAAGGCAAACAACTCTGAGACTATACAAGATTGTTGTGCATATGAACTGAAAGGACTGCATTGACCTTGAAAAAATTTAGCTCAAGAAGCTTATATCGTATTTGAGATAAGCTAGTTCATAAATCCAAATAGTTTTTGGTAAGAAGCTTCACTTGGGATATGACGTACTACAAAAAACTAACCACTTGTTCACTAGAAGTTCTTTCAATTGTGCATATTGCCGTGCAGTGTTTCAAGCGTAAGGTAAGTTTTAAGAAGTTACATAGAAAAGACATTCTTTTTGGTTGTCAATTTGCTTGATAAGCTTAATTACTCTAAGTTTGCAAGCACAATATTGTCATACCAAGCATATGTCCCTTTAGACTTGTTCTTAACCTCCTGACAGCACTTCTAATTGCTAGTTCTAAACATCGAAACCGGAGAAACAAATAACTATGATGCAGCTCAAAAGAAGCACTGCGAAGAAAACTAACTTAATAAATACATCAAAGTAACAAAACCCAAATCACCCAATGAACCAAAAACTTCATTAAGTAGACAATAGCTTGAATTTCTTGAGTTCAATAGAAACATTTGAAATGAGAGAAAGAAAGCTGAATACCTGGAGAAGAATGGGTAGCTGTAGCAATTCTTTGATTCCTAATTGGCCTTTGACTAGGACCCTGAAAATCAAACCAATAAAGGAACGAAATTTAGCGGTTAAAACAAAGAAAGAATACATTTTTATTCAGATTATGAAAGCAGAGAATACCAAGCAAAGGGACACAGAATCTGCAACTTTGGAAGCCATGGGAGCAGAGATGCAGAAAGCAGCCAGCTTCAAAGAACCCCTCCTTCCCTTCCCCTCTTAAGAGTGTGTTAAATGAATGTGAAGAGAAGAGGATAGAGACGGCAGGAGAAAGAAAGGCTTTTTAAGGACAAATTAACAGAGGGGCCAAGGGAGAGTCTTTGAAAAGAATGTGAACTCTCCGATAGAAAAGAATTGACAATCAGCCACTGCCGCAAAATTAACACTTTGGTCTGTGTGCGCTTCTTGCCGCCTAACCGTCTCTTTTGTGGATGGCAATCCACGAGTCATACCCTCCAATGGCTACCATTTGTTTGTCTTCTTGGATTTGGGAGCTTCTAAATGCAACAAAAAAAAAACAACTAAACACACCCTGTCCCTTAATAAATTTATTATTTTACCCTTAAATCAAAATGCTCATAAAAACAATTTTTATGAGCTTTAAAAAACTCACGAAAAAAGACTTCCGTGAACCTCTAAAGGCTCACAGAAGTGAATTCCGTGAGCATTCAATTATTCACAAAAATCTTCTTCAGCGATTAGGGATGTAAAACGGGCGGGGCGGGTACAGGCCGGGCCGTACGGAAGCTGGCTTAAACGGGTTAAGCCCGTTTAAGCCCGTTTTTGAACGGGTTGAATATTACATGCTCGGTCCGTTTTTAATACAGATCGGGCCCGCCCGCGGGCCTAGCATTTTTTAAAATAAAAATAATAAAAATTAAATCAAATTAAATTTTAAAAAATCATTAAAATTCATATATAAATACAATCTAAATACAATTACAATTCACTTACAATATTTTAAAATAAATAATTACAAACTTGAAAAAACATAAATTTTTATTAAACATTAAACTTTTCCAACATTTTTTTTCACTATTATACATATAATGTCATGGTTTGAATTCAAAGTAAAATTATATGAATTCATTTTTTTTGCTAGAATACAATAAAATCATGTTATGTATTATTTTGATATAAACAAAAATACATTAATAATATAGTTTAAAAGCTAATTACATAAAAAAAACAAAAAATGGCTTAAAGGGGTTGGCCCGCGGGCCACGTGAACCGGCCCGTGCGGATTGGCTGCCGGCGTGGGCCAATCCGTTTAGGCCCGTTTTTAAACGGGCCGCAATTTATAAGCCCAAACCGCTTAAAGCTCGCATTTTAAACGGGTCAGCCCGCAGTTTAAGGCCCGTTTTACACCCCTATCCGTGATCCTCGAAAACTGAATAAAAAATTTTTGGTAAAATTCAAGGAAGTGAATTTCTGTAAGCCTTGAAAATTAAAAGAAAGAAAAGAAAAAAATGGTATTTTGAGTAAAAAAATTTATTTATATTGTGTTTAGTAATTTTTATTTGTTGTATTTAGAATTTCCTCTCGGATTTTTACCTTCTTCTAGAATTAAATTACACTTAAGTCCTTGAGGTTTGCCTTTTATTCCCCTCTTTCTCATTTTCTCAAACTGGTTTGGCAAGGCCAAGGGAAGACTTTTCTCTTCCTCGGCCTAAACAGCATGAATTGCGTGATGAATATGCTCCACGATTTACCCATGGCTTCATTCTTTCCCATTCCACCTCCGACCATTATTATCATTGAAGTCAAGCCATCAGAACGCGGAAGTGCTGTGATAGATACACATTTTCTGTCTTTCATAAACCAATCAAATGAATGAGAATAACGTGGTCACTGTTTTGTGTCAAAGAATTTGACCCCATTGCCATCGGAGAGGTCGGTGGAGATAGGCTTGTAAACTAGCAAAGCTTCAACTCTACTCAATTTTGTTAGGATGTTCAACATGAGTCAAGAAGAGAACCGCAAGCGGGTGATCAAGAAATGAAAAAGGTCAACAGAAAGCGAGAAGTTGAAGAGGAATGCATCATAGAACGAATCAGGAAAAAAATTGCAGACTTCTATCCAGAGCAGCAATGTTAAATGATTCAGGGATCAACCTGGTTAACTGCTTTCCCTTATCAAAGGTGCAGAGGCTTTGTTGTTGAGAGAAGAACACATGGTTTTGTTGACTGATACAGGGAATGTGAAATATAAATACGAAAGTGATGCATTTCATGGCCAACTTGATGCTTCTGAGAGGCCAGTGCCCATAGTTTAGCTTAATTCTTCTGCCTTTTCATTTCCTCCATTCTACACAACATAACTTACTGATTTGGTCTATCATTTTTGTTGGAGCATAGATGGAGTTAAACTATATTCTCGGTTGCTCCTATAGGCAACTGGTAAATTATCCATTCATAGAACTTGTAAGTAGTTTTCAAGCATCAAATTTTTGTTTTTGTTACTTTCTTACTTGATTTTCATGTTTTTTCCAAATTTGCTTTTTGCCAATGTCCTGTTAGCTTCACAATAATAATTCTGTGGGAACTGTATATCTGCCATATTTATTGGTTGGCTCATTCTTTGTGAAATTAGATTGTAGTTTGAGATAGCAAAGCAAAGCAGTTCAGTAGGTTCAATTTGGCTGAAATCTGTACATTTAACTCATTTTGAGCATAGCTTTGAAGAAGTTCCACCTACCCTTCCCACATTCACACCAGTTTTCGTGGGGAAAATGCATACAACTTTCTGAGAAAAAAAAAAGACCCATCAGGTGACTGGGTCCAACCAAGTTAAAAGTAAAAGTCTTTGAAGTCTCTTTCGTGGTTCACTGTCAAGCCAACGGATCCATCATCCATGTGAAAGTAAAAGAAAACATAGGTACCTTGGTGATCACTCTTTGTTAGGATTTTACTATTTAGCCTAGCCCGCTCAATGATTCCCAGGGATCTGTAAAATCTCGAGTTTATTTACTTTGTACTTTAATATTTGGATTTTTCATGTCTTCCCCATGATTTGTATGATAAACTTGGCAACCAATATGTGTGACAAAATCAATTACCAATTAATTTCAGGCTTTAGTTAGGTGCTCAATTAGGTGTCCTTAATGATGATTGATCATACCGTTTAGACACAGTTCTCCATTGTCAAATCCTCCTTTACATGAAATCAACTCACTTTTCAAATAATGCAATACTAGGAAGTAGTGGACAAAACACAAGAGTTGTTGGAAAAGTCAGGTGAATTCACCGGCTCTTGTTTCATCGACTTCCCCTTGGTGGTTTTTTCTTTTTTTTTGTTTATAGGGAGGTAAAAAGGGCAAGGGGAATTGAACTCAGACCTAATCTCTCTTAAAGAGAGATAACAACTGTTAGGTCCTGCTTTGGTTGTTAACTTCATCTTGTGGTCTTGCTTAGGTTGGTTACTGCTTTGTTTATGTAGTTATTGTTAGGAGATAACGGAGTATATGGCTTTGAGGCATGTAGAGTTACACTTTTTTTAGTGTAATATTGTCTCACACAGAAGCAAGTTACCCCAAGATACAACAAAGCCTTTTAGAATTTGTAAAAAGTCACAATGCAAAGTAAAGAGTTTATGGAAATCATAACTCTTAAATAGAATGCGAAGAGGCATAAATGAATGGTTGTGATTGTCTGTTAAATTACAACCATTCATTTCAGACATAACTGTTCAAGACATATAACCGAAAATATGTCTGTTGAAACAGTTAAAAAACGATTTTAAATTCAATTTTGAATTTAAAATATTTCTGTCAAAAAATAAAAATTCTAATTAAGGTGCTGTTTGTTAAACCATTGAAAAATTTCAATTCATTGAAAATAAAATTTTTCAATGATTTAATATTTTCAATATGTTTGATAATGTATTTTAAAATTAACTTAAAAGAATATTTTCAATAAAAAAGCATTGAATAAGATAAGTAGATAAATACCTACTTATCACTTAATGTAGAAAATTTTCAGCCACCTTATCAATAAAATTAAAATAAATTGGACTATTTTATCCTAAAAAATTTAACATAATTATCTATTCATTTATCAGGTTACGTATATACTTCAACTAAACTCAACGTTATATTATTATCTGATTTACGTATGGAGCGTTTCTCTACCACCATTCTTTTATTATTAGAGCATCGATTTTGAAAGAAATTCAATGTCTCCTCCCAATTTAACTTGTTCAGGTAAAGAAGCCTAGCAACTCAATTAAATTAAGTGCAAGAAGTTTCAGAGACAACAGGTTAGACTTGGCTTTCTTGGCCTTTTTTTTTTGTTTTCTATAGAAAAAGATTATTTGAATCAATATCTTCTAACAAAATTTTTATCGTTGTAATTTAACTCCCTTGTACTTTAATTATACAAGTATGATAAAAAAAATGAAATTTCGTATCTGTAGATGGGTTCTTTTGTGGTGCAGAGGAAACGTTGCAAACCAGTAGAACAGGACGTGCCGGGAGGCGGCGGAGAGGAAGATTGGAGCAGACCCTGAAGAATGAGTGCAGCGGCAGGTGGCAGTAGAAGGCTGAGCAAGGCTGAGAACAAGGCTGTGTAGAGAAAATAGTGCAGAGAGGATTTGGGAGAGTTTATGGATTAGTTGAATTGCCAAAAGTCCCTCCAATGATAACAAGAACCCCTATATATAGGAGTAGAGAATGGGAGTTAATATCTTTGGTATTAATAACGTAATAATGAGAATTGACAGTTACAAAGCATTAATGCTTTGTCTAGTGGGAGTTACGTTTTTGGGAGAAGGTGTACTGAAAGAAATAGGGAAGAGCACTTATGCTTCAGAGAAAGGTTAAGAGAAGAACTCTTAACTATCTCCATATCTGATCCACCAAGCCAAACTCTCCAGGACATCCCAATAGAGAAGTTAACTCAAGAACCCTGCCTTATTCCGGAGTTATCTTCACTTCTTCTTAAAAGTGCTGTTCCATAAATGAGTTGTTCTGTGAATATGTTGTTCTGTAAAGAGTTGTTCCAAGCAAAGCTGTTCTGAGAAGAGCTATTCTGCGAATGAGTTCTTTTCGGAGTAATGAGCTCTTCTGATAAGAGGTTGTTCTTGTACAGAAGCTTTTCTGAAGAAGTTGTTCTTATGAATTATTATTCTAAGAAGAGGTTGTCTTTCACTTATAATATGAAGCAAATATTAGTTTTTCCAAAATCAAGTATCTACATTTTGCCCCCCTGCATGGGAATTCTTAGTATAAGAAATTCTCATGCATTAGTAAGTGCTGTTCCATAAATGAGTTGTTCTGTGAATATGTTGTTCTGTAAACAGTTGTTCCGAGCAAAGTTGTTCTGAGAAGAGCTATTCTGCGAATGAGTTCTTTTCGGAGTAATGAGCTCTTCTGATAAGAGGTTGTTCTTGTACAGAAGCTTTTCTGAAGAAGTTATTCTTATGAATTATTATTCTAAGAAGAGGTTGTCTTTCACTTATAATATGAAGCAAATATTAGTTTTTCCAAAATCAAGTATCTACAGTATCTTAATAATTGATTTGTCTTTTTTTTTCCCTTGCAATAGCTTATTTGTAGGAATGGCTTCTCTTGATATCGGTAGAGCTAGTTGGAAAGATCCCTCCCTAGTGAAACTATTTTTAGATTTGTGTATTGACCAAGTGAACACATTAGGAAAAAAAGGAGGTAGTTTGCGTATTGAATCATGGGATAAGATTGCAAAAATTTTCGAGGAGAAAAAAAATCTCAAGTTTAATCAAAAGCAACTGAAAAATCAATGGAATTATTTAAAGCAAAAATATACAGTGTGGTCTAATTTAGTAGGAACATCGGGTCATGGCTACAATCCTGTAACAAACACTGTTGATTGGACTGCAGAAAAATGGGAAGAGTACATCAAGGTATTTATACTTTTTGAATTTTATATAATTATAAATAATGGTCGGACACCTTAAACTATGTTATACTAATCATATTTTGTATAATAGAAAGTTCCAAAGGCAAAACAATTTCGATATAGTGGGCTACAATTTTTTGAAGAAATGAAATCATTATTTGATGGTATTACAGCCACTGGACAAGAAGCATGGGGTCCATCTAAACAAGGGTTGCCTACAAAAAATGTTGAAAAGGCACCATTGACTGAAAATTCAGAGCTACATATTGATCTTGAACATCAATCTCCATTAATGCCTTCTTCACCCAAAAAGAAACATCGTAAGAAAACTAATGATGGAGATGTGGATGAAAAGTTATTAGCAGTACTTAAAACCTTAGAGCAATCTGATGGACCTAGCATAGAAGAATGCAATAAGAAGCTAGATGAGATAGAACATTAGAAATGATTGATCCATTATATATTGCTGCGTGTACCATCTTTTGTGAAAGCCAAGCTTATAGAGAACAATGAATTGCACTTTCACAGAAGCCGGAAGGAATTAGGATTAGTTGGATTCAATTGATAGTCAAAAAATTAGGATTAATTTGAATTATTAGTATTTATTTTTATTTTAAAGTAGTGTTACAATACTTAAACATGATTTTTATTTTATTTTTATGGTTTTGTTTTGTTATCTTTTATTGACGTTAGTTTCTTTCAAATTTATATTGGGACAAATTTCAAGTTATGGAATAATATTTATATATTGATTTTTTGCAGGATGTTAAGTGAAAAGCCAAGAAAAGCATTAAAAATTATTGGATTGATTCTAGTCATAAAGATTCTTAGAAAAAGACGAGTTGGGAGGAGATTAGATACTACTTCGTCATTGAATGGTACTGAATATGTAAAAGAAATTCTTAATGGCAATCCGATGCATTGTTTAGAAATTTTAAGAATGAATAAGCAAGCATTTATACACATGTGCGAACATTTCAAAATTAAAGGATGGTTGAAAGACAGTCGTTACATCAAAGTTGAAGAGAAATTAGCGATGTTTCTCATGACTTTAAATCACAACGTGAGAAATCGTGTTATCAAAAGGAGATTTAACCATTCAACTCAAACAATACATTTTTATTTTCATGAAGTATTGAATGCGATGCTTCTGTTTGCAAAAGAGATGATTGTGCCTACACAATCAATCGCAGTAAGCCAAGACCAACATCATCGACGGTTAAGAGACATATTTAAGGTAATTAATTTGTTATAACATAATTATATATATTTTTAATTATTTTATTAATATTTTTCATTAATTAAATATATGGTGCTATTGGTGCACTTGATGGAACACTTGTTCATGCTGTGATACCATCTAACAAACAAGTCCCCTATCGAGGAAGAGGAAGAGGAGAATGTTATCAAAATGTGTTGGCTATATGTGATTTTAATATGAATTTTACATTTGTGTGGGCTGGATGGGAAGGAGTAGCACATGATTTAAGAGTACTATCGGAAACCATGCGGAATCCTGAAAATAATTTCTCATATCCTTCACCAGGTTAGTGTAATTTTCTTATAATTAATCTTTCAAAAAATTATTTTATTATATTTATTTTAATCAGTTTTTTCAGATAAATACTATCTTTGTGATGCTGCATACACTCATACTAGAGGATTTATGACGCCGTATCGAAATGCACGATATTGGTTACTTGATTTTCGTAATGGTGTTCACCCTCGTACAAAAGAAGAGATTTTCAACCATGCACATGCTAAATTAAGAAATGTGATTGAACGGTCTTTTGGAGTTTTGAAAGCTCGTTTTCCAATTTTGAAGAGGATGGCGCCATATCCATTTTCAGTGCAGAGAAATATAGTTATTGCTTGTGTAGCTATTCATAATTACATTCGAAAATTGGCAATTATGGATGCTTTCTTAGAGCAGATTGATAATGAAGATGGCGATAATTCTGGAACATCTCAAAGTAATAATGAAAATCTATCCCAAGCAGGAGGAAGAACAACACAAGTTGATCAGATGTTTATGATTAATTTAAGAGAAGAAATAGCAAATCGACTACTTGGTTCGATTCAACTTCGGAGTTGAAGACTATAAAGATTTAAAAGTTGATATACTGCAGGCCTTGAAGATCATAGAATAGCTCATATTGCCATTTTTTTAGCTTTTTGTTATTTTGGTGTTTCAATTATCATTGATAATGATCCCACGAATAAATGTGATTTGCAATGCTTTTATTTGTAATGCTTTTTTAATCAAACGTGATTTGGGTTTTTGATCTCCAAAAAAAATTATTTTATTATATTTAAATATTATTTTATTTTTTAAAATTTATGATGAATTTGGATTTAATAGTTGTATTTTTTCTCATATTTCATACTTGTATTATAAAAAAGAATACATCAATAAAAACTTGATTTTATTTGAAATAATATGAATATAAGGGTAAAAATGTAAAATAATAAAATTTTAAAATTCAACATTTATTATTATCAAACAGTTTATTTATATTCAGCACTTATTTTTCAGTAAAATGTCAAACAGTTTTCATAATTCAAATTCAATACTTACTAAATTCAGTACTAAAAATTCAGTGTTTAATTTTTCAGCACTTAATTTTTCAGTTTATCAAACAGTACCTAAGTCCCATCTTTGATTAAGTGCCCAAGTGCCCATCTTTGATTTTTTAAAATAGCCCAAGCCAAAGCCCATTTTCTCTTTGACTCCAAATTATTTTTAAGAGTTGATTTTCCTTTATAAATATATCACTTTACACATTTACAAGCAATGTGGGAACTTGTTTCTTTGTATTTATTACAAGCTATCCAACAGTTATGTGTTCAACACCAGAACTTGGAAAATACCAGATGTAGATACCCTATTTTGTCCAGGTTCTTAACCTGTAAAAATAATTAATTGGGTTGGGTGGCATTGTATTTTAATTTAATTTAACAATTTAGAATTAGGCTAGAATTAATCAGAATTTTTAGATTTAGAATTAACATCAATTAGGAAATTAAAAATAAATAGGGTTTAGGAATAATTAATAAATAAAATGAAGAAAGAAAAATAAATAATAATTTTAAAATAAGCTAACTATTTAAATTAGGATTTATTAATTAATTAGTTAGAAGAGATATTATTAGATTTAGACTACTACAGTTAGATTAGAAAAAGGATTTGATAGATAATTAGGATTAACATAAAGTAAAATAAATAAAAAAAAGGGATAATAACTAAAGTAGTGTGATTGTATTTAAACTCTAATATTCTTTTGACTATAAAAGGACACAGCCATTCTCGTGAGGGAGGGAGGATCGGGGCCTTTCACCAAGTATCTCCATCACGCAGCTCTACCATCTTCATCACTCTCGCTACAACCCTCGCTGTCCACTATTGTTGCGCGCGATCTGCCTTTGCTATTTCCTCTGATCTTTACTGAAGCTGTTCTAGCCTCCGTCGCACAGCCCTGCATCATCTTCGCCCCTGTTTTGATGCCAAATCCCCTGAGCTTGCTTCCTGTTCCGTTGCCAAGTCCCTAGGGCCATCTCTACTGCTAACCTCTCGGCTTGCACCATTGCTAATCACTGCGGTTCGGTTCTGTACCAGCTACTGCTCCTTGTTGTGTTTTGGACACGCTCCTTCCTTGTTCATCATCATTGCTTGCACGTCGCTTCACCCATCAGCTATAGCCATAGTCGATTGTTGCAGCTACAACGAGGGAGAAAACTAACCTTTTTCCCTTGTCAGGTTCTTTCAATGATTAATTAGATGATGTTTCACAAGTTTTATAGATCTTTTGTATGATAATTAATTTAAGTAATCTAATAATTTTTGTATGAAATTTAATTTAATAATTTGACTTAATAATTTAATTAATATAATCTTGATAAGCATGTTAATTTGATGTTAATTTGTGTTTTAATTTAATGATCAATTGTATGATTTTTTAGTATGAATTTGCATGATAATTAAATTAAGTTGATAACTGCCTGTAAAATATAATTTGTATATATGTGTTATTTGATTTGTTGTATGACTATAGTATAGTACATTGATTTAGTTTGCATGTATGATTTTGATTTAACCATGTTGTATGATTTAGATGAGTATTCTAAGGTTATAAAAAATATATGAACAATAAATATATATAATTAAAATCAAATAAATAAATGTGGATTATATCGATGATGACATTTTGAGGAAGTCAATTAAGACACCTTAGGAATGTCTAGGTGAGAGGATTCTTCCTTAAGTTGAGCCAAATTGATGGAATACTTTTGAAAGAATTTTTTTAATTAATTCATATTTATTTATAATAAAAATAAAAGTAATATAAGATAGATGAATTGGATATAGATAAATAAAAATGAGCAAATAAAGATAAATAAATAAAATAAGATAAGACAAAATATCTAAATAATAAATAGAATAATAAGATAAGGATAAATATGAGTTATGCCGATGATGAAATTTCAAGAAGGTCAATTGAGACTCCTTAGAAATTTCTAGGTGAGGAGGTTCCTTTTGGGCTGAGCCAAATTGATGGGATGCTTAAAAGTTAATTTTCAATAAAACATAATTTATGTGTAATTCTTAAAAATAAAGTAAATAAGAATATAAAAATATAAAAATAAATTAAAAAATCTAAGAAATTTATAAAATGAATATGGAGTCAAAACTAGAAACAAAATTAGGAGAAAATAGGAATCTCATAAAATATTAAAATCTATCCGACGATGGAGTTCAGGAAAGTCAATTGAGACTCCTTGAATATCTTGAGGTGAGGGGAGTTTCTAAGGTTGGAGCCAAATTGATGGAAAAATCTTAGAAATTTTCCCAATATATAAGTTTATCGAAATTAATATGGACTCAAGGCAAACTATAAAGATAACCTAAAGCTAGTTGGTACCATCTTAGGATGGGCGTTGTGGGGGTGCTAATCCTTCCCCATACGTAACCGTACTCCCGAGTCTAAGAATCTTTGAACGTAGACCATGCCTTATCTTTAGACATGAATAGGTGACCAATCACACCTTAGGTTTGAATGGTTGGTGGCGACTCCTTGATATTAAGTCTAGCGGGTTAGGTTTTAGGACTTGACACGTTATGACACCAGAGATGCTGTAATTCTGTAAACTGTTTCAATTTATAGCAAGTTCATCATGTTGTGTTTGTTCTTTCTCACCATACCTTTCTAGCTTTCCATTATACATTGGCCTGATATACAAACCGAATCATCTGTATAAATCATGCAGAACCATACTCTTTTGTGACTAATTCAAACGTACAAATTCCTTTGTTGCAAAGCCCTTCCATTGAAGGGGTGAACTGCTCTAAAGTCTGAGAAGGAATCTCAAATCCAATCTTTTGTAAAAGAGACACCGCGCAGCCCCATTTGTTAAGGGGCAAAAAGAAAAACAGGTGCTCTTTTTCTTTCGCAAACACAAATTATTACCCAAAATTATTAGGTTGGGTAATTGGTGTCGGTGCAAATAAGAGTACAGCTTCATTTTGTCCATACATGGAGGCAACTCACATGCTTTTGCACCTTAGTGTATACAAAGCTTTTTTAATGTACTAATTGGATTCCACCGGTCAGCCTTACGCCAAACATTCATCACTGTTGCAAGGTTGTAACATCTCATCTGATCGTTTTGGATTAAAAGCCACTTTGAGCGTTCTGGGAGCTGAGATTGCCTGTGCTTGACTTGGAGATATTCTAAGAATGGGGCTAAGGAGGTTTTCATAAATGAGATTTTTGCCTTAATTGGCCTAAGTTGGAAGTTAATATAGCTTCTTCAAGCTTTACTTTCTTAACAAAGTTATTGCAGGAATTCTCTTGTGCCATTTCAACTTGGATTGTTTTTGGATAGGGCGACAAACATGTGTTTCTCTTTCTTTATTCACCAGTCAAAGCATTTCTTTGGAACGTGCCATCAACAGTCCACCTAATTCTAGCGAAGACTAATCAACCAAACCAAACATTATCTCAAGGCTTGACAATGACAATATTCACCGACCGAACCATAGGAATTTTTTGTTTGCTTACAGGGACATCTCTGTTTTCACTTATCTTTTCTTGGTTTCCGGATTTTTGCACATCAGACAATGATTCTGGATAAAAATTAGACCATAAGAAGGATTGAGCACAAAAATTAAGAGGCAACAATGCTACTGCCTTCATCACCTTGAACACAAAAGCCACAAATCTCTGGCCAGGCTTTGCCCAAGTTTAGAGGCCTATGCCAGGGATTAGGTGGTAGATTTTTCAAACCACCTGTTTTTCTTGCTTCAGATCCAAAGCAAATTAGCAGAGGAAACCCTCTTTCATTCCAAAACAGCTCTTTCAGCAAGGACAATGTCTCCATTCTGCATGTGACAATAAGCCCTTTTGTTTGCATAGATTACAGTGATCTTTCAGTTTCGGATGTCCCTTTGGTACTGAAAAAGAGAGAATAGTTATGTAAAAGGAAAATAAAGAAAAGAGAGAGAGTTTATCCAAAAAAAAAAAAAAAAGAGAGAGAGAGAGAGAGAGAGAGAGAGAAGGAGAAATCTTTAACAACAACCCTAAATCATTTAACCCACCATGTCTGTAATCTCAGACTTCTCATGAGTAGCCAAACCCAACATTAAATAAAAGGAAAGAAACAGGACAGAAGAGAAAAAGCATGAAAAAAGGAAGCTAAAACCACCATTCCTTGCAATTCACTCTCTTTATCTCTCTCTTTCTGTTTTTCTCTCTCTCAAAAGCTTTGCAAAGGAGAAGGTAGTGTTCCATCCCACCAACCTCCACTTCTTCAACTTAAAGCCTCTTATCCAATAATTAACATCCATGTCAAAGTGGTACTCAATTACCGTAAAGGAAGGGTTAAAGAAGGTAAGATAAATAGGAGGAAAGAGATGGATTTGAGTAATAGGAGAAGAGCAGGAGCTAAGGGTAGTGTTGTTGCAGGGTCTGTGTGGGAAACTAGAATGAAGAGTGATGAAATCAAAGGTGGAATTAAGGTTTTCAATGGAGAAGAAAATGGCAGTACTGAAGAAAATAGTGAGAGTGGTAATAAGAGATTGAGCTTGAAGAAAGCCCAGACTGTTGGCGGTGTGACTGTTAGTGGCAAGAGAAAGACTTGGAAAAGTGAGAGCTTTGAAGGGTTTGAGAAGAACCCAATTCAGATTGCCAAAGGCAAAGCTAAGGAACAATGCAAGGAGTTGAGTGCGTCTGTTGATGGAATCAAGAAGAGCCCAATTCGGGTTGCTAAAGGAAGATCCGAGGAACACTGCAAAGACTTGACCTTGTCTGTTGATGGAATTAAGAAGACTCCATTTCAGGCCAAGAAAGGAAGATCTGAAGGAATTAGGGACCTTAGCAAGTCTGTTGATGGGAATGAGAGAAGCCCAATTCATCTGAAGAAGCCAAGATCTGAAGTTCCCAGAAGGTCTGCTGAGCTGAGTAAAGATGTTACCGAATGTGGTGAGAGAATAGAGGGGAATTCAGTTCCATTAAGGAAGGCAAAATCAGATTCGGTCAAGGCCTCAGATCAGTCTGGTAATGGAAACAGAAATGATGGGAATTCACTTCCATTGAGGAGGTTAAAATCAGAGGAGAATAAAGTTTTGGCTTTGGAAGATCAGAAAAAAGAGAATACTGTTTCCATTGAAGAAAATGAGAAGAACCAAGTTGAAACAGAAAAGAATGGATCTGAGTCTGAGGAGAACTGTAAAGAGTTTGGGGTCTGCAAGGAAATGGTCATTTCAAGCAGTACAAGCAATGGAAATACAGTCAAATCATCTCCTGAAGTATTAGTTGATGATGGTGATGGCGATGGAGTTGAAGATGATGAAGAGTTCTATGAAGAAGATGAAGAGGAGGAGGCGGAGGTGGAAATGGAGGCTGAGAATGAGAACAAAAGCATTGACATTAAGGAAATGAATGAACCAGAGGAGAAACGTAACAAAGTTGCTAATGAAGTGAAGGAATTACCAGAAGAAAAACCCAACAAAGCTGTAAATGAAGTGAAGAAATTACAAGAAGACAAGTCTAGCAAAGCTGTTGATGAAGTCAAGAAAATTAGCCAATTCCATAACAGAACTGCACCATTCTCTTCAACTGTGAATAAGCAGCCTCCACCAGTTGTAAAGCGTGCTGCTTCAGTTTACACAACTCCTACAAAACCTACCAAATCCACTCATTGTAAGCTTTCTCTTTCATTCTTTTTCAGTTCTGAATGTTTCTGACCTTACTGATTTGCTTTACTTTCAGCCTCAGATGATTACCATTACCAGAGTTTCCCCCAGACTCAGAACAAATTGCAGAACTTAGGTAGGAAAATGTTCAATTTCTTGGAAATATCAATGAATTTCATAATTGCTACCTGTTTAATTCTTCTTCTTGTGTTTGATTGTTTATCTTCCAGTTGATTTAGTAATGTGGAGAGACGTATCGAGATCGGCATTGGTCTTTGGGATGGGAACATTTATCATTATTTCATCCTCTTACACCCAGGATCTCAACATCAGGTCTCAAAATTGTCAATGATACACAAGTTTCAATGGATTTTCCACCTGTTTTTTTTAAATTTAACCTCCTCTGTTTCAAAACAGAGTCCATGAACTAAAACTCTGCTTGATCAATTCTTCTGCAGCTGCATTTCTGTAATTTCCTACATGGGACTCGTTTACCTTGCTGCCATTTTCCTTTACAGATCAATCATCTGCAGGTAATGCCCTCCATCAGATGCCATTAATCATCAAATCACTACGTTTTAATAAATTCTTAAAACCTTCTATTTCTATCTGCTTTCTGCAACAATGCAGGGGAGTTGTGGATATAGATGAATCAAGCTGTGTGCTTGGAGAACAAGAAGCAGTTTGGTTACTTAAACTGGTTCTTCCTTACTTGAATGAGTTCCTTTTAAAGCTCAGGGCACTTTTTTCTGGTGATCCTGCTACAACAATGAAGGTAATTTTCCACTTTCCAACCATTTGTTATTCATTTTCATTTTTAACATTGAGGAGGAAAATGGAAAAAGAAGTTGATCAATTGAGACAATTGCAGTTGGCAGTTCTGCTATTTATTTTGGCCAGGTGTGGCAGTTCCATAACTATCTGGAAAATGGCTAAATTGGGTAAGTTTTCTTGACTGAAACCATATACTTATGATCATATTGAAATGCTTTATTTTCAAGATACTAAAATTCTTCGATATTCGAGTTTTAACACGATTTTCCCTTATGAAAAAGCATTTCCTAAATTAAAAAAAAAACCTTCTCTTTTTTTTTTTTTGTTCAGGAAAAAAAAGCCTTCTTTTGAGAAGACAATTTTGACATTACAGTGTGTGTCTCATTTTTATCCAATGTCCAAGTGAATGCCAAAAGCTTCATCTTTTTTACCAGCTTGAGTAATTTTTACTGTTTGGTTCTTTTTATTTTATTTTTTTCTGTGCTGAAAATGGCAACTACAGATAACAGAACTGTTAACATGACATGAAATCTGAATGTCTTTCACTTTTAACTGACACTTGGTTGTGCTCGCTGCTCACTGTCCCAGGCTTTTTTGGCGTTTTCACTGTCCCAAAAGCCTGCTCTTCTTACTCCCATCAATTAACTGCATACGGTAAATACTAAATCCCCATCATTTTATTTTTGTCTCCATTTTTCACTCCTTCATCATGCAATCTGCACATCTACCATCACTGATCACACTACACTTTGGATGCCCCACATTGTACCTAATCTCTACATCTTGTCCGTCCGATCAATGTAACGGCTCTTTTGTTTCTTTGATTGATGTGATGATTCTCCCTCGGGCCTAGGAGCCAGATTTCATGGTTGCTACTCTTCCATGACAGTGTTCTGTCAATTGGTCTTAAAGTCAATCATTGTTTCATATTATCTCCATTGTCGGATTCTTACTCAGTGACCACCGCGTAACTTTATCATCTCCTTTAGAAAAAACATATTTTTTAAACCATTGGGAAAGGGAATGAATAGGGGTGTAAAATGTATTAAAACTTGTTGATCGGTAGTTTATTTCCTAGAATTTTTCATTTTATGGTCTGTTAAAAAACGAGTTTAAACGAATTTGATTCATACAAATTATAAATTATATATATTTTATGTTTGTGTTGTATAATATATAAAAATTTATGTCAATACGTTAAAACTAAAATATTTGTTAGCTTTTATTTAATTTATTTATATATAAATTTTATCTCATTTTAACTTATGTTATTTTTATATTTTTATGTCGTTCTCGTGTTGTGTTTAAAATTAACGTTTAAAGTTACCGAATATGATTGTTTGAGATTTAAATAAGACCCATCAAGGAGGGCTGCCGGTAGGTATATTGTGTTGTGTCTTTAAAGAATTTGTGGTAGTGTCTGACATTCTCTGTCTCCAATTGGGTTGGTGGGGGTGGTTAAATGTGCTCGATATTATGGGAATAATTAGATAAAATAGCTTAATCTATTATGTTGATGGGCCTAAGTCTACCTTTTTCTTGATTCGGAACATAGTCAGTTAAATGTAACTTAAAAGTTTTACTAGCCTATCAATCTAATTCGTAGAGAAGGTTTCAAATTGAGTTCACGGTTTAATTCATTTGGTTCATACAATTTATGATTTAATCTGAAATTTGAATTTTAAAGATCTGTAATTTTTTCTTTAAATAAAAAAAAAACACACGATTTTTATTTTGTTGGTTGAGTTAAAATTGCATAATGAGAAAATTTTGTGTTGCAAATTCACAAGTATTGATTTGATATGTTCTTAATTCTTAAACCCAAATTCCAAATGATCTAAACTTTTTAAAATGCATGTAAATATGAAGGAAAGTTTTGGATTCGACGCTTTCGTGATGCATGGGACTCATGCACGCACAAGAAAGGCGTGGCGGTGGCCATCTTCACCCTGGTTTGGAACCTATCTTCAATTGTTGCTCGCATTTGGGCAGGTAATGAAGAAAACAGCTTCACTTTTCAACAGATTCCACAACTATGTTTCATAGCAACACTGGTTTAATTGGTGGGTTTTGTTCTTTGATCTGTTTTCTTGATGGCCTTAAACTGTGTAGCCTTCATGCTTTTTGTGGCCCTCCGATACTATCAGCAGACAATTGTGACAGACAATTGGGTGGAGGATGAAGGTGGGCCTGGTGGTGGACAAACATGGCAAGCGCCGAAAGGACGACAAACACAAGGGCTTGGGCCATCTAGAGTGAAACCTGTTAAAGAAAAGAAAGAGTCCTAAGAGTGAGCTTTGGCCCATGCCGACATTGTGTGTTTGCATACATGTTCTTCCAAGTTGTTTTGAGCCCTTTTTTTTTAATCCTTTTTTAATATATAGTCTTATAGTAACATATCTTCTTCTTCTTCTGGGCTGTAAATATGCATGTTTGCTTTATTTGACTTTACTAGCTAATTACCAAGTCCCATAGGCCAGCATGACAATAAACAAAAGATATTTGATGTTGATTATAATGGAAAAAAAAAATTAAAGTTATTTGATTGTTTATACTAAATATTCGTAATAGTCTTTGGCTTAGGAAAAATAAAATATAGATATTGAGACTCAAACTTTAAATCTACACTTTAGAAGTGAAGACATGGTTGTCCTTGCTTTAACCTAGTTAGGTTAAGCTCCCAACCAAGCTTATCCAAAATTTGTATTCACTTTTCTTGGATAATGTTAGTTCACTGGATTTTCCCATTCTTCAACTCATTCTCTTTTAGCAATTACCTAATGGATTTGATCAAGTTGATCCAAACCCAACCTGTTTTTTTTCCTAATTTAAGAAGATGAATTCAATTGAGTTTTCAACAACATAAATGGCTAATGCATGGCCCAACTTCTACTAGTTTTAGTTAGTTTGTTAATTGACAACAGATTGAAGTATCAAATCAATAGGCTGAAACAAGTTAGGATGAAAGTTTTAAAACCTTGAAATCTTTAATCATAAAAAATGAAAAAAAAAAAAAAAGCTTTGGAAATTTGTGTCTAGACCAACCTGAACCCAAAGCTCATAAGTTCTGGCAGTTATATTGACTGATAGCTAAACATGCTAGGTTAGTTTCATGTTTCCTTCATAATAGTTTGGTACCAAATTCCATTGAAACTGAAGTGACTGATGAACAATCTAAAAGACGATGGTGGAAACATTTTCAAACAGTTCAAAACATTCTTAACACCTGAAATTGATTGTAATTACTTCCCATGGCTAATCTATTATGCATTTCTTCTACCGTTCAGAGGTTTCAAGGAGTCAAACTCAAATCCATGGCCCTTCAACACCTCAGCAGGACAAATACCTAGTGCAGGCATATTTAATCACAGTTTATGCATTGTCAAAATCATTTCGTCAAACACGTGGCATATAAATCAGAAGCTATAGTGACGTTTTAGAGGGCTCTAGAAATCCTAATCAGCCCAATCAATCATGTTTATATTGAGTTATTAAGTATAATTTAAGCTTTGGGTTGGTAAGCAGATGCTTTGATCGTTCTTAGGTCTGCATTATTGAGCAGTCTTGGTTAAAAAGAGTCTGAATAAAGCAACCAATTGATACCTTATCTTTCCAATAATACAAGGTGTAAATCAACCAGAATGTTGGTCTTAGACGTGTAGTCGTTCTCTCTGGCATGTGACATTTTCCTTGCAATTTTCCACCTGGCTGCTGGAAAATTTTCTCCAAGCACCTTTCAGCCTGTAACCAAGCACAACAGTCCAGGCTTCCTGGAAACTTGTGTCTGCCTGCTAGTCACTGTCTTTTTTAATTACTGAAGTTTGGTAATCTATTTACTCCTTCAATTGTAGCCTCAGAAATATAATTTTAAAAGCTTCCATTTCAAAGATTGAAAATATTCTGATAAGAACGAATCAGAATTCAGGTTCCCCAAGAAACATATGAATGAATCATTCTCGTGTGAAAACTCTGTTAATTAATATGTCAAATAAGCTTTTGCCATGTATCTAAGAATCCAATCTATCATTTTTCCTGTCCTTGACCTTGCGTTTCAGCCATTGTTTTTCTTAGGTGATAAGAGCTTTGCTAGCTAACTTTGGCTTACTTTTCTCTTGGAATGAAAATTTCATCTGCTGAAGTTTTGTTTGAAACAATAACCTGTCAGGTTTGGGTTATGATATGATTCCTTGGTTGACAGTCTCTGCTGATCAAGACAGACCTATTAATTACTAACAATTGTAACTAGGTTGGCCTACTAATCAAATTTGTTTGAAAATACTCAATTGAATTATCAAACAGGAACTCTGTAGCCTGTTGCAGAAATGGGTTTTTCTTTTTCTCATAGTTCTTGAATCACTGGATCACATAATTTCCAGGGCATGTAGGGCTTTCTTTCTGTCCTTGAAGCCTTAATTCATCAAAAGAAAAGTCCCATTACATGGAATAAGTGCATAAACATGATACTCTAACAGTAAATATAACTTCTTTTAGAAATTACCCCATTTCTCTCAAAGTTCAAGGTACTAATAAGATTAACATGTTGAGCAATAATTAAACATTCCATGTGAGATACAAATCTAGCTGACCCCAAAGCTAAGACAGAGTTGAGAGGACACCAATGAGAGCAGAGAGCTGTCTTCTGTTCAGAGTTCAGACAAGACTCAACAATGCAAACCAACCAGATACAAATTCCAATTTTTCCATGTTCAACTCACCATTAAATTAGAACCAGAAGAAAAAAAATACCCTTTTCCAAACAGGAGGGCTTAATTGCAGAAGATAGGCCTGCAAGTTTTTCCCAATGAACTAGAATTAATTAGATAAACCTGTCTTTCTTTCTTTCTTTCTTTCCTTATTTGTTTATCCTTCTGTAGTTCTATTTAGTAACGCATAACACAATCTAGCCCTACATGGCCATATGCATGATAGAGATATTGACCTAATTATGGGTGTTTGATGAATAGACAGCTCTCTTATTCATCTTGCCCCATATATAACTGCAGTTCATCAATCATCTCCCTAATTTTCTTTATTTTTTAGACATATAAAATCCCAGATTTTGTTTTAAAATTCAAGAATGAATATAATAATGAAAAAAAAAAAGCCAAAAATGATGATGTTTTGAGATCAATTCAGTGGTTCATTTTGTCTTTTTGATCCTTTTTTGGTGTAAATCATAGATATCTTCATCTATTTTAACGGTCTGAGACTAATTCTGTTCGGAGTTTAGTTACAATTAAGGCTCTTCACCCCTCCCCAAAATGTGTTTAGTGGGAGTCGAACCCGAGAGCTCTTCTCACAAACTCAACCTGCGTTATCAACTGAGTCGTAACTCTTGAGTGTCTCTTTGATCCTTTGAATCACTATTTGTGTGGTTCTCATTATCTTACTTATCCAATAGTCCTTTATTTAACCATTTATACTTACTATCGTGCTAAGTATCCCAAGCTCCTTTCAAACTTGCCGTATTGCCGAGCTAGTTGCCTAATATGGCCCTCCAAGTAGGTTAAACTAGCTGTTTTCTAACCCAAGTTTTTATTCTTTAATCAAAGATCTTGATTCATTTGACATTGGCCTACGAAATAAGATACAAAGTTATCGAAAAAAATGCGTGTATGATTACATGAGCAATTTCTTCGTATAATGCATAATAAAAAATAAAAAAATAACGAAGAAAAATCAAATCCAATTATAATAATGTCATAAAAGTTATCTCTAAATTCATGATTAAATATCATTAAGTCACTAAGTTATGATATAATGTCCAAAGTTCACGTCACATCCCTAGCAGCATTCAGCTGGCTTTCCTGCTATTGTCTAGAGAAAAATGCCAAATGTTTGAAATTAGATGTTTAATTTATTGAAATTGATTAAAAAATAAAATCATTTATCTTGAATTTACTTTGCATAAAGTCCAACCGGTAGTCTAATCTCAGAAGGTTTTGCAAATTAAAAGGTGGACATAGGCATGAGCAAATACACATGGTTACGTATGCAAAGCACAAAGAAAACAAAGAAATAGTTGATGAAGAATTTTCTAATTTTTTTATACATAATATCTAACCGCACTTTGGCCTTGTTATAATATTATTGCCTAATTTGTCACTTAGGCCTTGTTATATAATATTATTTCTTAATTTGTCACTTAGGCCTTGTTGTCATATTATTGCTTAATTTGTCAAAATCAGACGAGACAAACTGGGTTATAACTTGAATTTTAATTGTTTTCACATAATATCTAATTGTGAATCAAAATCAATGTTTGATCTAACCATTGTTATCTCTCGATACGAAGTTTTAGTATCAAAATTCGATTCTCTCATTTTTCACTACCTCTCCATGAATAAAAAGATTTATCTAATTTTTCACTTAGGCCTTGTTATATAATATTATTTCTTAATTTGTCACTTAGGCCCTGTTGTCATATTATTGCTTAATTTGTTGAAATCAGACGGGACAAACTGAGTTATAACTTGAATTTTAATTGTTTTCACATAATATCTAACTGTGAATCAAAATCAATGTTTGATCTAATCGTTGTTATCTCTCGATATGAAGTTTTAATATCAAAATTCGATTTTCTCATTTTTCACTACCTCTCTATAAATAAAAAGATTTATCTAATTGAGAATCGAGATTTAATTCAATTGATTCATACAATTTTTTAAAAAATAAATTTATAATTTAATCGATTTTAAGTAAATTGTAATTAAATTTTATATTAATTTATTATTTATATACTTTTTCTACTAATGAACTTATTAAAATGTCTACGTATAATTTGAAGAATCGAGAGAATTCTCCTCAGCAGGTTTAGCAATGAAGATTGACCTCATACTTGAGAGATTAAGATTGGTATGATTAATTAAAGAGAAATTCCAACCACACACGTTTCTATAAGTAACACCTTGCCGCAAGGCAACGAGGTCGACCTCTACAAATAAAAGTTATATAAAATATGGATATATTTTTTGATAATTAGTTGATCATCAACTGTAACTTTGGTATCATAATCCAGTCCTTTGCATATTTATATTGTTTTAAATTGTATAAAATATAAAAATTATTACGTCAAAATTCATGCTAACTCATCAAAATCAAATTGACTTTCTGTTTTTTTATTTATTTATACATGATTTATTAAAATTTTAATTCATGTCATTTTCATTTTCTTTTACCTATTGTTTTTTTGTTCATATTGTATCTTCAATTGCCACAATTAATGTTTATCCACAAAGTGACTGATACTAAACATCAAATTAAAGCCACAGGTTTTATTCAGCATATGATGACTCCGAAGTTCTCATTCGTGTCATCCATTAATACCTAGGTTTGCTGAATTATCAATACCATGTTTTCAAGTTATAAATGTAGATAGCGATGACAAGAACACTGGATTAATGGCAATGACCCATATTTATTTTAGGCATAAACAAAACATTTAATTTGCGGATTAGACAAAACTGAAATATTAATATACATATAATATAGTAAGTTATAGTTTATTGAAATCAACTCTAAAATCGAAAATCCAAACACTTGCAAGAATCAAGACACCATCTCAGATAGCAACTAAGATGAATTAAAGATCTTGTCACATG
This sequence comes from Heritiera littoralis, assembly GCA_031772115.1. NCBI lineage: Eukaryota > Viridiplantae > Streptophyta > Magnoliopsida > Malvales > Malvaceae > Heritiera > Heritiera littoralis. The sequence goes on from JAPDPK010000003.1 coordinate 1,825,008, forward strand.
GTAACATATAAATTAAGTGTTGATCAGAAGCAAAAATCCATGGCTGCTGAGGGATGGAACATTGGAATTTGGAGATGTTCATAGACCAGACTTGCTGTAAAAATTGCTATGATTAGCCTTGGCATGCGCTATACTTACACATAGAATAAGGATCGTAATTATGATTCTTAATTTTACAGAATTTAGATCCGTCAAGATTTTTGCTGATTAATGATCGGAAACAGAACGGAGAAGAAATCATGAAAAAATTGTATTAACATAAGCATGCGGCCAAAACATAAAAGAAACAGTGGGAAACAGCAGGCTGCCATAACAACCGTAATGGTATTCTTTAAGAAATTCTAAAAAGAATAAAGAATATTATCTCCTGAGAATACTAGGGGATCCTACACTCACAGTCACAGGGAAGGTCTGTAACTCTTAGATCCAACCGTGTTTGTCGGCACTAAATACAGTTTTGCATCATTTCCAATTCCTTTGTTCATAATTGATGCCCACCAACCAAATTCATTTCACAAAATCATACATATCTTATCAATTCATTTGTACATAATTCATGCCCACCAACCAAATTAATTTCACAAAATCATGTATATGTTGTCCCTAAAATTAGGTCATAATAAGAGAATAGAGAGAACAGAAAAAGAGAGAAGGAAAAAATGCAAATATTAAGATTTGGTTTTTAAATTTATTAAAATATATTTCTAAAAGAATTGCATAGGCCAATCGAACTAAATTCCGGATTTATATTACCATTATTTTCTGACAATAAATGCAAGGAAAGAGATGAACTGACTTAGTTACTTCACCAATTTGCATCCAATTTTTTACTGTTTCTTTGTAAATAAAATCATAAAAAAGAAATCGTGATGTTGAAATTTGAATTTAAAATTTATTAATAATTATTTTTTAAAAAATTGCATAATATCAATAGAACTAAATTCCGGATTTATATTATCATTTTCTAACATGAAATGGAAGGATGAATTGACCGAGTTACTTCACCAATTTGATCCCAATTTTTAGCCGTTTCAATTTGAGGTAAAAAAAAAAAAAAAGAAAGTGGGGTGTATTCAGACATCGATTTTGATTTCTGCAGCATGCAGAGAAGATAGGGCATGCTAGACTTATAACGGTGACGATTATCATAGACAATAGAACAAACAAATTAAGAAGTCCTTATTTTGTCGCAAAAGTATAAGAAAGCTGTGGATGGCTGGACTGAGTTGGACAGATAAACGTCTTCAGCGACGAACCCAGATTTCCAATATTTCATTCATTGCAACAATTATTGGACATAAACCCAATCCCACATAATTTTTGTCATCTTCCAGACTCGAGAGTCGATGCTTATTCACAACCGTAAACCGTTACATCTTTGGATTTTGGTATATCTCCTTTCACTGTTTCTTTTTTAAACTTTCTTCATAGAATGAACCCTAAATGGAACATCAGATAAGCTTGGTGGAAACTTGCAGCCGACTAGATTCATTGCATGAGACAAGAGATGAGATGGATTTGGTCAAAGCCGTGTGCTTCTATTTCGACTTAATTAACCATAACAATTAGTCAACAATCTCATCGTTGATCAATTAAAAAATCATGATCTATTATAAGATTTGAGTTTAACTTTAAACAATTTTATTTTTTATCCATTATTATCAAAATAGTGATAATGATGACAACAAAAACATATGTTGATGTTTATCCATTTTCTTTGATTTAAATATCTTAGTTGCTATTCATTAACTCTTACTTTCACATTTAATTAACTTTGAAATAAAGAAATGATTAAAGCTTGACGTCTACTCATTACGTTAATCATACTTATCATTCTTTGGTTTAGGTTTGTTGAACTTTATTAAACAAATAAGGTCCGATTTAATGGTGCCTGTGATATACAATTTTTCTCAAGACGTTGCTTAATAAAATAAAAAAAATTGATGAAAATTTTATTATTTTAATGATTAAGTTTCCTAATTACTTTTTATTTTATAATTTGATTGTTGAATCAATAAATTTTTCATCCGAGAGAGTGATTCGTTATATATATTTTTCCAACACAAATTGGACAATAATAAGTCATAATTAGAACTAATTAGTTATGATATTAACAGTATGAGAACCATCATTTGATTTAATTATAACCGAAAATTTATGTTTTTTTAGGAATATAAAAATTAATTTATATATATAAAATTTAAAGATCACGGATGCTATTTACACTTAATGATATTAGTAAACAAGACCAAACTTTGTCTCTAATACATATAAGATAAAGTTTTTTGTCCAAATTACCCCCTTTTTTCCTTTTGCTTAACCTTCCTAATTCTTATGTATTGAACAAAGTTGTACATCAGGATTCAGGTGCTGCTTGATGAATGATCCCATCCCTAGAAGATAAAATATATTGTTAAAAACTTTGATCAAACAAAGTAATCAAAATGGACGATTCATATTAAAAACAAACATTGAGCATTTGCTGCTATTAGACTTAGGTATCTGAGACGGAGGCTGAGGTTGACTTAGACATTGATTTGGTAATTCGTATTTGTGTCATAAAAAGTAATGATTATATCATACAAAAAACGAAAATTTTATGTTAAAATTTATGTTGACATGCTAAACATAAAATTTAATTTTTAGTTATTATATATATTTTTACAAATTTTATAAACTTTTAATTTATATCACTTTTGTATTTTTTTTATTCAGTTTTTTTTTGTATTATATCACCGTATATGAAGCAATGGGGTCAAGTCATGAACAAATAAAAACAGACAAACCAAGTGTGACCATATGGCACATGGGATCCGAAGTGAAAGTATATCTATCATCAATTTGAATCCTAACCTGAACCAGAAACAACCGGGGTCAGCTTCGTTTCTTCATTTACTTTGTCTTTCTCTATTTTGTTTGCTAGTTGGTTAGAAAGAAAGGTGCACAATCTAGTCAAGACAATTCACTAATAATTTGAGTGTGATTAGATTTGAAATTTGATTTGATATCGATTAAATTTAATATTTAAAGATTGAGTTAAATTCAATAAAGCCAATTAAGTTGTTTGAACTCAATTCAACAAATTCGACTTATTATTTTTTAATCATATATTATGAAAATAAATTAATAAATTAATAATTAAATATTAAATTTATATATTAAAAAAATTAATTAAACTCATAAGTTGTTCGAATTGAATGATAAAAAGCTCAAATGCAATATGACTTGTTATTTAAATAACTCAATTTTGAGCTCAACTTGAAAATAAAATGAATAAATTAAGCTCAAATAATCATTAAATTGAACATTTGAATTTGAAGAATTCATAAATAATTTAAGATTTATATATGATGCACTGACAGTGTATAATTTCTATACACAGTCAATGTATAAGAAATTGACACCTCATCAATAGGCCCTTATATGCAAATATAAATAAATTTTTTTAATTTGCCAATAAGGGCTTATTGATGAGGTGTCAATCTCTGATGTATTGACAGTGTATAGAAACTATACACTATCAGTGCATCATATACAAACTCAATAATTTAACTCATTTACACAAAAAAAAAAAAAGAAACAACCTTTTTGATTGTATTTTAACAAATTGTGAGCCAAACTAAAAACATTGAATAAATTAATAAAATATTTTTAAAGTCATATCATAAATATCTTAAAAGAGCAATCATTAGCGTTTAGTACTGTTAAAATGGCATTTAAAATAATTAAATTTGATGAAAATAATGTATGAAATCATTTATATTTTAATACGTAAAACTTCATTTAATATTAAAAATTCATTATAAATACTAAATTTTTTTTTCCAAGATGCAACAAGCACTGAAATTTAAAGACCAACTAATTAAGAGTACACGGTTAGCCGCCAAAAACGAGTCGGCTGCCGGCATTTGACTCATGTCATGTGCCAATTTCTCACCGCTTCTTCTGGCAACTGGTCGTTGTCAGTCTACAGCAGTATAGCCGTCCATGTGCGGCTTCACAAGGAGTTTTTTTTTCTTTTGTCTTCCTCAAACCATAGACATGCATTATTAAAGTGATGAATCTGATGGATGCTGCATACGTAATAAAGCTGCAGTATGTCTGATTTATTATAAAATAACATTAGCTAACGATAAGTATAGTGTTTACTTGTCTTTGAAGTTTTTTTTCTTTAATTTCTAATTTATCTTTGGCTCTTATTTTTCTTTTCGAAACCCAGTTGTTCAAGAAGATATCAAACGTTTTGATTCTTTCCAATCGAAAGTTTCATGAATTTATCTCGCATACAAGTCATGTCATAAATTAATATTCAAATATTTTTTGTCACAAAAATGGTTTGGGAGCAGGGAATGCATCCCATCTTCAAGGTTAAGTCAACTTTTATGTGTATTTGTGTATTGACTCAAATGAATATATTTTTTATAGATTTAAAATTCGAAATTTTAACACATTTTTTTAAGTAAACTTGATAATTCTAGATATGACACCACACAAAAATAGAATAAGTTAAAATTTGATAAAATTTGTATATGCATATAATAGAAGTTAAAAAAAATATTATGTTTGCAGTGTTGACAAAAAATTTATATTTTACATAACATTTAACATAAATATGAGTTTATATGACATGAAATACAATACATTCAAAATGGAGATCAATTGACGTGTTTAAAAGAAAATTTTATTTTTTTTTAAATTAAGGAAGTAAATTTAATCACTAAATGTTTTATTAGCTGGGATTGTTAAAGACAGAATTGGTTGATATTTAGTTCATTTGTTTTTAATTATGATTATTATAAAATTTTAAATTAATAATAGTTTAATTTTTTTTAAAAAAAGCAACTAGTTATGAGTGATGAGGAGGACGTCCACCGCACCGATCTCTCTGGTTATCAGCCATCCGCAACTTGGTGGTTCCAGAGACGACCATTCACTTCAGATTTCACAAGTCTTCTTGCCTTCTTCCTGGATGTTTACCATTTTTGCACGTGTAAGTAATGGTGCGAGTGATTAAATTCTTTATTTGTTTCTAATTACACCATTATTTAGCTAATTCCCGATAAAAAAAATATTTAGTCGTTCTCACATCAAACTAATTTCATTTTGAATTTCGTAGTGTTTGTATTTTAATAAACTAATGTACTCTTTCGCGATTCTTCAATTATGATAATATTTTTTTTCCAATTTGATACACAGATGTTAACATTTAAACTTTAAATCAATTGAAAACATGTCTAAAAAAAATTGTATGGACCAACTATACTAAAATCCTAATTTTGATCGAAGGTATACTTTTCTACAACTCGGGTAATATGTAGTTAAAAATATCAAATCAAATTTATTAAATAGTTGAAATTTATCAAATTAAACTTATATATTTTTTGAAAAAAACTTAAATTTTAAAAACTAAAACGAAACTTTAAATCTTAAAATTTCAAATTAAATCAAATTCGACCTTATGCTAACAAACTTCACCTTCACCCTCACCCAATTCGATTACATCCTAAATTTGCCGCCGACAATCTTGAAAACTCAACAAAAAACGCAAACGATTTTTTCCTGTTGGTGGAAAAAGCAGCCATTATCAACAATGCGAGCGATTCACACTGAGTACCTATCAACAATATCATCTTGGATTAATCTTCTTTTTCCACAATTATTTTTACCACACGTATCTAGCTTAGGTGGGACCACTCTCCCAATTTGATTTTAATTATGATTCACCCAGCTACTGCCAAACACAGGGCTCCACCCTATCCCTTACACGTGTTCTCGTACCCGGTCCGTAGCCCCTTATCTCTGTTTCACCTCTGAAAATACTTTAATTAGTATTTTAATTTAATTAATATTTTTCATATTTATTACTTTACTACAAATAAAAGGGATCTTCCTTTTCGATTCCAAACTTTCTTTTTTACGGTGCCCGTATCATTATCCAACGGCGTAATAAGCTATCATCCTTTTCCCGTCCTGTCTGGGCCCCACGGAATTATTGACAACAGAGAACGGGGATTTATCTAGGGCTGTAATCGAACCGAACACGAACAAACGAACTAATATTTCTGTTCGTTCGTTTGTTTTTCAGTGCCGTTCGTGTTCGTTAAGGAATGCGTTCGTGTTCGTTCGTTTGTTTGGTAAGGATTGTTCGTTAATGTTCGCGAACAGTTCGCGAACATGTAAACAAACGTGTTCGCGAACATGTAAACGAACCCGTTCGCGAACACTGAAACGAACGCGTTCGCGAAGATATGTTCATGAACAAGTTGCATAAGAACAAACTAAATATTTAATATTAAAAGTTTTACATAAAGATTAAATTTCACATGTAAATTGAAATCATCTAATACAAAATCTTAAATACAACTTAAGTTAACAATGTTTTATTAAAATTGATAATTACTATTTTAAGTACAATTTATATTATACACATATACATATATTAATGTATCATATATATGTATGTGTATACACAAATATGTGTAACATATATATATATATATGTAAATGATCAATGGATAAGCTCATATAAATGAAATCTTAACTTATTATGAAACTTTTATTAATTTTATTTCAGTACATTATGTTTAAAATTTTTAAAAAACAATTATTTTAAGTATAATTAACTAATTTAATTTTATAATTATATTATAATTATATTTTATTAATTTTTTAAACCAACAAAGTTATATTGTATAAATATATTTAAAAATTAGATACTAATTTTTTAGGTTAATGTCTTAAAAATAGGGTATATATTATAACTTATATAATATAAGTAATTTTAGCATTTTAATAAATAACAAACGAACAATAAACGAACATAAACGAACGAACAACAAATGACACTTTAAACGAACGAACAATAAATAAACATAAACGAACGAACAATGAACGAACAATAAATGACACTTTAAACGAACGAACAATAAACGAACATAAACGAGCCTGTTCACGAACAAAAACGAACGAACCATACCTTTGTTCATGTTCGGTTCGTTTAACAAATGAACAGTAAAATGTTGTTCGTGTTCGTTCGTTAAGCTTAATAAACGAACATAAACGAACAGAAATCAAACGAGTTCACGAACGGTTCGTCGAACGTTCTGTTCGTTTACACTCCTAGATTTATCCGCTGAAACAAACGAGGTGAGGGGAGGACACAAGCGTAACACCCTCACGCTGTCATTTTAGATATAATTAATAAATGATATGAAAATAAAATAGATTAAAATTTAATAAAAATTACATATAATTTTGATAATAAATAAAAATAATGTTCTGTATTTGATTGCATAAATTTTAACAGAAATTTAATGTTTTATATAAATAAATACGACTTAACAGAACTCAATATATTAATTGTGTCATCATTTCATGCTTTTAACTATCAACAAACTCATCATGATTCAATAATTTTAAATTAAATTGAAAATGCACAATAAATTACACAAATTATTTATAATTTTGACAAAAACTTTAAAAAAAAATATTTGATACCAGTACATAAAATATTTCATATCTTACACTACATTTATTAATTGCCAGGTCTATTCTTAAAAAAAAAAAAAATTAATTGTTATTGGGTTGAGTGAAAAGAATTTAGGACCCATCAAGTAAAATTTCGTGTTCGAATCTTATGAATGAAGAAAACAAAATTGAGAGAGCTCTACTCGTATCGGATCTGATTTTAACTCGATTTTGGATTAATCGAAGCTTAAAATGATTTTCGGACACCGAAGAGTCTTAAAAAAAAATAATTGCCAGGCTTAGGGCAAGTTGTGCAACATCCACGTGTCATGCTCCCACTGTTTGAATTATAGACAACTTCATCATGATCCCGCCGTGTGGGTTTCATTCACTGGTTAATCCATAACCGTCGGATGAAACTAAGGACAAAACGGGAATTCAATTATTGGAAAGGCTTGTATAAATAGGGCGTTTGTGCGCGGAGCCGAGAGGAAGAGAAAAGCAAAAACTTCTGTCTCTTGAAATAAGAGATAAAGGAAAGCTCTTTCATTAAAAAAAATTTTTTTTTTTATTCTTCAAAAAATCCCTGTGGGGAATGCGGAGAGATGAGAAGGGCATCGTTGACAAGGCCTGAGCTGTGCGGGCACGGAAAGAGGTCCATCGGCGGCAGGAATTGCCACCGAAAACACGTCGAAGACGGGTGATTCTATGCGCTGTAACCAAAAAAAGGAAAAAAAAATCCCTTTGTTATCTGAATCTATGCTTTTAATCTTCTGTTTCTTTATGTTATCTCTTGTGTTGTATATACGATAATCAGATCCGAAAAGATCGAAGCTTTCTTCTGTGTTGTGTTCTAAAAAATGGCGGAGAAAACTAAAAGCGACCACCCTGCTTTGCTTCATGGAAAATACGAGCTTGGTCGAATGCTGGGTCATGGAACCTTCGCCAAAGTCTATCATGCACGGAATCTTCAGACAGGGAAGAGTGTTGCCATGAAAGTTGTTGGCAAGGAGAAGGTGATTAAAGTTGGGATGATGGAGCAGGTCAAGCGAGAGATTTCCGTTATGAAGATGGTGAAGCACCCCAACATAGTTGAGTTGCATGAAGTCATGGCAAGTAAGTCCAAGATTTACTTCGCCATGGAACTTGTCCGTGGTGGAGAACTCTTCTCTAAAATTTCCAAGGGCCGGCTCAAGGAAGACGTGGTAAGAGTTTACTTCCAACAGTTGGTTTCCGCTATCGATTTCTGTCATAGCCGCGGGGTTTACCACCGTGATTTGAAGCCGGAGAATTTGCTCTTGGATGAAGATGGGAACTTGAAGGTCACAGATTTTGGACTCAGTGCGTTCTCAGAACACCTGAAACAAGATGGGTTATTGCACACAACTTGTGGAACACCGGCTTATGTGGCGCCTGAAGTTATCGGGAAGAAAGGCTATGATGGAGCTAAGGCAGATATTTGGTCTTGTGGGGTAATTCTTTATGTTCTTCTTGCTGGGTTCTTACCGTTTCAAGATGATAACTTGGTTGCCATGTATAGGAAGATTTACAAAGGAGATTTCAAGTGCCCACCTTGGTTTTCCTCTGAAGCTCGTAGATTAATCACTAAGCTTTTAGATCCCAACCCAAGTACCAGAATCACCATCTCAAAGATAATGGACTCGTCTTGGTTCAAGAAATCTGTCCCCAAGACCATTAGAACCAAGCAAGAGTTAGAATTTGAAGCGTTCAATGGCGACAAATCATCCAAGCCTGAGACTTTGAACGCCTTCCATATCATATCTTTGTCTGAGGGCTTCGATTTGTCGCCTTTATTCGAAGAGAAGAAGAGAGAAGAGAAAGAAGAGCTGAGATTCGCTACAACAAGGCCAGCAAGCAGTGTAATATCGAGACTGGAAGAGATGGCCAAGACGGTGAAGTTCAGCGTCAAGAAGAGCGAGTCAAGCGTGAGATTGCAGGGTCAGGAATGCGGAAGGAAAGGGAAATTAGCGATTGCAGCTGACATATTCGCAGTGACGCCATCGTTTCTGGTGGTGGAAGTTAAAAAAGACCATGGCGATACCCTCGAGTACAACCAGTTTTGCAGCAAAGAGCTCCGACCGGCGCTTAAGGACATCCTCTGGACTGCACCTGCCGATAACTCGACCCTTGCTTGATTTGTCTTAAAAAGCAACAACAACTAGGAGGTGGGAAGTTTCAAGATTTATCTGTTCCAGACCATTGTTTGTTGATGATGTTATTGTTCTTGTTCTCGTTCTGATTGTTTAGGAAATTGAAAACAGAGAATGCTCTGTTCTTGGTTTATTTTCATCCTGTCTTTGTGGGTTTGGTCTTTGTGGTTTGTTCACAAGGATTCGTGAATGATTCCATCCATTACGCTGATGTTTTCATTTCATGTTTCTGTTGATATGTGCAAGTGGATTGCTTTTCTCTTTTCAATTATTGCGATTTCTTATCATATTACTCTCCATTTAAGCATAATTCTTGGCCTTTCCAAGCATCACAACATGATTTTCCCACTAGATAATTCACTAATTCCTGGCAATTTCTAACTTTCTGTATCCGAATTGGCAAAGCAGGTCTTAATCACCCATTGCCGTATCCAAATTTTCAACTACTAATGCCAATCAAACCATTTCTGACCCACGTGCCGATGTCCGCCCACAAAGCATTTTATTCGCCCTTGAAAGCCAGAAATTAGTTGAAACCACCATAATAGATTCTTCCCATCATGCTTAACCTCGTTTGATTCAATTATTGACCTGGCAATCCATCAAAGACTGTAGGCTTTTGCCGTATATTGGTTTCACCGCATCTCTTCTAAAGTACTCTCCAAACCATCTTTTGTTTCATTGTCCACTTTTTTAAGGATCTACTTTATGTATCGTGTAATAACATGGGCCCATGTCCCCTGAAAGCTTCTGGTGTGATAGATTGTTCGTCATCTTGAAAAGAACAAGCTTGCTTTTTTTCTTTTAGGTTTTGATAGACCCTTGCTTTGTTTTCAATACTAATGGTGTGTACAAATCCAGTTACATCTAACAGTTTTGAATTCTGATTTTGCAGTCCTAACTGAGAAGCTTGCTGTTATTATTGATTCTAGCAGTGCTGAAGAAATATCTTTTCGTAAGACTTGAAAAAGATTAAACATATTAAGTTTAATGTTTATGTGGATGACAGTAGTAAACATAAACAACATTAAGTCAACTATTTCTAAAACTGATAATGCCAAAGAGTTTCTGAATCTTGTGGAAAATGTATCTCGTTATGATTCCACGGATAAATCATTTTGTTCTAAGAACTTGGATCAAGATTATGCAAAGTCAAGATTAAGTTTACACTTCTTTGGCTGTTGTATGATGCTTAATAGCTTAAGCTGAAGACTATTGTGCATCATCCAAAGGAGATCCTAAATCTTGCACCGTTCATTGTATTGGATTGCCATGAACTATCAAAGCAAGTCTTGGATTAATTTGAGTCTGTCAGGGAATCGTGCATGAGCCAATAGCTTTCTCACAGCTCCCAAACAAAAACCTAGTGTCAGACCATCATTATGCGGTCCCTAACTTATCAGGTTGTGGTAGCTTATAGAAATGGTCAAGCTGCTTGAGTCAGATTCTGTGTTCTATCAGTTGTGGCCCTGTGGGTTTGTTCAAACATTAAAGTTGTGACTCTGGGTGTGAAATTTGAACTCAGAATTCAAGTTTTTCCCCAAGCCGAGAGGGTAAAATGCAAATCTGTGTTTGCAATGCACAGACTAAATGTTCAACAGAATTAACAGTGTAGTATCCAGGGGGAGTGTCATCTGTGGGCCTCAGAAAAAGAGCGAGTGAATGGTTTTGTTCCAGCTTCTTATTGCGAGTGGAAGTAAATATCGGAAGGCAACTTGATAGACAAGAGCCGCTGTCAGGTCGGAATAAGACATTTCATTCATGTGAAGGACAGCGTACCTGTCACAATGTGGTGACCAGAACTTGCTCGTCAGCCACTTACAGGCACATGGGCTTAGGTGTTAACCCTTTGACAAGAATATTTTGTCTTCTCTTTCACCGTATAATTTTATGCAAACATTTATGACCAATATTGCTTAAATTTAAACGATGATATTAATTTGATCAAGCATTGGTTTAAATAATCATGTTTTGATATTTAAAGTGTAAGGGTTTTATAGATCTAAGATTCATGTTTCACCCGTATTTTTTTCCCAAATTAGACAAATTTCCATCGTCATTTTAAGTTCTTATTCTGTCAAAGTAAGCAAAATGTCTTTACAAATCCCCAAAAGGTATTATCTTAGTACAACTTAACAACAGAAGAAATAAATATTAAAAATTTCATAATATGAACAAGAAACATTACCTCGTACAACCAGGTTTAATTAACCTAATACTTAATATGGTTAATCAATCACAAGAGGATATATATTTTTGGACCAATAATTATATGATAATGCATGCGTATGTATATTCTTGCAAATTATATTCCTGGAGATTCTTTCTCTTGCATCTATGTGGGGAAGGTAGCTGACCAGATTCAAAGAAGTGAATTATTAATTCTTGGATAACTTCATCTCTAATTCTAGCTTATGGCTAAACAGCTGGGTTGGACCATGCCTAATTGACAGTACAAAATCACAAATCAACATAATTTCTTTGATAATCTGATCTAACTACCAAGAAATTGTAATTATGGTTTTTTTAAAATTGTTGATGATAAAGGGAAATCTTACCTAAATGGTCCAAGTGTTACAATTATACCAAGAAGACAAAGGATAACCCAATGCACTATTGTCTAAAGTTGATGGATTTGATTGATTTTGCTTTTATACACTAAACAATTGAAATGCTTTTAGGTTTTGTCTTAACGAAAATGGGGAAAGAGAATTTGGGTATGATAATGGGGCCCATTCTATAGTTAGGCCTGTAGGGCCCATATGTCATAATGCAATCAGCCCATGATTTTGTACTCTTTGCTTGGGTCCCATCTTTGGGCCTCAAAACTGGACTCTTCTCAAGAAATACCAACACATTAAGTCAAGCACAACACTGCAAGAGACAAGCACCAAACAAGGAGTGAAGGGCAAGGCTGTATCTCAGCCCTTTTCTTCTGCCTGTCCAAAACCCTAGCCACAAATCAGTTTATAGCTAAGAGAAGGGCAATGGGAATGTTGTTGATGAAAGAATTACAATCAAAATAAAGGGAAGTTCATGAAATATATAGCAAGGATTCATATTTAACATAAAATCATGTACTACAAGATAAAATTTCGCAAGCAGATCGATGTATATTTCATTTCAAGTCTCTGTAATTAAAAACCAAATTATGATAAGATAACAAAGTTTTGACCAATTGCTTCTCACTTGGTATCAATCATGATATTATCTTCCCCTCTACATGATTACATCTTCCTATGTACCTTCAATTTCTTCTTCCTCACAAACAGCTTTCCAATCTATAGGTTTCAACTGCTATTCCGATGGTGTTCATAAACTTATTGCAGAAGTCAACAAGTTTGCTATCCTTCCATCCCTATAATAGGTTTCAAGTAATAATATCTTGTATGTAAGATGGTTTGTTTTGTACACTTCAACTTTCGACTTGGGGAAAGGGAAATGCAAGTACTGAAATTTATACCTCTGACCTGCAGCTGCAGAACTCTCGCACTTTTGAAATGAGGACATGATCGTTTGAACCACTGCTCAAAATCATATGTAGCACAGTTTTGTGGATGTGAAATGCATTACCAAAATTGGTTCGTTCCAACTCTTCCTGCAAAAATAATTTGTACCTGTCATTATGGAATGATCCTCCAGAAAGTTTTGTTTTTCAGTACTAACACCAGTCCATGCAAATTCCGCATTACCTTCAAATTTCGAGGATGAATTACTGAGATGCTTCAATCCGAATTGCACGTTACTCGAATTCACATTGAACATTTCCTTATCCATTTTGATTCTAAGGAACACAACATAATGATTAGAAAAATGTAATATCATGAAGAGACATAGATAACAGAATGGAAATGATTTGTTTTTGTACAAAAAGGAAAATAAAGAAAAGAACACCCAAATAAAATAAAAACACACCAGTCCTGAAAACCACTGTAAAAAAACCAAATGGGAACAAATCTGCAGAAAACTGTAAAATCATCCTTAAAAACTATCCGAATAACAATTGCAGCTACATTGTTCATTGTTTCTTATTGTGGTATAACACTAAACAAGCCAAATAGACTGGTAAAGAGATTCACAATGCAAAGCTGTAAATAGACATATTAAAATTCAGAAAAAAAGTATAATCCCTTAGAAACACCAATGCATTACAAATGTCCACTGGTAAATGGAAAAAGGAATAACTTGAGATGAGAAGCAATAATTTAAGCCTGCAAACAATTAAGTTACTGAAAAAATGAAAATTGGCTACAAGAAATAGTCCCACACACTTCTATAAAAAAGAAAAAAATGTCCATATAAACCGAGGTAGTTTGCATTCTTCGACACAGGACAAGGTAATACCTAGGCATAGAACTCCTATAAACTCCATAAACAAGAAAATATTCAAAAACAATTCCATTGCAAATACCCTTAGCAAAACCCTAACCAAAATTAATTACGACATTTGACACCATATTAAACTCATCTACATAGTGCATATGATTCTAAATTTTCGCATGCTGAAAATGCCATACCACTCTAGTTTTTGTCACAACATAGTTAAGATGTATTAAACATTATGAGAACATTCTTATGCCTTTAATCCTATGGAAGTTAAACAAAATGCTTAATTTCAGATATCTTGATTATAAGATACTGTTAAGATGTTCCATTAATTAAAAGAAACAGCGAGAGTTCAGTTTACACCAATCATAATGAGATCAGAATGTATTTTTACCTTATTTGCATAACACCCTTAATAATTAGCATCAAGCCTGTATATAAATCAGGTAGCTTCTCCTTTATTGAACAAGTAAACATATGAATGTTTTAAAAAGACTTGTCTAGTGGTACAGTCAATGTCTTCTTTTGAAGCTTGGAAGCGCCAAATTTCCAAAAGAAGATAAAAAATAAACTCTTGCATAATATTGCTAGATAGCGTTGGTCAACCTATCAACTCTACTTCTTAGCAACAGAATAAGTGAGACTAGGAAATAATGAGTAGGCCCTAGAAAAGTCACTTGATATACCTCATGAATGTGTCATGCCTTTATATATGTATAAATTTCTACTTTGGAAATGTAAATTAAAATTTAAGCTCTATATCTATCGTCCATGACTTCATTTCAGTTTTAATTGTTCTACTCAAACAATTTGCATTGATTTAGAAAGGACATAATTAACGAGTATGTTGTCCACCTCCAACCACATTGAAATCCTCAAAAACAAAACCAATGGAACTTTTTTCAACTGCATTCTACATGAGGCAAACTCCATAGCCAATGGATTGGCTAAATCTAGAGTGTCTCGCTCGGTTGCTTTTGTCTCTAGGTTCTAATTATTTTGTGGTTCCTCTTTTAAATATTTCTTCTCTGCTCCTGTAACATCCTTGAACTAATTTCACCCTTTTATATAATAATCTTCTGCCTTTCAAAAAAAAAACATTGTCTGACAATATTTATTAATAATTTTTAGTAACAAGAGGCTAATGATAATAAGCTGTATATCTCATATAAACTTCAAGTCACTTGATAAGACTATAACTTTGAGAATGAAAATTCATGGAATTTTTAACTATGTTGATCAAATGCATGTCCACAACTTGGAAAACCTGTTTTCTACGCCGATTAATCAATGGAAAAATTTTAGTTTTAGAAAATCAAATTCTCTCGGAGAGTAAATCAATTGTCTTTGGAACTGATATTGTAAGACCCCAGTTCACCAAGCAGGGTCACCTTACTCACCCGTACTATCCGCTTTGGGTCCAGTTCACAAAACAGGACCCTCACGGCTTTATCGGGAAATCAATTCCCAATTCGCGTCCTGCATGTCTCGAACCCTTGACTTCCTCAAGTTGTTGAGACATGCTAACCATTAGGCCTAGGCCTAATGGTTAATAGTGACTTGATATTTGAGGAAGTCAAGTGTTTGAGTCACTACGAACGCGCTCAAGGGGATTTATCCTGAGTTCTTTAGGACCCTTGGGACAAATCCGTAAGGGTCTTGCTTGATGATCTGGACCCAAAACGGACAGTACGGGTGAGTAAGGTGATCCTGCTTGATGAACTGAGGCCTTACAAAAAAAACGTGCGTTTTATTGTAAGGCCCCAGTTCACCAAGCAGGGTCACCTTACTCACCGTACTGTCCGCTTTGGGTCCAGTCCACAAAGTAGGACCCTCACAGCTTTATCGGGAAATCAAATTCCCAATTCGCATCCCGCATGTCTCGAACCCTTGACTTCCTCAAGTTGTTCAGACATGCTAACTATTAGGCCGTGAGGGCCTTACTTTGTGGACTGGACCCAAAGCAGACAGTACGGGTGAGTAAGGTGACCCTGCTTGGTGAACTGGGGCCTTACAGATATGGAATTCATCCGATTTGATGGTGCAACAATTGATAGAAAGATTGATTATCTGTGGCAACAAATGAACAAAGGAGGATGAAAGTAATGAACACCTACTAATTCTAATTGGCCTCTTTGGATTATCACACAAAGGCAATATGGTGAACACCGTCCATTCAATACATATAAGATATTATGAATAAGGGTATAATCTTCTCCATGCTAGTGACAATCATTTCGACGAATTATAAAGATCTAAAACAACAATAAATTTGGGTTCACCAAAATTTTTATTTAAGCTAGTAAATACTAGAAGTCTTCTCAAATCATATATAAGTTTTTACCCTAAACCATTCTTTACCTTTTCTCAAACATATACCATTTCAAATCTCCCTTTTTACTGCTAGACTTCTACAACAGATTTTCTAGTGAAGCTAGGATTTTTATCTAAATTAACTTTGGAAAGACACTTGCTATGGTACTCTTAATCTCTATCCATATATTATTAGCTATGTTTTCATGATTTTAAATCTAGTCAACATGTTCAAGAGAAAATGGAAAATCACAATTTCTAGTGGTTGAATCAAACATATAAATTATTATCTAAGATCTAAAGCTTTGTACAAGCACAAACAATGATCCACTTCATGCATTGAAAGATGATGTTGAAAAGCAATTAAGGCTCCTATCTAAAATCTATTTTGGTTGATGACACTCCAAAGTGACTCAAACTCACAATGTCATATACATAGTTCAAATTTCATCCACAGTGATGTCATTGTACATTAATTAAGAGGCAACACTCTATTTGGTTCTCTAGAATTGGTTGGTTTTATGTCTAAGTTGTGATTATTACTATATCAAAGATTGCAATCGCGTATGCACAAAATGTAGACAACAATATATCAAGAAAAAAAAAAGTCCACTCAAATTCAATTTCAACCCAAAATCAAGGATATGTTATCTCAACTCCTGACTCAATTTCTACCAGCAAGTCGCTTCAATGACTATATATCGAGGTGTATTAACATATAAAATGGCACAAATTCATATTAATTTGTGATTGCCCTATTAATTTGCATCAACAATTCAATCATCCATAACAAACAAAGTGTTGATTATCACTTAGCAAATGTTATATCTATCAAAACTCATTATGAACTCAATATTATGTTATTACTATATGCATGCTCAAACAGCAACAAACAACTCCCCTTTAGATGAATGGCAGTGACTGAATTGTCGGATAATTAGCATCAAGAATCAACAAAAATAAAATATATTTTAAGTAATTTCTGCAATTGCTGATATATCCCACTAAATTTTATGCTAAACCAATTTGTTATTGATCATTCTTTTGATAATTTATCTTCTCTAATAGCAAGTAATATTCCATCATTGCAGCTGCAATTTAATCTGTATACTCAAGAATAAGCTCAAAATCTCAATTTCCAATATAGAGAAATGCATTATTGTCTAGATTAAAGATCAACCTCTCAACAAATCACATAAAATTTGAACAAAAGAGATTCAGCAAATTAAAACAGCTAGCATTAACCAAAACAAGCCTGAAGGAAATTTACAATCATTACCTGAATGGTTAACCTGTGCAAAACAGAAATAGTCTGTTGCCTCCCACTGCCAAAATTGAAGATATATTTACTACCAAAATAGTTTAAAGACCAGGTTGAATAAAGAAGAATGCTCAAGCGGAAGCCTCAAATTACAGCAGAATCCACTGACTGAGTCAATTTCTAACCTGCATCAGGAAATTCACTGCAGCAAGCCTTCAATAATGGAAAGGAAACATTGCATATTGTTGCAGAAAACGGTAAAGAAATGACTTCTTATAACTACCGCAAGGAGCGGTGGCCAGTAATTTTTTGCAGTAACCACAAAGAAAGTAGCCAATATACCAGATCCAAAACCCTGGGCAAGCCCAAACAAGGTTAAAAGCTTCAGTGCTTAGAATAGAAAACAACAAAAAGCATCATCATTTCTTGTTTTATTGGACTCTCATTTGGGGTCAACTCAGGAACACCAGAAGAAAACAAGAAAAACCCAAAATCAGAGCCAGATTGAGGGTGAAAATAGAGTAAGAACAGAAGCCAAAGATGGCTTTTACCTTGCATGTTCTGCGAGAAAACAGGAAGATGACGAAGGAAGAAGAGGGTTTTAAACAAAGGAAAACAAAACGAAAAAAAAACTGATAGCGTGAATAAATTCCAAGACACCGATACGGTTTTCCATTAAAATGAGAACAGTGACCAGACGTATCTTCATAGAAGCCACTTCGTCCTCTTCGAAGAGAGAACCATCAAAAGTCACGCTTTTCTTCCAAAGCTCCATCACAAAATTCTATTTTAATACTATAAATACATATTCCCAAAACAAAAGCAGTGAAATTATCAATTAATAATGCAAAACGGAATACTAAAAGACAGAGACAAATAACAAAACTATTGATATACGATAAGTGATAATTCCAAATAAGTAAAGGGCTTATATTTACGCTTACTTCATCATCATCAACAACAACAACAACACAATCTTCCTCTTTGTCATCTCTCCTACAAAAATGGGGATTTCAATCTATGTCTGCGGCAAAAGAAAGGGCCAGAGGGTTTGTGAATGAGAAAGAAGAGATATTTGATGAAGTGTAATTAAGAACAAAAGAAGGGCTGCTTTTCTTTTATGCGTCATTCTTATCTCTGTCGGTTTTTTCCCGTGTACTTGTTGTTTGAGCAGTGACTCAGATTCTTCCGTTCTACTGGCCCATGCTTATCCGAAGAGCAAGACTTCAAGAAAGTTCCACAGAGAGCGACATGTGCGGACGGATGTAAACAAAAGCATCTGGAAAAATAGATGCTTTGAGGTGTCATCTGGATATGGAGACATAGAGAGGAAGAAGAAGAAATGGGAGATGCTGTTCTTGTTCATATAGCAAATAACAACAAATACAGTAATGTGATCTGTGAGGGAACACAGTTCAAAGCTGAATTAGCCGACAGAAGAGAAGTGAGCACACACCCGCAGAGGTATGCCTTTCATACAATTTGCCAGCGTGTGCCCACTCTCTTCTGTCAGTCTCTCTTTGTGCCCCTCTCTTGTGATGAATTGTTATCCACTTCTTCACCATCATTAGCTAAGTTGCCTGGAATATGAAAAACCAAAAGTGAAATCCTAGCTAGCAAGCCTTTACATGGAAAAAAAAAAAACAAAAAACAGAAACTACCCCAAACTGCTGCTTTATAACAGAGATTAGATCACTCTTTGACACAGATCTGAAATCACATATATATATAGTTTTTATTTCTTTCACAGCTCTTTGTCTGGATACCCATTTTCGACATGAGTATGAGTAGGACAAGGAGTTAGGGTTTTCTCCGTAATCACTCTCCCAAAGACCCAAAAGCCTTCCACCCAAACCCTTAACCCCACCAAACAACTCTTCCTTTATCTTTATAATTCTCTTCACTTTCTCTCTTTATATATTTTCTTTAAGCTTTCCCCTGCTGCTGCTGCTGCTCCACTTCATGCCACTCACTTCTTGTCTTTATTTGCAGTTGATCTTTCTTTCCCCACCCAAAAATCAAAATAAAAAACTATTCTAAAACTTGAAGTTTCAGAATCAAGTTGGACACAAATGATGCAGACAAGAAGAGAAGGATCAAGCAAAAATAATATGTTTGAAAAAAAAAGGTGTATTGTTTATTTTGTTTTATATTATTTTATGTATTTTGGTTTGATTTTGGCATGGCTTTGTCTGGGCCTGTTCTTCTGAGAAGTAAGGATGGGAAAAAGGAAAAAAGCGGAGAGACCAGAATAGAGTACGCAGAGAGAGTGTTGTAACCAAAAAAAAAGAGTACGCACAGAGAGTGAGTTAATTTTGATTACGTTTTGGTGATTGATTCGTTGGAAAGCAAATCAGTACACCTCTGATTTGGGCCTTCTGATTTGGACCGTCAGATTAATCATCTTTAGGGTTGTGGGGTCCTCCTTTTTAATCTTTTATATATAAATATATAAAGTCAAAACAATTGGCTTAAAGTAAAACATCATACGTAGATTGTCTATCTATTTGACACGTGATATTTATTACACTAAAATAATAATAATTTTTTTTATTTTTTAAAAGGTAGGAATATGTATATTAAAATTACAAAATACATAAATTATCTCTTTAATTTAATTATCCCAAATCCCTTATATAGATTAAATTTTTTTTAAAAAATCAATCATCCTTTTTCAATTTCTAAATCCATGTAAATTTAAATTAAAAAAAATTCGGTTATCTTTTTTCAATTTATTTACACATTAAAATTAAAAAAATAATTATCTTTTTCTATAAAGTAAAATTAAAGGCTTCAAGATATTAATCCAATAATCTCAAATAAACATCAATAGTACACAAAAAATAGTACACCATGAATTTTTTTAACAAATTATAAAGAAGTAAAACTAACACAAAAACTTTAAAAAGTTTATTTTAAATAACCTTATATATATTTGTTCTATTTGTCTTCTATGTTTCTATATGTTTTAATTTTTTTTTACTTTCTACATATATTTATGATATTATTATACTAAATAACTTATACAATTAAAAGATCTAATATTATATATAAAATCGTATCCTAAATTAATGATATAAAAACATCATTACTTGAAATATAGATTAAAATTAAAAAAAAAAATAGTTATCATCTTTTTCAAACTTCTCTACCCATGTAGATTAAATTTTAAAAAAAAATCAATTATCTTTTTCTATAAATTAAAATAAAAAAATTATACGTATTATCTAAAACTTAACTATATAAGTTTTTTTTAATTATTTATCCTTTTTAAAAAAAATACCCATATAGATTAAAATACGATTAAAAAAAATTATATTTTTCAATTTCTTTACCCATATAATTAAAATTAAAAAAATCAGTTATCTTTTTAGTAGATTAAAATTAATTAAAATTTTAAAGATATTAATTCAAGAATTTGAAAGTGAATATCAAGGATACACAAAAAATTTGTATACCACAAAAAATTTTAACAAATTATAAAGAAGTAAAAACAACGTAAATTTAAACTTTAAAAGTTTATTTTAAATAACTATATATATATTTGTTCTATTATCTTCTGTTTCTTCTATGTGTTTTTATTTTTTCTTTTTTTTTTCTAATATTAAAAAATCTAATTTGACGTATAAAATTGTATCATAAATTAAAGATATAGCCATATAGAGACATCATTCTATTAACATCAAGACGAATTTGTTTAAATCAAAAACATAATTGAATTTTATTTATAAATTAAAAAAGTATACATGAAATTGATTTAAGAAATGAGAAAATTTTCAGTTTCTTCAGGTCAAAGACATAATTAAAATTTGTTTATAGATTATTTCAATTAAAATTACTATATAAATTTTATTTAAATATGACCAAAATTGATTAATTACATCCAATGCATATAATTTTTTTCTTATTTTATTATGTTAAAATATACAAAATAGAAATAAAAAATATTAAAGATAAAAAATTTGTATTGTTCATAATTTAATGACTTATATTGTAAAGTTTCAAATAAAAATTATATTATACATGAATTTACTAATTTATTAATGTATATCTATGCATCGCACGGGTTTAAAATTAGTTTTTATTTAGAGACGACAAAAAGTGATGAATAATACTTAAAATAAAAAGGAGATAAATTGAAATAGATAATGAAGGGTCAGATTATTCGATTAAGTTTGGAGATCATTTAATTTTTAGATAGATTTAAACAAAAATATTAAATTTTTAAATAAATTTGAATTTAAAAATTAAAGGTCCAATAAAAATCAGGTTGAGTTTTGATTTACCATTTCAGATCTAGGTTCGATCTGATTCAGTCTAATAATTATAATTTTTTTACTATTAATACTAATTTATTCTTTATTTACATTTTATTTTTTGTACAATTTAATTTGAGATTTTTTAGACTTTAAATTAAAATTATAATGTTTCTTATAATCTTTTTATAAAAATTTATTTTAACTTATTATATTATACTTATTAACTATTATGTGTTTTAACATTTTTATATTTGATTATAACTTTTTTTGGATGAGTTTTGACTTATTTTTTGTATGTAAAATAAATTTGGACAAAAAAAAAATTAGACTCGAAAAATCAAGCCTAACTAAACTTACTCATTAATAGTTTACCTAAATCCAACTTAAACCTGATTCGATTCGACCCATAACCATCTCTAAGTTGAAATAAAATAAATGATGAAATTTCGAAAAACTTTAAATGTATTTGTTTGAACTTAGAATTTTTAAATTATATATTTATTTATTTATTAAATTAATAAAAATAATATATAATTTATTTGTTACTATATAAATTAATCCTCGGACTTAAATGATAAAATCAAATTTCAAACAATATTTTATTTGATTAGATCTATTTAATGATTTCAACATTTTTGATAATTGATTTTTCCAAAATCAGAGAAATTTTTTTACTCATTCCATCTTTTTACAAGTTTCATTTGCCATCTGCATAAATTAATGTGTAATCTCATCATTTTCTTAATGATTAGGGAGGCAAAGGGAGAGAAAATCCGTAACAATTAGTGATTAGTTACTTGTAACCCAAAATACAAAAGGTCATAAGAAAAAAACAATAATAAAAAAGAAAACAACTCTTCCCGATGAAGCCCAGTGTACTATTTCTCCCTAGCTGTGCCTAAAACCATGATGATCAGATTCAAACAAACTCAAACCTCCTAAAGAATGGAGTGTTCATTAGTAGGTACAATCGCATACATCATCATTAGTGCTATGTACCAATTCTTTCCAAAATTAGCTAACAACTAAGTTAGGTTTAAGTCCTACTCAAAAATGAAAAAGTTAGGTTTAAGTCTGCAATAGACT
Organism: Heritiera littoralis; assembly: GCA_031772115.1. Classification (NCBI taxonomy): domain Eukaryota; kingdom Viridiplantae; phylum Streptophyta; class Magnoliopsida; order Malvales; family Malvaceae; genus Heritiera; species Heritiera littoralis. The sequence goes on from JAPDPK010000003.1 coordinate 1,847,891, forward strand.
TTTTGGTTGGGTGTGGTACTTTAAAATTCGGGTTTGAATAATTAATTTCAATTTTAACTTCTTACATATTAAAAGATGTTTAAAAATATATGCAAAAAAAAAAATCGTGCTTGACCCGGTTTGTGAAATTATAAATCATGTACCATGTTAGACTTATTTTTGATTTTCATAAATTATGTTAGCACGACTTATTAAAAAATAGGATTTGATAAACACAATTTATTAGCACATAAATTAATATTTAAATGAGCCATGCTTATTTAGCACGATCTGTTTGATACCTCTACTTAAACCTTTTCATTGCGGCCTCTTTGATTAACCTAACTCACCCCACATGTTTCTTTGGTTTTGCATTTGTTGAACATTACATGTTCTCCTTCCGCAATGGCAAGCCACGTCTGCTACTACTACATGTATTTATGCAGACATCAGAGGCAGCAATACACCAAACAAGTTGTTTCTACCGTCCGCGCCCATGTTCGGCACAGGCCGCATCTCTGACTCTAGCTAGCCAGCTTTCATTGTACTTGTTTTGTTTGGTCCAACTAGCCATATAGGCAAATAAGGCAAGCTTTTATAAGTTCCAACGACAGCCACAAATACTCATTAAAGTCTTTTTTGTACGTAAATTTACTGGACGACCAAACTTTCTCTATTTATTTTCCTGCGGACAAGCTTCATTATCAGAAATTAGCGACCACAAACTCAAAGCTATTTTCATAAGTACTAAGTAGTACTGTAAAATTCAGATTTGAATCATATAATTTCAATTCTAACTTCTTAATTATTAAAAAATTTTAAAAAATATATGAAAAAAAAAAACACCATGCTTGAACCAACACGGTTTGTGAAATTATAAATCATGTATCGTGTTAGGCTTACTTTTAATTTTCATAAATCGTGCTGGCACAACTCATTAAAAAATAGTACTTGATAAATACGATTCATTAACGCATAAACTAATATTTAAAGAGTTTATATAGGATGTATTGACAATGTATAACTTTTATACACTGTCAGTTAATCATAGGACAATATTTTATTAATGAACAAAGTTCAAAAGTATATAGGCCTTTAAAAATAAATTTAAAAACTTTGTTAATATTTATTTTTAAGGACCTTCATATGAGGTGTCATTTTATAATTGATTGACAGTATATAGAAGCATACGTTATCAGTACATTATATAAAACTCATATTTAAATGAGCCATGCTAATCCAGCATGCCCGTTTGACACCTCTACTTAAACCTATTCGTTGTGACTCCTTTGACTAACCTAACTCACCCCACTTGTTTCTTTGGTTTTGCAATTGTTGAACATATGTTCTCCTTCCTCAATGGCAAGCCACGACTGCTTACTACTACGTGTATTTATGCAGACATCAGAGGCAGTAATACACTAAACAAGTTGGTTCTACCGTCCGCGTCCATGTTCGACGCAGGCCGCATCTCTAGCTAGCCAGATTTAATTGTACTTGTTTTGTTTGGTCCAACTAGCCATGTAGGCAAATAAGGCAAGCTTTTATAAGTTCCAACGACAGCCACAAATACCCATTAAAGTCTTTTTTGTACGTAAATATACAGGACGACCAAACTTTTTCTATTTATTTTCCTGCGGATAAGCTTCATTATCAGAAATTAGCGACCACAAACTCAAAGCTATTTTCATAAGTACTAAGTATAGTACCTTTCCCAGCAGAAACGTACCTGTAGGCAACGCAAGTGGGGCTGCTAAGGCCTTTAGGTTAGCAACTTGCAGCTTATTGGCAGACGTCTTCTGTGCTTAGTGACAATAAAGTGCTTGTGTCTGGTGCCTGATGTAAAATAAAACCAAAAGTTACTGTGACTATTGTACTATTTTTTTCATTCTACAATTTGTGTTGTAGAATCGATCGTTCACTTCCCAGTTCAATGATACTCGCCCACGACATATGGCTTTACAACCCTCTTAAAGGGTACATTACATGTTTACATTTACAGCCATCAACATATGGCCTTACAGCCGTCTTAAAGGGTAAAGATTACATATTTACTGCCATATTTCTGTGCAAAATTAAAGAGATAGAGATAAATCGGGCAGTGAATAAAATGAAGACAAAGAAATTGGATTTTGAGCTTGATGACATTCCTACTAAAGTTCAAAAATGTTTTGAATGGATAGAGTTAGGTGATTGACAAATCTTTTTAACACGTTTTCACACTCACAAAATACTTGAGGATTAGAGGAAAAGTGTCTTATTACCTCTTTATAAAAACAAAAAAGATATTTAGAGTTACTTCAACTACTAAGTCATAAAACTAAAGAGTCAAATGATAAAATTAGGAAAGGAAGTGATATTTCAAAGATTAAGGAAGATTGTAGAGATAACGTAGAATTGATTTGGTTTTATGCCTTGATAATCAACTATGAAGGAAATACAGTTACTTAGACAACTTGTGAAGCGTTATCGAGTGCAAAGTAAATATTTTTATATGGTCTTTATGTAGAATGTGTATGATAAAATGCCTAGAAAGGTGTTAGGGTAATCTTCACTGAAGAAAAAAGTCACCATGAAATATATTAAATTAATTAATAAAGAACATGTACAGAGATACAATGACACATGTGAAAACATTTAGAGGGCAAAGAACAAAATTTTTATCACAATGGGGCTACATCAAGGATTAGAGTTGAATTCATTATTATATACTACAGTAATTGATGAACTGACAAAATTTATCCAAGATAAGATTTCTTGGTATATGATGTTTGTAGATGGTTGTGTTGAGACTAGAAGGGAGGTCAATGCAAAGTTGAAATTATGGAGTCAAATTCTAGAATCAAGAGGATTTAGACTAAGTAGAGTAAATAATAAATACATGTAAGGAGCGTTTGGTTCACGAATTTTAGGATTACCCTAAGGAATTTTATTTTTCGTAATTGTTTAACCTCGTTGGTTGGGTAATTTTTCCTTCATTAGGAATCTTAGATTCCCAACAGTGTCAAAATAAGGGAATATAAGAGGGAAAATAATGCCCTTCTCCCTTTGAGGTATTTTTATTTTCCCTTGCAAATTCTTTTTTTGTTTCAAGTTTATCCTTAACATCTTTTCATTTGGGTCAAGTTTACCCTTTGTTATCAAAGATATTACATACTAGATAATTATTTATATATTAAAATAAATAAATTAATAAATTAACACCTTAAATAATTAAATAAGTAATTTAAATATAATTATACTATTGGATTTGTCAAAAATTACAATCCTAAATAAAACACTTAATTTTTTTAAAAACCATTAAAAACTCTTTTTTAATTACAACAAAATCATTAATTTTATTATATCTAAATATAATGTACAAGTTTGCAAGTATCAAAGTAACATTTCTTAACTAAATTGGTGATCAATAAATGTTATGGTCACTTAAATTTAAAGTGTCATTGTTTTTATTTTATTTTGATGAATTGACATATAAGAGAAAAAATGATTTAAAATCAAATTGACCAATAATAAGATGGACCCTATAATTTTTGAGTAATCAAAATCCATTTAATATAGTAATTGTTTGTTAAATCAAAATAATTTACATAATAAAAGCCTTATAAACAAAGGGATCAAATAAATAAATGAGTATCCTAAATAAATAAGTAATTAATTTAAATACAATTTTTATCAAGTATTATTCACTCTACATCAACTAATAATACAGAGGGTAATATAATAAAATAAGTAATCAAGTAATCTTACTTTCTTTCAACCAAACACAGAAATCTCATATTCCTACCAATGCAACCAAACAAAAAAATCCAATATTCTCAGGATCGGTTAGGTAAAATGATTTGGGGGTAAAATGATTTCCAAAAGGAATCCTAGATTCCGCGAACCAAATGATCCCGTAATGTAAATTCAATTTAAACAAATATGGAGATCAAAAACATAATAATGCTAGATTGGGAGGCAATCCCTAAGCAGGAGCATTTCTAATGTTTGAGGTCGATGGTACAGATAGCTAGAGAGATTGATTACGATTTGATCCATAGGATCCAACTTGGTTGGAGCAAGTCAAATACTGCTAAAACTTTGTTGTGTGATAAATGAATTCTCATATAGTTCAAAGGGAAGTTCTATTACTAATAAGCTCATGACATCGGAAAGTATTGCCGCTTTCTTACCTTTTGATGATAAAAAGTTAGTTTGGCTCAATTTCAAAGGAGAGAAAAAAACTTTTGTGTGTAGTAAATGTGAAAAACTAGGTCATCCTAAATCTAAATGCAACTTTTCTTGCGTGGAAGTTAACGATTATGGACACCTTGCTTACACTTTGCATGTGAAAGAGAAAATCCAACCAACCCTTCAAATCGAAGTCCAAACCTAAGATGGAAAAGATGCAAAGCGAAGTCCAAGAAAAATTTTTGCTGTCTAAAGGTAAAGATTCAGTGGTTAAAGAGATTAAGATGTGTGTTGAAGAAAACTCTTCAAATGTAGACAACTCTTCAATCGAAATCAGCAACTCTGAGAGTGCGAGTACAAGTCAGATGGATTCCTAGAATGGTTTTGATTGTCAGGATCTAGGAAAAGTTGAGAGATCAAATATTTTTGTCTTCGCTACAGAATGCAAAAAGCAATAGGTAAGTAATCCTTTGTTTGGAGACGAACAAGCAAAGAGGGATGAATGCATGCATACAATTATTAGTAAAAAGACCACTCAATTAAGGAAGAAGATGCCAACTTTGGATAAAGCCAAGTTTGTTCAAGCAAAAAAAAAAAAAAAGAGGTATCCTTTTTACAATTGGAATTCGAAGCAAACAAAATATGTCAAGAAGAATAAGCTGAAAACCAAGAGAATAATTACCCAGCTAGGAAAAAGGAGTTCAAGTTGTGAGCTTGGTTCGACCTTCATATTAAGCACTTCTAATAGGAAAAAAATAAAGCTTTAAGGGGACAAAAGTTGAATGACTGAAACATGCCTTTGGGAGTTTTAGTTTTGAGAGACTTTGATGATGTTGCTGATTGATTATATTTGTCATTTCCCTTCCCTGTTTTCATTTTGATGTTCCTCTTATGTATTGACCTCTTGTATGGTTTGTTTGTTTTTAATGAACCTTTTCTTGATTTGGTAAAAAAAAGGGGGGGGGGGGGGGGGGGGGGGGGGGGGGGGGGGGGGGGGGGGGGGGGGGGGGGGGGGGGGGGGGGGGGGGGGGGAGGTTCTAGAAGACAATTGTTGAACAAAAATTGCTCTATAGTAGTGAATGTTGGGCGACTAAAATACAACATATATAGAATATAAGTGTAGCAATATTGTGAATGCTATGGTTGATGTACGAATATACAATAAATGATAGAATGAAAAATGAAGGCATTCGTAAGAAGGTTTGAGTGATATCTACTGAAGATAAAAACAAAAAAAAACAAAAGTTGTTTACATTGGTTTGGATATATATGATATAGACTTGTGGACGCTATAATTAGAACAGTGGAAACTATGAGTGATATATAAAAGATCAATGCTAGGCAAAGACAAAACAAAAAAAAAGACTTGAAAGAAAATTATTCGAAAAGATATGATAACACAAAAATTGAAAAAATACGTTGTCTTTGATAAAAGTGCGAGGATGAGGAAAATTCAACTTAGCACGAGATCATATAATAGTTCATATAACATATTCTAATATTGAAATAAAGACTCTAAATATAATAATGATGAATAATATCACTACAAGGCTCTTATAGCTAAATGTCAATGATTCCAAATTTAATAAGATCCATAGTTAATAAATTTGAGATATATGGGTTAAACATTGCCATTATTTCTACTGAAAAAGTACTAATGCCATGCATCCCCACCAAGCAAAACTTATTTATTTCCTTCTCCAACTTCATCTGATCAAGTTTGCTATCTTCTTAACAGTACTGATCAATGTGAAAGTGTGAAATCAAAAGCCAACTCAAATTATAAGGATGGGAATCTATGGAATGCAAATATGGCCTAAAGTACTATCAAGCCAAGGAAAGGGTCAAGTTCAAATAACCAAGCACTGCTTCTTTTTCAATTTTATTTCTTCATTGTCTCAACTATGTCTTTGAAAGGAACCTTGATATCTTGTAGCTGTTGACTTGCAAATGCATGGTGAACATGCAAGTCAGCAATCACTATCAATTATAAATGCTTGGAATTTTAATTCAACTCAAATGAAATTAGTATCACATATGAGTGAAATGGGTCCATTAATTTGGTCCATACATACCATACAAAGTCCTGTTTCCAGCCAACCCTAGGCTACCTATGACCAAGGGTTGTTGATCCAATTTGCTTTGATTCCTAATTTTCCCTCTATTTTCTTTCCTAAACCACATGTACTAAGAATTGATTGATTGAAGACCTAGATTTCAATATCAAGCTCTTGTATAAGTTTATTATTTGTGATAATCAAGATAAATCCTTATTCAATTACCATTAAGGAAAGGCACAATTTAAAGATGAGAGTGTTCTACAAGTTTGAGATTCGTGTCACATTGCCTCTTTCTCTAAATCTGAAACTTTCATGGTACACAAAAACTCAATGAAGGACCCAAGGGTTGTGGCTCAGTTAGCAACGCAAGCTAAGTTGGTGGGAATAACTCTCGGGTTCGACTCCCACTAAACACATCTTTGGGAAGGGGTGAAGAGCCTTAACTGTGACTAAATCTCGAATATAATTAGTCTCAGACCGTTAAAACGGATGAAGATACATGTGGTCTACACCCAAAAAAACTCAATGAAGGGCCCATAAAAAATACTCCTTCCAAGCCCACCACCAATATGAGTTCCAAATGAGCTCGATTAACTCATAGTTCAAGAGAGCCCAAACCAAGCCCAAAAAATCCAAACCCAAATGGAGCCTTCTTTGACTTGCCTTTGCCTCCGGAACAACAAAACGGGAAGGAAAGGATAAAAAACTTTCTGCTTTCTTGAGTAAAACCAGTAAAAATGGCGCTAGAAGCTTATGCAGCAGGAAAACGAGCTGAAATCCACACTGAGGTGCTTTTGAAAGCCAGACAAGCTTGTTACAAGGTCCTTCTCTTCGTACCCCTCTCTTTAATCTTCGTAATTTATTGTAAACACCTTAGAATCTAATTTAAATGTTGTTTTTATTCATTCGGGTTTGGGTTAAAAAGGCTCGTGATGCATTCTATTCTTGCTTGGAAAAGCATCCGGATAAGAAACCCACTGAAATCGGTTCGGTGGGGCTCCTATACCCCACTGAATGCAAACGCTCCAGGGATGAGTACGTTAAGAATTGCCGCGCTTCTTGGGTAACTGATTTCTATCTAATCATAATCATTTAACCAGAAATTTTGTTTCTTTTTTTTCCCTGTTTTTCATTTTGGGTTACATTTGGTTTTCTTTTCCTGGTTTGTGCTTTGTGAAGGTGAAGCATTTTGATAGGCAGTATTGTAAGACCAAAAGGACGCAGAGGTTGCTTGATGATAGGGAAACGAGGAGAGGTCCGTTGTCATTACCACAGCCTTACACTTTCAAGCCCCCAACCTCTACTTGATTTCTTATTGAAGCTTTTAACTTTTTAGCGGCTTCTTTAGTTTGTTGACTACTTTTTGTTGTTGCTGTTGTTGAAGTTGCACTTGTACAGTGTTTAGGATATACAATCATATAAATGCTTACTCATTTTGATGGAAAACTGGATATCTGGCGTATTGGTTTTCAAATTTTGGCATATAATTGCCTTATGCTTCTAACAATGTTGTTATTATTATTATTTTGTGTGTGATCTCATTGTGCTTTTTGTTCATATTGACTGAATGCTACCTGGGGATGCTTATTAATAACAGATGATATAACTTTTGGAACAAAGAGTGGTGTTGTAGTTGCACTTGAAGTGAATAGTACTCATTAGGTTAAGTCTTTGGCAGGGGTGTAAGGCTTGTTTGGGCCCCCGGTGAAGATTGGACCAATCATCATGGTCCATTATTGGCTGATCTAGCATCCTTTATTCAAGTCAGTGGGAGGTGCCTTGCAACACGGGCTTCAGATTTGCTGAACCATTGGTGATTTTTTGACTTCTTGTATTCTATTTGTTGTCGAATTCAGACATACCTATGAAGATATGTCTGTATAAGGTTTAAACTTGGTTGTGCTTTTGTAAATTTTTAGTTTTTCGCTATCCATTTCTTTCTGTTCTAATTATCCATAATCCAGGAATGTAACTCTAGTGTGATGATAAATGAATATCTTACACCAGTTGTTGGCTTTCAATGTTATCCCAGTTAAGCTTTGTTGAGTCATTTACTACATTAATGTTTATACCATGCAAATTTTTGGTTGACTTCATCCTCGTCCCTCCTAGGTTTGTACATTGAGATGCATTTCTTTCAACATTTTGTTTAATTTCCTGTTCATAATTCTTTTTTTTTAAGTTTGAGTCAGAGCTCCGAATTGTCATCAATTATTGTTATTCTGTTTCCTTCATTTAGACTATCCTGCATCACTTTGTTCCTCTCCTTATTGTGACTCATTCTCTTAAACATGTCTCTCTGCTTGCTCCGTGCACTTCCATCTTTTGTTCTGAGTCCTTCTCTTGTTTTTTTTTGCCATCAAATTGCTGTTTTTCTTTGTTTCTCCTATGACATTGACCATGACTATAACCTATCAAGTTGAAGTAAAATGGAAAGCTTTTGCTGTACATATGTAATCTATTTGAGATTTAATTAGTTTTTGAAATCATAAATATAACTGTTGGATCTGTTGCCAAGCACTGGCAAGATTTTGTGAACCAGCGCTACCATATAGGAATAATTGAAATTTTTTTACTTTACTAATTTTATCTCTGTACTTAAGAAAAGCATGAGGCATATCATTAATTTGAGTAGTTTATTTTCATACAACAGGTAGATAGAACTATTATACTTATATTTTCCACTCGGGTATTCTTACAATCCTATTGCTTCCCGTATCTTATGGGAAACAATCACTCAGTCAGCATGATGTGGCCTCTGCCACTACCAAGTTTGCTACCTTTCTTCCATGGAACTAGTGAAGCTGTAATTTTTGCTTCAACAAGGAGTTGATTTATTACTGAAATATTGCTTTTATAGAGGTTTAATATGAGTTTTAAAACATGGTATCCTATCTGTCATGTAATTCTCCCTCCAGACATGCACACATAGCATTAAATTTTATGATAAGAGGTGTTCTTGGAAAAGGGAATGAGGGAGTGATATTCTGAAGACAGCTAATAATAGCTCAAACTATTGAATGTATTTGTGGAAGAATACATCAAATTCTGAAATCTGAACTACCAGCTTGTTTAATGAAGTTTATTTTTTCTTGAATGAATGTGGACTATAGAACAGTAGTTTTTACTGGCTTTGTTGGAGCAACGGATGGGCTAAAATATTCTTTAGCTTGTTTATAGCATTTAATATTTCTCCTTGACACAAAGTAGTGGACTTCATGTCTCTTGATACTCCCATGTGCCTGATGTGCTTGTATAATATAGTTGGATATCAATAAGAGCTGTTGAAATTGAGTTTTGAGATTAGTCACCGCATCTCTCTCTCTGTCTCTGTCTCTGTCTCTCTCTCTCATGCACACAAGATATATTATCATTGCTAATGCTGCAGGGTGATAAGTCAAATGTGAAGAAGCTGTAGGTAAGCAGTCCACTGTGAACTCTACCTACCATTAATCTAAACAAGTTGAGAATATTTGGAGGACATCTCCAGCTGTGTAAAACTGGGTTACCTAACATTTTGTTCAAGGAAGAGCATTGTTCTTCTGTGTTGAGAAGTAGTAACCATATAGAAACCAACCAACCTATACTTGCCTTGTTGATCTTAAGGTTTAGTGCAACGGTAAAAGTTGTTCTTTTATGATCTAGAGATCATAGGTTTAAGTCACGGAAACAGTCTCTCCGTAAATATAGAAAGAAGGTTGTGTATATATGACCTTCTTGAGACCTTATAATGTGATAGCTTGGTGTATTGGGTTTGCCCTTTTACCCTTACCCTATTGTTAACTTTGCAACTAAGGTGTCTATCTTGGTTGAAGGGAGAATTGTTTGTTTTTCCCATTGGCTATAGCCTATCGTGAGAAATGCTTGTTTTCCATTTGAGTTGTACGAGGTTTCATGAATTTTAAAGTTGTGTACATAGTTATCAAAATCGTATGATATGTCATACGTATCGTACGATGTTATTCGATTTCATTATAAACTTGATACGTATCGATACAAAAAATTGATTTATCATAAATCAATAGTATTTCATACGATATATAAGCGAATCGATACGTATCGTACGATACACCGATATACTTTATAGTGAAAATGGACCAGGTACAATAAAAATCTAATCTGACTTAATTAGTTAAAAATGTAATTTTAATAGTTTTTTAACCTAAAAAACACTTAAAACATATTCTCTACATAATTTAATCTTGAAAAATTTAAAAAAAACAAACTTTTAGTTAGTAAATTAAAAATAAAAATATATAAAAATGTTATTTAAAAATATATAATATTAATGAGTATGTTAAGAGTTTAAAAATAATCATACTTCTTATTTTTATCATATACTTACTTAATATGATAATATTTTTTGTTTTTTATTTATCTTACATGTGTATACATTATTTATGGTTAATTTTAAAATTATTTACTGTATTTTACGACACGATACTCAATATTCAATTCTTAAAATTAAAATTTCAATTCATGATACGTATCTCGATTTAATAATTATAGTTGTGTGTAATAAATATGCTATTGTTACAGAGCTGACAGAGAACCAACCCAATCTGACGAGTGAAGAGAAGCTGATTTCTTTGGGGGTGACCGCCAATCGGTGGTTATAGGACCGTGAGGCGTTGAGCCCCACTGCATTACCCACAAGAATCCCAAGTTCCCAACACTTGTTAGTCGCTGCCCACTTCATCCTTTCTCTCAGTCTTGTCTTCGTCGAACTTATATATAATTAATTGCAAGCAAGCTTGTTTCTTGATGGTTTCTTAACTGTCGCGAAAACGTTGACTCCAAGATTTATACTATTGCCGTCGAAAATTGGGAATGCCAAACTTTAGGCCTTTGAATATTTGGGCCAATTATCGAATCCATATCTGTTCAACTCTCAGGTCCTAAAGTTTTTTTCTTGCAAAGAATGGTATGAACGTAAAAAACGCGTGTTGAAACCTCTGATTTTCGATACTCTTTTGACTGTGTTTTAATCAAGATGTCGTGGGATTTCGGTAGAAATTTTAGTAGGGTCTTTGGAAGATTTGGTTAATTGGCTAGATAGCCTTGTCTAAGCCGTCATGGTTTTTTGGTAGAGCGTCTTTGAAAGATTTGGTTAGACAGCCTTATATAAGATTTTTTTTTGGTTACAGACAGCCTTATATAAGATGATAATGGATTAGACAGCCTAAAAAGTACATTCAAAGCAACAATGTTCGAAACCATAATGGTATTGGGTGGGTCAATGCATTTGACATTATCAATACAAACTCTCACAATGAACAAAGGTCAAAGCTACTTGCATCAAAACATTTTTCTCTTTTTTTTTTTTCTCTTTTTGATTTCTTTTAAAACCAACCAATAAAAATAAACAAAGCTGCAAATGCTTTTCAGATAAAGCGCCCAATGTCAACCATAATAATAATAATAATTCCGTAATTATTTTAGAGTAGGCTAATCCTCTATTAATTTAATATTAATTAACATTTATATTAGTGGTATCATCACAGCCCATATTAAAAAATTTAATACACTTCATATTGAAGTTTAAAAATATATAAAATAAAGTATGAGCAGACGAATATATATATATATATAGAAAAAGATTGATATAAAAAGAACCTAAACAAAAAAACAATTAAAAATATTTATTATTTAAACATTATACTAATAAAGCAGCACTGGTGATTTGGTTGATCCTCTTCTAGCGTTTTGTTGCTTTTGTTGGTGTAGGTGTAGGTGAGCTGGTGAGGTTAACCTTACGCTTCACCGCTTTAGCCAAAGTCTAAGTAAATACGGCGTCGTTTGCAAACTAAACCTAGAAAGACCACCTTATTTTCGTAGACTGTAAGCGGCCGTTGCGTTCCATCCACGAAACGAATCATACCTTTCCTTGATTAAAAGTCAGTCACGGTCGTTATCACGGCTTGGAAACGGAGGCAGCATCCTTAACGGAGCCGTCAACACCGCCGTTACCCATAGTTGTGGCTGACTGGACAGTCAACACGGACATGCTAGGCGATGAAGGCCCTTCGCCGCTTGATTGAAGTAACGTGTGGTTGCTGATGCCGCCGTTAGTAGGGTTTATATTGTTGATCATGGGGTTCCTGGTGTGGGAGGTGGCGGTCGAGATGGCGGTGGCGAGGGAGATTGGCATGAGACAGAGGCCCTTCCCCTGCAGGTACTGCATGGCGGAGCCCATGTCATCTTCCATCAGCTTCGCCACCTGGTGCTCCGTCACCGTTAGACTGTCGTCAGTTGACGACGTCTGATTTCCGTTAGAATTCCGTGGAAGTGACCCACCGTTGCCATTTGTTTGAGTACGATCACCTGCCTACAAGGACAAAAAAAAAAATTGTACTCTAATGAATTGCAGTAATAATTATAATACTAAAGAAGAAAGGGAAAGTTGGAGGAATCTGAGAAAGTGGGGGCACGCGTGCTACTTTTGTTTTGTCGTGTAGTGCCGTGTTTGAGGAATGGTCAGGTCGGATTTGAGAGGAGTGAGTGATTTTAACAAGACAAGACAAGACAATAAGCCTTCGTTTACTGTCATCATTCCCTTGTTTCGTTTTCACATGTAAATCGAACACCTTAGTTTTCCTCGATTAAATGAACAAAAATTTCCAACTTCTTTTTTTTTTTTAATAAAATAAGCCAAATTTAGCAATACAAAAAGGGTTTAATACTTCAATTTGATCTATAAATTGTGACCATATGAATAATTTGAATTAAGATTCAAATTCACAAAAAAAATTCTAAATTTTTATTAACAAAATAGAAACAAAATTACCAAAATTTTGCTTATTTAAATGTGAAAACAACGCCTTCTACAACTTAAATAAATTCGAGTTCAAATAATTTTTGGTCTTTGCCTCAATTATTAAAAATAAAAAATTTAAAAAGGCTAAAATTAAGGTACCTCAGAGACAAGAGGAGCAACAGCAGCAGCACCGCCCAATCTGCTCATACTCAGAACCTAAATTGATTTCCAGGAAAGGAGTTTTAATTCAGAAAAGCCCAAAAAAGAACTGGAATAAAATAATTAATACTAACATCTTAAAAAACAATGTCAACTATTACAGGGAATCCTTTCATAACTTAGTTAATTAATTACAGATGCGTATAAAAATATTAAGAGAGAGAAAGAGAGGAAACCTTGACTTGGAGCTGGAGGAATTTGACATAGTCGATGATCTCATCTAGCATTGAAGCTTTATCCGTCTGTCATATTCCACAACCCCCAATAAATCACAATACCAATTAATTAAAAAATATTATTTAAAACAATTATTTTTCATCCATATGCTTTTATAATTTATTATTAAAATAAATACTAATCATTTAACTATTTCGTGGTTAAACTAACTTTTTAATTTTTTTAATCCCGATAAATTCGGTTCCTAACTGCACTCTTTTCTGGAGTACTGTTCGGGACCAACTCGGATCACAATGGACTGTCACGATTCATTTATCCTACAATCGACACCTGTCCTGATCATATTGATTTAGATTGGAGAGGATACTAACCTTACATTGACCGGACCGGCTGTTTTGGGGTTTCCAGCCGGAGACCGGAGCTTTCAAGCTTCCGGTTCAAATGAAAATGGTGAACGCTAAACTAAATAAAAAAGGAGAAAAGAAGTGTACCTTGTTTGCATTCGGAACCAGTTCCTGAAGAGCTTTCATTCTCTCTGCAATTCTCTCTCTGCGTAACTGCCAAACACATCGTTTCAGAACACGGATCGACTTTTAGCAAACAAAACTTCATGAACTTCCATGGAATCCCAAACAAGAGAAAAGCTGATTCAAGAATAGGACGCACAAATAGGATTAATGAAGAGTTCTCTTACTCTCTCAGCGATACTGTGCGGGTCAGTAGCTTGACCCCTCCGAGCTCTAACTCTTTGTTTAGGTTGAGCCGGTGTACCGCCGGTCGTCGAACCGCTTGCCTGACTTTGGTTCATGGCTGTTCCTGCAGTAGCTCCAAAGTTTTGTGTCTGCATAGTCCCTCCCTGAATACTAAATTCGAGTCAGTAAGCTTGTGGTATTTCTTTCCTTGTACAAGAAAAATACAGAGAAAGACATGGCGTGCCTGAGGATGGTGAAAATGCTGAGGCTGGTTCGATGGCTGATTAGTTCCATGCAGAGATCCAGCGCCAAAACCATTAAACAAAGCTTGCACAGAACCGTCTCCTCCCTGCAAAAACATCAGTTTAATCTTTCGTTATTACAATAAAGAAGCCAAACAGAAACCAGGAGCATTAAAAACTGACGTGAACCTGATTATTAGGGGATTTAAACGAAGACCCATCAACGATATCGTTCTGATGAGAGCCAGCAGCACCACTGCCCAAAGACAAGGGGACAGTCATTCCTCCGCCTCCTCCTCCCCCGGCGGCTCTTCCCGCTGACATCATCTGCTGTTGCATCATCAGCTTCATAGCTGCAGTAGCGGGAGAAGACCCTCCGCCACCGTTGATTTGATGTTGTCTAAGCTTGGAAGCTAGAATCTCGTCGTAGTGGAACCCAACGTTGTTGTCTGGATTAGAAGGGCCCGTTTCATCGGATTTAGGCTGGTCCCACGGCGACTTGAGGTCGGACCACGAGCAAGTAGGGAGAGCGGAGAGCATCTGTTCAAAGAAGTCATCGTGGGACGACGTGGGCTGGAGCTGAGGGTTTTGGATCTCTTGGTGACCGTTGTTGTTTCCACTGCTTTGAAGGTCCTGAAGAGGGATTTGTTGAGTGTGGCTCAAAAGCGAGTTCATCGCTTGCATTTCCCGGCTACAAGGCTGCATAATTCTCAGAAATTAAGAAAAAAGACTGCTACAAGGAGTTGAATTAGATAGAGCTCGTGGAAGTGTTTGTTGTGGGATCAGTGATTTCAGAGAAACCCAAGAGAAAACGTGAAGGGATTTTGGGCTACGGATTGATTTCGATTTTCCTTTTCTTTTGATGCTGAAGAGTGAATATGAAGCGACGTGCCTCTTCTTTCTCTTCGTTTTTCCTTGGGTTTGGATTACTAAATATAGGAAGAGATAGCCGAGCTTTGTTTGGATGTTGTTTTTAGTTTGCTTCAGCCTTCAAGGCTTCTTCATTGTTCTCAAAGGCTTAAGGTAATTAGAAGAAGTACTAGCCTTCATTTGTCCGACGACTAGATCCGACAATTTTAGACACGATACGAATACACGATACGAATAAATGACACGAAGTGACACGAGATGACACAGAGTTAAAATTAAGTAAAATTAATATATGAACGTGGTAAAAGCTAAAAATAACATTTTGAGTTTTCCGTGTCGACACGAATTTTTGACACGAATACACGACACGAACACGATACGAACACGATTTTACATGACACGAAAACAAATTTTTGACACGAATTGTCAAGTCTACCGACGACCCACTGCCAGCGCGTACACTCATTTTCTTGTATTTTGATTGATCTAATTAGTGATATATATGTATATAATTTGTTTTTTATATTATCAAATCGTTTTTTTATTGAATAAAATATTAAAATTTTATGATAAAATCATGTTAAAACGCTAAATGCATAATATTTTTAATGTGTAATTGTATTATGTTTAAAATTACTTAAATATGAGTAGTTTTTTAAATTTTTTTATGGATTTGTATATGATGCACTGACAGTATATAATTTCTTTACAATGTCAATGTATCATATGTTAACATCTCATCAATAAATAATAATAAACTAAATAAATAATAAATAAGCTAAATAAATAATATAATTTCTTTACACTGTCAATGTATCATATGTTAACATCCCATCAATAAACTCTTATTAGCAAATTAAAAAAAATATATAAATATTTTTTTATTATATTTCATTTGATTGATAAATAAAAAAATTCTTAACTAATTCGAATGAAATTTTTTGCCTTTAATTTGAAATATTTTATAAAAATATAACTATAAAATTCTTAATGATTATGTATTTAATACATATTTGAATTTGTTAAAAAATAATGTATTAATTTAATTATTTTAACAAGTATTTGTAATCAGTGCCCGGTCAAAGTGATCGCGTGGGATGGCATAACCATCTATTAGGTCTCGCGTGGTCGGCCAGAGTCCCACTAGGGTTCTCTAAGCGGGATGCCAAAACTACCCTTAATTAATGATCCCACGCGGCTAACTAATGATATCCCAAAGCAATATTCTCAGTAGAAGAAAAATCAAATACTCTTCCCTAATCCTATGAAACGCCTTATTATGTGTCATCTATGGAAAGCGAGTAATTATCCTTTAAACCTAGCCGCGAGTAGGCTTTTGCAACTCCCACTTACCCCGATTTCAGCGGCCGCAATTTATTTATTTTTTCTCTTTTTTTTTTGATGGAAAAGGAAATATATAAATCGAACAGAGGAACAGAATTAGTCCCTTGTAGAATTATAACCTAGAGTTCTTGGGACTTTTCGTCCCATACGATCAAACAAAAGCTGAAGTTTAATACAACTAGGTGGGGTCTCCATGAACACAAAAGGAGAATTAAGAGTGGTCCCCAATTTAGCTAAAGCATCTGCACAGCAGTTGGCTTCACGAAAAATATGCGAAATCCTAGCTTGTCCCAGCCTCTGTAACAGAGCTCTGCAATCAGATATAAGAGAACTGTAAGGGTGAGACGAATGAATGCCATGGGAAACAAACCTTACAACACATTGGGAGTCACATTCAATAATCAGGTTATTGAATCCTCTCTCCACCGCGATTTGGAGGCCATCTCTAAGACCCCACAGCTCAGCTACAATGCTGGTTGTTCTGCCAATGTTTCGAACCACCGATCCAAAGTCCATCTTCATTGCGAAATATCCCGCCCAAACCAGCTTTTCCTGGGTTTCCGATGGCTGCTCCATTGGTGTTAAGTTTCACTGAGTTTGTGGGTGGCGATAGCCATCCAACTTCAACAAGAACATTTCTATTAGATAAAACATTCGGTCCACAAACTGCCCAGAATTCATTGACAGCTTTTTGTAACTTGGTAACCCAGCTTTGTGTTTGTTCACTCAAGTCTTTAAAGACTAAAGCATTTCTGTTGAGCCAAATGTGCCATATAGTAAAAGCAAAAATAGTCTTCCATGGGATGTTGCTCCAACCCGAGAGTTCCTTGGAGGAAAGGTTTGAGTTGATCCAATCACACAGCTCAAAATTAAATGTGGTTTTTAAACTCTCGGGGATAGAGACAGCCTCCCAAAGTTGTTTAAAATACAGTGAGATAAGGATTCATTTTCTGATATGCAACGAGGACATTGGGGGTCAATTTCTACCCCTCTTCCTCTGAGATGGTATTTGGTGGCCACCTTGTGATGAAGGCATTGCCATAAGAAAATCTAGATCTTTGGTAATGTAGAACATTTCCAAACTTCTTTCCAAGTATTGTTATAAAACAATCCATCACATTTAATACTCCTAAAAGCAGAGTTAATAGAGAACTGGCCTGAAGAGGAGAGTTTCCATGATAAAGAGTCATTACTTTTAACAATAGTTTGAAGGGAAATAGCATTGATGGATTCCTGAATGTCATTGGGAATAGGAGCACTCAGAATGTCAAAATTCCAGCCTTCATTAGCCAAGAAAACCTCTCTAACAGAAAGAGTTAAGTCTCGAAGAGACCAAGGTGATTTTGCCCTCATTTTTGGGTGATTTTGCTGAATTTAGAAATATTCGGTTGATGTTTTTGATAACAAATATTCACTTCAAATTTTTTTAAGTAATATATTCTCATTCAAAGTTATAATTATGATCATATATTCTATAAATCGATAACTTGATGAACTAATAAATATAAATAATAATAATAAATTAAATAAATAATAAATAAGCTAAACCTAATCTCTCACTTGATGAGAATCGAATTTGAAATCTCAACGTTCTAAGATCTTCTTCTTACCACTGAAAATTTGAAAAACATTATTTAGTTATCATTAGTAATAAATTTTTTTTTGATAAATGATTACTCATAATATTTGATTGTTAAAAAGAGTTCATTTTTAATATAGTAATTTTTTAATTTTACAATTGAAATTAAAAGATTGGTATATGCCTTTTTTTAATTAATTTTTTATTTTTAATATGCTTTAAGGGTATTCTATATTTTTTTAAATACATTAATAAAATTTAAATTTTTCATTGATGATATATGAGATAATCTTTTATTAAAATTACAAGTAAAATGCTTATGCCTACTATTTACTCAGAGGAATTTAAAAAAAAAAATGAAAATATTATTCGCAAATGTAGTGGTAAAACCTTGGATACATTCATCTTTTTATGAAGATTTTTTTGTCTTACAAATTATACAACAATATCACATTTTCTCTTCATTTTAATTGAGACATTATGGCTTTTCAAGAGCGTTGTTTCCCAATAAGTACAATATAGTCACCTAATTATCTATTTTTCCGATGAAAAATTGAGTTAACAATTAAGTATATAAATTATCATGTCTTTGTTTATAAAATACGAGTGTTTTACAAATATGAATTGAAATTCGAATATCAGAATCTATTCTCTTTATCTAGACCAAGCCAGAGACCTCCATTATATAAATATATATATATATATATATATATATATAATATTAATTGGAATCACGCTACCAATATACCAGAGATATGAAGTTATGCTTATACAATATATTATTAGTCCTAAATCTCAATCTCATTGCTTTTCCAATGCGAAATACTAATTGGAAATCTGGGTTGTAGTAAAAAGTGTTCAAAAAAAAGAAGATAACTACCAACGATAATAAACGGTTAGTTCAGTAATATTGGAGTAGATTGTATAATTAAAACTCTCATAATCCAAAAGATAAAAAAAAAAAATGAAGAAAATAGCTTGGCTAGGATCTTTCTCTCCAACATACCCTCTTTTCCTTTCTTTATATGTACAAATTAAAGAAAATCCAGAGAATCAAAGACCTGACATATGCATGGATCCTGATACAACTCGACGGTGATGATGATCAGTTTCATTGAAAGCCCATAACATTTATAATATGTCTTTGTGTAATAGTTTATTATTATTTTTATTGCAAAATTGCTCAAACCTTGTTTGCCGAACTACAAACAAAACAGCCAAAGCATGATTACATTGTTTTCTCTAACATTTTTTGATGATATCACAATATATTCTGATCCTTTCATCTGTAAGATACGATCTTAGTTTATATGAATCTTTGACCCCATGATTTACATTTAATATTCTTTATAGCTAAACCATGAAATTTCTGCTCAAGCAACCACATACTGAAAGAAAGATAATGATTTTAATTTTTATTTGGTCATAAATTGCATGTCCCCAAGAACTTTCCTGGAACTAGTCCTGACAGCAATTTCACTGGATGCATGTATAGTTTATTTATCTGTCTGTGATCTGCCTGTCTGTCTAGCATTGAACATTCTACAGTTCTATAGTATGTATACATCCATGAATCAACCAAATATATAATTCTAAAGTATACTGTTTCCTGCACTTTGTTCAGCCATTGATCCATTCATCATTGATGGAATTGTTAAAAGAATGAAAGAACAGTATACTGCTAAATTAGCAGCTAGCATTAATATTATTAATATTGTAAACGGAGTTGATGTAGGTGATTAAAGTTTGAATTTAAATTCTCAAGTTGTTATTAGGTGATCTTTAAGTCTAAATAATCCGAATAAAAGTCTAATAGATTCGTAAACCTAATAATAGATTGACGGCTTACCCTGATCTTAATGATAGGGCAACTTAACATATCCCTAAACTTTGTCTTGACTTGATCCACAGCCAAGTATTTTGCATTTGTAGGGTTGGGTGATCATGCAATATGAGATATTGTTTTGATATGGCTAAAAGATAATTGCTGAGAAGCATCAAAACTCATATAAAAACTGGAACATGAACGTGAAAAAGAAGGGCTTTTGATTTGAGAGATGGGTTTGAAAAATATATATAAAGATAACTGTTTGATGGAAAGGTGTCTGAAGAGTGAAGACTTTGAAGACAGACGATGGAACACAGTTGAAGAAAATATATAGGAAATTGGAAAAGATAAATAGAGTTTTGCTTTTGTAGGTAAATGTCCTTGTCTTGTATTGTACCACTTTAATTTCTTCAGGCGATTGGGGTTCTCTTTACAACTCAAACCCACCCACTAATCTACACATCAATTCGATTGTAATCCTGATTAAAAGGCGTGCTTATCTTTTAAAACAATGGGTTTTCTATCGGGAAATCAATTCTTCCTTTGGTAATAATTGTATTTATATAATTATCTGATATATTGTTAATGGAAATTTTAGATTCCACTAACCAAATTATCGGGATTAAACACACTCTTTAGAAAATAAGAAAAAAATTAATTAAAAAGTGAGACTTGACAATTTTTTAAGTCAAATGGAGTGTTTGCAACGAAGTTAGCAATTAAGCCTTTTTAATATAAATCAAAATTTAAATATAAGAAAAGAAAATGTAAATGTTGAAATTCAACTTTAAAATTGATTAGAAGTCATTTTTTAAAGAAATTGCCCAAATCAATTAAGTTTCCGATTCAATACTCTTCATATCTTTCTCAAATATTCGAGGTTGCCCTTTATATCTAGTTAAAGAATCTGTCTTAGTTCTTTATTAAAAAAATTGATATATCAAAATGGGACGAGAAACTCTTTAAAAAAAAATCAGAAGCCAATGAAATGATCGAGTTAAAACGGAAAAAAAATCAATTTATTATATCAAAAGAAAAAGTTGTTCATGGAAAAAGATCCACGAAGAACACGTAAAGTATATGTAAGAGGATAAGACAGAAAGAAAGAAGTATATTTCACGTAACTCATGCAATTTCACTTTCCAAATCAAGAATAATTGAGGTTCTTTTCATACAAATAATTTTCTTTTTTTTTTTAGTTATTCGGTACTGATTCAGAGGAGAAGGAATATTGTTGCAGAAAATTCAGTTGAAACTTTAACATAAATAAATTTAAGCATCAAAGTGTGAAATTTTAATTTAGTTTCGTTTACCTTTAACATGACTGCATGCATACATGGGCAGGGCATCTCTACCAGAAAGAGAAGGTAAATGAATGTTTCTGCCTTTACAACAAGATCATACACATGGGAATTCCAGCAACGTGATAAAGATAAAACCATAAAAGGAAGGCTTTTTAAACATACTATAAAAACCGTGTGATAGTCAACTCTAGGATTTTCCTTCTGCCAAACATGCATGCTTATTTAATTTGAAGTGTCATTATTAAAGAAGAAGAGGGTGAGAGTATTATATAATTTTAATTGTCACCATACATGAAGTTTTAAAATCATTTCGACCTTGTAATTGTAATCCTAATCTCATCAAATTTTTAGTACCGAATAATTGAAAGAAAACGGGAGTTGAATGCTTTGGTAAAGCACAAGAGTGAAGTTTATGCCATGGTTAGGTTAAGAATCCATCAACTACAAAAAGTATTTCTTTATGTCAAGGCTAAAGGGCCTAAGAGATGGGCTCCACAAATAAAGTAAGATGGGCTATTAATTGGGTAGCATCAGGCAAGACCCGAATTTTTGGGGTTAACTTTTGAAGAGCCTACTAAAAATGGGCTCCACAAATTGACTTGCCTTGAACAGCATTCTTTAAGAATTTGAAGGTAAAATAAACAAAAGGGTTAAGGTACCTTTTATTGTTTTCATTAAAAATGAGAAGTAGTTCTTATTAAAGGATTTGGAGAATAAAAGCATAGTCACCCTTGTGAGTTGTGAGTAAGTCTCCTCTTAGCTAAGGTGTTTGATAATGTGGTGTAATATTAACAAGATGTGAAATTCGAAACTCGGACCATGAGTATTAGCTCAAATAATTATGTTTTCATTTACAAGGTAAAGAAGTTTTGTAAAGTTAAGATTCAAACCTATCAAAAGCTTCTATTACACCAAGAAAAATCTACAGCTTAGCCCGAATGAGTTTTATTTGAACAAATACTTTAAGATCCGGAGATTTGAAACCTTAGAACATTAAAAATGTCCACCCAAAAGCATCAGAGGCTTTGCCTGGGCTTTGGGTCCTATTTCTGGCATTTTTTTAGTGTTCTCTTTTGGGCTTCAAGTGGATAAGCCAGATACAGAACAAAGATGAGAGACTTGCAACTTGTAGAATGGAAATTCACAGCAAGTGGAGTCCATGCGATGTATAAAAGCAGTTGTCTTTATTTCAATCACTTGAAATTGCTTAGGCAAAGGGTGACAGTTTCTTGTTTGATAACAATGTAAGTGGAGTACTGCAACAAACAAAGTAGTTTCAGAATGGAGACAAAATCCTCCCCCAGTTCCAAAATCATGAACAAATTGATGATGCATGGATGATGATGATGATAGGGATGAGAGATGGAACCCCTTCACGCCATCATAATTTGGAATGTCCATTGCCTGCATCATTTTGTTCTTTTGGTCAAGAAACCAGGCACAACTCCAGAATTATAATCAGCTCGTTTCATTCAAAGCTTCGAAAAAGAAGCAAATCCTTGCCAAGTCTTCAAAGCATGATAACAAAATCACTAACTCGGCAGAAACTTGGTACATTTCATAACACAGAACTTAACTGGCTTGCTGGTTTGCTTGTCTCCATTATTCATCCTTCTTCACTAAACGTCATATAGCAATAAAGTCTAAACACAAAATTACTTAGCTAAAATAACTAGTTTTGATATTATGTATTCCCTAATGGCAATACTAACCCATGGTGTAAGATGGGGTTGGTAAATTAATGACTGTGCTCTTGATCTTTGTCATCATGGTAATGCTGTTGGTAATCCCTTGTGACCCGATTCCGCTGTCTTTTAGACCCTGTTAGCAAAGCATTTGTTAGAATTCATGAAGCCAATCTAAGGAGAAAAGCATTCCAAGTGAGGTTTTGTAGATTTTATTTACCTGAAATGGGAAATGATCTGGTCCGCGAGCTGGTGCAGAATTGATTTGAACTGTCCCGGTCTCCATTGCATCACTGATCAATATGGCTTTATTGACATCCTTAGTGAAGACACAACCCTGCATTTTTCGGTATCAAGCTACTGTCATGGCGGAAAGAGAGATCTTCAACAATTTGATAAGTTTGTCATCTATACATACCTGGAGTCCGAAGTTGCTGGCATTGCAATGATGGATTCCTTCCTCAATGGAGTTGATCCTTATAACGGGCAAAACAGGTCCAAATGGTTCCTCCCATGCAATCCTCATATCGGGTCGAACATTGTCTAGCAACAATGGCCAGATAAGATTGCCATCTCTCTTGTACTCCTGACAGAATGTAGCTCCTTTCTCCTTGGCATCCTTGACCAACCCTTCAATGAAATTTGCAGATGACTCTGATACAACTGGAGTGATATCACAGTCATTCTCCGGTGGCCCAACTGTTAACTTTGCCACTTTTGCCTTCACCTTCTCCACCAGAATATCAGCAACAGATTCCATCACCAAGACAACCTTCACAGCAGTGCATCTTTGACCACTGTGGTAATTGTAGGTGCCAAAGAGTTAAAATCATATTAATGTGAAGTAGAAGTGAAAAGAGTTGGTGCCTGTTGTCAAATTAACCTGTAAGAAAATCCTCCTTTTATTATGTTTGCAGCAACCAAATCTAAGTCAGCATCCTCAAGAACAATGCAGGCATCTTTTCCTCCCAACTCCATCTGAAGAGGAATCATTCCTGCCTTCTTGGAGATTGTAATACCGGTGTCTCCACCAGTGAAGCTGAGCAAAAGGCAAATGCAAGTTATGGATGACTAGACTAACTTTATAGAGAAATAGGGACCTAATTTTGTCAAGATGAAATGGAATTACCTTATGCAGTTAACTCCAGGATGCATGGTAAGGAAGTCACCGATCTCAGAGCCTTTCCCGGTCACACAGCTGATGAGCCCTTTGGGAAAACCAGCCAAATGAAAGCAGTGCACCATATGAAGAGCCGAAACAGCACCCTGAAAGAAGGTTACAGGAGACATTTAGACCATCCCATTCAATTAAATTAAGAGTTACGAGATTTGTTATCAGCTTGTTGGTTTGTAAAATACCTGTGTTGGTGGCTTGAGTACAAGTGAGTTTCCAGCAATTAATGCTGGTGCAATTTTTGAAACAGCCAGGTTGACTGGATAGTTGAATGGTGGAATGGCTAGAACCACTCCAAGTGGAATCTGCAGTTTGAATGCAACTTCAAATCATAAACTTCATCATCAAAACATAGAAGATACTAAACAACAGGAGAGACATGTTTACACTTTACATTCAGAGTAATTTCTCGCAAGTAGAAAAGTAGCATGTAATTGGAAATATCAAGAAACATAGTTTCCATTACAGCAGCACTAGCAGCGGCTCTATATTAATTCAATTAATTACATGCTTCATAACATTTCAGCCAAACATGCATCAGAATTCGCATCTCTCAATTTTTATTCAACTTAACAAAGGGAAGTGTAAACCTTCATTGATGATTCAATGACAAAAGCAAGTATCAGAAAGAATTATGGGAAATGAAGAGTATGCACAAAAACAAATGACATGGGTTAAAAGCATTTCAAGAGGTCTTTTTAAAAGGTCGGCTTTTAGAACTTTAGGTCTTATCTTCAATATGACACAGTGGCAGATGAGAATGCCATTTTCAGAACATTCTGCAGAAAGAAATGGCTTCTCAGATGATATTCTCAGAGTTCTGTTAATGATTTCCGTATGTTGGAGCAATGAATGAATAAACACTGTAATTTCTATATCAATTCAATACTATTTGACAAGAACCTGAAGAAATTTACAATAGGATAAGAAAAGAAACTTTACCTTGGAAGTGAGGCAATACTTGGTTCTCTCATTTCCTGGAAAACTGTCAGACACCAGGAATTTCCCTTCACCAAGAATCCTAACCCCCTCTTCAGCACAGTAAGAAACCAGATCCCCGGACCTCACAACCTTCATGAAATCAGATCAAAACCAGTTTCCTTAAGATGACTGTTCACACTTTTGAACTAAACAAGTGTATAGACAAAAGGTCGAACAAGTTGTATACCTCGGTAACTGCATCTTTGGCTGGTTTTGCAATTTCTTTAACCAGGCACTCTGCAACTGGTGCTTTATGCTCTTTCAGGATGGCAGCAACTTTGTGAAGGAGCTCTGCTCGCTTCCAAAGTGGAGTCTTAGCCCATGATTTCTGAGCAAACTTTGCTGATTCCATGACCTTGTTTACCTCTTCTTGTGTACAAGCTGTTTCAGCACCATTAATTTCGCTAAGTAAACAAACGTGACCACACCAGACATCTGTATATAACAATTTTCTTCTAATTTCTCGGTTTGGTTCTTAAGAAACGATTTAAAACTACTGGTTTTACCAAGACATGCAAAATTGCCAATAAATTTGATCTCAGTCCCATGTATGTGGGGTAGTTAATTCTGGAGTCTAAGACTGTTCACAGCTCTATGACCCAAAATCAACAAAGAAATTGATTTATCCTTAAAGGAATGAAGAAAAACACACTATCTTTCAACACAAAAGCAAACGCGAAGAGAATTTTCTGAAATGATAGCATGCATATATGATTACTTGATTAGCAGAAAACAGTGAATTTACAGGTTTAGCTGTTTAACCTTGAACCTTGTACTGAGTCTTTCTCGTAGTTGGGTTGATAATAGCCACAGTTTTCCCTGAAGAAGACTTCTTCCATTCTCCATCAGCATAGTACTTGTAGACATCTCCATCCAATATCTCTGCAAACACTCCAGTCCCAGCCATTAAAACTCACCCCCAACAAAGAAAACCTACTTGTTTCCTTGGATTCCTTGCTCCAAGAGCAAAGAAACTTTGCAAGAGAAACTGAGAAAAGAGAGTGTGGAGGGTAGAGTGAAAGGTGAGGCAGTGAGTGTCTGGTGAGAGTTTGATTATATACATATATAGGAAGAAGGTGAGCCACGCCTATGCTTGGTTGCAGCTACTTCGGACAAGGTTTTGGGTTAGGTGGCTCACATTGTGCCAAGTTAGACGTAAATGTTCAAACTCCTAACCTTTTCTTCTCGAAATTTCACTTTGTTTTTTTGATCGTTCACTTTCGTTGACCACTCAATAGTTTACAAATTAAACGTTAGTTAGCCTCGACTTACCATTACTTGGACTCGGCTCTTAACTTTCTTTTGGTTTTTGCTCCTCTTTCTACCCTCTACATGTTGAAGTCTTTCTTTCCCATCCTTTGATAAAAAAAAAATCAGAAATCAATATAGAAACTGTTGCTGTCTGATTTAATTTCACGTGCCTCAACTGTTTTACAGTGACTTAGATTCCATGATTTTATCAAGCCAGAGAGATGATTTCAAGCTGACAAATTCAATGCATAAAACTTTCACATTGTGGGGTTTGAGATGATTTGTGAGATACGAAGAAAGTCATATTTATAGTTTTTTTTTTGGCATTAACATATAGTAAGTGTCCAAGGAGAAATGTAACCATGGAAATTACTAGGTTCTGCTAACGTGTGGCTATCAACTTTGAAATCAGATATGTGATATGACACCACGACTTCATGATGAAGCTATAAATTATTGGGTTATGAGTGGTACAAGTTGAGTTAACAGCACTCAACCATGACATTACTCTGATTATAGAAGAGCTAGGCAAAATGGATCTGCAGAAATATTTCCTTTTTAGCATAAATTGGTTGAAAATATGTAATCATTTCATTTTAAACCTCCTCCATGATTGTTAGCATCAATGATTCATTAGTGTTGGCAATTCTTTCCAAGAAATTCATTTGAATCCTACGGTTATTTACTGCCAAGGGTGCAAATGATTCAGTATACCTTTCCACTTGCATGGATGGAATATTGCATGTGTGCTGAGAGTTTGTGTCTGACATGTGAAACAGGATGAAATTGGAGACAGCTACACAACTGACTAAAATAATGAATAAGATTAGTCGGTTTATCCTTGTAATGGGCAAGTCATTGACGAGAAACAGTTATCTTCGCCATCGCCATGCCATTTTCCATACCTAGCCTAGCTAGTATCATCCTGCATAAACTGCTGTGCCCAAATCTCCCCTCCCCCAGTTGGGAGTTCTACAGCAGCGGATGGATATTCCATAAATTCCATGAGCAGCCGCCTATTTACAGTGTTGTCATTGTTTTTACGGTTGACTAAATAGGTGGCGAAATTTCTAAATTTTCAATCCGAAAACACTAGATTTAGCCTTAACCATAAAGAGTTAGATGAAACATGAAGCAGAGGCGCTTGGAATCATAGTAGTGGTTGATAAACCACGTTGGCTGGAGGTGTGGCGTAGAATCAACTTAAGTTAGAAGCCACAGATCCCGAGTAGGTGGCAGATGCCCGAATGATGCATCAGCTCGGAGGACCACAAGAGCTGACCATGCTAAATAAAGCCGGTTGACCCACCGATCCATTCATATCAATGGACTCGACCCGTTCCTTCAGATCATTTATAAGAGCTGAAAGCCCATCAAACAGATGCTACATTTATTACCCTTCGTTGAATTTCTTGTTGTTACGTGTCATCAGAGAAATATGCTTCAAGTTGAGAAAGCTCTTATTGTACTTCTGGACCTCAAAACTAACTCAAGAACCCAACATTTTAGCCTGTATACTTCCATCGTCTAAACATACAAAAGCAAAGCATAAATCAAAACACTGGAAACGGTGTCAATATTGGATGCTTGTTGAGGCTTAGATTTGACATAGTCGTCATCATCATCAGAACCTTTATCCCAATACATAGATTTGACATAGTATTTAAATTAAATATTCTTCAAAATCCCATTAATGATTTGGATCCAACCAGCCCAACTTGATGTATTGACAAACGAATAAGACATTTATGGATCAAACTCGAGTAGGCGCATGCCCCCATCAAAATGCCAAAGTCAAACTGGTGTTTAATTTGAGAGAGAGAAGATAAATAAAGATCTAAGCATCAGATAAATTTGTTTGATTTCCAAATGGTCTGCCACGAACTAAGCACAAAATTCAATAAGTCCAAAAGTAGCATACTTAAGAGACACAAAGCAGTTCAGCATTGCAACAACTTTCAAATAAGAAAATTCTCAAGCACATGAATCTATCGTTTGCTATCAAAATCATAAATGACAAAAAAGAACTCCGCTTCTACCAAAGAAACCATACTCTGATTGCTCAATCCTTGTGCTGCTGAACAACTTCAACAGCCTCGTGTTGTTCGCCATAATCCTGCAGGAAAAAGAATAATATATCACAACAATGATAAGTACATAACTCGGATGGCTGAATTTTCTACAAATTGCTTAACAATATAACTGATCTAAAAGGAATATAAGGTGAAAAGAAAGAAAATGAATTGATTAAACACATATTGTTTAACTAAAATAGAATGTAATTCCATGAGAATGTTCATACCTTGACAACTACACACGAGCAACCAACAACCTTCCTTGCTTTCCCCTCAGAATCAATCTTACACAACTGCATGCAAAGATGAAACACGATTAACATTTACAGCAATAGTGATATCTTCCAATTTGGTTCCATAACTTGATTGTGAGTTTCTAGTAATATTCACCAAAGAACAATTTACATTGTCAAATGGGAGTGATTTTTAGTGCAAAACTGATAGGAGAAAAATTACTCATGTTCCATAAATTAGCAATGAAATTTTTCTTACACCAGCCCACTCGCCAAGAGTTTTTGCACTAGGAGCATGCAGCACTTTAACATTATGATCGGCACAGAGTGCCTTGACCAGTTTAACATAATCTGGCTGATCACAGTCATCAGCTATAACACAAAGATGTGCGTTGTGCTTTTCAATAGCCTTGGCAGCTTCATGTAGGCCACGTGCAAGCCCACCATGAGCTCGTGACTTCCTCACCACAAGAGGCAAGGCTGTGTTGATGTCCATTGGCTCTCCAATGACAGGAGTTGCCTCAGGTTGGGCGACTGCTACTTCTTCTCTGCAAAACAAATAAGCAAAAGTACGGCATAAATACATACACACGGGATAAAAAAGAGAATCTAATAGTGATTAGGCCTTCCAAATAAACAAATAAAGACATCTGGATAGAAACAGAAGTTGAAATGCTTTGATCACAAAATTGAAATACTTTTTTCCTATTAATGCAAAAATTAATACCCAATAGAGCCTAAGAAACAATTCAGACAAGTATGCAAATCATCTCAAACAAAATACAGTGCAACCCATACTAGCATGGGATAAAATCCAAAGCATCTTATTCCACACTAAGGCAAAATAAGACCCAAAGCCTATATAATGAAAAAGCAAGCAACCTGAAGTCATATGTAGATATTAAAACGGACCAAAACAAACAGATCAAGTTTTACGGAAATACCACAGACATTGTACTAAACATGGCCTTGAACCTCTACAGAGGAATATGTTGCCACTTACCCTGACATTTTTTGAGCTGAAGTTGGGATCGGAGGCTCTGCTTACTGGTAGCCAAAGAGAAAAACAAAGTCAACAAAACAGATCTTTATGCTAAATATATAACTAAAAGCTAAACAAAATGACTTTCGTTCTTCGCAGGAATCAAAGGAATCGTAAGAAAAAAACAGAACTTGCAGAAATAAGATCAAGACCAAGAAACGCGCTAACCTGAGAGTGAAGAATATGAAGAGCGGCAAACCCTCGAAAGCTATCTGCTGGTGGCTACCGAATGGAAAGTGTTTTCGGAACTGAGGAGATTTTATAGCGAAACCCTATTTTTTCAATATTTGATGGGCAGTGGGCTGAGCTTTTTCTCTTTCTTTGGGCTGGAGTGGGCTTGTTTCTTACTTTCTTTGGACCTACAAAGATTATCCCATGTAAATACGTAAAGCCTAAGTTCTTGGAAAGTGAAATATTATATATGGATAATCTCAATATTTGATATGTGTATCTTTTTTTTAATTTTTTAGTTCGCTAGATTTTTATATATATTAAAATTACAAAATAAATTAATTAATTTTTTAAGTTAATTATCTATTTCAATTTTTTTTCAACGTATTAACTTAAATCAATACATTACCAATTATATTTTTTCAAATTTCTAAAAGATGAGCTTCTATTTATATTAAAATTAAAAAATAATCAATTATTATTTATCAATTTCTTTACTCATCTTTTATTAATTAATGCTAATATATACGTGGCGTTGCACTCTTGGATTGTTTTTTTTTGTTTTTGCTTGATGTCCATTCTTATTGGAATCTATCTGTAATAACATTAATTATATAATGCAATCGTTCATATTCTCACATATGAATTTATCCCGGCTTTCCTTTTTGCTTTGTCAATTAACTGGTTTCTTGGCTCCGATGAAGATTATTTATAAGACGACGTCCATCAATGAAAAATAAGAAAATTGCTTTGAATACAATACATATATATATATTGGACATTTAAATTGGATTGCTGCACATCTTAAAAAGTCGACTTTACGAAAAAATAAGACAACAAAAAAATATTTTTAAATAAAAAAAATAATGCTCACATGACACTGACAACATCCTTTTCATGGATGGTCATGGTAGTTTGCCTTCTAGGACACGGTCTGAAAAGATATATTGGTAGATAATTCTTTTATTTTATTGTAAAGGCTCTGTACCTATGGAATAGTGTTTTTTTTTTTTTTGACAGCTTCACGGTCTTCCAATGATTCGAAGGCCATCTCCATTTTTAAGATTAATATTAGCTTCCACATTGCTTAAGAGAATCTGGTAACAACAGGGATTGGGAATACCAGAATAGAATGCTTTGCTGTTGTATAACCTTGGTAGTCTAAGGGCAATTGGTTCCAATGGCAGTATGCTTTGATCCCTTACCAAAATCTTCCCTGCACCAAATTTACAGTGGCTTGCAACAAATTGACCAAAAAACAAAGTTGCATTCAAAAGTCGAAATTATACAAATTACCCTTAAATAAGAAGATGATGTATAGGATGATAATCATAAGTCATAACAATATTTCCAGGACAGACTTGGTCAATACAACAAATTATACTGTTGAAGCTTGAAAGGTGAGCAATGAAAACGAAGATGATACTGTCAAGGTTTCTGCATTCAAGTCATCGATAAGCATGCATCAATAGAGGACTAACATAAATAGCCATACCCTTGCATCTTACAGAATTCTCTTAACATAAGAAGAGAGCTAAGAGCGGGGATGAACATCTCAAGTAGGTTGCAAGCAGAGTTGTAGTTTACAAAGAAGACTTGGTAGCAAACTAACATGGTAACTAACATAACAAAATTAACCATTGAAATCCAGCTATGGCGCCATCAATTGATCTTTGAACTCAA
The DNA here is from genome assembly GCA_031772115.1 of Heritiera littoralis. NCBI lineage: Eukaryota > Viridiplantae > Streptophyta > Magnoliopsida > Malvales > Malvaceae > Heritiera > Heritiera littoralis. The sequence goes on from JAPDPK010000003.1 coordinate 1,879,410, forward strand.
CACAAATATTTGACAATATTGTTCCATCAAAGAATTCGTCTAATTTGATAATAAATACAAGAATACAGAAGATTTATCTCAAGCCTGATCTTGATTGCTATCAAAACATCTGTTCTTCCATGCTTTGAAAAAGCTGCAGTTGATTCATTTTTACTGCTTTACTCTATGCTGAATCTCAACTAACAGATGTTATTTATAGGATCAAAACTCAAATTCTGTAAAAACACAATCTAAAGATAACACTGCCTTCCAAAAGACGTCATACCAGAGCAAGCAATAACGCATGTTATGACACTTCACAATTGAAATTAGACATGTACTAGAATATCAGGTTAAACAAGTATAAATCAATTCAGTTTAAGTAAAAAAGGAAAAATACAATAAGGGAATGGCAACCTCAAAACACATCAATGTTCTCCATTCATGAACAAACAAAGAAAAATATCAACAGATCACCTCTAAAAAGTACGACAGACACCATCAATTTCGACCAAGCGGGAGTGATCTACAGGTAAAAGTTTCCTTAAAATTGGACTTCTTCGAAGAAGTAAATATAGAAGCATAAACTTCCTTAGTAGCATTAGCCGGCGCCACATCTGCAGCTCTAAATTTCTTCACCCCACCATTGCTCAATCCCTTGCCATTCTCAAGTTTTCCAGTCCCTTCCAATTTACCACAACTCTTCTCCCCATCCACAACATCAATTCCCCTTTTCTTCTTCTCTCTCACAGTTTTCGCCTTCTCTTCTTCCATCCTATCCCTCAAGGCTGCTACCTCCTCTTCACTCCCATTAATCACCACCTTATCAGACTCCACAAACTCCTTGTGACAAACCAAACAAGCTGATGACTTAACCTCTTTCAAAGCCTTAGCACTAACCACATGCCCACAATTCTTCAATGCAAAAAATTTATACTTCCCATTAAATTCAAGCCCGGTTATCGGGCATTGGAACGTTCCACCATCAGCAGCATCTGATTCCTTCCCGGGAATCATCGACAACTTAATATTAATCATATCTTTCAAACCCTTAATATGTCTAAACTCTTTGGGCAATTTCTTACCTAGCAAAGCTTCAACAAGAGCCTCCTTATTAAAAATATTCCCTAATTTATCAATAACGCAAGGTTCCCTTAAGGGTTCATTAGATGATGCACAATTGAGCCACTTACCGAGCCTCTGCTCATTCGGATCGACTTTATCGGGCTTTTTAACGGCGTACATCTTGAGATAACAGTCGCGGGACTCGGCTCCAGTGGCGCCGCCATCCCCGCCCCCGGCAGAGAGGCGGGGGAGGAGAAAGAGGGTGGAGAGATGGGTGATTTGGGGATTTGGGAGAAGGGTGCAATCGGAGAGGGGTTTTCCATTGAAGGTAAAGTAGAATGAAGAGAGCGATCGCGTATGTGGAAGGAGAGAGGATTTGAGGCGTTGCAGAGTTAGGGGTTGGGTGGTATCTAGGGTTAGGGTCAGGGTTTGGTGATTTGGGGATCGAATGAAGAATTGAAGTTCCATTTTTGTTTTCCTCGAGTGAATTACGGATTTGATGAATAAGGATGTCTGAGTGGCATGGTATTTATAGCTGATGAAGGCCGCGAACACCGACTTTCGAAACGAAGCCGACTATCAAAAGGAAAGAAAAGATATAGGACGGACTGGGAGAGGGAGGGACGCCCAAAATGGGAACTAATGAGAACGACCCATTTAGTAACAAAAAAAAAACATTGCTTTCATTGAGAGTCGAACTCAAGACCTCCCGCTTACTAAACGGGTGCTCTAACCAACTGAGCTATGAAAGCGGGGTCGACACGCGGTATTAGGAACTATTTTTCAAAATAAAATATAATTGAGTCCGTACCTTTTTTATTGGATTGTTAATATATAATAATTTAATTTAAATTATATCGCGCCAAATTACTTAAAAAAAGTAAATTATTTATATTAAAATCATGAATGAATTTATTAAAATAAATATTAATTATTTAATTATAGTAATATATAATAAATAATTTTTTTAATAATTTAATTATACTACATAATTTGAATAAAAAACCTATATCAACATGAAATAATGGTTTCATATCATAAAAACATATACTGACTTCATAAAACTGAAAGGGGTTAATGTATAATTTAACCCCTGAACTATACCACTTTTTTCACTTTGGTACCAAAAGAAAATTTTTTGTCACTTTTATACATGAACTTTACTTTCGCCAGCCATTTTACCCCAAAAGTTAACATCGTTAGAAAAAAGCTGACATGGCATTGCATATCCAATAATATGTTGACACGTGGCGCACTAAGTCAATTTTTTTCTTTAAAAAATGTTTAAAAAATATTAAAAATACCTAAAAATATTAAAAAATAGTTAAAATTTTATGTAAAATGTTTAAAATATGTAAAAATACTATAAAAATATGAAAAAATATTTAAAAATACATAATAATATTTAAAAATATGTAAACAAAATATTTAAAAATATGTAAAAATATTTAAAAATATGGAAAAAATATTTAAAAATAGTTAATAATTTATGTAAAATGTTTAAAATATGTAAAAATATGAAAAAATACTTAAAAATACATAAAAATATGTAAACAAATATTTAAAAATATGTAAAAATACGGACAAAGATATTTAAAAATAGTTAAAAATATTTAAAATTTATGTAAAATGTTTAAAATATGTAAAAATATATTTAAAAAATATGAAAAAATATTTAAAAATACATAATAATATTTTAAAAAATATGTAAAAAATATTTAAAAATACATAATAATATTTAAAAATACAATAATTTTTATTTGTATTTGTCCCTGCTTCTTTCCTCCCCTTTACTCCTTTTTCCCAAAGGTCGGCCATCGTTGATAAGGGCTTCGTCGCTGCACTGCTTGGTCCGAGAACCTCACCGGAAAACCTTAGATCTAAGAGAAATCCTCTTCACTCAAAATCTTCCTTTCCCCTTTCTTAGCAAAATTTTTTGAACTTACTTGTCTTCTACAAGCTTGTTATGGCTTTCTTGAAGGAAGGGAGTGTGTTGTACCATTTTTTTTTATTAAGGATGTTGGGTTCAAATTTGAGATTTGTTTTTTGTTCTGGATGTGGGTTAATAAGGGGTTCGGGCGAAAGGCTGTTATGTGGAGGAGAGCTCGATGATGGTACTTTGGCCGGGGGTTGTGTTAGGCTGGATGGCTGGTGGTGGCCAAATGTGATTCCGATGGAGGGTTTATTTTTGTCTTGGGTTCGTTTTATTTTGGATGGGAGGCTGAAGAACGTTTTAGGGCGTGATTGGCTCCGATTGAAGTTCTGAGAATCTCCTTCTTAGTTAATTTTTGAATGTCGTTACTTGAAGAAGGCTTGCAACTAGAATTTCATAGGGCCGAAAAAAAAATCTCTTTACCACATTGCTCTCTCTCTTTCTCTTCTGGGTTTCTTCTCTTCTTTTCTTTGTGATATTTTTCAAAATTGGGAGGCTAAAAGGAAAATTGTTATAAAAAAGAAAAACAACAAGAAGAAGAGAGACAATGTCGTCGAATATAAGAATGATGGACAATGCTTACTTTGTTAGAAGGAATGAGATTTTAACGTGGATCAACAATAGGCTTCAGCTTAATCTCTCTCGTATTGAAGAAGTAATTTATGTTATATCTATTATAGAATTTGCAAAATTATTATTTTTTGATGGGAATGCTTGTTTTTATTAATGATTGTCGTTTTTTGTTTGTGTGAATTTTATGGTATTGTATTACATTCTGTATACAAATGTAGAATCTCTTTCGTTTTGGGTTTTTAGTCTTTTGATAGGTAATGTTGGTTCTTATTAGATTTTTTTTTTGTTAAAGATTGGTTTGAAATGGGTTGTTGCTTTGTTGTGTGGGTTGATTTTCTTCTTGCTGGGATTGGGTGATTCCCGAGCTCTGTGAATTGGGAACGAATCTAGTTTTTGGGACTTTAGCCGATTTTTTACTATTTTTAAATATTTTTTCATATTTTTCAATATTTTTACATATTTTTAAACATTATTATGTATTTTTAAATATTTTTTCATTTTTTATAATATTTTTACATATTTTAAACATTTAACATAAAATTTTAATATTTTTAACTTTTTTTTAATATTTTTTAAACATTTTTTAAAAAGAAATAATATTGACATAGTGCACCACGTGTCAACCTATTATTGGACATGCAAGGCCACATCAGCTTTTTTCTGTTTTCTTAATAAAAATCCTATTAAAAATAAATCTAATTTATTTATAACTAATTTAACTATTTTAAAATATTTTTTTCCATATTTTTCCATATTTTTACATATTTTAAAATATTTGTTTACATATTTTTAAATATTATTATGTATTTTTTCATTTTTTTCATATTTTTTTCATATTTTTATATATTTAAACATTTTACATAAATTTTTAAATATTTTTAACTATTTTTAAATATTTTTTCCATATTTTTCCATATTTTTAAATATTTGTTTATATATTTTTAAATAATATTATGTATTTTTAAATATTTTTTCGTATTTTTTATAATATTTTTACATATTTTAAACATTTTAAATAATTTTTTAAATATTTTAACTATTTTTAAATATTTTTAGGTATTTTTAAATATTTTTTAAAGAAAAAAATACTGACGTAATGCGTCACGTATCAACATATTATTGGACATGCAATGTCACGTCAGTGTTTTTCTAACGGTGTTAACTTTTTAAATAAAGTGGCTGACGGAAGTGAAGTTCATGTATGAAAGTGACAAAAAAAAATTTTTATGTACCAAAGTGAAAAAAATGGTATAATTCAGGGGCTAAATTACACATTAACCGAACTGAAAGTAATAGTATTAAATTTTTTTTCATTTAATTCAAAGAGTAATTAAGATTTTATTACTAAAAAAGAGTAAATAAGGTTTTTCAGATAATTAATACTTTGTTTAGTTGTTATTTATTATTTTTTACTTTCAAAAGCAATAAAAAAAACCCACCAATCATGTTTTAAAATCTCAAAATAATACTAATAATATCAAATAATCAATCAAGACAATTTGGAATTCGCCCAAAAAATAAGGGCCTAAAAGAAAAAGTTGAGAACTGAAGCAAACAGAGGCGGCAAGTGAAACACTACACCTATAAAAGGCTTTCAGGTATAAAGTGACCGGTCTTATCCTCTCTCTCTTCATGACTTTGTCTCTATCCATGTAGATTTTCTTACAATGTGAAGCACAGGGAAGCTTTTGGACGAAGGCTTTCTCTCTCTTCCCCATCCCATACTCATTACTCATCCCGTCAAAAAAGAATTTTTTTTTAAACCCAAAGGTCGATTTGTTCCAAGAGAAAAGCCATAAACCCTCCTTCTATCCTCATTCATTGCATCTTTCTAAAGCCCCTATACATTTCGATTCCAATCCCATTTTCATTGGCTCCAATCTGGCATTTGCCAGTCAGCTTCGACGAAGTAAGATCTCATGTTCTTTTAGTTTCTTGAATTTTCAGGGCTTTGATTGGTTTTTCAAGATTTGGGTTCTTGTTTTCTGTTGATTCGGAGAAATGGGTTGTTATTTGTTTTTTATCTTGTTATTGCAGATTTTGGGGATCTTGGGTTTTTGTTTGCTGTCCAAGAATCAAAACTTGTTCCTTTTTTGGTGAAGACAGATGTCGATTTTGCCCAAAAGTGAATCAATTTGTATAAGGGAAGTTTGGGAGGAGAATCTGTATTCTGAGTTCGAGTTAATTCGAAATATTGTGGATGATTACCCTTACATTGCTATGGACACGGAGTTCCCGGGTATTGTTGTACGCCCAATAGGCAATTTCAAGAGCAGTTCTGAATACAATTACCAAACATTGAAAGCAAATGTTGATCTTCTGAAATTGATTCAATTGGGGCTTACTTTCTCTGATGCCAAAGGGAACTTACCAACTTGTGGAACTGATAAATACTGTGTTTGGCAATTCAATTTCCGGGAATTCAATCTCAATGAGGATGTTTATGCTAATGACTCCATTGAGCTCCTGTCTAAAAGTGGCATTGATTTTCAGAAGAACAAGGAAAAGGGTGTTATAGCTACTCACTTTAGTGAACTGTTAATGTCATCTGGAGTTGTTTTGAATGATTGTGTGAATTGGGTGACTTTTCATAGTGGCTATGATTTTGGGTATTTGCTTAAGTTGCTTACTTGCAAGAATCTTCCCGATATGCAAACAGGGTTCTTTGGTTTGATCAGCATATATTTCCCTACTCTTTATGATATCAAGCATCTGATGAAGTTTTGCAATAGCCTTCACGGAGGGTTGAACAAGCTTGCAGAGCTGTTAGATGTGGAGAGGATTGGTATTTGTCACCAAGCTGGTTCGGATAGTTTGCTTACTTGTTGTACATTCATGAAATTGAAAGAAAATTTCTTTAGTGGTTCCACTGAGAAATATGCTGGAGTGTTATATGGTCTTGGTGTTGAGAATGCACAGATTACTTCTTAAATCTCAAAGAATCATGAAATAAAATCTATTCCTTAGACTTTGTGTTCCATTTGCTGCCTAGTTCTGCTATCTGTTCTCTTATTATCAGCCTGTTTATCATGGATGTTATCTGGACATTTCATCGGCCTGTTATACCTGTATACTTGTTTGTTTTACTCTTGTTGGTTATCAGAGAAATGAAGAAGGTATATGTTTCGGAATGGCCAAGGGACTAGGCTCTTTTTTCCTGAGATATTCTGTCTAAGATTGTAAAGATTACTTTCCAAAATTCTGATAAAGATGTGTCCTGGTCTGGTTTTCCAAGTGGTAGGCTCTTTTTTCCTGAGATATTCTGTCTAAGATTGTAAAGCTTACTTTCCAAAATTCTGATAAAGATGTGTCCTGGTCTGGTTTTCCAAGTGATTCCGTTCTAATAAATTGGTACAAGGATGATTTTATGGTGGTTTTGAGCTATTCCTATGTGTCTGGTTTGCTAATATAGTAACCTTATCCAAACTGTGAATTTGATCAAACATTTACTCGACTTTCTTTCATTGCAATTATTTCATAATCTCAGTTCTACGGCCAGAATTCAGTGTTGCCGAGGAGCAACTGTAAAGGTTTGATTCTGAGACACTGCTATTTTGCAGAGCTAGGAATGTAAATAGGTACCAACTATATCGAGTTTAGATACCTCATAATCGGATAATTATCAGATTCAAGTAGTGATTTTACTATCCATGTCAAGTTTAAGTAGGGTTCAGGTGGTGTGCCCATGCAGAGCAAATGTTGTATCAAGATTGCAGACTGATGAATAGATCAATTAATACATGAATAAGATATTAGAGTTACACATCAGTGGTAACAAAAATGTTAGTACTTCTCTTTTTGGAAAGTAATTGTTTTCATACGTAAATTATACAGTCGATGAGTTAGGAAACAACTGAATCCAAAGGAGTAAGTTTCCTTCGAAAATTCTTCTTACTTTTTAGAACTGCAATGTCAAATTTCTGCTCAAAAGAGATAAGAGAGAAAGAAGGGGAGAGTGGAGGAAAAAAGAAGCCGATAACTGGCATTCGGTGGAGGGGTACGTAAGTAACAAATCCTTCAAACGGTATTCTCCTCAATAACAATCCATTTGAGGTCAAATTAACACAAAACTCGACAGTAATGATTGTCATAATGTTTCCTAGGGTTAGGTCGTTAGACATTAAACAAATGGAGTCGCCACCAATATTTTTTTTTTAACCTAGGTGTGATTGGCCACTTAATGACTCTAGGACTAGTCTATATCTTAAGTTTTGGGTTCGAGAGTTCATTTATGTGTAGGGAAGGTTATAGCACCCCTACAACGCCCAATATTGGTACCATTTTAATCTTGTGTTATTTAACTTAGTCTTAATTATGTGGCTTTTATATTTTATTGTTTAAATATTGAAAATTCTTTTGAGAATCCTCCATCGTTCTGAATGAACTCTTAAAAAAATCTTCTCACCTCAAGAGTATTCAAGGGGTACCATTCGACTCCCTTGAAGAGGCTCCGTCGTCGGAAGTATTTTAGAATTTTTTATTATTCCTTGATTTATTTTTTATTTTAAATATTATTATATATATTTTAATATTTTTAGGATTTTTTGGTATTTAATATTGAGAATATCTCCTAAATTTTCCATCATTCTGGATAAACTTAGGAGAACCCTCTCACCTAAGAATTCCTCCAGTGTTACTCATTCGCAATCGCCTTGAGGATTCCATCATCGGAATTATTATTTTATTATTTTATTTTTATTAGAATATAAATTTTATTATTTATTATTTTTATCTTTATTCATTAGTCATTTATTTTGAAAATGCTTTCTAAGTCTTCCATCGTTCTGGATAAACTTAGAAGGATCTTCTCACCTAGGAATTCCTGCAGTGTTACTCGTTCGTAATCGCCTCAAAGATTCCATCATCAGAATAATTTGTATAATTTATTTTTTCATTATTATTATCCTAAAAATTTTTACTATTATGTTTGTTATTATTTTTTGTTACAATTATGATTTTTATTTGTTATTTTATTTTAATTATTTGGAGAATAAAGTTTAACCTTCTTTTTTTGAAAATGCCTTTTAAGTCTTCCATCATTCTGAATAGACTTAAAAGGATCCTCTCACCTAAAAATTTTTCGAGTGTTACTCATTCGTAATCGCCTCGAAAATTTCATCATCGGGATAATAAAAATTTAAAAAAAAATTATTGTGACTAATACATTTACTCGTTTATTTATTTCTTATTATTCTTTTTATTTATTCTTTGTATCTTTTATTACCTTTAATATTTTATCAATCTTAAAACGTCATCATCATTTACTAGAATAAAATAATAACAATAAATAGAAACAGAAAGAGGAACTAACCAATTTTCGCTCAAACCTTAGTTAAATAGTTAACTTTGCCTTTTCCTTTCTCCAAGTGTTGTTGCTCACTGATCAGAGTAGAATTTGGCCACGCTTATTGCAAATTTAATTAGACTTTGAAACGGGTCACAGGCCTAACCACTTAAGCTACACGAGAAGTGATTTGAGCTTCAGCAAAACGGTGCCGTCAGGTTGCAGCAATTATTTTGCCTTCAGAAATAGCAAAGGTTGTCGCCACTAGTGAAGCCGTCTATCTGATTTTTTCGTGAAACTGCCTGAACGCCGAGAAGCTTGATGACGCCAATACCTTCGCCGAGATTTGCCTTGGGTACTGCTTCGAAGGCGGAGACCGTCCTCGACAAGAAGACCGAAAGGAGCTACTGTTCCTATTTGCTAATTATAAGTATCTTGCTTGTTGTGGTTCCTGCTTACTTCAATGAAAACCGAATTCCCTTTTATCCTTTTTTGAATCTGCTTCCTTCGTTCCTCCCTCCTCGTCGCTGGTGCTGCTCCCTCGTATATTTTTTTGTTATTTTCTCTCTCTCTCTTTTTTTTTTGCTTGATGCAGACCGCTCTTCTTTATCAATTTTTTTTCTAAGAATTGTTGTGTTTTCTAGACTGATATTTGAGCTCAATTTATAGCCAAATTAAGATAAAGATCAAGATTAATTCAATTTGAATAGAATTTGATCTCATCTTTTATTTAAATTTTGTAATTATCATTTTATTATCTTTTTATTTTTCATTGGTTTATCTTCTTTTTTTAAAAATTAAATTATTATTTATCTGAAACAAAAGGATAAAAGATTATTTATTCAAAAAAAGAAAAAAAGAAAATATATATATATAAAGATAAGACGATATTTACAAAAAATAAAAATAAAAATGAAATGAAGATTGAATAAATGGGTTAAGCTTCATAGATGAGTCAAAATAAATTTAATAAGGCCCAAACCAGCAGTCCATTAAAGCTTTTATAAAAAATCTAAATTTTGATTAAATTTAATTATAACAAAATTCTAATTATAAATTAGAACCAATTATAATCCAATTTAATTAACTTAGATTAAATTGATAAACCCATTGAATGGTCCAGACAAAATATGGTGTCTACAGCTACCCCTCTGCACATTTTCTGAAAATCAGGAATTGTGCAAAGACAATTAGACAACTATTTTGTTCGGATATTTTTTGTTTTTTTTTTATTTTTTTTGTTTTTGTTTTTACAAAATATTTACAATTTTTAAGAAACATTTAGTCCCTCTCACCAGAGGCTATACAACTCTGAAAAATAACCATTTGCTCCTCTCACCAGAGGCATTGGAACTTCGAAACATAACCTTGTGCTCCTCTCACCAGAGGCGTTGAAACTTTGAAAAATAACCTTGTGCTCCTCTCACCAGAGGCATAGGAACTTCGAAAAAATAACCTTGTGCTCCTCTCACCATAAGCATAGATACTTGAAAAGATAACCTTGTGCTCCTCTCACCAGAGGCATAGATACTCGAAAAGATAACCTTATGCTCCTCTCACCAGAGGCATTGGAACTTTTGAAAAATAACCTTGTGCTTCTCTCACCAGAGGCATTGATACTTTGAAACATAACCTTGTGCTCCTCTCACCAGAGGCGTTGGAACTTTGGAAAAATAACCTTGTGCTCCTCTCACTAGAGGCATTTATACTTTGAAAAATAACCTTGTGCTCCTCTCACCAGAGGCATTGGAACTTTTGGAAAATAACCTTGTGCTCCTCTCACCAGAGGCATTGAAACTTTTGGAAAATAACCTTGTACTCCTCTCACCAGAGGCATTGATACTTTGAAACATAACCTTGTGCTCCTCTCACTAGAGGCATTGGAACTTTGGAAAAATAACCTTGTTTTTTTTTATTCACCAATATACCAATTCCAATAGTCTTGAAACCACAACATGGCATAGGATTCAACATTTCATTTTCAAGAATTTTGACTTCTCGAGTTCTTATCAATTTCCTTCAATGTATGCACCTAAATAATGTAAATGTAAATGTATGTGTCAAATAATGCAAATGCTCATGCAACACTGACTTCCTTTTAATGCTAATGTGAAAGTAATGAGATTAAACAATCCTATCATGAAGTGAATGCCTATAACCTTAATGTATGATGTGAAATGTAATGAAAATTTTTAGTTAGAATTTTCATTTTAATGTCCTCCAAGATTAACCCCCACATTCCAATTTCCATTCTTCCACTATTCTTGCCCCACTCGAGATCAGTATCATACTGCTATTGAATCAATCTTTATCTTTCATGTTTTTGCCCCAAGTAATGTTGGCAATCATCATCCCTTTGTATTTCCTTCAATGTAATGCAAACAACCTCTTTTTTTCTTTAAAGACCCTATAGTACGTTATTCAATTCCAATTAGAACAAAAGCAAGATGAATAAGATAAAAACACGATGGTATATTTATTCGAACAAGGTATATTTATTTGAATAACAAGTGAACATTTTCAAGAATTGATAGGGATAAGTACAAAAGCAATGACTAGTGAGTCACAAATAATGAATATCCAGACAACTACAAACCCATCATCACAGAATTTTGCTTTGGAAGCCTCGTTAGTAGATGTCCATAATCTTCCAAGAACCTTTAGATCAGAACTTTGCCCCCTTCACTACGAGACATTCCTCTTTTCAATCTTTGGCACAATTATTCTTTTTTGTTCAAGCCGCCTTTTCAGGTTTTCAACTTGAAATTTCTTTTTTGTTTTTTTTCCTTTTTCTTTTTTCCTTTTTTTGAATTCAAGCTGCCTTTTCAGGTTTTCAACTTGAAATTTCTTTTTTTTTTTTAAATCAAGCTGCCTTTTCAAGTTTTCAACTTGAATTCTTTTTTCTCTTCAAGCATAGTATTTCTTCACTACATCTGAATTTATTGGATTTGGTAAATCATCTCCGTCCATTTCACTAAGTAACAATGCCCCTCCTGAAAAAGCTTTCTTCACCACATAAGGGCCTTCCCAATTTGGCACCCATTTTCCACGAGGATCTGGCTGATTTGGTAGAATTTTCTTTAATACCAATTCTCCTTCTTGAAGATGTCTAGGACGAACTTTCTTATCATGAGCTCGCATCATCCTCTTTTGATACAATTGCCAGTGACAAAGAGCCTTAAACCTTTTTTCTTCGATCAAATTTAGTTGTTCATAACGACAACGGACCCATTCAGCTTCTTCTAATTCAACTTCCATCAATACTCGTAATGACAGAATTTCTACCTCGATAGGTAATACTGCTTCCATTCCATATACCGATGAAAATGGGGTGGCTCCAGTAGATGTACGAATTGAAGTGCGATAAGCATGCAAGGCAAATGGTAATTTCTCATGCCAATCCCTATATGTTTCTGTCATCTTGCTAACGATCTTCTTTATATTCTTGTTAGCTGCCTCTACTGCTCCATTCATCCTCGGACGATATGGTGCTGAATTGTGGTGTTTGATCTTGAACTGACTGCACACTTCTTCCATCATTGTGTTATTCAGATTAAGTGCATTGTTTGAGATGATTCTTTCTGGAAGACCATATCGACATATTATCTCTTTCTTGATAAACCTACACACCGCGGCTTTTGTCACATTAGCATACGAAGTTGCCTCTACTCATTTTGTGAAATAATCAATGACCACAAAGATGAAACGGTGTCCATTCGAAGCTTTTGGAGTAATAGAACCAATGACATCCATACCCCACATAGAGAAAGGCCAAGGAGTTGCCATTACATGCAACGGCAACGGAGGAGCATGCATCTTGTCTGCATATATTTGACATTTATGGCACCTTCTGGCATACTTAATACAATCACCTTCCATAGTCATCCAATAATAACCTGCCATCATAATTTGTTTAGCCATTCTCTGACCGTTAGCATGGGTCCCACAAACTCCTTCATGAACTTCTTCAAGAATTCTTATTGTTTCAACAGCATCTACACACCTCAAAAGCACTTGATCTCTTCCTTTTTTGTACAAGACTTCACCATCTAACAAGAAATTCATTGCCAGTCTTCTCAATGTTCTCTTATCATTTTCAGAGATCGCATCTGGGTATTGTTGATATTTCAAATATCTCAAAATATCATAATACCATGGTTTTCCGTCAACTTCCTCTTCAACATTGCAACAATGTGCAGGAGACTTTTGTATCCTTAGCTTAATGGGATAAATTTCGGCATTGGGGTTTACTTTGAACATTGCAGCTAAGGTGGCTAAAGCATCGGCCTTTTGATTCTCTTCTCGAGGTAAATGATTAAACTGAATTTCCTCAAACTGTTCAACCAACTTAACTATGAAGTCACGGTAGAGAAGTAACTTCGAGTCTCTTGTTTCCCATTCTCTTCGCAATTGATAGATTACTAAAGCTGAATCACCATAGACTTCTATCTTTTTGATTTTCTTTTCCATAGCAGCTTGAAGCCCCATGACACAAGCTTCATATTCTGCCACGTTATTGGTGCAATTGAAATTCAATCTTGCAGTGAATGGACATTGATCTCCTATTGGGGATATCAAGACAACTCCAACGCCATGCCCCAAGGCATTTGATGCACCATCAAAGTACATTTTTCATGTATCCTTTTCTACTTGATCCTCATTAACTTGCATGAAAGCCATTAAGTCTTCATCTGGGAAGTCAAAATTTATGGGCTCATAATCTTCTAAAGCTCGTTCTGCAAGGAATTCAGCAATGGCACTCCCTTTTATGGCTTTTTGTGACACGTACACAATATCATATTCAGAAAGCAATACTTGCCATCTTGCTATTCTTCCAGATAGAGAAGGCTTCTCGAATATGTATTTGACAGGATCTAATTTTGAGATCAACCAAGTGGTATGATACAACATGTACTGTCTAAGTCTATGAGCTGCCCAGGCCAAAGCACAGCACATCTTTTCCAAGAATGAATACTTGGATTCATAGTCAGTAAACTTTTTGCTCAAATAATAAATAGCCCTTTCTTTCCTACTTGAAGCATCATGTTGTGCCAGTACACATCCCATTAATTTTTCATGCACGGTTAAGTAGAGGATGAGAGGCCTCCCTGGAACAGGTGGGACCAATACTGGTGGACTTGAGAGATATTCCTTAATCTTATCAAAAGTTTCCTGACAATCTTTATCCTAATCCCCCTTATCATTCTTTCGTAGGAATTTGAAAATTGGATCACACTTGGCCGTTAATTGGGAAATGAAACGGGCAATGTAATTCAATCTTCCAAGAAAACCCCTTATTTCTTTTTGAGTGCGTGGTGGAGGCAAGTTTTGAATAGCACGTATTTTGTCTGGGTCCACCTCAATGCCTTTTTCACTAACAATAAATCTCAACAATTTTCCAGAAGTTGCTCCAAACGTGCACTTGGCGGGGTTCAACTTGAGTTGAAACTTTCTCAATCTTTCAAATAACTTCTTGAGATTGTCCACATGATCTTCTTCTTTACGGGATTTGGCAATCATATCATCCACATATACTTCTATCTCCTTGTGCATCATATCATGGAATAGAGTCACCATAGCTCTTTGATAAGTTGCCCCTGCATTCTTTAATCCAAATGGCATGACTCTATAACAGAAAGTCCCCCACATCGTAATGAATGTAGTTTTCTCCATATCATCTTTATCCATCTTGATCTGGTTGTAACCTGAAAAACCATCCATGAAAGAGAATAGGGAGTACCTAGCAGTATTATCAACCAAAGTATCGATATGTGGCAATGGAAAGTTGTCTTTTGGGCTAGCCTGATTCAGATCCCTGTAATCAACGCACATTCTTAATTTCCCATCTTTTTTCGAAACAGGGATAATGTTTGCTACCCATTGAGGGTATCTTGGCACTTCTAGAAAACCAGCATCAAATTGCTTTTTAACTTCTTCTTTGATCTTCAAAAGCATGTCTGGCTTCATTCTTCTTAACTTTTGTTGAACTGGTTTACATTCTGGTTTCAGGGGTAATTTATGCACTACAACGTCTGTGTCTAAACCGGGCATGTCTTGATATGACCATGCAAATACATCTCGGAACTCATGGAGCAAATTCACCAGATTCTTTCTTGTAGAAGATGAGATGGAAGTTCCGATCTTAACTTCTTTTTTGACTTCTTCATCCCCTAAATTGATGACCTCAGTAGATTCCTTATGAGGCATGATTTGCTTTTCTTCTTGCGCTACTAATCTCACTAGATCGGAAGGCAAAGCATAATCATCAGAATTCTCATCTTTATTAAGTTCACCCACACAACTAGACCTCTCAAAATCAAATCCTGGATCATCATTATAATTGTCTATGTATTCATCATTTGTACACCTGGCATTAGGCAAAAAATAGGAAAATATAGAGAAGTGTATAGGTAAAAAGAAACGAATGCAAAAGAAAGAAGAAAAAAAATGGAAAGAGATATGAACAAATGCATCATGCTTTTATTTTATTGAAATTGAATAAACGCCCTACAAAAGATCTCTAATGCTTTTGGGCATAAGCATTGAGAAAGGATTTATTGCATTACTTTGAAGAAGAGTTATAGATGGTAGGGATCTCAATTGCACTCCAATTCTTCAACTCAAAACTCGGTGGGCAAGGGCGTATTTCCAACATCTTGGTGCTCTCTCCAATTTCTTCTTTATGTACCATCTGGATAGAAAGTTCTTCAAAAGCCTTTTCCAATGCAGAATTATTCACTTCAGGATAGACATATCCTGCTGAGCAGAAGGTATCATATAATGGAGGGAATAACATCGGTTCAGTTTTCAGATCTTCCTCGTTGAAAGTAGTCATTCTTTTCTTCCTCTTTTCTTCGACAAACCTCTTCATCTCAAACCTTTTTGGCTTGTAACCTAAACCAAACCTATCTTTCTTCATGATGACCTTCACCGGCATCTTGATTCCTTGCAGCCTCTTCCCCAGCCTGACCCAACACGGCATCCTTTTCCTACCATTTGACAAACACCTGCTTTAGTAACCCTAGACAATCGTGGCACAGGCACAGTAGATCCTTCTCCTACAAAAGTTGCATTGACTAACTCCAAAGACTTGAAAGAACATTCAACGGCATCTTCTACGATTTCCACATATGGTGTTGACAAAAAGGTTGTGGCAATCATATCCTCTTCAGCATTCACAGTCACGAAGTGTTCATCCAGGACGAATTTAATCTTTTGATGCAAAGTTGAAGGGACTGCACCAGCTTGATGAATCCATGGTCTTCCTAAAAGACAATTATACGAGGGAGTGATATCCATTACTATGAACTCAATGTTGAATGCATGTGGCCCAATCTCGATAGGCAATTCAATCTCTCCTATTATCTCTCGACGAGTACCATCAAAAGCTTTGACTATCGTGTGGCTTCTTCTCATGTGAGACTTATCAACTGGTAACTTAGACAGAGTAGCCATTGGCATTACATTCAGAGCTCAGCCATTGTCAATAAGGACCCGTGGTAGGATATGATCTTTGCATTTGGTAGTTATATGCAAAGCCTTGGTGCTACCTCTTCCATCAAGAGGAATCTCATCATCACTAAATGAGATAAAATTATCAGCCGTAATATTTCCCACCAATCTATCTAACTTTTCTACCAAAATGTTTTGTGCCACGTGTGCTTCATTGAGTACCTTTAGCAAGGCATTCCTATGTGGCTCTGAATTTAGCAATAAAGAGAGCATTGTTATGCGAGCCAGTAGCTTATTCAGTTGCTCTACAACACTATACTCACTATGCTTGATAAACTTTAGGAATTCACAAGCTTCTCTTTCTGTCATGGATTGCTTAAGTTTTGCAGGTATTACTGTCTTTCCTTTGTCATCCTTCAACAGAACCTCTTCAACCTCTTTCCCTTTCTGTGACATCAGCATTTGGGGTGTTTAACAACGCCCACTGCAGGTTATCCCACCTTCATTTGTTAGATTCCTAGACATCGCAGCACTATTAACGTCTGATGCATTTTGAGTTACAATACTGCAATTATAGTTCCATGGAACTGCTTTATCATCCCTATATGGGAATGGTTTTGGAACTTTGATTGTGACTTTGGGAACCATTGGAGTAGTATTAAGTGCTGGTTTCTTCTTATAAAATATGGTCACTGGCTCTATTCCTTCAAAAAGGTGATCCTTTTTTGAATCTTCTGCCATAGCAACAACTGCATCTTCATCCATTTCCTCATAAAATTCTATTGTACCCTCATTCATCATCATCTGTACTTTCTCTCGAAATTATTCACAAAATTGAATGGTATGTCCAACTGATTGTCCATGATATTTGCAAAAGGTTTCTTCACCCTTCTCTCCTTCAACTCCCAATCCCATATTAGTAGGTTGAATCATCTTTGCCTTTGTCATTGCATCCAATACCCTTTCCATTGGCGTCTTAATTTCATTGATGCTACTCTTAACCCAACACATTTTTCCTTCAATAATAGCATTGACTTTTCCTCCGTGATCCAGTAAAGGATTCCCAACTACACTTGGTTCTTTTTCAATATCGAAGTTCAAAATTCCTGCTTTTATGAGATCACGAACTTTGAACTTTAGCCTTGTGCAATTTTCTGTCGAATGACCAGCGATCCCATAATGATAATCACAATGAGCATTAGGATCATACCATTTAGGAAAAGGAGGTTTAAATGGCTCAATATGGACTGGTGCTATTAGGCGTTTTTCAACGAGTTGGGGTAGCAATTCAGTATAGGTCATTGGGATGGGATCAAATTGGTATTTGTTTTGATTATTCCAAGACCTTCCTTGATTATGGCCTGAATTGTTGGCTTGGTATTGTGTTTGTGGAGTGAATGGGGTTATTGGACGATAGGTTGGAAGTTGGGACACCGATTGGTGAGGGTAAGGATTTTGGGACATTGGTTGGTAAGAGTAGGGGCTTTGTGATACATTATTGCTGGTAGGGTAAGAATTGTAGTTGGATCGAGCATGGTGAGGAATATTGCTTGCTTGCCTACTTCCAAAGCTGATGTTGTTGGCCTCCCCTTCTTTCTTCTTGGAGTTTGCCCCTTTCCTGAAACTTGGAGCATCGCTTGCTTCAATCCTCCCATTCCTTATTGCATTTTCAATCATTTCTCCTGCTACTACTAAATCTGCAAAGTCTTTTGTTGCATTACCGACAAGTCTCTCATAATAAGGTGTTCGAAGCGAATTAATGAACAACATGGTCGTCTCTTTTTCTATGAGAGGTGGGTAGACTTGGGTAGCTATGTCTCTCCATCTCTGTGCATATTCTTTAAAGCCTTCGCTCAACTTCTTTTCCATATTCTGAAGAGATAACCTATCTGGGGCCATATCCACTACATGTTTATACTGAGCTTTAAAAGCTCTAGCCAAATCTTTCCAAGAGCGAATTCGCTCTTTATCGAGTTGGACATACCATCTAGTTGCGAATCCTGTCAAACTATCTTGGAAGCAATGGATTAGTAACTTTTCGTTGTTCGTATACCCAGCCATTTTTCAACAAAACATTGTGATGTGAGTCACAAGGCATGTCGTTCCATCATATTTTGAAAATTCAGGAACTTTAAATTTTGGCGAAATCACCAAATCAGGAACTAGACTCAGTTCACTTGCATCAATGCAATCAAAATTATCTTTCCCTTCTATGGCCTTCAACCTTTCTTCTAACAAATCATATTTAAGCTGAATTTCTTTATCTTCTACAGGTTCAAAAGTTTTTCTTCTCAGCTTTTCCTGTTCTAAAGGATCGTCTAGATTTGGAACATATAAAGGGTTCACAAAGCCTCTTCCAAGGTTTGATTCCACTTGAGCTTGATCTCTTTGTTGCCCCATAGGAACAAATGGTTGCTCTACAGCTGGTGGATGACTTTGAATAGTTACGCCATGAGAATTCTGTGGCGGGGTAAACATCGGTGGATGAACTGGTTCAACACTGAATTCATGAAACCTGCCTTCATCTTTTGAGGAGGATGTTTCGACAACAGCTTTCCCTTTCGTCATAGCTTTCATCATTTGCATCATCTCAAACATTTGTTTTCTCATTTCCTCCAATTCTCCTGCCATTTGTTCTTTTATTTCTTCTTGCATTCTCTCCATCTTCTCAATTCTTGCAAACTGTTCATTCTCCATTTGTTTACTTCGAAGACGGGTACTATATGGATGTTGAATAAATCGACTTGCCACTTGGGATCTTGTCACCTCGAGACCTTGGTGATTGATATACATCCCAATATTAGTTCTTTTATTCCCATTTTGTTAAAAAAAAATGAATGAATTTATGCATGTATGCAAAGAAGACTTGGAACATAATTATTTGTTAAATGAAAGATCCTTTATTAAAAAATCTGAAATTACATCCAAGAGAAACTCTAAAGAACTTGTAGCATAACATAAGCATAAAATGAAATCTACTACATAAAAAGGACCTATGGTCTCCATAATAGCCTCTTGATTAGGCTATAGTGATGTTGCACCTCATCAAGTAACTGCTCTAATTGCCTCCCATGATCTGAAATAGGGCTTATTCCAGGTTTTATCTCTATTATCCTTTCTTCCATTTCTCTGGCTTTGCGCGCGGCTAGGTTGAACTGCTGGAACATCTTCAATAACAGTTGAGATCCCTCAGCTTTCCTCCAACCATTACATTCTTCTCTTAGAGTAGTCACTTCCTGAATCATTCGTTGAAGTGCCTGTCTATAATCTTGGGTTTCAGAAGTGCGGCTTGCATCTGTGTTTGCACCAAATCTTTCTCTGTTTGAAGTTCTTCTTGCTTAAGCTTCATTCTTTGTATTTCATCTTTCAATTATTAATTTTCTTGCTTTTTTGTCTGCACTTCTGTTTTCAACTGCTCTTTTTCTTGCTTCAATCGCCTATTTTTGGATTTGGACAATTCCCTTCTCAGTCTAGTGACTAGTTCTGTTACTTCCTTCTTTCTTGGTCAGCTTTCTTGATTGTCTGGTTACATTGTCTCAATTCTTCCTTCATATCTACTTTGAGCTTCTTATTTTCTTGTTCAAGTTGCTCTTCTCTTCTTGAAGCTTTCTCTTAGAAATTTCCAAATCTATCATGGGGTCTCGTGGAGTAGGTTCAGTCGATTGATCTAACTTTACTTCTTTAGGAATTACCACATCCTTGGCTCTCCTCATGTGCCACATCGCATACTCTAGAGTCACATCATTAGTAAGTCTTCCTTGATTGATCCTTAAAGTTTTTTTCCAAGCCTTTATAACTTCTTCAATCTTCTTCAAAGCTCCTACTTCAGTGTATGCAAATTCCAATTTATCCAGTCCTTTGGTCATAGGAATGAATTGTTCACAGCCTGCCTGTCTCCTTACCATTATTGGTGCATAACTGATAGCACCTCACAGCCCCAAAAGTGGAACCCATGGTTGACCCCCACAACTAAACAATACGGCATCATGTCGCATCCAAGGTGCCATCCATACTATCTCTTGACTGGTACTAGAAAGCTTGCGAAAAATTGAGACCCACTCATTCTTGGATTTGGGTTTTGGCCACTGACTCTTGCAAAATTCCTTGATAGGGAAGCTGGTATTAAAGAAAGCTCTGCGAAATTCACTTTTCTCACATACAAGATGACTTCTCATCCAAAGGTATAATAATTGGGCACAGCCGATGAAGCGTCCTTCCCCATTTTGTCGACAAAAGCTCAAAAATCTGAGAGTTTCAGCTAGAATAGTTGGAACGGGATTAACTCCATGCTCAACCTGATCAACGAAATCTATCACTATGAGATCTATATATCCCAAGGGAAATCTATCACTATGAGATCTATGTATCCCAAGACTTTGGGAAAGACCACCAAGCCATATATCGCCAATGCCATCATGCTCATACTCTGATCATTCTCCATATTCTTCCTAATGTGATCTCGTAAGAAATCCCAAGGCACAAAATCTTGCCTTCCTTTATGTCTCACCCATTTATCAATTTCTAGCAAACTGACATTCATCATTCCAGCGAGCTTCCTACGATAACCGATCTTCTTGTTCTTCCAATATATCCTATCTACATTGGAATACTGGATGCGGAGTAAGAGTGAGTACTCTTCAATCGTTGGAAACATGTCAACTTCATTAAAAACAAAGCATCTATAAGAGGGGTCCCAAAATTGTGTTATAGCTCTAATCAAGTCTTTGTCTATAGGAACTGCAATTAATAATGCTGTGTCACCGTACTTCTTTTCAAAATCTTCTTTTTTTGAAAGACTCCAAAGCTTCCAAAGATCAATGAACTCAGTAAAATCATTTTGTTTGAGATCCAGGTGAACTTTTTCAGGGAGTGGTGATATAAATTCTTGAGGTAAACAGTCTCCTTCTCTTCATTGAGCTTCTTCAGATCTGATTCTGACACTGTTGGAATTCTCAGTGTGAAAAGGTATGGCTTTAACGCTTGATAAATCCTTCATGGATGTAACTGAGGTTCAATCAATTAACAAATTGTTATGTAAAAAGCCTTCTTTTATATGATATGACAATGCATGAGAATGCAACTATGGGAAAGATATTGGGATTTTGTTCCCTTATGTGTCCTAACTTTGGCTTACTACTTCATGAATAGTCAAGGTTCTAACTTAAGGGTTGGCTCTTAGGCTTTTTATATGCTAGGTTTGGACATAATAGCTACTAAAGGTTCCCAAATTGTTCTTCACTGTCGTCCACTTTGGACTAGTAAGGCACCCCAATCCTCACCCATGACAGGCTACAAACGGAAAATGTTCAATTTGAGTGGGAGTATTTGGCTAGCCCATGCGGAGGTTACCACCTCACGAGAGCGGTAGCTACTCTACTCCCTCCTAGAAAGGACTGAGCTCGGGTCGAGAGCTTTATGCATGCAAATGCAAGATGTGGTGTGTGAGAGGGAACTTTATTTTAACCAACTCTTCAAAACACTAAACAAATCAAAGAGAACATCAAATAAGATTAGTGCAATAAATTCCAACAAATTTTAGGCCATCAAAATTTAGACTTAGTATACCACAAGATCAAATTATGGCTCGACTCACTTTACTGTCCCCAGTGGAGTCGCCAAGCTGTCATAATGTTTCCTAGGGTTAGGTCGTTAGACATTAAACAAATGGAGTCGCCACCAATATTTTTTTTTTAACCTAGGTGTGATTGGCCACTTAATGACTCTAGGACTAGTCTATATTTTAAGTTTTGGGTTCGGGAGTTCATTTATGTGTAGGGAAGGTTATAGCACCCCTACAACGCCCAATATTGGTACCATTTTAATCTTGTGTTATTTAACTTAGTCTTAATTATGTGGCTTTTATATTTTATTGTTTAAATATTGAAAATTCTTTTGAGAATCCTCCATCGTTCTGAATGAACTCTTAAAAAAATCTTCTCACCTCAAGAGTATTCAAGGGGTACCATTCGACTCCCTTGAAGAGGCTCCGTCGTCGGAAGTATTTTAGAATTTTTTATTATTCCTTGATTTATTTTTTATTTTAAATATTATTATATATATTTTAATATTTTTAGGATTTTTTGGTATTTAATATTGAGAATATCTCCTAAATTTTCCATCATTCTGGATAAACTTAGGAGAACCCTCTCACCTAAGAATTCCTCCAGTGTTACTCATTCGCAATCGCCTTGAGGATTCCATCATCGGAATTATTATTTTATTATTTTATTTTTATTAGAATATAAATTTTATTATTTATTATTTTTATCTTTATTCATTAGTCATTTATTTTGAAAATGCTTTCTAAGTCTTCCATCGTTCTGGATAAACTTAGAAGGATCTTCTCACCTAGGAATTCCTGCAGTGTTACTCGTTCGTAATCGCCTCAAAGATTCCATCATCAGAATAATTTGTATAATTTATTTTTTCATTATTATTTTCCTAAAAATTTTTACTATTATGTTTGTTATTATTTTTTGTTACAATTATGATTTTTATTTGTTATTTTATTTTAATTATTTGGAGAATAAAGTTTAACCTTCTTTTTTTGAAAATGCCTTTTAAGTCTTCCATCATTCTGAATAGACTTAAAAGGATCCTCTCACCTAAAAATTTTTCGAGTGTTACTCATTCGTAATCGCCTCGAAAATTTCATCATCGGGATAATAAAAATTTAAAAAAAAATTATTGTGACTAATACATTTACTCGTTTATTTATTTCTTATTATTCTTTTTATTTATTCTTTGTATCTTTTATTACCTTTAATATTTTATCAATCTTAAAACGTCATCATCATTTACTAGAATAAAATAATAACAATAAATAGAAACAGAAAGAGGAACTAACCAATTTTCGCTCAAACCTTAGTTAAATAGTTAACTTTGCCTTTTCCTTTCTCCAAGTGTTGTTGCTCACTGATCAGAGTAGAATTTGGCCACGCTTATTGCAAATTTAATTAGACTTTGAAACGGGTCACAGGCCTAACCACTTAAGCTACACGAGAAGTGATTTGAGCTTCAGCAAAACGGTGCCGTCAGGTTGCAGCAATTATTTTGCCTTCAGAAATAGCAAAGGTTGTCGCCACTAGTGAAGCCGTCTATCTGATTTTTTCGTGAAACTGCCTGAACGCCGAGAAGCTTGATGACGCCAATACCTTCGCCGAGATTTGCCTTGGGTACTGCTTCGAAGGCGGAGACCGTCCTCGACAAGAAGACCGAAAGGAGCTACTGTTCCTATTTGCTAATTATAAGTATCTTGCTTGTTGTGGTTCCTGCTTACTTCAATGAAAACCGAATTCCCTTTTATCCTTTTTTGAATCTGCTTCCTTCGTTCCTCCCTCCTCGTCGCTGGTGCTGCTGCCTCGTATATTTTTTTGTTATTTTCTCTCTCTTTTTTTTTTGCTTGATGCAGACCGCTCTTCTTTATCGATTTTTTTTTCTGAGAATTGTTGTGTTTTCTAAACTGATATTTGAGCTCAATTTATAGCCAAATTAAGATAAAGATCAAGATTGATTCAATTTGAATCGAATTTGATCTCATCTTTTATTTAAATTTTGTAATTATCATTTTATTATCTTTTTATTTTTCATTGGTTTATCTTCTTTTTTTAAAAATTAAATTATTATTTATCTGAAACAAAAGGATAAAAGATTATTTATTCAAAAAAAGAAAAAAAGAAAAAATATATATATAAAGATAAGACGATATTTACAAAAAATAAAAATGAAATCACGATTGAATAAATGGGTTAAACTTCATAGATGGGTCAAAATAGATTTAATAAGGCCCAAACCAGCAGTCCATTAAAGCTTTTATAAAAAATCTAAATTTTGATTAAATTTAATTATAACAAAATTCTAATTATAAATTAGAACCAATTATAATCCATTTTAATTAACTTAGATTAAATTGATAAACCCATTGAATGGTCCGGACAAAATATAGTGTCTACAATGATGACTTTAACTATACATCAACAGCATTTGAAATAATCTTTTGCTACCACATCAGTAACCACTGTACCAATACCATAAAGAACAACACACAACCATCATTAATCAGAGAAAGACATTCAGATTGGCTGGTGTGATTGGGTGGTAAATAACAAAGCAGTTGAAATTGACCGTTACTTTCCCGGTGCTGCAGAACATGGACAGCTGAAGACAACACAGGCATAATAATCAACCTATCCTCGCTTCTCTACGCAATACCTGGTTAAAGTACAAAAAGAGCAGGGTTGAATCAAGTATGTAACATAATCCAAAATGTAAGAATCTTTTATTGGGTAAAAAAGAAAAAGGTAAAGATGCAAACACCGTCAACTCAGAACTAATTGGGGATGCATTCTTCAGTAATATGCATGTTATCCACACTACCATAAGTCAATATGCTATACCGTGTAGAATGTTGAGCAAAATAAGCAAAAATAAGATGTCCTAATGGAAGTTACAATTGCTCTGTGGGCTCTCAAAGCGTTCTTCACAAATGTAATGAAATATAGGCAGACCCTTTTCCTCCTCCATGCTGTGATGATGATGATGCTAAGAATTAAAATATGTTATCGTGGAAATGGTCATCAGAAGTGACAAAAGATTTTTAAAATTAAAAGAAAAAGACAGTTGCATGGCCAGCTGAATATTGTTTAGAGAACGAGAACTTAAATATATTGTATATATTGAAATAAGTGTTGAAAACCAAACCCTAAATTATATACTTTTTCTTTTTTACATATCTGAAACAGCTCTCTTTTGTTAGAACTGCTTTTGATCCTCTACTGGTAGTTCACAATTATTTTTAGGTAAGCCGGTAGTCCATTAATTAGATCTAAAATAGTGACAATGCTTCTTTTAATCCCATAGAGATTTAACCACATGACTAAACTGACTTTATACATAACCCCAGTCCTAAACAAACTAAGGAAAATATCATTGAATGAATCACAAACATAATACCAAGTATCAAATACCTTTTATAAAGGGCACAACTATACTGGGAGACCAGACTTTAGTTAACAAGAGAATATCAGATGCAAGAGCATAAGAATAGTGCCAACCTCTTCAGCAAACTTTATCAAAATAGTTGTTCGAGGTCTTTGCTGTCCCTCCATAGGTACAAAATGAGCTGTTACTACTGCTGGAAATCCTGCATTATCCAAAACACCCTTCCAACCAACAAAAAGAGCCCATAAGAGATTCCTTCCACCAGATGAACAGTCATTTTATACAAAAAATGAAAGCAGAACATACCCTCACTATTCCAGCAACAAACGCCCCACAATTAAATGTCCCCATGTCTTTCGGAATTGAAATAAACCTACAATGCAAACAGACCAGTTGGTAATTAATCTAGAATCAAAGATCTGGTTAGCTGAAAGGATGGCATTATAAGTGGTAAGTGGTGGGCAATGCATAACTTGTTCACAAGAAGTTCCTTCTCACTGATCATGTATTCATCTTCATGTTCAGTGCCCTTCTCAAGTGAGTCAGCCACCTAACATAAACAGAAAGGAGCTGGTAAAAGAAATAGTAAATAGGAGACTGCACTAATTTTAAGTATATGCTGAAGATGTTAGCCAGTCAGATTTGTCATGCCTATAGGCTTGTAGGAAAATACACAAATTTAGTTCGACAAAATCATCCAACTTTTAATCCTTGCACCAACAGACAAGATTGCAGACTTACCTTTCCAAATAACACCTTCCAGACAGTGCTGTGCACAAAAGATAAAATACCCAACAATCGAGTCTCCCTTCTATTTCCCTGTGACATAAGAAAAAACATAGTTTTAGTACTGGTGCTGACATCATGGAAGAATACACAAGTTCATACAAATGAGCACAATCTTTGCAAACACATTGCCTAACCAAGCTAGAGAATATGAAAGCAAATTTAATTGAGATAAGACCACCAGGCATATAAGTTACGTAAGCCCCACATCCTTGTATTGCATCATGACATTCTCAGCTAATTAGCAGAATGATGCTAGCTGGCAAGTAATACCTCGAATATGAAAATGAAGATTAAACAGGATACCCTTAATGCTTTTGCAGTCTCAAGTATAGCCTATGAATGTGTTGTACCTTATCCCTATGGCATAAAAGTTCAAGAACTCGAGCCCCAACTGCATACCCTGCATCCTCCAGCCTGAGAAATCCCATGAATAGTATTAGACTCATTCACAATAAAAGAATGACTGACCGAACTAAGCATCATGCAAATATTTGCTTTAATTTGGAATGAAAAGCTTTTCGTTCTATTTTTTTTTTCATTTTTTCATTATCTTCTTCTATAAATAATCTGATCCCAGTCAGACATCAGTTGGCAATGGAATGATTCAACTAAAATAGATCGAACGTAAAATTTTACCTTCTTTCTAATTCAGCAATGTTATCAACCTGTGTTTGGTTGTACTGAACAAGCTCTGAAAACAAGAATGCAAATGCACTCAAGCTAACCTGCAATGAAAGGAAAACAGTCAATGTTTGAAATTTTTTACTCCAAATTGAAAAAAAAAATCCCAATCAAATCTACTGCTGATTTAGTTTGTTTGAATTTATTTAAATTTTTCTGCTTTTTAATTAATTAGGAGCTCAACAGAATTCTTTATTTTGAGACTAAATTGTGTGATTGGATCACAATTTCTCAACTAATTTAATGGCCTATTCAAATCATTCAATGAGAAAAACAACAGTTAGATCTCAAATATTGCAACGACAGAAGAAAAAAATTGAAATATCGAAAAGATCTGAAACTCAGTTTGCTTGCTAAGAAGATGAAAATACAGATCAAATAAAATTATTAAAAAAAAGTAAGTCTCTAGCTTAAATTTTATATCGCATTTTGATACGTTTCAGATCAAGAATAAACTTAAGATGAAGAAGAAGAGGAGAGAGTGAAGGACCTCTTGTTTGCCCTTGCTGAGGGGCTTGTCTAGGATGTTGGAGTATTGCTTGATCTTCCCGACTCCGATCATTTTCTACTGGAAAAATAAATTTTAATCTTCTGTTTGGCTGCAAAGAAACTGCAGGAAAAAAAAATGAACCAGCTTTGAGATACACGAGCACCGAGCGAGTATGCGTGCACTTCAACGTACAAACTGTTTGTCAAGGTTCTCACCAATCACCATATCAAACACGCGCGCACTCCCACGCGTTGTCCCCCTCTTTTGTAATTTATCCCCGTTTTATCATTTTTTTATAGCTTAAAATTTTTAAATTTCTATAGTAATTCATAATATAGTATCACAAATATTTATTTTAAATTTTTGCATGCAATAAAATAAATTTTAAATATTTTTTAGTATGTCGCAGAAAATTACCATCTGAAATAAGATAATAGATTGTGAGTATTTAGATATTTAAATTACAAAGGTTATTGAAATTCAATTCGTAAAATAATTTATATGAACATTCGAATTCAATTTCAAATTCATTAATATTTTTAATTTTCACTCTAGAACTTGAATTTATTTTAGTTTAAACTAATTTTTGAAAGCTTTTTTTCTCTTTGTTTTAATGTTTATCTTGATTAAAATGCTTTTTCAGTTAATTAAAGCTATTTAACTTTTTTTATGCTTTGACGTTTTTTTAGTAGAATATCTTTATTAAAAATTACAATTATAATTAACAAATTACATTCCATAAATTAATTACTATAAAAATTATATTTTTTTTAAATTAAGTAAACTAATAAAGAACTTAAACTTAATACATACGGTACTTCAAAAGGAAAATTTGATATTTCAAGAGTAAGAGGCTTATTTAGAGCAATGAGATATGATGTTATGATGGCTTGGCAATGAGGTTTTAGGGAAGGTGTAACCAAAAAAAAAATTAAGGTTTTAGGGAGGGGATATGTGAACTAGATGCAAAGATTGTTATTGATCTTGTGAAATTAGCTGATATCAATGCTCATCCTCTGGCTTGCATTGTTGAAAATATCATAGTTCTGACTGATAGAAAATGGTTAGTTCATATTCAACATGTGATGAGGGAAGGTAACTTCCATGCAGACTTATTGGCTAAAAGAGCATGTGAGATGGAGGATGGACTTCAGAAATTGTTGTGGCCTTCTAATTATTGAAGGACTAACGGGTGGGGAATAAAATAAAACCCATCATTAAATATAAAACTAATAAAAGAAATATATTATTTAAGTAATATAAAATATATTTTGCTTTTTTATATTATTAAAAATATCTAGACATTTTTACAAATCTAATTATACTCATATTGCATATTTTTATATTTTTCTTTTTTTCTTATATATAATATCATTATTTTTCGTTTTATAATTATTTTTTTATTTCTTCAAATTCTAATATTTAAAATTATTTCTAAAAAATATTGACCCAAATAAGACAATTGTGAATTCTAGTATTTTAAATTGATGCATTTTAAAATACTTTCATTTTGTTAATTCCCATTTTGTAAAAAAAAAATCATGAATAAATAATTTAAACTAACTAAACTACTAAATAATTGGACTATTCATACCTGATAAATTCAAGACCTCAAAATCCCATTGTGCTTTTTGTAGCTTTAACTTGACCTTAAATTCTATTATTGATACCAATGAGGCCTTGACTTAGTGATATCGAAGAGGCCTTGAGACTTTGAGATATCAAGTTTGAGTCTCGCCAAATATAATTTGAGTTAGTCTAATTATTTATTAGTTTGTTATAGTTATTTGCTAGTTTGAATAATGTGATTTTCATAGTTTTCATGTTCATGAAATGCAATTTACTGATTGTGATGGTAACTTTTAATGAAAATTTGGTACTAAAAAAAATTCCATTATTGATCTTTAGAGCTGCCCAAGTTCATATAATCATTTATTGAGCTAATGTCGATTAAGAAATTAACTAAAGTTTTTCATATTTTATATATATATATATATATAGGGAAGAGATCAAGTTACACAGGTGTAAAACTTAAAAATTTTACACATTTTTTTAACCTTTAGATTAGATTACGTTAACGGCTGAGATTAAAACCATACCTCTTCACACTTTTCTGTTCATTCTATCACGTTTTCTTTTTCGTCGTCTCTGTTTACTGTCTCTGTTCCCTCTCACGTTGCCGTCTCTTTTTCTGTCGGCTCTCTATCCCTCTCTCACAGTACCATCTCTGTTTCCCTCTCTCACACTACCGTCTCTGTTTCTATGATTCTATCAGAAAACAAAGTTTTTTTATTTCAATTTGCATGAATTTCTATTACTGTGCTTCACTGTCATCAACACAGAATAATAACTTCAAGAAAGAAAAAGGAGTTCGTATCTTGCAGTGGCTAGGCTCACCCTTTGCATCAAGGTTTTTCCCACTTGCATTAGTGCAAAGTTAACGCAATTGGATAGGCAAGCTACAACGAAGCAGAAATCAATGTAAAACCTGTCTTGCTAATTGTAACAGTATTTGAATGAATTTAATTCCATGGTTGAAGCCCGACGGAGATGCACAAAAGAAAACGTGAAAAAATGAACAGAGAAGTGTGAAGAGGAGTAGTTTTAATCTCAGCCGTTCACGTGATCTTAATCTAAAGGTCAAAAAAATGTGTAAAACTCTTAAGTTTTATACCTGTGTAACTTGATCCTTCCCCATATATATATATATAATATATATATATATATATATATAACCCTTAGAGAGAAAAAAAAAAGAAAATGAATCTAGGAGTATTAATGCTATTGCATTTAGGCCATGGGAAAATCATTTACAAGTTATAAATGTTGCAAATGCTTCCTACTTCATAATTCCTACAAGTAGCAAGCAATCCATAAATCCATCTATATATCCATCTCTGCTAAGGATGGAATCCTGTGAGTAAGTTAACTTCATATATATTGCCATCTTTTCTTAAGTACAATCAAAACATTTGTATGCATTCAATTATTTGAAGCATATTATTAACACTTAATTTTTGTTAATTTCGATAATTAATATTGAAAAAACCAAAAAAAATATTGACACATGTTAGTTTATTCTCTCGTCTTAGATTAATTTTGTTAAATCATTTCATAATTTAATTTGTATCATGCAGATTAGAAAAAAAGTTTTTAAATTATTTTAAAAATATTAATTAAAAAAAACAAGATATTTGACTATATTATAAAAGACAAAAAAAGTGAAAATCAATTTTTTTTGTGTAGTTATAAGTATTTTCATCCGTTTTATGATCTGAGATTAATTTGTTTGAATTGAAAATGATAGACGATAAAATCATCTTAACAATAAGAATTGCAAAAGTAAAAATCAATTTCAAGTATCAAAATTTGCTTCTTACATTAAATCATTTTCTGACTAAATTAAAAACACAAAAAAAACACACACACACATTAAATCATTTTATAGCGTGTTAAATTTTAGGCTGGTCAAGCTCTTAAATTTTCTTTTTTATTTTCATATAAATTTATTAAAAAAAGAAAAGGGAAACAGAAAAAAAAAATACTTTCATGATGTGCCATAAAGCCTCTCATCGAACATAGGCAGAAAACAGCACGCCACCATTAACAAACAAACACAATCAAAACCCTTTCCCTTTTTCCGAGCTCTCCCTTGCTTGTTTCTTTCTCAGCCTTTTCGTTCTTTCCTTCTTTAACGAAATTCCGATGGAAGACGACGATGAGTTCGGAGATCTGTACACGGACGTTCTCAGTCCTTTCTCATCGACATCCACGACGTCGTTTTCATCGGCTGCTCCGCAACCACACCAGCCATCTTCTGCACCTGCACATCTCCACCCTCCGATCGATCTCAATATTCAATCCCAAGACGGTGACAACACCGTCTTCGGAGCTCCACTTTCAATTCCCGCCACGCAAACCCTAGCTCCCTTTAAATCTTATCCTCCTCCTGCCGTTCCTGCCGCTGCAGCTCCGGATTCGATCCTTAACCGAGATTCAGCGCCCGAAACAATGGTTTTGGATTTTAAACAAGAACCTTCCGATGGAAAAGACGTTAAATTTGATATTGAAGAGGGAGGTGGTAACGGAATTGAGGGTATCGGTTCAGATGACCCGGTAATCCCGGGTTTAACCGAACCAGTTCGTCAGGAAGATTCTGGGAGGAACAACAACGGAAGCGATGGCGGAATCCACGGCGGCGGCGAAGTGGAAGCCGAAGGAGAAGGGGATGATTGGGATAGTGACAGTGAAGATGATCTACAGATAGTGTTAAACGATAACAACCCTGGCCCGATGGCTATGGAAAGTGGAGGAATGATGGAGGAAGATGACGATGACGATGAAGATGGGGACCCGCTTGTGATAGTTGCTGATGGAGATGCAAACCAAGGGATGGAGGAGCAGGAATGGGGTGAAGAAGGAGGGCAGCCATTGGATGGGGAGAGGAAAGAAGGAGGAGAAGCAGGGAAGACTGGAGGTGCTGGTGCCGGCGGAGGAACCTTGGTTGCGCCGAAAATTGGGTACAGCAGTCACGGGTACCATCCGTTTCATTCTCAGTTTAAGGTCAGTGTGTTAAAATGTTGATGCTGTTGTTGTTGAATCAAACAATTTGGAATCATTTGGACAAAAGTGGGGCTTTGTTTGTTATATGCCCCAATTGTTTGATGAATGATTAGGTTTATTAGAGTTATTGGTTTGTAAACTTTGTACAGAATGAAATTGATAAATAACAGTTGTTTTTCTTTTTGTGGCAAAGTGGGGAAGATTTGAGCGGAGATGAAATTGCGATGCTTTTTGTTTTTATATTATATTTGAATATTGAAGATTTTGCGAACATCTGATGATGCTTGTGGTAGGATCAGAAGCACGTCTATCAATATCATCTTGCAAATATTTCTTCTTCACTCAGATTTCTTATTTATTTCAAGGGTTAAAAATTTTCCTCGTATTGTTGGCTAATGCAATACTAGCCTCTAAGACAGGGTTATATGATTCATCTTTTTCCGGAGAACATGAAAAAAGGTTTTGGTCATAAGTTTTGATTTTTGAATATTCTTTGGCACATTAATTAAATTTTTCAATAGTAAAACCCCTGCATCTGAGGTACACAACTGCAACTAAGGTTAATGTGCTTACTGGTGTAATCTCTTGAGATATCCGTTGATCTTTCATGCATCTCCTACTCCAATAATTCTCTGTAGGAACTGTTGAAGATGAACAATTACGTTACGCACTATTTGTTTATATGTGCTTTTAGTAATTTGTGCTCAATAGCAAATCCAGATACTTAAGCAAAGAAAAGTGCAAAAACCTATTGGTAAACCATATGAAACTGTAGAGAGTAACCTTATACTTGGCAAAATTGAACGCACAATGTTTTCTGTTGCTTGAACTGAAAGATCGACAGCTAACCTCTGCTGAAAATGTGCATCACCTAATACTTGTTACAAACCATTTTTAAACAACAGTTAATTTGATTTACCTAATCATTTTCATTGGTTGCATCACAGAGTTTAAGTTATTTCCAGCTTGAGATTTGTCATTGTAATTGACATTTGGGTTGCACGTGTTTGTACTGTAACTTCTTCCTTGTCTATTTTCTTATTGGCTATTCATGTGTCACTTATTCCTTCTTCCAGCTATCTTCATTACGTTGTTAGCTCTATTTTATGATCAGTGTATCCTTTGATATCCTTGTTTCTTGATTTGTATGTTGTCTTGGTGCATGTTATAAACTGCATTTCTCATTTTCATTTGGCTTAAAAAGTTTTTGATTTACAAATCTCTTGTACTTAAAACTTGATATTTGGTGGTCTTTCCTTTCTAAAATGATGCAAAACAGCAAAAGTTGACCTTAGTCTTGAATGTGTCAGCCAATTGAAAGTTTATTTTAAGAAGCTGCACATATGTCGCGGTTCTGTTCATCTGTTGTAAACTGTTAATTTTATAGCAGAAGGGAAAAAAATTGCATGCTGGATGATCATGCCATTTCTTTTATTATGGCCATATGCTGCTTGTTCACCTTGGTTTCTGATTAATGTTGTGATCTATTTTCTGCTAAATGCAGTATGTAAGACCTGGTGCAGCACCAATGCCTGGAGCCACTGCAGGTGGTCCTGGAGGAGCCTCAGGTCAGGTTCGTCCACTGGTGGGCGCTATGGCTGGTCGCGGTAGAGGTGATTGGAGACCACCTGGAATGAAAGCTGCTGCTTCCATGCAAAAGGGGTTCCATCCTAGTTTTGGAATGACTGGTTGGGGTAACAATATGGCAGGTCGAGGTTTTGGCGGTGGGCTGGAATTCACACTTCCTTCTCACAAGTAATTTCTTGTTTTTCTATAATTATGTTGTTGTTTAATGTAAGCCAATATGAATTTTGTTATACTAAATCCATTTTATATTGTGGCTTGTAGAAGCTGAAAATAGAGACAAATTGTTTGTTGCAGGATGCCTTTTGGCTTCTGTCAAACTTTGTTATGTTTCATTCTTCCAGTATCATGTGCATCTTTTAATCTCATTGTTTGGTTTTGCCTGACTAATCTTTGATTAATCCCTACATGATTCCAGGACCATATTTGATGTCGACATTGACAGTTTTGAGGAAAAGCCATGGAAATATCCTGGTGCTGATCTCTCTGACTTCTTCAACTTTGGTCTAAATGAGGATAGCTGGAAAGATTATTGCAAACAACTGGTAATTATTAACTGTAATGATACATTATTTCATTCTTGTGGGAATTAAGGTCTAAGAAGGTTGGATTTTAAAATCTTGTAGGAACAACACCGATTGGAGACAACCATGCAAAGCAAAATTCGCGTTTATGAAAGTGGGCGAACAGAGCAGGTAATTAGCTGAAAAGTTATTTATGTGCAACAGTTAAGTGTATGGATTTACGGTGTGAATTATGATATCGCTATTAAGGGTATAATTGCCTTGCTTTCTTTTAGGATTATGATCCAGATTTGCCTCCAGAATTGGCAGCAGCAACTGGGCAAGAGGTTCCAGCTGATGGTGCTCGTCTTGGAAAGTCGGATGGTGGACAAAATGACATGACAAAAGGAACTGCTAGAGTGCGACCACCACTAGTAAGCTTCAGTTTTTGGTTTAACAGTACATGAATTATAATAAAAGTCATCCTGCTAGATGTAGATTCTTCAACAGTATATGTATTCTTGGCTCTTGAGATATGTGCTTGATCTATGTCTGTAACTTCTCTTTTCTTGTTGTCCGATATCGATTAACTATTTCATTGTGAGTTTGTAATAAATAATTCCATGTATTGTGGACCTGTTGTGCTATTTTCTTTTTATCTGTTTGGTAATTTACTTTTTTTTTTTAATTATTGTACCAGCCAACTGGGAGGGCAATACAGGTGGAAGGTGGTTATGGGGAACGCCTCCCCTCCATTGATACTCGGCCACCTCGTATCCGTGATTCAGATGCAATCATTGAGGTTAGGTGCCAAACCTTGTTTCAATTGCACTTAGCCCAAGTTCATTTGGTATCTATTTGCTGCTTGTGCTAAATTTTTTAACTCTTAATTGTGTAAACAGATCGTCTGTCAGGATACTTTAGATGATGATTCCTCCACAGGCAATGGTGTTGTAGACCGAACAGAAAATGATCTGCCAAGGGAGGATCTTATAGGAGATCTTGCATCTAAAGCTGATGTTGCACATGAGGATACTGAATATTCTGATGGTTTTCCAGATTCATATTCTAGTCGAAAGGAGCTAGTTGGAAGGAGAACTATGAATTCTGTTCATAGAAATGTGCCTGAAGAAAATGGGATTTTGCCCTTTTCTGCAGAAGCTTCACTTCCATATGGTCCTGGATCTAGGGGTCAGAGTCCTAACTTTGGCAGCCCTCTTGTTGAGAGGTATGAAGCCACCTTGAATCAATTTATTGTTCTTTCTTTTGGATAAGTTAATCGTATCATATAATATCATGTATATCGTTGCTTTTTTGTGATCGTAAGCTACTTCAAGTAGAGTGGTGAAGCAGAGGTCCACCTCAAACACGACCCTAAACTTGATTAGTTGTGGTTGTGTTGTTCTAAATTGTGCACTTTTCCTCTTGCATCTTTCAAGTATAAAAAACAAATGCATGATGTTGTGATAAACTGATAACTGATTCCTGGAAGAAATACTTTATAGTGAAATGGATACATTAGTTGCTATGTTAAGAAGTTTAACTATAACTATGCTTGTCTTCACGTGCCTTGAGAAATGATGAAAAAACTTGGAGGATTTTGAGTCATAAAATTTGATGGTGTGGAAATTTTCTATTTATCCGGAGATGAGAAATAAATGTGAATCAAGATGGCCATAGTGTAAAATGATGAAGTTGGTTGCAGTTCCTCATTATCATTAACTGATCAAAATTTTGTCCTATTTTACTTGTTCTCCATAGGTCTAATTGATGGAGATGCTTTTGCCTTCTTTGACTTATTTAGCTGTAACAATTTTCATCTTTGTTTGTTTTCTTTAAGCAGATTAATTATTTTTGATTAGTTTTATGGTTTCCTTTAGCTTGATGTTTTAGTTTATTATTTAGGTGGTAATACTACATCTGCATTCATTAAATGCCACTAACCCTCTTCTTCACACAGGCATCGACAAGGAAGAGTGCGTGAGCGATCCCCTGGCATGACACCTATTCAGGGTAAACGGGATAAGTTCAGGGATGCCCATGAGGAAGAATCTGTTGAAAGCATGGATGGTAAATCTCCTGTTATAATTAGAGATGCCAGGGGTACAAGTGTAGAGCGTAAGGATGATGTCAGTGATGAGCTTGAGATGGCTGATGGAAGCCCTGTTACAGAAAAAGATGAGATGATAAATGAGACCCATAAAGATGAGAATTCACTTAATCCCATGAAAAATAAAAAAATAAGTTCTAAAACGGATCAACGGATGCTTCAAGAACTTGATGATGATGACGATTCTAGGGCTGCAAGAAGTAGTGAAAACAGCAAAGCAAGATCTTGCAGCAGCAAAGATTATCAGAAGTGGCGAGATGGTGCTGAGGAGGAAGTTGTTCAAGGTGGACGTTCTTCTCGCATTGGGATTGTCAAGAAGCATCTTCCTGAACATGATCAGAATTTCCGGAGAAAAGGTCGTGATGGGAGACATGAGATTGAAGGAAATCACACGGTAGATAAACCAGGAGAGGATTCTTATCCTCTTAGAGACTTTGATACTAATTTGCAGACTAAAACAGAGAGTTTTGATAGGCGAAGGGAGCGTGACAACCCTGATGGTACTTTGCAGCGGAGAGAAGATGATCTTTATGGCAGAAAAAGTAGAACTGAGGACTTAAGGAAGAGAGAGCATGATGATGAGATGGGTTCTAAGAACAGGGCTAAGGTTCGAGAAAGTGAAAGGAGTGACAAAGATGATTATCCACCTTCGAGAAAACTGTTGGATAATGGAAAAGTTCCTCATGATAAGGATGTCAGTGCAAGACACAGGGAAAGAGTTGATAATTTGAAGAGTAGGCATGAACCAGCTGATGATTACCACATCAAAAGAAGGAAAGATGAAGAATATCTGAGGAGGGACCATGGAGACAAAGAAGAGATCTTGCATGGACACAGAGAATCCAGCAGCAGTCGCAGGAAGCGAGAAAAGGATGAAATTTTAGACCAGCGTAAGAGAGATGAGCAACAAAGAATTAGAGACAATTTTGATGAACATCATTCAGTTCGGCACAAAGATGAGGTCTGGTTGCACAGAGAGAGGGTTGAGAGGCAGCGGGAGAGGGATGAATGGCATAGGCCAAAGCAACCCTATGAAGAAAGTTTATCAAAACGGGAGAGGGAAGAAGGACGAGGTACTGCAAGGAGTGGACGTGGTTCAGAAGACAAAGCTTGGGTTGGCCATACCAGGGCAAAGGATGAATATAAAGGTTCTGAAAAAGAATACCAACTCAAAGAGACAGTACGGCACAGTGAACAGGTGAAGAGAAAGGATCGGAATGATGATGAAAGTTTCTCACGCCATAGAGGGCGTGAAGATTCTTATGCACGTGGACACCAATTTAGCAATGAGGAGAGAAAATCCAGGCAGGAAAGGTCAAGCACGCGGAATGACCATGCTGTTAATGCTTCAGATAGCCAAAGGGGGCATGAAAAGAAACATAAAGAAAACACTAGGAAGAATAGAGAATCTGAAGGTGGAGATCCAATCACTTTGGCTTCTGCCAAGAGAAATCAAGAAGATTTAAGTCACAACAATGAAACGGTATGTTTCATAGACTCAAGGACATAATGTTTCTTTAGTAATAGAGAGAAAAATACCACAGCAATTTTCTGGAAAAGAGCCTATACACATGCTTATATAAAGATAAATATTCTATTGAAAGTTGATGCAGTCTCTTCAAAATTAGAGATTCTGGTTTTAATTACTTGATCCATTAATGTCTTTGAGATATCTGCCTTTAATCAATATATATCTGTTAAGAGTTTATAGGACCGTGTGTGTGTGGTTACCGGCACAATCCTCATGTCCAGACATTTACTTTTAGATTGAGAGTAATTTAAAAGTTCACAATTCCTGGAATTTTTTTGCCAAGCAGATATGTTTTGTCATTAGGGTAGATACCTTTTATTTGAGCAGGTGTTTTTTTTTTTTTTTTTTTTTTAAATTCTGGTCCTAAGCATGTGTTGAGAATATACTGAGTAGTGTTAGTCTCAAGGTTGGATGGGATCAATCTTATCGTCCTGGTCATTAGCTCTATTGTCTTTTCCATTTTTTTACAATGCTCCATCTGGAACACACCATTCCATCACAATTTCAATGATCACGCAATCAGTTTGGTCCAAGTTTCAGGAAGCAAGGTTTAAACAGACTCATTATCTCCTGTCAAACTTGGTGTGATTTTGTTGCTATCAATAATTTGCTGCTGTTTATAAACCTTGGCACCCTGAACATGAATTTTCTGTTTATTTATTAGTAACTTGTTTTACAATTGTAGTTGGTTGCATCATCTTTTTATCAATTTTGAGACTTGCAAAGTGAATTCTTTAAAAAGTCCTGCTGTTTGGGTATGAATTTAATAGTGTATCAGTTTGACCTTGTGGCGTTGTTTGGATTGAGGAAAGGGAATGGATAGACCTTTCAACTTTTCATTTTGGTAAACCCCCCAAATCGGGGGATTTGAAGGGGAAGGATTCCTTGGTAAATCTTCTTGCACTCTATAGACAAAATTACTCTTATTTTAACACTTCATTTTAATATGTAAAGGTGTTGTAGTTTTAAAACAAATCAATAATTTATCATTGACAATGAACTTGATATCAAATTACATGATTTAATTTGAACATGATGGAAAGTTGAGATTTGAATTTGACGAGTGGTTAGCACTTTTGTTTTTGGACTTTTCTTGCCATCAGAAAAGACAGTTTATTTAATTGCTATTTAGGTAGGTGTTTAAGTATGTGAACCCTTCTCAAGTAATGATGAAATTGCCCTGCTGCAGAACTCATCCATTAACGTTATTATAATTATAACAATAATAATTGCTATTATCGTTATTATTATTATTACCTTTTGCCTTGGTTAGGGCTTGAAAAGTGATGAGAAGAACGAGAACCCATCACACTATAACTCTTCCAGAAAACGTAGAGAAGATGCTTCTTCAGATGATGAACAGCAAGAGTCAAAACGAGGGCGCTCCAAATTGGAACGATGGACAAGCCATAAGGAGAGGGATTACTGTATCAACAGCAAGTCATCAGCTTCCTTGAAGTTCAAGGAGATTGAGAAGACTAATAATGTGGTATCTTCAGAATCGAACAAAATTCCAGATGAACCTGGCAAGTCAGTTGAGCCTGCAGAGAACCATCATCCATTGTCTGAAGATAAAGGTGTTGGTGAGCCAGAGATCAAAGATGCTGATACAAGACCATTGGAGGATCGGCACCTTGACACTGTTGAGAAGCTGAAGAAGCGAAGTGAGAGGTTCAAACTTCCAATGCCAAAGGAAAAAGATGCCCTGGCAATAAAGAAGATGGAGAGTGAGGCACTACCTTCGGCCAAGAGTGAAACTCCTGCAAATTCAGATATTAAACAGGAGAGGCCACCCCGAAAACGAAGGTGGATCAGCAGCTAGTCGTGGAACAAGTCACATACATTTTTGCTGTGTTGCGAGGTTTACAGGCTCTGATTCAACTATGGAATCCCAAAGGTCCTTTCATGCCATTTTGAAATGGCTACTATAGTGTTCCAGAGATGGGCTTGTACCTCAGTTAAAAGACATATCACGCATGATGTTATGACAATGCTGCCGTCATGTACTTTTTCTCAATACTATGTGTAAATACTAGAGAATGTAACATTGAACAGGTCACAAATGGTGGCACATATTCCATTTGGTGTTAAATTGAAGTATGTTGCTCAGATTGTTTAATCTGGGTGTGATGAGGGTCACACTCGAGAGAAGAAACTTTGGTGACAGGGTCCTTTCTTTCTGGCCTGTGTAGAAGAAGCTGACGGCATCAGAGGTGAGGAACTTGTTTTCTTGCTTACAGCTTTCAACTGTGATAGCATTGGTAGGTTGAAGAAAACGGTGTGAACCGGTGAGCAGATGAGATGCTTTCCATTCGCATTGGCTAGAGAAGGTGCATGGATGAATGATTGCCACCATTACTTTGTAAAACCTACCTTG
Organism: Heritiera littoralis; assembly: GCA_031772115.1. Classification (NCBI taxonomy): domain Eukaryota; kingdom Viridiplantae; phylum Streptophyta; class Magnoliopsida; order Malvales; family Malvaceae; genus Heritiera; species Heritiera littoralis. Next base: position 1,919,264 of record JAPDPK010000003.1, read on the forward strand.
TTTAGATTTTATCAATTTTCTCCTTGTTTATTTCTGTTTTTCTTACATTTTCTTATTCGGCAACTGGTACGGAAAGCTTGAAGGCTTAAACATGATGTTGAGAGCTCTCATTGTACTTGAGAAACAAGTTTACGGAAAAAATGATTGAAAGAAATAATTTTCGATTCATTTCCTTCCAAATTTGAGTGTTCAGTTTTCCTATTCCATTGTAAGACGATCAATAAAATCTATCACAGAATCTTGGTAAATCGTACTGATGATCAAGATCCAACCGAAGTAAAACCAAAAAAAAAATGTGGGTTGTGCAGGTGAAGTTGTAAGTGGACTGGAAAACGTGGGCTCATGACTGATGATCCACACAAAGCGTAAGGATTAACGAATTTGGGTTTAGAAAGCCCAGTTCCGTTGAAGTGTTGAATGCACCATTGAAGGCTAGCAATATCAATATCGACTCCGATGAGGGGAGGAGAAGCAGCCAGTCAATCTTCTTCCATCTCTTTTATCCCTCAAAGGTAACTTACATGAACACTATAATTTTTCGTTCTCTTTTAAGTTGGATTCGCTGCTAGACACTATATAGTGTTATTTTGCATTGGCTTGTAAGAAATTAGGCTCAGCAGCCTAATGCTAGATTTCATCCATGGTAAATATGCAGCAATCAAATTGGTAGTTTTCATAAAGGGAGTTTTTGTTACTATAATTTTCTTTTTCTCTTGTTGACAAGATAGATTGGTTCTTTACGCTTGTTTTTGCTGGGTTGTTGGTTTTAATGCATGTTTACTAGTCCAATTGAAAGGGATTGCATTTCAAGTGTTCGATCTTTTTTCCCACTGAATTCAAATTGTTGAGTAGGCTTGTATTTCAGGCAGTTTCAGGGTTCAGCATAGAGATTAGAAGTGACAATTTGGGCTGTTTTCATTATCTTTTATGCTCTTTATTCCTCGTTGATCTGTTATTTTTGTTCTTATTTATCTTCTAACATGATTTTTTTTCCTTTTCCTCAGATACGGTAAAATTTTCTATCGCTCTTGTGAAATCTTTATTCATTGGTTTCTGGTGCTCAAAGTTATACGTGTTTGCAGTTTTCTTGCAAAATCCCAAACCGTAGGCTAATATTCTTCATGTCTCTGCGGAAGCCCCCGCTCCCTAGAATTCTTCTCCATGATGTCTCTTGCATGAGAAATGCCCAACAAATCTTGCGACATGTGAACGTCTCTGTTCATGACGGCGGAGCACTTGTGTTGACAGGCAGCAATGGCTCCGGCAAGACCACTTTCCTGCGTATGTTAGCAGGATTCTCTCGACCTTCAGCTGGTCAGATTCTTTGGAACGGCCATGACATTACTCAATCGGGCATATTCCACCAGTACAAGCTTCAACTGAATTGGCTTTCCCTCAAGGATGCCGTGAAAGAAAAGTTTACAGTCCTTGACAATGTTCAGTGGTTTGAGCTTCTTGAAGGTAAGCATGGTAAGTCCATGCCTGCTCTGGAGCTCATGGGCCTTGGAAGACTAGCAAAAGAGAAGGCAAGAATGCTTTCAATGGGTCAGCGAAAGAGGCTTCAGCTTGCAAGATTGCTTGCAATCGATCGGCCGATATGGCTGCTAGATGAACCTTCTGTTGCATTAGATGATGAAGGGGTGAGGTTGCTCGAATACATTATCGCAGAGCATAGAAAGAAGGGTGGGATTGTTATTGTCGCAACACATCTCCCAATTGAGATTGAAGATGCCATGAATTTGAGGTTGCCACCAAGGTTCCCTAGAAGGATGACTTTAGTAGACATGCTTGATCGTTCAGACATTTCATAAAACAGGCCAAATAAGATTCCGATTGCCGGTAGGTTTGACCATCACTCATCACATTGTCAGTCATATTTGAACATTCATGATGCTCCTTCCAGACGTAGAATCACCAATAATCTTGTTAGAAATCTATGTCTACCCAGTGACACGATTGAGGAACAAGCTAATTTAATATTATCAATAAATATTTACATGTTAAAATTAATTATCAAAGTATTTTACTATAGTAAAAATATAATTTTTTTCAATAATGTGTGTTATATTTTTTTGAATCTAGTTAAATTTAAATATTCACTTTTATATTATATTCATTTGAATCTAATGTATAATTATTTAATGGCTAATCTATAATAGAGTATAGAAGCTATATCACTTATACTAATGTTTCCAATTATTTTATAAAAAATCAAGAGAAATTAAAGAGATGTATAGTAGTATATTATGATATTTAGTAGGGATTATTAAATTATTTTGATTCATAAAGTTATTAATTATTATAGGTAATAGAAATAAAATGAAAAAAAATGTAATTAATTTGTGAATATTGATAAATATATTACAAAAAAACTATCATACATATTATTAAATATTTTGACTATTTCAATCCCAATTTTGTTATAGGTCATGTAAGAAGAAAATTTTATTTTCATGAGTTTTGTAATTCATAGAAATATGATTTCAATTGATTTTTATAAAGATGACCAACGCTTAACCCAAAAAACCTATATGCTCAATCCGAATCCAAATTCGATCAACCCGAATTAACTAAAAAAGTAAACGACCCAAACTTGACCTAATTCGAATCTTAATTAATCTGAACCTAAATTGATTCGAATTCAAATTGACCAAAACCCGACCTTATCTAAACCTGAAATAGATCGATTTTTTCTTGATTCAAATCCTACTTTATCTAAACCCGAAATGATCAGAACCTAAAATAATATGATTTTTCCTTAACCCAAAATGATTTGATCCAAAATAATCCAACCCAAACCCGATCTGATTCGCCTATTTTCCACCTCTAAATGAAAGTAAGAACGGTCACTCGGTTAGTATTGTCTATCACTAGGAATTGTATGAACTACTAAAATAGCATAGCCGATAAGAGAATTCTTTTTCATCATTAAATAAAAATATGAAAATGTTGAAAAAGAAACATCTTTCGCATGACATTGTCCATGGTTTGAGAAAATGAGTGAGATTATGACTTTACAATGAAGGGGGATTACACATAACAGTTATGAAAACTAAAAAGTTAGATATTAATGTTAAACATAAAGAAATGACCTTTCTATTTTTCTTCATTAATTAAATCAAAGTTTAGTTATACACTCCTACGTGAAATTAGAAAATATTATTAATATTTAAAAAATATTATAAAACTTAAAAATAAATACATTAACTTGAGATTTGCTAAAATAAAAAATGGATGAAAAATAGAATAAAAAAAAGTAAAATATCATAGGTGAAAAATAGGAATGAAATAAGAGAAGGAAATGTAAGTTAACATTTACACTTCTTTTACATTCACAGAAGTCAATTGTTCTTGAAGTTTCTATTTTATGATTTATATATCATGAACATATGGTAGTTCCTTAGTATGAATATAATACTTAATATTCGATACAAGTTATTTTATGCATCATTAGCAATGGATTGGAAATTGCAAAATAATGTTAAGGATTTTAGTACAGGAATTTCAAATTAATCACTAAGGCACACTTGTTATCTCTTTAGCACATAAGGATCCAATTCCATGGTTATCTAGCCACCAAGCAACAATGCAATTACTGATGCGTGTGCCTAACACCATTCGTTTCTATATATAAAAAAATTGATTACAACGATACTTTAACGATAAGAACTTAATTACTATGTTTCCTTTTAAATGATAAAAAAAATGGAAGCATTAAAAATGAAAAGTGTCAAGTACTCCTTATTGACATTCATGAAAAAAATGCTCATGCTCAATAAAATCAAAAGGCAAGAAACAAAAAAAAAAGAAATCTCTTTATGACTTCTTGACCATTCCTTGAAAGATGCATGCATAGGAATCTCTGGATCCTAAAATAGTCATCTGTATCCTAAAATAGTCATTGGTATCAATGCTACTTCAAATTCAGAGTAACCTCAATAACTTTCAAAATCAACTATGTATGGTTTATAGTGTTAGCGCAACCTTAAAATATCATGGCTAGTTGATTGTAAATAGAAGGCATTTTTTTACTAATGCAGTGATCAATTGGTAACTATATTCCAAATGATGATAAGCATACGAAGGCCACGTTACTTTTATCATGAAAACGCCTTAAATAGTACAAAATAATTAATGTAGCTAAGCAAGGCAACATCACAAATTACCAATAACATTTTCAACTCTGCTACCCTATCCCATTCAAAACTTCGTATTATAATGACAATTTCTTCGACAAAATTCCCCCCTTAGTCAGCTATCTGTGTTGGCTACAGCAAACTCCAAAATAGTTTTCTCATAAGATATTGGAAACAAAAAACCTTTAAGTTATTCTTTCTTGATTTTCATGTCAAATAAACTAAAGAGAAAAAACTACCTAGAGTTTCTAAGGCTCCTTTGATTCATATGTTGATGTATAGAGAAGGCCCCCAACTTCAAGACCACTTAAGTACATATTGTTTGGCCCTCGATCTTAACATCAAGACCAAAATCATTTTTCTGGAAAAGAATGTTAATCCTTTCCAAGCTTCAACAACCTTGTTCAATCAGAAAAAATAAAAAATAAAAAATCTATCATTAATTTAATTAAATCAGTTAAACGATTACAACTAGTCAAAACGAAAAAAAACCCGCCACAAGATACCAAAAGCTGTAAAATTCTACTTAGAAAATCTAAATAAAATCAATAATCTAGCTAAGAAACGAACAAAATAGAATCTTATTAATCAACCCATAAGACCCAAATATGAAAAAATCTAATTAAAATTCAATTGCATGACGCTCATAACCAATTAAATCCCTAAATAAAAAAACAAAAGTAACCAGATTGGAAACACCCAAAACCCCATCAAAATCAACCCATAAAAAATGATGCAATAAACAAAAGAAATACCACAATCGAAATAGGAAATCTTGACTCAATTGTCAAGCAGCCTTATAGATTTGGCATATTTGTTGGATCACAATCATAGGTCAAAAGCATATTCAGAGAATATAGAAGCAAAACAATGTAGGAAAAGCTTTCATTGAAAAAAAAAAAGGAAGGGAACCCAAATAATTCTTTTGATCGATTTGTGCATAAATCTCCACTGCCCATGAATTTTTCTCCCCTTTTGTTTCTTTTTCTTTGTCTTAGGTTTCAATGATGGGAGAAGCTACAAGAAAGAAAATTTAGTGTTTGACACACTGATCGTGTAAGAGGAGGAAAAAATTGAGAAAGAATGATAAAACAAAGAAAAAAAAAGATGAGAGAATAGAGGTATGGGTTACTGAAAGCAAGGAGGAACACATGTGTGATAAAGAGTAAAACACAATTATTATTTTGAAATTACCTCTCCAACCAAAAACAAACAAAATAGAACAACCAAAGAAAGGTTAAAAGTGGTGAAAGGGTGATAAAAAATGTGGCAACGGGGTATGCTGTGTAGATTTACAATTTTTATATATACTAGTATGATGTCCGCGTGATGTTGCGAGAATAAGAAGAAAAGGGAAGGAGATAAGGATAATTAACCACCTTCTAATTAAGTTCTAAGTGAGCATAACAGAAAATGTCGTCTATAAGCTTGACAACTAACAAAGCAAACTAAAACAAAAGAAAATGTGACAATAACTTGTGCAAAAGAGAAGGAAGGTTGCTTGCATCAAAGTCCACTCACTGCGAGGATACTCCAAATTCCAGCAAATAATCAAAGCGACACATTCAAAATGAAAATTAAGAAAACTTCGTCTAATCTCCCAGTGGTATGTTCCTTGCTAACATAATTAATTCTTCAAAATTTTTTTGCTAAGCTTCAGGGAAAGAAGGTTAAAGGAAACTTGCACAAAAAAAGCTGCCATACATAAGCCCAAAAAGATACTCAACAACCTTCCAACTAAATTCCAAGTAAGCATAACAGAAAATATTGCTTATCTTACAATCATCCAAATAATCCATCACAGCTATATACTTCATGAACATAGTGTTGTTTAAAGATACAAATTGAGATACAATTTTTAAATTTATACTTAACAATAGCATTAAATTGTTCCTAATGGCCCAAAGGAACAATTTGAGATACATTTTTTCATATCATAATTTAACTTTCAACAAACCATGATAATTTTTTAATCATCTCAATTAATTCACATATTAATAATTTCAATGTACTCAGAATTGCAAGATGACTATTTTATTTTTTTTAACATTGAACTCCTATAATTCACAACGATACATTCTAATCTTAGGGAAAGAAACCGAAAGCCAAATCAGACATCTCTTTCGTGTCTACTGACTTTCAAGGAACAAAGAGAAAGGATCCTTCAATAAATTTTTACCCTTTAAGCTCTTCTTCCTCATTTACATTTTATTTTAACACCCTTTTTTCCTTTTCATCTACCAACAATCTACAGTTTAATTTCACCTTAGTTTTACCCTCATCTTTCCAGAAAAAGGTCCTCAACAATCCCTAAAAATTGAATCAATTTACAAAAATTTCAATTTGTTTACTTTACCAAAGGCAAAAATGGAAGAAAAAATTAAGCAAAGCATTGCAAATCATAACAAAGTGAAAGCAGTTTTGACTTAAGATCAAACAATCAAAAGCAACTTCATAGAACATACATAACATAACAAATCTAAAAGTTCACAAAGAAAAAAAAACACAAAGAAAGCACACAACATGCTAAGGTCAGCAACTGAAAAGTAGGCAGCACCTAAAATTCTAGGAAATAAACTTAAAACTACTTGAGACATGATCCTTGTTCACATAATAAATTCTTCCATTTTTTTCCTTTACCATCAAATAAAAAGAGTGAATAGGAAATGAAACTTGCACTCACAAACCAACTACATGCGAGGCAAAAAAGATTCAAAAAGACAACAGAACAAAGAATCAAAAATAATAAACCAACGGTAAATGTTTGTCACATTCTTGGGAAGGAACAAAGCGCAAAAAAAAAAGAGAGTGGGAATTACTTGCGTAGAAAGAGAAGAGGGCTCGCTTGAAACCAAAGTGTGCAACAAAAGAATTAAACAACAACTATAAAGCATAACAGGAAATGTTTCTCACGACCTTGAGGAAGATCGAAGTAAGCAAACGGAGAAGAGAAGCGGAAATGACCTATTGGGAAGGAAAGGAACATCCTTGGAATAAGACTATACCCACTCTGATGATGTTGGGAACACTTGGGAAATTGAACAACAATAAAAAATCACCAACTAAATCAATGAGGGAAAAACAAAGGGAATTCAAAAAAAATCAATGAAAAGGGTGCTTGCTTGTAAACAATTGAGAGAACTCTCGGAGCACAATTGGTTTTTTTTTTTTCAAAGAGGAAGAAACCCAAACAAAGAAGCAAGGGGACTGGAACTGGGCTTGATGGGCTCAAGGGAAAACATGATACAAACATTGGGAAACCCGTTCAATGAGAATGGATAAAACAACATAGGAAAGGCCAAGGACAGAAAAGAACAAAGAGGATAATGAGAGAACAAAGAGGATAATGAGAGAGCAAAGAAGAAGCCACGTTGGAAGGATGATCCATAATTTCCCGTCAAGAGTGTAAGATGAGGGAATTGGTTCAAGACCTAACAGATGGAGCTGACCTAGGGAAAAATCAAATCAACCAAGGAGAGGGGGGGTAAAAACAACCGAAAATTCGATTCTTGATAGCCCACAAAGAGCATTGAGTTTTGAAGCACAATAAGAAGAAGATAGTATATTTAAGAAGGAAGAGAAGAAAGAACCAAGGAAAATCACTGTACATGACCGAATCATGTATTGGAGAACCAAAAAATTCAAAAGCAAAGCCGAGCGTGGCCAAGAAAGGGATATAGTGATACAAAGGGGAGAGGAATGGTGAGGGAGAGCATGTGCCAATTTCAGGGCATAAGATGGTAAATGCTTGCTGAAATTACTTTTGGAGACAGAAGCAAACAAAACAAACCAAGCAAACCAATGGTAGAAAGTGGAAAAATGATGGCAAAAAACGTGGCGTAATGTGGAGGCAGCATTCTCTACAACTTTTATAATATAGACTAGGCTAGACCCGCTTGATGCCATGGGCAAATCTTTTTTTTAGCTCTATTTCAAAGAAGATAATTCATAAAAAAAAATCAAATACCTTTGATTGCAGTTGAGAAACAATATGAAAACGTAACCTATGAAGAAAATAAGTTAATATTGTTTATGATTGTTTCATTCAATCATTGACTCAAAAAATCACACACACTCTCACTTAACACATCTTGGTTAATAGTTTTAGGTAAGCAAAAACAAAATCTCAACATCGAAAAGAATCATAAAGAGATCATTCTTTGATTACTTGACTTAGATTCCATGACGAGAAGTCAATAACACTATTATCTTTTTATCACATCAGCATTTCAAGAAACTTACGTCTTATAAATACAATAATTGCTTTGTAAACATGAAAATGATTATAAATTAAGAAAAGTATTTGTCGGAATGCAATGGTAGCATCAACTGATAGAAAGTCAAGATTCAATATTCTATCTAGTTCTATAAGAATGGTTGATTGCTAAAGTTTTAAGTATTCTTGATTGAAAAGAAAGGTCTGTACAACTTCAGATCATTGATGAATCCACAATTCATTGTCGTGAGAATTAAAGAAATTTGGAATAGAATGACATTGAGCTTATGTGGGTAAAAGCATCCACACAATGCTGTTACAAAGAATAGAAGAAAATTGCCATAAATTAAAGATTTAATGCCACTTAAATTAATAGCGAGTCAAAGCATAACAGGATATTAACAACAATATGCAAAAAGAAAAAATTTTGCTTGCAGTGTAGGAAATAAAAAGAGTTCTATCATGTAAACCAGCTATCAGATTATTAATGTTAAACATCAAACTCATCAAAAACACTCATAGATATGTAAATTTCAGAATTTTTAGAATTTATCATGTTAAATGAGAAACTGAAGTGAGGATTTACCTTCTCTTTGAGTAGGGACATCTACCAGTTGAGGTTGCACATCATGTCTTGTCGCATTGATCCATCAAAGAGGTTAAGTAATTTTCTGAATCCATTTACTACATCTTGAGCCATAAAGCTTACTTCTTCCATGATTCTTTTTTTACTTTGACTAGAAATGTAATCAAACGAGTGATTGGCACGTCTAAAACTGGTTTGAGCAACTTCATGAACTTTGAAACCCTAGCTTGGGTTTTCATTGAAACACAAATAATTGAAGCTTCTGGCATGCATAATTTTTAAATTACCACAATCTGTACTAATGACAAAAATGATATCTGAATCCAACTCATCAAGCCTAAAATCTTGCAACTTTTAATTTAATGATTATCTTCTACCTGGATAACATATCATATGAAAATAATATAAGTCGGAGAGGTTTAAACCAAGTATTTAATAAAACCTATGTACCAAAACCACCTTTAGATAAGCCTTATATTAATTTTGTGTGCTAATTGAATGAGTCAAATATTGAAAACCAACTTCATAAAAATAACTTAATTTTTCGAAGCACACAATCAATCACATCCAACTCTTTGCCCTCGCAATCAACAACGGCTGGGATTACACAATACTTCGACCAATGCAGACCAAAACCATAGTAGTCTCAAGATTAGCAACACTTAATCCGGCAAGAATCACTTGCTTTAGCACCCTTAATATCAAATTAAATGATCAAACCTCAAAAGAAATATCACTAAATATATTCTTAGTTTAATCAAACAATTTCAAAATTAAAATTTCAAATCGTTTAACAGAACAAACTACAGATAAACTAATTGTATCATGAAAAACAATGCGAAAAAGAAAAAGTATAGGAAAATATTTAAAACAAAGAAATAAATTTTTATTGATCCTACATCTCACCATATTTGCCTAACTATCACTCAAACTTACTATTCTTGATAGAATCAATGTGAAAAATGAACCATTATTCACACTGATTTTTTTAAAGGAAAAATTGTTGAAGTACTAAGAATTTATAGCAAGTCATCCTCAAATTGGGGGCCAATCATGTTGGATTAAGGTAAATATATTAATAACAGAAAAAATCCCATTTCAGTGACAGAAAATGCATGCGCTATGGTAGTATCTGATTCTTTATAAGACATCAAACATCGGACCACTTTCACAATAGAACTGACAACATAGAGCATCATCTAATGTCTAGAGAAGGAAATCCAATGGAGGGTGATATGTAATTAATTATGCTGCCCTAGTTTCACCGAAATTTAAACATTCATATAGTGTTTAAACTAAGATCCAAGAAACAACAACAAATTTGGATAAAAAAAAAAGAAACAACAACAAATGATATAATGGAGAAATAGTTGGTAGGAGGTGTTGTTGCAGGAAAAACAAATGAAGTTGAAGCTAACCAATAAGCATGGCAATTCTTGCCTTTAAATCAATCTAGAAACTAAAGAATCTCATCAAGATCCTCATAAACAATCTTTGGATCCAAGGCTTTCTTTAACTCTTGAACCCCCAATGACACCATAGGAACCACATTGTTGAGTATCACCTTGATAACTTTGACATTTGTGTAAATTCTTTCTCATCATTTGTATCCTTGACCTGAGGAAAATGTATTAGGCCGTGGAAGCAATCAAAACACCAATGATACTCTAGACATTCAAAATTTAAGACTTGATCCATCATCTTGTAAACCATCTTTTAGTTTAAAACACAATTCTCCCCAAAAAGTAAGGTATGCAGGTGTACACTTCAAAGATTGAGGTAAGGAAGTAAGATGAGAGCCTATTATGCTTCAAGAATTTGTAAGCCTATAGATAGTGTCACAAAATCTGTAAACAAAGAGGCGATTTCCATCATGCCTTAAGCATGGTAATCAATTTTTTTTTATTCCATTAGCTCAACACTTCAGCCCTAAACTCATTAAACCTATCATTAAGACTCTTTTCGTCATAAACTTATGTTGCAACAGTATACCTAAAATAGGTAAGAAGTTGAAAAGGACTCTTATAGAATATATTAATACACAAATGTGACACCATTGCCCTAACCCTTTAAATAAGAAAAATGAATAAAGAAAAGAAAGGAAATGGGCAGATGAGAACCGAGAGAGTGAACTGAAGGAAAGAATGAAAAGAAGAGAAGCTATAGCACTGGTCAATGAAGGAAAGGGAATCGGGAGAGGAAGAGAACTTATGCGAAGACCAGAAAATCGGTGCTAAAGGGTCAGGTATGGGGCCACTGGATGGTGGCTTCTAGTGCTAGAGAAGCTAGGTTTTCGAAAGGCTGAAGATTAGTTTGAATGATTGATGTGATTATCTCGAATGAGATTAAAAAAATAATCACTTGAATATAAGTTTTATAATAAAATATTTAAAAAAAATATAAGTTTTATAATAAAATATTAAAAAAAATGGATAAAAAATGATTTTATAAGTGGTTTTTTGGTTTTTTACAAAACTTTTTATTCTATTATTACTGTGTTCCACTAGAATGCGGCGACATCCAAACGAAGCCTGAAGCCTAACGAAGGGTGAATGAGGGCTGGAAACCAGTTTTTTGGGGCTAAAAATAGTGGACTTGGAAAGCTGAAGTTGCGTTTATTTTTTTAGGACTGAAGCCAGAACCGAAAGAGGGCGTTCGGGTTGAGCGTCAATTCTCTTGGGAGGAGAGGGAGAAGGGAGCTGAAGCTAGTAGAAATACCGATTCTCTTTCCCTTTTTTTTTTCTAATTTTTTTATTTATTGTTTTTTGATCCTCCGGCATCAATCCTTTGGATTTTGTCATTAATTATTTACACTTCAAAATCTTTGTACTTCAAAGTAGGGCTGATAACGGATCGGATTGGATCGATTTTTTCAAAAACCCGATCCGATCCGAATTAAACGGTTTTTTTGTTTTGTGATCCGATCCGAATTTATACGGATCGGATCGGATCGGTCATTCGGTTTTTTTTAATGTAATTTTAAATTTTATTTCAATTTTTTAAGGCATTTTAAGCACTTTTGGACTTTATTTTAAATTTTCCTTAGGATTTTTAATTAAATATAAAACTTGAGTTTTTAATTTAAATAGTAAAAATTACAAAATACCAAATAACAAAGTATTCAGATATTATCCGTATCCGAATCCGATCCGAACCGATTTTATTTGGTTCAGTGATGTCATGATCCGAATCCGAACCGAATTTGTCTATTATCCGAACTGATCCGATCCGAAATCCCCGGTTCGAGTCGATTTTTCAGTTTTATCGATTTTTTTTCTCAACCCTACTTCAAAAGAAAGCACACATTGACAGGACAACAATCTTTAAAAATATGAGGTGATAAATTTTTTGACAGGACTCAAAAAAAATTAAAAAGACCAAAACAATACTCGAAAATAAAGGAACAGGAAAAGTAAAAGGCACCCACAATCGCAGTCCATTTAATTCCAAGACAACAAACAATAAAAGGACAAAAATGTTCACAAATCCAATGCTTATTTGCAAAACAAACCATTAAAACAAAATGGATAGCGCGAAATGTAAATTCAAAAACGACATTTCCAAATAACGGGCAGCTCCACACATGATGAGGCTGATTGAAAGTAAAACCAAAATCACAAAAATGGCCGGCTGCAAAAATCTTTTTCCCACCAAAACAAATACCGGACGAAATACGGAAAAAATGACAAAATCGTCAAATCATTGAAGGAAGATACAGAACATGCAAACAGCATAGCTCCGTGGCGGCACGCAAAGGGCTCAACGCTTTCATCAGACAAAAGCCCAACGTGATTCTCGCGTGTAGATATGATTACCCCTCCACTGCACCGATTGGGCCCTTTCCACCGGCTCCCCACTAGTGAAAGATTCCATCGCACTAAAAATGCAATGAATACAGTTCGCACTAAAAATGCAATGAAATACAGTTTAAATCTAAGTCATGGAGTACTTTTTAATTGGTCCAATAGAACAATCTAATCACATTAATAGAAAATTTTCGGGAAATATAATAATGGGCAGATTAGGCTTTTTTTTTGACAAATGGACAGACTAGTTTTAAATCAATTTTTATTTACTTATATATATATATATTGTTGATGCCAAAAAATGATCTCCACACCCTTATTTAATGGACAAGTAGGTGGTTGTGAAGATAGTTGAGAGTTTCCTCAAATATCGGTGGAAGTAGTAATTCGCGGATGGACCCATGTCAATGAAGCACTAACGTGTATATATATATATATATATATTCTTTCATCTCTTCATGTTCTAATATTTTTTTTTTCATTTGAAATCATGTAATACAAAAACATCAAACATCTTTGTTGCATCGTAAATGTTTGATAACCCATCGTCATCATTTTTTTCTATCTGAAAATATGTATTACTGAAATAGACTGTTGTTATTTTGTAAACAATTTTTATAAATTTATAAAATAAAATACAGAAATAATAAATCATTAATGAGTTTAACACATCAACAACTTATAACAAGTAGCAATATGCGCCCGCACCAATCTAGCCTAAATAAATACAAGATGATCGGTGCTCCTTCTTCACACAATTTAATAATCAAAAACCTTTCTTTCGGTCTTTCAAACAATTCAGGGGACCATGATTCTCCAATTCATGCCATATGCCGCGCTCTTCGTTGTTTCATTTCTAATAGTTAAGGCGACGATTTGGATCAAAAACCGTCGCCAGCTTCCTCCAGGCCCGATTGCCCTACCAATCATCGGCAACCTCCACCTCCTCGGCCCTTTAATTCATCAAACTTTTCAGAAACTCTCCTCCACCCATGGCCCCTTGATGTATCTCCGACTTGGCTTGGTCGAGTGTGTTGTTGCTTCTAACCCAGAGCTTGCGAAAGAGCTTCTGAAAACTCACGAGGTCACCTTTTCTGCCCGCAAGCACACCCTTGTCATTGACCACCTTACTTATAACTCTTCCTTTGCCTTTGCACCTTACGGCCCTTACTGGAAATTCATAAAAAAGTTGAGCACGTTTGAGCTCCTAGGAAGCAGAACGCTTGGCCAGTTTCTTCCCGTTCGAACCAAGGAGTTACACCATTTCATAGGCTTTCTTCTTGAAAAGTCCAAAGCGGGTGAAACTGTGAATGTAACTCAAGAGCTGTTGAAACTAACCAACAACATCATATCACAAATGATGCTGAGCATGAGGTGCTCGGGGACCGGAAACCAGGCCGACGGGGTCAGAACCCTAGTGCGAGAAGTAACTGAGATCATCGGGGAATTCAATATCTCAGACATCATATGGTTTTGCAAGTACTTTGATCTGCAGGGATTCCGAAAGAGATTCGAGGACATTCATAGAAGGTACGATGCATTGTTGGAGAGTATTATAAGAGATCGAGAGGAAGTAAGAAAAACCAAGAAAACGAAAGGAGATGAAGAGGTAAAGGATTTTCTGGATATGATGCTTGATGTAATGGAGGATGATCAGTCGGAGATGCAGCTAACCAGAAATCACATCAAGGCTTTAATCTTGGTTAGTATCTCTGCCACAATCATTAAAAAGCGAAATTTGAAAGTACATATACTTAGATATTTATTTTTAAAGATTTGTATAACTTTTAACTTTGTAGGATATACATGATTAGTATATGTAAACTCATTTTCATAATATATATCAACTACTATATTGTTAGAGTTTATATTTAATACATTAACCATGCATATTGAGTTAATCAACCATAAAATGCTATCTTATTAATGAACAAAATTAAAAAAATATGCAGATCATTAAAAAACTTTATTGATATTTATTTTTAAGTATGTGCATCTTTTTTAACTTTGTTTATTAATAAAATGATACTTTGTCATGTCATCAATAACATTGATGATTGCTATACTTGTGAGTTGTGCAGGACTTTTTGACAGCTGCTACAGATACAACAGCGATTGCGCTTGAATGGGCTTTGGCAGAGCTGATCAACCACCCGAAGGTGCTAAGAAAAGCTCAAAAAGAGATTGATGACGTTGTGGGAAGAAGCAGGTTGGCAGAAGAATCTGATAGTCCTCATCTCTTATACCTTCAAGCCATAATTAAAGAAACTTTTCGGCTTCACCCTCCAATCCCAATGATCAGCAGAAAATCAATTCAAGAATGCAAAATTAACGGATACACAATTCCCGCTAACTCTTTGCTATTTGTTAACATTTGGGCTATAGGAAGGGATCCTAATGTGTGGAAGGATCCGTTCAAATTTCAGCCTGAGAGGTTCTTGAAATCTAATGAAGTCGATAATAATTCAAGTTTAGGGCCTATAGACGTTAAAGGCTTCCATTATCAGTTATTACCTTTTGGTACAGGGAGGAGGGGTTGTCCTGGTATTTCTTTAGCGATGCAAGAGATGCCTACTGCTCTGGCAGCCATGATTCAGTGCTTTGATTGGAAGGTGGCTACACCGAATAGCGGTGGCGTTGTTGACATGACTGAGCGGCCTGGACTTACAGCTCCCAGAGCCCAAGATCTAAAGTGTGTTCCGATTGCACGTTTCACTCCCACTCTCTTTGCAACTTAAGCAACGAGCTACTTAATAGTTTTTAATATCATATTCATGCCCTTTTATCTCTGTTATCTTCGGTGCCATTGGGTGGCATTTAATGCATGGTTAAAGTAATCTATTTTAATATTATTATTCTTTAATATGAGTAATTTTAAACTTATTTTCCTACACAAGGTATTACAAGCCACCTTGTCTTTTTTTTAAATCTTTTTCTTTTTTTTTCCAACAATCACTGTGTGATTTGTCCAAAATCTATGAGGTTTTTTTTTTTTGAAGTAGAGAAAGAAAAGGTGAAGGGAGATGGAGCTTCCCACACTCCCAAATTTTAATTCAGGCTAGAATAAAGATCTTATAAAGACAGAACTTGATATTACAACTGCAAAAACCAATTTGTTAAAAACCCTTTTATTAAGACTCAAAGAGGAAAAAAAAAACTACAAATAATTGCAAAACATGGCAAATTAAAAAAAAATCAAGCCATAAAAAGAAATAACCCTGCTCAAACCCAGATTAAAGAAACAATAGATAAAGCTGAAAAGGAAAAACCATTCTAAAAGCACTTGTTACTTGGTACAATCTCGTAAATAAATCACATTCTGTAACAAAAAAAAAATCACATTCTAGACAAATCTGAAAAGAATAACAGGCCTGATAGCTTGTCAAAACTGAAAAAGTCTTTGTCCATAGAAACTTTCTGTGGTATTGTAAAAAAATTAAAGAGCATTAGCGACTTCCAAATGTCGCCCAGGTTGCATACCAAACTTATGGCTTATATTTTTAGCTGAATTCAGTTCACACTTGCTATTATCTAGAGTCCATATTTAATGGCTTATATTTTTAGATTACATGATTATCGAAAATCAAGTGAATTGCTAGGATGACTGGTGTGAGTGAAACTTGGTTGTTCTTTGAAATGTCAATTAAGAAATAATGTTGAATATAGATACTTCTGTACCATATGTTCATTATATTCTCATAACATCTATTAAATCTTCATGCATAAAATCGCTACAAGATGTTGTAATTTGTAAAGGTGACTAACCCTAGAAAAGCTTTAACACCGGCAAACATGGAAAGCAATAAAGTTTCAGCTCAAATATCCATATCAATACCTTACCTTTTATGATCTTCGTATCTTTTATATGTGTTATTTTTAAACTGTATTACCATTGTTAGGTTTGCTTTTAATAAACAAAGTTTCAACTCCTCTGCAACAGGTCTCAATCAATTGTTAATTGTAATGTTGGGAATAAGTCCTATTAACCTCTTTTTATTGTGTGCATCTGATTTTTGTTTGTCTTTTCTTAACTGTCAGTTTCTGTCATCCTGGCTTTGTGTAGTTTTTCTTCTCTTGCTAGGCATCTTATGATATTGAATATTTTTGTATTTCTTTTTCTGATTGCGGTTTAAAAATGTACAGTTTCAGTTGATGGCTTTTTAATGTCAAAGATGTGAAATTAAACCTCATTTTTGGGAGTTCGTTTAAGGCTTCATAAATTTTCTAGAATTTTTCTTGCTTTGATTTGAATTTAGAAATTGTAAACTAGGCATAGGAGTTCTATGTCTTTTTAACTCAAAAATCATCAACAAATATGAACCATGCATGCATGCTTCAAATATGAATACGAAACTAAATTTGTTGAATAAATTAAAGGTTTAAGGTTGACTTTTCTGCCTGTAAAAAGGACCATGATGTTTATCTTAGATCGGCCTTTGATTTTGACATAATCAAAAGTATTACTTAAATATATAGTTTGACCATATCTGTGTTTTAGTTGTATAATAGTTGTAGAAGGAGCCATCTTTAGTGGATCACGACAAATCACGTACAAAAACAAAGGGGAAAGTTTTGGCATTCTTTATTGCTTAGTTGCCTTTCATTTCTTCTTTTTGATTTTTAGCAGGAAATAAGAAATTAGTTCTTTAACGAGGCTAGACCTTATTATGAGCGGATTCGGATTGGGTTCGGATTGGAACTAAAGTATATAATAATGACTTATATGCATACCTAAGTTCGGCCCGAAAATTCAGGCCTAATTTTAAGTTCATGCCCATTTTGTATTTTATATTACAAGCCCGAGCTTGGCCCGACTTACCCGAATATTGTTTTCTTTTTTTAGTATTTTAATTTTTGTTTATTTATTTTTATTTTTTAGTCACTTTGAAGTTTAATTTGATTTGTTACAATTTACATGTCAATTTTCATATTAAATATATAAAATTATGTTTACTAATCAATAATGTTTTATATACATATAATTATAATATACTTAGTAAATATATTTAAAAAAAACTTTAATTTTATTTATGTTCGGGCTGGGCCGGACCAGGCTCTGGCTTTGAAGAGTCAAGCTTGGGCCAAGCCCTTTTTTTATCGAACTTAAAAATTTTGCCCAAGTCTATTAAATACATCTTATATTTTTGTCCAAACCCAACTAATTATCAGACGGGCCTCGAGTTTGGGCAAATAGTTCGGCTCCTGAGCAGGTCTAATTGAGGCTAGTTAGGGTTCAATTTTGTAAACCTTTTAACCATATATATTATCTTGCAACTTTTCAAGGTAGAAGGAGAAGTAGAGTTCGGCAAACAAAACATATATGATTTTTTAATGGTATAGTTTGTTTTCAGTAGGAGTGGTAACTGACAAGTATCCCTCCCAAAAGTAATGACTTTAATATTCGAACTATGCCCAAATGCCTAAAAAAAATTCACTTCCACTTCTTCTAACCACTTGTTGGTCTATCACTCTATTGCTTCCAATTTTAATAGTTACTTGCAATAACTAAAAGTCTATTTGGGTACGGTGATATTAGAAACATTGTTGGTTAATGAGACTAGTTACCGTAGTGGTGAGATTGAATAGTCAAACGATGATATGTGTTTGAATGTAATCACACGGGTAGCAATGAGGTAAATGTAGTGCAAGAAAAAATTATATATAATGGAATTTATAAGATATATTTTATATTTATAAAATTTATAAAATAATTAAAAATTAATATTTATTTTATATCAATTAATATTTCTTTTATTAAATGTTTAAAAATTATTTTATTGCTTTTAAAAATAAATTTAACAAAAATATATTTTAATGAAATGAGAGGGTTAAAGGGACAATTTTATCCTTCTACTCCCCATTGGAGAGGGCTTGTTTTCCAATTGCGTATTCATTGCATCATAATTTGAAAAAAAAAATTGTACCCATTTCTAGAAAGTGTTGGATATTTTGATATTTTTAAAAAGATTTTTACCAATTTTACTTTTTATTTAAATTTTTTTTGGTATTTAATCCTTATCTAAAAATTAGTGTTTTGCTTTATCTTAAATATTGACAGATTTTATAATATTCTTTTAGATTTAATCAAAATCCTATCTTTATTTTTTCCAACTTATATGCTGATTTTATTACTATTTTATTACGATTTCTTCAAGATTTTCCGCATCTATTTTTTACTATAAATAGAGGGCTGCAGAACACAACTTTTTTACTCCAAGCAACTTTCTCTACTTCTTCACTGTTTCTTCTTTTCTTACTAAGTTAAAATATTTTTTTCCTTATTGTTCCTCCTCACGAGGATTATATTTGTTGATGAAATAATCCTTAAGGACATTGTAATTGCAGCACATCTCAAATTATTTTGCTTGCTATTTGTTCCTTCTTATTACAACATAAAGTTAGATATCAAGCATTTTCATTGTATCGTAATAGACATTTAATACCGAAGCCGGTGATTGCTATAGATCGTAATAGATATTGAATACCAAAACCGGTGGTTGTTATAACATTTAGCAACCACCAGTCGTCTAAATAAATACAAGATTATCAGTGCTCGTTCTCCAGCCAATTTAATAATTACAAACCTCTCTTTCGATCTGTCAAACAATCAAGGTGACCATGATTCTCCAGTTCGTGTCATATCCTGCCCTCTTCGTTGTTTCATTTCTAATAGTTAAGGCGACGATTTGGATCAAAAACCGTCGCCAGCTTCCCCCAGGCCCGATTGCCCTACCAATCATCGGCCACTTCCACCTCCTCGACCTCTTAATTCATCAAACTTTTCATAAACTCTCCTCCACCCATGGCCCCTTGATGTATCTCCGACTTGGCTCAGTCGAGTGTGTTGTTGCTTCTAACCCAGAGCTTGAGAAAGAGCTTCTCAAAACTTACGAGCTCAACTTCTCTGCCCTCGAGCGCACCCTTGTCATTGACCTCCTTACTTACAACTCTACCTTAGCGTTTGCGCCTTAAGGCCCTTACTGGAAGTTCATAAAAAAGTTGAGCACCTCTGAGCTCCTAGGAAGCAGAACGCTTGGCCAGTTTTATAACGCCCAGCCCGTTCATTGGGTCATTACTCATCCGTACTGTCCTCTTTGGCGAGTCCACATGGCCCCCTTAAGGCTTTGTCGTGAGGCCCAGCCCGTTCACTGGGTCACTCACAATTCGCGTCCGTAGTGACTCGAACACTTGACTTCCTCAAATGTTAAGTCACTACTAACCATTAGGCCTAGGCCTAATGGTTAGTAGTGTAACATCCTGTTACCAAATTTTTCACGTATTTCTATACAACTTTTTCGGTTGGGCTGTCTGCGATACCATTCACACTCAACAATAATGATAATCATTTATTTAACAAATACGGAATATGAAATTCTTTTCATTATTCCTTATATCCAACATCCCATATTGTCTTATTTCACTAAAGTAGCACTGTATATTTATGTCTGAAATGTAAAAGAGAAGAGACTGTACATGTCATGTGTAACATACGTTGCCCCAACGCTTGTTATGTAGCTATATCCATCTTGGAGTTAATTCTCCAACTCTGTGTCTTTTACCTGTGGAGTTAAAACAAAGGGGTGAGCGAACTACGCTTTCAGTAAAGGAAACGTATGCTGCTTTAATTAAGCAAAACTATATACCACAATTTATTTGTTTTTCCTAAAATCACACCCCGAGTAGGAAAACAGTGGATATAGTAAACCACCTCTCAATACACCATCCAAAAATCACATAATAACCAGTTTACTTTAAAATGCAGTAAACAGTAAATAGGATTTCACAAATCCGCTCAGTAAACAGAAATCAGTAAATTGAGACTAGGCATCAAACAAATCATTCCCTCATTGTTCCCCCAGGAACACAAGTAATCCGCTTTTGGGGTGCACCCGTAGGCTATCGCCCTTCACGGCTATCTCAACTAGATCAATGGCCATAATCTATAGGTGGTCCTCGAGTCCACTTGCCAAGTGACCTCGAGACCGCTGATGACTTGACGGGTCCATCAGTCCTGTGACGCCCTGAGGTGCACCCGTTGGTCCATCGACTCGAGCCATCGCCCCAAGTGGGTCACGCTACTATATGAATAACAATGCATGAACTCAGGGCCTAAAGTCTCAAAAATCACTTTTATATCTCATGAAAACCTTTAAGGGATCATCTCACCCACATTATCATTTACTCAAATGATTTAATTCCCAAAAAGGTTTAGGCTTTCTGTTTACAAAACACCTTGAAAACATTTCAAAATCTCAACATTTAAAACCTGCTCGCCCATGGTCAACTGGCCCAATATGGCTCGCCCATGGCAGCTCACCCAGTACGGAGAACTTGTGTTCGCCCGCCCAACTTTGCTTTTAAAATCAGAAAGCAAAACTGGCTCGCCCTCAGTGGCTTGGCCATTAGTCAATTCGCCCAAAAGGGTTTATATTTTCTATTTTCGAAGATATTAAAATGGCTCATTTTTCCTTAAGAAAATACCATCGAAATCTGTTCGCCATGGTCAGCCCGGCTCGCCCATGGTAAACTCTAAGGGGTGAACAAGTAATCGCTCGCCAAACTCTACATTTAAAACAAAAACACCGGCTCGCCCATTTCGGCTCGCCCATAACTTTCTTAACAAAAGGGTTCGCCCGCCCCAAAATATTATTAAAGGATTGGCTCGCCCGCTAATACCAGTTCGCCCAAAATCAAAACAGGAGGGCCAGTTCGCCCAATCATAAATAAGGGTTGGCTTTTAGCTCGCCCAAATCAGCATATAATTTACCAAACCAATGCATGTCATAAAACAAAACAATTTCTCAATATTTTCGTAACATTTTTACTCCACAGGACATGCATTGCCTTCACATACACTCCCTTACCTGGTTTAACGAAGCCTTGCTTCCTGCTCGCCTTCCTGATCGCATTTACCGAGTCTATAATTTTCGGCTGCAAAATAATTTATAAATTCCATTAATATTTCCTTTTTCAATATTTCCAACACTTTGCGAGACTTAAAATCAACTAGCTCGCCCACAAGAGTTCTTACTAGCTCGCCCAACCGAGCTCGCCATTCATCAAATGGCTTACAGGTTGGAGCTCGCCCGCCATTACTCGCCATATATTTGTGAGCTCGCCCAACATTCAACTCGCCAGGCCTACTTTAGCTTAAATGTGGGAGTTCGCCCACAATTCTTCTCGAACAATACCTTATGCATGTGAGTTCGCCATAAGGCTTTCTACTCAAAGATGGGCTTGTCTATAAAATAAACTGGTGTTGGGCGACCTCACCCACTTGAACAACAGCTTTGGCGAGTTCTTTATTTCCTACTCGCCTCATTGGCGATTACTAACTTTCAACATGGGCAATCACTATAGTCGCCATTTTCATTACTCTTACACCATTTCCATTACTTTCCTTATTCATTCTTGATTATTTTCCATTCATTCTGCTACAATTTCAACCCAGTTTCATTTTATTCCTCATCTACATTTAAGATATGAACTTATTCTATTTTTATGATCTAACAGGAATAAATCAAAAGCAATACTAAAATCATGCTTCTCATACTTGAAATCATAGAAATATATCATTCAATCTGAAGAAATCATTAAATCTCACCTTAATCAACTGCACTTCCAGCACAGATCACTTTCTGTCTCATGTTGGCCTTACTTTGCTTATTTCTTTAGCTCATTAACTATGGAGGAAAGGTTTTGCAAGCTGGTTTACTTATTTGGCCAACCTAAAGGTGAAGTTTAGTAAATCGGGCATGGTAGAAATGAGAGAAAATCAGAACATAAACATTGCAATTGCATAGCTCTCGTGAATAAGATGAATTTGGCTAAATCGGTTTTCCTCAAATGCTTCTTCTTATATAGCCATGCTAGTCCAATCAGAGCTCATCACTTGGCCTTATCCCATTTCCTTCATTTATTTCACTTCTTTCACGCATTTAATGCATAAAGAAAAGCTGCAACTCAAGATGGCGTGAAAGTCTCCCTTCCACACTCCTTTTTTTGCTTCTATTGACTTTGTTTTATACCTCAACCAATAAGGTTAATTCCTTATTGACTTTAACATCCTCTCTATTAATTGTTTTCAACCGTATAACTTACAAAGTCAATTTTGGCTGCAATGGTCACGTGCTGATTCCAGTTCCAGTTCTCCTATTCAACCAGAAACCTCAGCTCGCCCATTCTATTTCATTTTCAATTCGCCAACAATATTTAGTGATTTACAAGCTGATTTCCTTTACTTGGCGATCACAATTTATTGTTCTACTCGCCTATTTGCTATGACTCAAGCCACAAGTTGGCGATCACATGTCCTCACCCATTCGGGCAATCACCTCACACAACTAGCTGGCGAACTCACCTATTCGCCCACGCCATCGTTCCAACTTGCCATCACCATTGGCAATCTCCTACATTGCTTGCCCATTGGCAAACTGTTCCATATACTCGCCCATACGTTATTTCACCGAAATTGCTCCATTCCTATCTTAAATAAAGAAGCTTTTCCACCCAAGTGGAAATCAATATTCGTTATTTATTAAATTTCCATTTTCAATTTTATGAAATTAGAGTCTACAGTAGTGTAGAATTGGATCTTACAAGTAGTGACTTGACATTTGAGGAAGTCAAGTGTTCAAGTCACTACGGACGCGAATTGTGAGTGACCCAGTGAACGGGCTGGGCCTCATGACAAAGCCTTGAGGGAGCCATGTGGACTCGCCAAAGAGGACAATACGGATGAGTAATGACCCAGTGAACGGGCTAGGCGTTACAAAAAAACGCGCGTTTTATTGTAAGGCCCCGGCCCGTCCGCCGTCCGCCTTCACTCATCCGTATTGTCCTCTTTGGTGAGCCCACATGGCCCCCTCAAGGTTTTGTCGTAAGGCCCAGCCCATTCACTGGGTCACTCACAATTTGCGTCCGTAGTGACTCGAGCACTTGACTTCCTCAAATGTCAAGTCACTACTAACCATTAGGCATAGGCCTAATGGTTAGCATGTCTCAACATCTTGAGGAAGTCAAGGGTTCGAGACATGCGGGACGCGAATTGTGAGTGAGCCAGTGGTAGGGCTGGCCATAGATAGGCACTCACGATAAAACCTTGAGGTGGGCCAGGTAGGTCACCAAAGAGGACAGTACGGATGAGTAAAGGCGGACGCGGACGAGCCGGGGCCTTACAAAAAAATGCGCATTTTTTTGTAAGGCCTCGGCCCATCCGCCGTCTGCATTTACTCACCCGTACTGTCCTCTTTGGTGAGCTCACATGACCCCCTCAAGGTTTTGTCGTGTGGCCTAGCCCGCTCACTGGGTCACTCACAATTCTCATCCGTAGTGACTCGAACACTTGACTTCCTCAAATGTCAAGTCACTACTAACCATTAGGCCCTAATGGTTAGTAGTGACTTGACATTTGAGGAAGTCAAGTGTTCGAGTCACTACGGATGCGAATTGTGAGTGACCCAGTGAACGGGCTGGGCCTCACGACAAAACTTTGAGGGGGTCATGTGAGCTCACTAAAGAGGACAGTACAGATGAGTAAAGGCGTACGGCGGACGAGCCGAGGCCTTACAAGTTTCTTCACGTTCAAACCAAGGAATTGCACCATTTCATAAGCTTTCTTTTTAAAAATTCTTAGGCAGGTGAAACTGTGAATGTAACTCAAGAGCTGTTGAAGCTAATTAATAACATTATATCACAAATGATGCTGAGCATGATGTGCTCAGGGACCGCAGACGGCAGACCAGGCCGACACGGTCAGAACTCTAGTGCGAGAAATGACTGAGATCATCGGGGAATTCAATATCTCAGACTTCATATGGTTTTGCAAGAACTTGGATTTGCAAGGATTGCGAAAGAGAGCTGAGGACATTCATAGAAGGTACGATGCGTTGTTGGAGAGTATTATAAGAGATCGAGAGGAGGCAAGAAAAAACAAGAAAAGGAAAGTAGATGATGAGGGAAAGGATTTTCTGGATATGATGCTTGATGTAATGGAGGATGATCAGTCGGAGATGCAGTTAACCAGAAATGATATCAAGGCCCTCAATCTTGGTTGGTACTCTCCGTCAATCACAAGCTGTCGTTTCATTTAAAAAACAAAATTTAAAATACATAAACTCATAATTTAATGATATTTATTTTTAAATGTTTATATAATTTTTAACTTTATTCATTCATAAAGTGAGAGTATTTGATTATGTGATATTGTATAGATGCTATACATTATTACTGCATCAACTATAAACTTATATTCATGTTGCAAAACTACTAGTATTGTACTATTAAAGTTTTTTATATTTGATATATTAATAATGTACAATATTTATACATTGTCAATTAACCATAAAGTATTACATCATTAATAAACAAAGTTAAAAAAATGACCAACAAATGGTTGGAAGAAGTGAAAGTAGATTTTTTTCTCAGACATTTGGACAGGATTCGAATCTTGGAGTTATTACTGTTGAGAGAGCTTTACCGTTTCCACTCTCAGCTTGAACAGGATTAATCTCATACAGTAAAATAGATGAGGATACTTGTATTTACACAAAAAAAAAGTTAAAAAATATGCAAAGCATTAAAAATAAATTAAAAACTTTTTTGATATTTATTTTTAAATACATGCATATCTTTTAACTTTGTTCATTAATAAATGATATTTTGTGATTGACCAACAGTTTATAAATGTAATATATTGTAAGTGCATTAAATATATAACCACAATTTTAAAAACTTATTTGGCTTAGAAAAAAAATATAACCACAACTTTAAAATTTGAATTTAAGGTCATTTTGAAGAAATTTGACCTGTTTAAGACAGACAGCTAGGAGAGACAAATCGGAGGGAGAGGGTAAAGTAAAAGAAGGAAAATTTTTTCTTTTGTTTTTTAATTTACTTCTTAGTTCTTTTCTCTTTATCTTCTATCTTAATAAATTTAGAAAGAATTCTTTTCATATGTTTTTTGTTATCGTCCTTATGGATTATTGATAATCTTAAATACTTATTAGGATTATTATCCAATATATATTAATAGTAAAGTTCTTAACTCCACAAGCAGGTAAAGATAGTGACACATACTTTACTTTATTTATTTTTTATTTATTTAATATTCTTAAGTGGTATATGTTATTATCTTAACTTCGCATATGGAGTCTAAAAATTTCATTGATTGCGTATTGAATAATAATTCATCTTATTATTAGGGTCAAATGAAATTTATCACTATAGTATAATTTTTTTAAAATTTTGTTACTAATTTTTTTTTTAATTTTGTTAAGTTTCAAATAAAAATATAAAATATTTTGTTAATACAAATAATAAATTTTTATAAATTTTATTATTTTATGTTTAAAAATTAATACAATAAAAATAGAATTAACCTCTAAAAATTTAATATTAACTCATCAGTGATAATATGAATAATTATTTAATATATTTTCAATAATATTTTTAAACTTCATAAGTAGTACTAAACTACCTTTAGTCAACAACGTTGATGTTTATTATACTTGCGAGTTGTGTAGGAGTTTTTAACAGCCGCTACAGCTACAACAGCGATTGCACTTGAATGGGCTTTGGCAGAGCTGATCAATCACCCGAAGGTGCTAAGAAAAGCTCAAAAAGAGATTGTTGCAGTTGTGGGAAAAAGCGGGTTGGTAGAAGAATCTGACAATCCTCGCCTCGTCTCCAATACCTCCAAGCCATAATTAAAGAAACATTTCGGCTTTACCCTCCACTCCCAATGATCAGCAGAAAATCAATTCAAGAATGCAAAATTAACGGATACACAATTCCCGCCAACTCTTTGCTATTTGTTAACATTTGGGCTATAGGAAGGGATCCTAAGATGTGGAAAGATCCGTTCAAATTTCAGCCTGAGAGGTTCTTGAAATCTAATGAAGCCGATGATAATTCAGGACTTACAGACGTTAAAGGCTTCCATTTTCAGCTGTTGCCTTTCGGTACAGGGAAGAGGGGCTGCCCTGTTATTTCTTTAGCGATGCAGGAGATGCCCACCACTCTGGCAGCCATGATTCAATGCTTTGATTGGATGGTGGCTACGCCAAACGTTGGTGGCGTTGTTGACATGACTGAGAGGCCTGGATTTACAGCTCCCAGAGCCAAAGATTTGGAGTGTGTTCCGGTTGCACGTTCACTCTCTTTGCAACTTAAGCTGGCAGGGCTAGGGGGCTACTTAAATAATTTTTAATATCATATTTAAAGGCATGGTTGAGTACTACTCGATAGATCTGTAGTGCTAATCTAAATATTTATATATGTATAGATGTAAGCGTGCACGTTAGAGTTTAAATTCGGCTATTGCTGAATATTGTTACCATCAGTTTCAATTGCTAAGTTTCAATCTACTTTCTAGATGCATATTTGTGGCAGCTGACATAGATAGTTTTGTGATTGTCGTGTGACATATCGCGTATATAATACAAATAAAAATTAGTATCATTTAACAAATTTAGATTTAATTGTATGATTTGAAAAAATTGGGGATTTATTTATAGTAAAATAAAAATTTATGAAGTGATTTGCATGTAATAAAACATAAAGGGTTTATATGCATTTTATACAAAATGTTAGAGAGTATATTTATCTATTAAGCTTATTTGATGCTATGACATTATCTATGTGCATTTAATTTGTTTTATGAATACAACATTGTTGTTTACTAGTTTTTGTCTAGTGATTTTGTAGAAACCAAAAACTTGGGTTAAGATGATGCAGTGGCAGATCTTGACCCTTAATTTTGAGGGGACCAACTAAAATTTAAAATGATATATATGTATGTATGTATGTATATATATATATGTATGTATGTATGTATCTATACTATATTATTTTTTGTCTTCGAGTGACCATTGCTTGACATGTGTTCTTTTATTTTTTTTTCTCTCAACAACTTTTTTTTAGTTAAGTCCTCAACATATTTTTTACATGGCTCTTTAACTTTTTTTAATCCGCTCTTCTAACCTATTTTTAGTTTTCTAATGTTTTTTAGGTTAAACCCTCTAATGTGTTTTTATTTTCTAAATTATATTCTTTCGGATATTATTGTTGGAAAATTTTTTTAACATGATAACCATTTTTGTGAGGATAATTTTTAAATTACAAAAAAAAATTAACGCTCTAATATCTATTTATTTTTAATTTTTTTTATCTATATCTAGTAAGATATTATTGCATGAGAAGAAATTTGAACATGGTGCATTTATTTAAATTTAAAAAAATTAACAAATATAAAAAAATAATTACATTAATTAAAAATTGAAAAATCCAAAATTGATAATAAAACAAGAAAATAAATAACTGTTGGATTATGCCCTTAGAACCATTCATTAGATGATTGACTTTGGCATTTTTATGTATCATGACATTTTTATTTATAGTTCATTATTATATTTATCTTATAACTGCGTAATATAATCTTATATGATAATGTCCTTAGAATAGTAATAACACACTATTCTTAAAATATCCCTAGTCAAGTATTATTGTGAACAAGGATAACAATGATACGATAAGACTAGTATGTGGTTGACTGATGACCATCGTCATGGATATAGGATATCAAGTCATCACATAGGTACATGTTAGAGAACTATGTACTGGATCGACCCTCCATGAGAACGCTACATAGATTGTTATATGAGTGTCATAAGCGATTCTCATAGTGATGATGGTGTATGTGATCCTTTGACTTGAGATCATCAGAGATCCCAACATAGAGAATTGCATACTTTAATGCTGCTAGATGTCATTCGTAACAGGATGGACTATAAAGGTAGTAATTGGGTATGCCTCGATCTATGTAGAGGGATGTTGAGTGATCAAGATAGGATTTATCCCTCTTATATAACAAGAGTGATGTCTTGGGCCCTTTGATAGAGTGAGACTAAAATGCATGGCTGTGCTCAAATAAGTCAATATGAGATATTGATTTTATTTGTTTAATTAGTCTACTCAGGAATCAAGAAACGCTGATTAGACTATACAAGTGTGACACATTCCATGACTTGTGTCTAATCAAGACATAAAAGGATAAAGGGATTAGACTACACAGTAACATTTATCACGAGTAAGGTTATGTCGAGTCATTGACATTCTCGTTACATGGGTAGCAATGATGTGTTGCTAGATACCGCTCATTGCCTGTGACAATTTTGTCATTGCCATTGTTTTGAGAACCTATTGGGTCGCACACTTAGAACGGATCAATGAGGAGCTTAATTAATCCTATTGAATTGGATTAAGGATATAACTAATCCTATTCTGAATTGGATTAGGGATATAACTAATCCTATTCTAAGTAGGATTAGAGTTCTGTTTGGCAGTAAATTTTAGGGTAAAATTTACTGCCTATAAAAAAGATGTTTTCTGAAACATAGCCACACAACAATTAGAAAACAGAAAAGTATTCTTTTAATCGAAGCTAGCAGTTCGGTTATAAAGAATCAAAACGCTCCTTAAGGCTTCTGATCGTGAGACGTTCAAGAGTCGTGAGATCCGTTCGTGTGGATACCATAGAGGCAGGAACGAAAGGTTGTTGCTTGTGACTCGACCAACGACAGAAATCAAAGAAAACTTTAGGTAAAATCTCGAAACCCTAATCAGGCAACTCTCCGAATCAATCCTGGTGGAGGCCGAATGATTTAAATTCCGCTGCATGTATGTTTCGGTTTCCTTTAATAACAACGGTTTAAATTAATGATTATTTATTTCAAAGTGAGTTATAGTTATGCGGTTATGTCCTCTAACTTATTTTTAACTCTTTATCTTTTTTTTAATAACCATCTAATCTATTTTTATTTTACATTTTTAATTTACACTGGATCCAATATTGTTATTAAAAAATCTAAATATAACACATAATCATTTTTACAACAATGATTTTAATTTTTAAAATAATAATAAAATAATTTTTTATTTTACATCTACCATTGCTTGCCACGTGGCAAAGCCTTTTTCCTATTATTGTTTTATGGTATTACTTTATATTTTTACCTATTTGCTTCTACTACTTGCATATATTTTGTTTTCGAATAAAAATTATTAATGTATGAAAGGGTTTTTTCACCTCTAACTTTTTCAGGTAAAAAAATATTTTTACTTTACATATTGTACTTTGGAGTAAATATAAATAGTTCAATTAGTCATTCTTAAAATAAAAATGCTTATAGATGAGTTTAAAACCTTGCACTTAATTAACAATATGAACAGAGCATTCTTAGCTAATTTTTCTTACTTTTTTGTTAAATTGTCTGAATCACTGTGTCGTATATATATTTTGGTGCTCTTACTTTTTATTGTTGTTGCATCATTATCTTAATTTGTTTGTTTTTAGCACAAATTATCTGTTTGTCATACTATTTAACTTAAGTATTGTGTATTTTTTTAATCCAAGATGATTCAAATTTCTCAAAAAAATTATTTTTGGACATTTTGTTTGATATATAAACTCTTTCCTTAGTAAACATGTTTCTCTTTTGTACTAAACAATACGAAAAAAATAAATATTTTTTATGACCAACAACCCTTATCTAATAATCAATTTTACTAACTTTAAGAATTGCAAAATAAAAACAAACCTACAGCATCGCGTGGTTTAGGGACTAATCTAAGCTTATCACTTGCCACAATCTAAGCTTATCACTTGCCTCCATAGGTGATGTAATTTAAGATATGAGAAGATCCCAAAACGAGATGTTTTTTGATTTGGGACTAATCTTCGCTTACATTGTGTGACTAACGCTGACCTAAAAGAATTTAATCGTTAAGTGGAAGTTTTGGTCCTTAATTATGATGAATCTAATATATATTATATTATAAGGTACATAACAAATATGGCAAGATGTTTATATAGATGCTTTGTTAGACATTCTCTTTTAGTGACAAATAAGCATCCATTAATTTGTGAATTAAAACAACCAATGAATGCTTCCCCACCTTTCCACTTTTCTAAAATTTCTCTATTTCCTACAACTTCTCAATCTTTTTAATAAAATTATTTTAAAGTAATTTTAAATACTATCTAATCCAAAAAATTTAAAATATATATAATTTTAATATTATCTTTTTGAAAAAATAAATAAAATATTAATTGATATTTATTTATATTTATAGAACAAATAATTTTAATTTGAATTTATTTAAAAAAATATTTTATTAACTAAACTTAAAAGTATAAAAGTAAGCTATCAATATAATGTATATTATTTAAATATTTAAAATTATTATTTTTCTAAATAAATAAAATTCATGTATAAAACATATAAAATTACAAAAATATATGTTAGCATACATATTTAATAGATAAAATTAATTATATAAATATGTTATAATCATTCTTATATATATTTATATAAGAATGCAAATGTATATTATATGTAAATAAAATGCTTATTTATAATTATAATTATTTAGGTCAGTAATAAAAATCAGCATCATAATGTTACTCTAACACATGAAAAATTTTAAAATATACTTTTAATTTTTATTTTAACATTTTTTTGATATGCTTAATAATATTATTTATAATGTTTTCATTTTTTAATTTTTCCAATATTTGTTTATCTTATGTTTAAAATTTTATAATTTTTTAATTAAATATTTAATTCTTTTATGATTGGATATATCTTTATTATATTATATGTATTTTATATAGTATTATTATCTAATACATTGTCAGTCAAGTTTTTAAACTCCATAAATGGTGTTAAGACAATGATACATACTTTTTATAAATATTAAAAAATAAAAAAAAATAAAAAAAACAAAAAAGGTATATGTCATCATTATGTTTGTAAAGTTTAAAAATTTCATTGACAATATATTAAATAATAATAATTTTATATATATTAAATATATAAATTAAATAATATTATTATATATATTTACGAATTTAAATAATTAAAAATAATTTGTGCATCGCACAAATAAAAACTAATTCAATATATAATTGAAATAATTCAAATATGTTCCGTACAAAAATACTCACAAGCAATGAATGTTGATATCTTCTCATATCCTAACTTGCATCATTTTAAATGGATGGTCAGTAAGTTTTACAAACAGATCAAATAAAAAGCCATTAAACAATGATGCATTTAAAAAACAAATTACATTTACATAAATAATATAAAATATACAAAATATAACGAATATTGTAGGTGATATCTTTTAAAAGAACATTGAAGATCGAAGTGGCCTTCTTACTGTTCCGAAATGACTAGATTATCACTATTGGGGTTTTTTTTCCTTGTTTTCCACCTTTTAACGGAAGGAGGGTAGAAGGACAAATAGGGAATAAAACAAAAACAGGAGTAACGTAATAAAAGCAGAGACAGAGAAGATCTGAGACTAGGGTTTGCACTCTGCAATCGCTCATTAGTTTAAGAATGAGGCTTTGCTCTCAGGGAGGTGGGATGGTTTCTCAAGGGTGGTTGCCCCCCCTCCTCTGGTCGATAGCGGAGCCGATGATTTCAATGACCCGCGTTTACCCACAACAGCCCTCACACACAAACACACAAGGAAGCTTTCTTTCTATGTCTCTCCATTATCATCATCATCGCTATCGCTTCTGCTGCAGTTTCTGTACTTCTGTTTCTTCTCTTCTTCTTCTTCTTCTCTTCTCTCTCTAAAAACGAATGCAATGAGGCTATGATGATTTCTTTTTTGCTTATAAAAGCTCAGGCTTTTGGGGATAAGGCCGTAGCTTGGCGGGGCAGAAACTCTGTTTCTTGCAGCCACCGGCCTTGTTCCTTCTCCTGTCTGACAGAAGGCGAATCTGAGCCTCCTTTTCCCCAACCCCTTCTCCCCATTTTCTCTTTTCTACAGGTTCTGTGTTTAGTTTGCTTGGCTGAGTTTTCTTGGTTGGTGGTGGCTTCACAGTGGCATGTTTTAATGGGAATCCTTTATTATAATCTAAATTGTAAAAATTATTGCGGATCAGTTGGATGATTTTGGCGGTGATCCAGATTTGTAATTTCTCTGGCTAAGAATGTATTTTCTAAGTAAGATTTTACAGTCATACTGCAATCGCCGGTTGGCTATATTCGAAATTTATATTTGTTCCACCATCAAAGTAACGCTAAATCTTGAAGTTATACCAGTTGTTCGCTATGGTACAATACAAGCCATGAAATATTAAGAAACCCAGAAATAAATAATGGAATATTAAGCTGTGGAATAACAGTAGGGAAAAAGAAATCAAGGTTTTAAGATCAATGTCCCAAAGAGAGGAAGGTGAGCGCCATGATTGCCACTAGACAAAGACCAAAATTGGATGTGATTGCCATGCCACTTGAAGAAGGCGCAGGTGCACCAGGGGAACCCGGTGGAGCTGTAGAAGATGATACATTGGCTACCGGCGGTAGTGGAGGGTCAGCAATATCTTTAATCTCAAGCGGCGGATTGGGGGGACTTGCTGGTGCCTCAGCCGTGCCGGAAGAAGCTTGCTTAAGCAGTGCACCAGGCTCAGCTGGTAAGACGGCAATCTGTCCATTGAGATCCACACACCGGCTCCCTGCAGCACCAAAACAAAGTTGCAGCACTTGTTACATTGCATGCTCATGATAAAATCACTTGTTATGAAAAATCTTTCGGTTGAAGCACTCACTCATATATCTGCTTGCTGTTGCAGGGTACTCTGTTATAACCCCATCAATTTCTAGTGCTGCAACATAAGTGGCAAGCTCCACCATAGGATCCGCATAGAAATCAAATGCAAGTGCAACGAATTCATTTCTGAAAACAGAGACGAATACTGAGATGTTTGCAGCGTGCAGTTCTTCCAGAACATTTGTTTGTGCCTTAACAAAGAAATCTTCAATTGAAATCAGGGAAGATCTTGTGACAACAACTCCATCCGCAAGCTTCTTGATTTCATCCACCGCCTGTTTAGGCGCATCACCAATCACCTTTTCAATCCATAAAAGTCTTTTGTAAGCTGGGACGCCTTGGAACTTGGACAGCACTGAACTGTCGTCTGACTGGATAAACACTTGTTGAGTTTGTTGTTTGTCAAAGGTTGCATTACTCAAGGCTTTGGTAACAGAATCTACCATGTCAAGGCCCTTCTTTGATGCTAGGTAAGCAGCATTCTGAAAGGGGCTTAAGTGTCAGGATTTTGCTACAGAGATTAAGAATGAAAGCCGCCATAATTGATGTGAAACTTACTTGTATGTTGATCAAAATTCCAGAAACTGCCTTTGCCTTAGCAAACTCCAAGAATTCAGCTAGTGTAATTAATTTGCCCTTGTTCTTGGCTTCAGGATTCCGTAGGATGCCACCTTGTTGAAAAGGGCTTACAATTTGAGCTGAAGAACGACAGATGTATGCCATTAGTAACAATGCTAAAAGATTACAGAATCAAACTTCTAAGACTGTAGCTAGCAAATATGTTAAAGAAGTTTACGTTTCAAGGTCTGGATTTCACTCCATGTAAGATCAAATGAAAAAATTCCCTTTTCTTTTTGAATTTCCGGAATGGAGGAAGAGCGAGACAAGAAGGCAGGCATTGCAGTAGTAGCTCCTGTCAGATCAGCTGTGTCTAAACAAAATGCTACTCCATCTTTTGACATTTGGACTGAGCAATCTATTATATCAGCTCCATCATTTACTGCTTGCTCATAAGCGACATCACCGCAGCCAGGATACATCCCACTTGCTCCATTGTGAGATATAATCAAAGCTTTCCCTGTAAAGGCACAAAGTCACAGGGAAACATTAAACATCTGTAAAAAGGTATGGTACTCTATGGTATACTCTTTTAAGGTTATAGAAGCAGAACTTGTTTGCAGGATTCAAGCTTAGCATTTACCTTTCTTGGGCTTGGAGTTTTCATTACCTGCAAAGCATGCTGCATCAAAAAGACCAGTTGCTGGGGTTAGTCACAACCTCAAATAAACGAGTATGTAGACTTTTATTCATGATCTGGTTGACTGGTTTTTCTGATATGTTTATAAGAATTTTGATGAAAACCGAAAAATGGCACATCGACACAGCTGTTAATAAGCTCACCAATGGTTGTTGATGCTGTAGGGGAGAAATCTGTAAGGAATCCATCAACAGAGAACTGGGAATTATCAATGAACTGCAAGTATTCAGATGTTGGATCATAACTGTAATTGTAACTTGCTGGCATATCATTTGCAAATTCGGAAGCATATACTTCTAAGCCAAGCTTGTGAGCATCAGCCACAAGAGTAGTAGGATTTTCCAGGTACTTGTTTGTACCAACAGGCCATATGTATTCTTTGGGAACAAGAATTCCAGATGCAAATGTCTTGATGGCTGCAAGATCCTTCAATATCGCGCTGTATGGTTGTTTGGTTGTAGGTTCAACTACATCTGGTTCAAGGAATCTGAAGATGAGCTTTGTCCTGGCTTTGTTGATCTTTGCGTTCATGTTCTTCAAGAAACCAATCTCAGGAGATGAAATGAAATTTGCTCCCATAGATCTCATAGCCCTTTCAAGATATCCTGACACACTGTGCTTGTGTTCTGCATAGAAAGCATCATACTGCAACATAGAACAGACAATTTAAGGAGGCCATTTTAGCTGTTGAGTTAATCTCATGTGTTTCCTTTCTCAAGGTTGTGATGAAAATGAAAAATGGAGAGTAGAGAAATGTGAAACCTGAACATTCAACCAGAACAATGAGGGTCTAAGGCCTGTGACATCCTCAACAGTAGACACTGGCAGTTGACCATCAAATGCATTTGTTCGAGACAATACATTTTGAACCACTGCCGGGGAAGAACATGACAAAGCAGAAGTTATTAGGAAGTTCCTACCAATCTTACTCTCTTCACCATTCTTCCATGGGATTGAGGAATAAGATATTGCTACTAAAGTAGGAAGGTTTGAGACTTACATGAAACATTGTTCATTATCACGGCAGATGGGTAATCCAAAGCAAACCAACCCTTAATCTCCTTTCCATTAACGTTGTAGGTCTTGGGATCGTCTGGGAAGATCATTCCAATGTTTGTTGCATTGTTAAGATCGATACCTGACAGGCATAGGCCAATGCTATCTTGTGTAAGCTGCAGATTGCAGTACAAAGCCACTTTTGTTAGTTTTAATTGATTGGCCATGTCATTTGCAAATGTGCTAGATTCAGGAAAAAGCCCCGAGAATCCACCACGCGCGATTACAAGGGGTTCTGCACCTGGAGACCAAACATAACTTCATTCAGAAAGGAGGAAAAAAAAAAGAACTAGGGACTGTTTGGTAAGAAGGAAAATGTTTTAATCTAATGAATTGAGCTCTAAAAGTTTATGTACCGCTTAAAGTTAGCCATTTCTTGACAGGAGCCGCAGGCTCAGCAAGTTGACGTCCTGGTTTCTGAGAATGGGCAGGTTGATCTTGTGTTTGTGCTAAAGAGGCATGGATCAACAGGGAAATCAAAAACAAAAACCTGATCATTTTTCCTGCAAAGTTGTTCACTAGATTATCATCGGATTCAATGGCCAATATAACAGAACCAATACATAAAAACTATAACAGTTGATGAAACAAATCAAAACACTTTCTTTTTCCTATCAAAGTTCTGATCTCAAACATATTTTTGTTAAAAAAAAATAAACCTGACAGATCCTGTTGCATAATCTCAACTATGAGAGGTTACAAATTCAGGATTTTCCTTAATAACAACAGAAACATCATTATCAAGTAACCAAAAAAAAAAAGAAACATCATTATCAACAAGAAAAGAAAAACATCGTACCTGAACCTTGATTCATCAGCTGTGTAAGAAGAACACTCCCCTGTCAAGTTTCACATCAACTATGGAAGAAACTCTGAAAGGGAATGCAATGCAATGAAAAGAAAAGAAAAAGGAAAAAGCAAAGAGAGGCAGGGAGAGAATAACTGGTTAAATGTATTGATTGTATTGGTAACTCCCCACAAGTTTTTCGTATTAATATATGGGTCAGAATTTATTGAAGTGAAAGACCAGTTTTTCTTTCTTTGTTTAGTTTTCCCTTTTATATTTAAGGTGGCTCATGCTTGTTTGCTATTCTTGTTCCTGTCTTTTTGGACAACAAATGACTTAGCAGGAAACGACAACTCAAACAAGATAACTGCTTAACCGTTTTTTGAAACTTCCGGTAGCCTCCATCAAACCTTGTTCGTGGTTTGTTTTAGCATGCCTATTTAAAGCCTAGACTACAACAATAAATTTCATGGAGAATTAATTAAGAAATTTTAGTTAGCAATTTAAAGTTTATAAACAAATTTTATGATCTTTAATTAGCTCATTTAATTAAACCTTTAGATTATTTTTTTTTGTTAAAAAGTATGTTTATGTGACTTTGCTAGGGAAAATCATCCCATATACGGTACGGTTGAAGGGGTTTACTGTATAAAAAAATTATCACATATTTTATTGAGTTCCATTTTATATGTGTTATTTCTTTAATTTCATTGATAAATGATCATGTATAAAAAATAATAATTTTATTGTAATTTGACAATTATTTTTTTATTTTTTATTAAACATGAAGGATTTTGTTTGACCAAATAAGAAAAGAAGTATCTTGAATTAAAAAGTAATTAATGTCAATCTTGAGACTACTTTTTTTTTTGTTCATTTGATATATAAAAAAGAATCTCTTAGAAACTATAGTTATTTCTGATCAGTTACCCATTAATAGCAACTTGCAATCTTACTTTATATAGAGAATATGATTCTTGTTGAATTAAAAGCATCCATTGCATTCTAACACTTTCTCAATAAAAAAATTCAACGTTTCAATTTTTTTTTTATTATACAAAATTATAACCCTTAGTTTTTTACATGATTATGAAAAATTTCATTATTTACAAAGAAAATTAATTGGATAACAATCTCTTATTTAATTAATTTTATTTACGAGAAATTATATTAAAATATTTAATTTCATAGATGTAATTAAGAGGAAAATATATATTTCCTAAGTTATATTAAGAAAATAAAAAATAATTAAAAAAATAAAATGTATGTCAATATATTAATTCCACTTGTAAAATAAAAAAAATCATTATCAATTTATAAAAAACAAACTCATTATTTATGTCCTTTTTCTTATGAAAAAAAATCCTTATATATATTAAAACAGTTTCATTGGGCTAGTAGCATCAAAGCAGGCCGATCAAGCCCAAACTTCTTAAGTGGATTGGGTTTTAACTGGACCGGACGGGTCCAGCTTGAAAAGTACAATCAAACTTCCAGGACCAAACATGTCAACGGTCCTGATCTATCAAACTTCCCACTACCGTCTCATATTTTGTGTCGGCACACGATCAAATGCGTGCCAGCCCAGCGATTGCAACGAATAGAAGAAAGGCCTCGACTACAGCAGATCCTTATTCCCCACTCTCCCTTCCCTCTGACGAATCTCAGAGGCACAAACTGTTCCACACGAAACCTAACAAAGAAAAAGAATTTTTTCGCAGAGAGAGAAAAAGAGAAAGAAATCGAATTTATTATTATTTGTTAATATTAGTAAGATTTTTTTGGGGGAAAATTGCGAGAGAAAGAGAAAGATGAAGATCACGTCGTTGGTGGTGTTGAAGTGCAACCCGGAAGGATCCGATCCGATAATACTAGCGAACGCAACCGATGTCAGCCGTTTTGGTTACTTCCAAAGGTCAAGCGTCAAGGAGTTTATCGTCTTCGTTTCTCGAACCGTCGCCAAACGTACCCCTCCCGGTCAGCGCCAGTCCGTCCAGCACGAAGGTCCGTCCTTTCGGTTCAACCCGATTAACTTTCTTAATATTGTGTTATATGACAGTATTTGTTTTGCTGATGATTAATTTCTGTGTCGAGTAGATTAATAAAACCGTGTTTGCATCTTTTGTGTTCTCTCTTGTATTAGATTTCTGATTGTCTTTTTGATTTGTTCATAAAGGCCATTTTAGTAGTGAAAGGAAATTCATAATTCGGATGCTTTTTCTCAAGATTAATAAAGATTTGATAGATAATCTTTTTATTTTTGTGGATTTCGTTTCTTTTTTAGGTTTGAGAGTATGATTTGGTTGATTATAACGAGGCTATGAAAAATTATGATTGTATTTTTTTTTTAAATTTTGATTTTGCTGTTTGCTGATGTTAATGTAGAGTACAAGGTTCATGCTTACAGCAGAAATCTTTTTATTTTTGTGGATTTCGTTTCCTTTTTAGGTTTGAGTATATGATTTGGTTAATTATGACGAGGCTATGAAATATTATGAATGTATTTTTCTAAATTCTAATTTTGCGGTTTGGTGATGTTAATGTAGAGTACAAGGTACATGCTTACAACAGAAATGGACTTTGTGCCTTGGGATTTATGGATGATCACTATCCCGTTCGAAGTGCTTTTTCGCTTCTTAACCAGGTAAAGGAAACTAAGTGCAACTCCGTTTTTCTCTGTTTCAGGAGTTGCTTTATGCTTCATTGTCATCCAATATTATAGTCTGTGATATCTGGTTCATTCTATAGGTTGCATTGAATAATATAAGAATAAATTTACAGGGTTCCTTCTTGTTTTTGTATGAACTGCTATGTTTCAAGAAATTATACAGAAAGTATCAATAACATTTAAAATTTTATTTTAAATATGATTACTTTTTATTTCAAGTTCACTTTTAACTGACTCATGTTTATGCTCATTGCTCG
Organism: Heritiera littoralis; assembly: GCA_031772115.1. Taxonomy (NCBI): domain Eukaryota; kingdom Viridiplantae; phylum Streptophyta; class Magnoliopsida; order Malvales; family Malvaceae; genus Heritiera; species Heritiera littoralis. The sequence goes on from JAPDPK010000003.1 coordinate 1,958,662, forward strand.
GCACGTTTGTTTGTGTTATCTTTTTCATATTGTGGATAGATCGATAGAGGTTTTGCTGCCCTTTGCTTTGCATCTAATAGTGAGAACTAGATGGATGGCTGGAGGAAGATATTGTGTGTGTGTGTGTATTGCCTTAAGAGTGTAAGATGATGTTCAGATTCTGTGGGTTACATATCATTGCATTTGTTATGCATCTTTTTTTCATTGTTCTTTGCTTTTATGTGTGAAAATTTTCTGTTAGTTTATCTTCTTGCGTTTCTTTGATAAATTTCTAATGATAATGTTTGGTAGGTGCTAGATGAATATCAGAAAAATTTTGGGGAGTCATGGAGAACTGTGCAAGCTGATGGCACTCAACCTTGGCCATATTTGAATGAAGCTTTGACCAGATTTCAGGTATCTGTTTTCTTTCTCATACATGTTTGCTGTAGTTTTAATGTGTTATGTGGATTTATACTTTTCAAATTCATCTCAGAAGCTATTTTGAAATGATATTAATTGGAGCTTTAGAGGAGTTATTTTTAAAAGCCTTTTCTAACCCTCTTTCCACCTTCAGGACCCTGCGGAGGCGGATAAATTATTGAAAATTCAGAGGGAGTTGGATGAAACTAAAATCATCCTTGTAAGTATTTTGCTGCTGTTGTTGTTGCTGCATAGATTTGATAATTTTGTATCCTTTCTCTTTAGCTTACGGATATCATAGCATTGAATCTTCACATTTGCACTATCATTTTGTTGACAATTCATACTTATATTGACTGTTGATTATCTAACATGCAAAAGACATGCTTTAGATTGAAATTATTTTTGCTTTAATGTTGTGATATAATGATAACATTTATAGAAATATTTATTTATAAATAGCAAACTATTTAAGGTCATGGTGGGTGTTGTATAACTAGGATTGATGTTATGGAAACTGGTTTAGTGTATTTTTGGTTGGATGATAGGAGTTCAATTTGCAATTCTGTTGGTTTCTTAAGTTTTTCCCGCTTCATATTCTGTTATCAGTGAAATGAGTGGAAAAGTGCCAAACTGGGTTTGTTTATTTTATACTTCTAGCCTACTATCTTTTGAGGGAAAGAAAAGTGTTGTGAAGTATTCAAGTTTTGGTCGTATCAACTGCCAAGTGGCTATTTAAGATAAGAGTAACAGTTCCATGGTTAGTGCCAACTGAAGTGTTCTTAGATTCTGTTCTTTGCATGTGATTCATTCAAATTGGCTCATACTTGCAAATATTGCTAATGGTCTGAAGTGATTCCTTGTGGAATTGATTACAGAACCATTAATAGATTGTTTCATAGTTTGTTATGTTTAGGACATCAAGCAATTAATGAGTGCCATCTGTTCATTTTCTATTTATTTAGTTAATGATTCAAGCAGTTAGTTATGCTTGAATTCTTTCCTTGTATTTTCTTCACATCTTGTTATTTTCCGTCAACTTTTGCTGTAAAAAATGTAACTTGAAGATGCAATGTTGAAAGAATTACTTTGTGTTAGCATTTGATTGATAATTAATGAATCTCTCATTCATTGAAATGATTATTTATTTGATGCAGCACAAAACTATTGATAGTGTGCTTGCACGAGGTGAGAGGCTGGACAGTTTAGTTGAGAAGAGTTCAGACCTGAGCGCAGCATCTCAGGTACACACGCAAAACATAATCCCATATGCATTCGTGAGTTTGCATGTGCATCCACCTCTTCTTTGCATGACCTACGTCTTTTTCCTAGTAATCATGTTTATTAGTAGTTGTCCATTCTAGTGTTAGTTTTACTTTGTGCCTTTTCCTCTTTTCTTTATGTGTCCATTTAGAACTTTTTTGTTGTCATTACTACACGGTAAGTTGATATCATGATAATTTGTTTTCAAATGGTTGTGAATACGATGGGCATGTAATGTAACGATTAGTTTCATTATCAATTGAATTCAATTGAACAACAGCATGTTGTCGCTAACCTTGAACCCAATTTTGGTTATCGAAACAGATGTTCTACAAGCAAGCTAAGAAAACCAATCAATGTTGTACCATACTGTAAGACTTCTAGAGAAAGCAGCAATGCTGTGATGGCATTCACTTGTTTTAGCTTCCGAAGCTGATGGCGACTGTAATTTGTTTATATGGTTTATCAAAAGAATTGTTTGTTTGATAGAATTCCGTGGCTTTCTTTTCCTGGGCATGTTGCGTCTTTTGGATGAAAAGGGAAGGGAAACCAAAATGTTTACAACAAGATTTTCTTATTATAATACCATATTATCGATTGTGCGTGACTTCTGACAGATAGCAAATAATTCATATTTCTTATCTGTGGATGTTTGCGAATCTTCTGTTATGATAATATAATTTGTCTTGCCTTGCTTGCTAAAATCTATCTTGTCTGTTCTGTCAGTCTTCTTTATAGTCGTATTTGGAAGATGCTAGTAGATTTTACTTTTCCAACCTGGGTCCAACGAAGGAGGTTTGGATGTTATGGATTTGATCAGGTCTTGGTTTGGGTACACTGGATAAACATTCAAGTATAACTAGACTTATTGTAAGCTTGGTAATACGTGTTCCTGTCGAAATTTGTGTTAAAATTTATGTTAGACATATCATATATAAATTTTATTTTAATTTTTGTCATAGTTATGTATAATTTTTATTAAATTTTAATTTGTGTGTTATTTATATTGTTTTTGTTGTCTTATTGTCGTGTCTGTTGGGTTTAAATTTGTTTTAATAATATATTCTTTAAATTGATAGAAATTTTAAGTCTTAACATATTAAATCATCAAATATCGAACACAAACTTTAAATTTAAAGATCTTCCAAATTTTGGTTGTTTGGGTTGGGAATACGTATGCAAGAGATTTGATTTATCTGTCTGCTACGCAAGGAATAAACCAGTTTGATGCATTTGAAAATTGAAACCCTCACCGCACCGCCCTGGCCACCTCGTTGGACCTCCAGAGGCTCCTAGTTCCTTCGTGCAGCCGCAGCAGCCCATAGCCGGCCTGAATGGCAATCGATGCAATGTGTAGCCTGACAAGTGGACCATGCTTAACCAGAGACAACTGTCTCTGCAATGCCATCCAGAGCATTGAAATATGAAGCCCGACCCGTTGAAAGAGACAATTGGAAACAAGTTTATTCACACGATAAATACACGAAATTTAAGTGGACAGAAGATTGCTTCACAGGCAGGATTGCCTTATTCTGACTCCATCTTGCATTTATGATAATGATATAGATAAGCATGCAGTCACATCAGAGAAGAGACGAGATTGGAGATGGACCCTCATATTCATCATTATGCATTGGATCCCAAGAACAAAATAATGCATTATGTCTGAACAAAAAAAAATAATGCATTATGCATTCATGCTTCGCTGTTCACACCAAAGCAAACTCGCAAACAGTTATCAAAATGTGGTTCAGGGATGAAAACAAACACTTTACAGAACAAAACACAAGAAACAAATTAACTTTAGACTGCAAACCCTATGCTACAAACTGGATTTCGGTTCAATATTTATACTAGTACTGAACCATGCATAGATCATCGTTAAGATTCCTATTTTCCAAAGATGGATTTGATCCACCATATGCCTTTGGTGTCCTTGGGGGTGTCCTCTCCTGGTGGAGGATCGCTTTGTGGAGTCTTGTGCAGTTTGCTCACATCGTAGCCCTCATCTTTGGCCTTCTGCACCAGCTGGTTGTAGATTTCATCATCCAAATGAGTCTGCCTGCATAATATCTACAAAAAAATATCCCACAAGTATATCCCAACAGAGCCAATCATCAGTCAATGCAACAATAACGATTAAAGCTATGGCTAAGAAAAATAATAAATAAAGAGAGTAAGAGGGAAAATTGCATACCCAAAGATACTTCCTGGTAGGCTCACCAATGAGAACATGCTGATAATCATCATCGATGAACAAAACCCAGTAATTCCCAACAACAGGAATGATGGGCAAGAAAGGAGGAACATAGAATTTCACTTTCAGCTTTGCCTCATCACTCTTGGGATCAGCCTTGTAGGCACTGCCTTCTATAGACACTCTTTTGCCATCAGTAAAAGTCTCATTAAGCACATGTACTGTTCCATCTTCATTCAAAGTGTAGGTAGCCTTTGTGTTCACCCCATTTCTAGGCTGAAAAAATGATGGGAATGAAGCTATCTCGTACCATCTTCCCATGTATCTGTTGATGTCCAAATTCTTCACCACATCCATTGTTTTCTTAGACATTGTTTTGGGTTCTTGTTTAGATTGCAAGAGAAGGGATTTTGATTGGGGTTTAAGACAGCTTGTATTCTGCTTTTTGTTGATTCTGGAGATGGTAATATAGGGTGCAAAACAACCGATATTCTTTTGAAACGTGGAGGACTAAGGGCCTTACATGTGTACGTGTGAATGGTACACACTTGGATCTACCAGATGCACATAGAAGCTTCCGTGCCGCGTATGGAAAGTGAGAACAGTTTTGGATCATGTGAGTTTTCTGATAGAAGCAAACTTACGAAGGAAGAAAAAGAAAACGCTGAAAAAAAGGGGTAAGAATGGTCCAATTAGTCAGTTTCAGCTTATCTTCAACTCATGAGAGATTCAAATTGCCCATCAATTCCAAGTAGAACTGTTCAATTAGTCCAACTAGCAGAACCCTTGGGTTTTTCAGAACTCAATTCCAAAAGTAGAACTGTTCATGTCCTCGCTTGCAAAGAACCTTCTTAAGCTCACAAGCAAGTCCAAATTTAAATTTGGGTTGGATTAGGTTTCGACAAATTCTTTGCAAAGGACTTGCAAAGAATTAGCAACTTAGCATACGGAATCTCGGCAGCTCTTGTGGCCCATTAGGAGCTCTGGGCTGGTTATGGATATGAGTGGGACAGGAGTCATCTGACCAAATCCTAGTGAGATTTCTGTAGTAGAGTTGAAGGACGTGATTATTTGTAATTCTTGCCATCTGTTGGGAAAGGAAAATGGCATTGTTTCAAAGAGTATCTACAAGTGTAAACATGTCTAACGAATTTCTATTTTTCTACTCAAAATTGAAAAATGCAGGCGGGCTGCAGGTTCAACCTCACCCTTTATGTACATGAGCCTCGTCAGCTAGGTTTTTTTTTTGTGTGCATGAGTACAGGAGAATACCTCATCGTTAAGATCAAGATAAACCATTGCTTTATTATTAAAATTTACGAATTCATTAAATTTATATATATATAAATTTTTCGAACTTATAAACACGAATATTATACACACAACATTCATCTTAACTCAACGACGGTGCCTAAGCCATGGTTGAAGTAGCCCTGGCCCCCCAACATTTTTATTAGTCTTTTTTATATATGTTACTTATAATGTATTTATATTGCATAAATTTAAATTAGCCTCCTTAAATTAAAAAAAAATTAAAATTACATTTATATTAATTTATTTACTTTACTCATCCATCACTATTCACAAATACATAAAATCAATTTGATTGTCACAAATATTAAGTTGCAATTATATAAACTTAAAAATTCCAATTTAACTTTCCTCATTTAAACTCTCAATCAACTAAATAGAAAACAAATTTATAATATTTTTCTAACCTAATAGCCATCCAATATCATTTTTATTTTATATATATATTTAATATCTTTGCACTTTTATTTGCTATTTGGATTGCCTTGAGACCTGTCAACTATCCCCAAAAATAAGAATAGCAAAATTATTAATGTTTCTATGTTATTCTATTTTTTAAATATATGTTTATATATCTTGTTATCATATACATGAGTAATGTTAAAAAATTTATATTTAGTCAAAATTTTGGGATAATTCTTTTTTAATTTCTATTACATAATTTTGAGATAACTTTATTGTCATGTCAACATCGAACGAAAAATTGCTGAGACATTTAGTTTAGATTTAATTTTTGAAGATTTTGTTTCCTCAAAAGAATACCACTCACAATTTTAGATGAGATTATATATTTGATATAATTTATTTCTTTATACTTTTTTTTTTATGAATTATTAAAATTTATAATTTTATAAGTTTTTTTTTATTTTTTATTAGTATATTACTTGTATATATATCTTATGTTATTAAAACATAATGACCGAACTCAAATGAAAAAGAAATATAGTTTTAAATTTTTAATTAGCCCTAATAACAAAAACTTAACCCAACGGTTGTTATCTCCACTTAAAAGGATTAAATTCAAGATTTGAATTTTCATTCCCCTCATACCACATATGAACAAATAATAATAATACTAATTAATTCCCTCAAAATCAAATGTCAAGATTCGCTGGTGTCTTAACTACTCATGCTAGCCGGTTGGCTCATCATCTAACTTTTTATAATATGGTAATAGTTACTTTTAGAACCTAGAATAGATTATGAGTTATTGGTTGACACTTTCCAAGGTGGATGTTATCCACCAAATGCCATTGGTGTCCTTTGGGGTGGTTTTATCTCGTCCTGGACCTGGTGGAGGGTCACTTACTTTGTCGTGTCTTCTGCAGCTTGCTAGCATCAGACCCCTCACCTTTAGCCGTCTGCTGCACCAGCTGGCTGTATATCCCATCATCAATATGATTCTTCCTGCATGATATCTACAAAAAGCAACATAAAGAAACAAACTGAGATTCAAAATCAAAGTGAAATCCAGCTCATTGGCCAGATAACCCATTCCAAGAATCCTCCTACTACTTCCATACACAATCTTTCATGCATAAAAATACAAGTATATACAAAGATTTTGAGAGAGGACTATCAGAAAAGCATACCCAGAGTTACTGCCTGCTAGGCTGGCCAACCAAAGCAAACTTGTAATCATCAAGTATATCTAAAACCCAATAATCTCCAACAACAGGAATGATGGGCAAGAAAGGAGGTACAAAGAACTTAACTTTGAGCTTGGCCTTTGGCCTCATTGCTGCCATCAGACCAAGTCTCATTCAGCACATTCATAGTTCCATCTTCAGTTAAAGTTTATGTAGCCCTTGTGTTCATGCCTTCGTTGGGCTGAAATCTGGATGGGAATGAAGCTATCTCATTCCATTGTCCCATTTACCTTTTGATATCGAGATTCTTCGTTGCACATCCTTTTTTACAAAATTTTACCAGGTTTTATGGAGGTTTCACTATATAGAGAAATTCTTGGAGGAGTGGAGTTCCTTTAGTGAGACATGAGAGACGATCTATCTCAACATTTGTATGTTTGAATGGTTAAACAAATCAAACTACCAGATTCTTTTGGGAGCTTTGACGCTGTTTAAGGGAACAGTTCCATTGAATCTTGGTGTATATAGTTTATACTATAGCATTTCAAAGTTAATAGCCAGATTTGCATAACAGATTAAGGAGAATAGAAACAATAGAAACTGTTGAGAAAAGGCATTTTCCATTTTGTTGATGAATAACATATATCTAGCTTATTCAATAGAACTAAACTTCAAGTTTAGTCGCACCTGGGTAATTACTTTCTTACTATTATATTGCTGGAAGAGAGAGTGAGTAGCAGCTAGCAATTGCAAGAAAAGAATTAGATTAGTTGTTAATTTGTTATTCAATTCTTAATCTGAAGTAGGGTGTCAAGTAAATTTTCATATTTGAGTCTAGGATTAATAGCTAGACTTGATTTAAGGAGCCCAAAAAGAGTGGAAAAGAATAACAAATTTCATAATGGTTGCACAATAATCTCCTTTAAAACAGTGATTGATGGGTCCTATTCCTAAAAATAAAGACAAACTAGCTGTGTTAATCATGTGTTACTTTCATTGGATGGAAAGAAATGCAGGTGAGTGGCCAAGTGAGATTGTCTTTCATCACTGTTATAACAACAACTATAATTAAGTCATGTAACCAAAAAAAAAAAAAAACAACTATAATTAAGTCAATAGGGTGGTTCAAGGGCAAGCTAGAGACTAGAGTTAAATCTTTTTTTTTATGCATCTTCCCAGAACTCAATGCTAGATCTTGTAATTATTGTTTAACATCTAACCTCTATAAATGTTATGAACAAGAAAGTTAAATCCAACTAAAAGGAAATCATGAATTGAATTTTAGCATACTCAAAAACAACAGAATTAGAAATATTTATTGTGCTTGCCAAACTTCACCATCTCTTATCTACCTGGAAAAACAAAAACTGAGATACTCCTGGGTCAATCTTTAATTCTTGACAAAAATCCCAATGGACAAGCTTTTCAGGCTGAGGGCAGTGATCCTGTTAGCTCCAACCCTGCGGTTGCGGTCATTTGTTTCTTTTCTAGTTTTTCTTTTTACAAAAGAGGGACTTGGTTTATAGAGAATCATAAAAGCAGATAACCCACAATCATAATTACAATGAAAAATGTGATGCCAGAGAAATGATCTGGCAAATTATGATATTGGTCCAAGCTGCTCAGTGGGAAGCAGTGAGGGCATGTTTCCTGTTTTCTCTTGAAGTTTAGCAAGTAAATAGATGCTTTGTTTTTCCTGGATCATAGTAGTAGTTTCCATGGATCAATTCTAGGCCTAACTCTTTGATGTCAACGCTGAAACTAGCAACTTCTTACTGTTTCTTTTTTTTTTTTTTGGTAATAAACTTCTTACTGTTTCTGATGGTTAAAGCAGCCATCTAAATCCTAAACAGTGAAATTTATAATTACCTTGCTTCATGTCTCCAACCTGTTGCATTACACTTGGATTGCAACCAGATTATGAAACTTCAGTGTGCTTTTTGTTCATTAAATTGTGCTGGGGAAATACAGATAATACTTGCATTGTTTGGAAATTGAAATCCTGTTCTTCTTGGCCTTTTCCTAAATCTGCATTAGGATTTTTCCATCACATCACCTGAATTAGAACATGGTATTTTCTTGTATATTTTTACCCTTTTTATGATGTGGTTGGTGCTTATTTAAGACAATTTTTTCCCGGTTATCTGCTGATATGTCGTTCTTAGTCTCACCTGGCAGTTGGCAGCTAGCTGACAAATTAGAGCTATTCAAGCACACTTCATTGCTCACAACCATCTAGGTACAAAGTATCATGACCTCTTCTTTTTAACTATTACCTTCCCCAACTGCTCTAACTTACAAAAGAGCTGATCAGTTTAAAAGCCAAGGAGGAGCAGCCCAGAAACAGCAATTTGCTTCCTGTGAGACAATGGCTCCTTGCCCATCTCTTCTCTTTCTATTCTTTATCACTTTTTCTGCAACACTAGCCAATTCGTTGCCAACATTTTTCGCTGGAGCTGCCTATCAGTCTTTGAGCAAACAATCCAAGACCCCAAAACCAAAGCTTCCATTCAAGACTCATTACTTCCCTCAGACTCTAGACCATTTCACTTTCCGGCCAAAGGGCTCAAAAATATTCTACCAAAAGTACCTAATCAACAGTCATTACTGGCACAAAGGCGCTCCTATCTTTGTCTACACTGGCAATGAAGGAGACATTGAGTGGTTTGCTGCTAACACGGGGTTCATGCTTGACATTGCTTCGAAGTTCAAAGCTCTCCTTGTCTTCATTGAAGTAATGTTTGTAAAATCATTTTCTCGGGATTCTCGGGATTCTATTATCTGAATTAAAGAAAAAAAAAAGATTATTTGGGACCTGGGACTAACTCACAGCGCTAAATATAGTTTCTTGGTGTTCTTAAGAACACGGGAAATACATTGGTCTACTGTTACTCTATGGGTTCTTTTCCAAAACTGAAAGCATATCCTAGAACCCATGTCTTTTTCAAAAATAAGAATTTTTCGGTCACTTATGGTAATGGGTTTGTTTTTTTGTTGTGAATTTTCAGCATAGGTTTTATGGGGAGTCAATGCCATTTGGGAATGAATCGTATCAGTCAGCAAGGACCTTGGGGTACTTGAATTCACAGCAAGCCTTGGCTGATTTTGCAGTTTTGATAAGGAGCTTGAAGCAGAATCTGTCATCTGAAGCATCCCCTGTCGTGGTCTTTGGTGGGTCGTATGGAGGAAGTAAGTTTACAAGAAACCTCATATAGGCTATAGCCCTTCATTTCTTAGTATTTTTCAAGAAGTTATTGCTGTGATGTATGGATTAATATGAGCATGGCTATCTTGCATCTTGTTAGTAATTAGCAAAGAACATCCTTTTCCTTCTAGTTAGTTGAGTAGTAGCTGCTCATCACATTAAAGAATCTCAAGGAGCTTTTTTCATCAAAGAAACAGCTATACATAACTGTTGTGAATGTGTGATACTGGTAAGCTGGGAAGTGAATTTATCAGAAAAAGGGTTGAATTGTTGTTTCTTTTTACTATCACTATTAATATCATGTTCTTATTGTTATGAAAAAATTCTCTTTTTCTTGCAGTGCTGGCAGCGTGGTTTAGGCTTAAGTACCCTCATATAGCACTTGGTGCAGTGGCTTCTTCATCCCCTATATTGCACTTTGATAAGATAATCCCATGGTCAAGCTTTTATGATGCTGTTTCCCAGGATTATAAGGTTATCTTTAGTTCTCACATAGAGATGAGTCTGTGCTTGAACTTTACATTTCTTTGTGTTCTTCAATTCTCCTCTATAACTAAACTGACATGGCCATTCAGGATGTAAGCTTGAACTGCTATGAAGTGATAAAGGGCAGTTGGGCAGAACTGGAGGCAATGTCAACTCAGAAAGAAGCCTTGGCAGAACTAAGCAAAGCTTTCAGAACCTGCAAGTGAGTCATTAAAACGGGATTATATTCAGTAAATTTGTTTCTGGAGTTTGATTCGGATCATTAGATTGTTGTGAATGTGGCTTGTTTATGCATGCTGTAAGCCTTCATTTGTAGGAAAAATAAGTGTGATTTTATCATTTAATTTTGGTTTCCTTTAATAGATATTTTGTGTGTTGTAAAGAGTCCAGTAAGGAATTATACGAGAATGAAGCAATTTAGGTGAAATGAGACCATTAGTTTAAAGATAGTACAATCGAAGATTGAGGTTAACAAAGGCAAGAATTAGCACAGCAAAGATTAGGGGTTTGCTCTTTGGGTCCTGCTTTGATTGAAATCCTGAAACTAAAATAAGCATGCTGAAAATTTTTTTTAAGTACTCTGGGAACATTGTGGACTAACTTTCATTGGTACAATTGTTCATGAAGTTAGTTTTTTCATAAATAATCTTCTTCCCTTTGCCCAACTTGATGACCAGCAATTACAGCCAAGTTCAACATTTTTCATGTCATGAACCAATTTATGTGATGCATTTTACTTATTTTGCATCCTGATAATTAATTATATTTCTTTCTTCAAAGCTCAGAAGCCTTCATTCAACAGCTTCTGCCCGAGATTGGCTTTGGACTGCTTTTGTTTATACAGCCATGGTTAATTATCCAACTGAAGCAAATTTCTTGAAGCCATTACCTGCTTATCCTGTGCAGCAGGTAAGACTTGTAAATAAGCTGGTTTGTTGCAAGCTCTAAGTTTTAACATTTTCACTAATCTCTGCTTTATTTCTTCTTTTGGCATTTAAACCTTTACTTAAATGTAGATGTGCAAGATAATTGACAAATTTCCATCAGGAGCAACAAAGCTTAGTCGTGCTTTTGCAGCTGCAAGCTTATATTACAACTATTCTCGTTCAGAAAATTGCTTTGAGATAGAACATGAAGTTGATCCCCATGGCCTTCATGGTTGGGACTGGCAGGTAAACATTTTGTTTTGGTATCTAATATAAAATGTGCCAATTCAAAGCTTATCAAGTTAATTGGAGTAGTATGCAACTGGACCTGTTGAGAGATAGATAAAGCTGGCATGACCACAACATTTGCATATTCCTATGTAGGGTGTAGATCCAAAATTTGTCCAGAATTTATAGTTTGCTACTATCTTTTCTACGTAGTTATAGGTCAGATCATATCAGTGTACAGGCTGGAGCTTACTGATGATCGATGAGCTTTAACGAGTCTAATTCTTTGTGACCACTAATTTTTGGAAGGAGTTCTAATCTATGTTGAACAATAAATATCTATTTAGAGAATGTTGATTAGAATAATATACAGTAAACTAGAGTTTGATTACTCTCCTTTAATGCATTGTTGTATAAACAAGTCATTTTTGCAAATGATTATGCAGACATGTACAGAGATGGTTATGCCAATGACTTGCTCTAAGGAGAGCATGTTTCCTCCATCCGGCTTCAATTATGAAGAGTTTGCAGAACAATGCCAAATGAAATATGGAGTTTTGCCTCGGCCACACTGGATCACAACTGAATTTGGGGGTGAAGTGAGTTTTTCTTTTCCGTTGTTTCTCCTTCTTGAATCTTTCTATTGATATATACCATTTTTGAGATGTAGACAAATTTGTCTTTTCTATTACTAGAGTACAAGATTTGAACTTATTAATAGTCTCTCACCTATGCAGAGAATTCAGAAGGTATTGAAGAGATTCGGTAGCAATATCATATTTTCCAATGGAATGCAGGATCCCTGGAGCAGAGGAGGGTAAGTTGTTCACTTCTTAGTACTTCCTTTCTTCTGATTCATTAAACAGATCAGATGCTCACTAACAGGTGATCATATATCCTGTTCCTTTAGCTTCTTAGGTTACAATATGTATAAGCCAAAACTGGCATCAATTTTCTATAAAGAAACTGAATTAAGATCTGAATTATACAGTGTGCTGAAAAATATATCTGCCAGTGTCATTGCTCTAGTCACAGAAAAAGGTATGCCAATTATCACAAATCATTTCTATTCGACACTTTTTGACACATTTGTCAGTTGTGAACTCAAGACATTCTTCCATTGTTGTGTATTAGGAGCTCACCACGTTGATTTTCGGTCTGCAACAAAAGATGATCCTGACTGGCTTATTCATCAGAGGAGGCAAGAAGTTGAGATCATCCAGAAATGGTTAAATGAGTACTATGCAGATCTCAGACATGCATGAATTATTGATTTACAGAAGTGTTGATGTAAAACGTTGGCAATTTGGATCAATGAATGCCTTTAAACTCTTCTTCCCAGAAGGCTTTCTGTTGTCTAATTTTAGGTCCATTCATAAACAACTGCATCCCAACTTTTCTTAGCCGTCCAGGATCCAGGATTGACTCGATTTACTCACTCACTGCTTACCCACAGGATCATTTGCTACAGCTCAGAGCTGTGCCATGGCCTTTTTAATAAAGGGGATGACACCGTCACGAAAACGTGATGGGTTTTCCCTTCTAATGTCTGTCAACCGCCGTCTCTTTCTTCTTTCTCAAAATATCAATTATATTTTACCGGTGCAATGCATAAATTAGTTTTAACTATTTAAATATTTAATTAAAAAATTATAATATTTAAAACATAAGATAAATTATCATCATCAGAGCTTTTATTCCAAGAAATTGAAGTAGGTTAATTCAACTTATGAGTTATGGCTCAGTTGGCAATGCAGACTGAATTTGTGGGAAGAGTTTTCGGATTCGACTCTCACTAAACACACTTTTGGGAAGAGGTGAAGAGCCTTAACTGTGATTAAATCCCGAGCAGGATTAGTTTCAAATCTTTAAAACGGATGAAGATACTTTGGTTTACACAAAAAAAAAGTAGGCTAATTCAAAACATAAGATAAATAAATACGAGAAATTTAAAAGTAGACAAATTTATTTAAATTAGATAATGGATAGAATTTTAGATTTTTTATTAAGAGTAAGCAATTATGCCGGATAAAATTGTGTGCAGTTATGATTATGCACAATTTTGAAAAAAAATTAAAAACTGAACAATAACAATTATGAAAAAAAAATTGATACATATAGAAAATTGATATCAAGCAATTAATCTAGATAAATAACAATAATAAAATAATTCGAACAAAATTTAAATAGCAAAAAATTTTGAAAACTATTATTAATTTAAAAATTAATAGAAACGTGAGACAATAAGATATTCGAGTTAATTTTAAATTTTAGATAAAGACATGATCACTATTCATGTACATCACCACTATATAAAAACTAATATTTAACCGTTGTTTAAGGAAGTGAAAAGCAAAATCTGTTGTTTAGTATATAGCTTATGTGTCATTAAAATAGAATAGACATATAAACTGCCATGTCAACAAAACTATACATGTGTGCAAGTTTTCTGTTTTATAATATATATATATATATATATGTATGTATGTGTGTGTGTATATATATATATATTAGTTTAGATGTGTGTGTATATATATTAATTTAGATGGCCGGAGGCATACGATGATTATCAAGAACAATGTGAAACTCAGACATCTAACAAGACATATTCTCAACACATTAACCATTGTATAATCTTAATATCTTTATATCTCTAATTGTCTTCATTGAATTTAAGTGGTTCAGTTTTATCAAGTTCTTTTTCTTAAGAAAAAAATAAAATGAATAACCAAGCCCAAAACCGACAGGACTTTGAGAAACAGACACGGATTTCATAGAATTTTTTAATATTTACTAGGATTTTGTTGGGCCTAGATAATTTTCCTTCGAGTGACGGTGAACCTGCCTCAGCAAGTGAGATGAAATTTGGCCCAGTTACACGGACTTCCGAAGCCGAAGGTTAAAGAAAAGAGTGACATGAGAATAAAAACATTAAAAAGACAGTTGCAGCAGTAGATTCATATCCATAGCTATCTGTCAATGCGTCCCTGGTTAGATCTCACTCTTCCATAAACAGAGAGTAAAGAGAGAGAGAATCTAGAAGGAGTAAGAAACTGAAGAGAGATAGAAACATGTCAAGGCGATCAGGGACTTGCTTGAGGTTATGTCTAGTAATATTTGCAGTAGTTTCAGCATTGGGAGTATGTGGGCCGGCTCTTTATTGGAGATTCAAGAAAACTCTCAGATTGGGCGATTCCAAATCCTCTTGTTCTCCTTGCATCTGTGATTGTCCTCCTCCTCTTTCTCTTCTCAAGATTGCACCTGGTATTACTCTTCCTTGTCTTGGGCATTTTATTTATTAATCAAATTTCCTTCTTTGTTTTCCTTTTTGTGATTCTGGGTTGTTGTCAAAATTTGATTTTGATTGGTTGTTTGTTTATTGGGGTGAAGTTAAGGAATACCCTTTTGAGAAATTTGAGGTCTTGATCTGCTCTTGTAGCTAACTTCGCATTTTGAGCTTTGGGAATGTCAAATTCCTCTTTCTTCAATTTGAGATTTTGATCTATTGCTGCTGCTAAATTTGGAGGCATCAGTTGGTAATTGACATGCAACAGGATGTAATTGAGTGAAACCAAATTTCAATTCAAATTTGCTCTTGTTGAATCATATATAGAGTGGAGGAAATTAGAGGCACTTGTTTTTGTTGTCATTGGTAAATAACTATGGAACCCAAGCACTCTGCTCTCTCTCTGCTTTGTACCCTCTTCCTTTCTGGATTTTAGGGCCAAGTAACGATGCAATAAGAATTCATAGCCTGAAAGAACTATTCTTTCCTTTTTGCTAGTGATTTTGGCCTTTCTCACTGTAGGGAGGAAGGTATGAACAACAATCTTCTTGGGTTTTTCTTCAAGGGTACTGAAATGGTTTCTATATTTCTGGAATGACTATTGATTTATCATAGCATGTTATGCTTTGTCCAGCCGTGTTGTGGAGCTTGTCTGGATGAGTTTATTGAAACTCAAGAATGAATTGGGACAGTATACTTGACTTGTACATGAATGATGGAAATTGATTATAATTCATTAATTTCATTGATTATTTCAGGGCTGTTGCATCATTGGTCTTGCTTTTAAATGATTAACAACTCTCTAGAATATAAATAAAGTTAGCATTGATCATGAAACAGCAGTTGTATTTGGGCTGCTTGTAGTCTTCATAAACCACATTGATACAAAATAACAAGCACAAAGTGAAAAATGTCAAAATTCTAATGCCTGACACTGGTGTTCAGAAGGAGAACTTGTTACATTTGTAACATGACTAGATAACTACATAACTTCTATTTTCTGTCTTTCTTTCTTTCACACCTGATATTATGCCTTCTTTTGTGTTTGGACAATATTATGTTGTAATCATAAGGTTGCTGCAGAATCTGCAGCTCCTTGTGCTGTTGGTTTCCTTGTTTTATCTGTTCCTGCTGGTTACAGGGGCAATGGCTGTTAAATTTATGTCATGTTCTCATGTGTCTGGTACTCAAAAACTTTTGGTTATCTCTCCAAATTACTTATAATTTTTTTGTGCTTCCGTTATTCTTTTGCAGGGTTGACCAATCTGTCAATCACAGGTTAGAGTTTGTTCTATCAACTCAAATTGGTCAATGTTATGACTTATTTCTTCAAACTCATCATTTTAATTTCTATCAAATCATCCCCTGCTTCCTATCATGTATTTTGTCCATTCATATGGTGAAACCAGAATCATGTATGAATGATATGAATTATGGTGACACAGATTGTGGAAGCAATGACCCGGATCTCAAGCAAGAGATGGAGAAGCAATTTGTGGACCTTCTGACCGAGGAGTTGAAGTTGCAGGAGGCTGTTGCCGAAGAACATGCTCGCCATATAAACATCACCTTTGGTGAAGCGAAAAGGGTGGCTTCCCAGTATCAAAGGGAGGCAGAAAAATGTATTGCAGCCACAGAAACCTGCGAGGAGGCCAGAGAGCACGCGGAGGCCTTGCTGATCAAGGAGAGGAAAGTTACAACAATATGGGAACAAAGAGCTCGACAAATGGGTTGGGAAGGGGAATAACTGCTTGTATAATTCATTTGAAAATCCAGTCTAGAATTTGAATCCTTCCACCTAGATATTTATTCAAAGTTGCTCGAGTAGTCTTGTTATGGCAAACGGCCGCCCTTCAATCTCTCCCTCCCTCGATTTGTGGTTGCAGTAATTCCTTGGATAATATAAGCATTTTCACCTGTAATTTTCTCAATACTACGTGGAGCACTTACTATAATATCATCTCAATTTCTTGGCTTGAAGCAGAGTTATACAACTTCAGTAGTAGTAATACTAATTTCCTTTTGTTTTCTGCCTTGCATGAGTCCCAAGAGGCTGAGACTGCAATATGAAATAGATTCCCTGCCAACCTCCATTTAAGTCTAGACAACTTCTTTTAGAGAATTTCTATATACACCCACATTTTTACTCTTTCTACTCCATTTCTCTTCATTGGTTACTGTTCATTGCTCAAAAGATGGGGTATGAATAGTAAAAAAAACGGGGGTATATTTAGCAGCTCTCCTCCTTTTAATATAGCAATAAGTTAATATCCACTGTTATATACTGAGTTCTTACCGACAAAGGGAAAAGCATTTGAACATTGGTAAATGAAAATAATTCATTTTCTTTATCAAGATAATGAATTCTGCCCAACTATAATCCCATATAATTATATCACTTGGTGGATTTAGGATGAACCGTAGATAAAGTTTTCGATAGTAAAATGAAATCTGAAAATATTGTTATGTTTCTGGATATGTATCAGAAGAAAAGGAGTAAAGGGCTTTGAATTTTTTCTTCATGTTCTCATCTCCTTTCCCACGTTGATTTTCTGAGTATCTAAAGAAACTACAAATAAACATGTCAGCTATGGATACGTGGACCAACCATTGACTTTCTTTGTGAACAAGAGACAAGAAAGTCAAATACCACATGCGTAGCATTTGAGTTAAAAGACACCAGATACCGCAAAACGCGGTTTCAAACTTTCAACGTTCATGCATTCATCTTCAAAACACAGCTGTGCTCTGCTTCAATTATATAAAAGTTCTTATCTAGCTATTACATATTATAATATTGATCACTAGCCAAAAATAAAATAAGATACCACAAATCTAGATCTACCCAGAAAAACGCTGTCCAAAAAACAGATCCTTCTGCCTTGTATTATCAGTTATTTTTACACCATCTAGATCTACAATTGTCATTAAGTAGGTTTTTTTTTCTTTTTTAAATAATAAAATGAGGTCTAAACTTTGGACCTTGATTTAGAAAACTTTGAGTTATGTTCTAAAGTTTCCTCTTTGAAGCTTCTTGGGATCCTTACTATCTTGGTTTTTTTTTCTTTTCTGAGTGAAGGAAAATAGTTAAATTTCCATTAATGGAAAGTTCAAGGAACAAAAGAGGGTATGATGATGGGGTTGAAGATGCAGATTACATTACAGAACCGAAGAAACCAAAGCTACCTGCTTTGGCAAGGTACTTGTTCAAGTTGTTGGCTGCTTTTAATCTTGTTTTTTCATTCTTAGAAACTAAGTTTGACATTTCTGAAGTGCCTGTATCTGTATGGCGAATCGGATGATTAATAGCTGTTTTTAGAGAGCAAATTTGATTCATATGGCTGAGTTCTTGAATCGGTTTTTCTTGACTATATGCATATTTGATTACTTGAACTGTTTGAACATGATGCTTATCAGTGGCTTCAAAAAATCAGAAAACTATGGAGATGGCTATGTCAAGAATGGCAATTAAATTCTGTACACGTTTGAGTTATAGAACCAGTGACCTATGAATGCAATGTGTAACTATGTTAATTGTAGTCCTGTAGAAAACAATTCAAAATCTTTAGGATTGCTTTAGGTTTTAATCAATTCTTCCCAACTAAGTCCACATTGAAGTTTTATAGATTTCTATAATTTCACAGTTCAAGATCTTGTAGATGAACAGGTTTTGTTATTTTCATGAGTTTGCTTAACATGCTTTAAGTAAATCTATGCAAGTGTTGAATGTAAAATTTCTGCAAGTCCATTCCTGTGATATGCAAATTCATCTATATATATGCAGTGTGATTGTGGAGGCTCTGAAGGTGGATAGTATGCAAAGACTTAGCTCTTCTTTGGAGCCTATGTTACGCAGAATTGTGAGTCAAATGTTTCTTGGCAGCACTTAGCCAATGCAGAATTATTGCTTTTAAACTGTTGCGCCATAAGGATTCATCGATCTCTTCTTAGTCTTGTCTCAGAGTTGGAGAAAATTGCCAGCTCTGAGCAACCCTGCCTGCAGCCTGCTGCTTATGTTAATTTGTTTTTGCTATCAGTGCAGTAAAAGCACCAACAAATGCATGTTCTATCATCAATCTTCGTCTACTGATTCTGCATTTGGAATGAATTACAGGTCAGTGAGGAAGTTGAGCGCGCCTTGACAAGAATAGGGAATGCTAAACTGACTGGAAGGTTTGTTTCCACACCAATATTTGGACATTAAAGCTAGAATTCATCTTTTACTCTCTTTGATCTTCTGATAACAAAACATTTATCATGAAACTTTGGCTTTGTCCTAATGAGTTGTGAAGGGATATCAAAAATGTACCTTTAAACAGACAAAATAGGTTGTCTTATGTTTCTAATGAACTGCAGTCCTTACTATAACAGGTGTTCGCCGCCGAGAATAGAAAGTGCAGATGGAAGAAACCTACAACTTCATTTCAGAACAAGAATGCCGCCTCACCTATTCACAGGAGGGAAGGTTGAGGGTGAGCAAGGCACCGCCATCCATGTTGTATTGCTAGATGTGATCTCAGGCACCGTGGTGCAAACTGGACCAGAATCAGCTGCCAAACTGAATGTTGTGGTGCTAGAAGGTGACTTCAACGAGGAAGCTGATGAGGATTGGAGTCAAGAGCACTTTGAGAACTATGAAGTAAAGGAACGTGAAGGGAAACAGCCGCTTTTGACTGGGGAACTACAAGTAACCCTCAAGGAAGGAGTTGGAACTCTGGGAAATCTTACTTTCACTGACAATTCCAGTTGGATTAGAAGTAGAAAATTCAGGCTTGGTTTGAAGGTTGTTTCCGGATATTGTGAAGGGATTCGTGTGCGTGAGGCTAAAACTGAGGCTTTTGCTGTTAAAGATCATAGAGGAGAATGTGAGTTTTCCATAGAGCTTTTGCATTGCTGCTACTGCATTTGGCTTGAATACTTGTCCAGCTGTTTTCTCTGCTATACAACATTCTAGTAATCATTTTGCTCAATGCAATCAACCAGTTTGGTTTGGTGGACTTATTTCAAACACTGCTCTTCATAGATCTCCAGCATTTTGCTTTTTACTTGTTTGGCTTGCAGCATTCTGAGTGTAGTCATGATTTTTTTTTTCTTTTTACTTGCAGTGTACAAGAAACATTACCCACCTGCATTGCATGATGATGTGTGGAGATTGGACAGAATAGCCAAGGATGGAGCATTACATAAGAAGTTGTTGAAGGCTGAAATTGTAACAGTAGAAAATTTTCTTCGACTTCTTGTTAAGGATCCGCAAAGATTAAGAAAGGTAAGGGATTTCATTACATTGAAACTCTTTCTTTTTGTATTGATTGTTCTTAATTCCCCTTACATTCCTGATACAGATCCTGGGAAGTGGAATGTCCAACAGAATGTGGGAGAACACGGTGGAGCATGCTAAGACTTGTGTTTTGGGAGGAAAGCTTTATGTTTATTACACTGATCAAACAAATAGCAGTGGTGTTGTTTTCAATCACATTTATGAGCTCAGAGGTCTTATTGCTGACGGGCAGTTTCTCGCATTGGAATCACTTAACCACAATCAGAAGGTGAGATTTTCTTATATTCGCAATGCTGCTGATGCGAAACAGCTACCTGCAAGAACAATATGACTCATTGACATGAAATTTTACCTACAGGTTTTTGTTGATTCCCTGGTGAAGCGAGCATATGAAAATTGGCATCAGGTAATAGAATATGATGACAAGGTTCTCAACACCCCTGCGAGTACGAAGGGAGCAAATCCCACAGCTGCATCAGTAAATGAGAACAACTACGATGCAGATTACCACACCACGACTGCTCAGAAGAGTAGGCAGCAGTATATCACCTCAGAGCCAAGTCCACAGAACCAGAATATTACTAGCAACCATGCAGTTCATCAGTTGATTGAATTTCCTTTCGGGAGGTCTGATCAGAATGCACGAATGACAATGAATAATCAAAAAGCATTACTACCTAGTAGCATGAATTACATGCCAATTGGAAACTCCACAGCCGGGGTGTCAGGTTTTGCGGGAGATTGGTCTCATCCAAGGAACGGGCATGGATTCGAAGATTTCTTTGCTGAGGAAATCCGGCTTAGGAGCTCAGAAATGCTAGAGACTGATGACATGCAAAGACTGCTGAAGACATTTGGTATGGGAGCTGGTTTTGGTCATGCAGATGAGGCTTATACTTACACCATACCTTATGATCATCAGATGGACAACCCTTATGCCCAGGAACGTGCCAAAGGCTCAGGGAAGGCAGTTGTGGGATGGCTTAAGTTGAAAGCTGCTTTAAGGTGGGGAATATTTATAAGAAAGAGAGCTGCTGAGAGAAGAGCTCAGCTTGTTGAGCTTGATTGACGATCTGATGCTTAAATTTATGTTAACATCATAAATTTTAGCTGGTTCACAAAGGATTGGTCTGTCAGCAATCGTTAACCCTCATTGGCAACGTTGTTGCATGATTCCAAGTTCTGCTAGCTTTGCCTGAGCGAGGAAGACATGTCAAAGAACCTCTGTATACAAAGTTTGAAGCCAGTTCTCTGTCATTCTCTTTGCTCCAGATGTATAATACTGCCATGATTTTAACACTTAATTATAGTTTCATTCGTTTTATTCATACATAAGGGATTGTAACTTTATTTTGCTAAGTTTCAGCCAAAAGAACTTGATGTTAATGTTTCTGATTATCCAAGAAATAAAGACATTGAATGTTTCGGAAGGATGTAGCAGATAGAAGTAATTGGCTTCAGTGGCTAATGACTTTGAATCAAAGAGAGAGCAGCAAAATCTATCTTCCAGTGTTTCAAGAATTAATATCAAGTATATTTTTTTTGCTGGTGAAATAATGAAATTTGAAGTTCTTGAATCACAGCAGGATAAATGCTCAACAACTACTACCTTTGAAAAAATTATGAGAAACAAGATACAAACGAAACTAAAACTAGGAAAAACTGAGAAACTGTTAATTTCTCAAGCTACTTGTCCATCAATGTGTAAAGGACATTTAGAAAGAATTCCAAAAAGGAGGCTGCTGTCATCAATTTCAAGCAGAAACAAATGGAGCAACACAGAATAAATTACATAATGATACAGACTCCCATAAGGAGGTGAAGATTTATGCCTTTGTCACCGTCTTTTATCTGAGAATCAGCATCCACCGTCTCATATACATGACCCGGGAGTGTATGCATCGAATCCAAATCCCCCATCCATCAACAGAGTGTCATTATTTTGCTCCTGCATGAGAGATAGTCATTTTAAAGAATCTATGCTATTAAGGAATAAGTATATATTTGAAAAAATACAGTAGGAAATTAACCTACAAAGGCTTATAAATAGGTTCAGTCACAATCATTTTTCTTCCGTGTTGCATTTCAAAGAAATTAAATAACCTTAACCGGAGACAAAGTAGTCCCTACTTATTTTGCCTGATAGTCAGAACCTGGGATATCAAGAATGTCATTTTTCACAATTCTTAAGCATACATGAATTTCACTGTTTGGGACTAATTGCAATAGTTAACTAGCAGAGATGGAAAACAAAAGCATGGGGAAGAAACATAATACTTGTGAAGGAAATAAGCTTTATATCTTTATCTAATCCATGCCTAACTACATAGTGCTAACTATTATGTATATTTTGCTTCAAAGAATCTCACATTCAACACCAACTTTAGGACAAGAACAAGAAAACATATAAAATTAAACTGACAGAGGCAAAGGAAGTTCTCTTGTCATACCGGTTTGATCATGGAACTCATTATATCCTCCAAGGAATCAAAACTATTTTGACTGAAACCATTCTGTGGCTTTGTCTGCTCAAAGAGGAAGTCCTCGTTGGACCTCAATCTTGTGTCAAAAGCAGAAGTCTCACCCGCAGGGTGTCGAACAATGTAAGGAGCATCACCACTTAATTGGCTGAACAAAGAAACATCAGTCGCTTTACTGCTTATGGCATTGCTTTGGTCCGTCATAGACCCACTTGCAGACACCAGGGGGTCCACCCTGCTGAATGAATGATTTAAATTTCCATTGTAACCATGTCTGCGATCTTCCCACTGTTGCTTTGCCGTGTAATCTATATTCTGAATGACATTATTATTTAGACCAACTTGGCACTGCATGTCTCCTCTAGAGTCCTCCAAACGTGCTGAATTTGCCATGGAAGAAGAAAGATCAACAGGGCTGTTACTAAGGTGGGAGTTCGTCCAAGAGATGGTTTCTTGCAAATTATTGGTTGGCAACTGCTCATTACTGAATGCTTCACTTGTCAACAATGAACTCGATGGGAAATTGGATAATTGAACTGCACCCTGCCAGTTGTCACTACATTTACCATGATCAAGAAAATTAGAAGAACCACGAACACCCATGTCAAATGATTCTTGATTCATTGATGTCACACCAAGAGATGGTTCGTTTCCAAATGCACCACTACATTGCACCTGTTGTGTGTTTGCTTGTAACAACAGAGGGTTGCCTGAGGCAGTTGATAGAGAATTGCTTGAGCTACCAACCGTCACTCTGCTATCTGGGAAGTTAGCAACACCAAAAACATTTGGATCATTAACACGATTAAATTCTCCGAAGTGGTTAGCGGACTTCTTCTGTGACAGTTGGTTGAGCTCTATTGATGTTGGGATCCCTTGAAAGAAAGTTCCATTTTGACTCTGATTTGCAGGTAACCCAGCTGGCTGGATCTTCCCAAGACCATTGAAGGAATTGCTCAAGGTCCGAGAATTTGCTGGATGAATAACACCAGAAGAAATCCCACGTAGGCTTAAAGCAGCAGAGGAGTTCAGTCTACCAAACATTCCACCCGGTTGATATGATGATAGAGAGGCAGTCGAAAGCCTTCCAGGTCCGGACAATGTGCGAAAATCTCCAAAGCCATCCAGTGAACTCATACGCAAGTAAGAGGGATCTTTACTGCCTAATACAGCAACCATGTTTGCTTGCTGGGTTGCAACACTGCTGAGTCTTTTCAGGTAAAGCCTATATTTCTGCAAGACAACATAAGACAGCGAGCTTAAAGAGGAGACAAGTACCCAGCTACTGTAAATTTTGTAAAAGGTTGTGATTCAAGTATCTACACTTCTCCCCATGTGTATGGCCCAGCCTAGTTCTTACCAGCTAGAATTGGAGCTGCACTAACTTCATAACCTATGAGCTGATTCTAACAAGGAGTAGAACAGTAAGGAAACTCACTCTATTACAAATTACTACAGCCAATTAAATAGGAGGCAATAAAAAGCTTCAGTAAGTGGAGCTTTTCTACACACCAGATTCGCTGCTGTCTTTTATTCAGCTATTCTTAGATGATTATCTACTTTTTCTACAGAACCTGCAACCTCGTAACTAGATCCCAAGTCTACTTAAATCTTTAACACGAATGGTAATAATTGATAACTGTTGCAAGGGCAATATATAGGAAATAATAATGCAGAAAAAAAAAACAAAGGAAAGGGGTTTACCTGTAGATGGCTTGCAACATTTTCCCTTGTGAGCCCTTCAACATTCATAAGATCAAGAATTTTCTTTGGAACAGCCTCTGCATTTGAATAAAGAGAAAAAGACAAATAAAATTAGAAATGATCACTGTGCCAGAATATGGCACTAATCTAAACAGCAGAAAACTCACTGTCAAGACCCAATTGGTTGACAGCTGCAACAAACTTCCTATGCAGCTCCACAGACCAAACAACTCGAGGCTTCTTCTGGTTTGAGGGGTCCTCATTCTCATGTCCATTATCTTCACTCTCTTCTTCCTCATCTTCGCTTTGGTCCTTTCTCTTCTTATTGACTTTTTGGTCAGAACTACCCATTGGTGTTTGACCAACTTCTCCAGTTCCTCCCCGAGCCTTATCTTGATTTGGGGCTGTACTTTGATCCTTAGAGTCCGGTTTCTTTCTTCTGACCACATGTTGCCATATGTTTTTAAGCTCCTCAATGCGAACAGGCTTCAACAAGTAGTCACAAGCACCATGGGTAATCCCCTTCATTACAAGCTTGGTATCGCTGTGTGCAGATAACACTGGAATTCATTAAGAGAACAAAATTACGTTATTAATCATTCTAAACAATTCTAATCTATTACTCAAACTTAGCAAACCTAGAATAATGATGGTTTTAGAAAACTAATGAACTTTAGCTTTTCAAGGGAACGAAGAATCACAAAAAGGACAAGAAAGTTCATTCATTCCACAAATAATTCAAAAGAGAAACGGGTGGAAAATAGCAAATACAAAAGATTATCGTTCAGTGCCATTAATTGGAAAAAGGTTAATGCTTACTGATTACAGGTAGGTCCATTTCAAGCCCCACAAGCTCAAGAAGCTTAAAGCCATCCATATCTGGCATGTTAACATCACTAATAACCAAATCATATCTGTTTTTGTTTTCCCTCAACATTTTGAGGGCTGTAATTGCCTGATTGGTCGTAGTAACTGCAGAAAAAAAAAAAACAATAAATGAAATGTCAAAACGAAGCCTTAAGTCTACACATGTTAAGAGTCAAAAGTTGCATACTACAATATAAAGATCCAAATCAAATGCACACTGCAAAGCACAACAGTTAACAGATCTTCATGACAGAAACAGTATCTAAAGTTAACCAACCAGACAATAAACCCAAGTAGAAGACACAACAAAGATAATTTATCTAAGATTTTGAGAACATAAAGAAAATTTTGAATAAAAGATTGAGAATTTAGAAGTAAATTTCAAATTCAAAATGAAGCCTTTGGCAAAAACACGAAAATTTCACGAGAATTCAAGAGAAAAAGAACGACTAACCTTGATATTGGCATTTACGAAGCAGACTTTCCAAAAGTATGAGGCAAGTAGGGTTATCATCAACGGCTAAAACACGCATACCAACTGGAAACCGGTCCTTGCCGCCATCTTCACCATTGGAACCACCCATGTTCTCCTCCATGGTCATTGATAAAATAAGCAATTGAAACAACCAGATGAGAAAACCGAGCAAAAACAAAGATCACAAAGCCAAAGTTTTCAATCTTTTCAAGTTTACCCACGGTTTTCAGAACTTCGAAACAAACCCAGATAGCCAAAACCCTTA
This sequence comes from Heritiera littoralis, assembly GCA_031772115.1. Classification (NCBI taxonomy): domain Eukaryota; kingdom Viridiplantae; phylum Streptophyta; class Magnoliopsida; order Malvales; family Malvaceae; genus Heritiera; species Heritiera littoralis. Next base: position 1,984,624 of record JAPDPK010000003.1, read on the forward strand.
AAAAGAAAAAAAAAATACAGAGACAAAGATTAAAAGTGAGAGAGAATTGGAAGCTGAAACTGAGAAAAAAGAGCGAGCTTTGCAAGTTAAAGCTGTAGAAAGGACAAGGATGTTGATACGCAAAACAGAGTTGAGATGTTTCAACCCTCCCACAAGGCACAAAACAGAGTTTATTTTTTTTTTTGCAATTTTTGGAGCAATACTCTCTCTCACTTTTTTTGTTGAACTCCTTTTCTCTCTCTACTGTATTTGTCTTTAGCTTTTTCTTGTCAACTGAGCATCCTTTCTTTTTATTTTATTTATTCTTTTAAAGTGATAGTTTATAATAGTACTTTTTTAATTATTTATCTTTTATTTTTTCACCACGAACAAAATTTTAAAAATAATACTTTGGAAACGTTCTCTAGCCTGCAATAAATAGATCTTACTATATTTGCCGTATGATTCAATCTGATTATGAAATCTTGACCGTCAATTTGGATTTACTCGATACAATTTAATGGTGATGAGATCTTGGTAAATTTTTTTCATTTAATATAAACTTTCTTTCTTGTGTAATTTTAATTGATAACTGTGTAATCAAATATTTGAAACTTTAAATATTTCAAATTTTAAAATTTAAATACGAAAAATTCATAAAATTTAAACTAATTATGGTAAATTATTTATGACATTAAGTTCTTATCTATATAAGATGTAGAATATTTAATATAATTTTATTTAGGTAAATTTCATATAAGTACTTAAGATTTGAACCTAATTAACTTAAAGTTTATATATAATACAATGATAATTTATAATTTTTATACACTGTCAATCAACCATATAGTGAAATCTCATGTACATATTCTTAAAAATAAATATTAATGAAGTTTTAAAATTTATTTTTAAGGGATTATGAACTTTTAGGCTTTGCTCATTAGTGATGTGTTATCTTATGGTTGACTGATAGTTTGTATAGAAAATATACATACCAGTGCATTATATATAAACCCTTAACGTAAATCCATTGGAATTAAAAATTGACATTCCATCCCAAATAACTTAATACGTTAACAAATTTAACAAAATGTGAATAATTACAAAATTATAGAACCCTAGATTTAATTAATTTTTTATTCTTATATTTTTCTTTCATCTTTTACAATTTTTCACTCTTTTTCACAATTTATTCACTTTTTTTCAAGAGCATTGATCGATCCATAATTTTCTTATAAAATATATTATGTTTAATCTTATTAATTTTTAACAATAAAATTATATTTATTTTAATTTTAATAATTTCAATTAACGTTTCAAAACTTTTAAATGTTAAATTATTTTAATTTTAAATATAAATCATTTGGTGTGATGTTATTTTTAATTTAAGTTATTTACATTTTTACTAAATCAATTTGGATTAACTCAAAATGAATTTTTTTCAGCCCACGTCAATTTTGAGCTCTCTACCCTACCTGATTTGCAACAAAAAAAGCAAAGAACAAAACAATTATAATGTGCTATTCGCTTAATACTGATCCAATAAATGAAAAAAATATATATATATTTTTCATATATCTCATAAATTTTATATGACAGGTGAGTATTAACAAGGTATTTTTTTAGAAAAATATTTATATAATAAATAATAAACAAATAAATAAAGGATAATTATTTCATAAACTGTCAGTAGAATATTTTTATTCCATAAGCAGTGTTAGGATCATGACATATATCCTATAAAAATATTTAAAAAAATAAAAGAAATAAAACACGTTTCACGATTTTAACACCGCTTGTGAAAAAAATATTCTACTGACAGTGTATGAAATAATTATCCATAAATAAATAATAAAGTAGAAGTAAAAAACAAACAAACATTTCAAAGCCTAATAACTCTTCAATATTTTCTTCTTCTTTATTCTTGTTTTATGTAGAATATTTAAAGTATTCCAAATAGTTAAATGATAAAATGATCTCAATTTTAAGTTTTTAACATTTTACTTAATAAATGACTAATAAAATGGCTTAATTGTCTTGCAAAATATAAAAGTTTGGTATTGAGTGTCCACTTTTTATACTACTGCAATTTACCCATTTTTGTTTAATAATCTCATTATTTGCTCTAAGAATTAATATGTTTAAATAAAGTTTTTTTAATAGTATATTCTTATTCAAAATTACAATTATAATTTTGATAAACTGGTAAACACAAATAATAATAACAAACTAAATAAATCTCACACTTGATGAGACACACGGGAATTCATGTCAATCAAAATATTCAAAAGTTTAAAATCTAATTTGATTATTTGTCAAAAAATTTGAAGGATTTCAAAACTTAAGAGAAATTTCAAGAGGATGCTCAAATTTTCTTCTGAAAATTCACAAGATTTTTTCAAAATCCCTCCAAATCTTCTATTACTTCCAATTATTGAATATAAAAAAAACATATTATTTTAGTTAAATATAATTTTTTCATTTTTATATTATTAATAATACAAATACATTTTTACAAATCTAATACTACTCATATTGCATATTTTATTTGATATTTTTTTATATATAATATTATTATTTTTATAATTATTTTTTTATTTCATCAAATTCTAGTATTCAAAACATTTTAAAAAATAATTCAAACGATACAATTATAAATGTTAGTATTTTAATTTGATGCATTTTGAAATACTTAAAAAATTTTAAAAATTTCCCCTCTTAACGGATTGTTAAAGAATTTGGATTTTCATTTTCTAAATTTTCATTTTATATATTTAAACTATAAAAGTTATAGCCAAAATATAATATATATATATATATATATATATATATATATATATATATTATATTTCAAAAATCATAAAAAGCCTCATAAGTAAGCTATGTAAGTGCTTATGTGGATAATTTCTTTTCACGACACGTAAGATTAAAAATTATGTAGGATTTACACAATATGTAAAATTTAAATACACGTAGGATTTATATTGAAACTAAAATCAAATCTGTTTTTTTTATTTTTGTATAACCACCAATTATTCACAGCTAGAGAATAGGAAGTAGTGCAAGGAATAGAAAGCTCACTTAAATACCAACATTATCTAATCCAATTTTTAAATCGTTCCTCATCTTATTTAATATTTAACACTATCTATTTGAATAACCATTGTTCACACCTACGAAATAGGAAGTAGTGCTACTAATTGTGTCAAGGCCCAGCCCGTATCACCAGGCTGTCGGCTGGCATCCCCTTGGTCCTTCGGCCCCAGGTTTACCTCGACTCAACCGTATTGTCCGCTCTGGATTCTAGAGGTGGCCCCCGTCAGTTCGGCTGACGTGGCACTTAGGTCCTCACGGGTTTCTTTCGCGTCCGCCGCTACTCGAACCCTTGACTTCCTCAAGAGTCAAGTAACGACTAACCATTGGATGAGGAAGTCAAGGGTTCGAGTAGCGGCGGACGCGAAAGAAACCCGTGAGGACCTAAGTGCCACGTCAGCCGAACTGACGGGGGCCACCTCTAGAATCCAGAGCGGACAATACGGTTGAGTCGAGGTAAACCTGGGGTCGAAGGGCCAAGGAGATGCCAGCCGATGGCCTGGTGATACGGGCTGGGCCTTGACAATAAAACGCGCGTTTTATTGCGAGGCCCGTATCCTAGTGGCCCATACCTCACTCATCCGTATTGTCCGCTTTGGAAGTATCATGTGAGGCCCCCTCACGGATTTCTTTCGCGTCCCGGAGGGTTCGAACACTTGATCTCAATCAAATGTCAAACACCTCCTACCATTAGACTAATGGTTAGTCGTTACTCGACTCTTAAGGAAGTCAAAGGTTCGAGTAGCGGCGGACGCGAAAGAAACCCATGAGGACCTAAGTGCCACGTCAGCTGAACTGACGGGGGCAACCTCTAGAATCCAGAGCGGACAATACGGTTGAGTCGAGGTAAACCTGGGGCCGATGGGCCAAGGAGATGCCAGCCGACGGCCTGGTGATACGGGCTGGGCCTTGACAAATTGAAAGCTTACTAAAAATCTCTAATCCAAATTTTAAATTGTTCCTAATCTTATTTAAATATTAATACTATCTAAACAATATATCCATTTATTTTTCTTTTATGCTTTTTTCTCTCACGTTTGATCCACCATTTCAAAAAATTCAGTTTTTTTAACCCTTTTATATCTATTTCAACAATGTCAACTTTTTTTTATACAACCTTTAATTTCACTTTCTATTTACATTGTACAAATTTTGCTAATTAAACCTCACTATCTATGGAATCTTTATCGGTTAGTTCTCAATCTTATTCTTCTATGATACAATAAGGCTTCATTTTTTATATTTTCTCTCTCTTCATTGAAATTTCTTTTTTTTTATATTTGTTCATAAATAGGGAGTCATGAATGCGATAAGTAAAATGATGACAAATTTAACCTTTTATATGTGAATGGGATAAATTTATTGATTTCTTTATGCTTTCAATTTTATTTTTTCAGACCTCACCATCATCATTATGAAATCCCTTTCAATTAGGGATGTAAATGGGTATCCTTTAAATAGGTATTTTGTACTATTTAACCCAATTAAGTAGGATTAGGGTATTTAGTAATCGAGTTCAGGTAGTAGTTTTACTACTAATCATGGGTTAGGATAAGGTTCAAGTAGTGACCTTAGGGTACCCTACTACTTGAACCCAATTATAAATAATATTTTTTTAAATATTATTATATACATTTTTATTATAAATTAATTAATTTTTAATATAATACTTAATTAAATGAACTAATTAAGTATTTTAATTATGATTTTTAATATTAATTTGTTTTTTTGAGTTAATTTAAATTTATTAATTTAATTTTACCTAATAATATACATTAAATTTTATTTTATTTTAAATTTAAAAGTCAAACTTTTAACTTAATAAATGAGTATTTAATCGGGTTCGGGTAGTTAACGAGTATTTCTTATATTAAATGGGTAGGATTCGAATAGTAAAAATCAAAATATTCGGGTAATTAATCAGGTTCAGGTATTTTAAAATACAATCAAGTTCGGGTTCAGATATCTCAAAATTAATAGGTACCTGCTCCGTTAACATTTTTCAATCTTCTTCTTCAACTATACAATAAGGTTTTTTTTTTCAATTTTTTTAGTTTTATAATTTTTAATTTTATGTGTGATGGAACCTTTCTTTTTTATGTCCATTGATTTTTTTTGTAAGCAATTGCACAGTTATTGTTTTTGAATTTTTTTTTTAGTTTTATATATTTTTTAAAATTTTATATGTGGATGGGGTGATTTTATTTATTTATTTATTTGTGCTTTCATATTATTAAAATTACTAGAAGTGTTGGGGAAAATGCATTCAAGATAATGAGTAGTTGAACATTCTTACTAAATCCATCGAGCCTTAAGGCTGAGAAAAAAAACCAAGAAAACTGAAAAATCGATTCGAACCGGGCATTTTGGATTGGTTTGGTTTGGATAATAAGGAAATTCAATTCGAATTCAGATCATGACATCATTAAACCGAATTCATTCAGATTAGATACGGATTATATCTGAATACATTGTTATTTAATAATTTGTAATTTTTATTATTTATATCAAAAGTTCAATTTTTTATTTAATTAAAAAACCCAAGGAAAAATTAAAATAAAGCCCAAGATTATTTAAATGCCTAAGAAAAAAATTGAAAAATTGCTTAAACTAAAAAATCCGAATGATCGATCAACATAAATTCGGATCGGATTGGATATATTTTATATTCGGATCAAATACGGATTGGAAAATAAAAAAAAATTTGCTTAGCTCGGATCGGCCTAGATTTCTGCAAAAATCTAATCCAATCCGACCCGATATCATCCTATCAAGTGTTATGAGAGTTTTTTTCTTAATATTTTTTGGTCTTTTTCTAATTAAAATAATTAAAATTACCAAGTATAAATTTTTTAAAAAAGTATGAGAATGGTACAAATTGTATTTATATATATTTAAATAAAATTAATCTGTGCACTGCACGGGTTTGTAAACTGATTTATATAATTTAATTACAATTTTAGTATTTTAATTTATAATAAATGTATAAATTTTGGGTTACATATCTCAATTAAATAAATTGTTAGTAAAAAATTTCATTTAATTAAAATTTTATATTTGTAATTACGTTAAATTAGAGAAAATTATACCTAATAAAAAGAATAAATAATTAGTGTGATAACTATTAAAGAAAAAAGAACTGCACGTATGAAAAAAAAAGAAAAAGAAAAAGAAGAGTTAAAGAAGATACAGCAAAAATAAGAATGAAAGGTGGAAAACATAAAGAGAAGAATGAAAGGACGAAATCGCTTTTATATTGGTTAAAAAGGATACTCTATCTGATATTATTATTATTATTATTATTATTATTATTATTACAATCTACAATCATATTCTTAAAAGGCCAAGTGCCCAAGTGTAAAATTGGCTTTATCTATTTTAAGAAAAGTTTATTTTTAAAAAAAAATTATTTCATACATTATTAATGAAGTTTTTTATTCCACAAATGATGTTAAAATTATGATATATATCTTATAAAAATAATAAAAAGTAATAAATAAATAAAATAAAACATATGTTATGATTTTAATTTCGCTTGTGGAGTAAAAAAATTTTACCGGTGGTGTATAGAATAATTATTCTTGATACAAATCTAAAACAAATAAAAATAATATCTAGTTTAATTCTATTGTGAATTAATCCTCGATGCATTAGATAACTTTCATATTAATACAAAAATATACGGCTAAGATCGTATTAAGTTTTACATCTTATTGCTCCCATTTATTTATATAAATATTAATTTGTTTTCAAACGTTAAGGTTGATTGATAAATTGAATCTGCTTCAAACCTACTTTGTTGGACCAAAATTCAGACACAAACTCTAATCTAATGCATCTTTTAGACAAATAGAGAAAAAAAGTTAATTTAGTCTCTTTAATGACAATTGTTTTCAAAGACAGCAAATTAACATTTTTGTCCCCTCTATATGAACACAACAATACCTTTATAGAATTCAAATAGAGAATAGTCTTAAATTAATCTTTAAATTTTTGCTAAATTTTAATAAAATAACAATATAAATATTGTATCCAAATATTTGATTTAGTAATAAATATACATAAAGAATTTGATTTGATTCTTCTTTTCCAAATAAGAAAAAGATTAATACAAATACTAAAATAAAAGTGTATCCATCCAAGTAAATGGCTATATAAATTAGTTCTTTCTTTAAATGCATTTTACAAGTTAGGTAGCTCAAATTTTCAGTTTCAAACACCCAAATTCCAAATAATTTATTCCTCCAAATCTTAATTCTTGTCTAATCTTTTTCATTTAAAGGCTTCCTCTACATTATTTTTTTATCATTTGAACAAAGCTAAGTGGAAAGAATATCAAAGTTCATGATCACTTCAATTCCCATTAAAAGATTAAATAACAATTATTTCAAAACCAAATCGTTCAAACTATCAATCTACTAGAAATGTGTGTGTTTTCTACTCATACAGTGCACTTGATTTTGTTATTGGCCAATCATAAGCACATTCATTTGTTTAATTTAGTTCTTAATCAATAATCTATCGGATTATGCAACTCATGTCTCCAATCCCTAGTCTTTCTTAGGTAGGGCAGTTGGCTAGTTGATATCTCTTATTACGCTAATTGAATCCATTTTAGTTTATTGATATATTATTGAGTCAGATTGATTTTTAGTGAATCTGACATTTTAATTCCAACGCGATAACCCCTGTAATTTTTTTCTTTTTATTTTCTTTTGTGGCATCTTTTGCAAAAAATTATTACAACATCAAATGAAATTCTCACATTTCTAAAATTATTTTATTGGTTTTTCTTCTCTATGTGTATTTCCTCGTTTTCCATGTTTGCTCCTTAATTGTTTCATTTTTGTTATGTTTGAATTTTCTTCAAAACATGTGCAGTTGATTAGAAGAACTAGCTTATGAATGTATTAAAATATGAATCTATTCACGAATATTAATATATTTATAATATTAAAAAAGGCTAAAGAAAATGTTGTGATCCATTTCCTTGCTGTACAAGGTTGCCTAAAAATCTTATCTGATAGCAGTAGCTAAAAGTTGCACTCAAGAAGTACAATTTCAACACGTGCTTTTTTATCAATTTTTTTGTCATGTGTTTTTTTTTTCAGCATCAAAATCCAGATTCATCGTTATCCTCTTATATAGTACATTTTGAAGTCATGGACTTCTTCAAATTTCCTTTAATTCAAGCATTAGCTTTAAAAATAATTATCTTATATATCGTAAATTTTTTTTTGATTTTATAAGTACAGTTAAGATAATGATATATGTAATTTAAAAATATTAAAAAATAAATAAAATAAAACATATATCATTATTCTAACTTCGCTTATGAAATTTAAAAAATTTCACTAACAATATATAAAATATTAATCCTAGTTTTAAACACATTCATTTATTTATTTTTTTTACGTTTCATTTCAATAATGAGCTATTATCTAATACGTATTAGTGTGACTTTTAGATTTTAAAATCGAGATTAAGATAATCATACATATTCGACTTTTTTTTTTAATTTTAATATTTTTAAATAATTATGTTTGCAAATTTTAAAAATTTTATTAATAGTTTATTAAATAATAATCATTCAAAAAGTTTCTATTAAATAGAAAATATCATAATTTGAATGCTGTAAATATCAATTTTGAATATTTAAAGAAATTAAAAACTATAAATGTTGATATTTGAGTTTCAAATATACTAAAAGCTAATAAACAAAATCATATAAAGTAACTAAATTATATCCAATTTTACCAAAGAAAATTCATTATTTAAATATTAAACTTATCATAAATTAATAAAATTTAAGAAAAACGTTATTCATCATTAATAAGATAAGATGGGGAATTCTACTTTATAAATACTCGAAATTCTTCAAGGGGCGGTGCTTGCCACGCAATAAAAAGGAGAGTAAGTAGGGGGCAGTGTCCTTGGGGAATAGGTCAGCGTGTCCTCAAACGAAAAGTACCAAAAAAAGTATTTTGTTTTTGGTCCCCTCATGTATAAGAGGGGGCAGCCCTGCTTTTGAGCCTTAGTAGGCCACGTTTCCTCTTCCCATTGGCTAGGCGGTCTGGGTTGGGACCCAGGTTTAGATTCCAGAACCGGAATGAAATGCAGCCTTTTCTGATAACCACCCGTCGGTCGCAGGATATCAATGACAAGGACTTGCTGGGAATTTGGAACTGGTGGGCCCACATTGTTTTTAATTAAACTTTGGCTCTGCTGCACCCACTCGCCCTGTTAGTATATACAATTATCAAATATGAAATTATATCCAACGCGTTTGTATGAGAGTGTGTATATATAATTATCAAATATGAAATTATTAGAGTTTTAAAAGAGATTAATAATATACTTTTAAAAAAATAAAAGAGATGTGTGAGAGTTTTTTATTTTTATTTGTGAAATTAAAAATTTGGAATATCAGTTCATCAAAAATTAACCTTATACAGTTAATTATCATATAAAATAAAATTTTTAATGTATTAAGTAGATACAGAATTAGTTTGAATAAATGATAAAATTTTTTGAATAAATGATAAAATTGATTTTGGTAAAATTGAAAATGATAAATTGATGATTAAATAAATGTTTTTAAATAAAATAATAAAAAATTGAAATCAATGATAAATGATAATTTTTTTTGGTGTGATGGCAAATGATAATTTCCGTCTCCTTTCCTTGTCTTTAGTGGAAGATTTCATTTAGAGATGCAATGGAATCCAAGCTTAGCCATAAAGGAGCATGTCTTTACAATTGCTCGAGAAAGAGATTAAGATCAGATATACTTGATGGTATTATGAAAAAAATTAATTAAATATTAAACGTTATATACAAGTTTGATGTATTATTATTATTATTATTTTTGCTTGAATGAAAAATGTTAGTGAGACCATTAGAACCAAAGATTAATGACTTGTGCTCTTAGATTTTTTTTTTCTAAGATTAATCTAAAAACAAAATTAGATTGGAGATTCTAATTTGGTGATTTTAAGCTATATATTGTCTTTACTCATAAAGTTAATTTTTTTTAATGACGTAAGATTGAGAAAACATATTAAAATGTAGAGTATAATGGTTTTATTATATGGATTTTAGTATTATACATAGAATTCTAGTTCTTGGGGTTTAATATACGGTTTTAGAGAACTTATGGAAGTATTGGACAGCCATGATCTGTTTCATGTGAACTTCAAATCACCTGAAGTTAACTTAAAAAATAATTTGAAAATATCATAGCTTATAATGCTCATGAAAGATTAAGAAGTCATATCATCCATTTGTAAGATGCCATGTAGCAAAGTAGCTATAAGGAATAGACCCATCAAGGTGAGAAATATAGTATGTGATGAAGCAAGTTGCTTAATGATTAATTAATACTTTAATCCCATGACAAATCCTTGACAAACTTGGTTGCCATCCAGCTAAATACAGCAATTTAGATTGAACATTTTTTGAGCCCATGTGGTCAAGTCTTTCTTTCAAAGTCACTAGCCAGACTCTAGCTTGATCGCCGCTAAAATGCAAATAGATATTGTAATATTTTGTAAGAGATAACGATACAATACGAAAATGATATTAAAATAATATAAATTAAAATTTGATAAAAGTTGTGTATTAATTGGATAACAGTTTAATAAAATATGTTTAATATGTTAATATGAATTTTAATATAAAATTTTTATGATTTATGTAATACAAACATGATTTTATATGACATGAAAAACATATGATATATACACACTTCAACCCATTCAGGAATTTGGATTCAAATTGCAAATAGTGTGTAATTTATATATATAGCGGTTGGATTCATGGATTGGCCACCAATTTAGGGTGTGACGATTGCTGTTGATGTGATCATTGATAGGATGAAGTGGAGAAAATAACAAGAAATTTTTCCACGTGAACTGGATTGATATCTCCATAAAAATGACATTTTCTAAAAATCATTGCAATATTTATTAAAATGCGACCATTTATAAAATAACGACAAATATTAATATGTTCTATTCTTGAAATTAATAATCTTAATGCTAGGAAATACAAGTGAAATGCAATAAGTAATTAAGCAACGATAACAGCTTTTTATTATGTTTCACTTTTTTATTTTAAAAGATATGTATCATCCAATTAATTTCGTCCATACTGAAATGAAATAAGTTTGATACTTGTATGTATTAACTATTAACTAATTGTCTTTACAAGGTGAGTTGAATGGAATAAATTATTGCTTTGGAAACCCTGGAGTTGATAAATCAACCTGGTTCGGGCAAGAACATGGTGGGACTTGGACTCAATTCCATTGAGCAAGACTGGGGCCACTGGCCAGTGCCTAGAGGAATCAGACTCCACCTCTTCATTTTAGTCTTGCAACGACACATGAATGTTAATTCCAACCTGTCCAATCAAAGCTTGTGAGATTAATTAATAAAGCAAAATTGAGAGACAGGTTTTGATTTTTTTAATTAAAATGGCCCATGTTAGTAGTGCTGCACTTCGCGGAAAAAAGACTTGAAGCAATCATAAATCATGGGTTCAATGTCATCTTAGTGATCCCAAATAAAGTTAATTATCCTAATTGTTCTGTCCTCTAAATTTTTGTTATTAAGGTTAAGTTTCTCACAAGGCTTGCAATTTTTAAAAAAATCCATTGCCAAATATATGAATCACTTTAAAAAAAATAATGGGTTTGAGAATGCCAAATAATCAAAACAATTTCCTTGGTGAATACAACTTTTTTCTTAATTAAAAATTTGTGCTTTTACATGAAAATGATTAATTTTTTTCTCAATAACTAAGATAACAATTTAATCGTAAGAACAAAGTTTTAAAAAATTGAGATTTTAAATTCAAGTCGTATCATGTACAAATTCGATTTAATTTTATGTTAAATTTATTAAATCATATATTAATTCGTTTGTTTGTTGATTTTTTTTTATGTAATGTTCGAATTCTATTGTAATTTTTTGTACTTATAATTTCATAATATAATAATATGAACTGAGGTATATTATTGGGAGGAAATGGAATATCCCAATGTCTAACTTTCGATTGGTTTCTACATTCTCTAAATTATAATGACTGAATGAGCATATTTATTTATTTATTTATTTATTTTGAAGGTCAACATCCTTTAGTAATAATAGCAATGTTAATTTTTAACTTGTTTGGTGGAGAAAAAGATTAAAAAAAATTACTAAAGCAAAGTGGATTGTGTGAACAAATCATCAAACACTTGAATGTCCATTACTTTGTTTGTGGAGGAAAGGTGTTTTATTGGAGAAATGAAATCCATGTTGCTTTGAAATTCAACATTAATATTTTAGGGTTCGTAAAGTTGACAAGTTGGTGAGCTCCAACATAGTGGATGATTGTGAGAGCTTTAAAGTTTAAACAAAGGTTTTTTTTTTTCAAAGTGGAAGTACGCTTCTTAAGTCAATAGTTACATAAGGGTAGTATTTTAAAAGGATCCTCACATGGTTTTTTTAGAAAAATATGGAATAACAGTCGTTGTTGTTTTTTTTTTTAATGTGGAAAATCAGTTGTTAAGTTTTATATTTCGGTGCCTAATGTGGATACCATTAAATAAGTAATTCGGGATGTTTATTCGATTAGTTCAATTAATTTCGAATTATATTTAATGATTAATTGGATCAAATAAAATCCAATTAATTAACCAAATTAATTTCCCATATTTAAAATTAACAAACTAAATAATATCATTTAATAAAATATTCAAAATATCAAAATATTAAATTAGAAACTCTAGCAACACTAAATTTAAATTGTCATTTCAATTTCAAATATTAAAAACAACATTGATTTCATATATTTTTAATTTTAATTTTTAAATTTTTTATATTTCAGTTAATTAATATACATTAATTTTGTTTAAATAATAAAAAACACTCATAAACTTTATCCTTTTACCTATTTGCTGTCGTCGGAGGATTTAGTAAAAATTTATAAACCAATTGGATTAAACTCCTATTCATTCTATATTTTTTTTCTCTTTCTTTTTGTTTGTATATGTTTTCCAAATTCTCATGTTCCCTAGCATAAGAATTCATATAACACGTTTGCTCTTTTGATTCTTTCTCTTCCTTTTTGTTTGTGAGATTGTGGGCATGCATTTGACTATGGTCTAAAGTTTGCTCACAAATTCCAACTAACTTTTCACACTTTAATTATGAATAAAAAATTTTTTTTACTAATATTTTTATGTGTCATTTCCCTCAAATTTATTTAACAAAAACAAGTCATGTACGTTTAATTAAAAGTAATAATTTGGCAGAACATATCTCACGATAACCTTCTTTTGTTGGACTAACATTTTTAAACATTTATTTACCAATAAATTAATCTAAATTTTTTACTTGATTACAAAGATCTGCCTAATTAATGTTGTCTTCGAAAAAGAATATTCGGTCCCATATCATGGTAAAAAGAGAAGGTGGCTTCCTAGAAGGTTCCATTTTAGTGTAGCATCGGTTTAATTAATTAATATAAATTTGGGCTTTTTACGCTTAGCCTTGCAAGGATTATGATCTATAGATGTAGCTTTTTCACTACGATTATTTTGTTTTCTTTAGAAGTGCCAGAGTTGGCATTAAATTTATCGGTAATTCGATAAAAAATCTTTTATCACTAAAAAAATGAAAAAAATTTGTATGAAATGTTTATTTTACGTGTTTTTTCATTCAAAATCATAACATATAATGATTTTATTAGAAATATCAAAGGAGTGGTTTAATAATATAAAGTTCTGTCGAGTTTTTGAATGAGACAATTCATAATTAGAGATTTTATGTTCGAATCCTTATCAAATCAAATTTTTTTAGACCAAAGCTGACCACACAATGCGAGCAAAAATCAATTCATACTCAAGTAATATGGAAACAAAAAATAGATGTTATTAGAAATAATCAATCATTTATTCTATAGTAATTAAAACAAAATACTTATTTAAAACATATTCATTAATGGTTTTGATAATAAATAATTAATTTTTTATAATATAATTATGTGATATAATTTGAATAAAAATAGTATATGTTAACATGAAATAATCGTTTTATATGATTTTTTTCCTTATAGAATATTAATGCTTTTGTTATTTCTAATGCAGATTAATCATACATATAATTATAGATTGTGGGTAGGAGAGTCAAATAAGATGTGGATATTTGCTTATATATATATATATTAAAAAAAGCAGAAAATTATTGAAAAACCTGGCAATTTTTTTTTAAATTGTTGAAATATCAATTGCCATGCGTATTGGCTAGCTAGCTAGCTTCATGGATGAACACTCAAAGGCGAACGTAGGCTGTAACCAAATATATATATATATATATATATATATATATATATATATATATATATAAAAGGCGAACGTAGGCCCACTTCCATTTACTATCAATAAAAACTAAAACCATTTCATTTCTTCTCTTTCTTTACAATCATACTTTTTTATTAAGTGACTCTAGACTCAGCCAACTACACGAAAAAAGTGTATCTCGAACTTAATGGTTTGCTTTATAGCCGTCTCTTTCTAGTCTTAAGTGGCTGATTTTGTGGCCTTATCTGGTTGTGGGCGACATGTTTACAAATAACCGTTCAACTTGCCATGGTGTCTTGCTCAGTTCCAGCCATGTAACCTTCGCTTTAGCTGCAATAAAATATAAACAAGTCGGCATTCTTTAGCCATTTCTTGAGTGAGATGGCATTCAATCTTTGGGCCCTTCTTTAGTTTAATGGATGCTTCTTTAAGCTTGAAGCCTGTCACAAGGGGTTGGGCCATGAATTTGAGGAAGAACACAAGAATTATGGAACTTGGTCCCCCTTCAATGGCGGTTTGGACCTTAACGAGGGAGATTTTGAGCAGTGTAAGTTCTGAATTTCGGACTGTTTAAGCTCCATGGTAGGCAGAAAACAAAAGTAATCCAGGTATTTCACTTGGGTTCTTTTCTTCTAAAATGTTAATACCTTTTTACATAGAACAACTTTGTAAAATTATACATGAAATCCTAGACCAAGAAGCATACATTCTCCGGGATTTTCTGATGGAACACTTTGGCCATTAATGGAGACCAATACAAATGGTTCAAAACAGGATCCGGATCAAACAGACTACGAGTCTATGATTCCTATCAGTTTACAATCTCAGAGAAACAGATCAAGCACAACAACCTTGGCTGCAAGTAAATCAATTCTAGGAGACAATGAAACTACCTGTTGCAACTCACTCCTTTTGCGGAACAGCTACCTTTTTCTTGAATCTCAAGCATTTATTGTTTTTAGATTCTGTAATACTGGGGTTAGAAGTAAGTTGTTTAGCTGGTTTCGTAATGGAAATCTTCTCCATCGCGTTTATGAATTTGCGTAGATGCTTAATGTACTCCGGATAAGTTTCCAGGTTGCAATGGCCGCCACCCTTGACCCATAAAGGATCATACTTTTCCTTGGAAAGTTCCCATAATCGCTTCCCGTGAGACCAATCAACAATGTCATCATTCGTGCCCTGCAAGCATTGATAAAAAAATATGCATCAAATCAAATAATGCCTGCGAATGAATTCAAAGAACATTAATTTCATATGCAATAATGAAGTTCCTATATTGAGATCAAAAAACAATAGCAGAGGTCAACTTATTTTTCTTTTTCTTGACTTGTTAAATCATACTTAACAATTCAAATCACCAGGGGTCAAAGACATTTCTTCGTTATAAAATTCTTGTTAAATCATCCGGTCGAAACTTTTCTTATTGATGGTATCTAGGAGGATTATGCAAACATGAAACAAATCAAAGTGAAATACTAAACCAAAACCTGACAGGAATATCCTGATATTAACTAAAAGCGAGTGCTTACTTCCACAAATTGAAAGAATAGTAAGTAAAGCAGTTATCCAGAGTAAATCATACGGTGGCAAAGACACTTACATGTATAACAAGAACTGGACAGTTGACTCGCCGTATTTTGTCTATATTCTGTAAATATTTGGAAGGAGCTTTCTCAATACAAAACCATATCATTTAAGCTTGCAGCACAATATAGATGATTACAGGAAGACTAAAATCAAGCTTACTTTGAAGATATCGAACCAAAATGTCATCTTGACAGGATATAAGACCCGAATGCCCGAAAGGATGGCACTGTGAAGAACAACTCCTCTTAGTTTCTGTAATTGAGAAGCCAAGTGCAGAGTCGGTCCACTTCCAACAGATTGGCCATAAACTATCAGCTCTTCCTGCTTAACCCCATATTCCTTCTTCAAACAATTGTACACTGCCTCTATGTCATAATATGTGTTGAGCTCAGATGGCTATTGCAATTGCAGAAAAAGCAACTTATCAGGTATCACACAGGTAAAAAGATAGATAAAGATTTCGCCAACTATAAGTTATTGACCATTTCCTTGGTTCGAATTATCTTTTTATTTTCTAAATTAAAACCCTTTCATAAAAAAAATTTCGGGTAATTTAAGAGTAAATCCAAAGCATTGTAGACCATGGAAACAAAGAGAAATACAGGAAAATCCAAATGAAAACAATCTCAAAGATCCTTTTAATTACCTTGCCAGATGATGCCATATCCTGAATAATCATAACTGCATAAAATGAAAGCAAAAAGTTAAAGAAATAATATAGGAAGTTTCTTTGTCATTCAATAAAATCAAATCACGGCTACGTCTCACAGATTCTGCCCTGGGAAAACCATGTTTAATATGATTTGGATAAATAGCTCTTAGCCTTTTACATCATGAAACATCATCACCAACAGTCAAAATCTTCAAGATTCATTTTCCTTTTTCTTTTGGAGGAAAACAGGCATATGCATCAAATAGAGTTGAAGCCGTTTCATGAAAGCTCTTCGAAAAAGAAGGCTAAAACATGAGAGTTAAGCTGAAACCATTAAATGAGATAGGCTTGTGTTCAAACACTAATAAAATTACAAATCAATCATATTTCTTGTTTTTCTTTTTCTTTTCTATTAGTTTCAGATGCTTTAATTTCCAGGGAGGAAGGACAAAGAAAGTAATAGCCGGCCGACCTGAAATTGAAGCAATGATTGGCAGCACATCTGGGATCGGTTTTCGTAATAATTAAAGTTGACAAAAAGAATGTTCCCAGATATGCAAGAGAAAAAGGGAAAACAAATTGAAAGACTAAAAAAAAAAAAAAACTTCCATGCGACAAACACATGTTCCTGCAACAGGAAATCTCTTATGTCGTCTGACAAATCTTACAGACAGAACAAAATAGTACTAACAAATGCAAAAACAAGAATCAACAACAGAACAACCTAACTCTAAAAACACAGAATCAGAAACTAAAAACCGCTGAGAAACCAATACGAACACAATTGTAAAAAGAATAGTCTTTTTTGGAAAAAAAAATTATTTCATCATAATCAAAATCCAAACAAAAGATGAAAAGTAATCTCCAAATCAATAATAAGAAAACCAAAAATAGAACAAATCAAGGTAAGATACCTCAAAATATTGACACGGAGGTGCGCTCTGAGCTCAATGAAGAGTTCATGCATCTGGCCCAAGTCAGCAGCATTGCCATGGGAATACAAGAGGGTGAACCTGGCAAAAGGGTGCTTCCAAAATGTGGCTACAATCTTATTGCCACCTTTGGTATCAAGCATATGAACATCCATGTTCTTGTCAGCTGTCACCCCCGGCAAAACCAGCTTCCCATTTTCTTCCCTGTAAACATCATACGTCGGTGGGTCTGGTGGAAAAAACGCAAACTTCGCAGCCACACTCGACGTTACATTCCCCATTTACAACACACCACCGAAGAGAAGAAAAAACCCAGGTTTTTTAGATAGGAAACTGGACAACACATGCAATGAACATATGGGCAGGAGTTTCTTTTTCTCTTTTGTAAATGTCTGGTTAAAGGTGGTGTTTTTGCTATGTTTCAATGAGTTACGCTTTGAAAATTTGTTTTTTTAGCAAATTTTCGGTTTGTGGGGGAGTGGTCTTTGGATTTTGGTGATTGTGGGTTGTGTTTGGGGTTTTGTTTATTACTGGTTCTACTGGGGATGATGAAAAGGCAAACATCCAAAGGTGAAAAATCAAAGGGAATGGAAGAGATCCGATCTAAGCGGTGAGCTGGAAGTGCCGCTGGAGAGGAACATAGGCCAAGAAATATTGCTAGCTACTAAGCTTTTTCTTTTTCTTTTTATTTTTCTGTTGTTTTTATTTCTTTCAAGGAGCTTACGGGTTATGACCATTAACCATTGGCTGCTTGACAACACCTAATTTAGGTTTTTTTTTCAAAATGTCCAACTTACCCTTTATTGTTTTAGTGTTGTTTAATAACAAATCTTAAAAATGTAATTAATTAGTACTATAAATTAAATTCTTTAATAAATTTATGATGCCAAGTCTATTTAAATATTCTCTTTGTTCCTCCCAAAATAATACTACCTAAAAATGTAATGTTTTTATAAAGACCGGTGCAAATGAATGATAAAAGAAGGTATTGTAAATGCTAAAATTTAAATCTCTAATTATTATTTTTTAAAAAGATTGCAGGAATCAATTTAATTAAAATTTGAATTTAAAAATATAACATTTTGTAATTAGGTGATTGAGTTTGAATAAAAGCTACATTACTTAAATGAACTTAGATTAAGAAAAACAAAATATACAAAAATCATTTTAATCTTTAGAATGAAGGAATTTAATTAAAAAAACTTTTGAAATTATGATTTAAGTCAAATTAAGCTGCATCAATTTTCTACATACCCAAAAAAAAAGAATGTCTTTGAATTTCATATTTTCGTGTCAATTTTTGATTATTATAGTCAATTTTTTAATAATAATCTTTGTGGACTTTGGATTTAACAAAGCCATGTTAAAAAAATTAAGGGCGTTTTTGACTTTTAAATCATCAGGTTGAAATGTTCCCTTTATCCAAAACAATGGGTACTTCCTAAATCTAGTGCCCTTAAATTATGCTCCTACAAGAATAAAATAATGACTCAAAATTAACATAGACTGGATGGATTAGATATGAAAGAGAAAAAGGAAAATTGAAAAGATGGACGGCTAAGATTTGGTCAAAGGGTGGTGGGATCATTTTGAAGGGGAGAACATATCAGAAAATTGTCAGAATCAGACATTCCCTTCTTTGTGTTGTTCAGCTCAGTGCTGTTTTAACAAATGTCTTTCTGCCTGCAACTTTGACCATTCTTACCATCATTACTACAATTTCTCATTTATATTGTTTTTCCGTTTGGTAATATGCAAACAGAGAAGGATAGAACAATTTCCCCCTTAATTTGTCTGCACAATACTTTTATAGTGAGTTTTTGCATTTTCAAAATATACCACTAATCAGTTATTTAAGAAAAATTGGATTTTCTTTTTTGTGTTTAACAATATGAACAATATTTTCCCTCATATGAGATGATATATTTGATTTTTATCTCAACTATTTTTTTTATGTCAATACACAATAGTTAAATAAACATTAACTTTCTCATGTAAGGATTAAACTATTGTAATTAATTATAAAAATTGGATATGAAGTTGAATATCTTGGATTTAAAAAAAAAAGTTGAAGATTTAAATTACTTAAATTTAAACTCAAAATTTATAGGATGGTTGTATATTTTTTTAATCACTCAATCAAAATAATATATTAAAATATTATTTTTAAAAGGCAAAATAGCCAAATAAGCCCTCGACCTTGAGCTCAAAATGGAATTAAGCCCTCAATCTTTTATTTCGTGAAATTCAGTCCATAAACTTTTATTTCAGTGGAAATAAACCCTTAACCTTCTAAAATTATGCAATTAAGTCCAAATCTGTTAAATGACACTAACTGCCGTTAGTATTGCACACGTGGCATGCCACGTGGCATCCAAATAAGCTATCCACGTCAGCTTTCACTAACGGCAGTTAGAGTCATTTAACAGATTTGGACTTAATTGCATAATTTTAGAAGGTTGAGGGTTTATTTCCACTGAAATAAAAGTTTATGGACTGATTGTCATGAAATAAAACGTTGAGAGCTTAATTCCATTTTGGGCTCAAGGTCGAGGGCTTATTTGGCTATTATTTCTTTTAAAAAAATTATCATTTAATATATTATTTTAATTAAATTTAAAAAGGACAAGACATTAATCATAATTTTTTAAAATATTATTTTAATTAGTATCTAATGACAACTGTTAACATTTTTCGATATTCAAAGTAATGAATATGTTGGATTTTTTAAGAAAAATTAAAGTTGAAGATTTAAATTATTTAAATTTAAACTCAAAATTTATATCATGGTATAATTTTTTTTAATCACTCAATCAAAATAATATATTAAAATATTATTTATTAAAAAATTATCACTTAATATATAATTTTAATTAAATTTTGAAAAACGACAATACATTAATCATAATTTTTTAAAAATATTATTTTAATCAGTGTCTAATGACAACTGTTAACATTTTCCGATATTCATAGTAAATTGTGATATTGGGGCAGTTGGAGAAACAGTACTGATTGACTTGCATTAAGAAACAATGGGTCAGGCGACAGTGTCAAGTGTGGAGGGGCCCTTCTTATTATCATCCACAACTACTGGAAATGAAAGGTTTGCGCTTTGAGCAACCTAATAAATGAACAAAAACCGAATCCGAAAAAACATTCAGTAATGTTGATTTGCCCGTTTCCATAAACACTCAATTATAGGAGGCTTAATGCAATCTATCATTTCAATTTCATGTCAAAATATTACAAAGATTTACCATGTTATATATATATATGTATAGACTTCTATTCTTATATCTAAAACATCTTTTCCAAAAAAAATAACGAGATATTCAAATCAAAACAGATAATAATTCATAAGTTGGGCATGGGCCATTACACAACAAACTGCTGGTATGTTTGCAACCAAATTTCTCTTTTCAATGGCCAGGTTTGATCACCCAGAAACCAGAAGTATTAATCTAACAATGTTTCTACTGATTTTAAAGCCTTCAGAATTGCTCATGAGAGCCATAGTTCCATGCAGAAGCCAAGATTATTCTGACTAAGAAAGGACACATTTTTAAAACAACTTGAAGAAAATTCTGAATGCAGCTTCAATGAATCTTAACAAGACAGTTAAATACATTTGGATTGGTGGGTTATCTTCAATAATGATGGTGGTGGGGGTGAGTTTGTCTACTCCACAGTAAAACCATGGTAGGCTGGTATAAAGTGGGGTGAGTAAGCTTCAGTCCAAAGGAAGAGACTGAGTCAAAAAGCCCATGGAATGCTTGGGAGTTGGTGCAGAAATAAATATAAAGAGAGAAAAGAGGCAGGTCTTAAAGATGACTGAAGACATAAAGATTAGTTCTGAAAGAATTGTTGTTACCATATGCAACTAGAAAAGACGACTGTTTAAAAGGTATTTAACAAAAGCAAAAGAGACCCACAAATGCAATATTTTAATGTATGAACATCAGTTGCGATGCTATTATTCCCTTTATTTAAGATCATGATTGAAGAATTCTAGGTAATGGATCATCACTTTCATGTGCATAATGCCTTTTTCATTTGCATACATAATTGATTAATTAATGAATGTCTCCATTTTGGCCATGATTAAGTGATAGATTAAGGTAAAGAAATGAAATGGAGAGCATATCAAATCATAAACAAATTGGTCAACCTTTGCCACCCCTAACACCCTTTTGACCTGTCTCTCTCCATACTTTTCATCTTTATTTTTTCGATCCTCACCACACCCTAGATCCAGTAGCTGTAGCAAGAGGTGAGATTTCTTGGTAGATTTTGACGATTCATGTTTATATTATGTAAAACATAAAATTTGTGTTTAAATTCATATTACTACGTTAAACAAAATATACTTCAATTTTAACTGTGTCGTATTAACCAAAACCATTTGCCATATAAAATCACTGGGTTCATGTTTACAATGCCTAAGCCATACATCTAAAATGTAAAGCAATGCAACCTTAGATCTGAATATCTGACATGGAAAGAGATTGAATTAAGCGGATAATTAATGAAACAGTCGAAAAGTTGGAGCATGACGGCCCCATTTTCTAATTGTTCTCTTTCCTTTCACCCCACTCTTTCCCAATAAAAAAAAATCCTTGAAGGAAGCCTAAGCAAAATGGCATGAAGCCAAAAGGACCCTGCGAAGTTAAAGCAGTAGGGGTTGAACAACCGGCCTGGACCCTGCTTCAAGTTGTGCATAAGAATACTACATCCTTCAGGTTAGTGCTTAAAAGCTAGTAGAATACTATTTCCAAACACACACGCACAAAAAAAAAAAAAGCTCCCATTTCATATTTGCAACTGTTTACAGAGTTTGCATAGAAGTGATATGCTTGCTACAACCAAGCAAGAGCAAGAGTATCTTTAGCAGACTAATACACAAACTGATGTTCCATCAAAGAGAAGACTGCCTGTTCGACAAGTAATATGTACTCTTCTAATGTCGTCTCATTCCAACAATAGAAACCTGACTTTCTGAAATTCTATCCACTCGTCCATTAAATATCTCCACTAAAGTGAAGGCCCTCTTTGTTCCATCAGAATTGGATGCTTGTAGTGAGGTCTCATTATCAACAGACTGTACATAGGCTGTTGGCTGTTTGTTGTTGTCCTTTAATCCTAGGAACTATTGCCCCATTCAGGTATATAATGTTGTCAGTCCCGACTAAAATCATTTTCGGAAGACCATTCCCATGTGCCAACTCTTTATGCATGTGGCCAAACACGCCAAGTTGAACAGACAATGTGGTAGCTAGTCTCTTTCAAGTGGGAGATGGCTTGTGCAAGATCTGTACCAGAAAATGTTTATATTAGCATGAAAAATGAGGCTACTAATCTATCTCAGCATAGACAAATATATTGCATGAGGACGGACAATGATGCATTAGTTCTCAACAATTCTACAACTGGTCATCAGGTTCATATTACCCCAACAGTCTTGTCAAGTACGAGACAGAGTGAACTAACAGCATTATTTTAAGGAAAGGTAGAACATTGTATTGAAAGGAGCCAAACCCTGATAAATTACTTGGATCACCATGATCACCACCTCCAAACATGCAATCTTTTCCACAAATGTCAAGACCTGCAAAAAGTAATGCCTAGTACTTCTATAGGAAAAACCAATTTGTCTAAGTACAGGTCGAATTGGCAGGCTCAGCCCATACACCTGTAGGTCCATTATGTGCAAGCAGTATAACTGGATGATCTTCTGGGGTCCTAAGTGCAGCCTCATAGATTCTCTTGGCACTTCCATCTATATCTTGGACTCCATAACAAAAGGACACTCCAATTTGGTAAATTGCAATATAAATAAAAAAATGATTTAAATATATAAAGTCAATATAAGTGTTTTGCAAAATTAGCAGACATGCCAAACAAGATTTACAAATGAGAGGAAATAGTAGATAAGGGTTCAAATACAACCTTGCAAAATGCGCATCATCAGGGAGAAAGAGTCAAAGGACTCACACATAAAACAAGAAAATGCAGAAAGTCAAAGAAATGGGCACTTAATTAACAAATAGCTACCATTATGCAATACTACCTCAAGGAAAGAAGCTTATCCAAAACATGGCCATCCACCAACAATGCTGAGCTTTAGTAAAGGAAAATCAAGATGTCTATAACATACATGATGATGATCCTATCTAAGACTATAGCATGAATATAATGTTACTATCAGCTGGTACCCTATGAAAAGACTCACAAATGATTATAACGTGCCTAATGGCCATATGATCCAATTCTCTTATGCTGATGCATACAATTAACTGTTTTTGTACTTAAAGACCCTGTATCCACATGTTCTCTCTTTTTTTTTTTAACCTGTGGTAACACAATATTTATTCCCAAGAATTGTATTGCGACTTGCAACAAATTTACCTGACTAATACAAGCATCAAATTTTCACAATTAAGTTATAACATGAAAAAATAGATGGATCAAAAAATTTACAAAAGCATGCATTCACAGAATTCCGTTTTACAGGTCAGCAACGCTCACCATTCTAGCCGAAGTTGAACTTGATCCTTCCTCCTAACCATGAAAAGATAAGCTGGATTTGAAATAATTAGATTGCCTAATGCATACTAGCTACCATAGACATACATAAAAGCCACAACATACAACCCCCATATTAGTGAACCCATTGGCCATGTTGAGTAACTTAGTTTCCAGAAAAGTGTTAAGTGCTCCAAGAATCATGATTTCCCAAAATAACTGCTTTCGCATAGTTGGGGGCAGCGACATTTTGAGGTGAAATAGGAAAACAAAAAGAAGACAAAAGACTTACAGGGTTAGATTTTGGGAAAATGAATCTAACAAGTTGGCTGTGAAGGCCAGAGGCAGACATTGGCTGCATGCTGTATGCACCTTAGCTAAAGTTATCTAATTTCTTTTAAATCAATGGGCAATTCTAGAAGTTGATAGACATTTCTGAGAGTGTCAAGTGGCAATAGAGTCCAGCTTCGACATGATTCCAGGTCATGTCACCTTTCTTCTTGAATCATCAGTTAGAGCGGGCAAAAAACTAGAGGGAAGACACCACAAATAAATAATCATAAAACACATTGGGTAGATAGACACAGAGGAATGAGAAACCTGCCTGTGAAGAGGACCAAATCTGGCTGCACTTTCATAAATTCTTTTATCAGATAGGGATCTGAGTTTTAGATGAAAACTTTCAAACTTCAAAAAACAAGTTCAAGTAAAGTTATGACACTTCATAAAAAAGCAATCAAATCTATGACAACGTTATATCATTACTTCATTAGCCCTCCATCTGCCCACCAAGAAGAAAAAAACCCAAACCCGAAGTTATACACTTTCATTTAACACATATAATCAGGCAATTTGAAAATTAGAACTCTCAAAACAAGAATGCTGAGTTAATTAGAAGCATGGGTGGAGTGGCAACAATTCAACTTGATCAGGCAACTAGCAAAGATTATAATATAGAATTCGTGGACCAATTTCAGATGAATCTCCATCTCTTCTACTTCTCTTAAGTTTCTAACTTTTCACATTAAAGCGCAATCTTTTTTCCTCTCTCAAAATCCTAACTTTCGTTACAATATAGTATTACCTTTAGAAATTGAAGTGCCTTTGTATCTTCTTCCAGCTCCCAATCGTCGCGTTTCAACAAAAGCCCAAAAAACTTCGAATGGTAATATATATTATGATTATATTATGAAAAGGAACCCAAGAGAGCGAAAGAGGTGAACTTACGACATATCCGAAGACAGCGATTCAAACCAGAGAAGAGGATGCCATGGAAAGGCGACAAGGGCCTGGCTTTGGCTGAGAGGAAGAGGAAAGACAACTAACTGAGAGTGGGCGCGTGGAAAACGCGCTTAACATTTGCTGGACGATAGTTTTCCAGCTTAAAAAAATTGACAATGGTTGATACGCTGACCAGGTCCCTTTTAAAAGTCAACCCATTATTATTGACTCTTTATCAAGTAAAGAGGCCTTCGAGTTTTTGACTTTTTTCTTTTTATAAGGCACTTTAAAATCTTATTTCTAAAAATAAGGTATTTCTAAACTTTATTCCCAAGTTGAAATACATGTCAGCATTAACGAGTTTTTTCCGGTAAACTGGTACTTTAATCTTTCTGTAAGTGATTTAATGTAGGAGAGGTATGTAAAAGAATTTTCTGAAAAAGCTTTTATTTGAAGAAGAAGATCCCTTATCTTTTTCTGTTTTGGGAAAGGCTAATATTTGTCATAAGGGCATCCAGATCTCTTCTTGAATTGATGAATGATTGAATGGTTGGAAATTATGTGTGGTCTGAACAAGAATGAATTTTTTTTTTCTTGTTGGTATGGGGATTTCCTGTGTAAGGGTTTGCCGATGTATAAATTTTTTTTCTGGTATTGTTCCATATTCTGAAATATAAATAAATTTGATTTAACAAAAAAAAGTTTTGGATGCTTACGAAATGGAAATTTCTTGGAGAAGAAAAGAAGATAAGTATTGACTACAACTTTTGTAAGGTTAATAAAGAAAATAGTGTTTAAGATTTAAAAAATATTATAAGTTTGTAAAAGATCTCTTACACTTATAATGTTTCAAGTTTTAATAATATTTTTTAAATTTTAAATAATTATTTAAAATAATCTGACATGGCATTGAATACTTTTTTAAAGAAATAAATTTAAAATTATCCTTATCAAGGAATAAAATTTTTAAAGTACCCCCTTATCGGAAAAAACTCCAGCATTAACGCTCTGTCAGCCTTCTTCGTCAGCAGTCAGCATCTTCTTCTAAATACTGTCTGTATCTTCCCTTCCGGTCTCAATAAAAAACAACCAAAATCAGTTTTATCTTTCTGGTTTCATCATTTTAGATTTTTCAAAATAGAAGAAAATCCATACAATTTGGGAGAAAAAAACAAAAAAGAGATGTAAAGCGAGAAGAGTTGTGCCTCTGCATAATAATTTTTTTCCATTTGTCAATAGAGATTTTCTTCTCTTTCTATCTTAGATAGCAAACAAGATAAGGAGTGAGAAATCTAGTACTTGGAATGAAATAGATCAGCGAATTTCTTAACTTTCTAGTGCAAGAAGAGCTGTGCCTCTGCATCATATTTTTTTTTTTATAATAGATTAGCATTCAAAAGATCTAAAATGAAAACTCGGGAAATTGCTATGCAAAGAGAAATATAGTGTTAGAATTTATTATAATCTCACCAAGTCACTAACACGAAATTGAATCGCAATAAAACTAACCTGGATGCAGGCGAGAGTTCAATCCCGCTATACCAGATTACTGCATTGTCGAAGCCCTCTCCGATAGCGTTCCATAGACTGTCTTCATACCTGAAACGAAGATAAAACGAAAGAGTGAGAGAGAGAGGTAGAGAGAGAGGGAGAAACTACTCTCATCCCTCTTCAACGAAAGTTATGAAATTTAATGGGCCAGCCTCATATATATAGAGGTTGAGAGTAGGGACCTCCCTCCATGGGATTCATGTACAAACCCATCCCATTATAGGTTTATACACATATATTATATAATTAATATAATTAATTATGGGTCACACTTTATACATAATTATACTACTAATTAAATATTATATGATGTCAATTACACTTAATTAGTCCACATTAATGGAGTTAATCCAACATTCTCCCACTTGGACAGTTAAGTTAATTAACGAAATCATCATATAACATCATATGTATTCATAAGCCCTCTAAATACATTGTACCGAAAGGGTACAAATGTGTAGACTTACAAATACTTTAACAACAATAAGCCTTTACAAGCCTCAGAATGTATCATACCGACAGGGTACAAATACGTAAACTTATAAAGACTTCAACAAAATAGTAGTATGAAGTGTGAAATGGAAATGATATGAAAAACAAAATCAATATCCATTTCCATTAGGTCCATGCATCTAAACCGAATGATGCATTGCTTCAACGGAAGCATATAAGACTAATACAAAATGTCTCATTTAACAGAATGCCA
Source organism: Heritiera littoralis (assembly GCA_031772115.1). NCBI lineage: Eukaryota > Viridiplantae > Streptophyta > Magnoliopsida > Malvales > Malvaceae > Heritiera > Heritiera littoralis. The sequence continues at coordinate 2,012,217 of JAPDPK010000003.1, forward strand.
TATTCACCAAAATGCGCACAAACAAAATACGCATATATGGCCAAGAGGAATCCAACCACACAACTGCAGTTGATTTCATTACAGAGCTCCCACTAACTTAATGCAGCAAATGACTCCATATGCTTCATACAAGTGCTATGTCGTCAAAGCACTTTAGCAACCAAACTTTCAGTTAGCCAGAATGAACTCTTTAAACCATGTGCTCTACAATCCAATCAAGTAATGGACTCCATTATTTTCTCTCTAACAAAACCGAATGATGATATCTAAACGTTCTGGAGTGTGAGGAACTCCTAACATTTTGAGAGAGAAAATACTTGCTGCAGCATTACCACAGTACATCTCCAAGACTTCGAAATGGCAATCACAGAAAACCAGTCTTGAGACGAAATTCTACAGCCTAAATGACCCATTATGTAGCTTTACAACATGCTACATATTTAGCCTCCACAATCAAGGATGCTGTAAGTGTTCGCTTCACACTTTCCAAAATACAACTCCTTTATATCCACAAATATATAATCAAAATAATTTTCAATATCTGGAGAGCTCGCAAAATTAACATCAGAATATCTGACCGAACCTAAAATGTCAGACTTATCAATATCAAAATACTCTCTTACAGCTTCCAATTAGCTATTACAGGATCGCTCAAGTATCTCCGAAATACACCTATAACATACACAATGTCCAAATGTGTATAAGCTTGAGCATACAGTAATTACCCACAATAAGGCATACACAACACTCAATATGAGCTCTTTTATTTTTACTTTGAGGACTTTGAGATTTTCATAATATGTCACTTTTCACTAAATTACGTCTTATTAGGAGAACAACATACAATAAACCTACTCAACACTCAATGTAGGTTCTATGAGACCAATAATGTATGCCTATTGATATGTCATGAAGAATCTCAATCCTTAAAAAAAAATAGAGCCTCACTTAGATTCTTCATCCTGAAGTGACATGACGACATGGAATGTCTCATATAATAGGTCAGTGCTATAGGCTGCTATTTGATATCATCAATTTAGAGCACAATAAGCACATAACTCCCACTGACCTCGCAATGGATCCAATTATCAAACAATAATGTTCTCCTCAAAGTGACAATCTCATCAAACTTTATGTATATTACAATCTGGATGCCTTTTAATGTTCATAAATGAACTCCTTGAGTTCGCAAACTGTATGTTCCACCTTAAGAATTACAATCTTTTAGGTTGCTTTATTTAGACATTTTACTGTCCAAGATGTAACTCCTAATCGAAATGAGCTATTAATCGCCATCATGATTCTAAAGGAATCTTAGGTAGAAACAAGAAAGAAGGTTTTCACAGAACAAATTTCTTCTTCTTGTTTAAAGCCTTGGCCAAATTTAGCTTTAAATCTCTACCTAATTTCTTGAGTCTCTTTTGGTTTATAATGATGTGACAACTAAAATAGATCCCATGCATCCTTATGCAACATAGATGCTCACTTATCCTGCGTGACTAATATCCAACTCTAAGAGCTCGAATCAGTATAGTCTCCTGACAAATATCAGAAACAGAAGATACATGAATCTCACATTCATGTTCCTCTGTAAAGTCAGGTGCAGGTTTAGGTATACAGTATTGAGATCAACCATTGGTTCCTTTGATTTGTGGCTTTTCATTATCAAAGATAACGTATATATGGGACTGGCACAATGAAATTTATTTCAATAATGACTTTGTGGAGTTTACAACTCCCACTCTTTAAGTCATCCACTAAATAGATTGCATTGTCAGACTTAATGATTCTAGTGTCACATAACGAGAAATGAAATCTAGAATCTTTCTGGCCGATATAATAATCAACAGAATTACCGCTGATAGTTTTCTTGTCAAGTTTTTTTGACTGCGGGTTATAGCTCTTTTGCCTTACCTTATAACCCTAAACGCAGGAAGCGGCATAAAATCGGCTTAATGTTTGACTACAACTTGGGATGCATTTAGGAACTAATCTTGCTTGGAGATCAACCTTGCATGTGAATTACAGTTTCTATAATTTCACTCCATCTAAATTTCGAATATTTGAAGTGATTCAACAGAAATCGTACCACATCAAAATGTACGAATGATTATTACTGCAATCTCATCCTTGTCGATATTCCAAGCATGCATAATAGGCGTCAATACATAATCCTACAATGCACTTAACTCAAAAACTAGTATAGGATTTTGCATGGCTTCATTACACCGAGCATAAAATTCATCACTACTGTCTGATCATTGCCTTAAGCAGCGCAACGGAATTAATCAGATTGCTTAAGGCCTCCATAAGATCAGATCTTTCACTCTATATGACTTAAATCAAAATGGTCTTTAGTGAAGGTGATGAAACACTTATATCCACTGAATATAGTATGTGGAAATGATATACTAATGTCGGTATATATCAGCTCCTAATCATTTCAATATCTGCTAATCATGTCCTTAATATTAGCAGTAAGATTTCTTTTAATACAATCTCTTTGTGTGCTTTAAAATATCCCTAACTCTTACGCCACTACTTGATATATTTCTTATCTATTCTATCATAATTAGAATCGATTGTCACATTGTTCACAATTGAAGAAAATTTGCCTAACATTGGGGTATAAGTCTACTATATATCCATTACGCAAAATGCCAGAATCAATGCATATGTTGTTACTAATTAGAAATACTTTTCTATTATCAAGATGAAAAAATATTGATCGACAGTAATTTCAAAACTGTTTACGAAATGTAACAACGAACTGGCTATGTTTTCAGTATGGATTTTAACTCTATAGCCCTAATTCACAACAATTTTCCCTTATTCGATCTCCGGTTGCTTATAACTTTATCAATAATAGCACCGGTATCCAAAACACGAACAGTTAGAAGGCATATCTTCTAGATTGGATTTAAAATAAAAGCTAACGAAATGCCTTTTACTTATCCCAATCTAGAGGACTCTTGCAATCTACCCTTTTGTGCCCAAGATTATCACAGAAGTGGCACACATTGATATTTAGAGGTGTTGGTGGAACCAAAATGAGAAATAGACTTGGCAAATTTCTTCTTCTAAAATGACCTTTTATTGAGACCTCTTAATAATATTTCCTTTTAACAGTAATACTGGCATATGTCATCATTATGGCTGAATGAGATCTATTAATCTGAAAGATCTCCTACTCTTGAATGACAATATCAATTTTGATATTAAAATGCCATACTTCCTTCTGCATTAAATGAGATCTGTAAAACTGGAAGATCTCCAATTCTCCATCCCAGAAGGAAGTAGTACTGAATCTGCCATATATGGAATCAAAATTCTATAGCAACCTTTATCCATCTTACGCGAAACTATTTTTCTAATGGCATCCATAAATACTTCTTGATTATTCCTAATTGGAACACTTTCTCTGATGTGCTCATTAATGGCATGCCCTTATAATCAGAGAATTCTCACTTAAGTGTTCCCGAAATTCCAAGTATATTGTCCTCAAAGAGCTCACATTATTAGGTATAATAGATAGATTAACTCTCGAGACTACTCCTAATTCAATATGTCTCTAACTGTATAGAATAATTCATACTATCTATCTAATTTGATCCTACTAGAGATTTTATATGTGATAGTTACATAATATGGAGGCTAGTGGAATAATCCAAACAATATCAAAATTTATTCCACAATACACTACAGAGGATAAAACAAAACTAGTTGAATACAACCTGAATGATCGCCCACCGACAGGGTAGGAAGACCGTGTCATATCCCAACCAGAATCCTCTCAGTCCCAAGCATCTCTAAAAGCAACTAACAATCCGACAGGGAGAGACTAGCCACTTCTAGGGGCCTCAGTAAATTTATACAACTGCAACTATCACAATGCATTGCCTTATTATTATATCCTTAAAATTATCAGAATAAATCGTCAAAAATCTTCATGACTATTCCTGCGACAGGCAATTACTAGTCAATCCAATTACTGATTTATAATTTTAAGAATATTCTCAAAATTTATTGACCAAAATTAACTACATCCAAAATATGCAATTTCTGAAGCATATGTAGTAATTTTAGGCCAAACATTAATGAATTTAATTAATTTCACAAAAGTGAATATTCAAAAATAAGGCAATGTTATTTTAAGAGAGTTTATTTGTTTAAATAAATTATTAACTGAATGGGTAAACCATAATCCAAAATGGCTCAACAAAATACCCAAATAATTTATCTAAACTTATTTAATTAGGCTAAATATTAGTAATTTATGGGCATGAGTATATATTTTAAAATTAAGTGAATTATAAATTAAATGAGTAATTAAATTTCTAGAAATTACTTCAAAATTAATTCCTCCAAAAATTCACTTATATCACATTAATTTTGGGCTTAACAATTAATTATGACTATTAAACAATTTTGGTTATAACAAAAAAAATGGACTAAGGATTAATTAACTAAATGGCTCATAAATAATTAATCAAAATGGCCCTTGAAACCATAATCTAAAATGGCCCTTTAATTAATTATGCAAAATAGCCACAAATTAATCCAAATTTAATAGCCAAATTAAATTAATTAATTAAAATGACCCCTAAATTAATTAGGCAAAATGGCCCTAAAAATTAATTAATTTTAATTGCCCAAAATTAATTATTACTAAATGGCCAATTAATTAAAATAAAATAAAATAAAATAGCCCTTTTTATTTCCATGATTAGTGACCCAAAAACTAAACAAACAAAACCCAAAATAACACAAAAAATGAGCCCAATGTAGTGAAAAGAAACAACCAAAAAACAGCCCAAAAGAATTAGCCTAACCGGACCAAAAAAAAATGGCCCAAAATGCAAATGGAAGGGCCCAGCCGAATGGCCTAATAAACGGTGGCCCAATGGCCCAAAAAAAAATTCCTTTTATTTATTTATTTATTTTTTTTAAATTTCATCAGCGGGCGCATAACAGAAATGAGGTGCGCACTACGCGCCTCTCCAAAGTTTGCACGCGCCCGACCTTTCTTCTCCACTCGTTTTGGGTGTTTGCAGAAAACGGGTCATCGACCCGACCCGGTTCAATTTGGCCATTTTTAACCTTATTTTTTGCACCGAATTAAGGGTTTTTTTACCCTTAAATATCATACAACAAGAATCTAGTCAAATTATGCTCAGAAAATGGTAAAACGGAATGGGTTTCAGAAAACCCAAAAATCCAAAAGCTTAAAACCTAAGCTTTCATGGCTTCTTTTGCTCAAAACGGTAATGGTTAATAACTTTGGGTGAGTCCGGCTCTGATACCAATTGTTAGAATTTATTATAATTTCATCAAGTCACTAACACGAAATTGAATCGCAGTAAAACTAACCTGGATGCAGGCGAGAGTTCAATCCCGCTATACCACATTACTGCGTTGTCGAAGCCCTCTCCAATAGCGTTCCATTGACTGTCTTCAAACTTGAAACGAAGATAAAACGAAAGAGTGAGAGAGAGAGGTAGAGAGAGACGGAGAAACTACTCTCATCCCTCTTCAACGAAAGTTATGAAACTTAATGGGCCAGCCTCATATATATAGAGGTTGAGAGTAGGGACCTCCCTCTATGGGATTCATGTACAAACCCATCCCATTATAGGTTTATACACATATATTATATAATTAATATAATTAATTATGGATCACACTTTATACATAATTATACTACTAATTAAATATTATATGATGTCAATTACACTTAATTAGTCCATATTAATGGAGTTAATCCAACATATAGTACTTGGAATCAGGAAAGATTTTGTTAAACTTATTATTTAAATTTATTTTTTTTCTTTTTCTCTCCTGATATGACGTCGTATTTGTATGATTCTTTTTTTGTTTTGAGAATTTCAAATGAGAAAATTGATGAGACGAAACTGATTGTTGTTTTGATTGAGATTTTTTTTAATTTTATTTTGATAAGCAAGTGGTTTATTAATATATCAAGGCAACATCAAGAAGAAAAGAACTTCTTGAATCGTTAACAACGGAAACGAAAACAAATGGCAGCATGACCGGTAAAACAAGGGCAGTAACAGGGAAAGAGATAACATGCAAAACCATTTACCACCATGCCCAAAGGAAGTCATCTCTGGATACCCTTGCTTTTCCAAGAGCATCAGCAAAGGCTTTCGGCTCTCTATAGATTTGTAGGAAAGAGACTTCCCAAATTGCAGTGACCATATCATCAATGTTTTGATTAAGATTGAACAGGAAGGAAAAAAAAACATTATTTTGACTCACTTAAAAAGAGATGCTGACGGAGCATTATTGTTGACATGTAATTTGATATAAGCTAAAACACCCTTATTTAAGAATAAAGTATAAATGTGCCTTATTTTGGGAATTAAGATTCTAGGGTATCCTACTTTGAGAAAAAACTCGAGGTCTTCTGGCCGTCCTATTCGCATCATTGATTACTCATTCTAGAATGGATTTGATGTTGATTTTTTATGACTATCAAACTGTGGCTGATATTTTTGACCGGCAATCTCGCAAGTGGGTCAGTGCCGTGTTTAGACGGCAACAGAAGATTTAGGCAAGTTGCGCAAGCAAGCTTTTCGCAATACTTGTCTTTGGATCTCCATTTTCCAACATTATCTCGTTTAACCACAGTCAAATGCCACGCAAGAAAAGTATGCATTGAAGAGATCGAATTAGCATCCCAGAGTTTGGTATTGTTTAAACATCGCGATCGCCTCTATATCTGTATATTTGGGGCTCCAGGCTAAGTGTTGTACTAGGCAAGCAATTTGCTGCTTTTCAATGACTGCTGCAAAACTTCTCAGCTTCTTGTTGTTCACCTTCTATTTTCTGCTTCAACTTCACTTCTCCGCCTGTCAAAATGGGGTGAGAGGTGGTTATTGGTCCGCCGGGAGTCAATTCCCTGTTTCGGACATAGATTCCACCCTTTTCACTCACCTTTTTTGTGCATTTGCTGATCTCGATTCTCAAACCAACCGAGTTACCGTTTCTTCTGCAAACCAGGCCCAGTTCTCCACCTTCACACAAACCGTCCGACAAAAAAATCCTTCTGTTATAACACTCCTGTCAATTGGTGGGGGAAATTCGAGTTCGTCAGCTTTTGCTTCCATGGCAAGCCAAGCCAGTTCCAGGAAATCTTTCATTGATTCCTCCGTAAGTTTAGCAAGATCTTGTGGCTTCCATGGCCTTGACCTTGATTGGGAGAACCTAATTACAGATACTGAAACGACCAACTTGGGTTTGCTTCTCAATGAATGGAAAGCTGCTATAGATAGTGAATCCACCAGCACTGGAAACTCAACATTGCTTCTAACTGCTGCACTTTCCCGCTTTTCGAATAATTACACTCTGGATTATCCTTTCCAGGCTATAGAAAATAGCTTGGATTGGATCAATGTGATGGCATATGATTTTTACTTTCCTAGAAGGTCAACTGTAACCGGACCTCCCGCAGCATTATACAATCCTGGAACTGTAGCCAGTGGGGATTTTGAGCTCCGATCATGGATGCAAGCAGGGATTTCATCGAATAAATTAGTACTCGGTTTACCCTTTTACGGCTATGCCTGGCGGCTTATAGATGCAAATAACCATGGGTTATTTGCGCCTGCTAATGGACCAGCTGTATCATCAGATGGAGACTTGGGTTACGGTCAGATCAGGAATTTTATTTCCGAGAACAACGCCACAGAAGTTTACAATGCAACCGTTGTTTCGAATTATTGCTACTCCGGCACGACATGGATTGGTTTTGACGATACAGATAGCATTACAGCCAAGGTTTTGTATGCTAAAGAAAATGGCTTGCTTGGTTACTTCGCATGGCATGTTGGTGCAGATGATGACAATCGGACTCTTTCTCAAGCAGGTCAGTGAATGAATTATTTTATTCATGGGTTTGTATATAATGCACTGACATTGTATAGTTTCTATACACTGTTAATGCATCAGAGATTGACACCTCATTAATAGGCCCTTAAAAGCAAATATAAATAATTTTTTTAATTTGCTCATAAGGACCTATTGATGAGGTGTCAAACTTTAGTGCATTGACAGTGTATAAAATCTATACACTGTTAATACATCATATATAAATCTTTTATTCATACTTTTCTAATGAGGCTCTGTTTACTATTTCTTGGTTTGATGTTTCTTAATCTTAACGTTCCTCTTGTTTGTTTTTACACGGCAGCATCGGAAACGTGGGGATCGTAGACCTTAATTGCCTGTCGATGGAGTAAATGACAGGTTTATACCAGTTATGGAATGAAGATTTTGATCCTTCTGGTTTATGTCATTTGTAACGAAGGATCCAACAAATAAGAATGACAATAATTTCCCATTGATAATGAAATACAATTCTACACCTGATCATGGGCCGGCCGAGCCCATGACAGGCAATAAATGGCTTAATTGATGTCCAAGTCCGGTCTGAGCCATAATTTGAGCATGATTTTTTGTCCAAGTTCGAGTCCGTTTTTGTGCTATAAGTTCGAGCCCGTTCAAATATAATTTTTTTTTATTTTTTATAATTTATTTTTTTTAAATTTTAATTTAATTTGTCAAAATTTATTGTCAAATTTCATATTAAATATTTATAATCATGTTTATTAATCAATAATATTTTTTTTATATATAAAAAATTATATAATGTTAAATAAATATATAAAAAATAAAATAATATATTAATTCTGGCCAGGCCGGGTCCGGGCTTTCAAAGGCTAAGTCGCCAGCCGAGCCCATTTTTAAAACGGGCCTAAAATTTGTCCAAACTTGTTTATTATATCAGATATTTTTGTCAAAGCTTGACCAAATATCGGGCGGACTTCGGGCTTAAGAGGGTAGCCTGGCTCTTGAGCAGGTCTAGTTCTGAACAATATCAGGGGAAATGAGTATTTTATTGTTACGTATTGTGTCATCGCCTTTATAAAATAGTGGCATTTATGTTTTTCTTCTATATTAATAATAAGATTATTTTCGTTTAAATTCGTAATCTCTAATTTAAAAAAAATCTCTACTGATGCACTGAAATTTTTCTTTCAAAATTTCAAGAATACTACATTAAGAATCAATTACAAGATTCGTTCTTTTTCAATATACCAGATAAACTATAGCTGTTCATCAGTCAGCCATCAAGGTTCTTGACCAGTTTTCCACTTCCTGAAATTCTCGAACAACAAACAATGGAAGACAAAATTCATGAAGTTAGGCAACGGGTCAATGTCATTGAAATTGTCATTGCATAACGTTACGTGACTTTATGACCAAGATAATATTTTCATTGACTATTTGTTCACGGCACACAATCAGTTGTCATTTAAAGCCGTTAACAAAGGAAATAAAATTTGAGACGAACAATAGTGCAGCCTAAATATACTCAAACATAAATAATGAGCATGGGATCACACACCTTCCTGACAGTGTTCTTGATCTTTTGAAAGCTGATTGTACAGGGATTGGCAGACCTAGGACTGTGCTAGCTTAAGCAGTAATTATACTGCTCATATGTACCCAAAAAAAAATAATGAGCATGGGATTGAAGTCCATGATCATCTAATTATCCCATAAAGAGTTAAAAGTGAGATATTAATTGAAACTAAGTCTTATATTTAGTTTGAATAGGTGATTAATCATACTTAAGTAGAATAGTTGATGACGACTCTCGTAATTTTAGTGTCTAACTATTAAATTTTTTCGAAACTTAATACGTTATGACAGAAAGTATTGATAAAAAAAAGATAGTTCATGCATTTGCAGTCACTAGAAATCTCTTTTTATACATTGAGAAAAAAAATATCTCTTTCTATAATGAGAAATTTTCTAATATTTTACAAAAATCGTTTATTAGTGGTGTTGCATGACTTTTTCTTATTTTTATTTTTCGTTAAGTTTTTTTTCTAAGTATTATATTTATTCCAAGAATTTATTTTACAAGATTATTTTCTTCTTTTTTTTTTTTGAAAATTTTAAATTTATTATTATTATTTCCTTGACAAAATCCAAACCTTTTGCTAATAGTGTTAAATGATGGACGTTAGCCGATGGGTGTCAACTCTTAATGAAATCCACCTAAGGGTGCGTCCTCATAATTAATTTTTTTCTTCATCTTGGTTCACATTACTATATATGAATATGACCGTTTTGTTCACTTAACTTTCACTTTGTATTCATAAACTTAACCTCCAAACTAGCACGAAGACGAAAATGGCAACCAGTTAGAATTTTTGACATTGTTGATTTTCATTATATGATTATATTTGACACTCTGATTGTTAGTTAATCATAAAATACCATTTTGAATAAAATTTAAAAAAATATCTGTGAATTTTTAAAGATAAATATCACTAAAATTTTTTAAATTTATTTTTAATGGAATGTGTAATTTTGAACTTTATTAGTTAATGATGTAATAATTTATGATTAACAAATCGTATATAAAAACTATATACTCTCAGTGCATTTAATGTTGGAATTAGTTAAATCTCACCAAGTCACTAACACGAAATTGAATCGCAGTAAAACTGACCTAAATGCGGGCGAGAGTTCAATCCCGCTATACCACATTACCGCGTTGTCGAAACCCTCTCCGATAGCGTTCCATTGACTGTCTTCAGATATGAAACGGAGATAAAATGAAAGAGTGAGAGAGAGAGGTAGAGAGAGAGGGAGAAACTACTCATCCCTCTTCAACGAAAGTTATGAAACTTAATGGGCCAGCCTCATATATATAGAGGTTGAGAGTAGGGACCTCCCTCCATGGGATACATGTACAAACCCATCCCATTATAGGTTTATACACATATATTATATTATTTAATATAATTAATTATGAATCACACTTTATACAAAATTATACTACTAACAAAATATTATATGAAATTAATTACACTTAATTAGTCCACACAAATGGGGATATTACAACATTCTCCCACTTGGACAATTAAGTTAATTAATGAAATCATCATATAATATCATCATGTATTCATAAGCCCTCTAAATACATTATACCGAAAGGGTACAAATGTGTAGACTCATACATACTTTAACAACAAGAAGCCTTTTATAAGCTTCAAAATGCATCATACCGACAGGGTACAAATGCGTAAACTTATAAAGACTACAACAAAAAATAGTAGTATTAGTGTGAAATGGAAATGATATGAAAACAGAATCAATATCCATCTCCATTAGGTCCATGCATCCAAACTGAATGATGCCTTGCTTCAACAGAAGCATATGAGACCAATATCGAATGTCTCATCCAACAGAATGCCATATTCATCAAAATGCGCGCAAACAAAATATGCATATATAACAAATAGGAATCCATTCACACAGTTGCAACTGATTTTATTGCAGAGCTCCCACTAACTTAATACAGCAAAGGCTCCATATGCCTCATACAAGTGCTATGTCGTCAAAGCACTTAAGCAGCCAAACTTTTAGTTAGACAGAATGAGCTCTTTAAAACATGTGCTCAATAATCCAATCAAGTAATGGATTCCATTATTTTTTTCTCTAACCAATCGAATGATGATATCTAAATGTTCGGAGTGTGAGGAACTCCAAGCATTTTGAGAGAGAAAATACTTGCTGCAGCATTACACAATACATCTCCAGGACCTCGAAATGGCAACTACACAAAACCAACCCTGAGATGAAATTCTGCAGCCCAAATGGCCCATCATGTAGCTTTACAACATGCTACATATTTAGCCTCCACAATCAAGGATGCTGTAAGTGTTTGCTTTACACTTTCCAAAATACAGCTCCTTTATATCCACAAATATATAATCAAAATAATTTTCAATATCTGGAAAGCTTGCAAAATTAACATCAGAATATTTGACCAAACTCAAAATGTCAGATTTATCAATATCCAAATAGTCTCTTTATAGCTTCCAGTTCTCTATTACAGGATCGCTCAAGTATCTCCGAAATACACCTATAACATACACAATGTCCAAATGTGTATAAGCTTGAGCATATAGTAATTACCCACAATAAGGCATACACAACACTCGATATGAGCTCTTTCATTTTTATCTTGAGGACTTTGAGATTTTCACAATATGTCACCTTTTACTAAATGACGTCTCATTAGAAGAAAACAACCAATAAACCTACTCGACACTTAATATAGGTTCCATGAGACCAATAATGTATGCCTATTGATATGTCACGAAGAATCTCAATCCTTAAAACGAAATGGAGCCTCACTTAGATTCTTCATCCTGAAGTGACATGACGACATGAAGTGTCTCATACAATAGGTCAGTGCTATAGGCTGCTATTTGACATCATCACTTAGAGCACAATAAGCACATAACTCCCACTGACCTCGCAATGGATCCAATTATCAAACGATAATGTTCTCCTCAAAGTAACAATCTCATTCTTTATATATATATATTACAATCTGGAATGCCTTTTAATGTTCATAAATGAACTCCTTGAGTTCACATACTGCATGTTCCATCTTAGGAATCACAAACTTTTAGGTTGCTTTATTTAAAGCCTTGACCAAATTTGGCTTTAAATCATCTACCTAATATTTAGAGTCTCCTTTTGTCTATAATGATGTGACAACTAAAATAGATCCCATGCATCCTCATGCAACATAGATGCTCACTTATCCTACGTGACTAATACTAACTCTTAGAGTTCGAATCAAAATAGTCTCCTGACAAACATCAGAAACAGAAGACATTTCATATTCATATTCTTCTGTAAGGTCAGGTGCAGGTTCAAAATATGGTATTGGGATCAACTGTTGATTCCTTTGGTTTGTGGCTTTTCATAATCAAAAGATAACGCATATATGGGACTGGGCACAACAAAATGTATCTTAATAATGACTTTGTGAAGTTCACAACTCCCACTCTTTAAAGTCATCCACTAAAATAGATTGCATTGTCAGACTTAATAATTCTAGTGTCACATAACGAGAAATGAAATCTAGAATCTTTCTAGCCGATATAAAAGCCAACAAACTTGCGGCTGATAGTTTTTCTTGTCAAGTTTTCTTGACTATGGGTTATAGCTCTTTTGCCTTACCTTATAACCCTAAACACAAAAAAAACAGCATAAAATCGACTTAATGTCTGACTATAACTTGGGATGCATTTAGGAACTGGTCTTGCTTGGAGATCAACTTTGATGTGAATTGCAGTTTTAATTTCACTCCACTCGAATTTTAAAGGTTTGGAGTGATTAACATAAATCGTACCAGATCAGAATGTACGATTGACTGCAACTGTAATCTCATTCTGTTTCAATATTCCAAGCACCGTACACTAGGCGTCAATACATAATCCTATAGTGCACTTAACCGAAAATCGGTATATGATTTCGCCTAGCTTCATTATACCGAACATGATATTCATCACTACTGTCTAATCATTGCCTTAAGCAGCGCAGCGGAATTAATCAGAATGCCTAAGGCCTCTATAAGATCAGATCTATTACTCCATATGACCTACATCGAAATGGTCGTTAGTAAAGTGATGAAACACTTATATCCACTAAATACAATATGTGAAAATGATCTACAAATGTCGGTATACATAAGTTCCTAATTATTTCAATATCTACTAATCATGTCCTTAAATTAGCAGCAAGATCTCCTTAATACAATCTCTTCATGTGCCTCGAAATGTCCCTAACCCATGCCACAACTTATAGATTTCTTATCTATCCTATCATAATCAAAATCTACAGTCACATCATTCACTATTGAAGAAAATTTGTTCAATATTGGGCTGCAAATCCACTGTGTACAATCCATCACGCAGAATGCCAGAATCAGTACACATGTTACTAATTAGAAAATACTTTTCTGTTATCGAAATGAAAAGTATAAACTGACAGTAGTTCCAAAATTGTCTTCAAAATGTAACAACAATCTGGCTATATTTTCAATATGGATTCTAACTCTATAACCCCAATTCACAACAATTTCCCTTATTCTATCTCCGGCTGCTTATGGCTTTATCAATAATAGCACCGGTATTCAAACCCAATAGTTAGAAGGCATATCTCCTAGATTGGATCAAAATAAAAGCTAACAAAATGCCTTTTGCACATCCCAATCTAGAGGACTCTTGCAATCTACCTCTTGTGCCCAGGATTATTATAGAAGTGGCACACTTTGATATTCACAAGTGTTGGTGAAACCAGAATGGGAATTGAATTTGGCAAATATCTTTTTCTAAAATGACCTTTTATTGAGACCTCTTAATAATATTTCCTTTTGGCAGTAATGTATGCATATGTCATCATTATGGCTAAATGAGATCTGTTAACCTGAAAGATCTCCCACTCTTAAATGACAATATCAATTTTGATATTAAAATGTCATACTTCCTTCTGCATTAAATGAGATCTGTAAAACTGGAAGATCTCCAATTCTCCATCCTAGAAGGAAGTAGCACTGAATCTGCCATATATGGAATCAAAATCCTATAACAACCTTTATCCATCTTATGCGAACTATTTTCTAATGGCATCCATAAATACTTCTTAATTATTCCTAATTGGAACACTTTCTCTGATGTGCTCATTAATGGCATGCCCTTATAATCAGAGAATTCTCACTTGAGTGTTCCTGAAATTTTAAATATTTTGTCCTCAAGGAGCTCACATTATTGGGTATAAAAGATAGATCGACTCTCGGGACTATTTCCTAGTTTAATGTGTCCCTAACTGTAGAGAATAATTCATATTATCTATCTAATTTGATCCTGCTAGAAATTCGATATGTGATAGTTGCACAATATGGAGGCTAGTGGAATAACTCAATAAATTCCACAATACACTACAGAGGATAAGACAAAACTAGTTGAATACAACCTGAATGATCGCCCACCGACAGGGTAGGAAGACCGTGTCATATCCCAACTAGAATCCTCCCAATCCCAAGCATCTCTAAAAGCAACTAACAATCCGACAGGGAAAGACTAGCCACTTCTAGAGACCTCAGTAAATTTATGCAGCTGCAACTATCACTATGCATTGCCTTATTATTATATCCTTAAAATTATCAGAATAAATCGTCAAAAATCTTCATAACTATTCCTGCGACAGGCAAGTACTAGTCAATCCAATTAATGATTTATAATTTCAAAAATATTCATATAATTAATTGATCAAAATTAACTACATCCAAAATATGCAATTCCTGAAGCATATGTAGTAATTTTAAATCTAATATTAATTAATTAAATTAATTTCACATAAATGTGAATATTCAAATAATAAGGCAATTTTCATTCCTAGAGAGTTTATTTATTTAAATAAATTATTAATGAAATGAGTAAACCATAATCCAAAATGGCTCAACAAAATACCCAAATAATTTATTTAAACTTATTTAATTAGGCCAAATATTAGTAATTTATGGGCATAAATATATATTTCAAAATTAAGCGAATTATGAAATAAATGAGTAATTAAATTTCTAGAAATTACTCCAAAATTAATTTCTCCAAAATTCACTTATATCACATTAATTTTGGGCTTAATAACTAATTATGGCTATTAAATATCCAAAATTGTCAAAATAAATAAATAAATAATTAATTAATTAATTATATGACCCATAATTAATTAATCAAAATGACCAATTAAACTTTAATCCAAAATGACTTATTAATTAATTATGCAAAATAGTCACTAATTAATTCAAATTTAATAGCCAAATAAAATTAATCAACCAAAATGGCCCCTAAATTAATTAAGCAAAAATGGCCTATAAATTAATTAATTAAATTGCCCAAAATTAATGTTATACCAAATGGCCAATCATTAAAATAATTAAATAATTATGCCCATAATAAAACAAAATTAATTTTGGTCAAAATTAATTAAAACATTAATGCCTAATTAAATAAATTTCAAGACCTAATTAAATAAAACAAGATGGCCCAAAGAATAAATAAATAAATAAACAATAATACCCTAAATAACAAAAATTGGCCCAAACTAATCAAAATCTTAATTCATAATTAAAATAAGATAAAATGGCAATTTAATTTCAAAAAAAATTAAAAAGCCTAAAATATGTCAACAAAATGGCCCAAATTTATGAATGAAAAAGCCCAACCGGATGGCCCAATAAATGATGACCTAACCCCAAGATTTGCCCAAAATCGGGCCCAAAAAATGGCCCTAAAACAAGTGGGCCCGTACGAAAAAGGCCAAAAATAAATAATTTTATTTATTATTATTCTTTTTTTTTGATTTGCAGATGCGGGCGCGTGTACCACACGCGCCCGCCTCATCATTCACTGGCGCCCGCGGGCACCACTTTGCATGTGTCGGGCGCGTGCGTTGCACGCGCCCGTCATCTTCCTCGCCCAATCGGGCAGAAACGCAGAAAACGGGTATTTTTGACCCGACCCGGCTATTTCTCTCCCCATTTCAACCATTTTCGGTCCGGAAAAAAGGGGTTTTTCATCCTAAAACCCTCTACAACAATAAATCTATAATTTTTAAGCCAAAAACACATGAAAATCGGATGGGTTTCCATAAAATCCGAAAATACAAAAGCTTAAATGTAAGCTTTTATGGCTTCTCAGCTTCAAACAAAAATGGTTAGTGACCTTAGGGTGAGTCTGGCTCTGATGCCAATTGTTGGAATTAGTTAAATCTCACCAAGTCACTAACACGAAATTGAATCGCAGTAAAACTGACCTAAATGCGGGCGAGAGTTCAATCCCGCTATACCACATTACCGCGTTGTCGAAGCCCTCTCCGATAGCGTTCCATTGACTGTCTTCAGACCTGAAACGGAGATAAAATGAAAGAGTGAGAGAGAGAGGTAGAGAGAGAGGGAGAAACTACTCTCATCCCTCTTCAACGAAAGTTATGAAACTTAATGGGCCAGCCTCATATATATAGAGGTTGAGAGTAGGGACCTCCCTCCATGGGATACATGTACAAACCCATCCCATTATAGGTTTATACACATATATTATATATTTAATATAATTAATTATGAATCACACTTTATACAAAATTATACTACTAACAAAATATTATATGAAATTAATTACACTTAATTAGTCCACACAAATGGGGATATTACAACATTTAATATATATATATATATATAAACAAAAATATTCAAGGCACCATCAGAAAGTACTGTATATAATTATTATAAAATTTTATATCTTATTATTTTTTTTATTTTTTATATAGTATAACTGAATTGTCTAAAAGTACTGTATCTATACACAAATGTAACCAAACTAAATAAGAGTTCCATGTTTTTCACTGTCTTGTGACTCCAATTGAGAATTTGGTATGTTATTTTGGTGAAGATCTATCGTCTCAAGCAAGTTAAAGCTAATTTCTACCGTCTTTCCCACAATAGAATAACAATTAGAGAGAATGGTTGTATCTATTCAAGTTGGATGGAAGGTATTGGTTTTGATGAGATTAAAAAAATCGATGGCAGTGAAATTGGATAAATTGGGATTGCTTACACTTGGATCACACCAATGTAATTAGAAAACCTCCGATACAATGGGGTCCAAACTAATCTTCAATTAATTTATGTATTTCAAAACATGAAAATGATGTTCTACCTAATAATTTTTTCCATTTAAAAATTCGAATGCATGGGATTTTCCTTCACATTTTGCTGAAAAAAAATTACAAAAATTTTTATTTATTTTTAAAATAACCATATAATTTTATTTAAATATTTTTAATTTTATAATTATAGTTTTTTAATAGAACTATCATAATCAGAATCTTTATCCCAATAAATTAAGATAGATTACATGAACTAATATCTAAAATTACGTTAAATTAATAGAATAAAAATAAATTATAAAAAATATTGATAATAAAAAATCTCAAAAGAATTATACAACATTTCAATAATATTCTTATTTAATAAAAAAGAATTACATTTTTTTGTTTAAACAATTCTACTAAAAAAAATAATTCATGAAAAAAATAAAACACAATCTATAATTGTAAGAAAAATTTGATAAGTAACTTGTTGATGCAAAAAGGTTGTTGGACTTGTTAATGGTGGATCAACTCTTCCTTTTTGGATCAACTTGCAAAACATAAGGTCCACCGGGGTTGTTCTCGGTGGGACTTGCTCCGATGCTTAAGTCAGTAAAGTATTCGAGAGTATTTAGAAAACAAGAGAGGCCCAAAAAGTCCCCTTTAGCTTACCAAAAGATCCCTTTTTATAGTAGTCAAATCTCCTCTGACATGATCTCCACACTCTTGTTTAGTGGACGAGTGGGTGGTTGTGGAGATAGTGAGGAATTTCCTCATATTTTGATGGAAGTGGTAGTTCATGGGTGGTTGTGCCCCATGTTTAGGACCCATGTCAATGGAGCACTAACATAATGCTCCCCTGGCGAATGGCGATTACAAAGTGATCAGTATTTGCCATAGACTTTTCACTTCTTTCATATTTTGGAAGTTGTATCCTTTGCCGATGAGTTAACCAAGATGGCGTCCAAGGTTGCGACTACGGAGGGACTTTAAATTCTGGTGCTTAAGGCAATAATAAATCCAAAGATATGGGCGAGCAAGTTCCTAGAAGATTCGCGCTCAGGCCAAGAGTGAGTGGAAGCTTGAGAAACTGGCACTAAGACTAAGGCCATGGCAAGCAAGCGCCTTAAGATACTGGTGTTAAGGGCATGGGCAAGTAAGTAGAAACCCAAGATACTGGCGCTTAGGCCACAGGCGATTAGAGGCCTTAGAGATTGGTTTAAACATAGGCAAACATGTGCTCAAGTGTGAAAGCCCAAATTTCACCATTCTCCCTATACCTATTGAAGGTATCGGATAAGAATTTTAAGTGAAGTTAAGGAAATTAATTCCCACATGCTACAATGTTAACGGAAAAAATTGCCAAGTGGGCCCCACAAGGCAATCCTTGATCTAGATGCCCTCTAAAATGGTAAAATATTAAAATTAGGCCCGAAATACCTCAAGGTCAAGAAGATCATTTCTCGGAATTCTTTAAGACGAGTATACCTTAGTTTAAGTGAAATAAATTTACAAATGACAATCGTGTCCATAGGTCGGGAAGATTTTCCTGAATAACGGTCAAACCAATTTGACTCTAAACCTAAAGACTATCATATGAAAATCCTCGCGTAAAGAAGTTTCACGTGGATCAGCTTGTGAACTAAATTACGCGAAATGTTAAAAACAATGCTAACGAAATGAAAATCATTTACTTAAGGGTAATTTAGTAATGTCACTATCTATACTTGGTCATACCCTCGTAGAAGTCAACTTATGACTATATTTGACCTAAATCTATGAAAGTAATAAAAATAAAATATAAATTCAGGAAATTAAAAATAATAAAATATTAATGGAATAGGAATGAGAATAATATGATAATTTAGGGACAAATTGGACTTTTCTCAAGGGATAGTCAAAGTTGTCAATCTTTGACTTAAAATTTACCTAAAATAAATAAAATAAATATTTAAAATTTATAAAAATTCTGACCTGGAAGTCAGAAAACACTGTACAATGGCAAATGATGAAAATATAGTAAATTTAAATAGGTATTTTTGACCTTTTGTAATTATATTAAAATTTATAAATTAAAAATATAATTTAAGACCAATTAAAATGGCACAACACATCCATCCTTTAGCCACTTTTTCAGCCCTTTTTACCGTCCCCTGTTTGTTGCATTTCTTTCTTTCGTTTTCTCCCAATTTCCTTAAGGGTGTGTTTGGATGAGGGATTTCAAGGAGAGAATTCATTTCAATAAGGATATTTAAAAGTCTAAAATCTAAATTTCTTGTTTGGCAAAATTTTTTGAAGAATTTCAAAATTTAGGAGGGATTTCAAAAGAGAATTTGAGCATCTCAAATTCCCTTTTGAAAATTCACCTAAAGAGGTGGTTTTTTAAAGAGTTTGTATATGATGCACTGACAGTGTATAGTTTCTATACACTGTCAATGCATCAGAGATTGACACCTCATCAATAAGCCCTTATGGGCAAATTAAAAAAATTTATTTATATTTGCATATAAGGGCCTATTGATGAGGTGTCAACCTCTTATGCATTGACAGTGTATAAAAACTATACACTGTCAGTGCATCATATATAAATCTTTTTTTAAAACTCCCCTCACTCTTCTTTCCTTCATTAGACATGCCCCACTATTAAATATAAAGTTAAAAATAAAAACATATTATTTTATTTAAATATAATATATATTTTTATTTTTTTATATTATTAATAACATCTATATATTTTTACAAATTTAATGATATCCATATTGCATATTTTATTTGATTTTTTTTCTTTTTTTAATATATAATATTATTATTTTTCTTCTATAATTAATTTTTATTTAATCAAATTCTAATATTCAAAAATTTTTTTTTAAATATTATTGACCCAAACAAGTTAATTAAAAATGCTAGTATCTTAAAATGAGATATTTTGAAATGTCTTTATTTTAAAATACCTCAAAATTTTCAAATTCTCCATCCAAACGCAATCTAAGGGTTTCTCACGTTTTCTTGATAGAGCTCCCCTTTTTCTTCGGCTATTTCCTTAGATACATTAAGGAAGATCAATCCCTACCTAAAGAGCTTTCTAAACTTCCAAAAAAGTCAGCCCAAAACCTTCAAACGGTAACTGTTTCACATGGACAGAACTGCTCCCCTGTACAGGTAACTTCCAGCAGTAGTTTTGAGCATTTTTATTCTTTGATTATGGCTGTATTAATTAAGTGTGAGTTGTTGTAGCATTAGTTTGAAGTAGAAACATGAATAGGTCAGCTTTGGGTGTTCGGTTAGGATGATTCCTTAGGGAGATGGTGACGTTAAATGGAATGGAGGATGAGAAAGTCTTTGCTGACCATGAAACTAAGAATAGCCATGAAATTTAATAAATAAAAAACTTGAATTTGGAGTGCTGTAGTTGAATATGAAATGAAAATAAGTGTTTTTGACGTGAACAATGAGGAAAGAAGCGGACCATATTTTGAAAAAAAGTGTAGAGCCTTTAATTTAGTCAACAAACGTCGGTCGAAAGGTGAGAAAAACTTGGCTGTTTTGTTCGGCCGAATATGGAAGAAAAGAAAAGAAAAGAAAAATGGGCTGAAGAAGATGTAGCCGGCCATTAAGAAAAAAAAAGAAAATTTAGCTGATTTTGTAGTGTAAATGGAGCACTAACATAACTTAACATATCTCTATCTTTTGTTTTGTTTTTTTTTTTTGTTGAAAATTTTGAAACAAAATGAAGTGAAAGAAAAAAAATTTAAAAAAAAACTTAAACATCACAAATATAATTTTATAGATAAATTTGTCATATGGGTGTACATCTGTCATTGTACTTTTATGTATTATGTGAACGAATTTTTACTTTTAAAACAAGATCGAAATTAACTTTATAATCAAATTTAATATATAATAATAATGATAATTATAATTCACAACAAAAACATAAAATAATTTATGATTGTAACAAAAAATAATAGTAACCAATCTGCACCCGTTTCTATCTTCTGTTTTCTAATTTTGGTTGCAAAGAAACGAAATGACAATAAGAAGCAGTTCAACTTAGAAAAATTCTAAGTATATCTATTTTTTTAATATTCATATTCCACTTCTG
This sequence comes from Heritiera littoralis, assembly GCA_031772115.1. Classification (NCBI taxonomy): domain Eukaryota; kingdom Viridiplantae; phylum Streptophyta; class Magnoliopsida; order Malvales; family Malvaceae; genus Heritiera; species Heritiera littoralis. Next base: position 2,033,863 of record JAPDPK010000003.1, read on the forward strand.
TGTAATAAATAATAGTTTATAGAAGAAAATGGGATAAGAAGAACCAAAAAGTCGACAAGTTTAGAGTTTTTACGAAGATCGAAGACGAAACTCTAGTGGAAGCATCGGCCCTGCAAATTTCCTCCATGGTGCCTAAATTTATCATAGTCCTTCTCCATGTTCTTATCTTTTCAGGATTGCCTCCGTCAAGAGCACAAACATGGATTCAAGCTGGTTATTGGTTTTCAGGCAGTGAATTCCCCATTTCTGATATAAATTCTTCTCTGTTTACTCACCTTATTTGCGCTTTTGCAAACCTGAACTCCTCCTCCTATCAGCTTTCTATTGATGCTTCCGATGAGCAATACTTCTCCGTTTTCTCAAACACTGTCAAGCAGAAAAACCCATCAATCATCACCCTTCTATCCATTGGAGGTGGAAATGCAAACTATTCGATCATAGTTTCAATGGTGAGCGATTCTTCCCACAGGAAAGCTTTTATCGACTCCTCAATAAGGATAGCTAGGCTTTATGGCTTCCAGGGCTTGGACTTTAGCTGGGTTTCAGCCAACACAAGCTCTGATCTGAGCAATATGGCTACTCTCTTCGAAGAATGGCGAGCTGCAATAGATTCAGAGACGAGAAATGCTTGGTTACTTCGCATGGCATGTTGGTGCAGATGATGGCAATCGCACTCTTTCTCGAGCAGGTCAGTGAATGAATTATTTTTAATCAGACTTTTCTAACATGGTTCTGTTTAGTATATTTTTCTGGTTTGATGATTTTAATCTAAACGTTCCTCTTCTTTGTTTTTGTATGGCAGCATCGGAAACGTGGGGATCGTAGACCTTAATTGCCTCTCCAATTATGCCAGTTATGGAATAACATATTGATCCTTCTGATAGGCGGTTATGATACAGTCCTTTTTGGTAATGGCAGCTTCCATGCCGATGGCGATGGCTGCTTGGCTGTCGTAGAGGTGGCAGAAACCCCGGATGAATTAGGCCTTGTAAAGTGCGTCGGCGGCGATCTCCATCCGACGCATCAGCACCATATCTAGGAAAAAAGCATGAAGTTCTTTCGGATTGGTGTTGACGGAACGTGAAGGGGCTTCGCATAAGTGAGAAGTGAAAGGGAGTGTGGTCTCCACAGTAATGGGAGTGGTGTCAGTGCAGATCAAGCGGTGGACAGAAATAGAAAACCGGAGGGGTTTGAGAAAATTGGCGGAGCGACAAGAATAGGCTAGACACGATAAAGCCATATTGAGCGTTAGTGTGCGGGATTTCGTAAACTGGTTGTTGAGATTTTGTAAGAGAAAAGTAGGGAGTGGAATATAAAAAGTATTGTGAATATTTAAGTTTTGCCTGATAATAAATAGGAAAAGCATGGGAATGAAAATTATTTTATAATAAAATATCTTCCATGTTGTAGAGTTGAAATAAATGTCTCATATTTGAGTTCTATCGTAAAGATAATTTTTATACTTTTTAGAAGATGTAAAGTTAAAATAAATGTCTTTTATACGCTTTTTAGTAGAGTTTCAATTTATTCAAAAAAAAATAGTAAGTTTCAATTAAGGCCATAAATAATATATTTATACGTGTAAGATATCTAAATTCGATTAAAAAAAAACTCAAACTAAAAATTAAGCTGAGCTCAAGCTCAAGTTATCGAACGAGCCGAATTCGAACAATCTAATATCCAATTCAAGTAACTCGCGAGTCTAATTGAGTTTTTTACTTTAATAAATTTTAATATATAGCATAATTAAGTTAGAAAATTGGAGATAAATTGATAATAATTGAGCTGCCAATTAATAAGTGGAAAGCATCTATTGGTATAAAAAATATACAAATCCTTATACACGAATCTTGCAGGAATTTCTAATTCTTAGCAAACTAGATCCTGCTTATGACCCTCCAGAATCATCAATTGCAAAGGAATTGATAGAGCAAGAACTTTATGGGATGAGTGTGGATAGATATTGACATCTACAAGCATTACTCTTATATGTTCACATGCTCACTTCTTGTTCTGTAAGGCCGCTCCTTTGCTGTCTGATGTTACAGGCGATTGAGGAAAAAAGACTGTTCACACTTGATTTCCATGACATGCTTTCGCCTTTTATCAGGAGGATGAACAACTTACCTGGGAGAAAATCTTGTGCCTCCAGGACAGTGTTCTTCTATAGCAAGGCCAGTATTCTGACACCAATAGCTATTGAGCTTTCACTTCCTCCAACTCCTTGGTCGTCTCGAAATAAATATGTTTATACTCATGGGCATGATGCTGCAACACATTGTATCTGGAAACTAGCCAAGGCTCATGTTTGCTCAAATGACGTTGGCGTCCATCAGCTAGTAAATCACTGGTAATATATAACAGATTCAAACCTCTGTGCAATTTTAAGCCTGGAATCATATCTGATTAACTTTAATTTTTGAGACCTAGAATTTAAGACGGGGAGGACGAGAAATTGATATAGAACGTGGTCATAGTGAGGCAGCAGTGGTAATTCATGCATATTTTGTTGCATTCTCTTCATATAAAATGTTGAGACACACTTTTCTAAAATGGTATACATTTTAGGTTGCGGACTCATGCTTGCATGGAGCCATCATAATTGCAACTCACAGACAGATTAGCTCAATGAAACCTACTGACAATCTGCTTCACCCCATATGGGCTGCACGCTAGAAATTAATGCAGTCGGACGATAAAGTTTAATCAATGGAGGTGGGATAGACTTCTTTCAGCCCCGGAAAGTATGTCATGGACCTAAGCTCTGCTGCTTATGAGAAGCATTGCCTGCAGATCTCATTAGGAGGTAAGGTTTTTGCATGCTTAGTCTTATTGAATTATCCTCCTTTCAAAACAATATTAGATAGTTGTGGTAAAACTTCAGGGGCATGGCAGTGGAGGATCCTTCAGTGCATGTTGGCCTGAAACTTGTAATTAAACACTACCCTAACGCAGCATATGGGCTGCTCATTTGGCCTGCCATTAAAGAATGGGTAGAATCCTTTGAGCTGCAGCTTTCCCTTCCCTATCGAAGAGACTTGTACAAATGCATTATTAACATGCAGCTACTGTGCGGTTCAGTCATAGAGCAAGGCCCCGTTTGGATTTAAATGGGGCCTTATTTCTATTCGATTGGATCACTTTTTGTAATCCCAGCCCACCGATCAAGTGATTGGATTTTCTTCGGGCCATTTCATGAAATTTGCACGGGACCTCAAAGGATCAGTGCAAATTTTGATTCTCATCGGGGCATTTATGCACCTTTATTTTTAATCTTTTATTTTATAATTCAATTTTTTAATGGTCATTTTGATTTTTAAATTAAAAATTTTATAATAATCTTATATATATATATATATGTATGTATAAGCCAAAGCATTTGACTTCAAGCAAAATATCCTATGTGGATAGTCTAAAGGCTTGACACATGTAATATATTAAAATAAAAAATAATTATCTGTTTTCAAATTTCAAAATAATAGAAATCTCTCTATATATGAATATATTAAAGATACAAAAAAAATCAATTATCTTTAAGTATTTATTTCAATTTTTAAAAGATACACATTTATATCTATATATAGATTAAAATTAAATAAAAATCACCTAAATTAAGATTAAAAGATATATATCTATATTTATAGATTTTATCAATTTTTCTATTTTCTAAAAGATAAGACCTATATCTATATCTATATATATTAAAATCAGTATGGATAATATAGTATATAACATACAATAATATAAAATCTTACGTTTAATGATTACTAATTAATTTTTTTTAATTTTCTAAATAATAACATCATTTTTTTTATTTTTTCAATTAATGTATGACATGTAATCATTCCTTTTTTTTAACATTAATATTACAAAATATAAAATATGTCTACATCTTTTATTAATTATATTTTTTTAATTGTCTAAAATGTAATATCTATATCTATATATATTAAAATTTTTAATTTTCTCTATTGTTATTATATAAATTGCATACGATCATTCATTTATTTTATCAACGCTTGGTACTCATGGATCTTAAAATTTTTTATTACTTTTGTATTTAGTTTATTTAAACTTTAGACATGGCATAGAATTTTATCACACACCACATAAAAGAATAGCATCGAATGAGATTCAATGTTTATAAATAGGACACCTCTATCAGAAATTAAAGCATTGGTCACAAAGTCATTATTTAAGGTATTAGACTAACCTATACTTATTCAATGATAAAATATATAGTAACATAATTTTAAAATTTAATTGATTTAGCATGTATATTATTATTGACTATTTTTGAATTTGTGTTATATATATATTTATATATATATGGAAAATCTTTCACTAATGGAGTAACTATCATGAAAGTTAATCCAACTTTTGGTTGGTATTATATGTTATGTGTGTATAATAAAAAGCTGTCTAAAATTAATGAAAATTTTCATTGTTCCTAATGTAATATTGATGCTCTTAATCCAAGTCCAAGGTAAATAATAATTCTATTCACTATATTTAAGACATGAAACAAAAATTATTTTATGGTGTTAATATAAGCATTTTATAATTTTAATATATATAACTTGATTGTAACATTTTGTATGCCCTATAAGTACAAGTTGAATGTTAAGATATTTAATGGTTTTAGAAAAGCAATGTTTTATACTTTTCAGCATTGAATCTAAAAAATTAAATAATAAAGATATTGACAATCTTTATAAAATTTCTCTTAAAGTATTGATTAGTTAACAATTATATTTTATAAGTACAAGTTAAATATTGAGGCATTTAATAGTTTTGGAAAAGCGATGCTTGTACTTTTCAACACTGAAGTTAAGAAATTAATTAATAGAGACGCTGACAATCTTTATAAAATTTCTTTAAGATATTGATTAGTTAGCAATTATTTTAATATTGTCAAATCTTCAATTTAATTTAATGACGTCTATGACCATGATTTAGGAAACTGGATATTATAAAATTCGAGAAATATTTGAAAATCTCAGGTATGCAATTTTTGTATTGGAAACAAGAATGATAAATTATAATGTTGAAACAAGAAGTACTAAGCTTATCGTGTTTAAAGTGTATCACTTTGATCATAAACTTGAATGTCAAAAATTATTGGAACATGTATGTATACATTTATATAATGACTATCTTTGTTATATTTTCATCTAACATATGTTATAATTGAAACTTAATTTAATTAAATTGTATATTAGTATTTTATCCATATCTTCTGTGGAATCTATTGGATCATCAATTAAAGTAAAACATCATTCAAAGATAGCAATGGATACTCATTAAGAATCATTTACTACCTCTTCAGCTTAACAAGTATTCATCGAAGAATTTTCATTTAAAAAAATTTCTACACAATATTGATTTTAAGATGGGGAAATTTTCAATTTCTTCAAATCAAATACATGTTGAATTTTTTTATATATATTATTTTCAATCAATAAATTATTATATAAATTTGATTTAACTTTTATAAAATTTGCATAATTATAACTAATATATAATTTTTTTATATTACTATATCGTAATATACAAATTACAAATAAAAAATATTAAATATACATATGTTGTATTTTTCATAAACATAATAATTTGTATTATAAAATTTCAAAAAATATATATTATTAATGAATTTATTGTATGATTAATGTATTTTCGTGCATTATATGGGTTTAAAACTAGTTAATGTAATAAGTAAATAAGTTATAGTATAATAAACTAATAAATTAATGCTCTTACGTGGCATGTAAAAATAGTCACATAGACTAACACTACAAAAAAACAGAGCTTTAGAGACGGAATTTGCGACAGAATTTCTGTCACAAAATTTTCAATTCCGTCACTGATAACTTTTAGAGACCAATTTGAGACAGAATTTTTCGTCTCAAATTTCGTATGTAAATTTGAAATCCCTGAAAGTCATTCTGTCGAAAAAGCTTATTTTTAGTCGCAAATCCGTTGCAAATTTGTGACGGATATTTGCGACCAAGCTCCGTCTTTAAAACTAATTTTTCCATCAGAAAATAAAATTAAAAAAATGAATAAAATCAGTATTTTTACCAAAATAATTTACTTATTTGCATCGGATTTTGCAACCGAATTTCTGTCACTAAAAATTGCAACGGAAATTCTGATGCAAAATCCATTACAATTTGTGATTGAAATTCCATCTCAAAATGAATTTTTTCCGTCACAAATATTTTGTTAAACCAAATAAGAAATTAAAAATTATATTTTGTGACGGAAAATCCTTTATGAATTTCGTTACAAATTGTTACAAAATTTCTGTTGCAAATTCTGTCACAAATTTATGACAAAAATTTCATAACAATTTTGTCACCAATTGTGTCAAAAAAATCCATTTTTTTATATGTTACCTTGCAAAAAATTTGTTTAGAGAATAAATAATAAATTACATCAAAAATTCGTTTCAGCAATATAAATTTTGTCACCAATTTGATTTATTCCGTAGCAAATATGATATATTTCATAGCTAATATGATATATTTCATAGCTACTACATTCTGAGCCCACGCGTTGCTGTGGGATTTATTCCGTAGCATATTCAAAGCACATTTGTCTTTCCTGTGGCCGATACATCCACAATAGAAACATAAGTTAACTCCAATAGTTTACCAATTCGAAATTTACATAAGTTAACTCCAATAGTTTACCAATCCAAAATTTGCGTATAAGGGTTTTTCAAGATCAATTTAAATGCACAATCGCACATATCTTTCCATGGGTATTCATCTCAGTGCAAGCGTCAACTCTATTGATTACCAATTCTTTGAAGAATGGCTTTAGCAAAGAATTCAACTGGCAGTCTAACCAAGATTGCTGTCACTACAGCAAAAATAGCTTTTTGCGGCATTTATTTAGCGGCGTTTTCATAAAAACGCCGCTAGATGCCGTGTTTTATCTGAAATTAAGGCGTTTTAAGTAAAAATGCCGTAAACATTTACAGATAGCGGCGTTTCTTGGCTTAAACGCCGCTAACTTAGCAAAATAGCGGCGTTTTATTCTTAGAAACGCCACTATATTTTAAAATAATGTAAAATATAAAAATATATATTTTAATTTTTTTAAAGTATATATTTTATAAAAAAATATATTAAATAATGGCGTTTATAGATATAAACGCCGCTATTTTATAATTAAATATATATAATAAAAAACATAAAACAAATATTTTCGATAAAAAAACAAGTTTTCTTACACAGGAGAAAGAGGATCGGCGAGTCTGTGTTCTTCTCCTCTCCCTTGACACCGTTCTTCCCAAACCCGTAAATTCTCTTGGATTATCACAATGCTGTTAATATTTTTTCTCTCCAATTCTCCTCTCCGATTCTCTCTTCGATTCCTTCTTAGTGTTTAGGTTTTCTCTCTCCTATTCTCTTTCCAAGCATTCAAGCATAAGAACTTTCGCAGTTTTCTCTCTCTGATTCTCCGTTTCTTGTCGATTCGAGGTTTAAAAAATTTGCATAAAAAATTTGCATTTAATACCTTCATTTGCTTCTAATTTTGACTTGGTAGCTAATTTATTGTCTTATTTTATACTTCATTTGCTTTTATTTTGTCTAACAGGGTTTGAATGTTAAAGAAGTTGTTGTAAGATCTCTACTTGCTGCTTTTTGCTTCCATGCGTATCAACAGGTGAGAATTTTTTCATATTGATGGTTTTCTGTCTTCTTTAAGAATCGCCGTGCATGAATACAAATTCACTGCTTACTAAATAACCAGTGAGTTGTTGGATGCAATATTTGAAAAATGGAGAATGCAATCAGCTTAGGAAAGAGTATAGGTAATGGGAAATCGGAGTTGTTTGGTTGCTAAGAAAATCGCGTTGTTAAATACATAATTTATTTGAAATAGCTTGGATTTGTTATTAGATAGGCGTCAAAGAAGTGAGTACACTGCACTCAACTAAATGGATATTGTCTTTAATAAGCAAACGCTTCAAGGCATATAATTTTAGTGGAAAGGGTTTTAAGAAATTTGTACATCTATGTTGCTTGTTTGAGTGTTGGGTATGATTTTTATTTTATAGGATGGAAAGTTTGGTTTGTCTTTTTACTAAAAATAGCAGTAGCATTTGTGTCCATGAGCTTTTATGAATTTTCACTCTTTTCTTTGCTGTGTATAAGCTTTTTACTTGTTGACTGTTTTTCTGCCTTTCAATGAATCCTGTTGAAGCCTCTCTATAACTATGTTTTCCAGTTGGTTACTGATTGTTGAGGAAAAGGTGTACAAATTGCTGATTAATTGAGTCAGTGTCTGCTAATGTAGGACAAGGAATTGGATTTCATTCTTGTTTAGTTCAGTTGATTTCAATGAGCAACTTCAATGAGCAACTCAAATTGGCTCATTGAAACTTGAGTTTCTCGAAAATTTCAGTCTTTTACATACCTAGGCAGAATGCTTAGGCTTTTGTTGACCAAAAAAAAAAAAGAATGCTTAGGCTTTTTAGGACTTGGTCTATGTTTTCTGTTTCAGACTAGACAATTCAATAAGCCACTTTTCTATGCACACCATCTGGGAATTTTTTAAAGTTTGATTCAATCTTAGCAAAAATTGGTTAAATGGCTAAAGTATGGGTAACACCTACAGTGTGTCTCTGCATAGTATGCATCAAAGCTTGTAGCTTATAGTTATATGAAATGTTTTCTTTTGGATTTTTTTTGGGTTACAGTTTTCTTTTGGATTTGGAATGTTGGATCTTGTGGAATATTTATTTTTTCAGGTATAAATGCATTCTCTATCGTCAGACTCTGAAGTCATTAACAGAATAACTTTCAACTGCCATGGGAGCATGTTTCGCATCTGATTGTTTGATCAATATGAATAGAGATATTATCACATTCCTTGTTTTAAAATTTTAATGGCCTTCATTAAGGACTTCATATGACTTTATATTGCTTAATGGCATTTAGCATTTGCCAGTGAATTCTTTCATGCACATGCTCACATACTAGCACAAACTGGCTAAGAAATTGCGAGTCATAGAGCTCCATGTTGTAATCAAATTGTATCATGCTTTTGTTGTTACAGCTAATTGACATGTTCTATGTTTTGATTCTACGTCTCTAATCAGGGAAAGACTTGAATAAATCTAAGGCCCTAATGTTATAACAGGCTATTGCCTGTTCTTCTATCAGTAGGATAACTCTTGTATGAATTGCATGCATATTAAATCCTGCATTTTGCCTATAAACCTTCATTAAACGATGTCATGATCGGTCCTTTCCTGGTGATTCATAGAACAAAAAGTATCTCCTATCATTTTTCACCTCCCTTCCAATACTTATTCCTGGAATTGTTGTCAGCTTCAAAGCGGAGTAAAGAATCTTACATATGCATGGCATACACAATTATATCCCCAAAATGATTTACAAATGGTGATAACATGACACAAACATCTGTATGCACCACAGCAAAAAAATAGTTAAACCTGAAGAAGAGAGTCATACCAGATAAATTCTTAATACAATTAGTGACACGAGGAAAAGAGTTCCTGTTCCAGCAGCAAGCACAAATCTTAAAGGTTCCTGCATGGTGCCAATTAGAATGTTAAATGGACCCCATCATAAAAGTGATAGATAAAAATCTTTAACTGTAGTTAATTTGGCATTAATTCTTTTAGTTGTAAAGTTGTTATTGAGACATTAGTTTTTAAGTATATTTCATTCTTCATCAAGAATGAAATATATATTAAAAATATCAAAATATAACTTTTCTGCTGTAAATTCTAATTTATCCTTTACTTAAAGCCCTCTATTACAGCCTCCACAAACAGCTATCGCTTCTGCTTTAATGGCTGTCTCGGTTCAGCCCTCTTATCCAAAATATTTCTCCGTTTTTTCTCCTTCCAGATGGTGCCGACTACCTTAGCTTCTTTACTACTCTGTTACTTGGTTCCAACAGCCAAAGGGATCCTTGTTTACTGCCCTTAACACAGCACCGTGTTCCCTTTTGTTTCCAAGCAAGATAACAACTTTTGTTAAATTAACTTTTAACCTCTTCTTTGCTGCACTATAATTTCGTAATTGGTTCTTCATGTTTTGTCACAGTTCTTCATGCAAGGCTTATCATTATCATTATATAGCTTTTAACCTTTTCTTTGCTGTACTATTGCCCGTGTTTACTCTTACCTATCATGTGCATATATACTTTGTCACAGTTTGCATATATACTTTATATTTCTTGTCATTTAATCACAACTATTGTTAGATTTTGCCCTTACCTATCATGTGCCACTATGACACTATGTTTTTTTGCATTATTCAACTTACTATATATTTCTTCCTCAAAAAAGAAAAAAACTTACTATATATTTCATATTATATAATGTAACTATATTTGATCCATATTCTAATTTTTTTTATTAGTGTATAGTGTATAGACATCTAATTTTTTTTTATTGGTGTATAATGTATAGACATTGGTGTATAGTGTATAGTGTATAGACATCTAATTTTTTTTTATTGGTGTATAATGTAGCAAGTTATAAATGGATAAGAGTTGGATGCAAAAGTCGAGGTTAAGTCAAGAGTACCAAGAGGGAGTAGAACGATTTCTTAATTTTGCATTTAAGAATGCAAGTGAGGATGATATGATACTATGTCCGTGTTTAAAGTGTGGTAATATCTCTTGGCATATGCGTGAAATTGTGTTCGAACATTTAATCTGTATAGGATTTCTCCCGGGATACATTAATTGGTATTTTCACGGAGAGGCTACGCCTTCTAGGTCATCATCAAGAGTTGCTCCTAGTGCAACTTCCCAAATTCAACATGGTCTTCCTATAAGACAAGATGACATGGAAGGCCTGTTGCAGGATGCTTTTAACATCCAAAATTTGTCACCTCAAAGTGATTTTGGTGAAATGAATGATTTTGGTGAAATGAATGATTTTGGTGAACATGGTAGAGGTCTTGGTGACCAAGAACCTAGTGGAGAAGCATCAAAGTTTTATAAGTTGCTTGAGGCTATGAATGAAGAACTTTATGAGGGATCAAAGCATTCAAGGTTGTCTTTTTGTGTGCGTATTTTTCACTTGAAATGCATGTGTGGGTGGACAGGAAACTCTTTAAACTTGTTGTTAGAGTTTATGAAAGAAATGTTCCCTTTTGCTAAAATCCCTGAATCTTGTAAGGATTGTAAGAAGATGATCAAGGATTTAGGTCTTGGATATGAGAAAATTCATAGTTGTTCGAACGATTGCATGTTGTATTGGGGCGACAAAAAAAATCACCAATCTTGTTATGTGTGTAGCAATTCTCGTTGGTTAGACACAAGCCTCGAAGATGGCTTGAATGAGGATGATGGTGAGTTACATTTGAAAAAGAAACCTGCAAAGGTCTTGCGGTATTTTCCTTTAATACCAAGACTTCAAAGACTTTTCATGTCTTCCAAAACATCAGATTTTATGAGGTGGCATCATGAAGGGCGGACAAATGATGGCTTCTTGAGGCATCCTGCTGATTCTTTGGCATGGAAATCATTTAATTCCAAGTTTCCAGACTTTGTTTTTGATTCTCGAAATGTGAGGCTTGGACTTGCATCTGACGGTTTTAATCCATTCAAAATGATGAGTACTTCTTATAGTACTTAGCCAGTTGTTCTAATTCCTTACAATTTGCCACCATGGATATGCATGAAACAATCTTCTTTTATCTTGTCCATGATAATTCCTGGTGAAAAAGGTCCCGGAAATGAGATAGACATCTACTTACAACCTCTCATTGAAGAGCTAAAGAAGTTATGGGAAGGAGTTGAGACTTATGATGCCTCAAAGAAGGAGAACTTTTGTATGCGTGCTGCTTTATTGTGGACCATTAATGATTTCCCTGCCTATGCAAATCTATCGGGATGGAGCACCAAAGGTCGTCATGCTTGTCCTTGTTGTGCTGGACAAACATGTTCAAAGTGGTTATATAATAGTAAGAAATTCTGTTATATGGCCCATCGTCGGTGGTTACCTGAAAATCATCGATTTAGATTCCAAAAACATCTTTTTGATGGCACTGAGGAGCTTAGGAAAGCACCTACACTTCATCTTGGGTCTGATATCTTGTCAATGTTGAAAGATATCAATTTTACTTATGGAAAAAAAAACATTCGAGTGGTACCAAATCAAGAAAAAGAGTGAGGGAGATGTTTGAAGGTGATCTTTCCATATCTGAAGTTGATGATGTTGATCCTCGAAGCGATGAGGATGAAGATGGTGAAGATGACCCTAATGATGCTAAATTGTGGAAAAAAAGGAGCATTTTCTTTGAGTTGCCTTATTGGGAATATAATATATTGCGTCATAACCTTGACGTAATGCATATAGAGAAGAATGTTTGTGAGAATATTATTAGTACAATTCTTAATGTGGATAGAAGATCAAAGGACAACTTAAAGAGTCGGCTTGACTTAGTTGACATGGGAATTCGCATTGGACTTCATCCCGAAATGCTTCCTAATGGGAAATTACAGTTGCCATCTGCTTGTTTTGGGATGTCTAAAAAAGAGAAAGATGTATTTTGTAAGGTTTTGAAAGATGTGAAGGTTCCGGATGCTTATGCCTCAAATATATCAAGATGTGTGAATCTCAAGGAGCACAGACTTTACGGTTTAAAGTCACATGATCACCACATATTGATGCATGTTTTACTTCCACTTGCCTTACGTTCATCCATGTCAAAGCAAGTAACTTCAGTGATAATTGAACTTAGTAACATATTTAAAGCTATTTGTGGCAAAGTTCTTAGAGTAGAAGAGCTTGAAAAACTTCAAGATCGAGCAGCAACAATTTTGTGCCATTTGGAAAAACTTTTTCCTCCTAACTTCTTCACTATAATGGTGCATCTCGTTATTCACCTTCCATACGAAGCAAAAGTCGGTGGACCGGTGCATTATCGATGGATGTATCCAATTGAGAGGTATTAATGGGTTAAAAAGTTTGCATTTATCATTTTTTTTAGTGTATGAGGTATATATAACATTTTCTTAATCCTTAGGTTTTTGGGGAGATTAAAATCATATTGTCGAAACAAACGATATCCGGAAGGTTCCATTGCTGAAGGATATTTGGCTGAAGAGTGTATAACATTTTGTTCAAGATATTTGGAAGATGTTGAAACAAGATTTAATCGCCCATCAAGGAATTTTGGGCTCCCTCATGGTGACTTTGCTCACACATATATGTTTGGAAGTTTTGGACAACCAATAGGCAAAGTTGAAGTGGTGAGCTTGGATGATAAATCTTGGGCACAAGCACATCGATATGTGCTTCTCCATCACGAGTCAATTGAATCATTATGCACGTAAGTTAATGTTCATTATTTAAGATAGAATTATTATATTTTTTTTCTTATTTTAATACTTCACGCTAATGCGTGTAGTGAATTTAGAAACAACTTGAGAGCTCGTGGACGTTCTCGACGATTGAATCCTCGCGAGCTTGATAAGCTATTCATGGAGAATTTCCATGAATGGTTAGGCCAAAATGTAAGTAATGCAACTATTTTTGTGCTTAGTATCGATGTTTAGGATATGAATATAATTAACAACATATATTTCATTCAATATTTGTAGGTTTGGAATGGCAAAGATATTAGTGAAGAAGTTAAGATACTTTCACAAGGCCCGAACAAGATTGTGAAAAGATACCAGGGTTTCATCATAAATGGATTTCGATTTCACACTAAATCTCGTGAGAGATATAGGAGATCACAAAATAGTGGAGTTGTTGTTACTTCTTCAACTACTAGTTATGCTAGTGCTAGAGACACTAACCCTTTGAAAGGAAATGTTGATTACTATGGCATTATTAGTGATATCATTGAGTTGGATTATTATGGCAAGTGGAAGATTGTCTTATTTCGATGTGATTGGGCTGATGTGACTAGTGCCAGAGGTATTAAGAAAGATCATTTTGGATTTACAATGGTGAATTTTTCTCAATTAATCCACACTGGACAAGAAGTCATTGATGAGCCATATGTTTTTTCATCTCAAGTGAAACAAGTCTTTTATTCTAAGGATCCCAAAGATGCGGGTTGGTTTGTTGTTCTTCATAATACACCTAGAGACTTGTTTGATATGGGTGAAAAATCCATAGATGAAGTTGAACCCCAAATTGAATGTTTGCCTTTTACTGATCAAAATTTGGATGAAAATATCCTTGATGCTCAGTGGGTCCGTGAAGATGATGAAGACATTTATGAACCATGATGGATGTGTGTGAATTCCTATGGAAGCTGAAAGACTTTCTATGAATTGCAACTTGAATTGCCACAAACTTGGTTACATTTCAATTGCCACAAACATTTATATTCATTTTGATATAGAGATTTTAGATTTTGTATTCATTCTGTTTGGTTCAAGAGAAAATGGATTATCGTATCATCTTTCATGTAATGAGGTTCTCAAATTAATGCATTGAGAATTGGATCTGGTTATTCATTTTGTGCCAATTATATTGTTTTTGAACGTTTTTGAAGGATCATCCGCTATTTTTTTTAGAGAAAGATTATGGTCCAATCGATGTTTTATTTTATTTTATTTTTTTGGTGAATAAACGATTTTTATTAGAATAAACCAGAAAAGGAGTTAATCCAATCAGTGTTTTATTTTTTTCAGTATTCTGTTGGAGATCTTTGTGTTAAAAGATGCACCTTGTGAGGTATTAATTGTATTTCGAAATTTGGCTAGCTTGACAATTAACCTTTTAAATTACATGTTGTACTTAGTTTTGTTCTAGTCTAAACATTATAAAATAAGATATATTTTGCTGGAGTTTGAGTTTTCTTTTTTTATTCTTGTACAACTCAAATTTTATTTTAAGAAACAGGATTTTCTCAGATTTTAATGCTTATATTTGTGCTTTGACTTTATGATTGTTGTTTTTATTTTGTCCAGTATAATTGTGGGGAAGGGGATTTAGAACCCGGCTTTTTAGGCAGGGGAAACATTAGGTTGCTCCAATTGAATGTTATCAAGTTTGTTCTTTGCTTTTATATATTATTGAAAGGTCATTTCATATTTCTAATTCATATTTCAGGCAGTCATAGGTGAATAATGTAGTTGCAACCAATGCTGGAGGTACTCCATTTCCTCAGGTTTCTTTCTCTTTTTTAAGATTTTTTTTTGTTTAGGCAATTAACAGGGTTACAAAAATTGTAGATAAGTTAAAATGCCCAGAAGTAAATTGTCAGGCATCAATATTCGAACTATTGATGAGTTACCACCTGCAACCGAGACAAATGCACCACCTGCAGCTGATACATGTATAGAAGATGATGATATCCAGTCCAGTTCTGCAACTAATGTGAATACGGGTATTTTAAATATAATTATTTCGACAATTTTGTATTCAGTTTTGAGGAATGTTGCTGAATTGGAATTTATATTTGCACAGTTGGTAGAGATGGTCAACGTAGAGTAAGAGGTCGGACCACATTAAAGGAATTATGGACACTAAATCCACAAGATAGGATACTTGTGAGTGGAAATGATATTGGGCAACCAGTTAATGAAGAAACTAGGCTATTAGTTGGATTTTTGGGAATGGTTGCCAGGAATGGAATGAAATTGCCTCTTCAATACGAAACATGGCATAAAGTGCCGCAGAAAACAAAGGAGGAAGCTTTAAGCTTTATTGAGGTATTGTTGTAACTATCAAGTTACTAAATTTTTTTTATAGGTTGAATGTTTTATAGTCTATTTTCTTTTTGCAGCAAAGATTTGTTCTTCAAAACATCTCTCAAAAATACTTGCTTGATTCATTGTGTAAAAAATGGAGAGATCATAAGTGCTCTTTGAAGGCAAAATATTTTGATCGAAACGTGGATCCAAATGTGACTATGCAAAATGTGCCTCCCGGTGTTATTAGGTGGCAGTATGAAGCTTTAGTTGCATTTTGGTACTAAAAAAAAGGGGAGGTACTTATTTATATTTTTGTTAAGATATTGATATTATTAATATAGGTAAAAGTATGAATTATTTTTTTGATTATTTTTTGTATGTACTATTTTATATCATAGGAGCGGGAAAAAAGAGGGATTTCTAGTAAAAAGCACCAAAAGTATACTCATACGGGTGGATCCAAAAGCTTCGCAAGAATTAGAAATGAACAAGTAAGAATTATTTTCCATTTCCATTTACATATATGTTTTTAGCTATACATGCTGATTGCTTACTTTGTTTATTAATTATTAGGAGAAAATACGTGGTGCAAAAATAGGACGTGTGGAGTTGTTTCAAATAACTTACACAAAGAAAGACGGATCATATTTAAACGAAACATCTCAAAGAATTGTGGTAATTTTTTATCTACTTATTTGAAAAATAATGTCATTTTTAATATAATATGATGAATTTATTAACTTATGTTGTTCAATTGATTTATAGGAGGGAACAAAAGAGAAGATGGTTGAGCTTGAAGCATTAGCCAATGCTTCTGTTAGCAGGCAACATTTGGAAGATCAGGCTTTTGTTGAAGTTGTTGGAAAAGAGAGAAATGGACGGGTTCGAGGACTTGGGATGGGTCCCACACCTTCTAGTTATTATGGACACAAAGCTCGTCAATTCTCTCAAAGTAACACACAACAAGAGGTCATCACATTAAGAGAAAGATTACAAACTATGGAAACACGTGTCAAGGAATTGGAAAGCGAGAGAGAAACTCAGCAAGCTAAATTTCGGCAAATGCAAGAGCAGTTCTACCATATGATGAACCTTATGCAGCAACAAGTTCCAGAAACTTCATCAAATCAGCCACAGCAGGTATAAATGCTCTATTTTTATAATGTTTTTCCTGATTGATGAATTGAATTTGGATCTGGGAATTCAGGTTTAGTTTTTATAATGTTTTTCCTGATTGATGAATTGAATTTGGGCCTTTTGGGTTTTCCTGTTTGAATAGAGAGATTATAGATATATAACCGTTAGAAGAAGAAAGAGGTAGCCGGAGATTTAACATTAAATTTTTTACTTCCTTTTATCATAATTTAAATCCCATTGATACTATTATCAGAACCCAACATATCCAAAAATAAATAAATTTAGAAACCAAAATTGCTAAATTCTAAATCCAAAATCCTTTTTTTAACTAACAACGAAGAATGTAAAATAGAGGAGGTTGTTAAAGACTGGGGGAGACAGGTTCCAACTCTTACAGCCTCTTGTTTGGCTAACTGTTCCAGTTTCCACTTTGGAAAAAACGTCTTCTTTTTTTCCTTACATTTCTTCTTCTTGGTTGTTTCATCTCCTTCTTCTTTTAGCCTATAGCTGACAGTTTTTAAAGGTAAGCTTATATCATTGCCTTTACAGAACTTTCTCTTTACTTTGAGTTTCTTTGCATCAAATGTTCATGTTTTTCTTTTTTTTTTTTCTGTTAAATGGACATGGGTTGTTGAATTTTGTGTATTCTTGTGTTTTTGTTCATGAACAAGTAAAAGGACAGAATTTAAGATGGAAGAAATGGAAATTTGTTCCATTTGCAGTTATGGTTTGTTTACCAGCATGTTTGATTGATATGAGGACTAAACTTTTCAACGTAACTGAACTCTCTGATCATTGGTTCAATTCAATCTAAGTGAAAAGAAAAGTTGGGTTCTGTTTAAAATTGATATTCTTGTTAAGATTATATGGTTTACAAGCTTAAAAATACAAGTTGAGTTTTGATAAGATTGAAAAGGGATAATGAATGAGTTTTGTGTTATATTGAAAGGATAAGTTTCTTTGTTATTAAGTAGTTTTAATTTTTAAATCTTGAAGTATTAGTCATGCTTTAAAATAAATTTATGTTATATCAGTCATAGTTGTGTTCACATGGCTGTAGGATCCTCTTCTTTACCATGTCTGCCACATGCTTTGATATTATTCTCTTACAGCTAGCTTAATTTGATGAATTTTTCTCTAGGCCAAATCAACATGAGCAACGTCTTTCTGGAATCTACTTGAATTAGAAAAAAAAAACCTTATGTTTCTCCTTTACTTTTTTAGTTTAATTTCCCATTTTCATATATGTTGATGTATTTAAAAGAAATTATCCTAACATTTTCATCCTTTCTGTAACAGAGTGTCATAAAGGAGATTTAGCATACAAGAGAACAATTTTGTTTGGCCTAGTCACTTAGGGAATATACAGTCGAAGAATTATCTGAAATTGTTTTAAATTGTGTGATGGTAATTGTACCAACATGAGAAGAAGCTGTATAATGGCCACAGCTGCTGTGATTGGACTTAGCACTGGAAAGAGACTCTTGAGTTCTTCCTTTTACTATTGAAATTAACCTCCTTATGTTCTCCCCCACAAACAAGCCTTCCTTATGCATTGGGAAGCGCAGATAGGCCATTCATTTCTACCTTTTGCATGTAATTCGTTTTTTATTGATGAAATTCTAGGGACAGCTCATACTTAGCTTTAAAAAGGATTGATAAAGCATAAAATTGGGTTAGTATAGTGCATGTGGATGAAACTCCATCAATTTCCAGAGATAATTCTCTCTTTTGCTGCATACAAGTGTGATGTCATTTGTGGTAAAGTACTGCAATGAACTGCTTGGTAATAAATATCAGTGTGTTGTGCATGTTAAGAGGATGAGACATCCTTGAAGTTTGCTAATAGTTCAGATTTTTTTCTTCTTTTTCTACTTACTGTTTCTTTTTTTTTTTAAATGAGATCTCTCAAGTGTTAATTACATGATTGAACGTTTTCAAAATCAACTAAAATTTGATATCTACTGATGCATTAACAGTTTTCAAGTTCTCTGAATTAGACTTTAGATAGCTTGATAAATTTTGTTACCTAGGCATTGTGCACAGAAGACTTTTATGGAACCCCACGTTGCTGACAAAAACAATGTTGATAATAACAAAAATTTGATCTTAAGGAATGCCGTATTCAAAAGGGGCAGAGAGGTTTTACTTTTCTTAGGTAGCATTTGGGAACTTGAATTTGAAAGAAGGAATTGGACGCTACATTTTGAAATTATAGATAGGATTGTAAATCTTGTCTTTACACATAAACTGTGCTATTTTGCTAATTCTAATAACTGTGCTTTTTTTACTGTTTTGTAGTTGCAAAATGGATGTTGTGGTTTTTGTTATATGGGCAACTTTTGTTAAAGAAAGAAAGAGCAACTTTTGGATGTAAAAGCTCAAGTATTCTGTAACTTTGATTTTTGTTCTTTCTTTGTTCTTATATAAGTATTCTGTAAAGCTTAGATGTAAAAGCTCAAGTGTTGTTCTGTTACTTGCCTAAGCCTAGTGCTTGGCTGCAGCTTGAAATGTGTTATAAAAGAATTTCATTTTCATATTACACTATAACTTTAAGCTTTTCAGGTATTTTCATTTTCATATTACTGCTATTTGGTGCCCTTAACACTTCTTGTACTTGTGGTTTATGCTGTATATAGGTATTACTGCTATTTTTTGTTAAGATATTGCATTTTTTTGATTTATGCTGAGTAACGGCTATTTATGCTGTATATTTCCACTGGCTCAGCATGAAATTATTCAAGCATGCATGACATCTGTGGAGAAGTCCACACAATATGCTTAGTTTATGAGTCATATGATTTGAAGAAGTCTATTTTACATTCTTAACAATTGACAACTCTTAATAATGAAGGCAAAAGTTTATAGTTTCATCATTCCCTTCTGTGTTTTTCTAAAAATAATTAAAATGTTTTCTAAAAATATAATTAAAAATCATTAAATATATTTAAATTGAAAAAATATAAAATATAATTATATAATTAAAATTAAAAAAATATAACTTAGCGGCGTTTTTATTGTAAAACGCCGCTAACTTATAATTATATAATCCAAATTTAAAAAAATATAACTTAGCGGCGTTTTCATTGTAAAACGCCGCTAAGTTTATAACTTAGCGGCGTTTATACGGATAAACGCCGCTAATTTAGCGGCGTTTTAACAAAAATGCCGCTAATTTTGCGGCGATTACAAACGCCGTTACTCAGCATAAATCGCCGCTAACTTTGCGGCGTTTTTTCTTAAAAACGCCGCTATTTTTCTCGACACCGGAAAACCCGGCGTTTTTTCCGGCATTTTTCGGTAGTGCCGCGAAAGTTTAGCGGCATTTATAAATGTCGCTAAATAACAAAAAAAACGCCGCTAAAAATACATTTTGCTGTAGTGTGTTGTTGAACATTTCATATTTGCTTCTTGTAAGAAGCCTGGCTCCCAAAGTCTCATGGTTAGGTAGTGTGGTCCTACAAACCAGGGGCCACCGTGAATGACTCTTTGGCAGTCCATTAGGTTGGACCATGTCCAAGGTCAATGCATTCCATTTTCTCAAATGTTTTCACAATTATTACATGTTTCCATCCGGCCTTAATTCTCGGTTTCTCCTCTTTTGATAGGAGTATGGTTAGGATATTATCTATTCATCTCCCTCCTAGTCATATTCCTTATCAAGATGACTTACCCAGGAAAAAAGCAACTACTCCTTGGTTTCCCATGAAGGAGTGGTGATAGGAAGTAGAAGCTGAGGCAAGATTTGCCTTATTTGATTTTGGACGTTGAAGATACAATTTTTTGTTCTTTTTCACTATCTTCTTCAATACAACTAGCTAGGTTTGATCATCCATATTGATTTTCATGAAAAAGTTTTTTAGAGAGAGCTGAGAGAGAAATTTCTTAAGAGAAGTCTATTTTTAGAGATAAACACCTTAATATTATTGTTTAAATATTCAACTTACAAAATAAAAAAATCATTGGAAATTTTCGCAGTGAAACTTGCTGCTAACTTCTGACAATCAAATCAATGTTTTGAGAGTATGTATCTAAAATGAAATTTAAGACAGTATTGACCTAAAAAAAAAAGAAAAAAAGCTTGTACATATGCAATTATAGGAGGACTATTATTATAGTGAGAGCTTTCCTAATATTTTATAACAAAAATTTTTTATCAGTGATGTCACATGATACATATGATTTTTATTTTTATATTTTTAAAGGTTTTTTTTATCAAAATAACATTATTTATACTAAGAAAGATTTTTTTCTTTTCACAAATTTATTTTTTTATTTTCTTGAAAAATATAAATTTATTATTATTATTTTTGACACAAAAGCCGATAGGGTTAAATGATCTGTACAAGTACAACGTAGAGAGTCATTGACAATATTACACGCTTCTCAATTTAATCCACCTAAAAATGCGGGTCCTCATCATTAATTTTAATTTAATTCCCCAGGCAGGTGGGTCCTCGTCATTAATTTTAATTTAATTCATCAGATAGTTATTACCCTTACATTGCAGTCCATACAATTCATTCAAATTTCCGTACCCATAATTAAAAAAACTTCAGTTAATCCTCAACTTTATTGGATTTTTTTTTCAACACTGAAGTCCCAGTATAAACATAAAATAAAATATAACAGTATATAAGTTTATTAAAATATAATTTTTATCATAAATAAAAACCAAATTATGCCAATAAAATTTTAGTTTAGTGATAAAAACAAATTTAAGATTTTGAAGTTTTAAATTCGAGTTTCATCAAGTGTGAATTTAAGTAAATCTAATTATTTACTAGTTTATTTAGTTTTTTATAGTTATTTACTAGTTTACTTAATTTGAGTAATGTGATTTTCATAATTACTTATTCATAAATGTAATATACTAATTGTGATTATAACTTTTAATGAAAATGTATTAAAAAATCAAATTATAAAAAAATGTATAATATAGACGGTTAAAGTTTGTTTTTCTCTAATTGTTTTTATCAAAACATTATAAAAGTGTGGAGGTTATTGGATCTCATATGACTAACACGTGTTGTAACCCAAAAAAATGACAAACAGTTGAAAGTCACAAATTTTGATTTTATTATAAGGTCAACGTAAAAAATATATGATTAAGCGTAAATTTAAAGTCATTAAACATAAAAAATTTTAGACGTATCGTAAAAATGTGATTATCAATATAAATATTAGTGTCAATAGATTTAAATACATGATAATTTTGCTATTTATCATGTGTTTACATACTTCTAACATATTTTATACCTAATAACTTTAGATTTATGTTAAATCACGTGTTGTTTACATTAATTTTAAGTTAATTATCAAGTATTTACGATACGTCTAACATTTTTTATATCTAATGACTTTAAATTTACGTTTAATTATATATTTTTTACGTTGACCTTATAATAAGGTCAAAATTTATGACCATACTATAGAATTTCCCGTATTACTCAAGCCAGTAATAATATTACACCAAGAAAAAGGCCAATAATAATAACTAAACCCGAATAAACTAATTAAATCAATCAATCAAGTTATAAGATAAATCAACAAATAATATGCAAATAATTAAAGTAAATTAAAAGCGATACTAAAGTTAACATGAAAATTTTCCAATATGAAAAAAAAAAATCACGTTACAAACTTGATAACTATAGAACAAATTAGATAAAAAAATTCATTACAAGAAATAAGCAACTTATGCATTGTTAGAAAAGTTTTTTAACTTCACAAATAAGACTAAGATAATGACATATAATCTTTAAGAATATTAAATAAATAATAAAATAAAATATATGTTATTATTTTAACTCCTCTAGTGCAGTTAAAATACCCCACTGAGAGTGTATGTAATAATAATCTAATTTACTTATTTGAGTTCACCAAAATAATATATCCAAAGAATACTTCAATTAGTGTAGAACTTATCTCTTCCCTTACTTTATTGCAATAACATGCAAAAAAAAGTAGCCAAATGAATCTTTTAAATTTCTTGCCAATCTTATAAGCATAGCTCTTAAATCAAGATACGTATTCTGAATCAAAATTTTATTTTTAAGAATCAAGTATCGAGTATCGTATTGTAAGATACAATAAATAATTTTAAAATTAATTATAAATAATATATACACATGTAAGATAAATAAAAATAAAAAATATTATACATATTAATAGGATTAGGTATACGATAAAAATAAAAAAAGTATGATTGTTTTCAAACTCTTAACATACTTATTAATAGTATATATTTATATATTTTTTATTTTTAATTTGCTAACTAAAATTTTAATTTTTTTTTTTCAATATTTCAAGATTAAATTATATAGAGAATATGTTTTTAAGTGTTTTTCAGATAAAAAATTATTAAAATTACATTTTTAACTAATTGTGTCAAATCAAATTTTTATTGCGTTTGGTGTAATTTCATTATATAGTATATCTGAATATATCTGTGTATCTTACAATACGTATCGTATCAATTCGTTTGTGTATCGATAGATACGCTACCAATTTATGATAAAATCAATTTTTTATATCGATATATATCAAATTTATAGTGAATCGAATCGTATCGTACAATATAAATTACGTATCATTTATGCTTATAAGATAGATATGTCAAATGCTGATGCGGTATGCATTTATCTTTTGTAGTTTTATGTATCACTAGAATGTGTCTCCGCGTTTTGTTGGGAGTCTTGAAACACTGTTTGACAATCTCTTGAAATCTTAAGAGCTGAAAAAGAAGGAAAAACAAATAAACACCTGTTTCAATAATAAATAGCTATTTGGTCAATCTTATTATTAATTAGAGTATCTATTCATAATAGCTGGTTAACAAAAGTTTGCTATATGTGATCAAGCATAATTGTTACTTTGCAATTGATTTTCTTTTTAGGGAAACAAATTTTAAAAATATTAGGTTCAAAATTGAATTTTTGAGAGACAGGAAAATTCGAGTCACTTGTGATGCATGGGGTTTTTCTTCTCAAAGCAAGCAAAATAAAAAGTAAAAAAAAGGCTGGAGTATCGAGGAAGATAAAAGGTAAAATGCAAATTATCAGAAAAAAACATGGGTAAAAAATTTGAAGTAAAATAATATGAACTGAGAAGGGGGCATGAACAGAGGAAGTAAAAGACATCGGAGGCGACGTGATAGTACAAGGAAAAATAGGTGTATCTTCAGAGGAGAGGATGGTTGAGAATTAAAGCTTGGGTACGGAAGAGAGGCAGCAAATCAAAGGAGTACGTAGCTTGAAAAAAATACTAAAGCCAGATGATGAGAAAAGAGGAGTAGGTGTAACAAAAAAAAAGGGCAGTAGGTGACGTGGTTTAACGTGGGAAGAGGAAATCCCACAAAATTTTATATATTTGATGGTCGACGAAAATTTACGTTTAGAACAAGATCGAACTCTTGTAGAAAGCATCACGTCTGCAAGTTTCCTCCATGGAACCTAAATTTATCACAGTCCTTGTTTTTCTCCTTTTAGGATTGCATCCGTCAAGAGCACAAACCTGGATTCAAGCTGGTTACTGGGATTCGGGCAGTAAATTCCCCATTTCCGAACTAAATTCTGCTCTATTTACTCACCTTATATGCGCTTTTGCAAACCTGAATCCCTTCTCCTATGAGCTCTCTGTTAATTCTTCCGATGACCAATACTTCTCCGTTTTCACAAACACTGTCAAATGGAAAAACCCATCGATCATCACGCTTCTATCCATTGGGGGTGGAAATGCAAACCATTCGATCATGGTTTCAATGGTGAGCAATTCTTCCCACAGGAAATCTTTCATCGACTCCTCAATAAAGATTGCTAGGCTTTATGGCTTCCAGGGCCTAGACTTTTGCTGGCTTACAGCCAACACAAGCTCTGACATGAGCAATATGGCTATTCTCTTTGAAGAATGGCGAGCTGCAATAGATTCAGAGACGAGAAACTCTAGCCAGTCTCAGTTGATATTGACTGCGGTAGTTTTATTCTCGCGTTATGGACTTAATTCGTCGAATTATCCAGTAGATTCATTGAGGAGAAACTTAAATTGGTTACATGTTTTGTCTTTTGAAATAAATACGCCAACAAGGGTAAACTTTACCAGCTCTCATGCAGCTCTGTATGACCCAGCCAGTGGTTTTAATACAGATTTTGGTATAGAGTTATGGATTACTGGAGGATTACCGGCCAATAAGTTGGTTTTTGGCTTGCCTCTCTACGGCTATGCGTGGACACTTGTGAACCCCAAGGATAACATCGTTGGCGCACCAGCATCGGGGCCAGCTATTTCAGGAAATGGGGCCCTGAGCTACAAAGCAATAAGGAATTACATTCAAATATACGGAGCCAGCCCAGTGTATAATGCTACTTATGTAGTTAATTACTGCAGTGTTGGAGCGATCTGGATTGGTTTTGATGATGTTGAGGCTGTCAAAAAGAAAGTTTCCTATGCCAAGGAGAAGAAGTTGCTGGGTTACTATGTCTGGCAAGTTGCCTTCGATGACAACTGGGTGCTTTCCCAAGCTGGTATGCTTACTTTTTCCAACCAATTCAATTTCCTTCTTTACAAGAACTAAGAATTCAATGTCTTGATAGAAAGGAAAATATTACAGATCGACCTAAAACTTTTAATTGAAGTCATATTAAATAACCTGTGTTAACGTAGCAAACATGTTAATTTTAAGATGCAGAGCGTATATTAGATATGTTCCAAGAGTTTAGCCACAAACACGAAGTCTTGACAATGAATTAGTCCTTGTCATCGGTTTCCCTTGGGATTTAGGATTTCGCAAGTCATTTGCCACTAGGAATCCAAGACATAAACATCATACAAATGATAACGATTTCAAAGAATCTTCCTGATATGCTTGTTTAATATTTTTTGTCAGCGTCATCAGCTTATGCCAATGGTGACAATCGACAAAACAGAAGATGGTTGTTGCTGATTAGTATTTTGATTCCAATCGTTGTGGTCATGATTTTGGTTGGCGTACTGACATACTACTTACGAAGGGTAAAGATCGGGAAGAGGAAGAAGGAAGGTAATTCTTTTATTTATGACTGTTTTCTCTATTTCAAATGCAATTAAGCAAAAGCTCACTCTTTTTGGTTGGCAAATAGAGATGGTGCAGGCAGCTAAAAGTTTGAAACACAAAGCAAAACAGATGGCAGCTGCAGGAGATTTTCACAGCAATGTTCCTAATCTTATTGTCTACAGTTTCTCTGATATTGAGTTAGCTACTGATAGGTTCTTATTTGAAAATAAGCTGGGGGAGGGTGGATATGGTCCTGTTTACAAGGTAATTGGTATAATGTTTTGGAAATCACATTGCATTTTGCCAGGACACTATCTATGGATGGAGTCATGTTAAATACTAATAGGTTCCACTCATTTAAACGGCACTAACAATAATTGCTCATTTGCCAGGGTGTATTATCAGATGGACAAGAAATAGCAATAAAAAAACTTTCAAAGACATCCACACAAGGATTTGAGGAGTTTAAAAATGAGGTTATGCTTACAGCAAAACTACAGCATGTAAATCTTGTCAGACTTTTGGGATTCTGCATTGATAGAGAAGAACAGATGCTGGTCTACGAGTACATGCCAAATAAGAGTTTGGACTACTACATTTATGGTGATGGTTTCCACTGAAATTTATGTGATTCTTTATTGGTTATTTTCTTGGGTTTATGTTTCACTTACTGCTCAATATCTACTAAGATGCAGATCCCATAATACGGTTTATGTTGGACTGGAGAAAGCGCATCGAAATCATTGAGGGGGTTACTCAAGGTCTTTTATATCTTCAAGAATACTCTAGGTTGACAATTATTCATAGAGACTTGAAAGCTAGCAACATTTTATTAGATGAAGACATGAAACCTAAGATATCAGATTTCGGTATGGCTAGGATTTTCACAAAAGATAAAGTTGAGGCAAACACACATCGAATTGTTGGCACATAGTAAGTGCATTCAAATGATCAAAGCTATCTTATCAAATGAACTTTGTCGTTAAACACTTAACCCATTTTAATTTGTTGCAGTGGCTATGTTCCTCCTGAATATGTAAAAAATGGTATATACTCCATCAAATCTGATGTATATAGCTTTGGGGTCCTACTTCTTCAAATCATTAGCGGAAAGAGGAATGCATACTTGTATGGGTTACATGAAAATCTAAATCTTCTTGATTTCGTAAGTTTCATTGCTAGCATATCTCTACACTGCTTCTATTTTATATATATATATATATATATATATATATATATATATATATTATGAATCTAGACAACTGATAATGCATAATGAATCTTAGGCATATGAGCTGTGGACGGAAGGCAAAGGCATGGAATTCATGGACCCCTCACTGGATGACACAACTTCATCCCTTAAGTTATTGAGATGCATGCAAATTGCTCTGCTGTGTGTCCAGGAAAATGCAAATGACAGACCTACCATGTTGGATGTTTCTTCAATGCTGAGAAATGAAACCACAGTAATGGCAGCTCCAAAGAGGCCTGCTTTCTCGACAAAAACAAAGGACAATGAGGAAAAGATATTAGAATTATGTTCAGTTGATGATGCTACAATTTCGGAAGTGGTTGCTCGGTGAGAGTGTAGGCTTTACAGGACAAAATTCATTAATGGATTTTGTTCCAGTCTCTTTTCTCCTCAATGGACAATGGTGTTTACACACTGCAGAAAATAGATGGTTTTGTTAGTCCAACTTGATAAACTAATATAAGGTCAAGCCATCAATAACAAAAAGACATTTGGTTATATGCATGGTTGAATAACACCATAATTAGAACTCACCTTGAACATTAGTTTAAATGATCATGTCCTCACTTCTAAGGTGGGGCAGAAATTGCGTAGATCTGAACTTTGTCTTATATATAGTTCTTTAGAAAAAATATGGCTATTGAGGCATTTGATCCTGTCAGCTAGTAGTTATCTTTACACTCATAGCATGGTTTCGAATTCTAACAAAGAAAAGGATAGGGAAAACCTAACTAACTAATTTGATGCTTAATTTTACTCCTGAAAGTAGAATTCGCCATTTCCAATTTTTGAAGTTCAACTGGTTCAACTTTGTTTCCCGCAACTTGCTGCAACAATTTAGCAGCTTTAATAGAAAAATTTATACAGCTTAAAATAAAGAGATTGGTCTGATGGAAGCATAAGGTTTCTTATGCCAAGGCGAAAGGGCAACTTGGTTACAATGCTTTTAAACCCTCCAAGGACGACAACTGGTAATCTCTATTGTTTCGTATTTTCCCCTTTTTGGATACAGGATTTGCAATAGTCAACTAACATCGTTTTTGTCTCTATTACTATATCCAGGCTTTTGAGGCTTTCTCATGTAGTAAGCTGTCACTTTTCTCATTTCCGCAAAGAAAAAAACCATCTCCGGACAACAAAATGTAGTTTTTGCCTGAGAAGATTCAGCAAAATTTGTTTAATCAGTTCTGAGCCAGCTCCATGTTACTGGTTAGGGTTTCCACAAGGTCCTGTGAACAGATGAATAAAATGAATTTGATCTGTCTTTCAATACTTTCAAGAGAACCAAATCTAATCAAATCCAGAGAGAGGGAGAGATAATTGACCTTATGAAATCAACAATCTGCCAGACACACAAAAGATGTCAACACTAGTAATGCTTGTAACATCCCAAATCCACGGTATAATATAACATTCACTTACAAATCACACTTACTTACCGGTTGGGCTGTCTGTGATACTTACAACTCTTAACACTTTAATAAGAATTAGTACTTTTATTTGTTGTTCTAACTATGGAAATATGAATTATCAAATTGTTTCCTTAAGATACATTTATACATTCCCTTCTATTTAAAGTAGTACTGTACCCTTTCCCTGAATATATAAAAGAATACAACGTACCTTCGATGTCAAATTTCTGGAAGGTAATTCTCTTAGTCCCAAAATTTATAATCTGTGGAATGAAAAAATAAGGAGTGAGCGACAACGTGCTCAGTAAAGAAGGTGTATGCTGCTTTATAAAATAACAGCTATATTCCCAAAACAGTTTATTTATCTTAACAATCAAACCCATTTGTAAAACAATGGATATTGTTCCTATTAACAGGATTCAATAAACCCTTTCAGTAAACAGAAATCCATAAGTTGAGACTAGGCAATAACTAAATCATGCTCTGTTCTCCCAAGAACATAAGTTGTCCGCTTTTGGGGTGCACCTGTATGCCACCGCCCCTCACGGCTATCTCAGCTAGATCTATGGCCATAATTTATAAGTGGTCCTCGGGTACACTTGCCAAGTGACCTTGAGACTGCTGATGACTTGGCAGGTCCATCAGCCCTGTGATGCCCTGGGGTGCACTCGTTGATCCATTGACCCGAGCCACCGCCCCAGGTGGGTCACGCAATTACATGAATAATAAAGCATGAACTCAGGGCCTAAAGTCTCAAAAATCACTTTTATAACTCATGAAAACCTTTATGGAATTATTTCACTAATGTTATCATTTCCACAAAATGATTTGATTTCCAAAAGGTTTTATAAAATAGTAAAACAGCCCGCAATCTCAACATTTTCCGTGTGAGAAAGGCACGGGTTAAGTTGGCTCGCCCATGGCTAGTTCGCCCATAGGCAGCTCGCCAACAGTCAACTCGCCCATGAATTGAATAACGATTGGCGACCTTTTTATCTCCTACTCGCCACATTGGCGATCATTAATTCCACACATTTTGGGTGATCATTCGCCCTCGCCCATTCGAGACTTGTCTGATTATCCAAAAAGTTGGCGAACATGTGTGTCGCCGACTCATACATCTCTTGAGCTCGCCTCAATCTTTGAGCGAGTACTCACCTATTTGGCAAGCAGATTCTGTTCGCCCATCGTGTTTCCTTACTTATTCTTGGTTATTTTTTCATCTAATTTCTTATATAGTAAAACAGCCCGCAATCTCAACATTTTCCGTGTGAGAAAGGCACGGGTTAAGCTGGCTCGCCCATGGCTAGTTCGCCCATAGGCAGCTCGCCAACAGTCAACTCGCCCATGAATTGAATAACGATTGGCGACCTTTTTATCTCCTACTCGCCACATTGGCGATCATTAATTCCACACATTTTGGGTGATCATTCGCCCTTGCCATTCGCCCTCGCCCATTCGGGACTTGTCTGATTATCCAAAAAGTTGGCGAACATGTGTGTCGCCGACTCATACATCTCTTGAGCTCGCCTCAATCTTTGAGCGAGTACTCACCTATTTGGCAAGCAGATTCTGTTCGCCCATCGTGTTTCCTTACTTATTCTTGGTTATTTTTTCATCTAATTTCTTATATATTCAACAATATTTAACTAAAATCAGACTATATCTATGTTTATCACGTTGTAAAACATAGAAATCTAGTATCAAATATCAGGAGAACCATAAAAATATGGAACTCACCTTAACTGAGTTGCACTTCCAGAACAAAGTGCTTTTCTGCCTCACTTAACTTTACTTCTCTTGCTCCTTAGCTCTTCAACACTGAAGAAAAGGTTTGGCTAACTAAAAGATGCATTTTCTTGGTCCATATATGAGAAAAACGAAGGAACAAAAGATGCACTAGTAGTGGAACAGAATGGGCGAGAAGGATTCTGGAGAGAATGAAGTTGGCTAAGTTAGTTTTTCTCATGTCTTCCTCCTTATATAGTCATTCAATTCCATTCAGAACTTACCACTTGTCCTTATCCCATTTTCTTTTATCACTTCACGTCTCTCCTGCATTAAAAGCTTGTGGAAAAACTGCAGCTATGGAACGGCTATGGAAAGAAATCTCTACACATTTTTGACTAATTTTCTCTTCTTTTCTCTTCTCCTTCCCCTCCACGCCACTTCCAGCAGCCACTCTTATGACTTGCTCCTCTTTGCCATTAAATGTCTCACCCAATTTGTGAAGGAAGTAAGGTGGCGTGTAGTTCACTTATAGCTTCTCACATTGACTTTTCTCTCTTCCTCTCCACGCCACTTCTCTTCCTCTCCACGCCAAGCCACTTCCTTTAATGCTTTCACACTTCAATAAATAAGATTTCTTTTTATACATAAACTTCATTTGTCCTATAGCCATTAATCCCTTTTACACTTTCATTTAATGCTTTCATACCATAGACATTATCTTAACTTTTTTATCAATATTTATTTCCATAACTTAAAATGAAAAGTGAAAATTCAGCTTAAATGTTTTCCTTTAATTTTACTAAAAGAATTTATTTTCACTATAAATCATGTACAAATATGGTATATAGTATAGTAAAATTTCGAGTCTTACAATGCTTTTCTCTCATCCATTCCACAAAAAGATCGAGGATCAAGGGCCAGGCTAGGGTTTCATCATAATTTTATTTTGCTTTTCTGTTTTGACAACAATGACTAGGAGGGCAATTCCTGTAAACTTTTTTGAGGTCAAAGAAATTTTTTATTACCAAAAGGGGATATGAACTCTGCCTATGGCTTGGTGGTGAAGGGGCTACGAGCTTAGGAGAACTGAGGTGGACCAAGCAGATTAATTGTTTAAAGTTTTCATTCTTGGGGGCTTGGATTTCATGTTTTTTGAATGACTGAAAGGGGCTTGTGTTTTCAAGTGATGAAGGTAAAATGCAAAAGTTTGCTATGTTTTTTCTGGGTGCAAGTTCACCACTAGCTGAAATTATGGATTTTGCTGGCTACCTATTGTTGGCTTCTCTTAAAAATAGGACAATAAGTACGTGTTTCGGAATCTTGAGTGGTGCTTGTACCCTTTGCTGATCCAGGCCTTAGTGTAATGTTTTGTGATTTGTCCCCTGTTCTAAAGAGATCTCAACTGTGTTCCTCATGTGCGGCTGCAGTTTGGTGAAGTATTTTAAGGAAAAGAGCTAGCTTTCACTTGATTGATCCTAAGGGTGGCACTTTGAAGTTCATGTTCATGTTTTTCAAATAACAAGTCTTGAGTCTAACAGGGGATTATCGAGTTTAGTTTGTTATGGCAAGGAGCGGCTTTGAATCCTGCTTCAGGGCTCTTGGTTGGTATATTTGTTGCTGTCTTGAGACTGACTTTTTGTCATGGAGGATTATGACATTGTTGTGCAGTCGTACTCCCATTACAATTAGGAAGGGACTTGACAAAATGAAAGCTGGTGGACTAGCGTTGGGCAAACCCTGGAATGGCTGGCGGTGGAGGGTTACGACTAGTGATCTAGCAAAGGCAGGCGCCTATTCTGGTGGTAGTTGTTGGTTCAAGTGGCCAGCTTTTGTGCATGTTGGCTGATCATTTATGTATTGATACGGGCTGTTTGTTTTCTGCTGCTGTTTTGATGAACTATTTTGGCTGTCAAGGCTTCCTTGAAGATTTTCATCTTCCTGGAGCCATTTTATCATTAATGATATCATTTGCTTATGAAAAAAAATGAACTCTGCTCGTCCGAGCTTCTTATGATTAATTTATATCAATCGCCAGTTTATTGCTGTTGGAATTAATATAAGAAATTTTGTTAAAACAAATGGCCCCAATGGCATCATTGCTACAGTAATTTTTATAAATTAAGTTTATTAAATTATTGGTAGGATGTTCAGCTAAGTTTTTTATCGGTCAGAATGATGAAAATATGTAAATATGAACCTCTTTATAATATAAGCATTGAATTAATTATTTTTTTAATATTTTTTATTCACTATTTTTTTCAAGTGAAGGTTTAATTTATGATCAAAACTTATTTTTTGATATCTTCAAATATGTATTTATGTGTGTATGTATGAATGTATAAAATCTTTAATCCTATTAAATTTTAAATTTTATGTCATCATCTGCATTCTATCGGAGTGCTGTGCACTTCTTAATGATGTGGTTGATGAGAGTGAGCCTGACATGGATGAGCCAAGGATTGAACACTTGCTGCAAACTGTTGAGGATATCAAAAAGGACTATTCTGATGAGGATTGACAGCATTTGACAGGACTTATCCATGATTTAATTGGGGATTCTGTATCTTGTGATTTCTGCAACTAAGACCCAATGGTTTCATAATTTGCAAAATTGTGTTGACAATATTATCTATTGCTTTTATGGGGTTTACACCTTGGAAAGGTGCTCTTCATCGTAGCTTTGTAGAGCTTCCCCGATTGGCTGTTGTAGGTGAGCTTGCGTCTAGAATCCAGAACTTTTTATTCATTAAATCTCGCTGTCTTCAAGTTAGACATGAACTTAAGTTCAATAGTTACCGTGTTTTGTGACACAATTTCTTTTCACAGTCAAATGAACAAGCATAGAGGGTTGAGTCAATTGTTATACGTGTTTTTTTATCTGAGAATTTGTTTCTTTTTTTCATTGCATTTACATTGTCTAGGCAAGTTCCTTTGTTCATATGATACTCATTGTTTTCCCCAGTGGCAAGATATACGAGGCATAAAAGTTGGTTGTTTGTTTAATTGTTCCTTTTTTGTTTAATTTCTTTTTATGATTTAGCTTCTAAGTCTTATATCATGGGTGATGAGGAAGATGCAGATGATTTGGAGAAGGAGTTCGATTATGCTCAAGGACACTATAATTTAAAATGGCAGTGGCAGGGTGAAGATATAGATTTTCATAGGCATTTTAGGTGGTTTGCCCCTATTGAATATTGATGGTATGAAATTTGCTTGAATCTTGCATAGATATTATTTGTTTGTTCTTTCAATACACTCTCATCTATCTATTAAACACTGCTCTTTCAATTCCTGAGTTGGAGCATGCAAGTTGGAAAAATAAGTCATGCAAAATCAAGTCATCCGTTATGGTTTATCCTAATTAGAATTTCTTTAACAAAATCATTTCATGCTTGCTTAGTTTTGTAAGATTTCTCATCCTTTTGCTAAATTTCCTTTATAACTTGTCACATCTGCAAAGAAATGAATTGCATTCCTTTTATAATCTCTTGTTCAATTTTGCAGGGATAAATATTGTAAAAGGTATTCTTTGTGCTCTTAACAGATATATATATGGTTTTTGAAATCCATCTTTTCTTAATGTATACGTAATGCTTATCGATTATGTTCCATCATTTGGTTGCTAGAAGGTGTTAATGAATATTAGAAAGTACTGATAATTTTTATATCTACCAAAAAAGTTTTTCGTAAATGATCTATTGTTTTGGTTTTGTTCGAGCCTTTAGTTGAAAAATAAAGAGAAATCGTGATCTTTTTATTCATATGACAGACATTTAGAAATTCAAATGTATAAAATACGTATATTCTAAGTTTTTGATATCTTATGATTCTTTTGGATTTCAAGATTTTTATTTTGTATCGACCTAAAATTATTAGCTAATGAATGTATTTTATTTTTTTAATCGATGTATGAATCAAACAGTGTTAATATTATGAGTTTGTATATGATGCACTGACAGTGTATAGTTTCTATACACTGTCAATGCATCAGAGGTTGACACCTCATCAATAGACCCTTATGAGCAATTTAAAAAAAATTATTTATATTTGCATATAAGGGTCTATTGATGAGGTGTCAACCTCTGATGTATTGACAATGTATAAAAACTATACACTGTCAGTGCATCATATATAAATCCTAATATTATATTATCTTTTTCATGATTTATTTCTTTCTTCGTGACATATTTTGATATTGCTTTTTAACTACAATCAAACTTATCTGATTTTGTTTTGGATGGATTATCTTCTCTAAAAATATGAGATTTGAAAAAAAAATTAGACTTAATACCAAATATGTCCTCCAAGTTTGCTACAAAATGACATTAAATCTTTAATATTTAAATGCATGGAAATCAGTCCTAAACGTTTCAAAATAATTGAATTAAGGACATTTTCGTTAAATCTTTAATTTTCGTTAAGTTTTATTACTGGTAAGAGTAACGAAAATTAAAAGATTTAACGAAAATATCCTTAATTCAATTATTTTAAAACGTTTAGGATTGATTTTTATGCATGTAAACGTTAAGGATTTAATTCTATTTTGTGACAAAGGTGGAAGACACATTTAGGTATTAAGCCAAAAAATTATCTGCAGCAACGTGTCGATCTTTTAAATGACCAGGAGAGGCCAAAATCAATGAAGAACAAAACAAGAACACCCTTTTCTGGGCAACTTCCGAAGGATTTTTACTGTGTTTTTATGTTGTTGACTTTTTACACCTCAGGCAAGTTACTTTAAAATTTGCTTGTCCATGTCACTGTCACCTCTTTTTTTTTTTTTCCTGTCTTTTTAACTCTTTGAACGACCCTTATCTGCCTTTAAATGTTGATGCATGTGAACTTTCTTTGTTTCCATCTGTTCTTTTTAGTTCTTAGACGATCTTTATCTTCCCATGTATTCATTGCCACATTATCGAGCGGGTGTTTTCTAACATCTTATAAAAAGTTTAGAGGGAATAAAATTTATTTGTAATTTTTTACTATTTTCATGTCAGCATTTGTGAAGAATTGATTGGACAGACGTATAAGACGTGTAGTCCAACTAATATTTAATAGCTCAATTGATAATTTAATCGACGGAATGACATATTTATTATAATATTATAACATCATAAGCTAATTTATTACATTTTAAAATTTAAAAATCAATTTATTATAAGTCTAAACTATAAGAATCACGAATATAATTTACTCTTTAGATATTCTAACATTGTTATATATGGAAATGGTTGTTTAAATGGTTTGAAAGTTACCAAAAACACTGTCCCTCCATTATTTTTCTAATGGAGACTAAGTAGCATTCGACAAAACTTGAGAGAATTAGAAATAAAGTTGGTTTCGATCGGAGCTTTTATGTGGAACCTAGGGGGAAATTTGGAGGTCTTGCTCTTTGGTGGAAGTTCGACATTCAGATTGAAGTGCTGGAAAGCTCATGTTTTGTCATTAATTTGCAGATTTGTATGAATCAGAAGGATGATTGGTATTGCACTTTTGTTTATGGTGATCCTCGAAAGGAAGGAAGGAAGGAGGTTTGGGAGCAGATTTTTTATTTGAGGAGGTCCATGGGTGATAAATGGTGCTGTATAGGGGATTATAACTGTAGACACCTAATTTTGTCCGAATTTTACAAATTATTTTGACAAAATTTTGTTATTATTTTCTTTTATTTTCATTTATTTTCATTTTTCTTATTTATTTTGTTATTATTCATATTACTATTATTATTAGTTTTATTATTATTATCTTTTCTAATATTAATATTATTTTTATTATTATTATTATTTGTTTTTGTTTTTATTGTTATTTCTATTATTATTATTATTATTATTATTATTATTATTATTATTATTATTATTATTATCATCATCATCATCATCACCAGTCCCGTTGAAGCATTAAATGCTTCGGATTTTTCGGATTTGCCGGTTCCCTGCTCCAGCCGCCGGCGCCGCAACCCTCGGCAAAATCATCTTCCCCATCCCGTGAATCCCGCTTCAACAGAAACCTATGGATTTGGTGACTCTGAAAGGCTAGAAGGGGAGGCTCGAAAATGGTTTTAAAACCGAAACCCAGATCTGAAACAGAGAAGGAGGAGGGAACGAAAAAACAGAAACCCCAAACACCATCACCGATCCTCAATCACTCGGCAACCAGCAACCCCAAACACCACCTCCGTCACCACAACCAACATCACGCGACCCTAAAACACCCAACTGACAACCCTAAAAACGCCGTTCATCACCATCATCACTGTCCACTCACCGCCGAAACCGCCACTGCCCCATACCCTAGACCAAACTACAACAGAACCCTCAAAAGCTATCAGACCGCCAACATCATCTACCAAAACCTAACCAAAAAAAAAAACAAACCCCTTAGCCCAGATCCGAAAACCCTAGAATCCGAGGACCCCGGGGCCCCCAGATCTGAGATCCAAACCACCACCTGCAAAAAAAAAATGAAAACAAGCAAAGTACAGCAACCTCAATAGCCAAAACCATCAACCAAAAAACAGAGATAAGAAAGAACAAAAAAAAGGGGGAAGGGAAAGGCTTCGGGATAGCTAGATTTGTGAGGTTAGGGTGATTTTTGGGGGAAACAAAGTTCAGATTCGGGAAGAGAAAGGAGAGAGAAGAGTTTCGGAGGGTTCGGAGAGCTCACCGGCGACCGGCGCACGGCGGCGCGCGGCGGCCGGAAATCGTCCGGGGCTGAGGAGGCTTGAGAGAATTTTTGGAGTCTTTTTGTTAAAGAACCGGTGGAAATGACGATTTGAAAAAAAAATTTGGGTTTTATAGAGGTGCAAAACGCACCGTTTTGGAGGCCTGACCCGCGAGCCAACCCGCGACCCGACCCGAGATCCGCGCGACCCGCTTCTGCCACCCGCGAGCCGACCCGACTCCACTACCACCTGCGACCCGGGATCCGCGATCCAACCCGCTCCGGCCCGTTCACCTTGGCAAGCTTGGGCCCTGCTGTTTGGGCTCGATTTTAGGCCCATTTTTTGGGCTGTGGGGTATATTTCTTTTCCATTTTATTTATTTGTTTTATAAATTAATTTGTTTTAGGTGTTTCTAAATGTATTATTATGGCCAAAAAAATAAATTAATAATAAATAAGGAAGTAATACCATATATAAAAATAAAATACACATATAATTTCAAAAGAAAATATATAAATTTTATGTACATAAAAGGCATATATTAATAAATATAAAGAAATATATATAAATATATAGTTCAAAATGTAAAACAAATATATATAAAGTGTATCAAATAGATATAGAAATACAATACATATGTAGATGTATAAATATAAATACATAAACTAGGTATATAAATTACACATAACCATATAGTTATTTATGTATAATAAATTTTTTTAGCAATTCAATATATAAAAATCTTTTTAGGAAGTTAGGAAATCTACATAATTTTAAAATGTACATAGGATATATAAAATGTGTAAACAAATAAATATTTAATTTGTTTTTTTTCATATAATTTTCCTTTTATTATTAAACAATTTACCATAAAAGAGTATTTTAAGAAGCTAAAAATGAAATAAAAATACAAAAGCAAAATAAATAAATAAAGTAAGCATGAATTCCGATGATGAGATATCGTAGAAGTCACAAGTAGTGATTCTTCGAATATCTCTAGGTGAGAGGAATTTATCGAACGTCGCCAAAAGTATTGGGATATTCGATTTAATTTCTCAATATCCAAATTCATGTTTATTTTAAAATTATGTAATAATATATTTTGTAATAAGGAATGTTGAGGAAAATACTAATTAAATGAAAATTAATAAAAACAAAGGAAGTAATGGGGATAGCTAGAAAGGATTAATAAAAATGTAGATTTTAGGAATATATATAAATACAAAACAATCAAACCAATAAAAATTGAGAATAATAAAATCTCAAAAGTAATTAAATTAACCAAAAATGGTAATAGAATTTTAATAAAAGGTGATAACAAAAGGGATTAAGTTAATAAATCTAAATAAATAAAGACAAGAATTAATAAATTCATAAGAGGTAAAAGTTAATATCCGATGATGGGATGTTACGGAAGTCACAAGTAGTGATTCCTAACTGATCCCTAGGTAAGAGAAATTTCACTAAATGTTGCCAAAAGTATTGGAATATTTAGTGTGGTTTTTCAATAAATAAGCTTTTATCTAAAAAATATTTGATAATAAAAAATAAAATAAAATCAACAATAATAACAAAATAAATAATAACAAAATGAAGATAAACAATGAACATGTTAGATAAGAAAATAAAAAAAATCTATATGCATCATATATTATACGTTTGCACCATATGCTCCAATGTTAATATTAAAGAATGGAGTTCGTCCGATGATGGGATGTTACGGAAGTCACAAGTAGTGATTCCTAACTGATCCCTAGGTGAGAAGAGTCCTACTAGATGTTGCCAAAAGTATTGGAATATTTAGTATGATTTTTCAATATACGAACCTTCATTTTAAAAAAGGATGGAAAACAAATAAAGAATAAAGAAATAATAAATACATTAAATAAACATGCATGCGCATTATTTATTTACCTGTTTACATCACATGCATTCACGCGAATTAAATAATGTGGGTCCCACCGATGATGAGATTCTATAGAAGTCACAAGTAGTGATTCTTTAGAAATCTCTAGGTGAGGAGAATTATTTCAAATGTCGCCAAAAGTATTGGGATATTTGATTTAATTTTTCAATAAAAGGGATTCATGTTATCTTCAAAAATAAAACTTATTTTAAAATATATAATAACCTTTTATTCAATTACACAAAAAATGTGAATCTTCCGAGGATGAGATTCTATAGAAGTCACAAGTAGTGATTCTTTAGAAATCTCTAGGTGAGGAGAATTATTTCAAATGTTGCCAAAAGTATTGGAATATTTGATTTAATTTTTCAATAAATGGGGCTCATGTTAATTTTCAAAGGAAGTTTTAAATATACATATAATAGTAATTTTTTAGCCAATACACGAGTTTTCTAAATGAGCAAATTAGTGTTAAACCAAGACTCTCTTATTAAAATCAAAAGGTGCTACGAAGTTAGGATGGTACCGTTTTTCAACGGGCGTTGTGAGGGTGCTAATCCTTCCTCACACGTAACCGTACCCCCGAACCCAACTTTGTTTTCGCAGACCAAAAATTTGTCTTTTTAATAAAACTTAATTAATTTTGAGATTTTGTTAAAAAGATAAAAATTTTAGGTGGCCAATCACACCTAGTTAAAAAAGATTGGTGGCGACTCCCCATTTTTGTTTTCAAACGCTTTTTTCAAAATTCGTCGAGCGCGAAGCCGTTACGACAGCTTGGCGACTCCACTGGGGAGTGAAGAGGGTCAAGCCATTAATTAACCATGTGGTGTCTTAAATTTTAATTTGATAGTCTTGGTTAACATTTAAGTCTAGTTTTTCATTTTAAAACAAATTTCTTAAAAACCAAAAATAATAATCCTTTCATTCATTGTTGAACTTTTGATTCATTACATTCTTTGTGTGAAGATATTGTAAATAAAGTAGAATATGTACTCATTCATTTTTCATACATAAATGCATTTGCATAACATGAGCTCTATACCCGGGCTCTGTCCTCCTTAGGAGGGAGTAAAGTACCTATGCTCTCGTGAGGTAATCACCTCCGCAATGGCAAGCGAAACACTCCCACTCAAATCTATTCTTTACTAGTCCAGTGTGGACGACAGTAGAGAATGGTTTGGGAACCGTGTAGATATGTGAAACCTTAAACCAGCATATAGTGTGTTGTGAGAAGACCAACCTAGGATAGAGCCATTCCACCTTTTGAGAGTGACCTTTGATAGGACATAAATAAACATTTCATTCTTTATCTGCTTTTATTTCTCTGTTTACATGTTTTATACACATACTGATTCGTATTTGTTTTCCTGTTTTCTTTTGCATAAATCGCCTTGCATCGCATAGTCACATAAGGGGTTTTTAGCCATGGCTCTCTTCGACGGGGAATTTTTCACTGAATCCATAGAAAGGCTAGCTTGTTCGTCATCTGTGAATGTTCCATGTGACTCTTACAGAGAAGTGCAAATTTGGTCCAAAAGGGTTCAACAAGTGAAGGGAGATTGTTTGGCTGGAGATTTTGTGTCCCCACTACCGCAAGAGGTGAATTTGAATTTGAAGCAAAACAACCTGATAGACTTAGCCAATTTATGGAATCAAATTAGCGAGGAGGGGAAGAAGGATTTTCGGGAGAAATATGGCCAAATAGAATCCTTAATTGCTATGAAAGTTGAAGAACCTATGATTAGAGCAGCCATCCAGTTTTGGGATCCTTCTCACAGGTGCTTTTCCTTCAATGGGTTGGACTTAACGCCTACGGTCGAGGAATACTCCGTGTTGTTGGGAATAGATTTGAAAAGTCCGGATAAGATATATGTTCGAAAGCCAAAGTCCGGATTTCGCAAAAAGCTAGCTAAGCTTTTGGGGGTCAGACCAGAGGACGTAGATCTCCATGTGAAGCATAAAGGGTCCAATATTTGTGTACCGTGGGATTTTCTTCATGAATTCATCAAGAGGCACATTAATGACGAGCAAGGGTTAACAGTTTTTGCTTTGGCAGTCTATGGTTTGGTTATCTTCCCGAAGATATTAGGACACATAGAAATAGCTGTAATAGATCTTTTCGAGCAAATCGAGAATAATGGAAATCCATCGCCTGCTATTCTAGCTGAAACTTTTAGATCTTTGAATCATTGTAGGCGAAATGAAGAGGGCCGATTTGTGGGATGTATACAGTTACTTCATGTTTGGGTGAAGAGCCATTTCAAGTGCAAGGAAAAAGCGTTCAAGAGAACGTTCATCCATCACCGTGCCCCGGTCAAAGAGTTCTGCAACAGTAAGTGGCCGAAACCGAAGAACAAGGAAGAATGGGCCGATTTTCTGCAAAGACTCGGGGAAGATGAAGTAGTGTGGATGGCACCATGGATGCCTCATGTGCCCGTCTTGTATCGATGCGGAGAAGAGTCGTGGGTACAACTTTTGGGACCGTGGGGAATAGTGAGCTACGCGCCGCTTATGGTACTACGACAATTCGGAGCAAAACAATTCATTCCTCCGACCCATGGGCTCATTGAAGTGGAATTTTCTTATGGTGAATCAAAGGCAATGAAGAAAGTCGAGCAAGCTGTTCGATCATGGAAACAAACCCGAAGAATCAACCTTGGACCCCTCTCTGATAAGGCTACCCCGGAATACTTAGTATGGAGGACAAAGCAAGTGAGGGAGGTAGTGTTTCTTCCAAGAGAATGCAGCATGCCTTTAGAACCGGAAATAGGAGTATCCGAGGCCGAAATCGCCAGGCAACAATTCAAGATAGATGAGGAAAGGTGGAAGCAAGAGAATTTGAGGCTTCGAAGAGAGATGGAACAGCTCAAGTACGAGGCGGAAATGAGAGAAGCCAAGCTCAAGAAGGTCCAACAAGAACACAACGTCACCAACAAGGATCTCAGAAATCTACACCTAGAAAACAAGAAGTTGAGATCTGAAATGAGGATTGGAGGGATCATGCAAACTTCAAATGAAAGAAAAAGAGAATTAGAAGACTTGCACAAGAGGGTAGAACACTGGGCGCACAAAGCAAAGAAAAGTGAAGAAGAAGTTGCCTATCTGTCCCAAGAACGACAAAATTGGGAAGGCATGTACTCAGCTAGTGCAAGGAAGTTAGCCCAATGTCAAAAAGAGAATGAGGAACTGAAGGAGAAGTTGAAAAAAGGAAAGCAAGTTGAAGTAGATGACGAAAAAGCTACATTGCAACAAAAGGTTCAACTGTTAGAGGAACAGCTACAAGCACATAAGAACCACATTAAAGTGATAATAGAAGATTGGGAGCAAAGTGAAAACAACTGGAGCTATGGATATGAGATGGCACAAGATGCAAGCATGACGTGGAGAGTAGGAAGCCTCGGGAGACAGCAATATATAGAGCATATGGCCACTCAGGTTTGCAAGGCCGTGACAAAGGCAAGGGATATGGTTGATAAAGCTGAAGCTCTGAGACAAGAAATCCTTCCAACAGAAAAATATGGGCAAAGGTTGTTGAACTTCTTAGACGAGGCTAGGGATCAATATCAACAAGTTAGTCGTTTTTATGGATTTAATCAGAATATGATCGGAATGTAACAAGTGACTTTTTGAATGAATGAAAGTCCCTTTTTTTGTTGAAATTGTTATGGCTTAAATATCCCTTAAAGTATCATTTATTTAACATCACATTCATTCATCTAACATCACATCCATTCGTTCTTTCATATAGTATAAATAAAACTTAATATTTCAAAGATTGCATCATGTAGTAATTAGTTTCTTATTGTGGTAATCAAGATTCAAGGGTAGCTTCAACATTCAAGATTCCAGCCCAAATTCCCAAACACCCATACAATACCCGGTCACGCTCAAGAGCGATGGAGGAAGAACATGATAATAGGATGAACAGAATGGAGAAGGCCCAAGAAGAAATCCGAGGTCAGTTAGCCGCTATAATGGAAATGATGACGAGGTCAAACCGAGAAAAGGAAGTGGCTAGAGAAACTCCTAACCCAGGGACAGATCAGCCCCGGGAAGATGATGAACCCCAGTACCCTCCAGGATTTACCCCATTTCATGCCCAATCTTCACAAGGCATACTTCCACCTCCACCTTATGTCCAGTCCTCACAAGGCATACCTCCGCTTCCACCTCCTCTACAGCCTACGGGCAGCTACGCTTATGTGTATCCGGGAGCACCGAGCGCCTCAGCACAACCTCATATCACAGTGCCTATACCTCCTACTCAAGGGACAAGACCTGCGGATCCAATTCAAGTCCCTGACTTAGATGATCCAAAAGAACAAGAGAAATTAAGGGGGAGCGTGTCAGGGATGAAAGGAGATTCAGACTCTAAAAAGTTCAGCATTATCGAGGAAAGGCTGCGGGCCATCGAGGGTAGTGATTTTTACGGGTCGGTGGATGCAATGGGATTGTGCTTAGTTCCAGATGTGGTAATCCCTCCTAAATTTAAGACTCCTGACTTCGAGAAGTATGATGGGACCAAGTGCCCCATTACTCATGTGACGATGTACTGTCGCAAAATGGCCGCGTATAATCACGATGACAAGCTGTTGGTGCATGTGTTCCAAGACAGCCTCACAGGATCCGCTGCTAGGTGGTATGTACAGCTGGACCGTACACGCATCCACAGTTGGAGTGACCTAGCTAGAGCATTCATCGCACAGTACAAACATGTCACGGACATGGCCCCAGATAGGCTATCCCTACAAAACATCGAAAAGAAGGCCAGCGAAAGCTTCAAGGAGTATGCTCAACGTTGGAGAGACCTTGCGTCCCAAATCCAGCCGCCTCTCACTGAAAAGGAGACAACGGTGATGTTTGTCAACACTCTGAAGGCACCTTATTATGAGCGAATGATAGGGAATGCGACCAAGAACTTCGCTGACATGGTCATCACTGGGGAAATAATTGAAAATGCAATCAAGAATGGGAAGTTGGAAAGTAATGATCCAAAGAAAAGTGGGTTATCCAAGAAGAAGGAGGTTGAAACCCAGGCCGTCACCCACACAACACCTCGGTATAGAGGAAGGGCACCTTACTCGCCTCGGTTTCAGCCACAACCCCAACCTTACCCAAATTACCAACCCTATTCCCCAACCACAAACAATGTCTCATACACCCCCTACCAAAATTCTTTTCAACCACAGACATTTCAACCGAATCTTCGCCCTCCAGCACCTTACTACTCACCGACACCTATGGCCCAACCTTACCAGCCAAACAGTAACCCAACTACTAGCCAAAGGCCTCCCCGAAGAAGTACTGAAAGGCCTCCTATTGATCCTATCCCCATGTCATACACAGACTTATTCCAGCAACTTGTGAAAGGCCACATGATTGCTCCCCTTTTCATGGAACCAATGAAACCACCCTTTCCGAGATGGTATGATCCTAATGCTCGATGCGATTATCATGGGAACCCGGGCCATTCTACGGAAAACTGCACGGCTCTGAAGTATAAGGTGCAAAATTTAGTCAAGTCAGGGAGGTTGACTTTTTCTAAGGAGGAGGAACCCAGTATCAATGCAAACCCACTTCCCAGTCACAGTGGAGGATCCGCTAGCGCAACTGAAGTCGGAAGGAGAAATCACACGAAGAGGAAAGTAGAAGAAATCAAGACTCCCTT
This sequence comes from Heritiera littoralis, assembly GCA_031772115.1. Lineage (NCBI taxonomy): Eukaryota > Viridiplantae > Streptophyta > Magnoliopsida > Malvales > Malvaceae > Heritiera > Heritiera littoralis. The sequence continues at coordinate 2,078,321 of JAPDPK010000003.1, forward strand.
GAGTAAAGTATTTGACATTTTGGTCCAAGCCAAGATAATTCAGCCAGTACTGTTGGGCTCGAATATTTGCCAAGATGAGTTCAGCCCAAATCAAATTTGTGAATATCACATGGGGCATGTTGGCCATTCTATCCAAAATTGTCATCAATTTAAGCGTGTGGTCCAATCAATGATGGATTCATTTTTAATAGAGTTTTATACAGAGGAAGAGGGAGAGGAAGTGAGCACTGCCTCGAATGAATCTTCGGGATACGATTATCCTTGGGGGAAACCATTGATAGTGTTTTATAAGGAAAAGTCGAGTCCTGAGAAGGAAGAAGCTTATGTCGTTACTCCTCCCACTATGACAATCAAAGTTCCAAGCTCTTTCCCTTACGAGAGTAATAAAGCTGTCCCTTGGAAATATGAATTCGATGCAGTGATCGAAGGATCAAGCAATATGGGCTCAGACAAGTCAGCTATGCCAGACAATGCAAACATAAGTGGGGTAGGAGGAATTACGCGAAGCGGAAGATGCTATACTCCAGAAATGCTAGAGAGGGCCCGAAAGGGAAAAGCAAAGGAAGGAGAGGAGGAGGGTCAGATGGGAAAAGGAAAAGAGCAAGCTTTGTCTTCCAAAGATCAAGGGGAAAAACTGCAAAAGCCAGTATCAGAAGAGGATGCAAAGGAATTTTTGAAACTAATCAAGCACAGCGAATATAGTGTGGTCGAGCAATTGAATAAGATGTCTGCTCGGATTTCACTATTGTCGTTGCTATTGAGCTCAGAGTCGCATCGGAACGCCTTAATGAAGGTGTTGAATCAAGCCTATGTGCCCCATGATATTCCGGTCGACAGTATGGACCAGCTGGCGGGAAATATTACAGCGGCAAATTTCATATCTTTCAGTGATGACGAAATTCCGCCGGAAGGGCGAGGGAGTATTAAAGCCTTGAACATCACTACCAGTTGCAAGGGCCACACGATCGCCAAAGTTTTGATCGACAATGGATCGTCGATAAATGTTCTACCTATGGCCACGCTGGCAAAGATGCCCATTGACATTCATTGCATACAACCAAGCCACATGGTTGTAAGGGCATTTGATGGCTCTAGAAGGGACGTCATAGGTGATATTGAAATCCCTATTGACATCGGGCCTGTCACCTTCAATATCCAATTTCAAGTAATGGATATTTCGCCATCTTACAGTTTCCTACTGGGGAGACCATGGATCCATACGGCGGGTGCCGTCCCTTCATCATTGCATCAAAAAGTGAAGTTTGTCGTCGGTGATAAACAAGTAACTGTTTCTGGAGAAGAAGGCCTCCTCATCACCAAGCCCTTATCTGTACCCTATATCGAGGCAGCCGAAGAAGCGTTGGAATGCTCTTTTAGGGCCTTTGAAATCGTAAATGCAACATATGTAGGAGAAGGATCGAGAATCCCCACCCCTCGGTTGTCAACCACCACTGAGATGATTGTTAAGCAGACACTGCAAAAGGGCTGGCGTGTCGGAAGAGGTTTGGGGAAGAATCTCCAAGGACAAAGGAAGCCTGTGAAGATTGAGGAAAACAAAGATAGGTTCGGTCTCGGATATAAAGCCACTGGTTTGGAAAGGAGAAAGATGCTGGAAGAAAGAAGGAAGAGAAGAATAGCTCGCCTTCGGGGATACGAAGAAAAGTCGGAGAAGATGGTGATACCTTACCTCTATGATACTTTTCGCTTTGGCGGATGCTATCACCCTGATGCATTAGAGGCAGTGAAAGGAGGACTTATGAAAGGATCCTCTCGTGGGTTCCTCGTTTAAAGGGATGCATGGAGAAATTACAATCTTTGATTAGGGAAATGATGGTGTTGTTGGGCACAAAGTTGAAAGACTGGATTGTTGAAAGGATACCTTCTATCTTTTTGTTTTTCCTTTTGTAATGTAGTGAGGTAGATTATCAACATCTCGGTCTAGAGAGCTCTAGAAGATCCTTTTGTAAATTTAATCTTCATCACCATTTCAATAAATTAACAAATTCAGTGCATTTCGAGTACTTTCTTTCCATCCATCATCATTTCTATAATTGTTTTCTCTTTTCATTCACTACCATTGGCATATCTGTCAGATGTTTTTTACTTTTTCAGGAAAATGAACAATGAATGTGAAGATAACCTTAACGGCTATCCGGAGTTCGATTTTGAAAATTCTATGAATGTTGGTGAACTCGATAGCAATGTAGATTCAGACGACGATGCTTTGTCTCCAGATCTATTGAAAATGATTGAGCAAGAAAAAAGACCTATTGAACCCAACAAAGAAGCCATTGATATGGTCAACTTAGGGGAGGATGAGGACGTCAAAGAGGTCAAAGTGGGCACAGCACTTCCATTGGCTGAGAGGCAGAGACTAGAGGAACTGCTTCGCGAATATGTGGATGTTTTTGCCTGGTCTTATCAAGATATGCCCGGATTAAACACTGATGTTGTGGAGCACCGGCTGCCTTTGAAAACAGAATGTAAGCCAGTACAACAGAAGCTTAGGCGCATGAAACCGAGATGTTGTTGAAGGTGAAGGAAGAAGTAAAAAAGCAATTCGATGCAGGGTTCTTGAAGGTAGCCAAGTATCCAGAATGGGTGGCTAACATAGTCCCGGTACCGAAAAAGGATGGGAAAGTAAGGATGTGTGTAGATTATCGGGACCTAAACAGAGCTAGCCCTAAGGATAATTTCCCATTACCTCATATTGATACCCTGGTGGATAATACAGCCCAGCACTACATGTTTTCATTCATGGATGGTTTTTCAGGCTACAATCAGATCAAAATGGCCGAGGATGACATGGAGAAGACCACCTTTGTGACAGTTTGGGGAACATTTTGCTACAAAGTTATGCCTTTCGGTCTAAAGAAAGTTCCAAAGGGCGATGGTAACCCTCTTTCATGACATGATGCATAAAGAAATAGAGGTGTACGTAGATGACATGATTGCCAAGTCCCGAGGAGGAGAGGATCATGTAGCCAACCTTCGGAAGCTGTTCGAAAGGCTACGGAAGTTTCAGCTCAAGTTGAACCCTGCCAAATGCACTTTTGGTGTTAAATCGGGAAAGTTGTTGGGGTTTGTAGTCAGCGAAAAAGGAATTGAAGTGGACCCGGACAAAATCAGTGCGATACAAAATCTGTCGCCTCCACGCACACAGAAGGAAGTAAGAGGCTTTTTGGGAAGATTGAACTATATTTCCCGCTTCATCTCGCAACTTACGCTTAAATGCGATCCTATTTTTAAGTTGCTTCGAAAACAAGATCCGGGAGAATGGAACGAGGCATGCCAAGAGGCTTTTGAAAAGGTGAAAGGGTATTTGTCAAATCCACCTGTCCTAGTACCGCCAATGGCTGGAAGACCCTTGTTGCTATACATGACTGTTAATGAACACTCTATGGGATGCGTATTGGGCCAACATGATGATACAGGCAAGAAAGAACGGGCTATTTACTACTTGAGCAAGAAGTTCACTGATTACGAGGCCAAATACACTACAATAGAAAAAATGTGTTGCGCATTGGCTTGGGTTGCTCGTAGATTGAGGCAGTATATGTTGTATCATTCGACTTGGTTGATAGCTAGGTTGGATCCCCTCAAGTACATCTTTGAGAAACCATCATTGTCAGGTAGACTAGCTAGATGGCAAGTTATGCTTTCTGAATATGACATCGTGTACGTGTCTCAAAAAGCAGTCAAAGGTGGGGCAATAGCCGACTTCCTAGCAGATCGTGCTACTGATGAGTATGAGCCCATCAAGTTAGATTTTCCGGATGAAGACATAATGTCAGTCTTCCAGGCGGAGAAAGAGGAGCCTGATAGTAGACAGTGGAGAATGTTCTTTGATGGCGCATCCAATGCCTTAGGACATGGGATAGGGGCAGTTTTAATATCTCCAAATGGAAAGTATTACCCGTCCACAGCTAGATTAAATTTCAACTGTACCAACAACATGGCTGAATACGAAGCTTGTGCAATGGGCTTAGAAGCTGCAATCGAGAGGGAAATCAAGAGCTTGGAAGTCTACGGAGATTCAGCACTGGTTATTTATCAGTTACGAGGTGAATGGGAAACAAGGGATCAGAAGCTAGTTCAGTACCAGAAGTACATAGCTGACCTTGTACGACAATTTGACGATATCGTCTTCCAGCATTTATCTCGAGAAGAAAATCAGGTTGCCGATGCCTTGGCAACACTAGCTGCAATGTTTAAAATAGAGACGGAAGCAAATGTTTCACCAATCAAACTGCGCATGAGAGATTCTCCAGTCCACTGTTCTAGTATTGAAGAGGAAGCGGATGGACAACCTTGGTATTATGACATCATGCAATACCTTAAGAGTCAACAATACCCAGAGCATGCATCGGAGAATGATAAAAAGATCCTTAGAAGATTGGCAATGGGATTCCTCGTTGATGGAGACGTTTTGTATAAAAGAGGTAGAGATCAGATGTTATTGAGATGTGTAAAAGCGTCTGAAGCCAAAAGGATTCTGGAGGAGGTACACGATGGAACTTGTGGGGCACATCCAAATGGTCATTTCATGGCTAGACAGATTATGAGGGCAGGCTATTATTGGACTACACTAGAAAGAGATTGCATAGATTATGCTAGAAAATGCCACAAGTGTCAAATCTATGCTGACAAGATTCAAGTTCCCCCAACTTCACTAAACGTCATGTCACCACCGTGGCCTTTCTCTATGTGGGGAATGGATGTGATTGGACCCATCTCTCCCAAGGCATCAAATGGGCACAGATTCATTTTCGTGATGATAGACTACTTTACAAAATGGGTCGAGGCTGCCTCTTATGCGAACGTGACTAAGTCTACTGTTTGTAAGTTTCTAAAGAAGGAGATAATATGTCGGTACCGGCTCCCAGAAAGGATCATATCAGACAATGCCCTCAACTTGAACAATGACATGATGAAGGAAGTATGTGCACAGTTCAAAATCAAGCATCACAACTCAGCCCCATATCGCCCGAAGATGAATGGAGCCGTTGAGGCCGCCAACAAAAATATTAAGAGGATTGTGGGGAAGATGACCAGCACATACAAAGACTGGCACGAAAAGCTACCATTTGCTTTGCATGCTTATAGAACGTCAGTGCGCACTTCTACTGGGGCAACTCCTTTTTCTTTGGTTTACGGTATGGAAGCAGTGCTGCCTGTTGAGATAGAGATCCCCTCCCTAAGAGTTTTAATGGAGCTAAACTTGGACGAAGCTGAATGGGTTCGAAGTCGCTTCGAACAATTGAATCTTATAGAAGAGAAAAGGCTTACAGCACTATGTCATGGTCAGATGTACCAGAAGAGAATGATGCGAGCCCATGATAAAAAGGTTCGACCCAGGCATTTCCGTGAAGGGGAATTGGTGTTGAAAAAGATCCTCCCAAATCACCACGATAATCGGGGCAAATGGACACCAAATTGGGAAGGACCTTATGTAGTGAAAAGAGCGTTCTCAGGTGGAGCGTTGATCTTGACAGAGATGGATGGGAATGATCTGCCTAATCCGATAAATTCCGATGCTGTGAAGAAATACTATGCCTAAAAAAAAAAAAAGAAGCAAGAAAACAAACAAAAAAGAAAAGAAGAAAAGAAAAAGCAAGAAAAAAAAAGCAAAAAAAAAAAAAAACAAAACAAAAAACAAAAAAAAAGAGGGGAAAATGAAAGGAGAATTCAAACTGAAAACCCAAAAAAGGGCAGTTGAATTAAAGGGGAGTATCTAAGTTGAAAACCTGAAAAGGCGGCTTGGATGCAGAAAAGATCAACACCTGGATCAAAATCGTACGGAGCATGGCTTCAGTCGGATGAACTCAGCGTGACAGGGGGCATCAACGGATTAGTTTTTTCCAGAGAAAGCACCGGTCTAGTTCGTGAAGGGTTATCTAGACATTCATTATTTATTTTGAAATTCACCACTCGACCCTTGTAGCATTCGCTACCCAATTGTACTCTTATTGTCGTTGTCTCTTGTCATCTCAGTAACAAATGCTTTTCTTCTAAATTTGGTTGTTCTTTTGGTCATTCCATAACCAACCGATAAAGTGCAAGAATGCATTGCTCTTGTTAACAAAATGAAATGAAGATGATGATCAAAATGAGGATCTACTTGCTAACATTACTAAAGAAAAACAAAAAGGAGAAGAAAGAAAAAGAAGAAAGGAAGAAAAAGGAAAAGAGAAATAAAGGAATAAAACAAAGGAGATTGAAAATTGTGACAAGTACATGTTGAGAACCAGCTCCGATTCGAAGTCGGTGACAACTATTCTATGAAGCACGAGTAAAAGGATCAAAAGACACAAAAAAGACAGTTCTGAGAATTTGATTACCACAATAGGAATTGCATGACTTTGTCAATACATGCATTTGCATTTCATCCACATTATAAGAATTCAAGCACCAAAACAAAACAAAACAAAAAAAAAACGTTCAAAAAAATCATCATCATTGATAAAGAAACGTGCATTGGCATTATGGATATTACATTTGCATTCGCATCAGTGATCATGGCATCAGCCAAACATTGAAAAATATGAATATAAGAGATTTCGGATAAAAAAATGAAAATGATGAAAAAATGAAAAGAAAGGAAGAAAAGAAGAAAGAGAAGGAAAAGAAAGAAAGAAAAGAAAGAAGAGAAAGACAAAAGAACAAACAAAAAGGAAGAATCTAAAGTTTCATCGCCTCTGCTGCAAGAGGAGCACATTTTCAGAAAAAATTTTAAAGTTTCATCGCCTCTGCTGCAAGAGGAGCACCTTTTAGAAAAAGAATCTAAAGTTTCATCGGCTCTGCTGCAAGAGGAGCATTCTTTTAGAAAAAGAATTTAAAGTTTCATTGCCTCTGCTGCAAGAGGAGCACATTTTCAGAAAAAATTTAAAGTTTCATTGCCTCTGCTGCAAGAGGAGCACATTTTCAGAAAGAATTTAAAGTTTCATCGCCTCTGCTGCAAGAGGAGCACATTTCCAGGAAGAATTTAAAGTTTCATCGCCTCTGCTGCAAGAGGAGCACATTTCAAAAAAAAAGAAAAAGAATTTAAAGTTTCATCGCCTCTGCTGCAAGTGCTCCTGCAAGAGGAGCACATTTCCAGGAAGAATTTAAAGTTTCATCGCCTCTGCTGCAAGAGGAGCACATTTCAAAAAAAAAAGAAGAAAAAGAAATTAAAGTTTCATCGCCTCTGCTGCAAGAGGAGCACATTTCCAGGATATTTAAAGTTTCATCGCCTCTGCTGCAAGAGGAGCACATTACAAAAAAAAAAAAGGATATTTAAAGTTTCATCGCCTCTGCTGCAAGAGGAGCACATTTTCAGAAAGAATTTAAAGTTTCATCGCCTCTGCTGCAAGAGGAGCACATTTCCAGGAAGAATTTAAAGTTTCATCGCCTCTGCTGCAAGAGGAGCACATTTCAAAAAAAAGAAAAAGAAATTAAAGTTTCATCGCCTCTGCTGCAAGAGGAGCACATTTTTCAAAAAAAAAAAAAGGATATTTAAAGTTTCATCGCCTCTGTTGCAAGAGGAGCTTTTCAGGAAGAATTTTAAAATTTCGCTACCTCTGCTGTAAGAGGAACACCAAAAAAAAAAAAAAAGAGAAGAAGAAGAAGAAAAAGAAAAAGATTAGGTTTTGAATTGGACAAAATTGTTGTCTATTGTCTTTGCTTTATTCCTGATCCTCAGCAATAAGCAAAGAGGGGCAGCTGTAGACACCTAATTTTGTCCGAATTTTACAAATTATTTTGACAAAATTTTGTTATTATTTTCTTTTATTTTCTTTTATTTTCATTTTTCTTATTTATTTTGTTATTATTCATATTACTATTATTATTAGTTTTATTATTATTATCTTTTCTAATATTAATATTATTTTTATTATTATTATTATTTGTTTTTGTTTTTATTGTTATTTCTATTATTATTATTATTATTATTATTATTATTATTATTATTATTATTATTATCATCATCATCATCATCACCAGTCCCGTTGAAGCATTAAATGCTTCGGATTTTTCGGATTTGCCGGTTCCCTGCTCCAGCCGCCGGCGCCGCAACCCTCGGCAAAATCATCTTCCCCATCCCGTGAATCCCGCTTCAACAGAAACCTATGGATTTGGTGACTCTGAAAGGCTAGAAGGGGAGGCTCGAAAATGGTTTTAAAACCGAAACCCAGATCTGAAACAGAGAAGGAGGAGGGAACGAAAAAACAGAAACCCCAAACACCATCACCGATCCTCAATCACTCGGCAACCAGCAACCCCAAACACCACCTCCGTCACCACAACCAACATCACGCGACCCTAAAACACCCAACTGACAACCCTAAAAACGCCGTTCATCACCATCATCACTGTCCACTCACCGCCGAAACCGCCACTGCCCCATACCCTAGACCAAACTACAACAGAACCCTCAAAAGCCATCAGACCGCCAACATCATCTACCAAAACCTAACAAAAAAAAAACAAACCCCTTAGCCCAGATCCGAAAACCCTAGAATCCGAGGACCCCGGGGCCCCCAGATCTGAGATCCAAACCACCACCTGCAAAAAAAAAATGAAAACAAGCAAAGTACAGCAACCTCAATAGCCAAAACCATCAACCAAAAAACAGAGATAAGAAAGAACAAAAAAAAGGGGGAAGGGAAAGGCTTCGGGATAGCTAGATTTGTGAGGTTAGGGTGATTTTTGGAGGAAACAAAGTTCAGATTCGGGAAGAGAAAGGAGAGAGAAGAGTTTCGGAGGGTTCGGAGAGCTCACCGGCGACCGGCGCACGGCGGCGCGCGGCGGCCGAAAATCGTCCGGGGCTGAGGAGGCTTGAGAGAATTTTTGGAGTCTTTTTGTTAAAGAACCGGTGGAAATGACGATTTGAAAAAAAAAATTTGGGTTTTATAGAGGTGCAAAACGCACCGTTTTGGAGGCCTGACCCGCGAGCCAACCCGCGACCCGACCCGAGATCCGCGCGACCCGCTTCTGCCACCCGCGAGCCGACCCGACTCCACTACCACCTGCGACCCGGGATCCGCGATCCAACCCGCTCCGGCCCGTTCACCTTGGCAAGCTTGGGCCCTGCTGTTTGGGCTCGATTTTAGGCCCATTTTTTGGGCTGTGGGGTATATTTCTTTTCCATTTTATTTATTTGTTTTATAAATTAATTTGTTTTAGGTGTTTCTAAATGTATTATTATGGCCAAAAAAATAAATTAATAATAAATAAGGAAGTAATACCATATATAAAAATAAAATACACATATAATTTCAAAAGAAAATATATAAATTTTATGTACATAAAAGGCATATATTAATAAATATAAAGAAATATATATATATATAAATATATAGTTCAAAATGTAAAACAAATATATATAAAGTGTATAAAATAGATATAGAAATACAATACATATGTAGATGTATAAATATAAATACATAAACTAGGTATATAAATTACACATAACCATATAGTTATTTATGTATAATAAATTTTTTTAGCAATTCAATATATAAAAATCTTTTTAGGAAGTTAGGAAATCTACATAATTTTAAAATGTACATAGGATATATAAAATGTGTAAACAAATAAATATTTAATTTGTTTTTTTTCATATAATTTTCCTTTTATTATTAAACAATTTACCATAAAAGAGTATTTTAAGAAGCTAAAAATGAAATAAAAATACAAAAGCAAAATAAATAAATAAAGTAAGCATGAATTCCGATGATGAGATATCGTAGAAGTCACAAGTAGTGATTCTTCGAATATCTCTAGGTGAGAGGAATTTATCGAACGTCGCCAAAAGTATTGGGATATTCGATTTAATTTCTCAATATCCAAATTCATGTTTATTTTAAAATTATGTAATAATATATTTTGTAATAAGGAATGTTGAGGAAAATACTAATTAAATGAAAATTAATAAAAACAAAGGAAGTAATGGGGATAGCTAGAAAGGATTAATAAAAATGTAGATTTTAGGAATATATATAAATACAAAACAATCAAACCAATAAAAATTGAGAATAATAAAATCTCAAAAGTAATTAAATTAACCAAAAATGGTAATAGAATTTTAATAAAAGGTGATAACAAAAGGGATTAAGTTAATAAATCTAAATAAATAAAGACAAGAATTAATAAATTCATAAGAGGTAAAAGTTAATATCCGATGATGGGATGTTACGGAAGTCACAAGTAGTGATTCCTAACTGATCCCTAGGTAAGAGAAATTTCACTAAATGTTGCCAAAAGTATTGGAATATTTAGTGTGGTTTTTCAATAAATAAGCTTTTATCTAAAAAATATTTGATAATAAAAAATAAAATAAAATCAACAACAATAACAAAATAAATAATAACAAAATGAAGATAAACAATGAACATGTTAGATAAGAAAATAAAAAAAATCTATATGCATCATATATTATACGTTTGCACCATATGCTCCAATGTTAATATTAAAGAATGGAGTTCGTCCGATGATGGGATGTTACGGAAGTCACAAGTAGTGATTCCTAACTGATCCCTAGGTGAGAAGAGTCCTACTAGATGTTGCCAAAAGTATTGGAATATTTAGTATGATTTTTCAATATACGAACCTTCATTTTAAAAAAGGATGGAAAACAAATAAAGAATAAAGAAATAATAAATACATTAAATAAACATGCATGCGCATTATTTATTTACCTGTTTACATCACATGCATTCACGCGAATTAAATAATGTGGGTCCCACCGATGATGAGATTCTATAGAAGTCACAAGTAGTGATTCTTTAGAAATCTCTAGGTGAGGAGAATTATTTCAAATGTCGCCAAAAGTATTGGGATATTTGATTTAATTTTTCAATAAAAGGGATTCATGTTATCTTCAAAAATAAAACTTATTTTAAAATATATAATAACCTTTTATTCAATTACACAAAAAATGTGAATCTTCCGAGGATGAGATTCTATAGAAGTCACAAGTAGTGATTCTTTAGAAATCTCTAGGTGAGGAGAATTATTTCAAATGTTGCCAAAAGTATTGGAATATTTGATTTAGTTTTTCAATAAATGGGGCTCATGTTAATTTTCAAAGGAAGTTTTAAATATACATATAATAGTAATTTTTTAGCCAATACACGAGTTTTCTAAATGAGCAAATTAGTGTTAAACCAAGACTCTCTTATTAAAATCAAAAGGTGCTACGTAGTTAGGATGGTACCGTTTTTCAACGGGCGTTGTGAGGGTGCTAATCCTTCCTCACACGTAACCGTACCCCCGAACCCAACTTTGTTTTCGCAGACCAAAAATTTGTCTTTTTAATAAAACTTAATTAATTTTGAGATTTTGTTAAAAAGATAAAAATTTTAGGTGGCCAATCACACCTAGTTAAAAAAGATTGGTGGCGACTCCCCATTTTTGTTTTCAAACGCTTTTTTCAAAATTCGTCGAGCGCGAAGCCGTTACGACAATAACATCATTCACAAACAGAGTGACAAAAGAGGGGGAAGATCAATTGATAGAGGTCTAGCTGAATTCTTTAATTCTCTTATTGAGGAATTTGATTTAATTGAAATTGAAATACATGGGCAGACTTCTCTTGGTCAAACAACAGAACAGGTGACAACTTTATTCAGGAAAGGCTCAATAAATGCTTTTGTTCGGTAGAGTGGAATGAAGCTTTTCCGAACGCCCAAGCGTGCTACGAAGTGGCTCTTGAGTCTGATCACTGTCCTTTGATCCTTCATTTGGAGCAGATTAGAATCAATAGGAGGAAAGGCTTTAAATTTGAGGCTAAATGGCTCGTGGATGTTGAATGTCAGGATAGGGTTAAGGAAGCATGGTGTGAGGGTGGTTATTTAAGAGGTTCTCGAATGTTCCAATTTCAGAATAAACTGAAGAATACAAGCAGGTGCCTCAAAGGCTGGAGCAAGGAGAAGTTTTCTAATCCTAAAGTTGAAATAGAGCAGATGAAGAGGAGATTAAAGGAGCTTCAATCCCTCCCATTGACAGAATCTCTTCAAGAGGAAGAAAAGAGGATTAGGAAGGCCATTGCAGATCGATGGAAGATGGAAGAATGCTACTGGAGCCAAAGATCAAGAATTAATTGGTTGAGGTATGGCGATAAAAACACCAAATTCTTCCATACGACAACTGTTCAAAAAAGAAGAAGAAATAGCATTACCAAACTCAGAAATGGCGAAGGAGAATGGATTGAGGATCAGAAAGCATTGACTGATCTCATATTTAATCACTTCAGGAATCTTTTCAAAGCTGGTCAGATCAGTGATTTAGATTCTGTTTTCAGTTATATTGATGAAGTGATCTCTTCAGAAATGAATGATAGTCTATGTAAGGAGGTTTCTGAAGAGGAAATTAAAGAGGTTGTTTTCTCAATGGGAGCACATAAAGCACCTGAACCTGATGGATTTTCGAGTTTATTTTATCACACTTTCTGGGACACTATCAAGAATGATTTGTGTGCTTGTATTAGAAGTTTCTTTGAAAGTGGTCATCTTCTCAGGGCAATGAATAAAACAAATTTGGTTTTAATTCCCAAGAAAAGAGCTCCTAAAGACTTGTCACAATTCAGACCCATTGGTCTTTGTAATTTTGCTTACAAGGTTATCTCCAAGATCATGGCAAACAGAATGAAGTCGATGTTATCCTCGATCATTTCACCCTTTCAAGTTGCTTTCATTTCAGGACGACAAATTCAAGACAGCATCATTGTTGCACATGAGGCTTTCCATGCTCTTAAACAGAAAAGAACAGGCAAACAGGGGTTCATGGCTATCAAACTCGATCTTAGTAAGGCCTACGATAGAGTCGAATGGAGATTCCTTGAGAAGGTACTTCTGAAAATGGGATTCATTCAATGGGTTAAGTTGATAATGGAATGTGTCACTACGCCTCAGTTTTCTATTATTGTCAATGGCGAAAGGTCTGAAGCCTTCTCTCCAGAACAGGGTTTACGGCAAGGTGATCCACTTTCTCCATATTTATTCATTTTGGTAGTGAATGTACTTTCGGGATTGATTCAGCAGGCTTTGTCAAAAGGAAGAATTCAGGGGTTTAGAATCAATCGAAGGTGTCCTTGCTTGAGTCATTTACTTTTTACTGATGATTGTATTCTCTTTTTGCGACCTGATCAAAAGAAACTGCAAGGCCATTATTGAAATTCTAAATAATTTCAATAATGCTTCTTGGCAAAAAGTGAATTTGGATAAATCTTCTATCTTCTTTTCTCCCAATACAAATAGTAGAACCAGGAGAACTATAAAGGATAAACTGAGGATTCAGGACTTACAAGTGGACAGCATATATCTGGGATTACCGCTGATTTGGGGTAAAAGCAAGAGAGAAGTGCTGGAGTTCATTAAAGAGTATATTAAAGAAAAGACTGGTTCCTGGAAAGGTCGATTATTGTCTCAGGCCGGGAGGGAGGTTTTATTAAAAGAGGTGGTTACTGCTATTCCGGTTTACTGTATGCAATGCTTCAAATTGCCAGTTTCTTTTTGTAAAGACCTTAATTTGATGTTAAATAAATTCTGGTGGAAAGGAGCAGATTTGGGAGGAACTAAACTTCATTGGATGCGATAAGATAAACTTGCTGTTCACAAGCTTAATGGTGGTCTTGGTTTTAGAGAGCTTTCAGTGTTTAACGATGCTCTTCTTGCAAAACAGGTTTGGAGAATGCTTTCTAATCAGGATGCTTTTTGGCCCAAAATCCTTAAAGAGATCTATTTTCCTTTATCTTCCTTACTTAATGCTTCAATGGGGAGTAATCCTTCATGGGGTTGGAGAAGTCTGCATGTGGGAATCAAGGTGTTAAAAAAAGGACTTCGCTGGAACGTTGGAAATGGTCGAGATATCCTAATCTCGCAGGATAAATGGATCCCAGATTTACCTGATTTTAAAGTGTCTTCATCTCCTCCTTCAATGGAAAGTCCAATTCTGGTTTCTCAAATCATAAATCAAAGGCATCATTGCTGGAATTCTAATGTCCTCGAAGAATTGTTCAGTGAGGAAGAAGTTCAAGCAATCAAAAGGATTGGAATTGGCTCACAATTCACTCATGACTCCCTTGTTTGGCATTATGCTAAAGATGGCCAGTACACTGTCAGATCAGGTTATCGACTTCTTGTAAATCAATTTTTTGTTGGAGTCCAGGGAAAATTCCAGTAGTTCTTGGACTTGGACTCAAGTCGATAACCGGAAAACAATTTGGAACATGAGAGTTTCTCCAAGAGTTAAAATCTTTATATGGAGAGCTTGTCACAATATCTTACCAACCCTTGAAAACTTGGCTCATCGATATGGAAGGTCCAGTTTCCTTTGTGGTAGATGTGAGCAAGAGGTGGAATCTCTTGAGCATATTCTATTTTTTTGCCCGTTTGCTGAAGCTGTTTGGAAAGTTTCGGGCTTTAATTACTGTCCAAGGAAGGAAGGCTTCGCAGGTTTTATTTCATGGTGGTTTGAAATTTCTTCCTCTTTTCCTTGTTTTAGGTCATTCAGATGTTTTGAACTTATTGCTTATCTTTATTGGTATTTATGGAAAGCAAGAAATGCTTTTCTGTTTGAAGGAGAAAGTGGAGATCCAATGCAAGTATGGCACAGGGCTTCCCACGATTATTTTGAAGTTGAAGAGCTTCTCTTGGTCTCTAACAGGAGCTCAAGCACAATTCAAGGGAATGTCTTTTGGCAAAAGCCTCCTACTTCCTTTCTGAAAGTTAATTGTGATGCATCTTTTGAATCTGTTTTTGGAGTTGCTGGCATTGCTGTTATCTGCAGAAATGACCATGGTGAGCTCATTAATGGCTTTCATGCAAAAAGGTTAGCTTGGAGTGCTGAAATGGCGGAAGCTTTGGCGTTGAGGGAAGCTTGTCTCTTGATCCAGCGTCGAGGTTGGTCCCAAGTCATTGTGGAATTTGATAATGCAAATATAGTGAATCGTATGCAGACTCCTTCTGTTTTGAAATGGTGGGAAACAAGGGCCATTGAGGAAGACATTCTTTCTATTGTCAATGATTGTAACCAAATTTCTTTTTGTTATGTGAAGCGTGAAGCTAACAAAGTTGCAGATTGGGTGGCAAAGAAAGCTTGTAAAGGCTGTTGTCCGGATTCATGGATGTATGATCCACCCCCTGCTCTTCGATCTATGTTATAACTTTTGTGACAATTGCCTTTTTTAATGAAAAAAAAAAGAAAGAAAGTTACAGGCTACTCTATTGGATAGCATGCACAAGTGCGGTCAAACTCAAAGAAGTTGCATGTTTCGAGGTATGTGATAAAGAATGAAAGAATAAAAGGTTTTGAAGCGGTCAAGTGTTCACCTTAGTATTTTTTATATTTTATTTCAATCTTTAAAATAAATATATTATTATATATACCTATTTATTGTACGATAAAATTGAAACCAAAAAGATAAATAATAATAAAAGTCTAAGACTCAAAACTTTAAGCTAATGGAGGCTAAACGATTTTTAAAATTATATATATTTATATATTTTATGAATAATGATTCTATATATCATCAGAAAAATTTTTTAATTTCACAAATAAAATTAAAATAATAACAAATATTTTATTTTTTTATTTTTTATTTTTTTAATATTTTTAAAAAATATGCATTATCATTTTAATTTCGTTTATAAAATCAATTGTGTTAGATATTAATCTTATTTTATTGTCCGCAAAACATTAGCCGGAGTACCTAAATTTTAGACTCAATGGCCCATGTACCTCCGCCCTTGAGTTTATTAATATGTCTAATAAAATTTTATTCTATTAAATGTTGTCTTTTGAACGGTGACCAATAATAATAATAATAATAATAATAATAATAATGTTAAATGTGAATATCAACATTTTAAGTAATAATAATTGTCACCTCTTGCAAATATGGTTATTGTTTATTGTTTAAATATTCAACCATGAAAAATGGCTGATGCTGACAATCGATTTTGAGGAATAAGTTAAAATATAGAGAAATATTAGGAATAGTTATTTTTTACAGTTATTTTTAATTTTTTTATTTTTATTAGATCAAATTATTTTTTAATTTTATGTGAAAATAGATTATTCATTTGAAAAATAAAAAATTAAAATATATGATGTTAAAAATTACTTTTTAAGTAACTTAAAATTCTAAGTAATATAGGTCATTATGTAAAACTACAAAATGAGTGACTTAATAAAATAAAAATATTAAAAATAATTATCAAAAGTGATTATCTTTAATATTTTTTAAAAATATATTAATGCCAAAAAGGAGCGGTAGGCTTCTAGATAATATTTCTTTTCTCTTTGGACCAACAAACGAAACAAAAAATTTCTTGCGGAGCTTTTCTCGATAAAACCTACTTTGAGGCTCCGACGATCAGATCAGTGAAAGTTGAGTTCATGTATTTTACTATGGAAATTGAGAGAGTATTGATCTCAAAAAGAGAGTTCATACAATTGTAGAGTTATAAGAGGACTATTTTTATTGTGAGAGCTTTTCTGATATTCTACAAGACAAAATTTGTATTTGTGATGCCACGTGACGCACAATTTTTACTTTTTTTTTTGGGTTAAAATTTTCGTAAATATATTATTTAAACTAATAAATTATTTCTTTTTAGTAAATTTATTTTTATAATGAAAAATATAAATAATTTTATTTATTTATTTATTATTATAATGATGATGATGATGAATTGCTGATGATGATACGATGAAACATCAATTTAATTATTATTTCCGACAAAAACCCCACAACGTTAAATGATGGACCTAATCAATAGGGTGTCATTGACAATTGACACACCTCATATTTAATCCACTTAGAAGGCGGACTAGTAATAAATGATGGACCTGCGACGTAGGGCGTTATTAACAATTTGACGCACCTCTTAATTCAATCCACCTAGAAGCCGGGCTAGTGTTAAATGATGGACCTACGAGATAGTAGTCGCTAGCAATTTTACGCCCTTTTAATTGATTTCACCTAGAAGGTAGGTGCTCACCATTAATTTCTTCTTTTACATCTCGTTTCATGTCAGTATACACAATCAACAAGTTTGCTACTCAAGCAATCTATGAATTAATTTTAATTATTTAAATTAATATTATTTAATTTACATGTTTAAAATATATCTTACTAGATATAAGTTCGCGTAATGTTACGGGTCTATTTTTATTTTGTAATTTTTAAAGTTAGTTAAGTTGATTATTAAAAAAAAGTTATTGGACATAAGAAATATTTATTTCCTTCATAATGTTTAGTACAAAAAAGAAACATGTTTACTAAGGAAAGATTTATAAAAGAAACGTGTTTATTAATGATAGAGTTTATATATCAAACAACATATCCAAAAATAATTTTTTGAAAAATTTAGATTAGCTTGGATTAAAAAAATACACAATACTTAAATTAAATAGTATGACAAACAGATAATTTGTGTTAGAAACAAACAAATTAAGATAATAATACAACAACAATAAAAACTAAAGCATTAAGATATATATATATATATATATATATATATATATCTTTATATACGGCATAATGGTTCAGACAATTTAAAAAACAAGTAAGAAAAAATTAGGTAAGAATGTTTTGTTCATATTATTAATTATGTGTAAGGTTTTAAACCCATCTGTAAACATTTTTATTTTAAGAATAACTAATTGAATTATTTATATTTACTCCAAAGTACAATATGTAAAGTAAAACTATTTTTCCTAGAAAAGTTAGAGAAAAAAAAACCCTTTCATATAATAATTTTTATTTGAAAGCAAAATTTGGAAAATACATAATTTATATGTATTTGAAATATTATTTATTTTTAAATATTTGTCATGTGTCGGTTAAATAATATATTTGAATATTGTTTTTATATTTTTAAAATTATTATCATTATTAATAAATATAAAAAATTTATTATGAGGCGAGAGAAGAACCTATTATTGTGATTTGAGATTGATTTTATATAGCTAGTAAATTTTTCGTATTTAGTAAGTTTACATTTGCTAGTGGAGATATAATTTTAAAAAATAGATTTAGAGAAATTAGATCTAAACTTTTTTAATTAAAAATATCTAAATTAATTAGCTTTTGTGTTGTTAGATTTTTTTTCCTTGATTAAAAATCAACTCAAAGATAAATGAATTATTTTATTTTATTTTTTATTAAGTTTTTATATTTAGAATGCATCATTTGTTAAACCCTCTATCATATTTTTATTTTGAATTTTTTTAATTTATGCACCGAATCATATTATTGCTGGAGAAAAAAATTGAAGATTTAAAAATAGATTAAAAGGCATAACAAAAAAATTCAAAAATAAAATAAAATTAAAGAACTTAACTAAAAAATGAAAACTTAAAAATAAATTAGAGGGCATAATAAAAAAATATTTAAAAAAACAGAAATAAAATGCTAAATCAATTAAGATACGACACATGGCTCGTATGGGAGATAAAACATTGAATGGTATGGGTTAGAAAGGTGAAAGAAAATGAGCGAATGACAGAACCAATGTGAAGCTGGACGTGGAGCAAAAAAAAAGTGATTTTTATATAATTTAAATAATATTAAAAATTATTAACTTAATTAATTTTTAAAATGTTTTAACATATATATTTAATATTAAAATATTTTTATTTTATTAATTATCAACATTAAATATATAGAAATTAATGATCTACAAAATATATACTATAAATGCATTTGTAAATGTAATCTATCGTTAAAAAAAATGTACTGTATATGCATTTGAAGAATTATTTAATTATTGAGTATTTGTTAATTGTTATGTGTTAGTTAAACAATATTTTTGGAGATTGATTTTATATTTTTAAAATTTATTATCATTATTGATAAATTTTAAAATAAATATATAAAAATTTATTATTTGAACGAATAATTTTTTATGAAAATAAATATATAAAATTTAACGATCAATTTTTTATGTTTTTTATTTTTTTCTCTATTAAAAATAAAATTCACATATAAATAACTTTTTTTTGTTCTTTAAATTTATGAAAAAAAAACAAATAAAAAAGGTTGAAAAACCAAAAAAAGGGAAAAATTGAAAAAAAAAAAAGAAAAAAAGCCAAAGCTTGACATGTGGAGGGTTTGGGAGACAAAAAATATATATAGTTATAGATATATCTTATAGTTTATTTGCTAATAATATTTTATCGAGTGATTAAAAAAAATTGTAACATATTATAAGATTTGATTTGAATCTAAACAACCTTATTTTTAGTTATCAAAATTTTTTTTATAACCAAATGAAAATTTTTGTTTACATTAAACTACAATCGATTCAGTTGATTCAAGTCCCCATACCCTATGTCCAAAAAAAAAAAAAGTCCCCGTACCCATAATTCAAAGAAGTTGGTTAATCCTCTATTTTGTTGGATTTTTTCCACCATTGAAGTTTGAGGAAAAACTTTAAATAAAAAATAACAATGGATGAGTATTTTTTTTGAGTGTATTGAAATATAATTTTGATCATAAATAAAAATATATAATATAGATGATCAATGTTTGTTTTTCATTTTCTTTTATCAAACAAGAACGTGATAAAAGTGTGAATGTTGTTAGGTCTCAAACGACTACACAAGAAAGCATAATATTGCCATATTAAATACCAACAACATATAACAATAACTCAAGCCAATAACAATAATCAAATCCAAGCAAGCTGAATCAATCTATCAAACAACAAGAAAAATCAACAAATAATATAGAAAATTATCTGATGTGAAAAAAATAATCATGAATAAAAAATTCACTTGGTAAAATATGCAACTTACGTTAAGTTTTTTTGTCCAAAACTCAACGTTTCAACAATTTACCTAAAACAATAAAATTTAATTATTTAGATTCACCAAAATAACTTACCAAAAAAATACTCCAAATAATGCACAACTTATCTCCCTCTTGTTCTATCTATGAAACAAAATAATCCACTTTTGCATTAAAAAAACCTTTCCTAACAATCGGGAGCAAACCCTTCCCATTGTCTATGGCTAATCTTGGCCATCCAATAAACCAGGAATCACGTTACTATTATAAAGCCACGTGGGCCGAACCCACATCTAACAAAGGTAAAGACTTATATTAAGATAATGAATCATATGACACATCAATTAATGCAGCGATTTTCCAAAATCCAAATCACAAATCGACACTCTACCACCATTAACTGAAACAATATTGATAGACGTCCACCACTTATACTGTTTTAGACATTTTAAATTTTGTAATTATAATTATTTAATAAAATAAAATATTAATACTATAAAAAATATATTAATAAAAAAATTTTAAAAACTAGAACGATGATGTTCCTATCAAATAAAAAAATTGTTTCTTTCTTAATCAATTTTTTGCAATAAGATTTGATAATTAGGCCGCATTTGTTTCTTTTGTTTTGTAATTTTTGACAAATTCTCTCAAATGAAACGACATAAAAAAGCGGTCAAAAGAGTCTTCTAACTTCTTGCAAATCAATCTATTTGTCAAAAAAAAGTTTCTACAAATCTTGTAAGATAGATGTGTCGAAAATGATATGTACACTTGTCTTAGAAGTTTTATGTTTTCTGTTTGACGAAATTTTGTGTCAAAACTCCAATAGAAAGCATCAGTATACTCCTGCAAGTTTCCTCCATGGTACCTAAATTTATCTTAATCCTTCTCCGTGTTTTTCTCTTTTTAGGATTGCATCCGTCAAGAGCACAAACCAGCTGGATTCAAGCTGGTTACTGGGAGTTGGGCAGTAAATTCCCCATTTCTGATATAAATTCTTCTCTATTTACTCACCTTATTTGCGCTTTTGCAAGCCTGAATCCCTCCTCCTATCAGCTCTCTGTTAATTCTTCCGATGAGCAATACTTCTCCGTTTTCACAAACACTGTCAAACGGAAAAACCCATCAATCATCACGCTTCTATCCGTTGGGGGTTGGAAAGCAAGCAACTCGATCATGGTTTCGACGGTGAGCAATTCTTCCCACAGGAAATCTTTCATTGACTCCTCCATAAAGATAGCTAGGCTTTACGGCTTCCAGGGCCTAGACTTTTGCTGGATTACACCCAGCACAAGCTCTGACATGAGCAATATGGCTACTCTCTTTGAACAATGGCGATCTGCAATAGATTCAGAGACGAGAAACTCAAGCCAGTCTCCGTTGATATTGACTGCGGTAGGTCTATACTCGCGGTATGGACTTAATTCGTTAGAATATCCAATAGATTCATTGAGGAGAAACTTAAATTGGTTACATGTTTTGAGTTTTGCATTATATACGCCAAAAAGGGTAAACTTTACCAGTGCTCATGCAGCTCTGTATGACCCACACAGTGTTTTTAGTACAAATTTGGGTATAGAGTTCTGGATCAAAGGAGGATTACCGGCCAATAAGTTGGTTTTTGGCTTGCCTTTCTATGGCTATGCGTGGAAACTTGTGAACCCCAAGGACAACATCATTGGTGCACCAGCATCGGGGCCTGCTTTTCCAGGAGATGGGGACGTGAGTTACAAGGATATCACATATCAGGAATTACATTCAAATATACGGAGCCAATTCAGTGTATAATGCTACTTATGTTGTAAATTACTGCAGTTTTGGAGCTACCTGGATTGGTTTTGATGATGTTGAGGCTGTCAAAGTTAAAGTTTCCTATGCCAAGGAGAAGAAGTTGCTGGGTTACTATGTCTGGCAAGTGCCCTACGATGACAACTGGGTGCTTTCCCAAGTTGGTATGCAGACTCTTTCCAACCAATTCAATTTCCTTCTGCATAAGTATTAAGAATTCAATGTCTTCATAGGAAAGGAAAATATTATAGCTCGACCTAAAACTTTTAATTGAGATCATAATCAATAACCTGAGTTAACGTAGCCAACATGTTAACTTTATCATGCAGAGCATATATTAGATTTATTCCGAGAGTTTAATACAAATTCTGGACAATGAATTAGTCCTTGTCATAGGTTTCCCTTGGGATTTATTTAGAATTTTTCAAGTCATTTTCCAACAAGAATCCGAGATACTATGATCATATATTGGTACATAAAATAATAATTATCTTATCTTATGTTTGATGTATTCATAAAAGGATGATAAGATTGTAAATAGGATTAGTCATCTTCTTATATAGAATGATTCAATCCTCTCTAAAAGGTAAAGATTATTTCTAATCTCATGAGATTGAAAATAAATATTAATATTTTATTAATTTTATTCTTAAAATTTATATTTAAAAATTAACTTAACATTTAATAAAATAATATATACCTAACCCAATATTGAGATAAATGCTATGATAATGATGATGATTTAATAAAATAATAAGGATCATGTAAAATCCGAATTTTTTTATACTATATGTCATATGTGTACATTATTGATAGTGGAAATAAATTCTTTTAGTAAAATTAAAGAATAACCGAATGTGAATTTCCACTTTTCATTTTAAGTGATGATTTATAGTATGGTGTATAAAGAAAGAAAAACAAATATTAAAGTGCAACAAGAAATAGTGGAATCTAATTTTGATAAAAGGTATGAGAGCATTAAATGATGTGAAAACCCATGTGAATAGTTAAGGCAGTAAATGAAATAGAAAGTGTAAAAGAGAATTTATGGCTAGAGGACAAAACAAAGAAAAGGATGAAGAGATAGCCAATCAACGTTGACTGGAAGTGAGCTGGTGAGGAGAAGAGAAGAAAAGAAAAGGGAAAAGTCAAGGAAAGGGGCTAATAGTGGACTTCTCGCCACTTGCTTCTCTTGACAATGGGACTAAGCAATAAATGGAAGAGAGAATAGTAAAAAAAACGAGATTTCAGTAAAGACTTTACACCGTTCCTTTTGCTGCAGTTTCTTTGGTTTTTAATGCATGAAATGATGAAAGAAACGTGATAAGGAAACAGGTGGTAGTTTCTAACAGGATCAACATGGCTATATAAGAAGGAATACGTGAGGGAAGATGATGTAGCCAACTTCATCTTCTCAAATAACTTTCTCGCCCATTCTGTTTCTCTGCAAGTCCATCTTTCATTCCTCCGTTGTCCTCATAAATTAGCCATGCAATTTCATCTTTTAGCTAGCCAAACCCTTCCGCAGTGTTGAAAAGCCAAGGAACAAGAGAAGTAAAACTAAGGGAGGCAAGAAAACATTCTGTTTTGGAAGAACAACTGGGTTAAGGTGAGTTCCATAATTTCTATCGTTCTCTTGATATTCAATACTGGGTTTCAATGTTTTAAAACGTAATAAATATAAATATAACCTTGTTTTAGCTAAATCATGCTGGAATATATGAGAACTAGAACAAGGTGTAGTCTGAATCGAGAATAGACAATGAAAATACTGGAAATAATGATAATGGGCGAGCTCAGTTAGTATGGGCGAGCTAAAATCTGGAATGTGGCAGTAAGGGCGAGGACCAATGATCGCCAATGAGGCGAGTAGGTAATAGAGAACTCGCCAAAGTGTTATTCAAGGGGGCGAGGTCGCCCAACACTAGTTTAACCCATGGGCGAGCCCATCTCTGAATAAGAAGCCGTATGGCGAACTCACATGTATAAGGCATTGGGCGAGCAGAATTGGGCAAACTCTTACATCTAAGAAAATGTAAGTCTGGCGAGCCAAATGTTGGGCGAGCTCCCAAATAGATGAATAGAGAGTAATTCTGGGCGAGCTCAGTTGGGCGAGCTATTATCTCGCCAAAGTGATTGAAAATAGTTTTAGGAAAATTGTTAGAAAAGAAAATATTAATAATTTCATAAATTATTTGCAGCCGGAAATTGGGAATTGCTATTGGCGAGCAGGAAGCAAGGCGAAGGAAGACTTCGTGAGATCAGGTAAGAAAGTTGTGTGTGAAAAGAATGCATGTCCTGTGGAGTTAAATTTATGAAATTACTAAGGAATTGTTTTATTTTATGACATGCATTGGTTTGATACATTATATACTGAATTAGGCGAGCTAAAAGCCAACCCTTATATATGATTGGGCGAACTGACCCTCTTGTGTTGATGTTAAGCGAACTGGTTTGGCGGGCGAGCCACTTGGGCGAGCTCACTTTTTATGAATTTAATATCTTGGGTGAGTAGTTTTGTTTAAAAAGAAACATGGGCGAGCTAAAATGGCGAACCTTTGTTTTTTTATGATTGGCGAACTATTAAGGCGGGCGATCACAAACCTTTTTATCATTTTGGTCAAAGAACTCTTTTATGTTCCTTTAAGCGAGCAACGATGTTTTTTAAATAGAAATCCGGGCGAGCCAATATAGGCGAGCCCTTTTAAATGTTGTTTTGGGGCGGGTGACCCCTGCTTTCATGAAATGGGCGAGTTGACCATGGAGTGCCTCATTTGGGCGAGTTGACCATGGCAATGCCATAAAGGGCGAGCCAGGTTAGTTTGTTTTAAATCGCCAAGGGTTGGTGGGCGAACAGAAGTTCACCGCACTTGGCGAGCCGTACTTGACGAACTGATTTATGAATTATTTTTAATATTTTGAAAATAGAAATATGAAAATTATTTTGGGCGAGTTGACCAATGGGCGAGTTGGCCAATGGGCGAGTTGACTATTGGCGAGCTGACCATGGGCGAACTAGCCATATGCGAGCCAGTTTAACCCGTGCCTTTCTCACAAGGAAAATGTTGAGATCACGGGCTGTTTTATTATTCAATAAAACATTTTGGAAATCAAATCATTTTGTGGAAATGATAACATGAGTTATAAAAGTGATTTTGAGACTTTACGCCCTGAGTTCATGCTTTATCATTCATGTAATTGCGTGACCCACCTGGGGCGGTGGCTTGGGCCAATGGACCAACGAGTGCACCTCAGAGCGTCACAAGGCTGATAGACCCGCCAAGTCATCAGCGGTCTCGAGGTCACTTGGCAAGTGGACCCGATGACCATCTACAGATTATGGCCATAGATCTAGCTGAGATAGCCGTGAGGGGCGGTGGCCTACAGGTGCACCCCAAAAGCGGACGACTTATGTTCCTGGAGGAACAGAGCATGATTTATTTATTGCCTAGTTTCAACTTATTGGTTTTTGTTGAAGTTAATAATATTCATTGTTTTGTGTTGTTATGGGTTGATGGTTAAGATAATTAATTTGTTTTTGGGAAAATAGCTGTTATTTTATAAAGCAGCATACACCTTCCTTACTGAGCTCGTTATCGCTCACTCCCTATTTTCCACTCCACAGATTGTTAGATTCGGGCTAAGAGAATTACCTTACAGAGATATGATATTGAAGGTATGTTGTATTCCTTTGTATATTCAGTAAAATGGTACAGTACTACTCTAAATTAAAGGGAATGTATATACCTCTTAAGGTAATAATTTAATAATTCTTATAAAAGTGATAGGAGTTTATAAGCATCACAGACAGCCCAACTGGTAAGTAAGTGTAATTAATAAATGAATATTATGTATTTTGTGAATTTGGGATGTTACAGATCATTGTTTAAATAATTTCTATTTTTTCCTTCTTTTTTCTTTATATACCTTTTTTATTGTTTTTGAATAAAAATAACTATAATTTTAATATATAATATTCTCTTGAATAATCCATTTTTAAAAATTATTTTTTTGGAAATAATCAAATTTCTTACATAATTTTTCAGAAAATGAATATTCAAACATAAAAATTATTATAAAATATATTTTTAATAGTTTTTTCTTACGTTTAAATTTTATTTTTTCTTCTCTCTTTAATTTTTTTTTTAGTTTTTTTTCTTCTTACCTATAGGAAAAGAAAAGAAGACGGGCAAAGGAAAGAAAAAATAATTGTTAACCATAAAACTATTAGAAATTATATATTTTTTAGTTTACAAGATTTGAATTATTAAATTTAATTCATATTTTTTCTTTTTTTCCCTTATAATTGGCATGAAAAAAAAGAGGAAGGAAGAAACCATAAAAATAAAAAAAATATTTAAGAATTGTCTTCTTCAAAAATGGATTTTTTTTAAAAATAAACTAATTCCTTAGAAAAAACTCATTTTTCTAAAAATAAATAAATTTAACTTATAATCAAAGAAATTATTTTAAATTTAAATCATATAAAGAAATTAAAACAAAAAGAGAGAAAAGAAAAAAAAAGTTAACAATATATAGAGAATTTTTTTATAAAAATTAATTTTTCAACAAAATATATTTTTTAAAAAAAGTAATTTAAAATTTTTAAAAGAATAATTTTTATTAAAAAAATCAACTAATAAATTTGACTATTAATTATTATGTTATAAATAATATTTATATTTTTTATTTTTTATTTGTATTTATAATAAAAAAATTATAAACTTAAATTATATTACTTAAAAAAAGTATTACAAAAAAATCATACTTCTTTTAATTTTACATATAGCAAATACAATAAAAGAAAAAAAATCATCCTATTTTATTATTAATCTTTAAACACATTAAATATCGAACTGAATAATATCTTATAATTTCATCCTATCTTTAATATTATATTATACTATTCTTTTCTACCTCATCTCATCCCATGCAGCGTAGTAGGACAACGTTTTCGAAGAACCTTCCTTACATACTTTCTTTAATATTTTTTTGTCAGCATCATCAGTTTATGCCAACGCCAACAGTGACAATCAACAAAACAAAAGGGGGTTGTTGCTGATCTGTATTTTGGTTCCAATAGTTGTGGCCATGATTTCGATTGGCGCACTGACAT
Source organism: Heritiera littoralis (assembly GCA_031772115.1). Taxonomy (NCBI): domain Eukaryota; kingdom Viridiplantae; phylum Streptophyta; class Magnoliopsida; order Malvales; family Malvaceae; genus Heritiera; species Heritiera littoralis. The sequence continues at coordinate 2,105,005 of JAPDPK010000003.1, forward strand.
ACTACTTGCGACGGGTAAAGATCTGGAAGAAGAAGGAAGGAAGGTAATTCCTTAGAATTTAGATTCAACACTTAGAAGTATCATCGACTAGGGTAATTTCATATTTAAAACACTTCTCTTTATTTATTACTGTTTTCTCTAGTTCAAATGCAATTTACCAAAAGCTTTTTCATCACTGCTTTGTGGTTGGATAATAGAGATGCTGCTGGTAGCTACAAGTTCAAAGCACAAAGCAAATCAGATGGCAGCTGCGGGAGATTTTCACAGCAATGTTCCTAATCTTATTGTCTATAGTTTCCCTGTTATTGAGGTGGCAACTGATAGGTTCTCTTTTGAAAATAAGCTGGGGGAGGGTGGATATGGTCCTGTTTACAAGGTAATGCTAGACTCATCTAGCTATTTGGTGTAAAGTTTTTGTAAATCACGTTGCATTTTGCCTGGACAATCTCTATGGAGGGAGACATCGGAAATATTTATCGGTTCTACGCACTAACAGATTGCTCATTTGCCAGGGTGTATTATCAGATGGAGAAAAAATAGCAATAAAAAAACTTTCAAAGACATCCACACAAGGATTTGAGGAGTTCAAAAATGAGGTGATGCTTACAGCAAAACTACAGCATGTAAATCTGGTCAGACTTTTGGGATTTTGCATTGATAGAGAAGAACAGATGCTGATCTATGAGTACATGCCAAATAGGAGTTTGGACTACTACCTCTATGGTGATGATTTCCATTGAAATTTATGTGATTTCTTTGTTGGTTTTTTTCTTGGGTTTATGTTTCACTGACTGCTCAATATCCATTGAGATGCAGATCCCATAAAACGGTTTATGTTGGATTGGAAAAAGCGTGTCGAAATCATTGAAGGAGTTACTCAAGGTCTTCTATATCTTCAAGAGTACTCCAGATTGACAATTATTCATAGAAACTTGAAAGCTAGTAATATTTTGTTAGATGAAGACATGAAAACTAAAATATCAGACTTTGGTATGGCTAGGATTTTCACAAAAGATGAAGTTGAGGCAAACACACATCGAATTGTTGGCACATAGTAAGTACATTCAAATGATCAAAGCTATCTTATCAAATGAACTTTGTTGTTAAACACTTAAGCCATTTTAATTTGTTGCAGTGGTTATGTTCCACCTGAATATGTTAGAAATGGTATATATTCCACCAAATCTGATGTATATAGCTTTGGGGTCCTCCTACTTCAAATCGTTAGTGGAAAGAGGAATCAATATTTGTATGGGTTACATGAAAGTCTAAATCTTCTCGATTTCGTAAGTTTCATTGCAGACATATCTCTACACCTTTTCTACTATATTGTGAAAATAGATTTGAGACAATGCTCAAATGAATCTCAGGCATTTGAGCTGTGGACAGAGGGCAAAGGCATGGAATTCATGGAACCCTCACTGGATGACACTGTTGGATTATGCCCTTAGAACCATTCATTAGATGATTGACTTTGGCAATTTTATGTATCATGACATTTTATTTATAGTTCATTATTATATTTGTCTTATAACTGCGTAATATAATCTTATATGATAATGTCCTTTGAATAGTAATAACACACTATTCTTAAAATATCCCTAGTCAAGTATTATTGTGAACAAGGATAACAATGATACGATAAGACTAGTATGTGGTTGACTGATGACCATTGTCATGGATATAGGATATCAAGTCATCACATAGGTACATGTTAGAGAACTATGTACTGGATCGATCCTCCATGAGAACGCTACATGGATTGTTATATGAGTGTCATAAGCGATTCTCATAGTGATGATGGTGTATGTGATCCTTTGACTTGAGATCATCAGAGATCCCAACATAGAGAATTGCATACTTTAATGCTGCTAGATGTCATTCGTAACAGGATGGACTATAAAGGTAGTAATTGGGTATGCCTTGATCTATGTAGAGGGATGTTGAGTGATCAAGATAGGATTTATCCCTCTTATATAACAAGAGTGATGTCTTGGGCCCTTTGATAGAGTAAGACTAAAATGCATGGCCGTGCTCAAATAAGTCAATATGAGATATTGATTTTATTTGTTTAATTAGTCTACTCAGGAATCAAGAAACGCTGATTAGACTATACAAGTGTGACACATTCCATGACTTGTGTCTAATCAAGACATCAAAGGATAAAGGGATTAAACTACACGGTAACATCTATCACGAGTAAGGTTATGTCGAGTCATTGACATTCTCGTTACATGGGTAGCAATGATGTGTTGCTAGATACCGCTCATTGCCTGTGACAATTTTGTCATTGCCATTGTTTTGAGAACCTATTGGGTCGCACACTTAGAACGGATTAATGAGGAGCTTAATTAATCCTATTCTGAATTGGATTAAGGATATAACTAATCTTATTCTGAATTGGATTAGGGATATAACTAATCCTATTCTAAGTAGGATTAGAGTTCTGTTTGGCAGTAAATTTTAGGGTAAAATTTACTGCCTATAAAAGGATGTTTTCTGAAACATAGCCACACAACAATTAGAAAACAGAAAAGTATTCTTTTAATCGAAGCTAGCAGTTCGGTTAAAAGAATCAAAAACGCTCCTTAAGGCATCTGATCGTGAGACGTTCAAGAGTCGTGAGATCCGTTCGTGTGGATACCATAGAGGCAGGAACGAAAAGTTGCTGCTTGTGATTCGACCAAAGACAGAAAAAGCAGAGAAAACGTTAGGTAAAATCTCGAAACCCTAATCAGGCAACCCTCCGAATCAATTCTGGTGGAGGCCGAATGTTTTATTTCCGCTGCGTGTTTGTTTCGGTTTCCTTCACTGGTATCCGAGCCAGATTCGAAGTCCCTGATTAGTTTTGATAAAAGCATGATCTCTGGTTACTTTCTGTTTATGATTACATGCCATCGTTTCATGAGATTAATACGGATTAGAATGTATATGATATATTCAGAGGCTACAAATCGAATTGTTGAAATTATATATATGATATATATCAATTTCGATTCAACTTATATGTGAGATATAATCTGTGATGCGAATTATTAATGGCGTTTCTGTTCTGCATAAACGTTATGGATAATCTGTGATGCGAATTATTAATGGCGGTTTCTGTTCTGCATAAACGTTATGGAAGAAACAGAATAATGTCGAAAGTGTATAAAGATTGAAACACTTTTAGATAAGAGTTCTAATGCGACTAAAATTATAGTCAGTATGAGATACTGGCTGGAACATCCTAATAAGATTAGGACACTTCCGGATAAGGGGCGTTGGCAATGCCGCCCCTGGGAACCATGCAGTCGGGTTATAATTCTTTTCAAATGTGCCTCGTTAATAAAACTAAAATTTGAAATTGCATTACACTTGTTTGTATAACACGGTGGTTGTTGTTTGAGCATGGTGCATAGTTATAGCCCTAACCCAATATGATTGTATTTTGGTGGTTGTAAATTTTAATAAATACGACCTGCGTGTCGTGCCTTGTTCTTGAAATTCTTGTTGTACATTCTTTTCTCATCTTACTCCCCTCGAATGTAACTCGAGGTTTCTCTTAAACTCTGTAATTGGAGCTGACAACCATGCAAAGGATGACCGAAGAGGCACTTGGAGAAGATGCTATTACCCTTAGGTTAACCCTTAGGGTTTCTCATTGGCTTGGGAAATCCATTTAGTTTGGGCTATAACTATGTCACGTTTATTTTATTGCTTAATTGCATGAGATGCATGGTTTATTTTGTACGTTTATGATATGAAAATCATATGATAATTTTAGAAAAGTAAAATTGGTGAGATCTTATTCAATAAACTAAGAAAATCCCTCAAATTAAATTAAGTCAATAATAGATGCCTACCAATGAATAGCACTCGTCAAGGCTAGAATCGATTTTGTTATGTTTGCCAAAGCAAAATATCATATCTATCTTAGTAAGACGCGATGGGATAATAGTGATATCCAAAGGCTATAAATTGGGTTGACTTAACTAAATTTCCTCAATATGATTGGGAATTTAGAGGCATAAAGTTGGGCTTCCATTCATGAGATGAATTAGAACAAGTGTTGTTCACCCAACTATCCAAGAGTTACATGAGATGTAATTGGTAAGTGTTGCCTACCTAAATAGCCAAATCTTGGGCGATTAGCCAAAGCTAACTCTAGATAAGGTGAAATATGGATCTTGGCCCACTAGAGAAATTATGTGATAATTTTTCCGAATTAATAGTGAGGGTTGTTGATTCGATAAAAATAGTGGGAGCATCATTTAATAAATATTTAATTAAATGAATGCATTCATGATACTTATATTTTGCATATTTTTGTTGTAGATTACCATGGCATCAAACACAAATAAAACACTTTCACTGCGATCTGTCCTTGAGAAGGACAAGTTGAATGGGACAAACTTCCTGGATTGGTACAGGAACCTGAGGATAGTCCTCAAGCATGAAAAGAAGTTGTATGTCCTTGAAATTCCCTTACCTGAGGAACCACCCTCTAATGCTCCAAGGGCAGAAAGAGATGCTTATAAGAAGCATCAAGATGATGCATTGGATGTTAGTTGCCTTATGCTTGCCTCCATGAATCCTGAGCTTCAAAAGCAACATGAGGAAATGGATGCGTTCGATATGATCGAGCATCTCAAGCAACTCTATGAAGAGGAAGCTAGGCAAGAAAGGTACAATGTCTCTAAGGCATTGTTTCAGTGTAGGATGGCAGAGGGGACTCCCGTTGGTACTCATGTGCTCAAGATGATTGGGTACACTGAAAACCTTGAAAGATTGGGATTTCCTTTGGGCCAAGAGTTGGCCACTGATGTGATTCTACAATCGTTGCCAGACAGCTACAGTCAGTTTGTTGTTAATTACAACATGAATGAAATTGACAAGACTCTGCCACAGTTACTTAGCATGTTGAAAACAGCTGAATCCAACATGAAAAAGGCCAAGCCCAAAGATGTCTTAATAGTTAAGAAAGCTAAGGGCAGGGCTAATGCAAAGGGCAAGAAAAAGGGTAATAAAACCAATGGCAAGTTCAAGCCCAATGATACTGCACTGAAGCCTAAAGGTGGGGTTGCCAAAGAAGGGAAATGCTTCCATTGCGGTGAGACCGGACATTGGAAGAGGAATTGCAACAAATACTTGGAAGAGCTAAAGAAGAAGAAAGGAAGTGAGACTTCCACTTCAGGTATTTATGTTATAGAAGTTAATCTATCTACTTCTTCATCATGGGTATTAGATACTGGATGTGGTTCTCACATTTGTGTAAATGTGCAGGAATTCAAAAGGAGTAGATCATTGACTAAGGGCGAGGTCGACCTACGAGTGGGAAATGGAGCAAGGGTTGCTGCATTAGCTGTAGGAACTTATATTTTGACATTGCCCACAGGGCTTGTTTTAGAATTAGATGATTGTTATTATGTGCCTTCCATCACTAAAAACATTATTTCTATTTCTTGTTTGGACAAGAAGGGTTTTTCATTTATAATAAAGGACAACTGTTGCTCCATTTATTTAAATGATATCTTTTATGGTAGTGCACAACTAATTAATGGTCTTTACATTCTAAATCTTGATATGCCTATTTATAACATAAATGCTAAAAGGATTAAATCTAATGATCAAAATCCAACATATCTCTGGCATTGTTGCTTAGGACACATAAATGAGAATCGCATTTCCAAACTCCATAAAGATGGACTTTTGGACTCACTTGATTTTGAATCGTATGAGACATGTGAATCTTGTTTGATGGGTAAGATGACTAAAGCCCCTTTCAAAGGACATAGTGAAAGGGCAAGTGATTTATTGGGCTTAGTACATACAGATGTATGTGGACCTTTAAACACACAGGCCAGAGGTGGGTTTATGTACTTTATTACATTTACTGATGATTTCAGTAGATATGGCTATGTGTTTCTTATGAAACACAAGTCAGAATCTTTTGAAAAGTTCAAAGAATTCAAGAATGAAGTACAAAACCAACTTGGCAAGAGCATTAAGGCACTTCGATCAGATCGAGGTGGTGAATACTTAAGCCAAGAATTGCTTGACTATCTTAAAGAGTGTGGGATTGTCTCACAACTCACTCCTCCAAATACACCACAATGGAATGGTGTATCTGAAAGGAGAAACCGAACTTTATTAGATATGGTTCGATCAATGATGAGTCATACAGATCTTCCAGAATCCTTTTGGGGACATGCATTAGAAACAGCTGCTTTTACACTGAACCGTGTTCCATCTAAATCGGTTCCAAAGACACCATATGAGATATGGACTGGTAAACGTCCCAGTATGTCTTTTATGAAGATTTGGGGTTGTGAGGCTTATGTAAGACGTCAAGTCTCTAACAAACTTGCACCTAAATCTGATAAGTGCTATTTTGTGGGATATCCTAAACAAACTAAAGGATATTATTTTTACAATCCCACTGAGCGCAAAGTGTTTGTAGCTCGAACAGGTGTCTTTCTAGAAAGAGAATTCATTTCTAGAAGAACTAGTGGGAGAAAAGTAGAACTTGAAGAAATTCAAGAGCTACAAGATAGCGCACCCGATGTTGAGATGGAGCCTGAGCAAGCACCACAAGTTGTTGTGGAACCAGAACCACAAGATGTTGTGGAGCAACCGCCTGCTCAAGAGACACAAGCCTTGCGTAGATCAGTTAGAACACATCGTGAGCCACAGAAATATGGATTTCTAATGACTCAGAACGGTGATGTATTGCTCATGGACCAAGATGAGCCTACTACCTATCAAGAGGCTATTACAGGGCCAGACTCTGAGAAATGGCTTGAAGCCATGAGATCTGAGATGGAATCCATGTATGCCAACCAAGTTTGGACCTTGGTTGACTTACCCGAAAGGGTAAAACCTATAGGGTGTAAATGGGTTTTTAAGAAGAAAACCGACATGGAAGGAAATGTTCATACCTATAAAGGGCGATTGGTTGCTAAAGGTTTTAAACAAATTCATGGTATTGACTATGATGAAACTTTTTCACCAGTCGCGATGATCAAATCCATTAGGATCTTGCTTGCGATAGCTGCATACCATGATTATGAAATCTGGCAAATGGACGTCAAGACTGCTTTTCTTAATGGAAAGCTACTCGAGGATGTGTACATGACACAACCTGAGGGTTTTGTTGATCCAAAAAAATGCTGGAAAGGTTTGTAAGCTGCAACGTTCTATTTATGGACTAAAGCAAGCTTCTCGAAGTTGGAATCTTCGTTTTGATGATGCAATCAAAGAGTTTGGTTTCATCAAGAACGAAGATGAACCTTGTGTCTACAAGAAGGTCAGTGGGAGCACTATTGTCTTCCTGGTGTTGTATGTAGATGACATACTACTCATTGGGAATGACATCCCTACCCTTCAGTCTGTAAAGACTTGGTTAGGGAATTGCTTTTCAATGAAGGACTTGGGCGAAGCTACCTATGTACTGGGTATAAGGATCTATAGAGATAGATCAAGGAAATTAATTGGCCTAAGTCAAAGTGCATACATAGATAAAGTGCTAAAGAGGTTTAGCATGCAGGATTCCAAGAAAGGATTCTTGCCTATGACACATGGCATTACTCTCTCAAAAGAACAGTGTCCTACAACACAAGAAGAGAGAGAACGTATGAGTAAAGTTCCATATGCATCTGCTATTGGATCCATTATGTATGCCATGTTATGCACATGTCCCGAAGTCTCGTATGCCTTGAGCATGACGAGTAGATATCAAGTTGATCCTGGTGAACGTCACTGGATCACTGTCAAGAATATTCTTAAGTACTTGAGAAAGACTAAGGATACATTCTTGATATATGGAGGTGAGGAAGAGCTCATTGTAACAGGTTACACTGATGCTAGCTTCCAAACTGATAAAGATGACTATAGATCGCAGTCTGGTTATGTGTTTTGCCTTAATGGTGGTGCTGTGAGCTGGAAGAGTTCAAAGCAGGCGACAGTGGCCGATTCTACAACAGAGGCTGAGTATATAGCTGCCTCTGAAGCTGCTAAGGAGGCTGTTTGGATCAGGAAGTTCATAACTGAGCTTGAAGTTGTTCCTAGCATTGTAGATCCGATTGAGCTCTATTGTGACAACAATGGAGCCATCGCACAAGCTAAGGAACCTAGATCTCACCAACGATCCAAACATATACTACGGCGCTTCCATCTCATTCGAGATATCATCGAGAGAGGAGATGTGAGGATATGCAAAGTACCAACTGACGATAACATCGCCGACCCACTGACGAAGCCTTTGACGCAGCAGAGACATGATCGTCACACTAGGTCACTAGGTATTAGATACATGAGTGAATGGGCTTAGTGCAAGTGGGAGATTGTTGGATTATGCCCTTAGAACCATTCATTAGATGATTGACTTTGGCAATTTTATGTATCATGACATTTTATTTATAGTTCATTATTATATTTGTCTTATAACTGCGTAATATAATCTTATATGATAATGTCCTTAGAATAGTAATAACACACTATTCTTAAAATATCCCTAGTCAAGTATTATTGTGAACAAGGATAACAATGATACGATAAGACTAGTATGTGGTTGACTGATGACCATTGTCATGGATATAGGATATCAAGTCATCACATAGGTACATGTTAGAGAACTATGTACTGGATCGATCCTCCATGAGAACGCTACATGGATTGTTATATGAGTGTCATAAGCGATTCTCATAGTGATGATGGTGTATGTGATCCTTTGACTTGAGATCATCAGAGATCCCAACATAGAGAATTGCATACTTTAATGCTGCTAGATGTCATTCGTAACAGGATGGACTATAAAGGTAGTAATTGGGTATGCCTTGATCTATGTAGAGGGATGTTGAGTGATCAAGATAGGATTTATCCCTCTTATATAACAAGAGTGATGTCTTGGGCCCTTTGATAGAGTGAGACTAAAATGCATGGCCGTGCTCAAATAAGTCAATATGAGATATTGATTTTATTTGTTTAATTAGTCTACTCAGGAATCAAGAAACGCTGATTAGACTATACAAGTGTGACACATTCCATGACTTGTGTCTAATCAAGACATCAAAGGATAAAGGGATTAAACTACACGGTAACATCTATCACGAGTAAGGTTATGTCGAGTCATTGACATTCTCGTTACATGGGTAGCAATGATGTGTTGCTAGATACCGCTCATTGCCTGTGACAATTTTGTCATTGCCATTGTTTTGAGAACCTATTGGGTCGCACACTTAGAACGGATTAATGAGGAGCTTAATTAATCCTATTCTGAATTGGATTAAGGATATAACTAATCCTATTCTGAATTGGATTAGGGATATAACTAATCCTATTCTAAGTAGGATTAGAGTTCTGTTTGGCAGTAAATTTTAGGGTAAAATTTACTGCCTATAAAAGGATGTTTTCTGAAACATAGCCACACAACAATTAGAAAACAGAAAAGTATTCTTTTAATCGAAGCTAGCAGTTCGGTTAAAAGAATCAAAAACGCTCCTTAAGGCATCTGATCGTGAGACGTTCAAGAGTCGTGAGATCCGTTCGTGTGGATACCATAGAGGCAGGAACGAAAAGTTGCTGCTTGTGATTCGACCAAAGACAGAAAAAGCAGAGAAAACGTTAGGTAAAATCTCGAAACCCTAATCAGGCAACCCTCCGAATCAATTCTGGTGGAGGCCGAATGTTTTATTTCCGCTGCGTGTTTGTTTCGGTTTCCTTCAGACACAACTTCATACCTTAAGTTATTGAGATGCATGCAAATAGTGTTAGAATTTATTAAAACCTCACCAAGTCACTAACACGAAATTAAACGCGATAAAAAACTGACCTGGATGCGGGCGAGAGCTCAATCCCGCTATATCATATTATCACGTTGTTGAAGCCCTCTCCGATAGCGTTCCATTGATTGTCTTCGGACCTGAAACGGAGATAAAATGAGAGAGTGAGAGAGAGGTAGAGAGAGAGGGAGAAACTACTCTCATCCCTCTTCAACGAAAGTTATGAAACTTAATGGGCCAGCCTCATATATATAGAGGTTGAGAGTAGGGACCTCCCTCCATGGGATTCATGTACAAACCCATCCCATTATAGGTTTATACACATATATTATATATTTAATATAATTAATTATGGGTCACACTTTATACATAATTATGCTACTAATTAAATATTATATGATGTCAGTTACACTTAATTAGTCCACATTAATGGAGTTAATCCAACATTCTCCCACTTGGACAGTTAAGTTAATTAACGAAATCATCATATAACATCATATGTACTCATAAGCCCTCTAAATACATTGTACCGAAAGGGTACAAATGTGTAGACTTATAAATACTTTAACAACAATAAGCCTTTTATAAGCTTCAAAATGCATCATACCGACAGGGTACAAATGCGTAAACTTATAAAGACTACAACAAAAATAGTAGTATTAGTGTGAAATGGAAATGATATGAAGAGCAAAATCAATATCCATTTCCATTAGGTCCATGCATCCAAACTGAATGATGCAATATTTCAACAGAAGCATACGAGACTAATACCAAATGTCTCATCCAACAGAATGCCATATTCATCAAAATGCGCGCAAACAAAATATGCATATATGACAAATAGGAATCCATTCACACAGTTGCAACTGATTTTATTGCAGAGCTCCCACTAACTTAATACAGCAAAAGGCTCCATATGCCTCATACAAGTGCTATGTCGTCAAAGCACTTAAGCAGTCAAACTTTCAGTTAGCCAGAATGAGCTCTTTCATTATGTGCTTTACCATCCAATCAAGTAATGGATTCCATTATTCTCTCTCTAACAAAATCGAATGATGATATCTAAATATTTAGAGTGTGAGGAACTTCTAGTGTTTTGAGAGAAAAAATACTTGCTGCAACATTACCACAGTACACTACAAGACTTCGAAATGGCAACCACAGAAAACCAGCCCTGAGACGAAATTCTGCAGCCTAAATGGCCCATCATGTAGCTTTACAACATGCTACATATTTAGCCTCCACAATCAAGGATGCTGTAAGTGTTTGCTTTACACTTTCCAAAATACAGCTCTTTTATATCCACAAATATATAACCAAAATAATTTTCAATGTATTGATAGCTTGCAAAATTAACATCAGAATATCTGACCAAACTCAAAATGTCAGATTTGTCAATATCCAAATACTCTCTTTATAGCTTCCAGTTCTCTATTACAGGATCGCTCAAGTATCTCCGAAATACACCTATAACATACACAATGTCCAAATGTGTATAAGCTTGAGCATATAGTAATTACCCACAATAAGGCATACACAACACTCGATATGAGCTCTTTCATTTTTTATCTTGAGGACTTTGAGATTTTCACAATATGTCACTTTTCATGGAAGAGGTACCTCAAATAGGAGAACAATATACGGTAGACCTACTCTATACACATAATGTAGGTTTCATGAGACCAATAATGTATGCCTATTGATATGTCACGAAGAATCTCAATCCTTAAAATGAAATGGAGCCTCACTTAGATTCTTCATCCTGAAGTGACATGACGACATGAAATGTCTCATACAATAGGTCAATGTTATAGGCTGCTATTTGACATCATCACTTAGAGCACAATAAGCACATAACTCCCACTGACCTTATAATGGATCCAATTATCAAATGTGTTCTCCTTAAAGTGACAATCTCATTCTTTATATATTACAATCTTGATGCCTTTCAATGTTCGTAAATGAACTCCTTAAGTTCGCAAACTGTATGCTCCACCTTAGGAACTACAAACTTTTAGGTTGCTTTATTTAAAGCCTTGGCAAAATTTAGCTTTAAAATTTTTTAGCCTGATCTTTAGGGTTTCACTTGGTCTACAATGATGTGACAACAGAAATATATCTCATGCATCTTTGTGCAACATAGATGCTTACACATCCTGCGTGACTAATATTCAACTCTAAGAGTTCGAATCAGTATAGTCTCCTGACAAACATCAGAATTAGAAGACACATGAATCTTACATTCATGTTCCTCTGTAAAGTCAGATGCAGGTTCAAAATATGGTATTGAGATCAATCATTTCCTTTGGTTGTGGCTTTTCATCATCAAAAGATAACGCATATATGGAAATGACACAACAAAATGTATCTTAATAATAACTTTGTGGAGTTCACAACTCCCACTCTTTAAGTTATTCTCTAAATGGATTGCATTGTCAGACTCAGTAATTCTAGTGTCACATAATCAGAAAACAAAATCTAGAATCTTTTTAACCAATATAATAACCAACAAAATTGCCGCTAATAGTTTTCTTATCAAATTTTCTTGACTTTGGGTTATATCTCTTTTGCCTTACCTTATAACCCTAAACACAGAAAGCGGCATAAAATCGGCTTAATGTCTGACTATAACTTGGGATGCATTTAGGAACTGGTCTTGCTTGGAGATTAACTTTGAATGTGAATTACAGTTTTAATTTCACTCCACCCGAATTTTAAAGATTTGAAGCGATAAACATAAATCGTATTTGATCAGAATGTACGATTGACTGCAACTGTAATCTCATTCTGTTTCAATATTCCAAGCACCGTACACTAGGCGTCAATATATAATCCTATAGTGTACTTAATCGAAAACCGGTATATGATTTCGCCTAGCTTCATTATACCGAACATAATATTCATCACTACTGTCTGATCATTGCCTCAAGCAGCGCAGCGGAATTAATCAGAATGCTTAAGGCCTCTACAAGATCAAATCTTTTACTCCATATGACCTACATCGAAATGGTCGTTAGTAAAGTGATGAAACACTTATATCCACTAAATACAATATGTGAAAATGATCTACAAATGTCGGTATACATAAGTTCCTAATTATTTCAATATCTATTAATCGTGTCTTTAATATTAGCAGCAAGATATCCCTTAATACAATCTCTTCATGTGCCTCGAAATATCCCTAACCCATGCCACAACTTAATAGATTTCTTATATATCCTATCATAATCAAAATCTATAGTCACATCATTCACTATTGAAGAAAATTTGTTCAATATTGGGGTACAAATCTACTGTATATCCATTATGCAAAACGCAAGAATCAATATATATATATATATATATGTTGTTACTAATTAGAAATACTTTTCTGTTATCAAGATGAAAAGTATCAATCGACAGTAATTTCAAAACTGTCTACGAAATGTAACAACGAATTGACTATATTTTCAGTATGGATTCTAACTTTATAACCCCAATTCACAACAATTTTCCCTTATTCGATCTCGGGTTGCTTATGGCTTTATCAGTAATAGCACCGGTATCGAAACACCAATAGTTAGAAGGCATATCTTCTAGATTGGATTCAAAATAAAAACTAACAAAATGCCTTTTGCACATCTCAATCTAGAGGACTCTTGCAATCTACCTCTTGTGCCCAGGATTATTACAGAAGTAGCACACATTGATATTTAGAGATGTTGGTGAAACTAGAATGGGAAATAGACTTGACAATTTCTTCTTCTAAAATGACCTTTTATTGATACCTCTTAATAATATTCCCTTTTGGCAGTAATATTTGGCATATGTCATCATTATGGCTAAATGAGATCTGTTAACCCGAAAGATCTCCCATTCTTGAATGACAATATCAATTTTGATATTAAAATGTCATACTTCCTTCTGCATTAAATGAGATCTGTAAAACTGGAAGATCTCCAATTCTCTATCCCAGAAGGAAGTAGTACTGAATCTGCCATATATGGAAGCAAAATCCTATATCAACCTTTATCCATCTTATGCGAACTATTTTCTAATGGCATTCATAAATACTTCTTGGTTTTCATTAATTGGAACACTTTCTCTGATGTACTCATTAATGACATGTCCTTATAATCAGAGGATTCTCACTTAAGTGTTCCCGAAATTCCAAATATATTGTCCTCAAAGAGCTCACATTATTCGGCATAATAGATAGATTTACTCTCGGGACTACTTTCTAGTTCAATATGTCTCTAACCATAGAGAATAATTCATACTATCTATCTAATTTGATCCTATTAGAGATTTGATATGTGATAGTTGCACAATATGGAGGCTAGTGGAATAATTCAAATAATATCAAAATTTATTCCACAATACACTACAGAGGATAAGACAAAACTAGTTGAATACAACCTGAATGATCGCCCACCGACAGGGTAGGAAGACCGTGTCATATCCCAACCAGAATCCTCCCAATCCCAAGCATCTCTAAAAGCAACTAACAATCCGACAGGGAGAGACTAGCCACTTCTAGAGACCTCAGTAAATTTATGCAACTGCAACTATCACTATGCATTGCCTTATTATTATATCCTTAAAATTATCAGAATAAATCGTCAAAAAATCTTCATGACTATTCCTGCGACAGGCAAGTACTAGTCAATCCAATTAATGATTTATAATTTTAAGAATATTCACAAAATTAATTGATCAAAATTAATTACATCCAAAATATGCAATTCCTGAAGCATATGTAGTAATTTTAAATCTAATATTAATTAATTAAATTAACTTCACATAAATGTGAATATTCAAATAATAAGGCAATTTTTATTTTAGAGAGTTTATTTGTTTAAATAAATTATTAATGAATGGGTAAACCTTAATCCAAAATGGCTCAACAAAATACCCAAATAATTTATTTAAACTTATTTAATTAGGCCAATTATCAATAATTTATGGGCATGTGTATATTTTCAAATTTTAAGTGAATTGAGAATTAAATGAGTAATTAAATTTCTAGAAATTACTCCAAAATTAATTCCTCCAAAAATTCACTTATATCACATTAATTTTGGGCTTAATAACTAATTATGACTATTAAATAAAATTTGGCTTATGCCCAAAATTGTCCAAAAATAATTAACCAAATGCCCCATAATTAATTAATCAAAATGGCCAATTAAACATTAATCCAAAATGGCCTATTAAATAATTATGCAAAATGGCCTATAATCAATTTAATTTAATAGCCAAATAAAATTAATTAAGCAACATGACCTCTAAATTAATTAAGCAAAATGGCCTTAAAGTTAATTAGTTTTAATTGCCCAAAATTAATTTAATACTAAATGGTCATTTAAAAATAATTAAATAAATAAATGCCCATAATATGAAATTATGAGGGCCTAAATTAAATAAATATTTATGGGCCAATTAATTTAAAACATTTGGTCTTTTATTATCTAAAATTGGTGATCCAAAAATATATCAAAATTAATAACCCAATTTAAATAAATAACCTATGGCCCAAATAAACAAAATTCTCAAAACCCAAAAAAATCCAGCAGTAATGATCAAACCAAAAGTAAACACCCAAAAAAGCAACCCAACAATTGAAAAAAAAACTGGCCCATCATATGAGGCCAAACGAAATGGGAAAAAAATGCCCAGAAATGGGTCATTTTTTTTTTAATTAATAAAGGGGCTGTCACGCCCCTTAACTCATCTGTCGGGCGCGTGAAACGCCTCCTTCTTCACCCGTTTTCTGCAACGGGTTTCGCCAAAATTCGGGTCTTTTGATCCGAACCGCCTGGAAATGCCTCGTTTTGGCTCGTTTTTGGCTCTTTTTTCTTGTATCTTTCATGCTTAAGCTTCCAACAACAACAAAATTACAATTTGAAGTCAAAAAAATGCATGAAAACGTGATGGGTTTAAAAAATCCGAAAGTGCAAAAGCTCAAAATAGAGCTTTAATGGCTTCTCTCATTCAACCAATAGTAGTTAATGACTCTTTGGGTGAGTGGGCTCTGATGCCAATTGTTAGAATTTATTAAAACCTCACCAAGTCACTAACACGAAATTAAACGCGATAAAAAACTGACCTGGATGCGGGCGAGAGCTCAATCCCGCTATATCATATTATCACGTTGTTGAAGCCCTCTCCGATAGCGTTCCATTGACTGTCTTCGGACCTGAAACGGAGATAAAATGAGAGAGTGAGAGAGAGGTAGAGAGAGAGGGAGAAACTACTCTCATCCCTCTTCAACGAAAGTTATGAAACTTAATGGGCCAGCCTCATATATATAGAGGTTGAGAGTAGGGACCTCCCTCCATGGGATTCATGTACAAACCCATCCCATTATAGGTTTATACACATATATTATATATTTAATATAATTAATTATGGGTCACACTTTATACATAATTATGCTACTAATTAAATATTATATGATGTCAATTACACTTAATTAGTCCACATTAATGGAGTTAATCCAACAAATAGGTCTGCTGTGTGTCCAAGAAAATGCAAATGACAGACCTACCATGTTGGATGTCTCTCTAATGCTGAGAAATGAAACCACAGTAATGGCGGCTCCAAATAGGCCTACTTTCTCGACAAAAAGGAAGGACGACAAGGAAAAGAGATCTGAATTGCAATCAGAAATATGTTCAGTTGATGATTCTACAATTTCAGAAGTGGTTGCTCGGTAAGAGTGTAGGCTTTGCAAGACGAATTTCATTAATAGAGTTTGTTCCAGTCTCTTTTATCCTCAAAGGACTATATATGGTGTTTACACACTACATATTTCCCTTTCTCCATATTGAAGGTCTCTATGGTAATGTATATATATATATATATATATGTATGTATACTATTACGATCCCACATCGACTTCACAAGCAATTGTGGAGAGACATTTAAGCTTGAGGGGTTCTCTTACCTACTAGACCGGTCTTTTGGGTTAGGCTCTCTCTTTGGGTTTGAGTACCTAACATTGGTGCTTTCGTTGAAAGTTGACGTAGCAAAGGGGGCGACCTACAAAAGGGCTACCTGGTGCTTGATAAGGTCCGCAATGAAGCCATCTAGAGTGGGCCACCGTGGAGTGGAAGGGGCGACCTAGAAAAGGGCTACTTGATGCCGAAAAGAGTTCGGAGTGAAAGCCATCTAGAGTGGGCCGCCGTGGATGTCGACTTCTCATGGGGTGGGCAATGTTATGATCCCACATCGACTCCACAATCCATTGTGGAGGGATATTTAAGCTTGAGGGTTCTCCTACCTACTAAATTGATCTTTTGGGTTAGGCTTTCTCTTTGGGCTTAAGTACCTAACATATACTGTAATTAAAACCAATATTGAAAAATGTAGTTCTTTCGCTTATAAGTAAAAACAATATGGCTTTCGAGGCACTGAATCTTGTCAGGTGGTATTTATCTTTACACTCAGAGCATGATTTCAAATTCTAACAAAGAAAAGGATAGGGATACCAAACTAATTAATTTGATGCTTAATTTAACACCTGAGAGTAGAATTCGCCATTTCCAATTTTCAACTGGTTCAACTGTTTTTCCCGCCACTTGCTGCACCAATTTAGCAGCTTTAATAGGAAATTTTATTGAGCTTAAAATAAAGAGATTGGTCTGATGGAAGCATAAGGTTTCTTATGCCAAGGCGAAGGGCCAACTTGGTTAGGGATGGCAATGAGTACCCTATAAACGGGTACCCGGTGCTATCCGACCCATTTAAGTAGGATTAGGGTAGTGTATAATCAGATTCGGGTAGGGTTCGGGTAGTAAAATTACTACTCGTCACGGGTTAGGGTAGGGTTCAGGTAGTTACCTTAGGGTACCCGCTACCTGAACCCGATTATAAATAATAATTAATTAATGCAATACTTATATTTTTTATATATCAATTATTTATTATTAATATTTTATTTAATTAAATTAAATCATTATATATTATAATTATGATTTTTAACTTTAATTTATTTTTATGAGTTAAATTAAATTTATTAATATAATGTTTTAATTAAGTTATTCTAAAATTAATTTTAATTTTAAATTTAAAAATCAAACTTTGACTTAATAAACGGGCAGTTAAACGGGTTCGGGTAGTTAAACGGGTATTTATATTTTATAAGGTTAAGGTTCGGGTAGCATAAATAAAAATAATCGGATAGTTAATCGGGTTAGGGTATTATTAAAGTTAATCAAATTCAGATTTGGGTATCTCAAATCTAACAGATATCCGACCCGTTTACATCCCTAAACTTGGTTACAATGCCTTTAAACCCTCCAAGGACGACAACTGTGTGCTTTCTCAAGCTGGTATTGGTAAGACGGTTATCGCCCTTTACTCCCGTGGATTTTCAATAGTCAACTAGCATCACTTTTGCCTCTATTGCTATATTCGGGCTTATGGGCTTTCTCCTGTAATAAGCTACCCGACAATTCTAAATATGATATGAATAAAATATAAAAAATGAGATGAGTTAAAAATATGAATACGATAAATTTTATACACTTTATTTATTACTACAGAGGAAAAAACTGACTTGAAGCCCACTTTTTTTTATTTCCACATAGATAAAAATCATTGACTTCAGGCCCATTGTTTTAATTTCCACCGATCCGGTAGTTGAGCACTGTTTAGTTGCATGGACTGCGAACTTAAGTCTGGCAACTTGGTACCTTGTCTTTTTATCTAGTAAACAATTAGGATGTCTTCACAGTATCATGTCGTGTTGGAATGTTAGATATTAAAGAAGAATAAAACTTAGTTACCAATGATTGGAGATCCTTAAACAACATTGTACCGCAATTAACATAATCAATAATGTTCACAGCTGCTAATGAAGTATTGGCTTAGTGGCAAGAAGAAGGTCTTAAGATTTTGAGGTCTCAGATTCGAGTCTCACTAAGTATGAGCTTGAATTAGTCTAGTTATTTACTAGTTCGTTTAGTTTGTTATAGATATTTACTAATTTACCTAATCATGGAATAAAATATGTTGATTGTAATTGTAACTTTTAATAAAAATGTACTATTAAAAAAAGAATAATGTTCACAGCTTAAGGAATAGGCACTAGTCAGCAGGAGAAACAGCAGTTATTGGTGATTGATGGGGACTATCATTGCAATCTAGAATGAAATTGTGGTGAGAGAAGTGCTTTATCGCTATATTTATAAAATTATCCTTTGTTGAGTAACACAATTGTTTTTTGCTTAAAATAGCTTTAACAGAAAAAAGAAACTGTAACATTAATGAATGCAAAATGTATAAATCATCTCCGGACAACAAAATTGTAGTTTTAGCCTGAGAAGATTCAGCAAAATTAGTTTAATCAGTTGTGAGCCACCTCCATGTTACTGGTTAGGGTTTCCACAAGGTCCTGAGAACTGATGAATAAAATGAATTTGATAGGTCTTTCAATACTTTCAAGAGAATAAAATCTGATCAAATCCAGAGAGCAGGAGAGATAATTTACCTTATGAAATCTGCAATCTGCGAGACACACAAAAAGATGCCAACACTAGCAATGCTTTTCTCTCATCCATTCGACAAATTAACGAGGATCAAGGGCCAAGCTTGGGTTTCATCATAATTTTCTAGATCTGGAAAACTAATCCGCTAACAAAGGATTCAAAGTTATTATACATGCTTCAGATTGTTTGAAGGGAAAAAAATAAAACTAATACTTCATCAAGTATCATGCATAGTTCAGTTCTATCAATGCAATATATCAAGGATGAAGTTTAATCCTTTTACATGCCATTTCTCAGTTCTGTCAGTGCAATACATCTAGGATGAAGTGATGTGCTCGCGAGGGAAAGCAGGAGTGTGGCTCAACGACAGGCCAGGATTCCCACGAAAAAAAAGGTATATATATATATAATATAAGATTTACAAATAATACTTTTTTTGTGTAAATCACAAGTATCTTCGTCCGATTGAATAGTCTGAGACTAATTATGCTTGGGGCTTAATCACAATTAAGACTTTTCACCCCTCTACAAAAATGTGTTTAGTAAAAGTCGAACCAGAGAATTTGTCCTACAAACTCATCCTATATTACCAATTGAGCCACAACCTATGGGTAGATTTACAAAGAGTACTTGTGCATGAGCATTTTAAACTCTTGAAGTTCACCAAAGCGTTTTTTTTAATTTTATTAATTTAAAATTTGAAAATAAATAAATAAAATTGTTAAAAGTTATGTCTGTTTGACATAACTTATCAGAAATTAGAAGATATGTCTTCTTTTGTCTAACAAGCATAATTTGTCTAAAGCGATGCCTTTTGCACAAGACATATCCATTCGAAAAGTGTTATTTGGCCATTATAAATATGTGATTTTTGGTGCTTAAATGTTTCATAATTTCATACTTGTTTTGGGAAAGTTTATGAGATTCTTATGTAATCTCAAAAACTTTTAAAAAAAGTGATTATAGTTCACGCCTCAAAATCATTTATTATTTTTTATTTTTCTAACACCATTTGTATGTAAAAAAGAAACAATTATTACTTGGTAACGATGATGACATCAACATTTGATGTTTGGTCTAACAATTTTTATCATTTTTTAAAAGAGATTACGTCTAAAATTTGAATTTTCTTTTTCTTTGTATCTCTTGATGAACCAATCAAACCAAAAATACAATGAGATAGAGCATAATATGCCTAACATTTCACATATTCCTCAATATACGAGATAAACTAAAACTGTTTATCAGACATCAAGATTCTTGCCCAGTTTCTCATTACCTAAAATTCACAAACAACAAACAACAATGGAAAGACAGTATTCAAAAAATTTATCACCTTAAATACTAAATAGATGTTTTAGTTTTTGTCAAATCTATATATAATTTTTGTTAAAATTTTAATTAGTGTTATTTTCATGTACTTTGGTATTATTTTTTGTATTATTTTTTTTATTAGAGGGGAAATCTTTAATAATTTGGGATAAAAATGCAATTATTTGGATTCAAATATAAGTTTTATAATATATCACAATTCTTCCTTAACCACTCGATCAAAAAATTATTGACTTATTTTTTGTATTATATTACTAAATTGTGTTCAAAATTATTAAATCTATACCGAACTTAGAATACGAGCATGACCAAACAATTTCGTGTTAGATGGATTTCACTGGGACACGGAAGTGAACTCTCATACTACGAAACTGAACAAAAGCTATATGTCTGTATCTGTCCAGTTACTTGGGAAATTGGGATGTTATTTAGGTGGGTTTGGTATGTAAATATCGGATAAAGCTAATTTCTATAGTCATTAATTACTAATTCAATCAGTTTACGTATCTCAAAGCATTGAAAGGATACTCTGATGTTACTATTCTATGCTTGGACCTTATTGAAGGTCATACCAATCGTCCAAGCTAATAAATTTTTCTCTTCGAAAATTCAAATGCACTAAGATTCCAATAACATGCATTTCGCTGAAAAAAAGTACCGGTTTTTTTCATTTATCTTTTAAAAAAATAATATAATTTTAGTTAAAATTTATAATTACAATTATTTAACGAAATAAAATACTTATTTTATAAAAACATTTATAATAAAAAGATTTCAAAAAATTAAAACAATATTTCGATAATATTTTACTTAATAAAATAAAAACTATTTTTGATATACTCAATTTTAAAAAATAGTAATCATAATCCCAACCTATAAGCTATAATAAAAGACAATACAAAATAATGAATTGTAATATAATAATTAATATATATTTTTATATAACAAAGATGAGCATGTGTCGATTTTATATGGTAAATTTCGTTGAAATTTCCAAAGTGAAATGATGTGAAAGCTGTTAAGGTCTCTCAGTTGATGCTTTACGGACAGATATGTGAAAGCCTGTCAACGTTTTTCTGTCTTTCTACTCTTGCTTATTCTGTCAAGTAAAGCTTACATTTAAAACAAGATCGAAGCTCTAGCAGAGTATCGCCCCTGCAAATTTCCTCCATGGAGCCTAAATTTATCATAGTCCTTCTCCATGTCCTTCCCTTTTCGGGATTGCCTCCGTCAAGAGCAGAAACCTGGATTCAATCTGGTTACTGGCTAAAACAATTCACAAACACCATTAAAGAAAACAATGAACCTCAAGAAGAGGTACAAAAGAAGAAAAGAATAAGAGAAAGAAACTGAATTTGATTCTGAAATTTTTATTTTCTTTAATGAAAAACTTGTTTACAAAGATAGAATGTTTGCCATTTATTACGAGAGGACTCATCACCTAACCATCAGTTAAGTTAGTTATGTAACCGATATAACTAACTTAACTGATGATAGTTCCATTCAGTTATCATTTCCCTGTAAGCAAAACCCCTTCTGACTCTCCAAGCTTCTACTATCATTCCCCTGTAAACCAAGCCCCTTCTGATGTGTGATATCTGCTGGATTAAGAACTGTTAGTTTGGCTCTTAGTCGAGCAAAACTAGAGACTGATAAAGGCTTGGTTAGAACATCTGCAAGTTGGTCATATGCTGGTATATGGCTAACTGTGAAGAGCTTTTGTAGAACCTTTTCTCACACAAAGAACATATCCAGCTCCATATGTTTAGTCCTCACATGTTGAACTGGATTGGCTGCTAATGCCACAGTAGAAAGATTATCACACCAGACTTGAGGTCTAACAGGTAGTGTGACACCAATCTCAGCTAACAATGATTGAATCCAGGTGATCTCAGCAATGAGATTAGCAAGACTCCTAAATTCTGCTTCTATGCTTGACCTGGACACAGTGTTTTGCTTCTTAGAACTCCAAGAAACCAGATTTGAACCCAAAAACACACAATATCCAGAAACAGATCTTCTATCATCTGGATCACTAGCCCAATCGGCATCTGAAAAACATGTTAAGCTAAGAATTGGAGATGATTTTAACATGATGCCATGAGATAGGGTTCCACAAAGGTATCTGAAAATACGTTTAACAGCTCTCCAGTGTGTATCAAGAGGCTGATGCATGAACTGAGATACCTTGCTCACTGAATATGCTATTTCAGGTCGTGTCACTGTAACATATTGCAATGCTCCCACTGCACTTCTATACTGCTGCACATCCTCAACAGGAGACCCATCATAGGCTGAGAGTTTTAGGAAGCTCACCATAGGTGTAGGCAAGGGCCTTGCATCTTGCATTTTGAACTTGGTTAACAAATCTTTGATATATTTTGACAGATTAAGAAGAATTCCATTAGGCAGCTTCATTACTTCAATGCCAAGAAAATAGCTCAGGGAACCAAGGTCTTTAAGTGAGAAAGTGGCATTTAGACTATGCACAAGCTTGTCTATATCCTTATTTGAGCTACCAGTGATGATTATATCATCAACATACACGAACACATAGAGGCTTGTAGAGTCTGTCTGCTTAACAAACAAAGATTGATCAGATTTAGATGAGACAAAACCCTGCTGGCAGAGAAAAGATTTGAGCTTATCATACCAGGCTCTTGGAGCCTGTTTTAAGCCATAAAGTGCCTTATGCAGCTTACATACCAAATTCTGGTTACTGTTATGGACTTCAAAACCAGGTGGCTGTTGCATATATACCTCCTCATGTAAAGTGCCATTCAAGAAGGCATTGTTTACGTCAACTTGTCTTAGTGACCAACCTCTAGACAAGGTAATAGTAAGGATGATTCTAATTGTAACTGGTTTTACCACAGGGCTGAAAGTTTCACCAAAGTCTATTCCAGGCTGCTGAAGGTACCCTTTAGCAACTAATCGAGCCTTGTACCTTGATACAGAACCATCTGAGTTCCTTTTTAGCTTAAAAACCCACTTGCATCCTACTACAGATCTGTCACTTGGACAAGGTACCAAGGACCAGGTGTGATTTGTCATCAATGCATTATACTCATCTTGTACTGCCTCTGTCCACTTTTTGTGTTGAAAAGCTTGTGCTACTGTGGTTGGTTCTTGATTATCAAGATCAATCAAATAAGCCTTTGGTTGAAAAATGCCATTCTTGGATCTAGTTGTCATAGGATGCTGGTTACTTGTAGAGTAATGTTGTGGTGTTAACATAGAGTTTTGATTGTTATTCTGCTCAAGAGACTGAGATGGATTAGAATTGTCAGATTGTGGAGAAAGAGAATCAAGTGATACTGGATTTGATTGTGTTTGGGTAGGAGAAAACATATCCTGAGAAATATTAGGATTTTCAGACTGTAGAAAAGGAGAATAAGGTGATATTGGATTTGATTGTGTTTGGGATGAATTTTGGACAGCTAAGAAAGGTGGAAACAACATAGATGACTTAGAATTTGTTTTAGAAGAACTTTTGTTATAGAACAGATCAAGATATGGAAATTTAGACTCATCAAACACAACATGTCGAGATATAAACAGACGATGGTTTCTATCTAGACATTTATAACCTTCATGAGTAGGACTATAGCCTAAGAATACACAAGGTGATGATCTGAATTCCATTTTATGATGATTATAGGGCCTAAGGTAAGGAAAACACAAGCATCCAAAAACTTTAAAGAAGGAGTAATCTGGTGGTACCTTGTGCAGGATCTCAAAAGGTGACTTTGATTGAAGAACCATACTAGGCAACCTGTTAATAAGAAACACTGCAGCAGAAAAGGCTTTAGACCAATATTTAAAAGGTAAAGAGGCTTGTGAGAGTAAGGTCAAGCCTGTTTCAACAATGTGTCTGTGCTTTCTTTCTACAACTCCATTTTGCTCAGAAGTATGAGGACAAGAATGCCTAAAAATTATGCCTTCTGAGTTAAGAAAAGAAGAAAAGCTCCTAAACTCTCCTCCCCAATCTGTTTGGAAGACTTTAATGGAAGTTGAAAACTGTTTCTCAACTACTTTCTTAAAATGAATAAAAGAAGATAGTGCTTCACTTTTGGACTTCAAGAAATAGATCCATGTATACCTAGAGAAAACATTTACAAAAGAAACGTAATATTGGAAACCATCACCAGATAAAAAAGGTGCTGGTCCCCAAAGATCGGCTTCTATGAGTGTAAGTGGAGTATCATAAGAAGTTTTAGACAACTGAAAAGGTAATTTGTGGCTCTTGGCCTGTTGATAATGAGAACATATGTATGTTTTATTGATTTTGCTCGAGATATTACAATTGGATAAGATTTTTGAAACAATAGTAGAGTGTGGGTGGCCTAATCGTCTATGCCATAGGACAAAGGTATTTACAGAAGGAACAATATCATCTACTGAATTTGGAACTGAATTAGGAATTGAAGAAACTTGTGACACTAGTGCTGCTTTCTGATTTTGAGTGTTGGCTGCAGTGGTCTTATTAATAGCCAGATCGAACTTGTATAATCCTCCCTCAAGTGTCCCTTTTAGAAGAATTTCCCTGGTAACATGATCCTTCACAAAACACACATCAGAATGAAATTCAAAGAATACTTTGTTGTCTTTACAGAATTGTGAAACTGAAAGTAAGTTTTTGGTGATTTGTGGAACATGAAGGATGTTATTAAGTTGAAGTGATTTAGACTGAGTTTTAACAAAGGAAGAACCAATACCTGCTATGTTAACACCAATACCATTCCCCATGTGGAGTTTTCCAGTACCTTGATACTCAGACCCAATGTTAAGATTCTCCAATGTATTTGTCACATGATTAGTTGCTCCAGAATCTGAATACCATGAGGAATCCAATATGGAACTTGGTGTGGCTATCATAGCTTCTGCAAGATTAAGTTGTTGTGAAGCAAGATTGCTGTTGGTGTTTGGATTAGTAAATCTTGAGTTAGAAGCTGACTCTCCAGGATCAGGATTGAAGGATATATCAAACCTATGATAGCATCTGTGTACTGTATACCCAACTTTGCCACATAGTTGGCATTGTGGCCTAGAGCTGCTGCCACCCCTACCTCTAAACCTTCCTCTGCCTCTAAAGGCTCTTCTAGGATTGTAGGCTCGAAAGTTCTCAAAGGAACTTCTTTTCTGTTGCACAACCATGTTTGCAGAGGGGATTACTGCTTCTGTAAAGGAAGAATTTTGCAAGATTCTGGACTCAGTTGCAAATAACAGGGCTGATGTTGTTTTCCAGTTAGGCAACTCCTTTTGTGTTGATATAACAGCAACTATAGGGTCATATTCCTATCCTAACCCAGATAAAGCAGTATGAACAAGTTCATTATCATTCATCTTGCATCCACATGATTGTAAGGTGTCCCAAATTGACTTAACCTTCAAAAGATAATCTTTCATACTAAAAGAACCTTTCTTCACGTTCTGCAATTGTCTCTTGTATTGCATAATCTTGGCATTTGTCTGAGATGCAAAATATTCCTCAATTGCATCCCATAGTTCTTTAGTATTTTCACAGCCCACAAAACTTGGAAGAATCTGAGTACTAACAGAAGAAAGAATCCAAGAAACTAAGAGTTGATTTTGCCTATCATATGCTTGAAACTCAGGAGTGTTTCTTGCAGGAGTTTCTTGGCTTCCATCAATGTATCCTTTGAGCCCATATCCTCTGAGGGTTGCTACCACTTGCTGCCTCCATAGTAAGAAGTTATCATCTTCTAACTTCACTGTGATAACTTGTGAACCAGGATTGAACACCGAAAATGAATTTGAAGATGACTCTTTTAAAGTGGCCGAACTATTCTCCATTTTAAACTAGCTCTGATGCCATAAAACAATTCACAAACACCATTAAAGAAAACAATGAACCTCAAGAAGAGGAACAGAAGAAGAAAAGAATAAGAGAAAGAAACTGAATTTGATTCTGGAATTTTTATTTTCTTTAATGAAAAACTTGTTTACAAAGATAGAATGTTTGCTATTTATTACGAGAGGACTCATCACCTATCCATCAGTTAAGTTAGTTATGTAACTAATATAACTAACTTAACTGATGATAGTTCCATTCAGTTATCACTGGCTTACAGTATCAGGCAGTGATTTCCCCATTTCTGATATAAATTCTTCACTATTTACTCACCTTATTTGTGCTTTTGCAAACCTGAACTCCTCCTCCTATCAGCCCTCTATTGATTCTTCCGATGAGCAAGACTTCTCCGTTTTCTCAAACACTGTCAAGCAGAAAAACCCATCAATCATCACTCTTCAATCCATTGGAGGTGAAAATGCAAACAATTCGATCATAGCTTCAATGGTGAGCGATTCGTCCCACAGGAAAGCTTTTCTCAACTCCTCAATAACGATAGCTAGGTTATATGGCTTCCAGGGCTTGGACTTTAGCTGGACTTCAGCCGACAAAAGTTCTGATCTGAGCAATGTTGCTACTCTCTTCGAAGAATGGCCAGCTGCAATAGATTCAGAGGCGAGAAACTCTAACCAGTCTCAGTTGATATTGACTGCAGCAACCCCATACTAGCGATCGTCAACTTATCCAATCGATCCATTGAGGAGAAACTTAGACTGGTTACATGTTATGGCTTTTGACTTCTATAATCCAAATCAGGAACAGTTTTTTACCGGGGCTCATGCAGCTTTTTATGACCCAGCCAGTAATTTTAGTGCAAATTTTGGTATTGAGTCCTGGATTCAGGGACGATTACCGGCCAATAAGTTGGTTTTGGGCTTGCCTTTCTTTGGCAAAGCGTGGACACTTGTGAACGCCAAGGATAACACCATTGGCGCACCAGCATCAGGGCCAGCTTATTCAGATGGGATAATGATCTACAAAGATGTCAAGGA
This sequence comes from Heritiera littoralis, assembly GCA_031772115.1. NCBI lineage: Eukaryota > Viridiplantae > Streptophyta > Magnoliopsida > Malvales > Malvaceae > Heritiera > Heritiera littoralis. Next base: position 2,132,438 of record JAPDPK010000003.1, read on the forward strand.
TGAAATTCAAAAAAAATAGAGCCCATTCAAAGTATAATGCTACGTATGTAGTGAATTACTGCAGTATTGGAGCGAACTGGACTGGTTTTGATGATGTTGAGGCTGTCAAAAAAAAAGTTCCCTATGCCAAGGAGAAGTTGCAGGGTTACTTTGTCTGGCGAGTTGAGTACAATGACAACTGGGTGCTTTCTCAAGCTGGTATGTTGACTCTTACCTACCAATTCAATTTCCTTCTGCATAAGTATTAAGAATTCAGTGTCTTGATAGGAAAATAACTCGAGCTTAAAACTTTTAATTGAAATCATATTCAACAACCTGAGTTAACGTAGCTGCCAACATGTTGTTTTAAGAAACCGAACAGTTTTAGAAAATAATTTAATTAAGAAAGATAAAATCAATAAAAATCCAAGACATAAACATCATAGAAATGACACTGTTTTTAGAGAATGTTCCTGATGTGCCTCGTTCAATATTTTTTTGTCAGCAGCATCATCTTATGACAACGGTGACAATAAGTTGTTGCTGATTAGTAGTTTGATTCCAATCGTTGTGGTCTTAATTTTGGTTGTCGCACTGACATACTACATGCGAAGGGTACTAAAGATGATCAGGAAGACGAAGACGGAAGGTAATTCTTTTGATTTAACACTTAGCAGCATCATTTACTGTATTTTTTCCAAGCAGGAATGTATTTCAAAAAAAAATGAGATCAACACAAAACTAAATTACACACATAAAAACCAAGATTTAACATACTTTGATTTAGGTGATTACATCACAAACAAGAAAAAAATTCATTATAAACTCTAGAGATTGCAAAGTGTGAAAAATACCCCAAAACAAACTTAGTTTCTTGTTTAATAGTGTTTAATTCAGTATTTTCTCCAACTTTTATCATATCTATATAAACTCAATTATCACAGAGATCATATAGTAATTATATCTCTCTTTTTTTTATGTTAATTTTAATCAAAATGTTAATACTCATTCTTTTCTCTTTTTTTTTTTTGGTGCAGAATGTTAATACTCACTCTATTTATAGAGCTTCATTATTTGATCTTCTAGTTAATCATTAAATATATTTATTTCTATATAAACTTACTTGCCAAATAACTCTTTAATCAATAGAATTTTACCATAATCCAAGTTGATTCTCAATAAATTTTGAGTCAATATCTAATGATCTTTACCTTAATTTAAATTCTTTCAAAACATTGGCTCTACATACAACTGATACTTTGGTGCAGCCAATGTTTCTTACATGTCTCTAATATCATAAACACAATCTACGACAACAAATTTGTTGAATCGAATCATCATGCTTTTTACATCACAATAATTCTCTAACCATAACTTTGATATCACTTGTTGGAGTTTTTTTTTTTAACAAAAACATATTCTACAAATGAATTAGACCATTGCGAAATTAAATGAAAAAAGTTGTTGTGCTTCTCAAATCGATTATGAAAAGGACTGAGTATAGAAAAGACCTAGCAGCACCCAATATCATTAACTAATAAAAATTCATATTAAAAACATCTTTTTCTTATCATTATTTATTACTGTTTTTCTCTATGTAAAATGCTTTTTTTTTTTTATTATTTCAAATGCTATTAACCAAAAGCTTTTTCAGCACTCTTTTTGGTTGGTTAATAGAGATGGTACTGATAGCTAGAAGTCCGAAGCACAAAGCAAAGCAGAAGGCAGCAGCTAGAGATTTTCACAGTGATGTTCCTAATCTGATAGTCTATAGTTTCTCTGATATTAAGGTAGCTACTGAGAGGTTCTCATTACGAAATAAGCTGGGGGAGGGTGGATATGGTCCTGTTTACAAGGTAATGGTAGACTCAACTAGCTAATTCTTGTAAAGTTTTGGAAATCACAATGCATTTTACCAGGACACTTTCTATGGATCGAGACATGGGAAAGATTGACAGGTTTTATGCGCTAACAGTAATTTCTCATTTGCCAGGGTGTATTATCGGATGGACAAGAAATGGCAATAAAAAAAACTTTCTAAGACATCCACACAAGGATTTGAGGAGTTCGAAAATGAGGTGATGCTTACAGCAAAACTACAGCATGTCAATCTTGTCAGACTTTAGGGACTCTGCACTGATAGAGAAGAACACATGCTGATCTACTAGTACATGCCAAATAAGAGTTTGGACTCCTACCTTTATGGTGATGATTTCCATTCTCCATTGAAATTTATGTGATTACTTTTTTGGTTATTCACTTGGGTTTATGTTTCACTAACTGCTCAAAATATACTGAGATGCAGATCTCATAAAACGGTTTATGTTGGATTGGAGAAAGCGTATCAAAATCATTGAGGGGTTACTCAAAGTCTTCTATATATTCAAGAATACTCCAAGTTGACAATTATTCATAAAGATTTAAAAGCTAGTAACATTTTATTAGATGAAGACATGAAACCTAAGATATCAGATTTTGGGATGGCTAGGATTTTTCCAAAAGACGAAGTTGAGCCAAACACACATCGAATTGTTAGCACATAGTAAGTGCATTCAAATGATAAAAGCTATCTTATCTAATAAAATGTTTATTGTTAAACATTTAGGTATTTTGTTGCAGTGGTTATGTTCCTCCTGAATATGTTAAAAATGGTATATACTCTGCCAAATCTAATGTATATAGTTTCAGAGTCCTACTTCAAATCATTAGTGAAAAGAAGAATGCATATTTGTACGGGTTACGTGAAAATCTAAATCTTCTCGATTTCGCAAGTTCCATTGCAGACATATCTCTACACCTTTTCTACTATATTGTGAAAATAGATTTGAGACAATGCTCAAATGAATCTCAGGCATATGAGCTGTGGACGGAGGGCAAAGGCATGGAATTCATGGACCCCTCACTGGATGACACAACTTCATCTCTCAAGCTATTGAGATGCATGCAAATAGCTCTGCTGTGTCCAGGAAAATGCAAATAACAGGCCTACCATGTTGGATGTCTCCAAAATGCCGAGAAACGAAACCACAGTAATGGCGACTCCAAAGAGGCCTGCTTTCTCGACAAAAACAAAGGACGATCAGGAAAAGAGATTAGAAATATGTTCAGTTGATGATTCTACAATTTCAGAAGTGGTTGCTCCGTGAGAATCAAGCCTTTGCCAGACAAAATTCATTAATAGACTTTGTTCCAGTCTCTTTCTCCTCAAAGGACTATATATGGTGTTTACACATTGCATATTTCCCTTTCTTCATATTAAAGGTCTCTATGGTAATATATATACGTATGTATAACATAATTAGAACCAATAATCTGCATTCAAATATTTCTGTCGCTTATTAATAAAAACAATATGGCTTTTGAGGCACGTGACAGTATTTATTTTTACAGTCATAGCATGATTTTGAACTCTAACAAAGAAAAGGATAGGGAAAACTTAACTAATTAATTTGATGCTTAATTTTACACCTGAAAGTAGAATCCGCCATTTCCAATTTTTGAAGTTAAACTGGTTCAACTTTGTTTCCAGCAACTTGCTGCAACAATTCAGCATCTTTAATAGAAAATTTTATACAGCCTAAAATAAAGAGATTGATCTGATGGAAGCATAAAGTTTCTTATGCCAAAGCGAAGGGGCAACTGCAACTTGGCTACCATGCGTTTAAACCCTCCAATGACGACAACTGAGTGCTTTCTCAGGCTGGTAAGATAGTTATCCCCCTATACCTTAATAGCCCCATTTTGGATACAGAATTTTCGATAGTCAGCTAACATCAGTTTTGCCTCTAAAGCTATATCCGGGCTTTCGAGGCTTCCTCGTGTGGAAAATAATCCAGATTTGACAATCTTAGATATAATAACTTTAAACACAACAAAAGAAAAACAGATTATAATATAGTAAAAATTATATATAAAAATGATAAAAATTAACAAGTGAAGTGTTCCAATAAAATAAAAAATGATAATATGCGACCATAAAAACAAATAGCGCTAGCATTCCATGGATTATTTTTATCGTGAGAGGTTTCCTAATGTTTTACAACAAAACTTTTGTATTAGTCATGTCACGTTACACATGGTTTTTATTTTTATATTCTTCTTTTTAAGGTCTTTTTTATCAAAACATTTTATTTATACTAAGAAAGATTTTTTTTCTTTTCACAAATTTATTTTTTATTTTCTTGAAATATATAAATTTTATTATTATTATTATTATTATTATTATTATTATTATTATATGTGATGCATTGATAGTGTATAGACTATACGCTGTCAATGCATTATAATCATGTTTGGTGCATAGTGTTAGCTTTAAATTGCTATATATATTTTGAAATGATAAAAACTTAAGTAAGCTTTAATGTTTTAATTCATATTGTAAATTTGCCTTATCACACATGATTTTCTCAATCCATTTTTAAGTGATCATATCAAACATTAAGACCATGATTTAATTACATATCCTTATTGGTCTTAATACTTTATAAATGTTTTGAATATTTTAGAAAATCACTTGATGAATTTTTGGACCATGTTTTCATCAGAGAAAGTCAAGAAAAACTCCCACAAAAATGCCAAAATGTTTTGGGTTGAATTAGGATCAAAGACCACATCATTTCTAACCCAAAAAGTGCAGGAAATAGCTTTCTGGAGGCATGGGATCGATCCCCTAAGGGAAGGGATCGATCCCTTCAAGGCAGAATGATCCTCAAGCCCAGATTTAACATCCTGGAAGCTTGGGATCGATCCCCTATGGAAAGGGATCGATCCCTTTGCCCGAAAATAGCCTATAACGGCTAGTTTTTGTGAGACAACGATCATATTCAAGTTTTGGCTCCACCTAACGGCTAGAATACATCCAATGGACTATAAATAGAGGCTTAAAAGCTAAAGAAGAGAAGAGGAACTGCTCAGAAATTCTATTCATCATCTTCTTCATTTTCCTCAAGCCTCATCAACAAATCAAGAGCTACAAAGTCTTCATCTTCCATCATTCTCATATTCTTTGTATAGAGTAGCACAAATCTTGTATAGGCTTTTTCCTTGTGCTTAAACATTGTAATCACTTGCCTACTTAGAGGCCTTCTTTGAGTACACTTCTTGTAAACTCACTCATTCCATGTAAAAGGAGAGGTTTCTCTTAAGCCTTAGAAAAAGAGGGAGGTTTCTCTTGAGCCTAGAAAAAGAGGGAGAAGAGGTTTCTCTTGAGCCTAGAAAAAGAGGAAGGTTACTCTTGAGCCTAAGAAAAAGAGGGATTGTAATCACAAATTCAAGATAGTGGATTTGGAGAAAATCCTTGGAAGCGTCTCAAGGTAAAGGACGTAGGCAAGGTTGCCGAACCTCTATAAATCGATTGCGTACATTTCTTTATCCTTACTCTCTTTACTTATTTGCAATTATATTTGTGTTTATTGTTTTGAATTTATATTGCACAATTGAGTAGCCTAAAGAACTTAGAAAATATCAATATAGGCTAGAGAATTTAGAGGAACCGAAAAACGGACTTAAAGTTAGCGAAAAACCGATTCACCCCCCTCTCGGTATAGCATATAGAGCAAACAATTGGTATCAGAGCTTGGGCTCGAGATTGATTTAGACTAACCTCTATCGAGCAAAACGATCATAAATGGCTCACTTGAATGTAGGCACACCCCTAGGAGAAGAGGGACACTCATTAGTTAGACCTCCACTCTTCAATGGTGAAAATTACTCTTATTGAAAAATTAGGATGATGTTATTTGTGCAATCCAATGATTATGAAGTGTGGAGAGTAATAGTTAATGGCCCTAGAATCCCAATAAAGAAAGTAGATGGAAAAGATGTCCCTAAGAGTGAAGATGAGTGGGACACCAATGACATGAGATTGGCACAATTGAATGCCAAGGCTATGCACACCCTCTTTTGTGCATTAGTTCCCAATGAGTATAATAGAGTATCCTTATGTGAGAATGCTAAACAAATATGGGATAAACTAGCCATCACACATGAAGGGACAAATCAAGTTAGAGAGACCAAAGTAGGAATGCTCACACATGATTATGAGCTATTTAGGATGAAAGAAAATGAGTCCAGTAGCGAAATGTTCACTAGATTTAATGATATAATTAATGGACTTAAGGCTCTAGGCAAGGCTTATTCCAATGTTGAAATCGTAAAGAAAATTTTGAATAGCTTGCCTAAGTCATGGGAGGCAAAGGTAACCGCAATAGAAGAGTCTAAGGATCCAAATACCTTGTCTCTAGATGAGCTTATGGGCTCCCTACTTACATATGAAATGAAAATGAAAAGAAATGAAGTGCCTTCAAAGAAAGTAGGGGTAGCACTTAAATCTTCCACTCATGAGCTCATTGAAGATAATAGTGAAGAAAGTGGAAATGAAGAAGAAAAGGAAATGGCAATATTTGCCAAAAGATTCAATAGGTTCATGAGAATGAATGAGAGAGAGCAAAATAGGAGACATCATAGGGAAGAGTCAAGTAGAAGAGAAAAAGACCCCTTAGTGTGTTATGAGTGTAATGAACCGGGTCATACTAAGTTAGATTGCCCCTTACTTAGGAAGGAAAAGGATAGGAAACCTAAGAAGAAAGCATTTGTGGCTGCATTGAGTGATAGTGATAGCTCCGATGAGGAAAATGTAGATGAAAAGGTAGCCTACTTATGCTTTATGGCCATTAGTGATGATGAGGGTAGTAGTAGCTCTAGTGAAAATAATGATTTTACATTTGATGAGCTACAAAATGCTTTTAATGAATTAGCAAATGAATTTCAATGCATGAATTCTAAATATGAGAAAATCATTGCTAATTTGAAAATAGAAAAGGAAACCTTGACCAATGTTAAGCTAGAATTAGAGAAGAAACTAGAAGAGGCCAACTTAGAAATAAATGAGTTAAATAAAAAGAATACAAATTTGCATAACTCATTCTCTAGGTTCTATATGGGTCAACAAAAATTAGATCACATGCTTGAGACCCAAAGAGCTTTCTTTGACAAAGATGGGTTAGGATATAATGCAATACAAAAAGAAACCCATCTAAAGAATTTCCTAGTGAGCAAAAATACTATGCATGATTTATCTTTTACATGCTCACTATGCAATAGAATAGGACACTCTTCACAAGCATGCACTTATAGAAAAACTACATTTAGAGGAAGAGTTGTTAGAAAAATGTGGGTGCCAAAGCATGCAATAAATAATGATGCTTTGTGCTTGAAATGGATCCCAAAAGGATCAAAAATTATTTGCACTAACTCTCATGGACCCAAGAAAATTTGGGTACCAAAGCGTGTTTGAAATTATTTGATGTAAGAGTGTTAGAGCATGAGAATACAAAGAAACAAATTTGCATAACTCATTCTCTAGGTTCTGTATGGGTCAACAAAAATTAGATCACATGCTTGAGACCCAAAGAGCTTTCTTTGACAAAGATGGGTTAGGATATAATGCAATACAAAAAGAAACCCATCTAAAGAATTTCCTAGTGAGCAAAAATACTATGCATGATTTATCTTTTACATGCTCACTATGCAATAGAATAGGACACTCTTCACAAGCATGCACTTATAGAAAAACTACATTTAGAGGAAGAGTTGTTAGAAAAATGTGGGTGCCAAAGCATGCAATAAATAATGATGCTTTGTGCTTGAAATGGATCCCAAAAGGATCAAAAATTATTTGCACTAACTCTCATGGACCCAAGAAAATTTGGGTACCAAAGCGTGTTTGAAATTATTTGATGTAAGAGTGTTAGAGCATGAGAATACAAAGAAACAATGGAGTTCAAATGCTCTACACACTCCCCATGGAGATTGCTTATGCCAATGAGAAAGAGGAAGGGCTTAAGAATCCATACTTGACAAGGTCAACAATAATTCTTCAAAGAATGGCACAAGGTGGATTCAACTATTCAATGCAAAGCATTCTCTAACAAAAGAGTTTTGTAAGCTTAAATCCTATCTCTTCAAAACTCATTTTTGCTAAAATTATTTATATGTTTTATTGAGGCACTTGGTTGATGATTCTTGATGCATTGTGAGTTGAATGATTGAACAAAAAGGCATGACAAAGATTTTTGATTGTTTGATTGTAGTACTTGATGCATTGAATGAAAAGCATGATTTGTGATTTTGAAATGATTATTGGATTTCTGCATTTTGAGCAAGTTTCCTATGTGTTGATAATGTATTTACTTGTCTCAAAATACCAAATATGTCATATATGCAAAATGCCATGTCATAAGCAATAATGAAGAACTTGTATGTTGGAAATCATGGCATGTTGTTCACAAGATGTATGATTTGATGATATATGTGCTTAAAACCTATGTGAACAAGTTTGTTTTGACATATTTGTGGTTTCCAATGCTTTAGTTTTGTCAAAATATGCTTAACTCTCAAAATGACATCCTTTGAGGCCAAAAATGCATTTTATTGTATAAATTCTTCCAAAATTGCAATATCTTTTGTAAAATGGTTTTTCATTCATGTTTTCCATTCATACAAGTCCAAAATCATGTTTTACAAATGTTTAAACCTTTACTTGGACTTAAAATACTCAAAAACGAAGTTTTGGCACCTCAAAGTTTGGATTTTCTGTCAAAAATCTGCAGATACAGGATGAGGGATCGATCCCTTAGCAAGCAGGATCGATCCTCCTTGAGCAGAATGCAGGAAATCTGCATTCTGGAGTTAAGGGATCGATCCCCCTCCTCTAGGGATCGATCCCCCCAAGCCAGAAAGGGCTTTTCTGCATTTTTTCAACCGAAATTGAGAAGAACTTTTCATTGTTTTGATACTTTCTCTCTTCTCAACTTAAAATTCATTGTTTTAACTCCTTTTTTATGAACTTTAAAATATGAAAAATCATTTTTCATTGATATCATGCCTCAACTCCATCAATTTGTATCATTTCCAACAAATGGTATCACTTTCAACAATCAAATATCATTTTTATTGAACTCACAAGTGCAAAATCATTCTTCTTGTTGAAAACATTCATGAATTGCATAAATCTTGAAATATATTTTCAATGAATGCTTAAACATAATTTTTAAGATTTATTTCAATGATTTATGGATATATTTGAGAATTTGATGAACTTGTGCATAATAAATATTTTTCATTCTTTTTGTTCATCTTAGTCAAGCATGCTTATAAGATTATGTCTCTTAGCTTGACTTATCTATTCCACACTACGTTTCATGATAATTATACATTTAGTGGAAGAATAATTAAAACTTGACCTTAAGGATTGATTTCAAATGTAAATTCAACAATTGGTATAAGATTATAATTTTCCTTGGCCTATAATTTGTGATGATAAATGGATCCTAAATGTTCAAATGCATGAAACTTTATCATCCATGTACTTAATTTTTTCTTATGACCAAATTATTAAAGAACTTGGACTTAAATGACAACACCAATATTCAAAGATAAATGCAAACTTGAACAAATGTACCTTGATTGATATCCATGCTTTTATTATTTGAATTTTTCCTTGCTCATAATTGGTTAAGATCTTGAATGGAAAATTGAGCATAGGATTCTTTAGTTTCATGGAAGAAAATGTGTTTGCTTGAATACCTTTATTGTTTGAATCTTCCATATGGTATAACTTTGTGAATATGAATATGAATTAATACTTTATGATAGTATGCTTATGTTTAATTAATCCTTATGCATATTTGATGATGTGTGATTGTGTTCTTGCATATTTAGAATGATTATTTTCTTGACATGAACACACTACACATAGATATTGGATTCATGCAAAATGCCTAAGTCAACCATTAGTAACAATTGGTATTTAGATTGAAATAACAATTAGTATCATTGGCAACCATATTTTCAATAATTGGTAAGCCAAATCTAAATTGCCAATTGGTATAAGCTTAAATTGATAATTCTTCTCATGCTCTTTAGTTTGAAATGACAAATAGAGAAGAATTCTCTTAGGATATTTTTGTATGAAACTCTTGTGTGCTAGAATTTGAAGTTAATTGCTATATGTTTTGATTCTATGCACACTCTTGCTTGAAAATGATTTATGAGCACATGCATATGATATGTTATATAATTTTAGCTCATAATCATGATGTATTGACATGCACCTTAGTTGGACTTTAGAGAACAATTGATACACTTAGGTGCTTAATAGGATTGAAATAAGAAAGTCATAGAGCTTAGTAGATATTTATACTCAACTTGCTTCATTTCTTACCAATTGTGAACTTCTTGCAAAATTATTTATAAACAATTGGTATAGGATCATAAGTCATGTTCTTTGCATGAATATTTCATACTCTTTATGAACAATTGACTTATTTATTTGTGCTATGAGTCCCATGTACTAACACATTTCTTGTTGAATGGAGCATATTCTTTTATCTCTTCTCACATAGCCATGATTTTAGGGGGAGCATATCTTTTTATTATTTTTCCTTCTTTTTGCTATGACAAAAAGGGGGAGAGATAAATATTAAAAGGGAAAGATATTAAGGGGGAGAGATAATGGGGGAGAAATAGTTTGAAAATTCATTTTCAAAACCCATGCTTATATTAAGGGGGAACTTTATAAAATACTGCTTTATTTGAGGGGGAGTATTTTATCAAAGAATTTTCAAAGCAAATTTACATTAAGTTTTGTCATATCAAAAAAGGGGAGATTGTTAGCTTTAAATTGCCATATATTTTTAAATGACAAAAACTTAAGTAAGCTTTAATGTTTTAATTCATATTGTAAATTTGCCTTATCACACATGATTTTCTCAATCCATTTTTAAGTGATCATATCAAACATTAAGACCATGATTTAATTACATATCCTTATTGGTCTTAATACTTTATAAATGTTTTGAATATTTTAGAAAATCACTTGATGAATTTTTGGACCATGTTTTCATCAGAGAAAGTCAAGAAAAACTCCCACAAAAATGCCAAAATGTTTTGGGTTGAATTAGGATCAAAGACCACATCATTTCTAACCCAAAAAGTGCAGGAAATAGCTTTCTGGAGGCATGGGATCGATCCCCTAAGGGAAGGGATAGATCCCTTCAAGGCAGAATGATCCTCAAGCCCAGATTTAACATCCTGGAAGCTTGGGATCGATCCCCTATGGAAAGGGATCGATCCCTTTGCCCGAAAATAGCCTATAACGGCTAGTTTTTGTGAGACAACGATCATATTCAACTTTTGGCTCCACCCAACGGTTAGAATACATCCAATGGACTATAAATAGAGGCTTAAAAGCTAAAGAAGAGAAGAGGAACTGCTCAGAAATTCTATTCATCATCTTCTTCATTTTCCTCAAGCCTCATCAACAAATCAAGAGTTACAAAGTCTTCATCTTCCATCATTCTCATATTCTTTGTATAGAGTAGCACAAATCTTGTATAGGCTTTTTCCTTGTGCTTAAACATTGTAATCACTTGCCTACTTAGAGGCCTTCTTTGATTACACTTCTTGTAAACTCACTCATTCCCTGTAAAAGGAGAGGTTTCCCTTAAGCCTTAGAAAAAGAGGGAGGTTTCTCTTGAGCCTAGAAAAAGAGGGAGAAGAGGTTTCTCTTGAGCCTAGAAAAAGAGGGATTGTAATCACAAATTCAAGATAGTGGATTTAGAGAAAATCCTTGGGAGCGTCTCAAGGTAGAGGACGTAGGCAAGGTTGCCGAACCTCTATAAATCGCTTGCGTACATTTCTTTATCCTTACTCTCTTTACTTATTTGCAATTATATTTGTGTTTATTGTTTTGAATTTATATTGCATAATTGAGTAGCCTAAAGAACTTAGAAAATATCAATATAGGCTATAGAATTTAGAGGAACTGAAAAACGGACTTAAAGTTAGCGAAAAACCGATTCACCCCCCTCTCGTTATAGCCTATAGAGCCAACACATAGGATAATGGATAAGATAGGATGATAATTATCCTATCTTATCTTTAGTGCACACATTAAGGAGATGATTGGATTGCAAGGAGGATTAGTCATCCTCCTAGTATAGGATAACTCAATCCTCTCCAAAATGTGAGGATTATTCCTAATCCCATAGGATTAGAAATAAATTCTCATATTTTATTATTTTATCCTTAACATTTATATTTAAAAATTAACTTAAACATTTAATAAAATAGTAAGGATCTTTAATTAGTTAATATAATTTTTTTCCTTCTTTTTAATTTTTTCTTTTTCTTTCTTTTTTTTTCTTGTTTTTGATTAAAGAAAAACTATAATTTTGATAATATAATATTTTCTTGTACACTTTTTTTAAAATTATTTTTAGAAAATAAATTTTCAAACATAAAAATTATGATAAAATATATTTTTTAACTAGTTTTTTCTTACATTTAAATTTTTATTTTTTCTTTTCTAATTCTTTTTCCTTTTGCCTGAAAAAAATGAAAGAAAAATGACTATTAACCATAAATTATTAGAAATTATATATTTTTTAATTCATCAAAATTAAATTATTAAATTTAACTTGTATTTTTCTTTTTTTTTGTTTTCTATATTTCCTTATAATTGAAAAAAAAAAGAAGATAAAGAAACCATAAAAATAAAGAAAAATATATAAGAACAATCTTTTGGAAATTTTAATGTAATTAAAAAATAAACTTATTTCCAAGAAAAAACTCAATTTTCTTAAAAAAATATATCTAATTTACAATAAAAAATTATTTTAAATTTAAATCATATAAAAGAAATAAAAAAAGGAAAAAATGAAAAAAATACAGACAATGCTTTTTATAAAAATTCATTTCTTAACAAAATAATTTTTTTGAAAAAGTAATATAAATTTTTTAGAAGTAATTTTTATCAAAAAATCAGCTAATAAATTGGACTATTAATTATAGTATTATAAATAATTTTTAAATTTTCACTTATATTTATAACAAAAAAAATTATAAATTTAAATTATGTTATTTTAAAAAAGAGTACTTAAAGAAATCATTTTATTTTATTTTTAATTTTACACATAACAAATATTGTGAAAGACATAAAAAATCATCATATCTTATTCTTAATCATTGTACACACCAAACATAAGATAGGATAATATAATCTAATCTTATCCTATCTATAATCTTATATTTTTTTGGTACAATATCCATATTCTTATATTATCTTATCTTATTCTCATCCTATGCACCAAGCATGACCTATAAGTTGACACTTTATTAATGAGCAAACTAAAAACATGTCAAGCCCTTGTAAGTAAATTGAAAAAAATTTATATGTATTTATTTTTAAAGGCTTGACACTTTTTTAATTTACTTATTAATGAAGTGTTAATTTCTGATGCACTGACAGTTTATAAACTCTATACATTATCAGTGCATCATTTATAAATCCTAATAATAATAAATCTTAACTTTTGTTAGATGTGGGTCATATAACGTATTACCACTTTGAATAAGTGACCTTAAATAAATATAATAATCATATGACCATGTCAAATAAGTCTTGACCTTTGAATTCACCAAAATAATATATCCAAAGAATACTTAATGATATGAAAAAGTCAATCATATGATTTTTTTCAATGATATGACTAGGTCAAGACTAATTTAAGATGGTCATATGATTATTATATTTAATGATATAACTAAGTCAATCATATGAATTTTTTTTTTTTGCCAAGAAGTCAATCACATGATCTTACTACAAAATATATTGAACTTCCGCAATGGTGCAGAGTGTCTAAGTTCTAGGTTGAAAAATCATATGATTTACTTAGTCACTTATTTAAGATAGACTGACCCACATGTAAAAAAGGTCAAGACTTATTATTATTAGAATTTATAAATGATATATTGATAGCGCATAGTTTTTATACATTGTCAATACACAAAAAGTTAACATTTTATTCATAAGTTTTTATGAGCAAATTTAAAAAATTTATTTATATTTATTTTTAAGGACTTGATATTTTTTTAATTTGTTTATTAATGAAGTGTCAATCTCTTATGCATTAACAATGTATATAGAGTCTATACACTATCAGTGTATCATATACAAACCCTTATTAGTATTACTTAATCATATGATTTTTCAACTTAGACACTTTGCACCATTGCATAAGTTCAATATATTATGTAGTAAAATAATCATATATTTATATTTAATGATACTAATTTTATATTTTTTTATGTATTTATAATACTTCTAATATATTTTATGTCTAATAATATTAAATTTAACTTAATCATGCATTTGTTTGTGTTATTAAAAACTTTGACCTTATTAATTATTATAACTTTCCATTACCACCCGTTACCCAAAATGAAACTGACAGACATTGACCCTTTGATACTGCTTTAAATGTTTTAAATTTTATAATTATAATTATTTAATAAAATAAAATATTTATACTATTGAAAACATTGTTAATAAAAAATTTTAAAAAAAATACAATGTTTGGGTAATATTCCTATTTAATAAAGTTAAAATACTTTCTTTCCTGATCAATTTATTGCAATAACATTTGATGATTAAGCTAGATTTGTTTTTATCTCTTTTTTTTGTTACAAGGATTTGTATTTATCATGTCATAACTCGCGGTACCTTACCTTTTGATTTGATATATGTTTAAATTTTAATCTAATAAATTTATTTTTTCAATAAATAAAGTTATTATAATTTATTTAATAAAGTAATTTCAATAAAAATAAAATTATTATAACATTATCTAATAAAGTTATTCTTATGATAAAATAATAAATAATAATATTATAATAAAATTATCATAATTTATTTAATAAAATTATTAGTTTAAAAAATTATAATATTTTAATAATTTTATAAAAAATAAAAAAAATTATTTTACATATGCATATATTATTTATAATTAAATTTAAAATTATTTATCATATTTTACAATACGATACTTAATATTAAATTTTTAAAATTAAAATTTCGATTTACAGTAAATATCTCAGCGTAACTGCGTAACAGCATGGAACGAACCCTTCCTTTGCTATAATATAATAGTAGCCATTCATTATGCTATGGTTAAACTTGACCAGCGAATAAACCAAGACTCACATGGCCATTGTAAAGCCACACGGGCTGGATCCACGTCTCACAAAGGTAAATATGGTGAATCATATGACACATCAATCTTATGATTTTTTTTATAATTACACATATTCTCATCTATTTTACGATCTGAGATTAATTTTATTCGTGTCGATAGTGGTAAGCAATAAAACCCTCTCAATAATGACGATTTCAGGATTCAGATCATGTTTAAAAGAAATTCATTTTTACTTCTTTCAGTCACTTGTTGATAATTATATGATTTTGTTTTAAAACACTCTACCTGCATTGAGAACGTTTAAAAATGATATAACAAAGTCTACCCGTGTTAGGCCAGGCCCAATAGCGTCAGAGATTACCACATGGCAAAGACTCACTGGTCCACATGTCCATCGGCGACAGAGGCAAAGCGCGTCACACCTGTCGCTGGGCGACAGGCTCTTTGTCCCACGTGGCATTCGGCGAAAGAGGTAGAGGTGTTTGATCATACATGTCGCCCCACGACAGACTCGCAGTCTGTCGCCTACAATCATAAGGCGACACATGGCACCCATATACCTATCGCCTGGCGACAGATCCACATCCCGTCGCCTATAGTCATATGACGACACGTGGCGCCTGACCTCGGCTCCCGCGAGCAACAGAACCCTGACGTCTTAGCGTACCACGTGGTGTGAGTCTCTCGCCTACGACAGGCTCCGAGTGCTTCCGATTTTCTAGGAATTTGTGTTATATTGAGACACAAACTCTTAGCAAGATGAGAGACTTATCCTTAAACAATTAACCTAGGATGCTGGCCTATAAATAGGCCCCCAGGTACAACTTTATTCTCTAATTTTTTGACTACTGGCTTTTACGCTTCCCAATACTGAAGACCTTTTTGCTAACTTAAGCATCAGAGTGTCTACGCAAGGAACCACCCCTACGTCTCTCTGACTTTTCTTGTTTTACAGAAGCTTCTTGGAGACACGTGAAGACTAAGTACGAATATCTACGTCAGCATACTTTTATTATTGTTTTGTGCAACAACAATTGGCGCCATCTGTGGGAATCGTATAAAAAGCCAAGATTTTCTAAGATGGTGAGAACAAGATCTACAACATAAGGACTGGAAGTGAGGAAAACTCTGTGAGCTCCCCTGAACAACAGATTCGCCAGACAAACCAGGTGAATAGGGAGGAAGAAAGAATTACTGTGTCGGCGGCAGAATTCGAAGCTCTAAGGCGACAGAGTGAAGAAACTACCTAAGCGCTGCGAGCCATGGTGAATCTGTTCCAAGGAGTTCTCCCGACATTGGATCTGCCGCCTACCGTGCAGAACTTAGTAGGAGGAACAAATAGAGGTGTCCCGCCGCAGATGTTTGGGCGACAGGAGGACACGACAACATCGGACCCCTCTCGTCAGCGAGAGGTTCCCCCTGTGGAAGAGCACGACATTCATCAGGGGGTGGCAGGACAGGGGAGCGGGAGGCCTGTCGCATGCACACAGCGAGAGACTGAGGAAGCACTTGGCCTAGAACCTACGACAGGGGTCAGGCGATAGGGCAGTGGGAGGCCTGTCGCAGTAACCCAGCGAGAGGATAGAGAAGCAGTAGGGTTAGAACCCGCGGCAGGGGTCAGGCGATAGGTTCCACATGTAGGGCGGCAGATGGCTGGGCGACAGGACGATGACCGGGCGACAGGGTCTACCGTCCACCACCATAACTTGTCAAATTTGGCTGGTACTAACTTGGAACATGGTGTCGGAGGTGCTGGAAAGAACGGGGTCGAAGATCAAAGCACTTGGGGAACCGGGTCGGAGTTTGACCCCACTTGGTGCACGCAAATGGTACGAACAAACGCACCTCAAGCTAAGGGCAAGGAAGTAGTCAGAGACCTGCCTGATTTGTCTCATACCCGAAATCAGCTCACTCCCCCCGTGGACATGAAGAAGATGATAGAACAGGTACTGGAAGAGAAAAAGTTAGTGTCTGCAGAAGAGAGCCAAAGGAGGAGAGTATCGTTCTGCACGACCATCATACAAAAACCCCTGCCCCCAAAGTTCAAAATACCGTAGATGACCGCCTACACCGGAAAGATGGACCCCTACGACCATATGCAAAACTATGAGGCACTAATGTTGTTACATGGATGGGAAGACGAGATAATGTGTAGGGCCTTTTCCTTAACTCTGTCCGGACATACGATGAAATGGTTTAATAACCTGCCTGAAGGGTCCATTATCTCTTTCGACCAACTGCGAAGTGAGTTTCTTAAGGCGTTTGCGGTCAATAGTCAGAGAAGGAAGGAACTGACCTATTTACTCACTATTAAGCAGGGAGCTAAGGAGTCATTGAAGAGTTATGTGGATTGGTTCAGAGATGCTACTTTGGAGGTGCGAGATCTGCAAGTCGGTATAGTCATGGCAGCCATGTTACAGGGGACAAGGTCTGAGAAATTGCAAGAATCCTTGTCACTAGATCAGCCAACAACCATCTCAGACCTACTTTCCCGCACATAAGTATGTAACCCAGGAGGAAGTAATGAAAATGGTGGCGATTGGAGAAACTAAAGATGGAAGGAAACGAGGAAGAGAGGTCACTGAAGCATCTTCTAGCCAACCGAGAAAGTTTGAGAAAGCTCCCGCACTGAAATACAATTCCTATACCCCACTCACCGAATCTCGAGCTTCAGTGTTGGCAGCAATTGAAGGATCAGGGCTTATACAGACTCCAAAGAAGACGTCAGGGAATTTGGGCCGTGATTTAAGGTCATACTGCGATTACCACTCAGCACATGGTCACACAATTGAGAAGTGTAGGGAGCTGATGAATCAGCTAGAAAAGCTAGCACGAGAGGGAAAAATAAACCGTTTCGTATGGAGAGGTGATAGAGCTAACTATCCTACACAAAACAGAGGAAACAATTTCAGAGATAGAAGAGGTGAAAACAGAAGGCCTGTCAGGCGAAATGAAGGGGAAAGAAGAGACGGTGACAGAAGGGTAGAAAGAAGGAATCGAGAGGAAGATAATGAACCCACAGGGCCAGCTATTAACGTGATATCCGGAGGTGAGTCATTAGCTGGCACTTCTTCCTCGTCTCGAAAGACCTACGCCCAACAAGCTTATCAAATTAATTCAGTGATGGAGGAAAAGCATGATGAAGAGCCCATCACCTTCACGCCAGCTGACAAAGGTGATGTAATGATCCCTCATGATGACCCAATGATAGTAATAGCAAAACACCCAGTGAGTCGCATCTTAGTTGATATGGGAGTTCGGTAAATTTGATTTATTGGAGTTGCTTTGAGAAAATGAACATCTCCAATGATAGACTGAAGCCAGTAACCACACCGCTGTATGGCTTCTCAGGAGAAAAAGTGAAGGTGGAGGGCGCAGTTCAGCTACCTGTGACATTGGGGGAAAGCTCGAAGTGTGTCACTCGACACGCGTTGTTTATGGTGGTGAGATCAACTTCCGTGGCGTACAATATGATCCTCGGGCGGCCATTGTTAAATGACATGAGGGCGGTGGTGCATCCCTGCTATTTGTTAATGAAGTGCGGGGAGATCAAAGGAAAGCCAGGACATGTAATGTCGCATCCACCACATGTAAAGGGATTCAGAGGAAGGAAACCCTTACGATCGAAGAAAAGCCTAAGCCAAAGCCCGATGAGGAAATGGAAGCAATCCGGTTGGATGAGAAAGATGAAGAAAGAATAGTGTACGTAGGAAGCTAATTACCTGAAGAAGTAAAAAGGGAGATAGTCCGATGCTTAAAAGAGAATTCTGATGTGTTTGCATGGACCCCAGCTGATATGCCTGGAATAGACCCTAAAGTTATTTGCAATCGGTTGAACGTAATCTTAGAGGCAAAGCCGATAAAACAGAAGAAGAGGAATTTTGCTCCAGAGAGGCAACTGGCAATAAACGAAGAAATCTCGAAGCTGTTGCAAGCGGGATTCATCAGAGAAGTTAATTATCCGGAATGGTTGGCTAATGTTGTGATGGTAAAGAAAACCAACGGGAAATGGAGAATGTGTGTGGACTTCACAGATCTGAATAAAGCTTGTCCTAAGGATTCGTATCCACTACCTCGAATTGACAAGTTGGTAGACGAAACTTGTGGTTATGAATTACTTAACTTTTTGGATGCCTTTTCGGGGTACCACCAAATCATGATGCATCCAGATGATGAGGAGAAGACCTCGTTCATTACCGATGGTGGGACTTATTGCTATCGAGTGATGCCCTTCGGTTTAAAAAATGCGGGTGCGACCTACCAACGCATGGTAAATAAGGTGTTCCAAGACTTGTTGGGCAACACCATGAAAGCTTATGTTGATGATATGATCATCAAAAGCCGACAGGGAGAATCACATGCCGAGAAAATGACTAAGGTATTCAATGTGCTGCGACAATACAAGATGAAGTTGAATCCCAACAAATGCTCATTCGGGGTGAGATCTGGAAAATTTCTAGGATTCATGATTACTAACCGAGGGATAGAGGCTAATCCCGAGAAAGTTCAAGCTATTTTGGACATGAGGCCGCCTAATACAGTAAGAGAAGTCCAAAGGCTAACAGGAAGAATAGCAGCCCTGAGTCGTTTCTTGTCCAAATCAGCTGAAAGAAGTCTACCATTTTTCAAGGCGATAAAGGCAGGAAAGAACTTCAAGTGGTCGGAGGAGTGCAACGACGCCTTTGAGAGGTTGAAAGACTACCTGAAAGAGTTGCCTCTGTTATCCCGACCACATCCCGAAGACCACCTCCTTATGTACCTCGGTGTAGGAGAGAAAGCTGTAAGTGCAGTCCTACTAAGGAAAGATGGGGATAGAGATTGCCCGATTTATTATGTAAGCAAAGTCCTGCTAGATGCTGAGGCAAGATACCCCTTAGTTGAAAGAATAGCTTTATCCCTGGTGATAGCAACTCGGAAGTTACAGCCGTACTTCCAAGCTCACTCAGTGACTATCCTAACAGATCAGCCCCTCAGGCAAATACTACAGAAACCAGAACACTATGGGCGCCTAATTAAGTGGGCTATTGAATTAAGTGAATATGACATTCATTTCCAGCCTCGCCAAGCAATAAAAAGACAGGCATTGGCAGATTTTATTGTAGAATGCACTGGCCGAGAGGTCCAAGAGGAAGGAGAGTTAGTCCGGTGGAAATTATTTGTAGATGGAGCTCGTAACATGTACGGCAGTTGAGCTGGAATTGTGCTAATATTGCCTGAAGGGGAAACCTATGAATATTCCCTACGTTTCGATTTCCCAAGTTCAAACAATACAGCCGAGTACGAAGCCTTGATAGCTGGGATGAGACTTGCCGAGAAAATAGGAGTTAGCAACTTAATGGCACATAGCGATTCACAATTGGTGGTAAACCAGTTCTCGGGTGAGTATGAAGCACGAGAACCCACCTTAGTCCCTTACTTGCAGAAGGTACAATTGCTGGCACAGTCGTTCAAGCACTTCCAGCTGATTCAGATAAATCTAACAGAGAACAACCATGCAGACGCTCTTTCGAAATTGGCTTCTTCCAAAAGGGTCAAAAGGGGTTTGGTCAAAGTGGAATCCCTCGCTAGACCAAGCATTGAAGAAGAAGATGTCTGTGATGTCGACATCGGAGGCGATTGGAGAAGCCCAATTAAAGATTACATACTGGGGGGCACACTCCCCACTGACAGAGACGAAACTCGAAGGCTGAAGTTAAAAAGTGCCAGGTTTACCGTAGTAAAAGAGGAACTCTATAAACGGGGATTCACAATGCCCCTGTTGAAGTGTCTAGGGCCCCAACAGGCTGAGTACACCTTAGCTGAAGTTCATGAGGGAATATGCGGTGAGCATTTGGGGGCTCGAGCCTTAGCCTCGAAAATATTGCGCTCGGGGTTTTATTGGCCTACACTGAGAAAGGATGCCACAGATAAAGTGAGAAGATGTGAAAAATGTCAAAAATTCGCTCCCATAACTACCGCGCCTGTTTCGGCTCTTCAGAACACTCTCCAACCAACTCCATTTGCACAATGGGGACTAGATATCCTGGGGCCTTTTCCCCTATGCACAGGGCAAAGAAAGTATTTGCTTGTGGCCACAGACTACTTTACCAAATGGATAGAGGCCGAGCCTTTGGCCACAATTTCTGAAAAAAAAAGGTGGAAGCAATGGTGTGGAAAGACATAATTTGCCGATTTGGGATCCCCCGTATGATAAATGCAGATCATGGAAAGCAGTTCGACTGCGATGCTTTTCGAAATTTTTGTAGTGGCCTGAAGATTCTCCTAAGAATATCTTCTGTGTCTTACCCACAGGCCAATAGGCAGGCAGAGGTGAGCAATCGAACTATACTGCACGGGTTGAAGACTAGACTGGACAAGGCAAAGGGAGCATGGGTAGATGAGCTTCCAAGTGTCCTGTGGGCCTACAGAACGACAAGCAAAGTATCAACAGGTGAAACACCGTTCAATTTGGTATATGGCACTGAAGCTCTCATCCCAGTAGAAGTTGGAACTGAGTCACCCAGATTAGTAACTTACATTGAGTAACTTAATTCTCAGGGACTAAGGGAAAATCTTGACATGATAAATGAGCTGAGAGACCAGGCAAAAGTGAGGCTGGCTGCTTACCAACAGAGAGTAGCCACTTATTACAATGCACGGGTCAAGAACAAAGAATTGCAAGAAGGGGACCTTGTATTGAGAAAATCGGCAATTACAAACGCCCTTAGGGAAGATGGAAAGCTCCGAGCTAATTGGGAAGGACCGTACAGAATCAGAAAAATGGTCGGACCTAGCACTTGCGTCTTGGAAACCTTGCGAGGAAAGAAGATCTCAAAGACTTGGAATGCCAACCATCTTAAACTGTATTGGCAGTAAAGACTGTAATTTTTAATTGCTATTATTCTTATTTTTACTTTCCCATCTATTGCTACATTACTTTACCGATGTTATTATTTTTCTGATTCATGAATAAAGGCCAGCCAATCATTTTCTATATTCTCTAATGCAATATGTAAGACAGATTATGTGTTACAGGAATTGAAATGAGGCAACAGCTGGCAAATGAAAAAGTCCCTAAGCGAAAAATGCGCGAGACGGGCAAAAACAAAGTCCCTAAGCAAAAAATGCGCAAGAGGGCAAACTAAAGTCCCTAAGCGAAAAATGCGCGAGACGGGCAAACTAAAGTCCCTAAGCGAAAAATGCGCGAGACGGGCAAACTAAAGTCCCGAAGAGAAAAATGCGCGAGACGGGTAAACCAAAGTCCCTAAGCAAAAAATGTGCGAGACGGGCAAACCAAAGTCCCTAACCGAAAAATGCGCGAGACGGGCAAACACAAAGTCCCTAAGCGAAAAATGCGCGAGACGGACAAACACAAAGTCCCTAGGCGAAAAATGCGCGAGACGGGCAAACACAAAGTCCCTAAGCGAAAAAAAACGGGTATTACGAGGTACGTTGATATTTTCAACAAATTATTACATTTCAACAGCACAAGATAGGCACACTGCTCTAGAAAAGTTCATCTTTACACAGGAATGAAAATACTGTGTCAAAGTAGAACTTGGGGAGCAACATGGTATCAAAGTATACAAAATATTCGCATAAACAGCAAGAAAGAGCTACAGAATAAAACGGTACTTTTTACTCAAAAATTTGTACAAGTGCTGAAAGAGCTACAGAAAGAAACAATACTTTTCATTCAAAATTAATCTGTACATAGGAGTTAACAAACAAAACAAAAAATACTAAATTCTAATCCACGGCAATGACCGAGTCAGCCGGCTGAGAAGGCGTCACATCGGCACTAGCATCTTGAGAAGCTTGAGGCTTAGAAACTGGAGGATTCGAAGCATCAGGATCCTGGGGAGCCAAAGAAGCCATCTCGGGAGAAGGAACATCACCTAATGGCCCTACCACAGCGGCAGAGTCTGGCACGGGATCAATGGCTGCAGAATTCGAAATCTGAAATTCATCGCTATCCAACCCCAGCAGTGCTTCAATAGACTCAGGCTGATCGCCCGCCTCGATAGGCTCAGAAACATCACGCACTGTTGGAGGCTCAGATCGATCAAGTGCCACGGAAGACTCAGGTTGATGCTGTGGCTGTTGAGGAGGCCATGGACCTTCAAGATTGTCCAGCTCATCTACGGCCCCCTCCGCTAAGTAGGCCTCCAGACCTTGTGAGTCGGGCTCATATTTGTTCCAAGAAGGGGCGTCATAGTACTTGGCCTCCTCAGTAAAGAGTAATTCGAGAAAAGCCTCATTAGGTCGGTGCTTCTCCAGCCAAGAACGAGCCAGATAGAAACCATACTTAATAAATCCCGTTGCGAACTCTGTCTTCTTGTCAAAGCAATGCTGGGACAAGCGATATTCGCGAACGGCCTCGATTCGGGCCTCGATCCGAGCTTCTCTTTGAAGATCCAGTACGTTGTGCAGCTCCTCAATAGCCTCATCTCGCTACCTCTCCATAGCTCCCTGATCATCGACGACCTTATTGTAGGCTTCTTGGTACCGTTGAAGGGAAACAACCTTCGCCTGCTCTTCCCGGAACCTCTGCTCGAGATCAGCATATTTTTTATTCATTTCCTTCATCCTCTGGACGTAAGGACAAAGCTGGCTAACCTCGTTTGCAAGCTCCATTTTCTGCTCACGAAGCTCGCGAATATCTTTTCAGCTTGCTCCCTTAAAGCCCGATGTCGAGGATTGACAGCCGCGATTTGTTGAGCCGACTGATAAGACGAAAAAACAGAAATTAAAAAAAAACAGAGAATTAATCATCACCAAACGAGCACAAGAACTCTTACCTTCATAGCCTGATAATCAGAATTATCCTCCGCTTCAGGGATGTTTGTGAAAAGCCCCACCTCGTCGCGAGTAAGAATGGTGCTCCAGGCCAAACGAGATGCTATCCCGGCATCCTCGATACTGTCGTTGTCGTTCACTCCGAGATAGGTCTAGAAATCTTCCCCACCGACGACGACCCCGCTATCAACCGTATAGCGCCTCAAAATAGGGTCGACCACCTTGGGTAAGACTGGTCTTGCGGGCATTGAGGCTTCAATGATCAGCCTCTTTCTGTATTTGCGCCTAGGCTGGTGAGGAGCCGACCTACCCTCAGCAACACGAGAGCCACCTTCTCGAGGGACTGGATCACTCCTTTGGGACTCGGAGCTCTCGCGATCGCCTGAACCTCGATTAGGGACAAGAGGCCTCTCCCGTTTGTTTCTCCCGGCCTCTTGTGTAGGACGGCTGGATTCACCAGTAGAGGGAGGAGGAGGAGTAGGAGCACGAGCCGGTCCAGATGGGGCTCCAATTGGCGACCGAGGAGGAGGAGCCGCTTGAGCAGCAACGTTGGCATCCCTCCTACGCATCAAATCTCGGAAGTTCATGCCTGCACAATATATAAAGAAAGGATTAGCCGACCAAGTGAAACATCACGCACATATATACAAGAAACAAAAAAAGGATGGAAAACCTAGAAAACCACCAAAGTCCTCTAAACTATCCAGATTCGAATCCAACGGAAAAACAACGAAGGGACTCCCAAAGGCATCAGCCTAAGCCCACTCAGGGCCATCCCCTGAATAACCACTAGTACCTGGAGCCTCAGGGGTCTCGTCCTCCGAATCTGAAGAGGACTCATCTACAAGGCGGCCCACGGGGGTAGATGCTTCGGCTACTAGGACCGGGGATGACTGACTAGGGCCAGCGTCAGATAAACGAGGAGTTGTAGGCAGGTTAGATGGGGCAGCAGAAGCTTCAAGAACGGTCCTTCTTACGCCCCAGCCGGCAACGGCAATGTTTTCCGGGGTTAGAAGAGAAAATAAATTATGCTCCCCGGCAGAACAGATTTTCCGAATAGGCTCGCCAAATTGGTCTCTTAAAATTTCCGTCCTAAACCTGTCCGAACGCTGTGAGTGGTCAGAGGTATCACGATTCCATCTAGAGCGAATCCGCAGATTGCTTGGAATCTCGACAACGACCCACTCACTCTCAAAACCGCGCAGTTTATTGGGGAGATCCGAGAAGATTTTGTTATTAGGAAACTCGCCGACTGTTAACCGTTGAAGAGAGAACGTTATCAATCCTTTCAACCTACGAACTCTAAAAAAGGAGCTTAAAAGGGGAACCATTGGAACAATACCCAGATGATGACACACTATGGAAAACGCTACTAGCAGAGCCCCCGCATGGGGGTGGAGTTGACACGAGACGATGTCCTTGTATCTAAGAAATGCTTCGCCAAACTCCGGAAGAGGGAAGCGAAAACCAAAAGACAAAGAAGCCTTATGGACGGCCACACCATTTCTAACCAAGTCAGGCGTGACCTCCCCTTGCACTGGAAGTCTATAGCCATAACCCGACGGAAGAGGGAAGCGAGTCCTAATATCCTCTAAGTCAGTATTTGTCAAAGAACACACAAGACCACCTGCCTTAAGTGTTTTACTCGGGCGTAGCAAGGACATGGCAAAAGAAAGCAAAAATTACCCGACGACAGACCTAGTAAGACGACAGACCCCTTGGGCGACAAACCTACTGAAAAAGACACTTGCGGAAGACTAAACTCTACGCGGAAGACCAAATCACCTGCGGGAGACCTAAAACTAGTGCGATAGGCGAACATATAAGGCGATAAGGGTATACTTACTGACGATAAGATAAGCGAGAGACTCCAGGCGTGAGAGCGAAAGACTCTTTGTGGTGAAAGAACGAAAAAATGGATGACAGATGGCTGCTCAGAGGTTTTCTCGTGCGTCCTCTCGTTGAGTCCCAGCAGTTTATATAGCCGCGACAGGGAATGCCAAACGTCGGGCCTGATCACACCTGTCGCAGAGTAGAATTTTTCACCTGCAAAAAAAATACCAAAGAAATTGCAAAAGAACAAAGAGAACTACTAATTGTGGGCTGAGGCCCAAAAACATATATTTATACTCTCTTGGTTGGAGAAATCCAACAAGAGAGTGGGGAGCAATTGATATAACAAAGTCTACCCGTGTTAGGCCAGGCCCAATAGCGTCAGAGATTACCACATGGCAAAGACTCACTGGTCCACGTGTCCATCGGCGACAGAGGCAAAGCGCGTCACACCTGTCGCTGGGTGACAGGCTCTTTGTCCCACGTGGCATTCGGCGAAAGAGGTAGAGGTGTTTGATCATACCTGTCGCCCCGCGACAGACTCGCAGTCTATCGCCTACAATCATAAGGTGACACATGGCACCCATATACCTATCGCCCGGCGACAGATCCACAACCCGTTGCCTATAGTCATATGACGACACGTGGCGCCTGACCTCGGCTCCCGCGAGCGACAGAACCCTGACGTCTTAGCGTACCACGTGGTGTGAGTCTCTCGCCGGCGACAGGCTCCGAGTGCTTCCGATTTTCTAGGAATTTGTGTTATATTGAGACACAAACTCTTAGCAAGATGAGAGACTTATCCTTAAACAATTAACCTAGGATGCTGGCCTATAAATAGGCCCCCAGGTACAACTTTATTCTCTAATTTTTTGACTACTGGCTTTTACGCTTCCCAATATTGAAGACCTTTTTGCTGACTTAAGCATCGGAGTGTCTACGCAGGGAGCCACCCCTGCGTCTCTCTGACTTTTCTTGTTTTACAGAAGCTTCTTGGAAACACGTGGAGACTAACTACGAATATCTACGCCAGCATACTTTTATTGTTGTTTTATGCAACAACAAAAAATAAAGCCAATATATTTTATACTAAAATTATCATGAGCTTATATTTATTGAAATTAATTTTAAATTTATTCTATGTGTTTATTATACTTTTAATATATTTTACATTTAATAACATTAAATTTATACTACATCATGCATGCTTTTGCTCACCTTATAATAAAATCAAAAACTTTGACTCTACCATAACTTTTCTCTACCACCCATTAATTGAAATGAAACTGATAGACATAGACCTCTTTAATTTTTTTTTATTGGGACCTCTTTAATATTTTAATTTTATAATTATAATTTTATAATAAAATAAAGTATTTATACTATAAAAACATTGATAATAAAAAATTCTAAAAAGATGCAACGTTCCAGTAATATTTCTATTTAATAAAGAAAAATAAATTCTTTCATGATCAATTTATTGCAATAACATTTGACAATTAAGCTGGATTTGTTTCTTTTGTTTTGTAATTTCGATAAAATCTCTTAAATAAAACGACATGAAAAAAAAGCGGCCAAACGTACCTCTTGTTAAGTTTCTTGCAAATCTTATAAGATAGATGTGTCAAATGCCGATGCGATGTACATGTCTTTTTATATATTCTGTTTGACAAAATTTTACGTTTAAAACAAGATCGTAACTCTAGTAGAAAGCATCAGTACTCCTGCAAGTTTCCTCTATGGTACCTAAATTTATCATAGTCCTTTTCCATGTTTTTCTCTTTTTAGGATTGCATCTGTCAAGTGCACAGACCGGGATTCAAGCTGGTTACTGGGAGTTGGGCAGTAAATTCCCCATTTCTGATATAAATCCTGCTCTATTTACTCACCTTATTTGCGGTTTTGCAAGCCTGAATCCCACATCCTATGAGCTCTCTGTTAATTCTTCTGATGAGCAATACTTCTCCGTTTTCACAAACACTGTCAAACGGAAAAACCCATCAATCATCACGCTTCTATCCATTGGGGGTGGGAAAACAAACAATTCGGTCATGGTTTCAATGGTGAGCAATTCTTCCCACAGGAAATCTTTCATTGACTCCTCAATAAAGATAGCTAGGCTTTATGGCTTCCAGGGCCTAGACTTTTGCTGGATTACAGCCAGCACAGCCTCTGATATGAACAATATGGCTTCTCTCTTTGAAGAATGGCGATCTGCAATAGATTCAGAGACGAGAAACTCTAGCCAGTTTCAGTTGATATTGACTGCGGTAGTTCTAGACTCGCCATATGTACTTAATTCATCAGCTTACCCAACAGATTCATTGAGGAGAAACTTAAATTGGTTACATGTTATGGGTTTTGCATTACATATGCCAACAAACGTAAACTTTACCAGCGCTCATGCAGCTCTGTATGACCCACTCAGTGTCTTTAGTACAAATTTGGGTATAGAGTTATGGCTTAAGGCAGGATTACCGGCCAATATGTTGGTTTTTGGGCTGCCTTTCTATGGCTATGCGTGGAAACTTGTGAACCCCAAGGATAACATCATTGGCGCGCCAGCATCGGGGCCAGCTTTTCCAGGAGATGGGGACGTGAGCTACAAAGATATCAAGAATTACATTAAAAGATACGGAGCCAATTCAGTGTATAATGCTACTTATGTAGTGAATTACTGCAGTTTTGGATCGACCTGGATTGGTTTTGATGATATTCAGGCTGTCAAAGTTAAAGTTTCCTATGCCAAGGAGAAGAAGTTGCTGGGTTACTATGTCTGGCAAGTTCCCTACGATGACAACTGGGTGCTTTCCCAAACTGGTATGCTGACTCTTTCCATCCAATTCAATTTCCATCTGCACAAGTATTAAGGCTCAGTTTGGCTGGCCGATTGGCTCCAGTGCGGGCCAGTCGGCCAGCAACTGACAAAAAATAAGGGGTGAAATTACCCTCTTATTTTTATTTTTTAATTTTTTAAAATTATTTTATTAAAAAAGATATATTTATAAACATTTTTATTATTTTTAACCTTATCAGAACTAATTTCACTGTCCATTTAAATTAAGCCTAAGTATTCGATGTACTTGCTCGACCTAAAACTTTTAGTTGAGATCAAATTCAATAACCTGAGTTAACATGGGCACATAGCCAACATGTTTTAAGATATATAGAGCATATAGTAGATTTATTCAAGAGTTTAGCCACAAACCCAAAGTCTGGACAACGAATTAGTCCTTGTCATAGGTTTCCCTTAGGATTTAGGATTTCTCAAGTCATTTGCCACTAGGAATTCAAGACATATACATCATAAAAGTGACAACGGTTTTCAAAGAATCTTCCTGATATGCCTTCTTTAATATTTTTTGTCAGCATCATCAGCTTATTCCAATGGTCACAACCCACAAAACAAAAAGGGGTTGATTAGTATTTTGATTCCAATCGTTGTGGTCATGATTTTGGTTGGCGCACTGACATACTACTTGCGAAGGATAAAGATCAGGAAGAGAAAGACAGTAGGTATATCTTTTGATTCTACACTTAGCAGTATCATTCACTTGGGAAATTTCATATTAAAAACACTTTACTTCTATTTATTTGTAACTGTTTTCTTTATTTCAAGTGCAATTAACCAAAAGCTTTTTCATCACTCTTTTTGTTTGGTTAACAGAGATGGTGCAGGTAGCTAAAAGTTCGGAGCACAAAAGGAAGCAGATGGCAGCTGCGGGAGATTTTCACAGCAATGTTCCTAATCTGATGGTCTATAGTTTCTCTGATATTGAGGAGGCTACTGATAGGTTCTCCTTTCGAAATAAGCTGGGGGAAGGTGGATATGGTCCTGTTTACAAGGTAATGGTAGACTCATCTAGCTAATTTGTGTAACGTTTTGGAAATCACAATGCATTTTACCAGGACACTTTCTATGGATCGAGACACGGGAAATATTGACAGGTTTTACGCGCTAACAGTAATTTCTCATTTGCCAGGGTGTATTATCGGATGGACAAGAAATGGCAATAAAAAAACTTTCAAAGGCATCCACACAAGGATTTGAGGAGTTCAAAAATGAGGTTATGCTTACTGCAAAACTACAGCATGTCAATCTCGTCAGACTTTTGGGATTCTGCATTGATAGAGAAGAACAGATGCTGGTCTACGAGTACATGCCAAATAAGAGTTTGGACCACTACCTTTATGGTGATGATTTCCATTGAAATTTATGTGATTTCATTATTGGTTATTTACTAGGGTTCATGTTTCATTGATTGCTCGA
The DNA here is from genome assembly GCA_031772115.1 of Heritiera littoralis. Lineage (NCBI taxonomy): Eukaryota > Viridiplantae > Streptophyta > Magnoliopsida > Malvales > Malvaceae > Heritiera > Heritiera littoralis. The sequence continues at coordinate 2,162,333 of JAPDPK010000003.1, forward strand.
TATCTACTGTGCAGATCCCATAGAACGGTTTATGTTGGACTGGAGAAAGCGCATCGAAATCATTGAGGGGATTACTCAAGGTCTACTATATCTTCAAGAGTACTCCAGGTTGACAATTATTCATAGAGACTTGAAAGCTAGCAACATTTTATTAGATAAAGACATGAAACCTAAGATATCAGATTTCGGGATAGCTAGAATATTCACAAAAGATGAAGTTGAGGCAAACACACAAAGAATCGTTGGCACATAGTAAGTGCATTCAAATTATCAAAGCTATCTTATCAAATGAATTTTATAGTTGAACAATTGTCCATTTTGTTGCAGTGGTTACGTTCCTCCTGAATATGTTAAAAATGGTACATACTCCACCAAATCTGATGTATATAGCTTTGGGGTCCTACTTCTTCAAATCATTAGTGGAAAGAAGAATGCATACTTGTACGGGGTACATGAAAATCTAAATCTTCTCGACTTTGTAAGTTTCATTTTTTTTTTTGGTTACAACTTTGTAAGTTTCATCGCTAGCATATCTCTACACCTTTTCTATTTTATTATGAAACTAGATTTGAGACAACTGATAATGCATAATGAACCTCAGGCATATGAGCTGTGGACAGAGGGCAAAAGCATGGAGTTCATGGACCCCTCACTGGATGACACAACTTCATCCCTTAAGTTATTGAGATGCAAACAAATAGCTCTGCTGTGTGTCCAGGAAAATGCAAATGACAGGCCTACCATGTTGGATGTCTCTTCAATGCTGAAAAATAAAACCACAGTAATGGCGACTCCAAAGAGGCCTGCTTTTTCGAGAAAAACAGAGGACGATCAGGAAAAGAGATCTGAATTATGTTCGGTTGATGATTCTACAATTTCAGAAGTGGTTGCTCGGTGAGGGTGCAGCCTTTGCAAGACGAAATTCATTAATAGACTTTGTTCCAGTCTCTTTTCTCCTCAAAGGACTACATATGGTGTTTACACTACAGAATATTAACATAGATGCTTCTGGTCGTCCAACTTGATAAATTTAAAGAGGCCAAGCAATCAATAATAATAAGACAGCCTAATAGCACTATAATGAATCGTATCTTGAGCATTAGTTCATACTCACTTCTGAAGTGTGAGAATTTTGCTTGTCTGAATTTTAATGCTTTTATTTCTCTTTCTTCGTATAAGAGGTGTCATATTGAAAAATGTAGTTCTTTCGCTTATAAATAAAAACAATATGGCTTTTGAAGCACTTGCTCTTGTCAAATAGTATTTATCTTTACGCTCATAGCATGATTTCGAATTCTAACAATGAAAAGGATAGGAAAACCAAATTAATTTGATGATTAATTTGACAATAGAATTCGTCATTTCTTTTATTTACAATATATGAATACAAATTTATATAATAAAAATATAAATTTTTGTATACGATTTTTTTTTATTTTCACATAGAAAATAGCATCGACGTCAGGTCAACTTCTTTTATTTCCACGGAGAAAAAAAAGTATTGACTTCAGGCCCCATATCTTTATTTCCACAGGAAAAAAAACTATTGACTTCACGCATACTTTTTTATTTCCACGGAGAAAAAACCATCGACTTCAGGCCCACTTTTTCTTTTATTTCCACGAAAAAAAAAACCATTGACTTCGGGGCTCCAGCTTATCCGGTTGTTGACCATGGTGCAGCCGCCATGAACTACTAACTTTAAATTTAGCAACTTGGGTACCTTGACTTGCTAATACACTCGGCAATTCTAGGCACGTGCGTTTTTAGTTAATTTGATTTTCTTAAACACAACATAGTAGTACAACACGAAAATAATATCAATTAAAAATTAATAAAAAATATATATATATGACAAAAATTTTAAAAAAATTATATTTGATGTACCAATTCAAATTTTTAACACAAAATTTTTATATTTTACACCATAAATTTTATACACAAAATATCAAATTTACTTTTTATTAAACATTAAGGATGTCTTGCCATTATCATGCCATGTTAGAATGCTAGATATTAAAGAAGAATAAAACTTAGTTACTAAGATTGGAGATCACGGCTTAAGGAATAGGCACCAGTCAGTAGAAGAAGCAGCACTTGCTTGCCACTGGATTTATCTAATGCAGAAGCTCTTACTTATGCTTTTAAAGATGAGTAGATAAAAGCAGTGCAATCCAAAATGAAATTGTGGTGAGAGAAATGCTTTGTCGCTATATTTATAAAATTATCCTTTGTTGAGTGTAGATACTTAATTTTGGAAACTAATATTTATTTCATACTATAGCGAAAGATAACCTCTTCTTAGAATAAATACTTCACAAGAATAACTTCTTCAGAAGAGCTTCTGCACAAGAACAATCTCTTATCAGAAGAGCTCATTACTTCTAGAAGAATTCACTCACAGAATAGCTTTTCTTAGAACAGCTCTACTCGGAACAACTCTTTACAGAACAACCTATTCTCAGAATAACCCATTTATAGAACAGCACTTTCAAGAAGAAGTGAAGATAACTCCGGAATAGGGCAGGGTTCTTGAGTTAACTTCACTATTGAGATGTCCTGGAGAGTTTGGCTTGGTGGATCAGATATGGAGATAGTTAAGAGTTCTTCTCTTAACCTTTCTCTGAAGTATGAGTGCTCTTCCCTATTTCTTTCAATACACTTTCTCCCAAAGTATAACTTCCATTAGACAAAGCATTAATGCTTTGTAACCGCCAATCCTCATTATTATGATATGTAACTCCCATTCTCTATTCCTATATATAGGGGTTCTTGTTACCATTGAAAGGACTTGTTTTGGAGGGGGCAAATCAGCTAATCCATAAACTCTCCCAAACCCTCTCTGCACTATTTTCTCTACACAGCCTTGTTCTCAGCCTTCTACCGCCACCTGCCGCTGCACTCATTCTTCAGGGTCTGCTCCAGTCTTCCTCTCCGCCGCCTCCCGGCACATCCCGTTCTACTGGTTTGCAACGTTTCCTCTCCACAACAAAAGAACTCATCTACATTTTGGCGACTCCGCTGGGGAGGAGCGATTGCATTGAGTAGAACATTTTCAACTTTAACTTTGTCGGAAAACATAGAGAGCTCTACTAGAAATCAGGATGCTCAGGCCCCTGTCTACATTCAAGAGTTGATGAAGATGATCCAAGCTTCTTAAGAAAGAATGGAAAAGTTGGAAGACACTATCTCCCAACTCACACGTTCCAATGCCACAACTTCTCAAGTTCAATCTGTCACCCCTGCTACTGCCAGGAATGAGAACACTTCTACTGGCAACGGGGAAACTCAACTGATGCACCTGTTCTTGGAGGTGTTGAAAACATTGGTGCAAATAACGCCACTACTGTTGGAACTTCTATTGTGACTCTTCCTTCATCCACAACTCAAGGCTTTGTGACAAAAGAAGAGCTTCAAAGGTTGTTGGAAGAGAAGAACAAGAGTTTGAGTTTTTCCGAATTTGATCCCAAGTTGCCTTACCCTGCTAGTGTGGCTGCGAAGCCACATTCCAAGGACTACGCTAGTCCTAAGTTTAAGCAATTCAATTGCAAGACTAGAGATACTCATGAGCATGTCATGAAATTTATAAAAACTCTTGGTGTAACTAAACTGGATGAGGATTTGAAGTTAAAGGAATTTTCCAAGTCTCCTACTAAAAAGTGTACAGCTAATATGTTAATCTTATTCATGGCTCTATAGAATCTTGGAGCTAGATGTATAAGATGTTTGGAGAAAAGTTCTTCTCTACTCGAGAGAAAGTTACTCTTATTGATCTAGGGAGAGAGCATCAAAATTCACGTGAAGATCTCATGGAGTATATCCAACGTCTTAGAGAAAGAATGTTAGACATTCAAGACTCACTTGATGAGAAAGAATTGGTGAAAGTATGTATCCAAAATATGCTTGATGAGTGTAGAGTTTACCTAGAAAATCTACCTCTTCCAACCTTTGCTACTTTACTTGAAGCTGCAAGAGGAACTAATAATATAGTTCTTAAGCAAGGAGAAGATAATTGTCTTACTCAAAGGAATGCTCCTATAGTGAATGCAATTCAAAGAAAAAAAAAAGAGGATCTTCTCATCCTAACATGCATCTTGGAAGAGATAATCTAAGAAGAAGACAAGATGATGCTGACTTTCCAACATTCTTAGTTCCATTGGACAGAGTGAAAGCACTTTTCCAAGAATGGATTAGAGAAATGTAAATCCACCTTATGTTTCACAACTACCAACAACAGAAGAAAAGTCTAATCCAAAGTATTGTGTTGAATCTACTTTCGCTGATTTTAAGTTGAGATATATTATCTCCTTAATAGATATTGGAGTTTGATCACTTTCTTTTTGGGTTGAGAACTCTTCTCCCCAATATGAAATTGAGATTTACTCATTGGCCGCAGCTCTATCGCTTATTATTTGGCCACAACTCTATCGCTTGTACTTATAGCCGCAGCTTTATCGCTCATATCTTGGCTATGCTTTACTACTTATAATCCAGCCGCAGCTTTATCGCTCATATTTTGGCTGAGAGACTTGCAAATCATATATTGACCGCAGCTTTAACGCTTATCTAAAAGGATTGAATCAATCTCCTTAATATTGAGTTGAGAGATAATCTCTCCTTGATGTAAAGTTGAGAAAGGTTCTCCTTGGTCGCATATATACATACAAACTATTCTCTAAAGAGAATTCAATCGTTGTGATCTTGCATCACTTCCATTAATTTCATATGCAAAAATTCTTCCATTAGATGAGTTGAACTTTGTGATCTTACACCACTTCACTTAAGAAAAGTTGAATACTACGACTCCTCACGTCACTTCTGCTAATTTACTACAAAAGAATCTTTTCTCTTATTTGCAGGAGTACAAGCAACACAAGAAGAATGTTCATAATTGACTACTGCCACAATGTGTGGAGAATACCTATAAGAAATCGAAAGCATTATCCAGATAAGTATCTATTCATAAGCATATGCAGTAGTCTTCTTCTTCTTCTTTCAAAAAAAAATAATAATAATAAAATGCTTCTTAATAGGAGCTTGCAGGAATAATCCTGGTAGCTTGCAGGATTAATCTCGTAAGCAACACACAACAAGAGGCTGTAGCACATGTAGCTTGTTGCTAGGCAAAACTAGTAGAACAAGTTAGAATGCCAGAACCTCCTTAAATAAAAAAAAAAGCACTGCTCTGAGCAAAGAAATTCTTAGAGTTCAAACTTCAAAGTAGATGTAATGATGTACATTCATTTCAGCCTGTAAAGCCATGTCAATGACAATCCAAAAAAAAAGAAAAGAAAAGAAAAGCAAGATTTACTGTTGATAAATAAAGCAATGAAAGTACCAATATTATTGCAAGAGATCAAAAAAATCCTAAAACAAAGAAATATTAAAACAGAATTGCAACAAAAGAAAACAAATATCTAATTAGCTACATAGCTCCAAAGAGAAGAATAACTACTGCTAAACTCTGAAAAAGAATCTAACTTCTGCAGCAACTCAGCTTGATGATTCTTTAGTGAGGCAATCTCCACTTCTATTTCTTTTAACTGTTCTCCTACCTTCTTCTTCTCAACATCAATGGAAAGGAAGGCTTTAGCTTTGGAAATGCAAATGTCAATACAATCAAGCCTAAAACCGGCCTTTACTGCATCATCCATAAGTCGCAACATCAACTGTAATTTCTCTAAAGAAATAGAAGACACTGGAACATCAGCAACCAACAAGGCTTTCCCTAACCCATCCAGTATGTAGGAAATAAAATCTTCACTTTGGAAGATACAAGAATCCCAAAATTCACCCCCTTTCTGATAGATGACCTCCAAATGCTTCACATACTGAGACTGAACAGAGAAACCATGAAAATCAACTCTAGCTGTAACATTTCCAGAATATGTTCCAAAAGAATCAAGGGTATTAGTAGCTTCCCTGTTCTCTGACACTGGGGGGAAGAAATAACATCAAGAGCAGTTGTAGCGATAACAGTGTCAGTCTGAACAGGTTGAGCACTTGGAACAGGATCAACATTTGGAATAGGAATAGCTATGTCAACCTGAACAAGTTCAACACTTGGAACATGATCAGTATTAGGAACATGTTGAACATTTGGAACATCTTCCAAGATAGCAACTTCATCACTCTGAATATCTTCCTCAATTCCATTAAAGAAATCATCAGCACTTATGTCGAATAGAGAAGTAGAATTCTCTAGTTGAACATCATCAGCTCCAGAAAAGGCATCATCATCAGACTCTTCAGAATTCATAGAATGCTCGTCACCAGATTCATTGTCATCATCATAAGATGTCTCATCATCATTAACAAATTGCTCCTTTCGAATTGATTTACCCTAAAAAAAAAGTAGGGGAAGATGAGAAAATGACATCAAAAGAGATAGTAAAGAAGAACAAGAAAAAAAAAGAGAACAAGAACAACTTACTTTTCAATGTCTAGTACGTGAAGCAACGATATCAGAAAACTCCTCATCTATCTGATCAACACATTCTTTTCCTTTTCTTCTTGAACATGAAGGGATTAAACGCAATGATATGTCACTTTGAGTAACATCAACAAGAGTAAGGCGTTTTCTAAGATCAGGAAGAGGTATACAAAGAGCTTTCCAATCAGAAATACACTGACCCCAATAAGCTAGCCATCCTGAACTATAATAGCTACGCCTATCAGAAGCTGGTACAACCCAAAGTTTGATCTCCTTACGCTTCTTCTGAACCTCATCAAAAAGAAAATCAGAAACACAAGAAGAGAAGTCTTCATCCAAACAACTAAAAGGGGCACGTGGAATCATTTGATCATATCCAAATTGACGAGCAACTCTACACATTGAGTATATTTCAACAGAACGAGAATCTCTATCCAAGCCTGCATAGGTACTTTCTATCATAGAGGGTAAGATGACAGGATTAGTCCACAAGTAAAACTCAATCTCTTCCTTACTTAATGAAGAAGAACGAGATTGATTCTGAACACCATAATAGGAATCTGGATTACCATACCCATTCTTCTTACGCAAGTAAGGACGCCAAGTGAATTCCTTCATCATATCCAACACCTCAAGAACACATCTCCTTGCACTCTGATTATGCCAAGCCCAAGCTCTGTAATTATTCTTAGAAAGAGGTCCAGAAGAAGTCACAGGCTGAGGACTTTGATTAGGTATAGGAGCACAAGTACTGAATCTCTCCCATAAACACATTTGAATGAAAGAAACATCAATGTACGTAAGAATTCTATACCGACCAGCTGATTCTTCAGTCTTGGAAGAATACAAATCCAACATTCTATAAAGAGAACCCAAATAGAAAGGGGCCAGAGAAAAGCGCATACCTTGAGCAATTTTAATAGCTATTGGAATAAGAGCTGGACTAATACCATCATCTGGACATCCTGGGAAGACATGCCTGGCTAACCACATTATTAGTAGTGCTTCTAACTCATGCTCAGAATCTGGAAGATCAGGAGAACTACTTTCACCTTTTCTAGGTTTGAATTTATGAAAAAATAATCCAATCCAATTAGAGAAACGGGCAGCCTTAGATTTCTCTTTTTGATGCTTGAGCAAGTCATAGAAGAAACTACGAGTCCTCTCTTCATCTTCAGACAATTTGATGGAACAAATATTATGTCTCCCAAGGCAAGGAAGTTCAAGAAGAACACGCACATCCTCAAGAGTAAAAGTGAATTCTCCCCAAGCAGTAATCAAGGTATGAGAAAAAGTACTCCATCGTGCCAAAATAGCACGCCACACATCCATTCTTCCTTCTCTACGAATACGAAGTTTTGAGGAAACCAGTATAGCATCAATTACTCCCGCTGAAGATAGAACGTTTACATGAGCAGGATTCTTCATTACCTTATTCACCCAATCTTCCCAACCTTGAACAGGTTGAGAATTAGAACCAAGCTTAGTTAAAGACAATGGGAATTCTCCTCGTTCAAACCTAAATTTCAGAATAGACTCGCCTGAAATATGAGTTCTGAAAGTTGATGCTTCAGGAATAATACTGAGTCAAGAATGGCCAACTGGAGGATCAGGATAAGAAGCAATTTGTCTACCACGAACCTCTCTCCAGAAACGATCTTCTCCTCCTTCCCTAATGATCTGATCTGACCAATCTTCAGGAACAGAAGGAAGCGCACGACCTTTTCCAATACGAAGACGCATCTTCTTGTCAACAGGAGTTTCAATACAAAAATCTTCAGAAGTACTATTTTTTCTTTTCTTTACAGGAGCTCGAGCAGCAAGAGAAGGTTGACCGTATTGAATCTTCGTCATCGGAGAATATCTACAAGACATCAACAACACAACTCAAATAAGTATAAATATTCACGAAGATATATATATATACACACACATAGATATATATATATATAATGAGACGAACCATAAAAAAAAATTTTATTAAATTACTGTTTTCTCGTCTTAAAAAAACTAATAAAAATAAAAATATATATCTATATGCATTTTATAAGCGTATGAACAGTGCCAGTGTACAGTAAAAGTCATGCATGAACAGTACCCACGTATAGGAACAGTACCTGCGCACAGTAACAGTTCCTGCACAGAAACAGTACGCATGAACAGTACCCGCGCACAGTAACAGCACTGTTCCTGCACATTGTGAAAAAAAAAAAGAACAGCAAAACGTAGATTAAAAAAAAATTGACTTCATTGAACAAATAATTGTTAATTTTTTTTTTATGAATAACACAAATACAAATAAAAAAAAAAAGAAAGATGAAGAACACTTACTTCTTCAAACTAAAAACCAAAAGAATGAAAAGAAACTGTTGCTCTCTAGTTTTTTGATGTGAGAAAATTTTTAAGAGAAACTTTCATATTTATAAGAAATTTTTAAGAGAAACTTTCATATTTATAAGACTTTAGGAATCAAGATTTTAATTACAAATATTCTGAATCATAGATACTCTTAATTACAAATACTTACTTTCCATATAGAAATAAAAAAAAAAGAAAAGAATCAAATATAAAATATGTGTTCTTAAAAAAAAAAAAGAAAGAGGTAGCTCACGGGAATAGTACCTGTGAGCTACACCAAGTAATAATGTCTTATAGTATTATAATGTTTTATAGTTACAAAATAGTACTATAGTTACAAGAAACTATAGTTACAAGAAGAAGTATTGTGAATCACAGTAGTATTCCTACGGGCCACACAAAAAAATATATATTATAACCTTTTTTTTTCTTCTCTTTTGGAGAATATATATTATCATTATTATATCTTATTCAATTACAACACTGTCTAAATTAAATAGAGACATACCATGGTGAAACAAAAAAAATTTTAATTAAATAGAGACCTCTTCCCAAATTTTTGAAGAATAGTTTTTATTCACCTATTCTCAATATTTTAAGGAAAAGCTTTTGGCTGTTCCCAAAATTTTAGGGAAACACTTTTCATATGTTCCCAAAATTTTAGAAAAAAAGCTTCTAGCTATTACAAAATATTAAGGAAAAGCTTCTCACCTGTTCCCAAAATTTTAGGGAAACACTTTTCACCTGTTCCCAAAATTTTAGGAAAAAGCTTCTAGCTATTACAAAATATTGAGAAAAGCTTCTCACCTGTTCCCAAAATTTTAAGGAAACACTTCTTACATGTTCTCAAAATTTTAAGGAAAAAACTTTCTACCTATTCCCAAAATTTTAGAGAAACACTTCCCACCTGTTCCTAAAATTTTAGAGAAAAGCTTATACCTATTCTCAAAATTTTAGGAAAAGCTTCTCACCTATTTCCAAAATTTTAGGGAAAAGCTTCTCACCTATTCTCAAAATTTTAGAAAAAAGCTTCTACTTGTTCTCAAAAGTTTTCGAAAAATGCTTTACCTGTTTCCAAAAACTTAAGGAAAAGCTTCTAGCAATTCCAAAATTTTGAGGAAAAGCTTCTCACCTGTTCCCAAAATTTTATAGAAAAGCTTCTTACCTGTTCCCAAAATTTTAGGGAAACACTTTTACCTGTTCTTAAAATTTTAAGGAAACGCTCATTACCTATTCTCAAAATTTCAAGAAAACACTTATTTCTTATTCCAAATTTAAAAAAAAAAACCTTTACTCACTTGTTCCCAAAATTTTAGGGAAGCACTCTACAACTTGTTCTCAAAATTTTAGGGAAAAGCTTCTAGCTATTCCCAAAATTTTAGAGAAAAACTTTTCACCTATTCCGGAAATTTTAGGAAAAAGCTTCTAGCTATTCCAAAAATTTTAAGAAAAAGCTTTTTACCTGTTCCCAAAATTTTAAGAAAAAGCTTCTAGTTGTTCTCAAAATTTTAGAGAAAAGCTTTTACCTATTTCCAAATTTTTTTATGAAAAGCTGCCTATCTATTCCCAAAATTTTAGGGAAACACTTTTCACCTGTTCCCAAAATTTTAGGAAAAAGCTTCTAGCTATTACAAAATATTGAGGAAAAGCTTCTCACCTGTTCCCAATATTTTAGGGAAACACTTTTCACCTATTCCCAAAATTTTAGGGAAAAGCTTCTAGTTATTCCGAAAATTTTAAGAAAAAGCTTTTTACCTGTTCCCAAAATTTTAGGGAAAAGCTTCTAGTTGTTCTCAAAATTTTAGAGAAAAGCTTTTACCTATTTCCAAAATTTTTAGGAAAAGCTGCCTATCCATTCCCAAAATTTTAGGGAAACATTCTTATTTATTCCCAAAATTTTTGGGAAAAGCCTCTAGCTATTCCACAATTTTAGAGAAAAGCTTCTACCTGTTCTCAAAATTTCAGGAAAACACTTCTTTCTTATTCCAAAAATTTTAAGAAAAAAAAAATTACTCACTTGTTCCCAAAATTTTAGGGAAACACTTCTTACTTATTCCCAAAATTTTCAAGAAAAACTTTTTTTTATTCATTCTCAAAATTTTATAGAAACGCTATTCTCACTTGTACCAAAAAATTTTAGAAAAATGCTTTTTTTTACTTATTTCCAAACTTCTAAAGAAACATTCCTTCTAAATTGTTCTCATTTGTTCTCAATCTATCCATAGAATATTTCTTTTCTTTAGAAATTTCTATGCAGGGGGCAACACAACATAAGCAACTATTCCATCAGGCAACTGTACAGCAAAACAAAAAATTATTTTGCTAAAAAAAATAATAATAATAAAAAATAAAAAATTATGCCAAACAATTATTTGGCTAAGAAAATTTCATTCATTATTCTGTTAAGAAAATTTCATTCATCATTAAAATTTATACAGGCGGCAATAATAAGTCTAACTTAAACAATTTCAATACAAGATAATAAGTTTTAATAAAAATATTGTTTTTCCAAAAACCCTTTATAGTACTAATGCATGAGAATTTCTTATACTAAGAATTCTCATGCAGGGGGCAAAATGTAGATACTTAATTTTGGAAACTAATATTTATTTCATACTATAGTGAAAGATAACCTCTTCTTAGAATAAATACTTCACAAGAATAACTTCTTCAGAAGAGCTTCTGCACAAGAACAATCTCTTATCAGAAGAGCTCATTACTTCTAGAAGAATTCACTCACAGAATAGCTTTTCTTAGAACAGCTCTACTCGGAACAACTCTTTACAGAACAACCTGTTCTCAGAATAACCCATTTATAGAACAGCATTTTCAAGAAGAAGTGAAGATAACTCCGGAATAGGGCAGGGTTCTTGAGTTAACTTCACTATTGAGATGTCCTGGAGAGTTTGGCTTGGTGGATCAGATATGGAGATAGTTAAGAGTTCTTCTCTTAACCTTTCTCTGAAGTATGAGTGCTCTTCCCTATTTCTTTCAATACACTTTCTCCCAAAGTATAACTTCCATTAGACAAAGCATTAATGCTTTGTAACCGCCAATCCTCATTATTATGATATGTAACTCCCATTCTCTATTCCTATATATAGGGGTTCTTGTTACCATTGAAAGGACTTGTTTTGGAGGGAGCAAATCAGCTAATCCATAAACTCTCCCAAACCCACTCTGCACTATTTTCTCTACACAACCTTGTTCTCAGCCTTGCTCAGCCTTCTACTGCCACCTGCCGCTGCACTCATTCTTCAGGGTCTGCTCCAGTCTTCCTCTCCGCCGCCTCCCGGCACATCCCGTTCTACTGGTTTGCAACGTTTCCTCTCCACAACAAAAGAACTCATCTACATTGAGTAACACAAATGTTTTTACTTAAAATAGCTTTAACAGAAAAAAGAAACTGTAACATTAATGAATGCAAAATGTATAAATCATCTCTGGACAACAAAATTGTAGGTTTAGCCTGAGAAGATTCAGCAAAATTAGTTTAATCAGTTGTGAGCCAGCTCCATGTTACTGGTTAGGGTTTCCACAAGGTCCTGTGAACAGATGAATAAAATGAATTTGATCCGTCTTTCCATACTTTCAAGAGAATAAAATCTGATCAAATCCAGAGAGGAAGAGAGATAATTTACCTTAAGAAATCAGCAATCTGCCAGACACACAAAAGATGCCAACACTAACAATGCTTTTCTCTCATCTATTCCACCAAATTATCAGGAATCAAGGGCAAAGCTTGGGTTTCATCATAGTTTTCTAAATCTGGAAAACTAATCTGCTAACAAAGGATTCAACCTGAGGACCAAATTGTGCCTCTAGAACAAGATTCAACAATTCACAAATGCTTTCAATGTCCACACTCTTTTGCTTCTCTGAGGCAGTTGATCAATGAAAGCTTTGTATTAAAAAAAACAAATTCCAATAAAAGAGAAGCTGGGGATGGAGAAGAAAGAGAGGCTGTTTTCATTCAATTAAATGGCAAACCTGTCAGGCAGTATCGAAATGCATAGGAATAGAAATCTTCATAGTTCGATGGCTTCCCCACCTCTTTTTCAGATATAGAAAATTTAAAATCAGTATTACCAATTAAATGCTTACTTGTCAACAAGAAAATGACTTTACAATGATTGCAATAACTGTTGCAACAGATACAAATACCTCAATCTCCAGTTCAGGAAGTGCCTTTTTTAGTTTGACAAGTGAATCAACCCCCAATGCTTTCAGGCGGGTTCGCCATTCATCCTAATTCAGTGCAAGAGAAGAAAAAAAGCAGTCATCAATCTAATGTCAGTTCACTTTTTCTATTTTATTATGGCATCCATCAAATGAAGCATGTCATATAAGACTGTGCTTCTGCTTACCAGGGTAAAATAGCCCTGCCTTTCAGCTTTTAATTTCCTGAGATATGCAGAGAACATGATGTTAGAAAAAACTCAGAGCAGGGTATGGGTCCAGTCATATATCCCCAGAATATAACATACCAGGCAAGCATCAGTATCCTCAAATCAGTGTAGTCCACTTCTAGATCAGAACAGAGTGCTTCGATACCATCTGGATTGCTCAAGTAAACTAAGAGTATTAGAAAAGGATATGCATGCCATCCTCGAAAGAAAATATCTTCTAGCGCATTCAGTGGGCTTATGTTAACTTGTTTGAGGCTGTGTGAACTCACATAAAATAATCAGAACTTTTTTCTACAAGCAGCTAAGGAAAAAATTAATAGCATCTCTATTTTTCTTTTTTCAAGGGAACTCGTTACTTTTTGACACAATGGAAATGCAGGTAAAAGAATTCCATGTAAGTGAAATTTGTTCTCAGCTGAAGCACTTCTCTGTAAGTACCTTGAGATGAAATATAAATCTAGACATAATAAATAAGTGCTGAGACATTATGTTCAAACAGTAATTCAAGAGGGTTCATATTCTTTTGCATTGTGTTCAACAATTTAAAACAGAAGAGACGAAATGTAACACCTTTAAAAATCAAAAGTAAAATGATAACAGCATGACTTTGATAAATACAATGAATTGATTTGGCTTTTCCTTCTTTTGTATCCAAAGGAAGCCAATCACTATTTGCAATAGCTGGGGTGAACCATGATACCATAACAGTAACTCCACAAATATAAAAAATGTAGATGGAATATACTTACTCAATCATGCCTAATGAACTACTTGCATATGAGTTGAACAAGCGATCTATTTTTTCCATCCCCTTTGTTTTATGATTAACTAGCAGTGTGTAGAAATTATATATCATCAGTACATTAAATATAAACCCTTTTTCTTATACAAACAAAGAAATTCAAGGCACCCTCAAAAAGAATTTAACAGTAAATTAAGGGTCCATTTAGACGGATGATGAAATTGGTTTCAATATAATTAAAAACAACGATATCGGTGAAATTGAGCAATATAATAGTGAAATCAAAATCAATGATGAAATATTTATTTGAGTTCATATATACTGATGATGGTGAGGTGAATTGTAATGAGAAAGGAAAATGATTACTAAGGACATTGACTAAAATTTGTACTTATAGAATTTTTTATATAAATTGTCAAAAATATTTTTCAAATAATAGATTTAATTATACATGTATTTATTTATTTTTAATTATTCTTTATTATAAAATAATAAAATCTATTTATTTTATTAAATTAATAAAGTTATTTAAAATTTTTAAATAAAAAAACAAATGGAAAAAAAATTGGAAAAAGGTTAAATTATAAGGATAGTTTCATCTCTGCACAATGATCTCAAGGACCAAAACACCTTTTGTAACGTCCGGAATTATAAAATTTCGAGCCAAAATTTTCTTTTTACTTCTATCTTTCTCATTCAATTAGTCGATATCAATTGGTTTGCATTTGGTGTCGATGTAAGTTTGATTCTATAATTCTCATTACCAGTAAAACCTTAAATTATAAATTTATTAAACCATAAATAATAAATAAAAATCATAATAAAACTATAATATAATATTTATAATTCTATTTATAACTGTTCAATATAATTTACATCCCAATAGATCATGTATATTTTTCAAGTGAACACTACACTTATTTCATTCCGCTTAAAAACACATTTGTTGTGCATTTATTAGTCTGAATATAAATATAAAATTTCACATGTACCTGTACTCCTAACCTATCAACTTTTAGTGATCTCTTCCACTACCTTGTAACTTCTATAACCCCGCGCATGGAAGAACTATCTGGGATGGTGAGTAAGGGGTGAGCTTTGGGGAAAGCCCAGTAAGAAAAAGCATATAAAAGAGTAGTACTATGCCACTATATGCAGTAAAAATCATAATTTTAAATTTCATAAATAAAATAATGCATATGGGTGCATGTAAACATTTATTGAAAACTCTTTTAAAACATATGCTGTTCATATAAATATTCACTGTTCAAATCATTTAAAATCAATCACTGTTCATATACTGTTTATATATTCTTTCACTGTTCACTTTTCAAATAATTTCAATCAAATTTGTCATCTGTCTATAAATCAATCATTTCATATGTTACGTAAAACAATAGAGTGTGACATCCAAGAAACCCATACACGAACTATATCCCTACAGGGACTAGGGGTGTAATCGAGCCGAGCCGAGCCGATACAGTGAAGTGCTCGAGCTCGAGCTCAACTTGTATATTCGGTACTCGATACTCGGCTCGAGCTCGATCGAGCCTTGAATTTTGAACTCGAGCTCGGCTCGAGATCGAACTCGAGCTACTCGAGCTCGTTCGATTAGGCTCGATTCTCCGAGCTCGAGTCTCATGCTCGAATTTGAGCTCGAGTCTCATGCTCGAATTCGAGCTCGAATTTAATTTTATACACATAACAATATTATTAATTAAATATAATAAAACATCAAATTTAAAAAAATACAATAAGTCATCAACATCATTAGCTAAAACATCTACATAAATAAAAGTACCACACAAATCACAACAAAAATAAAAATTACAAAGTCTTACATTAATTTGGAATTATAAAAATAAACAAATATAGTAACATCATAGAAGCGAAACATTTAGCAACATCCTTTACAACACCTGCAATAGCAAACAAAATCAACAATTTAAGGAAGCAAATTGTTTGGCAATATAAAGGAAAGTTCTTAATCGATTCATTAAGAATTCTTAAGAGTTTCTAAAACGATTCTAAAACAAAGGGGTATTTGACTTATCGATCTTTTTAGGTTTCTCATCAGCATTATGAACATGCCTAAGTGGAGAAGTCAGCATCAACCCATGATTTGATCTTGAAGCACGTTTCTAGTGAAGCCTCTGCAAGTTTTTTAAGTTTATTTCATATGCAGGAAAGAAGCTTTGAACTATACTTTGAGAGCTAAATAGTTTACCAGGAAGTAATGAAATGTGGAGACACATTACACAAAAAAGATATAACTTGCTAATATGGATTAAGACTTACAATTAAATTAGCTAGAGCAATCCCAATAATATCGCTATTTGTAGCTATCTCAAGCCCCAAAAGTGAAGTACCAGTTAAATCTGATGCCATTGATTTAGGGTCCTCTACACAGCTTCCATTGACAATAGCAAACAAGCTATGTCCTGAAGTCACTTTGAAGAGCTCCTACAAAAAGAAGAGCAGAAGTTAAGTGAATTTATCAACTTAGGCATGTGGTGAAAATTAAAAGGAACTTGCTTGCAATTTTTTTAAGCAGAAACATAACTATGGATTGGATGAGACATTGAAGAAAGAATACATCGCTAAGCATGAACCAAGTATTAGACACAACAAAAAAAACTACAGAAATAAACTTTTCAAGAGTAAAGTACCTCCGGGTACCCTATCTAGGGCCATATCAAAAAATCTTCCCCAACTCGAGATCCCACAATGGTTAGACCAAGTCGCCGACAAACTTCAATGTAAATTATGCTAAGCAAAATTGTTGTAATTAACAAAATTATATTATTAGGCTGCTTAAAATGACAACAAAAAGATGAGGAAGCATATGTTACAATAAAGAAAAACAACTGCAATGCCACTAGATCAAATATATTAGGGAAAATGTGTTGTGGTAAGTGAATCTTATTGCTTAAAAGAAGTAGAACGAGTCTTTACCACTGCCTCGACCAAAGCTCAGTACCGAGTGTCAGTAAGAATGCTTAGAATGAATGTCTAAAAACAGACATACATAGTCCTTTGGCAACAAGGCATGTATCTGCAAATATGAATCTATATGACATACATGATCAAACTTATATACATACAAACAAAAAAGATCCAGATGATTAAACACCGCATGCACAATTCCTTTTAATGATATTTAAGGGGAAAATGAAATGAAGTTAGACAAGAAAATTAAGAAAAGAAAGAAACACCGTAGATGATAGATTATCAAAGTTTTACCAGTAAAAACGAAAGATATTGAAATTATGGATTAAACCCAAAACCAAAAACACCCCAAAAACAAGAAAGAAGGGGAAAAGATTACATGAATTGGAGAATACAGATGAGGGAACTAATAATTCTGGAGCAAAGGACAAGCAAATAAAAATTCTTGAAATCGCAAGAGACAAGCTCAGAAAGAGACATGGGCGTCGTTTGTTTACCTTGTTAGAGAGGAGACTCTTCAGAACCAAGACTCCTTTCCTTTGGCTTTGTAGATAAGAAAAACAGAAGATAGACCATCAGACTTTTGGATTATTTTGAATAAAAAAAAACCCTTTCTAGTCAGGCTGGGTCTTACCAACGTGAAAGGGGGTTTTACCAACGTGAAGAAGAACAGAGCTAAATACAGAGCAAAGAACAGAGCTAAAGGAAGAGGGTTTTACCAACGTGAGGAGTGAGAAGTCGTCGGAGAGCTAAAGATAAGGTTATCTAGGTCGCGCCGGTTGCCGGACGTCGTCTAAGAGGTGAAGCCGTGAGTCCTTGAGACGTCGTAAGTCTCTTGACTTTGAGACGTGGTCTAGTCAGGCTGTCCGTCAGCCAAGTTTCAAAGTTTTTGGTACATGGCTGACCACGAAACACATCAAAAACTCCAATTTTCCTTTTCTCTGACCACGGAAAGGGACTCTTGAGGCTCAAAAGCTAATTCTACCCGGCACAGCAAGCAATTTCACCGCTATAAGAAGTGGGAAAAGGTTGCAAACTTGTTCATGAGTGGTGTTGCCGGAAAGTGAAGCAGATCTGGACTCTGGGTCTCGAGTCTCGCACTCGCCCTCGTCTCACTATAACTCAGATCTGAGATGTGGTCTGAGAATTGAGTCTTGCCCTCGTCTTACCTCGCTGTTAGATTCAGATCTGGGTGTCGCCGGTCGCCAGATGGGATCTGAAAGGTGAAGCCGTGAGGGATCGACGAGTCAAGGAGATGGCCAGATGGGGTCATGCGGCGAGCTTAGGGAGGAGAAGAATGTTTCAATATGTAAAAGGTCGACATGGTATTAGGGTTTCAAATATATATTTTCATAATTTTTTAATTATAAATAATAATATAAATAAATATATATAAATATATTAAAATATTAAGAAGCTCGATTAAGCTCGCGAGCTACTCGAGCCGGGTATCTTGATACTCGAACTCGGCTCGCTCGATGGCTCGAGTAGCTCGAGCTTGAGCTCGGCTCGACAAAAATCGATCCGAATTCGAGTTTTGGTCGAGTCGAGCCCGAGTAGCTTGCGAGTACCAGTGTATCATTTACACCCCTAACAGGGACCTGTATAGGAATCAAGTGTACCAATGTGGGGTCAGGCATCTAGCCCTAAGCCATTCCTACTTGTAACAATGGCTATTGTCGAAGATCTACATTGTAAACTCGTCAGTGACAACTGTGATCAGAAAAAGGGGAAGGTACTAGGGACTTAGCTATGGTCTCCTAGCCCTAATTATCAATCTGTATGCATGAATCCACAAGGAGCTAACACTCTTATAAAATCATTTTCATATATCTTGAAATCACAGTAAATCAATTTTCATGTAAACTATTTCAATCGGTTTCTATTCATGTAAACAAATCAACACTTTATATATTCTAAATAAACCTTATAAAATTCATAAAACATATTATCATCATTTCAAGTATTCAAATATTCAAACTATATAAAAATACTATTTATTTAAGATACTGAGCGTGTAAATAATTAAGAGAAATTTTCTATAATTTTCAATAACCTTTTGGTAAATTTCTATCCTAACCCCTTTCATAAATTTCGATTTATAATTTCTAAATCACCCAATTTCCCATATGCATGCACAATATTTCCTACACTACTTCTATATACTATTCCTTACCTCAATTTGCAATGTAAGATAATCGATCCAATTGCACAACTATGCCACTTAATTTTCCAAATTCCTAGCTGCAAATAATAATAAAAGTAATATTCATCAATTAACGCTTATTGTTCAATATTTCCCCAAACTTCTTTCTTAACTATTTTCACCTAAGAAATATTATAGAATTCCCCTAAATTTTCATTTGGCCAATTATGGCTAACGCATTATACTTATTCTTTTTCTCATTCTCTCTTCATGCATAATTTCTATTTATTCCTTTATCCAATTTCACACTCTTATTACATTAGAAATTGGTCAATTTCACTTACACTTTGTTTTGGCCGAATAATATTTTTCACGGTGAGAAACTTATTGCACCTTAAATTTATGTTCATTGTTATATTTAATAAATTCCACGTTATTAATTCTTATTAGCTTTATATTGAAACTACCAATTTCTTACAAGGACAGCCCATGACCAATTATTTCCATGATTTTTATACTTCCAATATTCTCTCAATTTCCTTTAAACTTTCCCTTCAACCATCATCATCTCATCCCCTATCATTATTTACTATCACCTAAGTATAAAAGCTAACATAATTTCTTCTTTTGTTTCTTCATGGCCGGCTGCATATTATGTTTTGATTAATTTCATTTTTATGGTAGCCACTATTCTTGACTTTCCATGCCATGAAACATTAAAGCCAACATGATTTTATCTTCATTTTCCTCTACAATTGGCTGCAATATGTTGACCAATTGTGTTTTGATGAATTACATATTATGGCAGCCACCATTTTTGACCCTTAACGCCACCCTTCACCATTTTTACGCTAGTCATGTCTTCAACACAAACAACAGCCCTTTATTCTTTTGTTAATCACGCCAACAGCACCAAAAAGCAGTCTCTCTGTCCAGCCATTCACGCCATCAGAGATAAATCAGCCCCATTTTCTGTTTTTATGCCATACTCACACAGCCAAGTATAGAAAGAATGGAAAAATTTAGGATCTCACATTTTTTTTAAAATTTAATAATTCTAGACACGACACGGTATGAATAAAAATACGAAGATAACTGTAACGACCCGTTACCACATTTTTACCTTTATTTTACACAACTTATCCGGTTAGGCTGTCTGTGATACTTTACTTGTACGAAATGTTAAACAATTTTACATAACATTGTTTATATTATACACATCCCCTATCTTAATTAATTAGACAAGTAGTACTGTAGACATGTCTAAATACATAAAATAAATGATCGTACCTCATATAAATCAGTCGGTCTATCACATCGTCCATTATGTGCAGCCGTGATCCACAATCAACTGATCTTACAATCATCAAAACCTGAGATGTTAATGTTGGGGAGTGAGCAAACCACGGCTCAGTAAGAGAGTTATATGTCACACTTGATATTCAGCTATCTATATGCTGAAAATATTTTTCATTCTCTTTAAAATCTTCCTAGCTGGCTCTAGGCTCACATGTAGAAAGGATATTACAGTCGGCTAGTGACCCAGATAGAGTAAGGCAGGTAATTTAAAATACCTGACTTGTTCCGGAACCTAGAAGCAACTGTAGAGAGTATTAAATCCATTTTTCTCAAAACGATATAATTTTCGTTTTTTTTCCCACAGAGTAAACCACTTATTTCCTTTCACTTCAGTATCCTTTAAAACACGTGACAGTACAGTGATTTGTAATTATCCAATCATTGGATAAACACTTCTTTGATTATTTCTATCTTAGAAATAATTCTTATGTTATTCTTTTAGAATAAACATCTTTTTCTCTTTTCAAATCAGTAACCGTATCGTACAGTTCAGTAAAACAGTATATTCAGTATTCAGTAAAACAGTATCTTGATACGGTTCAGTCAGTAACAGTAAACAGTAGCTACCAATTCAGTAAATAGTATAAAGTAGCTTTCAGTTCAGTAAACAGTAAATGATAGCTTTCGGTTTAGTAAAACAGTAATTAGTGGCTACCATTTCAGTGCACAATATAGTTCTGTAAACACAATATTTTGGTACGGTTTTTCATCAGTAAACAGTAACCAGTGATCAGTACAATAAACAGTACAGTACAGTAAATAGGATTTCGCAAATCCTTTCAATAAACAGTAATCAGTGTGTGAGACTAGGCATCACCCTACAAATAATTCATGCTCTCATTGTTCCCTCAGGAACACAAGTCATCCGCTTTTGGGGTGCACCCGTAGGCCATCGCCCCTCACGGCTATCTCGGCTAGATCTATGGCCATAATCTATAGGTGGTCCTCGGATCCACTTGCCAAGTGACCTCGAGACCGCTGATGACTTGGCGGGTCCATCAGCCTTGTGACGCCCTGAGGTGCACCCATTGGTCCATTGACCTACGCCACCGCCCCAGGAGGGTCACGCAATTATATAAATAATACTGCATGAACTCAGGGCCTAAAGTCTCAAAACAGTGTAAACCGTACCATAGCCTTTATGGATTTTAAACACAGTAGTGTAAAAACATTTCACAATTATCCATAAGGCTCACATGTATAAATCATCACCTTTATGAAATTTATAATTTAAATCACATTTCTCAAAATATTTCATAAAGGTATAAATCATATTTCTTATACGGTGAAAACAGTTATAAAATAGTCACACTGTAAAACAAATCTCATGACAATGTCTTTTTCACCGTAACCCATGTATGCACGCCTTTCCGTGCTATCCATCGAAAACATGGTTTTTAAAATCATCGGAATTCAATTCAAATATATTTGTAATTTATGGAAAAATAAATTATTTATTTTCCAATTTTTTTCATAATTCCGGCACCATGTTTTCCTCTAAAACACATATAGAGACCTCTAGTCTCGAAATCATAGTTTTTCATCATTTCTTAACCTTTATGGAATTTATATAATTAATTATTTCCATAATTAAAACCATAAAGGTTTTATGTAAAATCAAGTGAATATTAAGAATATTTATAAAAATATTCACTTCAGTCTCTTTTTCATTTTCATCTTGTTTCACGTGAAATATCACCTATCGGGTGAATTTTCGGTGATTTCCTTTTTCACCATTCTCGAAAACATGAATATTTTAAAATTAAATATCACTATATTCATTTTTTATGAAATTTACTTAATTTCTCGATTTTCGTACCCGAAAATCGATTCACGTGAAACCAAATATTTTATTTTGGTTTTCGGTGATTTTCGATAAATTTCATT
Organism: Heritiera littoralis; assembly: GCA_031772115.1. Classification (NCBI taxonomy): domain Eukaryota; kingdom Viridiplantae; phylum Streptophyta; class Magnoliopsida; order Malvales; family Malvaceae; genus Heritiera; species Heritiera littoralis. Next base: position 2,184,616 of record JAPDPK010000003.1, read on the forward strand.
AATTTTTCGATAATTTTTCGGAAGTATAACGGCTACCGATTTGGCTAGCCTCCTGCGCGAAAAATACAGTTTATATTTCTCAACTGGTATTTCACCACAATTTGAAACCGATAAATCACCACAATTTTCAAAACTAATCATTATAAATTGCATTTATAAATTAAATGCATAATTTAAAACATGTGACCGAATATCCTTACAGGCGGCACATGTCTCCCTTACCAGTCTTATGAAGTCGAGCTTCCCGATTACGCTAACGAAATCCGTCAACTTGGGCTGCAAAAATAATTTATCAAAACTTATTAATATTTTTCTCCTTATTTTTAAGCCACTAGTATTCATAAAATGCAGCCACTATTGTCATAACATAAGCGTAACATGTATAAATTATACTGGTGCCAAAACTCAACTTCCACATTTTAGTTCTTTTTTCGGTTTTAATTTCACAAATCCTTCTCTTTTAATTTCTATGATTATTTTCTACTATTAATCATAAAAATTCAGCATATTCCATACTTAAACAAAATCATGGCCGAACCCTCTTATGGCCATTTTCATGATTTTTTTTTCCTCTTTTAATATTCCCATTACTCTTCCATGTATACGTGAGCCTTTCCTTACCATTTTCTGCATGTAGCCATATATTTACTACTTTCATGTCCAAACCGAACCCCTCTCTTCATTTACCAAATTTTGATTTTCAATCTTTCACCATGATTTATTGTTTCAACGTTTAATTCCTTGATCATTTCCTATTGTTTTCTTGCATGACAACACAAGATTTCATTCAATCACATGCCAACCGAACATCCTTATCCATAGTAAATTTTGATCTAGCCTACCTCATGTAAAACAAACTTCATAAACCTTATTTACACCTTACACTAGGCTAGAATATAGCTTTAAATTTAATTAAAACAATAAGACATTAAATCTCCTCACCTCAACCAAACCAGCAACATCCCATTCCGTTTTGTTTCTTTTCTAGTCAGCCCTCCTTTCTTGGTCTTTTGATGTTTTTAAGGTGGATATAAGGTCTATGGAGAGGGTCTAATGATCAAATAGCATGAAGATGAAATTTTGTTAAGAAGTTATGGAAGAAACGGCTGCAAACAGAACCAAACTTGAGCATCAAAACTAGAAACCGTGGAGCAGCAGGGGAGTTCGGTATGGAAGAAAGAATTTGCTGAAGTTAAATTTCCATTTAGTCTTCTTTTATCCAAGACAACCAATACTAATTAACCACGTCGCACCTTATTTATTTTCTTTCATCATTTTTTTGTCTTAAATTGCATTAAATGGTGAAGAAAATTTGCAGCAAAAGAGTGGCGTGGAGTTCATGTGTTCTACACGTCTTTGACTTCCATTCTTTTGCTTTATACTTCAGCAAATAAAAGTGAGCACATGTTAAATATTAATTCATCTCTTCTTTTAAGTAATATATATTGTATTTTACTCAACACGAAGATTCCTTGTTGGCTGCACGGTTTTTGTCTCAATTTCCTTTTCTCTTGTGTGTTCCAGCCAATGAAAATTATGCAAGAAACTTCTCTTCCTTTTTCTTTATATTTTATACTATAAAATTACATTTTATCAGCCTTTAAATGACTGATCAGAAATGGTACAACAGCAGCACATGTAGTGGCGTTGAAGTCCACTTTTGCTGCACCATTTCTTGACTTTCTTCCTTTCTTGTTGCATACACTTCAGCTAATACCATTTAACTTCATGTTAAATTGTTGACTTTTCCTTTTTGTATTATTATTTTACATTTTTATTTTATTTACTAAATTTACTTTTCCTTTCCTTTGAATTTTCTCCAGCCAAGCACACCAAATGCAGCAGAAATTTTTGGCGTCTTATACATCTTCCTTGGCTGCATACTTCTTGATTTTTCTTCATTTAAATTTTCAATTTCATCACTTTCTCAATTCTCGAAATTTTCACAATATTTCGATTCTCACAATTTTATTTATTTATTTCCATTGTTTATTTTCTCCAACATTTATTTTCAATATTTATAATTTCCAATTAAATGAAAAATTTACGGTTATCACAATAACACAAGTTAAAAGTTAATAAAAATTGTGTATGAATAAGATAAAAGTTAAAAAATTAAAATTTATATTTAGTGTGTTAACATAAATTTTAATATAAAATTTTTATATTTTACATAACATAAACTCAAATTTTATACTCAAATTAATAGATAATTTTTTGACATTAGAAGGTATGGTGGGATGGATATTTTTTCAATTGGACTCATGGTGAAAATTTTATACATGCCTCACTGGAGTCAATTAGCCATCCAAACTGAGCTTAAGCCTTGATTAAATCAAAAAAGGTTTTTATCTCAAAAAAAAATCAAAGTAGGTTTAATGTCAATCAAGGTTGTCTTTTTTTTTTTTTTAACCAGAACGTTACGTCATAAAAGTGCAAAGGAGACTTAACATATTTTTTTTTTGGTTACAAGGAGACTTATCATATGGCACATTAGTCGGGGCAAAAGGTTTTTATTTTTCAAACCCCTGACATTATACACAATATTAAATAAATTTAAATTAGTTTCCCAAATGTAAATTAATAATTTATTTATATTTTGGTTTATATTTTAATTTTATGAATTGTCATTTAAGAGGAGTTAAAATCATATTACTATTTGTCTATTTTTTATACCTATCAATCACTGTTTATAAATTTTTAAAATGAAAAGACTTGTCACAATATTTGAATCACAATTATGTAAAATTAACAAAAGTCAAACTAACTTTTTAATTTTTTTTAAAAAAAATATCAAATTTCCAATCAAGTATCAGATGTGTTTTTTATAGCTTACTAATATTTATCTTTCTTATAATTTTTCATTTTACTCTAAATCTTTATTTAATATTATCGTGCAAGCTTTATTCAACAAAAAACAGTTAGAACTACTTTACAAAAAAAAAATCTTAGCTTTTAATCTCAAAGCTTCGATTTCATTCTTTCAAAAGCATATTAATTTTTCTGTTTTAATAAAAAATATTGTTAAAACCATTGATTTATTTGTACTTCTTATTCAGAATTTTTAAATTTTCCAAAGAGTCAATAAAATTTTCATAATTTATTGAAAATTTGTATATTTAATGATTCTACTATTATTTTAAAAGTTTGATATTCATAAAATTTAATTGTTATCATAATAACATTTTTATTTTTATAATTTTTAAGCTTATTCCTTTTTATTATCAATATACTATTTGCATAAATATATATATATGGATTATTATTCTATCCACTTCTAGTAAAATTTTTTAACTCCAAAATCAGAATTAAAATTAAGACATGTGTCACCAATGAGGCCTTGGCTTGATGGCATAGAGGAGGCCTTGAGACTTTGAGGTCTCAAGTTCGAGTTTCACTAAATGTGAGATTTATTTAGTTTGTTATTGTTTAGTTAGTTTGTTAAATATTATTATTGTATTTCCCAGTTCATCAAGTTACCTGTTCATTGAATGTAATATCTAATTATGATTCTAAATTTGAATAAGATGTACCATTTCAAAAAAAAATTAAGATATGTGTCTCATTTTATTTATTATTTATTTTTTAATATTTTAAAAAATACATATCATTATTCTAATCCTATTTATGGAGTTAAAAAACTCAACCAACAATGAATAAGATAATAATCCTATATATATACACGATAAAATATATTCAATGAAATATAAAATTAATTAGTCCGTCCCAATTCAAATGACAGGAATGAAGATCCTAACTTGAGGCCAATTACAGATCGACGTGAACCCTATTATTAGAGTTTCTCTTTTTCCACTGCAATCAAAATAGCCTAAAGTCATTGCAAATTAAGTTTATAGATAGACGTGTCATATCCAGTGTCAAATTTTCTTTCTACTCTTATTTATTCCATCAAGGAAAGTCTTCTTTTAAAACAAGATCGAAACTCTAGTGCAAGCCATCACACCTGCAAATTTCCTCCATGGAGCCTAAATTTATCATAGTCCTTCTCCATGTTCTTCTCTTTTCAGGATTGCCTCCGTCAAGGGCACAAATATGGATTCAAGCTGGTTACTGGTTTTCAGGCAGTGAATTTCCTATTTCTGATATAAATTCTTCTCTGTTTACTCACCTTATTTGCGCTTTTGCAAACCTGAACTCCTCCTCCTATCAGCTCTCTATTGATTCTTCCGATGAGCAATACTTCTCCGTTTTCTCAAACACTGTCAAACAGAAAAACCCATCAATCATCACCCTTCTATCCATTGGAGGTGGAAATGCAAACTATTCGATCATGGTTTCAATGGTGAGCAATCCTTCCCACAGGAAATCTTTCATTGACTCCTCAATAAAGATAGCTAGGCTTTATGGCTTTCAGGGCATAGACTTTTGCTGGCTTTCAGTCAACACAACCTCTGAAATGAGCAATATGGCTAATCTTTTTGAAGAATGGCGAGCTGCAATAGATTCAGAAACGAGAAACTCTAGCCAGTCTAAGTTGATATTGACTGCTTCAGTTCTATACTCGCAGTATTCAGGGCCGTCAAGTACTTATCCAGTAGAATCATTGAGGAGAAACTTAAATTGGTTACATGTCGTGGCTTATAACTTCTATATGTTTGAAAAAAACTTCACCAGGGCTCATGCAGCTCTGTATGATCCAGCCAGCAATTTTAATACCGATTTTGGTATAGAGTCATGGATTAATGGAGGATTACCGGCCAATAAGTTGGTTTTGGGCTTGCCTTTCTTTGGCTATGCGTGGACACTTGTGAACCCCAAGGATAGCACCATTGGCGCACCAGCATCGGGGCCAGCTATCGTACAAGATGGGCAAATGAGTTACAAGGATATCAAGAATTACATTCAAAGATACGGAGCCACTCCCGTGTTTAATGCTACTTATGTGGTGAATTACTGTAGTATTGGTGCGACCTGGATTGGTTTTGACGATGTTGAGGCTGTCAAAGTTAAAGTTTCCTATGCCAAGGAGAAGAAGTTGCTGGGTTACTTTGTCTGGCAAGTTCCCTACGATGACAACTGGGTGCTTTCCCAAGCTGGTATGCTGACTCTTTCCAACCAATTCAATTTCCTTCTGCATTTGTATTAAGAATTCAGTGTCTTGATAGGTAAATATCATAGCTCGAGCTTGAAACTTTTAATTGAAATCATATTCAACAACCTGAGTAAACGTAGCTGCCAACATGTTGTTTTAAGATACTGAACAGATCTTAGAAAATAAGATAATTAGGAAAGATATCATCAATAGAATCCAAGGCATAAACATCATAGAAATGACACCGTTTTCAAAGAATGTTCCTGATATGCCTCGTTTAATATTTTTTTTTGTCAGCATCATCACCTTATGACAACGGTGACAGTCAAAAAAAGAAAAGGGGGACGTTGTTGCTGATTAGTATTTTGATTCCAATCGTTGTGGTCATGATTTTGGTTGGCGCACTGACATACTACTTGCGAAGGGTAAAGATCAGGAAGAGAAAGACAGTAGGTATATCTTTTGATTCTACACTTAGCAGTATCATTCATTAGGGAAATTTCATATTAAAAACACTCTTTTTTGGTACATCATATTAAAAACACTTCTATTTATTTATCACTGTTTTCTCTATCTCAAAAGCAATTAACCAAAAGCTTTTTCATCACTCTTTTTGGTTGGTTAATAGAGATGGTGCAGGTGGCTAAAAGTTCGGCGCACAAAGAAAAGCAGATGGCAGCTGCTGGAGATTTTCATAGCAATGTTCCTAATCTGACGGTCTATAGTTTCTCTGATATTGAGGTGGCTACTAATAGGTTCTCATTTCGAAATAAGCTGGGGGAGGGTGGATATGGTCCTGTTTACAAGGTAATGGTCGACTCATCTAGCTAATTGGTGGAAAGTTTTGGAAATCGCATTGCATTTTGCCAGGACAATCTCTATGGGACGAGACATGGGAAATATTGATAGGTGCCACGCATTAACAGTAATTCTTCGTTTGCCAATTGCCAGGGTGTATTATCAGATGGACAAGAAATAGCAATAAAAAAACTTTCAAAGACATCCACACAAGGATTTGAGGAGTTCAAAAATGAGGTTATGCTTACAGCAAAACTACAGCATGTAAATCTGGTTAGACTTTTGGGATTCTGCACTGATAGAGAAGAACACATGCTGATCTACGAGTACATGCTAAATAAGAGTTTGGACTACTACCTTTATGGTGATGATTTCCATTCTCCGTTGAAATTTATGTGATTACTTTTTTGGTTATTTACTTTGGTTTATGTTTTACTGACTGCTCAAAATCTACTGAGACGTAGATCCCATAAAACGGTTTATGCTAGATTGGAAAAAGCGTGTAGAAATCATTGAGGGGGTTACTCAAGGCCTTCTATATCTTCAAGAATACTCCAGATTGAGAATTATTCATAGGGACTTGAAAGCTAGCAACATTTTATTAGATGAAGACATGAAACCTAAGATATCAGATTTCGGTATGGCTAGAATTTTCACAAAAGATGAAGTTGAGGCAAACACAAATCGAATTGTTGGCACATAGTAAGTGCATTCAAATAATCAAAGCTATCTTATCAAATGAACATTGTTGTTAAACACTTGGCCATTTAATTTGTTGCAGTGGTTATGTTCCTCCTGAATATGTTAAAGATGGTATATACTCAGTCAAATCTGATGTATATAGTTTCGGAGTTCTATTTCTTCAAATCATTAGTGGAAAGAAGAATGCAAATACGTACGGGTTAGGTGAAAATCTAAATCTTCTCGATTTGGTAAGTTTCATAGCTAACATATCTCTAAACCTTTTCTATTATATTGTGAAATTAGATTTGAGACAATGCTTAAATGAATCTCAGGCATATGAGCTGTGGACAGAGGGCAAAGGCATGGAGTTCATGGACCCCTCGCTGGATGACACAACTTCATCCCTTAAGTTATTGAGATGCATACAAATAGCTCTGCTGTGTGTCCAGGAAAATGCCAATGACAGGCCTACCATGTTGGATGTCTCTTCAATGCTGAGAAATGAAACCACAGTAATGGCGGCTCCAAGGAGGCCTGCTTTCTCGAAAAAAACCAAGGAAGATCAGGAAAAGATATCTGAATTATGTTCGGTTGATGATTCTACAATTTCAGAAGTGGTTGCTCGGTGAGAGTGTAGCCTTTGGAAGACGAAATTCATTAATAGACTTTGTTCCAGTCTCTTTTCTCCTCAAAGGACTACATATGGTGTCTACACTGCGAAATATTAATATAGATGCTTCTGGTCGTCCAACTTGATAAATTTAAAGAGGTCAAGCAAACAATAACAATAAGACAGCCTAATAGCACTATAATGAATCGTATCTTGAGCATTAGTTCATACTCACTTCTGAAGTGGGGGAATTTTGCTTGTCTCAATTTTAATACTTTTATTTCTCTTTCTTCATATTAGAGGTGTCTCTGTTAATATATATATATATATATATATATACACACACCATTATTAGATTCAATAATTTGGTTCAAATATTGAAAAATGTAGTTCTTTCGCTTATAAATAAAAATAATATGGCTTTTGAGACACTTGATCCTGTCAAATAGTATTTATCTTTACACTCATAGCATGAATTCGAATTCTAACAATGAAAAGGATAGGGAAAACCAAACTAGTTAATTTGATGATTAATTTAACTCATGACAGTAGAATTCGCCATTTCCAATTTTTGAAGTTAAACTGGTTCAACTTTGTTTCCAGCAACTTCCTGCAACAATTTAGCAGCTTTAATAGAAAAATTTATAAAGCTTAAAATAAAGAGATTGATCTGATGGAAGCACAAGGTTTCTTATGCCGAGGCGAAGGGGCAACTTGGTTACTATGCGTTTAAACCCTCCAATGGCAACTAAGCGCTTTCTGTAGCTGGTTAGATAGTTATCTCGCTTTAGTGCCCCTTTTCGGATACAGAATTTTCGATAGTCAACTAACATCAATTTTGCCTCTAAAGCTGTATTCGGGCTTTGGGGGCTTTCTCGTGTGCTAAGTTTAGACCGGCAAACTGATAAGATAATTTTAGATATAATAAAGTGAAACAGATTAAAATTTAATAAAAATTATATATAAAAATAAAAAAAATTATATTTTACAACATATAAATATAAATTTATATAATACAAATATAAATTTTTATATACGATTTTTTTTTATTTTCACATAGAAAATAGCAATCGACTTCAGGTCAACTTTTTTTATTTCCACGGACAAAAAAAAGTATTGACTTCAGGCCCCATATCTTTATTTCCACAGAAAAAACAAACTATTGACTTCACGCATACTTTTTTATTTCCACGGAGCATCGACCTCAGGCCCACTTTTTCTTTTATTTCCACGAAGAAAAATAACCATTGACTACAGGGCTCAAGCGTATCCGGCTGTTGACCGTAGTGCAGCTGCCATGAACTACGAACTTTAATCTAGCAACTCGGGTACCTTGCCTTGCTAATATTCTCGGCAATTCTAGGCACGTGCATTTTTAGTAAATTTGATATTCTTAAACACAACATAGCAATATAACATGAAAATAATATCTTAAGGAATAGGCACCAGTCAGCAGAAGAAGCAGCACTTACTTGCCACTGGATTTATCAAATGCAGAAGCTCTTACTTATGCTTTTAAAGATGAGTAGATAAAAGCAGTGCAATCCAAAATGAAATTGTGGTGAGAGAAGTGCTTTATCGCTATATTTATAAAATTATCCTTTGTTGAGTAACACAATTGTTTTTGCTTAAAATAGCTTTAACAGAAAAAAGAAACTATAACATTAATGAATGCAAAATGTAAAAATCATCTCCGGACAACAAAATTGTAGTTTTAGCCTGAGAAGATTCAGCAAAATTAGTTCAATCAGTTGTGAGCCAGCTGCATGTTACTGGTCAGGGTTTCCACAAGGTCCTGTGATCAGATGAATAAAATGAATTTGATCCGTCTTTCAATACTTTCAAGAGAATAAAATCTGATCAAATCCAGAGAGGAAGAGAGATAATTTACCTTATGAAATCAGCAATCTGCCAGACACACAAAAGATGCCAACACTAGCAATGCTTTTCTCTCATCCATTCGACAAAATTATCGAGGATCAAGGGCCAAGCTTGGGTTTCATCATAATTTTCTAGATCTGGAAAACTAATCTGCTAACAAAGGATTCAAAGTTATTATAGATGCTTCAGATAGCTTGGGAGGAAAAAAAATCAAACTAATACTTCATCAAATATCATGCATGGTTCAGTTCTATCAATGCAATATAAATTAGCACATATGTCAACCATCAACAAACAAATCTAGGATGAATTTTTATCCTTTTACATGCCATTTCTTATTTTCTTTGTTTCTCTTCTTTCTTCCTTTTGGCAGTCAACTCTGAATTTCAATTCAGAGGGAAAGAAAAAATCCATGCTAATGAGTTTTGTGGAAAAATAATAATAGAAAATTTTTACTTTTTTTTTTTTTTGAAAGGCTTACCTCTCTGCAAAAACGTAGAAAATTTATCCACTGGTCCAAATTTATTACTTTGTAATCACTCTGGACCTGCCAGAAAATCAAGTCCAAGCATCATAAAAATGTTATGCAACACATGTTCTGATAATAAACAGTGCATCTGATCAGCATTTCTTTTGGTAAAGATGAAAGAATAACAGCTTCATAAACAAAATTGGTGATCTACCTTTAGATACTCGATTAGTAAATCAACCTGAGGACGAAATTGTGCCCCTAGAACAAGATTCAACAATTCACAAATGCTTTCAATGTCCACACTCTTTTGCTTCTCTGAGGCAGTTGATCAATGCAAGCTTTGTATTAGAAAAAACAAATTCCAATAAAAGAGAAGCTGGGGATGGAGAAGAAAGAAAGGCTGTTTTCGTTCAATTAAATGGCAAACCTGTCAGGCAGTATCGAAATGCATAGGAATAGAAATATTCATAGTTCGATGGCTTCCCCACCTTTTTTTCAGATATAGAAAATTTAAAATCAGTATTACCAATTAAATGCTTACTTGTCAACAAGAAAATGACTTTACAATGATTGCAATAACTGTTGCAACAGATACAAATACCTCAATCTCCAGTTCAGGAAGTGCCTTTTTTAGTTTGACAAGTGAATCAACCCCCAATGCTTTCAGGCCAGTTCGCCACTCATCCTAATTCAGTGCAAGAGAAGAAAAAAGGCAGTCATCAATCTAATGTCAGTTCACTTTTTCTATTATATTATGGCATCCATCAAATGTAGCATGTCATATAAGACTGTGCTTCTGCTTACCAGGGTGAAATAGCCCTGCCTTTCAGCTTTTAATTTCCTGAGATATGCAGAGAACGTGATGTTAGAAAAAACTCAGAGCAGGGTATGGGTCCAGTCATACATCCACAGAATATAACATACCAGGCAAGCATCAATATCCTCAAATCAGTGTAGTCCACTTCTAGATCTGAACAGAGTGCTTCGATACCATCTGGACTGCTCAAGTAAACTAAGAGTATTAGAAAAGGATATGCATGCCATCCTCTAAAGAAGATATCTTCTAGCGCATTCAGTGGGCTTATGTTAACTTGTTTGAGAGTGTGTGAACTCACATAAAATGATCAGAACTTTTTTCAACATGCAGATAAGGAAAAAAATTAATAAATTAATACCATCTCTTTTTTTCTTTTTTCAAGGGAACTCATTACTTTTTGACACAATGGAAATGAAGGTAAAAGAATTCCATGATAGTGAAATTTGTTCTCAGCTGAAGCACTTTTCTGTAAGTACCTTGAGATGAAATATAAATCTAGACATAATAAATAAGTGCTGAGACATTATGTTCAAACAGTAATTCAAGAGGGTTCATGAGCTTTTGCATTGTGTTCAACAATTTAAAACAGACGAGAGGAAATGTAACACCTCTAAAATCAAAAGTTAAGACAGATCCTAGACCTTGAAAAATGATAACAGCATGACTTTGATAAATACAATGAATTTATTTGGCTTTTCCTTCTTTTGTATCCAAAGAAAGCCAATCACCATTTGCAATAGCTGAAGCGAACCACGATACCATAACAGTAACTCCACAAATATAAAAAATGTAAATGGAATATACTTACTCAATCATGCCTAATGAACTATTTGCATATGAGTTGAACAAGCGATCTATTTTTTCCATCCCCTTTGTTTTAGCTTTACTTGCAACTGGAAAAAAGAAATAGCATTATCTAATTAGAATACTTACGAAAAAAACCACAAAAGTCAGTTGAACAATAGCAAACATAACTGAAAAAGAACTCTTCCACCTAATCAGCTTAGGGCAACCAGCATTATCATTATTTTATCTATTTAACAAACATTCAATTCAGATGGCAATATGATATAGAATGCTTATTTCAATAGTTTCAGTTCACTACCAAAATTGCCAATATTATTGGAATCAACATTCACAGAATGATACTTTAGTGAGACCACAGAAGGCTATCCTATCCACATGGATGATATAACATATGAGATCAATGTACCCTATTTAGATCTATCCTAAATATAAAGAGCAAGGTCATTTTTAATAGTTTAAACCTAAGTCTTCTTCACTCCTTACATAATTTTCAGGTCTAATGCTAAGAAACCCTAAGTTGCTGTCACATTCAGCCACAAAACCCAGCAACCATGACCAATAATCCCAAATCATCAATGACACTAATTAAAGAAGGGAATCAGATCTAATTGGTGATTAATCAGTTAAATATAATTTATTGCAATTTTTTTTTTTCAAAAGATAAAAGAATTAACCTAAGATCTTTAAAAACTATAGTTACCGTACGATTTTTCAATTTAATATTTTCTCGTTTCCCGCGGTTTCTGAGAAACCAATCAGAATAGGATAAATCGTCACACATTCGGAAAAAAAAAATAACGCTAATGACAGTAAAGAACTTTTCATCAAAACTAAAATTAACAGGGTTACTCCAATTCTTTCTTAAATTATTCTACTTTCATTAATCCTTTTTCCCGCGCTTTCTCGTGTGCCAAACAAACATAGCAATATCTTTTCTTTTTTTTCAAAAAAAAAAAAAAGGAGAGGGGGTACCAGAACGACCGTCGGTTGATGTGACGGATGAGGAGTTGGGTGGGGCCGATTTTCGCTTAGATGCGCGAGGAGGCATTGCGTTCAAAAGGAGATTGTATCGGAGGAGCAACCACAGCCGCTTGATTTGCTGACCAGTTGACAAAGATGGACAAACCCCGAACCCCAGATCCAATAATATTAGAGAGAGAGAGAATTGGAGCGATATTTGAAATCGAAGGGAGTTAAGAGGAGGTTTGATGGACAGATCTTTGCTTTTATATACACTGTTTAGATAAGTGAGAGAAACTAGAAAGAGACGGAAACCGACTCCGAGTGTGAGTGAATGTCACAGGGATAGAAGGATTATTTAACAGGCCGGTTTCTCTTTTTTGTTCTGGGATGCGAGCATCGGCGCGTGGGGAGCGTCGAATAACAGTAAATATTGGAGGAGGCCCGTCCAATGGATCCCAATTCCCAAGCCCAGTATGATTTGGGCTGAAAATCACTGACAAATCCACAATTCGGATTTGAAGGTCCAATAATGGCCAATAGGGTAAACCCTAAAATCCCAGCGGCAGTACAGATTTAATATGTTTAAGCGCTTTCTTTGTTCAAAGCTTGTGACTCCGCAGCAGCTTCAAGACCCTAGCGCCGCATCCTCTCTCAATCGCCAAACATGGTAATCTTTCTCCTTCCCTTCGCTTCTTCGAGCCATTCGTTTTAGTTTGAATGTCTGTGCTTCTTATCTCTGTTTATATGTAAAGAAAGTTGAGTTTTAAAAGGTAGCTCTGTGATGTTTTCAATGGTTTATTTTGACATGGCAGCCTTCACACAAGACCTTCAGGATCAAGAAGAAGCTGGCCAAGAAGATGAGGCAGAACAGGCCCATCCCTTACTGGATCCGCATGCGCACTGACAACACCATCAGGTCCGTATATTTCTGCAATTTTAGCTTAAATACGTTTACAAGTTTTCGTTTTTCTTTCATTTTTAAGCTATTTTCAGAGCATTAGTTGATGGGTTCTTTTGAATTTTTGTTTTTGGGGCGCAGGTACAATGCAAAGCGTAGGCACTGGCGCCGTACCAAGCTAGGGTTCTAAGCTCAAAGGGCTTACTTGGTCAAGCATTGTTTCTGTTTTTCCAAGTTTATTTGCGGACTTTTTGATGTGGAATTGAATATTGGGAACTACTGAGGGGTTCTTTCATTAGAGATTTTGATGAGATTGTTGGCAATACTTAAAGTCATACTCTCAACCTTATTTTAGCTAATGTTTGATTTTATATTCTACTTTTAGCTCCTTATTATTGCTTATCTTCATTTGTGTGCTTGTTACGGAATTTGGTTTTGCTGGTTGATTTAATTAACTTGATATGTTAAGCTGCTCTCACCTGGATGATCTGTATGTGCTTGAAAGTGACTTTGTTTAAGCTTATGTGAAACTGAATGATCGCATGCTTATGAATCAGTGAACTTGAATTATTAGGTAATAGTGATTTTGTTTTTGGTGGAAATGGTGCATTTCATAAATAAATTACTTATCCCCTATTGGGGTTACATCCGGTAATAAATCTAGGAGTTTTACATCCCATTTTGTCAAACAAAAGTAAAGCAGCTAAACCAGCAGGAGGATTAACAAACAATTCAAAAGACATTGAAGTATTCGTCCTCCTCTTGGCCATGGCATCAGCGCAGCCATTTGCCTGTCTGAAAATCTGCAATTAAGCTCGAGTGACATGCTTCGATGCATTAATCTAGAAAGCAGTGTTGCTTATTGAGAAAACTTGTTTGCAAGATTGACTATCAGAGAAGATATGAAAAGTAGGAATTTAATTTAGAATAGGAAGAGAACATTGATTTGTACGGTTGATTACTGGCTTTTCTGTTTAAGGTTGTTATGAAATTTGTTTGAAATGATGAATGCTGTGTATATTTCTAGACTACGAGAGCAAAAAGATACTTATTGAGGGGAACTATTTGATTAGGGACCTTTACAATTAATAAGTTTGTAGTACATGATCCCAGATCTCATGGAAGTAGGTTGCGCAAATAGTACTGTTTGAAAGATGGATGGTATGTTGCAGTTTATGGTGCCATTACATTGCTTGGGGAGTGGAGAGTTTATAAAAACTGATATAAGCATGGATTGGAAATCCAGATGTAAGTGACATTGCATTAATGCATTTGGTTATATCTAAGTTTGATGGACATTGTTGATGGCTGTTGGGTTAGAGATGAGGTTGTAAGAAAAATCGTTTGCATGTGTTTTAGTACTTTTTTTTTTTGAAATGTGTTTCAGTACAAAATATTTCCGAGGACAGTGTGTTCTTATAGAATGAAGTACGTGTTATTGATACTTACTGAATTTGAGATGATGTTGGTTGCTAGCTTAAGCCCTTGGCAAAGACCAATGTAATGACTTGCATTACAGGTTTGACATTTGGATGGGATATGCATATACATGCATAAGATTGGTTCGAAATCTATAGAATTGTGTTTTCACTTTCATTATTTGCTTACATGGAGAGAAAAAAGATGTAAGAGCTTCCATTTAGTTTGCATCTGTGCTACATGTCTGCCTTTTGCTGGTGGCCTTGTCGTTGTTGTGCTGCCAGTCTGTTCGTGAGTAGCTAGAGTAACAAATCATCTTTATATTTGCTGAAAGCCTGAGCTTCTGTGTACCATGAAGGATTAGGGTCATGCGGCAGTGGTATAGTTAGCGTGAACCCAATATGTTAGAAACTAGTTCAAGGTTCCTCCGTCCACCTTTGAATATATCCGAGGGACTAACTGCACATTGCCTAGCCATCAGGGTTATCATGCTCACAACCATCAAAATCTTGCAATTTACTCCAAATATGACTAATGTCGACATACATCCTTAGTATTGTTCAAATATCACAATTTTTATGCCGCATGGTATGGCTATACAGATTCCAAATATAGGATGCATAGATTAAGCCCCGTTTACTTCTGTTAACTATACGGTTAGTCAGCATTAGTTTTCACTTCTCAGCTTGTGTTTTTGTACAGAACTTTGCTTAGGTTTGGGTTATATTTCTAAAAAACTTGAACATAAACATTTAAATGATAATTTTGTGCATCAAACTTATTTCAAAACTTCTACCAAGCCATAGATGGCCTCGGAATTATTATCCAATCCAAAACAATCTAAATATCCAAGTTTGAAGCCCGGAAGGCGAATCTCAAGCCCTATCTTCTGCAGACTGACGGGCTTCTGGCCCATTTTCTTTAAAACATGGGCCAATTTCCCCACAATGACAAGATGGCCCAAACGGCCAGAAACCAGCCACGCATGTAGAACAAAATCTTTTGCCACCAAGATTATTTCCCGGCCAAACCCACAGAAAAAAGTTAATACGGTAAATAACCATCAAATAAACACAGTCAAGTCTTCAGGTAGAGTTTACATATGCTTAATAGACAATCAACATAAGCTTGAACAACACATTGAGACCGTCGAAGAGAAAAGGTTAGTGCTGCAAGAATTGGAAACCAAACCTCAGTTGCTGTATAACATATAGCTTTCCGTTACTCAGGTGGTTCCAGAACAAGGAAGTGGTAAATATCTTGTCACCACGAGTACAGTTGAAGCTTTTGATGTAGAGATTAAAGCCTGCTCAACTCAGACTCAAACTCAGGAACTGCTCCTAGTCAATGAATAAGACCTGATAATTTTGCTTGCAAAATAATGGAGGATAGTACAGCAGGTTATACATTACGAACAATAATATGCCTTTCTCGTTGATATTCAACTTCACCTCTCTGGTGCATAATTAAAATGGCTCTTCTTACCTGCCAAACATTTATGATATTATAAATACAAAACTCTGAAGCTGTATGATGAATGGGATATTCAACAAATACACACCAAAATTATCATATTTTTAGATGAATGGGATATTCAACAAATACACACCAAAATTATCATATTTTTAACTAATACTTTCACTGTTTAAGATAATAAAATTAATTCCAACCAATAATTTTCGGTGTACTCCTAAAGCATGCATACAAGTCAAGATTAAGCACCATGAATGGTGAGAATATCATGCATCGTAAAGAAAAGGTCAATGACTCAGTATTTAAGTTAACTACTTACCATTGACTCATTCATCCCCATTCTAGTAAGATCATCAATCAGCCTTCTTTCTGATATGCGATTTCCTATTCCCAATCTTCTCTTTATCTGGTTTTCAGCTTGCTGTATATAACAAATTTTGTTAACAAATGATATGAGAAAAAGTTCAGCAATAATGTCAAGAAATGATACTAATATCTAACCTTTATGTCATTGGCCATATCAGGAGTGATATTAATATGTTGGTTTATTCCAGAACGTGCTGCATCCATTGTGGAGACTTTGAAAAGTCTTAATGCTTCAGCTACATCACCTTCAGTGGCAACATGTGACCTAAAATACATTTTCAGTTAACTGTTAAAAAAGGCAAAATTTGATCTAGGTATATGATAATAGGCCATTAGATATTAATCTAAGTTATAGTGTCACAAAGTCACTAAGGCTGAATGAGTTAACTTCCAGTTTGCATTTTAATTTTAAATATCCACAACTCAACTTGATTTGCTGCTATAAGTAATACTTACAAATTCATTTTTGCAAGAGCCTCACTTAATCTTATGATGGCCTCCAACTGCCTCACAGTGATGGGAATTGCGGCAGCCTCTCCAGTCTCATTTGATTGCTGCCTCATTCCCTACAAGAATAACCCCTGTTGGTGAGTAATGTAATTTAGCATATTAAACTAATCTTGAGATTATTTTAAAATTAATATCAAACAACTGCTAGTGCTAATGGCAGAAAGGGCTCATTTGTGAGCTTAATTTGGGTTCAAGCTCATGAAGAAAATACTCATTTATGGTTCAAGTTTGAGAATACCCTTCTGATATCAACATAATCACTCTGGAGTTTAGTACATGCAGCTTCTGAAAGGCGAGGGTGGCATTCTGTTCGACAATATTGTATATACCTGTAAAATTTGACTCAATTTAGCAGCACATACAATGTAACATAACCATTTGATGGTCAAGTAACTTCACTTTAATTATCAAAAATAAAAGGCGACTTCACTTTAGATTATACCTTTTCAGCCAATTCTCTTCTTTAGAAGCTCTACTATCACTAGAGACTGTCTGAGCAGATGCATGAACTTTTATGATATGACTTGCTATAATCTGTAAAAGGAGAATGGAAGTTCAGAGCCTTGGTAAAGGCACTTGGAAGTCATGTTTGACTTGCTATAATGTTGCATTAAAACAGAAGAACTACTGTTTAGTGATCAAGAAATAAGACCATTTTAACAACCAATGACATTAAGGGGAAATCTGAGGTGAGCAAAATAGCCATAGATTACCTTGTCTTGGTCATACATCCTGATATCTTTGACAATGAAGATCAAGTCAAATCTTGAAAGAATTGTAGTCTGCAAATCAATATTATCCTGTGCTGTCTGCAAGGTGATTAAATTTCTTTCAGTCGCTTCATAGTAATAGCAAGCAGAAATTGGAGAAAGTGAAAAAAATGGAACAGGGAGTGCAGTTGGACCTTAAGATCATCATAACGTCCTGAAGGAGGATTAGCAGCTGCAAGCACTGAAGTTCTGGAATTGAGAACAGTTGTAATTCCTGCTTTAGCAATAGATATCGTCTGTTGCTCCATAGCTTCGTGAATAGCAACCCTAGGTCATACAAAGTCAGCAAAACTCCATAAGCATCATACATCGTAAGGCCTAACATGCTTTAACATTAATTTAACTTACCTATCTTCTGGTCTCATCTTATCAAACTCGTCAATACATACAACACCTCCATCTGCCAAAACCATGGCTCCTCCTTCAAGATAAAACTCTCGCTGGCATTGCATGGATATATGAATCCATGTGAGAAAATTTTTTTGATATAAAGGAGTAGAGGAAAATAACAATTCAAAAGGAAACTTTTCTCAAAAATAAAGCAACCGGTTAAACAAAATTATCCCCACAGATTCAAAGCATATCAAGAACTTACAGAGCTACTATCTCGAATAACGGAAGCTGTAAGACCAGCAGCTGATGAGCCCTTTCCAGAAGTATAAACAGCTATGGGAGCTGTCTTCTCAACAAACTTGAGAAACTTCACGAGGTAATCATAAAATTAGCATCAACTTGTGTAAGAAGCACTAGAACCTTAGTATAAAATAGCTTAAATCATATGATCGTGGAGAAAATTCCCTAAAAGTAAATGTAGAATAACAGAGACAAGGCGGCAAAGCAAATAGCAGTCAATTTCAGCAACCTGGAACAATCAAAGGAACATGCAACTAACCTGTGACTTGGCAGTAGATGGATCACCAAGAAGCAACACATTAATATCACCTCTCAACTTCACCCCATCAGGCAAATTCTACACATTTGTGAAAGATGGTAATGATGACATTAGATAGTAGGAATATTGATAGATTGCAGGAATCTGGAAGGATAGAAGGATATGAAACTTACTTTCCTGGCTCCTCCAAAGAGAAGACAAGCAACAGCCTTCTTTACATCATCGTGACCAAATATAGAGGGAGCAATCTTGGAGCATATGACTTCGTATGTATCTTGATTTGAGGCAAATTTTTTGAATTCTTCTACCTGCAAATGATAATTTACATAATAATGATGGTGATGTTGTAATATCCCCATTTGTGTGGACTAATTAAATGTAATTAATTTCATATAATATTTTGTTAGTAGTATAATTTTGTATAAAGTGTGATTCATAATTAATTATATTAAATATATAATATATGTGTATAAACCTATAATGGGATGGGTTTGTACATATATCCCATGGAGGGAGGTCCCTACTCTCAACCTCTATATATATGAGGCTGGCCCATTAAGTTTCATAACTTTCGTTGAAGAGGGATGAGAGTAGTTTCTCCCTCTCTCTCTACCTCTCTCTCTCACTCTTTCATTTTATCTCCGTTTCAGGTCTGAAGACAGTCAATGGAACGCTATCGGAGAGGGCTTCGACAACGCGGTAATGTGTTATAGCGGGATTGAACTCTCGCCCGCATTCAGGTCAGTTTTACTGCGATTCAATTTCGTGTTAGTGACTTGGTGAGATTTAACTAATTCCTACAATTGGTATCAGAGCCAGACTCACCCTAAGGTCACTAACCATTACCGTTTTGAGCAAAAGAAGCCATGAAAGCTTAGTTTTTAAGCTTTTGGATTTTTGGGTTTTCTGAAACCCATTCCGTTTTGCCATTTTCTGAGCATAATTTGACTTAAAATTGTTAAATTCATGTTATATAATATTTAAGGGTAAAAAACCCTTTAATTCGGTGCAAAAACGAGACCAAATGGGTCATTTTCGGACCGGATCGGGTCGCACGACCCGTTTGTCTGAAAAACGGGTCTGTTTCGCGGAGAAGAAAGGCGGGCGCGTGCAATGCACGCGCCCGATAGCCTGACAAGGCGCGCTGTGCGCGCCTTGTTTCTCTAATGCGGGCGCGTGCAATGCACGCGCCCGCTTATGTAAATAAATAAAAAAAAAAAATTTCGGGCTGGGCCCCTTTGATGCTTGGGCCACCGATTTTTGGGCCCATTTTTGGGCATATTTTTTTTTTGGGCCTTTTAGTTTATTTTGGTTATGATTTTGGACCATCATTGTCAATATTTTTGGGCTTTTAATTTTGGAAATTAAAATACCATTTGTTTATTTTAATTATGCCATAATATTTAATTTATTTAGGTCAAATTAATTTTGTTGTATTATGGGCATTATTTATTTAATTTTATTAATTGGCCATTTAGTATTGATTTAATTTTGGGCAATTAAAATTAATTGATTTTGAGGCCATTTTGCCTAATTAATTTAGGGGCCATTTTGGTTGATTAATTTTATTTGGCTATTAAATTTGAATTAATTAGTGACTATTTTGCATAATTAATTAATAGGTCATTTTGGATTAAAGTTTAATTGGCCATTTTGATTAATTAATTATGGGTCATATAATTAATTAATTAATTATTTATTTATTTATTTTGACAATTTTGGATATTTAATAGCCATAATTAGTTATTAAGCCCAAAATTAATGTGAATAATTAGTTATTAAGCCCAAAATTAATGTGATATAAGTGAATTTTGGAGGAATTAATTTTGGAGTAATTTCTAGAAATTTAATTACTCATTTAATTTATAATTCACTCAATTTTAAAATATATATATTTATGCCCATAAATTACTAATATTTGGCCTAATTAAATAAGTTTAGATAAATTATTTGGGTATTTTGTTGAGCCATTTTGGATTATGGTTTACTCATTCGTTAATAATTTATTTCAACAAATAAACTCTCTAGAAATGAAAATTGCCTTATTACTTGAATATTCACATTTACGTTGAATTAATTTAATTAATTGATATTTGATTTAAAATTACTCCATATGCTTAGAAATTGCATATTTTGAATGTAGTTAATTTTGGTCAATAAATTTTGTGAGTATTCTTAAAATTATAAATCATTAATTGGATTGACTAGTACTTGCCTGTCGCAGGAATAGTCATGAAGATTTTTTGATGATTTATTCTGATAATTTTAAGGATATAATATTAAGGCAATGCATAGTGATAGTTGCAGTTGCATAATTTACTAAGGTCTTTAGAAGTGGCTAGTCTCTCCCTGTCGGATTGTTAGTTGCTTTTAGAGATGCTTGGGATTGAGAGGATTCTAGTTCGGATATGACACGATCTTCCTACCCTGTCGGTGGGCGATCATTCAGGTTGTATTCAACTAATTTTGTCTTATCCTCGATAGTGTATTGTGGAATTTATCGAGTCATTCCACTAGCCTCCATATTTGCAACTATCACATATCGAATTTCTAGCAGGATCAAATTAGATAGATAGTACGAATTATTCTCTACGGTTAGGGATATATATTGAACTAAGAAATAGTCCTGAAAGTCAATCTATCTTCTATACCCAATAATGTGAGCTCTTTGAGGACAAAATTTTTTTGGAATTTCAGGAACACTCAAGTGAGAATTCTCTGACTATATAGGGTATACCATGAAAGAGTACATCAGAGGAAGTGTTCCGATTAGGAATAACCAAGAAGCATTTATGGATGCCATTAGAAAATAGTTCGCATAAGATGGATAAAGGTTGCTATAGGATTTTGATTACAAATATGGCAGATTCAGTACTACTTCCTTCTGGGATGGAGAATTGGAGATCTTCCAGTTTTACAGATCTCATTTAATGCAGAAGGAAGTATGGCATTTTAATATCAAAATTAATATTGTCATTCAAGAATGGGAGATCTTTCGGGTTAACAGATCTCATTTAGCCATAATGATGACATATGCCAATATTATTGCCAAAAGGAATATTATTAAAAGGTCATTTTAGAAGAAGAAATTTGCCAAGTCTATTTCCCATTCTAGTTTCACCAACACCTCTAAATATCAATGTGTGCCACTTCTGTAATAATCCTGGGCACAAGAGGGTAAATTGCAAGAGTCCTTTAAATTGGGATTTGTGTAAAAGGCATTCTGTTAGCCTTTTCATTTTGAATCCAATCTAGAAGATATTTGGTGTTTGGATACTGGTGCTTTTATTGATAAAGCCATAAGCAACCGGAGATAGAATAAGGGAAAATTGTTGTGAATTGGGGTTATAGAGTTAGAATCCATATTGAAAATATAGCCAGATTGTTGTTACATTTTGAAGACAATTTTGGAACTAATGTCAGTTTATACTTTTCATTTTGATAACAGAAAAGTATTTTGCTTAGTAATAACATATGAATTGATTCTGGCATTCTGTGTGATGGATTGTACACAGTAAATTTGTACCCCAATATTTGGGCAAATTTTCTTCAATAATGAATGATGTGACTGTAGATTTGGATTATGATATGATAGATAAGAAATCTATTAAGTTGTGGCATGGGTTAAGGACATTTCGAGGCACATGAAGAGATTGCATTAAGGGAGATTTTGCTACTAATATTAAGGACATGATTAGTGGATATTGAAATAATTAGGAACTTATGTATACCGACATTTGTAGATCATTTTCACATATTGTATTTAGTGGATATAAGTGTTTCATCATTTTACTAACGACCATTTCGATGTAAGTCATATGGAGTAATAGATCTGATCTTATAGAGGCCTTAGGCATTCTGATTAATTCCGCTGCGCTGCTTAAGGCAATGATCAGACAGTAGTGATGAATATCATGTTCGGTATAATGAAGCTAGGCGAAATCATATACCGGTTTTCGGTTAAGTGCACTCTAGGATTATATATATATTGACGCCTAGTGTACGGTGCTTGGAATATTGAAACAGAATGAGATTACAGTTGCAGTCAATCGTACATTCTGATCTAGTACGATTTATGTTAATCACTCCAAACCTTTAAAATTCGAGTGGAGTGAAATTAAAACTGCAATTCACATTCAAAGTTGATCTCCAAGCAAGACCAGTTCCTAAAAGCATCCCAAGTTATAGTCAGACATTAAGCCGATTTTATGCCGTTTTCTATGTTTAGGGTTATAAGGTAAGGCAAAAGAGCTATAACCCATAGTCAAGAAAACTTGACTAGAAAACTATCAACGGCAATTCTGTTGGTCATTATATCGGCTAGAAAGGTTTTAGATTTTCATTTCTCGTTTCTCGTTATATGATACTAGAATCATTAAGTCTGACAATGCAATCCATTTAGATGATGACTTAAAGAGTTGGAGTTGCGAACTCCACAAAGTCATTATTGAAATAAATTTTGTTGTGCCAGTCCCATATATGCGTTATCTTTTGATTATGAAAAGCCACAAACCAAAGGAATCAACAGTTGATCCCAATACCATATTTTGAACCTGCACCTGACCTTACAGAAGAATATGAATATGAAATGTCTTCTGTTTCTGATGTTTGTCAGGAGACTATTTTGATCTGAACTCTAAGAGTTAGATATTAGTCACGTAGGATAAGTGAGCATCTATGTTGCATGAGGATGCATGGGATCTATTTTAGTTGTCACATCATTATAGACAAAAGGGAGACTCTAAATATTAGGTAGATGATTTAAAGCTAAATTTTGCCAAGGCTTTAAATAAAGCAACCTAAAAGTTTGTGATTCCTAAGATGGAACATGCAGTATGTGAACTCAAGGAGTTCATTTATGAACATTAGAAGGCATCCAGATTGTAATATATATATAAAGAATGAGATTGTTACTTTGAGGAGAACATTATCGTTTGATAATTGGATCCATTGCGAGGTCAGTGGGAGTTATGTACTTATTGTGCTCTAAGTGATGATGTCAAATAGCAGCCTATAGCACTGACCTATTGTATGAGACACTTCATGTCGTCATGTCACTTCAGGATGAAGAATCTAAGTGAGGCTCCATTTCGTTTTAAGGATTGAGATTCTTTGTGACATATCAATAGGCATATATTATTGGTCTCATGGAACCTATATTGAGTGTTGAGTAGGTCTACTGTATATTGTTCTCCTAATAAGACGTCATTTAGTGAAAGGTGACATATTGTGAAAATCTCAAAGTCCTCAAGATAAAAGTAAAAGAGCTCATATCGAATGTAGTGTATGCCTTATTGTGGGTAATTATTGTATGCTCAAGTTTATACACATTTGGATATTGTGTATATTATAGATGTATTTTGGAGATACTTGAGCGATCCTGTAATAGAAAACTGGAAGCTATAAAGAGAGTATTTTGATATTGATAAGTCTGACATTTTAGGTTCGGTCAGATATTCTGATGTTAATTTTGCGAGCTCTCCAGATATTGAAAATTATTTTGGTTATATATTTGTGGATATAAAGGAGTTGTATTGTGGAAAGTGTAAAGCAAACACTTACAACATTCTTGATTGTGGAGGCTAAATATGTAGCATATTGTAAAGCTACATGATGGGCCATTTAGGCTGCAGAATTTCATCTCAGGGTTGGTTTTCTGTGATTGCCATTTCGAAGTCCTGGAGGTGTACTGTGGTAATGCTGCAGCAAGTATTTTCTCTCTCAAAATACTAGGAGTTCCTCACACTCTAAATATTTAGATATCATCATTCGATTTTGTTAGAGAGAAAATAATGGAATCCATTACTTGATTGGATTATAGAGCACATGTTTTAAAGAGCTCATTCTGTCTAACTGAAAGTTTGGCTGCTAAAGTGTTTTGACGACATAGCACTTATATGAGGCATATTGAGTCATTGCTGTATTAAGTTAGTGGGAGCTCTATGTAATGAAATCAGTTATAACTGTATTAATGGATTCCTACTTGCCATATATGCATATTTTGTTTGCGCGCATTTTGATGAATATGGCATTCTGTTGGATGAGACATTCGATATTGGTCTCATATGCTTCTGTTGAAGCAAGGCATCATTCAGTTTGGATGCATGGACCTAATGGAGATGGATATTGATTCTGTTTTCATATCATTTCCATTTCACACTAATACTACTATTTTTGTTGTAGTCTTTATAAGTTTACGCATTTGTACCCTGTCGGTATGATGCATTTTGAAGCTTATAAAAGGCTTCTTGTTGTTAAAGTATGTATGAGTCTACACATTTGTACCCTTTCGGTATAATGTATTTAGAGGGCTTATGAATACATGATGATATTATATGATGATTTCATTAATTAACTTAATTGTCCAAGTGGGAGAATGTTGTAATATCCCCATTTATGTGGACTAATTAAATGTAATTAATTTCATATAATATTTTGTTAGTAGTATAATTTTGTATAAAGTGTGATTCATAATTAATTATATTAAATATATAATATATGTGTATAAACCTATAATGGGATGGGTTTGTACATATATCCCATGGAGGGAGGTCCCTACTCTCAACCTCTATATATAAGAGGCTGGCCCATTAAGTTTCATAACTTTCGTTGAAGAGGGATGAGAGTAGTTTCTCCCTCTCTCTCTACCTCTCTCTCTCACTCTTTCATTTTATCTCCGTTTCAGGTCTGAAGACAGTCAATGGAACGCTATCGGAGAGGGCTTCGACAACGCGGTAATGTGTTATAGCGGGATTGAACTCTCGCCCGCATTCAGGTCAGTTTTACTGCGATTCAATTTCGTGTTAGTGACTTGGTGAGATTTAACTAATTCCTACAGGTGAAAAACTTCTATTTTAGTGCTCATGCAGAAAACTCCAAGACATGCAAGTTAAAATAATCAATTCAATTAAAAAATAAACTTGCTCACTCAGGAACATGTGAATAGCACTATCATGCATATAGTCGATAGTTGATACAAATGCACAAAGCACATGCAATGGGAAAAGTGCAGTAAAGTGGGAAAGCAACTTCTTAACTAAACAACATTCACGATCACTTTATCTTTACCTCTTCTTGTGTGAAAGTGGCAGGCCCTCGAGAACTGGCTTCATTCGTCTCTTCCATTCCCACTACCCTGATATAAGGCTGTCTAACTGCAACTGCTCCTCTGTGGCTGTACCAAATCAGATCAAATTAGAATTCTTATTGGATGGAAAGATGAGAGTAAAGATACAGTAAACATTCAAGTCCATGCACAAAGACTTACTTAGTGGATGAATTGGCAGCTTGAAAGATACTATATATTCCCATTATTGTCAACCTCGTACCAGGTACAATCGTTTGAACCAAATGTCGGTCCACCGAAAGCAACATATTTCTAGGAAGCTCCCCAGTAGGTACATCCTTCAAATTTAACATGAACAAATCATCCAATCAATTGCGTAACTCATTTTCATTTCATACATTATTTCTCCTAAAATCAAGATCCTTGCCTCTGGGTTCTCTTGCAATTTCAAGGTTTGTTGATCAACATACTTGCTCCTGTCAGGAACCACAATCCACGGATCAATAGGACAAGGCTCTTCTCCAGGCTACAAACATTACATAACTTCTATAAGAGATTTGATTTGAAATTAATAATATTAAAAAAAAAAACCAGCAAATTGTATTAAGGAATAAACCTGGGGAATATGGTCACATGATCGCGGAACAATTGCCCCACCAAGACCTGGACGGCAGGGAACCGTCCTAGGACTCTTACAGTTCTTACAGATTAATTGCACATAAGTTGCCTTTGCCTTAACCCTTGAAGCAGCAATGGTAATTCCTGTTATCTTAACTAGTTTTGAGATATATTGAGCCTGAGAAGAAAAAAAAGGGAAAATAATTGTCAAAACTGTAAATAGCACACTGATTTCATTCCGATTGATCAAACAAATACCCCCAGCGAGCGCATAGAAACTGGATCCTCCTTTGATGTAAGCAAAATCTGAACCTCTCCTGTCTGCGGCTCCACCATTT
This sequence comes from Heritiera littoralis, assembly GCA_031772115.1. Taxonomy (NCBI): domain Eukaryota; kingdom Viridiplantae; phylum Streptophyta; class Magnoliopsida; order Malvales; family Malvaceae; genus Heritiera; species Heritiera littoralis. The sequence continues at coordinate 2,211,051 of JAPDPK010000003.1, forward strand.
CCCCAGAATCTCCCGCTACTTTCATCTTCAAACCCGCTAAAACCTCCGCGGCCGCCGTCTCAAACTGCACCCATTATTAAAAACCAAAAAGCTTAACTAATAGAATCTATTTTGATAAAATTAATAGTAAGATTTGTAAGAATGTTTTTACCAGAGGCAGGTAATCGGAGGGTGAGGAGCGAAGGAGGGAAGGGAGATCGGAATCGAAGGAGAGAAGGTCTTCGAGATGGACCACTAGGAATTTAGGATTATTGACGAGGCCTTCTCTGTACGGGAACACGTTTTTCTCCTTCTCAAAGTTTCTGATGAACTCCTTGAATTTAAGGAGGACGGAGTGACGGCTGACGGTGGAGGATGCGTCGGCGGCTTCCGCTTCCAATGAGGCTTCCGTGAACTGCGCCTGGTTGCTGTAGTATACCGCTCCTTCGTCCCATCCCGACATTCTTTTCTTTCTGTGATTTTCTTCTGTCTCTTTCTGTGAAATGAAGAAGCGAAATCGTTCTCTTTGAGGCGATTCTTTTTTCAACTATCGAGCGGGGTTCTTTTTGGCGGGAAGGTGGTGGAGTTTTGGCGGGGAAAAGGCCTCCCACGTGCGTGAGACACGAGTGTTTGGAGAATAGAAACATAATAATTAATAAAAAGGATATGTGTTTGGGCCTTTGCCATTTTGGGCTTACTCAAAAACTGCTCCGGTTTTCTTCTTCGACGGTTCAACCATCCGGGGGAAGTAAAATTTTAAAAATAAAGAATCTTACAACTAAAGCATAAGACGCCGTTGCCGGGGATCGAACGCGCGTCCCCCGCGTGACTGGCGGGAATACTCACCACTATACTTCAACGACTTCGCGCATGCTTGAAATAAACCCACCAGAGTACAGAGCAGACTGCCATGGCAGCGCCGAGCCCGAACCTTACCCTTCTCGCCGCCAGCAGTGTTAAACCCACAGTCATCTTCACCACCCCACCAAACTACGCCGCCAGACTCTCCAGCCTCCTCACTCTCAAAGGACACACTCCTCTTTGGTGCCCCACCATCACCACTCATCCAACTCCCCAATCTCTCTCCTTCCACCTTTCCCCACACTCACTCTCTCTCCTCTCTGCTATCACCTTCCCTTCACGCGCCTCCATCACCTCCTTTTTCCTCGCCTCTCTCTCTCTCCCTAAACCCCTCCTCCCCTCAGATGGCCCCACTTTCATTCTCGCCGCCTTAGGCAAAGATTCAGAGTTAATCGATTCCCATTTTATATCCCAAATTTGTTCCAATTTACAACGGATAAAAGTTTTGGTCCCTCTAACAGCTACTCCCAATAGCTTAGCTTTGTCGCTTGGAGAAGGATATGGTCGGAAAGTGTTGTGTCCTGTTCCAAAAGTTGTCGGACTAGATGAGCCGCCTGTCGTTCCGGATTTTCTCAAGGATTTGGAGACTGGCGGATGGGTCCCGATTCGTGTTGACGCGTACGAGACGAGGTGGGTGGGGCCCAGTTGCGCGGAGAGAGTGGCGAGGAAAGCGGAGGAGAATGAACGTGAAGTGGATGCGATTGTTTTCACGAGCACCGGCGAAGTGGAGGGGTTTTTGAAGAGCTTAACGGAGTTTGGCTGGGATTGGGGGATGGTCAGAAGGAGGTGGCCGCGGTTGGTGGTTGCCACCCATGGGCCGGTCACGGCTGCCGGGGCGGAGAGGTTGGGAGTCGACGTTGACGTCGTGAGCTCGAATTTCGGTAGTTTTCAAGGTGTTGTCGACGCGCTTGATGTGCGTTTGAGGGCTTTGGGACAGGGATAGTATTGCATGCATGTAATGCAAGTAGAACAGTCTGACAGACATGACTGAAACTAAACATTTCAAGTTGAAAAACAAGACAATAGCAGATGTTTTTTCTATAAGATTAAGATTTCCCAGGAAGACAATAACTGTAGATATTCATTCATATAAACAATCTTCAATCTAACGATCAAATCAAAATACAAATATTTCATACCAAAAAGAAAAAAAGAAGAATAATATTTCATCAACTGAAGTATTTACTACACTACATATATGTCTATATTTGTATCTGTTGAGGTCTTCCACCACGACTCCATGAGCTGAAGCAAGCATTGAAACTCTCCTTACTTTGCTTGGGGCTTCAACCCTGACAGAAGCTTCAGTGCATCTTCCATGGATGGCCGATCAGCTGGCCTGCTTCTGGTGCAGAGCAGAGCAACTTCAACAAACGGTTTGATTTCCTCTTGCAATGAAAGGGTGGAGCCAGCTTCATTGTCATTGTATATTTCTCTCAGAAGAGCATCCCTTGGTTTGCTCTGTATGCTTGGTCCAGCATTTGTCAGCCTACCATGGGTTAATATTTCCACAATGATCTCCCCAAAGTTGTATATGTCCATGTATAGTTCCTCTTTGATGGCATCATTGAATTGACCTGTTTCAAATGTCAAATTTGAAGCAGTTTGCTAGGGAATAATAACTGTAAACGGTCTAGGTGTACTTTGAGAGCAAAAAAGTATGCTTCAATTCGTTCAGACATTCTTTCAGCTTTGAATAACCTAGGACTTTAACTTAAAAGTTAATTTTGTTTGTTTGAAGGGAAAATTTTGCGTGAAGGAATCCATGGAAAGTGAATAGAGAAATGTACCTGTTCCCAATCTGGAATTGGTTGCTGGAACTGTACCTTTGATCAACTGTATCAGATGCTTGAATCCGAAATCAGCTAGACGGGGCTCGAAATTATCATCAAAGACTACATTGCTTGACCTCAAATCTCCGTGAGAGATTGCAGGATTACAGTCATGATGAAGGAAGCAAAGTCCCTTGGCAATTCCAATTATAATTCTGTGCTTGGTTGCCCAATCTCTTTGCATTCTCACTTTCTCAGCCAAATTTCCGTTAGGCAAGTAATCATACAGCAGATAAGCCAAATGCTTGTTGTGGCAGAAACCAAGTAATCTGATCAAATTCCTGTGTCTTGCATTTCCCATTTGTGTTATAAATTCTGATGCAACCTTCATTCGCTTTGGTTCCCAGTCTATCTTCTTAACCAAAACTGTTATTCCAGTGGGCAGCACTGCTTTGCAAACTGCAGCTGATAGCGGTGGCAATTCTTCCATGGAATCAGTAGAATTGAAACTCCTCAAAAAGTCATTTGCTGTAAACTGTGGGAGTCCAATAAAAGAGTCCATTTTCCATTGGCCTTTGCTTCCTTTGCGGAGATAAACTAGCCAGAAAACAAATGCTGCAATGAGTATGACTGCTCCAGCACAGAGCAACAGAACTAACCTGAGCTTTCCAGTGCCTTTGCTTCCAAAGAATGCCATTGAACCTGAACATGATTTAAGAGGTGTTCCACATAGCCCTGGATTTCCAACATATGCACTTCTACCCATTGATTGCAGCACCTTTTCAGCCGGAATGGCACCGGAGATATCATTGAATGATACATTCAGAAGTACCAAGCTTGAAGACTTGCCAAACTCTGCAGGTATTGAACCGCTGAAATTATTATGTGACAAATCCACAAGACTTAGAGCAGGAAGACTAGCAAGCTCTGCAGGTATATGACCAGTTAACTGATTGCTAGCTAAATTAATCATCCCAAGTGCCTGGCAATCGGAAATACTTGGGATAGCTCCTGACATATTGTTCATCTGCAGTTCAACAACAAGAATGGACTTGCACGATCTGAACGGAGGTAGATTCCGTGAGATGTTACAAGATGCTGCAGAGAAATTCTGAAGATATGGCAAAGACCATGTTTGTGCTGGGATCATTCCCCCAAGTTCAGGATTATTAGAGATATTGAAATACTCCAGGTTTGAAGCTTGAGAAATATCTGAGGGAATTCCACCGGTAAACCTGTTCTTGGACAGGTTTATGTAACTGATATCAGGAAGATGGCTGAACTTCAAAGGAATTTCACCTGAGAATGAATTATCCTCAAGTCGAAGTCGAACAAGGGAAGAACAATTGGATAGAGGTGCAAGATTGCCTGTGAACTTGTTGGAAAACAGGATTAATTTAAATAACTCACCACCTGCACAAATATCAGGTGGAATGCTGCCAATGAAACTATTGGTTGAAACATCCAACCATCTAAGCTTTGAGTTCCTGCCCAGGTTTCGTGGCAGTGACCCAGTGAAGAAATTATTCCAAATAAACAGAGTATCCAGTGATGGAAGTTCTGCTATACCTTCTGGGACAGTGCCATTCATTTCATTGTACATAAGACTCAGCAGTCTTAGATTCTTTAATTCTGCAAAGCTCTCGGGAATAGGCCCAGAAAGTAAGTTATCGGAGAGATCCAAGTTGGTGAGAGGCACGATTCTGCTGAACTCCCATGGAATCAATCCATTGAGCCGGTTTCTGAAGAGAAAAAGTGACTGAAGCTTGGTGAGATTGGAGAGCTGCCTGGGTATTGAGCCAGAGAGATTTGCACCGGCAATATCAAGATACTGAAGCTCACTCATGTTGCCCAACTGCCATGGGATGTTCCCTTCATAAGAGTTGTAGCCAATCTCCATATGAGTCACTGTTTTGAGGCTACCCAGTTCCGGCGGTATGTTTCCGGTGAGAAAATTTCCGGCTAAGTGAAGAAATTCCAGGCTCTTGAAAGACCCATATGCGGATGGGATGGGTCCATTGAAATAGCTACCAGCTAAATTTAGAACCTTCAGAAAGTCAAGCTCGGAAAGCTCAACAGGCAATGGCCCGGAGAAACTGTTGCTAAAAGCATCAAGAACAACCAGGTTTCGAAGACCGTTGATTCCTTCTGGGAAGTGGCCTGAGAAATTGTTTCTGCTGATATCTAAGCTTCTTAGATTGGTGAGATTGAAGATTTCTGCAGGAAGTTCTCCGGAGAATGAGTTCTGACTGATGTTGAGATCAACTAGGTCAGTGAATACACTGAACTGCTTTCCAGGTAACTTACCGGCGAGATTCTTCATGCTAAGATTTAAACCAATAACAATGGTGGAGTTCTTGTCACATTTGACAGCAGACCAAGAACATGCATGAACTTTCCCTGGAGGACTTCCTCCAGGGGGCACAAACCAATCATCCAGACCATTAAAATTATCAATAATCTCTGATTTTAAGCTCAATAGAGCATCTGAATAAGGATCAGTAGGTAAAACCACTGCAACTAACATGGAAGAGAAGAGGAGATATAACTGTGGCCACCGGAAAATCTCCATTGCAGAAACACCCAGTCAAGAAAGAAGAGAGACAAACTACAAACACAAACAAGAAAAAGAAAAGGTCAGTCAGAGTGCAAGCGGTGCTTCCGTGTTGTTGTTAGATGAGTTTGATGCATGGGAAATAGGGAAAGGAAGCATGAAATGAGAGAAAGACGTATAGTGATTACTTGATAAGAGAATATAATTCGGTTGCTTTTGGGGGCAAGATGGGGCCTCGGGTATTTAGTTTATTTGGATGGTGTTTGCCATTACAGAATAAAGCTTCCATGTCTTTGATTTTGAGCCATCTTTTTCTTGCTTTTCACTGGAGAGAATCCTATACATTATCAGCAGTGTCCTGATTGAATTAGTTTATGAACACTGGGGGGGCATCACTAAAACCATCATATTCATTGTTTAGATATAGAAATAAGAAAAGGGTTTAGCTTAGCATTTTGCATTTGAAGCAAAATTGCATAATCATGGATAAAGGCGAATCATTCTTTAATAGCAAGAATCATTTGGATACTTATTAGGCAATTAACATGACAGCTGCTATGAACCATTCTTTGGACCGTTAATGATTGTAGTTTGTGAAATCGTTTGATCACACAAACGTGTGGGCACATTTTATGTGGATGAAAATTGAGAAAGTAAATGTCCATCATAATAGTTAAATAAAGTGTGTAAATATAAAATAGAATGAAAAAGAAAGAGTTATGATGTGCTGTAATCTGTGTAAGGTTTGAATTGGAGTTCAAATAATCTCAATCCCAACAATGAAAAATGAAGATGATTTGTTGGTTACATAAGGAGCAAGAAAAAATGGGGTAAAAGGGGCATGAAAACCCATTCTTTTGGTGGTTTCGGGTTGAATTTCAGATTCAAAGGTTGATTGCAGGAAAGTAAATGCATTTCAGATTTGTGTCTGCAACCTGGTCAACTTCTCCCAAAGCTTAGCAAAAGGAGAGAAGATGGACATATGCCCCTGACATCTGCTCTTGAGGAAAATGAAAGCTGCTTCTGCAGATTTGAACTGTTACAAAAATTTGACTAATTAAGATTGACATTCTTTACAATCCCTTTTTCGTATTCTTCCTTTTCAACCCATGTCCAGAATCCCCCCACAGGTTGCAAAACTTCCAAGCAAGCAAGAAACTCCAATTCCATCCCAACACAATTAACACACAGTTCATAATTAAAAATAACAAGATACACCATTAACAAACAGATATCGAAATAACAACTCATTTCAAATCGAGTTACAACTCTGCATATGTATGGTATGTCAGTATATGCAAGGACAAGATAAAGATCTTTGCTGGGATTTTCGTTTTTATCGTGTAGCTGAAATGACAGCAGCAGGTGCAGGGAAGGTAAAGAGTAAAGACAAGGGCTGTGATAAAAGCGACAGCATTTCCCTTGGTTTATGATGAGCTTGGCCTTTTGTGTTCTTGAAGGAAATAAAAAAGGCCAACCTTCCTTGACATGTGTGTTCTTTGGCAGTGACCGCTCAGCTTCCGGTCCACATGCGATCCAATGATCATGCAACGAAAGGAAGAAAAAGAAAACAAAAGAGAATCCCTCTAGGAAAGTAGCCGTGGAGGACTCCCATGATTAATATGCTTAAAATATTTCAGCAACCCTAAACGGCTAAGCCTGGTCAATCCTTAAAGCAATCCAAATTCGCTGCACCAACGAGTCAATCAATCTTAGAGCACTAAAACTTTTTGCTATTAGTACTTTTGACCGCACGATCTTTGCTCATCTAACTGTAACCCTGCACTCAGGCTGGTTAGTCTTGCATGATTTTGACCGCATAAAAATTGTCTTATACCTCGCAATTCGGGGGACATAATTCATATTTGTGCTGTTCTAAATAGTATTTGTAAACACGTAAAATATAAAAATTGTCTCAATATTTATATTTTCGTATTAAATACAAAGATTTTTTTAGCATTTATTAAATTTATAACAAAAAGTAAATTAAGTAGATTTGATAATTTTTGTATAACAATCAAAATTTAATTTAACAATTATTACTTCTCGTTATAAGAGATTAAATCTATGTTCGATTCCCTCATTTGTCCATTGTTTCCATTTCATGTCAAAAAATCATTTTGACATGTCAAATATAAAATTTATTTTTTAACTTTTACTATATTTATATATAATTTTTACTAAATTTTAATCTATATTATATTACATATTTTTTATGTCATTGTCATATTATATTTAGAATTATCAAGTCTAAGCTCTTATATTGTAGGGTTTAGAGAAAGTCATCTCTTTACATTAACAGATGCTATACCCGTGACTTCCAGATTACAACTTATATACAATCTAACAAATTACTTTGTTCTCAGCTGTTCTTTTGATCACTCATTTACTCCTTTTGGTAGCGTAGAATGAATTCTTGGATCATTGCTCTTCAAACAGTAACACATCCATCTAATCTTCCCTATCCAGGAAAGTGGGGCACATGAATAAAGATGCAAGTTGGCAAACACCGAGTAAAAACTTCACAAGTATTTTGCAAGCTCGGGTTTCTGCTCACAGGGTTTTTGGCTTCAATTCATTATTCATAGACCTGAAAATTGGCAGTAAAAACAAGAGACCAGACTGGGTATTATAGAATTTTGGATGCAATAGAGCACTTGTCCTTTTATATTCATTACGCAAAAAAGTTTTGGTTCTTTGTTTCTATCACTGAGAACTTCGCTGCTTACGCTTACATTCATCATGGAAGACAGTGCAAGGCCTTAAATGCTTGGAACTCACCCACTTCACGAGAGGCGGAGCAATGGCCACAGAATTTCACAGTGGCCCCGTGATTGTGAAGAACCCCGATTGCGTGTCATAATTAGGTTTCAATTAATGGGGGTGATAAAAAAATCTGCAAATGTGAAAGCTATTCTGAACTTTGCAAAACCAAATGCAAGCCGGCCCAGAGTCAGAGAGAGCTTTCATGTGCCATTAAAAGCAAACTGCATTGTTACTTCCCTTCTTGTTCCTGCTGCTGCTGCTACTATGGTTGACGAGCTTGTAGAAATAAAGAAATTAGCTCAACTAATTTTTCGTCCAAAGCATTGTCAAAGCTTCTCAAGACAAGAACAAGTTTTAACCAATTATACATTCTGCAATTATGGTTTTTTATAAAGGGTATTTTTTGCCAACAATTTCTTAATCTAAAAAAAAATTTCAAACTCTACGTAAAATTTGGATTCAAATTCAAGTAATTTTTATTTTCATTATCAATTTAAATTTAAAATTCTTGTATTTAAATCATGTTCATATTGTTATAAAATACGAAAATTACATATTAAAATTCATATAATATGCTAAACAAAATATTTTTTTATTATATTTATATATTTGTCGCATTTTTAATACATGTCATGTCTAAAATTTTTAGATTTAATATTATATACACATATAAAGTGCTTTTTCTTTAATTCAAGATTAACTTTGAGCAAAGCACAAGTAAAAGAAGAATCTCAAAAGGTAATTTCGAAAAGATTAGATTTCACTCGCACGAGGGCTGTGTTAATAGCTATAAGTATAACCCTGTTAGGCATTCAGAGCTGGATGCAAAAAAGAGTTCAAGGGAATTTCCCCCATGACAGGATTGAAAAAGACCTTGCACCGACTGCATGGCCGTGTGATGTGGAAGGAACACATCTTTTTAGAGAAAATAATTGAACTTGAATTAGATTCCCACTCAAGTGGTCAAAAGAGAAGGAGCTTAAATTAAATGCTTAATTAGCCTCATATCTGATTTGATATCTTAGACTGATCAAATGAAAAAGTACAACTAAACTTGTTTACCAACTGTTCAAGCATCTCTTTTTCCTTAAAGGTTGGCACCCATGATATCCAAAATGACCATTCTGGCCTTGAATTGGGACATACCTATGGGGTTGAGTGAAGGGTAATTCCGAGTTTCCAAGGTGCCTTGGGGAACATTTAGTCAAAAATAGGTGGTGCTGAAACTAATGAGCCAAGCACAACGGATAAACATTCAACAAGAACAAGACATCAATAAATAAAATGTGTAAAGAATAGGCATGGCAAAGAAGTGAGTGGAGTTAGTAAAGTGATTGAAGAAAGGGACACTGCTTTAATTTCTATTATCTTTTAAAAGAATCCTCTATTAATTTTCTCGTTTCTTGTAGGACCCAAAACCAAGCCATTTGCAAAATGAAATTTGTTCTACTCAATGAGAAATGCCCCTAATCCGAAATCGGCTTTATTCCACAGAGAACAGAATGATCTAGATCCCTATAGTTTAAAGCATATACTATCAAAGAAGCCAGCTATACTAAATTCAACTCCATGAAAGAATATTGTTTATAACTCGAATATTAAGACTATTGGTTCGTACCGGTGTCATATCCTTGCTGAAGCCTGAGGGATGCGGTTGAACTTGAATCCAGTTGTAGAAATATTCTCCGGCAAATAATCTCCTGTCCATACTGTATGCTAGCTAATTGAAGGTGGAGGTTCATTTCTGTAACTCGCCCGTAGCTAGGCCAATGAACCCTAAAGAGAAAACAAAAGTAGGAAAAAAAAAAGCAGTGGTAACAAAACTATTTTCCCTAATTATTCTATACTTTAACATCTAACATGTTTTGACTTCTGAGGCATCTACTTAGCCGAAACCTGATAAAGAGTACAAAACTTGGTAGAAAAATGCAAGAAAAAAAATGAGTCCCGAGTGATGATGTATTGTTCATAACAAAAGGTGTCCCAAATTCTGTGGAAAAATTTTATGTACAAAATGTATTGTTCTTCACCCAATATGATCTTGTTCAAGCAATAATACAGGCAAGTTCTATTGTATTAACCCAATATGACAGATCAAATATAAACCCAATGCTAATCCCCTCAAATCAAGTAAACTGCAGCCCAAAGATCTAAAATTTTGAAGGCAACCCATCAAAAGTGTTACATTATAACACAGGAAACATTTAAAAGAAAAACTACTTGTAGTGACGGCAACCTTGGAGTAAGATATGCATATAGACCGGCATGGGAAAAGTGGAAAACCTCAAGCCTCCAATGATACAGCAGATTCAAGCCTCACACGATTCAGTCGAACAGTGCCCAGAATGTACTCAGGCAATTCTGCCTCTTCCTTTGCCTGCAGAAAAGCAAGTGTCATTATATAGGCTCCAGACTTGTATCTTTAAACAAATAATTAGGAACAATTCAGCCTCACACAGAACTTTAGATATCTTGTGTGTATTTCTGTAGTATTGTCGCATGACTAAACATGATTTCGAACGTCAAAATCCCAAAAGACGATATTGTTTGAAGAATAATTAGTTGACTTGACTATGAAGAAACGTGGTGAAATTTTGTTCAGAGTGCAAAAAGATAAGGATTTTCTAGAACTTAATGCTAATCATCAGCCAAAAAAATAAAAAGAAGAGAGAAGACTAAAACAAATGCTAATCATCAGCCAAATTTTGGGAGTTTTCTTAGCTAGTTTATGAAGATACTTCCAACAGTTAAAAAAAAAGAGAAGAGAGAAGACTAAAATATAGATACTAAAGTTGTTCATTTCATGCATGTGGCAGCTGCAACAAGATCCAACCAGAAAATAAACAAATTCAAACAATTTTGTGCATTTTAAAACTGTACCAGAGAAAAGCAAAAAATTGCTTCAATAATATGCTCACAAACAGCAATATAGAATAACACACAACCCAGAGCTAAGAGGCACAAACCTCTATTAGTATTGCAAGATCTACTACTAAGCTTGTGACGTATCCAAGGACAAGGCCAATAACACTTCTTGCGACTGATGATGACCCAATATCCACATCAATCTGCATAATAGAAGATTCAGCAACAGTATCATCGTAATCAAAAAGTCCTCGTCGAACTTGGCAATATAATTTGATACCAATGTAAATTGCAAGTCAACTTTGGAAATTGCATGAATAGGCATTAACTTCTCAATATAGAAATATATTAGGGATAACTGCACCGTATATCACGGCAGTGGAACTTATAAGAAATATAAAGAAGTTAGATTCTGATACAACCTAGGCTTCAACATTATAATAACACCTGCAGAATTGGTTTTCTGGTATAAGGCAGAAAATATGAGATACTTGATTCCATGCAACTAATAAATGGTAATGTAAACCATGAGACTTCATTAATGTGCAATTGATGAAGTGTATCAATTTCATACCTAAATAAATGTAGATGCAGCAATCACTACCTTGCCTAATAATGCAAGGAAATTAGCTAAAACCCAGGTTGCATTACCTCCAGAAAGTTATCCTGTCTGAAATATCTGCAGGTAACAGCTTTTCCAAGTAGACAAGCTTTTGTTCCAACCGCACGCTTGACCATCCAATACCCCTGCACATTTGAAAACAGATGACCCTTTCAATAGGATTAAAACATATAGCTAAAAGGCACTTGAGACTTTTACAATATAGCATTTCATACCTCAACAATGCTTGGTATCAGTTTAAATCTTGCATCACGAAATATATCTGTTCCATCCGCAAACTTTCCTAACAAAGAATTTTTATTCACAGGCCTTTCAGCTGCATAGTAGAGGACCAAACTATAGTTTGGTTTTGCAGGAACCTGAAAGAGAGACAATAAACATATATCCTCCTTGAAAGACCAAAAAAGAATTACATCAAAATTCTCCCCATGCTACAATAATTCCCATTGTCATCCTCCAAAGTCACTATTCTTGGGAGAAGAATGGAAATTAGAAGCAAATCTAAAGGCCAAAGAGTGGTCTTAGTTGACCATCTATAACAATAAAAATTGTTAAACTCTGTCCACTTTACTCTTCATATCATCCACTGTATACATGCCTATTTCTGGATTAGCATTTCTTTAAATGAACTCATCATATTGTGTTTAGAAATTACAGCCTAAGCATCATTAGTTCATTACTAATAACGGTCCTACCAAAGCAGGGTCCTAAAGGATAGAAACTCAGACTTCTATGTCCCAAGCAAACAACTTTCAGCTTTTAATAGTTAGTTTTCCACAGGAATAAGCCTTTAGCATGGAACAATGTTCATAACTATCTTAACCATTGTAGAAAAGAGTTTAACAAAAATTCCCTATATAATAAAACTGGTCTTTTGTTCAAAATATGTACTGATAAAGGAGGTTAAAATGAATCCACAAGCGTACCTCAAGATTAATCACAAGGATAAATGGAAGCTTTTTCCCGGCTTCTGACTGAAAATGAAATATAGCAATTAAGTCATAACTCATAAAGCTGTTTTTCAATTATAAAAAAAATATGCACAATTATAGCTCAGATCTTCCCAAATTAGGTTGTTCCATCTAGAAAGGAACTTTTTCTGTCCAGGGGACAATGTATTATTCATCTTTAAAACAGCAATGCCAAACACATTAGGTATACAGATGCCATAATAGATAGTTTGACAGTCTCAAAACAAAAAATAGTAAATATACAGTCCCTAACAGCCTGCAGGAATAGCAAACTATTAGCTAATGGATATTATTTGGAGATTATCCTAAAGTATAAACAGTAAGTTCAATCATTCTCTAAATAGAAATTTTTTCCAAAATGAAACAAAAATCTTACATCTCCAAATCTGCAGGTATTTTGATAGCTGTTTAGCTATGTCTATAATACAAAGAAGATAAGTGCAGTTGAGATGAGAACGCTGCAATGACCATGAGGGTATACAAGAAGTAGTACAAGATATAGTAAATATACAGTCCCTAACTGCTTGTAGGAGTAGCAAACTATTATCCTAAAGTATTAACAGTAAGTTCAACCATTCTCTAATTAGAAATTTTTTCCAAAACTGAAACAAAAATCTTACATCTCCAAATCTCCTTGGCATTTTGATAGCTGTTTAGCTAAGTCTATAATACATAGAAGATGAGTGCAGTTGAGATGAGAATGCTGCAATGACCATGTGGGTATACAAGAAGTAATACAAGAGACAGATGATTCGGTAAATATGGGATTAATGAAAAGGCTAAAATATTAAAAACGCCCTTGAACTTTGTTACTTTATTTAAAAAAGCCTTTATACTTTTATTGCATCTAAATAAGCCCTTAACCTTTTATTTGAATTCAAATAAATCCTTAAACTTTATTTTGTAAACATATTAGCCCTTAACCTTTAATTTATACCTAAATGAGCCATTAACATAAATCAATCTCTTTTTTTTTTTTAGTAGAATATAAATGAATCCTTTATAAGAGTGAGTAATCAATTTTTTCAGTTGGATTTAATACCTAACTTCCTCAATAAAAAGGGCGGGTTAGATAGAATATATTATATAATATTTAATTATGTATATTATATAGTATATATTATATATTTTAAAAAATGTCAATTAATTCAGTTAATTTAATTCATAATTTTAGACATTGACTTAATCGAATAAACCAACCTATCAAAATTAATTTAAACCCGAAAGTGACTTAATTAAATCGAATTAATTAAATTTTGATTAGTTAAATCAATTTGAATCAGTTTTTATTCATATATAATAATTTATTTGAAATAAGGGCTTATTTGATTATAAATCAAAGTACAAGGGCTTATTTGGATACAATAATAGTATAAAGGTTTATTTAAATAAAGCAATAAAGTTTAAGGGTTTTTTTTAATATTTTAGCCTAATTAAAACAAGGACAAGATGAACGAAATATTTTGAAAGTGGGAAAGGGCATTTTTATTGTTGTTAGACGTAGAAATATAAATGGTTTGAGAAAATATAAATTGACGAAACTCAACACAATATATAGATGACCAGAAAAAAACTGAAAACATTGAAACTTTTCATTGTCAGTTCAAAACTTGTTTCATTCAATCTAAAAGGTTAATCAAGTTTGGGAAAAATTAAGAAAACCTCAACTGAAGGGAGCTTCTCCTTTTTATTCCAGCTCAGAACTGTCATAATGTAAATATAATAAAGAGTAACAAGCGTACCAAATAGACTTTCTGCTACATGAATCCTGGTTAATTCATTTAATTATCATACAGAAACAAGGCTAAAAATGACTTTCAAGGAACAAGAAGATATATCTTATGAGCCAAAACTACAAAATATATAAATTTTACTAAGAAATAAAGTATTCCTTTAGCATAGAAAGAGCTTAGACATATCATTAAAATTTGTGAAACCCACAAAGCTACCAGTTCCTTTTATGGATTTTTTAAATTTCAGAATGTAAAATGTACATATCAAGAAGGATTCCATAAAATTATATTAGTATGACTTTTCTACGTAATGATTGTCGAAAGTAAATGATAAAAATAAAAACCAAAGGCCATCAAACAATGCAGCAAATTTTCTTAGAATGGGTCACTTCACACAATGTTAATATACGCTTGCAAAGAAAGGGAAGCAAATTATGAAACCTAGTATAATACCTGAACTACACTCCTTGGATGCAATGCAATTTTATCTGTGGCTTTATCGACTTTGAACCAGTCAACAGCTATCAGCTTCAGAAGAGGATCTGAACCCATCACCTGTGAAAAGGTTCATATTGTTACTTAATTGATTCTCTGCAGAACAACCAATACCTCAGCAAGAACAAGAAATGTGAGGCACACATGACAAATATACTAAAACCACAGGAGAAGCGCTGTCATAATATGAAATAAAAAGAAAATTTTCATCATGGGAAAAGCCATAATTTCTCATTTGTATTTACAGCTGCAGATTGTATAAAAGAAAACTCTTTAAGCCAAGATAATTACAGTTAAAAAGCAATCAAAGAATAAAAAATGGCTAAAAATGTGATTATATTTCCAACAAAGTGCGTGAAATTACTGAATTAAACCAAGGGCTCTCAACTTTAAAACTACACAAACAGTATAATGGTAAGACAGCAAATACCACCAATGCATACACATGTAATACCAATTTCAGTCAATTAATCAATTTTAGAAACCAAACCTGCGAATGTTAGGTACAGGGAACTGAATCACACCCATGTTAACAGAATAATGAGAACTGGCAACTCAGGCTAAGACACAATGCAGACATCAATTCCAATTGTATCTCATTTTACCACAATAATATACCAGAAAATCTTATTCATGCTTTGATGATATAAAATGATGAGATAGAATGCACTGAAAACAAATAAAACAAGGATAAATACATGTCAAATGATTTTGAAGAAAAGAAAAACTCACCTTGGCATTATCTTTTAAGTAAGTCTTTCCTCTTATCATAAATCCCCTACCACTAGGAGAAGTCCAACAATTTGAGTCACCCTCATCCTTTCCTTTGTGGAGGGAACCATTGAATTGACTTGCATCAACATCGACAGGAGATACGCTAGGATCTAATTCCTTATTCACATCTGGAGCTGCATCCACAGTAACCTAATACTTTAGTACACTTAATAGCTAGCAATGAAATTAAGGATAAGCGATTCTTTAAGATATAAGCTATAATTATTTGTTACTGAAGCAAACAATAATAGTATGCATAAATCAATAGCAAAAGATTTCCTCACTAAATTTTTCCTTTTCAAATAAAAAGTAAATGTAAAAGTAGATTAATCTTTCCCGATACAAAATTTGAGTAAAGAAAGAACCTGAAGTTCGATTCAAAGCTAAGCTAGAGATGGCCCAAGATACATTCTTCAGCTTAATTTTACTTTCCTGATAAAGTTCAGAGCAAATTAACAATGATAGATTCAGAAAAACAACTAATAATTGGGTTACATTAATCCATTAATAGTGCAACAAATTTTAACTCTTCTTTCTGGAGGAAGGGAAGGCACTTGTGTTTCTTAATTAGGCAAAGAGGAAGTTACCTTCTTGTCTGCATCATCCTCACTCTCTTCATCTTCTGATGATGAAGAAAAATCAGCACCAGCAATTGCGTCATAGAATTCATCCTGCATTTCTACATCTTCAAAATCTCCACTTGAAGTTGAAACATCAGAAAGTTTTGATTGGACAACCATGGTGGAAGATTCACAACTAAGTGATGGATTTGCTCCAATATATTCTTTTAAACCTGAAACAAGATTTAGAAGGAAACATAACTAGCACAGCAGTGACCGTGGCATAAATGATATCAGTGACAAAACCCTAAAGGTTTTGCTTCAGCTTTTAATATTGTCTTGTACGACCATTCTTGAAATTTTGTCTTTTATGTTCTCATTATTACCAGCTATCTGTGTCAGTGTAATGTGAGGAAAGAAAAGTACTCCTTTCTAGTCACACTGCCAGAAAGTCATGCAACGTATGCTCATAATAAACCTATAAAGTGGTTGATACAAATATCAATCCTGTACAATAAAGTCTATCTCTGCAGAGATAATGAAAGAGGTCCATCCCGCCTTGATCATGAAATTCTTAGGGATAGGAAAGAATAGTTTTGCATGTTGGAGATCAGCTGAGGTTAGGTTAAAGCCCACCTGTCTAACAGAGATCTCAAACTGAATCTGAGACAACATAATGCTAGATGTCTCCAAGCAATTAATTGTTAGTATAAGATCATGAGTCAGATAATAAGGACTTGATTAGGTAGCTCAACCTGCCACTTGGGATAATAAAGCATATGGGATGGTCTTTTCAAACTTCGAGCAGTTATTTTTCTTCCATTGAAACCATCCGGCAGTATGAATCTCCAACATCTGAGTTACAAGGCATTTTGCAATATTTGAACCCATGGGTGTGTTTAAACTTCTAATCTCCCAAGTAGACGCTGCCATCAACATAAATAAATATATATTACAAACAGTAATAAATAAGATTTATAGCAAAAATAAGGTCTCTTTCCTAATGAAACCTATGAAAGTGTCATCCTGCAGTTCTCCACAGCCATAAGCACTACCTTATGAAATCGAATTGCCACAGAATGGAAACTTGACCTCTAAAAGCAGCATTTACAGCTAGCAATAGAAAATATAAACAAAATATGGATCAATCGATCCCTTCAAAATTTGATGCATCTAGAGATAGTACAGAGATCCAAAGAAGAAAGATAGCATTCCCTCTTACTTTAAAATGCACACTGCATTCAAGCTATAGAGATCAATAAATGCTTCAGACAGAAACAAACTCTTACGATTAATTGTTGTACGTCGGTATCCAGATCTAGGAGACCGCTTCTTGTGAACAGCTGGAAATTGTAAAATTGCTGCCAAAAATTTATATCATATGTGAGCTAAGTAGAGGCAAGCAATAGTTTATTTCATATAAATACACTAAAAATGTTATAAGCATATTCTCTTACTGTATGCTCCATCTTGACCTCGAAACCATTGCCTAGAGAAGACAAAATCTCTCTTGGATTGCCATCTAGAAAACATGTAATATGACAAATAAATGCCAGCCAAGGACAAAATAGAGAGAGATTCATGCCAATTTGATTAGCTGAAGATTAATAGAGGAACCTAATATTGTTTAACCTTTAATTATCCTTTATAATGAGAAAAATGAATGCTGCTGATACATCAAATCAATCAGAAATGTAAACTATGGATGCGCTTGATAAAAACCACTTGATATCTTTAGTAAATATGCACTAAACACGTTGGCAAATGGTTCTTCAAAGAGAAGAACAAGTACATTCTGACACAAATTACCGAGTAAGATATTTTGGGTCATATGTTCCATAGAGAACATCATAGCGTCCATCATAAGAATCTATCAGCTCCAAGTCTCCTGTCAACATATCCCACCTGTGAAGATAGTTAGTACAGAAACTAAACTTGCATTACTGGGAAAAAATAAAATCAAGGAACAAATATGGAACAACTTACTCGTATCTCCTATGGCGGTCCAGATTTAAAATTACTTCAAAAACAGTATCTGCATTTGCATCTAAAACAGCAACAGCCTTCACAAGAGCACCTTTTCCACTCTAAAAATAATTCAAAGAACATTTAAGAAAAAGCTTGAGTCATTCATCTGATGAAGAGACATTGTATGAAGATATGCAAAATTGTGTTCAGTGGTAATTTTTAAGGCAAAAGAAAGCTGCAGCAACAAACACATCTGCATGTTTTGCATTGGGTTAAGTTTTTATCTACTATACTGTAAGCTAAAGTTGCTCTAAATGTGATATGTTCATGTACATATTTTCTCAACAAAGTAAGGGGTATAAGGCTAAAGTTTCAACAAATCTGTTTAAGATTCTATCATGATGCTTGTCCTAAAAAAATAAAAAGGAAATAATAACTACGGTCATATAAATACCTTCGAATCAGCCACATCCTCAAAGATTCTAACACCTGAAACCAAACAGAAAGCAGGCTATTAGATGATTATACAAAAATGCTTCTTCATAGGACCATTCATTTTCTTAGCGTATTGAGAGACTCAAAAATCTTTCATTTTTCACATATTGAAGAAAGGAAAATTTGCAACCCTATTTCAACATGCTCAAAAACCAGCCCTATCACATGACAAAACTAGAACAATTCTGAAAAATAAAATTGCTAGCATGAGCCATGACAAATACACCATTGCAGGCTTTCTGGTTCTTTAGGGGTTACCATCTGCATTGCTTTTATATAGCATTGCTCCAATACAGAAAGCTCAATTGTAATGGTATTCTCTGGATTAATGCATTTCATTTAACCAGAAAAAGGTATAAGAAGTACACCATTGATTGTACGAACACATTTCCATTCATGTGCTTCAATTGCATCTCCGGATTCCCCTTCAAAGTATCCATCTGACATACCATTACCAGCCAAGTTTGACGTTTGCCGCAAAAGCATCTCCGGACCTATGAACAGCCAAAATAAAAGAAAACTGAAAATTTTACTCAGCACTATAAATTTATCATATTAAGATGAAAAATCATTAATATATACCAATTAGAAACATAAAAAGAAATCGTCTTAAAATAATTAAAAAGAACCTCGAGGAGGAAAACATTTTTTGGAAAGAAAAGGTCCTCCATATCAATTAAATCCTAAATTCTTTCATTTCCTAGAACATTTCCTGCTTGAATATAACATAACAATGTTTTTCAGATCTCTAAATCATCAAATTTTCCACAAAAATTCTGTCTGTTGTTCTATGCGCTTCACATGACAAAAATGCTCAATATGCCACCCTTTGAAACTCCTAACACCAAGTTATCTTCGAATTTAAGAAATCGTTATCTTGATTTTAAACATGTCAAAGTTTATTTTCTCGGAATTGTCCAATTGAACTAACTTGGGATGCACACTTCTAATTTTTTATCACCTTCATTTAAGATGCGACAATTCCACCAATACTTGGCTAAAGTACACCAAACAATAAATGGAGACAATTACGTGCAGCATTCTCTTTGTCTGAAGACTCAAGCATGAAGCATCATTAGCTTACCAATATAAACCATAAAATTGTTGGTAACCTAAAAGGTGCACATAATAATCTGCATTTGAAATGTTTTTACATAATACTTTATGTGAGGAAATATGCTAAATATGATACATTTAGAGGTCATTATACACCACAAAGTGGACATAAAAGAATCTTCTTTGAATATTTTAAGTTGAAGTAAAAATGACAAACCAAACTTCTCTTTTTGAACCTTAAAAGATGCAATGGCAAAAATGATGGCAATACCAACTCACCTTGTCCAATCCTTATAAGCCTTTTTAATCCATGTGCATACCGCCTTACTCGAGGTCGATGGCCTTCCAAATCAATACTTCAGAATAAAACAGGAAGAGTAATTTATTTTTCTTTCAGAAACAATGTGGGCAAAACAAGTATACTATGTAGAAGCATCTAGGAATCAACTTGATTTAGTTACAGGTAGCAACTAGCTATAATACCTTCTAATCAGTTACAGAGTCAAAATAAAGATATATGAAAATGAATTCAACAGCCAATATACCATAACAAAAATTTTAGCCTCAAGTTACATCAAAGAACTATGTAGTTCCACTGCATTTAATTCCTCTTACAGATAAGTATCCTTCTATTCTTAGTCTCCTCTCAACCTATCAATTGGAATCTAATAGAATCTTCCCCTCAAACTTCATACAGTCAAATACCTATCAAATTTGTCTAAGATCAAGCCTTTAATTATAAATAAAAAAAGAAAAAAAAACCTCAAGTAAGACCACTATATCAAGATAGTCAAGGAAAAATGGCTTACTCAGCCTCCATGTTTAATTTGTTTCTGCTACTACCTGCTTTTGAAAGCTCATATTCAGCCTGTCAATAATAGGTAGCAAGTTATGTGAATACATAAGAAAAAAATCACGAGAGAAAAAAAGTTCTCTTCTAAGAAAGCAATCACATATATGAATCAAACCATTTTAACCAACTTCCTTGTACCTGTTGCTTGGCATGATCAAATGCTTCCATCCATTTTCGAGCGTCTCCAGCTGCGGAGCAAGCAATCTTGAAGCAGAAAAACAATAAGTTAGTCATGTGCAACTTCAGCACACAAGAAAAGCAGTCATTAATAAGAAAGAAAAGTGACTCAAAGAGCTAATTGTCTGCAGAGAAAAATGGAAAGTTGCCATTTGCCTACGCTATGGAGTAGACATCATTGGAGAACCAACAAAATGCATCAGGGATTCTCTATATGAGACGGAGGATTTACAGCCATGATTTTAAAGAAAAAATAAAATATGGTTTTCATTACTGAAACAATGACAGTTATGGAAGCAAGGTAATCAGGATCTCAGAGCAAATTATATTCCCCAAGACAAATACAAGAGGCTTTACTTTTAACTGTTGTAGAGGATTAGAGGCCATTATCTCTTTCTTAGCAGAATGGTTCAATGATGAATTATTGCCACACTCAATGGCAGTTTGAAGGTGAAAAGAACATATTGATTCTGCTTGTAAGTTTTAACCAGTAACAAAATGCTTTCCAAGTGATTCAGCTGCAATTTAAAAAATAAAAATATAGCCAGCCAAAAGGGTAACAGATAAGTCAACCTACTATTTTACTAGGATGCCGATAGAAATGGTAGATTGGCATCAAGGTCCCTCAAAGCATAAAAGGTGGTTCCCTAGGTTCAAGAGTTATGGACAAAAATTGAAGCATTATAAAATGCTTAAATTAGACTTCCAAGTCATCAAAATTTTGGGATTGGACATATTACATCCGAAATTAGAGAGTAATATCTAATTGGATAATAAATCACAAATTCTATTTCCACAAGATTAGTTTCTCACCAATTAGCAAGCACCCAACTTGTGAGGTTGACGTTTATCCCACAACTTAATCCTAAACTTTCTTGCGAATATGGTACTAATCAACCCTAACAAACATAGGCCATTTGCAAATAAGTTTACTTGTCGATCCCCACCTCTTGGCTTGTCTCCTTTTATTATGTTCTTTAAAAGGACCTCTCGTTATAATCACATCATTCCCTCCAATATTACATGCTGGGCCAGAAGAAGTACTTATAAACCCTCATTGGTATGCTATCACCCAAATTAATTATATAACTTGTAACCAACAATTTCCAACAACTAAACGAAATCAAAGATTATATATACCAACAGAATGCCATATGTCATGCACAATAAAAGCCAGTATCAAGAAATCATTATCAATTCAATTGTGTGAAATGAACTTACTTGTCCTTTCTTGGACTCATCCAATCGATTGTAAAACTGTATAACATAGAGATCCTACAAATGGTTAACAAAAGAAACCCATCAAGCGCAAGATTGAGCTTCATTATTAAGAAAATAGTTGAGACAATCAAACATCAGAGAAAAAAACGTGGGAAAAGGACACTGGAAAAGAAGAAGAAAAATCAACATTGCATGTACTATCTGAGAGCAAAATTTTTGAAAAAAAATAGTGAATAATAAATATAAACAAATAAAATGACAATTAATATAGACTTACCCCATTACCAACTTTTCGACGCCCTAACTCCTCCACCATCATTGTAGGTCCTATGACACCCTTCCTAATAGGTCTCTGAACAGGATAAATATTAGCAACCAAGAATGCAAAAACAATTAAATTTGGAAGAGTAGTCCAATCGGCATAAATTAATAGTTGCTTCATGCACATTGGCAAGAGTGCAATGCAAAACAGAATTAAAAAAAGTTTCATATATAATAATGCATTTCAAGATCTCACATCCATCACCATTGTAATAAATAAATAAGGGGTCTCTTTCTAGATGTGGTTAGAAGGAAAACAACCATGAATTTGAACTTTATAATTGGAGGCCTATGTGAATTGGCTTTCTCATAACAGATAGCAGTTCTAGTGTCAAAGGCCCCAAAGTTGAGTAAAGGGCCTTTAGAAGCCAAATCTCATACAATGTAACAGCAAGTTAAATTCTATAAAGAACTGAAATCCAAACTTCTAAGAATACAATAGTGAAGCCATGTTAGTTAAATTAAGTAACCATTAAAAAGGTCACATATTAACAAGACCAACAGTAAAATAAGTAAATGCAGTTTATTTTCCCTTTCTATAGGCTCGCTTCATCTCTTTGAATATTGTTTATGAACTTTAACCAAATTCCTACAACCAACTCCAATTAATCTAACCTTCTAAGAATTTCACTCTCTTCTGAAGGATGCTCTAGACGCAAATAGTTAATTCCAGAGAAAGAGTTACACATTCTCCCTCCTCTTTCATTTTTAATTTAATTCGTTACTTGATTTTCTCATCCATAGAAACAATTATTAACATCTAAAGGAATCAGCACAGTTCATAAAGGTTATATAGACCTCTTAGCAAACAGAAATGTGTTTAACCTTCTTTTCACTTCTTGGGCTTATGCTAATGCTAAATTAGTTAAAGGCAGCCTTGTATATTATAAACTCACTCTAATAATTCAACAGGATTTGGGAGATGGATCAAATATTTGGACCCCAAACTCATCAACCTCATTCTTCATCTCCCTACTTAACCTTGGTGCATTTACTATACCACCATAACTAGAAGGAAACTTAATTTGCACCTACATAAATTTTCAATTGTCAATAATTAATATCCTTCAACAGCTAAAAAAATCCATAAAACGAACTAAATCAAAATTTCACCCTGCTTAATTCAAAAAGGAATTAAAAAAAAAAAACAATACCCTTGCAAGTCTGCATTGCCTCGACTAGATAATAATCACAAGCTGCAATAAATACAAAAGAAAAAAGCGAAAGAACCAAAAGAAAAAAAAGAATAAGTGACGTTACGTACAATGCCGGGGTTCTCGTGAGGATCTCTTTTATACATCGCAACGTATTTGCCCTTTATAAAGAGGAACCGAAGACGGCAATACTCGTGGCCGATTGTGTTGACTCCTATATGATACACACACCCGAAATATTCAAAAGGCCCCTTATCATCCCCGGCATAGCTGATGCTTCGGCTATGCCTATGTTTATGATCGCCACTATTGTTGCTGTTAATATTGTTGTCGCCGTTATTATTGTTATTGCCGTGGTCGTTGCTGCTTCCGGTGCTGCCATCCGACACTTCCTTCTCGTGTCCTCCCTCGCCTCCCGCCTTCTTCAACACCGTCGTTGTTTCCATGTTCCAATGAAAAAAAATCAATTCGGATTTAATTTCAATTGTTCATAAACTTTTTGAATAATTAAAAAAAAAATTATAGACTTGGTTTTGATTTGATTGAGCGGATCTGAGGGAGGGAAAGACAAGCAGAGCGCGGCTAAGCGGAGAAATAGAAAGAGGAGAACATTTTTTACTATTTGATTTCATTTTGCTTGCTTATGATTTGGGTCTGAAGACTGAACAATGTCAGGGGTAAATTGGGGAAAAATCCAAAGGGGTCAAAGTCGCAGAGAAAAAACCGGCACTGTTTTTTTGAACGTTGGCCTTGCCCACGTGGCAGCCTGTTCGGTCAAGATCTTGCCTGGCACCAAAATCTAGGTGATTCTTTTGCAACGTGGCGGATTCTGGTTGAACCATTTGTGACTCTCAGCGTAGAAACCGCGGACGGCCAGCCAGTACACGGAAAGCGACCTTTACAGATCAAATTTCAACGACCGTTTTATCCTTTATAGTATTTTCCTTTTCTTTTTTTTTTTCGAGTATTCTTAATTTATAAGAAAAAAAATTAACGAATTAGGTTGTGAATTTACTGGTTGGTAGTAAATATTTTGATCGAACTCATGATTTTGTGGAAAGAATTTTTCGGTTCGATTCTTACTAAACACATCTTTAAAAATAGGTGAAGAGCTTTAACTGTAACTAAACTCCGAACAGGATTAGATTCAAACCGTTAAAACGGATGAAGATACATGTAATTTATACCAGAAAAAGTAAATATTTTGATAGACTATCCTCAAATTATAAGGAAATATATTTGAGAATTGTTATTGAATTAAGTAATCCTCCAAACAATTACTAGTAATAAAGAAATGTAATCCATAGCATAAAAATATTAAACTAAGATACTTGAATGTGACAAAATAAATAATATAGACGTTATTAATATATATTTTTATAGTACAAATATAAAAGTTAAAATCGCGAGACATGCAAGGCAGTGAGGCACTCATTCGTTATTTCTGAAGCCCCTCTTGCCTTTTTTTTTTAATTTTTCAAATTTCTTGCTTCTTTTCTTTTTTTATTTCTTTCCATTATTTGAATTTTTTAATTCTTTTTATTTTTTAAAATACTAGTTTTTTTCTCCCACAAATGAGAGCAACTTGTCCAAAATACAGTCGGAGAGTCATTCACATCCAGCACCAAAAACATCAACAAGAATTTAGCTTTCTTTGAAAACCACAAGAATAATAAATAAATAAATACATGGCAAATTTGGAGCCACAAAATCAGAATCAGTCCAGCGTTCAGAACCCCAATTAAGAAATTGCTTTTTCTCTGAGTTGGAAGGTGAAAGTATTTGTCTAAGAAATGCTTCTTTTATAGAAGGAAAGTGGTGTTAGAACAAAACCTTATGACCCCGTATATCAGATATAATATTATTGTCGTTTAAGAGCCAATAATGGGAAACCAGGGTTGATGCTCGAATAATTATTTGATGCAAGTTCCACTAGAATGGCTTCTGTTGGACATGTGCTAAACTCAGCAAAGTTTTCACTCGTGCAGCCACGCATGGCAGCCACTTTCAGAGATTCGTTTGCTTTTGACAACATGATCAACCGACTTTCTTTTCCTGCTGGGAAAATGGTGCTTCTATGTACACGTAAAACCAACTAAACAATGCATGGCTGCCCACAATTCCACCCTGATAAGAATGGAAAGTGAATGATTCATCTGAGTAATAAATAGCTACGAATGGTAGCTACAGATGTAATCGAGTCGAGTCAAATGATTTACTATCAAGTTCGAAATTGGTTCTAATTTGATCGAACTTGATTTTTGAAAATTGAATTTGACTCGGTAAAATATTTAAACCGTTTGAGCTCAATTTGATAGATTCGAATATTGACTCGATAATTTTTATTTGTCAAATTTCAATTATATATATTATAATAGTGAAATGATAAATTAATAATAAAATATTATAAACTTTCAAACTACTCAAATTAAGTATTAAAATATTTGAATTTGACTTAATGAAAATTAAGTTCAAACTCGACTAAAAAATAACTATTCATCGCTTATAAAAAAAGAAACAACTACTCATTTGAGTAATAAATAGCAATATA
The DNA here is from genome assembly GCA_031772115.1 of Heritiera littoralis. Classification (NCBI taxonomy): domain Eukaryota; kingdom Viridiplantae; phylum Streptophyta; class Magnoliopsida; order Malvales; family Malvaceae; genus Heritiera; species Heritiera littoralis. The sequence goes on from JAPDPK010000003.1 coordinate 2,236,799, forward strand.
AATCAGCAAATGTAATAAAGATATCTATACCATCATATATTTTTTCTCATTCTCTCCCATTGCTTGATACATGTCCATTTATTTTCTTTTTCCTCAACAATTTTTTTTTTACTTAGGTCCTTTTACTTTTTTTCTCAACAATTTTTTTAGTTAAATCCTTAACATGTTTTTTACATGGCTCTTTAACTCTTTTTAATCCATCCTCTATTACTGTTTTATGGTATTACTTTCTATTTTTATCTATTTGCTTCTTCTACTTGCACATATTTTGTTTTCAAATAAAAATTATTATATGAAAATGTTTTTTTACCTCTAACTTTTTCAGAAAAAAAATATTTTTACTTATATATTGTATTTTGGAGTAAATATAAATAGTTCAATTAGTTATTCTCAAAATAAAAATGCTTACAGATAGATTTAAAACTTTACATTTGATTAATAATGTAAACAAAGCATTCTTAGCTAATTTTTCTTACTTTTTTGTTAAATTGTCTAAATCACTATGCTGTATATAAATATATATTTTGGTGCTTTAGTTTTTATTGTTATTGCATCATTATCTTAGTTTGTTTGTTTATAGCACAAATATTTATTTGTCATAATATTTAACTTAAGTATTGTGTATTTTTTAAAACCAAGCTTATCCAAATTTCTCAAAAAATTATTTTTGAACATTTTGTTTGATATGTAAACTCTATCTTTAGTAAATATGTTTCTTTTTTGTACTAAACAATATGAATGAAATAAATATTTTTATGACCAACAACTCTTATCTAATAATCAATTTTACTAACTTTAAGAATTACAAAATAAAAACAAACCTGTAGTATCGCGCGGATTTGTATATTTTGTGTGTGTGTGTGTGTATATATATATATATATATATATATCAATCATCGGCCCACATTGCACAGTATGGCAACAAATCACCAAAACTGTGAAGTTTAGGCTCCATTTGGTATCTGAATTTCATTTTCCGAAAATTATTTTCATCATTTTCTCGTGTTTGGTAGACCAAAAATGATTTCGGTCAACCCAGAAAATGCTCTTTTGCTTCATAAAATGTCTTCCCCTACAAAATCCAAGTTTACTTTGTCTAGACAAACCACCACTCTCACCCTCAATCTTGCTGGCGCCTCCTTTGTCTCACCATTACCGACACCGTCGAAGCTTTTTTCGGTGTCCTGTAGCACTTGTCTTGCCAAAACAGATCACTCACCTTCATCTCCCTTGTCACTACACTTTGAAACCCTAAAACCCCAAATCAGTGAAGAAGCTGAAATCTAGGTAATGATCTAACATTTTTGTTCTTATTTATTTGAGGAAATAGATTTTAAAGTTTGGGTTTGGTTTGTTTTGGTTTGGATTGGATTGGTAGATCTAGTTCAAATGCTTGTTGATTTTTCATTTTTTTTATTTATATTTTTTTTGCTGGCTTTGTTGCTGCTTGACAACAGCAGCAAATGCTACTGCTGTGTTGCTGCTGCTCCTGTTGAAGAAACTTTTCAACACCCAACAAATAACTTTAGTCCCTATTACCCAACAAATAACTTCTACCAATTCTATTAATTAAATAAAAACTTGTTTAAAAAAATTATTATTTTCATATTTATTATTATTATTGTTATTATTGATTTAAAATCATTATTAGTTGTTAAATATGTATATTATATTTTTTTAACAAAAAATACAGATTTTTCAAAAAATAACCAAATAATGAAAAATATTTTTCAGCATATCAACCAAACAACAGAAAATATCAATTTTTCTAAAAAATCAATTTTTCAAAAATTATTTTTCAAAAATTATTTTCTGAAAGTCATTTTACGCGAACCAAACGGAGCCTTAGTATATATTCTCCAGATTGAGACTACCTTCAGAAAGGGACAAGACATCATTAGGACAAGATATAACTAACTTGGACAAAAATACCAATGATGACACGGTGGGGGAACTAACTTAGACAAAAATAACAATGATGAGACAGTGGGGGCTAAGCAAGCAACAAGACAGATATGTCAAAAGTTCTATACAGATGGCGAAATGAGATCCTTCGTTTAAAAATGCATGGTTTTTGTAACTGTAACCAACATCTCCATTTAGACAAAACAGAAGCTACCATCAACACTGACATAAAAAAAAATTACGACTGTATTTGAGAACTCCGTTTCTGTCGTAAATATGCTTTATCTTCCCACTTGGTTCGCCAATTCCATCAACATCAAGCTATCAACGCATCTTAAATATTTCTTCACGTGTTGCATGCAATGATACGGAGGATTTCACGTGGGGAGAATATATGAAAGTCGAACGAAAAGTATTTTTAGAGGGAGTGGATTTGATGAAACCAAAGCTTCGTGATAGAGAATCCACGAACCAAGATATGAGAACAAAACTCGAACCTTTTCCTAAACACTGGTAGACATGGACTCCGTTGAACTAAATAAGCCCGATTGATATTTCAAAAGGATGAATGGTCCGGCCGATATAGGCTTTGTTTGGTAAGAATAGTTAAAACAAAGAAAAATGAAAATTTTGTTAATGCAATAGTTAGTTTTTTTTTTCCAAGGAAAATTTTGGAGCTTCAACATAATTTTAATAATATTCAAGAAAAAATTTATTCATATCCCTCCAAATCCAGCTGGGTTTACAGAATCAACGAGCAATTCGATCTTGGAACACTGGGTTGAATTTATATTTGGATCATTTTGTGTCCAAGTACAACGGTATTTGAGCGCAGCTCCTTACTGGTTAAACCCAATCCATTGGGCAGCCTTTGTAACAGTTATGATATTGATAAGGACTTTTTTTTATGTCAAAATAATAAAAAAAAATTTACTCATTTTCATAGCCATTGAATGTTAGATTTCCATCCTAAAATCAATAGGTTATAAAGTTGAGAGGTCCATCTCGAATATTAGCTCACAAAAATTTAGTCTTTAGTAGATGTGAAATAACACCATTTTAATAACTGCCATCACGTTAGGTGAAGATAGAGATAAAGCTTATTACGTGACAATTTTTAATAAGAAGTAATAGAAAAAAAATCAACTTAACAAAACCTAAGTTTTGATACTATGCTAGATTTACATCCTAAAACCAATTAGCTATAAGTGGAGGGGTACAATTTGAATATAACAAATCACAAAGAATTTATGGATTATTATCTAATACATTGAAGATATTTTTTTTATGGATTATTATCTAATACATTAAAGTTTTTAGATTTCGCAAAATGGTATTATTAATATGAAAATACATACCTCACTTTATTTTTATGTTTAAATATTCTTTTAAATGACATGTCTCACCATATTAATATTGTTTGTAGAGTCTAAAAACTTTATTGAAATTGTATTGATAATAATTCTATTTTTATTTTGCATGTTTGATGTCAATTTGTTAGGTTTGGTCTTTCTTTTTACATGTTAATCTTGGATTTGAGTTATGCCATGATGAGTTGATCAAAGGATTTTGAGTTTTTCATTTTGTTTTCTTTTTTTCATTTTCAAATTATTTGGATCCGACCTAATATTGAAATTGATGAATGGTTTTTGTAATCAATCCAATGTGCATCAAAACAAAATTCTACGAACTTGGGTAATGTTCAGGATTTTTTCATCAATTACATTTTCATTATACAATTTTTGTTTAATCTTAATTGATATCGGTTATCATTTTAAGGTTTGTTGTTGCACAAAACAACAATAAAGGTGTGCTGACGTCGATGCTCGTACTTAGTCTCCACGTGTCTCCAAGAAGCTTCTGTAAAACAAGAAAAGTCAGAGGGACGCAGGGGTGGTTCCCTGCGTAAACACTCTGATGCTTAAGTCAGCAAAAAGTTCTTCAGTATTGGGAAGCGTAAAAGCCAGTAGTCAAAAGATTAGAGAATAAAATTGTACCTGGGAGCCTATTTATAGGCCAGCATTCTAGGTTAATTGCTTAAGGCTAATGACATTATCTTGCTAAGAGTTTGTGTCCCAATATAACACGAGTTCCTTGAAAATCGGGAGCTTCCGGAGCCTGTCGCCGGCGAGAGACTCATACCACGTGGCACGTTGTGGCGCCAGGGGTCTGTCGCTAGCGGGAGCCAAAACTGTGCGCCACGTGTCGCCATGTGACTAAAGGCAACGGACTGGGAATCTGTCGCCCGGCGGTAGGTATCTGCGTACCACGTGTCGCGTTATGATTGCAGGAGTCTGTCGCTAGCCGACAGGTATGATCACGCACTTCTACCTCTGTCGCTGATGGCCACGTGGAACAGTGACTCTGTCGCCCAGCGACAGGTGTAATGCGTTAGGCATTTATCGCCGAATGCCACGTGGACCAGTGAGTCTTTGCCATGTGGTAATTTCTGACGCCATTGGGCCTGGCCCAACACGGGTAGACTTTGTCATATCAATTGCTCCCCACTCTCTTGTTGGATTTCTTCAACCAAGAGAGTATAAATATGTGTTTTTGGGCCTTAACCCACTGTGAATAGTCCTCTTTGTTTTTTTTTTTTTGTATTTTTTGCAGGTGAAAAAAAGGTCTATTTTGCGAGAGACGTGATCAGGCGCGACGTTTGGCATTCCCTGGGGCAATGTTTGGCATTCCCTGTCGCGGCTATATAAATCGCTGGGACCCGACGAGAGACCCCACGAAAACCTCTGAGCAACCATCTGTCGCAAACTTTCAGCTCTCTCGCCAAAAGAGTCTGTCGCCAAAAGAGCCTGTCGCTCTCCCACCAGAAGTCTCTCGCTTACCTTAGTGACAGTAAGTATACATCTACCGCCTGTTTATTGCTTCTCGCAGCTAGTTTTAGGTCTCCCGCAGGTGTTGTAGTCTTCCGCTTACAGTTTTAGGTCTTCCGCGTGTAGTTTTAGATCTTCCGCGTACAGTTTTAGGTCTTCCGCAAGTGTTTTGCTCAGTAGGTCTGTCGCCCAGAAGGTCTCTCACCCAAAAGGTCTCTCGCCCAGAAGGTCTGTCGCCCTAATAGGCCTGTCGTCTTATTGGGTCTGTCGTCTGTAGAGTCTGTCGCCGGGTAGTTTTTTGCTTTTTTCTTTTCTGCCATGTCTTTGCTACGCCCGGGTAAAACACTTAAAACAGGTGGTCTCTGTGTTCTTTGACAAATGCCGATTTAGAAGATATTAGGACTCGTTTCCCTCTTCCTTCGGGTTATGGCTATAGACTTCCAGTGCAAGGAGAGGTCACACCTGACTTGGTTAGAAACGGTGTAGCTGTCCATAAGGCTTCTTTGTCTTTCGGTTTTCGCTTCCCTCTTCCGGAGTTTGGCGAAGCATTTCTTAGATATAAGGACATCGTCCCGTGTCAACTCCACCCCCATGCGTGGGCTCAGCTGGTAGCGTTTTCCATAGTGTGTCATAACCTAGGTATTGTTCCAACGGTTCCCCTTTTAAGTGCCTTTTTTAGAGTTCGCAGGCTAAAAGGGTTAATAACGTTCTCCCTTCAACGGTTAACGGTCGACGAGTTTCCCAATAATAAAATTTTCTCAGATCTCCCCAATAAACTGCGCAATTTTGAGAGCGAGTGGGTCATTGTCGAGATTCCAAGTAACTTGCGGATTCGCTCTAGATGGAATCGTGATACCTTTGATCACTCGCAGCGCTCGGAGAGGTTCAGAACAGAAATTTTGAGGGACCAATTTGGCAGGCCTATTCGGCGAATCTGCTCTACCGGGGAGCGTAATTTATTTTCTCTTCTCACCCCGGAGAACATTGCCGCTGTCGGCTGGGGGATGAGCAGGGCCGTTCTTGAAGCTTCTGCTGCCCCATCTAACCTGCCTACAACTCCTCGTCTATCTGATGCTGGTCATAGTCAGCCATCCCGGTATTCGTAGCCGAAGCATCCACCCCCATAGGCCGTCTTGTAGATGAGTCCTCTTCAGATTCGAAGGACGAGACCCCTGAGGCTGCGGGTACTGGTGATCCTTCAGAGGAGAATCCTGAGTGGGCTCAGGCCGATGCCTTTGGGAGTCCTTTCGTCGATTTTCCTTTGGATTCGAACTTGGATAGTCTAGAGGATTTTGGTGGTTTTCTAGGTTTCCAATCCTTTTTTATTTCTCATATGCATGTGCATGGCGTTTTACTTGGTCAGCTAATCCTTTCTTTTTATATTGTGCAGGTATGAATTTTCGGGATTTGCTCCGTAAGAGAGATGCCAGTGCTGTTGCTGCTCGAGCGGCTCCTCCTCCTCAGTCGCAAGTTAGAGCCCCATCTAGACCAGCTCGTGCTCCTACTCCTCTTCCACCTTCTACTAGCGAATCCAGCCGTCTTACACAAGAGGCCGGGAGAAATAAACGGAAGCGGCCTCTTGTCCATGATCGAGGTTCGGGCGATCGCGAGAGCTCTGAATCTCAAAGGAGTGAGTCAGCCCTTCAAGAAGGTGGCTCTCGTGCTACTGAGGGTAGGTCAGCTCCTCGCCAGCCTAGGCGCAAATACAGAAAGAGGCTGATCATTGAAGCCTCAATGCCCACAAGACTAGTCTTACCCAAGGTGGTCGACCCTACTTTGAGGCGCTATACGGTTGATAGCGGGGTCGTCGTCGGTGGGGAGGATTTCCATACCTATCCCGGAGTGAACGACAATGACAGTATCGAGGATGCCGGGATAGCATCTCGTTTGGCCTGGAGCACCATTCTTCCTCGCGACGAGGCGAGGCTTTTCACAAACATCCCTGAAGCGGAGCATAATTTTGATTATCTCGCTATGAAGGTAAGAGTTCTTGCGCTCGTTTGGTGATGATTAATTCCCTGTTTTTAACTTTTTCCGTCAAGGTTTTTTTTTTTAGCTATTTATGTTTTTCGTCTTATCAGTCGGCTCAACAAATTGCGGCTGTCAATGCCCGACATCGAGCTCTTAGGGAGCAAGCTGACAAAGATATTCGCGAGCTTCGTGAGCAGAAAATGGAGCTTGCAAACGAGGTTAGCCAACTTCGTCCTTACGTCCAGAGGATAGAGGAAATGAATAAAAAATATGCTGATCTCGAGCAGAGGTTCCGAGAAGAGCAAGCGAATGTTGTTTCCCTTCAGGGGTACCAAGAAGCCTACAATAAGGTCGTCGATGATTGGGAAGCTATGGAGAGGCAGCGAGATGAGGCTATTGAGGAGCTGCACAACGTACTGGATCGTCAAAGAGAAGCTCGGATCGAGGCCGTTCGCGAATATCGCTTGTCCCAACATTGCTTTGACAAAAAGACAGAGTTTGCAACGAGATTTATTAAGTACGGTTTCTATCTGGCTCGTTCTTGGTTGGAGAAGCATTGACCTAGTGAGGCTTTTCCCGAATTACTCTTTACTGAGGAGGCCAAGTACTATGACACCCCTTCTTGGACCAAATATGAGCCCGACTCATAAGATCCGAAGGCCTACTTAGCGGAGGGAGCTGTAGATAAGCTGGAGTTTGTACATGATATAGATCTTTTTAAAAATTTCAAATTGAGTTCACCGTCAATTAACCAAATTAAGTCAAATTTTTGTCTCATAATAATCTTATAATAATAAAAAAAGTTTTACCATTAGCTCACATTGGAAAAATGAGCATGAATAGCACCAAAAAAAAAGCATGAAAGTAATAATTAAGGTTTAATCTAATCATTATTATATATTATTAGAAAAAATTAAATAAAAAGTTTGATTTCTCTATTTATTTGTAACTTCTTATGAATAAAATAAATAAATAAATAACCTATAAAATCAACATAATTAAAAACTCACATTTGATTCAAGTACAAAATAAAGAGGTTTGAAGCTTCGTCCAAATAGTTTGTTAGTTGATGCACCAATGAAAATTTAAAATAAAAAAGTTTGTTTTTGATGTGCCATTGAAAATATTAATTTTATAAGCAACTTAAAACATTCACTATATCTTATTTAAATTTTAATTAATTTTTTAATATATTTTAAATAGAATATGTCATTCTATTAATCTTTTTTTTTGTAGAATTTAAAAATTACATTGAATATCTATCAAATAATTTTTCTTATTCAAACTCAAATATTTTAAAAATTACAAAAGAATTCATATATTACACAATAATAGTGAATTTTTTTATTTTATAAATAAAATTAAAGAGATTTTCACATATAAGATTTTTTAAGTTATTTTTGAATATTTTAATAAATTTGAAGGAATATATCACTTTGATAACTCAATTAATAATAAAACCTAAGAAGTCTACCAATATGAGATAATTTCTTAAAATATTATGGATATTTATTTTTTCGCCTACTCATGCAATCTTCTTTTTATGAATGAATGTAAGTATAAATATCTTTATTTATTTTACTATTTAAAATTAATTATGTTCGGATAGAAAATGATAAATAATAAAATTTTTTAAAAATATTTTAACAAAATACTAATACACGTGTAACTGTTAACATATTAAATATTCCAAACAAAGTTAACATATTAATTATGCAAGAAAAGACAGATCATCCATATAACAATCGAAACAAATCCACGCGTGCAGGCTATAACACCAGCGCGTGAGACAATCATCACCCAAGGCGGTGCAAGAAGCTCACGTGAAATCACGGATTTCCAAGGAAATCCCAATCCAATACGTAACGGACAAGCTTTGAGAACCTATTATAAATACCCTAACGCAGCGCGACTTACTATTATTTCAATTGTAGCTGGATACTAGTCAGATAACAAGACGTTAGAAATTAGAATATCGGAATTCATTCGACTTTTCCAATTACTTCTGTGTCCTTTCCAAGATCCAATGGCAAAAGCGATTCTTCGAACCGAAGATTGTGTCCGCAATTGGTTCCGCCATGAAACCCTGAGCTTCGACCAATCTTTGAGATCTCGTAGAAACCCTAACCCTAAGATTGTCAAACCTAAATCTAACAACGATTTTTCTAACTCTCGTCGTAGGAAGGGGAGTCCCGTAGTGTTCCAATCGAGTAACAGAAGGCAATACGAATCCATGGTGGCCAAACCTCCGGGGAATAATCTGGTGATGGGCCGGGTGAAGATCCTGAAACGCGGGGAAACGTTGACGGCCGCCGCGGAGAAGACCGATCTTGGAAGGATTGATGGATCGAGGGGTAAAGAGGAGTTTGATTTGGCCTTGGGGTCGACGAACCGGTTGGGCCCAGATCCGGAAACCATGCAAAAGCAAATTAAGCTCGAGGAATTCAAGATTGGGGGCGGACTTTACGCCGGTTCTGCTTCTGTCCTTTCGCCGCCTCCCAGTTCTCTTCCGGTCCCTGGTTTTCTGGGAAGGACCGCAAGAGCAACTCCATAATCGTTGCGGCGATCAGTGAAGCTGGATTTAGTAGACTTCCATCGGAAAAGTGCAGATATTGGAACGAGCTCTGGTTTACCGTGGAATTTCTTGCTATTGAATCTCATGTCATTCCTTTATTTTTTCAAGAGGAAGAGTATTGAGTGGAAGCGAAGGAAAGAGTGAAAGAAAGTAATTAGGTTCGGTGATGTTTTTCTTTTTCTACAATTCTTACTGCTAGAATGTGTAAATTTTTCTAATACTTGGTTTCTACCAAGATTAGAACTGTGTTATTTTCATAGGTTTAGAAAATTTAGAGGATTTCAGTTACCTACATGTACCGCCGATAAACACTTTGATCCGTTGTAACTATTAAGAATTTAATAATGCAACGATATTGTAGGCTTGGTAAGATAATCTCGGTTCCGTCCTTTCTTTGAATTGTTTGTTTAGCAGCGCACTGGACCGCGTTTGAGAATGGTATCGTGAAGGGATGCTCATAGTTAGTGGTAAGAATTAAGAACTATTATTAGAGGATTGTTTTAACTAGAGATTTGGATGATTTCTGCTTTCTATGAGTGAGTTATCCTGTAAAATCTTGAAGCACTTGGCCTGCTCCAAGCTTACAGGACTGGGAAGGACGCTAGCATCAGAAGGCCATAAGCCCATATTTCTCGAGTCAATGTGAAATACAGGAAGAAGAAGTAGAGGCAAAGCAAATGTATAGCCGCGCAAGCAATTTGGGTTTTTTAAAATTCCGCCCATAAAACAAATCAGAATCTCCATCTCTTTCTCTGCTATCGAATTCAAACATTTTGTAGAAGCTCGAGAAGAAGCAATGGCGAGTTCACCATCTCCAACTGATAATCAGTCGCTTCCTCCCCTGCTGCCGAAGCTGAATCTCACCTTTCTTGGTTCATTCTCTTCCTCAATTTCTCTATCTTATCGAATATTATTTTCTGTTATTATATGATCTTTACTTGAAATCATCACATGCTTGAAAAATTCAGTTGTAGAATTGCATTTCGTTATCATTACCTGAGTGATTCAATTTGTTTAAGAAACATTGTGAAACCTTAGGACCTTGGCTCGAATCAGTTCTTAATTGCATAATTCATGGTTAATTTCTTGAGATTACTGGTCATCCTCATAGTTTTTGTGGATTTTGGATATTTCAAGGATTATAAGTTGAACCGACAAATTTAATTTTTAAAAAACGTGCGTTTGAGGTCTTTTACGAAGTTATTTTGTCAGATCGTGTAATTTTCCTTTATGAATTTTGTTGTTTATCACACAACAATAGTTGGTGACTTTCATTTACTTAATGCAGATATATACCAGCATGTTCAGATGGCAATGGAGAATATGCTTCAGATGATAAGGTGAGTGACTCATTCTTTGTAACTTCATCTGGTGAACAATGGGTATGTCAAACTTATTTTGGTAATTTTGTTAATTACTTTTCTTTCTTTATCTAAACTTCATCCTTCTTGCTAAATTACACAAAGAAGTTATTAGCGTATTGTCATGCATATCCGCTTTATTCTTTTTCTAGTTCTCTGAATTCTTCTTGTTATCATTTTGGTCCTTTGCGCTATCTATACATTTTTGTTTGCTCAAGAAAATGTGTTTTCAGGAATGAATAATTCGCTGACTGTTTTTTTTTTTTTTGGGTTATGTTTTGTCTCCCCAGACTAGAACACTGCTATGAGAAATTATATTCACACTTACTCTTTTATTAGGCACATCTTAAATACTAAAAAACCCTAACCTCATTTCATCTCTTCATTTTTACTTGATACACTTTAAATTTTTAAAACTTATTCTTAAATTACTCTCAATTTTCTTCAAATCCTAACAACACATACTTTACCTCCCATTCTCATTTCCTCAACCTTCACTCTTACAAAAATATTCAAATCCTTCAAATCTTAAAGTTTTGTAAGATTATATGGTAAATATAGCTTACCTCTTCATTGAAATAAGTTCATTCTTTATTTTTTTGCATTTAAATCTATTAAATTGCTGATTTTTAAAGTTTAGAATAATGATTTTTGGGTGGATTGGGGCTGGGAAATGAGGCTCGCGGCAAGGAATTGCTGCGAGCCAATGGGTTTACCGCGGCATCTCTTTGTTGCGACCTATTGAAAGCTTACCGCAGGGATGTGCTGCGAGCCTTCAGAGGCCCGTGGAAGGGGTGTGTCGCAAGTCTTGCAGCACCCATTTGCTGCGAGCTGATTAGGGCTCGCAACACCCAGGGGCCAGAGCCGAAAAAGACTTGCAGCAACCAAGTGCCGTGAACGTTTACTTGGGTTTTTTCAAATCGAAAAAATTGAAAAAATTTACTACTAATAATAACATACTTAGATGAAATTTGATTGATTTAGTTTAGAGCGTATGAAGAGAGAATGGTGGAAGAAAAGAATGGATTGAATGGGTAGGGATTTGTTTTTTGGGATGAAGGTAAAATAGTAATGCAGTATAAGGGTTTTTTTATATTAAAAAAGTTTCATTTATTTATGGTGCATCTAATACCTCTTAGGATGTGACTAAAAGCACTCTACTGCCATTCTTTCTGGTAGTGAAACAGTTTCTTCTGCGCTACTATGTTTTGTGTTAATATTCTCTATTTATTAGTTACCCTGTGCTATTAACAATCTCACTGATCATGACTTTTATATTTCTCTTCCAATGCTTTTTGATTCACTTATAATTCTGCAATAAGTATATGGCAAGGAAAAGTTACTTTCTTAAACGCATATAGGCCATGTTGTCCTTCTGCAGGATTGCTTAATTTTTGTTTTCAGATCCGGCGTTTCTTCATTCCCCCACTCTTGCTGGCCATTTCGTTAAGATTCTGGGATGCAGGTTAATTAAATCAATTGCTTGTTGCAAACACCATATTTCTACAAACAATCATGTTCAGTTTACCTTTTAATTTCTTAGTTCTAGAAGATATCATTGGTGAAGGAGCTTTGATTTACCTGCTGGATTCGCAACTGTGTGGCATACCAATGCTTCTCTGTTATATTGCTCCTCATTTTGTGCTATAGGATGAAAAGAAGGCATATAGAATCTAATCTACTTATCAAGCAATAATAGTCTAGATTTTTCATAAACATGCTCTTTATTCTGTGTCTTGCAAATTTCTAGCTTATATTCCTCTAATTGTTTCAACTTGTGGATGGAGACATACCTGTTTAGTCTGGTCTTCCAGCAATCCTGTTAGGAAAGGTATTTCTTTTAGCGTGTCTTCTTTTTGGCCTTTCAAGTTCTGAAAGAGTCGAGTAACAAAGCGCACTTGAATTTTTGGTTTTAAGTCGTAAAATATTTATGGATGTTCTGAGGCTCATTCAAAATAAAACTCCTTTTACGTGCTCTGATATAAAATATAAAGTAATGCATTTTTATCTGTGTTCATATTGGTGAGAGTGTATTTGTAGATCAAGATCAGTGATAGTCATTTATTTGGGTGTGAACACATATGATGTAATCGTATGATTTATCTTGGTGTGAACACATATGATGTGATCTTATGATATAGATCTTTAAAGATTATGAATGATGAAAAAGTGTCAAAATTTGGGAAATATTAAAATATTTGGAAGGAAGTCATTCAAAAGATATGATAGTGCGAGACTTGAAATAATATATTGTGTTGAATAGGAATAAGTGAATGAGTAGAATTTAAATTGATAATGTAATGTGAGTTCATATAGTCTATTTTAATTCATGGATAATTATTTCATACATCGCAGGTGGAGTTTTTTTTACTCTATAAGCGGGATTAGAATTATAATGCATATTTTATTTATTTTTTTAATATTTTTGTGGAGTAAAAAAAGTTTCACTGATAATATATGTAATAATAATTCTTAAATTAAGATAAATGCTATAACAATGATTATTTTTATATATGGTTCATTTTTTATCATTTTCCTATATGCAGAGAATGATACTTTGATGGCGGCTTCCATCATCTCTCAAAACATTAGGAATTCTTTTTGAGGTACAAGAGAAAAAGAATATTTCAATTTCAAACCTATAAAGTGGAATAACAATAGTTTGGTTAAGTTTTGTTTGTTAAATTGTTTTTCAAATATAAGTAAAATAATGTTCATTGGAACTTGAAGATTAATTTAAAAGATTCATCTAGTTACTTTTAAATAATGTTATCTAAGAGGTTTGAATTCAACTCAATTGGTGCTGTTTTTAACCAATAAAAATTTTGTTCAAATCAGATAAGCTAATGGTTGTTTGGTTGCCCATTTCAAAGCAGGCCCAACTGGTTGGTCAAATCCAAATCAAAGCCACTAGAGTAGTTGGTGGATTGGGCACTGGATGTCGATATCGGAAGCTCAAGAGATTCATCGTTTTTCCCAAACAGGCCCAAGGGAAGTCAGACATTTAAACATTAATACGACGTAGTTAATGGCTTAACCAACCGTCGTCATCATCGTGCACGTTAGTTTAGCACAAGAAGTTTTCCGACCCGAATGTAATTTAATCCCCGTTTTCACCGTCTTCAAACATCGCATCTCCGAAACTAGAATTCGAATCTAGTTTACTCCTTCCGTCGTTTTGCTGTACCTAAGCACTAAATTCTGAATTCAGTCATGCTGCATCAAGATCACATGATCAATCACAAGTTTTCACCGAAATAAATATCCAAAAAACAACGTAGTTTCTATTTCCATTTTCTATGGACAAAGAAACTGAACTCCTCTCGCGCCTAGCCGCGAACCATCTCCACCTAGCTCAATTCGAGCCTTTGCGAGCTACGCTTCTCGCTTTACGTACCAAAAATCCCGACCTTGCTCTGGCAATTCTTCAGACGATCGTCGCTAACTCGGGTCGGTTCGAAAACACTGCCTGGTCACCTTCATGTCCATCGCCAGCTCTTCTAACGTATCTTTCGACTCTCGAACTTTTGCAATTTAATGATCCTACATCGATATGGAGCTTCGATCCCGATACATTGCGGCTACGCGCGGAATTTTTGTTATTGGTTCAAGTTTTGATAGATAAGGTGCTGGCTAGTCTGAGAAGAGATGTTGATTTGGATAAGATTGAAAAAGAGAAGGAAATCGAGAGTGAGGGCTTTGAGGAAGAGAAACCTGAGTTGTTAGATAAAAGTGAGGATTTAAAAGAGGGAACTGGTGAACTGGGAGATTGTGTTAGGGTTTTAGATAGGTTCTTGGAATTGGGAATGAGGAGGTTGAGACCGGATGTAGTCATGGAAGGCCGTGATGGTGATGGTGGAGGGAAGCATAAGGCTGTTTTGGAGAAAGTTTTGATTGAGGAAGAAGAAATGGTTTGCTTGAGGAAGATGATTATGGATTATGCAGATGTTATCGATGCCTTGTGTGTGAATATTCAAAGGCAATTGAAAGGATTGGAGGGTGCTGATTTCGGGATGGCTATAACGGTAAGAAGAGAGGTGAAGGTCAGAGTGGATTCATTTGATGAGGAACACAAGGGGGTTCTTGGTTTGATACAAAGGAGTGTTCAGTTAGCCCATTTGGATGCAATCAAGGAATGCGTGAACGATGGGGATATTGAAGGAGCGGTTTCTCATATTCGTTTTCTTCACCTTGATTATGGAGTCGAGGAGGTTGAGTATCGGTACGTGCATTTATTGCTAAAATGACTCTGAATGTTACTGTTTCGGTGCAATGTAGTTGCTTCTTCATGATGCTTAGCATATGGTATCTAGATATTGGTAGATAAGAAATAAAAGGTTAGATCCAATTGTGATAGTAAGAGCTTTGACTAACTCCCACTTTTTCTGCTTGGGCTGAATTACATAGACATGATTAGCATTGCATTCTTCTTAGAAAAAGAAAACATTAGCTTTTCTGTGTACTTTGTATCTTATCATACTTGGTTTAATCCACTGCTTTTAAGTGTGAAATTTAATTTTAGCATCTTGTATAAATGACAGTTAAGTGGTGTTAAGATGCCAAATGCCAACCACACAAGTAATTTATAGTGGTGATTTTTTGGAGAGTAGTAGAGTGTTGAAAAAAAAGCAAAGCATGTGGCATTTGCCTCATATAAAAGGTGGTTGAGGCAGGAATCCGGTGGATGTTTAGTTGGTGGGCTTGTTTGACATGTCAAGGATGAAAAAAAGGTCAGAGTACAATGGAGTTAGGACTCCGTGGTGCATTTTGACACTCAAGTCAGTGTTTGTGAGAGTGGAATGAAGAGAACAACAAGAAATGGAATGAAAGCAATAGAGTTTAGAGGCTGAGGGTAGAATGTCTGGAACCTCCTTTCCTAGCCTTTACTTGTGCCTTTTATATTTTGGCATGGAAGGTATAGTCCAACTGTCCCACTTGCAGTTCATCTCTTATGTCAGCTGTGTGTGTTATACTGGAACAACTATCTTCCTCTTGTGGGGTTGGTGTATTGGGCCTACCAAGTCCCAACTTCCAACCAAAGAGGTGCTTGCTGTGCTACCATAGATTATTAATATGGTTGCTAGCATTCTGTTCGTTTTACAATCAAGGTGGTAAATAGGGCAGAAAATAGATATTAAAAAAGGGTGAGGTGGATGCTGGTGAATAAAAGAAGAAATTTAAATGTTTTGATTAAGATTTATGGGTGAATGATTTGGAAAAATATTTTCTATGTAATTTAATAAGGCTTCTTTTCCTTTTGTTGTATCTTCCAACATGAAATCATAGTTTCGAATACAAATCTTGTATGACTTGGAGGTACTCAAGCCGATACATTTAGATTGACTACCACATGTACTAGAACCATTTTATATATGCTGAGGATGGTTAGATGTAAGGGAAAAATAATTTTATACAATGAATGAAAACCAGTGTGGCCTTGTAAATATGTGGTGGAATATTATCTTTCTTCATGAATTAAAGATGTTTATAACATTTTTTATCTACTACTGCCAAATTTTCTTAGAATTCTTTAAAAATGTTTTTCCTGTGAGTAAATTTCAGTGGGAGGTTTTTACTGACAGAAGTTATCACAAATTAACCTTATATGCTTATCAGGCCAATATTTTTATTCCCTATATCTCTTTGGTGGTTTGAAAGACCTATGTTTGTTAGTTTCCTAGGTTCATCCCTTTGCTGGCTTGAAAGACATGTCTTTGGTATTGGCATAATTTCATCCATTTGTTTTCTAGGTATTTATATATATTTTATTTGATATTTCTAATAGAAAACTTCTGCAAGATCTCCTCAAGAGGGTTTTATCAGAGAAGGAAAGGTTTGGAGGGTCCCGACATTCCACAGAAGAGAAGTTGTTACAGATTTATGGAGAAGCTCTTTCATCAAATTGCAGGCATCTTGTTCGAATGGTTCAAGTATAACCTTCTGCTAACACCAATAATTCCCCACATTCCGTTTGCTATTTTAAAGTTGAGAGGATTCAATACTGGTGGAATTCTTGCATACTGCATATAATTCTTTGTACAAGCCATGCTGGCTTGCTTAATATGAGGTCTGTTTTGGAGTTGCCATAACCTGGTTATAATTGAATATTTTGGTCGGTTTCATATCATCATGTTTGGTGAGAATTCTATTTCACACTACTTTATTAAGTAAATTCCTTTCGACTCCTCAAAATTAACGTATGTCATTTCATTTTTGTTTCATATGTGATAAAATTGATTGGCTTTGGTGTGTTTTCTAAAGCCTCTAAGTGGTTTTGGCTAGTTTTCACATGATCTCTTTTTGGTTCTTGTGATGTTAATGTTGGCTAAAGTATGTGTAATTTTCAGATAGAACTAAATGCTGCTGTAGTAAAAAGATATATTACTACTAAGTTCAATACTTTACATGTTGTCACCTTTGTGCTTTTTGACATGCTTTCTTGCAGGTTATTCATGATGAGTTGCTTTTTGAAGAGATTGAGATGTATAGAGCTGTTGATAACAACCAAATTCCGCCACCTCTTGAGCATTTTCAAAAGTATTTAGTGGAATTGAAACCTGATGCAGATTTAAATCACGATCATTTGCCCTTGAATATGGCAGCAAGTTCTTGCCTGAGAGACATGTTTCATTATGCTCGCATTTGTGGTTTACATATACTGGAGTGTGTGATGAATACAGCTTTGTCTGCCATAAAAAGGGAGAACATTCAAGAAGCAACAAATGTACGTGTCTTATTTTATCTTTAAGTTAATGCACGGCCCAAAAATGTCCATTCATTAGTAAATGAGTTGCTTGTTCCCTTTGCCAACCTTGAATATCAGGCATTTTTAAAATATGGTTTGTTTATGGTGTAGGTTCTTGTTCTATTCCCTCAGCTTCGGCCCCTAGTAGCTGCAATGGGTTGGGATTTGCTGTCTGGTAAAACAATGTCGAGGCGGAACTTAATGCGATTGCTTTGGACTAGTAAATCAAATGTGTTTCGACTGGAAGAATCTTCTCTCTATGGAAACCGGTCAGATGAGGTCATTCCTGTTTTTGAACTTTCATAATGTTATAGTTGAATATTGTATATAGATAAGAAATGAAATTTATACTTTGTTCTTTATATATTTTACAGGTATCTTGTGTGGTTCATCTCTGTGATCAACTATGCTATCACCTTGATATTGCCTCTTTTGTTGCTTGTGCCAATTCCAGTCAACCATGGAGTTCAAAATTCTCATTATTGTTGTCTGGAAATGAAAACATAGCATCTGGAAGTGAGGATGCTCAGTTAGACACATTTGTTGAAAATTTTGTGTTGGAAAGACTTTCTGTTCAAACTCCCATTCGAGTAAGGTTCCATAACCATTTTACTGATTACAACTTTATTGATAATACTAATAACAGTAAAGCTCTGTCTGGTGCAATATAAAGCACTATACTTTTAAATCAAACATGGAAGCACACAAACTAACTGAATGGACCAAAATATATATTTGACCATGCCCAAAACACCCAGGCAGACTTTATGACTATAAATAACAATGACATGATGCATTTGGTTTTACCAACAGATAAAAAATAATTTGAATGTTGTGAGCATCTAAATAGTCATTAGAAATGTATTCACACCTGACACATTGCTGATAACCTGTATGCTGCTATAAATAGTTGTACATTTTTGCTAATATATCTTTTTCTTTATAGGTTGGTGAATATTCTGTTGAACTTGGCTTGGTCTATGTTTTCAGGGTTTTACCTCATTCCTTCTACTAATAATGACATTAATTAATAAAGAGGAGGATAACTAACCTGTCAGTAATAATAAGCATGATGCTATATGATCAATAGTGAAAGCATTTACTGTTCAAACCATTGCGTTATTGCTGATAAAAGAAAATGATGAAGCAAACACCTTATTAAACACGTAAATTTTATGTGTTAGTGGGAATAATTTCTGTGTGGAGTGTGCCTCTATTTGACAATTCAATTCTTTAGTATTTGAAGAGTTAATTTGACATTTAAGCAAACAGCCTGCTTATCTTCTTTAGTGTGTATTGCTAACATTTAAAGGAGCTTGGCTATAGAAGCATGTAGCTATGTACGTGAAAATTTGCCTTTTATAAGTTGTAAACAGTGTTCTCCTTTTAATATTGTATTAGGTTGTAACTAGATTTCTTTGGTGTAGGTACTGTTTGATGTTGTTCCAGGCATAAAATTTCAGGATGCTATTGAATTGATTAGCATGCAGCCAGTTGCTTCTACTCTTGAGGCCTGGAAAAGGTATTTGTACTGAGTAATTTCACTTGATATTGTTGTCACAGCAGTGATATATTCCGTTCTCAGAACTTGATTCAATTTTGAAAGGCTGATTGGCCCTCTGTAGAAGTGTGAACCATGCTATGCATTCCATATAATCAAATTTTGTTGCCTATTTGCACTGTGGTGGTGAATGCGTGGTAGGTTCAGGGAGTTGGCTTTTGTTTGCAAAGTTTTGTACTTATTTGCTCTGGCCTTTAGATCAGAATACTATTACTTACCGAAAAATTATTTGCTGAATATGTGTTTTAATCGGCTGATGGTATTATTTAATCTGCCCTGATAAAAGATTTATAACAGTGGGGATGATAGTTATTGAAAGTAACAAGTTACGCTAATGGATTAAAATGTTTCATTGGCACAAGAATGATTCTTTGTTTTACATCAGCACAAATGAAACTTTGTTTGCCATGCAGCCAATTGTATGGGAGTAGTCTTGGTGCCAGACTGATGGTATATGATGTGGTTGTAAAGCATTTTTCTGATGTAATATTTTGTATGGTAAGAATTAACCATTTACTTGACATTTTTGTCCAATAAATTCAAGAGATGTCTACATCACTGGATTTTGGAAAGTTTTATGACTTTTTATCTCAAAAATGGCACATGTAATTTTCAACTCTGGCTAAAGATACTGCTATTTACTGCTTGCATCTTTTATCTTAAGGTTAGTACAATAATTGGATGTTGAAACTATTGCTCTCAAACTGTAAGCATATAAAATTTACAACTAGGCCTAGGTTACCCCATCTCACATTTGCTTTGCTTCAATATATAATGGATCTTGTTATTACTGGCTTCTATTTAGTCTGTTTTTATGCACACTTTCTTTTTCGTGGTATCACTTATATGAAAAAGAATTTTTTTTTTCTCTAGGATGCTGTTTTTATTTACATTTCCTTAATGCGGTAGGATGCAAGATATTGAACTTATGCACATGCGTTATGCTTTGGAATCGACTGTTCTTGCACTAGGAGCAATGGAAAAGAGCATAACTGGTGAGAAAGAGACTCATCAAGTGGCACTATGTCATTTGCAAGACCTAAAGAACCATCTGGTGGCCATACAAAATATTCCACGCAAGGTAATCTTTTAGAGTGAATTTTTTGAAGAACTTTTATTTTCTTGTGGGTGTTATTTTGTGCTTTTCTTCATTGATGGAAAATTGCAGGTTGTCTTCAAAAAATATATTGATTGTAAATTCTTTGTCATCATCATCATCATCATCAGAGCTTTTATCCCAGTATTGGGGTAGGCTATTGTAAATTTTCTGTAGAAATGTTTTCAGATGGGTATATATATCAGACTTCTTTGCTAGTAACTCAATTATCATTATTTGCTTTTAGCAAATTTTTTGTTATTCTTTAAGTTCTTCATTTGTTGTATTTGAATTCTCTTATGTTCTGAGTAGTGCTGTTAGACTTCCCATTTTAGTTTCGTGATACCAAAATTTACATAATGTTGATTTTATTCACATGCAGATAATGATGGTGAATGTTATAATTTCGCTTTTACATATGGATGATATCTCTCTCAATTTGACACATTGTGCCTCACCAGGGAGCCTTTTTGAACCATCTGCTGATTGTGGTTGGGAACATATTGATTTAACTACATATGAAGGTGGAAACAAAATGGTTATATCTTTCATAGGATTGCTACTTGATATAGTACGTCATAGTCTTCCATCAAGCATAACTGAGGAGGATCATGCATCCAATGATGGTTTAAGCATGTCTGGAAGGCAGGCCTTGGAGTGGAGAATCTCAATGGGTAAACGTTTTGTTGATGATTGGGAATGGCGATTATCAGTTTTGCAACGTCTTCTGCCATTATCCGAACGGCCATGGAGTTGGAAGGAGGCATTGACTGTATTACGAGCAGCCCCATCGAAGCTACTTAATCTGTAAGCTTGATGATAACACTTTTGAATCAGTTTGTTAATTTCTACTAATCAAAAGCAAAAAGTGGTGTAGTAATGTGTTTCTCATTATCATAGCAGGTTCACGTAATGTGAACCTTTTAATCAAGTTTGTCTATTCTATATGGCAAAGTATCTGTTGGACTTGGTATTCACCATCCTTTATTGGTGGGGAGATACCTCAAAGTGCTGTTTAATAGTTTAAAAATGGTATCTCAACATGATGTAGCCAGCTGCTAGCATAGGATTTAATTGAGTTGGTTACTTATGTTGAGCCAATACCTTTGAATTTAGAGGTTAAATTTCCTTTATTATCTTCATGATGATGATGATGATTGTCATGATGCATTGAAACATTCTTATGAAATCTCCTTCAAACATGTAAAGAAATGTGTCTAGGAGAAAACTGTGACATGATATATTTACGGTCCCTGTCCCTGAGTAAGTAGATTATCTTAAGTTGCACATACACTGCATTGGACTAAGCTAAGCTAAAAAAAAGGCTAGACTATTTAAAAGACAAAAACTAGTCAATGATGACCCTCCATGGATTCGCCCATATAAGCCACAGCTAAAGTTGCAAAAATAAGAGCTTGGATCCCACTTGTAAATAATCCAAGGAACATGACAGGTATAGGAACACGACTGAAAGTACTAAAGAATCAGAGTAGGAGTTGAAGTAGGAATGTGGAAGTAATTCAATACAGCATACTCCTTATATTTATGATCAGTCATGCTTTTGGATGTGAAAATATTGATTTTTCTTTATAGTTGTAAATATCAATAAAACTTAAAAAAGTGTATTGAGGTTCTCTTATTGTTTCCTGTCAGTTGTATGCAAAGAGCAAAATATGACATTGGAGAAGAGGCAATTCATCGATTTTCATTATCTGCAGAAGACAGGGCTACCCTTGAATTAGCTGAGTGGGTTGATAACGCATTTGGAAAAGTGCATGTAAGTGCTAGATTAGTTACCGAATAAGTTCTATAGGTATACTTTCACATTGTTTTTTCCACTGTACTATTTATAACTTATTTTTTAGCGATACTTATCAATCTTCTCTTTTCAAAAACCTTTATACCGAGGAATGATCAATCTAGCAGTCTTGAGATTGGCAGTTTCCAGTATTTTGAGTGGTGATTTTGACATCATTAAAACGCTCCTAGGAAAATAGAATGATTTGAGGCATGGAAGTGACGATCTAAGATTGTTTTTAAAATTTTTCTATTAGAGTTCGATGGCTTTGGGGAGATTGGGGAAATGGGGGCTGTGCATTTGCAGACTCATTTTAAGTTTAATAGTCTACTGAGTTGATGATTTCCAGAACTTTTAGGTGTTGTTTCAAATTTGATGATTTTGTGTCCATAATGGAATGTTGGGATTGTTTTTCTCCTTAAAGTTTTGATTGTTAATCATTGTGAGCAATTTGTTACCATCTCCTATTCGGTAGTAAAGATTGAGCCAGTTCTCAGATTTTCTGTATATTCCATTAGGAACAATGATTCTCTTTTGTTTCTATCAGGTGAAAGTCCAATATGCACTTATAATAAGATCTGTGTCATGCACATAGATCTTCAAAAAAAAAAAAAAGATTGATGGTCATGTTTTTTGATTTTAGTCAAAATTTCATATAATGAGGTCTGGTTCCTTACCACTTTGAGATATGTGGTTGTATGCTCTTTTTATCATACAGTTGTTTTTATAAGATTGTGGCCTGAGATATTGAAGTGAACTAGACTAGTTCTTTGCATTCAACAATATTGGTAAGAAAAGCACTGAGCATGGTGGTGTCCTCTCTGAGGTGGCAGGGAAATTAGTGACCTTGCATTGCTATTAGATCAGCTGCAATTGCAAACTGAATAAGAGACAGAGATCATTTGCTGATATAACTTAATCTTTGTTTTTTTGTGGTGCACAGCAGTTGGGTTTCTTGAGACCCTCCCCTACCTGTTATTCACTCCTGTGATAAACTCCCTAGCTCATGAAGTGATTTGTGCAGGTAGAAAATGCAGTGTCTTGTGCGGCTGATGGGACTTCTCCGGTACAGGATCTGGATTTTTCTTTGTTGCGCTCTCAATTAGGTCCTTTGGCTGCTGTAAGTGCTTACATTGTTAACTCTTTCTTCACCCTTTCATATTTCCAATTTAGAAAACATTAGATCTTTTTCCTGCAGATTCTTCTGTGCATTGATGTTGCTGCAACTTCAGCAAGGTCCAACAGTATGTGTCAGCAGCTTCTTGATCAGGCAATTCTCAGTCAATAGCTTTAGTGTTATCTATTTTTAACGTTAGTGATTTAATATTATTGCTTTAATGTCTAGTTGGCTGCTCATCAAATTATAAAGTTTTTGTTGTTATCATTCTACGAAATTTCAAGGGGCTCCTTTTTTCCTCATCTAGTTCTTTTGGCAATTCCTTTCATCATTGAGTGATGATTGTTTCCAAGCAACGTTCTTTTACCATCAATGTGACTGATCTTCAACAGAAAGCATATTTCATGTTCTCAATGAAAATCTTTTGTTTTGCACCAAATCTGAAAAGGAATTGACCATAGGAGGAGAGCTCAACTTGAATATAGACACAGTACATATCCCAAGCTAAACCGATGTCAGATAAGATCACCATATAATCCTGCCTGCACAGCCCCTCTCCTCCATAAGACAATTGAGAGGAATGAGTACATGATCTGGAGGACAAGAGAAGGGCAACAAACAATGCTGGCTCTAATACCATGTTAAGCTTAATACTTGATCCTACTTAGTAGCATGTGGAAGGGTCACTTTGAATTACCCCAAACTAAACCAATGTGGAATTTAGGATAACATCATTTAACTTATTCTTGTTTTAAGTATGGCTTTCTAAGTGAGATTTGAGTGTGAAACAAAATCATATTCTATTTTTGTCTTTCTTCATGATTTTAAGAAATGTTCTTGTAGGGGGTAAAACACTTGTAGGCTCTAACGTTCCTTTCTACTTCTAACCTAATAGGATTCTTGCATATCACTTGATGTGTTTAGTTTTGTGGTCATGTTGTTATTGATGGTAGACTCTATTCATGTTCAGGCTCAAGTTATGTTATCTGAGATATATCCAGGAGGTTCTCCAAAGGTGGGTTCCACTTATTGGGATCAGATCCATGAAGTTGGAGTTATTTCTGTATTACGACGTGTCCTCAAACGACTGTATGAGTTCTCGGAACAGGTCAGAATTTGAATTTTCTTGAATGCTTATTTTTGTCTGCATTTACCTCCTGCCACTCTTTCTCCTCTTCCTTTTTCTAGGTTATCTAAAAAACAAATAATCGATTGCTCTTCAAAGATTGCATTTTTTTAATTCTTTCAAAAGTGTTGTACAGATGGCGCTTTATATATTCCACTTCATAAAACTTAATGTATAATGCATATGGTTTGCTCTTCTTGTGAGATAATTGCAGGATTTCTGATTCTTCTCTCTGACCTTTTCTTCCAGGATAGTCCTTCAGTTCTTCAGGCCATTCTGACTGGGGAGATCACTATTTCATCAGCTAAGGACTCTCATCGACAGGGACAAAGAGAACGTGCACTTGCACTGCTACATCAGATAATTGAAGATGCTCATATGGGCAAGCGACAGTTTCTTAGCGGTACTAATTCTCTTTTAGGTTCTTCAGGAAAAAGGAATCCTACGCATATTTTACTGGTGGTGCTGTTGTTCTTTTGATGTTTACTGCAGTAAATTTGTTCCTATGGTTCTCATGTGTCCTTGTGCTGTTAAACATTAGGTAAGCTTCACAATCTAGCAAGAGCTATCACTGATGAAGAGATAGAAGTAAATTTTACTAAAGGGGAAGGATCAGGTACTGATCGGAAGGTACTGTCCAGCCTTTACAAGGATGGGGTTCTCGGGCTTGGGTTAAAAGCTGTCAAACAGACATCATTAACTTCCATGGCTGGAGATGGTAGTGTGCAGCCTGTTGGTTATGATATGAAGGATACTGGGAAGAGACTGTTTGGTCCTTTAAGTGCAAAGCCCACCACCTATTTATCACAATTTATTCTCCATATTGCTGCAATTGGTGACATAGTGGATGGAACAGATACAACTCATGATTTTAACTTTTTCTCACTTGTATATGAGTGGCCTAAAGATGTAAGGGTTTTTCTTTCCCTGCTTCCTAGATTATTTTCCTGAAGCAGAGTGTGTTGCCATGCTTTTCAATGATCTGTTATCGTGGCGTCAATAGTTTTCTTGTTGTTTCTGGATGGAATACCATAGTGAAGGATCCCTTAGTTTATATTATTTATTTTGCTTTTAGTTGAATGCATGGTAATTTGGGGAATATGATATTCCATTGTACCCAAGAAAAGGCAAGAGAGAAAATAATAACCTTAACTAATTAGCTTGATTTCTTTTCGACATATAAAAATATTTATTGTTTACTCTTTTGCTTTTCAGCTTTTAACCCGTTTGGTCTTTGACCGAGGTAGCACTGATGCAGCTAGCAAAGTAGCAGAAATAATGTCTGCTGACTTTGTTCATGAAGTGATTTCTGCTTGTGTACCACCAGTTTATCCTCCACGGTCTGGTCATGGATGGGCATGCATTCCTGTCATTCCCACATGTCCTCGTAGTTGTTCAGAAAATAAAGTACTTTCTCCTTCTTCTAAAGAAGCTAAGCCTAGCTGTTACAGTCGTTCCTCTGCAACACCTGGAATACCTCTGTACCCTCTCCAATTGGATATAGTGAAACATTTGGTTAAAATATCTCCTGTCAGGGCCGTGTTGGCCTGTGTTTTTGGAAGCAGTATGTTATACAGTGGCAGTGACGCTACCATATCTAGCTCCTTGAATGATGATTTAGTGCGAGCACCTGATGCTGATCGGTTGTTCTATGAGTTTGCTCTTGATCAATCTGAAAGGTGCCTTTCATGCCTTGCAGATTGTTAATGCACTTGTATCTCATTTGCTTCAAAACTTTATTTAATTTTCACTTTTCTTTAACAGGTTCCCAACTTTGAATAGATGGGTACAAATGCAGACTAACCTTCATAGGGTTTCAGAATTTGCTGTGACAGCTATGCAAAGAGCTGATGATGGCAAGGTTAAACCTGAATCAAGAACCGTTATTAAGAGACTGCGTGAATCTGACAGTGACACCGAGTCAGAAGTTGATGAAATTGTCAGTAATTCTAACATCTCAGCATCGTTGGACCTCAATGTTAAAGATAGCACTTCTCCAGACCCATGGCATGATTGCTTAAAACCTGAAACAGCTGAAGTTGATAGTACAGTTTTTCTATCTTTTGGTTTGGAGAATGAAGACCCATATGAGAAAGCTGTGGAACGGTACTATCCCTTTTTTTTCTGTGTATTTTTCCAAATTTGTGAGAATTAATGTATCACTTTTCAGTTGCATATGATTGTTAACTTCTATAAGTATTACCATGTTAGATTTCCGTTTTGCACAGGACTTACACCATTGTTTGAGGAGCAAAGAATTGAGCTTAGTGGTGGTTATGAATAGGTTTAATCTTTTGCTGTGAATATTGTGTCATACTAATAATTTCCCCCCTCTTTTAGATTGATAGATGAAGGGAAACTGATGGATGCTCTTGCACTGTCTGATCGCTTTCTACGTAATGGAGCCTCGGACCATTTGCTTCAACTTCTAATCGAACGTGGAGAAGAAAGCCATTCATCCTCTGGACAACCTCAAGGTTATGGGGGGCATGGCATCTGGAGCAATAGTTGGCAGTATTGCCTGCGGTTGAAGGATAAACAACTGGCTGCTGGCCTTGCCCTCAAGTATGTAAAAGTTCTGATCTCTTTTCTCTGCTGTAATGATGTATGCTTAATGTAAATTTGCAGTTTGAGGGTACACAGAAGGGCTAGAAAGAATGCTTTGAATTGTTTCTAATCCATTGTAGTCATTTTCTCCATGATACCTAAGATCTCTGAACTTGGACTTTTTGCTACCTTGCATGGTAGGCCAGAAACGTGCATGTTTTTGTCACTTTATGATACTAGAACATACTTTTGTACCTGATTAAGTATATCCAGGAGCACCTGCTTTTGATTAGGAAATTCTTTTGCTTCACGTCAGTCGATTTCAAAATTTGAAAATCAGCAAAACTCTTTGTGTTGGAGTAGGATGTCAAAGGTATGGTTTGCTGGCCTTGATGATATAACAAATGACTAGTCTATAGGGGTGTCAAAATTAGGAGGCTGTGTTGTTATGTTGGGTGCGAGAATGTATGTCCCTTCTCAACATTCAACTGTGTACGAAGCCCAACTGCTTGCTTTCTGGAAGATCTTTAGAAACAAGACTGCACTAAGAAAGAGCAGTTGACAATGTATCCCAAGGGATCGACCTCAAGCCTGTTTTAGCCACTGGCAATGCTTAAGTTGCAATTCATGGAAGATTTATAATATGCCTGGGCTTGTGATCTCCCTCAAATTTCAAGTTATTTTTTCAGGTACATGCACAGATGGGAACTTGATGCTGCTTTGGATGTTCTAACCATGTGCAGCTGCCACCTACCCCAAAGTGATCCCGTTAGGAATGAGGTTCTGGATTTCATTAGTAATTGGTTTTCTTCTTGTTTTCTCTTATAGAAGCTGCTTGATATGACTCTGCTTTGTTGCATTAGTTACTGGGGAAATTATGTATTCTTTCAATAATGCAGATCTTGCAAAGGAGGCAAGCTTTGCAGAGGTACAGCCATATATTAAGTGTCGATCATCACCATGGAAGCTGGCAAGAGGTTGTATTCTTTTCAGTGTCTGAACTAAATGAGAAAGTGGTAATCCTCTTTCCTGTTTGACTCTAACAATTGTTATGCTACTTTCCTTTTCCGGGAAATATTAGGTTGAAGCTGAATGTCAGCAAGATCCGGAAGGCTTAGCACTAAGATTAGCTGGGAAAGGAGCAGTTTCTGCTGCTTTGGAAGTTGCTGAAAGTGCTGGATTATCAGTAGAATTGCGGAGAGAACTTCAGGGCCGACAGCTTGTGAAGCTTCTTACAGCGGACCCTTTGAATGGGGGAGGTCCTGCAGAAGCTTCACGTTTTTTATCATCATTACGTGACTCTGATGATGCTCTACCGGTTGCAATGGGTGCAATGCAGCTATTACCCAACCTACGATCAAAGCAACTTCTTGTAATTAAATGTTTCCATGACCTCTTTTTGAGATTTGATTGTCCTGTAAGTTATACTCATTGAGTCTGAAAAAACTTTGTAAATGATTCATTTCTGTCCTTTTGTAAAGGTTCACTTCTTCTTGAAGCGACGAGGTGGGAATCTGTCAGATGTTGAGGTTTCTAGACTTAACTCATGGGCTTTAGGTCTTCGTGTTCTGGCTGCCTTACCATTGCCATGGCAGCAACGTTGTTCTTCCTTGCATGAGCACCCACATCTAATATTGGAGGTTCTGCTGATGAGGAAACAACTGCAATCAGCCTCTCTGGTATTATACTTAAAGAACTTTTTAGATGCCTTTTCTAGCTTTTTATTTCAAATAATTTTTTGTAGTTTCTAAATAATACCATTCATCATAGCATGAGAAGTTGACTACTGGTATCTGGCTCCTTATCTTGTATCTGGAGGCCAAAGATTATGTCACTTTTTATTTCTTTCACTTTTTCTCTTTTCCTTTGAATTTGCTTGCGGCTTAAATTTTACATCATATGGATCCTGAATCCTATCTTTGAGAATCTTTCTGACAGATCCTTAAAGAGTTTCCTTCATTGAGAGACAACAGTGTGATTATATCATATGCTGCTAAAGCTATTGCTGTCAGTATTAGCTCTCCAATTCGGGAGCCACGGATATCTGTTTCTGGGACAAGGCCAAAACCAAAAACGAGAGCAGGTGTATCTGCAAGGTCATCCTTCACCAGTAGTTTAAACAACTTACAAAAAGAAGCTCGTAGAGCTTTTTCGTGGACTCCGCGTAACACGGGGGACAAGACTGCCCCCAAAGATGTTTATCGAAAAAGAAAGAATTCTGGTTTGCCACCTTCTGAAAGAGTTGCTTGGGAGGCAATGGCTGGGATTCAAGAGGATCGTATATCATCATATGCAGATGGGCAAGAGCGGTTTCCTTCTATCTCAATTGCTGAGGAGTGGATGCTAACTGGTGATGCTGGTAAAGATGAAGTTGTTCGATCATCTCACAGATATGAAAGTTCCCCTGACATTATTCTCTTCAAGGTGCGGTAACAGTACAGGAAAATATGTTTTAATTAATGTGGCTGAACTCTGTGGCCAATGTCTATTGGTTACTAGCTCAATAATTGTGGTACAAATCCTGGTCGAAGTACTTCAATCCTCTAGGAACGTTTATCCTATCACATCGTGGGATCCGTTGGAACTTGGACCAGATCTCTACTAATGAGTATTTCCATAACAAATTTTCTATGAATGTCTGTCAAGAGCAAAATTCGTGTTAGGGTTTTATTTTAAATCAACTACATATTAGTTTAATATTGCTAGGCTTTTAGAATGCTTGGAGATAGTGTTGAAATATAGGTGAGATGTGTGGCACTTCTTTTTCTCTTATGTTCTGATCATTGGACCTTTTGATCTACTGATTCTTCTTTTCCCCTGTTTCTAGGCACTGCTTTCCTTATGTTCTGATGAGTTTGTGTCTGCCAAAAGTGCCCTGGATTTATGTGTTAATCAGATGAAGACTGTGTTGGGCTCCCAACAGTTGCCTGAGAATGCATCAATGGAAACAATTGGTCGAGCGTATCATGCTACAGAGACATTTGTCCAGGTATTTGGCTATCCAAGTCCGTTAACTGCCAAAAGCTAGAAGTAGTTGTATTCCTGATTATGGTTTCATTATGTTTTAAACGCCACCACCTATGTTTCTTTGTTTTAACTTGCATACACGGTACAGATAATTATCTAAGTTAGTTATCAATCTTGTCTTATTTTTCATGTGTGTAGGAAATCAAAGTATTGTATTGAAAAGACTTAAGATAAAACTGTACATAGGTACCCTATTTATATACAAAGAACTTCTAACTAAATAGGAAAGTATATCACTCATAATCCTAGATATTATTCTAATTAATAGAATCTATAATCGAGTGATTCTCTAACCTTAATGCTAGGGATACACATATATACTAATTTCCTAAAATAACAAATTAATTAAAACAGCAGTTGACTTTCCAATAATATTCTTGACACTCCCTCTCAAGCTGGTGAATAAACATTGTCCATTCCCAGCTTGGTTACAATCTTGTGGAAGAGTGGATTGTTAAGTCCCTTGGTTAGAACATCTGCTAGCTGTGATTCGCTTGGTACATAGGGTGTGCAAATGAGACCACTGTCAAGCTTCTCCTTAATGAAATGTCTGTCAACTTCAATATGTTTTGTCCTGTCATGCTGCACAGGATTGTGTGCGATGCTAATTGCAGATTTGTTGTCACAGTAGAGCTTCATAGGGCCATCCCACTTGAGTCTTAGATCTTCCAAAATGATCTTCAACCATAGTAGCTCACATACACCTTGTGCCATTGCCCGAAATTCTGATTCTGCACTTGATCTTGCCACAACATTCTGCTTTTTGCTCCTCCAAGTAACTAAGTTTCCTCCCAAAAAGGTGCAGTAACCCGTGGTGGATCTTCTATCAACCACTGAGCTTGCGTAGTCAGCGTCGGTGTAGGCCTCCAAAGTGAGCTTATCACCTTTTTTGAACAAAATTCCCTTTCCTGGAGTTCCCTTGAGATAGTGCAATATTCTATGAACTGCATGCAAATGGAGTTCCTTAGGGTTGTGCATAAATTGGCTCACCACACTAACTGCATAGGCAATATCAGGCCGTGTGTGGGATAGGTAGATTAGTCTACCAACCAGTCTCTGATATGATTCTTTGTCTGTAGCATTGTCTCCCTCTACTTCCCCAAGTTTATGATTAGGATCAATTGGTGTGCTGGATGGTTTGCACGCCAACTTTCCCGTGTCTTTCAAGAGATCAAGGACATACTTTTGTTGGGATATAAAGATCCCTTGTTTCGACCTTGCCACTTCAATGCCCAGAAAATATTTCAAGTTTCCTAGTTCCTTAATCTCGAACTCCTTTGCCAAACATCTTCCCAAGTTCTGCCTTTCCTTTTCATTATTTCCCGTCACTATGATATCATCAACATAGACAATGAGAGCAGTAACTCCCTCTGAACCTGAGTGTTTTATGAATAGGGTGTGATCCCCTTGGCTCTGCTTGTAACCCATGGAATGCATTACCTTGGCAAATCTCCCAAACCAAGCTCTTGGTGACTGTTTTAGGCCATATAGTGCCTTCTTGAGCTTGCAAACCTTATTTGCAGCCATGTTTCTATTGAATCCAGGGGGTATTTCCATGTAGATTTCCTCTTCAAGATCTCCGTGCAAAAATGCATTTTTTACATCAAACTGTTGTAAAGGCCAATCAAAGTTAACTGCTAGAGACAAAAGAATTCTCACCGTATTCATCTTGGCAACCGGAGCAAAGGTTTCTTGGTAATCTATCCCATATGTCTGTGTGTATCCTTTAGCCACCAACCTAGCTTTGTACCTCTCAAGTGTTCCATCTGCTTTATACTTAACTGTAAAGACCCACTTACATCCCACTGCTTTCTTTCCTCTTGGTAGCTCCACAATCTCCCAAGTATTGTTCTTCTCCAGGGCCTGCATTTCAACATTCATAGCATTCTTCCAATTTTCACAATTTAAAGCCTCTGATAATGTTTTGGGAATGGATATTGCGTTTATGTTTGTAAGGAAACTTCGGTGAGATGGAGAGCATTTTTCAAAGGACACAAAATGGGATATTGGGTATAATGGATGTTTTGTGCACTCTCTAGTTCCTTTCCTAAGGGCTATAGGTAAA
The DNA here is from genome assembly GCA_031772115.1 of Heritiera littoralis. Classification (NCBI taxonomy): domain Eukaryota; kingdom Viridiplantae; phylum Streptophyta; class Magnoliopsida; order Malvales; family Malvaceae; genus Heritiera; species Heritiera littoralis. Next base: position 2,268,521 of record JAPDPK010000003.1, read on the forward strand.
TCAATGTTAGATAAGGAATCACTTTGAGGAGTAGAGCTAGAAGATATTACCTCATTTCCAGGATTTGAGTCTGATGACTGGTCCGGCCTTGGTTCAGGAACTAGACTTTTCCTTCTTGAGTAAACCTGTGAGAACCGATTGTTAGTAGTGGCCTTTCCCTCATCTGCTTGTGAACTTGGTTGTAAGGAGGGCTCATTTTGGGTTTGTGAAGGAGGAGGCTCAGGTTGCTTAATTGTAACTTCAGCGGAGGTCTTGGTCTCGGGTTGGAATTTAGAAGATGATGACGGCAAGTCAAGGAGAAAGAAGTCTTGATCCTTATCTTCCACAAATGTTGTCTCCCTCTGAAGATAGGGTTGAGTGAAATATGGTTCTGTTTCAATGAAGGTAACATCTGCTGAGATTAGGAGTTTTTTAGTAGGTGGGTGATAGCACTTGTATCCTTTCTGTGTTGAAGAGTATCCCACAAAGACACACTTGATAGCTCTAGGGTCTAACTTTCCTCTATTTTGGCTATGGACATGAACAAATGAGACACACCCAAATACTCTAGGAACAAGATGGTTTGTTGTACGGAGACTTGGATAAAAGTGAGACAATACCTCCATGGGACTCTTGAAGTTTAACACTCGGGATGGTAACCTGTTTATGACATGTGTGGCTGTAAGAACTGCTTCCCCCCAAAGGTATTTTGGCACATTTTTCTGAAATAATAATGTTCGGGTAGTGTTTAGGAGATGGCCATTTTTCCTTTCTGCAACTCCATTTTGTTGTGGAGTAGATACACAGGATGACTCATGAATAATACCTTTTTGTTGAAAATATGGGGAAAGTGTTTGGTTGAAATAATCTTTTGCATTATCTGACCTAAACCTTTTGATTTGGACCCCAAATTGGTTTTTTATCATGGAAAAGAAGTTTGGGAGGATATCACTCACATCAGATTTTGATTTAAGTAGAAATATCCAGGTAACTCTTGTACAATCATCAATAAATGAAACAAACCAACGTGCCCCAGAAATATTTGGAATTGTAGTTGGACCCCATATATCACTATGAATCAACTCAAAAGGAAAAAGGCTTCTTTTGTTATTGGTGGGAAAGGTAGCACGTCTGTGTTTTGCAAGTTCACATGCATCACAATGAAACTGCTTATCAACTAGTCCTTTGAACAAAGAAGGGAACATAATTTCAAGGGTTGAAAAAGAAGGATGTCCGAGCCTAAAATGGTGAAGCCAAATTGTGTCTTTATTGGTGAGGTTTTGTCCAGAAAGGTAGGTTAGGGGCTGGTTCCACTTACCAACTTTCGATTTCTCTAATTCCTCAAGATAGTATAATCCGTCCTTCTCCTTAGCACGTCCAATCATCATTCCCGAGCCCTGGTCTTGAAATAGACAATAAGATGGAAAAAAAGTTACTTTGCAATTCATGTCATGAGAAAGCTTGGATATTGATAAAAGATTGGTGGACAATTTGGGAACATGTAGGACATTTTTCAAAGTAAGGTTAGGACTGATTTTTATTTCTCCTACCCCAGCTACCGTGGCCAAGGAGCCATCGGCAGTAGCAATTTTCCTACTACTAGAACAAGGTGAATATGAACTAAAGTTTTGAAAGGAATGAGTCATATGATCTGTGGTTCCTGAATCAATAATCCACAAATGTTTAAAGGTTCTATCTGAGGCATTTAAAGCGTGAGAGGTTGGAAGTTTACCTGAATGTATCAATGAATAGGTACCTGAAGGTTTTTCGAGGATACGTAGGAGATTTCTCAGCTTTTCAATCTCTTCTTTGTTGAGACTGCCCAACTCCTTTGGTGCTGCAGTGGTTGTTTCTGCAACTTTTGACATCTTTCACAAATCAAAACTTGCGGAAGGATAGGTGAGAATCAGGGATAAATCGGCAATGAAGGCCAAGCAACAAAGAGAAACCACCAATGATGAAGAACAGAGGAAAAATTCAGCTATGAAGGCTGATAAAAAAGAACACATGAAATACTCTGTTTTGTCTTTAGAAAACAGAGCAAAGACAATAGTGATGAAGGCTGGAACAATAGAACCAGAACCGAGCCTATAGAGATGAACAAAAACAAATTTTCGTGATGAAGGCTGGATGAGAAAATGGCTATGAAGGCCTAAGGCAAAAAAATCAGCAATGAAGGCTGAAGAAGAAACTGCAGAAAATCAGCAATGAAGGCTGAAGAAGAAACTGCAGAAAATCAGCAATGAAGGCTGAAAAAGTGACTGATTTCCAAGAAAAAAAAAAACCTAAAGCTCTTGATACCATGTAGGAAATCAAAGTATTGTATTGAAAAGACTTAAGATAAAACTGTACATAGGTACCCTATTTATATACAAAGAACTTCTAACTAAATAGGAAAGTATATCACTCATAATCCTAGATATTATTCTAATTAATAGAATCTATAATCGAGTGATTCTCTAACCTTAATGCTAGGGATACACATATATACTAATTTCCTAAAATAACAAATTAATTAAAACAGCAGTTGACTTTCCAATAATATTCTTGACAATGTGCAGGGACTAATATATGCTAAATCGCTGCTGAGAAAACTTACGGGGGGCAGTGATTTGTCCAGTAATTCTGAAAGAAGCAGGGAAGTTGATGATGCATCCTCTGATGCTGGTAGCTCAAGTGTGGGTAGTCAGTCCACTGATGAGTTATCTGAAGTTTTGTCACAAGCAGATGTTTGGCTGGGACGTGCTGAACTTCTTCAAAGCCTTCTGGGATCTGGAATAGCTGCTTCTCTTGATGATATTGCTGACAAGGAGTCATCTGCCCATCTCCGAGACAGGTTGATTGTTGATGAACGGTATAGCATGGCTGTATATACTTCCAAGAAGTGTAAGGTAACTATTTTGTGCTGAGATTCTTGTAATTAATTCTACTGTTCTGTTTGAATGTCTTGGGGTTATGAATTGTTGTATATCTCTCAGATTGATGTTTTTCCTGTGTGGAATGCGTGGGGACATGCTTTGATTCGGATGGAGCACTATACGCAAGCTCGTGTAAAGTTCAAGTATGTTTAGATGTATTTAAATGTTATTATACATTGAGAAAGGAGAATATAAGTTAGATTCTGGATTCATGTAATGTTGAATTTGTTATTATTCTTTCGCTTATTTTATGGCTCAGGCAAGCTCTTCAATTGTACAAGGGTGATCATGCACCAGTCATTTTAGAGATAATTAACACAATAGAAGGAGGTCCACCTGTGGACGTTTCAGCTGTTCGTTCCATGTAAGATGCATGCAACTTACAATAGGTTTCTAATGAGCAAGAAGTTGATTGCTACTGTCCAAATACTTCAACATGAGTCAGGGTTTAATAATTGAATGATGGCACACTGCATCACGATCTTTCTAAGGCTCTTGCTGCCATTTCTATCGGTTAAGCTATTAAAAACCTTATCATGTGAAAAGAAAAAGTGAGGTGAGGTGAAACATTTGATTGTCTATGATGGCTTGGAATCTTCTAATGCTATTTATGCTGTAGGTATGAACATTTGGCCAAAAGTGCACCAACTATCTTGGATGATTCTCTTTCTGCTGATTCATATCTCAATGTTCTGTACATGCCATCTACCTTCCCTCGTTCAGAAGGATCTAGGCGGTCTCAAGAATCCACTAATAGTAATTCTCCATATGGCCCTAATTTTGAAGATGGGCCACGAAGTAACCTGGACAGCGCTCGATATACTGAATGTGTTAACTATTTGCAAGAAGTAAGCTGAAATCTTTATTCTTTTCACATGCTTGGTTGTATGTTGTATATTAAATTTGTTAGCAGTTTTAGCTCTATCTCTGATTATCCTTCTAGTCAATTACGTTTCTCTTTCCATAGATTTCCATGTACCTGAACCTATCGCTCATGCTGAAAGTTCTATGATAGATGCTATGGTTTAAAAAAAAAATGAAATTTGTCATATTTGAATTGCTTTCACTATGTGTCAACTTAGTAATTATATGCAGTGTGCTCAATTGCAGTTTGTTTCTCAATTGCTCACTTTACAGTTATTGACACCTGTATTTCTGTTGCTATAAATTATGTTTCTCATTCTTCATTTTTCGTGATAATACACACACACACAGAGACATACGTACATACATATGTGTGTGTGTTACTTTAGTTACTTCCCATCCCAGTGATCAGTTCTTTGATATGATCGTCTTTCCTTTGTCTCTGTAGTATGCTCGTCAGCAGTTGCTTGCATTTATGTTTAAACATGGTCACTTCAATGATGCTTGCTTGTTATTCTTTCCTCCTGATGATGTTCCTCCACCTGCTCAACCTTCAACAATGGGGGTAGTAACTTCATCCTCATCCCCTCAAAGACCTGATCCTTTGGCAACTGATTATGGGACCATTGATGATTTGTGTGACTTGTGCATGGGCTATGGTGCTATGCCAGTTCTGGAGGAAGTGATTTCAACAAGAATTTCACTTGCAAAACAACAGGATGCATTAATAAATCAATATACAGCTGCTGCCCTTGGTCGTATTTGCACGTATTGTGAAACTCATAGACACTTTAATTATCTATACAATTTTCAGGTAATAGAAACTACCTTTGTGTAATGCTGCTGAAAGGTCTGGATGTCAGGCCATCATTCTGATGCATTTGCTAACTGCTAGAATGGTGGTGTGCGTGCGTGTGTGTGTGTGCAGGGGCATTGGGGAGAGAGAGGGGGGGGGGGGGGGGGGGGGGGGAGGGGGGGGGGGATTGAGTGTGCTCTTTTATCATGTTGCTTTTGTTGATGGAGCAAACTGAACTATTAGCAAGGATAGGGTTCCCCTTCCTTGGACTTCTAACGTATTTATACCAATATGGAGATGGTATATAAAGGGAATTTAAGCACCTGCTTTTAATCATTTCTGGCTTTCTTTGGAGTCAATTCTAGCATAAATAGCAACTTACAGTTGCTGCAATAGCTATAGCAAAATGATTCTATCATCATTATTAGCTGACATCCCTCCCCTTAAAAAAGATTTCCTGAATATATTCACATTTTACATTTTCTACTATCAAGCAGAGTTTGTCATTGCTTTTCTTAAATTTATTGATGGTTTAGGTAATCAAGAAGGATCATGTCGCAGCTGGACTCTGTTGTATCCAGTTATTTGTGAATTCTTCTTCTCAAGAGGAAGCTATCAGAAATTTGGAACATGCTAAGGTGGGTGCTCATTATACATAACTCTTTTTCTTTATTTCAGAGTTCTAAAATGCCAAGTTATAAGAGAATCCACTAGAAAACTAATGATAGAGTAGATTGATGATCAAAGAATTACAAATCAGAAAAGCTGCATGGTAATGTAGATTGATGTTTCAAAAAGTATAATTATCCAAAGAAAAAGGAAAGATACTCCAAAAAGTAGCAATATAGTCAACTTTAAAATATATGCAAAGTATCAACCATATAGATATCTCAGGTATGATTAAGGCTAATTTGTACATAAAAGTCATGTGAAACTGAATATCTGCTAAATATGCTGCCACTACTCATCCTTCCATTTGTTATAGATGCATTTTGACGAGGGGTTATCAGCACGATACAAAGGTGGAGAATCTACCAAGCTTGTCGCAAAGGGTGTCAGAGGAAAAAGTGCCTCTGAGAAGCTTACAGAAGAAGGACTTGTTAAGTTTTCAGCTAGAGTGTCAATGCAGGTAATGACATTTCCAGAAAAGTTTTTCTGCTTGTAATAAATGGATTTGGGAAAGACATTAGGCATACATTAAGGCTTTTGCTTCATGGAAAGAATTTGGTGTGCATATTCTTCAATAATAAAAAGATTAGTTCCTTACATGAAGAAAAAGTTTCCAAGTAAATTCTGAAATTGTGGAACACATAATAGAATTCTCTAAGAATACCAACAAGGAGATAGGTTTGTTTTTTCATGTTTATAGGTATGTCTGTGACTGGTATTTTGCTGAAAGTCCGAATACTCTTATCACTGCCTTGTGTTATGCTGAAACCCCACCTCCACCTACAGAAAAACGTTTGAAATATATAAATATGAAAATCAATGTGAAATGAAATTTATGAACATGAACAAAGAATCTTTTTTCAGATATCAAACTTGTATTTTTAGCATGAACAACTCCTTGCTACATCACCATAAACTATAAAGCTATCAGTGCCGCTGCAAGACAAGTTTCTGTTCTAGTATTACTTTGATAATTGAGAAGTAGTTCTAAATAGTAGTCTAATGTTGTCATCTAAGTAGCTTGGATGTTTTTGATTAAAAATGGATGTTGATTAGCGTTTTGATTAAAACCGGATTTCATAGAATAAGTTCAAGCTCCAATTGCTTTTATTTAATGTCACTTTAATTGGTAAGTCTTATCTTTAGTTCATATTTGTTGGGCTTTGCAGGTGGAAGTTGTGAAAACCTTTAACGACTCAGATGGACCACAGTGGAGACATTCACTTTTTGGAAATCCCAATGATACAGAAACCTTCAGGTTATTGTCATCTTTAATTATGTTTAGGCATCAGAGTAGTAAGAAGATTTTAATGATGTTTCTACTTGTTGGAATTCAGCAACCATGATTGGCTCCTGATGTAATTAGGACGCCAATTATGTATTATTATTAAGAATGAGAAAATACAGCTATTTTTAAATATATTTTCAGATCACCATTTTATATTAATTGAAGCTTTTATTAGCGTCTTAATGAAGAAATTATAACTCAAAAAATATGCATAAGAGAAGGGGCCTTTGTAAGCTTTATTATGATTTGGGTAAAAATTCAATTTAATCTAGTGATTACTAATTTGTCCAAAAAATTGCCAATGGTGGTGGAACATCAATTGTCAACATGTAATGCTGAGGTTAATCAATGCTTGATGGAACTTTTGTTGTTCTCAGTATCCATCTCATAAGGTGGTTTGACTGTATAATTACATTCACCAGGCATCCACATGAGGATGCTATTCCATGCCTAGAATTACTCTACACTTCTGAATATTTTACCTTCTGTGAGTGGATCCATTGTTAGTGAAGCGCACATTAAAAATTTAATGGCAATGTTGACTGGTTTGTTGTGCGTGCTGCTTTTCAGGAGGAGATGTGAGATTGCAGAAACTCTTGTTGAGAGGAACTTTGATTTGGCATTCCAAGTTATTTATGAATTTAATCTTCCAGGTGGCGACATATTTGTTTCCTTTTTTCAAGTTCTTGAAGCTTTAAGTTAATGCAGCTGTGCTTTTAACATTTGAAATATTCTCTGTGCCTTGCAGCTGTTGACATATATGCCGGTGTTGCTGCATCACTGGCTGAAAGAAAAAAGGGCAGCCAGTTGACCGAATTTTTCAGAAACATTAAGGGAACAATTGATGATGTTGATTGGGACCAGGTAATGTACTTTCTTTGATATGGTATACTCAATATACCGTTACTTACAAGATGACCAACACCTTTTAGAGGTATATTGTGATAGTTTGAGTGGTTCTTTACCAAAAGAATTTAATGGAATACAATATTATACTTTGTTAAGTTGTATGCGCTGGGCCCCAATAAGTAAGAACTTAGTGCATGGACAGCAACAGCTATAGTTGGACATCAAATGCACAAAAGTGCATTTAATTGAACTCTTTAGGAATAAATTCTGTTTCTCTTACCAATCAACTTGTGATGTTGCTCGAAATGAAACTCCATGTCAAAAGGGTACCACTAGCATCTCTTGGTCTGCAAGTCAGTGAGACTACCAGCTCTGACCGAATGTACTTTATATTGTCTAAAATATTAAACAACCTTGTCAAGGTGTCAAGCATGCTCTGTTTATTTGTATTCTGGATTTAGAAAGGTGCCATCAGCATGGTTGCATGTTTTATTAACAAGTCTAGCTGAGCCTGAAAGCCATCTGATCCATTCATTGAAACAAGTGTAATCAAATTGAGCTCAATGATTGCCATTTTCAGTAATCAAATTGAGCTCAATGATTGCCATTATCAGTATTTGATAATTTTCTTGTTAAATGAAATAAGCAACTAAGTGAAGTGACCAGAACATAGGCTCCTCCACCCCTACCCACCCGCGACTCATTTAGAGCAAGATTCTTTTGTTTCGTGAATGACTAATCCTTTGTTTTTGGAATTTTGTAGGTACTAGGGGCTGCTATTAATGTCTATGCTAACAGACACAAGGAACGCCCTGACCGTCTCATAGACATGCTAACCAGCAGTCACAGGTAATTTGTTTGGTTTATTTTAATATTTCATAGTTATTATTTTCATGTCTGCTTCATGGAACAATAGTTCATACATAGTAGATATTTGATTCGGTAAGGCTACTATGTTGGCTCCTCAGACAGGTGAAGTAGCCAGCTAGGTAGTCTTCTAAGTATAACAAAATTTCAAAAAAGTAAGGTCTTGTATCACGCAATCCAACCTTTTACAACTGAGCTAGTCAATTTTGAATTTTTGGAATAGACCCACGAATGCTATGTATCTCCAACCAGTCCTGTGTTGTTCCTCTTTGCCTTCAAAAGAGTAAAGCCTGATTGGCTTATTAATTTAAGTGAATCAGTTGAGTAGTGTGAGGGCAACCTATATCCTTGGACCAACTGTACCATTTGGAGAATATTTTCAAATCATGGCTGAAAAATGCCTTATGTTATGCAGTGAAAACTTATAGCCTGTGCCTCACTACTATTCTCTGCTGCTATATCCATAATTTTTTTTTACAGCAATCACTGAGCAGTAGAAGACTTTGAACTGGGGATTAGTCATTTATGGGACATGAACTTATCTTTAGTTACTTTTCAGTAGAAATTTCAAATATTCATATTTTGCATTTTCTGCTGCCAGTTTTGATGAATATGTTATATAGTTTGCATTAAGATAAGTAGCCTCTTTTATTACGTTATTTATGTTTGTATCAGTTTCTAAAACAGAATCTGATACTTTGCAATATTCTTTTTTTTTTTGTGCGCACTTCTGTTCTTGACTCCTCTTTGCAGGAAGGTGCTGGCATGTGTGGTTTGTGGTCGCCTGAAAAGTGCCTTCCAGATTGCTTCTCGAAGTGGAAGTGTGGCTGATGTCCAATATGTCGCGCATCAGGTTGTTCTTCTTATCCTTTTTCCAGTGTCGCAATTTGTGAGTCATGGTTCTCTGTATTTAAAATCTGTGACAGTACTTCAGCTGATTGTCCAGTGGTATCATGTGCCCCTTTCATGTGGGCAGGGACAAAAAGGAAGTCTTATCTCAATGAACCCCTTAATCTAATCGCTTAGGAGACTCATTCACATATTACCAGCCGGAGCAGAGCCCATAGTTCTCCCGGCTGGGTTACCAAAGACATGAAAATGCTTCCCAGAGACCTTGACTGGAAACATCACTTTACTTTTCACAGCACTTAGTTAGTTGGGGTTTTATCTTTTCCCTGCTTCTGGTTAAAAGCAAAGCATAAGACCTCAACGGCCTAAACCATTATGGCTTTGTTTGATAGAAAGAAAAGGAAGGGATGAAGATGAAAAATTTGTTAATCTAATTACTAAGCTATACGGTAAGAAAGTGACTATGAAATCTAATCATTGAATTAACAAACTTTTCATCTTCACTCATTTTTTTCCTTCTTACTAAGCAAAGCCTATGTGTCTAAGCACCTAGATTTGATATACTCTGTTCCTTTGTCAATCTGGAATGATAATGTTTAGAAGTCGGTTAGTCATGGTGTGTAATCTTAAGTTCCTATAGGATTGAATGCTTTTAGGCACGCCAGCTAATGAGAAATTTCTTTCAGGCTTTACATGCGAATGCTCTTCCCGTCCTCGATATGTGTAAGCAATGGCTGTCTCAGTACATGTAACTTGTTGCTGAAGAAAGGTTGTATTCTGCTACTGCATATGGACATGGTTGCTAACTTGTATTCACTACTACTACTACCTACGAGAATTTGATTCACAACTCATGACATCGCTTTAAATGAGGATGTTTACAGTGCAGAAGTCACTTGATGAGAGCGGCTCATTGTTGTTGTTGTTTTTGTTGTTGTATATTGCTAAAAAACAATGTAATTTTATCCATGTGGTAAAAACAAGAATTTTGATTTTTGACTAATACTCCCCTTCACCTCATGGGCAATGAGTTCATTAAATTTAACTGATTAAATAAATCTGAGTTTCACTTTTTTAAGGCATTGTTGCAATAAACGATAGTAATTGCAGGCAGTAATCCAGAGTCAATCAGGAAATGAAGGGGAAATCTTGAAAAGATAATTTGATGCGATCAGATTAGAGGTAAAATTTGAAATCTAAAATTTTTATGTTTCTTTACTAGATTATTTTAAATATGATATAGTGATACGGTATTAATAAAAGATATCAAAATGATATGAATTAAAATTTAATAAAAATTATATATTAAAAGTGTTGACATGAATTTTAACACAAAATTTTTGTATTTTGGATATATAAATATAATTTTACGTCACAGGAAAATAAATTATCTACACAAATTATAGCATTTACTTCAACGCTATTTAGTGACCCTTTACGCTCCATGAGACTTCTTCAACCAATTTTAACATTTGCCAGGCATCATTTTGAAACGTCTCACATTTAAAGGAAAAATAGCAAGTAAAATGAAAATGCCTTGGCGATCTCTCTTATTGATGTAATGCATATATATATATACCGCACACTTTTGCACGTGTCAGGAAGGCCGAGTGGTATAAGGCGCCAGACTCAAGTTCTGGTCTTCGAAAAAGGGCGTGGTTCAAATCCCACTTCTGACAATTTTTTTTCTTAACTCTGACCTTTCCAAAGCCCAAAATGTCAATACTCACAACTAACCAAAGCCCAAAACTTGACCCAAATGTTTTATCATCCACAGCGATGGCTAGCGAGCGAACCAAATTCTTCATTTGCTCTTTCGCATGCGTTCCGCTTAATTGCAGCCGCTTTTCTGAAACAAAGATTTACCGTCAACATGGCAACAAGCACCAGAGAAAGTCGGCGTAGGAAAATCCTTGAAAGAGGATCCGACCGCTTGGCTTTTATTACGGGTCAACTCCAAAACCTGCAGCCTCAATCTCTTCACCAAACGCACAGCGACCCTACTCCGCCGTTTGTTCTCCGCGACCAAGATCCACCACCCAACTTCCCAACTGAAGCCGCCGGTACTCTTTTTCTTCTTCCTTCACGCTTTCCAATTTAAATATCTTTACAAGGGTCTTTTCAGTTTATCATGTCTTGATAATTGGAGGGGTCAATTAAGGATCAAGGGTTAGTTGAATCCTAGCCATTGAGTTACGAAGGTAGCAACTTTTTGGATTTGGGAAAGTTAGTCGAAGTCTCTTCGCTCAGGTTTAGCTTTGGGTTTCTTGAAAGAATTGAACTTGCTTGCTGTAAGCGCCTTCGTTGTTGTCACCTAGTAACTGAAATAACGAACAAAGATTCTAAAGATACTAATACTTATGGTTTTGTTGATGGATTCCATGTTGTTTTGACTCATTGCTTTTGGATTTGTACTGACATGCAGTTTTACCTCATGCGCATGATAAAGCCTCTAGCTCTGTGTTGCTAAAACATGATCCTAGTTTTGACGCTGATCAGAGTCAGGCCAACGAGGAATCAGTGTCGCACAGAGGCGGCACAGGCATTGAGCCTTCAAAAGATCCTGCCTTGGATGCGAGTGGTGAAGCGAACTCATTGCCATTTTCAGTGGATGCAAAAGGTGAAGCAAACTCTTTGCCAGTTTCGTTGGATAATCAAAGTTCATTTATTTCTACTTCCGGGGTGGTACAGGATTCAGAAACAAGGTCACGACAACAAAAATTTTTCACTCCTAAGCATATAAGTTCTGCCATTGATGCATCTTTGAAGACACGCCTTTTATGTTCAGCAGTTGTGGCTGTTTTAGTTGTATTGTCACATTTGGGATTTCCTCTTCTAGGAAACAGATTCTTAGGGAGCATTATTAGCTTTAGGCCTCTATACTTCATTTTGTTGACTAATGTAACACTGGTGGTCACGCGACTTCTTTTTGATGATCATGGAAGTTCCCAGAGAGCTATTGGAGAAGAGAACAAAGCTGCTTCCACTGATGACTATAATTGGGCTGAGCAATTAAGCAAGACTTTGGAGGTAGGATTGGTAGCACAGAAGGTGATTGATGCAGTGTTCATGGATTGCAGTGTATACGCGATAATTGTCATATGTGGTCTCTCCTTCACATAGCAATTCAGCAAGCATGTTTCTATTGATTGGTTTCAGGATGTTAGGGTATTATGTTGCATGTGTTTGGCTCACTACTGAATCTTTCAAGCTCAAACTATCTTCATGAAAGTGTTACTGGTTTGCATTTTGTAATTCTCTAGTTGCAATTGTATCTGTATGGATTAATTCACCCAATACTATAAGATAAGCACTTGTTCTATTATCATGCTTTAATCTTACTTTTTTTTCGCCACAATGCAAATGATCCCATACCTATTCTTCCTAGCTTAAGGCCAATTAAGACAATTTCATTACTTGTACACGTTTGCATTGCATGACATAGATGAGAAGAGCAAGGATGAGAGCTTGAGAGTTCAGTCAGAAATTGGCGCTTCTCCATGGAAGCTGGGCCGAAGCACTGGTGACCTGAGTGCCATGATTTCATCAAATGTTTGTAAAAGATTCTATAGTTTTCGTGGTGAAATATGCTAAAAGATTTCACAAGTTTAAGGATAACCCATTGGCCTGTGTTATTGCAGAGAATATTGGTAAATAGTGACGCTGTTTCAGCATGCTTACCAATTCTCATCCAAAGTCTCTCCGGCCTGCACAACACCGGTTGAAATAAAACAAAAGCTCGGCTCCTCAAAAGCTCATTGTTGCTTTTATCTTTGAATTTTATTTAAAATGAAGAAAGTCAACTTCATCTTTACTCTTTCCAGCTTCCCTATGTTCACCCCAAATCCAATCAAGAGAAAGGGGTAACCATATACATCAAGGTACTTCATAAAAGAGATGCAACTTGTATATTTCGATAAACCAAACATTAGTTTACAAACAGAGGAATCTCAAAATTTGTGGCCTTTGCCATTCTTCTCCCATAGATTTCCAAGCATTATGAAACAATTATTTACTATTTTCGCTTAACTTGGATTCTTAAAGAAAGGATGATTTAGAGCTTGACGTGCAGTGATACGTTCAGATGGATCGTAAGTCAATAAACCTTCCAACAGGTCTGCAAGCGAATATCTTGAGCTCCCTACATGTGATACCATATTCTGCAATAAAAAACAAGCTCTAATGAGATAATGAAAAAGTCCATATTAAAGCAGATACGTGAAAGGAAAATCTTACCTTCAGACGATCAAGCTTCTTAACAGCTCTAATACTCTCCCTAGATACTGCTCCTTCAGGCCAATTTAGTCTAGAGCCTCTCCGGAAATATTTTTCAGCACCCCGGCTGTTTTAAACCCAAAATAAGGTAAGACATGCAATTACAATCAGTTAATCATGAGATTTTAGTTAAGCTCATAACTTACTTGGCCCTTCGAATCATAGGCTCAGGAATGGGTCCTAATACCCTCTCCATCATTGCCAAATGCTCCAAGTTCTCATGGGTTTGAAACAATGCTTCACCCTGCACATAATTCAAACAGCGTAAGCTTCTATCTTCCAACTCTGAACGAAAATAAATGCGTCTGAAAAAAATTGGACAGACCGTGCATAGTTCAATAAGTATACAACCAACACTCCATAGATCACATGGATAACTCCAACCTAGACCTGCATCAATTATAAATGCGTCAAAGCAGCACACTTGAAAGGTGTCGAAGTAATTTAAAGCATATGCAGAAAGAAGCCAGGAAAAAAAAACCAACAGAAAATCGTAAAACAAATTTAGGATCCAGACCACCAAATGCATCAATAAAACATAATCAAAGACATGTGACATTACAAAGGAAGGACTCATAAAGTTTCCAGCTAGTACTTCAGGGAAACCATGTTATTAGTCATTCATTCTAGTTTTTTTTTTTTCTAATTATATTCTATTATATAGTCCTCGAATAGCCTTCCTTGAACTCAATTAGCACCTCGCAATTTATCACTTGAAAGTAAATTTCCTTTGTCTATCCCTGAAATAGGGGAAAAGGAACAGAAGAAAGACTACCCAATGGCTTTCTGTTCTTGAAATAGAACACAAACAATGAGCAAACAAAGGGAAAAATACATTCTCATTTTCCAACATGATAACTGGTTACCTAGAATAATCTCAGGGGCTCTGTAATGCCTTGTGGAAACAATGGAGCTATGATTCTGATTATCAAATGCAGTACTACCAAAATCAATCAGCTTAATGGCACTTGATTTTGGCAAGCACCTGAAATATGTTTCATCTGAAGAACTCCTCTGTACCATTCCAAACATTTCTATTGTCATAACCGAGTTTGTGCCCCAAATCTAGAATGGCATAAATTGTCAATTACAAAGGCCAACTACCTTGCACCCAGGAAGCTTTACATATTCAGAAGATACAAGAAGAATATTTTCTGGCTTCAGGTCAGTGTGGATTAAGCGTAAATCATGCATATCTGCCAGATATATTAAAAGCATAGAAGATGTTAAACAAAAGGAACACAAAAAGCAACCCAGTGCTACCCCTGAACAAGCAAAAAAGGCCAAGAAAGAGAACAGGGTGATTGGTTAGAAAAGGAAAGATGATAAAATAGGAGCCAAGAACAATCCACACACATGCTACAGATTCCAAAAGCTGACGTCCAAATTCCCGAACAAGATCCACAGGAAATGGGCAGTATTTATTTCTCTTTAGAAAATCAAATAAACTTGGTCCAAGCTTCTCAAACACCTGGTAACACCATTAAAATGCATCCACAGGAAGGGTTTCGTTCAGTCCCGATTACATGAATGAAGTCCACAAGGGCAAAATATAATCAAGGTATCATAACAGATACAACTATCTTATCCATTTGCAACAGAAAGCTCAGAATTTCAACTAATTCGCCTACAAAGAATCACAGCAAATTGAGAAGGAATGAAGCATCAAGCATTCTAAGAGAACAAACCAACTCCAACACTTCAGCCACTTCTTTCATGGTAATGATAAGCTAACCTCTTACTAAAAATAAAGTTCCCAATACCATAATTTCCTTCAAAGAAAGCGCACAACTGAAAAGAAACACAAAATGCTTAAAAGAATTTTCTTTGAATACTTACAATGCAAATGTGATTGCGGTAATCAAACCAATTCCGAATCTGCACACAGCTGCAAGAAGTGACCAAAAGAGTCTGTAAGCACAAATGACACAAGATACAATATCCCTAAACTGAAATGGTAAAACACATACCGTGAGGTGCCTTTATCATTCTTAGCCAGATGTTGAAGTACATCAACTTCAATCATTGCTGCATCACGGTATTTACGTATGCTTCTAACTACCTTAATCGCAACATACTCTCGCGTTTGACGGTCCCAACATTCCAAAACTCGGCCAAATGTGCCTACAACACTAGCAATTTTTGCTGAAATGTGCCACAAGCAGAATCACAAAATTTAAAAGATCTCACAGCAGAGCACTTTGACAGCTAACCTTCACCCATCTTACTAAGTATTTTATCTGTCAAAACATTGATTATACAAATCATTGATAAAAATCTCATCTTATATATAGGCAAACGAAAAAAAAAAAAGTGAAAATTGACGTTGTAACAAGAAAAGCTTACATCTTGGAGTGAGATTTTCGCCGAGATTAAAGACGTAATGCCCTTCCTGATCATCATCCCTCTTTGGCGGCGACGAACGCCGAGAAGTCATCAGAGTTCGTTGCGCTTGCGCCTACAAACCAATTCCCAGCCCAAAAACGTCAGATTTTTATTTCATAGCCAAGTAAACAACTTTAGCCCTTTAGGTTAACTTTCTCCTTTCCGCTCTGGCTGTGCCTAACCCTAATTTAATTTTCTTTTTTGATATTAAGAACCAACCTCTGGCCCAGACGGTGCCACGTCCCACCCAAGACGAGGCCGTTTCCTGGTTCGCGCCTTCTCCATCTCTTCCACTTCAATTACCATCGTTAACTTGACGCAATCGATCCCACTATATATCTGCAACACAAAATCTATAAACTTCCAAGAGATTTTATAGTTCGTGCCAACAAGAAAACAATCTCAGATCTTTTAAAAGAGAAATTTTTTTTTTTTTAAGACAGAAGCGGTTAGGGTTTTTTCTTTGGATTGGGGATTTATTTATGCGCGAATTTGTTGAATCTTCTGTTTCCTCTCTCTCCGAGTCCGAATTGCTTGTGGTTTTGGATTTGATTTTGAGCCGGGGGCCGGTTGGGCCCAATTTGAAATGCTTCTGTAATCAGGCTTTGTCTTTGGAGGCTTCTAACACATTAGAACACAGGCCATTAAACATGGGTTGAATAATCGAAACCAACGAGTTCCATGTAAACAATGGGCCAGCAAACCAGGCTGGTTAAACTTGTTAACAGGAATTCCAAATTCCTTTGTTAGGATACGACGAACTTGGTTCAAAAAATTAAGTTTCGAAATTCAATTTGAATTCAATTAAGTTGTGTTTTTAAAACTTGAGTTTAACTTAATAATATATTCGAATTGTTCAAGTTTGATTAGATATATCATTTGTCATTTTTTAATAATATATTATGAGAATAAAATAATAATATACAAAATATATATATTAAAAAACTTGATTATGTTTGTGAGTTACTTTAATATTCGAATTCAGCTCAACTCATTATCCGAGTAATTTAAGTTCGTACTCAACTAAAAAACAAACAATTCAAACTCAACTATTTATCGAATCAAATTCGAATAACTCATAAATAATTTTACTCGTCTATGCCTTTAATAAAAATAATGATATCGCCCTTCATTAACCACGTTTTTTGTCCAACCATCCATTAACCACTTAATTGTGATAGTATTGTATCAATAAAAAATTATGATAGCATTTAAACTAACACAGCCCTTTCATATGAATAAATCCTGAAATTTTTAGTTTCCAAGGCTGATTTTATGATAAAGAAGCATGATTTGGAGAATCTCTGGAGATAAATCTAAACAAAAAACTTCGGCATCAAAGTTATACCATCATGAAAGGAATGCTTTCAAAAGTAGTTTAAACTACATGAAAATTAATGAATGATCATCTTGTCATTGTTTTATAGATTTTAGATTCGCTACAAGGAAAAACTTGCTTATTTTTGCTTGATTGGCATAAGTTAATGGCTGACAATGGGCTTCAACGAGGATTCATCAGCACTTCATCACAGCTGGCTTGGCTTGGCTTGGCGGTGTCGATGCCACAGAGTTCTGTAACTGGCTCTTCTCATTTTTGGCTCTTTCTATCTTGGCTTCATTTCTAGAGTATCATCACGGAAAATTGGTTTTGTCTGCATAATCTCTGTGAAACAACGTGCAGCAGTTAAAATTGGTTGAAACTTGAAACTGTGGAACATGTCAAAACCATATCAATCTGAGCATCACTTCACTAAATAGTGCAAAGATTCTCTTTGCTTTTACCATGGTGCCTGCCACTAGTGACATGGTCAAGGGTAGGGCGGTGAAGAAACTAAAACTAATACAACTTAAAATTTCATAAAAACTTTATACGAAAATGATTAAAAAATTAAAAAAAAAATTATATTTGACGTCCTAATATAAAATTTCACAAAATTTTTATGTTTTGTACATAACATAATATTAAAGCGAATACAGTGGTTTGCTCGTGAAAAAGGCAGACGGTAAGTAAAAAAGTTGAAACATTCCATGTTTATTTTTTTGTCTTTGGTTGCTCACTTTGCATTGAAATCATAAACTAATAAGGTAAAATTATTTAGTATTGCCAAGACCGAGGAAACTGATCAGCAAGGAAAACAGAGACCGAGAAACACTCAGATATACTCTGAAACATGATATTTCTTGGCCTAACAATCTGCTAAAGTTTCACCCTTGAAGACCAACAAGTTATCTTGAAAACTGGAAGTGTGAACTACACACTGGTATGGCTGATTGCATGAGTTTTGGATCAAAACATGATGGGTTTTACTCTAATAACACCAAGTTTGAGTTTTGGATCATTTTATACATCATTGGAACAACTGGCCCATTCATTAATTTCTGAGAAATTTACATTTATTTTAATTTTTTACTCCAATGCAGTGACCTTGCAAAAAGATAGCTCCAATTTTACATTATTTTTCTTTTTGTATTACATTTGATTCGTATCAAATCATGTAAAATATAAAAAATACTGTTACATATGTTAAAAATTAAATTGATTTTTTAATTTTGGTTGAAACTTTATTTTATATTATTTTTTTTGTATGTTTTTCATGTTGCATCATGTATTTGGATTAAGTTTGAAATTACATATGATCAGTTATTCAGTCGCTATCTTAGTTCTCCTCTCTAGGCCAAATGGCCCTGTAAATTTCTACTTCGAGAAGTTGGACTCCAAAAAGTAATCCCATTATATTTACCAAAGTCTTGTCATTTGCTCATCTTTTCAGATACCAAACTACGTCTCTATCCTTGAATGGAGTTAGAGCCACAATGAAAATTAGTAACCTGACGTCGACCACCTCAACTAACACTAATCATGAATAAAGAATTACTAATTACTGCGATTTTGACTGTTTTTCAGGCCCACCTTAAAAAAAAAAAGCCTGGCCATCAGACCTCTAAACTTCTTTCTGTCGCTTAGGAAAGAGATGTCTGGGATATAAGCTAATCGAAAATAAATGAATGTTATTTTGTGTACTTGTTCACTTAATTTTTCAATATGATTTATGTTTGGTTCGTGTTCGTTAAGCTCATTTATTAACATTAACGAACATTTTCATAAAAATATATTTGTAAATTTCAAGTAAATATATTCACAACCACGTGTTTGTTTAGTGTTTGTGAATATTAAACGAACATATTAGTAAACATTAAAAAAAAAATACAAATAATGTGCACTTCCATATATATGATGTCAAATTAAAAAAATTTTACATAAATATGTAATTTTAATAATTACATACTAAAATAGCTCGTGAATAAATATATAATTTAAAATTTTATTATTTTCAAATAATAAATGAACATTAAATAATTTATTAAATGAATGAATTTTAAATGAACGTTAAATGAGTTTGTTCACATTTCTGTTCGTGGATTGTTTGTTAGACTTAATAAACAAATATAAATTAACAAACATAAAACAAAACTTTCTGTTTATTTATGCCCCTGCAAAGTGCAGCTGTTGTTTGTTGATGCCCTGAATGTTCACATAATATTCAGCATAGAACATTAGTTCTTAATTTGTTTATCTGATTGTCACATGTCAACCTTCATGTAGAAACCGGAAGTGGAAAGTAGCATAACACCACGTTCTTCTGCACATGGATAAACAAAAGATTGCTACATTGCATCGCCAGGTACTACCGTATGGCACAAAAACTGCAGTTCACTAAGGTAATAGGAAATTACTAATAAAACAGAGCTGAGGTCTCTAAGAGGGCGCAGTGTTTTGTTTCTGTGACTGGGTGATGACCCTCAGCTTCTCATAAGCATCAGAGCAAGCATGAGAATAGTCGGACATAGCCCGGAATATCTCAGGCAGGCGAATTTTAAGACTTCCCAGAGACTTCTCTCTCACTTGAATGCAATGTTTTTGGTAATCTTCAACTACCTCATCCAACCTCTTTCTCAAGCTCTCAACTGCAAATTGCCTCTCCGAGACAGGATCCTTTGTATTCGCATCTTCACCTCTTGCAGCATCTATTTCATCTGATGCAGATGTCCGTTGCTTACACTTGTTAAACCATTCATCAAATGCCTGCTTTTTGCGCAAAAACTCCTTCCTAGTTTCCTCACATTTTTCTTTTAGCTTTATCTCTTCATCTTGATGAATGATTATGTTTTTTACCACAGCAGCAAATGAAGAGATGGCAGATTTAGCGACCTCATCAGGAAGCTTTTCAAGATAATCATGCCATGCATGGAGAAGTGCTTGGATTGGAGGATTCTGCACTCGTGGAGGAGATGAGACTTTCTCTTTCAAGCTGCTTTCAATAGGGATGAGATTCAACTTTAACCAGTTGTTGAGAGCTTGGATATATTGCTTTTGATGAGTCACAAGCTTATCAAAATGTGCATGCCATACTTGGACAACAATATGAAGTTGGATAGTGCGTTCATGGTGATGCTCTGTCGTTTCTTTGGAGGCAAGCCCAATGTCCAGAGATTTAAGCTTTTCAACAATCTTGAGCTGTCTATCATGATGTATGCGCATACTTGACCACATCTTAGCCATCCTGCAAATTAGATATCAAATTTATGGTCATGATTAAGTTCACTTCAATATTTGCAAGTACTTATTGCAACAATGGTACAAAATCAAAACCGGCAAAAGCTATCAGTGAATGGTAATAAAGTTGGTTTCTTTGATTCAATACATATGAGCAACACAAACAATTGGGGAAAAGCTATTGAAGAAAAGCTTTACGTAGAAAAAAAGCATAATCTCTTCATCCAAGATATTATGCAGCAATATACGGCTTTGTTAATATTTTCGTGGCAAAACTTACCCATTAACAAGCATAACAAGTTTCGGATATAACTGCTCATCACGTAATTGGTTAACTTCTGACACCGTTGAATCCATGGACTGCATGTCAACTATGTATCTTGTGTGTAAATGACTTACAGCAGCTTTTGTTTTCTCCAATGATTCAGCACTAGCTCCACGTTTCTTCTGCTTGTTCAACCATGCAACCTTCCTTTTGTACTCGAGCTTCATCAGCTCTCCTTGCTACAACAGAGACCAAATTTTCATATGATTCAGAACAATGTCAAAAACAAGAAAAAGAACAGCTTATCAGCATTAGAATTAAAATGATCTTTCATTTATGCAATACATTTAGCAGAAATGAGCATCGCCATTGATTAAGGGGGAACTTAATAATGACATGCCGATTATCTACATAGAATATAACTAATCAATATTTACAGAGAAACATGTTTGTCAAGAAAGCAATATAGATTGCCATGGCAAGCAGCTGGCCATATAAATTTGATCGGAAATCAACAGATAATCAGATAAACCCAAGATTTAAATGTACCTTTACTTCATCGTAAAGTTTCTTTTCCCATGCGAGCAACTTGTCCAGAACACTGGCATGAGTCTCATATTCTTCAGAATCGAAATCATCCTTCCTGTTTTCACCATTTGTCATGCCTCTGAAAGGCCTATTCCATGTAATGACACGCAGTACCCTTGCAGAATGATCAATATGTCCTACAATCAACAGGATCACTAATACGATCAACATACTTCATTAAAGCATTTGTCATTGTAACCGCAATTACAACGTACAAAGACAAAATTATGAACCAAAGTCCATAATGTCTGCGGGCTGGATCAACATATTCTTAAATCTCAAACCAACAGAGAATTATTTTCTACTTTTTAAAGCTAAATGTGCATTTTTCTACAGGGAACATGAACATGATGCTGTTATCACCCTTTCAAACAACAAAAGAGTAAATTATTAGTAAATTTAGAATTGTCGACTATGCACCATTTGCACCCAAATAAAAAATAGCAGCTTGCTATTTTTTTCAAAAGAATATAGTAGAAAGGTATAAGGTCAAGGTAAGATTCTCACGTAAAGCTGAAGGACAACAAGATCTAAAAGTAAAGCCACCTTACACAAAAAAGCCCATTAAATCATTCAAAGTTACAATTTTTTTTTCTTTTTCAGATCTAAACAAGCTCCAAGCTTCAATCTTTCAATGAAAAGATGTTGAAGAACTCCTGCCTTGATCAAACGCAACCAATTGCAGAACATCAACCATGAAAATGTCGAATTCTCAGAGCTAAATTATCAGCAAATTAATAATCATTCAAATAACCTAAGACCGATGTAATACAGAAAAACAAGCAGATTACCTCGATTATCAGCAAAATTGGAATGATAATGCAACCTTGTAGCCTCCAGCATCTTAGAAACCTCCTGGGCACTCTCTGAGGATTTCAAGAAATGATCATCAATCTCATTCAAAATCTGCATCAGATTCACGCTAGAAACAAGCTTCAGCAGTCTCCTGAAATCAGCCGGAGCTCTTTTTGAATGCTCAATCTGCACCGGCTGCTTTCCTTTATCATCAACCTCCACTGCGATCGCCACCTTCTCCTCCGGCCTCTCCGGCGTCTTCGGCTCAATCTCCCTACCAATTCTACGGTGGCTAAACGCCAGACCACTAGCATTGTTCTTTACAGCATCAACATTTCTATTCTCGGCTTCATTATTGTTTTCGTCCAAATCCAAGCTCGGAACCGGCATGTTATCGTCGACCATAAAGAAGTAATCCCAAGCCATATTTTTAGCTTCGGGCATCGGAGGTGGGTGGTGGCCCACATTGCTGCTCTCCGGAGTCCTTGGTGGCGTTATCTCCTCCCTATAGGGACCTCTTGAATCTTTTCTCAAATCTTCATTATTATTATCATTATTTTCACGCACTCCGTTTCCTAGATGATGTGCTTCTATTTCTTCTTCTTCTTCCTCTTCTTCTTCAATAGCAAGAGCAAAATCAAACTCCTTACGACTCTTGACCGGCATTGAAGGCAGACTGACGGCGAGTCTAATGGGAGCAACGGGGCTAGGGGAGAAGTTAGGAAGCGGAGGCGGTGGAAGGAGGTTGTCCATCATTGTAGGCGGTGGAGGCGGTTGAAGAGTGGAGTCAAGAGGAGGGATCTGGTGGTGGTGTTGAGGAGCATCTTCAGCTTCTCCATGACCGTAGTCACTCAAGGCGGCGCCAGTGTTCTTCAAGGAAATGGCGTAGCCAGAATGACCAGCCGCAAAGGCGTTGCGAGCTGCAACCGCATCTTTCATTAACATCTTGCGGTCCTTGCATCGAGCCACCGATTCCACGTTATCTATTCTCGACTGGGCGCAACCCATTCTTCAGAAGCAAACCTTTCTGTCTCCACCGGCTCGGACAGTCAACACCGAACGTTGTGCGGTGGTTCGGTCTCTCTTTGGGTTTTGGTTTGAAAACCGTAAGAGAAAACAGGATTGGGAATGGGATGAGGCAGAGAGAGACGGAAGAGAAGGTGGGGGTGAGTTGGAGCACGAAAAGTGAGTTAAATACTGCCAAGCTTGTACAGAGGTGTGTGCAGAGAGAAGGCACGCTGCAGCGAGAGTGATGACTGATGAGAGTGGGGTATTCGTCTGTACTCGCTGTAATTGATTACGAGGTGTCCTTGTCGGTCTTTTTTTTATTTAACGGTCACATTTTTTAAAGATGTACGACGTCGTTCTTAGTGTTTGATTATTGGCTTGCAGCTGGCATCATGTCCGGCTGATGGACGGCTCCCATCTTCCTTCAGTTTTGTGATGAATCGGACGGTTTTGAATTGCTCATTAATACTTTCATCAGTTTTCTTCCTTTTTTGGGCTCTATTTGTAAGTAATACGCTGCAAGCCTGCAACATAAATAAATGGAATATAATCCAATTAAAAGTTCCTACAGTTTTACAAAGAAAAACGTCCATTTTTAAAAATTATATATATATATATATATATATATTTTGTTACAAAAATTATATATTTTATGTTTATATGTTATCAAAATTTTTAATGTATGCAAAAAAATTATCACACTAAAATTTGTATTGACACGTTAAATGTAATATATATTTTTGAATAATTATTTCATACACAGTTGGTAAAATTTTTTCTCCACAAGTGAGGTTAAAATTATGACACATGTCCTATTTTATTATTTTTTATTTTTTAATATTTTTATAGGACATGTGTCATGATCCTCACCAGCTTGTGAAGTAAGAAAACTTCACTGACGATGTATGAAACAATTATCTTTTATATTTTCTTAAATTTGTATTACGTATAACTTCTATATTTTTTATTGTCATTTTCGTGTTATATCGTTGTATTGTATTTAAATTTGATAATTTATATTTATAATTTGTGTTTGTGTTATATAAAATGATTAATATCTAATACACATTCAGTAGAGTTTTTTGACTCTGCAAGCAAGATTAAGATGATGACATATGTCTTTTAAAAAAATTAAGAAAATAAAAAATAAAATAGAATATGTATTATCATGTTAATCCTGCTTGTGGAATAAAAAAACTTCACGTGTATTAGATAATTATTCTAAGATAATTATTCTATACACCATCAATGTAATATTTTTATTCCATAAGGGATATTAAGATTGTGACACATGTCCTACAAAAATATTAAAAAAATAAAAAATAAATAAAATAAAACACGTGTCCCAATCCAAATACTGTTTGTGGAATAAAAATATTTCACTAACAATGTACGAAATAATTATCCATTATTCTATATTAAATCGTATTCTTTTTATGGTGAACCACATGTAACCTCATAGGTATGAGATTAATCTTATTCGGGTCGAATATGGTAAATGGTAAAACCATCCCAACAATGATGATTTTAAAATTTGAATCATATCCAAATGCCTAAAAAAAAAATTTACGTCTACTTCTTTCAATTACTTGTTAGTATAAAATCATATTTATTTCATATAAAACATAAAAATTTTATTATTTATTTAATACTTATACTTTTTTATTTGTATAATTTTTATATCGTATAACTCTATCAATTCTAAAATTATTAAAAACCAGATCTATTAAAAATACAATAGATGACAACCACATGCTAGACGTGACTAGACGTGACTTGTATACCAATTTTAGGCGAAAATATCTGGAAAAATTCTGTTTCCAACACCATTTTTCAAAGAAAAAAAAACTCACTTTCGAGTTTGGACCACGTTCATTGTCTTAAAGCGGCCTTCCTTGCCCTCTTTTTCATAGAATATTAATAGCAGGATTGTAGGACTTTGAGAATCATGGGGATAAAAATGAACTAATAACGTTGTCTTAGTTTTCTTCTTTGATGATTAATTCACCGTCAGTGTGTCGTTAGATAAGCCAATAAGAAAGAAAATCTAAACGTAATGCTGTCGACTTTCTACCGAAAAGTGAAGAACCGACAAAATGCAGGCAGGTAATTCGGTAGTAGGCATGTCAATAGCAAGAAATCACCTACCCATAAAAATACTAAGACAATCATCTTGTAAAAGCTTCTCAATCCCTAATGGAGGTTGACTAAGCTTAATTAAATCAAAAGAAGAGTTATGTGCTTGGCTTGCTAGAAAATCTGCACAGCAGTTTGCTTTAAGTTACACATGTCTCACCGAGCAGTTCCATTCTCGATTCTTCAATTCTTTGCATGCTCGGAGAAGATGATGTAACGTATCGCGTTCCTTCAATGGTTGTGAAAGTTTGGAGATTGTAAACAGCGAATCTGATTCAATTATGATGTGTTTGTAACCCAGTTCCCATGCTAAAGGTAAACCTGAATAATCTGCTTGGACTTCAGTCTTTGCCATTGAACCCCAACTCAGTTTCCTCATAAAACCAAAAAGCCAATTCCTTGTGAGTCACGACGGAGACCCCCTGTTGCAGACCAACCTGGATTAAAGGCTGCTAATGCGTCAACATTGATTTTTACAAATTCATCTGGTGGTTTTATCCAGATGGTATCGCGACTCTGTTTTGTTTGAGAACCAAAATGTGTTGCAGTGTATTATTTGATTTCAGACTGGACATGCAGCACCTTTTGAAGATCATCCACAGGCCAAGTGAAACCTTCTTCAAATATGGTTTTATTTCTCCACGTCCATAAGAACCAGCAGGTGACAGCAAATATAGAAGTCCAGTCAAACCCTCCAGGCATGGAACAATTTTGTTTCTTAATATTAAACAACAAGCAGTCCGTTAATGATAAACTACTAAAGATAATGTGTTCAGTAGATGACAAGAACCTGGACCAAAGTTGCTGTGATCCCAGGCAGTCACGCAATGCATGCAAAATATTTTCCAAGCTATGTCCACACCTTGGACAAATTGTATCACCAACCACATTCCTCTTGAAACAAGCTTCCTTAGTTAGCAATCTATCGTGAGCCATCAGCCAAATAAATTGCTTTATTCGCGGTATTCCAGGGAAAAGGTGAAATCTGGTTTCCCAAGGCTATGGCATAGGCTGATTTAACTGAAAAATCCCCAAAAGAGGAGGCCGCCCAGTAAACTTATTCATTTTCATGTGATAACGGGGGAAGCAAAGAAATTTTGATCGAGGAGTTCTCGTGGGAATAAGTTCATCTTTTCCCAATCCCAATTTGCATCCGTAAGCTTCAAATCACATACTTTCCATCTAATAAATTCTATTGGTATAGGATTTTGGCAAAGTTCAACAATCGGTCTCTCACCTATCCACCTGTCAAACTAGACTGAAGTGTCTCTACCATTGCCAATAAGTTTGGCACAACCTGCTGCAACTACATCCTTACAAGAGTTAATACTCCGCCATGTATGAGATGCACACTTGGGTACTTTTGTTGTCAAATAAGAATCTCCTTTCAGATATTTAGCTCCAAGAACCCTTGCCCAAAGTCCATTGTCCCCAGTCTCTAACTTCCAACCTAATTTTGCCAACAAAGCCAAATTCATGTCCTGAGATCGACGAAAGCCCAGACCTCCAACGGCCTTTGGTTTGCAAATAGTATCCCACTTTTAAGTGTGTTCTCTTTTTAGAACTAGTAGAACCCAAAGAAAGTCTCGATTTAATTTGTTTATCTCCTTCGTAACTGCTACCGGAAGCTTCATAGTTTGCATAGTATAAGTAGAAATAATTCTTGTAACTGATTGAACTAAAGTCGCCCTACTAGCCATAGATAATTGGCTGACTTTCCAAGCTGCAAGTCTACTCCTAACTTTATCTATCATCAATTGGAAGTCTCTTCTCTTAGCTTTTTTGCTTCTAATGGGTACTCCAAGGTAAGTGCCAAAATCAGTTCTGTGAGACATAACTTTGACCATAAGAAGGCTAGCCACAACATTTAGATGAATATATAGATGTGAACATCCTGGATTTGCCAAAGTTTACTCTCTGTCCTGAAATTGCACGGAATAAATTAAGACAAATCAAAATCACATAGCATTGTTGAACTGAAACCTTTCTACATAAGATTAAATCATCTGCAAAAAAATATATGGAAAAAGCAAGGACACTGTCTCGATAGTTGGATTGGTTTCCACAAACCATTACAAACGGCAGATTCAATAATATCTAAAAACTTTTGGAGGCATAAAACAAAAAGATAATGAGATAATTGATCTCCTTGTCTAAGTCCTTTCGAAGGTCTAAAATTTCGAGGATAATTCATCGTTCCACACTATCATTTCTGTTGATGTGACACAAAACATTATTAGATCAATCAATCTTTGAGATAAACTCACATCAGCCAAAACCCATTTCAAGAAAATCCCAATGAATCCTGTCATGTTTTTTCAAGATCGATATTCAAGATCACATCTTATCTCCTACTCTACCCTTCCTTGGTGACATTGAATGGACTGCCTCTTGTGCTACGACTATATTGTCTGCACTACTCGTCCCGAAATAAAACTACATTACGTGAAAGTCACAATGTTCGTTATGAAACAGTTAATGTTAGAATAATAAGATTTCTAATTCTGAAAGACCCACTCATAATAGGTCTAACTTATAATTTAGTTATATTTTAGTTTAATCACAATTCACAAATACAAACCATCCGTGAATTACGCTAATTTGACTTAATAATTACAAGTTTAATTTATTTATTTTTTTATTAAATTCAAATTTGAAGTATTCAAATAATGAATCAAATCAAATTCAAATATCTTAATACTTGATTCAAACAACTAACTTCAAACCTAATCGATTTCTTTTAAATATATGTGTTTTATATTTAATTATTAATTTGTTATTTTATTTTAATTATACATGATTAATTAAAAATTAAAAAATAATCGAACACAAACAATAATTTAAATATTTTGTAAAGTTAAACTCAAACTTAAAAAATTAAACCTGATAAAGCTTGAATCAAATTTCGAATGTCAAAACTTTGAATCAATATTAAGTTAAATCCAAGCATGGTCGTCATTTGCAAACACAGCTCAATAATGGTGTGCAGCAGGAGGAAACATAACTAAAGAGTAGGTAAAATCTGCCCTAGAGAAGAAAAGGGCAACACCAAGGGATTATACAAATTGCCCCAAATCGAGGAGATAGATAAATAAGGAATTAACCATTCCTGCAAAAACTGAACCGCAGCAAAACATAATTACATCTGCTCTTTCCAAAATTTGCCTGACTATTTAAAGACGGGATCTCAGGCCTTAATTTTTCATACACCATCCGTTTCAGCAACGAATCACCTAGATGGAGAGCATCTGAGAACACCGTTGGAATCAAGTCTCCACCGCTTGACAACTGCAAAAGATTTTTCAAACAATGTTTACAAATATCAAGGATCTCGAGGGAACAAACAACAAAAAAAGAACATATATAAAATTGAGAGACAAACCCAAGTGCTAACAAGAGGTTCCAATTGAAGGTTTCAAGAAACTCATACATCTCATACGAAGTTTCAAACCGAAGAAAACCAATTCGCATGCAGCACCAGATTGCCTATGGACTAACTAAAACACGAAAATCATGGCAAAATGCAAGGAAAAGCAATAGTCATAGACCATACCTTCAAATCAGATGGTCAGAACAAAAACTTCACATTGGTGGTTTGCTTCACGAAATGGCTTCCTTTTAATCTTAAGGAACACACTGTAAGACAGTGTACTTACAATAGATATGGGAAGGGCATTGTTTTGGAAGTACTTACCAAAATTAGGGGACCCACAAAATTATTAATGCTCATTTGGACTTGAAATTAGCCTTCATTTTTTCCAGCTCTTTCCATTGTCGCTAAAAGAATGCAAAACACACCTAGTTTAGCAAATACAAAGCAATAAACGGTAGATATAGAAAGAAAAAATAACAGAAATGAGAGACCTCATGTAATTTTTTCCAGATCTGATCGGATCTTTCTATCTGTAAGTACCATTCCATGGCCATATCATATTCAAGTGTGTTAGGCTGGGCAGAATGCGAGGTAGATACCACGTCTTTCTGGAAAAGGGAACACCAAGAGACCAATTAATTGAGATAGAAAAGGAAAAAGAAATAAAAAATAAGTCAGATTTACTATGTCCATGTGGCAGCAGGTGTGTAACCAAGCAAGGATGCTGTAACACCAAACACACACCTACAACCAGAGAGAGAGAGAGAGAGAAAGAGAGGTACCATCTTTCGTTGGGGTTTAAGTTTATCAAGAATGAGATGGCCTGTAAACGCTGACTGCTTCCTTGTAAAGCAAGGATTCGGTATGCAGGCAACAAGTGGCCTACACAACAAGGAATAAAGGTAAATAAAAGCAAATAAAGAGTATCCTCAGCACTTAAGGCCAGTTCTGAATACCATAATTTGATCTAAAAGTTATGAATAAGTTAGGAATTCACCATAAAATGGTGGCACAGACCAGCAATAAGGAGTAAACAGGCAAAATACATAACAAAGCACACAAGTGAAATGGGCAAAGGGGGGCAAACTGAAATAGGTAATGCACTATAGAAATGAGATCAGATACCAAGAAATACTCAAATCTAGCTCTTTTTGGAGGAGTGATAGGAAAGCTGATCAAGAACGCACAGGCCATCAAAAAAAAAAGAAAAAGGAACATGAAAATGCACATACTAAGTTGTGAAGAGAAACTTTTCAAAGGAGCATACTGGTACGTGACGCAGCATACTCTAACAAAATGAGTGCTAGCAATCCACAGCATAGTTAGACAATTGCGGTTAAACCCACCAATTCAAAAAGCATGGGACGAGGGTATTGACCACAATTAGATATGCACAACATCATTGATTGAAATTGGCTGCACCCATACCTCCGATTTGGTAGCAACAAGCATCCCTCATCCAATTTTGTAACAACCTCCTCTGCTACTTCACTTGTTTTGAATATAACAAAAGCTTGACCTACAACACAAACAAAACCAATTTCCTTAAATGAACAATGCATCAATTGCATGCTATATTTGAAGGGAACAAAAAAGGTTGCCTTTTTACTTCTAAATGAGGTTTTAAATATTGGTATTTTGATAAACTAGGATAGGAAGCATAAACAAGGACAAAGGACATGAAGATGATATGACACAGACATGACAACACAATAATTCTCAAAAATCACTTGAAGCAAACAACAATAGCCATCACCACACTCAGGCCAGCCTTACTCCTCTCCCTTTCTGATATAATCTTGTTTGATATCTCATAAGTATTGACCATACATCACTAACTTCTATCTTGTCTTAATGAGGATAAAACCAGACTTCTGTACCAGGATCATCAAATATTAAAAGATATTTCTAAATTTAAGGCAACTTTTGATTTCATGCTTTAGATAACCCAAGGTGTTACTTTTTATAGTTCCATGGGGAGGAAAACTGTTTTCTAACACTTAATATCTTGACCAAATCATCAAAGTTGCATATAGGATACTTTTATACCAGAATGAGGACTAGAATATGCAGTCCGCTGCACCATCTTTGCTCTGCAAGTTTCCTTGAAGACACTCCAAACTATATCCTGAAATATACAACTAGATTCTTCACATGAAAGCAAAAAGAGTAAGAGAAGAAAACATTATTCTATGCATGGAAATATGAAATGTTACAAACACAATAACATCACGATGATTCAAAAAGATACTACCTCCACTTTGGCTGAAGTGTAAGCTGGATCCAAGTTTTGAAACAAGACAAGTGTTCCACGCTCATGTGCATCCAGCATTCTTTCTTCCCAAGGCTGAAACAATATTGAGGCAGTTTATCAGTTAAAGATTGTTGGCTAAGCATGGCAACATTCAAAGTAGACTGCTGAATCTAATTTAAACAATTGCAGGAGTGTCAGAGAAGTACTTACAAGTTCTGCAAACCATTTGCTCCTATCCTGTTATTAGCATGCAAAAACAATAAAATATAAGAACAAAAAAGAATCTCATCTTCACAAAATTTTTCACATCATGGAGTGCAACACTGGGATAACAGGACAGCATAACTAAATCCACAATGTTGGGGAAGGCAGAAACTTGCAAGCATAAAACTGTCCAGGACACGAGTATGACTTGACTAAAACTTATTCATCAAAAGAAGGGATTTGAGTAAGAGCAAGAATCAAGGTAGCAAAAAAAATTCACATGAAACCTCACTATAATTTCATTCAAATGTTTAAAGAAATTGTAATTTAAGGGCTGACGATTTTATCTAAAAAAAAAAAGAAGAAAGAAAGAAAGATCAATTCAGGTGGAGGAAAACTCTATGCCCCAATGAGAAGTGAACAAAGAAAAGATAGGTTTTATAAGATTTATTCATTATCTATATAATAATACCAGTTCTACGACAAAACTATTACTTCAAAACAATAAAATTTCAAATTAAGATATCTGAGTAATAACTATCAAAATTTGCAAAGTAATTGCATCTTTCTTATCAAATAAATTCCAATCCCCATGCTTTGAGCTTAATGTGCATTAGAACCCGGTGTTCCTTCAACATAAGATATTTTAGAATGAAATTGATCAGAAAAACACAGAAAGAAAAGGAAAGGAGGAGACAACCCAAAATACTACTTACAGAATCAGGCCTACTGGTAACTTTCTGTACTTTATCACCAGTTTTAATGCCATTTGGAGGGCACGCAGGAGATTCTTTGGGCAACTCACATTTAGTAGGTTTTGTGAGTTTATCATCTACCTTCAGCTTCTTGGAAGAGTTTTTGGCTGTCCCAAGAGAATCTCTAGCATGTCTTGATTTATCTTCAGAAGCAGTGATATCTGGAACTAAGGGCTTTGAGTTATTTCCATCAGAATCATCGTTCGGCTTAAGGACATTATTCTTCTTGTCACTAGACACTTTCACAGGTCTATCAAGCTTTGCTTTCTTATGAGGCCTCTCATCTAACTCACTGAAATCCTTAATGGATTTTAATTTTTCATCAACTTTGACTTGATTGATGGAAGACTTACCAACACTACCTTTTGTCTCACCAGTAGTATTTTCCTGTTTAATTAATGACACTTCTAAGTCTGCATTTTCTTTAACTTTATGGTTTGAACCTGTGTTATCACCAGAAGAATTTTCCACTCTTTCCTTGGTTTTGGTCAGTTCACCTGACTCTGTAACTACACCAGAAACATGCTTCTCTCTCAGGGACAAATTCGGCTTAACTGATGACACTTTTGCATCTGAATTCTCTTCAACTTTAAGAGCTGAAGCAGTTTTGCCATTAAAGCCATTCTCTTGTCTATCATTGGCAGCAAGCTTCTCTCCAACTACAGGTTTCTGTTCCCCTTTTCTATCATCTTCAGGAATTTGATTCTCAGATGAGTTTAGCTTAGATAAAATCAACCTTTCATTTGTTTCCATAGCATTCTCACTGGCATGTTTATTGTCCACACCAAAATTATTAACAGAATGGGGTTTCAGAGAACCCACTTGGTTAAAAATAAATTTAACTGCAACAATTTGAGAAAAAAAAATCAGCAATTTCTGCAACCAGCATTGAAATAGAAATCACAATAAAAGAGCATTAGATGATTGAAGAACAAATACCATCAATTCCAGCAATTTTTTCATCTATCTTATCCAAGATAATGCGTTGCCCAACATCAAAAGTACGGGAAAATACAAAGTCAGCCATTTGAAGCTCTTCATCTGAGGGTTGTGGATTTCTGCTATCCTTTGAAAAGCAAACTACGTTGCATTTTCCAGCAATTGCTTCCTGAATTAATGTACAGAAAATTAGTAGCTAAGCAAATGAATGTCTCCTAAACACTTAAAAAAAACAGAAGACATGTCGCAATGTTATGAGCTTATATATGGTATCTAATTGATTGACAAAATTACATTTTGAAAACATAAGCTGAAGTGCCTGCAAAACTTAAATGCTAAACCACTTCTAACAAGATACTTGATGCTACCTGAGACATAAACAATTTCAATGCAAACATTAATATCCTTTAGGCTTAAGTGAATTGGACATAAATTACCATTTTCAAGAGCAAATTTCTGAACTAGAGACCACTTTGTAGCATATAATGTATACCAAAAGTATAATGAGGGATAAAAACTCTTAGACCTTGGACACACAAAGTCCACTCCAATTGTGATCTACCTACTTCATGCAAGAAATTAACCAAGATCTAAACAGCTTAGCTAAAAGAGAATATTAACGCATGCCCAGTTAAATAAAAAGAAAGCATCTCAAATTGCCATGCTCAAAGTACTTTCCCGTAATATAGAGCAAAACAAAACATAACACTTTTGCCGTCAGTCACTACAAAAACTCAGAAATCAGACTGTAACATTACAAGTTAGCACACATATAAACTATAACTATTGACCTTCAGAAAATGAAAGATCAAATACAGAAACAATTTATAAAATTCCAATTACCAAGGAATTAACGTTGGCAAGGCCTACTCCTTCACCCGATGCCAAAAATACTTCATTCGGATGTGCCAATTCAACTACAAGATAATTGGAAATCTCAGGAGGTTGGAAAAACCATAAAATCTTTACTTTCTTTGATTTATCAGGATTCTCCCATATTTTTATAAGTTTGCCAAGATAAGGCAATTCGCCTTCCTTGTGAAGATAAACATTGTCATAAAGAGTGTACTCGAGACCATCATGAATAAAAGATTCATAAAACTGGACATCTTTCTTTCTCCCACCAATTCCTCTTTTTTTACCCCACTTAAATTCAAGCTTTCCGATTTCATTGGCTTCTGCCATACTCGCATACCAGGCCTCTCCTTAACCAGAATAACAAAAAACCTGAAAATAAGAGAATTCTGAAATTATTCAACATACAAACACAGCATTGCAATTCTTATGGAATATTCACATATTTGTTAAAAAAGAACAAAGAAAAAAGAATCAATTTGCACATATAAATATTTTCCCCAAAATTTATTATAAAAAAGATGAATATCAAAAGTTAAATATCAATAAGCTTCGAATTAAAAAGAAAAAAAACCATCAAAGACTACCAAGAATACAATTTCTTACTGTATACTATTTTCCAGCAATCCGGGGAAATCAAAAGCCACAATAAACCCTAAAATTCATTTTCCATGAAGCAATGCCGTGAGTAATAGCTACTCAAAGCTTCAATAGAGATAAAGTTTAGCGGGAAATTAACTTACGATTTCAGAAGAGGCAGAGAGTGAGGAGTGTTTGCTTAACTTTTATAAATAAATAAAAGAAGAAGAAGAAATAGAAACCCTAGCGAGAAGCAGGCTTAAATCTCCCTCCTCCTTTGCCTCGATTTGGTTATCTCCGACCGACTTAATTCTTCCACTTCTTACGATATAATCGTATTTATATCTGTGCTTGTGACGTTTCTATTCGTACGTCCTCCCAATCTACGATCGTCGGCAGCAGAAAAAATAGTCTCTTTTTCTTTTTTTCAATAAAATTTTTAAGATAACCATAGAGAATTTCTTTTATAAAAAAAAAAAATTAAAATGTTTTACTGTTTAGAGAAATTGTCCCTTTAAATTCTTTTAAAAAACAGTTTTAAAAAATTTTAAATTGAAATAAAAAATAATTTAAAAATATATGATAATATTTTTAATTTAATTATAAAACTAAAAATTTTATAATAACTTATTCTATTTTTAAAACGAACACAAATAATACTTCTTGATAAAAATAATTATTATGTAAAATGACATTAATAGCAGGCATAAATTTATTTTGCCAGTCAAGTCTCCCTTTTATGCTGACGTTTCGTTGTGATTGGATCACATTTTGTGATCCAATTGAATCGATGCTAAGGAGGTCTTTCCATCGCGTCACAACTCACACCCTGTTGTGCACCGGACCTTCACAAGTTCAGTGCAAATTTTCCAACTCAACAGGCATTTATGCCCTTTTATTGTGTTTTACAATGAGTACAGTTTTTCGTTTTTTCATATTTTTAAATTAATAATTTTCAAATAATTTGGTTAAAATAATGTAAAATAAATGAATTTTAGTATATAATTAATATAATAAATAAATTTTATTATTATAAGATAAAGTAATAAACAAACCTAATTATTATATAATTAATAAATTTAACTAACATAGATAATTATATAAATAAATATATAAAAATAAAGAGAAAATACTATTTGACATACATGATTGTCATTTGCTCTTTTCACTCTATTTCATCTCACTACCATTGTTGCATTTGCATTTAAACACATATCTCGCTGCTAATTTTTTTGGATACATAAGAGCAATTGCCTTTTTATATTAAGCAAAGTCTAGACCAACTAACACCGATAAAATCATCCTGTAAAAGCTTCTCTGATCGTACTGGTGGTCGAGACAGATTAACAAAACCAGGAGTAGATCTTGCTTATGCATCCACATTGACCTTGATGAACCTCCCAGCAGGCTTGGTCCATGTTATATCTCGTCTTTGTTTTTCCTGAAAAACAAAACCTTCTACATGATATCTTTTAATATTTGTTAGAATATTTTCAAAAAGTGGATGAATTATTGATTAAATATAAAGTTTAATCAATGGAATTAAGAAACTAATGCCTTGGTAAGGTTCCGGGTTAAGAAAATCGAAGTAAACTCGATTAATTGAAGCTTGGTAGGGCAGTCAACTGCCCATATAGGGCAGTCAACTGCCCTTGTGCAGAAAACATTCTGTATAAAATTTACACTAAGGCAGTTGGATGCCTTGGGAAGGGAGTCGACTGCCTTGGGGAGCAGTCAACTGCCTTTATAGGGCAGTCAACTGCCCATATATGGCAGTCAACTGCCCATAATACGATCAAGCTTCTGTATAAGATTTATGTTAGAGCAGTCGACTGCCATGAGAGAGCAGTCGACTGCCATACCTGGACTTGCTTACTGTTTTAAAAATACACTAGGGCATTCGACTGCCATTTTCGGGCATCCGACTGCCCAGTATAAAAAGTGTATACAACGGCTAGTTTCTTGATTAAAGAGTTACAAGCTCATCCAAAAGATGTTATTCAACTTCTGAATGGTTAAGCAACATTACCATTTGTCTCCAAAGGTTGGGACCTTGTTGAACAATTGTGTTTGATGAATCAAACAACACAATTGAAAAATCATATCACTTGATTAAAGGTTGCATCACTTGGAATTAATCTCTATAAATAGAGATGTCAAGTTCATACTTGAGATATGATAAAAATATACCAGAATAATTCTGATATTCTTTCTTCCCTCTCACTCTCAAACTAAAGATAAGTTTCTTAGGCATTATTTGCTGCAGAAGATAGTGACTAAGACAAGATACTTTTGTACTTGTCAAGGGTATTTAGTGGTTTAATTTCACTAGTGCAAAGTGATTTTAAACAAGGGCTTCTTTGTATCCTAGGGATATTCGATAAACCCCTGTTGCATGCCATAATTGGTGGGGGCGAAATAATCCTAAGGAAAGTGGCATTATAGCAGCACGCCTAGAAGCCATTTCTGCATTTGTTCGTGATTACCAAGGAGATCAAAATTCAAGGTGATTCATGGCACTCAAGAACACTCAAGGTCATCTTCATATCCACCAAGGAGGTTCAACACAGAAGCAGAACCAATCTGAACAACAATCTTAGGATTATTTTTGGCTGTAATGAAGATGGATTCCTTGAGAGAGATGGTTACCAACTTTCAGAAATTGGAAAGATTTGATGGAGGGAATTTTCTAAGATGGCAACAAAAGATGCGGATTCTCCTCACCACACTCAACATTGCATATGTCCTCACTACTCCAAAGCCAAAAGAGAAAGAAAATGAATCAAGTGAGGAAGTTCATCAAAGACAGAAATGGGAAAACGATGACTACACCTGTAGGGGTTGCATTTTAAACGGTATTTCTGATTCCCTATTTGATACATATATCATAGTTACTACATCAAAAGAATTGTGGGATAAGTTAGATGCAAGGTACATGGCAGAAGATGCAACTAGCAAAAAGTTTCTAGTGACAAGTTGGAATTCTTTCAAAATGAATGAATCCAAATCTGTCATGGAACAATTTGCTGAGATTGAAATCATCTTAAATAAATTCAAGCAATATAATATGTCTATGGATGAATCAATTATTGTATCTTCTATCATTGATAAACTCCCATCAACATGGAAAGATATCAAGAGGACCTTGAAACATAAAAAGGAAGATATAACTCTTGAGTACCTTGCAAGCTATCTTCGGATAGAGGAACAATATCGCAAGGAAAATGAAAAAGAAAAGGAGACTAACATCTCCAAGGTCCATGTGGTGGAGGATGTTCAACCCAGCAAGAAATCCACAAAGAAAAAGGAGTATTCCATCAAAGGTCAGAAATTCAAAAAGAAAAAGGGTGCATGTTTCCATTGTGGAAAACAAGGGCACTTTAAGAAGGACTGCTATATCTTCAAAAAGAAGAAAGGTGCATCCATGGCAACCAAGGACAACTTTGTTGCTGTAATTTCTGAGATCAATGTCCTTGAAGACAAGGAAGCATGGTGGATTGATTCCGGTGCTACAAAGCATGTGTGCACAAACAAAGCTCTGTTCAAAACTTTCCAAGAGGAAGAGGAAGGCAATGTGCTCTACATGGGGAATTCTTCAACAACTGAAATCAAAGGCAAAGGGACAACAGATTTAAATTTTACTTCTAGAAAGATATTAACTTTAACTAATGTTTATTATGTTCCAGAAGTTAGGAAAAATCTTGTGTCTGTAAGTTTGCTCAACAAATTTGGTTTCAAGTTAGTGTTTGAAGGGGATAAATTCATATTATCCAAGGGTGGAATCTTTGTTGGGAAGGGTTATGCCAATGAAGGCATGTTTAAACTTAATGTATCTTCCATCAATAATAAGATGAATGATTCTATTTACATGGTTGACTCTTTTGATTTATGGCATAGTCGATTAGGTCATGTACATTATGCTAGAATGATTAACATGTCTAAATCGAACTTGATTCCTTTCATAAAAACAAGTGATAGAAAATGTAAAACTTGCATGCTTACAAAGATAACAAGGAAATCATTTCCTAAGGTGGAAAGAAGTTCTAAATTTCTTGAATTAGTACATAGTGATGTAGGTGATTTGCATGGAACCCCATCTATAGGAGGAAAGAAATACTATGTTACTTTTATTGATGATTTCTCTAGGTTTTGCTATGTTTATTTGATGCATTCTAAGAATGAAGCATTAGAAAAGTTCAAAACATATAAGAATGAAGTAGAATTGCATTGTGATACTAGAATTAAAACTTTGAGAACTGATAGGGGAGGAGAATACTTTGATCCATCATATTTTGAATCTGTTGGAATTGTACATGAACTAACCCCACCATACAGTCCTCAATCTAATGGTGTGGCTGAAAGGAAAAATAGATCACTAACTGAAATGGTGAATGCCATGATGTCCTATTCCGGATTAGGACAAGGTTTTTGGGGTGAGGCAATGTTGACTGCATGTCACATTCAAAATAGAGTTCCAAGCAAAAGGAACAAAGTAACCCCATATGAATTATGGAAGAAAAGGAAACCCAACTTAAGTTATCTTAAGGTATGGGGTTGTAGAGCAATAGTTAAAGTTCCTGAACCTAAAAGAAAGAAATTAGATGAAAGGGGAGTTGAGTGCATAGTTATTGGTTATGCACAAAATAGTAAGGCTTATAGGTTTTTGGTCATTGAACCAAATGATTCGATTTCAATTAATACAGTTATTGAATCGAAAGATGCCTTATTTGATGAAGGAAGATTTAATTCAGTTCCTCATGCAAAAGATATTGCTCAAAATAGTTCAAAAGATCTTGAAAATGATTCTTCCAAATTTCAAGAAGAAGAAAACCTTGTACCTAGAGTAAGTAAAAGAGCTAGAAAAGCTAAAACTTATGGGTCAGATTTTCACATGTTTCTTGTTGAAGGAACAAGAGAAAATATAGATAATCATATTGAATATTGCTTCAATATGGAATCCGATCCTAGGACATTTAAAGAGGCTATGAAGTCTCAAGATATAGCTTTTTGGAAGGAAGCTATAAGTGATGAGATGGATTCAATTATGGGAAATAATACATGGATTTTAGTAGATTTGCCTCCAGGTTGCAAACCAATAGGTTGCAAGTGGATTTTCAAAAAGAAAATGAAACTGGATGGTACTATAGACAAATTTAAGGCTAGACTTGTTGCTAAGGGATTTACACAAAAGCATGGAATCGATTATTTTGATACATATGCACCGGTAGCAAGAATTGCTACAATCAGAATGCTTATGGCGTTGGCCTCTATATATAAATTGGAAATTCACCAAATGGATGTAAAAACTGCATTCTTAAATGGTGAATTGGATGAAGAGGTGTATATGGAACAACCTGAAGGGTTTGTGATTCCAGGACAAGAAAAGAAAGTGTGTAAACTTATTAAGTCTTTGTATGGACTTAAGCAAGCCCCTAAGCAATGGCATCAAAAATTTGATGAGGTTGTTCTAGCAAACGGATTTATTATTAATGAATCCGATAAATGTGTTTATAGTAAGTTTGAAAATGGTAAAGGTGTCATCATTTGTTTGTATGTTGATGACATGTTAATTTTTGGTACGGACTTAGAACAAGTGGAAAGTACCAAGAATTTTTTGTCAAATAACTTTGCCATGAAAGATATGGGTGTTGCAGATGTGATTTTGGGTATAAGGATTCATAGAATGGATAATAA
Source organism: Heritiera littoralis (assembly GCA_031772115.1). Taxonomy (NCBI): domain Eukaryota; kingdom Viridiplantae; phylum Streptophyta; class Magnoliopsida; order Malvales; family Malvaceae; genus Heritiera; species Heritiera littoralis. The sequence continues at coordinate 2,308,260 of JAPDPK010000003.1, forward strand.
ATTGATCTTATCTCAATCACATTATGTTGAGAAGATTCTCAAAAGATTTAATCATTTTGATAGTGCAACGGTTGCAACACCTTATGATCCTAATTTGAAATTAACTTCAAATAAGGAAATGCCAGTTGCACAACTTGAATATGCAAGAGTTATAGGTTGTTTGATGTATGCTATGACATGCACAAGACCGGATATAGCTTTTGCAGTTGGCAAGCTTAGTAGATATACTAGCAACCCCAGTAACTTGCATTGGAATGCCATTTCTAGAGTATTAAAATACTTGAAGAAAACCATTGATTATGGCATTGTTTATAGTGGTGAACCTTCGGTCTTAGAAGGATATACAGATGCAAGTTGGATCACCAACATGGACGATTATTCATCCACAAGTGGATGGATATTCATGTTTGGTGGGGGTGCAGTTTCTTGGGGATCTAAGAAACAAACATGCATAACAGATTCTACTATGGCTTCAGAATTTGTGGCATTAGCTTCGGCAAGTAAGGAGGCTGAATGGTTGAGAAATCTACTTTATGAGGTTCCTTTATGTCCAAAGCCAATGTCGCCTATTTCAATTCGATGTGATAGTGAAGCAACATTATCAAAGGCTTATAGCCAAGTTTACAATGGGAAGTCTAGACATATTGGTCTAAGACATAGTTATGTTAGACAACTTATTCTAGATGGGGTGATCACCATAAATTTTGTCAAGTCTAGTGAAAACTTGGCGGATCCATTGACAAAAGGACTTACAAGAGAAGTTGTGTCTAAGACTTCCAAGGGGATGGGACTCAAGCCCATTAACTTAGTCACACATGATGGAACCTCAACTCAACGCTTAATTGGACATTAAGTCTTGAGTTTTAACGAGTCCAAGTACATCATATGAATGTGGCTGCAAGTACTTATTTTAAATAATCATTCCCAAGTGATAAAGTGCTTGAAACTGTATGATAAAGGAGGAGGTTGAGTTTTTACTCTTAATGGACCCATAACACGTAAATATAGTGTTGGAATGCTTATACAGTTGTATTCTTGATGGAGTTCACCTATATGAGTGGAAGTGGTGCCGCTTCTAGGAGCTCAGGGCTTGGCTCTCAAGCACTCACGAATAGATACAAGACACATGGCCAGTAAACGTGTCGAGCTTTTGCTAAATGACTCTTGACGGGTTTTTTGAAGTCTTATGTGTGAATTAATGTATGACTAATCGTATAGAACCGCTGGTTCAAAGAACTAGTTCTACCATGCCGTTCTGATTAACTCAACAGCATTTGTTCACTAAAGTGGAGGTTTTAAATCATGATTGATACCTTCATTTATGCATAAGGATTCCTTAAGTATCGGATTTACTTTATTTTGAAAATGGTGGGGGATTGTTAGAATATTTTCAAAAAGTGGATGAATTATTGATTAAATATAAAGTTTAATCAATGGAATTAAGAAACTAATGCCTTGGTAAGGTTCCGGGTTAAGAAAATCGAAGTAAACTCGATTAATTGAAGCTTGGTAGGGCAGTCAACTGCCCATATAGGGCAGTCAACTGCCCTTGTGCAGAAAACATTCTGTATAAAATTTACACTAAGGCAGTTGGATGCCTTGGGAAGGGAGTCGACTGCCTTGGGGAGCAGTCAACTGCCTTTATAGGGCAGTCAACTGCCCATATATGGCAGTCAACTGCCCATAATACGATCAAGCTTCTGTATAAGATTTATGTTAGAGCAGTCGACTGCCATGAGAGAGCAGTCGACTGCCATACCTGGACTTGCTTACTGTTTTAAAAATACACTAGGGCATTCGACTGCCATTTTCGGGCATCCGACTGCCCAGTATAAAAAGTGTATACAACGGCTAGTTTCTTGATTAAAGAGTTACAAGCTCATCCAAAAGATGTTATTCAACTTCTGAATGGTTAAGCAACATTACCATTTGTCTCCAAAGGTTGGGACCTTGTTGAACAATTGTGTTTGATGAATCAAACAACACAATTGAAAAATCATATCACTTGATTAAAGGTTGCATCACTTGGAATTAATCTCTATAAATAGAGATGTCAAGTTCATACTTGAGATATGATAAAAATATACCAGAATAATTCTGATATTCTTTCTTCCCTCTCACTCTCAAACTAAAGATAAGTTTCTTAGGCATTATTTGCTGCAGAAGATAGTGACTAAGACAAGATACTTTTGTACTTGTCAAGGGTATTTAGTGGTTTAATTTCACTAGTGCAAAGTGATTTTAAACAAGGGCTTCTTTGTATCCTAGGGATATTCGATAAACCCCTGTTGCATGCCATAATTGGTGGGGGCGAAATAATCCTAAGGAAAGTGGCATTATAGCAGCACGCCTAGAAGCCATTTCTGCATTTGTTCGTGATTACCAAGGAGATCAAAATTCAAGGTGATTCAAGGCACTCAAGAACACTCAAGGTCATCTTCATATCCACCAAGGAGGTTCAACACAGAAGCAGAACCAATCTGAACAACAATATTGTCTACAAGCTACAAAATCCTCTAATATCCATCCATGCGCCAAGCAAACTTCTCTTCAAAGATGAATTTATTCCGCCAAGTCCGCAAATGCCCGCAAACAACAACAAACATGGTTCGCCAATCAACTAAACTGGTGGCTGCATGTAACTGTTTATTAAGGTTAAACAAAAGCCAAACGGTTAGAGTCAGGCTTATTAAAGACAATGAGATCAGAACGAGTAAACCACTTGTTCAGAGCTGCTGTGAAGTAAGGCAATCCCGCAACACATGTAGGGCAGTCTCCAAGCTACAACCACATCTCGAATGTAAGGTATTTCCCACCAATTTTCTTTTACAACTTTAGATTTTACTATACTTTTTTTACTCATATTTAATGTGATTAGCTTCATATCATTAATGATAAACATTCATCCTTTATGTGGTTTGGTGTGGTGGATGTTTGAGAGCCTTAAAGCATTCGCTTTTTCTCTTGGGTTTGCTCTCCATCCCACATCGATTGCATATGGGTGTGGTGTGTGAGCTTATAAGGAGCTCCACATTTAACAAAATCTCCATGATTTTAGTAAGTAACATGTTCCTTCCCTGAGCAAAAAAAGAAGAAGATAATTTTATCTCATAGTTTTTATTTTTACTTGGGAGAATGATGTGTGATGGCTCAATAATATTCGTATTGTGTTTTTTTTTATCAAAATTTACTACTAATTTTTATTAAAAATTTTAGATTTTTTTATTTACAAAAAATTGATACACATTTATGTTGATTTTGACATATACGACGTAGACCTGTTGTTCCTCCAATTAGAAGAGTAGAAACTATGAATGATGAAAAAAATAGGAAAGACTAAGGGAAGATCTAAAAAGACTTGGAAAAAAGTATTTTGAAAAGATACGGGGGTATTAGAGTTTGAAAAATGCATTGCCTTGATAGAAATGTATAGAGGAAGAGAATCCATATGATTATTTCAAATATTAGTTCATCTAGCTTACTTAAGTTATTATGATAAAGGCTCTGATGATGATGATAACAAAAATGTGATATACAAAAAGTTAAAAATTCAATTATAAAATATAGTCTGCCAATGCAATGGAGTGATTTCATCAACATTTAAATCAAACCTTAAATCACAAGTCCAAGTTCACCTCAACTTTAGATTTTATAGAATTTTATATATAATATATGTGCATGAGAATAGGGGTGTTCATTCGGTTAATTCGGTTAATTTCGAACCGAATTAACCAAAACTGAATTATAAATTTTTACTTTTGTTAACCGAATCAAAATTTGTGTTTTCAAATTAACTGAACCGAATAATTCGGTTAATTAACCAAATTAACTGAACTTTATACAAATTATATATATTATATTATATATAATAGACTATATATTTTATATATTATAGTATATATATTATATATTATATGTCATATAATTCGATTAATTGAAATTAATTTGATTTTTGAACGAATTAATCGATAACTGAATTTTCCTAAATCCTATTTTCATTAACCGACCGAATTAAATTCGGTGGCCGACCGATTAACCGAATTAAATTTGGTTGGTCGGTTAGTGAAAATAAGATTTAGGAAAATTCAGTTGGTCGGTTAACCGAATTTCTTCCAAATTATGCACACCCCTACATGAGAATATATTAATTTTCACATATGTAGTCATTGAAAATTTAAGTGCTTCAATAACGTTGTTAATTGCATTACCTTTTAATTAATATCAAATGTGAGATCGGGTTTAGTTTGTTAATTATTTGTTTAGTTTGTTGTTATTATTTGAGTTATTGATTCATAAAATGTAATATGTTGATTGTGATTGTAACTTTGAATAAGGATGCACTTTTTAAAAAAATCAAAAAAAGAAAATTGGGTTGAGCTCAATTGAAAATTGGGTTGAGCTCTGTTCAATTTTAAGGTGAAAACATATTTAGTGATTAAAAAAATTATTTTCATCGTTTTAAATAAAATAAAAATAAAAGATGAAATGTAAGACCCGAATTTTATAGTACTATATACCATATTTGTACATGATTAGTAGTGGAAATAAATTTGTACATGATTAGTAGTGGAAATAAATTTCTTTATTAAAAATTTAAGAAATATTGACTGTGAATTTCCACTCTTTATTTTAATTTATGAATTACAATATGGTGTATATGAATGAGGGTTGAGTATTTAAGAGATGCATGGAAAGCATTAGGTTGAAAAGAATGCAAAAGAAATAAAATGAAAACCTTGGTTGAAATGTGAAAGCATTAAATGAAGAATTAAATGAGATAAAACAAAGTTCATGATAGTGGCTAGTATTGGCGTGGAGAGGAAGAAGAGAAGAAGAGAGGAAAGTCAATATAAGAGACTATAAGTGGACTTCACGCCACTTTGCTCCCTTGACAATTTGGATTAGGTACTTAATGATAGGAAAAGATGAGACTAAAATGTCAATTATAGTGGTTGCTGGAAGTGGCGTGGACTGGAGAGGAAGAGGAAAAAGGAAAGAAAATTGTCAGAACGTGTAGCAATTTCTCCTTACCGCCGTTCCATCTGCTGCAGTTTTTCCACAAGTTTTTAATGAATGAAAGACAAGGTAATGATGAAGAAAATGGGGTAGGGAACAAGTGGTAAGTTCTAACAGGATTAACATGGCTATATAAGGAGGCTTCATGAGGGAAAAACCGATGGAAGCAACTTCATCTTCTCCATAAACCTCCTCGCCAGTCTGTTTTCAGTGCATGCTCACAAGTAGTTCTTCCGTTTCTCTCATATAGGAACCATGAAAACATCAATTTTAGTTAGCCAAACCCTTCTGCAGTGTTGAAAAGCCAAGGAACAAGAGAAGCAAAGCTAAGGGAGGCAAGAAAACACTCTGATTTTCAAAGTGCAACTCAGTTAAGGTGAGCTTTATATTTTTATGGTTTGTTAGATATTCAATGGTAGATGTCTATGTTTTACAAAGTAATAAACATAGATATAGCTCTGTTTTAGTTGAATCTTGTTAGAATATATAAGAAACTAGAATAAACCATATTTTGGAAAGTAATTTAGAATCAGGAAGGATTTGAGTACTCGCCCAAAGGTTGAGGCGAGCTCAAGAGTTGCATGAGTTGGCGACATGCGTGTTCGCCAAACTCTTTGGACAATCAGAGTGATAGTTGGCATGAGCGAGTACCAATGAGCTCCAAAAGGGCCAGAATGGAGGGCTCACAAATATAGGTAGGCGAGTAGGAAATAGAGAGCTCGCCAAGTTGAATATATGAGTCCAAGTGGGCGAGGTCGCCCAACGCTAGTTTGATCTATGAGCATGGCGAGTTGAAATGTTGGGCGAGCTCCCATGTGAAAGCCAATAAACGAATGGCTAGCCCTGTTGGGCAAATGGCGAGGGCGAGTACTATCATGCCTCGCCAAAAGTGTTGGACAATATTCGAAAAAGGAATATTAATAGTTTTAATAAATTTTTGCATACGAGAATTGAGAAAGGCGAGCGGGAAGCAAGGTTTCGTCAGACGAGGTAAGGGAGTTGTGTGTAAAGAATGCATGTCCTGTCGAGTTAAATTTATGAAATTATTGAGAAATGGATTTGGTTTATGACATGCATATTATTTTGATAAATTGCTTTGCTGTGGGCGAATTAAAAGCCGACCTTGTTGGGCGAACTGGTACAGGGCGGGCGAGCCCTTATGTTTTTATGTTGGGCGAATTGTTAAGGCGGGCGAGTTAAACTTTTATGATTTTGGGCAAAGGACCCTTTTATGTTCTTTTGGGCGAGCTACCATGTTTTAAATAGAAAATCCGGGCGAGCCATTGTGGGCGGACCCTTTTTCAATGTTGTTTTGAGGCGGGCGACTATCTTCATAAAATAGGCGAGTTGATCATGAGTTCGCCGCAATTGGGCGAGTTGACCATGGCAATGCTGCATTGGGCGAGCTGACCATGGGCAATGCCAGATGGGCGAACTGACATGGGCGAGCCATTGAGGGTGAGCCAATTTAACTTGTTTTAATCGCTAAAGATTGGCGGACGAATACTAATTCACCCCACTGGCGAGTTGACCATGGGCGAGCCTTGATGGGCGAGCTGACCATGGCAACAAGTTCTAATTTTACAATTTTCTTTACGAAAATGAGAATAATACCTTTTTGGAATTATTATTTATTTATATGATTTAAATTCATAAATGTGTTTCCTTAAAGGTATTTTTAGTTATAAATATGATTTTGAGACTTTAGGCCCCTAGTTTCATGCATTCTTATGAGTTATGAGGCTGATGGACCCTCCAAGTCATCAGCGGTCTCGAGGTCACTTGGCAAATGGACCCCAAGGACCACTCATAGATTGTGGCCATAGATCTACTGTATCCCTATTGGGAAAATTATTCCGTTCTCGCAAGGGGGAGGGGGAACGATGATAGTATGATTTATTTATAGGGTGATGCCTAGTCTCAACTTGATGATTTCTGAGAGTATTTGTTGAATCCTTTTCATTGTTTATTATATGATATTGTGACTGTTTAGTAAATGATTTGATTTTCACAAATTATATTACAATATCCATTGTTTTTCCCTATTGGGTTTATTGTTGAGAGAAATATATTAAGTAAAGAATATGGTTTGGTATAATGCAGTATACACTTTCCTTACTGAGCACGTTATCGCTCACCCCTTAATTTCCACTCCACAGATTATTGATCTTGGGTTAAGAGAATTACCTTCCAGAGAGTATCGACTGCTAGCGGATATTCGATATCGAAGGTATATTATTTCTTTTATGTATATTCAGAAAAAAAAATTGTACAGTACTACTTTAAATAGAAGGGAATGTATATACATCTTAGGGTATAGATGTAACAAGTACGAATAATAATAAGAGTTCTAATTCTTATTCAAAATGTTAAGAGTTATCAAGCATCACAGACAGCCCAACCGGTAAGTAAGTGGAGTTTATAAGTAAATATTATGTTATATAATGGATTTGGGATGTTACATGAAAACACAAACATTTCATTATAATTGGCATAGTTTCAAATCTCATTGATTAATAACTATACTTAAATCGATTAAAAAAAACTATACTTAAATTATTATTTGTACAATTACATGTAAACAAAATATTTATTGAAACCGAACATGATTTCTAAGCTCTAAGTCTCCTAATATAGGTAAATTTCATGACAAAAAATATAATATTTAGGTTTTTTTATTGTTTAGACAAACCCATTTTATTAATCAAATTAATACTATGCCACATCTTTAACTTAATGAAAGATAAAAAGTTATTATAAAAATATATTTATATTCAAAATTCAATATATACCAAACAATATATTTAATTCACAAATTAATTTGAATAAAATATAAAATAAATAATTCAAATCCAATAATTATTTTTTAATATACTAAATAACAACTAACTAAATTAAAGGAGTATAAATTTAGCTTATCAAATTATCCAAATCTTGCACTATTTCCTAATATTAATAACGGCCTCTCTTCTACATTGTTAGCAGCTTTTACTTTGATATTTTGCTTCCCGTTAATACCGCGCCACAGCCACACCAAATTTTTATTGGCCTAACGGCCCTAACCTAAACCGACATAACCATTCTAGCCGCGTGCCAGTATAAATTCTCGTAAACGAGTCATTCTACCGTTAAACTAAACCTAATTTGCAAGCCAAGAGTTTCTCGGTGAAACAGAACTGAAGAAAGATGAAAAAGCTAAATTCGGTAAAGACGAAGGGCGCCATTGCAAATACTAGTATTATATTTGAATCAACAATATCGAGTTTTATATTAGAACAGCTCGCTTGGCACCACTGTCTTTTGGCGCTAAGTTCCATGATTCAAACATCTCAACGACGAAGGAAGTCAAATCACGTTCTGCAGATTGTCGTCGATCATTCCCATCTCCGATAATGGCGTCTGGTTCGCCGCGATCACGCATCGATCAGGTTTCTCCTAAATCCTATCTTTCTTTCTTTCTTTTTTTCAAAACCCTAAATTTATCTCCCTATGTTTATTTCATTTTACTCTCGAAATCAAATTCGATTTTGAATTTAAGTTTGGACTATATTGTTTTTCTGTCCCTTCTTTATCGATTTTTTTTAATCACAAACGAGGAAGGAATTTGTTTCCGACCTAATGCTGGATTATGCGAAATTGATGTTTCAAAGAAAACCCAGCCCTAGAAAGTTTTGTAAAGAAGAGAAAGGCTTCAAATGGTTTTTATTTTGTTATATTGGTTATGCTTTTTTTCTTCGAAGAAGAGGAAATCCTCATCATCCGGTTTGAAAACTGGAGATTTGAAAAGAAAGCATAAACAACGGTGGTAGGCTTTCCTAGTGACAAATGCACTTTGGGCAATTACCTAAGAACTTCACAAGATAATGAAATCGTGCACCTTTCATGCACAACTCGTGGGCTGGATCCTGTTAAAAGAAACTTGGCATCGGAAATTGATAAATCTTCCTAAAACGAAAACGAGTTGTCCTTTTTATTGGCAGAATCGAAGTCTCAGAGTTCTGAAACATTTAAAGTGACTCATAAGGGAATATCTCTGGGTTCGTCCCAGGCAGGAAATGTTGCCTTTGGAAATCCTGCTGAGGGTGATGTTCAAGTCAGGGAATTTTCAGAACTAAAACAGTTTGCTACTGGTTTTGTCTTTTCATTGTACGTAATGCTGTTGTGTCTCGTTTATTTCCAAGAACTGCCACGTTGTTTTTTAGCCTTTTCCAGTATTATAATTGTACCCTTTTCTTCAACTCTGCAAAAGAAAGAAACGTTTTATTGTTAGTTCTAATTGTGTCCATATGCAGTGAAGTTCAACCAAATTTAGGTTCACCATCACAGTTGACAGTTGGAGATGGGGCTCTTTGGAGCCGTTTCTGGCTAAAGGTTGAATGGAGGAAGCTGTGTCCAAATCTTAGAGCAGTTGGAGATGCCCTTGTTCTTGCCTTTGGTTTACAGTTACTGCAAGTTTTGATGGAAATGAATAGCTTGCATGTGGTGAAGAGTTGAGGAGTCCTATGTTCCGCAAGATTTTTAATTCGGGGGCATCTTCTGATTTCCAATGCCTTTGATTACAGGTTAAGGAGATGTATCCCAGGGAAGGTAGGATTGGTTGGGTGTGCTGTTTGGATGGAATTATGCGTTAAGAAGCCTTCAACTTTTCTCATGTCATCATCTGGAAGAAGTGTTATGGATGGAGATAGTTGTAATGCAATAAATGCTTCAAAAAAATAAGAACGCTGTTGAGCCACTGTTGTAGTTTTAATTGTATTTATGATGAAGTAGCATCAGTATGTTATGTTGGCTTAAGCCACATGTTCAAGCATATAACAGGTGATCTGCAAAGAACAATAGCTTGTAATTTGTAATGTGATTGTTATTTGTTGTCCTGGTACTGCTGCAGGGTGGAGGTTGCTGAGCTTGGTTCTTTAATGGCTGGCCTTTGCAGTCCCAGTGAGATAGAAGTCAGGTTTTGGTAATGGTGTTTAACAGGTATTTTGCATGATCATTGCAAACGTATAACATGTTGCACACTGTTTGTCTTATTATCTGCTATCTTATAGATAACATGGCATCAAATCTCCTATGAATCATTCTAAGTGGTTTGAGCCTTGCTTTCCACCATTTGGTCTCATCAATTTGCTGGGTGATGTCTTATAAATTTCTTGGAATCTGCTTGCTCGATTCACTATTGGATACTCTAGGGCTGTAGTCAGCTTTGCAGGACTGTAAAAGATACATGTACTTCTTCGGTTAAGTGCTTTTTTTGGTTTGCTGGTTGGATTTTTTTGACCTGTGCTTTTAGCATTAAAAAAAATATATCCAATTTTTCCTTTGATATTTTTGGGCTGGAACCGTGCACACACTCAGGGTTTAACCTTTCCTCCCGCTTAACCTTTCAAATCATGACGCATAGAAGGCTAGATCCTTGATTACTAGTATGACCATGCTACCATCTTGGTTAGTGGTTATAGTATATTTTAATTCACTGTCTGATGGAGCCTTGCTGAAGAAATTAGTTCCATCTGGTAAACGCACAGCTATATTTCAAAAATGTTGACTAAATGACTACTCACTACTTTTGAGTACAAGGAATTAGAAAACTTTGCATCTGTTTCCTTATGCACCTAAACACTTCAGTCCATACATTTCTGACTAATGCTTTGATTTAATGTTTTTGTTGCCTTCACAGTATTTTGATCCAATTTCAGGTTTTTAAATTAACTAACTTTGTCATTTTGTCCCCTTGTAGATAAGAAAAAATTGGCAGAGATGTATGCATTTGTCATGTGGTTTTAATGATATCATAAGTTCACCAATGGGAAAAGTTGAAGAGAGAATTTAAGGGAAGTTGTAACAGATTCAAATGCACCAAGGCATTTCCTGGCCCTGTTATCATACGAGCGATGCTATATTGGATTGCCATTCTAAACAATTTCATTCAATTTTAACTTTTAACTACTTGGTTGATAGCTACAGTTAGTGGATCAGAATGGTTTACATTACCTCTGTAGCTTTGAATGAAATGTTTATTGGCATGTATCATCTGAGGATTTTTCTATTTTCACCAAATTTTATCTTGCTGTTAATTTGCATGTTCTAGTGTGCTGTTTCCCTTGATACAAACTTTGAGGCGCGGAATGAATTGAAGGTGCTATTTCCCTTGGGCTGTTACTTCAACCAACCAAATTAATGTGATGGTGCTGCTTTGCCGTCAGGTAAGACTGCATTCCTTTTCTTATATTTCTGGTTATAGTTGAGTAACATCAAAGTCTAAGTCGTCGTAATACTTAATGGTCAAGAAAGCTGTTAGTTAAAATGTCTGAATAATACCTTATCAAACTGGCGCTTCTAAGTTTTTGCCAAATATGGTTTCGTTGTTGCATCCATGATTCTTTGTATATGTGTGTGTGGGTGTGTGTGTGTAAATTTGAGTCATGATTCTTCTTTACACATGGTTCTTCACTAGCTGTGGTAACAATACTTTTCCCTTTTGATAATTTGGTGGTTTATTTTTTCAAAGTACAGGCTTCCAGTCAGTGATTTTCAGGATTCACGAGAGTGAAACCTGCTCCAATCCACCCCCACCTTCTTTATTACTTCATTCAACATTCCTGAGGGTTGCATGGTTCATCATTTGGGCAAATGTACTTTTGGAAAGCCTTGATTGTTTCCAGGAACCTAAGTGGCCTCTCTTCTTTTTTCCTCAAGAATTTACCATCATTCAAATATTAATGACAAATATCATTACCATTGAATTGTCTTTTCATTTGGTTATTTGTTATCAGTACCTTCTGAAGAGATTTTCATCATGTGATAGAACTCTAAAAGATTTTCCAACAAACAATTGTGATACAAAAAGTAACACGATTTTATTCATTATCAAGTACATTATCATTGTTCATAACAAAAGTGAAATAGATAGATTGTGGATAACTAAACTCATGGGTTTAAGGTATATGGTAGTCTACTAAATACGGCTTTAAGCTGTTCAAATGCACACTATTTTTAAGTTTATATGAGACTAGTCTTCAGGCTTTTACTTAGGGACCCAAACAATGTGATCCTGAGGAAGGAAATGGCAGATGGGAATGGTTCCTGGCTTAACTTTAAGGACTTGGAAAGCCAAGTGCTTTGGGTTCCATGCTGATGTATCTGTGTGGCAGATTGCTACTGCTTTGGCTTTCGACCCATCAGCTCCCTCCAGAGGAACCGTGTAAGCCCTTGTCGTTTCTGATTTGTGGCAATAGAAGACAGCATATGCATAATTCTGCTTATGGCACACTACAGATTTCTCACCTTTCATCTTCTGCACTCCAGCTGCTATTGTGTACTTTTGCATTGGGGTTTGTTTTTCCACCTCTGTAGAGATTGCCTGAGGATTTCTCCCAAGCCTGGTTCTACAAAAGTCAATCATTGACTCTAGTGAAGTTGCACAATATTTGTCCTCTCCTTGAATCTGCGGCTGTTCGCATTCCTTGATTGTGTTCTCCATCATCTTAGCTCCCACTGATCCAGGTTTCACTGAAAACTTGTTCAAAATTTCTGGCAACTTGTCAGATGAAAACGGTGTTCTTTGGGCAATTTGGCGAGGTAAGAAAGTTGATGTCTCTGTACTTTCAGTGAAATGCAGGGTCATTGTTGCTGTGGGATGCATATCCTTTTCCAGAAAGAAAAGAGCTACATTTGGATCATCATGGACTTGAGTCTCGGTGGCTGCATAGTTGTAAAGGAAGGGTGATACATTAACGTGTGTCGGCTTTCCCTTTGGTCCTGTGTTTACAGATACTCCACCTTTGCCTCCAACGTTCACATGGGTGCCATTCCCTGGCTTTCCTTTCCCTGAGTTCACATTTACTCCACCATTTCCAACGTTCACTGATGTACCCCCTGGCTTTCCTTTCCCAGTGTTGACGTTTACACCACCATCCCCTCTGTCAATGAAGGGGTTTCCTATATCGACAGATGTACTTTTGTCCTCCTTCAAGTCTGCAAATAACCAACATGTAGTAGAGAGCTTAGATGATTGTCCTCCATCAGTCAACATATTTTTTTCATGTAAGTTGATACATGTATGACACGTTCTATTCTTTTTTCCTAAAATAAATTGCAAAACATAGCATGTTTTACTCAATTCTCTTTTGATAACTTGCAAATATAAAACATATTTTAGCACTTCACATTAACTTCTTGGCTGCACAGTGTGTTTTCTATTTGCTATCAGTTAATTTTATAGGGAAACCAAGATGTGATCTACAGTCTTCACTTTGCTGAACCTCTCAAGCTATAGTTTTTCTCTTAAACCATGGTATTGAGAGCATAAACCTAATACAATTCCTTCTTTTTCTTGGTGAAAAAAAAAATGATACAAGGAAAAATGGAATCTTTGGGTGTTAGGCCCTCACCAGGATGTAGAGTAACTTTGACAGCCTTTGGCATTGGAGTATTTGGCAGCACATAGTTCCAATATTCCTCGGGTGACAAAGCAGCATGGCTTGCCACCACCACAAGCTGCAACAACAAAAGTTCAGGTAAAATCCATTCGTCTCTGCACTCAACAATAAGTAATCACATTCAAATCTGCTACAAATGGAAAAACTTACAGCTAGAAAAGCAAGAACCGGGGTGAGATGAAACTCCATCTAGAACCGAGTGTTTATGCTATAGAAAGAAAGGGCAAGACAAAGTGACTCTGAAAGTTAGGGTTGCTGTGCGTGGAAAGTAGAGCACGTATGCTCCACATTTATAATGAGTAGTGTACTAGGACAAACTCTAGAGAACAACACTTAACAATATTTTTCTTCCGCAATAATGTCTCCAACTGCTACTGGTTCACTTAAATGCTGTTTGTGTCGTATGGGCTTAGTTGGATAGGTATCGAGGGAGACGAGAGGGGGTGTATTCAAATTGCATACGCCAGACATAATTGATGAGATTAACATTCTCAATTAAGGGTGTTCATTCGTTTAATTCGATTAATTTCAAACTGAATTAACCGAAATCGAATTAATTAAATTATGAAATTTTACTTTCGTTAATCGAACTGAAATATATATTTTCGAATTAACTAAACCGAAATATAGTTCAGTTAATTAACTGAATTAACCAAAATTTTCACAAATTTCTCATTTCACCAAACAAAATCACATATATATAATATATAAATATATATTATATATAAATACGATATGTATTATATATAAATAAATAATTTAATATATATAAATAAATAATTCAGTATATATATTATATATAAATAAATAAATATATTAATATATATCATTAATTCGATTAACCGAAATAAATTCGGTTTTCGAACCGAATTAACCTTTAACCGAATTTTTCTCATTATCATTTTCGTTAATCAATCGAATTTAATTCGGTGATCGATCGATTAACAGAATTAAATTCGATCGTTCGGTTAACCGAATTATTTTCATATTTTGAACACCCTTATTCTCAACAAGAGCATGTGTTCAGTTTTAAATTGAAATAAAAAATAATTTAAAAATATATGATAATATTTTTAATTTAATTGTAAAACTAAAAATTTTATAATAACGTATTCTTTTTTTGTAACGAACACAAATAATACTTCTTAATAAAAATAATTATTATGTAAAATGACATTAATAGCCGGCATAAATTTAGTTTTCGAGTCAAGTCTCTTTTTTACACTCACGTTTCGGTGTGATTGCCTGATTGGATCACATTTTGTGATCCAATTGTATCGATGCTAAGGAGGTCTTTCAGTTGCGTCACAACTCACACCCTCTGTTGTAGGGATGGCAATGGGTACCCTATAAACGGGTACCCGATGCTACCCGACCCGTTTAAGTAGGATTTGGGTAGTGTAAAATCGGGTTTGGGTAGAGTTCGGGTAGTGAAATTACTACCCGTCACGGGTTAGGGTAGGGTTCGGATAGTTATCTTAGGGTATCCGTTACCCGAACCCGATTATAAATAATAATTAATTAATACAATACTTATATTTTTATATATCAATTATTTATTATTAATATTTTATTTAATTAAATTAAATCATTATATATTATAATTATGATTTTTAACTTTAATTTATTTTTATGAGTTAAATTAAATTTATTAATATAATGTTTTAATTAAGTTATTCTAAAATTAATTTTAATTTTAAATTTAAAAATTAAACTTTGACTTAATAAACGAGTAGTTAAACGGGTATTTATATTTTATAAGATTAAGATTCAGGTAGCATAAATAAAAATAATCGGGTAGTTAATCGGATTAAGATATTATTAAAGTTAATCGGGTTCGGATTCGGATATCTCAAATCTAGCGGATACCCAACCCGTTTACATCCCTACTCTGTTGTGCGCTAGATCTTTACAAGTTCGGTGCAAATTTTCAATCTCACCAGGCATTTATGCCCCTTTTATTGTCTTTGACAATGAGTACAGTTTTTCCTTTTTTCATATTTTTAAATTAATAATTTTCAAATAATTTGGTTAAAATAATGTAAAATAAATGAATTTTAGTATATAATTAATATAATAAATAAATTTTGTTATTATAAGATAAAGTAATAAACAAACCTAATTATTATATAATTAATTAATAAATTTAACTAAAATAGATAATTATATAAATAAATTATAAAATAAAGAGAAAATATTATTTGATATAATATTATCAGTTTTAGTAATTTTTAATTTATTAATTATATTTTTTGATGTAAAATAAATTTAATATTTTTATTATAATTTTTTAAATATAAAATAAATATTATAAATTTCATTGCATATAAAATTTAATCCTATGTCCACAATTATCATTTACTCTTTTCACTCTATTTCATTTCACTAACATTATTGCATTTGCATCTAAATACATATCTTGCCACTAATTTGTTTGGTACATAAGAGCAATTGCCTTCTTATATTAAGCAAAGTCTATACCGACAAACACCAATAGAATCATCCAGCAAAAGCTTCTCTAATCGTACAGGTGGTTGAGACAGATTAATTAAACCAGAAGTAGATCTTGCTTCTGCATCCGCATTGACCTCGATAAACCTCTCAGCAGGCTTGGGCCATGCTATATCTCGTCTCTGTTTTTCCTGAACAGCAAAACCTTCTACATGATATCTTTTAATATTGTCTACAAACTACAAAATCCTCTAATATCCATCCACGCGAAAAGCAAACTACTCTTCAAAGATGAATTTATTCCGCCAAGTCCGCAAATGCCAGCAAACTACAACAAACATGGTTCGCCAGTCAACTAAACTGGTGGCTGCATGTAACTGTTTATTATGGTTAAACAAAAGCCAAACGGTTAGAGCCAGGCTTATTAAAGACAATGAGATCAGAACGAGTAAACCACTTGTTCGGAGCAGCTGTGAAGTAGGGCAATCCCGCAACACTTGTTGGGCAGTCTCCGAGCTACAACCACATCTCGAATGTAAGGTATTTCCCACCAATTTTCTTTTAAAACAATTCTCTTTTGTTAACAAGCGATCATGTGCAAGTAGCCAAGAAAAAAAATCTAATTCTTGGCAAAACATCCAGCCTCTAAATTTTACTTCAACGAAAGCTAGATTGAATATTGCCTAAAATGAGAGAATATGTTGATTTGACTGTGAAATTTGCTAAAGCTAAAGTAGCCCAGTAAATTTCATCTTTCTCCTTTAATGTGTGTGAAACCTATGCCCTAGGAACATTCTACTTTGAAAGTTCGTGATCTGTATCTTGGTGATGGTAATCCGGACTGGACAAAAATGCAAATTATCTCAAGGGAGGTTATCAATCAAGGGTGCTATCCCATCGTTACAGTACCCATTTCACTTACGATAATTAATCTTCCACAGCTATTTTCAATTTTATAATACTTAATCTCACTTCCATCCAAACTAATTCGTATTAAAAATACGATTTAAATAATTTAATAATATATTATCTAATCTAGAATCTTTCTTTCTTTTTTGTCTTACATTAGAGACATGTATGTAACTTTAGATTTTACTATACTTTTTTTACTCATATTTAATGTTATTGGCTTCATATCATTAATGATAAACATTCATCCTTTATGTGGTTTGGTGTGGTGGATGTTTGAGAGCCTTAAAAGCATTCGCTTTCCATCTTGGGTTTGCTTTCCATCCCACATCAGTTGCATATGAGTGTGGTGTGTGAGTTTATAAGAAGCTCCGCACTTAACAAAATCTCTATGATTTTAGTCAGTAGCGTGTTCTTTCCCTGAGAAAAAAAATGATAATTTTGTCTCTTAGATTTTATTTTTACTTGGGAGAATGATGTGTGATAACTCAATAATATTTGTATTGTGTTTTTTTTTTGTCAAAATTTACTTCTAATTTTTATTAAATTTTTTTAGATTTTTTTTATTTAAAAAAATTTGATACACATTTATGTTGGTTTTGACATATACAACGTAGACCTGTTGTTTCTCCAATTAGAAGAGTAGAGGCTATGAATGATGAAAAAATAGGCAAGACTAAAGGAAGATCTAAAAAGACTTAGAAAGAAGTATTTTAAAAAGATATGGAGGTATTAGAGTTTGAAAAATGCATTGCCTTAATGGAAATGTGTAGAGGAGGAGAATTCATATGGTGATTTCAAATATTGGTTCATCTAGCTTACCGAATTTATTAAGATAAAGGCTCTGATGATGATAACAAAAATGTGATATACAAAAAGTTAAAAATTCAATTATAAAATATAGTCTTCCGATGCAATGGACTGATTTCCATCAACATTTAAATCAAACCTTAAATCACAAGTCCAAGTCCAAGTTCAACTCAACTTTAGATTTTATAGAATTTTATATATAATATATGTGTGTGAGAATATATTAATTTTCACACATGTAGTCATTGAAAATTTAAGTGCTTCAATAACGTTGTTAATTACTTTACCTTTTAATAAATATCAAATGTGAGATCGAGTTTAGTTTGTTGTTATTATTTGAGTTATTGATTCATAAAGCGTAATATGTTAATTATGACTGTAACTTTGAATGAGGATGCACTTTTTAAAAAAAATCAAAAAAAGAAAATTGTGTTGAGCTCCATTGAAAATTGGGTTGAGCTCTATTCCGTTTTAAGGTGAAAACATATTAAGTGATTAAAAAAATTATTTTCATCGTTTAAAAAAAAATAAAAGATGAAAACACAAACATTTCATTATAATTGGCGTAGTTTCAAATCTCATTCATTAATAACTATACTTAAATCGATTAAATAAAACTATACTTAAATTATTATTTGTACAATTACATGTAAACAAAATATTTATTGAAACCGAACATGATTTCGAAGCTCTAAGTCTCCTAAAATAGGTAAATTTCATGACAAAAAATCTAATATTTAGGTTTTTTTATTGTTTAGACAAACCCATTTTATTAATCAATTAATACTATGCCACATCTTTAATTTAATGAAAGATAAAAAGTTATTATAAAAATATATTTATATTCAAAATTCAATATATACCAAACAATATATTTAATTCACAAATTAATTTGAATAAAATATAAAATAAATAATTCATATCCAATATTTATTTTTTAATATACTAAATAACAACTAACTAAATTAAAGGAGTATAAATTTAGCTTATCAAATTATCCAAATCTTGCACTATTTCCTAATATTAATAACGGCCTCTCTTCTACTTTGTTAACAGCATTTACTTTGATATTTTGCTTCCTGTTAATACCGCTCCACAGCCACACCAAATTTTTATTGGCAACCGACATAACCATGCTAGCCGCGAACCAGTATAAATCCTCGTAAACGAGTCATTCTACCGTTAAACTAAACCTAATTTGCAAGCCAAGAGTTTCTCGGTGAAAGCAGAACTGAAGAAAGATGAAAAAACTAAATTCGGTAAAGACGAAGGGCACCATTGCAAATACTAGTATTATATTTGAATCAACAATATCGAGTTTTATATTAGAACAGCTCGCTTGGCACCACTGTCTTTTGGCGCTAACTTCCATGATTCAAACATCTCAATGACGAAGGAAGACAAATCACGTTCTGCAGATTGTCGTCGATCATTCCCATCTCCGATAATGGCGTCTGGTTCGTCTCGATCTCGCATCGATCAGGTTTCTCCTAAATCTTATCTTTCTTTCTTTCTTTTTTTTTTTCAAAACCCTAAATTTATCTCCCTATGTTTATTTCATTTTACTCTCGAAATCAAATTCGATTTTGAATTTAAGTTTGGACTATGTTGTTTTTCTGTCCCTTCTTTATCGATTTTTTTTAATCACAAACGAGGCAGGAATTTGTTTCCGACCTAATGCTGGATTATGCTGTAGGAAAATTCATACAAATAAACATACTCAGAATTTTATCTTTAATTATCAAGAGAAGAGTAATACGGAAGTATACCTGAATCCATTAGAATTGATTTTTTGGGGTCAATGATGGGATTTGATTGTGAAAATTATGTTATGTTTAGATTGGGGACCATAACCTATTTATATTTGAAGTATATTTTATTTTATTTTGGCCTATCATGAAAATAAAATAAAATATTATATCTCTATACATTGCAAAGTTCATACTAATTGAGATGTCCTAAAGTCCAATAACTTAAACTTTATTTGATCATTTTTAAGTGGACTAAACACATTAAATAGCGTGTAATGTACTATTAATTGATATATATAAGCCCACTTAAAGAATTTCCCAACAATCTCCCACTTGGGCCACATATGTCACATGATAATTGTACATTTTAAAATTTTTTAAGAGCTCTAAACTTGCTATCTTCACAAGGAAGCATCTTTAAACAATTTGGTCCATCAATTATATTAACATAGGATCAAAGCGATCTTCATTATATATATTCCGTAACTAGACCCATCAATGGTCACATATATTAATATAATCAACGACATAGATCAAGTATTGATGTGTAGCATGAAAATTACATGTAACGTGATCCCTTAAATATGCATATTTCCAATTGGTCTTACTTTCAAAAACTTTATGCTCAACTGCAATTTGAAAGAATAAAACTTTATTTCAAAGTTTCAATAATAACAATAATACTTTATTCTGATCAGAAAAATGTCTCATTAACAAATGAATATAAATGAAACAAACTCTCACTATACAAGCATATTATCAAAGTGAACCACACCCATAGAGCTAATGCTCATAAGACACCTTAAGTGGTACACCCTTAGTAAGTGGATCCACAATCATGGAGTTCGTATTGATATATTCAATAGATATCTGAAGACTCTGAACTCTCTCCTTAACAACAAGAAACTTGATGTCAATATGCTTTGACTTCAATGAGCTTCTGTTGTTCTTGTAGTATAATTCTACGGCTTTATTATCATAATAAATCTTCAATGGCCTCTCAATACCATCAGCAACACATAGCCCGGTGATAAAATTTCGCAACCATATTGCCTGGTTTGATGCCTTATAGCTAGCTATAAATTCTGCTTCCATAGTGGAAGAAGTTATGAGTGACTACTTTACACTCTTCCAAGATACAGCTCCTCCAGCTAACATGAAAACATAACTAGAAGTGGATCTTCTACTATCGAGGCAACCTGCAAAATCTGAGTTTGAATACCCAGCGATCTTTAAATGATCTGACCTTCGATATGTGAGCATGTAATTTTTAGTTCTTTGTAGATATCACATAACCCTATTTGTTGCTTTCGAATGATACATTCCAGGGTTACTTAAATATATGCCATGCATACCAACTATGTACGTAATGTCTGGATGCGTACAAACTTGAGCATACATGAGACTCTTTATTGTTGAAGCATAAGAAATCTTCTGCATCTTTTCCTTTTCAATATTATTTCTTGGGCATTGAAGAAATTGAATTTATCACCCTTAGCAATGGTCATATCTCCTGATGCACAATTTTTCATGTCAAATCTTCTAAGCACCTTATTGATATAAGCTTTTTGTGATAAGCCAAGTATTCCTGGAGAAAGATCTCGATGGATCTGTATGTCTAACACAAAAGATGCATTCTCAAGATCTTTCATCTCAAATTTATTTGAAAGAAATCTCTTGGTTTCATGCAATAGGCCTATATCGTTGCTTGCCAGTAGGATATCATCGATATATAACACCAGAAGAATAAACTTGCTCCTACTGATTTTGTGATAAATACATTTATCAACAGTGTTCTCCTTAAAATCGAAAGAGGTGATCACTTGATCAAATTTCCGATACCATTGATGGGATGCTTGCTTTAAACCATAGATGGATTTCTTTAATTTGCATACCAGAAGTTTTGATTCATTCGACACGAAATTTTCTAGTTACACCATATAAATTGTTTCTTCAATGTCATCATTGAGAAACGCTGTCTTTACATCCATATGATGTAGCTCCAAGTCATAATGAGCTACAAGTTCCATGATGATTCTAACCATAATGATTCTAAAAGAGTCTTTCAATGAAACCGGAGAGAAAGTCTCTTTATAATTAATGCTTTCCTTTTGAGTGAAACCTTTGGCAACTAGACGTGCTTTATATCTTTCGATATTGCCTTTAAAATCCCGCTTGGTTTTGAAAATCCATTTACACCCAATCGGTTTCGCTCCTTTAGGTAATTCAATAAGATCCCAAACGTCATTATCCTTTATTGATTTCATCTCATCTTTCATGGCCTCAATCCATTTATGAGAGTGAACACTTTTTTTGGATTCAGTAAAATATTTTGGATCATCTTCTAGTCCTATATCAAACTCATGTTCTTGGAGATATACAATATAATCATCTAGAATCGCTGATCTCCTTTCTCTTGAGGATCTCCTTAATGGCACTTCCAATTGAGATTGTTGTTGCCCTTCAATATGAGTAGGATGTAACCCAGGAGTGTCTTGATAGTTCGGATTTGCCTCTTGAACAATGTCAGACATAATTGTTTGATCACTTTCAATTGCAACTATAAGAACTGTAATATGTTCTTCCTCAAAGACAAAGTTCCTGAGTTTGGCACCCTCATCATATTCAACATCCTCAATAAACTTTGCATTCCTCATTTCAAAAAAGGATCTATTTGAGGGATTATAAAACTTGAAACCCTTTGATCTTTCTAAGTATCCAACAAAGTAGCAGCTTATTGTTCTTGAGTCCAATTTCCTTTCATTAGGCTTGTACGACCTAATCTCAGCTGGACAACTCCAAATATGTAAACGCGTAATACTAGGCTTCTTTCCTGTCCATAATTCATATGGGGTTTTAGCTACTACTTTGCTTGGGACTCAATTAAGAATGTACTTGGACGTTGTTCACCTGATCCGTCATATCTACCGTAATATTCACCGTCATGGTCAGATTTAACGGCTTTAATTTTCCTACCAAGTTGATTTTCAACTTTAGTTTTATAGGTTTTGAAAACATCCAATGCCTGAGACTTCTCATGAATCAAGAATAGGTACCCATAACGAGAATAATCGTATATGAAAGTAACAAAATACTGTTGACTATTCCAAGAAGCTGTAGGAAATGGACCACAAATATTAGTATGAATTAAATCCAAGACATTTAAACTCCTATTAGCACTAGTTTTCTTGATATTTGTTTATTTTCCCTTAATACACTCAACACAGATTTTGAAATCTGAAAAATCAAAGGAATCAAGAATTTCTTCTGACACAAGCCTCTTTATTCTTTGTTCTGAAATATGTGCTAAACGCTTGTGTCATAACATGGAAGAATTCTCATTAATTAATTTGCATTTTGTACCATAATTATTTATATGCAAGGATTCATTAATGTGTGAGACATAAAGATCTAATTTATATAGATTATCAACTAAAGAACTTGTGCCAATAAGATTTGAATACTGAAAAAGACTAAATTCTCCATTTTCAAATGAACAAGAATATCCTGATTTGTCCAATTAAGAAACAGAAATCAAATTCCGTCTAAATGACGGTACATAAAACGTCTCTTTTAAATCTAAGTAGCAACCAGATTCTAACTTTAATCTAAATAGACAAATAGCCTCAACAGGAGCTCTTTCACCATTTCCTACATAGATGAATCTTTTAGCATCTTCTGCTCTTTAGACAACTCTGTATGGTCACACTTATATGAGTAGTTGCACCCATGTCTATCCATAAAGTGTGATTGGGTACTAAAGCCAAATTAACTTCAGAACAAACAAAGTTGAGAAGTTTACCCGTTTTGGCAAGCCATTTAGCATACTTGGAACAATCCTTCTTCACATGACCACCTTTACGACAAAAGAAACAAGTGATCACCTTATCTTGTTTCTATTGCCCCTTAGTCTGTGAAGTTTCAGTATTTGCAGTGCCTTTTCCTATGTTCCTTTTTCTTTTTCTGTTGGTAGCATTGTTGTTGGAAAAAGATGTTAAGTGAGCACTTTCTTTTTTTTGTTTCAGCCTTTCTTCCTCTTACACACACTAAGCAATGAGCTCATTAAGAGTCCATTTCTCCTTTTAAGTGTTATAACATATTTTAAAAGGACTGAATTATGTAGGAAGAGATATTAAGACTAAGTGCATGTAACGACCCTTTATATCGAAAATACGAACCAAATTTTTTCCTTTTTCACTTACATGATTGGGCTGTACGTAGTGTCACAAATCAATTATTTAGCTAACTTTATATTAGCTAAGTCAATATCCTTTAATTACCTTAGGTCCCAATCAAATTCGCTCACTAAGCATGCATTTACAATTTCGAATCATTCTACATGACTAAATATTTCTCCACCTAAGTTGCATGCATTGTTATAAACCATAAATATATCATATACTTCCTTTAATTATGTGAGACCCGAATTTGTTACACTGTACACCATAATTGTAAATGATTGATAGTGGAAATAAATTATTTAATGGACTTAAATAAATATTGAATGTGGATTTCCACTTTCCATTTTTAATTATTGGATTTATAATTTATAATATGGTGTATAAGAGGTGGAATGAATATTAAATGATTGATTGAAGGTAAAGAATAAAGGAAGAAAAAAAATCTGAAATTTTAAAATGAAAGTGATATTTCATGGCATGAAATACAAACAAATATAATTATAAGAGATGGAAACATGAGCTAAAACCATGTAGCAAACAAAGTGGCTTTTACGCCACTTATATAGTTGCTAGTTATATTGCACGACAGAAAAGAAAATTCATGAGAGTCAAATACAATTTAAATGATGTTTAGAGTAGGATGGTGTTAAAGTCTAACATGTGAAGGATTTTATTGGTTGAGGTTTAGTAAAAAAAAAAAGAAGAGGCAAATAAGTCAAGATGGTGTAGCAAGAAGGGGACAATACGCCACTCCTTTGTTGCCGTGGCTTTTGCTGTACAATTAGAGAATAGAAAAAAAAATATTGGATTAGTAGACTTTTATGGGGGTAAAGATAATATAAGAGATATGTAAGGAAGAAAAGTCAATAAAGTAACATGTGAACAAATTTAAGAGCTAAAGACTTACCAAACGGGAAGAGAAAAACAAGCATAACGTGCAGCAAAAGAGAACACACGTAAGCTTGCTGTTGTAAGATGCCATACGGCTTAATGCAAGCTGAAAGGTATTTTAGTTCAGGTTATAAAGATGACAAACGGTAACTAAATGGGAGGGAAAAGTTAATTGGAGAAAGGGTGAAGTTTATTGGCTGAAGTAGCCATCAAAGGTAGGCCAAATAAGTCAATAACGTGTAGGAAGAATGACTTGTTGTCGTTCTTTTGCTGCACTTTTCTAACGGTTTTAATGCTCTTTCAGATTTGTCTTGTAGGTGCAGTTAAATTCTTCATGGATTAATTCTCTAAAAGACAAGGAATTAACGAGGAAATGGAATAATTAGCTAGGTGACAAACCTTATTGGTTGATGGAGAAATAGAAGACTAAAGTGGATCAAACTCCAGCCAGATTTCTTCCTTTATCGATGCTACTCTGCTGCTATATAATTTTCCATTTCTCAGCCCACTCTTGCTCTATTTATTCACGTTTCTCCCGTATCATTCATCAAACATCTCATCCCTTGCTAACTAAGCGTTTATACCTTCCACATAAACCTTCCTTTCACCTTAAAATCCTGTAAGAGCCAAGAAAAGGAGGACTGACGTGGGAGGAAACAACACAAACCTTGAGCTGTGTTGGTTTGGTCCAACAAAGGTAAAGAAGTTTCAGCCAATATTTCATGTACTTAATTCTTGGTTTATGGTGATGATATGTTAAGTAGGTGATGTGTATGTATATTGCTTATCATAAAAATAGGTAGCAATTTAACATGGCTGACTTCTTGCTGGTTGGGGGCATGAGTGGCTGAACATAAGTGGCTGTTCTATGTATATGGGATGTGAGTAGATGAAACAAACAATAAATTTTGTTGATGCGTGTGTTTGTTGTGAATGGCATGAAACAAGAGTTGATTATAGAAACATGGAAATGGAAATGGAGTGTGTTGACTCATGGTTATGAGGAATGGCTACGTGATAAAAGTCATTAGAAATTAGCTGAGGTTTGACGTAGAGATGAAGAAGAAAGAAAGAAAAAAGACTAAATTATAAGGAAATAATCTAAGGAACAAATAGTCAACAATAATGGCTAAGGTGGTGTGAAACTAAGAGAGAAAGATGAAATGGATGAGTGAGGCATAAATGAGAAAGAAAATGGCTAAGTGTGGCATGGAAAGAGAGAGAAATAAAGGCTGAAATTGTGTTAATTAGTCAAGGTAAAGAAAGTCAAATATGAAGGCTAGAGAAAAGAAAAGAAATATAATTATAAACTTGACTAGAAAATATTTATATACAAGGTGAGTGTTGTGCTGCCGATTGTGGAAGAAATAAAGGAAATAAAATATTAAATTTTATTTCTTAAATGATGAAAAATTACAAGAAAGAAGGCAGCACATTTATGTGATACCTTGACTAAGAAAAATGAAACAATAACCTTAATTATCTAAGGGCCATTTGGCCATAGTGAAAAAGGAAGAAAGAATGGCATTAAGAGTAGCCATTTTTAGCTATGAGACTTACTTATATTATATTTTTGATATACATCATAGCTTAAAATAAAAAGGAAAATTAAGCTAATGAGTTGGTAAAATTATTTTGCAGCCGAGAAGTACAATTTCGGTAGACGCAATCGGGAAGCTTGGCTTCGTAAGACTAGGTAAGGGAGTAGTATGTGAAGTGAAATGCATGTCCTGTGGAGAAAAATGTTATAAAAATATTGAGAAAATGATTGGGTTTGAGACATGCATTAGTTTGATAAACTGTTTTGAATTTGGGCGAGCTAGATAGGTGATCTCTTGTTTTTAAAGAGAAATATTTTGTGGGCGACCCCCCAGTTCAACTCGGTGTGAGAGCCACAGTGGGTGATGTTAGTTCGCCACATGGGCGAATGAAAACATGCAAGCTCAATCCACTGCGATGGGCGAGCCGTAATGGGCGAGTTGATAAGGGGCGAGCCGGTTTAACTTGTGTTTTTCTTACACAAAAAATGGTGAAATTACTGGCGGTTTTTACTGTGTTTTGTAAATAGAAAATATAATACCTTTTTGGAAAACAATCATTTTAAAGAAATGATGAAATATGTGAAATATTCTCTAAGGGTTCTTTATGAGATATAAATTGATTTTTGAGACTTTAGGTCCCAAGTTTCATGCGTTACTATTCACGTGGCTGATTGACCCACCAAGTCATCAGAGGTCTCGAGGTCACCTAGTAAGTGTACCCGAGGACCACCTATAGATTATGGCCATAGATTTAGCTGTGTCCCAGTGGGGACGATTACTGGGTTCTTTCGGGAACGATGTGTTTCCTTCGGGAACAATGTGTTTCTTTCGGGAACAATGATAGCATGATTTAATTGTAAGGTGATGCCTAGTCTCAACTTACTGATTTCTGTTTACTGTTTACTATACTATATTGTAAACTGTTTAGCCAGTGATTTGAATATTAAAGACTGTTCACTATATCCACTGTTTTCCTACTGGGTATACTGTTAGGGAAAATAAATGTTTTGTGGTATATAGTTTTTATTTTATAAAGCAACATACAACTTCCTTAATGAGCACGTTGTCGCTCACCCCTTATTTTCCACTCCACAGGGTGTTGATTTTGGATTAAGAGAATTACCTTCCAGAGATTAGTGACTGCTAGAGTCAGCAGATATTTGATATCGAAGGTATATGATTTTCTTTTATATATTCAGTGAATTTGTACAGTACTACTTTGAGTAGAAGGGAATGTATATATATCTTAAGGAAATAATGTAACAATGCATATTTCCATATTGGTACGATGAAAAAGAGTACTAATTATTACTAAAGTGATTAACGGATGGTTAAGTATTACTGACAGCCCAACCGGTGAAAATAGGTAAATATAAGTAAATATTGTGTATTACTGTAGGTTCAGGATGTTACAAATTACATCCCCATACTATAAAAGTACTGAAATTAAAAGTCTGAATATAAAAGAGAATATTGTACATCACATACCTTCAAGAGTGGTACAAAAGCCTCGAAAGACTTGTTTAAACCCCGCGTACAAAGCACTTACTGCATATAATCTGGAAGGTAGAGAGGGGGGTGAGCTTATAAAGCCTAATAAGAAATATATATAAGAGACAAATACCGAATTTCTATATGCAAGTTTTCTAAAAGATTTATTAAAGTTCAAATATCGTATCTTATTCGATTTGGAAATCAAATCATGCTTATGCAATGCATCAGAAAGCATTTCATTTGAGCTGAAACATAAATAATTGAATTCCGAACATAATCCAAACATATACGTGCTTATCACATTTAGTTTCAATATGGATCGTCAAATCAAATCCTTATCTGTTTCAAAATCCAAGTATCATGCATTCAAAATTTATATACGAAGATAAACACGAAAAAACATATACATACTAAGCTGGAGACATATTAGCGACTAATAAATAATCATGCAGTTCAAATATTCCCATGAGGGAAAGTGCAAGTCGGAAAGACTTATGGCCAAAGTCCAAAGGGGGTCCACAATGAGCACTGATCAGGTGTCAACTGGGCCTTCTGTGGACTGGATCAATGTCACAAAGCTCAGAAGATAAATACCTACTGTGGATTGGATCAAGGTCACACAGTAGTCAAAACTAATATTGCAGTGACGTTAGCTAGTCATGTCTCAAAACATTATATATATATATACATATATATTTCGAAATTCAAAACAGTAATTTTTCAAGCTTTAGGAAAGTTCACAAAAGAATTAGTATATATTTCTTTGAAAGCAAATAAATCATACATACTCATAATATTTTCAAACAAATATCATCGAATAATAATTTCCATGAAAATTAATATCTCGACTAAAAGTCTCATAAGCAAATCAAAATCATAAAATTTAACCTTTTTCCAAAATAAACTTGCTAGATAATTTGCCATTTTCAAATGGTTGCTTAAGTCAAGCTTAAATCACAAAACCATTATTTTCATAAAAAATCTGACAGCATAACCACTTAAATTTCTTAAAACCCCTGCAAGAAAATGCAGTTTATAAATGTCACGACCCGAAAGCCGTGACGTGCACTTAACACTGTCACTTATACCATTTCCCAAATTTACAAACTAAATTTTTATTTTCACTTAAGGTTTTTCGTGCTAGTGTCATCGCTAAACAAGTTCCACCTTTCTCAATTTCGATTGAACTTAATGTTGTCATTTAAATGGATAACTCCTAAGACTAATCAACTTACTTCTTCAATATTTTAATATAAGATATAACCTGACCAAAAGAAAAAGATCAAAAACCTCCCCTTATATATAATCAATTTTTTCCAGTTAATTAACCTGTAAAAATATATATGTATTTCCAACATCACATCTTAACTCCACAATCCACAGTTTATATTACCATACACAACACATTCCTAGAATTCATTACAATCAACGTATCCATATTTTATAAGTTTCATATTTAATATACAACATTAATATCTCGAATCGCACTTGATAATCATACTAGTAATATAATAATCTAGAGCAATTCCTAAGTTACATCCCAAACATTTTCCAATGCCATGTATTGTGCATTACCTAATGTTTATGCATCACAACCAACATGATGTGCAAAATTTCATATACCTCAAAGGAAATAAAAACAACACTCAGAGGGCTTAAGCAAGTACCACTACTAGGTACAATCCCCGAGGGCCACACGAAACTCCAAGCATGACTTTAGCTTGTGTGATCTGTGATGATGTTAGAAAGAGGTGAGCAAACGACGGCTCAGTAAGTAGATTAAGTAAATGCATGTTAGACTCATATCGATCTACATGCAAGTGTAGAAAAATAACGCTGAAGTGACGTGTATGCATGGTATTCAATCACGATCTTAAATCAAAACACTTTCGCCATGCACTTCAGTTCAAAACACTCTTTATGGACTTTATTTAAACCAAATTCACTACGCATTTTGATTAAATCAATTCACTATGTATTTCGGTTAAATTTAAAACACTATACATTTCGATAAATCAATCACTATGTAAATCACTATGCACTTCGATAAAGCCAACACATTATGTACTTTGCGAAAAATCAAAGACTATGTACTTTGATAAATCAATTATTGTGCATTCGTTCGAAATCAATAACTATGCATATTGATAAATCAATTTTTGTGCATTCATTTAAAATCAATAACTAAGCATTTTTATAAATTAATTAGTTTACAAAACGATAATCAATAAACATAGACGTATAGCCTTGATTCACTGAAAACGATTTAAAAAACGATCACTTATCACTTTAGGCGTAAGCCTTAAATTTCTTAAAACGATTTCAAATTAATTACTTTTCACTTTAGACATAGGCCTCAATTCATTGAAAATAATTTCCAATCGATCACTTTTCACTTTAGGCGTAAGCCTCAATTCAAAGAAATCGATATCAATAATAAGACAGTGGTATGTAGAGCTTAGGCAATAATTTTTAATCACTGATACGATAACGATAACGATGTCCATCCTAGCTAGTGACGGAATGGTGTCGCAAGCAACACAAAATCTATGACCATAGAACGATACTCCAGTCTCGCTGATCAGTCGAGAGCTGGAACTTGCTTGCTGGTTTTCTAGACAAGTAATAATCTACCTAGAGCACTAGGCTCAATAGGCACTATATAATAGTCTAGAGCACAAAACTCGATAGACGGGCAATTAGGCCTAGAGCTAAGCTTGATAGGCTAAAAATGACCCGAAGGTTGTAGGATATGCTTGTACTCAAAAACAGTTCGAAAACAATTTCCTTGTGTAGCACTTGGCTTCCATGAATTTCAAAACATTTATTAAACCAAATTTTGAGTTTCAAATATGCGGAAGTTTTCGATTTATTTCAAAGGTCAGTTCAAACCAAGACTTTACAATTTAAAACATGATGCAAGTCGTTAAAATATAGACCTTAAATAGCTCATCTCAAAACATGCAATATGTAAATGCACATATGCATCAATTCACTTAATTTAACATGCACGCATGACCGACCACAATACATAAGGCAAAAAATGAGTTTTAATCTAGCTTAAGCATAAACCAAATGTGTAAACCAACTATAC
This sequence comes from Heritiera littoralis, assembly GCA_031772115.1. Classification (NCBI taxonomy): domain Eukaryota; kingdom Viridiplantae; phylum Streptophyta; class Magnoliopsida; order Malvales; family Malvaceae; genus Heritiera; species Heritiera littoralis. The sequence continues at coordinate 2,338,836 of JAPDPK010000003.1, forward strand.
CTTATTGTCCAATCATAACGTTTGTATTTTCTTAACGTAAGAATAAACTAAAGTATTTATCAAATTTAAAATCATTCTTATGAGATGGTGCTAACATACTTTACTTAACCTACTTACCTCGAGGCTTAACAATTATCTTCTTCAAGCCTCAAAATCGATACTAAGTCTTCTACTTCAGTCCAAGCCACTACAAACCAATCAAATCACATAACCCGTCACACTTATCCACATGTTAAAGCACATATCTTAATGCCAAAACCATATAAATTCATTTCTATGCTAATAATTTAAATCTTTATTATCTTTAAGATCTCTATATTTTTATATATAAAAATATTTGTTTATATATATGTTTAGAGATGAGTTTATCCATCTTTTTATTCGAAAACATACGTAAATCTTAATCAAGTTACTTTTCCTTACCCTTGAAGAATTTTCCTTAACCAAGGTTTGTATCGCTCCTTGCCTCCAAGCGTCCAAACCAAAACCTACACCATAGATTTATTTCCTCCTTCAATATCGTACCAATAATATTTAAACATCTATAGGTATACATACATATATATATATATACATGTATATACATTTGCATGAAAGCATTTATGCTTAATCAAATTCTATATTTCTTTCCTCATCAAGCTCATGAGATATATATTCACATTAATCTATCCTTAACGCAGTCTCTTAGTACGTTTATATGTATATATGTAAATAATATTGCATTAATCCATCCTCATTTCATACTTTTAGCATATAGAGCAATATATACTTAAATGCTAAACATTAGGACTCTTTACCCTTTTTGAAGTACTACTAATATGAGATAGCACTAAGTTAGTCTTGTTTCGGCCCTTGTTCATGCCTTTCGGTTTGTCCTAGCCCATGGCCCTTCCTTCACTACCTTCATGTCTTATTTCAGTAAAATCTCTTTTCAGCCTTTCATCATTGTCACCTTCAACAACCTTAAGTCAAGGCCCATCTCAGCAACTTCTGACTTTGTTTGACGTCATTGCTCAACTCTTAAATTAGTTTCTTTTTAGCCCATGGAGACCATTGTTGCAACCCCATTTCAACAACTTCTTAACCCTATTTCGGTTTTCCATTTTTATACCAAAACTTAGCTTTCAAACGCCATATTCCCAGCTTGAAAATGCCACACAACAACCACCAATCACAGACTAAAACTCAATTGAAATTAGCCCAACAAATCTTATTTTCAAATACTAGAACCAGCCCTTATTCAAACCAGAACATTAGCTTATAACCAGCCTTAATAGCTCCTATTCTGCCTTCTCAACACTGCCCTAAATAGCCACCGTTTCCCTTATTTTTCAAGCCTTGCATAGCCCCGAAAATACCCAAGGATGCCTTGCATTTTCACGCTTGAAATAGGTCTTCATAACTCCCAGTTTTCAGTCACCAAACAACAACCAAGATGGCCTTACTTCAGTTACTACCCGAAAGCCCATAACAACTCAGTTTCAGCTCCAAACAACCTTGTATTTTCCCTGTACACATCCCTTATACAGCAGCTCAAACACTATCCTCTTCAGTCACGTTAACGGTCCATCGTCTACCCTATTTTAAACCTTCATTTTTAGCACTTAAGGGTTAATTGATTAGCCATATTCGGTGCTCTAAGGCAAGTCCCAGACTTGTGTATAAAGCCTTTACAATGGCCCTGTTCTTCCTCTTGTTTCTAGGCCTGAACTGTCTCTTCTCCAAGTTATTTCACCACTACTTCAAGATTGCTCTACCTTCCCCTGTTAAACGCGTCGCTGCTTCACTCTTTCTCTTGCCTTCAGTTTAGTTCTCCTAATTTCTTTCTTTCCTTTGTATTAAATGAGGACAAGAGAGGAAGTGTTAGGCATGGGGTTGAGTGTGCCGAGAGAGAGAGAGACAACAAGAGGGAGATGGTGAGGGTGAGTATGGTGCTCTGCCAAAATGACAGTGCACTATTTGGGTAGGTTGGAATTTTTCCCATTGACCCATTTTGATTCTTTTTTTTTATTATTATTTTTATATTCTTTCTATTAGACATATTTTATGTTCATATTTTATCTTTCAATAAAATATATATCATATATTTATATATGTTCTCTCGTGTATCTTTCTATATACTTATGTGTCAGTGTGTGTGTGTGTATATATATATTCTTATCATATATTCACATATTTACGTTTGTTTGTATATATTTATAACCATACTAATGTGTATATACAACCTTAATATATTTATAATATATATATATATATATTTACTCATTCTCTTCATATATTAATTTCCATGTACATGTATTTAATTTTCCTTGTCCTTATAAGTCTATATTTATTTGTATATTTCCAAATACATATGGTTATACATATATGTTTGCACATGTAATTTATTTATTTTATTTTATCTTATTTATTTCTTTATTTATTTTTTACTTTGTTTCCTTTAAATTGAAACAACATTCATACATCTAACCTTTGAAATTACATCTTCATACTTAGTATGCTTCAATTCCATATTAATTTATAAGTTTGGAAATTGAGAATTTGCAGTCTTCACATCCTCCCCACCTTGGAAAATTTGGTCCTCCAAATTTCTCTAAGTCGTCCAAAAGTAGGTGAGGTTACTACTCCTCCATTAAACTCTTTAGCTCACTTGTAGCTCTTTTTGAGGAGTAATGTTGCCGAAACACTTCCACCAAGGGAATTGTCTTAAACCTCAGTACCTTGTTCTTTTGTTCCAAAATCCAATATGGTGTTTCAATATGGCTTACGTCCTCCCTAATCACCAAGGCTTATACTCAATCACGTGAGAGGGATCTGGATGATATTTCTTAAGCATAAGTTTGTGGAAGATGTTGTGTACTCCCGATAGTTCTGGGGGTAGTGCTAATTGGTATGCTATGTCATCAACTCTCTCAAATATCTCGAATGACTTAATGTGCAGAGGACTCAACTTTCCTTTCTTACTAAACCTCATTATACCTTTAAATGGAGAGATCTTCTAGAAAACTCAATCCCTAACTTGAAACTTTAAGTGCCTTCTCCAATTCTCAGCATAACTCTTTTGTCTCTAAACAATCACATATTGACTTTATATTCTCAGAAACTTTCTCTAACATACTTCTTTGTTAGGGCCCTGAGTGAATTAGTAGCCTTCACAGCTAGCAAGTGTGCGGACCTTGTTAGTCCATCAACAACAACCCAGATTTCATCGTGATTTCTACGGTCTTAGGGTGTCCCATGGTGAAGCCCATAATCATGTATTCCCATTTTCAAATTGGCACATGTAAGGGATTGAGCAACCCCGCTGGTTTCTGGTGCTCAGTCTTAACTTTTTAATACACTAAGCATCTAAACACAAAGGTCGCTATATCCTTCTTTATACTAGCCCAATGGTACACTTCGCGCAAATTCTAGTACATTTTTGTATTCCTTGGGTGCATCGTGTACTTGGAATGATGTGCCTTTTCCATTATTTGTCTCTTTAGGGCCTCACTGTCTAGAATGCATATCTTGTCTTCATACATTAGTAAACCATCTCAATCGATTTATAAATATGGTACTAACCATGATGCTAGTCACTACTATAATCATTTAACTATAATCACCTCAAGATGGTTTTCACATTATACTAAATGCATTCGTCACATGTTATATCAATAAAGTCAACAATTTACATTTTGTTTCCACATTTCTTATGCACTACATAGGCTAATATGCACTCATTAGTCAATGGGAGCACACAGTGTTTATAAACATATACTTTTACATAAGCATCCTACATAGCAAGATTTACGAAATGTTGTAATTCAATATTTTTCTCAATCTTGTTACTACAACTATTATCAAAATTAACAATTCTCCATAGGCTCAATAAATCTGTCACACATCAATTAACTAGCTCTCAATAATACTTCAAGATATAAAAATCACCTTAAAATGATCATTATACTTAGTGAACACATGACACTCCTCATGCGTATCATAGAGAATGTTTTCAAGACATCACCATCATAGTGTCATAGAGTAATTGATCATAGTTTTCCCACTTAATTTACTCGATGTGTCATAATTCACTTTTCCACAAGAAAGTAATTCACCATAGACACATCACGTTCTACAATCATTGATTATGTTCGCTTATGATCAGATTTCCACTTTCTTACGGACAATTTATTTGCACCGACCATTGCATAACATCATAAAATCATACGCATTAATTCCAGTCCATCCCCACATAAGTCTTTCACTTCCTCAACAATCCACATAATAGCATAATCTTAATTCTTACCTTTGCAATACACTAATGTATATGTATACAATTACATAAGCAAATGTACTCTCAATGTTTAAGACATCACAAGCATAAATCTTACTCTCATCATCTCAATCACACCACCAAGGTGAATTCTTCATCCTTTTCTACTTCAAAAGCTATTAGAGTGGGCCAATAGCAATATCATAATAGAATGATCCGAGGTTCTTATCTCATACAATCTTAACTTTCACATTGATTTGCTATCTTCCACAACATGCACTAACAATCTCCAATTTTCATTCAAAGACCTCTTTTTATAACATGTTGTCTTCACTTCGACTCTAATAGTGAGAAATCTGAAGAGCCTTGTAGGTTCTGAATCCATGAGTTTAAAATCATAGGGTTTAATTTATTAGACTTTCAAAATTCACGTAGTTCAAATGATATATTTCCAAAGGTCGAATACTTTCCTAAGTCCATGTACATTCCAAATCATATACCTTTTAAATCATATGGTGTCTGAAATCCATACACTTTTCAAAATATACAAGATCCAGTACATTTTTCAAGTCCACAAAGAGGTTATGCAATTGTTCCTCTTAAAGCAGCACAATAAAGTCCACTTCCTGTCACACATGGTGGACAGATTTGAATAAATTTCTTGCCACTATCGTTGTTAGGCCCAAAATCCTACTGATCCACTCCAATAGACCTAATCGAACCATTCTTTATTAAAGTGCCTAATCCTTCAAAATAAAAAACTTTCGATTTTGGCACCGTTTTCTAATCCCAATAGTTTCAATACCAAATCTGGATTCTGCATTCGATCAAATCTTATACCTTTTAGGTATAATAAGTTCATTGACATAATGCGGTTCAATCCTATCTTTTGTCTCAAACCTAAGGTTTTATAGAGCAATACTTGCTAAAGGCTAAATGTACAGTTCAAACTTCAGGCCATCGTATAACCTATTTCTTAGGTCAAATAGCGCCAGGTCATTATCATTTCTATCAAACACGACTTCACATTTACGAGTTTTGACAAGTATACCACATCAATCTCTAAATTACATAGGCTAATGAGCCTCTACTGATATCACTCAAATATGTTTAGAACAAAACAAATAAACATTTATTGTTTCGTTACTTGTCAAGACAATTACAGTTTTCCTATAGTAGTGTACACTAGCAAGATGAGTGTCTATCCAATCCATACCCAATATAAAACCAATGTCGTAAATGTGCAACAATATCGAATCTACCATTAGGTTTCTATCTCTCACCTTCACTTCGCACTGACGATACAAACACTCTTTCATCTAAGATTTCCTTAAAAGGAGTATTAATAAACAATAGATAATATAGAGGTTTTTAACTCTATATTCAACCTACTAACAAGTGCAGTTGATGAATGTGTTGGAGTCAGAAGTGGAATTGACTATTCCTGAGCTAGTTTCCCAAGCTTATCTTTATGCTCTGTCTTCTCATTTTTTAATTAAAACAAAATAGGAACTTATACTAAGAGCAGATCAATCTTAGTATAAGTTGATAATGGTAAGTTACATGTAGACATTACATAGTACATGAGATGTAACACTAATAACGATATTTATGACATTGACACGTACTAGACAAACCTTGCTATGATACTATTAAATCTGTCATGACCTGAAAGCCGTGACGTGCACTTAACACTGTCACTTATACCATTTCTCAAATTTACAAACTAATTTTTTTTTTCACTTAAAGTTTGTATTCAGTGCCAGTGTCATCACTAAACAAGTTCCACCTTTCTCAATTTCGATTTAACTTAATGTTGTCATTTAAATGGATAACTCCTAAGACCAATCAACTTACTTCTTCAATATTTTAATACAAGATATAACCTGACCAAAATAAAAAGATCAAAAACCTCCCCTTATTTATAATCAATTTTCCCCAGTTAATTAACCTGCAAAAATATATATGTATTTCCAACATCACATCTTAACTCCACAGTCCACAGTTTATATTACCATACACAACACATTCCCAGAATTCATTACAATCAACGTATCCATATTCCACAAGTTTCATATTTAATATACAACATTAATATCTCAAATCGCACTTGATAATCATACTAGTAATATAATAATCTAGAGCGATTCCTAAGTTACATCCCAAACATTTTCCAATGCCATGTACTGTGCATTACCAAATGTCTATGCATGACAACCAACATGATGTGCAAAATTTCATATACCTCAAGGGAAATAAAAACAGCACTTGGAGGGCTTAAGCAAGTACCACTACTAAGTACAATCCCCGAGGGCCACACGAAACTCCAAGTATGACTTTAGCTTGTGTGATCAGCGATGATGTTAGAAAAGGGTGAGCAAACCACGGCTCAGTAAATAGTTTAAGTAAATGCATGTTAGACCCATGTTGATCTACATGCAAGTGTAGAAAAATAACGCTGAAGTGACGTGTATGCATAGTATTCAATCACGGTCTTAAATCAAAACACTGTCGCCATGCACTTCAGTTCAAAACACTGTTTATGCACTTTATTTAAACCAAATTCACTACGCATTTCGGTTAAATTCAAAACACTATACATTTCGATAAATCAATCACTATGTAAATCACTATGTACTTCGATAAAGCCAACACATTATGCACTTCGTGCAAAATCAATGACTATATACTTTGATAAATCAATTTTTTGCATTCGTTCGAAATCAATGACTATGCATATTGATAAATCAATTGCTGTGCATTCATTTAAAATAAATAACTAAGCATTTTTATAAATTAATAGTTTAGAAAACGATAATCAATAAACATAGGTGTATAGCCTTGATTCACTGAAAACGATTTCAAAAACGATCACTTATCACTTTAGGCGTAAGTCTTAAATTTCTTAAAATGATTTCAAATCGATCATTTTTCACTTAAGGCATAGGCCTCAATTCATTGAAAACAATTTCTAATCGATCACTTTTCACTTTAGGCGTAAGCTTCAATTCAATGAAATCGATATCAATAATAAGACAGTGGTATGTAGAGTTTAGGCAATAATTTTCAATCACTGATACGATAACGATAACGATGTCCATCCTAGCTAGTGATAGAATGGTGTTACAAGTAGCACAAAATCTATGGCCATAGAACGATACTCCAGTCTCGCTGATCAGTTGAGAGCTAGAACTTGCCTACTGGTTTTCCAGACAAGTAACAATCTACCTAGATCACTAGTCTCGATAGGCACTATATAATAGTCTAGAACACAAAGGTCGATAGACGAGTAATAAGGCCTAGAGCTAAGCTCGATAGGCTAAAAATGACCTGAAGGTCGTAGGATATGCCTGCACTCAAAAACAGTTCGAAAACAATTTCCTTGTGTAGCATTTGGCTTCCACGAATTTCAAAACATTTATTAAACCAAATTTTGAGTTTCAAATATGTGGAAGTTTTCAATTTATTTCAAAGGTCAGTTCAAACCAAAACTTTACAATTTAAAACATGTTGCAAGTTGTTAAAATATAGACCTTGAATAGCTCATCTCAAAACATGCAATATGTAAATGCACATATGCATCAATTCGCTTAATTTAACATGCACGGGTGGCTGGCCATAATACACAAGGCAAAAAATGAGTTTTAATCTAGCTTAAGCATAAACCAAGTGTGTAAACCAACTATACCATATTGTCGAATCATAACGTTTGTATTTTCTTAACGTAAGAATAAACCGAAGCATTTATCAAATTAAAATCATTCCTACGAGATGGTGCTAACATACTTTACTTAACCCACTTAACTCGAGGCTTAACAATTATCTGCTTCAAGCCTTAAAATGGACATTAAGTCTTCCACTTCAGTCCAAGCCACTACAAACCAATCAAATCACATAACCTGTCACACTTATCCACATGATAACGCACATATCTGAAAGCCAAAACCATCTAAATTCATTTCCATGCTAATAATTTAAATCTTTATTATCTTTAAGATCTCTATATTTATATATATAAATATTTGTTTATATATATGTTTAGAGATGAGTTTATCCATCTTTTTATTAAAAAAACATACGTAAATCTTAATCAAGTTACTTTTCCTTACCTTTGAAGAATTTTCCTTAATCGAGGTTTGTATCGCTCCTTCCCCCCAAGTGTTTAAACCAAAACCTACACCATAGATTTATTTCCTCCTTCAATATCGTACCAATAATATTTATACATCTATAAGTATACATATATATATATATACATGTATATACATTTGCATGAAAGCATTTATGCTTATTCAAATTCTATATTTCTTTCCTCATCAAGCTCATGAGATATATATTCACATTAATCTATCCTCAACGCAGTCTCTTAGTACATATATATATATATATGTAAACAATATTGCATTAATCCATCGTTATTTCATACTCTTAGCATATAGAGCAATATATACTTAAATGCTAAACATAAGGACTCCTTACCCTTTTTGAAGTACTACCAATATGAGATAGCACTAAGTCAGTCTTGTTTTGGCCCTTGTTCATGCCTTTTGGTTTGTCCCGACCCATGGCCCTTCCTTCACTGCCTTCACGTCTTATTTTCTTCAGTAAAATCTCTCTTCAGCCTTTCATCATTGTCACCTTCAACAGCCCTAAGTCAAGGCCTATCTCAGCAACTTCTGACTTTGTTTGACGTCATTGCTTAACTCTTAAATTGCTTTCTTTTCAGCCCATGGAGACTGTCATAACGTATCAGGCTTCGGGGGAAACCTAATAGCTAGACACAAAACTATGGAGTCGCCACCAATCATTCTAACCTAGGTGTGATTGGTCACCTATTCAAACTAAGGATAAGGCCTGGTCTACGTTAAAAGTTTTAAGTTCGGGAGTAAGGTTACGTGTGAGGAAGGATTAGCACCCTCACAACGCCCATCCTAAAATGGTACCAAGTGATCTAAGGTTATCTTAATTTTGCCTTTTACTTTAATTTCGATATAATTAAATATTGAAAAATCTTTTAAGTCTCCTCCATCAAGCTGGTTGGACAACTTAAAAGTTATTCTCACCTCAAGAGTATTCAAGTAGGACCAATCGCCTTTCTTTAAGAGGCTCCGTCGTCGGATTGTTTAAATATTTTATGCAAACCCTATTTTGACTTCTATCCAATTTATATTTATTATTTTATCCTATTCTATCGTTATTATTTCTTTATATAAATTATTATTTCATGTATTTTTATATCTTTAAATAAACATGAATTATTTGATATTGAATATTTTCTTAAAGACCTTCCATCAAGCTGGTAAGACCTTAAAGAAACTTTCTCACCTTAGGAATTTTTAAAGAAATTACTCAAGCGCAATTCCCTTTAAATTCCATCCTCGGAATAATTCATATTTATTAAAATATTTAATGTAATTTAATTTCTATTTATTTTTAATTATTTTCTAATTTTAATTCCAATTTATTTATTTGATCTTTATTCTTTATTATAATAAACTTAATTTTAATTTACTATTTTTTAATCTAATCTAATTTAATTTTTATTTTTATAATTTAATTTATTAAATCTTGGAAATGTCCTATAAATCTTCCATCAAGCTGGCAAGATTTAAAAGAACTCTCCTCACCTCAAGACATCTAAAAGTACTACTCAAGCGCAGTCCCTTTAGAATTCCGTCGTCGGATAATTTGTATTTTTATTATTTTATTCTATTTTTTGTCTAAATTAATTTTTATAATTCATTATTTCTAATCTGATTATTTATTCTTTTAATTGCAATTAATTTTAATAATATTTTTTGAATTTTAAATATCGGAAATATCTTTTTAAATCTTCCATCAAGCTGGTAAGATTTAAGAAGAATCTCCTCACCTCAAGATATTTAAAAGTACTACTCAAGCGCAGTACCTTTAAAATTCCATCGTCGGAATAATTCACATCTATTTTTTTGATAAATAAAACTTCTTATAAATAAATAAATTCCATGCTTCTCTAATAATTCTAATTTTCCTAATTTTTATGATCGATAAAATATACATCAAGTCAAACAAATTAAAGTATACTAATTAAACCATACCAAATAAATCATACATTTCAATATCAATTACACATCGTTCGTATCATTTAAATAAACAAAATTAAACTACATAAATTAATCCTAGTGATCATATGAACTCACACCAATCAAATCTCATACAAATTCATTAACAAATTAAATTAAATAATTTAAATTACTTCCAAGTCAAATAAAACATATCAACCTTATTATATCATCATATCATTTAAATCATATCAATTATATTAATTAATTTAAATTACATTAAGTAAGTAAAACACCTAATTAATTGTTAGCTAAGTTAATTATCAATCTAAAATTATATAATTATTCAACCCATTACCTAATTAAATCTAAATTTAAATACTTATTGTCTATCTAATCAAATAAAATTAATAAAGGTATCTTTTTTTTCTTACCTTTTTCTTGCAATTTTTTTTCTTTATTTCTTTCCCTCTCCACGTACAGCAGTCTTTCACTTTCCTGCTTTATTTTCTATGCTTTTTCTTTCTTGGCTGTCAGAACTTTGCTTCCATTTTCTCCACGTGAACTCACTTTGCAGCAAGCTTGCACTCAACTTCAGTGGTCATCCCTTTCGCATCCATTGCTGCAACATCTATTTTGCCACTTTGTTTCACCAAACTTGTGGCTACGGCTCAAGTTTTAGTTACAGTAGCTTTTGACGATGATTCTTCCACGCTACTGCACTTCTCCAATCTCACGGATTCTATCTTGCTTCCCTGGCGTGACGATGGCAAGGGTGATTTGATGTAAGAACGATGATGGCAATGAGCAAGGCCGCAACAAGGCGGTGAGGTAGGAGGAGAAACGATGGAACTGGTAATGCGGCAGTGATCGTTGATGATGATGATGACAGTAACGATGAGAGTCTATGGTGAAGACAGAGGATGGTGCAAGGGAGGCCCGGTGTTAATGCAGCAAGGTGTCAAGAAAGGTTATAAGCTGTTTAGTAATGGAAAAGGTGATGACCAAGAGGTACAGGTTGCACACGGCATGAAGATGATGATGGCAACAGTATGAAGGCAAGCTTGATGATGATGTTCGATTTAGTGATGGAAACAAGGTACTGTCGTGATGGCTTCAGGGTTGTGGGGGGATGATGATCGGTGTGCTGAGGTAGGGTGGCCCCGGGTAAAAAAAAAAAGTAGCCAAACGTTTTTTAGCCTTTCTTCTCCTCCGCCTCGGTTTTTTCTTTCTAGGGTTTTTTCCAGGTTTTTCCCCTAGGTTTCTTTCTGTGTTGTTCCTTCTTTAGGTTTTTTTCTAGGGTTTCTCCAAGGTTTCTCTAGGGTTTTTTTTTCTGGTGTATTGTGCTCTCTCCTTTTATAGACCTAGGGTTTTTTCCTTTTTTATTTTTTTATTTTTTATTTTTGGTAATAATTAGAAATCAAGAATCAATTTTTTAGGAAATTTTATATTCTAAAAATCGAATCTTAAATTTGATATCAATTCCAAATCCAAATTAATTTTCAATCTTTTAATGGTTTCATTTAATTCTACTTTCCTATCAAAATTAATTTAGATTTCCTTCCCTCTTCTTCTTTTTTTTATTATTCTATAAAAAATCAAAATCAAAATCCAAAATTTATTTCTAAATCTAATAATAAAAAAAATTAAAAATTAAAAATCAAATATAAACTAATTAATTAATTAAAAAATGTTTGAAAAAGAACCGGACAAAAATGGTGTCTACAGTTGCCCCTCTTTGCGCTTTACTGTGAAACAGTAATGGTGCAAAGACATAGACAACCATTTTGTCCGAATGCAAGACCTATCAAATTTTTTTTTTTTGTAAAATGTGATATTTCCTAGCCTCTTCTATCATAAGGTTCAGGAATGCAAAGTGAAATTCCTTTTTTAGTCTCTCCTATCATAAGACTAAGGAATGCAAACATGAATTTTCCAAATCTTTTCTATCATAAGATTAAGGAATGCAAAGTGAAATTCCTAGTCTCTCCTATCATAAGAATGAGGAATGCAAGCATGATCATGGAATAAAAGCTACTCTCGACAGAGGCTTTGAAACTTCTGAAACACAAAGAACTCCTCTCATCAGAGGCATTGGAACTTTGAAAAATAATCTTGTGCTCCTCTCACCAGAGGCATTGGAACTTTGAAAAATAACCTTGTGCTCCTCTCATTGGAACTTTGAAAAATAATCTTGTGCTCCTCTCACCAGAGGCATTGGGACTTTTGAAAAATAAACTTGTGCTCCTCTCATCAGAGGCATTGGAATTTTGAAAAATAATCTTGTGCTCCTCTCACCAGAGGCATTGAGACTTTAGAAAAATAACCTTGTGCTCCTCTCACCAGAGGCATTGGAACTTTAAAAAATAATCTTGTGCTCCTCTCACCAGAGGCATTGGGACTTCTGAAAAATAAACTTGTGCTCCTCTCACCAGAGGCATTGGAACTTTTGAAAAATAACCTTGTGCTCCTTTCACCAGAGGCATTGGAACTTTGAAAAATAAACTTGTGCTCTTCTCACCAGAGGCATTGAGACTTTTGAAAAATAAACTTGTGCTCCTCTCACCAGAGGCATTGAGACTTTTGAAAAATAAACTTGTGCTCCTTTCACCAGAGGCATTGAGACTTTTGAAAAATAACCTTGTGCTCCTCTCACCAGAGGCATTGGGACTTTTTGAAAAATAAAGAGCTCCTCTCAACAGAGGCAATGAAACTTTGAACATAAAAATTTCAATTCAGAATGCCAGTTAACCTGGGTTTGACTGGGCTTAACTTTCATTTTGATGCCAACAATATTGGGCTTTCCTCTCATCTAAGGTTTTTCAAAAAAGTATTTTTCTCATTATCTTCTCATACCTCATCATTTTTCAAATTACAATCTCTTATATTTTCTCTTTTCCTCAAAATTCAAATCATTCAAAACTTCTTATCCTAATGTCTTAACATATAGTTCAATGTCCAAAATGCACTAGTGAAATGTCATGCATGTCATGAATATAATGAATGCCATGAATGTTATGCACATGTCAATGTCATGCTTCCTGAATTATTCCATGAATGTATGCAAATGCATTCTCAATTGTGGTAACAAGATTCTCAAGCTCATCTTGCCTTTCTCAAGTCCCAAATATCTGCTGAATTCTTTAAATCTCCTTTCATTTAACATCCCATCTTTTATTGAGTCCTAGCCCAGTTATGCCCGAAGACTAGCCATCATGTTTTCAGATTTGTATATTCATCATTCACATTTGTTTCCTTCTCTCTCTTAGTAATGCAAGATTTCTCAAAAGAATTTTTTTTTTCAAAAATTTACCCAAAAAGGTTACCAACATTTATTTATTTTCCTTTCAACTTGACCACCAATATAATGCACTCATACATCTTCTCAATTTATTATAGGGGTGGAATAAATGATCATGAGAGGTATAGATATTCATTCTTAGAAAAGGAACATGAAATCCAGAAAAAACCAATGGGACAATCTGTTTGGAATAAGGTTTTTAGTATCCATTTAATGAACATTCTGACAATTTCAATCAAGTCAATCTAAAATTCTTTTCCAAAAGCCCACTCTTAGGTTGATATGTTCTTTCATGTAGTGTCTGCCAATCTTGCCCTCGTATCAAAACTTTTTGATGTTGATATTTTCCTGAGTCGCCTTTTTCGGTTTTCAACTTAGGTGCCCCCCTCAACTGATTCAAACTGCCCTTTTCGAGTTTTCAATTTGAATCCTCCTTTTTCTTTTTCTTTTTCTTTTTTCCTTTTTTTTTTCTTCTTTTTTTCTTCTTCATCTTCAACTTCATTGGCTTTGACAAACTTCAACCTTCGGTGCTCAATCCAAATTCATGCCCCTAATAGGCGTTCTTGATTTCGATCCAAGATATCTTCTAAAGCTCATGTTTTCTTCATTCAACTTGATCTACTTCCTTCAAAGGATCATTATCTCATTGTACAAGTATGTTTTTATTCAACGCATTATTCTTCAATTCAAGCATTTATATTTGATCAAAATGGGCTTTTAAAGGCACGTAATGTAGGCTCGGGTGAGGGTTTATGAAAGAAAAGGATATAGTAGGCCCAAAATGTGTTTCAAGGTTTATAAACCAAGGGATCACTTTCTTTATCAAGTAAAACATTTAGGCATTTTGCACCTTCTTGTTATTTTTTTTTTGGGGTTTTCTTTTTGAATAGAAACCCCTTTTTTTCTCTTTTTTTTTTCAAAAATGGGCCCTTTTTTTTTGCCCCTTGATTCATCATGAACACTTTCATTTTTGCCCCCAAAATTTCTTTATTTCATCTTCCTTGCCCCCAATGTGGAGGGTGATCCTTGGTGGGTTATATTACAAAAATATAATAGGCTCAAAAGGGGTAATCAAAGGATAATTTTACTCATGCTTGAAGGATAGTGAAAGAAGGCCATTTATCATTTCCAATGTAAGCGCTCTCCTTAAAGATCATTTATTGAGCAATGACAAACTTGTTAGAAGCTTTTGTAAGAGATTCACCTTTCTCGTACCGTCTATCAAGTGCGGATGGTGAGGAACCTTTCCTTCATTTTCTTGCTTTCGCAACATTGGTATACTATTAATTCATCAACAATAGTGGTTCTTTCAAAATTGAACCCTAGATTTATTGACATCATTATCATCATGTTCATTATTTGGATACTTGTGAGTGAAAGTTATGGTGAGTATGTTGAGAAATGGAAAATGAATGGAATGAGAAATTGACAGTGCATCACACTAGTCACTTTATTGAAAAGGAAATAAATAAAAGTTAACCCATACATAAAATTTATTTCGTGCTTATGGGCTTAAGCACTTTCAAAAACTATCTTGCATTACTTAAAGAAATAAAAGAAAGCAAAAACAAAACTAGAATTTATAGATCTTCAAAATTGTCAGGCTCGAACTCTTCATGCCCCCACAAGACTCATCCTTCATTAGTATGGTTAGGCAATGGGTTTGCATTCGTAGCCGGTTCCCCTTTCGCTTCAAAACTCAACATACCAGCTTTTATCAATCCTTGCACTCTATACTTTAGTGCAGTGCAATTCTCCAAAGAGTGACCCACGTTCCCGAAGTGATACTCGCATCGAGCATTCTCATCATACCACTTTGGATATGGGGGCTTGAAAGGTTCCACATAAATGGGTGCAATGAGTTGTCCTTTGATCAATTTCGGGTATAACTCAGTGTAGGTCATGGGGATTGGGTCGATGGGAGTCCTTTCTCTTTTTGGCCATGATGCATTATGATTGCCCTCTTGTTTATTGAACTGCTTAGTTGGTTGAATATTTGGGGCAAGTGTCTGGGGATTAGGTTGAACATTAACCTTGGGGTAAGAATGGTAAGGATTCTGAGCAGGATAGTAAGGTTGTGGCATGTGATAAGGGTGTTGTGGAACACAGCCTCCATATGCTACAGCATGGACTTCTTCTTCCCTTCTTTTGTTGGCTCCTCCTTTCTTCTCAATATTGTTGGGAGCTTCAATCTTTCCACTCTTGATTGCATTCTCAATTATCTCACCAGATAATACCAAATCAGCAAAATTCTTAGTGGCATTACCGATCATCCTATCGTAGTATGGAGCCTTCAAAGTATTAACGAACATAATGGTAAGCTCCTTCTCCGAAAGTGGAGGTTGCACTTCCGCAGCCATATCACGCCACCTTTGGGCATATTGCTTGAAACTCTCATTAGCCTTCTTTTCCATGCTTTGTAAAGACAGACGATCAGGGGCCATGTCAGCAACATGTCGATATTGAGCCATAAATGCTCTTGCCAAATCATTCCAAGTGGTGATTCGAGTTCCATCCAATTGATTATACCACTTCGCTGCAGACCCAGTAAGGCTTTCTTGAAAGATATGAATAAGAAGTTTATCATCTTGAGCATAGGCAGCCATCTTTCGGCAATACATAATAAGATGAGACCTAGGGCAGGAAGTTCCATTATACTTCTCAAACTCTGGTGCTTTAAACTTAGGTGGAATAACCAAGTCTGACACCAAACATAACCCAGTAGCATCCATGGAACCATAAAAGTCTAAGCCTTCAATAGCTCGAATCCTTTCCTCCAACATATTAATCTTTCGTTGCGACTTCGCCTCATCTTTCTCTTCTGCTTGTTTGGCTTTCAACTTCTCAATTTCCCTTGGGTCATCTAAGTCGGGCACCTCAATGGGATCAGTAGATTTTGCGCCTTGGGAAGGATAGGCGGGTCCTTGGAATTGAGCTTGTCCAAACGCTTGGGGTATAGTAGTGTAAGCAGGTGGATATCTTCCTTCTTGGGATGTTTGACTTGGAAATGGACCAAATCCGGGAGGATAGACAGGGTCTTCCATACTGCGTTGTTGAACCCCTTCTTGGACTACAACTTCCTCTACCACTCCTTTGCCCTTGCTTAGATTTTTCAACAGCTCTGTAATTTGGGCTAATTGCCCCCTCATTTCCTCTTGAGCTTTTTCCATCTTCTCCATGCGCATGCTTGATTCTTCTTCCATGATCTTAGCTTGATAACGAGTGTTGTGTGAATGAACCTTTGGTCGAGCTATCTTCGAATCTTTTATTGCCACAATTAAGAATTTTATCATTTCACATGTGGTGATGCTTCAAAAATTTTGAAAATGCTTTGTTTAAAAACAATGAATCAAAACAAGATTATCTGTATGAATGGAATGGTGTGGTCATGTAACAATAATGGATGAGTAATGCATGAAATGTTTGGGTCAAGAACTCATGGTACCCTCTTAGCGTCTCATGTATAAACCAAAATCAAACAAACTTGATCAAGCATATGTCCTGAGTAACAGGTATTTTCTAGAGCATGGGTTGATATGGCTCTATCTTATAATTGGTCTTCTTAATTTCACTATATGCATGGCTTTAGATAAAAGGGCTAAAGGTTCCCAAATTGTTCCTTACTGTCGTCCACCCAAGACTAGTAAGGCACCCAATCCTCACCCATTACAGGTTACAAACGGAAAGGTTCAATTTGAGTGGGAGTATTTCACTGGCCTGTGTGGAAGTTATCACCTCACGAAGGCAAAGATACTATACTCCCTCCTATGAAGGATAAGCCCGGGTCGAGGGCTAATGCATGCACATGAATGTTAAGTGTGTGCATTATGAAATTTAAAGTTTTAGGCAAAATCTTAATAACCTTAAACTACCTAATGGCCTGACTCTCTAATATCCCCAGTGGAGTCGCCAAACTGTCATAACGTATCAGGCTTCGGGGGAAACCTAATAGCTAGACACAAAACTATGCAGTCGCCACCAATCATTCTAACCTAGGTGTGATTGGTCACCTATTCAAACTAAGGATAAGGCCTGGTCTACGTTAAAAGTTCTAAGTTCGGGAGTACGGTTACGTGTGAGGAAGGATTAGCACCCTCACAACGCCCATCCTAAAATGGTTCCAAGTGATCTAAGGTTATCTTAATTTTGCCTTTTACTTTAATTTCGATATAATTAAATATTGAAAAATCTTTTAAGTCTCCTCCATCAAGCTGGTTGGACAACTTAAAAGTTATTCTCACCTCAAGAGTATTCAAGTAGGACCAATCGCCTTTCTTTAAGAGGCTCCGTCGTCGGATTGTTTAAATATTTTATGCAAACCCTATTTTGACGTCTATCCAATTTATATTTATTATTTTATCCTATTCTATCGTTATTATTTCTTTATATAAATTATTATTTCATGTATTTTTATATCTTTAAATAAACATGAATTATTTGATATTGAATATTTTCTTAAAGACCTTCCATCAAGCTGGTAAGACCTTAAAGAAACTTTCTCACCTTAGGAATTTTTAAAGAAATTACTCAAGCGCAATTCCCTTTAAATTCCATCATCGGAATAATTCACATTTATTAAAATATTTAATGTAATTTAATTTCTATTTATTTTTAATTATTTTCTAATTTTAATTCCAATTTATTTATTTGATCTTTATTCTTTATTATAATAAACTTAATTTTAATTTACTATTTTTAATCTAATCTAATTTAATTTTTATTTTTATAATTTAATTTATTAAATCTTGGAAATGTCCTATAAATCTTCCATCAAGCTGGCAAGATTTAAAAGAACTCTCCTCACCTCAAGACATCTAAAAGTACTACTCAAGCGCAGTCCCTTTAGAATTCCGTCGTCGGATAATTTGTATTTTTATTATTTTATTCTATTTTTTGTCTAAATTAATTTTTATAATTCATTATTTCTAATCTGATTATTTATTCTTTTAATTGCAATTAATTTTAATAATATTTTTTGAATTTTAAATATCGGAAATATCTTTTTAAATCTTCCATCAAGCTGGTAAGATTTAAGAAGAATCTCCTCACCTCAAGATATTTAAAAGTACTACTCAAGCGCAGTACCTTTAAAATTCCATCGTCGGAATAATTCACATCTATTTTTTTGATAAATAAAACTTCTTATAAATAAATAAATTCCATGCTTCTCTAATAATTCTAATTTTCCTAATTTTTATGATCGATAAAATATACATCAAGTCAAACAAATTAAAGTATACTAATTAAACCATACCAAATAAATCATACATTTCAATATCAATTACACATCGTTCGTATCATTTAAATAAACAAAATTAAACTACATAAATTAATCCTAGTGATCATATGAACTCACACCAATCAAATCTCATACAAATTCATTAACAAATTAAATTAAATAATTTAAATTACTTCCAAGTCAAATAAAACATATCAACCTTATTATATCATCATATCATTTAAATCATATCAATTATATTAATTAATTTAAATTACATTAAGTAAGTAAAACACCTAATTAATTGTTAGCTAAGTTAATTATCAATCTAAAATTATATAATTATTCAACCCATTACCTAATTAAATCTAAATTTAAATACTTATTGTCTATCTAATCAAATAAAATTAATAAAGGTATCTTTTTTTTCTTACCTTTTTCTTGCAATTTTTTTTCTTTATTTCTTTCCCTCTCCACGTACAGCAGTCTTTCACTTTCCTGCTTTATTTTCTATGCTTTTTCTTTCTTGGCTGTCAGAACTTTGCTTCCATTTTCTCCACGTGAACTCACTTTGCAGCAAGCTTGCACTCAACTTCAGTGGTCATCCCTTTCGCATCCATTGCTGCAACATCTATTTTGCCACTTTGTTTCACCAAACTTGTGGCTACGGCTCAAGTTTTAGTTACAGTAGCTTTTGACGATGATTCTTCCACGCTACTGCACTTCTCCAATCTCACGGATTCTATCTTGCTTCCCTGGCGTGACGATGGCAAGGGTGATTTGATGTAAGAACGATGATGGCAATGAGCAAGGCCGCAACAAGGCGGTGAGGTAGGAGGAGAAACGATGGAACTGGTAATGCGGCAGTGATCGTTGATGATGATGATGACAGTAACGATGAGAGTCTATGGTGAAGACAGAGGATGGTGCAAGGGAGGCCCGGTGTTAATGCAGCAAGGTGTCAAGAAAGGTTATAAGCTGTTTAGTAATGGAAAAGGTGATGACCAAGAGGTACAGGTTGCACACGGCATGAAGATGATGATGGCAACAGTATGAAGGCAAGCTTGATGATGATGTTCGATTTAGTGATGGAAACAAGGTACTGTCGTGATGGCTTCAGGGTTGTGGGGGGATGATGATCGGTGTGCTGAGGTAGGGTGGCCCCGGGTAAAAAAAAAAGTAGCCAAACATTTTTTAGCCTTTCTTCTCCTCCGCCTCGGTTTTTTCTTTCTAGGGTTTTTTCCAGGTTTTTCCCCTAGGTTTCTTTCTGTGTTGTTCCTTCTTTAGGTTTTTTTCTAGGGTTTCTCCAAGGTTTCTCTAGGGTTTTTTTTTCTGGTGTATTGTGCTCTCTCCTTTTATAGACCTAGGGTTTTTTCCTTTTTTATTTTTTTATTTTTTATTTTTGGTAATAATTAGAAATCAAGAATCAATTTTTTTAGGAAATTTTATATTCTAAAAATCGAATCTTAAATTTGATATCAATTCCAAATCCAAATTAATTTTCAATCTTTTAATGGTTTCATTTAATTCTACTTTCCTATCAAAATTAATTTAGATTTCCTTCCCTCTTCTTCTTTTTTTTATTATTCTATAAAAAATCAAAATCAAAATCCAAAATTTATTTCTAAATCTAATAATAAAAAAAATTAAAAATTAAAAATCAAATATAAACTAATTAATTAATTAAAAAATGTTTGAAAAAAAATCGGACAAAAATGGTGTCTACAGAGACTATTGTTGCAACCCCAATTCAACAACTTCTCAACCCTATTTTGGTTTTCCATTTTTTACCAAAACTTAGCTTTCAAGTGCCACATTCCCAGCCTGAAAATGCCATACAACAACTACCAAACACAGACTAAAACTCAACTGAAATTTGTCCAACAAATCTTTTTTTCAACTACTAGAACCAGCCCCTATTCAAACCAGAACATTGGCTTATAACTAGCCTCAATAGCTCCTGTTCTACCTTCTCAACATTGCCCCAAACAGCCATCATTTCCCCTATTTTTCAAGCCTTGCACAGCCCCAAAAATGCCCAAGGATACCTTGCATTTTCACACCTGAAATAGGTCTTCATAACTCCCAGTTTTCAGTCACCAAACAGCAGCCAAGATGGCTTTACTTCAATTGCTACCCGAAAGCCCATAACAACTCAGTTTCAACTCCAAACAACCTTGTATTTTCCCTGTACACATCCCTTATACAGTAGCTCAAACACTGTCCTCTTTAGTCACGTTAACGGTCCATCGTCTACCCTGTTTAAACCTTCATTTTTAGCACCTAAAGGTTAATTGATCAGCCATATTCGATGCTCTAAGATAAGCCCTAGACTTGTGTATAAAGCCTTTACAATGGCCCTGTTCTTCCTCTCGTTTCAAGGCCTGAACTGTCTCTTCTCCAAGCGATTTTAGCACTGCTTCAAGACTGCTCTACCTTCCCCTGTTAAACGCGTCACTGCTTCACTCTTTCTCTTGGCTTCAGTTTTGTTTCTCCTAATTTCTTTCTTTCCTTTGTGTTAAATGAGGACAAGAGAGGAATTGTGAGGTGTGGGGTTGAGTGTGCCGAGAGCGAGAGAGACAACAAGAGGGAGATGGTGAGGGTGAGTATGGTGGCAGAGCACTATTTGGGTAAATGGGAATTTTTCCCACCGACCCATTTTGATTCTTTTTTTTAATTAATTTTTTATATTCTTTCTATTAGACATATATTTTATGTTCATATTTTATCTTTCAATAAAATATATATCATATATATATTCTCTCGTGTATCTGTCTATATACTTATGTGTCTGTGTGTATATATATATTCTTATTATATATTCACATATTTGCGTTTGTTTGTATATATTCATATCCATACTTATGTGTATATAAAACCTGAATATATTTATAATATATATTTACCCATTCTCTTCATATATTAATTTCCATGTACATGTATTTAATTTTCCTTGTCCTTATAAGTCTATATTTATTTGTATATTTCCAAATACATATGGTTATACATATATGTCTGCACATGTAATTTATTTATTTTATTTTATCTTATTTATTTATTTATTTATTTATTTTTTTCTTTGTTTCCTTTAAATTGAAACAACATTCATACATCTAACCTTCGAAATTACATCTTCACACTTAGTACGCTTCAATTCCATACTAATTTATAAGTTTGGAAATTGAGAATTTGCAGTCTTCACAATAAAACCACAAGGCAGTTGATTTTAAAATTTATCCAGTATTTCTTAAGTTCCGATATATATCTCTTACCTAAATATGTAGCACAAGTGTTGCTATGACACCCTTGTTCTTCTTGATTTCCTTTTTTTCTTAGCCTTTAATTTTAGGATATTTTGGGTTCACTACTTTTGTAAGAATTCCTCCTACATTAAAGCGTAAAATTAGTAAAATTTATATTATTGAATCACCTTACGGAAGTGTATATTTTTAAAGTTTCCTTTAAGTGCATTGCCTTGTAAATTCTCCCTTGGCTGCCAAGGGCTCCTTCACCTACTTAAATTTTCTTTTCTCACTCAAACCTGCATCAAAGATAATATTTCACCACCATTTTTTTTTACTCTATCATCATCTTTTAATTATTCACAATCAATTTATTTCTTACCCTTTATTATTTGTCAATATTGATGATCTCTTTTGGTAGCCTTGATTCTCAATGATTTGGAGCTACTATGGACTTCATAAAAATGCAGCCACTCCCTCTTGGTTAAAGCCTTACAGTTGGTGTTTCCAAAAGAGCCTCTACACATATATAAAATTAGTCTTAAATCATCATCATTTGTTTCCTTGAATTTATTTACTAATTTAAACTTAATTAATTCATGTATTTAAACAGCCTTACCTTTCGATAGTTGTTGTCTTTACCTCTAAAAAAGCATATTTCTTTGGTTTACAATAACTTAACACATCCACCAAATTCCTACTTGAAGCAGCCTTGTCGAGCATCCCCTGCAACTCCTCTCTTCACAACATAAGCTACTAATTTCTCCCAATATGCAGTAACCTTTTTTTTTTCTCTTTTTTTTTTAAACCTCTAGCTTAGCCCCTACTTTACACTTCACTATCAACGTCTGATAAGCTCTTCATCCACCTTTAAACCTCGATTCAGACCATTGTTCCTTTGTTCAACTTCCACATCAATAGAGCAGTCCAAAACAGAAAACCCTTATGACAGTGCCAATACCATTTTCGAATACTTTATACTGCCTCTGAAACAAAAAGCCCATAAACAAAGCTTCTTCATGGCCCTGTTACTCGGTTCCAACAGCCAAAGGGACCCTTGTCTACTGCCTTTAACGCAGCGCTGTGTGCCCTTCTATTTTCAAGGCAAGATCTAGGGCTGAGAAAAAAAACCAATAAAACTGAAAAACCAACTCGAACTGGGGATTTTAGATTGGTTCGGTTCGAATAATAAATGAATTCGGTTCGAATTCGGATCATGACATCATTGAACCGAATAAAATCGGTTCGAATCAGTTCGGATCGGATTCGGTTACGGATAATATCCAAATACTTAGTTATTTAGTATTTTGTAATTTTTACTATTTAAATTAAAAGATCAAGTTTTATATTTAATTAAAAATCCTAAGGAAAAATTGAAATAAAGTCCAAAAGTGCTTAAATGCCCCAAAAAATTGAAATAAAATTTAAAATTACATAAACAAAAAAACAGAATGAAATATTCAAATACATTGTTATTTAGTATTTTGTAATTTTAGTTTTTATATTAAAAGCTCAAGTTTTATATTTAATTAAAAATCCTAAGGAAAAATTGAAATAAAGTCCAAAAGTGCTTAAATGCCCTAAAAAAATTGAAATAAAATTTAAAATTATATAAATAAAAAACTGAATGACCGATCCAATTCGATCCGTATAAATTTGGATCGGATCAGATACGGATCACAAAATAAAAAAACCGCTTAGTTCGGATCGGATCGGGTTTTTGCAAAAATTCTGATCTAATCCGACCCGTTATCAACCCTAGCAAGATCTCAACCTGTTTCTTTAATTTTTTTTTTGTCGAGGTATGAAGAGACTAGCAATCTCCCAATTGGTACTCAGTTCTGGATCGAGAGAAAGGTCCTTAAGATGTTAAGTTGTGTTGCTTTAGCCCTCAACTCCCTCACTACAGGTGGCTGTTCCCGAATTGAAGGAAAAGAAGGCCAGCACTTAAATACCTAAAGTCAGCCTTGCTTTGAGCACCAAAATGCTACTAGTTCTAATCAAGTCATCCTCCAAAAGTCATGCTCCAACCTTTCCTTTTAGCTACATGATGAACAAAAAGTTATATTCTCGCAAGTGCACGAATCAAGGTAGTATAGCGTGCAAATACAAGAGTCGATCCCACAGAGATTTGCTAAATTTATTCAATTCAAATTCAACTACATATGCTCTAAAAAATTATAAAACCCAATAAAAGAAATTACCTAAGTATCTAATTAATTGCTAAATTAACTAATTAAATTAATTAACCTAATAAACTCAAGAAATTAACCAATAGAGAAAAGCCTAGGAATTTGATTTCACCAATACATTACAATTTTATGTCTTCAATCCTAAAAATCTCAATTCAATTCTAGGGTTCATTCTTCCTAATATATGATCACTCTGTTTGATGGCAGCTATAATCAAGTATTTTTAATCATTAATTATCTATGATGTGTAGCATAATCAATAACTAAAAACCCATTAAGAACTGAATAACATCCAACAAGAACCAAATAAATATTTTAGCTTGATGTATGTATAAATATTTATTCAATCATTCAAGAGAGCTATACATAGCTTAGCATATGATGTGTACCCTTATCATGTCTCAAAAAATCAATTAATTTATATTAAAGGTGGCCAATCAATAACACAAATCAAAAGATTGAATTAATCACAATGAATGATACTAGAATTTAAGAATTAAGCAATTAATCATAAAGATATAAAATATGCAAGTAGGCTTGATCAAATTCATAGTAAGAAAATTAGTTCATGTTTAATATAGCACACAACATCAAATTAATAAAAGAAATCATGCTTCAATTAAACAATAACTAATTAAATATATATAATCTAATAAAGTATTAAAATAAACATAAAATTAAAAACCACCCTTTTAAACAAAAGTCAAGCTCCTGTATGTGAACCAAACAGTAAGAAATTAGCAAGAGATGGCATTGAATGTGGACAATAGCACGTGTCTTGCACTCAAAATTGCTCTTGCCTTCAAGCTACAAACTAGTGCTTCACGCCATAAACTAAACAGTAGTTCGGCAGCTTGCTCCAATGTTTGGCAACACGCAACAGCTTCGATTCAAGGTTAAACTCGCGTGTATTGCTCCTCTCTTAGGCTCGGGTCCTGCTGCTTCAAGTTGCCGCTTTACAACTTCTGCTTAGGTTTGGCTACTGCTTTTTCTTCCTCGTTGAAGTTGCGGCAAACACAAAGAAACTAGCAGCTCTGTTCTGCCCAGCAAACAACTTTGCAAAGTACAAAAACACAACAAAGAAGACACCACAAAATAGTTCAAAAAAAAAACAATACCACTTTGCTGCCGCCCCTTATCCCTTTTTATAATTTTTCTTTTAAGATTTTTAGGATTTCTTCTTAGTTAAGAATAAATCACGGCCCTTTATTATGTTTTAATCATGTGGTCCCAAAAGTCCTTAAAGAAAATCAGGATTTATTATATTTTTAGAAAGTCAAACAATATATATTTCAAAATTTATTCCAATTACAAGATTTATTGTTTGATTTCATTCAATAACTTCCAAAATTAATTCTGAATCACTTTCTCTAAATTAATTCACAAGATGCA
Source organism: Heritiera littoralis (assembly GCA_031772115.1). NCBI lineage: Eukaryota > Viridiplantae > Streptophyta > Magnoliopsida > Malvales > Malvaceae > Heritiera > Heritiera littoralis. The sequence goes on from JAPDPK010000003.1 coordinate 2,364,477, forward strand.
TTAAACAATTAATTTTAAACAAGAATATAGCAATAAATGTGGTAATAAATAATAAAAAAAATATAACAAATTATTATTATCACTACATCTAGGGATGTAAACGGGTCGGGTACCCGCTAGATTTGGGATACCCGAACCCGAACCCGATTAACTTTAATAATACCCTAACCCGATTAACTACCCGATTATTTTTATTTATGCTACCCGAACCCTAACCCTATAAAATATAAATACCCGTTTAACTATCCGAACCCGTTTAACTACCCGTTTATTAAGTCAAAGTTTGATTTTTAAATTTAAAATTAAAATTAATTTTAGAATAACTTAATTAAAACATTATATTAATAAATTTAATTTAACTCATAAAAATAAATTAAAGTTAAAAATCATAATTATAATATATAATGATTTAATTTAATTAAATAAAACATTAATAATAAATAATTGATATATAAAAAATATAATTATTGTATTAATTAATTATTATTTATAATCGGGTTCGAGTAGCGGGTACCCTAAGGTAACTACCCGAACCCTACCCTAACCCGTGACGGGTAGTAATTTCACTACCCGAACCCTACCCGAACCCGATTATACACTACCCTAATCCTACTTAAACGGGTCGGGTAGCACCGGGTACCCGTTTATAGGGTACCCATTGCCATCCCTAACTACATCCCCTACATTCTTTCTCGGTTTTCTCTTTTTCACCATTTTCTCTCGATCTCTCACTCTATCTCTCTTGCACGATCTCTCTCTTCTCGATTTGCACTTCTAATCAAATGGGAGATGAGGTTAAGAGCAAAATGGCTCCCTCACTACTTCAGCCAATACGCTTCCTCTCCTTCACCTTTTTTAATCGAGAAAAACAATCCTGTATAGTGCTCAAAACCATGTCTCAAGTTAGGCGAGAATGATGCTTCTTTAGCCGGCAAGAGAATCATGCCTAAACTCCCCTATTACCGCTGTAGTGGTGCTTTGTTCTGGCCTCAAACGGTAGCCCCAACTCCCAGCCTTTAGCCTTGACTTCTTCTTCCCACACGAGCAACTTGGTTCTCTCAATTTGCCCTGCTACAGTTTCTTTCTCTCCTCTCTTGTTTTCTACTTCATCTCATTGTTGCTTTCTTGGTTTACCTTTCACTCTCTCATTCTCGTCTCATTCTTTGCTTCCTTTCTTTTCGGTGTCTCTTTCTTTTCCTTCCATTTCCTTTTCCTTTCTCTCATCAATCTCTTTTCTGTCCTTTCACAGAGGACAGAGGCCAAAGGCCTCTGGTTTTGTCCTTTAAAATTTGCATCTGCTTCCACTAATGTTGTCGCTAGTTGGCTTTCTTAGGAAGCTAACCGATAATAATAATAATAATAATAATAATAATAATAATAATAATAATAATAAAATTATTATTATTATTATTATTATTATTATTATTATTATTATTATTATTATTATTATTATCTTGTACTCCCATGTACTAAATCCCCACATATATATCACTATACTTATATATAGATATATTCTTGTTTGTTATTTGGTTTATTCATTTATTTATTAGATATACATATATATATATATATATATTTATCTTCACATTTAGATTATATTTATTTTAATATCATTATGTCCCTTATTAAACTAAATATATATATATATACATATACATATATATATATTTGTTCTTTTAATTAGCTAGTCACTTGTATATATATGCACTTAGATTTATAGGTGCATTCATATAACCATTATTTTATTTAATTAATATACAAATTATCTATTTATTTTCTTTATAAAATTTAGATATATATACATCTCGAACTTATTACATCTGAATACTTAGGTTATTTAATTCCTTCATTTACTTACAAACTACGTACGAAAAATTTACGATCTCACATTCTCCCCACCTTGGGAAATTTGGTCCTCCAAATTTTTATTTCCATGTCCATCTAAGAGAGATGAGGGTAATTTTCTCTCTCATATCTTTTGTATCCATATAATCCAAGTCAAATAACTTCATTAGTCAAATTTACTTATTCTCTCTTATCTAAAGATCAACTTATTTCACATTAACCTTGTAGTTCAATGTGCGAAAAGTCCAAGAATTGGATGTATTTCATTGGCTCACACATTGAGACCATACATCTTATATTTCAAAAACCACCAATTGACCTAAGATAAATGTTATAACAAGATGATCTTGAGTTTCTTATCTCCCATCTTTACTTTACATCTTTTACGCACTAAGTCTGATAAACTTCAAGGTCTAACTCACATATTATTACTTATCCAGATATCCTAATTACTTCAAAATTCAAATATTTGAGCATTCAACAAATCAAAGATACCTCTTTCTCTCACACTTTGCAATATGCATTCTCCTATAAATCAAAAACCTTCAACTAACGTAAAATCAATGTTATGATAAGACATTCAAGATCTTAACCCATTAAATATCATTTTTTTTGCATCAAAAGCCATATAATACAAAGTGTACTCATATCTCTATCACCCTCTCAAGGATTCACTTCCAACATGTTGTGTTAAATCTCAACTCTATGCACGTGAAATTTGAAGAGTCCTTTGGTTTTCAAAGTTCACTTGTTTCTAATTCCACATAGTTCAAAATCTTATATTTTAAATCATTGAGCATTCAAAATCCTTGTAGTTCAAACTGTACAATTTTAAGAGTCCATATAGCAAATCAAGTCAATATGAATTTTGATGCAAAGTAACTAAATCTACACTTAAATCCTTAGTGCCAATTTCATAAAGGCAAATACCGAGTTAAATTTTCATGAACTCCAAACTTGTCCATCTTCTAGACAAATCTAACATGTAGTTCTTTTCTTATAGATTCATGAAACTTTATCCAATAAGTTTCAATCAAAACTCTTAACTGTACTTTATCGGATAACGAAACCGACAAAATTTATATTTCAAATTCTATATAATCTAAGAAAGTAACGTTCCAACCCTTCAACCTCTAAATCCATAACTTAACTCATACTTTTGTTGCACCCTCTGATATTTCATTTAATATAACCTTGAAACACCAATTGTATACCCAGTATGGCAGCATCCTTTGCACTAACAAAATCTCTTGTTCATAGCAGCACTTAAAATCAAGTTTCTAATTCATTAATTGTCAATAACTTGCCATAAGGTATCATGTATTAATTTCAATTTCCTTCACATTGACTATCAAAATTTTCTTCTTTACTAAACCATTGTAACACTTTAACAAATATCAAACCACTACATTAGATTTTATCCACACTTTCATACTACACAAGATTCGAATATAAAACTTGTAGTACTCGATTTAACCCCATATTTAGTTATTGTCTTCCAAATTTGATCATGGTTATCTTAGAATAGGTGAGGTTACTTCGCTTTCATTAACTTTCCAATTCCCATATAGCTTCTTGTGAAAAGTAATGTTGCCAAAGTATTTTTACCAAGGAAATCATCTTGGGCGTCAATATCTTATCCTTTTGATCCATAACTGGGGAATTAAAAGTCCAATTCATATGTTACCATTTATCCATGAATCAAATTCATCTTACATTAGACCTTAAATCTCAATATTCAATCAATTCACAAATTGGGTATATCTCATTAGTTTATACATTACAAACGTACATCATTTTATAAATCCACAACCCTCATGTTAAGCTAAGATCAATGTCATTTTAAGACGATCTTGAATATCTTATCTCACAAAATCTGAACCTTTAAATTAATTTACCATCTTACTTGATATTATTTAAAGGTCTCTAGTAATACTCAAAGATTCATAATTTCTATAATCAATCATATTCAATATCAGCTCTACTAAAAACTTTTCCATTAGCAGAGGTTGAAGACCAAGGACTTTTCAAAATTCACAGAATTCACCAAAATCACATAGTTCCATCAATTTTATTATTTTATTTATTTATTTATTATACTTATTATTATTATTATTATTTTGCACGGTGAATAGATTCAAATTATAGTTTCTTGCTACTATTGTAGATAGGTCCAAACCCTATTGGTCAAGCCTGATAAGACAATCGAAATCACACCAGCTGTTGAGACTCTACTAAAGCTCATCAAGGATGCCTAATCCTCAAAATTTAGGTTTCATAGTTTAAAATCACAATCCCAAATTTCATATAGTTCTCAAAACAAAAGCCAGATCATGTATTCGATCAAATCTTATACTCTCTTCATAGGAAAATAATGTTAGCATAAGACTTTAGGTTTGAATGGCTCTATAAACAAAAAAAATTTAATGTACGATTCGATTTCTTTCCGATCATTCGAAATAGCCCACATATTTAAGATTTCTAAATACATTAACCCTTAAATCCATGTATGATCAAAACCAAACGATTCCAAAAGCTCGAAGCTTATGCTAAATATGTCCATAGGATACATCAAGGCACGTGTTGAAATACTTAAGGTTCGCAGCTGTGTAAATGAATTTAATATGCAATTAAGCATATTCATCACATGTCGTTTCCAAGATGCACTATCAGAACTCAAATTTATATTCCAACATAATTCCCATGTATCCAAGCTTCATTCCACAATTTTCGTAGTCTCTTATCCTTATCTTAACATAAATTTTTATCATTGTTCCATCAAAAGCCTCATAGTACCCGACATATGTTCCTACAATTCCATATTAACTAAGTCCTCTTGCATCTTTTAATCATTATCTATTTCTGCATCAATCATATAAAATACAATAATTCTATCTCTTTCAAACCAAAACATGTTCTAATCGATCATTTTAGATCATTGCATGACCTATCTTAGGCCAACTATGCTAGGTTATAGCATTATCATCTCTATCAAACACAACTTCATTCCTTATTCATGACTCTTGATAAGTACACCACATCAATCTTTAAATCACATAGGCCATTGTGCCTCTACTAATATCACTTCAATATGTTCAAAACCAAATAAATAACATTCTCCACTTCATTACTTATCAAATCATGCTTATGCAGTGCATCAGAAAGGATTTCGTTTGAGCTGAAACATAAATAATTGAATTCCAAACATAATCCAAACATATACGTGCTTATCACATTTAGTTTCAATATGGATCGTCAAATCAAATCCTTATCTGTTTCAAAATCCAAGTATCATGCATTCAAAATTCATATATGAAGATAAGCACGAAAAAGCATATATATACTAAGCTGGAGACATATTAGCGACTAATAAATAATCATGTAGTTCAAATTTTCCCTTGAGGGAAAGTGCAAGTCAGAAAGACTTATGGCCATAGTCCAAAAGGGGTCCACAGTGAGCACTGATCAGGTGTCAACTGGGCCTGCTGTGGACTAGATTAAGGTCACACACCTCAGAAGATAAATACCTACTGTGGACTGGATCAAGGTCACACAGTAGTCAGAACTAATACTGTAGTGACGTTAGCTAGTCATGTCTCAAAATATTTTATATACATATTTTTCGAAAATTCAAAACAGTACTTTTCGAGCTTTAGAAAAGTTCACAAAAGAATTAGTATATATTTCTTTCAAAAGCAAATAAATCATACATACTCATAATATCTTCAAACAAATACCATCGGTTGATAATTTCCATGAAAATTAATATCTTGGCTAAAAGTCTCATAAGCAAATCAAAATCATAAAATTTAACCTTTTTCCAAAATAAACTTGCTAGATAATTAGCCATTTTCAAATGGTTGCTTAAGTCAAGCTTAAATCACAAAACCATTATTTTCATAAAAAATCCGATAGCATAACCACTTAAATTTCTTGAAACCTCCTGCAAGAAAATACAGTTTATAAAACCACAAGGCAGTTGATTTTAAAATTTATCCAGTATCCCCTACGTTTCGATATATATATATATATATATATATATATCTTACCTAAATGTGTAGCACAAGTGTTGCTATGGCACCCTTGTTCTTCTTGATTTCCTTTTTTTCTTAGCCTTTAATTTTAGGATATTTTGGGTTCCCTACTTTCATAAGAATTCCTCCTACATTAAAGCGTAAAATTAGTAAAATTTATATTATTGAATCACCTTAAGGAAGTTTATATTTCTAAAGGCATTGCCTTGTAAATTCTCCCTTGGCTACCAAGGGCTCCTTCACCTACTTAAATTTTCTTTTCTCACTCAAACCTACATCAAAGATAATATTTCACCACCAATTTTTTTTTACTCTATCATCATCTTTTAAATATTCAAAATCAAGTTAATTCTTACCCTTTATTATTTGTCAATACTGATGATCTCTTTTGGTAGCCTTGATTCTCAATGATTTGGAGCTGCTATGGACTTTATAAAATTGCAGCAACTCCCTTGTAGTTAAAGCCTTACAACTGGTGTTTCCAAAAGAGCTTTTACACGTATTTAAAATTAGTCTTAAATCATCATCATTTGTTTCCTTGAATTTATTTACTAATTTAAACTTAATTAATTCATGTATTTAAACGACCTTACCTCTAGATAGTTGCTCTCTTTACCTCCAAAAGAGCATATTTCTTTGGTCTACAATAACTTAACACATCCACCAAATTCCTACTTGGAGCAGCCTTGTCGAGCATCCCCTGCAACTCCTCTCTTCACGACTTAAGCTACTAATTTCTCCCAATATGCAGCAGCGATTTTTATTTCTCTTTTTTTTTAAACCTCTAGCTTAGCCCCTACTTTACACTTCACTGTCAACGTCTGATCAACTCTTCATCCACCTTTAAACCTCGGTTCGAACCATTCAACTTCCACATCAATAGAGCAGTCCAAAACAGAAAACCCTTAGGACAATACCAATACCATTTTCGAATACTTTATACTACCTCTGAAACAAAAAGCCCATAAACAAAGCTTCTTCACTGCCTTATTACTTGGTTTCAACAGCCAAAGGGACCCTTGTCTACTTCCCTTAACACAGCACCATGTGCCCTTCTGTTTTCAGGGCAAGATCACAACCTGTTTCTTTATTTTTTTTTTGGTCGAGGAATGAAGAGACCAACAATCTCCTAATTTGTGCTCTGTTCTGGGCCGAGAGAAAGGTCCTTAAGTTGTTAAGTTGTGTTGCTTTAGCACTCAACTCCCTCACTGCAGGTGGCTATTCCCGAATCGAAGGAAGAGAAGGCCAGCACTCAAATGTGTAAAGTCAGCCCTACTTTGAGCACCAAAATGCTACCAATTCTACCTTAAGTCAGCCTCCAAAAGTCATGCTCCAGCCTTTCCTTTTAGCTGCATCCCTTATATACTTTCTCGATTTTCTCCTCTTCACCATTTTCCCTCGATTTCTCACTCTGTCTCTCGCACGATCTCTCTATTCTCGATTTGCTCTTCTAATCAAATGGGAGATGAGGTTGAGAGCAAAATGGCTCCCTCACTGCTTTAGCCAATACACTTCCTCTCCTTCACCCTTTTTAATCGAGAAAAACAACCCTGTACAGTGCTTAAAACCATGTCTCAAGTTAGGCGAGAATGATGCTTCTTTAGCCACCAAGAGAATCATGCCTAGACTCCCCTATTACTACTGCAGTGGTGCTTTGTTCTAGCCTAAAATAATAGCCCCTACTCCCAGCCTTTAGCCTCGACTTCTTCTTCCCACACGAGCAGCTTGGTTCTCTCAATTTGCCCTGCTGCACTTTCTTTCTCTCCTCTTTTGTTTTCTGCTCCATCTCATTGCTGCTCTCTTGGTTTGCCTTTCATTCTCTCATTCTCGTCTCATTCTCTGCTTCCTTTCTTCTCAGTCTCTCTCTCTTTTCCTTCCATTTCCTTTTCCTTTCTCTCATTAGTCTCTCTTTTGTCCTTTCGTAGAGGGCAGAGGCCAAAGGCCTCTATTTTTGTCCTTTAAAATTTGCATCTGCTCCCACTAACGTTGCCACTGGATGATGATAATAATAATAATAATAATAATAATAATATAATAATAATATAATAATAATAATAATAATATAATAATAATTATTATTTTATTATTATTATTATTATTATTATTATTATTATTATTATTATCATCATCATCAGCATCATCATCATCTTGTACTCCAATGTACTAAATCCCCACATATATATCACTATACTTATATATATAGATATATTCTTGTTTGTTATTTATTTATTTATTTTATTCATTTATTTATCAAATATATATTTTTATCTTCACATTTAGATTATGTTTATTTTAATATCATTATGTCCCTTATTAAATTAAATATACATAAATATTTTTTTTGTTCTTTAAATTGGCTAGTCACTTGTATATATACGCACTTAGATTTGTAGGTACATTCATATAACCATTATTTTATTTAATTGATATACAAATTATCTATTTATTTTCTTTATTAAATTTAGATATATATACATCTCGAACTTATTACATCTGAATACTTAGGTTATTTAATTTCTTTATTTACTTACAAACTACGTACAGAAAATTTGCCGTCTTCACAATGCACAAGAATATCCTCAGAGAACTCTAACTTTAGTGCCTTTAGTTTTGTAACAAGATTAGACATTTCCATAATATATTCCCTTATGTTTCCTTTGCCATTATATCGCATTGAAACAAGCTTGGATAGAATGATGCTTGTTTCTACCTTTTGATTTGCTGCAAATCTATCTGCAATTTGTTACAGGAAACTTTTGGCATTTTCTTCCTCAGGCATTACACCCCTGATGGTATCGGAATTGAGTGTTTCCTGATCATAAGACTTATGCAATTTGAACGCTCCCATTTTTCATAAAGTGCCCTTTCTGTAGCTATACTATTATCAACAGAGGCGAAAGGTTTGTCAAACTTGATCGCATAGTCTAGATCAGACACCCAAGTACAATGGTAACATACTCCTTCCATTTCTCGAAGTTAGTGCCATTAAGCATCGGGATATTATTCAAATTGGAAGATATAGAAGAAACATTTACTGTAAATAGAGAAACAACAATAATAAGCTCGCAATTAACAAATAATAATTTTGGGCCAAAGGAGATATCGAGCACAGTATTAAAATTTAGTCTTTGGACATAAATTTTAATTTGTAAGCGGTACTCTTAAACTTTATTAGTGAATATTAATAACCAAATCCTGCCAACAATATGCCTTCCTTTAGGCCGACATATTGCATGCATGTTAACAAAATAATTTTATCACGTATTTATTACCTTATTATGTTTATAATCCAGCCACAAAATAACCTTCCTTTGGGCTGATTATTTTTCGCAGGGATTAAAAGACAGTTATTTAAATTCTTAAATGACATCCTTAATTTTCAAAATAAATAAATTAACATAAGGGATTAAAAGACACAGTTATTTAAATTCTTAAATGACATCCTTAATTTTCAAAATAAATAAATTAACATAAAATAGGTCACTTTGGTGGCATTTTATATTAATTTTTTAATTTATTTTGAACTTTATTTTTAATACATTATGCGCATATACAAAATATTGAGAGTACACAAATTAAATCATATCAACAGGGAGAGTGAGTACTACCAATCATATCAAAATATCATGAAATAAAATTTCAGAAAATATGTGCATAATATATCAAAACACCAAAATTACCATAAATATTAAATAATAAATATTTAACAATTTCAAAAAATTCCAAAAAATTTTTAAAATAAAATTTCATGCATGTCTAGAAAAACTAGTGGCTAAATGGCCACTGGACAACTGTTCACGCTCCCCACACGTCGCCCCTTGTGCGTGGGGAAGGTAACCTGATCAGGAACCTCTTATTCTCCAACCAGTCGAGTCGACCCGACTCGATCGGTTCCTAGAACAGTTCAAGTCTGTTCCTACTTTTCTTAATTTTTGATTCTATTTTCACCTATTTTAACAAAATTAAGCCTTAAATCATCAAATTAAATGTTTATTATGCAAAACCCATCCCAAAAAAAGGATTAAAACAACAAAAATCGGTGTTTAATTTGATGAAAAGATTTCAAGAAAACTCTACCATGGAAGACCCAATCCTTTTTCTTGATTTCTTTTAACCAAAACAAAAAATATGTCGAAATTGTGACCTTTTTTCAACCATAGAAGTCACAAGAATCAATTATCATTAGTCAATTTGAATTAAAACACATAGAATATTCTTGTTTTGGTTAAATTTTAATTTCGAGATTTAAAAATTTAAAGATAAAATACATGAAACATGAAACAAAATTCTAGAAAATTGTTCACATGATTTTAATCCTTATTCCATTAGGAATAAAAGCCCTAAGAGTTTACACAAAAAATTTTAATTCTTAATGATCAAACATGAACAGGTTCTTGATATCGCTTGTAGGAAAATTTATACAAATAAACATACCTAGGATCTCATGTTTAATCATCAAGAAAAGAGTAATACGAAAGCGTACCTGAACCTATTAGAATTGATTTCTTGGGGTTAGAGTCTTCCACGTCTAAACCTTTTAAGAGAATTTGTATCTCACACAATGATGAGATTTGATTGTGAGAATTACGTTTTGTTTAGACTGGGGACCATAACCTATTTATACTTGAAGTATATTTTATTTTATTTTGGCCCATCATGAAAATAAAATATTGGGTCTCCACACATTGCAAAGCCCATACTAATTGAGATGTTCTAAAGTCCAATAACTTAAACTTTATTTGATCACTTTTAAGTGGACTAAACACATTAGATAGCCTGTAATGTACAATTAATTCATATATGTAAGCCCACTTAATGAATTTCCCAACATATGCAAAATTGATGTTTCAAAGAAAACCCAACTCGAGAAAGTTTTGTAAAGAAGAAAAAGGCTTCAAATGGTTTTTATTTTGTTTTATTGGTTATGCTTTTTTTTGTTTCGAAGAAGAGGAAATCCTCATCATCCAGTTTGAAAATTGGAGATTTGACAAGAAAGCATAAACAATGGTGGGAGGCTTTCCTAGTGCCAAATGCACTTTGGGCAATTACCTAAGACCTTCACAAGATAATGAAATCGTGCACCCTTCCTGCACGACTCGTGGGCTAGATCCTACTAAAAAAAACTTAGCATCGAAAATTGATAAATCTTCCTAAAACGAAAACGAGTTGTCTTTTTTATTGGCAGAATCAAAATCTCAAAGTTCTAAAGCATTTAAAGTGACTTATAAGAGAATATCTCTGGTTTCATCCCAGGCAGGAAATGTTGCCTTTGGAAATCCTGCTAAGGGTGATGTTAAGTTAGGGAATTTTCATAACTAAAACAGTTTGCTACTGGTTTTGTCTTTTCGTTGTACTTAATGCTATTGCATCTCGTTTATTTCCAAGAACTGCTACAGTGTTTTTTAGCCTTTTCTAGTATTACAATTGTACCATTTTCTTCCACTCTACAAAAGAAAGAAACATTTTATTGTTAGTTCTAATTGTGTCCATATGCAGTGAAGTTCAACCACATTTAGGTTCACCATCACAGTTGACAGTTGGAGATAGGGCTCTTTGGAACCTTTTCTAGCTAAAGGTTGAATGGAGGAAGCTGTGTCAAAATTTTAGAGCAGTTGGAGATGCCCTTGTTCTTACCTTTGGTTTACAGTTATAGCAAGTTTTGATGGAAATGAATAGCTTGCAAGTGGTGAAGAGTTGAGGAGTCCTATGTTCCACAAGATTTTTAACTCGAGGGCATCTTCTGATTTCCAATGCCCTTGATTACAGGTTAAGGAGATGTATCCCGGCGAAGGTAGGATTGGTTGAGTGTGCTGTTTGGATGGAATTATGCATTAAGAAGCCTTCAACTTTTCTCATGTCATCATCCGGAAGAAGCGTTATGGATGGAGATAGTTGTGATGCAATAAATGCTTCAAAAAAATAAAAACGTTGTTGAGCCCACTGTTGTAGTTTTAATTGTACTTATGATAAAGTAGCATCAGTATGTTGGCTTGAGCTACATGTTCAAGCATATAACAATTATCTGTAAAGAACAATAGCTTGGCATTTGTAATGTGACTGTTGTTTGTTGTCCTGGTACTGTTGCAGGGTGGAGGTTGCTAAGCTTGGTTCTTTAACGGTTGGCCTTTGCAGCCCCAGTGAGATAGAAGTCAGGTTTTAGTAATGGTGTTTAATAGGTATTTTGCATGATCATTGTTTTTATTGGCCTTCATTTTGCATGATCATTGCATATGTACCACATGTTACACACTGTTTGTCTTATTATCGGCTATCTTATAGATAACATGGCATCAAAGCTCCTATTAATCATTCTAACTGGTTTAAGCCTTGCTTTCCACCATTTAGTCTCATAAATTTACTGGGTGATGTCCTATAAATTTCTTGGAATCTGCTTGCTTGATTCACTATTGGATACTCTAGGGCTGTAATCAGCTTAGCAAGACTATAAAAGATACATGTACTTCTTTCGTTAAGTGCTTTTCTTAGTTTGCCTGGTTGGATTTTTTTCTTGTGCTTTTAGCATTAAAAGAATACCAATTTTTCTTTGATTTTTTTGGGCTTGGACCATGCACACACTCAAGGGTTAACCTTCCCTTCTACTTATCCTTTTAAACCATGACGCATAGAAGGCTAGATCCTTGGTTACTAATATAACCATGCTGCGACCTTGGTTAGTGGTTATAGTATATTTTAATTCACTGTCTGATGGAGCCTTGCTGAAGAAATTAGTTCCATCTGGTGAACAGACAGCCATAGTTCAAAATGTTGACCAAATTACTACTCACTACTTTTGAGTACAAGGAATTAGAAAACTTTGCATATGTTTCCTTACGTACCTAAACAATACAATCATACATTTCTGACTAATGCTTTGATTTAATATTTCTGTTGCCTTCACAGTATTTTGATTCAATTCAATTTTTAAATTAACTAGCTTTGTCACTTTGTTCCCTTGTAGATAAGAAAAAATTGGTAGAGATGCATGCATTTGTCGTGTGGTTTTAATGAAATCATAAGTTCACTAATGGGAAAAGTTGAAGAGAGAATTTAAGGAAACTTAGTTGTAACAGATTCAAATGCTCCAAGGCATTTCCTGGCCCTATTATGATACAAGCGATGCTATATAGGATTGCCATTCTAAACAATTTCATTCAATTTTAACTTTTGATTACTTGGTTGATACCTATAGTTAGTGGATCAGAATGGTTTACATTACCTCTATATCTTTGAATGAAATGTTTATTGGCATGCATCATCAGAGGATTCTTTTATTTTCACCAACTTTTGATCTTACTAGCTGTTAATTTTCATGTTCTAGTGTGTTGTTTCCCTTGATACAACCCTTGAGGCATGGAACGAATTGAAGGTGCTATTTCTCTTGGATTGTTACTTCAACCAACCAAATTAATGTGATGGTGCTACTTTGCCGTCAGGTATGACCGCATTCCTTTTCTGATATTTCTGGACGTCACATCAAAGTCTAAGTCATTGTAATACTTAATGGTCAAGAAAGCCTTTAGTTAAAACGTTTGAATAATACCTTATCAAACTGGCACTTCTAAGTTTTTACCAAATATGGTTTCGTTGATGCATCCATGATCTTTGTATATGTGTGTGTGCGGGTGTGTGTAAATTTGAGTCATGATTCTTCTTTAATTATGGTTCTTCACTAGTTGTGGTAATAATACTTTTACCTTTTGATAATTTAAGGGTTTATTTTAAAAGTACGAACTTCTAGTTAGTGATTTTCAAGATTCGTGAGAGTGAAACCTGCTCCAATCCGCCCCTACCTTTTTTATTACTTCATTCAACATTCCAAAGGGTTGCATGGCTCATCATTTGGGCAAATGTGTCTTTGGAAAGCATTGATTGTTTCCAGAAACCGAAGAGTTTACTCTTTTTTGTCCCCAAGAATTAGCATCATTCAAATATTAATGACAAATATTATTGCCATTGAATTGTCCTTTCATTAGGTTATTTGTTATTAGTACCTTCTGAAGATATTTTCATCATGTGATCGAACTCTAAAAGATTTTCCAGCAAACAAATGTGATACAAAAAGTAACACGATTTTATTCATTACTAAGTACATTATTCATTGTTCATAACAAAAGTGAATTAGATAGATTGTGCATAACTAAACTCATGGGTTTAAGGTATATAGTACTCTACTAAATATGGCTTTAAGCTGTTCAAATGCACACTATATTTAAGTTTATATGAGTCTAGTCTTCAGACTTTTACTTAGGGACCCAAACAATGTGATCCTGAGGAAGGAAATGGCAGATGGGAATGGTTCCTGGCTCAACTTTAAGGACTTGGAAAGCCAAGTGCTTTGGGTTCCATGCTGATGTATCTGTGTGGCAGATTGCTACTGCTTTGGCTTTCGACCCATCAGCTCCCTCAAGAGGGACCGTGTAAGCCCTTGTCGTTTCTGATTTATGGCAATAGAAGACAGCATATGCATAATTCTGCTTATGGCACACTACAGATTTCTCACCTTTCATCTTCTGCACTCCAGCTGCTATTGTGTACTTTTGCATTGGGGTTTGTTTTTCCACCTCTGTAGAGATTGCCTGAGGATTTCTCCCAAGCCTGGTTCTACAAAAGTCAATCATTGACTCTAGTGAAGTTGCACAATATTTGTCCTCTCCTTGAATCTGCGGCTGTTCGCATTCCTTGATTGTGTTCTCCATCATCTTAGCTCCTACTGATCCAGGTTTCACTGAAAACTTGTTCAAAATTTCTGACAACTTGTCAGATGAAAACGGTGTTCTTTGGGCAATTTGGCGAGGTAAGAAAGTTGATGTCTCCATACTTTCAGTGAAATGCAGGGTCATTGTTGCTGTGGGATGCATATCCTTTTCCAGAAAGAAAAGAGCTACATTTGGATCATCATGGACTTGAGTCTCAGTGGCTACATAGTTGTAAATGAAGGGTGATACATTAACATATACTGGCTGTCCTTTCCTATGGTTAACGTTTACACCAACACCCCCTACATTGACAGAGGTACCTTTATCCTCCTTCAAGTCTACAAATAACCAACATGTGGTAGAGAGGTTAGATGATTTCTTGATAGAATTATGACATGCTTACAATTATGAATGCAACAGTCAGCATACTTTTTGCATGTAAGTTGATACATGAATGACACATTCTATTCTTTTTTCCTAAAATAAATTGCAAAACATAGCATATTTTACTAAATTCTATTTTGATAACTTGCAAATATGAAACATATATTGGCACTTCACATTAACTTTTTGGCTGCACAGTGTGTTCTCTATTTACTATCAGTCAATCCTATAGGGAAACCATGATGTAATCTACAGTCTTCACTTTGCTGAATCTCTCAAGGTATAGTTTTTCTCATAAACCATGGTATTGGGAGCGTAAAACTAATACAATTCCTTCATTTTCTTGGTGAAAAAATGATACAAGGAAAAATGGAATCTTTGGGTATTAAGCCCTCACTCGGATGTAAAGTAACTTTGATAGCCTTTGGCATTGGAGTATTTGGCAGCATATATTTCCAATATTCCTCGGGTGACAAAGCAGCATGGCTTGCCACCACCACAAGCTGCAACAACAAAAGTTCAGGTAAAATCCATTCATCTCTGCACTCAACAATAAGTAATCGCATTCAAATCTGCTACAAATAGAAAAACTTACAGCTAGAAAAGCAAGAACCGAGGTAAGATGAAACTCCATCTAGAACTGGGTGTTTATGCTATAGAAAGAAATAGCAAGACAAAGTGACTTTGAAAGTTAGGGTTGCTGTGTGTGGAAAGTAGAGCATGTATGCTCCACATTTATAATGAGTAGTGTACTAGGACAAACTCTACAGAACTACACTCAACAGTATCTTTCTTTCGAAATAATGTCTCCAACTGCCACTGGTTCACTTAAATGTTTTTTGTGTCATATCACATAGAGGCCTAGTTGGATAGGTATAGAGAGAGACGAGAGCGGGCATGTTCAAATTGCATTCGCCACACGCAATTGATTGGGCCATTCGTCACTAGTGATGGCCTTTAATTGAATGAGATTAACAGTCTCAATAAGAACATGTGTTCAAGTTTTGTGGACTTCTGTGAGATATACTAAACTAACAACTACCTAATTTATGAAAGTTTAGTATGTGTTCTTATCATTTAAAAATCCAAGATTTAACATGGATTTTTGGCCTAATGTTGCAAGACAATGAGCCATTAATATCACTTTGAGGAGTTTTTCCTTTAGATATATCATGTCTTCAGGAAAAATTTTTTGAGTGGCTGATAGATAGGTACATGAATTTTAGTACCAACCAAGGTTTGACCTAACAATCCTTATTCATTCTTAGGAGGGATTAGGCCCAAGTAACAATGTAAACAGGTTGGGTATCCTTTAATCTAGGAATACCTAAACCAAATTATTTTTCATAATATCTGAACCTCATTAACTATTTGATTATTTTGGTTTGTATTATTTGAACTTTATCCGTATGATATAAAAAATATTATTAACTATTCGATCCTCTAAATACTTAGTTAAAGTTTGATTTTTAAATTTATATTTGAAAATCAATTTTAAAACAAAATATTAAAAAATTAAATTAATAAATTTAATTTAACTCATAAAAATAAATTAAAGTTAAAAATCATAATTATAACATTTAATTATTTGATTTAATTTAATTAGATATTACACTAATAGTAAATAATTAATAAATATAAATATAAATATCATATTAAAAAATTATTATTTATAATTAGGTTTAGGTAGTGGGTATTCTAAGATAATTATTCTAACCCGTGACAAGCAATAGTTTTACTATCCAGATCCTACCCGAATTCGATTATATAATACCTTAATCTTACTTAATCGAGTAGGATAATACCTATTATCTATTTACAGGCAACCCATTTTCCTCCTTAGGTCCAAGGTTTGAATCTTCTCCTCTACTTGTACCCTCTTATGAACCAAAAAGGAAAGCTATATGAAAATGCCTTGAAGCATTTAAATTGGAAGTGTTCATTTGATCAGTTCAATTAATTTTGAATCAAATTGATAAAAATTGAATTTAACTAAATTATTATATTTTTATTTTGTTAATTAAATCAAAATTTTTAATTTTGAAATTAATTGAGATGAACTAAATTTGATTAATTAATCGAAATAATCAAATGAATATAAGTTAAATTATATTTTAATATTTAATTTTTCATATTTGAAACAAATTAAATAATGTCATCCAATAAAATATTCAGATGGTAAAATGTCAAAATATTAAATTAAAAATTCTAACAACATTAAATTTTAAAATACTATATAAATTTTAAATATTAAATATATTTTTAATTTTATTTTTACATTTTTTATATTTCGGTTAAAATTTTGGTTAATTCGATTAATTTGGTTTTTGAATTGAATTAATCAAAAATTAAAATTTTTTTAAAAAAAATTATTTTAATTGATAGAAATAATTCAATAACTAACCAATTATTCAAATTAATTTCAATTTAATCGATTAACTCATTTAAAATCAAAATATAAACATGGTTAATTTAAATATTAGAAGTATTTTAAGTTGTTTTGGAACTTAAATTGTTTTAAATTGTTTGTGTCATATGTGCCTTGTTGGATAGGCAGAGAGAGAGATATGAGAAGGGGCGTATTCAAACTGCATTCTCCAAACATGATTGACTGGGCCATATGTCGCTACTGATGGCCTTTAATTGAATCAGATTAATAGTCTCAACAAGAACACGTGTTCAATTTTTGTGGACTTTTTTTTTGGTACATAATTTTTGTGGACTTTTATGAGATATATGCTAAACTAACAACTACCTAATTAATGAGGGTTTAGTATGTGTTCTTATCATTTAAAAATCATAGTTTTAGCACGGATTTTCGGCCTAATGCAGCAAGACAATGAGTCATAAATAATATCACTTTGGGGAGTTTTTCCTGTAAATATATCATGTCTTCAGGAAAAATTTTTTGAGTGGTTGATAGATAGGTACAAGAATTTTAGTACAGACCAAGGTTTGATCTAACCAGCCTTATTCCTCTTTAGGATGGATTAAGCTCAAGTAAGAATGTAATCAAGTTGAGTATCCTCCAATCTTGGAATATCTAAATCCGACTTTTTTTCAAAATATCTAAACTTGATTAACTACTCAATTATTTTGGTTTGTATTACCTGAACCCTATTCGTATGATATAAAAAATACCATTAACTATTCGAACCCACTAAATATTAAGTTAAAATTTGACTTCTAATTTTAAATTTAAATTTAAAATCAATTTTAAAACAAAATATTAAAAAATTAAATTAATAAATTTCATTAACTCATAAAAATAAATTAAAGTTAAAAACCATAATTATAATATTTAATGAGTTTAATTAAATATTACACTAATCATAAAAAAAAATATAAATATCATATTAAAAAATTATTATTTATAATTGAGTTTGGGTAGCAAATATCTTAAGATATCTATTCAAACTTGTGACAAGTAGTAGTTTTGCCATTCAAATTCTACCCGAATTTGATTATATAATACCTTAATCATACTTAATCGAATAAGATAAAACACACTATTCATTTATAGGAAATCCATTGTCATCCTTAGGTTTACGGTTCGAATTATGTTCCTTAATTGTACTTTCCTATGAACCAAAAAAGGAAAGCTATGTGAAAAAGCCTTAAAGCATTTAAATTAGAAGTGTTCATTTGATTGGTTCAATTAATTTTGAATCGAATTGATAAAAGTTGAATTTAGCTAAATTATTTTATTTTTATTTTGTTAATTAAATTGAAATTTTTAATTTTGAAATTAATTGAACTGAACTAAATTTGATTAATTCGATTAATTAATTGCAATAATCACATACATTTAAGTTAAATTATATTTCTATTTTTAATTTTTCATATTTGAAACAAATTAAATAATATCATCCAATAAAATATTTAGATGGTAAAATATCAAAATATTAAATTAAATATTCTAACAACATTAAATTTAAAACACTATATAAATTTTAAATATTAAATATATTTTTAATTTTATTTTTAAAATTTTTATATTTCGGTTAAAATTTTGGTTAATTCGATTAATTTGGTTTTTGAATCGAATTAATCAAAAATTAAAATTTTTTAAAAATCATTTTCATTAATTGATAGAAATAATTCGGTAACTTACCGATTATTCAATTTAAATTTGATTTAATCTGTTAATTCATTTAAAATCAAAATATAAATATGGTTACTTTAAATATTAGAAGTATTTTAAATTATTTTGGAACTTCATTCAAACTAGCATTAAAGATTACAACCACCAAACTTGGAAGCTGAATTTAATAGGTCAAAGTTATGACTTGCTAGCTAAGTGCTTGCTTGGAATTTTTTGTTTGCTTCTGACTACTTGAATGATTTATAATTCATATATTGAGCACATTAATTCTGACAAGATTACAACTGAAAATATTTATGACTATTGTAAAATAAATGCTTTTCTTTGATAAATCTGTCCCTCACCAAATGAAAAACAGTGCACCGCCCCTTGTACTTGACCATACACTTGGCTGGAGGAGTTAGAAGTTGGAGCTTAGAAGCAATCTTTCTCCTTTTCTTTTGAATTTTGATAGTCTGACTCTTCTAGTGTATTCTTCTAGGGCTAGAAGTAACCTGTAGCCTAAACTAAAACCTTACGTTCCGTGTTTTGGGAAAATGATTTGGACCATTAGATTCTTTTGAGCTATGTCTGGCCCAACCAATCTAAGTTTCTAATGCTGTGCTACCTAGGCCTAAAACTAGGCCTGATTCTAATACGAATGTGACCCAACCAAATTTCTTTGACTAGCTAAGAGAAGAACAAAAGAAAAGGTAGATTACTATTAGCTAAGATAGCTATTTGATTATAATTGGGCAGAGTGTCAATCAGTTCGTGAGTACTTCTATTTGATGGTGAATTTGTTCTATAAATTAGTAAAAAAAAAAAAAAGCTTTAAGAACCCATTAATTGTAGCATTTTTAGGTTCATGAAAGTGTAAAGATGTGGCAAGTTTTAGCCTTGTAGGTTCTTGCTTTTTAGTTCCTATAATTTTTCCGGCATCTAACCTAAATTCTAAGTTAAGAAAAGCTTTAAGTTTATTGCATGTGATGTTATGAATAGAAATCCTCAAAATTCAACCCTAACCAAAATGAAAATGTGGTTCAAAGGCCATGGCTCGGTGGCTTGGTTTTGGTTGGCCGTCCATTTGAATTTTGGGAGGGAAAGCTTTAGCAATCGGCAATTGCCTTTGCCTTTCTTTTCTCTTTCACCTGTGTGAGCCCACATCCAATCCTATCTCTATGGTGGGCTAAGCGCACTATCTTCTTTGCTTCATCTTTCTCTAATGTAAACGAATTCAGGTGTATCTAAAAACCTCCTTTTCTCCCACTAGTCTGTCTTTCTTCATTTTCAGACTTTTATTAAGACCCTGTTTGTTTCGTCAACAATGCCTTTGGTGGGGATTTGTGTCATCCACTCATTAAAAGAATTTTCTTTTCTGCTCTTTTTTCTTTAGCCTGCAATTTGGCCATCAAGTTAACTCAATCTCGTAGGATTTCGTGGCAAACCAACATTGGTGGGGCGGTTTTAAGATATCTGTTTTCTTTGCTGGCGGTAATAATCATTAGGGAGCAGTAAAATTCAGATTATCGAGAAGAAAATTATTAAAGCAAACTCTTGGGATCATCATGATGTAAGTAAATTTTGACTTAGGGACCAATCTCCTTTTGTTGTTTCTCCAGGTATTTCCAACAACATTCTTGTGCATTTATGCTCCACCCCATCCCCCACTTTCTTCACTAGAAATTCATTTTCCTATTTCAAGCATTATATGTAGAAATTAATCAAAACCCTTTTTTTTTTCTTTTTTCTTCCTAATGAAACATGTTACTTTTATTTTCTTTATACATATGTATGTCTTTTTATAAATTTTTATTCGTGAGTGTATAAAAGCAAGTTGTGAATAAGGATGCCCTTTCATTTATTTTTTTAATAAAACATGTTAATCAAGTTTAGCATGTTAAGAGCATCCAATTGGCTGTATTAGTTAATTAACAAGTAATAAATATTCATTCTAAAGTTTGTGCAGAACCATATCACTTGCTTTTAGTATTTTTTTTTTTTTGGTTACACATGCTTTTAGTATTTAGTTTCACACAATTTGACACTTTCTGACAAGCTTCTTGATAGATAGGGGAAATTTTTTTTTTATCCCCTCTTTTCAATACAATTTTAATTAAGATAGTCCTAATATTTAATTTTATCCTATGTTGTTTATTGGTTATATTTTTTTTTCTTGCTTGGAGTGGTGGCTTTTTGAAGGAGTTAATAAAGTAATGGAACATTTTACCAAAGGAAGAGAGAAAAAATGCTTAGCACAATACAAGGTTCATGAACTACAATGACATAGCAATTATAATATATACTACACAGTTTCAATCTTTTCATCAAAAGGTGAAAGGAATCTCCCAAATTTAGAAAGAATAACAGGAAAAAGAAAAAATTTTAAACTATGTCCGAAGATGAGATTAATGACTAGATGTTTAATAATGTTTTTCAATTTCTTCATTGTTGCTTTGTATTTTTTTTTTGATTTGTATATGATGCATTAATAATGTATAGTTTCTATACACTGTCAATGTATCAGAAGTTGACACCTCATCAATTTACAAATTAAAAAATATGCTAACCCCTTAAAAGTTAATGTAAATTAATTTTTTTAATTTGCTCATAAGGACCTATTGATGAAGTGTCAACCTCTGATACATTGATAATGTAAAAAAATTATATATTATCAATGTATCATATATAAATCATTTTTTTTATAGAGAAGCATAAGAGAAAAAGGGGTATACGAACTTGGAATTTTTTTTGTCTTCAAAGAAGAATAATAATTGTTAGATCAAGTTAGAATTCCGAGCGCTCAGCTATGGGTGGAAAAGGGTAAACAAGGGTAAGGTAACAACAGATGGTGCTAGGGAGAGTGAGTGGAGTGAGCGAAATTTCCATCAGCCATATTTTTTTATACCTTTACATGAGGCTTATCAAGTGTAATACAGGTGTAATGCATGTTGTCCGCCCTCTATGCTAAGTGTAGCTCATCTCTTCTGAATTAAGCCTGATTAGGATACATAGCATTTCTCATGGAAGAGTCTCATGAGCTTAGTAAAAAGAATATTGGACCCAATAATATTCTATATTTTTCTCCATTTTCAAGGTTCCCTAATTTTTGTTCTCAAGATTAATGCTTATGTATAGTTATATTATCCTTGAGCTAACTGGTCTTTGGATCGAGAATCTTAATTAATTTATTATAAGATATTGCTCAATTGGGCAAAGGTAATAATATCATGCTTAGGAGAATGTTTTTGAAAGTAGCATTTAAGTAATAATTTAATAAAATGTGCATTTTATATATTTCTTTAGGAATTGCAGATTGAGTTTTGGACACATGCTCTTTAAATCATGGAGAAAAGGCAAGTCCCACGACTGTCTAATCAAGCTTTTGTGAAGTGATTAAAAACATATGCAGATACTCATAAAAAAACAAAAAGCTTTGAAAGAGTGGAAAATATGAGCATATGACCCACACAGATTCTGTCTTTATATAGTAATATAAATAAAGGATTGATTCTCATAAAGTTATGATTTTTCTTCCCAAAATTTAAACTTCTCCTATCGGAATTTTTCTTTGATTTTGTTTAATTTTTTCCTTTTTTTTTTTGGTTTTTTTTTCATATCAACGCGTCTTTATCAAATCGATACATCTAATGTGCACAATGATTTTTGATGGAACCAAAAGTGTTTCTTTGTGTTTGTTTAAATAAAGGGTTTAAAAAGCTCATATTTGAACTTATTAAACAGGGAGAGATCATTTGCAATCATATGAGGTGGGAAGAGAGAAGAAAACCATACAAAAGTGACTTTCCATGTAGGCAAAGGTGCAAAGCTTCACGTGGTCGATGGTTATGTCTTTACTTTTAAGGTGCGGTCGTGGAAGTTCTGCAAATTTTAAAATAAAATGTGAGAATTTTACAAATTTAATATTTGAATTTCAACATTTAAAATTTTTTTTCTAAAATTAGAGACCATTAAAAAATACTCCACATAAACAAATTCATCACTTAAATTTATTCATTATATCAATCAAAGAACTATCTTTTCTTTTTATTTTTTTGGATACATTTCAAAGTACTATCTTTTCATAAATTAAATAATGCTTTTTTCCACAAAAAATTCTTAAAGCAACACTAGGAATTGAATTACCAACAAGTAAAATTAATTACCAGTAATCATATTGATTAATTAGTTATTTTAATTCTTTTTAATTCTTTTTGGTGAATTTCATTTTTAATTCTGTAGCAGCACATAGAATTCTTTGAATCCCTAAAAATTCCAGCATTACAATGCGCTAGATGCATGCAAACAACCTAATTGGTAGATATTTTTCTCCTTTTTGCTTATAGGTTTCAAAAAGAAAAAGCTTTTGTAAAATATAATGCAATACATAATATGGACTGCGTAGTGTGTGATTAAGCAACCCATGAACATGATAATGCATGCCTTTTAGAGTAGGCAAATGCAAAAGTATCTTATTTTAATTAGCAGATTCATATGGTTTAATTCCCACTTTATAGTTTATTTATGTGACACCTTAGAATTTCATTAGTATAAAATATTATGGTGTTAGCATACTCTTCCTTGGCATAAAAAAGAAAAAATTATTATCAAAATAAAGGTATTACATCTAAGTTCAATTTAAAACAATTGTCTTAATAAATTTTCAATTAAACTTGAGTTTTTTTATAAAAAAAGTCTCATTTTAAAGATAAGGAAAGGGATTGCAGTTGTTAAGATTTGAATAGATATTGTCTCTTAAAGGTAATTATATAAATTATTTGAATTAAATTCTAAGTTATGTAATTTAAAAATAAAATAACATAAGTCTTTTTTTTTTGTCTAAGACCTCCCGGTATCTGGAAGCCACTTTGGGCCCCGATTAATCCGGAGTCGAGCTATGGTAAGACCCGATATGGGAGGAGTTCTCCCAATGCTGTTTTCTCCATTCAGAAAACTCGAACTCGAGACCTTGCTTAAAGAGCAATGAGCTCCTTTCACTTAGCCCAACAAACATTGGTAAAAACATAAGTCTTTATTATCTAATTTCAAGTGATCTCTTCTTTATTAGAGGTGGCAAAAGTTGGCCCGAGCTTGAAAACTTGCCTGAACTCGCCCGAGACCGAACTCCGACCAACTCGAATTGACCAAAAAAATCAAAGGCCCAAAACTGAAAAAATCTGAACCCAAAAAAGCTCAAATCCGACACAACTCGAACTCGACAAAACCCTAACCCGATACGATCCGAAACCGAGACCGATCCGATCTGAAACCCTGTAAAAACCCGAATTTATAATCCGAAAAAACTCGAATTATAATTATATGATTATTATTTTAAAATAAATAAATAAATAATTGATACACTTTTTTAATTATAAAATTAAATTTTGGATAAAAATAAATATTTCTAATAGTAAAGTGTAATTTAAAAAATACTATAGTAGTATTATTGTGTAAGCGGTAATTTTAATAAAATACATAAATAAATCAAACTATTAGTAATTAATTATTTGTTGTATTAACAAGATTCTAATTTGATATCTTATAACAATGATTTATATATTATATTTTATTATAACAATCTTTTAAGAATAAATTATGTAATCTCTTAATGCGTAAGTATTATTATAATAGAATTAATTATTTATTAAAAATAATTAATTTATTATCTATTAAATATAAAATTAAAGTGTAAATAAAAATAATATTTCTAATAATAAATTAAAGTGTAATTTAATAATATACTATAATAGCATTATTGTGTAAGCGATAATTTTAATAAAATTTATTTTTTATACTTTATTAATATTATGATTAATTATATTTAAATAATTAGCATTATATTAATTAATTTACTACAACAAATGTGGCTGGGTTTGCTGTGTGATAAGGAAAGGAAATGGCTGCTTAGATGAGGAACAAAAATTAGAAAATTGAATTAAAGCAGGGAAATTGGAACAGTGGAAAAGGAGAAAAAATGGAGAAGAATGAATAAAGGGGACATTAGGTCTTTAACATTAGTCGCATTTATGCCTTTAAATGAACTAAAATGGTTTTTTTTTAAATGAAAAATTGAGAGGGAATTCAATTAAATAGAGAGAAATGAAAATATGAAAATTTGATAGGAAAATCAATTAAGTTAACTAAAATGGTTTTCTTTTTAAATGAAAATTTGAGAAGAAAATCAATTAAATAGAGGGAAATGAAAATATGAAATTTTGATGGAAATCAATTAAATAAAGATAAATGAAAATATGAAAATTTGAGAGGGAAATCAATTAAGTTAACTAAAATGGTTTTCTTTTTAAATGAAAATTTAAGAGGAAAATCAATTAAATAGAGGGAAATCAACTAAATTAACTAAAATGATTTTTTTTAAAATGTAAATTTGAGAGGAAAATCAATTAAATAGAGGGAAATGAAAATATGAAAATTTGAAAGGGAAATCAATTAAGTTAACTAAAATGGTTTTCTTTTTAAATAAAAATTTGAGAGAGAAATCAATTAAACAGAGGGAAATGAAAATATGAAAATTTAAAAAATAAATCAATTAAATAGAGGGAAATCAATTAAATTAACTAAAATGATTTTTTTAAATGAAAATTTGGATAAATTTTCATATGCAATTAATTTATGAAAAATTTTGTTAAAAAAGTAATTTATGAATAATTTAATTTGTAAAAGAATTTAATATCTATAAAATAATAACTGGCCAATTGAATATATAATTAACTGCCAATGAGGCCTTGGCTTAGTGGAAAGGAGGAGGCCCTGAGACTTTGAGGTCTCAGGTTCGAGTCTCACCAAATGTGAGCTTGAGTTAGTCTAGTTGTTTACTAGTTTGTTATAGTTATTTACTAGTTTACCTAGTTTGAGTAATGTAATTTTCATAGTTACTTGTTCATGGAATGTAATATGCTGATTGTGATTGTAATTTCTAATGAAAATGTATTATTAAAAAATAGAATATATAAATAACTAATATTTTTAAAATATAGAAAATAGATTTGCAGTGTTAAACTTTTGAAACACAAATAGGTAGCTAGTATTAAGTATAAAAAAGGTTAAAACAATTAATTATTATAACATTTAAACATTCTTTCATTCATTTTTAATAACGTTAATATGTTATAATTTTTATTATTAAAACGTTTCAACATTCTTTAAATTTTTTACTCTAGACTTCTATTTCTCTAATTATATTCCTATAAATAATTGATCATAGGCTTATTTTTATAGGGATTAGTTAATCCTAGAATCAATATGAGTTTTAATTGAATAATAACTAGGAGTTTTAATCCAAGCAAACTATAACTTTGTGTTTTCTTTTTAAATAATTATATAAAATAAAAATGAATAAGCTCAGATAATATAATGTGTCTATACGTTAAACATAGCAATATGTAAGTAATAAATATATAAAGAAAAAGTACAATAAATTTCAAACAATGAGATTTTGAAAATAATAAAAATAATAAGTTTTCAAATAACATAGATAAAAAATCGATTTTATAAGATATAACATTGATAAAAATTAAATTTTCACGTGAATATAATATAGTTTAAAAGAAAACTACATTTATGATTATTTTTATTTTATATTCTCAAATTTTATTTTTGAATTTATATTTTATTATAATGAATATTGCCAATGATATTTCGTAACAATTATTTTGATAGTTTTATATATACAATATTAAGAAAATTTTAATTTGACAATGACTGTGAAAATTCGTTATAATTCTGATATGAATATGATATAGATATCGTAATAAATTTTCTTTTTGTTGTATAAAATATTTAAAAAATTAATTAAGCAACAACAATAAAAAGTTGTTGCAGACACAATAAGATAACGCCTTTTATTTTATTTTATTTTTTTCAATTTGATAGGATTTTGCAACAATAAAAAGTATCATTGTATATAATATTAAAATTTTAATTAGACAACGGTAATAAAAAATCGTTGCAAAAATAATAAATATTGTAACGTTTTTTTCTTGTTGCTAAATTGGTAGGAATTCACAACAACAAAGAATACAATTGCATAAAATTTCAAAAAAAATCCAAAAAGTAACTATGAAAAATAGTTGCAAATGTAATGAGAATTTACAACAATATCATGAGCTTTTGCAATTTATGATTGCTAAAAGTCTACTTTTAGTATTGTAAATAATAAAAGACAAGTATACAAAATTATAATCAAACAAATGATATTATTGTTTTTCTTATCTATCTTTCATCATTGAAAAAGTAAAATAAATTGTTTTACATATTACAATAATAGTATTATAAAGAAAAATTATATATTAAATGTATTAAATATACATAATTATATTTTGTTATATGATAATCTTTTTGACACATCAAATATGTCACCAATAGTTTTCTCTTTAAATTATTATTTTTTATTTTATTAATTGTTATTTAATTAAAAATAAATTTCTCTTCTAACAAATTTAAATGTTTTTATATCGTCACTATTAATTACACACTGATTTGATTTTAATAGTGACAGATAAATGTGAATATCGTAGGAAATGTGAATATCGTAAGAAATCAAAAAAACTAAATAATCATTATCAAGTAATAAAAACATTAAAATGTAAACATTTATATTTATATGAATATTTATTAAATTTTAACTTTACTTTAGCAATTCTATTATATTTTTATTTAACTATATAAAAAATTAAATTAATTATTATATTCAAAATTATAAAAATATTTATAAGTTATAAAATTTCAAAAATAATTTGACTAAGCCTGCTAAACTCGCTCGGTTAAAACCGAACCAAATCCAAAAATAACCGAACTCGAAAATGCCCGAAACAGAAAAAATTCGAAACAAAAAAAAATCAAATCTGAAAAAACTCGAATCCGAAATGACCAGAACCTGAAAAAATCCGAACTCGAAGATGACCCGAACCGAACCCGCTCGAACAGATCCGTTTGCCACCTCTATTCTTTATTATCACTTAAGTATGACAAATGGAAAAGTTTGTAAAAGCAGTTTCATTGCATCTATGAAAGCGCGCAGTTAGATAAAGGTTATATGCTATATGCACGATCATTGATCATAGTTGATTGAATTAATAAAATATACAATTAACGATAAAAAAAATAAGCCTTGAAGAAGAAGAAGAAGACATCTAACTTCTTTTGTGTTTTTATATATTAACCATTACTTTATAACCCTATAAAGCCAACAAGAGTTGAACAAATTCTTTTGCACCAGTATATGAAAAGCAGCATGCTTCTGCTCCTTTCTAACATAAATAGCTTTAAAAGGCCAGAAAAAGCCATATGAAGACAAAATTACCAAGTAAAGAATATTAATCTTTTTTATTTATTGAAAGTAATATTGATTCAAGTAATAAGGGAGTTTAATTTTTTTTATTGTCTCGAGTTTGAATTTGTTAGAAAGCTATGAGAAGTTAATCTCATATGAATTCATCAAATCTGACATAAACTTATTTAAATCAATTCAAAATAAAAATGTAAATGTCAACAGTCGAAGCTTAAAACTCACAACAAAAATTAGTATGTTAATTAGTTAACATTAATATCCATTTTGTAATGACAAAATTGGTTTATTAAATAGTTCTTCTCTCTTGTCTTTATTACTTTTTTAATAATTTGTGAAGAAGCATTAAACGGATCCCAACTTCACAGCGAAGTTACTCTCATTTGATTGCTTTTTATTGTGCTTAATCACGCTAGGCACTACCTTTTTCATTAAACACAATATTAAATT
Organism: Heritiera littoralis; assembly: GCA_031772115.1. Taxonomy (NCBI): domain Eukaryota; kingdom Viridiplantae; phylum Streptophyta; class Magnoliopsida; order Malvales; family Malvaceae; genus Heritiera; species Heritiera littoralis. The sequence goes on from JAPDPK010000003.1 coordinate 2,393,274, forward strand.
ATGTTTTAGTACTCTTTAACTTTACTTAAGTATATACTTCCAAAGTGTTTTGCTTTATTTTTTCTTCTTTCCTACCCCACTAATTTTCATGATGATTAGATTGGTTTTGTATATATCCCTATTTCATTTCACTAATCATACTAATATTAAAATGCTAATGAACGATTAAGAAGATCATTATACTTTGCTTTCGGTTTTAATTTTGTCTAATCAAAATTAAAGTGAATAACGAAAAGTTGTCAACTTTGAATATTGGAAAAAATTTTCTACTACTTTTACAAGTTGAAGTACATGATTATATATTTTATATGTGCACGCGAGTCACTATTTTCTATTGATAATAATGAGCATAGTAAAATTCTTACTCTGTGATCATAAGAATTGTTAGGAGTGCATGGACTTTGCACATCACAAGCATGTTTTGTTTAGGATTTTCCCTTTTGGTACCTTGCCAATGACAAAGATGAAATCAGTACTAAAAAGTGAAGTTGCATATAGAGCAAGCACCAATCCAATTTGGTTAATTTGCTACTCAATTTGTACTTATCCGACAAATTGAACTATGAACAGAAATGGAATAAATGAAAATAAATTAAGACTTGCAATTAGAAGCAAAATCATAAGGAAAAAACAATATACAAAACATCACAAAAAGGAGGAGGCAAATTCTCTTTTCTTATTGGCATGCATTTAACATAGAAGAGACTATTTTCTTCTCACTCAGTTATTATTTTGATCGAATGGTTAAGAAAAAGTTCAACATACCATAAGACTTGAATTCAAAAATCTCATTCCTTACCTCCCATTATATAAAAAAAATATTATTTTGACTTGTTTCTTAAGAATCTTGAACGTAGCCACCCAAAAAAGAGATAGATTGACTAGATTAATATCTTGTTGAGTGCATATGATGAAATGACGATTCTGCTATGTGCCAAAGAAATTGACGAGTCTGCTATTATGAAGTCAAACGCTTTAAATTTTCAATGGTAACTTCTTAATAACCAGGATTTCGGAGATATCTTTGACCTTTTGTTGTCTGATACTAATAATCATCATTTTCGCATAGACTTTTATGTATCATATTCATGTTGTCTTACAGTCATACTGCATTAACCATAATGGTGCAATATATCTTATTGGTTTTCATTACCCAATGATAAAACTTTTTCTTTTTCTTTTTTTGATAGATTGGCTTTCAAGAAACATATATAACAAGATCAATAACTTAATTGTATGAATTAAAATGATGAAAGTTTTGAGTGAAAATGGAAGACTATTTGGCAAAGAAAAAAAAATTCTATTGGAAGGATTTTTGTGCTTTTTTAAAAAAAATTTCCGTAAAAGGGAGTGTTTTGTGGGATTACGATCACATAATCTTGCTTACGATCTTTCCATTGTGTTGTTTCGATGAAGATTTATTTGTTTAAACAACTTTTTTAAGAACATTTTAATTATTTTATACCTAAAAATATGATGAAGCCTCCACCTTTAATGGCCCAAACAGTCGTATTAGATCATTACTATTTTGTTGGCTAATTAAGATATATTAGACCCCCAAATGATTTCAGACTTCATAATAAAAGATAGTGGTGAATTAGGGCATGTTTGGAAACTACATATATAATGATCAAAATCACATGATGATAGTGATAGAGATTGAGATGAAGCTTCTAACTAATTTAGAGCATTTAGGGTTTTATGGTTATGATTAGATTTCATGTGGGCTATAGGTATTTTATATGTGTGTGTGTGTATATATATATATTATGCAATCCATGATGACCAACCTAAAAGAAGATAGGGATGGGTGCCTTCTTTGCAACCATTTAGTGGTATTTAAGCCTTTCAGTGTTCTTCTTCCATAAAGTTGAATCCATCAAAAATGGTGTGCTTAGCTAAAGTAAACATAAATAATTAAATAAAAATAAAGCTGACGTTGAGGGTTTTGTGTGTTCCCATTATGTACAAAACGTTCCAAATTTTGTCTAATAATCACATAAAATTCAAAAATTATAGTTCTCTCATTACCGATATTTATTTCACGACTCGACTGGCTTAAACTTGAACTTAAATTATGATTTTTCTATCAATAAAAGCAAAAATATATATTTATTTGGCCAAAGAGATTTAAATTTTTTTCCTGTTTTTAACAATGTAGGAGATCACTCATGAATTATTAAATAATAAATTGGAGGCCCACAAGGTAGGTCTTGATTGAATAGAGCCCATATCATTGGCTGGTTTGGGCTTTATGAACTACCTTTCAAAGGGCCCCATATTCCCATGTCGAGATATATATTAATATTAAAATCCTATCTCTATCTGTGGTTTGTCTTGGCTAGCTACACCTACAAGCCTATAAGGCACTAGCGCAATAGGCCAAAGCATTGGGCAATGGGCGGATGGAGAAGAAGATGCAATTCCCATTTCAGAGGGACTATGGAAGGGGAGCTTACTACGTATGGTATCAACTTTTAATCCCAACTGCTCTTGTTTTTTAGCTGTAAATAAGATACCCTCTTCTCCTCTTCCTTCTATATCGGAGAATAGGTCTCTAGGCCTTTATGCTTTATCCCCTGCTTGCTGCCTTTCTTCTTCTTTTATTCTATTTTACTGTTATCAAGTATCATGCACTTTAAGCTTTCGGCTCTGAAGCCTTTCTTCATTATTGTTCCATAAACCTTTTTGCAAGTTTCATACGTTTGCAACATTCTTTTTTCCTCTCTTTCGTACTAACTTGATTGTTGTTAGCATGCATACATCTTTGCTTAATTTGATGATTTTCAGATTATTCAAGTAAACGAGAATGTGAATCTTGATGCAACAATAAATATTGTTTTTTTGTGTTTTGGAGGCCACAAATTTAAATTATGGAAGCAGTTTTTTTATTAATGCACATTTCCAAATCTCACAAGTGTAATAAATTTATTTTTATATTTTTTTATATTCTCAAATTGCGACATCTTTTGAAATATGAAAACCCGACAACAAATACTGAGAGACATGAATATTTGACGATTTCCCTTTACTGCTGTTATGTGTTTTACCAGCATACGTGCCTTTCTAACAGTACTTCCGCTGTAAAGGAAGACTTCGTGTTCTAAGCCTTTTTTTTTTTTTTTCACTTTGTGGAATTTGCCAAGTGAAGGGAGACATCAAACAGGAGAAACAGCAACGATTTCAAGTCTTAAACATTTAAAGTAGTGAAGAAACGTCACAATAGAGATGTCGGGGAAAAGAGGCAGCAACAAGATACAAAATCTTCTCAAGGCCTCAAACTCCAAGGAACATATGGTTGCTGCTCACCAAATTATTAGGCAGAGGCTTTCATTTAAGACTCTGATTTATGCAATTATCAAGTGCTAAGGTCCTCCGCCCCCAAGTGGCTTAGAAAATTTCAGAAGCCTCTTTCAGGATTGGGACATTTATGCAGGTGTCCAACTCAATCACCAAAACCTGCCCTAATTATTAAGCTACCACAGCCAAACTCTGGAAAAAATAATCAATCACTCGGCTCATCATAAATACGTATACAAGACAAAAATATCGATTCAAGTTTACTTGTAGACGTTTTCTTTTTCTTTTTTTTTTTTTGTCTACACTTACGTCAGATCTTTGATAAAGTTAATAAATAGTATCTTACCTTTAATTCGTATATGTGATGTTGTCACGGAAATGCATACGAATACTGATTTACTTTGTTTTTGAATTGAATTCGAATCCCAGATTCTCTAATGTTACTATGGAGATGTTTAATTGCTTACAGGCAATATGAAACATGATCAAGCATGTGAATAAGCACTTAGCTAGGCAAAGTCCCCACCTTCGCATGATCTTTACCTCCTATACCAAACGCGCCGCCTTGATGGCCCTACGGTACGCAAAATGTATGACATTTGTAAGGAAATGCCTCCTTAATCTAAACCTCCTTACAAGTGACAATCGCATCAATCTTTTCTCCATTAGGGAACATATATTTGCTAGCTTAGCTAGCTGCTGTGATCATTCCGAAACCAAACCCATTTGATTATCGTTCTTGATCATTAATCCTTTCTATAGTATGAATTTTACACATGTTCTAGTTGTTTCCATAAGTATTTTCATGTGATGAAATATAGCAAAAACACTAGACATGACATCTCAATATGAAGATGTAATTGGTCCCCCTTGGCTAATTATGGATTTGAACACACTACAAAAAAAGAGGGGTTTTGCCGGCACTTCTGTATCGGCGATTATGCAAAATGCCAGTGTTACTCTTAATTTACTAAATTTTACCGGCACACATTTAAAAGCCAGTAAAAATAGACAAATTACCGACACTTTTAACTTAGATTTTACTAACATTTCTTTTCGCTCACAAACACTCTTCAGAGCTTTCCTATTTTCCAAACCTACCTCTTCTCCTCATCAGCCGATTCTCCTAACACACACTTCAGATTTTTTTTTTAATTTTGTTTCCTGTTCTTGAGAGAGCTTCATGATCATCATCGATTTCATTTTGTTGTTTTTTTTTTTAATTTCAAATGTTCATTCCCCATTTTTACCTCATCGCTGATCTCTTTTCTTTTTTTTTTCTCAGAATTTTGTTCGCTGATGCGTTCGCTTCTGGATCTGATTGCCAATCTCATTCACCGGTCTCTCTCTCCTTTCAGATCTCTTCATCAGCTCTCGATCACTGACTTGGTGTCCGCATTCAGTCGAAGCAAGAAACCCTAAGTTTTCAGCCATCCAAGGTGCAATTTTTTTCAAGAACCCCTGTCTTGGTGCCAATTCTTCATTCTATTTGATGATTGTTGATGTTGGGGTTGAGTCCATTTTAATTTTAGAATTTTCAGAAAGTTTTTCCTCTCGTTATGCAATCATAGGTCGAGGAGGACTCGATCTTCTGTTTTTGTGTAACCATCCTGAACTTTTTACTTTGGTTAATGTACAATAGTTTCCCAGTAAAATTGACATTCAATATTTACAGTTCCAAAGTCAGATTGATCTTTCTACCCTGTTAATGTTTCCGTGAATTCCATGGAGGAACTTGGTTATCTTTTTTGAAAACCATGGACGTGATTTTGCCTCTGATTTAGTATAATATAAATTATTTTATTTTACCATTGTAATTATTTATACACCTCTTATTGTTGTTATCATGTTTTTAAATGAATTTCAGAAGAAAGGAAAAGGAGAGTGTTTATCTAGGGAAGAAAAATTAAATCACATTTTTTTTTACCGCTCATTAGTTTTGCCTACTCTGCAATTCATGTGCTCTGAATTTTAGTACAATCTTTTCAGTTAAACATTACTCAAATCGATACTATTATTATTTTGCTATGTAAGATAAGATTGCTTCCTGACTTAAACTTCATTATTTGACATCTCTTGCAAGTTCATGCAGTTTATGCAAGAAATATATATATGTAGTGCAGATAATGAGGTGTAGTCTGATATATAGCTTTGTCTTGCTTGTTCAGTTACATAAATAAAACAGAAGCAACAAGATATATTGGAGTAACTTCCAAGACTTTGTGTTAGTTTATGAGTTTATTAAGTATTTTTTGCTGATAGGATTTTATATGTTGTTCTTTGAAAGTGAGGCCTTAACAAGATTTGGGAAGCAAAAAATGGCATTGCTTATTGGCAATATTTCTTTCTCCTTTATTTAGATTAATGGTAATTTTCTAATATCATGGTATTTTAAATTCATTATATATTTAATATTGTATTTCTTTTGGTCTTCATATTATTAGCTTTATCTTTACTTAAACTTGTTCATCTTATCAGGTACAAAATGCTTGTTTACTTGAAGTACTGCTTTACAGGTCTTGCTTTTCCACCAGGTATTAGTTTTATTTTATTGAATTAGTGAAAAAGATGCATGCTTTTAATTCAACTTATCTTCTGACAATTAAGAATAATAAAAATATTAACTGTTTTTCCTGGCTGTGTGTAGAGAATCAATTGACTTCATGTGGAATTTGTTAGTTTAATAATTGCTTATTGCTTCATTAACACACATTTGCAATGCTATCTAATGGATTGGCATATTGAAAATGACATCATATATTAACTTTTATTTATAGCGACATTAAACTTGAATTTCTAGGGATTTTGCATTTCTGAACTAGTACATATAGGGCCTTACATATTTTTGAATGATTTATCATCTTTGGTATGGAAATGGTGATGCTGATAATTTGTTCAATGTTATTCTAAGAAACTTTTAGTACTGAGACATCCAAAAGAAGAGAGAAACAATTACTGGTATGCAGAGAAACAATTTCTGGAGTAGTATATTTAGGGCCTTACATATTTTTTAAAGAGTTGAGTGAGATTTAAAGAGTTGTTTATTTGTTTGAAATGAATGGAATATCTTTTACAATTTGTTTAGCTTTTGTCTTCTAGCTTATTAATTTATTCGTATTTCTCTTATGAGTTCAATTTGAATCGCATTCTCTTTCTTTAATGATCTTCAAAGCCACTTTCTCTTGTTTATCATTTCCTTGTTGGTTCCTAAACAAATGCTGCATTCTGTTTCTAGTAGTTGTTGCTTACATGTTGAAAAATTTATTCGTCTTCTGGAATGTATTCTTTCATTTTTGATTCTGATTAGACCTACAAGTATAATGTATTGTTATCCCTTGTTACTTTTTGCTTTATTGACGCGCTAGGCCTCTGAGCTCTTGTTTGCATCCTCGTCTCCTCCAATCGTTTCTGCGTTTTGGTTTGCGCTCTTGATTCGTACGTAACTACATTTCTTGAATCCTTTCCTTATAAATATTTGTATACTTATATAATCGTGTACGTTCACATATCTGATTCTCAACTGATCAAGTTCTTCATTTTGTTTTATTATCACAACTCACAACTGTTTTATGAAAGTTAGTGGCACCTTCTGTAAAAATAGGATCGTCGTGGTCATTTTTGTTTGAAATTTTCCTTCTTTCTGTTGTTCCCAAGGAGAAATCAACTGTTAGTCACAGTAGCACATACCGTCACCCTATTTCTGTAAAGCAAGTGGATATCAATGGAGCAACTGCTTATGCTGTTTCTGGTTTGTTTTTATTAACATTTTATCCCTTGCCAATAATAATTTTGAGTTCCAATTTTAATTAGATAAATGTTTTAGAAATTTGAGGATGATCATTTCTCAAGTGTAAAGCAATGCATTACCAGTTTTATTTTACCCTGCTATTAGTATGTTCAATTGTAAGACCAAAAGGTGTAAGAACAAGTACTAGATTATAAGAGGAAAAATTTTCAGCTGTTATTATTAGTGAGAGATGTTATTCTAGGTACATTCATAAACTTATTAAATCAGAAGTCAATTGCTAAAAAACTAGTCTTGATGACTTAAGTAATACCCACATTTAGTTGGTGATAATAGTTAAGTGGTTTCATTCTCTCTTATTGCAGGTTTCAGATGCATCTAGTTCGTTTGGGTCACTACATGCAAATACTTAAGTGAAGATGAAAGCCAAGGATAATTGGTATACAATTCAACTAGAAATTTTATGCTTGTATTAGACTTCTAGGAAGTTTAGAAAACTTTATGGCTCTTGTGATTGGTTCTTGAGGATATTATTGGTTACTTTGTGAAGTTAATTGTTACTTTGAGGATGATAATTGGTATTTTGATAACTTTTTGGTTATAAACACTTTGAATTGAACTTAGAACAAATGAAAGTCACAATTCTTAGGAAATTGTTAATGCATGTGAGTGTTACAATGCAAATAATTCTAGATTTCTCTTTTATTAACCAAAAATTGCATTACCAATTGTTTTATTAACTTGCATTAAAAAAATTTGAATTAAGAGTTCAAATCATTTTATTAAACTATTAATGAACAATGTCATTAATACAAATAATTAATCAAGCTTTTAAATTTAAAATACAGTTCAATAAATATAAAAATTTTAAATTTTAAATTCCAAATAAGACATTTACCGGCACTTAAAAGTGTTGGTAAAAGCTTTTAAATTTAAAATACAATTCAATAAATATAAAAATTTTAAATTTCAAATAAGACATTTACCGGCACTTAAAAGCTTTTAAATTTCAAATAAATTCAAATTTTCAATAGGATTTTTCCCAGCACTTTAAAGTGTCGGTAAAAACTTTATACTTTTAAACGCATTTAAAAGCGCCGAAAAAAGTCATGCTCCAATTTTCCATCCCTTTCCCGGCATTGGAGTACATCACCGCCGGTAGACCTTCACCGGCATTCGCCTGGCCGGCGGTCAGCCGGCGGTTTGTTGACCACCGATAAGGTCTTTGTCGGCGTTTAATTGGCCTTATAAGTGCCGGTAAAAGTGATTTGTCTTGTAGTGACATGAAGCAATCGAAAAAAAAAAGAATGAGATATATGGGTCAATTGCAACAGTCCCAACTTTCTTTTTTTCCTAACTCGGTATGTTGCCAAAAGTTTCAATCCGAAGATCAGAGAAAAGATTCCAAATGCTGAAATTTGAATTAACAAAGTTTCACAAGCTTACTGGATTAAGCCCTGAATTCGACCAAAGAAACTGGTTTAATTAGCTAGTGATAACCATGTCACATTATAGTTTCTGTTCTTATTTAAGAACATCTTACTTGGCGAAGCATCCATAAGTATTTCCAATCTATTTCTCACCTACTCACAGCTTTCAAATTAAATTCTCAGACCGCCAAATTGCCTTGTCATCTTCTTATAGAATTTACCTGGTTCAAAGTGATTGGCCATGGTGGGTCAAACTCGCTGTTGTTCACATTTTGTTGCAATGTCCAAACCAATGGTTTCAAACTGTTGGAAAAAGTAAAAGAAATTAACTGCAGTGGTAAATTGTAAGATTATTTGTATTTTGATATATATTTCTTTTTCTTTTTTTATTTATATAACTAAAATCTGGTTGGAGGGAGGGGCAGTTGGTAATGAGAGCGAAGAGTGAGGAAATGATTACCTTGTGCAGAGAGGTAGTTAATAACCACCTAAGTTTGTCATGTCTTCGACAAAGAGGCGAGGTGGCCCTAGCTCTTTCTCTCTGCCACCCATTTGGCCTTCATTTCCTTCCAGTTCTTTGTTCATATTTTTTTTTCTTTTTTTTTTTGGGCCAAATGCTGATATTTTCCAATGACCAAATTTGCAGCCTCCCCTCTGCACACACTGTTTTTTCTTCTTTCTTTTTTTTTCACCCTTAAAGATTTTTGAATTTCATCTGGTACATTTTTTATCGGTTCGATTCAAGAGAATTTCATGCACATTTTTTTTTGAATCGATCTTAATAAATTTATCTACGTTAAATTTAATGAACTAAATAGTCAAAAATTATATTCTTGCATATTTTCAACGGATTCAAATTTGAAGTAATCAAGAAAAGAATCTCTTTGCTCTATAATTAGTATGTTGAATGTTTCAACAATCCCCTTTGTTCAAAATGCCACAATTGATTGATCATCCAATTTTGACTTTTCATTTAATTAACTAGGATTAGTCTCTAATTTATTGACATTGGAATATCTGATGAATTTCAAAACTTTAAATTCAAAATTAAAGCTACAACTCACAATTCTATTCTAGTATGAAAATATTATACATGTTGGGATATAGTGTAAGTTTCGGTTTTTTGCAACCCCTCTTGGCAAGGAAAAATACGATTTACGAATGTTTTGCGTTGGTCTTCTTATCACTACCTGCAGGGTACTATCACCATTGTGACTACTGCCATTGATCAATCCCCCACCGTTACCACCACAACCTTCATTACCGCCCCACCAGCCACCATTGCCACAGTTGCCACCACCATGCTAGAATTACACTAAATTTCCATTTCTGCAGAAGTATAAAGATCATTCATCAATCACCATTATTTCAGTTTTACAAAGCACAAGGCTAGTCCTGTAAACTCAAGCTCAACCGAATGCACATGCAATAGTGGAACCTTGCTGTAATCTCCCATGATTACAGAACCATTCACATTGAAGACCATTGGGTATCGTGGCGAACATCTTGGCTACAATTTACAACCCACCAGCCCCAACTTGGTCTGCTCCAACCTATGACTGCCAGCCATGATCGGACCTCCAAATCCTGTGAGAATCGTACCAACAATCCTTTAGATTAATGACTGTTTAACTTATCCTAATTGGGATTAATTAGTTCAGAGATTTTGTACCAACAATCTTTTCTTTTATACTTGATATGACAAAGCCCATTCACATTGGACTAGAGCCTAAAACGTCAGAGAGTTACCACGTGACGAGGCCTTATTGGATCACATGGTATTCGGCGGGAGATAATTTCGGACAATAGGAGATCCCTCTCACTTGCGACAAGACCTCTGTCGCTGGCGACTGCCCAGGTGTCTATCGCTCATTGCACGTCGTATGGACACGTGGCACAGATTTAGCCTCCCGCGTTAGGCGACAGACGCCTTCCGCTGCCATATGCCGCACTTCCTAAGTCTCTCACCGGTGACAGCCTCCATCTATTCCCGATAATGAAGGAATTCGTGTTATACTTGAAAACAAACTCCTACCAAAAAGACATAATCACCCCTAAGTAATTACCCTAGAATTTTCGCTTATAAATAGGTCTCAGGTACAATTATATTCTCTAATTTTTTATTATTGGCTTTTACACTTCTCAATATTGAAGAACCTTTTGCTGACTTAAGCCCCTTCTTATTTTAACAGAAGCTTTCTGGAGACACGTAGAGAAAGAAAACAATATCGATGTCAGCAAACATTTATTGTTGTTTTGAGCAACAACAATACTAATTCTCCACACCCAATGAGGTCTCCAAGTTTCTTCCATGACAAACAGAGTGACGTCTCAATGAGGTGTTTGTGTTTGGAGTAAATATTTAGTTTAGTTTACACATTCCTTTTGTTTTAATAATAATAATAATAATAATAATAATAATAATAATAATAAATTTCCGCACTCGAATTCTCCTTTATCACTTCTTAAACTTAGTTTTCCTTCATATATATGAATGGGGGTTGAAATCTTCTGTGAAGAAAAGGAACATATAGAGAGAGTTATAGACATATCGCCATCTCTCTCTCTTCTCTTTCTTTCATTCCTTCATTCTTCCAGTCTCTCTTTCTCTCTCTCTTTCAGTGTTGAATGCTGATTAAGCCTCGAACTTCTTGCTTATCTTCTAACCCTTCGTAGAACAAATACAGAGAGATTCAAACAATTGTTTTCCACACAAGTGGATAAGAACTCCTTTGTATTCTGAATCCACTCCGGTATTTAAGGGGATTTCCCGCAAAACCTATTCTCTCTTTAGATAAGAGAGTGAATTTATCAGTAAATCTTGTCCTAATCTCTTTAAACTCAGTCTCCCTTCTAACTTCCTGTTAAAGTATAATGTTTTCTCTTCAGTTTTGCTTTTTCTCTTGAGCTCGACAGCCAGTTTGAATCAAAACCCAACCTCAAAACTAAGCTTGCTACGTACAGCTGACAAAAGGACATAATTGATTGTCTGTAATTGCGCTCTGTTCATGGACCGCTTGAGAGAAATAGAAGGAAAACAAGCTCATGATCCCATATTCGTTGATAAGATGAATAAGTCGTCGTCGTCGTCGTCGCGTTGCTTATGCGTTCTAGGGCCGCTTATTGTTGGTGCAGGGCCTTCGGGTCTGGCAGCAGCCGCTTGTCTGAAAGAGAAAGGTGTCCCGAGTGTAATCCTAGAGAGATCTAACTGCATAGCGTCCTTATGGCAACTCAAGACCTACGATCGTCTACGCCTTCACTTGCCAAAGCAGTTCTGCGAACTACCTCTCATGGGGTTCCCTAGTCATTTCCCTACTTACCCTGATAAGAAACAATTCGTGGACTACTTGGAAGCATACGCTAGGAAGTTTTATATTACGCCACGGTTCAATGAGACGGTTTCGCAAGCTGAGTATGATCCGACGCTTGGGTTTTGGCGCGTGAGAAGCGTTGGGTTAAAGGGGAAGGAGATGGAATACGTGTCCCGGTGGCTGGTGGTGGCGACAGGAGAGAATGCGGAGGCGGTGGTGCCGGAGATCAAGGGAATGGGAGAATTCGGTGGGGACATAAGGCACACAAGTTCGTATAAAAGTGGAGAGGAGTTCGGAGGAAAAAGGGTTTTGGTGGTGGGGTGTGGGAATTCAGGAATGGAGGTGTGTTTGGATCTTTGCGATCATAATGCTTGGCCTTCAATTGTGGTCAGAGATAGAGTAAGAGCTCTCAACCATGGCGCCCTCTCTCTCTCCTTTTTTTTATTTATTTTCTCTTTCTCTCCAAACATTAAAGCCAAAATCACCCACTAAAGGATTTTCTTTTTGATTTTTTGGATTGTTTTTATGATAAAGGTGATTGGAAGAAAAAAGGGTTTCTCAAGCTGTCCCTTCAGGTTTTAGAATTCTTGATTTAGTAAGGAAAAAAGGTAGATTTTGATTGAACGAAAGCTTTTGAATTTAGGTTTTTCTCAAATTTCATCATACACGGGCGAAAACCTAGTCGGAAACTCAAAATTCTTTCTAATTTATTTATTATTAAACAAAGATATAAAATAAAACAACAGTATTGCCTAGTAACCATAGTCAAAAGGGTTTTATACCATAAGCAAAAAGAGCTAACCTTCATGGAAATGCCAGATTTTGGATTCAAGTTCCAATGGCTTATTAATTCATCCATTAGAGAAGACCAAAGCAATTTACTCACAATATCTTTGATCTTTCACTTTCTTGGAATTCCCAAGCATGCGCAACATCGTTAGAAAAAGAACATAGGATCTTGTAGATATTGTCGTAATCATGAATATCTCCACCCCTTTTCCCCTCTATGATTAAGCTTTCCCGTGCAAAGATTAAAGAAGCAAACTCCGAAAATATGGAGAAATGGCCTGGACGCAATTAGCCCATGCTACTACACAACTAGGGGACACAATATCTCATCAACTGTTGAGTAAAGTTTTGTTGTTTGTGGAACTGAAGGTGCATGTTCTGCCACAAGAGATGCTGGGAAGATCGACTTTCGGGCTGTCCATGTGGCTGCTCAAGTGGCTACCCTTGTGGCTTGTCGACCGCCTCTTGCTGATTCTGTCTCGGCTGATGCTCGGTGACACTGCCCGCTTTGGATTGGACCGGCCGCGCTTGGGTCCCCTTGAACTCAAGAATCTGACTGGAAAGACGCCCGTCTTAGATGTTGGCACGCTTGCCAAAATCAAAAGTGGAGACATTAAGGTATTTCTTGCCTTTTGTCTTTGAAATCACATCACTTTTTTTGCTTTGGCAATTATGTAACAAGTGTTTGATTGATCCTATAGTACTGTGTTTCAACCATCTACCACATGCTTTTCTTTTTGCCTCAACAATATAGCTTCCCAATGATTTTTCCCCTCCATTTTTGATCTTCCAAGCTTTTGCAATAAAAAACCTATGGCATTGAAATGCTTATGACCGACTTCATAAACATGAGATTTTTTAACGTATTAAGATGTATTATTATTTTATATAAAAATCATCGACAAGAACATAAAATTTTTCTTCTAGACATCTATTAGATTAACCGGCCCTTTAATTATGACATTCAACATTATGATTGAACTCTTTAGCATATAAAAAATTTTTAAATTTTGTTTGAATTTAATTGATTAATTTTCATATTGATTTGACACATTCAAAAAGAATATTTTTCAAAAAACAAACAAACAAACTTTGATTGACAAGAAATGAAAACCCCTCTGGATACCAATTATACCAATCATTAGGAGTTTTAATCATGCTTCTTCTCAGCTTTTTCTATGGGGAGTAAAGTAATTATTAAATTTTAATATTTTCCTTGCATGTGGAAATTCTCTTTGCTAGTTCTAATTAATAGGAGTAATTCTTAAATTTATATCAAAATTAAAATCTGAAATTCTTAATTTAGAACTGGTGGTATTGTAGGTATGTCCAAGCATCAAACGCCTAAAACGCCATGCTGTGGAGTTTGTAAATGGCAAAACTGAGAACTTTGATGCAATAATCTTTGCAACCGGCTACAAAAGCAACGTACCATCCTGGCTAAAGGTATACCCTTTATCTTTTCTTCCTATTTCCACTTTGTTTCTTTTTATCTATATTTTCTGGATTGTTATAAAGATATGATAAATTCTTTCACAAGTTGATGCAAAAAGGCTGAAAAGAAAGAGCGATTGAATTTGTCAGGAAAGAGAGATGTTCTCAGAGAAAGATGGGTACCCTCGAAGGCCATTCCCCAACGGGTGGAAAGGTGAATGTGGGCTATACGCCGTGGGGTTCACCAAACGTGGCTTACTTGGCACATCAATGGATGCCAAGAGCATAGCAGAAGACATTCAACGGTGTTGGAAACAGGAGGCAAAACATCGTTTGGCCTTCACTCGCTCAGCATGATTTTGTTTTCCCTTCTCCTTTTTGGGGCTGTCAAATTAAGATCTCACAAATACATAAGATTATTATTCAATGTCAAGTGTCAAGTAAAGTTTTTAAACTCTACCAGCTGACGCCTGATGCGTTTTGAGTGATGTTTGCCACAGCCACATCAAAATATCTTTGCTGCCTCCTCCATTGATAAGGAGAAGAAAAAAGGAAAAGGTTTGAAAGAAGGGAGAGAGTTGTCTCAGTGAACCCTGTCAGTTATCTTCTTTATCAAGATGACATCAGATAAGAGCCAGCTGCCAAGCCATGGGAGCAAGAAGAAAGAAGGTTGAATTTCAAAGTGTTAAAGGAAGGGTTGGTGGTGTTCTTTGGATTGTGGAGGGACCTCAGACCATCTGTACATCCTGTACAATATTACCATTAATTTTTCTCTAATCAGGCATGACTTTTTTCTTTGTTTAGAGAGAAAGGAAAAGAGATTCAGAGCAAGCAGGTTCAGGGTTGTTTGGTATTTGTTTTGCAAAGCGACATGATTGTGTTTTTAACCTATATTTTCCATGGAGCTCGGGAGATTGAGAGTTACTTTCAAGTTATAAACAGTATTTGGCTTAGGCTTTTTGTTTTTGCTTTAGGGTTGTGTTTCATGGTGACTTAGAGAATTGTTCATATTTCCAAGAAATGACTTTGTAATAATATAAATGAAAGCTTCACTTATTGACCGAGTGAAATTTGAATTCAATTTCAAGTAATCTTTAATTCTCGTCTACTTTTTTTTTGTTTTTGTGTTAAATAAATAGAATATGGTTCAAACCAAACATTGTTTGAAGGGCTAGAATGAATCTATGAATCATGTTTCCTTTGCTTTTGTCCTGATGCCATATCACTGTCAAAATGATTTCATTCCAAGTAGAAGAAGCTTTGGACCACCACTTTCGATCAGAAGTTAAGCATGTGCATTTAAAAAATGAGCAGATTCTTATTAATTGCTAAGCATTACCAATTTTAAATATTATTTCCTCATTAGGTAATGCAATAATGCTCTAAAATATATTCATTTGAAAACTATAGTTAAATTTGGCTGATATGAACTTCTTAATAAATTCCATTCAATTCACTCACTTCCTAACATCAAATTCCACACGCTCAAGTCCAAGTTTCCATTTGGAAGTAAATTGAAATTAATTAAAATCAATATAGCAATAAGCATCATTGCTCGAAATACCCTGATAACAACTACATCTTTTTGATACGTAAACGTTATTTCAATTTCGAATTTGTAAAAATTTTTAAAACTTGAGACATGATATTTTTCCCTGCAAGGCGGGGAGATGCGATTCAGAAAAAGTGAAGGCAATTAATGTAGTTTTGGGGATTAAAGGGGGAACTGGAAATGGAGAAAGCAGATGTGAAATACTGATGTCCCACAACCCAAAATCTATTTTGTAATCTAAAAAGTTGCATAAAGCTCACACACCATAACAAGGGGAAAAGGTCGAACTGCTGTATCTGTGTGTAACCAATGTTTGTCACCTGGAAAAGTTGAGCTGTTTTGACAATTCACTTGGATTTGATAGATAGATAGCCTGTCACACGGAGAATTTCTAAATACATTATTTTCCTGCGTCCTATTTTCCTCAGTATAATACTGTTTATATAAAGAAGAAATTGGTTGTGAACTGAAAAAAAGTTGATTGTATTTAAAAGTTTTCGTCATCAGATTTATCAAAATAAATAATATATGAAAAGGTTTTCGATAAGATCAAAATTTTTTGTTTCATTGTAAGAACAACATAAATAAATATGTTTAAATGTAAATTTAATATCAATATGTGTAAAATATATTATAAGTACTGTAAACATGTGATGGTAAACATAAAATTAGTATCAATAAACGTAAACATATGATAATTTTTTTACAAGATGTGTTTATGTTTACTTTCATGTATTTGAGATACCTCTAATATATTTTATATTTTTATACTAAATTAATACTTAATCATATGTATTTGCATTGGTCTTACTGTAGAATTCTTCAATTATTTTTTTGGTGTAAACCACAGGTATCCTCATCCGTTTTAACGGTCTGAGATTAATCCTGCTCGGAGCTTAGTCACAGTTAAGGCTCCTCACCTCTCCCCAAAAGTGTGTTTAGTGAGAGTCGAACCAGAAAGCTCTTCCCACAAACTCAACATGCGTTGTCAACTGAGTCATAACCCATAAGTAATTCTTCAATTATTTATGTATGCATAAAGAGCAATTCAAATCTCTTAAACTTAGTCTCCCAAGTCCTTGACTATATTTACCACAATATTTAGGTATGATGGCAAGAATCTTGAAATTAAAATAAAATTTACATCCCTCTGTCATGATCATACAGAAATAATTAGGTCAAAGAATTAGCAGCTAGCTTTTGTAAAGATAAAAAAGAAAGGGGACAAAATTCATCTCTGTCTTTTCAATCTATGTTTGTTTTAAATAGTTCATGCAATCATTTTAAAACGCGATTATTAACTTTTTTAAAAATAAAAAGAATGAGGACAAAAGCCGTTGCCGTCTCTTTTGAATCTAAGCTTATTTTAAATAGTTTATGCAATCATTTTTAAAATGTAATTAATGAGAATTAAATCTTAATAGTTGTAATCTTTTTTATATTTTCTGATAAAAAGAAAAAAAATGGTCCCAACTTAATTAGCAGGTGTTGGCTAGATTCCAGGTAGATGTTGGTAGGATTATCTAGCTTGGACCAACTGATCTCCTAATGCTGTTCAATTCCAACAATTGACTTGGGTTGGGTATTTCACATCTACAATTTCCATGCCATATCATTCCAAAATGGATAGAGACAACTGTTAAGATCCCAAATTTAGAGGATCAATACATGATCCAATATTTATTCTTATTTGTTTATTGAATTTTTTTTTAATATATTTACAAAGAATTTTATTTTGAAAAAAAAAACAAAAGTGTTGATATTCAAATTTTAAATTTATTGAAATAATTACTTGAATCAAGTAAATTAAATAAATCCCAAATTCTTTTCTTTCTTCTTTTTTTTTTACTTATAGTTATATATGCTTTTCTTACATGTGTTAAACAATATTATCCTTATACATTAAAGCACGATTTAGAAAATACAAGAGAATTAATTCTTGTTATATTATGTTATGTATAGTTATACAGTAAATTGAAAAATAGCACTAATAATTGTTTAATCCTACTACCATATTACATGTAATGAATTTGTAATCTCTTCCACAAAGCTTAAAAGAACAATATTACATATAATTGTAAAAGGAGATTATTAATTAGGATTTTTATCATTTATTTTATAAAAATTTTCTTACTATTCTTCATGGTTTTGTACTAATTTTCTTAAAGAAATTATTTAATATATCGTCAGTAAAATTTTTAGATTCTAATTAAAAGTGGGATTAACAAAATAATATATATCCTTTGCAAAATATTAAAAAATTAAAAATAATAAGACATGTGATATGTTTATAGAGTTAAACATTTTTACTATCATATCAAATACGAACTTTTCTTCTTATATTACAAAATATAATTCATTAGTATTTGTTTATTTATTTATTTATTTTTTGCTACGCCTACGTGCTGTGTTTGTCTGCATGCATTATTGTGATTTTAATTTTCAAATCTGACCTAGCCTTAGATCAAGGGCGTAGTCCACTCCTCTGTTGGCGCTCGCCTCTGGTTTTTATCAACTGCAAGTGCCCCTACCTACCATTTTACAATCTCTTCTTTTTAGTAATTAGATTCTTTCCGAACTTAGCATGAAACGCTTTTGCATTGGTTTATTCATGTGGGCCTATTTTCGCCTACGTACCTACAAATTACGGCGAAATGTATCCATGCATGCATATTTGTACAAGTTTACAACTGTTCATACTAGATTGAGCTAGAAATAAGTTATATGCCTCATGTTCGTTATGAGGTCATTACGTTTATAGTTGAAGCAAAAAATAATTATAAACATTAAGATTTAAATCTCAGATATGTTAGATATCATTTTTAAGAGTAGTTGGATGATAAATTATTTGAGTTAAACCTCAGGATAAAAAATTTAGGTGTTGATTAGACTTAAATTTTAAACTTGCAGAATTTTTTCCAGAACAAAAACAGATATAAAAGAGAGGGAAATCTCAACGTCAAAGGTTTCTGCAATCCTATTCAAGCCATCTAGGCAAGCAATTCCGGAAATATACGAGCAGTTTATGACCCATGAGATCCCCTATTATCGTCTGCATTGGACCCCCTTTGGGCCTTTATTGCCATCAACCATCACTTCTCTTGCTTATCCATGTTCTTTTTCTTTCGCAATTATACAAACAGTAAGGAAATCTTCGTGACTGACCAACCGCCTTTAGGTACAAATTATAGTGCATCTTTCTTTTCTGCCTCTGATCAAAAGATAATGCTGTGAGGACCCCTTTTAACTAAAGCAATAGATACCAGCCTAATGAGCTTTTTTTAGTAAGTATCTGAATTGATTCACGGTCTATATCAAAATGATACTTTTGATATGAGAAAAAAAAAAGAATACAAATGTTGAAATTTTAATTTTTAATTTGCAAAATTTGCACACTTTAAGAATTTAAACATGAAAATCCCCTTCATTTTCATCAAAGAAGATGATGGTTAAGGAGAGTTCGAGAAATATATATTGTTTTCTTTTCAAAATTTTTTGATATATTATGAGGAATGGATTAATCATGCTTGAAATGAGATCAGAATTGCCTTGAATTTATGTAAATGAACTTTAGAAATTGAGCCAAATCTGTCATTTCTTTGGTTATGATTCTTGTTGTTGCTTGTTCACAACAATGATTTTTGATGACGTATGAATCTCAATATGCCTCTTAACATGTCTCCAAGAACTCTACAAGAAAGAAAATGATCAGAGAGGCGCAGGGGTTTTCCCTTTCGCATGCACTCCGATGCTTAAGTCAGACAGAATTTTGGTAGGGTTTTTTAATAAACAAATAGAGATTAGGGTTTAAAAATAATACATGTAACCTATTTATAAGAGTTATTTTGCACGTAATTACCTTTAAGACCCACAGCTTCAATGGTTACTTAATGGATCTTCCATGATCTTCTGAGTCCTCTTTCTACTTAGGCTTAGTTTATCCTTAGGCCCAATGATTTTCAATTTGACTTATAACAAGGCCCAATAATTCTTAATGCGACTTTCATCACTTGCTCTCCACTCTTTCACATGAAGAGTATATAAAGGTTTTTTGTTTTTTTTAATTAATTAAAATCATTGTGGGTCCATAGACTTTTTAGATTCTCTAGCTACCCCTTTTTTAGGATTATTGCAAGAGACATTTCATCTTCACCCCGGAGCTCAACCAGTGCACTTCATCATAATATATAATAGGAATGGCGTCGTGTAACGACCCGTTACCACATTTTTCACCTTATTTTACACAACTTATCCAGTTGGGCTGTCTGTGATACTTCACTTGTACTAACTGTTAAACAATTTTACATAACATTGTTTTTATTATACACATCCCCTATCTTAATTAATTAGATAAATAGTACTGTAGACATGTCTAAATACAGAGAATAAATAATCGTACCTTATATAAATCAGTCGGTCTGTCACTACAAAAAAATGAACCTTCAGCGACGGAATTAGCGACGGAAAATTCCGTCGCTGATAGTTAAATTCCGTCGCTGATGGTCTTCAGCGACGGATTACCTACGGATTACCGACGGAAAATTTTCTGTTGGAAAAATCGATATCGCTGATGCTCACTCCGTCGCTAAAACTTCATTTTCGTCGGTAATTCCGTCGCTAATTAGCAACGAAATTTTTTTACATCAGCGACGGATTTTATGTCATTAGCGACGGAAAATTCCGTCGCTAAAAACATAATTTCGTTTTTTATTTTACATGAAAATCCGTCGCTAAAAGGCATCAGCGACGGAAATTTCCGTCGCTGATAGTTTTATTATTATTTTATTTTATAAAAAAATCTGTCGCTAAAAGGCATTGTAGACACCTAATTTTGTCCGGATTTTACAAATTATTTTGACAAATTTTATTATTATTATTTTTATTTTTATTTTTATTCTTGTTTTTATTATTATTATTATTATTTTTTTATTTTCATTTTCATTTTTCTTATTTATTTTGTTATTATCCATATTACTATTATTATTAGTTTTATTATTATTATCTTTTCTAATATCAATATTATTATTATTATTATTATTATTATTATTATTATCAGTCCCGTTGTCACAGAAGCATTAAATGCTTCGGGTACCAAATCCCAGATCTGCCGGTTCCCTACTCCAACGCCGGCGCCTCTTCCTCCAGCCCAGATCCAGGAACCCCATCCCGTGAATCCCGCCAACAGAAACCTACCGATCTGTGATTCTGAAAGGCTAGGGGGAGCTTCAACGTTGTTTAAAAAGACCCCAAGCAAAGATCTCGGATTTTTTCTACGGACAGAGAGGAGAGAACCGAAACCCTCA
This sequence comes from Heritiera littoralis, assembly GCA_031772115.1. Classification (NCBI taxonomy): domain Eukaryota; kingdom Viridiplantae; phylum Streptophyta; class Magnoliopsida; order Malvales; family Malvaceae; genus Heritiera; species Heritiera littoralis. The sequence goes on from JAPDPK010000003.1 coordinate 2,414,138, forward strand.
ACCCTTCACCACCATCACCGAACCACTCTTGATTACAACCACCCTCATCACAACTCACCAACATCACCACCAACCACATCACCACCGAAGCCCCTAAACACCACCACCCAAGTCAAAACAAGCCACCTAACCCAGATCTGGAAAACCCTAACCCAGATCTGGAGAACCTTAGAACCCGAGAACCCCCAGACCCCAGATCTGACATCTAAGGCCTCCATAGTACCTGCAAAAAAAGAAAGGCAAACAAGCAAGGCACAACAACTAGCTCCAAAACCATCAACAACAAAAAACGAAAAAAAAAAAGGAAAAAGGGAAGTTGTTTTCGGAGGGCTAGATTCGTGAGGTTAGGGTCGTTTGTAAGGTAATCGGAGGTCGAATCGGAGTAGGGGAGGAAGAGTAGAGCATTTTTTGACCCTCGGGGAGACCACCGGTGACCGGCGCACGGCGGCGCACGGCGGCCGGCACGGCGGAAGTCACCCGGCAAGGCTCGGGGTTGAGAGGATTTTTTTGGGAGATTTGGGAGTTTTTTTTGGGGAAGCCGGTGAAAATGAGGAAAAACAAAAAATTGGGGCTTTTATAGAGCACCAAAACGGTGCGTTTTGAGCCCCTGACCCGCGCGCCGACCCGCGACCCGACCCGAGATCCGCGCGACCCGCGTACCGACCCGCGCTCCATCCCGACCCGGCCGCGACCCGGGTCCGTTGGGTATTTTTCTTTTCTTTTCTTTGTTTTTACTTTTATTTATATGTCTATTTGTTAATTATGGCAAAAAAAAAAATTTCAAATTAAAAATAATAATAATAAATATAAAACAGAAAATATAATAAAGTAAAAAAAAATAAACAAATAGTATAAAAATAGAATAAAATAAAATGAATACATGGTTTTAAAAGGAAAGACAAATTAATATAAAATATGTAAAATAAATAGTTTTAAAGTATATAGATTTCATAAGAAATACATATATTAATAAATATAAAAAATATGTATAAATATATGGTTTAAAATGCATGTAAATAAATGGGTAAAATATATACATATAAATATATAAAATGTATGGCTTTAAAGCATATGAATATATTATAAATAAATATATAAAAATGTATATGGATAAATTATATAAAATGGAAATTAAATTTTATTAGATAAATGAAATGTGGGTTAAGGAAAAAAACAATAATAATAAATGAAGAATAATAAAATAAATGAATAAAGTAAGCATGAATTCCGATGATGAGATATCGTAGAAGTCACAAGTAGTGATTCTTCGAATATCTCTAGGTGAGAGGAATTTATCGAACGTCGCCAAAAGTATTGGGATATTCGATTTAATTTTTCAATATCCAAATTCACGTTTATTTTAAAAAATGAATAACGATGTATTTTGTAATAAGGAATATTAAGAAAAATACTAATTAAATGGAAATTAATAAAAACAAAAGAAGTAATGGAGATAACTAGAAAGGATTAATAAGAGTGTGGATTTTAGAAACGTATAAATACAAAATAATCAAACCAATAAAAATTGAGAATAATAAAATTCCAAAAGTAATTAAATCAATTAGATAAGCAGTACTAGAATCTCAATAAAAAACCATAGTCAAAGGAATTAAGTTAATAAATCTAAATGAAAAATAAGAATCAATGAAAATAAAATGTTCTAATAATTCGTAAATTAAAATAAATGAATAGCCCGATGATGGGATGTTACGGAAGTCACAAGTAGTGATTCCTAGCTGATCCCTAGGTGAGAAGAGTCATACTAATTGTTGCCAAAAGTATTGGAATATTTAGTATGGTTTTTCAATAATTTTTATTTTTATAAAAATGAAAATAAATAAGTTCTTTTAAAATTAATAAGAAAATTTAAATTAAATTAAAATGAGGCCCGATGATGGGATGTTACGGAAGTCACAAGTAGTGATTCCTAGCTGATCCCTAGGTGAGAAGAGTCATACTAATTGTTGCCAAAAGTATTGGAATATTTAGTATGGTTCTTCAATAATTTTTATTTTTATAAAAATGAAAATAAATAAGTTCTTTTAAAATTAATAAGAAAATTTAAATTAAATTAAAATGAGGTCCGATGATAGGATGCTACGGAAGTCACAAGTAGTGATTCCTAGCTGATCCCTAGGTGAGAAAAGTTGTACTAAATATTGCCAAAAGTATTGGAATATTTAGTATGATTTTTCAATAGTTTAAATTTTATTAAGAATGAAAATGAATAAGTTTTTTAAAAAAAAAAACAAAGAAAATTAAATAAATAAATAATGAAATTTGAAATAAAAAAAATTCATTTGCATCATTTTTATCTGTTTGCATCATATGCATTCATGATAATTTTTCGAAATAAGATGTGAGCCCTTCCGAAGATGAGATTCTGTAGAAGTCACAAGTAGTGATTCTTAAAAAATCTCTAGGTGAGGAAAATTATTTCAAATGCTGCCAAAAGTATTGGGGTATTCGATTTAATTATTCAATACAAAAGGGTTCATATTCAATTTCAAAAAAAATAAAATTTAGTTTCTTTTTTAAAAATGAAAAGATAATTTCGATAAATAATAAAATGCTTCAAAAATGGAATAAAAAAAGAATTAATTTTAAATATTAAATTAAGATCATTTTATTAAAACTAAAAGATAACACATGATTATTATGGTACCGTTTTTTAACGGGCGTCGTGGGGGTGCTAATCCTTCCCCACGCGTAACCGTACCCCCGAACCCAACTTTGTTTTCGCAGACCAAAAATTATCTTTTTAATAAAACTTAATTAATGTTGAGATTTTATTAATAAGATAAATATTTTAGGTGGCCAATCACACCTAGTCAAAAAAGATTGGTGGCGACTCCCATTTTTGTTTTTAAACGTCTTTTTTCAAAATTCGTCGAGCGCGAAGCCGTTACGACAGCTTGGCGACTCCGCTGGGGACCGCTTTTTGAGGGTCAAGCCATTCATTAATCATGTGTTATTCAAAGTTTTAATTTAATAGTCTTGATTGATATTTAAACTTAATTCACTTGGATTTTAAAAATAATTTCGTTTGCATTTGCATTTTATGTTATTTATTTTATGTTTTATATTTGTATATTCTTGTTGTTAATAAATTGTTGAAGCATTTAGGATTAGGATAATAATTTAATTTGAGTTTGATATGTCCCCTCATACACACCTGGTTGCACGTGCATTTGCATAACATGAGCTCTATACCCGGGTTCCGTCCTTCTTAGGAGGGAGTAGAGTACCTTTGCTCTCGTGAGGTAATCACCTCCGCAATGGCAAGTGAAATACTCCCACTCAAATTAAATCTTACTAGTCCAGTGTGGATGACAGTGAGATATGATTTGAGAACCTTTGGATCTTTATAAATCCCAACCCAGCATGTAAAAGACCCTAAAAAGGCCAGCCTTAGGTAGAGCCATGTCCAATTTTCTCAGAAATTATCCTAAGATTAGGACACATGAGGGAACATTCTTACTATTTTCTTCATATCATTACTCTAATCATTTTTCAAACTCGTATTTTCATAAAATCAAGATATATATATATATATTTTTTTTACGTTATTCTCAAATAAAATTTCATAATTTTACAATTTTAAAGAATAAAACAAAGATTTACTCGATTTTCCTTTTTTGTTTAAAAATAACATGAAAATATACCTTCATTCTTTAATACCACAAAAAAAAATTAAAATAAAAAAATATATATACATTTTTTATTTTTTGGAACTTATGCATAGAAATAAAATTTTTTTTTACATTATCATATTCTTTAAAAGAAAAAAGGGAAATCATCAAACTCTAAAAAAAAAAAAAAAAAGAGAAAAGAATTTATCCATTGAACTTAAATAAGAGAAAATTTTGATTCTTTTATTTTAGCATGGCATATCTCATTACATCACATAATAAGGAGGGCATTTATCTTTTTAGGTTAAAGGAGGTCAGAAGCATGGGAGATCAATTAGAAGCTAGACTCACTGCTTTGGAGAATAATCAAGAGGAGTTTGGACATGACATACGGGAGATAAAGGGGAAGCTAGGTAAGATAATGAAGATGCTTGAAAGCTTTGGAGAGACTAAAGTGGTTCATCCTCAAGGCTCATCGTCATTTCCAAGACAACTACACGTTGAATCGTCAGCAAGTGGAGACCAATCGACTCTTCATGAAATGGCTAGCCAGGGACACTCCGATGCTCTCAACTGTCCAGACGATGATCCCGTGGTAGAAGAGGCTATGAAAAGGGTGAAAAAGGTAATGGATGAACTTAAGGGCCTTACAACTAAAGCTGAACCTTATGGCCTCAAACAATCCATACCAAGTAGGCCATTACAAAACCCTAACCTTATTCAGCCACCTATCCAAGCACTCCAAACAGGACCTACTTTTGTTCGACCTCCACGAATTGGTCCACGGCCAAACTTTTATTCTCGACCTACTTTTCAACCTCATGTTCAAGCTTTTGGAACAGGATCTCCTAGTCTCGCCCAACCTTTACATGCCTGTTCGTCGGTAAACCCATATGCTCATGCCAATTCTACTCGACCACCTTTTCAGCAAATTCCTAACACCCTAGCTTTTGTGCCACCACCCGCTCAAGTTAAAAATCAAGCTCTTGGCCAAAAACAATCCAAGAAGATGAAGCGCACGCAGCTTGACCCTTTACCCATAACATATGGCAAACTTTTCCCCTATCTGTTTGAAAGGCATCTTGTTGCTCCTGTATTCTTAAAACCCTTGGAGCCTCCGTACCCAATATGGTACAATGCAAATGCAAGATGTGAGTACCACGCAGGAAATATTGGGCATTCCATCGAAGATTGTAAGGCTTTCAAGTATAAGGTGAAGGGATTGATTGACGCAAAATTGCTCGATATAGGAGAAGTGGTCAGCCAGGAATTTGCCATGCTGGATTAGAGTTTAGAGGATGAAAAAGCAGCTGTTGTTGTGAAATTTCTTTTTGAAAGACTTTCAAAGTAAGGGGCGTTAGAATAGTAGGGAGTGTAGTAAGGAACTTTTGAATTTTGTAAACAATTCCGTTATGGATATGAATGTTACAAGATTATATTTAAGTTTGCATTCACTTCATTCATATATGCATAATATGATTTTGTCAGAAAATAATACGGCTAACAATAACTGTTTCCTAAATAAAAAAAAAAAAAAACAAAAAAACAGATGATAAAAACAAATGAATGGTCAAATGACAATTTTGAATTTATTTCTCTTCCTTTTTCCTTTCGATATACAACTTGTGATACTATGAAATAATAACAATATTTAAATTTTGTTCTTTTTTTAAATTTCCATACAATAAAAGTTTCATATTTGCATGGCAAGCATGACATTTAATCGAGGGTTATGTTGGATTAGGTGTCAAGTGGCTTGAACATCGAAAAGCTTTGAAGATAGTTTTGGACCATGGAAGAGACAGAAATGATTCGAATGGAAAGGATGGAAAAAGCACAGCAAGAGATAAGAGAACAATTATCACAAATGGCAGGTTTATTGGAAAAGTTGAACGATGGAAAAAGGGGAGGACTAGCTACTCAAGAGGGGCATCAGTTGCGAAATGCTGAAGATTCTTCTTGCCCAATTAACAGTGGCTCACGAGAAACCCAAACATCTCAGGAGCCACAAGCAATGCCCACCAAAGATTATGTGCCATCTTCAGTCGACCCTAGTTGGTTTCAAGTGCATGCAACTCCTACAATAAACCCCCTCGAACCAACTCATATTGCCAATTTCGATAGTCACAGAGAGCAAGGGATACCACAAGTGAAAGAAGGCTCATGTTCCCGTCAAAAGATAGAGCTTATAGAAGAAAGGCTTCGAATTGTTGAAGGAATCGATTTTCATGGATCTTTGGATGCAACTAGATTATCTCTAGTACCTGGTGTGGTCATTCCTTTAAAGTTCAAAGCCCCAAAATTTGAAAAGTACGATGGGACTACATGTCCGAAAGCCCATATCACTATGTACTGTAGAAAGATGGCAGCACATGTGCATGATGACAAACTATTGATCCATGTTTTCCAAGATAGCCTCAAAGGACCTGCTGCTAGGTGGTATACGCAATTGGGTAGGGGCGATGTTCACTCATGGGAAGATTTGGCAAGGGCATTCGTTACCCAATATAAGCATATTGTGTATCTGGCCCCAGATCGTTTATCTTTGCAAACCATGGAGAAAAAAGCTACTGAAGGCTTTAGAGAATATGCCCAGAGATGGAAGAATGTTGCCACTCAAGTCCGGCCTCCCCTCACTGAAAAAGAGACTGCAGCGCTGTTTCTTAGCACCCTTCAGGCACCATATTATGATAGGATGATTGGGAGTGTTACTAAGAATTTTGCTGACATGGTAGCCTCCGGAGAGATGATTGAGAATGCAGTTAAGAGGGGCAAGATCAAGATAGACGACATTGCTGATAACAAGTCAGAAAGAATGGAAGAAGTACAAGCAGCGATGTTTGAGGGGCAATTTCCCAGAAATTCCATTCCACCTCATCCCTATTTGCCGTACCCATCATACCATCCAACCCTGAATAATGTTTCCTGTGATCCTTATCTTTATCCACCATTCCCACAACCAGGATTCCAAGCAAACTCTTACTCCCCAGTAATTGCTCACTCACCTACCTTTGTGACTAATCCTAGAGCTCGACCTGTCCAACAACCAATAAACAACAGAAAAAGATCGAGAAGCGACCAAGGAAAAATTCCCATCTCAATCTCTGATCTCTTGCCTTTTCTAGTGAAAAACCAATATTTGACCCCTGTTTCTTTGAGAACAGCCCCAAACCCATGGTCCAAGAATTATGATCCGAATAGTAGATGTGACTATCACATGGGGGTAATCGGGCATTCAACAGAAAAATGCAGGCAATTGAAGGAAAGGGTTGAAGAGCTTATCAATGGGGGAATCTTGACTCAAGAACTTATGGATCAGTGGAAGTCCACTTTGATGCAAAGTTAGGTCATGATGAGAAACTAGATTGGAAGAAACTGAAATGTCAAGATTTAAGAGTTTGTATTTTGTTGAAAAATGCTTGTCATTTCCACTGGCCTAGGTGACAATTGTATGAGCACAACTTTTTGCATAATTTATTTTCCAGTGGCATGAGACAAGAATGTCTCTTTTCTTCACGTTAATGATAAAAATGATTCCAAGAAAATTGGTGATTACTGTCAAAGATGAATGTATTGAATCATTCTAGGATTACATCTCAATAAAATCTAAGTCAGTCGAGAGCCAAAAAGCTAAATTGGGGCATAAATTTTTGAAAGTTTGATTTTGTTTTCGCTTTGACCATGATGGGGCTTTATTATTAATTGATTTTCAAAGAAATGTTCGATTTGCAAAACTTTTTAATTTTTTGGGAAATCAATGACAATCTCAAGGATTCTGGACAATGGCGGTCGAATGTTTGCCGAGATCATTTTGAAACAGCTTTCCACCTAGATTCTTGCACAAATCCCAAATTCTTCAATCCTGTATTCCCTAGATGCCTTTTGCCCATGTTTTGGGGCAAGATAAAAAAAAAAACCCAAAGTTAAGGATTTTTCCATCAAGGTCCATCTGCACAATACCTCGAGTTACGCATCATCTTTTTTCCTTGAGTGACGATGTGGTGTGTAAAGTCAAGCTCTGTTAAATTAAAGTGGTACATTATAAGAAAATCAAAAAAAAAAAAGAAAAAAAGAAGAAAAAAAGAAAGAGAAAAGAAAGAAAAAAAAAGAAGAAGAAGAAGAAGAAAAAATGAAATTGATCGTGACACCATGCAAACATGATATTCAGGTGATTTCAAAGCCAAAAGAAGAACTTGTCCTAAGAATTGCTTTTCAATATAAGCATCTTAATTTGAGATGATAAATGGCCATCTTTCACATCCCATTCACAAATACAAGCATTATCCTTTTGCTGCCCCTTTTGAGCCTGATAATTTCTTTCATAATAAACCTCCTCCAAGGATCACCCTCCACACTGGGGGGCATGTGCAGAAAGCATCTTTTCGAAGAAAATAAATGATTAAGCACCAGTTTTCGATCAAATAAGAGTTACTATGTTTTTGAAATCTTAGATATGAATCAATGAAAAAAGAAGAAAGGATACATGTGAAGATACACAAAGAAAGGTGTTTAAAAAAAAAAAAAAAAGAGAGAGAGGAGAAAAGAGAAAAAGAAGAAATACCTAGAAAAGTGTAAAAAGAAAAGGTGCTTCGAAGCATGTAAATGATAGATGTCTACATGAGAAGAAATGATCCTTGGATTGATCACCTTCAAACACATTTTGGGCCGGCTTATCTATTCTTTCAGAACCCCGAACCATGGCCTACATTACGTGCTTAAAAGTCCATTTTGATCAAGTATGGATGCTTGTATCGAAGAGCTCTTCTTTGGAAGATTCTCGCCATTCTCTGGTTTGAATGAAATTTGAATTCTTGAATGCATGGTAAAGCAATCAATCAAAAAAAAAATAAATATAGAGAAAAGAAAACAAAAGAAGGAGCGCAGCTTTAGGGTGAAAACCCAAAAAGGGCAGTCTAGAGCAAACAATGAACTTTCAGAGCAACAAACCAAGCAGTGACACGGATTGAAAACATGGAAAAAGAACCAATAGTCCATGAGAAATCCTCGAGATATCCAAAGATTCCGATGTCACTTGATTGCCTGACATTTTTTAAAACCTTTCTTCTTGTACATACCCTTCCTAAAAACAGAAAAGACCTCAGTCATTCGTACCTCATCTTGGCATTAGTGGAACGCCATTATTCGAGAATTTAAGAGATTGTCAAACCAAGTTGTAAATTTCTTGTTTAAAATTTTGTCAAAAAAAAAAAAAAGAAGAAAAAAAAAAACAAAAAAGGACAGAGAAAAAGTGATGGTATTTTGAGAAAACTATTTTGAGCTAAGTAAAGAACCATTGTTTTTTGGATAAGTGGCAAAATGTTCCCCAAACAGAATATCCTAGTGCACCGTACTTTCAATTGTCTAGTTGAAAAGATCCGAACAGGATTTATGTCACTCGTCTTGAAAAGTAATCACTAATTTTTCGAAAGGATCGAGTATCATTTGTGAAATTTGGATTCATTCCCCTTGAAAAATAGTTATGTGGAAAATTTGTAGCACTTTTCGTCAATAGGCTATGATGAGGTACAAGAACTCTGCAAAAATGGGAAATAGAAAAGAGCTTTCATGATCATGTTGGGGCAAAGAAAATACAAAAGACAAATGATGTTCCTCTTTGATAAGATAGAGTTTCAAAGTTAGAGAATGTACAGGATTGAGTGCCATGCATACATGCATACATGCACAGTATCATACAGCATCAGCATTGAAAGTTTTGTGCAAAATTTTGGGATTAAAACATGTTTCTCAAGCTAAAGGCTCGACAACATCCAATTAAAATTTTGAAGGTTATACAACCTTTCTTCAAAACAAAAAAAGTCAAGTTTATTCATGATAAAGAAATTTTCAAATCCAGTTTGATTAGTGCTATGTTTAATTAAGGTTGAAGAATGATTTTCAAAAATTTCAAATAAAAATCTCAAGTCCTCCGGGCACAAATTTAAGACCTCCGGGCATCAAATCTAAGACCTCCGGGCACAAATCTAAGACCTCCGGGCATAAATTTCAAGACCTCCGGGCACAAAATTGTAAGACCTCCGGGCACAAAATTGTAAGACCTCCGGGCACAATTTTAAGACCTCCGGGCATAAATTTCAAGTCCTCCGGGCACAAAATTGTAAGACCTCCGGGCACAATTTTAAGACCTCCGGGCACAAATTTAAGACCTCCGGGCATCAAATCTAAGACCTCTGGGCACAAATTTAAGACCTCCGGGCATAAATTTCAAGTCCTCCGGGCACAAAATTGTAAGACCTCCGGGCATAAATTTCAAGTCCTCCGGGCACAAAATTGTAAGACCTCCGGGCATAAATTTCAAGTCCTCTGGGCACAAAATTGTAAGACCTCCGGGCACAAAATTGTAAGGCCTCCGGGCACAATTGTAAGGCCTCCGGGCAACAATCCCAAGTCCTCCGGGCAAAATTTTAAGTCCTCCGGACACAAATCTCAAATCTTTCAGGTACAAATTCTAAGTTATTCGAGTATGGTTTCGAAATTCTTTGGATGCAATCTTAAAATCATTGATTGATGCTAAAGTGAAGAGCTTTTAGTAAGAGAAATATTGTTAAGTATGTATATATTTATGTGTATATATATTAAAAAAAAACAAAAAAAACAAAAAAAAAGGAAAAAGAAAGGAAGAAAAAGAAATTCAAAAATAAAAAATAAATAAAAAAATGCAAAAAAAAAAAAGAGAGAAGAAAAACAAAAAAACAAAAAAAAAAACTACTATTACTTTAAAGTTCCATCGCCTCTGCTGCAAGAGGAGCTTTCTCAAAATAGAATTTTAAAGTCTGATTGCCTCTGCTGTAAGAGGAGCGCATTTTCAAGAAAGAACTTTAAAGTTCCATCGCCTCTGCTGCAAGAGGAGCTCTCTCAAAATAGAATTTTAAAGTCTGATTGCCTCTGCTGTAAGAGGAGCGCATTTTCAAGAAAAAAATCTAAAGTTCCATCGCCTCTGCTGCAAGAGGAGCTCTCTCAAAATAGAATTTTAAAGTCTGATTGCCTCTGCTGTAAGAGGAGCGCATTTTCAAGAAAAAAATCTAAAGTTTCATCGCCTCTGCTGCAAGAGGAGCTTTCTCAAAATAGAATTTTAAAGTCTGATTGCCTCTGCTGTAAGAGGAGCGCATTTTCAAGAAAAAAATCTAAAGTTCCATCGCCTCTGCTGCAAGAGGAGCTCTCTCAAAATAGAATTTTAAAGTCTGATTGCCTCTGCTGTAAGAGGAGCGCATTTTCAAGAAAAAAATCTAAAGTTTCATCGCCTCTGCTGCAAGAGGAGCTTTCTCAAAATAGAATTTTAAAGTCTGATTGCCTCTGCTGTAAGAGGAGCACATTTCAAAAAACAAAAAATTTTAAAGTTTCGTTGCCTCTGTTGCAAGAAGAGCCTTTAAAAAAAAAAAAAAAAAAAAAGAGTTTTGAGTCGGACAAAATTATTGTCTATTGTCTTTACTCTATTCCTGATTCTCAGCAATGAGCAAAGAGGGGCAGCTGTAGACACCTAATTTTGTCCGGATTTTACAAATTATTTTGACAAATTTTATTATTATTATTTTTATTTTTATTTTTATTCTTGTTTTTATTATTATTATTATTATTATTTTTTTATTTTCATTTTCATTTTTCTTATTTATTTTGTTATTATCCATATTACTATTATTATTAGTTTTATTATTATTATCTTTTCTAATATCAATATTATTATTATTATTATTATTATTATTATTATTATTATTATTATTATTATTATTATTATCAGTCCCGTTGTCACAGAAGCATTAAATGCTTCGGGTACCAAATCCCAGATCTGCCGGTTCCCTACTCCAACGCCGGCGCCTCTTCCTCCAGCCCAGATCCAGGAACCCCATCCCGTGAATCCCGCCAACAGAAACCTACCGATCTGTGATTCTGAAAGGCTAGGGGGAGCTTCAACGTTGTTTAAAAAGACCCCAAGCAAAGATCTCGGATTTTTTCTACGGACAGAGAGGAGAGAACCGAAACCCTCAACCCTTCACCACCATCACCGAACCACTCTTGATTACAACCACCCTCATCACAACTCACCAACATCACCACCAACCACATCACCACCGAAGCCCCTAAACACCACCACCCAAGTCAAAACAAGCCACCTAACCCAGATCTGGAAAACCCTAACCCAGATCTGGAGAACCTTAGAACCCGAGAACCCCCAGACCCCAGATCTGACATCTAAGGCCTCCATAGTACCTGCAAAAAAAGAAAGGCAAACAAGCAAGGCACAACAACTAGCTCCAAAACCATCAACAACAAAAAACGAAAAAAAAAAAGGAAAAAGGGAAGTTGTTTTCGGAGGGCTAGATTCGTGAGGTTAGGGTCGTTTGTAAGGTAATCGGAGGTCGAATCGGAGTAGGGGAGGAAGAGTAGAGCATTTTTTGACCCTCGGGGAGACCACCGGTGACCGGCGCACGGCGGCGCACGGCGGCCGGCACGGCGGAAGTCACCCGGCAAGGCTCGGGGTTGAGAGGATTTTTTTGGGAGATTTGGGAGTTTTTTTTGGGGAAGCCGGTGAAAATGAGGAAAAACAAAAAATTGGGGCTTTTATAGAGCACCAAAACGGTGCGTTTTGAGCCCCTGACCCGCGCGCCGACCCGCGACCCGACCCGAGATCCGCGCGACCCGCGTACCGACCCGCGCTCCACCCGCGACCCGCGCTCCATCCCGACCCGGCCGCGACCCGGGTCCGTTGGGTATTTTTCTTTTCTTTTCTTTGTTTTTACTTTTATTTATATGTCTATTTGTTAATTATGGCAAAAAAAAAAATTTCAAATTAAAAATAATAATAATAAATATAAAACAGAAAATATAATAAAGTAAAAAAAAATAAACAAATAGTATAAAAATAGAATAAAATAAAATGAATACATGGTTTTAAAAGGAAAGACAAATTAATATAAAATATGTAAAATAAATAGTTTTAAAGTATATAGATTTCATAAGAAATACATATATTAATAAATATAAAAAATATGTATAAATATATGGTTTAAAATGCATGTAAATAAATGGGTAAAATATATACATATAAATATATAAAATGTATGGCTTTAAAGCATATGAATATATTATAAATAAATATATAAAAATGTATATGGATAAATTATATAAAATGGAAATTAAATTTTATTAGATAAATGAAATGTGGGTTAAGGAAAAAAACAATAATAATAAATGAAGAATAATAAAATAAATGAATAAAGTAAGCATGAATTCCGATGATGAGATATCGTAGAAGTCACAAGTAGTGATTCTTCGAATATCTCTAGGTGAGAGGAATTTATCGAACGTCGCCAAAAGTATTGGGATATTCGATTTAATTTTTCAATATCCAAATTCACGTTTATTTTAAAAAATGAATAACGATGTATTTTGTAATAAGGAATATTAAGAAAAATACTAATTAAATGGAAATTAATAAAAACAAAAGAAGTAATGGAGATAACTAGAAAGGATTAATAAGAGTGTGGATTTTAGAAACGTATAAATACAAAATAATCAAACCAATAAAAATTGAGAATAATAAAATTCCAAAAGTAATTAAATCAATTAGATAAGCAGTACTAGAATCTCAATAAAAAACCATAGTCAAAGGAATTAAGTTAATAAATCTAAATGAAAAATAAGAATCAATGAAAATAAAATGTTCTAATAATTCGTAAATTAAAATAAATGAATAGCCCGATGATGGGATGTTACGGAAGTCACAAGTAGTGATTCCTAGCTGATCCCTAGGTGAGAAGAGTCATACTAATTGTTGCCAAAAGTATTGGAATATTTAGTATGGTTTTTCAATAATTTTTATTTTTATAAAAATGAAAATAAATAAGTTCTTTTAAAATTAATAAGAAAATTTAAATTAAATTAAAATGAGGCCCGATGATGGGATGTTACGGAAGTCACAAGTAGTGATTCCTAGCTGATCCCTAGGTGAGAAGAGTCATACTAATTGTTGCCAAAAGTATTGGAATATTTAGTATGGTTCTTCAATAATTTTTATTTTTATAAAAATGAAAATAAATAAGTTCTTTTAAAATTAATAAGAAAATTTAAATTAAATTAAAATGAGGTCCGATGATAGGATGCTACGGAAGTCACAAGTAGTGATTCCTAGCTGATCCCTAGGTGAGAAAAGTTGTACTAAATATTGCCAAAAGTATTGGAATATTTAGTATGATTTTTCAATAGTTTAAATTTTATTAAGAATGAAAATGAATAAGTTTTTTAAAAAAAAAACAAAGAAAATTAAATAAATAAATAATGAAATTTGAAATAAAAAAAATTCATTTGCATCATTTTTATCTGTTTGCATCATATGCATTCATGATAATTTTTCGAAATAAGATGTGAGCCCTTCCGAAGATGAGATTCTGTAGAAGTCACAAGTAGTGATTCTTAAAAAATCTCTAGGTGAGGAAAATTATTTCAAATGCTGCCAAAAGTATTGGGGTATTCGATTTAATTATTCAATACAAAAGGGTTCATATTCAATTTCAAAAAAAATAAAATTTAGTTTCTTTTTTAAAAATGAAAAGATAATTTCGATAAATAATAAAATGCTTCAAAAATGGAATAAAAAAAGAATTAATTTTAAATATTAAATTAAGATCATTTTATTAAAACTAAAAGATAACACATGATTATTATGGTACCGTTTTTTAACGGGCGTCGTGGGGGTGCTAATCCTTCCCCACGCGTAACCGTACCCCCGAACCCAACTTTGTTTTCGCAGACCAAAAATTATCTTTTTAATAAAACTTAATTAATGTTGAGATTTTATTAATAAGATAAATATTTTAGGTGGCCAATCACACCTAGTCAAAAAAGATTGGTGGCGACTCCCATTTTTGTTTTTAAACGTCTTTTTTCAAAATTCGTCGAGCGCGAAGCCGTTACGACAGGCATCAGCGACGGAATTTCCGTCGCTAATTCCGTCGCTGATAGTTTGTTATTTTTGTTAATTCAATAAATATTCTGTCACTAAAGAGCATCAGTGACGGAAATTCCGTCGCTAATGGTATGAAATCCGTCGCTAATTTGATGAATTTTTTCACTTATTTAACAGATTTTATGCTAATTTCTATGAATTTTATAAAAAAAATGTTCTGAAATTAATTATTTATATTTATATTTATATTTATATTTATATTTATATTTATATTTATATTTAGAGAGAGAGAGAGAGAGAGAAAGAGAAAGAGAAATATTTAAAATAAACCTAATATTTATACTGAAATCCATAAACATTATCTTAAAATAAATTAACTAAAAAAAACAAAAATACATTATCTTCAACATCATTATCACCACTACCACTAGCACCTCATCGTATCATAAGCAGCATCTGTAAGTAAAAAACCAAAAAACAAAAATATAAGTATTAAAGTTTATCATATAAAAAAATTGACAATATAAATATAAAAGAAAAATAGAGTAAATTTACAAAAAAAAAGGAAAAAAGTAAAAGGAAAGAGGGATAAAGAAGAAAAACTAAGAAAAAAACGAGAAGATGGACAAAAAAAAAAGATAAAGAGGAGTGAAGAGGAGAGAAAACAGAAAATATGAGAATATATAGAGTCTTTGGCGCGCATACAGAGGAATTACCGACGGATTAGCGACGGAAATTCCGTCGCTAATGCTATGTCAAAATATTTCCCGCTACACTTTAGGCGGGAAAAATTCAAAAACAATTTTTTATTTTTTTTCGAATTTAAGGCATCAGCGACGGATTTTTTCCGTAGCCAATTCCGTCGCTGTTGCTTTTTAGCGACGGAATTAGCGACGGAAAAAATCCGTCGCTGATGCTTAATGAACAAATTCATTTATTTATATTTTTTTCAATTTAAGGCATCAGCGACGGATTTTTCCGTAGCTAATTCCGTCGCTGTTGCTTTTTAGCGACGGAATTAGCGACGGAAAAAATCCGTCGCCGATGCTTAATGAAAGAAATTTATTTATTTTTATTTTTTTTTGATTTAAGGCATCAGCGACGGAATTTTTCCGTCGCTAATTCCCTTTAGCGATGGAATTAGCAACGGAAAAATTCAGTTATTTATTTCCTTACATTTTCTCAAACAATATGAAGAGAAATTAGCGACGGAATTTTTCCGTCGCTAATTCCGTCGCCAAAGGGAATTAGCGACGGAATTAGGGAATTAGCGACGGAATTAGCGATGGAAAAATTCCGTCGCAAATTTCTTCATATATTTTTCACGGTGGAAGGTGAAAAATATTTATGAAATTAGCGACGGAATTTTTCCGTCGCTAATGCCCTTTAGCGACGGAAAAATTCCGTCGCTAATTTCCTTAAAATTTTCTCAAACAATATGAAGAGAATTTAGCGACGGAATTTTTCCGTCGCTAATTCCGTCGCTAAAGGGCATTAACGACGGAATTGGCGACGGAAAAATTCCGTCGCTAATTTCTTCATATATTTTTCACGGTGGAAGGTGAAAAATATTTATGAAATTAGCGACGGAATTTTTCCGTTGCTAATGCCCTTTAGCGACGGAATTAGCGACGGAAAAATTCCGTCGCTAAATTCTTTTCATATTGTTTGAGAAAATGTAAGGAAATTAGCGACGGAATTTTTCCGTCGCTAATTCCGTCGCTAATTCTCTTTAGCGACAGAATTAGCGACGGAAAAATTCCGTCGCTAATTTCACTTAATATTGTTTGAGAAAATGTAAGGAAATTAGCGACGGAATTTTTCCGTCGCTAATTCCGTCGCTAAAGGGCATTAGCGACGGAAAAATTCCGTCGCTAATTTCCTTACTTATTTTTCATGTGACTCTGCAAAGAAATTAGCGACGGAATTTTTCTGTCGCTAATTCCGTCGCTAATGCCCTTTAGCGACGGAAAAATTCCGTCGCTAATTTCTTTACATAGTTTTGGATTTAGCGACAGAAATTTCTGTCGCTAATTCCGTCGGCAATATTTGGCGCGATTGAACAGCACCTCCCACCATAATTGGCGACGGAATTAGCGACGGAAAATATTCCGTCGCTAATTCCGTCGCTAATTTCATTATAAATTCCGTCGCTAATCCGTTGCTAATACCACTTTTCAGCGACGAAAAAATTCCGTAGCTAAATTTCCGTCGCTGAAAATCAATTTTCTTGTAGTGTGTCACTTATCCATTAGGTGCAGCCGTAATCCACAAATATTGGATCTCACAATCATCAAAACCTGAAATGTTAATATTGGGGAGTGAGCAAACCACGGCTCAGTAAGAGAGTTATATGTCACACTTGATATTCAGCTATCTATATGCTAAAAATATTTTTTATTCTCTTTAAAATCTTCCTAGCTGGCTTTAGGCTCACATGCAGGAAGGATACTACAGTCGGCTAGGGATCCAGATAGAGTAAGGCAGGTATTTTAAAATACCTGACTTGTTCCAGAACCTAGAAGCAACTGTAGAGAGTATTAAATCCATTTTTCTCAAAACGATATGACTTTCGTTTTTCCCACAGATCAAACCACTTATTTCTTTTCACTTCAGTATCCTTTAAAACACGTGACAGTACAGTGATTTGTAAATATCCAATCATTAGATAAACACTTCTTTGATTATTTCTATCTTAGAAATAATTCTTATGTTATTCTTTTAGAATAAACATCTATTTCTCTTTTCAAATCAGTAACCGTATCGTACAGTTCAGTAAAACAATATATTCAATATTCAGTAAAACAGTATCTCGATACGGTTCAGTCAGTAACAGTAAACAGTAGCTACCAATTCAGTAAATATTATACTGTAGTTTTCCGTTTAGTAAAACAGTAATCAGTGGCTACCATTTCAGTGCACAATACAGTTCTGTAAACACAGTATTTTGGTACGATTTTTCATCAGTAAACAGTAACCAGTGATCAGTACAGTAAACAATACAGTAAATAGGATTCCGTAAATCCTTTCAGTAAATAGTAATCAGTGTGTGAGACCAGGCATCAAATAAATCATGCTATCATCGTTCCCCCTCCCCCTTGCGAGAACGGAATTTACCGCTATTAGGGTGCACCCGTAGGCCATCACCCCTCACGGCTATCTCTGCTAGATCTATGGCCATAATCTATAGGTGGTCCTCGGGTCCACTTGCCAAGTGACCTCGAGACCGCTGATGACTTGGCAAGTCCATCAGTCCTGTGACGTCCTGAGGTGCACCCGTTGGTCCATCGACCCGAGCCACTGCCCCAGGTGGGTCATGCAATTACATGAATAATAATACATGAACTCAGGGCCTATAGTCTCAAAACAGTATAAATCGTACCATAACCTTTATGGATTTTAAATATCGTAAATCAAATATCCATAGGGCTCACATGTAAACATAATCACCTTTATGAAATTTATAAAATAAATAAAATTTTCAAATTATTTCATAAAGGTATATATCATGTTTGTCATACGATGAAGACAGTTTGAAAAATCATCACTAAAAGTATAAATGAGCAAAACTGTCTTTTTTCCACAGTAAAACACATATGCACGCTTTTCTATGTATTCAATCGAAAACATGGTTTTATAATTATCGGAATTTCAAACAAATCATTTTTATAATTTATGAAAATAAATTATTTATTTTCTAACTTTAAATTCCCATCACCATGTTTTCTTCTAAAACACGTGTAGAGACATCTAGTCTCAAAATCATAGTTTTTCTTCATTTCTTAACCTTTATGAAATTTTCATAATTAATTATTTCCATAATTAACATCATAAAGGTTTTATGTAAAATCAAGTGAATATTTAAGAATATTTATAAAAATATTCACTTCAGTCTCTTTTTCATTTTCATCTCGTTTCACGTGAAATATCACCTACTGGGTGAATTTTCAGTGATTTCCTTTTCACCATCTCGAAAACATGAATATTTTAAAATCAAATATCACTATATTCATGTTTTATGAAATTTACTTGATTTCTTGATTTTCGTACCCGAAAATCGATTCACGTGAAATCAAATCCTATATTTTGGTTTTCGGTGATTTTCGATAAATTTCAAAAAAATTTCGATAATTTTTCGACAGTATAACGGCTGCCGATTTGGCTAGCCTCCTGCACGGAAAATACAGTTTATATTTCTCAACTGGTATTTCACCACAATTTGAAACCGATAAATCACCACAATTTTCAAAACTAATCATTATAAATTGCATTTATAAATTAAATGCATAATTTAAAACATGCGGCCGAATATCCTTACAGGCGGCACATGTCTCCCTTACCTGTTTCGGGTCGGCGACTGCCTCTCGAGGTCGCGCCCGTGTTCACCTCGCCCGATTCCATCGGCTCGATTATCGAGTGAATTTTCTGGAAATTAAATTCTAAATTTTAGAATTTTTCCATAATTATTTAAATAAATAAATAATTTAAATAATTAAATACTTTCCGAGATTTCTTACTGATTCCCTAATTCTCGGGTTTTCGAATTCTCGGGATTTCCCGTAATTTTCGAAATTCTCCTTTTTTCCTCTCTTTTTCTTCCTTTTTCTCTTTTCTTTCCTTTCTCTTTCTCTTTCTTTTTCTTTTTCTTTTTCCTTTTTCCTTTTTCTTTTCTTTTTCTTTTCCTTTTTCCTTGGCTCAGACCGGTTCCAGACCGGTTGCCTTCCTTCCTCGCCGGTTCCTTGCAGACGGCTGGTTCTCCGACGATTTAGTGGCTCAGCAGCTGGCCGGCGTCGAGGCGAAGCTGCCGGTGGTCTTAGCTTGGCCTGAATCGGTGGCACGACGGCGGATCTACTCGGTTTGCCTCGGTTTCTTCTCTTTCGCCGTCGGTGGCCTCCTTTTCCTTCCTCTCACCTTTGCCGAGCTTCGGCAAGTGGTGGCGGTGCCAAGACCGGCCGGCACCGTCGTTTCCTCTTCTCTTCTCCTTTCTCGGCTTCCGCCAGTTTTTCCCTCTGTTTTCGCCGTTTTCTTTCCTTTTTCCGACGCCGGTCATCTTCTCTTCCTCTCTTCGGCTCACCGGCGATGTCTCTCGCCTCACCTCTTCCTCCCTTTGGCCGGCCGATGTGGTCGGCTTCTTCATCGAGGAAGATCGGGTTTCTCCCGATTCTTCCTCTGTTTTCTCCCTTTTTTTTTAATTACAATTTTATTTATATATATATTACACTTATATTATATATATTATATATATAATATTAGTATTTTATATATAGTATAGTACCATATATATTTATATTATATATATAAAAATGTGTGTATATATATATATTATGTATTAGCAAAATACATATTTAGTGTGTGTGTATATATATTTGTTTACTTTAAATTACATAACATTTATATAAATGTAATACTACTATATATATTGTATTTACAATATATATTTTCTTCCTCATTTTCTTATTTAATTTGGATTTCCATTTATCCAAATTAAATTTCCTTTATACCTTATTTTATTTCCAACTTAATTTCCTTCACTCGAATTTCCCGATCCGTCACTTCCTCAATTCTCGAGATTTTCACTAGTATCCCATTCTCATAATTTTATTTATTTATTTATTTCTAATATTTATTCCTAATATTTGTAATTTCCAATAAATGAAAAATTTACAGTTATCACACGTCGTGCCGTTATTTCTTTTATTAAGTGCCTTTTCAAGACCCATGGATTCTCTGCGTTAGTGTCCTATTTCATCTAAAGGACCTCTGAAAAAGGATTTCAAAATAGATTTTTTTAGGAACTTCCAAGCAAACTTCACAGATATGAGTCTGTTTAGTTCTTCGTTGAGATCCCAAAATGTTTAGGTATTCCTACCCAATGGGTTATTATTGGAAGGAGATCCTCTGAGGATCAGATTTTCTCGATTTTGAAGAGATTGTATAGTTAGCAGATTGATTGGTTATGTTATGGAAGAGAGATTGGTTTATTTACTTTCTTTAGCAAAGAGAACATTCTATCTGTTGGTTGAGGCATGGTAGACGCTCTCACAGATCCATAAGTCCTCTTTTAAAGCCCAAGGGTCCATTAATCCAAAGTGTTAGGCATGCTTTTTATAAGAGGAAGGACATCAAGCACTTCTATTCCTTTCAAGCTAAAATTACTCATTCTCAAAAAATGAGTTCACTTCAAAGGAGTGGTTGCAGAAAACACTCGAGCTCGTACTCTTCTCATGCTCATTATGAGGGATTCAGTTCCTCTCAATCCCTTAACCATGGGAGAAGTAAGTCTATCATTAGTGAATCATCAGTGATCGGTTCCGGCGAACAATAGAACTAGAAGTCACATTGGCAGAATCAGGCCGAGTGCAATATATCCAATCTCCTCATGAAAGATAGGAGGATGCTATTTATGGAGCTGTCAATGAGAGACATGCCTGTGCTCCCGAGATCGCTCCTTTTAACGAACATGGTTGTTTTAGCAGTGATGAGTGTAAGTTTCAAATCCTTTATTTCACATTGACGTGAATGTCTTGTCAGTTTCCTAACTCGTTTTACTTGTTTGTAGGCCACACAACAAACAATTGCTATTAATGCTTAGCACTTAGTGTTTAAGATGCAAGTCATGAGAAAACTCGAGCAACTAGAGCTGTTTTATCTTAAAGACAATTTTGAGATAAAAAAGGCCAAGATTACCTCTTTAGAGGACTATTGGAATACGTTTTCCTCCACTTCAACTGAGCTGAATGCTTTTCAAGTGGAGTATGCCACTTTCTCTTCAAACTCAAGGTCCTAGCTGACCGAAACTAAGAGCTATATGGAGAAATTATAAGATTATAGAGCCACCAAAGCCTTCCCTTAGCCAAGAGGAACAAAACCAAATCCGAGTTACAGCTGTAAGGGTGCATCTTCTTTCCAAGCAGCACCACAAAAGGAGGCTTATGTTCTTAACTAGTTTTATCAAATATGGTTTGTACTTAGCATGCTCCTGATTGGTCAAAGCTTGATCCAAATGCTGAAGATTTGGAACCTTTTTTTAGGATAAGCACTTATAAAGATCTATCTAATCCCACCGGCCCTTAGGAGCCTTTTCATTGACCCGAAGTGGTCGAGGTTCTCACAGGCTTGGACAAAGATGATTTAGATAATCCTGAGGCTAACTTTTCTAAGCATCAAGCTCCTGACATTATAGGGCCTTAGGATGCACACGCCTAAGTGCCTGTTAATATCAATATTCCTCTTGCTGTAGAGGTCAATCTAGAATACGTTTATTGTAATACAACTCCAGAGTTGAATGAATGAAAATTTTCACTTTCTTGCTTTATTTTCATACTCTAATATATATATATATATATATATATATATATGCACGTAGTAAGTGCTCCCCAGTTCTTTGTGAAAGAGCCTAGTCTTTTATAAAGAACCCTTCGGCGACTACACATTGACCTTACGCTTATTTAAACTCATCTTACTTAATAATTAGACTTACCTTGCACACTTTTCGCTTCAAGTCCTTATATTTCATGTGACTGGCTTACGTACGTATTTTTCACTTCAAGCCTGCGTGCTTTCCTGTCTTTCACGTGTGTGGCTTACGTAACATATTTTTCGCTTCAAGCTTTTAAATTTGTCATGTGTGGCTTACTCGTGCATGTTTCGCTTTAAGCCCTTTACTTTGTTCGTGGCTTATCTCGTGCATTTTTTTCATTTCAAGCCCACGTATTGCCCATCTTACGTATTTTTCGCTTAAGGACTTTTATTTCCTTCAAGGCTTACTCCGCACATTTTTCACTTCAAGCTCATGTGTTGCCTGTCTTCTGCATTTTCGCTTAAGGACTTTTATTTCATTCATAGCTTGCCTTGCGCATTTTTCGCTTCAAGCCCATATGTTGCTTATCTCGCGCATTTTTCGCTTAGGGACTTTTATTTCATTCATGGCTTACCTTGCACATTTTTCGCTTTAAGCACATGTGTTGCCTATTTCGCGTTAGGGACTTTTTTCATAGCCCGTTTCACGCATTTTTCACTTAGAGACTTTTTATTTCATTCACGGCTTACCTCGCGCATTTTTTGCTTCAAGCCCATATGTTGCCCATCTCGCGCATTTTTCGCTTAGAGACTTTTATTTCATTCACGGCTTACCTCTCGCTTTTTTCACTTCAAGCTCATATGTTGTCCATCTCGTGCATTTTCTTGCTTAGGGACCTTTTTATTGTTGCCCCCGTCTTGCTCATTTTTCACTTAGGGATTTTTTTTGTTGCTCATTTTGCT
Source organism: Heritiera littoralis (assembly GCA_031772115.1). NCBI lineage: Eukaryota > Viridiplantae > Streptophyta > Magnoliopsida > Malvales > Malvaceae > Heritiera > Heritiera littoralis. Next base: position 2,436,950 of record JAPDPK010000003.1, read on the forward strand.
CATTTATCACTTAGGGACTTTTTTTTGTTACCCGTTTTGCGTATTTTTCGTTTAGGGGCTTTTCTTGTTGCCCGTCTTGCGCATTTTTTGCTTATGGACTTTCTTTGTTGCCCGTCTAACGCATTTTTCGCTTAGGGACTTTTTTGTCTTTATGCATGACTTACATCACGCATTTTTCGCTTCAAGTCCATGTATTGCCTACTTTGCGCACTTTTCGCTTCAGGCCATTTTCTTCTAGTGCGTGGTTTATACATACATGTATGTTAGCTAACATATAGGACATAATGGATTATATACTTAGGACCATATATATTATAGTCAAGACAACCGTCAATAAGATAAGATGTTTAAGCCAATTTCAGGTTAAATATTTTGAAATCAGACTGAAAATGGTGAGAACATATGGCTTACCTCGATTCCCACAGACAGCGCCAATTGTTGTTGCCTATTTACAACAATGATTTTTGATGACGTATGAATCTCAATATGCCTCTTAACCTGTCTCCAAAAACTCTGCAAGAAAGAATATGATCAGAGGGACACCGATGCTTAAGTCAGATAGGATTTTGGTAGGGTTTTTTAATAAACAAATAGAGATTATGGTTTAAAAATAATATATGTGACTTATTTATAGGAGTTATTTTGCACGTAATTAACTTTAAGACTCACAGCTTAAATGGTTACTTAATGGATCTTCCATGATCTTCTGAGTCCTCTTTTCACTTGGGCTCAGTTTATCCTTAGGCCTAATGATCTTCAATTTAACTTATAACAAGGTCTAATAATTCTTAGTATGACTTTTATCACTTGTCTTCAAAATTAAGCAGTCGTTTCTAATTTTAATGATGATTGATATATAGCAGCTTGCACCAAATTAATTTAAAAACATCAATTAGGTTAAATGGTGAAATCCAAATTGGTGGTTGCTAATTCCAAAGCTTGACATAGACATCTATTAGCTGGCTTTGTTATTTGACAAAAAGAACTAGCATTTCCAGTAGATCACAATTTTAATTATTAGATTTGTAGTTTATTGAGTTGTTTTATTTTCATCGAAAAGGTCTGCTATCAATCACAGTCAAACTAGCTAAATCCCTACAAATTTATATAGAAATATAGTTTTCTCTTCGATATAGAATTAAGTATGATTAGTCGACAATATTTTTATTTACATATAGTTTTCTCTTCGATATAGAATTAAGTATGTTTAGTCAACAATATATTTATTGAATAAATTAAGAGTTATGATACTAAAATTTGAATTCGAGTCTCAACAACTTTAATTTTCACTTTCAATTATAAAAAAATTAGCTAATAACTTTTTAATCAAATAATTAAAAGAATTGTGATATTCGATAAAATTTAAATTTAAAGTTAATTAACCTCAATTTTTACTTTCAATTATAATAAAAAAAATGATTAGTCAACAATCTTTTAAATGAATGATTATTGAAAAAATATGATATTCATCGAAATTTAAATTCGAAACCAAACCATCACAATTTCATAAGAAAAGGTTTTGCGGACCAACTAAAAGCATTATATTTCGGGTTAGACAAACATTGAAGCATCTTTTGAAGGGCAGCACACTACTTAACCAACTCGAGTGTGGTCCTTGGTTGAGGTGTGCATTTCATCCATAAGCTGATGGTAGGCAATTTCGCTTCTTCCTCTCAAGTGTAAGTACACATCCATCGATCGTATGGCACATGGTGGGCTAATCAGGACCATCCATTTGATGTTTTAAACAGCCTTAATTGTGCGTGGTCCAGCACAATTGATTATCCGAGCTGGTTGATCAGAGACAACTTAAAAAAAAAAAATTGATTTTCATCATGATCATTTTCAAAACCCTAGAAATTGATTGCTATCATGTGAGTCAACACAAGATCTGATGGTGAGGAGTTATCAACCAACGAAATGATCATTCATCTAACAATCACAAACCCATTTTAAGGATATATATACACACATACATATATTTGATATAATAGAGATCTTTAATTAAAAAAAGAAATACAAATATTGGAATTTGAATATTTCGAATTTGTAAAATTTTATATTTAAAGATAAAAATATAATTATTTGAATTAATATTCACATGTGCTACAATTTATTTTATTGATTTTATAATTAATTTTCTTTCTCGCCATCAATATTGACCTATTGGCAATGAGAATTGGCGGCATCTAAGAACCATTTAGAGAATACTCCAAAGATCTTTCTAAATTAATTAATATGGATGAATCACTATGAAAAATGGATTTGCCGGTCTACTCATGTGACGGGTGGGTAGCTTTCGTGTTGTTAATCATTGTTTTTATATTTATTTGAGATTAACACATTTTAGTAAGTGAAATTTCTATTCTCTCTTGGAGATAGGGAGTTTGGACCGATAATCTTTGCTCAAGTTACTTTAAATCAAAATTGACCCTTCACAGGGAAATTGGTGGGGTTATCAGGTGCTGGTGGAACTTTGACCAGTTCCTATCAAAGAAAGTAAGAAACTCAGCTCAAATTGATCTTTCACCATTGCAATACTGATAGATCTGTTAATTTATGTTTATAATTTGTGTTCATATCATATAAAATTATATTTGTATCGTATAAAATATAAAAATTTCATATCGATACCATATTCATGTACATTTTTTTAATTTTTACTAGTATCACCTTGTATCTATTATTTGTGTCGTGTCATATTATCAGTGTCTTGGATTATCAGATCTAGTGCTGGGCTGGTTGATTAATGTTGGTATGATCACAGGTATTTGGAAAAGATGTAACGATTCAATCATCAGAATGTCAAGTTCATTGAGTTGTATTCACGATTGAGATGGACGATCCATCACAATTCTTATAATATAAAATCTCCAGTCTACCGCCTTTCACTCCCTGATTGCATGTCAACAACGACAGGATGATTTGTCGCACTATTCCCTAATGATGGTTGCTAAAATTCTCAATCTCCATCCTCGCTGCTCTCTTTTTGCCTGTCTGAAAAGGGCAAGACGAGCAAACGCGTGCATGTAGATGAAGCTGACACGCTAAGGGGAGAGACTAGAGAAGGGAAAGTCGTCCATGCAAAATTGTGCTACTCTTTTGCTCTGGCTCTTTCTTGAATCGGGTTGTGGAGTTTGGGACCGCCACTCTCTCGAATAAGACCGTGACCTTTCTAATCTTTCAATCATAACTCAATCCTCAGTTCACATGCTCTGTTAAGATTCCATAGTGGTGATGGCCTTTTGCAGGATCCAAGATACACTTTCTTTCTTGGTGAAGACCAGGAAAATAAAGGGTCGTCTGAGTTGGTTCCGTGTCAATGGTGAAAAGAACTAAGTGCGTTTGTAAGTATAAAAGAAAACTTCGACTTTTGAACTACCTTTTGAAATTGAAAAGGTCCAATAATATCTAAAACCGGTATTAGAGTTTGCCAACATCTCTTCTTCTATTTTGAGTAGAGGCATTCTACCTAAGATTTGATGTATAAAAAGAGAGATTGTTGAAATTTTCATGTCAGATAAGCTAGGTTTTGAAATTAAAAAGCTCAGTAGCACTCAAGACACTTTGCTTAATCTCGACCCTCATAATTGAAAGTTCAAGAAGCTTTTTTCACTGCTCTTTCACTCATATTTAGTACAGATTTTTGCTACTTTCTTCTCTTTTTCTTCTTTATGTCAGTCTCTATGGTTTCTTTCTCTATATCAGTGTGCTTGGTGAAAGCAAAGCATCAAAACCACTTGCTCTCACTTTTGCCCCATGCCATTGCAACTTTCTCTAAAAGAATCTAGAAGAGTATAAAGAGTATTAGGTATTGGGTAAGGGTTCTTCTCCAGGTTTATCTATTATCTTGAGAAGTGGAACTCATTCACACCATCCATTGCTTTCCCACTCAAGTTTTTCTCCATTTGCATGCATGTTACTTGCGCATTATTTAAGCATGTGCATGAGCATATGTAATATATTCAGCCCTTTGCATGGTTTTTGCACTTTGCTGGACCAAGTGGAAATTTAAGAACTTCTTCTCTGAGTTTCTTTGATTGCCTTGTCAATTTTCTATCCAATCCTCGGCCATAATCATCGATATCTAAGAAAGTGACTCTCCATATTTTTTAAAGATTAGAAGCAAACAAAGCACCCAATAAAACAAAAGCATGCAGGCACTTCTGAATTGTTACTAAAGATTGTTGAGAATTATACAAGTCATTCTAATCTAATCCCTCAGCTTTTTCTTCCTGGTCCTCGCGATCGTACATGCAAACTAAGCTTAGTTTCTTTACATGAAAAAGGCAAGTTTAACTGGTGCAACGCTTTTCTCCCAATCCAACTTTGAGAAGCAATAATGCAGAATATGATTTGCAAAAACATGGAACTTCTGTCAGTAAGGGAGCTTTCAGCTTTCCCTTTATGAAGAAGCAGCCCACGATTGTAGCACCAAGTTAGATAGAAATTATTGCAGCAGGGAAGCAATATAATCTTTGAAAGAATATTAATTCTGGTGAGTGTAGATTGAGTATGTAACCCTTCAGAGTTCACATGTTCGTGGTTTCAAGGAAAAGTTCAATACATAAAGAATTTTTCTTTTTCTTTTTTTTGAGGTATAAGAAGATAAAAGGCATGAAAGTAGAGATAATTTAAAACATGATACGTTAACACAACACAAAATTATATTTGGTATTTCATGTGTATGGTGTCAAATCATGTTTGTGTTACTTGTTAAATTCATATATATATATATATATATATACATATTTTTATCAAATTTTAACTTCTATCACTTTTGTGTTTTTTGAGTTATTTTTTTCTTATATCACCGTGTCATATATAAAATTGACAAGTCTATACAAAATGATACAAAAAATATAAAAATGACATAAATTAAAATTTTAAAAAAAATGTACATAAATTTGACAACAATTGAAAAAAATTTTATATTTAATATATTGACATATATTATCGCACGATAAATTTTATATTCTATGCATATTTTATATGAAAAATTAAGATATACCTATCGCAAAGGCTAGATCTGATTTCATTCTCTTATTTAAAATTTTTTTAATTTGCAAGTCCAAGATCCAAAACACAATGCTGAATTTGCTTAAATTTACATGCCCAAGAGAACTGTGAACAGGCTGAATATAGGCCCATCGGAGCACAACTGAAGGCTAGCGTAACTCTCGGTTTTAACAATTTTGGGCTCAGTCAGTGGGCTTTTCTCCGATGATGGTCTACAAAAACCCCATTAGAATTCTGCAACTTCTTTTGTGTTTTCAAACAAAACCCTAATACTATATAAATACCTTAACCTCACTGGCGGCATAACTTTTCCCTAGCGCTCCTCCCAATTCTAGGGTTTTCTCGGCAGCTTCAACAGAAGAAATGGTATTTTTTGTTATTGTTTGAATTCATTCTCTTTGTTCATGTTATTTATGGAGAAATTGAAATTGACAGTGAAGTTTGATTTTGTTTTTGATAGGGAAAAGGAACCGGAAGCTTTGGAAAGAGAAGGAACAAGACTCACACCCTCTGTGTTCGATGTGGACGCCGAAGCTTCCATCTCCAGAAGAGTCGTTGCGGTGCTTGTGGCTACCCTGCCAGCCGCATCCGAAAATGTAAACTTGCTTTTGCTTCTTTGCTTTAGATTTTTGAAATTCTTATGGTTTAGTCGTTTTAGCTCTGTTTTTAGTCTGCTTAGCTGAACTTAGAAAAGATAGGCATATTGAAGAACTCATGATAATCTTCCCATGTAACTTATTGCCGTTTGTTTTCTTCTTTTAGATTTAACCGATCACAAACCATGTTTGAATCTTTTGATCTCTAGTGTCCGGGCTGTTGTCTAATTTTTGAGTCAAAATTATTATCTTAATCCATATTTGATTGTCATTGCTTAGTTTGAATATGGCATCTCGACTTATAGCTGATTTATTTTTCAGTCCGTTTGTTTGATCGATTCGGTGAATTGGCTTGTGTTTTTGGCTTTAGATAACTGGAGCGTGAAGGCTATTAGAAGAAAGACTACCGGGACAGGCCGCATGAGGTACCTCCGTCATGTGCCCCGAAGGTTCAAGACTGGCTTTAGAGAAGGTACTTCACTTTTTCTTATTGAATTAAATGTGCTTGGAATGAAAATGTTTTTGTCTGATAATGTATGGTAATGGGATAAACTTGAATTGTGTTCAGGTACACAAGCAACTCCAAGGAAGAAGACAGCTGCTGCTGCCTCATAAGTTATTTGTGGTGCTTTGTTTTGAGATTCCTGTATTTGCAAACTCGAAGTTTTGTGTTTTCAGAACTGTGTTTTATTTTTCAATTAATATCTACAAACAGGAAGTTTTGTTTCATTATGAATCTTCGCCACTCTATTTTGATTGTTGAGAAAATTTTACTTAATTTGATCTCTTTGTGCCATGTTAGATAGTGTATGCCATTCATGAATGATTTTGGGTAGCAACCCCCTGTCTAAATGTGTTGTTTGCTATTTGCTTCAGTTGAGATGTTTGATTCTTAGGTTATTACTATTTTTTTGGAAAAAAATAAAGACATTTCAATTTGGCCGTGGGATATGCTTTATTGTGTAAATTCACTCAGGTTTTGATCGGATTAGCATCATACAGAGCTGGAACCGGCATGTATGGTTGCATATTTTGTGTTTCATGAATGCCGGAAATGCCTGTGCTTGTTGATGTCTTAAAACTCTCTTTTCTTGCCTGTTATGTTCGGAATGGAATTGGATGTTATCTCGGCACATCTCATTTTAGCAACTCGTGCATGCATAAGTGGTGACGGCCTCACAATGGCGAAGCTTTTCCTGGTTCAAACTAAAGGAGTAAATAAGTTAAATTATTTATGAGTTATTTGAGTTTGAATCGATAATTATTTAAGTTTAATTTATTTATTTTCGAGTCAAATTTCAAGTAACAAGTTGAATCAAATTCAAATTTTTTAATATTTTCAATTCGAACGGTTCGCGAGTTTAATAAAGTTTTTTTAATATATGTTTTTAATATTTTATTATTTTATTTTTGTAATATATAATTAAAAAATAATAAATCGAGTGTAATAGGTCAAGTTTTAACCAATCAAGTTGAGCTTATGCCATTAAAATATTTTATCGAATCGGGTTTTAAAAGTTAAATTCGATTAAGCTCAAATCAAGTTCAAATTTAGTATTAGATTGTATTAACTCCAATGGATTACAGTTTTAATTTCAACTTTTGATTCCTTTCCTATCTCTCTCTTCGGCAATTGGCTGATTTCAGCTGCACGGCAATCTCTTTGAGGTAGATAACTCGCAGAAACGATTAAAAAGAACCCCCTCTTTTTACCTCTATTGTTCAACTGCTGCTCAAGTTCAACGACATAGGTTCAATAAGCAATCAAATCCTGAAACTCTAACAAGCTTCTGGGCATAAAACAGTTGACGTATTTCAGGCTTTTGTGTGTTAACAACGTAGAAGGTTTTTTAAAATTAAAGGTTAGGAGGAAAACAGATGACATATATCATCATTAACTGTTCTGAGAGAGGATGGTTTAAGTGACGTATCAAAATGGGTTGCCCATCTTCTTAAACTTTGCTTTTTTCCTTTTTGCGAGTGAAAGGAATTACCTGATTCTGATCAAGCCAACTAGCATATTCCAAATCAATTTTCTTGGCAGGATAGCTAGCATCTATAAGCAGGAAAACTGAGACTAATGTTAAAATAGTTTTTGGCAAACTTGCTCAGTCTGTCCGAAGTTCCTGAGGGACAGCTGCATAGATGTTCAAGAAAAAGTGTAACAGAACTGTACTCTTAGGCAATTAGGCAATTACCAAATGCATAGTCAACTCTTACAGTTGGCTATGTGGTTGAAATAGTCGATTTTGGAGCAGAGAAGAGTGTTTGGATTTGATGGGTAGTTTTGGTTTGGGGAAAAAATGAATCTTGTAAGCTGAGTCAGAACCATTACTCTCTCTTCCAGCCAAACTGAAGGATTGTTCAACTGAACTCTGTTCTTTGTTACTAGGCAAAGCCCCGAAGGCAGCCTGCTGATATTCTTGAGTGAAACGCATCGTTTGATTCTCGGTAACATCTTTAACAGAAAAATACGCCGACTTGTTATGGAAACGGTGTCGTTTATTCTAGTAAACAGAAACGCTTTAATCGTGTCGTCAACTGTAACTGCATCATCTCGCTTCAACTCCAATTCCAAGCGCTTTTGTCTTCGTTCCACGGCCGATCTGTCTGCGCTTCGGTGGATCTTTACTTTGAAACTGACATAGGAATCTGTTAGCCACAGGCCATGGCTCCTCCGGCTCAGTCCCAACGGTCACCCTCCCCGTCTCAACCTTCCGGGTAACTCTATCATATCCCCTAATCCCCAGACCCCAAGCCTTCAATTTTAACAGCAATTTTACTTTTTTTTTCTCTTTTTTTTATTAGTTTAAATTCTGATTTGATCCTTCGTCTATTGTTATGAAACTCTGATTGAACTTTCTAATTATCATTAACAGTAAAAGTGAAGTCTCCGATTTGAAACTCCAGCTCCGGCAACTCGCCGGCAGCCGGGCACCGGGCGTGGACGATTCGAAGCGAGAGCTCTTCAAAAAAGTGATCTCCTACATGACGATCGGAATCGACGTGTCGGCTCTCTTCGGCGAGATGGTAATGTGCTCGGCCACATCCGACATCGTTTTGAAGAAAATGTGTTATCTCTACGTTGGTAATTACGCCAAAGTCAATCCCGATCTCGCTCTCTTGACCATTAATTTCCTTCAGAGGGATTGCCACGATGAAGATCCAATGATCCGAGGGCTAGCCTTGCGGAGCTTGTGCTCGTTACGTGTAGCAAATCTGGTGGAGTATTTGGTTGGGCCGTTAGGATCTGGATTGAAAGATAGTAATGGTTATGTGAGAATAGTGGCGGTTATCGGAGTTTTGAAGCTTTATCATATCTCAGCTTCCACCTGTGTTGATGCGGATTTTCCTTCGATATTAAAGCATTTGATGCTCAATGACTCAGATACTCAAGTGAGAGCTAGTTAAAATGCGTGAATTGATTGCCAAATATTTGGTTTTTTTGTTTGTAGAATTAGCTTGCAGATTAATGAGTTATTTGTTTCATTAGGTGGTTGCAAATTGTTTGTCTGCTTTACAAGAGATTTGGAGCGCAGAAGCTAGCACATCTGAAGAGGCATCAAGGGAAAGGGAGGCTTTGATTAGCAAGCCGGTTATATATTACCTATTGAACCGGTATGTTCTATAGATAAAAATTGAAGAATCAACGGGAATTTTCAATTGTTACCATCTTGTGGTGATTATGCTGTCATTTACCATGCTGTTTAAGTCTAAGTGCTATGATAGTTTAAATGAATGCTTTCAAATATGCTTTTATGTTTATGTGTAGGATCAAGGAATTTAGTGAATGGGCACAGTGCCTGGTGCTTGAGTTGTTAACTAAATATGTGCCATTGGATAGCAGTGAGATTTTTGACATTATGAATCTCCTTGAAGATAGGCTTCAGCATGCAAATGGGGCTGTTGTCTTAGCCACTATCAAAGTGTTTTTACAGTTAACCTTATCCATGACTGATGTTCATCAGCAGGTGCCTATCAACACTTTTTTATCTGACTCTTTAATTCAATGAGTGGAAAGTTGTTAAATTTCTACTCTGCACAAGCAATCTCCTTAATTGTTTACTATCAAGGAGGTGCTTTTCAGTTAATTTTGATCTTGTGGTTCATGCTTCTTTTGTTAGTCATCAATATTTCCCCATTTTTGTCACAAAAACTGTACCAAGCTTGTAATGTAGTCATTAAGTTATTTCTTCCTGTCGTTTAAAAAACTGGGCAGGTGTCTTTGTCCCTGAATCATTATCATGCATGTCCTTGATAAATTAATACTAGTCTAATATTAGTTGGTCATTTTTATGGGTCAGGAGTTTGCTAACGAATTCCTTTTATGTGAAGGTGTATGAACGTATCAAAGCACCTCTGTTGACCCTTGTTAGTTCAGGAAGCCCAGAACAGTCTTATGCAGTTTTAAGTCATCTGCATCTCTTGGTGATGCGGGCACCTTATATATTTTCCTCGGACTACAAACATTTTTATTGTCAGTATAATGAACCATCTTATGTCAAACGATTGAAGCTTGAAATGTTGACTGCCGTGGCAAATGAGAGCAATACTTATGAGATCGGTAAGTAAACAGCCTCTCGGTTTCTTTTTGAGGGCCTCTCTGGAAAAGGATGACATCAGCAAATTTTCAATGTTCCCTCTTGAGTATTCTGATATGTAACTTTGTTGACTAAATTTCAGTGACGGAATTATGTGAGTATGCTGCAAATGTCGATATTCCCATTGCCAGAGAGTCAATCAGAGCTGTTGGCAAAATAGCACTGCAGCAGTATGATGTTAATGCAATTGTTGATAGGCTTCTTCAATTTCTTGAAATGGAGAAAGACTATGTGACTGCTGAAGCTCTGGTAAATAAATTTTATGCCCCTACTAGACGTTTGGGATATTAATCTATGCATAAGATACCTTACTGCCTTCCTACTAAAAGGGTTTTTCCTCTTCGTTAAAATAAAATTATGATGAGTTCGCTATTGCCAGCTCGATTTATACGAGTTCTTTTATGCAGGTGCTTGTGAAAGATCTTCTTAGAAAATATCCTCAGTGGAGCCATGATTGCATCGCTGTTGTTGGGAACATAAGCAGCAAAAATGTACAGGAACCAAAGGCTAAAGCAGCTCTTATATGGATGTTGGGGGAATATTCTCAGGATATGCAAGATGCTCCTTATATATTAAAGAGTTTAGTTGAAAACTGGGATGAGGAGCATTCTGCTGAGGTAATCAACCTTCATGGATATTGTCTGATGATTCCATCAATGTTCTGTCTTTTTTTGGGCCATTGCAGATTATTTTTCTTATTTTCTGGAATTGGTCCATTTTGGGAAAAAAGAAGAGATTGTTGAGCCATTTGATTCAACTCTCAGTTATGTCTATCATGGCATACTCAAACCCTTGTTGGTCCTTTGATGTTTTTATTCATGTCTTTCCAGTGGATATGTGGTGCTGTAAATGTGTAAATTTGATTTACCTAATAGCATAATCATTTAGCAAATGTTTATCCTCTTAGGTACTTCATCTCATAAAATTATGCCGTTGGACAGGTCCGTCTACATCTTCTCACTGCGGTGATGAAGTGCTTTTTTAAAAGGCCTCCTGAGACCCAAAATGCATTGGGAGCTGCATTGGCTGCAGGTATTGCTGATTTTCATCAGGTATTAGTTCGTCTTTTTATGTCTTTTTTTTTTCCACTCTTACATCAATAGTACTGTTTGAGTTGTCAAGTTGTTTCCTTGAACAATCAATTAAACCATCAGCTTGACTGCAGGATGTTCATGACAGAGCCTTATTCTACTATAGGATTTTACAGTATAATGTATCTGTAGCAGAATGTGTGGTAAACCCTCCAAAGCAAGCTGTTTCTGTTTTTGCTGATACTCAAAGCAGTGAAATTAAAGATCGGATATTTGATGAATTTAACAGTTTATCTGTTGTATACCAGAAGGTAACTAGTAGCTTCTTCCAATTTTATTTTATAGGCATTTTTTTGTACTTTAGATATTTCTAAAAGCTTTTGTGACGGGTTGTTAAGGCATCCAATCTGCATATTAAAGAGAAAAAAATTAAGGCAAAGACAAGGCATATCCCTTGGCCAAATTACAAACTTTATAGTTTCAATCTTGATCAAAGTTGATGAGTTAAAAGCAGTAGGTTCCCACTTCTTCTGGAAATATAAATATGTGGTTCTGGTTGTTAATATGCCATCTATTTCCATTTTTTGTTCTTTCATAACTTACAGATAAGTGAAATTGATTGGATTTCACAATAAATAAGACTTCTTTGTTTTTGCCTGAAATAATAATACTTCTTGAAGAATGCCTTCTTTTTTTCATTCTAAGCCTTGTGACAGAGGGAGTCTGCCTTGATTCAAGGTGGGCCAAAATATTTGCTAGGAAAATGCATTCAAACATCAGAAACAAAAAAACTACTTGGCACTGAGAACCAACCTAAATATTATGCGGTACATTACACTATTTAACACTCCCGTTGATTTGTAGGCTTGAGAAAACAATTAAGAAAATTTGTTATTGGGAACCACTAAATCAAAATGTTTAAACAAGGTAAGGTTTTACATACCAAAGTATCTGCATCGCTTAAGTTATCCTTCCCTTTGTCTACTCCTTTTCCTGCATTATTGTAAAATGTACTAACCCATGGAAGACCCACCAATGACAGTTATAGAATAGACTTGCAGCTTTAGTTTTTGTGTAACAGCTGTGAATAACTTGTAGCAACTTTACTTTGTCTACTGTTGAAGCAAAAAAATTGACTATTCATGCAATTTAGTTTCTTTGCAGTAACCACAGTGTCGTGCCTCTCCACGCATTTTCTTAATTTTACACAATTTTCATTCTGCTGCTGAACATTTTAGTGTACTATATCCACTCTGCATCTCTTTTTAGGAATCTAGGTGCTTCGATTGTGTTATTTAAAACATAATGGAGTTGGGGTTAACTGATATTTGTAAATACCTGCAGCCATCTTACATGTTTACAGATAAGGAACACAGGGGTCCATTTGAGTTTTCAGACGAACTTGGTAATCTATCTATTGGTGGAGAAGCAGCAGATAATGTCGTTTCTGCTCAGAGAGTGGAGGAAAACGATAAGGATCTTCTTTTATCTACTTCAGAGAAAGAAGAAACTAGAGGTTCAAGTAATGGTTCTGCTTATACCGCTCCTTATGATAATTCGTTTACATCTGTCTTTGCCTCGCAAACACAGACAGAGTCGTCAATTTCAAATCCCACTGCATCCGGCCATTCTCCTCAAGCAAGCTTTGCTATTGATGACCTACTTGGTCTTGGTATACCAGCACCAGCAGCACCTGCACCTGCTCCTGCTCCGCCTCAATTGAAGCTTAATACAAAAGCTGCTCTAGATCCAAGCACATTTCAGCATAAGTGGCGCCAATTGCCAGTTGCTTTATCACAGGTTTGCTTGTGAATATTTCCTTTTGGCCTTTCCTATCTCTTACTTGTTCTCTCTCAACATTAAAACCTTTTTCCAGGCTGAATTTTATGTGAGGATTATGCTGTTACTATCTTTACTTTATCGCCTGGACTTTTATTTCAGGCTAATGGCCGCATATGCTATGACCTTATGTATAGCAATTCAATTATTTATTAAAGTATTACATCCTTGGCATGAATCTATCCTCAGAGCTTTCAGGACAAAACCTGTCCCTTTCAAAACTAAACCACCAGATAGAATGGAAACCATATCTACTCCTTTAAGTCGTTCTTAATACTTGGAGCAGAAACTTTGCTTATATATGCACACCTTTCTCAGAAATCAACTTGTCTTTAATTGGCGCAGGAATACTCAATAAGCCCTCAATCTGTTGCAGCATTGACAACTCCTCAAGCTCTCCTTCGGCACATGCAAAGCCATTCCATCCACTGCATTGCATCTGGCGGTCAATCCCCCAACTTCAAGTTCTTCTTCTTTGCACAAAAAGCAGAGGAACCATCTAATTATCTTGTCGAATGTATAATCAACACATCATCGGCTAAAGCCCAAATGAAGATCAAAGCCGATGATCAAAGTACATCCCAGGCGTTCTCAACTCTCTTCCAATCAGCCTTGTCCAAATTCGGTATTCCATGAGCACTAAATGCATTCTTCATTTAATGCTAGATGGGAAAGATGGTCTCAGTAGTTTTCGTTGAAATTTTCTTTTCTATTGGGAAGAAATGAAAGAGAAATGTGTTCTGCAGAGAGAATTGATGAACTCCTTTTTTGGTAGTTGTGCATTGTCTCACTTGGTTTCCATCATTGTCCAGTTTTTTTTTTTTTTGTGAAGCCCGAATTTTAACTTTCTATTTAATGTTCCAGACATTTATATATAGTTTTTTTGTGCATTTAATTTAGGTTTTTTTTAGGAAATTAAGATAATGTATAATCTGAAAAATTACTACAATAAAGATGGTTATGAAGGAAGGAGATGGTTCATCTCGGAGACTAGCCAGCGCTCCGATCGTGTAGGACCTACTTCTTAGAGATGATTTCCTCGTCCGTGAATCTAGTAACTATGGTTTTTTAAAGTTCCTAATTAGAAGGTTAACTTAGCCTATCTTAGCTAGATAGTGTTGGAATTTGGCAAGGAACTAGTTGTAGTAGTTGGTTGGTTTTAACAGTTCAAAATTTCTGTGAGTAAAAATGTCACATCAATTCATGAGTACTGAAAAAAAAAATTCTCTAGAGCTTCCAGGATGAAATAATCCAGCTATGAAATCCAAACAGAGAAATATAGTGATCAATATTCAATGGAGTGATTTGCACGTGGACTACCCAGAAGAACAAGAATTCTTACAGGATGTTGTTAACATCCTTACCGTCCGCATCTACCGAAGAGTCTTCGTCTGACACTTCACCGCTTCTACAACCATTTCTGGTGGTGCAGCCGCCTCTAGCAGCACCAGTCGTGTACCTGCTGTCTCCACCTACAAATGCTAGCTATTGCTATAAGTTCAGTTACTCCTCCACAACCTCCAATACCACCAGTACTTGCTTCACCACCGCCACCCGCCACTACTGCCACTAGTCCAGTAGCTTCACCAGCGCTGCTCCACCTTCTCAACCATCTACATCTTCGCCATTGCCATCTCCAGCAACGCTCCCTCTCTGCCTCCACCAAGGCCACCTATTGATCCACCGTCATTTACTTTGGTGTGTCCACCACCACCTACAGCTTGTCATTCTTTTCCTAACACTCGATGTCTCAGGGATTTCCACTGCCTGCACCACCACCACCATTACCGCGAGCAGTTGGAAAAGGAGTTTTGCTAGCACAAAGCAGAAATCACTTGCGCCAATTGGGCTTATAGTTGCATGCATTGGTGTTGAAATTCTACTGTTTATTGTGTTTACACTCGTGTGCCTTTGTTGTAAAGGTTGGAGAGAACAGAAGCCTTCCGCGTATAACAAAAAACAACAAAGCTGGGTAACATAGGGTCCTTTCCAATTTAATCTGTAACTTTGAACTTGCTTATGCAGCTCTGTAGTTTAAATGCACTTTTTTTTTTTTTAACTTCACTAGTATTTGAGAATTCGTTGGCTCTAACAGCATGCTGCTTACAGATACCTTGCTCCAGAGTACGCATTGACTGGTTAATTAACAGAAATCAGATGTATATTCCTATGGCGTCATGCTTTTGGAGCTCATAACTGGACGTCCACCAATCATCAATAAAGAATCCTCCATAAATCAGAGCCTGGTTGACTGGGTAAGTCCTCATGCAAGCATTATTCGTATCACTTTTTCCTTCTCAATCTGCTATGGCTTCGAGTAGTCAGTTGCTGGAGTGATTAATAAGAAAAGTTCTCTGTGTTGGCACCAACAGGCGAGGCCATTGCTAGCTCGTGCACTGGAAGATTACGACTTTAATGCTCTTGCTGATCCAAAGTTACACGGCGTTTACAAGAAGAGCGAGATGGCAAGCATGGTAACTTGTGCTGCTGCTTGCGTGCGGCAGCCAGCATGGCTTAAACATCGGATGATCCAGGTATCTCCCATTTCCGTTATGTAATGCAATTAAGCAGATCCAAAACCACGGATGTTAAACTTAGGAAAAACCAAGTTTCCCTCGCTTAGTCCCAAAAACAATGCCAGATAGTTTGAGCTCTAGAAGGAGATATTTCTCTATTTCATTGATGAAGGAACGAAGTCTTGGAAGAGCTCAATGCACGTCTACAGAAGCTTTGATTCAAAAGCAAGAACATGAATGAGATCTAGCATACCATGGTCTGAGAACGTCTTGCTTTTAAATCAAGACTAGAAAGTATTTGTGCTGAAATGGAAGAAGCAAAAGCCGTTTAATATCTCACAAGCAAAGAGAATTGTCAACATCTTTTATCAAGTAGATTGAGAGGAACAACGATCAGAGCCTTCCTCATATCCAGAGGGGTAAAAAAAGACCCTGAAAGCTATCAACAAAACCATAAACTTTTGCATTCTCTATAACTAGTATTATCTTTACCATGCATTTGCACAATGATGCAGAGACCTTAAATGCAAGAACATTCAAAATCAATGATTCATCAACCCTGATCCCTTTCCTCCTTTGAAGGTATCAAAGAATTCAGCCATTGTTTCCAAGCAGCATCCTCTTGTTGTTCGATCCAAGACAAGAAACAGCTATCCAACAAGCAGAAGAAGTTAACGTATAGAAGTTGGTACCTCACTGGTATGTACCGAAAATTTGCAACTTGAAGAACTGGCCATAAACCTCCTTCAATTATTAAGGCTGGGACAAAATCCCTCTTTACATCTTCCTTGATCCGGGGAACGCTCTTTCCAGCAGAAAATCCCATGTAAGTAAAAAACACAAGTAAATCCAATGGCCCAAAGATGAACCCATCAATTGCAACTTTAGTAGCCACAAAACGAAAAGAATTTGGTTGTAGACGAAGTCGCAACCTTATATATCTGTCCAAACCTTCATACCTACAAATGTTACCAAAAACTTAAAGAGTTTCCAACAAAAGTTCTGCACATAGAAACAATATACAGAGCGAAATTTAGGAATCGAATGTTATTTTATCTTTATTTTATCTTGACCATGCAACTTTAACCATGGAAGAATTCCTTGACCTCCAAGCACAACAGCCAACCCAAAAGTAAGAAAAAGAGGCCACCATGAACCATCTCTAGTCCCCTTAATAAGCCCCTTACACATTGCAAATCTTAGGAAAATATTTTTTGATGCGTGATAATCATATAGTGCAAGCTCTAAGATATATGAGTAAGTAGTAAACATTAGCATGATATGAACTTAGAATTCTTTAGCCAAGTAAACCCATGATGGCAGTGGATAATTACCAGAAATGACCAACTGGTCCAACAAATCCAAACCCAAACAAGCTTGTTGTAGCCACTCGTTTCCAATTAATCTTTAACTCTTTATCCCTTTCCTGATACATACAAAAAGAAATCATTCTACCATAAAAAAATAAGTTGATTATGGCTAAAATACTCGCAAAATTAAAGATGCTTAGAATATACAAAAGGCAGAATGCCATGTTTCGATTACTGACATATTTACAATAGTAAATTATTTCCAAGTGGTGAACTTTGTGCAACAGGAATAAGGGGGGTTGGATCTAAAGTAACTTTGCAATCATGCTCTTCCTTGCATTGCAGCTGAAAGTCATGAAGTTGAAAAAGTGGTAACTGATGCAAAACTGCACCCATCAAATTGAAGCTCCCATGAGAAAGAAAATCATCTTAAGTAAGATTCTAGTTTCTGTTTAAAAGAAAAAAAAAATGCAGCTTGTTTGTCCTAAATCACAAAATTCGCATTCGAAAAGCAAAAGAAAGAAACAAGAATCAACAGATTAACCTCAATTGCAGAGAAAAGAAGTTAGAACTATACCTAAAAACAGTGATTATCCACTTATTTCCCAAAAAGAACATACCAATTTCATTGGGGGAGGAAAAAGCATATGCGGCAATAAAAACCAAACCTTTTTTATCGCAAGAATGATTAAATGACATAATGAACAATATCGAAATTCACCATAAAGCAAACAAACCAGACTCAAACAAGGGCAGGAAGAAAAACTAAAAGAAATGGAAAAGACTGGAAATGAAAGAATGCCCATTCGTTCAAAATGCAAGGGAAAAGAAAGGCACTTGGAAAAAATAAATGATCGGATGTTAAAAGTAAGAAACCTGATGAGTTTGATGTACCTGAAAACGATGGTGTTTCTTGGCAGTCGAGTGAGTAATGGTTTGAGCAGCTATATCTCCAAAACCCCAAATCAAGCCTGAGCTTAAAACCTGTGTCTTCACCGGGTGGATTGCCAAGCAATTCTGGTACCATTTCCACAATCTCAACATTTCTTTCTTCTACAGCAGAGTGAACAGGAAGATCAAGAAAAGAAGATTCTAGATGAAGCAATGGAATTCCAACAAAAAAAGATGAATATTCAGATGCATTATCATCATAACACAAAAGAAAGAAATTTCTTTTCTTCGAGCTTCTCTTTCCACGACAAACCCATTTCTCCGGGAAGTCTATTTCAGACATATAATTCGAGGAAAGGGTCAGAAACGGGTTTTTCTTTCTTGCAAGATGAGTGAGATGGTCTCAGGGAACTGTACACTGGGCCAGAATTTGTCTAATATTGGCTTTCTTTCTTCTCTCCTTTCTTTTGTTTTTGGGTTTTAACGTTTCAACTAGTACGATTCGAAGCCAGCCCGGCCCTTTCTGTGTTTATTAAAAAAAAAATTTTTAAAAAGGAAAATAAACAAGATTCATCTATTAATCCATAAATAATTACCTCAAAAATCTCAGCCGCACTTTGTGGTTTTCTTATCCTCGCATGTTGTCTTTGTTTCATTAATGGTATTTTTCGTTGCGTGTGGATAACATTTTTTATAGCATTTCCTGACAGTCACCCATGCTCCATAATTCCACCAATCAGGAACCTCTCTTTCTTCCTCTCTTGCATTTTTTGCACGAATCCAAGATCCTAGACCCAAACCCGTCAGCTACAATTCACTCACATTTTCTCATACCCTTTCATCATAAATTACCCTGTTTCCGGTATGAGATTTCCCATAACCCAAACTTTTGGGTTATTTCTTATCTAAAGCCTTTCTGTTCTTGGTCTTGTGAAGTGGTAAATCTTATCTATCATGGGTGATGGAATTACTGATCTTTTGGTTTAGTAGAGATATTTGATATGTGAAATGAAAACTTTATGTTTACCTTCTTGTGGAAAATTCTTCTTTTTTTTTTCGTTTTCTTGATCAAGAAAATTTAGTTGGCGATCCTCTTTAGTTGAATTCTTAGATGGATTTCAAGAAGAGTCGTATTTGGTTTTGTTTCCATTCTTTTTTCAGAAATGAAAGATTCGTAGGAAAGAAATCCAAATGCCTGTTCCCAGTTCCAGAATCTAGATATGGTAGTTATTGTCTTCTTTATAGTTGCTTTTGGAAATTTACATTTCAGGAAAGGAATATTCCTGTTCAAGTAAAAATTCAAAGTAAAGCAATGGAATTTTCTCCTCAAAAAAGTGTGTGTTTCCATTTTCATTGTCTGCTTTTCCTTGTTAATAGTAGCACTTAAATTATGCTTGGAGATTTGAAAAGGCCATACTTGTATTCATTGTTTATTAGCTTCCCAGTCTTCTTGATGTTTATGTGTTTTTCACATAATTTTTCTACTGGAATTATGATCTCTGATTCTATGCTTTATTTATCTTATGCTGGCAATTCTGCATTGAGGTTGATTGATTTACTGCTTTTATGTTTTAACTTTCTAGTATTGTGATTTTCATGTGGTATGTTGCCGGAACTTCCATGGATGATATGTAGAGGTGGATAACAGTCTTAGTTCAACGTCACTCCACCTATGGAACTCCAAAATCAATCTCATTGCTCCATCTGCATGACAAAAGGTAGTTGTCAAACAGTACGCTCGCGGACAAAGTTGATGAATATTCTAATAGAAAGAGGAAAACCCCAGGAAGCTCAGTCTATTTTTGACAGTTTGATTGAAGGAGGACACAAGCCATCTTTGATAACGTACACAACTCTCCTGGCTGCCTTGACCATCCAGAAGAACTTCAGTTCCATACATTCTATCATCTCTCAGGTGGAAGAATATGGAATGAAGCCTGACTCAATCTTTTTCAATGCTGTTATAAATGCTTTCTCTGAATGTGGAAATGTAGAAGAAGCCATGGAAACTTTCTGGAAGATGAGAGAGAGTGGATTGAAACCAACTACTAGCACTTATAACACGTTAATCAAAGGGTACGGGATTGCTGGTAAGCCTGAAGAATCTCTTAAACTAGTAGACCTGATGTCCCAGGAGAGGAATGTCAAACCCAACCTCAGAACCTATAATGTACTTGTCAGAGCATGGTGCAAAAAGAACATGACAGAAGCTTGGAATGTGGTTAACAAGATGATTGCCTCTGGCATGCAACCAGATGCCGTTACCTACAATACTATAGCAACTGCTTATTCACAGAATGAAGAAACTGATCTAGCTGAAGTCGTGATTTTAGAGATGCAGAAAAATGGTGTGCAGCCTAATGAGAGAACTTGTGGGATCATTATCAGCGGATACCTTAAAGAAGGTAGGATCAAAGAGGCCTTGAGGTTTGTTTATATGATGAAGGAACTCAGGGTGCATCCTAATCTTGTGATGTTTAACTCATTGATCAAAGGTTTTGTTGACATCATGGACAGAGATGGGGTTGATGAGGTAAGCTAAAGCAGTGATTATGTATCTCCAATTCCTTTCCTTTATTATTCCTATAAATTTTGGGCTGTGGTTCTGCTTGTTTTGATTTCTAAGGCTTTTATATATATAATTTGTGTCTATAAATACACACACACACACACACACATATGTGTATGCATGCATGCATGTATGTATGTATGTACATACGTGAATATGTGCCTTGTCTACTGAATATTTTACTTCCATCTGGAGAACATAAATTCATGTTAAGCTTTGATGTGCATGTGCAGGTGCTCTCTTTGATGGAAGAATTTGGGGTCAAACCTGATGTCATAACCTTTAGCACCATCATGAATGCCTGGAGTTCAGCAGGTTTTATGGGTAAATGCAGGGAAATCTTTGATGACATGGTGAAAGCAGGTATACAGCCTGATATTCATGCCTATAGCATTCTTGCAAAAGGTTATGTGCGAGCACAAGAACCAGAGAAAGCTGAAGAACTTCTAACAGTCATGATTAAATCAGGATCCCATCCAAATGTTGTAATCTTTACAACTGTTATCAGTGGTTGGTGCAGTGCTGGCAGAATGGATTATGCGATTAAGATTTTTGATCAAATGTGTGAATATGGAATATCTCCCAATTTGAAGACCTTTGAGACCTTAATTGGGGGATATAGTGAAGCCAAACAGCCATGGAAAGCAGGAGAGGTTCTCCAGGTAATGGAAGAATTTGAGGTTCAGCCTGAGAAATCCACCATCTTCCTCGTTGCTGAAGCTTGGCGTGCCACTGGATTGACAAAAAAGGCTAATAGAATTCTGGGGACCATCCGTAGTAAGGAACAGAAAATGGATACAACAATTGAAAGTTTAGAGAAACTATATCATAAGCAAAGTACGAGTACAGCTGCCTTGCATTCCAGTCTTTTACAGATACCAAGTGCAGTTCCAGGTGATGAAAAGGGGTCAGCTTTGTGCATTAGAAAAGGTCGCATGGTGCTTAGAGATGCCAATTTTCCATTGGACTGCTCATGGTTTGCTACAAAATCAATGTACATTCCACTTAGTTGTAAATTTGGAGCAAGGTGTCCAATTGTTTCCCGAGGACAGCTTGGAATGTATGGTCAGTTTACACATTCATGTACAGTGGTTTTTCTTAACTGAGAAAAACAAAGGTTATGAGCTTTTGGTGTAACTACAGTAATTTCATTTCTCAAGAAGCAGAAATTGTCATCAAAATACTATAGATAGTAAATAGAGCTCGGCAACATTGGTGAACTACTCTATTCTTTTGGCTTGCTGAGAAATGCAAGTAAATATGCTTCTTTGTATTTGCTTACAATCTCTCTTTTACAACGATAATCTGTTTTATAGTTGAATTACTTACACTTATAAAGGAATTGTGCAACATTTCCATTCTCATACGATTAAATCCATACTACTAACTCATCATTGTATTAGACCTGCATCATGATTTAGCTCAGCTTCTTTTTCTAAGCAAATTTGTTATTTCTTTATCAGGAGGTTGAGAAGGAATTTTGCTGAGAAGCCATACTAGAAGAACACCAATAAGAGCCCCAGAGAGGTGTGCAATGTGATTGACACTTTGCAATGAATAGGAAGATCCAGATAGGGCAGTTGAAGCTTGGGCTGCTTCCATCACCTACAGAAGCCAAGAACACAACATTGAGGAGATTAAAACCTTTCGAGAACATAAAAAAACTGCTAACCATTTAAATTTTCAGACCTTCTCTATAACAAATTGGCCCAGTATAAGCACTTCAAGGATCTTCCTCCAGTCCCAGGACATCTACAATAAGAAAAAAGGGTTAAGAAGTTTGTTCTTAGCGTCTGTACATTTCAAGTTAAAAAAGAAAAAGAGAGATGCATTTGCCATTTAGTCGCATACGTTTATATATGAATGGACAATTTAGCATACCTTTACAAGGACACTGATTGCAAATAACCCAAAAACGGCACCAGAAGCGCCAACAGAAACTGCATTTCTTGGTAAAACCAACCATGAAACAATGTTTGCTCCAGCACCTGTAAAAATGTAAGAAAGCCACAACGCGAAATTTCCTTCCTCTTCTTCAACGAGTTTCCCTGTTTTACAAACAAGAATACAATCAAACCCCCAAATCAATCAAATTCAAACAACATCCATGTTTTATACTTACAAGCTCTCTCAATTCAAAGAGAATAGCAATGTGCTTACCAAAAATGTACAAGAAGAAAAGGTTGCTAGAAAGATGCTTCCTGAACAGGATAATAAGCAGAATGATGAACATCTAAGCAAAAAATAAGACAAACTCGCAGAATAACTTCAATTCATTTATCAAAAAATTTAAGCCTTCCCCACTTGGTCCTCCATACCATTGATATCTGATATCTATACAATCTCGGAGTAATAGAGAGCTTACCAGTTAGCATGACAAAACGTTGACGTTACAAATTGGTACCAAGCAGGCCAACTATGATACATGTATAGAGACTGAATTCCCCGAACCTATTGAAAAAAAATTCAGAGTCAAGAAGACTAATCACAGAACCTATTCAAGACTTCGTTTTTCGGGTAATTGTTGCTATTAGGGAAAATCTCCATCAATATCAAACAAAGAGAGCAACCAAAAAATTAAGAGGAGTACCTGAAACAAGTGATCAGCTACATATATTCCAAGATTAAGAAGTATAATCCAAAACACTCCATTAACGCGCTTCTCTGGTTTTCGCCTATCCCCTGGCTTTCCCAGTTCTAGCTCCGAAATAATATCTATCAAAAACATCGGATTGATAAATTTTTCCTTCCTATAGACACAAAGATTTATCAACATTTGCACATTAACTGCTCGGCAAAATTCCCAACACACAGAAGCTTGTTCAAAAGTCAAGACGCAAATAATTCTCGATATTGAAATAAAAAAATCCACCCACACTTATTTAAAATTAAAGGTAGCGATTTTCATAGAACTAAATTCCAGATGACCTGAGCCCTTCATCTTGCATACCAAGCGAGGCCGAACGGTGGGCAGAGACTGAAGAAGAGGAAACTTGAGGAGTCCAGTGAGTCCCGGGGAACCAGAAGAACGATGAACTGTGGACATTTTTGGGAGAGGATTGCAAGCGGGATTTGAAAATGAAGCTAAAGGCATGATTTTGCAAGGACATGGCTTCAGTGTCAAGACCTGTTGAAGCTGAGACTGCCCCATTTTCTTTGAAATAACTATCAAATATCAATCATGGGGGGAACGCAAAAACCCGGCTATTTAAAGAAGTTTGGTTAGATTAGAGCTGAAACAGGCCGAATGGGCTTCTCTGGTTTGGTCTAGGGTCTTATTTCCTTAGAGCTGCTCTCATTAATCTTACAAAGGGTGAAAACCAGGCCCAAAGAAAGGATCATCCCTTTTCTTAAGTGGTTGGTCAATGGATGCATTTTTTTTTAAATACAAGTATTCTTATTCGTTTTGTAGTCTGCGATTAATCTTACTCAGGTTAAGAGTGATAATCGATAAATTTCTCCCAACAACGAGTACTCCAAGACTCGAACCCTATCCAAGTATATGGAAAAAAAATTTACTTTCACTTCTTCCAACCACTTATCGGTGGTCAGTTAATAGATGTTGCTGCTTATGGGCATGAATACATATATGACCGTTGCCACAATAATAGACCCAATAATTGGTAATTTATAATTCGATTTCATGTTATGCAAAATCGTTTTTATGAGGTATAAAAAATGAAAAATTTATTTTAAAATTTGCAACTACACACGAAAATACAATTTTTTTAATTTTTATAATATTCATATTTTTTTTATCAAATTGTAACTCCTATCACATTTATATCTTTTATTCGTATCGTTTTAGTGTTATATTATCGTGTTATATCTAAAATTATCAGATTTATACACAAAAACAAATAATCTTAGGGCTAACTAATAATCTCTTAACTGAATGATTGATAAAAAGTTGTGACATTTTATAAAATTTTGATTCAAATCCAAACAATTTCATCTTCACTCTCAACTATCATATAAAAAAAATTCCGCTGGCTAAAGTTAGGACCATGAGCTTACGGCCTTGCACCGTGTCCACTCTAATTGGCAAAGACAAGGAAAGGGAAAGATTTAGGACCATGAGCGCCTATGGCCTCGTACCACTGTAATTTGCTAAGACAAAGAAAGGAAAAAATTTAGGACTATCAGCCTCTAACCTTGTATCCTCTCAGTCTCTAATTGACAAAGCCAAGAAAAGGAAACGAAGAAAATAAATATAAAAATTTTAAACACGATATAATAACATGATGATAATGATAATATTAAAAACAGGGATTAAAACTTGACATTAACTTGAATAAATTTGATAAATTAAAAAACATATTTGGTATTTAAATTGTAAGCACAAATCGTGACAAGATAGTATTCATATATTTGTAAGATTTTGATATGATATAAATACGAAACAAACATAAAAATTAGTACCGGAAGAAAATTCAATCACAACATCATCTAATCTTACTTTGACCTTTAATTTTTTTTCTGCCTAACCTAAAATGATAGTAGCATGACACTAAGACAACGAACGTTCATCATTATCAAGAAGCACAAACAAACTACAAGTAGCCTATAATTCATCAACATCAAAGAAGCTGATGCTTATGGCAATCAAAATTCCAAAAAAAAAATGTTCAATTACTGCTTGCTAAAGTTGCCAAAGGTAAATACCAAGACAGCTAAGACCGGTCCATATATGGGAAACCATTGACACTAGCATGCAAAAGGTTGTCTTCCCTCTCTGCCAAAATTTATTTTTTAAAAAAAGGACAACATGAACAGTGTCGAATCATTCCTAATCCTCGTACAAATCATAATCAAAGAGCGAATTTGAGTAGGGCCTTGGATTTATTCAGTTTCTTTTAGTGTGAAATGAAAACCTTGCTGCAGTATCTCTTTGAGAGATTGAGAGGAAAATGTGCTAGACATGTTCATAAAGAATCTTTTTTTCTATCAGAAAAAAAAAATAGTTGCTTATAAGTACCACTAGTAGCATGAGTTGTGAGCTGTTGCCCATGTAAGGGTGAGGAATATATATATAATGGGAAGAGCAGAAAAGTAATAATAAAGAGAGAAAAGTAATGATGTCAATAAACTACTAACTGTTAGTTTTTTTGGATCACAAGCAAGTGGAGGGTTTTTTTGTTGAGAAAAATATTCCTCAAATCAAACATCTACAAAAGGAAGAAAGCAAAAAACAAACACAATAATTTTCAATGTGGTTTGGCCTAACCAAATTGGCCTACAACCACACAACCAATCTAATAATCAATTAAACAATTACATCCGTGTAATTTTTAGAAGAGAAAATTTGCAAACTCCTTACAAACCCAACCCAACTACTTAAAGAGCCCAACTACACCCTTTTATAAGAGCCCAAACTCTATAACTCTCTCGGATATTTTACAAACCAAGCCTAACACTTTATTTATAAGGGAATAACTCTTATAACTTCTCTTATACTTTCGATGTGGGATTCAACGCAAACCCCAACAAATCTTCTCTTGACTTGAATCCCCAAACTCCCCAAACTCCCCAAACTCCTCAACAACATCTGAAAAACTGACATGCCTCTGAATCTTCTTATTCTTGGAAACAACTCTATCCTTCGCATCATCAAGCAAATATAGTTGTTTCTCATTCCTCTTTCCTTGCAAAACTAAACCATCATTCTTGTATACTTTGCAACAATCATTGTTACCAACATACGTGTGCCCACGTGAAGCTAACTCACCCAAAGAAATCAAATTGTAGCTAAAACTGAGTACATACCTCACATTACGAAGAGTCTTGACACCACCATCATGAAGCTTGAGTTAAATACTCCCAATACCTTCAATCTTCACTCGATTACCATTCCCAACCACAATATTGCCTAAACTTTCAACCTCTTTCAATTCATTAAACCGATCTTTATCATTACAAATATGCATCGATGCAGCTAAATCCAAAACCCAATTTTTCTCACAAGTATGAGACCCATCTAAACAAGTTGCCAATACATCATCATCTGAATCAGTCAAAACCACACATGTCTCATTCTTCTTTCCATCATCACTCTTTTGTTGAGCCTTCTTGAATGCAGCCATATCCTCTCTTAATATCTTGCAACGTACTTGAATATGACCTTTCTCTCCACAATAATAACATTCCACCTCACTATAATCTCTGAATCTTGATCTTGATCTCCCTCTTGATCCACCGTGTCTCTCATTAGGCCTCCCTCGAGTAGAACCTTCCACAGCAGCTAGTACACCTCTCGCAGATGAAGAATCTTCTTTGCCCATAAATCTTTCATTCTCACGCAGCACAACAATCACATCATCCAACGTCAAAGTAGTTTTACCTACCAATAAAGTCTGAACTAAAGGTCTATAGGACTTGGGCAAAGATGACAACAGCAGCAATGCCTTCTCTTCTTCTTTCAACTCTTTAGAATCAATAGCTAATAGTTGTGAAACTAATCTATTAAATTCATTTAAGTGATCATGGAAACTCTTACCTTCATCCATCTTCAGAGAATACAAATCCATCTTCAAACACAATCTATTCGTCAACGATTTTGATGCATAGATGTCTCCCAGCTTCTTCCATAATCCAGTTGGTGTCGTCTCAGTCAATACGTTATACTTAATCTCTGGAGCAAGCGCCAATCTAATTGTGCTCACAGCCCTATTCTGAATTCCAACCCAATCCTTATCATACATTCCATCTGGCTTATTTTCTTCTAATGCCAAATCTAAACCTTGTTGCACTAGAAGATCCTGAATCGTACTTTGCCATGACATAAAATTACTTTTACCATCAAATAAAGAAATTTCAAACTTAGGCATACCTCCAAACATAGCTTCAGTCATAGCTTTCCTCCTCTCGCAGGATCACGAACCTTCAGCTCTGATACCACTTGTTGGGAAAAATATCTCTCAAACCAAACACCCACAAAAGGAAGAAAGCAAAAAACAAACACAATAATTTTTAATGTGATTTGGCCCAACCAAATTGGCCTAACCAAATTGGCCTACAACCACCCAACCAATCTAATAATCAATCAAACAATTACAACCGTGCAATTTTTAGAAGAGAAAAATTGCAAACTCCTTATAAACCCAACCCAACTACCCAAAGAGCCCAAGTATATCCTTTTATAAGAGCCCAAACTCTATAACTTTCTGCGATATTTTACAACCCAAGTCTAACACTTTATTTATAAGAGAATAGCCCTTATAACTTCTCTTATACTTTCGATGTGGGATTCAAAGCAAATCCCAACATTTTTTAAAAGTTATGGGATCTCATTATCATTGCAGGCTGCAGCAAAAATACTTGGTTTCCACTTTCTACTGACCAGATCATCAGATCGAAAGGAAAAAAATACAATTTGAAACCTTTTACCGTAAACCTAAAGGCATTGCTCTTTCACAAACTTTTCTTTCATATTAATGTTAGAAGTAGCATTATCTTACCTCAGTTAAATACTAAGTTTTATATGATTTTATATTTAAATTCGATCTCTTTATTAATTGTAAATTGATTTTAAGTTAAAAGCTTAATATATTGATTTTAAGATTGTCATGTGTAAAATTTTCATATCTTTGTCTACAAGTGATGAAAATATGTTGAAATGTTAAATATTGAATTTTTTGTGATATTATACTTATATTATATCTCTTTTATTATTCTCAATTGATTTTAGATTAAATATTCAACACTTACATCGTCAAATATTCTCACCTAAAAGGAAAAAAAAACATGTTCCAAAATGCGAAGTTGGATCGTGTGGTCTATGTAAATTCATTGAATAATGTGATGCCAACAATGGCGGACGAGTTATTTCCAGGGAATAGTACTGCACGAGTTTACTATGAATAACCGTATAATGAATCTTTTAATAATATTAGAGTTGAAAAAAACCCAAGTCCTTGACTGATCAATAAAAACATCATATATTCAGATTATTGTGAATTTCACATGTTAAGTGCTTATCCAAGTGATAATAATGGACTCCAGCCATACGGACAGTGACTACTGCTGAATTAATTCCAAGAAAGGAAAAAATGTTTGTTTTCACTTTTCAGCGCTAGCGTGGTGTGCAGTGGTTCACAGAACCAAGTTGCGTTCACGCGATGAAAGTTCTTTAGTCAATCATCACTGCTTCAGTTGTGGGCCGTTTTTTCTTTAGGTAGATAAAGGGCTCATATTATTCACTCCAAAAAATATATACATAAGGTATTAGATAAGTTTTGCACTCTTTTGTTTTCTACTGTTGTGGGTCTGATAAGTGCGACGTTTTATCATGTTGAATTTGACATTTCCAGTAACCGTAACCTTAAATTTTAACCTTAAGCCTTAATTCTAAGAGAGATTCTATATACAATTAAAAAATTATTAAGCATACCCTATTTTAATATCATAATAACTTTAAATAAAATTATTATTTTACCCATATGATATACAAAACAAGAAATTACCTAAGAAACTCGCGACAGTAAATTACCGTTACCGTGAACCTTCAGAGACTCATGACAATTCATTGCCATGAGTGCCGGACAGCCCACAAATCTTTTTTTTCTTTCTTTGGTTAAAACAAATATCCCTTTTTCAAACCTTAAATACTCAATCTACTTAATACAATTAAATTAACCCAAAAAATTCATAATAAAACTGTATGTGTTTAGAGTTTTACCTTAGAATTGATGAAAAAACAGTGAATTGCAACTGATTAATGAAAGATTTATGGAGAATGAAGAGAAAATAAATATGAAAACAAGAAAATGGGAAAAAAAAAAAAACTTAGGTTGTGTGGTTAGAGATGGGGAGGGTAGTTTAGGTAGGAAAATGTTGTAGTTAGGTTATGTCAAGTAAAAATAAAAAGAAAATAAAATGGCATAGGTTTTATTAGCAAATAAGATGTGCCTAGTAAGACATAAATTGCAAATGGAGTCTCTCTAATCCTAAATCTTAGCCTTAAAACACAACTTATTCCTGCACTTGGTTTCCATTTCTGTCTGTCTACTAGTGGTATTTTCTATTTCCCAAGCAATGTCAATCTGTCTAAGAATTTGACCTAAACAAATTTTAATTAAGTGTTTAAAGTTGGTTAATTATGAATGCCAAAGTATTCGTTTTAGTGTAAATCATAAGTATTTTTATCCGTTTTAATGGTCTGAGATTAATCCTGCTCAAGGTTTCGTTACCCTCCTCAAAAATGTATTTAGTGAAGATCGAATCCAAAAACTATTCTCATAAACTTAATCTGCATTGTCAATTGAACAAAAAAATAAACGTGTTTTTATAAAAAAAAAAAGATAAACGCGTTTTCTAATTAGGGATAACTTTGAGCTAGATGCAATGGTGCACGTGCATGGTAGTTATGGGTTGTGGGGTCTTGGTCCCAAAAAAAATTAAAAATCATGGAGTATACATATATATATATATATGTTTAATAAATTGAAATTGACATCTCTTCATAATTAAGATTGTACTTTTTATTTTAATTATGCATTAATTTTAGGATTAAAATCACATAAATATTCCCACCATCTTTATTTAGAAATCGTCATAGATTTTAAATTACAATAATGTGAACTTAATGAAAACCAAGTTAACTTCTTGGTTTTTAAATGGAACTCTAAATCTCCAACCAAACACTAAATGTGTGTTCTCAAATTTAAATAGACATTTCAAAATTAAAATTGTACCTTTTTTTTTACTTAAATGATGCATTAATTTTAGAAGGAAAAAAATTATTTTATCATTTGTTTATTTATTGTACCCCCCATTCCCACCATCATTTATTAATCTTTTAAATCAAAAGGTTGTACAAATTTTAAATTACAATAATCAGAACTTAACAAAATCAAATTAACTTTCTAAATTTTTTTGATAGAACTATAAATTTCAAACTAGCACTAAACACGTGTTTTTCCTTTTGTTATTGTCCTTAGCTTACTACAAAATTTCACCTTTCATATAATATGTCACTTTTAATTTTACTCTAGATCTCTATCTCATTGTGCTAGAATCTTTGTTCAAAATAAATAAATAAATAAAATGAAGCCACTTTTTAAAAGGTTGAAAAAAATCATTAACTATTTATAATTTCAAAGTTTTAATTTTATTTCTGAAATGTACATTTATTTTTTTGATAAAAATAATATTTAATGATTGATTTGACATGTATAATCTATGTAAATAAAACATAAATTTAAACTATCAAATTAAAAAATAAAAATATATATAAATTAATCTCACACAAGTGTAATTGAATGTTATGAAAAATAAAATATTATTATTAATTGCAAGATCCATCGATGATTGTGTGACTTTTAATTTATTTGCCTGAGATCAAGAGTATCGGCTGGTTTTGCTGACACAAACAATCCATGTATGCTTCGTTGGCCTAGCTAAAAGCAAAAGTTCTGTGAAACACAACACATGCATGCTGATTCACCAAAAAGAAAAACAACACACGCATGCTAAGTTGCTATCTTAAACGTGCAAAGCAATTATTACTTCTATATAACAAATTGAGTACACAATTTTTTTTCATAAAATATAAGAATTTTGTATCAAATTTATAATGATATATATATATATATCAAACACAAAATAATTTTTTACATTGATTAATTTCATATATAATTTTTATTAAATTTTAACTTATATTATTTTTATGTCATTTCATACTGCATCTATAATTACCAAAGTTTATATGAAACGTCTCTCTCAAATTAATTATTTTTGGAATTGAAAGCATTTGTGGGGGCGGCGGATTTTGTCCGGATTGTCCGGCAGTAGCGACAACGGTACAAGCTACAAGCTAGCAACTTGTTTTCTCTGTGAAAAGGGCTGTGTCCGGGACCTCCATCGCTGTCGGCTGGGCACGTTATTTTAATTTAAACCACGTGCGCCTAAGCCCATATCATTAGCCCTTCGCTGGAAAATACACTTTTGCATCTTTTATCTACCAAAAATAAGCTATCAAAAAAAGAAAAAAGGTTTCCAAGGCATTCATTAATTACCCACAATGTTTTTTTTTTTGGTAATAATTACCCACAATGTTTAGCCATAAAATTGCATGTTAGAATCCTGAATAAGATTATACATGTTAGAAAAAATCTTTTAAATAAGTAAACAATTTCACTAAATGATTCTTTTATTAAGACAAGGATTCATCGAAATTATGATTTAGTAGTTCGGTTGTAATTTGTTTATTATCTTTTTTAATAAATTATTGGTAGATAAATTTGTTTTTTTTTTTAAAACTTAGCATTATTCTTATGAAGGGTTTGAATTTTATATTTTATGGTAACTCTGATTATCTTCATAAATAACAAAACGGATTTCAATTTTCCTATTTGTTATATTCATATGTGCGTTTTCAGTGTTTTTCACATGTTATTTGTCTCCTGTGTTTACTTTATCATAACGTGAAAGTGCATTCACTTAATTAGTTTTATACTTTTATACATTATTAATTAATATTTACACTAGCTAGTTGAAGACAAATTAAGAACATATTTCAAGTTACTGTTCATCACCTACCTACACTCTACCTAATCAGTTTTTTTTTGGGTAAATAATAATAATAATAATAATTTAATAAAGAACGTTAGAAAAAGTCAGTGCTGCTCATATGATAATTCAGATGGATTTCAACTGCATGCCGTACTATATGTATTATATATCACATGATGATCAAACATCAATGTGATATATATTTTTCATTTTTATATGATTTTTTTATATAGTTTTATTAAAATGGAGAAGAAATTAGCTTCCTCTGATTTGCTTTGGTTGTAGTGTCATCAAACATATACTAAGTTTTATATGTTTTGGAGACAATTCCATGTGAAAGTTGATCACTATATACGGGTAATAATTTAGGTTAGTGTTCATATATAATTTAGAAGAGATGTTGAGATTTTTTTTGATACAAAGGCAGTAAGATGCCAATAATTAATCTATTTATAATTCTAAATTTGGTATCTTGTGTTCAAGCGTGTAATTATTAAATATTTTTCAACCGTTTTCGAAACGTGTTTAATAAGGAATATGAATTAAAAAATAAATTAAAAATTGCATTATAAAATAATAAATATGTAAACTAAAAAAATTAATCTTTTTTTTTGTGTAAACTACAGATTTCTTCATCCATTTTAACGGTCTGAGACTAATCCTGTTCGAGATTTAGTCACAGTTAAGGCTCTTCACCCCTCCCCAAAGATGTATTTAGTGGGAGTCGAACCCGAGAACTATTCCCACAAACTCAGCCTGCGTTACCAACTGAGCCACAACCCTTGGGTAAAAAAAATTTTATCATTTTCTGTCTACTTTACCAAACAAAATCTAACAGATTAAGCTGCAACCTAAATTAATTATAGAATCATCCGAGCATCTTCCCAAAAAAAAAAAAAGAAAGTTCAATGATCATCAAATGAATTATAAAATAAAACTTGCCATTAATTCAAATTATTCATTCAATTACTCTTAAAAATCATATAATAAGTTCAAAATTCGAATGGCACCCGATCACTTATATGAATACATAAGCTATATATATGTACAAGCTACGTATATCTTGTTATAACTTATATGATCTACAATCGCTCATCACCACGGTTAAAGAAAGGGGCAGTTACTTTGTAGACAATAAGGTGAAATATATGTATGACTCATGTCATCGTCAGACTTAGATCCCACTGCTTTAGTGCGACTTTTTTGTCTAATTTCACTTGTCCTTAAATTATTAGAACAACTTGGATATGATACATAGGATCGTGACAAAAAGTACCTAATCTAAGTTTTTGTTGTTAGGTGACCCTTCAATTCAACCTTTTTTTTTTATGAATACATTTCTATTAAAAGTTATAATCATAATTAACATATTACATTTTATGAATTGATACTTATAAAAATCATCTTTTTTTTAGTAATATAATTTCATTAAAAATTATAATCATAATGAATATATTATATTCTATGAATTAGTAACTATAAATAAAACTTTACTCAAACTAAGTAAATCGGTAAATAATTATAACAACTAAACTAGTAAATAATTATACTAAATTTAAGCTTACACTTGATGAGACTCGAATATGATAACTTGAAGTTCAAATGGCTCTTTCTTCTCACAAGCCAAGACTTTATTGACAACCCTTCAATTTAACCTAAACCAATACTACTAAATTAATTATTTTTTATTACGACATTTGCAAGTCAATAATAATAATTGACAACCACATGTATCCCATTAAAAGAAAATTAATTTAGAAAATCACTGTTCCTATACAAATTTAAGCTTTTTTTGGTTTTTTTTTAATTCACAAAAAACGTTTTTTCTCTTATTTTTTTCTTTTTTAAATATACTATTTAAGAAGAACCATCTTCTACAAGGTGTTAGTTCTTTATAATTGGCGTTGGAAGAAAATCTTAAAGCCAGGTGATAATGCACAACAAATCTACTAATTAACTTAATCTACCAATGTATGTGTCATAACGTTTCTTAGGTCTAGGTCGCTAGACATTAAACAAATGGAGTCACCACCAATCTTTTTTTTAACCTAGGTGTGATTGGCCACCTAAATGACTCTAAGGACTGGTTTACATTTTATGTTTTGGGTTCGGGAGTTCATTTACGTGTAGGGAAGGTTATAGCACCCCTACAACGCCCAAAGTTGGTACCATTTTAATCTTGTATTATTTTAACTTAGTCTTAGTTACATGGCCTTTATATTTTATTGTTTAAATATTGAAAATTCTTTTAAGAATCCTCCATCATTCTGGATGAACTCTTAAAAAAATCTTCTCACCTCAAGAGTATTCAAGGGGTACCATTCGACTCCCCTGAAGAGGCTCCGTCATCGGAAGTATTTTAAAATTTTTTAATTTATTTTTTTAATTTAATTATTTTTATTACTTCAATTTAAATATTATTTTTTATATTATTTATTAATACTTTTAGGATTATTGGTATTTAATATTGAGAATATCTCCTAAATTTTCCATCATTCTGGATAAACTTAAGAGAACCCTCTCACCTAGGAATTCCTCAAGTGTTACTCATTCGCAATCACCTTAAGGATTCCATCATCGGAATTATTATTTTATTATTTATTAACTTTATTTTTTATTTATTTTTTATCTTTATTAGAATATAAATTTTATTATTTATTATGTTTTTATCTTTATTTATTATTTGTTCTAAATCTTCCATCGTTCTGGATAAATTTAGAAGGATCTCCTCACCTAAGAATTCTTCGAGTGTTACTCATTCGTAATCACCTCAAAGATTCCATCATCAGAATAAATTATATAACTTATATTTTTATTGTTATCTTAGCCTTCTATCATTATTATTGGTACACAATTATTTTAGAGTTATTTTTTATTTTTATTTTTTATCTAGAGAATAAAGTGTCAACCTTTGTTTTTGAAAATACCTTTTAAATCTTTCATCATTCTGGATAGACTTAAAAAGAATCCTCTTACCTAGGAATTCCTCGAGTGTTACTCATTCGTAATTACTCCTACATTCTCTTACATATTTATTCTTTAATAATCACTTTTATTCTAATGAAAGGCAACACGTCAAACATTATATTCAATCATTAATAAAAACACCAATTGAACACATGAAGTAAAGTGAATCAAGAATTCTTACTTTAATGATTGATACACGGGCTTACAAAGATCAACTAGCTGGAGGTTCCAAAACAGTGACGTGGGTTCAAAATGTAGGCTTTAAAATAGACATCGAAACAATATGCTGGGGTTGCTCTTGAGAAAACAAATCAAAAGGCTATTGTCCGATTCAGGTCCTCTCTCCGTGACACTTGTAGTCGTTCCCTAGTTCCCCTCTGCAACTGCACGGTGCCAGCCACAGAACAATACCGCTTCGCCCTTGTTCCTACTAACGTCGAAAGCCCAACGCTGTCCCACCTTCGGTGCTGCAACCTCCCCTCGGTGTTGCCAAATTGTTGTTGCCACCGTCTGCTTCTTGCCGTGGGTGCTGTCACTGCTTGTCTGCGTATATTTGTGATTTTTTCTTTCTTCCACCCCCCTTTAAGTTATGGGTTTAACCCCTTTTTATAGTCATAAACTTGTTAGAGTCCTAATATAACTAAACCTATTCTATTAATTATCTTTTATTTTTAATATTTTATCTATTTAATTTTTATGTTAATCCTAATCTAATTCTATCAATTTTAATATTAATTATCCTAAAAAATCTAATTATCTTATCCTAAAAATATTTTAATTTATAATTATCTAATAAATCCTAACCTATATTACTATTTATCTTATATTAATAAAATTATCCTAATCTATTAAATATTTCTAATTTAAATAATCCTAATAATGTTAATCCTAATTTTTCTAGATGTCAATTCAAAATGTCAATTCAAAATTTACAAATTATTATTTTTTACAAAAATACAATCCGGACAAAATGAGGTGTCTACAGTATGTTATAGTTTTTGGGCAACTTTAACATATGATAAGTTCATTGTGCAGATACCTAACAATATTTGAAAAACAAATCGAATATTTCGGAATAATTTGATATGATTTTCTTTAAAGGCTTAATACCCAAATATGTCCTTTACGTTCGCCACAAAATGGAATCAAGTCCTCAACGTTTAATTGCATAAAAATTAGTCTTAAACGTTTCAAAATAATAGAATTAAGGACATTTTCGTTAAATTCTTTAATTTATGCTACCCTTGCATAGTAATAAAACTTAACAGTGTTAGAGGGAATTAACGGAAATATCCTTAATTTTGTTATTTTGAAACATTTATGACTGATTTTCATGTAATTAAACGCTGAAAACTTAATTTCATTTTGTGACAAATTCCATTTTGTGACAAATTCCATTTTGTGGTAAACGTAGAGGACATATTTGGGTATTAAGCCTTCTTTAAACGTGTCGAAATTCTTTTTTGTTGTCTATTGTCTAGCTCACCATCCTAGTTTGGTTGAAATCTCTCACTAGTTACTAAAATGAAATTTCCCCTCTCCCATCTCCTCTTTATTAAAAATTTATTTTGTAAAAAAAAAAAACTAAAATGAAATTTTGAGACCTTAATTTTCAATATATTGTTTGTTATCAATTAGAAAGAAAACAAAATGAAAAAGATTACCTGCTTTTTCGTGATTTCTCTGGAATCTAGATAGATTTGACAAATGATGTTGCAAACATTCGATCAAAAGGAACTTTATTAAGAGCTAAGGTAATGACTTTCAATGAATTATACTTATTTTTAAGAATGAAGCTTTCGAAACCATCCAGTTGCTTTTTGCTTGAACGGCTATCAAATGTTACGTCCAGTAAAATAGAAATTTTAAAAAAATCCAACAAATAACTCCAATTAAGTGTGGTTGCGTGAAAATTTTATTTTAGGGTTAATATGTAATTTAATTCTTGAATTATATTATTTTTTTTATTTTGGCACCTAAAAAAAGTTTTTTGTCACTGTCATACATAAACTTCAATTCCGCCAACTAGTTTACTCCAAAGATTAACACCTTTTAAAAAAAGTTGACATGGTTGGACTGTCTAATAAGATTTTGACACATGGCGCACTATGTTAGCTTTATTAATATTTGTTTAAAAAAATATTTAAAAAAATTAAAATTATGTAAAAATATGTAGAAAATTTATAATTATTTAAAAATACATAAAAATATTAAAAAAAGTATTCAAAATATTAAAAATTTATTTAAAAATATTTACAAAATATATAAAAAATATGAAAAAATCTTTTAAAAATATAAAAATATTAAGCATTATTATTTAATTTTTTAGATTAAGATAATTTTAGAGATTATTATTAATTTAAAGTTATTTTTAGATTAATTTACTAATTAAGATAAATTTTTTTAGATTAAGATAGTTTAGAAGAGTTTAATTTTATTATATTAGGGTAAGATAATTTAATCTCATTTATTAAGCTTAAACTGATATGATAATAGTTGGAATTAAATATTAAAAAAGAGAAAAACCAAAAAAAAAAGTGAAATCAGAGTTCTATTGGGATAGAAACTTAACCCTCAGAATTAATCTCATCATCAGGCAACTTACATGAAGATAATTAGAGATTTGGATAACAACAAAAATGGAAATCCAATTGGAGAAGGATTTAACTATGGATCTATACAAAATAAATAATCAGTCTAGAAACAAAAGAACATTAGCAATTCAAAATTGAAGTAAAAAAATCGACGCCAATCATCAGAAATCATACAATCCTAGGACCCAGAAGCCAGAAGTTTATCAATAACTTCATACCCATATAGATGAAAAATTCAAAAAACCCAAGAAAATCTCAAACTAGCAAAAGCAAATCGACACAAAAACCATACCCAGACACAACCCAAAACTTATATTCAACTAAATCTCAAACCAAATAAAAAATCCACAATACATACAGAATGTCAGGAACTCATAAAAATTTAAGAGAAGAGGTTCTGGGTTTGTTTTAAGCAATGGAAGTTCAAACATTTTGAGGATACATCTACAAACAAAGGACTTTTGGTGAAAATGAGGTTTGGATTCAGGAGTTGGAGAACTCTCAAGAGGAGTCGAGCTTTTAATTTTCAAGTGACCGGAGCGATGAGGAACAGTGAAAGCTCACCGAATTTCGGAAACGAAGGATTTTCTGGGCTAGTTGAAGAATGTGGAGAAAATGGAGAGAGAGAGAGAGAGAGAGAGAGAGAGAGGAATGGGTGAGAAAATAGATAAATTGATTTCTTAAGATAGGATAAGATTGATTTGTTTTGGTGGATTATATATTTAAATTTTTTTTAAATATATATTTGAATATTTTTAAATATTTCTACATATTTTTAAATATTTTTTAAAGAAAATAGAATAAAGCTGACATGGCGTGTAGATGACGTGGCGTTTGTCGCCAAGTGTCAGAATTTTATTGGACAATCAATGCCACGTAAGCTTTTTCCTAACGGCATTAGACCTAGGGACTAAAGTGCGTGACAGAAGTGAAGTTCGGGCACCAATGTGATAAATTTTTTTCTTTAGGTACCAAAGTGAAAAAAATGGATAGTTCATGGGGCAAATGATACATTAACCCTTTATTTTATTTTGTTTCTGATAAATGGCCATTTGAATATTTAATATAGAAATTCGATCTCATTAAATAAGATTAGTGTTGACGCCAAAAAGGTTGTTGGACTTGTTGATGGTGAATCAACTCTTTTCTTTTTGGATCAACCTATAAAACAGAAGATCTACCGGGGTTGTTCTCGGTGGAACTTACTTCGATGCTTAAGTCAGTAAAAGTATTCGAGAGTATTTAGAAAACAAGAGAGTTCCAAAGTCCTCCTTAGCTTACCATGAGACCCCTTTTTATAGTGGTCATATCTCTTTTGATATGATCTCCACACCCTTGTTTTCATGTGGTTTAATGGACGAGTGGGTGGTTGTGGAGATAGTGGGGAGTTTCCTCATATATTGGTGGGAAGTGGTAGTTTGTGGGTAATTCTGCCCCATGTTTAGGACCTATGTTAATGAAGCACTAACATAATGCCCCTTGGTGAATGGTGATTATAAAGTGATCGGCATTCGTCATAGACCTTTTACGCTTTTCGTATTCTGGAGGTTGTATCCTTTGTTGAGGAGTTAACCAAGATAGCGTCCAAGACCGTGACTGTGGAGGGACTTAAAATCCTGGCACTCAAGGGGAGGAGAAGTCCAAGGTCGTGGGTAAGCAAGTGCTTTGGAAACTGGCGCTAAGGCTATGGGCGAGTAAGTGCCCAAGATATTGGCGTTAAGGCCCAAGGCGAATAAGTGCCCAAAATACTAGTGCTAAGGCAAGCAAGTGTCAATATACTGGCCCTAAGGCCATGGGCGAGCAAGTGCCTAAGATACCGGCACTAAGGCTCAAGGCGAGTAAGTGTCTAAAATACTGGCGCTAAGGCAAGCAAGTGATCAGACTACTATGGTTTAATTTTCTTTTTTTCCTTCTAGGCATTAATAACTGTTAAATGTTTGAAACAAATGAAACTTAATGATGTGACACAGCTTAATGAAAAAATATAAGAATATACTTCAAATGGTGGGACTTCTCGATCCTGGGAATCGCGGACTTTACAAGTCTTGGCCTAATCTGGAGTTCATTTGATCATCAACTCTCTCAACGTTTGTATTCTTGATCTATTCTGCTTCAGTAAGGCTTTGAGTTTTCTGGAGTACCTCATGCAAGGCTAGCAGCTCTTAATCATATAGGGCATAGTGAAATGGTTGTTGATTACACCTGCTCTAAATGCCTGGATAGCAAGATTGTCGTTGGGGTCCTTTACATAAGCGTAGAAATTAGTAAATCTACGTACGTAATCCCTCAAGCTCTCCTTGGGCTTTTGAACTATTGACATCAGACTAGCAGAAGTCCTCATTTGCTTCTTGTTGGCGAGGAAATGCTCGATTAATAGTTTACTGAGCTGATCAAAGCTAGTAATAGAGTTAGGCATAAGAGAATAAAACCAAGACCTAGCTATAGCTGTCAGAGTTGTAGGGAATGTTTTGCACTTGACAACATCATTTGTACCATACAGATCCAAAGTTGACTCATAGCATAATACGTAGTCTTATGGGTCGCCTATCTCATCATATTTCTCCTTTGGTACACAAAAATGATGAGGGACAATCTCTTTTTGGATATCTAGAGATAATGGACTATATGTTCATCGTACACAGTAGACTAATTCTTGTCTCCCTTGCTTCATTTCCTTAAGTTCCTTAAAATAGCGTATAGTGTTTCTTGTAAGGAGAGATTAAACTTCTCATGGATAGTTTTGGTTCTTTTAGTCAAATCTATTATGGGGGAGTTGACACTTCCTTCTTCTCTTTCTCTCTTTTTTTTTATGGGTTACGTTGCCTGACTTGAGGTTCTACTAGCGGGTATGGGTTATGGTTGGGGATGGAACCAATTGGGCGAGCTGCAACTAACTGATTGTTGACAGGGAGTTGTGGTTCAAGTGAATTTTGCTGACGTGGAGTGGACATTTGTTGGCGACCAACAAGAGTAGTTGGTTGTATCTCTAATGTAACTGGGCAAGCATTAGGCATGATTGAGCGAACTATGGTTGAATTACTGCGAGCAATAAGAGATTCCACTATCGAGGAGTAGTGGGCCACACTAACTGCTAAGGCTTTGTTTTGGCTGAGCAATTGATTGTACTGCTCCATGGATACTGTTTGTGATGCTTTGTGAGTTTATGGTTGCTCCATCGAGTTGACATCGGGAGGAAGGAAGTAGTGAGGGTAGACGGAACTACGGCAGTGACGGAAACAAGAAGTGGTTGTGTATCTACTTGGTTTGGTATTTGTTGGTTTGCTTGGGAGCTCGACATGGCTTCTTCTTCGAGTTCTCATAGATGACGCTAAGATGTTGATGCCAAAAAGGTTGTTGGGCTTGTTGATGGTGGATCAATTCTTTCCTCTTTGGATCAACTTGCAAAACAGAAGATCCACCGGGATTGTTCCCGGTAGGAGTTGCTCCGATGCTTAAGTCAGTAAAGTATTTGAGAGTATTTAGAAAACAAGAGAGTTCCAAAGTACTCCTTAGCTTACCATGAGATACCTTTTTATAGTGGTCAGATATCTTTTGACATGATCTTCACACCCTTGTTTCATGTGGTTTAATGGACGAGTGAGTGGTTGTGGAGATAGTGGGGAGTTTCCTCATATATTGGTGGGAAGTGGTAGTTTATGGGTGCTTCTACCCCATGTTTAGGACCCATGTTAGTGGAGCACTAACAATTAGAATATTATATAATCAAATTGAATAGCAAAAATACTATTCATATGAGTTTGGATAAAAATAACATTTTTTTAATATGATATATAATTTTTTATTTATAAATTATTTATAATAATGTAATATTTAATTAAATTATTTTTTTTGTTATAAAAGAAAATATATAATTGAAGATAAAGTGGGGTTGCTTAGATTAAAACCCAAGTCTTATAATATAGATCAACATTTTTTAACCATTCAGTCAAGAAGCTATTAGCAATTAAACTAAGGATAATTATCTAATACATTGTTATTGAAGTTTTTTTGACATTACACTCAAGATTAATATGATGACACATGTTCTATTTTATTTATTTTTTATATTCTTAATATTTTCAATTATTAATATCCAATACATCGTCAGTAAAGTTTTTTGACTTCACAAGCGAGGTTAGGATAATAACACACACTTGTGGAGTCAAAAAACTCCACTAACAATGTATTGGACATTAATCATTAAAAACATTAAGAAAATAAAAATAAATAAAATAAGGCATGTATTATCATCCTAATATTGCTTGTGAAATAAAAAAATATCACTGACGGTATATTGGATAATTATCCTATTTTAAAAAGACAAGTGTCATCATCCTAATTCCTCTTGTGAAGTTAAAAACTACAATAAAGATATATTAGATATTTTCATTTAAATTAATTTATTAAATATTTTAATTATGATTCTTTACTTTAATTTATTTTTATACGTTAAATTAAATTTATTAACTAATTTTTTAATAATTTATTTCAAATTTGATTTTAAGTTTAAATTTGAAAGTTAAACTTTGACTTAATAAATAGGCTTAATAGCCAAATAAGCCCTCAACCTTTAGCCCAAAATGGAATTCAGCCCTCAACGTTTTATCGCATGAAATTCAGTCCATAAACTTTTATTTTAGTGGAAATAGACCAAATCTGTTAAATAAACTAACTGCCGTTAGTTTTGCATACGTGGTATGCCACGTGGCAGCTAACTAAGCTATCCACGTCAGCTGCCACGTATGCAAAACTAACAACAGTTAGTGTCATTTAACAGATTTTGACTTAATTGCATAATTGTAAAAGGTTGAGGGTTTATTTCAACTGAAATAAAAGTTTAAGCACTGAATTTCATGCAATAAAACGTTGAGGGCTGAACTCCATTTTGAGCTAAAGGTTGAGGGCTTATTTGGCTATTAAGCCTAATAAACATATGTTTACCAAATTTAGATAATTAACATATATTTTTTATATTATAAATAGGATTCAAGTAATACAAATTAAAATAATCGAATAATTAATCAAATTTAACTATTAAAAATATTATCCAATTCATACAAATATCCTAAAATTGGCCAATAGGCAATATCTTATCTGATTATATCCCTAATTACTCTCATCATATACTTCACCCAACAAGCTAATTTATTAACAACCAAGACATAGCTTAATTGTTGTTACCCCTTCTTAGAAGGAATTAGATTTAAGATTTGATTTCCTTCATTTCTCTCTTGTATTGATTCCCCCCATTTCCCCTTGTATTATTTATTTTTTATTTTATTTTATTTTATTAAAATATTTTTTAAATATTTTTAAAGACCATGCTAATTCTATTTGTAAAATAAAAAAATTTCATTGACAATATATAAGATAATTATGTTTTATTTAAATACAAAATTTAATTATAAAAATTATATAAAAATATTTTTTTTATTTATTAAAATGTCGAGCTGACTCAGGGAGGCGGTGGAGGTCCGCAGCCATCAGAGCGGTGAATCACCAACGACAAATTAATTGCGTCCAAACAAAAAAATTAACGATAAACGTTGCTAGCGTCAGCTCCGATTCTCCCATTTTCTTTTCTTTTCTTTTTCTTTCTTTCAATTTCTAATTATAAAAATCTCAATTTTCGGAGGAGAGAGCCATTTGGAAGCAATCCAGGCATAAGAGAGACCAAAAAGCCTTCTTTTTGTTGATTTTGCATGCAAGTTCTTTTCCATCCATTTCTCTAATCTGGATTCCTAATTCGGGATATTGTTTTCTTGCATTTTCCTCCCGGTTTCTTTGAATCCAAACGCCTAAAACATTGTTCTTTTTAAGCCAACGGTTTGAAGCGAACAAATTTCAAACTTTGATTCAGAAAAAGTGTTGATATTCAAAAAAGAAAAAAGTTACAGAAAGAACATTCTGTTTTGTCGAATTTTAAAATGAAGATGGCGCAACTCGGAGTGAAACGGAGTGTTTTCAGATCGATAACCTTGAATTTCCTTAACTTTGCTTTAGCTTTCATGTTAGTTTCTGCCGAGAGAAGCTTGAAGCATGGAGAATCCGCCAAGGAAAGAAACAATAATCAATTTCTCAAAGTTATTAATTTCTTGTGGCAATCTAATAAATCAGGTTATCAGCACGTTTGGCCTGTACGTATACATTCCAATCTTTTTCCTTTTACCTTATATTATAGAAATCCATTCTTCAGATTATTATTTTAATGTCCTTGATCACCTTAATTTGTAGCATTTTAAAGTATTTTTAATGCTTTTCTTTTGAGTATAGGAAATGGAATTTGGTTGGCAAATTGTGCTGGGAAGTATAATTGGATTCTTTGGAGCAGCGTTTGGGAGTGTAGGAGGAGTTGGAGGCGGAGGCATTTTTGTTCCTATGCTTAGCCTTATAATTGGGT
The DNA here is from genome assembly GCA_031772115.1 of Heritiera littoralis. Taxonomy (NCBI): domain Eukaryota; kingdom Viridiplantae; phylum Streptophyta; class Magnoliopsida; order Malvales; family Malvaceae; genus Heritiera; species Heritiera littoralis. The sequence continues at coordinate 2,480,794 of JAPDPK010000003.1, forward strand.
TTGATGCAAAGTCAGCCACAGCTATTTCAAAATGTAAGATGGGAAAATTGATCTTTTTTTCATTGAAGAAATAAGAATACATTGAATGAGAAAATTGTCGTGTATTTGGGTCAAAATTCCTTTGGTAAATTTTTGACCATTTCACTTTTTCAAGAGAAATGGACTTCCTCATTATCTGTTTTTTTTCCTTCTCTTTCTGATATGGTTTGATTTGTCCTTGAGAGTATGGGAAATAATTGCTGCAGGAGTACCCTAGACTTTTTGTAAAAATGGGAATTTATTGTAAATTTATTGAAGGTTCTGCTGTTCAATAAGAACTCTAATTTTTGCTTTAAAGAAAAAAAAGAAGAAGAAATTTACTCATCTTTTAGGTGAAAGCCCGAAAGTGCTTAAAAACTTTCAGAATTGTTTAATTTACATTCTTTCACTGATTCAAAATTGCAGTTACCATTTGATTGTATTTTGTAAGCTATCTTTGATTTCAAGATTTTGAAATTTCCTAGCCAGGTTAAAAGAAGACAAAAAAATAGGTGTTTTTTGAGATGCTTCCAAAATTTATGTCAGCTCTAAATGCAGCATTTTGGGAATTTTAAATGCTAATAATGAAATTATTGGCAAACTTGTTGGGAAAACAGATGACTCTGGTGTTCTAAATGAGTTCATTAATTCTATGTTTTTTTGTTTCCTAGGTATGATCATGGGTGCAGCAGCTTCAACTGTTTACTACAACCTTAAGCTAAGGCATCCTACACTTGATATGCCTATCATTGATTATGATTTGGCTTTGCTTATCCAGCCAATGCTCATGCTGGGAATTAGCATAGGAGTTGCTTTTAACGTGATCTTTGCAGATTGGATGGTCACAATTTTACTTATTATTCTCTTTATAGGTAATGATTTGCTTATTTATTGTTGTTTTTGGCAAGCATAACGTTCTTGTAGCACTATCTGTTAATTTTGATGGTGTTGTTACCTGTTTACAACAAATATTTTTGATGACGTACGAATCTCGATCTGTGTCTTAACCTGTCTCCAAGAACTCTGCAAAAAATAAAATGATCAGAGGGCGCAGGGGCTTTCTCCTGCGCACGCACTCTAATGCTTAAGTCAGGCAGGATCTAAGCAGGATTTCAATAAGCAAAAGAGAGATTCGGGTTTAAAAATGATACCTGTGACCTATTTATAAAAGTAATATAGCGCGTAATTACGGTTAAGACCCATAGCTTAAATGATAACCTAGTGGATCTTTCATGGCCCTTCTTAGTCCTCTTTCCTCTTGAGCTTAGACTACCATTATGCCCAATTTCTTCAGCATGACTTATATCAAGGCCTAATGACCTTTAGTAAGACTCTCATCAGATGGGATGGCTCTTTCAGGAACATCAACAAAGGCATTCTTCAAGGGTGTTGAAACGTGGAAAAAAGAAACCATACTGAAAAAGGTAATTTTGTTAACTCATAGTCTCATACTGATTTGGGGAGAATTTTGAGCTCTGTATACTTGTTCTCCATTCCATTGTGATTTTAAAGAAAAATCCCTCTCATGATATTTTAAATAAGTTCTTTCGACCATCATGAATGAGAAATTAAAATATTTTAAGGATGTTTGATTTCAAAATATCCTAATTGGATAGATAATTTCATTCAGAATGTTGTGCCTTTGCTGCTTAATCCACTAAAAACAGAGGAAACTTTCTCATTCAGTGTGTGGTGTGTTTATATTTTTAAGATTAGTTGCTAATTATCTGAAAGCTTCTTGTCTTGGATTTTAGGAGGCTGCCAGGCATTTGGAATCAAATGGTCAGTTGCCTTTTTCCTTCTTAAGATCATTTAGCAATCCTTTCCTCAAGATTTTCCTTCTGAAATAAGCCTATATATTTCTCATATGATATCAGGAACTGGTAGTGGAGATGTGGAATACAAGCCTCTTCCTAGTGGCCCCAACAGTGAACCTCCAAAGGATAACACAGATAAAGAAGTGAGTTGACTGTAATTAGCTGTTATACAATTCCAATTTTTCTCAAAATTAATTTAATGCAATTATTGCAGGTCACTGTTTGGGAGAATGTTTGTTGGAAAGAACTTGGGCTTCTTTGTTTTGTTTGGATTTCATTCCTTCTACTGCAGATTGCCAAGGTTATGTTTCTTCTGCTTTATTTATGGTTTAACTTTTTTCAGAATATGAATTATTGAGGCGTAACTGATAAAATGATGTTTGGCGACAGAATCATATAGCTACTTGTTCAACATGGTACTGGGTGTTGAACTTGTTGCAGGTACATTATACTTTTTCACCTCGATTGCCTCTTTCCATTTGTTGAATTGCATGATCAAGAAATAATTTTTTAATGTTAAGGATCAATGATGATCCTTGTCATGATGATTTCTTTGAAACCTTGTTTAAGACGTCCTTTCTGTTTTCAGATCCCTGTTTCATTTGGGGTATCTCTTTATGAGGCAGTTAGTCTGTATAAAGGATGGAGAGTAATTGCATCCAAGGGAGATCAAGGCACAAATTGGCGAGTTCATCAGCTTGCTACCTATTGTGCTTTTGGAGTACTAGCTGGAATTGTTGGTGGTCTACTTGGCTTAGGTGGAGGATTTATCATGGGTCCACTATTCTTGGAACTGGGTGTCCCTCCTCAGGTGAGTTTCTATGGGTGCCATGAAGGTGTAATCTTGAAGGTTGTCATGAAGTTATAACATGAAGGAGAATCTGTTCTTGTCTCAGCATGACCTTGAAGTTATCTATTGTTTGTTAATTCTGATATATTTGGCTTCTTACTAACTTCCTTGCAGGTCTCGAGTGCTACTGCTACCTTTGCCATGACTTTCTCCTCATCAATGTCTGTTGTAGAATATTACCTTCTGAAACGATTTCCCGTACCTTATGGTAAGTTCTAAACTCACAACATCATGATAATTTTATCAAAGTTTCTTCTCATCATCCGAACCTGCAAGAGATGTGGTGGGGATAGGGGTAGTGGTGTAAGCAATCTCACCTCTAGATTCGGATATGGTTGTTCCGCATTTTTATGGAGTTACATTTTTCATACTTTATTTGGCAGCTCTCTACTTCACTGCTGTAGCCACTGTTGCTGCCTTTATTGGCCAGCATGTTGTCAGAAGACTGATAATTGTATTCGGAAGGGCATCTCTGATCATCTTCATTCTAGCCTTCACAATATTCATTAGTGCAGTTTCACTAGGTGAGCGTTGATATTTCCTCTTATTGGTTTGACAAAACACTTTTTCATGCATCAAACCATGCAAAATTCTACGAACTCCCTACATTCTTTTGTTTTATTTTTGCTAGGTGGTGTTGGCATATCGAACATGATTGGGAAGATCGAGCGTAAAGAATACATGGGTTTCGAGAACCTCTGCAAGTATGAAGGCTGACATGTCATTTTTTTTCTTTTCTTTTCTTTTCTTTTTTCTCATTTGATCCCCTAATTCCCCTAGTGTTCTATTTGTTCTTCAAATTGTTCCATTTCTGTGTTTGTGATATCAATTTTTTTACAAAACTCTCGTTCTTCACTTTCCATGTTGTATTTAACAGACTTTTAGGGATGTTTCCCAAAAAACAAGACAAACAGAGACTTCTAGTAAAAATAGAATTTTTGTTTGTAATGAAAATGTAATTTTGTATATTTTGGATTTTTATCTCTGGTTCTTCATCTTCCTGAGGCGACGGTGAAGTATATATGAAAATTTGTGTATATAATTCGTATTGTGTAAAATATAAAAATTTCGTATAAAAATCTATGTTAACATGTCAAACATAAAATATATTTTTTATCAAATTTTAGTTCGGATCATTTATATATATATATATATATTTATATTTGCCCTTTTTATCGTGTCACTGGGTTCTATTTAAGATTGCTAGGTCTTAAGTGGATTGTAAGGCTAATACTTTTAACAAATTTCGATGGTGTTTGTATAATGGTTGCCATCTTTGCTGACAAAGTTGGAAACGATTATCTAAACTTTGCATGATTTGCTATTAACTCCCACGAGATTCAAGACAACCTTGATTCTGGATTGTAAGGCTAATAATTTCACAAATTTCAATGGTTTTTGTATAACGGTTGCCATCTTTATTGACAAGGTTGGCAATCATCTAAACTTTGCATGACTCGCATAATTTTTTTATGTTTAAACACCCATTTGCCTACCCTCAAACTATGAAAGTAATATAAATTAAAATTTGATAAAATATTATATGAATATGGTAAAAATTAAAAATATAATTTTGTATTTGATGTGGCGACACGAATTTTGACAATTTTTTTTTATTTTACAGAATTCGAACACAATTTTATGTGAGATGAACACAAATTTTATACACGAATTGTTAGGCATGTTAATCCAACTCTAGTTCTGTACGCATTGAGATCTTTACTCTATAGTATGAAATGCATGCCCTTTCAATAAAAAAAAAATGCATGCCCTGCATTCATGCGCGCATGCAAGCAGAGGCAGAGAAAAAATGATAGTGTTCTCGCGTGATAGCGTGCTCCAGCCATGTTTGTTTAGGCAGATTTAGAAAAACCCCCAGCAATCATATGCTCGCTATCAGCTTTCTATGGAAAAACATCAGTGTTATGTAGAACATTAATTTCCTCGTGGGGTCTACTTTTTAGGAGGATAACAGACAAATTATGACCACTTGCTGCTAAGTCACTAACCAATGATACAAAATTTCCGCAGTTTGGATTCCTTTGGGCCCCTAATAGGATTCGTTTTTCTGTTTTTCAAAGCGTGACGTCTCCAGAAATGGACTTTTACATGTGCTTGGAGCTTAGGTATTAACTAGAAGTAGCAGTAGCCAGTAGGTATGTTGTGCTTGTGGCATGGTAGCTGGAATAATTGGTGAATTTCTTTTTGGAGCTGGGAATTCCTTCTCGTCATCAATGTCTGTTGTAGAATACAACCTTCTGAATCATTTTCCATTTCCTTATGGTGAATTACTGCATTGCCATTCATTTTCAGCTTTGTTCTACATTGTTCAATCAAATTCATTCTGCAACTTCTGGCTGCTGGTTTAAACTATTTTGCAACTGTTCTTGCAGCTCTGTATATACTTCATCGCCGTGTCCATCATTGCCGCCTTAATAGCTGATCCTTTTAACCAGAAGGAATCCACAACCGTCTTTGTTCTAGGCTTCACAACATTTGTCAGTGCACTTTCAGTATGTGAGCATCCTATAGAGAATTTTCATTTCTCTACTCTTGAATGTAATCTTCTGCTAAAAGTGAAAGAAATAGTCAAATTCTTATGACATTCTTTTTCTTTTCTTTTGATTGTGATTTGTAAGATATTGTGAATTTTGTTGTACCGATATATATATTGTTCTTTTGTAATTTAAAGATTATAGATTCAAGTAATGAAAACAATATTTTCGTTAATATAAAATTAAAAATCTTTCCGTTAGTGCGGATGTAAAACTGTGTACATATGATTCTCCTTCAATTTCACAATATTGAAGCCTTATGCATTGAATTTATGATTTGCATTGTTGGGGTTGGCATATCAAGCATGAATGAGAAGATTGAGGAGAACCAATGCATGGGATTGAGAACCTCTGCAAATATGAGGATGAGCAGCTCGCATTTGCTTTATTCCTATATGGTCTACTTTGTCATTGACTTATGTTTATTACTAAACAAATAAGCAGGGCATATATTTCTTACTTTTTTCTCACCAAAAAAAAAGGAGGGCGTATATTTAATTATATTTTATTATAATAAGATTTGATCTAGTAATTGATATTGTTATTTAATAATAATTAAGATTAAGATTCGAATATTTCTCTTTATTATATCTTTTATGAATAAAAAAATTAAAAAGATAGCGAGGAGATATGTTTTTTAAATTTATTAGATAAGATATGAGTTTATTTATTTGGATCAATTTGAAAAAAAAATTATAAACAAAGTCTAAAAACCTTTTCTCACCCAATCAAAAATAGAAACGAATAAAAAATTTAATAAGTTATTATCAATTTATATATATTTGACATTTAAAAGAGTATAATTTATATTACAATATTGGAAAATAAAAAAATAAAACGTGCTTTAATAAGATTAAAATGAGAATATACTTTTTTTAATAATAATTCAATTTGTTTAATAAGAATACACTTTAAATTTTATAATAAATAAATTATGAATTACAAATTGAAAAAGTTGAAAAAAAAATATTATAAGATAAGCATAGGGTGGTACCCTGGTAGGCGGTGGTGGTAGCTTAGATAAAACGCGGATTTTTGGGGAAAACGCAAGCATCAAATAGCGATCGCATCGCATTAGGTAGTCAAATTTTTCAACGTTTTCTGAAACTGATCTCCCAAAATTTCCTTAACTCAAGGTTGGAAAAAAAACCCTAATTTTGTCTCTGGTCTCCCAAGGGAGGAACGGGCAAAAAAAAAAATGGTGTTTTACTTCAAAGCCCGACCAGAGGTTGGCGATTACACCATCTTCATGGGTCTCGACAAGTACGAGAACGAGGAGCTTATCAAATACGGCTTCCTCGAAGACATTTGGTAATTTCTTATTTGATTTTCTTTTGTGATACGATAAAATTTTCTGAAATTTCTTCATTTGTGCTATAAATATAAGTATTTAGGGTTTTTTTCCCCTCTTTTAGAATTATGTATGAATTTTGGTGATTGAATTTTACTTTTATTACAGGTTCCATGTGGATAAAATGTCTTCTGCGCATGTTTATTTAAGACTTCAGAAAGGTCAAACCATCGATGATATAAGCGAAGGTTTGCTTGAAGATTGTGCTCAGCTTGTTAAAGCTAATTCCATCCAAGGTTTATTTTGATTTCATCAAATTTTTTTTTTGTAAATGTGATAATTTAATTATGTTTGATAATAAGTTGCAATCTTTCTTTTTTGTCTTAATGATTATGTGAGGTTAGGCAACAAAGTGAACAATATTGATGTTGTATACACTCCATGGTCCAATTTGAAGAAAACTCCTTCCATGGATGTTGGCCAAGTCGGCTTTCACAATTCCAAGATGGTAAACTTATTTATTACGTTGATTATTATTACTATTTTTGTTCATCTGTTTTCTTCTAAGAGTGGGTGTTTGTTTGATTTTATCGCATGGTTTAGGTCCGGACTGTGAGAGTGGAGAAGCGGATAAATGAGACAGTCAACAGGTTGAACAGGACTAAAGTGGAAAGGAAACCTGATTTGAAAGGTATGCAAATGTGTGCGGTTTCATTTTCTGCTTTGATTACATATAGTATTATCAATGTTTACATAGAAATTTGGTGTGATTTCTGTCGTTTTATATTCTGGCTATTATGCTTTTCTGTATCGTGTTTTCCACCCCAGTATACCGGCATGCAGTAATGTTGGTTTTGCCTTTTGCATCTTCTGTACTACTTTACATTAGATATATTGATTTTGAAGTTAGGGTTCTCTTATTTGTTCTTGATGTAACTAATGCCACTGAATATATATGTTGTTCCAGCTGAGAGAGAAGCAGTTAATGCAGCAGAAAGAGCTGAGAGAAAGCAACAGCTGAGGGAAAAAGTGAGCTTCTTTTTCTTTTACTGTTTTTTTCCTTATGTGGTAGATTTGATATTGGCTACAGCAGCTGATCATTTATATTTGTATGCTATCAGACTTGAATATCCTAAATGGTGGTAACATGAAAATAAAAGTTATCCTACTGGATTTTGCTTAGGGTAAAAAACTAGTTATGCCAACCAGATTCATGAAGGACAGGAGCAGAGATAGTGTATAAAGAATAAAGGATAATTGCACATATAAACTGTCATTTAGTTAAATATATGCAAAACGTTTTAGTTCTATATACACCATAATATACTTGGATTTTGTCTATTGTCCAGTTTCTTAGATCAAATACGTGTATGAGCTAATAAATATAGTAAATGACTGGAAACTATGATCAGAATATCATGATGTTTCAATGGACTTGTGTTCAGCTTCTCTTTGCTGCAAATAATTCAGATATTTTTCTTGAAACCAAAGAACTTCCTACGGTTTTGTTGATGTGGCTTATTGAATACTTATACAATAGGTGCTAAATGTTGGAGCGTATTTACAATTCATGGATTGTGACTTTTTGATCGGAAAATCTGCAGATTATAATCTCATCCTATGCACTCAAACGCACAAAAATACATTCTTATTTGGATGTCTAAAATGAAAATCCATTTGATTTCTCTTGCAGAAACGACGTGAGGAACTGGAAAGGCTTGAAAAGGAAAGACAAGCAGAGATAAGAAGCTACAAGGGTCTCATGGTCTCTGAAAAGATGACATCTAACAAACAAATTGCAACGACAAGCAAGTCTTTGCAGGAACTTGAAGAGGATTTTATGTGAAACATATTGGTATTTCAATGCCAATTAAGATGCTGCTAGCTGCCAAAAACCTGCTGCCCGTCAAGGAAGGGTGTTTATTGTTACTTTTTTTGATTGCAGGCTTGAGGTTATTTGCCCCATGAATAAGTCACAGTATTTATTTCCATTGAGGTTTTGATTAGAAAAAAAGATGACATGAATAGGAACGAACTTCAAGGAGTAAATTGAAGTCAAGGTTGAGGGTGGGGTTGATGGACTTCTGTTATAGTTGCACCTATATTCTTCTAAACATGATCCATATCTCCATTGCTAATTAATGTGTGACCTTTTTCGATTTAACAATTATTCTGATTGCAAATTTGCAAAAGATCATGCCATATTACCATTATTTTATTTATGTTTGCCGCATAAACTCATGCACATGGATTGAGAATGTGGACGTTTTAACTGCTGATGAAATGTTTAACAACTTTATATGGTTGTGCTTAGTCCATGTTCAAGAACATGACTACTAAGATTGTTTGACTTTTGGTTTTGGTCACGGTGTTTCTCCTCTTCTCTCTTTCATGTCATGTTTCTCCCTGGTTTTAGTGAGATATTTTGGTTAATGAAGAATGCAAGGTCGGTTGATAGAGGTTCTAACTTCTAATGGATGACTCTCCTTCATTTTCAACCTCTCTTGGTAGGAAAGTGCATTATCTATTCATCTTATCGTTTATTTGCTCAACTTAGGCTGTATTTGGTCCACTGGTTCTGGACTCCGAAGTCGGTAGTTGCAGTTGTTGCCGAGAAATGTGAAATTTATAAACAAATCATGTTGTTGGAGCGCGACCTTTGCACAAAGCTCTCTCCATCTACCACTGCCCCAAAAAGCCAGGCACGTGCAACTGATTTCTTTCCATTTACCACCACAAGTTATTAGGAAAGGATCTCAACACTGGACAGGTTTGGCAGATCTTTGTCAGAATGAAATTCTAAATTCTACAGCTGTTAAATGCAGGATTTGTGTTCAGGAAAGTTAATTTGCAAATTATTGGGATAAATAACTATGAGATTTTGTGGACAACTAATTTCAATGCCTCGTAAAATCAAACAAGTATCTTATATTGAGTAAATATAATAAAAATAAAAATTTATCATGTTTTATTTTGTGTGATGAGTACGTATTTGTATGAGAATTTCTATAGTAATGTTACAAAATTTGTTCTTACTACAAGATAAACATAAAAAGCACATTATTAAGCTTAAATTTAGAGTATTTAGGTGTAAAATATGTATCGTAAAAAACTAAAAATATAATTATCAATGTAAACATTAGTATCAATAGATTTAAACATATGATAATTTTATTATAATGTATGTTTATGTTAATTATTATGTGTTTATATACTTCTAACATATTTTATACCTAATAACTTTAAATTTATGCTTAATCATATATTGTTTACATTAACCTTAAGTGAATTATTAAATGTCTACGATAATTTTAACACATTTTACGTATAATGACTTTACTTTTATGCTTAATTATGTGTTTCTTACGTTGACCTTACAATAAGGTCAAATTTATGACTTTATTGTAGAAATTTCCATATTTGTATGACTTTAAGTATTGATGCAAACTCATATATTCACTTAAAAATATTTTTGTAAATATGATTTTCGAAGTTTAATATTATTATTTTTCTTTCTTAAACTAAAAGTTTTAATTGAAAAAAAAAGTATTTGTATAATAAAAATATAAATTAATACGTTCCTTACATATAAAATATATATATGTATTTATTATTTTCTCACTTCTAATTACTTATCTAATGTCGTGAAATTTAATTTCCTCAATCAAATTTCAGACCAAAAGAAGCAAAAATTTGACTTAGGATAGGATGGGCGTCAACGGTGGGACAAATATATCTTCAAGTTCGGTTGTGTTAAGCTAGATCTTATAAGTTACGCTTACAATAGAAACAGAAACGCTTAAAAGCCCACCATATAACTCCCAGGTTCCAACTTCCAACCCAAAGTCCCAAACTACTCCAAAACCCTAAGCTCTCCCACGATCTTCCCTCCCTCCGAATATTTCTCTCTCAAGCACTTACCGTACGACAATGGCGACGCCTTCTTTGGGCGAAGATACTGCCAAGGCTGTTCTTCGCCAGGTCAAAATCCTTTCCCCTCTATCTTAAGTTAATCTCCTTTTACTCTTCAATCGCTTGAAAATCGATTTTGTATAACTTTTTCTTTTAATTATTTGACAGGTAGAGTTTTACTTCAGTGATAGCAATATTCCTCGAGACGATTTTCTCAGGAACAAAATCAGCGAGAGCGAAGATGGCTGTATCCTTTCACTTCAATCGGTTTTTTTTTTTGTAAACTATTTTCCCGTTCTCTGAGTGCGAAGAAATTTTCTAAGGAAAAAAAAAACACAAAAAAACTTTTGGTGGTCTTTTTTGTTTATTTGTTCATGGTGCTTCATTGTCATTGTTTATCTTGACTGCCAATAAAAAGTGGTTAGTTTGGCATTGATTTGCTCGTTTTCAAAGATGAGAGACCATTTGAATTTAATGGCTGTGAAGGCAGAAGATGTACCAGAGGCTACTTTGAAAGCCGTTGCCGAGACTCTCAGAACTTCCTCTTCCCTCAAGGTTTCCGAAGATGGTCAGCTTTATAAAACTCGAAGAAAAGTTTTTCTTTTTTGTAAAGGGTTTCTCTTTTATAAAATTTGGGTTTTTCTTTTTCAGGGAAGAAAGTTGGTAGAAGCACTGAGCTATTGAAGCCCGATGAATTGATAGAGCAATTAGACCGTAGAGCAATTGCTGCGTCACCGTTGGAGTTCAATGTCCGGAGGGAAGATATAGAAGCCTTTTTTGGCCAATATGCTAAGGTATTGCTCAATGATGGTATTAGTTGTTCTGTTATCAATTATTTTTCTTGTTCAATTACAATGTGAAAGCCAATCATTTGTATGGATACGTTTTCAGGTTAATATAAACTGATTATGGTCTTGTTTTAGGTTAATAGTGTAAGGTTGCCTTGTCATGCGGCACACAAAAAGTATTTTTGTGGCACTGCTTTGATTGAATTCTCAACTGAGGAGGATGCACAAAAGGTTTTGGAGCAAAGTTTAGTTTTTGCTGGTGCTGAGCTGGAATTAAAACCAAAGTAAGCTTTACTCATGGTTATGCATTTTGTTGCAATTTGTTTCCAAATAGTGTCATAGGGTTGTGAAACAGATATAAAGCAGTATTTACTTTCGATATAGAGTTCGAGTCATCTCTTATGAATGAGATTATATGACCAAGCTGCTTTAGCACTTTGTTGTTTTTGTAGCAGGATATTCTCCTGCTTGCTTTTGGATTAATAAAAAATTTCTTTAATTATAAAAAAGTTGTCGGATATGGTTGATTTTGAAATGGGTGTTGCTTTTAAATAAGAGGTTGTGGTTGCTGTTATGATTTTATTTTCTTACGTGACGGTTCTCACAATTTTCATTTCAGGAAGGATTTTGATGCTATAAGAGAAGATGAACAAAAGAAATTGGAGGATAATTATCCAATCACAGGTTCAAAGGGTGATAATGACTCAAATGCAGAAGAAAAGTAAGTAACTAATCAGAATCTTCAACTGGCATTGGTTTTTCTTGCCATATATTTGTAACCAAACTCCATGTGATGATTATCACAGTTACCCCAAGGGCTTGCTTGTTGCATTTACATTGAAGAGCATTTCTGATGAACTTGCAAAGGATGGAGATACAGAAAAGAGTGAACTGAAGACTACAGAAAATGAAAATGACAACGACAATGAGGAAAAAATTGATGATAGACATATTGTTTCGAGTGATGAAAAGGTTGAAGAGGAGCATAAATTCTCTGCATCTGTCTGTAAAAATGATAAGAATGTTGTTTTGCGTGAGGATTTGAAGAATGTACTTATAAAATTCGGCAATGTAAAGGTATTTTTTGAATTTGCTTTTGCTTTTCTTGATCGTTTAATTATATAGTTTTTTATGTTTTTTTTAGTTCTATACAAATGTGCTTGAAACTAAAAAAATGATCAACAGACCTTGTTCTAGACAATTGTTTCTCTATGTTCTTTTTAACTAATTTGATATTTCTTCTTTATTACTTCTTACTCATGATGCATATCCTTTTACATATGAAGTATGTTGATTTCAAAGCTGGAGAGGATAAGGGTTACATTCGGTTTGATGCACCTGAAGCAGCCCAGAAGGCTCGTGCTGCTGCAGTCCTGGCTAAAGAAGGTGGTCTTGTTGTCAAAAATTCCATTGCTACTTTAGAACCAGTAACTGGTAAGGAAGAAACAACTTCCATTTTATTTCATTTTAAACTTATTTCTGTAATTTTTTTTTGTTGCATATAGTGTAATTCCTTTTATTAAGGGAAGGTTTCATTAGGATTGAAGAAAGAGCTCTTGGGTTCGATTTTCACTAAACACACTTTGGGGAGGGGTGAAGAGTCTTAACTGTGACTAAACTTCGAACAAAATTAGTCTTAGACCATTAAAACGGATGGAGATACTTGTGGTTTACACCAAAAAAAGAAAGTCACTTGGATCACTGTATTATTTCTTGTTGGTGGTTTTGAATATAACAGGATAGTATGTATTACATGAGGAACTGATGACTTCAGGTCAAGATAATTTATTAGATGAGGATCTCATATAGAGCTGTGTGATGTTTTAGGTGATGCTGAGAGGGAGTATTGGAGTTTACTTCGTGGTAACCAAGAAAAGCACAGGGAAAACAAGCGCTTTGATGCAAGGTCAGTGCCGATACTCTTTGTGCAGCTTTGTTCTTTTGTTTGGATAATGCAATCACCTTGGAGATCTTCCTTATGTTCTTTCTTCTATTTAATGTACCTGTTTTAATTCTGTTCTTTTATCTTGTGCTTCATAGGAGAGGAAAGCACCACAGAGGTGGAAAACATGCCCGGGGTAGAGAAAACAATTCTCTAGTAGGACGTCCAAACAAAGCTAAAAGATTTAGAGCGTGATAGTGATCTACGGACTTAAGATGGGTTTTGATATCATGTTTTTGTACCGGATATGAGCCATGTTGCTTGATTCCGTCTGGTTTAAGTTAGCCATAAGTTTTATTGGCTTTATTTCTATTAGTAATTCAAACTATGCTATTTTGTTGCCCTTCAAATTGTCAAGTTGATAGTTGAATTTTGTTATCCCAAAAGTAAAGATGAGTTAAGATATAGTAACAGACTCAATTTTCTGCGTAGTTACCATTACCATCAAGATCATGAAGGTGGTGTATTTGGTAAGTGGAGTGGTAGGAAACCTATAGGAAATGAAGGGGATAGTTTATTTGGAAAATATTAATCATTCTCGCTTCAGTTTGTGATTTTGAATGTTTTTTGTTCTGTTGTGGAGCAAGTTTCAGTGTTATTCCTAATCTGCGATTGAAGACACAGACAAGACCCTGAAGATGCTGTCTCAAGCCCTGGCTTCTGCATCTCGGGCTCTTCATCTCATTGGAGTCTTCGACTGCATAGCCGCATACCCATCTCTCTGCCTAAGCAAAAAGGTTATCAAAATTACTTCAAACCAATGACTACTTTTTCCTGTTAATGGTCTTTAAAATGCGAAAATTTTAAAGTTTATATACATATCAAGCCAAAGACTTCAATTGTGTAAAAAAATTCTCATCTATTTTGTTTCGGAATCTCAAAAGTTTCACATTTTCACGGTTAGATTCACTTAATTCTTACTTGGTCAAGGAGGTTGCTTTTGCTCTCACATTTTCAATTTTTTTCTTTTATAATACTATTTATTTGGTTTTTCTTTTCCATGTTTTTTAACAAAAGAATGGAATTTTATTATTTCAAAGAAATTTTTCAGAATGCTTGAAGGTACGAGGTACAAATTTCAGTTCCTCAAATAATTGTATATTTATTTTTAAATTGTGAGAGTTTTATAGATTTGATATTTAAAAATTCAATATTTGCATTTTTTTAAAAATGCAAATATTTTTTTCTTTGAAATAATCAATTGGTTTTCTATATTTTTAAAGATAATAATAAAACGATATTAGAGAAAAACATGAAATAATACAAGTTAAAAATAAAAAATATTTGTAATTATGAAATATAATTAATTTCTTATTTATCTTACATTTAAACTTGGATATAAGTATATTTGTTGTCGGTGCTGGGTTTTGGTGGACTAATAATAAATAGATACCATTCAAGTATTTAAATTTAGATTTGTTCTTTAATTATTAATTACTAAAAAGAAAAAGGAGCAAAAAAAGAAAAATAACTTGGCCGTTGGGAATTTGAATGGAAGAGGGCCCAAGCGTACCAAACATGGACGGCTACCAATCCAACGTGGACAAATCGGGGCCATCAAATCCAAAACATGTTCGATCTTTAACCATAGGGTTTGAAACTCCATTAGTCCGCCCCTTTATTTTTGAATGCCTCTCCAGACCGTTTCATCTTCCTCTCTTGCTTCCCTTTCCTCCTCTTATCTCTTCTTCTTCAATCTTCGCAGTGCATTTGCAGATCTTTATCTTTAATTGCTCTCCATACCTTCGCTTGGATCTGCAAATGCGAGCCGTTTCAACTTCCTTTCTTTTCCGGTTCTTCATTTCTTGGTTTTCGAAGCTCAGTTCGGTGAGTACTTTCTTTCTTTCTTCGTCTTTTTAGGGTTTTTTTCCCCTCATCATTTGAATTTGCCATTTCTTCAATCGATCTTGATGTCTAAGTTAAACACTGAACAATTTGCTTTTATGACTATCGGTTCTTTATCCGATTTCTGAGTTGTTGAAATTGAATGAATTTAAACTTTGATCACGAACTAGGGTTTAAATTGGAGAGAATTGATTGTAATTTTCAGTTACTTGATTTTTTCTTTGTTGAATTTCAACTCAAATTCTCTAAAATTTTCAAATCGTTGACTAGTGACGTTTTAATTATTATATAAATTTTCTTTGATATTTTTTCTGATTTTTTTCCTTAAAATTTTGCCTTTATGTTAGCTTGGTCTGTTGTTTCGTGGGGACGAAATTTTCTGTTTGGTTGATTTATAATGATTCGTAGAGCATATTGTGGAGAGAAGCGTCGTCGAGTTGGAATTGGGGTATGCAGTTTTATTCATCTACAAAGAAACTATGGAAGGTGATAGAACAATATCGACTCCTTCGGTTGGGCTTAGCATCCGCGATGGTGCTCAGAGAATGCGAACTCTTCATGGGTATCTTCTTCAAAAGCGTAGTGATTGTTACTTTAGTACCTCTTGAAAAATCAAAAACCATTATTTGTATTCTGGGCTGCTCTTGTTCTCCCCCTACAATGTTTTCTTTTTTCTCTTATGTAATCTTTCAAGGAATTGATTGTTTTATGTACTGCTGAGTTTTGCTCACTTTGATCCTTCTATAGGAGGACTAGTGGTCCTACAAGACGTTCCACAAAAGGACAATGGACTGCTGAAGAGGTATTTACCTTTCCCTAGCTTATGGTTGCTCCATTGGGTTTTTAAATATTCTTTTGTTTCTGTAAATTTATTGCTCTTTTTGTGTCATGTATTATTGTGTCCGGTAATTTTAGTCCCATCCTTAAATACAATTGTTATTTGTTGTTCATAAATTTATGTGTGTGTGTGTGTGTCTGTGTCTGTGTTTTGCATCTGTGTATCAGGGTATGTATGTATATGCATATTCTTAAATGAATTTTCAATTTGACAACTTAATTATATGGGTTTCCAGGACGAGATTCTGTGCAAAGCTGTTCAACGTTTCAAAGGAAAAAATTGGAAAAAGATAGGTATGTATTTGGAATTGAAGAGGCATAATAGCTCTTCATGCATCATTTCACATGGTCTAATTGTAAAGTTACTTCATCTGCAGCGGAGTGTTTCAAGGATCGTACTGATGTACAGTGCTTACATAGGTGGCAAAAGGTCTTGAATCCGGAACTTGTTAAAGGGCCATGGTCAAAAGAGGTGATTGTTTTTGTTACTTATTGCTTTCCAACAATTCCTTGAATTTGATTGTTCTTGACGAAACAGATGGCTTTTTCTTGATAATTAGCATGGCATTCTAAGTTGCATTTGTGAAATTTAAACAGGAGGATGAGCTAATAATTGAGTTGGTGAACAAATTTGGGCCAAAAAAGTGGTCAACCATTGCTCAGCACTTACCTGGCCGTATTGGAAAGCAATGCAGAGAAAGGTGTGTTGTTAATTTTAATATTTTAACCCAATTTGTATTTGGATTTTTTGAAAAGGCTGAGGAGTGGGGGAGATGTTGAACCTTGGAATCTAACCTTTCCTAGGACGGATAAAACAAGCCTGGTCACATTGGTTAATCCTGTTGAATGTTAACAGTTTGTGAGAGGTTTTTCTTCACTTGGATTATATGAAAGTATTTTTCTGTTGTAATGCTCCCTTTTTCAGCCAATAAGAAAAAAATTCGTTCCTGTCTTACATTTTGGCTCATACAACTAAGTAATGATATAGGTGGCATAATCATCTCAATCCTGCCATAAACAAAGAGGCATGGACTCAGGAAGAAGAGCTGGCTCTGATTCGTGCTCATCAGATTTTTGGGAACAGATGGGCAGAGCTCACAAAGTTCTTGCCAGGAAGGTATGTCAACTTATTATTTAGATACGCTACACCTTTCAATCAATGTTGTTTGGAGGTTACCTATGTTCTGTAGTCTCTTATCCTTTTTACTTCCTCCTGTGACTGCAAGTCATCCTCTGAAAGTTGTCTAGACTCTAATATTCTGTTAATTATAGAAGCTTTTGAATTATTTGCATTTGAACTTACCAATAACTTCCTTTATATCCATTTTTGTACGGGTAACAGGACAGACAATGCAATAAAAAATCACTGGAACAGTTCGGTGAAAAAGAAATTGGACTCTTACATAGCATCAGGCCTTCTAGAACAATTTCAATTCCCACTTATTGCAAACCAAAACCAGCCTATGCCTTCATCCTCTTCGAGGATGCAGAGCAACTTAGATGATAGTGGTGCCAAATGTAAGACAGAAGCAGAGGACATATCAGAATGCAGCCAAGAGTCAACAAGGATTGGCAGCTCTCAGTCTGCAAGTGATTTGGCTAATGCTGCTTTACCTACAAGAGAGAAATTCCACTTGACTGAAATGCCAAATACAGCAAAGGAGAAGAATTCCAGTCCAGCACCTTGTTCAGAAGAGTATTACCCATCTTTGGAAGACATCAACTTCTCCATTTCAGAAATTCCTTGTGAAGCAGGGTACTCTGTGAGTGGGGATTACCAGTTTGGTTTACCGGATCTACCAAACATTTCTTCTCTGGAATTGGGGCAGGAATCATCTGGGTTACCAACTCACCGTATAGACACTAGTGAAACCCATGAAGTGATGAATGCTGCATTTCAAACTTCTGTAGGGTTAAATGCTCCTACATCTTTCGTAAATATGGTTACAACTTCTGAAGAACCAGAGCATATGTTGATAACTGATGATGAATGTTGTAGGGTCCTATTCTCGGAGGCAGTGAATGATGGATGCTTTGCCGCTGAAAATTTTACAGAGGGATCTAATATGGCTGAATTGGGTGGTTGCACAAATACAGCACTTTGTCAGGCTTCAGACATCCAAATATCTGAAACTGAAAGAACTCCAGCCTCAGAGTCCAATTGTCCTTCGTCTGAAGCATTGCCAACCTCATGCTGTCAATCTTTTGTGTCTCCTTCACTTCTTTCAGTTGAGGGTGGTACACTTATGTATGGCAGAGAGTCCACTCAGTTAAACGGTCAACCTTTTGGAACTCAAGAACAAGAATTTACTATGAATGCACGTGATGGCTTTATCTATACCAATGATGATCATACAGATAATACAGACCTGCAAGAGCAATCATACCTTGCCAAGGATTCTCTGAAGTTGGTTCCAGTGAATAGTTTTGGTTCAGAATCAACTGCCATGCAAGCTTGTCCTACTGTGGATGATAAACCGAATTTGCCTGCAGAACAAGATGTTGGAGGTCTATGTTATGAGCCTCCTCGATTTCCAAGCTTGGATATTCCGTTTTTCAGCTGTGATCTTATACCTTCTGGCAGTGATATGCAACAAGAATATAGTCCCCTAGGTATTCGCCAGCTGATGATGTCTTCTATGAATTGCATCCCCCCATTTGGGCTGTGGGATTCACCATCTCGGGATGATAGTCCTGATGCTGTGCTGAAAAGTGCTGCCAAAACTTTTACTGGTACCCCATCCATATTGAAGAAACGCCATCGTGACTTATTATCACCATTATCAGAAAGGAGGAGTGACAAAAAGCTGGAAACTGACATGACATCCAGTTTGACCAAAGATTTTTCTCGTTTGGATGTTATGTTTGATGAGAGTGGGACAGGCAACACATCCCAGGTGCCCTCATCTGAACATAGAACCAACTCTGGTGACTCTGTTGAAGAAAACGAAAACCTGTGTCAAGTATTTGATGGGGAACAAAACCCCAGGGGAGAAGAGGATGATGCTCAGAAGGAAGATTCTAATGGAACTAATTCCCTGGGAAACATAAGAAAAGTAGCCTGCAATATTGATACCAAGGACAAAACTGATGCTGATGCTTCTGACAAAATTGTGAGTTTTTTATTTGCATTTACTATTTTGATGTTTAGTTTTCTAGCTTTTAAGGTACAGCTGTTTACTTAAATCCTATCAAATTTTTATTTAACTTAGATATGATGCGGATAGTTCTTCCTACACCCTACACTGTTTTCTCTTGTGGCCTAATGTTGCAAATCTTGGTCTTAATTCTTTTTTCTTCATTACTGTTATTTTCCTTTTTGCATCTAATGTTGAATTGACTTTTCCTATCTACTTTTGGCAGGTCCAACGGCCTTCTGCTGTGCTTGTTGAGCATAACATAAATGATATACTATTGTTTTCTCCTGATCAAGTTGGTGTTAAAGCAGACAGAACATTATTGGCTTCTAGCATGCGAACTCCTAGAAGTCAGTATCATAAAAGCTTAGGAGCTATATCAAATCAGGGTTTTGCTTCTGAATGCTTATCAGGAAATGCATGCATAGTTGTTAGCTCTCCTACTCTGAAAATAAAGAACAGTGAAGGCCACTCAATTGCTGTTACTGCAGTACAATGTACCAATTCTTCAGCAACCCTGGAGAATTTGGCTGATAATGCTGGGATTGAAGCTACTATTGAAAATTATAATATGTAAGATTCCCTACTATTGTTATAATATATATGGTTTTGCTATTTGGTGTGTTTTGTATGTCAAAAGCTGCTATCCGTTTATTTCTACTTTAAATGCTAGGATAAATTGATTAGTTGCTTACCTGTTGCTTGCTTGATGTGGATTGCTAGATTTGGTGAAACTCCATTCAAAAGAAGTATTGAATCCCCGTCAGCATGGAAGTCTCCTTGGTTTATCAACTCTTTTGTTCCAGGCCCAAGGGTTGACACAGAAATAACAATTGAGGTATAACAACTTACAGGTAGATTTTGTAGTTCTTTTTCCCTTCATGCTTCCTAATATTTGGAATTTCTTTCCAGGACATAGGATATCTTATGAGCCCTGCGGATAGAAGCTACGATGCCATTGGGTTGATGAAGCAATTAAGTGAGCATACTGCGGCTGCCTATGCTGATGCCCTGGAGGTTTTGGGGAATGAAACTCCGGAATCACTCGTCAAGGGAAGACGCTCCTCCAACAATCCTAACATGGACAAAGAGAATAATCAGTCGGAGGCCCATTCAGATTTGGCTTCAAATATCCCGGTATTACTGAAAAACCTTGCTTAGCTCAACATTCTCTTCCTTTGTTATCATAGAGCAATTAGTTGAAACTAGCATGCAATTCTTTTGCAGGCGGAGCGCCGTATTCTTGATTTTAGTGAATGTGAAACACCTAGAAAGGGAACTGAAAATGGGAAGTCCTCAACAGCCGTGAGTTTCTCAAGCCCTTCTTCCTATCTTTTGAAAGGTTGCAGATAATGTTTCATTCTGCTAAAAGCCTCCTATATGATTGGCATTGCTGTATTTGTATTTTATATCATATATATACATATATGTATGTCATCTTTTTTTTTTTCCTCTTTTCCAAAATTCTTCAATTTGTTGTCGAAAGAGAATGGATCTAAGTAATTAATTGATAGAAGATTGTTCAAATGCATAAAAATTCTGCTGCTCTCCTCGCTTTCTTCTTCTGTCCTAATGAGGTCTTTGCTGGAGTTGTGGAATCCTGTTCAGCTTCCGATCTCTCTTTACTCTTTCTCACTCCCGGTCTTGGTGTCTAAAGCATGAACTTTTTCCTAGAAAACCTACTAGGTTGACACTTGACAATGCAGACTAAACATCAACGAAAATGGAGTTTATCCTTACAATTTCTGAGTTAAACTGGCAGATGGAGAAAACGGAAGAAAAAAAAAGTACTAATGATCTACGACTATGCTTGTTTTGTGAACCTTTTTTTCCATAAAATCGATATATGAGAATATCTAACGTTCACGTTTATAGATTCTAAGAATTTTTTTCTTTTGTATAAGATGTGAAGTTAGAATTTTTTTTTTATTTCTTTTAAAACACGTGATCTGATTATTAAAATGAATTCAATAAAAAACAAAAGTTATAACCCATCAATTTTTTAACTTAATTAAAAGCAAAAGTATAGTGAATCAATTTTTTTGTTTAATAAAAAGTAAAATTTATAACACATCAATTTTTTGTTGAAATAAAGACAAAGTTTATAACCCATCAATTTTTTGACTTAATGAAAAGCAAAGGCTATAACTCATCAATTCTTGAGCTCATTGAAAAGCAAATGTTATAACCCAGCAATTCTTAGGCTCGATAAAAAGCAAAGGCTAACCCATCAACTCTCAAGCTTCTTGAATATCAAAAGCAGTAACACATCAATTCTTGGGTTTTATAAAAATCAAAAGTTATTAATCAATTTTTAGTTTAATAAAAAGCTAAAGTTATAATCCATTAATTCTTTCGCTTAATGAAAAGCAAAGATTATAACCCATCAATTCTTAAACTTAATGAAAACCAAAGGCTATAACCATTAATTCGTGCGCTTAATGAAAATCAAAAGTTACCGATCAAATTTTTAGTTTAATAAAAGGCAAAAGCAATAACTCATCAATTCTTACACTTCATAAAAAATAAAGGTTATAACCTATCAATTCTTAGCTTATTGAAAAGCAAAGACTATAACCCATCAATTCTTAAGATTATTTAAAAGGCTAAATCCTCAATTTAGGATCAAACGTTTTGGGTGTTTTTCAATTAAGGATATGATATTTAATTTTGTTCAATTAAAGACTAAATGTTTTCGAATTCACTCAATACAGGATTTTTTGACGAGTGTGAATTACACTCGAAGTTAAGGAGAGTGGATGTTGATAAAATGATAAAAATATATTTTTACTCTATCAAAAATGTTAAATATTTTTCTTTCTTTTTAAATCCAATATTTGATCCAATATTCTTTTGTCAGCTCTATTTATTTTTCAGATCCAATATCCATCTTTATTTATATTTTCATTTATTTATTTATCATTCTTATTATTACATTTTAATTTTATTTTTTCTTTTATTTTGTTTTTTTACTGGATCTATATGAAGAACACATTTAATAAAAAATTTATTTTTTTCTTTTATTTGTTTTCTTTACTTAATATTTTCATTAGTTTAATCGTTCTTACTTACTAGATCTACATGAAGAACACATTTAATAAAAAAAATCAAAATCAAAGAAAAAAAAACTTAATTAAGTTATTGAAGTCTTTTATTTTTTTTTGAAAGGCAGATGAATTTTATTAACTAATCACAGAAAACAATTACAGGCAACATGGCAACAGTTAATTCATGTGATAACCACGAATTTTCTCATTTTTGGAACTAGGTATCTGTAAATTTAGTTCCTGATGTTAATAGACAAGTTAAAATAAATAAATAAATTGTTGAGAAAGATAAATAGAAAATAGAAATTAGTGGAATATTCATTTTATTTATAATATAGAAATTTGAATGTAATTTAGAATTGTTGTGCAGTGTCAAGCTCGAAAACAAAAAGAAGCGTAAAAAGCATTATCGGATTTTGGACATTGCACGAAAATAGAGGTAAGAATCATGTATAAGAGTCGCATAAGATATATTTTACTTACAATTAAAAGTTCTAAAAAATTTCGTTTTAAATTGTTTCTTACCGACTTTTTCGAATACAAGAAATAGGAATTATCTTTAATTCCTATAAGTTTTAAATATTTCATTATATGAAATGTTTTACATGAGCTAATTTAAATGAAATGACTTATATGCATTGAATTACATTAAATGATTTATATGAAATGAGTACATGATATGATTTACACAAATTAAATTGCATGCAATGACTTACATGAATTGCATTATCTGAAATGATTTATACGAATTTCATTATATGAAGTGAATTACATGAATTGCATTACACGAGTGATTTTCATGAATTGACTTACAAGAAATGATTTACATGAATTGAATCGCATGACATGATTTACACGAATTGAATTACAAGAAACGGTTTACATGAATTAAATTACATGAAATGATTTATATGATTTGAATTATATGAAGTGTTTTACATGAATTGAGGTTCGTGAAGTGCTTTACATGAATCGAACTATACAAAATGATTTATATGAACTGAATTTCATGAAAAGATTTACATGAAGTGATTTATATGAAATGACTTACGAGTATATGAAGTGATTTTATGAAATTAATGTCTCCCTGATGATCGTGCAAACGAGACAGTGATGATTAGGCTGGGAGACGTCCTAGAACTTCCCCTTTACATGATATGACTGTGGGAGTTACGGTCGAACCCCACAGGTTTACACAGTGAGCACCTGACCAGTGCGAATTGTGAGTGATCGACGATGGCCATTCGTTATAGTGTTTCATAGGATTGGCTAAAGAGTTCCGGATCCCTAGCCTTCCTATACCGGTCCCTTATGGGATATAGTGCGTGCATGAATCTCTGAGAGATTATTTTCTATCGATAAGTGAAACCTGACTGATAATTGATTTAGTGAATGATTTGATTTACGAGACTAGTGCATGATTTGATTGAAAAGTGACAAAATGATACAAGTTTTACAGTATATTTTTTCTGATGCAAGTGCATTTATTCTATTTTAAGGATTTTAAATGAATTGCATTATTGTACTAATCGAAGTTTTTGAAATTATTGCATTATCTCATGATTTTGAAATTGTTACCATATTGTTTACCGAAGTTGCATATTGAAATGGTCTTATAGTATCACCCACATAAATGGCTTATACACTGATTAGTGATTCGAGATTACATCGCATAAATTATAAAATGTTTTATACGGATTATTGATTTGAAATAGCATCACATGAATTATTAGATGTTTTATATTGATTAATGAATTGAAATTGCATTGCATAAAATGTTAAACGTTTTATATCGATTAATCGTTTTATCGTCAACTAAAATTACTCCCTATAGTCGCATCTAGGGACAGGAACACGACAGGTACTCTAAAGTACCTTCCATACTCTACCCGATTACCTAGCCGACTATAATATCATTCTGATGCTATCCCCTAGTGAGCTGCTAAGAAATAAATATTTTTATGCATTTTGATTTTTGTATTTAATATGCCTTTTTCTTAATCAGTAGAATAAGTGATTTTTATTTAACTGCATTTTATATGCGCTTTTATATATGTTTCTTACTGGGCTTTCCCCAAAGCTCACCCCCTTCTCACCATCCCAGATAGCTTACCAAAATACACGAAGTCCGCTGCCTTTAGTTAGTCGAAGAAATCGCCAGAGGTTAGAAGTAGCAAGTGATCAGGTATTTATTAAATGTTTATTTATATTCAGACACGTATTTGCACAGCAGTTGTATTTATAAAATTAAAGCATAAATACGTATCGAAACTTAGTGGGATGTAACTTTTGTGAAGCTTATTATGAACGAAATCGTAGTTTTTATATTATAGTCTGCATTTAATTTATTATCATTAATTGAATTAATGGTATATCGAATTGGTTGAAAAGTAAAGATGGATTGTACCTGCACCGATACCGAATGCAAACCTAGTGTTATCGATTAATTAAAAGAAAAAGATAGTATCGAAAAGAAAAAATTTAATTCGAAATTTATTTAATTTCGATCGTTACAAAAAGTTGTGAAGACCCTGGGAGTACTGCACACCTCCTAACCCCAGCGATCTCCCTCACTCGTATTGTCTGCTTTGGCCCGGGAGTATACTCGCCTCCTAACCCTGAACCTCACGACTTTATCCCAAAGGTCCTGAAGAACTCAGGATAAATCCCCTTGAGCGCGTCCATGTGACTCGAACACTTGACTTCCTCAAATGTCAAGTCACTACTAACCATTAGGTCCTGGGCCAAAGCAAACAATACGAGTGAGTGAGATCGCTGGGGTTAGGAGGCGTGCAGTACTCCCAGGGTCTTCACAAAAAAACGCACGTTTTTTTGTGAGGACCCTGGGAATACTGCGCACCTCATAGACCCAGCAATCTCACTCACTCGTATTGTCCGCTTTGGGATTCTAGAGGTGGCCCCCGTCCATAGACATGGCACTTAGTCCCGCACGGCTTTGTCTTAAGGGCCTTGAAGAACTCAGGTTTAATTCCCTTGAGCGCGTCCGTAGTGACTTGAACCCTTGACTTCCTCAAGATGTCAAGTCAATACTAACCATTAGGCCTCGGACGGGGGCCACCTTTAGAATCCCAAAGCGGACAATATGAGTGAGTGAGATCGCTGGGGCTAGGAGGCGCGCAGTACTCCCAGGGTCCTCACAATTCATCCCAATGGTGAAGCAACCCTATCAAACAGGCAACAACAATCTTTGACCCCAACCTGTCGAAACTCACATTATCAAATAGCCACTCACAGAGACTAAACATCAAACAAATGGTGGGCAGCAAGTCCAGATAAACACAATCAATGATCACATTCAAAGACCATTCCACAACAAAACTGCAATCAGGAAACCCACAAAGAGCCATGACATCTTGAAAAAAACGCAAAATCAAATAAAGTAAACTTCATGAAATTATTGAAAGTGTCATAACGTATTAAGTTTTGAGAAAACCTAATAGCTAGACACAAAGACATGGGAGTCGCCACCAACCATTCTACCTAGGTGTGATTGGTCACCTATTCAAACTAAGGATAAGGCTTGGTCTACGTTCAAAGATACTAGGGTTCGGGAGTACGGTTACGTGTAGGGAAGGATTAGCACCCCTACAACGCCCATCCTAAAATGGTACCAACTAGTTTTAGGTTATCTTTACAATTTGCCTTGTGTTTATATTAATTTCGATATGCTTATATATTGGGAATATTTCTAAGATTTTTCCATCAATTTGGCTCCAATCTTAAAAATCTCCCTCACCTCAAGATGTTCAAGGAGTCTCAATTGACTTTCTTGAACTCCGTCGTCGGATCATTTAAATGATTTATGAAAATCTTATTCTTTCTTACTTTGGCTCTAATTTCAACTCCATATTAGTCTCCATATTTTCTAAGTCTTATTTTACATTATTCCTATCTGTATGTTTCATTTATTTATTTATTTATTTTATTTAGAGAATAAATATGAATCATGGTTTATTAAAGGTTTTCTTTAAAGCATCCCATCAATTTGGCTCAGCTTAAAAGAAATCTTTCCACCTAGAAATTTTCAAGGAGTCCCAATTGACTTTCTCAAAATTTCATCATTGGCATGATTCATGTTTACTCCTTTATCTATCTAATTTTATTTCTTATGATTTTTATTTTAAGATATTTAGTTCATTTATTTACTTACCTAATTTTATTTAAGTTTCTTTTAATTTTAACCTTGATCTAATTTATTTTATTTTATTTATTTGCATTTATTTAATAAACATGAATTATATTTTATTGAAAATTCTTTCAAAAGTATTCCATCAATTTGGCTCAACTTAAGAAAGAATTTCCTCACCTAGAAATATCCAAGGAGTCTCGATTGACTTTCTTGGAATTCATCCTCGGTATAACTCATATTTATTTCTTTATTATCTAATATTATTAATTACTAATCATTTTCAATCTAAGCAATTTCATTCTATTTATTTAATTTTTCATCTAATTTATATTCTCGTATTTATTTTTATTCATCTATATATATTTATATTTTATTCATATTTAGTTTACTAAGAATAAATATGTTTTATAATTTATTGAAAATTCTTTCAAAAGTATTCCATCAATTTGGCTCGACTTAAGGGAGAATCCTCTCACCTAGACATTTTTAAGATGTCTCAATTGACTTTCTCAAATTGTCATCATCGGTATAATTCACATTTATTATTATTATTTTTTTGATAATTAAAATTTCTTATAAATAATTAAATTCCTTGCTCTTCTAATATTTCTAATTTTCCTAATTTTTATAATCGATAAAATATACATCAAGTCAAACAAATTAAATTATACTAATTAAACCATACCAAATAAATCATACATTTCAATATCAATTACACATCATTCGTATCATTTAAATAAACAAAATTAAACTACATAAATTAACCATAGCAATCATATAAATTCACACCCATTAAATCTCATATCATTCAAATTCATTAACAAATTAAATTAAATAGATTAAAATACCCCCAAATCAAAAGACCGTATCAACCTTATTTAAATTATATCATCATATCATTTAAAATCATACCAATTATATTAATTAATTTAAATTACATTAAGTAAGTAAACACCTAATTAATTATTAGCCAAGTTAATTATCAATCTAAAACTATATAATTATTCAGCCCATTACGTAATTAAATATAAATTTAAATACTTATTATCTATCTAATCAAATAAAATTAACAAAGATATCTTTCTTTTTCTTACCTTTTTCTTGCAACTTCTTTTCTCTTGATTTCTTTTCCCCACCCACGTGTTTCACTTTTGCTATTCTTTATTTTCTTTGTACTTCAACGTTTCTGCCTTTGTCTTCTTTTTCTGGTATCACGTGGCCTTCATTCTTTCAGCAGCTGCAAACTTGGTTCACTTATGTTCAGTCCACAGCAACTCTTTGCACCTTCTCTCTAGCTTCCAGCAAAAATTCGGTCAGCTCCTACAATAGCAGCCCCGCGGTTTCATCAACTTCTCTTCTTCAACTATTCAATCGACCCTCACGCAACCAGCCACAAACACCAACCACTGCCTCGGTTCAAGGTTTTGCCCAGCTCTATTTGCACTACTGCAGCCATGGTTCTGCACTTCATATCTTGAAAGGCCAGTCAAATAGCGTGCAACAGTGGTGACGGGAATTATGCGAGCAAACGGTGCAGCAACAGCAGGGGCCACGGTGAAAACTACTACAATGAAGGTAGCAACGATGCGGAGGATGATGTTCGCAGGGGCAATGGCACACAGCAGCTCGTGCAGACGGTGCAGAAGGCAGGGAGGCTCGGTTCTGTGTACGCAAGGGTACGGTTCAAGGTAGGAAACAGCAGCAGTACCGGAGCATGAGGTGGCTATGCTATGGAGATGATGAGGTGATGTGGTGTGGTATGGCTGCAGCAAAAATCTAGTGGTGGTATGATAAGAGGGGCTGCTGGACGTGGGCAGAGGTGAACTTGCTAGCGAAAGGGAACACGTGACAGGTGATGAAACAATGCAACGATGGTGTGGCTTGATGATGGACAGTGACGATGATTGAGATAGAGATCGGCAATGGCAGTTGATGGTGATCTCCCGACCCTCGGTAAGGTTCAAAAAAGGTTTTTTATTGACCAACTTTAGGTTTTTTTTTTCCCCTTTTTTCCTATCTTTTCCTTTCTTCTAGGTCTCTCCCTCTATTCCCCCTCGTGGCCAGCCCCCCATAAAGCTTTCTCCCCTTTCTTTTTTTGCTTTCTTTTTTTTTACCCGTCTCCCCTTTTTTTTTAAACCCTAGTTCCTCTCCTTTTATTTTAGGTAATTCAAAAAAATCAAGAATCCATCTTTTTTTAGGAAATTTTATATTTCAAGAATCGGATATTAAATCCGATATTAATTCTGATTTTTCTTTCCACCAAATCCAAATTAATTTTTCATCTTTTAATCCTATCAAAATTAACTCTGATTTCCTTTTCCCTTTTTTTTAATATTTTTTTCGAAAATAAAAAAAATAAAAAAAAAAAGTCAAAATCAAAATTTCTAAATCTAAAATAAAAAATATATATAAACTAATTAATTAAAAATATTTGAAAAAACCCGGACAAAAATGGTGTCTACAGTTGCCCCTCTTTGTACATTTGCTATGAAATAGTAATTGTGCAAAGACATAGACATCCATTTTTTCCGCATTCATTTTATTATTATTTTTTCTTTTTTTCAATTTTTTTGTTTTGTTCCCCCTTTTTTTTTGTGGATATTTACTTATTCTAAAAGAAATTGGTTTTCATCATGAAAATGCTCCTCCGACCAGGGAGGCTCTGAAACTTTAAAATTCTCATCTCTAAAATGCTCCTTCGACTAGGAAGGCCCTGAAACTTTAAAAATTCTCTCATCTCTTAAATGCTCCTTCGACTAGGAAGGCCCTGAAACTTTAAAAATTTTCTCCTCTTAAAAAAAGCTCCTTCGACTAGGAAGGCCCCGAAACTTTAAATTTCTTATCTCTAAAATGCTCCTTCGACTAGGAAGGCCCTGAAACTTTAAAATTCTCTCATCTCTTAAATGCTCCTTCGACTAGGAAGGCCCTGAAACTTTAAATTCTCATCTCTTAAATGCTCCTTCGACTAGGAAGGCCCTGAAGCTTTAAATTCTCTCATATCTAAAATGCTCCTTCGACTAGGAAGGCCCTGAAACTTTAAAAATTTTTTCCTCTTAAAAAAGCTCATTCGACTAGGAAGGCCCTGAAACTTTAAATTTCTCATCTCCAAAATGCTCCTTCGACTAGGAAGGCCATGAAACTTTAAATTTCTCATCTTCAAAATGCTCCTTCGACTAGGAAGGCCATGAAACTTTAAATTTTCTCATCTGAAAGTGCTCAATTATGCCCGGAGGTCTTGAAGATTGTACCCGGAGGTTTTAATGAATCATGCCCGGAGGTCTTACAGATTGTACCCGGAGGTTTTAGTGAATCATGCCCGGAGGTCTTACAAATTGTACCCGGAGGCTTTAATGAATCATGCCCGGAGGTCTTATAGATTGCACCCGGAGGTTCTAATGAATCATGCCCGGAGGTCTTACAGATTGTACCCGGAGGTTCTGATCTTATCTCATCATTTCAATTCTATCTTCTAAATCATCTTATCATTCCGGTTTCTTCTTTTTGTTATTTTCTATCTAAATATCACATTTTTCCATCTCATCTCATCACATCTTTCAATCTCTTTTTCATTGTCCCATCATATCCATACCTTTTTAATTTCCTTTTTCTTTTCAAAATTTTAACATTTTTGTTTCAAAACTTCATTCCCCCTCTTTTTTTTTTCATCTTATTCCTAATCCTTCTCACATTCTCTGATTTTTTTTTCTCTTTTTTTCTCTTTTAATTTTCCAAATTTTTAGTCATCTAATCTTTCAAAACCCTTTTTTTTTATCTTATTGTCTTAACAAACAAACTCTTTTTTTTTTGTGTGTCAAAATGCATGTAATGGAATGCAATGCCATGCATGTCATGAATGCAATGCAAATGATAAAAAATGCCTTACCAAGTCACATCATCAGCCTATCTTATTCCTTTCTTCAAAAATTTGCCATCCTTCAATCTTCTCTTTGCCTCATCATTCTTCTTTCTTCAAATTTAGCAATCCTAAAATCATTTGCCCCATCACCATCATTCATTCAATCTTCTTCTTGCCCCACAATTCTTCTTTCTTTAAATTTAGCAATCATCACTCGTTCAGTCTTTCCATTGCCTCTTCATCATCATTCATTTAGTGTTCTTCTTGCCCCACAATTCTTATCAAATTAAAACTCATCTATCCAAATCAAAAAAAAAAAAAAAACAAAATCATCCCAAACTATTCACAAGAATACTTCACCACTTCTCATATCTTCACGAAAATTCATGCTCTCGTAACAACCAAAGATTGCCCCAAGAATAGTCTTAAAAACACCATTACCACACTTGGTTTTTTAAAACAAGAACTTGCCCCCATAAAAATCACAAAACTCTCATTTTTCACTCCTTCAAGTTTCTTTTTTGAAAATAGAAAATTGCCCCACATAATAATTTTCAAAGGTACAAACATTTGATATTTATCTCTTAAAAATTGGTGATTACTATTGAGAACAAATAGAATGAGTCACAACTTGGTTTACCTGAATAAACGTGCTGATTTGGTGCATCAAGGATGTTTGGTTATCAAAAAAAGGTTTTATTGATCAATGTCTCTTCATCTTGGCTCACAAATGAAACAAATTCCTTGAAAATCATTATTCCTTTTGTAAAAGTAACTTTCACAGAACACAATCCATTTTAGCATTCTCTTAATTTTTTGATATGTGGACTTTAACAAATGTCAAGGCTAGCTGTGATGGCTCAAATTTCTGGGCAAGGATTCAAATCTCAAATCAAATTCTCAAGGTAATGGTCTTTGAATGTCTCAAAAGGTCTTGACTGAAAGCATCACTCCTCTGGTTTTTCTTCTTCCTTGTTATTGCCTTAACATAGTCACAAACAATGGCCTTGAGTTATTTCAAATTTGCTCTAGACTGCCCTTTCATGGGTTTTCACCCTAGAGCTTCATTTTCTTTTTTTCTTCTTTTTTTTTTCTTTTAATTGACTATTCTATCATGCATTTGAGAATTCAAATTTCATTCCAAATAAAACAATGATGATGGTTTCTCAAAGAAAAGCTTTTCAATACAAGCATCCCTATTTGATCAAAATGGACTTTTAAGCACGTAACATAGGCCAAGGTTTAGGGTTTTCGAAGAATGGATAAATAGGCCCAAAACAAGTGTTTTCAAGGTTTATCGAACCAAGGATCATTTCTTCGATTGTGAACATCTTTTCTTCCCACTCTTCGAAGCATTTTTCTTTTTTTTTTCCAACACTTTATTCTCATTCATTTCTTTTTTCTTCTCTTTTTTTTTCACATCTACGTTTTTCATTTTTTTCCAACTTCTTGCTTTTTCATATTGATTTCCATCTTTACATATCCTTCTTCTCACATTTGCCCCTTAACATAGGGCATCATTTTCTTGCATAAGATCTAACACCAATGCTTCTAAAACTCCTCTGATGTATTTGCCTCTCCAATGTGGAGAGTGATCCTTGGTCAAGGTTCATTTAGAAAGAAATCAATAGGCTCAAAAGGGGTAACAAATGGATGATTTTATTTCAGTAATAGGAATATGAAAGATGGCCATTTGTCATATCAAATATTGACACTTCTATTGAAAACCAATCCTCAAGATGAAAATTTTATTTTGCTTTTGAAATCATTTGAATATCCCTCATGCATGGTTTCACAATCAATTTTTTTCTTTTCTTCTTTTGTTTTTTTTTATTTCCTTTTTTTTTCTTCACTTTTTTTTCACAACTCATACCCAGAATGTATCAACTCAACTTTATGAAGGCCTTATGCAACAATTTTCATTATCATGGTTAAAATAGGAAAAAGGATATCAATCAAATTAAGAATGGCTATTAAAAGATGTTGAGGTTATCAAAAGCTTGGCTCTTTCAATCATTTTGCCCCAAGGTGTAGCAAAGGATGGATCAAGTTATGAGAAAGAATTTTGGCTTGATGTATTTGGGACTCTTAGCTTGGCCTTAACATCTGTCAGATTTCCAAATACAAAGTCCTTGAAAGAATGCTTCGTGAATTGGTCCTTTAAAACAATTCAAAAAGTTTTGCAAATTCATCAATCATTTCATTGCTCATTGTCTTAACAAAGATCATTGACTTCAAAAGTTCACCATGGTAAGCAAAAATGAATGAATTTCAAGTTTGTGTGTCTTTATGGATTCCAAGTTTTCACTGAATCGGCAAATATACTGGAAATTTAATGGTTAGGTCTATTCATTCTCAATAACAACCACCAATGTTTTCAAAATTATTTTATTTCATCTACTTGGAAGAAAAATATGGAAAGCTTTTCAAAACATCTTGATGCAAATCACATCCACAAATTACACATAGGAAATTTGGCTTATGGAGAAGCAAACTTCCATTGTTCAATAAGCTCTTGAGTCAAGGCACCACTGCTGATGAGTTCTTCAACCTTTTCCTTCAATTGCCTGCACTTTTCTGTTGAATGCCCAACTGCCCCCATGTGATATTCACATTTGCTATTTGGTTCATAACTCCTTGCTGCTGGGTTTGGAGCTGTTTTCAAAGGCGTAGGCACTAGATTCTTTATTAGCAAAGGCAATAGTTTAGAAATTGGAATTGGCAACCTCTCCACACCGTTTCTTGGCCTCCTTGGATTGTTTGGTGGGGCGGAGAGTGATTGAGGACAAAAGTTAGGCTGAAAACCATTTTGAGGAATTGACTGGTAAGGATGTGGACAAAAGTGGTGGGTTTCTTGCATGGGGTATGGGTGATATGGGGTATAACTTTCATACTGCTTTTCATTAGTCACAGCTTGAACATCTTGACTTTCGTTATTGAATGTTGCACCTTTCATTGTATTTGCCCATTCGATCTTCCCTCTTTTTATAGCATATTCAATCATCTCACCCGAGAGTACCAAATCTGCAAAGTTTTTGGCGACATTACCAATCATTCTCTCATAGTATGGAGCCCTAAGTGTATTGACAAACAGAATTGTCATCTCTTTCTCTGTAAGGGGAGGCTGAACCTGAGCGGCAATGTCTCGCCATCTCTGAGCATATTCTCTAAAGCTCTCGGTAGCCTTCTTTTCCATATTTTGTAACAATAATCGATCTGGTGCCATATCCTTTGCATGTTGATATTGAACCATAAAGGCCCTCGCAAGATCCTTCCATGAATGGATGCGTCTTCTATCTAATTGGACATACCACCTTGCTGCGGACCCAATAAGGCTATCTTGAAAACAGTGGATTAGCAACTTTTCATTGAGAGTATGCCCTGCCATTTTTCGACAAAACATTGTAATATGGGCTAATGGGCATTTAGTTCCATCATATTTGTCAAAGTTGGGGACTTTGAATTTTGCGGGTAGCACCAAATCAGGAACCAAACTCAATTTCTCCACATCAATGTTTCCATAAATAATGCTCCTTTCGATAACCCTTAGTCTCTCCTCTAACATATCACACATATGATGCATCCCCTTATGAGAGCCTAGTTCAATCGCTTCCCTCCTAAGCTTCTCTTGCTTGATGGGGTCTTCCATTTGGGGTTCCACTCTAACGTTAGTGTCTTCATCAACTCCCTTCCCTTTTGCCAAGCTCATTATCATCTCCGTCATCTTGGCCATTTGTTCCTTAGACTCTTCTTGGGCCCTGACAATCTCCTGTTGCACATTTTCGATTCCATCAATTCGTGCCAATTGCTCATTCTCCATTCTTCTTGTTTTCAAACAAGTATCATGTGGGTGACTGGCAATTTTGATGGCCGAGCTATCTTCTCACCTTTATTACCATAGTCTAAGTCAAGATGCCATGATGTGCACATACAAACCTATGCATGAGATGCATGCTCAATTTATGTATGACCAAAAATATCTAGGTGCAATGTTGAAATTGACATGTCATGCATTGTAAAATCAAATAGATGCACGTCATAATGAA
This sequence comes from Heritiera littoralis, assembly GCA_031772115.1. Taxonomy (NCBI): domain Eukaryota; kingdom Viridiplantae; phylum Streptophyta; class Magnoliopsida; order Malvales; family Malvaceae; genus Heritiera; species Heritiera littoralis. Next base: position 2,514,885 of record JAPDPK010000003.1, read on the forward strand.
CCATTTTGTCTCCTAATTTATTTTTTATATTTTTTTGAAAAGGAATATTCCTTTGTGTGTCCTAGCCATAGGTTATTTCTACACATTAAGTTGGCAAGGCTTTGTCTAAAGTTGGGCCTCTTAAGTTTTATTACATGCTGGGCTTTGGATAATTCAACCTTCTAAAAGTTCCCATATTGCTCCTCACTGTCGTCCACATGGACTAGTAAGGCACCCCATCCTCGCCCATCATAGGCTACAAACAGAAAGGTTCAATTTGAGTGGGAGTATTTCGCTAGCCATTGCGGAGGTATTACCTCACGAGAGCGTAAGTACTCTACTCCCTCCTAAGAAAGGGTAACGCCCGGGAAGAGGGCTGATGTATGCAAATGTGCGTGAAGTGTGTGTTGAAGGAACAATGTTTTTATTTAATGTTTATTTTCTACTAAGATCTCTTAAGCAAATTCTAAGACAACCTAAAACTAAGTATTGGCCTGACTATCTTAAGTCCCCAGTGGAGTCGCCAAACTGTCATAACGTATTAAGTTTTGAGAAAACCTAATAGCTAGACACAAAGACATGGGAGTCGCCACCAACCATTCTACCTAGGTGTGATTGGTCACCTATTCAAACTAAGGATAAGGCTTGGTCTACGTTCAAAGATACTAGGGTTCGGGAGTACGGTTACGTGTAGGGAAGGATTAGCACCCCTACAACGCCCATCCTAAAATGGTACCAACTAGTTTTAGGTTATCTTTACAATTTGCCTTGTGTTTATATTAATTTCGATATGCTTATATATTGGGAATATTTCTAAGATTTTTCCATCAATTTGGCTCCAATCTTAAAAATCTCCCTCACCTCAAGATGTTCAAGGAGTCTCAATTGACTTTCTTGAACTCCGTCGTCGGATCATTTAAATGATTTATGAAAATCTTATTCTTTCTTACTTTGGCTCTAATTTCAACTCCATATTAGTCTCCATATTTTCTAAGTCTTATTTTACATTATTCCTATCTGTATGTTTCATTTATTTATTTATTTATTTTATTTAGAGAATAAATATGAATCATGGTTTATTAAAGGTTTTCTTTAAAGCATCCCATCAATTTGGCTCAGCTTAAAAGAAATCTTTCCACCTAGAAATTTTCAAGGAGTCCCAATTGACTTTCTCAAAATTTCATCATTGGCATGATTCATGTTTACTCCTTTATCTATCTAATTTTATTTCTTATGATTTTTATTTTAAGATATTTAGTTCATTTATTTACTTACCTAATTTTATTTAAGTTTCTTTTAATTTTAACCTTGATCTAATTTATTTTATTTTATTTATTTGCATTTATTTAATAAACATGAATTATATTTTATTGAAAATTCTTTCAAAAGTATTCCATCAATTTGGCTCAACTTAAGAAAGAATTTCCTCACCTAGAAATATCCAAGGAGTCTCGATTGACTTTCTTGGAATTCATCCTCGGTATAACTCATATTTATTTCTTTATTATCTAATATTATTAATTACTAATCATTTTCAATCTAAGCAATTTCATTCTATTTATTTAATTTTTCATCTAATTTATATTCTCGTATTTATTTTTATTCATCTATATATATTTATATTTTATTCATATTTAGTTTACTAAGAATAAATATGTTTTATAATTTATTGAAAATTCTTTCAAAAGTGTTCCATCAATTTGGCTCGACTTAAGGGAGAATCCTCTCACCTAGACATTTTTAAGATGTCTCAATTGACTTTCTCAAATTGTCATCATCGGTATAATTCACATTTATTATTATTATTTTTTTGATAATTAAAATTTCTTATAAATAATTAAATTCCTTGCTCTTCTAATATTTCTAATTTTCCTAATTTTTATAATCGATAAAATATACATCAAGTCAAACAAATTAAATTATACTAATTAAACCATACCAAATAAATCATACATTTCAATATCAATTACACATCATTCGTATCATTTAAATAAACAAAATTAAACTACATAAATTAACCATAGCAATCATATAAATTCACACCCATTAAATCTCATATCATTCAAATTCATTAACAAATTAAATTAAATAGATTAAAATACCCCCAAATCAAAAGACCGTATCAACCTTATTTAAATTATATCATCATATCATTTAAAATCATACCAATTATATTAATTAATTTAAATTACATTAAGTAAGTAAACACCTAATTAATTATTAGCCAAGTTAATTATCAATCTAAAACTATATAATTATTCAGCCCATTACGTAATTAAATATAAATTTAAATACTTATTATCTATCTAATCAAATAAAATTAACAAAGATATCTTTCTTTTTCTTACCTTTTTCTTGCAACTTCTTTTCTCTTGATTTCTTTTCCCCACCCACGTGTTTCACTTTTGCTATTCTTTATTTTCTTTGTACTTCAACGTTTCTGCCTTTGTCTTCTTTTTCTGGTATCACGTGGCCTTCATTCTTTCAGCAGCTGCAAACTTGGTTCACTTATGTTCAGTCCACAGCAACTCTTTGCACCTTCTCTCTAGCTTCCAGCAAAAATTCGGTCAGCTCCTACAACAGCAGCCCCGCGGTTTCATCAACTTCTCTTCTTCAACTATTCAATCGACCCTCACGCAACCAGCCACAAACACCAACCACTGCCTCGGTTCAAGGTTTTGCCCAGCTCTATTTGCACTACTGCAGCCATGGTTCTGCACTTCATATCTTGAAAGGCCAGTCAAATAGCGTGCAACAGTGGTGACGGGAATTATGCGAGCAAACGGTGCAGCAACAGCAGGGGCCACGGTGAAAACTACTGCAATGAAGGTAGCAACGATGCGGAGGATGATGTTCGCAGGGGCAATGGCACACAGCAGCTCGTGCAGACGGTGCAGAAGGCAGGGAGGCTCGGTTCTGTGTACGCAAGGGTACGGTTTAAGGTAGGAAACAGCAGCAGTACCGGAGCATGAGGTGGCTATGCTATGGAGATGATGAGGTGATGTGGTGTGGTATGGCTGCAGCAAAAATCTAGTGGTGGTATGATAAGAGGGGCTGCTGGACGTGGGCAGAGGTGAACTTGCTGGCGAAAGGGAACACGTGACAGGTGATGAAACAATGCAACGATGGTGTGGCTTGATGATGGACAGTGACGATGATGGAGACAGAGATCGGCAATGGCAGTTGATGGTGATCTCCCGACCCTCGGTAAGGTTCAAAAAAGGTTTTTTATTGACCAACTTTAGGTTTTTTTTTCCCCTTTTTTCCTATCTTTTCCTTTCTTCTAGGTCTCTCCCTCTATTCCCCCTCGTGGCCAGCCCCCCATAAAGCTTTCTCCCCTTTCTTTTTTTGCTTTCTTTTTTTTTACCCGTCTCCCCTTTTTTTTAAACCCTAGTTCCTCTCCTTTTATTTTAGGTAATTCAAAAAAATCAAGAATCCATCTTTTTTTAGGAAATTTTATATTTCAAGAATCGGATATTAAATCCGATATTAATTCTGATTTTTCTTTCCACCTGTAGACACCTTATTTTGTCCGGGGTCTTAATTTGTATAAATAATTAATTGGGGTGGGTGACATTTGTATTTTAATATTTTTTTTTTAATAATTGGGAATTTGGCTAGAATTAAATTAGAGTTTTTAGATTTAGAATTAATATTAATTAGGAAATTAATATTAAAATAGGATTTAGGAATTAAAAAAAAAAGGAAAAGAAAAGAGAGAGAAAAGATAAAAAGAAATAAAAATAAAATTAATTTTAGGATTAGATAATTAGGATAATTAGATTTTTTAGGATAATTATTTAGATTAATAGAGTTAGATTAGGATTAACATAAGAATGAAATAGATAAAATATAAGATAATTATGAGAATAAGTATAGTTGTATTAGGATTCTAATAAGTTTTTGGACTATAAAAAGGGGATTAAGTCTCATAAATAAGGGGAGGAAGAAGCAGTTACAATTCGGGATCCTTGCATTGCAATACCCAACCAACATCATCATCTTCGCTTGCTGCATCGACGACCACCATTATCATCTGCTCCATCGCCTCATATTGCCGCGTCATCATCACCCTAACCTCCATCGTGACTCGTTGCTGACACTACCTCTGTCGCATCCGCATAGCTCTGCCGCGTCCCTGTTCAATATCTCGCGTTATCGTCGCATCATTCCTGCCCGGCCCTGCACTGCTCATCGTTACCAACCCCTTCTACTATCGCGTCTGCCTTGCTCTGTTGCTATTGCTGGCTTCTTGCTGTGTTTGGATCTGCTCCTCACTTGTTCATCACCATTGCTCGTATCTGATGCATGCCATTTAGCCCATCATCTGCAGCCATAATTAATTGTTGCGGCTACAACAGGAGAAGTCCAGCTTCCTCAGGTTCTTTTAATGTTTAACTAATTGATATTTTGTAAAATTAATTTAACAGGTCTGTAACATGGTTAGATGATTAATTCATAAATGTTTGCATGATAATTTAATTTGATTAACTGTATATTGCATGACATAATAATTTAAGTCGTATGAAATAATTTAATTTGATATTATATGAAGCAATTGCATGATAATATTTAACTTGATAATTTGCTTGATAATATTTAATTTGATAATTTAATTTGTATGATCAAACTGTATGATGTGTTTTGCATGGATAATTTGATGTGATTTAATGACTTGCATGATTTATACAATTGCTATAATACAATTAGGATTAGTGTTTAGGTTCTGAGAATAAAAATTAGTAATTTAATTTGTAAACATAATTCAAATTAGGATGGAATAAATGAAAGGATAAATAAAATTGAGTTAGATAAGATATGAATAAAGATAAGATAGAATAAAATTAAATAAAATACTAAAGATGAATATGGATTACGCCGAGGATGAAACTCCAAGAAAGTCAATTGGTACTCCTTGGAATTTCTAGGTGAGAGGGTTCTTCTTGGGTTGAGCCAGATTGATGGAATACTTGAGAAGAATTTTCAAGAAAACATAGTCCATGTTCATTTTAAAATATAATGATGATAAAAAATAATAATAATAATAATAATAATAAAGAATATAAAATAACATGATGATAGGGTAATAGAATAATACTATGCTTTAAATAAAGGAATTAAGTATGACATATGCCGATGATGAAATTCCAAGAAAGTCAATTGGTACTCCTTGGAATTTCTAGGTGAGGGGATTCTTCTTGGGTTGAGCCAGATTGATGGGATACTTAAGAAGAATTGTCAATAACCCATATGTCATGTTTAAAAATATAAAATAATAGAATTAAAACAATACAATAAGAAGAATAAGATTAGAAAATATTTAAAGATAAGAATTCCATAATATACTCGATCAATCCGACGATGAAGTTCAAGAAAGTCGATTGGTACTCCTTGAACATCTTGAGGTGAGGAGAGTTTCTAAGATTTGAGCCAGATTGATGGAATAGTCTTAGAAACTTTCCCAATATTTAATTATCAAAACTAATACAAACATAAAGGCAAATTTAGACTAAACTTAGAACTAAGTGGTACCATTTTAGAATGGGCGTCGTGGGGGTGCTAATCCTTCCCCACACGTAACCGTACTCCCGAACCCTAGATTCTTTGAACGTAGACCATGCCTTATCCTTAGACAAGAATAGGTGACCAATCACACCTTAGGTTTGAATGGTTGGTGGCGACTCCTTGATATTAAAGTCTAGCGGTTAGGTTCACGGACCTAGACGTTATGACAGATTGGCGACTCCACTGGGGAATTTAGAGAGTTAGGCCAAAGATTAGTTTGAAGATTAGTCTAAGTTTGCCTAGAAGTATTTGGAAAATGTATAATAAAATGTTAATTCATTCCTTCAACACACACATCACTTGCATTTGCATAAGCCCTCAACCCGGGCCTTTTCCTTTTTTAGGAGGGAGTAAAGTAACTACGCTTTCGTGAGGTGATAACCTCCACATAGGCTAGCGAAATACTCCCACTCAGATTGAACCTTTCCGTTTGTAACCTATAATGGGTGAGGATTGGGTGCCTTACTAGTCCTGTATGGATGATAGTGAGGAACAATTTGGGAACCTTTAGAACCTTGAATTATCCAAACCCAGCATGTAGTGAAACATAAGGCTTAGCCTTAAGGTAGAACCATACTGGATTGAAGTGTAGACTCAAACCTAAGATAGGACACATAAAGGAATAAGTTTTACTTCCTCCTTTTTACATTATTTTGACAAAAAAAAGAAAATTCAAAAAAATATAGTTTTTCTTTCATCCATTTTAAAAAAAAAAAAGAAAGAGTTTGTTTGTATCATTGAGTCATGCATAGTTGTGTTTGATTTTGCATCACATACCATATCATTCATGTAAATTTGCACCTGTCTTATCATGAGAATGAACACACTTTTGAGAGATTGTTAAACCTAAGTGCATTCCATGTGCATTCATTTTTGTGCATAAACATACCATCACATTGAAAATAATTTCAACTAAATTGTGGCACAAGGTATCAAAATTGCATCCTCTAGACGATCTGCCCTCCACAGATATCATACAAGGTATCAAGCACGCATAATGGAAGAGGATCAAAATAGTAGGATAGAGAAGCTGGAAAAGGAAAGTACAGAGATAAGGGGGCAATTGAATGAAATTACCCAGTTGCTAAAAGCCATGATTAAAGGAAAGGAGAAGATGGGTAATCAAGAGGAGTCTATCCAAGAGGCTCAACAAAGCATGCGAGACAACCCCATCTTTGAAGGAAGTACTGTCAAAGCTACAACACCTCTACAGATACAGTCCAAAACCCAGTGGAGGTGCCAAATTTAGATGATCCCATAGAGTTAGAAAAGTTGAAGCATAAAGAAGAATATAGTGGTACCAAAGCTCAGCTGAGCTTGATAGAGGAAAGACTAAGTGCCATGGAAGGAGTTGACTATTTTGGACCCATTGATGCTGAAAAGTTGTGTTTAGTACCGGGTGTTGTCCTTCCATCAAAATTCAAGGTGCCCGAATTTGAAAAATTCAATGGAACATCGTGCCCAAAAGATCATCTCACCATGTACTGTAGGAAGATGGCGGCATATGCATGGGATGACAAGCTATTAATTCATGTTTTTCAAGATAGTTTGACTGGGTCAGCCACTAAGTGGTACAACCAATTGGAAAGGAGCAAAGTTTCTTCTTGGTCTGAGTTGGCGAGAGCTTTTATAGCTCAATACAAACATGTGTCTGATATAGCTCCTGACCGCTTATCTCTCCAAGGTATGGAAATGAAAAAAGATGAGAGCTTCAAAGAATATGCCCAACGATGGAGAGACGTGGCATCACTAGTTCAACCTTCTTTGACTGAGAAGGAAATTACCATGTTCTTTTTGAATACTCTCAAGGCTCCTTACTATGAGCGTATGCTTAGCAGTGTGACCAAGAATTTTGCAGACATGGTGTTGACAGGCGAAGCTATTGAAAATGCCTTTAAGAGTGGTAAGATTGAAGCATCTATGAATGATAGCAAGAGGAATGGGTTTTCAAAGAAGAAGGAAGAAGATGCACAAGCTGTCTCCAATAACTCACGTCGCTCCTATACCTCTTATTCACCTTCAGTGAATTACACTTATTCTCAACCCCACCCACAAACTTATCATCAGAATGCTTACCAACCCATTTCCCATTCACAAGACCACACTTTTTCACCTAATGACCAAAAGAATACTCGAGCTAGCCGAAATGTCACAATAGACCCTATACCAATGACATACACAGAGTTGTTCCCACAGTTGGTAAGGGGTCACCTTATTGCCCCTGTTTATGTAGAGCCCTTGAAGCCTCCCTACCCAAAGTGGTATGATCCTAACGCAAAGTGTGCTTATCATAATGACAATGTTGGTTACTCTATTGAGAATTGTATGGGCTTGAAGAGGAAAGTCCAAGCACTTGTCAATGCTGGAATTTTGAGTTTTGGGGCAAAGAATGACCTAAATGTGAATGAGAATCCTCTGCCAGATCACACAAAGGGTAGCGGTTAATGCTATGGAAGAAAGTGGATGATATTGATTGATTCACTTAATTTGAAGATAATGGTTGTTTCTTTGTTTCTAATTTCATCTTAGGACGTTTCAATTTCTTAGGTAATATAGGAGTGCCTAAGCCCACAAGGCACTGAGAATTCTTTTATGTATTGGGCCAACTTTCATTTATTATCATTTTCAATAAAGGATTAGTGTGATACATATTTCTTAATTCCTCATTCCAATCTTGTCCTTTTATGCAAAACACCAATACCAATATTCTCTACACTGTTACCAAGCTTAAAAGTATCCAAATAATGAACATGATAATGATGATGGCAATGAGTGTAAAATTCAATTCTGAAAGAACCACTTTGTTTGGTTGGATGGATTTCCAGTTTGCCAAGATTGTTCAAGCAAGAAGAGAATAGAAGATATTTGTCTAAAATCTTGACCTATAAAATGTTACGAGTAAAGGTGAATCTCTACATGAAATTCTAATGAGTTTGTCTTTATTTAATAGATGACCTTTAATGTGAGTACTTGTATTGAGATGAGAAATGGCCTTCTTTCACTACCTTTCAGCGTGAGAAAAATTATCCATTGATTACCCTTTTTGAGCATATTATATTCTTTTTGATATAACCCACCAAGAATCACCCTCCACATTGGGGGGCAAAGAGAATAGAAGATGAAAGATCAGTGGGTTAAAGTAAAAATCTAAAAAAAAAAACCCTTTTGTGAAAAAAAAGAACAAAAAAGAAAAAGAGAATGAAGAAGGAAAGAGGGTTTGAATCAAGAAAGTGAAAACCCTAGTCACATTTGAATAAAAAAGGGAGAGAGAAAGCAAATTAGAATGAGGCAAAAGTCAAAATGCCTAAATGATTCATGAAAAATGATTCTTGGTTTGATGAACCCTGAAACACTTATTTTGGGCCTATATTATCCTTTCTTTCATGAACCCTCACCTGAGCCTACATTACGTGCCTTAAAAGTCCATTTTGATCAAATATGAGTACTCCTATTGAAGAATCATGTGTTGAATAAAGGCATACTTACACTATGAGATGATGATCCTTTGGATGGAATTAGGACAAGCAAATCAAGATAAGCAAAAAGATTTCGTCTAGATGGAAGAAGTGGGATTCCAAAGACTCTCTTGGATCCATGTGAGCATTAAATTGGGTGAAGAAATATATGATGTTGAGGCATGAATCAGAATGGAGAACAGATAAGAGAAGTTTCATCAAAGACAATGAAGTTGAAAATGAAGAGAAATGAATAAAAAAGAAAGAAAGAAATGAAAATGAAAAAAAAAAAGAAAAAAAAAGAAGAAAAAAAAGGGAAAAAATGAAAGGAGGATTCAAATTGAAAACCCAAAAAGGGCGGTTTGGATCAATGGAGTGCATCTAAGTTGAAAACCTGAAAAGGCGGCTTAGATACCAAAAAAATGGATGTCAATGATACTAAGACAAGAGGATATTTTGATGAACTCAACATGATCAGACAAGATGGACTTTTGAAAGGAATTTTGTATTCATTGATCAAAATTGTTTGAATAGTTATTATTTGGATACTATTACCTAATCCTAAAAATTCTCACTTTTCATTCAAGCCTACTTTCCTTTTAAGCCTGACAATTTCTTGTTAAATCTTTTCAGATAATAAATAATACCATTCCTTTCATTTTCACCTAATATTTCTTTACCTTGAGGGATTGAGAAATTGTATTGCATTGATTTTGAAATTGGAATGATAATGAATGTTTGCTTGGCAAAATATGTGAAAGACTCCTATATTATTTAGGAGAATGAAAGAAAAGGAAGCTTGTGGAAATTGGAAATCAAGAAAAACCAATGAATAAGAAAGAATGGATGATGAGGTCTCAGTAAAGATTTTAATGAGCAAATGAGTGACTAGATAGAGAGGAAAGTAAAAAGAAGAATCAAGGGAGAAGATAAGATAAAGAGGGCATGAAGGCAAGAGTTTCATTGGGCAAGAAAAACGGAACGGAAGAAGGAAAATGAGGAAAGAAATAAGAAATAGAAGGACAAGAGGACAGATGAAAGAGAAGAATGCATGAGATGGATTGATAAAGAATAACCTTGTTGTTGCCACAATTGAGCTTGAAATGTTTTTCGAAAAAACATTGCATGGATAAAGTAGATTGCATCATAGAGATAAAATTTGATTGCATCAATAACATTGCATGGATAGACTAGATTGCATGAATGATGTTGCTTGAATAAGATAGCTTACATGAATGACATTGCATGGATAGAACAGGTTGCAATTGCATAGATAAGATAAATTTCCCAAGATTTCAAATTTTAACAAGACACGAAATTTTAGAGGGGTTTCCTAAAATTTCAAAAATTAGACAAGATAGAAGTCTTGGAGAAGTTTCCCAAGATTTCAAATTTTGGACAAGAAAAAGAATTTTAGAAGGGTTTCCTAAAATTCAAAATTTGACAAGAAAATAAGTTTTGGAGGGGTTTCCCAAAATTTCAAAAAAGAGAAGAAAAAGAATTTTAGAGGGGTTTCCTAAAATTCAAAATTTGACAAGAAAATAAGTTTTGGAGGGGTTTCCCAAAATTTCAAAAAAAAGAGGACAAGAAAAAGAATTTTGGAGGGGTTTCCTAAAATTCAAAATTTGACAAGAAAAGAAGTTTTGGAGGGGTTTCCCAAAATTTCAAAAAAGAGAAGAAAAAGAATTTTAGAGGGGTTTCCTAAGATTCAAAATTTGACAAGAAAAGAGATTTTAGAGGGATTTCCTAAAATTTCAAAAATTGGACAAGAATAGAAGTTTTGGAGGGGTTTCCCAAAATTTCAAAATTGGATAAGAAAAGGAATTTTAGAGGGGTTTCCTAAGATTCCAAAATTTTTTTTTTTGACAAGAAAAATTTTAGAGGGGTTTCCTAAAATTTTTTTTTTAAAAAAAAAATCAGCTTTTTTTTGACAAGATTTTAAAGTTTGACTGCCTACCTATTTAGGAGGAGCTTTTGGACAAGATTTAAAGTTTGACTGCCTGCCTGTTTAGGAGGAGCTTTTGGACAAGATTTTAAAGTTTGACTGCCTGCCTGTTTAGGGGGAGCTTTTTAGACAAGATTTTAAAGTTTGACTGCCTTTCTGTTTAGAGGGAGCCTTTTTGAAAAAATAAAAAAAGAAAAAAAAAGGAGAAGTCAGACAAAATAGGTGTCTATGTCTTTGTGCAATTACTGTTTCACAGCAAATGCACAAAGAGGGGCAGCTGTAGACACCTTATTTTGTCCGGGGTCTTAATTTGTATAAATAATTAATTGGGGTGGGTGACATTTGTATTTTAATATTTTTTTTTTAATAATTGGGAATTTGGCTAGAATTAAATTAGAGTTTTTAGATTTAGAATTAATATTAATTAGGAAATTAATATTAAAATAGGATTTAGGAATTAAAAAAAAAAGGAAAAGAAAAGAGAGAGAAAAGATAAAAAGAAATAAAAATAAAATTAATTTTAGGATTAGATAATTAGGATAATTAGATTTTTTAGGATAATTATTTAGATTAATAGAGTTAGATTAGGATTAACATAAGAATGAAATAGATAAAATATAAGATAATTATGAGAATAAGTATAGTTGTATTAGGATTCTAATAAGTTTTTGGACTATAAAAAGGGGATTAAGTCTCATAAATAAGGGGAGGAAGAAGCAGTTACAATTCGAGATCCTTGCATTGCAATACCCAACCAACATCATCATCTTCGCTTGCTGCATCGACGACCACCATTATCATCTGCTCCATCGCCTCATATAGCTGCGTCATCATCACCCTAACCTCCATCGTGACTCGTTGCTGACACTACCTCTGTCGCATCCGCATAGCTCTGCCGCGTCCCTGTTCAATATCTCGCGCTATCGTCGCATCATTCCTGCCCGGCCCTGCACTGCTCATCGTTACCAACCCCTTCTACTATCGCGTCTGCCTTGCTCTGTTGCTATTGCTGGCTTCTTGCTGTGTTTGGATCTGCTCCTCACTTGTTCATCACCATTGCTCGTATCTGATGCATGCCATTTAGCCCATCATCTGCAGCCATAATTAATTGTTGCGGCTACAACAGGAGAAGTCCAGCTTCCTCAGGTTCTTTTAATGTTTAACTAATTGATATTTTGTAAAATTAATTTAACAGGTCTGTAACATGGTTAGATGATTAATTCATAAATGTTTGCATGATAATTTAATTTGATTAACTGTATATTGCATGACATAATAATTTAAGTCGTATGAAATAATTTAATTTGATATTATATGAAGCAATTGCATGATAATATTTAACTTGATAATTTGCTTGATAATATTTAATTTGATAATTTAATTTGTATGATCAAACTGTATGATGTGTTTTGCATGGATAATTTGATGTGATTTAATGACTTGCATGATTTATACAATTGCTATAATACAATTAGGATTAGTGTTTAGGTTCTGAGAATAAAAATTAGTAATTTAATTTGTAAACATAATTCAAATTAGGATGGAATAAATGAAAGGATAAATAAAATTGAGTTAGATAAGATATGAATAAAGATAAGATAGAATAAAATTAAATAAAATACTAAAGATGAATATGGATTACGCCGAGGATGAAACTCCAAGAAAGTCAATTGGTACTCCTTGGAATTTCTAGGTGAGAGGGTTCTTCTTGGGTTGAGCCAGATTGATGGAATACTTGAGAAGAATTTTCAAGAAAACATAGTCCATGTTCATTTTAAAATATAATGATGATAAAAAATAATAATAATAATAATAATAATAAAGAATATAAAATAACATGATGATAGGGTAATAGAATAATACTATGCTTTAAATAAAGGAATTAAGTATGACATATGCCGATGATGAAATTCCAAGAAAGTCAATTGGTACTCCTTGGAATTTCTAGGTGAGGGGATTCTTCTTGGGTTGAGCCAGATTGATGGGATACTTAAGAAGAATTGTCAATAACCCATATGTCATGTTTAAAAATATAAAATAATAGAATTAAAACAATACAATAAGAAGAATAAGATTAGAAAATATTTAAAGATAAGAATTCCATAATATACTCGATCAATCCGACGATGAAGTTCAAGAAAGTCGATTGGTACTCCTTGAACATCTTGAGGTGAGGAGAGTTTCTAAGATTTGAGCCAGATTGATGGAATAGTCTTAGAAACTTTCCCAATATTTAATTATCAAAACTAATACAAACATAAAGGCAAATTTAGACTAAACTTAGAACTAAGTGGTACCATTTTAGAATGGGCGTCGTGGGGGTGCTAATCCTTCCCCACACGTAACCGTACTCCCGAACCCTAGATTCTTTGAACGTAGACCATGCCTTATCCTTAGACAAGAATAGGTGACCAATCACACCTTAGGTTTGAATGGTTGGTGGCGACTCCTTGATATTAAAGTCTAGCGGTTAGGTTCACGGACCTAGACGTTATGACACCACCAAATCCAAATTAATTTTTCATCTTTTAATCCTATCAAAATTAACTCTGATTTCCTTTTCCCTTTTTTTTAATATTTTTTTCGAAAATAAAAAAAAATAAAAAAAAAGTCAAAATCAAAATTTCTAAATCTAAAATAAAAAATATATATAAACTAATTAATTAAAAATATTTGAAAAAACCCGGACAAAAATGGTGTCTACAGAAAGCTTCGGTGAAACTAAAACTACAGAGAGGGTGAAACTAAAACTACAGAGAGGATGGAGAGGAGAAAAATGCAAATGAAAAAATAAACTCAGAAAAAAATTACAAAATAAAATAGAAATAAAAATAGAAATCAGGAGTTTGATTCAATCAAGCAAACAAATCCTGTTTATAGACTCACCATAAACAAGAGAATGGAAAGAGATTATAAAACCCAAAGAGCAAGATTCAAAAAAATCCAATAGAAAACCATATAAAAAAATAAGGCTTAATAGCCAAATATGGCTCCAACGTTTAGAGTAAAGTGGAATTAAGGCCTCAACGTTCAATTGCATGGAAAAGGCCATAAAGTTTTATTTTCAGCAAATAAAACCTAAACGTTAAAAAATATCAGAATTATGTATATAGCCGTTAAATCACTGTTATGTCCGCTTGTTTTGCCCACGTGGCATGCCATGTGTCATGCTGATGTGGATAATAATGCCACGTGTCATGCTGACATGGCATAATATTGTCACGTGTCATGCTGACGTGGATACAAGTTAAAATTTTTTTCAAGGTTTAATATCCAAATACATCCTCAATGTTTATAAATATATGCAATTAAGCCCTCAACGTATAATTTCATGGAAATAAGGACACGAAGTTTCATTTTTAGCATGTTAAATCTAAAAATTATAAAATAATAGAATTAAGGATATAGTCGTTAAATAGCTGTGATGTCCGTTTTTCTTGTCCAAGTGGCATGCCACTTCAACGTTGACATGGATTATAATGCCAGGTGGACCAGTGACGTAGCATAATATTGCCACGTGTCATGCTGACATGGATATAAGTTAAATTATCTCTTTTTTTTTTCAAAATTTCATTTTTTTTCAAAATAAACATTTTTTAAAAGTTCATTTCTTTTCAAATTTACATTTTTCATAATTTCATTTTTTTAATTAAATATTTTTTAAAAATTACATTTTTTTTCATAACTTCATTTTTTAAAATTACATTTTTTTCATAATTTCATTTTTTTAAAATTAAATTTTTATCATTTCATTTTTTAATAATTACATTTTTTTCATCATTTCATTTTTTCGATTGTACAATACCAAAATTAGTACAAAAAATGCATGTGGTATGATTCTTTTCTTTATTTTTTTCTACTATACTAATTCTTTCTTTCTCGTCGTTTCAGTATTCAACCAAAAATACTGAAACGACGAGAAAGAAAGAATTAGTATAGTAGAAAAAAATAAAGAAAAGAATCATACCACATGCATTTTTGTACTAATTTTGGTATTGTACAGCAGAAAAAAATGAAATGATGAAAAAATGTAATTCTTAAAAAATAAAATGATGAAAAAAATGTAATTTAAAAAAAATGAAATTATGAAAAAAAATGTAATTTTAAAAAATGAAGCTATGAAAAAAATGTAATTTTTAAAAAATATGTAATTAAAAAAATGAAATTATGAAAAATGTAAATTTGAAAAGAAATGAACTTTTAAAAAATGTTTATTTTGAAAAAAAATGAAATTTTGAAAAAAAAAATTTAACTTATATTTACGTCAACATGACACGTGGCAATATTATACTACGTCACTGGTCCACCTATCATTATAATCCATGTCAACGTTGAGGTGGCATGCCACATGGGCAAGAAAAACGGACATCACAGCTATTTAATTGCTATATCCTTAATTCTATTATTTTATAACTTTTAGGTTTAACATGCTAAAAATGAAACTTAGTGTCCTTATTTCCATGAAATTATATGTTGAGAGCTTAATTGCATATTTTTATAAACGTTAGAGATGTATTTGGATATTAAACCTTGAAAAAAAAAAAGCAAATTTAACTTATATCCACGTCAGCATGACACGTGGCATTACTATCCACGTCAGCATAACACGTGACATGCCACGTGGGCAAAACAAATGGACATAATAGTGATTTAACGGCTATATACATAATTCTGATATTTTTTAACGTTTAGGTTTTATTTGCTGAAAATAAAACTTTATAACCTTATTTCCACGCAATTGAACGTTGAGGCCTGAATTTCACTTTACCCTAAACATTGGAGCCATATTTAGCTATTAAGCCAAAAAATAACAACAAACTGAAGAACAATAGATTTAAGCAAACCCACAACAACCACAAGTCTTATTTCTCACCTAGTGAAGAAATCACAATCGAAATAAAAAAAAATCTAAAATCGATTTCTGTTTAGAGGTATTTTTTGAGATTTCTAGGTCTAAAACTAGAGATTTGGTTAGCTTAAGAATGGGTGAGAACATAGTAAAAAAAAAAAACTTTGACAGGCCAAAAAGTGATCTTTTTGAAGTTGTGAAATCGAAATTACTTTTATTAATCTAGAAATATTAAGAGAGATTTGAAGGAAATGGGTTAGGAAAAGAGAAAGAGGGAGAAAATAGCTAATTTTTTAGTATTTTTGAAAAATTTCTGGATTAGGGGATGATGGATGGAGGAGGAGAACAGTACTGGTCTTATTAGGATGAACGGGATGAATGGAGAAGAAAGAGAGATAGGTTTTGAGAGAAAATGTTTTTTTTTTTTAACTAGAAAAAATATGATTAAAAAAATTATTTTTATAGTAAAAAAGAAAAATAAGTAAATGGACTAAAATCAATTAATTTTTTTTAACCATTGAACTATTGCCACGTGTCTTGCCTTCAACGCCGATAATAACTTAACGGCGCATATAACTTATACTCGTTAAAGAGTCTTGTATTGAATAAATTCGAAAACGTTTAATCCTTAATTAAGCAAATTTAAAGATCATATCCTTAATTGAGAAATACCTAAAACATTAGAACCTAAATTGAACATTTAGCCTATTTAAAATCAAATGCTATAACCCATCAATTTTTAAGCTTATTAAAATTAAAGGCTACTAACTTACCAGCTCTTGGGCTTAATAAAAAGCAAAAGTTAGAACCTATCAGTTCTTGCACTTAATGAAAAGCAAATGCTATAATCCATCGATTCTTAGACTTATTAAAAATCAAAGGCTAACCTATCAATTCTTTGGCTTAATGAAGAAAACTTCTAAATCCACTTCATTTTTTACTCTATTTACCCCACTACTAAATACACTACATTCATTTATAATAAAAATACTTTTTATACACTTAAAATTTATGTAAATATTAAAAAATAACCTTCAGCTTTGTTTGCATTCTTCTCCCTGATTCTTCATCTTCTGATCAAACAAACAGCCCCAGCACCTTCCTTTGATTATCTTCATCGCACCGTTAATCACCAAAATAACCTTTACCTGTCCGACCCTGCATTAACCCAAATCGACAACCACCTTTCCTTGCCCATTCTCTTTCTCCAACTTCATCCCTATCGTTCTTGCACCTCTGTTCTGTGTTGTATCACCATCATCCTTTGTTCTGTGTTAACCGAACAGCAAGTGCTACGAGGCTGATAAAGAGAAGAAAGAAATGGGTTTTAATAAAAAAATAGATGAATATCAATAGATGAAAAGGTTTAGGATGGAGAACGATTTTGAAGACAGATCATGGATACACGTAAAGAAAACCAAAACTAAATTCATAAAATAAAATACGATTAGTCAAGCGCAACTTGGGTTGCGCAAGACTTTGAGTCTGGCACAAGTTGGGTTGCGTGAGACTTTGAGGAGACTTTTAGTTGCGCGCAACTTGTGTTGCGCCAATCTTTAAGCGCTACAAATTAGGGGTAAAAGAATCTTTTCATTGGAGGATATTTTGATCTCAAAAATTTTGAAGTAAAATAGGGTAAAAAGAGTAAAAAAATGGTACATTTAGAAATTTTCTTTAATGAAAATCAAAGACTACTCATCAATTTTTTGTTTAATAAAAAAAAATTATAACACATCCATTATTGGGCTTAACGAAAAGCAAAGGCTATAACCCATCAATTCTTGAGAATATTTAAAATCAAAGACTATAACCCATAAATTCTTGGGCTTAATGACAATCAAAGGCTACCCATCAATTTTTTAGTTTAATAAAAATTAAGCTTAATGAAAAGCTAAGGCCATAACCCATCAATTCTCAGGCTTAATGAAAACCAAAGGCTATAACCTATCAATTTTTTGTATTATTGAAAATCAAAGTCTATAACCCATCTATTCTTGAGCTTAATGAAAGTCAAATGCTACTCATCAATTTCTTAGTTTAATAAAATGCAAAAGCTATGGCACATCAATTCTTGGGCTTAATGAAAAGTAAAAGCTATAACCCATCAACATTTCAAAACATACGTTTTGCTCTGAAAACGCTCTGAAAATGCAAACAATGAATGAAAACGTCCCAAGAGGAGATGAAGAAAAAGATCTGACGAAGAGAAGTGTAAAGAGAACAAAAAATGGGGACTTTAAACAATGTGTTCGTGAGCAACAAGAAATGCAAGCTAGAAGCTTTGGTTCATACAAAGAACACTTAATGGGAGACCAAGATAATTCTAACTTCTCCTTAGTTGCCCATCGGACCTTCATGGACAAGGACTTTGATCAAGAACCAGAAGACATAGATGAAATCCCCACCATATTACTATCTAAAGAAGAAAAGAATAGAATCCACAAACCGTGGAAGAATGTGATCATTGTCAAAACGTTTGGAAAAAACGTTGGTTATAACTTTCTCTTCCCAAGAGTAAAATCTCTGTGGAAGCCGATTGGGGGAATGGATTGCATTGATATGGGATATGACTATTTCATCTTTAGGTTCCATATGGTTGATGATTTCCACAGAGTAATCCATAGAGGACCATGGTTCATTGGGCCATACTATTTAACTATGCGCATCTGGGAACCAGGATTTGTTCCAGACCCCTTACAGAAGTGTTCGACGATAGCTGTGTGGGTTCATCTTCCCAACTTACCTATAGAATACTTTGATAAGAATATCTTGCAAAGAATTGGAAATCAATTAGGGACCCTTCTAAAAGTCGACACATGCACAAAGCTTAATGCTAGGGGTCGTTATGCCAAATTCTGTGTCCAAATTGATCTGGACAAGCCTTTAGTTCCAAAAAGCAGGATTGGAGCAAAAATCCAAAATATCCAATATAAAGGCATCAACTTATGTTTTCAATGTGAAATGCTCGGTCACAGAAAGGAAACGTGCATTTAGGGGAAGGAAACAAACATAGGAACAGATGTCCAACAAGGGGAAAGTGATAATGTTTCATCAAACTAGGAGAAGATGATGGAAGACTATAATACACAGGAAAATCTTAACAAAGAGGAGGACGGCTTCGGTCCATGGATGGTTGTTACAAGAAAGAAGACAAAGCCTGCAAAAAACAGTAAATCGAGTAAGGAAGACCCGAAAGGCGATCCAAAAGGGAAGGAATAATGAATATACACGTGAAGGAGTCAGAGCAACGAATATTTTCTGAGAGATATGACAGTAAAGGTCAGAGCTCAAACAGCAAGGTGAACTAGACGCAGCTACAAACCTCGAGGGAAGACAGCCAAAAAAGTAAACCCCCTATTAATATCGAAAGGAATGATAATAGCATCCCTTTCAATCAAAACCAAATCGAAAATTTAAAGAACTTTAAGTTTACCAGTAAAGATACAAATAGAAATGAACAGAAAAACAATACCGCTTCAAAACAGAAGGCGAGAAATGCAAACCTTCAAGGAAATGGACATCATCCCAGAGACTTTCGAAGAGCTAGATTCACTATACCTATGGTTGAACGAAAAGATAATACCAATGAAACAGGCATTAGCGCTAATCCTGGAGAACAACAAGAGAGTGGAGAATTGGAACGAGGAAGAAGTAAGCCTGGCTTGGAACAATTTGTTAATGGCGATGGATATTCCAGAGCCACAGCAATTCCTAGATCTGGTAAAGAGACCGACTCAAGACTGGATCCCGAAGCAAGTGGAAATGCTACCATCTCTCCAAAAAATCAAACTGAGACAACTACTCTTATATACGATAAGGAAGGTCAAGTTAGCAGAAGACAAAGAAGAAGTAGTGCTAATAATGATCGGTCTAAAACTCAAGCTATTCACAATGGTAATAAAATGGAAACAGGAGATGGGGAGGAGCACCTTGGGATATACCCTGATATTCCTTCCACAGAACGATTTGTTTCCCAATTTGATATGCAAGAAGTCGACAGGGGAGGTAGCTGCCTTCCCAGATCTTGCTGAATGGATGTTTCACGGGTCTGCTCCAAATCTGACTCCAATCCTTTATTTATTATGGAATGCAAGAGGGGCAGTGAACCCCAATTTTAAAAGAGCATTCATGGAGTTAATTAGGATTAACAACCCCTGCATTGTGATCATCATCGAGACAAGAATCTCGGGAGATCGAGCAGAGACCATGTACAAATCTCTGAGATTCGATGACATGTTCAGAGTCGACGTCGAAGGATTCTTTGAAGGAATTTGGCTCCTTTGGAGACCAACAGAAGTTAACATCAGTATCATGCATCATTTTGCACAAGCCATCCATGCAAATGTCCAGGTATATTCTAATGCTCATTCCTCCAATACAAGTAATTTAAATCAATTTTGCTGGATCCTCTTTGCCATTTATGCTAGACCTAGATTTGAAAGAAGAAAAATTCTTTGGGAGGAACTTTCTGAATTTGCAAGAACTCATAACCTACCATGGATGATGATGGGTGATTTTAATGAAGTCATAGAGGAGTCTGAAAAACTAGAAGGTGGACCAATTAACCAATTTAAGGCTAGATTATTCCAAGAATGTATGAATGATTGTAGTATGTTGGACCTCAGGTTTGTAGGGCAGCAATATACTTGGACTAACAAAAATCATTTTGGCCAGATTATTAGAGAGAGAATTGATAGAGCATAGGCTAACGGGGAGTGGAGAAATCTATTTCCAAAAGCTACAATTTTCCACTTAACAAAAATTAGCTCAGATCATAACCCTATTCTACTAAACACTTACCCTAATGAACCCCATTTTGGTACTAGACCTTTTAGATTTGAAACTATTTGGTTTTCTCACACAGACTTTAAACAAATTGTTAAAAATGTATGGGAAGCTGCTCAGAATCAAATTTTTGTTGCCTCGGATTTATTTAAGGAGGAAATCGATATTTGGAATAAGAATGTATTTGGAAATGTTTTCTATCAAAAGAAAAGATTAAGGGCCAGATTGGAAGGTATTCAAAAAACACTTAGCTCTAGAAACAACTCTCGACTTATTACACTTGAAGAAGAGCTTGAAAAGGAATACCTAAAGATACTCAAGCTAGAAGAGGGATTGTGGGCTCTTAAATCTAGGGTTGAATGGATTAGTGATGGTGATAAAAATACAAAATTTTACCATCTTTGCACCCTTCAACATAGAAGGAGAAATAAAATTCTTGCTTTAGAAGATGACGTAGGTAATTTGATAGAAGATGCAATAAGAATTCCAAGAATTATCTCGAATCACTTTGATAAGCTATTTAGCTCCTTCTTAAGTTATCGTGTCCATGGAGGTAGGATCTCAAGTAGATTTGCTAATCCATTAAGTGATAATGAACGAGAAAAATTACTCACCCCCATCTCTAAACAAGAAGTGTTCAAAGCTTTATTCAGTATGAAACCAACAAAAGCCCCAAGCCTAAATGGATTCCACCCAATTTTTTATCAAAAATGTTGGGAAATTATTGGTCCATCAGTTTTTGAGTTTGTTAAAGGAGCCTTTGAACAGTGTCAAGTCCCGAAGAAAATTAATAATTGTTTTATTTGCCTTATACCTAAGGTGAATAGTCTAACTAAAATTAATCAATTTAGACCAATTAGCCTTTGTAATACTATCTATAAAATTATAACAAAAACCATTGTAAATCGAATTAGGCCTTTCCTTGCACGAAGCATCCATCCACTTCAAACTAGTTTTATTGCAAGAAAAAGGGCTCAGGATAATGTGATTGTGGCACAAGAGGTGGTGCACACAATTAAAAGAAAGAAAGGCAAACATGGGTGTATGTTAATAAAAATTGACTTGGAAAAAGCATATGATAAACTTGAGTGGAGTTTCATTCGTAAAATTCTCATATTTTTCAACTTCCCTCAAGAATGGATTAAATTAATATTGTCATGCATCACCACTTCCTCCATGACAATCTTGATTAATGGTGAGCAAAGTTCCAAGGTTCTCCCATCTAGAGGAATTAGACAAGGCAATCCACTATCCCCTTACATCTTTATTATGTGTTTGGAATACCTCTACCTTAAGATTCATGAAGAATGTGAGGAAGGAAGATGAAAGCCTATACAACTTGCGAGAGGAGGCCCAAAAATATGCCACCTTTTCTATTCAGATGATCTTATGTTCATAGGGAATGCTTCAAAAGAAAATTATCTAACTATGATGAGAGTTCTCAAAGACTTTTGTGATGAATCAGGGCAAACGGTCAATTTTGAAAAATCTGAGGTAATGTTCTCTCCAAATGTCAATGAGAATGATAAAGAATTATTTTGTAACATTTTGCACATGAATCATGCTAATGATATAGGGAAGTACCTAGGATTTCCTTTGAAGAATACTATAAAAGCCTCAAGTTATAAATTTATTATTGATAAAGTTAATAGGAAGCTCTCTGGATGGAAATCTAAACCATTATCCTTTTGCGGGTAGAGTAACACTTATCAAATCTGTGTTGGGAGCTATTCCTATGTATTACATGCAAGGTGCTTGTCTACCTACAAGAACATGTGATGAACTTAATAAGATTTGTAGAAACTTTCTTTAGGGATCGAGTGAAGAAAGAAAGAAACTACATTGGATTAATTGGAAAACTGTCACGCTTGAAAACGAAGAATGAGGACTAGGAATTAGAGATATAAAAAAGCTTAATGAAGTTAACATGGCCAGATTAGGGTGGAACTTAATAAATGAGAAAGATAATTTTTGGGTTAAAGTGATGAGATCTAAGTATTTTAAGAATGGAGAGCTGAAGACAAAAAATTGCTCCTCAACTTGGACTGGAATGAGGAAAGGAGCTGAAATAATTAATAAGGGGATTAAATGGAATATAAAGTCAGGCAAACAAGCTCTATTTTGGATTGATAATTGGATTGGATGTGGAGCCTTAAAGAAAATCATATATGGCCCTTGGAGATTGGAAGATCTTAGCATAACTGTTAGGGATGTTTTTTCTAATCAAGGACGATGGAGGTTTGAAGCGCTTAGTGCTAAAATTCCTAAAAAAATCCAACTTAAGAAATTGGCCATACCGATTCATTTAATTGGGGAAGAAAATGACTGCATTTCCTGGAATGATGATATAACAGGCTTATTCAACTTCAAATATGCTTATAAAATGGCAAACAAGAGCAAAAACGAGAGGTATATTGATTGGAATTTTATTTGGAAGCTTAATATTCTACCAAAAGGCAAGCATTTCATTTGGCAATGTAGGCACCAAAAAATTTCCACGAAAGATTTTTTGTCTAGAAAAGGAATTCCAATCTCTAATCTTTGCCCAAGATGCAATAGAGAACCAGAGACTATTGTCCATTGCCTTAGAGAGTGTGAGGAAGTTAAAATCTTATGGAACTGTCTTAATATCCCTAATGAGGTTCATGATTCTTTTACTGTTGATTTTGATGGATGGCTTGTTACTAATTGCAAAACAGAAGTGAATGTTGATAATCTGTCCGTACCTTGGAAAATCATTTTTCCTATGGCCTTATGGGCAATTTGGCTTAATAGAAATAAACTCAATTTTGAGGCTACCAGTGAACACAGCAATAAGTGGTATAATAAACTCATTAACAACATAAAAGAATTTTGGGCAATCATGAGACCTGATAAATTACACAAACAAAGCATTCAAATCAATGTCGGATGGCAGACTCCCCCAGACAATTTCATTAAACTAAATACAGATGGAGCTGGTAAAAGTAATCCGGGCAAAGCGGGAGCTGGAGTAATATTCAAAAATCACCTTGGAAATTGGGTAGGGGGCTACTCTTGCAACTTGAGGATCTCGAGCAGTGTATGTGCTGAACTATGGGGAGTTCGAGATGGACTTGTTTTGGCAGATAACCTTGGCTTCAAGAATTTGATCATTGAAGTGGACTCAAAAGTGGTTGTAAGGTATGTAACTGATTTTATTCCAACATCTCAACTTACTGGGCAATTGTTTCTGACTATAGGGAATAAATAAGGAGACTGGAGAATGTTCAAATACAGCATAGATACAGAAAGGCAAATGCCTGTGCAGACATGCTAGCCATAATTGGATCGAAGCAGGAGAATCCTTTTGTTTATTATAATGATGCTCCCATGTGCTTAAGAAAACTTATCGCTACTAACTTTATGGGAATAATGTTCCCGATACATGTTAGGATGTAACTTCTGTTTGTTGTATATATTTGCTATCCTATTTATCAAAAAAAAGAAGCTATAACCCATCAATTCATGGACTTAATGAAAAGTAAAGGCTATAACCAATCAATTTTTGCTTTAAGAAAAGCAAATACTATAACCAATCAATTCTTGGACTTAATGAAAAGTGAAGGTTGAAGCCCATCAATTTTTGAACTTATTAAAAAGCAAAGCTTATAACCTATCAATTCTTAGTCTTAATTAAAAGCAAAGATATAATCTATCAATTTTTCAGCTTAATGAAAAACAAAAGTTATAACACATCAATTTTTGGGCTTAATGAAAAACAAATGCTATAACTAATCAATTTTCGGCTTAATAAAAAGCAAGAGCTATAACCCATTAATTCTTAGGCTTAGTGAAAAGCAAAGATTATAACCAAACAATTCTTGGACTTCATGAAAGTCAAAGGCTATAACAAATTAATTTTTTAGCTTAATAAAAAGCAAAAACTATAACCCATCAATTATTGGGCTTAATGGAAAACAAAGGTTATAATCCATCAATTATTGGGCTTAATGGAAAGCAAATGCTATAACCCATCAATTCTTGGGCTTAATGAAAATCAAAGGCTATAGCCCATCAATTCTTGAGCTTAATGAAAATCAAAGGCTACTAATCAATTTTTTAGTTTAATAAAAAGCAAAAGCTATAACCCATCAATTATTAGGTTTAGAGAAAACCAAAGGCTATAACCCATGAGTTATTAGGCTTATTGAAAATCAAATGTTTTTTTTTTTAAATCTAACAATCAATATGATTACATCCATTCCAACTGTATATTAACATAGAGAACAAGAGGTGAGAGGAGAAATATGTAAAACAATTTTATGATAGACTGTTCCATAAGGTTAGGACAACTATTAAGGAAAGATACAGAAAAATTCTTCTGTTCTTGATGCACTTATATGATGCCTTTCATTACAATTACATAGAATCAATCACGCCAATACCATTACATAAACAATGAAAAATGCTAGGATACTAATAGACAGAATATTAGAGTGAACAAGTTAATTGAATATAGAAAATTAAAGTGTACCTCTACCGAGCCTGAAGGAACAACTAATTGGAAGTTAGATAATATCCACAATATCCACAAAGTAAAAACTATAACCCATAAATTCTAGGCCTTCTTGTAAATCATTGGCTATAACTAATCAATTTTAGCTTAATAAAAAGCAAAAGCTATTACCTATCGATTCTTGAGCTTAATGAAAATTAAAGGCTATAACCAACCAATTTTTTAGCATAATAAAAAGAAAAAGCTCTAACCCATCAATTCTTGAGCTTAATGAAAAGCAAATGTTATAATCAATTCTTGACTTAATGAAAAGTAAATGCTATAACCAATCAATTTTTGGGTTTAAAGAAAAGTAAAGGCTAAGACCCATCAATTTTTGGGCTTATTGAAAAGCAAGGACTATAAACTATCAATTCTTGTTCTGAATGAAGAGCAAATGTATAATTCATAAATTTTCTGGCTTAATGAAAAGAAAAGAAAAGAATATAACCCATCAATTCTTTAGCTTAACGAAAATCAAAGGCTATAAAACCAATCAATTTTTTAGCTTAGTAAAAAGCAAAAGCTATAACCCATCAATTCTTAGGCTTAATGAAAAGCAAAGATTATACCCTATCAATTCTTCAGCTGAATGAAAATCAAAGGTTATATAACCTATCAAACTTTTTGCTTAATAAAAAGCCAAAGTTATAACCCATCATTTTTGGGACTTAATTAAAAGCAGAGGCTATAATCCATCAATCCTTATGCTTAATGAAAAAGCAAAAGCTATAACCGATCAATTCTTGGGCTTAATGAAAAGCAAAGGATTAACCTGTAAATTCTTTGGTTTATTGAAAATGAGAGGCTATAACCCATCAATTCATGGACTTGATGAAAATCAAAGGCTACCTATCAATTTTTTAATTTAATAAAAAGCAAAAACTGTAACCCATCAATTCTAAGACTTAATGAAAAGTAAGGCTATAACTTATTAATTATTCAACTTAATAAAAAGCAAAGGCTATAACCCACGAATTCTTGTGCTTATTGAGAGGCTATAGCCGATCAATTCTTGGGCTTAATGAAATTCAAAGGCTACACTTCAATTATTGGGCTTAATGAAAAGCAGCGGTTATAACACATCAATTCTTGGGCTTAATGAAAAGCAAAGAACATAACCCACCAATTCTTGAGCTTAATGAAAATCAAAGGCTATAACCCATCATTTTTTTAACTTAATAAAATGCAAAAGTTATAACCAATAAATTCTTAGGCTTAATGAAAAACAAATGTTATAACCCATCAATTTTGGGCTTAATGAAAATCAAAAGTTATGACCCATCAATTCTTGGGCTTAATAAAATTCAAAAAGCTTAATAGCCAAATATACCCTCAACGTTTTGCATAAAATGGAATTAAAACCTTAACGTTTTATCATATGCAAATCAATCCATAAACTTTTATTTTAGTATAAATAAACCTTCAATCTTTCAAAATCATGCAATTAAGTCCAAATTTATTAAATGACACTAATTGCCGTTAGGATATCCTACGTGAAAGTTGATGTGGACAACTTAGTTGGTTGCCACGTGTGCAATAATAACAGAAGTTAGTACCATTTAACAAATTTAGACTTAATTGCATAATTTTGAATGGTTGAGGGTTTATTATAATAAAATAAAAATTAATGGACTGATTTTCATGCAATAAAACGTTCATGGCTTAATTACATTTTATGCAAAAGATTGAGGGTCTATTTGACTATTAAGCTAATTCAAAAGATACCAACCAATTTTTTAGTTCAAAAAGATGTTAAAGCTATAATCCATCAATTCTTGCGCTTAAGGAAAAGCAAAAGCTATAACCAATAAATTCTAGGGCATATTGAAAATGAAAGACTACCTATCAATTCTTAGACTCAATGAAAATCAAAGGCTACCCATCTATTTTTTAGTTTAATAAAAAGTGAAAGCTATAACAAATCAATTCTTAGACATAATAAAAGCAAAGGCTATAACCTATCAATTCGTGGGCTTAATGAAAATCAAATGTTATAACCCTATCAAATTTTGAGATTATTGAAAATCAAAAGCTATAACCCACCAATTCTTGGGCTTAATGAAAAACAAAGGCTACCTATCAATTTTTTAGTTCAATAAAAAGCAAAAGTTATAACAAATCATTTTGTGGGCTTAATGAAAACAAAGTCTATAACTCATCAATTCTTGGGCTTAATGAAAATCAAAAGCTATAACCCATCAAACTTTAGACTTAATGAAAATCAAAGTGTTCTTAATTCTTGAAGCAACAAACAAAACAAAGAAGGGAAGTAAAAAAGAAAAGGGGTTATTAACATATTATAACACCTTTATCAATCCACCTGACTTGTTTTCTAACGCCTATCCTGACAATCCTTATACCTAAAATTCAAGGTCGACGACAGTTTCAAGCCTAAAAGGATAGTTTTTCTACCTTTCAATTAGATGTTGGCCATTGTTATTTGAAAAAATTCATGAAAATAGAAAATCACAGACTATGGACTAACCGTTGTCAATTTGGAGGTCTAGATCTAAGGTTTGATTCTCATTATTAAGAACAATTTTGGAGCGCAATAGTCCAAACCTAGTTGAATTGTTGAAGCAATCTTTAAACAGGTTGGACTTTTTAGTTCTTAATCAAATACTTGCTAGCATGCTCGACAGAGCACGACAAACTACTCCAAAGTGGTGACTAGTGAATGAACTCAAACATTTGACTATGAACATAGAATAGTAATGGAGTCACAAACTAGAACAAAATTAGAAAAAAATTGACATTTTTGTTATTATGAAACAAAATTTGACAAACAAAAGGTCTTATTTAAAAATTGCATTTCAAGAAACATTCTTAATCTATGACAACAAGTTTTGTCTTTGATCCCCTGCACGTAAAACTTCACATCTGACACAGATTAGTGTGGTGTTATTGAAGAAGCCAGAGCCAGTTCCCACCAAAAAGGATCTGGTAAAATCAGGTATCTCTAAATGCCGGTTTTGGGTCATTCTCTCAACGCCAACAGTCCACAAAATTATTGCTAATGCAATGACACTGACCTGCAAGAACAAAATGGTCCAATTATCAGCTTTTTTTAAAGAAAAAACACCCTCTAGCTTCCTTTTTTTGGACCCATCTATCAACTAATTGTCTTATATCTTTGACTTCAAAGTAGATTTTTTTGGACCAATGTACCAACTAATTGTCTTATATCTTTGACTTCGAAGTAGATATATGCAAGAACAAACAGCAATTATTGAATAGTTTTTGTGGAGACCCACACTCAACCTGTAAGGTATTGTCTGTTTTTACCCGAAAGTTTCATGGTTTTATCCCACAAAAAACACTTCACAAGTATGGGTTCAAGTCTCTATATATATAGTATAGTAGATTCTCACAAACTCTCGATGTGGGATTTGAGCATTACAAACTCTCCCACTTCAAAGCTTGATATCATCGTCAAGTTCAATTAGAACAGAACCAGGATCACACCAGGCATTGAGAGTCTAGAGGTGGCTCTCTCCGTATAGCACTTAGCTCCCACAAGATTCTAGGAGTGCCACCCACAATGTAGCACTTACCTCCTGTGCTTCGGCTAGTGTGTCGCTCGGATAACATTTGTGGATACCTACACCCAACCTGTGAGATATTGTCCGTTTTGACTCGAAGATCTCACGGTTTTGTCCCATAAAAGGCATCTCACAAATATGCGTTCAAGTATTCATATATATATATATATATATATATATTATAGCATATTCTCACAAACTCTTGAGGAGGGATTGGGGCGCTACAGTTTTGCTTTAAGGTATTGTCACTTTCAAGCGCTTTCTCAACTAAAAACATGCAATGCCAACAGTCTTTAGCTGAGTGATTAAGGAAAGTTGTGGCAAGCTGGAAGATTTGTGTTCGATGTAACACAATTGTCAAAAAGCGACAGGTACCTATTACTGGAATGAAAATGATTTTCAAGAACATGGGTTCCTTTCCATGAAACACATTTCTGGCTATTAACTACAAAATAGTTTGGCATAAATTATATATGCAAAAGCTTTGGTTTTTAGTTTCCCATGACAGTAAGCAGTGCAGTGTTCGATGGAAATGGAATCACAGGATGGTGAAAAGAAGGAATTACCTGTGGCACTAATATCAAGAGAGCAATCAACTTACACATCTTCTCATGGAAGATAAAAAAACTCTTGAAATCTTCATGGCTATCATCAATGTATTTAGATATTAGCTGTCATGGAGGAAAGATGAAGAAATTAAGATGAGATATAAGAGAAACTACAATCAAATAATGATTGACCAACTGTGAGAACTTTCGTGTAGCAACTTCAAGAAAGAATGACTTCAAAGATATCATTAAGCCACCATGACATTAACCTTAAAAGAGATTCAGCTGGAACCATAAAAGTAGTAACAATTCATTGTGCATCAAAACAGCTTTAATCAAATGTTTCATCCAGTGAAAATCAGATTTTTTTTTTCACTTTCAGAAAATGTCAAAAAAGTTTGCAGAGTCCAGAAATGTTGATTGAGACCAAGCTGATTTATTGTTAATATGTGAAGCTATTTTCAAACAGAGATATCAAAAAGATGCACCATGAATGTTAATATGGATGTCGAGAGAGCATACCGAACTCCAATGATGCTTGAAGAAAATTGTGACAATCACAGCAACTTGCAGAGAAAGAAGGGAGCAAGTGCTGAAAATGTACTAGAAGCTCGGTTGAGGAATACATTTGTCACTGACTAAATGGAAAATTGCTCGTAAATAAATACTAATTAATTTAGGAGCCTATTTCCTTAGAAGCTATTCAGAAAAAAACTGTTCTTTCCACAGCATATATGCATAAGAAAAGAGAAAAGCAACTTCAGTGGCCTCTTCTCATGAAAGTTTCTGTCAGCATAATATAACAAATGTGTTTAACATGAAAAGTTTTGCTGATCTTAACCCGATAATTTTTTTTTTGTAGAAAATACTTACCTATAAACATGGAAAAAACATTCAGAATCCAATCTTGTCCTTCCTGTTAATGATGGCAAAGTAATAAATGAAAGTTTCAAGTTCGTCGCGAAGGATACTATGCAAAGGACAGATTTGCTGATAAAATTAGAGACCATATAACTGAATAGTGAGCTCAAGCAGACTGCAATCCCCACGCCTAAACATGTATATATAAACCTGTTAAACAGAGGCAACGATATTTACTTAGAAGTTTGTTGAAAATTAAACAAAGGAGAAACTTTCGAAAACGAAGAGACCTTAATGGCTTCATAACTGCAAACAGATATATGGTCTTCTTTAACTAGTCTAACAGTAGTAATTAAGAACTATTACAAGCTATAGAAAAGTTCTTGAGGCAATTTAATCAAGATGTATTGAACTAAAAGAAGCTAAGTTAATGTTCAAAGTCCATTTGATAATTGACAGGAGATATAAGTCACTATCATGCTTCATTGTCTAAAGGGCTAACATAGGCAAAAAGAAAAAGGAATGATACGTAAATATGTTTCAATAATTCATAGCATTTAGTATCAATTTGGAAAAAAAGAAAAAGAAAAATTTCCTTAAAAAGCACATTAGCCCAACTATGTATAAGAAGAGAAGCTTGCCAGTTCAAACTGATTAATGAAAATAACACAACATGGGGTGAATATCATTTCAACGTACACCAAAAAGAAGGTTAGATAGAAAAAGGCTAAAATATTAAAAAAAAAAAAAACCTAAAACTATAATATTTTATTTAAATAAACCCTTATATTATTATTGTAAGGTTAGATAGAAAAAGGCTAAAATATTATAAATTATTTTTTATAAGTCGGTTTATTCAATTAAGTTAATTTCTAATTACGAAATAAATCGACTAAATCAATTGACATTTTTTAAAATATATAATATATACTATGTTATATACATAATTAAATATTATATAATATATTCTATCTAATCCATCCTTTTTTATAGAAGAAGTTTGGTTTTATATCCAATCGTAAAAATCAATTACTCACTCTTAAAAAAGATTTATTTATATTCTACTAAAAATAATTGATTTATGTTAATGGCTCATTTAGGTATAAATTAAAAGTTAAGGGCTAATCTAATTACAAATTAAAGTTTAAGAATTTATTTATATTCAAATAAAAAGTTAAGGATTTATTTAAATAAAATAATAAAATTTTAAGGCTTTTTTGATATCTTAGCCTTTGATAAACTATGCTTCAAGTATGATACACTAAAATAATTAGGGAGAAAGAGAAAATTTACCAGGGTGTGGGAAGAGATGGATAAGAAGGCAATTCAGCAGAACCATCATTCCACATCTTTTGGAGCCAGAGGGAGTAGACAATAATTGCGATCCCGAGAAAATTCATAATGAGGTTTACTATCTTCATTGCATAATGCAAGCAACACCTGCCGCATCTTGTCATGGCTGGCCGGCAGTGGCAGCTACTAATTCTTTGCCGTAATTCGACTTTGAGAATAGTTATTGAAACGCTGTGGGCATGCAAAGATGGACTTGCCTTTCAAACTGAGACACCACTGAATGGAGCATATATGAATCAGTGTGGTGGTGGCCGTCATGTGGTTAGACGGGCTAGAGATGAAGAGCAAGTATTTGATGAAAAGACAGCCTTAGCCTTCTATATTTAGAGGAGCATTTGCCCTTTGCAAGTTGGCATCAACACGTGTGTTTATCGATAAGGAGCAAGCGATGATTGACTCAGAGTCAGAGTCAGAGTCAGAGTCAGAGAGAGGATTGTAGATCGATGGAGGAAATGGATACGTTGAAAGTTAGATGTGTTTGGTGACAATGATTGGAGCATGAAGAATTGAAGCAAAGGCAGGGGCGGATGCAACTGCGATTCAAACGCTTAACAAGTCAAACGCGGGTCTTCTTTGGGGAAAGGAGATTAAATTACCTAATTCTGTCTTTACTATGTACCATGTTGCTTTGGGTGTGAATAATATAGCTTCTTGGAGGCGGACTGTGCGGCCAAACAAACCAGGAAGGGTCAATGTCCCGTAAACTGGATGTTTGAGCCACCCCAAAGCCTTTTGTCTGTTCTCTATACTGTTTTTTGACGCATGGAAGACCTTTATGAATGAGCAAAATATATATATATATATATATATATTTGTACGGCTGCTTGGAGATAAGGCATTAGCAAACTAGTTTGAATACATTTGGCAACATCCAAGAATTTTGGAGTTGCTTTTCTGCGGGATGGTTTTAGAAAGAGACAGGGAAACACAAATTTCCTTGATGAACAATCTCATGCACTGGCCAACTGTTGTCTGACCGAAAAAGGGGCTACTTTCCTGTGAATTTTTAATGCTTTCTGGCCATTTATATATATAATTAATATTGATATTATATAAAATCGTATTAATGTCGAATCAATACATCATTCACAACTTTTTTTTTCAACTTCTGCCATGCCAATTATAATTTTTATCAAATTTTAACTTATATCCCTTAATCTTTTAATCATGTTTCACATGTTGTACTCGAGCCCCACTAATCACTCGGTAGAATGTTACAGTATCTCAACAAAAATTTTCTGGCATGATGGCATGAAATAACTAGGAAAAACTACTACGCTCTTAGAGAACTCTTCTAATGGAACTATTTATATCTTGAATACGACACAGCAGGTAAAGAATACATCAGAAGCTAACCACATTCCACTAATTTAAAAAGGTCCTTAAAATCTCTCCCAAATGTGAAAGTAAAACCATCAAATAAAATCTGTGAACTCCGTGCAGAGTAAATAGGCAACCTAGTCCAGCTTTATCTGATCCATATCGTTTATCACTCCTTCAAGCTGTAATACAAGGTCAGAAAAGATTACAGAATTAATAAGTAGAATAACCCCAATATGCTTGGCTGTGCATGCATTTGACAAGAAGAATATATACCATACCTTGACAATCTGTCGCAAGAAGTAATCACCATACCGTTTCACTGGCTTGGATTCAACAACATGAATCATGTCCTGCAGCAAAGCATAGTGTTACTTGAAACGGTGAAGAATAGAGAAAGTCATTGAAACTAACCTCCTAAGACCAAACATTTCGGCCTAATAATAATATTGAAAACAACCTCTTGACAAAACTTTAAGTTTTAATTTCCATAAGCTAGCCTGAGACTTGTCCAGCTATTTAATTTCCAAGAGAGCATATGAACAAAAAGTTGCATGTGTGTACTATCTGTAACTGAGAATCTCTAAAGAATGCGTAGTAACTTAAGCACATTTTCTCAGCAGCACACTGATACCAGCAAAAGCTAAAAAATTTTCGTACATCGTCAATGTAGAAGTCCACATCAGCATTAGAGATAATCTTTCCTTCAGAATCAACAGCATGAGTTTTGTGCTTGTATGTCAACAAGATAGTCCTATAAAACATGGCACAAGATGGTTAGTATATTATGTACAATAAATTAAGCAAGCATAAATTTAGATCAAATCCAAACAAAGAAGTGGAATCCACCTCAAAGTGGGCTCATCGACTTCCATGTAATTTGCAAGCTTCCCAAGAGATATGGTTGAATACACTTTAAGAAATGTCCGGACACCTGACAATAACTGCTGCTGCTTCGCTTCATAAAGAAATAGCTTCAACTGAAGTCTATAGGCATCCTGCAGGATAAAATAAATGGGAGGAGGTAAAACTCTTATGACGCAAACAAAAAGAAAGACCAAGCTTAAATAACATGCCAAATGACATTTTACTTCCCTCAACAATAAGTAAGTATATAAACTTAAGATGTACACTATCCCAGTATATCTCTGGCCACATTACAACATAAGCATTTTCTAGGTGCTAGATATCCATCTAAAAATATATAATAATTGCTGGAACAAACAGACAGACAGATCTTGTCAAACTAACATCTACTAACACATAATGAATCAACATAACATGTCCTAAGCTCTACGTCCACTTGTGAATATAACAAGACAAAATTGCAGGTACGTTATTTTCTTACCAAAGCTTGTGATGACCAACCTCAGTTCAAAGAATTATTCAACAACCTGCCACCTGATAGCTTAGTGTTTTTTTGAGGGCCACTAAGAGCAGTAAAAGAAATATGAAACAGCCTAACTGTAGCAAGTTTATGTGACATAAACACGTATGCTGAATAAGAGAAAGGACTGTGGATGAAAATAATAGAAGGAGCAAGTATTAATGATTTAATTAAGGTAATTCCACCAAAATCATTCTCAAGATTGCCTAGAAACAATGAATCCGTTTACCTGATTGTAATTTACGAGGGGCTCCTCAAAGCTTGGAGCTGAAGGTGTAATGAACTTGGGACATGCATACGAGAAGAGCTCATCATAGATGCCAAAAGCCTCATCATCATATCTTTGCATCCTAGCCATCTTTTCGCCATACTTCTCCCGCAACTGAGTGTTCACAGTCTCCTCAACAAGTTTCACTTGGGGGCAAAGCGAAAGACAAATTGCAAGCAAGGCATACATCTGTTCATTCTTTTTCAGTATCTGTTCATACTGTGGAGATTTCTGATGATATTGCTTTGTTTTGTAAATATACAACAGCATCTTATTGAATTCCCGAATAGCCTCCACATACCTTCAAAATAAAAAAGATTAAAAAAAACTATTATTATCAAGCTCAGATAAAAAAAGATGCAAGAATTAAAATTGAATAAAACTTTAGCAAATGCATAAAAAGTTCACATCAGTATATATTAAGAACTCATTACATGGTAAAGATAGCAAATTGAAAACATACCTCCGCAACATAAGATTAGCAAAACCATAATGATATATGGTTGTAATGTGACTTCCTATAACACTGGTGTAAACACCTTGTTGACTAATGTCAATTGGAAGCAAGCACTTCAGCCCGGTTTGGTAATCACCCAAGAGACAATGAACTCGTAACAAGCCCACCATGCTGAAGTACCCCAAGACCTTCAAGACATTGCTTCCACCACTGTAATCATACCCATCAGTAGCAGTAAATTGTTCAAGGCCCTCCTTCTCCTGCTCCAATATCTGAATAATATTTGACTTCTCCACAAATGCTTGCAAGTAGTTAAGCACCCCATACACATTCCATGCCTATAAGAGAAAATTAAATTAAAATCCCCCACAAAGACAACAAACAATGGAATTAACTACTATTCAAATTACATTTTGCTTTCTATAACTATTATTGAATCACGGGAATAGAAATACCTGATCATATTGGCGGAGAAGTGCGATTTCCTGCTCAGTTTTGTTCTTCATTTTAGCCCTGTACTGACAGAAACTCTGGAACTGGTATACGAACTCATCCACCATGTCCCATAACCATTGATTTGGTAACTGCATGTTAACTACACTATGCAACACCACCTAAACAGAAAACAAAGCCCAATCAAATTAATCCACGACAAAGAATCTTAGATAATGATACAAAATAAAAATAAATACCTGAAAGAGGCTACAATAATTATCCCAAGAATCGATCCTCTGCTTGAGAGTGGGAGAAAGGCGAGCGTAGAGGTGACGAAACCACATCTCACGGTAAAGGAGGCAAAATACTTGGTCGTTGTCGACGAAGTGGGCGACGGCGTCGACGGAGGGCCAAGGCGTGTCTTTGAAGAGACGGTCCGAGAGGGTTTGGAATGAGATCTCGTACATCTGGTGAATTTCGTATACATTTTTCTCGCGAATGTGACGGTATAAGTGGACGACGAACGACTTAACGGAGTCGGGAACAAAGTTCGGGTCGTAACCGAGCTCTTGGCGGTGCACATCATCGTAGGTGCCTGAGGCCTCCTCATAGTCATAGTTGGTTGCCATCGTTGAAGAGAGATTACAATGTGATTAGAATATGTCGAGGAGACTCAACGAAGAGATGTGGGAGTCCGGTCCTTCGACTCTGAACGATAATGAGGAGAGGAGAGATTAGGGTTTAGTAAGGACAGAACCGAACAAGAAAGTTACAACTTTGGGCTTTTAATTTGTTTTATCCACCCAACCTCGGTCGAATCCAATAAGCTGACAGTTGTTGGGTTCAATTAATAGCCCACTCCAGATCTACAAAATGGGCTTCGGCGCACATAGCAAAGCACTGCCTACTCAAGTTCCGATGGCCAAGACAGGAAATGTGCTTTAATTTTTAACTGTCATTTTTTAACACTCAGCTTTATAAAATGGCGTTATTAATACCGGTAATTAGGTAACTTTTTGCAACAAATTATTTACTTTTTCTTCTGCCGATAGAATCATATAAAGTACCAATAAAAATAACAAGTTTATAGTTTCAATTTTCACATTTAATGTGATGCGTTTTTTTGAAAACAAAAATGTAAAAAATATCTGCCAAAAGTGATTATCCCTAACCTTTTTTAAGCCAACACAAATGACAGGCTTATCGAGAGAAAACGCAATTTCTACATTTTTGCAATTTTATTTTTCCAAACATAAATGGAAGCAGCACCTGGTTAGAATTTCGAAAGGACATGAGCGGCAGCGCTAAGAACAGCTGATACTCACACCAATAATGCATGATAGAGGCACAAATAAAATCATCCGATGATTCTGAACAACTTTGAATGGTTCCTGCGATTGAATTTTGAAGTTTGCAAGTACACAAGCAATACAAGAAAGAGTAGTTAACACGCATGTCTCTTTAATGACTATTGACTAGGGCTCGCAACACAAAATGACAATACTGTGGTTAACTATTCACAAGCTACATAAGGTCACCTACAAGGAGAGAAGCAGCTCTTACACTCGAGCTTCTACACCCAAAACTGAATCAATATTTCTGTTAACAGTAAAGTAGTGAAAATTTCCCCATAAGGTCTGTAATCCTGGTGAGTTGATATAAGATCACACTCTCTGCCTGTTAGAACCTGTACGTGTTATATGAGGCGTTTCATGATAACTCTCAGGTTCATCTTCCTCGTCAGATGATAGGAGGGATGATCCCATCCATGCCCTGAAGCCTTCATTAACACGCCTTTCCACATCTGGGGTGACGTCCAAGGGGTTAGTCTCCAACATTTCTAAACCAAGAGTTCGACTACCAAACTCTCCTTCATCAAGAATTACGGCTGCTCTCCTTCTTAGGACGATGGCAGTGCCAGCATATAGAATCACAAGCCCCCACAAAGCAATCTCATAGCACCAAAACAAGGGCAATGAGCAGCTACTTCCTAATGTGAGGAGGCTTGAACCCAAGAATAATGCAAGAAGACCAAAGATTATGGCAAAAACCACGTTCAAAATGGACAGGCAGCGAACCCCACCTGCAGATTGAACAAATGTTAATATGGCAACTCAACATCCATTCTAATCTATAAAATTAACATGTGCATGTATGAAAAATTGAAACATGGCGACAGAGATACAGCAGCAATAAAATAGTACCATAACCACAAAGAAAGCCAGAAAAATGAATAAGTATATCAATTCATGCTAATTTTGTTCATAGCTTTATATGGCCAAATTTCAATTTCATAAGCAAGACAAAAAAGATGATGGTTATTTACTTTGAAGTAGCAGCTAGAACAAAGTTAAATTCTTTCTTCCCATTTCTATTCAGCAATAGAACAGATTTCAATAAGTAGCACCATTTGCCTTGCAGCTTATACTTCATTTTGCAATTAAGAAGTTTACTTTAACTCTCCAAATCATGAGGAGTTAGAAGCTTTTTCACCATCCATTGGGTATTTGTCTTTATCTTGCTCACCCAACTAAATCTCCAGCCATCAGTAATCCAATTGAAGAATAAAGGCCAGTTCACTTTCTTTCAAGCCAACCTGTTAGAGATTCTTTCCTTCACCCCTGCCAATCTTCTGCCTTTGAGTGAGTCCCCAATTGCAGTTCTTTTTAAGGCAGTTTCGGAAAAAAGGCCTTCTATGGCGATGGGTGAATACAGTCCAGCCAATAGTTCCTAAGGAGGAGGGGAACTATCTTTCTTGTTTCTAAGGGTTTTCCCAAAACCAGCAATCCCAAGAATAGTGTAGTTTAAGAGCACTAACATTATTAGTATAAATACCAAATGGTCTAAAGCACTATGGCCTAGGAGGCAGATTACAATTATAACAAAACTTGAAGAGACCAAAAGCTCCAACACCAACAAGAAATCAAGTCAAAAAAATGAGACAGAGGGCATACCTCTTTTTGAAGCACAGTAGTTATTCTCAACCACCTTTAAACATCCATGCCTATTTGGAGCAGAATAAGCAACAGTAATTCCTGAATCATGACTAAAACAATTAGAAACTGAAAAAACAGAGAGTATAGTCCTATCAAGATGGCATACCAATACCAGGATAATTACATAAACTAAAAGGAAAAATGATAAGGAATTAAACAAGAAAATTGTAAGATGCAACATTACCAAAGCAATTCCGATTAGCACTAGAAAAACCAGCACATAACACCAAGCAAATGAAAAAGAAGCCATCAAGAAAGCAAACGAAAAATCATCTAAATAACATGCATAAAAGGCAAAAATTCTAAATTCAAATCCCAACATTCTTGTGCCGGTTTAAAGCACACAATAACAAAACAAGTTTAACACTACTATACCATACACAGGTTACACAGGATTTAAATGAAGCATATATACCATAGAAGCAATGATTAATTCCAAAAGCTAGCCAAACTTGCAAAGATTATGTAAATCAAGCATTTGGCACCTGGAACTTAATTATGCCAATAAGAGATTGGAGTCCATCAAGGATCAATTCATTTCAAGAATACTGAAAACAGGCAGCCGGTAAGATCTTCCTATGCCATTCAACAAGTCATAAAGAAGCATAACTTTCTTACCATCTTGTAAGAATTACATTACATCTATATTCCCTTTCACAATATGTAAAAACAGGAAAGACATCTTTAAATTTCTTAGCCATAATACTCCCTGTCCGATCTCCACTCACAAGTTGCTGATACAGAATAATAAACAAAGAGTTACTTGTACAGCCTCTCTAATTCAAGATTCAAAGCAAGCCTTCATCTTCTCTAAATGCTTCATTGCTACAATGTTCAAATTTGTACCGTCCATTCTTTTCTAAATAAGATCACGAAAGAAATTTCATACTCACAGGAACAAAGTGAAAATAACAGAATTATGCTGACCTGCCACAAGATACGCCACTGAAGCCAAGAAAATTATCATAGATGGTAGAAACACAACCATCCAATAGTAATCCACAGTCTCTTGATCAGTCAAATAAAACGCTCCGTGTAACAGATCCGAATCGCCTCCTCCTTTCACGTTGAACGGCAAAGGCTGCAGTCTTCTGTTGTCGCAAAACGGTCGCTTCAAACCATCTCCTGGAAACACAATCTTCAAGCTTATAACTGTGCAAATAAAGATCGCGAGACAAATTATCCCTATGGAACCTACTAAGATCGGTCTTTGTAGTCTCGTCCAAGCTTTGTCTTCCTCCCGTAGGCTCTCGTACTCATGCTTCGGCATAAAAGCTTGTCGTAGCGCGT
Source organism: Heritiera littoralis (assembly GCA_031772115.1). NCBI lineage: Eukaryota > Viridiplantae > Streptophyta > Magnoliopsida > Malvales > Malvaceae > Heritiera > Heritiera littoralis. Next base: position 2,554,439 of record JAPDPK010000003.1, read on the forward strand.
CACCTATAATCGCCATGGAATATTTTCTTGGAAAACCCTACCTCAATAGGATTTAATTTGAACGAGGGTTTTCTTAATCTTCAGGTATTTCTAAAAACTGTGAGAAACGTGAAGTCTAGGTTTTCAACAAACCTAATTGCGTGTTTTGAAATCAAAATATAAACCTAATTTTCGAAAGGATGGAAACGAATTTGATTGACATTACTGATTTAGGGTTTCAACTTGGGTTCTTGAATCGGCGTTGGAGAGGGGATTGGCGATGCAACGTTGCATTCAGTCTCCAGCAGCAAGTTTACGCCATTTTTTTGGGATTTCGCGCGATCTCCTAGCGAGGTGGATCGATACGATTCCCAACTGCACGATCCAATAATGGTTATTTATGTAATTATGTCCCCTTTTGAATTAGCATAACTTTTTTCTTCTCTCCGGAAAAAGAGGGGAAAAACGACTTAGTTTTCAAGTGAAATTGACACCGATGGGTGACGGTCGGCAGCGGATCACAGTGGCCGAATGTCAAAATCCGTAGAGAAGAGACTGCCGAAGAAGGCTTTTGAGGGAGGACAAGTGTCAAGAGAAGGAGATGAAAGACACGGAGGGAGGGAATTTCTTTTTAGTTTGTATCGTTAGTCACATATATGCGGTGAGCCGGTGTCTCGGTGAGCTCAAGGGAGTGAAAAATTTTACATCTACTTGAACTTTTGTTTTTTACGCTTTAAAACAAAAAAATCATTTTCATTACACAACAGATATTAATGCTCAAGACAGATTTTTTTCTCAGGCAATTGAATTTACGCATAAACTACGTTTCAGCGCAAGTCGACTTGCATTAAGAAGAGGTTCAAGTGCAAAGTGACTTACGCTTGTAGTTTACTTGTGCGGACATTTTAGACAAGTCGCAAGTCGATTTGCGTTGGAATGATCTCTTTGTGCAAGTTTTCTTGCGCAGGAAACTTATATTTGCGCAAATTAATTTGTGCAGATAATTTGTTATGTAATTTTATGATAATTTTATTTTAATTATTATTAATTATTTTTAATATATAATTAATTACATGTCTAAGTTAGATAATAAAAATAATTAATTATAATTATTAAAATAAAATTATAATAAAATTACATAGCAAGCTATCCACGCAAGTCAACTTACGCAAATATAAGCTCTTCACTCAAAGAAGCTTGTGTGGAGAGGTCATTTCAGCGCAAGTTCTTCTTAACGCAAGTCAATTTGCTCCGAAACATGCTTCATGCACAAACTTAGATGCGCAGGAAGCGAACTATGTGAAAAAAATAAATTTTGTCATGGGTATTACTATCATTTTATGTAAAAAAATTTTTGTTTTGAAGTACAATGAGTAAAAATTGAAGTAGATTTAAAATTTTTTTCAAGGGAGTATAAATTTTAAAATTAAAAAATAAAAAAAAATTATGGTCGCGGCTTGGTTGGAGGTGATGGGGTGAGATAAGTGTAATGAAAAAACATTGTTTGGATGCTTGGAGGTGATGGGGTGAGATAAGTGTAATGAAAAAACTTTGTTTGGATGCTATCAATAAAACGTTATGATGAACCGAGTACAATGAAAAGAAATATTTAAAGATATTAATTTAAAAATTCTATAATGAATTTATAAAATATATATTTATATTCTATAAAATTAATAAAATTATTTTTATATCAAATAATACTTTTGGTATTAAATATTTTAAAATTATTTTATTTTTTAAAATAAAATATTAAGAGTAAAAAATCAAAAAGTAAAAATTAAATAATTTAAAAATAAATGGTAAATTTCACTAAAATTTTCAAGATTTTACCATAATTCAACTCTAATTTATTAGTTTGAAAAATTGACATGGTCCAAAATTATAAATTTGACGATACAAAAATTTGTTCTATTAAATTACTATTTAAAAAATCTATTAATCTAAACATTTGTTTCTCATGAAACATCCATAACACTCTTTTTTGTAAAAAAAACAATTATTACATAGAATAATTTTTTAAAAAATTAATTAAACATAATAAATAGTAATAAAATTCATTGTTAATACTTAAAAATCTGATATTATATTCAAGTTTAATAATTGACTAATATATGTCAAAATCATTTGTGATTTTTGATTAAAATGTCCATTTACAAAACTAATAAATTAAAATTAAATTACGATAAAACTTGATAACCTCAATGAAATTTACCCATAAATAAAACAACTTGAAAGAGGGTACAAAATTTTAGTTTTTGTTCCTCTTCAGTGAGCTACCAGAAAGGCATCCCTCTCTCATTGCTCCGCAAGATGCATACAAACGCAACTTGCGAAGTGTTCATCGGCGGGCTCAAGTGAGGTTTGAGTCAGGCCTAAACTACATAATAATGGTTTATGTGTAAACCCAAGCTTGGTCCAATTCAATCTAAAAATTCAAGATTGACTTTTAGTTTAGACCTGTTTTTATTTTATATTGCAAGCCCAAGCCTCTAGCCGAAATTTTATTTTATTTATTTTTTCATTATTTTAATTTTTGTTTATTTATTTTTTATTCTTTTAGTCATTTTGAAGTTTAATTTGATTTGTCGAAATTTGCATATCAATTTTCATATTAAATATATAATTATGTTTATTAATCAATAATGTTTTATGTACATATCATTATAATATCATTAGTAAATATATTTTTTTAAAATTAATTTTATTTATATTTCGGACCGAGCCGAGTTGGGTTCGGACTTCAAAAAGTTTCAACCCTGGCTCTTTTTTAATCGGGCCTAAAATTTTTGGCCAAACCTATTAAATGCATCTCATATTTTTATCCAAACTTGTTCAAATTTTGAGCCGACCTTCAAGTTTAGGGAGTAACCAAGACCCTCGAGTAGCTCTACTTGCAATGCAATGAAAAATTTTTTTAGGCTGGGACTTCAACGCACAGCAGGTGCAATAGAACCAAAACCAACCATAAAAAATAGGTTGAAAAAAAAAAACTCTTAAACCTTACTACATTAAATAAATAAATTTTAATATTTTTATTGTGTTCAAATAATTTTTTAATTTTAAATTTATACTAAATATTTTTAATTTTTAACTTGTACCTGAATAAATAATTAATGTAAACATTGTTTATAAAAACAGACATATATTAGTTTGAAATAAAAGCTTGTTTAGGTACAATAAAAGAAGAGTTTATCTAAGTATACTAAAAATAAAGTATATTTTTTTATAATATGATTATTATATACTGTAAATCTATTACAAATTATTATTTTACTAATGAGTAAAACAAATATATATAAATTTGTAAAAATAAATATGAATAAGTATTTTAAGATTTTTATTTTTAAGAGTGCATTTTTTTTTACTTTATTCATTAATGAGATTTTATTTTATAATTAAATAGTATTTTATAAATTATATAAAAATTATATATTATCCGTATATATTTCTTGTCAGTAAAATTCAGTGTATTTAAAATAAATAAATAAATAAATAGTTTAGAGATTTTTTTAAAAAAAAATCTAACCATTAAAAATTTGTCAGACAACCTCGGCCGGCGGAGTGTTGTCCTTAATCGCGGCTTCTCACTCTTTGGGAATTACAATTTAGAATCCAATCCACTTAGACTGGAGTCAACTAGTTGCAGAGCCTACTAAAAGAAACGCACATCTTAATTCAGGCTCTCAACAGCAGAATCAATATAGCTTCCATGGCTTCTCTGTCAACTTCTCTGTACATGTCATATATTCCCACGAGACACGCCCATCTCTTGCATGATCTATGTCTTGTTCCACGAAATCTTTCACTTATGAAACAAGGGTCTGTCAGAGAATTGAGATTCGTCAGAAGTTCTAATCAAACAGAACCTTTGATTGGTTAGTATCTTTTTCATTTTGGTAAATTGTTTTTGTTCATATCACATCATTTGCTCATAATGTTTCTCTTTTAAACCCTGCTTTTGTTCTGTACATAAAGATCGGTGGGTAATTTTCTGTTGGGGTTTGATCATTCTGTTTTCTGGCAGATTCTACTGATAAACTATCAGACATTCCTCTCCTGTCTTGCTCAGAGGTTTGGCTTCTTTATCACCTTTTTCTTCTTACATACAAAGCAAATAAAGAAATTCTGGAATCAAATTTGATGCACATTGAATAAAGTTCACAGCTGTTTCATACGGTTTTATGGAGCAAATAGCGATTATTTATTGTTCCATCGAGGAGCAAAGGCTTAGACTTTTTGGCATCTTGAATCTTGATTGCACATATATAACTGATCTGTGTTTTTACGTGTTTCTTTTACTTCGGTTTGTTAAGGCTGTTGAAAGGCTAAAACAATGGAGAGAAAACCAAAAAGGAAAGCAGCAGTTCCTGGCCATGTACTCTAGCATTTTCGGTGGAATAATAACCGATGCAGAAGCTATGGTGATCCCTATGGATGATCACATGGTTCATAGGGGGCATGGTGTCTTTGATACTGCTGCAATAATGAACGGGTTAGTGAATCTGTCAGCAGAATAAGAACTCTTTTTGCCCTAGTTTTCAATGGTATAATTCAATAAATGGGGGATATTTCGATGTTATGCAACATTCTTCGACATCACTATGAAAGTTCAGTAATAAGGCTATGATTTCCATCGTATTTTGAGAACTGCAGGATACGTTCTTTCATGTTGATACTCTCAAGCTTCAAAGCAGTAAATACACTTTGAAAGCGGCTAATTCAACTTCTTAGTCCTGTCCATATGTTATATTTTGAGAAGAATAGAACTCTACTTAAGAAAGTAATAGTTCATTCTAAACGAGTTTGATTGATTAGCTGATTAATGATGAAAATTGTTTTATTTTGACGAATCAAGACTAAGGCTTTGATGTCAAGTGAATTGATTGCTTTTCGACCAAGAAGAGAAATATTTATACGATGCTTTTTACTTTATATGAATCGTTAGAATGAAGAAGTCTTTGCAATCCCATGACATTGTTTATCTTTTCTGACTATGAATTTATATGTTAATTAGTACTTATCAAGCTCCGGTATGTTTTTCCACATCTCAGATACCTCTATGAATTAGATCAACACGTTGACCGTATTATAAGGTCGGCATCAATGGCGAAAATTGTTCTCCCATTTGATCGTGAGACTATAAGGAGAATTCTTGTACAGACTGTAAGTGCTTCTAAGTGTAAAAAGGGATCCCTGAGATACTGGATTTCGGCTGGACCTGGTGACTTTCAATTATCACCTTCTGGCTGTCACCAAGCAGCTCTTTATGTCATTGTGATTGAAGATCAAACTTTGTTTGATTCAAGCGGCATCAAAGTAGTTACTTCAGCAGTCCCCATAAAACATCCCCAGTTTGCCACCATGAAGAGTGTAAATTACCTCCCAAATGTGCTTTCAAAGATGGAAGCCGAAGAAAAAGGTGCATATGCAGCAATTTGGCTGGATGATAACGGATTTGTTGCTGAAGGGCCTAATATGAATGTGGCATTTGTTACAAAGGAAAAAGAACTTCTGATGCCCAACTTTGACAAAATTTTGAGTGGTTGCACGGCTAAGAGAGTTTTGACTCTTGCAGAAGGACTAGTGAGAGATGGGAAGCTTCAGCGAATAAGAGTGGATAACGTGAGTGTTGAGGAAGGAAAAAAAGCAGATGAAATGATGCTTATTGGCAGTGGAGTCCTTGTACGCCCTGTAGTGCAGTGGGATGAGCTGATCATCGGCAATGGTAAGAAGTTTCCTTTTTGACATAAGCTGCATCCTTGAATAACTAGTTTCTTGCATTGAAAATTGCTTGAATTCAGCAAGAATCTTCCAAAATATTGTTTGTTTGATATGATATTTTATTTTCAATTCTTTAGTTTTTTGTTCAGTTTGAAAACAAAAAGGGGTCTAACATTTACCTTATCATAACTTGTAGCATTGATTATGACCTTTATGTTTTTCTCTGTAGGCAAAGAAGGTCCCATAACCCAGACTCTCTTGAATTTTATCCTAGATGACATGAAATCCGGTCCCTCTTCGGTCCGAGTTCCTGTTCCTTATTGAAGCAAGCTTGATCCAGTATCTTGGTATCAGAATATTTAAAGGTTGTTGCCATGAATCTGCTTCTTGCTTGTAGGTTATGCAGATAAACATGACAACTCTGTATTCTATAATGCAAAGAAGCAATGTATATAAATTAAACAGTAGCCAAAATAAGCAGTTTTCTTCTTTTGGTTGAAATTCTTTGAATATGAATTTTTTTACATTTTTATATAGCATCATTGAAATATTGCGAGAATCAATATTCAATACTTGTGAGACGTTTATTATACAAAATCGTGAAATTCCAGATCATAATGAACAATTTTTGTAGCTTGATATTGGAGATTTCCAATGTACATCTAATCCAACGGCCATATAAAAACAAATAACCAGCAAAACTAAAGGCCTGGATCCCACCTGCACATTGCCAAAAGGATATGCTCAAAGCTCAATGATCAGCCAAATTGTTGAACAAAACTTGATTTGATAATGATTGTTGAAACATGCAAGGAACCCGAAATTTAGATTTAGAAAAGCGAGTGAAGAATCTAGTCAGGCCTTGATTATGCAGCCATTGGCCAACCTTTTCGATGTTACAGAAAAAAGATATTCGAAAATTGAAAGGCATAAAATAATGCAACATGCAGTGCAAAATTTAGTGGGTGACAGATTATATCAGAATTTTATAATAAAAGGCCCATCACGCTTGAAGAAGACATTAACTTGCTTAGCTTTGTTGTTCTCGTCTGTTTTTTCTAATATATATAGCTTTGTTTCTTTCTCTTCGAAGGTTTCCTTCCTTGCTTTAGATTCTGTCTCTCTCCCTTTGGTCGGGAATAAAATAAATGTTTTCACCTAAAAACTATGTCCTTTTTCCCCTCTTGCTTTGGAGAGAAGAAAAAAGTTATGCTATAACCCTATCAATTCATCACAATTAAAGCTTTTTATCTCTCTTTAAATATTTATTTAGTGAAAATTGAACCGTTGTGTTGCCAACTGAGTTACAATTCATAGGTTATTTGATATAATATTAAGAATTTATATATAATGTACTAACAATGTATCGTTTTCATACACTGTCAATGTATACAAAGTTGATTCATCATCAATAAATCTTTACGAACAAATTGAAAAATATTATTTTTATTTATTTTTAAGAGCTTGACATATTTTAATTTACTTATTGATTAGGTGCCAACTTCTTGATTATTAACAGTGTATATAGACTATACAATATTAGTGCATCATATATAAACCTTAATATTAATGTGTATGAATTAAATTTCATGCACTATCAATAAATCGTATCGCATCATTTTATTAATTAATATATTTTAGAATGAAAATTTAAAAATAAATATTATTAAATATATTAATTATGATATGATTTATTGTATCAAACATAAACGCATAAATAGACCATATATTTATTAGATAATAAAAGTAATAACATAAAAAGGTGCTAAAATTTATTGTTCTTGAATCTTAGCTATGCTGTAGGAAATTATAAACTCATAACTAAATCATATATCTTTTAAATAATAAAAATAAGAATTTATATACGATGCACTGACAGTGTATAGTTTCTATACACCTATACACTGACAGTGTATAGTTTTTATACATTATCAATGCACCAGAAGTTGACACCTCATCAATAGGTCCTTATATGCAAATATAAATAAATTTTTTTAATTTGCCCATAAGGGTCTATTGATGAGGTATCAACCTCTTATACATTAATAATGTATAGAAACTATACACTATCAGCGTATCATATACAAACTCTAAAAATAATAACATAAAAAGGTGCTAAAATTTATTGTTTTTGAATCTTAGCTATGCTGTTAGGAAATTAGACAAAAGTATATAACCATGAAATTGTTTTTATCGTGGGTTTTACTAAAGAGTATCGATTGAACATTTTTTAAAATTAATTTATATGTAATTCATGGTAATGTTTTTACATTAAATACACCTATTAATATTAATTTGATGATTCTTTAAACACATCAATTAAAAATATTACTGATATGGTTATCAGATATCCCTTTTGAATACCTATTGTCAAATTTATTTAAGTAATGATATATCCTTTTCATACTTTACTTTCTAAACCAATGATGACATGTACCAATAATATTATTGAATAAAAAATTTAATAATTACTAATAATATTAGAATTCAACCAAATATATTCACGAATTTGTTTGGTTTTCATATATGGTCTCAGCCTCAAGATAAAATTTGATATCTTTTAAATTATTCATAATTAATAATATAAAAATATATTTTAAAATTTTAAAATTCGGCTGAACAAATCACATGGGACTTTGACTCTTTTGAGTACATAATTTAATAAATTGATAGAATATAATTTTAACCAGTCATTGACATTTGTAGATTGAACTACATGGATTTATTTATATTTTTACTTAAAAAATAAATTTATTTATGTTTTTAGTAAAGTTAGGCAAGCATTCTGACTTTCAAACAGTTCCTGGTTTCAATCAATAAAAGTTACTAACAAATAGTTTATAGTTTATATCACAAAACCAATCCGTCTTTTATTGGTCGGTGAAGAATAGATCTGTCCCGGCTAGGTGACGTGAAAATAGTTCCTCCAAAGTTCAAAATGCTCGAAACGACAGCGTTGCTTCGGCTTTTTTTAACGCCACCAAATCACCCGCACGAAGCACAACGATAAAAAACCGTCTGATGTAGCGGTCGGCAAAACAATCGGTATCAGGATAAGTACATCAAGATACGGCACGTGTGTGCTTCCGCTTAGTGACAGGTGTTCGATTTTGGTTGGTCTTTCATTTTATTCATTTCACCTCCAAATAATTGAGAAAAAAAAAGAACAACGCAAAAATTATTTGTTCTCAACGGAAAATTAAAAAACTGTTTGATTTGATCTCAGATAGAGAGAGAATAGGTGAGAGAAGCGAGGAGGAGAAGAGAGAGAGAAGAATTGCCGATTTTGCACTCTTTGATTTATTTGGTAAGAAGGAGTGTTTTGGAGGAATCTCCGAAGTGCTCTGCAGTTAGTAGCAATTTCGTCAGACGGTGACCGGAATCGGATTGCTTTTTCTTTCTTTTTGCGCGTGCGAATTGCTTTTTGTGAGCGAATATGGTGAACTCTATGGTGGAGAGAGCTACGAGCGACTTGCTGATCGGGCCTGATTGGGCTAGGAATATCGAGATCTGCGACATGCTTAATCGTGACCCTGGGTATGCGTCGCACTGGATTCCAACCTCTCCTCTCTTTTTGAGAAATTATTGCTCTTATGATTCTGCTGATTATTGCGTCTCAATTTGATTACAAAGGATGAATATGAAAATTGTGAATCTAGTTTCTTTTTTTCTTGTTTCGGAATTTGTTTTGCTTTTACTTTTTCCTTGGTATATTTAAGAGAATTTAAATAGCGACTTTTCTTTTATAGCTACGTAAATTTAAAGAGAAATTTGGTTTAGGAAGTTTATCAGGATTGATCGGTTTGCTTTGCTTTTTCTCTTTGTTCAATATATAATTTAGTTCATGGATGTATTTGATAATACAGCTCTTAAATATGGCTTTTGTTGATTGATAGAAGGTTTAATTTCATGTAAAGATAGCCCAGTGATAGAGAGCTCAGCTACTTTTCTCATAGTTGAAAGATGACTATGTGATAGATGATTTTAATGGCTGAGTCCTTATCATCCTAATGTTTAAATTTTCATATTTCAAATTTGAAATGTATTTTTAGTTACTTTTACATGATCAGCTTAATGGTAATTAAGTTGTACTCTAGTATTTTTGTTTATTGTTTTGGTCATTTTCTCTGGTTGCTTTTTAGTTTATTTGAGTTATAGTGAAAGCAGAAAGGGCTGAAAGGTTTTGTTCTGGTTAATATTGGCTTTTCTTTTTTAATTTTCTCCCTTCAGAGTCCAGAGGAGGAAGGCTGGAAGCTGGCCTAATTTGTATATTTAAAGTTCGAATTTTTTGTGCTTTTCTAATTCTAGTATTGAAATATGATTGTTATTCAGGCAAGCAAAAGATGTTGTGAAAGGCATAAAAAAGCGGCTCGGAAGTAAAAATCCTAAAGTTCAACTTCTTGCACTAACTGTAAAGAACTTTTGCTTTGATTTCCACTAATTCATGGATATAATTATCACTTCTGTTTTCTTTTATCAACTTATTCTTACGTAGAACTAAACTTGTTTAAATTTTGGCTACTTCCATGTTCTAGCTACTAGAGACTATCGTAAAAAACTGCGGGGACATTGTCCATATGCATGTTGCAGAGAGAGATGTTCTCCATGAGATGGTCAGAATAGTGAAGAAAAGGGTAAGAAGTAATTGTAAGTTCCATTTTACATTTATTTTCTTCTGGTAAAACTTGTCCTCAGTTTTTGTACTGCTCAATTGTAGCCCGATTTTCATGTCAAAGAGAAGATATTGTCTCTGATTGACACTTGGCAAGAAGCTTTTGGAGGACCAAGGGCAAGATATCCACAATATTATGTTGCATACCAAGAGTTGTTGGTATGTCTTCTGAGGCCTATCATCTCAAACTGTACGAAATATGCTGCATTTCTTGGGATCTGATTCCTCATATGCTACATTTTATTCATGACTTTTGTTGTATTCAAAACATGCAGCCATACTTTTACATAATGTGGCCTTTCCCTCTTTTTTTTGCTGACCCAAAATGGTTTTTTATCTCAGCGTGCTGGGGCAGTATTCCCCTCGAGAAATGAGAGGTCTGCACCTGTATTTACCCCTCCACAAACACAACCTTTGTCTTCTTATCCCCAAAATATTCGCAATTCTGATCGGCAAGAGACGGCTGAGTCTTCTGCAGAGTCTGAGTTCCCAACACTGAGGTATTTTTGTTGTTCCTCAGTTGTTTGAGGAGTAAAAGCATGGTTATTTTTTGTGTTCACCATTATTCATATTCAATACTAAAATGGCCTTTTTTCTTAACTTAGTGAATGATGTCTTTGTAGAAATTGTGCTGCAGTAATGGTTATGCAAAAGTCTGCTGCTCATAATAATTATCTAGTAAATAAATTACAAACTTATTGAAATATATTTTTAACATGGATTTTGCAGTGAGGTTCAATTGTTTAATAAGGATAGTATTCCATTCTATTCAGTGCATATGGTAATATTTTTTATGTATTAAAATTGGAGTAATTGTCAAAACAAACTTTTTATACACTTCTTAATGTACTTTTTAGGGAGATCAAAGTGAGTTATTGGTGAAAAAAGTTCCTGTTTTAACTTCTCAGTCTGGTTAGCACTTAGCAGTGCTCCCTGTCCTTAGCTGGTAAACATAGCTGTGGTGTTCTCACACTTACCCTCGAAGTAGGGCAGTAGGGGCTTTCCACAGACTAGAGCAGTTATAATAGTTGAAAGAATGTGGACTACTGGTTCTCTCATATTATTGATAATGACATTACATCGCTAATTCACTGTTTCCCACTTGTTATTTTCTAATTGATAATGCATCTAGTCTTTTAACTTAATTTAATTTATCAGTTTGACAGAAATTCAGAACGCGCGGGGTATTATGGATGTCCTTGCAGAAATGCTAAATGCATTAGATCCTGGAAACAAGGAGGTATATGTTCACAGTTTGAAATGTGGAGAGGAGGAACATATTTTGTTTACTAACTGAAAAGATTCTGTGTTCTCACAACAGCATAATAATGTGTTTTTTAGTGACAATTCATTAATTGGAGTTAAAGCAACTGCTGAAGTATTAATGTAACTGACATTTGTGTAATAATATGGTTGGCAATGCGCAAACTTGTCAGACTGTGAACCAGTTTTTCAGTGTAAACTTTATGGTTTCCTATCTCTTATAATGAAAAACTTTTCAAAACTTCATGAAGTTTCACACTGCTAAATCCTCGAATAATCTTATTTTGCATATTGTGGTCTTTCTTCTACAATTCCAGGGACTTAGGCAGGAGGTGATTGTTGACTTAGTGGAGCAGTGCCGTACCTACAAACAAAGAGTTGTACACCTCGTTAACTCAACATCGTAAGGACACACGTTCTTTTACTATTAACTTCCTAGTGGCCCTTAGAACTTTTGTATATGTCGATGATGATGATGACGACGATGTTATCATCTGTTTTCATCGTCTAGACGTTCTTTTCAATATGGGTTTTTTGATGTATTCTGTTTGTATTATCTGGTCCTTATGGTGATTGTGTCAGTATCACTTATTAAAATGCTTGACCAAAAAGAGGGAGTGAAATTTTGAGGAATGTTGAGATCAAAGGACTTTGTTATTTTATTCAATTATATTCTTCTCAGTGCTATGGTGACTAGATGCCAGAGCATTCTGTGAAGGATTTGATTTGTTTTTTATTCAATTTTTTTTTCTTAAACCTCTCTATGAGTACCTCAATGAATATCTTGAATATCTTTGTGTGCATTTCTATTCAATTTTTGTGTGATGTTTTCACTTATTTCGGCATGTGTGGTGTATGAGTTGCATTGTTAGTTAGTTTCCAACCTCTTTTGAATGATAGAAGAAATTGTGTGAAATATTCTTACATTTAAAACACATCACCTTTGGTTCTCTGTCTCTTGTAGGGATGAGTCACTTCTATGTCAAGGTTTAGCATTGAATGATGATTTGCAGCGCGTACTAGCAAATCATGAAGCAATAGCTTCAGGAACTTCTTCTCAAGCAGACAAACCTAAGGGTGAAGCTGCAAGAGAACTTGTGAATGTTGATGGTCCCCTAGTGGATACTGGGGATAGCAGCAAGCAGTCTGAGAGGAGGTAATTATGCTTCATTTGAACTGGATTACAATATGCTGGGATCTGGTGATTAAAATTATTTGTGTTTTGTGTTACTACAGAAATGATAGAATATGCTAAGAATAATTTCTGTTCTGTGTGCTGCATTAGCCTTCTTGTCCTACGACTGGTGCTAATCATGCTATTTCTCCTTAGCATCCTCGAACTTGGTTGCAAGTTTTTTTCATCATTTTGATTTGTTTGTTTTGAGGTATCCTTGGTAGAATTTTGTTGATGGGTTTTTTGAAATAAGTACCTTATTGCAGGTTCTTGATTCTGTTGACATGGAAACCTTTTGAACATTTTTAGATCCAGTGATTAGTCGTGTGTTTCTCTGTGAGGAGTGGCTGATTTGCTTACGAAATTTTAGGTTGCTAGGATTGACATTGAAATACATTTAATTGTGGGTTATTTGAAGATCTTGATCAGGTGTTTCTGGTAGCTTGAGCATTAACAAACAAGATTTCTTCGCAGATCCACCCCAAGCACTGGTGCAAGTTCTCAGCCATTTAATCAGTTATTGCTTCCTGCTCCTCCCGCAACTAATTGTTCAACTCCTCTAGCAGCAGTCAATCCCAAAATGGACCTTCTTAGTGGCGATGATTACAGTTCACCAAAGGCAGATAATTCACTGGCCCTTGTTCCTGTCGGAGAACCACAACAAACAACACCTGCATCACAGCAGAATGCCCTTGTTCTCTTTGATTTGTTCTCTGATAGTAACAATACCTCTAATTCTGTTAACACCCAGTCTTCGGGTTTCGCCGGACAAACCAATCCTTTGACTCCTCAAATTCAGCAGCAGCAGCAGAATTTTCATGCAAGTGGAACTGCACCAAACATGGGATCCCCTCGATACGAGCAGTCATATGCTCAAGGCACAGGTCTTACCTGGAATGGTCAGCTGGTTCAGCAGCAGCAGCAGCCCCCCTCACCTGTCTATGGTTCGATTCTGTTTATAATAGGCTTTGGTGCATAAGTAGAGCATTTACTTTTGGCACAGACCCTTCACATTCCAGGTTTCACTCTAGGAAATCATTAACATATATGGTCATGGTCTTTTGCTCTCACCAAAATTCGCATAGTGATGTTCTAGGCTTCTTTGGCAGGCTAAATATTTATCTTCTCGCTACTGCATCATTAGAACTTATGAAGCTTACTTTTTGCATGTCGAGAAGGTGCCCAGAGCTCACTACCACCACCACCTTGGGAAGCACAGTCAGCAGACTCTGGCCCAGTCGCAGTTGCTCAGTATCCCCAGTCAATAGTTACTCAAGTTGTAACACATGGCCAACCTCAGGGACCTCAACACATGGGAAATGATCAAGTGGTGGGTATGTACATTCAGCCAATCACAGCCGGTCATTTGTCAGCAATTAACCAGTCTTTTCGGGGAAACCAGTTTGCTGGTTTTCATCCCCAACCAGTCCAGGGAGCACAGTATATGGGCATGCTCCCGCCGCAAATGCCAGCTGGCCAGATGGCTCCTATGTATCCTCAACAAATGTATGGTAACCAAATGGGAGCATATGGCTATGGTCAACAACAGTATCTTGATCAGCAAATGTATGGGCTATCCATCAGAGATGACAATGGCCTAAGAAACAGCTCTTCCTACCAGGTTTCCACTTCGTCTTACATCCCACCGACCAAGCCCTCAAAACCTGAGGATAAGCTTTTTGGAGACCTTGTTGACATGGCAAAAATTAAATCAAAGAAACCCACTACCGGAAGAGCTGGTAGCATGTGACCTGGAATTTGTTTTTTCTTTTTCTTTTGCAGGTTTTTCTAATTTACATATTTTTTGGTGGCTAACTTGTTCCCTTTTTTTTTCCTTTCCTTTAAATATTTTTTAAATTTCAATTATATATTTATATATATAGATATAGATATTCTTCACCAGTCTCTTGACTTATATTTTGTGTTGCATGTTTGGCATTGGAATCATGTAGAGATGTACATTTTCCCTGTAGCGAAAAAGGAAAGATCAAATCTTTTGGGTTAGGTAATTGGGTTGATTTCTCGGGAATTTTTTTTTTCTTTTTTCTTTTTTTCTGAGACTTACGGAAATTTTATTTTATTGTAATAAAATGTATTTGTCGAATTTCTTCCCAAGTTATAAGGCTGTTAGGCATAAATTTCCGAGGAATCTTTTCAATTGTAAGGCTGCTGTAATATTATACTCCCTGGAATTTGCTATTGGCTTATCAAATTAGAGGGTTGTCTAGAATTCTATTTATATGACTCTGGAGCATATTATGGAATTTGTTCACTCTTTCGGACTCTGCATTCTTGAATTCCTGTGCACAGTTTGCCCTACTGAAAACTCCTTATCTTTGGTTATGGTTAGAGTTTATCATCAGACTCATTGTTTACATCTCAAGTTTTAATTGTATGTTTGCTGAAAATTATTTTCCAGGACTTCTATGTAAATGGACTGTGCACCTTAAAACTGGTAACTGCAATGAACTCACGGTTTTGGAAGTTTTAAATGAAAATTTGTCTATAGAGTCATGCACAACAAATTCTCTCAGCCCTTGTGCAATCTAAGCAATCTTGTTAGATCAAAACCCATGGATTTCTATCTCAATTTGCTTGGGCATAACCAACTGGGGAGGGAATGGCAGATTGCTTAAACCGGGCAAATTAGCAAGACAAGACACGCATTTCTTCTATCTTCTCTTTTCTAATCACATGGACGCACATATTACACAGTTCCAGTAGCAAGAAGCCTTTTCACTAACTGGTTAGCCAGCCAGCAGCTTGTTCTACACTCTAGAATGGGTATTGACTAATAAAGGAATTAAACATTCATAATCCATTAATCCTAAATTTTGTACAAACACTTGAGATAATGGAGACGATACCGCCATAAAACTTACTAAAAACTTTCCATGTATGACAGAGTGAGATCATTAATACTAACAAGATTCGCAGAAGTATAACAAAAAACTAACCCTTAACAGGAATCTTGCTTGAAATAAAATTTTGGCAACAAAAGAATGAATCATATTCAGAAACTGATAAGATTCCGGCCATGTGGTTCAATACAAGGGGTCAAAGTTTCTTGATGCCAATTTATATCGATTCTGGCTTCTCATCAATCAATGATTCCGGCATTCATCATATCATAACAAACAATGAGAAAATTATTAACCCTTACAGATTTCAAGTTCAGAATGAAACTACACTCCATTTTGACAAAAGATTTGTCAATTAACAACCACTAACAGAGGGTGCCGTTATAAAGGCATAGAGATACCTGCAACATTGAATAGGACAAAGATTAGAACAAGTGGTATGTTCTTGTAACAGATCATTATGCTCAAGTGCCAAACATTCAGAGAAACAAAAGAACAATGTAAACAAGATATTGATCCTCTTTTACATTATTCGATCAATTTAGCAGCACTGTATAAACAACTGTGCTTTAACAAGCACATATAGTTCAGGCTTCTTGAGAAAATGAACTATCACCAAACTAGGCATGTCCTTGCCAGTAAAGGCTAAAGGGTGACACAAACGCATGCTGTATGCAGAACATTATACATTCAAATTTAAAACATACAATTCAACAACAGTAGCTGAAGCAAATGCTTAACTTTAGATGCATCATAGCCAAATTCGCTGCTAACCATGAAGAGATTTCTAAATATAAAAATATTGCTTTAATCAGTGCATTTTTGAATAACAAGCTTTAGTGCTGGCAATGTTGAAATATGAATATTGGATGCCACAAACAAAACCATTCAATGCGATTACTAAGAGAGAGACCTTGAGGAATCAAACCCCAACTCTGAGATTCTACAGCAAGAAGTGATCTGAGGCGAGCCGAAGCTACTGCATTGTGTAATGGCGTCATTGAGATTAAGCAGCTCAGCTCCACTGGTAATCTAAAAGCCCGTGCAAATAAGGGAAAAAGAAACACTGTTATATGCTTAACAGACAAATTCATTGAAGAACTGTTAACCTTGAAAATGCCATTTTAGTTTATCCATTTCACCTTCCCTTAATCTCATTTCTCTCAGAAATCAAACTAAAGGAAAAGACGATAAGTAGTAAATCTTAAAGCCCAAATCTTTTACTCGTAAAAAAGCTAACCTTGGAATCCCAGAAATGCGCTTCACTGAAGAAGAAACCCGAGACTGAGAGCTCGAATTCAATGAAGAAATCGAGGGTAACACTGATTTGTTGCTTTTAAGCTTGAAAGGAAGAGCCTTCAACCGAGCCGATGATAATCTCGAGAGAATCGCCGTACCAGCCATGAAAACCTTTTTTTCTCTCCTTTTGGATCCTAATTCCTAAGTTGCTCTCACCGAAGGGTTTAAGCCTGTCTAATTCTAGGTTTATGCCACAATTTTCCTGTTTGGTTACGCATCTTAGTTCATCCCACTAGAGTCTTGTCTTATTCGGGGCAGGTCAAGCATCGTTTCTGACCGTTGATATAATAATTAAATAGATCGTGAAACACAGAATCAGAAGTCAGAACTACCTTATCGAGCGTTTCCCCTCGCATCAGCAATATCCTGTGACGACCAAAGAAGCTTCCTTTTCTCTCTTCTCGGGTAACTTCAGCAGGTGAGATTCTAATAAGCTCGATTTTCCTTCTTTTCTTCAATCTTTCTAATTATCAATTATCGTTTTAAATTAATTTCTTTAATCCATATCTTATTTGATCTGATCCCCAACAAACCGTTGATAATTAACTATTTTCTCAAATCCTTATGGCTCTAATCGCCAGTAATACACAATTTCTTGGTGTAAAATTGTTAATAATTTTAATTTTTTTTAATATTTTGCAGCTATCTGTCACGCTGATATATACAAATATAATTTTCATTTAATTGTCTTTGAATTTCCGCCCAGGAACGAGAAATGCAGGTTAGCTAACGCTTACGTTGATTGCTGCTTTTTTATTTTTCTAGGTTTAATTATGTAATTTCTGTGTATTTAATCAAATAAATGGTGATTACAAAAGAATTTAAGTGTGGGTTTTTGCCAAAAGCAATTCTTTCCTTGATTAGTATGGTTGAAATCTTTATGTTAAGGCATCAAGAGCAAGATTGTTTAAGGAATACAAAGAGGTGCAGCGAGAAAAGGTGGCCGATCCTGATATTCAACTTGTTTGTGATGATTCCAACATATTTAAGTGGACTGCTCTCATCAAGGTTGCTTCAAAGTAAAACAGAGATTAAGGATATGGTGGAGATTATTATTGTTTTGTATTTGTCTTAATTAGATGAATATTTTGTATAGGGACCATCTGAGACACCTTATGAAGGTGGAGTGTTCCAGCTTGCTTTTGCTGTTCCTGAGCAGTACCCTTTGCAACCTCCGCAAGTGCGGTTCTTGACGAAAATATTCCATCCCAATGTGCATTTCAAGGTGTGAATTCGTTGGCTTGATAACCTTGTATGCTTTACTTGAATTGAACTGCATAAAATGGAAGGGAAGAAAGATGTGCCGATGCTTAAGATAGCTTTTTAATATCTGGTTATAATTTGATGATTTTGCGTTCCTTCTTTGGGGAATTGGGATACTGGTGTTTTTCCACTCGGCACCCATGAATGCCAAAAGAAAAGATCTTGATGGAGAAACGGTGCTTATTTACCATAGTACCAATTCGTTTCTGCATAATTTTGCATATATGAATGTATTTCTTAAATTTAATCTGCACAATGTTGTATTCAAGGTCGTCAATTCATCTGGCTAGGGGAAAGGTTAGGATGTGACAACTTTTCCACCAAAGATTCTATGAGATTAAGCAAGATTCTGCTTTCATGAAGTAAACTTTATCTTCTCCAAGTTGACGCTAAACCTTATTTTCTGTGCATGAACTTGGTCTTAATTACCAGAAATCCAGGGATGAGACTTTGGGTTGTAATTTCAGAAGTTGAGAATCAAAATCAGTAACATTACAATCTTCCATATAATTGAATACTGTGCTCTAGAACATGTTTTGCTGGTGGAATATGGTCATTATTCTATTGCCATATATATTACAGGAATCCCATTTCTGATAAGTCTAGAGATTATTAATATATGAAACATAATAATTTCAAGGTGCTCAATTGAGAATAGTCTTTTATTTACTGTTAATCTCTCATACAGACGGGAGAGATTTGCCTTGATATTTTGAAGAATGCATGGAGCCCTGCCTGGACACTCCAGTCTGTTTGTAGGGCTATAATAGCTTTGATGGCTCATCCAGAACCTGATAGCCCGCTTAATTGTGATTCCGGTAAGTCGGTCTATTTATTGCTAATTTTTTCTGTTTTTAACATCATAATTTAGCTAGGGGAATGCTAAAAGATTATCATAACCTTAACTCTTTTAAGTAGATGTGGATGTATCTTATCATGTGAGAAAGTTCTTGGATCTCGAAGAATGTACTTCTTTTGAGAAGTGTGAAGAACACCTTTTTAGCCATATAGTATGTCCTTGGTAAATAAGCATATCTTATTGTTCAAGAAATAAAAAGTGAATTGCATATCTTATTTTTCCAGAAAGGGTAAATAAGCATTCGAGATTTCTCCTGATTTCCTACCTCCCCACAGTTTCTTTTTTCTTCCTGCCTCCTTTGCTCTCCCATTTCTATTTTTCTTGCTGCCTTGCAAGCAAATTAGAGATGGAACTGGAATCGTTACTGTTTTCTTTGGGCTTTGATATATCGGCTTATATAAATTCTACGGTATTTTGAGCTGCTTTTGTTTTGATTTATCCTTAACAGACTCCTTTCCCACATGTGGCAGGCAATCTTTTGAGGTCTGGTGATATCAGAGGATTCCAATCTATGGCTAGAATGTACACCAGACTTGCTGCCATGCCCAAAAAAGGGTAAACTTATGGTTCTATAAACTGTCTTAAACCGTAAGAGCCGATTGTCAGCGCCTCACTAGTATTTTTTATCCAAAATGTAGACTTTATCTCTACCTTCTCTATGCAGTTTATATTTGAGGCAAAAAAGCAACATTGATTTTCATCTCTAGGTTACAAATGCAATTCCAGTATCTTGTCCAATGTATTTTTCCTCGGCTCCATTGAGAAAAATAGCTTTGAAAACTTAACGTTAAAACCAAGTAATGTCGTTTGTAGTTGTAAATATCAAAGAAAAGGCATTAAATTAAAGGATGAATGGGTAGAACTTAGAATAGAAGGCAATAATAAAGCTCTATATTGAAAAATCAAATCAATTATGAAAATAAATCAATTAGCTGAGAGTTACCTTCTTAATCTATCCTTTTGATCTCTGAATATTTAGTGCATGTTTGGTGCATGGGATAAAGATAGGATAGGATAAAATAATATTGTGGATAGGATAAGATTAGATGATAACATCCTATCTTATGTTTGGTGTGTACAAGGATTAAGCATAAGATAGGATGATTTTTTATCCTTTACCATGTTTGTTATGTGCAAGATTAAACTTAGGATAGGATGATAATTTTTTATTAGACAAAATTTAAGGATAAAATAGGAAATTCATTAAAAAAAATTTTTAAACATATCCTATCTTATGGATTAAAAATAATCCTCTACTTTTCTAAAGGATTAAGTTATTCTCTTGGTATATGATGGTTTATCTTCTCACTAATCCTATCTTTTTGCTTAAATGAATAACAAACATGAAATAAGATGATAATCATCCTATCTTTTAAATAATTTCATGTGTCAAATATGCACTTAATTTACGAATATTAAGATCAAACTCGTAACTTTCAAAATTCAATATGTAATCATTTAAATTAATACTCAATGGGCATGTTAATTTTTAGTAAAAACAAGAAGTTTATTGGACTTAAGCGAGTTAAGGTAAAGGAAATTTTTTTAAAAATATCTGGTTTGTATTTTTTATGATTTCTCACCCCGCTTTTTAATTTTCTGATAAAAATATACTTGACAAGAATCAATATAAAGAGATATATTGATAAAGAGTACGTACAACATTTATGATGAGCTGCTGTCTTTTTACTCTTTTTTTTTTTTGTCGAAGCCATCCAGAATCTTACACTATTTTTGTATAGGACTAATTCAGATTCTAGCCGGACAGAACTCAAAAGAAGGTAAAACTCTCCCTTAAGAGTTTTAACACAGCTACATACCCAGAGCTCAAATTTAAGAACTTTAATTAAGCTATAACAGTCTCTTACTAGTTGATCTACGTGCTTTTGGGTACTACTGTTTTTTTACTGGTCCGTTATTTTCTTTATCTTTTTAGAGAGCTTCTAAATATACCCTATTTTTTCTTCTCACACCCATTTTTCTCTCTTAAATGAACAGTAACATGTAGTGTAAAATAGGGTGTGAGAAGAAAAAACATACATGTGTTTAGAGGCTCTCATCTTTTTACTCCACAATCCAATTTCTGGCCTGTTACCAAACCACTTGCAGTTAGTTTTTTCTGTCTCAAATTGTTTAATTTCCATATATAATTTTGTAAACTCTCCCATACTTCTTGCCTGCAGCTTGTCAAGTTCATGCATTTCATCACTTCAAAAGATAATTTTCAAAGCATACAAATTTTCCACAATATCGGGTCAGGCCATTTGGCTTCAAGCAGAAAAAACAACATGATAAAACTTTGGTTATCCAAGCAGCCGCATGGCTGTGGCAGCTGCCTGCTTGCGTGTGTTTCCATTCTTGAACATGAGAGTTGTTGGGTTGGCGGTGGTCAGCTTAGACTTGGCCGATTGGATTGGATTGAATTATTGCTCAAAGCCATCCCCAGTTGCTGCAACAACAGACAGAATTAAGACTAAATCCGCCAGCCTCAGCATATCAAACACGACAACCATCGAATATACTATAATTAGCTTACCGATTTGTTTTACACTGGCTAGGAGACTCCAAGTTCCAACCTCGTTCAGAAACTGCGGCCTCGTCAAGTTACACAGACTACCTGTCGGTTTTCCTTTATCCAAAAGAAATGAAGAATTCGTCCGCTTCCAACGTTATGGACTATGGGTAGTGGATTTTTCATTTCCAAAAAATTAATTCATAGAAAGTTAGAAACGTTAATTATTTTAATTAATATGTCAAAGCGGTCTGGGGGAATTAATACACGTCATGAAAAGAAGAATGGAAGGAAATACTGTAAGAAACTGAGAAAACATGTCGGACTTACTGGCCATTGTCGAAGATATTTATTAATTTCAATTAATATGACAAAAGCGCTTATAATTAAGGGCGAATTAATTGAAGAAATTGATTTGTCAAAATTTTCCAACCACCTGATAACTCAAACTTAAGCTTTACTTGATAGGAAAGATGAAAATGGATGAGAATGAAAAATTTGATAATCTAATGATTATTATTTATAATTATTTTTTTATTTCGTAGTTTAACCATTAAATTAGTAAATTTTTTATCTTCATCCCTTTCATCCTTCTTACCAAGCAGAGCCTTAAACTGTGCTTGGTACAGCTAAAACGTGGAAAGAAAAAAATGATGAAGAAAAAAGTGAAAGGAAAATAAAATTGAAGGTTGCTTGGTAGAGCAGAAAATGAGAGAGAAAGAAAAGAGGAAGGAAAAGAGTTTTTTGTCCTCACACAAAATGTTAATCTGTCCAAATTGGAATAGAAAAGAAGAAAGAAAATATGAGCATCAGAATTAATCAATTAAAAATACAAAAATACCCCTGATCAATTTTAAAATTATCTGAAATTCTTTTTTTCTCCGATGACTCTCACTTCTCCCAAAATCATTTTATAAATGAACAAAATATACAAAATCTTAAAAAAAATAAATATCAATAAAGTTAAAAATTATGATTCCAAATGGACGAACCATAAACATGGATACACATGGGCATGCCCATCCAAATTAAGAAAATATATTAAATCCAAAAACTTAAAATATCTGTAATTCTTTTTCTTTTTTTATTCATGAGAATGGCTTTTATAAAATTCACACTCAGTGAAACAATTTTGTACGAACACCTTTTTAATTTATTTATTTTTAATTTGTTGGCTAAAAAATAATAATAAAAAAACAAAAGAATAAGTCACACGGAAGCATACTAGTGCCAAAAAATGCCAAAAAAACATTGGTTGGACTCAACTATTGTACATTTTTACTGGTCAAAATTGCAAAATTTATCAACCATTATCGTATTCTATAGTTTTATTTTCCAAAATTTCCACAGCAAATTATATTTATTTTTTGTCTATTTATGAAAATTTTAAAAAAAACTTATCAAGTTTAAATCTAAAATACATATATTTTTTTATCTGATAAATCTTTCGATGTTAAGATTTGAATCAAAATCTTTCGAAAAAAAATTTTAAATTAGAAGGTATTTAACTAAAGAATAAAATAAAAAATTATATCATAATATTTAAAAAGAAAAAAATATGACACTAAAAAAATGTGATTATATAGTTAAAAAAAGTAAAAAAAATAAAAATAATATAGATTAAAATTTTAGTAAATTAAAAATTATATATGAATCAAACAAAAATTTAAAAAATTATTTTATACTCGCATGTGACATAAATTATTATTCAAAATTTTTTATATTTTTTATATATTTAACACAAAATAAATACAACATAAGTATACGAATTGTTACATCAAAACCTAAACGGTTTGTTTAGTCCTCATCACTTTTTTTTTGTTTTTTGTGTTTTTTTTCTACTCTTTCATTAAAAACTTTTCTTTTCTTTGATATATATATATATTGATAATTAATAATTAATTATCATAAATTAATTATTAATTAATTATTTTGACAAATTTTTGTTAAAATATATCTCATTGAAAATGCAAATTCAATAAATGTCTTAAAAAATGAAAAAAAAATACATTTGATAAATATTTGTATAAATAGTAGGATGAATTTCTTTCTTTTCACTTTTCCATTCTACCAAGCAATAGAAAGAAATAAATTTATTTTGCATTCATTTTTTCATCTTTCCTACCAAGCACACTTAAAAAAAAAATTATTTTCCATCTCTCCATATTTCTCTCCCTCTAATTTTCCATTCTTTCATTTTTCTTTCCTCCTACCAAGTAAAATCTTAGTGATCATTTCGTTTTCCACCTTCCAAAATCTTTTTTTATAAATATGTAATGATGAAAAAGCACTGGCTACATATTCCACAAACAAAACGAAAAGAAAAAGAAAAAGATTGAGGTTTGAGAGGTTTGAGGCAGCCATGGCCAGCGAAGCTCAAGTGAACATGGAAGTTAGGGATGATGGAATCGCTATCATCGTCGTCTCTAATCCACCTGTTAATGTGTTGCACCTCAAAGGTGTGTTTATATATGTTATTAGTTTCTATTGTGTTAACAAAGCTTGCTGCGGTTAATTTTCTTGCAAGATCCTCCCAGGATATGGCTGCAAACGCCCGAGATTGTTTTGTCTCTATCAAACCAGATTAACACTGAGAAACCCTTAATTGGTTGTTGAATTCTTTCACCAGCAATAGGACATTTTGTTAGGATGCTATGCGCTTAAGGCCTTGAGGAAGCCATTTAAGCTAGATTGTCTACTTGGCTCGAGAATTAACACATATACTATTCGGCCTGCAGCACTTGCACAGTTGAAGGCAAAATACAATGAGGCAATGAAGAGGGACGACGTGAAAGCAGTCGTTTTAACTAGTAAATCCCAAACTTCGAGCCTCTCTTTTCTCTCTCTCTATACATATAATAATGTATGGACTCTTTATTGCATAATCTAAAGGTGCTGGCGGTAAATTTTCTAGTGGCTTGGACATCAATCTGTTGCAAGATATTCAGAGAACTGGTAAATCTTCTTTCTAATATATCCAATACGTTTTATTAGCCATTAACAAACCTGTAATCTTAACCATTTTTGTTAACCTTTGTATATATACGGTTCTTGAAGGAAACCGAAACAACACGCAGCGGAATTTAAATCATTCGGCCTCCACCAAGATCGATTCGGAGAGTTGCCTGATTAGGGTTTCGAGATTTTACCTGACGTTTTCTCTGAATTTTCTGTCGTTGGTCGAGTCACAAGCAGCAACTTTTCGTTCCTGCCTCTACGGTATCCACACGAACGGATCTCACGACTCTTGAACGTCTCACGATCAGATGCCTTAAGGAGCGTTTTTATTCTTTTAACCGAACTGCTAGCTTCGATTAAAAAGAATGTTTTGTTTTCTGTTTTTAAAAAAGTGCGGCTATGTTTTAGAAAAACATCCCTTTTATAGGCAGTAAATTTTACCCTAAAATTTACTGCCAAACAGAACTCTAATCCTACTTAGAATAGGATTAGTTATATCCTTAATCCAATTCAGAATAGGATTAATTAAGCTCCTCATTGATCCGTTCTAAGTGTGCGACCCAATAGGTTCTCAAAACAATGGCAATGACAAAATTGTCACAGGCAATGAGCGGTATCTAGCAACACATCATTGCTACCCATGTAACGAGAATGTCAATGACTCGACATAACCTTACTCGTGATAGATGTTACCGTGTAGTTTAATCCCTTTATCCTATGATGTCTTGATTAGACACAAGTCATGGAATGTGTCACACTTGTATAGTCTAATCAGCGTTTCTTGATTCCTGAGTAGACTAATTAAACAAATAAAATCAATATCTCATATTGACTTATTCGAGCACGGCCATGCATTTCTTAGTCTCACTCTATCAAAGGGCCCAAGACATCACTCTTGTTATATAAGAGGGATAAATCCTATCTTGATCACTCAACATCCCTCTACATAGATCAAGGCATACCCAATTACTACCTTTATAGTCCATCCTGTTACGAATGACATCTAGCAGCATTAAAATATGCAATTCTCTATGTTGGGATCTCTGATGATCTCAAGTCAAAGGATCACATACACCATCATCACTATGAGAATCGCTTATGACATTCATATAACAATCCATGTAGCGTTCTCATGGAGGGTCGATCCAGTACATAGTTCTCTAACATGTACCTATGTGATGACTTGATATCCTATATCCATGACAATGGTCATCAGTCAACCACATACTAGTCTTATCGTATCATTGTTATCCTTGTTCACAATAATACTTGACTAGGGATATTTTAAGAATAGTGTGTTATTACTATTCTAAGGACATTATTATATAAGATTATATTACGCAGTTATAAGACAAATATAATAATGAACTATGATAAATAAAATGTCATGATACATAAAAAAATGCCAAAGTCAATCATCTAATGAATGGTTCTAAGGGCATAATCCAACAATCTCCCACTTGCACTAAGACCATTCACTCATGTATCTAATACCTAGTGACCTAGTGTGACGATCATGTCTCTGCTGCGTCAAAGGCTTCGTCAGTGGGTCGGCGATGTTATCGTCAGTTGGTACTTTGCATATCCTCACATCTCCTCTCTCGATGATATCTCGAATGAGATGGAAGCGCCGTAGTATATGTTTGGATCGTTGGTGAGATCTAGGTTCCTTAGCTTGTGCGATGGCTCCATTGTTGTCACAATAGAGCTCAATCGGATCTACAATGCTAGGAACAACTTCAAGCTCAGTAATGAACTTCCTGATCCAAACAGCCTCCTTAGCAGCTTCAGAGGCAGCTATATACTCAGCCTCTGTTGTAGAATCGGCCACTGTCGCCTGCTTTGAACTCTTCCAGCTCACAGCACCACCATTAAGGCAAAACACATAACCAGACTGCGATCTATAGTCATCTTTATCAGTTTGGAAGCTAGCATCAGTGTAACCTGTTACAATGAGCTCTTCCTCACCTCCATATATCAAGAATGTATCCTTAGTCTTTCTCAAGTACTTAAGAATATTCTTGACAGTGATCCAGTGACGTTCACCAGGATCAACTTGATATCTACTCGTCATGCTCAAGGCATACGAGACATCGGGACGTGTGCATAACATGGCATACATAATGGATCCAATAGCAGATGCATATGGAACTTTACTCATACGTTCTCTCTCTTCTTGTGTTGTAGGACACTGTTCTTTTGAGAGAGTAATGCCATGTGTCATAGGCAAGAATCCTTTCTTGGAATCCTGCATGCTAAACCTCTTTAGCACTTTATCTATGTATGCACTTTGACTTAGGCCAATTAATTTTCTTGATCTATCTCTATAGATCCTTATACCCAGTACATAGGTAGCTTCGCCCAAGTCCTTCATTGAAAAGCAATTCCCTAACCAAGTCTTTACAGACTGAAGGGTAGGGATGTCATTCCTAATGAGTAGTATGTCATCTACATACAACACTAGGAAGACAATAGTGCTCCCACTGACCTTCTTGTAGACACAAGGTTCATCTTCGTTCTTGATGAAACCAAACTCTTTGATTGCACCATCAAAACGAAGATTCCAACTTCGAGAAGCTTGCTTTAGTCCATAAATAGAACGTTGTAGCTTACAAACCTTTCCAGCATTTTTTGGATCAACAAAACCCTCAGGTTGTGTCATGTACACATCCTCGAGTAGCTTTCCATTAAGAAAAGCAGTCTTGACGTCCATTTGCCAGATTTCATAATCATGGTATGCAGCTATCGCAAGCAAGATCCTAATGGATTTGATCATCGCGACTGGTGAAAAAGTTTCATCATAGTCAATACCATGAATTTGTTTAAAACCTTTAGCAACCAATCGCCCTTTATAGGTATGAACATTTCCTTCCATGTCGGTTTTCTTCTTAAAAACCCATTTACACCCTATAGGTTTTACCCTTTCGGGTAAGTCAACCAAGGTCCAAACTTGGTTGGCATCCATGGATTCCATCTCAGATCTCATGGCTTCAAGCCATTTCTCAGAGTCTGGCCCTGTTATAGCCTCTTGATAGGTAGTAGGCTCATCTTGGTCCATGAGCAAAACATCACCGTTCTGAGTCATTAGAAATCCATATTTCTATGGCTCACGATATGTTCTAACTGATCTACGCAAGGCTTGTGTCTCTTGAGCAGGCGGTTGCTCCACAACATCTTGTGGTTCTGGTTCCACAACAACTTGTGGTGCTTGCTCAGGCTCCATCTCAACATCGGGTGCGCTATCTTGTAGCTCTTGAATTTCTTCAAGTTTTACTTTTCTCCCACTAGTTCTTCTAGAAATGAATTCTCTTTCTAGAAAGACACCTGTTCGAGCTACAAACACTTTGCGCTCAGTGGGATTGTAAAAATAATATCCTTTAGTTTGTTTAGGATATCCCACAAAATAGCACTTATCAGATTTAGGTGCAAGTTTGTTAGAGACTTGACGTCTTACATAAGCCTCACAACCCCAAATCTTCATAAAAGACATACTGGGACGTTTACCAGTCCATATCTCATATGGTGTCTTTGGAACCGATTTAGATGGAACACGGTTCAGTGTAAAAGCAGCTGTTTCTAATGCATGTCCCCAAAAGGATTCTGGAAGATCTGTATGACTCATCATTGATCGAACCATATCTAATAAAGTTCGGTTTCTCCTTTCAGATACACCATTCCATTGTGGTGTATTTGGAGGAGTGAGTTGTGAGACAATCCCACACTCTTTAAGATAGTCATAAAATTCTTGGCTTAAGTATTCACCACCTCGATCTGATCGAAGTGCCTTAATGCTCTTGCCAAGTTGGTTTTGTACTTCATTCTTGAATTCTTTGAACTTTTCAAAAGATTCTGACTTGTGTCTCATAAGATACACATAGCCATATCTACTGAAATCATCAGTAAATGTAATAAAGTACATAAACCCACCTCTGGCCTGTGTGTTTAAAGGTCCACATACATCTGTATGTACTAAGCCCAATAAATCACTTGCCCTTTCACTATGTCCTTTGAAAGGGGCTTTAGTCATCTTACCCATCAAACAAGATTCACATGTCTCATAAGATTCAAAATCAAATGAGTCCAAAAGTCCATCTTTATGGAGTTTGGAAATGCGATTCTCATTTATGTGTCCCAAGCGACAATGCCAGAGATATGTTGGATTTTGATCATTAGATTTAATCCTTTTAGCATTTATGTTATAAATGGGCATATCAAGATTTAGAATGTAAAGACCATTAATTAGTTGTGCACTACCATAAAAGATATCATTTATATAAATGGAGCAACAG
The DNA here is from genome assembly GCA_031772115.1 of Heritiera littoralis. Lineage (NCBI taxonomy): Eukaryota > Viridiplantae > Streptophyta > Magnoliopsida > Malvales > Malvaceae > Heritiera > Heritiera littoralis. The sequence goes on from JAPDPK010000003.1 coordinate 2,583,292, forward strand.
TTGTCCTTTATTATAAATGAAAAACCCTTCTTGTCCAAACAAGAAATAGAAATAATGTTTTTAGTGATGGAAGGCACATAATAACAATCATCTAATTCTAAAACAAGCCCTGTGGGCAATGTCAAAATATAAGTTCCTACAGCTAATGCAGCAACCCTTGCTCCATTTCCCACTCGCAGGTCGACCTCGCCCTTAGTCAACGATCTACTCCTTTTGAGTTCCTGCACATTTACACAAATGTGAGAACCACATCCAGTATCTAATACCCATGATGAAGAAGTAGATAGATTAACTTCTATAACATAAATACCTGAAGTGGAAGTCTCACTTCCTTTCTTCTTCTTTAGCTCTTCCAAGTATTTGTTGCAATTCCTCTTCCAATGTCCGCTCTCACCGCAATGGAAGCATTTCCCTTCTTTGGCAACCCCACCTTTAGGCTTCAGTGCAGTATCATTGGGCTTGAACTTGCCATTGGTTTTATTACCCTTTTTCTTGCCCTTTGCATTAGCCCTGCCCTTAGCTTTCTTAACTATTAAGACATCTTTGGGCTTGGCCTTTTTCATGTTGGATTCAGCTGTTTTCAACATGCTAAGTAACTGTGGCAGAGTCTTGTCAATTTCATTCATGTTGTAATTAACAACAAACTGACTGTAGCTGTCTGGAAACGATTGCAGAATCACATCAGTGGCCAACTCTTGGCCCAAAGGAAATCCCAATCTTTCAAGGTTTTCAGTGTACCCAATCATCTTGAGCACATGAGTACCAACGGGAGTCCCCTCTGCCATCCTACACTGAAACAATACCTTAGAGACATTGTACCTTTCTTGCCTAGCTTCCTCTTCATAGAGTTGCTTGAGATGCTCGATCATATCGAACGCATCCATTTCCTCATGTTGCTTTTGAAGCTCAGGATTCATGGAGGCAAGCATAAGGCAACTAACATCCAATGCATCATCTTGATGCTTCTTATAAGCATCTCTTTCTGCCCTTGGAGCATTAGAGGGTGGTTCCTCAGGTAAGGGAATTTCAAGGACATACAACTTCTTTTCATGCTTGAGGACTATCCTCAGGTTCCTGTACCAATCCAGGAAGTTTGTCCCATTCAACTTGTCCTTCTCAAGGACAGATCGCAGTGAAAGTGTGTTATTTGTGTTTGATGCCATGGTAATCTACAACAAAAAATATGCAAAATATAAGTATCATGAATGCATTCATTTAATTAAATATTTATTAAATGATGCTCCCACTATTTTTATCGAATCAACAACCCTCACTATTAATTCGGAAAAATTATCACATAATTTCTCTAGTGGGCCAAGATCCATATTTCACCTTATCTAGAGTTAGCTTTGGCTAATCGCCCAAGATTTGGCTATTTAGGTAGGCAACACTTACCAATTACATCTCATGTAACTCTTGGATAGTTGGGTGAACAACACTTGTTCTAATTCATCTCATGAATGGAAGCCCAACTTTATGCCTCTAAATTCCCAATCCTATTGATGAAATTTAGTTAAGTCAACCCAATTTATAGCCTTTGGATATCACTATTATCCCATCGCGTCTTACTAAGATAGATATGATATTTTGCTTTGGCAAACATAACAAAATCGATTCTAGTCTTGACGAGTGCTATTCATTGGTAGGCATCTATTATTGACTTAATTTAATTTGAGGGATTTTCTTAGTTTATTGAATAAGATCTCACCAATTTTACTTTTTTTTTTTTAAATTATCATATGATTTTCATATCATAAACGTACAAAATAAACCATGCATCTCATGCAATTAAGCAATAAAATAAACGTGACATAGTTATAGCCCAAACTAAATGGATTTCCCAAGCCAATGAGAAACCCTAAGGGTTAACCTAAGGGTAATAGCATCTTCTCCAAGTGCCTCTTTGGTCATCCTTTGCATGGTTGTCAGCTCCAATTACATAGTTTAAGAGAAACCTCGAGTTACATTCGAGGGGAGTAAGATGAGAAAAGAATGTACAACAAGAATTTCAAGAACAAGGCACGACACGCAGGTCGTATTTATTAAAATTTACAACCACGAAAATACAATCATATTGGGCTAGGGCTATAACTATGCACCATGCTCAAACAACAACCACCGTGTTATACAAACAAGTGTAATGCAATTTTTAATTTTTAGTTTTATTAATGAGGCACATTTGAAACGAATTATAACCCTGACTGCGGGGTTCCCAGGGGCAGCGCCCCTTGCGGGGGTTTGGGGGCGGAGCCCCCGAAAAAAAAAAGGTCAACAGTATTGACATTGCCAACGCCCCTTATCCGGAAGTGTCCTAATCTTATCAGGATGTTCCAGCCAGTATCTCATACTGACTATAATTTTAGTCGCATTAGAACTCTTATCTAAAAGTGTTTCAATCTTTATACACTTTCGACATTATTCTGTTTCTTCCATAACGTTTATGCAGAACAGAAACCGCCATTAATAATTCGCATCACAGATTATACATAACGTTTATGCAGAACAGAAACGCCATTAATAATTCGCATCACAGATTATACATAACGTTTATGCAGAACAGAAACGCCATTAATAATTCGCATCACAGATTATACATAACGTTTATGCAAAACAGAAACGCCATTATTAATTCGCATCACAGATTATATCTCACATATAAGTTGAATCGAAATTGATATACATCATATATATATTTTCAACAATTCGATTTCTAGCCTCTGAATATATCATATACATTCTAATCCGTATTAATCTCATTAAAACGATGGCATGTAATCATAAACAGAAAGTAACCAGAGATCATGCTTTTATCAAAACAAATCAGGGACTCCGAATCTGGCTCGGATACCAGTGAAGGAAACCGAAACAACACGCAGCGGAATTTAAATCATTCGGCCTCCACCAAGATCGATTCGGAGAGTTGCCTGATTAGGGTTTCGAGATTTTACCTGACGTTTTCTCTGAATTTTCTGTCGTTGGTCGAGTCACAAGCAGCAACTTTTCGTTCCTGCCTCTACGGTATCCACACGAACGGATCTCACGACTCTTGAACGTCTCACGATCAGATGCCTTAAGGAGCGTTTTTATTCTTTTAACCGAACTGCTAGCTTCGATTAAAAAGAATGTTTTGTTTTCTGTTTTTGAAAAAGTGCGGCTATGTTTTAGAAAAACATCCCTTTTATAGGCAGTAAATTTTACCCTAAAATTTACTGCCAAACAGAACTCTAATCCTACTTAGAATAGGATTAGTTATATCCTTAATCCAATTCAGAATAGGATTAATTAAGCTCCTCATTGATCCGTTCTAAGTGTGCGACCCAATAGGTTCTCAAAACAATGGCAATGACAAAATTGTCACAGGCAATGAGCGGTATCTAGCAACACATCATTGCTACCCATGTAACGAGAATGTCAATGACTCGACATAACCTTACTCGTGATAGATGTTACCTTGTAGTTTAATCCCTTTATCCTATGATGTCTTGATTAGACACAAGTCATGGAATGTGTCACACTTGTATAGTCTAATCAGCGTTTCTTGATTCCTGAGTAGACTAATTAAACAAATAAAATCAATATCTCATATTGACTTATTCGAGCACGGCCATGCATTTCTTAGTCTCACTCTATCAAAGGGCCCAAGACATCACTCTTGTTATATAAGAGGGATAAATCCTATCTTGATCACTCAACATCCCTCTACATAGATCAAGGCATACCCAATTACTACCTTTATAGTCCATCCTGTTACGAATGACATCTAGCAGCATTAAAATATGCAATTCTCTATGTTGGGATCTCTGATGATCTCAAGTCAAAGGATCACATACACCATCATCACTATGAGAATCGCTTATGACATTCATATAACAATCCATGTAGCGTTCTCATGGAGGGTCGATCCAGTACATAGTTCTCTAACATGTACCTATGTGATGATTTGATATCCTATATCCATGACAATGGTCATCAGTCAACCACATACTAGTCTTATCGTATCATTGTTATCCTTGTTCACAATAATACTTGACTAGGGATATTTTAAGAATAGTGTGTTATTACTATTCTAAGGACATTATTATATAAGATTATATTACGCAGTTATAAGACAAATATAATAATGAACTATGATAAATAAAATGTCATGATACATAAAAAAATGTCAAAGTCAATCATCTAATGAATGGTTCTAAGGGCATAATCCAACAGTTCTTGCAGGGGACAACTCGTTTCTGATTGAAATATCGCGTGATTTGATCAAACTAGTTGAAGGTGATGAAGCCCTTATTTAAGTTCCCTTTATACGCAACAAGGCCCCATGCTTTGCTCGAAACGTTTATATTGCTGACTGAAATCTTTTTTTTTTTTCTTTTTGTGTTGTTTTATAATTTTTAGACGACAAAAAACCTTCGGTTGCTGCAATTCAAGGATATGCACTGGGAGGTGGATTGGAATTGGCAATGGTTTGTTACATTTCAAGCCGATCAGCTACTTTATTTCTCAGAGTTTGTTTGCCTTTCTTAGTTATGCTTAGCTATATTCTCACTAACTTTGTGCAGGGATGCTGCGCTCGGGTCGACACTCCTGGAGCTAAACTGGGTTTGCCAGAACTTACACTCGGAGTTATTCCAGGGTTTGGAGGTACTCAACGCCTTCCAAGGCTCGTCGGAATTTCAAAGGCTGTAGAAATGTTGCTGGTAAATCACCAGATTTGGTCTTCACAAAACTGATTTTCTTGATTGTGCATGTATAATTATAATAATACTAATGATTTTGCAGACTTCGAAGCCAATAATGGCGGAAGAAGGCAAAAGTCTTGGCCTTGTCGATGCTATAGCATCGGTAGAGGATTTGCTGGAAGTATCGAGTAATTTGGCTCTAGATATTGCAGAGAGTCGTAGACCTCGCCTTTCTTCTCTTTCAAGAACCGATAAACTCGGTTCTATCCAAGAAAGAAAAGAGACATTGGAAGGTGTTCGACAAAAGTTGAAAGAGACTGCTCAAACTATGCCTCAGCCAGTGGCCTGTCTTGATGTCATTGAAGAGGGCATTAATTCTGGTGGACATTCTGGCATTTTAAAGGTTATATATTAAAAATAATAGCCTGCATGAATTCATTGAATTGTTAATTAGCGAATAAAATTAAGATAGCTAATCTTGATTATTAAAGAGACAGTTATACTATAGCTTAATAACGATAGCAGTGCATGGCTGTGTGGTGGAATGCAGGAAGAGAAGGTATTTAAAGAGTTGGTGCTTTCGAACTCTGCAAGAGCTCTTGTCCATGTCTTCTGTGCCCAACGTGCCATATCTCAGGTAGACAATATTTTCGTTTCTTCGTCTTTCTTTTCCCTTAAATTGTTCCAGATTTTTTTTTCGTTAATAAAAATTTAGAAGTAAAAAAAAATTATCATCTTTAAGTTCAAAATAAATCGTCAATTCACCATTAAAATTTAAAAATTCATTGAACTTTCACATACAAATTTTTTAAATTTACAAACGTTCACCAACGATAGATTATAAAAATTCAAACTTGAACATAATATTCAAACCTTAACTAGCAAACCCTCGTTGCTAAAGTAGATAGATTTTGGATGATAGCATGTTAGTTGAGCAGCCTAATCGGATAGTTGCTTCGAAGAGGTGTAACTTTTTCCCCGATTCTGGTCAATGAAGTCAGGAAGAGTAGTAACTTTTGGTCCTTAGAGACTTTCAATGACCATTTGTTTTGTATCAGGCTAGGGCTAGCAGCTAAAAAATTGTTTTGTCCTTGCAAATTGCAATGCCACCTCATGCAAATGTTCATGGCTTCATGGACAAGTTTGAACGAGACCGCATTGGAGTTCAGGCCTCGAAGAGTAACTCAAGTTCAGCCGTAGGCCCACATTCCAGTCCAAGCTTAAGCTTAAAAGATTCAAGTCTCGAACAAACTAAACCACAAGCAAGCTGAGATTATGAGCTTATTCTGACGATTCAGTTAACAGTGAATAAGGGATAATATATAGAAAATGTTAACAGTGAAGAAAGAAATCAGAGAAATAAATTTATTCTCTGTTATTTTTTATTGATATGGAATAGATATATAAATAGCTTAGATAAAATAGCACATCCCTAAAATATCTCCTAAAAATCAGTAAATGATAAATACAAAGAATAAAATCTCCTAAAAATCAGAAATTTAAATTATTGTATCTATCGAAACAGCCTAGACAAAATCAGTCCTTATTCAAGAATAAATAAAAAACTAAAACTTGGATGACAACACTCCCTCTCAAGTTGAGTAGATATTTATCATTCCAAGCTTGTTTGTGAGCACTTCAAAATTTTGTCATGATAATCCTTTGGTTAGGATGTCTGCAGCCTGTTGATTGGTTGGAACATAGGTCACACAAATCATTCCACTTTCAATTTTTTCTTTTATGAAATGTCTATCAACCTCCACATGCTTAGTTCTATCATGGTGAACTGGGTTATGTGCAATACTAATGGCAGCCTTGTTGTCGTAGTATAATTGCATTGGACAGTTCAATTTAATCTTTAATTCTTCCATAAGCCTTTTGAGCCAAATCAATTCACAAATGTCATGAGCCATAGACCTGAACTCTGCCTCTGCACTACTTCTAGCAACCACTGATTGTTTCTTACTTCTCCAAGTTACTAAATTTCCCCAAACCATGGTGCAATATCTAGAAGTAGACTTTCTATCACCAACTGAACCTATCCAATCTGCATCAATAAAAGCTTCCACCTTTCTTTCTTCTGTTTTCCTGAAAAACAATCCTTTCCCTTGAGTCATCTTGAGATACCTCAAAATTCTATAAACTGCATTGAGGTGTTCTTCCTTTGGGTCATGCATAAATTGACTAACAAAGCTAACAGCGAAAGCTATATCAGGTCTCGTATGAAAGAGATAAATCAGTTTCCCTACTAACCTTTGATATCTTTCTTTGTCAACTGAAATTTCTGCCTTACATTGGGCTGTCTTATGGCTTTGTTCCATTGGTGTATCAGCGGGTTTGCATCCTAACATTCCCGTTTCCTTTAACAAGTCCAAAGTATATTTTCGTTGAGCAACAAATATGCCTATCTTGCTTCTAGCTACTTTCATTCCCAAAAAAATACTTTAAAGGGCTAAGATCCTTTATTTCAAACTCTGTGGCTAGTAGACCCTTCAATTTCTCCATTTCCTCTAGAGCATTTCCTGTGAGAATTATGTCATCCACATACACTATTAGAATAGCAACCTTTCCAAATGGGAGGTGTTTGAAGAACAAAGTGTGATCAGTCTGGCCTTGATTGTATCCATATCTTCTTATTGCTCTTGAAAAACGGTCAAACCATGCTCGCGGTGATTGCTTTAGTCCATATAGGGATTTTTTTAGCTTGCATACCTTCTGAGTATTTTTACTATCTTCAAAGCCTGGTGGAATATCCATGTAAACGTCCTCTTCTAGGTCTCCATTCAGGAAGGCATTCTTCACATCTAGTTGATGTAATGGCCAATCCAAATTTGCTACTAGAGATAACAAGACCCTTATGGTATTTAGCTTAGCAACCGGTGCAAATGTCTCCATGTAATCGACCTCATAGGTTTGTGTGAAACCTTTAGCCACAAGTCAAGCCTTGTATCTCTCAATTGAGCCATCTGCTTTAGAGTTTACTGTGAATACCCACTTACAACCAACAGTAGTCTTCCCATTAGGTAGAGTCACTAGTTCCCAGGTGCCATTTTTTTCAAGAGTATTCATTTCCTCCCAAATAGCCTTTTTCCATTCAGGTTTAGCAAGAGCCTCCTGTATTGACCTAGGAATCTCAATATTGGAAACATTAGTGGTAAAAGCACGAAATGATGGTGAAAGATTTTTGTATGACACAAACTGAGATATGGGATGCAAAGTGCAAGAACAGACTCTTTTCTTAAGAGCAATAGGTAACTCAATAGGTTTATTTGAAAGAGGAATGGTTTCATAAGTACCTGAGGTATTAGCATCCTTTGGTTCAGACTCTTGGCTCTGTGGGACCATGAATTGCTTTCTTTTTTTAGGCTGATTTCCTCTAGTATAGACACGTAGCTCTTGATTTTTTTGCCTCATTAAACCTCCCCCTGTTTCCAAATCTGTTTTTTGTTGTTGTTGTGGCATTATTAGAGAAGACAGACTTGGATTTGACTCAAGTGAAAGATGTGGAGTAGACTTGGACATATCATCAATAGGCATGGATACCGTTTCCCAAAAACGATCTTCATTGGTTTCAATCTCCCCCTGAAGAGAGGTGGTAGGAAAGAATGGTTGAGTATCAAAAAAGGTAACATCACGAGAGATGTAGAATTTGTTTGCTGAAGGTGAGTAACAATGGTACCTTTTTTGTGTAGGTGAGTAGCCGAGAAACACAGTTTTAATGGCTTTGGGGTCTAATTTGTTACGGTATTGGGCATGTATATGTACAAAGGCAGTACACCCAAAGGTTTTTAAGGGAAGATTATTCAAGGTGTGAAGATGAGGATAGTATTTGGTAAGGGTGGAGAGAGGTGTTTAGTAGTGGATAGTCCTACTTGGTAATCTATTTATAAGGTAGGCCGCTGTAAGAACTGCTTCACCCCACAAGTACCTTGGAACATGCATGGTGAACATAAGAGCTCGTGTGACTTCAAGTAAATGTCAATTCTTTCGTTCAGATACCCCATTTTGTTGTGGGGTGTCCACACATGAACTCTGATAGATAATCCCATTGTTAGCTAAAAACTCACCTAACACTGAATGAAAATACTCTCGCCCATTGTCTGTACGTAAGACATGAATTTTTGCCTGAAATTGTGTTTGAATCATGGAATGGAAGTTCTTAAAGATTTGACAAGTTTCAGATTCTTGTTTCAAAAGGTAAACCCAAGTGACTCGTGTGTGGTCATCAATAAATGTTATGAACCAACTAGACCTGGCAATTCGTGTCAAAAATTCGTTTTCGTGTCATGTAAAATCATGTTCATGTCGTGTTCGTGTTGTGTATTCGTGTCAAAAATTCGTGTCGACACGGAAAACTCAAAATGTTATTTTTAGCTTTTACCACATTCATATATTAATTTTACTTAATTTTAACCCCGTGTCACCTCGTGTCATTTATTCGTGTCGTGTATTCGTGTCGTGTCTAAGATTGCCAGGTCTAGAACCAACGTTTACCGGACGAAGTGGTAACTTTGGATGGCCCCCAAATGTCACTGTGAATTAATGAGAAAGGTGAGGAAGACTTATAAGGTAAGGAAGGAAAAGGGTTTCAGTTGTGCTTTGCTAATTGACAAACTTCACATTGGAAAGAATGAAGGTTTTTATTTCTGAAAAGTTGAAGAAACAAACATTTAAGATAAGAAAAGTTTGGGTGGCCAAGTCTATAATGCCACAACATTATTTCTTTTTTACTAGAAATAGAAAAAGATTCACTACTTGATGCAAAAGCTTGTCTAGTCCTAGAATCTTCATCCTCAAAAAAGTAGAGCCCTTCATGTTCCCTAGCATTGCCAATCATCCTCCCCGAGGATATCTCATAAAATTCACAAGAAAATGGTGAGAATTTTGCAAAGCAATTGTTATCACGTGTTAATTTGCTAACTGACACTAGATTACAAGTAAGGTTGGGAACATGAAGCATGGAATGAAGGATTAAGGTTTTTGAGAGTCTTACAGAACCTTTTCCAGCAACAGTTAACAAAGAGCCATCAGCAATTTTCACTTTAATATTAATAGAACAAGGATAATATGTGACAAAAGAATTAAATGAACCTGTCATGTGATCGGAAGCTCTTGAATCAATAATCCAGGGAGTTTTTGAAGTTGAAGTGACATTATGTGCTGTGAGAAAGTTACCTGTTTGGGCTAAAGAGCAAGAACTGACACTAGGGTTGGAAGCAAGTGGATTTTGAGGTTGTGATTGACTAAGAAGCTTATACAAGTGATCTATCTTCTCTTTGCTAAACCTTACTAAAGTGTAGGCTGATTCTCCTTCTGTTGCACCAATGGCAGCAGTATGTTCTTTATCTATGGTTTGGACTTGAAAGCTTTTCCTATCATTTTGCCTTCTAGGAGTCCAATTAGGTGGCTTGCCATGAATTTTCCAACAAGTATCTTTGGTATGTCCATGATGTTGGCAAACATTGCACCAAGGTCGTTTTCCTTTTCTAGTATTTTTCTGATATGTGGAAGACTTGTTATGGTGCTGCTGACCTCGTGCAACCAAAGCTGATCCTTCAATTGTATTATATCCACCATTTTCTTCATTAAAATCTCTCATCATAACCTTTCTTCAACTTTCCTCTCTTCGTATCTTTGCAAACACTTCTTCAATTGATGGTAAAGGATCTTTGCCAAGCACTCTACCCCTGACTTCATCAAGGTCTTTGTTTAGGCCTGTTAAGAATTCGAACACTCGTTCTTGTTCCACCATTTTTTTTTGCTTGACGCTGCACCCTGTACAGTCCCAACTGGATTCATAAAATAAATCCAATTCTTGCCACAAATTTTTTAGAACATTAAAATAATCTGTCACATTTTGGCCTCCTTGTTCTGTCTCTCTCAATTTTGACTTTATCTCAAACACTTGAGCAGAGTTGCCAAGATCTGAGTAAGTCATCTTCACAGCATCCCATATTGCTTTTGCCGTGGGCAAGAATAGATAAGTCTGTCCAATTTTAGTCTCTATTGAATTAATAAGCCAAGCCATAATAATAGAGTTTTCAGCCTCCCATACCTGGTAAGCAGAATCTTCTGTGTTGGGAGCAGTAGTTGCACTAGTGAGATAACCCATCTTTCCTCTGCCACAAATTACAAGCTTGACAGACTGTGCCCATTGAAGATAGTTCTTGCCATTTAACTTGTGAGCCGTGATCTGCAAAGAAGTATTCTCGCTTCCCCCTTGTAAAGTCATGATTGGAAGATGTGTTTGTTGGGATTGGCTTGAAGAAACAGTTGAAGACTCGTCTCTTTTGGTTGCTCCAGCCATAGCAGTTTTTGCCATTGAAAAAACTGATTCAGAATCTTTTTTGCTCTGATGCCATGTTAACGGTGAAGAAAGAAATCAGAGAAATAAACTTATTCTCTGTTATTTTTTATTGATATGGAATAGATATATAAATAACCTAGATAAAATAGCATATCCCTAAAATATCTCCTAAAAATTAGTAAATGATAAATACAAAGAATAAAATCTCCTAAAAATCAGAAATTTAAATTATTGTATCTATCGAAACAGTCTGGACAAAATCAGTCCTTATTCAAGAATAAATAAAAAACTAAAACTTGGATGACAACAGAAAAAAAAAAGGCATACTAAGTCATGCTTTATTATTGTAACATTGCATTTTATTCTAGCTATGTTTGAGGTTAGAAATATCTTAGATTTCAAGTTTATTTATGCAGAAATGGGTAACACAGTCTCTTCTAACTTGTGCATGTATTTGCAGGTGCCTGGTGTGACTGATGCTGGTCTTAAAGCACGGGCAATAGAGAAAGTTGGTGTAGTTGGTGCTGGTCTAATGGGTTCTGGAATCACCACTGCTCTGATTTTGAGCAATATCCATGTCGTCCTCAAGGAACTCAATTCCGAATGCCTTCAAAGAGGGATTAAAAAGATTGAAGGTCACTTTTGGATATTGATTTTCAATGTGTTAATTTTGAGAGAATTTGACTGTTAGGGTCATGTAAGAACATTCTATACTGTCTTGCAGCTAATCTCCACGGCTTAGTTATGAAAGGAAAGTTGGATGAATATGGAGTTCAGAAAGCTCTTTCATTTCTAAAAGGTGTATCAGATTACTCAGAATTCAAAGATGTGGATTTGGTAATGGAGGTTAGTCTCCCTCAATGGACATAGTAATCTTTAATATGATATAAAAATAACATGAAGATGACACTAAAAATTGTATATAAATGTGATAATAGTAAAAAAAAATTATATTTGACTTGTTGATACAAATTTCGATACAAAATTTTGTATTTTACATGACACAAATATGATTTTACATGACACGAATATGAATTATAATATTTTTTGATTGTTGGATATAGACAGTTTTTCTGAGGCTCACTCTTGTCCTAGGCTGTTATTGAAGACTTGTCACTCAAACAATCAATCTTTGAAAAAATTGAGAAGGCTTGTCCTCCAAACTGCATCTTGGCATCAGGCACATCAGGCATTGATCTTAATGAAATTGGAGCAAGGACTAGCTCTCAAGATCGCATCGTTGGAACTCATTTCTTCAGGTTAATTAACATTTCTTTTATCATTGCATGGTTTGTTTTAATGCCTTCTTGCCTTTTGAGTCTTTACATTCTGTATCTTTTGATGAACAGTCCGGCTCATGTAATGCCACTGTTGGAGACTGTCCGGACAGAAAGAACTTCTACACAAGTTTTGCTTGATCTTATGACAATTGGGAAAGCCATTAAGAAAGTCCCTCTGATCGTTGGCAACTGCGCTGGTTTTGCTGTAAATCGGACTTTCTCCCCTTATTTTCAAGGACCATTCCTGTTGGCAGACCTGGGGGTGGACATTTTCAGAATTGACAGAGTGATTTGCGCATTTGGCTTGTCAATGGGGCCTTTCCTGTTAAGTTTATTGATCCTGATTCGCATCCAATACTGATATGTTTCTGTTTGAAACTAACTTCAATGTTCTTGTTCATATGTTCAGGCTTCATGATGTAACTGGATATGGCTTGGCTATTACATTTGCCAAAGAGATGGCTGCAGCATTCCCGGACAGAATGTTTCAGTCTCCTTTACACGAACTCATGCTCCAACACGGCAGACAGGGTAAAGATAGAAATTTCTCGAGCAGTTGTGCCACCCAAGGCTGAAAATGCCCTGCTTAGGCTGTCAATGTTTGTTTACTTATTCTTTGTTTTGCTAACCTTATTTTTATATTTATGGGATGCTTTGACGATTGACATATAGGTAAAAGCAATGGAAAAGGATATTATACTTTCGAGAAAGGAAGCAAGCCAAAGCCCGATTACACCGTGCTACCAATAGTTGAGAAATCCAGGAGAATTACAAACCTCGTTGACAAAGAAAACGTAAGGCACATTTTCTATAGTGTTTCTATGAAAGTTGCTTTCGTGCTCATTAAAGGGGAATTCATGTGATTATCAGCCAATTTCCACAAGTGACCAAGAAATTGTGGAGATGGTTTTCTTCCCCGTGGTGAATGAGGCATGCCGTGTCTTAGAGGAGGGAGTGATCTCTCAAGCATCAGAACTTGACGTTGCATCTGTTCTTGGGATGAATTTTCCTTCACACCTGTGAGTACTCTAGCTATATGTTACTCAGAGATGTACGCTCTACAAATGTTGCTTACGCTCTTTTTATCTTCGATTTTCAGAGGAGGTATAGTCTTCTGGGCTGACACAATCGGAGCTAAGTACATTTTAACAAGTCTCAGTAAGTGGTCAGCTTTATATGGCAACTTCTTCAGACCCTCAAAGTTCTTGGAAGAGAGGGCCATGAAAGGCATTCCATTGGTAAGAATTGGCATCTTTAGGGCAATGCTAGAGATACATCTTTCATGCAAAGATCATTAGATTATCTGTGCTACAAGTCTATTTACCTTCTACTTTAACTCCCGACAGAGTGCACCTGTTGAGGCTTAAGCTCTGAGGCCGTGCCTTCCGGCAGACTAACACAGGAAGGAGGAATTACAACTGCTCTATCCTGTCGAGAAACAAATCTGCAGGAATTTCTCATCGCATAGATAGGACTTTGAATGATCTACAAATTCTAAAATAGTATTTTACAAAAGGTGGCTGCTTTTGAGGAAATCTTCCTTTAAACTTGTAAGGGAAACCTTACTCAAATGGTAAAGAAAGTTGCCTATTTAGTTGCATGGTGAAATGACTTGTAATAAGTTCAAACTTCAAAGTGCAATAAACTCTGCTGTCCTTGTAATACGTAGCCAATTCTCATTGCAAATCAAACTTCCTCCATGTCCAAGCACCTCCAATTTAAAAATGGTCGCATAAGGAAAACAGAAAGAAACTACACTGAACTCTGTAGAATGGAATTACTTTCTTATTATTAGGAATTAGAACTACATTAATGTATTTATCTGAGTTCATCACATCATTCAAGAAGAGTTGCAGCATACCAGGTACAAATTACATTTCAATCTACAAGCAACAAAGAGAGAGATGATAACTAGATTAAGTTGTTACTTGAGAAACCGGTCAAACCAATCACTTGCTTCTTTCACCATTAATGGAGTCATTCGGTGCCCTACTCCAGGTTCTGTGATGAGCTGCACAGTTAGGCCACAAAAGATATAAGATAAAAGCAGCAAAATTGCAGTGGAGCTGAAACGTCATCTTAAATAATAAAGCATCCATTCCAAGATGCCAAACATGGTTAAATGAAGAACATGCACATGCATCCATCACACCAATGCTTATTCACACTGACATTATTTTTTGTACACTGGCACACTTTTATATCTCAAAGAGGGAGAACATATCATAGTTTCCAGAGATCCCCAAAAAGGATGTGGTAGTAGTTTTCTGCTTTATATCTATAGGAGTTTTCCCATGCAACAATTGGCTACTTTACTAGACACCTTGCTTTCAGGCCTTATTGGCAAACATAGAAATAGATTTTGGTGATTCCAGAATTATGCAGCAGCAACCCATACCTTAAACTTATCCAAATAATGGGTCTCTCCATAAGCCTTGGATGCCTTTGTCTTGGGAATTTCTAAGCCATCAATGGGGCAACGGCAATCTTCAGCTCCTAAATATTGTCAAAGGCAAAAAGAAAAAGTTTTAACCATATATGTAAACATCAGGAACTAACAGTAAAATCGGATGAATTTCCAAAGCAACTCAATTACAGAAATAACAAAAAAAAAGTATTATACCATTTGCAATCAACAAAGGGCGTGGAGCAATAGCCGGGATGGTGTTAGGTGCATCGAACTGGGAGGCTAGACCAGGAGCAATCCTATCCCAAACCTGGTGAGAAAAGTAGAACCATAAAATGAGACCAACATGTGATGACAGTATTAAAAATGCAACCTTCATTAGGCTTCTGAAACATGAAAATGTCTGGGAATTAGTCAGAACGCCAAGTCTGCTAGCAGTACAAGCTCTATCAACAAGATAAAAGGTCAATGACTTATATATCCTCTCTACCATTATGTTTCACTCCATTTAGCTTCAATTCTCCAAAGGGTAGGCACTTTAAAATGTGCTTTGGATGTACATCATTATACTTATGTACCCTTATCTAATATCATGATCTTTTAATTGGACTTGTGAATCTCTGTTGTGTACCATTATTCTGTTTCTGTTGCCTCTTGTTCAGAAAGTAGATAAATAATGAACTAATCTGTCATTACCTTACTAGATGTCCGAAACTGAAAGGTGGTTCTTGTACTTTAAGGATTTTGATTTGTGAATTTTTACATTTTTTTAACTATTTTACATATAAAAAAATATCCATTAAAAAAATGTAAAATCAAAACTCACTCTGTTGCTATCCTAAAATGATGTTCAGGAAAACTGTAACATACAAAATGAGACAAAGAAAGAGCACAAAAAGAGTCATAAAGGAACATTGATACTCCGTGTTTTTAAGATAGTAATTGGTCAATGGCAAGTTACATGGAATATGTCAGCAAATATGCAGGGAAAATCATAACTGACCTTCTCCACCACTTCTTTATCAATCTCATTCTTGCCTAAATCAACCCTTGCTTCTGTAACAAAATTATTTAAGAACATCAGAGAAAAAAAAAAGCCAAAATAGATTCCAACTAGTAAAGAAGCCAGAGTCAGTAACAGCTTCAATTAAGTGATATAATATGCCACTCCAAATCTAATGAATCGGTATAAATTTTTAAATTTAATCATTTATAGAGAATTATCACAGTTGTATGACACTTTATAGCCTTGCAAGTCCAGTAGAATACAAGTCAGTTTTTTAAATCTAAATTGCTTTTAAGTACTTAGGTAGATATTAAAGATAGCTTCATGTAGAGTCTCAAACTGGATAAAAGATAACTCTCCTGAACAAACATAAATTTATAAAACCAAATCTTATCAAATTCATTTTTCCAAAAAGCTTGGCACAAATTACCTTCAAATACAGCCTTTATACTGTTAACTCGAGCCTGCCACTTGTCATTGTCTGCCGCCCATCTAAATCCCTACAAACATATAACATGATATTTTGTTAATAACTTAATATATTTATTAATGCTTATAGGAATTATAAATTTTCAATTACCTGAACGCCAATTACTGGGGCTGCCACTGCGTAGCGGGTGTCAGCAAAAGCAGCAAACCATGCATGCATTCCTGCATTTCATGATATTCACATAAGTTCAACATGCAAGAGTGAGCAAATATTTAATATCTCAGTCCTTAAAAAATCAGTCAACAAACCTCCTAGTGATTCACCCGTAATTCCAATCCTAGAAGGATCTATATCCTCTCTCTTCGTTAAATAATCTGCAAGTTTTATCAAGTCCCAAACCTGAAAGAGGGAAAGCCTTAAATGAATTGAAATGCCCCAAACTAACACCACAACAGTTTAATGACTAAAATTTCATTGAAAGCTTAAAGTAGCTTCACTTTATAAGCCATCACTACAATGGAAATTAAACAGCAGAATTTCACTAGTTACACATAACTCCTGACCACTCGTGAAATTTACATCTTATTTTTTGATCAATCACCAATTATGAGATTCCTATAGAAGCAGAATAGATCATAAATAAAGATAAATCCATAAAAATAAAAATTGATGGGCTTACTGTATCAAATATGAAAGGCATTGTATCCCCATTTTTCCACGATGATATCAAAGCCTGGACATAGATAGCATAATGACATTAGGAATCATTTTCCTTTATTTCAAAATATAACAATTAAATTGTATAAATAAGAAATTAAAATAAGAGTTCCACATAATTTACATACATCTTTATAAGTAGTTAGACTGCTGGCACGTTCACCATGGTAGCGGGAATCAACCCCAACGGCTACATATCCCCGCGAAGCATAGGCCTGAAACAAGAAGACAGATCAATTTAGCAAATCATAACTGACAATAGAAGACTTCACCCACGATGGGTTAGTCCAGTTGGTAAAGGAAGGTGCTTCTTTTCATAATCAATCTGAATTCGATCTTTGTAAGGAGCATTACAGGAGGAAGGGAGTAGATCTAGGCAATTCCTAACCGTATTACCAAAACAAGAAAGACCCAGACAAATTCAAAGGCTTGGCTTAGCTTAGCTTACTTCAAGCAATGGGCGTAACCACTCTTTGCACTTATGTGTACTATGCAGGAAAACAACAGCAGGCCTCTTTTCTTGATTGCTTTCTTTCATACTCAAAATCAACAAGGGCAACTTTCCTTGCTCTCCTGCCTGTAAATGACCAAGACGCAATAAGTTTTCATTCTTCAAAATATATCAATCCTTTTCACTGATCCAATTCAATTACCTCAGTATGCAGATAGAGATTTTCCTCTTTCAGCAGTTCCTTAAGGTTCCCAATGTCGGCCTTCGGACAAGACTCCATTTCCTGGTGAATTTACAAATAAATGCAGTTAAATCTTGGTTTTGAACAGGTTATCAGTCATAGTAAAGCTAATCTCGGAGGAGAATCTCTACCTCACTGAAAGTTGGGGGAGGAACGTCTTGATAGAAAGGGTTAACAACCGGTTTTGCAGGCTCCACAGTCAAAGGAACTGAGTAAAAACAAAAGGAAATTCACATTAATGTAAGAAATATTTTTGAAGATTTCTGGGTTTTTCTTCTTTGGGTTTTACCTTGAGCATTTCTTCTGGCATGAAGCAGTTGAAGGAACTGAGATCGGATGTCTTCCGCGTCGGTAACCGTGCCGTTGACATCCATTTCAGTTTTACCCGCTCTGCTGCTGCTGGTTGTTGCTTGCGTGGCAGTCTGGAGCTGGAATTTATAGGGAACGGTGTTCGGTAAGAGGGATCGTAGTCGCACGTGTGGGAGACGGGACACGTGTCTCGTCGTTGATGGCAGCAGAAAGCGAGTTACAGTAGTAGGGTGCGGAAGGTGGGAGGCAACCATTTTTTTTTTATTTTTTTATTATTTTCTTTTTTATATAAAAAAGAAAATAAAATAGTAGTAACAGATGAAATTTTTGGCTGGGAATTAAATTAGTGAGAAAAGGACAGTGATGGATACGAATATCGGAAAAACGGAAAAAGAAGTACGAAAAGGAGTATATTAATAGTGGACAAAGTGGCGCATGGGAGGAAGCAACCTCCTTTGTCCATGTTTTATGCCAAATGTTAAAAAATCATGCAAAATGCCAATGATAAGGTTTAAATTGGTTTGGGTGGACGGTAAGATTAAAAAAATAATAATAAATAATAATAAAATATTTTAAAAAATAAAAAAAATAATTTTAAGCTCTTTTTATTTGTCTTTTGCAATTTTTTTATCTTATTATCACTATGCTCTATTGGTGTTATAGCATTGGAGGTATGATCACATTTAATCGGAGTCTTAGTTTTTAGGTTTGTAAAGCCAATTGTAAGGATGTGCTTGGAGACCGGTGTGGCAAGGCTGATTTGATTGAGTCGCAAAAGATAAAAAAATCAAAAAAGTAAAATTATTCTTTTATTTTTAGTTTTAATTCTTTATTGTTTTATTAAAAAGTATAATTTTTTAATGATTATTTTATTTTTTTTAATTTCCATGCATTTAAACGTTGAAAACTTAATTTCATTTTGTGGTAAACGTGAAAAACACATTTGACTATTAAACCTTCACTAAAATCATTCTTATCCCATTCAAATTAACTCGAACTTATAACACTATATATAAGTGTAATATGAATATTCAAAATAAAAACTATAAAAATACTAAAATAATATAAATTAAAATTTTAAAAATTAATTTGATATTTAATATATTGATTAAATTTTAATAAAAATTGATTTAATATTTATTATATCGATATAAAATAGAGCAAAATTTTCATATTTTTTTACAATTTAACCCGAATAACCAAAAGTGAAAACCCTGTTTTGGGTAAAGTAAAGCTAAATTGACGAGGAAAACAAGGCCAAAACCATAGAATAAAAGCAAAGATTTTGTTTGGTTCAAAGGTGATAAGGTGGAACGAAAACGAGAGGAAGCTCCATTTATATAACTTCAATGGAAAACCAGCTTAGGAAGCTGCCAGGAAGCTCCACCCACGCTTCAACATGTCACCTACCCCATTGCACAAACAGCTGAACAATGAATCTTTTTGCTAAGGCATTTTATATTACATACGAATACAGCTACAATCAGCTTTTGCAAAAAAGTATTAGGCTCAGATCGCTTGCAGAAAGCTGAAAATTTAAAAGGGCTTATCGGAATTAACATATTAAAGGTGAACATTGGATTAATCGACTCGACAACACCGGCATTATTAAGAAATATCCAAGTAATTAGGGTTAACTGAAACTTCATTTCCCCGTATATACTCGCATGACAGCCTAAAAGATAATCGAAAAGAATCAATTTTGCTAGTTCCTAATGCTTAAGTATGGTTAATTCCTCAACCAGCATATCTAACAATAGGACCCAAGTATCAAGAGCAGGGAGAAAATGGAACCTGACATAAGAAGGAATGCTGATACTTGGAACTATTTTCTCGCTAATTCGAACCCTTAATCTCTACATTTTTGTATCCTTTTTTCCAATGATAAATTCATGCTTTAAAGGCAGACTGGTATTGGAAACGGACGAGGTTGCTGAGACAGTCTGATCTACTTCTACAGTTGCTGGGATCGAAGATTTTACAATTCCATTACGATAATGCTCCTTCTGCCCACCTGCTCGAATTCCAGATTTTACAGCACCATTCTCCACTGGTTCTTGCTGACTTCTTTTTTCAATCATGGCCCTTTCAGATAGCATTGTTTCTATAACACGCACCAGGTCAAATCATCAATTGAAAATCAAAAACAATAACTAAAGAATGAACAAATAAGAACTAAGGTCCAAGATGACAAAATCCACTCACTAGGTCAGAAAAATCAACTAAAACTCAAATGAAAAGACCACGTGCCTACCATTTTATTTCTTTTGATTCTAAACTTTTCAACATCTAATGCGGCAACTCAACCATTTGGCCTACAATTTTTCAGAAGAAACCCTGATTGGATTTTGCCCCTAGTATATCATCAAAACTAGGAGTCTAGAATTGTGAAACCAACTGGATTACCTCTACTGCTCGCACAAGTAGTGAGCTTATTGAGAAAATCACGGAACATTGTCAAAACAAGCCTTTCCTGCTCTGCATAGGCCTCTGAGCACTCATGCCCATTTGATGATTTTTGAGTCATGTTTCGAAAACGGTCTGCCAATACATTTGATGAACCAGCTGCCATAAACATTACATCTTCTTCATCACACATCAAAGCGCGTGTTTCAGGAGACAATGGCCTTGCATTTTGCACATCATCCCCATCTGCTCCAGAGTTCCCAGTTCTATCTGCATCCGCCTGGTTCTCACTCGTATGGTCATCAGTGGCATCCTTCTTAATGCCATTACCTTTCTGACTCATTTCGCCTGCCTGACCAGGTGAAATAATAGTTTCAATGGAGCCTCTCTCTGTTTGTTGATCCATTTTGCTACCATTTTCTGAAGATTGTAACTTTCAAGTAAGTACTATTATATACTATCTTCTACTGAAATAACAAGATGTATTCAAATTGCGAATCCTAAAATGAAAAATTAACCACACTAGCCCAAGGTGAATTCAGTAAGGATTAAGGTTTAACGATTTAAATGACATGACATGACACATAAATCATGAACCAATAGATTGGATGAGAAACAACAATTAAACCATCCCTTATATATACTTATGGACACACACACACACACATTGTTTATGTTCATGAAACAGATATAGACTATGACATTCCTGGGAGTCTATTGCAAGTTTAAGATTTTGACTTTTCTCTGCAAACCAGTCGACTGACTATATTCATGAATACAATCATCAAAAACAACTATGAAGATAAAAATTAGAGTCTCTATGACAATGTATACATCAACCTCTGAGTCCTCCAGACTCTAGATCATAGCAACTTGTCATAGATATAAATTTGATGTGTAGCAAATGAAATATCTTTGGACTTTCGAAGTTTATATTGTTCTTTTCACCATTTTCATCAACAGTCTCCATTTATTTAAAATCAAGACTTTGCTTAGTTGAGTTTATTAATTTTTTCACTCTTTCTGAAATATATCAATATGATTTAGAAAAGTATCTATATTATTCCCTCTAAGTATTACAGGTACCAGCAAAGTTGTTCCTATTTCTTTTTAAAAAGAGGATCCCATATACTATGATGACTTGCAAACAACCATACTAGACCTTTGTTTTCATACCTTTGGGACTTGATGATCGCAACACCAATTTATCATTTAATAGCATTAGAACAAATCAAATACTCTTAGCTTGCATAATTCACAGTCATTGTTTTTCTATTAAATAATTGATCAGTTTCACCTATGCAAACATAATGGCAGAATAATTACCTTAAGCTTATCTGCAAAGTTGCAATATTCAAACATAACTTTTAAAATCCAAATTTAACTAAATACAAAAACCAGTTATTTACCCACCTTCCCTCTCATTTGACAGATGAGAAAAGCTTCATCATTCAAAGCCAAGAAGGAGAAATGTATGGAAGAAGATGAAAATTGCAGGAAGACACTTTGTGACACAGATAAAACATGGAAACAAGTAATAGACTGAGAGTACATACAGCACATTCACTGTGGCAATTTCAATAATATGATTAGTTAAAACGTAAAAGTAATACTGAAATAAAGAAAAAAAAAGTTCAGTATTTATGAATAATAATTAATACCTGCAGCAAGTGCCCTTCCAGCTTCTGATGAAACTACCACCAAAACCGAACACAATTCCTTAACATCCTGTGGTTGGATTATGTCTGCCAAGGGAGATCTTCTATAATATGGTGACATTGATCAGTTCCTAAAAGGGGGAAAAATGTTTTTTTTCTTTTATTTACAGGCAGAATTAAATACAAGCAATTCCTACCTGTACATGAATTTTGAAGATCCCAATGATGCTTTATTAGCAGCGCGAGAAACAGACACAGATAAAGGAGAAGATGTAGCCACAGGATGTCTTAGATGATTTTCCTGGTTGGAATTAGAGAAATATATCAGTATCCAGCTTTCCCTTGGGAGAGGAAAAAAAAAGAAGAGAGGAAGAAGAAGTCTAGAAGAGGAAACAGGAATGCCAAAAAAAAAGGTAGCCACATTGCCTGGTACAAAGAATCTTAAAAGCAGCTGAGAGAAAATTTTGAGGTTTGAAAATTCAAGTGCTTTTTCCATTCATCTCTAAAGATCATAATTCACATCAATATGTGAAGGTACCCTATAGAATAGATGATTCCTAATGAGAAAGCCCGAAAGTCCATCTATGCTATTATATGTCATTTAGAGACCATTAGTAATATAAAAACCTTTGATGCTAGAGAGAAAAGGGGTTATAAGATGATCTCGTAACATAAAAGGGATAAAGAAGCATCATTTTTTGCTAAAGGTTGAATAAATCAAATTAGTGACCTTGATCAACCAAGATGACTCTTGCATCTAATCATAATTCAAAGAATTACCTGTTGATGTTGAACAATCTTTTCAACGGATTGATCTTTGACTGCTGGATCAAATAAGAGTTCTTCACATTTTCTCTTCTTGGATGCCAAAGGAGTACCATAGCCAGATGATCCAATGGCACCACTAATGGCTGCATTTGCAGCCTGTTGCATGTAAGCCATGGAGTTATGATCTCCATGAATGAGAGATCTTCTTTCTTCACTTCCTTCAAAGTTCTTGCAGTCCATGCACTTGCAATTTTCAGAGCATGGAATATTAGCTTGGAAGCACTCACAATACTTCTTGAGACAACCGGATTTCTTGCAGTGACATCCTTTATTGTGTTTTCCGACCATTTGGACATCATGTGCATTATCCTGGATTCGTTTCCAGACATTAAGAAATTTTGAAAACTTGGTAAAATCAAAGTCACTTTTCTATTTAAACAAATATATTGATCTTTACGTGTCCAGCTTCCACTGATGCAATGACACAATAACACACTTCAACTAAAAAGAATAAAACTAAAAGAATAGTTAAAATAGGCTCAGTTTAACATTAATCTTCACATTTGAACCTCATAGGAACGAAATAAAAACTGAAAAATCTCATTGCTGACACCTAGTGACACTTATACTGAGTCAGCTTGACAGTGTCAGATAACATACCGTAGCATCCTGAGGTCTGTGGGGACTGCTGGCAATCTTCGGTCTAAATGCATCTGGATTGCGTTCCAAGGTTGCTTCAATTGCCTCTTTCCTTGTTGCTTCATTCTCCATGTTGTTATGGCAATTTATGCAATTACAACCATTACAAAAATTCCCAGAAGAAAAGCACTCACAGTACCTAATAATAACCAAAAATAAAATGCACATTGATATTGGATAAAAGAAATGCAGGGAAAATACGGACCACAACCATAAAGCAACAAGTTTAAACACACACTAACAAATACAAGCATTTATTGTTTCAACTTAAATCAGATAATTCAGTTGACTAATAGATCCTAAATACTTGGCGTTAGAAAAATCATATAAACCAACAGGGTGTTAGCTAACTGTAATCAAATGAAGACTATGTCCGTCCCTAGTAGGAGAAAATGAATAATGCATGTGACTAAAAAGTTTTCCTCGAAGAGAACTTCATATTTACACGAAGAATAACAGTCTAACAGATCATCTACCACAAACAAGAAGAAACAAAGTAGGAAAAAGTCAAGCACCAATTTGACCTGTCACTCTTATTCAAACAACCCTTCCTAAATGCGAAGTAGCCATTTTATACAAATGAACATTATCATCATACCATGTAGCACTTTGATATCTATGACTTATTGATCAAACATGTAACTTGAAAGCGGATATCAAATTTAAATAGGTGTTAATGAACTTACAACTTCAAGCACCGAGAATTCTTGCAATTACACAGCTTTTGTTTCTTTGGAGTCCCATCTTTTGCTTCAGCACGTGCACGTGGTCTGGACCTTGGGGACTCTTGCTTGCTGGACAAACATATATGCACAGAGTTAAAAACAACATTATGTTATAAGTATATTTCTAGTTGTACATAATGTTCTCACTATTCCACACAAAAAAATCTAAAAGGTCTCCCTAAACTGAAAAGACCAAACAGATAACAGTAATCTTGGAAGTTAAGTTGTTGCTTATTCATGAGACAATAACAAATTCTGAAATTAGAAAAAGAAATTTGTTTTTAGGATCAATTAAAGATTATTTTACTCATAACTACGCTTATTTTCAAGATAATAAATCTTTAAGGCATAAAAGGTGAAATAATCTTTTTCCTAAGGAAATAAAAAAAAAGACAATTATAATCAAGAGGGAAATTAAAGATTTCCTGAGAAGCAACCTCAATTGAAATGTTGAGAGCGGAAGCTTCTGAACCGGATGAGGCACCCGAGGCACCACGGCAACTTGCTGCGGCGGTGGCGCTGGCGCTGGCGCTGGCGGAGACCGCGTTTGAATTTGCGGCATTGGCGGCGACTGAGGTTTTAGTGGTGGCTGCTGTGGCGACTGCACCGTTTGCGGCGGGAAATATAACAGCAGCTGTAGTTCCTGCGGTTGTGGTTGCTGTTGATGCTTCGTCTGCAAAGGCTTTTGCGATTGCAATGGCGGTTGAGACGGCGATTGTGACTGTAAATGCATCGGGTGATCCGGTAACGTTGCATTTGCCGACGCGCGACACACCCCTGTGAAATCTAATTGCCTCGCCAATTTCTTCGCTGAGAAATCCGAGACCGTTTCTCCTTTCTCCATTATTCAATCTTCATATAAAAAAAAAAAAAAACAAAATCACACTTAATTAAATTGAATTTTAAAAGGAAAATCACAAACTATGAATCTTTCTTTTCCTTTTACCGTTCAAATTCCGTTAAATAAAAATCTAGAGACAAAAAGAAAAAGGTTTGGAGAGTTTGATGTGATCTAAGCCACCGTAAGCTAATGCTTTGTACGGTGCTGTTAGGCTTTTTTTTTTTTTTCCTTCCTTCAGTCTTTGCTTCACTCCCTCTCTCTCAGCTCTTTGAAATTGAAATTTTGTTTCACCAAAACAAAAAAGTTGAAATTTTAGAATAATGGACGGCCAAGTTTGTTTTGGACTGAATCGGACGGATGAAATTGAAATTTTTTTGACGGGTGAGATTTGGTAGAAGAATCAGGAGTGATTGACAGCCGCTGGATTAGGATTGCCTTTGGTTTTTTCCTGCGAAAGTGAAGGGAGAGGAATTTGGCGCTAATAGAGTCAGAAAGAGATAGGATTCTTGTTTTTTGATTTACACGTGTACGGTTAAGATTTGTTTATGGTCTAAATTGGACGGAAGAGATTCCAAGTGTTGAATATCCAAAAGCAATAATTCACCCAAAAAAATATCTAAAAGCAATACGTCTCCTCTCGTAGTTAAATTTCAAATTAAAATTTGTTTTTGCCCCGGAAATTTGCGAGGCATGCAAGGATAAATGCTGTCGCTTAAATACCTCAACCTTGGTTTGACCACATTTAAAAAGCAAATTTGAGCCCCTAAATATATTTATTTCAAATTTGATTTTCTTTTTTTCCCTCTTTTGAGTTTTTTTAAAAGCAAGTTTGAAAAAAAATTTTGAAATATACATTTCTTTAAATTTTTAATATAAATTTTATTCACGAATGTTTTAAAAGGGAACATACTCTTTAAAATTAACAAATTTATTATGAATCAAAGTTTATTAAATTAATTAACTATTATTATAATTAATATGACAAATTTACTATTACAAAAATTAATTTAATTAACCTTGAAAAATATCCTAAAAATACTTGTTAATAAATTCTTTTAATATTATCGAACATAAAAAAAATATTCAAAGGTTCCTTTTAATGTATGACGACTTGACAAGTACTATACGCTTCGTTGATGTAAAAGTAATAGTAATGTAATAATAGAATATATATATATAATAATTATCAATGTTTGTACTTTTATTATAATTTAAATAAATATTAAATAATAATTTATGTAAACATTTTATTTTTTATTTTAATATATATATAATATTAAGAATATTTATATTTTATCAGTTATCAAAACTAAATATATAAAATTTAGTCATTTACAAATTTCATTAAAAGTATTTTCAAGTGTAATTTATATGGATGTTTAAAAAGATGTAATATTTGTAAGTAAGTATTGCTTAATTATTGAGTATTCAATTTGTGTCAATTTAACAGTATTTAAAGATTGTTTTGATATTTTTAAAATTTGTTATCATGATTAATAAATATTTTTAAAAATATTTTTAAAAAATAAGTGGCTCATTGATAGCTAAACAATCATTTGAAATTATTTTTATGTATAACTGATAAATTTATTCTGTTACTACTATGAAAATTGCAAAGATAATAGATTTACTCTAAAATTAATCAATATGAAAAAATTATTATGACCCTCAAGCATGTTACATGTGGCAAAGCTAAAAGTTTAGGATGAATTGTAATGATTGAAAAACTTAATTAATATTGTGGCATATTATAAGTCTTGAGTTTGAATCCAAACATTATCATCTCCAATTATTTAATATTTTTCTTGTAACAAAATAAAAACTTAATTAAAAAAATTAAAAAGCTAAAAAAATGGTCTTGATAAAAAAAATAAGAAGAAACATATCTAGAAAGTCAAATAGGATAGGTTTTTTTTTAATGTTTTGCTCATTTTTTTAGAGCCAATTACCCTGCAACATTTGGTATGAAATTGAATATTTAAAATGAACAATAAAATTGCTATACTACTTTAAATAATAGTTATAGATGTAAAGTTGTGTGACACTACAAGCACAAGGTTTTAATATGTTTCATTATATAAATATCAACCAACTGCATAATGGTTTTTTAATTAAAATAGTCAAATCCATAAAAATGAATTTCAAAATTATTTCAAAGATAATTACGTGAAATAACTACTTTATCTGTAACCTAATCATTTTTACTCATCATCAAAATCATGATAAGTATCATCAAAATTAATACGTATCGTGATAATCTTAAAAGTTGATTTGAATTATATTGAGAGACATTTAATCTCATTGATTTTTGAAAAATTTAATCATAAGACATAACTAAAGTCATCCATATTGAACTTTTCTCCGTAAAAAAAGATGTTACATTGAGAGACGGGGATTTCTACAGTAAGGTCGCAAAATATCGACCTTACTGTAAGGTCATGAGATCTCATGAGATATTGAATATCTCATGAGATATTAAATAAAATTTAAAAGTTAAATAAATATGTTAGTAATGGTTTAACAGGTCAACAGGTAAATTTAAATTTAATGAAGTATAATATAAATTACATTTTTATCTTTTAAAAAGGCAACAAGATATTTAAATTACACTTTTATCCATTCATAAAACAACAAAAATTACACTTTTATCCCTTCAAAGTGTGAAAGCAAATTATTTAATATATTAAATTTCATAGTTTTTTACTTTAGATTATACATTACAAAAAGGGTTGTCCATGCTAATTTAGAGAAAGAAAATTAAGAAGAGAGAAATTTTTTTAGAGAGAGTATTTATGGTTCATTATTATAGATTTCAATTTTATGGTTATATTATAAAATTTATCAAATTCATCGTAAATTTGATTATAGTAAGATAAAAACACTAGAAAAAACATAAATCTATAATAATTAACAATAAAATCAATATGATTCATACATTGATTTATAATTTTTTTATATGAATCTGCTTCATAGCACTTATTTTGTAGATATTGGAACAATAGTAATGAAAATCATTCAAGTAAATAATTTGTTTAATCTATCCTTTGTTAAAGAATTAAATTGTATACAGACGATTGACATTCTTCGTGGTCGTACAAGAATTTTGTCAAATAGGTTCTTGGTTTATGGATTTAGAATGTATTGCATGAAGGTGTGTTATGCCGTTGATCATCTTATAATGTTGATGGAATAAAGCAATGCCGTATACAACTATCTCTTTCTCTTTCATTTTGGAATCAAGAAAATTTCTTTGTGTTTGTTGTCATGCCCTTTACCAATTTGCCAACCAATTAAGACATCCGTTGCTAAGTTTTGAAGTTCGATTTGATGATTGCTCTTGAAAGAGGCAACTTGAAGGCATTTTAACCATCATATTCGATTTTATAGTTATATCGTAAATTTATGGTATGAACTACACTAATTTTACGGTTAATTATTGTAAATTTATGTTTATTCTAATGTTTTTATTAGATTGATCGTAATTCATCATAAAATTTATGACATTCATTGTAAATTTTATGAGATTTATCGTAAATTTTATTACATTAATCGTAAATTTTATGACATTCATCGTAAACTTTATGACATTCCTCGTAAAAATTATTACATTCATCGTAAATTTTATAAGATTTTATCGTAAAATCTATGAGATTCATCATAAAATTTATCAGATTCATTGTAAAATTGATGAAAGTATGCATATACACTTATTCTCATTAATTTTATAATTAATTATCATAGTTTTATGTTTATTCTAGCGTTGTTACACAAATTCTCATCAATTTTACGCTTATTTTCATAAATTTTACGATTAATTATCATAATTTTATTCTTATTTTAGTATTTTTAACGTTTATTGTCATTCAATTTATGCCTATTCTCGTAAATTTTAAAGCTAAATATTATAGTTTTCTGTTTATTTTTAGTGTTTTTAAGTTTATTCTCATAAATTTTATGACTTATTTTGTATTTTATGTTTATTTAGTGTTTTTATTTTTATTTTCATCAATTCTATGATACTTCTCATCAATTTTACGGTTAATTATTATATTTTTATGTTTATTTTAATGTTTTTATACTTATTCTCATAAATTTTACTGTTTATTATCATAATTTTATGATTATTCTAATCTTTTTTTTATTTATTTTAATTAATTTTATAATTAATTATTATAATTTTATATTTATTCTTATATATTTACGTTTGTTTTTATCAATTTTATAATCATTTTAGTTAAATTTAAATTTTATTTTTACGAGCAGTCAAATGGTATTTTTGCACATTCGACTGCCCATTACTAAAAGAGATACAGAATAACGTTTAAATTTTGGCAGTCAACTGCTTTATTCGCAGTTGACTGCCTGCTAAAAAAATACTGTTTCGTCGTTTTTTCATACAATGGATGTAATTGTTTTTGTTAAAACAAAAAATTAAAAACGATTGTTAGCTTTACGTTATTATGTAACAATGAACACTGCCTTTCATATATATATATATATATATATATATATAAGGTAATTATGACATCTTCCTTTCATTTTCAAATTTAATTTTTTTCTTTTACTTTTTACCATTTTCTAGAGTTTCAATCCATCAATTTTATGTTTATTCCCATTAATTTTATAATCAATCTAATAAATTTTACGATAAAAGTCATAAATTTTATGATGAAGCTAATACATAAATCTAATAAATTTTACGATGAATTTAATAAACTTTACGATAAATGTAATAAATTATATGATGAATATAATAAATTTTATGATAAATCTTATAAATTTTATGACTAATATAATAAATTTTACGATAAATCTAATAAACTTTAAGATTAATGTCATAAATTTTACGATTAATGTAATAAATTTTACGATGAATCTCACAAATTTTACGATTAATAAAATAAATTTTACGATAAATGTAGTAAATTTTACGATAAATCTAATAAATTTTACGATAAATCTAATAAACTTTACGATTAATGTAATAAATTTTACGAAGAATCTCATAAATTTTACGATAAATGTAGTAAATTTTACGATAATTATCATAAATTTTATGATAAATCTCATAAATTCATCGTCAAATATTTTTATGCTAAATATCAAGGTAGTTGATTGCCTCTTACTTATTTAAGTTCTGTTTACATTTTAAACTAAGGCAATCGAATGCTCATCATGGGCATTCGACTACTCTAAAAAAATATGGTAAAGAGTCTGGAACAATTTCTTAACACTTTTGGTAATCGTCACATTTACGTCTAGCAAATTGCTTTAACAAAATCTGCAATGAATTCTTAATTAATTCATCAATGCAATTAATAAAACGAAATATACTTTTCAACCAAAAAAAACAAAGAATGTACTGTACATTACTTCCAATTTCCAAGAAGCCAAATGTCGTTAACTGCTCATGATAATTATAAATTATGAGGAAATATTATGTATAAGAAAATAAACAATAATTCTAAAAGAAAAAACGTGTATATAAATATTTGATTTAGAGTTTATGATTTAAGATTTAGGGTTTACAAATAGTTAAAAGGTTTATATAAATGCTGTGAGAATTTTAGAAAGGTTATATTAGTAATATACTATTATAATTTTAATAATATATAATATATAATAATTTTAATAACTAGTTTAGCAAGTCATCAGGTTAAAAGATTTTTTAACTTTTAAAATTTAATCAATGGTTTAAATTACAGATGATTAATCTAAAGGTTATAATTTAATGACCTTACAATAAGATCAATTTTCATAAACTTACCGTAGAATCTCCCATTGAGAGACATCTAATCATATTGAATTTTAAAAAATTTAATCATAAAACATAAATAAAGTCATCAATATTGAACTTTACTTAGTAAAAAAGATGAAAAGAGGTAAAGATGAAAAATTTACTAATTTAAAAATTAAGTTTCTTAGTTATTTACTTATTTTGTAACTTAACTATTAGATTAATAAATTTTTCATTCTCACATTTTTTCATCTTTCCTACTAAGCAAAACTTAAAAATTCAATTCACTAGTAAGCAAATGTCGTTTTATAAATCAAGTTTGGAGTTAAAGTTAATAATTTTCAATACATATTAGTGTTAAATATAAACATAACTAAATATATTCACTTCTTTCTTTTTTATAAAATAAATAGTGGTTTAAAGATTAAAAAAAAACAAATATTGATATTTAAATTTCAAATTTACTGGAATTTTGAATGGTTATTATAATAAAAATTAATTAGTAAATATTTATATACAAAAGATTCCTTATATATAATTTTACTTGCACTATTAATTTTTAACAGTAATTGTGATTCTCTCCCCACCACAACTTCAATGCAAATGTTTAATGCTTTTAACTTACAAAAAATAGTTCGGTATACATTTATACTTATGACTATGAGTATGACCATCTGACCTGAATTCATGGAATAAAATTATTTTGAAAATCAAAAGATCAATTATTTTCGGCTGTTTTTATTTGTTGATGGGACATTTTGAATGGTTATAATAATAAGAATTATTATCAAATCTATTGCAGGCATTGAATTTAAACCCGAAACCTATTAAACGATTTTTTTTTTAAATAATGGCTGCATGAAACAACTCAATTAAATTCTAAATTCATTGGCTGTGTAATTTTGAATACGAGTAGAGGTGTCCATGGTCAAGTTCGGCTAGGTTCGAGTCGTGCTCAAGTCATATATTAGTAAATTGTATACAATTTTGAGCTCAACATGACCTGTTTTATTCAAGCTTGATTTTTAACTCAAGCCTATTTTTAATTTTATTATATAAATTTGAGTCAATTCAACTCGAATATTTTTATTGTTATTTTGCATTTTATTTTTTTTTGTTATTTATTCATATATTCTTTTTAAAATTTAATTTGATTTGTCAAACTTTACAAATCAATTTGTTATTATATATTATTATATTTATTGATCAACAATATCCATATAATTACATTATATTTAGAAAAAAATATAAACTTAATATTAATTATTTTTGAGCCAGATTTAGATTTTAAATGGTAAAATTCGAGCTCAACTTGAAAATATGTCGAGTTTAATTTTTTGCCCAAATTTATTTATTGCATTTAATATTTTTATCAAACGCACTAAAACTCGAACTAACTTTAAGATTTTAACTGACCATCCGACCTATAGTCAGTCTAGATACAAGCAATAACATGTAAGTTTGGGGTGCAATTGATTATAAATAAAATTATTTAAAGGGCAATATGCCTAGATTGGTGGACAAGCTACGTATTGATCTCAGAACAGAAAGTATTTTTAAATTAATATCATAGTCTTTCAAAAAGTAATAATAATAAATAGTCTATTAATTATGAGAAAGTTCTCAGTTTCCACTTTCATTAAACACATTTTTGAGAAAAACTGAAAAACTTTAATTGTGATTAAACTCTGAATAAGATTAATCTCAAACTGTTATCAGTATTAAAATTTTAAAAATTTAATGAAAGAACAACAACTTCGATCCAGAGTCCAAACCATTAAGAAAATGAAACATCAGTATTTGCTTTTTCCAAACAAATATCAAAGAATCGTGCCTCTATTTTTAAAAATGAAAAATTTTATAAATTTAAATTTGAATATGAACCTTTACCGTACTTACATTTTAAATAAAAAAAGATCTATCACATAAAAAATTTACCACACCAAAGCAGACGAACCCTATCCATGTCTTTAATGAGAACTGGCTACCGCTGAAATCTAAAGTGTAAAGTGATTTGGTTTTTATTTTGTTATTATAAGTAAAGATATAGAAAAAATATTTATGAAACATATTCTTACGTCACAAAAGACAGACCCCAACATTGTTAATTTATCTTTTTATGGGAAAAAACAAAAAAAAGAAAACTAAACCCCAGGTACTTTTTTGATAGATCTTTAAACATTAATACACATGAAACTTTATTTGATAAAAAAAATGAAAATAATTGTGAATGAAAATTTTGATAATATAATGGTTAAGTTTCATAATTATTGTTTTATTTTATAGTTTGATCATTAAATTAGTAAATTTTTTATTTTTATCTCTTTTCATTAACAAATTTTCTCTTCTCATCATTTTCTATTCTTTTTACCAAACAAAACCTTATAGCAACAGTGACTCCCCCTTTGCTTTATTTATAATTTCATCAATACTTTTAATTTGAACAAATTATATTATACCGAACTTGAATAATGTATTGCAGAGGCTGGAGCCAAAATTATCTGCTGCATGTCTGTGATAGATGATAGATATGTGCTGATCTAATTTGGACTGGATAGGGAAAGTGATCTGATGATCATCTGCTATAGCAGCTGTCCGATCACAAAATCGTTTCCCGGTTGCTGTCTTTCTCTTCGTATATATGCAAGCAACAGTGTAGCCGTGATTATCGATCATCTTGTGTGGTAAAATCTATGGTCACTAAATCGCGCGGGCTATGTTTTTCCTTGATAATTGCCTAAATCCCATGTTTAAGGCAACTTTCTTCTTCCCATATAACTATATATACTTAATTTGGAATCTTTCTTGCCATACATATTCTTAATTAATTATTGTTGTAGTAAAGCCAGTGATGTGTGACACACCTTGTTTGAATACTGAATTTGGGACTCTGAGTCGATTTAAATTTAATTTTTTAAAGTAATTATGAGATTTAATTCATTTGATTTATGTATTTTTTTTTCAAAATATAATTTTCAAAAAGATTGAAGTTCATTTCAATTCTTAACATTACATTGCTTTTTCTCTCTTTATATCAAATTGAAGTACTACCAATTCTGCTTCTTATATATATAATTAAAGTTGATATATATGAAAATAATTTTAATTATTGATTGATATTTTTATTATTTATTTTTTAATAAAATTAAAAAATAAAATACCAATTAAGTAAAATTTAAATTGATTAACTATATATTTATCCTTTTTATTTACTATCTGGGTTTTGATAAAGATAACGAACATAACAATTTCAAAATTTTTAACTAATTAAGATTTGAGGGAGTAAGCGTGAAAGGAAGCAGCTGCCGAGCCTGATTAACAATTATTTAAACGGTAATCAAAAACTAATTATCATTAATTAACCAGAAAAGGAAAGCTAGCTGAAATAAAACTGCTAAAGAAAATCGATGCCTTCGTTTCGTACTGTAATGCAAGCAAGGACGCTTGCATGCAAAAAAGAAAGAAGACAAGCTAACCGACAATGGCAGAAAGCCATGAAGCTCAGTTTCTGCTTTAATCAAAAGTATAACCATATATTAGCACATTATACTACTATACACAAATATAACAAGAGATCTGGTGGCCAAATGAGTGGCTTCATCTGATTATACAGTACCCAATCATGGATTTGGAGATTTATTTCAACTTCGAATTGAAACAAACTAGCTTTTTGAGCACAGAAAAAAGTTCTGGGTTCTGTCCTAAAGCGTTTTGAAACAATAATGGTCCTGAACAGTTTCTATTTTTCGGCATAAAGAGGCTCTTGATTGATGATTTCCCTTTTTCTTTAATTAGCTTTCAGTCTAGTTTACCTTTATATATCAGCTAACCTAACCCATCTCTGATTGATGGTGGGTTATCTTCTGTTAGCTGGTTCTTATTACCCAGATCATAAATAGCAGAACTATTCCAGTTCGTTTAAATTGAAAAAAAAAAACATCATTTCTGCAGGTTTTGGGGCATTTAGAACGTCCAACAAGGTTGTTTGAAGTGTATGGTTTCTTACCCAAATCTCAGATGAGATTTCTGAAACTGCTAAAACCATCTGACCCAACAAATGAAATTCATCACGGATCTCAGCGAAATCAAGTAAAAATATGCTGTTAATTGGCAAAAAAAATATCGCAGCCAGCTACCCTACACGATGGATACTACCACACAATTGAGTTGTACGTACGTATACGGTATACGGAGTCAGTCAACTGTATTCTGGTGGGGTAACTGCCGAACACTATGAGCCACATTTCAGAAGTTTCAGAAGCAGGCTGCCGGGGAACCTAGGTCATCCAAGATGCACTTCTCTTGGAAACATTTTTAGGTTTTTTTTTTTTAATGGGAGATGTGTGTTGGGTCTATGCGACTATGCCTGCAATGGCGGAAGCAGAACATGATAAGGAGGGCCCTTTCCACAGGAAGAATGACGATGTATCCCTTTCAGTCATTAGACCCAATGAAACCTCAAGATCTATGACATGTTTTCGCCAAATTCAACACAAATATCAATGGGTCGCTGAGGGGATTCAGACCGGGAAATTCTCCTGTACCGTACTGGATCCATCTTAGCCATCCACCTCTTCTTTATTACGAAAAATTAAAGTTTTTATTAATTACTTTTTTTTTTTTACGTAATCACAAATATTTTTATTTGTTTTATTATTTAAAATTAATTTTTTTAGGTCAAAAATAATAAATAATAAAATTTAAAGACTTCAAAATTCAAATATATATCTAAATATTGAAAAAAAATTCACTTATATTTTTTTAACTACTTATTGGCTTCTTTTAATTACTTGTTGATAGTTTTTATTTATTATTACAATCAATAAAAGTTGCAAAGCCCATTTTCTTGCTGCAGGAAGCAGTAGGAAAACATATGGTTGATGTGATTTTGTCGATCCAAGTCATAAGCTCGGCTTCTATTGGCTATACCATTACTCTTTCTAGGCAGTGCAGTGCCATACCACACGATTATTAAACCTAGCTATACCAAGAATCCCAAACCTACTAATCTTCTTGTGGTTTTAATAAACTAATAAAAACATTGGATTACACTATTAGAAACCTACTAATCTTCTTGTCGTTTTATAAACTAAGAAAAACATTGGATTACACTATTAAAAAATGGGTTTCTTTTTGTGATGTTTAAAATTGTTGCAAAAAACAACTATTTATTGTTGCTAAAGTTAATTTTTCACAGCGACTTTTAGTTGTTGTTTTAATAAACTAAGAAACACATGAGATTAAATGAAAAATTTGTCCAAAGGGAATAGAGAAATTAAATTAAGAAAAAGTCCACGTTCACAAGCATTCGATGAGCCAATTGGCATGGACTTTGGACAGGGGAGAGATATATGTAAGCACCATCATATGCATATTTGAACACTTTTTCCAAAAACGGATTTCATGATCT
This sequence comes from Heritiera littoralis, assembly GCA_031772115.1. Classification (NCBI taxonomy): domain Eukaryota; kingdom Viridiplantae; phylum Streptophyta; class Magnoliopsida; order Malvales; family Malvaceae; genus Heritiera; species Heritiera littoralis. The sequence continues at coordinate 2,619,363 of JAPDPK010000003.1, forward strand.
CTTTTAATTTTGAAAAATCAACAACCAAACTTAATTTTAATACTTAATCTATAAGTAAAGGATATATCTCAACTTTTTTTCCTCACCCACACGTCATAATTAACAAAAGTGATCATCTTCTGTTTTCATAGGGAGTTTTTGTCTCTCTTCTTTCGTTTCTTAAACCCCAATCTACCTAATATAGAGAGATAAACTTCTCCCCTAATTTTTTTTTCTATTTTTATGACTTTATTCGCGTTTTCTCTACCCTACAAGTAAAAAATCTATCATTTCGTTGAAACATTATTGGCTATCTTATCTAGATAATTAAAGAATTTATTACAATTTACAAAGAGATAGTAAGTCTAAAGCATCAATCGAATTTATCTAATTAATGGTACAATTTAGGTGAAAGGTGAGATTCAAGGGTTGGAATAAAAGAAAAGATGCCCATCTCAAAGAGTAAATGTATATTTTCATGATTGGAAGCTAATTGTTAAGGTGCCCCAAACCCCAATTCTATGCGAATGAAGCCTGCATCCTCGCCTACCCTCAATTTACTCGCTAGTTTACTAGCTAGACCAGGGTTAGGGTTAGATTTTTACTGCAAAAATGGGCTAGTTAGAGTTACACATTTCATTACATGACAAGAAAAAAGAAATTAAACCTTAGGGTTTTGTCTCAAACTAACTCTACGCTCTTAATTGGAGCGTTTACCATCTGCTCTAATGATATGATAATGACTGGCGACTGCATTTAAATTTGACGCTGAGGAATAAGATTGTGCTAACAACGCGTGGGAATAGTGCGCTTTTTGACTATTCTCCAGGGTTTTTCTTTTAAGACACAACACCCATTCATAATGGATTGTGATAAGAAGCGCATTTTCCTTCCACATGGACTAAAACCATTGGTTCTTTCTCTCACACCTGTTTTCTCTCTCTTAACTTTCTCTATTCTCTTTCTACCCATGGATGCATGGCTTGATCTTACGACATGACCGTGGTCATGTCTTTTTTTTCTTTAAATATATGTTTTTTAAATGGATGAATTTAATACAATTTAATGCTCTAAGTTTCTTTTACTTTGGATTGGTTTTGTTTTGATATATACGAGTTTAAGCTGAGCTGAAGCTTGTTTAGTTCAGTTATTTGGGATGAGTGTACTGTGTTTTGTACGTTAAGTTTAGTCTTTTATTACCATTTGGCTTCTGGGTTTTGCCTTATGAGTTAATTTATTCACTTTTTCTGGATATTTAATAAGTTCTTTTTCGTGGGTTTTCTGTTGTCATCTAGACTAGGGATGGTGTTAACTGTTCACAGGCTTGTGAATATGGAATGCGATGAAACCCTAGAAAAATTTTTGTTTTATGGATTGAGATGAATGATTTTACCATCTAACTCGAAGGTTTTGGAAGTGAGTTTCAGATCGAGTGGATTATTTCTTTGGCACAGGGAAGATTAACCAAACTATTCTTGTCGTCGCCAACTTTATTAGTTCTTATTATCTGATAAAACCCTAACGTATTGTTTATCTACTGGCTTAGTCCGTACTAAATGAGTTAACTTACTTACTTGCTTGCTCTTGCTGGGACGGCACAGCTGCTCTTCCTGTTGCTATAATGAACAAACCCTTTGATCGGAGTCTCAGTGCAATGGCGGCCATTTCTGTATGAGCTTGCTTCTTTTAGCAGCGGTTATTAGCACCCTATAAGCTATAACTAGCTACGATTAGTCTAGCTCTTGATTCCTGTTCTCCTGCAAAACTCATCACTTTTTAAAACGCCTTCCTTTTCCAAATATATAATATCTCGTCTGACCATTGACTTGAGAACATGTTTTGTGGGTCCAATTCCTTCTTTGCCCTAAGAAACTTATGGTTGTTCGGGTGTACTTGCTTTGCACATTCATGAATGCTAGGTTCATGTTCTTGCCCCGCTGTGGCCTGGCGTCGTATTCAAAGAATGCCATAATTTGCTCAACTTCTTCCATTACTGCTTGGTTTAATTTCGGAGTGGAAACATCATCACTCATCAGCACGATAATAGCTAAAGTCTACAATTACATAGTCCTCAGATTGCCCTAAATATCTAGCTACCAGCAAACATCAAAACAATATAAACACTAACCTTGGTAATAGAGGCCAAAGTAAACCAAGATAAGCACCGATCCCTGAACCGCTACCGGTGAAGGGGAGATTCTCCGAAAGGTTGCTGAGTTGGTGACTGGCCAGAGTTGTTATGGTTGGGGTCGTGGAGTGTTTTTTTTGTCAAAGAAAGAAAACAGAAAGGAAATGAGAGAAAACATGAGAGGAAGGTTGCTAAGGTTAATAGACCACCTCAACATACTTATAGGACAAAAGTAGAGACCTCCCAAATGTTCATAACGTACTCAACCCATACAAAATAACATTAGGTCACACTTTGAACCAAAAATATTCCATGATTGTGATGTTAATAGAATTGCCATATAAGTTTAATTTAATCGAGTTTAAATTTAATAAATGTGACTTAGCTAGTCAACTAATATGGAGATTAATTCAATATTCTACCATTTGAACAGTTAACTCATCAAATAAAACGTCATACAATACAAACGCACATTCATGGGTTCCTTCACAAAAAAAAAAAACACATTCATAGGTTCCAAAATACATTGTATCGACAAGGTTTACTAATATGTAGACCTATAATTATTTTATCAACAAGAAGCATTTGTAAGTATCAAAATGCATTGTATTAATATGGTACAAATACGCAGACTCATATATGATATTTTATAAAAAAAAACATTTATGAGTTTGGGAATATGTACTTATACGTAGGTTCATACTTCATAGTAAACATTTTAGAATAATAGTATAAAAATGCAAGATGAAAATGATATGAAAATAAAGTCATCCATTTAAAAAAAAACACATGCATTTATAAATGCATTTATTTCAAAAGAAACAAATGAAACTAACATAAAATGTATCCTTTAACAAAATGCCATATCAGCAGATTGATTATATATGGTAAATAGAAATCAATTAACACAAATGCAATTGATTACTTTACGTAGGGTTTTAGAAATTCATCACAATAGAAAGCTCAACCAAGTTCACATTTTCATGTCTGAATACTTAACAAGTAAATCTTTAGTTAGTGGATCGATCACATCAGCCCTGAATTTATTGAGTTAAATAACAAATGATTTCATATTTCATTGGATCAACAAAAACTGTAAATCCATCAAGATTTGATTTATATACTATGGGATCATATAATAACTAAAAAAAATACTTCAATACTGACTAATTAATGATGGCGTATCTTCGTCATTAATAAGGATTTTTAGTGACGAATTTATGACCATTTAAATGATTGAAATTTTCATTCACAAATTTGTTTATAAAAGTGGCTTGGAGACATTTTATTTTGAGGGGCTATTTAGTGGCAAATTCTCTCATATATTTTTTTATTTAAAATGATATTTTATTTTATGTTATAAACTTTTTTGTCAACAAAATTTGTGCATAAAAATATTAGAGCTCTTTGTTTGTTTTGTTTTAAAGTATTATATTAAACAAAAAAAATTATTTTTTTGTATTAAAAGTTGAATTTTATTTTATGTTAACAACCTTTGGAAATATGTTTGTAAAAGAATAAAGCTTTTTAATTTTTTCAGTTTTTAAAAGTATTATCAACCTACTTTTGATCCTTCCAAAAAATTAAAATCTATTGGTAAATAAGGTTTCTTGTTTTTTTATTAAAGAGTGAATTTATTTGCACATTTAAAACCTTTATCTATGATTTTTGATAAAAAATTTGTCCATAAATATATTACATATTTCTTTTCATTTTCATGAAGAGTATTACCGATGAATGTTTTGTCCGTCACTAAAACATTATAAGTATTTTTTATTTAAGCACAATATTTTTACCGACCAATGGTCGTCGGTATTAAATAAAATGCCCTAACTAAACAAAGCACATTCAATTTTTTTTTTGGGTAAGGAAATGCCTTTATTTTATTCGCTTTCTTTTTTGCCTCTTTCTCTCTTCCCGCATGCTCTCCTCTCTCTCTCTCTACCGCAGCGACCACCCAAACCGCAACTCCGGGCGACCGCCTGCTACCTCTGGTTCCGACGGAAGCTCTGGCAAGCCCTCTGGCGACAAAATTTCTGTTTGGGTTTGATCTGTCCCTCCTCTTCCCCGAGCTTTGGGTTAGTTTTTTTCTCTGTTCTGTTTAGTTTTTATTTTTAAATCTGTAACAGTTTTTGAAGATGGGTTATGCTTATTATTATGTATAAAATCGATTGATTGAGAAATTTGTATCAATTGAGTTTATGATACCAGTTGCTCGATTTGGCTCTGATTGATTTTGTTTTATATCTTTGCAAGATGAATTTTGATTGGTTTCCTTAACTGGTTTTTCTATGTCATTAATTTTTAAGCTTTTTTGTTGTTAAAATATTGATGCTTTTTCACGAATTTTGCTTCTAACTGTCATTTTGTTTTTGCCCTTTTTCATTCAGAGTGAGTCTAACCTTATCACTGTGTACTGGCTCTTGAATTTAATTCTCTTTTGCTGCAATTTTGAGTCACCCGAACTGGATTTTCTTCTCTTTAAGGTATTTTCATCTCTGCTTCTCTTTGTGGGATTACTTTTATTTTATGTTTCATAGCATTGATAAGCAAAGGTGGAATTTTTGGGATATAGAAATGACTTATTGGGAAATGTTGTAAGTTGAAGAGCTGTTAATCACATTAGGATTATATTGTTTGATAGCTATTGTTGGTATAGTGCTGTATTGTCTTGAAAGAGATTACCAGTTCTTCTTATACTTTTAAATTGACCCTTACTGATATTTCAGTGTTATGATGCTATGATAATAAGCATGCCTTCTCTTTAAACAGCACTTAGATCACAGCCTTTATTAAATCTTAAGTTAAGCTACTAAGACAGGATGTGATAGGATTAACTTAAAGGAAATAATGTTTTTAGTAAATTATATTGCTAGCTATGCATCCCTCACTGCCAGTTGTCTCTCTCTTTCTCTTTTCTGCTTCATGTGGTAAATTAAAAGAAATGAGGATGCAACACTACATTCGGTCCATGTGTTTTACAAAGATGCTTATGTTGCTGTGAGCTGTGTCTGTTTCATCAAACAAATGTACTCTATTGGGTCCTTTTATTTTGGATTATTTAGGTATTGCTATGATTTGGTTTGTGTTTGCATTTGCTAGTGCATGGTCTGCATTTATTGTCTTCATCATTTTGTAAGTTGGTTTCATGATGATGCAATTACAGGAAAACAACAAGTGTGAACTTAAGGCTTGACAATGAAAGATGCGCTGACTTCTTGAACATGTTGAAGGGGTTTGTTGTAAACCAGGTATTTCTGTTCTTTGTTCCTTTTTTTTTTTTTTGCTGTCTATATTGATGATCTTATTGTGTGAATGGAGCTAGATTAACTTGGCTTGAGGGTAACTTTGCGTAGTCTATCCATTCTTATACTTGTTTGATTGAAATTGCAATAACCTGTACCTGAAATTTAATTGAAAAACTTGTGTTATCTCTATTGAAAGCTTCGTTACTCATTGAACTTAGAGCATCATTAATCACTGAACTTTATCTAATCAAGCCTGTTCTGGCACTTTTTGTCTAGAAACGCTTTCCTTTCTTCTTATATGTATTTATTTTCTGATTTTAGAAATGGTGTTAATTGCTCACTGTTTTGTGAATTTGGAAGTGATGAAACCCTAAAAAAATTTCAGTTTATGGATTGATATTAATCATTTTACCGTCTAACTCGAAGGTTTTGGAGGTGAGTTTTAGAGTGGTTTATCACTTTGGTATAAGTGAGATTAACAAAACTAGTCTCCTTGTCTCAAATTTTATTAGTTCTAGTATCTGATAAAACCCTAACATTTTGTTTACCTTGTCAGTCTTATTTCGTGATTTACTTTGTATAAAGGAATGGATTTTGCTATGTAATTTATTAGGGAGTTATTAAACATTAATATTGTTACTGAAAACATCTTTATGTCGATTTCATTGGAAGTATGGTTTCCAATTTTGTTCCCTCTGGATAGCATTCACTTGTCTACCACTATCAGTTATTACTTTATGTAATAAATCAGCAAATATTGTGGCTTTCCAGCTTCTTATCTGTTTTAGTATATCTATTTTACTATGACTATGTTGTTTCCATTCTGAATTTCATAGGAATTATGAACGAATTGTGTGCTTAAGCTCTTTTGATATATTTAATATCTTTTAGTTTTATACATATTGATCACATAGCATGTGGATATTGTTACAATGTTATTATGTATTGTTATTCTACGCACATGGGATATCTTATTTTTGCCCATTGGTGGTGTTAATTAGTTACTCATAACATGGAGAGTACTATTGTGGTCAAAGAAACTCATCAGAGTTGCAGTTCTAATCTTGTTGCCAAGTCTGTGGAATCACCAATAAAGATTGACTCAATATCTATAGATCTCATCAATGCTAATGATGGCATTGATACTGGGAAGTGTGAGATTTTTTCCATTCGGTAAGCAATGATCATCATTTCTCATTGTTCTTGTCAATTTGTTGAACTTCCTCAGCCTGTCTATATTACCATTTTTGTTGAAAATGGGTATCTGGTATGGTGTCTGTTTGTGTGGGGGATGAGTGTATGGGTATTTGAGAGATATATCTTTCCTTAGTGAAATCATTTGATTCATGAGGGTACTTTATCTACTAGCTTACTCTTTAATTCTAAATGAATGGCTTTTAAACTATTTATCAGAACAGGACTTATTAAAATGAATTAACTTCTTTCTGTTGTTCATACTTCCTCAAAACTTCATCACTGGATTGTTAGTGTGCACACACGAGTTTCTTGCCCTCTTTTTATAGACACTATATTTTTGAGAAAAGATAATTATTTTTTGGTTTTGTATCTTCTACTTATAAATTAGTAGCATCAGCTGAAATATTTTAGATGAAATGGGACTCATTGGTGGCTGCTAGGACCATATCTCCAAGAAGTAGGAGAGGATACAAAACTGTTAATTTATGTAATGGCATCTAATAAAGGGATTAAAGTTAGATATTGAGGGAAACTTGTTGCAAGATTTTATATCAATGGCTTATGCTTATATATAGTTCTTCCAGCACTACTTCCGGACTTGCTATATGTAGTAGTAGTCACTTAATCTTCATGTTTGGAAGTCTTCCTTAAATTCCCTTTGGTTTAAATGCAGTCGATATGCATCTGAAATGCGCAAGAAAGACTGGAAGAAATGTTGGCCATTTGCATCAGATGTTGGCCACAATTTATCTGAAGAACAAAACTTTAAGCTTCCTCCTTTACTTGTTCCAAAGTTCAGATGGTGGTGTTGCCAAAACTGCCTGCAGAAAAATGGGGATGAAGGTAGTGTAAATGAAGAAAGACCTGTTGCTAAATGTAGTAGCAAATTGAAATCCTTTGGCTTTTGTCCCCATGCGTCACCCCATGGTGGTGCTGCAATGTGGTCATCGGATTTGCAGCAGGCTGGAAAACGTAATGTTGAATCAAGAAGACTTGATGCTAATGCTTGTGTGAATGTCAATAGCAGTGACTGTCATTCTTTATTTAGTGATAAAAGTGAAAAAGCATCTGAAATTGAAAATACACCAATTATTGGTATATTTCTATCCTAGTTCAATCTATTCTCATTTGATTACCACTACGTTAGAGCATTAATTATTTTGGTGATTTTTCCAGGGCAAACAGATGTCATAGAAAATAACATTAATAAGGAAACTCGGATTTCAAATTATGCTGGAATAGAAGTTATTTCTAGTCTTATGCAGCAAACACTTCATATAGATGATAAAGGTATGTCTACTATGAATAAAAGACCAGCCAAAAAAGCTTAATCTATTTCCTGCTTTACAAGTGAAACTAGAACTGCAGTTGTTGCAATAACAATGCTTCTGATTTCTGCTACAGTGGCTTCTCTGCAACTTCATAAGCCGGATACGAAAGATAATGAAATTGCTTGTATCAAGCTTCCTGATTCAAACCCGAAGGGCACGGTTAAGCACACCACTGATAAATGTCAGACAGGTAAAGATGCTTCTGCCTCTGATCAGCAGGTGGAGTTTGTGAAAGCTAGTGGTTCCAATGGGACAGCCAGTATGGTTAATGGTGTTCCTGATGCTATCAAGACTCGCACAGCTGAACATCCTTCATTGGATTTAGATGATTGTGATTACGCATCATCTGAAAGTGCTGAGATATTGAATGGGGGTGCATCTAGCAGCTTGCATCGAAAAAAAACCCGTAAGGTACGTCTGCTGACTGAATTGTTAGGTAAAAATGGAGATGAAAAAGCTGATCTCACGAGTGCAGAAGATTCTCCTTCCAGTGCTGTTGCTGATGCATCTATAGGCATCGATTCAGTATCTGCTCCCCAGGGTCAAGTCATTTTCCAAGGAAATGTTACGAGCAGTTTGGCTCATAGTAGGAAAAGAAAGTTGCCACAGGATGAAGAATGGAGACCTGAGGAAATGAGCTCTCCAAATGATGGGCATAGAAATCTTAGGACCTTCAACACAGGTGCAGAAACTGCTGATGGAATTGCAAGTTCTGATTCAGAAGGTACAATTAATGGAAGTGGTTCACAAACTGGTGCAAAGAGCCATTTGGTTAACCTTAAAGTTGATAAAAGTCCAATTGTAGCAAAGAAGAAAATTAAAAAGGCCCAGAATTTTGATGAATGTTTGTCCTTGAGTCTGTCTCGAGAAAATCTGCAGAAGGAAAGACAGAAAAAACCTGGAGATTCCACTAAGGCCCATGGCACTGATATTATTCTGTACAAATCAAATGATGTTTCAACATGCAGTGGGTTGGTTCCTTTTCCTGAATCTGCCCAAAAGGCAGAGAAAAAATCAAATTTATTGAAGAAAAGGAGCAAGATGCATCAAGATCATGATGGACATGCTTCTCCAATTCCTTGGAGCAATGGCATGCTCAAAGAAGGTCTGACTTCAAGGAAAGATGTAGAAATAAGGCAAAGTGGGTCTGTTGCTGTTTCACCGAAAGTAACTCAGGATGCATCAGCTCAAAATGGATTGCAATTTTCACCTAATAATTGCTTTCCTGCTAAAAGATATGATGGAAAATATATTACTCCAATCAGAGATGGGCTACCATGTCTATATCCTTGGCAAGGGCGTGTTCTCAGTGAACATGAGATTGGGAGGAAGGATCTAAAGATGGATTATGTCGGAGACTCTAGTTTTTCATCTAAATCTCCACTAGATGCCTATCTTTGGAAGGGAATGCATGTTGATCTCAACAGTAACCGAACAACATACAGGATTCCATTCCTGAATGAGAAGCAAAAGCACAGTTCTCATGCTGAAGTTGGGACTTGTTCTCTGATTCAGCAAATGGTATGAGCTTTTCTTTTGTTGCTCCAGTTATTGAACTAGCATTTGAAAAGAACAAAATGCACAAGATATTTGTGGCAAGAAAATTTTGTGGACTTTTCCCCAAAATTATGTTTTCTTCCTCTGTAACTAAAATTGTTTTTACATTAGTTTTGGTATACATGAATCATTCAAGTTTCGGTTACTTTCAGAGTAAAATTTCTGGAACTTTCAGATTAATTTATTCTGGCTTTTTGAGATAGAAAGATTCCCTTTTCCATAACCGGTTATAAAACTTTAATTTCTAATAATTGAATCGGAAGATAAGCTATCAAGTTAAACACAGTTAAGACACTATTGCCTAGATGATGTAATTTTGTGGGAGGATTGATAAGAATCACTTAAAAAGTATATGCATCTTTATTTTGGAGAAAATAGGTTCACATAATTGAGAACTCTGCTATACTTTGGTACTTGTATTTTATGAAAAGTGAACGTATTGTCTCTTGCTTACTCCAACCTTGAGGTTTCATCAGAACAAGTATCTGCAAAGATTAGGTATGAAATCATGCCTATCTTGGTTAGACTTCGAAACAACTGCTGCTTTCATCCTTAGTCATTACACTACAATATAAATCTCTCTGGGAATTTGTTTAGGCACCGATGACTATTGTGTTTCTGATATAAGCTCATGTCATCTTATCATATCCGCAAATTTAGATACTAGCATTCTCAGTCATAATTTTGCAGATGACATATATGTATAGCATTGATTAACATAAACAATTAAGTGAAATTCATGGTTATGAGTGGGTTAAACATATAACTGAAAACATAGCTAAACTTTATGGTTCCCTATATTTCCCTAGTAATAGGAATAATTCAGCTAATTAATGCATCTTTTTTTCTCATGTTTTTGTTTCTGTGAAATTGAGAGGTAATTTTCCCCACTAACCTGTTTTCTTTTGCAGGATTTCAGTGGTACAAGCAACAATGGGAAAACTGTGGAGCTTCAGGACCATTCAACAGTTGCTAGGAAACATTATGATCAACGAGCCGAAATGGCATCTGAGCAAGGAGCTTTAGATGACATACCCATGGAAATTGTTGAACTCATGGCAAAGAATCAGTATGAAAGGTGTCTTCCAGATACTGAATTTGAAAAACAGATATCAGAAACAACCAATAATGCCAGAAATCATCAGAGGGTGGATCTTAATAAAGTATATGGAAATGAAGAGATGAGCCTGTTTCATGAGACCACTCATAAACCAAAACCTCGAGCTAAAAATGGAAGAATTGGCAAAATTGTAAGAGGTGATAATATGAGATCCAGACAAAAGTCAGTTGATTATTTCTCTCATATGGACCCAAGCCAGTACGATATGAGCCAATTGGAACAAAGTTATTCCCCTGCAGGCTTTCGGCCTTTTCCTCTATGCAGAGAGAAGCCACTAAATGGACTCCAAATTTCTGCCACCAATTCCAGCAGGCAAAACAGCGCTCAAAATTGCCAGTGGATTGGGAACATGGTTGGCCAGAGGCCCTCTCAAGCTAGCGCGCAGGCATTGGGAGTTTGTAGCACATGCCAGAGTGCCGCACATCAAAATAAAGAAGCAGCTCATCTGTGGCCATCCACAATACCAAATAACATGCCCTATCTATACGGGATCCCTCAGAAGTGTGCAGATCAGGTGGCACACATAGATGCAGTTTCACATTGCCCCAGCAGACTGCCGAAGGGAAATATGAGTGAAAATGATGATCGGAACTTCTTAAATCTGGCGTCAAACTTTGAAAATCGTAGTAGGAAGTTTGATTCTGAAGTCCTTAGAAGGTCACATGCAGATTACCCATTTGCTTGCAAACATAATGGGATGGGATCGTTAAATCTGTATTCCAATGAAACCATACCAGCCATGCATTTACTCAGCCTTATGGATGCAGGGTTACAGTCAGGTGCACAAGTTGAGATGGATGGAAACCAAAGATTTGTTAAAAAATCTTCCTTTCTTCATGGTCATCACTCTAAAGAGTTTTCAAGTCTGCCATCTGAGGGATATAGGAACAATTCAATGAAACACATATCCTATGATTGTTATAGTAAAGGCCAGCTACCTGAGAGTTTCTGTGAATGTATGTCAGCCACTCCGGCAGTCGGTCCTTCTACTTCATACCAGCATGATAAAAATTTCAAGAAGGCAACTGATTTTACGGGTCATTTTTCACTGAAGACTAGAGAGAAAGAGAAGAAAAAATGCTCAGAGTCACAAAGGCAGAATAGAAACCGCAGATCACAAAAAACCATATCTTCAAGTAGTGGGCTAAACACAACTTGTGGATCTATTCCTGTTCATAGCATGCCAAAACTGGTACTTGGCACTTCAGACTTTATGCCGTTGCCCATACAGCATGCAGTAGAGAATACAACAAAACAGAAGCAGGATGCTTATTCTATGAGTGGCTCTCTTTTCCATTCAAAAGGTGGTTCAGAGAATGATTTCTGCTGCATTAACAGAAATCCTGCTGATTTTACTATGCCTGAAGCAGGAAATGTGTACATGATTGGAGGTGAAGACCTGAAACCTGGAAGGGAATCTCCTTCATCTGGCTTGATAAAATTGGTTGGGCATAAGCGTCAGAGGAAGTCTACTGTTAGAAAAGAGCATTCACGTAATCAAACTTCATAAAACTGTGATTGTTATATATGCTGGTAGCTTCTCAGAGCCTCTTTCATCTTCTTTTTGGGTTCAAATTACTGATATACGTAGTATTGCACTTCCTTTTCTTCAATTCTTCAATCAGTATTTGACTTGTCTAATTTTCAGGAGGCAAAATCTGAAGCACCTTCCTTGATGCTGCAAAAGAAGAAAAGCTTAAAAGCTTTATGAAGTGTCAGGCATCAAACCAAAAGTTGATTTTTATTCTTGAACTAAAAATGTTCTACTTGTATTCATTGCCAAGCCTGAGAACATGAAAAATTTGGTGCATGGTAAGTCTTGTAAATATTTGCATATGCCTCGGCCTCGACCCCTGCACAACCACCCTTACATACCAACTGCATTTATTCAATGTTGTTTTCGGTGTTCTCCTGGACAAGGCTTTGTAAAATCTAAGTACTGCCCCTTATTCTCAAAAGGGATTGTTTGTCACTTAAATAATTCGGTCTATGCTCCCCATTCTTGAACAGCTAGTGGGAGTGGAAACAGAGAACAGGCAATTAGTCAATATGTTCTGAAGCATGCATCTGAAGATCCCTGGAAGAATATCAGTATTGTTGTTGATTATTCAGTTGTAATTTATAGCTCTTAAAATTTGAAAAGAAAGAGAGAGATAAATAGAGATGGTATCCTCTGAATCCTATCGGATGCCATACCAACTCACTGAAAGCAGAAATGTCTTTTCCTGTTATATGGTATGTATATTACTAGTTTTGTTGATTTTTTTTTCTATTCTTTTCATTCTTTGGTTCATAATAGGTACGGAGGGGAGTGGGTAATTGAACTTTGGACTTAATCTCTCACAAGAAGTAACAATTATTGGGTCAAGCTTTGGTTATTATTTAGTTTTTTCTTTTTTGGTTCTCTCATGTTGATTACTAAGCTGGAGAAACCATGGCCATTCAGATTTTTCAGAGGGAAATATGCTATGGAGTGCATATCTAGCATGCTTCGTGTTATGATGAGGCAAAAAAGTGGCTCAAGTATTCCATTTGAATGCTCCTTAAATATATGTGTGATTTTTACAATATGAATATTCTACTAATAAAGCATAGAAAAATAATAATCCATGAAAGACATTGTGTTAAGTGTGATTTAATGGTTACTTCATTAATAAGTAATTTGAAGTAGTTTTTGACATACCGATTACGATAGGCCAGAAATAGTGAAAGGATGATGATAGCAGGAATGTTGCATTCCAGCCAGGACTTCACAGTTTCCGTTCGCATTCAAAGATCGTTTCCGCGAGTAACTCAACGCACGATTTGTGTCTATGATTATTGCCACTCCAATTCTCCAAACCAATTAGTTGACTTCTTTATTGGAAAATAATTAGAAGGGAACATTTCAAACTGCATTATTAGAAGCTCAGTTGTCTTAAAATGAACCATATGTTCAACATTGTCACTCTTTGCAATCAGATAAGAATTGTTTCTTCGGGAAAAAAAAACAAAGAACAGAAGAATCTGCTGAAAATATCATAGCATGGAGGGTGAAGAATATCTACACACTCTAGCTTCAGTGTAAACAAGACCATGTTTGCAGAAATACCCTTTGCTTGGGCTGCAATGTCTGTCTTCCGAGCAAATGCACAGCCCTTCTAAGGCACATCCATCACTTTTAACACCTTCTTTTCCAAACAATACCTCATCTGACCATTGGCTAGAGAACATGTTTTGTGGGTCCAATTGCTTCTTTGCTGCTACGAACTTATTATAGTTTGGATACTTACTTTGCACATTCAAGAAGGCTAGATTCCTGTTCTTGGCCCAGTGTGGCCTAGCCCCATATTTGAAGAATGCCATTTGCTCGACTTCTTCCATTACATCTTCGTTTAATCTCGGAGTGGAAGCATCATCCGCACGATAGTAGTTGAAATCAACAACTATGGAGTCCTCGGATTGCCCTAGATAAGCCTGTGAAGCCTTGATGTAACGTATCAGAAACCCATTATAGTGATCTATCCCGCAGAAATTTTTTGGCTTTAGGTCCCTTAATCTTTTAACATCTCGGATGAAGTCTCCAAACTTTGAAACACTGAGTATTGCAGTTGACTCGTAAAAGAAAAGCCCTTTAATCCTTGGATCCCAGGCACATGAGCTATCGATTCTTGTGGTTGGTGAATATAAACAAGAACCAGATGTTTGCATTTTTCCTTGGCGACCCACAACTGGATAACCTGTGAAAATCAGGCCATTGTTCTTCAATCCATTGGCAATCAGTTTCTTGAACCCCAAAGTAGCAGCCGCTAGCGTGCATTTGCCATTGACGTTTTTAGCACTCTCCAATGCTTTTTCTGCAATATTTTCACATATTCAAACCTATGTATTAGTATCTATTTTTACTTCCGGTGAAAGTTCTGTGTGAAAATTTGACAAACTGGAGCTTACCTGCTGTTCTGATTGATTGGGTGACCAAGATTTCATTGGCTTGGAAGCCAATAAAGTCGTTAATTCCATCGCCAGGAGCGTCTATGGAAACTCTGCTGTCATATCTATACACAGCTGTATGTTGAGATGGATACCACGCGATGTCTCCAAAATCGTATTTCTTTCCATGTTCGATGAATTCCTTTTCCACCAAAGAATCATCTGTGAAATTATATGTAATGCTTCTCTTGAATCCAGGCTCCAGAGACAACTTCACCTATCGTTCATTGAGACAAAACATAAATCTATTTCAAATAGCAGCTGAAGAAGATCGATCTTTGTAGGGGTATAATCAAAGACAAAGTTGGACATAGAATTTGTGAACATGTTAGTTTTTGTTATTTTATGTTTGTTTATTAAGCTTAACAAATAATCAAAGACAGATGTAATGATGTATGTTTTGTTTGTTTAAATTCATGGACAAACTTCTGTAAAATTTGTTTCTTAATAAATTTTTTAATTTTTTTGTTTTTGGATAATAATAAAATTTTAAAATTACGTATTTATTCTTAGATTATTTTAATATGTGACTATTAAAATTATATATTTATATAGATTTTTCTAATTTGGTATTATATAGATTTAGGTTAATATAATTTGTTCATTACGAATATGTTCATTTAATATCTATGAATATGTGTTTGTAAACATACTTGTTTATATATTCATGAACATATTCGTTCACGAATAAGTGTATGTGTTGTATGTGTATGTATTTCTTTAATATTTATGAACACATGTTTGTGAATTTATTCGTTTGATGCTCACAAAAGAACTTATCTAACATAAACCGAACACAAACACTGTTAGAAAATAAATGAAAAAGGTTCCATAGTTTGAATTTTCAATGTAAATATTCAATTATTGTTTTTATTCATAAGAGATACAACGGGAGAAAGAAAAAGATTTCGAAGTTTGATTTTTCAATGTAAATATTCAATTATTTTTTTTATTTATAAGAGATACAAATAAAAAAGAGAGGAATCAAATCTTAGACTTAATTTTTTCTAAGAAAGGTAATAACTGTTAAGTTAAGTCTTGATTGTTTGTAAATATTCAATTGCTTCATTAATTAGATAGATAACCATATGTTTATTCCATTTATTGGATTTGGTTTGGCAAGATTCCAGACATTTTGAAGATTGTGACCACAATGTTTGGCCAGCAAGTCAAACAAATAATGGAACACTCACCTTAGAGATGACGCCCAAAACCCCTAACGATACTTTGGCTGCATTAAGAAGTTTATCTTGAGCTCCAATTCGGATTACTTTCGCATACCCTTCCGATTCACTAGCAGGAACAATAAGGCTGAGGCCAATGACATGATCATGAACCGCTCCTCCTTTCCCGCGCCACGAGCTTCCGTGAGCCCCGGTGCTTATCAGCCCGGCAACGCTCACGCCCTCCCAATACGGTGCAGCCACTAGACTTAGCCCAGCTTCTTCCACCTTATCAATCACCGCTCGTAGCGCCACTCCAGCGTCGGCCGTCACAGCAAGATTGGCTGAGTCAATTTCGATGTGCGAATCATATTTTGCTGTGCTTATCAACATCGAATCATCAGACTGCTGTCCGGAAGGGCAGGCGAGTTTTGGGATGGTGTGTGAAAATTTGCTGACCACTTTCACCCTGAGCTTGTGTTTGTTGGCGTAGGCCACGGCCAAGCGGAGCTCTTCTTCTGTTGTCGGATATGCAACGCTTTTGACATGGCAGTCCTTGCGATCTCCCCACGTACCGTAGGAATTGTAGAGGGTGCATACTGTGCGGTTGCATTGAACAGGAGCCTCCGGTGGCATGGCCCGGATGGTTTGCAACGTCGAACCCCATACAAGAAGTTGCAGAAGACCAACGTGCCACCAAAAACAACACATCCTGGATAATTCCAGCGCTAACTGCGGATGTAAC
Source organism: Heritiera littoralis (assembly GCA_031772115.1). NCBI lineage: Eukaryota > Viridiplantae > Streptophyta > Magnoliopsida > Malvales > Malvaceae > Heritiera > Heritiera littoralis. The sequence goes on from JAPDPK010000003.1 coordinate 2,635,800, forward strand.
CTTTGATGGAGAGAATTCTAATTTGGTAAGGAGAAGTAATTGGAGAATATGGACAGAATAGAAGATAACGCTTTGAAGGAACATGAGAATGCTTTTAAAAATGGAAGGTTACTTGCATTGTAAATCAAGATAGGTAGAATTTGCGGGTATACCAGTAGACAATTTAATAATAAATGGATGCTTTTTTGGGGTTTTTTTTTCGTGAAATCATTTCCTTTCCATATTGATTAGACACGACAAAATATTATCATATGAAAAAGACATGGACAAAAATTAAAAAAATGATACCAATTAAAAGTTGATAAAATTTTTATATAAATATATATAACAAAAACTAAAAAATAAGTATTATATATATTTTTTTGTTACAAGGAAAACATTAAATAACTAGGGATGTGAGTGTTTGGATTGGAACTCAAGACTTACAATATGCCACAACTCATCCTTAACTACTAGGTCAAGAAGTTGTTGGCAAATAAGTATTATATCTGTCATATGAGATTAATGCGAAATTAAATAACATATACAAGAAACAATATCTCATCAAGTACTCATTAAATATATTTAATAATATATTTATTAAAAAAATATACTCATCAATATAATCATTAACACAAAATTTGAGTCAATATCTAACAAATTTCAATCTTGACTAAATTTTTCAAAAATATTGGATCTACTTTTAATTAGAGCCTTATTGCAGCAATTCTTCTCTTGCATGTCTTTGCTATCATGAATACAATTTGCAACAATAAATCCCCTGAATTGAATTATCATATTTGTATCATGCTTTATGATAATTCTCAAATTATAATTTTAATACCAAATACTTATTTCAAACCAAGATAGGATCAACGCGAAATTAAATCACATTCCGAAGAGACAATATTTAATATAGTTCAACTCAAGTGCTTACTTCTATGAACATGGTTCAACTCAAGTCCTTACCTTTATGAACAATAGAGAAAAATTCATTTTAATGTTTTTCAATTCTTTCCCAAAATCCCTATAGACCCTTGTTTAAGGTGAAGATCACATAACAATTACATTTCTCTAAATTTTTCTAATTCCATAGACTATTCTATATTTATAGAGGCAAGTCACACATTAAATTAAATATATTTAATGCTATATTTATTACTAAATATATACTCATTAATACAAAATTTGAGTCAATATCTCATATTTTAACATAAAATTTTTATATTTTATGTTGTACAAACACAAATTGTTAAATCTAGATGAGATCACAATTAGCGTATCAGAAGATAAGGAAATTGTGGGTTTAAGCTTTGATTGAGATCCGGGAATATGCTTATTTTCTCAAAGAGAGGTTTATAAGTAGTCCTGAATGATGATTCCAGCCTTGCAAGGGGCATACAGCTGAACTTAGCAGTCTGAATTGCAGCCCCACAGCACATGAATCTGACATCCAAGTGCTGCAAAGGACAACCCCCGCATCAGATCCATTTAGCAACCAAAAATGGAAAATATAAACCACAAATTGCCGGTTCACTAATGGGAATGAGATTAGGGTTAGACCCACCATTCTATTATTACTTTGTACTAACATCATCTTAACTAGTGGAGGTAAGAAAATGGCGAAACATGGATGGTAAAAAAGGAACATGAAATTTCCAATGAAAATCTGGAGCGGCTAAGCTAAGCTATAGCTTAATTACATCGACTATAATCGTGGGATAACTTAAAATCTCAGGCCGGACTTTGGCAGCTTTGCCCTGCTCAGCCCGCTTACTGGAATCAAACGTAGAATGGTAAAATAACGTGATTGAAACCGACGCAAATGGTAGACAAATCAGAATCCATCGTTCCCATCTTGGGTTAAATCCAGTCGTTTGTACTCCTGAAGCGTCTTCAAAAGCTGGGCTCCTTTCCTCCTTCCCCTGGCTGTACACTCCCCTTGCAACGCCAACACCACCGCCCGCGCCACCTCCTCCGACGGAGCCTGCTCCATATCCTCCTCATTTTCTTCCCCACCGCCAGCTGCATCGCATCCACCTCCGTAGATCACGGAAATCACGCTTATTGCATATTCCCTCCCTCTTCCCGCCAACCGCCCCATAACAGACACCATCACGGGCACTGCAAGCGCGTGGGCCCTCACTTCTGCTGCTCCTTCGGGCACCGTGCACATGAGCTCGAGCGCCGCCAACGCCCTCTCGGCTGCTGCTTCCTCCAGCTCTGCTGCAATCTCCACTACCGCACCCACAGCTCCCGCCTCCACAGCTATGTGGCGGTTGCCTTCCGCCAAACATAACGCTAGTAGAATTTTAGTCGCTGGTTTTACCCCTGCTTTGCTTTTTAAATTCGAAACGATCCCGCGCATCAATTCAGGCGGGCAGACTGGGTCGGACGGGGGGTTGGGTACGAGAGAACGTTCTAGAAGCTGGAGCGCAGCGAGTTGTTCGGATTGCGAACCCGTACTGAGCTGAAGCTCGGCGATATGGAAGAGTTCTTGGAGATTGGCGGAGGGAAGAGGAGGAGAGAGCGGCGATGGTTGAAAAATAGGAGTAGCTTGAGATGGGTTTTGGTGGAGAGGGGAAGTGGGGATGGGGAATTTCCACTGAGTGAAGCTATGGGAAGCGGAGGAAGAAGAGGAAGAAGAGGAAGATTCCGGGCGTTGCTGCAATGAGTTCTTTGTTGGTGGTGGAGGAGGAGGAGGAGGAGAAGGGTGAGGTAGCGCTGATGAAGGAGGTGGAGAGCAAGGTGGTGGTTGGGAGGAAGAAAGCGGGAGGGAAGGAGAGTGAGGAGTGGTGGGGCTGAGTGTCGATTGAGTGCAGTTCCGGAAAAAGCCGCATGAGAAGAGTGGACGCGGTTGCGTTTTAAGTTTTGGGTGTTGGTGATTAGTTTTCATGCTGATTTCAGGCCAAGTTTACTCTCTCGGACCAGTGAATTTTGTTGGTGAAGTTAAGGGAATTGGAAAAGTGAAGGAGGTTGAAAGAGAAAGAGCCGTAGAAGAGTGGAGTCAGGAAGAGGAGAACATCTAATCATACCCCTGTTTTTGCTCTTCACACGTGAGTAATAAACAGTGAGATACTGAAAAAAAATAGATAGAAAGAGTAAAAATACGAGTATATTTAAAATTTTTCCAGGAAGAGTATGTAATATTAATAATGCAACTGCGAGAGAAAGTGGGGGCCGGGGGGGTAGAACTGTGCAGTTTGCATAGGTGATAGCAGAAGAAACAGAGGACATTCACGATACGACGTCGTTTAGTTGGAGGTGAGTGACCAGGTGGCGAACATGACAAATTCCAATTCACAGTTGTGTGATTCATGTCACTATCAAGTTTCAACTCTGGTTGAGTAGAAGACTATTTGATAGACTTTTGCTTTGCAGTCTTCATTCTTCATCCTTCGCTTCTTTGCTTTTAAGCTTTTGATGGATCATGGAGTTGGATACTGTGGCTCTGCCATGTGGTTGACAGTGAAACAGTAATAAACACTGAAACAGCATAGCTGTCATAAAACTGTGCAAGTAGTCTGACCTCTGAAGGGATTTTGGGTTGGAGGAAGTAAAGGGAAATTGGACGAGGCCCCCCAGCCCTCGTGAATGAATGTATCTTGGCACGTCACATAAAAACAACTAGAAAAAACTTTTTGAGTCGATGGGACGGGAACCATGTTGAGACAGTGTCGGCTTCAATTCAACGATAAACAACGAAATATCTAATTCAATTAGCTCCCGTACGATTTATATTTGTACTATATTTATATAATGTAAAATTATATTTAATATAAAATACGAAAATTTTATATTAAATTTAAATCGACATATCAAATACATTTTTATATTTTTATATAATTTTTATTAAATTTTAAACCGTATCACATTTATTTCATTTATAGAATTTATTCATATAGTTTTCGTTAATGCGTGCTACCAAGGATTAGCATATATCAATCAATGTTCCATTTCTTCAGCAAAAAAAAAAAAAAAAATGTTCCATTTAAAAAATTTTATGTAGATAGTAAATGGAGTAGACAACATTGCAAAAGCATCCTAGCTGTTTAAGGGTTAAAAAAAGACACTAAAGCGAGGGATTACAAGTCAGGAGGGAACCTCCTAATCAATTTCAAATCATAAAGCATTTGTTATCTAAAAAAAGGGAAAATTGTTGGCGCCAAAATGTAATGAGCAGACCACTTCTCTTGTAGCTCTTTCCTCTCAGAGACTTGCTATCTCCACTTCTCTTGTAGTTCTTTCCTCTCAGACAAAATCCAGGTTACAAAGATTGCTGCTACAAGCGCCACGATTGTAATAAGAAGTAGGGCATAACTAAAATCTTCTGTCAGTGAATCATATGTCCTTGAAGGTGCAAGCTGAGTAAAAAAGAGGTCCATTCCATGTGCAAAGACAAGGGTTGTCGATTCCAGCTTGGCAGGTACCGTTATTATACCTCGAAGACCTTCCACTTTAAGGGCGTGTGTTATGTAGGACTGGAAACAATTCATGAACAGCCATTAGTTATGCTACTTAACCAATCCACTCCCAAGCCCCTCACCCCTCAGATAGAGAGAGGATTAAATTCAGAAACTGCTTATGGTTGGCCAGTTCAGCATATGCATACGTCCTAAAGTGCATGATTGCTAAAACAGTATTTATCAAAAGGTAATGATACTACTTACTAACGTATATGACAAGAAAGAAACAAAAGGGTGGCAGAGCATAAGGACACTAACTTGAGGAATTATTGGCAAAGAATCTGTTAGTGGTATAATGCCTTCTTCTTTCTCTGCTTGTGTGGGGTTAACTGATCGGCGAGGATCCAGGAAACGCTTGTCTAGTGCCAAAACCTGTAAAACAAGGTAACAGTCATGCCGCAGGCACAAGTATTATTCAATGCTATTATTTGTATAAAACAGCATAACTCTTAACTCTTTGGAAAGAAAAGATGAACATCTATAAGGTAGCAATGAAGACAACTCCATGATTTAGCTCTCTGAAAATCTTAACGAACCTGATCCCCAACTGTACCAATGAGAAGCTGCTTTGAAGTTATACCCTTAGCTGTTGATGTCACTGCTATCGCTTTCAAAGAATGAGTGAAAAAGTAGGACTGTGATTTTGTTATGACCTCTGGTCGTGAATATGAAGAGATCGGCGATGTAAGGTTATGCTTTCCAAGAACAAGCTTCAAAACGTCTTTGTTGTCCTGTGGATGGTAATTAAGTTAGAAAAGATAACTAACCGTATAGAAAATACAGGCAATTCAACATAAACAATTCAAGTATGTCCGCTTACAGCCCGAGACTGGTCATAAATTTCAATGACTGACATCTCATATCTGTGCGCTCTAAGATTAAAGTAGTGGTAGACAACCCAGTTCTCACTAAGAACCTACAAGAAACAAAAATCATTATCAATTGCATTCCTTCATAGCTGCTTATGACACCAATATGAGAAAATAAAAGAGAACTTACAGCACGGACAGGACCCTGTGAACCATGATGAGTCACCCGGTGCAATATACGACCCGTTACAGTGTCAATAAGATACACAACCAACCATGATTCCTCTGGTGTAACAGACCCAATTTCACCACTGGCTTTGGGTGCAACAGTTGCCACAAAAAGTAGATTTCTTGATAAATATTTATACATGACATCCTGGTCTGCTATAACCTTGGCTTGAGTATGTATCACCTGTAAAACTCAAATCACAAAGCATTCAATACGTTTTATGTATGCAGTATTAACAAAAAGGCACCAATAAACATTCAAATACAAAGAAGAACAAGCACAATTGGGTATTAACCATATTGACCTATCTTCCATAGCACCCATTAACTACATGACAGTAAAACACAACAAAATTATATATAACAGGTTTTTAAGAAGACAATGACAAAAATAGAATGAAGAGGCAAGTCTCATGCAATGGCTAAAAGTCTCAGGTTGAGTAGTGCATAACCAAAAGAGTAACTCATGAGACTTCATGCAATAATGCTAAACAGTGCAACTGAGTCCAAAAATTTCCTCTGAAGGTCACAGTGTTCACAGTGCAGGTTGAAAAAAAAAGAGGCAGAAGTCATTGAGAAAAACCACGAGGGAGGAGACGAAGCCTTTTACCTCATTCAATTTTCTAGTGACAGTTGTAATGATCTTTTCTGATTCCGCAGGGAACACGATTGACCACAACTCCTTAGTGTCAAAGCAGGACTCGTCAGCCACTTCGCCAGTGCACTTGCTCTTCAAAGCATGCCCCTTGATGATGCCATTATCATCTTCAACTGAGTACCAGTATATGTTTGAAAACTCACGTTGGAAAATATCAATAGCCTCAGGAGTTTTGGGGTATACATGTGCATGGTTATCAGCATCGATTAGCAGATGGAGTCGCTGTTCTGTTGAATCTGTACATGGAAGTGGAATAACTTGTGCAATGGAATGAACAAGACTTAAAGAACTAAGCTCCTTTCCTGTATAAGTGTCAACAAAAGTAAGTACACCTGGTGCATCTGAACTTGGACCACATCTGCCAACTACAAGCACAGATGGATTTTCATCCATAGCATGATGATGGGGAACCTGCCACTGATACAAGTTTAGTCCTATCCGAGGTTGACACAACTCTGATTTGTGTAGAGACTGTAGCAAATGAGACCAGACAATGTGTCCATCTCCAGTATGCAAGGCAAAAAGCTTCCCTGCCCTTGTTAGTGCAATGAGCAGCTTCCGGAAGCCATTGTGGTCTCGGGTCATTTTGCTCTTCTCAGAACTTTTTAACCTCATATTTTGTATGGCTGCTATATCCTCAGGGCTTGCAAGCATTAATGTTCCCTTGAGTTTCAGCATATGTCCCTTAGGAAAAAAGAACATGTTGTCCAAACCACATTGTCAGAGAGGATTTAATCAAAGAAATGCATCTTCAGGCCCATTTTTAAATAATGAATACAGTCATGGATGCTTTGACAGTAGGAAGTTTATATTTCTAAAACTAACATGACATAATCCTATTCAAAGAGTTGAAAATCATTTAGCACTCCGGTCAATACACCTAAAACAACTATGCTCAGAACTGTTTATCCATAATCACTCTAATTTCAAAATCACATGAAAGACTTCATACATATGATAATTCAAAATGTATCAAAAACAAAATCAACAGTTAATTCTATTAACCTGTTAAAAGAAATGAAAGAGGTTACATACCATACATTATAGAGTTGCCTTAAGTTAAAATGTGAAAAACAAATCTGCTTTTCAAAACATCGTATCATTCTTGAAATCATCTTAAAAGATTCATATCCCATACCTTAAGCCATTCAAAGAGGCTGTGCTCCACTTTTGCGACTGATACACCATCCCTTTCCAGAGGAAGTTCTGAAGTTGTTACATCAATTATTGATGCCAAACCATCCTCCCTACTCCAGACAATCACACCTTGTTGTAATAACAACAACGAATGATCTTCCATCACAATCAATGCCCGAAATCCATAAGATCTATCAGTTCGGATATATTTATTTATGAAAACCTTGTGAACAAGCCCTCGCTGCTGGTCCATTTTAATGCTTTCTTTAAGCAAATTACCATCCCAATCATGTGCAAGCTTGACTGTGAGATGAATCTCACTGCCTGCATGTTGTACCAATGCAAATGCTTGTTGGTCATCAGAGATTGGGAGAGCATCACTTACAGCTGTTTCATGATTTGTTTTTTCCACCACTTCCAACTTGCCTTCACTTATTACTCTAATAAATATAGTAATTGCTTTCGTTTTAATTGCAAACAATCCTGTGATTGATGAAGGTATTATTACTGCAGGTCTCAAAGAATCCTCAACAAGATTTGAAATGGGTGTCTGTTGAGAACTAATTTTTCCATTGTGGAAACTTATCGTTAGCAAAGTTGACCCTGTGAAATCTAGAGCCACAATTGTCTCACTAGAAACTAGTGAAACTTCCCCCAAAAACCCAGCAGAAAAGGCTGCAGTTTCATGCTTCAACAACTCTCCATTCCTCGCATTGATTTGATACATCTCAAACTGGGATGAAGCAGCAAATCCTACAACGTATACTAAATCACTGCCAGGAGGCTGAATTACCTGCTGAACCTCAAGGCTGCAAGTAGCATGGCAATATAGTCCATCAATGATACTGTTATTTTCAAAAAGGAGTGAATGGAGGCGGAAAGCTGTTGAAATTTAAAACTTTTAATTTGGACAAACCTTTCAGCTTCAAAATCCTTCTTCCAAAGAACCTTGCCATCTATGCAAGAAACAGCATTAAGACGACCATTGCTAAAAACGATGACTACATTGTCCTTTTCAATTTTCAAATTTGTCTGCACAACACTGATATGGTCAATCACATAGGCTTTTAGAATTAGAGAATGAAGTATATAATTTCTATCTACTACAAAATAAACCTTTAAAGCCTGGTCAAAAGGCAGGCCATGAAGTTTTCCGGAAGATAAAAATTACAACAATAAGACGTTCAACAAAGCACACTTCTGTACAGAACCTAGCCTTGTTCCATTGTACGTGCTATAGACAACTAAAAATCTTCTTGATAAAAATTTGATAAGACTAATTTTGATTGTACAACAGAACAACAAATATAGCATAGCAAAACAATTACTACATTATCCTTTTCAATTTTGAAATTCGTCTGCACAATATTGATATAATCAATCACATAGGCTTTAGAATTAGAGAATGAAGTAATAATTTGTATCTACTACATAATAAAGAATTAAAGGCTGGTCAAAAGGCAGGACATAAAGTTTTCCGGATGATAAAATTACAGCAATAAGAAATGTTCAACAAAGCACACTTTTGTACATAACCTAGCCTTGTTCCATTGCATGTGCTATAGACAACTAAAAATCTTTTCGATCAAAATTTGATAAGAATGATCTTAATTGTACAACAGAACAACAAATATAGCATGGCAAGGTCCAAATTTCAGATACAATGATCCACAAAAACAGACTCAATGTCAAAAAAAGAAAAATATGAGTGTAAAGCAATGTTAATCGCAAAGATTCTTGAAAATGAAAATTCTAACACTAACCGGCAGTAATAAAAATGATTTTGAGTACTTTGAACCCTGAAGAGAAGATTCCCACACCATCTGCCCATCAGGAAGGTTCCATGCTCTTAAAATACTTCCTGCCGATGAAAGGGTAATGACATCTACAAGAACAAAATGTATTCAAACTTAATCAGCTACAGAAGCAAGAAGCCACAACTTCTCTTACTGGCAACCGAAGGAGAAACCAACAATTAATCATTATACTCAACAAACAAAAGTCGGAAGCTAAATTAAGTAATACAAGTAATCTAACAATCAAAAACCAACTCAAAATTAAAAACTAAAGATATATTATATGATACGGGCACACTTACATTTTCCAAGAGCAATATCAATTCCATCAATAACATCATTAGGCCCAAGCACACGTCTCCAAACTACATAAAACAACCAACCATAAATACAATAAGAACTAGGATTGAAACAAAATTGAAAAAGAAACTATATTAAAATCAATATAATATACAATACACTTCAATAATTCGATTAGACTTACAAATCTCGCCGTGGCGGAGATCAAGTGAAGCTATAACGTTCTCTTCAGTGGATACTACGACTCGTTTTCGACCAGTTTTATGAGTGTGGAACAGTGCTTGCTTTACTTTCCCAATGTATTGTTGATGCCTGAGATTAAACAATTTATTAGAACGAAAAAGATTAAAAAAAATAAAGAAGAATTAAGCTTTAATTTGAATCAAAATCAATGAAGTCAAGATAGCGAGAATTGTTAATTATGAATTGAAGTGAGAAAATTGAGATTACCAATCCATGAGGCCTACTTGATCTTCGTAAAGAGAAAGAACCAGATGTAAAGAAGAGAAAAAGAAAAGAAAAAGAATAAAAAAAGACCTAATCGCCATGGCTAACAGCTATGGCGACTGAGTAATGAGCTGTATCTGTTTCTCCCAATCTGTCTGAGGGAAAGACAAACAGATCTGAGAAAGTAGAAGGAGAAGCTTGCCAAGACTATCGACACCAACACTGCATCATTTTACTAGATTAGAACGAAAAGCCGGCTTCCATAATTTATTGTTTCTAAATTTTCTTTGATTGGATATAAAAAAAAATTACTTAAGAAAATAAATTAAAAATCATATATATACAACAAGCATGGGCCTTGAGCCCTTAACTCGGTAGCCTCACAGTTACACAGCCTTCGTTCGACTAGAAAGTCAATGATGGGCTTGGGCTAAAGCTTGTTCTATCCAAAAGAGGGAAAAGAAAATTTAATCTAGTGGGCCCATGGATGCATTTTGAGGCTATCACATGCTTACACGTGTATTATACACCTCAATGTTCTGCATGCTTCTTCATCCTGTCGGCTAGCTAAAAAATATCCAATCAAGAAAAAAAAAAAATTTATTGTGTCGTGTCTGAGTCTTTGTGATCCCAATCAAGGACCGTGCTCTTTGAACTATTAACTCTCGCGGGCCAAGACCATTACAGAGATTCCTTGTACACTTTCTTTATGCTTTTATTCTACTCTCCATTTTGACTTGGTTAAGGCAAAGGAAGATCTGAAAATGTTGATGCTTTTTTTGCTCTGTAAAGCATGACAAAAGCTCCGAGATGATGACAGTTCTCTCTCCTATGTGACTTTTGGGAAAGAAGATTGAAGACCCATTTTCCATCGGAAGGTAATTCGGTTGTTCATTTGGTTACATTTTGGTTTGGAATCTCATTGCTTTGTAATCAAGAGTGGTGCCTTTTCGCTTGTTTCGTTAAAGTGGAGTTTTTGGGTTCATTCTGTTTCTGAAATTACTGATAGTTGCTTAGATAGTTAATTGTAGATCGAGAACTTTGCTTCGGCTTTGGTAGATTTGCCGGTTTTTAAGATGAGAGGGAAATTTATGTTTTTTGAAATAATGTATCTGGTAGGATTTGTGAAATATTAATTGGTTAATACGGACATAGATTGTTGCAGAAAAGATAGATTAAGGAATGTACAATGGAGCAAGGAGCACATGGTACATATTTGGATGCTTATGTTCAAAAATCTAAACGAGCTTGTGATAAATTTGGTTGCTCTCCTGTGGTGATTCTTTATTGATTCAGGAGTACATCAGATTAGTGTTAATGGCATCAATTAGAAGAACACTGTCCCCGGTGCCTCGACAGGGGACTCTAGCTACTGGGGAGGCTGAACGTTCAGTTCCTTCTCCTTTGTCCAAGTCATCATCATGTACGCAGAACAACCCGCCGACTGGTAGATTGCTAAATTCTCTTTCTGGTTTATGGGATTCTCAAGCTTTGGTGTTTGGTGTTTTTTCACCAAGATCCTCTAGGCCTCTTGACAGGTCAAAACAAAAAGGACAAGTTTGGAGGAGGGCTTTTTTTCATTTCTTCATTTGTTTCATAGTTGGTTTTTTTATTGGATTGACACCATTCATTTCCATGGACTTTTCGTACATGAATCCCATTTCAAAGCACCAGGCATTCTCTTTTGAGGTAGTATCAACCATTGGGAGTTTTCAAACACGCGACAGTTCAGAAAAAAATGTAACATCAATGACGGACAACACTGGGGTTGAAAATAATGTCACATTGGCAGCACAGGCACTACAGCAAAGACAGGAAATGATAGAACAGAATTTAGATAATGCAACTAATCAGTCGCTTCCTCAGGATATAGATCTGGAATCTAGTAAGCTTTTGATAGTTGTAACTCCAACGTATGCTCGACCACTTCAAGCCTATTATCTAAATCGTTTGGCATACACATTAAAGCTGGTCCAACCTCCTCTATTGTGGATAGTTGTGGACATGACCATGCAGTCTGACGAAACAGCCGACATCCTAAGAAGGAGCGGTGTTATGTATAGGCATCTTGTTTGCAGGAAAAATCTGACTGATATAAAAGACAGAAATGTTCACCAAAGAAATGTGGCATTATCTCACATTGAAACTCATCATCTTGATGGAATTGTATACTTTGCCAATGAGGATAATATATACTCAGTTGATCTTTTTGAGCAAATGAGGCATATTAGGTATCTCCTTTATATTTTTAGTTTTCTGCATTATTATGATTATGCTTGTTATGTATTTCCTGATGTCTCTTGCTTAATGTCTCTCTTGATGGTACTGTGATGCAAATCTGATGACTTCTTTGTCTAGTATGACACCCTAATGAGTGACAAAAATGAAAAAAGGGAGCTTATTTGGATCATGGCTTGTTTCTACTTTCTTTCTGAGCTTTCAGTGAAGCACAAGAACTATTAGTGTATGGGGGATTTTAGTTTGACGAAAAGAAGGAACTGGAAAAGTGTGAAAAGATACAGAAATTCCTAAAGCTATTACCTATCTCTTGATTATGCCATGTCTATAACTGGGAACAGATTTCCTTAAGATGATCTTGTATTAGTGTAATAATGGTTGAGATGCTATGTGATCTTAGCCCTGGACTAAAATAGGAATGAGATATATATAACTTACCACTAACCTGGAAAGATGAAATGAATGAATCGATTTACTTATATCACATGATTTAGTCAGCGCCAATAGGTTGAACTTTTTATATGTTTTATTATTTCTCTCAAGGAATTAGTTGTTCCCTTCAATATGGAAGTTAATGAGAAGGCTTACTACTAAAGATGCCTCCAGTTAGGCTTTTTTCTTCTCTGTATGGTTCCCTGCTGTTCGTTCTTTGCATATTTATTTTAGTTGTCATAGCCACAATCCCCTTCTCTCTTTTACTTATGCCTACTAGAGCAGTTTATTTCACGCTGGCCTTTATTTATAGGCGTTTTGGGACATGGACTGTGGCCAAACAAACATGGGACAAAAGTAGAGCTGTACTGGAGGGCCCTGTTTGTAATGGAACTCAAGTCATTGGATGGCACCTAAATGGATTGAGAAGGAGATTCCGAAGATTCCATGCTGAAATGACAGGGTTTGCCTTCAACAGTACCATACTCTGGGATCCAAAGCGATGGCATCGACCCACTCTTGAACTGATTAGACAGTTTGACATGGTCAAAGATGATTTCCAAGTTAGTGTTCATTGACTCTTCTTGACTTGTCCTTGAGTTTCTTATTGTTTCACCTTACTGCAGTGATCACGACTGTTGCTGCCATTTACTACATCTGCCAATTAAGTCAATTTTAGGGAAGGAAAAGAAAGAAGGAAAGGATATCAGCAATTCACATCAGACTTTTTCATATTTGAGCAGTGAAAAGATGGAAACAAAAATGAAACCAAAACAAAGTGAACAAAATTCTCCAAAACTTGGTGTGGAAGATTGAAACTTTTTCCTCCAAAAATTAACCCTTTGAAGAGTATCGTGCACCATAACCTATGTTGAAGTGCCTTGATAGACACTGCTGGCATATTTCTTTCGAACGTTTAACATCATTGATTTGAATTGCAGGCAAGCTCGTTTATCGAACAGGTTGTGGAAGATGAAAGCCAAATGGAAGGCTTACCGCAGGACTGCTCGAGAATCATGGTTTGGGAGCTTAATGTTGAATCATCTAATTCCTCCTACCCCCAAAAATGGTTAATGAAGAATAATTTAGATGTTATTGTTCCACTTGCATGAAATTCTGGATATGAAAGGACTTAATTTTGATTGTCGAGGTGAGTGTCAGTTCTCTCTCAAGTAATCAAAGTATTTGTTCAAAAAAGTTTTGCATATGAATTGTTAAAAACCAACATGGAAATAAAAGTAATTTAATATTAACTTGAGTTCAATGTATTCATTGTTGTAGTGAGAAGAAAGATATACAGAAAGATAAAACAATAAGTTCTGGGATACCTAATGGATAATGAGAAGCCAGACTTTTAGCTATCTTCCTGACCTGCTGGGCCAATCCATTGAACAAAGAATGCTGCACTAGCGTGTTGAGACTAATAGACTCACTTCCTGGCAAGCAGACTTTGCTGGATTCTGCCCATGTTGTGTTTAGAAATTTAGCAACCAGATTCAAACTTTATTCCAATTGGTTTAAATATTATACATACTTGCTGGAACCATTGATTTTCTATACTTGTTTGGTACATCTCTGCAAAGAGTTATATCTCAATTTAGGTTTACTGATTTTTCATGTTCATTATTTTGGTGGTAGGAAAGGTGGCCAAAAGTTGCTTTCATTGTCAGCACAGGTGACTTATAATTAGGCTGATACCCACACTAAGTGGCCGATCATAGGGATTTTGATGTCCTGAGCTCCTAGCTGAAATTGTAGAGTATTTTGCAGCCAACTGTAAACAAAATCTGTACAGTATATTATTTTCCCATTTCTGCATTACCTGCACATTTTGGCTGAGAGAAATTTCATGGTACTAGTTAGGAAAGGACCAGCCATATGAAACGCATCCATGTGTGATTCAGACTTGTAATGTTACTTTGGCTCTCATTCTGGTTTAGCTATTCTTTCAAGTAAAACTGAAAGCAATTTTGATTATTTACTTGTTACCTCCAGCTCTGCTTTTTGTACAGTGTTATCTTGCATCTATCTTATTCATTTGTGATGCAGCTTTGGAGATTCAGGAATCAGCAGGAAATGCTGTTTCAAAAAAGTAGAGGCCACTAAATTAATCTGAACCACTGAGAACTGGCTTAGAACAAGATGGCAAGACTAATAATACTAATATGGATATTGACTGCATTAAACATGGCTATGATGAAGGACTTTGAGTGTATCTTGTTGTTAGTTTACCTGCTATGATTGGTTTGTTCTACATGGCTATTGTTACAAATAAGTTTCAATAACCTTTTTTGGAGAAAGAAAACACTACAAGAAAAAGGTTCAAATGGCAAATTTTAAGAAGTTAAACTCCACCGTGATTGTGTAGTATATAAATATGCTCATTTGACATCTTGAAATCTATTTGGATAAAAAAATTTTCTGTAATTGCAGTATTCGTTAGTCCCTAACCTTTGTTGCACTTGCACTTCTGTTTTTATGTGAACTTTTCCGGTCAAGGAAGCAATGTTTCTTTCCAAGAAAGTTTCTTTTTCTTTGTTTTTCTCATTAATAACAATGCAAAATTGACAGGTGACCACCTTGATTTGAATTCAACTTAGTAATCATAACTAGTACGACTACATGAGCTGAGGTTGTTGAGCCTTATTGGTTGTGAATGATAAAGCTGCATGTAATTTAGCATCATACAAAGCAGTCGTCGATATGTCCGAGTGGTTAAGGAGACAGACTCGAAATCTGTTGGGCATTGCCTGCGCAGGTTCGAATCCTGCTATCGACGCCATTTTTCTTCTCTCTCTTTTCTGCCCTGTTCAGGGTGCCAGACGAAGCGAAGCCCATTCATTCTCTTCAGCTCTTTTCTTCATTATCTCCACAACCCATGGCCATCATCATTCTCCTACCCTAATTTCTCTCCAAGGTTCCCATCTCAGACTTCACCCTCATTGCCTGCATGCGTTCTTTTTCTGGCGCTCTTGCTCACTTTCTCTGTCTCAATTCTCTTCTCCATTCTTTTCATTGATTTGTACGGTATCTTTTCTTTCTCGTCTGATCATATGTTGGACCAGTTGAGGCTAATAATCTCGAACTCTGGTTTGTTCTACTTCCGTGCATGTGCAATTGCTGCTGCTTTGGCTTCAAAGCCATCAGTCCATTAATCAACTTGACTGTGACATCCCATTAACACGCGATGAAAACTTAATGTAAGTGCTCATCAAGCTGAACTCTTAAACGATCATGTACATGATGTTTAATCCGTCGCTATTTGAGCCCACTGCATTTGATACACTTATGGACCTAACAATACTATGTATCATTGCAAAGATAGCAAGAATTACTAGTAATTGATCTAATCTTTTTTTTAAGCACATGTATTTTTATCCTCAATTGCTAACGAAATCTTTTCCATTTTCCAGTACTCGATGACTAGCGTATTATTAGGAGAAAAGTTGGCCGTTGGCAGTTGGCAGTTGGCAACTGGCAGTTCATTTCTAGCCTTTGGCGCTACCTCTCATTCACCTATTTATTATTATTATTATTATTATTTTGTAATTATTATTATAAATGCATTAAAACTTACTTATTTGAGCCGGAACTCCAACTCCCGACTTCTTTTTCAAAACTCTCATTTATTTACTTGTATTTTTTCTGATTCCTGCGATTTTCCATGGAGCCAAACATTTACTCAATCAACGAGCTTCACTCTTTCCCTCTTTATTATGCTGGATTTCGCTCTCTAAACTCCAAGCACACTATTAAATTTTCTCAATCCTCAACCTTCAATGGATTCTCTCCTCGACGCCTCCCCCGTCTCAGGTTGGGGTTTCAATCGAACTCGCCGATTATCGCCTGCAGCTCCGTCTCCGAGGCTGAAACCGAAACTTCTTCGCCTGCAGTCGAGAGCCCGGTCTCCGTCAACCCAGTTTATGTCCCCACGCCGCCTAATCGAGAAACTCGGACTCCTCACAGCGGGTAATTCCAGTTGTGTTCAATGAATTTGAATAATTTCAGCTGAATTTTAGTTATTTTTCTTTTAAAAATGCTTAGTGTGACTTGGCTATTGTTTTTGTTACTTCGTCTTTGCCTGAAAATGGTTAAAAAGTAAAAGTAATGAACCGGTAGTACTATTCTTTAATTCATTGTGATTATTAGAAAATTTCTATGATTTGATTAAAGATGAATTATTTAAATACTACTATATTTTGAACATATTAATTATTTTATTTATATTAATTGTTAAAAGAATCATGAATTTGTTATTTAAAAAACATATTTTCAATTATTAATTGTTCTAATATAAGTGACACTTTTTTCTTCTTTTTATCTGGGAAGTAAAGTAAAGCCTAAATCTTGTAAGGGAAATTTTAAATAAGCCCAATTGGAAGCTTAAATTTATATTTTCTATGATCATGAAATTTATTTTTTGGGTTTAATCTGTCAAGGAATCATAGTCTTGCTATGGTCTAAATTATAGGTGGAAATATTAATGCCGGGGTTCCTCAAGGCTACCATTCAATGTGATCTGCTAATCAAAGGCTCTTTTTGATACAATTCCAGTTAATAAAATGCTTGAGTTGTATATAGGTACCACTTTGATGGAACTACTCGACAGTTTTTTGAAGGTTGGTACTTTAAGGTATCAATCCCAGAACAAAAGCAGAGCTTTTGCTTCATGTACTCGGTGGAGAATCCTGCATTTAGGAGGAAACTAATGCCATGGGAAACGCTGCAGCATGGACCTAGATTTACAGGAGTTGGGGCTCAAATTCTTGGTGCTTATGACAAGTATATATGTCAATACACTGATGAATCTCAAAACTTTTGGGGAAGTAAGTTTTGTCTGTTATTGGCTTCATGAGATTTTAATATAAGATCTGATCTTGTTATGGCCACCAATTGTGCCTGAGCTTCTGATCATGCAGTAATGCAGCTGTTCTCTTTTAGGTGTAAATGTCAAATTTTATATGGTTGCTGCAGAATGACACCTTGTTGACTTCATTATAAAGTAGTTGATTCTTTTCTTTTTGAAACAAAAATAGCATTTATGGTGGGGAGCTACCTCCTATCATTGTTCTTTGATAGATAGCAAGTTGGAAGATTAATCTATATGAAAAAGTTCTTGGGAGTTTTCCCTGAATTTTGAAATGACATTGATTTCTTTTTATTAAGGAAGTCTAACTTGACCTCTGAATTTTATTGCACTTGATTTTCATCCATTTTATGCACCATAGTCACTTCACTTGAGCCTTGGGATTTGTGCAAAACATGTGCTGGTCATGTCTGGTTTAATCAGTTTTCAGAGATTCTTTTCAGTTGTTTTAAACTTTATTTTTGGGCTATTTAAATTGATTTTATTATGGCCTCTCGTTAGTAACTCTGTAGTTTACGGAGCACCATGTTTATTAGTGAATGCAATTAACTTTTTCTTTGGACTTTAGAAAAAAGAGTTTTGTTTCCGCTATGTTTCTAGTCAATTAATAGCATGATATGAGTTCTTGAACAGGTCAGCATCACTAAACCGATTGTTATAAATTTTATAAAGCTCAATTGTATCAATTTAGTTGTTAGTTAGAGTTTATCTAAGTATCATCTTCTGTGTTTTGGTGCTTTTCTGGTATGTATAAATGGGAATGTTCTATCGCCTAATTAACAATATTTTAATGCATAGGTAGGCGGGAGCTAATGTTGGGGAATACTTTTTTAGCCAACAAAGACTCACGACCTCCAAGCAAGGAGGTTCCTCCTGAGGTGAATAAGAAGTTTTGGATTCTACTCTTTGAGGAAAATGCCTGCAAAGCAAGCCTCTGTGCTGCTGCTATGTGATATTTTATGTAGGTTAATATTGATCCTTTGTTAACTTGACATATTTTATATGGTTGTTCCTCGTAGGAATTCAATAAAAAAGTTTTGGAAGGCTTTCAAGTTAGCCCACTTTGGCATCAAGGCTTTATTCGTGATGATGGCAGGTGCCTCCTCATAATTGAACCCATAAGCATGATTTTAATATTAAACATATGTAATAAATCTTTTCTTTTTGTTTTTATCTACTGTTGTTTTTCCTTGTTCATTCAGAAAATAAAGCATTTAACTCAAACCATGAATATGTATCAGACGTGTACCAGGGTGTGAAGAAACAGCAGATACTTTTTTTGGATATCTTAAAAGAATTAATATTGTTATGCCTTTGTGAGAAGTATCAAAGAAGTGTTATTTTGATGGTTGATGTGCTTATGCTCCTGTGTAGAAGCATTCCTGCTGCATAGTTACAAGTTCTCTCTATTGTATAATCTTTGGCATTGCAAACATGCCATCAGAAATAGAAGTGGTTCTTTGATCAAGTCCAATTTCCTATTTTTCTTCAAAAGTCTTTTTTGATTATATTACTTTTTAGGTTAACAAAATGTAGAAAATTGAGCTAAATTTACTTCTTATTATCGCTTATTTCAGCATTTGCATTTACATGGTTTAGGTTTTAACTGCAGGACAGATTACGCAAAAACTGTCAAAACTGCACGTTGGGAGTACAGTACTCGCCCCATCTATGGATGGGGTAATGTTGGTTCCAAGCAGAAGTCAACAGCTGGCTGGCTTGCAGCTCTTCCCGTATTTGAACCCCATTGGCAAATTTGCATGGCCGGTGGACTTTCAACAGGCACTTGCATATCTCCTTCCTATTGTCATTTACACTTTAAATTGATTTCCTCCTGTTGCTCTGTACATTTTGTACTCAGTTTGCTATGTTGTTCACCATTATTTACCTATCACCTTGACTGAAATTTGATCTCCTTAGAATCCATGTGTGGATGAGAATATTATGTCAGGTTATGACTTCGAATTGCAGGCTGGATAGAGTGGGATGGTGAGAGGTTTGAGTTTCAAGATGCTCCTTCATATTCAGAAAAAAATTGGGGTGGAGCCTTCCCTAGAAAATGGTTTTGGGTAAATCTCAATTCCTTCACATCTCCCTGAACGCTTAGCTAACTACTGATTATGTTGTCCCAATACATTTTTGGTTGTGTCAGGTTTTCCAGTGAATCAAGCTTAGCCATTTCTGTTTTAATCATGTGATTTCATCACTGACATGTTACTTCAGGCTCAATGTAATGTCTTCGAAGGTGCAAATGGAGAAGTTGCTCTGACTGCCGGTGGTGGGTTGAGGCAACTGCCTGGCCTGACTGAGACATTTGAAAATGCTGCATTGGTACTTCAGTTTTTGCAGTTTTTGTGTTTGCTTTGCTTTCTCTTGATTCTGTTAACGATTCCTTTAGCATGAAAAGTTGTTGAAGATAAAATAACATATCAGTGATAGAATGGAGCGAAAGGAGGAGACGGAGATGTATTCATAATGGTTCCTTTTTACCATAATGAAAGTCCCAGTATTGATTTTGGCTATTTTGGCAAGTTTCCTTTCTATGAAATCTGCTTCTAATTTCTTATGTGAAGAGGAATCTCTGGCATTTATCATCTTGATGTGCCCATTCTTTGATTGCTCTTGTTTTCTAATTTCTCAGAGGAGTGGTTCTCAAGTGTCATCTGTTTTATTAACACGCGACAGGAGAAAGACTTAAAACCACATCTGCCTTTTCATGTGTTAATTGTCATGATTCATGATATGGTGGTATTCTTAAAAGTTTTAATAATTGAAACCAGATATCCTCAAAGTATATATGCCATGTAATCAGAGAAAACTATATTGTTTGTTTTAATCTAGTAGTTCTCAGTTTTTGTTTTCTATAGCTGGACTAATTTATTAATCTTATATGGTGGTGCAGATTGGAGTGCACTATGATGGAGTTTTCTATGAATTTGTGCCATGGAATGGTGTTTTATCTTGGGAAATTGCAGATTGGGGTTACTGGGACATAACTGCAGAGAATGAGACACATATGGTAATTTTATGTCTCTTGGTCATGTTTTCTTCCCTCCATTGCACTACTGTCAATAGTTTTCAAACCAGAAATCTTAATTTTGGAAATATAAATGTGGACCTGCTAGATTAAAACTCAAAAGTAGATTATGAAAGGTGGTGTGAATGGTTGTAAAACTTCTCTGTCCTTTTTTAATGTATTTATTTACGAACTCTTTTAATTCCTATTAATGAACAGGTTGAGTTAGAGGCAATGACGAATGATCCAGGTACAACATTGCGTGCTCCAACAAAAGAGGCTGGCCTTGCTCCAGCTTGTAAGGACACTTGTTTTGGTGATCTAAGATTGAAAATCTGGGAAAAGATATCCAGTGGCACTAAGGGGAAGGTTTGTTATTGACTTCTTCCTAAAAGTTATATTTTTCATCAATTTAGAGCTAGGATAAGCTATCTGCATCAGTTCTTGCTGAGTATGATTATTTTGACATCTTTGACTTTTCTACTAGTGGAATCCAAATGATTATATCATCTTTTAGTACAATCTCAGAAAAAATTCTCATCTTAGTCTACCAATATTTCATGCTGTCTTTGAGGCTTTCTGCCCATCCAAATTTGGCCCAATTTGAGATTGGAATCAAGGAACAGGTAATTTTGAAATTGCAAAAGTGCCTTGTCAGTTTTAATATGTTATTGGGGTAACAAAGCCTTTGTATATGTAATTGTTACATGCTGTGGGTACAATGTTCTCAGAAGTACCCGTATTCAATTTATTCCTTCACATGAGGTTTGATGAATCCAACAACTTTCTGGTTTGAATAATGCTGAATGAATTTGTTGCTACCCTCGATACTCCTGAAGTTGCTTTTGATGAATTCATTGAACTCGATATGTTCAAGTCTAGCTCTCACCTTATTAATGCGATAATTTTACTTCTTCTAGAGATAGAGAAGCGAAAATACACTCACACTTCCAGTCTTTTCATATGCAGCAAATCTTGGATGTTAAAAGTGACATGGCAGCACTGGAGGTAGGAGGAGGGCCATGGTTTAATACTTGGAAAGGCAAGACGACAACACCAGAGGCCCTTAAAACTGCTCTTCGGGTTCCTGTCGATGTGGATGCGATTTTTGGTTTGGCTCCGTTTTTCAAACCCCCTGGGCTATAATAAACAGATCAGTGCATTTGTTCACTGAACGGAATTCACTCTTCGATCTTCGTAGTTTAACGAGAAAGCGTAGCTGCTGGTTTTTATTTTCAGCAAATGGCAAACTGCAATGATGATACTATAAAAACATATAGTAACAATTTGTATAAGATTTTGAGTTCTTATATTTAATTAGGTCGGATACAAGGAGTGGAACTCATGATCTGTCCGTTGACCACATTTTGATCTTCCAGCTAAAACAAAGATGAAAAAGAAACGATCAATTGTAAATAAGCAGTGGAGCGGTGGCTGCTTGTCGTTAGTGGAATGCTCGGAAATCAAACTTTTGTTTTCGGTATTTTTTAATTATATATGTCAGCAGTGGCCAGGCTTTTCGTCGACAATTTCATGATTGAATAATTAAGAAAACATTGAAATATACTGTAATATTTGAATTCGAATATATCACCTATAGTATAATTAATGGCAGAATGGCAACAGGGTGTGAAAAGGTTTGGATGTGCGTTTATAAATATAAAAAAAATTTACATTTTGAGTTAGTTTTTGAAATGAAAAAGTCAGATAACACTTAATGGTAATATCGAAGTCTAGACTTGATATGTAAAGAAAAAAATTTTTGGACACTCAACATTTTTTTGTGTTTACGGTACCAATAAAAATATATGCTTTCTTAAAACTTCGCAAGTGAAAGAAGAAATGGTTATTGGTTGTAAAAAAAGGCTGAATGTATTTTTATAAGAATGGGAATAAAATTCATTTTTGACGGAAGTCAAATAGCATCTGCACTTAACGAAATCACTATGGTTTTGTTAAGTGACGCATTTTTTCATTGAAAAAAAAACATCCTTTGTGTGTGCTTGGTGTGCGAGTAAATGTTGAGACTAAAGCATTTACTTTATCCATATGAGGTTTGTTCTCCATCCCATATCGCATGTGTGTAACGTAGTGTATGTGTTTATAAATGATTTTACGCTTAACAAAATCACTATGATTTTGTTAAATAACATGTTCCTTCATTGCAAAAAAATCCATTGTGTGTGCTTGGTGCATATAAATATTGAGACTAAAACATTTATTTTACTCATGATTTTGTTAGGTAACGTTTTTACTAAAAAAAGAAGGATTTGTATATGATGTACTAACAGTGTATCGTTTCTAGACACTATCAATATATCAGAGGTTGACACCTTATTAATTTGTAAATTAAAAAGTATACCAAACCTTTAAAAGTAAATATAAATAAATTTTTTTAAATTGTATTTATTTTACATTTATTTTACTCATGATTTTGTTAGGTAACGTTTTTACTAAAAAAAAAAGATAGATGTCAAATAGCACTCAAAAACATGGATCACATGTCTTTATAGAATTGTCACTCCTCGACCCTCGAACAAAAGAGGTGGTCCCGGTTGCATGTGGAAGGGTCTGGATTTGGCAATCCTCGTGTAAAAGAGTTGATACCTGATTGTACGGTCGGAGGGTCCCTTGCTGCATGATGTGCATTGAACACTCGAGATGTATTCAAGATCAAGTAAAAATTTCCAGAATTTCATTTCGTTACAAATTTAAATTTTGCTAATTAGTGATAATGTTTATCATTTATAATATTATTATTGCATGATCTTTCTCTCTCTCTGAATGTATGCTGTTTTTAACAGTGGCAAGGAGGTGTGAAAGTGAAACACATGTTATCGTACCGTCTTTTGCTTTTGACCAAAATGAATAATAGCACTTCCAGCTTCTGGAACACATTTAATGGCTCTCAGGGACCGTCTTTTATTCCTCTATAAAGATCCGAAACCCTGCTCACTTCGACTCGCCATAGCCATTCTTGTGCTTGTGTGTCCTTGAGATGGCAGCCATGAAAGTTGTTTTCATGATGCTTCTTGCTTCTCTCATACTGATGCTTCATAAGCATCAAGCAGATGCCGCAATATCAACAGATACACAAAAACTCATTGATGAAGCCAACACGAATGGCCCTTACCTAGGCCTGTTCATACCTAACCTTTTTGAAATGAACCCTCTTCTTCAACATCCAAACTATACTTCCACTGACTCTACCATTGATATTGCTGGTAAGATTACATTATTTCTTTTTTCTGATATGGGGGGCTTCGAACGGCTTCGAACCCAAACCTAACTACATGCCACAAGCCATTTGACGAAGAGATTGTTGGCTGTTGGTAACATTATTATAAGAATACAAATTGTATTTAGAGGTGGTTATTGGGTCGGGTTGGCTCGACTCGGCTCGCAATCGGATCGGGTTAATCTGCCCCAAAAACCGAACCGGTACAGTACCGGTTTAAACCGGTTCAGTCCGGTTTTTGGGCGAACCGGTCCAACGAACCGGGCCGGTTCGCCTTTTAAATAGCATAGAACCGGTCCGAACCGGACCGGTTCCCTACCGGTTCAGACCGGTTCTTGTTTGGTTAGGATCGGAACCGGTGAAAACTGGCTCGATCCGACCCGTAACCACCTCTAATTGTATTTCATTATATTTGCTTAACCCTTTTCCACTTTGTTTTCTTGCTTTCCAAGTACATAGTTTTTCCTCCTTACACTCATTTTTTTTTTTCTATTTCATAATTTGCCTATTTTTTCCCTATGGTTGGTTTTACAGGAAGGAAATTTCGGTTTGGAAAAATTGTTGAGAAAAAGGTTATATTAGTCATGACAGGACTGAGCATGGTATATATATTTAGTACTGTCCATGATCCCATTTGGCATCACTACATGTTCAATCTTTACCATACTAGCAGAGAAATCTAATTAGGGTTTTCTTTCCTATTAAACTAGATAAACGCAAGCATAACCACCCAGCTATTGTTGACTTTATTCACCATTGAAGGTGTAGTCCATTATGGAATAGCTGGAAATGCCAACCCTTCCCTCCACATTGGATTTGTGACTATTCCTCAATATTGGTCACACTCTTCTCTTTGGAGTTGGCAGGTAAACTTTCAAAATACTCCCAGAAGTAGTGATATTCACACCCCCTCAGGCATCTGTCATCTTAATTTTGACATGTTTTAATCAACAAATGGCAGAAACTTTAACGGATCTTTACTGATTGGGGTGAAATTCAGAGAAGAATTGTAATCAAATCGAGTCGCGTCGATTCAGTACTAGTCTCAAGCTCAGCTCGATTAAAAAATTCGAGTTGAACTTGAATAGCTCATGAGTAGTTTGACTCATTTATGCCTTAATACAGAGTGTTCAAAACTATATGTATGGCTAAAATAAGTGGCATAGTGCAGAGGTATGGAGATGGATCCCTCGACGAGCTCCCCCTTGAATCAAATGGAGACTACACGAGAGAGATTGCTTACATAAAATTTGCAAATTACACCACGAATGTGACTAGCTGTGCCTCACACGACAACTTATTGAACAATGTCTGGTACCAGCCAGAGGAAGTCTTCCCCGCAGATGGGACTCCTGAGCAAAGAGAACACGCCTTTTGGGTCCCTGTCGATCCCCTTTACTTCAACATTTCTGAATCCCTGGAGGTGAGGTTCCTATTTCTTGTGCCCTGCAACAGGTCGACTCCAACTAATCAATGGCAGTTTTACTAACTCGGGCAGCCGTAAATTTGTGTGAATAGAGCTCTAGAGCTGCGTGAACTCAACAACATGTCTGTCCGAGACACCGAGAGTGGTCAGAGTCCAAAGAGGAACAAGTGCCAGTGTTTACTTAGACAATGCCGCTTATCGCAGCTTCATTTACGGTAAGTTCGAAGTAAGCCCCGTGGATATGGAGAGTGGAGCTGTGGCCCTGATATGCCTGCAGCAAAGGGTGCCTTTCATCATTATCAGGGCTCTCTCCGACTTGGCTGGCGGTGGCTCTGCTGATTCTAATGAAGCTGATACTTTCATTTCTCTTGCTGCAAACAATTCTGTTAAGGTGGTTGTAGAGTTCATCAAGCGACTGGCCGCCACTCCCTTGGTCAGTGGCTATTAATGTAGTATCTGAAATGCGAGTTTTAAAATTTTATGACTTGAATAAAGGGGCATTGTGAAATGTTCTCAAATTATTGTCAAAATTTCCCATTTGCATGCTTTGGGATTATAGAGTTGGAGATGAAATAAAGGTGCAAACATACAAGTATATGACAAGTCTGGGAAACAACCTTTTCGTAATGCGGAGGGAAAGTTGCATACATATGACTTTCTTGGATGCTACAATGATGACTTTCTTGGATCCCACAATGAGTCTTGTGTACTGAGTTTGCCCTTTTCCTTTTACAAATCCGGATGGAGAGTTACGAAATATAAGTACTTGAAAAACTCAGAACATAAATGTTCATATCAGTACTACACCAAATGGGTAAAATTGTTTGTTCTATTAACTAATCTAGAGGCTCAGTGTGTATTCACTCATACAGTTTGATTTTCTCTTGACATCACGGAGATCCAACTGGAGTCTTAATATTTATTCTGAGAAACTAACAATCATCAATCCTTTCGTGATCTTTTCTGGATTCCTGAGCCTGACTTTCATGGTCTCCTTGACAAGGACCATAAGCCTTGCTGCAAGAAAGAAAATAAATAAAATTAAGCATGTTCAAGCCAGCAAGAAGCCAATAGTAGTAATCATAATGTCCCTTGTTGATATTGCTTGAAACCCAACTTTCCCCTCCTCTTTTAGTAACATTATCAACTGTGCTTGTTATAAAACCTGCCACCAGATTTGCAGCGAAGGTTCCTAATCCTACAAGATTGGCTGCGATGCTTGACATGTTTCTAGGTAATTCAGAGTAATAGAATTCAATCTGTCCAATTCCATTGAAAGCCTCAGCCAAGCCCCCCAGGATATTATATGGCAATAGCCATAGCGCAGACATGTGCACCATGGCTTGTGGTTCATCTGAAAGTCCTTCTCGGATTGCAATTGCCCGTCTAATGTACTCCACAATTGCTGCTGCTACCATGGTTGCACAAGAGAAAAGAAGTCCAATCCCCATTTTTTGTTTCAGACTAAGACGAACTGGTTTTCCTTTAAGTTTTGAAGCTAAAGGTAGAGCTATCCGATCATAGAAAGCAATCCATACTATCAGAGAGATTATCATAAACATGCCAAATGAACCTGCTGGAATCTCAAATTTTGAAGTTATATGACGGTCCATGGTGCCTGCTTGAATTACTGAAAGTGAGCCTTGAGCAATAGTTACAGACATCATGATTCCTGCAGAGCAAAGTGGCATCACTCTAATCAATGCTTTTAGCTCTTCTGCTTGATCTATTGTACAAAGACTCCATGGGTTTGAAGCATTTCCATCCGCGGTCAAGTCTTGTTGAGGATCTTTTATCACGCAAGCTTTGTTCAGAAACCTGGACCGAATCAAAAGAAAATACAAATGAGAACGATGATCAAGTTAAAGTAACTAGTAAGCAATATTCAGAAGAGAGACCTTAGTTTTTCACTTGGCACGAGAAGCTTTGATCCCTTTCTGAGATAGTGCACTTCATTAGTGGCTTGGGATGGTAAATCAATGTGTCTATTTCTGAAAGAGGCCACTAGAAGTTGAGCAAAACCAGTGACCAAGCTTGTTCTGGCTTTCAGCTTAACGTAGAATGGAGATGCCAAGAAGAAGGAAAGAGCGGACATGAACATTAGCATGGCAGGAACTCCGAAACCCATTTTCCATCCCAGGTTATCTTGAATATAGACGATGCAAGTCACAGCAATGAGAGCAGAAAACGAGACTGAAGCATAGTACCAACTGAAGAAACTCTGCAAGGACGTTTCTGAACTTTCCGGATTGTTTCTCTTGTCCAACTGATCC
Source organism: Heritiera littoralis (assembly GCA_031772115.1). Taxonomy (NCBI): domain Eukaryota; kingdom Viridiplantae; phylum Streptophyta; class Magnoliopsida; order Malvales; family Malvaceae; genus Heritiera; species Heritiera littoralis. The sequence goes on from JAPDPK010000003.1 coordinate 2,663,110, forward strand.
ACACCAAAGGCTAAGGAAGACGATCTTATGCCACCGGCTCCAATAGACATTAGGCCTAAGGAAGAATACAAGAGTAGAAGTTGGGGTGTTGTGGGGGATTCACAATTGCCGCTAATTTGGTCACAGAAAGGCCTTGCTTGCGGACACACAGCTGTTAACCATAAGAGAACCATCCCCTAACATAAAAAGGTAATCAGGTTAACAAATCATCAGAAAAAAAAAAGATTCCTTTCAACAATGGCACCATTCGTAAAAATCTGAAAGTTTTTATCAGGAACTCCTGAAAAGAGCAGCCTCACGCCCTGTTTATTTTTTGTTGCATTAATGGATTATATTGTACAGGATATTCAACACATCATATACTCATTTCTTCTATTGTTTACATTAATGGCGCATCCTACTCAAGCATGTATACATGTTCCATTATTGCAACATAGCTCAAGGACAACATCAGGAAATGCCAAGCTAGTCTCCTTAGCTTGGTTCCTTTTTCCTGCTTTGTCTGATTGAGAAGGCAGTTAGATTGAGAGAAAGAAACTAATTAACAAGGACCCAAGTTTTAAACTTGGAGCCCTTCTTTTTCAGGCACACAGTTTCTCGTCTCACCCTTTGTCGATGGCACGGAGAAAAAAGAATATACGTTATTTTCAATATTTCCACCTAGAAATATTAGAAAGGCAATGAAAGTGACATGGCCTCCCTACCAATTATTTAAACCAATATAAACATATAGTGTTAAAAGTGACAACATTCTCCACCCGCTTAAACCAAACAACAAAGCAAAAGTATCAAGACGGCAGGATTGATTACCAGAAAGCTAAGAATGGATCCAAATCCGATCATCCGGTACTTTCCCACGTAAGAATCCGCAAGAAAAGCACCAATGATCGGGGTGAAGTTGTTGGCAGCCGACCAGAAGAAGATCAGATTGGCCGCTTGTGCAGTTTCCATGCCAAATTCCCTTGTCAAATAAACTATCATGTTCGGAGCTAACCCCACACTCGCCACCCTTTCAAAAGCCTCGCTTGCTGTCATAAAGTTGCATGAAAATGAAAACTGAAAACAGAAACACTGATAAAATCACCATGCAAGTTTCGGGGGCGAACCTAAGATGAAAGGCAGGGTTCGGAAGCCACCCTTCGAGGTCGGGGCTGTCAGAAGGGGTTCTCTGATCGTCTTCTTTTCATCCGAAGGAGTTTCCATTGGATTTTCTTTGGCTTCTTATTCTTTCCGGGCTGTGGGATTACTTGCTTGCTGAAGTATTATATATACTACAATATGATACTCCTATTGATAATATCTTTTTATTTTAATATTGTGACGCACGAGGTAAAAACAAAGTGCACGATGAGGCTTATTGAATCTCGACCAAGTGGATGACACCTTTCTTTGAATTGTAAATTGCAAATTTGTAAAGCATTCAATAAATAGCCTTTTTTTTCATTATTTAATTTAAAAACTGTTTTCAAACTCCACTTCTTAATTAAAAAGAGATGCATGATCTAATTAGACACTAATTAATGATTCAATTAGTGATTTTTCTATTAACATTTAAAAATGAGATTTAGTCTAATTAATTCATATAACTTTTTCAAAATATAATTTTCCATAACAAAACTTTGAATATTAACTTAAATGATTTTGCTGTCTGATTTACCATATAAGAGTTTTATAAATTTAACATCTAAGTTTAAGAACTTGTTATGCATCCGAGTACAATAAAATCTCATATAAAAGATAAAATATGAATAGAGAGTAAAATTATCTTTTCATATTTGATTTCAAATTTTTGTTATTATTTTGTTAAGAACATATATATTTAATAATCATTTTTTAAATATCATTGGATCAAATTTTGTTGTCCATCTAAATTAACCATTAGTATTTATGTTTCTTGTTTCTTATATGGATAATTATTTCAAACACCACCAGTGAAATTTTTTTACTCCACAAATGAGATTAGGATCATGGTTTATGACATGTATTATTTTATTTATTTTTTATATTTTAATATTTTTATAAGACATATTTATGATCTTAATATCTCTTGTGTAATAAAAAACTTCATCAACAATATATGAAATAATTATTCTTTTTATATAAAAAATCTCTGCTGTACAAAAAAATTAACTTTCAATAAATTTAAAATTTAATAACCTCCTTCATTTTCTAACTTTTTACTATAAGTATTAAATTTAATAAAAAAATTATATTACTATATAAAAAAAACAAAATGATAAATAAAACTTTAATTTGAATGACAGCCCCATGACTTCTCTAAATTACAATTCTTCCATATGGTGTGGGGCATTGCATAATTTGCATTGGCCAATCTCTTCTTATATACGTCCCTCTCATTCCTTAATATTTCAGAACGCTCCCCAATCATTTTTCACGTCCCCAACTTCCTTGCTTTCTTGTCATCCACGTTGAAAATCCTCCCAAATTCATCGAAATCCCCAAAACACCCTCCGATTAAAGGTCACCGTTTTCCTCCTCCACTTCCTTCCCTCGCTCGATCCCTAAAATTTGCCTCTCTTTTGTATCAATTTCTCAATCGTTTGCCCTAATTTCTCTCTCTTTCACGAATCCAAACACAGATCGATTGATTCTTTCGTGGAAAGCGATAGTAACAGAGAGAAAAAGAAGTCCAGCTGGTATATGGAGAGGATCGTCGGAGAGAAGTACAAGCTCGGTCGCAAGATCGGAAGTGGGTCGTTTGGTGAAATCTTTCTCGGTATTTTATTCTTTTTAGCTCTATTTCTCCTTTTTATCATGCTGATTTATCTCAAATTTATCAATTTTAGTATATGCTTTTTTTTTGCTTTGTTTCAGCTACTCATGTTGACACGGGTGAAACTGTCGCGGTAAAGATTGTAAGTCTTCACCTAAAGTTATTAGCAAGTTTTGATTTTTTGTTTACTTCTTTCACTATGAATGTTTTGAGCTGTAATATTAAGCTTTAGAGGTAAGATACTGAATTTCGTAACACAATTTTATCTGCTTGGCTAATTTGGGTGGTGATATCGAAAATTAGTCAAATATTTGCTAAATTTGTAAAATTGATTATGTAGCTTGATTTTTTACTGGGAATTAATTGAATTAACAGCTTCTAGGTTTCAACATGTTGATGAAAAATCTAATTTTTTGATGAGAGAAAATCCGAATCCATATAAATTAGTAAACTTTATTCTGGGTTGGTTGCAGGAAAACAGACAGACAAGACATCCGCAATTGCTATATGAAGCCAAGCTGTATAATATTCTTCAAGGAGGAAGTAAGTAAAAGTTTTTGGTAGTTTTATGTTGAGAATGCAAAGTTTTGTATAAATTTCTTTTGCTTATGTTAATGCAATTGATATTTACAAAATTTGTTCCCTTTTAGGTGGTATTGCCCATATAAAATGGTGTGGAGTAAATGGGGAAGATAATGTGCTTGTTCTTGACTTGCTGGGACCGAGCCTGGAAGACTTGTTTGTCTACTGTGGGAGAAAGTTTTCATTGAAAACAGTCTTAATGTTGGCTGATCAAATGGTAATCGAATAAAGAATTTGCAAATAAGAGTTGCCCAAACCTTCTATTCTTATTTAACAATATGCTAGTTGCTTTTGAGTTGTTATTATCTGCATATAGCTCCATGTGAACATTATTTTTCCTTTGATGAGGTGTAGATTGCGAGAATCGAATTTATGCATGCTAAGGGGTTTCTGCATAGAGACATCAAACCAGATAATTTCCTCATGGGTCTCGGCAGGAAAGCAAATCAGGTAATTTCTTCAATGCTTGATTTGCATAGATAATACTTTTCATATTTTCCTTTCTGCTTTATTTATTATAACTGTTTTTGCCCGCATCAGGTCTACATCATTGACTTTGGTCTAGCCAAAAGATATCGTGATCCCAACACAAATCGACATATTCCTTACAGGTAATAATCCAATTTCCAATTTTTTGCTTAATATCTGGCTGACTTTCCCTTTTAAGCTGATTAGTAGACAAATTTACTCAATGAAGCTCTGTTTCTTATCCATTTTAGTTTCTATGTTTGAGCCTATGAAATTTCAGTTTTCAGTATGTTATTTTCTTGATCCATTTACTAGTGTTTTTGCTTTTCTTTTCTTTATTTTTTTCTGTCTAAGAAGTGATTTTCTCTTGATAACTCTTACAGGGAGAACAAAAATTTAACAGGGACAGCACGTTATGCTAGTTGTAATACTCATCTTGGAATTGGTAAGAATCATTGCTTTTTTTTTTCCTATTCTTTTTTATACGAGGCTGAGCTCTGAAGTTGTCTTTATTCGCTCCTTAATATCCACAGAGCAGAGCCGTCGGGATGATTTGGAATCACTTGGCTATGTTCTTTTGTATTTCTTGAGAGGAAGGTATGCCTCAATTCACCGTCATTCCTCTTTTGTGACTCAAGTATGTTAGGGTTGTAGTTGGGCGAACAACAGATGTAATTTTGCTTTAATCTGTGCCTTATTCGTCTTGATGACTTTATTTATTCAGATGTTATGCAGCACTGGGATTCTGACTGTACAAGTCTGACTGGTTTTTTTTCTGTATTTAGCCTTCCTTGGCAGGGTCTAAAAGCTGCTACAAAGAAGCAGAAGTATGATAAAATATGTGAGAAGAAGTTATCGACACCAATAGAGGTTTTTCCTTCTTAGATATCTCCCCTCCCATGAAAGAAAAATGATTTTAGCATCTGTTGTTGTTAAATGCTTACCTATCATTTGTTTCATGTTCAAAAGGCTTTATGCAAGTCACACCCAGTGGAGTTTGCATCATACTTTCACTATTGCCACTCTTTAACATTTGATCAGAGGCCTGATTATGGATTCTTGAAGCGTCTGTTTCAAGATTTGTTTACCCGAGAAGGTAACGAGCTACTTAGGTTCATCTTCCTCATGTTCTCTTTATTATGTTGCATGTTTGGGATTCTATGTTGACAGCTAATAAATTTGATGAACTTAGATTTTTCTAAACCAACTATATTTTATTTTATAGTCCTGTCTAGCGGTGATTGCAACATCATGTATCTGTGTGGATAACATCAAACTGATATTTGCATCTTCTGGTTTTCAACTTCCATATATTCTGTGTGGCAGGATATGCGTTTGATTACATATTTGACTGGACAATTCTAAAGTACCAGCAGACGCAAAGGAAAAAGACACATCCGCAGTCGTCTGTTAGTATTTTCTTAATTCCTTTTTGTTATTATTTTTTTCTCTTTGGATCAGTCATTTAATCGAAAGACTTGCATCGTGAATTTTTATTTGGGCCCAAGCTTTCCATGATGTTTTTCGACCAAATGTATCGAAAGTAATTTGTTTATAGTTGCTTGAATCAGTTTGGAGGCTTCTTCACATTCTGGTTGGTTTCTTTACTCAGTCTTATATGATTATACTTGTTTCTCCTGATTTTTTTAGGATTTTCAGCCTTTTTCTGGAACAAGTAACAGTCAAGCAATGACTATGGATAAGCTTAAAGGTAAGTGCTTCAAGCATTTGTTCATTTTTTTAACAATTTTTTCAATTTGGTATCTTGTGGTTGTTTCCGCCTTATAGAGTGGGGGGTATTTCTGCTGTAGTTTCCATCTTTCATAGATTCTAGGATGTAGTCCATCCTGGCTGAAGACATATCTCATTTTTTAAGTCATTTTGGAATTTGTCTTTCATGAAGCACATCTTGGCTTATCTCTGAATTCCAGGAATCAAGGATGCATCTTATTCAGGTGAAGCTATGGAGCACAGAGGACCAAGTAACCTTGGTCATCCAGATGTTCGTATGCAGTTTAGACCATCGGTCGGTCAAAATATGAGTGAGAAACATGTAAGTTGTCTGATGAAGCATGTTATATCATTTATCATGTGCACTTGTAAACTGCCAGTTTAAATATAGAAAATGAAAGGAATTGAAATTAACGTGGCATACTTGGAAGTGGCTTTGGTCCTCATCATTTCTGTTTGCTAGTTTGAGTATGATGTAACTTAACCTGATAGTCAGTCAATTTAAAATATCTGCTGTGGGATATGATTGTTGCAGATGGGGAGCAGTACAGCAATACCATCCAGTTCATTTGCTCTGCCTGGTGCCTTGAAAAGGAACCTACCCAAAGCAGATGGGCCAGCTGAAGCTACAAATAATGGCCGTGGACTTGGGAACAAGACTGGTGCTTCAAGCAGTTGGATGCCATCATTTCACAGAATATCTTCAGCTAAGTGATTGGTATTGGAAGACATCATTCAAAAACAATTTCGTTCATTATAAATTATTTTCAATGAATTTCTACTTTCTAGGGATTGAATGCTTATAGCTATATGTATGGCTAAGCTCATGTTTTGATTTTGGCTTTGGATTTTAGGGATCCCAGAGCTGTGTTGCAAGTGTCATGAAGTTGGGACTTTGGAAAGCTCAAGATCTTTGCTGAGAGATGGCAGATCATATCATATGCTTTCTGTGAGTTGACCATGAGAGAGCAGATATGTGGGATTTGTGCTGGAGCATGGCCCATCAAAGCTTGGTTTTTTCTGCATGCATGGGGCAATGGTTAAGCCCGTTTCGTGTTTAGTTGTTCGATGGATGATGTGTAAAGTGTTTTTTCTCCATTCTTCTGTTAATAGATGATAAAGTTTCACTTGTTTGATACAGTTGTTTGACCTTGTATTTCATTTAATTCAGGATGCATTTGCTTTCTTTTCTCATTACTTCATAATTTGGATCAAAGCCCTTGATGTTTACCTGGATCAATTTGAATCTAGGTACCTGCGTTCACCAGAATCTGAAAAAGTACTGTAATCTAGAGTTTCAGGTACTGGTACTATCTTGTTAGTTTTTGGAGATACTGTCAGTTGTAATTGTTTATATAACTGTACATATAGTTATACATTTATTTGCTTGACTTTATACAATTGTCTCTCATTTGCCAGTGGATGTGAGAAGAGTTTAATTGATCAATAGCATTCACTGCTAATATTGAAGTGATAAGAAGGTAATTTTGTAAATATCCATTTGGGGTATGGATCTCGAAGGTTTATACCTTAGAGGATTCAGGTAACTACATCACTTCCATTTGTTCTTTCTAATCAAGTATTGCAGCTTCTTTCCGGTCATTAATTTTTGTTTTGATTGAAATTGGAAACTCTATTACTTTTTATTGATCTTTTTGGGCTCTTTTGATGCTGTGGTATGAAATATAGATCTCAAATTTTGTGGTTAAATATTGTTCAACTATGCAAGGGGGAACCACAAAGTTTTTCAAGTAGAAGAGGATGCCATCAATGAGATTGTTTTTCCGGTTTCTTACCCACATTTCTTATGCTGATGTCGATTTTCTCATGTATGAACATTCTTGCCTGGAATTCCTGATGTACTTTTACAGCTGTCAGTAATTGTATTATTTTGTTGTTACAGGTTAGAGTGAAAAAGCCATCCTGAGAGGCGGGAGCCATAGCACACAATTTTGCTGGAGCTGTCAAGGTGTACCAAGTAACGGGTAGCATGCTTGCTTTGAATACCACCAAGTAGCTCAGTAGTTTACTCGAAATCAAGAAGTTTAACAAGTGTGAACCGAGTTTACCCTCCCTGGGTTATTATTCATGCCTTAAGAAGCAGAATTAGATAAAATCACTACTTGTCGTCTGATGCCAATGCCTGGATGCGCTGTATTTCCCAGCAAAGGATCATTAAACTGGTGGCGATTTTATCATTACAGAAAGGTGATGAAGGCAACTGAAGGTCTTTGTTTTTTCTTTTTTGATCCACAGTTGATAATGTTGAAATACCCAAAGTCTCCGGCCAGCATCATTCTGGGCAAATGACCGGATAGCAGCCCTCCTTAGACCTCATAAATTGGATTATGAGACCACTTTCAAATACCATAACCCATCATTAGCATAGTGAGAAAGATAATTGTCAGAGAAGTATTCCTACTTCCAGGTATAATAGAACTTTTTTGGCCTAACATGTTTTGATTCCATTGCTGCAAAGAGAGAAGCTCCTGTCAGACCAGTATTCAGTATTGCAGGAATAATGCTACTTTCTTCTGGTCCGAAATGTCTTGATTCCGACCGTAAAAGGAAACAAGTTCAGTAAGTACAAAAACAGTAAAATCACATACCTTTTAAAAACAGCTGTAACTGAGATGCACAAATTCTAGAAAGACGTGATAAAAAGCTATATAAATAAAAGAAATAATGGCAGATTAAAATTTGATAAAAAAATTGTAAATGAATGGCAAAACTGCGAAACTTTAAGTAAAAATTGTTTTTGTAGTATTATATGAATTTTAATACGAACTTTTTGTTCTGTATATTATAAATCATATGCACAGGTTATTGAATATAAAATAAAAAAAAAATTATAACAGTAACCATCAACCTTTTAATAGAGTATAGAAAGTAAAGTAGGTGCAAAAATGAGTATGCTTAGGTGTCGCCCCATGGAGCCCGTAAAATGTGAGTGCGTCATTTGCTTTTACATATTGATGATCAATCATATGTTTTGGGCCCTGGTTTGTTGCTTTGCATTTGCCTCTAGACATCTGTTTCCAGGGCAATTTTCGGTTATTATCCGAAGGATATAGGATGGGCGTGCGCGAGAGGGGCAGAGGGCCCTTGCCACTAGCTTCAGCTACTGATAATGGTGACAAAAGAGAACTCAAGTCATAATGACTACTACGCCGCCCAAAAGAATTCGTCTTTAACCCTTTATTTCCTCTGCCATTTTTAATGTAAAGCTGAAAAACAGCTAGTTAGGACAAAGATGAACTGCCTTTGATGGGGGAACCTTTCCCGTACAATACAATAGAATATATCCACTTCCACTTGTCTCTGTTTGTTTTTCCCAATAAAGAAAAACCATGCAGCTTGGATTCACTTCCCATGATAAATGTCCAACTGTTTCTTTCTCCTCCTTGGCTTGTTCTTGCTGTTTTTGTTGGAACCAAAGTCTCAGCTCAAGTGAAAGTGAAGAATTTGACGAGTTTAAAAGTAAGGCTTTTGCTATTATAAGCTTGGTGTTCCATGAAAACTAGCGCTAACTTGGGTGTTTGAATGGTTTGTTTTGGTGTTAGTGAGCTCATGCAGCATAAGATGCTCGTCTCAGAGGCTGGAAAATATAGATGAGAATAGTCCTGCCAGGTGTTTACAGCTGTCTTGTCCCCCTCCTGAAACCCCTACAGAGTCCATGGAGTTTCTTGCCAGATCATGGAGTCTCACCGCCATGGAAATCTCCAAAGCTCTTGCGAAGACGCATATACCAGCTTCAGATGGCCTTGATGATCAGAAGTCATCTGTTTCTTCTGTTGGAGATGATCAAACGCATGATGCAGGCTCTACTGCTCCAAGGGAACCCGTAAGCTCCCTTCTTTAATGCTAGCTATAGTAGTAAAAGAATTATATGTATTAAACAAATAATATAGCTTTTGGTTTCTTTCAAGAACTGGCATGTTCTTGGGAAAAGCTTAAATAAAGACTAATCTATAAGTGATGATTTGTAGTATCAAATTCCATGTTTGTTTGTTTGTACAGCTACTTCAGCAGTTACCTAGTGGCGGTAGCCCTCCAATTTCCCCACGGGGAAGTGAAGATCTGAAGGTACCTCAGTTTCTGTTCTCTTTAACCAGATTCTGCTGCAACACACTTAGCATCCCCTGGCTTCTACCCTGCAGCATTGATAGAATATTATACCGTTCAGGATTGTCACAATTTTGCACTTAACACTTACTTCTAACAGCTTTGTAATGTGCAGGAATTATTTTTACTTCATCAAGCACTGAATCCTGAATTTCTCTCTAACCAACAACTGCTTAAAAATGGGGTATCTCCCTGTTCAATCTCATTATAATCGTCAATTTACCTAACAGTATCATTATTTATACTTATTGTTGTTGGCTTATTGCCAATTTGAAGATATGCAAGAGCATAGTAAGAGGGCGAACAATGGGCAGATGGTTGAAGGATCAGAAAGAGAAGAAGAAGCAGGAGATCAGAACCCATACTGCACAACTGCATGCAGCTGTATCAGTGGCTGGAGTTGCCGCTGCCATCGCAGCTCTTGCTGCCTCAAATGAAATGTTACCGGAAATGGCAATTATTCCGAAGACATCTTCTAAAGTATCAACTGCTATCGCATCTGCAGCAGCTCTTGTGGCATCCCACTGCATTGAGATTGCACAGGACTTGGGAGCTGATCATGATCAGATTTTAACAGTAGTCAACTCTGCAATGAATGCAAGAACCAATGGAGATATCATGACCCTAACAGCTGGAGCAGCTACAGGTTGTTCAGACTGCTTCTAAATCCATCATCTAGCTAGAAAATATACATATTACTAGTCATCTTTTCACTTTACTGTTTGCCATGCCCGCAAGAATAGCTGAAACATGATAATGGAATGAATTTATCACTCACCTTCATGAACGCGCGCGCACACACACACTCATATATCATTAATAGTTCAATATACTAATGGTTTCAGAGGACTGTTAAATTAAATCTAACAAATTAATGCAGCTTTGCGAGGAGCGGCCGCACTAAGGGCAAGGCTGCAGAAGTCTGCAACGTTTGCTCTAGGTGAGGAATTCACGGGCAATGAATTGAACATATCAACAGCATTGAACTTTGTCACAACGGGGGGAGAACTACTCAAGCGCACAAGAAAAGGTATTTTTCACAAGTCTTATTAGTCAGAAATATCAAAATTTCTATCTGGTAACAAGATATTACATCTCATCACTACATTTATGTTGATGACAGGAGCTCTACATTGGAAGCAAGTTTCTTTTTACATAAACTCTAACTGGCAGGTATAAAGCAGGAGAAAAGAACTCCTAGCAACTATATTTACAGACTTCTGAGAATTTAGATAACTTCTAATTTGATAATAGAAAATTTTGTCCTTTAAATTGTAAAGATTCACTTGCTTAGCTATACAAGTACAAAGATGGTTTTTTTAATACATTTACCTTGATCTCTGAGAAGGATCACAATTTCTTTTAATAAAAACAGGTGGTGGTTAAACTGAAAAGCAAGCATATGGCAGGAACATACACTAAAAAGAAGAAGTGTAAGCTAAGCCTCATGCTTAAATAAACCAATTTCCTTGTTACAGCTGCTACCTGTGTTAACAGAGTTTACACTTCCAGGTGTGATATCAGGAGTCCATAATGACATCCCAGCATGGCCCAGAAGGGAGAGAGAAGACAGTGCTGAGCAGAGAGCTTACTTTGGGATTCAAACAGCAGATAGGGTAATAGAATTTGAGTGCAGGAGTAAAGGTGACAAACAGATGTGGACGGATGGTATCCAACATATGTTGAATTGCCGAAACAATTTAGCATATTTCTGAGAGAAACTAATTGGGTTGATGGAAGAACTAGACTTTCATTTCTGTAAAGCACTTATGGTGAGATGTATATATATGATTCCCAAGGCACTATGCTTAATTTGCGATAAGAGCAACCTCTACGGTCTTATACACAAGATGAAAAGAAAAAGGAAAAAGCAAACAAAAATCTACAATATGGGATTCAGTATATTCTCCTGTAAGGTTTTTGAGAATAAAAAAGCTTGGCAAAAAGCAGCATCTAATCATCAGATTTGTTACGAGTCTCTGCCTGGATTGAATCAACAGGGGTAGCAAGTATATGGTATTTGATCACTCGAGCTCCTTGAGGAAATCAATGTTATCAACAAAGACCTGCAGGAAAAGAACAAAAAAGTTAAGGAAATCAATTCATTTGTATATATAAAAACCTCAAATACATACACCCTAAGCTAAAGTCTTATCTGCCATACTGATTTCCAGCCCTCAGGGTCCAGGCATGCGGTAATCTTGGTGTTGATGCCTGGCAAGGGCCCAGGCTCAAGAGAAATCTTTCCTCCACATCGCTTAATTGCTTCTGCAGTCTTATAAACATCATCTGTGCCTATGGCTATCTGGTAAGATACGAAATTTCAGTTGACATATGGCCCTAATGAGGGGCGAGAACGGGTTTCAGTAACTAGATGAAGAGGTGGAAAAAAAAGAATCAATTCACACACATGCTGCTCAAGCTGAAAAACTAAAAATAATGCACGAAAAAAAGAAAGAAAGAGTTTACCTGTGCATAACAATTTCCTTTATCATATTCTGCGACCCCGTAGTTGTATGTCAGTTCAAGCACAGCATTTTTATCTTTCAGGACCATAGCCAACAAAGGCTGTTGTATACTGAGAGGCATGCACAATTATTTGTAGGAATGTTAAAATGACCAGATATGATCAAATATTCAATATTTTGATGGTGCATAAAGCATGTGTATCTTTACCTTATACTCAGGATTATCTTTTTTACGAAGAAGCTTCATGCCAAAAGCCTATGAATCCAGAAACAAAGAGTGGGATATATAAACATTTTATAGTGTTATAAGCTAGAGAAGCAATTAGAACTGCTAAACTTCAATAGAACACAGGTTCCTCAACTCTGTAAAAAGTCACCTACCTTCCTGTAGAAATGAACAGATCGATCAAGATCACCAACTCGAAGCATTACTTGACAAAGGGGCTCAGGTGTAGGCCCCCACTCTAAAAGTTCAAACTTATAACCATCTGGATCTTCGATAAAAGCAATTAGAGTATTCCCACCTTTGACAGGGCCGGGTTCCCTTGTAACCTTGCCTCCCTTTGCTTTTACTAAAGCTACTGTTTTGGCAACCTACAAATAATTAGAATGGAAAAGTTTTCATAGTTTATAAATTTGCATAAACAAAAAGATTGTCATGGAAAAGGGAGAGTTCAAATGACATGGATGACTCCAAACTGAGATAACAGATAGTTTGCAAGGGCATTTTGCATATCAGTCATTGATGAGTGACAATAGCTTTGGATTCAGTCAAAGGATAAGAGAACATGTTGAATACTAAGAATTAGGGGCTACATAAGCATCTGTGTGACCATCAAAACAGCAGCTAGATTTCTTTCATTGGTAGTTTTATGAAAGAACTTACATCCTCTACTGCAATACCAAAATGACCAAATCCATTTCCAATATCATATTTGTCAACACCATAGTCTGCAATTAAAATGCAAAAGTTTTTTAGAGACCAAACCTTTTTACTATGTGAAATTATGAATCTCTAATCCATTTCAGAAACGAGATAGAAGTATAAGCATTCAAACATGCTGAAACAAGGTAATGACGCACTATAAGTAAGCTCAACAGCAAAATGCGAATCTTCAGGTCCATATCCAAGAAAAGCATTCGAATATCTCTCCTCAGGTATGTCACGCTTTCTTAACAGCTTCATTCCTAAGCATTCAGTATAAAACCTGCAGATTGACAAATTGACTAGCCATTTGAAAATATCCTGAATCCCCAAAGAGTATACATGTCAGTTAATGTTCCAGTCTATGAAAAAGCATACTTTATAGTCTTCTCCAAATCACCAACACGGTAAACAACCTGAAGCATTCTTCTCTTGTCATTTTCTACCCAATTTAATGCATCTTGCTCCTTAACGGTGTAAGTGCATCATAACAAGCCTAACATGCTTCTACACAATATGAAACATGTTAAACAAATAAAATGCGGAAGCGATAGGATCTAACCTCCAGCCATTGCACTCTGTAACTCTGCTGTTGAAGCAATTGCCGAATCTGACAGTCTACTCTGTGTCGATCACAGACCTTCCAAATCTTCCAAGCACTCAAAACCTCACTAGATGGTGTTTGTGTGTTTTTAGGTTAACGTACTTGGGGACCGGAAGGAGCCCTCCTTAAATAGTAATGAGAGCGTGCTAATTATGGCAATAAAATCACGTTTTAACCATCATAAAATCGTGTTTTAATAGCCAAATATTGAGTTGAGATTCACCGTGAAATTATGGACCATATCCGGAATTGGTCAACCAAATATTTATTTCCATAATTATGGAGATATACTAACATTCTCCCACTTGGTCCATATATTTCACTTATAGAAGAAACAAATCACATGAATCATGGCGATAGTTCCTCTAATGGTGAGTATTATCTTCCATGTATTACTATGTAAAATGTTTCTAAATCAACTCATTTATACTTAATGAATAAACCTTATGTTTATTCTCGGTCCAAACAACAAGGATATTTCTCAAATAAACTTTAGTGTATACAAATAAAAATGAGAAACATCATGTTATTAATAAGAGTTTCAATTACAATCAAAATGTGGGACCAAGTCCCATTCTCTCTACATGATCCTTAAATTTAAACGGTGGCATGCCCTTAGTCAAAGGATCAGCTAACATCAATTCAGTGCTAACATGTTCAATGACCACTCTTTTATCTCTGACACGTTCTCTAATGGCTAAGTACTTAATGTCGATATGCTTACTTCGACTTCTACTCTTATTGTTCTTAGCCATGAATACCGCAGCTGAATTGTCACAATATATCCTCAATGGCTTAGATATGGAGTCAACAACTCTAAGCTCACTAATGAAACTCTTAAGCCATACACCATGTGAGGTAGCCTCAAAACAGGAAACGAACTCGGCCTCCATAGTAGAAGTGGCAGTCAGTGTCTGCTTAGCACTCTTCCATGAAATAGCTCCACCGGCAAGCATGAAGATGTAACCGGATGTTGATTTCCGGGTATCAACACAGCCAGCAAAGTCTGAGTCTGAGTAGCCAATCACTTCCAACTCATCGGTCCGTCTATACATAAGCATGTAATCCTTAGTGCCTTGAAAATATCTAAGCACCTTCTTCGCAGCTCTCCAGTGGTCCATCCCCGGGTCACTTTGGTATCTACCCAACACTCCCACAGCAAAAGCAATATCAGGCCTGGTACAGACCTGTGCATACATAATGCTTCCAACAACTGAGGCATATGGAATGTTTTTCATCTGTTCCCGCTCAAGATCATTTTTCGGGCACTGGTTCAAATTGAACCTGTCACCCTTCACAATGGGAGCTGGGCTTGGTGAACAATCTTTCATTCTGAATCTTTCCAAGACTTTATTGATATAGGCTTCTTATGACAGACCTAATATACCTTTATGTCTGTCTCTATGGATCTTAATGCCAATGACATAAGATGCATCGCCCATATCCTTCATATCAAAGTTCTCAAAAAGAAATTGTTTCACCTCACGTAACATCCCCTTATCATTGGTTGCAAGCAGAATATCATCCACATATAGCACAAGGAAACAAATCTTGCTCCCACTGACCTTCTGGTATATACACTGATCCATGATGTTCTCAACAAAACCAAATGATGAGATGACTTCATGCAATTTTAAATACCATTGGCGGGAAGCTTGTTTCAACCCATATATGGACTTCTTGAGCTTACAGACCAAATGCTCACCTTGCTAGAGGAAAAACCTTCAGGTTGTTTCATGTAAACCTCTTCCTCTAGATCACCATTGAGAAATGCCGTTTTCACATCCATTTATTGCAACTCTAAGTCAAAATGTGCAACAAGTGCCATTATGATGCGGAGAGAATCTTTCTTAGATACAGGAGAGAAGGTCTCCTTGTAATCGATTCCCTCCTTTTGAGTGAATCCTTTGGCTACGAGTCTTGTCTTATAACCATCAATGTTGCCTAATGAGTCAGTCTTGGTCTTAAAGACCCATTTACAGCCTATAGCTCTGGCTCCATTAGGCAACTCGACAAGATCCCATACTCCATTAGATGCCATCGAATCCATCTCATCCTTCATTGCATCGAACCAAAGTTTTGATTCTTTACTGTTCATGGCTTGTGAAAACGTCTCTGGATCATTAACGGGCCCAATATTGAAAATCATACTTTTGTAGATACACAATATAATCACTAGGAATAGCTGATTTCCTTTCCCTAGTAGACCTTCTTAATGTCGGTTCAACATTCTCTGAAGGATCATGTTGTTCAACTCGTTGCTCATTCAATTCTGGTGTATCCAGAGGAGCTTCGTCTACTGGTAAGTTATCAGCTACTTGTGGATCTTCAACGATTGGTTGTTCAATGTCCAGTTGTACTGAAGGGACATTGTTCATGATAACCAATCCTTGACTCGAGGTAGAGGGTTGATCTCTCACAGAAACTAGGTCTTAAGATTGATCGCTCCCACTAATTAAGTCATTTTCAAGAAACTTGGCGTTCCTTGATTCCACAAATCTAGTGTTATGAGATGGACAATAGAATCTGTAGCCTTTGGACCGTTCAGCATATCCGATGAAATACCCACTTATGGTCCTAGGATCCAGTTTCTTTTCCTGTGGGTTGTAAACTCTTATCTCAGAAGGGCATCCCCAAACGCGCATATGACGCAAACTCGGTTTCCAACCTTTAAATAATTCAAAAGGTGTCTTTGGAACAGCCTTGGTTGGAATCCGGTTCAATATATACGCTGCCGTTTTAAGAGCTTCAATCCACAAGGACTTAGGCAACTTCGAGTTGCTAAGCATACTACGCACCATTTCCATCAAAGTTCGGTTCCTTCTTTCTGCAACACCATTCTGATCCAGTGAACCAGGCATGGTTTATTGGGCAACAATCCCATTTTCTTGAAGGAACTTCGCAAATGGTCCAGGTGCTTGTCCATCTTCAGTGTATCTACCGTAATACTCCCCACCTCTATCAGTTCTTACTATCTTTATGGGTTTTCCACATTGTTTCTCTACTTCAGCCTTAAAGACTTTAAAGGCATCTAATGCTTCGCTCTTGTTATGAAGCATGTAGAGATACATAAACCTCGAGTAATCATCAATAAAGGTGATGAAGTATTTCTGACCATATGCATCAATGTCTGGACAACATATGTCAGAATGTATGATCTCTAATATGGTTGTACTCCTATTGGCACCTTTCTTAGACTTGTTGGTTTGCTTACCCTTAATGCAATCCACACAAGTGTCGAAATTAGTAAAATCGAGAGTACTAAGTATTCCGTCATTTACCAATCTCTTAATTCTATTTATGGAGATATGACCTAATCTCCGGTGCCATAACGTAGAGGAGTCCTCATTCTTAACACATCTTTTAGTGCCAGTTTGAACATGCAAGGCATTATGAGCAGTGTCATTTTGCAAATCAATACAGAAAAGACCATCACATAAGGTACCATTCCCAACAATATCATACTTAAAATATATCAATACTGATTTATTTTAAAATTGAAAGGAATATCCATAAGGTACCAGCCTAGAAACAAAGATTAAATTTCTCGAGAAACTAGGAATATAAAAGGTCTTTTCCAATTGCAAAACAAAACCACTCCTAAGAACTAAAAAGCATGTTCCAACGCCTTCAACATGCGAGCGCATCTTGTTTTCTGAATAGATGCTCTCCTCATTTCCCACTGGCTTCCTTAGGTTTGTCATACCCTATAAGGAAGTTGAAATGTGAATTGTAGATCCAGAATCAATCCACCATGTGTTATGATTAACCTCAACCATATTTGATTCAAAACAAACATATGAGAGTGGATTACCTTTCTTAACGAGCCACTGCTGAAGCTTAGCACAGTCCTTCATGTGTCCTTTCTTTTTACAGAAGAAACATTTGGACTCTTTCTTAATGTTAGCTTGGGCAGGGATTTTCCCTTTTCCTTTGTTCTTGGCTCGATCCTTGGTCTTTCCTTGGCTTGCAAAAAATGCACTTTCACCCGATTCCATAAGCAGTCTTCCCTCCTCTTGAACACACATGGTCATCAATTCATTGATAGTCCACTTATCCTTATGTGTGTTGTAGGATATCTTGAATGGTCCATACTGCTTTGGTAGAGTGTTCAATATATAGTGCACAAGAAAAGACTAAGACATCTCCACCTCTAACTTCTTGAGTTGGGCCGCTATATCTCTCATGGCCATTATGTGCTCGCGCACTCCTTTGACACTGGTGAGCCTCATCGATGAGAACTTCATTATCAGGGTGTTGGCCAACGCTTTGTCTGAAGTGACAAATTGATCATCTATGGCCTTCAGTAAGGTCTTAACGTTGGTATGCTGTTCGACTGAACCACGTATCCCAGCAGATATCTTTGTCTTTATATACATGACACTAAGGCGATTGGATCGCTCCCAGCGTTCATGTAAAGCTACTTCAGTAGGAGTGCTGGTCTCAATCAATACGGGCTCGTCTTTCCTTATAGCATAGTCTATATCCATGCACCCTAATTGGAGGAGAACTCTCTCCTTCCAAACCTTGTAGTTTTCTACATCTAGTTTGGGAACTTCTAGGTAAATATTAGTCCGAGGAAACACTGCTTAAAGAAAAACACATGTTTATGTATCTAGAATTTTTGAGGCAAACTTAATTATGTCTACCAATGTAAACATATTTTATTAATGAATCTCAGACATAAAACTTGCCTGTGGGCTAAAGTTCTAATTCTAATAGATTCATTTCATAATGATAAAACTATCAAATTATATCATTTCCTAATCCCTGTGGGTAAATTAAGAAATTAATTTGATATTTTATCCTAATTAGTTATAAAATTATAACAAAAATTCTTGTGGGAAAAAATTTATTATAACTTCATAACCAATCACAATTTATGTCTAATACCATTATGTGATTTTTACAAATATAATTTTACTTAATTAAGGTTGCTGTGGCTAAGCCCTAATTAAATAAATTATAAAGCACTTAGACACATTGGCAAAATTCTAAATTTATTCATATTTTAAAATTGCAATCAACACAAGGCAATTTTAATTCCAAATAATATGAATAACTTAGCTACATGTGCTCAAAGTCAACCATAGTATATAAAAATAACAAAAATTATATACATTCATAATAAGCACATATACACATTCAAATCAATTTTTCATAATTTAATCATAATTTTATGATAATTTTCAGAAAATTATTCAATTTAAAATTATAGCATTTATAAAAATTCCAAATTCATGAAAAATTCTCATAAAATCCAAAATAATGAGAAGTTTTCATAATTATATTAATTTTGTGAAAATAATTCAATTATTCATAAAATTATGAAAATTACAGAACTGAAATTTGATTAAAACTATCAAAAATTTAATTATTTGGCCTAAATTGAATAATTTTAATTACTTAAATTAAATAAATCCTTAAGGCCTAATTAAAATAAACCAAATGTCTTTTATTTATTTAATCCACAAGCCCAAATAATTAACAAAAAGGCCCAAAATAAATAAACCCAAAATATAGCCCAAATAGGGGCCCAAAAACCGGATGGCCCATTGTTTTTTTCTTTTTTTTTTTTTTTTTTTTACCAGTGTAACTGCACTGTTCACAGCACGCGCCCGCATTATCTCTATCGGGCGCGTGAGACTCACGCGCCCGCATTTCTTCCTCTATCGGGCGCGTGTGACTCACGCGCCCGAGGCTTCTTCTTCACCCGAATGGGTGTTTTTGCATAAATTTGGGTCTTTTGATCCGATCCGGCACAAAACCCTTCAAACAATCCCGTTTTTCATGTATTTTTTATCCCTAGAGCTTTATAACAGTAGATCTAAAATATTTGAACCAAAATCACATGAAAACAGAATGGGTTTCATGAAATCCGAGACTTAAAGTTTCAAAATATGGGTTTTTATGGCTTCTTTCTACAGATCTATAGCAAGACAGAAGTTAAACTACGGCTCTGATGCCAAATGTAAGTACATTAAACAAGCCTAACATGCTTCTACACAATATGAAACATGTTAAACAAATAAAATGCGGAAGCGATAGGATCTAACCTCCAGCCATTGCACTCTGTAACTCTGCTGTTGAAGCAATTGCCGAATCTGACAGTCTACTCTGTGTCGATCACAGACCTTCCAAATCTTCCAAGCACTCAAAACCTCACTAGATGGTGTTTGTGTGTTTTTAGGTTAACGTACTTGGGGACCGGAAGGAGCCCTCCTTAAATAGTAATGAGAGCGTGCTAATTATGGCAATAAAATCACGTTTTAACCATCATAAAATCGTGTTTTAATAGCCAAATATTGAGTTGAGATTCACCGTGAAATTATGGACCATATCCGGAATTGGTCAACCAAATATTTATTTCCATAATTATGGAGATATACTAACAAACGGCAGTACCCATGTTTTCAGATGTACCACTACCCTCCATTGAGTTCCCTTCTGTTCTTAATAAATTAGGTACTTTTGCACCAAAGAATTGTGATTGAGGGATAGCTGAACCAGAACTAAACTGCATTAGCCTCAAGTGTTGTTTAAAAAAAAAAAACTAGAAAACGCATTAGCCTTAACTCTACTTGAAATTATCTGCAGCATTGAAAATTTGAATATAAGTGAGTAACTTAATCTAAGCTAGCACAATATAATAACAATGTAACAATATCAACTTCTGTTTCCTTTGTATTTCTCCAGTGTTTCTATTTCAAAGTATAAATGAAAGTATAGAACAGACAAAAAGAAGTTGGGTTTTTTTTTTTTATAAAAGGGTTTAGAGCTTTTTACCAGTGCCGAGTTGAAAGAGAGCGAGTCTTCGAGAAGGATGGTGACTGTAACAGCTATGGATTTTACAATATTTAGGAGAGTTTGATGGGAAAGAAGGTCTCTTCACTGAGAAACTAAGCGAGGAAGCTGATGCAATTGGCAATGTTCTCGTCAGGCAGCATTTCGGCACTCGCTTTTTATTTTTTATTTTTCAGTTCTGTCAAGTAACGGAAAACAGACAGATAAGATACTCGTTGCTTGTGTGGCTGTGAGGGTTGGGTTGTTAAATACTGGGCTAACGTAAATAACCGTAAATAGCAGATCAGGTCCAGAATTTTGAAACAGCATCAGATTTTTTTTTTTTAATTTCTCGGCTCATTAGTATAAAAGTTTGACCTCAGGCCCATGACTGACTGGCAATTAGACAGCATTAGATTGTAGGCCCATGACTGAGATGCTGGCGATTTGACCGCCCTTGACCGTTTCTTTGACTGAGGCTAACTTTGGGACTATAAATTGACAATCCAAACGTTTCTTGACAACTACGAAATTGAGAGTGCCCGTTTTTCTTCTCGTGAAAGGAAGGAAAGGATCACGATGCCAAACATTTTCCGTTAACGATAGCTTAAATCTTCAGGTAAATGTATTTTGATTTTTTTTTTCTTGAGATTTGTAGGTCTAGTTTTACTTGTAAAGTTTGAGGCAGGGATAAGTGAATTTAGGAATTGAAGTAAAATCATATTGGTAGGACTATGGGATGAGATCAGAAGTTTACTTGTGGAGTTGCCTCTGCCATCGCAGCTCTTGCTGCCTCAAACGAAATGTTACCGGAAATGGCAATTACCTTTCCGAAGACATCTTCTAAAGTATAACCGCTATCGCATCTGCAGCAGCTACAGGTTGTTCAGATTGCTTCTAAATCCATCATCTAGCTAGAAAAATACACATATTACTAGTCATCTTTTCAGCTAATTGTTTGCCATGCCTGCAAGAATAGCTGAAACATGATAATGGAATGAATTTATCAGTCATCTTCATGAACACACACATATATATCATTAATAGTTCAATATACTAATGGTTTCAGAGGACTGTTAAATTAAATCTAACAAATTAATGCAGCTTTGCGTGGAGTGGCCGCTCTAAGGGCAAGGCTGCAGAAGTCTGCAATGTTTGCTCTAGGTGAGGAAAAGGGTGAAGCGGGTAATGAATTGAACATATCAACAGCATTGAACTTTGTCACAACAGGGGGAGAACTACTCAAGCGCACAAGAAAAGCTACATTTTCACAAGTCTTATTAGTCAGAAATATCAAAATTGTCTATCTTCAGTATCTGGTAACAAGATATTACATCTCATCACTACATTTATGTTGATGACAGGAGCTCTACATTGGAAGCAAGTTTCTGTCTAAGTAAACTCTAACTGGCAGGTATAAATCAGGAGAAAAGAACTCCTAGCAACTATATTTACAGACTTCTGAGAATTTAGATAACTTCTAATTTGATAATAGAAAATTTTGTCCTTTAAATTGTAAAGATTCACTTGTTTAGCTATACAAGCACAAAGATGGTTTTTTTTAATACATACTTTTACCTTGATCTCTGGTAATGATCACAATTTTCTTTTAATAAAAACGGGTGGTGGTTAAACTGAAAAGCAAGCATATGGCAGGAACATACACTAAAAAGAAAAAGTGTAAGTTAAGCCTCATGCTTAAATAAATCAATTTCCTTGTTACAGCTGCTACCTGTGTTAACAGAAATTACACTTCCAGGTGTGATATCAGGAGTCCATAATAACATCCTAGCATGGCCCAAAAGAGAGAGAAGACAGTGCTGAGCAGAGAGCTTACTTTGGGATTCAAGCATATAGGATAATAGAATTTGAGTGCAAAAGCAAAGGTGACCAACAGATGTGGATGGATGGTATCCAGCATATGTTGAATTGTTGAAACAATTTAGCATATTTATGAGAGAAACTAATTGGATTGATGTAAGAACTAGACTTTTATTTCTGTGAAGCAATTATGTTGAGATGTATATATTTGATTCCCAAGGCACTGGGTTTAATTTGCAATAAGAGCAACCTCTACGGTCTTATACACAATGAAAAGAAAAAGGAAAAAGCAAAAAAAAATCTACAATATGAGATTCAGTATATTCTCCTGTAAGGTTTTTGTGTAAGGACTTGGCATACCTATCCTTTCATGGGTTAGGGATCCACCCCAGTAGCAAACTTTATTCACAACGTATTGTCCGTTTTGAGTCCCTCATGGTTTTATCTCAAAGCGTCTGGAGTACTTCTAAGACATTTATCACCTTGAGCGCGTCCGGAACTATTTAAACCCTTAATCTCTTTTAAGTTCAAGTCACTCCTAATACGAATGTTCTACATCATTTTTGTTTACTGCTCAACATATCTACAACTATGGTATGAAATTTGTTCCCGAAGACAAGTACCATGGTGGCGGTATGTGATTATTAGTTTTCTTACAAAATCTTTTCGAGCATTTGTACGACGATATGCGATGCTACCCTAACCTAATCAATGAATCTCTAGCAGTGCATGTTGTAATTATATGGATCTCTTAGTTCTTGAATTTTTAAACACTATAGTTTCAATGATATTTAATCATATAGAATTAGAAGCCTGATTTTAACTTTTAATTTTTTTTACTATAAGAAATTCGATTTTTAGTTGTTTTTTTATTGTTCCCTAAAATTTAATATTTTTTTTAGTTGGCAGTTTTAAAATTTATCCCCTCTAATTGTTTTTTAAAGCCAGTGGAGTTTTTTTTTAATAATTTGTAGTTGTTGTGCATTTAGTGTAAAAATAAAGCTAAAAATGCTGATTATATTTTAGTTAATTGTTGCTACTCGTTGGGAGTTTTGTCTTCAGTTGGTGGGTTTTGCTTAGGTTTCTAGTTACTCTATTAGTACCTATCTGTAACAATATTAATGTCTCGTTTTACCCACAAATGTAAAAAGGAGATGAATTGTAGCTTGTGCTACTATTCTATACCTTATGGACTTTAAGAAATGACTTTGTTTTGAACAAAAAAATTAGGACGGTGAAGAAATTTTATTTTTGATAAAACTGAGGTCTTTATATGAGATAAATGCTCTTAAAAAGAATTATGAATGACGCTAAATGGTAATCTACATCGTATAAGTCAACAACTGGTATCATACGAAAAATGCACGAATATCACACAAAGATTGCGTGAGTCTTTATACAAGATAAAAGCCTTTGAAGAAACCTAAAAGCTGTGAACCTTAATGTACACAGCGAAGTGGTGGGTAGTAACCTAATAATAGGTTAAGCTAAGGTAAGCGTGGAGTGGTGGAATTATTGAAAAGCGTGTTGATAGGTAAATTATCTTAAAGTGGTTTAAGGACTTGTTTATACTGATGCCTGTACATGCTTGCTTGTGGATTTGTTTATGCTTGTTGTCTGCACGTTCCAGCTAGGTAAGAAGAAGCTCGGGTGACAGTTAAGTGATAATTACTAGAGTTAAGTGGTGTACGTTTCTTGTGCTCATGGCGTTGAAGATAGAAGTTTGAAGAAAGCTTCATTATTCCGGTACTTATGTACTTTTAAAATGATAAAGTACTTATTTAATCAAACTAATAGTAACTTGTTTCCTTAATCTTCACGCTTGCTTGTGGATTTGTTTGCAACAAAACATTATAGCTAACTTGTTTTTTGTCCTTATTTTGCATATGATTAAAATGAATATCGAACAACAACCCATTGGCAATTACTTGAGCTATGTATCGAGGAATGATCATGAAAGGATAGGATCTATTTTCATTGTTTTGTTATTATTGGTTATCTTTCATAAAATTTGAAAGTTTATAATATACTGTTGATCTAATTTCTATCAAATTTGCGATGCAAGTTTTAGCTTACAGTAATATGCTTTTGTGCATGTGCATGCAGAGAGAAGAATCGCATGCTGTTGACTACAATGCGCATACACACTGTGAGTACATTTCTTCCCCTCTTACAAATCAATATTATATTCTCTACTTTAAGAGGGTACTTCTTTACCATGAGGAGGAACAGAATCCTAAAGGTTTTAAACCTTGATGTATAGAGTGAATTGGTATAAGTTAATGTAATAGTTGGTTAAGCAAAGGTAAGCATGGTATGGTGGAGCTCTTGGGAAGGATGTTAATAGGTAAGAATCCTCTTAAACATTATGGACAAATTGTTTATCTTTTGCATGTCTCAGCTGCTTAAGGAGAATCTCGAATAGAAGCCCAGTGGTAATTACTAGAGTTGTGTATTGATGGTGTACGTTTGTTGTGCTCATGGCCTTGAGGACAGAAGTTTGAAGAAAGCTTCGTTATTCAGGAACTTCAATTATGTACCTTAAAAAAAGTTAAAGTACTTGTTCAATCCAAATATCAGTACCTTGTTTTCTTTCTTAATCTTTATGCTTGCTTTTGGTTTTGTTAAAAATGAAACATTATGGATAACTTGTTTTTTGTTCCCATTTTGCATCTGGTTAAGATAAAGATCCAATAGTAGCCCAGTGATAATTACTTGAGTTAAGGATTGAGGAATGATCATGAACGTAAAAGATCACGATGCCAGATGTTATCTGTTAATGATAGCTAAAATTTTCAAGTAAGAGTATTTTTTTTCGTGAGATTTGTAGGTTTAGTTTTTCTGTTTGCTTGTAAAGTTTGAGGCAAGGATAAGGGAACTTAGGAATTGAAGTAAAATCGATCTCAGATTTGCTGTTCATATTGGTAGGACTATGGGATAATGTCAGAATATTACTTGTGAAGTTTTCTTGAATTTTCTTTCTTTGTTCCTTTTACTAATTCTTTTATTTTGGCTGTTTGTTTATCTTAGAAACACTCTGTTGTTAATGCTAGAAGGAGTTTAGATATTGACACGAGTGAAGGTTTTGTGAATTATGCTTTTTTGTCTTATGTGCATGAAAACATGTGAGGACTTACTTATTATATTGATATTTATGAGTAACTTGGTAAATGATTTAGACAAAATTCCTTCCAAGTTTATTATTTGATCTTTAATGATTTCAAGGGGCTAGAATTTGAATTTAACGAGAATTGCAAAGCCTCATTGGTTTGCCTCTGTTGCATACTTGTTTCTTGAGTGCCAAAAGCGAATTTTGGTGTCCTCCATTCATTAAGGTCTTGGTATATTCATTGCTTTCTAACTTGGAGGTATGTTCTGAAATACTGTATCTATTTTGATGACCATGTTTAATGATTTATATTTTATCATGGCCTTCTAAATATTTGCACCTTTTTTTTTGCTCCTTTTTTTCTCTACTTTCTCTCTGTTGCACAAAACAAGTTGAAGTCACTTTCAATGGTATGACAACATATCAACTATAGGTTTGTTTGTTGTTATAGTTATTTTATTATTGTTGGTTGCACTTCATATAATTTTATACTTTATTACATGTAGTTGATCTAAGTTGTGTTATTTTCCTGAACAGGTTTTAACTGCCAGTAACAACAGAATATCAACTCTATGGGCATCTTTATCTTCAAGTCCTTGATGTTACCTTGAGTTTTGTAAAATAAATTGGTATAAACTAGACCATAAAGTGTTTTCTAATTGTGCTGTGATGCAGGTTTTATGTGTAGTGGAGATCTCTATCGTTCCTTTTTAAGTTTTTGCCCACCTTGAATAAATTTCGTTGATAGCTATGATATTACCTTTACTATATATATTGGTTTGAGAAAGTTGAGAATGTTTTTTTTTGTTCTATGCATCTTTGTATGCATGTTAGTTGCACATTATACATTGTTTTAGCATTTTTGATGATATCTTCTTGACGTCTCAACGTCTTTGCGGTTAGAATTAGGTTTGCATCTTTGTCGATTCTGCTTTTCAGTTTATTTGTTTTTCAATTTAACAAGAGATTATTTTTTTTTACATTTCTTTAGATGTGTTGATTAATTATTCATTAAATCAGTCATGTTTTAATGGCATCATTTTCTGCTGATTTCCTTATGCATGAACACTTACTGTTGTACATGCTAGGAACATGTAAAATCCGAATTTTATTATACGGTATACTGTATGTGTACATTATTGATAGTGGAAATAAATTCTTTTAGTGAAATTAAAGAATAATCAAATGTGAATTTCCACTTTTTAATTTATGTTATAATGAACATATGGTGTATAAAGAATAGAGGAGAATTAATTTGATATTATAGTATGAAAGCATTAAATGAAGGATTAATGAATATAAGACAAAACAAAGAAATGAATGAGATGATAGCCAATCAACGTTGACTGGAAGAGACCTTGGCATGGAGAAGGGAAGAAAAAGAAGAGAGAAAAGTCAAGGAAAGGGGCGGCAAGTACTTCTCGCCAATTGCCTCTCCTGACAAAGGGAATAAGTAATAAATGGAAGAGGAAATTTGTCAAAAAGTAAGGAAGAAACGGACTGCAACGGGAAGCTTACCGCCGTTCCTTTTGTCACCAAATTCTCATGGTTTTAATTGCATGAAAGACGTGCAATGATAACAGATAACAGGATAAGGAAACAGGTGGTCGGTTTTAACAGGTTATATTGGGCTATATAAGGAGAGTTCCTGAGGAGAAATCGATGGAAACAACTTCATTTCCCTCAGAATCATTCTCGCCCATTCCGTTTCTCTGCAAATTCATCTTTCATTCCTCCGTTTTTTCTCATAAATGAGCCATGCAATGTTATCTTTAGTTAGCCAAACCCTTCTAAAGTGTTGAAGAGCTAAGGAAACAAGAGAAATAAAACTAAGAAAGGCAAGAAAGCATTCTGTTGTTGGAAGAGCAGCTTAGTAAAGGTGAGTTTCATAGTTTTATAGTTCTCTTGATATTTAATCATAGATATAGCCTGGTTGTAGTTAAATATTGTTGAATATATAAAGAAATTTGATGGAAATGATTAAGAACAACAATAGGCGAGCAAGGAGTATTCGCCCAAAGGATGAGGCGAATACAATGCAGTGCATGGCTAGGCGAGAACATGTTCGCCAATAGCTATGGAATAATCAGAATGTGGAAGTAAGGGCGAGAACGAATGATCGCCAATGAGGCGAGTAGGTAATAAAGAACTCGCCAAAGTGTTGTGCAAGAGGGCGAGGTAGCCAATAGTTATCAAATTTATGGGCGAGCCCAATTATGAATGAAAAGCCACGAGTGGCGAATTGAAGTAATAAGCATGGCGAGTTGAACTCCTATGTTGGGCGAACTCCCATGAATAAGCCGCTAATGGACAGCGAGCTATGTTGGGCGAATGGCGAGCTGTTACCTCGCCAGAGTGGTTGAAAATAGTTTTAAAAATAAATTGCTAAGAAAAGAAAATATTAATGGAATTAATATTTTAACTTGCAGCCGGAAAGTGAAATTGCTATCGGCGAGTAGGAAGCAGGGCGAAGCGAGACTTCGTGAAATCAGGTAAGGAAGTAGTATATGATACAAATGCATGTCCTGTGGAGTAAAAGTGTTAAGAAAATATTAGAAATTGTTTTGTTTTCTGACATGCATTGGTTGATAAACTGTTTTGATCTCGGGCGAGCTACAAGTCGCCATATGTTGTTTTTGTTGATTGAGCTGATTTTGGCGGGCGAGTATCTTAGTTCTAAGCAGAAACTAGGGCGAGCCAAGTAGCGAGCTATCTTTTATGAGAACTGGGCGAGTGCCCTTGTTTTAAAGAAATATCCGAGTAAGCCAAAGTTGGGCGAACTCTTTTTAATGTGTTTGGGCGGGCGAACCTTGTTTTTAAATATAAGACGGGCGAACCGTATCAACGGGTTATGCTTTTGTTTTAAAAAGCTATGTGGCGGGCGAATACTAGTTCGCCGTATTGTTGAGTTAGTCAGGGGTGAGCCGTGAAGGGCGAGCTGACTCTGACGAACAGTTTTAAAGGGTAAATTCTTATACGAAAAATAAGATGTTTTAATATTTTGAAAAGAAAATAGAAATATGAAACCCTTTGGGGCGAGTTGACCATTGGGGCGAGCTGACCAGTGGGCGAGTTGAGTGGTGGCGAGCTTACCATGGGCGAACTAGCCATGGGCGAGCCAGTTTAAACCGTACCTCCTCACACGGGAAAGGTTGAGATTACGGGCTGTTTATTGTTTTATAAAACCTTTTAGAAATCAAATCCTTTGGTGGAATTGATAACATGAGATAAAACTTGATTTTGAGACATTAGGCCATGAGTTCATGCATTATTATTCATATACTTTGCGTGACCCATCTAGGGCGATGGCTCGGGTCAAATAGACCAATGAGTGCACTCTAGAGCGTCACAGGGCTGATGGACCCGCCAAGTCATCAGCGGTCTCGAGGTCACTTGGCAAGTGGACCCGAGGACCACCTATAGATTATGGCCATAGATCTAGCCGTGAGGGGCGATGGCCTATGGGTGCACCCCAAAAGCGGATGACTTATGATGCTTGCATGATTTAAATTATTGCCTTGTCTCAATTAAATGATTTCTGAAAGTATTTGTTGAGATACTGTTATTCATTGTTTTCTAAAGAGTTTGATCGGTTTTGGAAAACATTGCTTTTATATTTTGTAAAGCAGCATACATTTTCCTTACTGAGCAAGTTGTCGCTCACTCCTTATTTTTCCACTCCACAGATAATTGATTTACCTTCTTGAGATTCGACATCGAAGGTATGTTGTATATTCAGTAAAGTTGTATAGTACTACTTTAAATAGAAGGGAATGTATATACTTCTTAAGGAAGAGACTTTAATAATTCATAGTTACAGAATAATGTAGTAGAAGTTGTTAAGCATCATAGACAGCCCAACCGGTAAGTAAGTATAAGTTACGAGTAAGTATCATAATATACGGTAGCTTGGGATGTTACAGAACACCCTATCTATATAGCATAGGTATGTATAGGATGAGCTCGTTAATCCAATCATGGCATCACTTTGTTCGTAGGTTTACCTCAGCTTTCAAACTTGAAGATGACCTCTTACCTTAAAGTAGTATATGTTTTGATGGACTTGTTTCAAGATTTACATTTTATTATGGCATTCTAAATATTTGCAAATTTTTTGTTGCTCCTCTTTTACTCTATGTTTCTCTTGTGCTCAAAACAAGTTGAAGTTTGTTTCGATAGCAAGTGAACCTCGACTACAAGTTGTTGTCCAATTTTCATTGTTTGATTATTATTTGTTACTCTTCATAGAATTTGATAGTTTATTATATACTGTTGATATAATTTTTTTCATACTATGCTACACAGGTTTTTGTTGCTAGCAAAAGCAAAATATCAACTCTAAAGGGTTTTCCTTATCTTCCATTTTTAGAGGTTGCTTCCTTGCCACGTGAAGGAAATAAAAACCTGAAAGTTGTGAACCTTAATGTACGTAGTGAGTTGGTGCAAGATAACATAACCAAGGGCCAGGGCAAGGTAAGCATGGTATGGTGGGACACTTGGGAATAGTGTTGGTAGGTGTTGAATTTGGAATAGAAAAATTTCTCTTATTCTTGTACACGATGAATTAAAATATGACCTATATATATTATAAGGTGGACTGATAGTAATCAGCCAAAAAATTAGAAAAATTAAAACACTTATTAATAGGAATCTGTCATATAAGGAAACTAGATTTCTTTAACAAGGAAACAAATAAATTGAACTTAACGGTATACAACTGTAGATATACAGCTATAAATACACAAAATATGCTCAATTTTCTACACTCCCCCTCAAGCTGACCTGTAAATATCAAGTAAGCCTAGCTTGTATGTCATCTTTTCAAATTTTATCTTTGGTAATGCCTTGGTCAAGATATATACTGTTTGTAGAGTCATAGGTATGTAGGAGATGTTGATCATGCCACATTCGACTTTTTCTTTGATAAAGAGCTTATCTATCTCCACATTTTTTGTTTGATCATGATGAACGAGATTTTAGCTATGATAATGGTAGCTTGATTGTCACATAACATGTTGATAGGACCTTTAATTATAGCCTGGAGTTCCAAGAGTAATCGTTTTAGCCACACTCCTTCACATATCCTACAAGCCATAGCTTGGAATTCAACTTCTGCGCTACTCCTTGAATCAATTGTTTGTTTCTTACTTAGCCAAGTGACCAGATTCCCTCTACATAAGTGTTGTATCCTGATGTGGATCTTTGATCAATAATAGAACAAGCTCAATATGCATCAGTAAATACGTCTATGTTCCTTTTCTTGGTTTTCTTGTTGAAGTAGAGACCTTAACTAGGAGTTTTCTTCAAATGACTCAATATGTGATACAACCGTTCCGTGTGTTCTATAGTAGAGTTATCTATGAATTCGCTGGCAACACTGATAGCAAAACTAGTGTCTGAGAGATAAATGAGTCTTCCCACCAATCTCTGATATCTTCTTTTATCAACTAGAATACTTTTTCTACTTCTTTGCCTTTTGTAACAGCCAGTTACCACATTTTTCGCGTATTTCCATACAACTTTACCGGTTGGGCTGTTTACGATACCAATAACATTCTACAATGATAGTGATAAATAATAATATTTATTTATCAAATACGGAATATGAAATTTCTTTTCATTATTCCTTACATTTGACATCCCCTATTGTCTTTATTTCACTAAAGTAGTACTGTACACATATGTCTGAAATGTAAAAGAGAAGTGACTGTACCTGTTATATTTGACATAAGTTGCCCCCGTGCTTTATATGTAGCTATCCATATGGGAGCTAATTCTCTCAAACTCCGTGTCTTTTAACTGTGGAGTTAAAACAAAGGGGTGAGCGATTCATACGCTCAGTAAAGGAAACATATGTTGCTTTATAAAACCAAAACTATATACCACAAACTCTTTATTTTTCCTAAAATCATATCGATAGGAAATAGTGGATATAGTAAACAACACTCTCAATAAACCATTCAAATACTCATACTCAACCGTTTACCATAAAATGAATTAAACAGTAAATAGGATTTAGCAAATCCTTTTAGTAAACATAAATCAACAAGTTGAGACTAGGCATCACCCTACGAGTAAATCATGCTATCATCGTTCCCCCTCCCCCTTGCGAGAACGGAATCTACTGCTATTGGGGTGCACCCGTAGGCCATCGCCCCTCACGGCTATCTCTGCTAGATCTATGGCTATAATCTATAGGTGGCCCTTGGGTCCACTTGCTGGGTGACCTCGAGACCGCTGATGACTTGGCGGGTCCATCAGCCCTGTGACGCCCTGAAGTGCACTCATTGGTCTATTGACCTGAGCCACCGCTCCAGGTAGGTCACGCAATTATATGAATAATAATGCATGAACTCAGGGCTTAAAGTCTCAAAATCAAGTTTATGGAATTATTTTGCTTACGTTATCATTTCCACAAAATGATTTGATTTCCAAAAGGTTCTATAAAATAGTAAAACAGCCCGCAATCTCAACTTTTTCCATGTGAGAAAGGCACGGGTTAAATTGGCTCGCCCATGGCTAGTTCGCCCATAGTCAACTCGCCCATTGGTCAACTCGCCTATTGGTCAACTCGCCCAATGGTCAACTCGCCTCAAAAAGTTTATATTTTCTATTTTCCAAATATTAAACTATCTTATTTTTCGTATAAGAAAATAAGCTTTAAACCTT
Organism: Heritiera littoralis; assembly: GCA_031772115.1. Lineage (NCBI taxonomy): Eukaryota > Viridiplantae > Streptophyta > Magnoliopsida > Malvales > Malvaceae > Heritiera > Heritiera littoralis. The sequence goes on from JAPDPK010000003.1 coordinate 2,695,129, forward strand.
CTCGCCATGGTCAACTCGCCCATCACGGCTCGCCCATGACTAACTCAACAAGGCGGCGAATTAGTCTTTGCCCGCCACCTATCTTTTCAAATCAAGGTTTTGATCATCAATGACAGCTCACCCGCCTTTTATTTAAAGCAAGAGTCGCCCGCCTAAAGTACATTAAAAAGGGTTCGCCCAGCTTTGGCTTGTCCTGATTTTCTCTTTAAAACTAAGGCACTCGCCCAGGTTCTCATAAAAAAAAGCTCGCCACTTGGCTCGCCTGAGTTTCTACTTAGAACAAATCTACTCTCCCGTCCTAACCAGTTCGCCCAACAAACAACATATGGCGGCTTGTAGCTCGCCAAGATCAAAACACTTTATTAAACCAATGCATGTTAAAAAACAAAACAATTTCTAATATTTTCCTTAACATTTTTACTCCACAGGACATGCATTCACTTTACACACATTTCCCTTACCTGATGTTACGAAGCCTTGCTTCGCCTTGCTTCCTGCTCACCAACAGCTATTTCCCATTCTCGGCTGCAAAATGATTTATTAAATTTATTAATATTTTCCTTTACCAAATTTCCAACATTTTGGCTAGACTTAATAATCACATAGCTCGCCCACACGAGTTCTCACTAGTTCGACCTATCGAACTCGCCATTCATCAAAATGGCTTACAAGTGGGAGCTCGCCCGCCATTACTCACCATTAATACTTTTTGGGAGCTCGCCTAACATTCAACTCGCCAAGCCTTTTTTGGCTTAAATGTGGTAGTTCGCCCACAATTCAACTCGCCCAAAAGCCTATGCATTTGAGCTCGCCCATCAATTCACTATCATTGGGCGACCTCGCCCATATGATCAAAACTTTATACTGGGCGAGTTCTTATTTCCTACTCGCCTCATTGGCGATTATTAACTTTCAACATGGGCGATCACCATAGTCGCCATTCTCGTCACTTATTCCAATATTTTTCTTGTTTTTCATATTCTCTAAAGATCTAACTAAAAACAAGACCGTATCTATGTTTATTACTTCATAAAACATAGAAATCTATCATTGAGCATCAAGAACACCTCAGAAATATGAAACTCACCTCAACCAACGGCACTTCCAGAACATCTTGCTTTCTGTCTCATGTTGGCCTTTCTTTGCTTATTCCTTTAACTTTTCAAACTCAATAGGAAAGGTTTACAAGTAGGTTTATGTGTTTAGCCAACTTAAAGGTGAAGTTTTTGTAAATCAAGCATGGCAGAGAAATGGAAGAAACAGAGCATAACTTGCAGCAGAATGGCTTTCGTGAAGAAGCTGGAGTTGGCTAACTCTGTTATCCTCAATTGTTTCTTCTTTTATAGCCATGCCATCCAATCAGAATCCATGACTTGGCCTTATCCCATTTCCTTCATTTATTTCACATCTTTCATGCATTTAATGCATGAAGAAAAACTGCACTTACAATGGCGTGAAAGTCTCCCTTCCACCAGCCTTTTCTTCTGCTATTGACTTTGTTTTTGTTCCTCAACCAATAAGGATAAGTTCCTTACTGACTTCAACATCTTCTCCATTAATTGTCTTCAACCGTATGACTTACAAGTCAGTTTTGGTTGCCAATTAGTTTAAATCTATTTTCATTTTGTCCACAAGTGTCATTCCAGTTCGCCCCTTCAAGCTTGCCAACTTAAGATTTGGCAATTACGAGAATTTCCCTCTTTTTGACGATCACGTAGAGGTTTGGCGAGTAGCAATTTCCTTTCTCGCCAACTTGGCCTTTCACTTGCCCCTCTATATGGGCGACCACCTTACTCGTCAAATGCATTGGCGATCTCAGTCCTCGCCACACGCGGGCCATCATCTATCCACAGCCTTGGCGAACTCACCTATTCGCCAAACCAAAGAGGCAACCAATCAACTCGCCATCATCAACTCGCCCTACTCATTCCTTGGGCGATCAGATCCCTCGTCACATTGGGCGATCACCTAGTATGGCTCAACTTGCCAACCGTGCTCTGATTCGCTGGCGAACTCACCTATTCGCCAGTATGGCCATCAGACACTAGTCATCCTCCATTGGCGATCACCCTTGTTCGCGAAATGGCGAGCTCTTCATTTAGTACTCGCCTTTCAAGTATTTCACATAAATTACTCCGTTCATATCTCAAATAAAAGAGCTTTTCCACCCAAGTGGAAATCAATATTCATTATTTATTTAATTTCCATTATTAATTTATGAAATTAGACTCTACAGTAGTGTAGAATCAAGTCTTACACCTTTGGTGACAGCTTTCATTGGGGTATCAGTAGGTTTGCATCCAAGCATTCTAGTTTTTTTGAGTAAATCAAGAATATACTTGCGTTGAGAAACAAAAATACCTGTTCTGGATCTTGCAATTTCCATCCCCAGGAAATATTTCAAATTTCCTAAGTCTTTGACTTCGAATTCATGAGTTAAAAATCTCTTCAATTCTTCACTCTCCTTTTTGCGATTCTCTATTAGGATTATATCATCCACATACACAATAATAATAGGTATCTTTTCACTAGGAGAGTGTTTGACAAATATTGTATGATTAGACTGGCATTGAGAATAACCAAACTTCTTCACTACTTTAGTAAAACGATCAAACCAGGCTCTAGGAGATTGCTTGAGACCATAAAGAGATTTTTTCAATTTACAAACCTAACCTGTGTTTGTCTAATTCTTGAGACCTGTAGGAATCTCCATGTACACCTCTTCTTTTAAATTTCCATTGAGAAATGCATTCTTGATGTCTAGTTGATGGAGTTTCCAATCACAGTTCACGGTAAGTGATAGAAGAACCCGAATAGTGTTTAGTTTTGCAACGGGAGCGAAGGTCTCTTGGTAGTCAATGCCATAGGCTTGTGTAAAGCCTTTAGCAATTAAATGGTCCTTCAATCTTCTAACATTACCATTAGCATTGTATTTGATAGTGAAGATCCATTTACACCCCATTAGGTTCTTGCCTGAAGGTCGATTGACTACTTCCCACGTGCCATTCTTTTCAAGTGCTCTAAGTTCCTCTTCAACTGCTTGTTTCCATTCACATATCTAAAGAGCTTATTGAATATTATTGGGAACCTGAATATCCGTAGGAATAGTAGCAAAGGCACGGTAATCAGCGGACAATTTCTTGTATGACATAAAATTGCGAATGGGATAATTGGTGCAGGACCTTACGCCTTTCCTCTTAGCAATCAACAAATCAAGATTATCCAAAATCAATTCATCAAAATTTAAAACAGTGTTACTTGACTGTGTTTTGTTTTGAATTGAGTCCGGTTCAGCTTCATGACTAGTCTCTAACTGCACTTGTTCCTCTACATGTTCCTAGTTTTGATATTTCTTTCTTCTAGTGTAGACAATGAACTCATTCTTGTTGTTAATAGAAGGAACACTTGAGGGCAAATCAGATTGATTTTCACTGAGAACACTTGAGGGTAGATTAGATTGATTTTCAATGACAAGTGGAGCTAGACTAAATACAACAAAAAATGGTTCAGACTCACCGGGAGTGGGTGCTTGACTTTCGGGTACACTCTCCAAAAAACGATGTTCTAAGTTTCTAGTCTCCCCCTGAACGTTAGTTTTGGAATAATAAGATTGATTTTCCAAAAAAGTGACATCCATTGAGTGATAGAATTTCTTTGTGAGAGGGGAATAACACTTATAACCTTTTTGATTTATACCCAAGAAATATACATTTTATGGCCTTAGGATCATGTTTTCCTCGGGATTGATTAGGAATGTGAACAAATGATGAACATCCACACACTTTGAGAGCAGCAGACGAAATAAGACAAGTTGATTAATAGGATTTTTGAAAAATTTGACAAGGAGTTTGAAATTTAAGGACTCGAAAAGGCATTCTATTGATTAGATATGCCATAGTGAGTATAGAATCCCCTAAAAAATTTTTGGAACATGAGACTGAATCATAAGTGCTCGAGCAACCTCTAGTAAGTGTCTATTTTTCTGTTCAGCTATCCCATTTTATTGTGGGGTATTGGTGCAAGAACTTTGGTGAACAATGCCTTCTTGTTTTAGGTATTCCCCAATAATAGAGTTAAAATAATCCTTTGCATTGTCTGTGTGAAGAATTTGGATTTTTGTATTGAATTGAGTTTGAACCATGTTATTGAAGGCTTTGAACAATTGACCAACTTTAGACTTTTCTTTCATGATGAATACCTAAGTGAGAAGTGAGTGACCATCTATAAAAGAAACAAACTATTTGGCCCCAGTTACACATTTAATTTTTAGTGGTCCCCAAACATCACTGTGTATCTAAGAAAAAGGATGTGACTCTTTGTATTTGAGAATTGGATAGAAATTGCGAACATGCTTAGACAGTTGACAAGTTTCACATTGAAGATCAAAAGAACTTGTTGACACCTAATTTTGTCCCATTTTGTTATTATTACTATTATTATTATTATTTGTTTATATTTTTATTATTATTATTTGTGTTATTATTATTATTATTATTATTGTTTTTATTATTTTTATTTTTATTTTTATTTTGTTTTTGTTATTATTATTATTATTATTATTATTATTATTATTATTATTATTATTATTATTATTATTATTATTATTATTATTTATCAGTCCATCAATCACCACCACTTTCCCCCTGCCAGCCCCTCTCCCAAGGTTGCCATCAACCACTGCCACCGGCAAGTCACCCGTCTATCAGCCCCATCCCATCTACACCAAACCCTATACCAGTCCCCCTACAAAGAACCCTCATCAATCTTTTGGAGGGGACCATTTTTTCAACAGACCCAGATCCTCACTACCCAAGACCCCTCTGTTAGCCACCGAGAACCGAACACCACCATCGAACCCACACCTAGCTACCATCTAACACAACATCATCCTCACCCAACCGAAACCCCCACTGCCTAGGCACCATCACTAAGCTACCTGAGCCTACCCATTCAGCCACCATTGTGTCACCAACCCTTTCACCACCGTGGCCACCACCATTTTCTCTTCACCACCCGAGCCATCACCTTGAACCCACCTCACCACCGAAGCCCCAAACCCGGGAACTACCAGCCATTAGCCATCGCCTACCCAAAACCCCTAGCTCTCAACCATTAGACCAATACAGCATCATCACCACCATTTTCTCTTCACCACCCGAGACCACTACCACCGTTGGTCACCGAGCCACCATCCCAAAACCGAAACCCCAACCCAGATCACAACCCTAAATCTGCAAGAAAAAAAACAAACAAAAAAACAAAACCACAACAAACCAACAACCATCATCATCACATCAACAAACATCATCAACCAAAACAAGAGAAAAACAAAAAAAAACAAAAAGAGGGAAGGTAGCTTCGGCTTTCGTCAGATCTGGGGGCTTAGGGGAACTTTCGAGTGAAACCAAGGCCAGATCTTGGTAGAGAAAGGAGAGAGGAACATTTTTGAGGTCTCAAGAAGGTCTCCAGCGACTGGAGCACGGTGGCGCACGGCGGTCGGCACGGCGGTAGCCATTCAGTAGGGTTGAGAGAGTTGAGAGAATTTTTTGGAGGTTTTTAAGATTTTTTTTGGGGAAACCGGTTAAAATGACTGAAAGAAAAAAAAAGTGGCCTTTTATAAAGCACCAAAACGGTGCGTTTTGAAGGAGACGACCTGCGCATCTGACTGACCCGGCTCACGACCCGCGTGTCGACCCGATCTGCACCGCGATCCGACCCGTGTTGGCCCACCTGATCTAGCCCGTCAACTTCGATCCGCCAGCTTCAGCCCATTCCAACTGCCGTTTGGGCCTGATTTTTGGGTTCCTTGTGGCAGATTTATCTTTGGGTTCAAGCCCAAATCCATTTTGGGTATATTTTCTTCTATCTCTTTTTATTTGCTTATTTATTTATTTAGTATTTATTTGTTTGTCAAAAAAATTAAATTAATTAAAAAAATAAAAAATATTATTATTATGTGTGCTTTTAATATATTTTCATAGCAAATAAAACATATAAAAATAAATAAAAATAAATGTTTTTTATCTAAATAAAAGAAAATTAATAATAAATTTTAATTTTAATTAAATAAAATTCCGATGATGGGATGTTACGGAAGTCACAAGTAGTGATTCCTAGCTGATTCCTAGGTGAGAAGAGTCTACTAAATATTGTCAAAAGTATTGAGGTATTTAGTATGATTTTTCAATAATTTAATTTTTTGTTAAAAATAAAAATAAGTTTTTAAAAGAAAATTAATAATAAATTTTAAATTTAATTAAATAAAATTCCGATTATGGGATGTTACGGAAGTCACAAGTAGTGATTCCTAGCTGATCCCTAGGTGAGAAGAATCCTGCTAAATATTGTCAAAAGTATTGAGATATTTAGTATGATTTTTAAATAATTTAAATTTTTGAAAATAAAATCGAATATTTAAAATTAATAATAAAATTAATATTAATTGAATAAAAATTCCGATGATGGGATGTTACGGAAGTCACAAGTAGTGATTCCTAACTGATCCCTAGGTGAGAAGAGTCTACTAAACGTTGTCAAAAGTATTGAAATGTTTAGTATGATTTTTCAATAATTTGAATTTTTAATAAAAATGAGAATGAATAAGTTTTTTTTTAAAAACAAAGAAATATAAATAAATAAACAAATAAATAATGAAATTTAAAATTAAAAATTTATTTGCATCATTATTATTTGTTTGCATCATATGCATTCATTTAATTTCTAAATAAACGTGAATCTTCCGAGGATGAGATTCTGTAGAAGTCACAAGTAGTGATTCTTAAGAAATCTCTAGGTAAGGAAAATTATTTCAAATGCTGCCAAAAGTATTGGAATATTTGATTTAGTTATTCAATACAAAAAGGTTCACATTTATTTTCGAAAAATAAAATTTAACTTTTTAAAATAAAACAAAATAAATTTACAAATAAAAAATGATTTTGAATAAAATTGATTGCAATAAAATAGGAATTGTTTTTAAATATTAAATTAAGATCATTTTATTAAAACCAAAGGATAACATATGATTATTATGGTACCGTTTTTTAACGGGCGTCGTGGGGGTGCTAATCCTTCCCTACGCGTAACCGTACCCCCGAACACGATTTTTGTTTTCGCAGACCAAAAATTTGTCTTTTTAATAAAACTTAATTAATTTTGAGATTTTGTTAAAAAGATAAACATTTTTAGGTGGTCAATCACACCTAGACAAAAAAAATTGGTGGCGACTCCATTTGTTTTTAAAATGTTTTTCAAAAATTCGTCGAGCGCAAAGCCGTTACGACAACTTGGCGACTCCACTGGGGACGGTTTTTGAGGGTCAAGCCATTTATTAATCATGTGTTATCCTAAGTTTTAATTTAAAGGTCTTAATTAATATTTAAATTTAATTTCTTTAATTTTAAATAATTTGTTGCATTTGTGTGAATAAGTTATTATGTTTATTTTATGGCATTCTTTATCTTGTATATATTATTGCTAATAATTATGGGGCATCTAGGATAGGGGTTATGGTATGATAAATGTTTGATGTATTCCCTCATACACACACTTGCACTTGCATTTGCATGACATGAGCTCTATACCCGGGTTCTGTCCTTCTTAGGAGGGAGTAGAGTACCTTTGCTCTTGTGAGGTAATCACCTCCGCAATGGCAATCGAAATACTCCCACTCAAATTAAATCTTACTAGTCTAGTGTGGACGTCAGTGAGGTATAATTTGGGAACCTTAAGATCTTTAGATCCTAACCTAGCATATAGAAATACCTAAGAAGCCAGTTTTAGGTAGAGTCATGTCCGATTTTTGAAATTAAGACACAAGAGGGAACATTATTTGATCCCATTTATAGCATCAATAATAAAGGCACTATGGATTTTGGTTTGAATTGTCCATAATTAAAGTCTTAGAAATTTTTCTAGTTTTTCAAAAAGGATTTTTTTAAAAAATAATAATAATAATAAAATTATGGAAAGAAATTTTGTAAAATAAAAAAAAGAAATCTAAGTTTTTTTTAACAAAAAAAAAGTGTGAGAAAAACAATAAAACAAACTTTTCTTTCAAAACAATGAGAATGATTTTTCTTGGAGAATAAAAAGAAGAGAGGGATTTCTTTCAAAGATATAAACATAAAAATGGGAATAAATAGAAAAATGAGCTTTATAAAGCAATAAAAAAGAGAGTTGACATTTTTCTAAATAAAGGTAAAATAGAGTCAACAAAATCTTTCCTTGATTTTTTATCTCTTTTTCTGAATAATTTAAAGAATAAGTTGACAAGAAAAAAATAAAGAAAAAAATATTTTTTATTTTATTTTTGGGTTGTATAGGAAATTTACTGAAAATATAAAAACATTTGAGTTTTTCTTGAATAAAAAGGCCTCAACAAAAATTGTCCTTGAATTTATTTGGTAAAGAATTTAAAGAATAATTTGATGGGGAATAAAAATGAAATAAAAATAATTTTTGAAAAAATCTACTAGAAAATGTGAATTTTTTTTAAAAAAAATAATAAAACTTTCTCTGGTACACAAAAAAAAAGAAAAAAGAAAAAGAAAAAAAAGGGGAGAAAAAAAAGATGAAAAAAATGTGTGAAGAGTGTTTAGTTTTAGTTAAAAATTATGTTTTTTTCTTTCCTCCTTGCATACGGACTCAGCAACAATAGAATTTGTGTTTAGGTACTGTGTATACAAGCATTCATTTTTTAAGCATGTTAGCATCATATATCATTTTAATTTCATATAATTTTGACATTATCGTGTCTACATGTATTGAAGATCATGTTAGGTGCATTTTAGGATCATACAAGTGAAATAAAACAGAATTTGATTTTCATTTATAATTGGATTTTGCATAGATTTTATTTCGTATATACATGTCTTTCACCAATGCATCATTGTTGTATCATATCTCATGCATTTTTACATTGCATTTCAAAGATAAAGAAATTCTTTCTGATTTTTATTAAAAAAAGAAACTCTTTGGAACATTTTGTGAGGCATAAAATGATTCTTTGATTTTCTAACTTGTTATTTTTACATGTCTCAGTCTTGGTTCTCCAAGTTGATATGAAAAGTTATCAAACAGGAGGGAATTTTCAACAAAAATTTTGTGTATTTTACTTTGCTATGTCATTAATTGTTGTAAATAGATTTTTTGAAAATATATTTGAAAATTTTTTATGTACATTTTTTTATTTTAATTTGTCGTTGTATTTGATATATATAAATGGCATTGATTGATTATTTTTGTAAAGAAATACATTTTTTTAAATTTATATATAATGATTCAAATAAAGCCTCACATGACTAAACCGAATGATCAAAGAAGTTGAACAAAATGACAAAATAAAAAAAGATTGAAGAGAGTTTTGAAAAATTGGCGATCATTATCAGAAAAATCTATCAACTACCTTCTCCTATCATTTCCATGCCCCAAAATTCTTAAAAGGCCTTCAGGCATTTGAGGGGCAAAAGCTTGAACTCAAATTATCCATTTTCATCCGATCACAATATGCAATTACAGTGCAGTGACCTTCACCTGGGCAATGAACAACGAAATAATCAATTTGATAAAATTCATTTTTGGATTCATTGAATAATCAAGCACGACACTCTTTTAAATTTGAATTTTGGTAATTTGATATGTGTCAAAATTATGCCAGAAATTCATACTTGTCAAAATTGTCCAATTTTGTTTGAAAAAACCACAAACCATGAGATTCCTTAGGCTATTTCTGAATTTTTGAGTCATTCATGTGACTGAAACCAAGATTGAGGAGGACAAAATATCATACCCTCAACTTGCTCAAATGATGTAATACCTTTTTCCTCTATTGGTAAAAATACCATGGGCAACCCAAAGTTAAATATGCCAATTCCAATAGTTTTCACTAGCTTGTGGGCATTTTGTAGCAATGTTTTGCTGCCGCATGAGTTGTAGAAAAAAAAAGCAAAAAAAAGGCAAAAAAAAGAAGAAAAGAAAAAATGAAACAAAAAAATGAAAAAGAAAAATCAATTGTGACATCATGCACTCAGGATATTCGAATGATTCCAAACAACAAAAAGAGAGAAAGAGAGAGAGAGAGAAGAAGAAGAAGAAGAAGAAGAAGAAGAAGAAGAAGAAGAAGAAGAAGAAGAAGAAGAAGATGCCAAAATATGAAAATATCCAAGAAATTCAATTCAGAAAAAAAAAGCCAGAAAGACAATGTTTGACCCTTTTGGCTCAAGGAAATTTTCGTCAATTTAAGTGACCATGTTTGAAATGACAAATGACCATCTTTCATCATCCTTTTCACTAATTTGAAATTTATCCATTTGCTACCGTCTTTGAGCCTTATAAATTCTTTCTAAATAAACCTTAACTAAGGATCACCCTCCACATTGGGGGGCACGTATACAAAAACCTTCTCCAAGAGTACGAATGACCAGCCCCAATTCTAAGTCAAAATGGTTTATCATGTTAAGGGGCAAATGTGAGATGAATTAGTTTTACAAGATTTTGATTTCACTCCATAAACAAAAAAAAAAGAGGAAAAAATGAAGAAAAAAAAGAAATTGCAAGAAAGAAAAAAAAAGAAAATGAAATGAAGGAGTGACAAAATAAGAAATAAGAGGACAAATGAATTGAATAAGTCTTCATTTCATATTAATGATCCTTGGTTGATCACCCTTAAACACATTTTTGTGCCTTTTATCCATTCTTTTAGAATCCTGAACCATTGCTTGCATTATGTACCTTGAAAAGTCCATTTCGATCAAATGTGGATACTTAAACTGAAGAGATTTTTCCTTGATGAATCATCATAACCAATGAGGCACTTAGTTCATTCTCAACCGAGATTATCCTTCAAGAATCTTCACAGTCAATTTTGGATAAATTTTGAATTCTTAAGTGCATAATGGAACAATAACAAAAAAAAGCAAAAAAAAAAAAGAAAAAAGAATGAGGCTTTAGGGTGAAAACCCCAAAAGGGACAGTCTAGAGCAAAAGTGAAAACCTTTTGAGGTCATTCATGGTATTGTCAAGGTCTAACAAGAAGTGACTTTATGAAATAATTTCAATGAGACCCATGACCATCCATAACCCTTAAGAGAACCAATAATGTCCATTTTGATGATCCATTAAAGGGATTGATATAAAGTTTTGAACCTTCTCTCCATTCCCAAATAACTCAGCAAAATCTCGAGCCCATTATGGCTAGTCTTGACAACTATCAAAATACAAAAATTGAAAATTAAAAGAGTGCCAAATTATGGCTGCATTTCAAGATAAACCTTTTTTGCAAAACCATGATTTGCAAGGAATTCATTATTTTCTGAAAAACTTGCGTTTCATTTGTGAGCCCGAATGAAAGAACACTTCTTCACTAGTTGTGAGTTTTTTCTTGATGAACTGGATATTGATGTGTGAAACCAACTGATCCATTTGGTGAGAACAAATTACCTTCCCCTCACACCCACCTAAATAGTGATCACCAATCTTCAAGAAACTCAAATGATAATTCTTTGTTGCATTTGTGTTTAACTTTCTTTGATTATTGTTGTGTGGGGCAATCTTGTAAAATTAAAAAGTTTTGGCTAGACAGATATTATTCAAAAATGAAAACCATTTGTCTTTTGAATATGAAAATGGGAAGGATGCTTGGGGCAATTTTGTTTGAAAATTTTATTGCTAATCAAATTTTGATAATGTCTTAAGCAAGAATGAGAGAGAATTTGACAATTATTGTGGGCCAAGGATTTTTATGCCATTGAGGGGCAAATTTGTTCTAATTTTTTTTTTATTTTATTGTTGATTAAATAGGGAAATTTGACAATTATTGTGGGGCAAAGAATTTCTTATGTCATTTTGGGCCAATTCTTGTTAGAAAAATTTTGATTGTAAAATGAATTCTTATAGTGTTTTGAAATGTAATTGTAAATGAAAATGTGATAATTGTCTAGAGACAACCTTTGTTGCACAAGTAAACAACGGATTCAAGTGGCGAGACAAATACTTTAAGGTAAGGTAAGATCAGAAATTGGAAATAAAAAGTTTTGAAAAGAAATTTTGGATAATTGCATTTGCATCTTTACAATGCACATTTGCATGAAACATATGCATTTGCATCTTGATAGAACTCATTTGCATTTGCATCTTGATAGCATTCATCTGCATTTGCATCATGATAGAAGTTGTCTGTATTTGCATCATAATAATTGGCTATTCATTAGCATCATTGATAAAGAAATTTGCATTGACATTGTTGATATTGCATTTGCATCAGTGATCATTGCATTTGCCAAACATTGAAAAAAGTGAAGATAGGAGTTTTATGAATTGAAAAGGAAAATTACAAAAGAAAAGGAAAAATGAGAAAAAGTTAAAAAAAAAAGAAGGATAAAAGAGATAAAAGAAAATTTCTTGTTGAAAATAATAAGGTAATGAAAATGTAGTTTGAAAAGAAAATGAGAGATTTATTTCAAACACATAAAATAAAAGGTATATAAAAGAAAAAGAAAAAAAAGAAAAAAAAGAGAGCTTTTGGAAAGTGAGAAAGTCAAATAAAGAAGAAGAAAAAAATGAGAAAAGATAAGTAGAATGTTTGAGAAGATGAAAAATAATTAAAAGAGTTTTCACATTTGGAATATTTGAGAATACATGAAATTTAGAGCTTTTGAGATGAATGAACAAGTTAATGATTCTTGAGTTTGAGTTTTGAGGAAAGGAAAATACCAAAAACAAACGAACAATATTCTTAAAAAAAAAGAAGAAAAGAAAAAGAAAAAAAAAGTTTTGTGAGCATGAGATGAAAATTTAAGCCTGATGTAGTTGGCACCGTTGTGTGGTATTAAGCCCAGCGAAATCGGCACATTATGAGATGAGATTTTTAAAGCCCGGTAAAGTTGGCACCCAAGATGAAAATTTAAGCCCAATGTAGCTGGCACCAATGCAACTTTTCTCAAGATAAGAAAATCAAGGATACTCATTCAGTTTGATTATGACATTTATGAATTCAATTGACATTGAAGAATAATTTTGAAAGAAAAAGCAAATCATAAGACCTCCGAGCACAAATCTAAGTCCACCGGGCAAATTTTTTAAAGTTTCAATGCCTCTGCTGCAAGAGGAGCCTTTTTCAGGAAAGGAAGAGTTTTAAAGTTTCATCGCCTCTGCTACAAGAGGAGCTTTTTTTCGGATGTGATTTCCCGAAACCAACAATCGGACGAGAAATTCCCGATATAAATTATCCAGATGAGAATTCCTGAACGTTTGGGTGTGAATCCCTAAGTCAAAATTTACGGATGTGAATTCTCGAAACCAACAATCGGACGAGAAATTCCCGATATAAATTATCCAGATAAGAATTCCTAAACGTTTGGGTGTGAATCCCCAAGTCAAAATTTTCGGATGTGAATTCCCGAAACCAACAATCGGACGAGAAATTCCCGATATAAATTATCCAGATGAGAATTCCTGGACGTTTGGGTGTGAATCCCCAAGTCAAAATTTTCGGATGTGAATTCCCGAAACCAACAATCGGACGAGAAATTCCCAATATAAATTATCCAGATGAGAATTCCTGGACGTTTGGGTGTGAATCCCCAAGTCAAAATTTTCGGATGTGAATTCCCGAAACCAACAATTGGACGAGAAATTCCCGATATAAATTATCCATATGAGAATTCCTGGACGTTTGGGTGTGAATCCCCAAGTCAAAATTTTCGGATGTGAATTCCCGAAACCAACAATTGGACGAGAAATTCCCGATATAAATTATCCATATGAGAATTCCTGGACGTTTGGGTGTGAATCCCCAAGTCAAATTTTTGGGTGTGAATCCCCAAGTCAAACATTTGGGTGTGAACCCCCAAGTCAAAATTTTCGGATGTGAATTCCCGAAACCAACAATCGGACGAGAAATTCCCGATATAAATTATGCAGATGAGAATTCCTAGACGTTTTGGGTGTGAATCCCCAAGTCAAAATTTTCGGATGTGAATTCCCGAAACCAACAATCGGATGAGAAATTCCCGATATAAATTTCTAGATGAGAATTCCTTGATGTTCGGATGTGAATCCCTGAAACAAATTATCCAGATGTGAATACCTGGGCTTTCAGGTGTGAATCCATGAAATGAAATTTTCGGATGTGAATTCCCGAACAAATTTTCGAATGTGAATTCCCTAAACAAACACTCGGATGCGAATTCCTGAGACGAAATTTCTAGATGTGAATTCCTAGATCTTTGAACATAAAATCTTTCATTTAAAGTTTCATCGCCTCTGCTGCAAGAGGAGCACATTTCGGAAAAAAAATTTAAAGTTTCATCGCCTCTGCTGCAAGAGGAGCACATTTCCAAGAAGAATTTAAAGTTTCATCGCCTCTGCTGCAAGAGGAGCACATTTCGAAAAAAGAATTTAAAGTTTCATTGCCTCTGCTGCAAGAGGAGCACATTTCCAGGAAGAATTTAAAGTTCCATCGCCTCTGCTGCAAGAGGAGCACATTTCCAGGAAGAATTTAAAGTTCCATCGCCTCTGCTGCAAGAGGAGCACATTTCCAGGAAGAATTTAAAGTTCCATCGCCTCTGCTGCAAGAGGAGCACATTTCCAGAAAAAGAATTTAAAGTTCCATCACCTCTGCTGCAAGAGGAGCACATTTTCAGAAAAAGAATTTAAAGTTTCATCGCCTCTGCTACAAGAGGAGCACATTTCAGAAAAAAATTTAAAGTTTCATCGCCTCTGCTGCAAGAGGAGCACATTTCCAGGAAGAATTTTAAAATTTCGCTACCTCGGTTGTAAGAAAAACACCAAAAAAAAAAACAAAGAAGAAGAAGAAATGAAGAAAAAAAAAGCAGAAGAAAAAAAAAGAAAGGAAAAAGAATGAAAAAGAAAAAGAAAAAAAGAAAAAAGAGAAGAAAATGAGAGAAATGAGTTATAAGCGGGACAAAATTACTGTCAATTGTCTTTGCTCTATTCCTGATCCTCAGCAATGAGCAAAGAGGGGCAGCTGTTGACACCTAATTTTGTCCCATTTTGTTATTATTACTATTATTATTATTATTTGTTTATATTTTTTTATTATTATTTGTGTTGTTATTATTATTATTATTATTGTTTTTATTATTTTTATTTTTATTTTTATTTTGTTTTTGTTATTATTATTATTATTATTATTATTATTATTATTATTATTATTATTATTATTTATCAGTCCATCAATCACCACCACTTTCCCCCTGCTAGTCCCTCTCCCAAGGTTGCCATCAACCACTGCCACCGGCAAGTCACCCGTCTATCAGCCCCATCCCATATACACCAAACCCTATACCAGTCCCCCTACAAAGAACCCTCCCTCAATCTTCTAGAGGGGACCATTTTTTCAACAGACCCAGATCCTCACTACCCAAGACCCCTCTGCTAGCCACCGGGAACCGAACACCACCATCGAACCCACACCTAGCTACCATCTAACACAACATCATCCTCACCCAACCGAAACCCCCACTGCCTAGGCACCATCACTAAGCTAACTGAGCCTACCCATTCAGCCACCATTGTGTCACCAACCCTTTCACCACCGTGGCCACCACCATTTTCTCTTCACCACCCGAGCCATCACCTTGAACCCACCTCACCACCGAAGCCCCAAACTCGGGAACTACCAGCCATTAGCCATCGCCTACCCGAAACCCCTAGCTCTCAACCATTAGACCAATACAGCATCATCACCACCATTTTCTCTTCACCACCCGAGACCACTACCACCGTTGGTCACCGAGCCACCGTCCCAAAATCGGAACCCCAACCCAGATCACAACCCTAAATCTGCAAGAAAAAAAAACAAACAAAAAAACAAAACCACAACAAACCAACAACCATCATCATCACATTAACAAACATCATCAACCAAAACAAGAGAAAAACAAAAAAAAACAAAAAAGGGGGAAGGTAGCTTCGGCTTTCATCAGATCTGGGGGCTTAGGGGAACTTTCGAGTGAAACCAAGGCCAGATCTGGGTAGAGAAAGGAGAGAGGAACATTTTTGAGGTCTCGAGAAGGTCTCTGGCCACTGGAGCACGGCGGCGCACGGCGGTCGGCGCGGCGGTAGCCATCCGGTAGGGTTGAGGGAGTTGAGAGAATTTTTTGGAGGTTTTTAAGATTTTTTTTGGGGAAACCGGTTAAAATGAGTGAAAGAAAAAAAGTGGCCTTTTATAAAGCACCAAAACGGTGCATTTTGAAGGAGACGACCCGCGCATCTGACCGACCCGGCTCACGACCTGCGTGTCGACCCGATCTGCACCGCGATCCGACCGCGTTGGCCCACCTGGCCCACCTGATCTGGCCCGTCAGCTTCGGCCCGCCAGCTTCAGCCCATTCCAATTGCCGTTTGGGCCTGATTTTTGGGTTCCTTGTGGTAGATTTATCTTTGGGTTCAAGCCCAAATCCATTTTGGGTATATTTTCTTCTTTCTCTTTTTATTTGCTTATTTATTTATTTAGTATTTATTTGTTTGTCAAAAAAATTAAATTAATTAAAAAAATAAAAAAATATTATTATTATGTGTGCTTTTAATATATTTTCATAGCAAATAAAACATATAAAAATAAATAAAAATAAATGTTTTTTTATCTAAATAAAAGAAAATTAATAATAAATTTAATTTTAATTAAATAAAATTCCGATGATAGGATGTTACGGAAGTCACAAGTAGTGATTTCTAGCTGATCCCTAGGTGAGAAGAGTCTACTAAATATTGTCAAAAGTATTGAGGTATTTAGTATGATTTTTCAATAATTTAATTTTTTGTTAAAAATAAAAATAAGTTTTTAAAAGAAAATTAATAATAAATTTTAAATTTAATTAAATAAAATTCCGATGATGGGATTTTACGGAAGTCACAAGTAGTGATTCCTAGCTGATCCCTAGGTGAGAAGAATCCTGCTAAATATTGTCAAAAGTATTGAGGTATTTAGTATGATTTTTCAATAATTTAAATTTTTGAAAATAAAATCGAATATTTAAAATTAATAATAAAATTAATATTAATTGAATAAAATTCCGATGATGAGATGTTACGGAAGTCACAAGTAGTGATTTCTAACTGATCCCTAGGTGAGAAGAGTCTACTAAATGTTGTCAAAAGTATTGAAATGTTTAGTATGATTTTTCAATAATTTGAATTTTTAATAAAAATGAGAATGAATAAGTTTTTTTTTAAAAACAAAGAAATATAAATAAATAAACAAATAAATAATGAAATTTAAAATAAAAAATTTATTTGCATCATTATTATTTGTTTGCATCATATGCATTCATTTAATTTCTAAATAAACGTGAATCTTCCGAGGATGAGATTCTGTAAAAGTCACAAGTAGTGATTCTTAAGAAATCTCTAGGTAAGGAAAATTATTTCAAATGCTGCCAAAAGTATTGGAGTATTTGATTTAGTTATTCAATACAAAAGGTTCACATTTATTTTCGAAAAATAAAATTTAACTTTTTAAAATAAAACAAAATAAATTTACAAATAAAAAAGATTTTGAATAAAATTGATTGCAATAAAATAAGAATTGTTTTTAAATATTAAATTAAGATCATTTTATTAAAACCAAAGGATAACACATGATTATTATCGTACCGTTTTTTAACGGGCGTCGTGGGGGTGCTAATCCTTCCCCACGCGTAACCGTACCCCTGAACCCGATTTTTGTTTTCGCAGACCAAAAATTTGTCTTTTTAATAAAACTTAATTAATTTTGAGATTTTGTTAAAAAGATAAATATTTTTAGGTGGCCAATCACACCTAGACAAAAAAAGATTGGTAGCGACTCCATTTGCTTTTAAAATGTTTTTCAAAAATTCGTCGAGCGCGAAGCCATTACGACAGAACTTTTATTGAACAATGAAGGAAAGAGTTCTTTAACGTACAACTGAGTAGGATGTGACCCAAACGATTGTGCAATAACATTAATTCACTATCTTTATTTGACCTAAGAATGGAATAGGACTTTTTTCTTCTACTGACTTTTGAGGCTATCTTCTGGATGATTTTGTTGTTTTGAATATGTAGAGCTTCGAATGTAATTCAGCACTGCCAATCATCTGTCTCGAATTCAAATCATGAAAAACACAATTATTAGAGAAAAATTTAGCAACACAATTATTCTCTTGAGTGAGTTGACTAATAGATAAAAAATTGCAATCTAAGTTTGGAACCAATAAAACAGATTCAAGTGTGATGTTTTCTACGATAACAATAGAACCCATACCAACCACTTTTGAGATAGAATCATCAGCTATTCGAACGGTGTGACTCACAAAACAAGGTGTGAAATTTTGAAAAAAGATATATTACTAATCATGTAATCGGAAGCCTCAGAATCTACAATCCATGATTCTTTACTGTTCACCTTTTTAACCTTAAGAGTAGTCAAAAAATTACCTTTTGAGCTACTGTTGCTGTTGCTAAGGAGTTGTTATTTGGAGAAATTGAAGTTTGCTGAGTCTGACTAAGTAACCTTTGAAGAATTTCCATTTGTTCCTTACTGAACTGTCCGAGTTGTGTACCAACAAAACTTTCTTTAGTTGTAGTGTGATTTCCACGACTTTCTCTCTTATTTTTTGATTTCCGATCAGGTGGTTTCCCATGAATATTTCAGCAGGTGTCATGGGTGTGACCTGTCTTCTTGCAATGATCACACCATGGTCTCCCTTTCTTTGTTTGACTATCATCGGATCCTCTTGAAACTAGAGCAGATGCTTTAGTGGTTGTTGACTGACTTGCGGTACCTAACATTACCTCTTTTCGGCTTTCTTCACGTCGAACTTCAAAAGCAGCTACACGTAGATTAGATAGAGGCTTTATTGCAAGGATTTGACCGCACACCTAATCCAATTCTTGTTGAGTCCTAAGAGAAACTTGTAAATATGTTTCCTTTCAATAATCTTTTTATACTTAAGAGCATCAGTTGGACAGTCCCAGTGAGTAGTTTCATACATATCAAGTTGTTACCAATATCTAGTCAAGCGACTAAAATATTGGATGATTGTGAGATCCCCTTACAAAGATCATGAAGAATACCTTCAATCTCGAATGCCTTTGCTGTGTCTTCCTTATCAGAGAATGTTTCTCGTGCAGCATCCCAAATTTTTTGTGTTGTTTCATAGAGAATAAAATTCTCTCCAACTTCATTAGTCATGAAGTTGATAAGCCATGACATTACAAGATTGTTTTTTGTTTTCTAGGTCTTATAACTTGACTCATTAGGCTTCGGTTTAGTGACTCCACTAGTGATGTAATCATCTTTTCCTCTACCGCATATGAACATCATGACTGAATGGGACCACTGGAGATAGTTGTGACCATTTAGTTTGTGTCAAATGATGAGGAGGGCAATAGTTTCAGATCCTCCATTAGAACTAGTAATAGAGAAAACTTGAGAAGATGAAGATGAAATTTCTGAGATGGACAATGGCTTTAATGCCATGTTGAATTTGGAATAGAAAATTTTCTCTTATTCCTATACATAATAAATTAAAATATGACCTATATTTTATATATATATATATATATATATATATATATATATATATATTACAAGGTGGACTAATAGTAATCAGCCAAAAAATAAGGAAAAAATAAAACACTTATTAATAGGAATCTACCAAATAAGGAAACCAGATTCCTTTAACAAGGAAACAAATAAATTTAACTTAATGGTATAAAATTGTAGATAAATATGCTCAATTTTCTATAAACTTGGTCATAGAGTGTTTTCTAATTGGATAGAGGATTGTATGAAACCGTTACTTCATATCAGCATATATCACTTCCTTTCAAATTATGTCACGTAATCACATTATTAAAAAAAGTCAATCATTTATTACACATTACATGTGATAATTAAATTATGAATATTTATTTTAAGAGACTCATTAATGATTCTAATAATAAATCATTGACTTTTTTCAATAATGTGATTACGTGGCATAATTTGAATGGAAGTGATATATGCTGATGTGGAGTAACTGTTTCATACAATCCTCTCTCTTCTAATTGTTATGCGGTGCCGCTTTTGCAAATGTCCTAGAATCTTGTGCTTCCATTTGATTTGTTGGCCCATGTTGAAGAAATTTCTTCGAGCGATAGTTACTTAAAGTACATATTGGCTTGGGAAAGTCAAGAATGGTTTTTTTTCTATGCATTAACTATTTCTCAGCGTAAGTGAAACATTATCTTGATTTTGACTATTTGTAATGAGTTCGCTTCAACATTCTCTTTGGGATTATTATGGTTTATTCTCATAGACCTTTCCCAAGATGAGTTGGCTCTTGCAAAGCATTTTCCTCCACACGCAAGTGTGTGCATTATGGACGGTTGGAAGTATTCCCGTTCAGTGCATGCAACAGGTTTGTACTTATACCGTTAGCATTGCAAACTATTGCTAATAACCATAGTTTCAATGTGTTTTGAGGTTGCATTTCATTTTTAGGACTTTTAACAGTTTTCTTAATTCGTTGAGTATATGATGTGTAGTAGTTTTGGGAGAAGTTATAGTTGATATATTCCATTCTATAAACAAAGGGAGATTATGATTTACTAATCTTGTTGCATGTGATTCATTCGATTCTAGAAATAGGTACGTATGGCGGTATAAAAAGGGGTAGGAGGGAGACGTAGTTGTGAATGCATGCATGCCTGTTTGATGTTTGTAATGTTTGTCACTGAATGCGACTTGAGTTGTTCAAGTCCTGTTGCACTTTGCTTGCCTGTATGTGTCAATTCTAGTGTGTTAATTGTTTGTTTTCTTATCTTAGGTGTTTTGTACTATGTTGCTATGTAACCCAACCTGTGGTTACAACATGAAACATGTCAATCGACAAAACTCTAAGATCTCATATTATGTAGATTATGAATCGTTAAAAGTATTCTCGAAGGGGTAAGTTAAAAATGCTTCGATTCATGAAGTCAATGCGTTCTCTAATTGATTAGAACTCCTCAAATTTGTACTTGCTATGACTATTTTTTCTCTTAGCTTTTCTTAATGCATCCATTTAAGGTGCTGTTCGTGATGGAGAACTTAGATGAGATAATATTTCTTATGCTTATATCTTGATTTATTGCATGATTTGATCTTATACGCATGATTCCTTTTATTGTATATATGATTGTTTGTTGTAGGTCCACTTCGTCGTAAGTTTCTCGGAGCATTAATTCTCTTCTTGTCAAGTGCATTAACAACTATCGGTGGCTACAACATGCAAATGATGTCCCAGATTGTTGGTTAAGAATGAAAGATCAACACGGGTGGATCAAAGAAAAATCCTTTTGTCATGGCGAGTCTGCACCCTTTTTTTTTTCTTTACATATAACCCACCAAACTACATATGCACGCCTAGATACGCTTTTGTCTCTTTTGCATACATTTGCCCATTTCTTATTATTATGCATCTCTCTTGGTGTGTAACATCTTTTACATTCTGATTTTTCATCTGTTTAAAGAGAGGATCGAACAGCAGCCCAGTGGGAATTACTGGAGCTAAGGATTAAGGAATGATCCTGAAAGGATAGGATCTTGGTGTCAAACATTTTCCATTAAAGATTGCTTAAATCTTCAAGTGAACATTTTATTTTGTTTTTTTTTCCTTGAGTTTCATGGCTTACATTTTATTATGGCCTTCTAAATATTTGCATTTTTTATTCTAATTTCTCTGTTGCTCAAAACAAGTTGAAGTCTCTCTCAATGGTAATTCAACCTCGACTACATGTTTGTTTTCTGTTATAATTGTTTGGTTATTATTGGTTATTCTTCATATAATTTTATACTTTATTATATACTGTTTATGTAATTGGTATCCTGAATAGGTTTTACCTACTAGCAAAAACAGAATATCAACAATTTGTGATTCCTTATCTTCTGGTCCTTGAGGTTGGTATATACCATGAGTTTGTAATATACATTAGTAAAAACTAGATCATAAAGTGGTTTTTAATTGTTCTGTGGTGCAGCTTTTGGGAGTTTACGAGAATCCTACGCTTCCATTTTAATTATTGGCCCACCTTGTATAAATTTCTTGAATTGATATACTATTAATTACTTTTAGTATATATATTGCTTGGTGAAACTCGAGAATATTTCTGCTTTTGTTTTATGCATTACCTGTTTCTAAATGTGATGGAAACATTGTTTTTGGTTTTGACTATCTCTAAGTGAGTTTGCTTTAACGTTCTTTTGGTTTAATGTGGTTTATTCTCATGGACCTTTTCCAAGATAAGCTGGCCTTTTCAAAGCAATATCCTGCATATACAGCTTTGTGCACTAGGGATGGTCAGGTGCATTGCCATTCAAAGCATGTAGCGGGTTTGTATTTAGTAAAACAGTCTATTATCATTTGCATTGCAAAATATTAATAATAACCATAGTTTCAATAGTTTTTCAAGGTTGCATTTCATTTTTAGGGCTGTTAACAGTTCACATAATTTGTTGGGTATTTGATGTGTAGTAGTTTTGGGAGAAGTTACAGTCCATATATTCCACTTTGTGGACAAAAGGGAGATTATGGTTTTCGAATCTTGTTGCATGTGATTCATTCGATTCTAGCAATAGGTACATAAGGCAATTAAAAAAAAGGTGGTACGAATGGTGGTAAAAAAAGGTGCGGGAGGGAGATGTAGTCATGAGCACGTGCTTCTTTGATGTTTGTTATGTTTGTGATTGAATGTGATCTGAGTTGTTCGAGTCATGTTGTGCTTTGCTTGCTTTTATGTGCCAATTCTAGTGTGTTAGTTGTTTGTTTTCCTATATTGCGTATTTTGTTCTATCTTATGTAACCTAACCGGTGGCTACAGCACAAAAGAGTAAACATGTTGATCGACAAAACTCTGAGATATCATCTTATGCAGATGAAGATAAAAATCAAAAAAATTATTCTCGAAGGGGTAAGTTAAAAATGCCTCGATTCATGAAGCCATTGTGCTCTCTAATTGACTAGAACTCTTCCAATCTGTTCTTGCTGTGACTTACTATTTTTGTCTCTTTGCTTTTCTTAATGCAACCATCTAAGGTGCTGTTCACGATGGAGAACTTAGATAAGATAATATTTTTTACCAATATCATGATCTATTGTAGAATTGGGTAAAAACTGTATATTTTTTGTCTATATATTTCCTTCTGATTTACAATCCTTTTATAGGGAAAAACATACATAGAAATAGGAAAGTCCTAACTAATTTACAGCCTAATTTTCTCACTTTACTAATTTAGATCATTGACCAAATCTGTTCTGAATCTACTCCTAATTACAGATAGATATTTAGGAAACTAAATCCAATCAAATCTTTGACATTCTCAACACTCCTCCTCAAGTTGGCTTGTAGATATCTTCCATTGCCAGCTTGGCAATTAAATTGTCAAACTGTTTCTTTGGTAATCCTTTAGTGAGTATATCTGCAACCTGTTTTGCAGTAGGGACATATGGCATACAAATCAATCCCTTCTCAATTTTTTCTTTGATGAAGTGTTTATCCACCTCCACATGCTTTGTTCTATCATGTAAGACTGGATTGTGAGTAATTGAAATTGCTGCTTTGTTGTCAAATAGACCTTCATTGGTGAATGGTTTGAGATCTTCAATTCTTCCAATAATCTCTTAATCCATAGTACTTCACATATTCCATATGCAACTGATCTAAACTCTGCTTCGGCACTGCTTCTGGCTACCATACTTTGTTTCTTGTTTCGCCAAGTCACTAAGTTCCCTCCGATAATTGTACAATAACCGGAAGTTGATCTTCGGTCTGTAGAATCTCTTGCCCAGTCAGCATCAGTGTAAACTTCAACTTGTAGATCTTCCCGTTTCTTGTACAGCAATCCTCTTCCAGGAGTCCCTTTTAGATACTTCAAAATTCTGTATACAGCCTCAAAATGCTCTTGTCCAGGTGCATGCATGAACTTACTCATAACACCAACTGCAAAGGATATATCTGGACGAGTGTGAGATAAATAGATTAGTTTTCCAACAAGTCTTTGATACTGCTCCCTATTGCTTACTTCTTCAGGTTTGGCAGGTTTAAGCTTTATGTAGGGCTCAATGGGAGTTTTCGTTGCATTGCATCCAAGTAAACTGTTTCGCCAAGTAAATCAAGTACATATTTACGTTGGTTAACTAATATTCCTTCTTTTGATCTAGCAAACTCCATCTCGAGGAAATACTTTAAAGGGCCTAGGTCTTTGATTTAAAAAAACTTAGCAAATCTCCTCTTCAAATTCTCAAGCTCTGCATTGTCATCACCTGCTAGAACAATATCATCCACATAAATAATTAATATGACTATTTTCCCATTAGTGGAGTGTTTGTAAAACATGGTATAATCTGCCTGACTTTGATAATAACCAAAGCTTTTGACCGTTTTCCCAAAACATTCAAATCAAGCTTTAGGAGACTGTTTAAGGCCATACAAAGATTTCCTTAGCCTGCAAACTTTATTACTGCCAAGATTCTCTTCAAAACCAAGTGGTAGATTCATAAAAACTTCTTCCTCCAAGTCTCCATTTAAAAACGCATTTTTCACATCCAACTGATGTAATGGCCAATCAAAGTTCACAGCTACAGATAGTAAGACTCGGATTGAGTTTATTTTTGCTACTGGGGCAAATGTCTCCTAATAATCAATCCCATAGGTTTGTGTGAAACCCTTGGCCACAAGCCTTGCCTTATACCTCTCAA
The DNA here is from genome assembly GCA_031772115.1 of Heritiera littoralis. Taxonomy (NCBI): domain Eukaryota; kingdom Viridiplantae; phylum Streptophyta; class Magnoliopsida; order Malvales; family Malvaceae; genus Heritiera; species Heritiera littoralis. Next base: position 2,719,833 of record JAPDPK010000003.1, read on the forward strand.
CACTACCATCAGCATTGTATTTAATAGTAAACACCCATTTACATCCCACAACCTTCTTATCATGTGGCAGATCTACTATCTCCCAAGTACCATTTTTGTTAAGAGCATTCATCTCTTCCATAACAACTAACTTCCAACATGGATCATCTAGGGCCTCCTTAATGTTTCTAGGTACAAATAGATTAGATATCCTAGAGATATAAGCTTTATGATTTTGGGACAATTTTTTATAAGATATGTATTTAGCAATGGGATGATGGGTACATGTTCTTGTCCCTTTCCTAATAGCTATTGGAACATCAAGATCAGAAAGATCAGGTGTACATTGATTGCTAGGAGATAAAGTTGAAGGAAATAAAGTTGAAGTAGGGTTACCTTTGGTTTCCAGAATCTTATTGCTCGGAAGTTCTGATTGAACTGGTGCTTGGATGATAGATAAGTCTTTGTTACCCTTTTTTGTCTATTGCCTCGTATAAACCAGAAGCTCAGAGTTTTGTTATGGCATTTCTCCCTTTGTTTGTGAGATATCTGTACTAGGACAACTTTCTTGATTTGGTATTTCCTGCATGTGTGGAGATGCTTGCAAATTCATTTGTGGATGGGAGATTTTAAATATTGTGTGAGGCATAGGATCAGTGGAAACTTGCCAAAAATTTTCTTCCCCTGTATATCTCTCCCCCTGAAGAGGATTTTTGAAAAAATAGGGCTGTGTTTCTAAAAATGTTACATCCATACTTGTAAAATATTTTTTGGTGATTGGATTATAACACTTGTACCCCTTTTGATTTGGTGAATAACCAACAAAAACACATTTTTCAGCTTGAGGATCTAGTTTTGACCGAAATTGACTTTGAATGTGAACAAAAGTAGTGCACCCAAAAACCTTGATAGGTAAATCAGCATGAATTCTAGAAGAAGGAAATTGATTTTTTAAACATTCTAAAGGTGTCATATATTGCAAGACACGAGTGGGCATCTTATTAATCAAATAAGAAGCTGTCAACACTGCATCTCCCCAAAAATATTTTGGCACAAGTATGGAAAACATTATCGATCGTGCTACCTCAAGTAAATGCTTATTTTTTCTTTCGGCAATACCATTTTGTTGAGGGGTATCACGACAAGTAGATTGATGCAAAATACCTTTTTCTTTGAAAAAATTTCCCAAATATTTATTAAAAAATTCTGTTCCATTATCAGAATTAAAAATATTAATTTTTGTCTGAAATTGATTTTCAATCATGCTATAAAAAGTTTGAAACAATTTCACATCAGATTTTTCATGCATTAGGTGCAACCAACATAACCGTGTGTGATCATCAATGAAAGTTACAAACCATTTTTTTAGAAATAGTTGTAATCTTAGAAGGACCCCAAACATCACTATGAATGAGATGGAATGATTTTGATGCACAATACAATTTAGATTTATAAGTAGTCCAATGACTTTTAGAAAGAACACAACTTTCGAAGAACAATCCACGTTTTGAAATAAAGTAGGAAATAGAAGTTTCAAATATTGAAAACTAGGATGACCTAGCCTAAGATACCAAAGTAGGATTTCTTCACGAAAAGGATTTGAACTGATACCACAAAGTCCTTGAGCCTTTTTATTACTGGAGAGGGTACCATTAAAGTAGTAAAAACCATCCACTATCTCAACACTGCCAATCGTCCTCCCAGAGCGCTAGTCCTGGATAACACAATTAGATTCAAAGAAATCAACATGACAATTAGAATCTTTGGAAAGTTTACTAACTGACAAAAGATTATAGGTTAATCTAGGAACATGAAGAACAAATTTGAGGTTTATTTGATCAGAAAGTTTTATTAGACCTTTTCCTGCAATTGGTGAGAAGCTTCCATCAGCTATTCTAATTTTTTGATGACCAGAACAAGGTGTATAGGTACTAAATAGATCAGCAAAACTAGTCATATGGTCTGAAGCACCTGAATGATCCAAGGGGTTGAATTCAAAGAACAGGAGAAAGCATTAGGATTTTTACCTGATTGTGTAATAGAAACACTAGGAATACTAGATGATGAACTAAGCGTTAGCAGTTTACAAAGATGATCCATTTACTCTTTACTAAATGGGTATGAGGGGACAGATTCGACTTCATTTGCAATGGAAAGTACACAGCCAAATCTATTATTCTGTCTACTGCTCTTCCAATTGGCAGTTTGCCATGGATTCGCCAGCAAGGTTCTCTTGTATGGCATGGTTTGTGGCAGTGGTCACACCAAACCTGGGGACGCTCCTCCTGTTTCTGTGAAGGGTTGAAGTTTCTGCTCGAATTGGTATTTCCAGCAGCCAAAGCGGAACCTTCAAGGGTAGTCATGACACCCTTTTTTCCCAGCATAACACTCCTTCGGCTTTCCTCCCTTCTAACTTCTGAAAACACCTCACTGATTGATGGCAAAGGTTGTTTTCCATGGATATGCCCTCTTACTTCATCAAATTCAACATTAAGACTAGCCAAGAACTTGTAGATCCAGTTGTTTTTCACTAATTTTTTAAAGTGGTTACTATCTTCAATGGATTTCCACTCATAGTCATTGTACAAGTCCAGATCTTGCCACAACCGTTTCAGCTGATTGAAGTACTTGGTAACAGATTCATCTTCCTGCTTAATTTCACCAAGCTTCAAGGTTAATTCAAATATATGTGATTGATTACCTAAGTCAGAGTACGTCTGATTCACATTTTCCCAGAGTTCCTTGGTCGTCGGGTAGCACATGTAGTTGGAGCTTATTTCCTCCTCCATTTCACAATCCATGCCATAACCATGGAATTTTCAGCATCCCAGACTACATGTAGGGGATCCATAGCAGTTGGCTCCTTTGCATCACCTGTTGAATAGCCCATCTTTCCTCGCCCCCGTATATACAAGCATATAGATTGAGACCAATGCAAGAAGTTGTCGCCATTCAGAGATTGTAGTAATCTGGATAGAATGGTTTTTAGAATGGGATGGCTTATTGATAGTAGGGTTCGATGCAGGTGTACTAGTCAGGGAATCAGAAGTGATTTCTGACATAATGAGGATTTGAGAGACAGAATTTAGCTAGAAAAAAAAGAATGGCTTTGACATCATGTAGAATTGGGTAAAAACTGTGTATTTTCTATCTATATATTTCCTTTTGATTTACAATCTTTTTATAGGGAAAAACATACATAGAAATTGGAAAGTCCTAACTAATTTACAGCTTAATTTTTTCACTTTACTGATTTAGATCATTGACCAAATCAGTTCTGAATCTACTCCTAATTACATTATAGACAGATATTTAGGAAACTAAATAAGGAAACTAAATTCAATCAAATCTTTGACATTCCCAACATCTATTGCATGCTTTGATTTGATATTCATGATTTCTTTCATTATGTTTATAATTTGTTGCTCAGTCCACTTTGTCATAAGTTACTTAGAGCATTGATTCCCTTCTGGCCAAGTGCATCACCAACTCTATTGGTGCAGTCCACGTAAAGATGCATGAAATGCTGATGATATCCTAGAATCAAAGGCCGACATGGATGGATCAAAGAAAAATCCTTTGTCATAGCAATCCTGTAAGTCTGCACCTTTTTTTCCCTTTGCATATAAATATGGATAAGTGCCAAGGCCATTCTAACCCACCAAACTACGTATGCACGCATGCCTTTTGTGCATACATTTGCCCATTTCTTATTGGTAGGCATCTCTCTTGGTGTTTATGCATGCATCTGTGCTTGTGACCTGTGGATGCTGCAACTGATATCTGGATGGGATATCAATTAAGGGGGAGAGATTAAAATAAAGAGGGAATAGATCTTAGAAAATTTTCTAAGCAGATTCAGCTCTTTTAGTTGGTACTGAAATTTTTTCTTTGTCCAACTCGCTTGCCCTGTAGGTCATGACATTGTTTTATGGGTTCATTTATCCTCATTACTAGCTGTATCTTTTGTTTGTCTCTTTTAAGAATTAAATTATGGAATATAAATTGATATGTGCCATGAGTTTGTGATATAAATTGGTATAAAGTAGATCATAATGTGTTTTCTGCTTCCATTTGATTTGTTGGACCACCTTTAGGTTTACTGGTCAAAGCATGAAAACTTAGATAAAATTGTGACTGTAGAATGTAATCCAGATTTAGGGAAAACAGGGTATCCTCCAATTTGTCACATACTCTCCAGTTGCAGGAGGTATATACTATGCCCTCTATTTATTAAGTTTTCTTCCTCTGCATACAGAGGAAGAGTCTCTGTGCATGTCTTTGAATTTCTATGCACATCCACACTGTCAGTGCACTTCTTCCCTTTGTACAAATCCTACTTATCATAGCCCTTCAAATAATCAGAATTGTATTTGTTTTTAGTTTGTTACATCAAAAGAGGAATAATATGTTGATTTTGATAGGCTAAGATTTTCTTGTTGGACTGATGGTGTACGCGTTCATAGTGCTAGAAAGCTTCTTTTTATTCTGGTACTTCAATTATCTACCTTAAAAAAAGGTAAGTATTTTTTCAATCCGATTAGCAGTGCCTTATTTTCATTTTTCATCTTCCTCTATTTATCAAATATACTTGCTTGTGGATAGGTTTGAGACGAAAGATTATGGATAACTTACTTTTGTCTATATCATGATTTATTGCATGCTTTGATCTCGTATTCATGATCCCTTTTATTGTATTTATAATTTGTTGTTGTCGGTCCACTTCTTCATAAGTTTCTCATAGCATTGATTCCCAGTGCTGAAAGTTTGAGTGGTTAATTTTGTTGTTCAAAGCTTGAAGTTAATCTAGTTCACAGTAAGTGTTCATCATGTGATAACAATAATTTAGATCATATATATAAAAGTTGGAAAGCTACGTGCGCTCACCTTCAGCCACGTCATTTTTTTACCTTGGCATGCTTTTACCCTTCAGCTGTCTCCCTTGTCGAAAATTGTTTCTGTCTATGGGAGGAATTTCACGGAGGTTAGCCCTACACATGCCTTTGTTCTCGCTTCATTCAGTCCAAGGCAGCGCCTATGCTTTTTACCTCTTTCAGCACATCTTCCTTTGTACCATTCTTTTATTGTGCTTTCATCATGCACAGTCTTCCCTGTCGGCTCTTTGTGTCTCTCTTGCTACAATTTCCTCCTTCCTTTTGTACTATGTTTGGAAATGCAAGTAGTTCGTACTCTATTTTTATTTCATTTGTCCTTACATCCTCCTGTTTCCAGCTGTTTGGATTTGGAATTGATATGCATTTCGGATCTGTCTTCCCAGTTAACTACTGCTATGTCCTTGGGTCATTCTTTTGGTTGTTTTAGGTTTCCCGATCATGTTTCTACCAAATCCCATTCCCAGCTTGTCAGTGTTCCTAAGTCGGTTACATCCTTTAAAAATATCAAAGGATACTGTTTCCGAAGGTTGTGCTTCTTCTTTGAGCGAAATTTTCTTCTGGTTGCCTCCAGGTAATTCTCGATAATTTTCCCATTTCTTTTTCAATTTCCTTGGTGATTTCCCACTGGATTTTTATTTTTGTGGGTTCTGTTCATGCTTCCTCTTCTTTTGTCTATTTGCTACCTCATTCACCTTGAGATTTTTATCCTTTTTTGAAATTTTGGGTGGGCAAAACAGAGTGCAAATTATACAGACTATTGAATTTGACTTATCTGTCATATGCTGGTTTTCATTAAGAATTCTTATTAAAAGACTATCGGTTTTGTAACGTGGGGAGAGAATGTGCTGAAGTTATTTTTACCTATATGGAGATAGAAAATTAGCAAATCCAGTTAATTCAGATTGTAGACACCTAATTTTGTCCGAGCAGTTTCAAAATAAAAAAAATTTTAAAATTGAAAAAAATAAAAAAAAATAAATAAAAGAATAATAATAATGAAGGAGATAATTAAGGTGAAATTAAATATGAAAATTCATTGCCTAAAGTAAAAAAAAATGAAAAAGAAACAAATTAAAAAGGGTCAAACAAAAATAAATGATAAAATAAAAATCCCATGATTTTGGGGTCAATATATTAAAATCAAGATTTTTCTTTCTAAAAGAAAATAGGGTTACACGATTTTAGGGGGGATTTTTATTTTAAAAGGAGGGGTCTGCTAGGTTTTAAGGGGGGACGATTTTTTTGACACAAAAAAGGAGACACGGAAGAAAAACCCTAAAAAAATCTTCACTGCTCACCATCCATCATCTTCCTCATATCATCACTACCAATTTCACTACCCGATGTCACCACCTAGCCTGCTGTCTCACACGCCATAAGTCACTTCTTGCCATCGCTTGCCTATCTGCACCGTGCCGAGTCACCATCTTCCTCGCACAAGCTGTTACATCGTTTTCATCGTTAACAGTCACCCATATCTTGCTTTGCACCATTGCTGATCTGTAGCCATGATCCTTCTCTGAACCGATTACCATCGTTACTACTCTGTTCTGAGTTGTCATTCATCTTGCTGGCCCGTACATCACCATTATCCTCACGCTACTGCTGCTTTAAGAAGTCCTCCATCTATCATCCTCAACCTGCTGCCCACGCCTCAACCCAACACTGCTCGGGGCTGCAACACTCTTATTCTGATCCGCGCCACCTTTTCCTCTGATTCCATCATCACCAAGCCACGCTTCTTGCACCATCTAAAGCTATCCTATATCACCTGCACTGCTCGACTCTCTTCTTTGCCGTGATCGCCTGCACCAGTCCTCTATTATTTCTTGTTGCACCGTCTAACTCCAAGAAAAAAAAAAGAAGAACGTGTACTGCAAAGGAGGAAAGGAAGGCCATCAAAACGCTACAGTTAGACAAAAAAGAAGTGCAGAGTTGCTCTGCATTTCTGGTTCATCATCATCTTTAACTCAACTTTGCAAAACCACCATCGTTCCCTGCTCCAATACGCCACACCATTGCTTACTGCTCTCTGAACACAACGCCACCACCATCTAGCTGCTATCCACGCCAAATCCCGCTGCATCTGTTGTTTGATTGAGACAAAGCCAAACGACAAGAAAAGTGGGAGACATACGAGGATACACGAGGAAAAAAAGCAAAGAAAAAATTGTCTCATGGTCATCTTAAGCCGAGCCGCTTTGTTGTCCCCTACAACTACTGCCATTGTTCCAGCACCATCGTCCTAAAACTGCACTTTCAACGTCCCTGTGTCATTCTCCGTAGCCTCCTTGTTTTCCTCACCAACTTGGGACTGTCCAGGCCGCTTTTTGCACTGCCATTCTGTTTTCGGTTTGCATCATCCCACGTAGCAAATCCAAGTTCCCTCTGCCTACAGCATCGGCTGTTCCATTGTTACTCCCTAAAGTCCCTGCTTCCCTCATTGCTGCGCTGTCCTGTTTTCTAGCTACTGGTTCCTTTGGAGCCTCATTTTCATGCGGCTACAGGTTTGCTGCACTACGCTGCCTTGTAGAGGGTGCACCTAGTGTTTGACGTGCCTTACCCGATTGCTGCTGATTTGAGAGTCCGTGTAACAGCCACTGGAGGCCGGCCTTCGTTTGAGAAAAGGAGAGAGCGATTGGGGTTTGACAAAGAAAGAGAAGGGAGGTCCGTGATTCATTTGCAGGTATACTATAATTGTCTCTCACCCACTTGTTTATTGATTTATATGCTTATTATTCCTAAGAATCACAAATCTTTTATGCCTTGCCTGATAGTGTTATCATTACTAGCTTTCGAGGAATTTTTTTTTAGTTATCTATTATATATTGAAAAGCAAGATTAAATAAATGTAATTTGCGATTATTCAACTCATAAAATAGATTTACAAAATTAAATTCATAAATAATTTTCACTGTCTTAAGATAAACCTTAAAAGCACTCCGATGATGGGATTTTTTAGAAATCGCAAGTGCGATTCTTTGATAATCCTTAGGATCGAGATAAAATCCTTAAATATCACCAGCGTATTGGGATATTTACGTGATTTTATTTCGATAATAAAATTCTTGATTTCATAAAATAAATCAATTTTTTTAAAAAAATAACACACAATAAAATAAATAAATAAAACAAATGGAAGAGTAAACGAATGAATAAATATGTAAGTTTTATTTCCAATGATAAGATTTCGAAGAAATCACAAGTAGTGATTCTTCGACAATCTTTAGGGTCGAGATAAAATCTTTAATGTCACCAGCGTATTGGGACATTTAAATGATTCTATTTCGATAAAAAGAAAATATTAATAAGATTTCTTAGTACAAAAAAAATAAATGTAAAGATGGTAATAAAAATAATAATATGAGAAAATAGTAAGTGAATAGAAATTAAAACTTTTAAACAGATAAAAATCTAGGAATTAAAATAAATAAATATAAATACACCGATAAATGTAAATGTAAGTATTAAAATAAAATATAAGAATATACATCTTAAATATAAAAGGATCCTCGGTGATAGGATTTCTTAGAAATCACAAGTAGTGATTCTTTGGTTATCCTTAGGGTCGAAATAAAATATTTGAATATTATCAGCGTAGTGGGGTATTCAAATAATTTTAGTTCGGTATTAAGATTTCTAATATAATCAACCTATATGATATAAACTAACACTAAAAAATAATAAATAAATAAAAATTTTAAACAAACAAATAAACAGGACTTCAAAATAAAGAGTAAAACAAATTAAAAATAAATAACATATAAATAATGTCCGACGATGAGACGTTATGGAATTCACAAGTAGTGATTCCTAACTGATCTCTAGGTGAGAAAAATCTGCTAAGTGTTACCAGCGTATTGGAATATTTAGTATAATTTTTCAATAAAAATAAAATTTTATAAATATAAATAAATTATAAAAATAATAATATAAGTATAAATGAATAATGGATTTCTCATGTGCATCATCTGTATTTTGATTGCATCATTTGCATCCACGAAATTTCAAAATAAGTGTGAATCTCCCGAGGATGGGATTTTATAGAAATCGCAAGTAACGATTCTTAAGAAATCTTTAGGTGAGGAAATTATCCGAAATGCTACCAAAAGTATTGGGGTACTTCAGAATAATTTTCAATACAAAAGATTTTCACTTATTTTAAATATAAAAAATAAAACTTAAATACTTCAAAATAAAACAAATAACAAAAATGATTTCGAAATAAATGAAGTTCTTTTAAATATTTAATTAAGACCATTTTTATTAAGATTAAAAGATAATATATGATTAAGTGGTACTGTTTTTTAACGGGCGCTCTGGGGGTGCTAATCCTTCCCCATACGTAACCGAACTCCCGAACCCAAACTTTGTTTTCGCAGACCAAAAATTATTTTTTTATAAACCTTAATTAATTTTAAGATTTTTTTAAAAAAATAAACAATTTTAGGTGGCCAATCACACCTAGTCAAAAAATTGGTGGCGACTCCTCTTTGTGTTTTTTCAAAATCGTCTAGCGATCGAGTTCCCGGACGAAAATCGTTACGACACAGATAATAGTGGATCTAATAACTAATTTTGATTGACTATCCCCTTTTGCTTTGATCGTAATTCAACGATCAAACAGAGGAACTGAAAGCCATGCTTTTTTGGTTACATTGCTCTTACATTTCAAATAAGCTTTACGCTCAAAGATTAAACCTTTTTTTTTCTTTTGGAATTTGGATGCATTCATACTAAAAAAAAGCAATCAGTGAGCAAAGATTTAACATTTTTCTACCGACTGATTTGTCTAATATTCCAATATTTCTGATTAATTTTGTCTTTCTTTCTTTCTAGCAATCAAAATATACATTTATCTCAATGTTCAAATTTATTGTGGCTGTTTTTCTATCAAAACATTTAAATAAAAAAAGACAATTAAGTGCACAAAGCTCTCATATTATGGGGTTAAAGAAGGTCATGTATCTGCACTTATCTTTTTTTCACTTGAATTTTTGACCTTCAAATCACAAAGGAGTAATATTTATCATTGCATCAAGATTTCTATTTTGATCAAAATTTGCAAGATAAAAATGACGATGAATTGTTGGAATTGGTATTCTGAAAGATAAAATAAACAAGCATGAATTATGGTAGGTGCATTAATTAACTATGATATATCGACTAAATTACAATGGTTGCCTTTGAAGGGATGCAAAAGCCTTCTATTCTTTTATAGATAGCTATGAATTTGGGTGGGCAAATTATATAGAAACGAGTAAGTGTAAATTATGTTAAAGATAAATGAATTGTATATTATTTTGATTTCATGGGTTGTTTTTACTTTTCTATTTTAATGGATTATTCTAAATCAGTGTTCTTATTTTACAAGTTCATGATGGAGTGGTGTTTTCGTAGAGTTGAGGTAATTTATTGAAAGAAAATTGAAGGAAAAGCTGTCCAAATTGTATACGTAAATGAAATTCTGTCATCACATCAGCTAATTTTATGATATCCTCTATATTGGTAGCGCACATAACTATATTCATTTCAAGGAAGGTTCATATAGATCAAGCTTTCTGGACAAAAAAAACTTTCTTTTGCTAGGTACTTGAGGTTTGCAAGATTAGACATTTCATTAAACTTTATATTATAATTGCCACTTTTTTTATTAAAAATGTAAACTTTGACACAGCCAATGAAGTACTGCAGTGTTTAATAAGGACTTTTGCTCAAGTTGGGAGATTAAAGGAGCTGTTGGGATGGTTTTTGAGATGCAAAATCAGGGCTTGAATCTAATGGCTGAAACAAGCTTAAAAAAGCTTTTAATGAGTTAAATCTTTGCATTATTTTCTCTTTTATTAGAACTCTTATTCAGTATACATATAGCTTGGTTTGTTTCAAATTGTTTGACAATTCTATACTGTTAATTATCACTAAAGGGAGACCTTATCCTGTCTATCCTTCAAAAGATGACTTACATGCTAATTTTCTTAGAGACATCATTGCAAGGTATGTCCATCACTATGTTGTTTTGAATTATTACATTGGTAGCTATCAAGAAAGATTTAATAGTTTGCTGGTTATGCTACATGATTTTATTTTCTAATACTAATTCTCTTATGCTTTATATGTTTGAATGTGATATACATATGTATTTATAATTAATATATTAACAACTTGAATACCTTATATTATTGGAGAGTTTACTGTTGGGTTGCTGATAGGTACACATGTGTGTTTCAGCGTTGGTGGATCTTTGGATTGCTTCCTGTTGTGATAGCATTCATTGACTAATATTATTTGTCTAAGATTTTATCATTATTGAACTATATATTTTACCCTTAATTTTTCTCTTAATGCTTAAGGTAACGTTCAGAGCATCTTTTTAAACTTTTCGAGTATGCAATTGTCTATAAAGGGTACTTAAGTTGAAACTAAAATCTAAAGGCAAATATATCACTACAGCTTTGAAGAATTTGGAGAATTATAGCTAAAGATAGAAAATTCTATTGCATGCATGGCATACAAAAAAAAAAAATTCCATATAGTGCATACTGGCTAAGTCATCTTGCCATCGGTTTTTTTCCTTGCAAATACCTATTTTCACTGCTTCTTTACGAGTAGATTTCTTTGCTTTTGGTGTTCTTGCAGATTGTAAAGCTTAGATGTTTTAACAATAGCTAGCATTTGTAGGAAGCTTAAAATGTTTCAGAATTTATATTTTCTTGATACAAATATCAAAACTTTTTATCTTCATATCAGTTATTGCTTATTCTTAGAAATTTAATTTGCAATTTGGTCGAAAATATATTATTTTGCTTTCTTATATTAATCTTATTTATATTTCTTCCATTTGAAAACTGCTTATTATTTCTTCTTTTTTGTTTGAAAAAGAGAACATTATACTCCAACCATTTCAAGAAATTCAAGATTTTATGCTGCTCTTTCTATCGTATTAATGTCTTCAATTACAATTTAATTTGTTTGACTGTTGATGCACTTGCTTTTTCTCTTCTTTTTTTTTGGTCATAAGAATGTTAATTTAAGTTTATATTTACTGACTTAAAAGAATTAATATTAACATCTCATAATGCTTATCTTGGACATGTCTTTATCCTCTTCTTGAATAGGCCACCTTTTGCACGTTGGAGACCTTAAGAGACTGCTTGGATTGGTAATGGTCAATATACACACGTTGATGGGAAAGGCTGAAGTGTTAGATCTATGCAAGGTACTGCATTGAGTTGGACTTAAAATAAATCTTTTTGACTAGATATAATTATTTTGATTTTCATTGTTGAACTTAGGATTCAGTTGGATTTATTACTGAACTTAGGATTTTATTAATTCTTGAAAGTGTTATGGTATTTGCTAATGAATTGTCCTTTGTTAGTTGAATGTATTTTGGAGATTTTATTTTTAATAATTGAATTCAAGTCATTTGCATGTTTATTAAGTAATGTAATCACAATCATTTTTGTAGATTTATACATTTAAACATATAAAATGATAACTAAAATAGAAGTCATCCCGCAGCATCACGCGGGTGACATTCTAGTTTTTTTTTAAACATGGTAATATAATTTATAGATTCTTAAACAAAACCCAAGCAATAGAAAATTCAGAGCCTTGGATGGCGAAGTTGTTGGTATCGCCACGTGGTTGAGTTTGCAAGTAGTTCAATCATCACGGAGGAAGAAACTCTGTTCAAATTATTTGATCAGATCGATAAATCTTGTAGGAAAATTAATACAGATAAATACATCAGGATCTCATGTTCAATCATCAAGAAAAGATTAATACGGAAGCATACCTGAATCCATTGGAATTGATTTCTTGAGGTTAGAGTCTTCCACGTCTAAACCTTTTGAGAGAATCTGTATCTCACTCAACGATGGGATATGTTGTGAGAATTAAGTTATATTTAGACTGGAGACCATAACCTATTTATACTTGAAATATATTTTATTTTATTTTGGCCCATCATGAAAATAAAATAAAATATTAGGTCTCTACACATTGCAAAGCCTATACTAATTTGAGATGTTCTAAAGTCCAATAACTTAAACTTTATTTGATCACTATTAAGTGGACTAAATAGATAATCTGTAATGTACAATTAATTGATATATGTAAGCCAACTAAATAATTTTTCAACATTAGAGCCCAAAAAGAACAAAAAAACAAAAGGCTGGCTGTATGGTGGAGTCATGATGAACAAAATGACAAAGCAATGACCCACTTTTGCAGTAATTATTGACACAGTTTGGCCCACATCTTATCGGACAAGAACATGCATTGCCAGAGCACCAACTAGTATTTTATTAGCTCCAACATGAAAAGCGACAGATTTATTGGAGGATGCTATTATGTTTGGATTGGACTTCGATTTATGCTTTGGTAATATTTTTGTGGTTATCAGAATCGAGTAATGTTGATGCCAATCTATGCGCGACTTGCTGCACTTCTATGGTCATTTTCGAGTTCTATTACGAGGATTTGCTTTTAAGCACAAGTCAACTAGGCGAGCTTCCGGGACAATGAGGACGGACGGAAAGGGGCATGAATGGTTAGAAAAAATTAAGGTTTGCAATAATGGAGATTGAACATCTTTCACTGTTTGGACGTCGAAGATGTGTAGGCTCAATGACAGACAAAATGATGGAAGAGATAAGATTAAGACTGCATTAACCTCTTCACTAACTCAGAGATATTCAGATTTAGCATTAGATTATAGATTATAGATGGGAAATCATTCGGAAATTCAGCCTTTTTTCTGGGGTAGAATGTGAAAATGATGCCATGATTTAACCCCTTAAACCTTTCTTTTCTTTAATTAACAAAAAGTTGAAAAAAATAGAATTTATGGTTTAATTCAAACGGTTTAATAATATCTTATATTAGAAAATGAATTCTCTAATGAAGCATAACTTTCCGGAGAAAATGAATTCTCTCAAAGTTAAAGACTCTATTCGCAATCAACAGTCGAATTTTCTCTTTAATTTTTCTTGGCTTCCATCTCTTTTGTATGCGTAAAAAGTAAATAAAAAATTGGGATTGAATCAAATTGATCTCTCGAATTGATTTATTGTAGTTGTAGTGCCTGTGGGCCAACTAATACTATTTAAATCTCTCAAATATCACAGCCACTACAAGTATAATAAATCTCTCAAATATCATTGTTTAATTTATAATTATTTTATGATCTCAGCTAAATTCAAATTTGAAATCTCAAATTTTTTGAATTTTTTTATTGTCATTAAGTCGAAATCAATGTATTTACCTCTTTGTATTAAAATAAATTAAATTAGAAATCCTAAGTTAATTCAGTTGTCATATGCGGAATGTTTTAATTTCTCAAGCAAGTTAAGAAATTTTATATATATATATATATATATATATATATATATATATATATATAGTATATGATAATTCTCTTCCTTCCATTTTTATTCATTTCTTCCTATCTTTTCTCGAGGAATTAAAGGTTATTTTACTTGACAAATGTACCGGCTGAAACCAAATATTAATCCTCTGAGTACGTGTAGATACTTGACTTTGGAAAAACTAATATTTGCTTCATATTATAAGTGAAAGACAACCTCTTCTTAGAATAATACTTCATAAGAATAACTTCTTTAGAAAAGCTTCTGTACAATAACAACCTCTTATCAGAAGAGCTTATTACTCCTAAAAGAACTCATTCGCAGAATAGCTCTTCTCAGAACAGCTTTGCTCGGAACAACTCTTTACAGAACAACATGTTCACAGAACAACTCATTTATGAAACAGCACTTTTAAGAAGAAGTGAAGATAACTCCGGAATAGGGCAGGGTTCTTGAGTTAACTTCACTATTGGGATGTCCTGGAGAGTTTGGCTTGGTGGATCAGATATGGAGATAGTTAAGAGTTCTTCTCTTAACCTTTCTCTGAAGTTTGAGTGCTCTTCCATATTTCTTTCAGTACACCTTCTCCCAAAGCATGAGTGCTCTTTCCTAATTTTTTCAATATACTTTCTCCCAAAGCATAACTTCCATTAGACAAAGCATTAATGCTTTGTAACCACCAAATTCTCATTATTACGTTATTAATACAAAAAATATGTAACTCTCATTCTCTATTCCTATATATAGGGGTTCTTATTACCTTTGAAAAGACTTTTTTTTGGGGACTTTTGGCAATTCAGCTAATCTATAAACTCTCTCAAATCCTCTCTGCACTGTTTTCTCTACACAGCCTTGTTCTCAGCCTTGCTCAGCCTTCTACCGCCACCTGCTGCTGCACTCATTCTTCAGGGTCTGCTCCAGTCTTCCTCTCCGTCGCCTGCCGACACACCCTGTTCTACTGGTTTGCAACGTTTCCTCTCCACCACAAAAGAACCCATCTACATTTTGGCGACTCCACTGGGGAGGAGCGATTGCATTGAGTAGAACATCTTCAACTTTCATTTTGCCGGAAAACATGGAGAGCTCTACTGGAAATTAGGATGTTCAGGCCCCTACCTATATTCAAGAGTTGATGAAGATGATCCAGGCTTCTCAAGAAAGAATGCAGAAGTTGGGAGACACTATCTCCCAACTCACATCTTCCAATGCCACAACTTCTCAAGTTCAATCTGTCACCCTTGCTACTGCCAGGAATGAGAACACTTCTACTGACAACAGGGGAAACTCAACTGATGCACCTGCTCTTGGAAGTGTTGAAAACATTGGTGCAAATAACGCCACCACTGATGGAACTTCTATTGTGACTATTCCTTCATTTGCAGCTCAAGGCTTTGTGAAGAGCTTCAAAGGTTGTTGGAAGAGAAGAACAAGAGTTAGAGTTTTTCCGAATTTGATCTCAAGTTGCCTTACCCTGCTAGTGTGGCTGTGAAGCCACATTCCAAGGACTACGCTAGTCCTAAGTTTAAGCAATTCAATGGCAAGACTAGAGATACTCATGAGCATGTCATGAAATTTATAAAAACTCTTGGTGTAGCTAAATGGATGAGGATTTGAAGTTAAAGGAATTTTCCAAGTCTCCTACTAAAAAGTGTACAGCTAGTATGTTAATCTTATTCCTGGCTCTGTACAATCTTAAAGCTAGATGTATAAGATGTTTGGAGAAAAGTTCTCTTATACTTAAAAGAAGGTAACTCTCATTGACTTGGGAAGAGAGCATCAAAATTCACGTGAAGATCTCATGAAGTATATCCAACGTCTTAGAGAAAAAATGTTAGACATTCAAGACTCACTTGATGAGAAAGAACTGGTGAAAGTATGTATCCAAAAAATGCTTGATGAGTGTAAAGTTTACCTAGAAAATCTACCTCTTCCAACCTTTGCTACTTTACTTGAAGCTGCAAGAAGAACTAATAATATAGTTCTTAAGCAATGAGAAGATAATCATTTTACTCAAAGGAATGCTCCTATAGTGAATGCAATTCAAAGAAAGAAAAAAAAAAGAGAACCTTCTCATCCTAACATGCATCTTAGAAGAGATAATTTGAGAAGAAGACAAGATGATGATGCTGACTTTCCACCATTCTTAGTTCCATTGGACAGAGTGAAAGCACTTTTCCAAGAATGGATTAGAGAAATGTAAATCCACCTTATGTTTCACAACTACCAACAACAGAAGAAAAGTCCAATCCAAAGTATTGTGTTGAATCTACTTTCGCCGGTTTTAAGTTGAGATATATTATCTCCTTAATATATATTGGAGTTTGATCACTTTCTTTTTGGGTTGAGAACTCTTCTCCCCAATATGAAATTGAGATTTACTCATTGGCCGCAGCTCTATCGCTTATTATTTGGCCACAACTTTATCGCTTATACTTATAGCCGCAGCTTTATCGCTCATATCTTGGCTAACTTAAATCATATATTACGCTCATATTTTGGCTGAGAGACTTGCAAATCATATGACCGTAGCTTTAACGCTTATCTAAAAGGATTGAATCAATCTCCTTAATATTGAGTTGAGAGATAATCTCTCCTTGATGTAAACTTGAGAAAGGTTCTCCTTGGTCGCATATATACATACAAACTATTCTCTAAAGAGAATTCGATCGTTGTGATCTTGCATCACTTCCATTAATTTCATATGCAAAATTCTTCCATTAGATGAGCTGAACTTTGTGATCTTACACCACTCACTTAAGAAAAGTTGAACACTATGACTCCTCACGTCACTTTTTCTAATTTACTACAAAAGAATCTTTTCTCTTATTGCAGGAGTACAAGCAACACAAGAAGAATGGTCATAATTGACTTTTGCCACAATGTGTAAAGAACACCTACAAGAAATCGAAAGCATTATCCAGATAAGTATCTATTCATAAGCATATGTAGTAGTCTTCTTCTCCTTCTTCTTCTTTTTCTTAAAAAAAAATACTTCTTAATAGGAGCTTGCAGGAATAATCCTGGTAGCTTTTGTAGGATTAATCTCGTAAGCAACATACAGCAACAGGCTGTAGCACATGTAGCTTGTTGCCAGGCAAAACTAGTAGAACAAGTTAGAATGGTAGAACCTCCTTAAATAAATGCAAAAAAGAAAAAAGCATTACTCTAAGCAAAGAAATTCTTAGAGTTCAAATTTCAAAATAGATGCAATGGCATACATTCATTTCAGCCTGTAAAGCCATGTCAATGACAATTCAAAAAAAAGAAAAGAAAAGCAAGGTTTACTGTTGATAAATAAAGTAATGAAAGTGCCAATATTATTGCAAGAGATCAAAAAAGTTCCAAAACAAAGAAATATTGAAACAGAATTGCAACAAAAGAAAACAAATATCTAATTAGCTACATAGCTCCAAAGAGAAGAATTACTGCTTCAAAACTCTGAAAAAGAATCTAACTTCTGCAGCAACTCAGCTTGATGATTCTTTAGTGAGGCAATCTCCACTTCTATTTCTTTTAACTGTTCTCCTACCTTCTTCTTCTCAACATCAATGGAAAGGAAGGCTTTAGCTTTGGAAATGCAAATGTCAATACAATCAAGCCTAAAACCAGCCTTTACTGCATCATCCATAAGTCGCAACATCAACTGTAATTTCTCTGAAGAAATAGAAGACACTGGAAGATCAGCAATCAATAAGGCTTTCCCTAACCCATCCAGTATGTAGGAAATAAAATCTTCACTTTGGAAGATACAACAATCCCAAAATTCATCCCCTTTCTGATAGATGATCTCCAAATGCTTCACATACTGAGACTGAACAGAGAAACCATGAAAATCAACCTTAGCTGTTCCATTTCTAGAATATGTTCCAAAAGTATCAAGAGTAATAATAGCTTCCTGTTTTCTGACACTGGAGGGGAAGAAACAACGTCAAGAGCAGCTGTAGCAATAACAGTGTCAGTCTGAACAGGTTGAGCACTTGGAACAGGTTGAGTACTTGGAACAGGATCAACATTTGGAACAGGAATAGCTATGTCAGCCTGAACAGGTTCAACACTTGGAACAGGATCAGTATTAGGAACATGTTGAGCATTTGGAACATCTTCCAAGATAGCAACTTCATCACTCTGAATATCTTCCTCAATTCCATTAAAGAAATCATCAGCACTTATGTCAAATAGAGAAGTAGAATTCTCTAGTTGAACATCATTAGCTCCAGAAAAGGCATCATCATCAGACTCTTCAGAATTCATAGAATGCTCGTCACCAGATTCATCATCATCATCACAAGATGTCTCATCATCATTAACAAATTGCTCTTTTCGAATTGATTTACCCTAAAAAAAAGTGGGGGAAGATGAGAAAATGACATCAAAAGAAATAGTAAAGAAGAACAAGAAAGAAAAAGAGAACAAAAACAACTTACTTTTCCATGTCTAGTACGTGAAGCAACGATATCAGAAGACTCCTCATCTATCTGATCAACACATTCTTTTCCTTTTCTTCTTGAACATGAAGGGATCAAACGCAATGATATGTCACTTTGAGTAACGTCAACAAGAGTAAGGCGTTTTCTAAGATCAGGAAGAGGTATACAAAAAGCTTTCCAATCAGAGATACACTGACTCCAATAAGCTAGCCATCCTGAAGTATAATAGCTGCGCCTATCAGAAGCTAGTACAACCCAAAGTTTGATCTCCTTATGCTTCTTTTGAACCTCATCAAAAAGAAAATCAAAAACACAAGAAGAGAAGTCTTCATCCAAAGGACTAAAAGGGGCACGTGGAATCATTTGATCATATCCAAATTGATGAGCAACTCTACACATTGAGTATACTTCAACAGAAAGAGAATCTCTATCCAAGCTTGCAGTACTTTCTATCATAAAGGGTAAGATGACAGGATTAGTCCATAAGTAAAACTCAATATCTTCCTTACTTAATGAAGAAGAATGAGGTTGATTCTGAACACCATAATAGAAATCTGGATTACCATACCCACTCTTCTTACGCAAGTAAGGACGCCAAGTGAATTCCTTCATCACATCCAACACCTCAAGAACACATCTCCTCGCACTTTGATTATGCCAAGCCCAAGCTCTATAATTATTCTTAGAAAAAGGTCCAAAAGAAGTCACAGGTTGAGGACTTTGATTAGGTATAGGACCACAAGTACTAAACCTCTCCCATAAACACATTTGAATGAAAGAAACATCAATGTACGTAAGAATTCTATACCGACCAGCTGATTCTTCAGTCTTGGAAGAATACAAATCCAATCTTCTATAAAGAGAACCCAAATAGAAAGGAGCCAGAGAAAAGCACATACCTTTAGCAATTTTAATAGCTATTGGAATAAGAGCTGGACTAATACCATCATCTGGACATCCTGGGAAGACATGCCTGGCTAACCACATTATTAGTAGTGCTTCTAACTCATGCTCAGAATCTGGAAGATCAGGAGAACTACTTTCACCTTTTCTAGGTTTGAATTTATGAAAAAATAATCCAATCCAATTAGAGAAACGGGCAGCCTTAGATTTCTCTTTTTGATGTTTGACAAATCACAGAAGAAACTACGAGTCTTCTCTTCTTCTCAGACAATTTGATGGAACAAACATTATGTCTCCCAAGACAAGGAAGTTCAAGAAGAACACGTACATCCTCAAGAGTAAAAGTGAATTCTCCCCAAGCAGTAATCATAGTATGAGAAAAAGTACTCCATCGTGCCAAAATAGCACGCCATACATCCATTCTTCCTTCTCTACGAATACGAAGTTTTGAGGAAACAGTATAGCATCAAGTACTCCCGCTGAAGATAGAACCTTTACATGAGCAGGATTCTTCATTACCTTATTCACCCAATCTTCCCAACCTTGAACAGGTTGAGAATTAGAACCAACTTAGTTAAGACAATGGGAATTCTCCTCGTTCAAACCTAAATTTCAGAATAGACTCGCCCGGAATATGAGTTCTGAAAGTTGATGCTTCAGGACTAATACTTAGCCAAGAATGGCCAACTGGAGGATCAGGATAAGAAGCAATTCGTCTACCACGAACCTCTTTCCAAAAACGATCTTCTCCTCCTTCCCTAATGATCTGATCTGACCAATCTTCAGGAACAGAAGGAAGCACACGACCTTTTCCAATACGAAGACGCATTTTCTTGTCGACAGGAGCTTTAACATTAGAATCTTCAAAAGTACTATATTTTCTTTTCTTTACAGGAGCTCGAGCAGCAAGAGAAGGTTGGCCGTATTGAATCTTTGTCATTGGAGAATAGCTACAAGAAATCAACAACACATCCCAGATAAGTATAAATATTTATCAAGATATATATACACACACATAAATATATATAAAATGAGATAAACCATAAAAAAATTTTTAAAATTAAATTACTGTTTTCTCATTTTAAAATAAATAAATAAATAAAATTAATATATATATATATATTTTGCACTTTATTGGCATAGGTACAATATTTTGTGCACAGTAAAAATGATACATGAACAGTACCCGCGCAGGAACAGTAATAATACTGCAAGCAGGAACAGTACCCGCGTGTGAACAGTACCCGAGTATGAACAGTATCTGTGCACAGTAACAGTACTGCATAAAAGAACAGTACCTGTGTGCAGTAACAACGATGTTCCTGCACTTTTTTTTATTTAATGAAAAAAAAGACAGCAAAACATAAATAAAAAAATTGATTTTGTTGAACAAATACTTCTTTTTTTTTAAATGAATAACACAAATATAAATCAAACAAAAATAAATAAAAAAAAATGAAGAACACTTACTTTTTTTTTCAAAGAATAGAAGAATACAAAGAAACTATTATTGCTTAGCTTTAACTTTTGATGTTAGAAAACTTTGAAGAGAAACCTTAGTATTTATAAGACTTTAGGAATCAAGATTTTAATTACAAATATTCTGAATCATAGATACTCTTAATTACAAATACTTACTTTCCTTATAGAAATAAAAAAAAGAATCAAATATAAAATACATATTCTTAAAAAAAAAAAAGGAAAGAGGTAGCTCACGGGAATAGTACTCGTGAGCTACACCAAGTATAGGCACAAAAGTATAGCTCAAGAAGTTACAGCTATAAGAATGGTTTCAAATTAATATTATAATGTTTCCAACAGTAATAAAATAGTATTATAATGTTTCATAATACAACAAGTATTATAATTTTTACAAAATAGTATTATAATGTCTTATAGTATTATAATGTTTTATAATTACAAAATAGTATTATAGTTACAAGAAGTATTATGAATCACAGTAGTATTCCTACGAGCCACACAAAAAATATATATTATACCTTTTTTTTTCTTCTTCTTTTGGAGAATCTATATTATCATTATTATATCTTATTCAATTACAACACTGTCTAAATTAAATAGAGACATACCATGGTGAAACAAAAAAAAATAATTAAATAGAGACTTCTTCCCAAATTTTTGAAGAATAGTTTTTATTCACCTATTATCAATATTTTAAGGAAAAGCTTTTGGCTGTTCCCAAAATTTTTAGGAAACACTTTTCACCTGTTCCCAAAATTTTTGGAAAACACTTTTCACCTGTTCCCAAAATTTTAGGAAAAAGCTTCTAGCTATTACAAAATATTGAGGAAAAGCTTCTCACCAGTTCCCAAAATTTTAGGGAAAAGCTTCTAGTTGTTCTCAAAATTTTAGAGAAAAGCTTTTACCTATTTCCAAATTTTTTAAGAAAAGCTCCCTATCTATTCCCAAAATTTTAGGAAAACACTTTTCATCTGTTCCCAAAATTTTAGGAAAAAGTTTCTAGCTATTACAAAATATTGAGGAAAAGCTTCTCACCTGTTCCCAAAATTTTAGGGAAACATTTTTCACCTGTTCCCAAAATTTTAGGGAAAAGCTTCTAGTTATTCCAAAAATTTTAAGAAAAAACTTTTTACCTGTTCCCAAAATTTTAGGGAAAAGCTTTTAGTTGTTCCAAACTTTTAGACAAATGCTTCTACCTATTCCCAAAATTTTAGGGAAAAGACTCTAGTTGTTCCCAAAATTTTAAGGAGACACTCCTTACCTGTTCCCAAAATTTTAGAGAAATGCTCTTACTTGTTTCCAAAAATTTTAGGGAAACACTTGTTCCCAAAAATTAGAAAAAAGCTTCTAACTGTTCCAAAATTTTGAGGGAAAGCGAGAAATTTTAGAGAAAAGCTTCTACATGTTCCCAAAATTTTAGGAAACACCTATTCCCAAAATTTTAGAGAAAAAGTTTTAGTTGTTCCAAAATTTTAAGAAAAAGCTTCTCATCTATTTCCAAAAAAAAAAATTTAGAGAAAAGTTTATACCTATTCTCAAAATTTTATAGAAATGCCTTTTCTCACTTGTTCCCAAAATTTTAGGAAAATGCTTTTCTTATTTATTTCCAAAGATTTAAAGAAACACTCCTTCTAAATTGTTCTCATTTGTTCTTAATCTATGCATAGAATATTTCTTTTCTTTAGAAATTTCTATGCAGGGGGCAACACAACATAAGCAACTATTCCATTAGGCAATTGTACAGCAAAAGAAAAAAATTATTATGCTAAAAAAAAATTATTATGCCAAACAATTATTTGGCTAAGAAAATTTCATTCATTATTCTGCTAAGAAAATTCAAGACAATAAATTTTAACAAAAATATTATTTTTTCAAAAACCTTTGTAGTACTAAGGCATGAGAATTTCTTATACTAAGAATTCTCATGCAGGGGGCAAAATGTAGATACTTAATTTTGGAAAAACTAATATTTGCTTCATATTATAAGTGAAAGACAACCTCTTCTTAGAATAATACTTCATAAGAATAACTTCTTTAGAAAAGCTTCTGTACAATAACAACCTCTTATCAGAAGAGTTTATTACTCCTAAAAGAACTCATTCGCAGAATAGCTCTTCTCAGAACAGCTTTGCTCGGAACAACTCTTTACAGAACAACATGTTCACAGAACAACTCATTTATGAAACAGCACTTTTAAGAAGAAGTGAAGATAACTCCGAAATAGGGCAGGGTTCTTGAGTTAACTTCACTATTGGGATGTCCTGGAGAGTTTGGCTTGGTGGATCAGATATGGAGATAGTTAAGAGTTCTTCTCTTAACCTTTCTCTGAAGTTTGAGTGCTCTTCCATATTTCTTTTAGTACACCTTCTCCCAAAGCATGAGTGCTCTTCCCTAATTTTTTCAATATACTTTCTCCCAAAGCATAACTTCCATTAGACAAAGCATTAATGCTTTGTAACCACCAAATTCTCATTATTACGTTATTAATACCAAAAATATGTAACTCTCATTCTCTATTCCTATATATAGGGGTTCTTATTACCTTTGAAAAGACTTTTTTTGGGGACTTTTGGCAATTCAGCTAATCCATAAAGTCTCTCAAATCCTCTCTGCACTGTTTTCTCTACACAGCCTTGTTCTCAGCCTTGCTCAGCCTTCTACCTCCACCTGCCGATGCACTCATTCTTCAGGGTCTGCTCCAGTCTTCCTCTCCATCGCCTCCCGACACACCCTGTTCTACTGGTTTGCAACGTTTCCTCTCCACCACAAAAGAACCCATCTACAGTACGTTATTGGGAAATTTATAACTAATAACCATATACAGCAAGTCAACGAGCTACAGGCATTTATGTAGTTGAATTCCATGATAACGTGCCATCACTTTCTTGAAGAAGAGTTGGAATATATATATTTGTATGTATGTATGTATGTATGTATGTATGCTAGCTTTGTCATTGAACAAGTACAGATATTCCTTTGATCAGTGTCATCGTCAAGTAGCTGGCTTTGACACTCTCCGGCGATAGCCATGCCGAAAATCGCTTTAGGAACGAGCAGAGAGGCTGCTCAGCCTGACTGCATCAAGGCCCTTGTGGTCGAGTTTGTCACCACTTTCTTCTTCGTCTTCGTTGGAGTAGGAACTTCCATGGCCGCTGGTAATCTACATTATCATGGATCAACTTCTTTTCTTTTCCATAGGATTTGCGTTGTTTTTCTTTTTAAACGTGCTGCATGTGATGAACAGATAGGCTGGGGGCGGATCCACTGGTGGGCTTGTTTGCGGTGGCGGTGGCTCATGCCCTTGTGGTAGGCGTTATGATATCGGCCGGACACATATCCGGAAGCCATCTTAACCCAGCAGTCACGCTTGGTTTGCTCTTCGGTGGCCACATCACCGTTGTCTGATCTATCCTCTACTGGATCGATCAGTTGTTGGCATCTTCAGCTGCTTGTATTCTTCTCAAGTATCTCACTGGAGGATTGGTAAGTTTGCATTCTGATGAATTTGCTTAATTCTAAAAAATTATGAACAAGCTTTTCCTCAGAAAACCAAATTAACAGATTAGAATTGTTTCTTTCTTTGTGCAGTCTACTCCAATTCATTCACTGGCTAGTGGAGTGGGTTTCCTTCAAGGTGTTGTATGGGAGACTGTTCTGACATTCTCCTTGCTATTCACAGTCTACGCCACTATCGTGGACCCCAAAAAAGGTTCGATCAATGGGCTAGGTCCAATGCTTACTGGGTTTGTTGTAGGTGCCAACATCTTAGCTGCTGGAGCTTTCTCAGGGGCTTCAATGAACCCAGCTCCCTCATTTGGACCTGCTTTGGTGAGCTTGGACTGGACAGATCACTGGGTTTACTGGATTGGACCCCTCATCGGCTGTGGGCTTGCAGGGTACATCTATGAGAACTTCTTTATTGTTAGGACCCATGTTCACCTTCCTCTACAGGATGAAGCTTTCTAATTTCGAACATTGTTGCATGGTTGCATATTCTCTCTCTCAACGTATCAAGTTTCCAGATTGTTTCCTTCCTCTAATGATAGTTTAGTTATCTATTAGTGAATTAATCTATAATTTTGTTTTATTTCCTTGTTTATTGATATCCATCACCAAATCTAAGTGAGAGTGTGAGTGAACTGAACATAAATGAACGTTACTTACAATGTTCGTGTTCATTTCTTTGAGCTCGTTCATGAACTGTTTCTCCAGGTTGCATTTGTAATCCTCATTGCTCCTGGTTAAATGATACCTATTGAGTAGCAGAGACAGGGTGGTAGAGGCATAAAAGAGGTGACAACATCCATTAATGGCACTATAAGTTTTAGGTGCAAAGTCGTTTGCCTGATTAATATCCTTCAAAACCAAGTCTGGATTTGTTCAGATGGATTTCTTATTAATGATCGTACCATTGCAGCAGTGGATCTGCAAACTCTATATGTTGCCAATATTACATCTTTTATTGTGATAATTGGGGGCATGTGGTATTATTCAAGGCACCTGCCAACCTAGCTACCTAATCTCTCCACCCAATCATCTCTGAAAAATGAAATTCTAAGCATACCCCAATCCTCGGTCCTCAAAAAAAACCAACAAAAAACCATTTTAAACCTCTCTGAATTTAGAGTCTGAAAGCTCATTGGTAGAAATAACAAGATTTTATTTTGGGCTACCGTTGTTTGTACAAGATACGAATGTGAGAATAAAAATGAAAATGAAGTACATGGCCTTAAATTACTGGAAATGGATACCTTGAACCTTCCTCTCAACCCAAGAAGGAGACAACACAGGGCTCATCTCATATTCCATCGTCTTTGTTTTTGGATCATTTTGGTCTGCAAAATCGAAGCAGATTTTCTCTTCTGGCATGACTTTGATCCTCCATACCTTGAAAGTTTGGTCCAAACTAGCGCTGTAAACCAAAAATCCCATCACGATTTTCTCCATCTCCAAACAAGCGGCCAAGCATCTGACAGGCCCTCTGTGTCCATCTAGCACTGCCAAACATTCATGAAAGCAACTTCCTTCTTCTCTCCTCCAGACCCTAATCGTTGTATCCTCCGAGCCACTAAATACCAGCTTCTCTATGGCCGCCAGGCAGAGAACTGCAAAGCGATGACCCTGTAAAAATCCGCCATGGTTGTACCTTCCGGACATTTTTTCTTTCTCCCAAAAATTGATGGTGCCATCGGATGTGCCCGAATAGAGAAAACAATTGTTGAATGTTGTGCTTAAGGCCAAGGCGTTGACAGGGGATTGCTGGAATTTTAGTGTCATGGTTAAAGTGTGTGAATTTTCTCTATACACTCTCCTCCATATCTTCACTGATCCATCGGAGGAGCAAGTGAAAAGACACCCATCGTCTTGGTTGACCACTATTGCATTGACGTTGCTTTCATGAGCGACAAATGAGTCTACGCATTTATTATCTAGAAGCCGCCAGGCCTTAACTGTTCTGTCGTATGAGCCAGTGTACAAAAGCCCTTCGGCATGGTAATAAGCAATGCAAGAAACACAATCTTTGTGTTGTTGGCTGCTTGTCTTAGGAAACAGAAGAAATGAGCTTCTCTTTGGGAGTGTTGAGATCTTTTTGAATCTAAAACTATCTGAAACCGTGTAGTTCCAGATTCTGATCTTGCAGTCTTTATGTGTAGTGAAAAGCATGTTGCCATAAGCGAAAATGGCCCGGACTTCTCCAGAACTTGCCTTGATATATCCCCGCTCCATGCTATCAGGCTGCCTCCATGCCCGGATACGGTTGCTATCTGAGCCGGTGAATGCTAACCCTTTTGAGAGTGCAATGGAGTAGATATTGCCTTCCTGGCGATGAAGAGAAGCGATGCAGTTGTAGAGGAGCGCAGGAGACGGAGTTTGAAGAGGAGAGAGAGTCCATGGTGATTCAGGACTTCCAGGCGGAAACATTGAGCGCATGGTGGCACTTGCTCGGGGGCTGGAAGGTCTTCCAGGGCTGAATTGGAGATCCTGGTCATACATATCTAGGTTAGTTCTAATAGAAAGGCGAGGAGGTGATTGCGTTGGATTGCTTTCATCATCCATGAAACCATGAAGAGTATTTCTGCCATAGAATTCCATGGCAAAAGAACAGGAAGAGGCGGATGGGATATTGGGCTATTAGACTGAAAACCTGTAAGAGTTGGGTAGAGATATAAGGAATGCATTGATGCTGTAGTTATGAACTTAATTTGGTGAGTTGGGGTTACTGGTATGGTCTCAATGCCACCATTAAAGATGACAAACTACTGCATGGAAGCCATGAAATATAGACATGTGTAAAGGGACTTCCATTTTTAACCCAAGAATATTTTATTTGGGAGCTCATTTATTCGCTGATCTTACAGACTTAGTTGGCTGCAATATTGAAGTAGAAACTTTACAAATAGAAAGAAACATAAATTTACAAATAAATTCTGTAAAATTGGTACTGAAATTCCAGTCCATGGGTTAGCTAACTACTCTGTATCATCCTAGTAGTGTAACAATATGGGTGGTTCTGATCATTTATCATTGTGAAAATATTAGGTAGCCATCCCACTCACTGATATTAAACCATTCAATAATTAGCCTGGCTAAGAAAACAGAAAGGACTGATAAATGGTAATAAGTAGAGTTTGCATAAGCAACTCTGATTCTGTCTGGAACAGTGGAAAAGCCAACTATCTTATATATAAAAGTTGCATATCTACCCTCCTTCACCTTCATTCACGTATTTTAGCAATCTTTTGATACTGTTCACCCTTTTCTTTGCTGCTTGGTTTGTTCTATTTTTGGTGAAATGATAATTTTGGCAAAGTTTTTTTTTTTTGTTGTTGGTCTGGATTTGGCGCGTGCTTTGTTCAATCTGTTATGATGCTTATCCATTTTTTAGTTTTCATTTCTATTTTACTAATATTCCATCACATCAACCCATCTCCTATCTCCCATGCATGCTCTTGAGTCATCAAAGGTTTGACATTTCAATCATCCAGTTCAATAGCTTTTAAGTGTTTTGTTAGAGAGCTATATGAAAATCCTTTGTTTCTTCATTTATTATCTTCTGCAATTATTGCTTCCCAATGAATGTGAAAGAAAAGAATTCTATCCTCGGAAGTTTATCGTGTAAAAAAAATTTCATTTTTTCTCATTTTTCTTTGTTTCTAAAGTAGAAAGAAGAAAGATGAGCTAAACTTTGAAGAAGCCTAAAACTCGGTTTCCAAACAGACCTCCCCCACTTTTTTTTTTGTTAAATCAAGATTTCATTAATATTATAAATCCAAGAACAAATTAGAAGAAAATCCTATGGCCATCAAAAACTACAAAAAAAATATAAAACAATCACCCAACTTTAGTCGATTAAATGAACAAAATCCAAACTGTTTGTTGATTCTATTTTTTTGGTTAGCTTGGTGCCCCCCAAAAAGAAAGTATAAATCTTTTTGACTAATGTGGTACTTTTGTTGTAACATATCAAATTCACAGTATAACATAATATTTACTTATAATTTACACTTACTTATCGGTTGGGCTGTCTGTGATGCTTAACAGCTCTCGTCATTTTAATTATAATTAGTACTCTTATTCCTCGTAAATCATATAGAAATATGAATTATTAAATTATTTCCTTAAGATGTATATACATTCCCTTCTTTTTAAAGTAGTACTGTAAAATTTTACTGAATATATAAAAGAATACAACATACCTTCGATGTCAAATCTCTGGAAGGTAATTCTCTTAGTTCCAAAATCAATAATCTGTGGAGTGGAAAATAAGGAGTGAGCAAAAACATGCTCAGTAAGGAAGGTGTATGCTGCTTTATAAAAATAAAGACTATATCATTTATTTGTCTTACAATCAAACCCATTAGGAAAACAATGGATATAGTTAACATTAAACAGGATTCAATAAGTTGAGACTAGGCAACAAATAAATCATGCTCTCATTGTTCCCTCAGGAACACAAGTTGTCCGCTTTTGGGGTGCACCCGTAGGCATCGCCCCTTATGGCTATCTCTGCTAGATCTATGGCCATAATCTATAGGTGGTACTCGGGTCCACTTGCCAAGTGACCTCGAGACCGCTGATGACTTGGCGGGTTCATCAGCCTTGTGACGCCCTGAGGTGTACCCGTTGGTCCATCAACCCGAGCCATCGCCCCAGACGGGTCACTCAATTACATGAATAGTAATGCATGAACTCAGGGCCTAAAGTTTCAAAAATCACTTTTATAACTCATGAAAACCTTCGTGGAATTATTTCACCTTTATTATCATTTTCTCAAAATGATTTAAATTCCAAAAAGGTTTTATAAGTAAAACAGCCCAAAATTCTCATAAATTTTCGTATAAAAATACATTAAAATCTGCTCACCCATGGTCAACTCGCCAATTACGGCTCGCCCATGGTCAGCTCGCCCATTGCGGTGAACTAGTGTTCGCCCGCCAACCTCAGCATTAACAAAACAATTTAAACTGGCTCGCCCATGTCAGTTCGCCCATTAGGTTGTTCCCATGGTCAACTTGCCCATGTGGCACTACCATGGTCAACTCACCCAATGAGGTCAACTCGCCCATAATTTTCTCAACAAAAGGGGTCGCCCGCCCCCAAAACATTATAAAAGGGTTCGCTCATCTGTGGCTCGCCCGCCTTTATCAATTCACCCAAAACCATATAAATGGGTCAGCTTTGTAGCTCGCCCGAGTTTATTAAAGCATAGTTCGCCCATCCAAAACATCAAAAGGGTGCTAATAATTGGCTTACCCGAAGTTTGCTAAAACACAGGTCGCCTGCCAAAACATCACAAAAGGTCAGTTTCTTACCTCGCCCAAGTCAAAACAATTATCAACAAAATGCATGTCATAAACCCAAGCATTTTCTCAATATTTTCATAAAATTTAACTCCACAGTGTCGTAACGGTTTCGCGCTCGACGATTTTGAAAAACATTTAAAAACAAAAGGGAGTCGCCACCAATCTTTTTTGACTATGTGTGATTGGCCACCTAAAATATTTATCTTTTTAACAAAATCTCAAAATTAATTAAGTTTTATTACAAAGATAATTTTGGTCTGCGAAAACAAAATCGGGTCCGGGAGTACGGTTACGCGTAGGGAAGGATTAGCACCCCCACGACGCCCGTTAAAAAACGGTACCATTGTAATCACATATTATCCTTTTTGTTTTAATAAAAATGGTCTTAATTTAATATTTAAAATTAATTCCTGTTTTATTCTATAATCAATTTTATTCCTTTTATTCAAAATCATTTTTTATTTGTATTAATTTTGAAACATTTAAATTTTATTTTTTATTTGAAATAAGTGAAAATCTTTTGTATTGAAAATTATTGCGAAGCACCCCAATACTCTGGTAACATTTCAGATAATTTCCTCACCTAGAGATTTCTTAAGAATCACTACTTGTGAGTTCTATAGAATCCCATCATCGGAAGATTCACACTTGCTTCGAAAATTATTATGAATGCACATGATGCAAACAGATAAAAAATGATGCAAATGAATTTTTTTGATTTTTTTGTATAAATATTTTTTTATTTATTTGAAATGAAAATTTTTATTATTGAAAAATTGCACTAAGTATCACAATACTCTGGTAACGCTTAGTGAACTTCTCTCACCTAGGGATTAGTCAAGAAATCAGTACTTGTGAGTTTCATGACATCCCATCATCGGAAATTTACATTAATTAAATTTGAAAATTTCTATTAATCTTTTTATTTTCTTTTAAAAACTTATTTATTTTTATTTTTAATAAAAATTTAAATTATTGAAAAATTATACTAAATATCCCAATACTCTGGTAACATTTAGTACGACTCTTCTCACCTAGGGATCAGTCAAGAAATCACTATTTGTGAGTTTCATGACATCCCATCATCAGAAGATTTGTTTGCTTAAATTTAAATTTTATTATTTATTTCCTTTTCTTATTTTCTTTTAAAAACTTATTTATTTTTATTTTTAATAAAAATTTAAATTATTGAAAAATCATACTAAATATCCCAATACTCTGGTAACATTTAGTACGACTCTTCTCACCTAGGGATCTGTCAAGAAATCACTACTTGTGAGTTTCATGACATCCCATCATCGGACAAGTTTTAATTTAATTTAATTTAAATTTTATCACTTACTCAAATTTAAATTTCATTATTTTTAAATACGTTTTCTAATCAATAATAATAATTAATGAAAATGCAAATAAAAGAAAAATTTTCAAAAGAACTTTTATTTTACAACATGCATTAATAATAATAATAATAATAATAATAATAATAATAATAATAATAATAATAATAATAATAATAATAATTTTTTATTTAATTTTTAAACTTTTTTTTAAAAATTTTAATTTTCTAATTAATTAATTTTTTTAACAAAACAAATAAATACTAAATAAATAAATAAATAGACAAATGAGAAAAGAAAGAAAATTTTACCAAAATGGAGGATTTGGGCTTGGACCCAAAGGAAAATCTGCCCAAAAAATAAAATACCGGGCCCAATGGCCAAGGCCCAATCTGCTTGTTGAAGTGGGCTGCGAACGGGTCGTGGATCAGGCTGGGTCAAGTCTGGGCGTGCGGGTTGCGAGCGGTTCGTCAGCCGGAGGTGCGCGTCGGGTCAGTTTAGGCGAAGCGGGTGGCACGCGGGTCTTCTTACCGAGTCGGGCGCTCGGATCCCGGGTCAGATCCCAGATCCACGCGCGGGTCACTTCTCTTCTATAAAAACCTCCTTTTTTTTTCTTTTTTACTTTTTCCTTCTTTCTCAAAAAAAAATTCAGAGCTTCCCAAAGCTCTTGGCCGGGGCGATTTCCGGCAGCCACCAGCCGCCGTTCGCCGTCGCCGGCCGTCGTCTCCGGTGGCGAAAAATAAAAAAGGCAACCCTTTTTCAAAAGCTCTCCACTCCCTCTTTCAAGATCCGACCTCCGTTTCATCCAAAAGTCATCCTAGCTCCACAGATCTACCCCAAAACCAAAACCCCTTTTTCTGTTTTTTCTTTGTTTTGTTTTTTTTTTCAGATCTGGTACTTGGAGTCTTCGGGCTTCATGTTGTTGTTGCTTTTGTTGTTATTTTTTTCAGGTTGCGGAATGGGTGGTTTGGGGTCTCGGTTTGGAGGCTTGGGAATGTTGGTTTTCGAGTGGCTGTTGAGTGTGTGTGCTGGGGTTGTGAATGGTCTCGAGTAGGAGTGATGGTGAGGATGATTTTGATTTTCGATGAAGATAGTGGCTGCAGCTGGGTTTTGGTGAGTGAAGACGATGCTTGGTGAGCGGCTAAGGCAGAGGGTTGTTTCGGTGATGGTTCGGTTGTCTGTGGATTTTCTGTGTGTTGGGTGGTGATTAACGGTGGGGTTTTGGGTTATGACAGGGTAGAGGTTTCGATCTTTTTTTTTTCGGAAGATTGGGAAGGAGGGTTTTCGGTCTTATGGTGTCGAGCCAGAAGAGAAGAACCCCCAAAATATGGCCGACGGTTATGGGGACTAGTGGCCAGCCTCGGGAGGGAGGCTATGGCAGAGTGGCAGAGGGCTGATTGACAGATTGGACAAAAAAACAAAATAAAATAAAATAAAAATAAAAATAAATAAATAAAAATAAATAAATAAAAAAAATAAATAATAATAATAATAATAATAATAATAATAATAATAATAATAATAATGATAATATAAATAATAACAAAACAAACAATAGAAATAAAAATAAATACAAATATAATAATAATAATAATAATAATAATAATAATAATAATAATAATAATAATAATAATAATAATAATAATAATAATAATAATAATAGGACAAAATTAGGTGTCAACAGCTGCCCCTCTTTGCTTATTGCTGAGAATCAGGAATAGAGCAAAGACAAAAGACAACAAAGTTATCCGGCTTATGACTCACTCCTCTCTTTTTCTTCTCTTTCTTTTCTTTTTTTTCTTTTTCTTCTCTCTTTTTTTTTAATTTTTCTCCTCTTTTTTTTTTCAAATTCTTCTTGTGAAAGTGCTCCTCTTACAACAGAGGCATTGAAACTTTGAAATTCTTCCTGAAATGCTCTCCTCTTGCAGCAAAGGCGATGAAACTTTAAAATTCTTTTTTCTTCTTTTTTCTTTTTGAAAATACGCTCCTCTTGCAGCAGAGGCAATGAAACTTAAAAATTCTTCCTGGAGGACTTAGAATTGGAGCCCGGAGGTCTTATGATTGTGCCCGGAGGACTTATGATTTGTGCCCGGAGGACTTAAATTCCTTTTTTGAAAAGTGCTCATCTTGCAGCAGAGGCATTGAAACTTTAAATTTTTTCTGAAAATGTGCTCCTCTTGCAGCAGAGGCGATGAAACTTTAAAAATTTTGCCCGGAAGAATTATAATTTGTGCCCGGAGAACTTAAATTCCTTTTTTGAAAAGTGCTCCTCTTGCAGCAGAGGCATTGAAACTTTAAATTTTTTCTAAAAATGTGCTCCTCTTGCAGTAGAGGCGATGAAACTTTAAAAATTTTGCCCGGAGGACTTATAATTTGTGCCCGGAGGACTTAAATTCCTTTTCTGGAAAGTGCTCCTTTTGCAGCAGAGGCAATGAAACTTAAAAATTTTGCCTGGAGGACTTACAATTTGTGCCCGGAGGACTTGAAAATTTACTTGAAAAGTTTAAAATTGATGCCCGGAGGACTTACACTTGGTGCCCGGAGGTCTTGAAATTTTATCTGAAGAATTTAAAATTTGGTGCCCGGAGGACTTAGAATTTTGAAATTTGCGCTCGGAGGACTTGAAAATTTATGCCCAGAGGACTTGAGATTGAAACTTGTGCCTGGAGGACTTGACTTTGCTTATCTTTGAAAATGAATCTTAAATCTTAATCAAATGTAGCATTAATCAAACTGGATTTGAAAATTTCTTTACCTTGAAAAAACTTGACTTTCTTGTTTTGAAAAAAGGTTGTATAACCTTCAAAATCTTGATTGGATGGTGTCGAGCTTTCAAATTGAAAAACATGTTTTAATCTCAAAATTTTACACAAAAACTTTCAATGTTGATGCTGTATGATATTGTGTATGTATGCATGAATGCATGGCACTCAATCCTGTACATTTTCTAAATTCAAAACTCTTTCCTATCTTGCCAAAGAGGCACATTATTTGCCTTTTTATTTTCGTTGCCCCAACATGATCATGAAGGCTCCTTTCTGTTTCCTATTTCTGCAGATTTCTTGTACTCCCATCATAGCCTTTTGACGAAAAGCACGAAAAATTTTCCCATAACTATTTTCCAGGAGGGAATTGAATCCAAATTTTACAAGTGATATTTGATTCTTTCAAAATATTAGTGATTACTTTTCAAGATGACTGACATAAATCCTACTCGGATATCTTCAACTGGACAATTGAAAGTTTGATGCACCCAGATGTTTTGTTTGGGGGATATTTTGCCACTTATCTAAAAACAATGGTTCCTTTCTTGGCTCGAAATGGTTTTCTTAAAAAAACATCGTTTTTCCTTCCTTCTTTTTTTGAACAAAATTTTGGATGAGAAAAGCAAC
This sequence comes from Heritiera littoralis, assembly GCA_031772115.1. Classification (NCBI taxonomy): domain Eukaryota; kingdom Viridiplantae; phylum Streptophyta; class Magnoliopsida; order Malvales; family Malvaceae; genus Heritiera; species Heritiera littoralis. The sequence continues at coordinate 2,754,423 of JAPDPK010000003.1, forward strand.
AAAATATTTACAATTTGGTTTGACAATCTCTCAAATTCTCAAATAATGGCGTTTTATAAATGCCAAGATCAGGCATGAATGACTGACGTCTTTCCTACTTAGGAAGAGTATTTACAAGAGGAAAGGTTCAAAATTTTTCAAAAAAAAAGTTGAGCAGTCAAATGACATCAAAATCTTGGGATATCTCGAGAGTTTCCTAAGGACTATTGGCTCTTTTTTTTTATCATATTTTCAATTCATGTCACTGCATAACTTGTTGCTCTGAGAGTTCATTGTTTGCTCTAGACTGCCCTTTTCGGGTTTTCACCCTAAAGCTGTGCTCTTTCTTTTATTTTCTCTTTTTTTTTTTGATTGATTGTTCCACCATGCATTCAAGAATTCAAATCTCATTCAAACCAAAGAATGGCAAGAATCTTCCAAAGAAGAGCTCTTCGATACAAGCGTCCATACTTGATCAAAATGGACTTTTAAGTACGTAATGTAGGCCATGGTTCAGGGTTTTGAAAGGATAGATAGACGGGGCCAAAATGTGTTTGAAGGTGATCAATCCAAGGATCATTTCTTCTCATATGGTTGTCCATCATTTTCACTCTTTGAATCACCTTTATTTTTTTACTTTTTGATGTATCTCTTCCTCTTCTTCTTTTCTTTCTTTCTTGTTTTTTTTTTCAAAATCCTATTCATCCTTTAAAGCATCTTTCTTTGTGTACTTTCACATGTATCCTTCCTCCTTTCTCTTTCTTTTTTTCTTTTTTATTGATTCCTATCCAAGATTTCTAAAAACATAGTAAGTCTTATTTGATCGAAAACAAAAGCTTAATCATTCATTTTCTTTAAAGAGATATTTTCTGCACATACCCCACAGTGTGGAGGGTGATCCTTGGAGGAGGTTTATTATGAAAGAAACTATAAGGCTCAAAAGGGGCAGCAAAAGGGTAACGTTTATATTTGTGAATGGAATATGAAAGATGGCCATTTATCATCTCAAATTAAGATGCTTCCATTGAAAAGCAATTCTTAGGATAATTTTTTTTTCTTTTGAAATCATCTGAATATCATGTTTGCATGGTGTCACAATCAATTTCATTTTCATTTTTTTCGATCTTTTTTTTAATTTTCTTGCAATGTACCACTTTAATATGATAGAACTTGACCTCACACACCACATCTTCATTTAAGGAAGTAGGTGATGCGCAGCTCGAGGTATTTGGCAGATGGACATTGATGGAAAAATCCTCGACTTTGGTTCTCTTTTTTTCTTTTTCGTTTTTTTTTGTTTTGTTGTTTTTATCTTGCCCCAAAACATGGGCAAAAGGCATCTAGGGAATACAGGATTGAAGAATTTGGGATTTGTACAAGAATCAAGGTGGAAAGCTGTTTCAAAATGATCTTGACAAATATTCGACCACCATTACTCAAAATCTTTGAGATTGTCATAAATTGACTTCCAAATTATTCTCAAGAAGTTTTGCATGTCGATCATCATTTCTTGAAAATTATTAAGAATAAAGCCCTATCATGGTCAAAGTGAAAACAAAATTGGACTTTAAAATCTTATGCCCCAATTTGGCTTTTTGGCTTTCGACTGACTTAGATTTTATGGAGATGTGATCTAAGAATGATTTAAAACATTCATCTTTGACAGTAATCACTAATTTTCTTGGAATCATTTTTACCATTAATGTGAAGAAAAGAGACATTCTTGTCATATGCCACTGGAAAATAACTCATGCAAAAAGTTATGCTCATACAATTATCACTTAGGCCAACGAAAATAACAAGCATTTTCCAACAAAATACAGGCTTCAAAATCTCACAATCTCTTTCTTCCTTCCCATCCAGATTGATCTGCCAAAATGCCATGATTTTACACCGAAGTGGACTTCCACTGTTCCATAAGTTCTCGAGTTAAGATTCCACCATTGATGAGCTCTTCAACCCTTTCCTTCAATTGTCTGCATTTTTCTGTTGAATGCCCAATTGCCTCCATATGATAGTCACATTTGCTATTCGGATCATAGCTCTTGGCCAACGGGTTTGGTACTGTCCTCAAAGGTATAGGGGCCAAATATTGGTTTTTTATCAAAAAGGGCAAAAGATCAGAGATTGGAATTGGGATTTTTCCTTGATTGCTTCTTGATCTTTTTCTGCTGTTTATTGATTGTTGAGGAGGTTGAGCTACTGGCCTAGGCATAAAAATAGGTGCATGAGCAACCGTTGAAGGGTAAGTGTTTGCTTGGAACCCCGATTGTGGGATTGGTGGATAAAGATAAGGATCATAGGAGACATCGTTCAATGTCGGGTGGTATGACGGGTGAGACAAATAGGGATAATATGGAATGGAATTTTTGGGAAATTGTCCCTGAAGGGTCGCAGCTTGCATTTCTTCTTCTGTTCTTTCTGACTTGTTATCAGCCATATCACATATCTTGATCTTGCCTCTCCTAATTGCATTCTCAATCATCTCTCCGGAGGCCACCATGTCGGCAAAATTCTTCGTAACATTCCCAATCATCTTATCATAATATGGTGCCTGGAGGGTGCTAAGAAACATAGTCGCAGTCTCTTTTTCTGTGAGGGGAGGCTGGACCTGGGTGGCAACATTCTTCCATCTCTGGGCATATTCTCTAAAGCCTTCAGTAGCTTTCTTCTCCATAGTTTGCAACGATAAACGATCTGGGGCCGAATCCACAATATGCTTATATTGGGCGACAAATGCCCTTGCCAAATCTTCCCATGAGTGAATATTGCCCCTGCCCAATTGTGTATACCACCTAGCAGCAGATCCTTTAAGGCTGTCTTGGAAAACATGGATCAACAGTTTGTCATCATGCACATGCGCTGCCATTTTTCTACAGTACATAGTGATATGGGCTTTTGGACAAGTGGTCCCATCATATTTCTCAAATTCTGGAACTTTAAACTTTGGAGGAATGACGACACCAGGTACTAGAGATAATTTGGTTGCATCTAAAGATCCATGAAAATCCATTCCTTCAACAATCCGAAGCCTTTCTTCTATAAGCTCTATCTTTTGTCAAGAATTTGAGCCTTTTTCCACTTGTGGCATCTCTTGCTCTTTGTGACTATCCAAATTAGCGACATGAATTGGTTCGAGGGGGTTGATGGTAGGAGTTGCATGCCCTTGATACTGACTAGGGTCGACTGCGGACGACATATTAGGGTCTTCATAACCCTCGGTGGGCATTGCTTGTGGCTCTTGAGATAATCGGGTTTCTCGTGAGCCAATGTTAACTGGACAAAGAGAATCATCCGCATCTCGTAACCAATGCCCCTCTTGAGTAGCTAGTTCTCCTCTTCTTCCATTGTTCAGCTGCTCTAACAAACCTGCCATCCGTGATAATTGCTCTCTCATCTCTTGTTGAGCTTTTTCCATCCTTTCCATTCGACTCGTTTCTGTCCCTTCCATGGTCTAAGACTATCTCCGAAGTTTTTCAATGATCAAGCTATATCTACACCAAATCTGTCATAACCTAAAATTAGATGTCATGCTTGTCATACTAATGTAAAGCTTTTATTGTATTGAAATTGTATATCTACATGTAAAAGAAATTCCAAACTTGTTATTATATTACAATATCACAAGTCACACACCAAAAGGAAAAAATTATGAACTAAAATTGTTTTTTTTTCTTTTTTGCTTTGTTCATTTTTTTTTGCTTCTTTTTTGAAACAATTATTATTAACCTTATTATTTTCTGTCAAAATCGTGTTATGCACACATGAATGAAGTGAATGCAAACTTATAAACTCTTGTAACATTCATATTCACAAAAGAATTGTTTACAAGATTCAAAATTCCTTACTAACTCTCCCTTCTTCTAATGTCCTCTACATTCGAAGTCTTTCAAAAACAAATTTCACAATAACGGCCACCTTTTCCACTTTCCAAACTCTAATCAAGCATGGCAGATTCCTGGTTGACCATTTCATGAAAAGTCGATCGGTCTCTACTTGCTAATGATTCAACATGTAGTTGTTCTGGAAATGACAATGACCCTTGAAAATGAACCATTTTAGTCTCTCCAAAACTTCCAAGCATTTGCACTATCTTAGCTAGCTTTCCTTTCATCTCCCGTATATCCTGTCCAAACTTTTCTCGATTATCCTCCAAAATAGTCTAGCTTTCCAATTGATCTCCCATATCTTTGACCTCTTTTATTCCAAAAAGACAAATACTCTCCTTATTATGTGATGTGAATGCATTAATGTAATAAAATATGTCATGCTAAAATTTAAGAATAAAAGAATCAAAATTTTCTCTTATTTAAATTCAATGAATGAATTCTCTCCTTTTTTCTTTATTTTAAATTTTGATGATTTCTCTCTTTTTTTTTAAAGAATAAAATTTTTCTTTCTCTTTTTTTTTTATTTAAAAAAATCTTATTTTCACACCACAATTTATTTTCTTTAATTTCCTTTTTTATTTAATCTATTTTTAAAGGAATGTGACAATGCACTTACCTTTTATTTTCTCATCAAAATTCTCTTTCTTTTTTAATATCTATGCATTAGTTTAAAAAATAAAAAACATTATTGTTATTTTTCAAATTGTATTAAAGAATGAAGGAATATTTTCATGTTATTTTTGACAAAGAAGAAAAACCGAATAAATCTTTGTTTTATTCTTTAAAGTCGTAAAATTGTAAAATTTTATTTGAAAACAAATATCTCTTGATTTTGTGAGAGTATGAATTTGAAAAAATTATTAGAGTTATGATATGAAAAAAGTAGTAAAAATGTTCCCTCATGTGTCCTAATTTTGGGATGATTTTTACAAAAATCGGACATGACTCTAGCTAGGATTGGCTTCTTAGGTTTTTCTATATGCTGGGCTTGGTTTTCAAAATCTAAAGGTTCCCAAATTATACCTCACTGTCGTCCACACTGGACTAGTAAGATTTAATTTGAGTGGAAGTATTTCGCTTGCCATTGCGGAGGTGATTACCTCACGAGAGCAAAGGTACTCTACTCCCTCCTAAGAAGGACTGAACACGGGTATAGAGCTCATGTTATGCAGATGCAAGTGCAAGTGTGTGCATGAGGGAACACGCCAATCATTCATCACACTACGGCTCTAATACTATATGTCCAAACAATTTATTAATAACAATATATACAAATATAAAACATAAAATAAATAACATAGAATGCAAATGCAAACAAAATTATTTTCAAAATCCAAGTGAATTAAGTTTAAATATCAATCAAGACCATTAAATTAAAACTTTGGATAACACATGATTAATGAATGGCTTGACCCTCAAAAAGCGTCCCCAGTGGAGTCCCCAAGCTGTCGTAACGGTTTCGCGCTCAACGATTTTGAAAAACATTTAAAAACAAAAGGGAGTCGCCACCAATCTTTTTTGACTAGGTGTGATTGGCCACCTAAAATATTTATCTTTTTAACAAAATCTCAAAATTAATTAAGTTTTATTAAAAAGATAATTTTGGTCTGCGAAAACAAAATCGGGTCCGGGAGTACGGTTACACGTGGGGAAGGATTAGCACCCCCACGACGCCCATTAAAAAACGGTACCATTGTAATCACATGTTATCTTTTTTGTTTTAATAAAAATGGTCTTAATTTAATATTTAAAATTAATTCCTGTTTTATTCTATAATCAATTTTATTCCTTTTATTCAAAATCATTTTTTATTTGTATTAATTTTGAAACATTTAAATTTTATTTTTTATTTGAAATAAGTGAAAATCTTTTGTATTGAAAATTATTGCGAAATACCCCAATACTCTGGTAGTATTTCGGATAATTTCCTCACCTAGAGATTTCTTAAGAATCACTACTTGTGAGTTCTATAGAATCCCATCATCGGAAGATTCACACTTGCTTCGAAAATTATTATGAATGCACATGATGCAAACAGATAAAAAATGATGCAAATGAATTTTTTTGATTTTTTTGTATAAATATTTCTTTATTTATTTGAAATGAAAATTTTTATTATTGAAAAATTGCACTAAGTATCCCAATACTCTGGTAACGCTTAGTGAACTTCTCTCACCTAGGGATCAGTCAAGAAATCACTACTTGTGAGTTTCATGACATCCCATCATCGGAAATTTACATTAATTAAATTTGAAAATTTCTATTAATCTTTTTTATTTTCTTTTAAAAACTTATTTATTTTTATTTTTAATAAAAATTTAAATTATTGAAAAATCATACTAAATATCCCAATACTCTGGTAACATTTAGTACGACTCTTCTCACCTAGGGATCAGTCAAGAAATCACTACTTGTGAGTTTCATGACATCCCATCATCGAAAGATTTGTTTGCTTAAATTTAAATTTTATTATTGATTTCCTTTTCTTATTTTCTTTTAAAAACTTATTTATTTTTATTTTTATTTTTAATAAAAATTTAAATTATTGAAAAATCATACTAAATATCCCAATACTCTGGTAACATTTAGTACGACTCTTCTCACCTAGGGATCAGTCAAGAAATCACTACTTGTGAGTTTCATGACATCCCATCATCGGACAATTTTTGATTTAATTTAATTTAAATTTTATCACTTACTCAAATTTAAATTTCATTATTTTTAAATACGTTTTCTAATCAATAATAATAATTAATGAAAATGCAAATAAAAGAAAAATTTTCAAAAGAACTTTTATTCTACAACATGCATTAATAATAATAATAATAATAATAATAATATATAATAATAATAATAATAATAATAATAATAATAATAATAATAATAATAATAATAATAATAATAATTTTTTTATTTAATTTAAAATTTTTTTTAAATTTTAATTTTCTAATTAATTAATTTTTTTTAACAAAACAAATAAATACTAAATAAATAAATAAATAGACAAATGAGAAAAGAAAGAAAAATTTACCAAAATGGAGGATTTGGGCTTGGACCCAAAGGAAAATCTGCCAAAAAAAAAATACCGAGCCCAATCTGCCTGTTGAAGTGGGCTGCGAACGGGTCGTGGATCAGGCCGGGTCAAGTCTGGGCGTGCGGGTCGCAAGCTGTTCGTCAGCCGGAGGTGCGGGTCAGGTCGAGTCGGTTCAGGCGAAGCGGGTGGCACGCGGGTCTTCTTACCGGGTCGGGTGCGGGTCCCGGGTCGGATCCTGGATCCACGCGCGGGTCACTTCTCTTCTATAAAAACCTCCCTTTTTTTTTCTTTTTTACTTTTTCCTTCTTTCTCAAAAAAAATTCAGAGCTTCCCAAAGCTCTCGGTCGGGGCGATTTCCGGCAGCCAACAGCCGCCATCCGCCGCCGGCCGTCGTCTCCGGTGGCGAAAAATCAAAAAGGCAACCCTTTTTCAAAAGCTCTCCACTCCCTCTTTCAAGATCCGACCTCCGTTTCATCCAAAAGTCATCCTAGCTCCACAGATCTACCCCAAAACCGAAACCCCTTTTTCTGTTTTTTTCTTTGTTTTTTTTTTCAGATCTGGTACTTGGAGTCTTCGGGCTTCTTGTTGTTGTTGCTTTTGTTGTTATTTTTTTCAGGTTGCGGAATGGGTGGTTTGGGGTCTCGGTTTGGAGGCTTGGGAATGTTGGTTTTCGAGTGGCTGTTGTGTGTGTGTGCTGGGGTTGTGAATGGTCTCGGGTAGGAGTGATGGTGAGGATGATTTTGATTTTCGATGAAGATAGTGGCTGCAGCTAGGTTTTGGTGAGTGAAGACGATGCTTGGTGAGCGGCTAAGGCAGAGGGTTGTTTCGATGATGGTTCGGTTGTCTGTGGATTTTCTGTGTGTTGGGTGGTGATTAACGGTGGGGTTTTGGGTTATGACAGGGTAGAGGTTTCGATCTTTTTTTTTTCGGAAGATTGGGAAGGAGGGTTTTTGGTCTTATGGTGTCAAGCCAAAAGAGAAGAACCCCCAAAATATGGCCGAGGGTTATAGGGACTAGTGGCCAACCTCGGGAGGGAGGCTATGGCAGAGTGGCAGAGGGCTGATTGACAGATTGGACAAAAAAAAACAAAATAAAATAAAAATAATAACAAAAATAAATAAATAAAAAAATAAATAAATAAAAATTTAAAAAATAAAATAAAATAAAATAAAATAAAATAAAATAATAATAATAATAGGTAATAATAATAACAAAAATAATAATGATAATATAAATAATAACAAAACAAACAGTAGAAATAAAAATAAATACAAATATAATAATAATAATAATAACAAAAATAGGACAAAATTAGGTGTCAACACACATGACATGCATTCACTTCACACACATCTCCCTTACCTGGTCTTACGTGGCCTTGCTTCCCGATCGCCTTCCCAATCGCTTTTATCGAGTCCTAATTCCCGGCTGCAAAATCATTTATTAAAACTATTAATTATATTCTTTTCAAATATTTCCAGCACTTTGGCGAGACTTAATAATCTACTAGCTCGCCCAAAAGAGTTCGCCATATGTTAATTGGCTTACACGGGTGAGCTCGGCCAACGTTACTCGTCATATATTAGCTTATTCATGGGAGTTCGCCCACAGTTCAATTCGCCATCATATATTGGCTTTAAATATGGAAGTTCGCCCAGAATTTCAACTCGCCATTCATAGTGGCTTATTCTTTGGAGCTCGCCCAACATGGGAGCTCGCCGCAAAATTCTACTCGCCGTCCTATGTTTGTGAGTCCGCCATTCTCGCCTCTTTGGGCGATCATTGGTCTTCGCCCATCCGGCTATTATTTTGATTATCCATAAAATGTTGGCGATATTGTATCGCCGGTTCATGAAATCCATTGAACTCGCCTCAACCTTTGTGCGAGTACCCCTTGCTCGCCAATTTGGCAAGCTGTTTGCTAATCCCGTTCGCCCATCGTGTTTCTTATATATGCCAACAGGATTCAACTAAAATAAGGCTATATCTATGTTTATTGCATTGTAAAACATAAAAATCTACCATTGAATATCAAGGGAACCATAGAAATATGGAACTCACCTTAACTGAGTTGCACTTCCAGAACAGAGTGCTTTTCTACCTCACTTAGCTTTACTTCTCTTGTTCCTTAGCTCTTCAATACTGGAGAAAAGTTTTGGCTAACTAAAAGATAAAGTTTCATGGCTCATGTATGAGAGAATCAGAAGAACTAATGGTAAGCTTGCAGTGAAAACAGAATGGGAGAGAAGGATTTTGAAGAGGATGAAGTTTGTTAAGTTGGTTTTCCTCGTGGATTCCTTCTTATATACTCATTCAAATTCACTTAGAACCTACCACCTGTTCTTATCCCGTTTTCTTTCATCATTTCATGCATTAAAAACCAAAGAAAACTGCAGCAAAAAGGAACGGTGGTGAAGTCCTTACTGCAATCCGTTTTTGACTAACTTCACTTTGCCATTTATTGCCTAGCCCAATTTGTCAGGAGAAGCAAAGTGGCGTGAAGTCCACTATAGCCCCTTTCCTTGACTTTTCTCTCTTCTTTTTATCACTTCCTCTCCTCGCCACTTCTAACCAACGGTTTTTGACTTTGTTTTATCTCATTTGTTCATTTGTTTCTTCATTTATTCAACACTTCATTTAATGCTTTCACACTTCAACCAATAGGGTTTCTTGTATACATGAACTTCATTTTATTTCGTTTGCATTCTTTTTAACCGAATGCTTTCTATGCATCTCTTAAATACTCAATCCTAATTTATATACACCATATTGTAAATCATAACTTAAAATGAAAAGTGGAAATTCACATTCAATGATTCTTTAATTTCACTAAAAGAATTTATTTCCACTATCTATTATGTACAAATATGGTATATAGTATAATAAAATTCGGGTCTTACATTTGTACGAGTCTTGATTTTTATCATTTTTATTTGGATTTAAAAAGTCAAACCGTCAAATGTTTTTTTTTTCTCTCTAGAAACTCCACCCTCATTTGACACCCTTTTGGTTTATATATACATATATTTTTGCTTTTGAAAAGTCAATTTTTTTTTCTTTCTCATTCCTTTTGCTTTTGGATTCATGCACGATTTTTACATCTTTTATTTCTTTAATTTTTCTTTTGTTTTTAGATTTGGTAGAGCTCACTCACCAAAGTCAAGTTCTTTTAGATTTCTTTTTAAATTTTTTTATTCCATAATTCTGTTTAAATTCACAAATTTTTCTCATCTCCCCATTCCTTTTATTTTTTTTTCCTGTTTCTACTATGAAAGAAAGGAAATAAGCAAGCTTCTTTTAGTTTTTTTTTTCTATTTTACTTGCTTTGCAATTTTTTGTTTTTTCCTTTTTCATTAATTCTAAAAAAAGTAAAACAAAAAAAAATGGAGGGTGCTGTCTATTTTGTATCCTTCCATGCCTTTCTTTGCATTTTTTTGTTTTCTTTAACTTAGTATGTGGTTTTGAAAGCTTAGTGGATATAAGTTCTTACACTGGTATTGAAAGATATGATATTTTTAACATAATTGCATTGAAAGACATAAATATTTGATTTTATTAAACTCGATCCGATGGCAACTCACCGGGTTCATTCTAGTGACTATCAAAATCCTTGCTGAAACTGAATGAACTGATTAATCAGGTTTCCAGGCAAAGGATTCCCAGAAATCCATGGAACCTGCTAACCATTGAAGATTGGCTTTTCATACTGAATTACCCGAGTCTTGGGAAGGTTGTAATCTCAGACATTGACCTCTTTTCCTTATGATTCATCTTTGATGAATTTGATTCATTATATGAAGCATGAGGAAAGCTTGAACTCGAATCATTCCTACCAATTTTTAAAAACTTGGACTCAAACATTCTTTTCCTTTCTAAATCCTCCTTAAGCTTTTCAAACTGCCTACTCGTTGGTATACCAATAGGAAATCCTATACTGTTTGATTCCAATGAAGAGAAACTTTTGCTTGATATAACACTGAGCCTCTCGGAATCCGAGGACAAGTCTGATGGGCTGACATCACTCCATGTGAGACCCGAATTTGTCACGCTATACACCATAATTGTAATTGATTTATAATGGAAAATAAATATTGAATATGGATTTCCACTTTCCATTTTCTTATTTGATTTAAATTTTATGGTGTATGTGAGGTAGAATGAATATCTAAAATTTTAAGAATGGAAATTAATTGTTGGAATTATTGGCTTAATAGCAAACGAAGGAAGATGGACGACACACCAACAATTTTACTACACTTAGTGTATACAGTTGAAATGAATTGCTAGGAAAAGCAATTCAAGCCATGGATAAAATGGTATGTAATAAGCACTAATTAAACATAACATGATGCCTAGAAGCTTATTGGAGGAAGCTTTGAAAATGAGACATGAAGGAAAGTCAATAAAGAGGCTAGAAGTGGACTTCACACCACTTTGCTTCTCCTTGTACCAAACGGTTTAAACACTAATGGTTTAACCGATTTACATGCAATGTGAAACATAATTAGTGGCAAAGAGATCAAAGTCAACATGGGAATTTTTGTTATTGGTTGAAGAATGTAAAAAGAGATGAAGAATAAGTCAATGGGCAGCAAAAAATTGCTGCTACACGCCACTTCTGATTTGGAGAGAAAGTTGGCTGCGTTGGACTAAAGGAGAAGAGAGAAATGTTAAGTTAATATGAGATGTGTTTTAATTAGACAAGGAATAAGACAAAGGTGCAAATAAGTTAAGAAAAGGGCTGGACAAAATCACTGCATGCCGTTATTGTTGACTATAGTTTTCTTCTCAATTTAATGAGAGCAGAAAATGGTTACCGCGCCACAACTTTTGTTACCATTTATCTTAAACAATTAATGAGATAACTGACAAAGGAAATGATGAAGAACCGGGATAGGAAGTTAAGTGACTTTGATAAATAGATTATATATCTTACTAAGTGAAACCAAGGACTCCAACATATTTCCTCTTCATGCCCGACGCTGTTGCTGTTAAATTCTGCTATGTTTCACTCTTATTTCTCTCACGTTTAAGTTGCAAGATCTCACCTTCTTGCTATCAAATCACTTAACACTCCTTTATACATCTTTCCTTCACTCATAAAACCATCCAAGTAAATCAAGGAGAGGAGGACTGACGTGGAGAAACAACCAAACAAATTGTGAGTTGGGTTGGCTCAATCAAACAAGGTAAATAAAGTTTCCAGCCAATATTCATGTATTTAATTCTTGGTTTATAGTGATGATATGCTAAGTAGGAGATGTGTAGGTATATTACTTGGCATGAAAGTGTGTAGCAAGTTAACATGGCTAAATTTCTTACTTGATAGGGACGTTAATGGCTGAACATAAGCTGCTGTGTTATGCATATGTAAAGTGAATAGATGAAACACGATAGGCAAACATGATTATCCAACTGTTCGCCAAATCGGTGAGCAAAGAAATTAGGATACTCGCCCAAAGGATGAGGCGAGCTTAATGAAATGTATGAATTGGCGATATACATGTTCGCCAACATTTTGGATAGTCAGGATGATCGCCCGAATGGGCGAGGGCTTATGATCGCCTGAAAGTATGGACTTGATGATCGCCAAAAGGGCGAGAATGGCGACTATTGTGATCGCTCATGTGGAATGTTAGTGATTGCCAATGAGGCGAGTAGGAAATAAAGAACTCGCCAAGTTGAAAGTACTTGTCCAAGTGGGCGAGGTTGCCCAACACTAGTTTAATTCACAGGCGAACCCAGCTCTGAATAGAAAGCCATGTATGGCGAACTCACATGCATAAGCAATGGTGAGTTGAATTGTGGGCGAACTCCCACATTTAAGCTAATATAGGCATGGCGAGTTGCTTGTTGGGTGAGCTCCCACGAATAAGCCAATATGAGAATAGCGAGAATGTTGGGCGAGCTCCCACGTGTAAGCCATGTAATAAATGGCGAACTCTTTTGGGCGAGCCAGTTGATTATTAAGTCTCGCCAAAGTGCTAGAAATATTTGAAAAGAAGATATTAATAGTATTAATAAATTATTTTGCAGCCAGAAATTAAGGACTCGATAAAAGCGATCGGGAAGACGATTGGGAAGCAAGGCTTCGTAAGACAAGGTAAGGGAGTTGTATGTGAAGTACAATGCATGTCCTGTGGAGTAAAAATACTATGAAAATATTGAGAAATTGTTTTGGTTTATGACATGCATTTTTATGATAAATCGTTTTGATTTGGCGAACTGGTAAAAGGGCGGGTGAGCCAAAATGGACGAACCCTTTTATGTTGTTTTGGGGCGAATGACCCCTGTTTTAATAAAATGCGGGCGAGCCAAAGTGGGTGAACTCTTTTTATGATGTTTTGGGGCGAGCGACCCTGTTTTAATAAAAAAATCCGGGCGAGCCAAAAATAGGCGATCCCTTTTTTGTGACAATGGGTGAACTGGCCATGGAAAAGTCATAGTGGGCGAACTGGCCATGGGCAAGCTAGAAGGGGCGAGTTGACCATGGGCGAGTTGGCTATGGGCGAGTTGACCATGGGCTGGCCACTATGGGCGAGCCAGTTTAAATTGTTTTTAAAAGCTAATGTTGGCGGGCGAACACTAGTTCACCGCTATGGGCGAGTTGGCTGTGGGCGAGTTGACCATGGGCGAGCTGCTATGGGCGAGTTGACCATGGGCGAGCTGAATTATTTGGTATTTTTCTCACACGAAATGTGGGCTATTTTTATTATGTTTATAAACAAAAAATATAAAAGCTTTTTGGAAATCAAATCATTTTGAGAAAATGATAATATGGGTGAAATAATTCCATAAAGGTTTTTCATGAGATATAAAGTGATTTTTGAGACTTTAAGCCCTGAGTTCATGCATTACTATTCACGTAATTGAGTGACTCGCCTGGGGCGATAGCTCGGGTCGATAGACCAACGGGCGCATCCCAGGGCGTCACAAGGCTGATTGACCCTCCAAGTTATCAGAGGTCTCGAGGTCACCTGGCAAGTGGACCCGAGGACCACCTATAGATTATGGCCATAGATCTAGTCGAGATAGTCGTGAGGGGCGATGGCCTACGGGTGCACCCCAAAAGCAGACGACTTGTGTCCCTGGGGGAACAATGAGAGCATGATTTATTTGTTGCCTAGTCTCTGTAGACACCCAATTTTGTCCGAACAATTTTTATTTATTTATTTATTTATTTATTTTATTAAAAAAATAAAAAAATCAAAAAAAATAAAAAATGATAAAAATAAACAAGTCAATTTTGGTCAAATCTTAAGTTGGAACCCCATGCATCCCATGCAAAGTCTAAAATTAAAAATTTCAAATTTGAAAATCTCATGTGAAGCACATGCAAAATTCACACCTTCAAGAGTTGACTAAAGTTGGTATTATTGCCAAAAATAAAAGAAATTTGTTGCTTAAAAAGAAAAAAAATTAATCAGCCATTAAATCAATGAATAAATCAACAAAAGGAAGGAAATTGGTTGAAATTAAATCTGAAAATTCATTGCCAAAAAAATAATAAAAAGGAAATAAATTAAAAAAAAAGGAGAAAGTCAAACAAAATAAGTGAAAAATCCCATAATCATGGGATCAACTATAAATTTTTTTATTTCTTTCCATGAAATTTTGACAAGTATAAAAGGAGGAAAAAGAGCTAGAGAAGAAGAAACCTAGAAAGGAACCCTAAGAAAACCCTAAGAAAAAACCCTAAGAAAACCCTAAAGAAACCGAGAAAAAGAAGGTGGTGACGGCTTTCTTTTTTCCACGGGGAAAACCACTTCCAGGGGTTCATCACCATCTTCAACTCAGCCTTGCATTACTGCATCGATCCTCTACACGTTACTCCCCATCATCACGCTGTTCTACCTTTTGCTGTAAGTTGGCCTTGTATTGCACTGCACCTTGCCCTTTGTTGCTGCTCCCTTTGCTGCCATTGCTGCTACCCTGCATTCCTTCATTCGTTGCAGACAGTACAATACTGCACCATCACTACTCTTGCTGCCTCTGAACACAGCCAACCCCTCTGCCATCGTCTTTTTGGCCTCGCAGACCACTGCTGCTGTTCCTTCTTTCCTGCTCCGTTTAATTATCGCCACACATAGTCACCATACACCTAAGCTGCTTCTTCTTCAACCCGAGCTCATCTATTTCAGATTTAAAGCATACGACACTGTTGTTGATCATTTTCGTTGCTATACAGCCTTGCCAAACCGCACCACCAATCTGTCATCATGTTGTTGCATCATACAAGAAGTCTCGTCCCAAATAGCCCCTGCACCTTACCATTATTTTGCCTGCACCACATCTTCAAACCTGCTCTTTTCCTGTCGCACCAATGTTGAACAACTTGCACCACTAATTACCCTGTTTTAGTCCCTGTAGCAGTTACGGTCCAGCACTACATCCTCACTGCTGTCCACTGCATCAAGCCTTGCTGTTCTGTTATTATTATTATCATTATTTTTTGTGTTTTGCCCACTACAACGTGAAGAGGAAGCACACACGAGCCGGATCACGAAGGGGGGGCTACTCTTTTCATCACTTTCAACCCCCCTAAGCCACTGCCTTTTTCCTTGTAGCACTTTCCTGTGGCTTCTCCAATCCAGGGAAAACCATCTTTGTCCCAGGAATATACCTTTTAGGATTAAGCAAGTAGGCATAAGTTGCGTTCTCTCCCCAACTCACGACCATGTTTTGTTTGCAGTAGAATAGGAGTATCCTGTAATAGTCCCGGATTGCCTCCCGAAAAGCCCATTCAAATTTGGCCTTTGCTTGTGACCGGCACCTTTATCAACAGTGTGGCACTGGAAACACTTCGTCTTGCATATCTTTTCCTCAGCTTTCACATCTCCCAACGGTGCTTGCTCGAGTGAGGCCATTCAGTTTGATTTCGGCTAGTCTTCAATGGTTGGATTTTTCAAGGTTCGAAGGACGGTGCAGCTTTGTTGAGGCTTTTGCGTAATATTATAATAACAGGTTTGCATACTCAGGTTCACGTTTCATTCAATTGAATTGATAGTCATGTGTTTATTATGTTTGCACGTGTAAATGCCTTTTATGAGCCTATGCATGTGTAGTTAATTTATTTGTTTAATTGGATTAACAGCCATGTGTTTACATGATTAGACGTATGTAACATGCATTTATGATCTTATGCATTTGTAATGAGCTTTTATTTTGTTTATCTTGATTGATTAGGAGTCTATACGTTTGTGGTCATGTTTATAATATATCTTAATGTTATTTATGGGTTTATTCAGTTATATGAGTCTAGTTATGCTTTAAAAACAGTAAGTTTGCACAAATATATGTCATGAAACAAATACATAAAAAGGCAAATATTCTAACATAAATCAAAAATTAAAATTTGTTTTGACGATTAAACAACAACTATAAATTTTAAATAAAAAGATGAGTTTATCCGACGACGGAATTCTAAAGGGACTGCGCTTGAGTAGTACTTTTAGATGTCTTGAGGTGAGGAGAGTTCTTTTAAGTCTTGCCAGCTTGATGGAAGATTTAAAGAACATTTCCAAGATTTAATAAATTAAAAAATAAAAATTAACTTAGATAAAAAATAGTAAATTAAAATTAAGTTTATCATAATAAAGAATAAAGATCAAATTAATAAATTAGAATTAAAATTAGAAAAGAATTAAAATAAATAGAAATTAAATTAAATAAAATATTTTAACAAATGTGAATTATTCCGAGGATGGAATTTAAAGGGAATTGCGCTTGAGTAATTTTTTTAAAAATTCCTAAGGTGAGAAAGTTTCTTTAAGATCTTACCAGCTTGATGGAAGGTCTTTAAGAAAATCTTCAATATCAAATAATTCATGTTTATTTAAAGATATAAAAATACATGAAATAATAATTTATATAAGACAATAATAATAATAGAATAGGATAAGATAAAATGATAAATAAAAATTGGATAGGAGTCAAAAGAGGGTTTGCATAAGATATTTAAACAATCCGACGATGGAGCCTCTTCAAGAAAGGCGATTGGTCCTACTTGAATACTCTTGAGGTGAGAAAATTTTTTAAGTTGTCTAACTAGCTTGATGGAGGAGACTTAAAAGATTCTTCAATATTTAATTATATCGAAATTAAAGTAAAAGGCAAAATTAAGATAACCTTAGATTATTTGGTACCATTTTAGGATGGGCGTTGTGAGGGTGCTAATCCTTCCTCACACGTAACCGTACTCCCGAACCCTAAATTTGAGATGTAGACCAGTCCTTATCCATAGTTTGAATAGGTGACCAATCACACCTAGTAGAATGGTTGGTGGCGACTCCATAGTTTTGTGTCTAGCTATTAGGTTTTCTCCAAAACTTAATACGTTATGACAGTCTCAACTTACTGATTCTGTTTATTAAGAGGATTTACTGAATCCTGTTTATTGTTTACTATATTGTAAACTGGATAGCCAGTGAATTTGAATGGTGTTTTGAGAGTACTGTTTACTATATCCACTGTTTTCCTACTTGGTATGATTTTAGGAAAAATAAATACTTTGTGGCATATTGTTTTGCTTTATAAAAAGCAGCATATGTCTCCTTTACTGAGCGCGTGTTTCGCTCACCCCTTGTTTTAACTCTACATATAAAAAGACACGAAGTTAGAGGATTATATCCCAAATGGATATAGCTAAATATAAAGCGCTGAGGCAACTGATGTTAATATGGTAGGTACAGCCACTTCTCTTTTACATTTCCGACATATGTCTACAATACTATTTTATTGAAATAAAGACAATGAGGGATGTCAGATGTAAATAAATATGAAAAAAATTTCATATTCCGTATTTGTTAAATAAATGTTTATCATTTATTACTATCATTATAAAATGTGGTAACGGGTCGTTACACTCCATCGATTCTTTATTACAACATCAGAAACAATCATCTTACGCTTGAATTTATGCAGGAGTGTTTGATCATCTTCACGCTTTTGAATTTATGAAAATAGGTATCTTTTCATAGAAGGAAGGTTGGTCCCAATGGGGTCTTCGTTTTGTTTTTATTTTCATGATGAACTGTAAAAATTCTGATAAGAACAAAAGGAAATTCAATCATTCATTAGAAAATATAGCAAAGACTGTAATCCATGTATTTTCTTGTCTTGAAAGACTATGAAAATTAATGACTAGCACTCCAACAGTAACAATTTCACATAATATTAAACAGTAGAAATTACTTGGATATAATTTCCATTTTCAGATTCAGAGTGATTTGGAGCATACAAGTTTACAACTACAATTTACAAAATTCCTAGCTTTGTACTTGCATTTTCTGCCCCATTAGACCCATATGGCCATCCTGCAGAACCTAGTCAATTCACATTCTCAATCCATCTAAACACTACTATTATACTTTAGTTTTGGAGCACATGAAAATATTGAGACTCGATCTGAGAATTGATACTCGAACTTCATCTCACTCTTACCACTTGAGAAGTCGAAGTGACAAACAATTGCATATAGCAGTAGACATTTGCGATCAATTGCGATTTTGTAAGTAGGAATGGGATATACTTCTTGATAGTTCTGGATTCAAAGAGGGGATTAATCTCATGATCTCATTTTGCAGTTGCATTGGCATAAAAGCTCCATGGAAGCCGTATGGAACTCTGAATGGCAGTGTAATTCTGGCTACAGGCTCACTGGAGAAGTTCTTTGCATCAATGATAAGAACCTTCATACAATGAAAAGAGATATAGCCAGCAGTTCTCAAATGGATATATATAGCTAGCAGCTTAGAATCAACTTACCTGAGATATGTTAGAATCTTCATTGTGAACAAAAGTGATAACCCAACCTTCATCTTCTTCAGCACCTCCTTCTTTAGGGACAAAGGCAGCTCCAGTGCCAAAAGTGTTCTCTTCAAACATGTGATATTCCATCTTTATAAACCCTTCTTCTTGCTTCTCGTTCTAGTTTCATATTGTTTCAAAACAGAAGAGTCAGAATATTAATTCATCAACTAATAAATAATGGAAAAAACCTAGTCAAATACCACTGAAAATCTAGTGTTCCGCTCTTCAAAGTACAGCTTGGCAAGGCCTCCATATTTTGCCAGGCCTGAAAAATAAACCAGATCAAAGGGTATCAATTATCATATAATCTCAGTAGTAATCATTATAACATAGAATAGTTGTGCAGAATTCCAATGGCTACCTGCAGCAGAACTTGCAATGCAATCACGTATTTGGCAAAAGCCATACTTGTTTTTGACACCAATAAAAGCTCCATTAATCATTGGAAAATCCATGGGAAATTCAGTCCCCGCCAGATTCCTCTCCTTTACATCACTAGTTCGCATGTTCATTCGCCACTCATAAGGACGAGGAAATATTAATTGATCCTCTGACACGGCATCAATACTTCCTTCTGCAGATTTTACAGGCCTGAACTTTTCTGAAAACCAATTGAATTTATCCTTTCCCAGATCAGGCCCTGGTATTACTGAGTTAAGAGCTCTACAGCCCCACAGCACAACCTGTTCGAAGTATCAAGATCATTTTGAATGAAGATTGAATTAAAAAAAGTTAAAATATGCAATAATTCCAGCCATAAGTTACCTCATCACCATCCTCAAAACAATTGAAAAGATGAAATGTGCAATTCGGTTTCACCTTAAACCACTGAATTGAATCTGCATCACCATAGCGAGGCATTATGCCAATCCTTGCATCACCTTCTTTTTCGTATTTTGCTAATCTACATGTCAAGATTGCAGAAATTTAAAAGAAAAATATTTTTAATCTAAGAAAAGGAAATTCCATTAACACATTAGACTCACTGGCCACCGCGAACAAGTCTGTTCAAGTCTATCAATAGAGGGTGGTCTATAAACACATTGTACCTTGCAAATGGAAAATCCATGTAAAATTTAATAAGTTTCAGCAGGAAACTTTAAACTACAAGGAAAACTATATACTACTAAGTTTACCTCTGTGTAACTCCAATTTCATGGCTTAGGCAGCAACTGTTGAGTTTCAGATCCGCTCTATGAAGCAATTTCTTTCCATCGGCTAAAGAGAAATGAATACAAACATTAGAACGTAGCCAGGCCTTGAAGGATGATAATTCAACAAAAGAAGAATATACCAGAAATTACTCCCACTTCAACAAAAGGCTTTGTTGGATTAATCCCCATGATAACTAGCTCTCCTGCGCCTGGAGCTTTCTGCTGCATAAGAATTGATCAATCCACTGTAAAGTCGATTCTGAAAAACAGTTTTTGTATGTTCGGCAAGTGCAGAACCTTTGGATGAGAGGAAAATGGCCTGTTCCAAGCTCCGTTGACATCCCAATCATGCAAAGTTTCTAGTGTAATTATGTTGATCTCTTGAGGTATGTAGTTTTCCGCAACTGAGTACATCTTCCCAGCATGCTCAAAAACGTTGGTATTGCTCATTTGTTTGTTTACTTGACCAAATCTCAACTGAGGAAATGTAAATTAATCAAACACTTAAAAGCCAAATTTTGAGAAACAGTATTGTTTTTGAGTCTTAAGGTACAGGAGATGCAGTTTTCAGAAAGACGTATCTGATCCGAACATACAATCTAGCTTTTTTCCGTTACATATAGGGCAAAAACAGAATCTTGCGGTGTTACGAAATCTACTAGTTTTAGACTAGTCAGAAAACTCCGAGGTTTCTAGTTAAATACTAAAAATTCCCACTACCATTTGAAAGTGGGCTTATTTTAATTTAGGATGAGGGTGATTGATTTGAAAGAACAAAGTCAGATAAGCCAATCCCACCGAATTAAGCAAAAATGCAGACAAAACAGCCGGCGAATCCCCTTCTAAGGCAGGAAGGAAAGAAGGCTTATCCCGTTGTTTTTCTAGCTTAAATGTTTCTGTTTCAACGTATCTGTTATTATAAACAACAGTCCAGCTTCCACTGAGACCCTTGCTTAAGTATAAAGCATGCAGCATTCCTTCTCCCTCTACCCAAATGTGATTTGACTTCCCAAACATGGAATTTGTTGACGTTAGCGCTCCAAAAATGGGGTTTGGTCCTGCAATAATCACCATAACAAAAACCTTGTCAGCCATAGTTTACCACAAGCAGGTAGTGTAAACAGAAACATCTCGAGGTTCCCTTTGATAACCCCTTTATTACATCATATAGATAGCATCAGCTAATAAGATATGCTCTAATTGACAATCACCAACGTTTCAAGTTCATGTTCTCTCTCTGGTCGATCAAGCTATGTATAACACCCAAAACATGAACAGAAAATTAATGGATAATCCAACTTGTCCACATCATGGCTGCAGGCATCGCGTGCCAGACCAACATAGCCCACAGTCAATGTTTTTAGTTGGTGTCCTGTGAGAAGTCTCTCCAGGAGATACGATGCCACATATAAAACATAGTTGGTTCTCCTATATTTCGTCCTAACCAATGCCTTGGCTTATACTCAATCTTGTTTTACTCGAATCCAAGGCATGGATAACAAACATCTTCAATCAAGCAATATTTTAATAAGACAGTGATTATATCGATGACTACTGTTTCATTTATAAAAAATAACAAACCGTTTCTTATGTAAACACCCTCTGGAAAATCATCTGGTATTTCGCCTTGGATGGTGGTGACTTGAACCGCTTCTCTCAGCTCATTTACTGGAGCAAAATTACTCTGCAATAAGCTCTAGAAAATCTTAGTACTAATTTAGAGATAAATATGCATACCACTAGCTTACATGGCAAAGGGCTAGCTATATATACCTGAGATGGGAGCAGTGGCTGATCAACAAACTCAAACACAGAATCAACAAATGCATCCAACAACTTGACAGAAGCGTTCTTGAAGGCATTGGAGAAATCAACATCTATTCGCAACGGAAGTTGCCGTGCTTCCCTTAAAAATGGCTGTCGGATAGAGACATATATATCAACAAAATTGTCATCAGAACAGCTTCATCTATTGAATACATTCTATTTCAAAGAATGGTCGTGAAGTCTGATAGGAAAAGCAATACTAGATGGCAAGCATGAAGTTAGCCAGAATACAAACGATTAATCAAGGATCAGTTTCCCTGGAAAAAAATCTCTATGAACTATGAACAGCATGGTTTCTACTACCTTGAAAGCAGAGGAGAGTGTGGCCTTGAAATGATCAAAGTTGGTTGAGATGGAAGGCTTTTGAACAGAGCAATGCACACGAAGCAGCAAACGAGAAGATGCCATCTGATCTCTTCGATCTCTCTTCCAATTATCTTAACTTTAGGAGCTTCTTAACTTCTTACATATAGATGTTTGCACATTTGAAAGGATATTTATTTATTTATTTATTTTGCAATATATATGTGCACTTAGTATTGTTTAATTTGTCGTACGGATTAATTAAGTATTTGTCCAAGATAATACCTCTCTAATCACACCTTTGAAAGGACTGGCTAGAATTTAACTACTATTTTGGCTTTATCTTTAGTTTCTGTTTATTTTAATTGAGCTTTAATATTAATAAGTGTATGCCTCTCTGCTGCCTTATTTGTTATTAGAATTCTTTTTTTAAGATTAATAGATTATATTAGTCATTTTTTTGAGAAACACAAGTCTATCAATAAGAGGGTGGTCTGGATGGGCAAACTCATCTTTGGCTGTATTAAGAAAGCACAAGTGATTTGGAATATGCCTTTGTTGTTTTGAGTGATTTCTATATATACAGAAAGAGTCATGTACCAACAATATATGTAATATTACAAAAAAAATTCTTTCAAATTATACATTATATGACATTTTCAATTTCATAATTTTTTTTATTCATAAATTTCATAGTTTTTACATTAGATTATAAAATATAATAAAGGCAGTCCACTGCTATTATAAAGCCTCCTTAGCTGCTAACCATTGAAGTTCGGTTTTTCATACTGAATTACCTGAGCTTTGGGAAGATTGTAATCTCAGACACTGATCTCTTTGCCTTATGATTCATCTTTGATGAATTTGATTCATTATATGAAGCAGAAGGAAAGCTTGAACTTGAATCAGTCCTATCAAATTTACTAAACTTGGACTCAAACATTCTCTTCCTCTCTAAATCCCTTACTCGTTGATAAACCAACAGGAAATCCTATACTGTTTGATTCCAATGAAGAGAAACTTTTGCTTGATATAACACTGAGCATCTCGGAATTCAAGGACAAGTCTGACGGGCTGACATCACTCCATCGATTCTTCATTACAACAACAGAAACAATCATCTTATGCTTGAATTCATGCAAGAGTTTTTGATCATCTTCACTACTACCTTCACCCTCTTGAATAAGTGACTGTTGATGCTAACGACTGGCATTGCTGTGGAAGCTGCTTCCTATGTTAAACCTTGGTGACCCTTGAACTTGATCATCTTGCTCCCTTTCAACAACGAGCTCAAGATTTGGATCTTCAGTCAGATTTGAAGGGTTCCGAGATGCCCCCAAGCTGTTATTTTGATGAGTGGAAAAAATTAAGTCTCTAGAATCGAGCTTATACCTGCAAATAGGGCAGGTAGAATGTGTTTCCAGCCACTGGTCGATGCAGTTCATGTGAAATGCATGCCTGCACTTCGGCAAAAGTCGAAGAACATCTGAATCCTCAAATTTCGATATGCAAATTTGTAACATTCCGTTACCACATTTTTCACGTATTTCTTTACCATCTTACCGATTGGGCTGTCTGCGATGCCAATAACGTTCTACAATGATAGTGATAAATAATAACATTTATTTATCAAATACGGAATATGAAATTCTTTTCATAATTCCTTACATCTGACATCCTCTATTATCTTTATTTAAATAAAGTAGTACTGTATACTGTAACAGTCCGTTACCACATTTTTCACGTATTTCCATACAATTTTACCGGTTGGGCTGTCTGTGATGCCAATAACATCCTACAATAATAGTGATAAATAATAACATTTATGTATCAAATACGGAATATGAAATTTTTTTCGTTATTCCTTACATCTGACATCCCCTATTGTCTTTATTTCAATAAAGTAGTACTGTATACTTATGTCTGGAATGTAAAAGAGAAGTAACTGTACCTGTCATATTTGACATAAGTTGCCCCCGCGCTTTATATGTAGCTATCCATATGGGAGCTAATTCTCTCAAACTCCGTGTCTTTTATCTGTGGAGTTAAAACAAAGGGGTGAGCGATTCATACACTCAGTAAAGGAAACATATGCTGCTTTATAAAACCAAAACTATATACCACAAAGTATTTGTTTTTCCTAACATCATACCAAGTAGGAAAACAGTGGATATAGTAAACAGTACTCTCAAAACATCATTCAAATCACTGGCTAATCATTTTACTTTAAAATGTAGTAAACAGTAAATAGGATTTAACAAATCCTCTTAGTAAACAGAAATCAACAAGTTGAGACTCGGCATCACCCTATAAATAATTCATGCTATCATCGTTCCCCCTCCCCCTTGCGAGAACGGAATAATCATCCCAAAAAGGGATACAATAGATCTATGGCCACAATCTCTAGGTGGTTCTCGGGTCCACTTGCCAAGTGACATCGAGACCGCTGATGACTTGGCGGGTCCATCAGTCCTGTGACGCCCTGAGGTGCATCGTTGGTCCATCGACCGAGCCACCGCCCCAGGTGGGTCACGTAGTAAAAATGCATGAACCCAGGGCCTCAAGTCTCAAAAATCACTTTTATATCTCATGAAAACCTTTATGGAATTATCTCACCCATATTATCATTTTCTCAAAATGATTTGATTTCCAAAAAGGTTTAGGCTTTCTGTTTACAAAACACCTTGAAAACCTTCCAAAATCTCAATATTTAAATTCTGCTCGCCCATGGTCCGCTCGCCCAACACGGCTCGCCCATGGCAGCTTGCCCAGTGCGGAGAACTTGTGTTCGCCCGCCCAACTTTGCTTTTAAACTCAGAAAGCAAAACTGGCGCGCCCTTAGTGGCTCGCCCATTAGTCAATTCGCCCAAAAAGGGTTTATATTTTCTATTTTCAAAGTATTAAAAATAATTTATTTTTTGTTGAGAAAATATTCATAAACCAGTTCGCCAAGTACGGCTCGCCAAGTACGGTGAACTTGTGTTCGCCTGCCAACCCTTGGCGATTTAAAACAAACTAACCTGGCTCGCCCATTTCGGCTCGCCCATAGCTTTCTTAACAAATGAGGTCGCCCGCCCCAAATGCATTATAAGAGGGTCATTCGCCCAAGGTATAGAAAAAGGGTTCGCCATCCATTGGCTCTCCCGGAATTTGATAAATCAGGGGTCATTCGCCCCATTTCACAAAATAAGGGTTCGTTCGCCCAAATGATAAAAAGTTTGGCTCGCTCGCCAATACCAGTTCGCCCAACATTAAAACACAAGGGCGGGCTCGCCCGCCCTGTACTAGTTTGCCCAATCAAAATATAAGGGTCGGCCTTTAGCTCGCCCAAATCAAAACAATTATCAAAATAATGCATGTCATAAAACAAAACAATTTCTCAATAATTTCTATGAAATTTACTCTACAGGACATGCATTCACTTCACACACATCTCAATTACCTAGTTCAACGAAGCCTTGCTCCTTCTCGCCATCCAAATCGCATTCACCGAGCTCAAAATTCTAGACTGCAAAATAATTTATAAATTCTATTAATATTTCTTTTTCAACTGTTTCCAACACTTTTGGCGAGACTTAATATTTGACTAGTTCGCCCACAAGCATTCTTACTAGCTCGCCCAAACGAGCTCGCCATTCAGTAATGGCTTACAAGTGGTAGGTCGCCCGCCACTCAACTTGCTAGTTTAGCATACATAAGTGAGCTCGCCAACAATTCTTTTTGCCAAGTTGGCTAACAGAAGGAGCTCGCTTATGACCTAGCTAACTTGTGGCGACCTCGCCACTTACCACTCCACGTGATTTAGTTCACCCTTAATTGTTAGCTCGCCTACCATGTCTCTCAAGTCAGAAATGGGCTCGCCCGTGAATTAAACTAACCTTGGGTGACCTCATTCTCTTGGACTTGGCAAGTTCATATTGCCTACTCGCCACATTGGCGATCACCATAGTCGCACTTTTCATCACTCTTACACCATTTCCATTACTTTCCTTGTTTATTCTCAATTATTTTCCAGACGATACCTTGTTCTAGTTTCTGGTATATTCTATCAAGGCTGTTTCTATGTTCATTACTTTGTAAAACATCAAACGATATCATCAAATACCAAAATAACCATATAATATGAAAACTCACCTTAATCAACTGCACTTCCAAAATAGAATACTTCCTGTCTCCTGTTAGCCTCACTTTGCTTATTCCTTTAGCTCATCAACGATGGAGGAATGGTTTTGCAAGCAGGTTTATGTGTTTAGCCAACTTAAGGTCGGAGTTTAGTAGATCAAACATGGTAGAGAAATGGAAGGAACTGAACATGAACTTGCAGCAACAAGGAATCGTTTTCCATTCAATCTTCATATATATATATATAGCCATGCTTTACCAATCAACATCTACCACCTGTCCCTTATCTTGTTTCTTTCATCATTTCACGTCTTTCATTCCTTTAATGCATGAAGAAAAACTGCAACACAAGTGGCGTGAAAGTCCTCCTTCCACAGGCCTTTTTCTCTGCTATTGACTTTGTTTTTGTTCCTCAACCAATAAGGATAAGTTCCTTACTGACTTCAACATCTTCTCCATTAATTCTCTTCAACCGTATGACTTATAAGTCAATTTTGGCTGCCAATTGGTTTAAATCTATTTTCATTTTGTCCATGCTGATTCCAGTCTGCCTCCTTATCTTGAGACATCAGCTCACCAATCTAAATTTCAGTTAGCCAACCATTCATCTCGCCAGTTATCCATAGGCTCGCCTATGTTTGCACCTGGGTACCTCCTTGTCTTGATGCCAACTTAATATTTGGCAGTTATAGGATTATTTCCTTTTTCTTGGCGATCACAACCATAGTTACCTTGCTGGCGATTATAGTGTATTGTTCTACTCGCCAATTGCTATGATTCCCCACAAATTGGCAATTTTTATTTAGCATTTTAATATACTCAATCCATCTAGGCGATAAGAAGCCCTCGCCCGAATCACCATAACTTGGCGAACTCTACATTTGCCCTCGCCATCTTCCATTGGCGATCTGCTCGCCCATTGGCGAACATCCTACCTTGCTCGCCCATTGGCGAGCTCTTCCATTAGTACTCGCCATCATCAACTCGCCGTCATGCATTGGCGATTATCATCTTGCTCGCCCATTGGTGAGCTGTCCACTGTAGTACTCGCCAATCGAGTGTTTCATCGAAATTGCTTCTTTCACAACTTAAGTTAAGGAACTTTTCATCCAAGTGGAAATCAATATTCATTATTTATTTAATTTCTATTATTAATTTGTGAAATTAGACTCTACAGTAGTGTAGAATCAGGTCTTACATATACATATGTCTGGAGTGTAAAAGAGAAGTGACTATACCTGTCATATTTGACATAAGTTGCCCCCGCGCTTGATATGTAGCTATCCATATGGGAGCTAATTCTTTCAACTTCGTGTCTTTTATCTGTGGAGTCAAAGAAAGGGGTGAGCGATTCATACACTCAGTAAAAGAGACATATGCTGTTTTATGAAACCAAAACCATATTTCACAATTTATTTGTTTTTCACAGATCACTTCAAATAGGAAAACAGTGGTTATATCAACCAGTATTCTCAATGCGTCATTCAAATCACTGGCTAATCGGTTTACTTTAAAATGTAGTAAACAGTAAATAGGATTTTAACAAATCCTTTCAGTAAACAGAAATCAACAAGTTGAGACTAGGCATCACCCTACGAGTAAATCATGCTATCATCGTTCCCCCTCCCCCTTGCGAGAACGGAATCTACCGCTATTGGGGTGCACCCGTAGGCCATCGCCCCTCACGGCTATCTCTGCTAGATCTATGGCCATAATCTATAGGTGGTCCTCGGGTCCACTTGCCAAGTGACCTCGAGACCGCTGATGACTTGGCGGGTCCATCAGCCCTGTGACGCCCTGAGGTGCACTCTTTGGTCCATCGATCGAGCCACCGCCCTAGGTGGGTCACGCAACTACATGAATAATAATACATGAACTCAGGGCCTAAAGTCTCAAAAATCACTGTTATATCTCATGAAAACCTTTATGGAATTATCTCACCTATATTATCATTTTCTCAAAATTATTTGATTTCCAAAAAGGTTTAGGCTTTATGTTTACAAAACACCTTGAAAACATTCCAAAATCTCAACATTTAAAATCTGCTCGCCCAACATGGCTCGCCCATGGCAGCTCGCCCAGTGTAGAGAACTTGTTTTCGCCCGCCCAACTTTGCTTTTAAAATCAGAAAGCAAAACTGGCTCGCCCTTAATGGCTCGCCCATTAGTCAATTCGCCCAAAAGGGTTTATATTTTCTATTTTCAAAGATATTAAAATGGCTCATTTTTCCTTAAGAAAATACCGTCGAAATCTATTCGCCATGGTCAGCTCGCCCAGCATGGCTCGCCCATGGTCACTCGAAAGTGGGGTGAACAAGTGTTCGCCCGCCACTCTCTATATTTAAAACAAAACACTGGCTCGCCCATTTCGGCTCGCCCATAGCTTTCTTAACAAAAGGAGTCGCCCGCCCCTAAAAATTTTAAAAGGGTTTGGCTCGCCCGCCAATACCTGTTCGCCCAACATAAAAACACAAGGGCTCGCCCGCCCTGTACCAGTTCGCCCAATCATAATATAAGGGTCGGCCTTTAGCTCGCCTAAATCAAAACAATTATCAAAACAATGCATGTCATAAAACAAAACAATTTTTTAATATTTTCATTATATTTCTACTCCACAGGACATGCATTTTACTTCACACACATCTCCCTTACCTGGTTCAACGAAGTCTTGCTTCCTTCTCGCCTTCCACATCGCATTCACCGAATTCATAATTCCCGGCTGCAAATAATTTATAAATTCTATTAATAATTCCATTTTATATCACTTGGCGAGATTGAGATATATCAAATGACTACTCACCCACCAGAGCTCTAACTAGCTCAACCGAGCTCGCCATTCAATAAATGGTTTACACGTGGGACCTCGCCCGCCATTACTCGCCATATGTTTGTGAGCTCGCCCAACATTCAACTCGCCAGGCCTATATTGGCTTAAATGTGGGAGTTCGCCCACAATTCTACTCGCCCAATGCTTTATGCATGTGAGTTCGCCATACCGCTTCTATTTCAAAAATGGGCTCGCCCATGAATTAAACTAATGTTGGGCGACCTCGCCCATTTGAACAACAACTTTGGCGAGTTCTTTATTTCATACTCGCCACATTAGCGATTACTAACACTCAATCATGGGCGATCACCATAGTCGCCATTCTCATCACTTTTACACCATTTCCATTACTTTCCTTTTTCATTCTCTATTATTTTTCCATCACTCTACTACCATTTCAACCCAGTTTCATTTTATTCTTCATCTACATTCAAGATATGAATTGATTCTATTTCTATGATCTAACAAGGATAAATCAAAAGAAATACTATAATCATGCTTCTCATACTTGAAATCATAGAAATATTATTCAATCTCAAGAAACAATTAAATCTCACCTTAATCAACTGCACTTCCAAAATAGAATACTTTCTGTCTCACGTTGGCCTCTTTTGCTTATTCCTTCAGCTCATCAAACGATAGAGGAAGGTTTTGCAGGCAGGTTTATTTGTTTAGCCAACTGAAGAGTAAAGCTCAATAAATCAAGCATGGCAGAATTGGAAGGAAAAACATAACTTGCAGTTGCATAGTTTTCGGGAGGAAGATGAAGTTTGCTAAGCCGGTCCTCCCTCAATTGTTTCTCCTTATATAGCCATGCTATCCAATCAGAACCCCTCACTTG
This sequence comes from Heritiera littoralis, assembly GCA_031772115.1. NCBI lineage: Eukaryota > Viridiplantae > Streptophyta > Magnoliopsida > Malvales > Malvaceae > Heritiera > Heritiera littoralis. Next base: position 2,784,210 of record JAPDPK010000003.1, read on the forward strand.
GCCTTATCCCATCTTCTTTCATTAATTTCACGTCTTTCATGCATTTAATGCATGAAGAAAAACTGAAGCTTAAGCTGGCATGAAAGTCTCCCTTCCACACGCCTTTTTCTGCTTCTATTGACTTTGTTTTATTTCTCAACCAATAAGGATAAGTTCCTTACTGATTTTAACATCTTCTCCATTAATTGTTCAACCGTATGACTTACAAAGTCAATTTTAGCTGCCAAATGGTTTGAATCTATTTTCATTTTGTCCACAAGTGTCATTCCAGTTCGCCCCTTCAACTGGAGACCCCAGCTCGCCAACCATTTCAATTTCAGTTCGCCAGCACTAAACAAATTCTCAGCTCGCCCTCTCCTTACTCCAGGTCGCCACTTTGTTTTTGATGCCCACTTAATATTTGGCCATTTCGAAATAATATCCTTTCCTTGGCGATTACATAGAGGTTTGGCGATTATAGCACTTTTTCATTGTTGGCGATCACCATATTTTGCTCCACTCGCCAATTGCTATGATTCCCCACAAATTGGCAATTTTATTTAACATCTCAATTTATTTAATCCATATGGGCGATCAGAAGCCCTCGCCCGAATCAACATAACTTGGCGAACTAAGTCTTCGCCCTCGCCATCATCTAATGGCGATCTGCTTGCTCATTGGCGAACGTCCTACCTTGCTCGCCCATTTGCAAGCTGTCCCATTGCAGTACTCGCCCGTATAGTATTTCACATAAATTGTTCTGTTAATTTCTCAAGTTAAAGAGCTTTTCACACTTTTGGAAATTAACATTCATTATTTATTTAATTTCCATTATCCATTTTATAAATTAGAGTCTACAGTAGGGTAGAATCAGATCTTACAAAACTGCACACTCTAGGCCTTCTTTTGACCCCTGAAGTGCAGAGAAATGAAAAACGGGAATTGATTTGATAATTGTTCTGTCAACTCCAGAAAATATTGGCGGCCTTGATTGAGAAGTGCCATGAAAGTTTTGATGATGTGTGGTACTTTGAGAATCATCAGCCAGGATTGCATTACAGAATTTCAGGTATGCAAAGTGGAGAAATGCTAAAAGCAACATTCCCAAGAAGATTCCAATGACTAAACTTTAGGTTAGGTGGAAAGGATGATGAAAATCCCAGTCGGGCTCTGCCGGTTCTCTGGCTCTGACATGGAAGAACAGGCAAAAAACTAGGATGTGCACAACTGATTGATTCATGGGGCATAAGCAAAACTGATGCAGCTAAAATCTCCTATTCAAGGCCCTTGGCTGTTGTTGTTGGTTTATACAACTGTTCTTCAATCTCTTTTTCCAGGTACAGTGTGACAATATACTAAAATTGTATCTTTTCATGAAAGGAAGGTTGACCCCAATGGGATTTTCTTTCCCTTTTTATTTTTATGATGAAACAAATCTGATAAGAACAAAATGAAATTCAATCGTTCATTAGAAAATATAGAAAAGGCTGTAATCCATGTATTTTCTTTATTGAAAACCCGTGAAAATTAATGACTAGCACTCCAACAGTAAAAATTTCACATAACATTACACAGTAGTAATTATTTGGATATAGTTTCCATTTTCACATTCAGAGTGATTTGGAGTAGACAAATTTAAAACTACAATTTACAAAATTCCTAGCTTTGTACTTGTGTTTTCTGTCCCATTAGACCCATGTGGCCATCCTGCAGCACCTAGTCATTTCATATTCTCAGTCCATCTAAATACTATATTACATTTTATTTTTGGTGCACATGAAAGTTTTGAGACTCGACCTGAGAATTTCTACTCGAACTTCATCTCACTCTTGTCACTTGAGAAGTGACAGACAAATGCTTGTATCAGTAGACATTGTTGGAATGGGATAAACTTCTTGATATTGTGGGTTTCAAAGAGGGGATTATCCTCATGATCTCGTTTTGCAGTTGCATTGGCATAAAAGCTCCATGGAAACCGTACGGGACTCTGACTGGGAGTGTAATTCTGGCTACAGGCTCGCTGGAGAAGTTCTTTGCATCAATGATAAGAACCTGCATACAATGAAAAGAGACATAGCTAGCACTTCTCAAATGGATATAGCTAGCAGCTTAGAATCAACTTACCTGAGATATGTTAGAATCTTCATTGTGAACAAAAGTGATCATCCAACCATCGTCTTCTTCAGCACCTCCTTCTTTAGGGACAAAGGCAGCACCAGTGCCAAAAGTATTCTCCTCAAACATATGATATTCCACCTTTATCAACCCTTCTGCTTGCTTTTCTTTCTAGTTTCAATACAGAAACGTTAGAATATTGACTCATCAACTAATAAATAATTGAAAAGAAGACAAGATAACTTCAAAGAATCCTAGTCAAATACCAATGAAAATCCAGTGTTCTGCTCTTCAAAGTACAGCTTGGCAAGGCCTCCATACTTTGCCATGCCTGAAATATAAACCAGATCAAAGGATATCATATAATCCCAATAGTAATCAGTATGGCATAGAATACTTGTGCAGAATTCCAATGACTACCTGAGGCAGAACTTGCAATGCAATCACGTACTTGGCAATAGCCATACTTGTTTTTGACACCTATAAAAGCTCCATTAATCACTGGAAAATCCATGGGAAATTCAGTTCCTGTCAGATTCCTCTCCTTTACATCACCCGTTCGCATGTTCATTCGCCACTCATAAGGACGAGGAAATATTAATTGATCCTCTGATACAGCATCAATACTTTCTTCAGCAGATTTTACAGGCCTGAACTTCTCTGAAAACCAATTGAATTTATCCTTTCCCAGATCAGGCCCTGGAATAACTGATTCAAGAGCTCTACAGCCCCACATCACAACCTGTTCAAAGTCAGTCAGGTTCAAGACCATTTTCAACCAAGAGTAAAGTCAAAAAAGGTTAAAACATGCTGTAATTCCAGCCATAATTACCTCATCACCATCCTCAAAACAGTTGAAAAGATGAAATGTGCAATTCGGTTTCACCTTAAACCACTGGATTGAATCTGCATCACCATAGCGAGGCATTATGCCGATCCTTGCATCACCTTCTTTTTCGTATTTTACTAATCTACATGTCAAGATTGGTGAAAATTTAACAGGAAAACATTTTTAAGCTAAGAAAAGGAAATTCCAGTAACACATTAGACTCACTGGCCACCACGAACAAGTCTGTTCAAGTCTATGGACAGAGGATAGTCTGGAAACACATTGTACCTAGCAAAAAGAAAATCCATGTCAAACTTAACAAGTATTCAGCAGGTAACTTTAAACTATAAGGAAAACTATATAACACTAAGTTTACCTCTGGGTAACTCCAATTTCATGGCATAGGCTGCACCTGTTGAGTTTCAGATCAGCTCTGTGAAGCAATTTCTTTCCATCGGCTGAAGAGAAATGAATGCAAACATTAGAACGTAGCCAAGCCTTAAACGATTATAGTTCAACAAAAGAAGACTATACCAGAAATTACTCCCACTTCAACAAAAGGCTTTGTTGCATTAATCCCCATGATAACTAACTCTCCTGAGCCTGGAGCTTTCTGTTACATAAGAATTGATCAATCCACTGTGAAGTCGATACTGAAAAATAGTTTTGTACGTTCGGGAAGTGAAGAACCTTGGGATGAGAGGAAAATGGCCTGTTCCAAGCTCCATTGACATCCCAATCATGCAAAGTTTCCAGTGTAAAGATGTTGATTTCTTGAGGTTTGTGATTTTCCGCAATTGAGTACATCTTCCCAGCATGCTCAAAAACATTGGTATTGCTGATTTGTTTGTTTACTTGACCAAATCTCAACTGAGGAAATGAAATTAATCAAACACTTATAGGCAAAACATTGAGAAATACAGGAGATGCAGTTTCAGAAAGGTGTATCTGATCTGAAGACACAATCTAGATCTGTTCTGTTACGTATCGGACAAAAACAAAGTCTTGTTGTGTTACGAAATATACTAGTTCTAGGCTAGTCAGAAAATTCCAAGGTTTTCTAGTTAAATACTAAAGATTCCCACTACCATTTGAAAGTGGGCTTATTTTAATTTAGGATGAGGCTGGTTGATTTGAAAGAACAAAGTCAGATAAGCCAACCCCACCAAATTAGACAAATAAGCAGACAAAACAGCCGGCGAATCCCCTTCTATGGCAGGAAGAAAAGAAGGCTTATTCCGTTGTTTTTCCAGCTTATATGTTTCTGTTTCAACGTGTCTGTTATTATAAACAACAGTCCAGCTTCCATCGAGACCCTTGGTAAAATATAAAGCATGAAGCATTCCTTCTCCCTCTATCCAAATGTGACTTGACCTCCCAAACATGGAATTTGTTGATGTTAGAGCTCCAAAAATGGGGTTTGGTCCTGCAACAATTACAATAACAAAGACCTTGTCAGCCACAGTTTACCACAAGCAGGAAGTCTAAATTAACTTCCCCAGGTTTCATTTACTAACCCTTTTATTACATCATATAGATAGACTTCAGCTAATGAGACATGTTGTAATTGACAATCACAAACGTAACGTTTCAAGTTCATGTTCTCTCTCTGATCAAACTATGTATAACACCCAAAACATAAAATTAATGGATTATCCAACTTGTCCGCATCATGGATTTAACTTTTGGAGTGTAATGAGAAGCATCAGTTGTGAAGAACAAAATAGCATTCCACTTGCTCAAAACACACAAGCAAATGGCTGGTTCATAGGCAAAGTGTACTTGATTTTTTATTTCTTGTTGAATAGATATATACTTTACTCACTAGGGAGGGCAATTAAACTATGTAATTTTTTCCAAGTTTTACTCTTAAAAGTTAAAACTACCGGCACAAGTTTGGTCATATGTAATTTCCAATCAATGGACTCTATCTGCTATCTTGTCTAGACAAGTATATAGTAATTGTCTGCCTCTGCACAACACTGTGCTGTCACCATAACATGGATGCAGGCATTGCATACCAGACCAACATAGCCTACAGTTAATGTTTTTGTGTCTTGTGAGAAGTCTCTCCCGAAGATACAATGCCAGTTGCCACATAAAACATAGCTGGTTCGCTTATTTTTCGTCCTAACCAATGCCTTGGCTTATACTCAATCTTGTTTTACTTGAATCCAAGGCATGGATAACAAATATTTCCAATCAAGCAATATTTTAATAAGACAGTGATTATATCGATAACAACCGTTTCATTTGTAAAAAATAACAAACCGTTTCTTATGTAGACACCCTCCGGAAAATCATCTGGTATTTCCCCTTGGATCGTGGTGACTTGAACGGCTTCTCTCAACTCATGTACTGGAGCAAAATTATACTGTGATAAGCACTAGAAAATCTTAGTACTAATTAAGTTAGTGATACATATGCATTGACAAGTTTACATGGCAAAGGGATATACCTGAGCTGGGAGCAATGGCTGATCAACAAACTCAAACACAGAATCAACAAACGCATGCAACAACTTGGCAGTAGTTTTCTTGATGGATTTGGAGACTTCAACATCTATTCGCAAGGCAAGTTGCTGTGCTTCCCTCAGAAATGGCTGTCGGAAAGAGACATATGTTAACAAAATTGTCATCAGAACAGCTTCATCTATTGAATACATTGTAATTCAAAGAATGGTCCTGAAGTCTGATAGGAAAAGCAAAACTACCTGCAAGCATGAAATTAGCCAAAATGCAAATGTTTAACTAAGGATCAGTTTCCCTGGAAAGAAAATCTCTATGAACTATGAACAGCATGGTTTCTAGTACTACCTTGAAAGCAGCGGAAAGTGTGGCCTTGAAACGATCAAAGTTGGGTGAGATGGAAGGCTTTTGAACGGAGCAATGCACAGGAAGCAGCAAACGAGAAGATGCCATCTGATCTCTTCTCTCTTCCAATTATCTTAATTTCAAGAGGTTCTTATGTATAAGATGCTTCCCCATCCAATTTGCTATTTATTTATTTTGCAATATGTATAGACGTGGTACTGTTCGTCATAGGTATTTATTTATTCTATGTTTGGATTGGGATAGGAAGGAGAAAGAAAGGGAAAGCTAAGAAAAATTAAAGTTAAGGAAGGTTGGAAACCTCTTTTCTGTTTGAATTAAATTTTAATTTTTCTTAGCTTTTTCTTGACATAATCTTTTAAAACCTCAAAATGGAAAAAACAGAGAAAAGAAAACTTAAAAAGAATTAATATATAAAATATTTATTTTAACTTTGTTCTGATATGGTAAATACGTTCACTTGATCCTTAATCGGGTTTTTTTTATTATGATTATTAAAAAAACAAAAACTGAAACAATAAAAAATTAGGGATTCATCGAAATCTTATTAAGCACTACAAATTTGTAATGTACATTAATCTTCTTTGTAAATAATACTTTCTGATTGTTGTCACCAATTGGAGTTACAAATAATATCTATTTAATTTGTTGTCCTTGCCTATGTTACTTTATAAAGAAAAATATTTTGTTTTTTTTTTTCAATTAAAATCGATTGTACATTGCTTATATATATATATATATATATATATATATATATATATATATATATATATATATATATGTGTGTGTGTGTGTGTGGGGTAAAACATTGCTTTATGATTTTGATAGAACAACAACAAACAATAATTTGATATTAAGCTTATTTTAAACAAAATAAAGTTATAATTAAAAAAAATATGATGAATCCTTTGGATTACTTTCTACTATTTAACTAAACAATAGTAAATAAGATTACTTTCATTTCCTTTCATTTACTAATAATATCTATTCAAAGATTTCAAACAAAAAATATATGTCCTATTTCCTTTCTTTTATTTTCCTTTGCTTTACTTCTTTTCTTTTCCTTTCCTTTCCTTTCTTTATTAATATCAATCCAAAAATAGTCTTCGTATTTGTCCAAGATAACACCTAGCTTAAGCTTATCACACCCACGAAAGGACTAGCCAGATTTTAACTGCACTTTTGTTCTTATTTTTATTAAACTTTACTTTTAAGTTGTTATTATTCCTTGTATTTACCAAGTTACTTTATAAAATGTAATATGTTAATTATGATCAGTGGCGGAGCCAAAGATTTTATTCACTGAGAGCTTGATTCAAAAGTTAAAAAAAATACTAAAACTTAAAGACTCAAAAGCAAAAAATTTAAGCCCAATGAAGGCTAAACAAACTTTAAAATACAATACAATATACTTATCATTGGCCAAACATCAGCAAAAGAACCTAAAATTGGTGGCTAAGTGAGGGCTTGAGCCCTCACTGGACCCCATGCACCTCCGCCCCTGATTATGATTAACTTTGAATAAAAATATACTATTCAAACAAAAATTGAACTTTAGTTTTAATAATTACATACCCCTATTAGAACTCTCTTTTTAGATTCATTGGTCATATTAGTCATTTTATATATGTTGCTATTACTATATAAATGCACGATGAAATTTAAAGTTATTTATAAGAACTTTTGAATAGGTTTATTCTTAAATTAAATATATGAAATGGATAAAAGCAAAAACATAAATTATGACTAATTAATATAATATTCAAAAATTTCAGAAACTGGAAATTGCTTTTAGATGTCTCAAATTACAAACAATTTTGGATGAAAAAAGAAAAGAGATGTTAAAGATAGTTGCTTCCTAAATAGGCATCTTCTGGCTGTGAGAATGCCTCTAGACAATGTTAGTATATCTCCTCATTTATGGAAATAAATATTTGGTTGACCAATTCCGGATATGGTCCATAATTTCACGGTGAATCTCAACTCAATATTTGGCTATTAAAACACGATTTTATGATGGTTAAAACGTGATTTTATTGCCATAATTAGCACGCTCTCATTACTATTTAAGGAGGGCTCCTTCCGGTCCCCAAGTACGTTAACCTAAAAACACACAAACACCATCTAGTGAGGTTTTGAGTGCTTGGAAGATTTGGAAGGTCTGTGATCGACACAGAGTAGACTGTCAGATTCGGCAATTGCTTCAACAGCAGAGTTACAGAGTGCAATGGCTGGAGGTTAGATCCTATCGCTTCCGCATTTTATTTGTTTAACATGTTACATATTGTGTAGAAGCATGTTAGGCTTGTTATGATGCACTTACATTTGGCATCAGAGCCGTAGTTTAACCTCTGTCTTGCTAGAGATCTGTAGAAAAAAGCCATAAAAACCCATATTTTGAAACTTTAAGTCTCGGATTTCATAAAACTCATTCTGTTTTCCTGTGATTTTGGTTCAAATACTTTAGATCTATTGTTGTAAAGCTCTAGGGATGAAAAATACATGAAAAACGAGACTGTTTGAAGGGTTTTGTGCCGGGTCGGGTCAAAAGACCCAAAATTCTGCAAAACACCCATTCGGGTGAAGAAGAAGCCTCGGGCGCGTGAGTCACACGCGCCCGACAAGGGAAGAAAATGCGGGCGCGTGAGTCTCACGCGCCCGACAGGAGAGGAAATGCGGGCGCGTGAGTCTCACGCGCCCGATAGAGATAATGCGGGCGCGTGAGTCTCACGCGCCCGCCTGTTGTACAGTGCAGTGACACTGTGCAAAAAAAAAAAAAAAAAAAAACAAACCTTTGGGCTTCGGGTTTTGGGCCACTGTTTGGGTCCTTATTTGGTTAGTTTTGGGCCATTTATTTTGGGCTCTTTTGGTTGATTATTTGGGCCATATGGATTAAATAAAAGGGTCATTTGGTTTATTTTAGACATTAAGGATTTATTTAATTTAAGTAAATTTAAATTATTTAATTTAGGCCAAATAATTATATTTTTTGATAGTTTTATATCAGATTTTCAATTCTGTAATTTTCATAATTTTATGAATAATTAGATTATTTTCATAAAATTAATATAATTATGAAAACTTCTCATTATTTGGATTTTATGAGGATTTTTCATAAATTTGGAATTTTTATTAATGCTATAATTTTAAATTGAATAATTTTGTGAAAATTATCATAAAATTATGATTAAATTATGAAAATTTGATTTTGAATATGTGCTTATTTTGAATATGTATAATTTTGTTATTTTTTATACTAAAAGCACATGTAGCTAAGTTATTCATATTATTTGGAATTAAAATTGCCTTGTGTTAATTGCAATTTTTAAAATATGAATAAACTTAGAATTTTACCAATATGTCTAAGTGATTTATAGTTTATTTAATTAGGGCTTAGCCACAGCAACCTTAATTAAGTAAAATTATTTTGTAAAATCACATAATGATATTAGACATAAATTGTGATTAGTTATAAGGTTATAGTAAATTTTATCCCACAGGAATTTTTATTATAATTTTATAACTAATTAGGATAAAATATCAAATTAGTTTCTTAATTTACCCACAGGAATTAGGAAATGATATAATTTGATAGTTTTATCATTATGAAATAAATCTATTAGAATTAGAACTTTAGCCCACAGGCAAGTTTTATGTCTGAGATTCATTAATAAAATATGTTTACATTGGTAGACATAATTAAGTTTGCCTCAAAAATTCTAGATACATAAGCATGTTTATTTTCTATATGCAGTGTTTCCTCAGGCTAGTATTAACCTAGAAGTTCCCGAGCTGGATGGAGAGAACTACAAGGTTTGGAAGGAGAGAGTTCTCCTCCAATTAGGGTGCATGGATATAGACTATGCTATAAGGAAAGACGAGCCCGTATTGACTGAGACCAGCACTCCTGCTCAAGTAGCTTTACATGAACGTTGGGAGCGATCCAATCGCCTTAGTGTCATGTATATTAAGACAAAGATATCTGCTGGGATACGTGGTTCAGTCGAACAGCATACCAACGTTAGGACCTTACTGAAGGCCATAGATGATCAATTTGTCACTTCAGACAAAGCGTTGGCCAGCACCCTGATAATGAAGTTCTCATCGATGAGGCTCACCAGTGTCAAAGGAGTGCGTGAGCACATAATGACCATGAGAGATATAGCGGCCCAACTCAAGAAGCTAGAGGTGGAGATGTCTGAGTCTTTTCTTGTGCACTACATATTGAACACTCTACCAAAGCAGTACGGACCATTCAAGATATCCTATAACACACATAAGGATAAGTGGACCATCAATGAATTGATGACCATGTGTGTTCAAGAGGAGGGAAGACTGCTTATGGAATCGGGTGAGAGTGCATTTTTTGCAAGCCAAGGAAAGACCAAGGATCGAGCCAAGAACAAGGGAAAAGGTAAAATCCCTGCCCAAGCTGATATTAAGAAAGAGTCCAAGTGTTTCTTCTGTAAAAAGAAGGGACACATGAAGAAGGACTGTGCCAAGCTTCAGCAGTGGCTCGTTAAGAAAGGTAATCCACTCTCATATGTTTGTTTTGAATCAAATATGGTTGAGGTTAATCATAACACATGGTGGATTGATTCTGGATCTACAATTCACATTTCGACTTCCTTACAGGGTATGACAAACCTAAGGAAGCCAGTGGGAAATGAGGAGAGCATCTATTCAGGAAACAAGATGCGCTCGCGTGTTGAAGGCGTTGGAACATGCACTTTAGTTCTTAGGAGTGGTTTTGTTTTGCAATTGGAAAAGACCTTTTATATTCCTAGTTTTTCGAGAAATTTAATCTCTGTTTCTAGGCTGGTACCTTATGGATATTCCTTTCAATTTTCAAATAAATCAGTATTGATATATTTTAAGTGTGATATTGTTGGGAATGGTACCTTATGTGATGGTCTTTTCTCTATTGATTTGCAAAATGACACTGCTCATAACGCCTTGCATGTTCAAACTGGTACTAAAAGATGTGTTATGAATGAGGACTCCTCTACGTTATGGCACCGGAGATTAGGTCATATCTCCATAAATAGAATTAAGAGATTGGTAAATGACGGAATACTTAGTACTCTCGATTTTACTGATTTCGACACTTGTGTGGATTGCATTAAGGGTAAGCAAACCAACAAGTCTAAGAAAGGTGCCAATAGGAGTTCAACCATATTAGAGATCATACATTCTGACATATGTTGTCCAGACATTGATGCATATGGTCAGAAATACTTCATCACCTTTATTGATGATTACTCGAGGTTTATGTATCTCTACATGCTTCATAACAAGAGCGAAGCATTAGATGCCTTTAAAATCTTTAAGGCTGAAGTAGAGAAACAATGTGGAAAACCCATAAAGATAGTAAGAACTGATAGAGGTGGGGAGTATTACGGTAGATACACTGAAGATGGACAAGCACCTGGACCATTTGCGAAGTTCCTTCAAGAAAATGGGATTGTTGCCCAATATACCATGCCTGGTTCACCGGATCAGAATGGTGTTGCAGAAAGAAGGAACCGAACTTTGATGGAAATGGTGCGTAGTATGCTTAGCAACTCGAAGTTGCCTAAGTCCTTGTGGATTGAAGCTCTTAAAACGGCAGCGTATATATTGAACCGGGTTCCAACCAAGGCTGTTCCAAAGACGCCTTTTGAATTATTCAAAGGTTGGAAACCGAGTTTGCGTCATATGCGCGTTTGGGGATGCCCTTCTGAGATAAGAGTTTACAACCCACAGGAAAAGAAACTGGATCCTAGGACCATAAGTGGGTATTTCATTGGATATGCCGAACGGTCCAAAGGCTACAGATTCTATTGTCCATCTCATAGCACTAGATTTGTGGAATCAAGGAACGCCAAGTTTCTTGAAAATGACTTAGTTAGTGGGAGCGATCAATCTCAAGACCTAGTTTCTGTGAGAGATCAACCCTCTACCTCGAGTCAAGGATTGGTTATCATGAACAATGTCCCTTCAGTACAACTGGACATTGAACAACCAATCGTTGAAGATCCACAAGTAGTTGATAACTTACCAGTAGACGAGGCTCCTCTGGATACACCAGAATTGAGTGAGCAACCAGTTGAACAACATGATCCTTCGGAGAATGTTGAACCAACATTAAGAAGGTCTACTAGGGAAAGGAAAACAGCTATTCCTAGCGATTATATTGTGTATCTACAAGAGTATGATTTCAATATTGGGCCCGTTAATGATCCAGAGACGTTTTCACAAGCCATGAACAGCAAAGAATCAAAACTTTGGTTCGATGCTATGAAGGATGAGATGGATTCGATGGCATCTAATGGAGTATGGGATCTTGTCGAGTTGCCTAATGGGGCCAGGGCTATAGGCTGTAAATGGGTCTTTAAGACCAAAACTGACTCATTAGGCAACATTGAACGTTATAAGGCAAGACTCGTAGCCAAAGGATTCACTCAAAAGGAGGGAATCGATTACAAGGAGACCTTCTCTCCTGTATCTAAGAAAGATTCTCTTCGCATCATAATGGCGCTTGTTGCACATTTTGACTTAGAGTTGCAACAAATGGATGTGAAAACGGCATTTCTCAATGGTGATCTAGAGGAAGAGGTTTACATGAAACAACCTGAAGGTTTTTCCTCTAGTAATGGTGAGCATTTGGTCTGTAAGCTCAAGAAATCCATATATGGGTTGAAACAAGCTTCCCGCCAATGGTATCTAAAATTCCATGAAGTCATCTCTTCATTTGGTTTCGTTGAGAACATCATGGATCAATGCATATACCAGAAGGTCAGTGGGAGCAAGATTTGTTTCCTTGTGCTATATGTGGATGATATTCTGCTTGCAACCAATGATAAGGGGATGCTACGTGAGGTGAAACAATTTCTTTCTGAGAACTTTGATATGAAGGATATGGGCGATGCATCTTATGTCATTGGCATTAAGATCCATAGAGACAGACATAGAGGTATATTAGGTCTGTCACAAGAAGCCTATATCAATAAAGTCTTGGAAAGATTCAGAATGAAAGATTGTTCACCAAGCCCAGCTCCCATTGTGAAGGGTGACAGGTTCAATTTGAGCCAGTGCCCGAAAAATGATCTTGAGCGGGAACAGATGAAGAACATTCCATATGCCTCAGCTGTTGGAAGCATTATGTATGCACAGGTCTGTACCAGGCCTGATATTGCTTTTGCTGTGGGAGTGTTGGGTAGATACCAAAGTGACCCGGGGATGGACCACTGGAGAGCTGCGAAGAAGGTGCTTAGATATTTTCAAGGCACTAATGATTACATGCTTATGTATAGACGGACTGATGAGTTGGAGGTGATTGGCTACTCAGACTCAGACTTTGCTGGCTGTGTTGATACCCGGAAATCAACATCCGGTTACATCTTCATGCTTGCCGGTGGAGCTGTTTCATGGAAGAGTGCTAAGCAGACACTGACTGCCACTTCCACTATGGAGGCCGAGTTCGTTTCCTGTTTTGAGGCTACCTCACATGGTGTATGGCTTAAGAGTTTCATTGGTGGGCTTAGAGTTGTTGACTCCATATCTAAGCCATTGAGGATATATTGTGACAATTCAGCTGCGGTATTCATGGCTAAGAACAATAAGAGTGGAAGTCGAAGTAAGCATATCGACATTAAGTACTTAGCCATTAGAGAACGTGTTAGAGATAAAAGAGTGGTCATTGAACACGTTAGCACTGAATTGATGTTAGCTGATCCTTTGACTAAGGGCATGCCACCGTTTAAATTTAAGGATCATGTAGAGAGAATGGGACTTGGTCCCACATTTTGATTGTAATTGAAACTCTTATTAATAATATGATGTTTCTCATTTTGATTTGTATACACTAAAGTTTTATTTGAGAAATATCCTTGTTGTTTGGACCGAGAATAAACATAAGGTTTATTCATTAAGTAAAAATGGGTTGATTTAGAAACATTTTACATAGTAATACATGGAAGATAATACTCGCCACTTGAGGAACTGTCGCCATGATTCATGTGATTTGTTTCTTCTATAAGTGAAATATATGGACCAAGTGGGAGAATGTTAGTATATCTCCTCATTTATGGAAATAAATATTTGGTTGACCAATTCCGGATATGGTCCATAATTTCACGGTGAATCTCAACTCAATATTTGGCTATTAAAACACGATTTTATGATGGTTAAAACGTGATTTTATTGCCATAATTAGCACGCTCTCATTACTATTTAAGGAGGGCTCCTTCCGGTCCCCAAGTACGTTAACCTAAAAACACACAAACACCATCTAGTGAGGTTTTGAGTGCTTGGAAGATTTGGAAGGTCTGTGATCGACACAGAGTAGACTGTCAGATTCGGCAATTGCTTCAACAGCAGAGTTACAGAGTGCAATGGCTGGAGGTTAGATCCTATCGCTTCCGCATTTTATTTGTTTAACATGTTTCATATTGTGTAGAAGCATGTTAGGCTTGTTATGATGCACTTACAGACAAGTCTATTCATTTTTGGCTGTATTTAGGAAGTAGAAGTGACATGGAATATGTCTTTGTTGTTTTGAGTTTGAAGTGAATTGTGTGCGTATCTACAACCTATCTATCTACCTATTTATCTATCTATCTAAAAAATAATATACTAACAATAAATAATATATTACAAAGAAATTATTTCAATTTATATAAATTTATAATTAGCAGGATTTTTTTCTTCTTGGGGTTGATCGGTAGGGTTTATAGGCTTCGTTCAGCATATATTTTTTTGGAAATCGGTCCAAGCAATAAATTTTTTTGGGTTACATGTCCAAGCAATAAATTAATTAGATGCTTTTGTTGACTTTTGAAATAAAAAAATATTAATGATGTTAATTTCTCATAATTAAGGTGAATGCATCCTGCACTATTGGAAGGTTGAAATTAATTAATTTACATCAGCTAAAGCGATAGCACTGCCTAATTTAGAAAGATAGTAGGTTCGATATTAACGAGTTTTGAAATTAAAACTAGGAATCATTCTTGTGAGTCTGTTTTGCAGCTGGAATATTAACATGAAAGCTCGATGAAAACCGCCTGGAACTCTAACCAGAACTTTGCCTGGTATTGTAATTTTAGCAACTGCCTCGTTGGAGAACTTTGTTTCAATTATATATGCCTGCTTCCAATGAAATTACTCATATATCACTACAAGAAATTTTTCAATATTCTAACTCTTGGCTATGCTGATTTTTTTTTTAGTATTACATTTTCATTAGAAGTTATAGTCACAATCACAATCAGCATATTACATTCCATGAACAGATAACTATGAAAATCACATTACTCAAACTAAGTAAACTAGTAAATAACTATAACAAACTAAACAAACTAGTAAATAACTAGACTAATTCAAGCTCACACTTTACTATGCTGACTTAGGTAAAAAAAATTATGCTAACGAATTTTTAATATTATCAGAATATATTATATTTACACCAATACCTTATTTTAGCCGTTAGTATAGATTAATTCTTTTTCTAATAGTCTATAAATATCTCTTAGTATAGGTACGATATACACTGACTGTTTTTTAATATTATCATAATATACAATACTTATGCCAACACATTATTCAGCCACAGATATAATGAATCCTTTTTTGACAGTCTATATCGACAGTATATTGTTGAGAGCCTTACTAATATGGATTATAATTTAGGCTTAGATTGTGGGTTTATGAGTAATTAGAAGATTATAATTTATTAGGTTAAATTAATTAATTAGGATATATTGATTAATCAAATTGTTAATTTGACAAATTGGGCTATTTTAATTGTGTTATTACGAGTAGTAAGGATAGGAGTCATTAATTGTAATTGATATTCAAGAGATTAGAGTCTTTAGATTAGGAAATTAGGATTAGTTTGGGATTGTTAGGATAGTTTTAATTTGGGACTGAATTAGGATGGAAATTAAATTAATTTTAGATTAGGATAGCATATATATATAGATAGTAGATTAGATTAAAATTAGGAGAAAATAAAGAAAAATAAAGAAAAGAAAACAGGGGAAAAACGATTGTAGAGGTTTGGCAGAAGCCAGAGCTGGATTGGTTGAAAACTAACAGTAATGGTGCTTATGATGCAGATTCAAAGGAGGCTAGTATAGGTACAGTGGCTAGAAATCATGATGGGAAAATAATATTTGCAGCAGCAAAGAAAGTTGTGGCAAACTCGGCTTTAATGGCAGAAGCAATAGCAGTAAAGGAAGCTGTGAAGATTGCAGTTAATCAAAGATATGAGAGAGTTATTTTGGAGACAGATTCGAATACCATTCATGATGTAATCAGTAAGAGAAGGAACATAATGGATTGGAGAATTTGGCCAATAAAGAGGGATGTTCAAGTATGGATGACAAGATTCCCATAATGGAAATTCCATATTGTCAAAAGAAATGCTAATAAAATAGCATATTGGCTAGCTAAGTGGAAAAGGTGGAGCAAAAGGCCATAAACCAAAGGCCAAGAAGTAGGGTAGGTCGAGGAGGAGATAGAATCATTGGTGACTCCTTACATAAGGTACTTGACAACGGGAGAGGTGCTTGAAGATAAGAATCAAGCCAAGGCACTAAGGAGGAGGGCACCTAGGTACACCCTCGTCGACAGAAAACTATACAGGAGATCCTTCAGTCTACCCTATCTGAGGTGCGTAAACCCGATGGAGGCAAATTATGCTCTAAGGGAAGTACATGAAGGAATATATGGGAACCACCTCAGCCTAAGGAGCCTTGCACACAAAGTGCTGAGGCAAGGATACTCCAGGCCCACCATGCACAAAGATTCAGCCGACCTAGTCCAAAAATGTGACAAATGCCAAAGATTTACATGAAGGAATATGTGGAAACCACCTCGGCCCAAAGAGCCTTGCACACAAAGTGCTAAGGCAAGGATACTTGTGGCCCACCATGCACAAAGATTCAGCCGACCTGGCCATTCTCGACACCAACATTTTTGGCGCGCTAGGTAGGGGCATTTCACATTCCTCCATTGTTGAGAATGGCACCTAGAAAGAGAGTGGTGGAAGAAGAAGAGCCTATAGCCCCAGTAAGTCCAAATACCACCCCAGACAACCATTCAGATAGACGTCCAGCACCCACCATGGAATAGTTCCAACAACTCTCCCAACAGCTGAGAAACCTCACTGAAATGGTCCAGCATGCCCTTACTCCTTCCCCGACCCAGAGACAACCCTCCAGAAATGATACCGACCAACCCTTTCCCTCTCCGACCCATCCTCCACCTGAAGAAGCTAACGCCAGTTCCTCTTCCACACCAAAGGCCTTGGAAGGATCTAGATCCAGAAAGCAGCGAAAGGAACCACGGAACGCCTTCTCTTCTACCCCTTTCGTGGAAGACCAAATGCACAACCAATTAGAAGCTAGGGTGGAAGCAATAAAGAAGCAAATGTAGGACAAGGCACATATCACACTGGATGAGCTCAGGCTGTTAGAAACCTCGTCGTTCACGAAGGAAATCGATCTGGCTCAGCCGCCAGCAGGTTTTAGGATGCCCACAATCGAACCCTACGACGATACCATTGATCCTTTTGATCATTTGAAACTTTTCTGTGCTAACATGTCTATAGAGGGAGCCGACAACGCTCTATTGTGCAAAGCGTTCCTAACCACTCTAAAGGAAGCAGCCCGAGCTTGGTATTCAAGCCTCGACCTCGATCGATTAGCTCATTTAAAGAGCTTGGACATTCATTCCTCATGCATTTCATTAGCAACAAACGAGCTAAGAAAACCACGTTGAGCTTGATGGCAGTCAAACAACGGCCTAGAGAATCATTGAGGGAATACGTGACGAGGTTCAATGCTGAGGCAGTTCAAGTCAAAAACTTGGAGCAATCGGTGGCTGTAGCATGCCTGATGAAGGGCCTCAGGGATGACAAGTTTCACTTCAAGTTCTCCTTCTCCTTAGAACGCCCCAAAACACTTCTTGAGCTCTTACAAAGAGCGGAGAAATATATTAACACCGAGGAAACCATGTCGGCCAGATTGAATCCGGAAGAGCACAAGGACGAGCAGCGAAGCTACAAAAAGAGGGGGAGAGAGGTTGAGAAAGAACAGGAGGGTAGGAAGTTCGACAGACCACCTAGATATCTTGCTAGAAGAAGCCCTGAAAGAAGGGCTACGAAACTTACACTCCTTTAAACACTACAAGGGAGAGAGTCTTGATGCATATTGAAAAGGACCCGCAGCTTAAATGGCCAAAGCCTATGAAGCCGAACCCACAGAGGGTTAAAACCAAAAGGTGCACGTTCCACCACACCACAGCTATACGACCGAGGAATGTACCGACCTCATGAATGAGATAGAAGGCCTTATCAGAAGAGGCCGCCTGAAAAGGTTCATATTGAACGAAACGAAACAAGAATTTGGAAGAGGAGAGTATCAACAAAGGAACCCAAATAGCTGGCTGAGGACCAACTTTTGAAGACCTTAAGCCATGAACAATGGAAATGAAGGAGGCCTAAGGCGAAACTAAAGTGAAGAAAGGGGGAGGAACAATGATAACTGACTTACTGCCGGAGTGATCAACGTCATAGTGGGAAAGTCCCCGGCCTCTGCAAGAAAAAAGGTAGATCGAGCTACCATCATGACCGTGGACTCCATGGATAAAAGGCCCAAATCGTGGAAAGACAAGCCTATTTCTTTCACTACAAGAGATTTGGAGGGGCATAGAATTTCTCCATGAAGACGTTATAGTTTTCAGCGCAGTCATCTACAACCATGTGGTAAGGAGAATTTACTTTGACACCGAAAGCACCTGTGACATTTTATATTATGAAGCTACAAAGAAGAAAGGGATCAAGGATAATCAGCTCAAACCGTATCCCGCACCCTTAGTCAAATTCGGTAATGAACAAGTCCCGATAGTGGGCACCATAATCCTCCCGCTAACAATGGGGATCGAGCCCAGCATGGCTATGGCAATGGTGGAATTCATGGTAGTGAAAATCCCTTCGGCTTACAACACTACCATCGGTCGATCGAGCCAGATGCAAATGAGAATGGTCAGCTCAACCCCACATCTAAAGATAAAATTTCCCACACCCCACGGGATAAGAGAGGTCCAAGGAGACCAACCAATGGCCTGAAGATGCTACATGACTGCGTTGAAAAAGAAGGGAAAGGCCGAAGAAGCCCTGACTATAGAAATCCCTGATCAAAGGCCCGAGGAAGACCTAAGCCGACCACAACCGGCCGAGGAGTTAGTTAGTGTTCCTTTTGATCCAAAAGACCCCACCAAACATATGCAAATCGGCTCCAAATTTGAAAGAAAGGAAGAATCAATACAGTTGATAAGGAGGAATGCCGACCTATTTGCATGGAGGCCCGAAGACATGCCGGGAGTGGACCCAAAAGAAATTGTCCACCGCCTTAATATGGACCCGGAAGCCAGACCAGTACGGCAGAAGAAAAGATGTTTTGCTGTAGAAAGACAACAGGCAATCAATGTTAAGGTGACGAAGCTCCTCGAGGTAGGTTTCATTAGGGAGGCCTACTACCCTAAATGGTTAGCAAATATCGTAATGGTGAAAAAACAGAACGAAAAATGGAGAATGTGTGTTGATTTTACCGACCTGAATCGGGCATGCCCAAAGGAAAGTTTCCCGCTGCCGAACATTGACAGACTGGTAGACAATAGCACCGAGCAAGGGTTGCTGAGCTTCATGGACGCATATTCTAGATTCAATTAGATCAGGATGTCCGAGGATGCTAAGGAGAAAACCTCATTTATCACGGATAAAGGCCTGTATTGCTACAAGGTTATGCCCTTCGGTCTCAAGAATGCAAGAGCTACCTACCAAAGGTTAGTCAACAAAATTTTTGAAAATCAAATCGAGAGGAGCGTGGAAGTGTATGTGGACGATATGATCGTCAAAAGCCCAGAGGACAAAACACACTTGCAAAACTTATAGGAAGCTTTTGGGATTATGAGGAAACATAAAATGAGGCTTAATCTTCTGAAATGTGTCTTTGGAGTAACCTCGGGAAAATTCCTATGTTTCATGGTCAGCCACTGAGGAATCGAAGCCAACCCTGAGAAAGTACAGGCAATACTGGACATGAAGCCACCAACCTCGATCAGGGAAGCCCAAAAACTCACAGGAAGAATAGCGGCTCTTAGCAGATTTATGTCTAGATCAGGTGACATATTCCTTCCATTCTTCAAGGTCTTGAAGAGCATGCATAGATTCGAATGGACATAGCAATTTCAAAA
Source organism: Heritiera littoralis (assembly GCA_031772115.1). NCBI lineage: Eukaryota > Viridiplantae > Streptophyta > Magnoliopsida > Malvales > Malvaceae > Heritiera > Heritiera littoralis. Next base: position 2,804,205 of record JAPDPK010000003.1, read on the forward strand.
GGCCTTTGAAGAGCTTAAAGTCTTCCTCTCCTCCTCGCCAATCCTATCCAAACCTCGCACGGGAGAAATGCTTTACCTGTATCTGGCCGTAATCGACCAAGCAATTAGCTCGGTCCTGATAAGAGAAGAATCAGGGATCCAGAGGCCAGTGTACTTCGCAAGCAGAGTACTACATGGAGCCGAGCTAAACTATCAGAAACTAGAAAAACTAGCCTATGCCCTTGTCACGTCGTCCAGAAAACTCAAACCGTACTTTCAGTCGCATGCTATCACTGTTTTGACTGACCAGCCCCTAAGGCAGATTCTCCAAAAGCCCAAACTATTGGGAAGATTGATCAAATGGGTCGTAGAGCTCAACGAGCATGATCTATGCATATAGCCCCGATCATCCCTCAAATCACAAGTGCTCGCAGATTTCATAGTAGAATGTTTGCTGACGGAAAAGAGCAGTGAGCAAAGCCAGGAGATGGAAGAGCTAAAAGAAGAAAAAATGTGGAGACTCTACGTGGACAGCTCAATCAATAAGGAAAAGAGTGGAGCTGTGCTAATCCTGGTCACCCCAAAGAACGTAAAAATACAATATGCCCTCAGATTAAAATTCAGGGCGACCAACAATAAGGCTGAATACAAAGCACTCATCACTGTTTTGAAATTGGCCAAAGAACTGAAGGTGGAAGAGCTAGTTGTCTTCAGCAACTCTCAGCTCGTAGTGAAACAGGTCAATAGAGAATTCGAAGCTAAGGGCAAAACCATGATCAAATACCTGGAGAAGGTTGCATCGTTACTGGCAAGCTTTAAAAAATATCAGATAAGGCAAATTTCGAGGTCAGATAACGTTCTTGTCGATCATTTATCCAAGCTAGCCTCAGGTTCCTGTTCTGACCTAATACCGGGGGTGATAGTGGAAGAGGTAGAGCAGAAGGCCATAACCAAGGGCCAAGAAGTAGGGCAGGTCAAGGAGGAGACAGAATCATGGGTGACTCCTTACATAAGGCACTTGACAATAGGAGAGGTGCCCGAAGATAAGAATCAAGACAAAGCACTAAGGAGGAAGGCACCTAGGTACACCTTCATCGACGAAAAACTATACAAGAGACCTTCAGTCTACCCTATCTGAGGTGCCTAAACCCGATGGAGGCAAATTATGCTCTAAGGGCCTCGGCCCAAGGAGCCTTGCACACAAAGTGTTGAGGCAAGGATACTTCTGGCTCACCTTGCACAAAGATTCAACTGACCCGGCCATTCTCGACACCAACACTAAGCAAGCAAGAAAGGGGATGTTCTTGGCTGGATGGTCTAGTCATATATCATCTTCCTTAGTTAGAATTGTGGATAAAGATGGTGTTACAGCCCCACCTGTATAGTTTTATTTTCTTGACTGTGTAGTTTGAAGTTTTTCCTAGTAAAAGTAAGAAAATAGACTATATGTTTCAATTACTTTTACTGATACAATATATAAGTCATGTATTGATGAGAAGTTTTAATAATAAAGGAAATTCTTTTGACCAAAAAAAAAAACTACAACTCAACAAGATATAGTCAAAATCAAGAAAAAGAAAACATGACAAATCTGAAAAAGGAACTTCAATCCGATTTAAACTCAATGTCAAAGTTCTATAAAATAATTCTACGGGGAATCGGCCAAGAATGAGGGTAAAAAGATCAAAAATCATCCTCATACAAAATCGACAATTGAATCGAGAAAAGAGTGGAACGAACCATACACAGACCAACCCAATTAGTCAAAAACAATCTAAAGGGACCCGAGCATCAATCACTAGAAAGCATTCCCCTTGATTCACAATGCCACCTATTTTATGTTCAATTTTTTTTTTATATCTGATGAAAAATTGAAGTACATTGCTTACTTTTTTTTGAAATGCGTGATATGACAGTGACAATATATAGAGATTTACTTTTGTTATTTAATTGGCTTTGTTGCTTAATTGGATTGATGGTCATGTGTTTACATGTTTGCACGTGCATATGCCTTTTATGAGCTTATGCATGTGTAATCAATATACTTGTTGCTTAACTTAATTAATGGCCATGCGTCTATATGATTGTATGTATATAACATGCCTTTATGATCTTATGCATTTGTAATGAGCTTTTATTTTATCTTGATTGACCAGGGTTCATATGTTTTTTGGCATGTGTATAATTTATCTAAATGTTATTTATAGGTTTATTCAATTGTAACGGGTCTAGTTATGCTTTAAAGAGTTAGATGGAACAAGTACATATTATAACATGAACCAATAAATTAAAATTTGTTTTGAGGATTAAACAACAACTATAAAGTTTAAATGAAAAAGTTGAAATTTCTTCCGATGATAGTATTCTAAAGGGATTGCATTTGATTAGTATTTTTAGAAATTTTAAGGTGAGGAAAAGATTTAAGATGATATTTTCAATATTTAATAATTTAAATTCATTAGAAGAATAAAAATTAAATTAAAATAAAAATGAATTAAAATTAGGTTCATTATAATAATAAAAAAATTAATAAATTAAAATTAGGATTTAATAATTAGAATTAATAAAATAAAATAATATTAAATTTTTAAATAGATATGGATTATTCCAATGAAGGAATTTAAAAAGAAATTGTGTTTGAGTGGTTTTCTAGGTGAGAAATTTTCATTTAAGGTTTGATCAATATCAAATAATTTATTTTTATCTAAAGATATAAAATTAAAATTAAAATTATATTAAGATTAAATAATGGAAAAAAATGATAAGAATAATTAAAAGTGATATGAAATTGGGTAGTGAGATGGATGAGATTTAGAAAATTTTTCAATATTTAAGTGAGATTAAATTAAATTAAATTAAAAACAAAATTATGATAACTTTAAACTATAAGTTTAACTTTATTAGGATCAGATAATCATAAAACATCCAATTTTTAGGCAATAATAAAATAATGCCATATCATATTTTTGTAAACATATAAAAAAATTATCTTATACACATGCACACTAAATCAACTCTCGTTAAGTGATAAATCTAACTCTAGTTAATCTGATTAAAAATTAATTATTAATTTTACCAGACTTAAAAATAAAAATCTAAGATGATTTACAATGAAAAACAACCTTAAAACTTGGCTAAGGTAGGAGAGAAAAAATTTCATAAATTTGATTTCTAAAGTCTCCACTTCAATTGCATAAAACACATTAAGTTGCTACATATCTCTATCAAAATTGCAAGGATCCGGTGGTTTAATCCAACAAATGAGCTTAGATTTTTCTTCAAAACCCTTCTTCATTTTCTTGTCGTTCTTATTCTTGTTTTGTTTATTGCTCTTGAACATTCTCCATTAGTTTTTTTTTTGAGTAAACCACAGATATCATCATCCATTTTAATGATTCAGGGCTTGGTCATAGTTAAGGCTATTTACCCCTCCCCAAAAGTGAATTTAGTGGAGGTCGAACCTGCGAGCTTTTCCTATAAACTCAACTTGCGTTACTTTATCTTTAGTTTGAACAGATGACCAATTACACCTAAATTAGAATGATTTGTGGTAATTCTTTAAATCTAAGTCAAATGGATTAAAATTTAGATCTTAACATGTTATGATAATGTATATATAGATTAAATTCAGATATAATACTCGATAATTAGGAGCTGCAGAAAGTTGGAGAACTTACTAGAGATATATTAGTATTTTCTCGGTGAACAAATGTGATGATGCAACCGTCATCTTCTTCATAGAAGGTATCTTTTCCAGGTACCATATGACTGTTTACTAAAATAGGTATCTTTTCATAAAACTCTGATAAAAACAAAAGGAAATTTAATCATCCATTAGAAAATATAGAAAAGGCTGTAATCATTTTTGAAAAACCATGAAAATTAATGACTAACACTCCAACAATAACAATTTCACATAACATTATACTGTAGTAATTATTGGATATAATTTCCATTTTCACATTCAAAGTGACGGGGAATTATTACAAACTTACAACTACATCTTACTAAATTTCTAGCTTTGCACTCGTGCTTTCAGCCCTATTAGACACATATGGTGTAAGATCCGAATTTTATTATACTATATACCATATTTGTACATAATTGATAGTGGAAATAAATTGTTTTAGTAAAATTAAAGAAAACAATTGAATATGAATTTTCACTTTTCATGTTAAGTTATGATTTATAATATGGTGTACAAAAGGAAGAAAAACAATTATCAATTGTAGCAAGAAATATATGGGATTTAATAAAAGGTTAAGATAATATATATAAGGTATGAAAGCATTAAATGAGGGTGTGAGAGGAATTAATGGCAACGGGACAAATGAAGAGAAGAATGAAAGGAAAGCCAATAAACGTTGGCTGGCAGTGGCGTGGACTGGACTGGGAAGGAAGAGAAGAAAGGGAAGAAAAGTGTCAAAAACGTGCAGAGATTTTCTTCTTACCGTCGTTCCATTTTGCTGCAATTTTCTACAAGTTTTAATGCATGAAAGACAGGGTAATGATGAAGAAAATGGGATAAGGAACAGGTGTTAAGTTCTAATAGGATTAACATGGCTATATAAGAGAAATGCATGAGGAAGAAACTGATGGAAGTAACTTCATCTTCTTAAACAACCTTCTCGCCCATTCTGTTTCACTGCAAGTTTATCTTCCGATCCTCCATTTTTCTCATATATGAGCCATGAAATTTCATCTTCTAGTTAGCCAAACCCCTTATTCAGTGTTGAAGAGCTAAGAAACAAGAGAAGTAAAGCTAAAAGAGGCAGAAAAGCACTCTGTTATTGGAAGAGCAACTGGGTTAAGGTGAGTTTCATATTTTCCATGTTTCTCTTGATATTCCATACTAGATTTCTATGTTTTACAACGTGATAAACATAGACATAGCTTGGGTTTAGTTAAATATTGTTGGAATATATGAGAAATCAGATCGAAAATAATCAAGAATGATTAAGAAAAATAATGGGCGAACTGGCTTACCCAATAGCTTGCTAAATAGGCGAGCAAGGGGTACTCGCCCAAAGGTGAGGCGAGTTCAATGGATACAGGAAACGATGATATACCTGTTCACCAACACTGAGGATAATCAAACTGATCACCCGAATGGGCGAGGGCGATGATCGCCCAAATTGAATGTAATTGATGATAGTTAAAGAAAAAGGGCGAGGAACAATGATCGCCCAAAGGCGAGAATGGCGAACTCACAAATACAAGAAGGCGAGTAGAATTTGGGGCGAGTTCCCATGTTGGGCGAACTCCCAGAATACGCAAATAAGTGAATGGCGAATAGGACTGGGCGAGCTACCACGTGTAAACCCAATAACGACTGGTGAGCTCTGTTGGGCGAATGGCGAACTGTAGAAAAGTCACAGAATCTCGCCAAAGTGTTGGAAATATTAATAGTTTTAGAACATATTCGAGAAGAAAATATTAATTGAATTAACATTTTATTTGCAGCTGAGAAGTGAGAGTTGATAAAGGCGAGCGGGAAGCTAAACTTTGAAGAGACCAGGTAAGGGAGTTGTATGTGAAGTAAAAATGCATGTCCTGTGCAGTTAAATTTTATGAAATTATTGAGAAATTGTTTGTTTATGACATACATATTATTTTGATAAATTACTTTATTGTGGGCGAACTAAAATCCATACCCATATACTGTTAACTGGGCGAACTGGTAAGGGCGGGCGATCTGTGCCTTTTGTTATGATTTGAGGCGAAGAACCCCTCTTGTAATGTTTTGGCGGGCGAGTGATCTTATTTTAAATAAAATCTGGGCGAACCAATGTGGGCGAGTCCTTTTATGTTCTTTTGGGCGAACGACCAATGTTCTTTTATGAAATGGGCGAGTTGACCATGGCAATGCCATAAATGGTGAGCCTTGGGGCGAGCCAGGTTAACTTGTTTAATCGCCAAGGTTGGCGAGCGAACACAAGTTCACCGCATTGGGCGAGTTGGCCCTGGGCGAACCGACTTGGCAAACATGTTCATGGTCGAATTGATTTGTGTGTATTTTCTCAAAGAAAAATGAATTATTTTTAATATTTTGAAAATAGAAATATGAAACCTTTTTGGGCGAGTTGACCAATGGGCGTGTTGACTATTGGCGAGCTGACTATGGGCGAACTAGCCATGGGCGAGCCAGCTTAACCCGTGCTTTTCTCACATGGAAAATGTTGAGATTGCGGGCTGTTTTATAAAACCTTTTGGAAATCAAACCATTTTATGGAAATGATAACATGAGTTATAAAAGTGATTTTGAGACTTTAGACCCTGAGTTCATGCTTTATTATTCATGTAATTGCGTGACCCACCTGAGGCGGTGGCTCGGGGCGATGGATCTACGGGTGCACCTTAGGGCGTCACAAGGCTGATAGACCCGCCAAGTCATCAGCGGTCTCGAGGTCACTTGGCAAGCGGACCCGAGGACCATCTATAGATTATGGCCATAGATCTAGTTGAGATAGCCGTGAGGGGCGGTGGCCTACGGGTGCACCCCAAAAGCGGACGAATTATATTCTTAAGGGAATAGAGCATGATTTTAGTTATTGCCTAGTCTCAACTTATTGGTTTCTGTTTACTGAAAGGGTCAATTGAATCCTGTTGAAGTTAACAATATTCATTGTTTTTCTAATGGGTTGATTGTTAAGATAAATAAATTGTTTTTGGGAAGATAGCTGTTATTTTATAAAGCAGCATACACTTTCCTTACTAAGCACGTTATCACTCACTCCCTATTTTCTACTCCACAGATTATTGAACTTGGGCTAAGCGAATTACCTTCCAGAGATCTAATATTGAAGGTATGTTGTATCCTTTTATATATTCAGTAAAATGGTACAGTACTACTTTAAATTGAAGGGAATGTATATACATCTTAAGGAAATAATTTAATAATTCTTATAAAAGTGATAGGAGTTGATAAGCATCACAGACAGCTCAACCGGTAAGTGAGTATGATTAGTAAGTGAATATTATGTATTTTGTGAATTTGGGATGTTACAGATTTAATGGTATCAGAGCAGGGTTGGTCGGATGTCTAGTGATGCTTAAAACGAAAAGAAAATGGTATACATTCTCTGTAGTACTGTATAGTCTGAATATATAATTGATATACTAACGATAAGCGATAAATGATCTCTGTGATACAGATATAAGTGGAAGGAGGAGGATACGCTCAGTGAGAGGTATAGGCCGAGGTAGGGCGGCAGAGACTCCGAAACCACAGACCCCAAAACCTGCACCTAGACCCGCACGCCCTCTACAGCTAGAGAGCATTGATGCTCGTGTGAACCAAGTAGAGAGGTTAGTAGCCGATTTTATGGCTATATACCAGGCAGATAGAGCCGCGGATAGGGCGGAGAGGGAGAGAGCCACAGCTCCCGCAGCCCCAGTAGAGGCGCTAGTACCGCCACAGCCGGTATCAGTTGTACCTGAGCCTCAGCCTATTCCACCACTAGCACCTCAGCCACAGGTAGCTCCACCACAGTCATTACTTCAGCCGCCTCGAGATGCGGAGTCTTACTATAATGTGGCATTGGTGAAATCATTTAAGAAGTTGGATCCACTTAAGTTTAAAGGTACTAGGGATCCATTGGCGGCAGAGCAGTGGATTATCGAAATCGAAAGATTACTTAAGATTATGAGATGTTCAGAGACGGAGAAGGTAGGCCTGGCAGTGTTTCAGTTGACAAATGATGCGAGACATTGGTGGAAGGCCACTCAGACTGTTTTATTTGCTCAGCATCAGGATCTGTCGTGGGATATTTTTGTTGATGCTTTTCGGAGGCAGTATATTTCCGACACTGCTCAGGAAAAATTACAGCAGGAATTCATGGATTTAGTACAGAGTAGCATGTCAGTGGCCGAGTATGAGGCCAAATTTACTACATTGAGCCGTTTTGATCCACAGACTAGTGCGAATACCAGATATAAGATTTCGAGGTTTAGGGCTGGTTTGAGGCCATCCATCAGAGTGAAGCTAGCCCCATTTGATATACAGACTTATGATGAGATAGTTAAATGGGCTCAGCTATGTGAGCGGGCCTATGAGCAGTTCCAGCTTGATTTCAGTAGTAAGAGTAAAGGCAAAGCAAAGGAAAGGCTAAGAGGTTTATGGAGGATAGACCAGGTAGAGAGCAGTCTAAGAAGACTAGATCTACAGTCATATAGATTTCAGAGGGCAGATTTGATAGACCAGCAGTTTCTACTCTTGCTAGTGGCCCCACCACTACTCAGAGAAGTGTTGCGCCCTTATGTAGACATTGTGGAAGGTCGCATGGGTCACGCCCTTGTCCTTTAATGTCTGGGGCATGTTTTAGATGTGGGCAGACAGGGCACTTTATCAAGAATTGCCCGATGCTCAGAGAGTTAACTGCTTCTACTAGACCTCCTGAATTACCTCCGATAGCGGCCCCGGCAACTCAAAGTGAGCCAGAGAAAGCGACACCCTCACAGCCTAGGCGGGCGACAGCCGCAGAGAAGGGTAAAAAGGTTGTGACTCAGGGTCGGGTGTATGCCTTGGATCAGGAGACTGCCGACGCCTCTATCGATGTGATTAAAGGTAAGGTTTATCTTTTTGATATTCCCGTAATTGCCTTATTTGATCCGGGTTCTACCCATTCATTCTTATCGCTTGCATATGCCCACAGGACCCCAGTAGAGCCGGAGTTGTTAGAGTATATTTTGCAAGTGAAAACTCATTTTAATGATTTCCAGAGGACGGATATTATATATAGGAATTGTAAATTGACTATAGGAGAGAAGGTTATGACAGCTAACCTAATTTTGTTGGATATATATGATTTTGATATCATTCTAGGTATGGATTGGTTAGCTGCAAACTATGTTAGTTTGGATTGTAATACTAAGTTTATTACCTTCTCTCATCCCGAAAAGTATATTGTAAAGTTATTGTAAATTAATAAAAAGTAGGTTTGTGAAATGTTATGTGTACTGAAATTGTGGTTGTGTATGAATGTTTATGAAGGATATATTGCTAGTGTGGAGGATGTAGAGAGGAAACATCCAGAGATCCAAGAGATTCCTATGGTTAGGGACTTCTCGGATGTATTTCCAGAAGATTTACCAGGGTTACCACCGGATCGAGAAACAAAGTTTATGATTGAGTTGGTACCTGGTACGGAGCCGATTTCTAGACCCCCATACCGGATGGCACTAACCGAGTTGGACGAACTCAAGAAGCAGCTACATGAGTTACTAGATAAGGGATTTATACATCCCAGTGTGTCACCATGGGGAGCTCCAGTATTGTTTGTTCGGAAGAGGGATGGTAGCCTCCGGTTGTGTATAGATTATCGGATGTTGAATCGGGCTACCATTAAGAATAAGTATCCATTACCTCGGATTGATGACCTATTTTATCAGCTCAAGGGTGCACAGGTGTTTTCCAAGATAGACCTTCGATCAGGCTATCACCAGTTGAAGATTAAGGAGTCGGACGTGCATAAGATAGCATTTCGGACTCGTTATGGTCATTATGAGTTCTTGGTGATGCCTTTTGGATTAACAAATGCCCCTGCAGCTTTTATGAGTTTGATGAACGAGGTATTTCATCCATTTTTGGATAAGTTTGTCATAGTATTTATAGATGACATACTGATTTATTCTAAGACTCCAGAGGAGCACGAGCAGCATTTGCAGATTGTTTTACAGACCCTCAGAGAAAAGAAATTGTATGCTAAGTTTAATAAATGCGAGTTCTGGCTTGACCATATCATATTTCTCGGACATGTAGTGTCGAAGGACGGGGTGTCAGTTGATCCGTCCAAGATAGAGGCCATTATTCAGTGGGAAAGGCCTAACATGGTCATCGAGATACGGAGTTTCTTGGGTCTTGCCGAATATTATCGTAGGTTTGTAGAGGGATTTTCTAGACTTGCTGCTCTATTAACACGACTTACATGTAAGGATGTAAAGTTTGAATGGAATGATGCATGTGAGCGTAGTTTGAATGAGCTTAAGAAAAGATTAACTACTGCCCCCGTCTTAACCCTTCCTAGCGGATCAGGTGGATCTATGGTGTATACTGATGCATCCGCTCAAGGTTTAGGGTGTGTACTTATGCAGCATGGTCGGGTTATATCCTATGGTTCTCGACAGCTGAAGGATCATGAGAAGAATTACCCGACACATGATTTAGAGCTAGCCGTAGTAATGTTTGCACTGAAGATATGGCGGCATTACTTGTACGGGGAGAAATTTCAGATATTTACAGACCATAAGAGTCTGAAAAATATATTCTCACAGCGAGAGTTGAATTTGAGGCAGCGACGGTGGATGGAACTATTAAAGGATTATGATTGTGAGATTTTATATCACCCAGGTAAAGCTAATGTAGTAGCAGATGCATTGAGCCGTAAACATGTTGGCATGGTATCTTACATAATGATCAGGGAGCATGATTTGATAGAGCAGTTCTTTAAGCTCAGTCTGACAGTTGTTTCCTCTGACCAGTATGGATTTACGGTTAGTTTTCGTATAGAGCCGGATTTGATGGACCGAATCAGGGAAGCTCAGAGGAGGGATGATTATTGCATTAGGGTTGCCAGTCAAATTCAGATGGGAGTTACGTCAGATTTTAAGATTGGCACCGATGGGATACTGAGGTTCAGAGGTCGGATATGTGTTTCCGGTAATCGGCAGATTCGAGATTTGATTTTATCAGAGGCCCATACCTCTAGATACACGTTACATCCGGGTAGTACTAAGATGTACCAGAATCTCCGGAGAGTGTATTGGTGGCCTAAGATAAAGAAAGACATCATTGAGTTTGTTGCTAGATGTCTAACATGCCAATAGATTAAAATTGAGCATCAGAAACCGGCAGGTATGCTTCGACCATTATCGATTCCTACGTGGAAATGGGAGCATGTGACTATGGATTTTATTATGGGATTACCACGGACCCGGAAGGGATATGATGCTATTTGGGTGATAGTTGACAGATTGACTAAGTCTGCACATTTCTTAGCCATGAGATCTATAGATTTAGTTAGTGCCTTAGCCGATTTGTATGTCAAGGAGATACTGAGGTTACATGGTGTTCCAGTGAGTATTACCTCTGATAGGGACTCCCGCTTCACCTCTCATTTCTGGGAGAGATTTCAGGAGGCTATGGGATCCAAGCTGAATTTTAGCACCGCTTTTCATCCACAGACTGATGGGCAGTCCGAGCGTACGATACAGACGCTCGAGGATATGTTGAGAGCGTGTGCATTGGATTTTAGAGGCTCATGGGACGATCACTTACCCCTGACAGAGTTTGCTTATAACAATAGTTTTCATACGAGTATCGGCATGGCACCGTATGAGGCCTTGTATGGTAGACGATGCAGATCCCCGATAGCATGGGAAGAAGTGGGAGACCGTAAACTGTTAGCTCCCGATTTGGTCAAGCAGGCTTCTCGTGATGTACGGATGATCTGTAAGAGGCTCAGAACGGCTCAGAGTCGGCAGAAGAGTTATGCAGATACTAGATGCCAACCATTAGAGTTTGTAACGGGTGATTATGTGTTTTTAAAGATCTCACCATCCAAAGGTATAATGAGATTCGAGAAGAGAGGGAAACTGAGTCCCCGATACATTGGGCCTTATGAGATCTTAGATCGCGTAGGAGATGTGGCATATCGGTTAGCACTACCACCAGAGTTATCAGGAGTGCATAACGTATTCCATGTCTTGATGTTGAGAAAATACCATCCAGATCCTTCTCACGTAATTCGACATGAGCCACTGGAGATCAGAGAGGACATGAGTTACGTTAAGAAACCGGTACGGATTCTGGATAGGAAAGATAATTTAATAATTCTTAAGGAATGTATATACATGAGTTACGTTAAAATGGTACAGTACTACTTTAAATTGAAGGGAATGTATATACATCTTAAGAAAATAATTTAATAATTCTTATAAAAGTGATAGGAGTTGACAAGCATCACAGACAGCACAACCGGTAAGTGAGTGTGATTAGTAAGTGAATATTATGTATTTTGTGGATTTAGGATGTTACATATGGCCGTCCTGCAGAACCTAGTCAACAATTCATATTCTCAATCCATCTAAATACTACTATTACATTTTATTTTTGGTGCAAATGACAATACAAAGACTCGATCTGAGAATTTCTACGCGAACTTCATCTCACTCTTACTACTTGAGAAGTTGAAGCGACAAAGAAGATGACTGCATACCAATAGACATTTTGTGATCAATTCTGATTTTTAGGGATTGAAAGAGGGGATTATCCTCATGATCTCGTTGAATTGGCATAAAAGCTGAATGGAAACCGTACGGGACTCTGAATGGCAGTGTAATTCTGCCTACAGGCTCACTGGAGAAGTTCTTTGCATCTATGATAAGAACCTACATACAACGAAAAGAGATATAGCCAGCAGTTCTCAAATGGATATATATAGCTAGCAGCTTAGAATCAACTTACCTGAGATATGTTAGAATCTTATTGTGAACAAAAGTGATAACCCAACCGTCATCTTCTTCAGCATCTCCTGCTTTAGGGACAAAGGCAGCTCCACTGCCAAACGTGTTCTCTTTAAAGATATGATATTCCATCTTTATCAACCCTTCTTCGTTCTAGTTTCAATACAGAAGAGTCAAAATATTAATTCATCAACTAACAAATAATGGAAAAGACCTAGTCAAATACCATTGAAAATCCAGTGTTCTACTCTTCAAAGTACAGCTTGGCAAGGCCTCCATATTTTGCCATGCCTGAAAAATAAACCAAATCAAAGGGTATCAATTATCATATAATTTCAATAGTAATCGTTATAGCATAGAATACTTGTGCAGAATTTGTAAGATCCGATTCTACGGTACTGTAGACTCTAATTTCATAAAATTGAAAATGGAAATCTAATAAATAACGAATATTAATTTCCACTTGGGTGGAAAAGCTCCTTAATTTAAGATGTGAATGGAGAAATTTCTGTGAAATAACGTATGGGCGAGTATATGGAACAGTTTGCCAATGGGCAAGCAATGTAGGAGATCGCCAATGGTGATGGCGAGTTGGGACGATGGCGTGGGCAAATAGGTGAGTTCGCCAGCTAGTTGTGTGAGGTGATCGCCAGAATGGGTGAGGACATGTGATCGCCAACTTGTGGCTTGAGTCATAGCAAATAGGCAAGTAGAACAATAAATTGTGATCGCCAAGTAAAGGAAATCAGCTTGTAAATCACTAAATGTTATTGGCGAACTGAAATTGAAATAGAATGGGCGAGCTGAGGTTTCTGGTTGAATAGGCGAACTGGAACTGGAATCAGCACGTGACCATTGCAGTCAAAATTGACTTTGAAGTTATACGGTTGAAAACAATTAATAGAGAGGATATTAAAGTCAATAAGGAATTAACCTTATTGGTTGAGAAATAAAACAAAGTCAATAGAAGCAGAAAAAGGAGTGTGGAAGGGAGACTTTCACGCCATCTTGAGTTTCAGTTTTTCTTCATGCATTAAATGCATGAAAGACGTGAAATAAATGAAGGAAATGGGATAAGGCCAAGTGATAAGTTCTGATTGGTTTAGCATGACTATATAAGAAGAAAGATTTGAGGAAGATTGGCTTAGCAAACTTCATCTTCTTCCCGAAAACTATGCAATTGCAAGTTTATACTCCGATTTCCTCCCATTTTTGCCATGCTTAATTTACTAAACTTCACCTTTAGGTTGGCCAAACAAGTAAACCAGCTTGCAAAACTTTCCTTCATAGGTTGATGAGCTAAAGGAATAAGCCAAGTAAGGCCAACAGGGGACAGAAAGTATTCTGTGCTGGAAGTGCAGTTGATTAAGGTGAGATTTAATGATTTCTTGGGATTGAATGATATATTTCTATGATTTCAAGTATGAGAAGCATGATTTTAGTATTGCTTTTGATTTATTCTTGTTAGATCATAGAAATAGAATAAGTTCATATCTTGTGTCGTAACGATTTTCGTCCGGGAACTCGATCGCTAGACGATTTAAAAAAAAAGAGAGAGGAGTCGCCACCAATCTTTTTTGACTAGGTGTGATTGGCCACCTAAAATCATTTATCTTTATAATAAAATCTTAAGATTAATTAAGTTTTATGAAAAAAAAAATAATTTTTGGTCTACGAAAACAAAGTTTGGGTTCGGGAGTTCGGTTACGCGTGAGGAAGGATTAGCACCCCCACAACGCCCGTTAGAAAACGGTACCACTTAATCATGTCTTATCTTCTGATCTTAAAAATGATCTTAATTAAACATTTAAAAAGAACTCCATTTATTTGAAACCATTTTTATTATTTGTTTTATTTTGAAATATTTAAGTTTTATTTTTTTTATTTAAAATAAATGAAAATCCCTTATATTGAAAATTATTCCGAAGTACCCCAATACTTTTGGTAGCATTTCGGATAATTTCATCACCTAGAGATTTCTTAAGAATCGCTACTTGCGATTTCTATAGAATCCCATCCTTGGGAGATTTCGCACTTATTTTGAATTTCATGAATGCAAATGGTGCTAACAAAATAAATATGATGCACATGAGAAATATATTATTTTATTTTATTTTTATTATCTTTTATACTTATATTATTACTTTTGAAATTTATTGATTTATAAAATTTTATTTTTATTGAAAAATCATACTAAATATTCCAATACGCTGGTAACATTTAGTAGATCTCTCTCACCTAGAGATCAGTTAAGAATCACTACTTGTGAATTCCGTAACATTTCATCATCGGAAATTCCTTAAAATGTATATCTTGTTTATTTTTCTTTAATTATTCTTTTTTTTCTTCGTCATTGTTGTTGTTATTATTTATTCCAAAAGATTAATTGTAACAATTTTACATTCTTGTTTACTTATTTGTTTAAAAAGATTTTATTTATTTATTATTTATTTTTAAATATTAATTTTATTAGAAATATCAATATCGAACTAAAATTATTTGAATACCCCAATACGCTGGTAATATTCAAATATTTCATTTCAACCCTAAGGATTATCAAAGAATCACTACTTGTGATTTCTAAGAAATCCTATCATCGGAAATTCCTTTTTTGTTCATTTATTTAAAAATGTATATTTATATATATATATATTATTTTAACACTTATACTTGCATTTATTTATTTATTTATTTTGATATTTACATTCTTATTTGTCTAACTATTTTAAAATTTAAAATTTATTATTATTTTTATATCAAAATGATTTTTGTATCAAGATAAAATCAATTAGATGTTCCAATACGCTGGTAACGTCCAAAGATTTTTTCTCGACCCTAAAGATTGTCGAAGAATCACTACTTGTGATTTCTTCAAAATCTTATCATCGGAAAAATTCTATTTTTATTTTCCTTTATTTATTTTACTTATTATTTTCTACCCATACATTAAAAATACCTAAGTAAATGAATGGCAAAAAAGGGGAATATACCTCTATTGGAGGGCGGGCGAGCTCACAAGTCTTCCCTCTTCTTCGGTCGGGCGAGCACACAGCTTCTTTCTTTGGCGGGGCAGGCAAGCGAAGATAGCCTCCTCGGGCGGGCGAACTCCTTGAATTGGCGAGCTCTTGGATGTTCTTTCTCTTTGGGCGGGCGAGCTCGTGGACGAGCGAGCAAACTCGCGGATTCTTCACTCTTTCTTTGGCGGGGTGATGAAGATAATTAACAGTGAAGAGATGTAGAGCAAAGTAGCAACGCAAAAGGGGAGAGTGGCAGCAAGGATGAATTCAAGATGGCCCAAAAAACAAGGATAGTAGGGGAGGAAGATGATAATGGTACGACCAGCTAGGTTTTTTTTGTGTGCCTGTCCAACGATGGTGGTTGGCGAGGCTGAGTTGAAGAGGATGATGGATGGTGGCTGTATGTCCTCTCCAAGGTTTTCTAGGGTTTTCTCCTCAAGGTTTTTTTTTTTAGCCCCGTTTCATTGGCTTTTATAGCCTCAAAATTTCATGGAAAGCAATCAAAAATTTATATTTGATCCCATGATCATGGGATTTTTCATTTATTTTGTTTAACTTTCCCTCTTTTTTTTAAATTTATTTCCATTTCATTTTTTTTATTTTTGGTAATCAATTTTCAGATTTTATTTCACCCAATTTATTTCTTCCTTAATTTATTCATTGATTTAATGGCTGATTATTTTTTCTTTTTATTTTTGGCAACAATATCAACTTTAGTCAACTCTTGAAGGTGTGAATTTTGCATGTGCTCCACATGAGATTTGACCAAAATTGACTTGTTAGCTACGGAATTAGCGACGGAAAAATTCCGTCGCTAATTTCCCTTCATCATTTTCGGTCATTAGCTACGGAATTAGCGACGGAAAAATTCTGTCGCTAATTTCCCTTCATCATTTTCGGTGGAATAAGTGTAGAGAACTTAGCGACGTAATTTTTCCGTCGCTAATTCCATAGCTAAAGGTTATTAGCTACGGAATTAGCAACGGAAAAATTCCGTCGCTAATTTCTCTTCATCATTTTCGGTAGAATAAGTGTATAGAACTTAGCGACGGAATTTTTCCGTCGCTAATTCCGTAGCTAATGACCTTTAGCGACGGAAAAATTCCGTCGCTGATGCCTTAAATTCGAAAAAAATAAAAAAAAATTTTGAATTTTTCCCGCCTGAGCTGTAGCGGGAAATATTTTGACATAGCATTAGCGACGGAATTTCCGTCGCTAATCCGTCGGTAATTCCATCGGTAATTCCTCTGTATGCGCGCCAAAGACTTTATATATTTTCATATTCTCTGTTTTCTCTCCTCTTCACTCCTCTCTATCTTCTTTTTTTCCATTTTCTCGTTTTTTTTCTTAGTTTTTCTTCTTTATCCCTCTTTCCTTTTATTTTTTTCCTTTTTTTTTGTAAATTTACTCTATTTTTCTTTTATATTTATGTTGTCAATTTTTTTATATAATAAACTTTAATACTTATATTTTTGTTTTTTACTTACAGATGATGATGATGATGATACGGTGAGGTGCTGATGGTAGTGGTGATAATGATGTTGAAGATAATGTATTTTTGTTTTTTTTTAGTTAATTTATTTTAAGATAATGTTTATGGATTTAAGTATAAATATTAGGTTTATTTTAAATGTTTCTCTTCTCTCTCTCTCTCTCTCTCTCTCTCTCTCTCTCTCTCTCTCTCTCTCTCTCTCTATAAATATAAATAATTAATTTCTGAATATTTTTTTTTGACAAAATTCATAGAAATTAGCAACAAAATCTGTTAAATAAGTGAAAAAATTCATCAAATTAGCGACGGAATTTATCACATTAGCGACGGAATTTCCGTCACTGATGCTCATTAGTGACAGAATATTTATTGAATTAACAAAAATAACAAATTATCAGCGACGGACTTAGCGACAGAAATTCTGTCGCTGATGCCTTTTAGCGACGGATTTTTTTATAAAATAAAATAATAATAAAACTATCAGCGACGGAAATTTCCGTCGCTGATGCCTTTTAGCAACGGATTTTTTTATAAAATAAAATAATAATAAAACTATCAGCGACGGAAATTTTCGTCGCTGATGCCTTTTAACGACGGATTTTCATGTAAATTAAAAGACAAAATTATGTTTTTAGCGACGGAATTTTCCGTCACGAATGCCATAAAATCCGTCGCTGATGTAAAAAAATTCCGTTGCTAATTAGCGACGGAATTACCGACGGAAATGAAGTTTTAGCGACGGAGTGAGCATCAGCGACATCGATTTTTCCAACAGAAAAATTTCCGTCGGTAATCCGTAGGTAATCCGTCGCTGAAGACCATTAGCGACGGAATTTAACTATCAGCGACGGAATTTTCCGTCGCTAATTCCGTCGCTGAAGGTTCATTTTTTTGTAGTGATCTTGAATGTAGATGAATAATAAAATGAAACTGGGTTGAAATTGTAGTAGAATGATGGGAAAATAATCGAGAATGAATAAGGAAAGTAATGGAAATGGTGTAAAAGTGATGAGAATGGCGACTATGGTGATCGCCTATATTGAAAGTTAGTAATCGCCAATGAGGCGAGTAGGAAATATGAACTCGCCAAGTTGAAAGTACTTGTCCAAATGGGCAAGGTCGCCCAAGGCTAGTTCATGGGCGAGCCCATCCCTGAATAGAAAGCCATATGGCGAACTCACATGCATAAGATATTGGGCGAGTAGAATTGTGGGCGAACTCCCACATTTAAGCCAATGATTGGTCTGGCGAGTTGAATGTTGGGCAAACTAGTAAGAATACTTATGGGCGAGCTAGTTGAATATTAAGTCTCGCCAAAGTGTTGGAAATAGTTGTAAAAGAAATATTAATAGAATTTATAAATTATTTTGCAGTCGGGAACTATGAACTCGGTGAATTTGATTTGGATGGCGAGAAGGAAGCAAGGCTTCGTTGAACCAGGTAAGGGAGATGTGTGTGAAGTGAATGCATGTCCTGTGAAGTAAATTTTATAGAAATTATTTAAGAAATATTTTGGTTTATGACATGCATTAGTTTGATAATTGTTTTGATTCAGGCGAGCTAAAAGCCGACCCCTATATTGTTTTCTGGGCGAATTAGTTATAGGCGGGCGAGCCCTTTTGTGCTTGTTTTGGGGCGAGTAACCCTTGTTTTAATAAAAGGCGGGCGAGCCAACTTGGGCGAACCCTATTATATTTTCTTCTGTGCAAGTGATCCTGTTTTAATAGAAATTCGAGCGAGCCACCGATGGGCGAACCCTTTTATAATGTTTTGGGGCGGGCGACCCCTTTGTTAAGAAAGTTTTTGTTTGGGCGGGTGACCCCTTTGTATACAAAATTATGGGTGAGCCATTGAGGGCAAGCCAGATTTACTTATCGTTTTTGAATTCAATGGTTGGCAGGCGAATACAAGTTCACCGCACTGATAAGTTGACCATAGGCGAGCCGTACTGGCGAGCTGACCATGGCGAACAGATTTCGATGGTATTTTCTTAATGAAAATGAGCCATTTTAATATCTTTGAACATAGAAAATATAAACCCTTTTGGGCGAATTAACTAATGGGCGAGCCCATGAGGGCGAGCCAGTTTTGCTTTCTGATTTTAAAAGCAAAGTTGGGGAGGTGAACACAAGTTCTCCGCACTGGGCGAGCTGCCATGGGCGAGCCATATTGGGCGAGCTGACCATGGGCGAGCAGGTTTTAAAGGTTGAGATTTTGGAATGTTGTCAAGATGTTTGGTAAACAGAAAGTCTAAACCTTTTTGGAAATTAAATCATTTTGAAAAATGATAATATGGTGAGATAATTCCATAAAGGTTTTCATGTGAGATAAAGTGATTTTGAGACTTTAGGCCCCTAGTTTTATGCATTATTATTTATGTTATTGCGTGACCCACCTGGGGCGATGGCTCGGATCAATGGACCTTCAGGTGCACCTCAGGGCGTCACAGGGCTGATGGACCCGCCAAGTTAACAGCGGTCTCGAGGTCACTTGGCAAGTGGACCCGAGGACCACCTATAGATTATGGACATAGATCTAGCAAAGATAACCGTGAGGGGCGATGGCCTACAGGTGCACCCCAATAGCGGTAGATTCCGTTCTCGCAAGGGGGAGGGGGAACGATGATAGCATGATTTATTTGTAGGGTGATGTCTAGTCTCAACTTGTTGGTTTCTGTTTAATGAGAGGATTTGTTAAATCCTAATTTCTGTTAAAATTACATGATATTATAAACTGTTGAGCAAATGATTTGAATGGTGCATTGAGAGTACTGTTTACTATAACCACTGTTTTCCTATCGATATGATTTTAGGAAAAATAAATAATTAGTGGTATATAGTTTTGGTTTTATAAAGCAGCATATGTTTCCTTTACTGAGCGTATGAATCGCTCACCCCTTTTTGTTTTAAACTCCACAGATAAAAGATACGGAGTTGAGAGAATTAGCTCCCAGATGGATATAGCTGTGTATAAAGCGCTGAGGCACATTATGTTAAACAAGACAGGTACAGTCTCTTCTCTTTTACATTTCAAACATAAGTATACAGTACTACTGTAATGAAATGAGACAATAAGGGGATGTTGGATATAAGGAATAATGAAAAGAATTTTCATAGTCCATATTTAAATAAATGTCTAACATTTATTACTGTCACTGTTGAATGTTAATGGCATCGCAGACAGCACAACCGGTAAAGTCGTATAAAAATACGTGAAAAATGTGGTAACGGGACGTTACAGAATTCCAATGGCAACCTGTGGCAGAACTTGCAATGCAATCACGCGCTTGGCAATAGCCATACTTGTTTTTGACACCTATAAAAGCTCCATTAATCATTGGAAAATCCATGGTAAAGTCAGTCCCCGCCAGATACCTTTCCTTTACATCACCAGTTTTCATGTTCATTCGCCACTCATAAGGACGAGGAAATATTAATTGATCCTCCGGCAAAGCATCAATACTTCCTTCAGCAGATTTTAAAGGCCTGAACTTTTCGGAAAACCAATCGAAGTAATCCGTTCCCGGATCAGGACCTGGTATTACTGACTCAAGAGCTCTACAGCCCCATATCACAACCTGCTCGAAGTTAATAAGGTTCTAGATCATTTTCAATGAAGAGTAGAGTAGAGTTAAAAAGGTTAAAATATGCTATAATTCCAGCCATAAGTTACCTCATCACCATCCTCAAAGCAATTGAAAAGATGAAATGAGTAATTCGGTTTCACCTTAAACCACTTAACTGAATCTGCATCACCATAGCGAGGCATTATGCCAATCCTTGCATCACCTTCTTTTTCGTATTTTACTAATCTACATGTCAAGATTGGAGAAAATTTAAAAGAAAAGCATTTTTAAGATAAGAAAAGCAAATTCCAGTTACACGTTAGACTCACGGGCCACCGCGAACAACTCTGATCAAGTCTATCAATAAAGGGTGGTCCACAAACACATTGTACCTTGCGAAAGGAAAACACATGTCAAATTTAATAACTATTCAGCTGGTAACTTTACACTATATACCACTAACTTTACCTCTGTGTAACTCCTACTTCATGGAGGAAGCTGCACCTATTGAGTTTCAGATCCGCTTTATGGAGCAATTTCTTTCCATCAGCTGTAAGAGAAATCAATACACACATTAGAACGTAGCCAAGCCTTAAAGGATGATTGTTCAACAAAAGAAGAACATACCAGAAATTATTCCCACTTCAACAAAAGGCTTTGTTGCATTAACCCCGAATATAACTAGCTCTCCTGTGCCTGGAGCTTTCTGTTACATAAGAATTGATCATAGCAAAAATCATGTAAAGTCGATGTTGAAAAATAGTTTTTGTAGGTTCGGGAAGTGAAGAACCTTGGGATGAGAGGTAAATGGCCTGCTCCAAGCCCCATTGACATCCCAATCATGCAAAGTTTCTAGCGTAAATATGTTGATCTCTTGAGGTTGGTGATTTTCCGCAATTGAGTACAACTTTCCAGCATGCTCAAAAACACTGGTATTGCTGATTTGTTTGTTTATTTGACCAAATCTCAACTGAGAATATTTAAAAAAAAAAATTTTGGTTGCAGAGAATATTTAAATTAATCAAACACTATTAAGGCAAATCTTGAGAAACAGTAATGTTTTTGTGTCTTAAGACATGGGAGATGCAGTTTTCAGAGAGATGTATCTGATCTGAACATACGATCTAGCTTTGTTTCTTATTTTATGTCTTCTGTTTCTTATTTTTGAAAATTTTGTTTTTATTTTGTTTTGTTTTCAAATTCTGAAAACAAAAAAACATATTTTTTTTAATACTGTTACCTATTAAAAACAAATATTTAAACTAATTCAGAAATAATAATTCAATTCAAAAATTAAATTTTTAAAATTAAATAAAAATATTAATATATATTACACGATATCATGCACATAAAATTAAATAATAATATATATTATTTTATAATATTTAATACTAATGTTAAATATTTTATTTTAATCATATTAAAATTTAATATGATTTAAATAATATTATATAATTAAATATAATATTAAATAAAATATTACTAAAAAATAATTCAATTAAAAATAAAATTAAAAAAAATTTTAATATTAATTTTTATTAGATAATAGTTGAGATTAATAAAATTATAAATTATATATATTAAATAACAATATGAATATATTAGTATATAGAATGAATTATATAATTATTAAAATATATTATGTTTAATATAAATAATATTATTTAATGTTAAGTCACTTTTTAATAATATTAAATTATTTAATAGCAGTAGTGATAGAGATTAAATTTAGTCAAAAAAATATAATATTAAATAATAATTTTTTAATAAAATAATAATTAAATATATTATACAATAATACCAACCAATAATATTAATTATTAACATATCAAAATGATGATAAATGATATTATTGAAAATTGATAATATATCCAATAAATTATTATACAAGTTTAAATTAAATATTATTATGATATTATAGTTTATATTGCTTTTTTACATTTTTCAACTTTTTATATTAAAATAAATATATTAATTTTAAACTATTTTAATTAAACAATATTTTATATTAAATTTTACTATTATTTTCTTTTTAAAAATTAATTTATTTTATTTTATATTTTCTATTATGAAAATATATTAATATTATGTTAATATAAAGATACTATTTACTTTCTTCTAAACATAAATAAAAATATATTTTCAAAAATAATAAAGATTTGAAATTTTTGTTTTTAAAATTTTTAAAAATTTTGTTTTCGTTTTATTTTTTTAATAAAAAATGTATTATTAAACTTGTTATTTTCAAAAAAAATTAAAAACAAAAATAAAAAATGAAAACCATGTCAGAGAATTCCTAAACATTCACACTGCTAAATTGAAAGTGGGCTTATTTTATTAGGGTGAGGGTGATTGAATTGAAAGAACATAAGTCAGATAAGCCAACCCCACCATATTAAGCAAATAGCAGACAAAACAGCCGGCGGATCCCCATCTATGGTAGGAAGAAAAGAAGGCTTATTCCGTTGTTTTTCTAGCTTGTATGTTTCTGTTTCAACGTGTCGGTTATTGTAAACAACAGTCCAGCTTCCATTGAGACCCTTGATAAAATATAAGTGTAAGACTCAAATTTTATTATATTAAATATCATATTTGTACATGATTGATAGCGAAAATAAATTCTTTTAGTAAAATTAAAAAAAACATTGAATGTGAATTTCTACTCTTCATTTTAATTATTAGCAATTATGACTCATAGTATGGTGTATAAAAAAAATTGAAGATAGTAATTATGATATGAAAGCATTAAATGAAGCATGAACAAATGTGAAGAAACAAAGAATTGGAGGCAATTTAAATGGTCAGCCAAGAAATCAAGTCCACGTCAACCTTGCTTCCTTGAGATGTTGTCGCCTAGCCTTTTTAAAGGCTGCTGAAGGATGACTTTGATGGTAGAAAATAGGAGAGCAATTAATTGTTGAAGTATAAGACAAAGAAAAAGAAGCAAAAGGCGTGTGGAAAGGATGACTTCCTCGCCACCTTGTGCTGCAGTTTTCTTCATGCATTAAATGAAGTTTAATGCAACAAATAATGAAGAGATACGATAAGATGCTAGGTGGTTAATTGTTATTGGTTGTCTTGAATATATGGAGACATAAAAGAAGCAAAGACCTCAACTAGTTTTACTTATTCATCACCAATTCTGCTTCACTATGAGAGAGCCATTTTAGGAGTTGAGTTTTGTTCTGTTTTGGCCATTTCTTCTAGCCAGAGAAAATTCATAGATTAAAGAGTTAACCTCTTAATTTTAATATCCAATCTTTCCTCCAGCATTTAAGCATCCAAGGAAGAAGAGAGGAAGGCTGAAACCAAAACAGAAAATAACATTCTGTTTTGAGACACTTATTTGGTCAAGGTGAGATTTAATGGTTTCTTGATATTGAATGATATAATTCTATGAATTCAAGCATGAGAAGCATGATTATAGCCTGCTTTTGATTATTTTTGTTACATCATAGAAGTAGAATAAAATGAAATTGAGCTGAAATTGTAGTTTGATGATGTAAGATAATTAAAAGAAAAGAAAAGGCTACTCGCCCAAAAGATATGGATGTGTTAATCTCCAAAAGGGTGAGAATAAGCGAGGGCATATAAAATCCCAAATAGATCGAGGTAGGATCACCCAAAAAGGGCGAGAATGACGACTATTGTGATCGCCCATGTGGGAAGTTAGTGATCGCCAATGTGGCGAGTAAGAAATAAAAAGAGGTCGCCACATGCTAATTTGACCCATAGGCGAGCCCACCTCTGAATAAAAGCCGTGTCAGGCGAACTCAAGCAAGCTCACATGCATAGTGGGCGAATCGAATGTTGGGCGAACTCCCATGAATAAGCCAATATTTGTATGGCAAGTAAGGTTGGGCGAGCTTCAACGTATAAGCTCATTAGCGACTGGCGAGCTCTATTGGGCGAATGGCGAGCTAGGGATTGGTCTCAAATCTCGCCTAAGTGTCGCAAATAATTGAAAAGAAAATATATTAATAGTTTTAATAAATTATTTTGCAGCTAGGAATTAAGGACTTGGTAAAAGGTATCGGGAAGGCGATCAGGAAGCAAGAACACGTAAGACCAGGTAAGGGAGATGTGTGTGAAGTGAATGCATGCCCTGTGGAGTTAAATATTATCAAAATATTGAGAAACTGTTTTGTTTTATGACATGCATTGGTTTGATAATTGTTTTGATTTGGGCGAGCTAAAAGCCGACCCCTATGTATGATGGGGCGAACTGATACAGGGCGGGCGAGCCCTCCTTTTTCTGATATTGGGCGAACTGGTAAGGGCGGGCGAACCAAACTTTTTATGATTTTTGGGCGAAGAACCCTTTTTATGATATCTTGGGCGAGTGACCCTGTTTTAAATAGAAATCCGGGCAAACCAAAGTAGGCGAACCCCTTTTAATGTTGTTTTGGGCCGGGCGACCCCTGTTTTTCATGAAAGGGGCGAGTTGACCATAGAGTGCCACCTTGGGCGAGTTGACCATGGCAATACCATAATGGACGAGCCGTTTCGGGCGAGCCAGTTTACTTGTTTTTAAAAGGCTAAAGTTGGCGGGCGAACACTAGTTCACCGCACTGGCGAGTTGACCATGGGCGAGCTGACCATAGGCGAACAGATTTCAATTTGCTTTCTCTACGAAAATGAGAATAATACCTTTTTGGAATTATTATTTATTTAAATGATTTAAATTCATAAATGTGTTTCCTTAAAGGTATTTTGAGTTATAAATATGATTTTGAGACTTTAGGCCCTGAATTCATGCATTACTATTCATGTAATTGAGTGACCCGCCTGGGGCGATGGCTCGGGTCAATAGACCAACGAGTGCACTCCAGGGCGTCACAAGGCTGATTGACCCACCAAGTCATCAACGGTCTCGAGGTCACTTAGCAAGTGGACCCGAGGACCACCTATAGATTATGGCCATAGATCTAGCTGAGATAGCAGTGAGGGGCGATGGCCTACGGGTGCACCCCAAAAGCGAACGACTTGTGTTCCTGGGAGAACAATGAGAGCATGATTTATTTGTTGCCTAGTCTCAACTTATTGATTTCTGTTTACTGAAAGGATTTATTGAATCCTGTTTAATGTTAACTATATCCATCATTTTCCTAATGGGTTTGATTGTTAGGACAAATAAGACGTCTTGGGGATATAGTTTTTATTTTTATAAAGCAGCATACACATTTCTTATTGAGCACGTTGTCGCTCACTCCTTATTTCTCCATTCCACGGATTATTGATTTTGGACTAAGAGAATTACCTTACGAAGATTTGATATCGAAGGTATGTTGTATTTCTTTTATATATTCAGCAAAATTGTACAGTACTACTTTAAATAGAAGGGAATGTATATACATCCTAAAAGCAAGAATTTAATAATTCATATTTCTACATGATTTACGAGAAATAAGAACATTAATTCTTATTTAAGTGTTAGAAGTTGTTAAGCATCACAGACAGTCCAACCGATAAGTAAGTGGAATTTATAAATAAATATTATATTATATTGTTGATACAAGATGTTACAATAAGACATGAAGCATTCCTTCTCCCTTTACCCAAATGTTATTTGTCCTCCCAAACATGGAACTTGTAGCCATTAACGCTCCAAAAATGGGGTTTGGTCCTGCAATAATTACATTAATAAAAACCTTGTCAGCCACAGTTTACCATCAGCACGAAGTCTTAATTAATTTCTTCAGGTTTTATGTTTAAGAATAAAAAAAAGTTATTTCATCTCTAAAGTCAAAACATATAGCCTATTTATTATTGAAATTTACGAATTTATTAAATTTTTATTTAAATTTTTTGAAATTTACAAATTGCTTATGAAAAAGTAATTGAGAAATTTGAAATTAAATATTTTACATTTAATATCCAAACTTTAATCATTTGCGTTAACTATATTATCATTTACTAACCCCTTTATTATGTCATATAAAATTGCTTATGAAAAAGTAATTGAGAAATTTAAAATTTAATATTTTACATTTAATATCGACCCTTAATCATTTGCGTCAACTACATTATCATTTACTAACCCATTTATTACGTCATATAGATAGCTTCAGGTAATGAGACTTGTTCTTATTGACAATGACCAAGGTTTCAAGTTCATGTTCTCTCTCTGACCAACCTAACTATATATAACACCGAAAACATGATCAGGAAATGGATAATCCCACTTGTCCACATCATGGATTTAACTTTTGGAGTGTAACGAGAAGCATTATTTGTGAAGAACAAAATAGCATTCCACCTGTTCAGAACACAGGCAAATGCAATTAAACTATGTAATATTTTCAAACTTTTACTCTTAGAAGAGCCAGCACAACTTTGCTCATATTTATACAGTAATTGTCTGCAATCTGCATAACACTGTGCTGTCTGCAGTCATTGCATACCAGACCAACTTAGCCTGCTAACAAAATTTTGATGTTTCTTTCATATTTCACTTGTATTTATAGCAGACAGTTACTTTGTTTGTTGGTCATCCTAGTGAGCAGAGTTAGTTAGTTAGAATCAGTTAGTTAAACTAACTGATACTTTGTAAACACAAGCTGATGTGACTTCTGCATATAAAAGCATATATGTAGAACAACTCAAAAATAATTCAATACAATCTTTTCATCTTTCACAATCGATTTCATTCTGTTTAATCAATTCTTCAGCCTAGAATCAGTAATATTATACACTCTACTCAACCTTGTTTTACTTGAATTCAAGGCATGGATAACAGACATATTCAACCAAGCAATATTTCACTAATACAGTGATTATATCGATAACAACCGTTTCATTTGTAAAAAATAACAAACCGTTTCTTATGTAGACACCCTCCGGAAAATCATCTGGTATTTCCCCTTGGATGGTGGTGACTTGAATGGCTTCCTTCGACTCATGTACTGGAGCAAAATTACTCTGTAATATGCACTAGAAAAGCTTAGTACTAATTTAGTGATACATATGTGTTAGTTATTGACTCTAATTAATAATTATATATTATTGAGTATATTTTTTATAGTAAATATATGTATATATCTATATCATTAAATATACGTAATGAATAACTTGGTGACCAAATAATGAAATTCTATAAATATAGAATGGTCTCTAAGATTAGAAAAATACATAGAGATATAATCACTATATGATCTCCACGTGAGAGAGGAATTTATAGGGATTTGAGAAAAAGTTGAGAAAACAACGGGTTAACATTATGGAATAGGAAATCTGAATCTATTTTGAGGTTTGGCTTAGCATTTGTTTTGGAATGTTTTGTGCATTTTGTAATCTCTATGTTTATAATGATTTTTTTCTCTTGTTCGCAGTTATAGGCATTTTTTCTCTTGTTTTTTGTGTGATTTAATTTCATGTTGATCTCGTTTTGGTTTGGTATGCTTATCTACTTGAAAAATCTCAACAATATGCATGGACAAGCTTATATGGCAAAGGGCTAGCTATATAAACCTGCGACGGGAGCAATGGCTACTCAGCAAACTCAAACACAAAATCAACAAGTGCGTCAACAACTTGACAGAAGTGTTCTTGACGGCTTTGGAGACATCAACATCTATTTCCAAAGGAAGTTTCTGAGTGTAACAGCCCGTTACCACATTTTTCACGTATTTCTATACAACTTTATCGGTTGGGCTGTTTGCGATACCATTAACGTTTACCAGTGACCATGATAAATGATAACATTTATCTAGCAAACATGGAATATGAAATTCTTTTCATTATTTCTTACATCGGACATCCCCTATTATCTTTGTTTCACTAAAGTAGTACTGTATACATATGTCTGAAATGTAAAAGAGAAGAGACTGTACCTGTCCCGTTTAACATAATGTGCCTTAGCGCTTTATACGTAGCTATATCCATCTGGGAGCTAATTCTCTAACTCCGTGTCTTTTATCTGTGGAGTTAAAACAAAGGGGTGAGCGAACTATGCGCTCAGTAAAGGAGATATATGCTGCTTTACAAAACCAAAACCATATACCACAATAAATTTGTTTTTCCTAAAATCATGTCAAATAGGAAAAACAGTGGTTATAGTAACCAGTACTCTCAATACAACATTCAAATCATTTGCTCAACAATTTACCATGAAATGAATTAAACAGCAAATAGGATTTAAATAAATCCTTTCAATAAACAGAATCAACAAGTTGAGACTAGGCATCAAACAAATCATGCTCTCACAAGTCATCCGCTTTTGTGGTGCACCCGTAGGCCATCGCCCCTCACGGCTATCTCAGCTAGATCTATGGCCATAATCTATAGGTGGTCCTCGGGTCCACTTGCCAAGTGACCTCGAGACCGCTGATGACTTGGCGGGTCCATCAGCCTTGTGACGCTCTGAGGTGCACCCGTTGGTCCATCGACCAGAGCCACCGCCCCAGGAGGGTCACGCAACTACATGAATAATAATGCATGAACTCAGGGTCTAAAGTCTCAAAAATCACTTTTATATCTCATGAAAAACCTTTATGGAATTATTTCACCCATATTATCATCTCCTCAAAATGATTTGATTTTCAGAAGGTTTTATAAGATAGTAAAAACAGCCCGCAATCTCACCATTTTCCGTGTGAGAAAGGCACGGGTTAAGCTGGCTCGCCATGGCTAGTTCGCCCATAGTCAACTCACCCCAAAATGGTTTCATATTTTCTATTTTCAAAGCTATTAAAAATAGTTCATTTTTCGTTGAAAAAATTTAGAAAAGAAAAACCCGTTCGCCATGGTCAGCTCGCCCATTCGGCTCGCCCATGGTCAACTCGTCGGTGTGGTGAACTAGTGTTCGCCCGCCACCCTCTGCATTTAAAACAAAAAAACTGGCTCGCCCATAATTTTCTTACCAAAGGGAATCGCCCGCCCCAAACATTATAAGAGGGTCACTCACCCAAGGTGTACTAAAAGGGTTCGCCATCCATTAGCTCGCCCGGATTTCAATAAAACATGGTTGCTCGCCCAAAAGAACATAAAAGGGTTCTTTGCCCAAAATGATAAAAGGATTGGCTCGCCCGCCATAACAGTTCGCCCAACATTAGAAAACAAGGGCTCGCCCACCCTGTACTAGCTCGCCCAATCATAACATAAGGGTCGGCCTTTAGCTCGCCCAAATCAAAACAATTATCAAAACAATGCATGTCGTAAAACAAAACAATTTCTCAATAATTTTCATGAAATTTACTCCACAGGACATGCATTCACTTCACACACATCTCCCTTACCTGGTTTAACGAAGCCTTACTTCCTGCTCGCCTTCCTGATTGCATTTACCGAGTCCATAATTCCCGGCTGCAAATAATTTATAAATTCTATTAATATTTTCTTTTCCAAATATTTCCAGTACTTTGGCGAGATTTAAGATAAATCAACTAGCTCGCCCAACCGGATTCTTACTAGCTCGCCCAACCGAGCTCGCCATTCATCAAATGGCTCTCACATGGGAGACTGCCCACATATCATTTCGCCCTCATATATTGTCTCAATTGTGGGAGTTCGCCAAGAACTCAACTCGCCACAAAACATTGGCTTTAATATGGGAGTTCGCCCACAATTCAACTTGCACAATGCCTAAGCATTTGAGTTCGCCCACTTAGCTTTTATTCAGAATTGAGTTCGCCTATAAATTTAACTTGTGTTGCGCGACCTCGCCCAATACCAAACCTCATATTAATGAGCTCGCCCATGATGGCTAAGCTCGCCTATTTATCATAATTTAATACCATTTCCATTTCTTTCCTTGTTCATTTTCGATTATTTTCCAAACTACGTCTTATTCTGGTTTTCTTACATATTCTAACAAAATTTAACTAAAACAAGGCTATATCTATGTTTATTACTTTGTAAAACATAGAAATCTATCATCAAACACCAAGATAATCGTAGAAATAAGGAAGCTCACCTTAACCAACTGCACTTCCAGAACAGATTGCTTTCTATCTCACGTTGGCCTTACTTTGCTTATTCCTTTAGCTCATCAAACTAAGGAGGAAAGGTTTTGCAAGCATGTTTACTTGTTTAGCCAACTTAAGGTTGAAGTTTAGTAGATCAAGCATGGCAGAAATGGAAGAAATAGAACATTAACTTACAGTAGAAGAGCTTTCGTGAAGAAGATGGAGTTGGCTAACTCGGTTTTCCTCAATTGTTTCTTCTTATATAGCCACGCTATCCAATCAGAACCCATCACTTGGCCTTATCCCATCTTCTTTCATTTATTTCACGTCTTTCATGCATTAAAATCGAAGAAAACCTGTAGCAAAAAGGAACGGCTATGAGAAGTGTAAACACCCCATTTTGTCCGGGGTCTTTTAATGTTATTGGGCCTATTGGGTTTAATAATTAGAAGATGAATCTAATTTTTGTATTACTATCTTGCTTATTATTATTAAAAAAAATAAAAATGAAAATAAAATAAAAAATAGAAAAAAATAATAAAAAAATAAAAAAAATAATAATAACAAAAATAAAGTGATCAAAGAAGGGAAACTTGAAAAAAAAATAAAAAATAAAAAAGAATCAGAATCTTAAAACAAAGGCAAAGTCAAAAATTTGAAAATTTTAGAAAGAAAATCAAAATCAATGAGTGAATCAAGTGAGAATCAATGAAGATACAAGTCAAACCCAAATTTGTGCATAGATGGAAAGAAAAGAAAATTGGTTTAATACCTGTATCAAGAAAAAGGAAGGAAAATTAAATAAGAGAGAGACAAACACATATATTAAGGGAAGAGAGAACTAGGGTTAAGGGAGGGGGAGAAGAAGAAAGGGGGGCGTGAAAGCTTTCCGGAGACCAAAGAAATACAAGGAGGAGGCGTCAAGAAGAGGGCCATTGTTTATTGCCCTTTTGCACCGTTGCAACTGCTGCTGCTTATCGCCATCGTCATCTCCATCACTAGCCTAGACTACTGCTTGTATTTCCTTGCAAAAAGTTTCTCTTTCCCTTGCTTCAATCGGGTTGCTAGGTTGGTTCAGTCGAGTTCCTTGCCTCTTCTGTTTCCAAGGGTTTTTGGGTGGCTTTGAAAAGGAAGTCTGCAGAGAAAGCGAGAGGGAAGGCAGGGGCAGCTAGTGAGTTTTTATTCTAGATGAAGTCTACTGTTTCCCGTCGGTGAAGAAGACAGATAAGAGCACTGAAAGGAAGCAAACCAAGAAACTGAAGAGAAGAACAAAACTGAGCTTCCCTGTCCGGCGTTGCTTGCTTGCATCGTTCCTATCACCATTGCTGCACATTGCTTAGCTTTTTACAGGATCTGAAGGTATATAAAAAAAAAACTCTAACTTTCTTTCTAAATGAAGCTGCATGTATACACGTTAAAAGTCTAATGGTACCAACTAAGACATTTCTTCATTTGACGTGACTTATCTGCAGTTGGTTTAATGTGCACGTATTTTCTTTTATGGCTTATATACCCGTGCACTGCATCTTCAAGCTTGCATATATATATATTTGATGTCTTATTCTTAAAAGGTTGATAATAATTTATTGAGATGAAGCTTCTATAGTTTATTCTTTCTAGGAAATTTGTTTAATTTATCTAATTTTTTATTATTTATTGTGTTATAGATTTAGAATTATATTTGAGAGCTATGGAATTAAACTATAAGTTAGAAAATTAGTTGCGGGTTATGTACAAGTTAAAATCATTTTTTTATTAAAATAATAAAAAAATAAATATTATTTAATCCGACGATGGATCTCCGAGGGGATTGCGATTGAGTAATACTCTCGGAGATCTTGAGGTGAGGAGGTCCTTTTTAAGTCTTACCAGCTTGATGGAAGATTTAAAAAGTCATTTCCGATATTTAAAACTCAAATTTATTAAAAAGATTGAAATAAGAATTAATTAATAGTAACTGCAATTAAAAGAATTAATAATCAAATTAGAAATTAAGAATTATAGAAATTAATATATTTAGAAATAAAATAGAATAGAGTAATACAACGACAAATAATCCGATGACGGAATTCTAAAGGGACTGCGCTTGAGTAGTACTTTTATATGTCTTGAGGTGAGGAGAGTTCTTTTAAGTCTTGCCAGCTTGATGGAAGATTTAAAGGACATTTCCAATATTTAATAAATTAACTTATGAAAATAAAAATTAAATTAGATAAAAGAATAGTAAATTAAAATTAAATTTATTATAATAAAGAATAAAATCAAATTAATAAATTAGAACTAAAATTAGGAAAGAATTAAAATAAATAGAAATTAAATTAACTTAAATATTTTAATAAACGTGAATTATTTCGAGGATGGAATTTAAAAAGAATTGCGCTTGAGTAATTTCTTTAAAAATTCCTAAGGTGAGAAAGGTTCTTTAAGGTCTTACCAGCTCGATGGATGATCTTTAAGAAAATCTTCAATATCAAATAATTCATGTTTATTTAAAGATATAAAAATATATGAAATAATAATTTATATAAGAAAATAACAACAATAGAGTAAAATAAGATAAAATAAGGAATGGAAATTGGATAGGAGTCAAAATAGGGTTTGCATAAAATATCTAAACAAGCCGACGACGGAGCCTCTTCAAGAAAGGCGATTGGTCCTACTTGAATACTCTCGAGGTGAGAAAATTTTTTAAGTTGTCCAACCAGCTTGATGGAGGAGACTAAAAAAATTCTTCAATATTTAATTATATCGAAATTAAAGTAAAAAGCAAAATTAAGATAACTTTAGATTATTTGGTACCATTTTAGGATGGGCGTTGTGAGGATGCTAATCCTTCCTCACACGTAACCGTACTCCCGAACTTAGAACTCTTAACGTAGATCAAGCCTTGCCCTTAGTTTGAATAGGTGATCAATCACACCTAGGTTAGAATGGTTGGTGGCGACTCCATAGTTTTGTGTCTAGCTATTAGGTTTCCCCCGAAACTTAATACGTTATGACAAGAAGCTACTCTGCACATTTTGACTATGTTTTTCTCCATATCATTAATTGCCTAAACCATTTGTCCGGAGAATAAAGTGGCGTGAAGTCCACTATAGCCTTTTTTCTTGACTTAATGCACCTTTGTCTTATTCCTTGTCCAATAAGGTTAATTCCTTGACTAACTTTAGTAGCCTCTCTTAATTTTCTTCAGTTGTGTGGCGTACAAAGTCAATCTTGACTGTACGGTTCTGACTTATTATTTCCAGATTGTTCACACAGGCTCATTCCAGTCCACCAACTCAACTTGAGGCCTCAGCTCGCCAACTTAATTCCAGTTCGCCTACTCTATTTCAGTTTGCCAATTCAATATCTGTAAATTACGAGATGATTTCCTTTTCTTGGCTATTACTTAGAGATTTGGCAATCACAGAATTTGTCACATTGTTGGCGATCACCTGTTATTGCTTTACTCGCCACTTTGCTATTCTTTATACCACAAGTTGGCGATTACCATTTGTCGTTTTAATTTACTCACTCCATATGGGTGATCAGGAGTCATCGCCCCATTCAGGCTTTCGTCTAAATCAACATATCATGGCGAACTCACCTATTCGCCCTTGCCATCATCCAACTCGCCATCACCATAGGCGATCGTCCTACCTTGCTCGCCCATTGGCGAACTGTTCCATATACTCGCCCATACATTATTTTACCGAAATTGCTCCATTCACAACTTAAGTTAAGGAGCTTTTCACCCAAGTGGAAATCAATATTCAATTATTTATTTAATTTTCATTATCGATTTTATGAAATTAGAGTCTACAGTAGTGTAGAATCAAGTCTTACACTTAGCTTCCCTTAAAAATGGCTGTCGAAACGACACATATGTCAACAAAATTGTCATCAAAACAGCTTCATCTATTGAATGCATTCCAATTCAAAGAATGGTCGTGAAGTCTGATAGCAAAAGTAAAACTAGCTGGTAAGCATGAAATTTGCCAAAATGCAAACCATAATAATTAAGGATCACTTTTCCTGGAAAGAAAATATCTATGAACCATGAACTGCATGGTTTCTACTTTCTACTACCTTGAAAGCAGAGGAGAGTGTGGCCTTGAAATGATCAACGTTGGGTGAGATGGAAGGCTTTTGGACAGAGCAATGCACACAAAGCAGCAAACTAGAAGATGCCATCTGATCTCTTCTCTCTTACAGTTATCTTAACTTTACGAGGTTCTTTTATATATATATATATAGACACACACATAAGAGCTGTCCACATGCAATTTGGAAAGAAATTTATTTATTTACTTTGCAACATATATGTCGACATGGTATTGTTTGTCAAACGGATTAATTTAGTATTTGTCCAAGATAACACCTAGCTTAAGCTTATCACACCCTTGAAAGGACAAGCCAGAATTTAACTACTGTAACAAAAAAAAAAGCATTTATCTACCTTTAATTTGTTCTCATTTTAATTTAACTTTAATTTTAATAATTATATGCCCCTATTAGAACTCTTCTTTTTTTTAGATTAATAGATCTTATTAGTTAAATTATATGTTACTATTTTTATAGAAGCGTGATGTAATTTAAATTTTTTTATTAGAATTTTAATATAGTTTTATCCTTAAATTAAATTTTTGAAATGGATAAAAGCAATAAATAAATAAATAAATTATGACATTAATATAATATTTTAAAAAAAAAAACTAAGAAAGTTGAAATTGCTTTTAGATGTCTCACATTATAAACAATTTTGGACGAACAAAAGAAGAAGATGATGAATATTGTTGTTTTTTAAGTAGGCATCTTTTGGTTGTGAGATGCCTCTAGACAAGTTTATTGGTTAATGGTTGGAGAAATCCATCTTTGGCTGTATTTAGGAAGTAAAGTGATTTGGAATATGCCTTTTTTATTTTGAGTTTGAAGCGATTTGTACATATAAAGAGAGAGTAATGTACTAACAATATATAAGCATCAAAAAGTGTACAATATAAATAAATAATATATTACAAAGTAATTATGACAAATTGCATAATATTTTATTCATGAACTCATGCATGTTATCCTCGAGCTCCATAATTAATGATACCTATTACGTAACTACAGAGAATTTAAATAATTAGTATATTTTTTCCAAGTTGAGTTTTTAAGATTTCATTCTATGTCTTTTTCTCGGACGTTCCGATCAAATTTGATGATAGTTTTTTTGTGTAATTATAGATACTTTTATTCATTTTACAGTTTAAGAATAATTTTATTCGTATCGAGAGTAATAAACAATATAAAACTCTCTTAAAATTAACGATTTTAAGATTTGAATTATATTCAAATATATAAAAAAATTTTTACTTCTATTTTTTTTAATTACTTGTTAGTAATGACAATTTTTATTTTCATTATATATAATTTAATTAGACGATTTTGTTGACTTATGAAATAAAAAGTACTAATGATTATAAAATCCTTAATTTCTCATAAATAAAGTGAATGCATGCAGCACTGTTTGAAAGTTAAAAATTAATTAATTTACATCAGCTCAAGCGATGTCACTGTCTAAGCTAAAAAGATAACAAGGACCGATCCAATATATTAACGAATTCTGGAATTACTATTAGGAATCATTCTCGAGGTTCTGTTTTGCAGCTGGATTGGCATAAAAGCTGCATGAAAACCATCCGGAACTCTGCCTGTACTGTATTTTTAGCAACTGCCTTGCCAGAGAAGTTCTTCGTGTCAATTACATAAGCCTGCATCCCAATTTGATTAGGCATATATCACTCCAAGAAATTTTCTAATATGCTGACACTTAGCCATAGTGATAGTTAAATTGCGTAGGTAAAAATGTTACACTGACGGATTCTTAGTATTCTCAGAATATATAATATTTATACGAAGACTTTTATTCAGATGTTAGTATAAATTAATTCTTTTTTAACAATTTATGAATATCTTTTAATATAAATATAATTACTTCATTCGTCCCAATAAATTTGTCACTTTTGACTAAAAAAATTGTCCCATTAAAAATATCACATTGAAAAAATAACAAATTTTAATACTATATTTTCTCTTTTACCTTTTATTATACTTCAATTTTAATCATTAAAAAGTTTAATGCCTTCCACTTTTAAAGATAATTTGGTCAATTTGAGTTATTTATATGATATGACATAAAGAATCTTTAACCTCTTAAAACTACGTGTTTTGTCAACAAATGACAATTTTAATGGGACAGAGGGAGTAATACTGACAGTTTTTTAATATTGTTAGAATATATAATATTTATACCAACACATTATAATTATTCAACCATTGGTATAAATGAATTTTTTTTTTTTAGAGTTTATGAATATCCGTCCCTATATGATAGTTTTTTGGTAGTGTATATACAGATTAAATTCAGATATATTACTTAAGACTTAATAACCAAATGTGTCCTTCACGTTTGCCACAAAATGAAATTAAGTTCCCAACGTTTAAATGCATGAAAATCAGTCTTAAATTTTACAAAATAATTGAATTAAGGATATTTTCGTTAAATCTTTTAATTTTCGTTACTTCTACTAGTAATAAAACTTAACGAAAATTAAAGGATTTAACGATAATGTCCTTACTTCAATTATTTTGTAACGTTTAGGACTGATTTCCATGCATTTAAACGTTTAAGACTTAATTTTATTTTGTGACAAACGTGGAGGACACATTTGGCTATAAAGTCTATTACTTAATAATTAGCAACTGCAGAAAGTCGGAGAACTTATGTTTGTATCTTCATGGTGAACAAATGTAATGATCCAACCTTCAACCTCTTTGGCAACTTCTTCTTTAGGAACAAAGGTAGCTCCAGTACAATATGTGTTCTTCTCAAACATATGTTATTCCACTTTGATCAACCCTTCTACTTGGTTGTCACCCTAGTTTCGAATTTGAAGTTTGGGATTGTAAGTTTTCCAATAAGATAATTATCCAATACATTATCAAAGGAGTTTTTTGATTTCACAAGCAATATTAGAATGATTACATATGTTCTATAAGACCTGATTCTACACTACTGTAGACCCTAATTTCAAAAAATTTGATAGTGGAAATTAAATAAATAATGAATGTTGATTTCCACTTGAGTGAAAAGCTCCTTAACTTGAGATGTAAATGGAGCAATTTCTGTGAAATACTCTATGGGCGAGTATTATAATGGAACAGCTCGCCAATAGGCGAGCAAGAGGGGACGATCGGCAATGGTTGGTGGCGAGTTTGATGAAGGATAGTTGATTTAATTCCCTTTTTGGCGAATAGGTAAGTTCACCAAGATTGTTGATTTAGATGATCACCCGAATGGGGAGAGAGCTTGTGATCGCCCATATGGAGTGAGTAAATTAAAAAGATAAATGGTGATCGCGAAGTAAAGGAAATCAGCTCGTCATCGCCAAATCTTAAGTTGGCATCAAGACAAACGTTGTTGCCAATTGGCAGGTTAGGGACTATTGGTGAGCATAAGAATACTGGTGAGATGAAAATTTGGCGAATTGAAATAGAGTGGCGAGCTCAGGTCTCAAGTTGAGTAGGCGAACTGGAATCAACACGTGTGGACAAAATGGAAATAAAAGCTAGCAATTTGGGGAAATAAATTCAAAACCATTGCAGTAAAAATTGACTTTGTACGCCACACTGCTGAAGAAAATTAAGAAAGGATATTAAAGTTAATAAAGAACTTATCCTTATTGGTTGCGGAATAAAACAAAAGAGGCACATAAGTCAAGAACGGTGCAGAAAAAGGATTTTCTTTGGCCACAGGTGTCTTCATCTATTAATGAGGGTTAAAAATTTACCCTAGCTGCCTCTTCCATCTAATTAATGCATGAAAGACGTGAAATAATGAAAGAAAATGGCATAAGGCCAAGTGATAGGTTCTGATTGGATTAGCATGGCTATATAAGAAGAAACACTTAAGGAAAACCGACTTAGCAAACTCCATCTTCTTCACAAAAACTATCCTACTGCAAGTTTATGTTCTGTTCCTTCCATTTCTGCCATGCTTGATCTACTAAACTTTATCCTTGAGTTGGCTAAACAAGTAAACCTGCTTGCAAAACCTTTCCTCCATCGTTTGATGAGCTAAAGGAATAAGCAAAATGAGGCCAACGTAAGACAGAAAGTGATCTGTTCTAGAAGTGCAGTTGGTTAAGGTGAGTTCCATATTTCTATGGTTCTCTTGATATTCAATGGTAGATTTCTATGTTTTACAAAGTAATAAACATAGATGCAGCCTTGTTTTTAGTTAAATCCTTAAAGAATATGAAAACTAGAAACAAGATGTAGTCTTGGAAATAGACAAAAATAAATAAGGAAAATACTGGAAAAGTGACGAGAATGGCGACTATTGTGATCACCCATGTTAAATGTTAGTGATCGCCAATGAGGCGAGTAGGAAATAAAGAACTCGCCAAGTTAAAAATTCTTGTTCAAGTGGGCGAGGTCGCCCAACGCTAGTTTAATTCATAGGCGAGCCCACCTCTGAATAGAAAGCCACATATAGCGAACTCAAATACATAGGCATGGCGAGTTGAAATGTGGGTAAGCTCCCACGAATAAGCCAATATATTAATGACGAGTAATGTTGGGCGAGCTCCCACGTGTAAGCCATTTGATGAATGGCGAGCTCGGTTGGGCAAGCTACTAAGAGCTCTGTGGGGCGAGCTAGTAGGATCTCTGTGGGGCGAGCTAGTAGGATCTCTGTGGGCGAGCTAGTTGATTTGTCTCAAGTCTCGCCAAGTGATGAAAATATATAAAAAGAAAATATTAATAGTTTTAATAAATTATTTTGCAGCCGAGAATTAAGGATTCGGTAAAAGTGATCAGGAAGGCGAGCAGGAAGCTAGGCTTCGTAATACCAGGTAAGGGAGTTGTATGTGAAGTAAAATGCATGTCCTATAGAGTAAAAATATTATGAAAATATTGAGAAACTATTTTGGTTTATGACATGCATTTATTTGATAAATTATTTTGACTTGGGCGAGCTACAAAGATAGTCGACCCCTATGTTGTTTTCCGAGCGAACTGGTAAAAGAGCGGGCGTGCCAATGTGGGCGAACCCTTTTATGTTGTTTTAGGACGAACGACCCCTGTTTTAATAAAATGCGGGCGAGCCAAAGTGGGCGAACTCTTTCTATGATGTTTTGGGGCGAGCGACCCTGTTTTAATAGAAATTTGGGCGAGCCACAGATAGGCGAGCTGACCATGGAAGTGCCACATTGGGCGAGTTAACCATGGAAGTGCCATATTGGGCAAGTTGACCATGGTACTGCCACATTGGGCGAGTTGACCATGGGCAATGCCATAATGGGCGAACTGACCATGGGCAATGCCAGCGAGCGAGTCGCTATGGGCGAGTCAGTTTAACTTGTTTTTTTAAATGCTAAGGTTGGCGAGCGAATACTAGTTCACCGCACTGACGAGTTGACCATAGGCGAGCCGTAATGGGCAAGTTGACCATGGGCGAACAGGTTTAAATTGCATATTTCTCACATGAAAAATGGGCTATTTTTAATATCTTTGTAAACAGAAAGAAAATATAAAACCTTTTCGGGGTGAATTGACTATGGGCGAGTTGACTATGGTCGAGTTGACCATGGGCGAACTAGCCATGGGCGAGCCAATTTAACCCGTGCCTTTCTCACACGAAAAATGGTGAGATTGCGGGCTGTTTCTACTATTTTATATAAGACCTTTTTGGAAAATAAATCATTTTGAGAAAATGATGAATTTGGTGAAATAATTCCTTAAAGGTGCTTTATGAGATATAATTTGATTTTGAGACTTTAGGCCCTTAGTTTCATTCATTATGATTTGCGAGGTTGATGGACCCGCCAAGTTATCGGCGGTTTCGAGATCACTTGGCAAGTGGACCCAATGACCACCTATAGATTATGATCATAGATCTAGCTGAGATAGCCGTGAGGGGCGATGGCCTACGAGTGCACCCCAAAAGCGGACGACTTGTGTTCTTGGAAAGGAGTAGGGAACAATGAGAGCATGATTTATTTATAGGGTGATGCCTAGTCTCAACTTATTAATTTCTGTTTACTGAGGGGATTTACTAAATCCTATTTACTGTTTACTACATTTTAATGTAAATTGTTTAACCAATGATTGGAATGGTGAATTGAGAGGGCTGTTTACTATATCCACCATTTTCCTACTTTGTATGATTTTAGGAAAAATAAATACTTTGTGGCATATAGTTTTGCTTTATATAAAGCAGCATACGTCTCCTTTACTGAGCGCCTAGTTCGCTCACCCTTTTTGTTTTAACTCCACAGATAAAAAGACACGGAGTTAGAGAATTAGCTTCAAAATGGATATAGCTACATATAAAGTGCTGGGGCAAACTATGTTAAACATGATAGGTACAGCCACTTCTCTTTTACGTTTCAGACATGTGTACAGTACTACTTTATTGAAATAAAGACAATAGGAGATGTCAGATATAAGGAAATATGAAAAAAAATTTCATATTCTGTATTTGTTAAATAAATGTTTATCAATTATTACTATCACTGTAGAATGTTAATGGCATCGCAGACAGCCCAACCGGAAAAGTTGTAAAGAAATACGTGAAAAATGTGGTAACGAGTCATTAGATATTCTATATATTTTATTTATTTATTATTTTTTAAATATTTTTAAAAGACATATGTCAATCTTTTAACCCAACTTTTGAAGTCAAAAAAATATCACTGACAATGTATTGTCAATATTTTAACCCAACTTTTGAAGTCAAAAAAATATCACTGACAGTGTATTGGATATTAATCATTTTCAATAAGTATCAGAAAATTGAAGATATATGAAAGATTGAATGAGAAACCTATATTTACCACACAAATCCCAGTGTTTTGCTCTTCAAAGTAGAGTTTGGCAAGGCCTCCGTATCTCCCCATACCTGAAATAACAAAACGAATCGTAGGAAATCCCATGCAAATGACAGAAAAGATATAGTAGGGGATTAGGATTACTTTTCTACTACCTTTGGTGGAGATTGAATCGCAGTGACAAACTTAGGTGTAGCCATATTTGTTTTTAAGACCTGTAAAATCTGCATTGCTTACGGGAAATTCCATAGAGAAATTGTTAGACACTTTCAGATTTCTCTCCTTGACTTCTCCAGTTTGCATGTTCAGTCTCCACTCGTACGGACGATGGAACAATAATTGGTATTCTGAAATGGCATCAACACCCTCTTCAATTGGTTCTCCAGGCCTGAAGTTTGCTGGAAACCACTCAAATTTCTTTGAACCCGGATCATGTCCTGGAATGGCTGATGCAAGAGCTCTAGACCCCCACAATCTTTACAACCTGTTCACCAGAGATTTTGTGAATTTTTTAGACAAATTTAAGATAAATTCCACCGTGTATAGCTAAGCTACCTCATCACCATCCTCAAAGCAATTTATGATGTGAAATGTGCAGTTTGGTTTCACTTCAAACCACCGGATTGAATCTGCATTTCCATAGCGAGGTACTATGCCAATTCTTGCATATCCTTCCCTTTCGTATTTTATTAACCTACATGAAAAATTTCTTGTAAAGCTTAGCCAAAGAAAGAGTACAAGGTATGACAAACTTAGTCTTTTACATTATGGGATCTAAAAAAATCGTATGTACATAATTTTTCTTTTGTATTAATGAAAAAACTGTTTTTGTGACTTGAATTTATCACTTTCAAGTTATAAAG
Source organism: Heritiera littoralis (assembly GCA_031772115.1). NCBI lineage: Eukaryota > Viridiplantae > Streptophyta > Magnoliopsida > Malvales > Malvaceae > Heritiera > Heritiera littoralis. The sequence goes on from JAPDPK010000003.1 coordinate 2,846,347, forward strand.
AAACAACCTTTAACATTGTACCGAAGAGGAATTGAAAATTTGAACTTACTGGCCACCATGAATAAGTCTATTTATGTCTACAGTTAGTGGGCAGTCCATGAACACAATATAGCTGCAAAACAAAATCCCATGGAAATTAGTAATTGTTTTGAATTCAGTTACATGAGGACAATAAAATATTTATATGTAACATCATACACACCACTTTGTAACTCCGATTTCATGGCAAAGTGGGCATCTATCGAGTTTAAGATCCACTTTGTGAACTAATTTGTTCCCATCAGCTGAAAATAAAATCAGAAATGCAGATTTGCGACATATTCAGCAGGTTGCAAACCCTTAAAGGAAGGGTCTTACTCTAGGATTATGAAGATTTACCTGAAATTACTCCCCCTTCAACAAAAGGTTTAATTGCTTGAATTCCCATGGTAACCAGCTCCCCGGTTCCTGGAACTCTCGGTCACATAGAAAATGAACTTGATCATAAGAAATCCTACAATCTACCCTAAAGCTAATATGTGTAATGAATTTCATGTAGATTTCAGAAACCACCTTAGGGTGGGCGGTAAATGATCGGTTCCACACTCCATTAACATCCCAATTACCCAAAGCTTCTAGTGTAACGATGTCGATCTCTTGAGGCAAGTCATTTTCTGCAGATGCGTAGAACTACCCGGAATGCTCAAAAACATTGGTATTGCTTGTGTTTTGTACGGTTTGCCGAATCTCAGCTGGGAACAGCAAGAAAATTATATCAATATTATGCTTCTTTACGAGTTTCTCAGTTAACTACTAGCTAACAGTTTTGGATAAGCAAGCCTACCAAATTAAGCAAATAAGCAGACAAAACAGCTAGCGAATCCCCTTCTACGGCAGGAAGAAAAGAGGGTTTGTTTCGCTGTTTTTCAACTTGAATGTGTCAGTTTCAACGTGTCTGTTATTGTAAACAACAGTCCCGCTACCATTAGTGCCTTTACTGAAATACAAAGCATGAAGCATTCCTTCGCCTTTCACCCATGTAGGACTTGACCGCCCAAATAAAGATTTGGTCGACTTTAATCCTCCAAAAAGAGGATTTGGTCCTGCAAATAACATGTCATTGACCAGTCAGCCTTAATTTTTTCCACGGGACAAGCTTTTTTTTTTTGCTAAGTCATTCAAATATATTTCATTGATAATGGTGGGAACAAAGCAAGAATTCCACGAGACAAGCTATCAAACCCCAGGTGCTTTTTGAATGTTACTGATTTTTTCAATTCTAAAAATTATTTCAATGGATGTGATTTTTCTTTACCCTTACAAAAAATACACACCTAATCTTTAGCCCCTTTCGTATGATGAGCTTTGAAAGAGCGATTTTGTGCTCGGTACAAAGAAAAATACTGGTAATTTGATTTGACAATAACAATTTTGAATGTTATTGGACTTTTTTTAATGCAAACCATAATGTATTTTTCTACTATTATATATAAGATAAATTTTTACTCGTATTTCTTAACTCACGTTAACTCAAAGAAATTTGATCCAGGAGGTGGTCAATAGACCCAATACACAATACAAAATGTTCAACTTACTTACTAGCACGCATCCTGTCCTTCCCTTTTTCTCTTATCTTACAAAATCAACCATAAAGATGAAAACGTTATTTTCAGTCTATGTTTCATATTTATGTCTTGTATGAACTGCCATGAAAGATAAGTGTTGGATTATGCCCTTAGAACCATTCATTAGATGATTGACTTTGGCATTATTTATGTATCATGACATTTTATTTATTATAGTTCATTATTATATTTGTTTTATAACTGCGTAATATAATCTTATATGATAATGTCCTTAGAATAGTAATAACACACTATTCTTAAAATATCCCTAGTCAAGTATTATTGTGAACAAGGATAACAATGATACGATAAGACTAGTATGTGGTTGACTGATGACCATTGTCATGGATATAAGATATCAAGTCATCACATAGGTACATGTTAGAGAACTATGTACTGGATCGACCCTCCATGAGAACGCTACATGGATTGTTATATGAGTGTCATAAGCGATTCTCATAGTGATGATGGTGTATGTGATCCTTTGACTTGAGATCATCAGAGATCCCAACATAGAGAATTGCATACTTTAATGCTGCTAGATGTCATTCGTAACAGGATGGACTACAAAGGTAGTAATTGGGTATGCCTTGATCTATGTAGAGGGATGTTGAGTGATCAAGATAGAATTTATCCCTCTTATATAACAAGAGTGATGTCTTGGGCCCTTTGATAGAGTGAGACTAAGAAATGCATGGCCGTGCTCGAATAAATCAATATGAGATATTGATTTTATTTGTTTAATTAGTCTACTCAGGAATCAAGAAACGTTGATTAGACTATACAAGTGTGACACATTCCATGACTTGTGTCTAATCAAGACATCAAAGGATAAAGGGATTAGACTACACGGTAACATCTATCACGAGTAAGGTTATGTCGAGTCATTGACATTCTCGTTACATGGGTAGCAATGATGTGTTGCTAGATACCGCTCATTGCCTGTGACAATTTTGTCATTGCCATTGTTTTGAGAACCTATTGGGTCGCACACTTAGAACGGATCAATGAGGAGCTTAATTAATCCTATTCTGAATTGGATTAAGGATATGTCTAATCCTATTCTGACTTGGATTAAGGATATAGTTAATCCTATTCTAAGTAGGATTAGAGTTCTGTTTGGCAGTAAATTTTAGGGTAAAATTTACTGCCTATAAAAAGGATGTTTTCTGAAACATAGCCGCACAACAATTCAAAAACAGAAAAGTATTATTTTAATCGAAGCTAGCAGTTCGGTTAAAAGAATCAAAACGCTCCTTAAGGCATCTGATCGTGAGACGTTCAAGAGTGGTGAGATCCGTTCGTGTGGATACCATAGAGGCAGGAACGAAAAGTTGTTGCTTGTGACTCGACCAACGAAAGAAAAATCAGAGAAAAACGTTAGGTAAAATCTCGAAACCCTAATCAGGCAACCCTCCGAATCGATCCTGGTGGAGGCCGAATGTTTTATTTCCGCTGCGTGTTTGTTTCGGTTTCCTTCAATAAGTTCATAGAAATCTTAAAATTTAGCAAGTTTTGCACAGTTTCCGACCTTAAGCGATGGCTCCTTTTGTGTGTTTGGTGAAAAACCAACAATAACTCGTTCTTCTTGTTTTACTTCAACTCGAGGACAAGAATTACTTAAACTTTTACCAACATTTAGATACTATTTCATTTTTAAAAGAAAATTTCGAGAGCTCATATAAACACAAATCTTATATCACGAATATATATTAATTTCTTATATCATAAATATATATTAATTATATATAATCAAAGATAATGAACAGTAACGCGAGGGAAAAAAAAACCAGTAATGCGAGAAGATGTCATCACGTGGTTTTGATTACGTAATGATAAGGAAAAAGTCAAAAAAAATCCACACCATTTCTTACGTAGCCTGCTTCGTGAAAAGCGCTTGGAATTTCCCTGTCGATGTGGGTGATTAGGGGTGTAAATGATACATTAGTACTCGCAAGCTACTCGAGATCGACTCGAGGAAAACTCGAATTCGGCTCGATTTTTGTCGAGCCGAGCTCGAGCTCGAGCTACTCGAGCTGTCGAACGAACCGAGTTCGAGTAGCGTAATACTCAGCTCAAGTAGCTCGCGAGCTTAATCGAGCTTTTTATTTAATATATATTTTTATTTATTTCAAATTACAATATTACCCTTAATATATATATATACTAACAACCCTAACCCTAAACTCTCATTTCCCCTCTTTTCTTTCAAACCTCTCTCTACGGCCGCTCTATACTTTCCCTTTCTACAGCCGCTCTATACTTTCCCTTTCTACCTCCGATACCCCCAAATCACGCACCCTCCCGGCGACTTCCTGCACCCACCGATTCCTCCTTTGGGTCTGGCGACTGTTGCTGTTGCTACTCACAAGCGCTCGACTTCTCTGTGAACATTTGCTCGCTTCGAGGGGTCAAGCTACTATCTGGTTCTCTCAAGCTTGCCCTCTTGCAATGGCAATGGTATAACTTTTGAATTTCTTTGCCCTTTGTCTGACATGGAAGTTTTCATGTATTTCTTGATGATTTTGAAACTCTGAGAAATACCCAAAATGAATGAGATATAATTATAAAATATCATGCCTTGATTTCAGACAATGGGTCTATTGATTTTCATGGTTGGTGATTTGTTTATCAGATCTGGTTGATTTTTATGGGTTGGTGGACGACATTAAGAGTGAAATATATGCTGGGTTTACATCGTATGGGGTTGTAACCGGGTTGTTCATTCAATTTGGTTCTTGCACAGGTATATGGAAATTGATGGCTGGGAGCGGTTAATATTCAAAAGTTGATTTGTTCAAATTGTGGATAAGTGTAATTTTTTTTTTGTAGTTGTTTGTCAGATTGGTTGTGTAATTTTTAGGATATCAAATTTGAATTCATATTTATAATTAATTTGCATCTGGGTACTTTAGGTTGTATTGGCACTCTCAATATATTTTATATCAAATCTGTAAATTGCAAGTGAAGTGTATTTGGCTACACGCTTCTTGTTCTCATTCTATGTTCAGGGAAACAAATTTTTAATCCCATTTTTGTTAAATGAAAACGAAAAGAAAACTATTTTCCTCCTTGTGGTTGCTACATTGATTCGTGTCTGAAACCAGAGCCAAATCTCCCTGACTTACCATTTATTTTCCATATATTTGCTCTGTTGTTTTTTCTTACAATTGTTTATCTTGTTTTATTTTTCATCGTTGTCTACTTATAAAGAAATGAATTTAAGTATTTAGATTTTGATGCATATACATGGAATTTAATATGTGCTAAACTCGAGCTCGAGCACAAGAATCGAGCTCGAGCATGAAAATCGAGCTCGAGTTCGAGTGTGAGAATTGAGTAAGATAAACGAGCTTAATCGAGCGAGTTCGAGTAGCTCGATTCATATCTCGAGTCGAGCTCGAGCTCAAAAATTTAGACTCGGTCGAGCTCGAGTCGAGCTCGAGCAGCAAGCTTTTGAACCGAGCTCGAGCTTGAGCACTTCATTGTACCGACTCGGCTCGGCTCGATTACACCCCTATGGGTGACAATGGCAGCCTCTTTCAATTCATCTACAGGAGCAGAATTATTCTGTTCAACAATGTTCGAAAACGTAGAAAGCTGCTGGAATTAAATCAAGCTCATTTATTATGGTTAATATTTTTTTAATGATTATTTTCTCATCAACAAATTTCTCATCATGCAATTATACTCTCAATATTCAACAGGATGCAACAAACTAAACACAATATTATGATATTCTTCTAACAAAAGATCTGATTAATTTTATGTCAAAAATCATAGAGTAAATAATATTTTAGTGAAATTTAAAACACACCAACGTAAAGAAAAAAAAGATTTTAAGGTAATAATTATCATTCTTTCTTGCTTGTCATTCCAAATCTCTTCTCGTAAAGCTCTTACGGTATTTTTTTTTCTAGCGCATTAAAAAATTTACATTCTTTTAAATATGTGTTAAGACATCATCTTAACATTCTCAATCGTTGAAATTATAATTTCAATATATCAAATCTCATAATTATCAAAAATCAATGGAGTCTAACTAAGAGACTTTGAGGATAAGAAAGATTTGAGTATGATTTTATGTAATGCTTCAAGTGTGCTTTAAATAATTGTCATTGCAGTTTTTGTTAGATGTGTGGGGTCCAGCCCACATTAATTATTAGAGTCCTACTTGGAGTCAGTTAGGGATTTATTTTTTCTCTAAATAAAGTGTTGCATAAACAATTTGTTAAGATAGAGTGAGAAGTCTATTTTGGTGAGAGGCGACACAAAGGAGAAAAAGTAAGCTTTAGGCTTTGTGATATTTTTCTTGTTCCATAAAGAGAGCAAGGGGAGAGATAAGCTTGTACAACAATTGGGTATTCTTTGAGTAGATTATCTTGGTGAATCCAAAGAGGTAAACTTTATTGTTTTTAGGCCAATTGTTGGAACCCTGAGCTTTGGGCAAAAAGCCTAGGGTATTGAAACTTTGTAATTTGCTTATTTCTCATAGTGGATTTTTATTCGGTTTGCCCCGTGGGATTTCTCTCTACGCTGGAGAGTTTTTCACGTTAAACTTTGGTGTCGTTTTATTTACGTTTTATTGCTTGCGTATTATTTGTGGCTTGGTAGCTTGATTTATTATTACTATTGGCTTGGGATATTGCTGTTGATTGTTGTGGGTATTGTTATTGTGACATTGCTTTTGCGTATTTGTCGTTTGAGGCCCAACAACTGGTATCAGAGCTTGGATTAGAGCTTCGAGATCATGGAAGGAGATACAAGATCCATGATAAAATTGACAGCTTCAAATTATTCAATTTGGAAGCCAATGATGGAAGATCATCTATACTGCAAAGATCTGTATGAGCCAGTATTATGTGATTCTAGTAAGCCAACAAATATGAAAGATGATGAATGGAAAAAGTTAGATTGGAAGACTTTGGGAACCATTAGAAGATGGGTAGACATTAGTGTTTTTCATCATGTTGCGTAGGAGACAGGTGCTTCCTGTGTTTGGGAAAAATTAGCATCACTATATGAGAGAAAGACCTCCTTGAATAAAGTTATGCTTGTTAAGAAGCTTGCTACTCTACAGTATAAGGAGGGAAGATCTATCTCTGAGCATTTGAGTGACTTTCAAGATTTGTTTAATCGGATGACCACTATGAAACTGCAAATGGATGATGAGATGAAAGCATTATTTCTTCTAGGCTCATTGCCAGACAGCTGGGAGACACTAGTTGTGACTGTTCTTAATTCAGCTCCTAACGGCACAGTGACTTTGGAGATGGTAAAAGACAGTATGTTTAATGAAGAAGCAAGGCGAAAAGAGACAAACTTTGGGAATGAAGCTCTTGTCACAAAGAACAGGGGCAGAACTAAAGACAGAAGTCAGGATTCTAGAGGTTGTAGTAAGTCCAAGAACAGACATAAGTCCAAAGATAGGGTGAAGTGCTTTCATTGTGGCAAACTTGGTCACATAAAGCGGAACTGCAGGATCTTGAAGCAAGAGCGAAAATATGAGAAAAGTAAGAATAACTCAGATGATGAAAATGTTACAACGGTGAATTCTGATAGTGAAATGGTTTCTTTGGTTTGTACATATGGTAAGTGTAATCATGTAGGGGATTCTGGCATAGAGTGGATAGTTGACACCGGAGCCATATCATTGTGTTCCCAATAAGGAATTGTTTACAATCTACAAAATAGGTGATTTTGGTTATACCAAGATAGGAAACAAGAGTATGTTGCAGATTGCTGGGATTGGTGATATAGTGGTACAAACAAGCACTGGTTGTACATTGACTTTGAAGGATGTCAGACACATTCCAGATCTGAGGATGAACTTGCTTGCAGTGAATGTCCTTGATAAGGAAGGCTATGAGAGTCAGCAGAAAAATGGGCGGTGGAAGCTTCTCAAAGGGTCTTTGATAATTGCAAAAGGAAAGTTGTGTTTCACTATGTACAAGACTTGGATGAAGTTGACAAGTAGTCAGGTAAATACCATTGAGGATGATGCTTCAGAAAATTTGTGGCACAGGAGGCTGGCACACATGACTGAGAAAAGGTTAAAGATTTTGGCAAGGCAGTCCCTCATTCCTTCAGCCAAAGGTATTTCTCTTAACTTATGTGATTATTGTTTATTTGGTAAGCATCGTAGAGTTTCTTTTAGGAAGATTTCTAAAAGAAAGAAAAATAAACTTGAATTAATTCATTCTGATGTATGTGGTCCCATAGAAGTAGAGTCATCAGGTGGTAATAGATATTTTGTTACTTTTATTGATGATGCTTCACGGAAAACTTGGGTGTATATGTTGAGAAACAAAAGCCAGGTATTGCAGTATTTTCAGAAATTTCATGCTATGGTGGAAAGGATGACAGGATTATCCTTAAAGTGTATTCGTACAGATAATGGTGGTGAATACACATCGAAAGACTTTGAAGCCTACTGTTCAAAGCATAGGATCAGGTATGAAAGGACAGAACCTGGGACACCACAACATAATGGTGTTGCTGAAAGGATGAATCGCACCATTATAGAGAGAGTCAGATGCATGCTAAGGATGGCAAAATTGCCTAAAGCATTTTGGGGTGAATCAGTTAATACAGCCTGCTATTTGCTTAATAGATCACCATCAGTGCCATTGGGCTTCGACATTCCAGAAAAGATATGGACAGGGAAGAAAGCTTCATACTCACATTTTAAAGGTCTTTGGCTGTGCAGCATTCGTGCATGTGCCAAAGGAGCAGAGGTAAAAGCTAGATAGCAAGGCTACTCCATGTGTGTTTGTTGGGTATGGTGGTGAAGAATATGGTTACAGGCTATGGGATCTAGAGAAGAAAAAGACAATTAGAAGCAGGGATGTGGTTTTCCATGAAAATGAGTTCATCACAGACTTTGAGAAAAATGGAAAGACTACACAGGTTACGGTTGAGTATGATGACTCAAAGCCTGTAGGGATTCCACCTAGAGGTGCCACAAATGGTGGAAATGCACAAGATGTAGAACTTGGGGATACAGATGAGCCAGCCACAGTAGGTGATGGGATAGATGCTAATAATGACATTGCACAACCAGATGCAGTGGGTTTTGAGCAGGGGGCTCAACCCTCTCAACCAGGGAGTGTTGAGCAGGGGGAGTCAGCCCCAATACAAAGGAGTGTGGAGTCTCAAGTCAGAAGATCTACTAGGGAGCATCGACCATCTACTAGGTATCCCAGTTCAGAATATATTTTGGTCACAAGTGACGAGGAGCCAGAAAGTTTCCAAGATGTGCATGATACTCTAGATAGGGAGTATTGGTTAAAGGCAATGAAAGAGGAAATGGATTCATTGCAGAAAAACGGCACTTATGACCTTGTTGAGCTTCCGAAAGGAAGAACACTATTGAAGAACAAATGGGTGTTCAAGCTGAAAAAGGATGGCGACAAGCTAGTGAGATACAAAGCTCGATTTGTGGTAAAAGGCTTTGGTCAAAAACCAGGCATTGATTTTGATGAGATTTTTTCTCCTGTTGTGAAGATGAGTTCCATTCGAGTGGTATTGGGATTAGTAGCTAGTTTGAATCTTGAGCTTGAGCAACTTGATGTGAAGACTGCATTCTTGCATGGTGATTTGCAAGAGAAGATTTATATGGATCAGCCAGAGGGTTTTGAAGTGAAAGGAAAGGAGCACATGGTTTGCAAATTGAAGAAGAGCTTGTATGGCTTGAAGCAAGCTCCTAGGCAATGGTACAAGAAGTTTGATTCTTTTATGGTAAGCCAAAACTATAAAAGAACGGTAGCAGACCCTTGTGTGTATGTGAGAAAATTCCCAGATGGTGACTTTATTATTCTCTTATTATATGTTGATGATATGCTGATTATAGGGCAAGATGCTCGTATGATTCGCAGGTTGAAAGAGGCATTATCTAAGTCCTTTGACATGAAGGATTTAGGTCCAGCAAAGCAGATTTTGGGTATGGACACTACGAGAAAATTGATTTTCAGCGATGGAAATTTAGCTACGGAATTTTTCCGTCGCTGAAAAGTGGTATTAGCGACGAATTAGCGACGGAATTTATAATGAATATAGCGACGGAATTAGCGACGAAATATTTTTCGTCGCTAATTCCGTCGCTAATTATGGCGGGAGGTGCTGTTCAATCGCGCCAAATATTACCAACGGAATTAGCGACAGAAATTTCTGTCGCTAAACCCAAAACTATGTATAGAAATGCGACGGAATTTTTCCGTCGCTAATGCCCTTTAGTGACGGAATTAGCGACGGAAAAATTCCGTCGCTAATTTCTTTGAATAGTCACGTGAAAAAATAAGTAAGGAAATTAGCGACGGAATTTTTCCGTAGCTAATTCCGTCGCTAAAGGGCATTAGCGACGGAATTTTTCCGTAGTTAATTCCGTCGCTAAAGGGCATTAGCGACGAAATTAGCGACGGAAAAATTCCGTCGCTAAGTTCATAAATATTTTCTCAAGAAGAGTTTTCATAAATATTTTTCACCTTAGAACGTGAAAAATATATGAATAAATTAGCGACGGAAGAAAATTCCGTCGCAAATTTCTTTGAATAGTCACGTGAAAAAATAAGTAAGGAAATTAGCGACGGAATAATTCCGTCGCTAAAGGGCATTAGCGACGGAAAAATTCCGTCGCTAAGTTCTTAAATATTTTCTCAAGAAGAGAAATTAGCGACAGAATATTTTCCAACGCTAATTCCGTCGCTAAAGGGCATTAGCGACGGAATTAGCAATGGAAAAATTCCGTCGCTAATTTCATAAATATTTTTCACCTTAGAACATGAAAAATATATGAAGAAATTAGTGACGGAATTTTTCCGTTGCTAATTCCGTCGCTAATGCCCTTTAGCGACGGAATTAGCGACGGAAAATATTCCGTCGCTAATATCTCTTCTCAAGAAAATATTTATGAACTTAGCGACGAAATTTTTCCGTCGCTAATTCCCTTTAGCGACGGAATTAGCGACGGAAAATATTCCGTCGCTAATTCCTCTGTATGCGCGCCAAAGACTCTATATATTCTCATATTCTCTGTTTTCTCTCCTCTTCACTCCTCTCTATCTTCTTTTTTGTCCATCTTCTCGTTTTTTTCTTAGTTTTTCTTCTTTATCCCTCTTTCTTTTTATTTTTTTCCTTTTTTTGTAAATTTACTCTATTTTTCTTTTATATTTATGTTGTCAATTTTTTATATGATAAACTTTAATTCTTATATTTTTGTTTTTTGTTTTTTACTTAAAGATGATGATGATGATACGATGAGGTGCTAGTGGTAGTGGTGATAATGATTTTGAAGATAATGTATTTTTGTTTTTTTAGTTAATTTATTTTAAGATAATGTTTATGGATTTAAGTATAAATATTAGGTTTATTTTAAATGTTTCTCTTTCTCTCTCTCTCTCTCTATATAAATATAAATATAAATATAAATAATTAATTTCAGAACATTTTTTTGACAAAATTCATAGAAATTAGCAACAAAATCTGTTAAATAAATGAAAAAATTCATCAAATTAGCGACGGAATTTCCATCACTGATGCTCTTTAGTGACATAATATTTATTGAATTAACAAAAATAACAAACTATCAGCGACGGAAATTTCGTCACTGATGCCTTTTAGCGACGGATTTTTTTATAAAATAAAATAATAATAAAACTATCACCGACGGAAATTTCCGTCGCTGATGTCTTTTAGCGACGGATTTTCATGTAAATTAAAAGACGAAATTATGTTTTTAGCGACGGAATTTTCCGTCACTAATGACATAAAATCCGTCGCTGATGTAAAAAAATTCCGTTGCTAATTAGCGACGGAATTACCGACGGAAATGAAGTTTTAGCGACGGAGTGAGCATCAGCGACATCGATTTTTCCAACAGAAAAATTTTCGTCGGTAATCCGTAAGTAATCCGTCGCTGAAGACCATCAGCGACGGAATTTAACTATCAGTGACGGAATTTTCCGTCGCTAATTCCGTCGCTGAAGGTTCATTTTTTTGTAGTGGGATATCATTCGTGATAGGAAAGCTGGAAAGCTGTGGTTGTCACAGGAAAAGTATGTTGAACAGGTGCTAGCAAGATTCAACATGCAGAATGCTAAGTCAATTAGCACGCCTCTTGCTAATCATTTCCACTTGAGTAAGAAGTCTTGTCCGGTGACTAAGGAAGAAAAGGATGCTATGTCCACTGTTCCTTACTCCTCTGCAGTTGGTTCTTTGATGTATCTTATGGTTTGCACACGGCCTGATATTGCTCATGCAGTTGGTGTAGTGAGCAAATTTCTTTCCAATCCAGGAAAGGCTCGTTGGGAAGCGGTGAAGTGGATCTTTAGATATTTGAGAGGTACTTCTAAGATGTGTTTGAGTTTTGGGACTACAGAACCAGTTCTTGAAGGGTTTACTGATGCAGACATGGCAAGTGATCTTGATGGTAGGAAATCTACTTCAGGGTACATATTTACTTTTGCAGGGGGAGCTGTATCTTGGCAGTCCAAACTACAAAAGTGTGTTGCCTTGTCTACTACTGTAACATCCCGTTACCACATTTTTCACGTATTTCCATACAACTTTACCGGTTGGGCTGTCTGCGATGCCATTAACATTCAACAGTAATAGTGATAAATGATAAACATTTATCTATTAATTATGGAATATGAAATTTCTTTTTTTCATTATTCCTTACATCTGACATCCCCTATAATCCTTTATTTCATTAAGGTAGTACTGTATACATATGTCTGAAATGTAAAAGAGAAAAGACTGTACCTGTCACGTTTAATGTGCCATGCCTTAGTGCTTTAAGCATAGCTATACCCATCTGAGAGCTAATTCTCTCAACTCCGCGTACTTCTTATCTGTGGAGTTAAAACAAAGGGGTGAGCGATTCATACGCTCAGTAAAGGAAACATATGCTGCTTTAAATAAAGCAAAACTATATATCACTATTCATTTGTTCTTTTCTTAACAATAACCCAGTAGAAAAGAAAATGGATATATAGTAAACAACTCTCTTAAAACACCATTCAAAAACACCGACTAATAGTTTACTTTAAAATGTAGTAAACACTATCGAGGATTTCAATAATCCTCATAGTAAATAGAAACTGATAAGTTGAGACTAGGCAACAAATAAATCATGCTATCATCGTTTCTCCCTCCACCTTGGGAGAACGAAACCTGCCGCTTTTGGGGTGCACCCGTAGGCCATCGCCCTCACGGCTATCTCAGATCTATGGCCATAATCTAAAGGGGTCCTCGGGTCCACTTGCCAAGTGACCTCGAGACCGCTGATGACTTGGCAGGTCCATAGCCCTGTGACGCCCTGAGGTGCACTCATTGGTCCATTGACCGAGCCACCGCCCCAGGTAGGTCACGCACTAGTAACGCATGAACTCAAGGCCTAAAGTCTCAAAATCAACTTTTATATCTCATATATCATTTCCACAAAATGATTTGATTTCTTATAAAACAATAAAACACCAAAAACAGCCCGAAATCTCAACTTTTAAAACCTGCTCGCCCATGATCAGCTCGCCCGACATGGCTTGCCCATGGAAGCAGCTCGCTGTGGCGGAGAACATGTGTTCGCCCGCCCTCTTTGCTTTTAAAATCTGAAGCAAAACTGGCTTGCCCTCTGTGGCTCGCCCAGATATCAACTCGATAAGACGGTGAATTAGTATTCGCCCGCCACTTAGCTTTTCAAAACAGAAATCTCGTTGATATCAGTTCGCCCGCCTTCAGTTTAAAACAAGGGCCGCCCGCCCAACATCTTAAAAAAAGGGTTCGCCCGACTACGGCTTTACCCTGATTTCTCTTTAAAACAAGGGCACTCGCCCAGTTCTCATAAAAGAGAGCTCGCCATTTGGCTTAACTTATAGCTTTCTATTAAGAAAGTTCGCCCGCCCTTTAAAAATAGAAATGAGTTTAAAACGTATAAAAGGGATTGGTTCGCCCGCCAATACCAATTCACCCAACATAAATCACAAAGGGCGTGCCCAACAAAAACATACAAAGCGCTCGCCCGCCCTGTATCATTTCACCCAACAAAACAGCAAAAGGCGGCTATCAGCTCGCCCGCGATCAAACAATTATCAATTAACTTCTTAAAATCATGCATGTCAGAAAACAAAACATTTAACTTAATGTTTTCATAAAATTTACTCCACAGGACATGCATCACTTCACACACACTTCCCTTACCTTGTTCAACGAAGTCTTGCTTCGCCCGGCACTCTGTTCGCCCATAGCTATTCCCAATTATCGGCTGCAAATTATATATAAATTTCATTAATATTTTCTTTATATATCACTTGGCGAGAATAAATCAAATAACTACTCGCCCAATCAGATTCCCAATTAGTTCGCCCGCCATTATTCACGAAGCCTTCATTGGCTAACTGTGGAAGTTCACCCACAATCCTTCTCGCCCAATGCCTTCGCATTAGAGCTCGCCCGTCATTCACTTTACTGGAATTGGGCGTTCTCGCCCACAAAATTACCTTGGCGAGTACTTAATATCTATTCGCCTCATTGGCGATTACTATTTTCAACTTGGGCGATCACTGTAGTCGCCCTTGTCGTCACCTATTCCATAATTTTCCTTGTTTTCCTATTTTCCAAGGATCTAACTAAAACCAAGACTGTATCTATGTTTATTACTGCATAAATCATAGAAATCTATCAGTGAACTTCAAGAACACCTCAGAAAATATGAAACTCACCTCAACCAACTGCACTTCCAAAACACGTTGTTTTTCTGTCCCATGTTGGCCTCTATTTGCTTATTCCTTCAGCTCACCAGGCTAAGAAAGAAAGGTTTTATAAGCATGTTTACTGGTTTAGCCAACTGAAGAGTGAAACTCAGTAGATCAAACATGGCAGAGAAATGGAAGAAAAGAGAATAGCTCTCGTGAAGAAACTGAAATTGGCTAACTCGTTTTTCATCAATTGTCTCTGCTTTATAAACATTCTCAGCCAATCAATAGCCACCGCCTGGCCCTTATCCTGTTTCCTTCATCATTGTTCACGTCCTTCATGCCTTTAATGCATGAAGAAAACTGAAACACAAAGTGGCGTGGAAGTCTCCCTTTCACACGGCTTTTTCTTCTACTGCAGCCTTTGTTTACTTCCTCAACCAATCAGGTAAATTCCTTACTGACTTCAACCTCTTCACCATTAATTGTCTTCAACCGTATCACTTACAAGTCAATTTTGGCTGTTAGGTTGAATTCTGTTTTCATTTTCCCATCTATCTGGACGACCACTTTACTCGCCAAATGCATTGGCGTTTCCAAGTCCTCGCCACAAGCGGCCATCACTTATCCACGAAGTTGGCGAACTAAACTACTCGCCAAACAAATAAGGAAAACAATCAACTCGCCACACTAAATCAGTTCGCTAGCCATGGGGCTACTCCTTGTCCTCTGTGTGGCGATCACAAGTTCTCGCCCTTTTCGGGCCATCACCTGGCATGGCTCAACTCGCCAACCATGCCCTGATTCATCTCACAAGTTGGCGAACACGCCTGTGCGACCACACTCTCGTCCAACTCGCCATCAGCATTGATGATCACACATACTTTACTCGCCAATCGGCGAGCCGTTTCTTTATGGTACGCGCCCGCCGAAGGAGCTTTCATCTTTTTGGAAATTAACATTCATTATTTATTTAATTTCCATTATCAATTTTATGAATTTAGACTCTACAGTAGTGTAAAAATCGGATCTTACAACTACAGAGGCTGAGTATATTGCAGCAACCGAAGCAGGCAAAGAAATGCTTTGGATGAATAGAGTTCTTCTTGAATTGGGGTTAAGTCAGAAAGAGTATGTGGTATTTTTTGACAGCCAGAGTGCTTTGGATTTGAGTAGGAACACCATGTACCATGCCAGGACAAAGCACATTGATGTTCGGTACCATTGGTTGCTCTCAGTGATTGATGAGCAACAGATGCAGCTGAAGAAGATTCACACAGATAAGAATACAGCTGATATGTTAACGAAGACACTTCCCAGAGATAAACTTGAGTTGTGTAGTGACTTGGCCGGGATGAACACTTTGGCCAAGGTGAACTGTAAATGACAGGTCGTGGTGATGGATCTCCTCCTAATGAGGCTGGAGGAAGAGATTGTTAGATGTGTGGGGTCCAGCCCACATTAATTATTAGAGTCCTACTTGGAGTCAGTTAGGGATTTGTTTTTTCTCTATATAAAGTGTTGCATAAACAATTTGTTAAGATAGAGTGAGAAGTCTATTTTGGTGAGAGGCGACACAAAGGAGAAAAAGTAAGCTTTAGGCTTTGTGATATTTTTCTTGTTCTATAAAGAAAGCAAGGGGAGAGATAAGCTTGTACAACAATTGGGTATTCTTTGGGTAGATTATCTTGGTGAATCCAAAGAGGTAAACTTTATTGTTTTTAGGCCAATTGTTGGAACCCTGAGCTTTGGGCAAAAAGCCTAGGGTATTGAAACTTTGTAATTTGCTTATTTCTCATAGTGGATTTTTATTCGGTTTGCCCTGTGGTATTTCTCTCTACACTGGAGATTTTTCCACGTTAAACTTTGGTGTCGTTTTATTTACGTTTTATTACCTGCATATTATTTGTGGCTTGGTAGCTTGATTTATTATTATTATTGGCTTGGGATATTGCTGTTGATTGTTGTGGGTATTGTTATTGTGACATTGCTTCCGCGTATTTGTCGTTTGAGGCCCAACAGTTTTCACTAGAGTTACATTTCACATACCGTCGATTAATATCATTAATAATTATTATCTGATACATTATAAATAGAGTTTTTAGATTTTATGAGCATAGTTAAAATGATGATACATCCTTTTTAAGAAATATTAAAAATAATAATCAAGTGGGTAATAATCTTATAATTAGTGCTTTTCATTATTCTTACTTCCGCTACACTCCAACTTTTCCGATTCCAACAAAAGCTTCTATGTGTAATAGCATGCACAATTCATGAGTTAAGGCCTCTGTTATACCTGAGATGAATCCATTGAATAATCAACAAACTGGAATGCAGAATCCACAAATGCATCAAGCAACTTGATTGAAATGTTCTTCACAGCTTTCGGGACATCAACTCGAAAATCAACTTGCTGTAATTCTCTTAAAAATGGCTGTCACAACAAAATGGCAAATCTATACATTATAATCAAAGCCCTACTTTTCCCGAGAGAGAGATTAAAGAGAAATCAGCCAATAACCTTGAAAGAAGATGAAAGATTAGTTGTCTTGAAGAAATCAACGTTGGGTGGAATGCAAGGCTTTTGAAAGGAGCAATGCACTTGAAGTGGAACGTAAGAAGACGCCATGTTTGAATCCAACAAGTTGTGAAGACAACTAGCAAATTACATTCTTATATATTGTTGAAGCTGCTCAAAAACATTAATGCGTCAGGTCAAACAAACAAAACAATAATAAAGAAAAACATATAAAGAAATTTTCTAACTGGTAAGTATTAGTTTAGTATACTTTTTTTATCTTGCATTTTTTGTTTCTTTTCTTCTAAAATAATACAAGTAAATGGAAGCATCTTAATAAGTTTTTTATAGTCAAATTTATTTTTTTAATCATTTTAATTTTCAAAGAATAAAACTTAGATTGAAAAATGTTTGTCCGTGAACTTGAGTATAATTTAAATGATTACATCTTTATTTCTAAAAGTGTGAGGTTTTTACAAGTTTAACACATGCAGTTTCCCTTCTTCAAAACAAATAAATAAATAAATATATATATATATATATATATATATAAAAATCTACTTACATAAGCATAAAACTAATTTAATATTACACATTTTCATATTTTTTGAATGATTCATATCTTTTTAATTCGACCATTGAATTTTATGTTCTATTTATATAGATCATGTACATCAAATTTCAAGTTAATCGAAAATATTTAACTATTCGAAAATGTTTAACTATTTGTTTCATAATAATAAAATTTCAATCGTTAATATAATATATTAAAAAAATATTTTCAATTAAAATGATAAAAATATCGAATTGATTTAATAAAATTACGTACTTGATATATACAAATAAATGGTTAAATCTAACGATTAATTTACAAAAAATATTAATCTTACATAAAATTATAAAAAAATATATGTAAAATAATTTTTTTACAATGATGTAATTGGATTTTGAAAATGTTGTCACTCCCTTTGGAATGAAAATTTTATATACAAACAGGTAAAGAAAAAATTTATTTAAGTTATGTTTTTGAATTCTTTTTTTGTATCCAAGTGTCCTGAAATCAGAATTAGTCGTCATTCGTATTAAAGAATAACTTTTAGGCTGTGCTTGGTACAGCTGAAAAATGGAAGGAAAGAAAATTGGGAAGGGAAAACTGGAAAGAAAATAAAATTTTACACTGCTTGGTAGAACAGAAAGGGAGAAGGAAAGAAAAGGCAAGGGAAACATGTATTTTGTCCTTCAAAGAAACACAATTTGTCCAAATTGGATGGAAAATGGGAGAAAAAAATATAAGCATGTGAATAAATTAACTAAAAATACGAAATTACCCCTAATAAAATTCAAAATTATCTATTTTGCTTTTTTTCTCTTCCAGAACCTCTCGGTCTCACTCTCACCACCTCTCCCGATCTCTCCTTCTCTGTCTTCTCCATTGCCGATATCGTCTCTCAAACCACCATTTAAGCTGCCATTCAGATCGTCATTTGGGCTGGGTGATTAGAGCTTAAGCTTGGACTCTAGGGCTCCTTCAATTTTCAGGTCCTTTCATTTCATTCTAATTACATCATGTATGTTTGATCCATCTTTATTTTACCATGTTCAATTTCTTTTGATTTCTCAATGATTTTTGATCCCTTCCTTTGTTTACAAGTAAGAGATTGAATAATAGCAGTCACAGCTTTTGGACAGTGGTGGCTGCTGCTGGGGATTATTATGCTACTTTTGGAGTATCGAAATCAGCTTCCCGTAAAGAAATTAAGACCGCTTATCGTAGGTTAGCTCGTCAGGTATCTCACTCAATTCAATTGCTTTTTATTCTTCATTAATTTTAGAATTTTCGTTATTATTTACTTTTGCATTTACTTTATGGGTTTTGTTAATGGTGCATTCTGTTGTTGAGATAATTGAGGTGAGGAAGACTTAAGAAGAGGAAGTTCAAATGGGTGTTTTGAATGATTAAACTGTAACATATCATGGATTATTTATTTTTGAGATGCTTTATTTATAAATTTCTGGGTTCACTATCACTATGATGTTCTCACTGTTGAGAGAGGCATGAATTTTGTGACAATTACATGGCAAGTTTATTTTGTGTTTAATTTGACCTCATTAGGCCTTCTTTTCTATTGTAGCTGATAGCGAGTCTAAATTTAGATATCCATTAATAAAATACCTTAGCTTTCTATGGTTGCATGAAGAAAAGCTATTCTGTTCTGCTTGAAATTTTTGCCATTTTGCTTGGAAATATTATGAGTCTACTTATATGTAACACGTTTCCAATCATAACATCAGTGGCAAAATAGTTGTTTTATTAGAAATTAAATTATTGCATTCCTTGCTTGCATCTTAGACCATGAAAAGTATTTTAAAGAACAAATGTATTATTTTTAATTTTTCAAGTCAGTTCTCATTACAACCAATAAACTATTGGGTCAATAAGGAAGTTAGCTAAGAAATTGTATAGGTTTATGACTAATTTCATTGATGTGTTTTGTTTGATGCACCATTGATGTATTTTGTTTGATGCACCACTGTTTCACTTATATTAGCATTTACAATTTTTAGTAGTTGCTAGTCTCAAATTACCATCCATACAATGCTTTATTACAACACTATAAGCAACAGTTACACTTCTTGTTCTTTAAAGTGCAGAAGGAAGTATTCTATACTTACTTTCTCGTTAGTTTTGATTTGATGTTAGATTGATATAATTTAAGGTTAACTTTATCAGAAATAAGTAACCATTGTTCACTTTTTCCGACACAAATATCCTAATGGTAGTTGCACCTGACCTAAATATTTATATATATCGTTGAGTTGAACTTTGGAGGAAATGGTAAAAATGAAATTTCAGCTACACTAGAATCGTAATTAAAAAGAAAAAATATTTTAGTATAATGTTTCTTATATATATAGTTATTTTAATGTTCTTTCCATGTTACTGCTAGTTATTAATATTAAATAATTTACTGTAGCATTTATATAGATAGAGTGCCTTTGCTGGTTATTACTCAGATCATCTTGCTATGGCTAGCTCTTTCTATGGTTCATGGGGATTGCTTCTGCTCCTTTCTTTCCCTTTCGTTCTTCCCTATGTTAATTCAATTTCCTTTAATATACCTTCCTTTCTCTAGTTTCATTCTCAACTTTATCTTATATTTTTGTATTTTAATATAGAATTATTTTGTATTTTACTATGCAGTTTTGATAATGACTAAGAAGTCTAAAAATAGTGAGTGCACTAGTGAGGTTAAGAAGGCTAATCTCAAATGGACAAAAGAGATGGATGATATATATATATATATATATATATATATATATATATATATATGTATATTGATGCAATGTTGGAGCAACAAGTGAATGGAAAAAAAGTTGATGGCACATTTACCCTTCATGCTTATGACAACATGGTGAAAATATTAACTGAGAAAGTTAATTTCCCATTCAATAAAAATCATTTGAAAAATCGTTTGAAAACTCTCAAGGAAAATTTTAGTAAATGTTTTGATTTGTTTAATCGTTTGAGTGGGTTTGGATGGAATACAGTAACATAACTTTTTGAAGATGAGGCTGAAGTGTGAGAGAAACTTATAGAGGTAAGTAATTGCCAGCTTTTATCCTAAATTCTCTTCTATATTGTGTTCGTCTGCATTTTGCTACTTTAGCTCCTAGTTTTGTTTTTCTTTAATAATTTGCTTTGTGTATATTGTTACAATAAAGCTTCTATGAGCTTGTGATTAGAGTTTAAGAGTTTACTAGTAACTCATTTGACTGCAATGTAAAATTCTTTCTTCTATGAGCTTGGTTCATTGTGAATCTTGATCAGTGCTCTCAGTTGTAGTTCTATGTGAGCATAAATGAATTGTTTTTTCAACCAGCAATAGAACTTGTTTAATCTTCAACAAAAGTGTTTTATAATCCAAGCTAATGGTAGGTAGGCGTGTGGGATCTGCGAATTTGGTAGACCAAAAAGAAGTCTTTTATCCTCAAAAAATCAATTATATGAATATTCAATTATGCTAAAAACTTGCCTTCTTGCAATGGTTCTATATGAATACTCTTTGTTCTAGTGATTTTGATGAGGTTTGTGTGTGATATTTTAGGCAAAACCTTCTGCTGCAAAATGGAGATATACCAAGATTCATGCTTATGGAAAGCTATATGAGCTTTTTTCGAAAGACAGAGCTAATGGAAAGGGAGCTTGTAGTGCAAAAGACAGAATTCGAGAATGGCCAGTGGAAGAAAGTAGTGTAGATCCAACTTCCATTGATCTGGAAATAAACTATGAGCCATCATCTCCAACATCTGTATCAAATTTTGTTGCACAGCAATCAAAGAGCTCTAAGAAAAAAGCACACATGGAAAATTTATTTGAATAACAAATTGATGTTTTAGACCACGCAATTGGCAATATGGCAGAGATAATGAGACAAGGCAATGCCACTACAGAAA
The DNA here is from genome assembly GCA_031772115.1 of Heritiera littoralis. Classification (NCBI taxonomy): domain Eukaryota; kingdom Viridiplantae; phylum Streptophyta; class Magnoliopsida; order Malvales; family Malvaceae; genus Heritiera; species Heritiera littoralis. The sequence continues at coordinate 2,867,616 of JAPDPK010000003.1, forward strand.
AAGTTGCACAAATTACTGAAAAGGGCTGGCTATTGCTGAAAAAGGAAGGCCACACTGTTATTCTGAAGCTGAAGTATTTGATGAGTTGCTGAGGATTGAAGTACCTGAAGATTTCCAACTCGATGCTTTTTATTTCTAAATCAAAGCCAACAAAGGATGAGGGCTTTCTTTGGAGTTTCGACTCAACGACGTAAAGAGTTACTTTTGAAGATGATGAGTAAATGAAAGAGCTCTTAGCATTAGGAGTTTTTTTTATAGTACTTTTATTGCTCAAAACATAGGTTGATTTACGTTACTAATAAAAAAATAGGAAATACTCTTAGATGGAAATACTTTGAATATAGGCTTTTTTATAGTACTTGATGCATTAATATATATCAACATCTATGTTTTTTTTTTATTTTCTTGGGGGTTGACATATGGCATATCAAGTTTCTTGTATAAAAATAACTCTATTAATATTAGACATTTTTTTGACATTATTCATGGTTGAGTTGAGTATTTAACAATTATTAGTCATTACATAATTAATTAATAATCAATAAATTAATTAATTATCATAAATTAATTATTAATTAATTATAATAATTAATTATTAATGAATTATTTTGACTAGATTTTGTTTTTTTTAAATCTCATTAAAAATGAAAACTCAATAAATGCCAAAAAAAAATATCCAAAAACAGTTACACTTCATAAATATTTGTATAAGGGTAGGATGGTAAAATCATTTTATTTTTAATTTTCTTTCCTCTCACTTTTTCACTCTACCAAGCAATAGGAGGAAATAAATATACTTTCAATTTATTTTTTCATCTTTCATACCAAGCACACCGAGAGAAAAAAATTAAAGTTTTCCATCTTTCCAATTTTCTCTCCCTTCAATTTTTCTTCTTTCCATTTTTCTTTTTACCTTATCAAGCAAAGCCTTAATGTAGTCAAAAGCCACCGTATCATTTAAAAAAATAAAAAAGCCACCGTATTAATAGACAGAGCCCGAAACTGCAGCTAAATTGACTATAGATGGGTTAAATTTTGACAAAATTTATATATAAATTTAATAAATTAAAATAATTATTTTAAAATATTGATACAAATTGTAATATAATAATTTGTATGTCTCTTTTTTCAAATCAATAATTTTATAACTTAAATATATTTTATACGATACAATCATAATATAAACATACAAATTATCTAATTTAAAATCTTACATCATTGATTGAAAATGAGATGCTGAGACGAGCAAATACAAGTTGAGATAAAGCTTTTACTTTGGTACTTAAAAAAATTAAATATGAGACTTCGGCATGGCAGCTGATAGACTGATAGTACCGAAATCTGAGCAGATACCTGGGCCAAATAACAGTATAGGCTTTTGATAGTGAGAGAAAAATTTCAGGCCCAACAGGCATAGTGCTCATTCGTAGAGTAAAAATATGTCTACAAAGTTTTTTTTTTTTAAATCAAAATTCGATTATTGTAAAAAAAAATATTTAAAAATAAAATTTTAAATACTTTAAATGTATATATTAAAAGAATATGTAAAGTGCAGATACTTTATTTTGTTCGAGTCTTAACTTGTAAAAATAATTATTTTGGTTAGGTGACAGTATTTTTAACTTAATTTAACAACTTAAATTATGATAATTATTTAATGTTAGAATTGTTTAGAATTAGATTAGAATTAAATTAGGATTTTATTTTTTAGATTTAAAATTAACAGTAATTAGAATAAATTTAAAATTAAGACAAATATAGGATTTAGGAATAATTAATAAATAAATAATGAAATAAACAAAAAAAATTTGGAATAGCTTAGGATTAATTTAATTAAAATAATTTTTAGATTAGAGTTATTCTTAGATTAAAATTAGTGTAGAAATTAAATAGATAAAATAAAAATTGAGATAATTGATAGAATTAGAGTTGTATTAGGACTTTGGTAAATTTTTTACTATAAAAAGGGAGATAAACCCCATGGCTTGTGGAGAAGCTAAGAAGGGGCGTTAACCACACATTCATCGTCCTCACCATCTTCACCACTTCAAACCAGCCAACTCCTTTGCACCACACGCTGCTGTCGCCCCTGCTGCTTCTTTTTTTTGCCTAAGCTGCACTTCACCCTTCCTTGCATCATCCAAACCGAGACCGCCATCATCATCATCTCTCTGCATCATTCTCTACTTTGCTTCATCACCCATGTTCGAGCTACTGCCACCATTTTCGCACCAGCCTGTTGCCAACGCAAACTGTCGTATCTCTATGCTCCTAAAGCAGTTCGGTTCTGCTCCACCTATCTCGCACTGATTTTTCCATCACCGAGCTGCACACTGCTGCCGCTTGCTGTCTGAGTCTGCCACCCCTCGCCTGCTGCCTTTGTTCCGTTAATCTGCTTGCTCATCACCCAAGTCTGTCCAGTTCAGTTTCTCGGTGAACAAATTGCCTGCTGCTTCCACGCCATTCTACTGCTACTTCCTTTGGTACCATGAGCTACAGTGAATCTTGAAGCCAACTCGTGACCCTGAATAGAACATGTAATGTGGCTGTGAAGAGAAGGAGAAAGAGGAAAGGAAAGGCAAAAAGAAAGGTATTTGGATTTATTTAAATATTGAGGTTCTCAATTAGATGATTAATTAAAAAAAGGTTATACAATTTAGGATAATAATTGATTTCTGATTTAGTTAATTGAATTCGCCTAATATAATTTGTATGATATTAATTTGCATGTTTTAATTTAATAAGATTAATATAATTTAACTTATAGGAGTAATTTAACATCATATAATTTGTACCATATTAATTCGTTGTTTTAATAATTAAAGTGGCATGACTCTATTTAATTGACATGATTAAGTAAAAATAACATTATATATTAGTTTGATTTGTAAGAAATAACTGCATGATAATATTTAATTTGATAATTTACATGATAATATAGTTAATTTGACAATTAGCATGATACTATTTAATTTGTATAATTTGATTTGTCTGTATCATGATATGTTAACTTTGTTTGTATGTATAATTAGGATTTAATTAAATAATGAAATTGTAAGGTTTATAGGATAAGATTTTAGAAATTAAATTTTAGGAAAATATAACTCTTTAGGAAATTGTAGCAGAAATCCTTTGGGTTTTAAAAAAAATAAAAATTAATAAACATAAAGTTACGATAAAATAATGATAAGACTTAGTAAATAAAAATATTAATTAATTATTGAAGATAAATATGAATTATACCAATGATGAAATTTCGAGAAAGTCAATCAAAACTCCTTGGAGATTTCTAAGTGAGAGAATCTTTCTTAAGTTGAGCCAAATTAATGGAATACTTTTGAAAGATTTTTTTTCTATAAATTCATGTTTATTTTTTATAAACAAAAATAGGTTACAAGTATTAGATATAAATAAATAAAGATAAAGATAAGTAAGTAAATAAATAAATTTAGATAAATGAAAAAATAAATAGAATAGGTTGGAATAAAATTCATAAGAAATAAAATAAATAAAGAAGTAAATATGATTTATGCCGATGATAAAATTTCAAGAAAATCAATTGAGACTCCTTGGAAATTTCTAGGTAATGAGGTTCTTTTTTAGCCGAACCAAATCGATGAGACGCTCAAGAGTGAATTTTCAATAAATCATAATTCATGTTTATTTCTTAAAAATAAATAAATAAGAATATAAAAATAATTAGAAAATCTAGGAAATTTAGAAAATAGCTATGGAGTCAAAATTGGAGTCAAAATTAGAGACAAAATTAGGGAAAATAAGATTGATCATAAAATACTTAATTATCCAATGATGGAATTCAAGAAAGTCAATTGAGACTCCTTGGACATCTTGAGGCAAGGGGAATTTCTAAGGTTGGAGTTAAATTGATGAAAAAATTTTAAAAATTTTTCCAATATATGAGTCTATCAAAATTAATATAAAACACAAGTTAAATTATAAATATAACCTAAAGTTAGTTGGTAATATTTTAGGATGGGCGTTGTGGGGTGCTAATCTTTTCCTACATATAACCGTACTCCCAAACTTAAGTGAACGTAGACCATGCGTAGACCATGCCTCATCTTTATACAAGAATAGGTAACCAATCACACTTTGGTTAAAATGGTTGATAATAACTCTATTTTAAGTCTAGCGAGTTAGGTTTTAGGATTTAGCACGTTATGACATACAGAAAAATTAAAATTATTTTTCTTTTTTTTTACCAAACAAAATGAAGAGCATCATTATAACATTAATCAACAATTAAAAGCATCCTTTTATTTTCCTTTTAAGAAAGGCGGGAAATGCTCTGATTTTAAATCTTAATTGTTTTCCTAAAATGAAATTAGGATTCACTAAAAAAACTTAAATTGTAATATCTTTTTATTCCTTTTTGATTGCTACTACTTTTGATGGTGCCGAGGCACGTTAGGATTAGTAGATTACATTAATCCATGGTTCATCCTACCATATGAAAAATAACAAAAAGAAGAAAAAAGTGACGATGGCTTATCAAGTGAAAACAAAAGCATTGTGTAAAGTTTAATGTTCATCCTCACATATGGGACCACATCCTTGTAAATAGAAGTATTCTCGGGTTGAGCCGAATTAGATTTAGGCCGAGCCTATTCCATATACTAATAGTCCATATACAAGTCTAAGCTCGACTTGCAAATTTGAGTTTAACTTTTGGTTTAAACCTCTTTTTTATTTTTAACATGTCAAAATATAATTTTATTTATTTGTTTATTTATTATTTTATTTCTTTTCAAATTTAGTTTGATTTGTCAAAATTTACATGTCAATTTTTATGTTAAATATATATAATAATGTTTATTAATTAATAATTTTTATATATATAATTATATTACATTTATTAAATGTATTAAAAAACTTATATTTTTATTTATGTTTGTGCCTGGTTGGTCCTAAGTTTCAAATAGTCAAGCTAGGGGGAAGCTCGATTTTGGATCGAGCCTAAAAATTTTGTTCAAATCCATTAGTAGTATCTAATATTTTTATCCAAACCCTCCAAAAAATCGAATCAACTTTCAGGCTTCAATGGACAACTCGACCCTTGGACAAATCTACTTGTAACAAATATTTGTTCATAATCTATAAATCTATATTTGTAAAAACAATCCAAAGTGTTTCTTTTTAGCACCTCTTCAAACTCAAATTTTTGTAGGTCTAGTTTATTTTGTGATTGGTGGAAGACTGATAAAAAGTAAGATTATTTGGATTCATATCAGAATTTTTAAACATGCTGCAACTTTTTCTTATTCATTAGATCAAGAGGCTATTAACAAGTTTGGCATTTTATTGATTTGAATTTTATATATATATATATATATATATATATATATATATTTAAAAAATTTGATATATCTTCAGTTAAATTTTAAAAATGATGTATACCATTTAAGATATATTAAAAATAAAAATATGTGATAATCTTTAAGTCTTGCTTAACAATTTTTTCTTTAATCAAAAGCAGATAATTTTTTTATTGATTTAATTTTATAATTTTATTCAATTAAATTAAATTATCCACAGAAATGCAAATTACACGCTAATAATATGTTATAATTATAAGATAGGTATCAAATAATAACCAAATACTAAACCGTTTGAGGGGAAAAAATGCCAAATATTATAGTGTAAAAAAAATTAAATCATAGCCAAAATAATAATTCTAAAAATAGTACGGGGGCAACTAAATGTTGACAGTTGGCAGCCAAAGGCTATTTAATTGAGGGAATTTTATTTTTAGCTGTCACGCTTTGCTCATAGCGCGTGACACTCACTGCCCTAAGAGAATTTTTAAATAAACTTTTTTTTTTACTCATTATACCCCACTTTCTTCAATAAATTACTGTTTATTACAAAGTGTTTGAGGTATGAAAAAGTAAAAAGTGAGGTATATTTAGAAATTCTCCTGCCCTAAACATAAGGGCTACCGTCCCATTCCAACTTTGCCCTGCAATATTTTAATTCTCACTGCCCTAAACATAACGGCTACCGTCCCATTCCAACTTTGCCCTGCAATATTTTTATTCATCCAATTAAAATTCAAAATAAAAACATGGAAATAAAAGTTTCAAATTTCAAATTTATTTTTTAAATGTATCAATATGAGTTGGTATTGTTAATTGGTCAGTGTTCCAAAAGCATTAAATAGAGATTTAACTCTTATTATTTGTGTGATTTTTTTTTTTTACAAAAGAAACAACATAAAAATAGATGAGATTTGAATTCCGATTTTATTACAAATCAAAAGTTATGAATATTGTTAGACTTGTATCATAATAATTAAAGTCTTTGAGTTCACTTATGGTATTTGTATCATCGAATATCAAACAATGATATTAATCTTTTTATTTTTGAGTAGAACATAACAATAGTATTATTATCAAATACAAATACCAATAGACTATGCTAGCATATACAACTATCAAAATAAAGTTATGATTCAAGATAAGAGTGTGTTTGGATTGAGAATTTTGAAATTTTAAAACATTTTAAAATTAATACATTCAAAATTTATTATTTTAAAATGCTAGCATTTGATAAATATTTTTTAGAAGAGATTTTTAAATATTGAAATTTGATGAAATAAAAAATAATTATAAAAAAACTAATGATACGATATATTAGAAAAATAGAAATATGAAATAAAATATGCAATATAAGTATCATTATATTCATAAAAATATATAGATAGTATTAATAATATAAAAAAAGCAAAAATATATATTATATTTAAACAAAATAATATGTTTTTATTTTTAATTTATATTCAATAATGGATCATGTCTAAAGAAGGAAGGAAGATTGGGAAAGATTGGGATAATATGTTTTTATTTCAAATTCTCTTATAAAATTCTTCAAAAATTTTGAAAATTTTCAAATTTATTTGACAAGCAAAAAAGTTGAACTTTGAAATTTTGAAAAAAAAAAATCTTACAATATAAAAATATGATTATCCCTGTACAACTTGTATAATAAGGCATATAAAAGTACATGAAGTACTAAAATAGTTAAATTCTACTCCAATTTAAACACAATTTTATCTTTCTCACCTTATTTTGCTGACGGGTACTTCTTGATCATCTTTGATAGTTGACAGGATTTAATATTTTAAGTCAGACGACCTTTTCATCTAAAGTCTTGACGTTTATTAATCACGAAAAAAAATTATTAACACATCTGATGGAGAAGGAGGCCTGTCAGTCATGAATTTGAGTATATTAGAATACTTGTTATCTTGATTCGATTATGAATAATAATTCTTAAATATTATTATATACTATTTTATTTATAAATATTTAGTATTAATATAATATTTAATTAAATTTATTAAATAAGTTTTTTAATTATGATTTTTAATATTAATTTATTTTTATAAGTTAATTTAAATTTATCAATTTATTTTTTTAAGAATATGCATTAAAATTAATTTTAAATTTAAATTGAAAATTAAATTTTAATTTAATAAACAAATATTTAATCAACTTTAGATAATTAAAATATAATTCTGATAGTAAAATTAAAAAATTTAAGTAATTAATTGAATTTAAATATTATAAAAGATTTCACTCACTCCTTACATCTCTAACAAAAAAGAACTCTAAGAAGGGGTCCATCGGGAATCAAACGGGGACACAGGGTCCGTTACGGCAGGAAATAATCGAGGAAACCGCCGCGCTGTCGCAAGAGTCAAAATGATGTGGTTAATACGTACTTTCTCGTCCAATTAATAATTTAATATTAGGTAAAAAAAGGTTAGCGTCCGAGGCGAACTGAGATTCACCGTTTCCAACTCCTCGGTAAATCTGAAATTTTAGTAAAACAGAAGCTGCGTATGAGCCTTTGAAATTTCCCATTCTAACCCCTTCATGCAAATCAAGAAGTCACTGTTTGTCTGCTTAGAAAATGGAAAAGAAATCTTCATAAAAGAAGAAGCAAGAGCAAAAAGAAAACAGTGAGAAGAAGATTCTCTCTCTAGTTTTACAACTTGTCAACCTCTTGCAGAAGACTCCGCGATTCTTTCTGATTCTCCGTTTTCTTGAACTTGAGATCATCATTGGTTTCTTGTCCACCAAACAGAAGAATGAGATTTCGACGAGCGAAAATCGTAAGCATTTTAATTCTTCTCTAGTTTTAGTTGATTTTTGAGATTCTTGTTGCTTTGTCATTTCTCACTGTATTTTCTGGATTTGCATGTTTGATTACTGGAAAGAACAAAGAACTAGCGTTAGATCGATCTTTTGAGCATTGATCGTATAACTAGTTGATCTTCGTAACAATTTGGCTTGTTTAGTAGAACTCTAAGCAGAAAATTAAGTACTCATCTTTAGTACATTTCCAAGTTCCTTTTTCTTTGCTTAAATTATGTTGTTTTGAATCTTTTGCTACTTGAATCACTGACGGCTAAAATAGATATACACGTTATGTTATAACGTTTTAATAATTATTATAATAATACAAATAAACTTTTGTTTAACGTTAATGAATCTTTAACGTTTTTTCTTGCGAATGTAAATTGAAAGAATGCTTCACTTTTAGATAATCTTAGGCTGGCCGGTTATTTTTTTATGGAAGTCAGTTAACTCATTTCAAAAGCTTGCCAATGTGAATATGCTGATAGATGTTTATATTTCTTTCAAACATATAGAAAATTAAGCAGAAAATTAAGCACTTATCTTTATTACATTCCTAAGCTCTTTTTTCTTTTCTTAATTTATGTTGTTTTGAACTTCTAAAGTATAGAGTTCTTTTGTTACTTGATTCATTGATGGCTAAATAGATGTACGATGCATGCTGATTTTCTTTTCCATGTATGTTTCTTATAAGTTTTGTACTGAGATTTAGTTGGTTCATGGATTGGTAATGGGGTTTCATTTGGACTAAATTCAGGGACTGGGGAACACAATGCAGGGATGAGATATAGCACTAGAGCTCAGTTGACAATTGGCCGAGTGGTTTCTCAATGGGGCATGAACTTAAATCTTTGTTTCAATTAGATACCAGCAAATTTATATCGCTTATAGGAATTACATTTGTGGTGATTATAACATTCCAGTGTCTTGAACTTCCATACGGGAATGTTTTGTCCACATTATTTCCTTCTGGTAAGGTTTCAGTTGAGGGACAAAGTAATGATCCATCACCAGCTGAGTCAGGGGTGGTGCCTAATGAGACTCATTCAATTGGTTTTGAGTACAATGGTACATATGCTGGTAATGACAGTAAGATCTCTGAAGGAAGAGGCACGGATTTGAATAATGATGTTATATCAGAAACAGATGCGGGCTTGAATAAATCTTCTACATTTGATGAGGGTACCGAATCTCCAAAGGAGACTTCAACTGAGGAATTGGTAGATTTAAATAGGAATTCAACAGTGGATTATGCTGAAAGTTTCAAAAATAAGACTACAGCAGAGGAGGCTGGATGTCTGTCAAGGGAGTCTGAGAAGGAGGGTAATGTGACAAGTTTGAATAGTTTGAACCAAGCTGGTGCTGTTAATGAAAGAGCTAATGATTTTGGGACCTCTGAAAGAAAGGACAAAGATCAGAATCATGATTTCATATCAGAAGGAGAAGTAGGCTTGAATAGATCTTCTATGTTAAATGAGGATAGCACTTCTTCTAGGGAGCCTTCAGCTGAGGAATTTGAGGACCTAAACAAAAATTCCACTGTTGACTATGCTGAAAGCTCCAATAATAAGACCGTAATAGAGGAGGCTAGCAAAACTGAGGAAAGTTTTTCTTCAAAGAATGATACTGTTGATATTAACACTTCAAACAACAATGCTGGAAATGGAAATATTACTTTGTCACCGGTAAGCACAGATTCTTCAGACACTGGTCTTGGATCTCCTTTGCCTGCCTTTCCCTCGGCAACTTCATCAATTAACAGTACCTTAGAAAATGATGTTGAGAGGAATATCAGGAGTCCTGTTGTGTCTGTCAATTCCAGTATACCTTCGGTGGAGCAACATGTGACACCAAGTTTTGACAAGAATGAAAAATCAGAAGAGATTCAGAATAATTTCACCACATCAGGTGATGACTCTTTGCTCCGCAATTCTCCTGAGATGAAGAAAAAGCCTGAGATGCCACCTGCACTAACTACAATAGCTGATATGAACAATTTATTTTATCGGAGTCGTGTTTCATTTCATTCCACGGTATTCTCAAACATTTTGTTTCCGTTATTGCCAAGGGTTAAATTTAGTTCTAGGCTTCAATGTTTCTTTCTATTTCCATTTGTTTGTAGACACCAAGATGGTCTTCTGGAGCAGATAAAGTTCTATTAAATGCAAGATTGCAGATCGAGAATGCACCCATTGTAAAGAATGACCGGCTACTTTATGCGTCTCTTTATCGGAATGTTTCTATGTTCAAAAGGTAGATTATGACTCCATTTTCTTTTTCAATTTTAATCCTACATTAAAAAGTATTACAAGGAAAACAGAGTGCTGGTTGAGTTGAGAATGATAAGATGGATATATGCAAATACAAGAAAAGGAAGAAATAAATTCATTCAAAATAGAAGTGGATGAAGCCAATCAAAGTTAAATTTATACCTGTTAATAATTTCTCCCTTAGAACCATAGAAGTGAGCTTTCAATGTTTAATATTTCACAGAGAAAATCAGAACCTAGACATCCTTGTCCTTACCTTTACCATTAATCAGTAACACCAATATGGTTTATTCATTTGAACCATTTAATAGTGTAATAGAATGCTGCCTGTGTGGAAATGACCATTTCTTTAAATAGTTCTGGTGTTTCTAATTCTTCTCCCTTTCCTTTTTCCATGTTAATAAAGGTAAAAATGGTTCATGTTTCTTGATGCTAGTGATAATCTTCTTGCAAACCTAGCCATGTTAAATTGGCTGAGCGAGTTTAGAGAAAAAGGTAAACAAGGAATCCTTCAGTGGAAATAAGTAGGTGAAGTTTACCACTGAATAGTTTCTATTTCAATGCCAAGAAGAATTTCGTGGCAATAACTCTTGGTTAGTTTCTGGTAAAACAAAATTAGTTACTGGTTCTGACTCAAGTGCATTATATGTATAAACAATTTACATCAAATTGCAGGAGCTATGAATTGATGGAAAGCACACTCCAAGTATATGTTTACAAGGAAGGAAAAAGACCCATAGTTCATACGCCGGTTCTCAAGAGTATTTATGCCTCTGAAGGATGGTTCATGAAGCAGCTGGAAGCCAATAAAAAATTTGTTACTAAAAACCCAAGAGAAGCCCACCTGTTTTACATACCTTTTAGTTCTAGAATGTTGGAGGAAACCTTATATGTGCCTGATTCTCACCGTCTTAAGAACCTTGTTGAGTATCTGAAGAACTACGTGGACATGGTTGCAGCAAAATATTCTTTCTGGAACAGAACTGAAGGAGCTGATCATTTTCTGGTTGCTTGCCATGACTGGGTATGCTTTTCATGCTGTCATATATAAATATATATATATATATATATATATATATAGATGCTGCAATGTTCTCAGTTATTTCCTGGAACTATCTTCTAATAAACACTACATTCTCAGGCACCAGCTGAAACAAAGGAATACATGGCCAATTGCATAAGAGCCCTCTGCAATTCCGATATTAGAGAAGGTTATGTTTTTGGCAAGGATGTCTCTCTTCCTGAGACATACATTCGGAATCCTCAGAAACCTCTCAGAGACCTCGGTGGCAACCCTCCTTCCAAGAGACCAATCCTGGCTTTCTTTGCAGGAAAAATGCATGGCTATTTAAGACCAATTCTGCTAGAACAGTGGGGCAACAAAGATCCCGACATGAAAATCTTTGGTAAGATGCATAATGTCAAGAGGAAAATGAACTACGTCCAGTACATGAAGAGCAGCAAGTACTGCCTTTGTCCGAGAGGCTACGAGGTTAACAGTCCACGAGTGGTAGAGGCCATTTTCTACGAATGTGTTCCGGTGATCATATCCGACAACTTCGTGCCTCCTTTTTTCGAGGTTTTGAACTGGGAATCCTTTGCTGTCTTCGTGTTGGAGAAAGATGTTCCTAATTTGAAGAAAATTCTCCTCTCGATCCCTGACGAGAGGTATCTGCAGATGCAGTTGAGCGTGAAAAGGATACAGCAACATTTTCTTTGGCATACTACACCTGAAAAGTATGATATATTTCACATGATTCTCCACTCTGTTTGGTACAATAGAGTTTTCCAAATGAAACCTAGGTAGGTGATTGTGGACACAAGATTGCGTAAATAGATGCTGAGATTTTCTTTTTTGATAGAAGATTGTTGAGGTATTGAGCGCAACAATTTTTTTTACACATTATTTAGTTGCATATAGATTTGAGTTAATAGTCACATTGATGCTTCTTTTTTTGGTACACACATTGATGCTTTTTCAATACAAGAACTAACGTAGAATGTAATTAAATTCTACTCGAGATTACTCTATTTGAAGTTACTTAAATTTGATTATATCGTTATTCGAATTTAATTTATTTATTTATTAAAATATTTGAATAATAAATCAAATTGAATTTAAATATTTTAATATACTATTCAAATTATTTGCAAAATCGATTGATTTTTAATGTATCAATAATATCTGATTATTAATTTTTTTTTAAGTATATCACAAATATTCACATTTTTTTTAACAATACGAGATTAATCAACTATCCATTTTGTTTCCGAAATTTTCCGCATAATTGATTTTCTTCGGTTGTCTTCAGCACGCGCCATTTTGGCACTTGCTGCAACTTTTCTGCTAGTGTGCTACGAGGAAAGCCAAGTCACTTGGACGTGGTGGACCTTGGGAAAAAAAATCCTATCGGGTTCGTGCACGTGTTGATTAATCCGCATTGTCTCTTTCGTGTTTACAATAAGATAATAGGCAAATTTCCACCAAAAAAAAAAAGAAAATAATAGGAAAACAGAAATTGGGGAATTTTCTTTTCCGTCGTTTTCCATGGAAACAAACAGTAAGAATTCAGCCTGTAATCACGCTAATCAAACCTTATTGGGCCCCAAGAAACACAAAAACCTGTAGGGCTTCCTTTTTTTTTTTTTTCTTAGTATACTTGTTACAAGGAATAAGCAGCAGGTTCGAATCGTTGTCAGAGAACTCATTTGTCGGTGCAATTCTATCCACTAAAATATGCATGTAAGTTTAACTCTTGCTTCATTATCTTTTTCTTTATTGGGTTTATGTTTCTTGATTTCTTCTCCTATGCGTAAATATGGAATACATGTTCTTTCTGTCTATATTTTCACGTGTGATATGAAGCAAGCTGTTCTTATGAATATAATATTTCTTTTATAGCTATTCTGCATTCTGCGTTGCTAAGAAAATGCATGTAAATTACATGGAAATGATTTTTTTCCTTTCTTGAGATCCACCCGTCATTTGTCATGAATTTCCCAATTTGTTAACAGTTCTGCAAGCGGAAACCCTTTTCTCTTAACCTGATATCATATTCATACAGTAAATCTAGCATCTAATTTTGGGTGAACTCTAATTGAAAACTTCCTATAATTGCAGGATATTCGTACTTTCTACATAGTGTATTTCCATATCATTACCAAGTTGTGTTGCTACCTATCGGCGCTGTTGCGTGTTTGTTAGCTACTGTTCCAAGCCACACAAACCAATATAACTGCTTCTGTGTTTGGATGTGACATGGATGGGAGCTTTCGACTCTTATGTCAATCAGAAAGCAAGAGGCTTCTCTTGCTGGTGGCTATTACATTTGCTTTAGTTTTAGGGGTTCAATTTTTTGAACTTCCATATACAGAAGTTTTCACATCTCTCTTTGCTGCTGGCAAGAATGGCAGCTTTCCAACTGAAGGTTCGTCATCAAAGTCTGAGATGGTTGGTAATGTCGCACTTTCAAATGCTTTAAACTCTAGTCGTGCAGTTAATGAAACAGAAAACGGTGCAGAGGTCTCAAATATAGACAAAGAAACTGCTCGAGGCAATGAATCTCAAGGAAGAGAAAAAAATACCAAGAATGGTTATATATCAAACAATCTTATAGCACCGAGTGTAAGCTCCATATTGGAGAATGGTGACAATGTAGTAAATGGCCCCGGCCTACATGCAGCACCGGAGCAGAGTATCACTAAAGATTATTATCCTTCACATAGTAGTGGAAGCTGGGGTCCTGATTTTTCAGCACCTGCATCTTCACCAATGAATTCTCCACCTAATCTGCCGGATACGAAGTTAAGAAGCTCTATGTCTTCTGTGAACACATCATCAGTGGGCAAAAATACCTCAGTTATGCCTCAAGAGGATAAAGATCCTGATTTTCTCAATAGGACACCTTCTCCATCTGGGAATGTAAATTCTGAAAATACAGTTCCTGCAGTATGGGAGAAAGGATCCAAGAAGCCTAGAAAGAAATCCAAGAAGCCTCCAAAGATTGTTGTCTCAATATCTGAGATGAATGATCTGTTGATGCAGAGTCATGCTTCACCCCATTCAGTGGTATGTATAGAATTATATCTGAATTGATCAGTTTTCCATTGGTGTTGATGCCAAATTCTAACTTCAGCTCCTGATATGTATTGCTTGTAGGCACCACCATGGTCATCAAAAGTACAGCAGGAAGTAATTTTTGCAAAATCACAGATTTTGCATGCACCTGTTATGACAAATGATTATGGACTTTACCCCTCTCTGTATCGTAATGTCTCGATGTTTAAAAGGTATGCCTTGGAGATTCCCATTCAATTTGTTTTCACTCAGTTTTTTTTTTGTCAAATGCATAAGAGAACTTTATCAATCTCAGTTGAAGACTAGGATGTACAATTGCCAAGCTTTATTCAATCCTATATGTTTAGTATCACAATTATGTTGCTCACAAAATGTATTTGTTTCATTGTTAAAAGTATGTCAAACTTTGCAGGAGTTATGAACTCATGGAGAGTATGCTCAAGGTTTACATCTACCAAGAGGGAGAAAAGCCCATTTTCCATCAAGGAATACTGGAAGGAATTTATGCATCTGAAGGGTGGTTCATAAAGCTCTTGGAAGCCAATAAAAAAATTGTCACTGAAGACCCCTGTAAAGCTCACTTATTTTACTTACCATTTAGTTCACGGTTGTTAGAATTAACACTTTATGTACGCCATTCACACAGTCGAAGCAACTTAATTCAGTACATGAGAAGCTATGTTGACATGCTTGCAGCAAAACATCTTTTTTGGAACAAAACCAATGGAGCTGATCATTTTCTAGTTGCTTGTCATGACTGGGTATGCTTTTCCTGTTCTTGTTTATATTGCCATCAGTCATACTTATAGCAAGCATATTGACATCTCATGCATCTAGACCACCCCAATCTGTATAATGTGCAAAGTGTACAGTTCTTGTTATGGATAAATTTCTATTTGAAGGGATCTGAACTTTGCTTCAAACATGATGGTTTTGATGCTCACTTCTGATAACGTAATTGATGATCACCTTCTATACAGATCTTCGTTTTGACGTGTAACATCTCTTTTCTAAGAATTGACTCTGATTTCTAGTCTATTTCATAATGTCTGGGAAACTTTTTGACGCACAAATATAGACTTATCTGAAAGTTGAGAGACTACTTGAGCATTAAAACTGCATGGTATTACTTACATTGCAAATGTAAACCACATGGACAGATTGTTTCTCATTGCATTTTAACTTTTATTGCCACTTTTTACTCGTTGCATTTTAACTTTTATTGTCCCTTTTTAAATTGAAACTGTGTAAGAAACTCTATCTTCTCAGGCTCCAGCTGAAACAAGGGGACGTTTGCTCAACAGTATCAGAGCACTCTGCAATGCTGATATTGGAGTAGGCTTCACCATAGGCAAGGATGTTTCTCTTCCAGAAACATACGTGCGTTCAGCTGAGGATCCTCTGAAAAGTCGGGGAGGCTACCTTCCTTCCCAGAGGCATATCCTTGCTTTCTTTGCAGGGAACATGCATGGTTATGTGAGACCAAATTTGTTGAACTACTGGGGGAAAGACCCTGACATGAAAATCTTTGGCCCCATGCCTCATGTGAAGGGCAACACAAACTACATAGAGCATATGGAGAGCAGTAAGTTCTGCATTTGTGCAAGAGGTCATGAAGTGAATAGTCCACGAGTCGTAGAAGCTATATTCTACGAATGTGTTCCGGTTATAATATCCGACAACTTTGTGCCACCCCTTTTTGAGGTTCTCAACTGGGAATCATTTGCTGTTTTCGTCTTGGAGGAGGACATTCCAAACTTGAAGAATATACTTCTTTCCATTCCAGAAGAGAGGTATGTGGAGATGCATAAAAGGGTGAAAATGGTGCAACAACATTTTCTTTGGCATGCAGAGCCTGTAAAGTATGATTTGTTTCATATGATTCTTCATTCTATTTGGTATAACAGAGTTTTCCAAGTAAGAACGGCATAAAATTTCGTTTCATGTTCTGACTTGAGAAAACTTGTCTACATGTATAACTGCTTTCATGTGTAAATCTTAAACACTGATCTGTTTATTCATAGAATCGTTAATCTGGGTTTTTTATTTTGGTTTCTTTTCTTCCTCAAATTCAACTTTCTTTTTCTTAATAAATTGATGGATAAGTACTTGATTTGGATTTTCCGACAAAGATCAAAGATTTAAGATTTTTTCCAGCAAAACCAACGGTTTCCCACGTGTCCAAACAAGACGTGTTCCAACCGTCCGTTACAGGAAGTTAGTGCGAAGGATAAATATGTAAATGCCTAGATTTGTAAGAACAGAATGGAAAAGCGACGAAGGTAAAAATGCCCTCACCAAACCTACCTTATCTTTCACATTAATGTTTGAACTGATTGTTTCATTTCTTACCACCCGACTTCAGCCTCTATACGGTACAAAGCTTTGCTTTTTCAGTTCACGGCACGGGCATGTAAGAATTGACAACCAAAGCCGACGAACGGCAATAACCAGCTAAAGTTTCCTTTTTTTGGTTTTTGCTTTTCAACATTTAATAATTTAATAGGCCAAAGGGTGTGAAACTGATTCTTCATTAAAGCTAGAAAAAGAAGATACGAGAATTGATTAGATCAGGTTAGCATATTAGCAAAGAATTGAAATCTGAAAGATAAAGAATTTATAGAAATGGTCACAGAGGCAAAGGCCAATTTAGTTAAGGTCAAAGGCAGTGGTCAAGATGGTTCTTCAAAGGGAAAGCTTGATGCTTCTCTGAACAGGAAGAAGATTGAAAGCTCCAGCAAACGGCCTGTTGATGCAAGGCAAAAATCTGTGTCAACTGTCATAACAAAAACAGAGGTTACCATCTCAGATTTCCTTGTTAATTTAATTTTATTTAGATTTGTTGCTTTTTATTGATTGTTTCTAAATTTTTGGATTTTGGGTTTCATTATTTTTCAGTGAATTGTTAGTTTCTAAGTTTGGTTTGTTTATCTGTAGTAAATTTAATGACGGATTATTGTTCTGGATTTGACATGTGTTATTATTTGGTTGATTCTGCTATGTATGTTTTGGTCAATGAATTTAATTAATCTTTGATGAATTGGGAGATTTGGCATTTCATTTCTATGTATTTTGGTGGTTGTGGACATCTAAAAGTTTGTCTCTTTCTCCCGAGATGTATGAAATATGAATTTCACTTTTTTCTTTTTTGATTTTGAAGGTAAAATCAAAAACAAGTTCAAGTTCATCAAAAACCACTACAACCACAAAAACTAAGGTTAGGGAGAAGAAG
Source organism: Heritiera littoralis (assembly GCA_031772115.1). Classification (NCBI taxonomy): domain Eukaryota; kingdom Viridiplantae; phylum Streptophyta; class Magnoliopsida; order Malvales; family Malvaceae; genus Heritiera; species Heritiera littoralis. The sequence goes on from JAPDPK010000003.1 coordinate 2,885,358, forward strand.
GTTTATACGTTGCCTGGCCAGAAACATGATGCTCCTGAAGAGGTTGTCCTCATATAATCTCAGATCTGTGCATTTGTCCAGAAACGTGTCTATAATAATTGATGGTACTCAATGTTTTCTTTTTTGACAGAGAGAGCCATTACGAATATTTTATGAGTCTTTGTCAAAACAGATACCAACAAGTGAAATGGCAGAATTTTGGTGAGGCTCCCTTCTTGTATTAATACTTCTTTCCTATTGTTTAACTTTATACAGAGCACTCTGCAGTTCTGGAACCTGTTTAACTGCTCCAGTCTCGTGAAGGCTGACTAGTTTTCTTTGCAGTACCTGTTTGAAGTTTTATATGTTGGAGAGAGTCCCTTCAACCCTGACTAACTATGTAGGAAAGGAAATCATTGAAACACTTGCATGTTGCTCAGTTTAAGCCTAAGGCGTCTTCTTGATGCCTTGTGGAGTCAAGGTCATGTTGAAATCATCCTCTATCTTTTGATAGTGGAAGGTCACTTCTTTTATCTGATGCTTCATAGCTGTTTGGTTAGTATGATAGTCTCTATGAAATAAGCTTTCCATGGTTTGGTTTGAATGGAATCAATAAATTTATCTGCATAAAGTGAACTTCACATCTCATTAAGTGCATAATTCAGTATTTTCTACCGTGCAATGGGGATCTCCTCAAAGTAACATGCAAAACTACTGATACATATGTGCTTAACCAATGTTTTCTAAATCGTTTTGGAGGACAGAAATGGCAAATTTGTGGGTACCTTAGATGGAAAATATGCTGGATAATCAGAAAAAAAAGTTATGGACTTTGCCATTCATTAATTAACTGGCTTTTAACTGCCAGAGAATTGACTTGTGATGCAGGTAAAACAGATACCAAAAGATGGAAGCAGTCCATGTAGATCTCTCTCCCTTGTGTTATTAATAACCAAAGTGGTGATACTTTTATTACTTGTTTCAATTGAACGTGCTGATAGCAGGAGATTTTGAGTAAAAAATACTAGGTCTCTGGATGTCGGGCCAATTTCAATCTAAACATTTTGGGAGGGGAAAGTGGCAATTGGGTGACGAGGAAATTTTGAAGTATGGTCTTTTTTACTCAGTAGGAGTCCTTTTAAAATAGCTGAGAACAAAATTGATTGTTATCATTCCCCATGATTTGAGGGAAGATTCTTTCTTTTGTGCTGATAGAAAGCCAAGTTACTTCTATGTCTAAAATAAGTGCTTCTCAGGTCTCTTCTGGATTAGTTAACAATCCTGTTCTGCATTGCAATTGCCTGTGAAGGAAGACGATTCTCTATCAGATTGAAAACCTGTAGCTTTTTTTTTTTCCAACATGATTTAGAGGATAGAATAAATCAAATTCTGTGGTACTCTGGTGAAATTAGGGTTGGTGGAGAAAAGGAGGTCATGAGAAAGCATCAAGTCAGAATAGTCTAGAAGCTGTTTTCTTATATATATGCATTTTCTTGCTGCTGTCAAACTTCTCTTTTTGTTTTGTAGCATCTAAACAAATGATTTATGCTATTGTACTTTGCTATACATTATCCATTTTTGCTTCCACAGCGTTCTGTTTTCTGACATAAGATAGATTCAGTTAATTGTCATCATTATATTAGTCTTAGTAGGCTAAAATATTGTTTGAGCTGTAGACTGTAGAGAGACATTGATTGGGTTTCAAGTCTGACATCCCAGAATCAGAGTCATAACCGCTGGAATAGATGAAATGTTCTAAAAATGGTCATATTTCCTGTGAAAAGCTCAATCTATGCTTGCCAAAATAGCCTTTGTTGACATACCATGAATCCTCAAAGAAGAAAAAAAGCATTGCTTCAGGGACCAGAGAGCTTCTTGCTTGAAGCTTTCTGGTAAAATAATATGTGGCATCATGAAAGTGACTGCCATAGCAAGCCTTTCTGTATCCTGTGCAGGTGTGTTGCTATGATGGTTCACTATCCCTTTTTGCTATCTAAACCAAAACCTGTCATTTAAGCCTAATTAATGCTGTGTGGTTACTTCATTCTATTTAGCCTTAGATGGCCTATTTCCACTTCAAAACTTGAGGTCTTTGTCTGTATATATTATTCTCACTTGCACCAGCAGCAGATGCTGAAAATCTACTGTAACCTTTCCTAATTTCCCTCATTTTTCTGGGGCAAACTTCTCGCACAGATATTATAAATATTACTATGCTTGCTGCTTAAGACATGAATTATCAGAGGATTTTTCTTTTCCCTTTTTCCCACTTTAATTCCCTGGATCCAGCATAACATAGATCTGACGCCTCTTTTGAGTTTGCTGAGCATAAGCCCACAATTTTTTTGGATTACTCATTTTATGGTGATGATATACAAGTTAGCAATGTTTCTGCTCCAGTCCAATGTTACAGTAATTCCTTTTGGTCTTGTAATTCCTCGGGTGCTAGATATGGAAAATGGACAAAAAAGGAGTTCATCTACCAGATACAAACTGGTTTGAGTTAAAGTTGATTTGAGTCAAGTTTAGTTCCCTGGAAGCAATTTCCAGTGGATGTAAAATTTTCTATGTAGTTAGTTTGTAAAAGATAAATATTATGATAGATTGCTCATTTATAAACTGCATTCTTGGATTTTGGTTGCCTTCAACATAAATGATACTACCAGAAGTTTGGTCATACTATAAATTGGTTAAAGGGCTGCATTTACTGTAAAGGGTATTTGCAAAATATACGATTGATGAAAAGCATACTTGAGTATTTAAAAGATGGGGCACTCCTTTAAAATAATGTTAAAGAACATTCAGCCGGATATAGAATATTTCTAACTTGTGAATATAACTTAGTTACGGAGAAGAGGTAACATGGTTCGATTTGCAGGATGATGGAACATGGCTTGTTGTCCCCTGAAAAAGCCAGAAAAGCATATGAAAAGAAGCAGAGAAGGCAGAAGCAACTATGGACCAGCACCCCAATAAAATCTTCAAAACCAAGCAGCAGACCTGAGAGTTCACAGAAGCAGCAGCTTGCCTCAAAGAATGGAGATGTAAAAGCCAAGAAAAGAATCGACAATGATATTCATGAAGATGATGATGACTTCATTTTAAGTCCCAAGAGAAGGAAAGGGTAAGGAAAAAGCTCCCCAGTGTCTGTAGTGCTGTATTTCTAGAAACAATATCATTTAAATTCCTTTCACAATTAGCTGCAAAAAGGCTGGTGTTGTGAAAACACTGAAAATAATAAAGACATCCTCTATGTTTTCTAACCTATGGAAATAATAGCAAAGACAAGTTCCTGACATGTTTGGTGCATGCTTTTATGTTTCATGATGTGAAGATCTTATTTCATGTGGCTGTAATGCTCTCAAGGAAATGAAGGCATAAAACATGCTTGCAATTCACTCTAATTACTAATTTTTAGATGTTTTGAGCTTGTTGTCATTGTAGGACACATTTTCATTACAGAACTCACCTTCTAAATCAGACAGTACTAAGTTTAGCCATCTGTGAGCTTGACCGATAAACCTATCCTTTCGGTGCTGGCTATTTAAGCAGTGGTAAGAAAACAAGTTTTACGGTGGTTCTTCCACTTGTATGCATGTATGCATACATATCCTGGTCATTATTCTTTGTAGCACTATTCTTGGAAGATGAGGGGAATGTTACATTGCAATTTAGTTGGACTTTCTTCTATGGGAAAAGACCCTTTCCTCAGGTAAGAAGTTCACTATTTTCACCATAGAATGACACAACTACTTTTAAACAAATCTAATATATTTCTCCAAATCATTTTACCTTTCTTAATTAATTTTCATCGATCTTCCTACTTGATTTAGGGCCATCAAAATTTCAGTATAGATTAATTTCAATGTTTATTTATCACTTTAGGATGAGGCTGTGGACATCTCCCCTATTTTTTAGTGTTGAAGAGGATCATTTCCTTTCCCTCTGAGATATAAACCCATTTCTACACATGAGAAAGGTCAGGAACATATATATGGAATGACTATTTCTGTACATTAATTGAGGTTTGGTTTCTGTAGAAGATTTCTGGGAAAATTGTTTTTAGGTAAGCAATTGCAGCGGATAAGTAGAATGACAAATAATAAATTGGACATGTTTAATCTTTGTAAGTAGAGGACAGATGACTAGACTAGACTAAATTTTGACAATAGGAACTATAGGAGTGATCTTTGTAAGTAGAGGACAGATGACTAGACTAGACTAAATTTTGACAATAGGAACTATAGGAGTGAAACATGCATTTCTGGCAATGCATTTGTCGAGGATCATCATCTGCCTTAAATTCACACAGCAGTGGATGTGAATTGTATTTCAACAAAAGTAAAAACTCAAAGTCCATCACGATAGCATTTTGTAGCTCATGGAGAGAAGCAGGCACCGAGTTTCTTAATGCTATGGTGGGAGGTAGGACAGAGCATTAATGCTTCAAATAGATACATGATGATTATAAATGAAGAAGATCTTGATCAGGTCCCACGTTAGCCATAATTTATGATGAATGTGTAGATTTTGAGTTGCATATCCTCCGTGTATGGGCTGTGAGTATTTATAAACACCTGCCTGCACAAGTCTGCTTGCACATGAGCAGCATGTGAATTAACAGATTTGTTGAATATGAAGATAAGCAAAGAGAAATAGCTCATCTGGGTTATTCAGGTCCCACTTACTATGCACGGAATTAATGAATGGAACAAAGTTATAACATGAATCATCTGTGTATGGGCAATGCATGTGACAAACAATCGGTGAAGCTGCATGATTCAGATCATTGACATTGGTCTTCTCTCTTCTGACTCCTACTGTAGTGCACCAAGCATTGAAGACTGCAAAAATTAGCAAGCCTTTTTTTTTTTTACTGTTGGATGCAAGGTGATGAAAACTTTGCGTGTGTGATTTCTAAGTAGATTTCAGGTTGGATGGTGTACAAAATTTGGCATGTAACTACATTACTACAGCTGAAAAGAATAGAAGGTAGACTTAATTTATTGACTATGTCAGGATACTCTCAGATTGTGTTGAACAATTATGAACATAATTATGACTGGATACTTCATTTTTAGCATGCAAGAATTTGTGGGATTTGACAGTCCAGCCTGGTTGAGTGGCTGTCAATCCTGAATGAATATTACAAATTATAGGGAAAATATCTGAAGAAGATGGCTAGATGCAGGAAACATAACAGTGATGAAGGAGCCATGAATGTTCACAAGTGGCAGACTGAGCAGTAGGATGCTGATTAAAGACTTGGTTTTGGGGATCCAAAACACCAACTCACGGGACAGCTAAGGCTGCAATTACCTGGGCTATTGACAAGATAACTTTTGTCGTCTATTCTGATTATGGCCCAAAAAATTAATAGAACTGCACAGGTAATGCTGTCATTTCTTTTGATCATTGGCTACTGCTTGGAGTTGAAGCAACTTGGCAACCCTTTGGCCGCACCCCACTTCTTACCTCTTCAGTTTCAGTAATCTTTTCCAAAGTTCGCAGTGTTTTCATGCATGGCTGCTGCTGTAAGAAACACAAACTTCTCTCCTCCAAATCCAATGACCCAACAAGTAAAAGAAAAGAGAAGCAAACAAGATTTCTCGGATTATCAGGCTGATTCTAATTTAATCATTCATTCATTTCTTTTTTGCCTAAATACACAGAAAATTTATCAGAAACTATAGAGAAGAAGAAACAAAAATGCTTATCTTATAAATGTACGCGAAATCACAAACCAAAAAAAAAATATGTACGTGAAATCATTTACACATCCATTGTACACAGAGAAACAAGATTATTAAATAAGCTATGGACACAGTCGGTACTGTTGTGTTTGTCCTCCTGGTAATCAAGGTTTTACAAGCTCTTCCTGTCTGAATCCATAAACTCTCATCAAACATCTTCACCCGACCAAAACATGAACACGCGGAACTGGTTTCTCTAGGCACAGCTTTGTGCCATTGAATGTACCGCTGCAAAATTCAATATTTCTTAGTAAGAGATCAATGTCTGCAGTACAAGCCTGTTGGTCGTTATTAAATCTGTATGCATAAAGCAGCTTCAGCTTCAGCTGAGTGATGGCAACTGGTAAAAAGTATTTCGAAGTTCACCTTCACCCCAAAGTCCATTTTTCAGTTGGCAGTAGAAAGTTAAAACTGAAAGCCCTGCTGACTTGATGGCCATCGTCGTTTTCACATTCATGACCAGCTCAGCTTTCCCCTTTCAATTATTGATGTTTTGCTATGATCCGAGCTTGCCAATGACTCAAATTTCCTGGTGGCCCTCTTCGCTCAAATTTCACACAGTTCTTACATCAGTTCATGGGAAGATAGAACAGCTGATAGGCAAACCAACAAATCAAAACCAAACACATTGAACTCATTAATTAATGCTCATATTACCATTTCTCAGATTTATTCATTCACAAGCTAGAAACTTGAGAACAATAATATAATAATTAAAAAAAATGAAACAACCAACTTTTTGCTGTATTAATTGCTATCGGTACACGTTAGGTGCCTCAGTTTGTCATTGGTACACAGGGCAAAACTAGGGTGTACGCAACCACCTGCCCTAGCTAGGTGCAATTGATCCTTTTCCAACTGTCCTAATGGCAGCTGCGGTCCGATAGCGGTACTTTCTCCTGCGGTGTTTAGGGCTTCAAAGTTTGTCATGTGCCAAGCCAATAATATTATATACACTGGTAAGCATAACCCTAGATTGAGAAGGTAGTCCGTCACCATTATAAAGACATCCCTGACATTTTTTCCTCGGAAAAAACATTGAATCACAAGCTTTTTGCCCCTTTAAAGAAAGCTTAGCCAGAGGTGTGATTGAACCTATGAAAAATTGTATGAAATGAGCATTAATTAATGAGTTAAATATATATAATATATATATTTGTATATGTAATTGAAATCAAATCGAAAGGTTGGTTAATTGTTAATGTATGGGTCCATCCATGTTCATATACCAATCAACGACTGAGTTGTGGAGGTACGGATGTAACTTGTTTTGAAAGCACACCGTTGAGAAAACAAAGAATGTAAGATAGTTCATACCAGGTACTTACCACATTTATTACAAAACCATAACATACAATAACCTGAACGTACACGCGTCTAGAAACCTGATAAAAATCATTAAGACAAAGACAAGAATGCAAATTTGACAATTTTAGGCTTATTTTACGAAAGGGTTAGTAAATTTGTCATAATTTGACAATTCGCTATTTTTTTTAATTAATACAAGATAGAGAATTGTATTCGACAATTCTCTATCTTGTATTATAGTATTTGGAGAATTGAGGTTTGGTGGCAAGAGAACTTTGGGGTATTGAAAAATTTGTACGGGGTACATATAAAAGTTTGAAATTAATAATTTAATTGTCTAGACATTTGTGCAAATTGATCAAAAATATCTAGATTGTAAGACAAAAAAAAATTGTAAAAATCTACGTATATGTACGTTGCACAACCCTCAAGCAAAGGGTGGAACTGGAGGAAGCCTCGATGATAAAACGAAACCAAATTCTTAAGGATTCCATGTGGGGAAGGGACCCCTTGATTTGGCAAAGAGAAGTCATTTTTAACATGTAGGGCACCTTCATTAAAACCCTGTATTTTTTTCTTTTTCTTTTTTTCAAATTACAACATGTTTCGTGCCACCATTTCATGGCCTCAGCAAGGTCGGAATTCGTCGTGGAGCCATATGACGAGCTGTGACTCGTCTCTGCTGCCTGACCAAAGGATTGGAAATCAACTTAACTACTACAAAACTATGCATGATTTGGACAAGCACCCACGAAATTTATGGGTCCCAGCAAATTAATACAATCTTTTTGAAAAAATAGAAAAATTCATTGAATTAGATGTTCGACATAATTAATTATATTTTTTTAATTAATTAAAGTTAATTTAATTTATCCACTGGTCAAGTTACTTGTCAAACTCCACTCAAACCGGATTTTAAAAATATCAATTGGGTTTGGTTTAATTATGAAAAAAACAAAAGCAATATGGTTATTTCTTGTCTTTCCTTTGCCTGAATTTAATCAATGTGGCCAATTTAATTCGGAGCAACGGGCAATGGTTCGCTTCTCGGCATTTTACAATCGTTATCAGGATTCTGCATTCCTTGGTAACCCCAGCCTCTGACTTCAACATCCTAGCTATTACTAAATATAAATTACTTAAATTCAATGATCCATGAAAGCTGGATGAAAGAATTAATTCTGTTCATTTTGTTGCACCATTCAAAATTCAGTTTTGCATTTCAGAAACATAATTAAGCTTAAAGATTTGAATCCAAGATATAATTCAATTAATTCATCCAATTCCTGCAACCACTTTTTTTATTATTAATATTGCTATTTCTTTCGAAAATTTCTACTAAAAATTTTCATTCATTCGGTGGTAAAAATATTCTTCAATTGGCCAATCGGACCCATTGGAGATATCGTTTTGCGGCTGCTCTGCTTCCAACTTGTAACCCCAATTGAATGTAGGCCTCAAGTATTTTTATTTTTTATACAAGTTGAAATTAATGACACGGTTTTATTATCTTACAAGAATCAATAATCAAAAGATAAAAAAGTCCTACATAATATAATATTAATGTAACAAAAATCATGCAAATGACATGACAGCACTGTAAACCCTAGATATTGCATGCTACCTCACAAGTGACAACATATATATACTTTTATATTATGAAAGAGTTGCAAATATCTATCCCAATGCCCACCAGACAACGTTCAATTTGCAGGGAGAAATTAAATTCTTTTGGGTCAATTGTTAGTTATGAAATGAAGATTAATTTCATATTTAATGTAATATGAAAATATGTCGTGATTTATATATATAAAAAAATTGATAGATGAATTTGGGGTGATGGTGAAGAGGATAAGGGGATAAATGAACAATGGAGTAGAGGCGTAGTGAAAGTGTGAAACTGGAAAAGATTAATGGAGGTTGCGTAGAGAAGGTGACCCCATCGATCCATAGGGTCTAGCAGGGTGACCCATTTAGCCATTTCTTTTGTGGGTCACAGTCCGAGCAAATTTCTCGCTCAATGCTTCCAAGTGTTACTGGATGATTCATTGGGAAATGATAGGGGAAAAGGCTTTGGTTGATAACTATGTGAAATCTATCTAATCTAAAGTGGGATATTCAATTGGCATGAATGATGAGCTATTAGCTCAGTAGTTTTTTTATTTAACAATTATAGTAAAAAAATAAATACAACAATATTAATGCAAAATTTTCAATAAATTAAAAATAGCATTATTGAAAAATTAACAAAATTAACCAAAAAAGTATATTTTAAGAGAATTTTTTTATGTATAAGTGGAATTTAAGATAAAAAAGAAGTTTTCTTTAACTTAGACAGTGTGATTATATTATATTATGTTATTTAGATTAATTTTTTTTATAAATAGTCTAAAAAAAATAACCCACGTGAAACGAGAACCATTCTGGTAATAGCTAGCTAATGGCATTTGGCAACAGCATAATAACAAGGCTCTCGCCCTTCTCCTTCTCAGCTAAGTTCCCTTTCTCTCACTGTCTCATCTTCAAAACCCCACACTCTTCATTCAATATTTCCTCAACATTTCTCTCTGCACACAAACAAGAAGCCAAAACATCAGCTTATTCCATTGGGTTTTTCTTCTATTCTGCATGCAACCCTAAGCTTCTCTCTCCACTCTTCGCTTTCATTTATATTTCTCTGTTTCGCAGCTTACGGCTACGCACTCCCTTGTTTTCTGCCTGTTCTTTTCATCTGTACGTTTCAAGAAACAATCCGTGGCGGATCAGTTAGTTAGAGTTCCAGTGACTCTGAGTCAAGTCATCACCAAGAAAATGAAAATGACTGAGCCGCAAAATTCAGAGACTGAGAGCAGCTCCAACTCTTTCTCTTCTCCTCCGCTGTCGCCCTCATCTCCTGGGTCAACTCATTCACCTCCTAACTCGGGTCCTAGCTCAACCACCAGTACTATAAACGCTAAACCTGAAACCGCCTCAGAGTCTAATAAAAAGATCAAGAGAATGAGGGATTCGAGCAAGCACCAAGTTTACCGTGGCGTGCGGATGCGGAACTGGGGCAAATGGGTGTCTGAAATCCGCGAGCCGCGGAAAAAATCCCGAATTTGGCTCGGTACTTTCCCGACCCCTGAAATGGCAGCTCGCGCACACGACGTGGCCGCTTTGAGCATCAAAGGCAATTCAGCTATTCTCAACTTCCCTGAACTCGCTAACTCTTTACCTCGACCGGTGTCTTTAGCACCCCGGGACGTCCAAGCCGCGGCGGCCAAAGCTGCCCAGATGGACAAGTTTGACTCTCCATCGTCTTCCACATTGTCGTCGTCGTCGTCGCTGTCGTCTTTGGTTTCTCAGATGGACTTGTCTTCTGGGTCAGACGAGTTAAGCGAGATAGTGGAGCTGCCAAGTCTCGGAACAAGTTATGACTCGGTTGAGTTGAAGAATGAGTTTGTGTTTGTGGACTCAGTGGAGGGATGGTTTTATCCTCCACCCTGGCTCCAGAGCATGGAAGATTGTGGGTATGCTTGTGATCAGTCAGTAGTGCCAGAGAGCGTTTTACAAAATGGTTTCGAAGAAGGTTTGCTATGGAATTATTAGTATTTTCTTCTTCTTTTCTTCATTTTGTGTATGTGAATGTGAGTGTGTATCTTTTCTTTTTCTTTTCCGGTTTTAAGCCCTTTTGCTTTTTCTTTGAAGGGCTGAAACTCTGTCTTTTTCTTTTCTTCTCTCTCTTCTTTCTGATTATGTGATATCTTTCAATGAATCCCACGGTACAGTGTTCATAACGGGAAGAAGAAGAAGAAAGTGTCATAAATTTCTTACTTTTTGGTTGGTGCTAATACGTTAATGAATTCCTTAAAGCCTTTCTTCCCTCTCTCTCAGGAAACCATAACTCAAGCTTCAAATCTAGTTCAACAATGGAAATTATGCCATTTTTCTTTCATAAAAAATCATAAATTGAAGAGGGCAGAGAGCCCTGAGTCAGCTTATCATGTGTAATCTTCTTTCGCAAACAAGGATTTGCCATTATATTAGCATAAGATAAAACGGGAAAGGAATTATGCTTAAACTGGGGCCTGCCAGTGAAAAGCTCAAATTCTCCTTGTCATGGACGCTGAGGTTTGCTTTTGGTAGATGCCAGTTATGATGAAATACGGTGAGCTGTGAAAGTGACAATTTTCCCCATTAGGTTAACAGTATCTATTAACCTTTTCTATGCTTTTTAACTTTCCACAAATAATAGTACTCTCTTTTATTTCTCTGCATCGCCATAGCCATCGCCATCGCCATCGCATCGTCGACATAGTTGAACAGTAAGTACTTACTGCTTCGCTTTTTGTTCTTCTTCAGATTGTGTTAAAAAATGGTGGCTCCCCTGAATTTCCCTCGTGCTTATACAAATGGATTAAACAATTTCTTAGTTTTTTTCCCTTTTGGGATATACATGAGACAATCAAGCAACACACTTTACTCGTCCAATCCTTTTCTGCTGTATTAATTATTTGCCTTAGCTTAGCGCTCTGATCTTTCTCTTTCTCTCTTAAATAATTAAGTTGCACGAAATTTTGCTAGCAGATAATTGAGCTGGGATTATTTGAATTCAAATTTAGAAGTCTTACCATTTATTACAATTTATTTTTGATAATTTTGTCAAAAAGATGTTAATTTAAACATCTTTTTTATGAAATTACTAGTTAGAAGATAAACTATTATCCTTATAAATTAAATCAAACAAGTTCATGTAAATCTGCGCTAATATAATATAAAGTTGGATCAAATTCACAAACCGTAAAACTTTAATCTAAAATCTCTTTTTTTAGATAACTTTAATCTAAAATCTTAAAATGCCATAATTTTTTCCTTGTGACTAAGTTAAGTCCTCGTCAACATTTTTGAAACGGCGTTTAATCAAAAGACTTATATTTAATGATTTGACAATATTTAATCTCTGTACAAAGTTGGTTAACCACAAAATTTTATTTCCTTAACGAGCAAAGTTTAAAAAATCACAGAATATTATAAATAAATTTAAAAACTTATATATTTTTAAATTTTACTTATTAAGTTACTGATACAGTATCAATGTATCAAATATAAATTTTCATGATTAATTTTATATATATGATACAAATAATTTATTAATTATAAGTCTTATTATGGATAAAATTATTGAGCATATAGAGACTCGGTAGGGGTCCATGTTTTTTTCAAGTCATGGTTGACCAGGCCTCAGAAACTCTTGTGCAAATTCACCAAAAAAAAAAAAAAAAAGAAACTCTTGTGCAAGGGAGAAATTAAATTTCATGGCTGGATGGCATTATCGCCATATTCACCACGTTCATGAAAGTGCATTTAGTCCTATCTCTCACTTCACTTTAAGAGAGCAAAAGAAAAACAAAAAGCAAAACACGCTGCTTTTCTCTATCTTGAGAATATGACGATGAATTGACGATAGTGTTAGATTTTCCTGGTTAAGGAACCCTCGTCTGTCATTTGTTAGCTGTGGTTTTCCATTCTCTCTCTGGAAGCAAGAATTGGGTCTTCTTTTTCCATGTCTTTTTAGCTTTTCTGGCTACAACATTATCTTAATTTTTCTAGGGGCGTACTACATTATGCCAAAGGAATAGTTTCAGTGCTTTCTTCTGTTAATCTGATTGATGACAGACAACACACGTTATGCATGTCTTTGATGAAAAAGGATAGAAAAATATTTCTTATATATATATATGTTCACGAAATGAAAGCGATCGATTTCAACGTCGTTTAATACTATGTTTAGTATATTCTTAATATGGTCATAGTATCTATTCTAAGTAATTTTATGAATTTTCTTCTCTTTGCCAACCAAATTGCAAAATTGATGAAAATTGTATACACACGCAAATGTGAAAGTTCAGTATACATGGATAGGAGTAGAAAAAGTTATCCCATCTCTAAGATCAAAACACCCTGCCAACCCATTGGACTTACTTATAATTGAGATTTACAGATTCATTTGACTTTCACATGCGAATTTTCAGAATTTACAAATTACTTACTCATAATTGAGATTTACAAATTCATTGAATTTTTGCCTATAAATTTTTTAAATTTACAGATTGTCTACCAATGAGGGATCGTGAGAGTTTTCGAACCTAAGTACTTTGTATTAAAAATTCAAACATTAACCACTTGCACTAATCTCTCCTTTGAGATACATGAATGTATGTTTCAGTCAAGCTAGATGTGAGTTTAACTCTCAATTCTTCACATTATTCTTCGAAAAATGACAAAAAAATCCAGCTCCCATGTTAATTTTAGAAAGAAAAAAAATACGATATAAATTCGATAAATAAAATTAACAAAGTAACACATATTTATTCTATACTTTTTGTTGGCTTTCCATATTCAAGCCAAAGAGAGAAGAAGAAAGTAAACAAGCAAGAGCAGCTCATGGATTTTGGATGAGTCAAAATATATGTGCTGACGGCCATGTATGATAATTAGTAACATCGTTTAAACTTAATTCCTCCACATTCTATTCTTCCCTTTATTCCATAGTTATTAATTTGCATGGAATGTTGCACATCAGACAAAGATGCTGGTGAGCTTGCGCGGCGGCTGTGAAGTGTGAATGAGGCGAGACAATCCACACAAACAAATGGTATGGACAAATTAGCTGAGACATCATTTAGCCTGAGAAAACTTTTTTTTTTTGGTTTCAGCCTGAGAAAAATATGGTTGCTGCTTTTCCATGTCAACACCTACCTAAAAAAACCCATTTCAGAAGAAAAAAATAGTATGGATTGGACTTGAATGTTGATTATGACTAATGTTTTAAATTAAAATACACATTATATTTAATTTGTACATCGAAACATTTGATTTAATAAAGTTTATTTGTATTTAATTTTTTTAGAGTAAATATATAAAACTATACTCAAATAATCCCTTTACAGTTTATCTCAATATAAAATAAGAAAACATGTATTATAAGAAGTAAATGAATTAATTAGGCAAAATTATACATTTTATTTCACGAATAATGTATGTGTCATGGTCTTTGTAATTGTGTTACATGACAGTAAAAGAAAATGAGGCTTTAAAGGCAAAACATACTTATTTTTATACAAAAGAAGCTGATGCTTTGAGAATAGAAAAAAAAAATTGTAAAATGTGCGTGTGTGTGAATATCTTAGGATTTAAATCCAGATCTACATGATGTTATTGATTGCATATACCATTATGGGTTAAACCCCAAATCTGAGACAAAACGTACTTTATCAAAAGTAGGTATACTTAATTTTTAGATTATTTTCCATATATTATTGATAAAACTTATAGACTTCGCGAACAAAATTTAAAGTTGTAACACATACTCTCAATTTATTTATTTTTATATTTTAATATTTTTTAAGAGATATGTATTACCATATTAATTTCACTTATATTATCTAAAAAATCCACTAATATTATATTAGATAATAATCTCTTTTTTTTTTGTCTAAAAAAAAGCCTAAAACAGCGAATACCTCCATATCTTGAATGGAGTATGCTTACCATTTTGATGCACTTCAAATAATCTTTTTGTACGTATCTCTAATTTCACAAATTCAAATGCAAACAAGAAAAAGAAAAACCCATCCTTGCTCACGGGATTTTTGTTCATTTTCGTAGCGGACAATTTAAGTTTTCTAGACACCACACCCCGAATAATTGATAAAATCAGAACTCAACTTTTTCCACTGAATCTTCTTTGATCTTCATACATAATACACACACATACATACAACAAATACATGAATCTAAAGCCAAGTTTCCCTATCTGATCTTACCGTTTACATATATATATAATTCATGATTTATATATCAGTCGAACCCCACCCATATCAGACACCAAAATCTTGCAGCCCACTTCCCATCTCTCTCTTTGATTGAGTTTTCCGACGCGTTTTCTCCATCTGTATTAGATTTCTCTGAACGAGAAATGATACGATCCTTTCCTTCTTGACCCCATCTTGTAGCTGTGCCTGTGATCGGGAGAAAGATTTCAAAGCTTCTTCTTCCCACAACAAATGGCCCCATTGCTAGCTAGCTATAAGCTTACCCTTTTATAGTTTCTTTGTCTTCTTGTTGACGATTTTTCTTTCAATGTCTCAGTTCAATGAGTGATGAGATAACTTTTTTATTTGAACCTTTCTTCTTTTTATGTCTGGGTTTTGTTTTACTGTTCTTTATAGGAAACTTCTATTTTCATCCATGCATGTTTGGGGCCGGGAGTCAAGGTTACGTTTGTTTCATTTCAACATGAAAAGCCATTTTTGTGTATGTTGTATTTTTCTTTCCATGTTTTTTTCTTTTATCACTTCCAAATGCCAAGAAATAAATTAACAAAGTATGCATTTATCAATTAATATTAGATTTTTCTTGTATAGTTAAAGTTTATATTGAATAGGTAAGACTTTTATTAAAACATAATAATTGTAAAATATATCAGATTTTTATTGAAAACTTAGGTTGCATTTGATAGCTTAAATTTCAAAAAAATATATTTGAATTTTAAATTTAGTATAAATTGTAAGATAAAATATATGTAATATAACTTCTATAATTATTCTCAAATTCATGAACTTATTGTCTTTTTATTAAGTAATGAATTTAAAATATTTATAAGTATTTGTGAATTTAAAATTTATTTCTGTAACATTCCGTTACCACATTTTTCACGTATTTCTTTATAATTTTACCGGTTGAACTGTCTGCGATGCCATTAATACTCAACAATAATAGTAATAAATGATAATATTTATTTTACAAATATGGAATATAAAATTTTTTTTTCATTATTTCTTATATCCAACATCCCCTATTGTCTCATTTTACTAAAGTAGTACTGTATATTTATGCCTAAAATGTAAAAGAGAAGAGACTGTACCTGCCACGTTTAACATGACTTGCCCCCGTGCTTTATATGTAGCTATCCATATGGGAGCTAATTCTCTCAACTTCATGTCTTTTATCTGTGGAGTCAAAACAAAGGGGTGAGCGATTCATACGCTCAATAAAGGAGACATATGCTGCTTTACAAAACCAAAGCCATATACCACAATAAATTTGTTTTCCAAAAATCATGTCAATTAGGAAAACAGTGGTTATATCAACCAGTACTCTCAATGTGTCATTCAAATCAGTTTCTCAACAGTTTACAATAAAATAGATTAAACAGCAAATAAGATTTAGCAAATCCTTTTAGTAAACATAAATCAACAAGTTGAGACTAGGCATCACCCTACGAGTAAATCATGCTATCATCGTTCCCCTCCCCCTTGCAAGAACGGAATCTACCGCTATTGGAGTGCACCCGTGGGCCATCGCCCCTCACGGCTATCTCTGCTAGATCTATGGCCATAATCTATAGGTGGTCCTCAGCTCCACTTGCTAAGTGACCTCGAGACCGCTGATGACTTGGCAGGTCAATCAACCCTGTGACGCCCTGAGGTGCACTCGTTGGTCCATCGACCGAGCCACCGCCCCAGGTGGGTCACGCAACAACATAAATAATAATGCATGAAACTAGGGGCCTAAAGTCTCTAAAATCACTTTATATTTCATGAAAACCTTTAAGGAATTATTTCATAAATTCATCATTTTCTCAAAAATGATTCTTTCCAAAAAGGTTTTAAAAACAGCCCGCAATCTCACTGAATTCCGTGTGAGAAAAGCCCGGGTTAAGCTGGCTCGCCATGGTTAGTTCGCCCATGGTCAACTCACCCATTAGTCAATTCCCCCGAAAATGGTTTCATATTTTCTATTTTCAAAGCTATTTAAAATAGTTCATTCTAATTCGTTGAGAAAATTTAGAAAAGAGAAACCTGTTCGCCATGGTCAACTCGCCCATTCGGCTCGCCCATGGTCAACTCGTCAATGCGGCGAATTAGTGTTCGCCCGCCAATCTTAGCCTTTAAAAAACAACAGGTAACTTGCTCGCCCTCAGTGGCTCGCCTACAACTTTCTTAACAAAGGGGTCACCCGCCCCAAATGCATTATAAGAGGGTCACTCGCCCAAGGCATAGAAAAAGGTTCGCCATCAATTGGCTCGCCCGAATTTCAATGAAACATGGTTGCTCGCCCAAAAGAACATAAAAGGACTCGCCCAAATTGGCTCACCCAGATTTTACTTAAAACAAGGTCACTCGCCCGCCAAAACATCACAAGAGGGGCTCTTCGCCCAAAACATAACGAAGGATCAGCTCGCTCGCCCTTACCAGTTCGCCCAACAACAAAGCAATTATCAAAATAATATGCATGTCATAAACCAAAACCATTTCTCAGTAATTTCATAAATCTAACTCCACAGGACATGCATTCACTTCACACACATCTCTCTTACCTGGTTAAACGAAGCCTTGCTTCCTGCTCGCCTTTATCAACTCTCAATTTCTAGTTGCAAAATAATTTATACATTCCATTAATACTCTCATTTTCAAATATTTCTACTCTTTGTCAAGACTTGACATTACATTTCTCATGAAGGGCTCGCCATTCGCCCAACATTCTTGCTTGCTATTCTTATAGTGGCTTCTTGGTGGGAGCTCGCCCACAATATCAGTTCGCCACACATCTTCAAGTGAGTTCGGCCGACAATGCATTTTAGTCCAAGGTGGGCTCGCCAATGGCTTAACATGTGGCGACCTCGCCCACAAACCCACTTCACTTTATTTAGTTCGCCAATGATGGCTGAACTCGCCATTTATCAGTTCGCCCATGAATTCACTTCACTAGAGTTGGGCGATCTCGCCCATTTGAACAAGGACTTTACCTTGGCGAGTTCTTTATTATCTACTCGCCTCATTGGCGATTACTAATTTTCATCATTGGCGATCACAATAGTCGCCATTCTCGTCACTTATTCCATTATTTTCCTTGTTTTCATATTCTCTAAGGATCTCACTAAAAACAAGACTGTATTTATGTTTATTACTTTATAAAACATAGAAATCT
Source organism: Heritiera littoralis (assembly GCA_031772115.1). NCBI lineage: Eukaryota > Viridiplantae > Streptophyta > Magnoliopsida > Malvales > Malvaceae > Heritiera > Heritiera littoralis. The sequence continues at coordinate 2,903,369 of JAPDPK010000003.1, forward strand.
ATCATTGAGCATCAAGAGAATTATACAAATATAGAACTCACCTTAACCAACTGCACTTCCAGCACAGAACACTTTCTGTCTCATGTTGGCCTTACTTTGCTTATTCCTTTAGCTCATCAACGATGGAGGAAAGGTTTTACAAGCAGGTTTATGTGTTTAGCCAACTTAAAGAAGAAGTTTAGTAGATCAAGCATGGTAGAAATGGAAGGAAATCAGAATATCAACTTGCAGTTGCATAGCTCTCGTGAAGAAGGTAAAGTTTGCCAAATGAGTTTTCCTCAAGCATTTCTTCTTATATAGCCATGCTATCCAATCAGAACCCATCACTTGACCTTATCCCATCTTCTTTCATTTATTTCACGTCTTTCATTCATTTAATGTATAAGAAAAACTGCAGCACAAGTGGCGTGAAAGTCCTCCTTCCACACGCCTTTTTCTCCTGCTATTGACTTTGTTTTACTCCTCAACCAATAAGGATAATTCCTTTATTGACTTTACATCCTCTCTATTAATTGTCTCCAACCATATCACTTACAAAGTCAATTTTGGCTGCAATGGTCACATGCTGATTCTAGTTCCAGTTCGCCTATTCAATCTGAAATCTCAGCTCGCCAATCTCTATTTCAGTTCGCCAACATTCTCAAGCTTGCCTATGCAAATATTCAAGCTCGCCTCTGCATGCACCTGAGTATCACCAGTTTGTCTTGATTCATACTACAATTGGCGATCACTATGTTTCTTTTCCAGTTTATTCAATATATATAGGCGATTACATGTCCTCGCCCATTTGGGACGATCATCCCAACAACTCACTTGGCGAACTCATTGGCCAATAAGGCCATTAGTCATACTCGCCCTCCCACTCATTGGGCGATCGATTCTACCAATTAACTTGGTGAATTGACCTATTCGCCAATATCGCCACTAAATCAACTCGCCCTTATCCTTTGGTGATCATCCCCTTGCTCGCCCATTGGCGAGCTGTCCTCTTACTCGCCCGTAGAGCATTTCACTTAATTTGCTCCGTTCATATTTCAAGTTATGGAGCTTTTCACCCTTTTGGAAATTAACATTCATTATTTATTTAATTTCCATTTTTCATTTTTTTATGTAATTAGAGTCTACAGTAGTGTAGAATCGGATCTTACATTTTCTCCCCACCTTAAGAAATTTGGTCCTCCAAATTTCAACTAGATCTATCAAAGATAAGGCTCTGGATATTTATTATGTATGAGGCTTTCAAATTCTCAAGTAGCCTCATACTGCCAGAGAATCCCATCAAGAATTAATCTTTGATCACTACATTTTATCACAATACTTTATTTCTTATCCAAAATCCGTACCGATTTCTCAACGTAACTCATGTCATCTCTAATCGCTAGGACTCATGTCGAATCACGTGTGAAGGATATGGATAGTACTTTCTCATCATTGAGACATAGAATACGTTATGCACTCCTGACAACTCGGGAGGTAGTACACATCTTTCACACGATCTAAGATTTCCAAAGATAAGATGCGTCAGGAACTCAATTTCCCTCTCATTATGCATCCCAATGGTGAGACCTTAATATACATAATCTCTTGTATATCTCGAGAAGTCTATTCAACCCAGCCGAAAATAATTCTCGATCTCCCATTTTCTCATGCTATTGTGGATTTTATCGTCTGCTAAATAAACCTCTTTCAAGTGCTATGCCTATACTCCCCTTTGGCCATTATCATAAACAAACTCTGCCAGGGTAGAGGATTATCCCAGGAGCCTATAAAATCAACTGCACCAGCTCACATTATATCCTCCAGCGTTCATATTATACGCTCAGACCGTCTCTCAGTCTGCGGATAATCTGCGATGCAAAACACAAACGGGATCCCATAGCTTCCTGTAATTTTTCTCAACACTGAGATACGAAGCTGGATTCCCTATCAAACGTAATGCTCTCTAGAATACAGCAAAATCTCACCATTTCCCTGACATATAACTCGGCCAAGGCATTAATTAGCTTAATAAATTCCATAATCAAGGAATAAGCAGACTTATTCAATACATCCACAACTATCTAGATAGCATTATACTCTTTACAAGTTTTCATTTAGTATAGGAAGTACCACCAATATAGGTATTTTTTCTTCCTTATCACATTTCTAACTTCTAGTGAATCTTGTCTCTAAGTTGAGACTACGAGTATCTCTTTATACTCCATATTAGCTTTTATATCCTGCCCATCTCTTCAAGTCATTAACAGTCATCTCTTTGGTGCTCTCTTGCACCCCAACTTTACTTTTTCAAGTGAGTCGGCGACTTTATAGTTCGCCCACATCTCACAACATGTTATCCGTTGTTGGGCGATGCCACCTGTGGGTCGCCCATCCCGGATTTTGCTCAAAGTCCTGAAGAACTCGGGCTTCTTCTCTCAAAATCAATTCATACTCCCTGAACTCTTTTATCATCCTTGGGAGTAAACAATTTCCACTTCTTTTACACAGTAACTCATTCATATTATTTACCACTTATCATCTCATTCAATGCTTAGTTGATAATAATTTTGGTGACTATCATTTAGATAGTTTTAATCAATCGTATGCAATTGTCCCAGTAGTCTCTTAAATACAACGCACTCGCTCTCAATATATCCCGGAACATCCACACAATGCGCTCGGATATCTAAATCAATCTGAGGCTGTGCTAACAGCAAAATTTAGGAATCCCAAAGCCTCTTGCTATCTTCTCAAAGCACGTGGCAAATCAGGGATCCCTATCACAAGTACCCACTCACTGGGACTTCACATTCGTTCTCTCTGTTTCACTGATATATATCGACTAAGGCATTCAGGACATCCCGAACATGATGATGAAGTGAATTAACTCGGTTACACAATCCATATTCACTTTTATACCCTCATGGTTACACTATGACTGTCCTTCTTTTGCAGATCTTAATACTAACCACCGATTACGTCTCAGGTAATCATTTTCTCATCGATAACTTCTCTTATATCAAGTTATCATTTTATCTCTTCTATTCTCCTAGTACATGTAATGTCACTATTTGGAGAATATACTTGAGAGTATAATTTCCTCACATCAATTTCTGAAATTTAAATTTATTATCATTCAGATTTCATCACCACTTTATTTAAACAATTTCACAGTTCTAATATGTACATATATACATATATGTATATCCTTTTTCAGGATTAGCAGTACTTTTTGTATCTGCTTCTCTGAGTATAGCAATTACATCTTTCTAATTCTGGCTTGTTATTACTTCCAGCCATATCCACAAGATAATCAGAGGAAATCACATTTATTCTTATACTTGGGAACTACCTCACAACTTGTGTTCCCTAGTCATCATATAACTTGTCTCTCAAGACAATTTCATTCTTTCACCTTTATCACCACAATCGTTTTTCTCACTTAGCATAGTATTTTATCGTTACCATTTCGAATACTATACTCATTCACTTTCACTTTCTTACCAATAAGTATTGCATCAATAAGGTAGCAATTTCCACAAATTTCCTCAACAATCATATACAGGTAATTCTCATGAATCCTATACCTCAATAACCACACTTTAATCTCACTTAAATAGTGAGATCCTTTACTCATACAACTTCAATGTCTACTTAAGCATTCGAGACCTCACGTCTCTACTGTATATAGTTCAATTAGAACTCATATTCACTGACTTAACAGTAAAGTTTTCCATTCCTAGAAGTTCGTGACGTTATTCGATGATATTGCTTATATCAATATACATATTTATTCTCCTAAAATCATCCTAGTTGGCTCTAGGCACACAAATAGGAAAGATACTACAGTCGGCTAGGGATCCAGATAGAATATGATAGGTATTTTAGAATACCATACTTGTTCCAGAACCTAGAAGCAACTGTTGTTTTCAAAACGATATAATTATAATTTTCGTTTTCACGAGTTATACCAAAACAGTTTAGTTCTCTACTCATCAATTTCTGGTAAGAGCTTACAAACAAATTCCACGTTGTGAATCGAGTCAGCAATCTCTTGAATCCACGTTATTTCAAAATTTTATTTAGAATTTCATCTCATCATGTAATTTCAAATTCACAAACTCATATCATCTTGGATGTCTCGTTATTTACATCTAACCAAATTACTGTGTATCCTCCAACACATATATAAATTTTCAAGTCACTTTACCAGTATTTCACAATATTTTAGTTCTATGGATATCATAACGGACCAGCCCAACCGGCCATGGCAGCCCCTTTTTAGGCCCATCGACAATGATTGTTGTGACAACGCTACTTATCCATACTATTCTCTTTGGCGAACGCATCGACGCCCGGTCCTTCCAACCGTGCTCGAGCTCGCCCATCTTAAGGTTTTTCTTACGCATCCACAGTGACTCGAGCACTGGACTTCTTCTTTAATTGTCAAGTTACTACTAATATTCATTCTCCTAAAACATATGGATTATATATAACCAGTATTATCATCGATATTTACATCATTTCTCGCACAATTCACTTTTCATAATACTCAATAATTTCTCACTAATATAACCCATATTTTCACTTTAAATTCAGACCCTAAAACCCACAACAAGCTGACTATCTCGCGACCTCTCATAGCATATACTCCGGGTCGCCTTACTCGTCAATATATCAGTGGGGTCCACAGTAGGAATCATCCTTTACACCATCAAATACTCATACTATTTCACCATCAATTTCTATTTTAAATCAAGTTAGTCACTTATGACTTGGAAAAAGCATGTCAATATAGGGGTATATTCATAAATTCCCCTTTAATTCTCTCGCTCTCTTCGATATACCTCCACACGTGCGATCTCAGGGCATATACACTAATATTATCCCTTTTTATTTCAATATCATAATTTCAGGATCTTGGTTCAATATGGACAGAGAAGTCCTGGTGGGGCCCTCACCGAGTTCTTCACTGCACCTTTTCGAATAGACCCAACATTATGATGATAAGATCGCCTATCTCATGCAAAATTCCTGGATTACAATCTCTATTTATAATCCTTAATTCACATAATTTCATCACATTTTCAACACTTAACTCAATTCACAGTCACTTAACTCCTCTATACATTCAGACAATACAGTACTACAGGGGATGTTAACCATTCTCAACACTTTCCGTGCTAAAGGCATCTTCATACATCCGACCAACCAAAGCTCTGATACCATTAAATCTGTAACATCCCGTTACCACATTTTTCACGTATTTCTTTATAATTTTACCGGTTGGGCTGTCTGCGATGCCATTAACACTCAACAATAATAGTAATAAATGATAACATTTATTTTACAAATATGGAATATAAATTTTTTTTTCATTATTTCTTATATCCAACATCCCCTATTGTCTTATTTTACTAAAGTAGTACTGTATATTTATGTCTGAAATGTAAAAGAGAAGAGACTGTACCTGCCACGTTTAACATGACTTGGCCCCGTGCTTTATATGTAGCTATCCATATGGGAGCTAATTCTCTCAACTTCGTGTCTTTTATCTGTGGAGTCAAAACAAAGGGGTGAGCGATTCATACGCTCAGTAAAGGAGACATATGCTGCTTTACAAAACCAAAGCCATATACCACAATAAATTTGTTTTCCAAAAATCATGTCAATTAGGAAAACAGTGGTTATATCAACCAGTACTCTCAATGCGTCATTCAAATCATTTTCTCAACAGTTTACAATAAAATAGATTAAACAGCAAATAGGATTTAGCAAATCCTTTTAGTAAACATAAATCAACAAGTTGAGACTAGGAATCACCCTACGAGTAAATCATGCTATCATCGTTCCCCCTCCCCCTTGCGAGAATGGAATCTACCGTTATTGGGGTGCACCCATAGGCCATCGCCCCTCACGGCTATCTCTGCTAGATCTATGGCCATAATCTATAGGTGGTCCTCAGGTCCACTTGCCAAGTGACCACGAGACCGCTGATGACTTGGCGGGTCAATCAGCCCTGTGACGCCCTGAGGTGCACTCGTTGGTCCATCAACCGAGCCACCGCCCCAGGCGGGTCACGCAACAACATAAATAATAATGCATGAAACTAGGGGCCTAAAGTCTCCAAAATCACTTTATATTTCATGAAAACCTTTAAGGAATTATTTCATAAATTCATCATTTTCTCAAAAATGATTCTTTCCAAAAAGGTTTTAAAAACAGCCCGCAATCTCACTGAATTCCGTGTGAGAAAGGCCCGGGTTAAGCTGGCTCGCCATGGTTAGTTCGCCCATTAGTCAACTCGCCCGAAAATGGTTTCATATTTTCTATTTTCAAAGCTATTTAAAATAGTTCATTCTAATTCATTGAGAAAATTTAGAAAAGAGAAACCTGTTCGCCATGGTCAGCTCGCTCATTCGGCTCGCCCATGGTCAACTCGTCAATGCGGCGAATTAGTGCTCGCCCGCCAATCTTAGCCTTTAAAAAACAACAGGTAACTTGCTCGCCCTCAGTGGCTTACCCACAACTTTCTTAACAAAGGGATCCCCCGCCCCAAATGCATTATAAGAGGGTCACTCGCCCAAGGCATAGAAAAAGGTTCGCCATCAATTGGCTCGCTCAGATTTCAATGAAACATGGTTGCTCGCCCAAAAGAACATAAAAGGACTCGCCTAAATTGGCTCGCCCATATTTTACTTAAAACAAGGTCACTCGCCCGCCAAAACATCACAATAGGGGCTCTTCGCCCAAAATATAACGAAGGATCAGCTCGCCCAACAAGCCCTTACCAGTTCGCCCAACAAGCCCTTACCAGTTCGCCCAACAACAAAGCAATTATCAAAATAATATGCATGTTATAAACCAAAACCATTTCTCAGTAATTTCATAAATCTAACTCCACATGACATGCATTCACTTCACACACATCTCCCTTACCTGGTTCAACGAAGCCTTGCTTCCTGCTCGCCTTTATCAACTCTCAATTTCTGGCTGCAAAATAATTTATACATTCCATTAATATTCTCATTTCAAATATTTCTACTCTTTGTCAAGACTTGACATTACATTTCTCATGAAGGGCTCGCCATTCGCCCAACATTCTTGCTTGCTATTCTTATAGAGGCTTCTTGGTGGGAGCTCGCCCACAATATCAGTTCGCCACACATCTTCAAGTGAGTTCGCCCGATAATGCATTTTAGTCCAAGGTGGGCTCGCCAATAACTTAACATGTGGCGACCTCGCCCACAAACCCACTTCACTTTATTTAGTTCGCCAATGATGGCTGAACTCGCCATTTATCAGTTCGCCCATGAATTCACTTCACTAGAGTTGGGCGATCTCGCCCATTTGAACAAAGACTTTACCTTGGCGAGTTCTTTATTATCTACTCGCCTCATTGGCGATTACTAATTTTCATCATTGGCGATCACAATAGTCGCCATTCTCGTCACTTATTCCATTATTTTCCTTGTTTTCATATTCTCTAAGGATTTAACTAAAAACAAGACTGTATTTATGTTTATTACTTTATAAAACATAGAAATCTATCATTGAGCATCAAGAGAATTATACAAATATAGAACTCACCTTAACCAACTGCACTTCCAGCACAGAACACTTTCTGTCTCATGTTGGCCTTACTTTGCTTATTCCTTTAGCTCATCAACGATGGAGGAAAGGTTTTACAAGCAGGTTTATGTGTTTAGCCAACTTAAAGAAGAAGTTTAGTAGATAAAGCATGGTAGAAATGGAAGGAAATCAGAATATCAACTTGCAGTTGCATAGCTCTCGTAAAGAAGGTAAAGTTTGCCAAATGAGTTTTCCTCAAGCATTTCTTCTTATATAGCCATGCTATCCAATCAGAACCCATCACTTGACCTTATCCCATCTTCTTTCATTTATTTCACGTCTTTCATTCATTTAATGTATAAGAAAAACTGCAGCACAAGTGGCGTGAAAGTCCTCCTTCCACACGCCTTTTTCTCCTGCTATTGACTTTGTTTTACTCCTCAACCAATAAGGATAATTCCTTTATTGACTTTACATCCTCTCTATTAATTGTCTCCAACCGTATCACTTACAAAGTCAATTTCGGCTGCAATGGTCACATGCTGATTCCAGTTCCAGTTCGCTATTCAATCTGAAATCTCAGCTCGCCAATCTCTATTTCAGTTCGCCAACATTCTCAAGCTTGCCTATGCAAATATTCAAGCTCGCCTCTGCATGCACCTGAGTATCACCAGTTTGTCTTGATTCATACTACAATTGGCGATCACTATGTTTCTTTTCCAGTTTATTCAATATATATAGGCGATTACATGTCCTCGCCCATTTGGGCGATCATCCCAACAACTCACTTGGCGAACTCATTGGCCAATAAGGCCATTAGTCATACTCGCCCTCCCACTCATTGGGCGATCGATTTTACCAATTAACTTGGCGAATTGACCTATTCGCCAATATCGCCACTAAATCAACTCGCCCTTATCCTTTGGTGATCATCCCCTTGCTCGCCCATTGGCGAGCTGTCCTCTTACTCGCCCATAGAGCATCTCACTTAATTTGCTCCGTTCATATTTCAAGTTATGGAGCTTTTCACCCTTTTGGAAATTAACATTCATTATTTATTTAATTTTCATTTTCTATTTTTTTTATGTAATTAGAGTCTACAGTAATGTAGAATCGGATCTTACAATTTCTTATACTCTTTTGTGACTTGAGAGATATTTTTTAATTTTGCAAGTGAGAGACACAATGACTTTTTAGATATTATATATAAATAGCCTATTCCAATGTCAAATCAAATTTTATTATGAATAATAAATAGAGAAATAAAGTCAGATTTTAAATCTTGGTTGTAACTCTTCTTTTTATAAAAAAAAAAAAAAACTCTTCATTTTTAAAAAAAAAATAAATAGAGAAATACATCTTACACTTATTTTTATCATTATCTAAGTAATAAACTCTATCTTTTTCTTTTTTTTTTTGCCAAATATATATTATGTTTTCAAAATGTTCCACCCACACATAGAAAAGCAAGTGATTAAACTAGTCCCTATTAACTGTGTATTCATGCCTTTGTTTTGGGAGTGCTAATCATTTTTAAGTGTTAATCTTGCTAATAAATGTATTTTCCTTCACATTTGGAAAATAAATTAATTATTCAATAGATTGAATATATACTTAACTAATTTCTGTTTTTATAAATACTTATAAACCAATTAAAGTCAATTATTTTGGAGGTTTCTACTTCCTATTAGAAGATAGGAAAATCCCCAAACAAGAAATTAATAAGCTAGTATATTACTATACTTATAGATTATAGTAGTCAATCACATGCTAAAAAGTCAACATATAGTCCCCTAAATAAAAATTAATCATGGGTTAAGCTGAGTAATCTGGGACCTGTCCAAACTTAATTACATTGACTTTTAACACCAAATTCTCTATGAATAACGAAGACAATTAATGTTATTAATAATAAAGACAATTAATGCTATCACTAATTTTGTCAATCATTAGCCACTTCTATTACATAATATAACATGCTAAAGAAAAAACATTTTTTTTTATAAAAAATTTTAAATTTTATCATGAATTAATAAAACGGTACACATCTTTTTAAAATATATTAAAAATGAATATATATATATATATGATTTTTTAAATTAGTTTACAAAATTAAAAATACTATTAATATATAAATACGAACACTAAACTATGTTAAATTGTAATTATCAAAGACTATAATAGGAGTCTAATCCACCATCCGATCATTCTCTTGGACAAATTTTCTTTATCGTGGAAGCCATTACATCACAAGCAAAGTGGGCTCTAGTGCTTCATTAAACAACAAAAAAAATCAAAGCCAAACCAACTTTTTTCTCTTTATTTATTTTTTTATTACTTTATATATTATTATTAATATAATTTTGATTGCGTGTCGCAAGCGATGATATCATTCATCTTGATGCTAGCTAGATTCCTGCTGCTGGGCATTTCATTCTTTTTACATTTTATTATTTTGTGACTATAGAATGATAATTGGATAAAGGAATTCCAAGATGAATTATAAAAATGTTTTTTTTCTTGGCGGTCCGACCATAATCTTGAATAGGAAAGCATGGGGTATATTCCGAGACAACTTGATAATAAGATAACATTAAGAATTTATAAAAACAAAAAACAAAAATTTAGAATTAGATTATGAAATTATGACTCCACCAAAGAAGCGTAACTTTATTAGAAATACATCCAATTAAAATATATATTAATGACAAAGGAACCCCACCGACCCGATCCTTAGCTCTCAACTTTTTAATGGTTTTTTTAGGAAAGGTTAGTCGGGATATGACTAAACTGAAGTGTGGACAAGAGTCATGGCTAGTAGTTGTCCCTTTTGCCACTTAGCGTTTGATGGTGCATGATATATATATATATATATATATATATATATATATATATATATATATATATATTTATATAAGAGAATTATATGATTCATGAACATATTTTTAAAAAATATTTATTCATTATACATTTATACGTGATTTTTTTCATAATTAAATAATAAATATTTATTATTTTGATAATAAATGATATAATGTTTGCAAACACGAAAGCAAAGGATATCTTCTCATTGTCATTTTCAAGTTTTTAATCAATCTGCCAACAACCTAATTAAAAAGTCACCTAGTCTAGCAAAATATAGCTTTGAGTGGGCATTCAGTTTTCATAGTTAGTATTCAATATTAATGGGGACTCGTGCACATGCCCTGCCATTGCGGGCCTTTTTTTTTTCTTTAAATTCTACAGGGAGAGTTAGTTTGATAATTAAGTATGGCTTTACTTAATGTCAATCAATTATAAAATGTTATTTTATTAATTAACAAAATTTAAAAATATATGAGTTTTTAAAATAAATTTAATAATTTAACTACCATATACTTTTAAGGATTCGTATTGCTTGTTAGTGAAATTATTCTTTTTGATTAATTGATAATTTATAAATACTATATACTATATAATATAACATGTTAAATATAAATTCAATAATTATTGATGGTATATGTATATGACAAAACCCTAATTTTGCGCTATCATCATATCAAATATAAACTCATTAATTATTGATGGTACTCGGCAAAACCCTGGCTAGCTCGAGGCTTAGAAGTAGAAAGAATAGATCATTTGGAGATTTGCCAAAGAAATGTAACTTATAAGGCAAAGACAACAGTATCCAAAATGCAATAAAAATAAAATTATCATCTAATACACATTTTTTTCATTCCACAAGCAAATTAGGACAATAATATATACTTTTTAAAAAATATTAAAAATAAATAAAAATAAAATATATATCATCGTGTTAATTCTGTATAATAATTATTAAAAATAACACTCCAAACCCCCCAAGAACATGACAACTTTCAATGCCTCGCTAGCTGTGTTCCTAATCAAACACACGACTGCTCGACAGCGATATGCCTCATCTTCACACTCACACTTACAGACCTTGGCTTATCGCAGAAGGTTTCCATTTCCAACACAGACTGCAGACCACGACCAATCCATTTCTCTCTCTCTCTCTCTCTCTCTCTCTCTCTCTCTCCCTCAAAAACAAAATGAAAATGTGCGTCTCCCTTTCTTTCAATTCTCTCTCTTTAATAATTCGTGTGCATAGCATATTGTAGCAACTCCACGTGGGGCGCATATATTAATAATGCAAAGGGTAGGGGCCAAAAAAATTAAACATACAGAGACAGCGCAAAGTATATAATATATAGTTTTTATAAATATTTATGAACCTTCGTTTAAATGACCTAACGCCATGCATGAATAGTCAGTTATCAGTCCCCACAAGAGCTTATCAATATGAAAATATCTATGACTATATAAAAGCTGTGAATGGTCCCCATTGCTTTCAATGGCAGTACATTTTGAGGGCTTTCCATTCCTTTGTTCATGGGTAGATGATGAAATATCCTTCTCTTCTGTTTTGTATTGGAAGAAAATCTTTCTTAACTAACCTGTCTAAATGCTTTGGTATCTAATTAACCAATTAATATGGAGGGTTAGATCCTTTATCATTTCAAATAATGAAATACAAATATAAAATAATATAATTTATATTATATTTTTTTATGCATGCACTTCTCTGCTCAATCCTTGCCTTGTTAAAAAAACAACCCTCTTATCCTCTCTTATCTATCAACATCAGATTTCTTCCTGGTCATCGGTTTATTCTTATAAAAATAGTTTTGCACCTTTGTAACCAAAAAAAAAAAAAATAGTTTTGCACCTCTCACGTTTAAATAGTTGTCTAATTTCACTATCTTGCCAGGCAAGCGTGCTGCCATTTCTTGGTTAATTTCCAAGATATATAAATATATATATTTGACGATCAAAGTATTCTTTCCACGTTATTATCATCACATAAAGTTGATGAAGAAAAAGAGAAAAACAAAGAAATCTTTGAAACCTCAATGTTTCAATCCTTATAGGGCCCGATGACATCAACTTTGCTAGCTTCGTGCATGGTTAGCACTAGCAAGGCCTTTGCCGCTGCTGCAGAATAGACCTGCTCAAGGGCCGGGTTATCCGCTCAAGTCCGAAGGCCTGTTCAAAATTTGGTCGGGCTTGGACAAAAATATTGGACGTATTTATCGGGCCTAGACAATTTTTAAGCCCGATCAAAAATGGGCCAGGGCTCGGGCTTGACTGTCTAAACCCCGAGCTCGACCCGGTCTGGTCCGAACATATTATTAATTAAGTTTTTATAAATATATATATTAAGTATAATATAATTATATGTATATAAAATATTATTGATTAATAAACATGATTATATATATTTAATATGAAAATTAACATGAAAATTTTGACAAATCAAATTAAATTTTAAAGGGAATAAAAGAATAAAAAATAAATAAATAAAAAATAAAATACAAAAATAAATAAAAAAAATAAAATACGGGTGGGTAGGACCGGGCCTCGGGCTTATGTAATAAAATTAAAAACTGGCTTGGACTAAAATCTAAGCCCGAATTAACGGGCCGGACCGAGCTTGGATATAGCCAAAATATGTTGTTATAGGCCTTCGGCCCGGTCCGCCCAATGAACAGGTCTACTGCAGAACCACATATAATGTATTTGTACGGAGAATATACGAAAACATTTATGATGACAAAAAGCCTAAAATTGTTTGAGAAGAAAGTATTCAAAGCTCCACATGAATTATATAATATTAAGGTGGTGATGTTTAAGTCGGAAACAGTGCATGATTTCTACATCCGATTTGTTAATGTCTATTTCACACATATATATACAGCAGAAATTGTAGAATTTTTGGTGAGATAGCAAGTTGTAGCCCTTTTCAATGATTAATGGTGTTGAAAAACTTTGAAACGATGCAACTGAGTCATTGTCTAGATCAGATAATATTTCAAGCAATGTTGTAGTACAGTGATTCTCCAATGATCTTTAACAAATTTCTGAACACGATTGACATGTATATGCCTTCATAGCATAGATGATGCTCAAGTCTCTTTTCATTTTACCTCACAATGTCTTTGAAATAAGGCAATAGAAATTTTTGTTTCTTCTGTGGTGATCCCTCTGTCCTGTGTCCTTTCACCAAACAATGGAACCTTGGCGCTTTGGTCCACCTAAACTCGGAAAAAAAACGAGAACATGCAATCTGCTGTGTTGTTGTAGCACCCTAAGTTTTCTTAGGATGTTAATCGTTTGGCCAAAAGCAATCTTTCCTTATCATAATAATTATGCAAAACTTGTCCAAACTTTACCTGCGTACACAGTAAGATTCTTGTTATTATGATTGGAGTTGTGACAGTCAGCTTCACAATGAAAAAAACCTTTCTTCATAATTGTCGTCCATTTCTGAATACAACTGTCTTACATGCTTTAATTTGCCTTTCTTGGCCTGAAATTTCTACGGTGTGGTCCTATCCAGTACGAATTTCCCCAAGGGAAAAAATTTCAAAAACATATGAAAGCCAGACACCAATTTAGTTGCTTCTGCCACAGCCATTACTTTTATTGCTAGCTGACGTATAAAAAACTACTTTTGAGGGGTTAGTTTAGAAGAATGGTGAAAATAATTTTAGTAAAAGTGAAAACAAATGGAAGTGAGATTGGATAGTAAAATAGTAATATGTATTCAAATACAATTGCAACTATAGCAATGATATAAGTGTAGTGAAAAGAACAAATAATCATTAAAGATAGTAAACTAAATTTTATATATAAGGATATTTATAATATATATATTTTATATTTATAAAATAATTTTGAAAATTTAATAAAATCATTTTACATCAAATAATACTAATTGTATTAGATATTTTAATATTAAATTTAAAATATTAAACTGTTTAAAAAATAAAATATTTTTAAAAGTTAATATAAAAAATAAACAACATTTAATAAAATTAGGTGTTTTATTAAATGTATCATTTTTAAAAGTTAATATAAAAAATAAATAGCATTTAATCAGATAAACAATCATTTTACACCTAATTTGGCTAAGGTGTCGGCAAAGCGATTCGCTTCTCTTTTTACATGAATAAAGGAAATAGAGCGATTTTGATTGACCTTGTATCATCGTGGATCTTGAACTTTCTTTTATATTAATTCAGTAAAATTTAATCTTCAAAAAAAATAAAAAAAATAAACAACATTTTAAAAAATAATAATATCTATATTTTTAAAAAATATTTTAACAATATTTTATATTTTAAACAGTATAGTATTTTTAAAATTAGGTGTTTTATTAAATGTATCATTTTTAAAAATTAATATAAAAAATAAATAGCATTTAATAAGATAAACAATCATTTTACACCTAATTTGACTAAAGTGTCGGTTAAGTGATTCGCTTCTCTCTTTACATGAACAAAGAAAATAGAGCGATTTTGATTGACCTTGTATCATCGTGGATCTTGAACTTTAATCTTCAAAAGACAAATAAACAACATTAAAAAAAATAATATCTATATTTTAAAAAATAAAAGGGATGAAAGGATAAACTTACTCTTCCATTGAAAGGTCGGCTCCTTCACTGGACCGTCTCCCATCCAATATTCCATTGGAGGGAGGAAAGCCAAAAAACGACTTATGCATCCCCACGATGCATTGCTTAATTTTTGAAGGTTTGGATTCCACCATACTGGATGTGCATGGAATTCAGACAAGCCCTAAGCCCTAAGTAATCCAAGGGTAATTTTTCGTTTTAATTCATCAAAAACAAACATTCCTTACACTTAAATGACAAAACAAAATGGTTTTCTCTCCATGCTCTTTGTTGTCATTTGAAACATTTATATACACATATATATAAAAGAAATTGATAATTTTAGAAATGAACTGGTAATTACATGATAAAAAAATAACATAAAAGAAACACAAAGATTGCACGAGATAAGATTAAATGAAAACTTTATATGAATTTGATAAAATTTAAAAAATTATTTTTTATTTGATATATCAATATAAATTTTGATACAATAATTTTTATGCTTCACACAATATGAATATAATTTGACATAGAGATACATATACACTAATTTTCAGATTTATTATATGTTTCCAAAAGGATAACTCGTGGATCATGAGCTTTTCATTATTCCTATATATATATATCATCATATGTAAAAGGTGGGTTTTATGAGAGATTAAAAAAGATGAAACATTTTTTTTTGTTCGTTAAAAGATCAAACATTTGAAACCCTCTTTTCTTGGACAAACTCATGCCACAGAGATTGATGAATACCGGCAGATTTCTTTTACTAGGGGAATATGGTGCCATCGACATTAAATCGAAACCGACCTCACGTTCATGCCTTTGACCCCCAACCAGGCAAAGCATGCCCAAAGCTCAACAATGTTTCAAAAGTTGAAACTTTAATGTGTCAAAGAAACGTTTGATGACAATGAAGAATTGAAGAGGAAAGCTTATAATTACGAGCGCTACACCTGGAGCCAGCGAAGAAAAGAGTGCGCCAGTGACAGTGGCCATCGGCGGTGAAATCGCCCACCAGTCACAATCTTTGTCTCTCTCGCCCAGTTCTCGGGTTTTGCAAGATAAAAAGTGAGAGCTGACGTTTTGATAACTGACTGTCGGCATCCGCTATTTCTGCCACGTGTCTTCACCTGCAACCACTGATTTTATTTTCTTCCCTGTTTCTGCCCCACGATAAGACTCCCGCCCCTCAGCATTTTTTCCTATTGCAATATTTAAATTATATGTTTTTCATTTTCTTATCGTTTTTTAAGTTGTCGAGTTTTTATTTAGAGTTTGAATTTTACTATTTTTTTCACATTATGTTTAACAATGTAACAAACCAACAATGAAATCTATCATTATAACTAGAACCTACTTGATTAATTTTGTTTCTTGTCAAACCTGGAAGGATGAAAGAAAAAAAGCGAAAGGCTCTTGTCTTGCTGATGATCAGTAAGGTTTCGGCTGGGCAGTTTCGGCTTCCAATTTCAACAATTGCGGCTGTCGGGAAATGAGTGCTTAATAGTTGATGGTAATTGTCTAATTGATACACAAATCTAAGTCGTAGTAGGTAAAGCATCATGTAACCCAAAAAAAAAAAAGTAAGTAAAGCATCAGCTGCAGCACTGGATTATCTCGTAAAGCCAAAAGCACCCTTTTCGAAATTCAAAAGCTTCCAAGGGTTGACCGATGAGAGCGTGAGAAATGAGAAATGGTCGATCTTCTACCTCAGATTTCACAGTTGTAGTCATCACAAGTTGCAACGTCTGGTTAACTTCCATTGTGGTCCGACGAAAGGGTTATTAACTTTTCTAACCAGCCGACCTTTTTTTTTTAATGAAGAAAGTCAAATTTGGAATCAACAGAAAAATTTACAAATATTAGAATTAAACTTTAAATTGCTTAGATGCATTTTCAAAAATAAATGTTAATAAGTTCTTAATTGAATGGTTAAGAAATAGTTGTAATATATTGTAAAATTTAACTTTAAATTTAAACAATTCTATCATGAATCTCAATTTTAATATATATATGAAACATTTGAAATAATTCGTAAATGCAATTCCTAAATTCAATTTAAACTGCAAATTTAACGATTTTTTAATTTTACTGCAATGTTAATATAAATATGCATGATAATAAGCGTATAGTATGTTAGAATTATCGTAAATATATAATAATAATAATAAACGTAAAATTAATGTCAATTAATGTGAACATATAATAATTTTGTTACAAAATATATTTACACTTATTATCATATATTTAAAATATTTTAAGACTAAAGGTATTACTTTTACATTTATTATTCTGTGTTTACTTTAACCTTACAATATGATCAAATGTTTGAGTCTTGTCGTAAAAATTTTCCAATTTGGATACTTTACCGACCTCTTAAAATAATTGTAGTGCAATTGTCATGATCAGAAATATTTAGATTCCCTCACTCCCTTAAATATGATGCCAGAGAATAAAAAAGTATGTCAATATAATAGAATATAATACAATCACTACACAGTCACGACGAAATGAAAAATCATGATGCTTGTAATAATTAAAACAAAATGTCAAGATCAAGATCATGCATATTCTATTTTGGTTAATTATTGTGTCTAAGTGGACGAGTGACAACGACCTTGACCTAATTTTATATGTCTAAATATCCTGTTTTAGTTAAAAAGCCATAATCAGAATCGTATAAGAATCCAGAGACATGCTCTAAAAGTTGATGCTTTTTTATTGCATCAATTTGCTGATAATGGAAAACTCTGAACAAAAAAAAAAAAGAAATAATTCTGTTTATATAAACATATGTAGGGTTGGAGTAGATCCCGCATGGTGAGACTATCTATGATTTTATATATTATAATTATTGAATGGAATAATATGCTTAATTGTCCACCTACACACGAGATTTGAATATAAAATTTAATTATTCATTCATTTTTTAAAAAAGGTGGTTTTTTTAAATTAAAATTCGATTTTCAGTATTTATTACTTTTTTATCTTATAGCTTAAGATTTTAGGCTCGGCTTCCCTTTATTAAAAAGAAAAGAGAGAGAAAGGGAAACATTTTTTAAACCGCAGTTGAATTCCATGATTAGTTTGAGACCATACAGTTTCTTCACTTGAAAATTTTGTATTATTAGTATTTATTTATTAAATTATTAGACTAGGTACCCATTATTTTTTTCAATTCTATATGCATATGTATGCATATTTGCATGATGATGAGAGCAACTAATAAAATTACACACATATATATATTCGAGGAAATAATCATTAATCAGTCTTTAAAATCATTTAAAAAAATAAATGCAAACAAAATTTTAAAAAAATCACTAACTGGATTAAGAAATAATAACTTCATAAATTTCTCCGAGTCAAAATTATTAAAGCATGACGAATTCATCCATCTTCATTAGTGTTGTTGCATAAAACAACAATAAAAGTATGCTGACGTCGATATTCGTACGTAGTCTCCACGTGTCTCCAAAAAGCTTCTGTAAAACAAAAAAAGTTAGAGAGACGCAAGGGTGGTTTCCTGCGTAGACACTCCGATGCTTAAGTCAGCAAAAAAGTCTTCAATATTGGGAAGCGTAAAAGCCAGTGGTCAAAAAATTAAAGAATAAAGTTGTACCTGGGGGCCTATTTATAGGCCAACATCCTAGGTTAATTGTTTTAAGGATAAGTCTATCATCTTGCTAAGAATTTGTGTCTCAATATAACACAAATTTCTAGAAAATCGGAAGCACTCGGAGCCTGTCGCCGGCGAGAGACTCACACCACGTGGTACAGAGTGGCGTCAGGGTTCTGTCGCTCGCGGGAGCCGAGGTCAGGCGCCACGTGTCGCCATATGACTATAGGAGACGGGCTGTGGATCTGTCGCCAGGCGATAGGTATATGAGCGCCATGTGTCGCCTTATGATTGTAGGCGATAGACTGCGGGCCTATCGCGAGGCGACAGGTATGATCAAACACCTCTACCTCTTTCGCCAAATGCCACGTGGGACATAGAGCCTGTCGCCCAGCGACAGGTGTGACGCGCTTTGCCTTTGTCGCCGATAGACACGTGGACCAGTGAGTCTTTGCCATGTGGTAATCTCTGACGCTATTGGGCCTGGCTAGACTTTGTCATATCAATTGCTCCCCGCTCTCTTGTTGGATTTCTCCAACCAAGAGAGTATAAATATGTGTTTTGGGCCTCAGCCCACAATTAGTAGTTCTCTTTGTTCTTTTGCAATTTCTTTGGTATTTTTTACAGGTGAAAAATTCTACACTGCGACAGGTGTGATCAGGCGCGACGTTTGGCATTCCCTGTCGCGGCTATATAAACTGCTGGGACCCAACGAGAGAGCGCACGAGAAAACCTCTGAGCAGCCGTCTGTCGTCCATTTTTTCGTTCTTTCGCCACAAAGAGTCTTTCGCTCTCACGCCTGGAGTCTCTCGCTTATCTTA
This sequence comes from Heritiera littoralis, assembly GCA_031772115.1. Taxonomy (NCBI): domain Eukaryota; kingdom Viridiplantae; phylum Streptophyta; class Magnoliopsida; order Malvales; family Malvaceae; genus Heritiera; species Heritiera littoralis. The sequence continues at coordinate 2,922,831 of JAPDPK010000003.1, forward strand.
TCGTCAGTAAGTATACCTCTGTCGCCTTATATGTTCGCCTACCGCACTAGTTTTAGGTCTCTCGCAGGTGATTTGGTCTTCCGCGTAGAGTTTAGTCTTCCGCAAGTGTCTTTTTCAGTAGGTCTGTCGCCCAAGGGGTCTGTTGCCCAAGGGATCTGTCGTCTTATTAGATCTGTCGCTTTACTAGGTCTGTCGCCGGGTAGTTTTTGCTTTCTTTTGCCATGTCCTTGCTACGCCCGGGTGAAACACTTAAGACAGGTGGTCTTGTGTGTTCTTTGACAAATACTGATTTAGAGGATATTAGGACTCGTTTCCCTCTTCTATCGGGTTATGGCTATAGACTCCCAGTGCAAGGGGAGGTCACGCCTGACTTGGTTAGAAATGGTGTGGCCATCCATAAGGCTTCTTTGTCTTTTGGTTTTCGCTTCCCTCTTCCGGAGTTTGGCGAAGCATTTTTTAGATACAAGGACATCGTCCCGTGTCAACTCCACCCCCATGCGTGGGCTCAGCTGGTAGCGTTTTTATAGTGTGTCATCATCTGGGTATCGTTCCAACGGTTCCCCTTTTAAGCGCCTTTTTTAGAGTTCGTAGGCTGAAAGGATTGATAACGTTCTCTCTTCAACGGTTAACAGTCAGCGAGTTTCCTAATAACAAAATCTTCTCGGATTTCCCTAATAAACTGCGCGGTTTTGAGAGCGAGTGGGTCGTTGTCGAGATTCCAAGCAATCTGCGGATTCGCTTTAGATGGAATCGTGATACCTCTGACCACTCACAGCGTTCGGACAGGTTTAGGACGGAAATTTTAAGAGACCAATTTGGCGAGCCTATTCGGCAAATCTGTTCTGTCGGGGAGCGTAATTTATTTTCTCTTCTAACCCCAGAAAACATTGCCGCTGCCGGCTGGGGCGTAAGCAGGACCGTTCTTGAAGCTTCTGCTGCCCCATCTAACCTGCCCACAACTCCTCGTTTATCTGATGCTGGTCCTAGTCAGTCATCCCCGGTCCTAGTAGCTGAAGCATCTACCCCCGTGGGCCGTCTTGTAGATGAGTCCTCTTCAGATTCGGAGGACGAGACCCCTGAGACTCCGGGTACTAGTGGTTATTCAGGGGATGGCCCTGAATGGGCTCAGGCTGATGCCTTTGGGAGTCCCTTCGTTGATTTTCCGTTGGATTCGAATCTGGATAGTTTAGAGGACTTTGGTGGTTTTCTAGGTTTTCCATCCTTTTTTTGTTTCTTGTATACATGTGCGTGATGTTTCACTTGGTCGGCTAATCCTTTCTTTATATATTGTGCAGGCATGAACTTCCGGGATTTGATGCGAAGGAGGGATGCCAACGTTGCTACTTAAGCGGCTCCTCCTCCTCGGTCGCCAGTTGGAGCCCCATCTGGACAGGCTCGCGCTCCTAGTCCTCCTCCTCCCGCTACTGGTGAATCCAGCCGTCCTACACAAGAGGCCGGGAGAAACAAACGGAAGAGGCCTCTTGTCCCTAATCGAGGTTCAGGCGATCGCGAGAGCTCCGAGTCCCAAAGGAGTGATCCAGTCCCTCAAGAAGGTGGCTCTCGTGTTGCTGAGGGTAGGTCGGCTCCTCGCCAGCCTAGGCGCAAATACAGAAAGAGGCTGATCATTGAAGCCTCAATGCCCGCAAGACCAGTCTTACCCAAGGTGGTCGACCCTCCTTTGAGGCGCTATACGATTGATAGCGGGGTCATCGTCGGTGGGGAGGATTTCCAGACCTATCCCAGAGTAAACGACAACGACAGTATCGAGGATGCCGGGATAGCATCTCGTTTGGCCTGGAGCACCATTCTTCCTTGCAACAAGGCGGGGCTTTTCACAAACATCCATGAAGCGGAGGACAATTATGATTATCTCTCTATGAAAGTAAGAGTTCTTGTGCTCGTTTGGTGATGATTAATTTCCTGTTTTTTTAATTTCTGTTTTTTCGTCTTATCAGTCGGCTCAACAAATCGCGGCTGTCAATGCCCGACACAGGGCTTTCAGGGAGCAAGCTGACAGAGATATCCATGAGCTTCGTGAGCAGAAAATGGAGCTTGCAAATGAGGTTGGCCAGCTTCGTCCTTACGTCCAGAGGATGGAGGAGATGAATAAAAAAAATGCTGATCTCGAGCAGAGGTTTCGGGAAGAGCAGGCGAAGGTTGTTTCCCTTCAAGGGTACCAAGAAGCCTACAATAAGGCCGTCGATGGTCGGGGAGCTATGGAGAGGCAGCGAGATGAGGCTATTGAGGAGCTGCACAACGTATTGGATCGTCAAAGAGAAGCTCGGATCGAGGCCGTTCGCGAATATCGCTTGTCCCAGCATTGCTTTGACAAGAAGACAGAGTTTGCAACGGGATTTATTAAGTGTGGTTTCTATCTGGCTCGTTCTTGGCTGGAGAAGCACTGACCTAAAGAGGCTTTTCCCGAATTACTCTTTACTGAGGAGGCCAAGTACTATGACGCCCCTTCTTGGAACAAACATGAGCTCGACTCACAAGGTCCAGAGGCCTACTTAGCGGAGGGGGCCGTAGATGAGCTGGACAATCTTGAAGGTCCATGGCCTCCTCGACAGCCACAGCATCAACCTAAGTCTTCCGAGGCACCTGATCGATCTGGGCTTCCAGCAGTGCGTGATGTTTCTGAGCCTATCGAGGTGGGCGATCAGCCTGAGTCTATTGAAGCACTGCTGGAGTTGGATAGCGATGAATTTCAGATTTCGGATTCTGCAGCCATTGATCCCGTGCCAGACTCTGACGCTGTGGTAGGTCCATTAGGTGATGTTCCTTCTCCCGGGATGGCTTCTTCGGCTCCCCAGGATCCTGATGCTTCGAATCCTCCAGTTTCTGAGCCTCAAGCTTTTCAAGATGTTAGTGCCGATGTGGCGCCTTCTCAGCCGGCTGACTCGGTCATTGCCGTGGATTAGAATTTAGTATTTTTTGTTTTGTTTGTTAACTCCTATGTTCAGATTAATTTTGAATGAAAAGTATTGCTTCTTTCTGTAGCTCATTCAGCACTTGTACAAATTTTTGAGTAAAAAGTATCGTTTTATTCTGTAGCTACATTCTGTCTTGCTGTTTATGCGAATATTTTGTATACTTTGATTCCATGTTGCTCCCCAAGTTCTACTTTGACATAGCGTTTTCATTCCTGTGCAAAGATGAACTTTTCTCGAGCGGTGTGCCTATCTTGTGCTGTTGAAATGTCATAATTTGCTGAAAATATCAACGTACCTCGTAATACCCAGTTTTTTTTTCACTTAAGGACTTTGTGTTTGCCCGTCTCGCGCATTTTTCGCTTAGGGATTTTGTGTTTGCCCGTCTCGCGCATTTTTCGCTTAGGGACTTTGGTTTGCCCGTCTCGCGCATTTTTCGCTTAGGGACTTCGGTTTTGCCCGTCTCGCGCATTTTTCGCTTAGGGACTTTAGTTTGCCCGTCTCGCGCATTTTTCGCTTAGGGACTTTAGTTTGCCCGTCTCGCGTATTTTTCGCTTAGGGACTTTGTTTTTGCCAGCTGTTGCCTCATTTTAATTCCTGTAACACATAATCTGTCTCACATTTTGCGTTAGAGAATATAGGAAATGATTGGCTGGCCTTTATTCAGGAATCAAAAAATAATAAAATCTGTAAAGTGATGTAGCAATAGATGGAAAAGTAAAGACAAGAATAATAGCAATTAAAAATTACAATGTTTACTGCCAATACAGTTTAAGATGGTTGGCATTCCAAGTCTTTGAGATCTTCTTTCCTCGCAAGGTTTCTAAGACGCAAGTGCTAGGTCCGACCATTTTTCTGATTCTGTACGGTCCTTCCCAATTAGCTCGGAGCTTTCCATCTTCCCTAAGGGCGTTTGTCATTGCCGATTTTCTCAATACAAGGTCACCTTCTTGCAATTCTCTGTTCTTGACCCGTGCATTGTAATAAGTGGCTACTCTCTGTTGATAAGCAGCCAGCCTCACTTTTGCCTGGTCTCTCAGCTCATTTATCATGTCAAGATTTTCCCTTAGTCCCTGAGAATTAAGTTCTTCAATGTAAGGGACTAGTCTGGGTGACTTAGCTCCAACTTCTACTGGGATGAGAGCTTCAGTGCCATATACCAAATTGAACGGTGTTTCACCTGTTGATACTTTGCTTGTCGTTCTGTAGGCCCATAGGACACTTGGAAGCTCATCTACCCATGCTCCCTTTGCCTTGTCCAGTATAGTCTTCAACCCGTGTAGTATAGTTCGATTGCTCACCTCTGCCTGCTCATTAGCCTGTGGGTAAGACACAGAAGATATTCTTAGGAGAATTTTCAGGCCACTACAAAAATTTCGAAAAGCATCGCAGTCGAACTGCTTTCCATGATCTGCATTTATCACACGGGGGATCCCAAATCGGCAAATTATGTCTTTCCACACCATTGCTTCCACCTTTTTTTCAGAAATTGTGGCCAAAGGCTCGGCCTCTATCCATTTGGTAAAGTAGTCTGTGGCAACAAGCAAATACTTTATTTGTCCTGTGCCGAAGGGAAAAGGCCTCAGGATATCTAGTCCCCATTGTGCAAATGGAGTTGGTTGGAGAGTGTTCTGAAGAGTCGAAACAGGCGCGGTAGTTATGGGAGCAAATTTCTGACATTTTTCACATCTTCTCATTTTCTCTGTGGCATCCTTTCTCAGTGTAGGCCAATAAAACCCCGAGCGCCATATTTTCGAGGCCAAGGCTCGAGCCCCCAAATGCTCACCGCATATTCCCTCATTAACTTCAGCTAAGGTGTACTCAGCCTGTTGGGGCCCTAGACACTTCAACAGGGGCATTGTGAATCCCCGTTTATAGAGTTCCCCTTTTACCACGGTAAACCTGGCACTTTTAACTTCAGCCTTCGAGCTTCGTCCCTGTCAGTGGGGAGTGTGCCCCCCAGTATGTAATCTTTAATTGGGCTTCTCCAATCGCCTCCGATTTCGACATCACAGACATCTTCTTCTTCAATGCTTGGTCTAGCGAGGGATTCCACTTTGACCATACCCCTTTTGACCCTTCTAGAAGAAGCCAATTTTGAAAAAGCGTTTGCATGGTTGTTCTCTGTTCGATTTATCTGAGTCAGCTGGAAGTGCTTGAATGACTGTGCCAGCAATTGTACCTTCTGCAAGTAAGGGACTAAGGTGGGTTCTCGTGCTTCATACTCACCCGAGAACTGGTTTACCACCAATTGTGAATCGTTATGTGCCATTAAGTTGCTAACTCCTAGTTTCTCGGCAAGTCTCATCCCAGCTATCAAGGCTTCGTACTCGGCCATATTGTTTGAACTTGGGAAATCGAAACGTAGGAAATATTCATAGGTTTCTCTTTCAGGCGATATTAACACAATTCCAGCTCCACTGCCGTCTATGTTACGAGCTCCATCTACAAATAATTTACACTAGACTAACTCTACTTCCTCTTAGACCTCTCGGCCAGTGCATTCTACAATAAAATCTGCCAATGCCTGTCCTTTTATTGCTTGGCGAGGCTGGAAGTGAATGTCATATTCACTCAATTCGATAGCCCACTTAATCAGACGCCTGGAGTGTTCTGGTTTCTGCAGTATTTGCCGTAGGGGCTGGTCTGTTAAGATAGTCACCGAGTGAGCTTGGAAGTACGGTCGTAATTTTCGAGTTGCTATTACCAGGGATAAAGCTATTCTTTCAACTAAGGGGTATCTTGCCTCGGCATCTAGCAGGACTTTGGTTACATAATAAATCGGGCAATCTCTATCCCCATCTTTTCTTAGTAGGACTGCACTTACAGCTTTCTCTCCTACACCGAGATACATAAGGAGGTGGTCTCCAGGATGTGGCCAGGACAACAAAGGCAACTCTTTCAGGTAGTCTTTCAACCTCTCAAAGGCGTCGTTGCACTTCTCCGTCCACTTGAAGTTCTTTCCTGCCTTTATCGCCTTGAAAAATGGTAGACTTCTTTCAGCTGATTTGGACAAGAAACGACTCAAGGCTGTTATTCTTCCTGTTAGCCTTTGGACTTCTCTTATTGTATTAGGCGGCCTCATGTCCAAAATAGCTTGAACTTTCTCGGGATTAGCCTCTATCCCTCTGTTAGTAATCATGAATCCCAGAAACTTTCCAGATCTCACCCCGAATGAACATTTGTTGGGATTCAACTTCATCTTGTATTGTCGCAGCACATCGAATACCTTGGTCATTTTCTCGGCATGTGATTTTCCTTGTCTGCTTTTAATGATCATATCATCAACATAAGCTTCCATGGTGTTGCCCAATAAGTCTTGGAACACCTTATTTACCATGCGTTGGTAGGTTGCACCCGCGTTTTTCAAACCGAACGGCATCACTCGATAGCAATATGTCCCACCATCAGTAATGAACGAGGTCTTCTCCTCATCATCTGGATGCATCACAATTTGGTGGTACCCTGAAAAGGCATCTAAGAAGCTAAGTAGTTCATAACCACAAGTTTCGTCTACCAACTTGTCAATTCGAGGTAGTGGATATAAATCCTTAGGACAAGCTTTATTCAGATCTGTGAAGTCCACACACATTCTCCATTTCCAGTTGGTTTTCTTCACCATCACAACATTGGCCAACCACTCCGGATAATTAACTTCTCTGATAAATCCTGCATGCAACAACTTTGTTATTTCTTCGTTTATTGCCTATTGCCTCTCTGGAGCAAAATTCCTCTTCTTCTGTTTTATCGGCTTTGCCCCTGAGATTACGTTCAACCGATGGCAAATAACTTCAGGGTCTATTCCAGGCATATCGGCTGGAGTCCATGCAAACACATCACAATTCTCTCTTAAGCATCGGACTATCTCCCTTTTTACTTCTTCAGGCAATTGGCTTAGGCTTCATCTTTCTCATCCAACCGGATTTCTTCCATTTCCTCATCAGGCTTTGGCTTAGGCTTTTCTTCGATCGTAAGGGTTTCCTTACTCTGAATCCCTTTACATGTGGTGGATGCGACATTACATGTCCTGGCTTTCCTTTGATCTCCCCTCACTTGTCCAACACCGCGGGGAGTTGGAAACTTCATTAACAAATAGCAGGGATGCACCACCGCCCTAATGTCATATAACAATGACGGCCCGAGTATCACATTGTACGCCAAGGAAGTTGATCTCACCACCATAAACAACGCTTGTCGAGTGACACACTTCGAACTTTCCCCCAATGTTACAGGTAGCTGAACTGCGCCCTCCACCTTCACTTTTTCTCCTGAGAAGCTATACAGCGGTGTGGTTACTGGCTTCAGTCTACCATTGGAGATGTTCATTTTCTCAAAGCAACTCCAATAAATAAAATTTACCGAACTCCCATTATCAACTAAGATGCGACTCACTGGATGTTTTGCTATTACTGCCGAAATCACCATTGGGTCATCATGAGGGATAATTACATCACCTCTGTCAGCTGGCGTGAAGGTGATGGGCTCTTCATCATGCTTTTCCTCCATCACTGAATTAATTTGATAAGCTTGTCGGGCGTAGGTCTTTCGAGACGAGGAAGATGTGCCAGCTAATGACTCACCTCCGGATATCACGTTAATAGTTGGCCCTGTGGGTTCATTATCTTCCTCACGATTCCTTCTTTCTACCCTTCTGTCACCGTCTCTTCTTTCCCCTTCATTTTGCCTGACCGGCCTTCTGTTTTCACCTCTTCTATTTCTAAAATTGTTTCCTCTGTTTTGTGCAGGATAGTTAGCTCTATCACCTTTCCATACGAAACGGTTTATTTTCCCCTCTCGTGCTAGCTTTTCTAGCTGATTCATCAGCTCCCTACACTTCTCAGTTGTGTGACCATGTGCTGAGTGGTAATCGCAGTATGACCTTAAATCACGGCCCAAATTCCCTGACGTCTTCTTTGGAGTCTGTATAAGCCCTGATCCTTCAATTGCTGCCAACACTGAAGCTCAAGATTCGGTGAGTGGGGTATAGGAATTGTATTTCAGTGCGGGAGCTTTCTCAAACTTTCTCGGTTGGCTAGAAGATGCTTCAGTGACTTCTCTTTCTCATTTCCTTCCATCCTTAGTTTCTCCAATCGCCACCATTCTCATTACTTCCTCCTGGGTTACATACTTATGTGCGCGGGAAAGTAGGTCTGAGATGGTTGTTGGCTGATCTAGCGACAAGGATTCTTGCAATTTCTCAGACCTTGTCCCCTGTAACATGGCTGCCACGGCTATACCGACTTGCAGATCTCGCACCTCCAGAGTAGCATCTCTGAACCGATCCACATAACTATTCAATGACTCCTCAGCTCCTTGCTTAATAGTGAGCAAATATGTCGGTTCCTTCCTTTTCTGACTATTGACTGCAAACGCCTTAAGAAACTCATTTCGCAATTGGTCGAAAGAGATAATGGACCCTTCGGGCAGGTTATTAAACCATTTCATCGCATGTCCGGACAGAGTTAAGGAAAAGGCCCTACACATTATCTCGTCTTCCCATCCATGTAACAACATTAGTGCCTCATAGTTTTGCATATGGTCGTAGGGGTCCATCTTTCCGGTGTAGGCGGTCATCTGCGGCATTTTGAACTTCGGGGGCAGGGGTTTTTGCATGATGGTCGTGCAGAACGGTACTCTCCTCCTCTGGCTCTCTTCTGTAGACACCAACTTTTTCTATTCCAGTACCTGTTCTATCATCTTCTTCATGTCCACGGGGGGAGCGAGCTGATTTCGGGTATGAGACAAATCAGGCAGGTCTCCGACTACTTCCTTGCCTTTAGCTTGAGGTGCGTTTGTTCGTACCATTTGCGTGCACCAAGTGGGGTCAAACTCTGACCCGATTCCCCAAGTGCTTTGATCTTCGACCCCGTTCTTTCCAGCACCTCCGACACCATGTTCCAAGTTAGTACCAGCCAAATTTGACAAGTTATGGTGGTGGGCGGTAGACCCTGTCGCCCGGTCATCATCCTGTCGCCCAGCCATCTGCCGCCCTACATGTGGAACCTGTCGCCTGAGCCCTGCCGCGGGTTCTAACCCTACTGCTTCTCCATCCTCTCGCTGGGTTACTGCGACAGGCCTCCCACTGCCCTGTCGCTTGACCCCTGTCGCAGGTTCTAGGCCAAGTGCTTCCTCAGTCTCTCGCTGGGTGCATGCGACAGGCCTCCCGCTCCCCTGTCCTGCCGCCCCCTGATGAATGTCGTGCTATTCCATAGGGGGAACCTCTCGCTGACGAGAGGGGTCCGCCGTTGTCGTGTCCTCCTGTCGCCCAAACATCTGCGACGGGACACCTCTATTTGTTCCTCCTACTAAGTTCTGCACGGCAGGCGGCAGATCTAATGTCGGGAGAACTCCTTGGAACAGATCCACCATGGCTCGCAGCGCTTGGGTAGTTTCTTCGCTCTGTCGCCTTAGAGCTTCGAATTCCGCCGCCGACACAGTAATTCTTTCTTCCTCCCTGTTCACCTGGTTTGTCTGGCGAATCTGTTATTCAGGGGAGCTTACAGAGTTTTCCTCACTTCCAGTCCTTACGTTTGTAGATCTTGTTCTCACCATCTTAGAAAATCTTGGCTTTTTATACGTTTCCCACAGACGGCGCCAATTGTTGTTGCATAAAACAACAATAAAAGTATGCTGACGTCGATATTCGTACTTAGTCTCCACGTGTCTCCAAAAAGCTTCTGTAAAACAAGAAAAGTCATAGAGATGCAGGGGTGGTTCCCTGCGTAGACACTCCGATGCTTAAGTCAGCAAAAAGGTCTTCAATATTGGGAAGCGTAAAAGTCAGTGGTGAAAAAATTAGAGAATAAAGTTGTACTTGGGGGCCTATTTATAGGCCAACATCCTAGGTTAATTGTTTTAAGGATAAGTCTATCATCTTGCTAAGAATTTGTGTCTCAATATAACACAAATTCCTAGAAAATCGGAAGCACTCGGAGCCTGTCTCCGGCGAGAGACTCACACCACGTGGTACACAGTGGCGTCAGGGTTCTGTCGCTCGCGAGAGCCGAGGTCAGGCGCCACGTGTCGCCATATGACTATAGGAGACGGGCTGTGGATCTGTCGCCAGGTGATAGGTATATGAGCGCCATGTGTCGCCTTATGATTGTAGGCGATAGACTGCGGGCCTGTCGCAGGGTGACAGGTATGATCAAACACCTCTACCTCTTTCGCCGAATGCCACGTGGGACATAGAGCCTGTCGCCCAGCGACAGGTGTGACGCGCTTTGCCTCTGTCGCCGATGGACACGTGGACCCGTGAGTTTTTGCCATGTGGTAATCTCTGACGCTATTGGGCCTGGCTAGACTTTGTCATATCAATTAGTTATATAGTTAAGTGGTATATTAAGCTTTCAATTCATCTAGGAGGACAAATTTCTTGTAGGCAGATTTCTTGTAATATATATAGATACAAAATAATTGGAGGTCGGTCCAACACTTGTACATTGAAAGTGAAAGAAAATGGGGTAATCTATGAATTAAAACTATCTTCAGTGATGTAATTATTTGCTAATTTTCAGTCTATCCGACAAAAGCATATTAACAACCTTAGGTATAATTTGTTGTAGTTTGAGGAGAGAGATAAGTTGGTGAAGACTAATACTGTCTCCTTGTCCCTAATAATAGTACCAAAGTGATTGTATTAGTCATTTAGTCTCATTCAACATGTGTACATGTCGGCACTTAGCACACTTATCAAATAAGTTTAATGCTTAAAAAAAATAAGTTTAATGCTTCCATAAAGTTCAATAATTAAATAAATTAAAAAAAACTCCAATATGGAAAAATTGCAAACCCTAGCTATAATTTATTAACCCTCTTTCCCTTCAAATCAATTTCGAACCATTGTTCTTAATAAAAAAACTTTGGGCTATTTCAACACACAAGTCAACGTATTCTTGTTAAATTTACGTGATCAACAACATATTAACCAAGTGGTTAAATAAGAATTATTGCATACTGTGTTTGGGTAGGAATCCAAACAACATCAACCCCATCCTTCAATTATAATAAAGAAAAAATCGCGTTTAATTAAAAAATAAATTCAATAATTAATTAGAGGTCAAATGTGTAATGATAGGAAGGGATGAAAAATTACAAAACAAAATAGAAAAAAATAAAAAGCACAAGGTTTATGTTATATGGGCCCATTGGGCAAATCCATGTCCATCTCCCAACATGGTGGGCCTACGGCCCATCCCATGATAAAAATAATTAGTATTATAATTACTGTGACCTATTATGCATGGCAAGCATGACAAAATCTTTAAACAGTTTCGTCGGCATCGAACATTTCCAGAACTTTGCAATTAGGGCCCTAAAGACAGGCATTTGACTTCCTATCCAACCAAAACAAACCAGAAGGGCCTTTTGATTTAACCTCCACCTGTTAATTTCGAGCTCCAAGTTGTGGGCCAGTACTCTGGCCCAACAATATCGTGCTATTAGATTTCGTGATGGTCTTTGTCGACCAACTACATGCTGCTACGTTTGCTTTACTTAGATGATTAGCCGTCACATCACAACAATCACATCGTCATCAGCTTTTTGATGACGTTGATGTGTCTTGTTCTCAATGGGTGGCCGTACCGTATTGGACCCCAACCGGTTTATTCTTTTTATATTATTTAATTCTTTTATTATTTCCCATCTCATTTAAAGTATATTTTTTAGATTTCAAAGATGAATTAACATGACGATATAATTTTTTTAATTAATTTATTTTATTTTTTAAATATTTTCAAAAGATATTTTATTTTATTAAATTTACTTGTGAAATTTAAAAATTTCATTATTTTTATATAGGATAATAATTTTTATAAACTATGAAAAAGAATGATGTTAGAATTTGAATTTTAAAATCTATTACACCCTTTCTTAATAATGTTTCCATGAACTTTTTTTATTTCTTCATTTATCACGTACAGTGTACGGCTAAACAAGTTTAAACATTCAATTGTTGTTGTATTGAATAATAATATTTATATTTTTATAAAAAAAATAATTTGAAATAAGAGAAAGGATGGAAATTGAATTTTAAAATCTATTACATGCTCTCTCCATGCATAAATCATTTTTATTTCTTTATTTATCATGTATAGAATATACTACTAAATAGTATTTATAAAAATAATAATGATGATGATTAATCTCTTAACTTGAAATTAAATTTTATCTCTCATTGAGCTAGTTACATTTCATGAAATAATTTCAAAAAAATAATTATCATACGAATAAGAACTAAATTATTACAGCAAATTTGAGCTTTATCAACAAATAGTTTTAAATGTAATTTTTTTTCGTGATGTATAAACTGAAAATATTGCATATAAAGTCAAGTTTTTTTTTGTGCATTTAATGAATTTTATGTATCTTTATCTCTAAATAAAATTGATTTTAAAATGTTTACATAATTAAAATTCGTTTTTTAAATATTAACAGTTACTTTCAACAATTGCGAACGATAGAGAGATTCGTAATATAAAAGTAGACAGACCAGAAGTACAACCTAGAGTTCGTGCAAAGCCTTTTAACAACAAGCTTTAATGTGCAACCTAAAAAAAAAAGCTTTAATGCAAGGAAAAGAACAGAAACGAAACCAAAAACTAGTAAGCTTTGCACAGAGGTCAATCTCAAACAAGAAAGACAATTCCACGTTCCAACCCATTAGTCAAACAATTTTTTGAGCTGTCAAGCTGTTTTAGCACTAGTTTAAACTTTCACGGAAGGGTTAAACAGCTAACCATCCACAAATATATTTTTCATTTGATTATCAGTTTATCACTGCTTCTGTCATTATCAGTCATCGGCCATTACATCTGCAATAGGAAATCCTGAAGTTATGGAGAAATTTATCGACAGATCACTCGTTCACTTGGTTTGGGTGGGTTTGCCTCACCGGTTGACATCGGTGAGCACCGTTTCTACTGGTTTTTTAACAAAAGACAAAAAATTTTTGACACCTAAATTGTTTTTTTACTTTTAATACAAATTTTTTTATTATTTTATTAAAAAATTATATCACGGTAATTAATTTTTTATTTTTTAATCTCACGAGAATGAATAGCATCGCACATTTAAATTAACCGATAGAGAGGGAGAAATCATGCCAGAAAACATTTCCCTGACCCCAGCAGACCGCCCAAAAGTTTCAAAGATAAGAACTGATGTACCCCTTTGTCGGAAAAACTTTCTATTTTCCCATTTTTTCTCATCCAGGCAAATACAAGATGGACTTCAAATGAAATTGTCAGAGCAGAGGGAAAAAAAACCAGAAAGTGAAAGCTAAGGAAGACAGAAACTTGGTCAATTTGTGTACAAGAATTAACCCTCTAGCTAGGCGCCCAGGCCTAGGCGTAGGCGTCAACTCTGAGCGAAAATCTTGAATAACGCATACAGAGCACAAGGGAGATGTTGTCTTTCTTTCACTTCTTTCACCCAAAACTGAGATAATAACAATAATGCAATGATAAAGAACTGTCAGCAAGTTTTACGCCCCAGCACCAGCAGATAGCCAATTATCCTGTCGTCGGATTGCACGGCAGACAGGGAGAAATAGACCCATGTGGGTGCCAGTGAACGACCCTAGTGTCTCTCTGGACCTTGGTTCAATGGAAGACTCAAGAGTCGAGAGAGTACAGGAATTAGTCACGGCTGCTACAGTTGTTTCGTTTTCGGACCACCCGCTTTCTAGACCTATCAATGTCATTGCTCAGAATTAAACTTGTCTGCTTTCTTGTCATTAATTCCAAAAAACTTGTGGAGATAAATGTTCATGGGGCGTGGGTTGGCCTCCTCATGTATGGTACCAGTAGTGTACCCGTTAAGGGAATTTATAACAGTGTTTCTGCTTTCCAAAAGAGCTGGCTGAGCCACATGTTTTTGACAACTCAAAGAATCTGAGAGATGTGTTGAGATATCAACAAAAGATGGGCAGAAATCAAGGAGAATTGAATTTGTTTGTCTTCGGATGGTTTTTACTTGGCCATCTTTTCTTTTGTTTTTCCCTTCTATTACTTACAGGACCTGGACCTGGATTTTACCGCTATTATTTTAACTTACAGCGTTGCCTCCGTTGTTGGACTCGTACGCTGAGGCCTTATGCATCATTCTCTAATCTCCAATGGGCTTTTTTTAGTCCAACTTATGTAACCAGAAAACCTAGATTCATCGTGAGCCTTGGCTCATGAATGTGGTTTAGTCGAGTGAACGTTTAAAGATGAACGGAAGATCCAAGTCCAACTTAAATAACTAGACTAGAAAACCTAGACTCGTGATTTGGGTGAGCCCGATCTCATGAATGTGGTCTACCTGGTGAATCTTTAATAGGAGTAAGTCCTTGTTCAGCTTAAAATACTATGTCAGAGAGCCCATATCTTCATGCCGTGTGAGCCCAAAGTCATAAACGCTTGTAAATTGTAATCCTATAGTACAGAAATTGTTAACCCGTCTAACTATTCTAGGTTTGAAGATTTTGACTCACATCTCAAATCAAAGACTCGAACTGTTAGGCCAAGTTGAAATGCTAACCCAAACTAAGCGAGTAAATCTGAGGTGTCGAAAGAAGCCCAACTATTCAAACAGAGCCTAACTCTCTCACAATTGACAAATCACTGTATAACTCTTAGTGCACGGTAATGCTTGTCACCTGCACTTATCAGTCGTCAAGTTAAGGAAATAGAACCCTGTGGACGGTGCATGTTCCCTTTGTCCTTTAGTGACAGTGCACGTGATCCTACGCTAGCTAAAAAAATGAGCCAGAGAAGAGAAGAGAAGAGGTGTGTATTCAACCCTCCAACAAAAAATAGCAACTCTCTTGCTCAGCTCACTCGAGCTAATAAGCACCTTAATTTGATTCTCAATTGAAACTCCATTGTCGATTCTATTAAAAACACCTTCACCTGTGAATTAATACTGTGTCGGAGCACAAGATACCTGCTCTGGCCATAAATTCTTCTTCTTCCTCCTTGGTGCAGGAACTTGAGAATCCCATTGGAACTGGTATGGTTTGTTTTCTTCATCACTGCTCACCCCTCTTTTGATGAAGACACTCACTAACTCAATAAGTTTAAATTATTCTGTTTTTATTTTTAAGATGTGAGAGTTTTGTACTTAAAGTTTTTTTTTTTAATTGAGAAAAGTTGATCAAACTAATATACTTTAACCAATACGGGTATAAATAAAAATAATACTTCAAAAAATTCCTTAAAAATTACGATTAACAACCACTTTGAACATGCAATTATTGAAAAATTTACCACAAGAACTATATAAGTCAGTGGATCGCTTCGAGAGTTCGTTCGTTCTTTTTTTTTATTCTTTCTTTCCTTTTAAATTACTACATAGAGTTTGAGCAACGTTGTCTAATTATTTAAATACATACACACAAACAAGGCAAAACATAGGATGAAAATTCAATAGCTCCATGGTCATTCTCCGACAGCCTTACATGTCATTACAATACAAAGATAATTGTCTTTGGAATCTTTGTTGATAATCATCGCCATCCACATATAGAATACAAAAGTTTAAGCTTCAGCATCTAGCTAGCACCATGAAACACGACAACATATAAGAAGTTGCAGCGCATATACATATTTTTTTTGTATAATTTGGGGTTTCGGTACGAGACAAATGAATACAAGTTTACGAAGCTTGCTTTTATAATTTTTATATGTTGTCCATTGCACACAGGCCAAACTATTTTGAAATTGTTTTGCTTAAACCTTCGTCACCGTTAGTCAGATTTCTTGTTTAAATAGATAGCTTATGTTGATTCGTAAATATTTGTATTTAAGATTCGTAAGAAAGTAACTTCGGAAATGGACATTTTCTTATTTAAGTAAAACTAGACTGGCAAGCACGATCATCGTTCTCATGCATTTGTTTTCTTGTATTTAATCGAATATTTATAAGATTTTCCACGGATTTCTCCGTATTCAATGCTGAAAGGGAAAAAAAGAGGTAAAATCCATAGTATTATTGGTTAATTAATTGAATTTTAACTTTTTCAACCACTACACCCACTTTGCTTATGATTGAGGTTGAATCTTAATTTACTTGTTTTCTTTGCCAACGAGTTCTTGTTATTATATGGCATGTCTTGTCGAACCTTCTACACGGAATATGCCACGCTGACTTGGAACTTCTACCCAAAGACGCAAGGTTTAAGAACGAAAATTGAATAAATTTAATATAAAATGGAATCAAGTCTATGAATGACGATGAATTTTAAATCTCCAAACTTGAAAG
Organism: Heritiera littoralis; assembly: GCA_031772115.1. Taxonomy (NCBI): domain Eukaryota; kingdom Viridiplantae; phylum Streptophyta; class Magnoliopsida; order Malvales; family Malvaceae; genus Heritiera; species Heritiera littoralis. Next base: position 2,939,009 of record JAPDPK010000003.1, read on the forward strand.
ATATAGATTAATAAAATAGAACGTATATATTATAAGTTGCAATTTTTATCAAAACTTTAAAGTTTACTTCTGTTAGTAAGTTTTTCTTAAAATGAACTGGTGATGAATCGACTGTCTACAGCTACTGGTCAGGGATTCCAAGAATTAACCTTTGGCTTCATAAATTTTAGTTAAGGATCGATCAAGATGGTGGTAGATTAATTATGTTTCAAGCCATCACTATCGCAAGTCAACTAGTTTGTAAATGCTTATAAGAAAACAAACGAAGTGAAACTGACAGGATTGTAACCAAAAAAAAAGAAACTGACAGGATGCTATAGGGCATCAATCTTGTGTTCTTCTAAGAGCATCTGTTCATTCGAAAATTTTTGGAACAGTATCACTTGTTTCAATTTGTTTTGTCTGAGAATTGGATTCTCCCCCCACTTTAGATAAAATCAAATGAGCATGATTAATGATGAAAAATCTACGTCTTAATTAACTCGAATGAAGAATAAAGCACGTATGGATTGAAATGTTGATTTATCATGGATTAAAATTCTTACATAAAACGACAAATACAATGCATAAAAATCTCTTCTGTCGTGTATCGAAATGAATCATAATTAAATTGTAAGAAATTGTAAAATTAGTGTGACACTTAAAATGTGAAATCAGCATCCACAAGGCAGTCCTAATTGCAATTATGGAAATTGGACCATCCTCCACTAATTGCACGTAAATTTTAACCCCTAATTAAATTAAGGGATGGTGTTGCTTAGGTTGTGGGGAAACCCTAATTTTGTCTGCCACAAAAAATGTAATAATTATATGACACTTCAACTGATGTTTGTAGGAATCAAGAGCGGCATGAAGAGACATTAGCAATTACGAGGGTCTTGATTTCTTAGTGCAGTTGAAGCAGCAATCCTCCGAAACCAAACAAGACAGTAAAACATGAATGAAAGAGAGAGAGTGAGTCGAGACAAACTTAAGGCAAGTGGGTTCTTGACAAGCTTTGAAAAAATCAATTTACCCCATTAATTAAAGTTGGGTTTTCCATCATTTCACATATATGCATCATGCATGAATGCTTCGTATTCTTTGGAGAACTATTTTTGCTTGCCGACAATTACCATTTATGTTTCGTACTATTCTTTGGGAAATACTTTTGGTTGGGGACGATTACATTTATGCTTCGTATTCTTCTTTGGGGAAAGATTTTTGCTTGCCGACGATTACCATTTATCTCTTAATTTGATAGAATTGCCGAGTGAAGTATGATATATGCACGCCGTCACATTTCTAAGCTTGAATCATTGAAACTAATTGAGGATATATTATGAAACTTCAATCTTCTTTATAGTAACATTCACATGATTTACAATGTATATGTAAATGGCAAGGACTTAATGCAATTCCTTCGAAGCTTCCTTTTTATTTTACTCATTTTTCTTTTAGAAAATACACTGGAGGTATTGGAAAATTTGGGAAAAAGAAATTTACATGTATTAGAGATCAAACTCCAATTTTAAAAGAGATGGGTAAATTATTTAGACTAAGTTTAAAATTTCAGTTTCTCTTTTATATTTGAATATAAATTATATAAGAGAATAAATTATATTATGATGATCCTAAAAAATGGGTGTTTTAGATACCAACAAAATAATGATATCTTATATTCTTTTAAGACATGTAACAATTATTTTACCCTCATACTACTAGATCAACTTAATTAAATTAATTTGCTTAAAAGTCAACTCTTATTATATCAATTTACTTACCTATTTAACTCATATTAATGAAGAAAAATTAAAAATTCACATAATTAACAAAAAGCTATTAACATCTAAAAAAATTAATTTAGAAAGTAACAAACAAATAGTCTAAATTCGATTAGGAATGCTTACACCTACTAGAATAGATATAATTAAGTAATTGACAAGTACAAGACTACAAGATTCTGCCTTGTAGAGCTTTAATTTGCTTAGAATTCATATTTTACTCATGGTTCTTGTGCTTTTTGGAGTTCTAGAGAAACACCTTGTAATAAATGGAGCCATATAATGAATACAAATATATCAATTATCGAACTATATAAATTTTTATGTGTTTCTATCTACTTAATTTACCTTTTGATTTGCCTATATAATGAATACAAATATATAAAACTTTGATATATATTCCATTAATTTATACAGTAAGCTGACTAGGTTGAGCATTAATCAAACTATTTTTTTTTTGTTTCTACGAAAATCAGAAGACTCCATAGTGTAATTAAATTGATTGAGATCTTTAATTAGTGATAATTTTAAACCCATACGATGCATGAAAATACATTAATCAAATAATAAAGTCATTAATAATATATAAATTTTGGAAGTTTCATAATATAAATAACTATATTTATGAAAAAAACAACATATGTAAAGTTAATATTTTTATTTGAAATTTGTATATTATAATATAGTAATATAAAAAAAATCATATATTGGATATAATTATGTAAATTTTATAAAAGCTAAATCAAACTCGTATTGTAATTTGTTGAATGAAAAAAGTATATAAAAAATTCAACATATTTTTGATTCAAAGAGAATGAATTTTTTTCCATCTTAAAATCAATCTCGTATACAAATTTTTTGAATAAAGATTATTTAATAAATTCTTGTTGAGCTGGAGTGGTAGTAAATGATTTTTGAGTATTTATTATTATCTTTGAATGATGTATCATTTTTCTTAATGATCTAATAGATTTCACAGATGAAATAAAAAATAAAATACTAATCTGTAATTTAATTTTCAGTTATAACTTATGTTATATGAAAATATAACAAAGACCATCATATTATATAAATGTATACATATTTGTTCCAATAATTTTCGACATTTAAGTTTATGATCAAAATGATACACTTTGGACACGGTAAATTCTATAATCTCTATTTTTCTAAATCATGTTCATAGACATATCATTAAATTAAATTGAATATTAGACGATATTAAAATAAAGATTATTATCCTAGCCACCGCTAGTGGAGTTTTTTAACTCCACAAACGGGATTAAGAGAATGACATATGTCATTTAAAAATATTAAGAAAATAAAAAATAAATAAAATGAGACACATGTCATTGTCCTAACCTTGTTTGTGGAGTTAAAAAATTCTACCGACAATGAATAGAATAATCCTTAAAATAATTTTTAACTAATCAATACTTTAAGAGAAATTTCTTATATATTGTTAACATCTTTATTAATTAAATTCTTAGCTTCTTGAAAAGTACAAACATCGCTTTTTTGGAACCACCAAATGCTTTAACATTCAACTTGTACCTATAAGATATACAAAATGCTACAATTAAGTTATATGTATTAAAATTATAAAATGCATTTATCATCATCATTGAATAATTTCTATTTAATATTTTAAATAAAGTAAATATAATTATTATTTATCTTAGAGTTGGATTAAGGACATCAACATTACCGGAGGAACAATGAAATTTTTCATCAATTTCAAATAGTTTTTGTTACACCCAAATGATATATAATACCAACCAAAAGTTGTATCCATTTAATTTTATAATAGTTACTCTATTGGTGAAAGATTTTCCATATATATATATATATATATATATATATATATATATATATATATATATAACACAAATACAAAAATAGTTAATAACAAGATACATGCTAATAAAATATATTTTAAAGTTATGTTGCTATATATATTATCATTGAAAAAATATATTAATCTAATACCTTAAATAGTATCTTTGTAACCAATTCTTTAATCTCAAATAGAAGTGTCCTGCCAACAACCTCTTAGCCTAGTGACTAAGGATGAGTTGTGGAATATTGTAAGTCTTGAGTTCGAATCCAAGCATCCTCATCCCCAGTTATTTAATATTTCCCTTGTAACCAAAAAGAAAATAAAAGTGTCATATTTATAAACATTGCAATCTCATTTGATACTAATATTTCATGTGATGTGCAATGAAATTCGACACCAAAATCTTGTTTACATAATCTAAATACAAAAAGTAAAATTTTCAATTTTTGACTCTTAAAATCCATAAGTACTAAGCGTTGATTAAAAAAAAATGAATGATTACATTCAATTTATATAATAAAAATAGAGAAAATTAAAAATTTTAATATAGATAGAGATAGATGTTACCTTTTAGACAATTAAAAAAAATTAGTTGATAAAAGTTGTATATATATTTTATATTTTATAATATTAATGTGAAAAAAGGAATGATTACATATTACGTATTAATTAAAAATATTAAAAATATTTAAAAATTTTAAAAAATGTTGTTATTGTTTAAAAAAATCATAAAAAATTAATAATAATCATTAAGCGTAACATATTGTTATACAATTGCACGTTATATATTACATTTTTCATACTGATTTTAACATATATATAAATTTTATTTTTTATAAAATAAAAAAAATAATTGATAAAAAAAATATAGATATAGATATTATATTTTGTAATCTTAATATATGGAGAGATAAATAATATGTTATTTTTATTTAATTTTAATCTATATATAAATGTTTATAATTTAAAAATTGAAATAGATAATTTATTTAAAAATATAATTGATTTATTATGTATTTTTAATATATATATATATATAGTGAGAGATTTTTATCTTTTTGAAATTTTAAAAATAATAATTATTATTTTAGTAAAATAAACGCCACATGTCAAATTTATAAACAATTCACATAAAAATTTTACTTTGAGTTAATTATTTTGACTTTTATATATATATATATATATATATATAAATAAGATAATGAAGCATGCATGGACCCAAGCACAAGCACTTTTTCTTTCCACAGCGGCAATAAGTATGATTAAAATTTGATGTTGAGGTGACAAAATGTAGTAAAAGGAAGAGTATTGCTTGCCATTCAGAGGCGGATTGTCAGAATTTCAAAGTGTGTTTTTCATATTGATGATGAGTCATGAGACTAGGTGGCAAACACCTGGACCCAGGATCACACTTGTCAGTAACCTTACACGTACTCTAATTATTGTAAAGTAAGCTACTTGAGGTTCCCACTTTCCGAAAGGAGTATGGACTATAAATTTAATGAAAACACAGAATCATGGGGAAAATCATTGTTGCCTTGGAATTTAGGAGGCTTTTCTTCAATTTTCCACTTTGGACGGTTAGATAATCCACCATTGTCTTTTATTATCTTTCTTTTTTTTTTTCATTGCAATGTAGATAGATAGTTTAAAAAAGAAAAACACAAATATTAAGATTCGAATTTCAATGTCTTTTTTTTAATTTCTCCTGACCTAAGGTGTTGGAGTCCTAGTTTTCAATTGTCTTTTTGTCTTTTATAATAGTTGTTATTTCTTTTTTGGACAAATAAAGTTTAAAAGTAAAAGAAGTTACTTCATCTCTTAAATCATGATATATGATCAATTTGTTATTAAAATTTATAAATTTATTAAATTTTCACATGTGAATTTTTTAAAATTTACATATCGCCTTCTAATTAAGGCCGTTTTTATCTTGTAAACAAGAGGGAGGCAGAGGTAGGGTTGGCGACCAAAGGCGCAATATGATCAAATTTGAGACCCGCTTGAAGAATTGTTAGGCCATAGCTATCTTTGACCTATCTTTAAGTTACTAGGAACCATGAACTTGTTAGGCTCGGAGGAGTAGACCTCATTGGCTAATGGCTGCGGGCAAGCACCTCGAAATTTGAAAGACGACCATCGATGTTGACAATGCTAGCTTTTGATTATTGCACAATCCACTTGATGGCCGTAAAGATTATTATTATTTACTTTGCTCAAAAACGTTGACTCAATAGAGTATGAAATCAACATATATGAACCAAGGTACTAGTTTATTCATATGCAAAAGTTTAAAAATTTCTGAAACTTTTACTCTATACATTTTAAAAGAATTCCCCTATTCTTTTCTTTGCAATTTGATAAAAATAATTCAACTTAGTTTAATTGGACAGTATCATTTGATAATTTAAGTATATATTTAGTATTCATAACATGTTAGATTGTGTTCGTTGATAGATTAAATACAAAATGTTAATTTTAAGTTTTTGCATAATTCATATTTATTTTTTAACAAATTTTAATCTCTATCACTGTCATGGTTTAGTCTAGTATTTATAACTCTAATTAACTTGCAATTTTTTATGGTTTAAATTTGGATATAAAATTACCTTAAACCAATGCTAACCCTCCACATTTTCCATGTATTCTGGTGATCAAACCACACGTATATAATCGTATATAAGGTTCTTGCATAAATGATAAAACAATTTTTATATATATATATATATATATATATATATATATTTATAGCACCTGGTATCTGAAGATTTCAAAATCTTCAGATCCATGATGAGGCGGGTTCCGGTACTAAAAGCATCAAACTTTGGCAACATTAGCATCACCAAACTATTCTTGCCGGGCCATCAACACCCCAAGGGACAAAGAAAAAGACAATATTCGAGTGACGAACTCCTTATTTTAGAAGAAAAATGAACCCCCATGTGCTGCAGTAATAGCTAGCTACTCACTTGATCATCACTACAGTCTACAATTGCTGCCTAGTTCCAGCTTAAACATACACTCCTAATTAATTATACAGCTATTATACACATGCAATTTTTTAAACGGTATCATCCCAATCTTACATTGGAATATTGTGAGAATTTATTGTTGTAACATCCCAAATCCACAAAATACATAATATTCATTTATTAATTACACTCACTTACCGGTTGGGCTGTCTGTGATGCTTATCAACTCCCTTACTTTTATAAGAATTATTAAATTATTACCTTAAGAGGTATATACATTCCCTTTAATTTAGAGTAGTACTGTACCATTTTACTAAATATACAAAAGAATACGACATACCTTCGATATCAGATCTCTGTAAGGTAATTCTCTTAACCCGAACCCAATAATCTGTGGAGTGGAAAATAGGGAGTGAGCGATAACGTACTCAATAAGGAAGGTGTATGATGCTATATAAAATAACAGCTATCTTCCCCAAAAATGAGTTTATTATCTTAAACATCAACCCATAAAAAAAAACAATAAGTTGAGACTAGGCAATAAATAAATCATGCTCTGTTCCTTCAGGAACATAAGTCGTCCGCTTTTGGGGTGCACCCGTAGGCCACCGCCCCTCACGGCTATCTCAGCTAGATCTATGGCCATAATCTATAGATGGTCCTCGGGTCCACTTGCCAAGTGACCTCGAGTCCGCTGATGACTTGGCGGGTCTATCAGCCTTGTGACGCCCTGAGGTGCACTCGTTGGTCCATTGGCCTGAGCCACCGCCCCAGGTGGGTCACGCAATTACATGAATGATAAAGCATGAACTCAGGGCCTAAAGTCTCAAAAATCATTTTTATAACTCATGTTATCATTTCCACAAAATGATTTGATTTCCAAAAGGTTTTATTGAATAGTAAAATAGCCCGTAATCTCAACATTTTCCTTGTGAGAAAGGCTCAGGTTAAACTGGCTCGCCCATGGCTAGTTCGCCCATGGTCAGCTCGCCAATAGTCAGCTCGCCAATTGGTCAACTCACCCAAAAATGTTTCATATTTCTATTTTCAAAAATATTAAAAATAATTCATTTTTCGTTGTGAAAATACTCATAAATCAGTTCGCCAAGTAAGGTGAATGAATGCTCGCCCGCCATTCCTTAGCGACTAAAACAAGTTAACCTGGCTCGCCCTCAAGACTCGCCCTTATATGGCATTGCCATAGTCAGCTCGCCCAGGGAGGTACTCCATGTTCAACTCGACAAGGCGGCGAACTATTATTCGCCCGCCACCTAGCTTTTCAAAATCAAAAGTAGTTTGGCTCATCCACAACGGCTCGCCCGCCTTTTATTTAAAACAGGGTCACTCGCCCAAAAATCATAAAAATTTGGTTCGCCCGCCTAACAGTTCGCCCAAAAATAACATAAAAAGGCTTGCCCATATTGGTTCGCCAAGATTTATTTAAAAACAGGTCACTCGCCCGCCAAAACATCACAAGAGGGGTTCTTCGCCCAAAAAATAACAAAAAGATTAGTTCGCCCGCCCTTACTAGTTCGCCTCAACAAACAGTATTGGGTCGGCTTTTAGTTCGCCCACAACAAAGCAATTTATCAAAATAATATGCATGTCATAAACCAAAACCATTTCTCAGTAATTTCATAAATTTAACTCCACAGGACATGCATTCTTTTTACACACAACTCCCTTACCTCGTCTGATGAAGCCTTGCTTCTCGTTCGGCTTTCTCAATTCCCGTCTACACAAATTTATTAAAACTATTAATATTTCTTTTTCGAATATTTTCTAAAACTATTAATATTTTCCTAATATTTGTGACACTTTGGTGAGACTCAGTTCGCCCTTCGTCCACATAGCTCGCCATCCGTTAGTGGGCTTACACGTGGAAGATTGCCCAATCCTACTCGCCATCCATATTTGGCCAATTCGTGGGAGCTCGCCCAACATGGGAGCTCGCCCGACCATTCGACTCGCCATGCCTCTGCATTTGAGTTCGCCCGACACTACTGTTTTGTTCATTGGCGGCTCGCCTATGTTTTAAACTTGCATGTGGCGACTTCGCCCACTTCCACATTCCAGATTTTAGCCCGCCCATGCCAACTGAGCTCGCCCATTATCCTTATTTCCAGTATTCTCATTGTTTATTCTCTATTCAGACTACACCTTGTTCTAGTCTCTTATATATTCTTGCAAGATTTAACTAAAACTAAGCTATCTATGTTCATTACGTTATAAACATAGAAATATACCATCAATTTATCAAGATAACCATAGTAATATGGAAGCTCACCTCAACTGAATTACACTTCTTGGAGCAGAGTGCTTTTCTACCTCACTTAGCTTTATTTTGCTTGTTCCTTAGCTCTTCAACATTGGAGGAAAGGTTTGGCTAACTAAAAATGGAGTTTTCATGGCTTATATATGAGAGAAACGGGAGGACTGCATGTGAGCTTGCAGTGAAAATAGACTGGCGAGGAGTTTTCTGGAGAAGATGAAGTTGCTACGTTGGTTCTTCTTCTCACATATTCCTCCTTATATAGCCAAGTTGATCTTGTTAGAACCAACCACTTGTTTCCTTATCCTGTTTTCTTCATCATTTCATGCATTAAAAACCAAAGAAACTGCAGCAAAAAGAACGGTGTGAAGTCCTTACCGAAATCCCGTTTTTGACTAACTTTTCTTTGTCATTTATTGTCTAGCTCAATTTGTCAGAAAAAGAAAAGTGGCGAGAAGTCCACTATTAGCCCATTTCCTTGACTTTTCTCCTTTTCTTCTCTTCTCCACGCCAATTCACCTCAAGCCAACGTTTATTGGCTATCTTCCCATTCTTTTCTTTGTTTTGTCCTCTAGCCATTAATTCCCTTCTTATTTTTCCATTTCGTTTTCAATTCTTCACATTGACTCAAACTTCATTTAATGCTTTCGTACCTTATATATACTATCTTGACTTTTTATCAAAATTAAGTCCCATATATTCCTTGTTACAATTGATATTTGTTTTTCTTTCTTTTATCAACCATACTATACATCATGACTTAAAATGCAAAGTGAAAATTCACATTCAATGATTCTTTAATTTTACTAAAAGAATTAATTTCCACTATCAATCATGTACAAATATGGTATATAGTATAATAAAATTCGGGTCTTACAATTGTAATATATATAGAGAGAGAATTGAACTCATACTTATTATGTGTCTTTTTGTAAGATAAAACTGTGAAACCTTTAGATCAATTGTAACGTTTTTTGATAATTTGTGATAGTATATATATGTGCAAAGAATTGAACTCATACATTTTGTAAGATAAAATTAAGAAACTTTTAAATTAAAACAATCAATACCCTAAATTAAGTCCGAATCTTCAAGTAAACTTCACATGTAATTAACGTTACTTTTTTTATCGATATGTGTTTTATCATCTCAATCTTATATTGAGATATTGGAGGATCTGTTAGAACATACATATAGAGAATTAAACTCATACTTATAATATATCTTTTTTATAAAATAAAATCGTGAAATCTTCGAATTAAAACAATGTATACCTTAAGTTGAGTGGTGGTCTTCATGTAAACCTAACAAGTAATTAACACTATTTTTTTATAAATCGATCCTGTGTCTTATAGTGCAAAGGAATTCCACCAACGAAGATTCCAGTTGTGTCCACCTTGCTAGGTTTCTTACTTTTCTCGCCCAAGGCCGTCCTATAAATACCAAATGGTATGCAAGCCCTTACTTAAACTATCTTATTACCTCCTTTGTCGTTTCTATTTCTATCCAGCTGCCTATAATATCTGGTCCTGCTCTTTTGCTCTCTCGCATGGATTCCCTGTCCTTTTCAGGTATCTGCAGCTACAGACACCACGTTGCGCCCGCAACTGCGTTGGATTTCGATCAATCCAATCACGGAAGAGATGGGGTTTTCTTGGGGAAGAAATCTAGCTTTGCTAGAAAGCAGGACAGACAAGGCTTGACAATCACCCGTGTTGCCAGTCCATGGCGGCCGGTGATTGCTCCTTCGCCGGAGAAAGAAATCGCCCCTCTCCCGAACCACGTTGCATGGACGAGTGTCAGACAAGAACGATGGGAAGGCGAGCTGGCTGTCCAAGGGGAAATTCCTTTATGGCTGGTACGTATGAAAAAACTATAACACAATTAACCAAACAAAGAAAATCACTGTTCCGATCAAGAACACATGTCCTTCACTTCCTTTTTACTTTCCACAGTCACTTTAGCACTCTTTCCTTTCTTTTATTGATTGGTTCACAAAGGAAAATAACAAGGGTCGGAAGCTATATTCTTCTGCGTGTGTAAGGGTTAGGTGATGCTGAAGTACTTGTATTCTTTCATTAATTAATTATAAATATTCCGCTTTAGTATATATTATATATATGTTTGTTGATTAATTTATAATTACATTAATCCAAAGAACTCCATTCACATTTATAATTAATAAATCCATAAGCACATCTAAATAAAAGAAATATTCTTCAACAACTGATCTCATCAAGCATAATCATAATGTTCTTTGTGTCGCCTGTAACTATAGCTTACATGTCATGGAATCTTTGACGTACGACGAGAATATACTTGATATAACAAATGTTTTTGGTTGATCAAATGTTAAAATAATATTTGTTTATATGCTAGAGATTTGTAAACATAAAAACCAATATCCAAGTGTATCTTTTTTTCATGATGTTTATTAATTAATTGATTAGAATTTCGAATTTTGGTGCAAATGATTCGCTTAATTCTTTAAAATTAGATTATTTAAGGTACAAGAATTTGAGTTTGCAACAACTTTTTTTCTAATTTTAATAAAAGACAAATTCAATGAATAAAAATCTTACGTTGTGAAATCTAAGAATTACGTAAGAAATTAATGGATGGATTAATTTACAACATTGCAGAAAGGGACGTACCTGAGAAACGGCCCAGGACTGTGGCACATAGAGGATTACAACTTCCGACACCTGTTTGACGGCTACGCCACGCTAGTCAAGCTCCACTTTGAGAACGGTCGGTTGATCGCCGGTCACCGACAAATAGAATCGGAAGCTTATAAGGCTGCAAGGAAAAATAAGAAGATTTGCTTCCGAGAATTCTCAGAAGTTCCTAAACATGAAAACTTCATGGCCTATGTTGGGGACCTCGCAAAGCTCTTCTCTGGCGCTTCTTTAACAGATAACGCCAACACCGGCGTTGTCAAGCTTGGAGATGGCCGTGTTGTTTGCTTGACAGAAACTCAAAAAGGGTCCATAGTGATCGACCCCAACAGCTTGGAAACCCTGGGAAGGTTTGAATATAGTGACAGCCTGGGTGGTTTGATACACTCCGCACATCCAATAGTGACAGACACCGAGTTCTTGACCCTGTTGCCTAATCTGGTGAGCCCTGGATACTTGGTTGTGAGAATGGAGCCGGGGACAAATGAAAGGAAGGTGATCGGAAGGGTGAGCTGCCGGGGCGGACCAGCTCCAGGCTGGGTCCATTCGTTTCCGGTGACTAAGCATTACGTTGTCGTGCCGGAAATGCCATTGAGGTACTGTGCACAGAATTTACTTAGAGCTGACCCAACTCCATTGTACAAATTCGAGTGGCATCCTGAATCGAAAGCATTTCTTCATGTTATGTGTAAAGCTAGTGGAAAAATCGTAAGTTTCCATTTTCTTTGATTTCTTTCTATATGTCCTATTCGTTTTAAACTGTTGAAAGGGTTATTAAATTGGTGGAAATTTTGAAGGTGGCGAGCGTGGAGGTGCCATTATTCGTGACATTTCACTTCATCAACGCTTATGAAGAGGAAGATGGAGATGGGAGGGTGACTGCCGTTATCGCTGATTGCTGTGAACACAACGCCGACACCACGATTTTGGATCGGCTTAGGCTTCAAAACCTCCGTTCTTACAATGGAGAGGACGTCCTACCAGATGCAAGGTAATATATGAAGATACACACAGTCTTAATCTCAATCATGAAATCTAAAAATTTTGGTTACAGTGTATTAGATTATAATCTTATATATATTAACACATGATATTTTATACTTTATGCATGTAACACTGTCTTTAATTTCATCATTAATGGTTTGTTATGGGGATCTGAGGCCATTTAAATAGAATTTGCTTCTTCTTTATTGCTCGATTTTGGTTCAAGAGATGCGCCCCAATCAAAATGAGTATTGCACGTTGAACTCCGAATCCTGCATGCATGCTTTTCAAGAATATTGTTCATACTCATACGTAGCTAAGGTCAAAAGATGTAGGCCAGCTACACTTTAGCCTTAGACATTATAAGATAGCTACACTTTATGGCCTTAGATTTTTTGTGAGCTTAATGTAGATTAAAGGACTTTCTAATTATACAACTGTAGAGGCAAATACTCTATATATACACGATATAGAGATAAATTCAATGGCGGAAATAATCAATTAATTAATAATTAACAGGGTCGGAAGATTCACAATTCCATTGGATGGGAGTCCAAATGGGAAGTTGGAGGCAGCTTTGGACCCTGATGAACATGGCAGGGGCATGGACATGTGCAGCATCAACCCCGCCAATTTGGGCAAAGAGTACAGATATGCTTATGCTTGTGGAGCCCAACGCCCATGTCACTTCCCCAATACCCTCACCAAGGTAATTCATTTAGCTTACAATGATGACTACATCACCTCCACCTAGCTAGCTACCACTTTGCACGTCCAAAAAATGTGCTGAAGTTTTTTTTTTTTATGGTATTCCAGCTGGATTTTCTAAAGAAAAAGGCAAAGAATTGGCACGATGAGGGGGCTGTGCCATCCGAGCCATTCTTTGTGGCTCGGCCAGGGGCGACCGAAGAAGATGATGGTGAGCTTTGATTCTATTCTATGCAATTTACAGTTTGGTTTTCTGATGTAATCTTCAAATGGATTTTAGCCAAACAATTGGTAATTATCCTTTTCCCCTTGATTTTTGCTCTTTGCAGGTGTTGTAATCTCCCTAATCAGTGAGAAAAATGGAAGTGGCTATGCTTTATTGTTGGATGGATCAACATTCGAAGAAATTGCAAGAGCAAAGCTCCCTTATGGTCTACCATATGGGCTGCATGGATGTTGGGTCCCCAAGAAATAAAATCTGTATTACTAAGCCTTCAACAAAACCAGAATCTGCTCATGGCCTTTGCATCTAAATCCTAATGCTTTGGTCTTAGATCATGGACCGGACCAAATGCAGGAAAAAGCATTGTCATGCGATAAATCTAGGTATTTTATGTCATTAATGTGAGATGTAAATATTAAAATGGAGAGTAATTACCAGAAAAAAAAAAAGAGAAGGAATATAAGTTTGGACTATGGAGGAGCGAAAAGATATATTAGTTGCGGGTGAAAGAGAGACTCTTATTAGCCCTAGTGAGCATTCTTGAACATATGTAAGCAAATACAATAAAGCATCAATGGTTTATTAGTGTTAAAGGAGTGAATAACTGGCATTTAATCATGGATTCATGATAAAAGAAAATGAATGTATTTAGTTTCAGGGAAAAAAAAAAAAAGCAAAGGGTGGTTTCAGTTTCAGCCATGACATCTCTTTAGAATTTGTAAAAAGAATAAATTAAAGAGAAGATTATTTGAACTGTGATAGAAGTTGAAATTACCCACCCCTTTCTTCCTCCTATCCTCAAAGAGGGTTGAACTTTGAAATCCGATTAAGAGCATGAAGTCCTCTAGAAAGCCCCAAGTAAAATGAGCAACAATGCAGCCAAGATTCTTATTCATTCACTAACTACAAGTTAAATGGCTCACAGCATTAAAACATCAATCGGTCTGGTATGATTATGAATCACTTCTGGTCGGTATAAACAGCATCAACATCATCAAGTTCAAGTAATTTAGACATAAGTTCCTTGTTCAAGTCCATAGCCTCATCATCCACCTGAAACCAACCAAAATGGGCAAGTTGGTGAAACAAGATAACATTAAAACATTGATTATGCAGTTTAACTATGTGCTGCATTCAACAAAATGTACTGTCAGCATCAGCGACACAGAAGGAAAAGGATCCTGATTACGAAAAATCAAAGGCAGATCATAGAACTAATCAACATTACAGAGAAAAAAAATACCTCAATGGCTGTTATTGGAAGTAATTCAGAACCATTATCAGTCTCAAAATTTAGTCCTTCATCACGTAGCTTTGAAAGTATTGTCGCATAGTTTTCTGCTGAGCTTACAATCTTATAATAGCTACAAGTAAAAATCATGGTCAGACTTTTCCCAGCCCAAGTGGCAAAACAACTTACATATTTGAAAATGAAAAGGATTGATATGTATTATATCGTTGGAAATCATCAAATATGTAGACTTATTAAAGCACACAGATTTTGTAGTGGAATCATCAGATAACAAAGATAAAATCCTTTTGTTAAATACTTATAGAATCATAATACTGTAATTATATATCAGAATATTTGCCTGTCCAAAATTTCAACATTTTCCATTCAAAAATGAATACAAAAGTAAGCCATCAGAAAGAATTTGGCTTGAAACAATGGGAGCATTACCTCTCTGACCTATCCTCATCCGTATCATCTTCATATGTCGGAGGGTCAATAACATCCTCAGCACCAGCATCTAATGCAATGGCAAGGAGCTGATCTTTGTCAGCATCAGTGACTTTTATATTCACAACCCGAACACGTCTGAACTTGAACACAACGGATCCAGGATCTGCCATCTTTCCTCCATAGTCCTTGACTACCTCCCTAACAGCAGCCACAGACCGGGTTATTTTATCTGTTAAGACCTCGACTACAATGCTAACTCCACCATAGCCATATACCTGAAAGGAGCAGTATGCTTGACGATCCAACAAAAGCCAGTCTCATATACTATCAGAGCATCAACATAACCTCAATGAATGATCAGTATAGCAGCAAATATAAATAGACAGTATACACACCAACCTCATAAACTTTCTCAATATAAGTCTCTTGCCCTTTCTCCGAAGCTCTCTTGATGTTACGCTCCAAAATTTCCTTGGGTACATCAAGCTCCTTAGCTTTCTCAAGTACAGCTGCAAGAACCGTATTTGATGCTGGATTTGGACCGCCTTTCTTTACGCTGCAGCGCATAAAGAATCAGTGAAGTATAAGCATTGGACAAACCCGGTAAAATCAAACTGTAAACCATTATAGAACTCAACTAATAAAAGCAATTTGCAACACTCGATGCATTAACGTAGCAAATCAAGCAGTAACTATGAGTACCAACTTACGCAGATACAACTTCTTTTCCAATCCTTGAATAGATTTTAGCCTTCTTTGCATCTTGAGCCCCCTGAATTTAAATAAAAGAGTACTCTAAAATTATTTCATTGATTTTGAGTTTTTGACTGCAAATATAAAGGTAATGGCATATGCAAAATAAACAGAGCAGATATCAATTCTACGTTAAACAAGCTAAACTCTAAAAACAAAAAAGGATTGCTCTTGGGATTAAAATACTTCCATATCATAAACCAAATTACAATTGAACTTGTCTTCCGTCAGGATTTTCATCAAACAGGTGGCATCCAAACAGCTACCACTGTTCAAAGAATAATTTTCTCTTTTAAAGAAGGATTTTTTTGAATTGATAAAAATGCGGGCACTTGAGAGATAAGAGAAAAGAGACCTTTCTGCCGGCAATCTTGGAAGAGCGCCTGCCCATGCATAAAGGAGGGAAAGTGGATATACTTCGGAGCTGATGCTCATTGATATTAACATTAACTTGAGACAATAACGAAGCAGACGATGATATTGTGTAGGCTGATGAAAACAATTTCCTACTGCTTCTCGATAGGCCATTTCTAGAAACTATCAAGGAATTCGAGGGAACCCCATTTGTGAATCTGTGGAGAACGGCAGCAACTGCTCTCACTGTCGAGGACGACGACGAGGATCCCATTCTTTTCGGCTTCTTTTTTACTGGGAGTGGGACGTTGCCTTGGGTTTAACAAACGGAAGGAATGAGTGATTGGACCCTGGTCCGAAATATGGGCCCTTACACTCTTAACATTTCCTTTTTTTTTTCGCATAATTGAGCCTTCTTATTAATTTACGCGTAGAATAATTTTTTTTTCGAATAATTTCAAAAGCACACCCTCACATCGACCTTCTACATTCAAGAAAAATAATTTTTTTGAATGCTGATTCTAATACTTGAATCTTGACCTACAATACGACATTTGTTTATCAACGAATTCAATCTCAAGACGTGTAATTGTTGTTATTATTGTCTTGTAATTTGTTGTTATTATTATTTATGAATTTGATTTTATACATTGCAATGAAATATTTTTATTTTATGTTGAATTAAAAAATTGTCTCATATCAGTTTTTTTGTGCAAACTACAAGTATTTTTATCTGTTTTAATGACTGAGACTAATCTTATTCGGAGTTTTGTCACAGTTAAAGCTCCTCACCCATTCCTAAAAGTGTGTTTAGTGAGAATCGAATTCGAAAACTCTTTCCACAAAAATTAATAAAATGAATGAAAAACTAATAAAATGAATCAAAATATAATTAATTTTCCTCGTTTAAACTTTTTAATTTTAGATTTTAGTCAATTCAAACTTTTTTTTCAAATTTATTAATCAATTGGAAAAAAAATGCAGTAGAGTAGTTTTTCACGTTTAGCCTCAAGTATTTAAGGCCTTTTGTAAAAAGAGATTTTCACCATCCATTTAAATGAAACCCAAGTCAATCTCATCTTAACCATGTTTAATCCTTGCAACTGTGACAGGGCATCTAAAACTCATTCTTGGCTAATAACAGGATGGCATGGAAGCCATAAAAGCTTCAAACCAGCCTTCTTCAAGGGTCCTGTGTCAGGTTAATATGTTATCTGAAAGAGAATTGCATACCTATACCGAAGCAGGATAAAATATAAAAGCTGCAAAGCTTGTCGATTGGCTAGGTTACCTGAAAAATATGAACCCTTTGAAGGGGAATCTACAAAGAACTGTTAGCTACAGTGGAACAATTAGGTTTATTTCTCCTATTACAATTTCCAACTGACCCAGTGTACTAGGCCACGATTTAAAGATGGCCATTTAGCTTAGGGGTGAATATGACATACCAATTGTCATTTGTCAACCATTAGCTTGTGGTTTTTTATTTGGTTATATGAACAGGGAAGAAAAAGAGGGATGCATTGGACTGATGAATGTGCCATAAACCTCCAAAATCATCATCATCATCATCAGAGCCTTTATCCCAATAGATTGGAGTAGGATATATGAACCAATATCTAAAATCACGTTAGATCGTCCATATGTATTCTCTGCCTCCATAGATTTCTATTCAAGGTCATTTGCTCATCTAATTCTAAAACCTCTATGTCTTTCCAAACTACTTCCTTCCAAGTCTTTTTCGGTCTTCCTCTAGTCTTAACCCTTCTCTCAACATCCATAGCCTCTATTCTCCTAACTGGAGCATCTACAGGTCTACGTCTTACATGTCCAAACCAACGTAAACGATTTTAACACATTTTGTCTTCGATAGGTACCACTCCAATCATCTTACGAATATCATCATTTCTCATTCTATCCTTTCTTGTATATCCACATATCCACCGTAACATTCTCATTTCTGTTACACTCATCTTTTGTATATGTAGCCTCTTAGTCGCCCAACATTCACTACCATATAACAATGTTGGTCTAACAACTGTCCTATAAAACTTGCCTTTCAACCATGTAGGAATTCCTTTATCGCACAACACACCTGTAGCACTTCTCCACTTACTCCATCCAGCCTGGATCCTATAGGTCACATCACCATCAATCTCTCCATCCATCTGTATTATTGATCCCAAGTATCGAAAATGATCCCGCTTAGGTATCGCCACCCCATCTAACTTCACTACATCATACTCTTCCAGTCGGTTAGAACTGAATTTACACTCCATGTATTCAGTCTTCACTCTGCTTAGTTTAAATCCTTTTGATTCCAACGTTTGTCTCCATACTTCCAACTTTGTATTGATCTCCGCTCTAGTTTCCGCACATAGGACAATATCATCTGCAAACATCATACACTAGGGCACCTTATCCTGGATGGATTTTGTCAGTTCGTCCATAACTACCGCAAACAAGAATGGACTCAACGCTGACCCTTGATGTAATCCCACCGTGATAGGAAACTCACTTGTTTGCCTCCCACCTGTCCTCACATGTGTCCTTGCGCCTCTATACATGTCCTTAATTAGTTTAATATATTTCAAAGGAACTCTTTTCTTCATTAAGGACCACCAGAGTACCTCCCTAGGCACGTTATCATATGCTTTCTCCAAATCTATAAAGACCATATGAAGATCTTTACCCATTACTCGAAAACGCTCCATAAGTTGTCTAAGCAAATATATTACCTCCATAGTTGATCGACCCGGCATAAAACCAAATTGATTCTCCGATATCTCTACATTCTTTCTTAATCTCCGTTCTATCACTCTCTCCCATAGTTTCATCGTGTGACTCATCAATTTTATGCCTCGGTAGTTGGCGCAACTTTGAATATCTCCCTTGTTCTTATATAAAGGTACTAAGACACTCTTCCTCCATTCCTCTGGCATTTTGTTAGTGTGCCAAATCTTATTAAATAGATTTGTCAACCACCTAACTCCTACATCTCCAAGGCATTTCCAAACTTCAATTGGGATGTCATCAGGTCCAACAGCTTTTCCATTCCTCATCATCTTTAGTGCATCTTTTACCTCTGTCTCTTGGATTCTACGCATAAAACACCGATTTAAATCCTTAAGAGGCACCGAAATATTATCCAAAACTTTATTTTGTCCATCATTAAATAATTTATTAAAATAATCTCGCCACCTGTCCTTAATGTCATTATCTTTAACGAGAGTTCTTTGATGCTCATCCTTAATACATTTCACGACTCCTAGGTCGCGACTCCTCCTTTCTCTTGCTCGCGCCAATCTGTATATCCTTTTCTCTCCCTCCTTTGTGTTCAACTTGTCGTAAATCTCTTTCGCAACCTTCGTCTTAGCTTCTGCCACAGCCTTCTTTGCCTCCTTTCTTGCTACCTTATATTCCAAAAAACTCTATTCTGTATTGTTCTTCTTTAAAGCCTTGTAACGCTCTCGCTTAGTCTTTATAGCATCTTTTACTACTGCAGTCCACCATGTTGCGTCCTTTCCAGTCAGCACTTTTCCGTTTGATACTCCTAATATCTCTTTGCCTACCTCCCGAATGCATTTTGCCATCTTATTCCACATTACATTTGGGTTCTCTTCTGTTGTCCAAGCCTCTTTTTGAATCCAACTATCTCTACATGTTGTATGACAATCTTCTTTTAGCTTCCACCATCGAATCCGTTCAATTCCTTTTTGTTGGTTCCTTCGATGTCGTCTATCTATCTTCATATCTAGAACTAAGAGTCTATGTTGCGCGGTAACACTCTCACCTGGGATAGCCTTACAATCCAAACATCTATGTCTATCCCTACTCCTAGTTAAAAAGAAATCTATCTGACTTGCTCTTAGTCCACTTCTAAAGGTTATAAGATGAGAATCTCTCTTCTTAAACAATGTATTTGCTAGGATTAGGTCATAAGATAAAGCAAAATTTAAGATAGCATCTCCTCCCTCGTTTCTTACACCATAACTAAAACCCCCATGTACTCTCTCAAAACCCTCTCTGCTTGTACCTACATGTCCATTAAGATCACCGCCAATAAAAAGGTTTTCTCCTATGGGTACTTCTTGTACTACCTTATCTAAATCCTCCCAAAACTGTCGTTTACTAACCTCATCAAGTCCTATCTGGGGTGCATACACGCTAATGACATTCAACACCTCTTCTCCTAAAACTAGTTTAACCAAAATAATCATATCCCCTTGTCTCTTAATTTGTACAACATCCTTATGGTACTCTTTATCTATAATGATACCTACTCCATTTCGGTCTCTATCTTTCCCTGTGTACCAAAGCTTATATTGCCAAGGTGCTATCTCTCTAGCCTTTTCCCCAACCCATTTGGTCTCTTGGAGATACAAGATGTTAACCATCCTCCTACTCATAACCTCACAAATCTCACCTAACTTACCACTAAGCGTACCTATATTCCAAGATCCTAACCTAAGCTTATGGTTATGGACTAACTTCTTTACCCACCCCCGTCCATTGTGGTGTGGGAACCTTTGCCTATTTAACACCACATCCAGGCGTCGATGTGACGCGTCACTTCCAGGCGACGACCTAACAACCCTTGCCCACTTTTCACTACACCCGGGCTCCGATGCAGCGCGTCGCTGTGTAGGGGACGCCCCAACGATGTTTTGATATTGGTTCATTTCATGAGATTGGACTAGTTTTTAAGGCTGGTTGTCCAAACCTACCGCCACCCTCCTCCTTTACCCGGGCTTGGGACCGGCTGCGTTAACTCACACAGGCGGAGTTATAAACCTCCAAAAACAAGTAAGAAAAAACTTTTCACAACACTATGAAAGAACAAAGTTTGCAACTTAATAACTTACAATCTCTTGATCGAGTGATTAAAGAAAAATTGTGACATATTTTAAGGTTTTAGTTTGAATCCAAACAACTCCACCCAGACCTCCAATTATTAAAAAAAAAAGGTTAGCAACTTAATAAGAAGTCCTGGCTGCTAAAATTCCCAATCACAAACCACCTAGTTCTGCTTTTCATCATACTAAATTTTCAGCTTCCTTCAATAATTATCTTGAAGAAATCATTGCCTTGCCTTAAGTTCTAAGAGAAAAGACATTCACTAGACCACTAATTCACTCAGCTTAATAGCAGACGAATAAGTAATAATGACTTATATTTACCAGTTGTCCAATGGAGCCAGAGACAAAGAAATCTTGATAATCTTCTTGTTTTAAGATAATATAAATGATAAACATGATTTGATATCAATAAGAACTGCTCACAGAATCAAGAAGCACTAACCTTGATGTTATCCAATTCCAGTCCTAAGAAACTTCTAACCCTTCTGTTCATCCATCACCTCCAATGCAATTGACAGAACCTGCTGATATTCTCTTGCATTGCCATTGGTATCCACATTCTCAGTCCTTTATCAAGCACAATATCTCTCAGCGAGCGGCATCCAAGCACAACGCTCAAATCATCCATGCAAATATTATAACAAGAAGCCAACACAAAGTATTCCAAGCATTCATGATTGCCAAATGCTCTGACACCAACTCCAGTAACCAACTCACAGCCTGTTAAATCAATAGCCACCAAATTCACACAATTCTCAGCAATTGCAATAACTGAGACATCCGATAAGTTGATCAACCAAGCCAAATTCAATTTCCTAAGACTTGAAACTGAAGAAATTGCCACCCCACCAGAATCTGTTATCTTTGGCCCACAATCAGCTAAATTTAACTCCTCCAAACAACAAATATGCTTCAACATTGAGACTCCAGAATCAGTAATTCGATCACACTCTGCAAGAACCAATTTTTTCAATGTTTTTGCTATATGCCCAGTTGCTAAAACAGCCAATCCAAGGTCAGTAACCAATGAACAAGCTTCCAAATTCAAAACCCGAATCGAATTCGAACACCCAATTGCTTCAACAGCTTGGTCATCCACCAAATTACACCTTCCTAAATCCAAAGTTGTCAAATTCTGCAAGAATTTAACGAGGGAAATAACGACAACATTCCCTACATTCTTTCTCTTTCTCAGCAAAACTTTCGATAAATTTCGACACCCATTAGCCAAAGTGCAAATCCCATCATTCCCAACATCTTCAAAACCAGAATTCCCATCAACTTCATCGAGTTCTTCACGCGTTTTCCTAAGATTAAGGTTAAGAACTTGGAGGTTTGGACATGTTTTAGCCACGAATTCAATGTGGGAATTGGAGATAAACATCGGAGTTTCAAACAAAAGCAAATTCGGGAATCTGGGCATGAAATTAGGAATGAGATCGGGTTCGAGAACCCGGATGGATAATCGGCTTAACCCTTCCACTCGCAGCCATTGTTTGCACACCAGAGAGAAGGATTTCCTGTCGGTTCCGTCACGAACCCATTTGAGAACTAAGCTTAACTCGTCGTCACCCAGTGTCGACATGAAGATATAAATCTAAACTGTGCTTCTACTTTGAATTGAATGGGAGAACAAAGAAAAAAAAAAGCACAAACCGGTAATTTTCAA
This sequence comes from Heritiera littoralis, assembly GCA_031772115.1. Lineage (NCBI taxonomy): Eukaryota > Viridiplantae > Streptophyta > Magnoliopsida > Malvales > Malvaceae > Heritiera > Heritiera littoralis. The sequence goes on from JAPDPK010000003.1 coordinate 2,961,765, forward strand.
AACTAATGGCTTATATTATCCAAAAAAAAAAAAAAAACTAATGGCTTATAAGAAGACACAACTCATTTCAGGCATTCATTTTGAAATTATATAAAAGAAATTTTTAAAAATATTTTTTATTTTAAAATTTACGAAATAATTAATTGATTTACCTAAGATGAATGATTTTTTATATTTTTAATTCAAATTAAGCTGGATGATGTAAAAGTCAAATTAAATTAAAGTCGGATTTAATTCAATTGATTTAGATAGGTTTTTTAATTAATTTTCAAATAGATTTAAATTTTGAACTTTTATCCATATATTATAACAAATAATATTTAAATTACTGTAACAAAAAAATAATAGTTAAATTATATTGAGACAATTTATTTTTTTAGTAAAAACTAGGTTGGGTTTCCAAACAAGAATAGCAAAAGTTAATGGTTAATTAAGTGAGGTATGATTAATTTCCAAAGGCTATTATCTTCATGTAACTGTACATTAATTCAACAAAAAAATACTAATCATTCAATTTGAATGATTGTCAAAGTACTTAAAATTATTTAAGATTGGCCTATTTGACCTTTTTTGGTCATTCCAATTTTTCAAAGTAGGAAAAGTTCAAGCATCCAAACATGGTAGAAGTTTATTTATTTATTTATTTATTTATTTATTTATTTAAACATGTTGGAGATTATTAAAATGAAAGATACTTTGTAAATATGTTATGGTTGAACATGCAAAATGCATGCGGCCTTAATAAATGATGACCATATATAGAAGTCCATGAATCTTTTAAATAATTAAAAAATAAATATTGATGCCATAAAAAAGATCTACAAATAATTTTTTATGCTTATTTAGTGTCAATAATGGATTACCTCCATTTTTTTTGGTATAAGTACAGGTATCTTCATCCGTTTTACGATCTGAAATTAATCATGTTCGGGTCGAGAGTGATCAACGGTAAAGCCCTCCCAACGGTGAGGACTTCAGGACTTGAACCCTGTCCAAGCACATGGAGAAGAAGTTTATTTCTACTTCTTTCAACCACTTGTTGATATGAATTATCTCCATTTTCATGAATATATATAATATACTACCTTATTATAAGATAATAGCTAAAAAGGGGTACCATATTCAATTATATGATTTTGCTTCGATGAGAAGAAAGCTCAACGAAAAAGGAAAAGTAAAGAGAAAAGAATATGAAAGAAAAAAGGAAAAGTAAAGAAAGCAAGAAAATGTAATATGAACATCCATGTGTAGGCGTAGGTGAGGAAATATAAAACATATAGTTCTATATTTCTATATATACTTCGAGTTAAAGTCAATAATATTTTGATTAAGTGATTAATAACTAATTTTATTATATACGAAAATTTAAATTCAAATTTAAACAATCTTAACTTCACCTATAATTATAAAAAATAAATAAAAATTAAAATAAAACATTGTCAAAAAATTTGGTATTTTACCAACCAAACTTGCCGAGATGGAAAATCTCACACCCATTTTTTTCTTAAATAAAACATCCCACCATTTTATGAGCAGCTAATACTTGGTCTTCATTGCCGACATTCACGAGAAGGGAAACATTTTTTTTTGTAACCACAAATATTTTTATTTTTTATGGTATGAGATTAATTTTGTTCAAACAGTAAGTGATAAACGATAAAATTCTCCCAATATTTAAGAAAATATAAAGACTTAAAACTTTACTTTCCTAATCTTAAACTTCGTACACCTCTTGACTTTAACTTATTTCTTATTGTCAACAACCTCTTGATTGAATGATTAAATATATATTATGATTTATTGTAAGTATTGAATTCGAATCGAAAAAATCTGGCATTCATTCACAATTATTTAATATTTCCATTGTAATAAAAAAAACTTTTATTCTTTATTGCCATTAATTAGTTTAAAACAAAAATATTTAATTAAATATTGCTGATTTTATTTTTATATATAGATAGCTTTTTTTAATTTTACAAAGGAGATTACAGATTTTATTTTATTATTCTTATTTTAATATATTATATATAATTTTATTAATTTCGTTCAAAAATATTTATACTATTTCCACGAAACCAGCCGTTCACGTGTCAACAGCTAATTGGTTCAAGCTAATCGAAAGCCAACCTATTCTCTAGCAAGGTTGCATGTTCTCTTGTTAAAAAAACAAAAGTTGCATGTTCTTTGGTTCTTCCATCTCCGACACAAAAGGAGAATAATATATTAACTACTATAAAACCATTCATTGTAATTTTATTACATGCAAAATTTCCATCACAAATGGAATATAATAAAATGGATTATATTATCTTATTTATTGATAGTAAAATTCAAAAACTATATGAATATATTTATTTACACGTGGATTAATAGATTTATTTGTAGAATTTTTAAACTCCATTGTCGCTAAAACAAGTTATTAGTTGAGTTAAATATTATTTTAATGGTAAGATAGAAGTCCTGAAACATTTAGATTTAATTATATTTTTATTTAAAATTTGTCAAATAATTTTTAAAATAATTTGATAAAATTTACACCAAGCAAAACATGAATTTTGCCGAATAAACAAAAAAAAATTTATATATATCGCTTTACAAAAAGATTAATTAAATAACGTACTTATGTGAAAAAAATCACAGCCTGTGTCACAATGCAAAAAAAATTATTTTAACTAATAGCTTGCTTGGATAAATAAAAAAGCGCAACAAGATTTTCTGGGGCTGTCACTTATTCACTGTTTTGATCATTAAATTAAGATAAAAATAAACAAATTCTCGGCAGTTTGTTAGCGTGTCTACGGGTGAGCGTGGTCCCTATTCGCTCCCACCAGTCCCCACTGATCAAGGATCCCACCGTTTTTATAAATATCAACTTTTCGTTCATATTCTCCCTTCTCATTTCCTAATTGCATGAAAACGGTTGGCTCGCGACTAACGCGCTTCACTCTTTCTCACTTGTGTTGCGTGCCTTTTACGCCTCTACCGCCGATTGCCTTCTTCAATCTTTTTTTTGAAGTCAAGAAAAGAAAAATGATACATATATATATATATAAACAAAAACCATGAAATTGGTTTTATAAAAAAGAAATCATGAAATTTAAACATAAAAATAATACAAAAAATATAAGAATAACAATACTTATAAAAATCTATAAATTTGTTTTGATATCTATGTATTAACACAAATTATAAATCAATAATTTTCTAATTTTATATAGTTCAATATGAAATAAATAAATTGTCAGATCCAATGAAATTATAATTGCTGTAATTTACATAATATTGCTTTTTAAAAAAAACAGTATAAGTATTTAGTTTTAGAGAACAAATGTTTTTTAGTTGAATTATTATGAAGTATAATGCATAATTTCATAGTTTGTTTACATAATATTGACATTTTTTATAAGTTAAAAAATTATAAATATTTTGATAAAACAGCTTCTTCTTCTTCTTCTTCTTTTTCTTATTATTATTATTATTATTATTATTTCCCTCTCTTTTTTACATGAATGAAAAAATAAAATAAAATTTGAAAATAAAAACGTAAAAAATGTCAAAACAGCTGCTATTGTCTATTTCTCTTCTGTTTTCCCCTCTCAAACAGTTCAATGCTCTAACTTTGTTTTTCTTCTTTCTCTCCCTCTCTCTCTCATTTAACACAATGGCGCATCTCTTTAGAGACCTTTCACTCGGCCACTCAAAGAGGGAGTCAACGCCACCACCACTGCAAATTAAACCTCCACCAATGCCGAGCAAGCTCACCTCAACCGATCTCCAATCTCCACTCGGCCAACTCGCCTCGCCACTCACCGATTCCGACCTCCGACTCACCGCTTACGATGTCTTCCTCGCGGTATGCCGTACCTCCTCCTCCAAACCTCTCTCCACTTCCGCCTCCTTCAATTCCGATTCGCCGAGTCACAACTCACCTAGTCAAAACCACAACAACCTCCATTCGCCTAATTCGCCCTCGCTGCAGCGGTCGCTTACGTCAGCAGCTGCTAGTAAGATGAAGAAGGCTTTAGGATTGAAATCGCCGGGCTCGAAGAAGAGTCCGAGTTCCGGGCCAGGCTCGAGCCAGGGCAAGTCCAAGCGGCCTACGACCGTAGGTGAGCTGATGAGGATTCAAATGCGGGTTCCTGAGACCGTTGATTCGCGAGTTAGAAGAGCGCTTTTGAGAATAGGCGGTGGCCTGGTTAGCTCAATTTAAGTTTTATTTTGCATGAAATTTTAGTTGATACGGATTTTTATTTTTTTAATTGCAATTTATTTTATCCGGATAATGCTGCTTGTGAGTAACTTAATTTTAATTATTAACTGTAACAAAAAAAAATTAATTATTAACTATAAAAGATGATGCGGTAGGATCCGATAATAACGATGTGGAAAATTAGATTATGATTTTACCAACAATTTTTATTCTAGAATTTAAAGCATTAAAGGAAATTCTCAAATATTTTGGAAAATTCATCAGGATTATCAAATTTAAGACGATAGTGTAATAGGGTTTTGATGAAGTTTGTGATTCTTATTTGTTGTAATTTTATCCATGTTTGATTTATTTATAGTGTCTGCTGTAAGTTATTTTTGTTCTTTGGGGTTGACTGTGGGGATGGGGTGGAATTATGCCAGAGTACTTGACCGCTTTGGTGTTCGTCCATTATATTGATAACGGTCTACTATAAATTTACATATCACAGGTTGGAAGACGGATTGAATCAGTGGTTCTTCCATTGGAGCTATTACAGCAGCTTAAGCAATCGGATTTTACTGATCAACAAGAATATGATGCATGGCAGAAAAGAAACCTCAGAGTTCTTGAGGCTGGGTTACTAGTACATCCTCGTGTGCCACTTGATAAGTCAAATAACGCATCACAAAGGCTTAGGCAAATCATTCATGCAGCCCTTGATAGGCCAATAGAAACGGGAAAGAACAACGAGTCAATGCAAGTTCTCCGCAGTGCTGTTATGTCTCTTGCTTCTAGATCTGATGGATTTCTCTCCGATTCATGCCACTGGGCTGATGGTATTCCACTGAGTCTTAGACTCTACGAAATGCTTCTGGAGACATGCTTTGATATTAATGATGAAACATCTATTGTTGAGGAAGTTGATGAGCTTATGGAACACATAAAGAAGACATGGGTGATCCTTGGGATTAACCAAATGCTCCATAACCTCTGCTTTACATGGGTCCTGTTTCACCGTTTTGTTGCCACCGGGCAAGTTGAAATGGACTTGCTGTATGCTGCTGATAGTCAGCTAGCAGAGGTAGCAAAAGATGCCAAGACAACCAAGGATCCAGATTACTCCAAGATTTTAAGTTCTACTTTGAGTTCAATACTGGGCTGGGCAGAGAAAAGACTCCTTGCATACCACGAAACTTTTGATAGTGAAAATATCTATACCATGCAGGGCATTGTTTCTTTAGGTGTATCAGCCGCTAAGATTTTGGTTGAGGATGTATCTACTGAGTATCGCAGAAAGAGGAAAGGAGAAGTTGATGTAGCTCGAAATAGAATTGACACGTACATTAGGTCATCATTGCGTACTGCTTTTGCTCAGGCAAGTCTTTCCTATCTGCTACTAGCCCCCCTACTGAGAAAAAGGAAAAATTAAGTGGCTATGGCACATGTATAGTATTGGAATCTTCATTTCATATGTACAATATCCTTATATGTATGAGACTTGGAATGCAACTAATGTGTGATGTGCTTGGATACTCTCTCTCATCCCAGTTCTCCCTTTTAGCTGGTTTCATGACTATGTGTATACTTTGTTTTGTTGTTATATAGAGAATGGAGAAAGCAGACTCAAGCAGGAGAGCTTCCAAAAACCAGCTGAATCCTGTTCCTGTCCTTGCAATCCTTGCTAAGGATGTTGGTGAGCTAGCAGTTCATGAGAAGCAGGTTTTCAGTCCAATACTAAAGGGTTGGCATCCCTTGGCAGCAGGTGTGGCTGTGGCCACCCTTCATGCTTGTTATGCAAATGAGATAAAACAGTTTATAACAGGCATTATGGAGTTAACATCTGATGTTGTTCAAGTGCTGAGAGCTGCAGATATACTGGAGAAAGATCTCGTGCAGATTGCAGTTGAGGATGCAGTAGACAGTGATGATGGCGGGAAAGCTATAATCCGTGAGATGCCTCCTTATGAGGCTGAAGCTGCTATAGCCAATCTGGTAAAAGGGTGGATCAAGGCAAGATTAGACAGACTTAAGGAATGGGTTGACAGGAATTTGCAACAAGAGGTATGGACTTGCTGTTCTTGTCATTTGGATGAAAAATTTATTTGAAATTTTTATCTATCAAATCCAAGTTCTACAACTTCTCAGTTTCATACGACATAATTATATTACTCATTGTGAAATTACTATTCTATTCTCATTACTGGCAATAATCATATTTTGCAAATAGATTTTTTTCTCTATGGATAAATCAGTTAGATTCTAGTTGCTTGCTTGCCTTACCTGCAAATAAGTAACACAGAAACCAGAAAGGTGAAGAAGGAATTTTGTTTAAGAAAATAGGTATTGTGAAGGAATGCTGAGTATATAAATCAGCTCCAAGATGTCTTAATAGTGGTTAGTTTGCGTAAAATTTGAGTAGTTGCCTTCTTAGCATTAAAAAAAAAAATAGCAGTGTGCTTTGCAACCCTAACCTAAAAGCTGTTGCGGTGCCTATGATCTTTTGCACCTGTCACAGAAGTTAGTGGGAGATGATTTCTTAATAGGTGCAGGGTTTCGTTTATTAGTTTCAAATTCTTTGTTATCTTAAAAGCAGTACCTATTTAAAGGTAGTTTATGTTCCTTTTAAAATTTGCGTGTTTGTTCATGCAGCTACTTGGATATCTACTGAATTGCTGGGTGCAGTACTGTTAGGATCAAATTTTTTATTCTTTTTCTTTTTCTTTTTGGTAATTAACACGTTGCTTTATGTTAGGTCTGGAATCCACAAGAAAATCAAGAAGGGTATGCTCCCTCTGCTGTTGAAATTTTGCGAATCATTGATGAAACTTTAGATGCATTTTTCCAGCTGCCGATAGCAACACATCCTGCATTGCTTCCTGATTTAATGGCTGGCCTTGACAAATGCCTTCAGTATTATGTAATCAAGGCAAAATCTGGATGTGGTAAATGCTTGCAAATCTTTTAAATTATCTTAATATGATGTCTATGGTTTTTAGACTTTCTAACATATGCTGTCCTTTTAATCTGACATGTAGGTTCACGCAATACATATATCCCTACGATGCCTGCATTGACCAGATGTGAGACAGTATCAAAGTTCCAAGGTGTATGGAAGAAGAAAGAAAAGTCACAAAGTTCTCAGAAGAGAAATACTCATGTTGCAGCAATGAATGGAGATCATTCATTTGGGGTACCACAGCTGTGTGCTCGTATAAATACTCTGCACCGTATCCGATCTGAGATTGATGTTTTAGAGAAGCGAATCATAACCCGCTTGAGGAACTGTGAGTCTGCTCCTGGGGAAGATTTTTCAAATAGTTTGAGCAAGAAATTTGAACTAACACCAGCTGCTTGTGTGGAAGGGGTTCAGCAACTGTGCGAGGCAGTAGCTTACAAAATCATATTCCATGACCTAAGTCATGTTTTATGGGATGGTTTGTATGTAGGGGAGCCTTCATCTTCTAGAATTGACCCTCTATTACAGGAACTGGAGCGAAACTTGTTGATCATCTCAGAAACTGTGCATGAAAGAGTTCGTACAAGGATTATAACTGATATCATGAAAGCTTCCTGTGATGGATTCTTGCTGGTTTTACTTGCCGGAGGTCCCTCTCGTGCTTTCTCTCGTCAGGATTCTCAAATTATAGAGGATGATTTCAAAGCCCTTAAAGATCTATTGTGGGCCAACGGGGATGGTCTGCCTACTGACCTCATAGACAAGTTTTCAGCTACAGTGCGAGATGTCCTTCCTCTCTTCAGAACTGATACAGAAAGCTTAATTGAGCGGTTCAGACGTTTGACCTTGGAGACATATGGCTCGTCTGCAAAGTCTAGGCTTCCATTACCTCCAACATCAGGGCAGTGGAATCCTACTGAGCCAAACACACTCCTGCGAGTGTTGTGTTACCGGAATGATGAGACAGCTTCAAAGTTCCTTAAGAAGACTTATAATCTACCTAAGAAACTGTAATAACCTGGGGTTTGGTGTATAGCGAACCAAGGAAAGCAGCATCCTGTGTAGCATTCTGTGCTTGCAATGTTCAGGTGATTCTTATCATATCATGCCTGGTTTTGCTTTAACAACCAAAAGATTTGCCTACAGATGTGGCCTAATAATCTTGTATAGTATATCGGGGATGTTTTGGTGAAGCCCAGCTGCTATTTGCAAAGAAACCGTTGGAAGAGAGGAAACCATGGAGGCAGAGGACATGCAAGGGCTTGCCTGTGAGGAAAGGTGGGTGGATATTCATTATCATAAGATTCGATTATTTCAGATCTAATTTTGTCTATTCTCTATTTATTTGCCTTGTGAAGTTCTTTTCTTTTATTATTTGATTTATCCATCATTGCTTGTTCATTTTGCTTTTTTATTTTGTTTAATGAATTACTTGATAGCAGTTGTCGTCGGCCATCCTATTCCTAATTTACAATTCACGCTTTATTGATTGCAAAAGAAAAAAAAATACAGATTTCTTAATTCACTTTCTGGACCCCTATTTGTATTGTATGTGAACTTGTCATGCAACATTGCAGCTCAGCCGAAGCCCATAAGCAGTCACGGCCAAAATAAACGAACACCATTCAAACCTTTTACTCCCATGTCGTACAGAGATTTCCGAGTATTCAGTCGTCGATTTTTACAGGCTTAGAACCATGGAAAAATGCTCTTTCAATAAATTTAAACTAGGTACCTCAGTTTGCTATATTAGTTCACTGTAATTACACTTGATTTTTCTCCAATAAAAACAACACGACTGCCGAGCAGGTTTCCCCAGCGGTTTTTACGAGCAACAACAGCTTTCAGTGAATGCATATCCACCTGGCCGCTTCTTCTGCATAGAGCAATTCAGAGACTTGCACAACTTTGCAGGTTGATACACTTAAGTTTCATTCCTCTAGGATAGCACGTCCAAGATTTGTGGCAAGAGCTAGTCGAACGGAGTTTAAGGCCTGAGGTGGTAACTCAGCTTCAACAAAGTCTGGACGAAGCTTTGCCATGGACAATTCCTGTAGTTTATTTAACAGAAGATTTGTCTGGGAGACATTGAGCAATGGGCGATCCTTCCAATTAAGCAATTTCAACTGTAGAAAAGAAACCAGTGCCATATTTAAGCCAGGGATTAGCAGATATTGTGAAAATTGCAAGAGTGCATGCACAATCCATAAGAATTTTGTAGACATCACTGTAAAAGGAGCTTACAGAATCATAAAGAAGAGGCAACCAAAAGCGTTGAGGCGTCGAAGGGTTCTTCATAAGCTGTAGATGAAAAAACATAGAACAAACTTGCTCTTGTTATGATGTCGATGACGTTAATAATAACTTTAAATAAATGATAAAATCAATAGTCAGTAATTCCCAGAAGAATTAACTGATGAATTTAACGGATACGTACCGATATAAGAGATTCTACAGCTTGCCGAGTAGCATCTGTAGTTTTTCCATCGTGAACCTGCTGAAGTGATTTCTTGAAATCTCTATACCTATGATGTGTCAAATGTTATGATCGAGGCTTAGAGATTTTGAAGAAAAACATGTAGCACTTTTCTTTTTAATTCATAATAATGCAGCAGTAAGTGATGACAGAAATTCTTACTTGTGCAAAAACTCTAGTCCACCAGCAGTCCTAGATTCAGAACCCAATAACTGAATTAACCCTTCCCATTGCTGCGAAGATAGAGGATAGACTAAGTATCTAATAAACTTACTCTGAGTTCTGAACATAAAAGATTGCTTATTCAAATTACCTTGAAACTCTCATCAGATATTGTTTTTCCAACTGAATCAAACAACTGCTGAGCTATCCTATTAAGACGGTATTCATCTCGAGCTTGCTGAAGCCAAAAAACTCCAGAACCTTTCCTACCATGCTTCCAGTTGTATACTCCAGCAATCTAAACATAAACAGTGAGAATCTTTAACTGACACGCTCACACGTGTAATTACCTTGTTGTCCCACAGAATTACTCAACAGGTTTGGAAACACATCATTTCCAAAAATGAATGCCAAGCTTAATGCATCATCCATAACCAGAACAAATGATGCATTCCAAAGTATAGATTCTTATACCTTCATAATGTTTGAAGTTATGCTGTCGAGTTCATAAAGACGGCAAATCTCTATGTTCTGCGTGCAACATACAATTACATCATCAATCAACCACTTGATAAGCCTCCAAAATCCAAGATATAAAGGAAATAAACAAGAACAATGGCCAAGATGTGTGGCATCAATAAAATGAATCAATGACCTTAAGTAACAACTGATTATGTTGAACAGGCTGCTTGGACAATAAAATCTGCAACAGAACCATCCCCTGCTTCATGCATGATGTAAGATAAATTGGGGCAATCTGCAGATGTTACAGAAAAATATATGTGAGAAATACTTAATCAAATTGCTAGCATGCCATTCAAATACTATTCTTTATCCAGCATAATAATATTGTGAAATAGTACTAATTTACTAATTACTACGAATCATATCAAATGAAGTTGGTTAAGATGCACTTGATCTTTCATTTGTCTAGCTTAAAAAGGCTATCCTAAGCCATACAATGTATAAAACATGCACAACTGTGGCTCCATATACCAAAGACAGTAATCGACATGGTTATTTGCACTCACTTGCCATGTTAATGGATGTGAGGATAGGACTTGAGCATAAACAAGTCGATGAAGCTCCTCTATGCTTATTCCCCCCAACTTCTGACGCTCTTCATGTAAAAGCATATCTGCATGATCGCTCCCAGCAGTCAACAACTCTATGGCATGGGCAACCATCCTGATGATAAGCAATATACAAAGATATATCTTAAAGACGGGGCAGGCATGATCAAGCTTCAATTTCATGATAAATTCTCATAGTTGTTAGACCAAGAATAGATTGAAACAATAACAACCCAAACAAGGCTCCAACGATGAAATACTAACAAAAAAGCAAGAAATAAAATGGAAATACAAAAGCTCACCAAGGCCCAAATCCTTTCGAGCATTCTGCTAACACAACCTGAGAAGTTAGAAAAGCACAATTTAGTTTATGGTTAAGAAACCAAATGGAGAATTTTGAGGGAAATTTCAATTGATGTTTTATCCCCATGTGTAACCTCAGTATTTTCCCCAAGAATTCCAATTATAAGTCCCATCAACCTATCTGCAGACGCTATTGGCTTCAATTGAATGCATTTCTGTGCCAAGCTGTACATGCTTTCTAACCCCTGACACAAGAGAATAAATCAAATGATTATTTCAAAGTCCAACTAACATATACAAATGCTAAGAGCAATGTAATAAAGGAAAATTATATACCACAGTGAATGGTCTGATGTATAGCAAGTGAGAAATATACAGCTCTATCCAATGACATGTTGCAGCGCATAGTCCATTGGCATTACCCAGCATTACTTGTAACATACTTCTCAAGCCCTCTCGAGTCTGCTGGTGAGCACACTGATACCAGAATGCACTTGAATCCAGTTTATTTATTTGTGCCCGCCATTTCTCCCATGCCTATACCAAAGAAAGACTTGAGTTACTTATCTTTGGAGGTAGTGGATCACGAAGCAGAATGAGAGGACAACATCACTGAAGGAACTTAAGATACCTTCATAAAATCAGGCTTGGCCTTAAAGCATTCACCCAATTTCCCATCTTCTTGTTCCAAACGCATGCGTGGCATTTTTGAAATAAGGACAGCGACTGCCTCTACAAGACCATTCTCTGTCTGTTCATGTACATGTAAAAGAGACATCAAATACATAGATTTCAATTAGTTACAGCTACAATAAACCTGATGTCACTTGACATTGAAAGACCAACTTAAGGAAAAAGAGTTGATGATCCTTGCTTGACACATGAAAATGCAAAAAGAGACAGAACTGCTTGGCTGATAGGAGCAAAGACAGAACAAGCACAATAGGCATTGTTTCCAAAGTTTTAACACATTGGTCAAATCAATGACCCAAGATTTACACAAACCTCTGACTACCAATGCAATACTTGAAAGTCCTACAGAAAGAATTACAAGCTTATGGTTCGATAATACTCGCAACATACAATATTAAGGAACATAGAACTACATCTTTCATATGCAATAACTAGTAATAATCAATGTCTTACCAACCTCACGATTGCTGAGTTGATCTAATTGATAAGATCCATGCAAGCGCAACATCTTCACCTGCAAATGGAAATATAAATCTGTAACCAAGCATAAAAATTCCACAAAAAGTATATCTATCACACTCTCATCATTGTATGTTATTAAGCTATATCAGAATATCCAAGTTACCACAATATCTAACCAACCAACTGCTAGTGCTGATGACATAACTTCCCAGTATTTGGGATCATCCTCCACAACCTGCATTGAATAAACTGATTAAATACCAATAGCTTATATGAATATTGAATCGAGTACAACTGGCAAGTCTAAACTCTAAAAACCGCAAAATAACCACATAGAGAAGTTAACTTTATTAAAGCATACAGAAGGCTAACTATGTAAAACCTGCACGGTAACAAGTTCTTCTTGAAAATCAACAAGCTTTGAGTGGACTGTCGGGTGTGTTCCTGAGAAAAGGCTATCGTAATCCTGCCAAGACAAGAAATTGATGTTTAGTAGGAGAATAGTAACAAACAACTTAAAACCAAAGTAGAGTCAAACTTGATGGATATAGTAACAAAAAGGAAAGAGATTTACAGCTAACCAATCGACTAGCCGCTCAGGCAACCATGATTGAGATGGCTTTTCTGCATAAAACATTTCCAATAGCTCCCACGCAGCCTTCAAACTAGTCGGTTCCTCTCCTTTCTGAGAAAAAATAAAACAGGCAAATTGAAATCTAAAGAAAAAAACATAAGCATAAATTGTCCCAAAAAAAAAGAAGGAAGAAATTACCGATATGACTGACTTCGGATCGTCGATAACCGGACCTGAAGGTGATTTCTGATTACCAAGAAGGGCATTTATGTCCTTGCTGTACTCCATTATGTACTCCCACCTGATCACAACAAACTCAACTTTTTTCAGCAAAAGCCAACAAATTTCACATATATGGCTACCAAAATGAACTTTGGAAATTAACTACCAGTCAACATTGTAAGGTGAAGAATTCATGGACATTTTTGACAAGCTGGAGGCGGCGTTTTTCCTGCTCTGGAGTAGAGCAAAAGGAGAGACAGAACCGTAGGCGATCCTCCGCCAACAAGCGTCGCTGATCTCGCCGTCCCCACCGCCGAGCTTCACTTCCACAACTTTTCCCCCTGCGTCTTCGTCGACAGAATCATCGGCCGACGCTGCAGAGAAGACCGAGACGCGGAGGGAGTTGCCACGTGACCATGAGATGGAGAGTCGAGGGATCGGAGACTTGAGGCCATGGTGGGGAGGATACACCACCGCACCCTGAGACTCCGATGACAGTGGAACCAAAGCGCCAGCGCCTGAATCTGACGAGACGCCGGGCATTTTTTGCCGATAAACCAGTGAGCGAGTGCGTCTCCGTTCGTTAGGGTTTTCAATGGGGTTTGCGAACGTTGAGTCGTTGGGGAAAGGAGGGATTAATTTGACTTGCTTGGTTACGAGGCGAAAAATAGCATGCCCCCGAAAAAAAATGTCTGCTTTTAATCTTAGTAAATATATATAGATAACTATTTCATATGTCATTAAAATTTTTTTTTTTACTTTATAAACGTATTTAAGTTTTGATAAATATATTATTTTATTTAATTTTTTATCTTTTTAATATGTAAGTACTGTTTTAAAGTGTGTATAAAAGAGCAGCACATTAACCGACAAAATTTGATTTCACGGATATTTTTTTTCATCAGAAAATAGATTTAAAAGGTTCAAATTTTTTTAATTGTCTATCTTTATAAATAATAAAAAGCATATTAAGTATTAATTCGAATAATTATATTTTTATAGTAAAATTTTGTAAGTTTAAAATTTCGAACATAAAATAATTCATTTATTTATACATTGATAATGAAAAATTTTAAGTTTACTCACGAAATTTTAAAAAATCATATATTCAGTGCATGTTTAATCAATTATTTTTCAGTTTTTTAATATATGCTGAAAAAATGTGTCATTTTTTAAAAAAAGTTAAACCATTTTTTTTTGTGAAAAAACCTTAAACATTTTAAGCTCAGGTAATCCATTTATTTCTTATAAAAAATTATACAACAAGATCCCCAATTGATGAGCCATTCAAATAATACACGATTTATTGAGTTCATACATTATTTATTATGTCTAACAATAACAATACAAGTTTGATTTATGGCCTAAAACTACACAGTAATTCATGATTTCAGTAAATAATTAAATATAATAATCCACAATTGCAAGCTAATTCAACCAACTTGTTGCCTCTAAAATTCTCCATTTGAACCAAAATAAGCTGAATGCACGATGTTCCTTGAAGCTTTTTATGCACAGCAACTATTTTCCTTGCGTTGAAGAAGGCAAATACTCCTTTATTATCTCCTGGATTCTTTTCTTCATAATCTTATCCTTAACCCCAGCAAGCATGTTTCGATAGAACAATTCCAACCTAACAAGCTTGCTTCGTTCTGCTGACTCCAACATGTTTTCCCATTCCCTTGCAATGTCAAAAGTACCTGTGTTCTGCAATGAGAGTGGGATGTCTTGCTCTTCAAAAGGTTTACCGAAAATGGAACCGTGGAGTATGCTTGCATAACGCTCCATGACAGAATGTTTCGATTGGAGGAGCTTCAGCTCTTCCATGGCCAAAGATAATTTCTTTTCCATTTCCGAGATAGGAGTTTGGGAGGCCCCATCAGAACCCTTATGATCAACAATCTTATCTTCCTCTCCGACAGTAGTGTTGAGCTCTTCTTGCTTGAAATCTGCATTCAGTGGAGGCCATAACACGATTGAAGGAGTGAAACAGTCTATTGTTTTACCATTTCCAAGAACTCCACTCCTTCCCCTGCCCCATGACCATAGCTTATATCCATCATTTGCAACAAGAACAGTATGGGCAGCTCCACAAGATACTTGAACCGGATCATGAAATTTAGGCTCGTGCACTCCATCACCAGATATCTTTAGGGGAGAAATGGCATCTCCTGAATCTGTTCCGGTAAAACTAGCATCCGGGCATAGCCCTAAACCCTTCTCCATTCCCCACGACCACACACCTCCAGCCGATGAAACAACACAAGTGTGAAACAAGCCACAGTCAACAGAAACAAGATATACAGGCTGTGGCAACTCTTGCACAGGTTCAGGAACCAATGCACTTTGGGTGGTTCCATGCCCAAGCTGCCCCTTGTCCCCAAGGCCAAACGTCCAACACATACTCTCAAGTGTGTCACTTGGTCTCTTTCTGTGAGTAAGCAAAGCTGTGTGGAAGGCACCACATGCTACCTCATAAACTGTCCATTGAGAGTCCCGGTTAAATGTTTCAACAATTTCAGGATGGACCCTACTCTCTCTATCTCCTAGGCCTAACTGGCCATGGCCATTACTACCCCAAGAGTAGCAAACAAGATCATTGCCTTTATACGTTTCTCCAGCACTGACTAGGGCTACAATATGCTCATTTCCACACGCGACCTTAACAACAGTATGGCCATGGAAATCCCAAACAGGAATTGGGGTAAAACTACTCACAAACGTCAAGCCTCCATCACCACTGCTGTTTTCCTGTGGATAATTGCCCCACATCCACAGGGCCCCAAGATTATCAATTGCTAGAGAAGTCATTCCTCCTGCTTTGACTGCAGAAATCTGTAGTAGAACAAGTTATGAGAAGAACATGGAAAAGGGCCCTACAAGTTCACTAGCAACATAACTCATGTCATACCTTCAATGGTGCTTTACTCTTAATCTCTAACTCATCTTTTGATTGAACGGCGGAGCCCAATTCTAGGAAGCGCTCCAACAACTGAGGATCCGAATAATTCTCCCCATTTAGACCAAGTTGGCCATCCATTATGACAGTCAAGGAATATACCAAAATACAGAAATACACAAAGGAAATCAAATAGATAGTAATACTGATTCAGCTTCCAAAATACAATCTTGCTATAAATGAAGCAAAAGCATAAAGCAGAATTCTTCCCTTATAAGAAGGATACAGATGTTATAACCCCAGGACCAAACTGATCCATCATCTGTCATTTTACAGATCCATAGGTGTCAATGGATTAAAAGTTTTTCAAATGCTAGTAACAATCATGAATTTCAGTGTAACATTTTAACAAACATAAAAAAGATTGGATTAACGAAAAGCAAGCGTAAAAATTTGCAGAAAACCCATGATCACAAACCTGCAAGAGCAAGACTGTGATAAGCTCCAGCAGCTACAGCTATAAACTTAAGCTCTGAGTTCTTGAACTTGACCCGAACCGGGAAAAGCTCGTCGGATTCTGAACCAGTCCCCAGTCTCCCAAACATTCCTCTGCCCCATGAATACACACACGCATCCCCTGCAATTTCCATTCATTACAAAAGACATTATCAAAACCCTCCAGATTAAATTTTTCTGATCACCATACTGATAGAACAGACAGAGAAGGAGCAATAGAAAAAATAAATCAAAGCTTTGAGTTTTTGTTACCAGAGAGAGCCAAAGTATGAGCTTCACCAGCGGCAACTGCAACGACTTTGTGGGACAAGTTACCGGAGCCAGGGAATGTTCCGGCGGCATCTTCCATTGTTTCCGGAAAGTATAAAGCTTTAGCCTTTAGTTGAGAAAGTTACAAACATTGGGAGCTGATAAAATAGAGAGCTGCACTGACGTCTGAGTTTTGACAGACAAGGGTGAGCGGTAGTTATCCTGAAACATTGGGGAGAAATTCGGAAATTCCCATTTTT
This sequence comes from Heritiera littoralis, assembly GCA_031772115.1. Taxonomy (NCBI): domain Eukaryota; kingdom Viridiplantae; phylum Streptophyta; class Magnoliopsida; order Malvales; family Malvaceae; genus Heritiera; species Heritiera littoralis. The sequence goes on from JAPDPK010000003.1 coordinate 2,978,802, forward strand.
TTGTGAATTACGTGTTCGATTTCTTGTTAAATCTCTTATCTTTCTGTCGGGGTTCAATTCAATTTCGTTTACACTTGTTATTTCAGGTTGTGTCGACTGTCGAGGACGGTGACGTAAACCAGAAAGGTTAGTTTCTCTAATTTCTGGTGTTAAAATGTGATTTGGAAATGGATAAGGGACGTTGAACATGAAACCAATAAAAGATTTTTATTTATTGATTGTGATTTAGTTGGTAACGTAGATTAAGTTTGCGAGAAAAGTTCTCGAGTTTGACTCTTATTAAATACATCTTTAGAGAGAAATGAAAAATATTAACTGTGACTAAATCCTGAACAAAATTAATATCAGATCGTTAAAATGAATAAAAATAATTGTGATTTATACCAAAAAAATATTTTCAATATGCATGTGATTTTTTTTTGTTACAAAGAAAATATTAAATAATTGGGAAGGAAGTGTTTAGATTCGAATCCAAGACTTACAATATGTCACAACTCATCTTTAATCATTAGGTCAAGAGATTGTTGGCATGATTTTAATATATTGACTAGCTCACACAAACATTATCTGATATGATAAATTATTAAGAGTAGGTCGATATCAAGTTAACACATATCGATGCATTTTTATGTATTTTATTGGTAAAATCTATTCTAAAATGTGATATTACGTGTTGATGTCAAAAAAAAGTTCCTAAATTTTGGGAGTTTTCTTAGTGTAAGAATTTCACCTCTTTTATGCACAAGATAAGATGTGCTTAGTAAGGGTTTACGTGCAAGATGTGAGTGATTATTTACGAAGATAAGAGTCACTTCTGTCAATCACGTCAAACGCAGGTTCAATTAATAAGATTATGATTGTTACTTACAATTCAATTCATGTTTTACATTAAAAATGAATCAATTTTTTTTTGGTTACATAAGAAATAAAAAAATGAATCAAGTTTACTGTTCTAAAATATAGATGTATTTCATGGATTTTTTTTGTTGGTGGACTCCTTGTTCAAGGAGTTGTCTCGTTGAGTCGTTGGACCATCATTTTACTGGCCCAAGTATATTGGGTACCATTGATATTTGATATGATGATGGTTATTCAAATAAAAAGTTAAACTTGAATTTTTAACAAAAATAACATGTATAATATAATAAGTCATATATATTTTTTTAATTTCTAAACAATAACAGCACTACTCTAATTTCAAATGAAATGCGCACATTTATAGTTTATATAGTTGTCTATATACAATTAACACTGCTAATTTTGTAACCTATCAAATTAATCCAACTCAAAGAAAGGATATTGTAACACAATTTATCCGGCGCATAGGCTGCCGCCGTTGCCGCCACCAATATCACCACCCTCAACTGCCTCGTCCTGGTTAATATAAGGAGCCAAATTCAGATATTTCTCCTGATTGGCGCTCCATCTTGCACGACATATCACACAACTAGCCGACCTCCTCCCTCTGCTTCTCTTCCACCTCATCAGGCATTCTTGATGAATCAGGTTCCGACATGTAGCGCAAGCCACAACTTTCTCTCCTTTCTCCATTTCATCTAAGCAAACAGGGCATACCGTTCCTTCTTCGATCTCCTTGACTCCTTCAGACTCACATGGCTTCTTTGCCTGAGAAGAAAGTTGATGGAACCTCTCACGCAGCCTAGCCCCCGCTAGTGATTCAGGCAACGCGGGCGTGCGGAGAAGGCGGGTGAGCCGACATGGCCGGAGGGTCCTCCTGCGGAGACAGGTGTCGTCGACTGAGACACCCAATACTCGGATTAAGACAAACAAGATGTGCTTGCATGGGGTTGTACGATCGGGGCACGTGCATGAAGGGGTTGAACATAATATAACGGTGTAAACATTTCCTGTGGCACCTAAGATGAAGAAGTTGGAATCGGATCTATGGAGGAGAAAGAGCGGGTGGCGGAGCGCTCGGGCTATCCGGTTGGCTACAGGTTGGGGTGGCTTGAACCTGTGTTGCAGCCTGTTGTGGTGGTGATGGTCATTTGTTGGGGTTGTTGTAGGTGATGAAGATGAAGATGAAGATGAACCTTCCATAATCGGGTTATCAAGAAGTGAAGATGATGAAGTTATTGAATGTGGGATTTTAAGAGAATGATTCGCGTATTTGTTGGAGACTTAGGGCTGAGATTCTTTGGGCAAAGAAGGACACGAGAGGAATAGATTGATGGTTGGGGAAATAGTGCGAAGACGGGCTAAGCCTAAAGGTTGATTATCAGGCAAGTTATTAAAGAGCATTAACGGTTAAAAGATCAGGATGTGGCCAAGGCAAGTTATAGCCTGTTGTAAGCAAAACAATATACCTTTTGAGTTTACAATGGCTTTAGATATAGGAAACCTGGCTAGGCTGGCCATTGTAATATGAATGCTTTCTGTTCAATATTAACCTGGCTAGGCTTTAGATATAGGAAACCTGGCTAGGCAAAACAACATATATGTTTTAATATGAATGCTTTCTGTTCAATATTAACGTTAAATATTGTTGTTGCATTGTACAGGGAGTCGAGATTTCACAAAATGCATGCACTGGGTAGCCATGGATTATCATGGCTTGCCTAGCGACATCTGCATGCAGGATTAATCTGTTAGATTGCCAATAAAGTTGGATTTGGCTCTGGCAAGTGCCCATCTGTTTGTACATACATGGGCAGTAAACTTACCTTTGAGAAAAAGGGTTGCCATAATGTTTACGAAGAGCTCCCCCTTCTTTCCGTATGGGGATTAGCTTTAAAATTTGAATTTATTTTTATGCAATGAACAAAAAATAAATTGGGTTTCTTTTATATCAAAAAAATGTTTATGTAAAATGCAGAGAAAATATTCTCCTCCATTCCCAATGGTGCATTAGTTATCAAATACTCATTAAAACCCATAAGAATTGTTGTTATGAGATATTGAAAACTTATGATCATATATAATATATAATTGTACCATGTCCTATTCAAATCAAGAAATATAATAACAAACAAACAAAATGTTGCTTTACTTCAAGTAAATCCAAAAACAAAATTATATATTATATAAACAGATTTATTTGGTAAAAACAAGATGCATTTAATTAAGAGTTCATTTTTATTACTAATTTTATAATTTTTTTTAATTTAAATTAAAGCGAAATCACATATATTTATTTTTTAATTAATTTTTAATACATCATAAATAAAAGGAATATGTATCTTGCTAATTCTGTCATGGGATTGTAGACTCTTCTATGAGATAAGTTTTCTCTAATTAACTACTTTTTTTTAGTAGTGCTAATTAAATACTTAATTGTTGTATTTTTTTTTATAATACTTAATTGTTATATTTTAAATGTTTATACTTGAAACGACTTCGTATTAGCACTGAATTTAGCGGTTGACACCCTGACAAATTCATTTTATCTCTTCTTCAACAACCAGCGTTTCTCTTTCCCCAGTTTTCCAGACGGTAACACCCAATTCAAGCTCTCTTCCTAAGGATTATGTGGGCCTCCGCTCGAAACTCTTCTCAACCTACAAACAAGGTTCTTCTTCTCACTTACTGCTATGGTGCTATTTCATTTTTTTCCAATGCTTCCTCTAGCTTTTTCTCTTTGTTATTTATACAAATTGATAGTATTATTTCTTTTTTGCATTATCAGAAGCTCCAGAAGCAGAAAACAGAATGGTTAGGTGTGAGTTTCAGACCTGAAAACTTCATTCCGGGACTCGTTCTTGGTTTCATATTTGGGTTATTGCTGGATTTGACAAAACCCACTAAAACCCTTTCCAAGAAGAAGAATTTCCGACCTGGAAAGCTTCAAGAACAAGTCTTTGCTTCCACTAATGCCGACCAAGACCTTAAAATGGTTTGTTTGTGCTTCCTATTCATTATTACTACTTAAAATTTTATTTCTTTCGTACTATAATTGTTACAAATATCAAATTTGATGACATTTTAGCTGCATTAGGATGTCTTGATGGCTGAATTTTTGTTTGTAGAAAAGGGAATGACTCGGTGGGTCTATTTGTTTGATTTAATAAAGATGAGAAGCTAATTGGAACTCTTAAGTCGATTATCTGTTTCTTTTGTTATGGTTTCTATAAGCTTTGCTGAAGTCATTGACATAAATTTCTCTGTTCGGTAACTCAAGCAGTTTGATTTTGTTCATTGTTTTGTTAACATCACCCCCATGATAAGAAAACTATAAAATTTTGAGTTTTGGACTGCTTATGACAGGTTTTGGTGGTTAGACAAGACCTTAAGATGAAATCAGGGAAGATTGCATCTCAGTGTGCCCGTAAGATTCCTGAACTGTTCTAGAGATTTAGCTTTTGATTTGAAATTTTAGTGTACTGCTTGTCTAACATTTCCTCATTCCCCTGCACCCTCAAAACAAATAATACAAAAAAAAAAAAGCTCTCTTACTCACATTTTCATGTATTCTAACCTTTCTATTATTTGACTAATCTTTCCTGTGAAATTTATAGATGCTGCCACTGGCATGTATGCAGAGTTGATGCAAAGGTATGTTTCCTGACTATGAGTAAGTTTTTTAATTCAAGCTTTCACTTGTGATCTTGCTTCACTGGGGGTCTATTAGAACCCTTTGTGGCTTTGTCTATGCTAGTTATTTGTATAACTATAACCATTTTATCGAAGTTAAATCATGTAAGAATATTGCAGTGATCGTTCCCTTTTAAGACAATGGGAGGATTGTGGGCAACCCAAAATAGTTGTTACATGCAAGAATCAACAAGAAATGTAAGCAGGTGATTCCCTGGGAATTATTGGGATCTCACTATATTTGTTAGCTTACATGTATCATGTTTAAACTTTAAAACACTCTTCTTTTTTTTCTCAATTGTCTGGGTACACATTCATTTTCTTATCAGGAATAAGTTAAGGGAAGCAGCTGAGAGTATTGGCCTTCCCACTTTTGTTGTCGCTGATGCTGGAAGAACACAGGTATTGTCTGCATCACTTCATTTAAATTCACCATGAGTTGAATGTAATGGCAACTCATTTATAGGTTTTGTTAATTCAAATCAAGGGAAGTTAGTGCCAGAAGTCCTTATCTAAATGTAGATCGGTACCAATAGACTTAGTATATCCTGATGTGTGCTATTGCAAATATGTTTTAGTTTGTTTGAGATTCTTTATTACATAGCCTAAGGATTATAAGTGGTTTCCGAGTTTCTCTAGAGCATGACGGTTCAGTTTCAACTTGAGTTAAATTTCTTGAATTTGATGTTTGAGTGCTAAACTTGTTTATTATTTGAAAGAAAAATGTATACCCAAGATCTCAAGACCGCTTTGTTTTACAGGTTTCAGCAGGGTCAAAGACAGTCCTTGCCATTGGACCTGGTTTGCTTCTTTTTCATTTTCTGCTGAAAGTGTAGTAGTTGCTTCTGTGTGATAGATCCTCTTTTATTTGCCATGATGGATCCATTGATTAGTACATAAAGATGATAATGAGATATGATCACATACAACTGCCTCATCACCTATGCGTGTTGCAGTTCACTTTCTTCGACCAAAATACAAAGTGATAAAAAGCAGAAACCAGAAGAAAACAATTTGTTTTTGCTTATTTATTGACTATTTTACATCTATTGTTGTGATTGTGCAGGACCAAAAGTGGCAGTTGATTCAGTGACAGGGAAATTGAACTTGCTCTAATGTTGAAAAAATCCCCATCTTATTATGCCTCCATAATGATGACTTTCATCGCTTCACTGACTAATATGCTTTGGAGGAGAAGTATCTTTGCTGGAATCTGGTTGGTTTGTGGGACATGCTTAGAGCAAGCTACAACAAATCGGAGCAGCTGCTAGATGCGAATATTGCTAACCATACATTAGTAGGAAATATCACTCGGTTTAGTTGCTAGAACATGTTTAAGAACAAGAATGCTAATTTGTTGTTTGACTCTTTCTGTGTTTTAATATTGTGTGCCCTCACCGGTGATGGGCTGGTTTTCCTACCTTCAGTAAACTACATTTTTTTTGGTTAGTTATGATATACTGCTATTCTATGGAAATTCAAAAGAAACAATGCCTATCTAATGTCATAAAAGATGTTTTTAAGGTTGCAAACTGGCATTGTAGCAATCCTTTGCAGATTGTATCCTTTAACAAAGGAGATTAACCAAGCATCTATAATCCTTCAATCCCCTCTTATTTCAACACACATTCACCAAAGACTGTTTGATAAATTTAATGATAGAGAAAATTTAGCAAAAAATATGTAAAGGGAAAGATAATCGGGGATTGAAAAACCCTGGTTTTCAATTTGCTAAACTGCCATTTTTTAATTAACTAGTCTTTTAATTAGACTTTCCAATTCCGTGGGAGTGAGTGAAGTTGGTGAATTAATATCCTTTTGTATCACCTTTTGGTAATTTTCCCCCTATAAAAGCTAAAACCCCACAAATCCCCTTGAAATGTATCATTTTCTTCTTCAGAATCCTCACCTAGCACTGAACTCTTTGCTTTGTCTTCTCCAAAATGGCGTCTCGCTTTAGATCCGTCTCAAAACCAACATTCTCTATCCTCAAATCTAACATCAACAAGCAAACCCTTAAACCCAATCCCGTCAGTTCTCTACTTCCTGCTCGCTCTTCTCCCACATTTCCAAGGTAAGCCCTTTAAAAACCCTATCTTTACTTGTCCCTTTCAGTTTCTTCAAATTTATTAATTTTAGACTCTTAACCCTTGTAGTTTATGCGTTTTTTAATTTGGGCTTCCTTCAAATTACCAAAATTTTGCTTGAAAAATTTTCAGGTCTGTTTCTCAATTGGGTTGTCTTCAATCTCTGCTGCCTCTCCACTCAGCGGTGTCTTCAGCTCGGCTCACGTCGTGCCTAGGAATCGATTCAAGGAGCTCGAGGTCGTTGTCTCAGGGTATGCTTTGCAGTGCAAATCCAGGAGTTTGATAATCTCCAAAATGTTTGTAATTTTGTTTCCCTGAGCAACTCTTTTAACTCTATAATTAATTAATAAAGCAGTGTTTTTTGTTTTGGTTGTCTTATCTTATGATCATGATTTTCATGTCCAATCAATTCTAATCTAAAGTTATCAATTTGAGAACATTTATCTGTTCTTGTTGGTTACAATTTTCTTTACTATAGTTCTCAATTTATAAGTTTTCTCTTTTTTAATCTAAACCAAGAGAAAATGAAAGATGGAAAGGGGTCTTCTGGATTCAGTAAGAAAAGAATTAAGCAGAATTAAGCATGTAGGGAAGGGGAAACGATGAGAAGTTTGTGATTGAGTACATATTAAATTCTGCATGTTTTCGACTTCTTAAATTCACGACATGTGCATCAGATGTCATCCAACTAGGCTTGTCATTGAAAATTTTGATTTTTTTTTATTAAAAGAAAGTGTGGAATGAAGTGATTCTGATAGATGTTGGCAGAAAAAGGTCTCAGCCAAAAATAACAAAAGAGAAAGAGCTAGACAAGTTATTGGAGATTAAATTATAGTAAGTAGTAACGAGTGAGACTAAATATACATGTATGATGATTTTCTAAGTTGGGTGTGTTGGAACAGGGGTAGATACAAACAAAGACACAACCTGAGTTGGAGAGCTTGCACATGGTTTGAGAAGGTTGTGTATGATTTATGACTTCTTAAGCAATGCACTGAAAATTATTGATAGTTCTTGCTTGTTAGTCAAAGTTGAATATCTGTTACTTCATTACTTTCTGCATATACTGTAGCCTACTAGGATTCCTATATAATGCGAATATCCCATACATAATAAGTCCATAGCTTTCTATTTTGTTCTACGTTCTGTAGCACTTTGTATTTCTTTTATTTTCAACATGATTTAAGCTTGTATGCTTATTCTCTATCAATGAAGAATGTTTTACAACTGAAGGCCCTTTTCTATCCTCATTGATCAATTGATGTTAATGAAGCTATGGAGGCAAAACTTCGTAGGTGCTGCTATTGAAATGAATAATTGAATGTGACATAATTTGTGAGATATAATTTTATATGTCAGACCATGTACTTGGACTATATAAATGGATAGTCATGTTTGGTTTAGGAGAGGAATTTGATCTCTTATTTTTTAATTGCAGAGGATCTATGTGAAAGGTTCCTTTATAGGGAATGTAGTGCCTTTAGAGTTGTCCAAACTTGTTTGTTTTCTGCAGTTTAGTGGACTGCATTTTCATGAATGTGAAGATTATGCTTTTGTCTTCTATTCAAGTTTTAAGATTGAAAGCTGGTCTAGCATTAGTGTGCATGCTATTGCTTATGGAATTCAGAACAAAATTCAAAGTTGAAGGCAAACATTCAAGTCTTAAGTCTTTTTGCCAGTTGTACTTGTTCATTGTTTGGTTCTGGCAAGTTATCTCTCATCTATTATATATGTGCCAATAACGTTTGCTCTAGTAACATAAGTGCCACAGACAACCAGGTCTAGTTTTATTTTTGCTATTGTAATTTTATAATTGCTCATCCTGCTATTTGATAGCAACTACGCCGCTTAATTCAAATTTTCTGTAAATATTGGTTTGTTTCTGGACACCAGTGATTGTTGTATGAGAACTTGCTCTATTCACAATTCATTGACTTAAAGAAACATTTTTTTTAAGTTTCTTTTCTATGGTGCATGCTAATGCTTATTTATTGGGATTTTTTTTCTTAATTTTGAACAGAACTAGGTCTCAGTGTGCCTCGATAACGTGCCAAAAGTGGAAGGAAGTAATGCATGATGGATCAGGCTCATTGCTTTCCTTCTTGTGTGTCTATTTGGAGATTTAGTTTATTTGACAAGCATGTCCTTTTTCGTTGTTAGTTGAAGTAAATTTTCAAAGTCCTGGACAATGGACACAACATAGACTTCTAGAATTCTATTCCCAGATTCTCCTAATCACTGAAATTTTCTCTCTAGATTGCAATCTTCTTCCAAGGATTCTCTTACAGATCATATGTGCTGCAACACTTTGACCTTGTCACTTCAAAGAATAAAACCTCTTTTCTATTTACTCTACTTCTGTCTTGGCTTAAAGTTATGGTGGATGAAATGAAGTTATTGATTCCAATTACTTAACCATGTCTTTTTGTCCAAAGCAATGAATTGGTGCATGCATGATTTCATTTCCTATTCTCATCATATTCTACCAATTAAAGATTCCCGGTTGCTTTCAAATTCATTTTCAATCCTTATAACCATGTGTAAATAGCTCATGTCCATTATATCTTTGATGCTTCCTCCTTTTGATCTGAGATATATACATTGATTCCACCTGGAATGGTAAGTTTTCCCCATTCTGGGTTTGAATTTAAATCCTTGTTCACTTTTCATAAGTCCATGTTCTTTTGAATACTATATTGATCATCTTCCTAATCAAAAAGAAGTGCGCGTGAGAAAGTAGGGAGGGATGAAATGGTGCCCCCATGTCTCCCATTTCTCTGAAAGTTGCCTTGGCTATGGCGCCCATGTCTCCACCCCTTACAAAACATTACCATGTGAGGGCTCTCGCTTTCGATCCCTCAAAAACCTTGGCATTGTACTTTTCCTTTTCTTTATTTCTGCATGTAGACGTATTCTTAAAAACAACCATGTGCTTCCATGCATGTTCGAAGCCATCACAGTGGAAGAAATTGGATAATGTTTGCAATTTACATGGCCCAACCGTCCCTGTGCCTGTTTACCCCTTTTCTTTCCTGCCTGGCTCCAAATTATCAACCAGAAAATGGACGCCAGCTGATTTCACTTTGGCCAGTAAAGAATCCTCCCTCTCACCTGCTCAAACCGACAAGACACCATAACACGAAAATTATACAAAATTGCAATGAAATCTAAAGACATCTTCGATCGAATGAGATCGAGATCTTGGACTCCAAATTACGACCATAAATTTTATCAGACATGATTTTCATTATTTACCAAAAAAGAGACATTGGATTTCCATGGTAGGGCAAAAGAGAAAAGTTAAATATCATAAAGAAGGAGGAAGTGCCAATTGCCAAGTCATTGACAGAGAAGTGGGTGTGAAAAGGAGACAGATTCATTACAAATGAACATGGAAAATTAACCACCATGCATGGAAGCCCATCTATTCAAGACCTTCTGGATTATTTGAAAGCCATTATCATATCACACGCCATAACCATTATTTATTCCCATATCTGAATATTTCCAGTAATTATTAATAATTAAATGAATTTGGTACGTACCCTTTTCTCAGATAAGGGTCTTTCAAGATCTACTGGACTTTACCTTTTTCATTATTCCCAAAATATCAACAACGTAACATTGAAGACATTACTGAATAGAAGAGAGAGAGAGAGGGGCAGCCATGTGAGCACTGCTCAGTTTGCTTCTTTTCAGACTAAATTTGTTAAACATATGCAGTACTGTGGAAACATATGAACAACTGCAGTCCGTTACCAGAACTCTCTGTATTATTTGGATTGTTTTAAGAAACAAGACAAAGGAAAAGCACCGGTTTGGAGAAGAAATGGTTAAAGTCTTTGAGAATAGTTAATTGGCAATGATTGAACTGAGAAGATTTGCAGGTATTAAAATAAGAGTTCTATGGGATTAGCAATTTGCATAGGATCGTGCGTAGACAGGACTGGAGGAGCATCGTCAACGAATAAAACCCTTCATTTTACTCTAAACCATGTATACATACGTACATACATACATGTATATTCTGATGACCGATCTTTTTAACACAGTATAGCACATTTTTTCAATAAGATGTCTGGATCGCAATCCTTACTCACATGCTGGTCTAATACAGAAAATATATAAATACTGCATCTTCCGATTCATAGAATAATCCCTTTTAAAAATATGAAACACATGATCTTCACACTAACTAGTTTGACAAACCCTAATTTTGTTTAATTATATTTGTTAGAGTGATTTTATCTCATATCTTTTGAATATTAAGTTTTTTGTTATCTTATATTCAAATTGTACTTCTCTACTAATTGTCAGTCGGTTGGTTTTAAGTTAAATACTTCAAATAATATCATAATCCAAGTTTTATTTTGTGATTTCTACTTATTACTCTTTTCCAATCTATCACATGCTAAATTTTCATTTTTCTATTAATACATATTGAGAATTTGTTAAAATAGTATTATCCCGCGTTTGTTAAATATTGAAATTATCACTTGGCAAGAACTTTTGTTTTTGATTTCATTCTCGAAGTCCTTCAAGGTGGGGAAACTTGTGCAAAGGAAAAGGTAAAATCGCCAACAGGAATTCAAGTACAGGGCAAAACACTATGTTGAAAAGGTAGTAGCATTAGGATAACATTCTCTGTATGCAAGTAAAAGCTACATTAACATGCATGACCTGCAATTCCTTTTTGCTGAAATCTATGTTGATAATTTTCACAGTCTCGATCACAATAATTCACTTAAATAATCATGTTCTTCTTCCCACAACCTCTTTACATGTGGCCTTGGGGCTCATTTTCTTTTGCATTTTGGCCTTATCCCGGCAGCCTAGCTAGCTAGAACCTTAACCTTGTACAATTTGACTTTGAAAAGGTTGGCATTTGCCTTCAGTCGGTGGGGCGTGAACCGTGGAATGTGTTTGTTTCTTGTGTGAAAAAATCCATGTGAATAATGGTGGAAATTCATCTGGACTTTTCGTTACAGTTGAATATTGGGTTGATGGAAGGGGTGGCAAGTGGCCTTAAATCGGATTTAACTATTATGGGATTGGTAAAAGTGACAGAGACAACTTTGCAATGAAACACACATGGGTGGCTGAAATTAAAGCGTAACATCATGTTTCATACAACGATATACATCAAGATTTTAATTCTAGTTGATAAAATGGTTTTCCTCTTTGCTTCTTCTTCACTCATAATTAAAGTGACACTTTACAACAAAAGTATACATATACATACATACATACATAAATATATATATCAAGATGTTAAATTTTCAAGGATCTAAGATATCTCCTAATAAAATATGTTACCAAAAAGAATAAATCAGATTTAAATTTAATGCTTTTTATTTCATGAATGAGATCTTTAAGTATTGATTTAAATAATCATCTTTTTATTTTTTTAAGATATAAGAGTTTTCTAAATTCAATATTCGAATTTCAATACTTATATTTTTTTTTCAAACTAAAGACTTTCGTAATAAAAAAATACATCGGTCACATGTGAACTTATTTTATGTGGAGATCAAAATTATACTAGCAATTGGTCAATGTATAGGAGCTTAGAAATTCAAATTTTAATGGAAGAAGTCAAAAGCAAGAATCAAAAGAAAAGAAAAAACAAAAGTTTTACTAATTTACCTGAATTAAACAAAAAAAAAAGGGTTTCAAGAGTTTGCCAAATTTGGCAGGGGAAAAAACCAACTCAAGGGAACGAAAATTCTAAAAAAGAAAGAAACAAAACGGTTAGGGAAAATATAAGCTGGAATTCACTAACGAATTTAGTAACTAAATTAAGTTGGGAAAAAATTTTCAAAGTTTCCCTACTCTAGATCAGCTGCCTGAAATCAGGACCCACGTGTTGGTGGATCAAGTAATCATCGCCGTTTGTTACGTCAAAAACCATGTTCTGATGATGATGATGATGATGATGATGCATGAATTGTTGCTGATGGGCCTTTACCAGTTCTTTCTGCCGCCGAAGCTCGAGCACCTTACGGTGAGAATTTGAATGCTTAGTCAGCACAAATGTCGGGCTTGCAGCGGGTCGGTACTCGGGCACAAGCCGCCCCGATTTATACCTCACTCCACAAGCATTGCATAATGTTTTCGGACCCATGGGACCAGTCCGCCACTGCGGCGTCTTATCCGTTGCACAATGCAAGCACTTCCGCCCATCTGAATTCGGAACGCCACCGCCTTCGCCACCATCCTTTTTCTTCGAGGAGGTCGTTTTGACAGGCTTTTTGCCTTGGTGGTTCTGCGGAAGTGGTTGGACCGGGACCACAATCTCGGGTTCGGAAGATGAAGTCGTTGGGTTGAGAACAAGGAGACGAGAGGCCCAATTGCATGGCGCTGCCCGGGACCGTTTGCTTCTGGCCTTGGCGGGAACCGACATGTCCGGATGGAACATCGTGTTGTTGTTGTCACCGTTATCAATGACGTTGTTAATTTGGTTAGGAAGAAGGGGTTGGAAGCCTCGGGTCTCTGATGATTCGTCGGGTCGGGTATTCATTCCTGATATCAGCTGGAGCTTTTGCATGTCCTCACTTGAAAAGGATTCCTCTACGAAATTCGACAGCCATTCGAGCTCAGCTAAATCTTCGTACTGTTCAAAAATATAAAAATATATATTAACAATTTTTCTTTTTTTTTTTTTTCAAATTTGAATTATTTGGATAAAGAAATTCTGTCATTATTAACGCAGCTTTCACCAAGTTGTATTTGCATGCACATGGGTCTTTATCCTTTCTTTTCTTGCCGGGAAATTATAAAAAAAAAAAAAAAAGAAAAGGTAAAAATTTATCCGAAGCTGAATTCCAAAGAAATGTAGTAAACTTCAATTCATTGGCTCCAGAAACAGTAAAAAAGGTGAAAGTCAAAACTTCAATTTATTTAAACCATAACATTATTGCATGTAGGGGAGAATTACCGGCACGCAAAGGTCACCAGCGAACTGACCGTCAGTAAAACCGCTGCAACCAATATCACCCGCTAAATTCGGTTCGCAACCAGAAAACGACGACGAATTGCAGCTGTCGACGGCGGTAAAGTTGGAGGAATCAGTCGAGTGTCCAGCGACGGAGAAGTCGAATGCTCCGTCAGCTACAACGGCATCCTCGTTGGAAAAATCGAGCAAGTCCTCCACAATGAAATGGTCGCCGCCCGCAGGCTTTTCGGGCGCCAATTGAGAACAGTAGCTGCTTCCCTGAAAGAATTCTGGCGCTTCCATAGTTTTCAGCACTTGCTTTCCGTTTATCATTCTCGTTTATTCTTTGCTCGTTTTCCCCTGGTGGCGTTAAAGGGTGAAAGTACAGTGATGAAAATGTGAGTGTGGATAGAAAAGAAAGAGAGAGAGAGAGAAGTACGACACAGTTGTGGTTTTGAGGAGAGAGAGGATTTATTTGCGTTTGGAAGGGATTTTAAAAAAATAAATAAAGAAGCTTTAATTGGGTAAAGGAAAATCCAGTGTGAAGTTACTTTACTGCCCTTTTTACTGTTTTCTCAGTAATTAAAAAAAAAGGAAAAGTTGAAATAAATTTTTATATTATTAAATGAAAAATAAATGTTAAATAATAAAATTCAAGACATGAGAAGTGGTGAAGATGAAGTCAAAAGTTTTAGTAGTTTATTCTTTGATTCCATATTTAAGTTGCACTAAAATCAATTATTGGTGAGAAATCTTAAACTTTTAAAATTAATTAAAAAAACAATTAGAACAAGCTTCAAGTTGTTTTATAAATTAAATTATTCTACCAATGAATTGTAGCTCAGTTTGCAACGCATGCTGAGTTTATGAGAAGAGTTTTCGGGTTCAATTTTCATTAAATACACTATTAGAGAAGGATAATGAGCCTTAACTGTAACGAAATCCCGAGTAAAATTAATCTCAGATCGTTAAAACGGATAAAAATACATGTAATTTACACACAAAAAATTAAGTTACTCTATAAAAAAGTTTAATTAGAATAACAAAAGATTGATTACGACTTATTATGTGTTTCTTAGTGCTGCTGGATAACAAATGTTAGTCTTTTTTATCCCAATTAGATCTCATTGGTTTTATAATTTATGATTATAATAAGAGTGTATATATAATACACTAACAGTGTATAACTTTTATACATTGTCAGTTAATTATAGGATGATACCTCATTAATGAGCAAAATCTAAAAGTGTCAGACCCTTAAAAATAAATTTAAAAATTCTGTTAATATTTATTTTTAAAGACCTCTATATGAGATGTTATTACATGATTGACTGATAGTATATAAAAGTTATACACTGATAGTACATTATATATAAACTCTTATAATAATTATATACAAATAAAAAAATTAAAACCTTATTTACATAGAATAAAAGGTCTGGATTTAATTTTACATGTTATTATAATTTAAAGATATACTTGAATATTAAATCTATTTTAAGAAACAATGATGTTAGAATAGTTATATAGTTAACAATCAATTATCATTATTTCATTAATTAAATTAAAAAAGAAAAAGTGTAAATAATCAATTTTTTTTTTGGCCAAAGTAAATAATCAATTTAGAAATCCCCAGCGGTAATTAAAAAAAAAGTTTAAATTGTTAAAATCAAATCAGTTTTGTAATAATTTTATTTTTATACAAGCAATATTTAGTTAAAAAGACAGATATAAGAAGGGCCCACGGGATTAACAAATCAGGGCGCCACATTTGAGCGGGCCCCGACTTTTTTGTTCTGATGAAAAAAAATCTAAACAAAACGTGCAAGTTATGATGATGGTGATGATTACGAAGTGTACAACAATAATCACACACGTACCGCACAGAATCATTACTTCATTGCTTACAACTCCCGTCACTGACAATGGCAACAATGGTAATTTATTCAAAACTTTTGGTCAGAATTAATAAACAAATTATTACTGAATTAAATAGGGTAAAAAGGTAATTAACAAATTAATTAATCTTGATTAAGAGGGAGAGGATAAAGTTTATACACTGTGTTCAAATTCAACCCCTTAGGAACCGATCTAGCAGGTTTTGTCGCTGAGCCTTGTGCATTAGCTTCCAAGTTTGCAGCCCGATTCCTCTGCTTTAATTTTCCTCGGGAGTCGCGCTAATAAATTTTATTTACATTTCTTTTTTTAAATTTTAATAACCCTTGCTAATTCTTGTATTATATTCAAACCCCACTAATAAGCACGATTATTACAGCTCAACTTGATGATCTGGACGGTCAGGATTTTACAAACTTTGTCCCCACCTGTACAGGGGGACCTGCCATTTCGGTTTTAACTTTTCACCTCATACTGCCACGTAGGACCATGAACGAGTCAATCTAATGCTAAGTGCTTAACCTTAACGTTTACAGTTTACCGTTCTAACTCGCAAACTGACTCAGAGCTTCCAATCAGAGCCGACTCGTTAAAACGAAATTCATAGACGCCCTTTTTTCACTCTTCGGAAATGCGGCTGCATGTTTGGACGCTGGTGGAGCGGCCACGTGTCAAGCATCGAGAAGTGGAGAGCTGAGAGTTCAGTGGGGGCCAACTGAATGACACGAATCCCAACGAGAGTCTATTTCGAAGGGCGGATAAGGTGTTACTGTTCTTCTTTATTGCAGTGAAGTTATCTCTTTCCTTTTTTTTATTATTTTTTTAAAAAGAATTTTAGTAATACTTAGGAATTTTTTAGTTTTTTTTTAATTTACTAGTGATATGACAAAATATATCAACTTTGAGCTAAACCCAAGATTCATCAAAGACCACCACGTGGCAGGAGATCACTAGGCCACGTGACCTTCGGCGACAGACGACATAGGCTGCCGCACAATACCTGTCGCTAGGCGACAGACTTTCAGCCTATCGCCTGACGTCACAGCGCGACACGTGGCATCAGTCCCGTCTACCGACTGGCGACAGACCCCTGACGCCATAACGTGATTCGCGAGATGCTCTCTCGCCAGCGACAGGGTTCGAGTTTATCTATACGTGAAATTTGTATTACATCTGGATACAAACTCTTAGCAAAGTTACGTACTTATCCCCAGGTAATCAACCTATAATATTCGCCTATAAATAGGCTTCAGGTATAATCTTATTGGGGAATCTTTGATTATTGGCTTTTACGCTTTCCAATACTGAAGAACTTTTTGCTGACTTAAGCATCGGAGTGTCTACGCAGGGAATCACCCCTGCGTCTCTCTGACTTTTTTTGTTTTACAGAAGCTTCTTAGAGACACGTGGAGATCAAGTACGAATATCGACGTCAGCATACCTTTATTGTTGTTTTGTGCAACAACAATTGGCGCCGTCTGTGGGAAACGCATAAAAAGCCAATCAATACTTTCAAAGATGGTGAGAACAAGATCTACAAATGTGAGTACCGGGAGTGAGGAAAACTCTGTGAGCTCCCCTGAACAACGGATTCACCAGAGGAACCAGGTGAACAGGGAAGAAGAAAGAATTACTGTCTCGACGGCAGAATTCGAAGCTCTGAGGTGACAGAGCGAAGAAACTACCCAGGCGCTGAGAGCCATGGTGGATCTGTTCCAAGGAGTTCTCCCGACATTGAATCTGCCACTTGCTATGCAGAACTTGGTAGAAGGAACGAACCACAGGGTTCCGTCGCAGGTGTTTGGGCGACAGGAGGATGTGACAGCGGCAGACCCCTATCAGCCACAAGAGGTTCCCCCTGTGGAAGAGAATGATATTCATCAGGATGCGGCAGGACAGGAGAGCGGGAGGCCTGTCGCAGGCACCCGGTGAGAGACTGAGGAAGCAGCAGGCTTAGATCCTGCGGCAGGGGTCAGGCGACAGACTCCAAATGTAGGGCGACAGGTGCCTGGGTGACAGGAAGCTGACCGGGCGACAGGATCTACCGCCCACCTCCATGACTTGTCAAATTTTGCTTGCACCAACTTAGAACATGGTGTGGGAGGTATTGGAAAGAATGGTGGCAAAGATCAAAGCACTTGGGGAGCAGGGTCGGAGTTCGACCCCACTTGGTGCACGCAGATGATACGAACAAACGCACCCTAAGCGAAAGGTAAGGAAGTAGTCGTAGACCTACCTGATTCGTCTCATGCTAGAAATCAGCTTGCTCCCCCCGTAGACAACACAGGGGCCTTAGACATGAATAAGATGATTGAATAGGTGTTAGAAGAGAAAAAATTAGTGTCTGCAGAAGAGAGCCAGAGAAGAAGAGTACCGTTCTGCACACCCATCATGCAAAAACTTTTGCCCTCAAAGTTCAAAATGCCTCAGATAGCCACATACCCCGGGAATACAGATCCTTATGATCATATGCAAAATTATGAGACCCTAATGTTGCTACATGGATGGGAGGACGAGATAATGTGCAGGGCCTTCTCCTTAACTCTGTCCGGACATGCCATGAAATGGTTTAATAACTTGCTTGAAGGGTCTATTACCTCTTTTGACCAATTGCGAAGTGAGTTTCTTAAGGCGTTTGTGGTGAACATTCAAAGAAGGAAGGAACCTTAGAAGTCTTTGAAGAGTTATGGAGCTAAGAAACTATTAAGCAAGTAGCTAAGAAGTCTTTGAAAGAGTTATGTGGATCGGTTCAGAGATGCTACCTTAGAGGTACGAGATTTGCAAGTCGGTATAGCTGTGGCAGCTATGTTACAGGGGACAAGGTCTGAGAAATTGTAAGAATCCCTGTCGCTAGACCAGCCAAATACCATCTCAGACCTGCTTTCCCGTGCAAATAAGTATTTAACCCAGGAGGAAGTAATGAAAATGGTGACGATAGGAGAAACCAAGGATGGAAGGAAACGAGGAAGAGAACTCACTGAAGCATCTTCTAGCCAACCAAGGAAGTTTGAAAAAGCTCCCACACTAAAATACTCTGCTTATACCCCACTCACTGAATCTCGAGCTACGGTATTAGCAGCTATTGAGGGGTCAGGTCTTATACAGACTCCAAAGAAGGCGTCAGGGAATCTGGGCCGTGATTTAAGGTCGTATTGCGATTATCACTCAGCGCATGGGCACACAACCCAAAAATGTAGGGAGTTGATGAATCAGCTAGAAAAGTTAGCACGAGAGGGAAAAATAAACCATTTCGTATGGAGAGGTTATAGAACTAACTATCCTGCGCAGAACAGAGGAAACAATTTTAGAGATAGAAGAGGTGAAAACAGAGGACCTGTTAGACGAAATGAAAGTGAAAGAGGAGATAATGACAGAAGGGTAGAAAGAAGGAATCGAGAGTAAGATAATGAACCCATAGGGCCAGCTATTAACGTGATATCCGGAGGTGAGTCATTAGCTGGCACTTCTTCCTCGTCTCGAAAGAACTACGCCCGACAGGCTTATCAAATTAATTCGGTGATGGAGGAAAAGCATGATGAAGAGCCCATTACTTTCACGCCAGCTAACAGAGATGATGTAATAACCCCTCATGATGACACACTGGTGATTTCGACGGTAATAGCAAAACACTAAGTGAGTCACATCCTAGTTGATAATTGGAGTTCGGTAAATTTGATTTATTGGAATTGCTTTGAGAAAATGTACATCTCGAATGATAGACTGAAGCCAGTAACCACACCACTGTATGGCTTCTCAGGAGAAAAAGTGAAGGTGGAGGGCGCAGTTCAGCTACCTGTGACATTGGGGGAAAGCCCAAAGTGTGTCACTCGACAAGTGTTATTTATGGTGGTGAAGTCAACGTCAGTGGTGTACAATATGATCCTCGAGCGGCCATTGTTAAATGACATGAGAGCGGTAGCTCACCCTTGCTATTTGTTAATTAAGTTTTCGACTACCCACGGTGTTGGACAAGTAAGGGGAGATCAAAAGAAAGCCAGAACATGTAATGTCGCATCCGCCACATGCAAAAGGATTCAAAAGAAGGAAACCCTTACAATTGAAGAACCGGCTAAACCAAAACCTGATTAGGAAATGGAAACAATCTAGTTGGATGACGAAGATAAAGGGGAAACAATATATGTGGGAAGCCAGCTACCTGAAGAAGTGAAAAGGGAGATAGTCTGATGCTTAAAAGAGAATTGTGATGTGTTTGCATGGACCCCAGTCGATATGCCTGGAATAGACCCTGAAGTTATTTGCCATCGGTTGAACGTAATCTCAGGGGCAAAGCCGATAAAACAGAGGAAGAGGAATTTTGCTCCAGAGAGGCAACAGGCAATAAACGAAGAAATCTCGAAGTTGTTGCAAGCAGGATTCATCAGAGAAGTTAATTATCCGGAGTGGTTGGCTAATGTTGTGATGGTAAAGAAAGCCAACTGGAAATGAAGAATGTGTGTGAATTTCACAGATCTGAATAAAGCTTGTCCTAAGGATTCGTATCCACTACCTCGAATTGACAAGTTGGTAGACGAAACTTGTGGGTATGAATTACTTAGCTTCTTGGATGCCTCCTCAGGATACCACCAAATCATGATGCATCTGGATGATGAGGAGAAGACTTCGTTTATTACCGATGTTGGGACATATTGTTACCGAGTAATGCCATTCGGTTTGAAGAATGCGAGGGCAACGTACCAGCGCATGTTAAATAGGGTGTTCCAAGACTTGTTGGGCAACATCATGGAAACTTATGTCGATGATATGATCATTAAAAGCCGACAGGGAGAATCACATGCTAGAAAAATGACAAAGGTATTCAACGTGTTGCGACAGTACAAGATGAAGTTGAATCCTAATAAATTCTCATTCGGGGTGAGGTCTGAAAAGTTTTTGGATTCATGATTACTAATCGGGGGATAGAGGCTAATCCTGAGAAAGCTCAAGCTATTTTGTCCAAATACTGTAAGAGAAGTTCAAAGGCTGACAGGGAGGACAGCAGCCTTGAATCATTTTTTGTCCAAATCAGCTGAAAGAAGTCTACCCTTTTTTAAGGCAATAAAAGCAGGAAAGAACTTTAATTAGACGGAAGAGTGCAACGACGCCTTTGAAAGGTTAAAAGACTACTTGAAAGAGTTGCCTCTGTTATCCCGACCACAACCCGGAGATCACCTCCTCATATACCTCGGTGTAGGAGAGAAAGCTATAAGTGCAGTCCTATTAAGGAAAGAAGGAGATAGGGATTGCTCGATCTATTATGTTAGTAAAGTCCTGCTAGATGCTGAGACAAGGTACCCCTTAGATGAAAGGATAGCTTTATCCTTGGTGATGGCAACCCGGAAGTTAATACCTTACTTCCAAGCTCAATCAGTTACTATCTTAACGGATCAGCCTTTGAGACAAATACTGCAGAAACCAGAGCATTCGGGTCGTCTGATCAAATGGGCCATCGAATTAAGTGAATATGACATACACTTCCAGCCTCGCCAAGCAATAAAAGGGCAGGCGTTGGCATATTTCATTGTAGAATGCACTGGCCGAGAAGTCCGTGTAGAAACAGAGTTAGTTTGGTGGAAATTATTTGTGGATGGAGCTCGTAACATGGATGGCAGTGGAGCCGAAACTGTGCTAACTTCGCCTGAAGGGAAAACCTATGAGTATTCCCTACGTTTCGACTCTCCAAGTTCGAACAATACAGTCGAGTACAAAGCCTTGATAGTTGGGATGAAACTTGCTGAGAAAATGGGAGTCATCAACTTAATAGCCCATAGCGATTCGCAATTAGTGGTAAACCAGTTCTCGAGTGAGTATGAAGCATGAGAACCCGCTCTAGTCCCTTATCTGCAGAAAGTGCAATTATTGGCACAGTCATTTAATAACTTCCAATTGACTCAGATAAACCGGTCAGAGAATAACCATGCAGATGCCCTTTCAAAGTTGGCTTCTTCTAGAGGAGTTAAAGGGGGTATGGTCAAAGTGGAATCCCTCGCAAGGCCAAGTATTGAAGAAGAAGATGTCTGTGATGTCGAAATCGGAGGCGATTGGAGAAGCCCAATCAAAGACTACATACTAGGGGGCACACTCCCCACTAACAGAGACGAAGCTCGAGGCTGAAGTTAAAAAGTGACAGGTTTATCGTGGTGAATGGGGAACTTTATAAACGGGGATTTACAATGCCCCTGTTGAAGTGTCTAGGGCCCCAACAGGCTGAGTACACCTTAGCTGAAGTTCATGAGGGAATATACGGTGAACATTTGGAGGCTCGAGCCTTGGCCTCGAAAATATTACGCATGGGGTTTTATTGGCCTACACTAAGGAAGGATGCCACAGATAAAGTGAGAAGATGTGAAAAGTGTCAGAAATTCGCTACTATAACTACCGCGCCTGTTTCGGCTCTTCAGAACACTCTCCAACCAACTCCATTTGCACAATTGGGACTAGATATCCTGGGGCCTTTTTCCCTAGGCTCAGGACAAAGGAAGTATTTGCTTGTAGCCACAGACTACTTCAGAAAATGGATAGAGGCTGAGCCTTTGGCTACAATTTCTGAGAAGAAGGTGGAAGCAATGTTGTAGAAAGACATAATTTGCCGATTTGGGATCCCCCGTGTGATAAATGCAGATCATGGGAAGCAGTTCGACTGTTATGCTTTCCGAAATTTTTGTAGTGGCCTGAAGATTCTCCTAAGAATATCTTCTATGTCTTACCCACAGGCCAATGGGCAGGCAGAGGTGAGCAATCAAACTATACTGCACGAGTTGAAGACTAGACTGGACAAGGCAAAAGGAGCATGGGTAGATAAGCTCCCAAGTGTCCTATGAGGCCTACAAAAAGACAAACAAAGTGTCAACAGGTGAAACACCGTTCAATTTGGTATATGGCACTGAAGCCCTCATCCTAGTAGAAGTTGGAGCTGAGTCACCCAGACTTAATTCTTAGGGACTAAGGTAAAATCTTGACCTGATAAATGAGCTTTGAGACCAGGCAAAAGTGAGGCTGGCTGCTTACCAACGGAGAGTAGCCACTTATTACAATGCACGGGTCAAGAACAAAGAATTATAAGAAGGGGACCTCATATTGAGAAAGTTGGCAATTACAAACGCCCATAGGGAAGATGGAAAGCTCCGGGCTAATTAAGAAGTATCATACAGAATCAGAAAAATGGTCGGACCTAGCACTTGCACCTTAGAAACCTTGCAAGGAAAGAAAATCTCAAACACTTGGAATGCCAACCATCTTAAGCTATATTGGCAGTAAACATTGTAATTTTTGCTTTTTGATTGTTATTATTCTTGTCTTTACTTTCCCATCTATTGCTACATTACTTTACAAATGTTATTATTTTTCTGATTCATGAATAAAGGTCAGCTAATCATTTTCTATATTCTCTAACGCAATATGTGAGACAGATTATGTGTTACAGGAATTGAAATGAGGCAACAGCTAGCAAACAAAAGTCCCTAAGCGACAAATACGCGAGACGGGCAAACATACAAGTCCCTAAGCGAAAAATGCGCGAGACGGGCAAACACAAAAGTCCCTAAGCGAAAAATGCGTGAGACGGGCAAACAAAAGTCCCTAAGCGAAAAATGCGAGAGACGGGCAAACACAAAAGTCCCTAAGCGAAAAATGCGCGAGACGGGCAAACAAAAGTCCCTAAGCGAAAAATGTGCGAGACGGGTAAACACAAAAGTCCCTAAGCGAAAAATGCGTGAGACGGGCAAACATACAAGTCCTTAAGCGAAAAATGCGCGAGACGGGCAAACATAAAAGTCCCTAAGCGAAAAATGCGCGAGACGGGCAAATCTAAAAGTCCCTAAGCACAAAGGTGCGAGACGGGCAAAAGACCAGTCCTTAAAAAAGTGCACAAAAAGACAAATCGCGGAATCATCAAGCACTGGGCAAACAGACATGTGTGAAATCCAAATAACACAAAGATACAGATTATATAGCATGTTACGAGTCTTGATTACTCTAATAAGTCCTTAAGCGAAAAGAGCGCGAGATAGGCACAACGCTCGAGAAAAGTTCATCTTTGAACAAGAATGACAAAGCTGTCTCAAAGTAGAACTCGGGTAGCAACATGGTGTAAAGGTACGCTTTATACCGTGAAAACAGAATTATTTCATATTTTTATGCTTTAATGCTGCTCTTTAGAATCTTGTGATGTAGCAGTTATAAAAACAAAACATCCATTCAGAGAAGAAAAGAGGAAAAAGCTGAAAAAAGAAATGTACTTTTCATTGAATGTTTACAAACAGAGGAAAATACAAGAAAAATCCTAATATACACTGAGTACTAAGTCATCTGGCTGAGAAGAAGCCGCCTCGACACCAGAGCCCTTAATAACCGGGGGATCAGGAACTTGAGGAATCGAAGCACAAGGATCCTGGGGAGTCGAAGGAGCCATCCCGGATGAAAGATCATCACTTGAAGGCCCAACCACAGCTGCGGAGTCTGGCACAAGATCAACGGCTGTGGAATCAGAAATCTGGAACTCATCACCGTCCAATCTTAGAATTGCCTCGATAGACTCAGGCTGACCGCCCGCCTCGATAGTCTCAGGAACGTCACACACTGTTGAAGGTTCAACTCGATCACGTGCGCCAGAAGACTCAGGCTGACGTTGTGGCTGTCGAGGAGGCCACGGGCCCTCAAGATTGTCCAATTCGTCCCCAGCACCCTCCTCCAAATAGGCATCCGGACCTTGCGAGTCGGGCTCGTTCTTGGTCCAAGGAGGAGCTGCATAGTACTTGGCCTCCTCAGTAAAGAGCAACTCAGAAAAAGTCTTGCTAGGCCGATGCTTCTCCAACCACGAACGAGCCAAATAGAAACCGTACTTGATGAATCCCGCCGCGAACATTGCTTTCTTATCATAGCAATGTTAGGACAAGCGGTACTCACGAACAGCCTCGGCCCGAACCTCTCTCTGACGGTCCAGTACGTTGTGCAGCTCCTCAATGGCTTCATCCCGTTGTCTCTCCATGGCTCCCTAGTCATTGAGAGCCTTATTATAAGCTTCTTGGTACCCCTGAAGGTAAGCCACCTTCGCTTGCTCTTCTTGGAGCTTTCGCTCCAGATCAGCATTCCTTCGCTCGTGATCAGCGTTCTTTTTATTTAGCTCCTCCGTCCTTTTGGGATAGGGGCGAACCTGGACAACCTCGTTCATAAGCTCCATTTTCTGCTCTCGAACTTCACGAATATCTTTATCGGCTTGCTCCCTAAGGGCCCTGTGTCGAGCATTAACAGCCGTAATTTACTGAGCCGTCTGACAAAAAAAAAACAAACAAAGACTCAACAAACCTGACGAAAAAGCATAAAAAGGAAAAAACTAATTACCAAACAAGCACAAAGCTTACCTTCATCGCGAGGTAGTCAGAATTATCCTCCACCTCAGTCAGATTGGTGAAAAGCCTCGCCTCGTCGCGAGGGAGAATGGTGCTCCAAGCCAGACGAGATGCTATCCCAGCATCCTCAATGCTATCGTTGTCATTCACCCCGTGATAGGTCTGGAAGTCTTCTCCACCTACAACGACCCCGCTATCAACTGGATAGCGCCTCAAAGTCGGATCGGCCACCTTAGGCAAAATTGGTCTTGTAGGCATTGTGGCTTCAATAATTAGCCTCTTCTTGTATTTGCGCCTAGGCTGGCGAGGAACAAACCTATCCTCAGCAACACGAGATCCACCCTCTTGACGGGCTGAATTACTCTTCTGGGACTCTGAGCTCTCGCGGTCGTCCGAACCACGATCAGGGAAAGAGGCCTCTTTCGTTTATTTCTCCCGGCCTCTTGTGTAGGATGGCTGGATACACCAGCGGCAAGAGGAGCGGCAGTAGGAGCACGAGCTGGTAAAGATGAGGGAGCACGAGCTGGTAAAGATGAGGGAGCACGAGCTGGTCCAGATGAGGAACCCCCAGCTTGCGACTGAGAAGCAGGAGCCACTCGAGCAGCATCACTGGCATCCCTCATACGCAAAAACTCTTGTAAGTTCATACCTGCACAATATAAGAAGGAATTAGCTGACCAAGTAAAACGCCACACCCATGTATACAAGAAGTAAAAAGGAAATTAGAAAACTAAAAAACCACCAATATCCTCTAAACTATTCAAGGATGAATCCAAAGGGAAATCGACGAAGGGACTCCCAAAGGCATCGGCCCGAGCCCACTCAGGATTCTCCTATGACTGATCACTAGTACCTGCAGCCTCAGGGGTCTCATCATCTACAAGATGACCTACAGGGGCGGATGCTTCGGCTACGACTACCGGAGATGGCTGACTAGGACCAGCATCAAGAACACGTGGAGTTGCAGGCAAGTTAGATAAGGCAGCGGAAGTCCCAACAACGGTCCTGCTTACCCCCCAGCCGGCAGGGCGATATTCTCCGTGGTTAAAAGGGAGAATAAGTTACGCTCCCCGGTAGAACAGATCCACCGAATAGGCTCACCAAATTGGTCTCTCAAAGTTTCTGCTTTGAATCTTTCTGAGCGCTGTGAGTGGTCGGAGGTATCACGATTCCATCTCTTGCGGATCCGTAGGTCGCTTGGAATCTCGACAACGACCCACTCACTCTCAAAGCCACGCAGTTTGTTGGGAAGATCCGAGAAGATCTTATTATTAGGAAACTCGTCGGTCTTCAACCGTTGGAGAGAGAACGTTATCAACCCTTTCAACCCACGAACTTTGAAAAAAGCGCTTAAAAGAGGAATAGTTGGGACAATACCCAAGTGACGACACACTATGGAAAACGCTACCAACTGGGCCCACGCATGGGGATGGAGTTGACACGGGACGATGTACTTATACCTAAGAAACGCTTCACCAAACTCCAAAAGAGGGAAACGAAAACTGAAGGATAACGAGGCCTTATGAACGGCTACACCATTTCTAACCAAGTCGGGTGTAGCCTCCCCTTGGACTGGAAGTCTATAACGATAACCTGACGGAAGAGGGAAACGAGTCCTAAAATCCTCTAAGTAAGCATTTGTCAAAGAACACAGAACACCACCGGTTTCTGAGTGTTTTACTCGGACGTAGCAAAGACATGGCGAAGGAATGACCTATTAGGGCGACAGACCTACTGAACGAGAGACCTGCAGGAGACCTAGGCTCTACGCGGAAGACTAAAAACACCTGCGGGAGGCCTAAATATGAATGCGAAAGGTGATAAATAAGGCGACAGATATGCACTTTCTGAGATGAGCGAGAGATCCTGACGAGAGAGCGACAAGCTCTTTTAGGCGACAAACTCTTTTGGCGAGAGAGCTGAAAGATGGGCGACAGACGGCTGCTCAGAGGTTTTCATGCACTCTCTCGACGAGCCCCAGCGGTTTATATAGCCGCGACAGAGAATGCTAAACATCGCGCCCGATCACGTCTGTCGCAGAGTAGAGCTTTTTCACATGAAAAAATACCAGAAGAAATAGCAAAAAATAGAGAAGACTATTCACGGTGGGCTGAAGCCCAAAAAAACACACATATTTATACTCTCTTGGTTAGAAAAATCCAACAAGAGAGTGAGGAGCAATTGATATGACAAAGTATACCAACTTTGGGCCAGGCCCAAGGTTCATCAAAGACCACCACGAGGCAGGAGATCACTAGGCCACGTGGCCTTCGGCGATAGACGACATAGGCTGCCGCACAATACCTATCGCTAGGCGACAGACTCTCAGCCTATCGCCTGACGTCACAGCGCGACACATGGCATCAGTCCCGTCTACCGACTGACGACAAACCCCTGACGCCATAACGTGATTCGCGAGATGGTCTCTCGCCAGCGACAGGGTTCGAGTTTATCTGTACGTGGAATTTGTATTACATCTGGATACAAACTCTTAGCAAAGTTACGTACTTATCCCCAGGTAATCAACCTAGAATATTCGCCTATAAATAGGCTTCAGGTATAATCTTATTGGGGGATCTTTGATTACTGGCTTTTACGCTTCCCAATACTGAAGAACTTTCTACTGACTTAAGCATCGGAGTGTCTACGCAAGGAATCAGCCCTGCGTCTCTCTGACTTTTCTTGTTTTACAGAAGCTTCTTGGAGACACGTGGAGACAAAGTACGAACATCGACGTCAGCATACCTTTATTGTTATTTTGTACAACAACAACTAGATTTTTTGTCCTTTACCTTTTTCTTTGAATTAAAAGGAAAGCCTGAAAAAAAGAAGGTACCGGAGGCGTTGCTTGGCGTGGAGCTCTATTTACCAGACTTTATTTATTTGTTTATTTTTCACTCACTTTTGATTTTTTATTTATTTTTTAAATTGTAAAATTGGTGCTTTGCATGTGTAGGGTCCAATTTGCACGTGATGGAGGGCGGGGGGTGGTGGTGTCAGCGACACATGTGAGTGCTTTGGCTCGTGTCAAAAGCCAGAACAAACGGTGGTCAATGCCACGTGGCGAGGATCCACGGACTATTTGCTTATTCTAGGATGCTTCGACCAAGTGATGAGAGTAGAGTAGCATACCTCACGTTGGGGTTCTTTTTATAGTCTCACGGTAACGTGAGAGCACGTGTCGATG
Organism: Heritiera littoralis; assembly: GCA_031772115.1. NCBI lineage: Eukaryota > Viridiplantae > Streptophyta > Magnoliopsida > Malvales > Malvaceae > Heritiera > Heritiera littoralis. The sequence goes on from JAPDPK010000003.1 coordinate 3,006,801, forward strand.
GTCACCTGAGTTGTTGAATACGCACGTGCTGAGCGTCACCCCTTGAGACAACTCACGTCCTCCTTTTGTTTCCGGAGTGGTTGCTTGTCTTAGCCCCGTTTACTTGAATGACCCAAATGTCTCCACCCATGAATTCAAATCTGTTATGTAACATGGTCAATTTGGTCAATTACTCATTGTTCAATGCACTTGCTTGCTAGTTATTTGTATTAAATTTTTATTGATTGTCTACTCCTCTTTAGTAGTATCGAAAAAATCACATATTGCTAACAACATCTTGATCTAGTAGTTAAAGATTAGTTGTGACATATTGTAAATCTTTGATTCGAATCTAAATACCCTCATTCCCAATTATTTAAATTCTTCTTGTAACAAAAAAAAAATCACATATATGTATATTTTTGTATTAACAGAAAGATAGTTTTCGTAATATTAACTTTTAACTTTACTAAATTTCATTTATATTTTGTGGTTAGTGTTGACTCAAAAAAATTTGATATAATGAAAATTGAAACACGAAAATTTTTGCTATAAATCTTCCACAATCAAAAACTAGGTTAAGCTTTACCCTTTAGGTTTGCCTTTTTTACCTTTAATGGATACACTTAAAATGCTTGCAAATGTCTCGCGAGCACATGGTGAAGCAAGCGTTGCACGAGGAAACAGGAGGAAAAGAAGGGCTTTGGTGCACCCGAGAGAAAACAAAGGCCCTGGTTCAGCATGGACAGGCTTCAATCACAAGCCCATTTGCTTTGATCATCTTTTCGGCAAAGGCTAAAAGAGAGAAAAAAAAAAAAACATGTTACCGTTATGCCAACCCAGCAATGGTTGTCCTTCGTGATTAAGTTTAGCGTTTTGCAGATGGAAGGAATGGGGTATTCTTGGCTCTGTTGGGAATTTAAAAAGGATTTTCTTCGCTCTGAGCCTACACACAGATATGAAGCGCCACTTTTTCACATTGTTTCCTTTTGTTTTCTAGAGTTTCTACTAACTTCTATGATCTATGTGCAAATGACCATAAGATAGTCTATCAATTTGGGCCAATAATTAGAAGAGTGGGGGGTTGAAGTAACGTATTTGTTTTTTTTTTTCCACGAGTTTTTTGTTGCACTCTTGTTGAGATTTTTTGGATGGAGAATGTAAGTGTGTGTTTAGTTAATGAAAACAAAGTTGTTTTCTATGTTCATTTTCGTAGAAAATAGAAAAGATGAAAGAAAACATATTTGATTTAAAAAAATGGAAAACAAATTTAGAAAATGAAAATGAAAATGGGCAAAATTTAGAAAACAAAAAAAAAGGATGAATTATAAACTTTGATATTTGTGTTAATATAACATTGATATTTGTTATTTGTGAAAGGTAATTATAATGAGTGTTAGCTCTAGTTCAAAAAGTTCGTCTGATTTAGATGATGAGATGGGTCAATTTATACTTATAAAATATGTCTATGAGTATTACAAGATCTACTTGCCTAAGATGCCATGTAGGACTTCTATATTGAGTGGAAAGGCATATGTTATGGAGATTTCATACGGAAATTTAACAATATGTTATGAAATGTTTCGCATGAGAAAACAGGTTTTAATAAACTTTTGTGATAGGTTGAAAGTGGAACATCTTTCACATGATGAAAAATGATTTCTGTGGAAGAAGCAGTTGCAATGTTTTTATATATAATTGGTCAAAATGAAAGACAAAGTTGCAAGTGATCGATTTCAACATTCAATTGAAACTGTTTCTGCATGGTTTCAAAAAGTTTTGCTTGTTGTTTGTAAATTAAGAACTAAAATCATATGCCCAAGAGATAGGTGATGTACAACCAGAAATTGTTAGAAATCCTAAATGGTTTCCATATTTCAAGGTATGTTATATAATACTATCTTTTTATAAATATTTTTTCTTTTTTTCTTTTAATAGAGAATCACATAATATATATATATATATATATATTTGTTGTTAATTAAGGATTGTATTGGAGCTACTGATGAACTAAAATAGCTGCTTAGGTTCCTGCATCAAAGCAAGTTCCATTTCGAAATAGAAAGCAAAATATGTCGCAGAATGTAATGGTAGCTTGCTCTCATGACATGCTTTTTACATTTGTGTGTGTTGGATGGGAGAGAACAGCTCATGACACAAGTTTTTGTTAATGTAGTACTAAATAATTCTAGTGCACAAAATTCTTTTTCAATACCAAGTGTTTGTATGTTTTTAATTAATTTAATTTTTTTTCTAATAACTACTTAATTTGTAAATATTGTTCATCTAGTTTTCATACTTCTTAATATTGATATTACAGGTAAATATTACATGGTGGATGCTAGATACTCAAACATACCTGGATTTTTAGCATCATTTCGTGGACAAAGATACAATGAACGAAACTTTATAAGTAGGCACTAACCTAGAGGGAAGGAGGAATTATTTAATATGAGACATTCTTCTCTCTGTAATGTGATTGAACGAAGCATCGAAGTGCTTAAAAAAAGATTTGTCATATTGAGGGATATGCCTAACTATCCTCTTAGAAAACAATATTATCTACAGAAAGCATGTTGTACTATGCATAATTTCATTAGGTTGAAAGCTGAAAAAGATGAATTATTTGAAGAGGGTGAAAGAGAATACGTGTAGGAATCTGATGACACAAAAGCAACTTTTGCCAGTTCGAGCAACGAGCAAATTAAATTTGATATGTCACAAACAACTAAAATGGTTCAAGTTAGAGAAGAGATTGCAACGTCTTTATGGAATAATCATAGACAAAATTGAGATTTCAAAAACCCATAACTATTGGTTTGGAGGTGTTGTTAGTTGTTTGGTGCTAAAATACATTTTAATAATTTGAATTTTTTGTGTTTATTTCATTTATAATTTATTTTTATTACTTAGTTACATTTTACTTTGTTTTCAAAGTTCTAATTTAATTTAATTTTTTAGTTATTGTTTTTCATATTTATTGTTTTGAAAATGTACATACTAAACACATGTTATATATTTTCATTTTCAAAAACACGTTTTCATTTTCGTGTACCAAACATATTTTCCAAAATTCAAAAATAGAAAATGAAAACTTGCTTTCAAAAAATGAAAATAGAAAATGAAAACATGAAATATTTTTCATGAACCAAATGAAGCCTAAGATTCACAAAAAAAAAGTTCGATTGATTTGTAAGAGAAAGAATGGCTAATGAGACACTTGAATTAAGATTTTGTAATGTATTTCAACATTTAAATCGATAATTGTTTTCGAGATAGAAAAAAGAAGACAAAAAAAAATTAATGCAGATCGAGAACAAAGATGAGGATGGGAGTTGCTGAGTGAACTCTCCATTCAAGCCTCTTGCAAATCATACCAACTCTGTCCAAATTTTTTTTTTTGAGTAATACATTCTCATTCAAAGTTACAATCACAATCAGCATATTACATTTCATGAACTGGTAACTTGATAAATTGATAAATACAAATGATAATAACCAACTAAACAAATAACAAATAAACTTACTTGAACTCACACTCGGTGAGACTCGAACTTGAGACTTCAATGTCTCAGGGCCTCCTCCTTGCCACTAAGCCAAGGCCTCATTGGCCTGTCCAAAAATATTTTAAGAACTCTAAATTTTATTCAATTCATTTCAATATTTGAATTTGTTGCCTCCAAAATAAAAGTTTTTTTTAATTTGTTTTAGAATTTCTTACTCGTAATAATAATAATTCATTATACTTTTGGATATTTGAAAATTTAATTATCTAAAAAATTTTATCAAGACTATACATATCATCATGCTAAACCATAAACTAAAACAAGCCAAGGTGAAAATATTCTAAAATAAACCACCTCAAAACCTCAAGTCAACTTGTCATTTTAACACAATCTTATGTTATTTAAAAAAAAGTATCATTGCAAAAGTTTAGCACCATGCTTTGGTTCAATTAGATTTTCAATTAAAAAATATTGGAAACTTGGTTTTTTTTTTTTATCTTAATAATTAAAATATTTTTCAAATAACAGTAAGTTACATAAAAAATTACAAACATTAACCTTTAAAATAATTAAAAATAATTAAGCGTGAACAAAATTTCTAAAGACTCAAGCCCAACACAATAGCTCTTTCAAACGCCCACATCGCCCAATGATTTCAGGCCTCCGTTGCTCTCTCTTCACAAAAATTCAGTCCCGGGATTGAAACCTTGTTCGAAATACGGTCCATGGAAGATAAAAGGGTCCGGCTCCGAAACTTTCCCCTATTCGGGTTTGAAGGTCTTTAGGAACAGTAGGCATTGGCACACAGCGATCGAGAACTGAACGATTCTTTCAATCAACTGTGGTGGAAACAAAAATGGTGGAACCTGTAATCCTCGACTGAAACCCTTCAAGGTTAGCCATATCCACCCCAAAAAGCTTGAGCAGAGAAAAAAAAACCGAAATGGAGAAGAAACGAAGTAACCCGATGGAGTGGTTGAATCTGATGGTAGGAGAGCCGTACTATCTCTCCCATTTCCTGGCTTTGTTCTCTTATTTCATCGTTCGCAGCTCTGCTTCGCATCTGCTCTCCGCTCATATCACTCAACTTCTCTTTTATCGGGTAATTTCTCATTATCCCCTGCCCTTCTTTCTTCTGGCAAACCTTTTTTTCTTGTATATTGAACTTCCACAAATCGACATTAATTTTTACTTTTGGTACAGGAAATTCAAGCGATTTTGGCATTTTCGATGCTGATTGCATACAAGGTAATCGAAGGAACTTTTTTTTTGGTGCAACTAATCGAAGGAACTTAGTAAAAACTTTATTTATCTGTTTGCTATGAAAGAAATAGGAAGGAAATAAACGGAGAATGTGTTTGACTTTTTATGGAGCTCAACAATTGGATTAGCATTATTTCTTTTTTATCCTTTATTTGCTTCTTACCAAACGGAGCTTTAAAGCCATGGATTGTTTATTTTCCTCTGCTTTGCAAACAGATGGTAAGAGAAGAAACATGGGAGGCTTTTATTGCTGATACATTGTTTTTTGGAAAGGTTAGCTTACCCATTTATATGCCTATTCATTTCATTTTATTGCATATAATTTGCAACTAAAATTTTCCCTCTGTCTTTCTCTTTTGATTTTCCCAGATTTTTCTTATTGCCCTTACCCTCATAATGGACTACCACTTGACTTTGTGGTACATTTTGGTATTTTCAGGTATTATTGTTGCTTCTCTTGCTAATACTATGGTTTTTTCCCAAATTGTTAGTAGGACTCTTTTATCTTTTTGATATAAATGCAGCATTATGAGGATATTGTTTTTGGTTTCTTACAGTGATATATGTTTTAACACAGCAACCTCTTTATGAAGAACTAGGTATCTAATGAATTTCACTTTGGCTTTCCTTTTAACTAGAAGAATGATTCACATGTTGTTTTGATAGGAATGTTTTTTCTGTTGTTTCTCTATTGAATTTTCTAGGTTCTTCAAGTAAATTAACACCATTGCAATTGGAAGCCTTGCTAACTGAAGGGAATACGTCAAGGTTTTGGCTGGTTGGTTTGGATTTTTTTCCCTAGATTCTAAATGTTCAAGAGCATATAGCATGATAGCTTCTCTTTGTGAAAAATGCCTGTTTACTTACGTAATAGTAGTTGTTTGTTAATTAGTTTCTTTGATTATTTCTGTACTGGCTACAAGCCAGCATTAAACGATATCAAAGCCATTTATCTCTTAGACTCTTACTAATTTAATTGGTGATAATATGCTTGCACAATATAAAGAGAATATTTGTATTGAAGATAGTGAAAGCAATGGTTTCGTTTTTTATGCTTAAAGAAGTTAGTTTTTACAGGGAAGCTATGCTCAAAGAGGTAAGTTTGTAGACTGAAGTTAGTCCAAAAGTAGATATTCAATTGCAAATTTTCGATGTTATTAATTATTTAATGAACTTGAAACTTCATTTTTTGGTGGGTGACAACCATGCTTTTGGCAGGTAGAATTTCGTGCTTCATTTTCATCTGCTTGCAGACGTACAAGTCGATGCTTTCCTGAGCTGTCAATTACGTATGTTGGCTTCCAAAATTATCCATTTTTCTTCCTTTTTCTTGTTCATATGTTTTAATGTTTCTCATGGGCAGATACTCAAACAAAAGTCTATCATTCGGAGTAGTTGATCTTGGACTTTTCCCAAATGCTGCAGAAAAATTTGGAATATCTCCTGGAGGTGAGTCACATATTATTTATGAAGGGTACCCAATAAGTTTTGGATCTAGTGCTACTTATTTTGAATTTTTGTTAATGCATTTATGTGGTGGAATCTTCTACTCGCAGGAAGCATGGGACAGCTTCCTACATATATATTATTTGAAAATGCTACAGAGGTCACACGCTTTCCTGAGTTTAATTTTGAAGCAAAACCTACACCTCCCATAACTAAGGTAGCATTTTTGTTATCTGTATTTTTGTACAAGGAGCAAAGATATTAGTTAGATCTTCTAATGTTATTGGTAATTGTTGTGAGAAACTAGTTTAATAAGCAAATTCATCTTAGGGCTTCAGGTTCTACAGCTTATTTTGCACCTATTTTTCTTATTCAAGGTAAGATTGAGTTGGATTGGTTCATTCACTTTTGGCTTGTTTGTGTTGCAGAGACTTCTTGCTCGCCATTTTGAGCTTGATCGGCATCTTCTTGAATATGTAAACGGAAAATAGCTGATTCACGTAGGCTATACCTGGCCATTACAAACTTCAATCTGTGATTCCCACTTCCTGGACTGATGCACACCATTCATCTAAAGAACGCTGCAAACTATTGCAGCCACACCAGAGAATCAAAGTTTCGTGTATACCTACCAAATGGAGATCAACATTCCTGTTAGTTCACTTTTTCTTTCATGTAATTGATTGGTGGATTTTGTTATTGACATTGATAAGTGTAAACGTCAGAGTGGAGTGTGAAAACATGTTTGTGTTTTTGGAACGTAACCCTATGAAACGTGCTTCATGCTGAAAGTGTCACTGATGTGACAAGTCCAAAATATAATTCTGTATTACTGCCGTTTCTTTTTTAGCTTCCTTGTTAACCCATGTTCAACGTTTTGGGCTTACATGTTTAAGCCGAAGTTCATGGGCGTGCAAGCGAGCAATCTCATTGGATTATTTCATATTTCATACTCATAGGTGGAAAATGAGCTTTTGGGTTCAAACTTAGGCCTTATGGCCCATATTATATTAGTCATTTTAGACCTACCACGATATTTTATTATATTGATATTGTGTAAAACATAAAAATTATTAGGTTAAAATTTATGTTGAGACGTTAGATATAATTTTTTTTTAGTTTTACTTATAATTTTAAACAAATTTTAATCTGTGCGACTTTTATTGTTTTTATCATATTAATTGCTTATAGTAATTAAAATTTTCGGATGTATTCGTTTTCATGGTTGTTTGCAGGCTGTTTGGCTCTTTTTCGTATCCTCTTGGCGAGAGAGAAATGAGAGATGAGGTTGATAGTACTTAGTACTTACTAATCATGGGATTAGCTCGTTAATCTACTTCACTAATCACAGATTGGCCCTACGAGCTTGGAAAGCTAAACAAATCAACAACGAGATTTGCATCCCATAAAGTGCGGCCGCCGAATATTCTCCATCTTAATGAAAAAAAAAAAAAATACTTAAAAGAGAATAAAATTAGATCGACGTGAAAGGTAATGACAGTAGGAAATCATTACGAAGCAGATGGGCCAAGAGTGGGCCAAATTCTCTATTTCCGAGCCGTTTGGTGGGCCCCCCATTTCCTTGTCGGCCCACGCTGAGGCGTCCCACACTCACACTGACACCTTTTTCACTCCCCCATTTACTTGCGCTTGGCGTGCCTCCTCGAGCCTGGCTGCCCTGCCGCCTGCCTCATCTTCGGCTTTCCCTTTTTTATTCTTTTTGGTCTCATGGCTTTGCTCGTTCACATAGTTTAAGGCTATTATTAGGAAGTTTTTTTTCAAAAATATATATTTAATACACTATTAATATTTAAATCTTATATAATAATATTTAATTTTAATAATTTTTTATTAGATTTGTATATGATGCACTGACAGTGTATAGTTTCTATACACTGTCAATGCATCAGAGGTTGACACCTCATAAATTGACAATTTAAAAAATATATTAAGCCCTTAAATGTAAATATAAATAAATTTTTTTTAATTTGCTTATAATGGCTTATTGATGAGGTGTCAACCTCTGATGCATTGACAGTGTATAATTTTTATACACTGTCAGTGCATCATATATAAATCCTTTTTTATTTTTAAAATTTATTAATTTATGAGTCGTAATGATATGATTGAACTATAATATATAAATATTTTTTTAAAAGTAAGAAAGATTAAAAATAATAGTCTAAATTTGGATTGCAACATCCTTTGTTGAGTGACTCACATGATGCAAAATCCTTATAACCCAATTTTTTTATTCACCCAAAATATAAGATTAAAATACATTAGCACATCATACATGAATTACAGGCTTGCTCTTGTTAATTTTATAATATTTTATAAAGCCTGTTGTTAAGTACAATGTAATTTTATATAAATCTGACAAAAGGGATGGAATTGAAGAAAGCGAATCTTAATCTCATCATGGGGATTTGGAAGGCCAAACCCTCTAACTTTGTCACTTTTATTTTGAACAAAGTTTAACAGGGTTGGAGCCAAGGGCAGCGCAGGGAGGTGATGGTGGTGGTGCCCGAGGCGGCGATGGTGGTGGTGGTAGAGAAAAGGAGGAGCAGAAGGGAAGGGAGTGTGTGAAAAAAAGGCCGTTACGTTGACGAAACGCAGAAGTCACGCTTCCCGACCGCAGAGAGAATGTCTTTTTTCTTTTGGCGCTCTACTCTGACACGCCGAAAGAAAGCGACACGCGTACTATTTTTAGTGGTCCCCTTTCACCCCCACTTAACCATGCTCCCCTGCTCATCACAGACACCTTACCGGTCCCCCCCCCCCCCCTTCCCATTTTTCTTTTTTTAATTTTTTAACACCTTTGGATAAAAAAACAAAAAGATATTTGACTTTGTGAGAAAAGTGACAGGCTAATTTGTTTTTTTTCATTATATTGAGTTGTAAATTATTAAATTTTTTTTTTCATATGAGAAAAATAATTTTTGTTTGGATCGATTTGAAAAAATATATTGAATGAAATGTAAATTTTTTCATAGTTAAAAGAATTATTTTAAACAAAAAAAATACAATTTGTGAAATATATTTATAAATATTTTCTAGATTTAACTGTGAATGGTACTTGTCCAACATGGTTTTATTTACACATTTTTGTTGAAATGGTATATTAAATAAGAAGTTACAATTATAATAAATAATATATTCATAATATTTGAAATATTATGAAAATTACTAGATTCAACTAATTAAATTAATAAATAATTAGATTTAAGTTCGATGAAACTTAAATTTAAAATTTAAAATTTTCAAAATTTTCTCTTTACTACTAATTAAAATTTCATTGACTTTACCTCCAAGTTTATACAACATAAAAAAAGTAGATTTTTTCACCTTTATTAGTATATTGATTAATGTTAGCTCTTTATACAACATTATATAAAGTGGAAGTTTATAAAATTTTAAAAAGTTATATTTATCTTTACTTGAAAAGTTAAAACTCCACAAATAGAAAGGCAGTAAAAATGAGGTGAATATATATAAGTATGAAAGTCAATGCAATAGCTTTTTACTGCAAATCCAATAAGTTACCAATTTATTAGATTTAATAATTTTAGATATCATATTGAAATACGACACAAGTAATCAACATAAAAATGATATAAATTAAAAGTTAATAAAATTTGTATATATATATATATATATATATATAGCAAAAGTTAAATAAAAATTTGTATTTTACATGTTAATATGAATTTAGATAAAAAAATTTATGTTTTACATAAAATAAATACAATTTTACATGATATACATGTGAATTGCCAGATCTAGAATTTACTAATCAAATTGGCAAATACTCATGCTAACAACCTCTTGACTTAGTATTAAAGATGAATTTTGACATATTAAAAGTCTTAGATTTAAAATTCAAATACCTTCGTATGAAATTATTTAATATTTTTCTTATAACAAAAAAAATTGACAAATGCTCACTCTGCGTGAAGATGCTACTGTTACACAGCGCGTGAGGAAAAGCAATTTGATATTTTTAAGGTAAAAAATGGTTAAGATAAACTTGGAGGAGAAAATAAAATTACGGTACTCCCTGGGTGGCTGGTAAGAAGCACGTTGCAAAGCGGAGGAGGGGAGTCTTCACGCGTGCGGGGCCCACACCATGGGTCCCCCACGTGTGGACCACACACGCGGGATATTGTCTGCAAACGTCAACCTCACGTTACAATCGCTTGTGGGACACCTGTCAAACTTTCATTCGGGGCCCCAAAATTTCAAAAAATAAAAGAATTTAAAAGTTTCAGCGCAATCTCCTTAGTGGCACCGTTTTCAATGGCACAACCGCGAGTGGCGGGGTATGCTAGCTCCTTTACCAGCCTCCCTTTCTTTTTTTATTTCTCTTTTTTAACCGCCGTTGACATATTGAAATTAAAAAATTTACCACTAAACAACAAAAAATTTCCTTTCATTTTCTTCTTTCGTGTCAAGGTTTGGTAAATCACCGACTGTTTATGTTTGGTATCTTTCTGCGAAGACAAACAAAGTTTTTGTTTTGTACCAAATTTTCAACAGCAAAAAGAAAATGTCGTGATAACATTTGAGTTTGAACAAATATCTTCGAGGATTGAGACATAATATATATATATAGCTTATGAGCAATAATGTTTTAGTACAATTATAAAAAAAAAACTGTGGTGTATAAAAATTAAGTTTAATTAATAAATTAATCACAAGTTTTAAAAGTAAAAACGCGTATTTTACTCTGTCTTTGATGGCGGATTAAAGTCTAATTGAGGATGCGGATAGTCGAAGAATCAAACACCACTTCGGTTGGTCTGCCATTGATTGGTTTTTAACCAATTGCTTAAAAGAATTGGAAGGTTTACATTTTTTTTTTCTTTTTGTTATTCAGTTCGATGCAGCTCATGTTGAAGGTGACCGGGGAGGAAAGTTTTGAAATGGTGATGGTTGAAATGACCTTTCATTGACTTGGCCAATGCTTAGATTAAGTGGGATTGACTCGTTTTCTCTTAGAAAATCATGGCAATTAATCTATACTTGACACATAATGATATAATATGAAAACGATAAAAATAAAATATCAAAAAATAATATAAATTCAAATTGAATTAAAATTATAAAAAAAATATATTTGACATGTTAAAATATATTTTAATTCAAAATTTTTATATTTTACATGATACGAATTATGTACATAAATTTTCAAATTTGATTAGTACCCATTGAAAGGTGTATTTCCTTCTGCCAAGTTTTCAAGTGATTAGCTCCCAAGATGAGCTACAACGAGTCTTGGAAAAGCACACCAACTTTTCGTTTTAGTTGGAAAACACTTCGTCTAAAATTCTACACCCTTTTCTTTTGTTGCTAAACCTTGCCGACCGAGTATTCTATCATATGATCATTTTTCATATCTATTTTGAGTTTGAAAACAAATTTCAGTAGAGTTTTTTTACTCTACAAGCAAGATTAAAATTATAACACGTCCTATTTTATTTATTTATTTATTTTTAATATTACGTAATAAATATCCTTTAATTAATATAAAAGAAAATGTGTGTGTATAGACACAAACACAAAAATACATAAATTTAATGCAAATTCAATTTTTGGAGCATGTTGATTAATTTAATCATAATTTTCATTTCAAACAACATATCAAATGTAAAGTTTCAATGATGGGATTTAATTTATTTTGTTAAAAGCCTTTGAGACATATTTTAGGTCTAATATTTTATGCAAGCAATGTATAGGATTGACAAAGACAGAAAGAAGTAACCATACTTATTCTTGTAGTTGGAGTCTATGGTCTGCTATTGAATAGGAACACAATAGACTTGGTCTTTCTACCTTCAAGCAGTAATAAAGGCAAGTCATTTATCACGATGAGTTGGGGATATGTAATGGTTTTTGACCAACTATTAGTATGACTAAGGAATATATATGGTGAGAGAGAAATAAATAGTTGAATTTATATTTTCTCCTATATTATCGTTGATTAAAATTTAATTTGAATACGCGATGAAATCTTTCTCATAACCTCGAGCATTACGTTTTATGATTGAGCTTTTTGTGTTAACCTTTTTTGTACCGGCAAGCAATAATCTATGCAAATTAAAACCAAACCGCTTGGTTGAAAGCTTGGAAGCAATTAAAACTAGCCTAACCATTTATGATTTCTAGCGATACTATATATCGAATTTTCCTTGTTCTTTTCTCCTTTCTTTTTGACATTTATATGTAATCACATATACGTACTACTGGTGGTAGCTTGCTATCGCTAGGAGAAGAGAATGACGAGTGAAACATGTTTATATAACTCAAAGAGTTGAAAACAATTAATATACGTTGGGTAGCATCCAAGGAAAAAGATTGAGGCCATATTGATATATTTGATTATGTCACAACATAAGGGAGTTAAGATTATGATGATGAGAGAGGAAAGGTGGTGATATGTTATGAGAAATGGAGGCCGCATGCAATCTCCTTCATAATTTATCTTCTCTTTATTGACACAACCCATGCTACCATCCTTTTCTACGTGGTAATTTTCTATTTATTTTTTTATTTTATTTTAAATTTGAATTTTTTTTATTTATGTGAATCCCACATATGATATAATCTTGAAAATAATTTGTTTTTTTTTCATTTAATTCTTTATTGAAGAGTAAAACTTTAAAAGAAATCTCAATTAAAAGTTGAACATATGTAAGGTCCTGCTAAATTAATATTCTTTTTACCCATCATTAAATATTAATTTAGATGGGCTATTAATTTAAAAGTTTTATCTTATAAATTGTTTTTTTTTTCGAAAATGTGTGTATAATTTTCGCATTTATTAATTTTCTCCAATAACTCTACAATATTTAATTTTTTTAAATTCTCATTTTGGTTTATAAGTTCCTAAAAAATCTCCTTACAATTATGTCTTATATAATATATTTTGTACTCTTCTAATTTTTGAAGTAAAAAAATCCCAAACATGATCTTTTGTAAATTAGCACCTTTAAATGCTTTTTTAATTCTTGAATAATAAGCAATATATTTTATATTTTTACCAAATTATTAATTTATGTTATAATCAAAATTAAATTTTACATTAATTTTTAAATTAATATTATTAAATATTACTATAACAGAGTTTTTTAATTTTATACAATGACCCCAGTAAAGATCATAATTTTTATTGATATAGAAAGATCATTAATTTAAAATAGATTAGTTTGAAAAACTTTTATTGTAATTTGTATTAGATAAGTAGAACATAAAGAGGGCAATCGGTGACCCATAGGTTGTGATTCAGTTGGTAACGTAAGTTGAATTTGTGGGAAGAGCTTTTAGGTTCGATCCCTACTAAATACATCTTTGGGGAGGGGTGAAGAGTTTTAACTGTGATTAAGCCTCGAGCAAGAATAATCTTAGACCGTTAAAACAGATGAAGATACGTGTGGTTTAAAAAAAAAACAAAAAAAAAGACAACAGGTGGGAAAACAAGATCTTGAAGAACACGCGCTGAGAAGTGAGAGTGTTGATTCCTGTTAAGTACATCCTCCAATGTATTGCAGTTCAATGCATATTTTACACACCAAGGGGTGGTTTTTAAGTTTGAAAGAGGGAAAGGAAAGCAGCCGAAGACAGTGCAAAAGAAAAGAAAGCTTCATAGCAGCAGAAACAATAGTGCATTGTTAATTACTGTCTGATGTGAAAACAGAAGCAAAGTCTGATATTCTGTCTGGTATTAAGGAGTCTTTCTTCTTCCCAAGTCTTTTCCTTTTAACATATACCACCCCACCTTCTCAGCTAATCCCAATACCAATTCAAGCCCTCTCTCTCTCTCTCTCTCTCTCTCTCTTTATCTTCCTTGAAAAAAGCCTTCTTCATATCGTGTATGATTCCATAGCCTGACAGAGAGAACGAGACAGTTGTTTTGTTCATCATCAGTGTCAACAACAAGAACAGCTGTTTCTGACGATGTTTTGAACATGTTCCAGAGGCTTCGCCAAAGAAAGATCTTTCTTCATTTCTAAAGAGTACCCAAGGCAAAGAGCTTGATAAAGAAGGAGAAAGGATTTGTTCCTTTTTTGAGAATTCGGATGGGTTTTTGAGGTCTCGCCGGTGATCCGTTTGTGTTTGCGAAGTTCCCCAAAGAGAGAACGGTACATATATGATCAATCTTTCATTAGTTCTTTTTGATATAGGTCTTTAACTTTGCTTTCGACATGAAGGCTTTGATTGTTGAGAGTTATTGTTGTTGGTTTTGATGGGATAGAGGTGATGATGGCGGTAACCTCATCCTGCAAGGACGGAAGCAAGATAGCAATGGATAATGGCAAGTATGTGAGGTACACGCCCGAGCAAGTCGAAGCTTTAGAACGCCTCTACCATGAGTGTCCTAAGCCAAGCTCCATGCGTCGCCAACAGCTCATCCGTGAATGCCCCATTCTCTCCAACATCGAGCCCAAACAGATCAAAGTTTGGTTCCAAAATCGCAGGTACATTCCAATCTTTTAATATACATTTCATCTTAATTTCAAACATATAGTAATTATTCAGTCAGAAAGAACTGTGTACTTCTAATATATTACAACTTCTAAGTTCTTTCCTGATAATTTCATGCGGTTGCTGACTTTGGGGTTTTTTTTAATTTTGTTTTTTTGTCACAGATGTAGAGAAAAACAACGGAAAGAAGCGTCACGTCTCCAAGCTGTGAACAGGAAGTTGACAGCTATGAATAAACTGTTAATGGAGGAGAATGATAGGTTACAAAAGCAAGTTTCACAGCTTGTTTATGAAAACAGCTATTTCCGCCAACAGACTCAAAATGTAAGAACTTGATCTTACCTTTTATGTCTGATATCTTAAAAAAGAAGAAAGATTTTACAATCAAATCATTAAGTTCATCTTAATTTTAACTAATAAAGTTTTGTTCTTTTAGTTTTCTAATAAGCTTATGTTAAGGTAAGCTGGCCTATGAAGTTTTTCAATTCTATGATCAATGCATAAAATAACAACCCTTAACATAATTTGAACCCTTTCCTCGAACATAAAAAAGTATGTAATTTGCTTTGAATTATTAGTATTGTTATTATGGAAATTGGGTTAATTGCATTGGTTGTGTTGCAGACGACCTTAGCCACCACAGACACAAGCTGTGAATCAGTGGTGACAAGTGGTCAACACCATTTGACTCCTCAGCATCCGCCAAGGGATGCCAGCCCTGCTGGGTTAGTGGAATTTTTGCTGTTTCACTCCTATTGTTGTGTCTCTTTCTTTCCGCGTTTCTCTATAAAATTAAACCTTTGGTTGTTGCTGTGTGCTTATGCGCCTTGTGTTTGTATGCTTTCTAGACTTTTGTCCATTGCAGAGGAAACTTTAACAGAGTTTCTTTCAAAGGCAACTGGAACTGCTGTGGAGTGGGTCCAAATGCCTGGGATGAAGGTTACTGCTCTCTCTCTCTCCTCTCTCTCGTCTCTACTGCCATTATTCCTTTATTCTTTATTACTCGCTATTAAACTATATACTCCATCATTATTCTTTGAGATTATCAAGAATATCTATAATAAAGTATAAAATCTTGCTAATCTTCTAAGCAACATCCAAACCCATATTCGTTATGTCAATATCTAGGACATCCCACTATCCCACTTTCTCAATTATAGTTACTGATATTTCCCTGTTTGCCATATTAGTTGAAACTTTTCATTTCCCTTTCCTATGGTTGCCGGAAAACATGTTGGTTTCAAAAGATCTGTTCTGGAAAACTATTTTTTTTGACCTGTCGATTGTTAACAGTTAATCAATTATATTAGTAAAGATGATAATGAGAAAAGAAAAAAATTAGTAGGTAATAATATATAGCATGCTGCTATTTTCCTTTTGAAACATCATCCATACAGATCTTGTCCTAGGTACTCCAAATATGCCTTTGTCTTAATATGATGAATTAAATAGCAACCCAATATCGATATGCTAATAACCAAAGAGCTAGTGTCTTTGGGATTTTCTGTTTTGATGAATAGTAGTCCTGAACGCCTGACAGTTTTACATGCGTGTAATATCTTTCTTATCTGTGCAGCCTGGTCCGGATTCCATTGGAATCGTTGCTATTTCTCATGGTTGCACTGGCGTTGCAGCACGTGCATGCGGGCTTGCGGGACTAGATCCCACAAGAGTAAGTTCGTTTTTGCTTTCTGGTGAGAGGAAATTTCTTGGTTCAAATTTGGTGAAGAATTGACCTTTTCTTTATCATGTAGGTCGCTGAAATCCTTAAAGATCGGCCTTCATGGTACCGTGATTGCCGAGCTGTGGATGTTATCAACATGTTGTCCACTGGAAATGGTGGGACCATTGAACTGCTTTATATGCAGGTAGGCTACCATTTTTTCCTTTTACTTTGCAACAAAGTTCTGGAATTAATGGTGCAACTGCTTATGGTAAAAGTTCAAAATTTCATTGCCCTTTTTTAGCTCTATGCACCAACGACATTGGCGCCAGCTCGTGACTTCTGGTTGCTGCGCTACACATCTGTTATGGAGGATGGTAGTCTTGTGGTATGTTTACTATTGAGCTTTTGCTATTCCTTTTCCGAATGTTGTCAGAAAGGCTTTGTTGCCTTAATGTTATAGTTTTGATATGCTGCTTAGGTATGTGAAAGATCACTTAACAACACTCAGAATGGTCCGAGTATGCCACCAGCTGCAAATTTTGTGAGAGCAGAAATGCTGCCTAGTGGTTATCTGATTAGACCTTGTGAAGGGGGTGGATCCATCATTCACATAGTTGATCACATGGATTTGGAGGTACGTAAATCACCTTGCTTCCCTTGTGAAACACATGTTTTCTGCATGAGGAAACGGTTTCAATTTTCTTCTTCCTTACATGTAGCCTTGGAGTGTTCCTGAAGTGTTGCGCCCACTTTATGAGTCCTCAACTTTACTTGCTCAGAAGACAACAATGGCAGTAAGACTATTTCTTATATATACTTTGAGTTATTATATCTTACTGTTTTTCCAAATTTTTATAGAGATCTCTCGTATACTATGCCAAGAATAACGTACAGAATAATAGATAGGTGGCTAAACCAAGACAAATGTCTCATGTAAAATATAAGTTTATAACGTGGTATTTTTGCAGGCTTTGCGTCATTTGAGGCAGATTTCTCAAGAAATATCTCAGCCAAATGTTACTGGTTGGGGGAGAAGACCAGCAGCTCTACGTGCGCTTAGTCAGAAATTGAGCAAGTATGTTCATTTTTCAACTCTTCACAATTTACAATGTAAGTGCAGAAGTTGATCGATTCTTTATAGATGGCAATCTAACATAGTCTATTGTCCAGGGGATTTAATGAGGCTGTTAATGGATTTACTGATGAAGGATGGTCTATGTTGGAAAGTGATGGTGTTGATGATGTTACTGTCCTTGTGAACTCATCTCCTGGCAAGATGATGGGCATAAATCTTTCTTATAGTAATGGATTTCCTTCAATGGGCAATGCAGTTCTGTGTGCCAAAGCATCCATGTTATTGCAGGTAAGTTTCTAAATGTGTGACAAGTATGTCGCTTACAGCAGAAGATCAAGAGATTTTAAACAAAAGAAAACTGTTTTTTTCTTCCCAATGTTGTGATCAGAGGGCCTCAAGATTAGATCATGGATATACTAATTCCATGGTAGAATGACCAGTCAATTGTTTTTTCTTGGTCAACGATTTCAAAATTTCTTAACATCCAGAAAGAAATTTTAAAGGAAAGAATTAGTGGTTAGGAAAGGAAGAAAATTAATCATGGAAATCTTGGCTCTTTGTTGGATAAGGTGCAGTGAACTTGGATTAAGGCAGACGAGGCACTTTCATTTAGAGGACTCGCTGAATAGAAAAAGTAGTTCAGATATAGCTGTTAAAACGAGAATAGCATAACAGGCCAGAATAGAGGTTCTTTGCTCTTTAGAACATACTTTCTGGAAAAGTCTTGCTGTATTTAAAATCCCTCCAGAACTGAACAGTCCACCTTCTAGCTTTTTTAGCATCTTCAGATATTTCTCTTGTCAAACGTGTTTCATTCTTATGTACCTATGCTTTCATTCTGGTTGTAGAATGTGCCTCCAGCAATACTTCTCAGATTCTTGCGAGAACATCGATCAGAATGGGCAGACAGTGGTATCGATGCTTACTCTGCTGCTGCTGTCAAAGCTGGCCCTTGTAGCTTGCCAGTGCCTCGAGGTGGAAGTTTTGGGGGTCAGGTCATTCTTCCACTGGCTCACACAATTGAACATGAAGAGGTAAGTAATTTGATACTGAATTTTGGCACTTAATTACGGTATAATCATTGCATCAATTGGCAATAAGTATCCTAAAAGTTGCAATCACTTTTTTGTTTTAGTTCATGGAGGTCATTAAGCTTGAAAATATGGCCCACTATCGGGAGGACATGATCATGCCTGGTGATATCTTCCTCTTGCAGGTACTTAAGTTTCACCAACAATCCCTCAGCTGACTTTATTTTACGGCATGGGCCAATGTTTAGTTCTCATTCTTGCATCAAATATTTATAATCTCTTTTTCCTTATTTAACTCTTCTTGTAGTGTTGATTTATGTTTTTCTTGTATGAATCTCTCAGCTTTGTAGTGGAGTTGATGAGAATGCAGTTGGCACCTGTGCTGAACTTATCTTTGGCCCCATTGATGCCTCATTCTCTGATGATGCACCTATTATTCCTTCTGGTTTCCGCATCATCCCCCTTGATTCTGGAATGGTAAGTGTTTAACATGCATGATATGATCTAAGATTTGATCTTTCATGAACTTTTTTGCTTTGTTTTTTTTTTTTTTAATTTTAGCTAGTCCCTTATTAATTGAATTTAAATCTAATGTAGGATAAATCCAGTCCAAATCGTACACTTGACCTTGCCTCTACTCTTGAAGTTGGAGCTGCTGGAAACATAGCAACTGGTGATAATTCTGGTCGTTGTGGGAGCGCAAAATCTGTGATGACAATAGCATTCCAATTTGTGTATGAGATCCACCTTCAAGAAAATGTCGCAGCCATGGCTCGACAGTATGTGCGGAGTATTATTGCCTCTGTTCAAAGGGTGGCATTGGCACTCTCTCCATCCTGCTTTGGCTCTCATGTTGGTTTACGGACACCTCCTGGTAGTCCTGAAGCACAGACACTTGCTCGTTGGATTTGTCAGAGCTATAGGTGTGTCAGTCAAATCCCCATATATTTATTTTTATCACATTTTCCAGAAATCTGGGCCTAATTCTTATCTGTTAATACCAGTTATGTCAACCTGGACTTATTTAACCAATTTTTTTTTGGATTCTTGCTCTTTACAGCTGCTATCTGGGTGTGGAGCTGCTCAAACACGAAGGAAGTCAATCCATTCTGAAAATGCTTTGGCATCACACAGATGCAGTTCTATGCTGCTCTTTGAAGGTATTTACTTATAATTTTTGTTGCTTTTTCGCTTAATCAAATGATCATGTTTTTGAATCATGTATATGCTAGCCGAAAATATAACCTACTTGATAATATATGCAGGCACTACCAGTTTTTACATTTGCCAACCAAGCAGGACTCGACATGCTTGAAACAACCTTGGTAGCACTTCAGGACATAAGTTTGGAGAAGATTTTCGATGAGAATGGTCGAAAGGCCCTATTTGCAGAGTTTCCACAAGTAATGCAGCAGGTATGCCACAAGTCATGATTTACTTCATACATTAGAGAACCTATGTTAACTGAAAATTCATAGTAAAGTGTGTTCGTTAGCTTATTACGGTCTCAACCCGATTTACGAATTAGAACTAGGATGCACTGGAATAGGATATTAAATGACCAACTGAATTATAAGTGAGAAATAATTTGAATGCATTAGATTTTTTTTTGTAGATATCTGAAAAGTGAAAGATATGACTAATTGCTTGGAATTAATCAATGATAGTTGCTCAGTTTATCAACATAGGATAGGATTGGATCAAAGAGTTAATGAGAAAGATATCAGCTGGCTTTGCATGATGGTTACCTGCAAAAAAAAAATCTATCTTAACTTAAGAGAGTCGACCGACTCCAATTTTATCCTCAGCAATTGCTGTTCTTTTGAGATATATAGTTGGTTATTCTTTCCTCTCTGCATTTGTTTGGCGCAGGGTTTTATGTGTCTTCAGGGTGGAATCTGCTTGTCAAGCATGGGAAGGCCGGTGTCCTATGAGAGAGCAGTTGCTTGGAAAGTGGTAAATGATGAAGAAAACGCTCACTGTATCTGCTTCATGTTCATCAACTGGTCTTTTGTATGAAGAAAACTCGAAGAAAAGATAGGGTATAGATATGAACTAGATTAGAAGAAGCTCTTTTTTCATTCTTAGTCTTTTTAGTTTGGAGAAACTACTAAGTTATATGATACTGTTACAAGATGTTGAACCATATGGTATCTGGGGGCTCGATTTTGGTTACCCAATTCTTTGTATTTGCTTCATATGCTTAATTGATCGATCACAATCGTTGCCCCGTGTTATGTTTTTCCTCTTTTTCATGTGTTTCCTTCTTTATTTGATTTTGAAAGTTAATTATGGCGTTAAGATGTAATGCACGGCACTGTTTGCTAATGAGAATGTTGAAAAATAAGCTTCCCCTTGTAGAGTTTCCTATCTCGTTTGCTCTTGTTTTATTGCCTGGCTTGCTTTCTCCACCCTAACATGGTTGAATGTGGATTCCTAGCAATTGGCTCTGAGCCCTCCTCTTTAATAATGCCTCTGTTCTTTCTTCCTGTCGCTACATCTATAGAACTGTTGCAGACAAATCAAGAGCCTATGATACTATTATTATACCATATCTAGCTTAAGTTTTATGTGTGAAAATCGTTTACGTTGGTTTGGACATGTAAGACGCAGACTTGTAGATGCTCCAGTTAGGAGAATAGAAGCTATGGATGTTGAGAGAAGGGTTAAGACTAGAGGAAGATCGAAAAAGACTTGGAAGGAAGTAGTTTGGAAAGACATGGAGGTTTTAGAATTACATGAGCAAATGACCTTGAATAGGAATCTATGGAGGCAGAGAATACATATGGACGATCTAACGTGATTTTAGATATTGGTTCATATAGCCTACCCCAATCTATTGGGATAAAGGTTCTGATGATGATGATGATGATGATGATCTAGCTTAAGTCTTATAGCACAATATCAAGCTAAATATCCAAGCTTGTGTAGCCCAACCAAGGCTTTACGCCCAAGTTAGGTGTAATGGTCCAAATATGTAAGACCTGATTCTACACTACTGTAGACCTTAAATTCATAAAATTGATAATGTAAATGAAATAAATAGTAAATATTGATTTTCACTTGGGTGAAAAGCTCCTTGACGTAAGATGTAAATGGAGCAATCTCGATGAAACACTATGGGCGAGTACTATGGAACAGCTCGCCAATGGGCGAGCAAGAGGATGATCGCCAATACATGATGGCGAGATGGTTTAACTGCTTGTTTGGCGAAGAGGTGAGTTCGCCATGATTGTTGATTTAGATGATAGCCCGAACGGGCGAGGGATTCTGATCGCCCATATGGATTGAGTAAATTAAAATGCTAAATAAGATTTGCCAATTGTGGTATGAATCATAGCAAAGTGGCGATACTCAGGTGCAAGCAGAGGCGAGCTTGAATATTTGCTTAGGCGAGACTAATAATATTGGCAAATTGAAATTAAAGGGACGAGTTGAGGTCTCAAACTGAGTGGGCGAACTGGATATAGCAGCGTGTGGACAAAATAGAAATAAATTCAAACCATTGCAACAAAAGTTGACTTTATACGCCACACAGCTGAAGAAAATTAAGAGAGGATGCTAAAGTCAATAAAGGAATTAACCTTAGTGGTTAAGGAATAAAACAAAGTCAATAGAAGCAGAAAAAGGCGTGTGGAAGGGAGACTTTCACGCCAGCTTGAGCTACAGTTTTTCTTCATGCATTAAATGAATGATTAACCCATGAAATGATGAAAGAAACGGAATAAAGGCCAAGTGATAAATTCTGATTGGATTAGCATGGCTATATAAGAAGAAAACACTTGAGGAAAACCGATTTAGCAAACTTCATCCTCTTCACGAAAACCATTCTACTGCAAGTTTATGCTCTGTTTCTTCCATTTCTCTGCCATGCTTGATCTACTAAACTTCATCATTAAGTTGGCTAAACACAAACCTGCCTGCAAAACCTTTCTTCCATAGTTTGATGAGCTAAAGAAATAGGCAAAGTAAGGCCAACATGAGACAAAAAGTGTTTTGTTCTGGAAGTACAGTTGGTTAAGGTGAGCTTCCTTATTTCTACGGTTATTTTGGTATTTGATGATATAGTTTGATGTTTTACAAATTAATAAACATAGATATAGTCTTGTTTTAGTAACATCTTGTTAAGATATATAAGAAGCTAAAACAAGATGTAGGCTAGAAAAATAATCGAGAATGAACCATGAAAGTTACTGGAAATGGTGTAAAAATGATGATAGATGGGTGAACTGACCATGGTGAGCCGCCATGAGCGAATTAGTTCACTTGTTTTTAAATGCTAAGGATGGCTGGCGAACACTAGTTCACCGCATTATCGAGTTAACCATGGGCGAGCCGTGATGGGCGAGCTGACCATGGTGAACAGGTTTAAGTTCATTTTCTCACACGAAAAATGAGATATTTTAATATTTGAAAACAGAAAATATAAAACCTTTTGGGGGCGAGTGGC
This sequence comes from Heritiera littoralis, assembly GCA_031772115.1. Lineage (NCBI taxonomy): Eukaryota > Viridiplantae > Streptophyta > Magnoliopsida > Malvales > Malvaceae > Heritiera > Heritiera littoralis. Next base: position 3,029,701 of record JAPDPK010000003.1, read on the forward strand.
TATGGACGAGCTTCTATTGCAAGCCAATTTAACGTGTTTTTAGACACAAAAGTTGGTGGGCGAACACTAGTTCACCACACGGGGCGAGTTGACCATGGGCAAGCCGTATTTGGCGAGCTGACCATGGGCAAGCTGATTTACTTGGTATTTTTCTCATACGAAAAATGAGCTATTTTAATTGCCGTTTGTGAACAGAAAGCCTAAAACCTTTTTGGAAATCAAATCATTTTGAGAAAATGATAATATGGGTGAAATAATTCCATAAAGGTTTTTCATGAGATACAAAAGTGATTTTTGAGACTTTAGGCCTTGAGTTCATGCATTACTATTCATGTAATTGAGTGACCCTCCTGGGGCGATGGCTTGGGTCGATGGACCAACGGGTGCACCTCAGGGCGTCACAAGGCTGATGGACCCGCCAAGTCATCAGTGGTCTCGAGGTCACTTGGCAAGTGGACCTGAGGACCACCTATAGATTATGGCTATAGATCTAGCTAAGATATACAGGAGGGGCGATAGCCTACGGGTGCACCCCAAAAGCGGACGATTTGTGTTCCTGAGAGAACATTGAGAGCATGATTTAATTGTTGCCTAATCTCAACGTACTGATTTCTGTTTACCGAAAGGATCTATGGAATCCTGTTTATTGTTTACTCTATCCATTGTTTTTCCCTACTGGGTTGTTGTTAAGAAAAATAAACAGTTTGAGGGATATAGTTTTATTTGTACATAGTTTTGTTTTATTTAAAGCAGCATACGTTTCCTTTACTGAGCGCGTGGTTCGCTCACTCCTTTGTTTTGACTCCACAGATGAAAGACACGGAGTTAGAGAATTATATTCCAAAGGGATATAGCTACATATAAAGCACTGGGGCAACTTATGCCAATTATGACAGGTACAATCACTTCTCTTTTACATTTCAGACATATGTATACAGTACTACTTTATTGAAATAAAGACAATAGGGGATGTTAGATGTAAGGAAATATGAAAAAAAAAATTTTCATATTCCGTATTTGTTAAATAAATGCTTATCATTTATTATTGTCACTATTGAAGGTTAATGGCATCACAGACAGCCTAACCGAAAAAGTTGTATAAAAATACGTGAAAAATATGGTAATGGGCTGTTACAGATTTAATGGTCTGATGTCTGTTGATGCCTTTAGCACGGAAAGTATTGAAAAAGGTTAACATCCCCTGTAGTACTGTATAGTCTGAATGTATAAAGGAGTCAAATGACTGCAAATTGAGTTAAGTGTTGAAATGTGGTGAAAGTTGATGAATTAACGGTTACAAATAGAGATTGTAATCCGGGAATTTTACATGAGATAGACGATCTTATCATCATAATGTCAGGTTTATTCGATAAGGTACAACGAGGAACTCGGTGAGGGCCCCACCAGGACTTCTCTGTCCATATCGAACTAAGATCCTGAAATGATGATATTGAAATGCTTTCCATAAGTCATATATGACAAAATTGATTTAAAATAGATTGAGGGTGAAATACTATGTGATGGTGTAAAGGACATATTACACGTTTAATGATCCCTACTATGAGCCTTACTGATATTTTGATGGGTAATGTGACCCAGAGTATATACTATGATAAGTTGCGAGATAGTCAGCCCTACTGTTGATTTTATGGTCTGAATTAAAGAGAAAATATGAGTTATATTGGTTAGGGATTATTGAATATTATGAGAAAGGATATACTTATAGAGCGTGAACTAAAAAAGTGAATTGTGGGATCAATGATTTAAAAGATGATGTTCAGAATTTGGTATAACTCTTATGAATCCTTTGTGGAAAGAGAATTATGTAATATCCTGTGAAATATTGTGAAATACAAGTGGAATGACTTAAAATTTTATACATATATGTTTGGATGATACATAGTAGATCTGTTGGATGTAAATAATGAGACATCCAAGACGATATGAGTTGTGAATTAGAAATTACAAGATGATAGTTTAAGTAAACTTTTGGAGTAATGTGGATTCGAGAGATTGTTGACTCTATTCACAACATGGAATCTGGTTGTAAGCCTTTACCAGAGAATCGGAAGAGCTTGAGAAATTACTCAAGAGATTGATGAGTAGAGAAATTAACTGTTTTGGTATAACTGGTGAAAACGAAAAATTTTATCATTTTGAAAACAACGGGATTAGTACTCTCTACAATTGCTTCTAGGTTCCGAAACAAGTATGGTATTCTAAAATACCTACCTTATTCTATCTGGATCCCTAGCCGACTGTAATCTCCTTCCTATATGAGAGTTTAGAGCCAACTAGGAAGATTTTAAAAAGAATGAATAGGTGTATTGATATAAGCAATATTGTTGAATAATGCCACAAACTTTTAGGAATGGAAAACCTTACTGTTAAGTCAGTGAACATGAGTTCTAATTGAACTATGTACATTAGAGACGTGAGGTCTCAAATGATTAAGTGGACATTGAAATTGGCTGAGTGAAAGATCTTACTATTTAAGTGAGATTAAAGTGTGGTTATTAAGGTATAAAATTTAGGAGGTTTACCCGTATGGCATAAGTGAATTGTTAAGGAGTTTGTGGAATTCGCTACTTTACTGATGTGATACATACTTGTGAGAAAGTGAAAGTGAATGGGTATGTATGAGTATAGTATTCGAAATGGTTACGAGATTGTAACGATAAAAATACTATATTAAGTGGGAAAACGACTGTGGCGATTAATGTGAAAGAATGAAAATAACTTAAGAGACAAGTCATATGATGACTAGGGAACACGAGTTATGAGGTAGTTTCCAAGTATAAGAATAAATGTGATTTCATCTGATCATCATGTGGTTATGGCTGGAATTAATAACAAGCCAGAGTTGGCAGATGAAATTGTTATACTCAGAGGAGCAGATACAAGAAGTACTGCTAATCCTGGAAAAGGATATGTATATGTGTATATATATACAAATTAGAACTGTGAAATTGTATAAGTAAAATGGTGACGAAATATGAATGATGATAAATTCAATTTCAGGAAATGGATTGTGAGTAAATTATACTCTCAAATATATTCTCCAAGAAGTGATATTACATGTACTAGGAGAATGAGAGATAAAATGATAACTCGATATGAAAAGAAGTTATCGAGAAAAATGATTACCTGAGACGTAATCAATGGTTAGTATTAAAGTCTGCAAAAGAAGGGCAGTCATAGTTTAACCATGAAATAATCATTTTGGGATGGTAGAGAATCCGAAAGAACCATGTGGTTATAGAAGTGACTATGGATTAAGTAACCAAATAAATTCACTTCATCATCAGGTTTCAGGATGTCTTGAGTGCCTTAGTCGATAAATAATTAAATATCGGTGAAACAGTGGAAAGGTATGTGAAGTTCCAGTGAGTGAGTACATGTGATAGGGATCTCTGATTTGCCACATGCTTTGAGAGAATAGCAAGAGGCTTTGGGATTCCAAATTTTATTGTCAGCACCGCCTCTGATTGATATAGATATCCGAGCGCATTGTGTGGATGCTCTGGGATATATTGAGAGCGAGTGTGTAGTATTTAAGAGACTACTGGGACAATTACATACGATTGATTAAAAACTATCTAAATGATAATCAACAAATTAATATCGACTTAGCACCGAATGAGATGATAAGTGATAAATAGTATGAATGAGTTACTGTGTAAAAAAAAAGTGAAAATTTGCTAACTTCTAAGGATGATAAAAGATTTCAAGGCGTGTAAATTGATTTTGAGAGAGGAAGCCCGAGTTCTTCAGGACCTTGAGCAAAATCTGGGATGGGCGACCCATAGGTGGGGTAATCACCCAATGCTGGATAATATGCTGTGAGGTGTGGGCGAACTATGTGGTCGTCGACTCGCTTGAAGGAGTAAACCTGGGGTGCGGGAGAGCGCCAAAGGGATAATTATCGATGGTCTGAAGAGATGGGCAGGACTCTTAAAGACAATATGGAGTATAAAGAAATATTCGTGGTCTTAACTTAGAGACGAGATTAACTAAAAGTTGGAAATGTGATAAGGAAGAAAAATACCTATATTGGTGGTACTTCCTATACTAAGTGAAATTCGAAAAGAGTAAAATGCTATCTGGATAATTGTGGATATATAGACTGTGTCTGCTTATTTCTTAATTATGGAATTTATTGAGCTAATTAGTGCCTTGGCCGAGTTATATGTCAGGGAAATGGTGAGGTTATTCAGTGTTCCAGTGAGCATTACATTTGATAGGGAGTCCCGCTTCGTATCTCAGTGTTGAGAGAGATTTCAGGAAGCTATGGGATCCCGATTGAGTTTTGCGCCGTAGTTTATCCGTAGACTGATGGACAGTCCGAGCGTATAATATGGATGCTCGAGGATATGGTGTGAGCGTGTGCAGTTGATTTTATAAGCTCCTGGGATAATCCTCTAACCTGGCAGAGTTTGCTTATGAAAATGGCCAAAGGAGAGCATAGGTATGGCACCTTAAAGGGTTTATTTAGCAAACGGTATAATCCACGATAGCATGAGAAAATAAGAGACCGATAATCATTTTCGACTTGGTCGAACAGATTTCTTGAGATATACAAGAGATTATGTATATTAAGGTCTTACCAATTAGAGGCATAATGAGAGGGAAATTGAGTCCCTGACATATTGGATCGTTGGAGATCTTAGATCCTGTGGGAAATGTGCACTACCCGATGGCTCGGGTCGATGGATCAACGGGTGCACCTCAAGGCGTCACAAGGCTAATGGACCCGTCAAGTCATCAGCGGTCTCGTGGTCACTTGGCAAGTGGACCCGAGGACCACCTATAGATTATGGCCATAGATCTAGCTGAGATATACAGGAGGGGCGATGGCCTATGGGTGCACCCCAAAAGCGGACGATTTGTGTTCCTGAGAGAACATTGAGAGCATGATTTAATTGTTGCCTAGTCTCAACGTACTGATTTCTGTTTACCGAAAGGATCTATGGAATCTTGTTTATTGTTTACTATATCCAATGTTTTTCCCTACTAGGTTGTTGTTAAGAAAAATAAACAGTTTGAGGGATATAGTTTTATTTGTATATAGTTTTGTTTTATTTAAAGCAGCATACGTTTCCTTTACTGAGCGTGTGGTTCGCTCACTCCTTTGTTTTGACTACACAGATGAAAGACACAAAGTTAGAGAATTATATTCCAAAGGGATATAGCTACATATAAAGCACTGGGGCAACTTATGCCAATTATGACAGGTACAGTCACTTCTCTTTTACATTTCAGACATATGTATACAATACTACTTTATTGAAATAAAGACAATAGCGAATGTTAGATGTAAGGAAATATGAAAAAAAAATTTTCATATTCCGTATTTGTTAAATAAATGCTTATCATTTATTATTGTCACTATTGAAGGTTAATGGCATCACAGACAGCCTAACCGGGAAAGTTGTATAAAAATACGTGAAAAATGTGGTAACGGGCTGTTACAAAATATGAGTCAACATATTCCTTAGTCAAAGGATGAGTCTATTTAAACGGAAGTCTTACCAAATGGAATCCTTATTTGATTTAAAGAAAGTCTTATAAAGAAAGTCTTACATGGACATAATGCTATATAAAAGAGGTCAAGCTATGCATATTCTTTTCTCTTAATGCCTATTGTTATTTACATACTCTCATCTTCCTGTTTTCTTATATTAAGTACTTGTTGATTTAAGTGTCAGAGTATGTCCCGAAAAACAAACTCTGACATCCTCTTCAAAGTTCTTTAGTGTTGACAGATTATGAGCCGGCAGCTTATCTGTGTTCGAAATTGGTTTATCTGGAATAGTATCCACAACTGCAACTCTTGTAATGCCAAGAGACCTAACTCAATACTACAACTATTGAACTTTAATGTCCCCTCCTTGCTTTACTGAACCAAGAAAACTTTCTTGCTTAGACGATAACAAGAAACTTCAATTAAAGGGAGAGGCAACAGTTGCCAATGGTGGAATTATTTTACTGCTAAGCACATCGATGAACATGGTGATAGGAGTTTCATCACCTGATATTAAGACAGGCAAGTATTGACATATGTCATTTTCCCTGCGGAAAATATGCTTTTCGAAAGAACAAGAAGTTGAGCATCTAACATGGAATCTAGACATTGATAGATCCCATGATATTACTCAACCCATGTTTTATATATCTTAAATGGCAAAAAGAATTCAGTCAAATCTACAACAGCTGATAAACCAAAGCTTCTTGAAGTGTGCAATAAGATAAGGAATTTATCAACCCCACCACTTTTGATTCTTTTGCTTCGGATCATTCAATACTGAGAATGATCCTAAACCCTTTATTCTTGTTCCCTTTCCTTTTCCCTAATGCGGAGGAGCACTATGTTGTACAATTGGAGGACATGAAAATGCCATCCCCCCAACACATAATCTTGTGCTTTGCTAAAGACTTCCACTAAAAAAACTAATCACTATGATTATCAAATATTCCATATCCTTCCAGTTATCCAATACTAAGATTATTATCCAATACTATGGATGTAGCTGAATCGAGTTATGTCGAGACAATTTAGTATCAGACTTGAGCCTAACTTAACTCAAAAACACGAGACTTGAAACTCGGCTTAATTAGTTTGATCGAGCTTAGTTTTTTAAGTTCAAATTTGACTTAATAATATATTCGAGCCACTCGAACTCGACTCGATAAGTTATATTTGTTATTTTTTAACTATATATTATGAGAAAAAATAAAAATTATTAATAAAATATGAAAATATTTATTAAAAAAATAGATTAAGCTTGTGAGTGGCTCAAGCTGAGTGTTAAAATTTTTGGACTCGATTTAATTCATTATTCGAGCAGCTCGAGCTTCAGCTTGGTTTGAAATAAAATGAGTCAAATTTGAATAATCATCAAGTTAAGCTCGAGTACTCACAAATAGTTTGATTCATTTATACTTTTAGTAGAATTTTTTTACTTTACAAATAAAATTAAGATAAAAACACATATCTTGTTCTTTTTTAGTTTTTTTAAGAATTATGTGTTCATTTATAGAATAAAATTTTTTTAGTGATAATGTATTAAATAATAATAATAATAATAATAATAATAATCCAACTAACCTATATTGGTCAAGTACATTTGATCATAAACTAACTTATCATCCGTATGTTCTTCCTATATATTTGAATCATTGGTCTGAATATCCTTCACATCTTGAGTCAATGTCAATCCTTAATTGTGAACTGTTGATGGATTGTGAAGTTCTCAATCATCTTTCGCCTTCGTCCACTAATGGTTTAAAACCCTATATCTTATGAAGTACCTCTCTTACCTACTCCACCAAATAACCATATTCAGAAATCAATCAAAGCCGATTTCTTGATATCAGAAAACCTAATGTCATTTCCTGCAACATGACACCATGTTCCACTTGTTTTATTACACCTCCAATAATTGGTTAACTATAACATGGATTATTGAATACATCAATGGAAGTTGGGACAAAACCCATTCTAAATCATGCAGTTCTGTGGCCCCGGATTGGACTGTTTGCCCCCACATGGCTCCTCAAGTACCTTCTGTCTTGGTGCAGAAATTACAAATCCAATATAAACCAAAAGTGAAGATATTATTTGTACTGACTTGATATATAAAAGTTGGATTGAAGTGACCAGGATTCAGGTTTGCAAGTGAATAAAGGCTAATCCTGAAGAACCAAGTCCTTCATTTGTGGGAAATCATCAACTGGTTTACAGTCTATAAGTGGGAACATTATCAATGGAAAAGTAGTTTTAAGAAGTCACAGAGAGCTGCTGGTGTTGGCTGATTTGATATGGTTGACCCTGCCCTGGATCCAATCCATGGGGAACAAAGGCTTGTGGAATAAAGTCCGAGACAAACAAAGACTGCATAATTACTTTTTTGATGAATAATTTAGACATTATGACCGGCTGATTTCAAATGACTCAGACTTGAATCTATTTTAAAACGATATGAAACAGTAATATTTTTTTGTATAACGGTTTTCAGAGAAATACAAATATTAAGGCTCAAATTTCAAACTTATAGAATTCTTGTACTTTAAAAATGAAGACTCATCGTTTAAACCAATCCTCAAAGTCTATGGAACAGTAATTTATCATTAAAACAACCTAGTTATCAATCTTCGGATATTTTAGCTTGGAATTTCCTGGACTTTCTCATTTGTTAGGTTCAGATTTATTTTGCTTCAATAAAGCTCAAGTTCATGGATGCTGTTCAGCAGGCTAAGCATGAGAGAACAGATTGGTCAAACTGGAACTGCTGCCAATCACCCCACTTTTCATTTCTCCATATCAAATTCCATAGATTGTGTTAAGTGGGTTGTTGAGATATCCCATGGGACACACGTGTATCCAATTATTGTTTCTGCATTAAAACTCGAGAACAAAGAAACAGCTGTCTTAGAACAAAGAAACAAATATGAAAGATGTTTTGTTTTTGTAATGTGCAAAAGAGAATGTTGAAGGAGAAAAGAGATGGGGTGGGAAAAACGTTCAAAGAGATATCAGCACCTTTCCCATTGAATCAAAGAAAAGAAAAGAAATTGGAGAAGAAAAGGAGCTTTTTGAATAGAAGAAAGCAGCCGAAGGGCCTTTTGCATGGTCTCCAAGAACCATAATTATTGATAAATTGAGGCTTTTAAGATAACATAACACTTGAAAAATCATATCTCTGCCAGCAAAACTGAGCTGGTTTGCTCCTTGGAATGTCAGCTGGTTTTATATTTTTATGCTTAGACTGATCTTTAGTGATGGAATCTTCTAACAATGTGAGCTCTGATCTCCCCATGAGTTCTGATTGAGCAAAAGAGAAAAAGGGTTGTTGTCAATGCCATCATTGCCTGGAGAGAATAGAAGTGAAAAAAAACAAAAGGAAAACCCCTCAACATCATCATTACCACATTGAAGGCAAAAGTTGGTCACAAGAAAGGTTGTGGCCAGGCCCTGCTTGGAAAGAGAAGAGCCCCATCTGAATTGCCCCCTTCTTTTGACCCCTAGTGGAGTATTCTAAATATTAACTTGATGCCCTCTGCAAGTTTTTATTAGTTTTGCCTAATGTATGACCTGTTTAATGCAGTTCTTAGAGTTTCTTTCGGCTTTGTCTTGTTTAATTGAAGTGGAATGGTACAAAGACTAAGAAACTTAAACTATTAATATGAATCTTAAACTGCTTAATCTAGTTTTTGAAAGCACGAGCACACGCGCACACATATATATTGATATATCTCAGTTTCAGTTTGAAAAGTTACGGAGATTCATACTTAAGTTGTAAGATATTGTTTGTTTTGATTCAAAGATCTCACAATTTTGTTTTACAAAAAAGGCTTCACAAATATTTATTTAAATCTCTCTCTATATAAAATTTTTTAGGTGTTACAAACTCTTTTTCCTAGATCGTGACGTTCTCGTCAAATCTAACAAAGAATAAAATCAAGATCACACTATGAGTTGGGATTCTAAAGGTGACTCCCACCTTATATTGCTTTGATACTCTTTATGAATACTAGCATCCAACCTACAAGATATTATCTTGTTTGACCTGAACGTCTCATGATTTTATCTTATAAAAATTGTCTAAATAAATATGAATTTAGATTTCTACATATATATATATATATATGTCACAATAAATCTTCAAAACCTTTCAATGTGAGATGAGAATACTACAATAACTATTGATCTACACTTATAATTGATCTGAAGACGTTAATGGCAGTTCCTTAAACTGTACTTAGGGGCTCTAGTTCAAGCTTCAAACACTTGGAAGTTGGAAACTTACTTCTGCAAACGGGGCTTTACTTATCAAAGGGAACGTAGGATTAATTAGCTCCCTGTTGCTTTATGATTCACGGCATGTGATTTCACCATAAATTTAGTAGCTAAATTAAATCGGTACTCCATTGTAAGCCAGACACAAAATCTTGATAATCACATTCTGCAATGAAACATTAAAAAACCCTTTGACCATCGTCTGTGAAATGTGAATGGAAAAGGCAGAACCCTCGGAATGCGAGATTAAAGGATAAAAGAGCAGCTGCCTGCCTCAATGCCGCAGCTAGCTTTTTCCATGCTGCTGTGCGATTGTCAGATAGTAGCAGTTGGCCATTTTTCCCATTCCAAAAAGAATGTTCCGACAATGGGACAGACAATATCATCAAGCCATCAGGATTTTAGTACAGTGGTCCCCTCAGCATGAGTAATTTTCCTGTTTTCTACCTCTTTGACCCAGCCGGCTGAACAGGACCATTCACCTGCTACGGTCTCTTCTCTTCTCAAATTGAGTAGTGTACTAGGGAGAATAGAGAGCTGCTGGGCGTGAACCATGCCTTCTCTGCCCTAAAGCAAAACCTCACATGCAAAGCCGAAGATATATATATTATGACTTTCTCTACCTTACACGATTTCTGTTTCTCGAATCACAATTTATGTATATAATTCTATTCGGGTTAATATGTCAAATATAAAATTTTTCTTTAACTTTTGTTAAATTTTTTAAATATCATTTTCACATGTTTTATTTGTGTTTTTTCTACCAGAACTAGCAATTTGCTTTGTGAATTGTTCAGAAAAAACTTTTGACTTTTGGTGTAAGCATGGGTGATACTAAACAAATTTAATTGGCAGAAGCAACAAACAAGGCGTGGGCTTTTGGATAAGAGCAGACAGGAGAGGATCCTTACAAAGTCCTTGCTAGGAAAGTATAGTCAACAAGTTGATAATTAAAACAGTGAAAGTGAATTAAGTTTAACTCAGTTGTTTTTTGGGCTTTTTACCTATCCTCTGCCATATTACAATGTCATGAGAGAGAATGTAATATTGTAAGGTGGAAAATTTTCGGGATGGAAACAAAACAGAGTACAAGAAAAAAAAAAATAAGAGTGAGTTGGCAAGGCAGGGGGATTGGCTTGAGCCTAACATTACAAACAAAAGTGCAAAAGAAAAGTGACAAAATTCCTACAAGACTAACGGAAGACAAAAAGAAAAAAGTAGAGGAAGAATGTAACATCCCAAAACCACTATACGACAGAATATTCACTTGTAAACTACACTTATTTACCGGTTGGGCTGTCTGTGGTGCTTAACAACTTTTACTACATTATGAATTAATAAAGTATCTTCCTTAAATGAGTATATACATTCCCTTCGTAGTTAAAGTAGTACTGTACAACTTTGCTGAATATATAAAAGAATATAACATACCTTCGATATCAAATCTCTGGAAGGTAAGTCTCTTAGTTCAAATCAGTTATCTGTGGAGTGGAAAATAAGGAGTGAGCGACAATGTGCTCAGTAAAGAAGGTGTATGCTGCTTTAAAAAATATAAAAGCTAAAATCTCAAAAAAACATTTAATCATCCTAACGATCACACTCATTAGGAAATAATAAACACAGTTAACATAACAACAGGATTCACCAGATCATTTCATAAATCTTTTAATTGAGACTAGGCAATAATTCAAATCATGCAAAGAACACAAGTCATCCGCTTTTGGGGTGCACCCGTAGGCCATCGCCCCTCACGGCTATCTCATCTAGATGTATGGCCATAATCTATAGGTGGTCCTCGGGTCCACTTGCCAAGTGACCTCGAGACCGCTGAAGACTTGGCAGGTCCATCAGCCCTGTGACGCCCCAGGGTGCACTCGCTGGTCTATTTGACCCGAGCCATCGCCCTAGTTAGGTCACGCAAAGTACGTGAGTGATAATGCATGAACTCATGGCCTAATGTCTCAAAATCAAGTTATCATTCCATAAAATGATTTAGTTTCCAAAAGGGTTTATAACAAGTAAAACAACCCTCCATTTTCAACATTTTCTATGAAAGAAAGGCAGGTTGGGAGCCGGTTCGCCCACGGCTAGTTCGCCCAAGGTCAGCTCGCCCATTAGCCAATTCGCCCAAGGGACTACTCGCCCGAGAATCGATTCGCCCAAGGGACTACTCGCCCGAGAGTCGATTCGCCCAAGGGACTACTCGCCCGAAAATTTGATATTTTCTATTTTCAAAATAATTAAAATACTTCATTTTTCATTTACGAAATTACATTTTAAAATCGTTTGCCAGAGCCTACTCGCCCTCAGTAGCTCGCCCTGACTACTCGACAAGACGGCGAATAATAGTCGCCCGCCTCAGAGTTTTCAAAACACAAGTATGGCTGGCTGATAACAGTTCGCCCGCCTTTAACTTTAAAACAAGGGTCGTCCGCCCAAACACTTTAAAAGGGTTCGCCCGACTATGGCTTACCGGATTTCTCTTTAAAACAAAGCACTCGCCCAAATCTCAAACCGAGAGCTCGCCATTGGCTCGCCCGAGTTTCTGTCTAGCACAAAACTACTCGCCCGCCTTAGTCAATTCGACCAAACAAAGAACTTATGGCGGCTTGTAGCTCGCCCGAAACCATAACAAATTATCAAACTATGCATGTCAGAAATTAAAACAAGTTCCGATATTTTCTTAACGTTTTTACTCCACAGGACATGCATTTGCATCACATACAACTTCCTTACCTCGTCTAATGCGGCTTAGGTTCTCGCCCGCCTTGCTCGATTCCCGTCTGCAAAGCATTTATTCACATTATTAATATTTTCCAAAAAAACTTATATTTTTCCTAAAACATATGGCAATCTGGCGAACTCAGTTCGCCATTCGCCCATCATTGCTCGCTTTCCATTAGCGGCTTATTCGTGGGAGTTCGCCCCTGTAATGGAATACGTTGGCGCCTTCTTTTTCACCTACTCGCCCTACTGGCTATCATCAACTTTACATGGGCGACTACTATTATCGCCATTCTCGCACACTGGCGATCACGGGTCCTCGCCCGCCGGGACCACATGTTGGCGAACTCACATAAACTTCCTCCTAACCTCGTCCCATCCTTTGGGCGAGTACTAACCCATTTCGACTAGCAATTTTCTACTCGCCCGTCGTGTTTCCTTACTCATTCTTGGTTATTTTTCCATCTATTTTCTTATATTGTTCAACAATATTCAACTACAACCAAGCTATGTCTATAATTAAATATCAAGAGAACTATAAAAGCTATGAAACTCACCTTTACTGAATTGCTCTTCCAACAACAGAATACTTTCTTGCCTTTCTTAGCTTTTCTTCTCTTGTTCCTTAGCTCTTCAACACCTTAGAAGGGTTTGGCTAACTAAAAGATGAAATTGTATGGTTCATTTATGAAAGAACGGAGGAACGAAAGATGAATTCACAGAGGAACAGATTGGGCGAGAATGATCCTGAGGAAAAAATGAAGTTTTCTTCCATCGATCTTCCCTCATGAACTCTCTTTATATAGCCCAATATAATCTGTTAGAAGCAACCACCTGTTATCTGTTATCATTGCACGTCTTTCATGCAATTAAACCCAGAGAATTTGGTGACAAAAGGAACGGCAGTAAGCTTCCCGTAGTAGTCTGTTTTTCTTCCTTGCTTTTTGACAATTTTCACTTGCCATTTATTGCTTAACCCCTTGTCAGGAGAGGCAATTGGCGAGAAGTCTTCACCGCCCCTTTCCTTGACTTTTCTCTTTTCTTTTCTTCCCTTCTCCACGCCAACCTCTCTTCCAGCCACGTTGATTGGCTATCCTTTCTCTATTTTCTCCATTCGTCTGACAGCCCATTAAATGTTGAATTTTTGACTACAATTTCTCCTTTCATTCTTCTTTCCCACGCCAATATCAACACACAATTATTAACTTTGTCTTACCTCATTTAATGCTTTCATACCATAATAATTAAATCCCCACAATATCTTATTACACTTTAATATTTGTTTCTCTTTCTTTATACACTACACTATAAATCATCTCTTAGATTGAAAAGTGGAATTCACATTCGATTTAATTTCACAATATTTTTATTTCCACTATCAAATATTGTACGTATATGGCATATAGTATAATAAAATTCAGATTTTACAAAGAAGTAGGCCATGATGTTTAGTCCAAATCCATGTGAATTCTAATCTTACATGCCCATTTCCATGTTTAAAAACAAGCTGTAAAACAACATGATTGAAGAAAACAATGCACTGTGCATATCAGCAGCCATTGATATAGGTGGGAAAGCAAGACGTTTGTATCATAATTTTCTCCTTAATCCAAAAAACTTTACAAGGATTCTCAATAATTTTTCTTACGTGTGAGAAATATTGAGTGTTACGGAGCTTTTTCAAAATCAAAATCAGACTTTGGAGAAGTGTTTTCCTTTTGAAACACAAGACTAAGCTCTGATATCCATGTTAAGTATTATTAAACTTTTTTAATCTCAAAAATTATCTCAAGAAAGAAATATTGACTGTTATTAAATTTTCTTAAAATAAAAAATCAGACTTTAGAGGAGTGCTTTTTGTCCGAAACACAAGACTGAGCTCTGATATCAATGTTAGAAGTTATTAAACTTTCTCAATCTCAAAAATTAACTCAGAAAATGAGACTTTTATTCATACATATGCAAACACAATCAGTTCCTTTCACAACAAATGTGGAAACCTCAACAAGAAAGAGCTGATGTTTCGGTGGATATCCATTAACCAATTGCTAGCACTAAGCATACAACTAGGATACCATCGATCAAGGAGAAAAATAGGCTTAGGAGTTAGGATCAAGACTTGTGTTTAAGATTTCTATCTAATTCTTTGCATTCTCGTCTTCCAAAAAAGGGAAAAAAATGGAAATCCACCCCACCAGTCTCTCGCCATTTATTTACCAGAGTGGCTCAGCACTGTATGTTTACTAGAACTTAGACCATGTGAGTCACAATCATGAGCCATAAAAGTAGCGAAATGATGAGCTAGGTAATAAAAAGAACAACTTGAAAGATAAATATATACACTATCTCTGAAGAAAAAACTGTAATTCATCATGATATAATGGCATTTAGTTTATCTACATTTTTACACTCATCATTAGTATGAATTCAACATACCATCAAACAAAACATTTGAGTGACAATCATTTTAATACCTTAATTTATAAACCTTATACTAGAAACCAAGGTGGAAAAAAAAAGAAAATTAACCCAAAAAATGAAAATTCTGGACAGAATCATGCTATATTATTATTAGAAAGCCTAAACAGGTGAAGAAAATTTTAGGCCTGCAGGGACACAAGAAGTTATTTTGAAAGCGGATTGTAGGGTTTTGCAAACGTCGGTGGCGCATGGGCGAGCCGTGGGGTCGCCGGCCGTGCAGTGGAGAGCCAGATTCATGGTCGCGACGATCTGGTTCTGGTTCTGGCTGTTGTTGGCTGCATGGCCCCGGATCATGGGATCCACCCACGTATCGAGATGACAATCTGAATAGCAGTAGCGGGCCCACTCCACCATGCTCAGCTGCTGCACTCCGAATTCATCATCCGCAGGACTTTTCCCCGTCAATAATTCTATCAGAATGAGGCCGAATCCGTAGATATCACTCTTTTCTGTCGTATCCTTGCTCGCTCTGGCTTCTGTCATACCGAAAAACGGCCCATTAGCCAAATGAAAACGTGCATGGAACTGCAGAATATTAATAGTACTACAGTAATGGTAGAAATATTATTTCGGAACTCACAAGGCTGGTTTAGTGCAGTAATGATCTATTGATTTCACAAGCTCACAAGATGATTCATAGTAAAAAGTCTGTGTTGAAATTATTACCGATCAAATTCTTTTAGACTAGCACTAATTGGGATTAGTCTACTACCAATATAGTATTGAGACATCTTGTAATTATTGTTTAGAATTGTCAGATATTTGTGGGCATGGATTGTGGATTTGAATTCATGAATTTGGATGCTTTGACAAATTTTTCAATGTGAATTTGATAACATGAAATGCACCAAATAAGATGAACAGGATACTTGGAACTGCTTAAAGTTATTGTTTGAAGTATCTAAGAGCCAGACATCATAATATCTCATAATTTAAGGTTTGACTGGCAAGAAATTTCCCTGAAAAAATTTTTCATATCCGACAGAATTGCATAATTAAACTGATGCATAAATTATTGCTTTTCACAGTTAACAATACTTAATGGGGAATTTTTTATTTTTAATTTTTTTTTTAAAAAAAGCATATTGTGCACTCCTTTTGGGAATATTTTTTTTTATTTTTAAATACATTGTACTTTTTACTTTTTATATTAAATTTTTATTTTTATTTTATGATAATAAAAATATGACATATTAATATTATAAAGAAAATTAAATTTATAAAATAAATATATAAAAAATATAAAATTTTAATATGGGTAAAAATAAGAGAGATACTAAAAAATTAAATGGAGGAAGAATTATTCACGTACCTGGGGAAGCGTATGCCGAAGAAATGAAGCGCTTGTTTTCAATGCAAACCAGTCCGGTAAGGCTTAATCGTAGCCGAGGCTCGTCTTTTCCATCGATGATAACTCTCTCCGGCGACATGTCTCCGACGAGTTTGCTTGGCGAACAATAAGAATGCAAAAACCGTAGAGCTTTTGCAATCCCAATAGCAATCTTTCGCCGACTCTCCCAGCTTAAGTTGTGAAGGATTTCACTTAAAATTCTCCCTTCTATGTATTCGTAAACCAAGTACGCGCACTTATCCGACCGGCATATTCCGATTAATTTAACAATATTCGGGTGCTGAAGCTTACCAGATTGCGTGATTTCAGACCAAAAACTTGACGGAATTGAGTTGGCTTCGTTCATTTCTTTCACGACGAATTGCAAATCGTTTACAGCCGACTTCCCTTTGAATGACATGCCATGCTTGCCGCTAGAAATAACATCTGCATCTTTGGCGGATTGTAGAATATGATCAATGGTCACTGACTTCGAAGCCTTGGAATCAAAGAATTGCAATTCCCATGTTCCATCTTCGTTTTCCACTCTTTTCAGCTCCAAATTGTTTCTTCCTCGAATGAATACGAAGCCGAAAGCAGCAAGAGCAAGCAACAGTAAAGCTGCGAGAGAGCATGCAAGAACAAACCACCAAGCCGGACTCTTGACCTTCTTGCATGGAGGTAAACCGCTCGTGTCATCTCCTCCACAAAGATCATTACCGGCGACTGCACTTGCATTGATAGCAAGAAAGGCACCGGTAGATGGTAAACTACCACGTAAATGGTTGTAAGAAATATTCACTTGAACCAGCGATTCCAACTTCCCCAACTTCGGTGGTATTTCCCCGGATAATTGATTCTCCGACAAATCAAGTTGACCAAGAACTGGCATTTCAGCGAAACCAGATGGAATTCGGCCAATGAGTTGGTTGTGGCTTAAGTCTAGACTCACAAGATTCTTGCATGAAGATAATTCCATGGGGATTTCACCAGTCAGCTTGTTTCCACGTAGGCTTAATTGCATTAGCTCTGATAAGCTCCCAAAACTACGTGGAATAGTACCTGAGAATCCGTTTCCTGACAAGTCCAAATCCTCAATCTCCTGGCTACCGAATGAGTGAGGCAACTTCCCAGAAAATCTGTTTCCTGCCAAGCTCAACATTTCAAGCGCCGGCATGTCCCATTTTTGCTCACCGATGTTGCCCCAGAGATTGTTGTTCGAGATATCCAAGAAGTACACGAGAGGCAGTTTCGTGAACTCTGAAGATAATTCGCCTGACAGACGATTGCTTTGAAGCCTTACTCGCTGCAAACTTCTGCAACTGCTCAAATTCTCTGGAATGACACCTTCGAGCGAATTTGAGAAGAGAATGAGCTTAAAAAGACGACCCGAGTTGCAAAGCCCGTCTGGTATGCGTCCCGTGAGATTATTGGTGGAGAGGTCGAGAATCGTGAGATTATTATGTCTTCCGAGACTTTCCGGAATCTCACCCGACAATCTGTTGGACCAAAGCTGAAGGACTTGAAGACGAGGCAAAGAAGTTAAAGCATTTGGAATTTTACCCGTAAGCCCGTTTCCGAAAATATGAAGAATCTCCAGGTTTTGCAACTCAATTATGAGCTCTGGGATCTCACCAGATAATGAATTATCACTAAGATCAAGAGAAACCAGCTTTTTGAGACTAAAAATGGAGTTTGGAATCGAACCTGTAAGCTTATTTTGGTAAAGGAAGAGATACTGAAGATCACTGAGGTTTCCCAGGGAGTATGGGATTTCACCAGTGAGGTTGTTGTAGACAAGATCAAGATGATTCAAGGAAGTTAACATACAAATTTCTTTTGGAATTTCCCCGGAAAGATTGTTATAGCCCAAGTATATCCATTTCAAGTTCTTCATCTTGCCTAATTCATGTGGAATTGGGCCAACTAATTGGTTTGAAGCCAAAGTCAAGAACTGCAAAGTAGTGATGTTTGATATCGAGATTGGAATTTTCCCCACCAAAGCGTTCCCACCGAGATCAAGAAATTTCAGACTGTAAAACGATCCGATTTCCTGTGGGATTTTCCCAGAAAGCATATTGTTTGAAAGATCCAATACCTTCAGGCGGGAAATGGAACCACTTGGAATTTCACCGGTGAAATTGTTGTTACTAAGGTTGAGAAATCGAAGTGAAGAGGAAGAAAATATATCCTGAGGAATTTCACCATGGAGCTGATTGCTGGAGAGATTTAAAGTTTCGACAAAAGGCAAATGGAAAATCGACGAGGAAACTAATTTCCCAGAAAAGTTTTTAGCAGAAAGATCAAGTGTTTGAACAAGAGACAAATTATTGCAAGTGATACCCTGCCACTGGCAAAAAGTGGCAGAGGAATTCCAGTCGGACAGGAAACCAGAAGGGTCGAGGATTGAAGACTTGAAAGACAAAAGAAGCTCAAGTTCTTTACCATAATCAGATTCGGACACGCCAAGATTGAAGAACAAGAACATGAACATCAAGAACACGACTACTGCACTTGCTTTAGCTCCTTCCTCAGCCATCTCTACCTGCTGATGTGATAATGATCCTGCTGTAACATCTAAGAAAGATTCCAGAGTTTCAACTCTATAATCCCTCGGATCCCAAGCTGTTTGAAAAGGCAAAAAAATAAAGAATTAATGTTTATGCATTAATTAACAAAAGCTTCTACTTTAGCATAATATATATATTGATTGAAGTTAAAATAACATCCAATCATTCATCTTTTGCAGTAGAAAATTGAAAAGAATAAGAAAAGCAATCGAATCAGTTAGAAAACCAAAGAATAACTTACAATATGTGCATGAATCTACACTCAAACCAAGCAAAAACAAGTGAGATCATAAACTTTGCAACCATGGAAGAACACTTGAATCATCATAATTCCTAACAAGAATCATTTTTAACAGTTTCAAAACATATGATTCCCAGTAATTATTAAAGAACATGCATCACATGAACACTTGTTTGCTAAGTAAAGACTTTAAATCCAAAACAGCAGCAAAAACCATTGGTGAAACGTCTAGTAACGTACCTAAATGCAACCATTATTAGATTACGGTAAAAAACAAAAACTTGGATCAAAAGAAAGAAGAAATTAGGAAGAAAAGGAGGATGGTAGGGTGAGAGAGAGAGTGAGAGATTTTGAGTGTATAAATAGATGGTGGTCGGAAGGGAAAGAGAAGTGGGCATTGAATTAAGAAAAAATTACAAGATTGCAACTTGACTTGTCTTTGAATGATGTTTGAAACACAAACGGTTGAAAGAGGAAACAGGGACCGATGTTGGAAAAGCCTCTGATTTTGTCGGATATTACCAAAATGCTCTTTTGACTGAACTGGGATAGGGACAAGGCTTTCTGTAACCGTTGAAAAGCTTTGATCATTTAGGTTTTCTTTTCTTTTATCAGCCCATGTTTTCATTTCACTTATTATGTTCTTGCAGTAGTTAGAATTTGAATTCTAAATTTTGAATATTATTTTTTAATGAATCATTTGAATTAAGATTCAGGTTCGATGTTGCATTAATTATTTGTGAGAATGTACTTCTAGGATGCTTTTGTTCCCTTTTTTTGTAGAGAGAAACTTCATTGTTTAGTAGTGTTATATTCAGATTTAATAATAGCAATTGGCATGAACATTATCATGCAATGTAAAAATGCTGTATAGTGAAAGAAAAACCACATTTTTAGTCATGTTAAGTGGGCAATAATGGGCAATAATCCATAGTTTCTCGGTCTAAATAACACTTTGGAAGCAATATTTGGGGTAGCAAATATGTTGGTCAAACACCAAGAGGAATGATAATACTTGTGGTGGAAGGGACAATGGAGTGATGAGAATAATGTAGCAATGTTACAACAAGTGTCAGCAGCTATTTATGGCAATGTAGCTGGTTCTGGAGGTCAGTTATAATCAGAGGAATATTGCATGAGTCAGCTTTGACTAACAAAGTAATTGTAGGCAAGGAAAATTATTACAATTGGGATTGATAGTGGAATGAAGTGTCCACTAACTTAATTAATTAGTATTAACAAGTTTTCCTTTTTGCATAAATAATTGTACCAAAGTATTGAAAAACAAATTTTAAACTTCTTGATACAAATTATTCATACTTTCCAAGGTTTGTTACATATGGATTGGTATTGTTTACTTATTCATATTTACACAAAAACTAATTTTCAAGCAAATTTTTTAAAGAATTATGCTTACGGCAGTGAATATAATGGTGTTAAGTTTTTTTATTTTTCATCTTATGTGTAAATTGCTACAAGAAGATTTTTTGAATGTTACAAGATTAATCTGTATAGCGTAAACGTTCAACTGTTGTTTTATGTATGTAAAAAGATTAGGTTTAAGATAACAAATGTAAAAGGGTTATCATATATTTATGTTATGCAAGTACTGAAACTAATAATTAAGTATACTTGAACAATCTAAATGAAGTCTTTGAGGGAAATGAAAATTAACATGTAAGTTGAAATATGGTCGACAAAGGTAAGATTTAATGAGGAATATGAAGTCAGTGTAACGTTTACCTATCATCATTTACGACCAGTCTTGGGCTGGGAATTCTCTAATCATTAAAGCATTCCACTGATGTGTTGTCATTGGTTATTTATAAGACTTTGTCAGAAGAAATTATGGCAAATTATTAATTCAGATGTATATTTTTCTTTCCTTGTTTCACCGTCTTTTGTCCTCGAACAGGAAAAAGAAAAGAAAACCTGAAGAAATAAATAGTTTTGGATTTTAATTCTAGTCCAGAGAGTGAGTCAGTGAGGGCAGCGCAAGGGAATTGATATGAGCTAGGCTCAGGCTCAGCTTACTGGCGACCCATTTTGTTTGGACTCTTTACATAATTAATTAATTATCTTGGATTCTCCCCCGCAGTAGTCAGTAAAGGACTAAAGAAAGAGAAAGACAACATCCTTTCAGATATGGAGAGTACAAAGCAAATAGAAAGCAAAAGGAGTTACAAGCGAGGCAAAAAGGAATATATAGAAAAACGACAGTGGGGTTGATATATAAAGTTTTTAATAAAGTAAGAGAGAGGAACTAAAATAGACTCAATCATTTGTTTCTTTTATTTGTATGACATAAAAAACGAAAATTTTGTATTATTATATCAAATAAAAAATTAATTTTTATCATATTCATGTATGTTATTTATATTATTTTTGTGTTATATTGTAATGTCATGTTTAAAATTATTATGCTTAGACTCACAGAGACGAAGAGAAGAGGCATATATGAAAGTAGTAGGCATTAGGAAAGCAAAGGAATGAAAGAAAAAGTTGGGTGTCTTTACGATGTACAAATGCTCGTGCGCTCTCTCTCTTTGTCCGTCTCTGTCTATGGAGACCCCACCATCTCTTTCTCGAAGGAATATACAGTGTGTGGTCTTTGTCAAACCCAGCATGCTTTCTTTCATATCTCCATTTTCTAGGGTTTTACAACAACCCTTCTTTCTCTCCTTATCACTCACTCAATTTGCACCTAGGCCTCTCTCTTCCCCCATTCTCCACTCCTTTTACTAAATAAACCGCCGGCCCTAATCAAGCTGCCTTTACCCTAGCAAATAATTCACGCATGTTTTGTATTTTATTATCGTCCAACATAGTTGTTGACAACTATAGGGATCGCGACTCACCCTTGTATTTGGATTTTGGGTAACAAAAATATTATATTTTGTACAAATATGGAGGCTATACACATCACTAGCTATTAATTTTATTTTAAATGTTGTACAAATATAGAGACTTTGGACATCACTAGCTATTAATTATATGTCATTGTGTGTAATTGGTTGTTCCACTATACTTTGCTTAGAATAGGATATGACTAGAATACATAGAAGAATCTACAACTCTTTCTTAACCCCACCTTTTGAGATTTAATTTGTACTATATATATACATGTTGTACATAATGCAAAGAGAAGAGAGCATATATATAATTTGCTCATTAAAATATATATTTACCACATTTATATATGTTAGTGTGATGAATCCCACTAGCTACATGAATTGGAATTGAGGGGCACGAGGAATCTATGATTCTAATTTTAAAGGTGCACATTAATGAATACATATATATTGAATTTTTTAAACTCTATAAGCACTTAAGCAGAATTAGCAAGAGAACACGTATCTTTTAAAAAATATTAAAAAAATTTAAAAAATAAAGTGAAGCATATGTCATCCTATCTAATAATAATAATAATAATAATAATAATAATAATAATAATAATAATAGGGCAACCACCTTATCATATATGGCCATAGATTGGGGCAGGAATGGTGTTGGCTAAGAGGGAGAAGGAGAGCAAAAGCTGCTGTAATGGCTAAGTTTTAGAAATGAAAAGAAATAAACAATTATCCTTGGACATTGATCATAAATTTTTGGTAAAACAAAAAAATTAGTAGGTTTTATGAATGAGCTTGAATAGAAACTTGCCCTAGCTATATGAAGTCACTTGATTAGGTTTACAACTTCATTTAGAAATTGAACGAAATGGTAACTCAATAATATTGTTGCCCAAGTTTACGGAAGAAATCATTCTTGCATACATCTATATCATACTGAGTTTGATACTACGAGTAGTGATTCCAATTGAAAATTTTACAAAAAAATATGCATCTCTATTTAATAATAAAAAAATAAATTAATAAAGATATATTAATTACTTTTTTATAATGGATAATTGTGTCTATTTTTTCTATTTAAAAATTGTATGCTCAATTTTTTAAACTTTTTTCTCTCTTTTATATTTTTAGATTACATATATCTAACATTTTTATTTCTTTTAATATTTATTAAAATAAATTATTTATCATTTCATTCACATAGTGTTTGGGCCAAGAACTAATTAATTTTGATTTTTCTGTAAGTGGAACTCCTCTCATCCACTGCTTATGCACGATATCTAGAAGCTAACCAATTAGCTTACACATTACAAAATATATTATTTTTCTATTGTTTTGTGGTATTTTAATATAATTAGAAGGTGGGCTGATCAAATGCCTGAATCAATTCAATATTCCCTTTGTAAGATAACATTATAAAGTTGATTTATACCAATATGCTGTAAAGGGCATTAAAAACAACATAAATCCAAAACTAGGCTTAGTGCTTCCATTTGTACTTATACTACTTAATATCTCATCACTTTTGATCTAACATATACAAGTATTTTTCTTAATTCTTTCTTTATTTTTTCGAGTCGATCTAATGAGGCATGCATGACGTGGGTCGTGGTACCAACCCATTTCCTTGAACAAGGGTCGTCATCCTGATCTTCTTTTGACATTTTTGTAGGGTTTCGTGTTCTTAGGTAGTGGTCCAGCTGAGATTGATCAACAAGTTTGAAACTTTAATATTACTTTGGCTAAAATGAGGAGTAATAGAAGGAACTTGGATATCCACTTTCTTTTCACAAAGAATAAATTTTCTATGCATTGTGATCAACAAATGTCGGGCGAAAGGGTCCACTGAGATTATAACGTGGGATTATTAGGTTATTGAGCTTGATTGAGGGTCACATGGCAGCTGAAATAAACCAGCAGAAACTAGTGTCAAACACTGTAGCAAATGTTCTTCAAATTAATTTCTTCTTCGTCCAAAAAGAAGAGAAAGACAGTGCAGGAGTGGAATTATAGTCAATCTCTATAGCTTTGCACATGAAACCCATCAAGGTAACCTTTCCCATTTGGTGATTTAAGTTGAAAGTGGCCTGGTATGAGAAAGAAGCTAGCTTGGCAAGCATTTAACCAAGCAAATGCATGCATGCTTGCACGATTCATACTGTTTGTTAGCTTGGAACTTTGCTTTATTAGCTAGAACTATCTCTTTACGTAGCACTTTGGAGAATGACTAGTTTTAATTAAGAGTTTGACAAACCACATAATTGCATTAATTGCTTTCTGGGATTGAACTGAAGGAATCTCTTTCTGGACACTATGAATTTATATACAAATATATATATATATCATATATTATATATTACTTTTGCAGGACAAATATATTACTTTTTCAGGACAAGAATCTGGGGTTCTCAAGTCTTTTGCGATCCTTCTGTATAGCCTAGCCATATGCTAATTATGTCACATTCCCCAATATATATGACATTAATAAAAGTTTAACCGACCATCCTTTTTAGTTGTCTGCTCAAATAATCTTAGCTTTAGCAACAGTTTTATATGCTAATTTATTATTTAATTTTGATTTAACGACAATCTATATATAAATCTCTTGCAAATAGATAAACTTTAATTCATCTTTTGAGAGTGGATTTTTTCATTCATTCATAGCTTCAAAGGACGAAAGCCATGATGTAGAGCTTTTGTCTAAGGAAAACCCGATTATAAGTAAGCTCAGTTGGCCTCTTGAATCTTTAGTTAATGTCATTTTCACGGTGGACACACTTGATTTGAATATTAAGAAGACTGGTCCAATCAAATGACTAAAAATTTCAACTATTTTTAGAAAGGCCGGTCCATCATTCAAGCTTTTAAACCCTAAAGTTGAGTCTATCGCACGTGTGCTGTTCACGTTCTATGTGAGATTTCGCACCAACTAAGGCTTACTTTGCTTAATTTTGCACAATAATTTGGGGATTTGTCTTTGAGAATTGGGACCATCCAGCAATTATGACACTCAATTATGAATACAAACCCTTTGTTTTTTTTTTGACTCAGGTCCACTCCACCACGGTCCACCTAAATACTACCATCTCAGAACATCGTTTGGATGGGACATGTCAAGCCTGGTATGAAGCCCATCGTTTTTATGTCCAAAACCTAGGCTGGCCATAAGGCTAACCCATTTATGTTCTGTGAAAGTTTCAAGCCTACATTCCTTGGCATCCATTCTGGATGACCCCCAAGCTTTCTGGTCTTTCAATGAAGGAATGTAACAGGCGTGAGTCCTGACTGACTTCTCCCGAAGACAGAAAATCATAGTCATATTTAAAACTTTTATTTTAATATTAAAATAAATTACATGAATCAATATATCAACTCAATAAATCTTTAAGATGAAACTGTTTATTCTGTACTGATCTTATGGAGGAAAGAGATAAACTAGCTAACTGGCTATTATAAATTAGGCTTGCGCGTGCATATATACACACACGTGTGTGTGCGCACGCGCTACAATGAAAGGGAATTTGAATCATAGATTTAATTTTTTGAAGGATAATGACAGCTAGATTAAGCTTTATTGTTATATATATATATATATATATTCATGACAAGAAGAGAAATTCCAACTATTTTTCTACCAATTTGTGAACCCAAGGCCTCAAAAGAATCAAATGAATTAGAGCAATTAGTGTTTATAAATTGATCTTTGGGACACTGCTAGTGCTTCGAGCAATCTTTGGTGCTAGTGAAATGTTCTTGGAACTTCGGTTCTCGTGGCTTCTTTTAGCTATATCCCTCATTGCACAAGTCAATGAGAGTTTGGGGTTGAACCGCGTAGTAGTATTGAATTTCTGGCAAAATTCCCTTTGCAAGCTCACTGCTTCTTGCATGGCTGTCTTGGGAGCTCGATGTAACCTTTCTTTTACAGCCTCAGAGCAAAGGCCGCAGACCCATTTTCCACAATGGCAATCCTTCACTCTTCTGATGTAATCGCTGGTGCAATCCTCTTTCAGTCCACAGCACTCACATTCTGCTTGCTTTACTTGATCATGATCAAGATCAACTGTACAAGATTCTAAAGGTATATAGTTTCCGATTTCCGACGAAACATCAGACACGGCCTTTCGAAGAAGCCTTTGCTCATTTTTCTGTAGGAAAACACAGAATTAGGAATTTGAATCAATGTAAAACGTTTAAGAAGTTAAGCAATATTAACGTAAAAGGATTAAAGTATATATATATATACCATGACTGAAAAGAGATTGGATGATTCTTGAATTGGTTTCCAAGTCTTCGCATGTATATACGTATTTACACGAAGAGAAAAACAGTGAATATAAAGAATGAGGAAATGAAGAGTATTAGGTTGAGTTAGCTCTAGCTGTCGATGAACTTTTCACTTTATAGGCTGAAATATCTGTTGATTTGAGTCATGGCCATTAATTAATATAGCAAATTGCAGCAACTAACAGGGAGATTGTGTGCTGCAATTTGGAGACTGTGTGCTGCAATTTGGAGAGTTTGGACAGTGATGGGAGATGTCATGGGGAAAGAGTACATGCACGAAGGGGGAAGAGAATGGATTATTAAAATTTAAAGAAGCCCAATCCATGTGTGACGGAATGCAGAAGTTATGGCATTTGGCAATCTCGTGCATTGCCATGCATGCACACTCGTGATGCGGATTCACGAGCTTCTTTCACTGTGTGTGTGTATATATATATATATATATATATATATATGTTGGCGTTCGATTCAATCTTTGCAAAGTTTTATATAGATATATAGATAATAAGGGATAGATCAGTGAGAGAAAAGAGATTGAAAAGTAGTACAAAATAGAAAAAGTTGACACGCAAGAGGGAAAGATTTGCATGTAAATCATGAGAAGAGAAGCTTATTAATTACTAGCATATGGTCCTCATCTTAGATAGCAACCTAGTCCCCTAAAACCACAAAGGCAAAAGATGAACAAGGACATTTAAAAAGAAACCCATCTTCTTTCTCGTGCGGCTGATGTCCACAGTGATGCATGCATGGTTTTACCGCTTATCACTAGCAGTGGTTTCTAATTTCCATGCATGTCACGCCGCCCCATGTTTATACGCATGCATGCATCAGAAAGTCCAAAATTCTACAAATAGATTTTGGGCATTGTTATGCTTCTTTATCAAATGCATTTTGGCCCAAGTGGAGTAACTTTATATCTCAACAGACTTCTGGACTTCAAGTCTTGTATTAAACTAGGCCTGCCTTGAGTGCAGCCCATTGTTATGCTTAAATAACGTTTCTTTTATATTGTTCAAGTGGGCTTGCCTGTACTATTGATTTGTCTCTTTGTGACCCAAGTCAGTCCTAAAAGAGTATATTCCTAGCCGGCCATTTGAGGCAAAAGGGTTTCTTCGGCAGGCTGCCCAACATCAAAGGTCGAATATGTTCATAAGAAATTCTCTTTACTCTTTCTTCCTCAATTTAATCCATCTTCCATAAAAGAGACTAATGAAACCAAAATCTCTTGTTCGGTCTTGAATTGAAAATGTTAAAATTATATTTGATGTACGGATAATGTATAGATGCAATATATTATCAATCAATCAAAAAATATCATCTCATTAATAATTATTTTTATTAACAATATATAAATATCATACACTGTTAATAAATCAAATATAAAATATAAGTCTATAATCTCTAGAATCAAGCTAACGTTGCGGTTTCAACCTAGCTGTTTGCTCAGCCTAAAGCCATGTATCTTCTTCTTTGTTTAGGACCACAATCTATATAAAATGTCAGAGCAATTTATGAAGCTGCCATACATCCATTTGGCTATTATCTAGTATCTTTGCTGGTTTTTTATTTTTTTTTTAATTTTCTTATGGAATTTTAAAATTAAAATACAATGATTTAAATAATTTTTGAAATCGATTAAAGAATATTTCTCTTCAACTTAAAATATATTTTATATATATAGATAATTATTTCATACACTGTCGGTAGAGTTTTTTAATTCTATAAATAATGTTAGAATCATAACATATGTTTTATTTTATTTATTTTATGTATTATGATTCTAACATCTTTTATGATATAAAAAAACTTCACCGACTATGTATGAAATAATTATCTTATATATATTTATTGGATATATATATATATAAAAAAAGTTATTGCTTTGTATCCACTCAATATGATACCAATCTTATCTGAATTTACTATAAAATTATTCTACTATTCTTTCCATTTTTTTTCTATTTCATACTTGGAAATGATAAATTAAAAAAAAAAAGTGTCCCCATCTGAAATTACATGCACCATCGCTTTCTGGATTAATGACCGTTAATGCTTCCATAAACCATGACTATGATGGAGCGAGGAAGCCAATCTATTCTTTCCCTCTTCCCTCTCTTTTTCAAAGGTTCGTTCCTAACCTTAGAAATTTAGCTGGATTTTTTTGGGCGCATTTTGATACATGCGCAAGGAATATATGATTTTTTGGATTTTTTTTTTTCACGCTTTCAAAAGTGACCTCGTAGTCCGTGAAATGTTGATTTAATGACAAAAATAAAATAAAAGTTTGAGATTTTAAATTTTAGTTTTATTGCGTGTAAATTTATAAATCTAATTGTTTATTTTTTTTGTTTGATTAATTTAAGTGATTTTTATGAATATAATATTTTAATATAATTGTAATATCTGTTATGATTTATTGTTTTTTATTAAAAAAAAATATATTGCCATAAAGTTTTGGTCCGAGGGGAGAGAAAGATATTGTTGTCACCATAAGTGGATGGCAAGCAACTTGATTTTGGACCATATCCATTCATTTTACTTTCTTTTCAAAAGAGAGAATAAGTGGAATTAATACTCTAATTTAAAACTGATTTCGATTGGTGATTTATGGTGCAATCAAAATTGTTCCACTTCCCTTTGCGGATTGCTAGCCACATGCTAGAATAATGATTTTTCTTTTTTGGTCTAAATGTTAGAATAATGATCGATCGAGCAAATTGAATATCGAGTCATCCAATTCTTTTAAATCATGGTTTTCAATAAATTTACTATTTAAATTACAGTACTAATAATTTTCTTTTATTTTCAAACTATTATCTCTTTATATTAAAATTTTTTGTGATTTACATTAACCTAATCTCGAGCATTTTCTTTTCTGTCTCACTCTACTCCGATTGTCCAAAGCATCTTCCAAACAACTAAGTTATACATTTATTATTATGAACTATCTACTTATATGAATTATTGAGCATCATGTCATTATCCAACTAGCTACAGTCTTCTATTAATGTAGAAACAATATTGTCTACATACTTTTTCAAATTTCACATTAAATTAAATGAATTTTGTACCTTTTATTTAACCGGCTATAGCTACTAATCCCTTGTGGCAACAGACGACACCCCCACAAATTGGAAAAAAGCAATAAGTTTTGAGTGCAATAGTTCACCAACTTTCTTCCTGTATTGAATAAGATTCGGTGCTTAAGAGCTGCCAAACCTTTTTCAACCCCAAAAGCATCCTCTTGTCATCGCTTATCATGATGATTATTTATGTATGTTACCTAAATCAACAATACAATCATAGAAAGCACTATAATTGTAACGCTATTTTTGTGTCAACTTGACTTTTTGTGATAAATTATAAATATGCAAGTTCATTTTACATTGATCCTTGTCACATAAATAATATCATTACTACCGTAGAGTTAACATTATGCTCGTTACTGATAATTCATCCCTCCATTCACTTTGATCACATGAAATTAGTTGGTAATCTTAGATATGATACAATGATAAAACATAAAAACAATACTAAAATAACACAATTTAAAATTCTGACAAAAATTTTATATGTAATTGAAAAAATCGAAAAAATAATTTTGTGTTTGACGTATTAACACGAATTATGAGACAATAATTTTCGTGTTTTATACGATTTAACACAAAATAAATATGATATAAATACATAAATTATCAATAGAACCCTTTCTTCGACCCAAGGATTGTAGCTTGCTTAGTTAGCAACGCAAATTGAGTTTGTGAAAAAAAAACTATCGGGTTCGACTCATACTAAATACATCTTTAAGGAGGGGTGAAGAGCCTTAACTGTAACTAAATTCCGAATAAAATTAATCTCAAATTGTTAAAACGGATAAAAATATTTGTAATTTACACGAAAAAAATAAAACCCTTTCTCCAACCTTAATATAAAAAATCATTCCATGTGTATCGGCATTTAAAATATAAAATCTGTATTTTCTTTCCCTAAATAAAATAATAAAATAAATTGATACAATAAAATAACGTAGTCAGAAGTCAAAGAAACATGGGCAAAAAATGATTCCCCGTAAAATTTGCACACATCATCTGCACCGCTTTCTTTGGAGATTTAAATTCAACCTTTCAGTTTTTTCTTTGGTTTGCATTTAATGCACTTAATTATCCATCAATCTTATTCTTGTCTTTATTACGTCTAAGATTTGTATAATCTTCCGTTTCTCATCACCCACCACAGTTTTACATATGCAGAACGCATATCCTTATTCTCCATCCTTATACAGGCCATATTAAGACCATTATCCTTAATTATCATTACACCTAATAATTGTTACATACACAATTGATGAATTTTTTATTTCACATGCAGTATTAAATTTGTAACACATATTTTATAAAAATATTAAAAAATAAAAAATAAATAAAATAAGATATGTGTCATGATCTTAACTCCACTTATAAAATAAAAAAACTTTACCAATAATGTATAAAATAATTATCCAAAAATATATGTTTAAAAAAGAAAAGTCTCTTTCCATTACCTGGTTTAGATACAGTAATTATACACACACAATAACACAATTTAAAAACTAATAAAAAATACAAAAATAACATAAATTGAAATTTGTATATAAATCTGATAAAGACTAAAAAAATGAGCTTATATTTAACATATTAATACAAATTTCAACATTAAAATTTTATATTCTATACAAATCTAACATTATTTAACATAACATAAACTCAATGTGTGTGTGTGTGTGTATATATATATATATATATATATATATATATATATATCAAATCTACCTTGCTGGAATCAAAATTTTTTGTCTAAACCAATGGTTAAACTCCTATTGTCAATTTAGACAAGATATGAAAATGAAACAAATGAAAAACGTAAAAGAGAAACGAATTAAATTTAAAAATTTGTATATAAATATGATATAAGTTAAAAAATACTATTTGTGTTTCACACAAAATTTGAAAAAAAATTTTACATTTTTTTAATACATTTTCAGTAGAAGTTATAATCACAATCAGCGTATTACATTCCATGAACAGGTAACTATGAAAATCACATTACTCAAACTAGGTAAACTAGTAAATAAGTATAACAAATCAAGGTTATTTTTGGAGCATAGGATGATGGATAGGATAGGATGATAATTATCCTATCTTATGTTTGGTGCACACATTAAGGGAAGGATTAGATTGCAATGAGGATTAGTCATCCTCCTAGTATGAGATAACTCAATCATCTCCAAAAGGTGAGGATTATTCATAATCCCATAGGATTAGAAATAAATACTCATATTTTATTATTTTATCCTTAACATTTATATTTAAAAATTAACTTAAACATTTAATAAAATTGTAAGGATCTTTAATTAATTAATTAATTAATATAATTTTTTCCTTCTTTTTCATTTTTCCTTCTTTTTCTTTCTTTTTTTTTCTTGTTTTTTGATTAAAGAAAAACTATAATTTTGATAAAATAATATTTTCTTGTACACATTTTTTAAAATTATTTTTTAGAAAATAAATTTTCAAACATAAAAATTATTATAAAATATATTTTTTAACTAGTTTTTTCTTATATTTAAATTTTTATTTTTTCTTTCTTAATTTTTTTCTTTTTGCCTGAAAAAAAAATGAAAGAAAAGTGACTATTAACCATAAATTATTAGAAATTATATATTTTTTACTTCATCAAAATTGAATTATTAAATTTAACTTGTATTTTTTTTGTTTTCTATATTTCCTTAGAATTGACGAAAAAAAAAAGAAAGAAGATAAAGAAACCATAAAAATAAAGAACAATATTTAAGAATAGTCTTTTGGAAAATTTAATGTAATTAAAATATAAACTTATTTCCAAGAAAAACTCAATTTTCTAAAAATAAATAAATTTAATTTACAATAAAAAATATTTTAAATTTAAATCATATAAAAGAAATAAAAACAAAAAGGAAAAAAATGAAAAACAGAGAAAATGTTTTTTATAAAAATTCATTTCTTAACAAAATAATTTTTATGAAAAAGTAATATAAATTTTTTAGAAGTAGTTTTTTATTAAAAAATCAGCCAATAAATTGGACTATTAATTATAGTATTATAAATCATATTTAAATTTTTAATTTTTCACTTATATTTATAACAAAAAAATTATAAATTTAAATTATGTAAATTTAAAAAAGAGTACTTAAAAAAATCATTTTATACTACTTTTAATTTTACACATAACAAATATTGTAAAAGACATATAAAATCATCATATCCTATTCTTAATCTTTGTACCCACCAAACATAAGATAGGATTATATAATATAATCTTATCGTATCCATAATCTTATATTATCTTATCCTATCATTATCCTATGCACCAAACATGACATAAACAAACTAGTAAATAATTAGACTAATTTAAACTCACTCTTGATGAGATTCGAACTTGAAATTTCAAAATCTCAATGTCTTTTTCTTGCCATAAAGTCAAGGTCTAGTCGGCAAAAAAAAAAATTACATTTTACATGAACTCGAATTAAAAACAAAAATAAGCAGACAGCTTTACTCCCATGCTGTCATAGGACTTGTTATATTTGGGCAGATGCCTATACCGGACGAGAGGGTGGGCGGTGAATCCCAAAGTTATTTCTACGTGAAATCGCCCACTTATTTACGTAGTGCGTCGTTGTGACAGAGAACGTCGATTTTGATGCCCCTGGTAAAGTCCGCTCCCATGATCAGCCCAGTTATAAAAATAAACATTGCGTCTAGTGATGACAAGTGAAGGAACCTCTCGAGATAATTTTGAGGCCTGAAAAGGACGAAATGGGGGCTTTTCTGGTTCTTTTTCATCGATGCTTCCTTGATTCCCACCTCCTCATGATATTAACCGATCGGCTCGGCTGGCTGGCTGGCCGTCTTCTCTTTCTATTGAAATCACATAGTTGAAACGTTTTTATTAATTAGTTTGGGGTGTTCGTATCTATCCATATTAGTTCATGCAATCTGATTTTTTTATTTGGCAATATAAATTCAATTCATTGATTTCAAAACAAAATCATACAAACCAGATCATCATTACAAAACCCCGAACTACATGTAAGATCATCTATCAAATCACTTTTTAATTCTAAGATTACATTTTTTTAAAAAATGAACTACATATGAAATCATCTGTCAAATCACATTTAATTCTAATATAACCTTTTTTTTAAGTATGATATGAGCATTTCGTCATTGTCTTAAAACGTATACTTAAAATGATGATGTATTTTTACCCAATTCTTCGAACATTTTTTTCTTTTTAATTTGGCTAGTTACCCGATTAACAATTGCTTCTCTACATACGTGCGCTTCTCTTAATATTATTCCTGGCTACATTATTTATTTTGTTGATGCTAAAAAGATTGCTAAGTTTGTTGATAATAGATCTATTCTTTCTTTATTGGATTAATCTGCAAAACAAAAGATCCACCGAACTTGCTCTAATGTTTAAGTCGGTAAAGATATTAGAGAGTATTTAGAAAACAATAAAGTTTCAAAAAGTTCTGCTTTAGCTTACCATAAAACCCTTTTTTATAGTAATCAGATCTCCATTGACATGATCTCCACATCTTTGTTTAGTGGACAAGTGGGTGGTTGTGGAGATAGTGGGGAGTTTCCTCATATTTTGATGGCAGTGGTAGTTTATGGGTAGTTGTGCCTTATGTTTTTTTTTTTTGGTTTCATGTGCCTCATGTTTAATACCTATATCAATGGAGCACTAACATATTTCTTTACAAACCACCTAACATCTCTATTATTATTTTTCTTTATTTACATATTCAAAGTTAGCTGTATTCCTTTACTTCCTATTTTAGCTTCTGCCTTATTTGAGAGATTCACAGATATCTTCTTTGCATTTTCTATTATAAGTATTTATAAATTCAATGTATATTTTGTAGGAACCAAATCATCCATGAAAGCCATTAGCACAATGGCAATAGGAGAAATCTTATTTTGAGTGGGTTGAGCCAAAACCCACCATTACACCAGCATTTTAGCTGCTTTCAGCCACTGCCATGGAGAGGGGATGTCGCTGATGCTCCGTCGGTATTGGTGAAGCTGCAAAAGTGGAGAGGATGATGGTGAGAAGGGTGAGAACGGGTGAGGAAATGGGAGAAGGCTGCTCTTGTGCATCTCATACAATTACACAAATGGTTAATGGGACACCATTTTATACACTGATGCAAAAAGTATGGACCTCTCATATATTTAGAATTATGTATTAATCTGTCCCATTAAAGATTAATACATGTATAATATATATTAAGTATATTTACGATCACACATTATACAAAATATACTACCAAATTAATTTATATGATATTAATTATACTTAATTAGTCCACATTAATGAAATACTTCAACATATTTATATAAAAAATAGATTTTATCATGATTTGATAGCATATCTATAAATACATTGAAATAAGTTTTGCAGTAAATTTGAACCAACCCTAATAAAAAAAATCTAATCCTAACTAATTTCTAAAAATACAAATATAATAATTTTTTAATTAAAAACTTAAAAGCATATTTTTTACATATTTTAGACTTAAAAAATTTAGGCTTTTAACTAATAAATTCACCTGAAAATTACAAAAAAAACATATGCATATTATTAATGAACATTTTAAAAATTTAAAAATAATCATCTATTTTATTATACTCATTTAATCATATCAATTCGTATAATATTAGATACGGGATTGTTGACCGGTTTATCAACTAATTTTTCGCGCAAACAGCAAACCGCTAAAAGTCGAAAGTCAAAACTCTATCGGTTTGACGCCGAGCCGCGCTGCTGGCTAGGCGCAGAGTATCTTTCTGAAACGGTTGCGTAAGCTCCATTGTATTTGTACTTTCTTGCTCCATTTCGCACGCAGCTCACAAGCTCCATTTCAACTATAGAATCACACTCTCCTACGCTCAATATAAATGCACGCGCCACATCCTCACTCCGTCATCACCGTCAATCTTGCTTAAACGATCGATATCATATCCGCCACTCAAATCAAACACGTCCACGTCATCGACTGCATTTAATTGTGCTTCTCTTTTTTAGTTTGCTTGTCCGAAATCCCCTCGCGCGCTATAAATGCCGCAACTGGACCGCCATTTGAGTTCTCTACTTTTCTTTTCTATAATCGTTTTCCCTTCTTCATTTTATTTCATATCTACGATTTTTCAGTTTCATTTTTTTTTTATTTTTTGATATTTTCCCATCTCTGCCATGTCAACGTCGGGGGAGATAGAGCAATTGACGTCGGGAGCGAGCAATCGGATAATCCCGATCCTAAAAACCCTAAGAATTCCTCTCATTTTCATTAAATCAATAATCTTGTACCTCCTCCTCCTACTCTTCCCTCGGCGCCGCCACTCTCATACGGTGGTCGCAACGGTTGACTCTGACTCTGCGTCGCCTAAACTGCCAGATAAAACCGCGAGGCGGAGGTCGGTATGGAGACGAGAAGAGGAGGACACCTTGAGAAGGAGAGCTTTGGCGGAGGGTTTGGACATGGGGTTTGAAACCGGGGACGGAGAGACTCGGTGCCGTTGGAGCACGTCTCTGTTCTTCGGGGTTCGAAGAAATGCCTTGTTTTGCCGGTCTTGGTTTCCAGCAACCGGCGGTGAATTGAAGTAAGGCATTAATTTTCTTTATCGATGTTATTTTCTCTTGTGGAATTGAGGGAAAGAAATCAAATTTAATTTAAGATAAAGTGTTTATTTTTATTTTTTTCATTTACTTTGTTTAAAGATGAAATAAAGTTGGTAACTTTTGAATTGTGTATGACTTGAAAGAATACATCTGCACAAATGAACTTAATTTTCAATTTCCTATTTTGTGAACGGTAAACTGAGAGGATCAATATTTTTTTTTTGGTGAATAAGAGGATCAAGATTTTGCAAACAGGAAAATGATGCTTTACATTCTCTAGCGATTAAATAATAAATCTTTTGAGTTGATATGCAAAGTCAAATAATGCTTTACTGCTTGTATCTATAGCCTGTACTTTTGTTCTTTTTCTTTTCTTATGGTTGCCTTCATTCTGTTGCTTTTTTGTCTTCTAAGTGCTGTTTGTTCTGATTTTAGGGGCATTTTGATCATTATACACGGGCTGAATGAGCACAGGTAACATTAGTTTGTTAATTCAATTCCCCCATGAACATCTTAATTTTTTCCCCAGAGGAAGAGGATCTCATTTTTCATACTCTGTTTTCATGGTTTTTCATTTTCAGTGGAAGATATGCTCAATTTGCCAAGCAACTAACCTCTTGCAACTTTGGTGTATATGCTATGGACTGGATAGGTACATAATTTGACACTAGTTTTTCTGCTTTTCTTTTGGCTAAGTTGTATTCAAAATTATTTTTTTAAGTCAACGAAATGAGATAAGGTTTCTTGCTCTAGGTCACGGTGGCAGTGATGGATTGCATGGATATGTTCCTTCACTTGATCATGTTGTTGCAGACACTGTAAGTTCTCTTTGAGTTCTGATTAACTCGAACCGATTACTTTGTCTCTTGTAACATTATACTAATATAACATTTAAATCATAAACAATTCAAAGGTTAGAGACTATCACGAGTGCTGGTTGGTAATAAACGACTAGAACTTTAACTTGGCACCCTTTGGCTTTATTCGATATATGCCTGCACTGTGGTGCTAAGCTTTGTCTCTTCTCTTTCTTCAGGGGGCGTTCTTGGAAAAGATCAAATCAGAGAACCCAGGTGTACCTTGCTTCCTTTTTGGTCACTCTACCGGTGGAGCTGTTGTTTTAAAGGTATCACATCTACTGATTAGTATAGCCAACAGAATTATGAGTAGAACTTAACAATTAATAAGTTGCAAATAAGCAGGCAGCTTCATACCCTCATATTGAAGAAATGCTCGAGGGAATTGTGCTGACATCTCCAGCTTTGCGTGTTAAGCCTGCACATCCAATTGTTGCGGTGAGTTGCTGCTTCTTGATCTTGGTTTGAAACCCTCTAGGTTTTTTCTTTTCCTTGAAGCAAAGGATTAAAGCTAAAAGCGACCTTAAAACCAAACCAATCACCCATCAATTGCTGCTAATTAATTTTGGAAGTTGTTAATTCTTTTTAAAGTTAGCTGATCTGGTTTTAGCTTGAATTGATGTTTCCATGATTATGTCATCTATAATGCCATCATTTATGGTTGAGAGTCTGAGATCTGCATAGCTCCGGAGTTGTGTAATCCTTTTGTTATTGGGTAATGTGCACGAGTGTATTGTCATAATATCAATAACATTGTATGGTCTCTAGCTCAGCCTCCATGCATCCTATCAAATTGTATTGTTTTCCCCTGTGTTTACCTTTTTTATGTTGTATATATGCAGGCTATTGCTCCTCTCTTTTCACTGGTTGTTCCCAGGTACCAGTTTAAAGGTGCAAACAAGAGGGGCATCCCAGTTTCAAGGGACCCCGCAGCACTGTTGGCCAAGTACTCTGATCCCTTGGTCTATACTGGTCCGATAAGGGTTCGAACGGGACATGAGATATTGCGCATTTCATCTTACTTGATGCAAAACTTCAAGTCCGTGACAGTCCCATTCTTTGTTCTCCATGGAACTGCAGACAAAGTCACTGATCCACTTGCCTCCCAGGATTTGTACAATGAGGCAGCCTCCAAGTTCAAAGACATAAAGCTCTATGACGGCTTCCTGCACGACCTTCTCTTTGAGCCCGAGTGCGAAGAGATAGGACAGGATATCATTGACTGGATGGAGAAGAGCTTAGTCAACCAGAACTGAACAGATTGTCTCTGGTAAATGACTGATCTTGCAGGATATTCTCAAGTGCTTTTCTTTTACCTAAAGTTTGAACACCGGTTTGAATCACTGGGTCAGCTAGACGTTTTAGAAAGTTTTAAGTTCAACCACAGGTGCTCTGGTTTGTAGTGAACTACCATATATAAATATTAAGTATATATATAGTTTTTCCTTTTAATATCTTCATTTTATATGGTGGTCTTTGTGATTTTAATACTTTCTTTGAAAGTAGTATTACATATCATTCCGCTTGTGCGGGGGGAAAATGAATTTCTTTTGGAAGTTTCATGCATTCTATTCGGCTTTGCCTCACGGATGAGGTAAGAACTTCCACTTCATTGGTCTCTCATGGTTTAACAACATTGAAAAAACTAGATTTAATAATCTCAACAACATTGAAAAAACTAGATTTAATAATTTTAAATACAACACAATGACATTATATGAAAAAGAAATAATAAATAACATTTTTACAAAAAAAAGAAATAAAAAATGACATAGAAGATGTGTGTTTTACATTATACAAAACAAATATAAATTATATATTCGAATTATCAAAAAATTTCGACATAGAAAGGTTGAGCACATGTATTGTATCTTATAAATATAGCCTAGCATGCTTTATTATTTACAGTCATTCTGTTTTTTTGCTGGTAGATGTTCGTTACCAATTCCTTTCACTTTTTGTACTGGCAGAGTCAGAAACCTCTTAATTTTCTTCTTGCTTGTCGTATTTAAGGTTCGGGGCTAACATTATATCATTTCTGTCGTATTTTTACAGCAAAAATAGAAATCTTCTGGTTTTCTTGTCACTCAAACCAACGAGACCTTTACTTCTTGTATACAAAACATGAAAAATCCAGAATGATACCCTGCTACCATATCTGAATCATCAGATTGAACTCTTGATAAGTAACAATATTGAGAAATGCTTAGAAAGTTCATTATGACTTCTAATACACTGCTTTCATTTCAGTAAGTATTTCTTTTGGAGGTTGAGTTTAACTCATCATTACTTGTATAAAATTATGATTCCCTAACCGAGAAACCCTATGTTTAATGACCAAGTCTATTGCAAATTAATCCATCACTCTGACATTTCATTTTCATATTTGCCTACTTTTCTTCCCACCCGAAATGCTAGTTCTTCCACTTGCCAGGGATTATTTAGGATATTTGTCTGTTGTCACCACTAATAATCACTTAAATTAACATAGGGTCCTAGCGTGTGTAATCATTACGAGACCCAATAGGGTTAATAAACTAAATAAAAGCTAAAGAATTTCTTTAAGTACATGAATTTTAAATTGGACACCATTGTATAATGTAAGGATAAAGTAGGGCTTATACCTATTATAATACATAACCGATTCCCATATCTTTCTCTTTTACACTTTCCCACTATATTAGTTAGTCCATAGTGCATACATTTAGCTTTAATCTTGCTTTCCTTCGGACTTATCCTGAAGGCACGGCATAATCTCAATCAAATTGTATGAATAACTGTGGGATTTACTCTGTTTTCAATTAACATATTGGATTTACTTTTTTTTTTTTTTTGTAATTTTAATCTGTTCTGAAGCATTCCAAGCCCTATTTACTTAACTCAGCCGATGAGGATGTTAAACACTTTCAACTCGCAACTTTAAAAAATCTGTCTAATATTCATCTCCATTGATCTAATACTCGACTGATATAGTGTTGGGATTTGGGATTTACCCGGTTCTCAAATTAGTTAAAAACTGCTGATCCTGAAACAATGGAAATTTCCATGTTAACCAATCTCGTTACAAGCAAAGTTTTTCATCATTTCCTTCTCATTGGCAACTATGAGACAATGATGGGATGGTAAAAAACCTACTCAGTCAAGTCAATCAAAATCAAACCCGGAGGCAGCTAAAACCACTTTTCAATTGGTAGCTCCAAACTCATATGGTTGAAGACAAAGAATCATGATTACGGAAGGGAAAATAAACCGAAAGGCTGACTAAAGTAATCAAAACTGACACAAAACAGTGATCAACTTTCGACTTTCCACTCCTTTAAATATGCCTCATCTCTCAAAGTCTTCTCCCTCAGCAAAGCAAAACTACTAGATATGGAACCAAGCCCACCCTTCATTGCCAAGAAGCTTTCCGATTTGGCTCGTCTAGGTTTCTTCATGATAAGAAAAGGCTTCTCAAAGAGCAAGTTCGTGCTTGACGATCTCCACTTCTTAATGAAACGAGGGAAGACCATGGGAAAAGCCTTAAATGAACTCATGGTCACGAATCATGCCTCACTGAGTTGCAGACCACGAGACGCGCACCTGTCGTTCGTATCCCCAATGGAGTACGAGTTCAGCTGCACCACCAGCCCCATGCATCAATCTTACATTCCCTTCCAGGCCAGCAAGCGCAAACCCCGTTATCAGTATAGGCGCTGTCGCATGCGGGACGGTGTGTTTTCTGGAGCAATGGGTTGCAGAGACTCGGGTGATTATGAGTCACCGTCCCCGCTTGTGCTGCCTAAAGGGCGGAGAGTGGAGATCGGAGAGTCGCCATTCGTGTTAAACGATGATGATGAAGAGTACCGCGTGGACGAAGCTGCTGAGGAGTTCATTCAGAGCTTTTATAAGCAGTTGAGGTTGCAGCAATGGTTGGCTGTCCTGGAAGCAGCCGATCAGTATGGCTAATGATTCCTTCCAAGTTTAGATGTGTATTTGTTTGAAGTTATTACTGTTGACTTTGATCCATGGGAGAAAAGCAAAAATATGTAACATTTCTTCTGCAGCTTTGTTTACTATGGGTTAAAGCTACTTGATCTTGTTCTAGAGCCAGAGGAAGGCAAGGTACTTTAAATCAATGTTGATATTAGTTTGAAATTGAAAGCTCAAACAATACTCTATGATCTAGTTCAACTGTTCAAGTAGATAAATGTTTAAATATTAATTTTAAACGAGTTCGAATGACTTATTTAAATAACAATCCATATTAAATAGTGTTTTTATTAAAAATTATCAAGAAAATATTCTCGCTAATTAATTTACATTGATCCGATTTTGTACTTGTATGTTACTTTTATGACACATCTTACTAATTATTAATCTTGATGATGATCGAAGTGGTGGCAAGTTTTGGAAACTTTTTTTATTTTGACTTCTTAGATCAATTTGCAAAATAAAAAATTTCAGTTTTTTTTCATTATCTAATACTCAAGTCCGTGAAGATTCTAAAAGCATTAAGGCTTGTGAATTGAGAGAATAAAAGCTTAAGAGATTGTTCTTAGTTCAGGAGCCTTCTTTTTAGGGTAAACCTTCATTGTGCATGAAACTTACATATATCCCTCCTTTCTACGTGCACCTCGTGTGCTGAGTGGGTGGTTATATGTAGAAATGAGAAACACTTGAGCTTAGTTTGTTATACGTGATTTGAGCATGGCTGATAATGGGATCACGATTGTTTCTCATATTCTAAGGACCAGGTTTAACTATCTTGATAGATCTAGTGAGCTTATCTTTTCTGGGTTAGCATAGCTCGAGACTTATTGAATGGAGAAACCTGAGCTGAGATCACAAGACCCAAAGCAGCTATACTTGGTGGGTTTTAAGAGTCTGGTCTTTTATTGGTGACATGTTCAATTTGGTATCCTCTCGCCTCTTGGTCTGGGCTTAGTACTGCCATATTCATTGTCAACAAACCCAAAAGAAAAAGGAGTGAACGCCGATGCTCTGGCTGAAACATGGCCTGTGGCCTGTGGGGGACTCTTGAGAAAGGGCTTTTGGTGGTTGAGAATAAAAGTTGAAGAACTCGGGGATAAGCATTTTATGGAGATTGAGATATATATTCTCGGGTTGATTAGAATATCTCAAAGCCCTGGCCAGAGGAATATCCAGCTCACAGTCAAGAGTCCAAACTTATTCCTCTAGTTTGCACGTCTGTGTTTTGAATCGTGTTTAAAATGATCAAATTTTAGAAATTTGCAGACAATTCGAGAGGAATTTTCATCAGCCAGGATTTGTGTGAAATCATTCCAGGTTCATGGGCTTTCTATCAAACACCTCTCATGCACTATCTTTATACCAGTTGGCTATGGATTTTTTCCCACGAATTTAAGCATAAATCCTACAAAAGACTTCCTTGTTTTCCTACGTATTCCTACAAATTAATACTAATCAAACTCAATTATCTTCTACAATCCACGTTTTATCACCCAAGAAAGCAGGAACCCTGATTTATGTCGTGTAATTGTCTTGTCTTTTCTCGGAAAACACGTGGAAGTGTCGGGAGGATAAATCATTAATGCATCAAAATTTGATAATGATATCAATAAAAAACATCAAGAAATAGAGGGATGGCCTTTCAGTTTTCATATTTCCCCCCTTGATAATTTTAAATATCAGACGTTAATGTGATATTGGTAAAATCTTGAATATAAATAGATCAAAATTTGATACAAATTTTAATATCTTAAATTTTTTATAATTAGAAGTAAAAGATGGAGTTATATAAGTTTAAATCAAAATCTTACCATATGTAATAATAATTTTTAACCAAACAATAAAAAATTTATTAAAAATAGGATTTTATATACACAAATACAAATTGTATATCATATATATTACAAGGTACATGCTTATATGTCATATATTTATGATGTAGACTTCTATGTGAATAAGTTACATTTTTGACACATAAGCTATACAATAATTACCAAATATATCTTAAACCTTATCCTACAATTGACTCAATTTATTGTTATAAAAGTTGCACCTCCTTTAGTGGCAAAATATATAAATTTCATAATTATATTGTCAATCAAATATTCTTGAAAATATGTATTAATTATTACAATTTTTACTGCATTTATTTATATAAATATTAGATTGACAATTAAGAATCTTACTATCGATTGAAAATATGTATTAAGTGTTACAATTTTACTGCATTATCTGCATTTTTTAACAAAAATTATTTATTTTTTTATTTTTTTTTTGTCTAGACCATCCGGTATCCCCATACCTTTGGTATAGGACTAATCCGAATTCGAGCCGGGCAGGACCTAAAGGACGACAAAGCTCTCCCTCAAGAGTTTTAACACAGCTGCATACCCAGGGACTCGAACTCGAGACCTCTGGTTAAGCTAGAACAGCCTCCTGCCAGCTGATCTACGTGCTCTTGAGTCATTTATTTATTTTGGTACAACACAAACTATTCAATTTTTACTGCATTGATTTATGATTAGAATTAAATACTTTTGTGTATATGTTGACTATTTAATTAGACTGCCAATTAGAAATTCTAACAATTATATATTAATTATTACAAAATTTATTGCATTTATTGATATAAATATTAAACACGGATTCAAGTTTTATTGCATTTATTGATATAAATATTATACACTGTTTCATTAGTTGCACAACTTAACATAGACTATTAAATAGTCACCAAATATATCTTAAATCACATTTTCCTACTGTTGACTCATTTTACTATTATAAAATCTGCATCTACATTAGTGACAAATTTGTAATAAAACTAAGAAATTGGAAATAGATTGACAATAATTGGATTGCCAATTGAAAATTTATTTAAAGTGCATATATGTGAATATATATATGATTATTATTAAAAGGTTGACAAAACAATCCCAAAATTATATAGTCAACGTTAAGGTAGGAAATTGAAAATAGATTAACAAAACTTGGAACTGCCAATTAAAAATTTATGCAAATATTTCTGACATGATCAAATTTTTATATATATGATTATTATTGAAAAGTTAAGCGTGTGTGTATATGATTATTATTATTATTATTATTAAAAAGTTGATAGAATAATCCTAAAACTATATAGTCATTGGTTAATGTAGGAAATTGGAAATAGATTGACATAATTTGAACTACCAATTAAAAAATTTACTGCATTTATTTATATAAATGTATATACACATATACAAATATTTATGGGATAAATATTTTTATATAGTCAAAGTTAAGGTAGGGAATTGAATATATATTGATAGAAATTGAACTGTCAATTAAAAAATTTATTGCATTTATCTATATAAATTTGTATACACAGATATGATTATTTATGAATAAATATATTGAACATCTAAATTAGAGATTTCCAATAACCTTGAAATTATAGCCACAGTTAACAAAATATATTTATTTTCATTTAGAATATAAAGAAACCATTACATCTCAAATCATTTATCAATTTTAAAATTCACAACTCTCAATCATGTTTTCAACAAGCAGCAAAAGCAATAC
Organism: Heritiera littoralis; assembly: GCA_031772115.1. Classification (NCBI taxonomy): domain Eukaryota; kingdom Viridiplantae; phylum Streptophyta; class Magnoliopsida; order Malvales; family Malvaceae; genus Heritiera; species Heritiera littoralis. The sequence goes on from JAPDPK010000003.1 coordinate 3,074,083, forward strand.
CAAGTTTTGTTCATTCAACGAACAGTACAACATCACAAAAAAGCATTACAGTAGATATCAACAGAAAGCTTAATGTTTGTTCATATTCTTAAACTACAATTTAACAATAGTAATTTTTTATTTGATGTAATAGTTAACACAAAATATTTTATTTACAAATACAAAAAAGTTTTACAATATGCATCATTGTAGTGCACAAGCTTCGTTCATTCGACAAAACGGAACAACATCATAAAATAAATCAAAATAGGCATCAACAAAGAGCTGAAAGTTTGCTCATCTTCTTAAACTACAATTTAACAATAATAATTTTATACTGATATAAATAATTAACACAAAAAAATCATGGATATGAAAAATATCACAGTAGATATTAATGTAGTGCGTAAATTTATATTCGAACACATTCAAATGAAAGAAATTCGTGCATCGAAAGAGTTATAAACTAACATATATAAAAAAAAATTTTAGTTAGAAGAGAAATATTAAATAATTAAAAATAGGGGTGTTTGAGTTCGAATTTAAAACTTACAATATATCATAATTCATCTTTAATTACTAAATCAAAAAATTATTAACATATATATATAAATTATTGGATCTACTTATAATAGACCTGACAATCTCGTGACTAGACCTGTTCATTGGGCGAGTCGGGCCGGGCCGAAGGCCTATAACAACATATTTTGGCTATGTCTAAGCCCGGCCCGGCCCGTTAATTCGGGCCTGGATTTTAGTCCAAGTCCGTTTTTTATTTTATTACATAAGCTCGAGGCCCGACCCTACCCGCTCGTATTTTATTTTTTTTATTTATTTTTGTCTTTTATTTTTTATTTATTTGTTTTTTATTCTTTTATTCTCTTTAAAATTTAATTTGATTTGTCAAAATTTTTCATGTTAATTTTCATATTAAATATATATAATCATGTTTATTAATCAATAATATTTTATATACATATAATTATATTATACTTAATAGATATATTTAAAAAAAACTTAATTAATAATATGTTCGGATCGGGCCGGGCTTGAGCTTTAGACAGTTAAGCCCGGGCCCGGACCTATTTTTGATCGGGCCTAAAAGTTTTGTTCAGGCCCGATAAATACGTCTAATATTTTTATCCAAACCCGACCAAATTTTGAACGGACTTTCGAGCTTGGACGGATAGCCTGGCCCTTGAGCAAGCATACTCGTGACACGATTACACAGTAAAGGAAGAGGAGAATCCCTTCTTTTTATTTCCCTCCACAGATCTCTGAATTTCCCTCTCACCCAACCCTTATTTCATCCCTATCTCTCTTTGAAAATTAATTAAAAATCCCTCCAAATCTTTATCTCTCTCTATTTTTTGGGTTTTGGTTTAGCCCTGTTTCTCAACGCCGGCGATCGAAATATATGAGCCGATGATTGTAGAACCTTCATGAATCTCCATCTAGCTGCCCCCCTTCATGGACGAACGTAATCCCTACGATGCCTGAGCTGCGTAGCCACGCTCGCAGAAATCGAGCTTCCGTTGATCCTAACCCGAATCCAAAGCCGGTTGATATTCCCCCACAACCCGATAATAACAACAACAAGTTCACTGTGCGCTCTCGCCGGAGGAGAACCGCACAAAACAAGAAACAGAAAGACGCGATCTTTGTTGCCGTTGAAGATAACAAGCTTAACAAAAACGGTAACAAACACAATAATATCGTGAGTGGTGCTGGTTTGGAGACGACGCCGTTTGGAAGAAAGGAAGACAAGGGTATTAAAGAGCTTAGAGTTTCGAGAGAAGAGGTTGCGGAGAAGAAGATGGACGAGTACGATAGTGGCGGCCGTAGCGGTGACAAAGGCCCCGGGGCTGAAGATGAAGGAAGCACAGCTCCGCTTCCCGAGAAGGTATTTTATTTTTTGGACTTTTTTATTTTATTTTGGTTAGATTTCTGTTTTTGGATATCGGTTCACTTTTTTTTTTAAAAAGTTTTTTAATCAAGGAATCCGTTGAAGGGAATGAAAAAAAACCATTCATTATGGAGATTTATTACTTTTCTTTTCGACTTTTCCCCCAAATTTTTTTTTCTTGCAATTCTGGTTTTGTGGTTCTTTAGACTGTTGTATTGGTTGTCGATTGCAACTTCCTTGATATTAGCATTTTTAAACATTTTTGGCCGTTTGTGATTTGTCCTAGTCTTAGGTTTCATTGAACGCAAGTAACAATATGAAGAAAGACCAGATAATGTGGATGATGAAAACTTTCAATTTATTAGGTCAACATATTGGTCTGAAGAATGGATTCTTATTCTTTATTTTTGTTGCAACAGGTTCAGGTAGGTGGTTCTCCGATGTACAGAATAGACAGAAAACTGGGGAAAGGAGGCTTTGGACAAGTGTATGTTGGTAAACGAATTGGTGCTACTGGTCCAGGACCTGCTGAGGTATGGAATTATTTTATAGGCGATTCTAGTGTGTACTTTAATGGTTCATATTGCAATATGCTGAACCTATTATTTTTGAATTTTAGGTAGCTTTAAAATTTGAACATAGAAGCAGCAAAGGATGTAATTATGGGCCACCACATGAGTGGCAAGTTTACAAGTGAGATTCCTATCATGTTATTGTTTAGTGGTTGCTATCTTTGTATCATATACTCATCAACTAGAGCTGTTTGTCATTTGAAATTTTAGCTATGGCTTTCAATGCTTTTTGTGCAGTGCGCTTGGTGGTAGCCATGGTGTGCCTCGAGTTCATTACAAGGGCCGACAGGGTGACTACTATGTTATGGTATGTGCCTGTTTTAATGCAGTCTCTAAGTTTTGTGATGTGTGCGTGTTTAGAATATGACTGAGATACTGCATTATTTTTAACAGGTTATGGATATGCTTGGACCTAGCTTATGGGATGTTTGGAATAACAACTCACACACGTATGTTCCTTGTTAAGTTAAATGGTGTAGTTTGCTTAATATATTGATGGATTGACCACCTAATGGTAGCTACAATTTCAGAATGTCCATCGAAATGGTTGCATGTATAGCTATTGAGGCCATCTCGATCTTAGAGAAGATGAACGCCAAAGGGTGATACATTTTTCTATTTTATCTATTTTGTTTTTCTTTTGGTTTGAGATATGGCAAGAGGGTTTGCCTTGTTAGTTGTTAAGAGAGCTAATGTGGTTGGATTGATAAATGTTACTAATCTTTCCACTGAATTGAGATCTCTGTAATTTGGTTTGGGTGGAAAGGATTCTGATTCTTCCTACGACAAGTGTTTTTTCTTCTTCTTGGTCATTGGAACACATTTAGTGCTAAAATGCTGTTGCTTTTATAACTTGCAGATATGTACATGGGGATGTGAAACCTGAGAATTTCTTGCTCGGTCCTCCGGGAACTCCAGATGAGAAAAAACTTTTTCTTGTCGACTTAGGATTGGGTAAGTTGTAGATCTTTTCTTTTAAGATCTATTTTATACGCAGGTCCAAATCATTCCTGACAGTTCTGTTTCTATTCTGACTCAACAGCAACCAGGTGGCGGGATAGTTCAACAGGTCAACATGTTGAGTATGACCAACGTCCAGATGTTTTCAGGTAAAATTAAAAATTTTTATCCACTACCTTGCATTTTTTTTTTCATTTTAAGATGGTGCATAAATTAGATTTACTTGCATATCTTTAAGCTTGGGGTTTTTGTTCTTTTCTCCATTTTAAGGTTATGATTATCAGTTATTGGTTATTTCTGTACTGCAGGGGAACTGTAAGGTATGCTAGTGTGCACGCTCATCTTGGTAGAACTGGCAGCAGGAGAGATGATCTAGAGTCTCTGGCTTACACACTCGTTTTTCTCCTCCGTGGTCGGTTACCTTGGCAAGGATATCAGGTTTGCATTTCCTACAGCTAAATGTCAGTATGTTCTTATTTATTTTCTGTTACCTTTCTGATGCAAGTGGTTATTTTAGGGTGAAAATAAAGGCTTTCTTGTTTGTAAGAAGAAGATGATCACATCCCCAGAAACTTTGTGTTGCTTTTGCCCTTTCCCTTTCAGACGGTTTGTTGAGTACGTGGTGAATATGAAGTTTGACGAGGAACCAAATTATGCAAAATGTATCTCTCTTTTTGATGGGATTGTTGGTCCAAATCCAGATATTAGGCCAATAAATACCGATGGTGCTCAAAAGGTGTTTTTGGCTTCTTGTGTCTACATTAGTTCGCTGATTCGTCATTGAGAGAGAAGTGTATCTCAATTGTTCAAATTCATTTAACATATTTTTATTTTTTACTTGAAGCTTATATGTCAAGTAGGACAAAAGAGAGGACGGTTATCGATGGAAGAGGAGGATGATGAACAGCCAAAGAAGAAGATTAGAATGGGAATGCCTGCAACACAATGGATTAGCGTGTACAATGCTCGTAGGCCTATGAAGCAAAGGTATCTACCTTAAATTAACATCAAGCTTTTCATGTTCATGAATAAGTAAAGATGTTGATCATTTCTATCTCCTGCTGTAGATATCATTATAATGTGGCAGATGTGAGGCTTCCCCAGCATGTTGAGAAAGGAAATGAAGATGGGTTATTTATTAGCTGTGTGGCTGCTTGCTCAAACCTATGGGCTCTTATTATGGATGCTGGCACTGGCTTCACTGCTCAAGTTTATGAACTCTCACCATACTTTCTTCATAAGGTTGCTTGTGTACCTTTCGATTCTGAGATTTTTGTCTGTTGCAAGTATGCTATAATATTACATATTTCACGTTGGATGAGTTAATTTGATATTTGCACATACTTATATATGTCAAACATTGTTATAAATACCTCTTAATTTGTGGTTTAGCACAAAAATTAATCTACCAATTTTGTTACTTTTTGAAGGAATGGATTATGGAGCAATGGGAAAAGAATTACTACATTAGTGCAATTGCAGGAGCTAATAATGGGAGTTCCTTAGTTGTAATGTCCAAGGGTTAGTTTAGCTATCCCTAAAGTTTCTGAGGAGAAATTACAGTTTTGTATTTATGTACTCTTATTCCATTGCTTTTGAATGTAGGGACCCAGTATTTGCAGCAATCCTACAAAGTTAGCGATTCATTTCCCTTTAAGTGGATCAACAAAAAATGGAGGGAGGGTTTTTATGTGACGGCCATGACCACTGCTGGAAGCAGATGGGCAATTGTTATGTCACGTGGTGCTCCATTTTCTGACCAGGTTTTTTATCGGATATCAAGAATATCTGTTTGATGACACTTCATTCTTGTGGTAAGCGAAAAGCTCATGGCCTGACTATCCTTTTTGGGTGCACTTGCAGGTTGTGGAACTAGATTTTCTCTATCCTAGTGAAGGTATTCATAAGAGGTGGGATAGTGGCTACCGCATCACTTCAACTGCTGCAACTTTGGATCAAGCTGCTTTTGTTCTTAGTGTTCCAAGAAGAAAACCCACGGATGAAACTCAGGAGACCCTTCGAACTTCTTCTTTTCCTAGCACCCATGTGAAGGTACTTCATTCAACTTTATTCACTAGCTTATTGTATTATTTGTCCTAAAAATTTAAATTTTTACATAGTGCTTTTTTTCCCCAGGAGAAATGGGCAAAGAATCTCTATATTGCATCAGTTTGTTATGGTCGAACTGTTTCGTGAACTCTGGAAGTTTTGTTCAGATGCCGCTTCTTTTATGTGATCGTGCATTTGTACAACAAGAGACTGCTCACTGCTTCATTTTTAGGGAACTAATCTCACTAGCCAGAATGATTGATCAAAGCTTTTGGGAGTTGGTGTATGCAAAATTCTACTTTATTGTCACCATCATGTAGCATCTATTCAAACACCTGCACTGTCATTCAATCAAGTCAAAATCTTTATGAGCTAATTTCAGATCTTTTATCCCTTTTGATGCGGATGTTCTTACCTTGTATAGTTTTGAAATCATATTTTCTTGGTCGAAGGCAAGGTGCATAGGTTAAGTTTAATTGTTGATATGGTGTTTGAGGAACATGCAATGGTGATTTTATACTGGACTGTAGATGCTTTGAGTCAGGCAGTCTGTACTATGTCTGGCCTTGTTTTTGGACTAGAAGATCATTATGATCTTCCATCCTGTCACTTCTGGGATTTCTGATTTGACCCTAAAGAAGGGAGAATGTTACTTATTTTGTATATTTCAAAGCAACGGTATGTAATGGCATATCATTATTAACTTTTGTGCTATAGTTGATGCTTGTGTTCTCAGTTCCCTAAAAGCTAATCCAGTGCATGCAGCATATGATCCATCTGAATATCTTGTGGACAGTTAGAGACGTGGAGTAACAATAACAACTACAATCAACAAATGCCTTGTCCTTTTATCAGACACCCCAATTTTCCAAATTATTTTGGGTAGATGTTCTTATCCCATTATTTCGTCTCTTCCTAAGTGGAGGGTTCAGGATTTTTTGCTTTTTACTGGGAGCATCCTAGAGAGTATATATTTCTCTTCCACAAAATTTTACTGTGTCCATTGTGGAGAACAATTTGAGTAATTGGATTTGTTATATTTTAATGTACCAATTTTTTGTACTCTACTAGCTTTTAAATGCCATAGCGGTAAATTTTTAGTAGTTTGCTGATGTAGTCTGATAATTGCCATTTGTATTTAGCTCACTGTTTGATCTTTGAACGGTATGTTAATGCTGTACTTTGGAGTTTAGAATTTAGAGTGGTGTTATTGTCTAAGGCTCCAAAATGTGAGCCTGCGAGATTCTTTTCTATTATTAACATAGGTCAAAATCTCAGAAGCAGAAATTTAGCTGGGGCCCTTTTATATGTGCTAAAAGTTTTTACCAAGGATCTGCCAACTGCTACTTGACAGGGTGAGGAACTTTTACTGGTTAACTTGATGCATAGATTTAAGTAATGACACTAGAACTCTTTTGCCATGCAGTTTTTATGCACATTGGCCATTCTTTTATTTGCTATTCTGCCATATATATTTTCAGGTACAGCTTCAGGTTGATTCATCATTGAATGTTTCGACTATTGTTTTGACTAGGTACATACAGGGTATATATCTCTTCCACAAAATTTCACAGTATCCATTGTGGATGAGCATTATATTTTAATTTACCTATTTTCTGTACTCTGCTAGCTTTTGAATGCAATAGTGATAAATTTGTAATATTTTGCTGATGTAATCTGATAATTGCCATTTTCATTTAGCTTGCTGTTTGATCTTTAAAACTATCTTAATGCTATACTTTGGAGTTTAAACTTTAGAGTGGTGTTAGTGTCTAGGTTCCAAAATGTGAGCCTATGAGATGCTTTTGTATTACTTCGGAGGTCAAAATCTCAGAAGCAGAAATGTTGCAGAGGCGCTTATATACATGCTAAAAGTTTTTGCTAAAGAACTGCCAACTGATACTAACAGGGTAAGGAACTTTTACTTGTCAACTTGATGCATAGTTTTAGGTTGTGAGACTAATACTCTATCGTGGGGCCATTTTTGTGCACATTGGCTGTTCTTTTTATTTGCAATATTTTGCTGTATATTTTTTAGGCACAGCTTGAGGTTGACTCATCTTTGAATGTTTCAACAGCCTGTTTCTCCTGCCTCTGAAGTAGTAATATTACATCTTTTTTGCAATTCATATAGGGAGCACAGGAAGAATTCTTAGCCATATATGATTTTGCCTTCTGTGATTGCGGCTGCTGTTATACAGAAATACAAACATCCACTGGCTCTTGGTGATGCCTGGGACACTACCACTTTTGTTTTATCTCAGTGCATTCCAATATTTGTTGCATCTAATGGTTAAGCAACTTTTCTAACATGCTGAAAGTTATTGATACTACGGTTAAAAAAATCTATAATATTGTCTACATACATTTGTGAACCCTCTAATTTAGTGGTTTGTTTGTTGGTGAAGTTCTGTGGTAACTGCTTTGGCCATTTGGAAACAATCTGATAAGCGCATTTCTTTAGAAAGTGATTTATTTATGCATTATAGTGGTAAATGGTGAAAGTGACCAATCACTTTATGTTTATCGCACCTCTCTCATTATCTACCCTTTGCGGCCTTGCCTAGGCTAGTTGCTAGGACACTGGAAATTTGCAACTCTTCTCGCAGAGCAACCTAACTTGAAGCACTTTTGAGGAACCATGTCAGTGATGCCTCTGCATTTTCAGGACAATAGAATATAAAGATCTTTAATACGAGTTGCTTTAAAAGGGAAAACAAATGGGGACAATGCGTTTGTGGGCATGTTATTTTCTGACGTTATATTTATCGGATGTGGATTGTGTAGTTGACCATAGTCTAACTGTTGTTTTGCGTTGGGTCATTTTGAGTTTCTGTTTTAAAGAATATATGCTTAAGTGTACATTAGTTACTGCAGCTTTAATTGGTCCGAGCATTTATTCCTTTTTATCACCATAGCTTCATCGAATGCCTGCAGTGAAATTTGTTTGGACGTTTGCATCTGAGCTGTGCATGGTCGCCATTGTCGGTCATCAAGTGCCAAAGCATTTTATTCATGCACTCATGCAGCCATAATATATTGCAAGTTAGCAAAGGCATACTTCGCTGCTTCTAATTCTGAGATTGACTTGAGCCATTCTCTTAACGGAATCTCTGATAAGAACAGATCTGAAACCTACTAGATGCTTCATTGCCGATCTTACAGACGAGCTGTCTTAAGCTTCATTGTCGAATGTCCATGATTGTGGCAATATCAAACATGACATGGTGATACAATATGACTAGAAGGCACAAAAGTGATCAGAGTTAAAAAGTGATAAAAATTATATATAAATGTAATAAATATTAAATAATAAATTTGATATTTGAAATGTCAATACAAATTCTGACACGTTTTTATAGATACAAGCACAACTCACGAATTCCCCTAAATCATCAGATGGTGATGGCATTAATGAAATGAAAACCTTGTTGGCATGAATATCGGGAATTGGCACCAAGCTTGAACTATTCTTGCATGAGCTGGTTAGGCACATGGAGGCATCTAAATCCTTAAAAATCTACACTGTTTTTGCGGTTGTCACACTAATGAATTTTACGAAGAAAATTGTGATGCATATTAAAATTCTAAGCCACTGCATAAACTGCATCAAATTTATAAATAATACATCTTGTGCAATATTTTTCCCAATGGCGCCAGGATGCCGTCAAGATGATTGCAGATTTACATATATGTAATTTTATCTTCCTGTTCAGAAAACCACAATAACTCAACCCACCTAGATAAAGATGCAAAACTGTGATTGGGAGATTAGCAAAGATTCAGAAGCATTAACAGACTATTTGTTTTGTTGGCCTGGAATATGACATAGTCTCCTCAACCGAACTCTCTCCTAGCAAAAGGGGAAAAGAAGTAGAAAGATCAGTATTGACAGCTTCAAAGGAAATAGTTTTTTTGTATTCGAAATGAAGCTATTGAATAAAGAGTAAAAAGTGAGATACAATGCTTGCCTCGGAGTTGTCATGATTGTACCGGATCAGAAAGAGACACCTGCAACCTCTTATGTCGTGCGTTTTCCTTTCGATCTCTAGGACATGAGCATCATAGTAGATTGATTGGTCTCTTCTCTCCTAAGATCAAGCCAGAAAAGCAATTTAAGTTACAAAGTGCTGGCTGATTATTGAAGAAATTTCAGAACATAGTGCATCTATAGTCACCTGCAAGCATAATACAAGATCTCCAACTGTCACCTTATGACATTCAGAATGTTCAAATGGGATGGATCGCACTCGTACTGCCTTTTTTACATTAACCCATTCATCTTCCTCAGGCCCAAATCCAATAAATCTAACACGAACTTCCTTTAACAGGCAATTTATTTTATCAAATAAATACTTAGAATAGATCAAACTCTTTTAAGAAATCTCTGCTGTTTTGACCTAAAATCACCCTATTAGTGCTTAATACATCAAGTTGACTTCATCATGCCACAAGATATTTGGCAACAAGTATGACAACTTTAATATTAGCTCAAGATGAGCATCACTTAGAAGTGCAATAGTATGATTTAGATACTTACAGCTTCACCAGAACTGAGAAATCGGTGAGTAAGAAACGCATCAACATCATACCTGCACATCAAAATCAACTTAATCCAGCACCAGCAGGTTTAAATTACAAGATTGCATATGACATAACAGAATAGAAGCATTAATCATAATAATAGAAAGCCTAGATGGTTGATAATGAATTAATTTAGATTCATGTACTTACCAAGCTCCATCTTTTGATGACTTTGCCTCAAATTCTATTTCTGATAGATCAGGGACCTTTTCCCCCAGGTTTGGAATGACTCCTAGAGAAAGAGGGGGGAAATTAGCAATGAGAAAACATGCTTCTCTCCAGAACATGAAAGGGATGGTTCAGTTCTGTAACAAGGTTCCAATTTCATTTTATGTTATGATTTCTCGATCGCAAACCAAGGAAGACATGACCAAGAAACCCATTGTGAGATTTCTAACAGAGAGTAAATATGAACACTAAGGAACTCATGTAATCAATTTGACACTCTTAGTCTATACTGGTAAAAGTATAACTTTACAAGTAAAACAAAATAAGAACTCGGGTAGCGAAGGCCACTCCACTTGTTCGGCCCTGTTTCCAAAAGAGAGACAAAGAAGCAATTTTGTGATTATGATAGTTACAAAGGCAACAATTAAAATTAAATTTTACGGTTGTGTGAACAATTAGTTTATCTAAAATTATGTGCAAAACCAAGGCTTGGAGCCATATATCCTCAATGCTTATAGAGCTTCATATTTTCAAGGCAGCAATTTGAACAAAAACAGCATAACAACAACCAGACATCTGAGGAATTACCCAATTTTGAACATTTCCTTTTTCAAATTCTCAAAAAGATACCTTTAAGAATCTGAGAACTTTGATCTCCATTGTTAAGAGGGTAAGTTTCAGGTTTGGACTGATTTTTGGATGTAGCATTCGAGGAAGGAACTTTGGATTTGCTTTCTTGCAGTCTAGCTACAAACCAGCTTTGTACCTGAGAAAAAATTATGAAATTAGGGATCATAAGAGAGTTCCTAAACTGTTAAATAGAAACAACATGACCAAAATTGAAGGAACATGGGCGAAATTATAAGAAAAGTAACGCAGAAAATGAAAGAAAGTGTAGAGTAAAGAAAGACCTCAGTCCATTTGACAATAGGTTTGCCAGCACGACCTGAGGATGAACTGCAAAGATAATATGCATCTAAGACAAAGCTAATTCATTTGGCTAATCAAAAAGGGGAAAAAGGAGAGAGAGAGAGAGTGGAACTACAAATATATACATGACATACAACTAACCTAAAACTTCTTGCAATTTTTTGACAGAACTCCTTACTCTGCAGCAGCTCTCTCGATTCCAATAACAATTTCTCCATCTTCTCAATCTGTTCGAGGTAACAATCAGAGAAATAATCTTTTGTGATCCCTTAGAATAGTAGCTTTGCAGAAACCAAAACACCAGGCATCTCAACGTGTAATATCGAAATTCAGCATAAGGATCGCATTGGTTGGCTTATATCACAAGGTTACCAACAACATTCAACATAGTTCACATTATTGCTATGTCAAACCAAGAAAGAATCTAACTTCAGTGCATATGCGTCAAACATCACACATTATTACTATCACATACGCAAAACCTAAATCAAGACAAGAGCTCTAACTTCACATGTTCATGAATTACAAATAACATTAACATGTATTCAAGCAAATCAGAAGCAGAAATAAAGGACAATGCATTAAGAAATATGGCAAACTTTCAAAGTTAAGAAATATGGCAAACTTTCAAAGTTGAGAAATATGAACAAAAGTAAAAATTTCATACCACCATCTGTTCTAGACCCCACAATTAGAAGCTCAAGTTCTCAACAATTCAGTCATAAACAGAACTCCTATTGCTAATAGATCTTGAAGACACAACCTTATAAAATTCTTTAAAAAAAAAAACAAGAAAAAAGTAACAACTAAAACTACACATTTATTGACAATTGAAGAAAACTGATCAAGAAGATGATAACTACCCAGATGAAGAAATGCCAGTTAAAACAGAAAAGAAATAGCTTTTTCACCTCAGCTTTTGTAAATCCAGAGAAGACCGGTGTCTGTCTCTGTCTTGGGCGTAGACGATCCATCAAACACTCCAAAAATATTTTTTCTGAAGAAAAAAAATAGAAACTTTAAACTTGTCCCCCTATTAATTTGGCAGGGGCTACTCCGCTACTGGAAAACAACTGGGAATTAAGAAAGCTCTAAATTTGGAAAACCCTAGAGCATTGAAGTTTCAGAGACTGTTTTGTACAGAGAATCCCAGTTTAAGCGCCCTTAGAGTTTTTGGTTTAATTTTTGTTTTTATTGTTAATGCCAGCCTTGACTCTTTCTTTGGTTTTTCTTTCCTTCTCCTTTTTGCTTTTGGAAAGACTCAGTACTTTTAAGTGTATCAGTACAAGAAAAAGCTTTGGTTTGCTTTGCTGCGTTCAATCAATGGAATTGGATCATAGAAGTAGGGAATTGGGGTTTGGGCTGGAACAAACAAAACGAAGATGGGCATGTTTCAGACTCTGACATGGGCATCGGCCATTGGGTACCGTCCAATCCATAAGAACAAATAAGGAAACTGCTCTTCTCGCTGCCCGTTCTTCAATTAAATATGTAGAATCATTATAAAATTATTCAAACAATAATTATCCAATGCATTATCGATAAAATTTTTAAACTTTACAAAATAAAATTAAGATAGTAATATATATCTTTTAAAAAATATAAATAAAATATGTGTTATCATCTTAATTCCAATTATATAATCTAGAAATTTTATTTTTTTTGGGTACAACTAATGTTTGGCCTAATGATTGTTGCCTCTTTTATTAGGGACTAAGTTCAATGTTTAATTTCACATTCTCTATTGTCCCTACCTATGAACAAAAAAACTCTGCTGACAATTTATTAAATAATAATCCTTGTTGAAATAAAAAAATCATGTGATTATTTTTGCATCGTGAAAGGAAATGAAGCCAGGCTCCGTTTGGTTTACTAAAAATGTTTTTTGGAAAATAATTTCTTAATTTTTTGGTGTTTGATTGACAGAAAATTGATTAGTCAATAGAAAATAATTTCATGGTCAACGAAAATTTAGGCCATTTTTCTAGAAAATGTCTTACCCTTTTGAAAAGGGTGGATATTTTTCAAAAAATAGCTGTCTATGTGTAAAATTATTTACCAAGCTCATAAGTATAATTCTACTCAAGTTAAACCTTAGATACGATTTTTTAAACTTTGATTTATTTTAAACCTATATAAAATATTATTATATTAAAAAAAATTTCAATTAGATTAAAAATTTTAAATATTGAAATATTAACATTAAAAATCTTTAAATATTTTAAGTTTAAATATTTTATTTTGTATATTATTAATCTTAAATATTTTTAGTATTTCAATAATAAACAATAGTATATATTATTTTAGTTATAAATAAATACTAATTTAATAAATAATATATTTAATATTTTAATTATTTATTAATATTTTAGTTTTTAGGTATAATGTTTTTATATTTTATTTTCAAATATTTTATATTAATATTTTAATAACAAATATAATGAATAAATAAATAAATAATACTTTTGTTATGATTTTAATAATAAATACTTTATGTCTAAAATATAATATTTCAAAAATAAATATTAATATTTTATTAATATTATATATATTAAAATAGTAATATTACTTCAAATTTCTAAAAATATTAATATAAGTAACAATAAATAGTTTTCTTTTAAATGTTTAATAATATAATATTTTATTTTTTAATATTAATAAATAAATTAATTAGTAATAAATAATCTTTAATATTTTATTAGTTATGTTAATATCATTAAAAAATTAGATTTTCTAAAAAACAACCAAACAACATAAAATATTTTTCATTGACTTAGCCAAATAATGAAAAATCTTTTGTTTTTCAGAAAATATAAACGTTTTCTAGAGATCATTTTTCAAAAATAATTTTCGGTTAACTAAACTGAACCTAAGACAAAATCCTACACTACAAGCATTGTTACTTTCAATACCTTGCATACCGATTTAAATGACCACATTCTCCACTTTAGAGCATAAAACTTTTGTAAATTTAAATTTCGAATCCCATTACACACAATTTTTTTTCTGTATCAAATACCTTTGTTACATTAAAAAAAGGCATGTTACTTCCTAAAATAAGCCAAATGATCTAGATTTATGGCTTGATCTACATAGCTGTGGCTAGAAAGAAATTTATGGCAGACCATGCCAAGCCAGGCCAAGACAAATCTTAATTAAAGTGGTGTTTGTTTGGCTAATTAATTTATGTATATGTATATGCTTTATAATGTTCTTGTGAATGAAGCATTAAAGTGGGGATTATTCTATTTAATTTGTCTCATTATATTATCTTATTTATAGATAATTAAATATATATAATTACGTAAGGCATGCATGAAGCTTGTGCAAAAGTTCTAAAATCATGTTATATATTTTTCTGATGAGAAGAAGCTGCAGGTCTGCTTCCCTCTCCAATATGTATATAACATAGAAATGTCACATGCCAAGGGCTTTAGCCCAACAACCGTGCGGCTTTAAGCGGGAAACTCACATCCCTAAGTCAGCCTATTTCTTGCCCAAGATGCTTCTATACAGCGAAAATCTCAACACCCTGCAACATACAACCAAACTCACAAGCCAACAAGCAAGCGGACACACAACTGACACACACACACAAGGCACAAACGCAAGGACACAAGGCACAAACGCAAGGGCACAAGCAAGTGGGGAACTGTACACTTGTATTACTTAACTCAATAATGTACAGGAGCTTACAATAGGGAGGCACAGCCTATGGCCCTTAACTATCCCGGCTGGACACACCCAAGCCGTCCCTAGGAGGTTCTCACAAGGGCCTCAACCTATCGCTCAAGCTCACTCCCTCACCCACACATTGAGACTCTCCCCAAAGCATCTCTTAACACTCAGTGTATCTCTGTATATCTCTCCAATGTGGGGAAGACACCCCTTTATATAGGCAAGCCCTCATACAGGTGTGTGGTAGTGGTTAGGCCAAGTGTGAGGCTGACAGACTGCTTTGAGAACCTTTCTTGAGTGTATGGCAGCTGGTGCTCATTGAGCCTTGCTGACATTGTTCTGGCTGAGAGAGATTGTTCTGCCCGAGAATCTCTCTCAGCTACGCCCTTGAGCTTGCCTGCTCCTCTTGCTCGCCTACCTGCCTGGTGCGTTCGCCCTCGCCTTTGCCTACACCTGGAGCCTCGCCCAATTGTCTGGCTCACCTGGTTAGCTTCAGTCTCGCGCACTCGTGTGCCTATCTCTCCGCACACCGTTTGGCCAACATCCATGTCACTTCCACTACTTTGGGCTGCATTGGTTTGGGCCTCCAGCCTCTCATCCTCTTGGCTGGGACCTAATTGGGTCTGCTTCCGTCTATCAGGCCTTAGGCTTGTGCGCGGGACATGACAGAAAGCACGACTAGTTAAATATTTTTTATGTCTACAAAATTAAATTAATTTAAGTAAACCATAATCAATTTTAAAATGTTTTAAATCTGCAAATTAACAGCTACTTAGTATGTAACAACCATATATTTTGAGCAAACATATGTCCAAATCATTGCTAATTAGGTATAATCTAGAATGAAGAAAAAGTTTACTTCTTTGCTTTTTTTTAAAAGATTGATTAATAACTGTTACTAGTTTTTCTCAAATGATTAAGAAAAATTATAATATGCCGTAAAATATGAGTTTGAGTCTAAATAATTGGAGATGACAACGAATACGATACCAGCTAATTTTAAATTGCTTGAATTCGAATTTAGTTATATTTTATAACATCAAAACTTGATTAGTTATTCAAATATTTTGAATTTTACTATTCGAACCTTACCCATATAATATAAAAAATACATGTTAATTATATGAATCCGTTAAATATAAATTTATTAAGTTAAAATTTAAAATTTAAAATCAATTTTAATGCATATTATTAAAAATTAACTCATAAGAATACATTAATGTTAAAAATTATAATTAAAATACTTAATCAATTAATTTAATTAAGTATTATATTAATAATAAATCATTTGTAAATAATATATATTAATATTTAAAAATTATTATTTATAATCTGATTTAGATACTAGAATACTTTAGGATCACTTATCGAACTTTTTATGAATAATAAAATTACTACTTGAAATCTTATCCAAACATAGATTTTTTTTAGTTCTTAAACATAATTATAAAATACTCTAATCTTAGTTAATTGAATTAGATAATACAAAATTCTCATTTATAAAGCATCTGTTTCTACTTTCTAGCCAATAATCTCAACCTTATTTTTTTTAATTATGTATGTATTTTTTTAAAAAAAGGACAGACTGACTGACTTGAAATCTCAACCTCATTTTTTTAATTATGTATGTATTAAAAAAAAAGGACAGACTGACTGACTTGAATGTTAGGTGAAAATGCATGCATTTTTTGAATTGCAGACAATCTCATTCTCCGGTGCGGTGAAAATGCCATGAAAGGACGATTTCGATTTTAAAGCTTCTTTTATTTATCGTATTTGACCCATCACCTCATCAACATTATTAATCTTATCCGCACGTTATGTTAGCTACATACTTTGAACACTGAAAATTAATTATTGAATAATAATTTAATAGAGGAAAACTTCAAAGAAAGTGGGAATACGAAAGAGTTTTTTAATTGAAAATGGAGAAAAATATCAAATACTAGTATAATTTAATCTGAATGGCATACAGAGACCTGGAATATTTGATGTATTTTAGTTTTTTTTTAATATCTAAATATGTCATTTATGTTTGTCACTAAATAAATTTAAATATTCAATATTTAATTATATAAAAATTAATCATAAACGTTTTAAAATAGCAAAACTAAGTACATTTTCGTTAAATTTTTTAATTTCAATTACCATTGCACAATAATAAAACTTAACGACGCTAGAAAGAGTTAACGAAAATGCCCTTAATTTAGTTATTTTGAAACGTTTAAAAATAATTTTTATGCAATTAAACGTTGAGGATATAATTTTATTTTGTAGTAAACGTAAAAGACATATTTGGGTATTAATTTTTTTTCTTAAAAACGAGTAGAAGATTTTCAAGTTTTTTTTGTTCAATTAATTTTTTATATCGAGTTTTATGAATTTATTAAATGATAACTATCCTAACATCGTCAGTTGAGTTTTTTACTCCACAAGCGAAATTAAGATGATGACACATGTTTTATTTTATTTATTTTTTATTTTTTTAATATATTTAAAAAACATGTGTTATAGTCATAACTTTGCTTGTAGAAAAAAATTTTACTAACGATATATGAAATATTAATCATTTATAAAAAAAGTATTTCTTTTCACCACATTCTCGAAAGGTTTAAACTTTAAAGGATAAAAAATAAATAACTCCTCTTATTAATTGTGTGAATAAAATGTTGTTTACTTCTTTTTTTTTTTTTTATGAAACCTTCATGTATTTAAATGTTACTTCAAGCTTTGATTAATCTAAAATCGAACTACAGTTGGACTCCGAACTAGAGAATTCTTTCAACTCTATTTTCTTAATGCGCAAAATTCAAATTTGAAATCTTGCTGAAAAGGCATTGAACTCTTTTCATTGGATGCATCAAACGTTGGTAATACGATGTTTACTTATCAAAGGAGTAATCGACTTACTTTTCAGAACATTGAACAAGGAGATGGAACAAATTTCTAATGTTTTCATCACATTACTGACTTTTTCCTATTGGAAATATTATTTTCAGAAGTCTCCTGCTCATATATGAAACAGAACAATTCAAGCATCTTCTCAGGAGTGTAAACAAAATGAAAAATAGTTTGAAAATATGTTTAGTTTCTATTTATTTATATTTATTTATTAAAATTAACAAATGATCACGAATTTTTATGCGATTTGTTCATTTATGTTTGTAAATAAATTCGTTTAAAGTTCGTCTATTTAATGAATCATTTACTGCTTATTTGCTATTCAATAAAAGTAAATTTTATATATACATAGTAATTTATAAATTATATTAATACATAATTATCAAAATTACAAGTTTATATAAGATTTTTTTTTAATTTGACATCATATATATTATGTTGAATATAATTTATTTATATTATAATTATTTATTAGTGTTTACGAATAGATATTTGTGAATATATTCGCTAATATTAAAGAACAAGTTTAACGAACAATAATTTAATATTAAAAAATTAAAAAATAAACAAATAAATATGTACCTAATAACATTTTTTTTATATTTGATTCGGTTACGTCCTATAGCTTGTTTATTGTTGTTATTAATATCAGAACGAAATTTGTCACACTCTTCATTGGTAGTGAATTTTACAGAAAGAAAAATTAAAAATTCAGATAGTCTACGAAACTACAAATGCAAATTAAAAAATATATATATGAACTCAGCCGCCTTAAAACAGTTAAACTCGAGCTTAAGGTACGTTTCACGGAACCTTGAACAGAGATATTCATCTTTATAAGGAAAGATAACGAAAAATATAGTTAGTAGAAACTAAAAAAAAAAAAGGAGAAGACAGAAAATGAAAGTAATACTAATAAATTAGTATTTGCTTTAATAATGTGTGAATGGAGAAGGAATCCGAGTTTGTGGGGACCAGAAGAAGAGGTTGCCATTGTCGGTCAGGTCAAAAGTTTACAAGTTTCTTCGCCATTAGAGACCAGGTCTTCCTTACACTGCACCAAAACAACGAAGGACAGGTGGGTCAAAAATACTTGTTCAAATGAGTTCCAGCTTCACCGGTTACCGCCTGCCTCACCAGGAACAATTTACATTGACCAACAAATGCAGATGAAAATTCAGACCCAAGAAAAACGAAAAACCCAAAATTTCAATCGAGGATATGAAGAAAAGGAGCTGATTTGACATTAACAGTAAAAAGATTTTTAGGTGTTGATGAGATTGACAAGGAAGATAGCGGTTTTGTTATTGCATTTTGCTTTACAGAACTTGCCTCACATTAATAATGAAGACAATGAAATAATTTCACGTGGAAAACAAAGCAAAGAATGAACAAAGGAATGTGTTTTCTCGAAGTCGTGAATTTTAGAATTACCTTCTTTCTCTGTCTAAAATCCCGAGAAACAAACAGGAAAAAGGAAAAAACTTTAACTCTCGGGTTCTCTATCTAGAAAAACGCGGAAAAGCATTTCGTTTCCAGCAGTCAGTCGTTTCCACGTTCCTCTCTTTCCTTCCTGACAGTATGCGTTCGTTGAAGAGACTGTTGCCAGCATTATTTAATTAATTTTTCCCACATTGCGAGCTTTTTGTTATGACTTTGGCAGCACTTTTCAAGACAAAAAGAAGTATAATTCATGACGCGGAAAAGATCTTCTTTTTGAACACCCATTTGTACACGTGGGCCACGGCAGCTTGTTTTTTCTCTTTGACATTAAAAAAACAGGCACCAATCTTTGATTTTCCACTCGCCTTAAACAATCGTTTTGGCCCTATAAAACGGGTTGGGTTTTGTTTTCAGAAACATAAACCAAAAGCTTGTTTTTACCTGCCCTGTTTTGCTTCAAGCTTTCTTTGATTTGCAGAGACCGGTGTTAAGTGGTGAAGAAAGATGAACGGTGGTGATTTAGTAGATAGCAAGTATGCTGTTGCTGGTGGCGTTGAAGATATGTACGGCGAGGATAGCGCCTCGTCGGATCAGCCTCTCACTCCATGGACTGTCTCTGTTGCTAGGTGATTTACTCTGATTTCTGCACCAATGCCAGTATTTCTTTCAATTCTCTGTTTCTGTTTTATAGTGTAATGTCTCAATTGATTTGAAGTTTCCAAGTTTAGAAAAATATGATCATGATTTGGAAAATTTTTTGTTGTTCTTGTTGCAGTGGGTATTCCTTGATGCGGGATCCCCGTCACAACAAAGGGCTTGCATTCACTGAGAAAGAGAGAGATGCGCACTACCTGCGTGGCCTTCTGCCCCCTGTTGTTCTCAGTCAGGAGCTTCAGGAGAAGAAGCTGATGCAAAACCTTCGCCAATACAAGGTTCCTTTGCAACGATACATGGCCTTGATGGATCTTCAGGTTCTTGTTCTTGCCTTTCGTTCCCCACATTGGCAGTTGATCCAAGTGACTCTAAGCAGATTTTTTCAGTTGAATCGCATTTTGGAACTTAACTTTACTGATGGTCTTCTGCATTTTGCAGGAAAGGAATGAACGACTTTTCTACAAGCTTCTTGTTGATAATGTGGAGGAATTGCTCCCAGTTGTGTACACTCCGACAGTTGGTGAGGCTTGCCAGAAGTATGGCAGCATTTTCAGGCGTCCACAGGGTCTTTACATCAGTTTGAAAGAGAAGTATGTGTTTGGTTGTGTCCTTTGCATGTATTTCTTTTATCACATTATGTTTTGCTGTTGCATAAATTAACTGAGCATCACAATCTATCAGGGGGAAGATTCTTGAAGTATTGAAAAACTGGCCGGAGAGAAGTGTTCAAGTTATTGTTGTCACTGATGGGGAGAGAATTTTGGGTCTTGGAGATCTTGGTTGCCAGGTAATGTGATTGTTGTATTGAAGATGTGAGTTGAAACTGTGATCATTGCGCTTTCTGTCTCGCAGACTAAAAATGATTTTTTATCTTATGATTGTTTTCAGGGAATGGGTATACCTGTAGGAAAACTTTCTCTATACACAGCTCTTGGAGGAGTCCGTCCCTCAGCAGTAAGCATTTCTAAACCCACTCGTTTTCATGATTGAATTTTTATTCTAGTCTCCTAATTGCATGCACGAAGTTGATTCAAACTTCTATCTTGTTCAGGCTTTCTGCAACTTAACCATAAAATGTACTAAGTTTTTTTCTGAATCTGATACTTAATTGTATACAACCTTTATTTAATACTTGCAGTGCTTGCCTATAACTATTGATGTTGGGACAAACAACGAGAAGTTGTTGAATGATGAGTTTTATATTGGGCTCAGGCAAAGGAGGGCAACCGGACAGGTTTACTGATTTTTCATCCGGTCAGAGTTTGTTATGCCATGAATATATTTACTTCTCTGAAATGCTAAATTATTTTGATTCCCATGGCATAGGAATATGCCGAACTTCTTCATGAGTTCGTGACTGCAGTTAAGCAGAATTATGGGGAGAAAGTCCTGATACAGGTAATCATCAGTTCATGTTCATATTAGGCCTTTACTTCTGGATTTTCACTGGTCTCTGAATAATCTAAGCCTGGTTTTCAGTTTGAAGATTTTGCAAACCACAATGCATTTGAGCTGTTGGCAAGATACAGTTCTACTCATCTTGTTTTCAACGACGATATACAGGTAATAGGCTCTAACTAGATTCCCCTCTTCTTTTTCCTTAATGGTGATAACATTTTAGTTTTCAGAAATACTCTTTCTTATATGAAAACTCTTTCATAATGGCAGGGTACAGCATCTGTGGTGCTGGCTGGGCTTCTTGCCGCTCTGAGAGTACTTGGTGGAACTCTCGCTGATCATAGGTTCTTGTTCCTGGGTGCCGGAGAGGTGAGGCTCAATTAACACAATGCTAGTAACAATTAGTGTGTTCGGATTTCATCCATTCTTAGTAGAATCTTTCTTTATATCACTTGACATTTTTCTATTTCTCTTTGGGTATTGATAGGCTGGAACGGGTATAGCCGAGCTCATAGCTCTTGAGATGTCAAAGCAGGTAACTAAATTTATGTAATTTCTTTTGCTAAATGTGTTTGTTTCCCCAGAAAAGGTTTATGGCTAAACATATACTGTTTCTTGACAGACTGGAAATCCAATTGAAGAGAACCGCAAGAAGATTTGGCTTGTAGACTCAAAGGTACTGTGAATCTCATCTGAATACCTTGTTAAACAAAGATGCTAGCTCTTGTTTATTACGTTGGCATATTATTGTCCATCTTTTCTCACTGTGACGACTTTGAATTGTGTGGCAGGGATTGATTGTCGACTCTCGCAAGCAGTCACTTCAACACTTCAAGAAACCTTGGGCTCATGAGCATGAACCTGTCAAGGAACTCGTAGATGCTGTCAAGGTGTGTAAATTCCACTTGTCTTGAATTATTCATCAAAATTCAAAAAGAACTGTTTCATTTCTTTTCTTTCCTTCTCACCTTTGTCTTCATTATCCAGGCAATCAAGCCAACCATCCTGATCGGAACATCTGGAGTTGGAAAACAATTCACAAAGAAGGTTGTTGAGGCCATGGCATCCTTAAACGAGGTTCGTTATCTCTGTATGCTTGCTGACATCATTCGACCAAAGAACTTTGTGCTAACCCTGATGGTTGACTTGCAGAAACCTCTTATCATGGCTCTATCCAACCCCACCTCTCAAGCTGAGTGTACAGCAGAAGAAGCATATACATGGAGTGAGGGTCGTGCAATCTTTGCTAGTGGAAGCCCATTTGACCCCTTCGAATACAATGGCAAAGTCTTCGTGCCCGGCCAGGTTCTGTCTGCACCTCAAGTACTAATATTTACTTGCGCCCAAAGTTTCTTATACTAATCGTGATCTCCTTGTTTGATGTCATGCAGGCAAACAATGCATACATATTCCCCGGATTTGGTTTGGGTGTGATCATTTCCGGTGCAATTCGCGTACATGATGACATGCTTTTGGCAGCCTGTAAGTGCATCATGCCACCAAAAAAACTGGCCTCACTTGAAAAACTGCAAACCATGAGCAATTGCACCTAACTGCTTTCTTTTTCCTTGTGACAGCGGAAGCATTGGCTTCGCAAGTGACTGAGGAGCACTACAAAAAGGGACTTATCTACCCACCATTCTCCGACATCAGAAAGATATCAGCCAATATTGCTGCGAAGGTTGCTGCCAAGGCATATGAACTCGGTGAGTTCCTGTCTGAAACCACTGTCCTTTTACAATGTGTTAAGCTCTTAAAGCCACTGTCCTCCATATTCATCCGTTTACATTCCTTGAATGTTCTTAGGTCTGGCTTCTCACCTTCCTCAGCCTAAGGATCTCGTTAAATACGCGGAGAGCTGCATGTACAGCCCAGTCTACAGAACCTACCGTTGAAACTGAAGCAGAGTGCCCTGTTTCGTTAGGCTGCAATTTGCAGGCCTCAGCCTCATTTCGATTTACTCCTGTTTTCTGTTCTCCGATGTTTCCTTTTTTGTGTATTTCTCCGGTTTTATGATCTCTCTAGTTCTTCTAATCGAGGTTCATGGGATCTCTCTATTGCTTATTTTTTCTTCCATTAGAAATTTTTGTGAAAGTACTATTATATTTGAAATAAATTAGATTATGGCTTATCAATCTCTTGATTGATTGAGTTGTTAAAGAAAAATTATGATATGTTATGAAGTTTGAATTTAAATCTAAATAGCTTCATCCTTGATAAAAAAATCACAATGTTGGCTTTACTTAAAAGATTATTATCCAATATATTGTCATTGAAATTTTTAGATTTCACAAACGGATTAAGATGATAACATATATTATTTTAAAAATTTTAAAAATAAAAAATTATGTCATCTTATTCTCACTTGTGGCATTTTAATTAGATAATTAAATTAATCGTGTATATTACTTAAAAAAAATCGTTTATATATTATAAGATTTATATTAAAAAGGAAGTAGCAATTAAGATAATTTTTTTTGGTTACAAGCAATTAAGATAATTATGATTATATGACCAATTAAAAAATGAATCAAGAAAACAATCTAAAAAATATATAGTAAATCATGGAGAAGTCAATGAGCATAGATATGATCATATGAATCAATATTTAATATCGTAAGTATATTTTATTACAATCAATTAGATTTTGACTCCAAATGCTATGATAAGTTGTATTGACTGGTATTAATCAAGACATATAATTTTCACTTAACAATTTAATACTATGTGTATAAAAGAATGACACAATGAAACTCCATGATTCCTGGCAATGCAACAGTCAAAATGCATATCAAATCTCAATATTTAAGTAAGTATAATTGAATTAGAATTATTATTCAATATATTTTCAGTGGAGTTTTTTTGACTCCACAAACAAAGTTAAGATGATGACATATACCTCATTTAGAGTATTAGAAAATAAAAATAAATAAATAGGGGTAAGTGTCATCATCTTAACCCCACTTGTAGAGTTAAAAAACTCCATTGGCAGTGTATTGAATAATAATCTATTGAATTATTAGAGGAATTTCAAATGTGCATATTTTTTTGGCTTAATAGCCAAAAATACCCTCAACCTTTAACATAAAATGGAATTAAGCCTTCAACGTTTTATTCTGTGAAAATCAGCTCATAAACTTTTATTTTATTATAAATAGACCCTCAACCTTTCAAAATTATGCAATTAAGTTCAAATCTATTAAATGACACTAACTGCCGTTTGGACATCTAACGTGAAAGCTGACGTGGATAGCTTAGTTGGCTGCCACGTATGCAATACCAACGGAAGTTAGTGTCATTTAACAGATTTGGACTTAATTGCATAATTTTGAAAGTTTGAAAGTTTATTTATAATAAAATAAAAGTTTATGGACTGATTTTTACTCGATAAAACGATGAGAGTTTAATTCAATTTTATGCTAAAAGTTGATGGTATATTTAGCTATTAAACCTATTTTTTTTCAATAAATGATATTTATTAATAAAAAAATGTTATCAATCAATAATTTAGAAAAAAAGAATTTTTCTAATTTTTATACAATCTTCAATTTCTTGAAGTTAATAAAAAGATCTTCAATACTTTTTATAAGACTAAAAAAACTGAATTTTACATCAAAACTAATACATTGCAATAATCAAAGATTAAATGTTGAACTTTAGTTACATTTCTTTTATTATGGATCGTATTTATATTTGTTAGAGCTAGGAAAGGTTCAGAGAGATTCTTATCTGAGCTTGAGGTTAACTACGACCAGGAAGGATGAAAGCACAATCAAAGAGAATCAGTATTATACTGAGACAAGGAGGAAGAAAATTTTTTATTTAAAAGAAAGTCAAAGGGTTTATGAGAGAATTTGTGGTGTTAAGAGGATCATTGATGAAGAATGCCAATTCGTCCCTCTCCTCATCCTTTGACCCCTATTTTAACGTATCTGAGATTGTCTTGAATCTCGTAGCTTGGGATTAGAACATTCCTTCATTTCAACAGCATTCAACAATCTCCCAATGTTAAAGTGGCGCGTGTATCAGGCATCCCCTCCTTAATGCAGGTGGTTTCTTGCGAGAATCGTTTGTTTCTGACCGATTTTAAGCTACCAGCCCAATGAATGGTAAGCATGGCGAGTTGGGCTAACAACCCTTTTAGATGTTTTTTGGGCTTAATTATGTCTTTGACCTAATAATAGTTTTATTATCTTTTGACTTTGTATCTACCGATTTCCTTTTATCAGTCAATTTATATACTTTGTAATTATTACAAGAACAATTATTTGATACATTGTTAATTAAGTTTTTAGATTTTACAAGCCATATTACTATTAACACTATGACTCTTTACAAAAATTATGATAATTTTTTAATCTTGTTTATGAAATTGAAACTTTTGATTCTCGATCCATTAATGATCCTTATTAGTATTGTCAAAATGAACCACTTCGACCCAACTTGGACTTGCCTTAACGGCCAGGCCAAATATGAACCGAGTCAAAAAATCCTTTCATTAAAATAGACCTGAAAATGTGAATTTAAATCCGATCCTAAGAACTATCGATCGTAAATGGGTTAGCCGATTTTAAATATAAAAAATTAGAAATTTTATTAACAATTCATTTTTCAGTAAATAAACAAAATAACATTTTAAAATAAACATTAAACAAATATCACATAAATTTATATGAAATCCATAGCTTTAAATATTCAACATTAGTTGAACATATTAATTGTCTAACAACCATAATATAAATTGTTTTAACAAACTTAAAGACTAAAAAATATAACAAGTTTTTTAACATTTAACTTCACTATTTATTTGCCAATGAGGTCTTAGCTTAGTGGCAAGAAGGAGGCCCTGAGACTTTGAGGTCTCAGGTTCGAGTCTCATCAAGTGTAAGCTTGAGTTAATCTATTTATTTACTAGTTTATTTAGTTTGTTATAGTTATTTATTAATTTACCTAGTTTGAGTGATATGATTTTCATAGTTATCTGTTCATAGAATGTAATATGCTTATTGTGATTGTAACTTCTAATGAAAATGTACTACTCAAAAAAAACTTCACTGTTTTTTTTTTATTTTAATTTTCTTAAAAGATATAGTGCATCAGGCCATTAGTGCATAGAGACATTAGCTTGGTTAATTGACTTATGCCTTGATTTTTTAATTTTATTTTTAAAATCTATTTAATTAAATGAGATTACTTATATGTAAATAAATAAAAGTATTAATAAATTTTAAATATAATTATAAATTAAAAAATATTACAACAAATAAAACAAGTCAATTCATTTATGTTCGGGCCAAATCCATTAAAACTCATGTCTAAATGAGTTAGGCTAAAAAATTATTTTACTTGAATGAGTTACAAAAATGAAACTCAAATCCTAAAATAATAAACCCAGGATCTAATGAATCTTGACCTATTTTGACGGTATTAATCCTTAGTAGACTTGCTAACGACTCACCAAGTTAGTGAGATTTTCCTTTTAATCAAAATTTCAAAAAGTTTTTATAAGTTACTATTGGTAGTTAGATCAACCGTTCTATCATCCTAGCCGCGCAAATCTAGGGCGGTGCAACGAGGTTCAGGGAACATAAACCTAGGCAAAAGAAACGGAGCGAAACGCAAAGGACCAATCTCTTCAGGCTCTCTCACGGGTCACAGTCTCACTATCACCTACTCATTCGATTTTGCTTGGATAAATCTTCCCAAACACAAATTTTAAAACCCCCGAGAAAAGAAGTGGACAGAATGGGGCGCGCAGTTCTCTCTCAATTTCTCATCCTTTCCAATTCCTCGCCTCGTCTCTCATCTTCACTGTACTGTTTGCTCCGCCTTCTCGCTTCATCTTTAAATCGATGAATACAAAACTTCGATCTATTTATGTTTTTGTTTGGCTTTTGTGTTGAAGCAGGTCTTGTGGCGGACTTCGAAGTAAATACTTGAAACGACCTGGATTCATCCGTCATAATCGTGCTATAAACGTAGACAATGGCGCTGGTTTCCATTGCTGCTGCAATCTCTCACTCTCGCAGCCAGCTGCTCCAGAGACTCCTTCGAGCTCGGTCAGGTAATCTCCATTTTTGTAGTTTTATTTTTTTATTTTGTTTTTAATTTGAGGGTTGATCTTTATTTTATAACTTGACAATTGTCACGTCTCGAGAGCTTAAGCCCAGCAACCTTGCGGCCTTAGAGTGGAAAACTCACGTCCACGTCCCTAAGTCAGCCTACTCTTGCCCAAGATATCCTCGCAGTACCCGTCAACAACACAAGTCGAATCAAACAGACATACACGCACACGTGCACAAACACAGACACACTCATGTGGAGGGAACTGTACACTTGCATTACTATCAAACAGTACACTGTACAGGAGCTTTACAAGAAGGGAGACCAATCTAGAACTACCCATGTTGGAGGAGCACACCCTTGGGAGCTTTACACACCCTAGGAGAATCACACAAGGGGGCTCACTCCACCTATGAGGAGCACTAGTGCTCCAACTAACTCAGCAGCTCTCTCCCGCACTCACACTTGAGACCTCACTGTTCCGCTTCTCTGGTTAATGCCCCAAGTGTGGGGGAGACACCCTTTTTATAGGCAAACCCTCACCCAATCATGTGGTAGTGTTTTGGCCAAGTGTATGGTTGGCAGACTGCTTTGGGAAGCCCTCAAATTGTGCTGGCCAGCTGGAAGCCATTGGAGCCGAACTGGACCGGGCCTGCGTCTGGATGCGCACTTGGGCCGGCCGGGTCTTACCCAATCCTGCTTCCTCGCTCGCTTGTTCCTTCAGCTCGCCTGCCTTCTTTATGATCTCGTCGATCGCCACGTGCCCGACTAGCTCGCCCTTATGAAATAGCTCGGCTTGTTGAGGTCGCTTGGCTTCTGGGATCTCCTCTCCCATTTGACTAACTTGCCCATCGAGTCATAGTCTCGCCTGCTTTGCCTCCCGCAGCTCACCACCTTGGGCTGCCTGGGGTTGGTCAACTAGCGTCTAATCACTTGGGCTGAGACCGGATTTGGCCTGCACTCGTCAATCAGGCCTTAGACTTGCGCGGGACGTGACATTCTCCCCCACTTGTCCTAGCAACGCCCTCGTTGCTAGGGGAGCGCCAACTCTTCGTCTGCGCATTTCGAGTTCTCCTCTTAGAGCAATGCCGACCACTCCTGCTGCTGCTCGCCCACGCCGGAGAAGTCTGACTGCTTCCTTTGACCCTAGACCTCGCCCATGTCCCCTAACTAAGAGCTGTGCACCCAATAGTTGCTCACATGGCGCCTGGTCGCCGAACCTCCTTGGCTTGCCTACTGACCTCAGACACCAAGTTGGCGATCTCCCTTGATCCTCTGCCAATTGCTGCTCGCCACCCTTGGCTGTTGCTACGAGCCTTACTTCTGTCAAGCACTCCCACGCTCTGGGCGGTCCACCACACCAATGTCTCTGCTCGCCCTAGAGGAACCAATCGGCAGAATGTGGCTTCTCCTTGCCACTTGAGAGTCTCATAGGGCCTCCTGCCCCTCAGTGTGCTGGCACGCTTCTGCTTGCATCGTCTGCTTGCTCAGTTGACTAGGCTGGAACTCGTCTCGACCACACCAGGCACGGGCGGCTCCACGGAAAATCGATTAGATCGCCACCGTATGCTGATCGCCACTCGCCAACTCCTGATCGCTGGCTTTGGCACCAGCTGCCACGTGTCCATTACTCTCTCTCCGCGCTCAGTGGGCCCTTCGGAGTGTGCAGCACCCACGTGGTCAGGGTCTTCTGATCGTCCACGAACGCTGGTTGCCCATCGCCATGCTTGGTCGCCTGCTCTGATACCAACTGTCACGTCCTGGGAGCTTAAGCCTAGCAACCGTGCGGCCTTAGGGTGAGAAACTCACGTCCACGTTCCTAAGTCAGCCTACTCTTGCCCAGGATACCCTTGCAGTACCTGTCAACAACACAAGCCGAGTCAAACAGACACACACGCACACGTGCACAAACACAGACACACTCATGTGGAGGGAACTGTACACTTGCATTCTTATCAAACAGTACACTGTACAGGAGCTTTACAAGAAGGGAGACCAACCTAGAACTACCCACGTTGGAGGAGCACACCCTTGGGAGCTTTACACAGCCTAGGAGACTCGCGCAAGGGGGCTCATTCCACCTATGAGGAGCACTAGTGCTCCAACTAACTCAGCAGCTCTCTCCCACGCCCACACTTGAGACCTCACTGTTCCGCTTCTCTGGTTAATGCCCCAAGTGTGGGGGAGACACCCCTTTTATAGGCAAACCCTCACCCAATCGTGTGGTAGTGTTTTGGCCAAGTGTATGGTTGGCAGACTGCTTTGAGAAGCCCTCCATTGTGTTGGCCAGTTGGAAGCCACTGGAGCCGAACTGGACCGAGCTCGCGTCTGGATGCGCACTTGGGCCGTTCGGGTCTTACCCAATCTTGCTTCCTCGCTCGCCTGTTCCTTCAGCTCGCCTGCCTTGCTTATGATCCTGCCGATCGCCACGTGCCCGACTAGCTCGCCCTTATGAACTAGCTCGGCTTGTTGAGGTCGCCTGGCTTCTGGGATCTCTTCGCCCATTTGACTAACTCGCTCATTGAGCCATAGTCTCGCCTGGCTTGCCTCCCGCAGCTCACCACCTTGGGCTGCCTGGGGTTGGTCAACCATCGTCTAATCACTTGGGCTGTGACTGGATTTGATTTGCACCCGTCAATCAGGCCTTAGACTTGCGCGGGACGTGACACAATGCAATGGTAAATATAAGCTTGCTCTTAATTGTAAAATTAAATTTTTGAAAAGCTCCAGAATTCGCTTGCTATTGTTGAACAAATTTGCTTAGGGCCTGTTTGGAACCATGTTAAAGTTGAATTTATTACAAATGATTTTATCAATTTAAAAAAATAACCGTTCGTTGTATTCAAAACTAAGAAAGTTATGGATTTCAACTGACATTAATATCAAAGCATTACTAAACGCATATTGAATTACTTGCAGGAAGAGGATAGTGTCTGGAGTTCAGCCAACGGGAGCTATCCACCTTGGGAATTATCTTGGTGCCATAAAGAATTGGATTGCGCTTCAGGTTCTACTGACTTTATCTGCTTTATTCTTAGGTCAAACATGTTAAGTGATGTGGCATCAGCAATGTAATTCTGATAAAGTGTATGGAATAAATTTTTGTTTCCTTTTTGACCAACTTTATTTGCATTTGAAGTTAGTGTGAGCACTCATGTTTTGTCCTTGAGTAGTGCACTTTTTCTAGAGTTTCATTGTGAAATGGATATGTGCCACTTTCCTCTCCTTATTTATTTATTTATTTTTTATGGGTTTGCTTTTCTTCTATGTTCTCGTTAGTCTTGTGACAGACTTTGAGAATATCCCAGGATTTGGTTTCGTAACAGGTTCTGGATGCCAAATCATTTTTGGATTCATGAGCTAGACTAGTGAATGCCTTTGATATTTTTGGTTTCAGTAAGAACAGAATAAAATGAAATAGTTTAAGCTAGTGGCTATCTTTGTTATTTCAAACTTAAAAGGACAATTTACTTTTAGGTTTAAATTTTGGCATGATTAAGTTTTTCTTTAATTGTTTCTGTTTTTGCAGAACTCATATGACACACTCTTTTTCATTGTGGACCTCCATGCGGTATGTTTGAGATATTATCTATGCTTGTCTGTTAAAAGTTCCTCGTTGATATTGCTGTCTCAGAACAGAATCAATCTTTCATGTTGGGCTGCTTTTTTTGAAAGCACTATTGATTCTGTATATGCCTATTTAGCTATTTTCAGTTGTTTCATTTTTCTCTATGTGTAGATTACACTACCATATGATACACAAGAATTATCTAAGGCAACAAGGAATACAGCAGCTATTTATTTGGCATGTGGCGTGGACACCTCAAAGGTGGCCCTTTATGATATTTTTATGAGTATTTCCACTATATGTTTGAATCTCTAATTTCTAAGAAATAATTTCATATGGCCATGCAGGCTTCTGTCTTTGTGCAGTCGCATGTTCGTGCACACGTAGAATTGATGTGGCTACTGAGTTCTGCCACACCAATTGGTTGGCTAAACAGAATGATTCAGTTTAAAGAGAAATCTCGCAAGGCGGTACGTTTATAGCTGTATGACAGCTCCATCTCCATTACATGTTATTGATGTTATTATTACTATCATTGTAGCTTTAACTTTCATTGAGTTCTGTACCATAACCTCTTATCAGTGAAGTTTTTGTCCCTGTGCATTTGGAGTTGGTCAAAGTGGGAGTGTTTTGGTTTTAATTCTTTAATACAAATATTGGGAGAAGATTTCTGCTGGCATCTGATAAAGAAAATTTACAAAATTATTATCATCACCCATATTCTTAAGTGCTAATAATGTGTACGCATCAGTTCTCAATGATGCAGAAATAGTTCAGTGAAGGCAAAGACCAGGCTATTGAATATCAATTCCTGGCCTGCAGTAGTCCTTCACTTTGTACCTTATATACCTTTGGTGGTTGCACAATATTATCCAATAAAAGATGGTAGACATCTAACATTCATGTAAGATGCTTTTATTTTTAGTATCAGGGTAACAGAGGGTTGTTATTCTTTCCAGTAGAGTCATTTTTCATTTCATCTTGTTTCTCTTATCAAATTTATACTTTTTGTCTGTTTAAATTGTCTTCCTATGTTATGATTTTGCAGGGAGATGAAAATGTTGGAGTTGCTCTATTGACCTATCCTGTTCTTATGGCTTCTGATATCCTTTTGTATCAGGTGGTTTTGGAAACATGAATATTATCCATTATTTGAGCAAGCTTAACAACCTTGATAGTTTGTGTATTTTATCTGAAAAATGTTGTTCTTATATTGATATAGTTCCCTGAAGATGCATGATTCTTACACAATTGCAGCATGCTTCTGCAGTCTGATTTTGTCCCAGTTGGTGAAGATCAGAAGCAGCATTTGGAGTTAACTCGTGAGTTGGCTGAGCGTGTTAACTATTTATATGGAGGAAGGAAGTGGAAAAAGCTGGGAGGGTGAGTATTATATCTTGAAATATTCATTTAAGTTGATTCACCATTACTTCTGTTCCTCTTTTTTGGTTGCTCTACACTATCATCACTAAAGCTTTGAACCTTCTAATATTTTGGTCACAGGCATGGTGGTGCTATTTTTAAGGTGGCATTTCTATACTAATCTTGGTTTAGACCTCACCTATGAGCCCATGAACCATCGCAAACTATGAAAGGTTCTTATCTAAGTTTGTTCCCTTATTCAGGTTCCTGAGCCCCTAATACCACCAGCAGGAGCGCGAGTTATGTCCCTCAGTGATGGTCTTTCGAAGGTTTTCAGCAATCTTTGTTTTGATATCCAAAAATTGCTTGTAGTGGATAAGTATAATAGTTCCCGACTTACCCACCTCTGATATAGTTGAACTTCCTGTTTGATGAATTGCTTGAGGATGATCACATTGGGAACTCTTAGGATTTAAGAATTGAGCATCTTCTCTTGCATTTTTATTTCTACGCTGCTATTATTCTTGGTGACTTAGTACCATCTCAAAGTAATGGCTAAGTTTTAACCTCTCATAAAGATCTAGAGCAGATAGACCAAACAGTATAAGATGGCTTCTGTAATTTCCCTACCGTAATTTTTTTGTGGTCACCTATTCAATTAACACAAGGCATTTCTTTCTGCCTTATTTATTCCCGTCCATTGCTTAATGAAGGACTTAGAGGGCTTTCTTTACACTTTAACCTAGTTGCTTGCTCTTAGAAATAATCATCTCACTTTTCAAATGATCTTTAGCAAAGCTTTGCAGTTTGTAAATGGGGATATCTGATCCTTGCTCTTAAACATATTATTATTATCGTAAATAAAATAAAAATCCCATCCTTTTACCAATTGGAAGATGATAAAAGATATGAAGTCACCTTTAAACTTTTATTCATCTTTTAGATCTCGCCCTATGGCCAGCAAGAGGAAATAAATAATAGCTGATGAAACTGTTATAACCTGTTTGTTTATTTTCTGAAATTATTTTTTCTGATAATGATTGATATGTTTCTGGGATTCAATCATATAGATGTCCAAGTCTGCAACTTCTGATCACTCTCGAATCAATCTTCTTGACCCCAAAGATGTGAGTAGTTTAATGCATTTCTGCTTTGTCTCAACTCTCACCCTGCCCTGTGTGTTTGAAGATTATAAAAGGTTTTATAAATTACATGCATACTACAGTTGAATTTAGAAATTAAGTGTAGAAATCTGCATGGTAGTCATTGATGCCATGGGCCTTTAATCTGAATTGGACTTGGGGAATATTTACTTGTATGATTCCATGACTCATATATTGATGCTATGAAAAGGTTATGTAGCTTAGCTGGTTTCAATTTCTGTTTTTACTCATATCTTCAGTTTGGTCTAAATTAAAGTCCTTTTTTTTTTTTTGTTTTTTGCTTTTCTTGTTGTTGTTGTAGGTGATAGCAAACAAGGTAAAGCGTTGCAAGACTGACTCGTTTCCAGGGTTAGTTCCTAGCCTATCCAGACAATTTGAACTTTTCTTTATATTTCCATTTTTATTTCTTGTTTACATAAATAGCATCTAATGTGAAGTCTTACAACTTACAAGCCCATATTGTGGTGTTTGTGTTTCTTGTGGCGATTGTTATAGCTTGGAGTTTGACAATCCTGAACGTCCTGAATGCAACAATCTTCTTTCGATATATCAGCTAATTTCAAGCAAGACGAAGGAGGTTTGAATATTAGGTGTTTCTTATATGAGTTTGAGTATTGCATGTGTCATCATCAGAGCTTTTATCCCAAGAGATTGGGATAGGTTATATGAACCAATATCTAAATTCACGTTAGATCGTTCATATGTATTCTCCTCTCCACACGTTCCTATCCAAGGCAATGTGTTCATCCAACTCTAATACCTCCATATGTTTTCGGATTACTTCCTTCTAAGTCTTTTTCGGTCTTCCTCTAATCTTAACCCTTCTCTCAAAATTCATAGTCTCTATTCTCCCAACTGGAGCATCTATAAGTTTACGTTGTACGTGTCCAAACCAACTTAAATGGCTTTCACGCAACTTGTCTTCTATAGGTACCAGTCCAACCATTTTATAGATATTTTCATTTCTCATTTTATCCTTTCTTGTATATCCACACATTCACCATAACATTCGCATTTTTGCTATACTCATCTTTTGTGTATACAATCTCTTACTCGCCTAACATTCACTATCATATAACAATGTTGGTCTAACAACTGTCCTATAAAACTTGCCTTTCAATCATATAGGAATTTCTTTATCGCACAACACACCTATAGCATTTCTCTACTTACTTCATTTGGCTTGGATCTTATGGGTCATATCACCATCAATCTCTCCATCCATCTATACTATCGACCCTAGATATCGAAAATGGTCTCGTTTAGGTATCACCACCCTATCTAACGTCACTATATTATGCTCGTCCACTTGGTTTGAACTAAATTTACACCCCCTGTATTCAGTCTTCACTTTGCTTAGTTTGAATCTTCTTAATTCTAACGTCTGTTTCTATAATTCCAACTTTTATTGATTTCCGCCGTAGTTTCAGCACATATGACAATATCATCTGCAAATATTGTACACCAAGGCATCTTATCTTGGATGGATTTTGTCAGTTCGTCCATAACTACCGCAATTAGTACTGCATGTGTATGACATTTAAAATATGCCTTTCTGTTCTTTTTCATCTAAAGGAAGTCTGTCCTATAGTTATTTCACATCGCAGCACAAGTACTTTGGACAAAGCTAACATTAAGCCATTGAATGCTTGATCAAGTCTTTCTGGTTATAAATTTTGCTTCAAGAAAATGTGTTCATAGGATGTTCTCTGCTCACAGTATTCTGAATTTAACATACAAACACAGGAGTAGGTGTGAAATGCTTTAAAAAATGGATAATCATTCTCTCCTTTTGAATACCAGTACATTTTGTACATTGCATTTGAAATTTTATTGATATTAGAGTGTCTGCTTTGACATAAGAAACTGTGGGATCATCAATCAGTCTAGATAGCTTAGAAGACATTCAACGCCTAATAATTGTCTTATGTTTTGTTCTTGTCTCAGGAAGTTGCCCGGGAATGCCAAGATATGAATTGGGGCACATTTAAAACCCTCCTAACCAATGCATTGGTTGATCATTTGCATCCTATCCAGGTTCTTAGCTCTATATACAGTCTCTCTCTCTCTCTCTCTCTCTCTCTCTCTCTCTCTTTTAACTGGCTTACAGTGCATGATAATGCTATGCTGTTTTACCTATAAATTGTTTTTGTTGTAATTGGGCATGTTATTTTATCAAGTGACTTAGGTGTTTTTGTTTTAATACTTCATCCTAGAAATGTATGCCAACTTAAGATTAATCATAGTATTAATACTTCATCCTAGAAATGTATGCCAACTTAAGATTAATCATAGTATTAATACTTCATCCTAGAAATGTATGCCAACTTAAGATTCATCATATTAAATTAAATTCTGGCTTGCTAATAATTTTAACCACATATGTTTGTGGGGAAAAAATATATGTTTAAGTATGTTTTCTGTTGACTAATTAGTGTCGCTTTCATTCATCGTTAGTAGTAAAAACTCTCGCTGATGTACTTGAAATGAAATCTGGTGAGCCCTGGTTATCTTATCAGCTGCTTGATTAACCTTAGAAGTCAAACATTTGTGCAAACGATTTTTGCAATTGTTATGAAGCTGCTTACTGCAGCCTAGGTGGTCTAACAAACATAAAATCTAGTCACGTCTGTGTCTCTGCTTCAGTGTTGAAGCCTCATTGGTGCCCAGCTGGTACCAATGTTTGATTAGATTCCGTCTTTGATGGTAGTGAGAGCATGTGTTTCTTTTCATGAATAATTTGTATGTACATGGAGATTTTTTTTCTTTATGTGCATGAAGTTGTTGATTTCAGCCAAAGTTGTGACTATATGTGGTCCAATTATTTTTTTGATTTCCCCTACATTGTTAATAGGATTGGTTTTGCATGACTGAAAGCTATCAATTTCTCTTCCATTGATGATCTTTTATTTCATTGATTGGGGTGTCGCCATCACTAGTCAGGTTTTCTGCTTTTGCAGGTTCGGCATCAAGAAATTATTTCTGATCCAGGTTATTTGGACGGAGTCTTGGCAGAAGGAGCTACGAAAGCTGCATCTATAGCTGATGCTACTCTCAATAATGTCTACCAGGCAATGGGATTCTTGCGTAGACGAGTGAAATGATTTGTATGCAAACTTTACTGTGACTTTTAGATGATTCATCATTGTCCACAATTTTTTGGAGCATATACCCATTAAAATGTTCTGAATGAGTGAAAAAGTTATTCATTTGAAGGCCCACAAATTGTTTGAT
The DNA here is from genome assembly GCA_031772115.1 of Heritiera littoralis. Classification (NCBI taxonomy): domain Eukaryota; kingdom Viridiplantae; phylum Streptophyta; class Magnoliopsida; order Malvales; family Malvaceae; genus Heritiera; species Heritiera littoralis. The sequence continues at coordinate 3,110,695 of JAPDPK010000003.1, forward strand.
GAGTTGCCTCTATCTCTCCTTTCCGGACAGGTGACGTTTATATATCTCTTAATGTTCATTAAAGTTGGTATTTTATTGCTTTTTTTCCCAAGGCAATTTTGGTTGTATAAAATACTCTAATAATCTAATAAAAAATTGTTTCTCTTTCATGTTTTTGAGTGGGTACCAAATTTACTTGACCCAGGCTATCTTCTATAAACTGTCATATTTTTCCACTGAAGGCTTGTGTGCAGTAGTTTATCAACAAACCCTTTTATCATGAAATGGTTTACTGTGCTGGATTGCTGGTTAAGTTCTTATAACTTTTTTAGTGCAACCCAAGCATGCTATTGTCATCAAAATGAACTATAGCTCACAGTGATTGGTGTTATATTTTTTCTGTTTTTTCTGGATTGACTTACAATACTGATTAGGTATTGGATTGATTCTGTAGCTAGACATCTTAGAAAGTACCCTCTAGTTTCCCAAGTCTTTCTAAGGATATTGCCTTTAAATGCTCTGAATGGAGAAAACAGGTAAAGATCAATCTAGCTTACCACAACCAGTTTAGGATTAAGGCTTAGTTCAGTTGAGTTTGGAAACTTCAGAATTTGGGTTTTTGAGATTTGTTTCTTCGAAACTTCATCCTTGTAAGAAGCAAACCTGTCATTGCATGTAGTGTTTATCTTGTCCATGGTGGGATTCTTATCAGTATAAGAGACAGTGACGGAATAGAGAATACGATCCTTCCAGTGAAAGTCAATTCTGCAATTTATATTCTCATCCAATTCCACCTGTCACACAGCCTTTCCTTTAACAAAGGAGAAGATGAGATCAGGCATCTATAAAAGGTCATTTGTGGGAGACAGTGAAAGGTTATTGGCCCTGTCAAATCCCCTTCTTTCTCTCCCACTTTTTCTTCGATGGGTGGCAAAGGAATAAAGGAACCATCCTTCTCAACTCTTCCTTCTTTAACTTTTGGCTGACAATTTCACAGAGAGAAATGGACAGAGAAACATACATGACAAGGACCACTGTCTGCTCGTCTAAAGGTAATGTTCTCATTCTAATCATTGTCATGATTTTGGCCTTTGTTGTTTCCCATTTTTGGTTTCCTCATGATCCTTTCAGTCTCCTTTTGGCATTTTAATTTTCTATTGTTACAAGTATTTGCTGTTTAGGAGAACCTTGTTTTACTATAACAAACTAAAGCCAAAGGTAATTATGACTTCGTGGTTTGGTAACACAATTTCTTTGGATTAGGTGCGTATAGGAAAATGTACTTGCCTCTGTTGTTGTTTATATTCAATCTGATGGCAGCTGTGTAGATTGAAGATTTATTTGATGACATTCCAGTTCTAGGCTAGCTAATGACCATGTATCTGTTACTTTTGTAAAAATTTTGCTACTTGCATATGGTTGCTAGGTCAATATTCATTGATCTTTCTACAGCATCATCTGTCTGACTGTATATTTAGCTCGCTCCAGATTCCATTTCCAAAGACTTGTCTGAATAAGGTGCCCTGAAAGGTTGAGTAATGAGATTAGTAATCACCTTCTTTAGGATAAGTGACACAATTTTTTTATTCCAGTAGTTGACTGGTGACATCGAGTATTTATTTTACTGTTTTGTCTTTTTTAATTCTTAGTTTTTAGAATTAAAATAAATGACCAACTGTTTTTTATAATTGTTCTACCGTATTATACCATGGCACCTATTCAATAGTTAGGAATTGTCTCCTTTTAAGCTCGAGTATATATTTTACTGTTTTGTCTTTTTTAATTCTTAATTTTTAGAATTAAAATAAATGATCAACTGTTTTTTATAATTGTTCTACCATATTATACCATGCCACCTATTCAATAGTTAGGAATTGTCTCCTTTTAAGCATCTCCATAGCATAAGGATGAGTTACCATGTTTTCGGGTTTCAACTTATGGGGATAATGCATACTATTGGAGCCTTTCCGTATAGTTGTAGTAGTCTGCTAAATGCATGCATTTAGCCTAGATGCTGAGTTTCTTGATATCTTAAGATGATTGAATGGTTTGAATGGTCGAGATATAATCATATTATTTGGCCGTTTTCACCAGTTTCTCTTTCTGGTCCGCAGATATCTGAAGGAGCGCATTTGACTAATTGCTCAGATTGCTCAGATGATGCTTGAGGGCTCATCACAAATGTACGGGCTTATTGAATCTGGTATTTGTTTATCAAGGATTGAATAAAACTAATCTACAGTCCACATTTTTGGTGTTCAGCTTTAGAATTCTTATATTTAGGTCTAGTCGATTTCTCTCTGGTCCTAACTTAAAAGGATGAAGAGAGAGAGAGAGCAGCTATTCGTTCTTCATGTAGAAATTTGTTGCCTGATTTGGTTTTGTTCGACGGTGGACGACATGTAACATAACCATTTTGCAGAACATTTCCAGTGATGGTCGACAGCAGGGATCGGAGATGGCAACAGGGACCTCTCTCTTTTCACCGACGTTTGTTAGCCACGTTCCCAAAACCAGAAGGTGATCTTCAACTTTAGAAGTAGTCGAATCAGATAGACAAATAAAAAAACGAAAGCATTTCATTTATCATTGTTAAAATTTTTAAATTTTATTAATAGATTATTTGAAATTATACAATAAAACAGTCGATTTTAAGTCAGGATGAAAAAAGAGCTAGTGGGAGATTAAAACAATTTGCATATAAAAATTTGTTTAATGTGATGAAATAAACCAATATAAGAAATTTGTTGGGGCCTTTTTTTATAATGCTGACGATTTTAAGTAAGGTTATAATAATGAGATAAATGATGATCATTAGTATTTGACACGTTGAATTCTTATTTTATGGACAATTTCTTTTCATTTCGGGCAACATATGACATAATATAAAATGGATATACCAATACGATAATTGTTCCGCACCAAAGCCTTTTGATGCTTTTAGCCTAGATTCTCTTTTCCTTTTTTTTTTCGGGCCACGATTCTCTCTTACCCCAGGGAATGGCCGTATACTATAAGTATGAAGGGCTTGGCCTTGACCTTGGGCACAACTCCACAAATTAAGCATCAAATCTCACGTTATAGTGCAGAGCAACTGACCAATCCATCATTGGCATATCAGATTTTTACTACTTCGTTTAGCAAGGATGGAGAGGAGTCGCTTGCAACAGCAAGTTGCCTGCATCAGAAGATCCCTCTTTGATCAGGTCCTCTCCCCCTTTCTTTGTTCATACATTACCAAAACCTCGTTGCATTTCCTCTGCTTTGGCCTTTAGTAAGTCAGCTTTTTAAAAAAATAAAGCACATTTTTTTTCTTTATTTTTATTTTCGGTTTAGCTTTGCAATACGACCACTTCAAGCATTTTCAAGAATATACTACTCAATATTAAACCAAAAAATAAAAAAATAAAATTAATGTATGTATTTTATTGAAGCAATGCTACTCATCAATAGCTTCAAGTAAATTATAATGAATTTATTGCCAAATCAAGTAAGTGTGCAAATTGAAGCATGTTATAGGGGTATCTTGACGAGCAATTCATCCAGCTGGAGGAATTACAAGATGATGCCAACCCTAACTTTGTACAAGAAATTGTTACTCTATTTTACACTGACTCAGCAAGATTGATTAACAACATCGAACAGGCACTGTAAGGGGAAAGTTATTCTCATATAAACCATCAATAAGATTAAGATTGCTATGACATATTTATAACTTGCTGCTGCAACTCAAAGTTTCCTTACTCTGGAAAGTGTATTAATCCATGCATGCAGGCAAAGTAAGCCTATTGACTTCTGTAAACTGGATGATTACATGCACCAATTCAAGGGTAGCAGCTCTAGGTAAACTCTTGAATACCCAAATTAAAAAAGAAATGAATTGATGTTACTAGTATATTATTAGCAATATAATTGTTTTGCTAATCAAGTTACCTTGTTCTGTTGTTTATGATTGACTTGAAGCATTGGGGCTAAAAAGGTGACGATGGAATGCACAGTGTTCAGAGAATACTGCAATGCAGAAAATGCTGAAGGGTATTTTCTTGTCTATTTCTTTTGATTTCTTCACCTAATACCAGACATGTAGATTAGTACAAAGCTTAACTCATGATCTTCTACGGATAGCTGGAATTAAATTGGCAAACCCTTTCTGAAGTAAATTCAATATCTTGATTTTATAGATGCATTAGGACTTTTCAACAAGTCAAGCAACAGTATGCAACCTTGAGGAGGAAGCTCGAAGCTTATTTTCAGGTCTCATGTTTTGATCTATTCCATTATTTTGTACCAACACCGGCATGTTTATAACTACTAAACAAGCGAGTGCATACTAACTTCTTTATTAATTGCTTGTCTGGTTTCTATTCAGATGGCTGGACAGGCTGCGGCTTCCTAGACAGCATGAGGTTCCCTGTTAGGTACTGAAATGGCAATATACTGATATAGCCTTCACTACAATTAGCTCATCACTATGAAAACAAGGATATATTATGTAAATGATGTATGAATAACTATGTCTTGAATATCTAAATATTACTATCAATAATATGCCACTTTATATTTCCTACTGCTTTTGTTCAAGTTGTTTCCCTGCGCCCGCCCAAACACTTTCCTCTGTTTGGTGGGTTGGCAGGAAAATACACAGTGAGTGCATCACAAACTTTATGGAAAGTTGACAGGCACATTAGTTGCCTCATCTCAAGTTCCAAATTTAAGGTCTCCCGGGCGAAATATCATGGTCTTCCCCGCACTATGCAGTTGAAAAGAAATGAAGGGTTCAGGTTGAAGTGGTGGTTTGTCAAATTCAACTATTTAAGCTCGCTCTACACTTCCAAGATTTGGATATGGAAGTCTTGGGCTTCGGCTTCTTGGAAAGACAGCACCCAGATGTCCCATTTGAATCCACTCACTTGATTCTAGTATTGTGGTATCAATTTCTAGGCCCAAGTTTGCATAATGTCTGTAGAGTGGACGGAAAATGACTAAAGAGAATAGAATTAAAAAAAAAAAAAACTTGCACAGTGTCTGTCTTGTATGTTATTCGCTGAATCATCAGGGCGTTTAGAAGACTTAACAAATAACAATTCGTGTTTTGTTTTAAGTAAAACATGAAAGTTTTTATCACATTTTAATTCGTGTCATTATCGTGTGATGCGTAGAATTTTCTGATATCTATGATTTCAAGTATTCATGTAAATATATAAACAGCAAAGAATTTTCTTCCTGAAAGTCTTGGTACAAGATGATTAATAGCAGATCCAATCGATATTACAGGCGCAAATACGAAGTGATAGCTCAAAGATTTTAACTTTAAGCATATTTGATATAGTAGTTATGAATTAAGGGCAGAGTTGGGGAGAAAATGGGAGATTATTGGTTGGCTGGTTAGCCAGCAGCAGGCAAGCTTGTAATGATAACAACGATCAATAAGTATAGAGAAAAAAAGGAGAATAAAGCGAAAAGGTCCAAAAAGGCTACTCTTAAAGTGAAGTTGGGAATGATCAGGGCAGGCAGCAGTGATCGATCATATCTTAATAAGTGGATGTTGGGGCTCCACCACCATTTACAGATGGTGAGAGCAAAAGGGTTAGTTGTTCTGCTAATAATGATGGCCTAGACTTTAGTTTTTCTTCTGTTTTTCCAATATTCATTGAACATTTCCATTGCCTACTTTGAAAAGAAGAAAAATGCATATAAAGCTTGAAAATAACTTCATTGTCTGAAAATGCTAAACCCATCACAGCAAAGGTAGGCTTCTCCACCCATATCCATGAAACGCGGGATCGCAGAAAGCATGCCTGAAAGAGTTTCGAGAGTCAACAATTTCATAATGACTCTGCTACGAAGCCATTGTAAAATACAAATATTACTTTGGGTTCTCTTTAAATCAGGACTTAAACAGGATTGTAGTTTCTTTGTTCAACCAATGTTTGAAATATTTCCTTGTTTTGGACATATGGTAGGAGTTGACTGGGTTTACTTACTAGTGGACAAGTTATAGTGAAAGGTCGACAAGGGATATGATATAGCACATGATTTATTCTTTCTTCTTTTAGATGAATTCTGTTCCTATGCCGTGGAAAGCATTTGGTTTTACACTTTGCTCTTGCTCAGTTGATAATTGCTGTTGCCAATAATTATGGACCAGCTAGCTATACAGACACATGTCTGCAATTCATATAAATCATATGGTATTAGGAGAATAGGTATTGATGGAGTATATAAGTCGGAGACAGGGTTTTCCCTGATCTTAACAAGGTTTATTGCCTTTTTTATATTCAGAAAAGAGAAGTGTGTGTGTGTGTGTGTGTAAATTCTTGTATACATAATTATGTGTCAGCAATCAGCTTGATACAGCAGAGGTAAAATATGTAAAGAGTGTATTTTTTTTATGTATTATTTAATCAAATTCAAATGTATATACGTATGCTGTATGCTGTATGCTGTATGCATCATGTTTGCATTATGAATGGAAAAGCACAACAGTGCTGTCTTTATCATGTGCCATGTCCATGTGCCTAAGCCTAGGATAAGCATCATTACAGTCTAGGCTAGTAGCATTGCTTCTTGACAAAAGAAGAACAATGTTGTCTTGTCTAGATTATGCATCAAGTAAAATATGACCACCAATTCCGGTATGTGCAAGCTGTTGCGTGGCTCGTATTCTATTTTCCATTTCTAGTGTTGTGGAGGAAAAGAAATCTCTCTGCAGTTTCCTTCTGTCTGTCAATTTCCAGTCTCAAGAGCAAACCACAAGAGAAAACTTGAAAGAAAGTCAAAGAGCCACCTAGCTATATTTTCCCCGCAAGCTTGCCATATGTTACCAAGTTTTCTTCACAGAGTGCTGTGGTTTGTTTCTGGTTGCTAGATGTGTTTGGTTGTCCTTTTCCTTGGAAAGCAGCAAAATTCATATATAGGCTGGAAGTAGTTAGATTTTTTTGGCTGTTGTTGATAGGTAGATATAATTAGGCATAGCTAAAAATATCATATGAGCTTCAGTTCTTACTGATCCACTTCCTGTTTTTAATTATCTTTCCTGCAGTTCTCTTATCCACATGAATCCTGTTAGTTTCTTGATTGAAGTTCTGTTAATTTTCTCTGCCATTTGCCTCTACTGAACTAAACTTTCTTTCCAGGAACCAAAATATAGTTTCCTTGTGCAAGTAGCTAGGATTTCTTTCATTTTCCCTTCTTACAGTGGCTGAATAAGATGGAGGAATATCCTCGGTCGCTGAATATAAATCCCATGAACAAAGAATGGCTTGTAAATCATACAGTATCAGAGGACAGGAAGTTGGAATTGAGGCTAGGTCCTCCAGGAGAGTTCATAGCCTACAACAACAATACAACTCATGGAACAAAGAGAGCTTTTCAACACACAGCTGAAACAAGAATAGGAGAGAAAGGTTGGTCGAGAGATACTAGCGAAAACCAATGCCGAAATACTTCGGGTATTGGGAAAACAGGTGATACAGTTAACTTTACTCCATCTCCATGGTCCCCTGGCTCTACTTTTCAGAGAGATACCAAGAAGGAGCCACAACATTCAAAGGCTTCTTTTTTTCAGAACTTACCAATCTCCAAGAAGCCTGCTGGCATGACCGAGGACCTTTCACAGTCCTGTAGCTCTAGGATGGCAGAGGTTCAATTTCCTGATCGGAAGGCATGTTCTAGTCTTGATACAGCTGATGCAGATGCCACCACAAAAAATACCTCAAACAAAAGGTTGTTATGCTTTAACTTTTGAATCTTTGATACTTTGCTTGTATTAGAAAAATAAGGTCATTTTACATGTTTGTTCATAACAGAAAACTAGAGAAAAATATCATTCTGATCTTTAATTAAGGATAAAAGATATGTCTTTTCTTAGTGCAAATGAGAGTTTATTTAAATGCTAATAACTTCAGCAAAAATGGCACTAGCCCTTTGTACAAGGGGATGAGAATGGTTTGGTTCAAGCATGTCTGGGGTGGGAAAATTGATTCTGTCTTTGGTTTGTTTTGAGTAGTAATAGATGGCAGTGAATCTTTTCTTTTCTTTTTGTTATAAAGTTTATTGCTTAGCCCCTGGCTGCTGCCACTGAAGCCAGATCATTTTTCTTATCTGCTCTTCTCACTGCCTCAAAATGAGCAGAATTGCATATTCCCCGATTGTGGGGTGGCCTCCAATTCGGTCATTCAGGAAAAATATTTCAAGCAGCAGCTTGTCCAAGGCAGCTTCTGAATCACCAAATGAAAAGGACACCGGAGGAAAACCAGAAAGCTCAAAAACTCAGTCATTCATAAAGATCAACATGGAAGGAATCCCTATCGGAAGGAAAGTGAATCTCAGAGCCTATAACAGCTATGAGGAACTCTCACTTGCAATAGATGAGCTATTCCGTGGTCTGCTTGCAGGTTGTCTACCCACCTGATAACACTAAATATTCCACCACACTTACTGCTTTTTCTTAACATCTTACTTTATGTTAGCTTAAGTTGACCGGTTTGTTACAACTATATATCTAGCTCAAAGCGATTCTTCTGCCACTAAAAATGAAAACAAGATTGAGGAATTGGCAAAAGAAGATGCAGATTCGTTGGCTGGAAGTGGAGAATATACTCTAATTTATGAAGATGATGAAGGAGACAGGGTGCTTGTTGGGGATGTCCCATGGCAGTAAGCATTTTTCTCTTTTTTAGTCCTTAGATTATAACATCAGCTTACAGAAATGAAACTTTCAACTAGCATTGAAATGCAAAATTCAGTACAAAAACATCTGTTTCTTCAGGATGAAAACTTGCTGGCATATAATCTGAACCAGATTCTTTAATTTGTAAGTGTAATGATTATGTAAGATTATGGTATTCTATCATGATTCTTGAAGCTAGCTGCCTTTACATAAACTTACCATATATACTCCTTGAATCAAACTATAAATTCTTGATTTCCTTTTATGACAATTGATCTTAGTTTTCTGTCCCAGTAGTTTTGATCCTGGAGTTCATCTATTCTGCAGCATGTTTGTTTCTACTGCAAGGAGGCTGCATGTATTGAAGAGTTGTGAACTTTCAACTCTACAAAGTAAGTTGTACCTTTCAACTGAAAACTGTCTATTTCTGTTAGCTGACTTTCTATGAACTTTGGTGAATGTGGCTGATTTCAGTTGGTAGCAATAGGAAAGAAAAGACACCACTTGATCCTGCAGATCATATTTGAAGATGACTTTGTAGCGGGAATTCTCTTATCTTCAAGTGGAGAAGTTCTGGGGCATGAAGTTAAAGTTTGGAGTTCAAAACTTCCAATCTATCATTTGCAATCCTTTCATTAAAGTTGACATGTCATTTGGATGGTTCATCTGAGTTCTGAGCTACGATGTTCATAGAATAAGTTTGTTTGTGAATATTTGACTGATCGCCTGAGATGTACCTGTATCATTTCAATTTTCTGTACTTTTCTTTTTGCACTTTTAGAGGTAAACTAGGTGTTTGAACATGGAAACTTGGTGGGACTTGATGATCTCTTGAAATGCTTGTAATTGACTTAGATTTTGGTCTAATGATGTTCAGAAAGTTGTTTTCTTTTTCTGAAATGACAAGACTATCAACATTTTTTTTTTGATAATTAGAAGCGATGATGAGGGCGAGATTATTTGGATTTGAATTTGAGTTTTATAATATGTCATAATTTTTTCTTAATCACTCGATTAAAAGGTTATTGGCAACTAGTAGTGTTTTCTCATGATGGAAGAATTGATTTCAAAGTTGCCAAAGTCCTCCACAAAAGAACAATGGAAAAAAAATGCCAAAGAAAAAGGGAAAGGGGAAGAGTCTAAATTCTTTTGATTCCTTACGAACATTGTTGCTTTGAATGTTGATGATAAACCACTTCCGAAATTTCAAATGTAAATTAAGGATTTGGATGGAATTTGCTGGTGTCTTGCTTCTCTAGAAAAAGGGATTGGCATCATTCTCTCAAATTAAAGGGTTCGTAGAATTGACATGCACTAATATATATGAATTTATTTTCACTATCTTTTTTATGTAATAATTACAACTGTGTTAAACTATTGAGTGGATGAATAAGTAGTCAAATTTGATTAATAATCATTAATTTAATAAAAAAATAACAAATAACAAATTTATTATCAAGTGTTTCTTAAAACATATAAAGGAAGTCAAATTTAAGGATAAGAAAAGAGAATATAAATGTTGAGATTCGAATCTAACTTTTTTTAAAATCACTTCTTATAGATATTTCATGAATTATCAATCTTTACATTATGTTTGGATAAACATTAGTAAAGGAAATGAACGGAAATGAAAGAAATGTAAACTAAATGAAAAGAGAGGAAATGGTACATATACCTCTTATTTGAATAGCTAAAACTAATAAAAAAAAGGAAAGGAAGGAAATAATTCATTATAATGCTTTTTTTTTTCAATTATAACATTTTTTTAATTTTATAATATGATAAGGTTAAATTTGATATTTTACATGTTAAAATTTTTTTTCAAGTTTCTTTTCCGTCATGTTTATTCCAAATTGGAGTTTTAAAAAAACTGAGTAAGTCAAAAGAAAATAAGCGATGCTCACTCCCTCTCTCTTTTTTTTTCCTAGCTAAAAGTTTTTTCCAAACGACCTTCTTTTGTTTTATCTAACTTTCATTTCCTTTCTCTTCCTCACCTCCAATCCAAACATAGGATTAAGTGTAAATAATTTTTGGTTCCTTTATATGAATCCTTTTACTTAAAAATTAATTTATAATGATATAAATATACATAAAATTAAATATATATTTCTTACATAGAAATGTTGGAAAATCATATAAGGCCATAAGGGTGGGAAAATATTTAGCATACTTTTGTTTCTAAAAAAAAAAAAGAGGAGTAATATGAGAAACCTTAAAAAAAGCCCCAAACTAAAAGGTTTGTATTCATGCAGCCCACTTATATAAAAGAAACAGAGGGAACAGAACCCAATTCCAAAAGGAAAATTCCTTTGCGCAACCAAAGGCTAAGGCCTTCTAGGGTTTACTGATGTTTTCATTCCCTCTCTGCTTGTCTCATAAATAATCAAAATTTATGTTTCAAATCCCCCTTTTCTCCTCAAGACCTCAACTTTTGTTGCAGATCGCCAGCGAGGTAATAAAAAATCGTTAACTTCTTTCATGCAAAACTAGAAAGTTATTGCTTTTTTTCCTTTTTTTTTCTCCAATTATTTTCTGGATTACGTAGAGACTGTGTTTATTGTCTGAAAGTGATATGTTTTTCTAGGGTTAGTTGTGTTCTAATTTGTTTCATGGGTTTTGGCTTGGATCGCACTTATGATCGTTTTATCTGAAAAAAATTTCCTCTTTTTTTTGTATTTAACTTGAAATTAGCTGGTTACGTTTAGAAAAGGAAACGGAGTGTCCAAAGCAGATATATGTAAATCTGTTTCCTGGAAGATTTTGCATTTATTAAATTTTTATGTCTTTCTATGTTGATGTTGTTTGGTTTTGTAGGTCACTGAAGTTGGTAAATAACGTTAGTTTATTGCAATCAAACTAGATTTGATGTTTGCTGAAATATTTGTTCTAAGCAGACCTAAGTTTGTAATTTCTTTTGGAATCGTTCTTGTTGTTTGTGGACTTTTGACGGGTGAATTTTGTAGGGAATTTTGGAACTTGGGGGGTGTTTTTAATAGAAAAGGAACTATCTTTGTGAACCATGGGGACCCCAGAAACCTCTCGAGAGCCATGCCCTGATCGAATTCTTGATGATATTGGTGGTGCTTTTGGTATGGGTGCGGTTGGAGGTGCAGCCTTCCATTTCTTGAAAGGAACGTATAACTCCCCTAGTGGTGCTCGACTGATTGGTGGAACTCAAGCAGTGCGCATGAATGCCTCTCGTGTTGGTGGTAGTTTTGCTGTTTGGGGTGGCCTTTTTTCTACCTTTGATTGCACCATGGTGTATGTCCGACAGAAAGAAGATCCTTGGAACTCCATTATAGCTGGTGCTGCCACTGGAGGGTTTCTTTCAATGCGTCAAGGACTTGGTGCTGCTTCCAGATCAGCAGTATTTGGTGGGGTTTTGCTTGCTTTGATTGAAGGAGCTGGGATCATGTTGAATAAATTTCTCAGTCAACCACAGATGCCCATTATGATCGAAGAGCCAGCACCGAATGCAGCTGGTATGCCTGGATTTCAAATGGGGCAATTGCCAAACCAGGCCTCTGTATCAGTTGACAGCTTGAGACAGGGCTCACCTTCATCATCGCCATCATCATCATCTTCTTCCTCATCAGAGTCTTCATCTTCATGGTTTGCAGGACTTTTTGGTGGTGGAAAGAAGCAGGAATCAGCAACAGGTAGTGGAAGTAAGACGGAGGTCTTGGAGAGCTTTGATGCTCCTCCGGTGCCATCATTTGAATACAAATAAAGTGGTGGCTAGCCATTTTGTCGCAGTTAGCAAAAGAGCCTAACTTACTGTATCTGTAGTTCAGCCCTATTTTCAGCACTTTTAAGTGTTTGAACTTATTCAGCTTGCATTTTATCATTACATTGAATCAATAGTTGTTATATCTCTTATATTCATCTTTCCCCATCTACGCCAACAAGTCTATACAGCTGTCTCTCTTCAGTCAAATAAAACCCTTTGTTTTTAAATCTCTAACTTGGCAAAACTCAAAATTCGTGGTAGAATTTTACTTCTCAATGCAAAGTACTTGTTTAAACACTAGGCAATATCTCTGCATTTCATACAGTAATAAGATATACTTGGAGTGTATGTGATATTGGCATTCTTAGCAACTTTTGTTTCCATTTTAACATTAGCAAGCTTCTCATTGAGCATGTTTTAATTCAGTCTTAGCCTGACATGTGGTGTTTTTGAGAATAGGGTATGTATGATCAGTTCACTATTGTGAACGTTTATGCAGAATTTGGGATGTGAATACATATTTGTGAGAAGCCAAAAATGCTCCACGGTAAAAGCATTTGGTTAGTGGTCTCGAACACGTTTGTCTAATTCCCAAGCCCAAGGTTTTGTGGGTATTGGATCTCCCTTTGCCCAATTGCACCTAGGAAAAGGCTATGCTATGAGGTATGGCCTGTTTTGCTGTGCTTGGCATCTCTATACAGAATTAAATATGAGATTAATTTTCGGTGATATGGTAAAGATTCTAAAACGATATTTTTCGCTATAAATTATCTTTATTCAGAAAATCTCTTTTTGAACATGGACAAAATGAATATGTTAATAAATAATGATACTTACTTGCAAAGACTGAAAGTAGAATGACAACCTGGAGATTTTACATAAGTTCATAAAAATTGACTTTATTGTAAGGTTATTAAATTATAATCCTTAGATTAGTCATATGTAATCTAAATCATTGATTAAATTTAAAAAGTTAAAAAACCTTTAAACCTGATAACCTGCTAAACAATTATTAAAATTATCATTATATATTATATATTATTAAAATTATAATAGTATATTACTAATATAACCTTTTTTATAATTCTTGCAGCATTCATCTTCTTATACAAACTTTTTTATTGTTTGTAAACCCTAAATCCTAAATCCCTTTTGTCATAACGTCTAGGTCCGTGAACTTAACCGCTAGACTTTAAAATTCTAGGAGTCGCCACCAACCATTTTATCCTAGGTGTGATTGGTCACCTATTCTTGTCTAAAGATAAGGCTTGGTCTACGTTCAAAAATTCTAAGGTTCGGGAGTACGGTTACGTGTGGGGAAGGATTAGCACCCCCACAACGCCCATCTTAAGATGGTACCAAGTAGTCTAAAGTTATCTTAATTTTGCCTATATGTTTGCTTTAATTTCGATATGATTAAATATTGAAAAATCTTCTAAGTCTCCTCCATCAAGCTGGTTGGACAACTTAAAAGTTCTTCTCACCTCAAGAGTATTCAAGTAGGACCAATCGCCTTTCTTGAAGAGGCTCCGTCGTCGGATGATTTAAATACATTATGAAATACCTATTTTTGACTCCTACCCCTATTTATATCAATTGTTTTTCGATTTATATTTTTTAATCCTATAATTATTTTTATTTTTTATATCTTGAATAAATATGAATTATTTAATATTGAAAATTTCCTCTAGACCTTCCATCAAGCTGGTCAGACCTTGGAAGAAATCTCCTCACCTAGGAATTTTAAAGAAAACTACTCAAGCGCAATTCCCTTTTAAATTCCATCATCAGAATAATCTACATTTATCCAAGTTGTTTATTATTGTTTAATTTTATTTTAATTTTTTTAATCATATATTTATCTTATTTTTATTCTATTCTTTTAATTATTTTAATTTGAATTTATTAATTTCAATTTTATTTTATTTTTATGATGAATTATTAAATATTGGAAATATCCTCTCAAATCTTCCATCAAGCTGGTGAGACTTAAGAGGACTCCTCTCACCTCAAGATATCTAAAAGTACTACTCAAGCGCAGTCCTTTTAGAATTCCATCGTCAGAATAACTCATCTTAAATTATTTATAACTTTATTTATATTATCTAATTAAATCTTAATCATATTTCTCATGCAAATTATCTTAGGGAACCATGCAAATTATATTAACTCATGCAAGCTAAACTATACCAACATACAAAACATCCAAATTTATTATTTTATAAGCAAATTATAAATCCAAAATTAATTATCATACAAGTTCATTATCATGCAAATTCGAATTAATGCTCATGCAAATTAATATCAAATTATTTATATTTTTAAACTTATTAAATTATCATGTAAACATTTATTAAATTAATATACTAATTACCTATATTATTAAATCAAACGTTAATGAATTCATTGCTAATATTTTCCACATTAAATTAACAACTATTAATTTTAAACAAACCTGACACTTGTTCCTCTTTTGGCTTTTCTTTTATTTTCCTTGCATTCCCTGTTTTCTTTCTTTTCAATTTCCTTCTCCACGTGCTTTTTATTGACAAAACTACTACAGCAACACGGAAACGGCAATGCAGCAGTTGTGAAGCTCGGGTTACCAACAAGAAGCCTAACAATGGAGGTTACGATGAATACTGGTGCGTGACTTTCAGACAGCATGCAGTAGGGGTAACTCGAACAGCGGGACGGTGATGAAGAGAGAAGCTGCGGTTCAGTTAATGGCAAGCTGGGCAGTAACGAGCTTAAGGAGTATGGAGCATCTCGGAGTGATGAAGAAGCAATAGCAGCGGTGATGGATGCAAGACAGGCGGTGATGGTGCAAGACAGGCAGCGATGGTGATCAGTTCAGAACGAGTGGCAACTCAGCAGTGATAATGCAGCAGCAAGCACGAAATCTCGCCAGTAAGAAGGATAGAACGAAGAGGCTTGATGTTGATGGTGTTGCAAGCTCGATGAGCAGGATAGAGGCGGCGAGATGGTGAATGACGGTTGATGATAAGGTTCAAAGAATGGGTTTTATATTGAAGACACAAGATTGAGTTTTCTTTTTCTCCTCTTCCAAATCATAAGCATTAATCCCTTTTTATAGTCACAAATTTGTTAGAGTCCTAATACAACTATACTTATTCTAATAATTATCTCTAATATTTAATATTTTATCTATTTAATTCTTACGTTAATCCTAATCTAACTCTATCAAATTTAGTATTATCCTAAAAAAATCTAACTATCCTATCCTAAATTAATTTTATTCTTATTTTTTATTTCTTTTATTTTTTATTTTGTTTATTAATTCTTCCTAAATCCTAATTTTAGTGTTAATTCTAATCTATAAAAATCCTAATTTAATTCTAGCCTAGTTCTAAATTGTTAAATTAAATTAAAATACAATGTCACCCAACCTAATTAATTATTTTTACAAATTTAGAATCCGGACAAAATAGGGTGTCTACAGTTGCCCCTCTTTGTGCATTTGCTGTGAAACAGTAATTGCACAAAGACATAGACACCTATTTTGTCTGACTTCATTTTTTCTCTTTTTTTTTTCTTTTTCAAAAAGCTCCCTCTAAACAGAAAGGCAGTCAAACTTTAAAATCTTGTCTAAAAGCTCCTCCTAAACAGGCAGGCGGTCAAACTTTAAAATCTTGTCTAAATGCTCCTCCTAAACAGGCAGGCAGTCAAACTTTAAAATCTTGTCCAAAAGCTCCTCCTAAACAGGCAGGCAGTCAAACTTTAAAATCTTGTCCAAAAGCTCCTCCTAAACAGGCAGGCAGTCAAACTTTAAAATCTTGTCTAAATGCTCCTCCTAAACAGGCAGGCAGTCAAACTTTAAAATCTTGTCCAAAAGCTCCTCCTAAACAGGCAGGCAGTCAAACTTTAAAATCTTGTCTAAAAATTTGGAGGAATCATGCCTGAAGGTCTTATAGATTGTACTCAAGGAACCTTGTCTATAATTTTTTTTTCTTTTTTCTCATGCAATGCATCATGTGTGCAATTGTGCATGCATTCTATCCTATCTATGCAGTCTATTCTATCATGCAATGCCATTCATGCAATATCACTCACACAATCTATTATGTTCATGCAATGTTTTCTTTGAAAACATTTCAACCTTAACTGTGGCAATAACAAGGTTTTTCTTTCTCAGTCCATCTCATGCATTCTTCTCTTTTCATTTGTCATCTTGTCCTTATATTTCCTATTTCTCTTCTCATTTTCCTTCTTCCATTTTTCTTTCCCAATGAAGCTCTTATCTTCATGCCCTCTCTATCTTATCTTATCCCCTGTCTTTTCTTCTTTGCTATCCTTCCTATCTGGTCATTCATTTGCTCATTAAAATCTTCATTCACTCTTCTTTATTCATTGGTTTTTCTTAATTTCCAATTTTCACTCATCCACAAGTTTCCTTTTCTTTCATTTTCCTAAATAATATAGGAGTCTTTCACATATTTTGCCAAGCAAATATTCATTACCATTCCAATTTCAAGATCAATGCAACACAATTTCTCAATCCCTCAAGGTAAGGATATAGCAAAGAAATGCTAGGTGAAAAGATAAGAGTGGTATTATTCAAAACTTGGACATATTTAACAAGAAATTGCCAAGCTTAAAAGGAAAGTAGGCTTGCAAGAATTTTCAGGATTGAGTTTCAGGTAATAGTATCCAAATAACAACAATTTAAGCAATTCTGATCAATGAATACAAAATTCCCTTCAAGGTTCCATTTTATCTTATCATGTTGAGTTCATCAAAATATCCTCTTGCCCCAGTATCGTTGACATCTAGTTTTTTTGGTATCTAAGCTACCTTTTCAGGTTTTCAACGTAGATGCACTCCATTGATCCAAACCGCCCTTTTTGGGTTTTCGATTTGAATCCTCCTTTCATTTTTTTCTCTTCTTTTTTTCTCTTCTTTTTTTTTTCGTGAAATTTCTTTGTCTGTTCTTAATTCCAACTCATGCCCCAACAGCAAATATTTCTTCACCCAATTTAATGCTCTGATGGATTCAAGACAAATTTCGGAATCCCATTACTTCCATCTAGACTATATCTTTCTGTTTATCTTGATCTGCTTCTTCTAATTCCATCGAAAGGATCATCATCTCATTGGGTAAGTGTGCCGTTATTCAACACATGATTCTTCAATGCGAGTACTCATACTTGATCAAAATGGACTTTTAAAGCACGTAACGTAGGCTTAGGTGAGGGTTCATGAAAGAAAGGATAATATAGGCCCAAAATAAGTGTTTCGGGGGTTCATCAAACCAAGAATCATTTTTCATGAATCATTTAGGCATTTTGACTTTTGCCTCATTCTATTTGCTTTCTCTCTCATTTTTATTCAAATGTGACTAGGGTTTTCACTTTCTTGATTCAAACCCTCTTTCCTTCTTCATTCTCTTTCCTTTTTTGTTTTTTTTTTCATAAAATGGTTTTTTTTTTGCCGCATTGATCTTTCATCTTCTATTCTTTTTGCCCCCAGTGTGGAGGGTGATTCTTGGTGGGTTATATCAAAAAGAATATAATAGGCTCAAAAGGGGTAATCAATGGATAATTTTACTCACGCTTGAAAGGTAGTGAAAGAAGGCCATTTCTCATTTCAATACAAGTACTCTCATTAAAGGTCATCTATTGAACAAAGACCAACTCATTAGAATTTCATGTAGAGATTCACCTTTACTCGTTACATTCTATAGGTGAAGGTTTTAGACAAAATGTCTTCTATTCTCTTTTTGCTTGAACAATCTTGGCAAACTGGAAACCCATTCAACCAACCAAAGCAACTCTTTCAGAATTGAATTTTATACTCATTGTCATCATCATTATCATTTTCATTATTTGGATACTTTTAAGCTTGGTAACAAAGTAGAGAATATGGGTAGTCGTGTTTTGCATTAAAGAACAAGATTGGAATGAGGAATTAAGAAATATGCATCACACTAATCCTTTATTGAAAATGAAAATAAATGAAAGTTGGCCAAATACAAAAAATCTTAGTGCTTTTAGGCACAAGCACTCCTACATTACTTAAAAACTGAAACATTCTAAGAAAACCTAAGACAAATGAAAATGAAAAGAAAAATCCATTACTCTTGGGTGGCATAAACAACTGGCATCTCATAAACAGTCCAATTTCCTAGCTTTGCATCTGAAGGGTACACGAATTGATCAATATCAAACCCTCAATTCCCTTCTTCGTCAATCACATTCACCATAGCCCCAGTATGATTGGGCAATGGGTTTACATTGACATCGGGCTCACCTTTCTTCCCAAAGCTTAAGAGTCCAGCTTTGACAAGCGATTGGACTTTCACCTTCAAACCCATGCAATTCTCAATAGAATGACCAAAATTATTGTTATGGTAGGCACATTTTGCATTGGGGTCATACCACTTTGGGTAAGGAGGTTTCAAGGGCTCTATATAAATAGGGGCAATGAGATGACCTTCTACCAACTTTGGGAATAGCTCAGCATATGTCATGGGTATAAGGTCTATGGTAATGTTTCGGCTAAGTCGGGTGTTCCTTTGGTCATTAGGTGGGAAAGTGGGGTTTGTTGAGGTTGTAGGATTTTGTCGAGGGAAAACAGGTTGATATGTGTTTTGGGGATGAGTTTGTGGGTAAGACGGGGAATAGGCGTAATTCACTGAAGGTGGGTAAGGGGTATAATGGTGGCGTGAATTACTTGAGACAGCTTGTGCATCTCCTTCCTTTTTCGAGAATCCACCTTTCCTACTGTCATTCACAGGTGCTTCGATCTTACCGCTCTTGATGGCATTCTCAATGGCTTCACCAGTTAACACCATGTCCGCAAAGTTCTTAGTTACACTACTAAGCATACGCTCATAGTAAGGTGCCTTGAGAGTATTCAAAAAGAACATGGTGACTTCCTTTTCAGTTAAAGGAGGTTGAACTTGCGACGCCACATCTCTCCACCGTTGGGCATATTCTTTGAAGCTCTCGTCCTTCTTCTTTTCCATACCTTGGAGAGATAAGCGGTCAGGAGCTACATCGGACACATGTTTGTATTGAGCTATGAAAGCTCTCGCCAACTCAGACCAAGAAGAAACTTTGCTCCTTTCCAATTGGTTGTACCACTTAGCGGCTGACCCAGTCAAACTGTCTTGAAAAACATGAATTAATAGTTTGTCATCCCATGCATACGCTGCCATCTTTCTACAATACATGGTGAGATGATCTTTTGGGCACGATGTTCCATTGAATTTTTCAAATTCGGGCACCTTGAATTTTGATGGAAGGACAACACCTGGTACTAAACATAACTTTTCAGCATCAATGGGTCCAAAATAGTCAACTCCTTCCATGGCACTTAGTCTTTCCTCTATCAAGCTCAGCTGAGCTTTAGTACCACTATATTCTTCTTTATGCTTCAACTTTTCTAACTTTATGGGATCATCTAAATTTGGCACCTCCACTGGGTTTTGAACTTGTATCTGTAGAGGTGTTGTAGCTTTGACAGTACTTCCTTCAAAGATGGGGTTGTCTCGCATGCTTTGTTGAGCCTCTTGGACAGACTCCTTTTGATTACCCATCTTCTCCTTTCCTTTAATCATGGCTTTTAGCAACTGGGTAATTTCATTCAATTGCCCCCTTATCTCTGTATTTTCCTTTTCCAGCTTCTCTATCCTACTATTTTGATCCTCTTCCATTATGCGTGCTTGATACCTTGTATGATATCTGTGGAGGGCAGATCGTCTAGAGGATGCAATTTTGATACCTTGTGCCACAATTTAGTTGAAATTATTTTCAATGTGATGGTATGTTTATGCACAAAAATGAATGTACATGAAATGCACTTAGGTTTAACAATCTCTCTTAACAATCAAAAGTGTGTTCATTCTCATGATAAGACAGGTGCAAACTTACATGAATGATATGTTATGTGATGCAAAATCAAACACAACTATGCATGACTCATTGATACAGACAAACTTTTTTTTTTTTTTTTTGTTTTTTTTTATTTTGAAAATGAAAGAAAGAAAAACTATATTTTTTTATTTTTTTCTTTGTAAAAACAATGTACAAAAGAGGAAGTAAAACTTATTCCTTCATGTGTCCTATCTTAGGCTTAAGTATACACTTCAATCTAATATGGTTCCACCTTGAGGCTAAGCCTTATGTTTCATTACATGCTGTGTTTGGATAATTCAATGTCTAAAGGTTCCCAAATTGTTCCTCACTGTCATCCACACAAGACTACTAAGGCACCCAATCCTCACCCATTACAGGTTACAAACGGAAAGGTTCAATTTGAGTGGGAGTATTTCACTGGCCTATGTGGAGGTTACCACCTCACGAAGGCAAAGGTACTATACTCCCTCCTAAAAAGGACAAGCCCGGGTCGAGGGCTAATGCATGCTCTTGCAAGTGAAGTGTGTGCATTTAATATTTTATGAAATTTCAAGCTTTTAGGCAAAATTTGATAAACTTAAACTATCTAATGGCCTGACTCTCTAAATATCCCCAGTGGAGTCGCCAAACTGTCATAACGTCTAGGTCCGTGAACTTAACCGCTAGACTTTAAAATTCTAGGAGTCGCCACCAACCATTTTATCCTAGGTGTGATTGGTCACCTATTCTTGTCTAAAGATAAGGCTTGGTCTACGTTCAAAAATTCTAAGGTTCGGGAGTACGGTTACGTGTGGGGAAGGATTAGCACCCCCACAACGCCCATCTTAAGATGGTACCAAATAGTCTAAAGTTATCTTAATTTTGCCTATATGTTTGCTTTAATTTCGATATGATTAAATATTGAAAAATCTTCTAAGTCTCCTCCATCAAGCTGGTTGGACAACTTAAAAGTTCTTCTCACCTCAAGAGTATTCAAGTAGGACCAATCGCCTTTCTTGAAGAGGCTCCGTCGTCGGATGATTTAAATACATTATGAAATACCTATTTTTGACTCCTACCCCCATTTATATCAATTGTTTTTCGATTTATATTTTTTAATCCTATAATTATTTTTATTTTTTATATCTTGAATAAATATGAATTATTTAATATTGAAAATTTCCTCTAGACCTTCCATCAAGCTGGTCAGGCCTTGGAAGAAATCTCCTCACCTAGGAATTTTAAAGAAAACTACTCAAGCGCAATTCCCTTTTAAATTCCATCATCAGAATAATCTACATTTATCCAAGTTGTTTATTATTGTTTAATTTTATTTTAATTTTTTTAATCATATATTTATCTTATTTTTATTCTATTCTTTTAATTATTTTAATTTGAATTTATTAATTTCAATTTTATTTTATTTTTATGATGAATTATTAAATATTGGAAATATCCTCTCAAATCTTCCATCAAGCTGGTGAGACTTAAGAGGACTCCCCTCACCTCAAGATATCTAAAAGTACTACTCAAGCGCAGTCCTTTTAGAATTCCATCGTCGGAATAACTCATCTTAAATTATTTATAACTTTATTTATATTATCTAATTAAATCTTAATCATATTTCTCATGCAAATTATCTTAGGGAACCATGCAAATTATATTAACTCATGCAAGCTAAACTATACCAACATACAAAACATCCAAATTTATTATTTTATAAGCAAATTATAAATCCAAAATTAATTATCATACAAGTTCATTATCATGCAAATTCGAATTAATGCTCATGCAAATTAATATCAAATTATTTATATTTTTAAACTTATTAAATTATCATGTAAACATTTATTAAATTAATATACTAATTACCTATATTATTAAATCAAACGTTAATGAATTCATTGCTAATATTTTCCACATTAAATTAACAACTATTAATTTTAAACAAACCTGACACTTGTTCCTCTTTTGGCTTTTCTTTTATTTTCCTTGCATTCCCTGTTTTCTTTCTTTTCAATTTCCTTCTCCACGTGCTTTTTATTGACAAAACTACTACAGCAACACGGAAACGGCAATGCAGCAGTTGTGAAGCTCGGGTTACCAACAAGAAGCCTAACAATGGAGGTTACGATGAATACTGGTGCGTGACTTTCAGACAGCATGCAGTAGGGGTAACTCGAACAGCGGGACGGTGATGAAGAGAGAAGCTGCGGTTCAGTTAATGGCAAGCTGGGCAGTAACGAGCTTAAGGAGTATGGAGCATCTCGGAGTGATGAAGAAGCAATAGCAGCGGTGATGGATGCAAGACAGGCGGTGATGGTGCAAGACAGGCAGCGATGGTGATCAGTTCAGAACGAGTGGCAACTCAGCAGTGATAATGCAGCAGCAAGCACGAAATCTCGCCAGTAAGAAGGATAGAACGAAGAGGCTTGATGTTGATGGTGTTGCAAGCTCGATGAGCAGGATAGAGGCGGCGAGATGGTGAATGACGGTTGATGATAAGGTTCAAAGAATGGGTTTTATATTGAAGACACAAGATTGAGTTTTCTTTTTCTCCTCTTCCAAATCATAAGCATTAATCCCTTTTTATAGTCACAAATTTGTTAGAGTCCTAATACAACTATACTTATTCTAATAATTATCTCTAATATTTAATATTTTATCTATTTAATTCTTACGTTAATCCTAATCTAACTCTATCAAATTTAGTATTATCCTAAAAAAATCTAACTATCCTATCCTAAATTAATTTTATTCTTATTTTTTATTTCTTTTATTTTTTATTTTGTTTATTAATTCTTCCTAAATCCTAATTTTAGTGTTAATTCTAATCTATAAAAATCCTAATTTAATTCTAGCCTAGTTCTAAATTGTTAAATTAAATTAAAATACAATGTCACCCAACCTAATTAATTATTTTTACAAATTTAGAATCCGGACAAAATAAGGTGTCTACACCTTTATTTCTTTTTTTTTTGTTACACCTCTAATCTAGTTTGCAGTTGTTTCAATTTAAATCCCAAATCCCTTCCATCTATACTTAAAGTTTATTATTAAAATATATATAATGCAATTAAAAAAAAGTAGGAGTGATTATTATTATTATTATTATTATTAAAATTATAATAGTATATTACTAATATAACCTTTTTTATAATTCTTGCAGCATTCATCTTCTTATAAAAATTTTTTTATTGTTTGTAAACCCTAAATCCTAAATCATAAATCCCTTTATTTCTTTTTTTTTTTTTACATCTCTAATCTATCTTGCAGTTATTTCAATTTAAATCCCAAATCCCTTTCGTCTGTACTTAAAGTTTATTATTAAAATATATATAATGCAATTAAAAAAAAGTAGGAGTGATTATTATTATTATTATTATTATATCAATTTTTCTTTGATTTGACAATTCACATGGGTTATGTAAATGATATCAAATTCATAAAGGAATTTGAAGTAGGAAATGTATATGGTACCACCTTTGTAGAAGTTGTCAGTTTTTTTAGCCATCCAATGTCAGCGAAAGTGCAAGATGAGTATTTTTCCAAGCAATCGATTTCCTTAAAAAGGCAGTCGATTGCTTTGGCTAAAAACTATTTTGTTTTATTTTTATTAATAGACAATCGAATGCTATTTTCGAGCATTCTATTGCCCATAAAAAATAAATCATAAAACTGACACGAATAAGCTTTAAAATATTAAAATAAACATACAATTTTAATAATTAATCATAAAATTGGTGACACTTATAGTAAAATTGACGAAAATAAGTGTAAAAACATCAGAATAAGCATAAACTATAATAATAAATTGTAAAATTTATGAGAGTAAACATAAAAATACTAGAATAATAATAAAAATATGGTAACTAATCGTAAAATTTATAACATTTATTGTAAAATTTATGAGATTCATCGTAAAATTTATGTTATTCATCGTAAAATTTATTAGATTAATCGTACAAGTTATCACATTCATCGTAAAATTTATGTTATTCATCGTAAAAGTTATCACATTCATCATAAAATTTGAGAGAGTAAGCATAAAAAGACTAGAAATAACATAAAATTATAATAATTAACCGTAAAATTTATGAGATTGCTTGCAAAATTGATGAGAGTATACATAAAAACACTACAAAAACATAAAAATATGATAACTAATCGTAAAATTTATGATATATAATGCAATTAAAAAAATAGAAGTGATTTTGTTGTTGTTGTTATTATTATTATTATTATAATATCAATTTTTCTTGGATTTGACAATTCACGTGGGTTATGTAAATGGTATCAAATTCATAAAGAAATTTGATGTGGGAAATGCATATGGTACCACCTTTGTAAAAGGTGACATTTTTTTTAGCCATCAAGTGTCATCAAAACTGCAAGATGAGTATTTTTATAGGGAGTCGACTTCCTTAATAAGGCAGTCTACTGCCTTGGCTCAAAACTATTCTGTTTTATTTTTATTGATGCTTCGACTGCCCATAAAAATAAATCATAAAATTGACAAGAATAAGCGTAAAAACATTAAAATAAACATACAATTATAATAGTTAATCATAAAATTAGTGATACTCATTGTAAAACTGACAAGAATAAGAATAAAAACACCAAAATAAGCATAAAACTATAATAATAAATCGTAAAAATTATGAGAATAAGCATAAAAACGCTAGAATAATAATAAAAATATGATAACTAACCGTAAAATTTGTAACATTCATTGTAAAATTTATGAGATTCATCGTAAAATTTATTAGATTCATCGTAAAATTTATTAAATACATCGTAATTTACAACATTCATCGTAAAATTTATGATATTAATCGTAAAATTTATTAGATTCATTGTAAAATTTATGACATTAATCGTAAATTTTATTATATTCATTGTAAAAGTTATTACATTCATTGTAAAATTGGTGAGAATAAGTATAAAAAAACTAGAAATAACATAAAATTATAATAATAAACCATAAAATTTATGAGATTGCCCGTAAAATTGATGAGAGTATGGATAAAAACACTATAAAAAACATAAAAAATATGAAAACTAATAGTAAAATTTATGAGTAAACGTAAAAACACTACAAAAAGCATAAAAGATTAATTGACCTTTTCATTTAAAAAGTTTATGACATTTATCGTAAAATTTATAAAATTAATCGTAAAATTTATAAAAGGTGTAAAAAAAAGGCTTATATAAAATTTTATGACATTCATCGTAAAATTTATTATATTTATCGTAAAATTTATAACATTTATTATAAAATATATGAAATTCATCCTAAATTTTACTAGATTAATAAAATTTATAATAATTAATCGTAAAATTGATGTAATTCAACATAAATTTTATGTAAATAATTATAAAAACACTATAAACAATTTAAATAAATGATAATTAACGGTAAAATTTATGACAATTAGTGTAAAATAGTTCCCAAATTAAATATGGCAGTCGACTACTAATACCAAGGCAATCGACTGCCTATATGACAGAAAAATCTGTCGAGTAAAATAATTGGGTCAATTGACTGCCATATACAGATATTCAACTATCCTAAATTTTTTTTGCAATTAGATAATATGGTTTAATATTTTGAAGGGATAAAATTGTAATTTAATGTTTTTATGAATGGTTAATGTTGTAATTAAAATATTTTGTTACATTTTAAAAGGATAGAAATGTAATTTAAATTATATTAAATTAAATTTAAGTTTACATGTTGACCTATTAATGAAATACTATCATATTTATTTAACTTTTAAATTTTATTCAATTTCTCGTGAGATATTCAATATCTCATTAGATCTCATGACCTTACAGTAAAGTCGATATTTTGAAAGATTCTAACACGATATTTTCTGTTATAAATTATCTTCATTCAGAAAATCTCTTTTTGAACTTGGACAAAATGAATATGTTAATAAAAAATGATTCTTACTTGCAAAGAGTGAAAGTAGAATGACTCTTCACCAAAAAAAAAAAGTAGAATGACAACCTGGCAAATAGTAGAGATTCCAAAATACCTTAATTTTAGCTAAAGCAATGTCTACATGTGCCTTTACTCTTTAGGCTCTCAACCATGACCCAAAGATGTGCAGTATGTAGCAAGAAGCAAGTGTAAAACGAAAGGAAAGCAAAAGAAAAACGTCTGAAAGATTTGCACATTCCACATGCAAAGCACGGAAATGAGGAAAACGAAAATGAGAGGGACGTTTACATAAACCGCGTTATAGGTCTTGTCGCCTTGGCTGTGCTGCATTGGAGAATAATGTCGACAGGCTTTGGATTTTACGAGCCCTTTTGGGTGGTTGACTTGGCCCCAGTTTCTTCATTCTGGTGCACCCTGCGGGAGCATATCAGGTTTAGTTTCATTCCCTAAAATCCCAATTTAAGCTTCTTCATTTGAATGGATACCAACACTTCTTAGCATGGAATTTGGTCAGGGAATAGCTCAACCAGTTTTTTAGCCTGGTTGAATCATGGGTTAGCTCGCGTTGTACCCGATGATTATCCAGTCAGCATTGCGAGAAAAGACCTTTCTTCATTAAGGATTAAATCTAAAATTTGATTTTTTTTTCTTTTATACCTTCTTATGAATCAAAAAATAATACTTACGAAGGCCTACTCGAAGAACATTATTGGTGGTGGTGGCAACAGTGCAAACAACTAACTCCAATGTGAAAATATGAAGCTATTCTTACCACCCAAAATCCAAATCCTTCAGATCAGATGTGGTCCTGAACCTAAAGCTTTGAAAACATCCTTAATTAACACTAACCCAATAATCAAATGGATTTGACTTGAGATTCCTGCACAAAGTCTTGGCATGTTCTACGGCATTTAAATTACGCTTATGCTCTCGCAACAAACGCACAACGTTTTCCATCCTCTCTTGATTGGTTCTTTATTTTCCCACTCGTGTTTGGCGTCATTGACTCTTCTTTCTTCTGATTTGTTCATCAGCCAACGACCGGACCCTTGTTTGTTGACTGTCTAGTGCGTCAGCTCAGCCCGTGCTACCTTGTGGGGCATGTATACAACTTTATGCTATGCAAATTGGAACAAGTATGGCATTCAAGTGTTGATATTGATATTCATAGTATTGATTTGACACTAATTGCCCATGGTTTTGAAACAAATTAAGGAGGAAGGGAGCTTTCACTTTGCATTGCATCAACGATATCTCTGGTAATTTTAAACATAACATAACGACACAACATGAAAATGACACGAATAAAATATACAAAGATAATATGAGTTAAAACTTAATAAAAATTATACATGAATATAATAAAATCTAAAAATAAAAGTTTTTTAATTGGTGTGTCAACATGAATTTTGATATAAAATTTTTATATTTTACACGAACGAACACGATTTTACTTAATACGAACACAAATTTTATAGACAATTGACAAGATAAGATTTGAATTGTCTTGGTCAAGGTATCCACCTTAACAAACACGGATAAAATTTCTAGAATAACAAGGACCAGTTTTCTTTTGGAAAATTGAATATGGTGGGTTTGGTGTGGCTTTCAAGTTGCAGGTTCTTTTCCATGTATATTTTCTACCCTTACATCTACTTTTCCAGCAGCATAAGTGGTCATAGCACTTGCATTTGATCAAAATATACATTTTTCTATCCAATATAGCTTTCAAGAATACAAATACATGCTAATGGCAGAAAAAATCAGGTCACCTAACATTTAATATCTAGATCAAAGACCTATACTTTCCAAACCCTTACATAGACTACCTTAGGTCATCACAACGTAAATATATCAGAAATTAAAATCTAACTTTTCAAAATAGATCTATTGTTGCACAAAACAACAATAAAGGTATGCTGACGTCGATGTTCGTATTTAGTCTCCACGTGTCTCCAAGAAGCTTCTGTAAAACAAGAAAAGTCAGAGAGACGCAGATGTGATTCCCTGTGTAGACACTCCGATGCTTAAGTCAGCAGAAAGTTCTTCAGTATTGGGAAGCGTAAAAGCCAGTAGTAAAAAAATTCCCAAGTAAGATTGTACCTGGGGGCCTATTTATAGGCCAATATTCTAGGTTAATTACTTTAGGATAAGTCCATCATCTTGCTGAGAGTTTGTGTCCCGATATAACACAAGTTCCTCGAAAATCGGGAGAAATAAGAGCCTGTCGCCAGCGAGAGACCCATACTGAGGGCACGTTACGGCGTGAGGGGTCTGTCGCGCAGCGGGAGCTGAATATGCCTCCACATGTCGCATACGCGGGCCTGGTGTGGCGACAGGACCCTGACGCCAGCAAGAGCCGAAAATGGCACCACGTGTCGCATTATGATTACAGGCAATAGGCCTAGAGTCTGTTGCCCAGCGACAGGCGTCATTTGCAGCTTTGGCTTCTGTCGCCGAAGGCCATGTGGCCCAGTGATCCTTTACCACGTGGTGATCCCTAACGCTATTGGGCCTGGCCCAACGTAGCTAGACGTTGTCATATCAATTGCTCCCCACTCTCTTGTTGGAAATATATGTTTTTGGGCCTTAGCCCACCGTGAATAGTCCTCTTTGTTTTTTTGTGATTTCTTATGGTATTTTTTGCAGGTGGACAAAGCTCTATTTTGCGCGAGACGCGATCAAACACGACGTTTGGCATTCCCTGTAGCGGCTATATAAACCGCTGGGACCCGACGAGAGAGCGCCCGAAAACCTCTGAACAGCCGTCTGTCGCCAATTTTCAGCTCTCTCGCCAAAGAGTCTGTCGCCAAAACAATCTTTCACTCTCACACCAGAAGTCTCTCGCTTACCTTGGTAACAGTAAGTATACATCTGTCGCCTTATTTACCACCTCTCGCACTAGATTTAAGTCTCTCGCAGGTGCTTAGTCTTTCGCGTATAGTTTTTAGGTCCCCTGCGAGTGTCTTACTCAGTAGGTTTGTCACCCGACAGGTCTGTCACTTCACAGGTCTGTCGCCTATCGGGTCTGTCGTCTGTAGGGTCTGTCGCCGGGTAGTTTTTACCTTTTTTGCCATGTCTTTGCTACGCTCGGGTAAAACACTTAGAATGGGTGGTCTCGTGTGTTCTTTGACAAATGCTGACTTAGAGGATATCAGGACTCGTTTCCCTCTTCCCCCGGGTTATAGCTATAGACTTCCAGTTCAAGGGGAGGTTACACCCGACTTGGTTAGAAATGGTGTAGCAGTTCATAAGGCTTCTTTATCTTTCGGTTTTCGCTTCCCTCTTCCGAAGTTTGGCGAAGCGTTTCTTAGGTATAAGGATATCATCCCGTGTCAACTCCACCCTCATGCGCGGGCCCAGCTGGTGGCGTTTTCCATAGTGTGTCATAATTTGGGTATTGTTCCCACAGTTCCTCTCTTTAGCGCTTTTTTCAGAGTTCGTGGGTTAAAAGGGTTAATAACGTTCTCCCTTCAATGGTTAAAGGTCGATGAGTTTCCCAACAATAAGATCTTCTCGGATCTTCCCAATAAACTGCGTGGCTTTGAGAGTGAGTGGGTCGTTGTTGAGATTCCAAGTAACTTGCGGATTCGCTCTAGATGGAATCGTGATACATCCGACCACTCACAGTGCTCGGAAAGATTCAAAACAGAAATATTAAGAGACCAGTTTGGTGAGCCTATTCGGCTAATCTGTTCTACTGGGGAGCGTAATTTATTTTCCCTTTTAACCCCGGAGAATATTGCAGCAGCCGATTGGGGGGTAAGTAGAGTCGTTCTTGGGGCTTTTGCTGTTCCATCTGACCTCCCTACAACTCCACGCGTATCTGATGCTGGTCCTAGTCAGCCATCCCCGTTACTAGTAGCTGAAGCATCTACCCCCTAGGCCGCCTTGTAGATGAATCCTCTTCAGATTTGGAGGACGAGACCCCTGAGGTTGCGGGTACTAGTGATCCAATAGAGGAGAACTCTGAGTAGGCTCAGGCTGACGCCTTTGGGAGTCCTTTCGTCGATTTTTTGTTGGATTCAAAACTAGATAGTCTAGAGGACTTTGGTGGTTTTCTAGGTTTTCAATCCTTTTTTACTTCTTGTATGCATATGCGTGGCGTTTTACTTGGTCGGCTAATCCTTTCTGTTTGTATTGTGCAAGCATGAACTTTCGAGATTTACTGCGTAGGAGGGATGTCAGTGCTGCTACTCGGGCAGCTTCTCCTTCTCAATCGCAAGCTAGAGCCCCCTAATCTGGACCGGCTCGTGCTCCTACTCCTACTCCTCCTCCTCCGGCCACTGGTGAATCCAGCCGTCCTACTCAAGAGGCCGAAAGGAATAAACGGAAGAGGCCTCTTGTTCCTGATCGTGGTTCAGACGATCGTGAGAGCTCTGAGTCCCGAAGGAGCGATTCAGCCCATCAAGAAGGTGGCTCTCGAGTCGCTGAGGATAGGTCTGCCCCTCGCCAGCCTAGGCGCAAATACAGGAAGAGGCTGATTATTGAAGCCACGATGCTTACAAGATCGATTTTGCCTAAGGTAGCCGATCCGACTTTAAGGCGCTATCCAGTTGATAGCGGGGTCGTTGTAGGTAGAGAAGACTTCCAGACCTATCCCGGAGTGAATGACAACGACAGCATCAAGGATGCCAGGATAGCTTCTCGTCTGGCCTGGAGCACCATCTCCCTCGCGACGAGGCGGGCCTTTTCACAAACCTTACAGAAGCGGAGGATAATTCTGACTATTTCACTATGAAGGTGAGAGCTTTGTGCTTGTTTGGTAATTAGGTTCCCCCTTTTTAAGTTCTTTCATCAAGTTTTTTGAGTTACATCTGTTTTTTGTCTTGTCAGACGGCTCAACAAATTACGACGGTCAATGCTCGACATAGGGCCCTCACGGAGCAAGCCGATAAAGAGATTCGTGAGCTTCGAGAGCAGAGAATGGAGCTTATGAACGAGGTTGTCCAACTTCACCCCTATCCCAAAAGGATGGAGGAGTTCAGTAAAAAGAATGCTGATCTCGAGCAAAGGCTCCGAGAAGAGCAGGCGAAGGTGGCTTCCCTTCAAGGGTACCAAGAAGCTTACAATAAGGCCGTCGATGATCGGGGAGCTATGGAGAGGCAGCGGGATGAGGCCATTGAGGAGCTGCACAACGTACTGGATCGTCAAAGAGAAGCTCGAATCGAGACAGTTCGTGAATACCGCTTGTCCCAGCATTGTTTTGACAAGAAAACAAAGTTCGCGACGGGATTCATTAAATATGGTTTTTACTTGGCTCGTTCTTGGTTGGAGAAGCATCGACCTAGTGAGGCTTTCCTTGAATTGCTTTTTACTGAGGAGGCCAAGTACTACGAAGCTCCTTCTTGGACCAAGTATGAGCTCGACTCACAAAGTCCGGAGGTCTATTTAGTGGAGGGAGCCGCGGATGACCTGGACAATCTTGAGGGTCCGTGGCCTCCTCGACAGCCACAACGTCGGCTTGAGTCTTTTGAGGCACTTGATCGATCCGAGCCTCCAGCAGCGCGTGACGTTCCTGAGTCTGTCGAGGCAGGCGATCAGCCTGAGTCTATCGAGGCACTACTTGGGTTAGACGGCGATGAGTTTCAAATTTCTGATTCTGTAGCCGTTTATCCCATGCCAAACTCTGCGGTTGTGGTTGGGCCTTTAGGCGATGTTCCTTCTTCCGGGATGACTTCTTCGGCTCCCCAGGATCCTGATTCTTCGACTCTTCCAGTTCCTGAGCCTCAAGCTTCTCAAGACGCTAGTGCTGATGCAGCGCCTTCTCAGCCAGCTAACTCGGTCATTGCCGTAGATTAGAATTTTGTATTTTTTTTTGTTTTGTTTGTACATATTCATTTTTAATGAAAAGTACCGTTTCATTATGTAGCTCTTTCTTCTGCTTATGTGAATTCAGTATAATACTTTGTATACCTGTTACATCACAAAGTTCTAAAGCGATATCAAATAATTCTATTTTTTTTGCAGCGAAAGCGTACCTTTACCTTTACACCATGTTTCTCCCTAAGTTCTACTTTGAGACAGTGTTTTTATTCCTGTGCAAAGATGAACTTTTCTCAAGCATTGTGCCTATCTTGTGCTTTTTTCGCTTAAGGACTTTATTGAATAACGACTAAAATGTTAAGGTGTTAACCATAATTTGCCAACTTATTGCAACATATTAGTCTGAAAATTTCAACGTACCTCGTAATATGCCATATTTTTTGTACCTTTTGTGTTACCTGGATATCGCTTTTGTTTGTTGCTTGATGGTTTCGCGGTTTTGCCTTTCTCACGCACTTTTCGTGTTTGAGGACTGGTCTTTGCCCGTCTCGCACCTTTTTGTGCTTAGGGACTTTTAGATGTGCCCGTCTCGCGCATTTTTCGCTTAGGGTCTTTTGTATTTGCCCGTCTCGCATTTTTCACTTAGGGACTTTTGTGTTTACCCGTCTCGCACATTTTTCGCTTAGGGACATTTTTGTTTGCCCGTCTCGCGCATTTTTTGCTTAGGAACTTTTGTTTCCCGTCCCGCGCATTTTTCGCTTAAGGACTTTAGTTTGTCAGCTGTTGCCTCATTTCAATTCATGTAACACATAATCTGTCTCACACATTGCATTAGAGATTATAGAAAGTGATGGGCTGGCCTTTATTTATAAATCAGATGGTTGCAAAACAATAGTAACAGAGCAATAGATGGAAAAGTAAAGACAAGAATGATAACAATCAGAAAAAAGTACAATGTTTACTGCCAATACAGCTTAAGATGGTTGGCATTCCAAGTCTTTGAGATCTTCTTTCCTTGCAAGGTTTCCAAGGTACATGTGCTAGGTCCTACCATCTTTCTGATTCTGTATGGTCCTTCCCAATTAGCCCGGAGCTTTCCATCCTCCTTTTGGGCGTTTGTAATTGCCGACTTTCTCAATACTAGGTCTACTTCTTGCAATTCTATGTTCTTCACCTGTGCATTGTAATAAGTGGCTACCCTTTGTTGGTAAGCAGCCAATCTCATTTTTGCTTTGTCTCTCAGCTCATCTATCAGGTCTAGATTCTCCTTTAGTCCCTGAGAATTAAGCTCCTTGATGTAGGGGACCAATCTGGGTGACTCAGCTCCGACTTCTACTGGGATGAGGGCTTCAGTCCCATACACTAAATTGAACGGTGTTTCCCCTGTCGACACCTTGCTTGTCATTCTGTAGGCACATAGGACACTCGGGAGCTTATCTACCCATGCTTCCTTTGCCTTATCCAGTCTGGTTTTCAACCCATGTAGTATAGTTCGATTACTCACCTCTGCCTGCTCATTGGCCTATGGGTAAGACACAGAAGATATTCTTAGGAGCATATTCAGGCCTTTGCAGAAATCCCGAAAAGCATCACAGTCGAACTGCTTCCCATGGTCTGCATTTATCACACGGGGGATCCCGAATCGACAAATTATGTCCTTCCACACCATCACTTCCACCTTATTCTCAGAAATTGTAGCCAAAGGTTCGGCCTCTATCCATTTCGTGAAGTAATTCGTGGCCACAAGTAAGTACTTCCTTTGTCCTGAGCCTAGGGAAAAAGGTCCCAAGATATCTATTCCCCATTATGCGAATGGAGTTGGTTGGAGAGTGTTCTGAAGGGCCGAGACAGGCACGGTAGTTATAGGAGCGAATTTCTGACACTTTTCGCATCTTCTTACTTTGTCTGTGGCATCCTTCCTCAGTGTAGGCAAATAAAACCCCGCTCGCAGTATTTTCGAGGCCAAGGAAGGAGCCCCCAAGTGCTCACCGCATATTCCCTCATGAACTTCGGCTAAGGTGTATTTAGCTTGTTGGGGCCCTAGACACTTCAGCAAGGGCATTGTGAATCCTCGCTTGTAGAGTTCTT
Organism: Heritiera littoralis; assembly: GCA_031772115.1. Classification (NCBI taxonomy): domain Eukaryota; kingdom Viridiplantae; phylum Streptophyta; class Magnoliopsida; order Malvales; family Malvaceae; genus Heritiera; species Heritiera littoralis. The sequence goes on from JAPDPK010000003.1 coordinate 3,144,735, forward strand.
CATTTACCACAGTAAACTTGGTGCTTTTCAATTTCAACTTTCGAGCTTCGTCTCTGTTAGTTGGGAGTGTGTTTCCCAATATATAGTCTTTGATCGGGACTTTCCAATCATCTCCAATCTCGATATCGCAAACACCTTCTTCTTCTATACTTGGCTTAGCGAGGGATTCCACTTTGACCATACCTCCTTTGACCCCTCTAGAAGAAGCCAATTTTGAAAGAGCGTCTGCATGGTTGTTCTCTAATCGATTTATCTGAGTTAGCTGGAAGTGCTTAAACGACTGTGCCAACAATTGTACCTTCTGCAGATAAGGGACTAAAGCGGGTTCTCGTGCTTCATACTCACCCGAGAACTGGTTTACCACCAATTGTGAATCGCTATACTAAGTTGCTGACTCCTAGTTTCTCAGCAAGTTCATCCCAGCTATCAAGGCTTCGTACTCGGCTGTATTGTTCGAACTTGAAAAATCGAAACGTAGGTAATACTCATAGGTTTCCCCTTCAGGCGAAATTAGCATAATTCCAGCTCCACTGCCATCCATGTTACGAGCTCCATCAACAAATAATTTCCACCAGACTAACTCTGTTTCCTCTCGGACCTCTCGACCAGTGCATTCTACAATGAAATCTGCCAACGCCTGCCCTTTTATTGCTTAGCGAGGCTGGAAGTGAATGTCATATTCACTCAATTCGATAGCCCATTTAATTAGATGCCCGGAGTGTTCTGGTTTCTGCAGTATTTGCCTCAAGGGCTGATCCATTAAGATAGTCACCGAGTGAGCTTGGAAGTAAGGCCGCAACTTCTGAGTTGCCATCACCAGGGATAAAGCTATTCTTTCAACTAAGGGGTACCTTGTCTCGGCATCTAGCAGGACTTTGCTTACATAATAGATCGGGCAATCCCTGTCCCTTTCTTTCCTTAGTAGGACTGCACTTACAACTTTCTCTCCTACCTCGAGGTACATGAGGAGGTAGTCTCCGGGCTGTGGTCGTGATAATAGAGGCAACTCTTTCAGGTAGTCTTTCAACCTTTCAAAGGCGTCGTTGCACTCTTCTTTATCGCCTTGAAAATGGTAGACTTCTTTCAGCTGATTTGGACAAGAAACGACTCAAGGCTGCTATCCACCCTGTCAGCCTTTAAACTTCTCTTACAGTATTGGGTGGCCTCATGTCCACAATAGCTTGAACTTTCTCGGGATTAGCCTCTATCCCTCGATTAGTAATCATGAATCCCAAGAACTTTCCAGATCTCACCCCAGATGAGCATTTATTGGGATTCAACTTTATCTCGTACTGTCGCAGCACATTGAATACCTTAGTCATTTTCTCAGCATGTGATTCTCCCTGTCTTCTTTTGATGATCATATCATCAACATAAGCTTCCATGTGTTGCCCAACAAGTCTTGGAACACCTTATTTACCATGCGCTGGTAGGTTGCCCCCGCGTTTTTCAAACCGAATGGCATTACTCGATAGCAATATGTCTCACTATCAGTAATGAACGAACTCTTCTCCTCATCATCTGGATGCATCATGATTTAGTGGTACCCCGCAAAGGCATCCAAGAAACTAAGCAATTCATACCCACAAGTTTCATCTACTAGCTTGTCAATTCGGGGTAGTGGATACGAATCCTTATGGCAAGCTTTGTTCAGATCCTTGAAGTCCACACACATTCTCCATTTCCCGTTCGCTTTCTTCACCATCACAATGTTAGCCAACCACTCTGGATAGTTAACTTCTCTAATGAATTTTGCTTGCAACAACTTCGAAATTTCTTCTTTTATTGCCTGTTGCCTCTCTGGAGCAAAATTCCTCTTCTTTTGCTTTATCGGCCTTGCCCCTGAGACTACGTTTAACCGATGACAAACAACTTCAGGGTTAATTTTGGGCATATCGGCTGGGGTCCATGCGAACACATCACTATTCTTTTTTAGGCATCAGATTATTTCCCCTTTCACTTCTTCAGGCAACTAGCTCCCCACATACACTATTCTTTCTTCATCTTTTTCATCCAACCGGATGGCCTCCATCTCCTCATCAAGTTTTGGCTTAGGCTTTTCTTCAATTGTAAGGGTTTCCTTCCTCTGAATCCCCTTACATGTGGTGGATGCAACATTACACGTCCTGGCTTTACTTTGATCTCCCCTCACTTGTCCAACACCGTGGGGAGTTGGAAACTTCATTAACAAATAGTAGGGATGCACCACCGCTCTCATGTCATTTAACAATGGTCGCCCGAAGATCATATTGTAAGCCACAGACGTTGATCTCACCACCAAAACAACGCTTGTCGGATGACATCTTTTGGGCTCTCCCCCAATGTAACAGGTAGTTGAATGGTGCCTGCTACCTTTACCTTCTCTCCAGAGAAACCGTATAAGGGTGTAGGTACTGGCTTCAACCAGTCTTCCGTGATATTCATCCTCTTGAAGCAGTTCCAGTAGATTAAGTTTACCGAACTCCCATTGTCGACAAAAATTCGACTCACTGGGTGCTTTGCTACCACGGCTGTAATTACCATCGGGTCATCATGAGGAACCACTACATCTCCTCTATCGGCAGGTGTAAAAGTAATAGGTTCCTCATCCTGCTTTTCCTCCATTACTGAGTTGATTTGGTGGGCTTGTCGAGCGTAAGATTTTCGAGATGAGGAAGAAGTACCAGCTAATGATTCACCTCTGGATATTATGTTAAGAGCTGGCCCTGTGGGTTTATTATCTTCCTCTCGATTCCTTCTTTCTGTTCTTCTGTTATTATCTCTCCTGTCACCTTCATTTTGTCTCACAGGTCCCTTGTTTTCATCTCTTCTATCTCTAAATTGGTTTCCTCTGTTCCGCTTAGGATAGTTGTTTCTGTCACCTCTCCATACGAAATGGTTTATTTTTCCCTCTCGCGCTAGCTTTTCTAACTGATTCATCAACTCCCTACACTTTTCGGTCGTGTGCCCATGCGCTGAGTGGTAATCGCAATACGACCTTAAATCACGGCCCAGATTCCCGAACATCTTTTTTGGAGTCTGTATAAGCCCTGATCCTTCAATAGCTGCCAACACTGAATCTCGAGATTCGGTGAGTGGGGTATAGGAATTGTATTTTAGTGCGGGAGCTTTCTCAAACTTTCTCGGTTGGCTAGAAGATGCTTCAGTGACCTCTCTTCCTCGTTTCCTTTCATCCTTGGATTCTCCTATCACCACCATTTTCATTACTTCCTCCTGGGTTACATACTTATGTACGCGGGTAAGCAAGTCTGAGATGGTAGTTGGTTGGTCTAGCGACAGGGATTCTTGCAATTTCTCAGACCTTGTCCCCTGTAACATGGCTACCACGGCTATACCGACTTGCAGATCTCGCACCTCTAAAGTAGCATCTCTGAACTGATGCACATAACTCTTCAATAACTCCTTAGCTTCCTGCTTAATAGTGAGCAAATAGGTCTGTTCCTTCCTTTTCTGACTATTCACCGCAAACGCTTTGAGAAACTCGCTTCGCAGTTGGTCAAAAGAGACAATGGACCCTTCAGGCAGGTTATTAAACCATTTTATCGCATGTCCAGATAGAGTTAAGGAAAAGGCCTTGCACATTATCTCGTCTTCCCATCCATGTAGCAACATTAGGGCCTCATAGTTTTGCATGTGGTCGTAGGGGTACATCTTTCCGGTGTATGTGGCCATCTGCTGCATTTTGAACTTTGAGGGCAGAGGTTTTTGTATGATGGTCGTGCAGAACGGTATTCTTCTTCTCTGGCTCTCTTCTGCAGACACTAATTTTTTCTCTTCTAGTATCTGTTCTATCATCTTCTTCACCATAGAGGGAGTGAGATGATTTCTGGCATGAGACGAATCAGGTAGGTCTTCGACTATTTCCTTGCCCTTTGCTTGAGGTGCGTTTGTCCGTACTATTTGCGTGCACCAAGTGGGGTCAAACTCTGACCTGGCTCCCCAAGTGCTTTGATTTTCAACACTGTTCTTTCTAGCACCTCCAACACCATGGTCTAAGTTAGTACCATCAAAATTTGACAAGTCGTGGTGGTGAGCGGTAGACCTTGTCGCCCGGTCAACGTCCTGTCGCCCAGACATCTGTCGCCCTACATGTGGAACCTGTCGCCTAACCCCTGTCACAGGATCTAAGCCTGCTGCTTCCTCAGTCTCTTGCTGGGTGCCTGTGATAATTTTATAATTATCATGAATTTAATGATATAATTTATTTCTAAATTATTACTATTAGATTAAAATCCCTCATTTATCTGTTAAATTTCTCTCAATAATGTAGGGACTCTAATTGATAAAGAAGTCAAAGATGTGAAGGATTTCAGTTCCAAATTTCATTCAAACACAAGACTTTGTTGATAAAGCTTCATGCATGGATATTTCTACTGGCTGCAAAGAAAGATAAATTGTTGCATTTATCTTTTATGAAGATAAATTATCAAGATGGACTTTTTGCTAAGGATAGAGATAAACAAGGGAGCTGATAAAAGATAAATTTTCTTTGAAGATAAAGATCGAGTCCTATCAGCCAATATTTTGGGCTAATCATCATCTCCACTGCCTCTATAAATAGCCAGCTTCAGCACCATGAAGAAAATTCAATCCTACTAAGGTATATAGAGTAGTTTAGTTTTATTCTCTTTGTTTTAGTTTTCAAGTTTTCATCTAAATTTCTTTTGATTTTTATTTTGCAATATTTTAAAAGTTTTGATTTAAATAAAGATTTTTTTTCACTTTCTTACTATTTTAAATACATTAGTGTTTTGATAAAAAAAATTTCTTTAGATCGTTTGAATAAAATTAGGGTGTGAAATTTTAGTACTTAGTAAGCAATTCACAAATTCAATCCTCGTGGGAATGATACTCTACTCATCACTTTATTACTTGCTACGGTCCGTACACTTGCGGTACACTCATCGAGAATTCGGTAACAGCCTGCGACAGGCCTCCCACTCCCCTATCCTGCCGCTCCCTGATGAATGTCATGCTCTTTCACAGGGGAAAACTCTCACCGACGAGAGGGGTCTGCCGCTATCGTGTCCTCCTGTCGCCCAAACACCTGCGGCGGGACACCTCTATTTGTTCTTCCTACTAAGTTCTGCACGGCAGGCGACAGATCCAATGTCGGGAGAACTCCTTGGAACAGATCCACCATGGCTCGCAGCGCCTGGGTAGTTTCTTCACTCTGTCGCCTCAGAGCTTCGAATTCTACCGCCGACACAGTAATTCTTTCTTCCTCCCTGTTCACCTGGTTCGTCTGGCGAATCTGCTGTTCAGGGGAGCTCACAGAGTTTTCCTCACTTTCGGTCCTTACGTTTGTTGATCTTGTTCTCAACATCTTAGAAAATCTTGATTGGCTTTTTATACGTTTCCCACAGACGGCGCCAATTGTTGTTGCACAAAACAACAATAAAGGTATGCTGACGTCGATGTTCGTACTTAGTCTCCACGTGTCTCCAAGAAACTTCTGTAAAACAAGAAAAGTCAGAGTGACGCAGGGGTGATTCCCTGCGTAGACACTCCGATGCTTAAGTCAGCAGAAAGTTCTTCAGTATTGGGAAGCGTAAAAGCCAGTAGTCAAAAAATTCCCGAGTAAGATTGTACCTGGGGGCCTATTTATAGGCCAATATTCTAGGTTAATTACTTGAGGACAAGTCCATCATTTTGCTGAGAGTTTGTGTCCCTATATAACACAAGTTCCTCGAAAACCGAGAGAAATAAGAGCCTGTCGCCAGCGAGAGACCCATACCGCGGGCACGTTACGGCGTGAGGGGTCTATCGCGCAGCGGGAGCTGAATATGCCGCCACATGTCGCATACGTGGGCCTGGTGTGGCGACAGGACCCTGACGCCAGCGAGAGCCGAAAATGGCGCCACATGTCGCATTATGATTACAGGCGATAGGCCTAGAGTCTGTCGCCCAGCGACAGGCGTCATTTGCAGCTTTGGCTTCTGTCGCCGAAGGCCACGTGGCCCAGTGATCCTTTGCCACGTGGTGATCCTTGACGCTATTGGGCCTGGCCCAACGTAGCTAGACGTTGTCATATCAAGATCTAATATTCTTAATCCAATCTCTAATTCTCAATTTTCTTTTTTTTTTCAAATACTGATTTAAATGTCAAAATACATTTTGAAAATTTAATTCTAATGCTTCTGATCATATTTTTTCTCTATTAAGTCAGACTGGCTCAAAAAAAAAGGAAAAAAAGGTTATTTCTCTTAACACCAAAACATTAACAGAGATATATAATCCTATTATTTGGAATACAAATTATTCAATTATATATTTGTACTTTTTTTTTTGTTGAACTGTTAGTTAAGAACCCATCATTTAAAAAATGAAAATGCTAAATTCACCAACTCATCCCCTAGTTTTTCCAATAGGACCCATAATTATTACTATCAAATTGCTTCTCATTATGATTGTTAGAATTCCCAATAGAAACTGCAAGAATCAAGCCATGGGGTAGCCCACATCCCACAGCTAGCTAAAACCAGCAAATAGAAGAATACTATATCTTACAAGCTGCTGAATCGGATTTGAATTTTCCCCAGATATTGTTTGACAAAATGGGCATGTTAGAGTCAGCAAATGCGAAATCAATGGGTAAAAAATTAGTATTTCTGCACATGAATAAAGGTTAATTGTCGGCTTCTTTAGACTAAAACATATTTAGCATGGCCTATATCTTATTTAATTTTTTTAATTAATTCTAAATAAAATATATATAATCACTTATCCAGAAAAGTAAATAAGATACGTAAGCATGTTTCATTTAAAAAATTCTGAAAGAAATGTGCTGTGAGAGGAAATGAGGAGTGTTGGATTGAGAAATCCTTTTCATTATCTTTCTTCTAGACGTAAGAGTGCAATCAACTTAGAAAAGTGTGATGAAAATTCAGCATTCTAGATGCTCTCGACGATTTTGACCAAAGCAATATAGCCAATAGAATAATGAAAGCATTCAAAAGAAATAATAAATCCTTGTCTTAAAAGTAACGTTCAAACAAGAAATGAATAAATGCAAGGAATCCAAGTGGACGAAGTTTCTCAGTAGTTGCCACTTGCCAAACGTTGCTTTGTCTGGCATCAATGTACCTATTGAGGTTGACCCAATACTGCTGACCATTGACTGACTCACCCTTTGGCTCAAGCTTGAGCTGCTTCTAAGCTCAGTCCATCTTAATAAAAATTATTTTGTCTTGCTGTTGGTTTTACACTTTATATAGAGTTTAACTGTTTATAGCAACTCAATTTTTTTATTATATTTATTTAAGTCGTAAGAAAGTATTCTTTTTTATTATCTCAAGTTCAGACCTGTTAAAAAATTATAAAAATAATTTTCATAAATTTATTATATTTAATGTAGATAAATTTATTAAATCGCAAATATATTAAAGGAAGCAAAATAATTTTTTATTACAGCAATAAATTATGAGTTTTAATATAGTAATATGGAACAGGTTAAGCATTAAAACCAAGAATATGTAAGAGAGGGTATGAAAACAATAATGTAATTGAAAAAAAAAAACCTCTAAATTTATCTTTTTACCCATTTATAAATTATGAATTACAGATCATTAATAACAACTAACAAATTGCAAATTTTTCTCTTCCTCCTGAGCTTGGAAGCTCTGTAGTCAACTTAACTAAAACTATAAAAGCCCAGTGAGCTACGGCTTAAAGTCAAGCTGCCCACGTTGTTTGACTATTCTGCCAAGATTTCCAGAAAAGGCCTTTCTTTTGTTTTTGTTTTTGATGAAAAAGCCCATTTATTTGCAACCAATTGTGGAGCTGCCCAGCCAGCCAGCCACTGTCCTCTTTTTTACGCAACAAGCTTCGCCTGGTGCTATCAACTCTGCACGTTGAAAACCATAATCTAAGTTTTTTCTACACATTTTAAGAGGAATATGTGAACGTTGATGGCAGAGAAGCATAATATACTACTAGAAACAATCAAACTAGATAAATGTTAACTAAATGCTATAAATGAAAAACTGAAATATAAATTTAATATTTAATGTGTAGATAGAATTATAATACAATAATTTTATGTTTTACACTATTTAATATGAAAAAAATACAGCATCAAATACACAATTATCAAGTTTACTAGAGTGCAACTCAAATTTGCACAATTTAATTTACACCTAAAACTCTTTCTTATTTCTCTTATTTAATTGTTGCAAATGGAGGCGTCGTATATCTTGTTTTATTATCAAATAAAATATGATTTTTTTTCCTCAACAGCCACTTTTCACTCCTCAGTGAAGTTAACTAACCACGGTTGTAGAGTGGAACCGAAACAGTAGTAGCCTGTAGCTGTAGCAGTGGAACCCTTAAGGAAATGATTAACAATTGATCCGTGTAAAAACGGGACTCCTGCCGCACCAGCAGGAGACAACTTTACTGACGCGCGGTAGCGGCGCAGGACCTAGAAGTGGCAGAAACGTAAATAAAAATATTTACAACAGAACCGAAAGCAAGCTTGCTTACGTACGTTATAAGTAATCTCACAAAGCGTGAGTTTCCCAGCCAAGGCCGAACGCAAATCCACCAAACAGAATCTGAAACTATCGAGAAAATGTTTGAACTACGCTTTCCATTTCTCTTCCTTCTTTTCATCTCCGTCCCTCTCAATGCAGTTTATTCACAGGACATGGAGACAGAGCGAAGTGTTCTTCTCAAGTTTAGACAACAACTGGGCAATCCACCGGCCATTGAATCCTGGAACTCATCATCCTCACCGTGCGATTGGCCGGAGATCAACTGCACTGCCAATTCGGTAACTGAAGTTCATCTTCCTGACAAGAACATCACGGTAGGGATCCCTCCAACAATATGTGACCTGAAAAACCTCACTTTCCTTGACCTTGCCTGGAATTATATCCCTGGTGAGTTCCCAGCACTTTACAATTGTTCAAAGCTCCAAATCTTAGACCTTTCCCAGAACTATTTTGTTGGTCCAATTCCTGACGATATTGACCGACTATCAACTCTGGTTTACTTGGATGTTAGTGCCAATAATTTTTCTGGTAATATTCCACCAAGTATTGGAAGATTACCAGAGTTGCACACCTTGAACGTCCACCAAAACCAGTTCAATGGGACGTTTCCCAAGGAAATTGGTAACTTGTCCAATCTTGAGTTTCTGAGAATGGCTTACAATCAGTTTGTCCCCATGAACATACCTCCAGAGTTTGGTCAGTTGAAGAAGTTGCGGTTCTTATGGATGACACAAAACAATTTGATCGGTGAAATTCCGGAAAGTTTCAACGGCCTTTCCAGTCTAGAGCATTTGGACGTAGCTAAAAACAACTTGAAAGGTCCTATTCCTAATGGGCTGTTTTCGTTGAAGAACCTAACCTACGTGTATCTCTTCCACAATAACCTGTCCGGTGAGATACCCACGAGCATTGACGCCTTGAATATGGTTGAAATTGATCTTTCAATGAATAATCTGAATGGCTCCATCCCAGAGGACTTCGGGAAGTTACAGTCTTTGAGCTTCTTAAACTTTTTCTCAAACCAGTTAACCGGAGAGTTGCCAACAAGCATTGGCCTACTTCCTGCCTTGACTGATTTTCGTGTTTTTCAAAACAAATTGACTGGAGTCTTGCCACCAGAATTCGGCCTTCATTCAAAGCTCGAAGGATTTGAGGTTTCACAGAATCAATTCACCGGCCAGCTGCCTGAAAATTTATGTGCTGGAGGCGTCCTAAGAGGAGTGGTTGCATATACAAACAGTCTCAGTGGGCCAGTACCAAAGTCGCTTGGAAATTGCAGTACTTTGCTCACTTTTCAACTTCACAACAACAACTTCTCAGGTGAGATTCCGCAAGGTTTATGGACAACATTCAATTTGTCGACCTTGAAGTTAAGCAACAATTCCTTTTCGGGCAAATTACCCAGTGAACTTGCATGGAATATGTCGAGGTTGGAAATTAGTGACAACAAGTTCTCCGGTGAAATTCCTCCGGGAATCGGATCTTGGTCAAATTTGGTTGTCTTTGAGGCCAGCAACAATTTCTTTTCGGGCAAAATTCCAGAGGAGATAACAAATCTTAATCGCCTTATTACACTTCTTCTCGATGGTAATGAGCTTTCTGGTGAACTGCCATCTGAAATAATCTCATGGAGCTCGTTAATTTCTTTAAATGTCTCTAATAACAAGCTTTCTGGTGAAATCCCTGCTGCGCTCGGGTCTTTACCGGACCTGCTTAACTTAGATTTATCAGAAAATCAATTCTCTGGTGAAATTCCTCCTGAAATTGGCAACCTGAAGCTGAGTAAACTCAACTTGTCATCCAATCAACTTGTTGGGAGGATCCCAGATCAGTTAGATAACCTTGCATATGAAGACAGCTTTCTGAACAATTTTGATCTATGTGCGGATGTTCCAATTCTAAAGCTGCCAGACTGCAATTCCAAACTCCATGAGCACAAAAGGTTGTCCTCTAAATTTCTTGCCATGGTTCTAGCCCTTGCCGTCCTTGTTTTCCTAGCTATCCTTTTACTGGCCTTGTTCCTAGTTAGAGACTATAGAAGGAAAAAGTGTGGACGGCATCTAGAAACATGGAAGCTGACCTCATTCCAGAGATTGGATTTCACAGCAAGAACCATATTGTCCAATTTGACAGAAAATAATCTGATTGGAAGTGGTGGCTCGGGGAAGGTTTACCGAATTGTCATAAACCGTTCAGGAAAATCTGTAGCCGTGAAGAAAATTTGGAATAGTAAGAAATTGGATCACAAGCTCGAGATAGAGTTCTTGGCAGAAGTTGAAATACTGGGCAACATTCGCCACGCCAACATAGTGAAGTTACTGTGCTGCATTTCCAGTGAAGATTCAAAGCTTCTGGTGTACGAGTACATGGAGAATCAGAGCCTTGATAGCTGGCTTCATAGGAATAAGAGAAGGTCTATGTCAGGGATGAGTTCAGTTAACCGTGCCGTGTTGGATTGGCCAACAAGGATGCGGATTGCTGTTGGAGCTGCTCAGGGGCTATGTTACATGCACCATGAATGCTCTACACCAATCATCCATCGCGATGTGAAGTCTAGCAATATCTTGTTGGACTCTGAATTCAAAGCAAAAATCGCAGATTTTGGACTTGCTAAGATGCTAACTAGGCATGCAACTTCTCACACAATATCTGCAGTTGCAGGGTCTTTTGGTTACCTCGCCCCAGGTAAATATGCTCAAGCTTGACTTCTCTGTCCCCTTTTGATCTCAATCATCTTTCGAATCAGGAAAACTGCAACACCCCTTTAACACAAAGTTTGTCATTTGTGTTGCAGAGTACGCATATGCAGCAAAAGTCAATGCGAAGGTTGATGTTTACAGCTTTGGAGTGGTACTCCTGGAATTGGTGACAGGAAGAGAAGCCAATAGCGACGAGAATATGAGCCTGGTAGAATGGGCGTGGCAGAACTTTTCGGAGGATAAGCCCATGCTGGAAATACTTGATCCAGAGATACAAGAACCATCCAACTTGGAGGAAATGATAATGGTATACAAGGTCGGAATCGTCTGTACCCGTGCATTGCCCTCTACCAGGCCTTCCATGAAGGAAGTTCTGCACGTCCTTCGTTGCTGTTGTGCTCCGGATGGCCATGGATCCAAAAGATTGGACTTTGACGTAGCTCCACTTCTTGGCACTGCCAATGCCACTTATCTTTCCAGTTACAAGCGCAGTAAGAAGGGATTCGAGGAAGATGACAGCATAATATATAATGTTTGATTTACAGTAGTGGTGACTCCGGGGAGTGAATGACCAATGCTATACCCACAACCATGCCGACGGCCGACGGGATTCCCAAGAGTGAGTCAGCTTGGCTCGCTATCTCCACACTTTTGAAGATTAACCTGGGATCAATGTCTGCTTAATATCCGAACTGAACTGCAGATACTTGGCCCTATAGATTCTCTTTTCCAAACAAAATCCCTTTTTCCCAACTTGACCATCCGGTATCCGATTCCAAATACTACTAGTAATAATGGAAACATACGGCGAGAGAGAGAGAGAGATGAGGTAAGCAACTAGAAAGCATTGATGAACTGTATTACAATTTACTAGTGTACAAAGGATTACAAGGTGTAAAATAAAATCTAAATGGTACACTAGCACCCTTGTTTGACCTGAAATTTCTCGATGATGAATGTTTCATTCATAAATCGAGGGAAGAAGCATGCCACAACACCCAAGCGGCAAAATATAAGATAGCAGTGCTCAAAGCACCAGAGCACTCTTATAGCTTCTTGACTCCTCAAAGCTAAAAGTAAAATCCAACACAGCACAACACAACTAGAAGAATAAGCTAACCAAACAGCTCCCCACCACATGGCCAAATATGCTCCCACTCCAGTCACAACTGGCACAAACCTGAAAAACCATAATGTGAGCCAGCAATTAATGTGACACTTACCGAGGTGCTGGCCTTACTCCTTTGGTAATAAAGATACTCCAAATGCATCATCTACAACACATTATGCCGTCGACTTCAAACTCAACCTGCTATAAAAAATCAAAAACCAAAAACAACGGCATAAAGAGATCATAATTTGCATAAACAAAAACATAAGTTCCAAAAAACACATGCCTCATCACTGGCTTCTGCAAAGTTTCTGACCTAGCTCCATCTTGAGGATTTACAACCTTCCCAAGTGCGATATTTGGCTATACAACAAAATAAAGGCAAAACAGCAAGTTAGCCCCAGAAATTGTCAATAGAAAACATAAATAAGAGGAAGGGTCATGTATCTGAGCCTTAGACACAAAACAGAGTCAGGGTCATAAGCACAGTTACTGGAAACATAGCGCGTATGATGGTGGTGCAGGACCTGCCACCACATATGCACCAGTTAGCAGGGCAAAGAATTAACATGATAAAAAAAATTAGGGAGGACACTACACAAAATGCGATGATTAAATGAAAATGCTGAAAGAATTCTTAAGAAAAAGAACATAAGAAAGTCATAAAATCCTTGAAGACATCTGACACAAAGATTTTATTCCCGCTCAATTAAACACTAAGTCACGACCATCTTTGTGCTCAAAAGCTCATTTCTCAAGTATAAAAACAAAAACCAGGGTTGACAGCACAAGGATCCAACTATATAGAAAAAGAGAAGGAATAAATGTGGTAACCTAAATAGAAAAACGAAGCAATACTGCAGAATAAAAACAACAATTTACTAACTAATTGAAGTCCAAAAGTTAGATTCAAAACCTCTAATTCTTCGGACAAGCTGTTTTGGAAAACACCACTTGCATTCGGATGTCCATTTTCCAGAACTGAATCCAAATTTGCACTGCAGACACCACCCTGCAAAGATCCCCGACTCTCACTATCTCCAGAACTTCCAGTATTCTCACTGCCATCTGCTACAATCTTTAACTACCTCAAGCAGAGAAACTCACCTCGCAATTGAGGTTCTGCGCATTGGAACTTGACCGAAATACACTTTCAGCAATTTCTACTACCGCTGTTTAATTACATGGTTTGACTACCTCTTGATCGACCCCAACACCACCTCCTTTCCAGTTCAAAATTCTCCTAGAAGATCCAGTCTCTGCATCATCCATGTGTGGTGATATCAAATCCTCAGTTTTCTCTTGATTCAATCCAGTCTTGCGTGTTTCCCTTGTTTCAGAATGTGGAACTTCACACGAAGCAAGCATGTCCTGCTTGCCCATCGGTTCAGCTGACTCCACATTTCTAACTACTGAGAAATCGGGTACATCTAACGAAGTCTGCCTACATATGGTCAGGGTCCCTCGATCAACCTGCTGGACAGTGGTCTCCACATATCTTTTTTCACTGCCCAGCCCACCAGACCGCCTAAAAACAGAATTGCTGTCAATATCCCCAGCTGCTGGGCACTCTAATTTAACTGCTTGATCATTGCTAACATGAGGTTTCACAGAATCAATTCACTGGCCAACTGCCTGAAAATTTATGTGCTGGAGGCGTCGTATGAGGAGTGGTTGCATATAGAAACAATCTCAATGGGCCAGTACCAAAGTCGCTTGGAAATTGCAGTACTTTGCTCACTTTTCAACTTCACAACAACTTCTCAGGTGAGATTCCTCAAGGTTTATGGACCACATTCAATTTGTCGACCTTGAAGTTAAGCAACAATTCTTTTTAGGGCAAATTACCACGTGAACTTGCATGGAATATGTCGAGGTTGGAAATTAGTGACAATAAGTTCTCTGGTGAATTCCTCCAGGAATCGGATCTTGGTCAAATTTGGTTGTCTTTGAGGCCAGCAACAATTTCTTTTCGGGCAAAATTCCAAAGGAGACAACAAATCTTAATCGCCTTATTACTCTGCTTCTCGATGGTAATGAGCTTTCTGGTGAACTGCCATCTGAAATAATCTCATGGAGCTCGTTAAATACTTCAAATGTCTCTAATAAGAAGCTTTCTGGTGAAATCCCTGCTGCGCTCGGGTCTTTACCGGACCTGCTTAAGTTAGATTTATCAGAAAACCAATTCTCTGGTGAAATTCCTCCTGAAATTGGCAACCTGAAGCTGCATACACTCAACTTGTCATCCAATCAACTTGTTGGAAGGATCCCAGATCAGTTAGATAACCTTGCATATGAAGACGGTTTTCTGAACAATTTTGATCTACGTGCAGATGTTCCAATTCTAAAGCTTCCAGACTGCAATTCCAAACTCCATGAGACCAAAAAGTTGTCCTCTAAATTTCTTGCCATGGTTCTAGCCCTTGCCATCCTTGTTTTCCTAGCTATCCTTTCACTGGCCTTGTTCCTAGTTAGAGACTGCAGAAGGAAAAAGTGTGGACGGCATCTAGAAACATGGAAGCTGACCTCATTCCAGAGATTGGATTTCACAGAAGGAACCATATTGTCCAATTTGACAGAAAATAATCTGAATGGAAGTGGTGGCTCGGGGGAGGTTTGAGAAAGACTTCTTGGCAGAAGTTGAAATACTGGGCAACATTCACCACGCCAACATAGTGAAGTTACAGTGCTGCATTTCCAGTGAAGATTCAAAGCTTCTGGTATACGAGTATATGGAGAATCAGAGCCTTGATAGATGGCTTCATGGGAATAAGAGAAGGTCTATGTCAGGGATGAGTTCAGTTAACCATGCCGTGTTGGATTGGCCAAAAAGGATGCGGATTGCTGTTGGAGCCGCTCAGGGGCTGTGTTACATGCACCATGAATGCCCTACACCAATCATCCATCGCGATGTGAAGTCTAGCAATATCTTGTTGGACTCTGAATTCAAAGCAAAAATCGCAGATTTTGGACTTGCTAAGATGCTAACTAGGCATGCAACTTCTCACACAATATCTGCAGTTGCAGGGTCTTTTGGTTACCTCGCCCCAGGTAAATATGCTCAAAACTTGACTGCTCTGTCCCCTTTTGATCTCAATCATCTTTCAAATCAGAAAAACTGCAACACCCCTTTAACACTAAGTTTGTCATTTGTGTTGCAGAGTACGCATATACAGCAAAAGTGAATGCAAAGGTTGATTTTTACAGCTTTGGAGTGGTACTCCTGGAATTGGTGACAGGAAGAGAAGCCAATAGCGACGAGAATACGAGCCTGGTACATGGGCGTGGCAGCACTTTTTGGAGGTTAAGCCCATGGTGGAAATACTTGATCCAAAGATACAAGAACCATCCTACTGGGAGGAAATGAAAATGGTATACAAGGTAGGAATCGTCTGTACCGGTGCATTGCCCTCTGCCAGGCCTTCCATGAAGGAAGTTCTGCACGTACTTAGTAGCTGTTGTGCTCCGGATGGCCATGGATCTAAAATATTGGACTTTGACGTAGCTCCACTTCTTGGCACTGCCACTTATCTTTCCAGTTACAGGCGCAGTAAGAAGGGATACGTGGATGATGACAGCATAATATATAATGTTTGATTTACAGTAGTGGTGACTCCGGGAAGTAAATGACCAATGCTATACCCACAACCATGCCGACGGGATTCCCAAGAGTGAGTCAGCTTGGCCCGCTATTTCCACACATTTGAAGATTAACCTGGGATCAACCTCTGCTTAATATCCGAACTGAACTGCAGACAATTGGCCCTATAGATTCTCTTTTCCAATCAAAATCCCTTTTTCCGAACTTGACCATCCAGTATCCGATTCCAAATACTACTAGTAATAATAGAAACATACGGAGAGAGAGAGAGATGAGGTAACCAACTAGAAAGCATTGATGAACTGTATTACAATTTACTAGTGTACAAAGGAATTCAAGGTTGTAAAATAAAATCTAAATGATACAGCAGCACCCTTGTTTGACTTGAAATTTCCCGATGATGAATGCTTCATTCATAAATCGAGGGAAGAAGCATATGCCACAACACCCAAGCGGCAAAATATAAGATAGCAGTCTTCAAAGCACCAGAGCACTCTTATAGCTTCTTGACTCCTCCAAGCTAAAAGTAAAATCCAACACAGCACAACACAACTAGAAGTATAAGCTAACCAAACAGCTCCCCACCACATGGCCAAATATGCTCCCACTCCAGTCACAACTGGCACAAACCTGAAAAACCATAATGTGAGCCAGCAATTAATGTGACACTTACCGAGGTGCTGGCCTTACTCCTTTGGTAATAAAGATACTCCAAATGCATCATCTACAACACATTATGCCGTCGACTTCAAACTCAACCTGCTATAAATAATCAAAAACCAAAAACAACGGCATAAAGAGATCATAATTTGCATAAACAAAAACATAAGTTCCAAAAAACACATGCCTCATCACTGGCTTCTGCAAAGTTTCTGACCTAGCTCCATCTTGAGGATTTACAACCTTCCCAAGTGCGATATTTGGCTATACAACAAAATAAAGGCAAAACAGCAAGTTAGCCCCAGAAATTGTCAATAGAAAACATAAATAAGAGGAAGGGTCATGTATCTGAGCCTTAGACACAAAACAGAGTCAGGGTCTTAAGCACAGTTACTGGAAACATAGCGCGTATGATGGTGGTGCAGGACCTGCCACCACATATGCACCAGTTAGCAGGGCAAAGAATTAACATAATAAAAAAAATTAGGGAGGACACTACACAAAATGCGTTGATTAAATGAAAATGCTGAAAGAATTCTTAAGAAAAAGAACATAAGTCATAAAATCCTTGAAGACATCTGATACAAAGATTTTATTCCCGCTCCATTAAACACTAAGTCATGACCATCTTTGTGCTCAAAAGCTCATTTCTCAAGTATAAAAACAAAAACCAGGGTTGACAGCACAAGGATCCAACTATATAGAAAAAGAGAAGGAATAAATATGGTAACCTAAATAGAAAAACAAAGCAATACTGCAGAATAAAAACAACAATTTACTAACTAATTGAAGTCCAAAAGTTAGATTCAAAACCTCTAATTCTTCGGACAAGCTGTTTTGGAAAACACCACTTGCATTCAGATGTCCATTTTCCAGAACTGAATCCAAATTTGCACTGCAGACACCACCCTGCAAAGATCCCCGACTCTCACTATCTCCAGAACTTCCAGTATTCTCACTGCCATCTGCTACAATCTTTAACTACCTCAAGCAGAGAAACTCACCTCGCAATTGAGGTTCTGCGCATTGGAACTTGACCGAAATACACTTTCAGCAATTTCTACTACTGCTGTTTGATTACATGGTTTGACTACCTCTTGATCGACCCCAACACCACCTCCTTTCCAGTTCAAAATTCTCCTAGAAGATCCAGTCTCTGCATCATCCATGTGTGCTGATATCAAATCCTCAGTTGTCTCTTGATTCAATCCAGTCTTGCGTGTTTCCCTTGTTTCAGAATGAGGAACTTCACACGAAGAAAGCAAGTCCTGCCTGCCCATCAGTTCAGCTGACTCCACACTTCTAACTACTGAGAAATCGGGTACATCTAAAGAAGTCTGCCCACATATGGTCGGGGTCCCTCGATCAACCTGCTGGACAGTGGTCTCCACATATCTTTTTTCACTGCCCAGCCCACCAGACCGCCTAAAAACAGAATTGCTGTCAATATCCCCAGCTGCTGGGCACTCTAATTTAACTGCTTGATCATTGCTAAAATGAGATGTTCCTCCAGACCTACTAGTACTACTTTCTGGAGAAACAGACTCCAACCTTGGGGGGCTAAAGGAGGCCCGCTTCTCTGGTTTCTCCAGTTTTTCATCCACTGTCTCATCATCACGTTTTCTCTTAATTTGTTTTTCCGCAGACCCTGACAAGGACCTCGTAACATCTTCACAAGTTTTCCCAGTATGCTGGTTTGGATGCCTCGATGATCTAGGCCGTTTATATCCATCAGGGAAAACAAAGGCAGGGAGTTGCCTCCTACGAACATGAGAAACATAAATATCCATTCCTGGTTTCCAATACATGTACATGCTTATCTCTCGTCTAAACTCATCAACTGTTCCACGTATGTCAAATTGTTGACCTTCTTGTCCGCTCACTCCCTCTTTCCTCTGCAAGCCCATGAAGAAAGCACAATGCGGGAACTGCTTGGATGTATCTACATACTCATTTGGGTAAGGATGGCACTGCAACATCCCATTTGTGTCCCGCTCTATCTGCAGAGTGACATGGAAACCATTCAGAAAGAAGAAAATATTCAACGCCCTGAACAAGTCTTAAAAGTCATCAAAATGATAAAATAAGCAAAAATGGCCTCAAAGCTCGATATAGTACTCCTCCAATAGTGTACTTAATGTTTACCTTCAATGTAAGCTGTCTAAGCCGTGACTCCACCCAGCCTTTCCATGTTAGCAAATCATCAGCGTCTGCTGAAACTATGTCAACTTGTAGATAGTTTTTGTATGCCTCAAAGAAAAGATAAGGCTCGAACAAAGCACTCCATTGAGCTTTGTTTAGCTCGATCTCCTATATAAAGAAAGTTACTAAATAAGCCATCAATAGTTCTCAGTCTTCAATGCAGGCAGCTAGACCTTAATAAAATAACCATTGGCTATCTCACCTCACATATTCTATTACCACATTGGAACTGATCCATCATAACACGAAGAGTGCTTATAGAGACATTGTAACTGGAATTCATGCAAGGGTATGCAGGAGTTATTATTGGCATATGATGATATCGGTCCCGATGATTCTTCCGAGGATCCCAAACAGGAAAGCCAAGTTCATCCTCTTCTATTGAACACAACATAACAGGGTTTGGCCACCTCCATTGAGTATAAACTCTAAAAAATCGAGAAACCAGCATACTAGGTATTGCATTGGGATAAAGCTGGCACACCCGTGCAACTAGAAGAGCCCAATTTACACCACCTAGGAATCCAGTAACCTATGAACAAGTAAAAGCAAGAAAATTTAGGAAATAATATGAAAGCAAAGAAGCCAATGAAAAAAAATAAATACCAATCTTACATTGGAATAAACACCACGTCTTTTGGCCCAGAACTTCAAACATCTAAGCGTCATGCGAAAGTGCTATAATTATGTAATGTATTAGAAGACTGTGAAATGAGAAAAATAATAAACGTGTGGGTAGGCATACAAAATATTCACCTCAACATTTGGAACAAGTTTAAGGATTTGATCTGCAACCCTGCACCCATTAAGACTTCGAACAGTTTGCTCATCAACATTATGCAGCACAGACCCACGTGAGATGTCAAGGTCCTGTTGATTAGTTCAAAGAGTACATAGATATCACACTAGACAGCAACTAAACTAAACTAAACATGCACTGCATTTTCTAGACATTACGCTACAAATTTACATTTTCATAACATATATATATATCATAGTAACCAGATATTACACTACAGATTTTACATTTTTATCACACAAATATATACCATAGGTACTCTTTTAATAAAACTATGTACTGAAACAATATGAAAATTCTTTACTGGTTACTCCCTTCAACAGTAGTAATCTCAAGTCTGTACCAGAAATTCAGGAAAAATATACTAAGACCCCTCCAACTCCTGGTCAAATTCATCTCGTACCTCAAACTTAAAAATCATCTAAAACTGCCTTCTTGTTTTTTTTTTTCATAAAAAGCAAGAAAGTCATTTTCACTTATTGAAACTATTGAGGAAAAAACTAATTGACGAGACTGCAATAAAAACTCATATATTAGGATGTAATGTATTTATGCATAGCAAAAAGTCTGAGGTGAAGATTTTGACCATTACTTAAGAAGGATGATGAGATGTTTTAAACAAAAGAATATCATATTCATTTACATCCTCATACTTATAAGCGATTATTAGTAATTAACAAACAAAACATTATAAGTTCTAGTTGACAACATATCACGAAAACAAAACAAAAGAAAAAAAAAAGAGGGAGAGGCAGAAATATATCCTTATCATAGAATAGCTTGCAAAATCCTGCAATAAGTAAAGGACATCATTCTTGGCCTTCACTTGAGTAAAAGTGATGCAGTTGAGTCAACAAGAGTGTTAGATCCAAAAAAATGATCAAAGGGATTATAAACTTACATCTGGAACAACCAAAAGAGATATACTTGCATAAAGAAGATCAACTGATA
The DNA here is from genome assembly GCA_031772115.1 of Heritiera littoralis. Classification (NCBI taxonomy): domain Eukaryota; kingdom Viridiplantae; phylum Streptophyta; class Magnoliopsida; order Malvales; family Malvaceae; genus Heritiera; species Heritiera littoralis. The sequence goes on from JAPDPK010000003.1 coordinate 3,165,253, forward strand.
TTCCTTGGAACTTAAATTTCATTACTGGAACATGAGCATCTGGAACCGGCTGAAGCTCAGAGACTTCTTCCATTTCAGCAAATATATCGTGCAAAATGATGAAGAAATCTTCCTGGTGATTTCAAATTAAACGTGTTAATAAACTCAAACTAAACGACAACCAGCTTAATTGAAAGTAAGCAAAATACAGATTAAAGATACCTCTCGGTTCACATAAGATGGCCCAATACATAAGGTGTCTATGTCAGCCCCAGGTCCATGCACCTGTTTAACATAGTAACTCCTTGCTTATCATCCAAATATCAGATGTTTAATTTGCTAGCAAGACAGACAGAATCAAGAGAACTGACTAAACAGAATTAACATTAATGGCAGATGTACAGACAAAGCACATACCCACCAAGAGAACTTAATAACTTTAGGCTGAAAATAAAAGGCACAATGAAACCAAAGTATCATTGCTAGATTTTCATCAATGACCAAACACCAGATGACATTTTTTAAAGGTTACCTTTTTCTTTTTAACCTAGAGAACTTTACATTCACAGGTTCTTTGCTAATCAAAATATCAAATTCATAAATCCTGCCATACCAGGCCAAACAAGCATGCATGATTTCAAACCAATTTCCTATGATTGCGAAGAAATGTTAGAAATATTAAAATATAATGAATGAAATAGCAGTAGATGAAGGAATTAGGAATTCATACTTACCCCTAATCGGTAAGATCCAAATGTGAAAATGACGGCATTTGCTTCCTCCACCATCTGATCCGTATAGCCCCTTTGACGAGTTAATTGCTTTACCCAAGCTTTTACAATCTATAAGAAAAGTATTTCACTTTCAGAAACACACCCGTATATTAGGTTTGACAAAACATCTTTCACTGACACAGGAACATTGCTAAAGCCTTCCCAAATATTAGTTTATTCTTCCAGCAAATTTCTTCTAAGAAACATAACAAATGATTAAGAAATTCAAGATTTATGTCACCATGCAATCACCAAAAATGCAAGCCAACAAGGTGCTTAGTCAACTCATAAGTCAACATGAACAGCATATAAACCAATAGGCCCAAAACAGCAATGTAAACATTTTTCTGCATTTTATGGAAAAGGGAAGACAAGAAGCAAAAATTATTTGCTAATTACCTCAGCGATACGACCAAGAACCTCCTCTCTTTTGGCGGCTTCTTCTTTGCACTCGTAAAGCCCCGACTCTATCAAAAACTATAGACATAAAGAAAAAAATCGTGAATTAAATATCATTAAAAATATGCAGTTCTTAAAAAAACAGAGTAATATTGCCTTCTCTAATTCCGTGTTCCGTTGAATATCAGCCTCACTTGGCCCCGCGAGGGATATCGGCTTCGTGATTCCGTACTTCTTCGGAGGCTGCGATTGATGCGGCGAAGATCCGTTAGGGCTCCGAGCATCCATAAGTTTCAGCACCAAACAAACCCTAAAAACGATCCCAAAAACACCCAAGCTTGGATTTAACCCGAAATCGGTACAAATTCAAGCAACCGTAACTAGGATCGAACCAATTTAGCAACTCATAAGGTGAAGAATTTTAGATTAGAAAACAAATCACGAGCGAAATCACGGAAAATTGAAAACTGAATATTTTTGAAAAAGATTTTTTTTTTTTTGCAAATGCAATTTTGAGAAAACAAAACGGAAAACAGATCGAAACCTAATTCACTGAAAGGGAGGGAAACTGTTCGGGAGATTCAACGAAGAAGGTCAAACAAGGAATTTCAAAGAAAATTCAAACAGATCTAAACACGAGATTTAAAAACAAAGCAAAAGACGATAGCGATAGACAAAGAAGAAGAAGAAGAAGAAGAAGAAAAGGGAAGGAAAGATCGGGAAAGCGAAGGGAAATCGAAAGGAAAGACAAAGAGAGACGGAGTTTCGCCGTTTGGATGGGGGGGAACTGGAGCGTTTGGTAGGGTTCAGTTTTTTCTTTTTTCTTCGGTTTAGATGCCTGAAAACAATTAGTTAGAGCACCTATTATGAGATTTCTTTTAATTATATTATTATTATATTATTTTAAGCGTCAGGATGAGAATCACCGTCGGAAAGTACACGGTGCGCCTGTGGCACGCGGTTTTGCTTCTAAGAGCCGACCCAAAGGAGGAAAATTTGGGAGATGCATAAATTCTTTGCTTATTCAAATTATCTGACGATTTTGTACCATTTACGGGGTTTTTTTTTTTTTTTGGGCCTGAACCATTTACGAGTTAAAGAAGAAAAAATAAGTAGATACCGAAAAAACAATCCGATGTCTTAAAGACAGTTTGTTGGAACATGAAAATGGTGGTGGGTTTGGTCGGTGCTCTACAATTCTTTCATAAGAATCTTCTTTAATATTTTTTCTCTATTTCTAAAGTTATACAATAAGATTTAGCATTTTCCTCTGCATTAAATCACTCTCAAGTTGTAGGTTTTATCGACTAATCTACCTGTCATATATGGTTGTCTTCGTAGACTTAAATTTTTTGCATGGAGGCTGTTTTTCTTTTATTTTTGTCTATTTTTTCAGATATTTATATAAGATAATTATTCAGTATATCATTTTGAAAACTAAAAAACTCCAGTGACAATATTTTAAACAATTATTCATTTATATATATATATATATATATCATGTATTGTCTACAACTACCGACATTTTTGTTTGCTAAGAGAAAAAAAAGGAGCTATGGTGAATTGGTGATTCTTTTCCATCGGCCTGATTTGCTTGGATAAACTATAAAGTGAAACTAACCTTCTTGCATATTCACATAGCAAACGTTAGCAAGCATGCTTAGATGGCTGGAAACTACCTGCTACATTATTCAATCACCATTTTACAAAGATAGAAGTTCAACTATCATGATACTAACTGATTGAAATAAGTTTTTATAAGCTTAAATGCAAAGACATGCCTACATTGACCTGTAAATACATTTAAGCAGCTTAAAAGTTGTAGAAGAGAAATCAGCCAATTGAAGATAAAACTCAATAGGAGTAGCATCACGTGCCATACAAAAATGTTGAACTATAACATAAATTATGGTTGCCCCTATAACCTTTGCACTCCCTACAGTTCTGGCATTCAAAGTGTTTTGTCAAACTGGGCTCGAGAATTTCTCCTAGCACTTTCCAACATGGTTTTATCAACAGTGATGAAGTAAGCGGAAATTGATGCTGTTAACCAATAAAGACAGCCATAGTACAAAGTGACAATTAGTATAATCAATCCTATATCTAAGTCATCATTGGGAGCGCCCATTTGATATGATGCCATATAGAAATCAAGAATGCACAAGTTGGGACTTGCGAGAATCTGATGGCTAAGACTAATAAATCATAGAACAAAGATTTGAGAATACCTCCACTGATGATAAGAGCTTGAGCGGTATGGTTGAGGTTTGCCTTTGCCCAAGGAATCTTACTAACTGCAACCAACTGAAAAAGGAGGGGTGGGGAATTAGGAATACAATCAGAAATCAATTATCAAACTATCCATCCATGGGAAAGAATTGAGCAAAAAGACTTTCTCTAATGTAGCTGATGAAACTGTAAGAGTATATAGTCTTGGTAACACTACTATATTCTCTACCACTTATGCAAGCAATCAGTTAATTGTGTTTTAATCTCAAATGCACTGAAACTAGACGACCCAAAACCAATAATTTTAATCTAATCTATTACTTATGTCATAGCCATTTGTAACACCAAATTACCTGCAATCTGTAATTCAAACAATACAACGCAAAAGAATTAAACTTTTAAACAACTGCTAAACTGCTAATTCAGAAATGCAAAAATGGTGAACCTGATCCAAAAATTTTGCAACTAGTAACTATTATCTCAACAAGCAATAAAATTAGCTCTAGCAAATATCCCAAGACAGCCAGACCCCATCATTCAGTACCAAGTGCATGAAATACGAGCATCAACAGAAGAAACACTGAGGCCATTCTTTTATTTATACTAGTGTGGGCCTCCCACTTCATCAGGGATTAAATAATTTTTACTTTAAAATATAAATTATTTAAAATTTACTTTAATAGAAAAAATATTTATATAACTCTTTCATGATTGGGATTTGAATAACATTAATAAAAACATAAAAATTAAAGAATAATGTATCTATATTTTGAAATTTATTTTAATTATTTACATTCAATATTCATTTTATAATTTTTTAATTATATTGTTTATTTATTAAAAAACTATTGTGTTCTATTTTCTAAATAATTATATTTAATTATTTAATTCATTCAATTTTTTTAACCTTAGCATTTTAAATTAATAATCTGATAAATTTAATAGATACAGAAAATTAAGAAAGAAAAAATAGAAAAAAAATAAGTTTAACAAATATTTTATTTTTTATTAAAATATATTTTTTGTTATTTTATAATATTATATAATATATTATTTTTTGTTCTTTCTATTTTTTTATTTAAATAGATAAAAACAAAAAAATTAATGAATAAAAAATATAAATAAATTTTATAATATTACTTTTGTATTTTTGGACATTTGTCAATTAAAAATCCCTTTGGAGATTTTTATTATATAAGGTTATAGGTTACAGTTCAAAATGATTTACAAACGTGGATCAAGTAATTTCATTTATTCAAAAAAAAAAAATCGTAAGAGCAAGGTTATCGTAAACGTACTGTGGGCACAGCACTGCCAACGGCGGCAATTGCAGCCGCCTTGAGACCGGAACGAATTCCTTCTGCGGATTAAACAAAAACTAAAGCTTTGTACCTATTAGATTAGATGTTAATAACTGCGTTTTACAGCCAAAAAACATAAATCATAGAATAATACAGACAACTTTGTCTAGTAAGCGAAAATCTGTCAATCAGAAAAAAAATAAATCAACAGAATATCACGTGATTGCAATTAAATCTTTGAAAGAAAATCAGCATAAAACTTATGAGAAATTTAGAATTCGATGTATCTAAATTTTGCCCCATTTTAGCAACTGCAAAATTAAGGAAATGAAAGATATAAAAAAAAAAAACACCTTGAGAGAATCGCGCGGCCCTCAATTTCTTCTCGTCTTCAGCAGGAGAAGGAATTAGGAAGGAATCTCTTCTTCTCTGTACCCAAACATCTCTCATTTCTGATGGAATTCCCAATTTCTGCTCTGTAGCTTCTTTCCGCAATCTGTAATGAGCTTTGATGAAAAATAGAGAGTCACATGAAAATTTTTACAAGAGTAGAGGCGTGATGATCGCTGGGCTGCTGCCATAATATTTTCATTGGACGTCTCTTCGCCGCCACGTGCATTACGTGCATTTTGTTCATGTTGTAATTGTCAGATCAGATTTACCTGTCGCTGTGCCATGATTTTCTTGGAATGGTCCAGCCAGAAGTAAATTTCACGATTTATGCATTTGTATCGTTTTTATTAAATATATATATATTTTGAAGGTGTATGTAATTTTTATAAACTATTAATACATCAAATTAAAAGAATATTTATTTTTAATATATTTGATAATATATAATCTTTATACACTATCAACGTACTAAAAGTTAACACTTCATTAATAAGTTATTATGAGTAAATTGAAAAAAAATATTTATAATTATTTTTAAAGGTTTGATATATTTTTTAGGCTGAATGCTCAAATAAGGATATAAAGTTTTCGAAAATATTCAATTCAGGATCTAAACTTTTATTTTGCTCAATTCAGGATAAAATGTTTTTGATTTTGCTCAAATAAGGATTTTTTAAAGCGCGTGAGTTACACGCGCTGTTAAAATAATAACAGCGTTTATAAAAGACGCGTGGCAGCATGTGATTGGGCCACGTGGCAGAAGTGGACACGTGGCAGCATAAGGGTGGGACACGTGGCAGTGACATATAATTAATTTTCTTTTAATAGGTAAAAAATATATGGACACGTGGCAACGTGTGAGCGGGACACGTGGCAAGCTTGACACGTGGCAGCGTGTGATTGGGACACGTGGCAGTGACTTATAATCATTAGTGGGACACGTGGCAAAGTTTAGATCCTGAATTGAACATTTTCGAAAACGATAGATCCTTATTTGAGCATTCAACCAAATTTTTTTGTTATAAATATTAATAAAAATTAAAAATTTAAATATTATTTATAATATTATAATTAGTAGTTAATTTTGTTAGTTGATTTTTTAATAAAAAATAACTTTTAAAAATTTATATTACATTTTTAAAAAAAAATTGTTAAAAAATAAATTTTTATAAAAAATATTTATGTATTTTTTTCACATTGTTTTTCTTTTCATTACTTTCTGTTTTTATTTCTTTTATATGATTTAAATTTAAAATAATTTTTTATTGTAAATTAAATATATTTATTTTTAGAAAATTGAGTTTTTATAGGAAATACGTTTATTTTTTTAATTACATCAATTTTTCTAAAAAGACAATTCTTACATATTTTTCTTTATTTTTATAGTTTCTTTATCTTCTTTCTTTTTTTGTCAATTAGAAGAAAATATAGAAAACAAAAAAAGAAGAAAAATACAAATTAAATTTAGTAATTTAAAATTTATTCTTTAAAAAATATATAATTTCTAATAATTTTATGGCTAATAGTTTTTTTTCTTTTTTATGGTACAAATGAAAAAGAAAATTACGAAAGAAAAAATAATAATTATACTAGTTACAAAAAAGTTTTATAATAATTTTTATGTTTGAGAATTTATTTTCTAAAACAAAATTTTTAATTTTTAATTATTTCAAAAAATAATTTTAAAAAATTTATTCAAGAAAATATTATTTTATCAAAATATATAGTTTTTCTTGAATAAAAAAAAAGAAAGAAAAAAAAGTAAAAAAATATGTGGACACGTGGCAGCGTGTGAGTGAAACACGTGGCGACGTGTGAGTGAGACATGTGGCAACCTATGAGTGGGACACGTGGCAGTGATTTTATAATTATTTTCTTTTAATAGGTAAAAATAAATTGACACGTGGCGGAGTGTAATTGTGACACGTGGTAGAGTGTGAGTGTGACACGTGGCAATAATTATCCTTTCATCGTCAGTCACTCTCTTTAACGGCGCGTGTAACTCACACGGGTTAAAAAATCCTTATTTGAGCAAAATCGAAAACGTTTTATCCTGAATTGAGCAAAATAAAAGTTTAGATCCTGAATTGAATATTTCCGAAAACTTTATATCCTTATTTGAGCATTCAGCCTATTTTTTAGTTTGTTATCGATAAAGTGTTAACTTCTGGTATATTAAAATCAATGCATCATATATAAACTCTTAAAAAAAAGTCAAATTCTTAAAAATAAATACAAATTTTTTTTTTCAATCTGCTTATAAAAATTTATTGATAATATATCAACATCTGATAAATTGATAATTTATAAAGATTATACAATGTCAATATATCATATATAAATCCTTAATAAAAAAGATACAAATACATAAATCATGAAAGGGATTATATATGATATGTTAACAGTGTATAATTTCTGTAAATTGTTAATGCATCAGAAGTTAACATCTCATCAATAAGTCCTTACAAGCAATTTGAAAAGAAATATTTGTATAAGAGTTGACATTTTTTTTAATTTATTTATTGATAAAATGTCAACATTTTGACAATATATAAAAATTATACATTATCAGTACATCATAAATAAACTCTTTTATTAATATAAAATGGTCAAAATTTCAACTTGTATTAATTCATGTTTCTGAAATCATTTTTTTAATTTTTAATTTTTAATTTTTACAAATTTTAACCTACATTAATTCATATTTTTACATTGAAAACTTTATTTTTTGTATTATTTTGCATTTTCTTCATTTCATGTCATCAATTTTTTTCGTTTTACTTTTATATCATTTTTCATGTCAATTTGTTTTTAGTATCATTTTTGTCGTATTCGCTTCTCTGTCATGGGGTTTCAAGATATCCGGAAATGAATTAATCTTTGATCATTAATTTTACAAGGTTTTGTTACCCAAAAATGAAAAAAAAAAAGATTTTTTTAAGTGAAAACCCAGCCCAATAAGCATCTTATCGAACCCGAACAAAAATTGCTTCCTGATAATTGAGATTGTCAAAAACAAACAATACAAAAGGCACTGCTTTTGGATGGCATCTGCAATTTAACATCAATAGCATAAGGATAAGGAAAATCATCCAAGTCAAACAATTCTCTTACAAGCACCAAACATTTGAGGGGAAAAATAAAACAGATTTCATACAAAATAGGGAAGCAATATCAGTATTCACTCTTCAAGCACCATAGCACTTCATTTGCACACCTAGCTCTCAATTGTAAACGATATCAACTGCCCACAAGTTCAACCCTGAACATGTTAGATACAAATATAGATGCAAAACAAACAATTTCGTAGAAAATAGAGCAAGGAAATGGACAATATGGAAGCAACAAACCTATGCAACTAAAGGCCCTGATCAATTAGATAATCACCCAGCCTTTCCACAATCATGTTGCACTGACCAGGTGTTAGAGGCTCATCGTATATACCGATGATCAAGGCTTGGTTGGTCTTCTTAACAGTCGCACCTCCAGCGCCCTGAATTATACATAATTAAGTTGAGGGAAACTTAATAAAGACCATACAGCTAAACAGTTCTAAAGCACTATATGGTAAAGAGGAGCCAATGAACATATAGCATCACAATGGCGTTTCCGGCAATTAAGTTGTTTCCTGTCTTACAAAGGAAACCAGATTGCCATTGCAAATAATCATTACAGTTAACAATAAAGAGATAGTTCATGATGCACGAGGATATATTACCTTCTTCCCTCTTATCACAGCCCCTGGTTCACCTTGGATCACCATGTACTTTACACCACCAAGGAATAAGCCAGTTGGTGCAAGAGAACCAGGTTCAGCTAAATCATTCATGATGGCAGTGATTTCTGCGGGTGTAAACTGCAAAAGCAAGTACAGACATACAGTTCAAATGCCACAAGGCGTAGAATTCCAAAAACAGGAAAGCCAACTGGTAGATGAAAGCACAAGACATATAACAGACAACACAAATACCAAGCCTGCTTTTGATGCATATTCTTGAACATCCTACTATGCTCTAATTTAAAACCACCTATTGACTTTCCAAACAAAGAAAGAGCTTTCATATACATATTTCAGGAGAAAACACAAAAAGCATAGGATCAATCACATTTTTCAAAATCCTGACTTTTCTACCTAATAGAATTTTGTTACAGACCTAACGTGTTGGTCAAGAATGCAAGATATGGAAAGTGAATCGGCGTGCAAATCATAGCACTATAAGCATGCAGCCAAGAGTATGAATACTGAATACAATGATGGAGCCGATTAATTAGAAAGTAAAGCTTACACCTGCAATTTGATGATAATTCACAATTTGATGATAATAATGATAATTCAAATTAAACCCAATTCTCAATTTTGTCAACTAAAGTTGATTTTCAAGAAAATTATAACATGCATAATGATCCAAACAAGTAACAAGTTCAAAATGAAAAAAGAGAGAAAAAACAACATCATAGCCAGTAGACTAATAGAAGAAAAAAAAAAAAGAGACAAAATAGAAATGAAAAATCTAATCTAAGAATAAATGGAATGAAAAAGAGAAGAAAAGAGAAAGAAAATAGAACCGCAGGGAAGGTAGAGCTCTGGGCCCAAACGCTGCCGTCCTGGCCGATAATAGCGGCAGCGGTGAGATGAACGCCTTGGCCATCTATGTCGCACATCAAGTGCTCGTCCACGTACTGTTGCCAAGACATCTTTGCTCGATTTGTTTAGCTTCTGCTTCCGCTGACCGTAGCTTTTAACTGACGAGGCTTTCCTTTCTACTGGGATTTTAAGACGAGAAAGAGGCTTCTTGCTGGCAAAGTAGAACGGAGCACAGGAGGAGATATAGGAGAAGGCGAAGGGCAGGCAGGTTGCGTGAAAATTAAGCTGCGCTTGACATTGTCAACGTGGATGTGGGGACCAGTACCACCTCATTTTCTATTAAGCGTTGGTCCCACGGTCCCCTTCGATAGCGCTAAATTTACATTAATCAAAAATGAAAAACCGTATCTAAATTTACATAGAGTTTATATATGATGCATTTTATACACTGTCAATGCATTAGAGGTTGACACTTCATCAATAGGCCCTTATGAGCAAATAAAAAAAATTTATTTATATTTGCATATAAGGGCCTAATGATGAGGTGTCAACCTCTGATGTATTGACAAAATGTAAAAATTATACACTGTCAATACATCATATATAAATCCATTTACATATATATTTTTTTAAAGGATATGATTTGAATATTTATCCAGAAGTGACAAATTTGATCAGACACGATGTGTCTGATTATTAATCAAATCAGTCGAATTAAAACAAACATGATGTGCGTAAGAGTATCATGTTGAGTTAAAAAAAATTTTTGAACACATAACTCAACCGACACGATTTATTAAAAGATAATTCGATCACATTTTAGAATTTTTAATTTTTGAATTAATTTTTAAGTCAATGTAATAACATGTGGCATGTCAACAATAATATATTTGTTATTTATTGAAAAATACTAACAAAAAAATCCAGATAATAAGGGAGTTACAAGCGGATTAGGAGAACTATAAAGTATTAGGTGGAACTAGAAAATAATGGAACTCAACTCATCCATTCATGTTTGGCACTTTGCTGTGTTCACAAGCAATCTCAGCTCAGGTCATCTGGCATTGTTTGTTGGGAACATGTTTTAAGTGAAGAAGCTGTACGCAGAGTAATGGTGAAAATCTGGTCACAGGTTTCACAGCGTTTGGGTCAACTTAGGAGTTGGGAAGGCCTGAAGCTTAACCGAGAAGAGCATCTCTGCTCTAATCTATTTTGGTCTCAGTTCTCAAATCTCAAGTCAGTATGGGAACTTACTTTTTCTTTAGTTCTGGTAGGCAAATTAAGAAAGAAAACTGGAACCCCAGGCCCGCATATCTTCTTAAACGCTGCCCTATCCAAGTACAGCAGGAATACTGATCACGGATGAAGATTGAACAAGAACATGTTAGAGAAATCAAAATAAGCAGAGGTCAAAGAAAAAGATTCTTTTCAGCCAAATGACCATGTACCTCATTCCAAACAGAGAGTTCTTGTAAGCCCAAGTTGATATCCTCTCAAATCATATTCTCGAATTTGAATTTGGAATTCATAATCATCAAGCCAGAGGCTTATGATTATTTTTTTAATTTATACAAAGAGGATATATTCACAATAATTATATGTAAACATTATCAAATCAGATTTGGCATTTTTCCTCAAGATCTAACCCTTTTGACAACACATGCTGCCAAAACCTAAAATAGCATCTAAAAAGATCTATAATGCTAAAGCATGATTGTAGCTTCCATAGTTAGGTTCTTCAAGATGACCAGAGTCTTCTGAAAGAAAAGCCTTGACCGGAGGATGAATTCAACCGATAACTCCTCCCTCTGAATGCCACACCTTCGTTCCTATCTTGTTGGACTTGGACATGGGCATTTGTTGGATATCCTAGTCTTCCACGTGCAACTAGCTTATGCCTGCATCACGTGAGTCAAGGAATTCGCTTGTATGTAGATTCATGAACATCCTAGTCTCACTCCTAAAGCAAAAAGCAGCTGTAATAACTACAAACTTCTGGAAAATTAGAAAATCTTGCAAAGTATATACTGTGAAGTACATACAAATTCAATTCAAAAATAATAATTAGATTAAAAGCAACACTAGAAACAACAGCTTGATCTGCATTTAGCATGAATCAATTGGCTTGAGAAGAGAGCAATATGGATCTGTAATTTAACTGAGGCTAACGTAAGGCCACAACAACATAGGAGTGCTGAGGCTGAGCATTTGTGGCATGAAGCCCATATGAAATACTCATCTAAGACTTCTTCCCAAAATGCCTTATGGAAGAAGAAAATTGTTTTGATTCTACATAAAATGTAAGGAAGTCGTGCTTGCACCTCATAGACAAATAACTTAGTCATCAGGATTCAGGATGGCAAGCAGAACACTGATGCAGAGTGGGAGACTCACAAATTACTAAAGATCTATTTAACTATTTTCAGTTGAAAAAAGAAAAGTATGACCTTTAACATCACATCTGATATTACCCTCAAGTAGAATAAAAAACCAAATAAATGTGAATAAGGGAAAACTTTCACCTATTATGCTATTTAGAGGTCGAGAACTAACACATTGAGAATAAAACACAAAAAGGATACACCCATGTTGGGGTTGCCAATATGTTTCTTCCCCCAGCAAGAGGATGCAGCACTGTCAAAAAGTAGTATATGTGCCCGGCAACGATCCCCATAAGGTCTGGCACAAGAGGGGAACCAAAAATAACATCCAAAGCAAGCATTGCCCATGGTAGATAAAAGGCCTGTGTGTGTTCCAGTAGCGATGTGCAAGCATCAACATTACCAGACCCAAACAAGTAACAAATAAAGAAGACTACGATAAAATTCAGGCACAACCACGAGAAAGAAATGAAACTATGTATACCTTGAGTGAAACAAGCCCATATATATTGACTTGGGCATTAGGAAACTCCCTACTCCAGATGTATAGAAGCATGAATACCAAGGAAACCCCGAGAAATGCACTACGTAACATTGGAATGGCTGATAATGCCTAAACACACAGAAACAAGAAACTAATAATAATACATTCCACATAAGATACACCCTGACACAGAAATCTATAAACTCATTCACCAAATTATAAAAAGTTCTAACTTCTAGGAGACCATGAAGAAGATGAACTGTAAAAGTTGTACATCCAATACACACCAGCAATGAAAGAGCACCAGAAATCATCATCCATAGAAAATCTGCTGTCCGCCTTTCAAATGGCCCCTTCTCTAGCTGAACCCCATATCTAGCTCTGTAATAACACGTTAAGAAGGACAAAAACAAATATGTTGTCACACATACTAATAAATTCATCAACATTTAAAATATTAATCCTGACAAGCTTCTATTCTAAATGCTTACATCATAAGGAGACGAATTCCAAAATTTACAGAGAAGTTTCCGAGGAAAAAGAAATTTGTTAGAAGCCTCCATACCTAAAAGAAAAGATTAAGTAACCCAAAAAAATCGGCTGAAAAGAAAAGTTTGTTAACAACCAGTCGCTATGTAACACATAGTAATAAACAACAATCATTCAATCAATTGGACTGAAGTGAACAAAACTTGTCATAATATCATCCTAAACGTGCTTCATTAGATTTCACTTGCATGGGTACACCCAAAGCAGTACCTGAAATTCAGAAAATACTAATTCATGGATTAATGCAATATTTTCAAGTCGATATAGTCCCAACCGGAAACCTGCAGTCGCCACCACACAAATAGTCCCATAAGCTTTGGTGATCGGTGGCAGAGATTTGTAAAATCTGAAAAACAGTAAGGAATAAGTTATGGCATATACATCAGCAGATTCAGCACAATAAGAACAACGATATGATCTTTAAAGAAACGCAAGTTGCAAGAATCACTGGTTCATTGGAAAAAAAATGAAAAAACAGAAAGTAAAGTTGCATGGCACTTGGCTAGCGAATTTAATTAGTTACAGTTAAAAATTGACTATCTCTTGATCTCTGTTTGGTTGCCAAGAAAATATGGGAAATAGGGAACCAAAAATCTTAGATGAAACGTAAGATAACCGGTGCACAAAAACTTATATCGCCGGGGGAAAAAAAGAAAAGGATATAGACAAAAGACAAATTATATCAACAACTGCCATCTTATTCTTCTCTTTAGGTTTTCTAGGCAACCAAACATCAGATAACCAAAAAATGCAATTAAGCAAGATATAAAAAGAAATATTAAAATTAATCAAATGCGTAAATCACTGAGCGAGAAATTCAGAGAAACCATGCTGGAAACTAACAACAGTGATGAAAAATGTTCGAATAATAACGCAAAATCTTACTCTGCTGGAGACGACATTTTATCAAAATTAAAGCTCTAATTCAACAATCTTTTTCTTCCACAAGCCAAGACTCTCTCCGCTTCTGCGCCACTGCTTCTTATGAAAGTGAAGGGGTTTAAACTTCCAAGAAACGTGAGAGTCAGGTGCATGGCATGTCGGAGTTGATTTGGCACGTAGGTTTGGTAACATTTGCCACGGACAAATCAAGTATCGTGGCCGATTCATGGAGGCGGGCCATCTTTTAGCTTTTGTTTGTAATTATTGGTCTGTCACTGAAATTCCGGATACTGTCGTGTTATTAATCATTGTTTTAATTGAAACGACGGCGTGAGAGGTATCGCTTGGAGGAAAAGATTCAGTGCCGCCTTCTCAAGGGGTCTACGGTGTGGCGTATTTAAAGTCAAAGGTGACAACGAAGGGGTCCAATAAGGAGTCGCCAAATCATACTCTAGATTCTCTGAGTGATGAAGTGTCCCATCTCGGGCCACAATGCTTAAAAAGATCAATACTCCTTTTTTAACGTTTTAAAAATAATTTTATTTGTATTTAATATTATAAATTTAAATTTTTATAATATTGGTGTAATATAGTGTTTTATTCTAAAAATAAAAGTAAAAAAAGAGAGTAAATTTTAACATATAAAAAGAAGAGTATAAAGTGTTAAAACATGAAAAAAAAATATATTTTAAAACATTTCAAAAAGAAAATTAAAAAAAAATTCTAGTGATTTTGACTATAGCTTTATATTTGATAAAATTCTCAACAATGTTAACTCATTAACTCATAATTTTAAAATAAGTATTAGTAGTTAAATGTTCTGATATGATCAATAGCAATTTACGAGAGTTATACATTGAAATATAAACTCTTTTAACATTTACCTTTTAAAACAAAAAAAGATTTTCATATCAAATCCAAAGCTTGAGTTTAATTTATGGTTGAAATTGTTCCATGCTATAAGCATGATCCTTAATTGTGCATAACCATAATTTGATAATCTCATTGATCCATTTTTTTAGTCTAAAACCTCATTTAAATTTTTTTAAAAATTTATATTTGATATGCTAACAGTATATAGTTTTTATATATTTTCTATCAACCATGAAGTATCACTTCATTAATGAACAAAGTTAGAAGTTATGCTGGTCATTAAATAAATATTTATAGAATTTTTTAATTTAATTTTAAGGGTTTGTATATCTTTAAACTTTATTTTATTACTGAAGTGACAGTTTGTGGTTGATTAATAATGTATAGAAATAATACATTGTCAATGTATAAATATAAATCCAATTTCAAATACATAAAATATGATTTATATTACAAAGCCTATTCCTTTGTGTATCATATATGATAAATATCTTCTTTTTTTATTTCAAACTTAAATTCAAAATTTTTAAATTAAAATTTAGTAATGATGTGCCATTTGAAACAATTGCAATACTCGGTCAAAATAAGCAATGTATGGACGAAGAAAATCTGAACTATGATGAAATTGTATGATCGAAAAATTAATTTGTAATAATTCAAAGAGATTTACACGTGGAATGGCAATAAATAAAATATTAAAAATCATAAAAAAAAATCATTTCATACATAATTTTTACATTTACAATTGAAGTTAACTGGATTATTACCCTATCCATCAATATTATTAGTAGAGTTTTTTAACTTTATAAGCAAGATTAGGATAGTGATATGTGTCATTTAGAAATATTAATAAAATAAAAAATAAATAAAATGGGATACATGCCATCATCCTAAGTTGCTTATGGAATTAAACAATTTTACTGACAGTGGATAGGATAATAATCCTAACGTAATTATATATATCCCTTAAATTATTTTAAAAGATAAAAAATATATATGACAATTATTTTACTTTTGATGTGGACTAGGTCATTTATTACTGGGCTTTTCTATAAGTCAAGCTGAAGACCATTGAGCCAAATAATAATCTAAGCCCCAGAGAAAAGAGGACTCAAAAGGCCCATAAATGATCCACTAGGTTATTATCTAAGCTGTGGGGCTTAAAGGTAATTACGCGCAAAATAACTCCTATAAATAGGTCACATGTATCATTCTTAAACCCTAAGCTCTATTTGCCTACTGAAACCCTGTCTGACTTAAGCATCGGAGTGCGCGCGCAGAGAGAAATCCCTGCGCCCCCTGATGGTTTTCTTTCTTGCAGAATTCTTGGAGACAGACTAATGCGAAGATCGAGGATCCGATGTCAGCAAACATTTATTGTTGTTTTTGGCAACAACAATTGGCGCCGTCTGTGGGAAACAAACAAAAAAGCCAAATACAAAAGATGGTGAAAAGACGACCTGCGGGAGACAGGGTATGTAGGTTGCGAAAAGGTGCACAGGTTACGTAAAAAAAAAAAGTCTGTCGTGTGCAAAGTGCATGCGACAGAACAGTCTGTCGCACACCAGGTCTCACGCACAAGAGAAGCTCACAAAAAGATTCTGTCGCACATAAATAAAAATAAAAAATAATAAAATATATATACACACGCAACAAAAACCGTCTGTCGCACGGAAGGTTTCAGGCGACAGACTACTATCACACGAAAGGTTTCACGCGATAGAGCAAAATCGCGTGCCCACGGCTTGCGACAGGAACTCTGTCGCAAGATAGCGAGAGGCACGCAGCATGTATTGGGCGATAGGCTGGCTATCGCGTGCGACAGGCCTTTGCGGTAGAGTACATATTACTAGGCAAGAGAGGCATTGGGCGACAGAGTACAAAGGAGTAGGCGAGAGACAATATTTGGGCGAGAGACTGTCTCTCGCATTCGACAGGCATTGGGTGAGAGATAGGTTCTCGCACGTGACATGTAATGGGCAATAGAGATAGGCTACAGGCGACAGGCTTTGGAGCTAAAGATAGGCTACACGCGACAGGTAAAAAAGGCGAGAGAGGGACACTGCGCGGGAGACACGTTAGATAGAACAATCAGCGACAATGCGACAGGCTTGGCGAGAGATAGCATAATAATATTATAAAGCCAAAATCTATTTATATAAGTCAAACCAAACTAATTAAAGGGGGGGTCACTGTCAACAGAAAATGACTGCGATTTCCTTCGTGCCCGGAAGCACCACTGCACCGCCTCGCTTCCTCACACGTTTCCTGCTCCTAAACAGTTTGGAAACCCACGTTTGCCTGTATCCCATTCTTGCATCGCCCAGCACAGCTTCCATCGTTGCTGTCACAGACCTCACTGCTGTCGTCATTTGCTGCGTCCCTTGCTTGCTTATTCCATCGCTTCGTACCACTCTTGCCTTGCCAACAGACCCAGAACGCTGCCTTTAGTGGTTTTATTCTTCTCCAACGCTGCCCGCTCTCTTTCCACCGTTGATTCCTGTCGAGCCACCATCTTCATCACCGCCGCACTAACCACCGTCTAGTTTATAACCGGTGTTGAACGCCTACAACCCACGCCTTGCTTTACTGCTGCTCCGTCTAAATCATTACTGGACGTCTCAACAAGTTCCGCATTGCATCTTCTCTGCCTGTTGCCACTTTCACGCCACCATCCTTGCTTCCCATTGAGTTGTTGTTCTGTACCCATTACGGTTCCATCAACTCTGCATCTTCGGTTTCTGTTGCAGCCTTGGGATCGGAGCTGCTATTTGCTGTGTTGCAAGAAAAGCAGCTGTTAAAACATGTGAAAAACGGAGCTAGAGATTTGCTGCTTAAACCAAGAGCTGCTGTTTTCAAAACCGAACGCGACCCGTGGAGCAGAGTAACGTGGTTCAGTACCAAGAATTGTTGTAACTAGAAGCCAAGGGAAGCAAATATAGTCGATTTGAAGTAGAATTGTAGAATCGTTGAATCGAAGGAGACAGAACCGCAGGGTGGAGTAGCAGCAAAAAGTCTTGTTGTTTGTGTCGCTCGTTGCTGCTAGCTCATTCCTACCAAGATTGCTCCTTGAAAGCGTCCCTTGGCTCCACTGATCCAAGTCTGTCGCTCCACCATTTGCTGCCAATTTCGTTACTTGCTACACTGCTAAAGAGAAAAGCAATTTTTGTTCCTCCTATATGTGAGCGGGAAAGGCAGCTGGGGACGTTTTCTCCGGATGAGAGTCGAACTAAATGTAGAGAACTTTTTGGAGAGGGCTATAAGTATAACAGATTAACAAATGGCCACAAGAGGTTGCCAAATTTCTGTTAATGCTATGGGTTGATGGGACATGAGGAAAAGGCAGGCAAGGGTCAACGAACCAAACATTAGCATACGTACTTGGATGGGCTTTAAGAATATTATTATACATTGTTTGAATGAAAATGACAGGTCCAAGAGGAGAGCATACGTGGTAGGCGAATTCTTTTTGCCACGTTTTTCGCATGCTGACAGAGTCACTGCCGCTTGGCTAAACTCATATCAACTACTCAGGAAAAAAGGAAAAAACCAATCCACAATAATTTATTTCTCTGCAATTAATTTTATTCACACCACTTTGGATATTGTAAGGAAGGGAAGATAGTAATTGGGGCTGTTTATCCGGGGGTTGCAACGTACAATGCACTGATTAATGGATATTGTAAGGAAAGGAAGATTGTTTCAGCTTTTGAGCTTCTTAGTGTGATGGAGAAACGAAACTGAAGCCCAATATCCATACCTATAATGAGCTTATTGAAGGGTTGTGTAGAGTTAAGGGAATGCTCCTTTTGGGAAAGGTTGCCAATAATGGCTTATTGCCTAACAGCGTAACTTATAATATTCTGATTGATGGGTTCTGCAGGGAAGGCCATTTTAACATGGCTTCCAAGGGAACCGGAAGCTTGCAAATGGGCAGTTGGGTAAGATGATAAAGAAGGGAATAGAGCCTGATGAAGTAACATTTACCGCACTTATGGATGGGTTTTGCAAAATTGGTAATACTGGAGATGCATTAAAGCTTTTCAAGATAGTGATTGCAAAGGGTTGTTTGAAGACTTGTCATGCATTTAACTCAATTCCTCATGTTCTGAGCAAAGAGTGCAAGTTGACAGAGGAATATGCTTTGTTTAGAAAGATCCTAAAGCATGGTTTAGTTCCTTCTGTTGTGACTTACACTATATTAATAGGTGCACTTTTTCAAGCAGGCAGTGTTGACCAGTCTCTGGGCATGATGGAGCTAATGAAAGAAGTTGGCTGCCCTCCAAACGTGTACACATACAATGTCATGGTTAATGGCCTGTGTCAAATTGGAAGACTCGAGGATGCAGAAAGAATCCGGCATAGCATGTCTGAATTAGGAGTGCCTCCAAATCATGTTACATATACTATAATGATCAAAGCACATGTCTATGCTGGCAGCAGGACTTGCTTCACCAAACAAGGCCATTAAAGCAGGAAACTCCAGTTTTATGAGTCCCCTAGATGTTAGCCTACCACTTACTTCAGAAAATTATGATGAATGTGTTTCCAGTAATGTTCTAAAGGAAATGGATCTTGAGCATGCGTTTAAGCTCCGACTTGAAATTGAAAAATTCAGTAGGTCTGTTTTGAAATTTGACAATTTTCTAGTCATGGGTTTATGCAAAATGGGAAGAATTTTAGATGCTGAACATCTTATGAAAGATATATTGAAACATGGTCTATTTCCTGACAAGGCATGTTTTTCTATCATTGATTGGCATTCAAAAAACAATAATTGCAATAAGTGCCTTGAGTTCTCGGATCTCATTCTCGGTCATGGTTTCTTTCCATCATTTGCATCTTTTTGTTCAGTGATCCGCTGTTTGCATACTGAAGGAAAGATCAAAGAAGTTCGAAGATTGCTTTCTGCTCTCATGAAATACAATAATATTAGGGAAACAAAAGCAGTGTTACCTTATATTGAGTTCCTAGTAAACAGTGATGAACCTGAGAAATGCATGGAGCTCTTAAAGCTGATTGAGCAAATGGCTAGCAGGGAGAGGCCAGTCATCTAGTTTATACTTCATTTCCTTCTCTATTGAAATCATTGCTTATCTCTGAAGTGAGGATCTCCCAGACTAGCCAAAGGAGAAATATAATACTTTGGATATCTCTTCTCCAACTCACCATAAAAACACACTCAAGCAGGGACATACGGGTGGTAGCCAGATTTGAGGTACTCTCATATGATGTTTTCAATTTTCTTGTCCACTCTAACAATTGTGATTGAATTAGGCAGATGTCCGAGGCAAGCACTAGCCACTGTCGTGTAAGGCAGCAAGCCAGGGAGAGCTTGGTTCAATCGAAAATAACTTGTAGTAAACTCGTACCGAGGCACGACTTAGTGCACAATCCACGGTTGATAGCAGAACATCCCAGTACTCGTACTGGTGGTAAACATTTGTTATTATTATTTTAACATTTGCTGCAATTATATTGTCACTTACTCCATTTAATTGAAAATACTATATTATGAAAAGAAAGGCCAGTTATTTTTATCTGTATTGTGATAATTCTCCATGTTTGATAGACATGTTGCAGGAATAGAAGAAGAAAAAAATGAAAGCTGGCTAAAGAGACGCGAGACGGGCACAAGTAAGCGAGACGGGCAAAAATAAGACCTTAAGCGTGAAGAAGACGCGAGATGGGCACAAATAAGTCTCTAAGCGAAAAATGCGCGAGACGGGCATAAATAAGACCTTAAGCGTGAAGAAGACGCGAGACGGGCATAAATAAGTCCCTAAGCGAAAAATGCGCGAGACGGGCATAAATAAGACCTTAAGCGTGAAGAAGACGCGAGACGGGCACAAATAAGTCCCTAAGCGAAAAATGCGCAAGACGGGCATAAATAAGACCTTAAGCGTGAAGAAGACGCGAGATAGGCACAAATAAGTCCCTAAGCGAAAAATGCGCGATGTAGACACCATTTTTGTCCGGGTTTTCTTCAGATATTTTTAATTAATTAGTTTTTATATATATATTTTTTATTATTGATTTTTATTTTTTATTTTTTTTATTCTTAATTTAGATTTAGAAATAAATTTCAGATTTTTATTTTTATTTTTATTTTTTTTTATTTTTTATTTTTATAAAATATAATAAAAAGGGAAAGAAATCGGAAGTAATTTTGATAGGAAAGCAGACTTAAATGAGATTATTAAAGATTGGAATTTAAATAGGAAGGAAAATCAGAATTAATATCGGATTTAAGATCCGATTCTTGAAATCTAAAATTTTCCTAAAGGATTGATTCTTGATTTTTCTTACCAAAAACAAAAAAAGAAAACCTAGGTGTATAAAAAGAACAACACAAGAAAAAAAATAGGGAGGAGGAACCCTAAAAAAAAACCCTAGAGAAAACCTAGAGAGGAAGCCCGAAGGAAACCCTAAAAAAAAACCCTAGAAAAACCTGAAAAAAAAAACCTAGAAAGAAAAACCTAGGCGGAGGAGAAGAAACGCTAAAAAAAAAGGGTTTGGCTACTGTTTTTTACCCGGGGGCCACCTTACCTCAGGGACGATCATCTTCCTTTCACATCATTCCTCCACTCATCCACAATGCCACCTCCCACGCTGGTTCTGCACGAGGTTGCTGCATGATCATCCTCATGTCCTTTGCTCTTTACTGAACCAAGACCAACGCTGCTGTTCTTGCGCCTCCCTCCTTCTCACCGCTACCTTCTTCATTGTCCAGCCCGCTGCATCATCCTTGGTTCCAGCATCTTTCCAACATCGTCAACATCCGCCTGTTTCTTTCTCTGTTTCATCAACACTGCATCATCGTAACTTTCGGTTGCTAGGCTCCACGCCTTGCCATTCCTCTGCACAGTCACTATTGCTCCTGCCTTTGCAACAAGCCCACTTGCTGCCACTTCTGCCACTTGCTGCTTGTGCCGCCTTTTGCATTGCTGCCCTGCTGTGCATCATCCCCATCGCTGCACTGCCCCACGGATTGCTGCTGCATTTTGTTCCTGGTTGCTACGATTCTTCCTTCACCCGTACGTCTGCATGGTTCTTATTTTGGGTGCTCTTCATTTGTTGCTGTTTTTGGTGACTGGTACAAGGAAATAAAAGCTGGAAAGAAGAGAAAAGAAACAATCAAAGTTTGTGAGGAAGGAAATCATGTAAAAAATAAAAAGTGAAGAAAGTGCAAAGAGACCAAAGGAAGGAAATTTTTAGTTGACATAAGAGGTAAAAATTCTGACATTGACTTGATATGTATTTTTTTTATTATTATTTTATTTCTTTCATATTTCATTCTTTATCATTCATGTGCATAGTATTTTTATACATATATATTTTTTAGTTATGATGCCATCTTTATAAAAGTTGATATCAGTATTATACTCATTAAATTTGTGTAAAATGATTAACTAATTAATTATATTTACTTGTTCTTTGTTTAGAATAGGATTTGCTAATTGAACTATAGATTAGAACAAATAAATTTGAATAGATTAAAATTTATAAATTAAAATTATTTTGTAAGTAAAAATGGTTTAAAATTATTAATTAATTATTAAAAAATAAATATAGATTATACCGACGACGGAATTCTAAAGGGACTGCGCTCGAGTAGTACTTTTAGATGTCTTGAGGTGAGGAGAGTTCTTTTAAGTCTTACCAGCTTGATGGAAGATTTAAAGGACATTTCCAAGATTTAATAAAGTAAATTATAAAAATAAAAATTAAATTAGATTAAGAAATAGTAAATTAAAATTAGGTTCAATATGATAAAGAATAAAAATCAAATTAATAAATTAGAATTAAAATTAGGAAAGAACTAAATTAAATAGAAGTTAAATTAAATTAAATATTTTAATAAATGTGAATTATTCCGATGATGGAATTTAAAGGGAATTGCGCTTGAGTAATTTCTTTAAAAATTCCTAAGGTGAGAAAGTTTCTTTAAGGTCTTACCAGCTTGATGGAAGGTCTTTAAGAAAATATTCAATATCAAATAATTCATGTTTATTTAAAGATATAAAAATACATGAAATAATAATTTATATAAAGAAATAATAACGATAGAATAAAATAGGATAAAATAATAAATATAAATTGGATAGAAGTCAAAATAGGGTTTGCATAAAATATTTAAACAATCCGACGACGGAGCCTCTTCAAGAAAGGCGATTGGTCCTACTTGAATACTCTTGAGGTGAGAATAACTTTTAAGTTGTCCAACCAGCTTGATGGAGGAGACTTAAAAGATTTTTCAATATTTAATTATATCGAAATTAAAGTAAAAGGCAAAATTAAGATAACCTTAGATCACTTGGTACCATTTTAGGATGGGCGTTGTGAGGGTGCTAATCCTTCCTCACACGTAACCGTACTCTCGAACTTAGAACTTTTAACGTAGACCAGGCCTTGTCCTTAGTTTGAATAGTTTACCAATCACACCTAGGTTAGAATGATTGGTGGCGACTCTATAGTTTTGTGTCTAGCTATTAGGTTTCCCCCGAAACTTGATACGTGATGACAGTTTGGCGACTCCACTGGGGAATTTAGAGAGTCAGGCCATTAGGAAGTTTAAGGTTATCAAAATCTTGCCTAAAAATTTTAAGTTTCATAAGACATTTAAATACACACACTCCACTTACATGTGCATGCATTAGCCCTCGACCCGGGCTTACCTTTTTAAGAGGAAGTAAAGTAGCTTTGCCTTCGTGAGGTGGTAACCTCCACATAGGCCAGTGAAATACTCCCACTCAGGTTGAACCCTTTCCGTTTGAAGCCTATAATGGGTGAGTATTAGGATGCCTTACTAGTCCACGTGGACGATAGTGGGAAACAGTCTGGGAACCTTTAGTAATCCATCTATCCAAGCCAAGCATATAGTGAACTTATGATGCCCACTCGTAAGCTAGAGCTTTAGAATTGAAGCCTATATTAGGACACAAAGAATGACCATCATCTCATACAAGAAAAATATAGAAAATAAATAAATACAAAAATAATAAACCAAAAAAAGAAAAAAAAACATAATGTATATTCTCATTCCTTGCATTTTTTTTTATCTCATAACAAATTGAATAGATTAAGATCCATTTGCATCCATGGAGAAATTATCGCAAGAGGAACCAGCCCACATAGTGAAAGAACGATCAGAAAAGGCCTAACGTGAGAATGGTGATTACCTACCTGTTGGTTTTGTTTCTACTCTGCCAGAAAGAATTCATTTGGACCTAAGACAAAATGACTACACTGAGTTGCTAGGAATTTTGAAGGCATGGGGTGAAGAAAAGAAGGCAGAATTTTAGAAAAATATAGGGACTTGATGCTATTATTGTCAGTGGGAGTGGACTTGGATTTGATAAGGGCCATGGTGCAATTTTGGGACCCGTCCTACAGATGCTTTGTCTTCAATGAGGCCGATTTGATGCCAACCATGGAGGAGTATTCATTCTTGCTCCATTGTGAGTTAGAAAATCCCAACAAAATCTATTGGAAGAAAAGGAAATCGGGATATGATAAGAAATCGTCCTCCATGACTGGTCATAGTGTTTCAGAAATTGATCATCACACAAGGCAGAAAGGGGAGACCACTTATGTACCGTGGAGTCTTCTACGAAGTTGTCTTTAGAAGCAGCTAACGAAAGAACAACATATAAGCATAATGGCATTAGCTGTGTATGATATGGCCATGTTCCCTAAAATCTTAGGACATGTTGAGATTATAATGGTGGATTTTGTTGAGCAGCTTGATCATGAGGTGAACGTGGCCCCAGTTATCTTGTCTGAGACTTTTAGGTCTTTAAATTTTTGTCGCCGCAAGGGAGAAGGACGTTTCATTGGATGTACCCCATTGTTATACATTTGGATGAAAAGTCACCTTGGAGGCAACGAAGAAAAGTTTCGAGAAGCTTATCTCAGTACAGTCTCGATAAAAGAATTCTGTGAGAAAACTTGGCCTGCACCAAAGGCAATTGGGCATTCAACAGGAAAGTGAAGGCAATTGAAGGAAAATGTCGAAGAACTCATCAGTAGTGGTGCCTTGACTCAAGAGCTTATTGAACAATGGAAGTCTGCTCCTCCATAGGCCAAGTTTCCTATATGTGGATGTGAGATGTTCTCAGGATTCTTAAAATTTTCATCAAGTTGTTTTGAAAGCTTTCCATATTTTTCTTTCCAAGTAGTTGAAATAAAATAATTTTGAAAAACATTGGTGATTTTTATTGAGAATGAATAAGACCTATTCATTATATTTCCGCTATACTTTCCGATTCAGTGAAAACTTGGAACCCACAAAGAAACACAAGCTTGAAATCCATTCATTTTTGCTTACCATGGTAAACTTTTAAAGTCAATGATCTTCGTTAAGGCAATGAGCAATGAAATGATTGATGAATTTGCAAAACTTTTTGAATTGTTTGGAAGAACCAATTCATGAAGCATTCTCTTAAGGACTTTGTATTTGGAAATTTGATAGATGTTAAGGCCAAGCTAAGAGTCCCAAACACATCAATCCAAAATTCTTTCTCATAACTTAAACTTTCTAACCCAAATCATCCTTCGCTACACCTCGGGGCAAAATGATTGAAAAAGCCAAGCTTTTGATAACCTCAACATCTTTTAATGACCATTCTTAATTTGATTGATATCCTTTTCCTATTTTAAACCATGATAATTAAAATCATTGCATAAGGCCTTCATAAAGTTGAGTTAATACATTCTGGGCATGAGTTGTGAAAAAAAGTGAAGAAAAAGGAAGTAAAAAAAAACCAACAAAAGAAAGAAAAGAAAAGAAGAAAAAATTGATTGTGAAATCATGCATGAGGGATATTCAAATGATTTCAAAAGCCAAATTTTCATCTTAAGGATTGGTTTTCAATAGAAGTGTTAATATTTGATATGACAAATGGCCATCTTTCATATTCCTATTACTGAAACGAAATCATCCCTTTGTTACCCCTTTTGAGCTTATTAATTTCTTTCTAAATGAACCTTGACCAAGGATCACCCTCTACAGTGGAGAGGCAAATACATCAAAGGAGTTTTAGAAGCATTAGTGATTGGTCTTATGTCAAATGCAAGAAAATGATGCCCTTGTTAAGGGGCAAATGTGAGAAGAAGGATATGTGAATATGGAAATCAATATGAAAAAAAAAAAACAAGAAATGGAAAAAAATGAAAAAAGTAGATGCGAAAAAAAAAGAAGAAAAAAGAAATGAATAAGAATAAAATGTTAGAAAAAAAAGGAAAATGCTTCGAAGAGTGGGAAGGACAGATGTTCACAATCGAAGAAATGATCCTTGGTTCGATAAACCTTGAAAACACTTATTTTGGGCCTATTTATCCATTCTTTGAAAACCCTAAACCTTGGCCTACGGTACGTGCTTAAAAGTCCATTTTGATCAAATAGAGATGCTTGTATTGAAAAGCTTTTCTTTGAGAAACCATCATCATTATTTTGTTTGGAATGAAATTTGAGTTCTCAAATGCATGGTAGAATAATCAATAAAAAAGAGAAAAAAGAAAAAGAAAAAAAGAGAATGAAGCTCTAGGGTGAAAACCCATGAAAGGGCAGTCTAGAGCAAATTTGAAACAACTCAAGGCCATTGTTTGTGACTATGCTAAGGCAATAACAAGAAAGAAGAAAAACCAGAGGAGTGATGCTTTCAGTCAAGACCTTTTGAGAAATTCAAAAACCATCACCTTGAAATTTTGACTTGAGATTTGTATCTTTGGTTTCCTTACCCCGAAATTTGAGCCATCACAGCTAGTCTTGACATTTGTTAAAGTCCACGTATCAAGAAATTAAGAGAGTGCTAAAATGGATTGTGTTCTGTGAAAGTTATTTTTATAAAAGGAATTTTGATTTTCAAGGAATTTGTTTTATTTGTGAGCCAAGATTGAAGAGACATTGATCAATGGAACCTTTCTTGACAACCAAACATCCTTGATGCACCAAATCAGCACATTTATTCAACTAAACCAAGTTGTAACTCATTCTATTTGTTCTCAATAGTAATCACCAATTTTTAAGAGATTTAAATGTCAAATGTTTTTTTACCTTGGAAAGTTATTATGTGGGGCAATTTTCTATTTTCAAAAAGAAACTTGAAGAAGTGAAAAATGAGAGTTTTGAGATTTTATGGGGGCAAGTTCTTGTTTTAAAGAAATCAAGTGTGGTGATGATGTTTTTAAGACTATTCTTGGGTCAATCTTTGGTTGTTATGAGAGCATGAATCTTCTGGAAGATATGAGAAGTGGTCTTGTGAGTAGTTTGAGATGATTTTGTTGTTAGGATTTGGATTGATGAATTTTAAGTTGATAAGAATCGCGAGGCAAGAAGAAAACTAAATGAATGATGATGATGGGGCAATGGGAAGACTGAATGAGTGATGATTGCTAAAAGAAAGAAGAATTGTGGGGCAACAAGAAGACTGAATAAACGACGATGATAGGGCAAGTGATTTTAGGATTGCTAAATTTGAAGAAAGAAGAATGATGAGGCAGCGAAAGATTGAATGATAAGGCAAAAAGAAGATTGAAGGATGATAAATTTTTGAAGAAAAGAATAAGGTAGACTAATGATGTGACTTGGTAAGGCATTGTTTATCATTTGCATTGCGTTCATGACATGCATGGCATTGCATTCCATTACATGCATTTTGACACAAAAAAAATAAATAAAGGTTTGTTTGTTAAGACAATAGGATAAAAAAGGGTTCTGAAAGACTAGATAACTAAAATTTTGAAAAATTTTTTGTCAAAAAAAAGGAGAGAGAAAAAGAAAAATCAGAAAATGTGAGAAGGATTAGGAATAAGATGTGATAAAAAAGGTTCCGAAAGACTAGATGACTAAAATTTTGGAAATTTTTTTTAAAAAAAAAAAGAAAAAGAAAATAAAAAAATGTGAGAAAGATTAGGAATAAGATGTGACAAAAAAGGTATGAAATTTTGAAACAAAAATGTTAAAAATTTGGAAAGAAAGAGGAAACTAAAAGGTATGGATATGATGGGATAATGAAAAAGGGATTGAAAGATTTGATGAGATGAAAAAATGTGATAGAAAATAACAAAAAGAAGAAACTGGAATGATAAGATAATCTAGAAGATAGAATTGAAATGATAAGATCAAAGCCTTTGGGTACAATCTGTAAGACCTTTGGGCATGATTCATCAGAACCTCTAGATACAATTTGTAAGACCTCCGGGCATGATTCATTAAAACCTCCGGGTACAACTTGTAAGACCTTCGGGCATGTTTCCTCAAAACCTCAGGGTATAATTTATAAGACCTCCAGGCATAATTGAGCATTTTCGAGACGAGAAAATTTAAAGTTTCAGGGCCTTCCTAGTCGAAGGAGCACTTTCAGATGAGAAATTTTAAAGTTTCAGGGCCTTCCTAGTCGAAGGAGCATTTTGGAGATGAGAAATTTAAAGTTTTAGGGCCTTCCTAGTCGAAGGAGCATTTTGGAGATGAGAAATTTAAAGTTTCAGGGCCTTCCTAGTCGAAGGAGCATTTAAGAGATGAGAAAATTTAAAGTTTCAAGGCCTTCCTAGTCGAAGGAGCATTTAAGAGATGAGAAAATTTAAAGTTTCAGGGCCTTCCTAGTCGAAGGAGCATTTTGGAGATGAGAAAATTTAAAGTTTCAAGGCCTTCCTAGTCGAAGGAGCATTTAAGAGATGAGAAAATTTAAAGTTTCAGGGCCTTCCTAGTCGAAGGAGCATTTTAGAGATGAAAAATGCTAAAAAAGTCTCATGGCCTTCCTAGTTGAAAGAGCACTTTAGGTGAAAGATTAAAAAAAAAAAGGGGGGGGGACAAAAAAAAAAATAATAATAAAAATAAAAATTTTGAAAAGAAAGAAAAAAATAATAAAATGGATGCGGACAAAATGGATGTCTATGTCTTTGCACAATTACTATTTCATAGCAAATGTACAAAGAGGGGCAACTGTAGACACCATTTTTGTCCGGGTTTTCTTCAGATATTTTTAATTAATTAGTTTATATATATATATATTTTATTATTGATTTTTATTTTTTATTTTTTTTATTCTTAATTTAGATTTAGAAATAAATTTCGGATTTTTATTTTTATTTTTTTTTATTTTTTATTTTTATAAAATATAATAAAAAGGGAAAGAAATCAGAATTAATTTTGATAGGAAAGCAGACTTAAATGAGATTATTAAAGATTGGAATTTAAATAGGAAGGAAAATCAGAATTAATATCGGATTTAAGATCCGATTCTTGAAATCTAAAATTTTCTTAAAGGATTGATTCTTGATTTTTATTACCAAAAACAAAAAAAGAAAACCTAGGTGTATAAAAAGAACAACACAAGAAAAAAAATAGGGAGGAGGAACCCTAAAAAAAAACCCTAGAGAAAACCTAGAGAGGAAGCCCGAAGGAAACCCTAAAAAAAAAACCCTAGAAAAACCTGAAAAAAAAACCTAGAAAGAAAAACCTAGGCGGAGGAGAAGAAACGCTAAAAAAGAAAAAGGGTTTGGCTACTGTTTTTTACCCGGGGGCCACCTTACCTCAGGGACGATCATCTTCCTTTCACGTCATTCCTCCACTCATCCACAATGCCACCTCCCACGCTGGTTTTGCACGAGGTTGCTGCATGATCATCCTCATGTCCTTTGCTCTTTACTGAACCAAGACCAACGCTGCTGTTCTTGCGCCTCCCTCCTTCTCACCGCTGCCTTCTTCATTGTCCAGCCCGCTGCATCATCCTTGGTTCCAGCATCTTTCCAACATCGTCAACATCCGCCTGTTTCTTTCTCTGTTTCATCAACACTGCATCATCGTAACTTTCGGTTGCTAGGCTCCACGCCTTGCCATTCCTCTGCACAGTCACTATTGCTCCTGCCTTTGCAACAAGCCCACTTGCTGCCACTTCTGCCACTTGCTGCTTGTGCCGCCTTTTGCATTGCTGCCCTGCTGTGCATCATCCCCATCGCTGCACTGCCCACGGATTGCTGCTGCATTTTGTTCCTGGTTGCTACGATTCTTCCTTCACCCGTACGTCTGCATGGTTCTTATTTGGGGCTCTTCATTTGTTGCTGTTTTTGGTGACTGGTACAAGGAAATAAAAGCTGGAAAGAAGAGAAAGAAACAATCAAAGTTTGTGAGGAAGGAAATCATGTAAAAAATAAAAAGTGAAGAAAGTGCAAAGAGACCAAAGGAAGGAAATTTTTAGTTGACATAAGAGGTAAAAATTCTGACATTGACTTGATATGTATTTTTTTTATTATTATTTTATTTCTTTCATATTTCATTCTTTATCATTCATGTGCATAGTATTTTTATACATATATATTTTTTAGTTATGATGCCATCTTTATAAAAGTTGATATCAGTATTATACTCATTAAATTTGTGTAAAATGATTAACTAATTAATTATATTTACTTGTTCTTTGTTTAGAATAGGATTTGCTAATTGAACTATAGATTAGAACAAATAAATTTGAATAGATTAAAATTTATAAATTAAAATTATTTTGTAAGTAAAAATGGTTTAAAATTATTAATTAATTATTAAAAAATAAATATAGATTATACCGACGACGGAATTCTAAAGGGACTGCGCTCGAGTAGTACTTTTAGATGTCTTGAGGTGAGGAGAGTTCTTTTAAGTCTTGCCAGCTTGATGGAAGATTTAAAGGACATTTCTAAGATTTAATAAAGTAAATTATAAAAATAAAAATTAAATTAGATTAAGAAATAGTAAATTAAAATTAGGTTCAATATGATAAAGAATAAAAATCAAATTAATAAATTAGAATTAAAATTAGGAAAGAACTAAATTAAATAGAAGTTAAATTAAATTAAATATTTTAATAAATGTGAATTATTCCGATGATGGAATTTAAAGGGAATTGCGCTTGAGTAATTTCTTTAAAAATTCCTAAGGTGAGAAAGTTTCTTTAAGGTCTTACCAGCTTGATGGAAGGTCTTTAAGAAAATATTCAATATCAAATAATTCATGTTTATTTAAAGATATAAAAATACATGAAATAATAATTTATATAAAGAAATAATAACGATAGAATAAAATAGGATAAAATAATAAATATAAATTGGATAGAAGTCAAAATAGGGTTTGCATAAAATATTTAAACAATCCGACGACGGAGCCTCTTCAAGAAAGGCGATTGGTCCTACTTGAATACTCTTGAGGTGAGAATAACTTTTAAGTTGTCCAACCAGCTTGATGGAGGAGACTTAAAAGATTTTTCAATATTTAATTATATCGAAATTAAAGTAAAAGGCAAAATTAAGATAACCTTAGATCACTTGGTACCATTTTAGGATGGGCGTTGTGAGGGTGCTAATCCTTCCTCACACGTAACCGTACTCCCTAACTTAGAACTTTTAACGTAGACCAGGCCTTATCCTTAGTTTGAATAGTTTACCAATCACACCTAGGTTAGAATGATTGGTGGCGACTCCATAGTTTTGTGTCTAGCTATTAGGTTTCCCCCAAAACTTGATACATGATGACACGCGAGACGGGCATAAATAAGACCTTAAGCGTGAAGAAGACGCGAGATGGGCATAAATAAGTCCCTAAGCGAAAAATGCGCGAGACGGGTATAAATAAGACCTTAAGCGTGAAGAAGACGCGAGACGGGCACAAATAAGTCCCTGAGCGAAAAATGCGCGAGACGGGCATAAATAAGACCTTAAGCGTGAAGAAGACGCGAGGCAGGCACAAATAAGTCCCTAAGCGAAAAATGCGTGAGACGGGCATAAATAAGACCTTAAGCGTGAAGAAGACGCGAGACGGGCACAAATAAGTCCCTAAGCGAAAAATGCGCGAGACGGGCATAAATAAGACCTTAAGCGTGAAGAAGACGCGAGACAGGCACAAATAAGTCCATAAGCGAAAAATGCGCGAGACAGGCAAAAATGAGACCCTAAGCGAACAAATCAAAGGTCCCTAAGCACAGGAGGTGCAAGACGGGCAAAACAAAAAGTCCCTAAGCATAGGAGGAGCGAGACGGGCAAAACAAAAAGTCCCTAAGCACAAAAGGGTGTGAGACGGGCAAAAATAAGTCTCTAAACGAGGTACGTTACAATCTTATCAGATTACATTTAACGTATTATGTTGGCATAAACGATATTATATTCTAACAAGTCCTTAAGCGGATAGTACGCAAGACAGGACCAATACTCCAGTAAAAGTTCTTTTTTGGACACAAAAAGTCGCAAAGAAAAGCTTGGGGAGCACACAGTATGCAGGTTGTAAGGTATGGCACGAGGCACGTTACAATTTTATCATTGAATATGTGCTACAATTGATAAACAAAATGCATTTAACGTATTATGCTGGCATTCTGGATATAAAAACAATGTTATAGTCTTATCATTTCTATAAAGGCCCTAAATGAAAAATGCACGAGATGGGCAATTCTCTAAAAGTCCCTAAGCGAAAATGCGCGAGATGGGCAATTCTCTCAAAGTCCCTAAGCGAAAATGCGCGAGATGGGCAATTCTCTAAAAGTCCCTAAGCGAAAAGCGAAAATGCAGGAGACAAGCAATTCTATAAAGTCCCTAAGCGAAAAATGCGCAAGATGGGCAAATTGTGAAATCCTCAAGCAATAAAGTGTACGGATAAATGCGATACCCAAGTACGAATTCTTCTTTAGATGTAAGTGCTTCATAAGAAGAGCTGGGGAGTACTATAGATTAACTTCTGCATTAAAAGGAGTATCGAAACTAATAGGCACCCATGCATATGCGTCCTGAGATGCTATAATGTCAAGAACTCGATCCTTAGGAAAAATTAGTCTCTGGATTATCTAAATAATCTTCTTCCAAGCTAGTGAGAACCTCGACCATCTCGAGTCAACAAAAAGGCTTCTAAGAGCTGGTAAGATCAGATAAATCTTTATAAGTGTCTATCCTTAGAAAAGGTTCCGAATTCCCAGCATCTGGATCGGGCTTCAACCAATCAAGAGCATGCTAAGTACAAATCACATATGATGAAACCAGATAAGAACATATGCATCCGCTTATGGCACTTCTAGACGATGTGCTGTCATGGCCTTAGCCCAGATTCGGTTTTCTTCCTCTTGGCTAATAGAAGGCACTTGACAAAAGAAATGATGACACGATGTCGTTTCTGCTACAAATAATAATGAAGTTCATTAGTTGAGCCCTCAAGTGAAGATGAAAAGACTCTTGTGATGATCCCAGGAAGAGGGTAGCATAAGAATTTGAAAAGCCCATTCTTTATACACTTTTTCACAAGGTAAACCTTGTAAAAGAGTGGGGAGCACTTGATGTGGACTAGGTTATTTATTACTGGGCTTTTCTATAAGTCAAGCTGAAGACCATTGAGCCAAATAATAATCTAAGCCCAAGAGAAAAGAGGACTCAAAAGGCCCATAAATGATCCACTAGGTTATTATCTAAGCTGTGGGGCTTAAAGGTAATTACGCGCAAAATAACTCCTATAAATAGGTCACAGGTATCATTCTTAAACCCTAAGCTCTATTTGCCTACTGAAACCCTGTCTGACTTAAGCATCGGAGTGCGCGCACAGGGAGAAATCCCTGCGCCCCCTGATGGTTTTCTTTCTTGCAGAATTCTTGGAGACAGACTAATGCGAAGATCAAGGATCCGACGTCAGCAAACATTTATTGTTGTTTTTTGCAACAACAACTTTGTTAATAGAATTAAACATTTTTATTGTCGATTTATTTAAAATGAATTCTGAAAAAAACCATTAAAAAAGTTATAAATCAATTATACTTTCTAAAATTTATCTTTTTTTTTTTCTTCAAGCATGATGCATACGTTCGATCAACTCATAAAGCTATTTGATCATGGTGGTATGTCAAATTGTCAACGTGTTAAATTTATCTTGACACCTAATACCATAAATTTATTTGGTATTAGATTTTCGGACAATTCAAACCATTTCAACAAAGTTATACTACTCTTGTTGGGGTTTTTGTTTTGTAAATCTTAAGATTGTGTGTTATTTTTGAGGAAAAAATTTATGTATTAAAATGTAAAATTGAAATTTAAA
This sequence comes from Heritiera littoralis, assembly GCA_031772115.1. Classification (NCBI taxonomy): domain Eukaryota; kingdom Viridiplantae; phylum Streptophyta; class Magnoliopsida; order Malvales; family Malvaceae; genus Heritiera; species Heritiera littoralis. Next base: position 3,199,123 of record JAPDPK010000003.1, read on the forward strand.
ATCATTAAATATTATATTTTAAAAATAAGTATATGAATTATTTAAATTAAAATTTAAATTGGAGCGAAATATTATTTTAAATCATCTCAACGTCACAAAACCATGATATATTCCTTAAACTGTTTCAGCAAAAAAGCAGCGTTTCATTCAATAATGCAATAATGGAAGACTTTGACGGCAGGTTATTCTTCAAGCTTTACCATATGGCGCCAGAAATTCTATCGCTATGGACACTTTCTGTTCAGCTGTCCGATCCGTTAAAATATTCAAAATATTCCCTCACCGCTAAAACTAATAAAATATTTTTTAAATTAGTGCAAAAAAATTGAGGATAAAAAAAAATTGTGGATATTAATTTGATATTACTGTAAAATTAATATAAATACATATAATTAAACATAAATTTATTAGCATAAATTATTTTATTTGTAATTATCTGATTGAAATTAATTTTTAGTCTTCTTTTTTTTTTGTTCATAGTATGTGTAAGGGAAAGTGAAAAATCAAACATTAGAACTAAGTCTTTTTAAAGAGATAACAATCACTGGATCAAGTATTGATTGTTTAATTTTTAATCTTATGCAAATAAATTTACTAAATATTATATATGATAGTGTCATAGGTCGAACATCAATCCAAACTTTAAGTGTGTGTTTAGTATGGTGGAAAAGTGGAAGAATAGAAAGGGTGTATGGAAAAGTAGAAAGAAAATGGTTTTTGTTGGTGATTGGTAGGAAGAAAAATGTGTGATAAAAGAAAATAGGAAAGATTGTCATTTGTTTTCAATTATTAACAAAACCAAATCACTCTAAATTGAAAAGATTAATGGAGAAAAATGAGAGAAGTATGAGTTAAAGTATGTATAATTATAAAATTATCTTTTATTCTTATAAATTTATTTTGTTATCATAGATCATTAATGATATAATGATAAATTAATATAATTTAATTTTTTTCTTTCATTTTTTTAATTCTACCAAACAATGAAAGAAAAAATATCATATTTTTAATTCTACCAAAAATAATAATATTTTTCATATTTTCATTTTTTTCTTATTCCAATATTCTATCTATTTTTTGTACCTTATCAAGTAAAGCCTAACAGTTAATCAATAAAATCATAAGACTTTAAGTTCGCAATGCGTGACACTAACATTAGTTAATAACTTAATATTCATAAATTTTAAAATAAATTCTTTTAAATATGCTAATCAATAAATGTTACGACGTGATTTAACATTTATCACTGATGCCGCATATAAAAAGAGAACATACTTGTAATCTGACGTGACAGGATTATTAGCGACTATCAATTGTTTTGGTTACAGGTGACTGACTATCAATTAAAAATGTACAAACTAATAAAAACTGCGTTTCGGTTTCGCCCGAAGTATATAGGCAAAAGCGTAATAGTATGACTTTACAAGCGGCAAAGCAAATACAACGTATTAGGCGCCACCTGTTTTTGCGCAACGGAACCTCGCAGGATCCAAATCCAAACGGCGCCTCTTCAGAATTTGACGTGTCTTCAGGAATCGATAAATCCTAGATTATCTCCGAGGCCAAACGCCTATATAATGGCATTGTCACCTCGGTGCCGATTCCTTCGATTTCTTTATACCAGAAAAAAAAGCTTGCCTTTTTCTTTTTTGCAGCTGGTCTCCGAAAGTAGAGAATCGAACATTTCCCGTTTTTCTAGAGAGAGTGAGCGATGGGAAATCCGGTTGATATGCAGATGAAGTTAGACAGCGGTGCTGCCGGTTACATGCTCGATGATGTTCCTCACATGACTGATTACCTTCCTGATCTCCCTGTACTTTCTCTTCTCTTCATCATCATCTTCTTCTTTCTTTTTGTGTGTGTGTGTGTGTGTTTCGAACTGATTAGATCAAGCAAGATGAGATGCACGTTGTTGAGTGATACTATTTTGATCGGCTTTGGATTTCAATGCTCTGTTCGGTATGAGAACTCATATTCTTTTCCTTTTTTTAAAGTTTGAGTGTTCGAACTTATTGGCCCTTTCCTATCAAGCTTAAGCTTTTGGGTTACTGATTGTTCCATCATTATATACCTTCCTCTGTTTTTTTGGTTGAATGAACCTTCCTCTTCATTCTCTAACCTTTTCTTTTATACGTGTGTGTATGTATATGAATATTTACGTTTTGTTTTATTGGTGTTCATTTATGTGGCAGAACTATCCCAATCCATTACAGGATAACCCAGCTTATTCAATTGTCAAGTGAGTAAACTATACCTGAAGATTTCATCAGCTAATTAATCGGTTTTTATTGTTGTTTGTCTATCTCGGTCTTGTTTCGAGGTGATGATTTATTTCTGTGGCTCTTTGATACGCAGGCAATATTTTGTTAATGTGGATGATACTGTCACCAAGAAGGTGAATCATTGTTTTATGAAAAATTCATTTGAACCTCAATATAGTGAATGTTGGTCTTTTCTTTAATAATATAAACAGAATTATTGGTTTTTGATTTGATACTGTTTTTTAAGGCGTGCACTTACCTATAGTAAAAAATTGTTTCAAGAAAGAATGCCTTAGAACGTATAGTAAAAAATTGTTTGTTTCATGTGTTGCAATTACAGTTACTGGTACTTACCTATATACCTTCTCAATCAGTATGGATAAATGATACATTAGTTTTGCTATAGATTGTTGTTCACAAGGACAGTCCAAGAGGGGTGCATTTTCGACGTGCAGGACCTCGCCAAAGGGTACAACAGTTCTCATCTCACCTTGATGCTATTGGGTTGAAGTTGCAAAATGATTAGCTGTGGATCGTTTACTGACTGGCGCATATAATGCTTCTCAGGTGTATTTTGAATCAGATGAAGTGCATGCATGCATTGTAACATGTGGTGGTCTATGCCCCGGGCTCAACACAGTGATCAGGGAAATTGTGTGTGGCCTCTATCACATGTACGGTGTCAGAAAAATCCTTGGAATAGATGTAAGTAATTTTTGATATGATATTTAGGCATTTAAATTTATAATAACTTGAGTTTATGATTAGTAAGGGCAACACTATCATTTGCTAATCTCACTGGCAACTTATACTTGATATATCTTTAGGGAGGATACAGGGGTTTTTATGCCAAGAACACTATCACCTTAACACCAAAAGTTGTCAATGATATCCACAAACGCGGTGGTACTATCCTTGGGACGTCAAGAGGGGGTCATGATACCTTAAAGATTGTTGACAGCATTCAGGATCGTGGAATCAACCAGGTGTGCTAAGGTGCAAGGGTCGAGGTTTCTGTCTGAGCCTCCTCTCTGTTTTATTTGACTTTTTGCATCTAGTGTTTTTCTAATGACTGCTCTGTCACATAACTGCTTATTGTTGGTTCTAATTGCCTCTTTTAGCGGTTCAGGTTTATATAATTGGAGGTGATGGGACGCAAAGAGGAGCAGCAGTGATTTTTGAGGTAGTATCTGCGGGTATTTTCTATAAATGACAAATGAGAAAAATGTTGCGTAGAGGTTGATCAATTTAACCAAGGCTGTAGTTAAGGATGCATCTATAAAATATTACCACTCTTTTAATACTGTTATTAGCATTAATTTGAATACTACATAATGCAACTGATCATTGTTCTTCTGCTTTAGCTTAACTGAATTTTCTATGGGCAGGAAATTAGACAACGTGGCCTCAAAGTAGCTGTTGCTGGAATTCCCAAAACCATTGACAATGACATTCCGGTACTTCTCATCTTCATTTTTGTAGTTTTCTACAGACTTTGTCCTTGTCACCACTTGAAAGACATGTTAATTAATCCATGAGATGGCATTATGCCGGGTTGCTGATTTTGGTTCAGGTTATTGACAAATCTTTTGGTTTTGATACTGCGGTTGAGGAGGCTCAACGTACCATTAATGCTGCACATGTTGAGGCTGAAAGTATTGAGAATGGTATTGGACTTGTAAAGCTAATGGGATGCTACAGTGGTATGCTTAGTTGCTAAAATCATAATAGATGGAATTCTGATTATTATATGGTCAATACTGCCAGGTGTCCCTAGTTTTATTTTGTTTGTGGAATTGGTGTTTTTGATCCTTTGTTTATTTATCATATTCAACTTCTGCTGCAGGTTTCATTGCGATGTATGCTACTCTTGCCAGCCGCGATGTTGATTGTTGCTTGATTCCAGAGTCACCATTCTATCTTGAAGGAAATGGAGGACTTTATGAATTTATTGAAAAACGACTCAAAGAAAATGGACATATGGTTATTGTGATGGCTGAAGGAGCAGGACAGGATCTTCTTTTAGAGAGCTTGCAGTCAGTGGACCAGCAAGACGCTTCAGGAAACAAGCTTCTTCGAGATATTGGGATGTGGCTCTCTCACAGGATAAAGGTACTATCTTCATTGACTAATCTCTGCTTTTGTTTGATGCATGGCCACTGATTATATGTCTATGTAACATCTAGACTGAAATCTTTTACTGTCTTTTATCACTTTGTGTAGGAACATTTTGCAATGAAGAAGATGCCCGTTAATCTTAAATATATAGGTTAATGTCTAATTCACTTTTTCGTTTACTTTCTTCTAACTAAATTCAACCTTTTAATAATGTGCAAGATATTTGATTTGAGAAATTTGGCTTGCAGATCCTACATACATGATTCGGGCTATTCCTAGCATTGCTTCGGATAATGTCTACTGCACCCTACTTGCTCATGGTGCAGTTCATGGAGCAATGGCAGGGTATACAGGCTTCACTGTTGGTCCTGTCAATGGCAGACATGCTTACATTCCATTTAATGTATGTTGCTCCGCACCTTTAGTAACTTCTATTTTAGTGAACACAGTTAAATGTTAGAAATTATTGTCCAAATGTCCATTAGAAACCATTAACCGTGAACCAGTGGTCATTCCAATTTATTAGAGAGAGAAACCAGGGAAACAAAAGTTCGATAAAAGAAAAGGAAAGAAGAACTGTTGTAGATTGCATTGAAGTAGCACATATATAGGTTTAGTTCTTGAGTTTTTTTGTTTGAATTTACTTGCAAAATGATTTTTATGCAAAGCTGCATTCTGTTTGTCTACCACTATGTTTTGAATGCTTGCATTGGTTTTCCTGACCAAATTATCTTGAACAAAAGATGTTTTTCGCATGGTTTACAGAAAGGCTGGCAATTGATATTTTTCTGTTGGGAATTTTAATATGCAGCATATCATTGAGAAACAAAACAAGGTTGTCATTACTGACAGGATGTGGGCGAGGCTGCTCTCTTCAACTAACCAACCAAGCTTCTTGACCCCAAGAGATATAGCTGAAGCCAAGAAAGAGAAACAACCTGCAACTGGCTTGTTGGATGGGGATGATTGTAAAGACAGAAAGTCAATGACCGAGGACGATCCTTGTATGTGATAAAAGTTGCATCAGATAGTGTCATGTTCACTACCATCTTGTACAGTCAGTCGATGTCACTCATAGTTAACATTCTACTATCACTAAATATTTGGTTAGCAATAATGTGGGTCTTCAACTTTTGAAATCGAGTCGAGTAGTTAATTCTGCTGTTGTATGTATTACTGACTTGCTCTTTTAGTTTGAAATGTATGATCTGCTGTTGTATGTATTACTGACATGCTCTTTTAGTTGGGAATGTATGATCTGGTAATATACTGCCGTGGAACTGAAAGTACTGATCAGCTTACATTGTCTCTTGTGTTCCTTTGTGCTATGTTTTTTATGCTGTAAGAGAAATGCCAAATGGCTATTATTGTCAGAAGTGAGAAGCTATTTTTATAAAAATTTATTCGACCTCATTATTGTTATTTGCTCTGATATCCTTGTCAGCAGTCGTTTTTAGCAAGCATAAAGCAGATAACTGAGAAACTATTATCAAATCGAATTCCTATATCAATTGCCATATTCTTGAACCTTGGTATTTCTTTGTTATCATTCATATGCCGTCTTGTACCTTGCTATTTCTTCGTTATCAAATAGATTCACATGCCATCTCGGAGGCTAAGTCAAACCTAAAATAGAAGAACAGAGTAAATAAGTCAGGAACCTTCACATGGAACCTGATTTGGGCAATTCTTTTGGTGCATTTTGTCCGGGCAGCTATCATTTCAAACAAGTGCAATGGTGGCCTTGACTTGTTCAATTTGTCAAACGAGTTTCTTTCGGGCAAAGTTAATTGTAAGTTATTTGTCATTGCCGGAGTAAGGATGTTACAAATGCCAAAACAACATTCAATGAATTACAATGGATGAACAAACAAATTCTTGTTGTTCCTACAAGAGCTTGGGGACACATTCAAAGTAAGATTCGTAGAGTCAAGAACCAGAACATTTAATTTGAAGCCATCTTTGCACAATCATCCTCACAAAGAATTTAGAGGAACAAATGCATCTTAAGCTCTATAGATGCCAGCTGGGTCAGCATTTTGAACAATCCATGGGTGAACAAACAAATTCTTTCGGGCAAAGTTAATTGTAAGTTATTTGTCATTGCCGGAGTAAGGATGTTACAAATGCCAAAACAACATTCAATGAATTACAATGGATGAACAAACAAATTCTTGTTGTTCCTACAAGAGCTTGGGGACACATTCAAAGTAAGATTCGTAGAGTCAAGAACCAGAACATTTAATTTGAAGCCATCTTTGCACAATCATCCTCACAAAGAATTTAGAGGAACAAATGCATCTTAAGCTCTATAGATGCCAGATGGGTCAGCATTTTGAACAATCCATGGGTGCTCAAGAAGCTTATGTAGTGGCAGGCGCTGGGAAGAATCCTTGACAAGCATCTGCAAGTAAAGCTAAATGCTCAGGATATGCATGATGTTGTTTATACTTGTATTGCAGTTACAAAAGCAACAAAAAGATACCTGACTAATGAGGTCCTTAGCTGCAGATGAAACTATTGGTTTAGCAGGGAACTTCAGATCCACTTGCACAATCCTGTGGACATGGTAAAGTAGAAAAAGCTATGATACCAGAAATATATATCATCATTTGAAAACAGAACTTTAACCTTGCTCAAAATTGAAAAGTAACAGGAAGTTTTGATCATGTTCTCTGGTTTTGCAGCTCGCTCACCTTCTATAAGTATCAGAGTGTTCCTTGGCCTCAAATGGAGGGACTCCGTAAAGAAACTCATAGCACAACACACCAAGGCTCCAGATATCTACACTAGCATCATGCTCTACACTTTCAACTGTGGAGAACACAAAAAATAGGTGGAACTTAGTTTTATCTCACGCTTACTGTTACAGATACCTACAAACTTTGACACAAAAGGATATAATTTTAACCTAGAACTGCTTGACAATGAACAAGGTAAACCAGCAATGAAATGACAACTGATGGAGCATTAGAGCTAATCCCTTAGTTCTAATTGTTTACTACATACCCATTTCAGGAGGGAGATAATCAAGTGTACCACACATAGTCCGCCTGCGGTTAAATGTGTGCACTGACCATCCAAAATCTGCAATCTTGAGTTCACCCTGACAAAGGAATCCCAATTGGCAAGGTAAGTACTATAAGACTTTTATTTTAATAAACCAAACAACAAGTACAGCCATAGATTAGGAATTACCTGTGCACCAATTAACAGGTTCTCAGGTTTGATGTCTCTGTGTATTACATGCTTTCCATGACAGTAAATGAGTGCCCGAGCTAAAGATGCAACATACTGCAGCAAGCAACATAAGCATACAAACCAAACATCGAATTAGTCCTTTTTTCTTCTGTTAATCTACATGCATGCATAAATTCATTAAGCTCATTACAAACTATCACAATAATCCATTGGCAAAAAAAAAGAAAGAAAAACTCACAGTAGCTGCACGTCTTTCGCTGAAGTATTTAGATTTTTGCAGTTCTTTGTAAAGTTCACCCTTGGCTGCATACTCCAGTATCAGATAAACACGTTTCTGCAAAAGTTGTATTCAGAAAAACATATGTTAATTCATCCAGAACATTTTCAATTACCTACATACATCGAAGCATCAATATAGGCTTATACCTGATCATAGAAATAACCATAAAGCCTCAATATATTGGGATGACGCAGGTGACTTTGTATTTCCACTTCACGACGTAGCTGATGTTCAACTTGAGACTGTTGTAGTTGGCTTTTAAAAAGCACCTTGAGTGCCACAATATGATTGCTCTGTTCAAAAGTACATATGGATCAGCCTACTACTGTAATTACAGATAATGATGTCATAAGAATATGTCAAAGTCTGAAAATGTCTGTTTTCTTCAATTGTCCTCATATTTCTTAGCAAATAAAAGGAACAACGTGAAAAAAATGAAAAAAGAAGCCAAAGAAACAGACCCTCTTCTCTCTAGCTAAATAAACGTGACCAAACTTCCCTCGTCCAAGAGGCTTCCCAATGTCAAAATCGCTAAGCGTCCATCTTCTCTTTTCAGCTGCTGAATCCTCCGAGGAAACCTGTCAAAATGGAATCAACAAGTTTAACAATATTTTACGAAAATCCCAAACATTGTCTCAAAACCAAAAACCAAAATCATCAACGTTCCCAATTTTCCAAAATCCGCTAATCCTAGATACCAAAGGGCACGCAACTAGACATAAAATTGTCAAAATTCCCACCATCAGAACCCTAGAAAATAAATCCTGTACGGGAATTCAAACTTTTTTATATGAAGAAAAGTGAAATCCCTTCTCAAAACTTTCCATGCTCTATACAAGAAAAAAAAAACGGAAAATTGGGCTTTGTTTGGTTCTGAAAGGATGAAATACAAAAAACCTACTACAATTTTCCGAGAAAAAAAAACAGCAAGCCAAAATTGAAAAAAAAATCTCCACCTTCTCTTGTTGTTGGGGCTGGGTCTCAGCGATCGCCATTTTCTGAGGGAAGAAGAGAGAGACCAATTTTTTTTTCTTAGAGGGAGAAGGGAGAGGCGAGAGAGAAACAGACCGATCGTATTATTATTTGACGGAGAAGACGAGAGAATACAAAAAGAAACGAGGGAGGGATTGTAGGAACCACTCGCAACGGTCGAATCAGTACGGTGTGCCACGTGGAATGCCTTTTCAAAATTTTCCTTCTTTGAGATCTGAGGAAGGCGGGGAGCGTCTCAGTTGTGAGACGACAGGTTAGTGTCACAACGGCTGTCATGTCGGCTAATTCATTGCTTACGCGAGAATAGGTTTGTTTGTGTCAAGTAATGGGCTAAATGAGGCCCTAATCGGAGTTGGCTAAGTAAGGCCCTAAGTATGTCACTTGGACTCTGTATCCTACCCGTTGAGAACATATGGTTGGGCCATGGACTAAGAGGGCTTATGCATAAACATTAGTACTAGATTCATTTTAGCATTTTGCACTTCCGTCATGTTCGTTTGGTCATATAAATAACTTTTTTATTTTTTATAATTTTTATTTGTTTGTTTGGGTCGTATAAATACTAAAAAATATATATTTTTTAATTTTTACCAAAACTTTAATTTATGTGACTTTCATATATATTTTTTCGTGGTGTACAGCTAATTCTGTCAAAATCAAGGATTTTGACCCAATAACTAAAAGGTCGTTTGATATCGTTTTTTGTTTTTTATTTTTGAAAATTTTGCTTTTGTTTTGTTTTGTTTTATTTTCAAATTTTGAAAATAGAAAACATATTTGGTTAGTATTGTTACGTGTTAAAAACAAATATTTAAATTGATTTAGATATAATAATTCAATTTACAAAATAAAATTTTAAAAAATAAATAAAAATAATAAATTTATTAAATAATATTATTTACATAATATTAAATAATATTCTGTTATACTATTTAATACTAATATTAACTATTTTCATTTAATCTTATTACAATTTAATATAATTTAAATAATATTGTAATTTAATATAATATTAAATAAAATAATTCAATTAAAATAATATTAAATAATTTTTAATATTAATTTTTATTAGATAATAATGATTATTAAAATCTAAATTTATATATTAAATAATAATATGAATTAATAATTATAAATTTTATTAATAATATTATTTTATTTAATATACAAATATTATTAAATGTTAAGTATTCACTTATTTAATAATATTAAATTATTAAAAAGTAATAATCATATATTTTAAATTTATTTTAAAGAATATAATATTAAATAATATTCTTTAGTAAAATAATAATTAATTATATTAGATAATAGTACTTAGCAATAATATTAATTATAAACATATCAAAATTATAATAAAAGATATTGATGTGGGTCAGGTTAAAGACTACTAGGCTTTTCTATAAATCAAGTTGAAGACCATTGAGCCAAATGATAATCTAAGCCCAAGAGGAAAGAGGACTCAGAAGGCCCATAAATGATCCACTGAGTTATTATTTAAGCTGTGGGGCTTAAAGGTAATTACGCGCAAAATAACTCCTATAAATAGGCCACAGGTATCATTCTTAAGGCCTAAAAGCTCTATTTGCCTATTGGAACCCTATCTGACTTAAGCATCGAAGTGCGCGCGCAGGGAAAAACCCCTGCGCCCCTCTGATGGTTTTCTATTTTGCAGAATTCTTGAAGACAGACTAACAGGAAAATCGAGGATCGACGTCAGCAACGAATCATTGTTGTTTCGTGCAACAACAATTGGCGCCGACTGTAGGAATCAAACAAAAAAGCCAAGTATAAAAGTCTACGATAAGCTGCGAAAGACCTGAGACCCGCGGGAGACTGCTAGCACAAGGTTCTACGCTCACATAAAAGAGTTTGTCGCTAACAAATAAGGAAAAATATATATATACATGACATAATAGCTTGTCGCATGCGAGGTTTCACGCTCAAACAAAAGTCTGTCGCATAAAAAAAATTTACTACAGCGTTAGAGTGCATGCAATTAGCGACAGACATGCCTGTCGCCCGAAAGACCTCCTTGGCGATAGAGTACATACTACTGGCGACATTCTGGTGACTGAACACAAGGAATAGGCGACAACCTTGGCGAGAGGTATGGATCTCGCGTGCGATAGGTGTTGGCGAGGAAGCCTCCCGCCCGCGAACAGCTCCTGTACGCAACATCTCCTTGGGCGAGAGGGTGTTGCTTCAGTGCCGACAGGCTTGGGTGAGAAGTGTGGATCTCGCGTGCGATAGGTGTTGGCAAAGAAGCCTCCCGCCCGCGACAGCTCCCGTACGCTACATCTCCTTGGGCGAAAGGGGGTGGCCTCAGCGCCGACAGGCATGCATCGAGAGGTGTGGATCTCGCGTGCAATAGGTGTTGGTGAGGAAGCCTCCCTCCTGCGAACAGCTCCCGTACGCAACATCTCCTTGGGCGAGAGGGGGTTGCTTCAGCGTCGACAGGCATGCATCGAGAGGTGTGGATCTCGCGTGCGAGAGGTGTTGGCGAGGAAGCCTCCCGCCCGCGAACAGCTCTCGTACGCAACATCTTCTTCTGCGAGAGGGGGTTGCTACAGCGTCGACAGGCATGCATCGAGAGGTGTGGATCTCGCGTGCGATAGGTGTTGGCGAGGAAGCCTCCCGCCCGTGAACAGCTCTCATACGCAACATCTCCTTCGACGAGAGGGGGTTGCTTCAGCGCCGACAGGCATGCATCGAGAGGTGTGGATCTCGCGTGCGATAGGTGTTGGCGAGGAAGCCTCCCGCCCGCGAACAGCTCCCGTACGCAACATCTCCTTGGGCGAGAGGTGGTTGCTTCAGTGCCGACAGTCTTGGGCGAGAGGTGTGGATCTCGCGTACGATAGGTGTTGGCGAGGAAGCCTCCCGGCGGCGACAGCTCCAGTACGCTTCGTCTCCCTAGGCGAGAGGGGTGGCTTCGTGCCGACAAGCTTGGGCGAGAGATGTGGATCTCGCGTGTGAGGAAGCCTCCCGCGTGCGATAGCTCCCATACGCTACGGAGAATCATCAACAAATTTCTATTTTTTGAGGGGCCCCATTTGAGTTGATGATGGCTTACGGTCACTTTTGGAAGATTTGCATTGAATGTGCACGTGAGGATACTGACGAGATGATTGACTTTCTTAAGCCTTACCTACGTTTCACTTATTCTAGAAGCTTGCTCTAAATTTCTTAAGCCAACCATTTCACAACACTTGGAGTTTAGTTCCATGTAAATTGCCATTAAATTTACATGATTTTGCTGAGCAGCCGAAGACAATTAAGTGACGAAGCCATTGAAGAAATACTTGAGAAGTCGAGATGCCTTATAGCATGAGTTGGAATTAGCCTTGGCTTCTGTTTCTCCCTCTTCACGGTAGGCTGCAAGTCCTTCAGAGAAGCTTGGCAAAGTATTGAATTTCAAATTGTTAGAGCAGTCTATTTCACGGCGAGAGGTGGCTCACGCATGCGACAGCCGTTGTCATACTTTTCTTAGAATTTTTAACTGGCAATTGGAATGCAACTTGCAAGTTGCAAGTTGATAGAAACAAGGGATTGCCCAATAATAACACGTAGGATTCATTTGAAAGATTAAACAAAATCAAAGTCATTCAGAAATCGATATACCATCAGCCAAGACGGCGAGAAAGGGGGACCACTATTAAAGATCTCACAAAGATGCCACTCTTTTGAATAGTAGATTGCATGCAAGACATCATGCGACAGAACAATCTGTCGCTCGAAAGGTACAGGCAAGCACAATTAAACGCGACACAAGTTTTGGCCAAAGAATAAGCCACGATGGCGAGCACCGCACATACACGACAGTCTTGGGCAGTAAAAAGACGAGGGCAAACATGGCCTGTAGAGTAAAAGATCAAAAAAATAGCTAACGTACGGCAAGCACCGCCGCAACAAAAAGGCTCTGACCACAACAGATCAATCCACTGTACGCAAGGCGGTAGTGCAAATACACGAGTACTAATCCCAAGCTGCATGCTTGCCTAGTAGGTAAAAGGTAATGGTGAGCACTTTCAACAGGTTATATTGCGATAAAGCGATTCGTCCTATGCAACGGCCATGCGGGCAAGAAAAAGTCACACAACAGGCATTTTAGGCAAGCGAATGGCTCTCGTGAGCCCAGCATCCCACACACAAGACGTGAAGCAATACTGACGAATGCAGTGTAATGTAGCTAGCACAAGACCACTGCAACAGACACTTTCGGTGATTGAGTGACATGTGGCGATTGCATAACCAACGCCACAGCCTAGCCTCCGTAGTAGGGCTCGCTTGGGAAAACACTTGCCAAGGTGCGAGAAGCAATCTAGACGGACAAGCAAGGAATAAGTTGAAAGGCTTGGCAGAGATGCACACACAATGCTAGATGAGCTCACCTAGGAAAGGAAAAAGCTAAACGAAGAGCTCAAACAAGCGAGCGTAAGTTCAGGGGAGCTCTATTGGACAAGCCCCAACTAAAGACCTCGAGGAACACACCAAAACTTCAAAAGCCAGCTCGTGCTCGCTCGGGTGCATAAAAACATAGATAAGAACTCACCTAGGAAAGAGAACTCCGGTTTGCAAGCAAGACTTTGGCAAGCCCAGCCGCAAAAGCTCTCCATGAACACAGCAGAGCTCGATTGGTGATCTGGTTAAACGCCCAGCAAAAAAGAAATCAAGATGGAGAGCACATTTCAAATGGTTCAAGCTCTCCACTTTAATAAAATGACAGCGAAGAAAAATTAGGTGAACACAACGCTCATAGGCAAGATTACCCCGTTAGCACAATACAAGCAAGCAAAGAACACCCGAGTCATGCCTTTCGGCAATGGCTAGCAACGCTAGCGAGCACGGAATTGAAACTACTGGTTCACCTTTTAGAAAAAACTTTGGCGAGCACATTTAAATTTAACGATCCAAACGCACGCCCAAGTGCGGGATCTGAGCAGGAATGATATAGAATCTTCTAGACCTGGTGCGCGCAATAATTCGACAGAATGTCCAAAAGCTTCCTTCAGCCCATCTGTCGATCGTCTGACACATAAGCTTTCAAGAACTGCTCTAGCAACCATCTAGAAGTGGCTTAAGAGCCACACACTTGGCCTATTGACAACCACACATGTGAAAGAGGGTTTGTCTATATAAAAGGTGTGTCGGCTTCGTGAGTCCTTTAAACAAGACAAGGATGTGCCAGCTTAGGGTGTCGAGATCAAAGCTGTAAGAACCAAACCTGCCGGATGAGAAGATGCTGCATCAGCACTAGGATCTTGGGGAGCCGGAGGAGCAATTTCAGAAGTAAGAGCATCGTTCGAGGGCCCAGCCGCAGCTACAGAGTCTGGCTAGGGATCAATGGCAGTAGATCGAAACATTGGAGCTCGTCACCATCTAACCCTTGCAGTGACTCGATAAGCTCGGGCTGATCGCCTGCCTCGACATGTTCAGGCTCATTACGCACTTCGATAGGCCTAGGTTGGTCACGAACCTCAGTAACCCCAGGCTGATTGCGCGGCTGTTGAAGAAGCCATATACCTTCGAGATTATCCAGGTCATCCATGGCTCCATCCTCTAAATAATCGTCCAGACCTTGTGAGTCGGACTCATCCTTGGTCCTAGGAGGATGCCTCATTAGTATTGATATTGATAACAAGAAATGAAAACTAGTTACTGATAAGTTAGAAAAAGCGCGTGGGAGACATATGAGAGCAGCCAATTGCTTAGATGCAAGGTCAACGAAGTCCCTTGCACATTGTTATAATGCTCACCGACCAAGCAAGGATGTATGGGTGGTAGCAGATTTGAGGTACCCTCATATATTATGCTTGCGATTTTCTTGTCTATTCTAACAGTTGTGATCGTATTAGGCAGGTGTCCAAAGGAGGCACTAGCCACTGTCCTGTAAGGCAGCAAGCCAGGGAGAGCTTAGTTCGACATAGTCGGATCAGAAACAACTTGTGGAAAGCTCGCGAAGGTAGATTGCTGGTTCTTATGAGCAAAAAACCAAGGTACGACTTAACGCACGATCCATGATTAATAGCCGAATGTCCAAGCAATTGCACTTTACAGACTCTACAAAGACAAAGACTTGAAACTATACTAGCGGTAAAAACTTGCTATTATTGTTTTAACATTTGTTGCAATTATATTGTTACTTACTCCATTTAATTGAATATGTTACATTATGAAACGAAAGGCCAGTTGTTTTTATTTGTATAATGATAATCCTCCATATCTGATAGACATGTTGCAGGAATAAAAGAATAAAAAATGAAAACTGGCCAAAGAGAGGCGAGACGGGCAAACAAAAGTCCCTAAGCGAAAAATGCGCAAGACGGGCAAACAAAAGTCCTTAAGCGAAAAATGCGTGAGACGGGCAAAGACAAAAGTCCCTAAGTGAAAAATGCACGAGACGGGCAAACTAAAGTCCCTAAGCGAAAAATGCGCGAGACGGGCAAACTAAAGTCCTTAAGCGAAAAATGCGCGAGATTGGCAAACACAAAAGTCCCTAAGAGAAAAATGCCCGAGACGAGCAAACTAAAGTTCCTAAGCGAAAAATGCGCGTGATGGGTAAACAAAAGTCCCTAAGCGAAAAATGCGAGAGAAGGGCAAACACAAAAGTCCCTAAGCGAAAAATGCGTGAGACGGGCAAACTAAAGTCCCTAAGCGAAAAATGCGCGAGACGGGGCAAACAAAAGTCTCTAAGTGAAAAATGCGCGAGACGGGCAAACACAAAAGTCCCTAAGCAAAAAATGCGCGAGACGGGCAAACTAAAGTCCCTAAGCGAAAAATGCGCGAGACGGGCAAACAAAAGTCCCTAAGCGAAAAATGTGCGAGACGGGGAAACACAAGTCCTTAAGCGAACAATATGCGAGACGGGCAAACACAAAAGTCCCTAAGCGAAAAATGCGCGAGACGGGCACATCTAAAAGTCCCTAAGCACAAAAGGGTGCGAAGTGGGCAAAAATAAGTCTCTAAACGAGGTACGTTACAATTTTATTAGATTACATTTAACGTATTATGTTCTAACAAGTCCTTAAGCGGATAGTACTCAAGACAGGACCAATACTCCAGTAAAAGTTCTTCTTTGGACACAAAAAGTCGCAAAGAAAAACTTGGGAAGCACACAGTATGTAGGCTGTGAGGTATGGTACGAGGTACGTTACAATTTTATCATTGGATATGGTATGGTACGAGGTACGTTACAATTTTATCATTGGATATGTGCTACAGTTGATTGACAAAGTGCATTTAACGTATTATGCTGGCATTCCGAATATAAAAACGATGTTATAGTCTTATCATTTCTATAAAGGCCCTATGCGAAAAATGCGCGAGATAGGCAACACATAGCCCTAAATGAAAAATGTGCAAGATAGGCAATTCTCTAAAAGTCCCTAAGCGAAAATGCGTGAGATGGGCAGTTCTCTAAAAAAATCCCTAAGCGAAAATGCACGAGACGGGCAATTTTATAAAGTCCCTAAGCGAAAAATGCGCGAGATGGGCAAATTGTGAAATCCTCAAACAATAAAGTGTATGGATAAATGCGATACCCAAGTACGAATTCTTCTTTAGATGTAAGTGCTTCATAAGAAGAGCTGGGGAGCACTATAGATTAACTTTTGCATTAAAAGGAGTATCGAAACTAATAGGCACCCATGCATATGCGTCCTGAGATGCTATAATGTCAAGAACTCGATCCTTAGGAAAAATTAGTCTCTGGATTATCTAAATAATCTTCGTCCAAGCTTGTGAGAACCTCGACCATCTCGAGTCAATAAAAAGGCTTCTAAGAGCTGGTAAGATCAGATAAATCTTTACAAGTGCCTATCCTCAGAGAAGGTTCTAAATTCTCAGCATCTGGATCGAGTTTCAACCAATCAAGAGCATGCCGAGTATAAAACACATCTGATGAAACCAGATAAGAACATATGCATCTGCTTATGGCACTTCTTGACGATGTGCCCTCATGGCCTTAACCCATATTCGGTTTTCTTCCTCTTGGCTAATAGAAGGCACTTGACAAAAGAAATTATGACACGATGTCGTTTTTGCTACAAATAATAATGAAGTTCATTGGTTGAGCCCTCAAGTGAAGATGAAAAGATTCTTGTGATAATCCCAGTAAGAGGGTAGTTATATTTAAGATATATAATATATTCAATAAATTATTATACAAATTTAAATTAAATAATATTATAATATTATAGTTTAATATAATTTATATTTAATTGCTTTTTACATTTTTAACTTTTCTATATTAAATTAATATATTAATTTTAAAATATTATATATTTTAATTAAACAATATTTTATATTAAAATTTAATATTATTTTATTAAAAATTTTAATTATTTTTATTTTTTATTATGAAAAATATTAATATTATATTAATATATAAACATTGTTCACTAACTTATGAACAGTACTAGAAATGAAAACGTGTTTTCGAAAACAATGGAAACAACAAATTCTTGTTTCCAACAATTTTGAAAATTTTTGTTTTTGTTTCCATTTTTTGAAAACAAAAACATGTTGTCAAATATGTTTTATGTTATTATTTTCAAAAAAATTAAAAACAAAAATAAAAAATGATACCAAACAACCCCAAGTTATTGAATATTGATTTTGGTTTTGGATCCAAAAATCTGTTTTAAAAATGGATGGTTCGGTCCTGTTCAGTCCAGTAGTATTGGGTCAGACAGATAAGTAATGTTTTTAGTTTTGATTCGCTTTGATGTAATTAGAACAATGATAACTGTAAATTTGATATCAAACGATGTTTGGATTCAATTATAATAATAACAGTTAAGTAAATGTAAAAGAGAACTAAAATTACGGCACGAGATTTAGTCTACGGGCTTACAAACGGACTCATTCTCAGCTCATTTGATCCATCTCTATACTTTTTGCTCTTTCTAGCGTCTATCGTATAAATATCACGAAATAAACTTAATAATTTTAAATAAAATACGATAACAAAATTAATAAGATAAAAAACTGATACCAACTAAACTTCGAAAAAATTGAAAAATAGTATTTATATTTAATGTACACACATAAAATTTTTAATTTTTTTTGAATTTTTAAATTTTACCTAACATGTACACAAGATTGTAGTACATTTGAGAAAAAATCAGCTACTAACAGACAGCCCAACCGAATGTGGAGCACGCGTCATGACCTCATCAACTGGCACCCATGCAAAGCTGCTCAACCGAACACGCGCCAGACCCAACTATAATCACCTTGCACTCTGTTCTAGATAGAAGAAATTCCTCGCCTCTACACACATCATGAGGACATCCACCTTCCCCACCCGCCACGTGTCCCTTCCCCTCCCCTCCTTATAATCCCTTGCAGGCCTCTCTTCACTTCTGCAGCCCTTCTTCTATTTTCTCATTTTCTTTGCCATTTCTGTTGATCTTTCCATTGTTCGACCATGTCGAATGTTCAAAACAAACCCATGACTCAGAAGCTCTATGAGTCAGCTCCATCGTCTCGCCAGGCGGCCAAGTTTTTGACTGCAACCACACTGGGCGGAACGCTGCTTTTCTTGTCAGGGTTAACCTTGACCGGGACGGTGATGGCCCTGATCTTAGCCACGCCACTTATGGTCCTGTTCAGTCCAATTCTAGTCCCCACGGGGATAGTTATCTTCCTGTTGATCACCGGTTTGTTGTTTTCCGGTGGATGTGGCGTGGCGGCGATCACGGCGTTATCGTGGATATATAGATACGTTCAAGGCAAGCATCCACCTGGAGCGGATCAGCTGGATTATGCAAGGAATAAGCTTACAAGTACGGCTAGGGACATGACGGAAAAGGCTAAGGAGTATGGACAATATGTGCAGCACAAGGCTCAGGAAGTTGCTCAAGGCAAAGGATCTTGAACTGAAGTGTTTGGGTTTGGTTCGGGTTAATGTTGTCTGTTGGTTCATGTTGTCTGTGTTTGGTGTTCTTGATCAATTTGCATTGCATGCATGCATCATATATAGCATAGATCATTTGTCTTTGGGCTTTGTAATTGTAACAGTTGCTTTGGCGGGTTCTCGTTGATTCTCAGAATCTCGTTTCTTTGTTAATAAGTTTCACTCGGTCTTATGCAACAAGGTCTAATTTCACATATCTTGAGTTCTATACTTTCCGTCCTCCGAGATCTCCAAAGTGAGCTTGGATGCCGGTTCATGTTGAATTGGTAACGGTGGAAACGCAGAAATAAGGATTGATGGACAAGTAGATCCGCATTCGTTTTTATTGGGAATCTGGCCATCAGCTCATTTGATTTGGTGCCCAAACCGCTAGTTGGTGGGGGGTTTTGGGTCAAATTAGAAGCCCAATGAAATCTGGGTATTTTAAAAAGAAAAACCCGTTTTTAGGACTGAAAGAGAAACCTCGCACTTTCGGACAGTGAAAGTGGATAAGATATTTTAAAAAAAATGAAAATAATCATTAAAAATTATTTTAATTACATTAATTAAAAAACAGTGAAAGGGCATTTTTCTCCTTTCATTTTTTTTCGTCTTTTATGCCTTGATCCAAACGGGGCATTAAGGATACCACCTTCTCTAGTGGCCTAGTTGAGATAATCTTGTATTAGGCCCAAATTAAATTCGATCTCTCCGTCACGGCATTAGTATTGGGTCGATTTCCGAGGTAACCTTGTATTAGGCTCAAACGAAATTCGACCTCTCCAGCATTACTTAATTCAACTTTGAATTTTTGAGTTTTTCAAATTCTAAGTCTATATTTAGGTCAAAAAAAAATTTTCTAAGTCTTTAAAATTTCAAAATTCGAGGTTTAGAAATATTTTCAGATCTTTCAAATTCAAGTATATGTAAAAATTCAAACTTCGAGAACTTCGAAATTGATTTTTAAGTTCGTGAAAGTTTAAGTTGAGTATTAAAATATTATTAAAATAAATAAAACTCAGAAAATCCAAAGAACTCTCAAATATTTCACAATCAAATTCGAATAATTCAAAATTTACTCTTGAATAACTCAAATAATAACTTGATTTGTTGATTTATTTACACCCCTGATCTCTTAAGATGATATAGTGGTTTGGGCTTATACCCTTTGAAGGGATTAAGTTCCAGGACATTATGCTCAGAGAAGAAGAAAGAAACTATACAATTATAACCTACAGAGGCTGCAAATATAACAAATGGAAAAGATTTGCTGCATTTGAGCAGGCATTTCTGAAGACATGAACCATCAATTAAGCAAATGTTTGACATTCCGCAAAAGTTACTACAGTTAAATTTCTGAAACTTTTGTTAGAAGAAACACCTCTCCTTACACAGCAATTAGCAAATGCTCTACGGTGTGAAAAGAGTGGCACTAATACAATTACTTCGTATCTTAAAGACAAGTCTCAAGACTGCTTGGCAACATTCTGATCAACTAGCAGATATGATGGAAGATAACGAGGAATAATCAATGCCAATCCTAAGCACAGCAAGGCAAAGACTACAACCAGCCAACTTTTGTAAGGGATGCCCAACAATAGCTCATCGCAAACTGAAAAATGAAAATCTTCAAGTTACCAGTCATAATGAATGAAACACTGAGCTATTGTAAAAAACCATGTAACATGAACTGCTAGGCTATTCTCACGAGAACGATGAAACAAAGGTAGAGATGTAAATGAATCAAGCCACTCGTGAGCTATTAGAATTCGATTCGATGATTACTTGAGTTTAACTTATTTATTTTCGAACCCAACTTAAGTTCAAGTTACTTGAGTAATGAGCTGAATATCGAACTTTTTTAATATATATTTTTATATTATATCATAAATTTATAATTTTATCTAATACTGTAATATATAGTTAAAAAATAACAAATTGAGTTTATCAAATTGAGTTTGAGTCTATTGAGACGAACTTAAGCTTTAAAAACTAAGTTTGATAAGTTCGAATTGAACTTCAAGTCTCAAATTTTTCGAATCGAGCTGAACTTGAATCTAATACCGATTCAGCTTTACACTCCTAGTAAAAGGAGTATAAAAATCAGCATTGAAAGAAACGGAAAACAAGCAGATCAGCAAACAAGCAAAAATCAGAACAGATAGCATTTGAAGAAGGAAAAGGGTAAAGTGAACGGTTTTGTGTAATCACTTCTAAAATATTACTTCCAGGGAGAGCAAGGAAATAGTTGGATTACCAATATTAAATATGATGAACTCTCTCTCCTTTGCGTTGGGTATTGCAACAAAACCTTCAGGTTCCACAGTCACCAAAACGTACAGTCCACCCTGAGCAAAAATGAACTTCTCTTTCTTTAGTATTATGCATGTTTCAGAGAAGGTATAGAAAAATTTCAGCAGCGTAACCAAAACCTGATCATTAATGGTGTCAAGACTATCAGTCTTGAATATCAACTTCTCTGTGTTCAACAATCTTCTATGCATGTTTAACCCAGAATCTGAATTCCCCTTCTTCAGTTGCAGAGAAAATCTTGCAGGAATCTGTTATTCCAACAAAAGCAAATATCAGTTTTTGAAAATGAAAATGCCACTGAGAGGCAAACCATAGAAGAAAAATACATACAGAAGCTGGATATGATATCTTCACTTCGTACCAAGTTAATGATTTGAGCCCTTGTAGCTTGTAAACTCGAGAACCCATTTGTAACGGTAAAGTTTCCTCCTCTAGCTCCTTCCCAACATTCAAAACGCTGCCGTCAAGCCTGCAAAAATGTAAAACAGCGAGTTTCTTTCTTTCGCAGGAGAAAAATGGCAGGAAGTAGTTGATACAAAAAATTCATCTTTTGAGGTTACTTACGTGTTACCATGACTGAAAACTGAGCTGCTAACAATGGAGGTTAATATATAGATTAGAATGAATAAATTGAATTCTTTTAAACGAAGCATTGTCGATAAGAAACAAGTCCGCCGCCTCAAGCTCCTGAATCTAGCAGAACAAAATCACATGGTTGTGTTAGTCTCGTCCTTTTTCTGTACAAAGCCTTTCAAGCCCGCCAAATATTCGTCAAAATGTGTTAAGCAAAAGGGCGTACTTTGATTTGCAATCGAAACTAAGCCGAACAGTTTCCACCCAAATCCAACCTTTTAAAATATGTAAACATTTTACTCAGAATCAGAAACATTTACAAGACTTACCAGAATCCGACGCTCTGATCGGTCTCAGCTTGAATCTCTGTTTTCGTCACAGCAGTGAAAATCTATTTTAGAGAAGTCAGACTGTTCTGGCATCTGGGATTTAAAACGGTACCGTTTCAATGTCTTGAAACTTGGGTTGGGCAGTTGGGCCTGTTATGCTAGGTTGAAGGTTCCCTTTTATTTTTCTTTAGCAAGATTTACAACCTGAAAAAACCGAAACGAACTAGTAATTAGGATGGTAAGAAACTGAGAATGGAACCCGCCTAAATCTGAAGCAAGCAAAAAACGAAAGAAGCAACGACTTGAAGATTCTCCTCGAGGCAGCATTTGAACGAGGAAGTAAAAAATGGTACGATGATTGTTGGCTTCCTTAATCTTTTCTTGTCTAGTGAGGAGATGAGTGAATTTTCATCTTCTTTTAATTTCCTATTATGTTTTTTGTGTGTTTCAGTTCTCAATCTCAGCTATTAACGACACGGATTCCAGAGGCCAGTGGGAACCCTTAGCTCCTACTAAAGAAGCCCAGGCATGCTGCTTTTATTTCTTTAACCCTTCGCCACTTTTGTTTCATTGTTGTCTCGGTTTTGAATCTTATTTATATTCATCTTATCGTTTAAGTTGACAGCGCTAAGGCAAAAGTAGAAGTTGCTTTGCACTTGTGAACCTTTATTTTTGTTTGAACAATTTGAGTTTTTTTTTAATGAAGAACGAATTTTGAGGTGCTTTGTTGTTATCTTGGCTTTTGAGATTGTAGAAGTCTATGTTGTGCAAGACAATCAACATTTGGTTCTGTTTTGTTGTCGTGTTGTCTGAAAGAATAAAATTAATCTCTTTTGTGGTTTATTGCAGGAATTCCATCTTACACAAACTTATCATGATGGGCTTCTCAAGTTACAGGCTAAAGAGTATGAAAAGGCTCGCAAACTGTTAGAATCCGTTCTGAAAGATCCCCTTATTTCAAATGCTCAGGTAAATGTTTTGTTCCACTAAGTTGATTTCAGTAGCAACTGCTTTAATATTTTTTTAAATTAATTACTTTTTGTTTTAAATTTGTTCAGGTGGATAGCAATACTACTGATGGTCATCTGTTACAACTCAAGTTAAGAGCTATCTTCTTATCTATATCTCATTTTTAAATAGTTTGCCTACATATTTTTGATTCTTTGACTCTGCTATTGCATGGCTACTTTCCTTTTATTGCATCTTAGAATGCAAAGCCACGATGACTATGAGTCATTGTGTTGTAGTTTATGTAAATTGTGTCTTCCTTATATGTTTCTGTAAAGGTTTCATTTTATTAAATTGTTGGCAAAGACATGTGATGCTCTGGTTTGAATAAATTTTCTGTGACTTAGATTTATCTGCTAATTGTACCAAATAAATGTTTTTGGTTATGACATCTTATTTTTGTAAGCATGTCTTATATTTTTCATCTAGTTCTGTGCAGATTTTTGGCATTGAAGAACCTAGCCACTGTTTTTCTTCAACAAGGTTCAAGTCATTATGAGAGTGCTTTGCATTGTTATCTTCAAGCTGTAGAGATTGATAACAAAGATTCGGTTGTCTGGAACCAGCTGGGAACTCTATCTTGCTCAATGGGTTCATTTAGTATTTCACGTTGGGCTTTTGAGCAGGGACTTTTGTGCAGTCCTAACAATTGTGAGCAATTATCTGCTTCAGTTGTATCCCTTGTTTACTTCTCTTGCAGTGCTCTATGTGCAAAATTTTCATGATGCATATAATCAATTATATTGTGTGGCAGGGAATTGCATGGAAAAACTGTTGGAAGTTCTCATTGCCATTGGTGATGAAGTTGCATGCCTTTCTGTTGCAAAGTTGATTTTAAGGCATTGGCCATCACATTCTCGTGCCTTGCATGTAAAAAATACCATTGAGGAGTCAGACTCAGTTCCTTTTGCTCCTAGAGGTATAGATAAGCTGGAACCTAAACATGTTCGTCTTAAATTCTATGACAAGAGAAAAGCATCTAATGAGAATCTAGATGAGGGCACTGCACTCAAGAAGCTGAAGCAGAGTATAGAATTGCACCTTGCAGAATCTTCCTGGGCAGCTCTCGCTGATGGACTTCTGGGAATTTTACTTCCACTGAATGGTTGTGGTTCTGAGACCAGGACTGAAAAATCGAACAGATCTGGGGATGTCAGGTTAAGTATACTCTTCCCTCCTAGTTCCAAAATTGTTATGGAACCTGTGGAAAAGAAAGTGCCTACTTTAGCTTCAAGTGGTGAGAGCATGCCTAATGGTAATTGCGACTCTGAAAGAGCAAGCAACTTGAAAGAAAAAGAATCAAATTTTTTGGAAGAGCAACCTCAGGAGAGGCGGAGTACTCGTCTTGAAAGGCTTAGGAGTCGTAAACCTGACAAAGAAGAATTGGATTTTGCTGCTGGCAAGGATTTGGCCAAGATTGTGTTTCAGTTACTTCAATCTTTTGTCATCAGTAAACCAGAAGGCAAAGATTCTGATGATGTTAATTGTTCTGTCTCATGTGCTGATCAAGCTATTTCCTTGGATATGGAATGTAGAGATGTTGCTAATTTTGTAAGAGAGAATTCAAACAATTATGGTGCTTACCATATGGGTCACTTACTTTTGGAACATGTTGCAACTAGAAGCCTTGTGCATCAAGACGCGCATGTCAAATTCCTCGAGTTGGAGAAGTTGACAAGGCATGGGGGGCAGGATAGGACTCCTGAATGTAGTCTTTTTCTTGCTGAGTTGTATTACGACATTGGGTCTTCCCCTTCCAATTCCTCAAATCTATCTGAATTCTTATCAGAGGCTTCGTACCATCTTTGTAAAATAATTGAATCGGTAGCTTTAGATCATCCATTTCATGTGACATTTGGAAATGAGAATTCCTGTTCATTTAAAAGTTTTCAAGGCACTGATGTAATATCAGCCAGTAACTCTAGTTGTGAAAGTTCACGATTAGATAGTTTCTTGTTATCCAGCAAAAGCCACTTCTGGGCTCGCTACTTCTGGTTGAGCGGACAGTTGTCTGTTCTGGATGGCAACAAGGCAAAAGCATATGATGAATTCTGCATTTCCATGTCTCTTTTGGCAAAGAAGGAAAATGAAAACAATTCTTGTCTGGTGGAGTTACCACATTGTAAGATTGCTAAAGAGTTAACTGTCGAGAGAATTCTTCATGAAATAAATTTGTTAAAGGTTGATTTCTTGTTGGAGAAGACTCTTGGTGAGATGATTGAGAAAGAGATGTATCTGGAATGTGTAACTTTGCTTGCCCCTCTTATTTTCTCTGCCAATTATGTATCACCTTTACTGGCTGCTGACCAAAAGTGCAAGGGGATTACATCTGTTGAACTATCAGCATTAGATATACTAATTCAAGCTTGTCAGAAGATAAAGCCAATGGATATTGAAGTGTATTTGAATAGTCATATACGAAAGCTTAAAATACTCATGGCAGTAGCTGGAACGGGTGAATGTGGTGCTTTTGGTAAGCCCTTTCATCAGAAGTCTGGGTCAAAAATGTTTTCTGGTCCTGAGATTGCATCAAGTGACAGTTCAAGCAAGCACTGGAATGACTTGGTTGCAGAGGAAGTGAAGGCGATTTTACAATGTGTGCCACAAGTGAAAAACTTCATTGATCAATCTGGAGCTACTGTAAGTAATTTTTTCCCCAGAAGACCATGCCTTTTTATAATTGGATTCTAGATTGAAGTATTAATTACTCTGGAATCCACTTACTTCAAATAAGATCCATGAATGTGTTGCTAATTGAGTGTATTTTCTATTAGAAAATTTATCCAATCTTACATGATCATAGTTCTTTCTTATTTGAGAAGCATAGCCTTTCTGTTTCTGACTCCTGTATAAAGTTTAAATTAGAATATTTTCCTTTTTATTTCCCAATACTTCATGTTGAATTCGAGAATTCTCATTTTTTATGGTTTCAGAGTGGTTCCTCTTTTGTCAGCATCATTAGTGACATCCAGTCACTGCTTCTGGCAATCATGTACAACATTGCAAACAATATCTTTTGTAAGAGATCTTCCATGCAAGTAATTGTTGATCAACCGGAACAAAAGCAAAGCAATTGCTTCATTGATGCAGCCATTGCTTTCTGCAAGCTTCGACATCTTGACCCTTCTATAACTGTTAAAACCCAGGTGAATTTATATTAGTTTTTATGAAAAAGAAATTAGCAATTCAGTCATTGATCTATCGACTATTCTTTTTCTCACAGCATTTACATGCATGTGTTTATATTCTTTAAATTCTGTTTTATGACTTCTCGTCATAGGTTGAATTAATTGTAGCAATTCATGACTTGCTTGCTGAATATGGGCTTTGCTGTGCGGGTGATGGTGGTGAAGGAGAGGAAGCAACATTTCTTAAATTTGCAATAAAGCATCTCTTGGCCCTGGACATGAAGCTAAAATCTACTTCTAACTCTTCAAAGAGGGAGACAGGTCCACATGACAGGCAGTCAAGCAATGATAATGGTGTCAAAACATCAGAAAATGAAATAAGTTCAGATAAGCTAGATGTGAAAATAGGTGGAACTGAAAATTCTGAATCCATTACAGCAATGAAGGATGATATTGAAGGGATTACTTCCAATGGAACTCCGTCTTGTTTTGGCCAAGAGAAAAACAATGAAATAGTACATGAAAAGCAATGCGGTAATGTTGACAAAATCAACCTTGAAGAAAAATGTAGTGATCAGCTGGATGAATGTGCCAATGAGCTTACCGAAGATGAAAAGGAGGAACTTGAGCTAATGATAGACAATGCTTTGGATCAGTGCTTTTTTTGCTTATATGGTCTTAATCTTAGATCTGACTCATCCTATGATGATGAGCTGGCTGTGCACAAAAACACTAGTCGTGGAGATTATCAAACTAAGGAACAATGTGCTGATGTTTTCCAGTACATTCTTCCTTCTGCCAAGGCTTCTTCTGTTAGTAATCTTTCTCTCTTCACACACACAGGCTTGCACACTGACACAAACATGAATGTGCTGGTGCCTGTGCATGTGTACATGAGTTTTTTTTTTTTATTATTTAATTGTACTGATTGCAGCATAGCTTAATCATATCATTTAACATTTCAGAGAACTGGATTGGTCAAACTTCGCAGAGTGCTAAGAACCATACGCAAACACTTTCCACAGCCACCTGAAGAAACTTTGGCTGGAAATATAATAGATAAGTTTTTAGATGATCCTAATTTATGCGAGGACAAACTATCAGAGATGGCTGGATCTGCAGGTTATCTTGAGACCATAACAAAGATGCTTTTTGGGGAAGGAGGAAGCCTCAAACAGTACAAGTTGTCATTATTTCAGAGGTATATATTTGTGTTGCTCTGCTAATATGTTAGATGCTTGTTTGTTCCTTTTGTTAATGGTTAAATGTGCATTTAGTTATCCTTTACTGATATGCTATCTGTGTGAATAATCATGGGTCACAGCTCTGAGCCGTATTTGGAGGTCTATAGCAATTTGTATTATTTCCTGGCACAGTCTGAAGAAATGAATGCAACTGATAAATGGCCTGGTTTTGTGTTCACCAAGGATGGTGAAGAATTCGTTCAGCAAAATTCCAACCTCTATAAATATGATCTACTCTATAACCCCCTACGCTTTGAAAGTTGGCAATGTCTCGCAAATATTTATGACGAGGCAAGATTTACTTTTGGTTATCATTTTAATCGTGAATGATTTACAGACTGTTAAAACCTTATTATAGTGTGGTTTTAATATTTTCCTGGCAAAGGATCAATCTGTTTACAAAATTCTCTTTGCCTTCCTTTATGTAGGAGGTGGACTTGCTGCTAAATGATGGAAGTAAGCACATAAATGTATCAGGATGGAGGAAAAATATGACTTTGCCTCAAAGAGTTGAGACAAGTAGGAGGAGGAGCAGGCGCTGTCTATTAGTAAGTTTGGCTTTGGCAAAGACATCAGAGCAGCAGGTTTCACCCTATGCCATCTTGGACACTGGTTTGAATTTTAGTGATCATTCTCAGATAAATTTGCCATTTACATCCCTTATATTGGTGATTAAATTCACCACAGCAGATCCTAACGTGTTAGTAAGAAGGGATAGAAGAAGAGACAGACCTCATTGAAAGCATATGCATTGTTCCATCACTTATCATGATTATTAGATGATTTTAACAATTAATTCCTTATTCCTTGGGAGGTTGCTTAAAAATGATGGGGACATTCCTCCAATATGAGGTTTAAGAGTTCAATAGTGTTAATGAGTAAAATCTGTGAATCGGATGCCTTTTGGCAGATGTTTTACTGTTTATTGTATATCGTTTGTTTTTATTGTTATTTGTTAATATTTGTAGCAAGTTTGTTGCTAATCATTGTGTAACTTTGCATGATCCTAGTGTGAGATACATGAGCTATTGGCATTAGTATACTACGACAGCCTTCAGAATGTTGTCCCAATTTTTGATCAGCGATCTGTTGTGCCCTCAAGGGATGCAGCTTGGAGGATGTATTGTGAGAACGCATTGAGGCATTTTAAAAAAGCCTTCACGCACAAGTACTTCCACTTTCTATCTCACTCTTGATGTTTAAGATCATAAGATGCATGCATTCAGCTGACCACATTTTGTTGTAGGCAGGATTGGTCACATGCATTCTACATCGGAAAACTCTGTCAGAAACTTGGATACTCACATGAGACATCATTATCCTATTATGATAAGGCCATAGCTCTGAATCCATCAGCTGTCGATCCTTTCTACAGGATGCATGCTTCACGCCTGAAGTTACTCTGGACCTGTGGAAAACAAAATCTTGAAGTTTTAAAGGTTTGTTCCATTCCTCCTCCCCCATTCCCTCTTCTGAGCAAGTAATTAACATTATTTGTCTTTTTTCCCTATCTTAGCATCTTTATCTTGAATCGCTTATGACTTAATAGTTTATCAGCATTTAGTTAAGTTGTCTAGTTTACCAGATAAGAATTCTCAAGTCTTAACTCTCATTGACTGCGTTCCAGGTTCTTTCAGCATATTCTTTCAGTGAATCTGTTAAGGATGCTGTAATGGGCATTATCAGGGAAATAACTCCTGAAACTTCACTTTTGCAAGAAGATATCATGGACAAAAGCTGTGAAAAAAATATGGAGGAAAAACACCATGATAAATCAGAGAAAATGAAGGAGGTGTGGAACATGCTTTATGGTGACTGTCTTTCTGCCCTGGAAATTTGTGTTGGAGGAGATCTGAAACATTTTCATAAGGCTAGATTTATGTTTGCCCAAGGGTTATATAAAAGGGGGGGCAGGGGTGATTTGCAGAAGGCCAAAGACGAACTTTCTTTTTGTTTCAAATCATCTCGCTCGTGCTTTACGATAAATATGTGGGAGATTGATGGCATGGTGAAAAAGGGAAAGTATGACTCCAACCCTGTATTTCATATCGAAGCAGTTAGATTTATGGCATCCATCTGTTTGACATGAAGTCATAATAAAATTCTTTTCAGTATGGTGTCCTTTGGTTCCCCTTTTAAGATGCTCATGTTGTTGATCATGCATTTAATGCAAGTGGCTTATTGGCTGTTATTATTGTATGGATCTAATCTAAATAATTTGTGTCCTCGTTTCTTTTTGAAAAAAAATCAGGCGCAAAACACCAGGTTTAGCTGGGAACAAGAAGGCCCTTGAAGTCAACTTACCAGAGAGCTCTCGAAAATTTATAACTTGCATCCGAAAATACTTGTTGTTTTATCTGAAATTGTTGGAAGAAACTGGAGACATCTGTACCCTTGACCGGGCTTATGTCTCCCTTCGGTCAGATAAGAGGGTAACATGTTAATCCTTTAGAAACTAGCTTTGATTTGTTGCATTTTATTTGGATCTTAACTCCTATCAGGCAATGCTTCTATGATTAACAAGATTTAGGAGATAAACAGTTTCTAGTATTGTTTTCTACTGGAGCCTGCCTACCCTCCCCCAACACTAGCACAATTTTAAGGAAAAAAAAGGAAAATGAAAGAAAAGTATGAAAATTTATGTATAATTATTTGCAGTCATATGCCTTGTGCATCTGTCTCAGTTAATACTTTTGTTTTTTGCATTTAGTTCTCCTTGTGCATTGAAGATATTGTACCGGTGGCACTTGGAAGGCACATCAAGGCTCTAGTTTTATTAATGAATCATGTTGAGACTTCTGGTGCTGATCCTGCAAGTAGCTTTGAGCATCAACTAGAGAAGATATTTGGTTTGTTTATGGAACAGGGTACCTTATGGCCTGAGATCTGCTGTTTGCCTGAGATTAAGAGTCCAGAAATAACTGAGAGCTGTTTATATGGGTAACATATGTTTTCTGAGTTTGTTATTTACGAATTCTAAAACTCATATAATCTTTAATATGTAGCCTTTAGTATATGATAATTAGCAAATTTTCACTGCCTACCCCTTGACTCATAATATTAGAACTAATCATGGCTTTCTTTTTCACTAAATTTTATTAGTTGATCAACTTGACTCAGGTATCTTCACCAGTATATTGCGTCCTTGGAAAGAAATGGCAAACTGGAAATACTTGAAGCAATAAATGAGAGGATCCGAAAGCGGTTCAAGAATCCAAAGTTGTCAAATAGTAATTGCGCCAAAGTTTGCAGGCATGCCTCTGTTGCTTGGTGTCGATCTCTTATAGTTGGTTTGGCGTTAATCACTCCATTGCAATCTGGATTCCAAAACGAGGTTCAAACTCTTAACCCAATAGAAGGAGCTGTGGAAAGCAGTCAGCAGCTTTGTATTGATCTACAGACACATGAAATATGGAGCTCATCATTTGAGGACTCAACTCATTTGGAAAGTCTTCAAACAAAATGGAGCCCAACTTTGGCAAAAATTAATAATATCATGTTAAAGAAAGCTTCTGATGGAGATTTGGAGACTGCCAACTCTTTGTTTAGAAGTTCATATAATTTCTACCGGGAGAGCTCCTGTGTAATGCTTCCGTCTGGTGTCAATCTTTTTTTGGTACCGTCTCGACTATTAAAAGAAAAGCAATTTCCATCAAGCATGGAAGGGGTTGAAACTCTTGATCTAAGCATTCCAAGGAAGCTTTTGCTGTGGGCTTATACACTATTGCACGGCCGCTATGCCAGCATTTCTGTTGTTGTAAAGCATTGTGAAGAAAATGCTAAGGTATGAAAGTAGGGAACTTTTTGAGAGTGCTAGAACACATAGGAATTCTTTT
Source organism: Heritiera littoralis (assembly GCA_031772115.1). Taxonomy (NCBI): domain Eukaryota; kingdom Viridiplantae; phylum Streptophyta; class Magnoliopsida; order Malvales; family Malvaceae; genus Heritiera; species Heritiera littoralis. The sequence goes on from JAPDPK010000003.1 coordinate 3,230,305, forward strand.
TGCAGGATAACTTGGTTTCCAAGATGTTTAGTCTCTTATTTTTTTTGCCCTACTTTTATTCTAGAATGAGTAGTTGAGAGGATTTGTACTGCCATGACATTGAAGTTAAGAGAGTTCTTCGTGAAGAATGAAAATAGCAGTATAAGAAAACAGGATCAAAGATTCAAACAATTTTCACCGCAGAATAGCCATTGAAATCATGATTAGACTTACTAATCAGAAATTTGTTCTGCAGTTGAAAATGAAAAGAGGGGCTGCAACTTCATCAGCACCACAAAATACAAACATTACCATTGCTGTTTCCAGCCATACAGGTGAATTCTGCTACTGAAGCAATCGTTTACTTTATTCATTGTTTCTTTGCAAACAAATGGTTTTTCATCTGCTTAGAGACGATTCAAAATTGAGTTTTATCGAACTGTCATGTTTCTTATCTTCATGTTCTACCATTTTGACACCCCTCGCAACTTCCCCAACCTTCGATATAACCTCTGATGAATTTTCAGCTGTTGGTAGCGGCAAGGATGCAGCAATTCATGGGGGAGGCAGTGAAGCAGAGGCTGCTTCGGTGACATCAGCGCCACCTGCTCTAATGTCTGAGGGTGATAGCAGACATTCCATCAGTCCACTTCCTTCCTCCAGTGAGTGTCAAAGGAGCTTGCTTGTGGCTCCACAACTTCATCCTTGTAACAACAATGAAGGGGAAAGGATCACTGTTGCACACGAAGAAGAAGATCCTAAGAAAGGCTGATTCTGTATTGCCGACTGATTGTTGTAAATTGTTGTAAATATCACGCACTTATTGATTTTGAACATGTAATGAAATACTCAGGATTTAATCCCACATAGTTAAAATTAAAGTGTTCATTGAGCTTTGGTCATCGAGTTTGACAGAGCATTTCCGTTTAGGTTTGGGCTGAATATAAACTTGGTCCCCGTATTAGCTGCTTGGCATGGGTTCTTATCTTCTGCTTGTGACCCAAAGTATCAAAACCCTTTAATGGCAGTAACCCAATATTTGCTTCTAGGCATGGGCTCTTCTCTTCTTTTCGCAGCCTAAATCAACAAAAACAGTTTTATGGCAATAACGTTGCAAATAGTGTAGGATCCAAAAAGAGAATTTCTAAATATATCCCGTTTTTACTTTTTTTTACCCTATTTCTCTTCATTGATCACTGTTTATTACTGAGAGAAAAATGGGGGTATGAATAGAAAAAATGGGGTATATTTAGCAGCTCTAATCCGAAAAACCCAGAGGCATAAAAAAAATGGGGAGCAGAGCTTTGCTAATGATCAGCAGTTTCAAGCTTACAAGCAGCTTTTCTTCTGCTTCAAAACCGTTTTCTCTTATTAACAATAATCCCAAAATCCGGAACTTCTCTACGAAAACGAGGTCGACTTTGCAGCCACCGGATGTGCCTCGTTTGGCTGAAATAGCTCGTATTTCACTCGCCCAAAATGAGGTTTCTTTCTCTATTTTCTCCATTTTTATTCGTTGAATTTCATATCATTGAAATTTTCAATTCTTTTTTTTTTTTGGTTTCAGGTCGAAGAATTTGCTCCGAAAATCCTACAAGTGATAGACTGGTAATTTTCCATTTAGAACCAAATTCAATTCAAATCGATTAACGTTTGATAATAATTTGGAGATGTCTTCACAAAATGGGTGCTGGGTTTGGGTTTCTCTTAGGGTTTTAGCTGTCATTGTTTATCAGGCTATCCCATAATTCTTGTAAAGCTCAAAACTTTTGAAATATTGTATGGTTATGCCCCAAGTATTTAGAAGAATGTACTTAGTCAATGATTATAATCGCCATTACATTAGAAAGAGAATGTGATTCTCATAACATTACAACTTGAAATTCTTAAAACTAATAGGTGAATTTTCCGTTTGGTTTTTGGGTTCTGTATTGCAGGTTTGGGCAGCTTCAAGCCGTTGATCTAGACAGTGTCGAGCCTGCTATTAGAGCTGGTATTTAGAATTCATTTATATCAATTGGTATTTCCTTGTTGTTAGGTGGTGATTCCATTGCGCTATACATTTGTGATACGTGTTTGTAGCAGAAGTAGAATATGGTGTTGCATCGAAATTGAGATAACATAATCCAGGCGTTTTCTAGCATATCAATGATGGGTAGTTTTTGAACAGTAGCTTATCAGTCTACCAGTTTTGTATTTGACCTATTCTAAGTGACAGTCCTTCCTGTTCTATGATATTATTCACTAACAAGTTTTTAACACCATGTATCATTTACAGACACCGAAGGTGATAATTTTCGTGAAGATGTCCCTGAAACATTTGAGAATAAGTGAGATGAAAAAAGTTCGCTTACTATGCACTGTAGTTTCCGAGTTGAATATTGCACTAGGTTATGCTCTGGGTGTTTTGACGTTAAGTATGTTTCTCAACAGGGAAGCACTGATAGCATCTGTTCCAAGCTACGAGGAGCCATATATCAAAGTTCCTAAAGTATTGAACAAGGAGTAACATTGTTGGGTATTCTCCCTTTAGTTCCCAAAGAATTTCATATATGAAAGTGACCTCAGATTCTCATTAAGCTTACTCGGAGCAGTGTTAATATTCATGCTCTGATTTTTGTAATGTTTGTCAATGAACAGGATGCAGAAGTTATTGAAGCCATTCATGCAATTAGATGATAGGTGGCATCTCAACTGCAAGGCTTGATCAACTATCACGAGGAAGGAAACTTTCTCTTGTCTAGTAACCAAGGCCTTTTCTTATGATGCAGCTTTGGAGAGTGTTCCCGAAGCGCTCGAAACAAGGGCGTGTCTCCCTAGGTGTTTTATCTATAAGCAAAATTTTGAAATCATTCATCTTAGGAAAGGTAATTTGATGGCATGTCTTTGGTGCAACAAATGCTTGTAGACTTGTTCTGGTATCATGTTTTTCTTCCTTCCAGGTCCAGTGGGCACCTTTTTTGTTTATGACTTTACCTTCCATTTCAGTCGCAAGTTTAATTTTTCCAGCTCTTAATCTGGAATGTTAAGTGTCATACAGGTTGGCTGGCCGCTAGAACTTCGATAGAAGTTCCCACCAAGCGGTTTTAACGAGTTGGGGTTGCCAACAGAATAAAATCAATTGGAATTTGCAACAATCCGGGAAAAGGATGATAATTTTATAAGCATTGCTGAATGATTAATTTGCAAGGTTCCAGTTACTAACCTAGCAGCCTAGAATAAACATTGAGGCTGAAAAAAAACCTGCCAAAAAAAAAAAGACTCATTACAATCGTATGGTTTTGGATTGATTTATTCCAAATAAATTCTGAAAATTCAAATCAACCCAAATAAAAAAAAAATTGAATTCAAATTGTTCCTATAAAACCCAAATTGAATCCAGTTAAAATCATGGGCCAAGCCCAATTAAAACATTGAAGCCCAACAAAAAATGAATCACAATGAGCCCAAATTGAATTCCAGATTGGCCCAGAAACCCGGAGTACCCCACGCCCCACCAGGCAGGCAGGCAGGCAGGCAGCAGCCAGATGTACTCTACTCTGGTCTCAATGTCTTCTCTCTTTCTTTTGTTCTCTTGGAAGTTCGAACCCTAAGCTCAGGACCGTCGCTCTCTTTCATCGGTCATCACGGCTCGCTCTGCTGCTCGTTCTTCATCATATTTGCTTGTTTCATAAATAATCAAAATTTATGTAACAAATCCCTCTTTTCTACTCAAGTCCTCAGCTTTCCTTGCAGATTGACACCGAGGTAAGAATTAAAACGATAATTTCATCATCAAAACGACAAAGTTATAGCTTTTTTCTTAGCTTATTTTCCCCAATTATTTTCTGGAATACTTAGAGACTGTTTGCTTAGCCTACCCCAATCTCTTGGGATAAAGGCTATGATGACGACGACGACGACTTAGAGACTGTTTGCTGACTGTCTGAAGGTGATATGTTCTTCTAGGATTTTATTGTGTTCTAATTTGTTTCATGGGTTTTTGCTCGGCTCGCACTTACGATTTTTTTTTTCATTTTTTCTATTTAACTTGAAATTAGCTGGTGACCGATAGAAAAGGAAAAGAGTGTCCCTATCTGTAAATCTGTCTCCCAGAAATTTTTGCATTTGTTAAGTTTTTATGTCCTCCTATATTGACTTGTTTGGTTTTATAGGTCATTGAAGTTGTTAAATAACGTTAGTTTATTACAATCAAACCAGATTAGATGTTTTCTGAAATCTTTATTCTAATCAGACCTAAGTCTGTAATTTGCTTTGGAATTGTTCTTGTTGTTTGTGGAAATTTGATCAATTTTTTTGACCGGTGAATTTTGTAGGAAATTTTGAAACTTGTGGGGTGTTTCTAATAGAAATCTCACTACCTGTGTGAACCATGGGGACCCCAGAAACCTCTCGAGAGCCATGCCCTGATCGAATTCTTGATGATATTGGTGGTGCTTTTGGTATGGGTGCGGTTGGAGGTGCAGCCTTCCATTTCCTGAAAGGAACATATAATTCCCCTAGTGGTGCGCGGTGGATTGGTGGAACTCAAGCAGTGCGTATGAATGCCCCGCGTGTTGGTGGTAGTTTTGCTGTTTGGGGTGGCCTTTTTTCCACCTTTGATTGCACTATGGTGTATGTCCGACAGAAAGAAGATCCTTGGAACTCTATTATAGCTGGTGCTGCAACTGGAGGAATTCTTTCAATGCGTCAAGGACTTGGTGCTGCTTCTAGATCAGCAGTGTTTGGTGGAGTTTTGCTTGCTTTGATTGAAGGAGCTGGGATCATGTTGAATAAATTTCTCAGTCAACCACAGATGCCTATTATGATTGAAGAGCCAGCACCGAATGTAGCTGGTATGCCGGGATTTCCAATGGGGCAATTGCCAAACAAGGCCCCCGGATCAGTTGACAGTTTGAGACAAGGCACTCCTTCATCATCGGCATCATCATCATCAGATTTGTCCTCTTCATGGTTTGGAGGGCTTTTTGGTGGTGGAAAGAAGCAGGAATCAGCAACTGGTAGTGGAAGTAAGACGGAGGTTTTGGAGAGCTTTGATGCTCCTCCGGTGCCATCATTTGAATACAAATAAACCGGCGCCAAACCATTTTTCACCGTTAGGAGCAGTGCCTGAGCTACTGTCTCTGTAATCCAGCCCTTTTGTTAGCACTATTAAGTGTTTAAACTTATTCAGCTGGCATTTTATCATTGTATCGAATCAATAGTTGTTATTTCTTTTATGTTCATCCTTCCCCATTCAAACATACATGTCTTTAGAGATACTTCTCTACAGTCAAATAAAACTCTCTGTTTTTGGTTCCAGGGCTTGTCAAAAGTCTTGGTACTTGTTTAAACGTTAGGCAATATCGTTCATTTCATACAGTTCTGCAAGTAAACATCATTGAGAAGCATCTCATACTTCGCAAGGCTTAAGTTTTAGAGATTAAAATGGTTATTGAGGTTTAAGTTTCTCCTGATCTTAAATTTGGTACAAGGACGGACTTAAAACTTTCACGCTTTACTTGGTAAAAAAAATGAAAAATAGTAAGAAAAAAAATTACTAATCCAAGTGAATTTCCTAATCACTTTTTTATATTATAACTTAATAATTGAATTAACAAATTTTTTTCTCATCTCATTCTATTTTAAAACTTAAAACTGCGCTACCATTCACTCTGCTCCACATCTTCTGCCGATTGTCATCCAGTCCAGCCGACCTCAGGGGAGCAAAAGGCAAGGAAAAAATATATACAAATGAATTCTCTAAAACATTTGTATACCCAGATTCGTTATTTACATTGGAAGTCACAAAACTAGAGGGAAATCTTAAGTAATTACAAGAATGAATGACCTTCTCACTCCAATATTTTTCTTTCGATTTTTTTTTCCTTTGTTCCTATTTCCACTTTTGTGTTAAGAACTCCCTTGTTACTCTCAAATTACATGCAAAATAAGCAGTAAAAAACCGAACAAAAGAAGCTTGTTAACGTGTAAGTTTCTCTTTGACATGAAGGGTCATGAATGCCAAAAGAGCTCAAAATCATTACTATACAATGAGCGGTCTTGAATCTCTAGATTCGCTACATGCCAGTTTATGAGTTGTGATTGTAACAGTTTACACAAAACCAGTCCGGCTGGAAAAATCCACCATTCACTTTCATCCCTGCATCCAAAACCACACTCTTGTTATGTTAAGCAAAAATGGTAAGAGAGTCAAATTTACTTCGCACCTAAAACATCAACTTACATGTTAATATTCCATGGTTGAAGGTTCGGAATCTTTTTACTTGACGACAACTGACTGTTATAGTGAATATACCCACAAAGAAATGCAACACCCTGGTGAAAGGTGAGATTCGATTACCACACTTGAAGCAAAAACTAAAGAACACAAAGGATGAGTTACTACTTTCTTGTACTCAAAGCAACTAAAGAATCCAAAGGATATTATCAGAGTGCAAAAGAAAGAGAAATAATTCATCATCAAATACTCCTTGACATAAGGGAGAGAAATGCAATGGGAGGAAAAAAAAAGTTTTCTTATGCATAAGGAGAAAGGAATAATGCTATTTAGACCAATAACCCTTTTGTAAGTTAATTTAGTTCCCAAAGTAATGTTATACAAGTTAAGGGATTTCATGAAGAGGAATATAAGATATAACTTGTCTATCTTTGACTATACTCTCTTAGAAGACCAAAACGAAAATGTGCAATTAATCAAAACCGAAGAACATATAATTCCAACACCAGCAGTTCCTTGTCATAGGAACAAAATTGAATGGCAATGTTTATAAAGTAAAATAGAGACTAAAAGTTACAGGAACTTACAACATTAACCAAGGATGTTATGTTCCACATCGCATAGAAACGTGCAAGGCCTGCCGAACGCCTTGGTCCATGACTGAATAAAGCATTTATGCCAGCAGGAAAAGGAAGAAGAATGCCAAGAGGTAAAATAAACAAAACCAGAAAGACATTCACCAAAGATATTGAATATAACTGGAGGAACGTGAGCAAAACTAAGCTAAAATCTCCTAAAAGTAGCATTGATATGACTAAGCCAACAAGATCCTGCAATAATAAACAAAGTGTTATGCAAAGGATTTTAAATTTGTTGATAATTTACAAGTAAAAGATTATACAACTCCTTAAATTCATGCAAGCTACCTGGTGACCGACAGGCTTAGTATTGTGGACAATGAAAGAGAGAAGGTAAAACATATCTCTCTTCTCTTCAAGCATTTGTAAGCTGTTAGTATCTATAAGTCCTCTGTAATTCCTCTTCCGCCTTGCAAAACCTTCGCTGCTTCGATGACCTTGGGTTAAAAGTGCATCTTCTCTTCGATAACCAGATTGACTTTGCATGGACGTGGTGGTCTTCACCCTGAAGCAAACATGAAAGTAGCCAAGTTAAATTCCGTATCATTAGGCATCAAATGATTGCAGCATATGCATACACACATATAAGATATACAAAACAAATTGAATTTTTTTCCATGAGAATATGAGCTCAATTACTATTTAACTTTAGTTTCTTGGGCTTCTGTTTAACACTCTCCACAGGTCTATTCTTCTGCAGGAATATATTTCTATTTGTTCAACATGCCTTTCATACCAAACACATGGAACTAAATGTCCAAGTTCAGACAAATAACTGTGCACAACACACAATCATGTATTACCATGAAAGTAGCTCAGTTCTGAGTCGTCCATCAGTATTTCCCAAGGATATAGGTTCACTTTCCTCTTCAAGAGAATACACCAAAAGTCCATAATGGCGATAACCAGCAGGTGGAGCCTGAAACCAAGCAAGATCAATGCGTACACCATGGATTCTCAAAGCAGGATTACCATGTGTTTCAAGCCATCGTATGACAGGTCGTAATGTTACTCTCAGCCGGCCATGACGAACCAAGCGTAATTGTGCATTCAACCCAGCCACCAGTCGATACCAAGTAGTAGGCGGCACCAACTGTCAAAGGTATAAAATTAACAGAACATTATAACTAAAATTTGGAAGACAAATCCGTGCTTTCACCAATAACATGGCTAAAATATCAGAACTGACCTGACTCATAAGACTGGTAAGAATGTTATCATTTTGAAGCGAAAATGGAGCCATATAACTACCGTCACCTCCAAAAATTATAGCCATAGGAAACCTTTGACGGAGGCGAGGAGGAAGGTCTGTTCTCTTTTCATCTCCACCAAGGAAGAAGTCCACATAAGCCAGCATTAAATCAGAAGTTGCAGATACCTACAGTGACCAAATACCAGAATTTCAAGTTTGAAGCTACGTCCAAGAATTATGCTTCAACAGCACTTGAATCATGATTAAAAAACAGTTCAAACCAGTAAATATAGAATTAATGCATAAATCCTAAAAATTTTAAACTGTAAGACATGTTTTCACGTGTTCTGTTGGTTTTTTTAGCCTTTTTGACTCAAGCAACTATATTACCAGATATGGCACTGGCTCAACCAATGATGTACTTAGGGCTTAGGATAATCATTTTCACCTCCAAAAATGCAGCATTCATCTAACCATGTATTACAGGAGCTAGTCCTTTTAATTGTTTCTTTTCAATTTAGAAACAAAACCTAGAAGTTTCTTGAACAAGTTTATAAAACAAACTGAACAGGGAACTTAAAAATCTCCAGAATTGATGAGAACTTGAGGATGGTACATTAGATAGGAAGAATACCTAATCTGCCTTTTTAAGTGATATGCATCAAAACGAGAGGATAAAAATGTTAAACAATAAACTAGAAATAGTTCAGAGCATAAAAAGGATCTATCTCAGTCCTCAGACATGTCTACATGGTTTACGAAAGCTGATGATGAGAAAAGCAGAAGCAAAGATGGAGTTAAAACAACTACAACATGGAAGCCAAGCAAATGAAGCCATAATAAGTAAGCAAATTAAATCAAGGGTAAAAGTAAATAGAAACCTTAAGCCCCTCATAGAGAGCCCGTGAACGGCAAGAACGTAAGCAAGCGTGGTCATATTCTGATCGTACAAACTCACGTAATCGTTGCAATTTCATTCTTCGGTGCCATTGCTGCCATGACCAAGCAAGGGGATACGCAAGAATAGAAAGAATGGTGTAAACAGCACCTTCCCACCACTGGTATGCGGCTATTGCATTAATCTCATCCACAAATGTGTTGTATGCAGCCTCATATCTGCCAAGTCAAGATCATCAAATCAATGAATAACAATAATGATTAAAAATTAATAAAATCCAACAAGCAGCAAAGTCAAAGATTACATATTGTTGTATGAGAAACAATTCAGCAGAAAACACAGCAAGATACTCACACAATCTCTCTTATTTCTTCTGGAGGAGTGTGGGCCAGATGCCAAGGTTCACTGAAAGTATTAGGACCAATGAAATACATCCTATGCACATGACTCTGTGACTCCTCAACTCTGTTTGTTTCCAATACCTGAATGGGAAGAAAGGCACAATTGAATTCAACCAGGAGAGATAATGGACAAAGGAACAAGGGAATTGATAGCCTAGCAAATGCATCATACTGAATACAAAGATCAGCATAGAAGGCCAGGTATTCTATGAAATCATAAAAAGAATCAACACACAAAAAGTGTGTACAACCTCATTTAATGACTCCAGGAATGGGAAAGAATGATCTATCTGAGAGCCATGCTGAGTGGGAGCGGGGCCCGGTAATTCATCAACCCCAACAAATTTCATTCGTGCAACACTAAGCACCAGTGCTAAGAGGATGAGAAGACCCACAAGTAGAAGACAAAATAACCAAGGACCCCCAAACGTGTAAATCAACTCTTCAAGGGCTGTATAACACTGTGGCATATGATATCTGTCTGAAATGCATTCGTAAGGACAAGGGGTTTCAGTAATACCGCCTGTGAAGAAAGGAGGTTTTGAATATTAATTTACCATAACAAAGAAAACATTCAAAATTAGTTTATGTTGAACAGGACATGGAATCAGAAGAAAATATCTTTCAAGACAAAAAAAAAAATCCTAAAACTGCAGTGCAGTATGCAATATATAATCTACTCAATACTGACAACATTCAAATGTACCTCGAACAGGAATATAAATGGCACGATGGGGAAGGTCTAAAGCAGGGCAAGGATGACAGAGAGAAATATCAGATCCACTAACATTCTTGTAAGTACCAACAGGACATTCCTGAACAAACAAAAATAGTTAAAAAAAACTCCAAAAGCTGAAAGAATTAACCAATTTGCACCGGTTCAAAAGAAAGAAAAAAAAATTATTTTTACAAACAAGTTGAAAAAAATGAAAGATACACTTGCTCCTACCAATTTGGAGGACAACATTATTTTAATTACATGACTATCAGAACAAAATAAACTTCCTCCAAAATATTCATTCATATTAAATTGCCCCGTAAGTTCAGCCACATAACCGGATTGGATAGAATTTTTTTCCCCTTAAAAAGTAATTTTAAAGTTAATTTGGTTATTGAATAATTTTAAAGTTACAAGTGCTTCAAATAGAAGTATAGCCTCAACTTTCAAATTCCATGTCAAACAAAGAGAATCTAAAAATTTTCAAAATAAACAAAAAAGCCAACTTACCACACAAAATGTCCCGTACAGCCCCTTTGGACAAGCTTTACCAGTCACAGTTCCATTTTCTCCATCACCACTCTCACCTCTACCTGATCCTCCCCTGTAAAAATAATCAAAAGATCGCCATGATACCATGAGGAAAAACTCATAAGCATGCACCTATGACAAGTATTAAATTACAAGTATAAGCTAGAGGCAATGACAGTTCCTAGTTAAACGGAAGAGCAAAGTACGAAGCTCTTTTGGCAAGCAGTGACAGCACCAGTTGTAACAGGTAACCTGTCGTATGCATTTTGTACTTAAGCTGTCCCACGAATATATAGTGGGCTCGTGCCTTAAAGCAGTGATAAATATAAGGATCAACTACTCATTAATGCAACCAAAACGCCAAGGTAAATTCAAAAACTTAACAGACTGATTTGTAGCACCAAGATGAGATCTAAGCATTATAGGAAAACAAATTAAGTATACCGCCCAAATATAGTCTCAAAAGCAAATCTTATAAAATCATATTTTGCAGTTTAAAGCTTCAACCTAGAATATTCTCAAATAATTAACAGCAAAGCATATCAATCACTCCATGAATTAAATAACAGAACTCCATAAAAAACCATCGTGTTTCGAGCATATCCATGAAACATTCCCCATGAAATAATATTTGGGACTTTCACTTTTGTCTCAACCCAATCATAGGGAAGATAAGGAAGGTTTTCTTGGGTTGCCTGATCTTTCACTTTTGTCTCAACCCAATCATATGCCCCAACTATCTGTTGAGCCATCTGTTGAGTTTGAACTTGAGTCAAATGCCCCAGTTGTTGGTGAACCTGAGTCAAATGAGACCACTCCTACTGCACCAAATGTGTCTAAACCCGAACTAGTACCTAACCCCGAATCTGCTCTTGGAGATGTGAGATTTGGCAAAAACTTGGTGTACTCAAGGCAGAAAAAGGCCAATCCAGGATCTGTGCAAGTTCAAGAGTCCAACTCAAGTCCTTCAAATGAGGTAACAATTACTAACTTTCCAGCATTACAGAGTGAAACCAAAGCCCAAATTACTGAAGATGACCAAGACCTTCCAATTGCTATTAGAAAAGGGACCAGAAAATGTACAAAACAGCCATTATATCCTCTTTCACACTACCTATCATTTAAAAATTTCTCACCAACCTACAAAGCCTTCCTTGTAAGCCTAAAGAACACCACCATTCCTACTACCTTATCTGAGGCATTGTCTAATGAAAAAGGGAAACAAGCCATGGATGTAGAGATGGAGGCTCTAGAGAAGAATAAAACTTGGGAGTTGGTGAAGTTACCAACAGGGAAAAGGCCGGTGGGGAACAAGTGGGTTTATACTGTGAAATACAGGGCAGATGGGTCGATTGAGAGATGCAAGGCGAGGTTGGTAGCCAAAGGGTATACACAGACTTATGGGATTGACTACCTAGAGACGTTTGCTCCAGTTGCTAAGATGAATACAATAAGAGTAATCTTATCTCTAGCTGCCAATTTTGGTTGGGAACTACAGCAATTTGATGTGAAAAATGCCTTCGTACACGGGGAGCTTAAGGAGGAGATTTATATGGAGATTCCACCAGGTTATGGAAGGAATGTGATTGCCAATACTATATGTAAGTTGAACAAAGCTTTGTATGGCCTGAAGCAATCTCCTCGAGCTTGGTTTGGAAGATTTGCTAGAGTCATGTTGGCCATGGGATACAAACAAAGTCAGGGGGATCACACATTGTTTATCAAACATTCTGCTTCAAGGGGAGTAATAGCACTGTTAGTATATGTGGATGACATTATATTAACTGGAGATGACAAAAGGGAGCAGCAAATATTGAGTCAATGCTTGGCTAAGGAGTTTGAAATTAAGACTTTGGGACGATTGAAATATTTTTTGGGAATTGAAGTTGCACACTCCAGAAAAGGGATTTTTATATCCCAACAGAAGTATGTTACGGATTTGCTTAAGAAAACAGGCAAAACTGCATGCAAACCCGCAAGTACTCCTATGGACCCAAACCTTAAGCTAGAAAAAGCAGAGGAAGATGCCACAGTGGACAAGGAAATGTATCAACGTCTCGTGGGAAGATTGATTTACTTATCACATACCAGACCGGATATAGCTTATGCGGTGAGCTTAATCAGTCAGTTTATGCATAGTCCAAGAGAGGTTCATTTGCAGGCTGCCTACCGAATTTTGCAATATCTAAAGGGAACACCAGGAAGAGGAATTCTGTTCAAGAGGAATGGGAGTACAACACTTGAAGCCTATACCGATGCTAACTATGCAGGATCAATCATCGATAGGAGATCAACCTCTGGGTACTGTACCTTTCTTGGAGGGAATCTTGTGACATGGAGAAGCAAGAAACAGAGTGTAGTAGCACGTTCTAGTGCTGAGGCAGAATTTCGTGCAATGGCACAAGGCATGTGTGAGCTACTTTGGCTGAAAATCATCCTAGAAGACTTAAAGATTAAATGGGAAGGGCCTATGAGGCTCTACTGTGACAATAAATCAGCAATCAGCATAGCTCATAATCTAGTACAACATGATCGAACGAAGCATATAGAGGTGGATAGACATTTCATCAAGGAGAAGTTAGACAGTAGCTTGATATGTACCCCATATGTGTCAACACATGGGCAACTTGCTGATATCCTCACCAAAGGGTTGAGTAGCACGACATTTGAGAGAATTGTATCCAAGCTGGGAATGGAAAATTCCTATTCACCAGCTTGAGGGGAAGTGTGGGAAACCGTGTTATTTTAGGAAAATAAATATTTCCTAGAATCAAGTTTATATATTTAGTTGTAATTATGTATTTATTGAGATCCCAAAAGTCTAGGGATTTGAATTAGTATTACGAGTAGTTTCCTGATTTAGTGCTAGAGCGTTGTGTATATAAACAAACATATATTCAATAAACAATTCAATTCAAACCCTAAACATTAACAATCATGAACCTAGAAAATGAGTCAGTAACCTAGTATTCAGAAAAAGAAAATACATTGGAAACATACCAAGCATAAATGCTTCCCTTCACACTGGCAATGGGCTGGTACACATCTCCTGTGGGAATGTCCGACCAATGAAAATGAATCCTTCCACCTCCTCCACCACCACCCCCTTGGGGACTACCATATCCTCCAACAGTTGAAAGAATAGCAGACTCACCAAGTATCCATGTATGCAGAAACAGAAGTACAGTACCACCAGAGCCACCCCCAGGAGCTATGCCAGAACCATTAGAAACAGAATACTCTTTTTGCCAGACAGTTTCTTCAAAACTTTCTCCATCAGCCCTCACAATACCCTCAACAGACAAACTTGACAGTGGATGCTCCATGGAACCCATTACTGTTCAGACATAACATCTCATGAAAATTTAAGGAACAAACTTAAGTACAAGAACTAGGTTATTTACTAAGGCTACATTTTGTAAGGAGGATGGAAAGGGCAAATGATAAAAAATTGCTAATCTAATGGTTGAGATTTATAAGATCATGTTCTATATGTGCTATAACCATAACAAAACCATTAGACAAAACTTTTGCTTTCCTTTTCCCTTTTCATCCTTCCTATCAAACTGAGTGCAAAAGTCTAAGAAAATACAATTCAAACAAGACCCCATGACCCCCCTTTTTCACATATAACAGAATTAAACCTATTCAACTTTTCCCAACGCAAATTATAAGCTCAAACAACCATGATACTTCAATCCTAGGACAAGACGAAAGCGTTAATATTTCAGTAACTGAAAATCAACCGAGTTGCACTAAAGTTCTAGCTGCCCAGCATGATAAATAAAATTTCACCTAGTCATATAACCATTTCAGAGGAAAATGACACCGTAGTATATAATGGCACTCAAAACTACCCTTGCTAAGACTTGCCTATCACAATATTCAAAATTTAAAATGCCAAAAATTGCCACCATAAATATCTGCCCATGGTAAAAAAAAATAAAAATAAAAAAAAGGACCCAAAGCCTTACCTATAATGCCACCACCTGCGGTCGAATCAGCTGAGCTCTCGTTTCCACTTCCGCTTCCAAGTTCGCAGGGCAACTCTGAATTCCCATATGAAATACCGCCCTCAACACAACTACCATTATAACATCCAAGCCCCCCTTTACCACCATGGCCACCACCACTGCCAATACCATTGTCCGAAAAATTTCCTCTACCCACACCACCAATACATCCTGTACAAGAAAAAAAAGAAGTCCATCCAGATATGACTTTTAACAAGTTTACAAGCTCACCTGTCTTTTCTTTTACTATTCTTCAAGACAAATAAAAGATGATAAAAAGGTATAAAAGACCATCTTTAAGGTGAAGATGATTTGCGTGCATGGATATGTTTGTGTGTGTATGAGTGCATGCACACACACGTGTAGATGGATAGAGAGAGAGAGAGATAGAAACTGAAGAAAATTGAACCTATACCACAATGGTGAAACATACCCATCCCAGATGCACTGATTATTCCAGAAGACTGTACAGATATCGTTCTTGCCAGATGGAAATGAACAACAGATCCCTTAATAAGACCTTCAACAGTGATGTCCTCAACACGGCAAATCTAAAAACCAAACTAATGAAACGGTTAAATAGCAGAATCAAGCATATTTTTTATTTCATTACCACACAACAACATTGAATAAGCACCTGGAGAGTAAACGACAGAGACGAATTCACATTGCAATCTTCAGGTGGATGAAGTAGTTCAAAGGGACAATCTTGGAGCTCACAATAAAGCTTTGGCGTACTGCCAAATGCAGAAAGCGGAATTGTGAGATATATTTTAACACGGTACAAACCACACAAAGGACCAAAACCAAAACTTACACAGCATCAGATGATGCATTCTCTAGCGGACCACGCAAAACAGATCCAGGTCCAACCTTCATGCAAAACAGATATAATCAATTAATTAATCATAAGGGAAAACTAATACAAATCTCCGGGCATACAGTATATAAATACTGCAGCAGGGATTCATCACAACTCTAGAATGGAATTCTTAAGTATTTATACCATACATGTGGCAATGTACATGAACCACACCTTTCTGTTTAACTGTCATGATGACAATCTTTTCATGGTGATGAAAAGAGTCTAATCTATCAACAGGAAAATGAATACAGCAGCAAGGAAAATCAACAAAGGAACTAAGAATTACATTAAATTTACATTGCTTTATCCTACAACAAAAACAAAAACAGTTCAACATTCAAACGCACATTTCCATCCAAGAATGGCTTCCATAAGAAAATTTTTGAGCTTAAAATTATAAATCACAGAGAACTACAAAGAAATCATTGTCCTTGCTATAACCAAAGACAAGCAGATGAATCACAAATGAAAATGGAAGTTTAGACAGTAGTAAAACTTAGTGAGTTACCAATAGAGAACTAGAGAAGCATCCTTATTATCCAAAAAGGTCAAAACCATTAAAAATTTAACTAGTCATACACATTAGCCTCCAAATCGAAATGTTTGCAGCAAACTTAATTTACTTTTATTTTAATCATATAAAATCAGAAACTCACAAGCCAACAATATATATAAACTCTGAACCAAGAATAACCAAATCAATTATCACAATAAAATAATCACTTACATGGATACTATAAAATAGTGATAGGACCAGACGTTGCGCTTGAATCTTATCTCCTGCTCCTGATAAATTCAACAAACCTTGTCCATGTACTCCCAGATTTGCGTTTGATTGTATGACTGATGATTCCTGGGTATGAAAAAGGTAGGAGTGGCAAGTTGTCAAGAATGATTACATTCTGAGAAACATGCAACAGAAATAGCAAAGATGCAGCAGGTTAAACACCTTGAGAACAACTAAATTACTAGCCTCAAGCCATGAAGTTGCAACTGTTGCGTCTTCACCACCATCTATTAGCATTTGGGAATTCCACATCAAGAATATTTTCACAGTCATGCGTAAAGCCCCATAGACCTAACGTTGTATCAAACGGGGAATATCAGAAGCGTATTATAAATAAGATGACAAATGCAGCAGAAATGATCAAATGAAGCAGAAATAAATAGAAAGCAGCTGAGACAGCTGATATGTAATATCGTCATTAAAAAATCATCTAGGCATTTCTATGAGGATATTTCAGAACTTACAAAGACATGTGAACAGCATCACATTTGTGTCAAATGAAGCTAATATGCATGGTTAGAATGATACAACAGATAGATAAAACTTCAATTAAAATAAAGTCAGCTACTTCATGAAAGGTATGCTGTTGCATAAACTAGTTAACATAGCAATTTGACAACGATAGACTCTAGACGATGACTGATTAACAAATATGGAGAATATTGCCCCACATAATGATACAAAACAGAATATGAGCTTCATCATTCAAGTTCATAAGAAAATGTATCAATCACCTTGATTATAGAATCACTCATTAACAGTTCTTCTGCCAACAGTTCAAACTCTGAAGATGCATAATGTGCTAGCCCAAAGCTCAACGCCCCCCCACATAGTAGACTTATCTGTCCTTGCACCTATATAAGCACAAAAACAGAATTAGATTCCTCATGCCATACCATAAGTTATCTAAGCATAATCATAAAACATGCAATGCAGAAAAAAGTGGTAGAAGAGTGTAGAACTCCAAAACAAGGGAAAAAACCCTAAAAGAGAGAACTTCAAATATTAAAGATAGGTATACTCAACTAAGTATTAGCTCCGATGGCAAAAATAGAAAATAAAAAACGAAAAAGCTACTTTGAACCATCCAAACCAATGAGAACTAAAACCCGGTAATAATCACAAGTGTTGGGTGATATCAACATTTGTTAGTATCCCATTAAGAAAATAGACTTCAAATTCTCAAACCTGGACACGACTCCAAAGCAATGGAACGGTGGCCCTAGCACTATTTCGAATATAGACATTAGTCCAAAGTGGCTGATAAGGAAACTCTAGAAAAAGAGTTTCTGTATCTGTTGACAAATTATGATTGTCAACAGTAAGACTTCGGGGCACAGCATCATAAAGGGTTCCAGCAGCACCATTATTCTCTGAGCAGCCACGACTAATTCCTCCTGCAAGATAATAATCAATTGATTACCAAGCAGTCACAATCAATGAACTAAGTGAGAGCAAAAAAAAAAAAAAACACACAATATTAAATGATTAAATAAAAGAAAGCTCTCAGAGATAAGTCATTTTCCAAGCTTATCATCCAACAATTGTTCAGCCATCTTGAAAGTTGTTCATTTATTTTACCATCAAAAGGCATCCCTATAGATCAAAATACAATAATCCTCAAAAATGCACTTCAAAAATCTGCCAATCTTTTGCTCGTTGATCATGTCAAATTGCCCCTTCTTTTAGCAACTTGAAAGTAATCAAGTACTATTAAAAATGTTATATAAAAAGAATACTTAAATTTCTTAATCCTACTAAGCTTTCCATCATAATGAAAAATGCAAAATACTCAAAAAAAAAAAAAAAAAAAACATGTAAAGTCTTACCATGCACATATATTTTTGGTTCATCATGCCTACTGAAGACATCAACTGAAACTCTTCCACCACCTCCACCAGCAAAACCATAACCTCCACACGCACTTATCCTGCCACTTCCAGTCCTGCTCTTCACAGAACAATAGATACTATGACATTAAGACCCTAATTATACCCAGGTAATATAATGACATTTGACACAGTTATAAATCCAAGAGAGTCAGGTGATTCAAATGAAAGACAGAGAAAATTATTTCCAGAATTGCATATGCACAAAGCATAAGAGCAGGCCAGTGCTAAGCACACATAAGATAGGATTTATCAGCTATCATCGTCTTGGCCCCTTTTTTTTTTGGACAAAACTAAGATAAAATACATCAGGCATGGCCTTAGATGGAGCATAAACAATAACGTGACCTAAATCCTGTTCCTACGATAACAAATGCGGTATAAAACAATGTAAATCACCTGGCATCCAGACATTCAACATTGGATATCTCAGGTATCAACTTATGTGGCCTAATGATTACATAAGAAAAACCCTAACCACTACTGGAGAAAGCTTCAAGCTCTCCACATTAGCTTAATTGAAGGTGCATTTTACAGATCCTAAGTGTTCATATCCACGGCCATTGGATGTTTGCAATGAATAGCAGGCAGAATGCTAACTGAAGCAAAACTTTGTTCAAAAACAAATAAAAGCAGACTTGAGGGTACACTTCATTAATATCATGCACTCTAGTTAGTATGCATTATGATAGGGGAAATGGTACAGCTTTAAGATGTTTTATCAAATGAGTACCGTTCATCATCACAATAGCCAATGACACTGCCACCTAATTCAACATTCGTCGCTAGTATTCCATAGTCTTTTGCTTAGAACATCTCTCATTCACAAACATTTATAGGCTTTTCTACTTTCTAGTCTTCTCTATGACCAAGAATCTAACACAAAGAAATTCAATGCTTTTCAACAAGTTATTGACTCGTTACATTTACTCTTAAAATTATTCTTAGCAGGGTCACATAAACAGTCACTGAAGTATCTAATCTTCGCTACTTGGTAATTATTTCTTCTCTTTATTCCCTACAAATCGGTTTTCACTTACTAAACAAACAAAACGAAATGACCACCCAACGCTGGAAACTAAATAAACCAAAGCAACACTAAAAGAATTCTTAGAAACAAAGTTAACAAGAGAGAAACATTACATTTTTTGAGCTTTAATATGGATGCTACCACCTGATCCCCCACCACCTTTACTCCCTCCATCACCCCCATCAGCCAACAAGCTGCCACTCAACTCCAACAACCCTTTAATCTGCATTTTCACCCGGCCACCACCTTCCCCTCCATAATGCACCTCCTTACTTGTTGTCCCTCCCTTACTCCCATAACTCCACGGATCCTGCAATGACGACCACGAATAAGCATCTCCGCCCCAGACATCCTCCGGCAGCTTCTCATCGTCCACCAAGCAAGAAGCGCCGCGGCCCCCATGACCTCCGCCAGCTCCCTCCACTCCCTGAGGGGTCCCACTCGTCTGTGGCGGTGGGTCCCCCGCCCATCCAGTAGTGTTCACGGCCGAGCCATTGAAAAAACTAGCGTTATAAGCCGCGAGCTCGAAAGTACCAGTAACTATAGTCGAATTTTCGCCTAAGGAAAAGTTTCCGCTAATGTTTAGGGTTATGGAACAGCCCAAAGAGGGGCAATGGAACCTAACTCCGGGCAGGATGTAGAAATTACCCTTCCCCTCTATGTACACGTCACGAGTGAGGTTCAAATCGGCCACAATTTTACACGTGGAATCCAGGGAACCTACCCCGCCGAGATCGTCATCGCAAGATACTGACGGAGCGTGAGGAGGCGGCGGAGGAGGAGCCGGAGGAGAGTAGTCTTGATGGAACAAAAGAGCTTCCGAATCCGAATCGATTATCGAAAAATCCGATTCGAGGGTCGAAGAGGAAAGAGAGATGAGGCTGGTGTAGAACAGGAAGGTAAAGAACCGGAGCAAGCGAGAGTGAAATCGAGCCATTCACTGCTTATGAAAGTCATTAGAATGGGTTAGGATTCGGTTTTGGAGTAAATTTGTTGATTCGAAAACATACGGGAACAACAACCACTGAAACCACCATGATAAACAAATTTCACAATTATCTTGTACAAATTGTCTAAATTCTTTTGAACTTGTAAAAAATTAAAAACCCTATAACCGTTTTTCTCTCTGGCTCTCTCCAACAAAAAAAAAGGGGTTATACAGAGACAGAGAAACTGAGAAAGTGCTCTTTTCACATAGAGGGAGAAGAATATGGAGGAAGTGAGAAACGAGAGAGGGAGAGCGCTTTATTGGAGAGAGGAAGATGAGGAAAAGATAAAGAATAGTCAAGCTTACCTGAGCTTGGTTAGTTTCCGAAACTTTATTGGTTAGGACGGTTTTTTCTCAGTTCTCAAGCCAGACAAACGTGGACATAATCAGGTTTGGTAAGATTGGATGTTCTAGATTTTTATGCAAGTTATGCTCTCCAAACTTTTGTTAAGAATCGTTTAAGCAACCTCCTAACAAAGTGTTATAAAAACGACGGCGTAGAAATAGTCTTAGTCTCCAGATCAATAAAAAGTTTTCCTTTTGTGCCGTGCCTAATCTAAATTAATGTCCGGGAGTAGAGCTTTACGCGCGGGAGGGAATCGAGTGAAAGGCGCTTGGATTGGGGAAAAACGCAGCATCAGGATTTGAT
The DNA here is from genome assembly GCA_031772115.1 of Heritiera littoralis. NCBI lineage: Eukaryota > Viridiplantae > Streptophyta > Magnoliopsida > Malvales > Malvaceae > Heritiera > Heritiera littoralis. Next base: position 3,251,103 of record JAPDPK010000003.1, read on the forward strand.
TGAATTACCCACACAGTATCTGAGCTCGGAGTGTGATTGGACGGTTACGCCGTTGCTGTAAGCTCCTTTTTGACGCTCTAATTAGACGGACGCTCGCGGTTGGTTTCGTGATTGCAAAGCACTTTTTTAGCAAGAATGGCAATTTTTTTTTTGGTGGAAAAGGAACATATTATAAATAAAACCCAAACAGACAACAACAGTTAACCCCTACTGGGGTCACAAACAACAGCTCATGGCTGAAAGCATCCTAATCTATCAAATAACAAGCTTTCTCCCAAACATTCTAGAGGAGAATAAAAAAGAACAAAAGATGAGGGAAGATTTCCTCCTAACTTCGCCAACTTATCCGCAACTCCATTAGCCTCTCTAAACGTATGGTAGATATTGACATTCCCTAGCAAATGCAAAAGAGATCTGCAATCTGAAACAAGAGCAGAGTGAGAATGAGAATTAGGAACATCATTGAGAACATACCTGAGGATGCATTCAGAGTCGATCTCCACCACCAAGTGTGAAAAACCTCTGTTAACAGCAATTTGGAGTCCATCTCGCAGCCCCCATAGTTCAGCACACACGCTAGTGGAATTTCCAAGGTTTCGAGCATAGCCCAAAATCCAGTCCCCACTAGCGTTTCTAAACACACCGCTAGCCCCGGCTTTCCCAGGATTGCCAATGGCTGATCCATCAGAATTGAGTTTAATAAAGTTCTCCACCGGGGGCTTCCATCCAACGTTAATTTGGACTTTATGTGTAGGAATTTTGTCAGTGGCCATAAAAGCCCAGTACTCCTTAACATTTTTTAGGAGCTTTCCCATCCAAACCTGTTTGGATTCAACAGAATTCTTAAAGACAATTCTGTTCCTGTTAGTCCAAATCATCCATAAGGTAAAAGTGAACACAATATTCCAAGGGACTTGGTTAATTGTAGACAATTCATTAGAACTGATGTTGTGGATTATCCACTCATCAAAATCAAGTAAAAAAGATTGTTTAACTTTATCAGGGATCCCCACAAGTTCCCAAAGTTCTTTGACAAGTTGACAATCCTTAACACAATGATTAAGAGTCTCAAGGTCACTGCAACATCTTGGACACTCAGTGTTAATTTGTAGGCCTCTTGAAGCAAGAACCGAACGTGTGGCAACTTTGTGATGAAGACAAAGCCAAAGGAAATATTGTATCTTAGGTAATGTTTGAGATTTCCAAACCTGATTCCATCCCACTTTTGGTGGCAAAGAGAGGTTCTTTGTCACCATGTAGGCGGAGCTAAGAGAAAAGCTTCCATCCGCTGAAAATTTCCAAGCAATGGAGTCGACATCGACATTTAGAACTTGGAATGGAATGGCCTTGATCTTATATTGTAATTCCAAGGGAATAGGTGCACCGAGATCGTCAAAATACCATTCCCCTTGTTCAGTAAAAGCTTCCCTCACAGTCTTTTTCCTTTCTTGAGCTGTCCAAGGCCCGAAGATAATCGAGTCCAAAAGTCCTAGTCCAGTCCAATCATCACTCCAAAACTTCACCTGTTTACCTGATTTTACAACCCATCTAAGCCCTTTCTCAATGATGTGGGCTCCTTTTCGCATTCCTGCCCACACGGGGGAACATGCTCTCTTAGTAAAGGTCCCATTGCTAGAGTATTTAGGTTTGAGAATTTCATTCCACAGTTGTCCACTTTCCGTGAGGAATTGCCATCCAAGCTTAGCCATGTTAACATCATTAAGATGGCAAATGTCCTTGATTCCTAGTCCACCTTCTTTCTTTGGAAGTGTCACAACATCCCAATTAACCAAATGGATTTTTTTATGGTTTTCATAAGATCCCCATAGGAAGTTTCTTGTAATTTTATTGATTTCATTGCATGTGCTCTTAGGGATATGACTGCCTTGCATGTAGTACAAGGGAATGGAATTGAGGACAAACTTGATTAAGGTAGATCTTCCAGCCAAGGAGAGGAGTTTGGCCTTCCAGCCCGACAGCTTATCCTTAACCTTCTCCACGATGAAGTTGAAGTTTGTGGCATTTTGTTTCCGAGAGATAGGGAATCCAAGATATTTTCCAAACTCCTCCGTGTGTGCAAAACCAGGGATATTGCTAAAGCGATCCTTCTCCTCCGTGGGAGTGTTGCGAGAAAAGAGAAGTGATGATTTGCTTGCATTAATTTTTTGACCAAATAAGATACAAAATTCATTCATAACTTTTCTCATAGATCTACACGTAGATTCATTGGCTCTTCCCATAAGAAAAAGGTCATCAGCAAAGAAGAGGTGGGAAAGTTTGGGACCTCTTCTCACAAGTTGGATCTGCTCTCAAAGGTTAACTTCACAAGCTTCAAAAATTTTTAGTGACAAATACTCCATACACAAGATGAAAATATAGGGAGATAAAAGATCTCCTTGTCGAATCCTGCGAGAAGGATTAATCTTGTCACTCTGTTCACCATTAATAAGAATAGTCATATTTGCAGAAGTGATGCATGACATGATTAATTTAATCAAGATCTCGGGAAAATTAAAGAAGGCTAACACCTCACGAATGAAACTCCACTCTAGTCTATCGTAGGCCTTCTCTAGGTCAATCTTGACCAACATCATACCTTCTTTTCCTTTCTTCCTCTTAAAGGAGTGAATTATTTCTTGAGCAATGATAACATTATCTTGAGCCATTCTCCCTGCAATGAAGCTAGCTTGAAGTGGATGAATAATTCTAGCAAGGATGGGTCTAATCCGATTAACCACAACCTTCGTGATAATCTTATAAATCGTGTTACAGAGTCCAATTGGCCGATATTGTCCTATTGATTCTGCCTTCTGTGATTTAGGAATTAGGCAAATAAACAATCATTAATGGACTCAGGAATTCGACCAGAACTAAAAGCTTGTTTGACAAGTTCGCAAACCGAATCCCCCACTATATTCTAGCACTTCTGATAGAAGATTGGATGGAGTCCATCTGGGCCTGGGGCTTTTAGTGGTTTCATGGCTTTGATAGCCATATACACTTCAATGTTAGTACAAGGATGGGTAAGCTGTGTAGTCTCTCCATCATTCAGAACATTCCCAATTCTACACATCAAAGAAGAATATATCAAGGAAAATTCATTTCCACTCGAAAAAAGTCTAGAGAAGTAATCCGAGATAGAAGTTCTGATGTCTCTCGGATCACTTAACCAATTGCCAACCGAATCCTTGAGTGCAAGAATTTTGTTATTTCTTCAGTGTTTAATGGTACTAAGATGATAAAACCTAGTGTCACGATCACCATCTGAAATCCAATCCACTCTTGATTTAAGAGCCCAAATTTCCTCTTAAAGTTTAAGGATGTGTTGATATTCATCTTCTAACTCCTCCTCAAGTTTGCTAAGCCAAGGATTAGGTGAGGTGGATAGAGCTCGCTGAATACCATCAAGTCTTGCACGAATTTTCCTCTTCTTGTGATAGACATTTCCAAAGGTATTTTTATTCCATTCTCGGATGTTGTTCTTGAAATTGGGAATGGCCTCAAGGATTTGGTAATTTGCTTGTCTCCAAGAAGCTTCCACCACATGATTAAATTCCAGGTGGGAGAACCGTATCGTTTCAAACCTGAATGGTCTTTCTCCAAATGAGTGATTGCTAGGATTTGTATCTAGTACAATGGGTGTATGATCAGAGTAGACTCTAGTGCGATGAAAGATGGCTGAGGTTGGGTAAAGAAATTTCTAGTCTCCATTTGCCCAAGCTCGATCCAGTCTCTCCCTAATAATTTGACCCCATTGGTTTTTTCTTATCCACGTATATTGATGTCCCAAAAAACCAAGGTCAATCATTCCACACCTATTCATGCAATTTTGAAACTGTCTAGCTCGATATTGATTTATAGGATTTCCTCCTAACTTATCAGACTCATTGATGAGTTCATTGAAGTCCCCCAATAACAGCCAAGGACTAGAATGAGTTGCAGCAAATAAGGAAAGTTCATCCCATAACTGTCGTCTCATAGCATATTGTGGACGAGCGTCGATGGCAAACAATATCCAAGATTGATTCATGTTATTTGAATTAGGAGACAGAGAAGGAGATGGAACCTGAATGGTAGCATGTATCACTTGCTGTGTAGCATGCATCACTTCAATTTTTTCTTCAGCATCCTGCCAAAGTATCCAAATTCCCCCTGAAAATCCTTCAGCATCCACTTTGTAGGATTTGGTAAATCCAAGGGAGTTACACATTCTCTGAGCATTGTCACCAGAGATTCTGGTTTCCACAATGATAACAATGCTAGGGTTATTAAGTCTCACAAGATCCATAAAAGCTCGTTTGAAATCCAGGCTCCCTACCCCTCTTGCGTTCCAAAAAAGGCATCTCATTGGAAAAGAATAAATGGTGGTGCTGTTAAATAGCCATTTAGCCAAGCTCGGCATCGTCTTTACCTCCTCTCTCTGCGTCTTGCATAACAAGTTCAGAGAGTGATGGTACTGCGAGAGAGTCATCAATGAGTAGCTCTTTGTTTCCCTCATGTTGTCTTTGATTGTCTTGGTGGCTAAAGTCACTGGGTTCACCATTGGTCTGGACGTGAATATAAAAGCTGCCCTGCTTTCCTCCTTCAGTTCCATGATCCATACCATGTCCAATAACACCTTCGTTGGCGCTATGTGATTCAATGGCGGTAGCTGCACCACATCCCTGGGATTGAAGTTCTGAGTCTGTTCCCATAGTTATTGAAGAAAAAGGAAAGGGTCCAGAATGTCTACTGCAATTGCCATGTTGTTCCACTTTCTCATTATTTCCTGCGGCTCCCAATCCGTCTCTTGGGTGTTGCACTATAATAGACTCCTTATTGCTTTCTTCAGGCTTGTCATTTTTTCTTCCAAAAGTATAAACATCATGTCTAGCCTTGGATTGTTTCCCTGTTTTCCTGCCATTTGGGTTTGAATGAGAAGAGTTTTGGTGAGCAAGTTGTTTGCTGGGTATCTTGCTAGTGGAGTCGAAATATTTTCCTCCCAAACTACCAAACGAGAAGGTGGCTTTCTCGAGGTTCAGTTCATGTAATCCTTTCTTTTCTATGTTTTGGTTGGAATCGAACTTCTTGTTTGTGTTATTATCCATGCCCAGGGATGTGACCTCCTCCAGTATACTTTCTTTCAAATCCCACTGTCTGGAACCAACTTTTCCATGTGTAGTTGACCGTTGTGAAGACCCGTTCACGTGTTCCAACAGTTTACCCTTCTCTTTGTCTTTTCCTTCACTATTCGGGTGATCCTTCGGGTTGTTCTTACCCGGTTCCTTACCATGCTTGGCTCTCCTTCTGGTAACAAGCATCCAAGGGCCGTATGTAACCTTTTCCACTTCTGCTGTTTCGGTTTGTTCATAAGATTCTTAAGGTTTGTCTGCCATAACACTTGGTTCAGCAAAGTTCACAGTAGTGGTTTTATTGCTATCGCATAACTCCTTTCTGTGGCCAATTAACCCGCATTTGAAGCATAAATTCACTCCTTCATATAACAATGGCTGAACAATTTTCCCAATCCGAATTTTAGGAATGAGAGGCTTGTCTAAATCTACTTGAACGCATATTCGCGCGTATCTACCTCTTGTACTTCTTTCAGTAACAGTATCAACTTTTAACAAGTTTCCAATCTGATTTCCAATTCTGTGCAGTATGTTTTTATCAAAAAACTCAATCAGCAGTCCAGGCAAACGAACCCAAACAGCTGTGGTTGAAAAGGCATTTGATGTTTCTGCAATGAAATCTGGTTCCCACAACCTCATGGTCAAATAATAAGATCCAACGAACCAAGGTCCCCCGTAAAGAACCTTCTGGAAATCTTCTTGGTTGTTGAATCTAAAAAGGAAGAAATCCTTCCCTAAATCAATACATTCCATTTCACCATGTGGTTTCCATAATGTCTTGACTCTCAGGTAGAGGAAGTTGTAGCCAACAACTTTCCCAAAAGTCTTGACGATGATGGCGGTCTTCCATGGGTTCCTGATTCGGTTCTTCTCTTTCTTGGAGAGCAGTATGGTAGGAATGTTGTCGATATCCTCAGGTTCTTGATCAGACTCTTCATCAAAGATATGTCAGTTTGGTGATAAACGAGCAACAAGAATTGTCATTCTGATTCATGAGAGAGTCTTTATAAGAAAGCCCACTTGATGGATTATCATACATTTCTTGATCCGTGGATTTGAACTCGCCATTCTTTGTCCTCTTTACGCTTCTAGATCGTTGGTCTTCTTCTTCCTCAGAGCAAGTTGTCGCCTTTTTGCTTTCTTTACTCATCTCAAATTTGCTTTTCGATCAGATCTTTAGGAGAAGAGAGAGAGAGAGAGAGAGAGAGTGAATTTATAGGCATTTTTATATTCCTTTCCGTTTATTTTCAAGAATGGCAAATTCAAGCCAAGTGAAAAGCCTACTCGATAGCTGCTTGCTTGCCCAAGAAGGAGAATTTTGCTCATTGAGGATTTGTGTCACAGGGTCGTTCCCTCCTAGAACCGTTTACCCGGTGATGGCCTAAGTTCTCCGCAACTTAGTACAGCCAAACTCCAAACCTAGCCCAGACAAAGGCTAGCACGCAGCGGTATGTCACACCTGAGCAAATAAGAAAACCAACACAAGCACAACAAACAAAGAGAGTAGGAAGAGAATAGAAACACTCAAAGCTTTACAAGGGAAACTCCCTCAACCTTTCTATTAAGCCACAATAAAAAGGATTACAACTAGCAGAGAACACTTACACTGTTTCACTCTGTGTTCTACTGATCTCCCCTGAGGGGTTTATATAGGCAAGTGAGGACATCCCCCTCACATAGGTATAAGAGTTCTATTGAAATACAAACTCTCTAAGATTACATCATACTAGACTTAGGACTCTACAGATGATCGCCACCTCAGCGTCCATGAGTTATCTCCAAGTATATCTCCAAGTGATAAGGTCAGTCAAATCTTATCTTAAAGCCGTGGCCCGCAATCCTCGCAACTGTCTCCGTAGCGTGGGCTCCACGCTGTGTAGGTTTCGCGCACTTCTCCGTCTGCGTGCGCGCACCCAGCCACTTATGCCTCAACGGTGCCTTGTGCCGCACACCGACCAACCTCCCGCTCACATGGTCAAGGCCCATGGTGCCCCACGAGTTAACCGCAACCCGTATCTCACGATCATCATCCATCATCGTCTAAGTGTCAAGCCTGGTATGCCGCTCAAGCCAAGTACCTGTCTTGCCTGTCTCATGCGCATGCCCGTCGCGCAAGTGTGCCAAGTCTTTAGCACGGTGCAAGGCTTCTCCCACGCCTAGCACAAGTCATATCATGCCCAAGGTCATCCTTCGGGAGATGGGCACAGTATCCGGTGTCTACAGGTCTAACAAACCCTCCCCCCGTCGGAGGAAGCCGATGCCCTCATCGGAATGAGCTCCAAGTATGCCTTGATCTCATCCTCTGTAACATCCCGTTACCACATTTTGCACGTATTTCCATACAACTTTACCGGTTGGGCTGTCTGCGATGCCATTAACATTCAACAGTAACATTGATAAATGATAAACATTTATCTATTAATTATGGAATATGAAATTTCTTTTTCATTATTCCTTACATCTGACATCCCCTATTTACCTTTATTTCACTAAGGTAGTACTGTATACATATGTCTGATATGTAAAAGAGAAGAGACTGTACCTGTCACATTTAACGTGCCATGCCTCAGTGCTTTAAGCATAGCGATACCCATCTGAGAGTTAATTCTCTTAACTCCGTGTACTTCTTATCTGTGGAGTTAAAACAAAGGGGTGAGCGATTCATACGCTCAGTAAAGGAAACATATGTTGCTTTAAATAAAGCAAAACTATATATCACAACGTATTTATTCTTTTCTTAACAATAACCCAGTAGAAAAGATAGTGAATATATAGTAAACAACTCTCTCTTAAAACACCATTCAAATCACTGGCTAAACAGTTTACTTTAAAATGTAGTAAACACTATATAGGATTTCAACAAATCCTCACAGTAAACAGAAATTGGTAAGTTGAGACTAGCCAACAAATAAATCATGCTATCATCGTTCCCCCTCCCCCTTGCGAGAACGGAACCTGTCGCTTTTGGGGTGCACCCGTAGGCCATCGCCCCTCACGGCTATCCCAGATCTATGGCCATAACCTATAGTGGTCCTCGGGTCCACTTGCCAAGTGACCTCGAGACCGCTGATGACTTGACGGGTCCATCAGCCCTGTGACGCCCTGAGGTGCACTCGTTGGTCCATTGACCGAGCCACCGCCCCAGGTAGGTCACGCAATAGTAACGCATGAACTCAGGGCCTAAAGTCTCAAAAATAACTTTTATATCTCATGAAAACCTTTAAGGGCTTATCTCACCTACACTATCATTTACTCAAATGATTTAATTCCCGAAAAGGTTTTAGGTTTTCTGTTTACAAAACACTTTGAAAACTTTCCAAATTTCTCAACTTTTAAAACCTGTCCGCCCATGGTCAGCTCGCCCGTTCTGGCTCGTCCATGGCAGCTCGCCCATGGCGGAGAACATGTGTTCGCCCGCCCAACTTTGCCCTTTAAATCGACAATCAATTGGCTCGCCCTCAGTGGCTCGCCCAAAAGGTTTCATATTTCTATTTTGAAAATATTTAAAATAATTCATTTTTCGTTAGGAAATTACACATAAAACCGTTCGCCAGGGTCAGCTCGCCCTCCACGGCTCGCCCCTGACTAACTCGACAAGACGGTGAATTAGTATTCGCCCGCCACTTAGCTTTTCAAAACAAAAGTACGTCTCTTGATAGCGGTCCGCCCGCCTTAAATTTTAAAACAAGGTCCGCCCGCCCAAACACATTAAAAAGGGTTCGCCCAACTATGGCTTACCCGGATTTCCCTTTAAAACAAGTGCACTCGCCCAGTTCTCATAAAAGAGAGCTCGCCACTTGGCTCGCCCCATAGCTTTCTATAAAACGGTTCGCCCTCCCTTAAAACTAGAAACGGGCGTATAAAAATTATAAAAGGGCTTGGCTCGCCCGCCAAAACCAATTTGCCCAACATAAAAATACAAGATCTCGCCCGCCCTGTATCAGTTCATCCAGAAAACAGCATAGGGGTCGGCTTTTAGCTCGCCCGAATCAAAATAATTATCAATTAACTTCCTCAAACAATGAATGTCAGAAAACAAAACATTTAACTTAATGTTTTCAGAAAATTTACTCCACAGGGCATGCATTACTTCACACACATCTCCCTTACCTGGTTCAATGAAGCCTTGCTTCGCCCTGCTCTCTGTTCGCCCATAGCCATTTCCAATTATTGGCTGCAAATAATTATAAATTCTATTAATATTTTCTTTATATATTTTTCCATTACTTGGGCGAGACTTCAGGTAAATCTACCAACTCGCCCACAGACATTTTACTAGCTTCTTAACCGAGCTCGCCATTCATCATATGGCTTACACGTGGGAGCTCGCCCGCCATTACTCGCCGTAGGTTTGTGAGCTCGCCCAACATTCAACTCACTATAATTGGGCGTTCTCGCCCTTTGAACACAGACTTTACCTTGGCGAGTTCCTTATTATCTACTCGCCTCATTGGCGATTGCTAGTTTTCAACATGGGCGATCACTGTAGTCGCCATTGTCGTCACTTATTCCATTACTTTCCTTGTTTTCATATTCTCCAAAGATCTAACTAAAACAAAACTGTATCTATGTTTATTACTTCATAAAACATAGAAATCTATCATTGAGCATCAAGAACTCCTCAGAAAATATGAAACTCACCTCAACCACTGCACTTCCAGAACAGGTTGCTTTCCATCTCATGTTGGCCTTCCTTTGCTTGCTCCTTTAACTCATCAAACTAAGGAGGAAAGGTTTACAAGCTAGTTTACTTGTTTAGCCAACTGAAGAGTGAAACTCAGTAGATCAAACATGGCAGAGAAATGGAAGAAACAGAGAAATGGCTCTCGTGAAAAAAAACTGGAGTTGGCTAACTCTGTTATCCTCAATTGTTTCTTCTTATATAATCATGCTCAACCAATCAATAGCTACTGCCTATCCCTTATCCTGTTTTCTTTCATCATTGTTCACGTCTTTCATGCATTTAAGGCATGAAGAAAACTGCAGTTCAAAGTGGCGTGGAAGTCTCCCTTTCACACACATTTTTCTGCTTCTGTTGACTTTGTTTTGTTTCTCAACCAATCAGGTAAATTCCTTACTGACTTCAACCTCTTATCCGTTAATTGTTTTCAACCATGTGACTTATAAGTCAATTTTGGCTGCCAAATTGTTTCATTCTCTTTTCGTTTTGTCCGTGCATGATTCCAGTTCGCCTCCTCATCTTGAGTCATCAACTCGCCATCTTAATCTCATGTCGCCAAATGTAATTCAGTTCGCCAACTCAATATTTGGAAAATATAAGATGATTCCCTTCCCTTGGCAATTACATATAGGTTTGGCGATCACATTCGTCTATTTACTTTACATGATTCATATGGGCGATCACATGCCCTCACCTATTCGGGCGATCATGCTAACAATAAACATGGCGAACTCAACTATTCGCCCAACAAGCCATTAAACCATCATGCCAACAACATACTCGCCACCATTCATTGGCAATCCGTTCGCCTATTGGCGAACTCCCTAGCTTGGTCGCCCTTTGGCGAGCTGAACAACATTCTTGCCCATACAATATCTCACCAAAATTGCTCCATTCTCATCTCATGATAAGGAGCTTTTCACCCAAGTGGAAATCAATACTCTTTATTTATTTAATTTCCATGATCACTTTTATGAAATTAGACTCTACAGTAGTGTAGAATCGGATCTTACATCCTCAAACTGCCACAAAGAAGTGTCTCTCTCCCAAGTAGCGTCTGCCTCACTTTCACCTTCCCACTGAACCAAGTAGTAAGTTCTTCGATTCTTCCTACTGGCACCTTCCACTCTGTGGTCAAGTGTCCTAGCCACCTTCTTCTCGAAATGGCTCCGAACAGCAGGTGGAGCCTTCCTTCCCTGTAGCCTCTCTGGATCACCGTCTTCCCGATAAGGCTTCAGAAAGCTCACATGGAAAGTAGGATGCAACTTCATCCTCTCAGGCAGCTTCAGCTGATAAGCTACCGTGCCTACCCGCTTCACAACTTCAAAAGGGCCATCATACTTCTGCACTAGACCTTTGTGAAACCGCTTGTCTGTGACCTTCATCCATATCTAAGGCGTCAATTTGAGCAACACCTTGTCACCCAACTCGAACTCTAGTGCCCGCCTATGCCGGTCTGCATACTTCACCATCCTCCTCTGTACCTTAGCCAAGCTCTCCTTAGCCTGTTCCAACAAATCCTGCTTGTCTCGCATGAATCTGTAGGCTGCTGGGCACACCCCTTGGGACTTAGTCTTTGCTATCTCCAAAGGTGTAGTTGGTTGATGTCCAAGAACCAACTCCGCTGGACTCAAACCTGTGGAAGATGATCTATGCACGTTATAGCAAAACTGTGCCGAATCAAGCAATCTTACCCAATTCTTCTGGCTCGCGGTCACATAGTGCCTCAAATACTCCTCTACCAATGCATTAATCCGCTCTGTCTGGCCATCTGTCTGCGGATGATTAGCAGTAGAAAACTTGAACTCCGAACCCATCAATTTGAAAAGATAAGTCCAGAACTTCCCTGTAAACCGAGCATCCCGATCACTTACTATGTCCTTAGGCAATCCAAAGATCTTCACCACATGCTTCAGGAACAACTTTGCAGCTTCATGGGCGGTACATGCATGTGGGGCTGCAATGAAGACAACGTACTTTGAAAAGCGATCGACCACCACCATCACGGACCTCATCTTATCCACCTCCGAAAATCCAGTGATAAACTCCATTGACACTGATTCCCAAGCTCTCTCAGGGATAGGTAATGGTTGAAGCAAACCCGCTTGCTTCTTCCTCTCGGTCTTGTCAATCTGACAGATATGGCACGTGCGAACATATAACTCGATGTCTTCCTCCATCTTTGGCCAGAAATATGTTCTTGTCAACAGTGCCAACATCCTCTCCACTCCAGGATGTTCTGCCCACTGAGGGTCGTGGGTTTCTCTCAGCAACTCCTTTCTAAGTCCCCCGCCTGCTGGAACATAGACTCTGTTGCCTCTGGCATACAGCAAATCCCCCTCAAGCCAATATCTACGAACCTTGCCCAGTTTCACGCCCTCCCTGAGCTGTTCATAGGTCTTATCTGCCGATGCATGCTTCCTTATCCTGTCAATCAGGTTAGTCTCAATAGTGGATAATGAAGCAACATATGACTGGACTACCTTGCGACTCAGCGCATCAGCCACCTGGTTCTCCCTTCCTGGTCTGTGTACCCAAGCAAAGTCGAACTCTGCCAGAAACTCCTGCCAACGTGCCTGCTTTGGGCTCAGCTTCTTCTGCGTCTTGAAATAAGTATTGGCCACATTATCTGTCACCACCACAAACTTCGTCCCCAAAAGATAATGCTTCCACACCTCCAAACAATGCACCACAGCAGTCATCTCCTTCTCATGGGCTGAATACCGCTGTTCTGCGTCCTTAAGCTTGCGGCTCTTGTAAGCAATAGGGTGCCCTTCCTAGACTAGCACACCCCCAATAGCTCTATTTGATGCGTCTGTGTGAACTTCAAATGGCAAACTGAAGTCTGGCAGTCTCAACACTGGCTCGGATGTTACTGCCCCCTTGATATCTCGAAATGCCCGCTCACAATCCTCAGACCACACCCACTTCTTATCCTTCTTCAACAGATCTGTCAAAGGACTCACCATCTTACTGTACCCCTTGATGAAACGCCTGTAGTAGTTGTCCAGTCCTAAGAATGACCGCAACTCCGGGACCCTAGTAGGGGCCTGCCACTCAACAATGGCCTGGATCTTCCTCTCATCCATGCGAATTTGCCCACTACTGACTTTATGACCCAGAAACATTATCTCTCCCTGGCAAAACTCACACTTCTCCTTTTTCACAAACAAGGAGTGCTTCTTCAAAGCCTCGAACACCCACCTGAGGTGCTGCCTATGTTCCGTTAGCGTTTGGCTATACACCACGATGTCATCCAGGTATACTACCACGAAGTGGTCCAAGTACTCATAGAGCACATCATTCATCAAGTTGCAAAATGTAGCAGGTGCATTAGTTAAACCAAATGGCATAACCAAAAATTCAAACGAACCATACCTCGTTACACAAGCCGTCTTTGATTCATCACCCTCGGCAATCCTCACTTGCCAGTAACCCGATCTCAAGTCTAACTTTGTGAAATATGTCGCCTTAGACAGCCAGTCGAACAAATCAGCGACATTTGGAACTGGATACTTGTTCTTGACCGTGACCTTGTTCAGGGCTCTGTAGTCAACACATATCCGTAGTGTGCCATCCTGCTTCCTTTGGAACAGCACTAGGGCTCCATATGGTGCCTTCGATGGTTGGATATAACCTGTTTCCAACAACTCACCAAGCTGCTTTCTCAGCTCGGCTAACTCCAAAGGACCCATCCTGTAGGGTGCTTGAGCAGGTGGTCTAGCTCCCGGTTCCAACTCGATCTTATGATCCACAGCGCGCCTAGGTGGTAGCTCCTTGGGTAATTCAGGGGGCATCACATCACTATACTCGTCAAGTACCGCCGCTATCTCATCAGGCAATTCGACAACCTTTTCTGGTTTCACCTCCACCAGGGCAGCTAACGTGGTTGTCTCCCCCTTCCTTAACCCACTATTCACCTGTGAAGCCGACTGCATCAATGGCTTCCCAGCACTTTGTCCCCTCTCTGCCGGAACAAAGCTTGGACATACTTCGTCAGAGATCATCAATCCTCCCAGATGAGGAATAGCAAATGCCTTCGCTTGTACAAAGAATTCAATGCCCATGATTAGATCAAAATCATCAATAGGTAAAGCTAGGAACTTACAGTCCTGTTGCCATGTCCCAATCTTCACCGATGCGATAGCCGTCCCCTGGATATCCTGGGCCTTTGAATTGACTGTCTTAACCTGATTTGTGCTCCTCGTGACCTTCAGACCAAGATGATCAACCATCCCCATCGAGACAAAGTTATTGGTAGCACCCGTATCAAGCATAACATGAATCGGTCTCCCATTCACCTCAGCTTTCACATACATCATTCTCTTCTGAGGAGTTCGTGGCTCCGCCCTAATAGCGTTGAGCAACTGTATTGGGGCAACTCGTGGACAGTCCTCCTCACCATCGTCCTCGCACATGAGGGCCGTTAGCTTGGACCTCTTGGGGCTGTCTCGGATCTTATGATTCCCATTGCACAAGAAACAACTCCAATCTCCCTTGCTTTGGGGTGGATCCGGTCCCTTCTACTTAGAAGACTCAGTCTTGTCCTTGTTATTCCGGTTTTTCTTCCAATCCTTCTTGCCCTTTCCCTTGTTGCCATCAGGATTGTTCTTCTTCTTTTCACCAGTACCTGTTGAAGAAGAACCCAGTTTGTAATCCACCAAACCGTCTGCAATCGCAATTGCCTGAGGCAGATCCTTCACATTCTGCCTACATAACTCAGCCTGAGCCCATGGCTGAAGTCCCGAGAAAAAGTTAAACAACTTATCCTCCTCTGACATGTTTTTCACGTCCAACATCAAAAAGCTAAACTCCTTGACATAGTCTCGCACAGAACCCGTGTGCTTCAACTTCTTGAGTGATTCCCTCCCGACCCATGCCGCATTTAATGGAAGAAATTGGTCCCTCAATTCCTTCTTCAGTGCATCCCATGTCTCAATCCTCGGTCGACCAGCACTGTCGTCATCGGCCAGTCTGCCTCGCCACCATAGCTTAGCATCACTAGTGAGGTACATACTAGTGATAGTCACTCGGTCCTGCTCCGGTATACCAGCAGCCTTGAAGTACTGCTCCATGTCCCACAAGAAATTCTCCAACTCCTTCGCATTGCGAACTCCAGTGAACTCCTTGGGTTCAGGTACCTTGATCCTCTTCTTGGGATCGCCACTATCACCCCCTTTTACGCTACTAGAAGCCTCTGTCTGTTCTGTAGCAATCATAGCACGTTTCAGTACTAAAATATCAGTTTTCAGGGTATTAATTTGTACCTCAAATCTCTCTGAAAGATCATGAACTTGCTGCAAGAAGCTGTTGTAGCGGTCAGCCTGCTCTTTCTGGACACTCATCACCAGTTGAGTAAGCTCTTGCATACCACCCGCTATGGTCATAGCTGTTCCGCCACAGTACCCACCTCTTCCAACGATGTACCTACCATCGCTTCAAGAACAGCAACTCGGTCGGCTAGCTCGTGTGCCACGATCCGAAAACCGTGCTTTGATACCAAATTGTCACAGGGTCGTTCCCTCCTAAAACCGTTTACCCGGTGATGGCCTAAGTTCTCCGCAACTTAGTACAGCCAAACTCCAAACCTAGCCCAGACAAAGGCTAGCACGCAGCTGTATGTCGCACCTGAGCAAATAAGAAAACCAACACAAGCACAACAAACAAAGAGAGTAGGAAGAGAATAGAAACACTCAAAGCTTTACAAGGGAAACTCCCTCAACCTTTCTATTAAGCCGCAATAAAAAGGATTACAACTAGCAGAGAACACTTACACTGTTTCACTCTGTAATCTACTGATCTCCCCTAAGGGGTTTATATAGGCAAGTGAGGACATCCCCCTTACATAGGTATAAGAGTTCTATTGAAATACAAACTCTCTAAGATTACATCCCACTAGACTTAGGACTCTACGGATGATCGCCACCGTAGTGTCCATGAGTTATCTCCAAGTATATCTCCAAGTATATCTTCAATCAAATCTTATCTTAAAGCTGTGGCCCGCAATCCTCGCAACTGTCTCCGTAGCGTGGGCTCCACGCTGCGTAGGTTCCGCGCACTTCTCCGTCTGCGTGCGCGCACCCAGCCACTTATGCCTCAACGGTGCCTTGTGCCGCGCACCGACCAACCTCCCGCTCACATGGTAAAGGCCCATGGTGCCCCACGAGTTAACCGCAACCTGTATCTCACGATCATCATCCATCACCGTCTAAGTGTCAAGCCTGCTAAGCCGCCCAAGCCAAGTACCTGTCTTGCCTGTCTCATGCGCATGCCCGTCGCGCAAGTGTGCCAAGCCTTTAGCACGGTGCAAGGCTTCTCCTACGCCTAGCACAAGTCATATCATGCCCAAGGTCATCCTTCGGGAGATGGGCACAGTATCCGGTGTCTACAGGTCTAACAATTTGCCACTACCAAGATTATGAAACTAACTCTTTTTTGGGCAAATATTATGAAACTAACATAGTTTAGTATTTTATCATTTGTGACTTGTTAAAAGTGGTAGTGTTGTTTACGTAGGAAACTTTTTTTTTGTACTTATGTATTATTAAGAGTTTAATCATATCTCTACTAAAAAAAAGTTTAATCATAAATTCATAATTTGTATAAAATTATTGATGTTTTTTTGAGTTATTGTTGGTAACTAATAGTTTCTTTAAAATGATTTGTACACACAAATTTAGGGAATTTCAAATGCAAGATTTTGAAATGTATTAATAAGATGCAAATGAAAATAAAATAACTTAAAACATAAAATAAGGAAGAAAAATCACGTTATGGTGAGCTTACAACGTCTACGTAATCATATTTTATAATTGGTGTCGTGATTATTTTCTAAAATAACATAATTCTTTAAAGATTGCAGGCAATGATCGTAATGAACATAACTAATATATTTAATGTTCATTTTAACAAGAATAGATTTACTTGATCTTTTTAATATTGTTTAATTTATTTTATTATATATAATTAATAAATAAACAAACACGTGATAAGAAAATTTTTTATTATCATCGAATGCATAAAATAATATTGTTCCATATTTATTTGCTCTCTTTACTTACGACAGTTCATCTAAATAAAGTAAGTATTAGTTAAAATATTAGCAATTTGAAATACTTTAAAATTACAGATTCTTAAATCAAAATTTTATGCTGACAACTACTAATCACGAATAAAAAAAAATATATTTGGTTTCACAAATGCCCAAGCAATAGTGGTTACGATAAGAAAAAGAAAATATTATTTCTATATTATCATGAATTATTTTTTATTATATTAATTTTCATTTTCAAATATAAATATATATATTAAATAATAAATATCCAATAGATAATTGGTATGTGATGAAAAAAATTGTGTGGTAAGATAAGAAAACGAAAATATTTGTATGGTTCTACGAGATTGAGATTAAGCTTGGGCCCATTCAGTTTAGATTCAACTGGCTGAGACATTGGGGGTTTAGATGAGTCCAAAGGGAGTTCAGATCAAGATATGGTCAAGACCAAGACTAGCATGATGGTTTTTTTAACAAAACAAGTCGAAATCAAAAAGTGTTTAAGATTTGAACCTTGAATTTGTGTTAGAAATTGTGATGTTTAGTCGAGAATTTTGTAGTTCGGTGTGCAGACTGTGACATTTGCTAGATGTTATATCTTAAGAGCAACTGAATAAATCATTTCATGACCAAAAAGAAAAAAACTAAATAAATCATTTGAATTAAACTTCAGATTTAACTAGCAAGAAAATTTTTCTACATGAATAGAAGAAGATAAAAATAAAAAAAGTTGAGATTCCATGCTTGAAACATGGATTGGTCTTTTGGAGGGAGGGGAAAGATTTGAATAAGCGGAAACAGAAGAAACCAACCACTATTGCAGTTTGCAAGAGACAGGAAAAGAGATGACAACATAGAGTTAACTTGGCAGAAGGTCCAAATTTGAGACAATAAGAAGATCACAACAGATATTCGTTCTTTATTTCCTTTTCAAGATCATAAAACTTGACACTTTATGGTTGTTGTTTTTCTTTTTCCCTTTTTAATTTGCCTCTGATTGATAGTTACCAGGAATTAATCAAATTCTAT
The DNA here is from genome assembly GCA_031772115.1 of Heritiera littoralis. Lineage (NCBI taxonomy): Eukaryota > Viridiplantae > Streptophyta > Magnoliopsida > Malvales > Malvaceae > Heritiera > Heritiera littoralis. The sequence goes on from JAPDPK010000003.1 coordinate 3,268,978, forward strand.
GCTAAATTATGGCAGAATTGAAAAGCAATATATAAGTGGTATAATTTTGCTCACACTTCACCTACAAAGGAAGATCCAAGAATAACAACAAATGAACGCGAAACTCCATCTAGTTGGTTCATACAATTCTTGTACAAAGTGGTTCTCAGTAAATAAAATATTCAAATCTCAGTACTGCAGCCTGTATCATTTTTTTCCTATCTCGAGGCTGCGGGTTCCTTTGTATCAAAATAAATACTAAAATTTCTTTCACCAATAGACGATGAAATGACCATTTACGGAGTGAAATTATTAGTTTCAGGATGTACAAAATGCCCATGTGAGGACGTCCAAGACAATTACCAAGTTGCCTCGAAGAAGCACCATGTTGACATCAAACTTTGTACCAGTGAATCTACCATTTTTCTTTTCTTTTGCTTTTCGCAGCCTCTTTAAGAAGATGATTCCTTCCCCAAAAAGTCATCTATCATTGCTTTGGAGAATGAAAGTTACTTGAATTCTCAGGCTTTAACACCGAAAACAGCCAACATGAGAACTACTTCAGACTGTAAACAAAACTACAAATCCAAACAATGGCTCAAGTTTCCGCACGTTTCTTTGTCCCTCAATTTCGTCATTGCTTTCATCTCTATTCTTCTTATCCATTCTTTGCTCACATGAAAAAGCCTCCCAATCTCCTCAAGAGACTTTGGGGGAGAGCCCATGAGCCCATAACGTAGAACCATCACTTGCCTCTCCCTTGTTTCCAAACCATTCAAAAGAGAATGAATATCTTCCTTCATGTGCTGCCTCAGCACAGACTTTTCTGGGCTACTTACTGATAAATCCGGGATAAATTCCTGCAACATCACACACACGTGTTGTCAATCAAAGCATCTTAATCGACACTGATATCAAGCTTGGATTAAAGAATAAGAATGCATTCGCAGATTCTGAGAAGCAATAAAATGGAAAGCAATCCGAACACTCTCATCCAAGGCTTTGGGACAATGCAGGAGAAAGGAAAACAAACATGTTCTTGTCCCAAATCATTCATTTTCTAGAACGTATTCATCATGTGTGCATATTGGCTTTAACAATATAAACACAACTTTCATAGTATGTGCTAACATTAGATTTTCATGAGTCAAACTTTTAAAGTAAACAAAGTAACACCAAAAGCCCTTGTGTTCTCCAATCATATCCACAAATAATTGAGAATACTAAAAATTATTCCTAGAATATCGTAATATAAAGTTATAAGGTCAAGAGAAACAAAGATCTTTAACCTCAATAACTTATGTTCTTTGGTAGCATTGATGATGCAAATTCAACCTTGCATTTAATAAGAAAAGATGCAGTGCTTAAGACACGCAAGAACGGAATCCAGTTTCAGGTACATAACTTTTCCATAGTAATAGAGAGTGCACTTTCACCAGCATTTCCAATCACATGCATTCATGATTCTTGCTGCTATCTAGCACACTACTTAGAGTGTTGAGATCTAACCCAACTAAAAGAGGGGGATCAGGTAGATCAAAGACAGCATTCCTTTTATCCATAAAACTGAATGAAAACTTCATGTCTAATTCTTGAGGACCAAAACAACCTATCAACATATGATTTCCAAGTTCTTAGTGAAGAAAAGATATAGATGAAAGTGAATAGAAAGAAATAATGACATACCAAATATTTTGCATTATTAGAATCTCCAAATTTCTGGTCAATTGAACCCACAACTCTGAAGCATTTATTAGCCGACCTGATTTTAGCTAAAGAAAGACCCGTGAACTTGGCAATTTCATCCTCTTCTGGGTACTTCCCATGGCTTATGCTAAGGGCCTTCTGAGCTTTTTGTATCTGATTTATTGCCCTGCTTAACGTGCACTACAAAGAATGATGAACAGGAGAATAACACTTTGGTCAAGCTCCAGCTCTCATTAGCATTATATTAGTGTGAAGAAACATCTACTAAAGAAGATGGCTACATACAGGAACTTGAATCCCTCTAGCATTCCGTTCCACCATCCTTAAAATCGATTTCCTTATCCAGTACTGTATATAAGTAGAAAATCTACATCCCCTTGTGTGGTCAAATCTTTCTGCACCTTGTAGGACTCCTAAACTTCCTGCCTGTCGAAAACAACATAAAAAAACACTTGAATTTCAGTCGGGTACGAAACCGAAGGAAATTGAGCACATAAGACAAAAAAGATGTCCTGCTAAATCATGGCGTGATTTCTCACAATCTCTCCATTCTAGACCTTAAATATTTGTACAAATATTTTTAAAGAAAATGAAATACTTGAATATGTTCATGACCCTGCAAAATGAAGGTTTTATGGTATCGATAAAATAGATAGATGCAAGGAAGAACATGCCTATACAAATTCCATACATATCATTTCATTTCTAAAGGCTAAAAGTTAAGATAATAGAAAATATACAAAACAAACATGTTTGATATATTTTGTAAATACATTTATCCATTGGATTTATTTAAAATAAAATTCGCTATAAATTATGCTAAAATTTGCTTTGTATGAATGCTAAGTTATCATCATTATCTTTCTATGTTTGCATTTGCCAAATATCTCAAATGTCCTGTAACATATTTGGCTATGCAAAGTATTGAAATGTTAAAGGAAATGTCAATATTAACCACTAGGATAATCCATTTTACTAGGGAGATTCCATAAGGAAACTTCGCTTTCCGCTTTTTGATTATGCTAATTCATGAATGTTTCTCAATTTTAATTAAAAGAGAGAACGTAGAATTAGTATGCCATTTTAATCGGAAAAGATTATAAGACATACTTCAGTAATATATAAGAACTGTAGTATTCAAGAAATCAACTCACCCTTTCAAACATAATACTTCCCACAAGAAAGTTCCTTTTTGGCCAATCCCATAAAAACGTTCATCTTAACCTATTCACAATGTTGATTATATAGGCAACCACATTGTTATTCAAGCAATATCTGCTCAGAAAATAATACTTATATATACAGAACAACTTAATTGGAAAAGAAATTAAAACAAGTACAGTTTGTAAACAACTAAACATATTGAGAAATTATGACCAACCTGGAGTAAATCATCATGGGCAACTCCCAGCCCCCTGTAGCTCCTTGCAAAGTAGAGGACTAAGGAGCGTGTACTCCTTAGTAGCTCATCTCTGCAATACCAACCAAAACGTAAATGCTGTTGCAGCACTTTCTCATTAACTCCAGCTGCTTCTGCCCAGCAACTCAAGCTCACAACTCCCCCAGTTTCCTCCTCCAAAGTTGTTCTAATCCTCTCCAAGTTTGCAACCACCTGCTTATGAAATTATAGAGTGGTCAAAGTTTGCCTTAAGATGTGTGTGACAAGAGAATATGCATTCCATAACTAAACTTTTAAGACAACCTTAACTCCCTTTGACATTTCTGCTTCATTTCTAGCAATTATCAATCTTCTCCTTCTAGTGTCCGACATTCTTTTTGCAGAAGAAACTTTAGGCTTTTGAAAGCATCCATGCAGGGTGGTTGGAGGCAGCAGCGGTTTAGAAACTATTTTGGGGTCGTTTATTGCCCTTTCTCTTTTCTTTTGTCGTTGTTTCTTTTTTCTAGAGCAAACAATAATTTTATCCTTTTGACTATCCACCAAGCCATTCACATTACAGTCTCCACTATCAGCATGAATATCAGAGAGGTCTAAAATATTCAAAGCTTTATGAGTCCTAGACAAACAGATATTGAATAACTTAAGAGCCCCAAGCCTTCCTAGTTGTAATAGAATTTCCCTCTCCAATTTTAACACATTTGAATCAACAAATGTCTCCTCTAAATCCTCGAGATTTTCCATTAGCAAACTATAATGCGAAGCCTTGCATGAAGAAGATTTGTTCGCTCTAATTGATTCATGAGTTTCACCAATCATAGCATGTGAACAACTCCGTGACTGTGATCCCTTGTCAATGTATACCTGAAAGAAAAAGATATAGAATAGTACAACACAATGGAAAATTAAGAATTATGCAGCTTAGTAACTACAGTTTGATAGAACCACACACCTTCATTTCTTCAATATCTAAGCGGCCATTTTCTAATGCTTGCGGAGCAAAGGATGAAGCATATGCTTTCAGAGGATCTTTTAATGAAACCCCACCCTCATCAGAAATCACAGACAGGAAAGACAGCCTAACTGAGTTGAAAGAAGCCTCCCTCCCTCTAACTATGTTAAAGTAAAATCAATGTAAGTGAATAAAACCAAAAGAATATTGACAACAAACCAAAGACAGACCTCTTAAACATAAGATAAGACCAAAGATGCTGGTTTGAAAATCCATAGCATGGATGCTTAAAAGCAAAGATCTTGAATAACTTATAATATAACAGAAAGCAACCAACTTTCAAACTGAAGTTAATTTTAGGACAAAACATCATTTTGGCACTGTTACATGGATGATGATAACCTCTATCTTTGCTTTAATGAACATCAAAATCATGTAGCAATAAAAATTCAACTAGGTAGTTAACTGCTACTTTTTCTATCACCTCAATCTAACCAACATCAGAATTTCTAATAGCTTATCTAACCTTCTTTTAGTAGAGCAAGAAGGAAAGGTGGGTTTGAAATCCATTGTACTCACTAGAAGAAGGGAGACTGGAAGGTAAACTTGGAACAGGGAAAACACCCTTGAGATTCAACCTGAAACCCATTGGACCCCAGAGAGCAAAGGCAGATTGTCCATTAAATCCTCATAAAGTTGTCAGATTTATAAGGTCGACAACAAAACAAGAAACGCCTGCTAGCAGGCGAACAATCATCGAGTTTTTTTATTGTTTATGTTGTCACACTCGAACCACTGGTTCTTCATCTCCAAAAACATGTGTCAACGAAAATAGTGCCCAAAATCCCAAGATTGGCTTACCTGAGCTTGGGTTTGTTACAACCACATATGAAGTGTAACCTCTGGTCTGGTCTGTCAAACATGGGCTTGGTTCTGCTTTTATGAACATGTGATCGAAATCTACTTTTGACCCAAACACAATTTGTCGTATCAAACCCGAAACGTTTTTTTTTTTGGTATAATCAAATCCGAAATGTCGTTAAGCCGTGTAATTAGAGACGTGTATGGCTTCGCATCATATACTCTATTTTACTTCATCATCATCATCATTATTAGAGCCTTTATCCCAATACTTTGGGGTAGGCTATATGAACCAATATCTAAAATCACGTTAGATCGTCCATATGTATTCTTTGCCTCCATAGATTCCTATTCAAGGCCATTTGCTCATCTAATTCTAAAACCTCCATGTCTTTCCAAACTACTTCCTTCCAAGTCTTTTTCGGTCTTCCTCTAGTCTTAACCCTTCTCTCAACATCCAAGCCCCTATTCTCCTAACTGGAGCATCTACAGGTCTACGTCTTACATGTCCAAACCAACGTAAACGATTTTCACACATTTTGTCTTCAATAGGTACCACTCCAATCATCTTACGAATATCATCATTTCTCATTCTATCCTTTCTTGTATATCCACATATCCACCGTAACATTCTCATTTCTGTTACACTCATCTTTTGTGTATGTAGCCTCTTAGTCGCCCAACATTCACTACCATATAACAATGTTGGTCTAACAACTGTCTTATAAAACTTACCTTTCAACCATGTAGGAATTCCTTTATCGCAAACACACCTGTAGCACTTCTCCACTTACTCCATCCAGCCTGGATCCTATAGGTCACATCACCATCAATCTCTCCATCCATCTGTATTATTGATCCCAAGTATCGAAAATGATCCCGCTTAGGTATCGCCTCCCCATCTAACTTCACTACATCATGCTCTTCCAGTCGGTTAGAACTGAATTTACACTCCATGTATTCAGTCTTCACTCTGCTTAATTTAAATCCTTTTGATTCCAACGTTTGTCTCCATACTTCCAACTTTGTATTGATCTCCGCTCTAGTTTCCGCACATATGACAATATCATCTGCAAACATCATACACCAGGGCACCTTATCCTGGATGGATTTTGTCAGTTCGTCCATAACTACCGCAAACAAGAATGGACTCAACGCTGACCCTTGGTGTAATCCCACCGTGATAGGAAACTCACTTGTTTGCCCCCCACCTGTCCTCACATGTGTCCTTGCGCCTCTATACATGTCCTTAATTAGTTTAATATATTTCAAAGGAACTCTTTTCTTCATTAAGGACCACCAGAGTACCTCCCTAGGCACTTTATCATATGCTTTCTCCAAATCTATAAAGACCATATGAAGATCTTTACCCATTACTCGAAAGCGCTCCATAAGTTGTCTAATCAAATATATTGCCTCCATAGTTGATCGACCCGGCATAAAACCAAATTGATTCTCCGATATCTCTACATTCTTTCTTAATCTCCGTTCTATCACTCTCTCCCATAGTTTCATCGTGTGACTCATCAATTTTATACCTCGATAGTTGGCGCAACTTTGAATATCTCCCTTGTTCTTATATAAAGGTACTAAGACACTCTTTCTCCATTCCTCTGGCATTTTGTTAGTGTGCCAAATCTTATTAAATAGATTTGTCAACCACCTAACTCCTACATCTCCAAGGCATTTCCAAACATCAATTGGGATGTCATCAGGTCCAACAGCTTTTCCATTCTTCATCATCTTTAGTGCATCTTTTACCTCTGTCTCTTGGATTCTACGCATAAAGCACCGATTTAAATCCTTAAGAGGCCCCGAAATATTATCCAAAACTTTATTTTGTCCATCATTAAATAATTTGTTAAAATAATCTCGCCACCTGTCCTTAATGTCATTATCTTTAACGAGAGTTCTTTGATGCTCATCCTTAATACATTTCGCGACTCCTAGGTCGCGACTCCTCCTTTCTCTTGCTCGCGCCAATCTGTATATCCTTTTCTCTCCCTCCTTTGTGTTCAATTTGTCATAAATCTCTTTCGCAACCCTCGTCTTAGCTTCTGCCACAGCCTTCTTTGCCTCCTTTCTTGCTACCTTATATTCCGAAAAACTCTCTTCTGTATTGTTCTTCTTTAAAGCCTTGTAACGCTCTCGCTTAGTCTTTATAGCATCTTTTACTACTATAGTCCACCATGTTGCGTCCTTTCCAGTCGGCACTTTTCCGTTTGATACTCCTAATGTCTCTATTTTACTTATATAAAAATAATATACTCTATTTTACTTATATAAAAATAATAATATGATAAAGAAATTTGGATAAAGTGACTTCAAACATCAAGTTAATGAGAACTGCCATTTCATGAATCCCTCCCCATTTTATTTCTTAATTATTTTATTTTTTAAAGTAAGAGTTTGCATATTGTTTAGCATGTTTTTAATACCCTAAATTGTCAATTCATCCTACATTTTGATTTGCAGGAAGTGTTTGGAATTTGGACACCTTTTTTTGAGATCAAGCTTCGGTGGACTTGTCTATTGTAGTAGCATTTTCAATTTTCAGCTCTAAGTTTTATTTTGAGTAGTTTGTGTTTTGAGATATGTTTTGAATTGTATCCTTACTTGTGATTTCTGCAGGACTTCAATTTTGAGTTGTTTACGTGTATGGAGTTGTTTTCTAACTTTCTAAGCAGTAGTTTAAATTCGCGTATTAGATTATTTTGATTTTAATATTATATTTACTTCAATTTGGAGGAGTTGTATTTAAGTCATTTTCTTAAATAATATTTATTTTGATTTTTGAGTTGTATTTTAAATTTTGGTTGAAAAATAACAAGCCAAATTAAATTTGTAAAATTGAATTCGAACTTCGTGAGCAGTTTGAGAATCTCATGAGCTGAGTTCAAGTTTAAAAAATAAAGTTGGACCAAATTCGAATTGAATTACGAGTTTTGAATTTTCAAATTCAGCCAAACTCGAATTTGATATTGAATGTATCAATTCAATTAGATTGCACTCTTCAAACAATCAGTAATCAAATATTCAAACTTCTTCGAGCAACTAGTAATCAAATATTCAAACAGTCTACTCTATGCAGAAGCCTGCAGCCCTGCACATTTGAGGCAAGTTCTTGTTTCAATGCTACGGCATTTGCATCAAAGCATGGGTCAACGGCAGCCTAGCAGGCCCAAAGTGCTAAAGCTGAAACTCGATTCAAGTAACAGTTTTCCAAGGACCGACCATGGCAATGGGGACTGTATTTAGAAGGCCCGTGGATCATTCTTTGCTGGTTCATACCAGTGTCATGTTCAAAATAATCTGAAACAGAAAATCGGTGGTGTCAAGGCCCAACATTTAACATTGCAATACGACTGAAAACTTTTCTTTCTGGTGCAGAATATGATGGAAAGCTTTGCTCCTGCTCCATTTTCTCATGATTGTTCATTTTCCTAAGTTTACCTGCTCCACTGACAGGCCATTAAACTCCATGATTATCAGCGATGATCAGAATTTCTGCAATGAAATGTTTTTCTTTTTGTAGTATTCCTTGTATACTAGCATATTCGTATAACTGGACCAGGGATTGTCGTAGCAGTGCAAATTTTTTTATCAACTCATCCGGAATAGTAAACAGGCCCCATCTCAATGAATGATTACTCTTCATTTTCTGCATGCAACAAAACCCCCACATCCAAACCAATGAATTTGAGTTTTCATGGTCAGAACAACTTCACTAGAGTTAAAAACCATTGGACTTTCCACCATGAGTAGACACCACCACTTCTTTTCTTTCATCATCCATCTTTCTTTTCAATAATAGTATAATACCACTTTTCTTTTCAAATAAATGAGATTTGGAGAAAGACTTACTGGTATTAAGATTTGAATCCACATTCCTTAAAATATCAACTTTTAATAATGAATATATGAATTATTTTAATTACATTCCGAATTTAAAAAAAAAGATTACAAATGTTAGAATTTAATTCCAGACTTATTAGATATCAAATCTTAATAATGAATACATGAAGCATGACAAATAATGCGATAATATCAATTTAACTTTGGTAACACTGATGCCATGATTAATTTATTTATTTTTAACTAAGAGGTTTTTACCTTACTACCCCTACTAGTTCTTTGGTAAGACAGTGAAATCTCATTCACCTAACGCTGTCATTTTCCTTTAAAAATTCCATTATTTAAATAGAAAAAGAGAGAAAATTTAACACAATGAATGGAGTAGGGTCAAATTTAATATTATGGTAGAAGCTTTAAAGTAAGACTTCCAACAACTCACCTCAACTTTTACCATCTCCAAACCTGTGGACTGACTCTGACAACACTATGGGCACAATTCCTGGCCCATGTTTTTTTGTCCCTAGTTGGCTAGTTGCCCAAAACAAACCTATTAATGGTAAAGTTGGAAAGCCCACAGCTCTTGCCCCAAAACTCACAATTTGTATTTTTTTAATGAATTTAATAATCAAATATATTTTTTAATTGACTTAATAATCAAATATATTTTCAATCTTCGCATAAAATCATGAATTTAAGCTCAAGTCTACCAAGTGACATTAACTTTTATTTATACATGGCAATTCATAGACCTATCCACATCAATTGTCACATAAAATGTTCAAACAACAATTAGTGTCATTTAACAGATTTGAATTTAATTACATGATATTAAAATATGAATAGTTATTCCATACACCACCGATGGAGTTTTTTTACTCCATAAGCAGAGTTAAGATCATGACATATGTCATATTTTATTTATTTTTTATATTTAATATTTTTACAGGACATGTGTCATGATCCTAACATCGCTTGTAAAGTAAAAAAACTCAATCGACAATGCATGAAATAAATTATCCTTAAAATATTTATGATATAACTCTAATGATTAAATTTGGTTGTAAACAAGTGTCATGTTATAAATCAAATCTATAGTTCAAGTATTGGGGCCAACATCTAAGGAAACTAATTTATTTAAATACACTGGTCGATGTGAGATGTGTGCCTTTAAGATCGTTTGGAAATAGATTAGTTTTGAGGTGCACACAAGCTGACCCAAAATATACATTGATCGTAAAACTAATATATATATTTGGGATTTATTTATAATAAAATAAAAATTTACGGATTGATTCACATTGAACAAAATATTGAGATTTTTTTTTTACAAAAGAAAAATTAATGATATATTTGACTATTACTTTTTTTTCGATGATCCCTCCAAAAAAAACCCATCTTATATTTTGAATGTTAACTTAAATAATCATATTTTTATTTTTAAATATCTTTAAAATTTGAAAACTCTATATGATTTAAACCGCGGCACCTCATATTCAAGGTTTTTATTACATGCATATATTATAAAAAAAACTCATTTTAGTATTTTCTTTCTTATTTTTATTTAATGTTTATGTTGCACTTTTAGGAGTCATGAGCGAGACAAAAATGCAGGAAACACGGTCCAAGGAGATTTTCGCTATGGAACAATCCCATGTATTCAAGATAATCATGCATAAATTAGTATATCACTAGCTATTGTTTAAGCCAAATGTTTGTGACAAGGACAACCTAGCCCATGACTTACGATGAAATGACTATCTACTTAATAATATGCAGATTTGGAGTTAACTGCTTCAAAAGAAAAAGGCCTTGAATAATCCAAGTGGGTATTAAACAAATAATTTTGCCTTTTTTTTTTCTGTTCTAAAACACACTTTTAAGAGCAAAGCAACTAAACAAGTTGAGTAAGTTTTCATCCTAATCCAAACACAATCACGAGCCACTTAAGAATGATGTTTCCACAACAAACAAAGTCCACTCAGTCATTGTTTTGTAGAGCAAAGGGTACCCGTGAAATTCAACTTGCATGACTAAAATACTGAATCTACAATGTAACAACTTAATTTGTTAAATGGAGACAAAATAAACTTTGTATATTTATATTATATTTGTTTTGCATAAAAGTATAAATTTATCAATTAATTGTACATTGCAGGTTATCTATTTAGTCCACTTAAAAGTGATCAAATAAAGTTTAAGTTATTGGACTTTAGGACATCTCAATTAGTATGGGCTTTGCAATGTGTAGAGACCCAATATTTTATTTTATTTTCATAATGGGCCAAAATAAAATAAAATATACTTCAAGTATAAATAGGTTATGGTACCCAGTCTAAACATAACATAATTCTCACAACATATCCCATCGTTGAGTGAGATACAGATTCTCTCAAAAGGTTTATACGTGGAAGACTCTGACCTCAAGAAATCAATTCCAATGGATTCAGGTACGCTTCCGCATTAATTTTTTCTTGATGATTGAACATGAGATCCTGGTATGTTTATTTGTATTAATTTTCCTACAATAATAATGTATATTAATACATTTAATACGAAAAATTTTATATCATTTTATATTATTTTTGTATCACATTATAACATTGTATTTAAATATATCAAAATTAAAAAATACAAAAATAGTGACGTTGGCTTTTTTCTTTTATTCATAAAAAAATACAAGAAAGAAAAAAAATTCAAACTTTGGACATAAAAAATTAAAAAATATATATATAACAATAGTGATACTGACTTAGATTTTTTTTTGTGTATACAATTCAAACTATGTGGATTAAAATAGATTTCATTGTAATATTTTTTTGGTGTAATTAAGAGATGTTCTCATATCCATTAAGTATGAAACTCTATTTACTCACATTTCATGGTTGGTGCTGATTCAATAAATTTTGATCTGGTGAGGATCAAACACAAAACTTTTCAGTATGTATAATTCTCACTAGAAATTCTGTTGAGCTTTACACCACTGAACCAACATTTTTATAAACATTATGATCTAAAATCTTCTTCTTTTTTTTTTTTCAGGAATATTGAATGAAAGTTTGTTTTTAGAATTTGAAATTTACTTTTTGAAATTAATCAACAACAAAATAGTATAAATGTTGACTATTATTTTTATGGATTTTTTTTATAAAATTTTTTAGTATAATAATAATGTAAAAAAACATTGAAATTGAAAATTGTTGCTGATATGCTAATTTATAAGGATGAAAATATCGAAAAGGATGTAATTCACAATAATTTCCAATCTTTTTTTGGTTTATAACGAGATAAAAAGGAAAATGAGAGAATCAAATTGTAGATTTAATCTCTTAAAAAATGATAACAAAATTAACATTGATGGGTAATTTTCAATCCTTTTCCAGATGAGCAAAACGACAAAGATGTCCAAAGCAAAGGAGATCCTCCGTCCTGGTCCGAGCAACACATGGAAAAGAAGCCCTTACGGATAACCTTGAAGCATAAAACCAAAAAAAAAAAATATAATATAATAAAAATGAAAAGGCAAAGTCAAGGTCATGGAGATCTCGAGAGATCAAAAGCAGAAGCAATAATCCATATCGGATGCCACGCGTACGCATCTCCTTGACAGGGTGTCCGTCAGAGGACTAAAGATCACCACCGCCAGCTCACTGTGCCAACAACCACGTGTACCATCCGGACAACGGGAGGAGGTTCATGTCACGTGATCCCGCTTACGTGTCATAATACGGACTTCCTGCAGATGGGATTTTTATTCGTACGGATCATGTGCTCCGTCTTTTGTCCGTTTGCGAGACCTGTTTAGGACGTGGTGCCATCGCAGCCGTTTATTTCCATAGATCGAGGAGATTTTGGATTCTACTGCTCCGACGTGTACTTCCTGGTTTTATTGCCGTAAATTTCTCTGCACCGTAAGTGTTGCGGCCTACTAATGCGTAGATTAGAGAGATGGGTTCTGAATTTGCTAAACTGCACAGATAGTTATCCGTGACACTGCCGCTAAGCTTGGCGGGTTATTAACTGCCAAGTAGTTCTTCGCTCCGCAAAGGGTTGACACGTGGCTGTACTGCACGATCCAGAATCATCGGCCCCTTTGCGCATGGCTGCCACTGTCTGCATTCCGGCCACGTGTCAACAACATGCTTATCCACCGAAACGTATATATCTCAGAATTTCTCGGTAAAATATCGTAAATATCTCAGAAGCCTCGAGATTGACCTTCGAAGTTACTAGTAATTTCATTAGCAACTTTGGAGCTTCCTTCAGGCTAGAGCTACCGTTAAAGATCACCTAAACTCACGATGTTTTATTCCGTTTATTCCGAGATAAGCGACACTCCACTCAAAATATCCCCAACGGGACCCGCAAGCAATCAGTTTTCATTTCACACAAGGACAAAGGATAGACTCACCTGACCGTGATGCGTTTTGCCACTGCCAATCACAAAGAGATAAGCACAAATCTCTAATTTTGCCGGGGCCCACTGATTGCAACAGTAATGACTCTACCTAATGACTTAATATCAACGGCCATGATAAGCCCGTGATAATGAATTGTCAGACCGTCACATCTATAGAAGTAGGGAAGTATAAGCGGTAGATTTTTTAACTCAACCCTGGTTAACTTGAAACTACTAAGGGTTAGAAATGCAGTTTATAATGAAGAGAACCATTCCTCTTCTTAGATTCAGAGAACGATGTCCAAAAATGATGATCGGAGAACCAGCCGGATCACATCCCACCGTCAAAATCCCCGCGTGGGACCCATTCAACGATACGACGTCTAACTTTCCCTCCGTTAACTATAACTGCAATGCGCCCAGCAGTCCTTGCCCCGTCGACTACCTCGCGTCGCTCCACCGTTACCTGCCGTCAAACGACTTCGAGTCTGATTCACTGAGCGAGGACTCTGACTTACCTGTCGATGCATTCTCTTGCGATCATTTCCGGATGTACGAGTTCAAAGTGAGGAGGTGCGCTCGTGGCAGGTCACATGACTGGACTGAGTGTCCATACGCCCATCCGGGAGAGAAGGCCCGAAGAAGAGACCCGAGAAAGTTCCATTACTCTGGAACTGCTTGTCCTGATTTTCGCAAGGGAAACTGTAAGAAAGGTGATTCCTGTGAGTTTGCTCACGGCGTTTTCGAGTGTTGGCTCCACCCTGCCCGTTACCGTACTCAGCCATGCAAAGATGGTACCAGTTGTAAAAGAAGGGTTTGTTTCTTCGCTCACACGCCAGAGCAGCTGCGGGTCTTGCCCCAGCAGAGCCCGAGAGGGATTGGGTCCGGTTCAGGTGATCTGGATTATGTTGGCTCGCCCATACGTCACCGTTTAGACTTTGTTTCTTCGCCAACTTCCATTCTGGCTTCACCTCCAATATCCCCACCTTCGGATTCACCGCCTATGTCGCCAAGTGGCTCATATAACTCGGTGAGCGAACTCGCTACTTCTATGCGTAATATGCAGCTTGGTAAGGCTAAAATGAGCGGAGCTTGTACTTGGGGCATACAAATGGGATCAGGTTTCTGTTCTCCTCGGGCCTCCACACTCCGTCCCGGGTTTTGCAGCTCTCCTTCAACTCCAAGTCGTACACCTACTCGATCTGGACTAGGCCAGTTTGACCTCTGGGAATGTAACGCTTTTGAGGAAGAGCCTGCAATGGCTAGAGTGGAGTCTGGAAGAGACTTGAGGGCTAGGATGTACGCAAAGCTAAGCAAGGAAAATTCTCTGGACCGATTTGATCCTAATGGGTCGGGTCCTGATGTTGGGTGGGTATCCGAGTTGGTGAAATGAAGCTGATCCTCGGGAATGGCCTGGATGGTTGTGACTCAAGCTTCTGTTTTGATTTATTTTGGGTAATTTTATAAAAAAATCGGCGGCCTTTGAATCATCTGACTTGTGAATATTGATGATGTTTCTGATTTGGATCATTTGCACTGTAAATAGACGACAGGGAAGGAGAGATCGGGAATGTCTCTATTTTGTGGTGTTGTTTCTTTTCTTTTAATTTTGTTCTTGGAAAAAAAATTGCAACTTTTGTATAGACAAGAAGGATTTAATAGGGCTGCCGACGAATGGGTAGCGGCTTGTTTCTCATTTTCTCTATTGTCTGTTATGAATCGTAATTTCCTTCTCATTTTCTTCCTGATTATCTCTGTAATTTCTTTTATCGCGACTAATCAATGTAATATATATATCTTCATTGTGTTTTTCCAATTTGTTTTGTTTGATTTCCCAGTGAAGGACCAAAATTCTATGTTCAGCTGTGTCTTCTCTTTTTAACGAGAGCACTGAGCACAGCCTTCTTCTAGTTCGGGATGTTAAAGTTTATGGTGGACAAGAGGCCAAAGATTAGCGGTTTTGGCCGGAGGGAGATTTGTCTTAAACGCTTTATGATCCAGAGGCTCTGGAACTTAGTTTTTCTGTTCTAGAGCTTTACCGGTCACATCCTCCCGGCTATATTCCCGTCCATATTTTCCTTGATCGATGAGTTGAACTCAGCTATTTTGGTACCCAATATTTATGTACCATCAAGGTTGTATCTTCTTAATTTCTGAACAGACTGGGATTATTGGTATAAATGAATTACGCTAATGAACAAAAAAAGGGAATTACGCTTGGTGATGATTTTGACGATTATTTGAATATAATTTTAATTATTTTGAATTTGATTTATATACTTTTGAATTGAATTCAATTATTTTAACCAGAATTGAATTCAAATTATTTCATATTTGAATAATTAATGACTAACAAATTTAATTGAATAATTTTAGTACATTTTATTTATTTTATTATTAGTTTATTATTTTGTAGTTTACAATATAAGATATCAAATAATAAATAAAATTTACCAACTTTAAATGATTTGATTATTTTATTGAATTCAATTAAAATTGAAAAAAAATTAAATTCTATCAAAATTTAAATTAATTTTTGAAATTGAATTGATCTCGCTCTAATATTAGGTTGTCTCCGGTTGACTAGATTATATGTTAAGTGGGGACCGATTAAAATCCTTTCATTGGACTGCCGGATTCTGGAAATCTTTAGTAGTGTAAGTTTTACCATGTCTTTACATCGTGAGTAACAATCGATAAGAACAACACCCATAACAAGCTAAAGCATTGATTTGATCCCCCACCCTAAATATAAATAAAAATTTATTATGCGTTTTATCTGGACATGATGTTCGATCGTGACGTGGACCCTTCCGAACTGATAACACCGGTCCTCATCTGCCGAAAATCTTTTAGTTTATCTCCTCAGACCCACTTGTATTAACGATTAATTAAATTAAATTAAATTAAATTATTACAATAAAAACTTGATGTGAAAGTTTTATCGAAAAGACAGGATATGGTCAAGGCGAAGCACTATCTGGTTGGGGGTCCCACTGATAATCTAGGAAACTGTTTCTAGTTTCTTCGTGGCAGAAGGTGGATTAGATTAAGAAGAATACGGTATCGTTGTTGTGTTATTTTTTTAATGAAAGAGGCCGACAAAGTGGGCGTAGGCGGTAGTTTCAAGTTTCCAAGTTTCGGTTCGGTTTTGTGGGTATGGAAACGGGGCTTTAAAAAAGTATTGGTCGCATGTGTTTGGTTGGTTAGATTCGCGTTGGCGCTCTCTTCGAAACTGTTGTGCTGCCGTTGTTTTTGGCCATAGGATAATCATTGCATTTATGGCTAGTGAAGGGCTTGGGATATTGAACGTTGAATAAAATGATAATATTTTGTGAATTGTTATCTCATTCCTTGCTTCTTTGTAATTAATTTTTGAAAGGTGTCTATTTTATCATTTTGTTAAATTTATTTGAAAAATTAAAAAAATTTATTATCAATGCATGTGATAAATATTTTATTTTTATATGATTTTATATTTGATGTTCTCATTATACAAATTTCACATATGATAATTAAATTATATCATGACACTTATATTAATTAATAAATTAATAATATTTATTTTTAATTATATTTATTTTAAAATTTATAAATTAATAAAATGATATGTTATGATTTATTGACATACATTTATGCATCAATTTTTTATAAATCTAATGAATATCAAAACTTGCATTTTTTTGCTTTCTTCTATTATAAATATTTGAAGATTATTGTAAATGAAGTTTTTTATTCCATAAATAAAGTTAAAGATGATGGTTGGTACTAAATCCAATCTTTATCGTACTAAAAAAAGTTTGAGATTCAAGTCAAATGATTTTAGAAGTGTTCAGGATTAAATCGAGTTGGGTTTGGATCAGACTTGGACTTACAATGATGAATTCAAGGTCAATCTGAATTTTTTATCGGATCTTAATGTTTAAGTTCGAATCATTTAACATGCTTAATATTTCAAGGATAATTATTTCATACATCATCAATGAAGTTTTTTTATTTCACAAACATTGTTAAGATTGTAACACATGTTCTATAAAAATATTTAAAAAATAATAAATAAATAAAATAATACATGTATCATTATTTTATTTCAATTGTGAAATAAAAAACTACATCAATTGTATTCAAAATAAAAAACTACATCAATTGTACGTGAAATAATTGTTATTAAATCCATTCAAAAAGTGAACCGACCTTCAAACTCAAGCGGACAGTCTAATATTTAAACAAGTTTAGATGGTTTCAAAACTTGTTTTTTTTATCAAATTTTATTTGGATAGTTTGATGTTTAAATTGTTTTCGAAGAAACATTTTAATTCAAGTTGAGCGTGAAATAATCAAATTACAATAATATAGACAATTTACTAATTTCAAATTTTAACATAAAATCTAAACTATTATTATTTGGATCAAATCAATTTTAATTTCGAATTATTTCAAATATTTAATAATGAAATGCAATGTTAACGTGCATCAATGAGCTTCGAACTTAGCCCCATTCCTTTCGTGTTTGCAAAGTTCCTTGTCTTCAAGTTCCGACGCCTCATCTCCACCCTTGCTTTTATCCAAAACCCAAGCCCTCGTGTGCTAAAACTGGGTTATTTCAGCTAAGGGACAGCGAACTGAGTAGGGGACCTGGAGTCTTTTTCAAGGGACAATGCCACCTCGCTTATGCATCGTTAATTATACCGCCTTTGGCGCCACTCAATCTATCGCAAATGGAATCAGTTTGAGATCTGCACATTCTATTCGACAACTTGGGAATTGTGTTCGGATAAAATTGCTGGTGGTCTGCACTGCTGACATTGATAGCCTTGGCTTCTCTCCATTTATTTTTCCTATCTAAATATTTAATTTCCCTTTTTCAAAAAAAAAATCACATTGATAAACACACTACAATTTGATGAACACATTTTTTTGGGAAGAATTATAAAATTTTATATTCAAACCAATAAATGATTATTTTAAGAGGATTAAGTCAAAGACAATTTATTCTGTATTTGTTAAATTTTATTATAATTAATTTTAAATCCATGTGATACACAAAAATAAATTAATCAAACAATAAATTTATTAATAATATATATTTTTTTAAAACTTTATAATATAAATTATTTTACGAATATCTATGAAAAAGATAACATTTGTGATTTTTATATGACAATATAGTAATATAAAAAAAATTATAAATTGGATATAATTATGTAAATTTTGTAAAATAAAAATAACTTCATATTATAATTTATTCAATGAAAATAATATATAAAGAAATTTTAACATATTTTTGATTCTAAGTAATTGAAAATTTATAAATATTTTATATACCTTCAAAAGCACGGCGTCAAATAATTGTCTATTCATAGGATTGTTGTCAATTGTTTGATTTATTATCTCTTGTACCGACAACAATGAACTTTGAATCACACTACTAGATTGAAAATTGAATATATTTTGTGAATGAACCATATTAGAAGTTGTCACTGTGCTAATAGAACTATTTTCATTTGCAATCGTAAGTGGAAAGACATGTGTCATTGTCTTGTGAGTAACGAGAGTAAATGGAGATATGTTGGGTTGAATCTGTGGTTGAGAATGACCACTTGCGTTGCTGCTTTGAGGGAATGGACTCTAATATGGGTTAGTGGTGTGCATAGAGTATGGGTGTTTCCTAAAAAGTTTTGGGTGTTATGTGATTCTTAACTAGTTCTTGATTGACAGTTTGAGTAACTTGGCATATCCATCGTAGAATGTGGTGTTAAAAACATGTTTTGACTTGATTTACGTAGAGCAATATGTTTTGAATGTTGATTTTGAGTTAAAATTGCCCTTCTCCTTCGTATATTTAATCTTGTGTCCATATTACATTAATTATAATCATTATTTAGTTAACTTAATAATGTTAAATAATTTTAATAAAAACAATAAAACATTCTTTTATACATTAATAAATTATGTAATCAATGAAAAATATACATTGAAAATAATATTAATTTCTAGTTAAAAATAATTGTAAATTATTGAAAACAGAGTACGTGTAACAAATATTAATATATGATAGATAATTTTAAAATTAGTCTACTTGAGTAACTTGATAAAAAAAATAAATCATATATAATATATATTATATATTATTATAATAGTTAAAAAATAAAAGTATAACCTGAAATTTAAACTTCTGTTGATTCCGAAATAGAATTTTTCTACAAAATTGAGAGATCACCTCATAATACATTTATTATGACATTGGATTTTAAATGTTTACATATATTATATACATGTATATAAAATATCTTAAAATTCCAACAAA
Source organism: Heritiera littoralis (assembly GCA_031772115.1). Taxonomy (NCBI): domain Eukaryota; kingdom Viridiplantae; phylum Streptophyta; class Magnoliopsida; order Malvales; family Malvaceae; genus Heritiera; species Heritiera littoralis. Next base: position 3,288,431 of record JAPDPK010000003.1, read on the forward strand.
TTAATTATAAGATGAATGATTGTTTACAGAAATTAATTATAAGATAAATAACTGTTTATGAAATTTTAGCTGATTTTTTCTCTCATCCAACGGAATGGAATTTAATTAAATTTATATAGCCATAACAACTGCAAAAAGCATGTGTAACCTAAATGGGATACTAGTATTACACTAAAATAATAAAACACCAAGAGCATCAAGATCAATAAAAATGGCAGTTAAAATAAAGCAAAGAACATTTCAATCTTATTAATATTCCCAAATTGAAAGTGACTAAAACTACCCCTCTGTTCACTTATTCCTGCCCATATAGTATTCTTAGAATTGTAAATATCATGATTCTTGGCTACATCTACCAAAGTCAACTTGGAAACATTTCTCTCTTTTTATTAGCAACAAACAGTGAATACAGTGCGAAGTGGGACAAAAATATGGCTACCAATTCTAAAATTGTAAGAGTGTTCCATTTGTCAAACATCCAAATACATTCATGGTTGATATTTCAATCTCTAGAATGCTTGATCAATGGGAATTATGATATGATGCAGACTTGGGGTTGTGTTGGCTGTATAAGGGTTGGTCTATAGAGAGGAGAATGGTAGGTAGCTCTAATGCTCTAGCAAAGGAAGATGTATCCCTAACAAACAAAAAATCCTTACACATGCTAGCAAACAAATAGAGAGGCAGTAGACTAAGGAATGAAGGGAAGACCCCTCTTTGAATTCCTTTTCTGGTACATTCCCCCCTGCTGCAGCATCTGATGCCTGTCTCGGTTCGGTTAGCGAAGCTGGTGTGTAGTGACTCGTTTGGGCTCTGGTCGATCTATCTACTCCAGCTTTAATCGTAGTTGTCTTAAACAGATATATACTAACTCTTACTTAGGTGACCAGACTCAACTTAAAACATATTAAGTTTGTATAGATTAGTTAAGAAGGAAATAATTAATCAATAAATTTTAGTAAGCATAACCTTACCGTATATATTGATCCATTGACAACCAAGCTTCTTATGCAGCAAATGAAAAACTTTATCCCACCAGAGCAATTTCAGACTTCAACAGAAATGACTATGAAGCCAAAAAATGGAAATTTAAAAACCAATAAAGGAACAAAGTGAGTAAAAAATTAAAAAAAAAACAATATTGTTTTAGTATAAAAATAACAGTAGATTTATATTAAAAGAAGAAGAACACTAATCTTAAATCTAAGCTTTAGTTGATTTCGAGCTAGATTCTCTTGTAAGAAAAAAAATTTACATTTATAACAATATATAGTTCATATAAAACTACAAATATGATTGAAAAATTTTTTTGGTAAGTCAAAAGAAATTTATTGATTATGAGATGAGTTACACAATGGCCTTGAATAGGAATCTATGGAGGCAGAGAATACATATGGACGATCTAACGTGATTTTATATATTGGTTCATATAGCCTACTCCAATTTATTGGGATAAAGGCTCTGATGATGATGAGGAGGAGGAGGAGATGAGTTACACAATTAATCCGAAACAGAGAATAGACAACAAAAGCAATAAAGACTACAACATTATCAACTGATACACGAACGCGATGACAAATCTGATTACCTTACTTTCATAAGGTCAGTCGAAGACAGTCGCAGCCTATCAAAATTTGAAGCACCACGGTCGGAAAAACCAAAAAACTAATAATGACTGATCAGAAATCTCCTTATTGAAGCGCTAGCAGAAGTTCAAGAAATAACAGAATTTCAATGCCTCCTTATCTGTTTGCAAAACCAAAAAATCAGCAAAGAGAAATTCTTAGTAGCACTTGAAATTTATATGTATAATGTTAAGAAGGAAGTAATTAATTAATAAGTTATAGTAAAAAACACTTTACCGTTTGTATCGAAACAAAGAGAACAAAGCCTCCAAAGCGGGAGTTAAAAACTTTAGCGTACCGTAGCAATTAAAAAATGCAAGTAAGAGAAATAGTAAGAGATAAAGATAATAGTATGTATCTTTTATAAGCATTATTATTAGAATTTATATATGATGCACTGACAGTGTATAGTTTCTATACACTGTCAATGTATCAGAGATTGACACCTCATCAATAGGCCCTTATGGGCAAATAAAAAAAATTTATTTATATTTGTATATAAGGGCCTAATGATGAGGTGTCAACCTCTGATGCATTGACAGTGTATAGAAACTATACACTGTCAGTGCATCATATATAAATCTTTATTATAATTAGTTAAGAGTAATAAAATATGGGTAAAGTATTTGATAAAAGATAATTATTATGTTATTTTTCATTATTAACATATTTGTAAAAAAAAAAATCTTCATAAACGGGATTATTTTCACCCCATGTCATGGTTCTTGTTCATTCTTTAGTCTTTGTCAACAATAAAAAATTATGTCTTTTAACTTTATTGATAAAAAATTATTTATAAAAAAGTAAAAATAAAATATAAAAATATACTATGTGATAGAAGGTAAAACAAATTTATTCTTTAATACATGAGTAAAGTAAATGAAAAAAATTAATTCTATATTAAAAACATAATAAAACTTTTATTTCATAACAATAATATTTTTCAAAAGATTAATTTCGAAACAGTTAATTGTTTTTACTAAAATGATCTTCAACATATTCCAAAAGATCCTCATCAATCTCTTCAATTTCGTTGTACATTTGTCTATAAAATGGCGGGCAATCTTGAATGGCGGACACTTTTCTTCACTTATAATTTGGAAATGTCTTTTTCGTAAGATAATGAACCGTTTCTAAGGAATGAGCTTCAAAATTATTTTTAGAGGAAATTTCAGTTTTTGACTCATTGGAAATAATTTATTTTGAATTTTTAATATATATATATATATAAAAATAGAAAGAGATTTTTATCTTTAAATGAATATAGATGTTTTGTTATTGAAAATACTTTATTTTGTATTTTTTAAATATATATAAATAGGAAAAGATTTTTATGTTTGTGGATGTTGTATTATAAATGAATATAGATATTCTATTATTGAAAATAATTTTTTTAAAATTTAATATATATTTATATAAATAAGAAGAGATTTTTATATTTTTGAAACTTTAAAAATGATAATTATATATATCTAAAAATATTTTCCCATATAAATATTTAATTTCCCTTTTTCAAAAAGAAAAATCACATTGATAAACAAACTACAATTTGATGAACACATTTTTCCAGGAAGAATTACAAAGTTTTATATTCAAAACAATAAATGATTATTTTACGAGGATTAAGTCAAAGACATTTTATTCCGTATTTGTTAAATTTTAATGTAATTAATATATTTGAATTAGATCTATTAATCTTAAATTAGATTTTTTTTTATTTTTACATATTATCATTTTCAAGTTTAACACGTTTTATTTTATTTTATTTTTTACGTGACAGTCAATTGATTTTAAATTAGATAGCTTTGTTTTTATTTTAAATGGAATGAAATAAATACACGTTGGATTATGAATTGACAATTGAGGGTGTCAATTTTTAGTTGTTGTCTGGATTAATGGGAGCCCATTAAAGCTTTAGAGAACCTTATCTTAAAAAGGCCCACGATGCTGTGTGTGTGCCGAAGAGGTGGTATTCCAATATCAAAGTTACCATCAAAGGGACAGCAGCCCCCGTGGGGGACCCAAGTCCCTTTCATGGACCAGAAAGAAACAACGCCCCTTGCCACCTTCTCTGCTCCCGGCCTCGCTCACAGTCCCACGTCATAAATTGTCCATTTTACTCAAAAAAAAAAAGAAAAAGAAAAAAATGGTTACAACGTCAAAAAAATCTTCAAAAAATAATAGTTTTCGCAACTGGCTTCTTAGTTTTATTCAACCATTATATTTCAATTTTTATTCAATTGAGTTCTTAACTATTTTCATTCAAATAAGAGTTCAATAGAATGAAATTAAAAATATAAAAACTCAACTGATCGCGAAAAAAATAGAAGCTCAATTACAGAATCTTTTATTATTCGAAGCCTTTTTTGACCATTTAGCCAAAAAAAATCTATATAATAAATTTCCATTTACTTTTAATTACTTTAGCCTAGTTTATCTGATCCATATAACTATGTTTTAACAAATTATTAATATAATAATACATATATTATAATATCTTCACACGTGACTTTAAAAAATCGTCTCAGTTGAAAAATGTCTTTTTTCTTGGTTACGTGAAGAGAATATCATTACTATCATATTGCTGTTCATTAGATATACAAACATCTTAAATCGAAATAATCGAACATTCAGGGTTTTTTTTCTTCCTTCTTAAATGCCTCGTTAAATTAAAATTTCGAAACACGCTCTTTGACATTTTTCACTTATGTATTGACAGATCACAATTATTTTGATCAAATTGATTGCTTTCATCCAACTCAAAACTCAAAAAGACATTGAACGGGGAAAACTACAATTAAATAAAAGAAAAAACTCTCTGGAAAATGGTCCACCAAGCTGCGTTATCCATGGTTTTTTTTTTTTTCGTCAATATTATTGACAAAATGGGATTTCCTTAGATTTGAAGGCAACGATACATGTCTTTTCCAAGAGAAAATTGGCCCATTGGGCCCATGGTCCTTCGTCTATTATAAATTCCACCCATAAGGTGGATATGTTAATTAATGGAAGGAAAGTACGAACAAACTTATGAGTTATCACATCCACTTGGTTTTGCCTCTTCGAATTTAGTACATTCAACGATTCCTTTTCCAACATTTCTCAATTCTCACATTTAATTTCATCAAAAATTATGTATCCACGTTACAGGATTCACCTTGAATGCATTAAATGTAACAACAAATTCAACTAAATGCAACTTTAGAGTGAATAAATTCAAATTCAAAATCAAGATTTTTTTAATTTGAAGAGAAATGGAGTAAAATTTTGTTTTTTAATAAAAGAAAAATACATGTACCAATCACTAAAGCAAATGTTCAAATATAAATTCAATTTCTTTTATCAGAAACAGCACCTTAAAATAGAGGTTACAATCATAATACTCAAAAAATATTTATTATGTATTTATAAATAAATCAAGAAAGTAAATTAGTATATAATTAAACATACAAGTCATACATTAGAACTTCATTTTCTTATTGAAATTCCAAGGCTCTTCTTTGTTGCTAAATCGAAGTTTCATTGATAAATTCAAAATCTTAAACAAGTAAATAAATTACTAGTCTAATAGTATCTCAACTCTTATGATTTGAACCAAAAGGGTTTTCTTAACCCACCTCTCCCCTGGAAAAGAAGAAGGACCGCAATTGGAGGTAAGATTTAGAAGCAGTGCTGCATCTGCTGGGGCCTTACTTTTGTACTGCAGCTAACTTTGAGAGATTAAATTATATGTGTCATTGATTGTCATATATTTGAAGATGCCCATGTGTTCTTCCAGTACCGGAAAGAGAAGGATGACTGGATGAGCTTGTGGATGCTTAATTTGGGCCAGCAAATCAAATCCACGAATGGAGGACAGAATCCTGTCATTGCTTTGGGCTCTTTTCTCTTTTTCCCGAGACCAGGCAAAGGGAAAGTGGGCATCTTTTGTGTTGGTTAGTTTTGCATTGGGTGACTTGTTTTCTTCCCAAATTTCTAAGGCTCGGATCAGGCTGATTTAATAATTTTAGACGCAACATAATAATATTATATAAAAAATTAAAAATTAATAAAAATTATATATGAATATGATAAAATCTAAAAAATAGATTTTATATTTGATGTATCGATACGAATTTTGACAAAATTTTTTTGTGTTTTAAATAACATAAACACGAATTTTATACTCAAATTGCCTGGTCTAATTTGAGGAGAAGATTTTTTTTGATACTAGTCAAGTTGAAGGGTTTGCTTTGAGAATCGGCCATGGTCAGTTTGTTAATTGATCAATCAAGTTAGGCTCTGATTGAACATTCTTAGGTTGAATTCTTCTTGGGTTTTGCAGTAGTGCTCAACTTGTGCTTTTTCCTGCTTTTGGCATGCAAAATCGTGCAGCTTTCTGCATTGCACTTGATGGAAGATTGAATGGACATTGTGGGTTTACATTCTTCTGGCATTCTCATAATTCGAACCTATATGTTCCTGAATTAGAGACGGTTGAAGGATCAAAGTAGGATTTTTTTAGAATCATGGAATAAAACTTTCATATTTGCTACTGCTTTTCTCAATATTTACCACCTTACGTTTCACTAGCAACTATCTTTGAACTTGGATTGAGACAGAGAAGGGAGCTAGTGCTTAAAACTCGGTCTTGTTCTCGCTAAAGCATCGAAAGAAGTAAAATCAAACAAACAAAACATGACTCTAACCTTAGCCATGTTTAATTCAAACAATTCATATAATCATTTCGTAAAAAATGATTTTGAGCAGGTTTAAGTCAAATCATATAATATTTATAATCTTTTCTCGTGATGTTTGATTTCAAAGTCAAATAATATAATATTTACTATCTCTTTTTGTGATCTTTGATTTCGATCTCTTTTGTATTAAAAAAAAATTCATTACCGAGTAATTATTGCAGTATCTTTTGGCTTTTGTAGAGATGAGGTTTCCACTGCACTCTCTGCCGTACGAAGTTGAAAATCAAAGCAAACTTGGAAAATATGAACAAATTACGTACTTCGGAAAACAAGGGACACCGAAAGTGATGGCGAGTTTCAAAATCAAAAGGGAAAAGAGTGTAAAAAACATGTTAAGGTAAGTTCATCGAGGAAAAGGGAAGGGAGAAACTGAGAAACATGACAGATACACGGACATCATGTCTACCAAACAAACATTGAATAGAGATTTTCCTTCGTGAAACAAATGGGAAAAATGCTTCACGAGAACAACGAAGTTTGCAAATTTACTCAGAAAAACTACATGCTTTAAGACACATTATTTTCAAGTGTTTTTAGTCAAGGTCTAAATTGAATTGATCATGGACACTTATGCTTTTTGAGATACATGTATATAAATTATATTGCTCGTACGAAGAGAAAGCCTAAATAGCCCCATCAGCCAGCCATGCAGGGTCCTCAAAGGTTGGTGTGTGTGTGTATATATATATGTGTGTGTTATAAAAAATATGAGTTTGTATATAATACACTGACAGTATATAGTTTTTATATATTATCAATGCATCAGTTGACACTTCATCAATCGGTGAATTAAAAAATATGTCAAGCCCTTAAAGGTAAATATAAATAAATTCTTTTAATTTGCTTATAAGGGCTTATTGATGAGATATCAACCTCTGATACATTGACAACGTATAGAAACTATACACTATCAGTGCATCATATATAAATCCAAAAAATATTGATAGTCTGATATTAAAAATTTTAGATTGCACAAACAATATTAACAAGATGACACATATCTTTTTAAAAATATTAAAAAAATAAATGAAAAAAGTGAGACATATATCATCTTAATTTTGCTTGTAAAATTTAAAAGTTTTATTGATAAATATTTTTAAAAATTTTTTCAAATATATATAATTTTTAATAAAATTTAAATTTATATGCGTTTTTTTATTTTTACATATCATGTTATCATACACTATTATAGCTGGTTATCATGAATCATGAATTCCTCGCCTGAAAAAACCGCCTTTCTTTTTTCCTATGGGGGAAATTAAAATTCACCGGCATGCATTATCTTTGTAGTCAAAAGTAGAAAAGTAAAGCTTTATGTAAAATCTTAACAGTTGAGACTCTGATAGGCCAGCTGAAATGCAGAAATATTCACTAGGGATTGCCCCAGCCAGTGGAATATTATCACACTACCAAAGTCAAAAAAATATCACTACCATAAAGTCTGCCACACCTTGAAATTACTGTTAAAGTAAAAAAAAAAAATTTACCCGTAAAACACTCACCACAACTTGGGAATATAGCTTTTTCTGAAAGATTTGAGGGTCAGGGAAAGTGTTAAATCCACTGAAGTACAGACTTATTCAGTAAAAGCCCGTTGGGTTGGCTTCTTTGGCAGTAAACTTAAGCTATGCGAGAAAACATTATGGTAAAATAAAATTCTTTTTGCCTTTTGGTTGAATAAGATAGTAAATTTTATTTTTAGGAGGGTTAATGTTGTGGTAAATTTTTCCTTAGGAGTTTGATAATGGATCAAAAAACTGGCTGATGGTATACTCTTATAGCCTTCTAAGTTCTAGCTAGCTAGGTATATTCTTTTTAGTGGATTCTTAGGATTAGAATATGTATTTTTTTTAATTGAAGAGTGGTCTTAGATGTTGAGATTGTTTGGATTTGAATTAAAATATTACAATATGTAATAACTCATCTTTACCTACTCAATTAAAAGATTTTTGCATGACAAATTTAGAATTATTTAATACTGAAAAAAACAACTTAAATGTTATATAATATACCTCCTAGGATTAATCCGATCAAATATAAATGTGGTTAAGTTTGAAAGTTTAGACTTAAATTATTATTACTATACATAATTAAAGAATGAGTTTGTATATGATGCACTGACAGTGTATAGTTTCTATACACTGTCAATGCATAAGAGGTTGACACCTCATCAATAAGCCCTTATTGGCAAATTAAAAAAATTTATTTATATTTGCATATAAGGGCTTATTGATGAGGTGTCAACTTCTAGTGCATTGACAGTGTATAGAAACTATACACTGTCAGTGCATCATATATAAATCCTTAAAGAATATAATATACACAAAAACTTATAGGTTATCCCTAAAGGGAAATTTGATTGGGGAACTTTAATAATGAATTCAATGTATAATTAATTTGGCTTGGTTTATCAAAATTTGGAAAGAAAGATCAAAAGGTACTTTTAAAAAGGCTTAATAGCCAAATAAGCCCTCAACCTTTAGCTCAAAATGGAATTCAGCTCTCAACGTTTTATCACATGAAATTCAGTCCATAAACTTTTATTTCAGTGGAAATAAACCTTCAACATTTTACAATTATGTAATTAAGTTAAAATCTGTTAAATGACATTAACTGCCGTTAGTTTTGCATACATGGCAGCTGACGTGGATAGCTTAATTAGCTGCCACGTGGCATGCCACGTATGCAAAAATAACGACAGTTAGGTCATTTAACAGATTTGGTCTATTTCCACTGAAATAAAAGTTTATGGACTGAATTTCATGCGATAAAACGTTGAGGGCTGAATTTCATTTTGGGCTAAAGGTTGAGGGTTTATTTGGCTATTAAGCCTTTTAAAAATATGTGAAATAACTATAAAAAATGTGAATTACAAAAATTAGGGCATTTTAAATTCCTTTTAAATGTTTGAAAATAAGGATTACATAGTACAAATTAAGAATAACTAGTGCATATAATAAGTTTAAATTTGTTCTTTATTGATCAATAATCTTGTTTCAATAATCTTCCTTTACATTTCATATATTTTTATTTACTAAATAAAATAAATCTTTTACTTTTGAATTTAAACTTTGACTCAATCGATTCGTGCAACTTTTTAAAATAATGTCTTTGAACAAATTTAAAATTTAAAATTTAAAATGTAACAACTACATTTCCTTCCGTTTATCTTTAGATTGTGACGTCCCCAATATAAATAATAATAATAATAATAATATTTTCTCTTTGTTTTTTTTTTTTTAAGTATAATATTTTCTCTTTGTGAATCTCAATCAACACTTATTTTTTCTCAGATAAACTCAGGTATACTGATGAAATTGGCTTATAGCCAAAGAACCCTGGTAAGGGTCAAACATAAACTACGAAAACCAGCTGCCAAGCCAAAACAAAACATTGGAACAGACATTCAAGCACCAAAAAAATACACAGATCTACTAAATTACACAAAAAATAAAAAATCCTTTCGATCATCCTCTTTGCAAGCGTATATGTAAAAGCATTTGCTTCTATAAAATATGAACAAACTCAACCATCTCAACATAATTCTTAAAGCGATCGATCTCATTTGACACTCTTCACTATTTTTAAAGTCTCAAGTTCTTTTGGCACATTCACAAGGTAATCATCTTTGAATCGGATTCAATTATCAACACCTATAATTTTAATTTTTTACTGAATTTCCAAAAATAGGAGGTTTAATTGCAGTAAAGCAGTAATGAAAAAGGGCTGCTAATGTAATGAGTCAGTAAACTAATTGAAGCTTTAATTATTTCTCAAAATTTATCAAATAAGTCAACAGAACATGTGGAGTGCTGGTTGACTGGGTCCTACTATCTTGACAGACAAGAAAGGTTCAGAGAATTAGAAAAAACCAAAACCAAAGTTAAAAAGAAAAGCAAAAAACAAGGAGAGAGAGGGCAGAAAATAAAATGTGTAGCCATACAAAGTCAAGTTCTTTGCAAAGGAAGCCACCAACTTTATAAACCCCCCTTCGCCATAAGAGAGCCCACGGTCTCTTTTTTCCCCGAATTTTAAAGCATTTGCCTGTCTCAATTCTCCTCTCTCTCTCTCTCTCTTTCTCTTCGTGTTTTTATTCTGTCTTTTTGTGGTGGAGTGTCTTTGTTTGAGGTCAGAAGTGATAGTGAAGGAGCTGAGCTAGCAGCCATGGGAAGAGCTCCATGCTGTGACAAAGCAAACGTGAAGAGAGGCCCTTGGTCTCCAGAAGAAGACGCCACCCTCAAAAACTACCTCGAGATTCATGGCACTGGTGGCAACTGGATCGCTTTGCCCCAAAAAGCTGGTATACAAAATCCCCTCTCTTTTTTCTCTCTCACTTTCTAGTTTCTACTAAGGTAAAAGGGTTATTTTTTCTTGTTTCCGGGCAGATTTTACACTACCCATTTCATCAAAATGAGAGTTTTCCATATGGTTTCAACTTGACAGCAAATCATCACATGAGGGTTTCAGGTTTTACTAGATTTAAGCACAAACTGAGTATGATCATGAACTATGTAGGCGTCTTTATCTTCAGGTTTCTATTTTTTTTTACTGTTCTATCGTTTTAATTTCCTGCAGTTGCAGAAAATTCTGGCAGATTTTAGCTTTTTCAGCTGTTAAGCCTTTAGTTGCATTTTGATTTTTGACTGTGAACGTGTCCTCTTTGCTTTAAAGTTAAAAAATGCAAAATTTACAAATACCATGTACCTTCATAATTGTGGTACTTCCCTGCAAGAAAATAAAGTAGACTGGCCGCTGTGTTTTGTCTCCTTGTTCATGATCTTTGTTCAAAGTACCGTTTCAAGTCTGGGTTCTGGACATTATTCTCTCTAGTCTGGTCTACCCTGGTTAACTTTTATGATCATTCATTCAGGCTTCAGCTTTCTGTATAACCTGTTTTCATAATTTTCTTGCCCTTTTCGGGCACCCATATGCATCTGCCTGATGCCTTATCGTTTAACCATCTTCACACGACAAAGAAATATTTGTTTCTCCGGCCTTGGAAAGACTGAATCAAAGAGGATAAACATAAAATAACACTGTAAAATTTGCTTTCGTGAAGCAGCCTCAACCTTGTTTTTTACGTTTGTCCAGAAAAAAAACGTTGAAATGGTATTTTGTCTGTCTTTGAGCATCAATTTTAATGGCAATAATTTTCCTGGCTTGAAAGTTAACACCTGATCAATATCTCTTGTACTTACTTCTAGGCCTCAAGCGATGTGGCAAGAGTTGCCGATTACGATGGCTTAATTATCTGAGACCAGACATCAAACATGGAGGTTTTACCGAAGAGGAAGACAGCATTATATGCACTCTCTTTAGTCAAATGGGAAGCAGGCAAGCTGTTTGTCTTTGTTTTTTCGGCTAAAGAATCTGTCTGGTCGCTCTTAGTTATCTTCACAAAGCTTCTTATTAACTTATTCAAATGTCGGTTGTTTTTATTATATTTCATTTCATTTACAAAAACCCCACTTGTGATTCTTGCTAGATGGTCTCTTATAGCTTCTAAACTGCCTGGAAGAACAGACAATGATGTGAAAAATTATTGGAATACCAAGTTAAAGAAGAAGCTAATGGCAGGAAAATCAAGCTTCAATATCAGCAAGAACACTGTTAACAACGACTTTGTCCCCGCTAACACTAATATACCTACTCAACCAGCAGCTTCACAGCCTTGTTTACCAGAAGCTGAAATTTACAATCTGGATTACTCAACTTCACAGTCTCATGTTTCTACACCAGTGCCAATGTTATCTAATGTTGGTTTTGGATTCTCTGTCAGTAGTTCTCAAAACTTACCTTTAGACCCAGTCATGCAAGCAGTGACTTTGGAGAATATTCTCGTTGTTAATTCTTCTCAAGAAGGATCCGGCATTTCGGATTCGAATTCTCTGGCTACGGAAAACAAGTCTGTCTCAATGCCTGGTAATGGTTATCATGTTGAAGATGCCGGCAGTATTTTGATGGATGATCAGTTCAGCTATGAGTTTCCTTATGAATTTGTCAATGGCATTTGGAGTCAAGACAAGGCTGGCGAGGTTGTTCCAAGCTGCTGCGATAGTTTAGCTGAATTTTCCCATGCTGACATAAAGGCTCAAGGACTGAATCAAAGCGTTGCTAACCGATATTGAGAGAGAAATGGTGGAAGAAAAATTAAAAGACATGTGAAAGGAAGAACTATATGTTTTTCTTTTCACATGCTATATATTATTATGATCTGGACATTTGGTTCTGTAGATAAAAGAAATATATATATTAACCAATGTCAAATTCAAGTCAAGTAAATGGAGCTTTAATTAATCTGATGTTGATTTTATAGAATTAGTCTTTGCTCTCTGAACGAAGCCTTTAACCTTTCAAAAGGTATTGTATCGCAAAAGTAATTTTGTTGTATGATTTTGGTGATTTTGATTTTATTATGTTTTTAATCTGCTGCTTCTCTTCATATATGACATAGTAAATTAGACAACGTAACATTACATTATAGACCCGTAGAAAATCTCAAATGAAATCAAAACTCATGCAAAGAACAAAGATTCTGCCCTCATCTTTCTGTCAGCTGTTAAGGTTCAATATGGACCAAGGAAAGGTGGACTTGGGTGTGAGGGTGATTCCATCACATGTCTGCAGCCTGCAGTTTCATGCTGGTTCAGTGGTCACGAAACTTGCATGGTGGTTTGGCCTGTTCAAACCTCATCATGCTGTGAACGTATTCTTCAAACTTAACCGTAAAAGTTTCCCTTTCTTTCTCTCTGGTGAAAAACGTATAGCCTTTGGAAAGATCATAAATTAACACACATCATTTTCCATTGATTATTTAGCACAGTTTTACCATTTAAAACTTCTACCATTAAATTATTTAAAGAATATGTATGCTAATGTTTTCTTTTACTATGCATGTGACTCTCTCCTATGCCAAATTGTCTTTTGTCTACAATCATCCCATTTAAATACAAGTTCTAAGAATAAACTACCACCTTCTCTTAAGGCAATAAACATATATAATGAGATATGAGAACCTTGCCAACTACTGCAACCTTACCTCATTATATCTGATAAAGGCTTCCCCCATGGGGCCTATGCCGTCAATATGTTTTCAACAGACCCACAAATCTGCTGCAGTTAAGGGTATTTATTGGCAGAAACAACCAACAGGGTTTTTACTGGAAACCCTAGATATACCCTGGTGAATGCATTTAATCTTGCCCCAATTTGTCACCTTACCCTGAGTAGGCCAAAGGCACTTGTTTTGACTAACTGATAATGTATAAGAATTCTACGGTAAGGTCAAAAATTATGATTTTAGTATAAGGTTAACTTATTTTATACTTATTGATACTGAGTTAATGTTAGAAGTATCATAAACCTACAAGAATAAACATTAAATTAATGTGAATAAACATAAACAAATGATAATAACAGTAAGCACATTAGAATAAATGTAAACTTAGTGTCAATAGATATAAATATATGATAATATATGTAAACATATGAAAACAAACATAATCAATAGTTATAAAATAGGTTAACCTTATAGTAAAGTAAAAAATTTTGACTTCACTATAGAATTTTCCTATTAATGTCATGTATTATTCTTCCCCTTACCTTAATAAGGAAGTTGCCGAAAATGGATTCAAAATTTCAAAGTTTGGGAAAAAACTTGGTTTATAGAGTTCATCTTTCTCTGAAGAATTGAGTAAAACAGAAAGGCTCTCAAAGCTGGGCAGACATTTTGTTCCCTCCAATGTTTGCACAGTGCACTTTCAGACAATTTCATCATAATGTCATTTTATCTTTATCTTGGTGGCGTTACATGTAAATGAATATTCCTTCGTAAACGTATTTAAGAAGACAAGCATATCGACACCATTGAATAGGCCAGCATTCCCCCTTTCTTTTCAATTCTTGGGACACAGATAATATAATCCTTGGTGTTCTATTAATATATATATATTTACTTATTTATTTATAAATAAGGCTGAGTGTTGAAGTGGTTGAAATCAAACTTTAAATAAATCTTATAATATATCATAATTTTTCATTAATCATTCGATTATGAGATTGTTGGCAGTATTCATTTATATTTAATATTTTAAAAACCTCATATATTTAATGTATGCTAATTTATTTCATCTTTTTGATTAGGTGTAACTTTCTTTAAAAGCACTGAAGGGATTCCTTAGCCTGCCTAGAGGGCGGCATCTTTTTAATTATACTAGTGAATGATAAATTTTAGGAGATTGAAAGTAGGATGAAATTAGTTTGAAATTTAACTTTATTGATTCATGTAATTCTTTTAAAATGTGATTTTTAAAGTTTGATATTCATATTTTAACACTTATAATTAGACTTGCTCAAGGGCTGGGCTACCCGCCCAAGCCCGAAAGCCCGTTTTAAATTTAGTCGGGCTTGGACAAAAATATTTGATAAAAAAATGGGCTTGGACAAAATTTTTAGGCCCGTTTAAAAATCGGGCCGGGCCTCGGGCTTGCCTTTCAAATCCCGGCCCGGCTCAGCCCGGCCCGAATTATTATTATTTTTTATTTTATATATATCTTTTTTAATATTAATTAAATTATTATATATTTCTAAATATAATATAATTATATGTATATAAAATATTATTGAATAATAAATATGATTATAAATATTTAATATGGAAGTTGATATATACATTTTGATAAATTAAATTAAATTTTAAAGGGTATAAAATAATAAAAAAAATAAAATTAAAATCAAAATATAAAAAAATTATTTTCTAGTCGGGCTCGGGCTTGTAGTATAAAAATGAAAATGGGCTTGGACAGGAAAATCAGGCCCGAATGTCTGGCCGGGCCGGGCTTGGGCGTGTAAAAAGTTTATTATTACCTGTCATGGGCCCGACCCAAGCCCGGCCCATAAGCAGGTCTACTTATAATATTTCTTTTTGCGATCTCTTTCCTAAAAAAATGAAATTTAAATATATGGACATCAAAGAAGGTTCTCAATCCCAATTGACGTTGAATCTAACATTACTCTAGTCATATGCATTTTTATCTTCAAAAATTTTGAATTTAATAGATCATATTATTCTATATCGATGATAGAATTTTTAAATTGCATAGACATAATTAAAATGTTATAACACATTTGATTTAATTATTATGCAAATTTGTTGATTATACCTAATAAATCAAGTGTCACCCTTTAAGTTCGTTTATAGAATTCAAAATTTTCATTGTCTATATTTTATTTAAAACTTACAAACTTAGAGTTTCAATTTTCAATCTTAGTTATTACCTTGGAATTAATTATCATAAACAGGGGGTCTTGAATTCAAAGTTTTAAAAACATCCCTCATTTTCCTTAAATTTTGTTATCTTTTTTTTTTTGTTACAAAGGAAATATTAAATAATTGGGATGAGGGTGCTTGAGTTTGAACCCAAAATTTACAATATGTTACAATTCATCCTTAACCACTAAGTCAAGAGGTTATTGGCCTTTAAATTTATTATCGTATTGCTATTTTTGGGTAAATTATAGTAATTAATACTCTCTTTATCTCAACGATGAACACATTTCACACTTCACATTCCAAATTCAAATTCAATTTCCCTTCTACCAACCTGGTTAGTGATCACCACCTATCACACTATAATTGGCTGTTAGGTTTCATTCCTTATTGCCTTGCTCCAATTATTTAGGTTTACATATAATTAAATGAAAAGAAAAGAAACGCCCATCACAAATAATTTATGCAAATTTTCAAATAAAATGTTCAATTAAGGAATTTTAGATGAACTCTACTTGTTTCATGCAACTTCTATAAGAAATGATTGTTACAGTTTCATTGTATTTCAAATTTAAATCTAAACACTTACAATTCTTTTTCCTTAGCCTGAAAGTATGGTCTTCTTTATTAAAGAAAATTTAAGAATATATGTTTTGTACATTCATTTGAATACTATTATATGATAAAATGATTAAGTTATTTATTATTCCATTGACAATCAATAACAAGCCAATTTCTCAAGTCAATGAAAGGATAACCTTATCGATAGACACCATATCACTAAATTATTCGTTTAAACAAAGCCCAATAATATCTAGAAGCAATGGATAATATTTTATAAAATACTTTTATATTCAAGTTTTAATATGCTTTTAACAATTCATGCAAAACTTTGATCCGAATATTTATTTTTTTTTTATTTTGTGAAATGATGGTTGACCCAATGTCCGAGTCTCGACCTTATATATAATTATATTCCTACTTGATAAAAGAATCTCGAATCTGTAAGCACAGTTCATACTGAAATTAATATATAATTGAGCTATGGCTTTTATATTGGCTTTGACATTGACCTCTTCAAAAATAGTGCTTTATTGACACGACAAAGTCTTCCATGAAATTTCCATGCATTTTCTTTCCACTCATTTTTATATTATGACTTTGAGCGTTTCTTTTATATCAATGGCTGTGATTGGATGTCATGTTTTTCATATTTTTTGCTTTGCTTGGTTTCATTTTCGATTTTTGGAAGATACACTTAGGTGATTGAGAATAAAACTTATAATTTTTTATAAAAGAAATCATAGTATAAAATTATGAACACAAGAAAAATGATTATAGTTATTGAGATTTAATGTTTAAATTTATTAAAAATTATTTTCTTCAAAAACATTATTTGAATGAATTAAATTTTGACTTAGTAAGGGCATGCAAATGTCATGTTACCATTGTTCTCTACATGCAAAGATGTATAGCATCAATACTTCTATGCCTAGTGACTTTATTTATCGTATTCGATGTGAAATTGAAGCACATTGCTGACTCTCTTTAGGAGGGTGTGGCATAACTTTTTTTTCAATTCAATCTTGTGTCATCCTCATTATGGCTAACTCTTACTACTTGTCATATAACAATTACCATCTCCTATTAAAACTGATTTATTGAGGTATGTAACATTTTTTTTGCTTCTTATATTGGATTGAAGCACCTTCCCTATTCTTTTTGGAATGCGTGGCTGAGACTAGCAAACAAACTAGAGAAGTTGTTCCTGCACGTGGGCTCCTTCAAGTTCTACAACTTCAGCTTCCAGTAGCGCCAAATTCATTATGAATAATTTTCAATAGGAAAGATGATTAGATGCGTTTAACGAAAATAAGATTACCTCGTCAAAATCAACTGCTGGAGTCTGCACAGAGTGCTGCTGACAATCTTTCCTGAATCTGTTTCATGCTTTCGGTTTGCTCATTGATATCCATTGTTTTGCCAAATCGTTTATGTTCCTGTAAACATGATTCCATGCATATGGAAAACACAAGTCATGGTGGGAAATGATCCATTCAAAATGATTTTTCTCTTGATGATAAGTCTCCAAAGTACTGATCATGAGTAGTGGATGATTCAACATATATATATATATATATGAGGCCAAATGCTATTGCTTTAGTCTTGAAGAACATGTACATATACAGACACACTAGCGTACAAGTGTTTCTGTAGGTGTTTGGTTGGCTACAGTTAAAGCACTTTCTCGATAAAGTTTCCTCTTCAAAACATCTCACTGCCTCTGAAAAGTCACAACATATAAGATTATTAAGTTGAGTAATTTATTATAAAGTTTAAAACCCAAGGCAATAAATAGAAAATTTTTGTAGTGCGACTTGCAGTAATATTAACTAGCATTCAGATTAAGCAATACTTATTGCCCAATCGCGTCGCACCTGGACTTCATTTGCATTCAAAGGGAACCTCGGTCTATATCAAAATCCACAGCCAATTCTATTATGTTACAAAAGTGGGCTTTGGAAGTTCTGAAACATCAGTGCCTTCTCTGTAATCTTGGGTCGGTAGGCCCAACACAAAGCATGTCTACTGCAAGAAAAAACATTCCATAAAACCATTCCAACCTTAGCTAAGAGCTGATTTAGTATTGTTGTATGTTTTATATTTTAAAAATATTAAAAAAATTTGTTTTATTTTATTTTCAATTTACTAAATTTAAAAATATGTTTGAATAAAATATTTTTTTGCTACAAAGTTTTGTTAATTAAAGTTTAATGGAGAAAGTGATTATTTTAAAAATCTAAAAGATTAAATGTTCAAATCAAGCCAAAAGCAAAATTTTATGAATTTTAAAAACACTCTAATGACACATACTCATTTCATTTATTTTTTTATTTTTTTAATATTCAAATAAAGATATATTTCATCATTTTAATTTACTTATGAAATTTAAAAATTTTATTGACAGTATAGTAAATAATAATTCATAAACAATATCAATTAGAAAAGAAAATTTAAAGCATGCACGAAGATGATGAAATTCAAATCAAGAGCAAACTGTTAATCTTATACTACTACTGGTCAAAGTACAGTATTAATATTATTTCATAGTGTACATATGAATAAATTTGGTACTTAATTATTTATTTATTTTTCCCAGCTCTCATAACTTTCTTTTTTGTAAGCATTTCTCGGTATCTGAAAATTACTTTAGACCTCAATTAATCTGACGTCGAATCGAGTCGAGTTGAATCTCATTCGATAAAAATTTTTCTAATATTATTTTTTTCATTCACAAAAACTTGAAATTTTAGTTAACAAAAACCAACAAACATCGGTACAGCTCTGATAACCTCGACCCTATTATAACCACACATTACCAAAATGGCAAAATCCAAGTGTGACAGACAGCACATGTTTTTTGACAGAATAAAACAAAATTAGTTCAGGTTAAACCACAATTAAAACGGAAGATTAAAACGGGGAAAATAGGGGTAAAAAAAGAAACTGCAATTAATTTTTAAATTGGGGGAGGAGCAAAAAGTTTTAAAAAATTGAAGGGAGAGAAAAAAAAAAAAACTAGAGGAGGCGATACTGTTGCTCATTATCATTCGTTTCTTCGAATCAGAAGCGACGGACTAACATACGAAGTCGAGATCTCACATTTTGCCTCTTAATTCTCCCAGATCTGCGCAGTCTTGCTGATTTGATCTTACATTTTCTTCAACCGTTGTCTTTATTTTGGTTAGATCCGCGATGGATTTCATGAAGGTCTTCGATCAGACCGTTCGTGAAATGTAAGCTCTAAACTCTGTTGTTCCCTGTTTCGAATTAAAGTTTGGTTGATTACTGTTTATCATGAAAGATTAGTTTATTTGTTTATTTATTTATTTTAATTTCAGAAAGAGGGAGGTGAATCTAAAGGTATTGAAGGTTCCGGAGATTGAGCAGAAGGTGAGATCAAATGCAATTTAAGGTTTTCTTGAATGCTTATTTGCTTGGAGAAATGTGCTTAAGACTTGATAATTGTTCAGTTGTTATTAGATTCATTTAAAATGTTTTAAAAAGAAAAGAGTAAGGTTATGATTTGGTGTATAAGGTGGATTTCTCTATAGATTTGGCACAGATTGAGTGTGAAGCAGAAATGTTTATAGGAAAATTGGAGTATATTTACCTAAAGAATTGGATTCAAATATGAATGAAAGTTTGTGAGATGATTGAAAGCTCAAGTTGATGTCTCTCATTGCTTGCTAGTGTACGTTTTTGATCCATGCTGAATGATATCATACTTATGTTAATCTTTTACCTGATATTTTGGATTTCTAACTTGGTGTTTAAATTCATTTGTTCACTTTTGATTAATGGCGCAAACTGAATTGCCTTTTTACTCGTAGCAAATTTTAACTGCCAACTTTGCTTTTTATTACAGAAAAATGCTTGAAGATTATGATGTCGCAACTTGCATGAGATCCTGAATTGTTTGTGATTTTCCTTTTCTCGTTGCTTTTGAAATTTATGGTGAAATTTAGTGGTTTTGTCATACTTTTAAATATTTGTAATTGAGTAACTAGTTCAAAACTTAGCAAGTAATGATAGAAATGTGTTGCAGCATGTACCATAATGCTTTCAGTTTTTCTGGTTATAGCATAGGCTACATTTGAAGTGCATGTAAAGATCTATATTAAGTTTAATTTTGGTTACATAGTTTTTATGAAAATGCATGCAGGTACTGGATGCAACAGATAATGAGCCATGGGGTCCTCATGGCACTGTCTTGGCAGAAATAGCGCAGACCACAAAGAAATTGTAGTTATCAACTTTTGCAGATATTTCCTTTTTCATTTTATTTTGTGTCTTTTCTCTGGCATTGGTTTATGAAAGATTTGTCTCTTGCTGTATGCTAATTGAATGGGCTACATATCTTGTAGCACTGAATGTCAGATGGTTATGAATGTTCTTTGGACAAGACTGGGTGAGACTGGAAAAGACTGGCGCTATGTCTACAAGGTTTGTATGCTCTTCCATAATATGACTGACTAGTCATCTAATATGGTAGAAACTTGATATTTATATCAAAGCTTATGGGCCTATTTTCATACTTTGAACATCTGAAACCACTTCTCTACCAGGCATTGGCTGTTATAGAATATTTGGTTTCTCACGGATCTGAACGTGCAGTTGATGACATAATAGAACATACTTTCCAGATCTCTGTAAGGCCTGAACCCCTATCTTCTGTGATTGTTACCTTTGCACAGTTTATGGAGTAAAGTTGAATTTCCTCCAATATTTTACTTCACCTACTTACTATGCATTTTGCAGTCCCTCACAAGTTTCGAATATGTTGAGCCAAGTGGGAAAGATATGGGAATCAATGTACGGAAGAAAGCAGAAACTATAGTGGGCCTTTTGAATAATAAAGAAAAATTAGAGGAAGCTAGGAATAAAGCTGCTGCAAACCGTGACAAGTAAGTTTATTTTCAGGGTGAAAAAGAGTGCTTATTTGTTGCATTTTCATTGATTAAACTGTGCCTGTTACTATTTCCAGGTACATTGGTCTGTCATCTACTGGCATAACTTACAGGTCTGGTGGATCCTCATATAGTAGCGGTGGCTACCATGGTGGTGGGGATAGGTATGGAGGCCTAAGTGGCACAAGAGAAAGTGACAGCTATAAAGACAGTTATAAAGAGAAGGATCGATATGGAGAAGAAAAGTTTGATACAGATACCTATGTGAAGTCACGTCGAGGGACTGCAAGTGATAGCCAAGGGAATTCCTCAAAGGAGTCTAGAAGTCATGGCAGGTTTATTTTTACACTGATAATTATTAAATGCAAATCCTTAAATAGTTTGTGTAGAGTATAACTTGGCTTTTCAGTGTTTTCTTTAAGCTGGAGAAATTTCTTGGCATGTCCATTTCCATTGGTTGTGAACTCCATAGTTATTAGTACACTGCACTACCATGTTTTTGGTTCTAGTAGTTGTCATTGTTGTTACTCCATTTATTTTAGATGATGATTCCTTTTTCACTATTCATAATACCTTGATTATGGAAGTTCAAGCTCTGTTATTGTAACATGTTGGTCTTGTTCACATACATGCAAACACAAAATGTGACCACAGACTTCACATGCTTAAACACACACCTGTATATCAACAACCCTTACATGTGTATATCTATTCATATTTTCCAACTTTGTTTTCGCCTCACTTTGTCCCACCTTTTTATTGTGATGTTTGTTTTGCAGCAAGGATCCAAAGAATAAATTATCTTCAAAGTTGAGTGATTACGATAAATACAGTCAAAGCAAAAGCACCCCTTCTGATAATTATGATGATGATGATTTTGATGATTTCGATCCCAGGGGAACGTCCAGTTCTAGTAAGAAATTTTTGTTTCTTTACTTGAGAGTGCTTCTTCAGAGGTTTTATTTTATCATTTAATCTTAATCTTAGACATGGTATAAATCCTGTTTCTCCTAGTTCATTTTGTTAACAGGCTGAGGGTTGGTTGAAAGAGTGTTCCTTCCTCTTCAGTAATAGGTTTCAGGTAGGATGTGTTTTACCCTTTGATTTTTCCTTTTGACAGAGCCAGCTGCTGGAAGTTCTAATCAGGTGGATCTGTTTGGACAAAGTTTGATTGATGACCTCTTCGATGGACCAGCATCTGTCCCTACGGAAAAGTCTGCTGTGAATAATGATTCAGCAGAAGTTGATCTTTTTGCCGATGCAACTTTCGTGTCAGCACCAACCGAAGCAAGTCCTCAGGCACAGGTCAGACTTTTTCTTTCTTAATCTTAATTTTTTGAAATGCAACACTGAAGTATTATAGCTATTCCAATTGAATTGACTTTCAAGAAAATAGTGATATATTTTGTCTTTTAAACAAATATACCCCCCTTTCTCTCTTTAACAGAAAGATATCTACACTGGAAAAAACACAATTGCTTATCATCCTTTGGTTTGCTTAAGAATCCTTTCAATCTTCAAAAAGCTTTTAGTTGAGCATGTAGAATATCAACATATGATACAATCTGATTTTCAGTTGGATATCAGAGGTATTTGACTAGTTAAGGAGTCAGGGCATATTCATGATTAAAGAACCTGAAATCAGCTTCCCCTTCCCCTTTTCTCATTTGTGCAGGAACAGGTAGATCTATTTGCTTCCCAGCCTGCCATCACTCCTGCAGCCTCTCCAACTGTTGATCTCTTTGCCGCTGCTGATCCAGTTGTGCAACTGGCCACCACGGCACCAAAGTCTGAGCCAGCAAGTGCTAACATTGTTGATCCATTTGCTGCTGTTCCGCTGAACAATTTTGATGGTTCTAACATTTTTGGTTCATTCACTTCTCATTCTGATTCAGCTTCAAAAGAACCAACACAAAATCCCATTAATGCTGGAAACCTTAACAACGTGAGTACAAAATCATCAAAAGACTCTAAAACTCCTCAAAAGAAGGATGCTTTTCAGGTGAAGTCTGGAATTTGGGCTGATTCACTGAGCCGTGGACTAATTGATCTTAATATATCTGCTCGTAAGTATCTCATCTCTACAACTCATTTATAAGTGTGTGTATTTTGCATCTTTTCAACCATATTGTCATTTGAAACCTTGCAGCCAAGAAGGTTTCACTGGCAGATGTTGGCATCGTTGGCGGATTGAGCGATGCCGATGAAAGAGAGAAAGCACCTCCAACTTCATTCTATATGGGGAGAGCAATGGGCACCGGGTCTGGTCTCGGTAAAACTGGATTCACATCTTCACAAGCAACTGGTGATGATGATTTATTCTCAAGCCTTGGCAACCAGCAGTATCAATTTGGTAGTTTTAAGAAGTAATATCTTCATTTTCCCTCAGCATTCTTTTTCGTATTTGGTAAAAAAAGAAAATTATCCAACGTGTTCCGATATTGGTGTGCTAGTTGTGATCATAAATTCAGATTTGTATGTGTCAATCGTGAGGGATTTATGCATACATGCTGGGTAGAACGTAGACTCCCCCACAAAGTGTTGGAATCTTTTCTCCATTGGAACTATTGCTTGTAAGTTGGCATTGAGATTTGGTTCAAGTAAGTTGGCAGCATATTTTGTTGTTCAAACTACCTTGAATAATAAGCATTGCGAGAATCAAGTTGTATAGTCCGTAAGAAGAGATCGTCTAAGTATTGGGACTTCGAGTAATGGATTAAACTTTGATTATGATCAAAATTCGATGAGACTTTTTATTAAGATGTAATTAAAATGAGATGATTCAATCCCAATTTCGAGCTCAACTCAAATATTCAAAATTTAATTTTTAGTAATTTAATTTGATTTCAAAGATTTAATTTATCATTTTTAATAATTATTTAAAAATAAATAATAAATTTTTAAATATTTCAATTATTTTAATGAATTGTTTCAAACTGAGCATTAATATAATTTATATAATTCATTATTCGAATAATTATAATACAAATAATTTTTTAGTTAAATTTGAATAATTTATGAATAGATTAATTTGTTTAATTTGTTTACACTCATTGTTAAGGTGAAATAATTGATATTCAACCCATTTACTTCCTAAGAAAGTTATTATTCTTACCTAAACTCCTTACATTTCCCAAAAAAAAAAAATACATAGTTTTTTTTTTTTTTTGGTGGGGGTGGGGGGCATGTTAGCTCATTCACCGTGACTTTCCCTAGATGAAACATCATAAATTATATTTTTCATGCTCTTATAAACAAGGCCAGAGTCCTTGCGGGTTTAGTAGAAACACTACTTTTAGAATAAGAGTCATTACTCATTTGCATCAATGCCTACCCTCCAATACCAATACCGTAAGCAATCAGATTCAAAGCAGTTTTCACTCGGATGGGTGAATAATGATCGCTGTACGTATGGGAAGGTCAGGCAAAGACAAATGGTGTTGGGAGTTTGTGATCATTTGATAGCCATAGCCAGTTTGACGAGAAGCCCTAAAAGACACTCTCAATACCAATCCATCATTCTTCCCCTCAGCATGGCTTCAGCTTTCCTCACCTCCTTCTCAGTTCCTATGATGAATACCTGCATTAAAAAAAGGAAAAAAAAAAACCACCCGAAGATATTAGAAGCTCGATTACAGAGGTAATAGATAGCAAAGTAACAGCTAGGAATTTTGGCAAGGCAATTTTTTTTAAAATCTCGTAGACTAACCTTGTCTGGTGGACCCTTAGAACCCCCAAGAAAGATTTCCGCACTGCAAGAAAATGATTTTGTAAGTACAGGTAATTAAGTTTGAATCTCCAAACCCACAAGAGACATGCAAGCAAATGGACATGCTTGTTTGGACAGGGGGAAAAAGAGGCATATACTTGCAGGACTCCTTTATTGACAAGATGGAAGCCCCTTTTCTTCCAATAACTCGTCCCATCTTCCCTTGAGGAACATCAAGAACAGAAAGTATTTCTTCCTCAGCAGTATTCCCTTCCAATATGAGGTTATCTACAGACATAAGTCCCGTACAATTAGGAATATAGTTTGAAACTTGAATGCTTTCATCAAACTCGATATCACACTAGATGAGAAATGCCATTCACTATTAAAGCATGACTTTCAGTCAAATTTCACAAATATATGCCACATTCCCTAGTTAATTGTAAGACTACAATCGATGTATCAGGAATTTATATGAAGATGCTAAGTATGTACCACAAATGCAAGCATGAATACAATAATGGATCTAGCAGCTTGTTGAATTAACTAATATCTTTCTCCAGGACTCTTAACAAGAATTAAATAATTATAATACAGTCATTATAGATATACAAACCTGGAATAGGAGGAATAGATGGCCAATCAGCATAATTATCATCATTGATGCAGAAACATCGGCAATACAGTGCTCCACGAACTGCAAGGTACCATAAGGATCGTTGATTCAGTTTCTCCATCATCATGTGGTAGATGTATAGCAGAAAGCGGATATCATCTGCAGCTGCGCGGACCATAAGCTCAGATAATGGTCTATAAGTCCAAAACATGGGATCCTGCAGGTAGGTAGAAAGAAGAAATCGTGATTTACATATTACAGTGAAATATTTTTATCAACAAATGAAGCATCTGCCTATACACAAACTATAGTGAGAGAAGAAATTTGTATTCTGAAGCAAAACACTTGAATTACTCTACATGTGATCAAATGACCAATAACTTGGCAATGAATTCAAATCTACTTCAGTTGACATTGTCAAGCTATTGTCAGATTCGTCCTGTTCTTTATAAGGAAAATTTTCAATTAAACCTTCATCACTGAATAACATTTGAGAAGTGGCTAGAAACTTCCTATCCTTCCTGGCCAGCTAGATGGCATCAAAGCTCAAAGAGCACTGTGTACAAAGTGAATAAAATGGGTGAAGGGGGGAATCATTATAAGAAAGACATGCCAAAGTTCCAGCCAGCAACTTACTAAACTAGGAAATCAAGTATGAAGATTTCCACATGATGCATTTAAATAAAAAAGTAATCACCTAGTATTTTTTGGAATTGAAAAAAGAAAAAAGGGAATTAGTTTATCCAAAAGCTCTAGCAGTCTAATTAGAACATCCCATCAATTCTATGTTAGTGACAAGATGTTTAACTAACCTGCCTAAGGAGGAGACGAACCTCTTCCTTCTCCTGGTAAGATATGCCTACATTTAAAGTATCAAAGGCATAAATCAGAGCAAAAAATAATGCAGTGAATGTAACTTGAGAGGAAGTCTAGCTTTGCTAGTTTGAAGAAGCCCATAACACATCCAGTTTCAGACAGCATAAACAATATCAAAACTTAAAAGAATGCCAAGCAAGATCATAAAAAGCATCATTACTTTTCAGATATACAAATTTGGAAAGGAATTCAAAGAAGCGAATAAACAAACAAACGGTCATAATAAGGTGATACCTAAGTGCTTGATTTCAAAAGTTAAAGGAGCACACTGCAAAATGACATCAACCAAAGACCACAAAAGAAGTCCTTCAGGGAAACTAATAATACCTATTTCTAAAAATCCATTTAAGAAAACACCTTCAAGACTTTGCAATAACACAAGGTATTCAGTTAGGAACGTTAGGCTTCAGACAGAAAATTCTATGACCAAAATTAATTAAATTCAAAAGAATACCAGGATATAGAAATACCACAATAGCGTGGATCTGCAAGGAGGCCAACGAATGATATATAGTCATCGTTCGATCTTGTCCGTCCTTCTTGTTCCTCTATAAGAGAATAAGCAATCTGCAGCCCAAAAGAAAAAGAGGAAACGCCAAACTACTCAACATTATTTAAGTAGCAATCATATCAATTTGGACAACATTGACAGCAAGGAAGAATAAGCAACTTCAAGATTTAAACAGTATGTTTCCGACTGCACCTAAGTGCATGGAAATAACAGAATGATATAGGCAGTTAATCAAGAATTGAAACCGCAAGTACTCCTCAGTTGGAGTAATAAAAAATAGTAATATGGAAGAAGCATAAAAAGATATTACTAGTAATTTCATATGCTTTGCCAATTTGCAACAGATAAGTCCTCGAGCTCATTAAGGATGCTCACCTGGGTGTCCATTACGTTATGTAACTTGATACCAAATTGAAAGTACAATGCCTGTAAAGTAAGAACAACTTGAAATTGTCCATAATACATTTCAAATGTGCCACGATTCAAAATTAAAATCAAGAACAATTAGACACCTCACTATCTCGTTTGCAATCGTGAATAACTTTTGTGACGTAACTAGACTCAAGTGCAGGCTTACAGGCTTTTATAAGTGCCTCTCCACCCTGAATGGCGTCAACCAAATATATGGCATCTGGAAATGCAAGCTGCCAGAAAAACAGTACTAGAAGATCTTAGAAAAGCAAACACTGAATAGAACAGGCAAGTTAAGGCATTTTGATTTTAAACTAACAGAGACAAAAATCACTCCCCTGTGAAACATAGACATACATATATAATGAACAAACCATAGTTCTCCATTAAGCATATCATTATTGATTCAAGGATCCTATACTCATTAGAACTAGAGTTAACCTGCATAATACAAAGAGTGCCATCGCGACAAAGGTCAACGCCCTCGCAGTCAAAACCTACAACCAACTGCCTCTCCGGTGAAGGGTTCAGGAACTCCACCGGAAGATGAGAAGCATCGGTCACTATATGGATAGGAACCGTAGGAGCTTCATTGTCAAATGGATTGCCACCTGCAACACATTCGTCAACTCAACAAAATCAACACTAATCCAAAACAAAATTCAGTTAAAACAAGCAATTCAAAAACAAATAATACAAAAAGGAACAGTGAAAAATCAGTGATCTGAACTGACTTTACAGTTATTTTATTCGCCTTAACCCGCCGGTCGAAGAGAATTAGGGCATAGATCAAAAATCAAATAGCAGATAATCCACGACTAAAGCTAAATTTAAATTAAACAGTAAAAAGCACAACTGCAAACTTAAATTTTAAACCGGAAAGAAAAAAGTTTAAATTGATAATAGAAAAGATTACGAAATTAAGTACCTGATTGAGAAGGGAGAGGTACGTGAGTGCGATGAGAAGGAGGACGATGAGAGTGAGAGGAAGCCATGCGATCGGACCATCCAGGCAGATCGATCTTTTCTTTTTTTTTTTTTTGGTTTTTTTTTTACTTCATTTTGAAGTCTTAACTGGATTTATATTACAATATGCTCTTTTTTTTTTCTTTTTTTACTGTGGCTGACGAAGTTAAGGATGAATTCACTCGAAGGAGTATTAAACCAATTTTTTCACGTTATTTTTATAATTTAGTAGGCTTAATAGTCAAATAAGTCTTCAGCCTTTAGTCCAAAATGTAATTCAGCCTTCAACGTTTTATCGTATGAAATTCAGTCCATAAACTTTTATTTCAATGGAAATAAACCCTCAACCTTTTACAATTATGCAATAAAGTCAAAATCTGTTAAATGACACTAACTGCCGTTAGTTTTGCATACGTGACAGCTGACGTGGATAGCTTAGTTAGCTGTCACGTGGCATACCACGTATGCAAAACTAACGACAGTTAGGTCATTTAACAGATTTGGTCTATTTCCACTAAAATAAAAGTTTATTGACTGAATTTCATGCGATAAAACGTTGAGGATTGAATTCCATTTTGGGCTAAAGGTTGAGGACTTATTTGGCTATTAAGCTTAATTTAGTATAGACTTTTTTTCCAAATCAATTATAATCTATAACTGTATATAAAAAGAATCCCCAAGGATTCTTTACTTGACAAGTGTCAAGCACACAAAAAATAATAGTATAAAATTTTTTCTTTTTTTTATTCATTAATTTTTTAATTTTTATTTATTAAAATATAAAAAAATATAAAACCTAACATAAAAAGAATCTCCAAGGATTCTTTGCTTGACAAGTGTGAAGGACACAAAAAATAATATTATAAAATATATTTTTATTTTCCTTCATTAATTTTTATTTATATATATTAAAATCTAAAAAAATGGAAAGATCAATAAATAATATATTATGGTGTAATCAAATGATTCTTTGGTTGACAAGTGTCAAGGACACAAAAAAATAATATTATAAAATTTATTTTTACTTTTTGTTCATTAATTTTTTTTATTTTTTATTAAATCCAAAAAAAATAAAAGATAAAAAATAACATATTAAATAATATATTATAATGTAATCAAAAAATATTATAATAATGAAAATGAAAATATCTTTAAACTAATTTTTTTCTATTTATTTCTTTTTTAATTTTGTGCATATATTAAATTTATCAAATTATTAATTTAAAAATGATATGGTTAAAAAAATTGAATGAATTAAATAATTAAATATAATTATTTAGGAAATCGAACACGATAGATCCATAATATCTATAACTATATATAAAAAGTATCCTATTAATATTAGCTCGACATATGTCATTTTTTATTTTTTTTTAGTTGGTTTTTTTTATAAATTTTTGAATTGGTTTTTTAAATATCATTTATATATATTTACAATTTTTATATTGTTTTTGTTTGATAAAAACTATGGTACAACATTGATTAAAATACTAGTGAGTATAAAAGTTATTTACTTAATGAATGAGTAGTTACTACATGACACTTTGTTATCTTTTTTAGAGGCATTTTTTTATTTTCCAAATTTATAATTAGTTTTAATTTTTTCCTTAAAATTCAAATATTAAAAATAAATTTAGCCATGTGGTAGTTTTTAGTTTAATACGTGATATTTTTTAATTGAAATAAAAATATTTATTTTTAATTTTTTTAATGTTAAAATACTAAAAATATCAAAAAAGAAACTTAGCATGAAGAGAAGTGAGAGAAAAGAGACAAAATGAAAAGTTCAAACAAAAAAATTTGAAAAAACTAATCAAATAGTCACCATTTTTTTATAAATACTATTATTTGTTTTTAAGTTAAAATAAAAAATTGAAGCGAAAGATATGAAAAGTGGAAAGAGAAAAAAAAACTAAAATTCAAATAATCTTTTTTTAAGAAACTAAACCAAATATTCATGTAACAAAAGAAAAACAAATGTTAAAAAAAATACGTATTAAACTTTTTTAAAAATTCAAATGAAATACTCAAAAAATTTAGTTTGCAAAAATTCGAATAAAATATTAAAACTCAAATACCAAATATCCGATAAGTTCAAATCAAATTATAATTCATTTTTTATTTGCATAATTCTCAAATTTTAAAAATTAAAAACAATAAAATCTAATAAATATTACAAATAATATTAAAATTAAAAAAAATGATAAATTATAGTATAGAGCAAAAAATTTCCCAAAGTCATGTTTTAAAACTTAAACACAAAAAATGATAAAAAAATAAATCTACAAATCAAAATTTTAAATAATTCATTAAATATGAAAATTGAAAGCCATAAAAGAAAAAAATAATGTAATAAATAAATAATTTCAATATTAAACACTTTGAGACTATGACAAATAAAAAGAAAAAGTAATGGTAGGAATTAGTCTAATCTGAATTTATCTTGAGACAAACAAATTAGAATCAAACTAAATAAAAAATTAAATATTTTATAATATTTTTTTTTATTTTGATCTATTTAACTTTGTAATTTTGTGTTAAAAATTTATTTTATTTAAAAAATATATAATAAAAATAAATAGGATGATTAATTGATAAATTAAATATTATTATTTTTATTTAATAAATCAATATTTTTACAATAATTATCTTGATTTATTATTTTTAATAAATACTTTTTATAATATTTTTTTAAAAAATGTCTCTATGCAAAGCAGGAGGTTATCATCCTAGTAATAATAATAATCTAATATATATATATATAAAAAGCAAAACATTTGATTACAAGTAAAATATCTTACGTGAGTAGCCTAAAAAACTAACATGTGTGATATCTTAAAATAAAAAAAGTAATATTTTTCAATTTTTTATAGATAGGAATCTATATAAATTAAAATTTCAAAATAAATTAATTATATTTTTAAATCAATTATCTATTTCAATTTTTAAAATATAGGCATATATATATATATTTTATATATTTTAAAATTAAAAAAAATCTCATATTATTTATAAATTTCTTTACTCATCTTTTATCAATATACAATGTACTATTGTTATATAAATTATTTATAAAAATAATTAATTTTGGCATAAATTTTTTATATAGATACAATTTTTTAAAGAAAAAGACAAATGTATTTTATATGAATATATGTAGTAAGATAAATTCTTTTCATCTTTAAAGTATAAAATGCGCACAAAAAATCACTTAATCATTGATCAATGTTACAATTATAATTTCAATAAAATTTTATTTTTTATAATAATGTTATATCTTATATAAAAAAATAAAAGCCAAAACAATCCTACAAAGATACCTTAACTTTTTTATACTTAAAATAATAAATTAACTATCTTTCAAAAAAAATAATAAATTGATTTTAATTTTTTATATAATAATCATATTCAATTAATTTTTTATTTTTAAAATATTTGAAATTTAAAAAAAAATAGATTTCAACTATATTATCTTAATTTAAATCAAATACAATTTATCTTAGACTTTAAATTTTTTATCACTTATTATATTATTTTTAAATTAAAAAATATCCATATATTTTTGTTTAGAATTATCTTAAATTTTTTAAATTTTTATCAAAAACGTTAAAACTGGATATTTAAGTTTATATATTTTATTATTAAATTAAGCTTCCATATCTTTTTTTTTTCAATTTTCATTTATTCTTTTTTTCAGAATTATTTGTTCAATCACTTTATTAGGAAAAAAAAGTTCATATGAATTATTTATTCTCTTGAAACATGTTTGATCTTAAATATTTTATTTAAATATTTTAAATTGATTTGAATTTTAAAAAACTTAAATAAAAAAATATTTTTAGTTTTATTTCTATTAACATTTTTATTTTCCTTACCTTTTATGTTTGATAGTATTATAAAGAATTTTTTTAAAAACCCTAAAAAATAGAGTTTTTCAACGTTAATTAATTTTATAAGATTAATTTAAGGTCATCTAAATTCAAATTTTAAAAATAAATCAGTTACAAATATGCAATATTAGCCAATAATTTATTAATGATTAATATAGTAAGGATTGTTTTCATTAAAATTGTAGTCATTTAATTCATTTATTAAATATTTAAGATTTGTTATATTTAATTTTTCTATAATTTTTTAATTGTTATTTGATTTTGAATTACTTTTTAATTTGTGTATTTTATATATGCATCAAGTTTTTAATACATTATTCAACATGTATTTCAAAATAATTTTTTTATAATTCAATTCTTTAAAAAATATTATAAATTGAAATAATCACAGTACATTGCACGGATTTAAATCTATTAATAATTTATAATCCATATTATATTAATATTATTTCAATCAATAATAACATTTTTTTAATAATTATTAAAAATTAAAATTTTATTATTTATTGAATCAATAATCAAAATTATCAATTAACTTAAATTTTAATGTGCAATGATCTACATAAATAGCTATAAGATCATATACAAAATATGAAATAATATAATACTAAATTAATTTTACATATATAAGTGATTCCCAAATAAAATAATAAATTGTGATTAATCGATGATTTATGAAATTTATACACTTATAATACTTCAAATTCAAATATAAATTCATATGTGTGTGTATATAAATATATATATATATATATATATATATATATATATATAAAACAAAGAATGAGTCCCTCAAAAATTTTTTTTAGCCATAGTTTTTTTTTAACAAAAAGTTCAAGAGTAATGAATGTTATTTCATTTTTGAAGTCAATATATATTGTCAATCTATTACTGAGATTTATAAATTTATTGAATTTTTACCCACAAAATTTATAAAATTTATAAATTGTCTATCATCAAAAAATTGTAAAAATTCAAAATTAAATTTAACTACTTACGTCTATCATTGTTGGTTTTTTTTAGGCATAGAATAATAAAACCTTTTTATCTCCCCGTGATTATAAATAAATAGAAGTATATCTTGGAAGATAAGCAACGATATCAAGAAAACTATTGAAAATTTGATTTGTTACAAACATATCAAAAATTATGCTTGGTAATTGGTTGGATTGGATAATAAAGGATGTTGGGCTATTATATAATGGATTTATATATGAGATATTGATAGTGTATAATTTTTATACATTATCAGTGTATCAGAAGTTGACACCTCATTAATAGGTCCTTATATGCAAATATAAATAAATTTTTTTAATTTACCCATAAAAACCTATTGATGAAGTGTCAACTTCTGATGCATTAACAATATATAAAAACTATACACCGTCAATACATCATATACAAACTCCTATATAATTACGTTGTCACACTCAACATCAAACCCACCGGTTAAAATCCGCCATATCTCGCCACCAGAAATCAGGGCTTTATTTGTCGTTGGCTTTCGAGCTGGTCGGCATAAGGAATAGTGGCCACGTGGCGATTTTAGAATGGCAATCGTAAGTTCAAAAG
Source organism: Heritiera littoralis (assembly GCA_031772115.1). Taxonomy (NCBI): domain Eukaryota; kingdom Viridiplantae; phylum Streptophyta; class Magnoliopsida; order Malvales; family Malvaceae; genus Heritiera; species Heritiera littoralis. Next base: position 3,322,085 of record JAPDPK010000003.1, read on the forward strand.
TGTTCACCTGGCTTATTTGTCGTTGGCTTTCGAGCTGGTCGGCATAAGGAATAGTGGCCACGTGGCGATTTTAGAATGGCAATCGTAAGTTCAAAAGTGTTCAGGGCAAAAAAAAAAAAAAGAGAGTTCAAAAGTGTTGCTATGCTAGCGCTATACCTTTGGTGAAGATTAATTCAGGTGGGCCCTGTTGCAAAATGTAAAAACACGTGTGTATGGGCACCAATGATGCGTACGATCAGCACATACATTAAATTTTTTAAAATAATTATTTGTTTTAATTTAACATTTTCTTAGCAATTTTAGATAAATATTTTTCACATCAATGATACATTTAAAGTTATTGGCTGATTTTTTCTGGCAGAAAATTGGTTGAATTAACTTGCGTGAGTTAGTTTTTTATTATTTTGTATGCCCCTAATTTAGTTATTCCTTTTTTCTTTTAATGGAAAAGAGCGATTAACAAATAAAAAATTATTGCAAGATAGATAAAATTAAGTTCAATATTTTATATAGTCACGTTTTTTAGCGTGAATATGTTATGATTATATTTTGATATAATATACACATTTTTAATAATAAAAACTAGTTTTTTTATTAATTTTTATTTAATAAAATTTATAAACTTGAAAATTAATTGCAATGTTTTCGGATTTGTATTGAATTTTTTAATTTGTATTACAATAGTCATGAGTATCATTTCATAGTATAAAAGATATTTTCGGTGTCAATGAAAATTTTGTTTGGTGGTAAATAAATGAATTGACTCTTTAGTGAAGCCAGAAAGTACCAAATTTAAATTTTACTCTGTGTAATTTGTATGTCCACTTCTCCAATTATATAGTGGTTAGTTTGGTTGATTTACAAAAATGGAGTTTGGTTGATTTAATTACCTATTGTAACGCTGATAAAAAAGTATCTCTTGTAATTTACTTTAAAAAAAAAAATCTTTTAGTCAAGCTAACTTAAAAATATTACAAAATGATAAAATAAAGAATAACTAATACTTTATAAAATCATAAATTTTAATGAATATTATTTAATTTCAACGAAAAAAATGTGAAGTTAAACCAAAACTGAAAAGTTTAATTTTTAATTATCGATTTACGTTTGATTAATCTAATAATCTAATAGATTACTTCTATAAGTGTTCATCTATATTCGAAAAATTAATTTGATAAATATTAAAAACTATTTAAAAAATCATGCAACAAAAATATATTAAAAAATATAAAATATAATAAATAACAATATTCATTTTGAATAGTTTTTTATATTCGTTATTTTTAAATATGTTAATATTATAAATTATAAACTAAACACATCATTAATTAAATTAAATTAAAAGTCAATTTTTTTTGTTCATTCATTTTTTTTGGGTAACATAAAAGTCATTGTCAAAATAGAAAGAGATCTAAAGAAAGACTTCAGGGATATGGCCAGGCTGTCAAATGCCAACAACATGCCACTAAGGCGAGATCCAAAGTGGAGAAGGGTATTTTTGCAAAAAAGAAAATTCTCAAAGGGTAAAAACTTAAAATGGATAAGAACAATCGGCCAGCAACGCGAAAGGGTAAATAAAATGTCAAAAATCCAAGAGATGGAGCTTCTGGTTCTATCTAAAACGGGCCCACAATCCTAGCACTTTTTCCCTTTCTCAGACCACCAATGATTTTCTCTTCTTTGTTCCTCCCCTCCTTCTTTGGAATCCTAAATCAGCCTTCAGCTTGATCTTCCAATCTGCCTTTCCTTTCACCCTTTTCGAATCTCTTCTCCCTTGTCTATCTATTCTCCTGCTTTTGTTGTTTTTACCAACCCAAACTATCTTTTATTTCCTTCACATTTAGTTTCTCTTTCCATACAATTCACGTTTTCTCTTTTCCCCCTTTTTCTCAGTTTCAGTTACAAATCATTGTTTTTTGTTTTAACTGGGTAGTCTTCTAATTATAGTAATATTTGTTTGATTTTGAGTCAAAGGATCTATTTTGATATCTGGGTATTGACCAATATGAGTTTTTGAGGGTAGGTTTAGGTGGTGAAGTCCTTTTGTTTTTGTGTGAAATTGTTCTCTCCTTTCTTTTTTTTTTGTCAAATCAAAAAATTTTGCTTTACGGGTTTGTTAAGCTTTGAGTTTTCACTGGTGGGTTTTAATTTTGGTGGTGTAGTTCTTCGGATCTCTGGGTGAATTTTATGTAAAAGTGAGTGTTTGTAATTGTTTCTCTTTCATTTGGTTGAATTTCTTGTGAGAAAACAAGATCATGAAGAGAGGGAAAGATGATGAGAAGATTATGGGGCCTATGTTCCCCAGGCTTCATGTTAATGATACAGAAAAGGGAGGGCCAAGAGCTCCTCCAAGGAATAAGATGGCGCTTTATGAGCAACTCAGTATTCCTTCACAGAGGTTTAACCATGGTGTCATGCCTCTTAACCCAACTAACACAAGCAGTTTGGTTCCTCCCACTTCCTCAAGCCAGGTTTTTCCTTTTGCGATTTATCTATCTGTTTCTTCGTTATTTTTATGCTTCATCAGGGTTTAATTCCTTTATTTATGTTAATTGTTTCTTTAGTAAACTTTATCCACATGATACATGAATTGTAGTAATTTGTAGGCATGGTGGTTTATGCTGTCTCTGATTGTTGTAACTGACTGTTGCTTGCAGGGAAGTAGCCTTGAGAGACGTATGCTTTTCCCATCTCGTGTTTCTCCTTCGACATCCGCTAATATGGCTGAGAAGTTTGACACTCGTCTGGTTGGAGGAGCGAGTGTAAATGCTCCTTTCACACGCCTTGAACAGAGGAAGAAGGTCAGAGATGAAGATGACTTCATGGTTCCTGTATTTGTTAACTCAGAGACAGTTCATAATAAAACTAAGGATGGCTTTGATGGGGAAAAACTCACTCCCTCGAGCCCAACTCATTCCGGCTGTCAAATAAAACTCCAAAATGTTGGTGTAAAGGATCCAAATCAGAATAGCTCTTCTGGTGTCTGTTTAAGAAAAGGGGTTACAGAACAGAGTGAGGAGAGCTCAAAAGTGTGCTCCAGCAGGGAGCGTTCTGTAAAAACTGCTTCAGACTTGTCTACTAGAGAAAAGATTGATGGACGTGCCAAAGAAGCCAATGTGTCTCCTGATGAAGATTTTGGAGAGCATCCTACTTCTAGACTTAGCAAATCACATGAAAATGATGTCTGTTCGCTACAAGAGTTTAGAGGTGGCCAACAACGAGCTGATAATGGATGTGTTGATGGTGATGACTTGATAAGAGATATTGGTGAAGGAACTCTTCCTCGGCGGAGAAGCATGTCTTATTCAGAGGGGAATCACAGCATTCCTGATGAAACTAATAATGGAAGTGAACGCCAAGGAGATAAAAGCAATGATGTCTCGGAGACCTCCATGGTGGATTCTATATCAGGTTTGGATATCTCTCCTGATGATGTTGTGGGAATAATAGGTCAAAAGCGTTTCTGGAAAGCAAGAAGAGCTATTGCCAAGTAAGTGTTCATTGTTGAGTATGAATATGATGCTGGGATTTATTTCGCTTTTCTGTTTTTTATATGAGGGTTCCTTTTTTTTAATGTTTATTCATGTTATCTATTTGTATATATAATGGCAAAAACAGTGCAAGCTTTGTGCTCTTGAGAATGGGAGAATGGCATAAGTTAAGGATGCACTTACAATTAACTTTCTACGTCCCTTAGGAGGAGGGGTGGAACAAGAAATCTAGTCTGTATTAGATTAGATGATTCAGTGTGATGTTTCAGGATACATTGCCTGGTCTAATGGTGAAATTCTTGTCCTGATGTTTGACATAATGCAGGTAGAATTCTTGAGATTGGTCAATTTAGGATTCTGTGCGACCAGGACCTTGAAACAATTCTATAGATTGATATATCTGCATATGACAAAATATGCAAAGTTCCATGCATTCTTTTCTTGAAAATTTAATTGAATTATCTATTAAGTTTGAATGTGATTCTATGCTCTGAGGGTTGTTCTATTTATTTTTTAGTATATTCGCTCTTCCTACTTTATGGAGCTGTAACTTCTCGATCCATGATCATTATTTAGTAGAAGTAAAAGAACTGCTCAGTCATTATGAAAGTTTTAGATGACTAGAAATAGCTGCAAAGACATTATTTGTTCTTAATATTTCCTCTAGGCTGATATTAGAATTGGATATTGAGTAGGATAATTATTTCTAGTTTTTATCACAAGTTTAAGTTGCCTTTAATTTGCTGAATGCAATTTGGATTACTGATGGTAGGAAAATAGAATAAATATTATATTGTGGAGAATGGTTTTGACGGTGGGGAGAATTTATGATCTGGAGTCATGGGATTCCTCCCAAAGTGGCATTTTTGTATATTCAGAGGCCCTCGATAACTTATTAACCGTGGATCATCTTCCAGCAGGGAGAGGGCTATCATAATTTGTGGAAGCAACATCCGAGACAGCAGAACTTCTATTATTCATTGTCTGCTCATCTGCATTTGGGATTTGTTCCTGTCTCGGGTTGGTTCTGCTTTCTTCACCTTTTTTGTTTCCATGGCACTCGAGGGTTTGGAGCAGGAGAACGAGCAGTGGAGGATTATCCCTGGAGTAAATGTTGGGTGGATCTGAGATGCTAACTGGGGAATGTTTGAAAATTTTAAAAGTTGGTGATGGATACTTTGGCAAAAGGGATGTTGTCTAGCATGATATCTTGGGTTCTATGGTGAGGGATTTATGTAGAATTGGGATCTATAAGCAAAACTTAATATTAAAATTCAGTTTGGTAGTTCTGTCCTGTGTACAGCTTCTAATTGTTTTACATTTATATAATTTTGTACACTTTACTAATTTTTGTGCACATCGCTATACTAGAAAATATCTGTTTGTGTACATACTGTAAATTGAAAATATTATATTTGTAACAAATGCATGTTGCTTTGGCTTTGGTTTTATTGTACTGAAATGAGATGTTCTGTCTTTGGCTTGTTTCTAAGATGACACTTGAAGAGTTTCTGAATTACCGTCAATTACGTTTATTGCTAGCCTCTTGATTAATTATTTTGTTGTTTTCTCCAATGAAATACTGGCATATTTGTTTGCATGATATCACCTTCTTCTGTTTGTTAGTTTCTGATTTAGCATTATCCTAATTGCTATGAAGTGCATAAGGTGTGTTGTCGAAACCGATACCATTTTAGAGCTAGGAAGAGGTTTCACCCCTCAATGAGACCGAAGAAGGTGTCTGTTGTGAAGAGTCATAACCACCCCTCTCCAAAGCATATAACAAGGATTTGAGGATAAGTGAGACGAATCGTAGATTTAAACTCTTTACCTGTTAACCACTTTTGTCACTTTGTCCTCATAGGAAGCAATTTTTGTTTGTGTAATGATCTTTTCAAAATGATGGCGCATATTCTGATGAGTATCCAGTTGATATTCCCCTTTCACCTGCGAGATTATGTCTGCTAAACTGTAATATTATGACCTCTGCAAATTTTTCTTGATCAACTCCTGTTACTCTCTACAGTCAACAAAGAGTATTTGCTGTACAAGTTTTTGAGTTGCATAGACTGATTAAGGTAAGGTGGCCCTTGATCATGTTTACTCATTTCTGCTGGTTCCTATATGGATACATGCACACACACATAACACACATGTATAGTTAGTCAAAGTCCTTAATACTCTGTGTTGAAACAGGTTCAGAGACTAATTGCTGGATCACCACATCTCTTGCTTGAGGATACAGCCTATATGGGCAAACCCTCTTTCAAAGGCAGTCCTGCTAAGAAGCTTCCACCTGAGTTTATCGTAAAACCACTGCTACATGCTAAACACAAAGATGACTCTGAGAAGCCAAGTCATAAGATGGAATGTTCAGCAGAAAATGCTGTTGGTAGGACATCCCTCTCTTCTGTGAAAAATGGTAGTCAGCCTTTCCTTGGAAACACACCACCTGCACTGGTTAACGGTGGTAACAAAATGAGTCCTTGGTGTTTCCATCAAGTGCCTGGGCACCAATGGCTGGTCCCTGTCATGTCCCCTTCTGAAGGACTGGTATACAAGCCCTATTCTGGACCTGGATTCATGGGATCCGTTTGTGGAGGATGTGTACCTTTTGGACAAACTCCTATGACTGGCAACTTCATGACTTCAGCTTATGGAATTCCAGCTTCTCCTCATCAGGGGATTGGGGTTCTACCAGGTGCTCCTCCAGTTGCTCACTGTTACTTTCCTCCTTATGGGATGCCAGTCATGAACCCAGCAGTCTCAGGTTCGGCTGTGGAACAAGTGAACCAATTTGCAGGACCCGGTTCCCATGCCCATAGTGGGCAGTTATCTGAAGGTGGAGCTAACTTCAACATGCAGCATCAAAGTTCATGTAATTTGCCCAGTGAGAAAAACGGTGCTATTTCTCATGTCATGAAGTTTCCGGCACCCACAGAGACTGAGCTTCAAGGGAGTACAGCAAGCAGTCCTGGTGAGAGAGTGCAGAGTATTGGTGCCAGTGATGCAGCTGAAGGAAGCAATGCATTTCCACTTTTCCCTACAGCTTCAACCATTCCAAAGGGAGCCTCCCAGCCTACCGATACTGATCAGGTGGCTCGAGTGATAAGAGTTGTGCCTCATAATCCAAAATCAGCGACTGAATCAGCTGCTCGCATTTTCCAATCTATACAGAAAGAGAGAAAACAAATATGACTCAGTTTTGCTTGTTTATATCAGATAAACTATTACTGCTATGGCTGCGACTCATCTAGCTTGGTGGGTTACTGCAAGTCAATGTAACATGAATTTGTTATCTCTGTACTACTTTGTTATGAACTCATTTTAGGCAGATGCAAGAACATGTTAAAGGGGAAAGATAGCTTCCGCACAGCTATCTGGCAGCTTATCTTTGTGTCTAATAAAAATATATTTCTAAGCAAAACTTTCCATCACGTTTGATTTTATTAACTGTATGCTAAATGCTGGAAACGATCTAAATACAAATGGAAGATTCATGGACAATAAGGTTCTGACCAGGTCCTCCAAAGTAAAACACTGGATAAACTCCATATCCTTCTATGTAATTAAACGCAGTGTGGCAGTAATCTTCATCAGCCCAGGGGCCCACCCACTGAGGATACTTTAGAGCTCGTGAATAATCCACAATCCTTACATTCTTGATGAAACATGCGTTACCTAATAGACCCTCTGCAAAATCTCCACTTCCCATGGCGGTCTTGGTATGTGCAGTTTTCTTCATATTCGGGCTGTGAACTTCTCCTCCCCATTCAACCAACGTTGAACTCCGGTTCAAGTAAAACATGAGGCTTCCGGCAGGCCAGTACCCAACATTTATAACATCCCCAAATCTTAGCCACCAATTGCTTGTTTTTGGATCCTGAAATCAACAACTCAAGCTCATGTCAGTTAGAAATGATTAACCAATGCAGAAAAGATCACCATTAAAGAAAGAGTGAGAAAGCTGATATTACCATGTATATGCCCACAGTGATATAATACTGTGGACCAAGCTCTCTGGACCAGTTATCCACGGCCGCTCCAAGGGCAACCGTGGAGCTCGTTTGCACGAAGCCACTACAGGCGAGGTCAAAGCAGCCTGTTTTCATGTATGCATCCTTCTGCAAATAAGAGACAGAATTACCATGATTGAATTAATTGCAGATTTGAGATTTGCAATTTTTCTTCTGAAAACTTTCATGTACTTACAGTCCAGTATGCAAACAATCAGGTCATTTTATCACCATATAATCTTGGATTTACCTGATAAAATATTGGAAATTTTAGTAAAAACAAACTACGGGAATGGAGAAAAATGAAAAGAATGTTTCGGGTATCTGTCTTCTTTCATGAACTAACCACCCATCCTGATTCCAGGCTTTCAAAATCGTCACTGGGGCCTCCCTTAACCCAGATTTGAGAAGTGCTGAAATCACCTGGAGATTCAACATTTGGATTCCAAACATTTATATCTCCTTTAGCTCCTATGTAATTGAATCCAACTGTAACAAGAATTGCAACCTGTTTCAGAAACCTACATCGTTAGAAAAGTATTTGTAGGCAACAAAAGATTTGGTTCCAAGACAAACAGAACATAGCTTCAGGATGCTTACAGAGCGATTAACAATTGGACCAAGTGAGAGTTTAGTGTTGTTAACATATAAAAAGCGACCATCTTTCTAATCTATTCTGTTTGATACAGAGAAAACTTGTGGGGTTCTTTCACTTTTTCTTCCAAAGTGCTCAAGAGAAGTTGCTCTCAGCAAGTCCTGCCTCTGTATTCTGCGGATGGGAATGGTTCCTTCCGGACACCTTCCACTTCTTTGCCAGGTTTGGAATGCCGCTGGCTTGGAGGACTCGTTTTCTGTGCTGAAATTCTCTTTCGGTAAATCAAAACTGGGCCTCATCTGCATGTTACAATACAACAGGTGAATTTTGTAATGGTTCAGATGGAAACAGAAGAGAGCAATAATAGAAAAATGCACCTGGATAACGTGATTCCTCAAAGCAGGGTGATCAAAAGCAGGTTGTTTACGGATATCAACACAGTCGATAATATCTCCATCTTCACTCTACCGTAGCCATTCCAATAACTCGTGTCAAACACAACACAGTAGTTCAAAGATTAGCAGCAGTAAAATTCTGTCTGCTTATGGTCAAAGACATGTAGGCTTTTACATTTACGTTGACATAAGAGTATAGTAAATACTGTACCTGTATACTCTTGACTGCAGGCTTATTAAGCAGCTTTAATTTCCTATCAACAGGAGTTTCTTCAGAAGTAACTTTGCCATCCACTCTGTTACTCAAATAAGATAAGGCTAGAACCAAGAAAAGCTTAGAAATCAGTTGTGCCATTTACTTTCACCCTCAGCAATGGTAAGAGACACTAATCTATCTGAACGATAGGTAACCAACTGAAAAGGAAGAGTATGTTTTGTCTGGAAATAAACATGAAAGTAATATAACATGGGAAGAGACACCTCTTTCAGTCAGAAAGATTTATGACCAAAGCCATGATCTTTCAAATTCAATCTCACCTCCTTTATAGCTCTTAAGCAACCAACCAGTTCAGTTAACATGGCACGTCATTGGCCAATGTTACTCCACCTAGGATAACAATAACAATAATAATAATAATTTTTTTTTAACATTATAGTGCTGGAAGAACCTTTCTGTAAGATGGTCTTAAATAATCTCCTGTTCACAGTGATTCTTCAGCAGGGTCACCAGTGGGATTACAGCATTTTTTCTGGAAAATGCTGCAGCCTGAGTAATTGGATGCTTCAACTTTTAAATTCTGACGTAAGTCAAGTGCTTTTAGGGCTGTTCCTATTTCTAATTGATATTCTTTGTTAGGCATGTAATTAATAAAACCCAACTGAAAAATTCCTTACCTGGAAAAATTGTTTAAAGGAGAGAATGTGTGAAGTTACGCTGTAAAATAAATTGTTTTATATTATTTTCATAACTTTATGAACTAACCATTGGATTCAACAAATTATTTATAGTCATTATGCACGTAAAATTTTAAGTTGGTCCGATTATATCGATCGGAATAGCATATTTTTTAATATATATTGAGAGTTAAAATTTTGTTATTATCAAACAAATAAATAATTTCGATTAAGCTGAAATTTAATATGCATAATTTACGTAAATAAAACATAAAATTTAATAATCATATAAAAAATATAAATCATATAAAAAATGAAAGAACGTAAAAACTTTTGTTTTACAATAAATTAAGTAATCTAAACAAATCTTCTTCTTTATTGATATCTCAAAAATGTATTTATCCAATGATTTCCTGTATTATATAGCAATTCAAATTATATTTCTTTAACTTTTTCCAAGTTGGATGAGTCTTTAAGAAGTGATTGCAAGCATATTATACAATCTGAGTTCTGAAAAACATAGAACGTACTCCATTTATTAGCAACCTACCTCACAATCCTATAGAAGAGAGAAAATTAGCTAGTCCAAGTATTCGAGGCAGCCATTACTAGACCTTAAGGACACATGTAATTCCTGCCTGGGCCCCCAAAATAAAACTCAGGATCTTCAATGTAGTCTCCAACATACCAAGAACGATAGCAGTAGTATTCATCCGCATAACTAGTGACCCAGTCTGGGAACTTCAAGTTAAAAGAAATGTCAAGTATTCTCATTCTTTTCACGAAACCTGAATTTCCAGAAATATAATCCGGAAATCTTCCATTACCCATGGCTGTTTTGGTGTGGGGAGACTGCTCTAACTTGGAGCTGTAAACATCGCCACCCCAATTTGCAGATTCTGCGCCATGACTCAATGTTGTGAACAAGTTTCGTGGCCAATACCCTATGTTGGTTCTCTCCCCGTACTGCAGCCATAAATTGCTTGTTTCTGGATCCTGAACTTGGAAACCAAATATAAAAGATAATCAGAAGATTCGAAGACACGAATTTTTAATGATTTTGGTTTTGAAAGTTGAATTCCTGACCATATATATAAACAGTGTTATCTGATATGGGAGCCCTCCGAAGACTGAGATTGGATAAATTGCTGCACCAAGAGCAATTTCATTGCTAGTCTGGACGAACCCGGGGCAAGTTAGATCAAAACAGCCTGTTTTCTTTGATGCATCAGCCTAAACATGGAGAGAAATGTTAACAGAAATGAATAGAAAGTATGCAGCAGTGCAATTGTCATGGTTCAGATGAACTTACAGTCCAGTAAACATATAAACGAGTTTGTCTGTCTCCGTACACAGTCGGGTTCACCTGAAAAGCTTGAAATCATTCTTGGTTAATAACTATAAAATCAAATATTACTATGGGAGCTTAGCTATTCAGGAGGAATTTATACTGACCGCCCATCCAGATTCAACGCTCTCAAAATCATAGTAAGGGCCACTTACGAGGCTGATCCTAGAAGTACTGTATTCATCGTCAGATTCAACGTAAGGATTCCAGACTTTGATGTCTCCTTTGACTCCAGCATAGTTATACCCTTCTGTCAGCAATATTGCCTTCTGGTTTCAGCCCGGAAGTGCAAATTTACCAATGAGAAATAGTAGATTTACCATAGTTATTTGAATAAATGAAGTCTAGCATAGAATGTGATGGATACCGAGTGATTCTTTTGATGAAGCGATAATGGAGTCTCCTTCTTCTTGGGCTTTTTAAGATCATAGTAGCTTGGATTTTTCTTTGAATAGCTTTCTTCAGAGTTGGATGATTGCCCTTTATTCTGGGTTCTTCGAACTGGGATTGTTCCTTTCGGACACCTTCCATTTTTCTGCCATAGTTGCGACGTGACAATCCTGGAAGGTTGTTCACCTGTTGGAATATCCTCCATGGTTGGAATATAACTTGGTGTCATCTACATGAAACAGAGGTTCTGATTACAGACAATTCGGATAGAACCAAAGTGATGGAACATCCGATTCTAGTATCTAGAAACATAGCTTAAAAAATGAATGTTTATGTTCTAGCAGTTACAAATGCATACCTGGATGACGTGATTCCTCAAAGCTGGATGATCCAGTGCAGACTGCTTGTAAACGTCGATGCAATCTATAATGTCACCATCTTCACTCTGCGAGCAAAAATATACACGGGTACATAAAAAAGACAAATCCAGTGCACAAAACTCTTGCATTGTAGGGTTTGAGGAGGATTAGCCTTCCTTCCAGATTAACTAATATGGGTACATGTTCATTCATTTGGTTGTAAAAGTAGATTTATAGCTTTGTTGCTACACTCAAAACCACTCATCGTCCCCTGTTAAACAGAAGAAAAGCAAATGAAAAAAGCCTTGAGACTGAAGACCAAAAATTTCTTGCTGATTTCTTTGCTTCTGCTGCTGTCTGTAGATTGTTTCTTCGTGTAGCAGGTTCTTACTGCTGCTTTGGATAAGTAAAACAAATGGACCAAAGAATCTGCCAAATTAAGTATGACAAATGCATTGACGACGTCTAATCCTCTCTACTTTATTGCCTGGCTGACAGGCCTAATGTTCATGAAAGACGTTGGGAAATTCTTTAACCATAAACAGGTTATATTACTCAATAAATGGTATATGCTACGGCATTAACATGGTCTTTTGCAATTTTCAGAAGTGCTTCTTCTGATAATGAAATGCAGAGTAATTCATAGGATAACATCATCAAAAACTTTACAATCAAGTCTTGGTTTAATGATTGTTACGGATTAAGTCCAAAATCTAAATACCTTTTCCCCTCGTAGCTCTTTACGTACCAAAAAAGAAACATCGAAACTTATACCTGAATGGATTTCACTGCGTGCCTTCCGGGATTGTTTGGTTTTCTTGCTTCCGAAATCTTCTGCGTAGGTCTAGCTAAGCCTGAGTTACCCTCCCCAAGCACATAACAAAGTGTTATCCCCAAGAGAATAAAAATCACTTTTAAACCATAACAATACAAGAAACTTGTTCTCATTTTGCTATTGTCCCTCAATTCTTCGCCCTAGTGCATAATAACTAAGGTCGTTTTACTTCTTTTCCTACCTCTATTTCTTTCTTTTTGAATTCTATGGAATCACAAGCATTCTTCTGGTGCATGATTTAATCATGAAAAGAAAACCCTCTTGGGATGCTGATAGAGAAGATGCTCCTTGATGATCAAATGGAGGTGTAAGCAGCAATATTATTTCAAATCACACAGACAAATTTTGCATGATTCACCTTCTAATCATTCATTTTTCATTTACACTTGCAAAATTTTGAATCATACTGAAAAACAAGATAGAGATATTATCGGTATATAAATTTTATATATTATCATTAAATTATATCGTGACAGCGTATTGATTAGTAAATTTAAAATATTTATTTTTAAGTACTCTTCATTTTATAATATATGAAATAATAAGTAGCATATTTTAATTTATTGACAATATATAAAATTCATTTAAGGTCAAATTAGATATATAAATTTCTTTTTAAGGTCAAATTAGATATGAGAAATGCTAATCACAGTCATTGAAACAGTTGCATTCGGACACTCTCAATATTACAATGCCACCTGTCTTAACTTTTTAACTGCAAAATCGATACCTATTATTACAAGTCCTTTTGACATTTTGTATTTATTATATAATAATATATATAAAAAAACGAAAGACATTAATGAAGAAAAGAAAAATGACTGTGATTCCACTGGCGGTAGTAACGGTATCTGGACTGGGAGTGGGAGTGGGGCGACAAATATCAGCGTCAATGGTAAACTCGTTTCGAGTGGCGGCAGTGGCTGAGCGATTGGCTACTCATACTCAACCTGGTCACTAGCCTCAAAGCTCGAAGTTCTTCAGCCTCTGTCTCTCTCTGGTCAAGCACTTTCTTACACAACTATACACTGTTATCTTGTGCTCCTTTTACTTTTTTTAGGGTTTAATTTGTGCCTTTTTTTTAGTGAAATATGTTTAGATTTTTAATTATTTTGGGTTTGAAATTGTGCCTTTCCTTTGAATGTGTATAGACTCAAGTACTTATGTTAGCAATCTTTTCATCCCTTCAATTTTTTGCTTTAATTTCCTATGTCTTTATTGTAAGTTTCAAAAAAAATTTATGATTAATTTTAGTGAATTAGTATTTGCTTGTCCATGAGAATGTGTTTTTGCAATAGGGTTTCTCAATTATGCTGAAAGAGTAGGGATCATGGAGAATTACAAGCTGTTAATGCTTTTGTTGTGTTTTAATTTCAAGAATAGAAGCATTTGGCATCTATTAGTTGTTGCCATTTTGTTTTGAATTAGCTCTATATTGAATTCATGGTTTATTTTGCTTTTATCTTTGCTTCTTGTTTCATTGTCTGATATTATTTGTTCCACTTGACACAATTTGAGCTTATTGTTACTCTTCATTACAGAATCTTTTTATAGATATATATGACTGGATTTGTTTGATTCTTAGTAGGAAATGTTGATAGTTTCTTTTACTCCTTCCATCCATCTAATAATAACTGCTGATGGAATTTATACTGTTATGTTTTTGTCTATACAAATAATCTGTATATTATGCTAACGTAGAAATGATCTCTTCTTACAAGCAGCTATTACGGTGTTGATGATATCAGTAAAGGTACTTCTAAATAAGTTCATCTATATAAATATATTTTCTAAGTTGTCTGATTTGTTGAATTTTGACCAATACCTTAACTAATGTACATCTATACATGTGTTGCACATTGGCTGTTATTAAGATTCCATTATACTCGGCTAAAAGATGTATTATAATATCATCTATATTTGATTTTTCTCTTTTAAATATTATTTGCATTTTGTAATTTAAGATAAGATAGAATCTCTTAGTATAATTTTTACTAAATCATGCTATTTAATGCATATCCATTGGTAATTCTTGACAATTTTCTATTTATGCCGCTTGTGGTTGGCATTTGGGCTATCTATTTAAAGGTGAAGGGTTTCCAATGCCAACAGATGAGCGACATTGTGTTAATAGTATATCACTCAAGTTTGATACTGTAAATTATTTAGAATAAATCCTGTTCTAGTTGTTATGTTAAAACTATATTCATCCTGTATAGAACATGGCCATAATGTGAAGTTATGCTAATAAGAGTTGATGTAACTTTCTGATGAAATTCTACTTATGCTTCTGTCGTATTTGGTCTTCATGCTTTCTTGCAATGTATGAAAATTGTTTAGAGTTCTTCAATTTTCCGAGCGTCTTAGAGTTCGAAAAGATGAATGGATAAATTAAGTTTATTTTTGCCAATTTCAATTGTTGTTCAAGTTTCTAATTTTTGTACTCTCTATTTCAATTCGGATTTTAGTTCTATAGCTTCCTCTAAAAAGTAAAACAGAGTACTTTGTCAGTTTGAGATTTCAGAAATCAATCACTTATTGAGACAAAACTTGGCAGATAGAACTCAAGTCTCCCATCTTCAACGGAAAGTAGATCAAGTAATGCATGATAGCGTACTTTATCAATATGAAAATCCAAAATCCTAAAGTATTTTATACTGTAAACTAGATACAAAGAATAGCTTTCCAATAAAAACAACAGATATTGAGGAATATTAAAAGCATCACTGCTTAAACATTCTTTCTCCATTGTGGTATCAAAGTTTTTATGTAGATAATAAAATTTTTAACACAACTAAAATTCTATTGAATTACAATGTAATAGATAGCACAATCCATACAAATATTCTTTTGTGTAATTCTAAGCACACCTAATTTTTTCCAATCCACACCCTTTTTTCCCTTTGCATGAATAGTAATACATTGAGTTAAATAGGGTGTACGGAGACAAAAAGTGGGTGTGTTTAGAATTACTCTATTCTTTTAATTAATAAAAGTGAAAATAGAAGAAATAATATTTTTTGACATGATACATCCGATTTAACAAGAAAAATTTAATAAAAACAGAAAAATTTAATCTAAGCTGATAATCTTAAATGGAAGGAAGAAGAGCAAGTCTGATTACTTCTGTGCAATGCATTTCTTAAATGGAAAATATGCATTTTTTTTTTCAAAAAAAAGAATGAGAAACACGTGTGAGAAGTTGAGAATGTAAAATCTAAAACTTTGAAAGATTGAGAAAGTAGAATTGAGAAACGTAAAGAAAAAGTTACCGTTAAAGTAAAAAGTTGAGAAAGTAAAATAAAAAAATACTTTTAAGCAACTTGTAAGTAATCGATTTTGAAGTTAAAAAGTAAAATGACATGACAACATAATAGTGCAAGTGTTGGAATGTGGCTATTTCAACGATTGTGGCTAGCATTCCTCTTTAGATGTATATCATTTTAATTGTGGGGGTTGGAATTTGGGATTTTAATAAAATGAAAGCTATAAAGATATAAAAGACGAATAATTAGAAAGGATTAACAGTAAATTAATGTAAGTAATAGCAGTGAAATTACATAAACCAATTTTTTATCCAAATAATTTTCATATAAAAGGTATACCACTAACGAAAATAGTATTCATTTAGAGTTTATATATGATGCGTTGACAGTGTATAGAAACTATACACTGTCAATGCATCAGAAGTTGACACCTCATCAATAGGTCCTTATGGGCAAATAAAAAAAATTTATTTATATTTGCATATAAAGACCTAATGATGAGGTGTCAACCTCTGATGCATTGACAGTGAATAGAAACTATACACTGTCAGTGCATCATATATAAATCCATTCATTTAACCTATTATTTTTCAGTTCCACGTGGCGTGTATTTAGTGGTTAATCTCTGCCACGCTGGAGGCAAATTTGAGAAGGATGCAAAAGGAGTCGAAACATAAAGAATTTTCTTCTTCAGGCCCATGTTCATCCGGTGCACGGAGTGAAGGAGAGCTTCGGTTTGACGCTACTCAAATATGGTGAACTACATGCTGAAGATCGCTGCCGACCTCGAAAACCTAACCAACCTCCAGCCTCAGGGCGGCTGCGACGATCCCTCCTTCTCCTATCTATTCAAGGTCTCTCTCTTTGTCTGCTTCTGGCTTCGATTTTCTTCGTTTGAGACTTTGAGCTGAGTTCATTTTATTTTGATACGATTTGCTGGCTTCGAACTGTTTCTTTTCTTCTCTGAACACAGATTTATTACTCTTATTGTTGTTAGAATCCAGTATGTTCTCCGTTTCAATCCTTCTTTCTCTTCAAGTTTCAGATTATTAGTCGAACTCTCTTCTCCATTTTCTTTCCTAATTTTTGCTTCTTTTCTATTTTTTTAATTTTTAGCCTTTTTTTTTACAAGGTAAATGTTTATATTTATTTGATAATTGCATTATTTCTGTTGAATTTATTTTAGATATTCATTTTTGCTTCATTTATAGCAACTGCAAATAGACGTATATTGTCTTCATCTATCCGTCTTCTATTTTTCCTTTTAAAACTGTTTCTATTTTCTTATTCCATTTTTGAATTTATTTTTCATTTTGCTTGTGTATTTTACATCGTTATTCGATTTTTTTCCTATCATTTTTGGATAGCTTTGTTTTTAATGTTTCTTTGATTGCATCAATAGTCTTGTTGCAATCTCTTCCTCTCAAGTATTCGGATCTGATTTATTTTAAGGTTGTACTTAACTTTCCTTATACTTCTTTCACTAATGTAGATGAGGATGACGATAATCTACCATTAGCAGCTCTCTCATATTCTTGTTCTTTTTGTCTATCCTTGCTTTCAAGGATTTATTTCACTAATATCAGAAATCTTGGATCTATCTGGTTATTTTGTGTTGCAGCTGAAATGTGGGAGGTGTGGAGAGTTGAGTCAAAAGGAAACATGTCTGAGCTTGGGTGACACCGTTCCTCTTCCACAGGGCAGGGGAACCACAAATCTTGTTCAGAAGGTAATCTTGTATATTTATATTGCCAGTAAAATGAATTGATTTGAAGTTCATTAAGATCTGTGAAATTTGTGTTTGTTTGGCTGCTGAGAGCATGGAGGGTATGAGGGAGACAAATTTTTATTTCTTATAAGTAACATTTATGCTTGGACTTAGTCAGTTTCTTCTAGACTGCTCATTCTACTTGAGTCTAATCTTTCATCTTAGATGCACATGGTAATACTAGTCTTGGTTTATATTATTCCCCTACTCATTTTTGAAGCTGGCAGATACTTCTAGTTTAGTATTCTCAGATACTGTCTAATCAGAATTTTTATTTTTTGAATTTAGTTGCAAAGTGTCTGTTTTCTGAACTCAAAAATGAAATCCACAAACCACATAAGATGTTAAGGCTTAAGGACCATTATTCAAGCAACCTTATTCCTGGTTTTGAGAAGCTTAATATTCTTTCTCGATCATGTGGTGCATAATTAGAAAAGTATGACATGATTCTAAATTCTACCTGTAAATCCACATGACTTTTTTCAGTTCACATGCAGTGACATTGGTTGAGTTTTTGTTGATCCATTCCTTTTAAAAGTTGCTTGGGGTCAAATAAGCTTTGGGAACCATAGTCTTTTTTCTAGATAGCATCTCTCTTATATATCTTATGCCTTTCTGTAGCATAATGTAGATATTATATGTGTTATATAATAAAACTTATGCATTTTCTGTGACATTACTTGTAATTACTTTAGTTGCAGGCAGAACTTCGATTTACTACACTAGGTCTCTCCTTTTTTATCCACCAAGCAGTTTACTTCCAGTGATTAATAGTATGTTGGTGCCTTTTTCTTTCTTACTCTAGTGCAAGTTTTGTGCAAGGGAAGGAACTGTGACAATGACCTCAGGCCGAGGTCAGCCACTGACCCAGGAAGACTCTAATGGAGGGAAATTTGCACCTTTGATGCTTTTTGATTGCAGGGGTTTTGAGCCTGTAGGTTTTGTATTTGGTGGTGGCTGGAAGGTTGAATCTGTAAGTCTTTGTTCTGCATCCTCCATGCTAGATGGTCTTTTTATTGGCTAGTAGAAACTGTGGACATAACTTATTATAGCAAGGGCTTTGGAATGTAATATCTTATTATTTATCAATTTTCCCGTTCCAGTCATAGTAATACATTTTTCTTTGTTTTTAAAGACCAAAATAACCAGAGTCACAAACATAAAAGATCAGGATTAGTCGCGGTATAGAAGTCTATGCTTATTATTATGGTTATCCTGAATGTTTGATATGTTTCATTTTATGAATTCCCTAGCTGGAAAGCACATAGTTTGATTATTTCCACCAACTTCAACAAGTGTATAATAACTTAGGAAGCATCTTGCACATAAAGCTAAGGACGTTTAAACTGTGTCTACATTCACTATCCCATGGAATGAAGCCTTGCTAGAAATTTACAATTAACACCACACTTGTGAATTTGTTTTGTGATACTAGTAATCCCATAACTATCCTATCAATAGGTAGGCACTGTTACTTTCATATTTCTGGTAGTTACTGAACTCTCACACTTGAGCTGTTGGGCATTTCCACAGTTACTTATAGCCATTCCCATCTGCATAGCTGGTGTATGTTTCTTCATGTCAACTTACAGTAATTTGTTTGTGTAGCTGGAAGGGACTAAATTTGAAGATATTGATTTGTCTGGTGATGAGTTCACTGAATACGATGAGAAGGGAGAGTGCCCAGTGATGATATCCAATCTCCGATCTACTTTTGATGTAGTGAAGTAATACTACTCTCCTGCTTGCACGTGGTTTTGGTAAATAAAATTGACAGTTCATCGTGAATGAAGTAGAAACCTGTGACTGGATTGCATGTAGGCATGAAGCTATATCTATGGTGGTTTGACATGAGATGTTCACTTTGGATTATGTTAATAGAGATATACTAGGAACGTTCAAACTTTTCAATAAATAACATTATATTTGTGCCTTTGTGGTTATCTTGATTTTTTGTGCTGTGAAGATAATTACACTATATGCAATATCTTTGCTTGGGATGAAACTAATTTGTGTTTGAGAACATATTCGTTTCAGACCTGGAAAAGCTTCATGAGTCTTGCTCTTCGGATAAAGAGCTAGAACAATTGCTGAGGATGAAGTGCTCCCAACTTGGAGTAGTGTCAAGTAATTATTGTCTGCTCTGCTTGATTTTATTTCAGTTCACATTCTTATTTGGAAACCACCATTGCCCAGAGCACTGATGTCCTTCCAGCAGTTGGGAATGTTCCAAAACACTTGAAGCCGCGAGGCTTCTCCATATATTTGCTAGACCATCTCATTTATCAGGTACTGTGAGAGATGACGTTTAGTTGCCAGGAAACGAAATTATTTATACCTAGAAGTTCGAAGCAAACAACCGCCTTCTTACCACTACATTATTTATCTAGGAAACAGTGACTGCTCCTGTATTGGACAAATCTGTTCCCATGTGGGAGTTTACATAAGAAATTTGCGGAATGTTCGAGGAATTGCACCTCACCACGTTGCATCCAACCGCCTTCCTTGTAATCAGATTACTAGAATCAACTAGATGGAAGTGGCTGCACGTCTCATGTCGTACTGGTGAGCGATCTTATAAATGTAGCTGTAGGTGGGTCCTGATCCTAGATTCGAAAACGAAACTTGACCCTCAACCTGAGCTTTAAGCCGACGACACTTCACCAAGCCAGCTTTGCCATCAATTGGGTAAAAGTGCCAAAAAAAAAAGAAAAAAATCTAGCTATCCCCTCTCTATCATTCTAATCTAACAATAAGAATCAAAATTCGACTCACGCCTTTCATGCTCAAGTTACCAAAATTAGATCGTCTGCGTTGATTTCTGTACATCCTTCCTAGAGGCATTTATAACAGGGGAGTTCCAGATTTTCATTTTCTTTCTGTTGGGCAAATTTATCACAATCCCATTTTTGGAGGCATTGTTAAGAGACCCTAACAGAATGTATCTCCCTTTCATGACGTGAGGTTTTCTACTTCTATCTGAACTGCCTGGCCCTTTTGTTTAGGGCACCATTACCCATTTACCCCAGGAATTTTGGTCACCAACTCCTCATTCTCCTGGTTCCTTGTTAACACCGTTTTCTCCTTTAATTCCCATACTATCCCCCAGCATGTCAAATAGCAAACTAGAGTGTCTTCTTAGCTCACTTGAGGCTGCCCAAATCACAAATCTTGGGGTGGCCATATCATTTCTAAATTCCGTCTTCACATGACAGCAAACGCCCGACAAATACCAACGCCAAGTCTCGCAGAATGATAAGAATAAAAATATAAATATATATAAAGACAGCACTGCCTTCAGACTCCCAGCCTTTCTTCCGTCCCTGTGTGAAGAAAGAAATTATAATTAACTTTCCGGATTTTACAAAGCACGCTGTTAACACCACAATATCCAAATACAAATGTCCAATTTCTGTTACTAGTCTATCGTTTCTCTTCGAAACTTTTAGACTAACAGAACTTCTCTCATAATTCTTTCCCTGGCATTTACCAAACTCTTCTGTCTTCTGCCTGACCTCCTTTACTGTTTTTCCACATTGACCTTTACAACAGTCTGGGCGCAATTCAAGCGCCTGAATAGAATTAAAAAGCTCTCTCTTTGTTTGTTTTGCGACGAAAAGTTTGCAGGATACGTTCACTATGTTATACTTCTCTTCCTTTAATGAGGGAAAGACTTCATCAGCCTACTGCTCTGCTTTGATCTTGGCTTAGGTTCTTAATAAGAACGCTTTAAACTCTTAATTTTCACGCTGTAATAATTTATATGATCTTTTTTTTTTGGCCAGGTGGTATAACTTGTCAGCTCCAGATCTGTTATTCTATTATTGTTTCTATTGCTAAGAAGGGCAGTACTTTTTTATGTCAATTAGCTATTACGGAACCCCAGATATTGGAAATTTTTTCACTGAATTAATGGGTTGCTATCTAATATGCAAGAGCTTTTAGTTTACTGCTTTTGAGTGGCAAAGAAAGGGGGTTACTGGATCTGACCCTGAAAGTTGAATTCTGGTTTTGGAATTGTCCTAAAGGATGCAAACGAGAGTTGGATCGGTTGGTTCATTAGAGGAAGGCAAGGATCCTGTTGTTACAACTAGGACAGGCACTAAGACATTGCCACTAAGGTTACTTCAGTTATTTGGATTGTTTCTTGCTCTCTGTATTGCCTTTTCGGTCATTAGTATATATACAATCCGGCATTTTGGAATTTATAATGTGGCAACTACAGTTAAATCTAATTTTGTGCCGTTTGATGAAGAACCATATAGTTTGGATCGTTGGATAAAACCTCCATCGAATTTGATTCACTTAATGAGTGATAAAGAGTTATTATGGAGGGCATCTTTGGTTCCTCGAATAAAGAAGTATCCGTTTGATAGACGTCCAAAGATTGCTTTTATGTTCTTGGCCAAGGGGCCGTTGCCGCTTTATCCTCTTTGGGAGAGGTTTTTTAAGGGGCATGAAGGGCTTTATTCTGTCTATATCCATTCACTGCCATCTTTCACTGCTGAGTTTCCTCCTCCTTCAGTTTTTTACAGGAGACAAATACCAAGTCAGGTATGCTATTCAAAATGTCCATTTCTTTTATAGTAGTTTTCATTTGTTTCTGAATTTTGTAATTGTTTTAATCATCTTTGTTCTTTGTCATGGTAAGAACCCTTCACCTTCATTCCTACAGTTTGTGTGTACTTTTACATGCTTATGTATGTGAAGATGATTTCTTGCCTTTATTTTGCTCTTATTCTGTTTAGACCTTCTCTTATGTAGCTTGTACGCTAAGAATGATAATAGCATAGTTGGGTCTTCTATTTTTTTTTTTGTCTGAGCATTTCTTAACTGTTGAAGAGGTTAACATGCTTACATAAGTTACATTCAGAATTTTGGTTTTGAATATTAGACTTGGAATTGCTACCATTCATGGTCTCTTGCTCTGATTTTTTTTCCTTAAAATAATAGGCTGTTAGCTTGTGGTCTCCTTATCTATCTACTTAAATTCCAGTTTCCATCGGTTCTTGGTTAGCTGGATAGTTGTAATTTGGCTTGTGGCATCTATAACCTCTTTGGAAATGAAGGGGTTGTTTCAATGCATATAGGCATACCACTGGTTCATTGCAAGCACACACAAAATTATGGTCATGAACAGACGATAGTATATTACTTTGATAAACAAAATAGGAAATGGGATGATAGGTAATTGGTTTTTCAAGCTGTATGCACCCTTATCTTAAATATTTGAGATCATTAATCCGGATTGCAGCTTGGAGTTTGAGATCTGTCTATTTTTATGGTCTGTGGGTCTGTCTTGTGGTTCAAACCACAACACAGGTTTAAGACCCTCCCTCACATTATAGCACAGCATATCATTGGTGCTTGTTGAAACTGGAGACATAGTCAAGTCTGAACTAATCAAGAAGAGTAACATCAGGCTGATGCAAAAGCTGTATGGTTTAAAAGACCTCTCAAGAATTGAGCATGGGGACTAGGTACTTCTAGTCAACTGAAATGTGCTTTGTGAAATGTGCTTTGGGAACAGATAGCTTTAATATGTTGGCTAACTTGTAGGAGATGGCAAAGTATTGTGATTAAATTGCCCTAAGCAATTTCATAAGATTTATGGTTGCTTTGAAAGTCCTGGTCTTTAAGTGGGACTAGGTGTTGGGGTTTCCATAGGAAGATAAATAATCTGATAGTTTACATGTTTAATTGAGCTAAAGTTCTGCTGGGTAGAATGCAAACCAGGACAGGTAAGAAAATTAGTGCTAAGTGCTTAGTCATATGGTGGGCTTTACAGCTCATATTCTTTTTTTTTTTTTTGATCAGTGACTGAACTCACCACCAACACCAAAACCGGTTAGTTTGTACAGCGCATATTCTTTAAAAGATGCAATTGCTACTGAAAAAGTTTATGCTTTAAAAAAAAAAATTTCGGAATCAGATGATGCTATGATGGGTTTGAGATAGCTACCAGATATTTAGACCAGATCTAACAATCGTAGACACAATATGAAAACGACATGAAGTTTTGTTTTTGGCATGTCAACAAAAATTGTGATAAAAATTATATATGAATATGACAAAAACTAAAAAAAAATTGTGTTTAGCATGTCGACACAAATTTTGACATGAAATTTTTATGTTTTATACGACATAAATACGATTTTACATAACACGAACACAAATTATATACACAAATTGTGAGACTAATGCAGACCTATAATTGCAAAGTAAATGTTGGCTGTTTCACTTGAGGGTTGGGGGGTAAACTTTTTTTTTGTTACAAGAAAAACATTAAATAACTAAGGATGGGGGTGCTTGGATTCGAACTCTAGACTTACAATATACTACAACTCATTCTTAATCACTTGGTTCAGAGGTTGTTGGCATAAGGGGTAAACTTCTGTCATAGGACAGTCATCTTAATATTAGCCTTTCTAGTGTTACACATACTGTATTTCTTTCAGTTACACCTAATTATGTTGCTGTGGATGCTGATTTTTTTTTTTCCTCTTCCAATCAGTCATGACTCGTGATTAACAATTCTTTGCATTTGTTCTTCAAAAGTTCAGATATAGGTTTGTGCACTGGGTTTGCGCTTATATCTATATATATATGAGGAGATCCTAATTTCTGTATTTGCCTCTCTACAGGTTTCTGAGTGGGGAAGGATGAGTATGTGTGATGCTGAGAGAAGACTCATTGCCAACGCCTTGCTTGACATGTCCAATGAATGGTTTATTCTCCTCTCTGAATCGTGCATACCTCTGTATAAGTTCAGCTTCATCTACCACTACATAAAGAATTCCAAATATAGTTTCATGGGTGCATTTGATGACCCTGGGCCATTTGGTAGAGGACGTTACAATGATTCTATGGCTCCTGAAGTGAATATCACCCAGTGGCGTAAGGGGTCCCAATGGTTTGAAGTTCACCGAAAGCTTGCAATCAACATAGTTGAAGATGTTACGTATTACCCGAAGTTTGAAAGGTTCTGCAGACCAGCATGTTATGTCGATGAGCATTATTTCCCCACCATGTTGGCAGTTCAGGCATCAAATCTCCTAGCAAATAGAAGCATCACATGGGTAGACTGGTCAAGGGGTGGGGCTCATCCTGCTACATTTGGTAGAACTGACATTACAGAAGAGTTCTTCAAGAGAATCTTCCAAGGTCATCAATGTACGTATAATGATCATCCGTCTTCGGTTTGTTTCCTTTTTGCCCGAAAATTTGCTCCAAGCGCCTTGGAGCCTCTGTTACAGATAGCACCAAAGGTTTTCGGCTTCGGACTGAGTTCTGAGTAATGAAAAAATATCAATCTGCCATTGCCAGATTTAGCTCCTGAAGCTAATTCGGAGGTGGAGATTGGGTCCATGAGACTTTGGGAGCATGCCTGGTTCATTCTTTGGATCTCATACACAAAACGGCCTGTTTTTTTTCTTTTATAAATTTAACCCTCTTAAGGTCTTTAGCAACTCCCAAACCATTCTGTGTGTACAGAAAATTGACGCCCCCACATATTTTTTTTTTCTTTTAGAGATAAGAATACCAGTGTTAGGAATTTAGGATATTAAATAGTGCCTTGTATTTTGGTTTATGCGATTTTCAAAACTCTTTCTCATCTTTATGGCCAATGAGTATGAGTTTGAACTTTGAACATGGCCATCATTGAAAAAACTGTGGCTATGATTGGTTTGGGAAAGGGCATATAATAATGGAACAAAATAATAATGATAATAATGTTTAGAAGAGCATTTTCTTTTTAAATGTAAAGTACAATTAGATGGCATCTCTTTGTCTTCAAGTTATTTGTTGTTTTAATAAATTAATTTTAAATACAATGGATTAAAATATGATAAAAGTTTATATAAATTTGATAAAGATTAAAAATATATTTTGTTGGCATAAATATTAATATGATAATTTTTTATATTTTATGTTACAAATATTTGATATGAATTAAACATTATATATACACATAAATTATTAATTTTATAAAAATTATAATATTTTCGTTTATTTTAATGATTTGATATTATCTTTATTTTTAGTACCTATCAAAAGATTTGATATTATCTTTACTTTTAATAGCTATCAAAACATCATAAATAGTAACCGCCTAACTGGTCTTAATTTTACCCCTTAAAAGACGTAATGTCATTTTTCTTTAAAAAAAAAAAAACTGAAGAGAAAAATCTGCGTAAGTGCTGAGATTAAATAGCCCCCCGGCCCCCACGCACACGCAAATTTAAAAGCCAAAATCAAAGTTCAAATGCTGGCTTTGCTTAATCAACTGAAGAGAGAGGAGACACGAGTCAAGGGGTAAACATTACGCAAGTCACACGTGTAACAATAGAAAACGTGTGTGCCCTCGACACCTTTGGTTCCTTCCAGCGTCAACTGCCTTCAGCCCTTGAAGAAGAAGTTTCTCGAATTCGTGTACACCTGTCTTTCTTTCTTTGCTCGAATTTCAAAAATACCTGTGCCTTTCGGGCCCTCCACGTGTTATCCACGCGTTGGCCCACCCTCCGCATCAAACCACGTGATGTTTGTGGGACCCTCAATGAATCCGCATATTTCCAGTTTGTTTCGCGGCGTGATCAGCGTGATTTTTTTATATCCTTTTTTGCTGCCTGTCGCGTCTCTTCTGTTTTAACCTTCGCTACCCGAATCTTTCACGCGTGAAAGCACGGGTGAATGCAGAACCTAAATCTTTAACCGATGCTTTTCAGTAGCCGCTGGATGCGCGAGTACAAACAAGCTCTATAGCCAACTAGTTCAACTACTCTCCTGAATTGACAATTTTTTTTTGGTTTTTTTATTAATCACGATATTGGTATGAAGTATTCATCGTCGATAACAGTGATTAATCTCCGTCGGGAATTCCGAACACACACAAAGTAGGTAATCCCCTCTCAACATAATTTACTCCATACCTAAAGCTAAAAATAAAATCTTGAACACTTGTTTAAGTGACAAAAACCGCTACCACTTACGTCAATCAATGTTGATATCGTGAATTGACAATGTATACAAAGATCCGCGCCTAACAAACATTAAAAGCGTTAAAACGGCCTCGTTTCAGACCGTCGAGCCTCGTCATTATCAAAAACTACTGGGGGTATTGAAAATTTTACACGCGTAAAATAACAATCAATAAAATTAAGGATGCCCTTGGAAACGGGGACCCACCAGCGTAGCAGCTGTAACTATAATAATCTCCTGGCTGAAAATCAGGGCAGCTGCCCGACCATTCCCTATTTCTTTCTCTCTCTATATATTATTAGACCCTCTGTCACCACCCACACTCGCCATTGAAAACATTAGCTTACTCTTTAAAGTTTCCTTTTATATTTTCCGTTTAGAGCTCAAGAATTCGAACAATGGCTTCCTCCAAGACTTTTCTGATGCTTGTTCTCGTCGCTGTTTGCTCTCTTATGAGTTCCGCCATGGCTGCTGAGGCCCCAGCTCCAAGTCCCACCTCCGCGACCGGCGCCATCTCTCCCTCATTTGTCACTGCTTTCGTCGCCGCCGCTGTGGCTCTGCTTTTCGGCTCTGCTCTCAGGATCTGAAGATGCCTCCTCTGGTTCTGGCTTTCCTTGAGCTGGCGGCTATGGATGGTCTAGAGAGGGTTCTGGGTTTTCATTTATATATAAATTTTTTCATTTGGTTTGGAATTTTAGTACTAGTAGTGGATCTAGGGAGTGAGAGAGATACTATGTTATGTGCTGCACAGATTATTGATGGATGATGTTTGGACTTGAATTATTTCAGTTATATTATGGATTGATTTATCATTTTTATTACTATATGATGAGAGATCTTTTTTCCTTGTATATGTACTCCATTTGTTTCTAATTTTCATGCATTTTTTTTATCTGGTTTGTTAGTGTTTTCCTGCGCTTTCTCTCCAGCCAAACAATTATATCAGCCGTATTCTGCAAACAATTATGTTACATTGGACTTTTTTGATTCTACAGCAAGGCCCTGCCTTGCTCTGAAGAATGATCAGACTGTCAAGACAAATATACCCTTCAATACTCTACAATTCTCACTCAGTAAATAAGCTTATTGGCGCAATAATGGTGGCCAGTGTCCACCACTTGCGCGAAAATATCTTCTGCAACTTTACAAGCCTTTCGTAAGCTTGGCTTTAGGCCTTAGCACTGGTTCCAAACTTCCCACTTCCAAATATGGAAGATTGCTGCGTGGATTCGCACTTGCAGATAGCCAGTTTGTGCTGTCTATTACAACAAATGATTCCAGATGTTAACGAAAAGTTAATGTTGTTTCACAATTATTGCAATTGGTTTTGATTTCTTGAATTTTCTTTTCTTCTCTCTGAAGTATATGCTTTATTGCAACAACAAGAAGAGAGGGTCTGAACGAGGCTGGATTCCACACTCGTTATTGTTTTAATTTTAATAAAAAAAAGGATAATTATTACATACACTGACAGTGGAGTTTTTTTACTCCACAAGCAGCGTTAAGATCATGACATGTGTCTTATAAAAATATTAAAATAAATAAAACAGGACACATGTCATGATCTTAACGCTGCTTGTGGAATAAAAAAACTCCACTGTCAATGTATGTAATAATTATCCTAAAAAAAAATAATCCCAACGTTATAACTTAAAGATTCAAAATTGGAATAATTAACCTAATATTCAATACAAATATTTTAAAATTTTGGGCAAATCTGGTCTTAAGCATTTGACTCTACAGTTAACGAAAAATTGTAAAGCTACAACGAAAAATTAAATGGACTTTTGCATCTTTACAGCTCACGTTTTGAGATCATATATGCGCTGATTGATACTATTTCACAAAAATGAGAATGTCTTGTAAAATGAAATATACGTGCTTCAGTCAAAATTTTTATAATAACAGTAAATAATATTATCAATATTTTACGTATATTATTTTTAAGATAACTATTTCATACATCATCAGTGAAGTTTTTTTACTTCACAAGTCGCACAAGTCGAGTTAGGATCATGTCATACGTATCATTTTATCTTTTTTTTTAAAGTATTTTTATAAGATATGTGTCATGATTCTAATATCATTAGTGAGTAAAAAATTTTTATTGACGATGTATGAAAGAATTATTCTTATTTTTATTAATTTTATTTGTTAATTTTGTTTCGAAAATCCAATAGGTGTGTGGTCTAATAAGAAGAGCTTAATGCTGGTCGGTTGGTCTTCCTTGGTTTGTTATGGGACAGATCATAATTCAAGTAGTTTGGGAAAATTAAGATGGTTGGTAATTGAAATTTTGAAGTCGATTATAAATGATTAATCCCACACGATTTTTCATTGCTTCTAATCTTATGTATATTCTCTCTCTCTCCACTGAGAAATGAGAATAAATCCTCTCTTTTCAGTTTTCTCACCAATGAGATTATGCTTATTTAGATATTTATTCCAATCAACTAATCAAGCATATAGTAATATTTAATTGTCAGTTTGCCAGTTTATGAACTAATAATATGAAGTTAATTTGGAGATGAACTCTGTCAAATGGACAGACAAGATGTCAACTTCTGGCTTCGTCACAGTAGATTTACTTGTCCTGTTGGCCATTTCCGTCGATAATTTCCGAGAATTAGCCACGATTGTGGTACTAAGAAAAGCCCGGTCCAAGTGTGGATAAGAATGTCGATGTCGTGGATAAAACTTTCGCTGTCGAATTATCGTTTTGTAATGTAAAGTATAGCTCAGTTTCCAAAACCGCAAGATTTGCCCAGAAACATCGAGTCATATTCAAACTTAAATATTCTCTTTCAAGACGCTTATTATTACAATTATACCGTTTTCCAAAGCAGATGGTTTTGCTTAATTAGCCAAGGCTTCCTTTAGTTTTTCACAAAAAAAAAAAAAAAAGGGTCCAGTTAGGTGCGGTGGCTTTCAATAAATAAGACAAAAAAATAATAAAAAAATAAAATAAATATATATAATTATTTTATATTTTAAATATTTTATTAAAATTATCTTTACTTAATAATCATTTCATCTTTTTCAATCTAATCAAATCAATTTCAATCTCCAACTAAATTAGCCCTAAGACGGTGACGCCCATCGTCTCACATCACAAGCTGGGAAAAACCAAGCTTCTCTGTAACCAAAAAAAAAAACCAAGCTTCTCAACTGTACGCTTTAAAACCAAGTTCTTAAGTTTTGCGAAGTGAAAGAAATCTCTGGTATTTGGGCACCGTAAATACCGTCCATTGCATTCGCCTCAAAGGAAGTTCATTTTTGTTTTCTAGTCTGTGAACTTTATCCAATCACGTGAACATTACTGTTTATTTTATTTTTGGTGAAACTTGAAAGTGAACATTACTCTTCTTTTTCTTTTCACTTTGTTATATTCTCGAATTCATGAAAACTTCTAATTTCGAGTATTGTTTCAATGTTCCCAGATTCATAAATATCTTTTTTAGAATTATTCAAATGGTCACATAGTCCTTTTAAAATATGAAAATTTTATAAGTTTGAAATAAATTATTCTCTGATATTAAAATAATAATACATATCTTTTAAAAATATTAACAAAATAAATTTTATAGTTTATTTTGTGAAATCTAAAAATTTGACAATACATTGAATAATTCATTTAAAACTTAAATTGCAACATTTGTATTTTCATTTATTTATGAAATCTAAGAACTGAATAATATTTTGAATAATAATCCATGCTCTTCTTTCCAAACCAAATAACTACACATCTTTGGTGGCAAGTTCAGAAAACTCTGAATTTTTGTTTCTCAAATTTTCATCTCTACCTTGCTCATTTATTTCCCGCCATTCAATTACTGGAGAATTCCATGAGCAGCAGCTGTTCTTTTCTCGGAAAACTTGTTGGCTGTTACTCAAAGGATTAGACTCTCCAACTATGGAGCTAAGTAAGAAAATTTTAAGCTCGTGAGACATAGCTAGTTTGGTCAATTAATGGGGAATTTACTTTTAACCCAAATAGTATCATTTGCAAGCAGATAAAATTTTGTTTTTTTTCTTTTTAATTTAATTCTCTTCATCTCATCGATGAAAATGTCATCATTTACACAGTCCATACCCTTCTCTCATCACAACCAAAACAACTGCCTTCCAACATCTCATCTTCATCATCTACATTGCAATAATCAGAAACAAACACCTAAACTGCTCTTTCCAGAAGGGCTGCTTTGCATTCTACTCAGAGTCTGATTCCATGTTACCCATAGCCTTCAAGCCTCTTGGTCTCTGCATAAGAGAATACATCACAAAGATTTCAGCTTCATACATACATTAAGAATGAGCCAAGTCAAAGGCCAGATTTCTAATACCATCAGGCATACCTTCTTTGAGATCTTCTTCTCCCTGACCTCGTATCGCTCTAGGGTTAAATCGCATAGCCATGCCCCCGGGCTTACCAGCTGTAAATCAAATTTCCCAGAATCAGCATTCGATTTTCAAATGCATAAATAAACGTTATAAATATTCTTCCAAAAATTAATAAGTGGAAAGAAATGAAAGTACAATCATTATTGCCACTGTGGTCCTTGCTGGAACTCAATAACTCAACCACCGCTTTAAGAATGCAACAAACTTTTATTTGGTATAAATTTAATCAATTTTTGAATGCATGACAAGAGTAGTATCAGCAAAAACCCATTAATCGTTACTAATATAATTTTTTATGCAAAAATTCTAGGTGGTCGGCTTGTATTGCGCGACTACAGCAAAGCGATAACAATAAACATCGCACAACAGCATTATCTCGTCTTGTCTGGGCAATTAATAGCGACTGTTACACAGCCTGTAGTCCCACGCTTTCCAGTGGGCAGCTAACAAAACTTAGGTCATTCTAATTAGGTGCTCGTCCACTCTTTGACTGACACGTATACTATTGCGTTTTGCTGTTTGTCATGTTGCACACCCCCTTGGCGGCCTGTTCTATTCTATTCTATTCTTTTTTTACTTTCTGTTTTTCTTTTTCGTGGCAAAGTGGACAAATGCCCCAAGCCATTATTTTGATTTGACGTATTTCACAAGCACTCCCCTGCTATAAATGTTTGTACCTCATCTATTTCCTATATAAATAGAAAATTAATTTCAATTTCTGCTAGATGACTAAAATTTAATTTTGAAATTTCAAAATTATGCGTGACAAAAACGATCATGAACGAAATTAAGAATCATTCAAAGGAAAGGACAAAAGGGGCTTACATTGAGGGTACGTTGAATTAACTTGGCTCGTTTTTTGGGTCTTTGTGGCAGCTTAGATCCTTTAATGGCCATGAAATCTTCTTCTTTCTCTTTATTCGTTAAAGCAATCGCGAATTTCGGTGGCCAAACGGGTGGAGCTGCCTCACCGCTCCCAGAGGAGGAGCCTCCCTTTTTGCTATCCTGAGCCGTCTCCGAAGATGCCGCTGATTTGTTGTTGTGGTGGTGGTTGTTATCATTGTTGTTGCTGTGATGATGGTGGTTGTTATGGTTGCCAGCACCTCTCTTATCGTGCGCACCTCTGTCTGGCGAAGCGAATCCCCTTACACCACCGTTGCTTTGGCCTCTCATAGCACTGGAATTTTCAGAGTTCCTGGAAAGAGATTGACAACAATTCACACGCATCGCCTAATAAGAATACCAGAGACGAACATCTTGAAAAGAATATGTTTAAAAAGGATTAGAATAACTGAAAAAAGAATCAACTGCTGTGAGAGTTTTGGTAAAGTAAAAAAAAAAAAAGTAAAGTTGTAAATGTAGAATTACAAATATAACCTTGGAGTGATCTAGATCGGCGGGTGAATCTGGACAAGTATTGCGTAGAAAATGGGGAATGGAATTTTGTTTGGCTTTCTAAGGCTCAGGCTGAGACTTTGGGTTTGGCTTTTAAATAGCGAGTTGTTAATTTCTTTTTTTCTCCTGATGAAAAGTTCAGATACTTGAGAGAAGAGGGTGATTGATTCTAGTTCTATCTTCGATCCAAGGTGTTCTTTAGACGGTTTTAAGGCCGTCGGATTTAAGGCATTTGGCCTTTTCTGGTGGGTTAAGGATACGTGTTGCAAATTGGGTTGGAATGGAAGATAAAGTGGACCAGATTCCTAAATCCAATTTAGATCGGACGGCCGACCGAAGAGGGCTGGGATCAAAAATAGACTTGTGTAAGACACGTGGTGAGGTAACTGTCCGTTCCATGTTTCCAAGGAGTGCATAGGGGTTGGCACGGATGCGTTAGGCATAATGGATCACAACACCAAGGTCTAGGATCAGGTGTGGTAAGGTGCAGAAACTCATGCGTGCATAACCATCTTCAAAAGTTTCAAGCAAAGCAGAACAAGCACCATTAAGAAACAGCAGTAAACGACAAATAGCAGCAAATAGAAATAGTAGCCCATTGTCATACTTGTCAAAAAAAAAGAAAAAGATCAAACACTGATTTTCACAGAATTTTATAAAGAATTTAACCTTGTTTTCATCGATGATGAAGGGTTATGCAAAGGGAGCGAATTTTTGGACCTAACAAGCTTGAACACGCAATATAAAAAATACGAAAAACAATCATGAAAATAACACATAAAAAATTTTAATAAAAATTTATATAAATTTGCCACTAACAAAAAATACATATTTTGAAATTTAGTAATTGATACAAAATTTTCATATTTTACATTACACATATATAATTAAAATCAAAGATGTCACAAAAAGAGAATTGACCAAAAATAAATCTCTATCTCATTACCATAAGCATAATTTTCGCAATTATTGTAACTTAACACATGCATTCAACCAGAGCCTATGATTCTTATATGTCTGAAAGTCTATTTAAAGAAAATAATCACTAAATTAGCATGAATAACCTGCCTCAGTCAGATGCAAAGGAGAAAAAGCCTAAACATAGAAAGCGCCTTCATAAACTCACCACGAGTTTCTCCTGAACCCTACACTGGCGCCCACCTGACCAATTGGAGAGTGCAGAGATATAAGCCTCATAAAAAGGATTCAGCCCTGAATGAATCAAATCATATAATCTTTTGAAAATAAGAGATAAAATCTTGTGATGACGATTCCGGATTCTGGCAAACTTCCCCAGGACTAAAAATGGCAAATGTGAGGTTGAAATGTTATATATATGAGACCCATACAATGCCATCACCAACTAGTCAAAAGGCTGTGTAGGTTCTTTTAGGAGTGTCAATGGCGCCGACTGTGCAGCTTATCCATTCCAGGAACAGAGCTTTCCATTACCAGAAAAAAGAAAGAAATAGAGGAAAGAAAACGATAATTGTCAAATGTCAATCAAAACCAAACAAGTCAATTAACATATTATCCAACCTGTGAAACAGATTGACCACCTATGCTTACGTCTCTCACAAAATTGAGGAGCTTAGCAGCATGACTGGTAATTTCCGCCTTTAAAGGAAGTGGACCCCGAAATGACGGATCTAACCCTTTAAAACCAAGTGGCCCAAGAGACCAGATATTAAATTTATCCGATATTATTCCCTAACAATTCTAATCACCACATGAAATAAAATGGAAAAATCACATAATAAAAACACGAATTAAAAATTAATATAAATTATATATAAATTCAAAAAATTTTTTAAAAAAAAATCATATTTAAAGTATTGACACAAAAATTTTGAGTTTACATAATAAGAGCATGATTTTACGTATTATAACAGATACTAATAATCGTATCTGACCTTCATACACCGTCCATCTCAAGCGAGCGTACCTTACACGCGCCCATGACTCAAACAGTGAGGATAAATAAGAGTAATGAACTCGTAAGAAAGTGTAATTTGCAATTTGCACGGTACCTGAGAACACGCTGAGGTGGCGGAGCCTGAGGAGAAGCAGGCCGTTGACGGAGGTTAAAATATCCATTCCCGTGATTATTATTATTATTATTGCTTTGTTGATGTGAAGTGTCCTTATCGGCCCTCACGACCCGGCGGTCGACTCGAACAGTAGTTCGGTTAACCGGGCCGGACTGATCGTCCTTGACCTGGATCTTCATACATCTGAGACGCTTCCGGTTTCCCCACTGCAAAACAAAATCTGACGACGATGCCGTTTGCTTGGCCGGATCTGAGCTGGATCTTAACAATCCACCGTCGCCTCCGGTTCTCTCTTTGCTGTAGTTGGTGTTATTACCATTGTTGCTGGTCCTTAACGAGTCCTCCATCCTTTTCTGCACAGCTGTCCCATCGTGAGATTATAAAATTAAAAAAATAATTCAGGTTTAAACTATCCAGTTCAGCTTCAGAATTAAATAGGAAGCGCCGAAAGGAAAATAAAAGGAACAGATTAAAGGAATTTGGATGGGGCTTCTCATGAAGCTTCCACAAAATTTCAAACAAAAGTTGTCTCAGCTTATCAATAGAATATGTCCATCGGACGGCTAGGAATTTTCGCGGAAACTTTGAAAGAAAAATGAGGAAAGAAAGCAGCTTTAGCGTCAAGAGAAAGTTGAAGATAGATAAGAACAAGAATCGAACGGTCACTGCATCTTTTAGGTTGGAGTTGAGAAAATTCAGACAAGAAATAGAAGCACTAATTTGAAGATTAGTTAAGGAGGCGTTCGGAGAGGAATATAGTTGTTAATAGAGAAAAAGCGTTCGGAGAGGAATTAAAATGCAAGTACCAGCGAAAATCATAGATTCGAAAAAAAAAAACTAATTCAGTTCATTACAAGTTTCGAGGTTTTTTTTTCTCTTGGTTTCGCGGTAAACAAACAGGAATTCATGAGTGAACAGAAACAAGATGACAAAAAAAGGATCGACATGAAAAGAAAATTCAACAGAATCGGAAAACAATCACGGCAAAAGAAAAACGTTTCTTAGTAGAGATGAAAGGAAGCGAAAATTAAAGATAGAGAGAGAATAAACAGAAATCAAAACAAAGATCCAATCAGGAGGAGAATTATTAAAGGAAAAGGTCAAGTTCTTCGTTAAACTGTTTGAAAAAAGCCATAGAAGGATTAAGAAGAAGCTTGTAAAAACATTAAAAATAATAAATAAATAACAATGCCAAAGTGAAATTAAAATCTGAAAATACGGTAGCTAAGGCTCTCCAGAGAGATGGGTGGAGGTCGCTAGAGAAAGAAAATCTTACATTCTCGACAAAAAACAGAATCGACTGTGTCAAAGAAACCTTCGATTCTCAATCAAATCCAACTAGAGAAAACGGGTTAGTAAAACAATGAGCGTGCTAAAAAAATCAAAAAGAGAGAAGAAGACGCTCGAGAGAAGAAAAATACAAGGTGATTTTTCTTTTAAACAAAAACCGTGGTGCATCAATGGCGAGTCAATCATCTTTAGGTAGATTTAGAATCGGTACTCAGATTGTCAGATTCCTGATGTTATCGGTGAGATAATAACTCTCATACCTGAATTACTCAGGCTCTGCCGTTACAACTTTGCTTCTTCTAGTCCTTTGGTATAAACACAAATCTACTTTGGATTTTCAACGAAATAATGTCATTTGAAGCCAATGCTTCCGACTCTCATGCGATGTGAGGATTCTAATCTTTTGATATGTCAGCAATTGATCTGCCTATTTGCAGATGAATAGAGTCAAAATTTTCTGCAGAAAGTAGCTTTGCTATCTTTGAAATGTATCTGTCAAACAAAAAATGGAACAAAAAGAAAATCATTTCCAAAGAACGAATCGAACATGGTCGTTGTTGCAAATCTCTTGAACTTGAACTTTGTTTACTTTTTTCTTACAGATTCCTAAAACTTCAACAAAACAAAAGAAATCTTCGCGATCAGTAACTAGAACCAGCAAAAACTTTCCTCCAATCTCTTCAAATGTGTCTGCAGAAACAAAAAAGAATCAAAAATTATTCGTGAACAGTTATCCATTGAAAATACACAACGAAAATTCATCACAATAAATAAAATTACAAACAATCTCTACTGTAATTACACACCTCACAAATTCTCAGATTCTTCTCTCCTCCTATCTTTGTCTCACTGTCTTGGTTTAGAATTTAGATCCTCAACATTTATTCATCAAAGTACCATCAGATTTTAGTTTTTCCACGGAAATTCTCTGTTTGATTCTTGAGAAAGAAGAAGAAAGCAGAAGCGAATTAGCAGAGAAAAAGAAGAAACTGAAAAACAACCAAAGAGTAACAAGGAGGCTGTTTGTTCTTCTGATAATACAAAATGCTCTATACTATATCCCTTTGAAAACCAACTTTTATTTATACCCGCTCTCAACCACTGCTGCAGCACAAAGGTTAAGCACCGAGAAATCCATACCGTTGAACATTAATCCAACGGTTCCTATCGCCTTGTCTTCCGAACCGCCAACTCCGTCTCTCTAAAATCCCCGTTACGGGATTTTCACGTGCCTTGCTACCGTATTTTTAACTCACGGCGTTAATAGATCTAGCGGAATCTTCAAACAAGACTACTAACGTAAAAAAAAAAATTTAATGCATTTTTTCATATTTTATAATTTTGTTTTACTTTATTTTTTCTCGCTGGGGGTGATGTGGTGGCAGGTGGCGTGGTGCAGAGCACAACAAGTTAACTATGGTTGGTTAAAAACTTTGGTGAACTAACCATTGTTAGGTTAAGCCGGTTTCCTGAGTCTCAATGTCTAATCTTTTAGGACAATTTGGTAATTCTAGGCTGACTTCTCGATTACAGGGTAATTCCGTAATTGTGCATTTCCACCTTTACTTATTGTCGGTATTTCGGGTTTTTATTTTTCTTTTTTTTTTGAGGGTTTTTTATTTTTCAAAATTATCAAAATCATTGTTAATATCTCAATAAATATTGTTTTATTTTATATTTATTAAAACAGTTCTCAAAGTATATATGACCGCCACCGGTTGTTAACTCGTCACGTGACAGATTTTTTTTTAAAAAAACAAAAATATTATTTCACTAGAAAATTCTCGAGCTTCGCTGTGTGAAAATATTTTTTTTTATAATTTTTTGTTTAAATTCAGTACATACAAATGAAAAGTTCAAAATTAAACTATTTAAGATTTGAACAATCATGCTCGTTAATTTGTTACAAAATCTGATTGAAATTTTGGTTCAATATAAACATGGAATAACAAAAGAAGTTAAAGTAAAAATAATATCACTATTATTACATATAGATTAATGTTACCTTTAGAGAAAGTATTGCAGCAATTTAATAAAATACAATAAATCTAGAACACAGAATAATGTTAAGGATTTAACAAAAAAAATTGTTGAGAAAAAAAAACAAAAGGACCAAAGTAAAAAAAAAAATTATTGAGGGCAAAAAAAAATAAATGGACAAGTGTCAATCAAATAGAGAGGAGGAGACAAAAATATATATATATATGTATAGATATGTTTTTATTTTGATTTACATTTAACACATTAATGGTATATAATATCTATAAATTTACATGGGTTCGTAAAATATTTAATTTTTCAGGTTCCCCAAATTTTTTAACTTTGCACGTTAATAGTGTAGCATTTTATGATTGAGTGAAAGTTTGTAAATATTATATATTGTTGGTGCATCAAATATAAATTTTTTATTTACTTTAAAATTAATCAATCGATATTGAGTAATATTTTTCATTAAAAGTTAAAATTATAGTCAGCATATTATATTTTTTTAAATTGATAATTATAAAATTATTTTGCTCAAATTAAATAAATCATTGAATAACTATATAATCAAGTTTTGGATAAACTTAAAAAAAATCATTGAATCTTATCTTAATAATGCACATGACCAAAAAAGATTATTTTTGGTGTAAACTATAAGTATTTTTATTCATTTTAATAGTTCAATACTAATTCTCTTCGGGATTTTGTTACAGTTAAGACTTCTCACCTCTTTCCAAAAGTGTGTTTAGTGGTGGTCTAACCCCAGAGTTTTTCCTACAAACTCAATCTGCATTACCAACTGAACCACAACCTATGAGTTCATAACCAAAAAAGATTTGAACTTTAGTGTATATATAAACACACACTAACAAATACATGTATCATCATTATCTTTGTATAAACCAAAAAAAATATCATCATTATCTTTGTATTACATCATAAAAATTTAGATTTAATACGATAAGATTTTTTTTTTTCATTTTTAGCAAAAGCTATCTACGACTTCATTTTTGTTCACTTTGGATCCACGGAGTGATGTGATCGACTAAGCATGGCTAAGATAAGAAATTAATGCTTGTAGACAAGAGTTCATGAGTTTAAAGGGTACATTTATCGTTGAATCGACATCATTAACATATTAGAATAGACAAAGAATTAAATAATTTTTTTAAAAAAAACCATATACAAGATACATCCATTGATGATCCATAAGTGTAAAAACCAAATTATTTTACATCATTTTTATAACTCCATATAAGATTAATATTTTTACAAAGGCTAAAATATTAAAAAGGCCCTTAAACTTTGTTACTTTATTTAAATAGGCCCTTATACTTTTATTGCATCTAGATAAGCCCTTAATATTTTATTTTGAGTTCAAATAAGCACATAGACTTTAATTTGTACTCAGATAAGTCCTTTATTCTTAATTTATATCCAAATAAGCCATTAATATAAATCAATCTTTTATAAAAGTGACTAATCGATTTTTTTATTACATTTAAAACCTAACTTTCTACATAAAAAAAGGCTAATTAGATAGAATATATTATATAATATTTAATTATGTATATTATACTATATATTATATACTTTAAAAAATGTTAATTAGTTCAGTTAGTTTAATTCGTAATTTTAGACATCGAATTAATCGAATAAATCAACCTATAAAAATTAATTTAAATCCAAAAGTGACTTAGTTGAATCAAATTAATTGAATTTTGATTGGTTAAATTAGTTTGAAATAATTTTTATTCATATTTAATCTTTTATTTGAAATAAGGGCATATTTGAATACAAATCAAAGTATAAGGGCTTATCTAAATGCAATAAAAGTATAAGGGCCTATTTAAATAAAGTAACAAAGCTCAGGGACTTTTTTAATATTTTAGCATTTTACAAACTAATCATTAAATTTAACAATCTACTCGTATTCATCATGCATGTAAAGTTCTGAATCAATCTAATATCTCTATCATTTCAATTGAAAATAGCATATTTTTAAATATATATTAACGGTTAAAATTTTATTATTATCAAACTAACAGTTAAACATTTTCAATTAATTTAAAATTTTGTATTCATAATCTCCTTGAATAAAGTAAAATACTCAATGATCGAATTAAAAAATACAAGTTATATAAAAAAATATGAAACGATGAAAAACAATTTTATTTTACATTGATGTAACTTGATCCCTCATCATAAGGATAATATCTTTTATGTTTATTAAAAGTAGAAATGTTCATGGATTGAATCGAGTTAGGATTGAATCAGGTTTGGTTAAAATATTAACCATACGTTTGGATTGGAGGTGGGAAAAGGAAAGGAAATGAAAGCTAAGTAAAACAAAGAAACGTTGTAAACCTTTCTTTTGTTTGAAAAATTTTTTTAGCTAAGGAAAGGAAAGAGAGGAAGAGTGAGCACTCATGCTTTCCCTTGACTTACTCAATTTTTTTTAAAAGCTCAATTTATGGTAAACGGGAAGAAAAGGAAACTTGAAAAAAGTTTTAACATGTAGAATGTCAAATTTAACCTTATTATATTATAAAATTTAAAATAAAAGAGGTTATAATTGAAAAAAAACATTATAATTAATCATTTCATTTCCTTTCCTTTTTATTGTTTAACCAAACAAAGGTTGTTAGGATTACTTTCCCTTCTTTTCCATTATTAATTTTAGCTATCCAAACAAAGGGTACATATACCCTTTCCTTTCCTCTCCTTTCCTTTAGTTTATATTTCTTTCCTTTCCATTCATTTTCTTTACTAATGTTTATCCAAATATAGTGTAAGAGATAAAGAGTGAGTCTAAACCCAATCTGACTGGACTTTTTAAGTCTAATTTTTTGTTAAAATCCGTTTTTACATACAATAAATAAGCCCAAACTCGTCCAATACTATTAATTTTTTTTTAAATTATAATAAAATATAAAATATTAAAACTCATAATAAATAAATAGGCTTAATAGCCAAAAAAGCCCTAAACTTTTAGCCCAAAATGGAATTCAGCCCTCAACTTTTTATTGCGTGACATGCAGTCCATAAACTTTTATTTCGGTGGAAATAAACCCTCAACATTTTAAAATTATGCAATTAAGTCCAAATCTGTTAAATGACACTAACTGCCGTTAGTATATCTAACGTGAAAGCTAACATGGATAGCTTAGTTGGCTACCACGTGTGTAATACTAACGGCAGTTAGTGTCATTTAATAGATTTGGATTTAATTACATAATTTTAAAAAGTTGAAGGTTTATTTCCACTAAAATAAAAAGTTTATGGATTGAATTTCACGCGATAAAACATTGAGGATTGAATTCCATTTTGGGCTAAAGGTTGAGGGCTTATTTGACTATTAAGCTTAAATAAATATAGCACATAAAGTTAAAATAAATTGTTATAAAAATTGCAAAAAAATGAAAATTAAAGTCTTAAAATAATAAAAGATCAAATTAAATTGTATAAAAAATCAAAAGTAATTAAAAAAAATGAATTCGTATAAAAATAGTAAAAAATTAAATTTTTGGTTAGATTGAACTTGAACTTGAAATTGTAATTTTATTTTTTTTATTGGGTCTCGATTTTCAAGTCCAAACTCATTTAATGAATTTAATATTTTTGCCTAATACCGTCCAAAAATTGAATAGACTTTCGGATTTGGATGAATAGTCTAACAATTGAATATATCTAATTACAAGTCAACAAAAAAATTTTACATTATCAAATTAATGTTAAGTTTTCTTGCTATCAGTATATATAAAAGTTAAATAGTTGTTATTTGTTAAGAAGACGTGAATACTTAGAAAGAACAATTTTTTAATTTAGTTCAGTTTTTCTATGTAAATAAAAAAAAAACTACTAGTAACCAACAAAATGCAAGGATCAGTGGCTAGGGGCTGTTCCAGCTTAACCAAAGTCTTTGATTTGAGGCTTGGGAATGGAGCTGTATTTGTTGGAAGAGCTTTGTCCGCCCAATGAGGTTCCACCCGACTCGGAGTAATTGCACACTTTGCCACCATTTTTTTCATCAAAAAAAAAAATTTGCTAAAGACTCTTTACTTCATACTAGCTGCCATATTCTCCTTTTCTATTGTTCAATTTTTTTTTTATTAAACATTGTACTGTACAACCATATTGCTTAAGTTAGGGAAACAACATTAATAACGTTAGCCTATTCTAAACAAATATTGCATTTAAATATCGAAAGCAATATTTGAACCTAAAATAACAAGGATTTATATATGATGCACTGACAGTGTATAGTTTCTATATACTGTCAATGCATCAGAGGTTGACACCTCATCATTAGACCTTTATATACAAATATAAATAATTTTTTTTTATTTGCCCATAAGGGCCTATTGATGAGGTGTCAACCTCTGATGCATTGACAGTGTATAAAAACTATACATTGTCAGTGCATCATATACAAACTCAAATAACAAACACTCTGTGAACTTTTGGAGAGTCAAGGATCGGTTCAAAAAGATTTAATTGACTGATTTTTTTTTTGGTTTAGTGGATTTAATTGGTTCAATTTAGTCAATTTGATTTGATTAATTCGGTTTAGTGAAAAATTGGTTTATGAAATTGATAATTCGATCATTATCTATTTTTAAATTTTATAATCTTTATTGATTAATTTTTTAAAAATATATTTTATGCAATTTATATAATATTTAAAAAACCATATGCACTAATAATGTATAGTTTTTATACATTATCAGTCAATCACATAATGACATATCATTAATGAGCAAAATTTAAAAGTGCATAAACCCTTAAAAATAAATTTAAAAACTTGATTAATATTT
The DNA here is from genome assembly GCA_031772115.1 of Heritiera littoralis. Lineage (NCBI taxonomy): Eukaryota > Viridiplantae > Streptophyta > Magnoliopsida > Malvales > Malvaceae > Heritiera > Heritiera littoralis. The sequence continues at coordinate 3,364,358 of JAPDPK010000003.1, forward strand.
ACATTACATTTTTAAATTTTGTTCATTAATAAGTCAGTATTATATGTTAATTGACAGTGTATTACCTCTATTAATTCGGTTTCGTGAAAAATTGGTTTATGAAATTGATTAATTTGATCAATTATCTGTTTTTAAATTTTATAATCTTTATTGATTAATTTTTAAAAAATATATTTTATGCAATTTATATAATATTTAAAAAACCATATGCACTAATAGTGTATAGCTTCTATACATTATCAGTCAATCACATAATGACATATTATTAATGAGCTAAAGTTAAAAGTGCATAGACCCTTAAAAATAAATTTAAAAACTTGATTAATATTTACATTTAAGGGCTTACACATTTTTAAAATTTGCTCATTAATGATGTGGCATTATATAGTTGATTGGCACTGTATTACCACTAGACACTGTCAATACATTATATATAAACTCAAATATAAATTATATACTTTTAATAGTTAAAACAGAAATACCACTTAAATCAGTTTCAATCGTTTTGGTTAATCATTTTAATTTGATTCAGTTCGATTAATTATTAAGTGAAGTCTATTGATTAGATTTTCGAATTTTCAAAATCGAATCTGCGGAAAGCTCTCTGTGAATTGTAGAGGTTGAGCCTTTTTAATTGTAGAGGTTGAGCCTTTTTAGATGTTCACAACTCTCACCACAGGGCATTTGTTTGAGGATATAGAGACTGAGTTATGAGTGGAAAACAAAATGAAGCATTGAGATGCCTGTAATAATGGTTCTGAACTTGGTGAGCAGAGTGATAAAAGAAATCTAAAGAGTTGATTCAATGGTGTAAGGTTTCAATAAACTTTTAAACGAAGATGATCTACAGTAGAAAATCTTACGTCCGTATCCTCACCATATCTTATTTCATTGAGCCAACACTAATCTCAAAACATGATTGAAAATTAATCTCATATCCATTATGATTTTATGGTACGTGAATACCCGGTGGTTTTTAATAAAAAGGCCCAAATGGAGTAGTGCGAATGATGATTGGTCTGTGAAGTATAGAAATGGGAAAAATGGTCATAGCCTGAGGGACAGAAGTTGATAAAAGCATAGAACAAGAGAGAGCACTGGTAGTGAAGGAAAAGAGTAAGAGTGATTCCAATATTTCAAGACATGGGAAGGTGCCAGGCCAAGTCAAGAAGTCAGTCGGATTAGATAGTTTCATACTGACTGTAAATCTGAATTGGATGGAAACCACTTAGCATTAAGAATGAATTGACTGGGGTAAATGTAATAGTGACAGAAGTATTGTTAAGATCCAGCAGGCGTTGTACTCAGAATGTTGAATGTGAAGGCAGATTTCACTGTATAATAGAATCACTGAATAAAAAAAAAAAAACATGGCAGAGTTTGCTAGTATGCAAACCAATTGGGCAGTAGAAGTGATGTTTTTTTTTTTTTCCTTTCTCTTTTCATGAATATTTTCGATTCATTGTTTTGCGAGCCGTTCAAAGTGGAACCTGGGTCTTGTCCATGTTGCATGTTGGTTTTTATGTTTTTCTGCCTGGCATGTTGAAAGGCAGTTGCCACTAAAGTTAGCGAAGGAAAAACTGTCGCTGAAACCTTCTATAACTGAAGAGATGACCCGGTATTGCTCACCCATCAGCCATCAAACCGCCTCTGAAATCACTTCAGGACCTAATCCAAGCAGAAAGGGCGAAGTTTCAGCCAACGATAGTGACTCTCTTATGAGTGCCACGATGATAGATGAAAAACATGCCAAAACGGCAACTTCCGTGATGTTTCCATCTTTGTCTTGATGGGAAACCACAAAAAAGGCAAAGGGCCCCTTTAAGATTCTCACCCAGCAATATCATGCAAACTGTATATATAATTTGTGTCTATGTTACATGAAATTGCATTGTTAAATTGTGTTTATACAACATGAGTGCATCAAAATTTTTATTAACACATAAAACTATTTTTTTAACTTTCATCAAATTTGTATATAATTTTACCTAATTTTAATACACATCACTTGTATTATTTTCATGTTTTTATATCATGTCATTATATCATAACAAAAAATTGCAAATTGCTAGATCTACCGGCAAGGAGAAGTGAATATTCTATCCCCTTGTTTCAGAAACTTAGGAGCATTATCTTATCCATTCAACACATAAGGAAATGGTTGGTACAATCATATATACAGGCTTTCTTTTTTGATAGAATCATTTATACACACACACTTAAATCTGCAGCATAATTACTTGAGCAGTCTAGAAAGAGTTGATCCTAACAATTTTAGACAGAATTGCTATCTCACATGAGCAATCATAAATATGCAGCATTCAGACAATCGATATATAGGAATGCATAGTGCAGAGTAGAACATAATCCAAGTTTTGGCCCTATAATATTTTGCCCACTCTGCTATATTTATGCACTGAACCCTTTCTGAATAGAGCTCCAACGACCAGAAGGAATGCTGACACAAGCTTGTGCTGCTGCCTCAGCCATCTGCTCTGTCTGAATTCCAGCATTGCAGAAATTTGCAAGGGAACGCATGTGTTTCATCCCATACTGAGCTAATGATCCACAGTGTGTCTCAAAAGTTCTCACCTGTGCAGACGAACAGAGCATATTCATAACTAGCAAGGCAAAGCAAAGCAATGAAAGAGAAGCTGAGAATCAAGAATATTTACCATTTTCTTAAGGCATTTCCAATCATCAACAAGAGGTTGCCCAGCTGGTCGAACGGTGTTCAGAACTTCAGGGCCTCTTTCAATTCCAAATAAGAGCTTGCCAATGAGCTTCATACTGTTGTCTACATGCATTCGATGAGACATGGCTTCAACAAACTGCTTTTGGGCTTCAATCTTCCTAATGGAGCCATCAGGTGCCTTGCGATACTGAAAAGTAAGTTGGGAGAAAGCTTAAGTGAAATGTGCTCTAAAACTATCACAGCAGCTGTTTTCAAATGTATGGGACAAGTGTCACATTTAAATTCATTCACAATGAGAGATTATAAAACGAAAGAGAATCCTATATTGACAGCATGGGTTCCTTTCACATTTTACGTTAGCTTCGGCATTAGATACGCTCTGTTAAAAATCTTTTAGTCCCTTGTATGCTAGAGTTGCATCCATCTTGCACTTTCCTCGAAAATAAGTATTTAAACAAAACAGAACTCAAGGGTCCAGCCTTTCTACAGCCCAAAAGATTTTCCTACGTTCATCTAAATATTCAATTACCAATCTTAGAAATCATATTCTTCTCACTTTCTATATTCCAGTTACTTTTGCACTACTAATTGGAGTCCCTCCTACAGCTTGGTATCACAACTCACAAGAACAGGGTAAGCAAATGCTTCCATAATCACCAAATACAACATTATACTATTTAATGCGCACATATAATGAATTCTATTAAAAGTTTTATCAACTCTCAGTTACAGATTCTAATTTAGCGACCTCAACCTTTAGGAAGAGACAGTTAACTACCAAATATAAGACACAAACCTTATCCCAGAAATGGACAAGATCAGCATCACGCTGGTTAACAGCTGTTGTGGGTGGCAGCAAGGAGTTCTCGTCAACAAATGTGAAGTTATCATTTGCAGGGTTCGTACCCAAGTATGTGAAGAGATTGTCCCCGCTAAGCCCTATATCACCATATTGCATGACATGAGAGCCATATGCAGAATTACCATTGATAGTCCTCCTTTTCACCTGCAAAACCAGCAAAATGAAATTGCATAAAAGATCTCAACAGCAAACCTAGAAGATTTCTAGAACATTATAGTACTGAATAAATGAGTCATTGGCACTGGAATTTGATGTCAAAAGAATTTCGACCTCCCATTGTCTGGATATAGTTTCATATTTCTTAGATCTAGACACTAGACAGTAACAAATAACTACGATAGGCAAAACTAAAATTCAGTCATCATTTTTTCTTAGAACATAAATGAAAAAGTTCATGCAAGAACACTGCTTAAAAACCTTACAAGTTTATATTGCTGTTGCAGAGTCTCTGTCCGCAAATTATGTATGTCACTGCTCAACAGAAAGAGAATATTTAAAATTCATATCAAGAAATGTAATACAGCAAAAGATAAAATAAAAGTTGATTCCTCAGCTTGAAAAGGCTCCTAAATTAGTCTAGATCATACTAAGAGAAACAGATTTCCCACTTTGCTTCTGATTTTTCATATTTGTCTTCTAATTGTTAAATTCAACAGGGTGGAGCCATGAAATAAATTGAAGAAGTTAATTTTATACAACTTTCTGATACCAAAAGAAAACAGATATAGGTAATCAACTACAACTTCAAAACAATTGCAGATTCAATGTTCCCAAAGGTATGTGAAAAAGACTTATATCATGAAAATGCTTGAATCCCTACCTGTCTTCCATCCAAGCAACGCTATACAAGTCTCCCAAGCAGGTTTGATACTCTGGGGGAGGACTTGGGTACTCTCCAGGACAATAGGTTCCCCAGCTACTCTCTTCTGCATTTGATGCTGTGGTTGCATAGATATTCAAACCCTCTGGAAGAAGACCCTCAAAGATACTTCCAGACTCACAAGCTTCAAGATAGAATACCTGCTTACGAGTAGACAAGAAATGAAAATGACACTAAAGTGATACGCATCCGGAAATTGACAGTTATTAAAACAACATTTTACCAAGCTTTTATAGGTCCCTGAAGCATGCTTTTTCTTTAAAGTCTCAATCAGGTCATCAGCATAAAGATAAGGGAAGGTAGGCATCCCTGGATTAACACAACGAATCATTACCAGTTATAAGATATAAATCTAAGCGGTGAAGCTGAAAGCAATAATAAAGCAACTGCTAATGAGATACTACTAACCAAGCACTCCAGGACCCCCATGATCAGTGTAATATATGAAGATATGATCATTGGGACCGCTATCCACAACCTTCCCGCTACCGCCGGTGAGAGCAGTTTTGTTTCCGAGGATAGCAGCCAAAAAGTTGTTGACGGTAACATCATCTCCAGTATAATCCTGCACAAAGAACACCACTTAGGCAACGGTGAGAACCAGAAATTGTACAATTAACAATCTTTTTAGAAAAATGAAAAAGAACCTTTGGAACACCCTCATAAACATCACTTCCATGAGGACTGTTAATGACGATCCCAGGCCTGGGGTTTTCTTCATTGTCAGCGATATCATCATACATGAAGACTATAATATTTTCTTCCTTCAGACCACCCTTTCTTAGCAGTTGATAAGCATGACAAACATCAGCCTGAAACAAATGTAAATATCTTAAGCAAAAATAAGACCATCAATCAGTTCTCAACCAGCATAAAATCCAAAAAAGAATATAACTTTGTTAACAAATTAGACTCTTTTTAAGTGGAGTGGCCATTAAAAACGATCATGAAAACATTCAAAGAGCACGTCAAACAGAAAAATTATGAAATTTGGGGAAGAATCTATGACCTGATGCCTGTAATTCCAATATCCATTAGATCCAGCAATCAAGACCACCCATCTCGTGCCCTCAACTTCATCATCGTCGCTCCCATGGAAGAACTTAGAAGCTTCCGACGGTAACCGAAGGACGTCTCCAGTGAAATCTCTACCGGCGAAGACTATTCCGGCAACCGATAACAGGAGTAGAATCACGCCGGCCACGAGATGAGTCATGACTTGACCAAGCTTTGATCAATCAGAATTAGGAAAAAAAAAAACCAGAGCTTTTATGGTTATGCAGAATTCAAGACTTTACAACCAAGTTATATTACATGCAATGGCGAAACCACTATGTTGCGGGCCCGAATGCTTTTACTTTCATAAATCTTCCGATGGGAATTTGTGACTGCATCTACGACGTCAATTTGAGACCTTTTACAATTAACGGCTGTGATGAGCAATGAAAAGATTGGGCGGAAGCCCAGTTGAATTTCGTGGGCTCCCGACGGGACCCGCAGAGTGGATCGGTCTGGCACGCAACATTGTCCTATTGGTTGGTTTGCCCAGGATTCTCTCTCGCCGAAAATCCGTTTTATTTTGAAATAAAGCGCTCTCTTGCGTACCATTGCGTAAAAAAGCAATTAAACATTGTCGTGTTAGGCGTATTATAAAATTTTGATATCAAAATTTAGGTTAATATATCAAATATAAAATTTTTATTTAAATTTTATTTTTTATTTATGTCGTTTTCGTATAATCTCATTATAGATAAAATTACAAAACATGATATGGTCCATATGGACTATGAATCTGCTGGAATCAAGAAGGAATCTCTTGCCTACACTCCTCCTCTTCTCTATCTCATTTGCTTGCAACTTGGACTGCGACTAATGAATTGTTGATGAATGTAGACCTATATGTGGTGTGGGGGTACAAAGTTCCATATAAACTAATCAGAGCCCAGTGGTTGATCGTTTGATTTTGGCTGTCATTGTCACCAAACTTTTCTTGCTGTGTAAGCCATTATCATACTTCAATACTCGCACTTGTACTTGGTTTCAAACATGGGGGAAGTTCCAAGTTGGGCCAAGGGGAGCTTCGCTCATAATAATTCCAAAAAATTCGTTTTCCAAGCCTTGCTTTCAACAATTTTTTTAGTGCAATGATTTTTTTTTATCTTTCATAGAGAATTATAATTGTTGAGATTTAAGTTTTAAATTCGTAGAACTTTTATGCTGTGCTTGATAAGAAGAATGGAAATTTTCCATCCTCATCTCCTCATCTTTCCTACTAAGCAAAGTCTTAGTATATTAGAAGTAAGATTGTTATTTAAATCAGAAATTTCTTTAATCATGTACTTTTATTGTACAATTTTTTTTTTGTTACTCAAATATGAATCACTGTACATTAACAATCAAGTTTTTTGGTTAAAAAAAAAGTTTTTTTAATTTTACAGACAATATTGAAGAATTAATATATATTTATTTAATAGTTTATTTATTATTTTTTATTATATACTCAGAAGATTTGTTGCGCTTTTCATATCACTAGATATGCATTTTAAAAGATTTAATATTATTAATAGTCTAATTGCATAAATTATAGAATATCAAGTTTACTCACTACTAAGCAATAACATCTTATAACGGATTAATTACAAACTCTAAAACAGATGAAGATACATGTGGTTATAAAAAAAAACTTAGCTAAAATATTAAAAAAGTCTCTGAACTTTGTTACTTTATTTAAATAGGCCATTATACTTTTATTGTATTTAGATAAACCCTTATATTTTTGTTTGTACTCAAATAAGCTCTTATTTCAAATAAAAGATTAGATATGAATAAAAATTATTTCAAACTAATTTAACCAGTTAAAATTCAATTAATTTGATTCAACTAAATCACTTTTGGATTTAAATTAATTTTTATAGGCTGATTTATTCGATTAATTCGATGTCTAAAATTACGAATTAAATTAACTGAATTAATTAACATTTTTTTAAATATATAATATATAGTATAATATACATAATTAAATATTATATAATATATTCTATCTAATTAGCCTTTTTTTATATAAAAAGTTAGGTTTTAAATGTAATAAAAAATCGATTAATCACTTTTATAAAATATTGATTTATATTAATGGCTTATTTGGGTATAATTTAAGAATGAATGGCTTATTTGAGTACAAATTAAAGTTTCTGAGCTTATCTGAACTCAAATAAAAGGTTAAGGGCTTATCTAGATGCAATAAAAGTATAATAACCTATTTAAATAAAGTAATAAAGTTTAGGAGCCTTTTTAATATTTTAGCCAAAAAACTTAAAACTCTTAATTCTAAGTCCAATATACATTTTTTAGAAGTTTTTTTTTTTGAAAATATATTTTTTGGTCTTTGACACCCGGTATCCGCTTTAAGCAACTACTCTAGAGTCGAGGAACTGTCAGACCACATGAAAGTGGGGCGTCCCTCCTAGCACTATTTACTCCATACGCATGACTCAAACTCAGATCATACTTAAGAGAGAATGAGTCCCTGAAGAAAGAATGAGTCCCTTACAACTCAATTCCAACAATCTAAATCTAATCAATTGTTGTTTGTTACTAACAATTGTTTTTTTACCAAAAAGAAGAATAGATAGCCCAAGATTGGCCCATAGCCTTTCTCATGTATTATTAATTTGGGCTAAACCCATCATATTTCGACAAAAATCTGGGCCACTACTTGAGTTCGTTATCCTTGCCCAACAAAATATCTATCCGCTCGGCCTAATGAACCGCCTCAACTCTCTCGCCACTGAACCAAAACCCCCCGCCCCACACAAACGCAAACCACCGAACCATCACGGAAAGCTTGCCGACGAACTTCTCTCTTTTTCCATTTAAAGGCTTACAAAGTAGAAGCTTGGGAATTCTTTTTGATGGAGAAAGGAGAGAGCATTTTGGAAGCGATCTACGAAGTGGACGATTTAGGAGATGGCGAAGATGTTGAGATGCTTGACGTAGAAGAAGGAGAGCTCGTGGATGATAACTTAGAAAATGACCGGGAAACGTCCGGCGTTGCAGATGTTAATGGTGAAAATGGGGGGTCCCAAAGTAAGAATAAAAAGCGCAGGGCAAATAAGAAGAAGAACAAGAAAAAAAGGGGTGGTTCGGGACCTAAAGCTTTGGATATAAACAGGTAATTTTCTGTAAACTTAATTTTGCTTTGCATCTATAAATGAATACTTGTTTTTGGGTTAAGATTGGTTTTTGAAACTTTGTTAAATTGGTTTTTTTTTTTTCGCAGGTTTGTGTTAGATACTTGTAGACGGTTAAAAGAGAGGAAGTCGTACATGGTGTACACTGCTGTGGGATGTTTAGGGGTTTCTGCATTGAGTGATCTTGTCAAAGAGGTATTTTTAATTTGATCGCTTTCAAGCTTTTATTTATTTATTATTAAATTATCCATGTTCATACTGTAAATTTGATGCTGGGGTTACCATAAATAAGTTGTAAAATTTATAAATGTCTCTTGCATAGAGTTATTTGTGGGTGAAAGTCGTTTTGTGATGTTTGCAAATTATTTAGATTATGCTTTCGTGTTCTTCAGAAATTCTGTATGATAGATAAGTAGATATAGTGTTAGTATTACCTGTTATGGGATGCACAGATAAGCTTGCTTGAGTTTGGTTCATGTCACATCATCTAGATTGGATAATGGTGTTTTGATAACTCCTCTTTCAAAGTTATTAAGTTTGTCACTTGGTAGGATTTCTGTCCTGTATACCTTGTTGAGCTGTCCTAGTTGATATCAGCCTTGTCTGTTGTTTTCATCTTAATGGTACCTACAACTTTTGAGTGATCTGAGCTTAGCCCTTTTAAGCTGGCTTCTATTTTTTTCTGATAAGATCCGTGCTGTTAGAAGTAAATCTTAGCTGTTGGTGAACAAGAACAATAGTGATTTTGTTCTTAAAGGAAAGGTGAGAACATGGGTTGTAATTCATTTTTAGCCTGCCTAGACTGACAGTCTTGGCCACTTTAAAATCCATTCCACTCTTAACATCTGATGATCTACATTGTTTTCCTTACCATTGCAGATTTTTCTTGTAGATGCCATTTTCTACTTCAAATCCTTTGCTCTGAGCTGAGATGAATCCACTTCATAAGTTCCTTTTGATATAGGTTGTTACTATTGTTCTTTCTTCGACATGCACCACTCATTGGTGATAAAAAAATTTATCAAGTAGATTCATATCAAAAGCCAACTATAACAATGGTTATGTTCAAAATTTAAGACAGTCCTTCATTTCTATTTTTCTAGATGGTAAGATAATGGGAAAAGATTGAAACCTTTTTAAATTGATTATACCACCAAGTTTGCTCGTATCTTTGTTGTTTGTAGGGAAGTGGGCAGGAGGGGGATTTGTGAATATATACCTTTTATTTTATTTTTTAAAGAATTTCTAACAAATAAACATCAGGAGTGGTATGAACTCAATATAAAGGCTATGAATATCTATTTTATCATTGGCTGATAAATATTCAACAGTAATTAATATCCCATTGCAACTGCTGAGACACACAAACTTAATCATTACACGATGCTTGACTTCTTGGAAGAAATGTTTGCTGTGCATGTAAATGGTATTACGTAGAATGATTTAAGAGTTAAATATTGAACTTTTTTTCTTTTTCCTTGGTTTGGTGTCTTATGGAGTCAATTCATTTTTCCATACCTCAAAAGATGTGATGTGTTATAGTCTACACCTTGGTTACCATTGCTTGAGATGTATACAGGATTAATTGGTAGAAATTCATGAGTTGTTTCTTATATTTTTTTTCTTTTACATCTGTTGCAAATCTATGTTCTTTTGATATATGTTCAGCATCTGCTTGAAGTTATAGTGATGATTTTTGTAGTTAAGCGTTGATTTAACAATATTCTCCTAATGTAGTATTGTGCTATCCTCATTTGCCTCCCTCCCTACTTCATGAATTTTCTTTCCACACCTAAGAGTTTTTGCATTGCCTTTCTCCTGCCATTTGTTCCTATGGGGATGTATAATGAACCTAAAAATCTCAGGTGGATGCAATTCAATCTTGTGGGGGTCAGATGACTGCTGATGGCAGACGTAGTCGGACAGGTGGTGGTATATTATGGAATATCATAAAAGCACGAGAACCAGCTGTATATCGAGAAATCATGAAAAAAACCAAGGACTTTGAGGTATGTACTTATAGGCACATAAAATTGCTGTTTGTTTCCTTTGGACAGCCTGAATATAAAAATGTGTGCTGTGATTAGTTCCTTTTTATGTTAAAATTTAGTATGATTCAAGCAACTCTTTGTTGTATAATAGCCTTTGGACTTAGCTTAGGATGCATTCTAACATGATTCATAGGTGTTTGGTTCCTCTATCTTGTTATGATCCAACTAGTAGCCAACGCTGGCGCATGGCTTTCGTTCTTCAAATAGTAAGCTAGAGTACTTGCCTAAACCCTAATGCTATTTATGATTTTGCAGAAGCAATTTAAGCAACAAAATATCAGACAAGCACCAGCACAGAACAAAGAGAGCTTTTCTCAAGAAACTGCTTGTACGCTGACTAATGGAACTTCAGGAAGCATTCCAGAAGATTCGCTACTAATTCCTCAAAACCTGCAAGAACAGTTAAGTGCCGAAGGAACACGCAGATCTGTTCATGATAGGATTAGGGTCCCAATTTCATATGAAGATCTTCTAGGAGGAGAGGATCTGAAAGATGATTAATGTGACCACTAAAAAAAATTGAAAATTTGCTTGGCATCAATTTTGCATGCATAGATTTGTTAATGCAAACGATTTTATATTATTTGGAGGACTACAGATGAGATCATTTTCACCGGTTAATGCAAGAATTATTAGCTGTTCTTGAATCAAAATTCCATTTTAGAATTATAGAGCTTTATTATAATCTGTACGCAAGGCCCTTTTTTCTTGGTCTAGCACCCTTCATAAAGTATCAGAGAATAAAACACAGGTTGATCATCTATAAGCTTAGAGATGTCATGCATTTGGTTTATGGATTTGATATATTCGCTAAAACACTGCATGGTCAGGGTGGTATTTGGCTATTTGCAAAACCAAAACAAGACATTGAGTTCATGAGAATAGGGGGTAAAGGAATTTAGTTACTTGTAAATTATTCGAGTTTGACTTGATTATTTGGTTTTAACTTGTTTATTTTTAAGTTGAATCAAATTATTCGAGTAAAAAGTTAAATTGAGTTCGAGTGTTTTAATATTCAATTGAGTAGAGTAACTTGTGATTTATCAAGTTTTTTAATATGCATATATATATGGATATATTTTATATCATTAATTTATCATTTTATCTTTCTAATATATGATTAGAAAATAATAAATTTAATTTATCAAGTCAAGTGTGAATGGTTTGAAGTTCAAGTCAAAATTCTAATTTTGGGTTTTCGAAAATCTGAGTTGGATTCGAACTTGGTACAAAATCATATTGATAACCACCCGCCTTAGAATTGGGATCTATCATCATCATGGAAACTTTTCATTTTCACCACCTCCATTCATGTAGCTTTCATGACTTCCATGTATGTGATTATTTATAGATAACCAATCAACAAATATATGGTTCATCGTCGAAGCCGAATGTTTCCCACAATCTGTTTTCTTGTAATTGACAACGTAACAGATACAAGGTGGATACAATCCATTGTTCCAAGAGCATCACAAGCTATAGAATAGCTAACGGTCGTTAACAAATTAGTCACAAGAGTATTTTAAAACTTGTTCTGTGACAACTGAGGAAGCCAACAAACTATTCAAGTCTCAACAGGCAAAAAATTCGGATGTTGTTGCTTCTTCTGGAGGAAGAGGCAAACAACGGTGCAGTCGTCTACTTTCGAAGATGGAAACTTATTCTTCCACGAGGCGATAGCTGCCTCAACCACGGCCCCTGCCGCCGTCTGCTCATTCTCTGCCTCCATCACTATGGAGGCGACTTGGTTGTTGTTGAGAACATCCCATAACTAAGAAAACAGGCCAAGCTCAAATGTTGAAGTTCATTCTTATGTTGAAAACCTCTTATAAAGCATTATTAAAAAAATGGGCTTACCCCATCTGTTGCGAGGACAATGAACTGATCATTTGGAGTAACTTGGTGGTAGAAAGTGTCAGGAATAGAAATTATTCCATGGTTTTTGAGTGGGAAGTCTCCGAAAGCTCGAGACATGGCTAGGCCTGGAGAATCTTCATGGGGTAGCCACACACGCTGGATATGTGGTTCTTCCTTTAAAGCAAATACCGTATCATGGCATTTCCTTATTCGTTGAGCTTCACCTGCATCAAAATAACTGATCAACCACTAAAATAGAAAAAGGATAGCTTGAAAAAATAATATGGTAAATTATCTTTAGTCCTCTTAGACAAATTAACGGATCATTCGATGAACAGATTGTAGATATATTTAGTTTTTGTTCATTTATGTATGCTTATTAAACTTATCACAAACAAATGAGTGTTTCGTTCATGAACAAATTTGTTCCTTAAGTGAATCGTTCATTGTTCGTTTAATGTTTACAAGCATATCAAATACCAATTGAACATGAACAATATTTAATGATAAATAAACGAATACCAACATGATAAAATTCATTCATGATCATGTTGGATTTGTCTACAAGTTGTCGCAAGAAAGGAAAAGGAAAAGGGTCTTACCAGGTCAACCAGGCTTCAAATCAGTAGTTAATTGAACGGCCTTGATCCCATCCTCGGTTGTTGTTCCTAACACTGCCTTTGAATCGCCAAGGTTTGCAATAACAAGATCTTCACCCTGTGAAAAAATCAACAAGGAAAAACAAAATGAAACTTCAATTTCCCAACTCAGATAAGTAGTGAAAGCGAATCATGAATCTCATAACAATTTATCACAACACTAGCTAGCTTTCTGACCTGTCTAACAACAATAACTGCGGTGGTTCCACTGGTAGAACAGTCCAAACTCTCTTGAAGCTTAATCTCCTTGTCCATCACCTTGAAGGCATTGATGCAAGCTTCTTGCCATTCAAGAAAACCCTTGCTTGGTATTGATCGACTGTCTGTTTTTGCTACCTGGTCCTGGAAATTCTTGTCATCTGCTGGAGTTTTCAGCTTTGTTAGAGCATTCTTTTGGCTTAGCAAGAGTGATGGCAACCTATTTCTAACCATATTGCTTACTACATGACCATCAAAAACTCCACAAAGTGCTCCACCTTCCATTCCATAGTCCTTGAAGAACAAAATTACCAGAGTTTTAATCAACAAAAAACTACAATAGTTTGGCTAATACCAAGTTTCATTGAATTCGATTCAACCATACCAAAAGAAAAATTGGGGCTAAGAAATAAACCAATCGTCAGTGGCAAACCTGATAAAGGATGGCAGCATCTTGGTTTAGTCCTTTGCTTCCCTGCTTAGAGTAAAGAGATCCAAGTCTCTGAATTCCAGTGGAAGCAATGTTCTGTGCCAAGTATAGAACATTTTCCTGGCAGTCTTCCGTCTCATGAATCTCTGAAGATGCAACGGATATGCAGATTCCCATCTCAAGTGAATATACAAAGTTTCTTATTCTCCAGCACCTTGTCAAATTCCAATGACTTTGTGAAAACAGTTTCCTCAACCATGTACTTAAGGACTATATGTTAGCAAGATAATAATTATATATGGCAGCATAAGTGGCTCCCGGTGAGCTCAAAGCACACTCCAGTTTATTATAGGCTACCCCAAGATTCACTTAAAGTGGCAAAGTTTAGTATCTTAACAAAACAATCAAACCAGCCTCAATCAACTGAACTGAGTGACGCCAGAGGCTCATGTAAGCCTGTGTGTCCCTTCTAATAGTTAAAAGGGCTCGTTGACACTTGACCAAGTATATGCAGCTTACAGCTATTAAAAAAAGTATAATCCTACCATGAAGAATTAAGAGAGAGTAATCATGATTAATTGTAGTTGGCCAAGCATGAACAACTGGAGAAAAGACTTGGTTTGGGTATGTCGGGCTGAGCCATTTGCTTAATCTGATAAACTTGATCAAACAATCATAACCGTAGAAATTGTGGAGCTTCATCCTGATCGTGCGATCATAAAATGGTTGATTATCCGAGTTGACTTTTATTTATGGACAGTTCTTTCAAATAGATGGGTCCTTTTCCAAGTTAGTTGGATTTGCTTGTACTGTGCCATTGGAAACCAGAAAGGTTGGAGGAACAAACATGTGTAGTTTTGAAAGAAGCAGCTGCAATTAAAAAAAAAACTTTTTCCAGTACTACTTTATAAAGTCTTGTAAGTATTAAGAATTAAACTATAAAATTAAGAATGTTTGATTAGTGGGAAAAAACACTAATAAAATTTGGTCAATTGTTACCACAAGTATCCTTACATGACAGGTAAAGGCTGCTAAGCAATGTCTTAATATGGTTTTTCTTCTCATTGTTTCATCCATTAATCCATAACAAATTAGCAAGTATGATTGATGCATATAACAGTCAGTTGACATCGCAGCATCTTCCTACAAAAAGCTGAAACATATGAAAGTAAAATACACCCCAGATTGGATGAGCAATTACTCTGTGTCGATCTAATATAATGAATATATTGCATCTTATATAAAACGAAACAGTTTTACAGACAGAGAGAGAAGGTTTAATCTGTACAGAGTCAGTATGTTTGCAGAAAATTAAACTGGTTATCATATCCATGTATCTTACATTCTTACTTCACATCCACAAAGCATATTGATAAGACCCAAGGATTGAAGCAGCATGGAGATTTGGTGGTTGATATTCTCACTGGCTGGTGGATACATGAACATTATCTTCACCGTTTGCTGATTCAGCTGACTTTTTCATAAGAGGCTTGGGAAAATCACAATCGTCTTGAGGGCATCGCTGTTGAGGGTAAGATAACGAAATGGACATGAAACGGAACAGTGTACGAGGTAGCACATGTCCACTCTCACGGATGTATCCTTCATACTCACTAACATGTTCAAGTCCATCACCAAGTGCATCATAGTCCGCCTGGGGACAGTTTTCCGGTCCAGGCTTGTCGTGGAGGTACATCACATCCAAAGTGAAGAATTTCTGGTTCACAGGCCATTGACTATGGGGTTGTACCGATGATCTGCAGTATATAAGAATCTAGAAGACGTAAAATATCAAAACATGTATAACATTTTTCCGGAAGAATGAGAATATAGAAACATTTAAATGCAAAACCACAAGTTCCTGTCTGTCTCCAATCAGCTTTAGGATTCAAAAAAAAAAAGGTTCATTACTAATCTTTACAGCAAATGGAAGTGATTTAACCATTCCTAGGAATTCATTCAACAAACCGTGCCTTGAAAATACAAACAAATAATGAATGATACTTGCTATAAGACTTAAGTTGGTAGGTACAATTAGAATAGGAGGTTCCCCAACTTAACTATTATAAAATGATACTGACCACTCTTAAAATTATACTTGCTATAAGAATTCATTTCTCCTCGATGTCCTTTCGGCAGAGCAGACATTGGAGGCAAACAAAGGGAACGAGAGACGAAGAGAAGAAGGTGCCAAAGTGACGATTAAAACGGTGCGTTTTAACTCTAGAAAATGTAAAATTTAACGGTGTCGTCCTAAAGGAGAAAAAGAAACGATGCGTTTTTCTACAGTGTTCTTGATTTTGTTTTGTTTTTGTTTTTTATTCTTTGCTTGTTTGGCTGCGGAAGTGAAAGATCAGGCGAAAATGGCGTGTACGCATGACCACAGCTGCGAAGATCACGATTGTTCTTCTAATTGGTCTCTTTACAAGCACATCGACCTCTCGAAGGTCCTTTCTCTTATTTCTTTTGTTGCAATATTTTGAAGATTTAACCGACTCTTTACTGATATTTCTTGCGTTTTTCATCTCTGAATTTTTTAACCTAATTGATATTTGAAGTAAAATTCATTTCCATTTTTCAACTTTCCTCTTTAGATGAATTGAAATATTGTTTTTGTTTCTTGAATTTTTGGGTTATTGTTTAGGTAACTGCTTTAAATGAGGCTAATCCAGGAAGCGTTAAATCGGTGTTTAAAGCTTGGGAAGAGCGATTGAATTCTTCTGGGGTAATTTTTTTATGTTTGGTTAAATTTACTTTATATATACATTTTTTTCATGCAACTGTCCCTTTTCTTTGTATGAAACGAATGAATAAATGCATGTATGAATGATTGTATGTAACTATATCTGCAGTTTCATGTTTGAGTTCACATGCTTCTGGAAAAATTGCTTTGTATTATTGCATTGATATGACTGTCATTTTCATGGTATGTGATAGCTTAACGAGGTTTTTGAACTGTGGCAGGGACACTTGGAAAGCAATGAGGGTGATCCTGAGTTACTTGTTTATATTCCGTAAGTGACTGCTTCTGCTTGTTTTAATGCCTTTTTACGACTTGAAAGTTTTCTTTGAAGTTCATGTCTTACTTGCTTGGATTTACTAACCACCAGCTACAAGTTCTCTTTATTGTTATAACGAAGTGTCTGTCTTAATGTTGGTGTTTGAGGCTAAGTGAAAGAGGCATGCTGGTTTGAATCGCAAAGTTGCCAAATCTATATTTTTATTTTATTGCTTATTAGTTTCATGTCTCATCTTTCTATTATTTCCTCTCTATCTTTATTGGTGTGTTGTTTGCTTGCTGACTCAAGGTATGTTTGAAACGTATATTGTCAATCAGGTGTATTACTTCATTTTCAAATTTGCCAAATGAATTTTGATCGTTGTTCTTTTTATTGGTTTGCAATTTATTTTGTTCTGGAAGTGCTTCTCTGATTTCTCATATACTTGTTGGATTTTTTTTATTCTAATAGATTTACATCAGATGTTAAGATCAAGAGTATATCAGTTGTTGGTGGTGCTGATGGAACAAGTCCTTCTAAGATGAGAGTGTAAGTTCAGATGACTAACCACGTGGTTTCATCACTTCTGAAATGGTTAATCTTTAGTTAGCCGTTAGCAATGAAGGCTAATGTTCAAAATTGATTGAATGTCTTTTTAACTGTTTTCACATTAAAGATATCTTTGATTTTGGTACCTGATATTTCCAAAGAACGCAGAGATTGCAGTGTTTTGAAAGGGATGTCTTCTATTCGTTTGGTTTTCTTCTATTTATTATATAGAAGATTAAATTTTTCAATTTATCTTGACTAGGTTCATCAATCGAGATGGCATTGACTTCTCTGATGCTCAAAGCATGCAACCCGTTCAGGTATTACATCTTCTCTTGCCATGGAATAAACTGATGAATTAAACAAATTTAAGTAAAACCTGTATGTTTTCTTTGAAGGAGTGGGATTTGGTTGAAAATTTGCAAGGAGTGTTAGAATACCAGACAAGGTAGGTATTTACACGCACCACACAGTGTTACCTTGCTTATTCTTTTGTTCATTAACACTTGTTTCATGTGCCATACAGTGTTACCCTTGTTTCATTCTCTTTGTTTTCTAGTTTCTGATTCTATATAAACATGCATATTTAGGTATTCAAAATTTCAAAGTGTTGCCAGCATTACATTGCATTTCCCTGATAGTTTTGGTGGTGACACAACCCAAATCCACTACATTGGTTTTAAAGGTGAAGCCACACAGGTACTTCCCTTGACAAAGCTTAGATTCACCGATGCTGTTGATTCCTCCTGCCTGTTCTGTTGAAATTTTGGTGCTTCAAATGATGTGTCTTCCGAATATGATTGACAGTTGAAGAGGGATGTTGTTGCAACAATTGTTTATGAAATTACACCCAATCCTTCTGATCACAAGTAAGTTTTGATCTTTGCTAAATGCTTATGTACCAGGGTTGATGTTGACCAAATGATTTAGAATGCTTGCCTTCTTGTTGAATCTTGAATTATTCTGCTAACTGGTAGATAAGTTAAGAGTTGTAAACTTTCCACATGCCATAAAAGAAAGGCAACATATCAATCGCTGACATAGATATATACAAAGCCTTTTCCAAGTTCATGTAGAAAAAACCATTTTTTTAAATAACTTTCCAAATGCCCATACACTAGCTTGGTTTGGTCTGTTATTTGAATACATAACAAAAGTTTTATTTATAAAACATGATCATCTTTTTGCAGGACCCGGGCTGAAACTGGTGGAGGCTTTTCTCATGTGGAATAAAGAATTTGTGCTACCTCTATGTGTTCTTGTCAAGAATCTGACCAATCTTTGTATGCATTCTATGGCAAAAATTACAGAATATTGTAGTAGTTTGATGCAGAATCCCCCCAGCCCTCCCCACTGGGTTGTTACGTTCTTTTGTTTCAACCATGTTGCCAAAGATTGTATGCTTCTTATTGCTGGGAAGGATAAATAGTTTGATCTTTGAGATGAGTCGAAAATACAAGCAACATCGCATCTGAGATTTCCATTTGCTATCACGCACTGCGTTTCAATTTGGGAGCTTTCTGATTTCATATTTTCCATGCTTGATTTCTCAGACTAATGACGTTTTTTTTTAGGGGACTTAATATCGTTTGAATCATGTCTTTCTTTTCAAGAAAGAAATCCCGTAAAATGTCTTGGTTTAAAGTTTAATGTAGTTGAAAAATTATGGTATTTTCAAGTTTTCCATTTTTTGGGATATTGTGTATGTGTGTGTGTGTGTGTATATATATATATATATATATATATATGATGCACTGACAATGTGAATACAGTAGATATTAACACTTTATTAGTAAACTTTTATGAGTAAATAAAAAAAAATATTTATATTTACTTTTAAAAGTTTGACATATTTTTTAATTTATTAATTGATGATGTGTCAACTTCTGATGCATTGACAGTGTATAGAAATTATACACTGTAAATGCATCATATAGAAACCTTATATATATGTGTGTGCATGTTACATTTTAACCTGCATTTCGTTGCGGTGTTATTATTATCAAATAAAAAAGAAAAAAATATTTTATTATTTTGAAAAATTAAAATTATAGTTGTAAAAGCGATTATGTTATATTTAGATTTTTTAATAACAATATTGGATCCAGTATAAATTAAAAAAATGTAAAATAAAAATAGATTAAATGATTATTGAAAAAAGTTAAAGAGTTAAAAATAAGTTAGATGTCATGATTGCATAATTATAAATCACTTTGAAATAAATAATCATTAATTAAACATTTTTTTATTTTCTTGTTTTATTTTTATCAATTTTCGAGTTTTCAATTTTTAATTAATTTAATTATTATTTTTTCTATTTGTTAACTTTTTTAAAGTTTAAGTGAACTCATCATGTTCAAATTTCTTCTCATTTAATAATATCTTATTGGATATAGATAAAAATAAAATAAAAATAAATAGACATTAGAAAGTTAATTTTTTGTAATTTAAAAATCACCCTAAAAAAATCGTTGTGAAGTTAAAAAATTTTTCCAACAATAATATACGAAAGAATATAATTTAAAAAATAAAAACATATTAGAGAATGTAACCCAAACAAGATTAAAAAAACTAAAAAAAATCAGAAAACTGGATTAAAAAGAATTAAAGAGTAATGTAAAAAATATGTTAATGACTTAACTAAAAAAAAAAAAAAGCTGTTGAGGAAAAAAAATAAAAGGACAAGTGTCAAGCTATGGTGAAGTGGAGATAAAAATATAATATAGGTATAGATATATATATATATATATTTATATATATAAAAGTAAAATTTAAACTCACATTTGTGAAGGATAATTTTAGAGTAAGATCGTGAAAATGTAAATTTTTACAAAAATATATATAATTTTTGTCAATTTTTTATTAATATATTACTACTTAAGAAATAAATTCATAAAATGAGAAAAAAATACATTTTTCATATAATTTTTAAAAATCTAATAAAATTTAAGAAGTTTTTAAAAGGAAAGAAAATGGCAATGGCAGGCAGGTATACCTGTCAACCTTTTTCGGGCAATATGAGATGCGTTTGTTATCTATCATCTTTTTTTGGTACATTGTCATCTATAATCCCTTATTTCTTCCTTCCTTGCATAAAACATACGTAGTTGAAGTTTTTTGGTCTTTGACTTTTGGGTATCCGTTTTATAAGATTACTCCGAAATCGAGAAATTATCAGGCCACATAAAAGTAAGTCGCCTCTTTCAACACAATTTGTTTCATACACATAACTTGAATTTGAGTCATGTTTAAATGGAAATTAATCCCTTACCATTTAATCTCAATATATGTAGTTGAAGTTGAAGCGTAGAGCATTTTTCCATTTCCATGATTATTCCAGGATCACTGGATCAGGACTTGGGTGGCCAAGTGGCAACATCAGAGTTGATACATTAGAGAGACACAAAGGACCAACCCGCGGAGGAATTATTTTTCCTTAGACATTGATTTTTTCACTTTACTTCAGATTCTGTGTTGTGCCGGAAGTCCAACTCTCCGCCGCTACCAGCCGCTTGGCTTTACCATTTTTCTTTCTTTAATATTTAGGGTTTGAGCCTCTTATTCCACTTCAATTCAACTCAAGAGCCTTAGCCCTTGCACTCCAGAAACAAAACGTGAGAAACCAACAGAAAAGAAAACTCTTCCCAAAAGTAGGCTTTTCTCTCTTTATCTTTGGCATCATTCACGTCTTATTTTTATTTTATTTTAATTTTAAATTCGTCTTATTACGTTTTCTCAGTGTAATATATGTTCTATACTTCTATCCAATAGGATTCTACGGAGTTAACAGTTTTTCTTATTTTTCTACTTTGTTTTGATTTTTTTATTAATTGTGTATTAAGATATGCTGTATGTCGTTAGCTACACATATTTTAGGGTAAAGTTAGGAATTTACAAGTGTTAGTTTTTCATCAGTCTCCTGCAAGAACCTCACTTTTCAAAGCAAAACTCCGTTCTTCTTTTCCCTTTGCTTATGGGATTGTCTTGAAGGCTGTTTGGTTTTTGCTCCAACAAATAAGTTAGTTGGTATTGAGTTGAATTTTCCATTCTGACTTTGTTCTTTTCCGTTGTGAATTTGTAGGAAATTTGTGAAGAATACTAGTGGAATTTGGAAAGCCAGAATGCAGGCTTGTAGTGGAGCTGCAATGATGGGTTCTTTGCAACAGCCCGTGAGGGTTAATAGACCAGCTTTTCTTTTAAAAGGGTCTGGTGTTAGTGGATTTCCACACCAGATTAAGCTTAACTCAGTGAAGCCCTGTAGAGCTCAACTTGAAGGGAGCTTAGTTACTGGGAGGCCTCCCTCTTCAGTCTCTGTCCCTGTCCTAGAAAGCAGCTTTGTGGACCATGGCCTCAGCGAAGCGGATCCTGAGGTTCGTGCAATTATTAGCAAGGAGAAGGAAAGGCAGTTCAAAAGCCTTGAGCTTATTGCCTCGGAGAACTTTACATCCCGTGCAGTGATGGAGGCTGTTGGGTCATGTCTCACAAACAAGTATTCTGAAGGACTGCCTGGTAAAAGGTATATCTAATTAAGCAAAGTGTATAGAGAATTAGTCATTTTTGGTTTTTGTGTGCAGCTAATGATCTTATTGTTTATTGCAGGTACTATGGTGGCAATGAGTACATTGACGAGCTTGAAACACTTTGCCAGAAGAGGGCTTTGGCAGCATTTCACTTGGATGAAAAGAAGTGGGGCGTTAATGTTCAACCATTGTCAGGTTCTCCTGCTAATTTTGAGGTTTATACAGCAATTCTCAATCCACATGATCGAATAATGGTAATATACTTCTGTTGGTTTTAGCTGCTGCGCTTTATTTCTCTCTAGGATAATACAGAATGCAATAATTAATTGATATTACTGGTATAGGGGCTGGACTTACCTCATGGGGGACATTTGTCACATGGATTTATGACTCCTAAAAGACGAGTGTCTGGCACATCAATCTATTTTGAGTCAATGCCTTATCGACTTGATGAATCCACAGGTAATGCAACTTATTATTAGACTTACTAAGGTTTAGTGGTTAATACACTGGTTTGGTGATTGATTCAATTTGTCTGAAATTTGGAACAGGCCTTGTTGATTATGACATGCTTGAGAAAACAGCTACTCTCTTTCGACCAAAACTCATAATTGCTGGTGCCAGTGCATATTCTCGAGATTTTGACTATCCTCGCATGAGGGAGGTAAGCACTAATGTGCTTTCTGGTTGCTATAATGCCTACCACAATTTACCCACCATTTAGTGAAAACTTTGTTTTGCTAAATTATTACGTATATTCCTTATTTTTGTGTATAACTGAATAGATATCATATCTGTATGAAGATCGCAGATGCTGTTGGCGCATTTCTCATGATGGATATGGCTCATATAAGTGGACTTGTCGCTGCTTCTGTAGTTGCTGATCCCTTTGAACATTGTGATATTGTGACAACAACTACACACAAGGTTTAAGATTTATATTTTCAATTGCTGTGTTGACCTCCATGTATGTTAAATTCACTTACTTCTAGTTTTGCTTGTAAAAATATTTATATTTTGTAAGGTACTTGAGAAAATTTACTTAAAATTTACTTGTAACATGGGAAATCTGGCTTGATTTTTTTCTTATCTCACTTGATCTTTTCCCTCATCTAGGAAAGAATACAGTCTTCACTTTGTTTGAATCCTGATTTAGTTATCATGTGCATTTGAAAAGATCTGCTCTGCCCATAAACTCATCAACAGTGTTGTATCTTCCAAGTAGTCCTATTTACTTCTTTTGCATTAATGTCCATGTGAATAACCTAATTCTTTCTCATTTCTAGTCTTTGAGAGGTCCAAGAGGTGGCATGATCTTCTTCAAGAAGGATCCTGTTCTCGGAGTTGATTTAGAATCTGCCATCAATAATGCTGTTTTCCCAGGTTTACAGGTTAGTTTGACTGGTCTCCTTTGCTTCCTATTCCAACCTTATGCCGACTTTCAAACCGAGGTTTTTAAGTTACTGAAGTAGTTATGCATTATGAGAGGCATATGTTATCTATGCAGGGTGGTCCTCATAACCACACAATTGGTGGACTAGCAGTTTGCTTGAAACATGCACAGTCGGCTGAGTTCAAGACTTACCAGAATCAGGTACTGTCCTTCAAATATTAAAAAAATTCAGTCGAAGTCATGTTCTGACGATGGAGTCTAATATGGGTACCTCATCTGCAGGTAGTGTCTAATTGTAGAGCTCTTGCAACCCGACTGGTTGAACTTGGCTACAAACTGGTTTCCGGTGGCAGTGACAATCACCTTGTACTTGTGGATCTGAGGCCATTGGTAAGTTACTATCTCCGTAAGACATGCAGACATTGGAACTACTGTTATGATTCATTTAATAGACACCCTATGCTCCTTTGCCTCTTTCTTTCTATTCAAATAACTTGTCCTTCAACAGGGTATCGATGGGGCTCGGGTGGAGAAAATACTTGACATGGCTTCTATCACCTTGAACAAAAACTCGGTGCCTGGTGAGTTCTACCTTAATTGAATTATTTTTTACCTTTATATATTTTGGTAATTCATTCAAAATTTTCTTTTTCTAGCATCATTAGTTCTTACGCATCTCAAATTTTGCAGGGGATAAGAGTGCACTTGTACCGGGTGGCATTCGCATCGGAGCACCTGCTATGACCACTAGAGGATTTACAGAAAAAGAATTCACGGCTATTGCTGACTTTATCCACGAGGGTGTGCAAATTACTATTGATGCTAAAGGATTAGCTTCTGGATCGAAACTCCAAGAGTTCTTGAAGTTTGTGGCAGCGCCCGATTTTCCGTTGATGGATAAGGTATCAAATCTCCGAAGTAGAGTTGAAGCACTTACAACCCAGTTTCCCATTCCCGGCGTATGAGTGTTATAGATGCACTTTACTAAGTACTAATGAGAAATTGAGAAACATCAGAACAACGTGAAATCCAAGCACAAAGCTTTCAGGGTTTTTATTCGGATGTTATTAATAGATTTATGAAAATTTTAAAGTATTGAAATATGAATTTATCAGTTATTTCAATAATAACTACTTTTACCAATTAACATCCACTGAAAGAGATCAAGTAATCAACTCTTCATGATTGTTTCTCATCAATCTGTTATGGTGTTTAGAGTTTGAGTTTTATGGGATATTTTTAGTAATGTTAAATTTGATGTTTAAAATCTTATAAATGTTAATAGTAGCATATTATCAGCTTATGGATTCGGTGAATATTTCTCATTACTATGTTTAGACCGTGTTTGCATTTCTTGGTAAATCTCTTCCAAGGAAAGCTCCGATTCTTCTAATAATTCCTCCCAATGGCCAGCACCAACCCAAGGATACTAGATTTTTATCTCGAGAAACTTTTATCTTTCCGTTTTTGGACGAGGAATGAATAAATAAAGACACGATCAGAAATAATTTTACATGACTCATGCAATTACTTTTAAAAACTGCTATCTAACAAATTTAAAATTTAAAATTTAAATTATAATACTTACAATTTTTTTTCTATTCTCAATCTTTGATTTTTCTTTTTTTATTAAAAAGAGAGAGGGTGTGTCACGTCCTCCGCACAAGTCCAAGGCCTGATGGACGAGTGCAGGTCAAACTAGGCCCCAGCTAAGGTGATGAGAGGCCGGAGGCTCAAACCAAGGCAGCCCAAGGTAGTGTGAGTGACGTGGATGCCGTCTTGAAGGTGTGCGGGGAGACAGGCACACAGGTGCACAAGTTAGACGCTGGTTGAGTGAGCCAGACACCTAGGCGAGATGCTAACTAGGCAAGCCGAACATTTGGGCGAGGCGCTAACCAGGTTGGCGAGCAAGGTCCTAGTTGTCAGGCCCAGGCGAGTATGAAAGTTGGGTGAGGCCCCAGACGCAGACGAAGGCGAGCGCACCAGGCAGGCAGGTGAGCGGACATAGTAGGTGAGTGCAAGGATGCAGCTGAGACAAGATTGGGCGAGTAGACTCGGGAGGCCCCAAGTGCGTGTCTAGCCACAGGCCTTGAGAGGAAAGGCTTGGAACCTGCTCGGCCTAGTGCACGCACCACCAAGCCCAAGTCCAGTTCAGCTCCAATGGCTTCCAGCAAGGCCCAATACGCACTAGCTATGCGGGAAAGGTTCTCAAAGCAATCTGTCAGCCGCACACTTGGCCAAACCACTACCACACACATGTATGAGGGCTTGCCTATATAAAAGGGTGTCTTCCCCCACATTTGAGCAGCAGAGGAGAGGGTCTCATTGTGGGTGCGGGAGAGAGCTACTGGTTAGGTTGAGCCGCTAGGGCTCCTCTAGGTGGAGTGAGCCCCTTGGTGAGTCTTCTAGGCTTGTGTAAAGACCCAAGGTCGTGCTCCTCCCTATGGGTAGAGTCCTAAGCTATGTCTCCTTTTTGTATAGCTCCTGTACAGTGTATTTGTTGGGAATAATGCAAGTGTATAGTTACCCCACATTGGTGTGTCTGCGTTTGTGCACGTGCGTGTGTGTGTCTGCTTGCTTGTTGGCTGAGTGTGCTTGCTTGTGTTGCGTGGGTGTTGCAGTGTGCGTGTGTTTCCCTCTGTGAGAGCATCCTGGACAGGAGTAGGCTGACTTAGGGGCGTGTAGACGTGAGTTTCCCGCCTAAGACCTCACTGTTGCTGGGCTAAAGCTCCCGAGATGTGACAAGTGCAACAGCATTGGTCAAAGGCCTAAACCCTAAATTATTAACAACAATAATAATAACAAAAGGAAAAGATAAAAAAAATATTTCACTTACAAAGATATATAATCTTCTACTGTTTTTTGTCGATGGCTTTTTAGTAATACAATTTCGATGAGCAGGTTGTAAAGGTAAATATCGATCATTAATTCATATTATAATGATTATAATAATGGAATTTATATAATTGGTTAAAAAGAAGGCCGAAAGAAAAGGAAACAGCAATTCCAAACTATAGAGAAGGCCCATTCGCTACAAGGATCAGTAAGGCCCAAATATGTTTCCCAAGGCAGACCAAACACTAGCAAATCTCAGTCCAACTTCCTTTTTTAGGGTTTTTATGAAAGGAAAACTCTCAGTCCTGTTTTCTATCTTCTCTTTTCTTTTCGTCTTCACTTCCCCGAGACCATATCCAGATTTTCTCTTGGATCTTCCTGGTAAGACATTTCTATCTAGGTTTTTCTTTTTTTCGGGTTTAACCCTTTTATTTTCTGAAAAATTCCTTTTTTAAGGATTGTTTTGACTCGTGTTGTGAATGATGAGAGGATGAATATTATTACAGTTATCCCTGGCTGATTACCGTTGCTGATAATTTGTTCTCTGACACAACACTTTTATCAATCGTATTTAAGTTTATTTTTCAATTTTCTTTTCTCTAAATCCTATTTTAATTAATCTTTGTGGGTTATCATTGTTTTTTGTTTTTATAACTTGCAGATTCAGCTAATGCTGAAGAAGAGTTCTTCTAAAACGCCTTCAAAGAAGGCAGATAAGAAAGAAAATATAGAAGAGAAAGAAGAACCTGTTTTGGAGCAGAAGAAACTGTCTTCAACTCCTAGAAAGGCTGGTAACGAAATTGATGAGATATTTGCTGGTAAAAAGAGGAAGAAACCTGAGAAGCCCAACGGTGATGAGATTTCAAAACCCAAATCGATGAAGAAGAAGAAGAATAAGAAGAGTAAAGAAACCAAAGAGGAAGGGTTCAGTGAACCATCTTCTCGGCCTCGAAAGAGAACTGCAGATGGTTTTGCTATTTATAGTGAAGAAGAATTGGGCATTAATAAATCGAACGCTGGAAATACACCGCTTTGTCCATTTGACTGTGATTGTTGTTTCTGATAACGGGGTTTGTTCTTTATTTTTGACATTTCATTTTGCAGAATTTGGAGTAGAGTTTTGGCTCTCTGCACTTGTACTTTTACACCAAGTAATGAATTTTACATGAAATGCAATTTTGATACTTGAATTGCTCAGAAATATGAGCTTATTCTTATGTTTATTTTGCATGATGTAGTGATTCGATGGAAAATGTCAATAGCAAATACATCTTCTTATTCTTGGTATCAAAATGAGTAAATACCTATTGCTTTTTACAGCATTTCATCTAGTAATAACTTTGGCAGTTATTACAATTTGTGTTCAATCCGATGTATAATGTATTCAATTTGAGCTGTTCCAACTCACTCCTAATTTTGGTTCAGATTTTGGTATGTTTGATTAGATAATTGCTGTTGTGCAGAGTCCTGGCAACCTCAGATTGAGAAAAGGTAGCCTCAACCGTTTCTTTCACAGCTGATTAAAGTCTATTATCTATAACATGGCTTCAATTTCAGCAAAATAGCAAATAGCAAAGGTTGCAAGTTAGCATCATTTTAGATTTCTGAATTACTGGTATTTACTTGTGCTTGCGCACACAAATAATGTAATATACAACAATATTATTTGAAGTTAAGAACTAATTTTCTTTAGAAAATCAACATTAAAATGTATACAATTGAGACTAGTATGCTAATTAGCCTAAAACAAGATTATCAGTGAATCTCTGATAACCGAAGGCTATGGTAAAGCTTTGGATCCAGAAGCCAGAGTTGGCATTGTTGCAGCGACATTCACCCTGCAATCAGCAAAACTCAAGCTTAAATGAAAATAAATGAATCAAAAGGGAAAAAATAAAGGCAGGCCTAATATCAACAAGTACAGAAACAGGGAAGTGAGAATGTGGGGTTGACAGAAACTGTTGCCGAGAACTTGTATAATTCCTAACATGAAATTACTAGGAAACATTTCAAGCTATCTTTCAGCTAGTTTCTATAGGCTCCAAGCGGCAGACAAGGCACCATGGATAAGGCACTCGCTGCAGACTCAATTCTGGAGCCAATAACATGGCTGAGACTTGAAAATATACAGGTAACAGGTATTATCCAACTAAAGGATTCCGATTAGCTAGCTAATGCTTTATACACTGAAGAAGGTGAATGATAAAACAGATGGTCACAAATTTAGCTCCTTTAAATTTGAAGGAAACCATTGAGAAGCAAAGGCAAGGTTCCCTCCAATCGTGTAAGTAGCTTGCTTTGGGCACCATGCAAAAGGTGGATTGCTATTGTAAACAACAAACACCCGTGTCTGACTAAATGCCCCTCAAACTGTTGAGGTCCTAAACTGCAGCACAGCAAAACTAACTGAACGAAAATTGGAGAGAAAACAAGACAATAGTGAAATATAAACGGGTTATTGTGTCATGAAACAACGGTGAGTTTACATGGGTCTTCTCCCGTTTAACTAAATCTTGGCTCCAAGCGGCAGTCAGGTCGCCATGGACTGGCACCTGCTGCTGACTCTGTTTTGGAGCCGAAATGCTATCAGTCTCATCACTTCATTAGATCGGAGAACTCACATTTGCAAACAAAAAACAGTCAATGCTACAACCTAACAGTACAGCGACTACGAAACAATGGCTTAATACAAAACAGTGAAGAAGAAAATCTCCCGCACCTGAATTAAATAATGCACTCAGTTGACTGATAATTTCTGGACAAAAACTCCCAAAGTAGCAAGAAAACCTTTTACTCTTTGATGCTGCATTTTAATGGCAATAGAAGGGAAGAGAAGTGAAGCAAAGACAAGCGAAATGAAAAAGGCAGGTGGGAGGAGGAGGCTGCGGATGACAAAGTAGGACATAGCTTAAGAGTTAAAGAGGTTATATAAGACTTTTCTTCAAAACCCTAAAAAACACTGGTTGGGGTGAAATTACTTAAAATAGACAGTGATTTAATCAGATGTGTGTGTTGTTTTTTTTTTAATAATAATATTTTTGCTTAAAGTAATTTTATTAGTTATCGTGCATGTGAGTAAGTGAAATATGCTTAGTAGTAGTAGAACAAGGTGGTATGGCATCTTGCTCGAAAATGTTAAATTAATTCATCATGTTTTCTATAAACTTGGGATAACGTTAAAGACTTTGGTTAAATGATGGGCAAGGACATGGTTTTAGGTACTAAAGCTTCTAAATAATACATGGATCAAGTACATTTATATATATACACACACATATATCTTTAATTAAGGCAAATTTTTAAAATTCATATATTTAAAAACATGTTTATTTCAACCAATAACAGTTATAAAGGGATTGTTACGTCTTATAGATCCTAAGACTTGAGTTAAATTTAAATACTTTAATACAACTCACGATTATAAAAAATTATATTTATTTAAAAAAAAAACTCTTAAATCTCATTTTTTAAGTAATGATTGGATTAAATTTTTAAGTGTTTAAACAACTACTACTAAACCCAAATCATACGTTAACTAGTACTATTAAACTCAAATATTAATTTTTTTCATAATTGGGTTTAGATAAATTTTCAAAAATATCATATAAAATGTTGACTTTATATCATTTTTATTATAATTATAAGTTGGAAGTTGGACTTTTGGGTTAGGTATTCAGCACACCCCGATTACTCATTTTGGCGGTATCCAAGACTTCAAACGGCGTCGTTGTACCTTTGCAGAAGGACTGTTCAAGTTTGGTTGCGGAAGCACCGCCTTGATTCCTACCTTCTTGGAAGCTTCTATAGAGGCTTTGCCTTTAGGCCTCCATCTAACCATCTCCATCCCATGATGAGTTTGAACGTGTAAATGAAAAATATATATAGCTTAAATAATACGTTTACTCGTTGGGTTTGGGACCGCAGCTTTTATTTGACTCTCCAATTTCCTTAAAACAATTTTTTGGCATTTTTTCTCAACGAACCCAAACCAAAGTCTCTCTCGAATTCACCAAAAACCCAGATTCCATTTTCTCTTTTTATTCTCACTTTCGTCTTCATCAGCTTCCCTGTTTCCATTACAAAGAGAATTCTTCAGATCAAACCATGGAGGCAGCGTCTTTATCTGGAGTTCTTTCCTATACCAAACTTCCTGGCTCCGGGGTCAGCAATTATGATCATAGATTTTCAGGGTCAGGCTTTTATTTTTTGGGTTTTAATCGAAGGTTTATACATTACGGGTTTTGCGAATGAGTTTGAGATCCTGATGATTTCTCTAGTTTGTTCAAAGTTTTTGTTTTGTGAACAAAGATGAAATTTTTGAACCCAATGATTCCCAAATTTACGTCTTTGTTAATTTCTTTATTTTGTTTTCCAGGTCGATTTCTCGGGGCAGATATGTTGCCTCTGCCTCACGCCATTTCTCTGGGAAATTCAATGATGTTGGTAAACATTCATCTAAAGCCCTTATCATCTCAAGTTCTGACTTGAATAGTCAAAACCATGGCGTTCTCAAAGGACCCGATCTCAGTGGCGGACCAATTCAGAAGAGAAATCTGAACTTACAAGCGAATTGCGCGGTGGGGGTTTGCACTTTCCCTGAAAACGTTGTAGAATCTCGTTACGCACATGCTGCGGAGGAGAAGCTTGGGGTTCTACTTTTGAATCTTGGAGGACCAGAGACTCTTAACGATGTTCAACCGTTTCTGTATAACTTGTTTGCTGATCCTGTATGTTAATTTCTCGCTCCTTTTTTGTGATATCTGGATTTTAAGTTTCAGTGGTGTGCTGGTGGTGATAATGTTTTTTATGCAGGATATAATACGGCTGCCTAGGCTGTTTAAGTTTCTTCAACGACCATTGGCAAAGTTAATATCAGTTCTTCGAGCTCCCAAAAGTAAAGAAGGGTATGCTGCCATTGGTGGTGGCTCACCTTTGCGTAAAATAACTGATGAGCAGGTAAAATCCCTTAATTGTAGAAATTGCCATGTTACTTCATTCTAGGCTAGTGCTGTGTGAAAGTGAACAATTAAGATGAAAATGTAAAGCCCTTTAATTGTAGAAATTGGCATGTTACTTCATTCTAAGTCAGTGCCTTGTGAAAGTGAGCGATTGTTTCGTTTTTGTATGGATA
Source organism: Heritiera littoralis (assembly GCA_031772115.1). Classification (NCBI taxonomy): domain Eukaryota; kingdom Viridiplantae; phylum Streptophyta; class Magnoliopsida; order Malvales; family Malvaceae; genus Heritiera; species Heritiera littoralis. The sequence goes on from JAPDPK010000003.1 coordinate 3,395,604, forward strand.
TTTTGCTCCAAAGTGAACCATGTTATTGTTCATGCTTTATGGTAAATCTTTTGTGGTTTGCTTGTGATACGCATATTTATAGTTTGAAGAATTTGTTGCAGGCGCATGCTCTTAGAATGGCTTTAGAGGCAAAGAATGTACATGCGAATGTATATGTTGGAATGCGATATTGGTACCCGTTCACTGAGGAGGCAATTGAGCTGGTGGGTCTCTTGATAGTCAAACAAATTTGCATGGGTTTTAAATATCTTCAGCGACCATTGGTGAAGTTATGAACTTGTGTGATACTAAATCCATGAAAGAGCTCTTGCTATTTTCTTTTAGGTGATATTGAGGGTTTATTGTGAAGTTGATCAAATTCTTACATAAGGAATAAATATAGGGACTGAGGATAAAAGAAAGAAATGACATGCTTTTGTGCAAGTTCTTGTCTTATATGACTATGCCTTCAAATAACTTTTAATAATTATTTCTCATATTTTAATAAGGAACTATCTGTTTAACAATGAATGATTTATCTTCAAAGTGCATTGAGTCTATATAGCTAAGCATTTATTTTATGCAACAGATTAAGCGGGACAGAATAACAAAGCTTGTTGTGCTACCACTATATCCTCAGTTCTCCATCTCCACAACTGGGTCCAGCATCCGTGTTCTCCAGCATATATTTAGGTAGGAATTGATAATTTGTGTTATACCTCTTCTGCTTGAGATCATCCATTACTGTTCTCCTTTGTCTGAATCCGGGTTATATTTCAGGGAAGATACATATTTATCGAGAGTTCCTGTTTCTGTCATTCTTTCATGGTATCAACGACAAGGTTATATTAGGTCTATGGCTGATTTGATTGAGAAAGAGTTGGGTACATTTGCTAAGCCTGAAGAGGTCTGTTTGGCTACTTCATAGACTACTTCTGTGTACATTTTTGTGCACAAATTCATAAATTATAATTTGATAATGTCAAATTGTGGTCCTTTGAGATTGACTTTATTGCAACGATTTCTAATACTTTTGAACTTCAGGTCATGATATTTTTTAGTGCCCATGGGGTGCCTGTCAGTTATGTTGAGGATGCTGGAGATCCGTACAAAGATCAAATGGAGGAGTGCATACACTTAATTATGCAAGAACTGAAAGCTAGAGGAATTGGAAATGATCATACCCTTGCTTACCAGGTTGGTGTTAGAACCAAGTTTCTGCTTTCACTTGAAAAATAGAAATGCTATGCTCAACTTCTTCTTCTTCATGTTATCCTTCCAGAGTCGAGTTGGGCCTGTGCAATGGCTGAAGCCCTACACCGATGAAGTTCTTGTTGAGATTGGCCAGAAAGGTGTGAAGAGTCTTCTAGCTGTTCCCATAAGGTGCATGACTCTAGTTTAAATTAGCTGTTCTTGATCTGTGCTTTTAAATGCTCAATTATGTAGTGAAAATTAACCATACCTCCATCTCAAATTCCAGCTTTGTGAGTGAGCACATAGAGACTCTTGAAGAGATTGACATGGAATATAAACATTTAGCTCTTGAATCTGGCATCGAGAATTGGGGTCGTGTGCCTGCTCTAGGTTGCACCCCTTCATTCATCACAGATCTGGCAGATGCTGTAGTTGAAGCTCTACCATCAGCAAAAGCCCTGTCAACCCCAAGGGACACTGCCGAAGAAGCCGAATATGACCCTTTCAAATACCTCGTCAAAATGTTCTTTGGTTCAATCTTGGCATTCGTTCTGCTATTGACACCAAAGGTGGTAAATGCATTTAGGAATCATCTCTTTTAATGAAGATTAAAAGAAAGCGTATATTCATAGAGAATACAGGGTCAATTATACTAAGGAGTTGTCCTCAAATTAGACATAAAAATTACAGAGACTTGTTTGTAACCCCCATCCCAACCCTCCTGGCACACATGAAGAGATGAGATTTTTGAGATGTAACTTTTTTGGAAGTAGTAAGTTTTTTCAGTGATTTTTGCTTAATCGTATCAAGGAATGTTTGCTACCAGTGAAAACAGAAGCTGGTGGTATCTATCCAGATCTTCCCTAACAGTTTGGGTTTCGAAACACACGATCAAAATCATGAATGAAACAAAAGAAAGAAAACTGAAGAAATAACCTGCCAACAGTAGCAAGATGTAATTCCTGACTTGTTTCAATAGAGAAAGGAAAGTGAAGAGTTAACCTACCAAAGCCAGCAAGATGTTAAATTTGGTTTGAATCGAGTAAGAGGAAGAGCTAAGTCAAGTGCTCTATTCACGCCAGCAGACTAAGCATAAGGGGATTTTAGATTATTCTGTTTTAATTCGACCTTTGGTCTTTCAATGTGGTGTAGATAACTAGATAAGCTGCTTACAACCACATGTTTATTATATGCCTGCCGCTATCCTCCAGAGAAAGATGTCTCCCACATTTTTTTGTAAAAAAAGGCCTAAATAAATCAAACGTAAGCCTATAAAAACTATATAAAGAAGATTACTCCAGGCTGGAACATTTTCTACATTCGATATCAACACTTGACAGGACATTGACAGCGGAAATAGTTCATTTCCGAGTGAATCTTTCATGTTTGGTTACAGTTAGCACCCTCCCTCTTAAACCTCAGACAGCTTCCTAAAAGAAGTGCCTTCAATTGGTGAAATTGCAATAGAGAATGGTGCTTCTTGTCATGAGATTCATCATTCATGAAAAGAGCAAAATGGAATGAGATAATCATTGAAACAAATGGGTTGTTTCAACCTCAGTTTAATTTTACTTGTACAGAACAGCGAATCGTATGTTATGACAATAAATCAAGAAAAAGAATATGGTGAAAGCTTGATCAGTTCAACTTCACAAGCTGTTCTTGTTGACTCAATTGGACATAGTAACCGGGGAAGGTGAACCCTCGACCAACAATCTCTCCAGCACAATACCAAGCAAAACATTCTAACCCAAATAGAGTAGCAACACCTGTATCCTCAATCGTCAATTCCTTCCTGTTCTTCCACACATGCTTCACGTAATCAATCTCCTTCTGCAACGCCTCATAATGACCAGGAATACCGCATGAATTCAGAACATATTCACATCATTAAAAGCTAGTACCCAGTGGGAGCGTAGAAAAATTCGATTGATGTAGACTAAAAGCACAGAAATTCACAACCAATCAACACTTAGCCTTATATGAGTAAATCAGTAAAGACATAAGAAAGGAAAATATTCCCTTACGAAGTAACAAATTCAATGGATCAGCATGAAGGTATGATCAATGCAGGAAAGCATCAGGGCAGCTGATAGATGTTCAAGGCAAAGGGACAAAACGAATATATGATGTTGGGAGAAGTCTAGGCTGGCGTTTAAAACTAAAACGCAGCCCACGCCTTTTATTTCAACCCACAGCCATGCTTAAGCATAACATTGATTGTTCTAGGAGAGGTTGCGAGAGTCACAATGCAATGACTTGAAACAAGGACAGGGGCCCTCTCCCTTTCCCTTTAACTTTGACACCATCATCAACTACCAGCATAAGCTTCCCGCTCAGACCTTTTACTTTTCAGCCATCATATCCATATCCATGTCAATCGAAATAATGCAAATATTTAAACAAAAATGATAATAACCACCCTAAGTGTGAAACAATTGCGAAATAATGAATACAATGAAAGGGGTAACCTTGCTAGTCGAGTGTAAAACAATTGCTTTGGCAAAAGGATACATTTCTCAACTGTTAGTGGCTCCTGAACGTAGTGCTTATTCTGCTCCAACAGCTGCTTCTAATACAGAGGACCTTGCTTTGCTACAAATTGGGATGCCTGAGTTGCGTTGGACTGCAACTGAAGTAACTTGGATGCCAAAGCCATCGGCATCGCAAACAAAACTACCCACCATAATAGAATAACAATATGTTAAGATAAACAGAAATTCCATTAGAAATGTTCAACCAAAAAACTTTCAACCCAACATTGTTGTTGGTATTATTTGGCCATTTTCCATCAAATAGTTCCAGAACCACGAGCTGTTAAATCCACAATACCATGACCTGATTTCCAAACTACAGATCTAATTTTATAAATCAATTTAGAAACAAGAGAAGTAATTACTTAAGCTGCATTAAATTAATTAAAAGTCACGGAACTCAAAATTCAGGGGGATAAAAGGAGAAAAAAAAAACAAATAAAATGAACAACTGCAGAATCTAAGAATAAACAGAATCGATAAGCCAAAAACAAAGAATTCTAAAAAATTCCAAAATCTTGGTTAAGAGTGAACAATACTTAAAGACAAATAATAACAAGTATGAAAACTAAAGAGTCCATTCTATTGCAGAGCTCGACAAGAAAAACAATGAATGATTAAAAGGAAACATAATGAAGCATTACAATCTGCGTGAAGGAAAGGAACGAACACTCACTGATATCTGACGTTGGCGACATGAGAAGGATAAATATACATATATATAGAACAACAGGAGGACGGGAGAAGTAGGGTTTTATTACTTTATTTTTTTCTTTATTCCTGGTGAATTGTTCCACTGCGGTGAGTCCACCCAAGTATCCTGCAGTTAACACTCATTATCATGCCATTTGTCAGAGGCCCTTACTATACGAGGGACATCATTTTTATGCTTTTTGCTTTCGCAATACGCGAAATATTTTAGAATCTAACATTATATACATAAATATATATATATATTTATATACGATGCATTGATATTATATAATTTTTACAGACGATCAATACATTAGAGGTTAACACTTCATCAATAAGCTATAAGCAAATTAAAAAAAATCGTTTATATTTGCTTTTAAAAGCTTGTCAAATTTTATATTTTGACAATTGATGAAGTGTCAACCTCTGTTCTATTGACAGTGTATAAAAACTGTACACTGTCAATGCATTATATACAAACCTTATATATATAGAGTTTGTATATGATGCACTGACAATGTATAACTTCTATATACTGTCAATGCATCAGAGATTGACACTTCAAAAATTAGTAAATTAAAAAATATACTAAGCCTTTGAAAGTAAATATAAATAAAATTTTTTAATTTGCTCATAAGGGCTTATTGATGAAGTGTCAACCTCTGGTACATTAATAATGTGTACATCATATATAAATCCACATATATATACTAGAAATTGCCCGTGCTTCGCTACGTGAAAATTTTTTTATTTACAATTTTTTGTTGATACTCGGTGCATACAAATGAAGAGTTAAAAATTAAAATACTCAAGAGTTGAACAATCATACTCGTTAATTTGTTACAAAACCTTATTGAAATTTTGGTTTAATGTAAACATGAAGCAACAATCGACATAGGTCGCCAATCCACACAACAGCATAGAAGCTAGCCAAAGTATATAGCTCGCCAATCCACACAAACTGCATGACCACTCGTCAATCTACACAACTATAGAAACTTCCCTTTTCTTCGATTCCACAACAAAATATTTAAATCAATAAGAAATATACTCTAATAAAAGAGGCACATATTGCAGAGGCTCGCCAACCCACATAACAGCATAACAGCTCACCAACCATATAACTCACCAAACTACACAACTGCATAACCGCTCACCAATCTACACAACTGTAGAAACTTCCATTTTTTCGATTCAACAACAAAATATTTAAATCAATAAGAAATATACTCTAATAAAGGAAGCACATACTACAGCAGCTCGCCAACCCTCACAAATAGCATAGCAACTCGCCAAAGCACATAGCTCGCCAATCCACACAACTGTAGAAACGCTCGCCAATCCACAAAGCTATAGAAACTGTCATTGTCTTCAATTCAACTATCGTAATACTGCATCAACTCACCAAACCAACACAACTCGCCATTTTGCACAACAGTATAACAATTCGTCAACCCTCATACTACATCAGCTCGCCAACCCCATAGCTCGCCATTTCACACAACAGCATAAACAGCTTGCCATCCGACATAGCTCGCCAGTCCACACAACTGCATAAATCGCTCGCCAATCGACATAGTTGTAATACACGCGTCATCAACAATTGCTTCAACTGACAAAACAGTATTCATACACGCGTCATCACCAATTGCTTCAATTGACAAAAGCTATCTTTAATAGTATGTATTGATTTACTTAAAAAAAAATTACTTACATAATTTTTCAAAAAAATCATCATTTTTTTCCAAATAAATATAGAAAAAAAATTATAGCATTTTCTAGCTACATTATTTTCTAAAACAACATTTTATTGTCTATTGTTCTCCATTAAAAAAAAGAATTTACATTTATAAATTATATATAACAAAAAACATGTTAAGGATTTAACTAAAAAAATTGTTGAAAAAAAAATAAAAGGACCTAAGTAAAAAAAAAATATTGTTGAGAGCAAAAAAAAAAATAAATGGACAAGTGTCAAGTATGAGAGAGGAGGAGACAAAAAAATATATATACTAGTTAAAAACTCGCGCGATACTGCGAGTCTATTTTTATTTTGTAATTTTTAAAGTTAGTAAAATTGATTATTAGATAAAAGTTATTGGTCATAAAATTATTTATTTCCTTCATATTATTTAGTACAAAAGAGAAACATATTTACTAAGGATAGAGTTTATATATCAAACAAATGTCCAAAAATAATTTTTGAGAAATTTGAATTAGCTTGGATTTAAAAAAATACATAATACTGAAGTTAAATAGTATGATAAACAGATAATTTGTGCTAGGAACAAACAAATCAAGATAATGATGCAACAACAATAAAAACTAAAAGCACCCAAATATATATACGATATAGTGGTTCAGACAATTTAAAAAAGAAGTAAAAAAATTGGCTCTGTAAGGATTTTTATTTTAAGAATAACTAATTGAACTATTTATATTTACTCCAAAGTACAATATGCAAAGTAAAAGTATTTTTTCTGCAAGATTTAGAGATAAAAAAACTCTTTCATATAATAAATTTCATTCGAAAGCAAAATATATGTAAGTAAAAGAAGCAAATAAATAAAAATATAAAGCAATACCATAAAACAATAATAGAAGATTGGATTAAAAAAGTTACAGAGCCATATAAAAAACATGTTAAAGATTTAACTAAAAAAATTGTTGAAAAAGAAAAAAAAAGACCTAAATAAAAAAAATTGTTGAGGGAAAAAATAAATAAATGGACAAATGTCAAGCTGTGAAAGAAGAAGAGACAAAAATATATATAAACTAGATATAAGTCCGCGCAATGCTGCGGGTTTATTTTTATTTTGTAATTTTTAAAGTTAGTTAAGTTGATTATTAAATAAGAGTTATTGGACATAAGAAATATTTATTTCCTTCATAATGTTTAGTACAAAAAAGAAACATGTTTACTAAGGAAAGATTTATAAAAGAAACGTGTTTATTAATGATAGAGTTTATATATCAAACAACATATCCAAAAATAATTTTTTGAAAAATTTAGATTAGCTTGGATTAAAAAAATACACAATACTTAAATTAAATAGTATGACAAACAGATAATTTGTATTAGAAACAAACAAATTAAGATAATAATACAACAACAATAAAAACTAAAGCATTAATATATATATATATCTTTATATACGGCATAATGGTTCAGACAATTTAAAAAAGAAGTAAGAAAAAATTAGGTAAGAATGTTTTGTTCATATTATTAATTATGTGTAAGGTTTTAAACCCATCTGTAAACATTTTTATTTTAAGAATAACTAATTGAATTATTTATATTTACTCCAAAGTACAATAAATAAAGTAAAACTATTTTTCCTAGAAAAGTTAGAGAAAAAAAAACCCTTTCATATAATAATTTTTATTTGAAAGCAAAATTTGGAAAATACATAATTTATATGTATTTGAAGTATTATTTATTTTTAAATATTTGCCATGTGTCGGTTAAATAATATATTTGAATATTGTTTTTATATTTTTAAAATTATTATCATTATTAATAAATATAAAAAATGTTTTAAAAAATTTATTATGAGGCGAGAGAAGAACCTATTAATGTGATTTGAGATTGATTTTATATAGCTAGTATATTTTTCGTATTTAGTAAGTTTACATTTGCTAGTGGAGATATAATTTTAAAAAATAGATTTAGAGAAATTAGATCTAAACTTTTTTAATTAAAAATATCTAAATTAATTAGCTTTTGTGTTGTTAGATTTTTTTTCCTTGATTAAAAATCAACTCAAAGATAAATGAATTTTTTTATTTTATTTTTTATTAATTTTTTATATTTAGAATGCATCATTTGTTAAACCCTCTATCATATTTTTATTTTGAATTTTTTTAATTTATGCGCCGAATCATATTATTGCTGGAGAAAAAAAATTGAAGATTTAAAAATAGATTAAAAGGCATAACAAAAAAATTCAAAAATAAAATAAAATTAAAGAACTTAACTAAAAAAATGAAAACTTAAAAATAAATTAGAAGGCATAATAAAAAAAATATTTAAAAAAAACAGAAATAAAATACTAAATCAATTAAGACACGACACATGGCTCGTATGGGAGATAAAACATTGAATGGTATGGGTTAGAAAGGTGAAAGAAAATGAGTGAATGACAGAACCAATGTGAAACTGGACGTGGAGCAAAAAAAAATGATTTTGATATAATTTAAATAATATTAAAAATTATTAACTTTATTAATTTTTAAAATGTTTTAACATATATATATTTAATATTAAAATATTTTTATTTTATTAATTATCAACATTAAATATATAGAAATTAATGATCTACAAAATATATACTATAAATGCATTTGTAAATGTAATATATCGTTAAAAAAAATGTACTGTATATGCATTTGAAGAATTATTTAATTATTGAATATTTGTTAATTGTTATGTGTTACTTAAACAATATTTTTGGAGATTGATTTTATATTTTTAAAATTTATTATCATTATTGATAAATATTAAAATAAATATATAAAAATTTATTATTTGAACGAATAATTTTTTATGAAAATAAATATATAAAATTTAAAGATCAATTTTTTATGTTGTTCTTTTTTTCTCTATTAAAAATAAAATTCACATATAAATAACTTTTTTTTGTTCTTTAAATTTATAAAAAAAAAAACAAATAAAAAAAAGTTGAAAAACCAAAAAAGGGAAAAATTGAAAAAAAAAAAAGTCAAAGCTTGACATGTGGAGGGTTTGGGAGACAAAAATATATATAGTTATAGATATGTATAGATATGATTACAATACTTCAATACTCTTTAAAATCCACAAGATTATCAGATTATTACAAGTACTAGTACTCTTATTTTCTTTATTAAAATTTAAATATTATAGTACCTTCAAAAAAATAGTACAACTATTACTTAATTAGAGGAATATTTTATTTTATTTTTCAATTTTAATGTATTATTATTTAGTTATACGGAGTATAACTATCTTTGGAAACGGTGTAGAAGATTGACCCAGCTGGCTATGATGCTCCTTGTTTAAATTAAATCCAGCCCTCGACGACAGCACTTGCAACCTCACAAAGGAGGTCAACTGAAGATATAAACGTAGCTTCTGGCTTCTGTAATATCACCAACTTCACTGGATTTAGACATTTCTCAAGAATATCAGAAAAATTTTATCAAGCCAGATGGTAATATATGTAGAAACTAGGAACATGTTACTCAGAACAAGCTAGCATAGTACAGTCCTCAGACCAAAAGCAATAATACGAGACAAATAAACCATCCAAAACCATTTGCAGCATCAAAGTATTTAAGACACTAGCATATGGTCTTAAAAACACTGCAAAAACTAACTTCACCTGTCTTGGAATACAATAAACCATTTGCATCAAGTACCAAAATATAAGTTGTCTTCAACAAACTCACCCCAAATCAACTTTGGGGCGATGTTTTGGCAACTCCACCTTGTTGAGCAGTTTGAGAAGCTGGTGCTGCATCATAAGTCCCACGTGTGCTCCCACTTGCATTGCTGTCAGCTGGATATGCTGGAGGCTGTGAGTAACCACCACCGTAAGAGGTGTTATAAGGTGCTCCATAGGGCGGGGCACCATATCCTGGCTGAGCAGATGTGGCACCATAACTAGATGGTTGAGTGCGTTGTGAACCTGATTCTGGTTGACCATAACCAGACGATGGAGGCTGTGAGTGATATCCTGGCTGGCCATAGCTTCCTGGGGTGGTAGGTGACTGCTGTGTCTGTCCATAGACCGGGGGATTGGCCAAAGGTTTCTGCACTTGTGGTGGTCCATAGCCAGACTGAGCTGGCGGTTGACTCCCATAGCCAGTTTGGGATGTTGGAGGCATTCCATAACCAGGTTGAGTACTTCCTTGAGGTGGATAACTTCCGGGATTTGGGCTAGGCTGCTGACTTGTATTGTAGCCTTGCTGGCCCATTGCAGATGGTTGGGTGGACGAAGGTGCTTGACCAGAATCCCCTTGACCACCATAGGAGGGTGTGTGACCTTCTTGAGTTGGGTTCGTTGCATTACCATAACTCGGTGCAGAACCATAACCTTGCTGCTGATCATATGATGATGGCTGCCCGTAACCTGATTGTGGAGGTGCATGGTATCCACCATAGCCATCCTGAGGATAACCTTGTCCTGGTTGCATATAGCTAGAAGCTGGAGGTTGACTGTAATTGTAACCACTGTTATCAGCTGGAGTTGCTGAACCACCAGGGTGGCTGCTGCTGTGAAGAAGGCTGTTGGTTATAGTAATCATAACCACTTGCAACAGAACTTTGATGGTTCGGTGGCACAGCTGACTGGTCCCAACCAGAGGCATATCCACCAGATGATGGTTGGGAAGGATAGCCCCCATAAGGAGGCTGAGACATGTTATACTGAGGTGATGGGCCAGGATACGCCCCAGGCTGCATATAACCATAACCAGGTTGCTGCATTGGAGGAGCCCCTTGGCCCCAGCTTGTAGGTGGTCGTGCTTGATAACCTTGCTGTGGATAGCCTCCAGCCATTGCTGGATTTCTCATACGGTTCTGCACAAAATTTGTTTCCTCAAATAACCAAAGTGAACTTTTCAATGATGTTGCCACATAACACATACGACAAAACAGTACATGCATATATATACATACACACACACACACACAAATAGGCATAAAAAAAACTAAATAGCAAGTATCAAAATCAACATATAACTGCAAAACTAAGTAAAACATGTCCACATTGGATTTATTGGAGTTTGAACTATAGTATGAAGGGTATAAATGCCTACATACCGTATGGTCGGAGGGATTATTGAGTTTACTCCAGCAGAAGCCCATCCTCTCCCTATTCGAAGTGAATAGGTGCAAAAAGAAAAAAGAGAACCCCACAAATACTAATAGAAGCTTTCACATAAAGCAAAGAGAACTATGAACCCCATTGCCACATACAGGCAAGAAACTCATAGTTAAAAATACACTATATATCATCTATCCATAATCCAATTGACGCATTGTAACAACAGAAGCATCAAATAAGGAACAAAAACATCCGAGAAAGATCAATCAACATGCATTAAGCAAATGATATCACTTAGAACAGACACTAAAACTCTCTAATCAAAAGAAATGGAAAAAGCATCATAGGTCAGACACTTATAAGATGATTATCAGCATTTAGACAAGATAATTGACTTGTATGACCAAAATAAAAGATTTTGCTAAATATATGAACCCTATCCACATAGGGTAAAATTCTGACAGGAAATACTAAAGCAGAGCTAACTTAATCATAGACAGAAGTTTCCAGGAAACTAAGTAATCCAACTAAAGTGATATCACAACTTCAATAAGACAACATTTCATCAAATATGCCCATTATGCCCATCTCAAACTCAAGGTCTTCTACAGGAAATAGAATAAAAAAAATTCCAACTCAAGTAATGAACAAGGTGAAATCCAAAGTGAATAAAATTCATTGGGTTGATTTTTAAAGAAAAAAAAAGACCATCTAGAAACACGATACTAAAAAATGATGGCATTTAGAAATATGGTGAAGTTCCAATACTAAAACAGTTGGAAAAAATCTTTAAGAAACTAGAGGAAGTTTAATATACAAGGCCTGGAAACAAGACATTTCAGTATGAAATATCCACAAATTCAGAGTTATGTGCAAATGTCAACCCCCAGAGAACACTTTTAAACGATGATGACAGAAGATATCAGGGACAATTCAAAATGTAAAATAGGGTTGAAAAGGTTTAAAGAGTCAAACAATATGCCAAATTACAAACCAAGAGCTATGTCATCCTTGTTTACTATTGAACAAAAGAGAAGATTAACAGAAATAGGAATATTGGGTAACATATGCTTAAATGAACTTATCCTAAAGTGTCATTATGATAAAAGAATCTAGTATTCAACAACCTTTATATCTAAAAATAACTTCAAGCCTCTCTGTAGTATAAGATTACTAAATATTAGAAACAGGATCTGAAACCGTACCGACGCAATGCAGAGGAAACACCAAAAGAAAGAAATCAATGTCGGTGTCACCAATTTCCAATTCACACTAATCCTACAATAGCTCCAAATGACAATATCAGTCTTATCATTTACAGTTAATAAGCACATTTGGTGACTAAACATGCCATAATCCCAACGAGACACTTAACCGTAAAACCAAAGAATGATGAAAATATTAGAGTTCTATCACTAGAATGAAGTCCTTGTTTACACTGTGATATCCTTACATAAAATGAGCAGATAAGACCTTCCTTGCAAACTAAGCATTAGAATATCACCACAAAACTTAAGCAAAACTAAAGGACAATAACCATTAGTCTTCACAAAAATTTTGCAATTCCAACTATTGAATTTTCCCTCTGTCCAAATCCTAAACACAATTTATATCTTAATAATATAAAAGAAACCAACATCAGATAAGACCTTGACAGTTTGAACTTAATATGTAAAATTATAACTCCAATAAATTCTCAAGTAGTATACCAAGCAGTGCAAATTACTGCATTATCCAGCTCCTAATATCAAACTAGAACCAGAAAATTTTGATACAAAGCCTTGGATTTCTTACAAAGTGGAGGACCTGCTCATTCCACTGGTCATTTTGAAACATACGACACCTTATCAACCAGCTGTCATAGCAATAATGATCACCGGCAAAAGATGTCTGCAACTCTCAAGATTTTACAAGTGGAAAAAAAAGGAAGAAAAATATCTGATAATATAGAATCCAATCTATATCTCAAAGTGACAGAATAACTACATCAAGAAATGGGGATGCAGAAGCAAGTCTAGGAGAATGATTCGGCAGAATACTTCGATGAAATATTATAACCTGCGTAGGAGAACCATCTACTTCCTCAACAGGTATATAAAAGTATGAGAAAATGAAAGAATTTGTTAAATAAAGGGGTGGCTTTCAGAAAATTGACCACAGGCAATGAATGACAGGTCATAATAACACTATCGATTTAGAAAAAATAAACATGATCAATTTATTCCCTACTTTTCCAAAATGCGAAAAAATGGTTTTGCCCCGCATTTAAGAATATAAGGATTACCTCTACAACATCTGAATAAGCAATGTTAATTACAAAGTCTTAATAAAAGTGAAATTTCAAAGAGTCCTATGGTTACTGAAGTTGTAAAGAGGTATGATGCTCCAGAATATCACAATAAATCAACAATCAAAGTAAAATTCAATTGTAAGAACAGTTATGGATAGAACTACAGGATCCTACAAAAGTAACCATACATAGTAAAGGTACAAAACAAATACAATTGATTCAGGTAAAAGAAGAGGGGCAGAAATAATTTGAACTGAGGAAAACCTTTCCTCCTAACATCCACATCCAAACATACCTCACTTATGACCTCATCAACCAATTCTCTTGCATTTTTAATCTGTTCACTTGTCCCATCTATGTGTAATGTCCTTTCAGTTGATGTATCACCTGGAGGCAAGTGCAATGGGACCACCTGCATGGTAATAACAGATGGACTGCTGTCACAAACTGTATTTGCAGGCGCAATTACAACAAGATTCAGAAGAGCATAGTGAAGAAACTGATTAAAAATACATAAAAGCTAGTCCCAAATTAGCTGATTATAATTCAAACAAATACATGTAAGCAAATATGAAGCTAAAGCAACAATGAACAATTTCCTAGTAAAGATGACACATAAGATTCCAACCTGAATACGAGCTCCAGTCCTAGCTTGCATATTTTTAATTGTTTCACCACCTTTACCAATGATCAGACCAACCTGAAATCACGCACGCATTAGATTATCTTGAAATAAAATAAATGAACAAAGCTGAGTATTGCTTTTACACTGGTATACCTTGTTATTTGGAATCTTAATTTCAAAATGTTCACTTCCAGTATGTCCTGTTAATCTTCGAGAAACTATGCCAGAACCTCCTGCTTCAGCCTAGACAAAGCATTAAAAGCTGTAATTATTTTCCTTATATTCTGCATAAGGGCAATACATCAATTTCAGATAAAAATTCTGGATAAATAACCTCGGCAAGAACATCACTTATCAACTGCTCCGCCTTAGCTATTTGTTCAGCAGTACCCGTGAGCTCTACAGGCCTAGTCACGGAATTAGGGTCTGCATCCATATCTCGTTGGACCTGAATCTTTGCCCCAGACTGTAGTTGAAGATATTTAATGGTTTCTCCCGCTTTCCCAATTATAACACCAACCCTTATTTGCGGAATGTCAATCTTTTTGCTCGTACCATGGTAGCTACCATAAGAAACTGGTATAGCTGAAGGAGCGGAATTTGACATGGTCTTTATATCTGTATGCATTAAAAATTTTTCATTACGCTTTGCATCAACTTTCAAAAATCAGATCTAGAGTGTAAAATATTAGCATCTTGCAAACAGCTATACTATTAAAAGTTCGAAACCCTAAATAGAAAACCCTAGATGCAACAATCTCCACAAAGAATGAAAATTTCCACTAATCAAGAACACGTGCACGATGAGGAAAACGAAAGAATAAGAAGCTATACCAGAAGGAGCGGAGCTAAATCCCTTCTCGTTATCAAAACCACCGCCAGAGCCATTTTCGACACGAGGGCGCTTGGCCTCAGCGCCAGGGGGGGCGACCATTAGATTAAGTCGAGCAGCAACCTCCTGAGCTCGCTGCTTGGCCATCTCGATGTCGTCGAGTGGTGGCGGGACGCTATTGTATGAAGGAGGAGCCGAATCTGGGGAAGAGAACCCCGTCTGCCTCCTGCCACCGGAAGATGGCGGCGTCTGGTCATCGTATTTGCGCTTGTTGCTAACGGAGTCGGGACCTGAAGAGTAGTGTGCTTCGTCCGCCATTTGTGAGAGAAAAAAGAGAGAAACCCTAGAGGGATGGATAGAGAGAGATGTTGGAGATTGGAGAATAGATTATAAGTCGTCAGATTTTTTTTTTTTTTTTACATTTGACGTGAGTTGGATTTTTATTTTATTCTCGTCTTTAAATTAGATCTTTTGGGCGGTGTAAACAGTAAATTGACTATTACCCACTGTTACTTATAATTAAATTGTCTTTTTTTTTTGTATTTATAGTTAATTTAAGTTCTTTTTTTATTTGTTTTAATATTTATTATTTACACTTGCCAAAAAAAATATTTATTATTTACTAATAAATTTATATTAAATATAATAATTGATAATTTTATTCAAAAACTTTATTATAATGAGTGAAAAAATTAAATTACATAATAATCTTAAAATGAATTCCCAAAATGCTTGCTAAGAAAATCTTTTATATTTACCGAAATCAATAAATTTTTAATGACTAATTTTAAGGAATCTTTAATCGAAAATTTTCACTATAATGCTGTGGGCCTGACAGGTTTACAATGGGATAAGAGACAGGCCGAAAGTATTAGGAAGTAAGGACGTTAAGACAAAAAATCTTAAATCGTACTCCTAACCCTTGAGCTAGATAAATTATATAAAATTTGTATTTGTATCATATAAAATCATATTCATATAATATAAAATACAAAAAATTCATATTAAAATTTCTAACGACATACCAAACACAAAATCTATTTTTAATTTTTATAATTTTTTTAATTTTTGTCATATTTATATATAATTTTTACCAACTTATAATCCATGACATATTCTTTCTTTTATCAATGCCGGGACATATTTAGGATTGTTAGGGTACAATGATAAATCTATCGTAACGTATTAAGTCCTAGAACATAACCCGTTAGATTTAAATTCAAGAGTCGCCACCAATTATTCTAACCTAAAGTGTGATTGATCACATATTCTTGTCTAAAGATAAGGCATGATCTACGTTCAAAGAATTTTAAGTTTGGGAGTACGGTTACATGGAGGAAGGATCAGCACTCTCATAATACTTATTCTAAAATGGTACCACTAGTCTTAAGTTTATTGTAAATTTGCTTTTATGTTTGTATTAATTCCAATAATTAAATATTAGGAAAGATTTCAAGATTTTTCTATCAATCTGGTTCCAATCTTAAAAAATTTCCTCACCTCAGATGTTCAAAGAGTACCAATCTATTAGCTTTAAATTGATATATGTATTTTGAAATGACAAAAACTTAAGTAAGTTTTAATGTTTCTTTCATATTGTAAATTTGCTCTACCACATATGATTCTCTCAAACCATTTTAAGTGATGATATCAAACATTAAGACTATGATTTAATTGTATATTCTTATTGGTCTAAATACTTTACAAAATAAGTTTGAATGTTTTCATTAAGTAATTTTCTCATGAATATATTGAACACTAGTTTAGAAAATTACTTAATAAGTTTTTAGACTAAGTCTTCATTTGAGAAAATCATGAAAAACTTCCACAAAATTCTAAAATGTTTTGGGATGAATTAAAATCAAAGTCCACATCATTTCTAACCCAAATTAACCCAGAAAAGTGCAGGAAAAGCATGAGGGATCGATCCCCTAGGATGAGAGATCCATCCCCGAATGGCAGAATGCTCCCAAAAAGCAAAATCAAGCAAAAATGAAGCATGGGATCGATCCCCTAAGGGAAGGGATTGATCCCTTCATGGCAGAATGCATTTAAACCTTGTGAAGAAGCATAGGATCGATCCCGTACCTCAAAAATGCACTCCAACGGCTAGTTTTTGTGAGATACAACGGTCACATTCAGTTTTGGCTCCGGCCAACGTTTAGAAACCATCAAAGGGACTATAAATAAAGGCTTGGAAGCTCAAGGACGTAAGAGGAACAATTGAGCAACATTTTGCTTCATCTTCTCCGTCTTCCTCAAGCCTATCAAACTCACAAGTGCTACAAAGTCTTCATATTCTATCATACTCATCATCTTTGTATAGTATAGCACAAATATTGTATAGGATTTTCCTTGTGCTTAACCATTGTAATCACTTGCCTAACTAGAGGCCTTTCTTTGATTACATTCCTTGAAAACTCATTCACACCTTGTAAATGGGAGGTTTCTCTTAAGCCTTAGAAAAAAATAGAGGTTTCTCTTTAGCTTAGAAAAAGAGGGAGGTTACTCTTGAGCCTGCAAAAAGAGGGATTTTAATATAAATTCAAGTTAGTGGATTTGGAAAAATCCTTGGGAGCATCTCAAGGTAGATGACGTAGGCAAGGTTGCCGAACTTCTATAAATCGAATGTGTAAATCTCTCTTTCCGTACTCTCTTTACTTATTTGCATTTATATTGAGATTGTTGAATTGAACTTATATTGCATACTTGAGTAGCCTAGAGCACTTAGAAAGCTTCAACATAAGCTAAAGAATTTAGAAGAATAGAAAAAAGAACCTAAGAGTACCACAAAACCGATTCACCCCCTCTCGGTTTAGCCTATAAAGCCAACACAATCGACTTTCTTGAACTCTATCGTCGAATTGATTAAATATATGAGTTTATATATGATGCACTGACAGTGTATAGTTTCTATACACTGTCAATGCATCAGAGGTTGACACCTCATCAATAGGCCCTTATGGGCAAATTTAAAAAATTTATTTATATTTACATATAAGGGTCTATTGATGAGTTGTCAATTTCTGGTGCATTGACAGTGTATAGAAACTATACACTGTCAGTGCATTATATATAAATCCTAAGTATATTACGAAATTCCTATCTTTAAATAATTTATAATCTTTATAAAATTCCTATCTTTTTTATTTCTTATATTATTTTTATTTTATTTTCCCTAATTTTATTACTTTAGTTTATATCTTGAAAAATTAACATGAAACATGGGTTATTGAAAATTCTTCTTAAGTATCCCATCAATCTAACTCAACCCAAAAAGAATCATTTCACCTAGAAATTCCAAGGAGTACCAATTGATTTTCTTGGAATTTCAAGATTGGCATATTTCATATTTACTTCTTTTATTTAACATATTTATTATCCTATTGCCTTATTATCAAATTATTTTTCTTTATTATCATTATATCCTTAAAATGAACATGAATTATGTTTTCTTGAAAATTCCTCATTAAGTATTCCATCAATCTGGTTTAACTCAAAAAGAATTCTCTCACCTAAAAATTCCATAAGTGTTTTTTTTCAGCTCAAAGTATGAGAGGCGGTGGGGTACTTGTAACATGGTGGCTCGGGTCAAGGTAATATAGTGATGAACAGCAAACTGAAGCAGTGGGACAGTATGGTGCGACACTAGCAACGGTTGAGTAGGGCTATGATGTTGAATAAGCAGTGCAGTAGTGAGGATGATGATGGTAAGTTTTTATCAAGGCTAAGTGCAAGAATTCTCCCCCTTCAAATTATGGGTTTAACCCCTTTTTATAGTAAAAAACTTATTAAAATCATAATACAACTAAACCTATTCTATTTTCTTATCTGAAAACCTATTCCATTAATTATCTCACATATTTCATATTTTATCTAATTAATTCCTATATTAATTCTAATCTAACTCTAATTTTAATATAATAATAACTCTCATATTTAATTAATAAATAAACCCTAATTTAAATAATTATCCTAGAAAATCTAATAATCTAATTATCCTATCCTAAAATTAATTTCTCATGTTAACAATTTATTTTCTTTTCTTTTCATTTCTTTATATATATATATATATATATTAATAATCTTAATTATCAAACTCTAGCTAATTTCTAAAATTAAAATATCTAATTAAATAATTATCCTAACCTTAATGTTCATTTTAATACAAGACCACCTAATTAATCAAGTTAGTTATTTTTATTTTTACAAATTAGTTCCTAGACAAAATAAGGTGTCTATAAAATCTATAACTATAATAAAAAGAATCCCATTAACCAGAAGTTGACATGTGTCCCTTTTTTTCTTTTCTATTTTCATGTTATTTTTATATATTTTTTTACAATTTATATATTATTTTTGTTTGATAAAAACCATAGCACGACATGAGTTAAAATACTGATTGTACAAAGTTATTCCTTAACGTGCGAGCGGTTGCCACATGACACTTCATTATCCTTTTAGAGATAATTTTTTTTTTGTTTTTTAAATTTATAATTAGTTGTAATTTTTTTCTTAAAATTAAAATATTAAAATTAATTTAGCTATGTGATAGTTTTTAATTTCATATGTGATGCTTTTTAATTAAAATAAAAATATATATTTTTAAATTTTTTAATGTTAAAATACAAAATATACGAGAAAAAAAGAACTTAGTATATATCGAAGAGAGACAATTAAAAATTCAAACAAAAAATTTTGAAAAGAATTAAATCAAATATTCACAATTTTTTCTTTTATAAATACTTGTTATTTTTTCCAAAGTTAAAATAAATAAAAAAAAAGCGAAATATATGAAAAGTGAAGAGTGGACAAAAATTAAAATTCAAAAAATTGTTTTAAGTAACTAAAGCAAATATTCATCTAAAAAACAAATATTTAAAAATGTGTATTAAATTTTTTTAAAAAATTCAGATCGAATATCCAAAATATTTGGTTCAAAAAAAATTAGAATAAAATACTAAAAATATTACAAAATAATATAAAAATTCAAAAAATGATAAAATTATAGTATAAAGCAAAAAATTCTAAAAATAATTTTTTAAAAAACTTAAAAACTAATAAACCCCAAAAAATTAAATCTACAAATCAAAATATCTTAAAGAAAATTTTTTAAATATGAAAATCGAAAGTTAGAAAAGAGGAAATAAAGTAATAAATTAAACACTTAAATACTACGACAAATAAAAAGAAAAAATGGCAATGGTGATTTGTCTAACCTGAACTTATCTTGAAACAAACAGATTAGAGTCAAACTGAATATAAATTTAAATATTTTATAAGCTTTTTTTTTGTCTATTTAATTTTCTAACTTTGTGTTAAAATTTTATTTTTTTAAAAATAAGAATAAAAAAATAAATAAGATGATTAATTGATAAATTAAATATTATCATAATAAATTATTTTTTAAAAAAATAATTATTTTGATTTATTATTATTTTTATTACTATTTATAATATATATTTTATAAGAAAAAAAAGCCTCATGCAAAGTAAAGTATCATCCTAGTTCACATAATAATCAGCATAGACTCGACTGTACGTCACGAGTAACGTCCAATGGGCCACCACCCAAACTTCCACATTATGCCAATGAAGACCCAAACCACCTCTTAAAAATCTATCCCACTCCTTTAATAGTCTATAGGCATTGAAATGAAGGCCTCCACTTTATTTTTATTTTTTTGGTTTAAGACCTTGGTATCCGGAAGCCACTTTTGACCTCGACTAATCCGGAGTCGAGCTACGGTTGGATCCGATACGGGGGAAGCTCTCCCGATACTGTTTTCTCCATTCACAAGACTCAAATCCGAGACCTTCCTTAAGGGGCATTAAGCTCCTTCCACTCAGCCCAACAGACATTGGTCTCCACTTTATGGATATACTAGATTTTTTTATTTTGCAATTTTTAAAGTTATTAAGTTAATTATTAGATAAGAGTTGTTGGACATAAGAAATATTTATTTTCTTCATATTGTTTAGTACAAAAGAGAAACATGTTTACTAAGGAAAGAGTTTATAAAATAATTTTTTGAGAAATTTGGATCAACTTGGATTAAAAAAAATACACAATACTTGAGTTAAATAGTATGACAAACAGATAATTTGTGCTAAAAACAAACTAATTAAGATAATGATGCAACAATAATAAAAAAGTAAGAGCACCAATTTATATATACGGCATAGTGGTTCAGACAATTTAACAAAAATGTAAGAAAAATTAGCTAAAAATGGTTTGTTCATATTATTAATCAAGTATAAGGTTTTAAACCCATTTGTAACCATTTTTATTTTAAGAATAACTAATTGAACTATTTATATTTACTCAAAAATACAATATGTAAAGTAAAAATATTTTTTTTGAAAAGTTAGAGGTAAAAAAACTCTTTCATATAATAATTATCATTCAAATGTAAAATATATGCAAGTAGTATAAGCAAATAGATAAAAATATAAAGCAATAGCAAAAAACAATAATTGGAAAAAAGATTTGCCACGTAGCAAGCAATGGTGGATTGGAGACAAAAATATTATATAGGCATAGATATGGGAATACCAATATTTGTAAATATATTTTTTTCATAATTTAAATAATATTAAATAACTATTTACTTAAATATATTTGATTTTTATTTTAATATATGTAATATTAAAATATTTACATCTTATTAGTTATCAAAATTAAATATATAAAAAATAATCATTTACAAATTACATAATATAAACGTAAGTGTATTTTATATGAAAATTTGGAAAATATGTAATTTATATCTATTTGAAGTATTATTTATTTTTAAATATTTGCCATGTGTCGTTTAAATAATATATTTGAATATTGTTTTTATATTTTTAAAATTATTATCATTATTAATAAATATAAAAGATGTTTTAAAAAATTTATTATGTGCGAGTGAAGAACCTATTATTGTGATTTGAGATTGATTTTATATAGTTGGTAAATTTTTCGTGTTTAGTAAGTTTATATCTGCTGGTGAAGATCTAATTTAAAAAAAAAAATCAGATTTAGAAAAATTAAATCTAAACTTTTTTAATTAAAAATATCCAAATCAATTAACTTTTTTGTTATTTGATTTTTTTTCTTTTCTTGATTAAAAAACGACTCAAAGATAAATGAATTTTATTTTTATTTTTTATAATGCGCCATTTGTTAAACCCTCTAACATATATTTTTATTTTGAATTTTTTTAATTTATGCGCGGAATCATATTATTGCCAGAGAAAAAAATTGAAGAGTTAAAAATCGATTAAAAAGCATAACTAAAAAAATTCAAAAATAAAATAAAATTAAAGAACTTAACTAAAAAAAATGAAAATCTAAAAATAAATTAGAGGGTATAATTAAAAAAAAAAACAGAAATAAAATGTTAAATCAATTGAGACACAACACATGATTTGTATGGGAGACAAAACATTGAATGGTATGGACTAAAAAAGTAAAAGAATGAATGACAGAACCAAAGTGAAGCTAGACGTGGTGCAAAAATAAAAATAAAACAAAAAAAAGTGACAGATGGCAAGCAACAAAGAGCGATAGAGATAGTGTTCCAGATATGATGAAAACACCCAACTAAACCGCCTTCAAAGAGAGATGCAACAAGAAAACAAGGGATTTATTCATACCCACTTGAGACAAAACTTTAACATCCTCCAAACAGTAGCACAGGTAGTTAAAACAAAAGCTTAAGTCAGGCACAAATTTAAGTTCAAAATAATAGGCACCATACAAGTCGCAGTACTCCCGTACTTCATATTCAAACCATCTTAACAATCTCTATCTATATGGCATGGCATTTCACCAGAGAACTGATTTATTTGTTCTTAACACTGCGTTCAAAGTAGCCAAGAAGAAACTTGTGATATCCTACTTGGACCACCAATGGAGGAAATCCTTGCGCCTGTTGATTTTTTTCTGCAATTGAAGAACTCCATACAGTAATGCCTCTGCAGTGGGTGGGCATCCAGGAACATAGATGTCAACAGGGACAATTCTATCACAACCTCTAACAACGGAGTATGAGTAGTGGTAGTATCCCCCACCATTTGCACAACTTCCCATAGAAATGACCCACCTAGGCTCCGGCATCTGGTCATAAACCCTGCAAAAAAATTTACAATATGATGACCGAATTACCAAAAACCAATCAGATTTGCTTTTTTGCTGAGTCATTCATGCAAATTGCAGAGGATCCCTCGAGCCAAGAATAAACGAACTTCAAAAGGAAGAATCTTATATTATACTTTATCAAGAAAGAAATGAAGGCAGCAAATTTGGGGAATGCTACTCAGAATCGTAAAACTCAGATCACAGTGTGAGCCACCAGCAGTGGTAAAAGTTTAAGGCTGCATTTGTTTGTCACAACACAAGAGAAGTAAATCAAAATGTCAAACCATCATTAAAACAACAAAACTTTGCATGCACATCTCACTCCAAGTTCACCATCAGAGATTAAGCATATGGCCCTTATCATACTCAATCACAAGCCAAATAAGCCATGGTCAGCCCATGTTTGGGTAGTTATCTACATGCGTAGACACACCATAAACCAGTCGGATAAAAGTTGAACAGAATAAACATTTATGGTTAGTAACATGTTAACAATTACGAATCTAACATACCAAGCCAGTTAGATTACACAAACTTATCCAGGAGTTTTTAAGCTAGACCTATGTTGAGCTTCAGGTTTTAGACCTTCAGAATCCATGTTCGGCCTTTCTTAACAAATCCCCCAAAATCAGAAGGAAACTCATAAGTTGAGTATACATATAGAAAAATAGATGTAACCTTTTGTCTATGGATGTGAAAAACCACAATGTCTCATAGAAAAGGAGAAGGAAAACAGCATTTTGTTAAGACTGGAGAAGAAACAACCTCAGATAGTTTTCATATCATTCCTATCCATATTCCCAAAAAAAATGGCAAAATTCAGAGAAATCATCATCTTCATTATTTGAAATTTGCTCCATACTTAAAACTAAAGCAAAGATTTTTATACCACCTTGACTATTCAATCACAAATCAAATTACATAATCTTAACATGATAAGAAAAAAAAGACCGTATATCCTTAACAGAAATCAAATAGAGTATTAACGAATTCAGTTTTGCAATTATGTTTGTATTTTTTTAAATCGCCTAAAAACCATAGAGCTAATGAAAATGTTAGGACTGTAAACATTCAAATTCTCATAAGCACCCAAATCTGAAATATAAAGATGGGAAGAAAAGGAATATTTAAACTAGCAAATAAAACCCTAAAAATGGGATTAATCATACTTGCGGAGAGCAGGGGCCATTTTGTTGGTGAGAGTGCCAGCGACAATCATGCAATCGGATTGGCGAGGGCTAGGCCTGAAAATGATACCAAATCTATCGAAATCGTAGCGAGCGGCACCGGCGTGCATCATTTCGACAGCGCAGCAAGCGAGGCCGAAGGTCATGGGCCAGATGGACCCACGACGGGCCCAGTTCAAGAGGTCATCGACCTTGGAGATCACGAACTCGGCGGTCTTCGAGAGTCCCGCGGGAGCACCGGCGGATGAGGGGGGAGAAGGGCGAGCGTATGTGGTTGGGCTGGAGGAGGCGGAGAGAGAAGGGAGGGTGGTGTGGAGAGAGAGGGCCCTCTGTGCGGAGAGGAGATGGGGGAGGCGGTTGGCGGTGTTTCGGGTGATCAGAGCCATGGCCCGGTGATTTCTTGAATGAGAAAATTTTTACCTTTCTCTTTGGAGAGGGCGAAAGATTTGGAAGTTTTGATTCGGTGACGAATCTTAGGCAAGGCTATTGGTTATGGTTTGTGGGTAGTAAAGCTTCTTGCGTTGTATGAAAATGCTGAATTTAGATTTTTATTATTATACACAAATTAAGTGTTTTTAATATTATTAATTAAGTTGATATTTTTTTGATCAGGAAAAAAAAAGTTGATATAATGTATGGCTATGTTTTCCTTTCCCTAAACCCAACCGAAACTGAAGTGATGCCTTGTGAGTGACGTTTTCCTTGTCAAAGTCATTGATAAACTGATAATTTTAAACAAGGCGTGCTAATATTTTTTAAAAAAATAAAAAAAATAATATGAAAATGATTCAAATTAAAATTTTAATAAAAATCTTTTCAACAAAAATTTTTAATAAAAATTATATGGATAAATTATATATGCACCTTCAAGTGAGTTTTGATTTACGATGACACATATCCTATTTTAATTATTTTTTAAAGATACGTGTTATCATTCTAACCCACTTGTGAAATCACAAGACTCTACTCGTGTGTATTAGATATTAATCCAAATTATATATACAAAAATTAAAAAATTATTTTAAATTTTATTAACACAAATTTTAATACAAAATTTTTTATATTTAATTTATACTTGATGTATTTACGGTGCATAACATTTATACACTGTATTAGTATTTATTTTTAAATTTTACATTTTTTAAACTTTACTCATTAATATAATTACACTTTATAATTAATTGATATTGTATAAAATAGTTGATTGATAATGTAAAAAAATTATACACCACGTCAAGTATAAACCCTTTTATATTTTACACAGATTTAACCATAGGTGTGTGTGATGACTAACTCATAATTTCAACCCTTAACCCAATAGTAATATAGCCTAATGGGGATTATCATTTATTAGTTATGACGGAAGTTACCATAGAAAAACTGTCCAATTAAGATGATTTAAATGGAGGTCAGGCTCAGACTTCTATCTCATCCGAAAACCAACACAAAGCAGAAATTCTATGAAGGAAAGAATAGTTAGAAATTAAATAGCAATAATCATACTGAAATTTCACAAGTGTTAAATTTAAAAGTTGTAATGGTACAAGATTTAAACACAAGGACTCAAGCTATATCAATGAGAATTGATGCACCAGTACAGCTGCTTTTTCCTTGGATAATTGGTTAACATCCCATTAGTCTCAAAACCAGTAACATTGCAGCCTAATTAGACGCGTTTATGTTTCAGTACATGGGACTGCTGATCATCATAGTTCCTTCGACCTAAACAAAACAGAATAGGGATAGCACTGCGTCTATCCCTACAAAGAATTTTAAATCAGTGAGCATGAAAAATGATCTGCCTGGAAGCATAAGTCAGAATACTTTGTCGATCAACATTGAACTCTGGTGTTGGTTGGAACACAGGATAGAAAATTTCAATGAATCACCAAGAGTCTGATAAATGACTGCGACTTCCATGTCATTAATTAGGGAAGGAGGCAAAGCATTCTCTCCAAAAGCAAGCGGCAAAAGCTCTGCCCAGCAAATTAATTGCGACCTTTGTTGGATCATCTTCATGCATAATACATGTAAAGACTGTTTGATGCAGCACAAGCAAGAGAATTTTCGGTTGGATGCCATGCTAGGTGAAGTAACTTTGTTGTGAAATCAAATGTATTTCCATTTGCATCAACTCCTGAGTTATCAGCTCCTTTCACTGACAATGGAAACCAAAGATGCATTGAAACAAAAGTCAGAAGTATAAATGCTTTCCATGAATAAATAATTGTTCGAAAACTACTTACGAAAAGGCTATA
Organism: Heritiera littoralis; assembly: GCA_031772115.1. Classification (NCBI taxonomy): domain Eukaryota; kingdom Viridiplantae; phylum Streptophyta; class Magnoliopsida; order Malvales; family Malvaceae; genus Heritiera; species Heritiera littoralis. Next base: position 3,422,129 of record JAPDPK010000003.1, read on the forward strand.
ATCCTAATTCACTAATAATCAAGCAATCACATACCAGTGACTAAGGCTTTGCTTGGTAGGGTGGAAAGAAAACTAAAAAGATGAAAAATTGAAAAGAGGGAAAAATGAAAAGATAGAAAACATTAATTTTTTTCTTTAGGTGTGCTTGATAGGAAGGATGGAAAAATGGATGGAAAATAAATTTTTTTTCTTTCTATTGTTTGGAAGAATTGAAAAGTGAGAGGAAAGAAAATTAAAAATAAAATGATTTTACAATCCTACCCTTTATACAAATATTAATTAAGTAATTTTTTTTCTTTTTTGGCATTTATTGAGTTTTCATTTTTAATTAAATATTTTTAAACAAAAATCTGGACAAAATAATTAATTAATAATTAATTTATGATAATTAATTATTAATTATAAATAAATAACTCATTAATTAATTTATTCATTATTGATTAATTATTATTTAGCTATTAGTTAATGATTAAATAATAATTAATTGTTAATGATGATTTAATTAATAATTAATCACAATTAATTAATTATAATAAATTAATTAGTATTAATTTATAATTAATGATTAATTAATATTAATTATTTAATGATTTATTATTTAAAATTAATAATGGTTTTGCTGTCAGTTTTTCAATACTAACAATAGTATCTTCCTACGTAAATAAATGCAAGTAAACAAGGAATTAAGCAATAATGCTAGTGTTCAACAACCTGCACTGTTACGTAAAAAAAAAACTAATTAGGAGTATTTAGGTATTTTTAGCTTATTTACTCAGTCAATCACCATTTTCTTTCCTATTATCTGCCCAATTTGGACAGATTGTGATTAGTGAAGAGGGAAGGAAAATGTCCTTCCTTCCCAATTTCTTTCCTTCCTCTTTTCCCTTGCACCAAGCAACTTAAAATTTGTTTTCCTTCCACTTTTCTTTCCACTACTTTCAATCCTTCCAGTTTTCTATTGTACCAAGCATAGCCTAAAAGAATTTATTATGCAAGAATAAGGGGGCACATGGAAAACAAATAAAGACATCTCAAATTTTGGACTGTGAAAGAAGAATGCGAAACGCATACCTCGTCTGACAACACCAGAGAGACTACCAAGAGATCTTGAGGGTCTTGACGGTGTCTGACACTGTTTCCTGGAAATTCATTACGTAAATTAAAAAGGGAATTTCTGACAATAAACAAGACATTATTGTGATTCAGGACTTTCTGAACCATGAAAGGTCAAACAAGTCCCTTCGACAGCCACTCACATCATTATATCTACAACAGAAAAGTGGCCAATAACATAAGAACATACCTCATGGGGTTTTTGCTGGCTTCCAGTGTTGCTGCTTCTGTGCTACCTTCAGAGCAACCAAACACCCGAAACAGATTGCTGGAATCACAGAAATCAAATCATTATATAATATCCAGGTCCTGGCATATTGTGGATGTTCTATTTAAGACAATAACAACAATCACTAAAATATATAACATGTACCTATAGGAACCAGTGGCCACTCGAAATCCATCTCCACTTAGACAACACTCAAACTTGTCAAAGATGGAATCGTTTTCATATAGATCGCAAAGCTGCCCGAGGTCCAAAAAGTAAAACAGAAAAACATCCATCATAAGTATAGATAGCGCCTCTTTCGAAATATAATCTAAACCCAACAGAAGACTCTTAGAAGAATACATTACCTTCGGTCTAAGATATTCATGAACCTGGAATGTTGCAACAGGACCAGAATCCATATGTATGTCCCACAACTGACAGCCAAGAAATCAAAACCTTGTTACAGAACAATAGAAGAGGTCGAAGGAGTAAATAAATATAGAAATTCAGCTATTATACTAGAATCATATCCAGTAGGTATGGCACAACAGCAAAGCATTGCTCAAAGAAGAAGAATCAATTTCGCATAAAAACAAATCAACCTTAAGGGTCATGTAATCACGACTTAGCATATGTCTTCCATCCTTGGCAAACTTAATGTCAGAGATTGATGCTATGATCTCTGTGAAAAAAGACCTGGAGCTGGGAGCTTCTTGTTCCTCAAACCTGTACCATCAAAAACTTATAAAACCATAAAGAAAACATCATAAAGAAAATACAACAGAAAAGCTAATGACGAATTTTCAAACCACCAAAATAAATAAACCAAGAAAAAACGCAGATACCACAGGTCACTTACAATTTGCTGTGAGTATCACACAACGCAGACTGTCGCATATCAACAAGACGAATTGAACCTTTTGAACTGCTATATGCTAACGTATTACAGTGTGTAGGATGAAATTCTGCTGAAGTTATCACCTCTGCAAGTACGGAATCAAGCAAATGAATCGTGCAAATATGAACAATGACAGGACTAATGTTTGTGGAACCGAAAGAGTGAGACAAGGAGAGTCAATGAAGAACAGGAAAGAGAGAGGGAAGAACAAGAAACAACTCAACTGCCCCTTCTTTGTTGCCCTACCGTCCTTCAACCTCTCCCCCCCCAAAAAAAAAGATAAAGAAAAGTTTGCAAATGGATAACGGGAAAGCAAAAAGGAATGGGTATAACAGAAATAATTGATTCTTTAACCAATCAACCCACAAATAAAAGATAAAAATAAATAAATAAATAATCCAAATATATCCATAATTGCTATTTACAAATGGATCCCCACCAGTCAAATCCTCCATGTTTGCAGGTTTCACATCAACAATGTTAAAACTTTGGTTGCTAATTTCCAGGTTCCAGAGATTAATTCGCAGGTCGTCAGCCGAAATAAAAGTTTCACCATCACTACAAATCAAGAAGGAAGGAACAATAAGTATTCAGTAAAATCATGAACAAGCTTAGAAGACCAAGCGTTTCAGGTTCAAAAGCATAGCAGCAACTCCTATGATCTTCCCAAATGCACTCCCCCACCCCCCCCCCCCCCCCCCCAAAAAAAAGCCAACACATAGCAAACCAAAAAAATTCAGCCCCAAGAAAAAAGAGATGTACCATATACAAGGATTAAGAGAAGTAAATTTGTTGGCGATTAATTCAATCAAATAAGTAAGAGCACCTGTTATTGGATATGGAATTAATATGATAGTCATGGGCATGAGCGTATATTCTTCGACATCTGGCCATAAGGTTCGTCTCATGACTGGTTACCTAATTATAGGAGAAGTATTAAGTTTTAGATGAGCAAATCATATAGACAATAATATTGACATATCAAACATTGCCTCAACGATTGAAACATGACAAAAATAACATAATAGATTCTGAAGTATCAAAATATAAGAAACTTTAAATGCTATTCTTAGAAAATAAACATTCTGGATCGACTACAACTACCACAGGCAAACGCAAAGATGGGAAACCCCCATTTGGGAATGAAAAGTCACTGTTTGTGCATCCTCCATTTGCAATGTATTGTTTGGAGCTATTTGATATACTTGAACCAACAACAGGACCGTTTCCCATGGCTTTGGTGGAGTCCACATTCATGTCACATACTTTTTTGACCTTCTTCTCTTGTACCTGTCCAAGTTCCAACGATGTTAGAAAGACCAACGGGATAGCAAAGTTAGACTAGCAGATTTGTTGTGTTGCTGATTTTGGGATATTGATGTAAGTTTGAAAAAAAAAATGTAGGTAGATTATCACAACACTAATCTGTGTATAACTTCCTAATTGTAAAATCCAGAATAAAAAAGATGCCTTTACCTACCTTCCAGAACTTGATTGTTTTGTCATTTGTAGACAAAAGAAACAGAGCACCATTAGCTGATTGGCACCACCTAATTTTGTTAATTTTCTCCTCAATTTCCAAGCTCTTGAGATAGTCAAACTGTATTTAACCAATAAAGTTTATCATTTCAATGAAATTCAAGTCCAAAAATGTTTTAGTATGAAGCACAGACAATTATTATTATGTTTATGTAAGCCATATACCAAACATAAATACCTCAGGTTCATGGCTCTGGAACTCTGTTTTATAGCGAAACTCAGGATGCCTATTGATTGGATAATCCATCTTCTCTAGATCTCTCCGATGTCCAGCATGCTGCAAAAATATATACTTTTGTAAAAGAACCATATTTTAAAGTGTCACAACAGATCACTGGAGCAACACACTGAGTGAAACAACATAACTTCAGAACAATAAACAATAAAACAGTGAGCAGACATACATCTCGAGTATCAGTCCTTTCAAACAAAACCACCCGACCCCCACGATCTCCAGTAGCAAGGTGATCACCAGTTCTATCAAATTCAATAGCTGATATGATATCAACTGGAAAAAAAATGTAAATGAAGTAAGCAGAGGAAGCTGGCAAAAAATACAAAAAAAAAGTAAGCAGAGGAAGCAGGACATGAAAGACAGACAAGCACCAGCACATCATGCTCACAAATGTGTTCTTCACAAAAGCAGAATCATCAAGCAAAGAAACTCATGGAGAATAATATCTCCATAAAATTTTTAATCTAATCCCTCTTAAAGTTGAGGACGATGAAAGGAATACATCATGAAGAGCAAAGTTAATAAAAACCCAGCCAAAAATTGTTCACATAAAATAATTATGGTTCACACTGGCCGGAAACAACTGTAACTCATAGACCTAGACACTCACATGGCCAGACTCTAAGTCAGACCGTTTGATTAGTTCACTTGGACCTTTTTCCAGTTTCTACAACACCTCCAATGTGAAATAAACCACTGCAATAAACACATGCATGAAAATATTACACTTTGATATTGGACATATTATTCCAGCAATCACAACCTAAAGTCAAGAGCATCAATCACGCAGGCAAACTCAGTCTATTAACAGCAAAAACTTTTCTAGTTCCTTTTTTTCATGGTGCACCACCCTCCAAGACCAAGACCATAGTAATTAGATCGGCATGCAGAAAACAACGGCCAAGCATTTATTAAATAACATTTATTCAAGTAATTATTTTAATCATTCAGTCGATAACGATTAATCTAAGCTCAAACTGAACGGATAATTATAGAACACGAACAGATGGATTAACCACAGTTTACACGCCATCACTTCACATCACACTTTGAGAAGCTACACAGTGATAAAGCTTGACCCAGATCCTAACATTACACCGCAATCCAACCAAATATATATCAAATTGAACTCACCTTTTACCAATTTAAGCAATGAGAAGGGAAATAACAACGGAAAATACGATAATATAAAAAATTCAGAGCTATAAGGATTAAAAACACTAAAATTCAATAACTCATAAACAGTGACACAAAATCGAACCCTAAGAAAATCGCATCGAATAAATCCAAATATTGCACCTTCCTGTACTTCCTCTCCGGCCGTCCGTTCTCCGAACACCTGCGAGAATTTCCACTCCAGCGGCTGTGGCCCTCCGACCGGAGCCACGGCTGCTTCGGCACCACCGTTGTTCATTGTTTTCCCAAAAAACAAATAAATTAAACCGATTCCACCTCAATAAATAAAATGAAAGAAAAGCAAACTCAAAGCATCAACGAGCCGATCTGGCACTCAGATTCACAACAAAGTCGAAACACTTCATCGAATCGAAGCAATCTCCATTTTACAAATGCAAGCTCTCGACCGATCATCTATATAAGAAACAGCTCCGCAATGAAAAAATTATCGGCGTTTTTTTCTCTTTTTTTTCTTTTACCGGCAATGAACATTGATTAAATATACTTTTAAAGAAAAATAAATCAATTTCTCTAAAGAGTAAATGAACATCGACGAGATTTCACTCTCCCTTCCCCTACTCTCTCTCCGTCGATTGAGACTTTCACAGGTTTTTTTTTTTTTTTCTAAATGCGGGAGAAGAAGGAAAAGAAGAAAGAATGGAGATTGGTAGATAATGATGAGCAGGAAACGCGACGTAGCTTTTTGGCTGATTATAATCTCTCTCTCTCTTCTCTCTTTTTTTTTTTATTATTATTAATTAAGTTATTAATTTTATAAATAAGATTGTTTTTATATATAACTTTTTTAATTTTATAATTTAAATTAAAAAATCATCAAATACATTTTTTTTATAAAAAGATAAATGGATAACCGAATAATTGAGCTATAGACTTAATTTTTCCTAAAAAATTAATAATAACTGCTACCTTAAATTTTAATTTTTTATATTTTCCATTTTTATTAGAAAACTTTTAAAAATTTCTCATGACTTAATTTTTATTTTTTAAATGTAAACAAATTTATTATAAAAAATCACCTTTTATTATTAATTCTATATCTTAAAATATCGATATCATCATTTATTTTATTATTTGAATCAAATAAATTTTTTTATTTGTGTATGAAATAATTTTTTTTTAAAATGGATTACTAAACCCATGAAATAACAAGTACATGAAATAATAAATGTAGCAGAAATGAAAAATCGGAAATGGATGGACTGTTGCTAATCGCCGGAAAACGACGTCGGCTTTTTTCTATTGTTTCGATTATAATAGTCTACTCAACTTTAAGGATGAGGTTGAGGCCATGTTTGACGTAGATTACAATGCTCTCTCTTTCACTTGCCTTTCCTTTTGCTTTTTTTAATCATAAACTGATGTGTTTTTTTTTTATATGTATACGAAGATTTTTGAATTTGTATATGATGCACTGATAATATATTATTTTTATACATTATCAATATATCAGAGATTGACAACTCATCAATTGGCAAATTAAAAAATATGTCAAGCTCTTCAAAGAAAATATAAATAAATTTTTTTAATTTGCTCATAAAAGCTTATTGATGAGATGTCAACTTCTTATGCATTGACAGTGTATACACTGTCAGTGCATCATATATAAATCTAAGATTTTTAAGTGCTAATGTTTAAATTTTAGATTTTTTTTTAATTTTATCAATTATCTTTATCAAATGGATTAATGTAGAGTTGTGAAATGTTATGAGAACCTTATTCCTTATTCTTATCTATCAAAAAAATTACAAAATTTTTTATATTTTAAAATTAAAAAGTTATAAAAAATATTAAATAATTAAAAATAAAAATATTTTAAATTCAAACTTAAAACTTATAATATATCATAATTTATTTTAATTATTCGGTTAAAAAATTGTTAGCAAACATTATTTTTTGAATCAATACTTAAAGTAACGATTGAGTTTTGTTGATTTGGTGATATATGTTCTTTATTTTTCTATGTGTTCTATCCTAAAAGTTTGTTAAAAAAAAAAACAATAAGTAAGAAATAGTTGTTTTTATTGTTTTTTTTTTATTTTCTTTCATTTTATTTTAATGAAATCCACCCAAATCAGAAGTATTTCTATGACAACAAAATCGACTTCATCATTAGTTTATTCATAAAAAAATTGGATTATTAAATGGACAAAAAATATAAGATGAATCAACTAAAAGAGTTTTTTTTTAGCAATTTGGAATTAAATTTTGCTTTCTCTCGCAAAAACTTTATGGTAAATATTTTTTTTAAAGCAAATAGTAAACAAACATTGAGCTTATGTCTTAAATTCTTTATCCTTGAATTTCTTTCGTATTCTAGATAATTAAGAAGCTTTGCACATACCCGTTAATCCCTATTTTATTTCCGTACTCAAAGTTTTTCACAAAGTTGTTAATTTTAACTACTTATTCAAATAAATTTTGAGTTTAAAATCAAAACCCTTAAAATTAAAATTGACTCAAATATCATTGAACTAATGATATTACTTCTAAAAAATACAAATCAAATTATTGGCTCAGTGTTATAATATTTTGTTGAGTTTTTAAGAGAAAATGATCCATAATAAAAAATTTCGTGTTTGAATCATTATCGAATCAAATTTTATTGTATCAATACTAGTCACGAACCAAAAAATTTTCTATAAAATACATTGAAATTTATCTTGACGTGTACAAAGCATTTGCCTATTTCTTAATTAGGGTTTGGTGGAAAAGAATGACGTTTCAAGTTAATTGATTGGACCAACCTTGGAGATAATTCGACGGATACAAAGGTAAACATGAGCTACTTTCCAATTCAAAACCTTCTTTTTTTTTTTTTCCTTTTGTTTGCTTATAATAAAAAATTAAATGCAACATTCTCTTCTCTTCCCTACCCACATTTCATCTCAATACAATATTATTGGCCTTCTTAAACAAATATTAGGGTTGAGAGTGTAAGAAAAAATATAATAATCGAAGGAAACCAATGTTGGCAGCACACGGTTTACTTTCCTTGATGACGTAATTACCCAAACAAATGTTTAAAAATTAGTTTAAGATGTCAGGGGAGTGTTAGAGGATTGTTTATTGGCAATGAGATAATTTCAAAAAATAAATAAATAAAAGAAAGGGATAATCAATTAATTATAAAACAAATGAGGAGTTTTTCAATTCTCCTTCCTAATTTCAATCCTATGCTTCTCGTAATCAAATAGAAAAAATTGTTGTGGACACGTGGATATCAAAATTAATGTTTCATATATAATAAATAAATCTGGATACATATCATAAATTTCATTTTTAAATCATAAAATGTGATACAAATTTAAAATTTTTTTATTTACGAAATTTTCCATATCACATTGGTGTATAAACATTATATTTATATATATATACACATTTTTATCAAAATTTTTATATCAATATTGAGATAAACTATTATTTTATAAATTTTTGACGAATTTAGAGTGCATGGTTGTAAGCATTACATGTAAGTAAATCATACAGATTATACATGCTTCTACACAATATGAAACATGTTAAACAAATAAAAGCGGAAGCGACAGGATCTAACCTCCAACCATTGCACTCTGTAGCTTTGCTGTAGAAGCGATTTCCGAGTCTGACGACAGGATTCTTTCACCTTTCAAGTCTTCGAAGTACTCAAAAACCTCACTAGATGGTGTGTTTTTCTGAGATTAACGTACTTGGGGACCGGAAGGAGCCCTCTTTTATTACTAACGAGAGCATGCTAATTATGGCAATAAAATCACGTTTTAACCATCACAAAATCATGTTTTAATAACCAAATATTGAGTTGAGATTCAGTGTGAAATTATGGACAATATCCAGAATTGGTCAACCAAATATTTATTTCCATAATAAGGAGATATACTAACATTCTCCCACTTGGTCCATATATTTCACTTATAGAATAAACAAATCACATGAATCATGGCGATAGTTCCTCAAGTGGTGAGTATTATCTTCCATGTATTACTATGTAAAATGTTTCTAAATAAACCCTTTTTTACTTAATGAATAAACCTTATGTTTATTCTCGATCCAAACAACAAGGATATTTCTTAAATAAAACTTTAGTGTGTACAAATCAAATGAGAAACATCATAGTATTAATAAGAGTTTCAATTACAATCAAAATGTGGGACCAAGTCCCATTCTCTCTACATGATCCTTAAATTTAAACGGTGGCATGCCCTTAGTCAAAGGATCAGCTAACATCAATTCAGTGCTAACGTGTTCAATGACCACTCTTTTATCTCTAACACGTTCTCTAATGGCTAAGTACTTAATGTCGATATGCTTACTTCGACTTCCACTCTTATTGTTCTTAGCCATGAATACCGCAGCTGAATTGTCACAATATATCCTCAATGGCTTAGATATGGAGTCAACAACTCTAAGCCCACCAATGAAACTCTTAAGCCATACACCATGTGAGGTAGCCTCAAAACAGGAAACGAACTCGGCCTCCATAGTAGAAGTGGCAATCAATGTCTGCTTAGCACTCTTCCATGAAACAGCTCCACCGGCAAGCATGAAGATGTAACCGGATATTGATTTTCGGGTATCAACACAGCCAGCAAAGTCTGAGTCTGAGTAGCCAATCACTTCTAACTCATCGGTCCGTCTATACATAAGCATGTAATCCTTAGTGCCTTGAAGATATCTAAGCACCTTCTTCACAGCTCTCCAGGGGTCCATCCCCGGGTCACTTTGATATCTACCCAACATTCCCACAGCAAAAGCAATATCAGGCCTGGTGCAGACCTGTGCATACATAATGCTTCCAACAGCTGAGGCATATGGAATGTTCTTCATCTGTTCCCGCTCAAGATCATCTTTCGGGCACTGGTTCAAATTGAACCTGTCACCCTTCACAATGGGAGCTGGGCTTGGTGAACAATCTTTCATTCTAAATCTTTCCAAGACTTTATTGATATAGGCTTCTTGTGACAGACCTAATATACCTCTATGTCTGTCTCTATGGATCTTAATGCCAATGACATAAGATGCATCGCCCATATCCTTCATATCAAAGTTCTCAGAAAGAAATTGTTTCACCTCATGTAGCATCCCCTTATCATTGGTTGCAAGCAAAATATCATCCACATATAGCACAAGGAAACAAATCTTGCTCCCACTGACCTTCTGGTATATACACTGATCCATGATGTTCTCAACGAAACCAAATGATGAGATGACTTCATGAAATTTTAAATACCATTGGCGGGAAGCTTGTTTCAACCCATATATGGACTTCTTGAGCTTACAGACCAAATGCTCACCATTACTAGAGGAAAAACTTTCAGGTTGTTTTATGTAAACCTCTTCCTCTAGATCACCATTGAGAAATGCCGTTTTCACATCCATTTGTTGCAACTTTAAGTCAAAATGTGCAACAAGCGCCATTATGATGCGGAGAGAATCTTTCTTAGATACAGGAGAGAAGGTCTCCTTGTAATCGATTCCCTTCTTTTGAGTGAATCCTTTGGCTACGAGTCTTGCCTTATAACGCTCAATGTTGCCTAATGAGTCAGTCTTGGTCTTGAAGACCCATTTACAGCCTATAGCCCTGGCCCCATTAGGCAACTCGACAAGATCCCATACTCCATTAGATGCCATTGAATCCATCTCATCCTTCATAGCATCGAACCAAAGTTTTGATTCTTTGCTGTTCATGGCTTGTGAGAACGTCTCTGGATCATTAACGAGCCCAATATTGAAATCATACTCTTGTAGATACACAATAAAATCACTAGGAATAGCTGATTTCCTTTCCCTAGTAGACCTTCTTAATGTTGGTTCAACATTCTCCGAAGGATCATGTTGTTCAACTGGTTGCTCACTCAATTCTGGTGTATCCAGAGGAGCCTCGTCTACTGGTAAGTTATCAGCTACTTATGGATCTTCAACGATTGGTTGTTCAATGTCCAGTTGTACTGAAGGGACATTGTTCATGATAACCAATCCTTGACTCGAGGTAGAGGGTTGATTTCTCACAGAAACTAGGTCTTGAGATTGATCGCTCCCACTAACTAAGTCATTTTCAAGAAACTTGGCGTTCCTTGATTCCACAAATCTAGTGCTATGAGATGGACAATAGAATCTGTAGCCTTTGGACCGTTCGGCATATCCGATGAAATACCCACTTATGGTCCTAGGATCCAGTTTCTTTTCCTGTGGGTTGTAAACTCTTATCTCAGAAGGGCATCTCCAAACACGCATATGACGCAAACTCGGTTTCCAACATTTGAATAATTCAAAAAGCGTCTTTGGAACAGCCTTGGTCGGAACCCGGTTCAATATATACGCTGCCATTTTAAGAGCTTCAATCCACAAAGACTTAGGCAACTTCGAGTTGCTAAGCATACTACGCACCGTTTCCATCAAAGTTCGGTTCCTTCTTTCTGCAACACCATTCTAATCCGATGAACCAGGCATGGTATATTGGGCAACAATCCCATTTTCTTGAAGGAACTTCGCAAATGGTCTAGGTGCTTGTCCATCTTCAGTGTATTTACCGTAATACTCCCCACCTCTATCAGTTCTTACTATCTTTATGGGTTTTCCACATTGTTTCTCTACTTCAGCCTTAAAGACTTTAAAGGCGTCTAATGCTTCATTTTTGTTATGAAGCATGTAGAGATACATAAACCTGGAGTAATCATCAATAAAGGTGATGAAGTATTTCTGACCATATGCATCAATGTCTGGACAACATATGTCAAAATTTATGTTCTCTAATATGGTTGAACTCCTATTGGCACCTTTCTTAGACTTGTTGGTTTGCTTACCCTTAATGCAATCCACACAAGTGTCGAAATCAGTAAAATCGAGAGTACTAAGTATTCAATCATTTACCAATCTCTTAATTCTATTTATGGAGATATGACCTAATCTCCGGTGCCATAATGTGGAGGAGTCCTCATCCATATTTGATTCAAAACAAACATATGAGAGCGGATTACCTTTCTTAACGAGCCACTGTTGAAGCTTGGCACAATCCTTCTTCATGTGTCCCTTCTTTTTACAGAAGAAACACTTGGATTCTTTCTTAATGTCAGCTTGGGTAGGGATTTTCTCTTTTCCCTTGTTCTTGGCTCGATCTTTGGTCTTTCCTTGGCTTGCAAAAAATGCACTTTCACCCGATTCCATAAGCAGCCTTCCCTCCTTTTGAACACACATGGTCATCAATTCATTGATGGTCCACTTATCCTTATGTGTGTTGTAGGATATCTTGAATGGTCCGTACTGCTTTGGTAGAGTGTTCAATATATAGTGCACAAGAAAAGACTCAGACATCTCCACCTCTAGCTTCTTGAGTTGGGCCGCTATATCTCTCATGGTCATTATGTGCTCGCGCACTCCTTTGACATTGGTGAGCCTCATCGATGAGAACTTCATTATCAGGGTGCTGGCCAACGCTTTGTCTGAAGTGACAAATTGATCATCTATGGTCTTCAGTAAGGTCCTAATGTTGTTATGCTGTTCGACAGAACCACGTATCCCAGCAGATATCTTTGTCTTTATATACATGACACTAAGGCGATTGGATCGCTCCCAACGTTCATGTAAAGCTACTTGAGTAGGAGTGCTGGTCTCAGTCAAAACGGGCTCGTCTTTCTTTATAGCATAGTCTACATCCATGCACCCTAATTGGAGGAGAACTCTCTCCTTCCAAACCTTATAGTTCTCTCAATCTAGTTTGGGAACTTCTAGGTAAATATTAGTTCGAGGAAACACTGCTTAAAGAAAAACACATGCTTATATATCTAGAATTTTTGAGGCAAACTTAATTATGTCTACCAATGTAAACATATTTTATTAATGAATCCCAGACATAAAACTTGCCTGTGGGCTAAAGTTCTAATTCTAATAGATTCATATCATAATGATAAAGCTATCAAATTATATCATTTCCTAATTCCTGTGGGTAAATTAAGAAACTAATTCGATATTTTATCCTAATTAGTTATAAAATTATAATAAAAATTCCTGTGGGATAAAATTTATTATAACCTTATAACTAATTACAATATATGTCTAATATCATTATGTGATTTTACAAAAAATAATTTTACTTATTTAAGATTGCTGTGGCTAGGCCCTAATTAAATAAATTATAAATCACTTAGACATATTGATAAAATTCTAAGTTTATTCATATTTTAAAAATTGCAATTATCATAAGGCAACTTTAATTACAAATAATATGAATAACTTAGCTACATGTGCTTTTAGTATAAAAATAACAAAATTATACACATTCAAAATAAGCACATATGCACATTTAAAATCAAATTTTCATAATTTAATCATAATTTTATGATAATTTTCACAAAATTATTCAATTTAAAATTACAGCATTTATAAAATTTTCAAATTTATGAAAAATCCTCATAAAATCCAAATAATGATAAGTTTTCATAATTATATTAATTTTGTGAAAATAATCTAATTATTCATAAAATTATGAAAATTACAGAACTGAAAATTTGATAAAACTATCAAAAATATAATTATTTGGCATAAATTAAATAATATAAATTACTTAAATTAAATAAATAAATCCTTAAGGCCTAAAATAAACCAAATGGCCCTTTTATTTAATTTATATGTCCAAATAATTAACCAAAAGGCCCAAAATAAATAGACCAAAAATAACCAAAAATAGCCCAAACAGTGGCCCAAAACAGGATGGTCCAAAACCCTTTTTTTTTAAACAGTACGGTTGTACTGTGTAACCAAGACGGGTGCGTGGTTTTCACGCGCCCGCTTTCAACCCTCGAGCGCGTGACAACCACGCGCCCGCTTTCCACTATCGGGCGCGTGAGATCCACGCTCCCGTTTACACCACACGCGCCCGATCTTCTTCTTCGCCCGAAAGGGCTTTTTTTTTTGTAGAAATTTGGGTCTTTTGACCCGACCCGGCATAAAACCCCTTAAACAGTCCCGTTTTTCATGTATTTTTCATTCCTAGAGCTTTACAATAATAGATCTAAAATATTTGAACCAAAATCACATGAAAACAGAATGAGTTTCAAGAAATCCGAGACTTAAAGTTTCAAAATATGGGTTTTATGGCTTCTTTATACAAATCTCTAGCAAGACAGAGGTTAAACTACGGCTCTGATGCCAAATGTAAGTAAATCATACAGATTATACACGCTTCTACACAATATGAAACATGTTAAACAAATAAAAGCGGAAGCGACAGGATCTAACCTCCAGCCATTGCACTCTGTAGCTTTGCTGTAGAAGCGATTTTCGAGTCTGACGACAGGATTCTTTCACCTTTCAAGTCTTCCAAGCACTCAAAAACCTCACTAGATGGTGTGTTTTTCTGAGATTAACGTACTTGGGGACCGGAAGGAGCCCTCTTTTATTACTAACGAGAGCATGCTAATTATGGCAATAAAATCACGTTTTAACCATCACAAAATCGTGTTTTAATAGCCAAATATTGAGTTGAGATTCAGTGTGAAATTATGAACAATATCAGGAATTGGTCAACCAAATATTTATTTCCATAATAAGGAGATATACTAACATTACATACATTTTTACATCTTCTATTATACTAATGTACAATACATATTACAATATAAGAAATAAGAAAATAAAAAGGTTAAATAATCTTAAGGATAAATACCCATTATTTTTGGTTTTACATTATGTGAACCATTGATAAAATAGAATTGGTTTTGTTGTCTTTTTTTTTTTGTAAACACATGCATCTTTATCTGTTTTAAGATTTGAGATTAATTCTGTTCAGACCGAAAGTAATAAACGATAAAGTCCTCCCAATAGTGAGAACTTCATGTCTTGAATTTTGTCCAAGAACTTGAGAAAAAAATTCACTTCTACTTCTTCTAATCACTTGTTGGTGAATTGGTTTTGTTATTTGACTCATGTTTACAAATTGGCCAAGTCTTATGCGGATTATTAGGCTTATTTTGGCACTTGACAATGCCTTCCTTATTATGAAACTTACCTGCACTTTCACCTACATGAGTAGACTGCCAGAAGAGGACATTCTGAGTGTGTGAAGGCTCCGCATCTAGTGTAGTCTAAGCAAGACATTGTTTGAAAAAAAAAAAAAGAGAGCAGCTAAATGCATCATATTTTCTCCTTCTCACACCCTATCTCGCATCCATTTTCCCCTTAAAATGAACAGTAGATTAAGTGTAGAATATGGTGTGGGAAGAAAAAAATGGATGTTTTTTGTAGCTCTCGAAAAAAAAAGTCTATAAGAAATTAAATAAAGAATAAAGAATTGTATCGAACATATGGTACGAATAATATGTATCGAATGAATTATTTGTGATTTTTGATCGAATATGATATAAAATATTTATTCATTTTGTTTTTTTATGATATCGAATCACTTTATATAATATATGACAATCATTATTTATATTTATATAAGGGATTGTTTGATTCGTGAAAAATAAAATTTCCTTTGGGATTATTTTACCTCAAATTATTTTACTTAACGGATTCATGATAATATTAGATTATTGTGTTTAGTTACATTAGTAGGAATATAATATTTTCGTGTTTGGTTAAAGGAATGTAAGATTACCTAATTACTTATTTTATTATAATACCATCTGTATTATTAGTTGATGCAGATTGAATAACATTTGATAAAAATTATATTTAAATCAATTACTTATTTATTTAAGATACTCTTTTATTTGTTTAATTATTTAACATATTTATTTATTTGATCTCTTTGTTTATTGGGTTTTTATAATGTAAATTATTTTTATTTAACAAAACCATTACTATATTAAATGGATTTTGATTAATGAAAATTAAACTTATTTATAGGTTCTGTGTTATTATAAGTTCATTTTATTTTTTAAGTTCATTTTAATTTTTAAGTCCATTTTTCTTTTATATGTCAATTCATCAAGATAAAATAAAATAAAACAATGACACTTTAAATTTAAGTGATACAACATTTATTGATCACTAATTTAGTTAAGACATGTTACTTTAATATTTATAATTAACTTCACATGTGTTGAGCGTAACTGGTCTCAAATCAAGATAAAAGAGAAGGATTAATGTTAGATTTGAACAACCAATCGTTTAAAACTTGTTTAAAATTTATAAGATGAATTATTATATGAAATTTATTGGGACATTTCATTAAATGCTGACGATTTAACGTGAAATCATATATTAGTTTATATAACTTTGAGATTATATATTGATTCACACAATTTAATTCGGTATTGAGATAAAAATTTTAATGATGATGACAATTTTTTTTATAATTGATGATAGATAATAAATTATATGGATTCGAATTCGAACAACAAATTACAATTTTACCTATTCGGTTAAAAAATTAATGCATCACACTCTAATATATCCTTCGATCGTTAATACATAAAAAATTACTCATGGATAATAATAATAAGGCTTAATAGCCAAATAAGCCCTCAACGTTTTATTGCATGAAATTCAGTTCATAAACTTTTTATTTTAGTGGAAATAAACTCTCAACCTTTTATAATTATGCAATTAAGTCAAAATCTGTTAAATGACACCAACTGCCGTTAGTTTTGTATACGTGGCAGCTGACGTGGATAGCTTAGTTAGCTGCCACGTGGCATGCCACGTATGCAAAACTAACGGCAGTTAGGTCATTTAACAGATTTGGTCTATTTCCACTGAAATAAAAGTTTATGAACTGAATTTCATGCGATAAAACGTTGAGGGCTAAATTCCATTTGGGTTAAAAGTTGAGGGCTAATTTGACTAATAATAATAATAATAATAATAATAATAATAATAATAATAATAATAATAATAATAATAATAATAATAACGTGTTTTGGGTTTTTTTTGAAAGCCATTGGCTCCAAATTCAAATATATAACATTACCAAAATATCCCCAATTCCCTCCCTTTTCCACGTCAACACCGCCGCATGACTAGGGTTTCACTTTCAGTCTCCTGCAATTCCACCACGTTTTCTCTCAATTTCCATTAGTTTTTCCTTCAGTTTTGTCCACAGTCCATTCAGTTTCTCAATTCTCTCAACCCCAAGAGAAAGAATGATCCAATTCGGTTCGAATTCAAGTTTCAGCACCACTGGCAACCACCCAAAACCACCGGACACTTTTCAGCCCATGCTAACAGAATCCATCCACCGGTTTTTCACCGAATACCGTAACGGCGGAACCGATTTCTCTAATTTCACTTCCATTTTCTCTCGCTTGCTTCAGATTTTACCCGATCCACCCCTCGAATTCGTCTGGTTTTACTCCGCAGTAACTTTCCATTCCACTAATAAATTTAACTCTCCAAACTCAGCCTCCGCTTCCAAAGACCTTTTCCAGCTTCTAGTTTCCTGCTCCGCTTCCTGCAACGCCGTTAAAAGAATCTCCGTTCTCGCTCCCGTTATTTACGAGCTGTACCGTTTAGCTCTCGGTCAAGAAGGGTTGAAGAGAGAAGTGGAGAGTTTGTTAGAAGGGATTGTGAGTTACATTAGCATATGTTGTGGTATGGAAGCTGAGGAAAACGACGATTTGAGTTCGCATTTTGTGGATTTATTGCGCGTTTGGATGGTGGATTGGGTTGCGGAGGAGGAAGGTGAAAGGAGAGATCATATAAAGCTGTTTTTCCCAATTATTAGTGAAGAAGTTCGGAAAATGATTGGCGGAGGATGCGGGATTCGGTATTTGGCTGGTGTTGTTATGTGTCAGGGTTTTCTGCTGAGATTGTGCTTGAAGTTTGGGGCTGGGATTCCAAAACGGGAGTTGGAGAAAGATGTGCATGATTGCGTGGTTCAAATGATAGCTGGGTTTCGAAATTTTTACTTTTTGGGTAAGTTTTTTTTTTTTAAGCCATTTTCGTGGATAAGTTTTACTTGAATGATTTAAACTTGATTAACTTTGATTAGTGCTGATTTTGCTAATTCGATAAGGATGAACTCGCGTGTTTTTCTCAGATGTTGAGTCACTATTGTTGCCTTTGATATCAACTCATATAACATGTGTCACCAATTACATATATAGTTTTCATCATCACAACTTTTCTTACTTGTTTTTTTGCTATAAAGTAAATATCAAAATCGCATATTAAATTTTTGAGTAATTGAGTAGAGTGAAAACAACACTGACCCAAACACGGTGGATATATGCATGTAACATAACTTTATGCCTTTGTGTTGTTCATGCATGCCCTTGGAATGCAGTAAGAAATCAGCAAAAGTCGCAGTCAAGCTCGGGTCAATCATTTTTTTCTTTTCCCTTGAGGACAAATATTTGATTGACATGTTGTGTAAAGCCACTTTCTATTAGGAATCTGATGTCTTCTGCTTGACAAGGCTTTTCTTCCTTGCCAGTGCCAGCAATGACGTGATATTCCTTTTAGTAAGAAGGTTTTTGTTTTTATCCTTCTCCTGTTCAGTTGTTGATGTTAATAGCTCTAATTCATTTTTGGTGTGTAACAGATATCCTTCTCAGGATGCTGTTGGAACCAGTTCTACCTGTCACCTCTCTACTGGTCAGCTTCTTCACGTTTTTTTTCTTTTTCTTGCTTTAATTTTTTAATGCATCCCTACTTCTGTTCAATAGTGAGTTTCATACAAGCCTTCGATTATTCAAAATTGCAACTTCATGGTCTCAAATCATAGGGCTAAGCTATTTTCTCCTTTAGAATGTTTCAAATGAAGAATAGAACAGTAGAAGATTACATTGTATAGAGTTCAATGACAACATGCTGAAATAAGACTAGAAAGATATATAGCCATTTGTCATCACTTGAGGAACATCTTCTTGGTAATATGCTAGATCCTAGTCTAATCCTTGCATTCTGCCTTTATCATAATTACCTTTGTGTTCTTTACTTGTGGTTACTGTACTAAAGATATATTTTAGACTTGAGCCTTAATTTAATGGGACGAGTCACATGTCTTATGTGATAGGCTCAGACCAAATATATGTGCCTATTTGTCATCTCTTCATGACCAGTACCACTTGTTGATGACCATCAGTGGATGCTGAGAATCAGCAAGAGTGCAAGACATTGTCTTTGGCAATGTGATCCCAATGGTCATTCCTTGCTGTCTAGCACCAGTGACAATCATCTGTGGACAAATATTTTTGTTTTTGGATTATTGACTATCATCACCTAGCATTTTTTGTGCCTATGAGGGATTCTTTAGAATAACCTTTCATCTATTATTTTTAGGACCAAACAGAAACTTTTTAAGCAGTTGTCTTTCTCTGGTGGTTTTAAATTCCTTGGACATTTGCAATGTTCAAACTATCTCTTTGCACTTTGAGCTTTTGAGTTATTTTGTATGCTTGAAGACTGATTGCTTGTGCTTGCCCCTGAGATACTTGAAGAGACCTCCATTTTGTTGCAGGGCCATGGAAATGAAGTATTTTTAAGAGAAATTTTGTATGATGCTGTGATAATGATGGACCATGCCTTCCTCAGTCCACAGGGGGGAATTCTGCTACCTGGCAAACAATTCAAAAGTCTTGCATTGGCATGGTCCTTTGTTGCTGACAGTGCCATACGGTCAGTGAGGTATGATTATGAATGCGGAGACTGTCTTTGGATGAAATTGTTATTTATAGGAAATATCTCATCCAACAAATCTCACTAGCAATGATCTAATGCCACAGGGAGAATGGTAACCTGACCAAAGCTATCTCTTACATAAATGCATTCGCTGAATCTTGCCTACTCTCTCAGTTGATCAAGTGGGTTACCAGTCAGACTGGGATGGGGGACAAAGCAAGGAGCCTGAATATTTCCACTCCTGTAGCTCTTATCAGTGAGTTGCCTGCTATCTCTACACTCTTGTCATTTGTTGTCACTTGTCAGGACTTCAGCACCTGTTTCAATGGATTGTCCAGTTAAGATTGTCAACATGCTATGTGATAAGAAGATATTTTGTTCTTACCATTGTGCAAAGTGGAGCTTATGGACTCACTAGACCAACAACATCTGCATTGGATGTGTCGCACTTCCATAGCCGAAAGGCCGAACTGAGAAAGACATAATCATAGGACACACGAGTTGTAATTCTTTCCTCTTTATTCTAATACATTTTTGTCTTTGGTTTCTTAAGTGTCTGATAAAGTCGTTTCATTTTCAGAGTGGCTACTCATCATTGAGGATCAAGGGGTGAGAATATTTGAATGTGACATCTCCAAGGTTTATGCCAAGGCTGTGCTTTGTAAATCAAGGGTTGAATATGAGATCCCAGTTCTTAAGACCAATGGCAAAAAATTGGGTGAAAATCTTGTTTGTATGGTTCGTGAAGGGGAAGAAGACAAGAAAGCTGATGGTGATCTAGAGATTATTGATTCTATGGATATCGTTCCCTTGGCTACTCCTGGCTTGATGAAATCACCAGCAACTGATGGTGTAAGAAAACGCAAAGAAGGGAGCAGCATTGAAGCTGAAATATCTGTTAAGTTTGTCAAGTATCAGTCGCATGAAAAATCGGCAACACAGAAGACTTTGTGTTTGGCTAATGGTAATGGTTTGAGTATTGGGAGTGAGTTTGACAATCCTCCTTCAGATGAAGATATGGGAGATATGGAACAATAATTTCGGATTAAGGCAGCAACTTGATCATTGTAACCAAAATGATTTTGGTGATAGTGGATTCTGAGACGGTTTATGCCAGCTGCTGTTTCATTCAATTTCAAGTGTAGAAGTAAGAACATTCTGCAACTGCATTGCACTATGGCATATGGTATACTCTGAGGTTGGTTGCAATAGTAGCTGGTGATCTTTTTGTCCATTTGCAGACTGAGTTTGCTATTCAGCCTTAGTGCATAACGCGATCACTGTCTTAGTTTTATCCATGTTGGAAGGCTTTGTGGCTGAAGAAGTCAGAGACTGTTTTACCATTGGATGATGGCTTCTCACTTCGGTAGCAGTGCCTAATTTTTCCACTTGAGTTGTTCATTATGCCATTGTAGGGGAAATATCGGAGTTTTATTGTAGTATATGATCTACGCAAAGTAACCAAATTGTAATAGAAGTGAAAATAACTGTCCGATATGAGAATGATATAGCCATATTTGTAGAAGAAAGCATGGAGAAGGTGCTTCAGCTGGCTTCAGCCATTGGCACAGGATGAAATTCACCTGTTGAATTTCGGGCCTTTGGACAGGGCTGAGCTTTGAATACCCATTATTCCAATTTCTAACTCATCTAATACTTCCAAAGCCCAAGCATTTCTGTTATTCTGTCGAACACTAGGCTGGGCTGCCCACTGACCTCTCATTTTGCATCCATTCACCAATTATTCCACTCTTTATTCTCATTTCTTTTCAGTTTTTTATTAAGAATTCAATTTAAAGTTAAAATTAGACATAATAATGATACTTTAAGATACGATTTAGTGACATAATATAAAGATAACACAAATTAATTTTAATAAAAGTTAAAGAAATTGTATTTTACGTGTTAACATGATAATTGACATAAAATTTTGATATTTTACAGTACATAAGCACAAGGATTAACGGTGTTGAAAATGTTAAGTCAGCAAAGCTTTAAGTACTCCCATAAAAGGCCAGACTTGTTTGAAGGGATAAGGCACTGATATCCATAAATACAGACCTGGTTCATCACGTGTAATTCAAGTGTATTTCATCACCAAACATTTTCTTTGATTTGGCTTTTTTTGAGCTTGTGTGAACCTGCCACGTAAGTGCAAATTTCTACACTTTTTCTTAAACTTTTGCTGTCGTCCGAATCCTCACCCTCCATATGTCTATGATTGCCAATCAACAAATCATGTGGCCGACACTTGTTATTATTTTTTGTATCTGATTTACAGATATATTTAAAAATAATTAAAATATTATTTTTTAAATATGATCTTAATCAGTACTACTAAGCACTAATTAATTTTTTATAATTTTATTACTATTATTATTTATAAGAGGTAGAAAAAAGAAAGAAAAAAACAATTAATAAAAGAAAGAAGCCTCCCTTTGGTTTTACATTTAAACAAATAAAGTAAGGGTTTGTGTATGATACATTAATATTGTATAGTTTTTATACACTGTCAATAAATTAGAGGTTAACACATTATCAATTAACAAATTAAAAAATATGTCAAACTATTAAAAGTAAATATAAATAAATTTTTTTAATTTGCTCATAAATACTTATTGATGAAATATTAATTTTTGATGCATTGAGAATATATTTTTTTTTTTTTTGCAGCTTTGTCCTTTCCATTCTCACGTGTAAAATACATCAACAATATTAATGTACGAGATCTCTTTATTTCTTTATTGCTACTTTGATTGTGATTAGATATGGATTTAGCAAATTAGTATTACTAATCATCAAGCTAAAACGGAAATGAAGCTTAATGCAAACAAAGTTAGAAAACCCCGCCACTCGGCTCATCTCATGGGTCGACTCAGTTGGACCACGCCACGACTCTGTCGGTGCTGCCCGTTGCAAGGCCAAGGGCTTGCTTTAATCAATACTGTACATCCTAGCTAGACAACCTCACGCGTACTTCGTTGAGTAGAAGACCATTTGGATGATTTTAGCTCTCATCACCTGATTCACGTAGATTTTTTTTTGTCTACAGGTGACCGATGTACACTAAA
Organism: Heritiera littoralis; assembly: GCA_031772115.1. Lineage (NCBI taxonomy): Eukaryota > Viridiplantae > Streptophyta > Magnoliopsida > Malvales > Malvaceae > Heritiera > Heritiera littoralis. Next base: position 3,444,949 of record JAPDPK010000003.1, read on the forward strand.
AATGATTGTTACACAACATCTCTTAATATTAAATTTTTTATGATCTAACATTTAAATTAATTTTTTTTAAAAATCAATTAATTTTAAGTTAAATATTTAACAAAAAAAATATTTGCCTGATTCGAAAAACCCATTGTACAAGACATGCAGAACACAATACCAAAGTTTTGCTTTACACTAAAGCATGAAAACCACAATTCACACATTGAAGAAACACAATAATGGAGAAAAACAAATCAAGAAATTGAAATGCAACAACCAAAAAAAGGAAAAAAAGCTTACAACAGTAAGCTGATAACAAAAGGAGAAAAATGGAGCTAAACAAGGTATGTACTTTATGCTAAGTGCTGTTAAAATATCTACATCCCGATCATAAATTAAACACAAATGATTGAAAAAAATTATTCCCATTGTCAATCACGTCAAAGAAGAGTCATTTAATTACAATAAACACTTTATTTATTATGAATTTGCAATTTTAAAATAAACGAGGGTTGTTGGATTAAACGATTAAAAGGACATTAGAACTCACATAAGCGTACTTTAGTCATTTTTTCAGTCAAAGATTCGAGACTGAGGCTGCCATTCCATTGGGGAAATGTTGTGAAATAGACCCATCACCCGATTTGATTTTCTTATACAGCCTGCGGCAATGCCAGTCATTGTGACAAAAATTTGAAATTGTTAAGCAAAGTTTGTTGGGTTAGGACAAATAGATGATTAAGCTTGGTAAATGCTATTGTAAGACGGCCTTATTTGGAGGTTGACACGACAATTTTTAGAAATATTTTGTGTTCATGTCATGTTAAATTATGTTCGTATAGTATAAAATACATAAATGATCATATTAAAAATCGTAATAATATGTCAAACAATTTATTTTTTTTATAAATTTTGTCAAATTTTTATTAAATTTTAATTCATGTCACTTTCTTATTAGTTTTTTGTATTATATCGACGTATCATGTTTAAATTTATCGAATTTATTTAGAAATTGTATTCATTGTTCAATGGAAGATCCTTTCATAATAACAATTTGTTTGATGAGAAGAAAAGAGAAGAAATATGAAAAAAAAAATGTTTTAAACATTATTTGATTCATTCTGCCAATGAATTATGACATGCCATTTTTTTTAATTAATTTATGACATGAATCGATATGTAATAAAAATGTTTTTGGTAAAGGAGATATGTAGCTGTAAAATATTTAAGTCATGATATTAATGCCTGATATTTTGGGCTTGGAAATTTGAATTTATGCATTGAATTTAATACTAGCTTGATGATATCAAGAAGTTGGAGGCCACAACTTGTAAATTATTTTCCTAACATTATTATTATTATTATTATTATTACTAGTATTTATTGATATGAGACTCCCACTTCATAGGTGAGTTTCATAAATATATACAACAACCGTGAATTATCTTATATATTATTGGTAAAAAAATATAATAGCAAGCATCTCAATTTGCAGCTTTCAGAGTAAAGTGTTGGTATAATTAATGTGACAATAAAAAATAATACTTGTTATGTAATACAATAATGGTAAACATAGAATATGAGGATGAATGTCGTTTGGATTTTATTTAAGACTCATCCACCGCCATTAATTTAAAATCAAATAGAAAAAATAAATTAAATTGATGATTGATGATATGAAATGTAAAAATACACTTTGTCATTAAAAAAAAAGAAAAAAAAAGATCATGACATTAAATTAGTTTAGGAAATAAAGTTGTTGGGTATTTTCTGAGGTAAAAAAAATATCTAGCTTTAAAAGTTTAAAACTACCTCATTTTAAATTGGCAACTAAAAATAAGGGAGTATAATAGATACCAAAACAATCAAATAATATTTCATGAATTCTGAACAAAAAAATATTTCATGAATTTGTTAAATTCAACAAAAATAAATTTGTTTAAAGATACCGAACGTCTTATAATATTGAACAAAACTTAAAATTCTTTATCACTAAAAAAATTAAATAATACATAGCTTGAAAAAAGAGAAAAGGGTCATATTCTTGATGACAATGTTCTTAACCCACTTTTACTTGAAAAAAAATCTTACAAAATTTCAATGAGATGGTGATTTTGTATCTGCATGACAAAGGAAATTAGGTGCAATTAAACTAATTGTTTTTAGTTTTCTTTATAATGTAGTGATTGATGGAAGTATTTAGTTTTTTTATTTATTTGTGAAATATATAAAAGATAAGAAAAACATTTTTTAAATTTAGTAAAACGACAAGAAAGCAGTACAAAGAGGGACTCATGCGAGGGTTTAAAATATAATTTAACTTAAATATATTTATTATTTGATTAATTCAAAAATTAATCCAATTAACAAAATTAAATTTGACCGGTTTAATTTTCAAAATTCATTAATTCAATTTGATTTATGATAATAAATAATATAGTTCAATTAATTTGATTTTGAATAGTTCGAAACAAAATTAAATCGAATCTGGATTAAACACCTCCAAAATATTATCAAAACGATGGGCTTGTACTAGTTGCAACCAAATAAAAACAAAAAAAATAGTATTATTAGAAGTTTAGTTAAATTTATAAATCAAACGGTTGAGCTAATTTCGTCATGCGGCAGATAAAAAGTATTGATCAAAATTCAACAAATTAACAATATAACCTAACCTAACTCCAAAAGTTAGTACTAATTCCACGTTGTTAATTTTTTAATATATTGATTAAAAATAAATTGTAATATATTGTAAAATTTAATTCGAATTCAAATAATTTTAATTATTAAATATTTTTTTTTAAAAAAATATAAGCCCATAAAATATTGGCTAGAATCTAGGCAATGGCAAATGAGTGAATTGACGAAGGAAATGGGGGCAATATTATAAAATTGAAGAAATTGTTAGCCTCTTAACTGGGGTTACATAGACCCGAGACCCGGGTTAAGGTCCGCTTGTCGTACTGGACCATTGTCGGTGCTCTCTCTCTCACAAACCGAGCGTCGGTGACTCGGTCCGAGTTATCCACGATTTAAACTCGTGACGTGGTTGTGAAGATAAACAATTTTCAAAATATTTATTTATAATTTTTGTTTTAATTTTCTGGTTATTATTATTGTTTTAACAGAGAGAGAAAATCTGTAGGGGAGGGGAGGGACAGAGGGAGATTTGGTATATAAGGCATGGAAGCCAATTCTAAAAATGCGTCTTCATATTGAGAGAGAGGGGGAAAATGGCAGATTCTAGCGATTCGGTTTCCATCGATATGGAAACGATCTCTCTTGGCGGCAAGGTAACCTGCATTTCTATTTATCTTGTCGTTTGGTTACCGGGAAAAGGCGGGATTGGAAGAGAAAAAGAAAAGGAAATATGCTTTCCTTGTTCACGCTTAATGCACCTATCTGTCTTTTCTTTAGCTAAGCCGGTTTTTATTTCCATTTCTTGCTTATTTCTCTGTTCTTTTCAGCTTAAAGCATATATTTAAATTATTCATTCTTTTTTTATTTTATCATAACTAAATTTACATTTTTGCTGCAATTATTTTTGAATGATCACATAATTTGTTCTTTATAGTCCATTGTTATTACTGGCTTCTTATTTGATTTCTTCATTTGAGAAGCAGTGGCACCCTGATAAATTACATTTAATTGCTTTAATCAACTAAATTCAATGTTTTTTTGAAACTTCTAAACTTTTTTCTTTTGACTTATTTTCTTTATGTGCTAGAGAAAATATCTTAGACTAGTAATTTCCAGAGAAAATATCTTTATGTTTGCTTTCCAGAGGGTTGTTAAATGAATAACAATGCTTTGTAAAATCTGGCTGTAGGAGTACCTTGTGAGAACTCGCCATGGTACAGTTTCTGTTGCTGTGTTTGGAGACCAAGATAAACCAGCTCTTGTCACCTATCCTGATTTAGCTCTAAATTGTAAGTAATGAAGAAAACTTTAGTGTAATGTCTATTTTCATTATGCTTCCCTCTTGACATAATATGTGCTGCAAAGTCTATGAAATTTGATCGTTATTTGCTAATAATTTAGGCTAAAACACTTTACTTTGGTTTGTTATCTTTGAATAATGAGTTTTCTCATTAAACATAAATATTGTTTTAAACTCGAGACCTTCATTTGTGTTTTCATCATAATGCATGAGGCTTGGAGTCTGTAATGCCCTTTAATTTGACCTGAAGTTTTACATGTTAGTATAATGTGTCTGAAGTTTGTAGCATTATTTGTAAGATATCCACAATGACCAAGACCATTTAATCTAGTGATACTTCCTGTTTTTATCCTGAACTTTTTAACGGTGTGAGATTCTGCAGATATCTCCGGTTTTCAAGGCTTGTTCTTTTGCCCCGAAGCTAGTTCCTTACTCATCCACAACTTTTGCATATATCATATAAGTCCTCCTGGGCATGAGGTCAGTTATGTGGATGTTTTAATCTTGTATTTGCTGTTTTAATCATCTGTGTTTTTGGTTGAATTATATAATTCACACCTTTCTTATCCGGGATTTTCTTCAAGAAATATTGCAGTTGGGAGCTGCCCCAATCGGTTCTGATGACCTTGTGCCTTCAGTTGATTACTTGGCAGATCAGATTGTCGAGGTTCTCAACTTTTTTGGGTAATCATATAATTTCATTTTACTTATTTGCTTTCTCTTTCCAAGTGTCAGCTGATTAGAAGTTTATTTTACTGTAATCTCTTATGTTCTATACATTCTTTTAAACATTTTATTTTGTCATGATGGCTAGTAATTGGTATAGCAGTTGTCTGATAATGATGTAAATTGATACAGCTACTACCCTTATAGAATCTCTCAAGCTGTCGTTTTCTTTGATACGTTATCATGATTAATTATTTCCATGGAAAAGAATAAAGGCAAGCAACCTGATATTCCTTATCTTTCCTTCTTTTTCTGTTTTAACCACAGGCTTGGTGCTGTAATGTGTATGGGAGTTACAGCAGGAGCATATATTCTTACCCTATTTGCTGTAAGCCAATTACCTTGGCATAGTATAGAAAATTTTCGTTTTTACTTTTTCCTTTCCAAATAAATATCTAAATGCTCTTTTTTATTCCTGGCAATAATTATTTCTACTTTTTTCTTTGTAGATGAAATACAGGACACGTGTCCTTGGGTTAATACTTGTTTCACCCCTCTGCAGTGCACCCTCATGGACAGAATGGTTGTTAAATAAGGTTCCTGTTCTGGGCCTTTTTATTTTCTCTTAGGGGTTAAAAAAATTATGTGCTTAGATGGATTTTTCATATTATATCAGGTGATGTCAAATTTACTTTATTTCTATGGCATGTGTGGGGTGGTAAAGGAGTTATTGCTTAAGCGTTACTTCAGTAAGGTATTTTTCTGCTTCAGAAATTTATGCCATTTATTTCTATCTAGAACTAGAACCGGACTAGTTGAGTGATGAGTTTCTGAATGACAATGGCAGGAAGTTCTAGGCAGTGCTCAAGTACCAGAGTCAGACATAGTTCAGGCATGCAGAAGAGTTAGTTCTTCAACTCCTTTTATTTGCCTCGAATTTTTTATTCGAGTGACATACAATAAAATATGGTTAGTTTGTCTCAAGGCAATTTTCTGACTTAAATCATGTTTTTTCCCTCCAGTTGCTAGACGAAAGGCAGAGTATAAATGTTTGGCAATTCCTTGAAGCAATGAATAGGCAAGTGTGTCTTCATGATAGATCGGCAGACTAGGTTTCTTTTTGAAAGTGTTCTGAAAACAGGTTTCCTGTGGTTGATTTCCTTATCACCTTTACCATGGAAAAGAAAGAGAAAAAGATTCAATGCATGCCTGCAACTACAGCTCTGATCTAGCTATTTAAAAATCTTATTTACTGTCTTTCAGGAGACCTGACCTTAGTGAAGGACTAAGAAAACTGCATTGCCGTTCATTAATATTTGTCGGGGAGAACTCTCCATTCCATTCTGAGGCTCTTGACATGACATCAAAATTAGATGGAAGATATAGTGCCTTAGTAGAGGTATGCAAATATTGTACATTGCCTAACATGGGGCTGTTATAATATCTTACATCTAGCTTTCGAAAATCATATGGCAGTGAACTAACTATCTGGAAATGGTGGAACCTGCAGGTTCAGGCATGTGGGTCAATGGTGACAGAGGAGCAGCCCCATGCCATGTTGATACCAATAGAGTACTTTCTTATGGGATACGGCTTATACAGGCCAACTCTAAGCGGTAGCCCTAGAGGCCCTTTGAGTCCATCTTGCATATCCCCAGAGCTTCTTTCACCGGAAAGCATGGGCTTGAAGTTGAAACCAATTAAAACCCAGATTTCGTAGGAAGTTTGAAAGAAGATTAAAGTGAAAGGGCAAGATCACCTTTTTGTAATCTATATATGTAAGGTGTTTGTAACATCTTTTGACCGGTTGGTGATGAGAAGAGAAGATGACTAGGGTTGTAGATAGAGAGAAAGTACAGACAGAAGAGGAGATATTGTCAATTCTTTTATTTGTAACCATAAGTTTTAGCTGAGGTTAAGTCATCTGTAAATCATTGGAATAATTATTTACTAGAGAAACTCCAATAATCATGATAAATAACAACAGGTGGATGGCGAATTTAAGCTTCCCTTCTCTATTTATTGTGTCCCCTTATACATACATATATATGGTTTGATTATTGGTTATTTGGCCTCTTTAAGAAGCTGCCGAAGGAAATGACACGGACCTCTTTGGCACCAAATGCTTATACCTTAGTGCTGGCGGCTGAGCCATGGCTTAGGCAGTGTAGCTATTGAACTCCAGTCCTATGTCCTTGCCATGGCGGTTTGTGCAACACTCTATTCTTACGTTGAGGATTTTGCTGTAGTAGTAACTCTGCAAGCATAATGAAATCTGACTTCTCTGAAAAATCTCCCAAGTATTTTCTTGAGGTTCATTGGAGTATTTTTTATCAAACATCCCTCCTTCCCCGTGAAGCTGAAAGACAATTTTTTTTAGTTGCCATTTAGACTGAGACAAATAAGTCGTGCAGACTGCAGACACTGGTGCAAAATAATTCTATGGCTTACTGTTGTTGAACATGGTGGGGTCTAATCAGGCCATTATGGTGGTGCACTGCTGCTGAGTTGCAGGATCATATCGCTATATGGTTATGCCTCGAACATGGATTTGTGTCACTTTCCTGGAAAATCAGAGGCAAGGAAAATGTCGTATCTTTTTCGTAGTGAATAAACTTGACATATCAATTGTATTCTTTGATTTCATTGTTCGAGTAATCTGATGATTATTATTGTTTATCTCGGTTTACTAACTTTCCAGGAAAATTATTTGATACCCATTAGATGATTTTTTTTAAGGACTTGTAGAATTATCCTATGAACTTGAATCAAACTTCTTATGATTGAAAATGAGAGTAAAAAGTCCAATTGTGTAGAATTCTCCTTATGGACAGACCGAACTGGTACAATTTGATTGATTCCCACTGCGTAGTTCTCTTCAATGAAGATCTTGTTGATTAAATTGGACAGGACAGTGCCAAGCTCCGCCGCATCATTCCATTGGTGGATATTTGCTTTGATAAGCTTCAGATTGCTGCAAATCAGCTCCCACACTGGAAAATCCTTCCTTGGCATCAGAAAATCATATTTTCCGACTTCAGACCCGGGCAAAAATCAGCAGTTCCGTCACCTCAATAGATAAACCTTTTCTTCCCCGTGGCAGAATCAGTGGACTGAATCCTTTCCATGATCAGACCCTCTTAAACAACGACAACAACAAACTTTTTTCCACTGTAACAAAGTAATTTTGGAAACAACGTTGTTATACTAAAAACAACACGAAAATGATATGGACTACAATTTAGTAAAATGTCTAATTTTGACTCGACATAAATACGAATTATATAAATGAATTGTTATATCTAAATTTATCGTATATAAGATTTAGATATGTAATAATGGAAATTAGGGATTTTAATAATCACCTTGCACATGTTGGGAGGGCAGATATTGCAGTCATGAGAAGATGCTTCAGAATCATGGTAAGGAGAGACTCTAAGCCTGCCTTCTCCATCAACATAACTCGGGTTCCTGTTGATTTCCGAGAAACAATCCAATAGTCCATGGTTCTTCAGGACTGTCTCGATGAAGAACACATTGGCATCACTTATTATCCTCAAATCACACCTGAAAGAGTGCCACACGAGCAAATTTGATGCACAAGGCTCTCGCATAGTGAGGTCTGAAAAAAAATTGGAAGTCCGTGACATAACACACAAAAATAGTATGTTAAGAGGGTACCCTGAAGCATGGGATGATTTAATAACAGAGAACTTTGGGATGTAGTGAAACCCTCTTAAACAGTCGGCAATATCCCGAACTGTGTTACCCCTAGACTGAACTTCGATCATCATTCTATCATGAAAAACATAAACGAATCAGCTTCGAACATTAAAAACCAGTCACAAAGTGAGACAAACGTGGGGTCAACTGAAACTAGAACCTGGTAGATTTACACTGACCATGAGAGTGTTCCAGGGCAAAGTAGGGCAAAGTTGAGTGAACAGCTCGGCAACGCCAAGCTCTTCCACAATCCAATCATCACTGTCACATTCGATAATCGTCTTGTCAAAATCAAAAACCAACACAACCCCTGCCATTGTTGATCTGATTGCCAGCAACAGTGCTTAATAGTTGATTTGCTATTGCCGCACAAGGAATACAGCTTAGCAACCACTATAGCGTAGGCAGGATTCTATGCATGAGAGAAGTAATGGACACGTAATCAATCTTCAACATGGGACTTGGAATCCAATTGTGTAGGAAAAGGTTACGTGAGAATTCTATGACAGTTGTGCTTCTTGCTTTGCATGTATTATTATTATTATTATTATCAATAACACCCTCAATCCGGTAAAAAAAAAATGTATTTGGAACCAATTCAATGATGAATTTGTTCAAAGTATAGTAGATAATTAATTATTTATAGTGTTCATTAGATTATTATCTAATGCACTATTAATGAAATTTTTAGAATCCTTAAGCGAGATTTAGATGGTGAGACATACATTTTAAAAAGTATTAAAAAAATAAAAATATGTATCACCCACTTAACTTGATTTGCGGAATCTAAAAACTCCATTAACAATTTTATTGGATAATAGTCCGAATAATTGATGGATATATAATTTATTTTTACATGATTTTTCAGCATACAGCTGAATAATGTAATCAAGGAATTCATTGGTTGGTAAGGTTTAACACCTTGGCATTAGAATTCAAATGTCTTCTAATTTAGCCTTGTAATTTCAACAAAAGATTCCTCTTTAAGGTTGCTTCCAATAACTAATGGCGAATGCCGAAGTTATCAAAGACGTATCTGTTCCCGCTAAAAAATAATGAGGTTTATAGGATTCTGTTTAAGACTCCTTTGATTTCAGATATATCTAGTAATTCTAACATGATGACACAAATCAAAGGACACAAAACGTAAATTAAAATTTGATAAAAATGGTATATAACTATAACAAGTTAAAAATAAATTGTGCTTGACATCTTAACATTAGTTTTAATATGAAGTTTTGTGCTTTACACGATACAAAGATAAAGATATGCAAGAATTATCTGATCTAAATTTTCCGGTATCATGATCTGATCGGAAGTTAACTAAATTCTAAGATTTCCACTTGGAACTGAAACAAAAATAGAGCATATAGTAGTAGTGCAGGAAACAGTGCTTGGAGATTGAAGCACTTGCTTGAATAATTTCCCGAGCAAAAGAGCTACAGGAAATAAATCTTTCTTGTGTTTGGAATCCTAGAAGTTGCAAGGCAGTAAATCTTAGAGACCCGGAAATGTTTTTGTTTAAAATCAAGCGGACGTGACAAGTTGACAAATCCCTAGATGCTGTGCTTTTGCAATGCAGAAATGCAAGTAGTGTACAGTACATCCTCAGGTTCAATTTTGAGACCAATAATTCTCGAGCAGCAACTTTTAGCCGCCATTATATCTTGTATTATACTACTATTATTGGCAGTTTGTGGAGCATCATAAGTACAGTGGTGACCCAAGAATCCCCCATGCACAAAAACACAAAGTGTAGCACCAGGCCAAGGGTTCACCGTTCACCATGCCAATTAATCATGAAGTTTCCTATGGATTCATAACATTTTTAGCAAAGGGATTCCTGTTGAATAGAATATATATACTATTACTAATAGAATAATACCCTTAAAGCTAAAGGTCCCAACTATATTGAGCATTATGTACAGTTGTAACCTTGAGGTGGATGTGTTTGTTTCCTATTGAATCATGCTCGAATTCGTTGGTCCATTTCATACTTTCTTTCCTTGGGCTTCATTTGATGTTAAATCTTTGATTGTTGATGCTTATCTGGCTTCTGTGGTTGCTGTTGGTTCCCTCCTCATTTTGCCGAGCCTTTCTTCTGTTCATCTCTGAGTACATTTCTTCTATCATTGGCTTCCATAGACGAACTCGGGCATTGATGAACCAGTTGGAGACCTAGTCATTCATTGATCCAAATGCACAGCATGAAACAATAGAATCATAGAAAAGTGGGTTAAGAAACACCATATATGCACAAGAAACAGAAGGCTAGAATGCTTTCACCAACAAATTTAAGTCCAAAGTTGCAAAAGCTCCAAGTACCTGGCTCCTTGTTAAGCCACTTTTTATTGCAAGTAAATGCTTCTCAGCGTCCTTAGGGTACCTGCAAATACAAAGTCAGTAAAAATGTGCACATGTTTTTGTGCATAATCTGAAATAAGCAAACTATTTCTTGTCCTAGTTGGCTTTGAGAAAAGCCAGTTATATGTAGAAGCAATTCTCGTGTAAGAAACTCACGGATGAAGAAAGTTCTGAAACATCCATGCACGTAAAACCGAGACGGACTTTTCAGGCAACCCTCTCTGAGGCCTCCACAGTTGATCCTTCTTCTTTAGCTGCTGCAGTGCCCATTGCTCCTGGATGAATGAATTTTGAAAAGAATTTTCCCTACCTCTAGGGCATCCACTGTCAAAATTAGCTCCCATGGCTAGGATTTGGTTGCTGATCCTCTGTCTTAGGTTCTTGTACAAGAAAGAGATTGTCTGTAGTGCAAAACTAGCATGCACCTGAGGGTCTAACTCAGTTGCGGCATGGAATGCAGATATAACTGTGTGGATCTCATCCAAGCATTGACTGTATCTGTCATCAACCTGTTCTCAATGAAGAGGAATACCAAAGCCATTTAGGTACCAGAATTTCGTGTCAGATACACCTAAAAATAGAGTAAAGAAAGAAAAGGGAGAACAAAATGCGAAAGAAATAGCCTTAAACGGTTTGCTACTGTATAAATGAGCCTGCTTGCTTGACAAAGCCAACTTGCTCAATTAGAGCAGGCATGGCTAAACTTAAGGTTATTCCACTATTAAGTCTAAAATGCTTTGAATTTATGAACTTCAATCGAGTTTTAGCCCCACATCTAATCAGCATACCTCAATCTCATGTATTTGATACCAAGAAAATTAAGCAGTTCATATATCAAATTCAAGGTAGCAATTGACGAGACCAAAAACGATAATTCTACCAGCATAAATTAGATCAACATACCACTTGCAGTAAAGTCAGCAGTTGGGTTTTCTTCGCCTCAGCTGTCAGTTTTCGTACTTGTGCCTCTAGTTGAACCCCAGAATTACCATCAATATCGGGAAGATCATTAGGATCCATCAGTGCCATCTCTCTCCCAGCTAGACAGCTTGAGAAGGGCACGGTTGCTCCAGCTACAACACTCATCTGGTCTAGATTTTCAAGACAAAAGCTTGCAATTTGAGCAAGTATTTCTTGAACTGCATGAAGATATCTTGATCCTGATATCAAGTGTGATACTTGTACCGGTCCATCAGAACCGAATCTCAGAGAAAGCTCCTTAGCATAACAAGAAGTTTGTTCTGAGCCTAACCTTGTTGCATTCAAGTAGCAGTGATTTGCACCAGAACAGTTTATTTCAGAGGACCGATCAGGAATATTGTTCCTGCTGATGACAGCAGGCAGAGATGTGGCAAGACTCAAAGAGAGCTCATTACAATGTTTAGAGGAACCACAAGGATAATCCATGCTCATATTTGCACCAATTGATGCTATCCACCCATTTGGATCCGGACATCCTATCCATGAATAGGGTTGAGATGCTGTCTTTAATGGGGTTTTCTCAACAAGCTCCAGAGGAGCAGGAAACTTCTCAAAATCCCACTTGCTGTTCAAATTACCAAATGCTTCATTAAATACACAATTCACAGAGGTTACCATTGTAGAATTTATGCCATCAGAGCATTCAGTAGAAGTGTAAGTCCTAAAATCCTGAGGGTAGATTGAAGGGGCTACGGTTGCCAACTCACTTAAGTTTTCTTGAAGACCAGACCTTGCAGGTGAAGTTGAAGAGAAGGGTGTTCTGCCCATGAATTGCTCATGAAACTTGATGTTACCTTCTGAACCTGAATTGCTAAGTGAAGCATCACTCACAACATTCCTTCCAACAGATGCAACAAATGCGTTAGAGTCGAAGAACCTGGCACGATTAGTTACATGGAGATCAGCACAGGGATCACTGAAAGTTTCTCCTTGCACTGAGGGAAGCACTGGAAATCCAGCTAGTGTCTGGTTTTGGTTGATGTGGTTAAACAAGTTGAAGTCAACCATTGAATTTGGGATTGTCTGTGATGGAATCCCGTCAATAGCAACAGAATTTTGGCTTACCATGGCTCGTGGATTAACGCTGAACATATCATTCTCCATTATACTGTGGGCACAAAAGTCACATGGCCTCAGGCATAAGCAGCTCCTTCATCATTTGGGGTTCTAAGGCTCCATTTGCATGTTAAGCCAATCTAATTTCGCTATAAATAACAACTCTCTGGTGAACTATGTCATATTCTCCTCCCGATCATTCCATCTCTGCCTTGATGATTCACCATGAACCTGGAAAATTGGTAATGAAATGAAATGAAATCACCAAGGTAAATGGAGGAAGAAACTTGTAACCACCATCCCCAGAACAGAGTTTTAAGATAATAGCAATTTTGAGAGATTCCATTTTCCTCGAGAAAGACTGCAGAATAATGGTACACAAACTTCTCAGATGCATTATGAGAATGATTTAACCTTTCAAGATTATTGAGATCATTTCCTGCCCCACCCTTACACAAGGATAAGATTACTGATAGAGAAATCTTTCACCACAAATTCAAAGTGCAAAGGATGTCAGACAGAGTAAATGGGACTCACAAGGCCACAAAAATAAAGCATCAGAGCATTGAGTTCCCAAAAAAATCCGCAACTACCAACAGCTTTGAGTAAGAACTAAGAAGTACATACTACTAGAGAACTAGTAAAGAAACAATGTTGATAAAGAATCTATCTAAGAAATGATTAAGTACTAATGCTAGTAGTAGTACAACAGGCAAAGCACAAAAGGCTACAGCACAATGACAAGAACGTTTAGAGTTGAAGAAAGGAAGAACATGAGAAATATAGAAAGCTTAAATCTCCATTCTTAAGCGGTTGAAGTAGAAGAAAGCAGACCTTGAAGATTTAGAGGCTTCAAAATTCATTTCCTTTTGTGCTCGTGTGTTTGCGTGCCTGTCTGAAACCGTGTTGAACAACAAAAGGTAAGCTGAAAGACCAGACCAACCTGCATTTATTCGAAGAGTAGCTTTCAACCTTGCATTTGTCTATGAATAGAAAAACAGCCGAGTGAAACTATTCTGTTCACCCAAACCAGCAGATTTATGGAAATTCCAGGGTAACCCACTCAAAACATAAAATGGCTTGTAACTATGTTGATTGACAAATGCATGGAGGCTTTTCTCAGAGACTCCCAAAACAAGCCATTGCAATGCAGAGTTCACATGAAATCGTTGGTTTCTTTATTTCTCCGTAAAAAAGCATTGTCAAAAAGCTAGAAAACAGAGGTAAAAAACTTTGTTTCTTCTTTAACAAAAAGAATAAGGTGGAAAAAGCTAACAGGACTAATGCATTATCCCCACCTTTCAGAGAGTCATAAAAGAAATTTAAAAAGAATAAAAAAAGGAAGAAAAGCCAACACAAAAAGTGGGGATAATTGTTTGCATGTACAGAAAGTGGAGTTTTTTCCAAGAACTCAAACACCAAGAAACTGAGATTCGCAGTTTCAGACCCCAACAGGATTCATAATCTCTCCCTCACTGTCCACAAAGATTTAAAGCTCTAAAACACAAATGGGGTTTTGAAAATAAGACACCAAAATCAGAGAGAACCCACTAAAAAGGAGGGGAGAGAGAGTCCAAAAAACCCCAGAAAAAGAAGGAAAAAGAAAAGCAGTTCTGCAGAGAAATGGAGATGAATGAAATGGCCCCCATTCATTAACATAGAGAAAGAGAAGAAGCCACGCAATAGTAAAAACAAGAAGACAGAGAGAGAAGGCAGGGAAAGACATCACTAATTACTCTTTGGTGCAGTGCCACTCATATCTCTTGCAGGCTTTAGAGGGGCCCTCCCTGTTGCTTCTCTCTCTCTTTCTCTCTGATCTCCTTTGTCCTCCTCACCACCTCTCATTATCTGCGTCTCTGCAACCATCAGAATTAAAATATCTGGATTCTCTGTTCGAACTTCTGTTCATGGCAGGTTCTCTCAGCACCATTTTCCAGACGAAAGTCTTTTGCTTTTCTAGCTTATTTAGACAAGCATAGCAATTGCTTGACGAGAAAGATGAGTGAATTGAGTAAAAAAAGTTCCCCCCCCCCCCCCCCCCCCCCCCCCAGAATCTAACAACTAATGCTTTAAGCCAAACAAGCAAATGCATTTCGCAAAAGAAAAAGAAACGAGCTAAGTGTATAGTAAGAAAACACACTGTACTTTTGCAGTGTACTTGAACATGATGATGCAAGTTATGCCAAATGTGACGAGAATATCTGGTGGGCAAGATCTTCGACGAATTTATTCAAGCAATTACACGCTCTAACTCCTCTTTTCGGCTTTGCTTTGTTGGCCCAACTCCAAACTCCAAAGGCAGTTTAATTCCAGTCCTAGCAGTCTAGTCTAGTGTACTTAAACTCGAAAGAGTACAAACTGTGAAACTCTAGACTAATTTATTACATACCATGATTGTCTATGGAGGGTGAAAGCCGACCAAATATTTTGTAATGATGAAATAGTGAATAATATCAGCTGATCTTGTGATCTGCTCCTTGGATTTTTCCCTGTAATGTTAATGTTTTCAGATGTCTGAACAACAAATAGATATTTTTTTTGGAGGATTCTGATGTGATAATACAATTTTTTCCTTTAAGTCTGGTTAAAAGTTAAAACAATACCGATTTAATAGCTGAATAAACCTTTAATTTTTAAGTCCAAATAGAATTTAGTTTTGAACATTTTATCACATAATATTTAGTTCATAAATTTTTTATTTCGGTGAAAATAAATCCTCAACCTTTTTAAATTATGTAATTAAGTTCAAATCTGTTAAATGACATTAATTACCGTTAATACATCTAACGTGAAAATTAACGTGAATAGCTTAGTTGGCTGCCACATGTGCAATATTAAGGGCAATTAATATCATTTAACAGATTTAGATTTAATTACATAATTTTAAAAAGTTGATAGTTTATTTCCACTAAAATAAAAGTTTATGAACTGAATTTCACGCGATAAAACGTTGATGGTTGAATTTTATTTTGGATTAAAGATTGAGGACCTATTTGGCTATTAAGCCAAAAAATATCTGTTGAGCAATCAACAGAATCAAAATAAAATTTCTGAATGTCGTAGAAACGTAGGGTTTATTTTTTTCGCGTATTTCAATTTTCAAAAATATTTTTCATATTTTTAAGTTTTTGGTAAACGTAAAATATTTTCGATCAACAAACAATAAAATTCAGTCAATAAAATTTTTTTGAGAATTTTAAAAAATTGTCTTTCATTTTTCAAAAGGGTAAGACAATTTTCAAACTTATGCTACTATTAAAAAAAAGCTTCTACTGAAACTCAACCTAATATATATTGGGTTAAAATAATAAACAATAGAAAATATTTTTCAGTATATCAACTAAACAACAGAAAATATCAATTTTTTCAGAAAATCAAATTTTCACAAATCATTTTACAAAAATTATTTTCTAAAAATCATTTTACGCGAATTAAACAGAGCCTAGATATCATTTTGATATGTATCCAAGTACTAGTCAATAGTCATGACATAATACTACATTCCTTTCTTGTTACTTATCATCATAATCAAAACCTAAATGCCGATTCCACTGTTTGTGCATTTCTTTGAATAGAAATCAATATGAATATTTTGATTATGGTTTGGATTTTAAAGTTATCATTGTTGGGAGGGGTTTATCGTTTATCACTTTTGGTCTGAACAGAATTAGTCTCAACTCGTAAAATGGATGAATGTACCTATGATTATAAAAAAAAAAAATCAATGAATATAAAGATTTTGATTTTATCTTTAGAATACAACCCAATGCAGATTGTAATATCCCGTTTGATTTTTGCACGAGTTATTATTAATGTTAAGGAAGAGGGAAATGTAATACCCCCATCTCACATTAAGATATTTGGGATATTGTAAGGATAAATCATAATATATATATATACACATACATACACAGAGATTCTTGAATTCATATTTGTGTGGGGAGTCTTTTGTGAGACAAAATTATAAGACTTTTGAATCAAAGCTTACATGTAAAAGTGTTTATGGGTTGGGTTAGGTTTGAATTGGGTTTATATAAGATATAAGAGATTGATAGTGAACTCAAATTCGGTCCAACTGTATTTTTCTAATCTAATTTTTGTCGAAACCTTTTTTTTATATTTAATTAATGAATAAGCTCAAACTCGTATAAACTCATTTATATACAATTAATTTTTTAAATTATAATAAAATTTAAAAGTTTAAAACACATAATAATTAATAAGTATAGTACAAAAAATTAAAATAAATTATTACAAAAAATAAAAAAAATAAATTAAAAATAATACAAACTCAAATTATATTGTAAAAAAATAAAATTATTGAAAAATAAATTAGTATAAAAATAAAAATTATAATTATTGATTTGGAACAAGTTTGAATTTAAAATGATAAATTCTAACTTTGCCCGATCTTTTATTAAATATTAATTTTTAAACTCAAATTCATTTAATAAACATAATATTTTTATTTAAATATAACTAAAAATTAATAAAAGGAAATTGAGTTTAAAGTAATAACCCAATATTTGAACAAGTATATTTGTAGGTAGAGTGCAAATCTTTGCGGGAAATCAAGAATCGTTGTCCGGATGTTGCACGCGAGAACTGGGACGCCATCCCAAAATTTGTGTCGGACGAAAGATGTGAAAGGGTTTGGCCTATGGTCTTCTACGGCAATGCTATTTGACGTGTAGCCTATAAGGGAGGGTTGAGCCTGCCCTAAGTAAGGGCTAAGGACAACGCAATTATTGTGTTTGTTGAGCAGTAGAAGCCCTGAAGCAACCTCCTCTCTTGTTTGAACTTCAACACTGTTGTGCTTCAGACCTGTACTCTCTTCTCTTGTTTGTTTGTTTGTATTTAAGAAAAACGTACGAACAAACAAACAGAGATTCTGAAACAGATTGAGAAACTAGGGGTGTCCATGGATTGAAATTAACTCGATTAATTGATTGATGGAATTTAATTTGATCGATTAATAAAAATAAATTTAAAAAAAATTTGATTGTTAGTTAATTTGATTTGAAAATCAAATTAGTTTCGGTTAATTAAATTAATCGAATTATATGACTTATATTACTTATATTTTAGGTTAAAATATTATTTTTCAAATAAAAAAACTTTAATTAACACTTACATTAACTTTTCATCATGTCCGTTTTTAGAGACTTAAAATGTTAATTTTATATGATTTTTTAGCAATGATCTATTATATGAAAATTTTGTATATAGTTTAGTTAATTCGGTCAATTAATCGAACTATATTTTGGTTCAATTAATTTAAAAATACAAATTTTAATTTGATTAATAAAAATTAAAATTTTATATTTTAATTAATTTAATTTCGAGTAATACGATTCAAAATTAATTAAATTAATCCAATAAAAGCCTTTACTAGAAACAAGAAGCAATACTTTAATGGGCCTAAGGCCCTGTGTTTAGCCTTTTGAAGATCTTTTATAGCTCCTACAAAGTACTTTTATAGCTTCCTACCCTACTTTTGGGCTTTGACTGTGCCTAAGAAATTCCCGTTTCTCATTAATGCAATGGGCCAGGCAAATCCAACTGTTTTTCAATCTAATGATTTCGTGAATATATATATATAGATTTATATATGATGCACTGACAGTGTATAGTTTCTATACACTGTTAATGCATTAGAAATTGACACTTCATCAATAGACCCTTATATGCAAATATAAATAAATTTTTTAAATTTGCCCATATGGGCATATTGATGAGGTGTCAACCTCTGATGCATTGACAGTGTATAAAAACTATACACTGTCAGTGCATCATATACAAACTCTATATATATGGATTTATATATGATGCACTGACAGTGTATAGTTTTTATACACTGTCAATGCATCAGAGGTTGACACCTCATCAATAGGCCCTTATATGCAAATATAAATATATTTTTTTAATTTGCCAATAAGGGCATATTGATGAGGTGTCAACCTCTAATGTATTGATAGTGTATAGAAACTATACACTATCCGTGCATCATATACAAACTTTATATATATATATTGGATAATAATATATATATATTTCGCATTTATATTTGCGTCCTCATACAAAACATATAAATTATCATGTCAAATTAGTTATAATATATCAAATACAAAATTTATTTTTTATTAAATTCATATATATTTTTTATCAAATTTTAACTCTTATTTATATTATTTTCACACTATATCTAAAATTATCATATCTAACATTTTTAAATTTATTTGTTTCGTGAAAATTGAATTTTATATTAAAAAATTATTGACGAAAGAAAACTATCCCAACCCATGATTGAGAGGACTAAAAGATAAGATAAGCTTATCCCCACTCCCTTTCTTGACTTCCCTTATCAAGTGTGATAGCATCACGGAAAAGAAAACTAATGGATTTGATATCTTGTTCTCCCTTCTCAAAACATTTGGTTTTGAATTACTTTAAAGAAACAAGAAAGAACTAAAATCACGACAGCCTGATTTCTGCCATTGACATGTAACAAAAATAGAAGTGGGTAGGTTTGAGATAGATCCTACAATTCTAGAAATTATACATTAATATGACACGAAACTATTCGAATAAAATGAAAGAAAGTAATACAAATTAATTAAAATATGAAAAAAATTATGTTTGACGTGTTGATACAATTTTTGATCTAAAATATTTATATTTTATATATATGAATACGATTTTATATGATACGAATACGAGTTTTAATAATGAATTATTATGTATACTTTAAGGTTACAAATTAAAGAAAAGAAGTCTGAATAGAGTTTCTTTGATAGTCACATCATCACATGTTCATTGAAGTTGCTCACAACTTTGTAGGAGGGAAGGTAATATATTACATCTTTGCTAGCTCTTGCCGTTGAATTAAGGGTTGACATTGAAGCCACATGAAAGGGAATGGTGCACCTACTTTCTGTTGTTTCAACCATTGCGGCATTGCCCATTCCTCTGCTTCACTGTCACAGTGTCACTCCTCCATTTCAAGTAGACCAGCAAACATATGAACCATGAAATAATCCGCTGGAAAGCTCAATGGAAACCCTTTCTATACACTGATCAAAACCATAGTCAGAGTATGGGTCTAATGTTGCTTCCGTTCAGCCCAAGCTCATTCAATGCCGAGCTAAGGACACTATTTTATGTTTAAGAGGAAATTAATTTCAGTTTTTCTTGTCTGGGTTTTAATGTGAATTTTTACATGCATATTCGAAATGAGACAGATAAAAAATGGGATATTTAATTCTTATTAAATAAAAAACCTACATATGAACAAATATAATTAAGTACCTTAATATATATATTCATATAATTTCATGCAAATTAATTAACAGAAGACTTGCAACAAAACAAACTGAATTTTTTCTTATTTGTTGATTGGTCAATTAATCTTCGATGATGATGAATGATTTTTTAATTATTTAAGTAACGTTTAGGTTCTAAATTAAAATATTACGACTTGAATATATGTTTGTGAGCTATTTTTTATGTGTTAAAATCATAAAATTTTTGAATCAAAACCTACAAATCTCTTAGGAGTCGCTTAAATGGAATGTGAACGTTCACAATTTATCGGAAAGATTAAAATAATATCCCATTATAGCAATAAAACTGAATTCATCGCCCAACAAAAACTAAGATCTACAAAGCAATAATAATAGTAATAATAATAAACCCAACTTCCCCAAAACCCAGACTAACTAGAGTTCTAAAGAGAGTCTTGTTAATGCAACCAACTACATTAATCTTCTTCTCAATCATGTCCATGAAGAGAACCCATTGCCACAACCCCAAGCTTTTGCAGATTCAACTTCACGACTGTGTCCACAAACATTTTTGTATCTTCCCCAGTGTTCCCTTCTGGTATTTCTACTATATAAGACTCTAAAACAATGGTGTGAACTTTCCCTTCCTTATGAAACTCATTGACCGAAGTGACAGACCTGTAGTTTCTCAGCCTATGCTCCCCTCCAACCACCCTAAAGCTTAATATATGCTTTTCATCGTCCAAAATCTCCAGTCTTTCTGTGCTTGTCGAAGCTGGGATACCCGAAACCACGGTGACTTCTCTAATGCTCCCAACGCCGCCATCGCCGCTCATGTTGCAACTCTTGATGAAGTGTTTGTACTTCTGGGGGTTTTCGAAGCTTCGAACGAAAGGCCACACGGCCTGAACTGGGGCGTCGATGCGCTGCGTTATTAGCGATGTGTATGTGTTCGGTGTTGGCTCGAATTTATGGTATGTGTCAATGAGAGGCTTCAGCTCCGCATACTCTTCCGGGGTTAGGCCCTGAGGGGGTGTTTGGTTTGACTCCATGGCTGCCTAGCTCTCCTTAGCCACCAAGCTCAGCACCAGTTTCAGCACGCGTCACGGTTTCACGGCTTGCTGGTGAGGCTAATGAAGAAAAGTGAAGGCTTTTGAGTTCGTGATGGAAGAGAAATTCATGGGTTAAAGGCATATATATAGTGTTTTTTTTAATGTTGTTGTTAGACATATATGCCCTTTGGCGTTGCACTTTTTAACCGAACTTTTCAGTTGCATGTGTGTGTCCTTCCCCCAAAAAATGAGTTTTACTTCTAAATTAAGAGATTTCATAAATATAAAATGGCTATATTGGGAAAGGATTTTGTCTTAACTAGCTTTGGTTCTATCAATTGCGTTTGGGATTCTCTTTAGGAAGATGACACTGAATTAATCAAAATCATATCTATGCTCGGAGATGTGATTAATTTATAATTAAAGAATTGTCAATCATTAATTGGTTAATAGCTTAAGCACTTTGTTATCTTACTTAATCTTATGATAATCTATTGGTGAATAGAAGATTTAGACTCTAAAAGTGGCAATCCTCCATTTGAAGCTTTGGACTTTTGTTAAAGAATCTGTTAATCTCAATCATAGCAAAACTTTTCTAGCTATCAACCAACATGCATAATCGAGTTGAATCAACCTTTTGATTTAATTATGACTGATAAAAGCTTGCAATCAAACATAAAATGATTGTGAATTACCACATGAAATATGATTTAAAGCTATAGATCATTTTGACATACAAGTATGATTAATTGTGCATTTGTGCTAGTCATGATCATATAGAGTTAGATTTAATTTGACGATGATATCAACTATGAAATTATAGTATATGCCGGGCATTATTTTATTTTTTGGTGTAAAGTCAAAATTCATAAACAATATATGTTTGAAAGTTGAACTATAGCATGTGTTTACATTCAAAATCAATTCAAGACAAATGCTGTGTTTACACCATCATATATAATAATTGGAATTTCTAAGGTAAGATCAAAATTTATGTCCTTAATATAAAATTAACGTAAATGCAAATGATTAAGTGTAAAATAGTTAGAATTATCGCAAACATTTAAAAAAATGTAAAATTAGAATCAATAGACTTAAACACATGATAATTTTGCTACAAGAAGTATTTATATTAATTATTTTTATATGTTTATAAAACTTCTAACATATTTTACGTTAATGATACTAAATTTATGTCTAAGCGTATGTGTTTACGTTAATCTTATAATAAGACAAAAAATTTTGACCTTGTTGTAAATGTCATAACATATTGAATTTAAACAAACCTAATAGTTAGACACAAAACTTAAAAAGTCACCACCAACCATTTTCAATTTAGATGTGATTAGTCACCTATTTCTACTAGAAATAAGGCTTGATCTATATTAACAAAAAGTAGGATTCACAAAAATGATGTCTACAGTAGAATTCTCCACATATGACATGGTTTACAAATGAGTTTAATTAAGATGTCTCTATAATTTTAATTAATCATTTATCACACATATATATATATAAGATCTATTAAATTGCGGAATTCAGAATATATTTATATGGATATACCCTAAAAATAGGGCAAAAAATGACAAACAAAAGGACATACAAGCTTAGTTGAAAAACCGAAGACAAAGTTGGCAACAACAAAGCAAAGCTCATTGCCCTGAAAAAAAGAACACAAAGCACAAGGTGAGATTGTTCTTGAAACATCTCTACTGATATATACATATTTTTAATTAAGCACAGTATTATAAGTTGATAAAATGCAGGGAATTTCGGGCCAACGGGGGAGGAGGAGCACTGCCTGGAGTGCGTGAAAGCTGAATACAAAATAAAAGGATAATAAAAAAAATAAATAAACAAGATAGATAAAGGAGAACACAGACAAGGAGATAACTAAAAGAAGGTAGGGGGAGTTGTCTGCATCTTTGAGAAGGCAAGCTGGAGATTCGTGGATCATGTGACAATCTCTAACAAACTCTCCCTATAGCGTGATCTATAATTAACTCTCTTTTTCATTGTTCGGCTCGGCAACTTTTCAATCTTGAAAACTCTCATCTAATGTAAAAAATAAATCAAAGTTATTTGTGATAACTAGATTTTGATTCAGTACTTATTTAAATTTGATTCATTTATTTTCACATCGAACTCAAATTCGAGCTACTTAAGTTAAGAATCGATTCGAATTTAAGTATCTTAATACTTGATTCGAGTGATTCATAAGTCTAATTGAATTTTTTAACATATATATTTATATATAATTATTATTTATCATTTTTATTCACATAACATATAATTGAAAATGATAAATCAAATTTATCAAGTTGAACTCAAATTTTAAAATCTAAAATCCATAAAATTCAACTCAAATTTTAAATTTCAAATTTGTAAGCAAACATAATATTAAATCATTTTGATTTAACTCTAATACACGCTTACTGTCATCTCATTCATTCTTGTGGGGCCATTCTTGTTTTCAGCACGAAGCAAATATGGAAAACACACTTGCAATGAGGTTAGTTAAGTCCTGCTCCAGCCTCCCTTCCCTCCTCCCCTCTCCCCCTCTTTTTCTTTTTAGGTTAGGCTGCAGTTTGTTTGAAAGAGATGTAACAAAATGGAGGCACCTGACCCAAAAAAAAAGGACACCTAGAGACTAGAGGGTAGAGGCATAGCAAAAGGTGCAACTCAGTGACCATACCAGAGGTTTTTGTTGTTTTAGGACAGGAAAATGAAGAAAAAAATATCATGAAGGGGATTGAAGATAAAACACCGTAGATTTGAAAGAATAATCTGACCTGCATCTAGTTGTATCTTGATATAGGCAAATAGATATGTTTTTTAGTGATGATAATTTATAGTAAAAAGTTTTATGTTCAAATTTTCGTAATGTCAAATATTTTTTTGTCAACGTTAATCATGAAGCATGAGTAAAAATTAATTTTATATTCAGTGTGATACAAATATACCTCATGATAAAAAAAAAATGTGTATAGAGAAACACCCAAAGATGAAGAGGCAGAATGCAAATTATGCAACGGTCATTCTTGAATACGACAAAGACCAAACATAGAGAAAAAAAACAGCTTCTTGGATTTTACTTCAATAATTTGTCCTGTCTAAAGTACTCTTTATTCCCAGCCTTTTGTGATAACCAACCAGAGGAAAGACTAGCATTGCATGCTCACGGCTCACCCTTGGCAATGACACAGTGGCCTTGGAGTAATGTACTGCTAGACTACTATACCTTTACTCCTTCCAATTCCAATCAGAGTTTGGGCAACTTAATTTTTTTGTCACCATTCTGTAACATGTGTTGTCCTGCACAGCAACAATCTCAGTGCTTTGGACTAGCAAAGGGTACAAGCAGGCAGTGAAGCTAGCAGCTCGCTCACCTCTCCAACGTGTAACACGAAAAAAAAAAAAAGAGAAAATTATGTACATTTTTGAAAGAAAAAATCTATACAAGCAAATAGATAATTAAAGATTCTATCTTAGGTCTCTTTCGTATTTGGTACTATATAATATGCTTTAAAGCTTATAGTGTTTGAATGATTATTTTGCAGCCACAATCATGCATATTATCAGACTAGCAGGGTAGTCAAGAATAAGTGCAATCTTAGCTAATTATAATTAACCAGAACATTCATGCAAAACAAATATACATATATATATATATATATATATATATATATATTTCTAGTCCAAAACTATACCATGTGGATAAATTGGGCTTAGAAGGACCTCAAGGGATCGATCTTGTTGAACCATGACTTGAACATTGATCCACAAGTAAGCCATGGGACATGCATGCTTCATTCTAATTTAATTAATATCTTTAGGGTTAGTTTGGATGAGAGATAAAATTTACTTATGTGATATTAAAAATAATAAAATGATCATTAAAAAATATTTTTTTTAATAAAAATAATAAAGAAATTTTAAAAGCAAAGGCAGAGGAATAATTTTACCTTCTTGCTATTTTTTCTTTTAATAAGTTTTGGATATTGATGTCGATGTGTCAAATCCACTCTTAGTCGAGTGTTTAAAAAAAATTATGATATAATGTAACTTATAAGGCTTGGATTCATGCAAAGTCAGGTGCTTTGCTTTAGGAAGTGGTCACTGTTAAAGAAGTTGGCTGTACGTCCAATGATTACTTAAACTGTAAAAGGTATTAGATTATGACTGAAGGGCAATTCAAGAATCCCAATATTTAGGATTCCTGGCGTCAAGACTGAAAAATGATTGGAACAACACTTGTTTTCTTCAACAAAAACCCACAGTAGTTGAAAGGCTCTGGAGGTGTGGAATGCAGCGTTTGGCTTGCCAATTTTTCCCTCCACCTGCCGAAAGTAAGATTAGAAACTGAAATTTGAGGTCCAACGAACAATTTTATGGTTAGAATTTGTGAGGCTTGAACGAAAAAGCATTGGTATTGAGAGAGTGACGAGATTTTGGTTGAGAGAATTTATTTGTCTGAATCAGAATCAAGGGTATAGTAAATTTCAGGAAGATCAATGTTAATTGGACAATCAGATGATGAATTAATTAATTTAAAGCCGAAGCAGAGCAGACAAAAAGACATATCCAAGACCCAAAAATATTCAAAATTTCTCAATCTCCCACGGTAATAGTGCATTGTTAAAAAGCATGAAATAGTATTGAAAAGAACTTTGCTTAACCAGAGGTCTCGAGTTCGAGTCCCTGGGCATGTAGCTGTGTTAAAACTCTTGAGGGAGAGTTTTGCCGCCCTTTAGGTCCTACCGACTCGAATCCGGATTAGTCATATACCAAATGTATGGGGATACCGGATGGTCTAGACCCAAAAAAAAAAAACTAAGCCAATAGGAAATCAATGTACTTGGGTAGGACGTCAGAGTATTAATAATAATGAACAAATTCTAGTATGATTAATGGTTGGGTATAAAACTACAATCGATTATCGAATACAATCGATTCGTCTCTAAATTTCAATTTGATTGGTCATTCGGGAAATTAAGAGACATCACCGATGCCAACATCTCAATAAAGGCATGATTAGTTTACGAGAATAAGACAAAATAGGTAAAAAGACAAAATTATTTTTCATCCATAATTTTAAATTTTTTTATTATTTTATAAAAACAAATATATTTAATAACTTTTTTCGATTTTATCAAAACCAATCTCACCGTCCACATGAATTAACTCTATTATCTATGAATTTATATATAATATACTAACAGTGCATAATCTACATACACTGTCAATATATCAGAGATTAATACCTTATCAATATGTAAACTAAAAATATATCAAGTCCTTAAAAATAAATGTAAATAATTTTTTTTCAATTTGCTCATAAAATCTTATGAATAAAGTATCAACTTCTTGTACAATGACAATACATAAAAATTATATAATACCAATACATCATATATAAATCCATTATTTATATATCATCTAAGACTTTTTTTTTTAATATTATAAGTGAAAAAGCGAAGTTTAGGTGATCATTCATGGGAACTTCTCATTTTTCTTAGAATTACTATCAACTATCTTTACAAATAATTTTTAAAAATAATTCAATTTTCAATATTTTGTGGTTAAAAAAAAAAACTAAAATGTCTTGGCCATTGTATAAATAAAAATTAACAAAAAAATTTCTTTTTATTTAAAATTACTTAATATAGTAATCACCTAAACTTTTTTACCAATCTCAAGGAGTAAAATAATATTTTTCTGGCTAATAGGGGATGAGAAATGCTTCCCCTTAATCTCAAGGAGGTTATGATACTTATTCTCAAAATATATATATTTTGTATGAAATACTCCAAAAAATTTTTGAAAGTAGTGAAATTGCACCATTAAAAAAATGAAGTGGTAAATAATAACTTGATACAGTGATAGACTTCTAAATGTATGTTGTACTCAAATGTAAGAATCTTACATTCAAACTATTTATAATACATTTAATTTCAAACTTCGGTTAAAAAAGAAAATAAAACGTAGGAGTAATATCAATTGCTAGTATTATTTTTAATTACACGCCCAAAACTATGATACACAGAAAACAAACAAGTCAAATGGCTGCGAAAAATGACATTACAAGGCATTTGCTTCATCTGTTAGTTCTTTTTTAAGTAATTAGGTTACCTCATTTCCGTTGCTTTCTGACGAGGCTCAAACCAACTTGTTAAACAATGTAGAAGGGTTAGTAAACCAAAAACAAACCAAACAATTCAACCGTGGGCAAAGGCAAACTCTTTTCGTCCACACTGCAGTAGCAATAGCTGACGATAGTGAAAAACAGCCGGTCAGCTAATATAGATTTTTCTTCTCTGTTAGTTTAAATGGTATAATCACGAATCATGGGATTCTTGGGACATCAAAGTAATACGATGCTTTCCACTGTCTGAACGGAGGTTATCTCCTTTAATTCCAACCTGGATAGGATATTTATTTGAGATACATGTCCAACCTGGATAGGATATTTATTTGAGATACATGCGGGAATTAGACATGATCCTCGTAACACATGAAACTAGTAATTACCTCGATGGAACTTTCTCTCTCAGGGGAGAACCATCGTAAGAGCACTCCGAGATGTAGTATGGCAGGAATTAGCTTGAACAACAATGGAGTTGTCACCTGCAGATATGAAGTACGCTCAGAAAGGTAAAATTCTATCACTACTTGCTACAAAAATAAATATCAATGCAGTTGCATACATTTTTCTTCTTTTATTTTTATTTTTATTTTCAAAAGTTCAAAATTCTCAGCATCTTGCTTGACACAATTAAAAGAATTCCATAAAATCATACCAGGCTAAGCGCTGTTGTCCCGAGAAGTAGCAAGTATACTTTCCCCTGGAATGGTCGAGGCTTCAGTTATGGAGAAGATTATAATGCCCAACTTGCCAAAGCAACAGTATGATGAACTTGGAGAGTAGCACTGACCTCAACAAGATGGAGATTGGATGCACGGCTGAGAAGAACAAAAGCGAATTCTCCTATCTGTGCCAGAGACATTCCAACCTGCAGATGTAAAGGAACTCAAGTAACTTTAAAATTCAAATACAATACGTAATCAAGTATACATCAAATAAAATCTTACAAGCAGTGAAGTCTTGTTGTTGTAGCCAAAACCCTTGACAACCAAGGCAATTATTATCGTTTTCACGGTGATAACCAATATAACAGATGCAAGTAAGATGTCAACATGGTTCCAGAGAAAATGAACATGGATCAGCATCCCTATGCTGGCAAGGAAGAGAGCAGCAAAAAAATTGCGAATGGGTTCAATCTGCAAAGCGAGACTAACTTCAATTGTGGAATACTAGAAGGATAGACTGATAATACCATCAAATCTAAATGACAGAGACCCCAAAATAATCGAAGGGGCAAAAAATGAACTGTGTTGTCTATTGTTATTCCATAGTCCTGCTAGTTAAAAATTCATGTCATGGAAATTTTAAGATTTCCCCATGAAAACTAAGTCTGTTGCTTTAGTCGAGAAAATTATAAAGCACATAACTACATGTACAAGCACAAATCTCTCTTTTCCCTTCCCACCACTAATGTAAATGCTCGTTGAGAGGTGGAATAGAAGAAATTTAGGATTCCAAGATGGTTGTGCATGTCTGATAACCACAAACTTTTAGATGACAAGAAAAATTATGACTTTGGTTATCTCATAAATACTTACATTTGCCAGGCACACAAAATGTATGCAGTATCATGATGGAATGGAGGGTGTAAAGTATAATCTTAACTTGTTCAAGTGTATGCTGGGCAAGATCAGTTGTAGATATCATCACTCCAGCAGCAAATGAACCCAGTTCTAAGCTCAGCCCAAGCTTGTCACTACACTGAAATTTACACAATCAATTAAATAAAAGTTTCAAAGCACAATTTGCAGACATCTGACTAGCTAAAATTGTTCTAAAAAATGATTGAGATCAGCAGCTGTGTGATTTCTTTCCCTCTTTCCATACCTTAAAGTAAAATTCCAATGGTCTATGGCATAATGCAGAGAATCTAATACATTATTCATAAGGCTTTTTTAACAAGCAATTGTCAAATTAAATACATTCTAAACTATTCCAACTGCACACTGGTAGGAGGGTAAAAAGTTATGTACTTTACTCTTTGAATCTCAAGCAGATATCGAAACACAATAAACATGGCTTGTTAATATTACATAAAAGCAGTATACACACACACACACACACACACACATCCGTAAGGACAGTTGAGCATCAACATATAAAAAATCAGAAGATTAGGCTTCATAACTTGCTCTGCTTGTTAAGAGTTTCATATGTCAATGAAAAATATGGACACAGTATTAGACAAAATTCTCTACGGATAAAACAAGCACCATAATTTGGAACAACAGGGGTTTTTCTATTAAAATTGCATACACAGGATGCTTGACAAAGTAAAAGTAAAATGGAGACAAACCAAGAAGAACCAAGATACAAACCCAGGCTACAAGTAAGCAGAAAGCCACAGATGCCAGTTGATAAAGTTCATTGGTCTGCACAGATAAGAGGTAATTACACAAATCATACCAGAACATGAATCTCACTCACGCATAAACACGTTTTCACAAAACTGGAAAAAAAAAACTTCAGTTTGTGTTCTATCTGCAGATTAAATACGTACCTGTGATGAAAGGCTTATCATCAGTTTAAGCAACCAAGGAAGGCCAGTACGAGACAATATTGACAAAACAGCCAAAAAGCTAATCAACATGACCAACCTGCTTAAGAAGTAACTCAACTCTCAGCACCTAAAAAAGTCAAAAGAAAAAGCCTGGAATGGAGAAATAAATTACAAGGAACAAGAGCTTATACTCTTAATCCTAATCCAAACCCCAGTTTCCACTACTTATACCATGACAAGCACAATGTGCCTAAAGTGGATGAATCAAAACAATAATATCTTTGATTTCTAATCAAAATTTTGTGTGACTAAGTGATAAATATTTGAATTGAAAGATGATCTATCTTTCTAGTTTTAGGTGAAACTGCTCACGAATACTAACAAAGAGTGTGAGGAGTCATGCCCTTATTTAAAAGATAAGCCTAATCATTAATTAAATATTTTCCCTTTTTATGGCATGCAAAGGACATGAATAGAACCATTGATATTTATCCACTAATGCAGAGAGAGAAGAAATTTAAATTGTGGCACTTCTGAAAGTTTTCCTCGTACAGTTTAGTCATGGATATTACTCCTTGAAGAATACCAGAAGTTCCACCAAGAACTGGAAGCAATGCAAAAAGCAATCCCACAGCACAATCCTGCAAAGTTAAAAGCTTCTCAGGACACCAAAGTATTTGAAAAGGATTCATTTCATTTAGTAGACTGCAAGAATGCATAAATAATATATAAAAAGGAAAACAGGAATTTGGAAAAGGACAATGGGTTGAGGGAATCAATACTTGCAGAATAAGAGTGCCAATGGTGACTTGGCCGTGAAGCATATTAGTAGAATTCTTCTCCATCAAAAATTTAAGCACCTACGATTGAAAGATTGAAAAACAACATTAAAAACCATAAATACTGAACAACAATAAAGGTCTCTACAAGGAGTGTGAGGGTGTCTAAACACATATATGACGTATATCCGTATGTGCTAATCAGCGAGTGCAAGTATGAACATGTGAATGCGCTGCAGGTAACTTTGAAAGATTTGTGCTAAACTTTACCACAGCTGTTGAAGACATTGAAAGGAATACACCAACAAATACACCCTCTGAAAGTCTACCGCCACATAACTGCAAACAGCACGCAATTAAAACAGCAAGATTAAGAGTCAGAAATGTGGTATAACATGGTCTATAATAATAAGAAAAATAAAGATAACATGTTAGCACCAGAGCATGTTCCTTAAACATATTCAGCTAAAGCATATCATTAAAAAAGAAAAGAAAAAAAAAGGGAAACTAAAAACAGATTTGAAGTCAAGAAGCAGGAAATATTTATGTTTTGAACAGCATAG
Organism: Heritiera littoralis; assembly: GCA_031772115.1. Classification (NCBI taxonomy): domain Eukaryota; kingdom Viridiplantae; phylum Streptophyta; class Magnoliopsida; order Malvales; family Malvaceae; genus Heritiera; species Heritiera littoralis. The sequence continues at coordinate 3,475,983 of JAPDPK010000003.1, forward strand.
CAACAAAAGCCTCTTATGATCCAGACATGAAGTGAAATGATGCTAACTCATTATAGACACAACTTCTTTCCCTTTTGGTTAATTTAAATGTAAATTGTGAAACCTCAGTGACTTTAAATATAAGTTGTACAGGCTCAGTGAGCTCAGATTCAGGTGAAGGTGGTCACATCATTTAATAAGGATTAATGAACTAAAACCTACATAGACTTTGTGTCAAAATTCATAGACATACTGAGGCTATAATTCCACAGAGGCACATAAATAGAAGTATCTGGAGTAGCCCTCCTAGGACAGCAACTGCTTGAACAACTCGAAGCTTAAAATAAGAAGGATGAAGTTAGAGGCATGATACGAAGAATGTTGTAAGACCGGTATCACACAAAATAGAAAAGACTAGGTTCAGAAGCATAATTCAACCTTCGCAATGGAGAACTCTAGACCCAATGCAAAAAGAAGAAAAATCACACCAAATTGAGCAACTGTTTCAACCTGCATGATTCACATGAAAAAAGAAATATAAGCTATTAAGAACAGGAATGCACCAATAAACAAGGAATTCGAGTAAAACAGCCTGCCATGGATTAGGATCGCAACTCTAGCAAGAAATTGCAGGGAAACATCAGATTTCCAAGCCATCTCCAAGAAATACTTTTTTTTTTATGAAAAAAAAATTGTAAAACAGTTCAATTTCCAAGCCAACTCTACACAATTCGATTTCAGTTGCTAACAATTGTAAAACAGTGTAATCACACAACATTACTAACTGGCACTTAAAACCATTGCTTCTATGTTTATTTTTAATTATACACTAGTTTGATAGATTCACCAACTAGAGATTGTAATATAATATGCTCATTGAGATATATATTTTTTTAGAAGGAAAAAAAGACAAGAGATGCTTCACAAGAACAAGTCAATAAGAGCTGCAAATTGTAGGCTTCAGATGAACTCTAAAGTAATCATAATAACTAACATTAATTGAGACAAAGAAATACAAATTAAAACAACAACCAACTTTCATAGTAAGGGCTCCATATGCAAAAGAGTGAACTATGACATTATGATCAAGAAACCATCATCAGAACAGTTACAGAGGATTCAAAAAATAAGCCATCAATGTTGGTAGTAAAACTTTACTGAAATATACAACATACTTGCACCATTTCACTGACAAAGTTAAAACCCCCCGGACCAATGAGAGATCCTGCCAACAAATATCCAGTAATCACCTGTATAATATGTAACAGTGAAATATATAGGAAATTAGAAAACCAAGACACTCAGATAAAGCCTAAGATTGAAGTCAAAGATTAGCTAAGCTTAAATCAATGCAATCAGACCGGTTGTCCAGAACAAGCAAAAGCAATGCCACCACAAGTTGCAGACACGATGACAACAACCAAATCTGATATCAATCTACAGAGCATAAGCAAAAAAAAGTTTAGATCAGCTTAAATGTAAAAAGTAACTCTGTTGAAATGTAAGATAATAGAATTTTACCTTAAATCTAGCTGTAACACTGGATATTTTGATTTAAAATTAGATATAATAAAGACGTTGTCCTGAAAATAAACAACCATCTCAGACTTGTAAGTATGGCAATATATTTCGCCATGAAGTTTTAAGGGAACCAATCTAACCTTTCGATCTATCAACGTAGGTGTATCTTCAGCTCTGTTATCATTCTCTAGATTGAAAACGTCATGGAGTTGAAATGATCTATAAGGAGGTTGCAAAAGGCGTGAGATAATTACATGTTTTTAATTAGTTATACAGAAGTTCTGGTACGAAAATAGTTCATTTCTTTGTATCACAAAAAGGAAAATTACATTCTTCTATTAGCAAAAATAATCAAAATTCAAAAGCTACAACAAAATCTACTAATTAATAAGGAGAAGCACATACTTTTCCTCTTTAGTATCATTTTTCTTTGGCTTAACTCTGGCTACGGTTTCCAAAACAGCCTGATCAACAAACACGTGTGAAAGAAAATAGGCTATCAAGTTCTTCAAGCTGAAAAGTTTTCCAAAGAATAATTACTACCAACCTGCTGTTCTGCTACACTGTTGTTGAAACTTCCAGAATCATCACTTACTGCCAACAATAGAAAGAAATCGATGAAGAAAGTCAGAATTAGAATCTCCCTTGGATTTATATTCTGCTGATGGGTAAAGAAACAGTGAACGCTGAAGTCTCCAAGCACTTTTTTTCTTCAAAGTTGAATTATTCACTGCAATTATTTACATTTCCAAAGAACAGTCCGTGTATGCCTTAGTGATATATTACGCGAAGAACTTATACCATAATTGACCTTTAAATTTTAAGGAAAAATGGAAAATTAATAGCAAATCTAAAATCCAGGAATCTACGCAAATGCAATCTCATTGAAACCATGCATTACTAACATAAATCATAACCTAACAATAGATCGCGCTCAAAAATCCTTAAAAAAGGAAAAGAGCAATAATTAAATGCTACAGTTTCTAAAGAACTAGCAAATTTGATATAAACAAGTATAATTAAGTTGAATACGTTATTAGTAAGGTTCGGATGCAAGGATATAAAGTCTAAACCCTAATCTAAGCAAAATCTGAGAGAGAAAGGAGTGTACCTTCGTTTTGCTCGTTCTCAGTGAACTCCTTCTCCAGAGCACGATCGATGATAGCGGCAAAGCTACCGTCCTTCGGTTTAGTTATAGAGGAAGCATTCGAAAAAGTGGCGTTTGCGTCGTCGTCGAACCGATCCGACTCAGGGAGTTGTTGAGCGAGTGAAAAAGAAGCCAAACATAAAAGAGTAGCAAAGAAAAAAGTAAAATGCTCATAGGAGGCATCTGATCTTCTCAACATTAGGAACGACGCCCGGCTCTCGTTATGCAGACTGGCACAGGTTAAGAGCCTTCGCTTTTTACTTATAATGCCAATAGAGAAAGAGAATGAGAGGTTTTCTTTGGTGCAAGACGGCAGGTTGGAATGAGAGAGAAATTGAAAGCGACAATGAAACTTTTAGAGAGAAAGGAAATACCGAAAAGAATAACGATAGAGAGAGAGTGTGTGGTAAGTACAACTGTACAAAAGCCAGAGTCCAGAGTCAACTTGTCGTCATTAATTAAGGCTACAAAGATTAGGAAAATATATTATGGTTCAATTGACTATACAAATTAAATTTATGAAAAAAAATTTGAGTTTTATCTTTACTAAATATATTTTTAAAAAAAGATAAAAAATTTTAATTGTGATTAAGTTTGAGCAGAATTTTAATCTCAAACCGTTTAAAATAAATGAAGATATTTATGATTTATAAAAAAAAATTAGGAAAATATTAGTATGTCTTATTAATTTCCTTTATTTTATTTTATTTTTTTTATTCACGTTAAACATTAAATAATTTTTTAAAAATACAAATTTATCTTTTGAAATTCAATTTTAAGAATATTGTATTAGATATGGTTAATAGTTGTTTTTTTTTTTTTTGAGGAAAAGAAGATCTTTATTAATCATGAGAAGAAAGAGAACATTCTGCCATAACAATGTCATCAATCACAGGACAAGACTCGATCCAGTGAGAGTCAGATTTATTACTGAGGGCAAACTTCGCCAGAGTATGAGCTGCAGTGTTTCCTTCCCTCTTGATATGGTCGATTCTGCATGCAAAAAAACTTCTATGGATCTCTCTGACCTCCGTAATAAGATTACTTATGAAAGATAGGTCTCGTGATGTTGCGGAAATTGCTCTGATGATTTCAGATGAGTCATCCTCAAGAAGGATAGTATGAAAACCCAAGTCCCTTGCTATTTTTATCGCCGTAAGTGCAGCTTTCGCTTCCACCACCATTGGGTCTATGATGTGCCTTAGTAGAACAGATGATGCAGCCAAGAGTTGTCCTTGAGAATCCCTTATTGCTACTCCAGCTCCTCCAATTCCTTCCTCTGCTTTTAGAGCACCATCAAAATTCACTTTAACCCATCCAGGTGGTGGAGGAATCCATTTACCTGGTCGACTGTCGGATTGCCCTTCGTTCCTTTGTTGAGCCTCTTGGAACTCTTGTAGATATCTTTTGGCATAAGAAGCTATTTGACCTGGTTCTCTCTTTTCTCCGTGCATCACTTCAGCGTTTCTGTAATGCCACATAACCCAGCAGGCCATCATCAGCTTTTCCAATTTTACTGCAACATTTAGTTTGACTAGTTCCTCGAACCAATCTCTTTTATCCTCCTAATCCACTGTTAGCCAACCTCCATTCAGGGATAGTAAATTCCGTACTGCTCTAGACTTGTCACATCCACTGATCATAGGTTCCACTGTTTCATCATTTTGTCTACACCTTGGACAGGTTGCCTCTGCCACTATCCTTCTTTTCTGCAAATTGTACATTACCAGTAAACCACCGTGTTTAAGTCTCCAGCAGAAAACTTTAATTTTGGTTGGCATTTGAGCTTTCCAGATAGCCTTCCACTTTCCTGGTTCCTCCCTAGCATCACTTGGGCCCATCGGTTGTTGCTCCTCCTGAAGCTTCTTAATACGTATACCTCTGTATGCACTGCAAACGGAAAAGTCTCCCCTTTTCTCTGCTGGCCATATTAATTCATCTGGTTGCAGTATTCAACTAAGAGGTATAGACTTTACCACACGGGCATCTTCTTCATTAAATGTAGCATCTATCACCTCCTCCTTCCAGGTCCTAGTCATTTCATCAATAAGGAACTCTACCCGAGTATCATCCAATGGGCTATCTTCTGTCCTTGGCCTAGCCAATTTAGTCGTAGTTAGCCAAACATCCTTCCAAATCCGAATCTGGTTCCCCTGTCCCACTCTCCATATCGAACCTTCCTGTATCACCTTTTTTGCTTTCCAAATACTCTGCCAAGTCAATGATGCGTTGTGACCCAGCTGAGCCTCCAGAAGATTTGAGCGAGGGAAGTATTTTGCACTGAGAACCTTATATGCCAATGACTCCTGATTTTTTAGTAGTCGCCATCCCTGTTTAGCTAACAAAACTAAGTTAAAACTCTCAAAATCCCGAAAGCCCATTCCCCCTTCTGCTTTGGTTAAGCAAAGTGTCCTCCACTTAACCCAATTGACTCCTCTCCCATGAGCTTTGGATTTCCACCAGTAATTCCTAATTATTCTGCACATTTCATCACAGAGTGCTTTCGGGAAAAGGAAGAGTGACATCGCATACCCCGGGATAGCTTGAAGAACTGATTTGATGAAAACTTCCCTGCCTCCTTGCGATAGCAATCTTCTGTTCCATTGCTGCACCATTTTTTGCATTTTCTGTGTAATCTCCCTGAAAGCTTGCTTCCGGTTCCTACCAACTAGCATTAGAAGTCCCAAATACTTTTCTGGGCTTGAAGTAGACTGTATTCCCAAAAGTTGCTTTAAAGTCTCACAACTTGCTGCTGAGACACTGCCTCCAGAGAAAACCGAGGATTTATCAAAGTTGATTTTTTGCCCCGAACAGTTTTCATATTGCATAAGTATTCTTCTCACCTCCTCACATTCACTTTGTTTGGCCTTCAAAAACAACAAGCTGTCATCTGCGAAAAATAAATGGGTAACTCGGGGACCATTACAACTTGCCTTACTTCCTGAAATTCTGCCTTCCTCCTGTGCTTTGGTTAACAAGGACTAAACTAATTAGGAAGGTTGGTAGCGACAGAGCCTGACCAACACCCATTTGCACGAGAATGAGAGAAAAATATTAGTTTTAGCTTTGCTAATAAATGTGCTTGGGCAAACTGACGTCAGTGAAAGTGATTAAGGCTTAAATATGAGTTTTTTATCTAAATATTTTCATATAAAAACTTATTTTTTAAATATTTTACCTATAAATTTATTTCTCAACACATAATTTTTTTATCATGTCATCAGTATATCATATATTTTAATTTTTAAAATAAATACTAAAACAATGAAAGATAAACCACTTGAAAAAAAAATACTAAAACAATGAATGATAAACCACTTGAAAAAAAAAAAGTTAAAAACGCTCCATCTTCATCTTCACATAAAGTAAAGAATTTTATTATTTTCTTTTTTTTTTTTCAGTTCATGGTCTGTAGACTTTTAATTCATGGACGGTAAAAATCAACGGGTCATCTAAACTTTAATTCTTTTTTTTTTCATATGTACCTAATTTCTTACTTTTTATTTTTTTATTTAACATTATTTGAGTGATTTAAAAGAAAAAGTTGTTATGGAAGAATACAGAAGAAATCGAAATGTTAGTAAGAGCATGAAAAATATGCAGTGGGTTTGAAGGAAAGAAGAAGTCGAAAAAGATAAAAGAATTAATTAGACTAGATATTGGTAATAAAAAATTTATCTTTTTGATATCTTAAGTTTTTTGATCTCTCAAAAATATCTAAATTTTTTGATAAAATTCTGACCAAAATTTTTTCTTTATCTCTCGTCATATCTCGAAACTCAAAGAATTTTATGATGCTCTTTTGAAGCTAAGAGTCTTCAATTCTTTTGTTTTTTTCAATTACTGCATTTTCTATCGACATTTTTTCTCAATTTGTGTAATCAATAATTGAACTACAGTTTTTAAGGGGTTTTAGCGATTCGATTCTGATTTTCTTATTTGATTTAAAAATCAATGAAGTTTTTTTATTATGAGATTGGAAATGATAAGTCAAAGCAGTTCATCAAGGTAAAATTTATGTAAACCTATCATTATGGAGGAAAAAAAAACAGGGAGAATGGAGGTTCCAACTCTGGTTGGAAACTCCTACCATTATCTCGACCAATAAGACTAACAAGAGAGCAAACTAAGAAGAGGTTGTGGCTTTGTTGGCTTGCATTGTTGTAGTGTTAAAAAAATATGACATATATTTATGGTTTTTAAATATTAAAAAAAATGACATGGGATGACATGTCAAGAAATACTCTACATTGGGAAATAAGTTTTCAAGTACAATATTTTAGGAAATAAAATTTTAAAATATAATAGATAGGTTAAAAATTGGATCAAATTTTTATAATTTTTTATTAATAAATGATATGTAACTTTGAAAAAAATATGAGTGAAAATTCAATAGATTTACAAATCTCATAATAAGTTGGTAATTTGTTTCAATTTTGAAGATAAGATCCACTTTATTCTTAAACTTTTTTATAACCTAAATAAATAAATTTATTGTGTGTTTGATGTCTTTGTTGGTGTGGTGGTTTTTTTTTTTTGGTGGAAAATAGAACTTTAAGTTAAGCACAAAACACCTCTAAAGAGGTTTACAAACAGAGTTTCTGGGGAAAGTAAGCCCCATACAATCAGCTAAAAGTTGAGCATTAAGTTTTTCCGGGAGGAACATTGAACAAAATGAAAGGGGGATTAGCTTCAGTTCCCATCTTAGCTAACAGGTTTGCACAAGCGTTGGCCTCTCTAAAATGTTGGTGTGGTGGTGGTGGACGATGGTTGAAGCCGTTGGATGTGCTTGATGAAACTCATTGTAAGAATAAAATATAATCAAAGAGGTTGAAGATACTATATTTGAAAGGTTTGGATTGGATGATAAATCAATTAATGATGAATGAGGTGTTTAAAAAATGGATTAAATCCAAAGTATAAAAAAAAAAAGAAAAAAAAATACAAGTAGAGAAGAGAAGAAATGAGAGCTGAAAAAAAAAGTTAGAAATTAGATTTAGTAATTCATAAATGCTTTTGTATTTTTGTTGCGTTAAATCATGTTTGTGTTATATAAATATATGAAAATATTAACATTAAAATTCGTATTAATACATCAAAGGTATATATTTTTCTACATTTGTCGATTTTGTATCTATTATTTTGTCATGTCTAAAATCAAATCTAATCATATATATATATTATATTACAATGTACATGCTTGCGTGTCAAATATTGCTGATGTTGACGCCTATGTGGATAAGTTATAATTTTGACACGTAAGATTTGTTTTAATTACCAAATATATATTAGTTCATCTGTTACATTTAATTAGTCATTAGTTCATAAATTAGGTCAACATTGTTATCAATTAGTATTAACTCTAATTAATTGTAATATATTTGAGAATAAGTAATTACTATATGAATTGTAAATAATTGGTATTAATTGGCAGAATTTCAAAATAAATCTTTATGTCAACCAACTTTAATTGTAATATATCAAAGGGAATAAAATTTTAAATGTTAATTAATATGTAAATCCAAGTCGTATATCTTTTGTGGGGAAAGAATGACAAGATTTTCGACTTGGATTTAAAGGGAATAAAATTTTAAATGTTAATTTTACGTATTAATTGGCAGAATTATTAATTGGCAAAACTTTAAAATTTGGTTTTATGGCAGCCAATGTTAATTTGTATATTCATTGTCGACTTGGATTTAAAGGGAATAAAATTTGATGGGAGTAAATTTTACGTATTAATTGGTAGAATTAATGGCAGAATTATTAATTGGTTCGAAATTATATATGTGTATTATATTACAAGGTACACGCTTGCGTGTCAAGTATTAATGATGTGGAGTCCTAGGTGGATAGTTTATATTGTCGACATGTAAGCTTTGTAGTAATTACTAAATATATCTTAAATTTTATTTTACAATTAATTTGTAATCAATTAGTATTTACTCTAATTAATTTTATATGAATTGGCTCTTATTAATTGGCAATATTTTAATATCAAATATACTAATTTCAAAATAATTCATAATGAGTGTTAATACTGTTATCAATTAGTATTAACTCCAACTAATTATACATGAATTGTAAATAAGTTTTCAAATATATGAATTGTTAAGAAGAATTATTTTAACTTTATGAATTGTTAAGATGAATTATTTTAACTTTATGCCCCTATTTTCTAAATTTTAAATCTTTTTTAAAATATTAAAAATATATTATGAGGACGCGGATTCATGAGATGGCCATGTTGAAGAGTTATGAGCCACCCGAGCACTAGATGGAGTGGGAGAAGCAATACCGAAAATCTAATCATAGCATTGATGTTTGTCAAGCAATACAAACCGATGGAAACAAGGCAAATATATGAATTTGAAAAAAACTTATTTGCTAAAATCTTTGAATAATTAATATTTTCATTCAATCATTCATTTGATATAATCAATTTATTATTTGCTGATGGAAAAATTATTTTTAAATAATTAATCTTTTAATTCAATTATTCATGTATTTCAAGTCATATATATTAATCAAATATATTTCAAAATAATTCATAATAAGGGTCAATGCATTTTATCAATTAGTATTAACTCCAATTAAATTTATATGAATTATAAATAAGTTTCCAAATATACGAATTATTAACTCCAATTCTTATTAATTTGTTCTTATTAATTGGTAGAATGTCAAAATAATTCATTATGACAGTCAACGTTAATTAAAATATATCAATTGTTTCTTAAGGAAAATCGAAGCAATATGGAAAATCGAATTATGGCATTGATGTTTGCAAAGCAATCGGATATTTGCAGTACAAACTGACGGAAACAAGGCAACTATATGAATTTGAAAAAAACTTATTTATTAAAATACTTTAAATAATTAATCTCTTAATTCAATTATTTATTTGATATAATCAATTATTATTTGCTAATGGAAAATTATTTTTAAAAATTAATCTTTAATTCAATTATTCATGTATTTCAATTCATATATTTGATCAAATATATTTCAAAATAATTCATAATGAAGGTCAATGTTTTTATCAATAAGTATTAACTCCAAATTAAATTTATATGAATTGTTAACTCCAATTCTTATTAATTTGTTCTTATTAATTGGCAGGATTTCAAATTTATATGAATTGAAATATTTTATTATCTATTTATATTATAAACTAAATAATTTTAATTTATTTAAAGATATTTTATTGTCTAAACTTAAAAGTATAAAAATATGCCATCAACATCATGTATACTATTTAAATATTTAAAATTATTATTTTCTAAAAAAATTCTTATCTAATATACATATTAAATTACAAGGTACATAACAAATTTGGTAAGATGCCTACACATATGCTTACATGGATATTCTATTTGAATGACATGTAAGTATCATTAATTTCATGTCTACCTAAGTCAAAAAGAATAATAAGTATTTTTTTATGAAAGAATAATAAGTATTAATTTCTCTACTTTTCCACTTTCCTAAAATTTATTTAATTCCTATAATTTTTGAATATTTTAAAAAAAGAATATATTAAATTAATTCTAAATATTATCTAATCCAAAAATATTTAAAAACAAACATAATTTTAATATTATCTATTTGAAAATTTCTATAAAATATTAATTGATATCTATTTATATTATAAAATAAATAATTTTAATTTTAATTTATTTAAAAATATTTTACTATCTAAATTGAATAGTGTAAAACTAAGTCATCAACATCATGTATATTATTTAAATTTTTAGAATTGTTATTTTTCTAAATAAATAAAATTTATGCATAAAACATATAAATTTATAAAAATATATGTTACATACATATTTAAATAAATAAAATTAATTCGTTCATTATACAAGTTATTATGCTTTCATATATATAAGTATAAATATTCTTTTGTTATAATTATATATATATAAATAAAAGAATGCATATTTATATTATATGTATGTAAAAGAGCATATTTACAATAATGATTATTTAGGTCAATAATTATAATATGCCTAAAAATGTTACTATAACACTTGAAATTGTTAAAATATACTTTTAAATTCTATTTTAACATTTTGTGATGTGCTCGATAATATTATATCTTTGCACGAGTAAAAACTAGTTACTAGAAAAATAATCTCTCTTTCCCTTTCTTCCATAATTAGATGTCATGCATTTAATTCGTTATGTTAACATGATTTTATTGTCCAACACTTTGCATTGGATAGTAACTTTTCTTGAGCCATCCGTGATCCAGGCCAAAAAAAAGTAAAAAATCCCTTGTTACACCATTTTTGGAAAGCATTTGAGTATTGTTTTTTTTATTTGCCTGCTAAAAGGAAACTGCCGGAAAGAAAAGTTTGTATTTGCCGACGTTGTTGTAATAATAAAGCTTTTTACCGTACATTTGACATTGGCCAAAGTATTGTCTCGTTAATTAAACTACTTTTAATTTGATGGAAGTTTTAACCAAAGCCAATTTCCACCTGACGGAAAATTCGATGAGGCAACACAACCTTGGACCGACCAACATTTTGAGTACGTCTCTGATCTCTCATGTCCATTGTCGGTTGGAGTCCAAAAACAGCAAATTTATTGAAAAAAAAAAAAACATCGGACGTCTGACGATAGAACGCGAAGGATTCATATTAATAACCTATAATTTTTTTTTTCCGGTCTAGACCATCCGGTATCTTCATACCTTTGGTATAGGACTAATCCAGATTCGAGCCGGGCAGGACCCAAAGGACGGCAAAGCTCTCCCTCAAGAGTTTTAACACAGCTGCATACCCAAGGACTCGAACTCGAGACCTCTGGTTAAACTAGAACAGCCCCTGCCAGCTGAACCTATAATTTATTTTTTATAACTTACTGAAAGCAATCCTATTTAAAAATCTTAAAATTGAAATTATTCTTTACAATGTACAAAATTAACTTTTTTTATTCTTTTTCTTTTCTCATAACACAATCGACTTATCTTTCTCTTTTAAAATTTTAATACAATGGATCTAAAGTCTCACATTTTTCATAATAATCTCTTTAATTTTTATTATTTTTCAAAAAACTTGAAAAGGATTTTACTGTTTAACACTTCTGACCCGAACATAATTAGTCTTATACAGTCAAACTGATAAAGATACCTATAGTTATAAAAAAATTTGAAGTTTTTCATTTAAGTTTAAATTAGCTGTACAGCTTCCTTGTAAATAATACAAACTCTTTATTTTTGCTAATATCTTTTTGGGTTTAAATCGGTGGAAATTTTTAGATAGCTAATATTGATCATTTTTGCATTTGCATTGAGTAACATCAAAAAAGAATTGAAGTTAGGTGTTCAGAATGCATTCGTTTGAGTTGTATTTATAAGAATTGTATCATAAAAAATAATTTAGAGCTTAAAGAGAAGGTAAGAGAACTAGATAATTTGTAAGAAAGAGAAATCTGCATTTAGTTTGCCCGAAGTGTGATTTTTATATCTGTGTGTTGTTCTTGAGTCAGAATCAAAACTCTTTAGATGGCTATGGGCTTGACACTTATTTGGTCCAAAAATACTTACGAGCCTAACAATCTATAACCTAATATAAAAAAGAATCTCCAAAGATTTTTTGCTTGACAAGTATCAAAAGACATAAAAAATAATATTATAAAATTTTTTTTATTTTTTATTCATTAATATTTTATTTTTATTTATCAAAATCCAAAAAAAAAATCGACAGATCAAAAAATAATATCTATAACTATATACAAAAGGAGTTCTATTAACAACAATATGAGAACTGTCATTTTTTTTTATTTTGAGTTGGTTTTATAAATATTGTTTTTATATTGTTTTTTTTCAATTTTATATTGTTTTGGTTTGATAAAGAATTATAGTTAGTTGTAATTTTTTGTTAAAATTAAAATATTAAAAATAAATTTAGTCATATGATAGTTTTTAGTTTCATATATGATGTTTTTTAATTGAAAAAAAATATTTATTTTTTAATGTTAAAATACTCAAAATGCAAAAAAAAAAATGAACTCACTATGAAAAGAATAGAAATACAATAAAAAGTTAAAAAAATTTGAAAAGAATTAAATCAAGTATTCACAATTTTTTCTTTTATAAATACTATTATTATTTTTTTTCAAAGTAAAAATAAAAAAGAAAGATATGAAAAGTGGGGAGAAAAATTAAAAGCCAAAGAACTTCTTTTGAGGAACTAAACCCAATATACATGTAAAAAAAAAATATATTTAAAAGTGCGTATTAAATTTTTTTTTTACAAATTCAAATCAAATACCTAAAAAAATTGGTTTGTAGAAATTTGAATAAAATACTAAAACTAATAGAAATAATATAAAATAAAATGATAAAATTATAGTATAAAGCAAAAAATTCCAAAATAATTTTTTAAAACTTAAACAAATAAATACAAAAATATAAAAAATAAATTTAAGAATAAAAAACTTTCAAAGAAAACTCTTTAAATATGAAAATCGAAAGCTATAAAAGAAAAAAAGTAATAAATAAATAATTTTAATATTAAACACTTAGAGACTACTATAAATAAAAAGAAAAAGTGATGGTGTGGATTAGTCTAATATGAATTTATCTAAAGACAAACAAATTAGCGTCAAGCTGAATAAAATTTTAAATATTTTATAAGCTTTTTTATTTTTATCTATTTAATTTTTTACCTTTGTAATTTGTATTAGAATTTTATTTTATTTTATTTAAAAAAATAAAAAATAAATAAAATGATTAATTGATAAATTAAATATTTTTATTTTCACTTAATAAATCAATATTTTTAAAATAAATATTTTTATTTATTATTATTTTTAATACTATTTAGAGTGTGTGTGTATATATATATATATTAAAAAGAAAAGCATCCATGCAAAGCAAGGGTATCGTCCTAGTATATATGAAAAAGATTTTTTTATTTATCAATTATTCAATAACTTAAGAGTGTGTTTAGATAAAAGATTTTAATGAAGGATTTTATTTCAATTAAGATATTTAAAAATTCAAAATCTACTTTTCTTATTTGTCAAAAAATTTTGAAAATTTCATAATTTAGAAAGAAGTTCAATAGAAAATTTTGAGATGTTCAATTCCTTCTAGAAAATTCACCTAAAGAGATGATTTTTAAAAATTCCTCTAGCATATAACCTCACTATTAAATATAAGACTAAAAAAGATTTTATTTATTTAATATAATATATATTTTTGCTTTTTTATATTATTATTAATAAAAACTACACATTTTTACAAATCTAATGATATCCATATTATATTCTTTCTAAAAACTATTTTTCCAAACAAAAAATTATGAATGCTAACAATTTAAATTGATGCATTTTAAAAAATATTTTATTTTAAAATGCATCCAAATACACTAATGGAAAAAGAAGAAAATTACTGCGGCAAAGCCAATCCCAAGCTAATTAAATACTTCATAGCATTTATTAAGTTTTATCCAACTCCAACTTGAAGAGGCATTGAGCTCTTACTATTAGTAGAGGTGTTCATTCAATTAATTTTAAATCGAGTTAATTTAAATTGAATTAACCAAAAAATAGATTTTTATTTTTGTTAACCAAGCTGATATTTGTATTTTTAAATCAATCGAACCGAAATATAATTCAATTAATTTGATTAATTAACCGAATTTTATACAAAATTTACATAAAACATATTATTGCTAAAAAAACCAATATAAAACTAACACTCTAACAATCAATATAAAAAATTAATATAAAATTTTCATATGATTCAATTAATTCGATTAACTGAAATTAATTTAATTTTTAAATCAAATTAATCGATAATCAAATTTTTTTAAAATCTAATCTCGTTAATTGATCGAATTAAAATCGATATCGAATTAAAATCGATGACCGATCGATTTTAATTGAATTAAATTCAATAAGGGGCTGACCAAATTACCTTCTAATGCGATCCACCTGTAATATATTCTCTGTATGTAAAGTGTGAACCTCCACGCTTCCCGAATAAGAAGAATCTCTACTCTCTCTTTCCATCTCGCTTCTTATTGTTTCAGGTCTGTTCGAGCATTACAGTAACAGCAATGGCGGACAAGCCAAGCCGAGGACTGGTTTTATACGGGGACGGGTTGGCCCGTTTCACTGAGCCATCTCATTCGCATCTTCATTCTCTCGCATCTAAAGCCAACTGTGGTTTCTTGAGCCTCCCTAATGCTCCTCCTTCAGGTTCCCGTTATCTCTTTCAATTCCTTGTCGCTTTTTCATTTTCGACTCCCACTTTACACAGCGGATAATGAAGATATAACCTCTTTAAAATTCACTCAAAACATAGAAAGATTCTTTTGCTTTTGTTTTTTTTTTTTTGGATTGCTGGGAAAAAGAGCAGATTTTCTAATTGATTTGGCTGTTTGTGCATTAAGAAGCAAATTTAAATGTTTGGAAGGGATTGATGTGATAATGGAATGCTTAATTTATGGTTCTTTGATTTGGTGCTTCCAGCTTACGCTTACTCGGTTGGATTTGAAAGTAGGGAATTTGGTGATTGAGATGGGCAGAATATGCTTATGGGTTTTTTTGTTAGTTTTCAAATTAGCAAATTGAATGTAGAAGTGTAAGCCTTTGTTCCATTCCACTGATAATTCCTCTCGGTTCACTTTGTTCTCAATGTTTAAAACCTTATCATGCCTAGTTGTGTTTATTTGTTTTGTTTTGTTTTTTTTTTTTTGGAGTAATTTATTTGTTTTATTTCAAGCACTCAGTATTCAAATACCAATTCTTTTACTTGCTCCCCCTTCCTTTCGTAGTAATTAAATTCATGTTTCTTTTCATCCACCATTATTGGGATTTACTTGAATTCAGATTGCAGAAAGCGAGGATGATAGGATAGTGAGAGAGTTTGCGGTACTGGTGGATGCGTGTGAGGCATATTTTAACAAGGTGAGATGCATTCATACATATTATTCTAGGTAACTTGAAAGTGAAATTTCGTGATAAGTTCTTTAATTCTCTTTGGTTTTGTCAGAATGGGCAACTTTCTAGTGAAGCGAAGTCTCAGAAGTCATCCTTGATCGCAACCATATCAGAGAGGTATTCTCCGCACTTGCTTGGTTTCTATTATTAGCGATGAGAATATGCCAGCCAACATGCTTCTTTATCTCACTTCAGGTTCATGGGAATGAAAGCTGCTCTATTGACTAACAATTCTAGCTTGAAATCTTTTGGAGAGGAACTAGGCTTCAATGTATTGCAGTTGAATGGATTATTTGGAAATAGCAATTCTCCTTTTGCACTGTCAGTTGATAATTTGGCTTCTGAATTACTGACATTACTTGGATTCCAAGAAGGGAAGATAATGGAATCCAGCCAGTTTGATTTACTAATATTGCACATTGGATGCGGGGAGAATTTGAACGTTGAAAAAGGCAAAGCTACTGCAAGTGACATGGAATTCATGAATGCTCTGCTTGGTGCTATTATGCTTTCAACTCAGCCTGGAACTGATATTGGATCCCGTCTACACTTGTCCCTCGTGATTGGCTATGGACATGTGTCAAAGGCTGATGATCCTGGTTTATCTATTTTGAGCCAAAACTGTGAGAAGAATCCTCATCTTTCAGCACTTTACCCTCATCAGAGTTACACCATGAGAGGAGAAAGTCCAAGAAATGATGTTCGGTAAGAAAAACATTTTGGACTCTTGTTCTGCATTTTGACATTTTGTGTGGATCTAACTAATTTATGATCAACAGGCACCACAGTCCGATGTTAATTGCTCAATATCAGTATGCTGTAACCCGCAAGGATATGGTAGAGACATTTTCTTTTGAAGATTTTAAAGAGGTACAATTTGGAACTAGGCTCTAGTTGTAGTTTGTTAGATTAGGTTATGAAGTAATTTTGACTAATGTCTCCGAACCTGCCTCTTTCAAATATTAGTTCATAACCTAAGTCACACGGTACATTGAAACATGACAAATAACCATGGTATCCTGTGTTCTTAATTTGGACTTTTTTTTTGGATGGATAATTCATCCAATATACGGTATATATTTGTCTTACGGATTTTCATAGTTGTTTCACTTTTGTGTGCTTATTTCTTATATACTTTCGTTGCAGCATTCTGGAAATCTCACCATACCAGCTGATAGGTTGCTGCATGAGATAGCATTTAAGCTTTGGAAGGCACCCAAGTATGGTGCATAAGAGGAACTTTATTCGTCTCCATTTACATGACTTAAAATTTAACTTTTCAACATAAGCTCAAAATAAGACAAGTGATAAAGCATATCGTGCATCGTGTACTCTTGATATCCTTTTTCTTTGTTGGTGTTGCCCTTGATCTTATCTCAACTCGAGCTGACCATTGTCCTTGTGTAAGACATGAACTTAAACTTTCTCAATGTTGACAGCTGCCAATTAATGTTAACGATCACTTTGCCGTTTTGATCTCGACCGTATAAACTTACA
Organism: Heritiera littoralis; assembly: GCA_031772115.1. Lineage (NCBI taxonomy): Eukaryota > Viridiplantae > Streptophyta > Magnoliopsida > Malvales > Malvaceae > Heritiera > Heritiera littoralis. Next base: position 3,493,090 of record JAPDPK010000003.1, read on the forward strand.
AGTAAATGGGTTTCTGTTTTCTTGGAATCCCAAGTCTCTGAGCCTCCTGATTGTCAGTTTGTTTATATTTTGCATAAAATGCTTTTGCTCATCTTGAAATTGGTCCAATTGAGCGTTTAATTTCAGGCAAATTTCCAAACTAAGGCACCCATTTGACAAACAGGCTTTCAAATTTATGTCTCCAATGACTTCAAACAAGTTAGTTTACTATGTCTTGAAGCAGAAAGGAATTCCAATAATCAGATGAAGCATCAATCTCATTTCAGTGGCATTCACATCAGATGAAATCTCAGTAACATCTAAGTTTCAAAACAACAGTAATTCAAAGTTGGCATCAGATTCCAATGCTGGAAAGCTCTGCAGAATGAGCCTCAAAAGATTTAAATGAAATGTTCAATTTCCATTTATGAAGCAAATCTACAATTCAGAAATAGTTTATATCTTTTGGCATTAGCCAGTTCTGCATGAAACCTACATCTGCCCGGTATTACACAGATAGTTTTTGAAAGAAACACCCAAACTGTACCAACTATGCATATCTTTCAACTAACAAAAATTCAATTTTAATGAGAAAAAGCTCTAGCTTTCCAATAGGGTTTTGACACAATAAGTACCCAACAGAAACCACCCCATAAGCAGAAGAGTGAACGAGAAGAGTCCAACCAAGAATGGCCAGCCAACCAGAACTAGCCCCAGGCAGAGCACCACTGTGAAAGGGAGGAATGATCTTATTATCGACATGCCATCAACCCAATGCCCCTTAAAAAGTACTAGAGCTGCCACAGTTATCATGTTCCAATCCATTGATCCACCGAAGCAGAGCCGGTTGAGACAATTGGCAACAAATGAGTGAGAGTTGCATGTGAAGAGGTTGTAGCTCTTGTGCTCGAAGAGACGTAGACTCGACCGCAAGGCATCATCCCATGTGACTGCAGTACCATACTCTGCATGCTGATAACCATGCTTGCATGTGTGCCCGGCCAGGTTTGGAGGAAAGCAACACTAATTCCACAATAAAAACAGTTATTGGAACAACTTGTTTTAAGCAGCTCAATTTCTCTTCCATAAATGAAAAAAATTAGCTATAAAGAGTTATACTAGTTTCGGAGAATAAGGTAGCATCATGATTTGTGATGCCTTTGCGTTAATGGAGGGATGTAAAAGGTTCAATTCAAGCATCTGCAGAAAACTATACCTTTTCTCTATCAAGTTGAACATATCGAGCAACAGCACCGAAAGCAAAATCCTCAACATTCACAAAATTTGATCCTGAAAAGTCCAAAATTGCTCCATCCTCCCTGCAAATGCCGACATGTCCAATGAAAGGAGCCAACCATGAGACAACAGGCAGTGGAGTCCAAACTAGACAGCAAGGAAACTTTGCTTTCTTTGGATCAATTTCATCCAGAGGCCACAGATCATGCTTAATTCTAGATATAGAACTCGTATGTTCAACATCATAAGCTGTTTTTAGATCCATTATAGGAAGTCTTCCAGGTGACATATGGCTTTGTGCAATTCTAGGTGCTTAACCACCACCATTTCAACACAATCCTCAGATATAATGGACTTGTTCTCAATTTGAAAGCAATTATCCAGTCATAAAAATGATAGTCTCATTCTACAAAAAAATAAATAATAGTGTTAGTTTAGAAAAAGAATAAAAAGAAATACAATATCAAGAGGAAAATGCCTTAAAATAAGGTAAAAAATTGTGTAAGATTGCAAAACTGCAAAATGAAAATATGATTAATAATTGTCAACATGAATAAATGAATGAAATGTTTCTCAGATTGACCAAAAGAATTTTGAAATTCAATAACTTAATCTTCACTACCATTCAAGGATTTCTTTGTCGTAGGTTACACTCGCACTGCCACTCAATGATTGCTCAAAATCCAAGCTATTTACTATCTATAATTTGGAATTCGAAGCCAGCAGACTTATATTTGACAGTCCTCGTCTATCATTTTGTTGATGAATAGTCCAAACTTCAAAGTGAATGAATTATTCCAGACTTGCTGGTAACTACTTAATTTTCTAAAGGAGCGCAAATCTAAGTATGCACATTAAACCTTAGTGTAAATTTAAAGTCCATCAAGATCCAAAATAATCTATAGAATAGATGAAGATCATTACCTTGATAACTGGCACATTCTTAATTCCTAATTTTTTCAATTTACCTAATAAAATGCTACATCCTTGTTTATTTCAACACTCACACTCACTACCAAGAAATCAGAATAGTAACAAACCTGATTGACCTACTATCTCGTTATCATCCTTACGGTCTCGACCAACAATACTTTTTTGGCCTTTTATTATATCTACTTCAACTCAAACCAGATTATCTCTCGTGTGTATTTGGCAACATCATTCTAAACTTTACCCAAAAAAAAGCCTCATTATGGCATTAAAACCCGCATAGCCGAAAGTTAACATCAGCTGAAGGGTGTCACCGGCAATATAGCCACATTATGAGTGGAAGAAGCACCAATCTCCTTCATTCACCGTTGACTAAAAACCACCATGAAAGACTCCAACCATTGACAAAGCAATTTAAAACTTTCTAAGTCAGTGGCACAATGGAATGAAAAGTTTGCACATCAAAGTTATCTTCTAAAAGGAAAGAAGAACAAGATGAAGTTTTTCCTCATGTTCAAATCCAGAAACAATGCCCACTTTCTTTAAAAAGATCTCCATTTAGCATTAGCGGTCTAATTTGTATGACAACAAAGCTCCGGAAAAAACATCAAAAGCGGAAAAAGAGGGCAAATTTTACAGCGAGCATAACAATATCTGCAATTATCCAAAAGCATAATCCACCTAAAAGCATGCATCCAATGTATCAGATCCTGTTTCTTCAGTCAACCAATCATATTAAACATTAAATGCACCATTTTGTCACTGAGAAATCAGCAAAAAGAAGTCTTCTTACGACCCATTTTCTCTACCTAACTGTCCTCAATTCAACCAACTCTACGAAACTAATCAAGCTTCAATTCCCATATGTTCTGAATAATTTTTTTGGCCAAACCAAGCAAAACCCAGAAACTGTATCATAACACATTAAAACAAAACAGGATCTTTAACTCCATGTAATGCATATTCAATCAAGAAAAGAAGAACAGACAAAAACCAAAGAAAAATGCAAAATTTGGACCAATGATGAAAGTTGTTTCACTAACCTGCAAATAAAAATAAGGCTGTGGGATGTTGGGGTGTATTGCTTGGAAACAAAAGTAGGTTGAAAAATGAAACAAAGCAAAGATCTTAAAGGTTTGTAAAGAAAGGTTATTGCCTTGGTTCTTATATTTGGTTTTGGTTTGTTGGTGGAGCTGTCGGGAAGTGGTGGAAGAGGTGGTGGACGTCTTCATTTTGGAGAAGCAAGAATTTATTTGTTATATTCTAACAAAAAAAATTGAAAAATAATCAAAATAAAACGAAAAATTGTTAGGAAAATATTTTTTTTTCCTGTTTTGGAATTGGAAAGAGGGGAGGGAGAGAGAAAAGGAAAGGCCTGGCATGGCAAGGTGCATGAACCATTCCAGATTTTAGCTTCAAGGTGGGACCCACCTTTATTAGTTTATTTTTATAAAAAATTAACCTATATATTATTAGTAAAATTTTTTAATTTCATAAGTAAAATTAAAATGGTGATATGAGTATCATTTTATTTATTTTTTATTTTTTTTAATATTTTTAAAAAACATATATCATAATTTTAATCTTATTTATGAAATTAAAAAACTTCACTGATAATGGATAGAATAATAATCTTATTTTTATTTAGTACATCTAATCAATGCTATGCTGTTTAAATTGTTTCAGTTAAAAAATATTAAATAATTAAAAAATAACAATAAAATTTGATTTAATTATTGTTATTTTTTTTTAAAAAAATGAGATTTAAAATTCGATGGTTGACTCCCCCTTTGCTTCCTCTAAACAAAAAAATACAAAAATTTTTGTAACAAAAAAAAATAATTAAAAATAAAATACTTGAATTCAAATTTAAAATTAATAATATGTTACAATTTATTTTTTATTATTCGATAAAGAAATTGTTTGCTAAGCTGTTTAATTGCCTTTTTTTTTCTAAACTCGTGGCTATGAAGGTTTAAAGTTTCAATTGTTCCTTATAACCAAAAAAAAAAAGTTTCAATTGTTCCTATTTAACAAGATTTTCTTGTTTCCTTTCATTGTCAGCTCCTGTTTTAGCTTTGAGATAGAGTTAGTGTCAGGTTTCTGGAAAGTTCTGAAATCAGATTTTAGAACCAAATTGATCCGATGCTGTGGATAATTGTGGCCAACAGAAGTGAGTGATGTGTCAAGCTGTTACAAAGACGGGTGGACAAACATGATTTGTAATTTATGTGTGCATGTGTGTGAATATATATAGCAATTTGGGTTTTTTATTTTTTGTTTAGTGTGTCTTAAATTATATTTATATAAGGGAAGATATAAAAATTATTATATTAAAATTTATGTCGATACATAAAATAATTTTTTAATTTTCTTAAATTCATATATAATTTTATAAAATTTTAATTTATATTATTTTCACATGTTTTTTGTGTTGTTTTTAAATTATATATTCATGAATTATTATTTTATTCACCGTCAGTGGAAATAAAAAACTCTACAAGTGAATCTTTTTACATGTCAATGTATACTTTTAATAATTTTAACTTATTAACTTTCTGTTTAAAATGACAGATGGCATGTAAAGAGATATGTTTGTGAAGTTTTTTATTTCCATTAATAGTAGATGAGATAATAATCCTACATTCATATTAACGTATTGTACATAATAACGTATTGTACTTAAAATTATCCCCAATCAAGGAGGAGGCCTTGAGACTTTGAGATATCAGGTTCGAGTCTCACCAAGTGTGAGCTTAAGTTAGTCTAGTTATTTACTGGTTTACCTAGTTTGAGTAATGTGATTTTCATAGTTATTTATTCATGGAATGTAATATATTGATTGTGATTATAACTTTTAATGAAAATGTACTACTTAAAAAAAATTATCTCCAATAAAAAAAATTACTTAAAATCATTAACTCTACGATACAGTTAGCCTATTTATCTATGATTGTGGTTATAAATTGGACTATTTCTTTAGAAAAAAAAAAACTAATACCCTTTCTGGGATCATTGGAAAATTTTTTTCTTTTTGTCTCAAATTTTTATTTCGGATGATTGCAATTTTTGGAAATTAGAATCGAATTTATCAGACATAGGAGGTACTTTGGTGCCACTCTTTCCATATTTTATTTTATGTGTAATACTGTTATTAAACCTAAAAAAGGCAATGGTTGTTGTGCTTCGGCCAACTTTTTCCGTAGTTTTCTTAATTTAAAATATCACTTTATACTTATAGTAGTTCACTTCAGCAAAAAAAAAACGAAACTTTTGTCATGATATGATGCATGCAGCTAAGTATAATATTGAAATTCAATGTAAATAGACAATGCATGTAACCCAAACATTAATTTTGTCACGAAATTGACAAAAGTTCTAACTTTTTCGTGCAAAGGATAAATTAAAGTCAAGTGCATGCACCTTCCATGAACTTTTTTGGTAACAATTTATTACAACATCAACAATTTTTCCACTGAAATAAATGTGATCATGGCAGAAACATGTTTTGCTTTGGACAAAGAAACGTTGGCGGATTTGCTTTGTCTGAAAAACGTTGTTATGACTTTGGGTTTGGTATCTAAGCATGTAAGGTAACGCAATTTAAGAGAATCCCATGTCCTGTATAAGCTGAGTTATCTCAAAATTCAAGCCTTTGTTATAGACTATAGTGCAAGAGGCCTAGAGAAGACACGTTCAGCAATATATCTTTTTATATTTGATTAATTTGATTCATCAGCAATTCAACCTTTTTTTTTTTCTGACGAAACCATTCGGTATCTCACACCATTCTAATATAGCTATTCAACCTTTTTATAACATGGAAAAACATCCCTTTTCAAGACGAGAATATTTCTTTTGAATTAGGGATGCAAAAAATCTTTGAATGAAAGCAAAAATGGAGAGGGCACCGATTTTGACCTCTTATATTAACCATCTAAGACTTGATGGTTGCCATCTTAAAATTACACATTAAATTTTATTTCTATTTGCTAGATACATGAGCTCCATTCTCTATGGTTGATGCCCTCATGGCTAAAGGTGAGCAGAAGCTTAGATCAATTTAATTGATCGATTTCAATTGATTTGATTATTGTCAAAATTTGATTTATAAAATCTATTTAGTAAGCTAATTTGATTTGTTATCAGTTTTCAAAATTAATAACAGAATTAGTGGAACCTATTAATTTATTTTAAAATATACTTTTTATAAACAATATAAATATAAAATAATTTTAATGTAAAAATATAAATTATTTTTTAATAGTAAAAAATAATTGAAATAATCGATCGAACCAATAGATTTAAATTGATTTAAGTTATCTTTGTTAGTCACTTTAATTTGTAAATTTAAGTTATTTCTGTCAGTCTCTTTAATTTGTAAATTGATTGAAGTTATTTATGTTAATCACCTTAATTCGAATCGATTATATCAAGTGAAGTCAATTAATTCAATTTTCGAGACCGAACCGATCAAAGTGCTCTTCCGGCCAGCCATGGTTGGATTTACCTCGTAATTTTCATTCATATTTTAAATGGATTGGCAAATTCTTGTTGTTTTCATTTGCTTGCTTACTAAAGCCCTTATCACAAACCTTATTCTTATTATTATTATTATTATTATTTGTACTACAAGTATCCTCATTCGTTTTAGGATCTGAAATTAATTATGTTCGGATCAAAAGTAATAAACAGTAAAACTCTTTCAATAACGAAAATTTCAAAATTCAAACCATATCTGATAAGAAACTTTTTTCTTTCTCCACCTATTTTCTGTCTGGCTTGCCGCGTGCAGCATAAGTTTAAAGTTTGGAATATAAAGGCGGTGAACAGAAAACCCGGCAAACGAGGGATTAGAGCGGTGGTGAAAGAGCAGGTTGTGGACTTCAATGAACAGACATGATGATTCGTGTTTACATTTCCTGTTAAATTGCATCATCATTTCCTGTTTAAGATCCTGAAATTTGTAACCCAATCACTTATCAAGTCCAAATGAGCATGCTTAAACATCTTAAGCTCGTAGAACAGAACTTCCATCCTCCTAACCTTCTTACATGAAAAGGAAAACAAAGACACGCAACTATTGACCGAGACAATAATCCAATAAGAACATAAACTTTAATCTTCCTCTTCTAACTTAATTATTTCAGAATTTCCAATTACTAACAATATTTTTGAAGAACAGGGAAGAATAAACATAAGTTACTGTACTTACAGCAATAAATAAAATAAAACTATACCAGAGGACTGAAAGGAGACGGGATATATATATATATATATATATATATATATATATATATGCATGCTTCTGCATGTATATCTGTACAGAGTATTAACACCTGCTCAAGGAGTGAACTAGGGAAGACCCGGTTCACCACAGAACGCATCCGGCTCAAATGATCTTGCCGAATCATCATTGTAAACTCCTGGTATAGCTCGAGCCACAGCTTCTTTAGATGTCATGAACGAACCCTCTTGGCCTCCCTGATTGACATTTATGAAGGAAAGAAGGCATACAAGCAAGGATACTGCTAGGATTACTAGAGTGTATTTTAATCTGCTCAGCACAGGCTTGACCTGCGGCAGAAATAAGAAAGTTGCATTTTCACAGTGGTAGTGCAAAGATCATTGGATTTCTCTCAACTTTAAGACAATTTTTCCAAGAATAAATTCCCTGAACTTCTACCGGAAAATTATGCTCGTTAGATATTTACAAAGTGCTAATCACCTTAAGAGCCATAAATTCTGACCCTCCTGTTATCAGTTGATAGAAATTGTCATTTCATCAACAGAAGTCAGAGAAAAGCTATTCAGAAATGGTTGTGCTGATTTATGCAAAGGTCAAAAAAGGCCTACGGTGGCAAAGGCCAATAAAGGAGCGAAAGAAGAAGAATTCTGGTCTGAATAAAACTCCAATACAAGAATACTTACTGAGAATGAACCAAGAAGCCTGTCACGTGCCAAAACTTCAGCAGTCTTGACCCATATCTGTTGAGGAAAGCTGTATTAGTCTCTACTCTCTACCACAAAAGATATTCATGTAACCAAATTTCTTCAGTATAACATAATGCCAAGGAGCTGAGATTGAATCCTAAGAAGTTATGTTCGAAAAAACAAAACTACAAACTTTGGCAAAACTGGTTTGGTAGCAATCCCTTCATCATTTCTGTGGACTTGAGAAATCATGTTTCACAAAATCCCAAATTACAAGATGCTATTTCTACCTAATAAACAAAGTATTGACAAAACATTAACATAGTCAATAATCACAACTGCTGAAAACCAAAGGTACACAGAATTAACTGTTTAGGATCTAAGTGGTTGAGTGAATTCTTAGGTTACTGCTAATTAAGTAGGCAGGGAATGAATTTGCTTGTGAAAAAGACCTCGAATAATAGCTCATTATAGTATGGGCAAATGTGGTGCACAAAACTTTCATATTGTGGGATCTGAGGGGATAATCCGTATGCAGCCTTCCCTCCGATTTAGTGGAGAGGCTGTGCCATGACTTGAACCCATGACCTCCACGTTACAAAGGTGCAACTCACCCTCAACAGCTTCCAATGGTATGTGGTATAAATTTAGAAAGACTGATTTTTAACCTAGACTGTGTCAAACACTGCAATCCAACTATTGCAATATGGTTGCTAACTGCCTTTGCAGGTCAATTAACTAAAGGTGGCATCATTGCACAAAGGAAAAACCATCACTTAAACTCGGCAATATGCAGAAGCATAGAATATTACTTGGATTTGACTGTCAAGGGAAGGGAGATATTTCTTGGTGAAAACATTGCATATTTAGGAAAATAAAAAATTAACATAAAATCAAGTGGGAATTGATTCATCTAAAACAAAACTTAGGAATGAAAGTAGACATGAACAATACCTGTCCATCATACCACCCTGTTTCTTCATCTGCAAACCATGCAAAAGAGAAATCCCATAATCAATCCATCAAGGGGAGACCCAAAAAATAGAAAAAGGAAGACATTTTGCATGGAGCAAGAACTTTAAAAAAAGTGTAAGAATTTACATTCCACAGTGGCACTGAGCAAGCGATTCCCAACATAAGCCCAACCCAAATACATCCTCAAAACAGCAATTGTAACCACAAGAATCCCACTCGAAACCGCTGCAACGACCAGCTTCACCGGCTCGGATTTGGGCTCCACTGAACCGAACCAGGCTACGGGTAGACCAATGAAGAGCGCGAAAGAAGCACCCGTAACGAACAAGCGACTGCAGAATTCAACAAGGTCCCCCGAGGCCCAAGCGAAAGGGAAAGATGTGGAGAGAGATTGGTATTCGTTTATCGGTTGTTGTTCGTGGGGCACAGGGCACTCTGTTTCGGGCAGGGGAGAGGTGTTGCTGCCATTTCCGTTTTTGTAGGATGACAGTGTTTTGGTAATTGGATTAGTTTCTTTGATGGGGTGAGGAGGGAGAAATCTGAGTTTTGCGAATGGTAAGGTCAGGGAGGGGTGGGTTGCGGCCGCGGAGGCTGGTGGCGGTTTTGGTAACAGGTGGAGGAGGAGTGTGGTGGCCATGGTTCTGTTGTTCACTTGATATCTGAGATTATTTTATTATTTCAATGGATTTTAGTTTTTTTTTTTACTTATTTTAATTATATTTCGAAATTTTATATTTAAGAAATTCCGATTTTTGGGTGAATTCTTAGCATATAGGCTTCTTGATGTAACTATCCTTACAGGCCAACGATTTTTTTTTTAAGAAAAAAGAGTAACTCTAATCGAAGAAAAAAGAAATAAATAATGTCCAGTTATATGTCCATAAGTATACATAACCCGTGAAATCTAATTGTTGAAAAATTGTTGTTCTACTTTTTGTCTTTTTTTTAACTATATAGTTCATTTGCTAATGAAACTTCGGCTTAGTGGTAATGAAAAAATTTTAATATTTTGAAATCTGAAGTTCAAGTCTTATCAAGTGTGAGATTGAGTTAATCTAGTTATTTATTAGTTTGTTATAATTATTTATTAGTTTAAGTAATTTGATTTTCATATTTATTTGTTCATTAAATGTAATATGTTGATTGTGATTGTAACTTCTAATGAAAAAACTATATAATTCATTTGTGCATCTACATTTATTTTACGTTAAATATATAAAATATATGAGAATTATCTTGTGATAATTTGAATTGATGCAATAAACATCGAACAAATTTTTATATTTTTATTAAAATCATACTTTTTTAATCAAAATATTTAACATATATTATTTTTATATATTTTTTATATATTTTCGTATTATGCTAATGTACTATATTTAAAATTATAAAAGTTAATGTCAATCAAATAAGGGTTAAAATCCCAATTACTAGTCAAAAATGGAAAGAAAACAACTTCCATTCAGTAGGAATCCATAAAGTTATAGATTAGAGGCACATTGAGAATAAAGGAGCCAATTATTTGCAAATAATTCCTTTTTCTTTTTCCTTTTTTGTTTCCACAATGAGCTGCAGAGATCACATGTTTACAATTCCAGGGATTGGGATTTCTTACCCAAAACAAAGACCTCCACAGGTAAAGAACTTGGAAGATTTCTTATTTTCCTTTTCTTTTCTCTCTTTTTTTTCTTTTGTTTTTTTTTTCCTTTTGGGAACTTTCTTACACTTTGACAGGTGCTACCTATTCATAATACTAGACACAAATTTCAAGCGGTTTCCTCTAACTTTACTTGACGAGGAATAAACGCTCTGTTCAGGACGGATGGGTAGTGCTGATCCCCCACTTCGAATGAGCCAGCACTTTCCCAGCCTAACTCTAACTTTCTTTGCATGTAAAAGGAAAACCTTCCGGCTGGCCTTGGCTCTTTGAGCCAGGAATCAGCTAATCAAGTACTTGTTACATCCACTGCATTCATCCGCCTAATTTTGATTTGTTGTGTTTGGCTTTTCAGTATACAAACGTTGAAGATGCCGCAGACGGGACATGAGCTGTGCAAATGATGGCCGTAGATGCGGCTCCCTGCAAAAACAAAAACAGAGCAAATAGGATTCATGCAAAAAAGAGCTCATCAGAATCATTATCGCTGCTACATGACGCACAGAGTTGCAACCAATGACTAATCATAAAAGCCGAGTAACAAGGTTCATTGGAGGCTTTAAACCCCCAGATTTCTTCTCAATTTCAATTTGATATTATAGCATTTTGACTTGATTCTGATCACAAATTCTTTTACTTAATGCAAGGAAAAGATTACCAGGATCTCTTTCTAGATACTTATTCGAGTGTTCAAGAAATGAGAGACCGATTACACAGTCAAAAGAGACTGAGTTGGTGTGAAGAAAAGCCCAAAGGATTATATAATCATTATCCCGATATAGATAAATGAGACATAAATGATGTCTATAACTCACGTTTGCCAACATTCACACATGATCTGTGCAACCACTGGATCAACGTCTTCGGGAATTTCTAGACGCCTATTCTGGAATCCAACAGCTCCAACAACTTGCATTGGATTCAAACCTTTCCAGGGTATGCGTAAAGTAACCAGCTCCCAAAATATCACACCAAAACTGTACACATCACATCTGCAACCAAGCCAGTCTGTTTGTATAAGAAACATAATAGACATGCGAAAGAGTAACACTGTGCTGTTAAAGTCACTTACTTCTCATTGGCCGGTTCATTCCTTAAAACTTCTGGCGCCATCCATTCAGGCTGCAGTCCAACAGCAAACTTTTACTTCATAAGAAGATGACAAATTTGAATAGATAGGAATAAGACACAACACAAAGTGAACAACGAGGATAGTCTTAGTGATACTACCGTTCCCGCAGTAGATTTTGAAGACAGGAAAGTATGGTGCTTCATGCGTGACAACCCAAAATCACAGACCTGAATAGAGAAGATAACATTTTGGAAAAATTCAATAAACATCTTTCAGCAGAAAATAAAGCAATCTTTAAAGTTGCTTAAATAAACTATGAGCAAAATCAAGGAAGAATTCCGGCCAGAAATTAATTTCGAGATAAGCACCTTTACAACCCAGTTCTTATCAACAAGGAGATTTGGTGTTTTCAAATCTCGATGTACTATAGTAGGATGGCTTGTGTGCAAATAATTCATTCCTTTGGCCTGCAAACAACAAGAAAGATTCACTTGAATAGAAAAAAACAACCAGGCAGGGAAGAAGAGTGAAAGGAAAAAGGAGACAGTGAGTTTAATGAAATATATGAAGCAAAAGAAAATAAAATAATTTATTCACTTGCGACTCCTACCACATCAAGAGCCATACGCAATCGTCTCTTCTCATCAAGTTGATGATTGGGTCGATGTAGTAGCTTATACAAACTTCCCCTGCATAATAATGACGGAGGAGCAAGAAGAATGTAAGACAGGATTGGCAACCTTGTCCTTTGAAATTAATCAATTTCTTGACAGAAACAAGAAAAATAGAGAGGTCCAATATTTATATGAATCAAAAAGAAAAGACACATAGAAAGGATTCATTCTTTTCATACACAGAAAAGCACAAAATGCATGCACTAAGTAGCTTACATAGTGGTAAAAGCATCGAAAAGGGTACAATGAAGGGGAGTCCAATACCTAATATCTACAAACATGACATCAGGAGACATGCACACAACATTCCATGAGGTCAGAGTTCAAGCACTAACATTATTTTCTGGATTAATCCCTTTAAAACCAGAGGGAAACCAACATGAAGTTTAAATTCCTCACTAAATAACCCCAGGAAATATCAAGTGTGCAAACAAATGTTAACTTAATAATTATGAAAACATTGAAGACTAAAGAGAGAACTACTTGGATTGTACAAAGAAAATTAACCTGGGGAGAAACTCCGTCAGTATAGAGAAATGTGGGGAGCGAGTAACAGCTCCCATGAAAAGAACAACATTTGGATGCCTCAGCCTTAACATGATTTCAACCTGCACAAACTCATCAAGCAGGGATGATTATATAAATTCATTCAGTTCTACAAGAAAGTTGAGTTCACAAACATGAGAAGAAACAGACAAAAATCATGACCTAAGAAGTTATTTTCTGGGGCTTAAAAGAAAGTTGAGTTCACAAACATGAGAAGAAACAGACAAAAACCATAACATAAGAAGTTATTTTCTGGGGCTTACTTCACATTTAAATTGAACCAATGCATCACCAGAGAAGTCTTGATCTAAAAACTTCTTCACAGCAACTTCCTGAAGAGCCAACAAAGACAATTAGGCAAAACACTTGAAATGAAAATACCATTAGAAATCATTAGAGAGACTTTTGGACCAAACCATATACTGTTATCAATCAATAGAGGAATTATTTAATAGACACAATGGTAATGCTCTTAGTAGACTTACAACAGCAACCATAGATTTTTGAGATTTTTGTAAGTTTGCACCGCATATTATCACAATTACACGATCACAGTGACCTACACTCTTTTCTATTAGAGAACTTGGAATAAACAATGTAAATTCACTGCTAACTTTTGGAAATTTGACATGTAGCACAGTTATGTGGTCCTCATATCATCTAGTAGTACACTACTTCTAAAAGTTCTGTGAAATAAAATGCAGTAGCCAATGTAACTCACAGTGCCATTCCAATCTGCATGGTAGACCTCGCCATATGATCCTGCAAGACGAGTTTTATCTATTAAGAAAGTACGTACTAGTAGGGAACAGTCAAGTCATATTCAAGCAAATACCATATTTTATGACTCCGTAGATCCAAGTAAACATGATTATCAAAAGGATTTAATTAACTAAGCTAGCTCATATTCTTTAATCCATTTCACCAAAATGCAGCTTTAACCTATTTCACATCATTTGCAGCTATCAAGTCTAGCAGGCTTGCACAATCCTGTTGAGATAAAATGTGAACCATACTAGATTGAACTATAGAACTGTGCTATGTTGAATGCTAGTGTTGGCAGAAAACATAATCTATGGGTAGGTTAAGCTAAGAGTAGGATGCACTGTTAAATAACTCATATATCTTCTGCCGGTCAATTCAGCTTTTCATACTATATGTCCAGCCAATAGAAATAGAAGCAAACCAGGATGTCCTGGCCAGCATTTGAGTGATTATGTTACAAGCTGTATCACATTAATAATTATATGATATTCTAAACTTAAAAGAATAATAGAAAGCAGAGCCACAAACATGTATAAAAATGAACCAGATTAATTGTGTTGTTATGAGACCTTACCAATACCAATGCGCTCACCGATTTGAAGATCCTCCCATGGAATTTCCCATTCTGAAACCTCCCTTAGCATAGGATAAATCTTCTCACTGCGACCATTGCTAGCCATATGCAAATCACCATCTGTGGTTTCGATTAATTCCAATGCAGATTCTTTGCCGAAATCAGTATCAGAAGTCCTTTGTTTTAGTTTCTCATCTGTGGACAAGACATTTTCTGACTGCACTTGGCAGAAGGAAGACTCACAAACTTGCATCCGATCATTAGCTGTATTACCGACAAGAAGAAAAGGCCCATTTGAAGCATCAGAGGAAGATGCAACATAAGTTTTTATGACATTTGTTTCCAACTCTCTTTGATGTTTAGCCATTTGCTTTTGTCTACTATTGGAAGTAGTATTTTCTGAAGTCTCTATTCCAGAGGATGCAAGAAGGTGCTCATTGCTTGATAACTCATTTGAAAGGCAGCTAACAGCATCATATACATTTGTCTTTTTCACTAAATTCACTTGTTCAGGCATACTGTGTTCACCAAGATCCTGTGAATTAATATCAATGAACAAATCTGGAGGAGGTGATGCACCACTCTCCAACAAAACAGCATGTAATTTCTGAGCAAATTCCGGGTCCTTTGCTGCACTAATAACATACTTAGAAACATTTTTTACTTTTCTCTTTTGTGCTGATGATGACTTTTCGAGAACGCCAGAAAAGCTTTCGCTAGATTTAGGTGCCAAGGGAAGAAGCTTCCCAAACTCCTGTTCACATCTCTCAGAGACAGCTCTTTCAGCGAGGTTCTTCTCATCTTCATTTGTTTGACTGCTGACATATTCCGGCAAAGTTGTGGCACTAACTTTAGGGCCTGTTTCTAGAGCAGCTGAAACTGTCACATTTGCAATTCCTTTGTCAAGTTGTAAACATGAACCTTGAGAGGCTTCAGTAAGATCAGCAAAGCCCCTAACATCCAGTGCAGAATTTAGGAGGTGACAGCTTGGTACTTCAGCAGGAATTAGTGTGCCAGGAGCACCCATCAGATCAATAATATATTCACTGAATTGTTTCACATAATTAGTTACATAATCAAAATTTGTGGCAATACAAAATTAAACTTTCCTCTTTGAGTATACGGCAAAACTGCATAAAGCAGAAGATGAGAAGGAACTTAAAAAACCGCAAACTCAAAACTTATGTGCATTTAGGAGAAAGGAAAATTTTGCATCAACTAAAGAACAGGGGCAAACAAAAAGTTTTAACTGGTATAACACCATGTTGAGGAACTAACACAAGATAAACGACCCTAATATGCACAAATTATACAAATGCCATGCATGGTTACCAAAATCAAACAAAGAAGAATTTGAAGAAATGAGATGGAGGAAACTACCTTCCATTGTTCATTCTAACCAAGTTCACAGCGCCATCATCAGTACCAGTGTAATAGCTCCCTTTGACCAGCATGCACGGGAGATTAATTCTATCAGCTAGAACCTAGAAACAGAAGCATGATACAATTTCCTTATAAAAGGTCCACACACATAAATCCTTGATGCAAGGTAAAAATTAGACAGAAGTGGCAGGATATTATGAATAGCAGAAAAGCAAGTTTAACAATAGTCCCAAAATGAAGATGAAAGAGAAGGGGTGATGTGGACATGAGAGAAGTTAAAAGGAAAACATAATTCTTTCATGACTTATTTTAACTTTATGGAAATAAGATAAGTCAAAGGCTTTTACAACCTTAAAAAGCAGGGCTCTGTGGCGAGAAAGTCCAACGTCAAGCCGTCCAAGCGGAAGAATGATAGAGTTAAGAGAATTCCGTAACTCATAACTTCTCAAGGTCCACATTCTCAACATCTCTTCAGCATCAGCAACCGGACCACCCATTTTATTAACAACTATTTCCGCAATTTTCTGAATCAAGCCACTTAAAACCAGGCCATGGCTAAGAGATCGGGATTGCACATATATATTATACACTCTTTCCTCAAACTCTTGCAGTTCAGGATCAAGCAACCGATTAACCAAAATTACTTCATAATCAACATTATCTAACACTGATACTGCTTGTAGATCAACCAAAGATGGCATCTTTCCTTGCGCACCCAGAGTTGAGGCAACACCATACACATCATAAAATCCATCCGCAATCTTTTCATCATAGTTTACTACATTATAGTTCTGCAAATAACACAACAAATAAATTACTTTTCTTTTTCTCAAAAGGAAAAAATATATCAACTAATGGGTTCTAGCACTTGTCTCACAGGATACATGAACAGGAACCATTCAGCCTGTACAGCATTGGTGAACCAAAGGGAGGAAGACTGATTAATTTCAATTAATTTAACATAAAAAATTCATAATGAAAACTCACATCAATTAGTATTCATATCCATAACAGCATTTACCATACAATATCCTACCTTAATTATTGAACCAAGAACAAATAGAATCATAAAACATGAAAGGCAACACTATAGTTCCCTAATATTAAAACGAGAAATATATAAATTCTCAAACGAACATAAATGTAAAGTTTATGGCAAGAATCAATAAGAAAAAGGCATCCCAACTAGCTATTGTTAAAAAGGACTTTCACATTATATAGCAGAGATTAAAAACTAAAAAAAAAACTGTCATGCCTATAGTATAAGGAAATTTTCAAACAATAGAAAGGCAATCCACAGCTGGCAAGTGGCAAGAAAAATTTCATGTAGTTAAACATTGAGAAATTATCAGAGAAAATGAATAAAACCAATAAGCATTTATCAATTGCTATATTTAGCAAAACTTCAATTAATAAAGGTAACAAGATTAATCAAGCTTGACATGCAAATCAAAATCATTGGTAAACAAAAACAATAGAAGAAAGATTTAACAAGTAATCAATGATTAATAAGAATGACATCGAAGCTAAGAATTCCAAAATTAATACTGGAAAGAGGAAATCTAGAAATGAGATCTGCATTTGAGAACTGCTCACCTTTAAAATACAAACGAAAATAACTAAATAAATATACTAGTAATATGTGCTAAGGGAACAAGAAATGCAATCAGAATTTATCAATAAGGGCCACCAATTTACAGAATACAAAACAAAATTATTCATACTTAAAATGGAGATAAAGGTATAAATAAACTGAAACCCCAGAACCAGATTAAGGAAAAGAAGTAAAACCAAACCGATTCGAACAGGAAATGCGAAAACCTAAAAATGAGAAGCCTAATTATATAAGAGAAAATTTTAAGAAAATGAAATAGGAAAGAATATATTACCCAATAACGAAACGAGAGGAACTCAACGAAAGCGTTGGTGTCGGTCCGGGCAAGGCTAATCCTTTTAGCAGCGTCGATCTGAGCCGTCTCGGGATCCGAGGCACTGATCGCCAAAGCCAACTGCATCTGAAACTCTTCTTCCAATAAATTAAAATCTACCTTATCTCCAGCCGTCCGATCTCCCCCGACCGATTCAACAGCCCCGATTCTTCCCATTGTCCCTGAACCACCCGAAGACGATGAAGAAGAATTCGTCGTCGCCAGACCCGTCACGTTCGTCGGGTTCGAGTTGGAATTCGAGCTCGGACTCGGGCTCGGACTTGGGCCGACCACGGGCGGCGCCTCCGCCAATCGCTGGTGCTCATTTATACCACCGCCGATGTGGAGTTTTCTTAACAGATGCTTCATTTTCGACATCGATCATCAACGGCGACCTTTTTTTTCCTTTGTAAGAATTAAGTTTTTTTATTGTTTTTTTTTTTATTTCGTTCTTGATTTCCCTGTTTCTAATTTCTATTCTATTCTATCTACAGCTTAACCTACGCTCACTACTTTCAAAGCAGATTCGCTTAACCTACGCACTCTTTTCCGTCAAGCTATCACTCGAAAAACTTAAATTAATCTTTCACCCATTCCCTCCAATACGCACACAAAAATAAAAAATAAAAAAATCCACTTTCTACTGCTATTACTCCATGTATGTACTCTGCTTTTCTCTGTATACACCACTTTTGATGTTAATCTATGTTCATGTACACAGATTTTCCATGGACTTCTTTTAATCATGACCGTTGACAGACTAGATGAAGAATTTATGAGATAATTTTGAATAAATTCGATTCGTCTCAATTGGTGCAGTTTTTTTATTTTTTCAATGGAATCTATTTGTCAAATTAATTTTTGTAATTTCAGAATCATAATAATTGAATATCGGATCAACAAATAACAAAATACATATAAGTTCGGATTAAGATTAAAGAATCCTATGCTGATATTCATCATGTGTATAAATATATATATATATGTAAAAAATAAAAAATTATAACTATATGATGTTATTTCACACTATTCAATTCTGAATTGTATAAAAAAATTAACCACAAATCAAATTGATTTAATTAGAAAACTTTTCCAACAATCATTTACATTGTAAAGCACCAAACGATTCCTAATTATTCATGAATGAATACTTAACCTAATATTGTCAAAATTAAATTTTATTAACTGATTATATTAGTTAAATCAATAAATAATGTAGCCCTTCTAGTAGTAATGATATTACTTTTTTTTTCGTTTTTTAGTAATGATATTACTTGCACTCAGATATATGCTACTTAGCATTAGACTATTAAAGCGGCCCATCCTCCCACGCATGAAAAGCAACCAACAATAAAGTCAATTATTAATATAATTTGATCAAATTTATTTTGTTAAGTTTAGTTAAATTATTTTTTAATATTTAATATTGAAAATTATAACTGTTACCTTTTGAAACTTTAACTTTTTGCATTTTTTAATGTTTTTATCATTGAATCAATGATTATTTTTGTTATATAATCCTCATATCTAACATTTTTTTTTTGGTTTACCAACATATTAACACTAACTAATTTGATTAAAAAAAACACATTTTAATTATCATGTATTATTTCAATTGATTCAATCGATTAAATTAAGACTTATTAACCATCCATGGTTTAATGACTTGATCGGTCATTTGGATCAGAGGCAAGTGAGATGGTAAGCACATTGACCCTAACCGCATAGAAGTGAAGCTTTTAGACAAGAAGTGTGGAATGAGAAAGGAAAGTGCAATTTCACCAATGTAGCTGCAATGCATGGAATCCTTGACTGAACCAAGTATATGAAAAATTGACAATGCAATGTATCTATGAATGAAAATAGACCCCTACCTAATGGATTCATATTTGATGTATTATCCCAAAATAAATTTAAATGTGGTTAGTGAATTAAAATATACCAATTTATTATTTTATAAAATTTAAAATAATTTAAAATATATATAATTCAATAACAATGTAAAAAGTTTATATACTAACAGTGTTTCAAATATAATTTCATAAATAATACCTGGTAACAAGCCTCCCATGACTAATTTTTGAATTGAATTTCACCTTTCATTTTCTTATTTCATAAAAATAATATTATTTTTATACAAAAATATATGTAACCAAATAAATCAATGTGATTAAAAATATAACTAAGTAAAAAAAAATGTGAACAATCTCAATTAGCTATTATTTTTCTAAAACAAAAAAGATTAATGCTTGGAGAAGGTACAAAAATAGTAGTTAATTACAAAGTTCGGGTTTACCTAACAATCTCTCCATATAGGCCAAAATATTAACAAAACCTTTGAACTTTATCACTCTATTTAAATAAATGTTTATACTTTTATTGCATTCAAATAAGCCCTTAAGCTTTGGTTTGTATTCAAGTAAGTCATTATTTCAAATAAAAAATTATATGTAAGTAAAAATCAATTCAAATCAATTTAACTGATTAAAATTCGGTTAATTCAATTCAATTAATCAATTTTGAGTTCAAGCTATTTTTTAGGTTGTTTTATTCGATTAAGTTGATGTATAAAATTTCGAATCAAACTAAATGAATTAATTGATATTTTTAAATATATTATAATATAAATAAATAAAATATTATATATAATCGATTTTTAAGCAATGTTGGATTTTAAAACCCATTCGAAAAATCAATCGATTACTCACCCTTTATAAAAAATTTGATTTATGTTAAAAGTTCATTCAAATACAAAGTAAATGTTAAGGCTTAATTAAATACTCAAACCAAAGTTTAAGGACTTACATAAATACAAATTAAAAATTTAAAGCCTATCACCCAAAGGTTGTGGCTTAGTTGGCAATGCAGGTTGAGTTTGTGGGAAAAGCTCTCGGATTCGACTCCCACTAAACACATTTTTGGGGAGAGGTGAAGAGCCTTAACTGTGACTAAACCTTGAACATGATTAGTCTCACACCGTTAAAACAGATGAGGATACTTGCGGTCTACACCAAAAAAAATTTAAAGGCCTATTTGAATACAATAAAAGTATAAGAGCTTATTTAAATAAAGTTCAAGGGCTTTTTTAATATTTTAACCCTCCGTATATATTAATGGTTGATTATTATATAACACTAGTACTAACAATTAAAAATGAAATTCCATAGCTTTACAAAGCATTATTATCTCAAAACTGAGTTTGTATGTGATGCACTAATAGTGTTTAGTTTCTATACACTGTTAATACATTTAGAGGTTGACACCTTATCAATAGGCTTTTAGGGGCAAATTAAAAAAAATTATTTATATTTGCATATAAGGACCTATTGATGAGGTGTCAACCTCTGATGCATTGATAGTGTATAGAAATTATACATTGTCAGTGCATCATATATAAATCCTTCAAAATTTTCGTTATGGTTACTGGATTATATTGGTCATTAAAAAGATAAAAGTATGAGATGACATATGACCAAGGTGAAATTTATTTTTCTTGAATTTTATTATTGTATTTTTTAAAAAAGTAACAAAAATTTAAAATATTTATTGAATATTTTTATTATTGTAAATAGAAACTTTTTATTAATTTTATTACACTAAAAATTTAAATGAAATTAAAATACAATTGTAAAATTCAATATTAATTCATAGTATAACTTGACTCTATTTGATGTATCTAAGATCCAGTTCTTAAAATTCACACAGGTATTAATATAAAAAATATTTTTTATTAAAAATGTAAAATATTGAAAAGAAAAAATAGATGTTCAATGCCTTTTTTTAAAATTTTTTAAAGAGTTTTTTATGTTTTATTTGAGGCTTGATTTCTACCAAAAGTGAACAAAATAGAATACACTACACACATAACTTTTGAAAGAGTCCATTCGTGCATCCCATCAGCGACTTGTACACAAATATATATAAAATAATTATCTAATATATTCATAGTAAAGTTTTTTTACTCTATAAACGAGATAAAAATAATGATATATATATATCTTTTAAAAATATAAAAAAAAATAAAACTAAATTAAATAACACATATGTCATCATCTTAATTCCGTTTGTGAAATCAAAAAACTTTGTTGACAATATATTGTATATTAGTCCATATATATTTATATTAATAGGTTGCTTGTAAAAATTTGTCATTAATGTGTCTTGAGGTTTGATGAGTTAAACACGATACAATACAAAAATAATAAAAAAATAAGCGATACAAATTAAAATTATAAATAAATTTAATAAAAATTAAAATAATATTTTTATGTTAAAAATATCAGCATTAATTTTGAGACAATTATTTTTATAAAATAAATACAATTTAGCATAAAAAGGAAATAAAAATATTAAGATGAATCATCAAATCTTTTTTTCTTAGCTGACGTTTAGGAGAGGTCTAATGAAGTCAGCGTCTTTGTCTGCTAAAGCAAACAGGGCTCGGACTTCGGACCGTTCAGTCAGAGAAAAGACTAGCGGCGAGCGTGACTTTAGGAGAGTCTCATGGGTGCTTGACTGACAGACGGCATAGAATATTCCAACAAATATGGAGATTCCATCTCCCATTTTAGAAAACTATCTCATCTCAAATTTAATATGAACAATAATATAATGATTATTATTATATTATAAACAATAATATAATAATGATTATTATCGCCAATAAAATTTTTAATTTTGCAAATGATATTAAAAATGACATATTTTTTTAAAGAATAAATTATATATGTGTCAGTTTTTTAATTTTGTTTATGAAATTAAAAACTATATTATCAATGTATGAGATAATAATCAATATAATAATTACTTTAACTTATAGCGTTTATCTTTTTAGGTGGAAAAGATCAAATTACAATGAACTTGATGTAAAAAGGTTTATCATATATTTACTTTGTATTAGTGGAAAAAAAAAAGGAGTGGAATTTTGAAATTAAAATTTCAAAACATATTTTGATATGTAAGTGATTGTGATGATAAAAAGGTTTGTGGACTTTTTGATTGAGACTTAGTTTTGATTTGGCCTTAAAAAGAGTAAATTTAGGGGATGTTTAGTATTTTTTTTTGTTTTTTTGTGTTAAACAGCAACAAAAAATATATTTGGCAACATGTTTTTATTTTCAAAAAAACGAAAACGAAAATAAAAATTTTCAAAATTGTTGAAAACAATAATTTCTTTTTTTCATTGTTTTTGGAAACATATTTTTATTTTCAGTACTATTTATAAGTAGGTGAACAGTATTTATATATTAATATAATATTAATATATTTTCATAATACAAATATAAAATAAAATAAAATAAAATAATTTTTTAAGATAGAAATAATATTAAAATTTAATATAAAATATTATTTAATTAAATATATATTTTAAATTTAATATATTTATTTTAATATAGAAAAGGTGAAAATGTAAAAAGAAATTAAATATAAATTATATTAAACTATAATATCATCATATTATTTAATTTCAATTTGTATAATAATTTATTGAATATATTATATATTTTAAATAATATAATTTACTATAATTTTGATATGTTAATAATTAATATTATTACTAAGTACTATTATCCAATATAATTAATTATTATTTTACTAAACAATTTTATTATTTAATATTGTATTTTTCAATTAAGTTTAAAATATATCACTACTTCTATTAAATAATTTAATATTATTAAATAAGTGAATACTTAACATTAAATAATATTATTTATATTAAATATAATATATTTTAATTACTATATAGTTTATTATAAAATAATTAGTTAAATATATATATTTAATAATTTAATATTATTACAACTAAAATAAATAATATTATTAAATTAATTTATAATTATTAATCATATTATTATTTAATATATAAATTTATAATTTTACTAATTTCAATTATTATCTAATAAAAATTATTTAATATTATTTTTAATAGAATTATTTTATTTAATTATAATATTCTTTCAATTATATTAAATGTTAATATGATTAAATGAAAATATTTAATAATATTATTAAATAGTATAAAATAATATTATTTAATTTTATGTACATAATATTATTAAATAAACACATTATTACTTTTATTTGATTTTTAAAATTTTATTTTTTGAGTTCGATTATTATATTTTAATCCGTTTAAATTTTTGTTTTCAAAAAATTATATTACTAATCAAACATGTTTTCTGTTTTCAAAATTTAAAAACAAAACAAAAATAAAATTTTCAAAAATAAAAAACAAAAAACAGGAAGCATCCCAAACGAGCTTTAAATAATCCTTTTGGATTTTTTATCATGCACATAATAAAATAAATAACCTAAATGAATTTAAATGTTCATAATCCTGAAATTATTGCCCCCAGACTCGATGCAATTATGCCTAATTCCTAACTTTACGAGTTATCAACAGCTCGGTTTAACGAAGTGTTACAATCTCCTGACTTAAACATGTCAATGTTGTTGTCCAAATTTTGAAGGAATGAAAAATAAAAAGCTTTTTAGCTTAGATTTTTTTTTTTTAAAGTTCAGACATCGGTTTTCAGTTCGGGAAACTATTTTAATATTATATTATATTTAAATTAAATAATCGAGTTTTAAACAAATATTTAGAAATTGTCAACCTTCCTTTGACAAATACTCTGCAGATTCGATCCCACCCAAACTGCAACTTTTTAAAGTGGTACAATTCTTGCATTATGGATAAGCTATTGCCTTAAAATAGAGGATAACTAACTAACTAACTAACTAAAGCAAACTAGGTTATGTTTAAGCAAATTTTAGTTCTTATAGTCAGGGCAAGTTTAGCTTTACAAAGCATTTGTCTTCCTTGTTTGTTTTATCGTATTTAGCGACAGCTTTTGGTCTGCGAACTTTGATCAAATACAAACCCATGTTTGGCTAAGTGACAGTCTTCTTTTATGTTTATCCTTTGAGAATTTCTGTTTCTATTTATTCGTTAGGAGGTGGTGATTATTGCCGCCAAAAAGAGGTAGAGGGTGGCTGCTATATGTAGTAGATCTGATAATTTTTTTTTTGTTGGATAAATTTGATAATTTTAGATATAATATAAAAATATAAATAAAAAACACGAAAATAATTCAAGTTAAAAGTTAATAAAAATTGTATATTAATATAATAAAAATTAAAAAAAATTTATATTTAATATATTAATATAAATTTTAACATAAAATTTTTATATTTTATATGATACAAAATATAATTTTTCATAACTAGAACATAAATTTTATGCAAGAAGTTTATTAAATCTAGCTGGCAGGCAAGGGTTTTTCTAAGGTAATGTGTTAAACAGTGACAGGAATGAGCTGGCAAGAATCTTGCAGACTAGTAGTGACATTGACTGTGCTATAAATGTCTGCATAGGACATTGATTAAACAGAGCTGGCAAAGTACTGGTCTACAGAAGTGCCAACTGGAATTTGACTGAGGATGTAGACTTTGAAGCCCAGGCCTGTTTGAGAAAACGAATAATCTTCCATTGATGGAACTGGAAAGATGACTCTTATGCCGAATTTCATTTACTCCATTGGAACCCAAATTCGAATTTTCATATAAAGAAAAGAAAATAAAAAGGCTTGAGTGAGGAATATGCAAAGCCTTCGAGTAAGTACTACTCTCATTCCAACAAGATATTGGTGTTTCGTTGTCCCCGATGCAGATGTTTATGGCACAGTCAAATGTCAAAACCCTTGAAAAGCTTTGCAGTCTACACCTATTACATATTCAAACTCAACTTGGGAGGCTTTTAGACTCTGCTGTGGATGTAGTTTTTCTGGTTTGGATTAGGCAAGTTCTTGTTACCAAGGACCGAAGGATACAAAATACAGCAACGATAATTACAGCACTTTAGTTGCAATTAGCAACAATTTTTTTATTAAAGCAGCTGATTATAAGTATATCAATCAAATGAAAGTCACAGCTGTTGCTGAGCATATGTAAATGGTGGATAATTTATGTACATGAGCCAGGAAGACACTGGATTTTTTTTTCTTTTGATGGAGAAGATGTTGGTTTTAACTTCCATGTTTGTGAAGAAGTATGAGATCAAGGGCCACAGCGATGCGGCTTAGGCATTCGCCGCAGCCTCCTCTTCAACCATCTGTGATACCGGAAGAAGGGTGCAAATGACATTGCGATCACCATAGACGTTATCAACACGCCCTGACACAGCAATGCAGTGAGTTCAGATGTCAGCATAACTAAGCAGGCTAAGAATAAACATGCAAATTCATACTTAACATAGTGATTCAATATTATGCTGGCCAAAGTCAACCGAGTTGGAAGAACAAGAGGATGTTCAGACATACCTGTAGTAGGCCAGAACTTAGCAGTACGAAGCCAGGAAGCAGGGAAGGCAGCGTATTCACGAGTGTATGGCTTTGTCCATGCATCTCCCATGAGCAATGATGATGGATGAGGGGCTCCCTGAATGTGCATATTTTGGACAATCACTCCGAAAGCTCATGAAATGAAATCTATGCTTGCAGCAGTAGACTTATGAAACTAGAATTATATTGGACATTGCTTATTGTCATCTAATGAAAGAGGAAACAATATGGTGTAGAGACAAGCCATTTCACCTTCAGAACATTGTTGTGGATATCAGCCTTTCCTCTCTCAATCTCAGCAATTTCTTCCCTAATGGAGATAAGAGCATCACAAAACCTATCCAGCTCAGCCTGCAAAAGATATTGAGTATGGATGCGAAAAAAAAAAAGAGGAATATCAAATGTTTGTAGATAGAAAGATGGCCGGTGAATCATACCTTGCTTTCACTTTCAGTGGGTTCAATCATGAGTGTGCCTGGAACAGGCCATGACATTGTAGGAGCATGGAATCCATAGTCCATAAGGCGTTTCGCAACATCTTCAGGCTCTATTCCAGCGGTATTCTGCAGCAATAGTGGCTTACAGTCAGTCATGGAAAAAAAGAAAGAAGGCTAAAAGAGAAGAAAGTTGGATACCATAATTACCTTAAAGCCTCTCAAATCCACAATGAATTCATGAGCAACTGTTCCATTGACACCACGGAAAAGAACGGGGTAGTGCTTCTGAAAACCAAATCAATTACCAAATGAGAAAAATGAGAAAGTTGAGATTATCATAGAAGCACTAACTCATAACCTCGAGCTTTATAATCATTACTATTATTTACTAACACATAACCTTTTGTTTATATAATTATTAGAAAATGTAAAAGGAATATACAAGATCCTCAATAACACAGCTGAACGGTTAGAACTTTGGACATTCAATTTGGGGGTCTCAAGTTTCAAACCATGGCTGGGCAGGGTCTATGATGGGATGGAAGGAGGCTACCTCTTGCCGTATAGCCCAAGGCACAAAAGGTTTCATTCTATTTAAAACATGTTAAAGCATAAATGAACAATATCACCATCATAATAAGAATGAGCCAATTTTAAAGCTCTGCGCTTGCTAAAATGGTAAAAGAGAGGTCATGCTTTTAGATGAAGATCAACATGCATTTTGATTTCTAGAGATTATAAGCACAAAGTTGCAAGGATTAAGGAAGGTACCTCCAAGCGTTTTGCCATGTAGTTTGCATTCAAAATAGCTATCTTTGAAGCTTCAGTGAGTCCCTTAGACCCCATCATGGCTATGTAAGTGTATGATATTGGCAAGATAAGTGCAGAGCCCCAAGGTGCAGCAGAAATGGTACCAAGAGGCTGTGATTTGTCAGTGGCTGGGATACCTCCAGTGGATACCTACAGTATGATTACAAAGAAATCAACATTGGATGGAAAATATCTTGCGGCAGAAGAATTTCAGTGGTAAATGGTAATAGCTAAAAGCCATTGCTAACAACATGTGAATGTTAAGCTCAGAATTTCAGGTGTGGTTTCACTTTTGTCTATATAGTTATGATAAGACTACTTCTAATTAGCGAGTTGCAAATATAAGATAAAGAAATGACATACAGTCCAAAGTCCAAACCAACATTTAGGATGCAACTCCGATGAACAAGAAAAAATGAAACAAATCTGCACGTATACATGCATATGTAGGTCTTAGGGAGTATATACCACAGGATGTGAAGGCAGAAATGGTGCCAAATGCTTCATGACACCGATAGGTCCCATGCCAGGTCCACCACCTCCATGTGGAATGCAGAAGGTTTTGTGGAGATTCAGATGGCAAACATCTGCCCCAATAAAACCCGGACTTGTCAAACCCACCTGCAAGGAAAAAAAAAATTAGTTCTCTTTAGTAAAAAAAGGTAAAACAAGCAAAAAAACAAGTTAAAATAAGTATTTAAAGACCTGGGCATTCATGTTAGCCCCGTCCATGTACACTTGACCTCCATTGTCATGGATTATCTTACATATCTCATCGATCCCTTCTTCATACACTCCATGGGTTGAAGGATAAGTGACCTGAAATTGAAACAATAAATTGGATTTGCATGAGCAATTTCCTGGCCTTAAAAAGAATCAAAGCAATGAATGTCATCATTCATATCATACCATAAGAGCAGACAACTTGTCCTTGTTAGCTTCAGCAGCTTTCCTCAATTCTTCAATGTTGATGTTACCATGGGAATCGGTTCCAACAGAAACAATTTTCATTCCACACATAGCAGCACTAGCAGGATTTGTCCCATGTGCTGAAACAGGTATGATACACACATTGCGGTGATGGTCTCCTCTTGACTGCAGTATTCATCCAGAGTACGCGCCAACATAATCAATGGAACATTTATGAGTAAAAGGATTTCCTTTTCTTTTAGTGAAGAAGATTATATGCTGGTTAATGCCACTTACCATATGGTATGCACGGATAACCATTAGTCCAGCATACTCACCAGCAGCACCAGCATTAGGTTGCAAAGAGAAAGAGTCAAACCCGGTGATGGTACATAATAGTTCACCCAAATTATTGAACATTTCCTAATAGAATAGAAAAACATAATTCGTCAATAATCTAAAGATTTAAATTTACTCTAGACTACATGAAATTAAAGAAAAATCAAGAAATTCTAGGCAAAGAGTTATTTACGAATAAGAACCTGATAACCCTGAGCCTGCTCAGTAGGGGCGAAAGGGTGGATGTCAGTGAAACCAGGCCATGTCACAGGCATCATTTCAGCTGTTGCATTTAGTTTCATTGTACAAGATCCCAATGGAATCATACTGTGACACAATGAGAGATCCTTTGACTGTAACCTGTGAATGTATCGAAGTAACTCATGTTCTGTGTGATACCTGAAAAGAAAACATTACAAGTGAGATTGGCACGTTTGATTTATAAGCTACGAGCAGTTCATTTTTTCATGAAAGTACCATACGTGTTAAATATTTGGTGGGTAAGATATGGGCTCTGTCTTATTAGTCCAGAAGGAATTGCATTCTCAACCTCTGGTGCAAGAGATGCAGCCGTGAATGATACCTGAAAGTTTAGGTAGAGGTGATTTTAAGTCGAAAGGCAAAAAAATTTATAAATGTGAACATTATCACTATGCAAAAGATTATTAGCACTCACTGGTTTGCCACCAGCAAATACTTTGAAGAGCTTGTCGACATCATCTAAGGTAGTTGTTTCGTCAAATGAAACAGTGATCTGAAAATCAACCAAAGTCCTGATAATCTAATGATCTATGATAATATTTGACCAAATAGAATCACATATGCAATCAAACTCACAGTTTTGGCATCTAGAACCCGCAAATTGATCTCACTCTTGTAAGCAGCATCAGCAATTGCGTAGGCATCAGCACATGTAACCTTCACAGTATCAAAGAAGGGAAGGCCTTGGACTTCCACAGTGCCAAGTTTTTTCAGTCCCAAAGCAAATGCCCCAGCAAGACCATGGACACGTTGTGCAATGGCTTTTAGGCCCTCAGGTCCATGATAAACAGCATACATAGCAGCCATGTTTGCTAGTAAAGCCTAGATAAAACAAGATATCAAATCAAACAAAGCAAAGGCAACTCATTCGAATACTAAGGACCTGCTATGTTGGTTTAGAAAAACAGAAATATGTTACTAACATATTCTGATGATAAGTTTGCGCCCTTCTAAAGCTTAGCATTTAAAGAGTTTACTAAACTTCTATAGAAGTAGTTCCTATAGGAAAACACATAATTAATCAGATCAACAATGAATCTCTTACTTGAGCTGTGCAGATGTTACTGGTAGCTTTGTCCCTGCGAATATGTTGCTCCCTGGTTTGCATTGCCATACGCAAAGCAGGCTTCCCTAAAGAATCAACACTAACACCTATAATTCGCCCTGGCATCAACCTCTTATACTCTTGGGAAGTAGCCAAGAATGCAGCATGAGGGCCACCGTAACCCATCGGCACCCCAAACCTCTGAGCTGAGCCAACAACAACGTCTGCTCCCAGTTCACCTGGGGGCTTCAACATTGTCAATGCCAACAAATCAGTTGCCATGACAACCTTAACACCCTGAGCATGAGCGTTCTTAACAAACTCCCCATAGTCCAAAATCTCACCCTCAGTACCCGGATACTGAACCAAAACCCCACAAACATCACCAGAGCTGTAATCAATATCCTTAAGATCTGCGGTAACCACTTTAAGATCAAAACCATCAGCTCTGGTCTTACAAATATCGATTGTCTGTGGGTGACAATTACTAGCAATGATAAAGGTCTTCTTCTTTCCTTTCAGTATATTGTTACACATGGCCATTGCCTCAGCAGCCGCAGTTCCCTCATCAAGCAATGAAGCATTCGACATAGGCAATCCAGTAAGATCAGTAACCATAGTTTGGAAATTAAGCAAAGACTCAAGACGCCCTTGAGATATCTCAGCCTGATAAGGAGTGTATTGAGTGTACCATGCCGGATTCTCCATTATATTCCTCAAAATCACGGGGGGAACATAAGTGTTATAATAACCCATTCCAATGAAAGACTTAAACATCTTATTCTTTGATTCCAAATATTTCATGTGTTCAATCATTTGGCTCTCAGTTAACCCCCCATCAAACTTAGAAAATTTCATGGAATCAATACGTATAGCTTTAGGCACAGTTGCATCAATAAGGGAATCAAGGCTATCAAATCCACACAACTCAGCCATTTTGGTCTGCTCTTCAGGGGTTGCAGAGTTATGGCGGCGGGGAAAAGTATCACTTGGTTTCAATGCCTCAACAGAAATGGATCGAACTTGTGACCCGACACCAAAACCAACAGTGTTTGACACATTTCTCGCCCCTGACAAATCTGATCTGCTATAACTCTTAAAGCAATATGGTGAAAGTGAGGACACATACCTTGAAGGTGCGTACAAAACAGGTGATCTAGAGCTCATTTCACCATTGCGAGATTGCTTGGCT
Organism: Heritiera littoralis; assembly: GCA_031772115.1. NCBI lineage: Eukaryota > Viridiplantae > Streptophyta > Magnoliopsida > Malvales > Malvaceae > Heritiera > Heritiera littoralis. The sequence goes on from JAPDPK010000003.1 coordinate 3,524,078, forward strand.
TCATTAACCAAACGTTTCAGGATTGCCCTGTTAGCCACCCTCCTTGCACGCTCCATGAATGTACAAGAGAGTTTTTCTCCCTTTTTTCAAAGTTCAATGAAGAAGAAAAAAGGAAACTTGGGTTGCTAAGAAAACAGCTGAAGGTTTATCTTTTGTTTCGTTGAGTGGGAGGAGAGGAGGGTTGGTGGAATTGTTAGTAGAATTTGTCGATATATATAAATGGTGGCTCTTAAATAAATGAATTTCTAAAATTATTTTAATTTTAATAGGAAAAAATAAACAAATTTGTGGGCTTCAAAGTATGGTGGTGGGGGGTGGCTGACTCTACACCCACGGAGAAAAAGACAGATTTTTTTGAGAATATTTGAAAAAAAAAATCAGAAATCTGCAAGAGAAAAATGAATGGAAGTAATTGCAGGAAAACAGATTGAGATTCAATGGATCAAAATTCATTACACCTCTTTATTCAAACAAAACTCAAAGATAAAAGCTTCATCTTTTCTTTTGCGTTATTGAATGAAGCTAGGAGATTCTGCGTTGGCCGAATCTGTCTCACAATTTCCCAATCCAGCTTATCCCTCAGCCTCCACCTCACAATGTAAAACATACAAACAAAAACAGGGTCACTCTGGCTTAAAAGGGATGTCAGCAAATAATCTAGCTTAGATTTTCTCTTCTTTTTTTTTTTTTTACTTTGTACTTGGGAGCACTGGGAGCCTCTGGAGAAACAATCTTAGTCTGAACGTAAAATTTAACTGATATTTTCTATTTTTTTTGGTTTGGTTTTGCTTGCTGGTTCAGATGGGGCCCACGGATTCGGTGGAGGGCACAGTTGGCAAATGAAATTACGGGATCAACCTTGGAAGTTGTCAGTCTGTGGCTGACGTTGTATGTTGGAACTGAACCGAACCGGTAGGAATAGGATCATACGAGTCAGAGACTATTCTTACTCCTCTGCGGTAGATGCGGTTTTAGCTGGTGCAATTTAGACCCTATGACTGAAATGGGCGCTTGGGATTGGGATTTTGTAATTTCTTCTTTCTTTTCATTGTTGGAAGTTTGGAACATAGAATCCACTCGCAGTGGGTAAAGATTTTGGACCTGGGTCTCCTACTCTCCATTGCTCTTATCAACTTCAAAAAGCATTACTCCAGTTGGATACTTCAAAAAACAATGGGTGCACAAAAAAAAACATGTATGAAATAATTTGTATCATATTACACTGTTCTAAAGTAGCTTTCAGTCTAGGTCTGGGGGTTGTTGGGCTTTGCTGGTCAAATATGGGAGGAAATATCTTAAGCCTGTCACTTGTTTTTATTTTTTATACATGGTTGTTTGAGCTAAAAGACAGATTTGGTTCAAGTTATGAAAGCAAGAGGAAAAAGTGTAGACTTATTTGGCAAACGTTTTAACGACTGGTTTGGTAAGGAATTTTAAGGTTTCAGCCCTCTCACCCTGATGCCCAAAGCCTTTCGCTGTTACCTGGAAATTTCAGAGTGTCAATGGCAAGGAGGTGAAGTGAAGAGATCTTACCAAACAATAGTGAAAGCAAAGGGAGTTGGTAATGAAAATTGATTGAGAGTTACAGGCTTTCTGACTTCTGGCTGGAGGCCTGGAGTAGGCAGCGGCTAATTAACACACAGCTCTCGCAAGCAGTTAACACCCAAATCTATGTACTTCCATCCATGAAACCACATGCTCAAGCTTTAGAGAGACAAATGATTCGATTTTACTCATTCGTGATTTATATAAATTTGGATTAATAATTATTAGAGTTTGATTTATTTTTTAAACGATTTTGAATTTATGTTATTAAAGTAATAATTCAAGTTAAATTTCAATATATTTAGTACTTGATTGGAGCCCAAATGATATTTATATTTATATATTTTATATTTTATTATTAATTTACTCTTTTAATAAATGATTAAAAAATGATAAATCAAACTTATTTAATTGAATTTAAATTTATCTAATCGAACTTAAAGGATTCAAATATTTTTATCGAATCGAATTTGAATTTTAATTGTCAAATTTTAAAGTTAAATCAACTCGTTTTTATTTATTTGGGATTAAAATATTCTTACTACTGCTACTGCAATTAGAGTATCTTTGAATTATATAACACGGCAAGACAGCCAGACAATGATCATCCGAGTATTCCTCTACATATTCCAAGCTTCAGTTGGGTATTCCGAGGCATTTTCAGGCAGGCGTTAAACGACAAAATCTAATTCTTGAATACCAACTTACTTGAAAACATTCCTATGAGATTTCTCAAACTATAATTTCTGTCACAGGTTCTTTCTTCTTCGATTGTCGTCCGTAGTTTTTCTTGTCAGCCCAAAGGTTGGCCTTACTGGGCCTTGAGCTCCCCATAGTCGCAAGACTGGAAGTAATGTTACTTGGATTGAATTATTTTTGACAATTGAGAGTTGAGGATGACATTGGTTCGGTTCAAATTAAAACATTATAATATGTTATAAGGATTAATATTTTATGTTCTGTCAATTAAGCTTTTTTTTTATTTTACAAGTAAGATTAAAATGATGATACATACTTTTTAAAATATTAAAAAATAAATAAAATAAAACGTATATCATTATTTTAGTTTTATTTATGAAATAAAAAAATTTTATTAATGATGTATAAAATAATTATTCATGTTATAAATTATAATTTTTTTCAGTTATTCGACTAAAAAGATATTGTTACTTGAATTGAACTTTTAAACGAGGTCACATTATGAATTTATAATGAGTTGGTCTTTTTTATTGATCAAAACGTTGTGACGTGACTCATGAAAGATTGCTTATGGTCCACGCACAGAAAAAAAAAAATTGACATGATAATTAAGAATAAGATACTTATAAAAAAGAGAGAAAAATTAATCTTGTCCTCCCTCCGTGATTTATCATTTCATAATTTTTAACACAAAAGAAATTGAAACTTTAAAATAAAAGAGGATTACATATGTTAACATTGAAATTCTAAACCTATTGAATGCTATTTTTTAGAAATAATTGCATAAACTATTTAAACTAAACTCCAATTTCTCTAATTTCATAATTTTACTTGTCCAACTTAGTAGTACCACTCTTAACAGCAGGTTTCAACTCCATTATCACATTTTGGGACTTGCAAACCACTTTACAGTATAATGGATTTTTTTTAATATTACAATTTCATTTAAAGTTAAAATCATAATCGGTATATTATAATTCATAAACCGTAAGTTTATAATGTAGTAAATACAAATACAAATAATAATAATAAATTAAATTTTTCCCACACTTGAATAGACTTAAATCTAAAATTTCAAAATTTTAAAACATTTTTTTGTCACTAAGCTAATGTTTCATTGACAAACATAATAGATTTTAATGATTCCTGTTACATGAGTTAATATGTTGAATTAGTCAACCCATTATTTGGTTTTTGAAGGTTATACCAAGATTCCCATGAAAGGTTTTCTTGATTGCTTTAGATTGTTTTGCCCAAAGTAGAAACCTCCAAAGTCATTCTCAAGGACAGACACAAATATAATTTATTTCTAAAGATCTTTCCAATTTCAACTAGACATACTAATTACTCCATTAAATGTCTGGAAACATAATTGATAATGAATTTAAGTTATAAAAAATTGTTTTTATATACTAATAGTAAAAAAATTTTAATTTCACAAACGAAATTAAAAAATTGTTGGATTGAAAAAAGATCAAAAGAATATCACGTCTCATTTCTTTTTTAATTAGTTTTCTTATCTTTTAAATATATGTAAATTTATAAGGACACGTGCAACTCTAATAATTTGGTCAATAAAAACAAAAAATTTCACTACTATGTCTAAAAGATAGTTTCTAAAAATTATTATTATATATATAAATTCGAAAGAAATGCAAGTCCACACTCATCGAATGGTTAAGATTTCTTTTTCCCTTATACTGACTAGCATTGATTATTTTTTTTCCCGCTCGAAATTAAAGAAAATTTTAACATGCAATATGACTAAAAAAATAGCAACAAAAATCCAATCTCGCTACTTTTCAACTCATTTTTTTATTAAGAAATTACTAATTTCTCTAGTATTGTTTTAGAGTTTTTAACCATATACTTGTATTAGGAGGGATCCATTTACATCCATGTAAAACTAATTAGTTTTACACTTTTTTTGATCATCAGATTGGTATTAAATTTGTGGTTGAGATTAAATCTTTCTTTTTTTTATAAATGTAATTAAATGTAAAAATATTATTACTCTCTTTCCTTTTATTATTTTCTTTTGTTTTCCTTCCCACTTCTCTAATAAACATAAAACTAAAAACAGCCAGCAACATTAGTTCCCTTGGTGGTGCTGCACCTATTGCCGTTATTGCTTCATTTGACATTCAAAGAAACTCACACCATAGCTTATACATAATCAAATATCTCGTAGAAGAGAGTTTTGTATATATGCAGTTTAACAGTACTATAATCTTTCTTTTGCTTTGCCATATTCACAGCAAAAATCCATTGTTATTTAGAAGTTGTTTGCTTTCAATGTTGCAAAACAAGCCATTGCCTAATAGTATCATTACCAAAATCATTTCTTTCCAACAATGACAAATACAAACTAATTTGAACAATCTTTGTTTTTTTCTTTTCTTTTGGCTTTTCACAATCAATGGAAAACTTATTTGCTAAATTATTGTACTTTTTAACTTAATTCTCAATATATTGTAACTTTTAACATGTTATCACTATATTGAAAACTTACCGTCTTTAACATTCATCTGTTAGAATATTTTCAAAAAGTGGATGAATTATTGATTAAATATAAAGTTTAATCAATGGAATTAAGAAACTAATGCCTTGGTAAGGTTCCGGGTTAAGAAAATCGAAGTAAACTCGATTAATTGAAGCTTGGTAGGGCAGTCAACTGCCCATATAGGGCAGTCAACTGCCCTTGTACAGAAAACATTCTGTATAAAATTTACACTAAGGCAGTTGGATGCCTTGGGAAGGGAGTCGACTGCCTTGGGGAGCAGTCAACTGCCTTTATAGGGCAGTCAACTGCCCATATATGGCAGTCAACTGCCCATAATACGATCAAGCTTCTGTATAAGATTTATGTTAGAGCAGTCGACTGCCATGAGAGAGCAGTCGATTGCCATACCTGGACTTGCTTACTGTTTTAAAAATACACTAGGGCATTCGACTGCCATTTTCGGGCATCCGACTGCCCAGTATAAAAAGTGTATACAACGGCTAGTTTCTTGATTAAAGAGTTACAAGCTCATCCAAAAGATGTTATTCAACTTCTGAATGGTTAAGCAACATTACCATTTGTCTCCAAAGGTTGGGACCTTGTTGAACAATTGTGTTTGATGAATCAAACAACACAATTGAAAAATCATATCACTTGATTAAAGGTTGCATCACTTGGAATTAATCTCTATAAATAGAGATGTCAAGTTCATACTTGAGATATGATCAAAATATACCAGAATAATTCTGATATTCTTTCTTCCCTCTCACTCTCAAACTAAAGATAAGTTTCTTAGGCATTATTTGCTGCAGAAGATAGTGACTAAGACAAGATACTTTTGTACTTGTCAAGGGTATTTAGTGGTTTAATTTCACTAGTGCAAAGTGATTTTAAACAAGGGCTTCTTTGTATCCTAGGGATATTCGATAAACCCCTGTTGCATGCCATAATTGGTGGGGGCGAAATAATCCTAAGGAAAGTGGCATTATAGCAGCACGCCTAGAAGCCATTTCTGCATTTGTTCGTGATTACCAAGGAGATAAAAATTCAAGGTGATTCAAGGCACTCAAGAACACTCAAGGTCATCTTCATATCCACCAAGGAGGTTCAACACAGAAGCAGAACCAATCTAAACAACAATCTTAGGATTATTTTTGGCTGTAATGAAGATGGATTCCTTGAGAGAGATGGTTACCAACTTTCAGAAATTGGAAAGATTTGATGGAGGGAATTTTCTAAGATGGCAACAAAAGATGCGGATTCTCCTCACCACACTCAACATTGCATATGTCCTCACTACTCCAAAGCCAAAAGAGAAAGAAAATGAATCAAGTGAGGAAGTTCATCAAAGACAGAAATGGGAAAACGATGACTACACCTGTAGGGGTTGCATTTTAAACGGTATGTCTGATTCCCTATTTGATACATATATCATAGTTACTACATCAAAAGAATTGTGGGATAAGTTAGATGCAAGGTACATGGCAGAAGATGCAACTAGCAAAAAGTTTCTAGTGACAAGTTGGAATTCTTTCAAAATGAATGAATCCAAATCTGTCATGGAACAATTTGCTGAGATTGAAATCATCTTAAATAAATTCAAGCAATATAATATGTCTATGGATGAATCAATTATTGTATCTTCTATCATTGATAAACTCCCATCAACATGGAAAGATATCAAGAGGACCTTGAAACATAAAAAGGAAGATATAACTCTTGAGTACCTTGCAAGCTATCTTCGGATAGAGGAACAATATCGCAAGGAAAATGAAAAAGAAAAGGAGACTAACATCTCCAAGGTCCATGTGGTGGAGGATGTTCAACCCAGCAAGAAATCCACAAAGAAAAAGGAGTATTCCATCAAAGGTCAGAAATTCAAAAAGAAAAAGGGTGCATGTTTCCATTGTGGAAAACAAGGGCACTTTAAGAAGGACTGCTATATCTTCAAAAAGAAGAAAGGTGCATCCATGGCAACCAAGGACAACTTTGTTGCTGTAATTTCTGAGATCAATGTCCTTGAAGACAAGGAAGCATGGTGGATTGATTCCGGTGCTACAAAGCATGTGTGCACAAACAAAGCTCTGTTCAAAACTTTCCAAGAGGAAGAGGAAGGCAATGTGCTCTACATGGGGAATTCTTCAACAACTGAAATGAAAGGCAAAGGGACAATAGATTTAAATTTTACTTCTGGAAAGATATTAACTTTAACTAATGTTTATTATGTTCCAGAAGTTAGGAAAAATCTTGTGTCTGTAAGTTTGCTCAACAAATTTGGTTTCAAGTTAGTGTTTGAAGGGGATAAATTTATATTATCCAAGGGTGGAATCTTTGTTGGGAAGGGTTATGCCAATGAAGGCATGTTTAAACTTAATGTATCTTCCATCAATAATAAGATGAATGATTCTATTTACATGGTTGACTCTTTTGATTTATGGCATAGTCGATTAGGTCATGTACATTATGCTAGAATGATTAACATGTCTAAATCGAACTTGATTCCTTTCATAAAAACAAGTGATAGAAAATGTAAAACTTGCATGCTTACAAAGATAACAAGGAAATCATTTCCTAAGGTGGAAATAAGTTCTAAATTTCTTGAATTAGTACATAGTGATGTAGGTGATTTGCATGGAACCCCATCTATAGGAGGAAAGAAATACTATGTTACTTTTATTGATGATTTCTCTAGGTTTTGCTATGTTTATTTGATGCATTCTAAGAATGAAGCATTAGAAAAGTTCAAAACATATAAGAATGAAGTAGAATTGCATTGTGATACTAGAATTAAAACTTTGAGAACTGATAGGGGAGGAGAATACTTTGATCCATCATATTTTGAATCTGTTGGAATTGTACATGAACTAACCCCACCATACAGTCCTCAATCTAATGGTGTGGCTGAAAGGAAAAATAGATCACTAACTGAAATGGTGAATGCCATGATGTCCTATTCCGGATTAGGACAAGGTTTTTGGGGTGAGGCAATGTTGACTGCATGTCACATTCAAAATAGAGTTCCAAGCAAAAGGAACAAAGTAACCCCATATGAATTATGGAAGAAAAGGAAACCCAACTTAAGTTATCTTAAGGTATGGGGTTGTAGAGCAATAGTTAAAGTTCCTGAACCTAAAAGAAAGAAATTAGGTGAAAGGGGAGTTGAGTGCATATTTATTGGTTATGCACAAAATAGTAAGGCTTATAGGTTTTTGGTCATTGAACCAAATGATTCGATTTCAATTAATACAGTTATTGAATCGAAAGATGCCTTATTTGATGAAGGAAGATTTAATTCAGTTTCTCATGCAAAAGATATTGCTCAAAATAGTTCAAAAGATCTTGAAAATGATTCTTCCAAATTTCAAGAAGAAGAAAACCTTGTACCTAGAGTAAGTAAAAGAGCTAGAAAAGCTAAAACTTATGGGTCAGATTTTCACATGTTTCTTGTTGAAGGAACAAGAGAAAATATAGATAATCATATTGAATATTGCTTCAATATGGAATCCGATCCTAGGACATTTGAAGAGGCTATGAAGTCTCAAGATATAGCTTTTTGGAAGGAAGCTATAAGTGATGAGATGGATTCAATTATGGGAAATAATACATGGATTTTAGTAGATTTGCCTCCAGGTTGCAAACCAATAGGTTGCAAGTGGATTTTCAAAAAGAAAATGAAACTGGATGGTACTATAGACAAATTTAAGGCTAGACTTGTTGCTAAGGGATTTACACAAAAGCATGGAATCGATTATTTTGATACATATGCACCGGTAGCAAGAATTGCTACAATCAGAATGCTTATAGCGTTGGCCTCTATATATAAATTGGAAATTCACCAAATGGATGTAAAAACTGCATTCTTAAATGGTGAATTGGATGAAGAGGTGTATATGGAACAACCTGAAGGGTTTGTGATTCCAGGACAAGAAAAGAAAGTGTGTAAACTTATTAAGTCTTTGTATGGACTTAAGCAAGCTCCTAAGCAATGGCATCAAAAATTTGATGAGGTTGTTCTAGCAAACGGATTTATTATTAATGAATCCGATAAATGTGTTTATAGTAAGTTTGAAAATGGTAAAGGTGTCATCATTTGTTTGTATGTTGATGACATGTTAATTTTTGGTACGGACTTAGAACAAGTGGAAAGTACCAAGAATTTTTTGTCAAATAACTTTGCCATGAAAGATATGGGTGTTGCAGATGTGATTTTGGGTATAAGGATTCATAGAATGGATAATAAATTGATCTTATCTCAATCACATTATGTTGAGAAGATTCTCAAAAGATTTAATCATTTTGATAGTGCAACGGTTGCAACACCTTATGATCCTAATTTGAAATTAACTTCAAATAAGGAAATGCCAGTTGCACAACTTGAATATGCAAGAGTTATAGGTTGTTTGATGTATGCTATGACATGCACAAGACCGGATATAGCTTTTGCAGTTGGCAAGCTTAGTAGATATACTAGCAACCCTAGTAACTTGCATTGGAATGCCATTTCTAGAGTATTAAAATACTTGAAGAAAACCATTGATTATGGCATTGTTTATAGTGGTGAACCTTCGGTCTTAGAAGGATATACAGATGCAAGTTGGATCACCAACATGGACGATTATTCATCCACAAGTGGATGGATATTCATGTTTAGTGGGGGTGCAGTTTCTTGGGGATCTAAGAAACAAACATGCATAACAGATTCTACTATGGCTTCAGAATTTGTGGCATTAGCTTCGGCAAGTAAGGAAGCTGAATGGTTGAGAAATCTACTTTATGAGGTTCCTTTATGTCCAAAGCCAATGTCGCCTATTTCAATTCGATGTGATAGTGAAGCAACATTATCAAAGGCTTATAGCCAAGTTTACAATGGGAAGTCTAGACATATTGGTCTAAGACATAGTTATGTTAGACAACTTATTCTAGATGGGGTGATCACCATAAATTTTGTCAAGTCTAGTGAAAACTTGGCGGATCCATTGACAAAAGGACTTACAAGAGAAGTTGTGTCTAAGACTTCCAAGGGGATGGGACTCAAGCCCATTAACTTAGTCACACATGATGGAACCTCAACTCAACGCTTAATTGGACATTAAGTCTTGAGTTTTAACGAGTCCAAGTACATCATATGAATGTGGCTGCAAGTACTTATTTTAAATAATCATTCCCAAGTGATAAAGTGCTTGAAACTGTATGATAAAGGAGGAGGTTGAGTTTTTACTCTTAATGGACCCATAACACGTAAATATAGTGTTGGAATGCTTATACGGTTGTATTCTTGATGGAGTTCACCTATATGAGTGGAAGTGGTGCCGCTTCTAGGAGCTCAGGGCTTGGCTCTCAAGCACTCACGAATAGATACAAGACACATGGCCAGTAAACGTGTCGAGCTTTTGCTAAATGACTCTTGACGAGTTTTGAAGTCTTATGTGTGAATTAATGTATGACTAATCGTATAGAACCGCTGGTTCAAAGAACTAGTTCTACCATGCCGTTCTGATTAACTCAACAGCATTTGTTCACTAAAGTGGAGGTTTTAAATCAGGATTGATACCTTCATTTATGCATAAGGATTCCTTAAGTATCGGATTTACTTTATTTTGAAAATGGTGGGGGATTGTTAGAATATTTTCAAAAAGTGGATGAATTATTGATTAAATATAAAGTTTAATCAATGGAATTAAGAAACTAATGCCTTGGTAAGGTTCCGGGTTAAGAAAATCGAAGTAAACTCGATTAATTGAAGCTTGGTAGGGCAGTCAACTGCCCTTGTGCAGAAAACATTCTGTATAAAATTTACACTAAGGCAGTTGGATGCCTTGGGAAGGGAGTCGACTGCCTTGGGGAGCAGTCAACTGCCTTTATAGGGCAGTCAACTGCCCATATATGGCAGTCAACTGCCCATAATACGATCAAGCTTCTGTATAAGATTTATGTTAGAGCAGTCGACTGCCATACCTGGACTTGCTTACTGTTTTAAAAATACACTAGGGCATTCGACTGCCATTTTCGAGCATCCGACTGCCCAGTATAAAAAGTGTATACAACGGCTAGTTTCTTGATTAAAGAGTTACAAGCTCATCCAAAAGATGTTATTCAACTTCTGAATGGTTAAGCAACATTACCATTTGTCTCCAAAGGTTGGGACCTTGTTGAACAATTGTGTTTGATGAATCAAACAACACAATTGAAAAATCATATCACTTGATTAAAGGTTGCATCACTTGGAATTAATCTCTATAAATAGAGATGTCAAGTTCATACTTGAGATATGATCAAAATATACCAGAATAATTCTGATATTCTTTCTTCCCTCTCACTCTCAAACTAAAGATAAGTTTCTTAGGCATTATTTGCTGCAGAAGATAGTGACTAAGACAAGATACTTTTGTACTTGTCAAGGGTATTTAGTGGTTTAATTTCACTAGTGCAAAGTGATTTTAAACAAGGGCTTCTTTGTATCCTAGGGATATTCGATAAACCCCTGTTGCATGCCATAATTGGTGGGGGCGAAATAATCCTAAGGAAAGTGGCATTATAGCAGCACGCCTAGAAGCCATTTCTGCATTTGTTCGTGATTACCAAAGAGATAAAAATTCAAGGTGATTCAAGGCACTCAAGAACACTCAAGGTCATCTTCATATCCACCAAGGAGGTTCAACACAGAAGCAGAACCAATCTAAACAACATCATCTCCTTCTCTCTCTCTCTCTCTCTCTCTCTCTCTCTCTCTCTCTCTCTCTCTCTCTCTCTCTTTTACAAATTTACAAGAGTTGGGCATTTTTTTTTCATATTAAAAGTTAATAAAATATAAAAATTTTTATTTTGAAACTTATATTGAAATAGAAATTAAAACAATAATATATTTATAGATCATAAATTCAATATCCAAATTATAATATCTTAAACTCTAGATATTGTTATGAATTGATATTCGAGAACTTCTTTTGAAACTATCACTATTCTTAAAATATTAAAAACTTTTTTATGTCTCAAAATTTTGATTTATTAATCATGTCATTTTTATAATTTTTTTTTAGATTTATTAGTGTTTGGCCTTTTTTTCTCTTAATTAAAACCACAATGTTTATAATATTTATATAAAAAATTGATATTACACTTTAGATGGAATTTGCTTTCTCTTTTAACTTATTGCTGTTTTTTTTAAGAGACCCGCTATTTGAAGGCTAAAATATTAAAAAAGCTCTTAAACTTTTTTACTTTATTTAAATAAGCCATTGTACTTTTATTGTATCTAGATAAGCCCTTAACCTTTTATTTGAATTTGAATAAGCTTTTAAACTTTAATTTATACTTGGATAAGCCCTTAACCTTTAATTTATATCTAAATGAGCTATTAACACAAATCAATCTTTTATATGAGTGAGTAATCAATATTTTTTGTTGGGTTTAAAACCTAACTTCCTTCGTAAAAAGGGTTGGTTAGATAGAATAGAATATATATTATATAATATTTAATTATGTATATAATACATACTATTTATTATATATTTAAAAGATTAAATTAATTTAGTCAGTTTAATTTGTAATTTTAGACATTAACTTAATCAAATAAACCAACATATCAAAATTAACATAAATCTAAAAGTAACTTAATCGAATAGAATTAATTAAATTTTAATTGATTAAATCAGTTTGAAACAATTTTTATTATGGGTTTGTATATGATGCACTGACAGTGTATAGTTTCTATACATTGTCAATGCATTAGAGGTTGACACCTTATCAAATTGCAAATTAAAAAATATGCAAAGCCCTTAAAAGCAAATATAAATAAATTTTTTTAATTTGCTCATAAGAACTTATTAATGAGGTGTCAACTTCTGGTGCATTGACAGTGTATAGAAACTATACACTGTCAGTGCATCATATATAAATCCATTTTATTTATGGATTTATATATGATGCACTAACAGTGTATAGTTTCTATACACTGTCAATGCACCAGAGGTTGACACCTCATCAATAGGCCTTTATGAGCAAATTAAAAAAAATTATTTATATTTGTTTTTAAGGGCTTGGCATATTTTTTAATTTACAAATTGATGAGGCGTCAACCTTTGATGCATTGACAATGTATAGAAACAATATACTGTCAATGCATCATATACAAACCCTTTATTTATATATATAATATTTTTATTTGAAATAAAGGCTTATTTGGATACAATTATAGTATGAGGGCTTATTTAAATAAAGTAACAAAATTCAAGAACTTTTTTAATGTTTTAGCCTTTAAATGCTTTAATAAAAAAATTAGGAGAAATTATTTTTTTCATTATAAAAAATCTGGTGGTATTACATTAATTTAGTACAAAAAGATTGACAGTTAAAAATTTAGTGGCAAGAAAAAAATCTAAAATGAGGACGAATGAGAAGAAGAAATTGTAGACAGATTTTCCAAATAAAAAAAAAAAGAAAGATGAGCTTAAAGACAATATTGAAATCCTTTTTATTTAAGAATAATTATTTAATGCATAATTAAGGGAAGTTAATGTGATAAAAATTACAATGATTTGAAAAATATGTTTTAAAGCACCATATATTGAGAAATAAGTTTTGAAATTATTATTGTTTGATAAAAAAACTCTATTGTTTCAAGGTAGCCACGGGTGTGTGTGTATATATTTTAGTATATAATGTAATTAACATCCTTTTAGTTAGGAAGATTTTTCAGTAATTAATATAAATGTTTCTTAGACTCCAATCAAGATAAGATATCTAAGATACCTATTAATTAAAACATGGAGTGGGTGACTAATGCTGATATGGATTGGCAGGCTAGGAAATTAAACTGAAAAAAAAAAAAACAATTGTTTTTATGGATAAACTGTAAAAATTTTAGAATAATGTTATATTGTTTTTCACTCTTAATTAATTTCTCTGCCTTGGTTACACACACACACACACAAAATACTACCTAATTCCTTCATAAAAGCAACAAAATTTATTGGGGGAAAATAGAAGAAAAAAAAATCAACTGTGAACAAGGCCACAAGATAGCTCCATTAGGAGGATTGCAGCATCTTCCACATCCTGAGGAAACACACGCTGCAAAGCTGAATTCTTGCTCAAACTTAATGCAAACTCCTTGAAGCAAAGCTTCTTCTGGCTCTGATGATGCTGATGGTGACGATGATGAGAATTATAATCCGGCGCCGCCTTGAACTGTTTCCTGAATTGCGCAACATGGCTTGTACGGGGTTTCTTTTCCTTGTTGTGTACCTTAATCTTCACAGATGATGTAGCATCTGTCGGAACAGCTGCACCATTTGCCGCTGCCGCCGCCGCTTCCATGGCTCGTCTTGCCTTCCTTTGCCGAATCCCACAAGCATTGCAAAGAGACTGCGCAAGATTTCATGTATATTAGATTATTATAGGGGGGTAAAGTGAAAAGTAGGAAGAAGTAAGCTAATTACCTTGGGACCTCGAGGGCCACTTCGCCAAAGAGGTGTTGTGGTTGTGTTGCAGTCGGAGCAGACTCTCATGGAGTTGCTGGTTTTACTGAAAGAATTGGTTTCGTCACGATCATGCATCGGATCCGGATGTTGAAACTTAGTCACTGGTTTATAATTATGATCCTCAGCTGATCCATTGCTGCAATTGGAGTTCATCATCTTCTTCATTAACCTCATCTTGGAGGACATCCATTTGACCGATGATCCATTATTATCACTCTCACTTTCATAATCGCCGTCCTCTTTTCCACCAAAGGATAAAACATGGCCATTGGCTGATCCATGAATATCCATCGCAGATTGAAGCGAAGATGATAAGATTGCTTGTCGACCACTTAATCCTTCATGGCTCATAAACTTATTGACCTATTTATAGTCAAAATGGAAGAAAAGGAAACTAACGGATCAAGAGAGAGATCAAAACTCATAATAACTTGAAAAAATTAAGAATTATTGGTTAACATTTGGTGGATTTCTTAACCTAGGATCACAAAAATAAGAACATACAATCATAGCGTAAGATCAAAAGTAATCTGCAACTTCGGATATAACCAAGATAGATGTACACCAAAAGAAACATGGTAAGAAAGCTCTTGCCTTGTGATCAAAGGGTTTTGATTCTTCAGGTTTAGTCAGCACTGCCCTTTGATCTTGAGAAGCAGCAGTGTTGAAGAAAGAAGGATGATCAGCTTGTTGGGGTGAAAGAAAAAGCTGCAGATTTGGCTCATCCTTGAGCTCCACAAGGGGAAAAGGAGAGAGTGTTGGGTTCAGAAAGACTGGAGTCATCGGCAAGACAAGAGAGAGAACTGTAGCAGCCGTGTTGTGTAGTAAATCAGACCAAGGCCGGAAACGTGAATGGGATAAGAGCCGATAAGGGCAAAGGGGGCCTAATTGCTAGTGTTGAAGAAGTCATATAAAGGAGTGAGGAAATCAAAGACGGGGCCAAAGAGGCGGCAAGAAGAGGCCCGAGAGGCATTCACGTGACTTCATGTCACCCAAACAAAACACGATAAACAAGACAAAGTGGAAAGGACGTGTGGAATGCTAGTACTCAATCCCAGTATACTGTATGCAGACAAAACAAAACCATATCTGCAACATCCCCTCATCTCTCTTTACCCTTCAAAATTAAATATTTCAATGCACAACGGTGGTGATCGTTCTTTTATAATTTAAAAAATACAATATCAATTTTTCCGTTAAAACAAAAAAAAAAAAAGCATATATAATCTTCTTTAGATCCCATGAGAGTGTATGTATAATATAGATAGAAAGATATGTATGCTATCTATTGATCAAAAGGGATAACTATCAACAGATAGACGTTGCACTTTAATTACATAAAGCATCTGCACATGGAAGTATTTGTCTTCAATGTTATTGCTCAAAATTCATTAATGTCTTCCAAGCTGTTCTACACTGAAATATGCAGTACCCTCCACATATATCCCATCAGGTATCAACTGAAACGAAAGGTTTTAGTTTCTATATTTAAGTATCTAAGCTGTAGCAAATTAATTAACTAACATTACAGAAAATCTTACTGCAAAATCAGTTCCCCAGACAGGCAATTAAAACCCTGTTTTTAGTCAAAGAATCCCTCACAAGTATCAATAAGTTAAACTTACAACATATATATAAGGCCAGTGAAATTAATCTCCCTTAATAATGCACTCCCACGACATTTTTTTTTCTTTTCCAATTCCATTTCCATCTGAAAAGATGTGTCTGGGATCTCGGGCTCTGCAAACTACAGATTACCAGTGAAATAGAAGATATTTATAGAAGTCAAAAACAAAGATCACCACCTTGATATATACGATGCATGGTAGAGTAGTAATAATTGTTTGCTTATATCATTGTGGCGGTGAAGAGATGAATATTATCACATGAAGTTAAACCTGTTGCTGGTAAAAATAAATGCAGTTTTGGAAGATCTGGGAATGAATATGAGAGGTAGAGGATTTTGCAGATATGAAGAGATGGGTTTATAGATTTGCATGGGAGCATAATCTTCTGTTCAAGGTCTTGCCAAAATGCCATCAAATGCTTGTGCAGGCTAGCGACAGTGCTGGCTGGCGTTGCCCCTTCAGTCCCCACACCTTTTGCCAAATTGATCCACCATGGATTCTTCATCTTTTCTTACTTCTTTTACCACACTCAGTTAATACAAATTACACAGCCTCTCTCTTTTATTTCTTATCCTCGTTCTGATCTGTCATTTGCTGCTCAAATATAAGGGTGAAAAGAAAAAACATGTGCACCAGAACAATAGTAAACCATTACAGATTTGCTTTGTGTGTGAAATGCAAAGAAACTGGAAAAGGTGGCATTGGACCAAAAGTCCAAAACAATCCGGAAATAGTAATAAGTGCTTATGTATATTCAATATTCAATTTATTCATGCTAGCTAGTTGCTCACATGAGAAAGAAATCACTACATGATTGATCTGCAGATCCAAGACAATCTGTTTGCTGTACGCTTTTGGTCATACATATTTTTCTTGCTCATAATCTGATATCGCCCCCCTTATATTTTTTTATGCAAAATATCTCAATCCGGAGATAAAAGGATCGGATTATAGTCTGCAAATGTTGAGATTTAAATCTCATATATGATATCACTGCAAGTTACTTCTTAAAAGAATAGTCTGAATTAATAGGGTTAAACATCGATTCATATCTTGATCTATATTGCAAAGGGTACTTATCTAGATATTTCAAATTTCATATAAGACTTATTGCCACAATTAATTAAGGAAAGGAAGAAATTTATCTTTTACATTCAGTATAAGAGGTCAAAAACAAAGACAAAAAAAAGGGTGAGCATATAGAATTATCTACTAATAATTAGTAATTTTCTTGATCAAAGTCCTTCCCTTAATATTTTTCGTTATAAAAAAATGAATGAAATTCTTGGGTGTGAAAATGTCTAGATTTATTCTTTATTTTCTCTCCTAATAATTAAGAAAAGGCAAAAAATATTAATTCTCTCCAATTTTTTCTTTTCACCTAATATCTTCCTCGCTCGTTTCCCTTTACCAAACACATTATAAAAGATTAAAATAAAATGATAAGATTTTTAATATTCTACAGATATTTTGAAGTTACTTTATTATGCGATGCTGTGTCATGCATGCATCCATGGAATCAAATTAAGTTACTTAGCCATATTACATACATACATACATACATATGTTGATCTAAGAAAGCATTCCGTTGATGTCAAACCAGACAGTACCAGATACGGTAACATACAAAATTTGGCAAATAATTTAGAAAGAAGAGACAATATTTTATTCTTTCAAGTTTCAACTAGAGGAGAAGACACCACTTTGATGAGCAAATGAATCTGTCAAGGTTTTGCACCACTCAATGGAAAGGTTTCACATCAAGTCATCTCAAACGTACTCGTTTACAACGACGTTTTGAGTTGGCAGACAAATTTTGAATGATTTTGAGGATCACTCAGATTCATCTCCACATACAAATTTTTAATGATGGGAACGCATGCTACGTAGAGCGTTTGTGAATCACTCCTATGTATACATGCATGAATAATAGTGCCAAAAATATTAATATGCCGATGATAATATATAAATAAATATAGTAGTCCACATATATATATATATATATACATATATGCAAACAGAATGTGATAGTGGATTGTACTATCAACAGCTATGCATTAAGTTTTTAAAGTTTGAAAGAAACGCATTCGAACATTT
This sequence comes from Heritiera littoralis, assembly GCA_031772115.1. Lineage (NCBI taxonomy): Eukaryota > Viridiplantae > Streptophyta > Magnoliopsida > Malvales > Malvaceae > Heritiera > Heritiera littoralis. The sequence continues at coordinate 3,542,029 of JAPDPK010000003.1, forward strand.
AATTCCATGATAAATACATGTATAAATACTCAAACAGTCTAGTTTGAAAACTTGTTTTGTCAAATAAAAGAAGTTTGATCCTTAAGTGACTAGGTATAATTAAGATTCAATTTATAAGGCAAAGTACAATAATTCTAGCTTATGGAACTCTTTTGATCAGATAGAGCTTGCTCACAATGTAGTAGGAAGTGTTTTGCAGCCAGGCCTGCGGCTGCAGCCTGTGCTTATAATTGACTTGCCAGTCTACATCCAAAACTTGATAAGCGAACGAGAACCACAAAATCCTTTGTTAGTAGTAAGTACTTCATCGGCATGGGGCCTCCAAAGAGAAAGAATTCCATTTGGGCCGCTGACAAAAGTAACAATCTCCGAGTCTAGCGCTATTGTTCTATTTACCATGTACTGGGCTCATTGAGGCTGCGGGAATATCCTTCAAAATGGGTTCATAGAGCTCAACTCAAACTTGACACCGGTTTGAATATAATTATAAGGTTAGTTTTGATAAAAGCACCCAAGCTCTACCCATGGTGTTGTAGCAGTGATGGTGACTTGTGACCATAATGGTTGGAAGGGCTAAGTGGAGGTTTCTTATTATAGAAGCCTAAGCCTAAGAGCCACTTAACCAAAGAGTAGTGCAAATTGGACCATGGTCCTGAACCTAGAGGCACTCAAGCGCAGACCATGGTGGACCAAAAGGTCTCCAAATTCAGCAATTTAGGAGTTGCAGCAGTAGGTTGCGTAGCCAACCAAGCTTTCTCCTTTCTAATTTTTGTGTGTAAGATCTCACATTGCTTTAACAATAAAGGTTATTCATTTGTGATTTAGAGATTACGAATTCAAACAAAAACAATATTTTTGTAAATTTCAAAAAAAAATTACGTACATATAACCTTCACCGATCACCATTTATTTTTGAGGAACGTGGTTGGTGTCCTTTGTCCAAAAGTCACTAAACCGGGAAGGTAAAAATCGAAACAAAGCAAGCAATCACGTACAAATTACCATTAAATAAGAGAAGGGTTTCAACCTAATCCCAGACCAAAACTAAAAATATCTTCCTTTCTTGTATTACGCCAGCAACTTATCCATCGTCTAAAAGGCCTAAAACCCTTAATGCATGGCAACAGTAATTGACAAAGGCAGTAATAGCCAATGTTTTAAGCTATTCGATTGGTTGCTTGAACCAGCTAAACCAAGAGGCAAAAGGCCAATGGGTCATCTTCTTAGGTAGAAATTAGTTGGATGGGTCTAAAATGACCAAATGACTAAGCACTGGGGTAGGTTCAGCAGTATATTTCTCGGGTCGAGCGTTGGTCTAGCAATAATTTCAATTACCAGAATTATAGATGAAGGCATAAAGCAAGTTCATATACGTTTCTCTAGTTGCTGCCATTGCAAGCATATTTCTCTTTCCTCCCCTACAGGAATACAGTTAATCTGATAAACAACAGTTTTCATTCTGTAACTTTTTCATGATAATAAATTCTTCAGTAAGTTTTCAATTACTTTCAAACATTGATTTGATGTAAAACATTAGCATACACCAGTCTTTTTACTGATGTAACTTATAAAGTAAATAGAAATTTCTGAAAAAATGAAAACACGTTCTACCCAAAGTGATGACTAGTCTATTCTTTACCATATTCCTTCAATTACAATGCGAGAAAATGGCTAAGCAGCATCCTGGAAGTACCTACTGGTCATCTCCCAGCTTCTATAGAAAGAATTGTTCGAAGAAGATTTTCCTACAATCATGATGCTTGATTCTCTGCCATGAAACTGAAGCAATAATGCTCTCAAGTGTTTGTTTCTCATCATTTATTTACAAGGCGTCGAAGAACTGTCACATGACATCTGATTATAATCTGATGACATCCTTGGTGTAACGCTTATTATAAAAGCTTTTGTTATAAGCATTCTGATTATTAAATGTCTTTGATCAAATTGCCATAACTCAGGCCCCCAAAACAAAAGCATTTGCAGACTGCAGTCTGTTTGAGTTGAACCCTAAACGGCTAAACCCACCCACCATTCTAAAACATGAAAGTTAAGAAGAGAAGGCCACAATACATTGCACAGATACTCACAAAAAACGAGACATTGAAATCCCATGTATTTCCAGTGATTCACCCGAAATAGTCATCAGATTGTACATTCAGAAAGCAGCATCAAATTGACCATTTCCTAGTTCTTTAAGCCCTAACTCCATTAGCCAATAGTAGCACTTCAAAACAAGGCAATTGGGTGACAAATTAAACAAAAAATTAAAGAAATTAAAAGACTAGTACTAAGTTGGTAAGTCAGTATAATACTGCTCATTTCATTAATTATTATTGTTAGTTTGGATTCAACATTTACTTGAGATAATTGAAGGATTGCTGCAATTCATGCAGGTATCCCATTTAAAGATGACAGATGGAACAGTGACAAACTGGAAAAAGGAGAGAAAAGAAAAGAAAAAGACAAGAAAGAAACCAAAAGAACAGAAAATGTCACTGGTTTGCTTCCCGGCTCTGGAGAACAGTGCGAAATACAGAGGATTAAAGCTACCATGAGAGAAAATAAACATATATATATATATATATAAAAGCGTTAAAGTACTGAAAAAAAAAAGGATCAAAGTACAAATTTCCAAATCCCCTTACACTGACACAAACGACCCTTCCTGACACTATCCCTACACTGCAAGCGATTTCTCTGTACGGTAAGTTTCACGGTTGGGACTGATCATCAAATCATCCCCAGTCTCAATTATAGTTCAGGTCCACTCCTGCCGTTCGAGTGGACCCCACCCTAGAACTCTTGCCAGCCATTGATCATCATCAACAACCCCACCTTTATGATCGCAGCCCTCCATTTCCTCTTCGCCTCCTCCAATTACATTGTTACTGGTGTAAGAGTTATCCTCAAAACCCATCCCCATTGCAAGTAACTCGTTCTCCGATGACCCGTTTCCGGTCTCCGATAAACCTATCTTCACGTCTAATACCTTCCTGGCGGGTCCAACGAACTCAATGCCAGCCATCATGGTGGACGATGAGTCAGACATTGAAGCCCCACAGCTCTCACTCTTAACGTCGTTGACCGAAAAGAACGGCAGAGAAGACAAAGAAAGCGGCGATGAAGACAACGACGACGAAGGTGACGTCAAAGTTACCATCGGTGGTGAAGTGTTGTAAGAAGAGTTGCTTGTTATCTCTTTGTAAAGCTCTTGCATTATCTCCTCTAGTTTCTCTTCTTCGACCAAACCCTCATTGGACAACTGACTTTCGTCGTCGGATTCCGTCAACAGGAAGTTCAACTTCCCCACAATATCGCCGGAAAGTCCAGTCTCCGACGGCACCGAATCATCTCCTTCTCCTCCTAGCAGCATCATTTCTTTGTTTTTGTTGAGAGTTGAAGAACTAGAGTGAAGAAGACTAGAATAACGCGTTTTATAAAGAGAAAAAGAGTAACATGCTGGCAAAGGGAAATGGTGATGCCACGTAGGATAGTAGGTGTAAGAGAGATTACGTGGCGAGCAGAGGGCGAATGAGGTGACGAAAGTAGAGACAAAAGATTTGTCAAAATAGTCAGTTCTTAAGCAGAAGAAGGAAGATTTGATTTGAAGAAGAAACAAAAAAACAGAAGACTTTTGTCTTTGTTCAAAGGGAGAGAATCAGCTGAGCCAAAGCAGCGTTTGGTGTTGGGAAAACGACAAGGGTTGCCTCGAGGAACACAAATTTGTAGTTTTAAGTTTACGAGATTGCCCATGTCACTAAAAACCGACAAATGTGTCTTAATAGTAGTATGAGTTTCCTATTAATTTTGTCACTTTCTAATTAATTTGCTGTAACTTAATATAGTCCTAATTTTTTTTATTCTTAGACATTATTTTTTTATGATTTTATCAGAATTCAAATTTTGTTATGTAATTTTCATCTATTACTTTTTTTTAAAATTATCATGTGGTAAATTTTCATATTTTTATTATTATACAAGTTTGTAAAATGATGTTATCCACGTTAGTTAAATACTTTGTACATTTGTTGGGAAAATAATTACGATCTTTAAAAGATAAAGATTCATCTTTAAAGTGATCCATAAACGTCAATATTTGATGAAATGCGATTGCAATTTTTTATTCAAATATGTCCGTGTATTCGATGGTATGATTATTGACTTAAAGCAACAATTTCAAGACACGACGACACTGATTGTACAATAACCGGTGAGGGTCGGATGATTTGGAGCAGACAACTATGTTGAGATCCATGAATGTCAACGATTGAGAAAGGGGGATAAATGCATGAACCATCATCGAGCACGTTAGGTAGGGAAAATTCATTGCACTCTTACCAGGAAACCAGTTAGTTTTTGCCTTCTTTTGCTTTTCTAGATTGTCACTCATGGGGAATTCTATCTTCTATTTCTATTATCTGCAAACATTTTCCATGTACAAACACGAGATTTCTGCAATTATCAACCGGACCTGCAATGTCACTTTGTAGAGATCTTATGGCAGTAGTAAAGATGCCTTCAGATATGCAGCAACCCACCCCTGAAACCACATTCACTTGTTATTTACTGATCCATCTCTTTCTCTTGGGGAATTCTTCTCCCTAGAGAGAAATGGATGAATTCAAAACAGCGGTGATCAAATTGAAGCCGAAAACTCAATTTTGATAGGTAAGCAATTGCGTGGTAAATGAATTACAGTCACAATACATGTACATATACATATACATATAGCAAATCGAGCACAATGGATGATATTTGTGCCTCGATGAAACCTTACGAAGAAGTGAATACAGACTTCTATTTTATCTTCAAAAGGCTAATTAGTCCTGCAGAGCCTTTTCTTTATGCTTCTGTGACACAGCAATCTAAGATATTGTCATATAGGACCTATAATATATACTTCATTTCGTGGGGTTTCTCATTTCTGATAGCTTCATTGCGGCACGCAGGGAAAGAATAGAATGCTTTAAGAAGTTTAGCAGGAACAAACCACAATTATCGCATCTGGAGGTTGCTTTAAGAAACCAACCTACGTGCAGGCGGGATCAACATCCTGGCTAAATTCAAGCCAAAGAGGTATTATCTGTCATCGGGAGGCAATGTTGGGCTTTTGGAGCACATACCAATCTTGTGAAGCTCCTTAAGTTTGCTAGCTGGATTGCATAAACCTGAAAATAGACACCAATTTATTCACTAGGGAGATCAGACAGATTATATGAAACGGAAAGTGGTCCCAATATACTAAGCTTAGTGGTTAAATTCTTGTCCATTCTCATAATAATTAACAGAATTTAGGAAGCTACCTCATATTAAAGCATAGAATAGGCATTAGCCAAAGAGTAAGATGAAATTACTAGCAGTAACACAGACAGGTATGCAACTTCACAAGATGCAAACTGTTGCATAATAATGGAATCTCTATTTTCCTTTTTTTTCCAATTTTTTTCCAGACCAATAACATGAAAAGAGAAGTAGCGACGTTTCTCATGCCAATTTTGAAAATGGCTACATTACCATCAAAAAGCATTTTCAAACAGTAACAAATAGGCAGTGGAAATCCAATAACATCCAGCCTCAAAATTCTACTAAAAATCCAAGCACAAAGGCACTCTCTAAACGGCAATAAGTAATGAAAAAATGAAGGTAAATAAACAAAGACAGAGGTCATGGCATGAAAGAGAAATAAATGTGAAAATATTCTTTGAATATCTAGAATTATGTATATGAAACTTTAAAGGATATTGGCAAGGACTCTAAAACAAGTTTAGGCAAATGCTCAATATTCGCTCCATGTAATGATGCCTGTGCTAGAGGCCTAGAGCTTTTAGAGGGAAAACACAAAAGTGTATAAAGGGTTGAGGACCTGATCCTTAGGGTAGGCTATGGTTTTAGATAAGATATTCTTATACCTTCTGGTAGATGAATCATTAATGTACCATCTAAAGGCAAAGAAATCAAAAGATAAATAGAAAGAACCTTTTACTTTAGTATTACAAGCTTGTGAAAAGGATCTTCTATGGCAGCCAGGTAGATAAATGGGGAGGCATAAGGAGGCTGAGCAAAAGGGTCTTAATGACAGGTTCTTTTGACAACAATTTCACACTTAATATGAAAGGAAAAGGAGAAGGAACAGGTGTGTCATAAAAATCTCTGTATGAGCCCCAAATTCTAAAAATTTATCACATTCAAACATCTTGTTAACAGAATAAAATATAACAGGGTTTGTTAATACGGTTGTACTACCTGAGCATCTTGGAATATCCCAGACTGCTATTGATGTAGGTGTACATCGAGGATCACATATTGCTCGGTTATCTTCATGATGCACATTCATAGCTAGCATCCATGATCCAATAGTGACATCCTCGTTGTTGAACATCCTCAAACTGAAAGAGGAATAGCTCATATTATAATAGAATAACTAAAAGGGGGGCAGTGGGGAGGGTACAAATTGAGAGGTTATAGAGCGCAGTGGTGAGAAATAATGAGGATAGCAAAACTATACAAACAAAACCAAGAACACATTTGAGTTCATATATAACGGAGTTGGTCATATCTATTAATATTAAACAGACTAATAGAGTATGACAAAGATATCAAAATGCAGAAGTGAGATAATAAGAACTATAGGTTTAAACCTATCATAACTTCTTTATTGAACTGAAGGGTGAAAGATGAGAATGCAGGGGACAGTATTAACAGGATGCTCATTAAAATTTGGGTGATAGAGGAAAAATGCTTGTGTAGTGCTTGTTATGCTTCTTGGCGTTTTTACCGCTGTTATAACCTGCTTTGGAGCTATGTGCAGCTTGTTCATTTTGTAGTAAGCTTGCTTACTTCTTTGGATAAATACAATCTCATTTATCCAAAAAAGAAGGGTGAAAGATGATTAAAAGCTGCAACTGTCAAAAGATATTAACTAGCATAGATTTCAAAAGAACAACTGAGAATATCTTTTAAAAATGAGCAGTTTCTAACAGCTTGGGGGTTCTCAATAAGTTTAAAAATTGGGTCCAAATGAGCTACAAGCACAATTAAGCCCATCCTTATATTTTAGAAACACATCCTCCTCTGAAGAATATCTTGCATGCTAAACTTGTGATATTAGGTCAACAAACAACCATCCAAGTTCCAGAGAAACTAATGAAAAGGCCATGACTTCATTGTCAAAAACTTAAAAAGCTGCAATAATAATCACTTCCAGCAGCATTTAAAGAAAAATTAACATTTTTTAATGAAAGCACTGCAATCAGGTGCACTGAAAACTAAACATGAAACATAATTCTATGGCCTGCTCAATATGACAATGATAACGATTAACAAATAGCAACTAGTATCAAACTCAAAGCAAAGGCAAACCTGTTGTTCCTAGCAGCTGCCAATGAAGCCACCACCTCTGCAGAGAGAACATATATAGGACCATAAGCATGCAAGAAATACTCATTTCCAATCAGATGTCCTGATTTCTCATACCTGAAATTTTTATATTAATAAATCCTCCAAAAATTTTGCGTATTTGAAAGGTAGAATATGAATCATTAAAGAGGTAAAAGTCACTACGTGAACAATTCATACCATTTCAATTTGGGGTCAGTGATCACAGGTCCCTTCTTCATGCATCCAATGTAAGTCATCGAATGGCTTCGTTCCTTAGCAAGAAGAGTCGCAAGCCGATCTGATGAAGTGAAAAATTTAACATCAAATTCAATAGATTAACACCAGAGAACACACACATTTAGATTAAGCCAATCTGATGAAGTAAAAAATTTAACATCAAATTCAACAGATTAACACCAGAACACACACACACACACACACACTTTTAGATTACCTGGACGCAAATAAATGTCATCATCAGCTTTGACATAATAATCCGCTTCAAAGAGTTTAAAAGCTGCTTTGAAGAATGCCAATCTGAAAATGTAAGGGCAAAAATAAATAATAAAGGTTAAAGGATGATAGAAGCAATTGCATCAATAAGACGCTGCTAAAAATAAAACCTTTCTTACGTTTTGTAAGGAAGCTTGAGATACTCTTCCTCAACATCTATAAGCATGAAATCTCTGTACTTTTCAATCTCTTTCTCAAGCATTGCCATTTTCTTCACATCTTTCGATTTCCCTATTACAAACCTGAATCCTAGACCCGTAGCTTGCTCCAGCCTAGGGAAAAAAGTTCAACTTGTTAGCTATCCTAAACGCAGCAGGACGTCGAACTACATTGACCAACAATTTCAATGCTAAATTTTTATGAAATTAGAGAAACCCAAAATCAGAACTCTGAATCATACCTCAAAAGGCCATCTTGATCGGAAGGAAACCATGTGCTACGAAGGGCGGACCGACGATCACCAGATTCGAACCCGGTTTGGATGCCAACGAAGCCGAGAAGCTTGGGGCGATCAACTAAGCCTCCGTTATTCCCATCGCCGAGCTTTCCAGAAACAGAGGAAGAGTAAAAGGCTCGGAAAGTGTCCTCGGATTTACCGCATCGGAAGACAGGTAAGGGCTGGTGGCGGCGGATGGCGGAGATGGTGAAGAGTGTGCCGGCGAGACCGATGAAGAGGCAGATAAGCGAAAAGACGAGAATGGGCAAGGGAGTGCGAGTTGAGGAAAAGCTGGAACTGGGCTTTGAAGGCTTGAGAGGTTTGGAGGAGTAGAAGGAAGGGAGTGGAGCGGAACCCGCGGAGGAGCGGTGAGAGAAGAGTGGCATTTCGGTGAATTACAGACGGATGGAAGGAGAACAATTGGTATTTTGGTAATGAAGAAAAAAGAGCTACAAGCACCCCCTGTCGGAGAGCTGGAAAAGTACCAGCCACTGGAAAAAGTTGGTCCGTGCTCTTTATTTTGGCACGAGATTTTTCGGAAGTCCTCCATTTGTTTTTCCTCTTTAGAGCGTCTGGCGTTTTGGACATAAGCCCATTGGGACAAGTTTCAATGTAGCTGTTTCGAACTGGAAAGATTACTACAATCACTACTTCAATAAATGCGGCTGTTTCGACAAGTATAGCATGTGTGTGAAAGATACTTGCCAGCTTACGCACCAATGAAAACAATCTTAAACAAGAAGGATATTATTATAAGCTAAGGTTCTATTATTCGCTCCCTAGGCCACCGTTACTTTGATTCCTCCATTGACACTTCAATGGCTGTAATGCAGGAGGGGAGGAATAAGAGATTTTTTACAAGCCCATAGACTAATTTTCAAGCAATTGGAAGGCAGAGATTAGAGAAAAAGGCCAAATCTTTCATCTAAAAGCAAACTCTTTTTAACTACATACAGTTATCAGCTAATCATTGAGACAAAAGTGTCCGTGGAAGAATCTTGCTGGAGGAGAAAAAGAACAAAAATGGGGAAAAGAGAGAGTTGCTTGCGAAGATTGAACCATCAATTCCCTTCACTTTGGGGTGTTTAGGTGAAAATGGTGTGGAGTCTAAGGCTACAACATCTTTTTTCCTCTTTCTGCAGCCTTCCTTGGCAGGAAGAAATTAACAAGAATAGAATTTTATGGTTTTCACTTGCATTCCAAAAATAAAAGAACTAACAAATTGTCTACACATTAGTAAAATTTAGGCCCAGATGGCAAGGGAAGCCATCAAACCAGCTCCCAGGAAGAGCATGAAGTAAGATACTACTTGAAGCCTAAAATTGCAGCTCATCCTCTTACTGAGAAAGTCCGCAGCAATTAAATCTACTAAAGCCATATAAACCAGAATTCCAGCTGACAAAGAGTCTAAGATGCCTTCAGTAACCAGTGCTGCTGGGCTGTAAGAATTGTAGCATGAAGCAATGGCAGTCCCAACGCCAATTCCGGCTGGGGTTGTTAAGGCAAAAAAACAAGCCATGATTGTAGCTGATAATGTTTTGAACTGAGCTTGGGAGATGCAGCCTCCAAGTGCAAATCCTTCAAAGAACTGATGAAACGATAATGCTGCAATTAGGGGTCGTATCGTGCATGGACTCTGGGAAACACCTAGTGACAGGCCAATGATTACCGAGTGCGATACAATTCCAAGCTCCAAAATCTGCAAAAATAGAAAGAGATATGCCTACATTAGCACAGTTCATAAAAAGCAATATAAAAATTACTGCAACAATAATTCGACATAGTTCTCTTCCTCCTGCAGTTCACATTACAACCATGACAATATATGCAAATATCACGAACTCAACTTTTTTACCAAAATTTTATCAGCCATTAATTAGAAGAAGTTAAAGAGAAAGCAATCAAAAAACTCCTTTAAGGCACTGACTGAAAAACAAATAAGATGACTACTTGGAACAATTTGTTTCACTCACAATTAGGATAATTGACTTCACTGATAAAAGACAAATGAAGAGACTCATTTGCTTATTAACACGAGGTTAAAGTTCAAAACACAAGTCCGGACGAGCTAGACAAGGATGATTGATCACCAAAAGTGAACTAAACAAGGTTGAAGCTTAAAAGGTTTCAACAAGGTAGAATAACACACGAAAAATAAGAGCAGAAGATTTTCCTGGCTATCATTATTTTAGTTGGCAAACAATAAACATAGACACCGCAACATGAGATGAAAATAAGCAGGGAGGGAGAGGCAAGTGAACACATCAATCTTATGGCACACATTAAGTTAAACAAACTTATAAACCCCAAGTTTTGGGGGAAATGCCGAACAGGTGAAATTCTCAGCTCCACTGACTAAATGAGAGGCACGGGCATATGATTGAAGTGCAATAAGATATAAGTCTTCACTAACAAATCTAATGGTAGAATTCTAATGGAATGTTTTTCCACTGCACCAACATACACGAAGGGAAAAGGTGGAATTCTCTGCTCCATTGACTTAAATGAGAGGCATAGGCATATGTTGGTGCAGTGGCAAAGCGTCCACTAGAATTCTACCAATAGATTTGTTAGCCCAAGTACAAAGAAGATGAATCCTTAGCAAAGACTAGTTACTGATTTAACATTAACATCAACTGTCATTTTTTTCTGATGACAAGATGACCAACCATCCAGCAAAGCCGTAAATCTAGGTAGATTCCTACGCCTAAGTCCCAACGGCCAATCCCCAAAACTTGTTGATAGTTGACCATCCATTCTCAGATTTCGTTTCTTTGGCCAGGATAAAAAAAAAACGCCGGAGGTCCCACATGACAAACAATTCATGCTGGTTAGGTAAAATGTCTTATTCATTGGCGGTCAAGGAAGATAACTGGCCCCCACTATCAGCATTCAACACCAAAATAAATATAGCACTAACTTACTTCCAAACAATAACGGGGGTTTCGGAACAAAGACAAAGCAAGTAAAGAAAGAAAAAGCATAAGAAAAAGAAATAAACTACCTGGGAAACGACAACGTGCCTCACTCCATTATCTTCATCCCCACCTCCAAATCCATGCTCATGTCCATGGTCATGTTCATGGCCACGGCTCCTCAGTAGCCCATCACAGCCATCCTGCCCTTGTGGATGATTATGCCTATGATGTGCTGCATGCGCATGCATGCCAACAATGTGCATGCCTCCGCCTTCCTCTTCCCCAAAAACCTCGCCATTCGAATCTTTCACGTCCACAACTGGCACAATCGCAGTCTCTGAATCCGCCTCTAACGACCCGACACGGCCCTGCTCTTCCGTGCTTCCTCTAGCCAAACCTTGTTTCCTCTCATAATACTGAGTCCCCACAAAATCCACGAGCAATGTAATCAAAGAAGCAATCATTGCAAAGAACCCAGAAAATGGGAACTTCGACCAAGGATATTTTGGTAAGCAAGGATCCGTGAGAGCTTCGTTACCGCCAGAGAGCATGTGGACGAAGCCTGTAGCAAGAATTACTCCCGCTGCAAAGGCCTTGGCGGCAACAAAGAGGCTCCCATCTGTTCGCAGGAACTTGCGGTGCCTGCCAATGAGTGGAATAGCAATGCCAGCTACACCAGCGAGGAGGATTGAGGCTATGGCTATAAGCTTTAACTTCAACGCCGCTGGCTCGTCACGACAAGCCTCTAACTCCGAGGATTGGCAGCTCGTATTGCTCATTGAATCAGTTACTAACCGCAAAACGGACTCTTTTTTTTTCAATTGAATAATAATCAGTCAGAATACAGCAAAACAAATAAATAAAGAAAAAAAAATTGAAACCGACCAAATTTCACCCAATTGAGGAATCTGAACAAAGATTGAAACTTGATCATAATTCCTTCGATAAAAATAGAGAACTTCGTACCGCGATTGGGTTGAATTATAAAATCCCAGAATCCAATAACCAATCTTTTCTAATTTTATTCCATTTGAAAAGTTTCCCACCAGTTTAACAACCCCAGAAAGAGAAAAAAAAAAAGTAGTGAAAATCACCTGAGAAAAGCCTAGTCTTTGATCCGAAACGATCAAGGCAGCGCGGCAGCCAGATATCCTGACAAAAAAAACCCACACAACAAACAAGGCGAATTATAAACCCAAAAACCTAGAGAATAAAAGGAGGGGTTTGAATCCTGAGAAGCTAACCTCAATGAATAACATGGGAAGAGAAAATCTAAAGCAAAGCTAGCGGTAGGTTCAATATATATAATTTACACCGAAGACGATGGTAGAGTATCGTAGATGTCGAAGTGGGTCGAATTATATGCTGCCGCATAGGCAGAGCAAGCGGAGTGCGGAAGGAATAACAGAGACGAGCATGAGAGAAATGAAGGGGAATTTGGAGAGAGTGTCGACATTGTTTGACGAAAGGGCTATGCAAAACGAAGAGGTGGCGTCTACAGTTACGACCTTTCGTTAAAAAATTAGCGCGACTATGTCGACATTGTTTCTCAATCCTTCATTCCCTTGTGTTTCTCTCTCTTCTATTTTACATCAATTTTCTTTTTCGTCTGGACCATCCGATATCTCCATACTTTTGGTATAGGACTAATCCAGATTCGAGTCGGGCAGGACCCAAAGGGCGTCAAAGCTCTCCCTCAAGAGTTTTAACACAGCTGCATACCCAGGGACTCGAACTCGAGATCTCTGATTAAGCTAGAACAGCCCACTTCCAACTGATCTACATGCACTTGGGTTTTACATCAATTTTCTTTTTTAATATAACAAACATATCTATTTTATTTTTATCAGTAACATATCTATTCTTCTTTCCTACATTTGCGTGCCGAGTTTTAGTACTTCAACCGTAAAAATGAGGTAAGAGTGGTATATTTCAGAAAAAAAAAAATCACCAAAAAAATCCATTTATTTTTTTTTTATTTGAAAAAAAAATCCATTTATTGATTGCAGATTTGAGATTCTATCTTTAATATGTGTAATTATTTTTCAGATTAGAAATTTTAATTAAAAAAATGTGATTTAAGAATATAAAAAATTAATAAAAGTTTAGATATATAACAAAGATAATAATCTTTTATACATATATAAACGTCAAAGTAATTGGCTCAAAATAAAATTTTTATATTTGTATCAAAAAATAAAACTTTTACATGAATTGTCTATAAATTTGACATGTGACATTTATTATACTAAAATAATAATTATCATTTTTAAAATTTCAAAAAGATAAAAATCTATCATTCTCTCTCTATATATTAAAAATGCAAAGTGAATTAATTATCTTTACAAATTAATTATCTATTTTAATTTCTAAATATATACATTTATATCTATATATAAATTAAAATTAAATGAAAATCACATATAATTTATCTCTATCTGTATTAATATTGCAAGATATAACATTTATATCTGTATTTTTTATCAATTAATGTTTTTATTTTCTAAAAGAAAACATCTATATTCATATATCTATATATATTAAAATCAGCACGGACAATGTAATAGAGCATACAATATTAATATAACAACATATTATTTATTATTAGAATAAAAATTAAATTTTTTTATTTTATAAAAGATAACATTATTTTTAAATTTTTTAATTAATACTTAACATCATTTTTTTACATTAATATTAGAAAATATAACATCTATATCTATAGTTTTTTCCCAATTAATTTTTTTAATTGTATAAATGATAATATTTATATTTGTAAATATTAAAATTTTCAATTATCCTTTTTCAAGTTTCAAAAAGATAGAAATCTCTCTATATATATTAAAAATAAAAAATAAATTTATTATCTCTTTAAATTAATTATACAAAATAAATTATTATCTCTTTAAATTAATTATCTATTTCAATTTTTAAAATATATACATCTATATCTATCTAGATAATTATTCTATACACAGGTGGTGGAGTTTTTTTACTCCACATGTGGGATTAAGATGATGACACATGTTCTTTAAAAATATTAAGAAAATAAAAAACAAATAAAATAAAACTTGTGTTATCATCATAAGTGCGCTTGTGAAGTCAAAAACTTTCATCGGTAGTGCATAGAATAATTATCCTATCTATATATAGATTAAAATGAAATAAAAATCACATACCATTTATTTATACCTATATTAAAAATTACAAAATATAACATTTATGTCTATAGTTTCATCAATTTTTTTTTTATTTTCTAAAAGAAAACATCTATATCTATACATATATATATATATATATATATATTAAAATTAGTATAGACAATGTAATATAACATACAATATTAATATAACAACATGTTACGTATTATTATATTAAAAAATTAAATATTTTTAAATTTCTAGAAGGTAAAATCTTTTTTTATTTTTCAACTTTTTTAGTTAATATGTAACATATAATTATTTTTTTCACATTAATATTACAAAATGTAACATCTATATCTAAAGCTTTTACCAATTAAGTTTTTTTTTAAATTATCTAAATGAGAAGATCTAAATCTATAAATATTAAAATTTTTAATTATCCCTTTTTAAGTTTCAAAAAAATAGAAATCTACTCTTTCTCTCCCTCTATATATTAAAAATACAAAATAAATTAATTATCTATTTTAATTTTTAAAATATATACATAGGCATCTATATATAAATTTAAATTAAATAAAAATCACATGTAATTTATTTCTACATATATTAATATTATAATATATTACATCTATTTCTATAGCTTTTATCAATTATTTTGTTTTATTTTTTAACAGAATTTTTATCTATATAAATATATACTTTTTTTTGATGGAATATAAATATATATATATATATACTTTAAAATCAATATAGACAATATGATATAACATGTAATATTTTTTTTGAAGCAATATAACATTATGTTACATATTATTTTATAGCCAATTACATATTTAAAAAATGAGCGCAACTATGTCGACATTGTTTCTCAATCCTTGGTTCCTTATGTTTCTCTCTCTTCCAAGTTACATCAACTTTCTTTTTTAATATAATACCACGGCACTAACATTTCAATTCTTCTTTCCTACAATTGCGTGCTGAGTTAGTACTTAAACTGTAAATATATATATATAAGGTAAGTGTTGACTTAGTAACAATAAGGAGTCTTAAAATTTTTAATAAATAAAGAAGTTTTAAATTTAATTTTCATCAAACGTATGAGTTAAATGTTAAAATGTTATTTTTGATTAAAAAAATCTTAATCTTGTACTAATTCCAAAATCAGACTTTAATTTATATTAAATAAGTTGAACAAACTATTAAAGAAGTATTTTGGGTTGGATGTACAATAGTTTAAATAAATTTTGTTCAACTTTTTAATTTTTTTACTTTTAATATTGGGGTTTTGCATTGCAGATTTGAGATTCTAACTTTAATATGTGTAATTATTTTTCAGATTATAATTTTTAATTAAAAAATGTGATTTAAGAATATAAAAAATAATAAAAGTTTAGATATATAATAATAATAATAGCATATTTTATTGTTTGATACTGAAATTGAATGAGAATGACAAATAATTTTTAAACTCAATCATTTGCAACTTTAATATTAAACTATATCTAAATAAAAAAAAATATGATCAACTTATACCATAGAAAAAGGCAACCATGCACATGGAACTTACTTATTTTATAGCAAGTACTTGTTTTCCAAAAAAAACTTTTTTAGGCATTTAGATATTTTTCGAATCTTAGAATCATCATTGTTGAAAGGGTTTTGTTTTTTATTACTTCTGATTCGAACAATATTAATACATATAGTAAAATTGATGAGGATACTTATGATTAAAAAAATTTTACGTATTTGCTTTTACTTTTTACCAAAAATTCTCATTTTCAATCACTTGCTCCTTTTTGTCCTTTGGTAAGGAAGTGGGCATCTGATTTTAAAATTAAATTTCTTTGTAAATCCATTCATTATCATATGATCCAAAGATATTCTTTGGACTATAAATCATTTTATATGGTTTTGGTCAATTCCCAAATCTATTTATACAAATTGAAAGGGCTTAATTAAGGAGAAAAGCCCAACTCAGCTGGTGAGATGTAGGCCGAAAGGATCCTTTCAATAGCAATGGGCCTCAAATAGGAAGAACAGAAAAATCTTTGTCGATTAGTTCACGTCTAATTTTAAACTCGTGCTTTAGACTTAAATAGTTAAATACATTGATAAATTAATAAATTCGTATATAATATAACTTTTATTTGAAATTTTATAATGTAAGTTTTTAAATTTATGTGCAACCCAATAATTTCTTTAATAATTTTTTATTTTTTTATATTTTGTGTATTTCAATATAGTTAAATAAGAAAATTTCCCAGTCCATATAAATTGAAAAAATATAATAGATTTTTTTAAATATTAATCTATATAATAAGATAATATATAATTTTAATTTGAGATAATACATTAAAAAAGTAGAAAAGATAATTGATTTTTTAGATTTTAAAGGAAATTGAAAAAAGATAACTTGATCAATTTTTTCATTTTAATCCATGTAGATAAAAAAAATTAAAAAAAAGGATAATTGAAATTTCTTCTTAATTTTAATCTATAAAGTAATATAATCAATATAGGTAATTTAAATTAAGACAATACAATACATTGAAAAAAGAAAAGAAATTTGAAAAAATAATTGATTTTTTAATGAAATTTTAAAAAATATAATATGGTGTAACCAAAAAAAATATAATATGGATAAATAATTTAAATATATATAATTGATTTTTTTTCTTTTTAATTTATATAAGTAATTTTAATAAAATACATGTGGTACAGGTGATTTTATCATTTTTGCCAAAAACTTGATCTTTATACATTTATATAAGATTTTTTTAAATCTTA
Source organism: Heritiera littoralis (assembly GCA_031772115.1). Taxonomy (NCBI): domain Eukaryota; kingdom Viridiplantae; phylum Streptophyta; class Magnoliopsida; order Malvales; family Malvaceae; genus Heritiera; species Heritiera littoralis. The sequence goes on from JAPDPK010000003.1 coordinate 3,559,203, forward strand.
TATATATTTACATATAAATAGACTGTCGGAATATTTTAAGTCAATGACCAAGTTGTCCATTAATGCCGTTATAGTTCAGTTGTGGACATGTTTTCCCAATTTCTATTTCTTTTTCTTTCTTTACATATGCATATATCCCGCGTACATGATACCGATGCGTAGCCACGTGAAGTTGAGTGGGGTCAATTGACCCTACTTAACTTTTGAAAAATTTATAAATTAGTATATACATAAGTATATATTTTTTTGGTGTAAATTATAAGTATCTTCGTCTGTTTTAACGGTTGGAGATTAATCTTACATGGAGCTCCATCACAGTTAAAGCTCTTCACCTCTCTTAAAGGATGTGTTTAATATATACATATGCATATTTAGCTTAAAAAATATGATGTTTTTTTTTTCATATTAATCCCACTAAAATTTGTTAAAATTAATTAAGAAAAGGGTCAGAAAAATAAATTTCATTTTAACTTATACATTTATTTTAATTTAAAATTTTAACAATTTCTATGATTACAAGTACAAAATTAACTTATGAGATTTAAAATTTCTTTAGCAATTAGCATATACTTCTATTTTTTATTTTTTGCTAACATATTTTTAGTTTCATTTTAATTTTGATTTGTTATTTGTTTTTTATTGAAATTTTGTCTTCACTTTGTTATGATCACACTTTCCAACTATAGTTTTTTCTTCTTAATCACCTCTATAATACATAATATATATAAGTTTGATCCAATTTATAGATAATTGATTTGTTGCTCTTGATGCAATAATTCTTTTATACATAATTAGTTATTCAATAGTACAAATATAATCTCAATACAAAAGAAAAAATATTCTATTATCTACCTATTTGCATTATTTTATAACAATTTCATTGGCATAAGAGAAAAATGAAAAAAAATTATATAGCATCGCTAAAGTAACTATTTAGAAAAATTATGAATAAATTGAAACAAAATTTAGTTTTTGAAAATTATTTTATATTATGAGATTTTTTTACTATATTTAATTTTGTCAGTGTTGTATTATGTAATAAAATATTATATAAAAATAATATTATAATATGGTAAACACAAGCTTGATCCGTTTTTTTATCGAAGATTGATTTTCAAGCACAAACCTATTTAACAGGCTTAATATTTTTGATAAGGGAGGGCTAGGACAGAGGGAGCTTCCGGCATGGACGAATAATCCAACCATTGAACAGGTTTATATTGACCCCACTGGCACATATTCCTAGATACGCCACTGCATGATACACGTATATGCACATTAAACATTTGCTTCTTTATTATATATGCTAATATCTTTTGTCGGTTTATCCAAAGATTGGGTCCTAAGGTCAATGAGGTCTTGGCTTAGTGGCAAGAAGAGGTCCTGAGTCTTTGAGGTCTCAGGTTCGAGTCTCACCAAGTGTGATCTTAAGTTAGTTTAGTTATTTACTAGTTTATTTAGTTTGTTATAGTTATTTACTAGTTTACTTAGTTTGACTAATGTGATTTTCATAGTTACCTATTTATGGATTGTAATATGCTGATTGTGATTGTAACTTCTAATGAAAATGTATTACTAAAAAAAAAAAAGGGTCCTAAGAAGCCATTATTACTATATTGTCACAAAAAAAAACCATTATTACATACGAGTACTAAGCATTGATGAAAATAATGCATAATTACATGCAATTTAAATAATAAAAATTAAGAAATTTAAAGCATTGATAAATATATTCAGGAATGCAAACTTCTTAGTATAGGCTAGTAAGTTTTAAATCAATATATGCTTAAACTCAAACATTATGAGTTTTGAGTTTCGACAACTACATAGCCTCTATTGTAAATAATAATAATAAGGCTTAATAGCCAAATATACCATCAACCTTTAGCATAAAATGGAATTAAGCTCTCAATGTTTTATCGTATGAAAATCAGTTCATAAACTTTTATTTTATTATAAATAAACCCTTAACCTTTTTAAAATTATGCAATTAAGTCCAAATCTGTTAAATGACACTAACTTCCGTTAGCATTGCATACGTGGCATGCCACGTGGCAGCCAACTAAGCTATCCACGTCAACTTTCACGTTAGATGTCCAAACGGCAGTCAATATCATTTAACAGATCTAGGCTTAATTGCATAATTTTAAAATGTTGAGGGTTTATTTACAATAAAATAAAAGTTTATGGACTGATTTTAACATGATAAAACGTTGAGGGCTTAATTTCATTTTATGCTAAAGGTTGAGGACATGTTTGGCTATTAAGCCTAATAATAATAATATGTCCAATGTTTGGTTATGGTGAGAATTATTTGGAGAAAACTTTTCTGAATGTGTCATACCCATAAGAGAGAATGCACCTTTAAATTTGTCTGAAAATAAAAAAAATTGAAAAATTTGAAAATGTTATTGATAATATTACAAAAAGAAAACTATAAAAATGCTTCCAACATGAAATTAATTTGGCACGAGAATAGCTTCTTTATTAAGAAGGTTAGTTATGGGCATTGACAGACATGATTGGAAAATAATGGGGACAGGATGTTGAATAAAACTTCTTAAAAATTCCAACTCAAGATAACCAAATGGTCCAAACTTTATCAATCATGCAAACCTTAAGGTTTTCCTTTGGTGCTTTTTGTCCCTTGACTGTTTAGGAACAGCAACTAAGAGCCATACCATTCGTCAAGAAAGAGATAAGATTTTTAGGTTATCATATTTTAAGAAAATTTTCTAAAGAGTTGGTGAGATGTTACATTACAATTTACACATCCAGTTTCTTAACAAGTTTTCATCATGCGATTATATTTATATTTATATTATTTTTTTCTCTTGGAAACAAAAAAAAATATTGTTCTTTTCTCAATTAAAGCGCAAAAAATTTTACATTTTTGAACTTTGGTGGGTAAAAATGGAAAATCACAAAAATAGTATTGAAGTATTCATTATTGCCATTTGAAGGACAATGGTAAAATTCCATCATTTTTAAATCGCACTTTGCTTGCACCCACCAAAACACTCCAAAAAGAATAACTTATAAAAATAAAAGATTTGTATGATTAACTATTTATTTTGTAACATCAACCAAAATTATTTAATATTATATTTTTTATAATTTGGGTGGAGTTCAAATTTTTTAAACTCAAACTTAAATTTTATAATATATTATTATTTTTTATAAAAAATTAAAATTATTTAAATTCGAATCTAAAATTTTAAGCATATTATAATTTTTCATTAATGCTTTTCTAACCGTTTAATAAAAAGTTATCAGTTGATCAGAGAAAATTTTAAGTGCTTTAATTGTAACGCTTTTAAGTTTTAATGACGTTTGTACGAACGTATTTGTCGGTGGTGAAGACAATAGTTTAAAAAGTAAATGTCAATGGCTTCTGCTTTTAAATATTAAAATTAAAAATATATAAAAATGCCGAGAGATGAAATAGATGAATATTATCCAAGAATACGTAAATTAATTGATAGAGAATTATTTTAGTTTAATGAAAAGTTTGATACTACTTTTTGAGCCTTACTCAACTCGAGTTTAAATTAATTTTATATTAAATAATATAAAAATATCGGATAATTTTGACAAAAAAATAGACAAATATTTTTTATAAGTATCAAAAAGTTGCGTCAATGAAAGACAAAGACCAAGTACAAAAATAAAACTCATTAAAGATGAGAAGTTAATTAGGTGAGTGACGTGTAACGGCGCCGTTTGAAGATGATCTGTAAAAGCCATCTTACTGTCAGCTTCGTTTAATGGGAGGCTCAGCAGTTGTGCCAGCCACAACCTCACGTTCACTCACACTCCCATCTTGCAATAGAGCTGGTTTCTGGTTAGATCGGGTCAGTTTTCATCGATTTTGGTCTTAACTAAATAAGAATCGATTTGAATCAGTAGAAAATCCATCTAGTTCGAATTAGTTTTATGTTATTTAAGAAGCGAATCGGCCCGATTCATTGGATCGGTTCATTGTCGGTTTAATTTTTTTTACATTTAAAATTTTTATTTTTTAAAATTTATATTAATTTATTTTAATAAAAATAAATATATATTAATATATTTTTATAATTTAATCTAATAAATTTATTTTTATAATAAATAATGTTAATAGTTTAATTTAACAATAATTTATTATAAAGTTATTAGAATTTATTTAATTAATGTAACAATAATGTAAAAATAAATTACTATAAAATTATATAATAAAACTATTGTTATAATAAAATAAAGTTATATTTGAATATGATATTATAATAAAAAAATGAAATTTAGAGAATAAAATGATAATATTATAAATTTGGAATAAGAGAATTTAAGTGAATTTGAAAGAGTTTGAATGATTATTGAGAGAGTATAAGTGAGTATTAAAAGAATAAGAGTGGATGAGTGTTTAGATTTGAGAGAAAATATGAAAGAAAATTTAAAAAAAATGAAAGGAAATAAATTGATATTTATAGAGGAAAAAGGAAATTTTAAAATAATTTTAAAAATTTTAAAAATAAATTTTAAAAAAAAGGGAGGGAAACACTCCCTCCCTTATAGAGTTGATGGGCAACAGCAAGCCGTTGCCCATCAACATAGGCAGTAGCCTGCAAAGGCTACTGCCTGAGTTTGCGCAGTGACAGGCTGCTTTTTTTTTTTTAATTTTTGTTGAACCGGACCTGTTCAACCTGAACCGGTCCGGTTCGTAACCGGGCCCAGATGTTCCGGGCCCTTAACGAACTGAGCCCTTAACGGGCCCGGTTCAAAATTATTTGAACCGGCCCAGCCCGGTAAGATACCGGGTTGGGCCAGTTCGGAACTGGTACTGTACCGGTTCGGCTTTTGGGCCGGATTAACCCGATTCGGTTGCGATCCGGGTCAGGCCAACCCGGCCCAATAACCACCTCTACCTTGCAGTGTTCATAATTTGAAATTAATTCGGTTAGGCGATTGGTTGAATTTAATTCAATTAATCAGTTGATTATTAAATTTAATTTGATAAGTTAACAAAAGTAGATTTTAAGAATATTTCGTTATCGGTTAATTCAATTTAAAAATTAAAATAATTTTTATTAATCGAATTATATGATTTATATATACTATTTATACTGTGCATTTAAATAATACTTTTACAGTTTTACCTAAAATATTATTTCCTAAATAAAAAAATCCTAATTAAAAAAACCCTAACACTTACTGTAAGACCTAATTCTACACTACTGTAGACATAAATTTATAAAATTGATAATGGAAATTAAATGAAAAATGAATATTGATTTCCACTTGAGTGAAAAGCTCCTTAACTTGAGATGTAAAAGGAGCAATTTTGGTGAAACACTATGGGCGAGTACTATAATGGTACAGCTCGCCAATGTGCAAGCAAAATAATTATGATGATCGCCAATGGGTGAGGAAATTGCCAATGGATGATGGCGAGGGCGAATAGATAAGTTCGCCAAGTGAATTAGGTAAGATGAACGCCCGAACGAGGCGAGGGCAGTGATCGCCCGAATGAATCTATTTATGATCGCCAAAGAGTGAGTATGGTGAGTAGAGTAATAACCTGTGATCGCCAACAATGTAATTATGGCAGTGATTGCCAAATCTCATGGTGATCGCCTAAGGCAAGGAAGTCAGCTTGTAATCGTCAAATCTTAAGTTAGAATCAAGACAAAGTAGCGATGAGCACAGGCAAGCCTGAGAATGTTGGCGAACTGAAAATTGAGTTGGCGAGCTGATGCCTCAAGATCGACTAGGTGAACTGGAATCAGCACGGACAAAATGGAAATAATAAATCAAAACCGTATAGCCAAAATTGACTTTGTACGTGATATGGTTGAAGACAATAAATAGAAAAAGATTAAAGTCAATAAAGGAATTAACCTTATTGGTTGAGGAATAAGACAAAGGTGCAATAAGTCAAGAAAAGAGGCTATGGACTTCATGTCAGTTGCTTCTCCTGTACAAATTGGTTTAGACAATTAATGGCAAAGTGAAGTAAGTCAAAACGTGCAGAAAATAGCTTCCCATAGCTGTTACATTTGCTGCAGTTTTTCCACAAGTTTTTAATGCATGAAAGACGTGAAATGATTGAAGAAGCAAAATAAGGGACAGGTGGTAGACTTTGATTTGGATAGCATGGCTATATATATGAAGATTGAATGGAAAACCCATTCTTTGTTGCTGCAAGTTCATGTTCGGTTCCTTCCATTTCTGCCATGCTTGAGTTACTAAACTTCATCCTTATGTTGGCTAAACACGTAAACCTGCTCGCAAAACCTTTCCTCCATCGTTTGATGAGCTAAAGGGGTAAGCAAAGTAAGGCCAACGTGAGATAGAAAGTGTTTTGTTCTGGAAGTGCAGTTGGTCCAGGTGAGCTTCTTTATTTCTACGGTTATTTTGGTATTTGATGAAATAGTTCGATGTTTTACAAAGTAATAAACATAGATATAGCTTTGTTTTGGTTAAATATTGTTAGAATATATAAGAAACTAAAACAAGATGTAGACTGGAAAATAATCGAGAATGAACCATGAAAGTTACTGGAAATAGTGTAAAAATGATGATAGATGGGCGAACTGGATTATACAACTGCTTGCCAAATGGGCGAGCAAAGAAATTAGGATACTCGCCCAAAGGATGAGGCGAGCTTAATGAAATGCATAAATAGGCAATACAATGTTCGCCAACATTTTTGGATAAATCAGAATGATAGCCCGGATGGGCGAAGACCAATGATCGCCCAAAAAGGCGAGAGTGGCGAACTCAAATGCATAGGCATTGGGCGAGTTGAATTATGGGCGAACTCTCACATTTAAGCCAATGTAGGCATGGCGTGTTGATTGTGGGCGAGCTCCCACTAATTAGCTAATATATGCATGGCGAGAATGTTGGGCTAGCTCCCACGTAAGCCATTTGATGAATGGTGGGTTCGGTTGGGCGAGCTAGTAGGATCTCTGTGGGCAAGCTAGTTGAGTTATCTCAATCTCGCCAAAGTGCTGGAAATATATAAAAAGGAAAATATCAATTGTTTTCATAAATTATTTTGCAGCCGGAAATTATGGACTCGGTAAAAGCTATTGGGAAGGTGAGTAGGAAGCAAGGCTTTGTAAGATCAGGTAAGGGAGATGTGTGTGAAGTGAATGCATGTCCTGTGGAGTTAAAATTTTATGAAAATACTGAGAGAAATGCTTTGGTTTATGACATGCATTTTGTTTGATAATTGTTTTGATTTGGGCGAGCTACAAAGATAGCCAAACCCTATTTCGTTTTCTGGGCGAACTGGTAAAAGGCGGGCGAGCCAATGGAAGGCGATCCCTTTTATAATGCTTTGGGGCGAGCGACCCCTGTTTTAATGAAATCTGAGCGAGCCAAGGTGGGCGAACCCTTTTATGTTGTTTGGGCGGGCGACCCCTGTTTTAGCATATTTTTGGGCGAGCCAAAGAAAATACCCATATTTTTTATAAAAATGGGCGAAGTGACCATGACAATGCCATAGTGGGCGAACTGACCATGGCGAGCCGCCATGAGTGAGCCAGTTTCACTTGGTTTTAAATGCTACGTTTGGTGGGCGAATACTAGTTCGCCGCACTGACGAGTTGGCCATAGGCAAGCCATACTGGCGAGCTGACCCTGGCGAGCCAATTTAACCCATAATTTCTCATGCGTAAATTGGTGAAAATGGGCTGCTTTTAATATATTTGTAAACAGAAAATATGAAACCTTTTGGAAAGCAAATCATTTTGAGAAAATGATAGAAATTATGAAATAATTCCATAAAGGTTTTTCATGAGATATAAAGTGATTTTTGAGACTTTAGGCCCTGAGTTCATGCATTATTATTCATGTAATTGTGTGACCCACCTGGGGCGGCGGCTCGGGTCGATGGACCAACGAGTGCACCTCAGGGCGTCATAAGGCTGATGGACCAGCCAAGTCATCAGCGGTCTCGAGGTCACTTGGCAAGTGGACTCGAGGACCACCTATATAGATTATGGCCATAGATCTAGCCGAGATAGCCGTGAGGGGCGATGGCCTACGGGTGCAGCCAAAAGCGGACGATTTGTGTTCTTAGGGGAACAATGAAAGCATGATTTATTTGTTGCCTAGTCTCAACTTGCTAATTTCTGTTTACTGAGAGGATTTGTTGAATCCTGGTTTCTGTTTACTATTTTATAAAGTAAATTATTGAGCCAATGATTTGAATGGCGTATTGAGAGTACTGTTTACTATATCCACTGTTTTCCTATAAGATATGATTTTAGGAAAAACAAATATTTGGTGGCATATAGTTTTGGTTTCATAAAGCAGCATAGATCTCCTTTACTGAGCGCGTAGTTCACTCACTCCTTTGTTTTAACTTCACAGATAAAAGACACGAAGTTGAGAGAATTAGCTCCCATATGGATATAGCTACATATAAAGCGCTGCGGTGCATTATGTTAAACATGACAGCTTCAGTCTATTCTCTTTTACATTTCAGACATAAGTATATAGTACTACTTTAGTGAAATAAAAATAATATGGGATGTCAGATGTAAGGAATAATGAAAAGAATTTCATATTCCATATTTGTTAAATAAATGTTATTATTTATCACTATCACTGTAGAATGTTAATGGCATCACAGACAGCCCAACCGAAAAAATTGTATAGAAATACGTGAAAAATGTGGTAACGGGCTGTTACACTTACATTTTAACTTTTTATTTCATTTTCACTTTCAGTCTTTCATTTTAGCCGAGATAGCCGTGAGGGGCGATGGCCTACGGGTGCACCCCAAAAGCGGACGATTTGTGTTCTTGGGAGAACAATGAAAGCATGATTTATTTGTTGCCTAGTCTCAACTTGCTAATTTCTGTTTACTGAGAGGATTCGTTGAATCCTGATTTCTGTTTACTATTTTATAAAGTAAATTATTGAGCCAATGATTTGAATGGCGTATTGAGAGTACTGTTTACTATATCCACTATTTTCCTATAAGATATGATTTTAGGAAAAACAAATATTTGGTGGCATATAGTTTTGGTTTCATAAAGCAGCATAGGTCTCCTTTACTGAGCGTGTAGTTCACTCACCCCTTTGTTTTAACTTCACAGATAAAAGACATAAAGTTGAGAGAATTAGCTCCCAGATGGATATAGCTACATATAAAGCGCTGGGGCAAATTATGTTAAACATGACAGGTACAGTCTCTTCTCTTTTACATTTCAGACATAAGTATATAGTACTACTTTAGTGAAATAAAAATAATAGGGGATGTCAGATGTAAGGAATAATGAAAAGAATTTCATATTTGTTAAATAAATGTTATTATTTATCACTATCACTGTAGAATGTTAATGGCATCGCAGGCAGTCTAACAGAAAAAGTTGTATAAAAATACGTAAAAAATGTGATAACGAACTGTTACACTTACATTTTAACTTTTTATTTCATTTTCACTTTCAGTCTTTCAACTGCGCCTGTCACTACCTTAGTCAGTCTCTCTGTTGCCCTTTTCTATTACTAGTCTACTCTCCTCCTTACTTCCGAGACCTGACCTCACATCTTGCAATCGCCGAATTCATAGCTCTAGCCGGTCTTGCAACTGTCGTCGTCGCTGGCCCACTTGACTTTTCATTGCTACTGTCGCCTCTCCTCTCGACGGTCCTAGTTAGGGGTGTAAATGAGACACTAGTGCTCGCAAGCTACTCGGGCTCGACTCGAAAAAAACTCGAATTCGGCTCGATTTTTATCGAGCCGAGCTCGAGCTCGAGCAGCTCGAGTTGTCGAGCGAGCCGAGTTCGAGTATTGTAATACTCAGCTCGAGTAGCTCGCGAGCCTAATCGAGCTTTTTTATTTTAATATATATTTTTATATTTATTTTATTATTAAATTACAAATACACCCTTATATATATAAAACATAACCCAAAAACCTAAAAAACCTAAAAGCTATTTCTCTTCTCTTCTCTTCTCATCAGCCGCTCACCCTTCTCTCTTTCCCATCTACCGCCTCACCCTTCCCTCTCTCTCTCTCTCATCTATCACCATCTCAGCTTTCCTCTCTCATCTATCGTTGTCTCACTCTTCTTCTCTCTTTTAGCCATCGCTTTCTTTTGGATTCACACAACTCTATGGAGGGACGAGCGATTATGGAATCAGGAGTAGATCGAGTCCACGAAGCGAGTTGTCCAATGACGATCCAAGCAAAGATCCGGCATAACGAAAGCAAAAGGGAGAACACTGCTTTTGTAAACTTCCATTTTTTATGAAGTATTTCAATGTTTATGTCTTTATAACTTTTTATTCATTTTGACATCAGTTGCAGCAAAGTCAGTTAGACCTCCTATCATTTTTCACGTTTCAAAAGAAAATTTGTCTGAGATTTTGAATTTGAGTTTTACCCAAAATTAGGATCTAGGGGGTTTGGCTTTCTTGGATCGATTTATTTAGGGGCTTTGTTGCTTGGTGGTAGCTGTTGTTTTTGTTTTAGTTGTTTAAATCTATTTTTCCATTTTGCTCTGTCTTGACGGCTACTGTTTCTTTGGGTGGTTTCTGTTAAGAGATCATGATGTATCTGCTCTTTTTCCATTAATAAAATCACTTGTTGGCTGAGCAGAAAAAAAAAAGCGAACATATCAGTTAGATTTTCCTAAGTTAATTCATTAGCCTCTTACAGGAACCTATCTTGATCGTCGATAGTTTTTTTTTTTTTTCCAAAAATTTTATGTAATCCATATTAATTTTTGTTGTTTGCTTTAAGTCATCTGTAATTGTTGCTATTTTATTTTCTTGGCAGATCTTTTTTTTTCAGAATGATTTTAATTTTAAAAATTGATTCTAAACTGCATTGACGAATTTCTAGATGGTTCTTATTTGTTTGGGAATGTCTTTTTATTTAAAAAAAAATTGAAGTCGAGCTCAAGCTCAGCTAATCGAGCTTGATATTGAGCATAAAAAATGGAGCTTAATCGAGTGAGCTCGAGTAGCTCGATTTTGGATTTCGAGTCGAGCTCGAGCACAAAAATTAAGACTCGATCGAGTCGAGTCGAGTATCGAGCATCAAGTTTTGCTGTCGAGCTCGAGCTCGAGCACTCCATTGTATCGGCTCGGTTCGGCTCGATTACACCCCTAGTCCTAGTCCAACAATCCCAGCACCCCGTGGTTCCCACTTCCCATATTTCAAATGCTGATGTAATGAATTAATATGAGTTGGGTTTAGCATGTTTTAAAAATATTATGAGTATGTATCTGTTAGTACTTCTTGTTGGAATGCTGTTGCTGGCTGTTTAATTGTTAGTTTTATATTGGTTTTTTTTAACAATAATATGTTATAGGAAAATTTTGTATAAAGTTCGATTAATTAATTGTATTATATTTTGATTTGATTAATTTAAAAATAAAAATTTTGATTCAATTAACAAAAGTAAAAATTTATATTTCAATTAACTTGGTTTCAATTAATTTAATTCAAAATTAATCAAATTAACCAAATAAATACCCTACTCCCACCTAAGCCAACCCCACCATTTTCTTCTCTTTTCTTTTCTTCGTTTCTCACGGCTCTACTCACCCACCAACACGTGCCACTCCAATTTCTCTATTAAAAACCTCAAAATGGAAAATGCTAGGAATTGTTATTTTTGACAGTCGCTTTAACAGTATCACTCTAATAAAATCATATCATATTATTGGTTCGATAACTTTACGTAACAAGTTACTTTTTATTCTACCACTAAAATATATGGGGCACCAATAAAAATAATAAAGTATCCGTTTCAATTTTTACATTTAATGTGATGTGTCATTTAGAGGATGAGAATGTTAAAAATTATTGTTAAAAGTAACAATCCCTATAATTTTTCAAAATCCAATAGAAAAACTAAATTCTTTTTATCTGGCATGTGTGTGGATATATATATATATATATATATATATATATATATATATTGTTAAATGGGATTTTATTAAGCAAAAGAGAATTATTGCTACTAGACATCGGCATTGCAAAAATAAACTTAATTAATTTATTTATACAATTTCATTTTTAAATATAGAATTAATAGAGAGCTTTTTTTTTTTACAAATTTGAAAAAACAAAATTTTACATAAAAATTAATGTCTTATATGGTTAGTGAGTAAGTACTGAATTTCAATAAATTTCTCACACGTTATATATAATAAATGCTTACTAATGAAAGTTTAACTGTCCAATCCTATAAAAAAAAATCTACAAATACTATGGAAATATTTTTTAAAAGTTAATATATTTATAAATTAATCAAAATTGGATCCCTTAAACGACCAAAAAAAAAATTGGATCCCTTATGGTGTAAATAAATAGAACTCTCGATGAACTATTTGTGAATATATTTAGATTTTATTCATATATGTTCATTTATTAGTATTAACAAATAATCACAAACAAATGTTTAGTTTGTTCATTTATTTGCAAACAAACTCATTTAAAACTTGTTTAAAATCCGTTCATTTAATAACTCATTTAATATTACTACTATTATTATTCTATTTTATGATAATAAAAATTTTAATTACATATTAACTCAGAAATATTTTAAGATGTAATTATTAAAATTTCATATTTATGTATGATTTTTAATTCGACATCATATATATTAAGGTGTATACTTATTTGTATAATGTGTTTGTTTAGTATTCACGAATATATCCATTTAATATTTACGAAAACGTATTTACGAACAATACTCATGAATATGTTTAAAAAAAAAACAATACTTATGAATACATGTTCGTAAACATATTTACTAAGAGAATAACTTATATTAAGATAATCTTAAAAAGTGAGAGTTTTAGGCACTAATAAAATAATGACAACTCTTTTTAAAAAAAAAACATGTAATAATTATTTTACATCCATTTACACCAAATCAATTTGAATAAAATTAATTTACTCACCTATTTAACTCAAATTAATAAAAAAAATAAAAACTCACATAATAAACAAAGAGCTATTAATGTCTAACAAAAAGATTAATTTAAAAAGCAACAAAAAAATTAATTTGATGAATTAGAAATTTTGTGTTTAATACTTCCACAAAAAAAAAAAGAAAAAGATTTTGCTATTAACAACATATTTGATGATATAAATTATTTTTTTGTTACTTTTTTAAATTAATTTTTTTGTTGGATGTTAATAGCTATTTGTTAATTATGTCAATTTTTTTTAATCTTTTTTATTAATTTGAGTAACTAAATATATTTAATGATAGTTTAATTTTAGTAAATTAATTTAATTAGAGTTGATTTAATGAGTATGAATGTAAAATAATACCCATGGATTGTGACTCAGTTGACAACATAGGCTGAGTTTGTGAGAAGAGCTTTTGGGTTCGACTCCCACTAAACACACATTTGGAGAGGGGTGAAGAGCTTTAACTGTAACTAAATTCCGAATAGGATTAGTCTCAGATCGTTAAAACGGATGAGGATACCTGTGATTAAAAAAAAAGTAAAATAATTATTATCTATCTTTAAAAACGTACGGAGTGTTATTGTTTATGGATAATTATTACATACACTGACAGTGGAGTTTTTTTACTCCACAAGCAGTATTAAGATCGTAACACATGTCCTGTTTTATTTATTTTAATATTTTTATAAGACACATGTCATGATCTTAACGCTGCTTGTGGAGTAAAAAAACTCCACTGTCAGTGTATGTAATAATTATCCATTGTTTATTAGTGCTTAAAACATACATTTTTAAGATCATCAAATTTATTAATATTCATAAATAGATTTTACGAGCAAGAACCAAAAACATTTTAAAATAAATTAGTAAATACGAACAGAGCATATTCGGTTCGCTATCACCCAAAATATCCAAACTCAAGAAAAAAAGGGGAAACCCTCCATTTCCACATAAAATGTTTTTTTGTTATTAATAGGCAATAGCCATAACTCCACCCTTCCACTTTCATTACAATTGCTTTCCTTTTCTCTCTACCCTTTCCTTGCGCGGTTGCGTTGGAGCCCTTCTCTTTCTCTTTCCGTTGTTCTCTCTCTTAGCAAGAAACAAGAAAAAGCAAAGCCAAACTGGAAGAATCAATGTCGACTGTACCTTCTTCAATCTGGGCCTCGATATTCAGCTGGTTTACTCCCACTGTTTTCTTCGTGTTCCTCAACCTCACAATCGGCACCATTTATTTTACCTCCAGCCTGGCCTCGAACAAGCCCGGTGCTGGCGACGGGCAGAGACAGGAAGGAGAAGAAATCCCAAAGCTTGCTAGATCTCCATCGGTGTTGCAGAGGCTGAAATCTGTTACCTTGTATTCTTATAGATCCCAAGAGCCTGTGACTGCCACTGCGTATGAGAGAATCCCAGGTGTGAGTGATTTTCATTTTTCGTTTCAACAACAAACTCCTGAGCAGCCCCAAAGGCAGCCGCAGCCTCACCTCGACAGATCTCCTTCGGTTTTGCAAAGGCTTAAGTCTATTAACGTCTACGGTTACTTCTCCCCAGAGCCAGCCCTCTCGCCCAAAGGCCAAGGAATTTACTCCCATTACAATCCGGAGCAAGCCCGTGAGGAAGAAGATAAACATGAACAAGAGCCCGAAGAAGAAGTAGAAGAAAACCCAGGAGTTCTAGAGGAAGATGAGGAAATCCCAGGTCAGGAGCAAACCCTTGATGAAATATTCAGTCAGCTGAAGGACAGTCATGTTAGCAGGGCCAAATCGGGCACCAAACCAGCATCTGGGGAGTTACCGACTAAGCTTCCGAGGAAGATGAAGAAATCTGCCAGTTCTAAGCCCGCCTTTTCGCATTTTGAGGAAGAGGACATCGTGGAAGCACGACGGCCAGCTACTGTGAGGGAAGGGAAGGCTAAAGCTGCAGAGGAGGATGATGAGGTGGATGCCAAAGCTGATGATTTTATTAACAAGTTCAAGCAGCAGCTGAAGCTGCAAAGGATGGATTCCAACCTAGGTGCAAGGAGACGGTGAATAGAGGGAGCGGAAGGTGAAATAAATTTCAAATTTTTCCCTGGGAAAGCTGGTTAGGTTTTCAACCCTTTCTTGTGTTTTTCTTTGGTTAATTTCGGGGTTTGATTATTGGGTTGTAATGTAAGCGTAGATCTACTACTAGTATTGTTTATTTCCGTTGAACTTTCTGTTAAAAATATGGCACTTATATTCCATTTCTGGTTTCCTATTGTCATTTTCTTTTCCTTTTCCTTTCAATGGCGTTTAGGCCTTTTGGGTCAATCTGCAGGCTTATATGCATTATGCCCATAGCTCTCTGGTTCATGAATCATGATTGTTGCCATTGCCATTCCTGGCATTAGCTATTAGCTCGCTCTCTGCCGAATGCTAAGCTAACATACAATGTGAGGGGCATTTTGGTGAATTCAGACAAGACTGATACCTGTCTGTTCAACTCTGGAAGTGGAGGAAAACTGGAAGGAGAAGGACTTGTTTTGCGGCAGAGGGCAGTGTTACTAAAATGCCCACGTTTGTTTGGACAAAAAGGGACAGAAAAGTGGATCAGGGAGATGGGGTTATTTGGTAAAAGGGATTTGTTAAATTTGTTTGTCCACATTATGCTGATGATCCCATCTGCGGCAGGTGCTTGGCTGTGCTGCACGTGGGCAATCTTGTTTGGCCACTATGCTTGAGCTCTTGAACACCCAATTTAACGTGCATGTAAAGCAAGGATTTTTATGTAATGGAGGCCATTAAACACCAATCAGTTTGAATTTTGGGCATTTTGATCTTCTTTGTGGGCTTTATTTATGCTGGTGGGAGTGATTAAATTACAAGTGACTTGAGCTCTTTCTCATAGCACTATGAATTCTTGTGCTTTACTTTAAATGAAAGTGGGTTCATATTGAAATTATCTAGTCTTCAATTCATTTGCTGTTTTGATAAAGACTGCTGACTAGTTTAAGTCATCTTAAGAGCTGAAATGACATCAAATGTACAATAATATGCATTTTTCTATTCAGCACTAATTCACCCATGTTATTTAACAGGGTTTTGTTTTCGGAGAATCCAACGCCCATTCTCTTTTTTTTTTTTCCTTTGGTCATACGAATTGGTTCAGATAAAGGGTCGACTGGGTAGATCTTCTGATGTAAATGTAATGACATGGGAAATGTAGAAGGCTGCTTGCTCCTTTTGTTAGTCAAGCAGAATGAAGAAGGCCACCATTAATCTCAACAAATGTCACGTGGTGACAATTTTAATGCGTTTTGCTTGTCCGAAAGGAGCTGATTTTGGAGTAATGGCACTAGTCAGAATTGGCATGACAGAAGTGTAAAACTTTAAATTCAGCCTTCAACATTTTATCGCATGAAATTCATTCAATAAATTTTTATTTTAGTAAAAATAAACCCTGAACCTTTTATAATTATGCAATTAAGTCAAAATCTGTTAAATGACACTAATTGTCGTTAGTTTTGCATACGTGGCAACTGACGTGGATAGCTTAGTTAGCTGCCACATGGCATGTCACGTATGTAAAACTAACGGCAGTTAGGTCATTTAACATATTTGATATATTTCTATTGAAATAAAAGTTTATAGATTGAATTTCATGCGATAAAATGTTAAAGACTGAATTCTATTTTGTGCTAAAGGTTGAAGGCTTATTTGACTATTAAGTTTTATATAAATAATAATAATAATAATAATAAAATTAAGTAAAACTCGGAGAAGTGTGAAGTTGTAGAACACGGCAAATTGTCGATTCAACCTTCTCGTTTTTTTGGATTCATTGCATGGAAACAAAATGGGCTGCTTAATTGATGTGAAAGCCATGGCTTTTTCACTTTAATAGCCGAGTTAGAGAGTTACCATAACCCACTAGAAATTGCCTAATTGGTCTGTCTGAAGAATCAGAATTGGGCCTTCGTTTATTTCTATCAAGGAAGAAAAAAGAATTGGGATTTATTGGATCCCATTTTGAGGTCCATTTAGACATGAAAACAATCTGGAAGAAAAAATCAAAAACCCATGTTAGGAGTACCCATGCCAGGGGACATACGATCTGAAACATCCTCAAATCGAACTTAAACGACGTTCGGATTCCCCAGCAGAAGAGCAAAAAACAGAAAGACCACTTTACAGTTTGCATCAAGTTGGTTACTTCTAAGATCCCACTTTCTTATGGGAACCATTTCTACGGTCTGCGCTGACATGCGCAATTTCCTCGGTACCCCTTTCTTTTAAACTTTTTATTTGTCTCCGTTATGCTATATCATTTCATCACGTCCATAGCACGTGGCTTTGTTCTATCTGGGTGTTCTTTGTTTTGTCTATAGGATTTCCTAACACGTTGAATGTGATCACCAATTTCCCTTTTCTGATTGTGGGTGTTCTGGGGTTTGTTCTTTCCCTGGGAGGAGAAGCTTTTTCAGCATACGGTTTTTTTTT
The DNA here is from genome assembly GCA_031772115.1 of Heritiera littoralis. Classification (NCBI taxonomy): domain Eukaryota; kingdom Viridiplantae; phylum Streptophyta; class Magnoliopsida; order Malvales; family Malvaceae; genus Heritiera; species Heritiera littoralis. The sequence goes on from JAPDPK010000003.1 coordinate 3,576,593, forward strand.
TTCCTTATTTTCTTGCTGTCTTTAAGTTGAAAAGGTTCAATTTTTGTGATCATTTGGTGATCATAACTGATGTTTTTTTGACACTGGGTTGGTTGCAGATAGCGAGGAGAGCAGAGGGGTTGGGTGCTATTCTATGGAGAGATAGCAAGCGGGGTTTTTTGTTCTGCTTATTATCATCTTAAGCCTGATGACAATAGAGTAATGTGGGACACCTTGCCAGTTAACATTGCAAGTTTTCTTATTTATTTATTTATGCTTTCAACTTTCAGTTTCGATTGTTATTTCTCGAGCTCTTGCTGCATTTACATGGAAAGTTGTAGCAACCGGGTTTGCATTGTGACTCATGTGTGGCATTGTTTGCTTTGACGTATAGGTTTCACGGTTTTGCTGTCCAAAAGGGGTCTTATGTGGGCAATTTGATCCTCTCATTTTAAGGCAAGAGACTGCCTCAACTCCACTCAATAGGGGATTGATGATTGTCTTCCTTAGACCACCATACCTCCTTTTCAGTTGAGGGAATCTATATATGGCCATGGGTTCCCACAAATGGCACTAATGAGTGCACTAGGGTTTGCACTGTGGCTCATTTAATTTGTAGTCCAATTTGGGCTCTGGCCCTCATGGTTTTGCCTTTTATAAGCTGCGTCATCTAGGGAGGGTTGGCCCTCCCTATATGGTGAGTAGACTCCATTAATTCTTCTTAAGGCAGGATTCATGGTAACAGAGCAAAGACTGGTGCAAAACAGAAAGATTTTATCTTCTGATTAAATTGTATAAATATATGCCTTAGCTGTTGTATAGCCTATTATTTGAATGCATTTGAAATAATATTCAAAGTTGTGGTTTTGTGCACATTATAAAGTAGAACAGCAATCGCAGCAGCAATCCTTTTGCCCATCTACAAATAAATAACCATATTTGTTAAGCCAAATCGTGGTTTAAATTTGATGAAACTCTCAAGAACTATGCAAGTGTCTTATTAATTTAGAGTTGAGGAGGATAGAAGGCATTATGAGGCTTTAAGGTGTATGCATTGCAGTGATACTCTTTCTTGCAATTTTCCGGACAAGATGTGGAGAAGGTTTTGGTGTTGGATATATATATATAAATATGTGTGTATATATATATATATATTTATGATTTAGCTATTTCTGAGCAAATCTGATTGAGTTTGAGGTGGAATGGAAGCTCTTCCTGGAAGATATGGAGTGGTCCAATATTCTTCTTTGCTGCTTTGGTCAGTCTTACTATAAAATTTAAGTGTCTGCTAGCGTGCTCGAGTTTCATTTTGGTTCCCCATACTCCTTGGCTTTGCGTATCCTATCTATTTTTTGTGTTCAAATGATTAGAGCAGATAGTTTGTGTGTTCTTCTGTTATGCAGTTAGAACATCCTTTTCTTAACTGCTATGTGAGGATAAGTTCAAGATGCCCTCTAAAATGTTTGATCTTTGCATGAATTCCATTTGCTGGCTGATGACTTGTAGAAAAAGTTTTCTTTCTTACTTGTTATGGAACTCATGACAGATTAGGTGAAATTGAAGACTCTTGACAAGAATCCGAAGTCGATGTTGGTATTCCTGGGGCAACATTTAGAGTGTCCGAGAAATTTTCATGTGAAGTATCATTGAAGATGACAAGTGATCTTATTACCATTCCGCAGTTGCTAGACACATCTCTGCCAATGAAGAACTTCAAAGATTTCTTCTCTCATGTTTTCCTCATCGCACCGGATCTGCAAAGAATGAATGCAAGTAGAATCTGTCAGCCATCATAGCATCTAAATTTGCACATACTGGCTTTGTTTGTTTGTCTTTTGACTGAGTTACACACCTTGTGATGTTGCCATGCCGTGGCATTTTTCGCATGCGATGTCATGGCCAATTGGCCATAGTGTACTGCACATTATGCTTGCATTGTGCCTCATTTTCCCTCTCTATTCATAGTGACATGAATTGCACTCACCTAGTGGCTGTTGACAATGGTAACAGCTTTGGGAGCTATTCTAGTAATTTACTAAAGATATTAGTGAAATCAAGATATGAATTGTGAATCTAAACGGAGAAAATTCACCATTTTCACCCTTTTTTTTTTCCCGGGTTTTTGTTGCGAATGCTGTAGTTTGAAGGTGTGCTGGTGGAAGATATTTCGAATGTAAACTTCGTTGTAGATACCCTTATGATTAATTTCGTCAAAAATATATGATCATGACAATGGGAAATCGACATAAAAAATTGTGCCACATGCATAACATGTAATGTATTTAGGTGACAAACATGCTAATGCTTTCACATGCAAAGTGTTCATCTTTGGACAAATGTATCATGCGGTCATGCCTATATACCTCGGTCAACATAGTCTCATGCATATGCGGATCCCATGTGCAGAAGAGGCATATTAGCATGACCAAATTTTAATTCCAAAAGGATATAAAATTAGGATGTGTTCATCAACCATGCGAATAATACTACAAATAAGTCACGGATTGGAAGGCTTGCATCATTTTTCCCATGTCATTCGTATGTTTATTTCGTATTCTGGTTGTGTAACGTATGAAAATTTTATATAACAATTTGTACTTTTATGTCAAATACAATATATTTTTAAGTTTTTTTAATTTATATATTATTTGTTTCGAACTTAATTTTGTGTTATCTTTATATCTTTTTTGTATCATTTTCGTATCGTATTATTGTATTGTGTTTAAATTTGTCAAATTTTGTTTCAATGATGTGGCTTTGAAGCTAACTTCCTATGAGAAGGAAGAAGCAACGTCATGTCTCAACTGCAAAGGTTTTGCTTATCAACAACTATTTGAGTTAAAATTAAGTGATCCAGCTGGAATTAACTTGGAAAGGCAACAATATTTATAGTAAAGAACACAAGCAATTTGGTACGAGAAAAGCAAAAAGTCAAGCAAATGAAACATTGGTTCGATCTTCCCATTGGCTCCTACTCCATGTCTTTACCCCTTACACATGAACACATAATAAAGAGCCATTGTCCAAAAAGAAAAAAACCCCTCAAAGTTTACTCCAGCCAAGTCAATAACATATGACCCACATCACAATAATTAAGATAATCATCTTTACCTTTTTATCAAAAAAAAATTTATCTCTCCGTTAACCAAAAATCAAATATAAGAAATTTCAGAATTAATTCAATTAAATCAGAAAAATTTGTAAAAATAATTTCCAGACGGTAAATTTGATTCTAGAATTTCATATCTGCAATTTTTTCTCTTAACTCTATCTCATATCTTTATATTTTTTTAGTTAATTAATTATTATTATTATTATTATTTTTGGGGTCTTGTCTTTTCATCATGAAATGAAAACCTTGAGATAATATATTGTTTCCAAGGAAAGTACAAAATTCATCATTCCATGAATGCTATGCAACGTCTAGATTTTCATAATCAAAGTTAAATGATTACATATAATAATTGTGGGTGCACCCACTTCTTATAATTTCAAAATTAATTAGTAGATTATATAAGGATCCACCAATCTCGAAACCAGCATTGTTAATTAATGAAGTAATTATTGACTTGGGTTTTAAGTTAATGCAACTGGATGATTTTGATTAATTAACTACTAATTAAGTTTTTCTTTTCTTTTGATTTCATTTCTTTCTGTTCTTGCCTGCTTCCTGCCCAACCAAGCCTTTGCATTTGTAACATTTACCTACCACCCAGGCCCGGCTAAGCCAGACTCGTCGGTGGCATTCCCAATTCTCATTTTCCTTTATTAGGAAGTTGGGAAAGTTTAGGTACATCTCTATCTACTTCACTGTTTAGCCCATTTGGCTTTGAAATTCAATGCCCCCACATTCTCTCTTCTTTGTTGATTCTAAGTTTATTTCTTTTTTCCATTGTTATTTACTTACCTTTTACAAAAAAAAATCGTAACTTAAGATAAAAAAGATATTGATGGTGAAATTCAAATATCAAATTTATTAAAAATTACTTTAAAAATATTTGTATGAACAAATTAAAATAAAATATTGAATTATGAATAGCAATCTTGTTGAGGTCATTTTGTGCTTCAGTCATAGGGTTTTTGAAGATTGGAGCTGAGTGAATTAGTCATGGAGGTTCAAGTTCGTACAATGAAAAGAGATGGTTAGGGAGCACTGACGTTGGGACCCTCAAATGCTTAACTTAGTGTTTGCTCCGTGTGGATCAGTTCCACGTTAAGCACCTTAAAAGGGTAAACAAAGTTTACTCGAAGGGGCCTTAATGGAATGACAAGTTGAGTAGGTTGGATGAGTTGTGTGATCTCAACGTAACTTTGGTAAGTAAATTTTGCTTAGAGAGGATAATGGTCACATGACAAGTGATAAGGTGAAGAAGATAAGAGAGAGAGTTTAATGTCAAAGGAGAGAGAAGAGTTAAAGGTTAAGTGTACGAGAGAGCTTATTAAGTACGAGTCATTGGCTTTTCTCTTATACTTGAATTTTGATGTCAAATCTTATCACCCTAATATATGCAAAGGTACTATTGAAAAAGTTTTACTATTTATCAATATTGACTCGAATAAGATTTGTTTCAAAATTGTAAATCGAACGAGAATATTTGTAATTACAAAAAAAAAAATACAACTTGAGGCGTATGTTGATCAACTTGACAATTGAGTAGCAGTGTCAAAAGCTTGTCAAGAGAAGCAGCAAAGTCGTGTGATGGTAGGTGCCTGTTGGTGAATTTTTTTTGTCTTCTAAGCCTAGTAATTTTTATGAGTTTAACAAACTTTATGATCATATGGTTAAAAAAAATTATTACATGCAGCAAGGTTTAAATTTGAATCAAACAACTCAAAACATCATTATTCAATTATAAAAAAATTATGAATTATGTATTACTTAATTAAACAATTTACGTATTTTTTAAATGAATGTTAAAAAAAATTCTTTAAAATGATGGTAAATATTTCCTCATTAATTAATCCAAAAAATTCTCTTTGTCAAACTTTATTCTTGCCTTAACAGCTGAGATTAACAGCACACGATCGAAAATTTTCCTTGCAAACAAAACTGTCAAAAGTTCTTTCATGAATGTAAACACAAGACATTTCAAGCACAAAAAACCTGGAGCAATATCAGATCAAACCTCTTTAAACCGTCGGATCTAATATCTTCAACCACAGAAAAAACGTGGACCCCGTTTTTCTGATGATTTACTCCGATCTGATCATCACATCTCGAAAGCCAGCAAAGATCAGCATTGTGTGAGATGTTGTCTTTGGACATTTACCGACAAAAACTTGACATTGAAGTTTGAAAAGCTGAAATTTTTGCGGTCCTAAAAAAGAAATTCCAAATCTGGTGAGGTGGCAGCATCCTCTTTGGGTGGAGAGTATCTCTCCTTTCTCTTCAATTCCTCTCCTCAAATTCACTCTTTCTCTCTTTACGGATCTCACGCTTCACTCTTCCAAAAACCCTCCCGCACCCTGTTTTCTTCTGTTCTGGTTTTTTTTTTCCACAATGTCGGATAAAGTCTTCCCTTCCTCCAAACCCGCCGCCGCGGCCGCTGCTGGTGCTCCACCTGCTGCCAATGGCGGCACGGGCGGAGCTGCAGCCACTACAACAGCTGCAACCAACGGTGGAACTGGCACCACAAAATCCCACCTTTACAACCCCACTTCTCGCCAGCCATACCGTCCACAGCCTCATCACCGCCGTCACCACCACCGTCCTCGGAGGAACTATTGTTGCTGCTGCTGTTTCTGGACTATTCTCATAATTCTTATACTTGCTCTTTTAGTAGCCATAGCTGGCACCGTGCTTTACGTTCTTTACCGCCCTCACCGCCCTTCTTTTACCCTTGCTTCCCTCCGTATCCACCGCTTGAACCTGACGACCACCGCGGACTCCTCCTCTTCCCACCTCTCAACGCTTTTCAACTTAACCCTTTCTTCCAAAAACCCAAACTCCCATCTTTCCTTCTCTTACGACCCTTTTGTCGTCTCATGCTTATCGAGCAACAGCGATGTTTTTATAGGCAACGGAACATTGCCAGCTTTCGTCAGTAACAGCAAAAACGAGACAACTTTCAGGGGAGTTGTGGTGACGACATCGAGTGATCTAGATGCGGATACAGTGAACAACTTAAGACCGGATCTGAAGAAGAAAAATGGGCTCTTGTTGAAAGTTCAGATGGATACGAGAGTGACAGTGAAAATTAGTGGATTGAAGAGCAAGAAAGTTGGGATTAGAGTTACTTGTGATGGGATTAAAGGGGTTGCACCCAAAGGTAAGTCACCGTCGGTGGCTAATGTCTCCGGGGCCAAGTGTAAGGTTGATCTCCGGATCAAGATCTGGAAATGGACCTTTTGAGAACACAGTTATCTCAAATCCCATTGTTTCATTTACTTGTTCTTTGCTTTTACTTACTTTCTCAATGCTTTTTTTTTTTTTTTACTTTTTTGGGTTTGTAAAAGAAGTGACCAAACAAAATGCTGAAAACAAATAAAAAATCAACTGTGGGATGAGAAATTGAGCATAGATTTAGGAAGGAGAGGCTGAAGTCTCTCTGAAGAACTAGTGTTGAAATTAGTCCCTTTTTTTTTTTTTAAAGATTTTCATATAGTTCTGGTGTTGTAAGTGAATTTGGATTTTCATTTTATTCCATGATTGCAACGTCGTAATACCTTGAGAGAATTATCCAAAGAACAACGTTACTGTAGTTCTGCTCTTGTATTTTTGATTGCTGGTTTTGATTTTGCCCTGTTTCTTTATCACCATGGTAATTAAGTAGCAAATCCACCAAGATGCCATTGCCATCTAATTAAGCAAATGACAAGCTCTGCGTGTTAAAGTGATGCTTTTTGGCTCATTTAGTGGAAGAAGAACACTGAAAAGTGTTAAGCGGCGGCATCGAGGGTAACTAATAAAGGATTTGCTTTTGCTTTTTGAGTAAAATAATGTGCTTGGCATTGCGTGGCCAGCAGTCCAATCATATTACTGGTATTAAATTTGATGATTTTAGAATTCGCCCGATGCCTAAAAGTACAGATATCAATGGTTTTCTCTTACTTTCAGTGAATCTGAATTCAAACGGTTCCATGCAGAAAAGTTTCAAAGTACTCTAAGAACAGCATGGGATGCAATACTCGGTTTAACTTCCCATGTTTTTAGTTTCAAGTTTGAGCACTGTCGGTAGAACTTAACCATGATTTCTGTTCTGGTAAGTGAAGCTGTCAGGATTCCATCAAGCTGCATTACCTAAAATCTGTTCTTCAGATTGAGTTACCTTTCAAGGGTAATCTTTATTATTTCGTTTGATGGTTTGATTTCAGCTTGAAGCCAGGGAATTGCTATATGACTTCAAGATTAGAGCCTAAAACGACTGTCTCATGAATTATGAACATCATTAAAAGGTTTTTTCTTTCTTTTTTATATAAAAAGAAGCAAGGATGAGGCTTTTTAACCTTACTGTTTTCAAGTGCATCCCATGATGGCGAAAGGGAGTAAATTCGTGGGCACGTGGTTTCTATGTGTTATTGGTCTGCTTAGACAGGGGCAGTTGGAATTTTGTCAGACGTTTGCATACTTTTCTTCTAAGAGTTTTGATCAGAAGTGCTCAAATCCCACTGAGCTTCACCGCAAGTATGGATTTGGACCTTTTTGGTCTTTGGTAAGTTGAAAAGGAGTTTTTACATCAATAACTTTTACTTGTTTTACAATGACTAGATGTTCAGAAAATTTTGTTAAAAACAAAGGGGAAAGAATTCATTGGTCGGAGAGGGGAAATACAATATTCTCACACCCTGTTATTTGGCTAAAACTATGAAGGAAGACATTTTTTGATGATAATTCTTCACAATCTAATACTGCAAGATCAAATTTTGATGATATTGGGTCTTGCAATAGAAAAGATAAGGTAACGGACGTTGGAATTAAGATTTCGTTATGCGTTTCCATGTTCAAATAAGTGTTTATCTATGTCAAAGAGAGTTTAAGGTCAGAGAAGAGGAGGAGAGCCAGGAGCTAAGGCCATGAGAAAAGGTCTAATAGGAAATGACTAATTTTTTTTTTATAAAAAAAATATTAAATAACTGAAGATGGAGGTACTTAGATTCGAACTTAAAACTTTTAATATATCACAATTCATCTTTAGTCACTGAGTCAAGTGGTTGTTAGCGTAAGAAATGACTAATTGGCAGAGAGAGATCGTGTCAACTACTGCTAGATTCTTGACAATCTAAGCCTTGCTTCTGGACCTTCTTGTATTTGGACTGGATTAATCTGTAACCAGGTTTCAAAATGGGTCCGACGTGGGCCAAATCTTTGGGGCTGCTAAAACATATACGTCGAAAATATCAGCTTGGGCTGTTGAACTTCTCTCAAAAAACATGCCTGTCAGCAAGCTTCTACCATTAGAATTCGTCTGTTTATGATCTGGCAATCCAGAGTTGGCCCATAGCCAGCTACCATCGAGCTAATCCAAGAAGAAATCAAGCACAGAAACTGTCGTACACTTTGTCGAGCACAAAGATTCAACCCCATTGGTCACGTTGCTGTGCATTTCAAAGGATATATCAAGCTCAGATTCTAATTTTCTCTTATTACCTGACTCAATACATAAAGCTTTGAAAGAGTGAGTTTTCATGCACAGAAATTGTGATTGGTTGTTGGGAAATTTTTTATCCGAGGTTCCCAGTTCTGGAAGTAAACGGTAACCAAAATAATGAGTGGAGTGATAAACACGGTTGTCCACTTCAGCCATCCTCTGTCGCTGTGGACACTGCGAAGAAGTCCCAATCCCACTATTCCCAACGCTAATCCTTTTCGCAACCAAAAAAAAAGGCTTATCCTTTTCTTAGTCTCTGCTCCTTTCGTACCCTGACTTAATCTCGTGTTTGGCTTTTATGGCAGCACGCGTGTTCTACGCTCCTTCTCACGTGTCACCTTCCTATTATCATCAAGTACATCAACGGCTACTTCCTACACTCTCCATTCTTGGGTTTCATTTTGTTTCTTTTCCTTAGCTTTCTCGGGAAACTGACGGCGGAAAACGAAAGACAAAAGGAGGACAAATGTTTTTCATCATTTATTTCTTGTTCTTCTCTCTGGGTCGGTGTAGTGTTGATTTTAACACATTGTTGTCCTTCAAAGACTCTGTTTTTGACCCTTCAAACTCGCTTTCCTCCTGGGTTAACTCATCTAATCCTTGCTCTGATTCTTGGTATGGTGTCACTTGCAACCCCACCACTCACCGAGTCACAAGGCTTGTTCTTGAGAACCTGAACCTTTCTGGGTCATCTCAGCCACTGAGTCAGCTATCTCGTCTAAGACTGCTCAGCCTCAAAAACAACCGCCTTTTCTCTTCCTCTGTTAACTTCTCTTCATGGTTTTATATAAGGCATCTTTATCTATCCGGAAACCGCCTCTCTGGAGAATTCCCCGCTGGAATATCCAAACTCAGGCGGCTCCACCGGCTCGACCTTTCGCACAACAATTTTCACGGCGAGATTCCGATGGCCGAGTTGACTCGATTGCCTTTCTTGTTGACTCTCCACCTCGAGTCCAACTCGTTCACTGGACCCCTCAACTCAATTGCCTCATTTTCTTCCATCGTAGACTTCAACGTATCGAATAATAAGCTCTCCGGCGAGATCCCCGCGTGGATGTCTCGTTTTCCTGCCTCTTCCTTCGAAGGAAATAAGGACCTTTGCGGGCAGCCTCTGCCTTCCGATTGTTCTAATCGGACGGATCTCCCTGCGCCCGTAAAACAAAAGATTCGTCATCCCGAAACCAAGAGGTTAAGCGATAGGGTGGTGCTGATGATCATCGCCGTCGATGTAGTGGCGGTGACAACCGCGCTGGTTACTATCACCTGGTGTTGCTATCGGTACAAGTGTTGCACTAGTGGAACCCGCAAGGAAGTTCTGGAAACAAAAAGTGGGTCCAAATTGCAAAGGCGAAGTGGGTCCAGAGACCGGGAGTTGGAGGCGGAGGAAATGGTGCTGTTTGAAGGGTACAAAGGTTTTAGAAAAGTGGGTGATTTGTTGAAGTCTTCGGCTGAGTTGTTAGGAAAAGGAAGCGTGGGAACCACCTACAAGGTGGTGTTGGACGGCGGCGACGTGGTGGTGGTGAAAAGGGTACGGCTGAGGAGGAGGAGGAGGGATGTTGATGGGTGGTTGCGAGTAATCGGTGGGCTAAGGCATGCTAACATCATGAGTCTCAAAGCATATTATAATTCCAAGGAGGAGCTGCTTTTGGTTTATGATTTTTCACCGGATGGAAGCTTGAATTCTCTCTTGCATGGTTAGTTCTTTGGCTGCAATTGTTTCATTACAAAGTTTTAAGATTTCATCTTCAATCAATTTCCATTGTCTTAATTTGTTCTGCAGGAAACCGGGGACCAGGAAGGACGCCATTGAGTTGGAGTACGAGGTTAAAGCTAGCTTCCGGAGCTGCACAAGGACTAGCATTCATCCATGGCTACAGAAAAGCCAAGATCTTTCATGGACATCTTACATCATCAAACATCATAGTGGATCCCCAGGGCAATGCCTTGATTTCCGACTGTGGTCTTCACCAAGTTTTGCATGCCCCATCTCTGTCAAACGACGACTACAAAGCCCCGGAGCTCATGCTCAACAACAATGGCGAAGATGGTGGCCTTGTAAGAAAGTACACGCAGAAATGCGATGTTTATAGCTTCGGGGTGGTCTTGTTGGAGATGCTGACGGGGAAAATGGTGAGCGGCGAGAGCGGGATGAGTTTGGTGAAATGGATTCAAAGCGTGGGAAAAGAAGAGTGGGCGTGGGAGGTGTTTGATTTCGAGATGTTAGGGGACAAGCAGATGGAAGAGGAGATGGTGGGTCTAATGCAAGTGGCGTTGCTTTGCGTGGCTACGTTGCCAAAAGATCGTCCAAAGATGAGCATGGTGCATAGGATGATTGAAGGGATTCGGACAAAGGGTGCCAGAAATGGTGGGACGATTTGTAGTTTGAGTGATTTCTCTTCTGATTCTTCTCCTGCTCTATCAGAAAGATCCCCTAGCTTCAAGTAGGTAAAAGCAGAACAGCATTATAATAAGTTTCATGAGACAGAAGTGGAAGGAGATGGTAATGATTGAGAAAGTCTTTTAATTTTATTTTCTGCATTGTAAGATTTCAAGCATTAATTGATCAATCACATTCCCTTACACTTTGACAGATTGAGAATATAATTCATATAATATAAAATCTAATTCCAATACATATGTGTAGATCTGCTCAAGGATCGGGTTATCCGCTCAAACTCGAAGATCCGTTTGATATTTGGGAGGGTTTGGACAAAAATATTTGATGCAATTACCGGGTTTGGACAAAATTTTTAGGTCCGTTTAAAAACGGGTTCGGGCTTTAGCCTTTCAAAGTCCGGGTTCGGCCCGGCCCGATCCAAACTTAATGTTAAATATATATTTTTTAATATATTTCTAATATTAAGTATGTTTTTAATATATTTGTTAAGTATAGTATAATTATATATATATATATATAAAACATTATTAATTAAAAACCATGATTATAAATATTTAATATGAAAATTGATATACAAATTTTGACAAATTCAATTAAATTTTAAAGGAAATAAAATAATAATAAAAATAATTAAATAATTAAAATATAAAAAATTATATTCTGGAGGGCCGGATTCGGGCTTATTGTATAAAAAATGGGACGAACTTGAACAAAATATCAGGCCCGATTTATCGGGCCGGATCGGGCCGGATCGGGCTTGAACATTGACTAATTTCTTTATTACCTTTCATGAGCCCGGCTCGAACCCGATCCGTCCCGACCCATGAGCAGATTTACATATGTGATATTATGTAACAATTTGTGATCATCATTTTTGTATCTTTTATTTGTGTTATCACTTCGGATAACTTTTGACCGGAATTATTTTTAACCTAGAGAGAAACAGGAGCATGTGGGGCACAAGATTGGTAAGTTGCCAGTAGTTACCTAGGCAGAAGATGGTGTTACGCCATGGAGGAACAAGAATCTAAAACCAGATGCTTGAAAACATGGAAGAGGGGTCGATCAAATCTCGGCATGCCCCTCTTCTCATCAATGAGTATAAGGATAAAGGGAAGAAAGTCCCGAACTTTTAACATAGAATATGATTTGTAGCCAATGAAATAGCTAATCTACTAGAATTATTACAGTACGACTTGATTATGAACTTTGCTAAGGAAAAACAAGAGGGACCCGACAGGGACCACGCTCACTTCAGCAAATATGGTTGAAAGCTAAAAGCTGACTCGAGAAAATCTGTGCACCTTTCGAACAAAAAAAGAGAAACTGTGCACCACTTAAAATGGTTGAAAAGGGAAAAAAAAGATGCAGATATTGCCTTCTTGAATGCCGAGAAAGCCATTTATTACCGTGCCTATGGGCTGGCTTTGGGGTCCAGAGGCTCCCATTTGCAATATGGCAAAGAGATTTATATAGCTTTGGGCGTTGGCTTGATTCGTGGCTCCTGTAAAATCTTTTACACGGCCAATTTTTTTTCTCCGTGCTTAGCTTTGTCCTCCATCGTTCAAGCGAGTAAAATTAGTTTTTATTTCAACAGCGACTTGAATTTTACTCAATTCCCAAGGATTAGTAAGTAATTCCTGACCTTCCGAAGGGAAAACCCAATACTTTTCTGTATGTAAATCCAATTGAACAAGCAGGTGTAATGCAACTATGAGTATACTGTGTAAACTATTTGCCTCATTTGCACAATCTGCCATATTTACACCTCAGAGAAAGATGCCAAAAATGAAGGAAGACTATGTAGGACTACATCGGTAGTTGTGTGTATTCAAAGTCATCTATCTGCCGTTATTTCTGAGAGTAAACTGGGAAGCAGCATCCTTGAGATCATGCTGAAGCTCAACTTGTTGGGTTGACCTTGACCCTAACTCTAGCTTCGACAGAAATTGGTCACTGAAATAAAACCATATTGTTGACGCAGCATTAGAATGACAACAATGATTCATTTATTTAGATATACGCATCAAGATAAAAACAACAGATACACAAACTCATTGAATGTGCTTGGTAAGATGGAAAGAAATGAATGAAGATCAAAATTTGTTTATCTAATCATTAAATTATAAAATAAAAAAGTGATTATGAAACTTAATCATTACTTTAAAAAAAATTTCATCTTTAACTCGAAAACCTGGCAAGCTATCTATATATACTAAATCATGCAAAACTTGGTGATTGATAGAAACATGTCGTCTTAATACCAACATGCATATAAAGAAAGACCTTAGGAAATCTTATAATCCACTATAAACCTGAACAAACTTATCTTTACTTCAGATCAATCTTCGCTAACTATTTACAATTGCAGGGAGCCTCAAGCAGATTGACATATTTCTACATGCAAAGCCTTAATTAACATCTGCTAACTGCTTTACTTTCTAACCTGGCTCATTCATAATTCTTTGCAAATAGGTCCCAAATCATAATTCTTTCACCAAAGTCATGGCACATTGCTCCATCATTTATACACAAGGGAGTATCCATCTATATATATATATATATATATATATATCACTAGATTTTGAATTAAACTCTTCGAAGATACAAAAAGATGCCCAGGTTGCAGATTTTCTACTCTGCATGTATCTTCAATAGTTGATTCAAGCTCAAACACATGAAGTCATTTTTAAAAGGCATTGCATTGCAATGAGTTATTCTATTCCTAGATTAAGAATACCACCAAATTTACCAGACAAGTGTTTATTACAGCATATGCAACAATGATGAGTTGCTTGTAACATATAAACTCATGCTTTCACAATCTTGCCATCAGCAAATGGCAAAAAGAAAGAAAAATTGTTCTCCTAACAAAGTCTCCCATTGTCATCCAACCCAAATATATATTATGAAATAAGAAAAAGAAGAGGAACGCAAATGCTAACAATAAATAAGAATAACTGAGAAACATCAATTACCATTGTTGTTATTGTTATTATTATTATTATTATTATTATTATTATTATTGGTTACATGGGAAAGATCAATTACCATTATTATAAAACTTAATTAATGCTTATAACTTTAGCTATAAAAAATGATTAATCAATTCATTTAGTACACCTAAATCCTTATGACCACCCAAAATTCCCTATCTACCTACCTAAAATCACATACACAATCAGGAATACCGTTACATACATATGCATTCCGATTATATAATGCTAATAACATGTCACAGCTTTTCTTCTTTACGTACAAAGACAACTTTGCATGGCTGAAAAATCATTACTATACGATAAATGCTAATAAAGAAGAGCAATAGCTTGTATAGCACAAACCCGATTTGAGAATTCGATCCATTGGAGGCAATACGAAACGCTCCCGCTCCCCTGTCATCAAACATATCAAGAAGCGGCATGATATCTTCGCCTACAACCGGCGCCTCCGATTGAACATTAACAAGATTAGGATCAAACACATTATAAACTGTTGAGGAGGACGAAGAACCGCCATAGCTGCCATGAAAAACGTTACCCGCTTCTTCTTGGTAATCTTGGAAATGATCGGGCAGAGTATTATTATACATATTAAAACCTTCCAAACTCAGATCATTAAATGCATTGGTCTGAACCATCTGATTCTGCCCTAAGTATTGTTGTTGGGTAGCCGGCGCCTGGGCATTATACATGTTAAAACCCTTCAAACCCTGATCATTGAATGAATTAACCTGGCCCTGAACATGGCCATCTACGGCTTGAACCATCTTATTCTGCCCTAAGTATTGTTGTTGGGTAGCCTGCGCCTGGGCATTATACATGTTAAAACCCTCCAAACCCTGATCATTGAATGCATTAACCTGGCCACGAACATGGCCGTCTACGGCTTGAACCATCTGATTCTGCCTCACGTATTGTTGTTGGGTAGCCTGCGCCTGGGCATTATACATGTTAAAACCCTCCAAACCCTGATCGTTAAATGCACTAACCTGGCCCTGAACATGGCCGTCTACTGGTTGAAACATCTGATTCTGCCGTAAATATTGTTGCTGGGCAGCCAGCTTCTGGGCCTTACATAAGGCAATGTGGTCTTTCTGTTTTTTGAGTTCAAGCTCTGTCGAACAAATCTGCTTCTGCAACTCAAGTAGGTATTGGAGACAACCGCCAACAGGGTAGGCAGCCCTCACGTTTGCTTCGAAAACCATTGCTTTCACGCAATCGGCTCGCAGGTGAGGCTCGACGCTCTTGATTTTTTGGATGATTTTGTTGGTGCCGAAAAGTTTGCGAGCGTTATTGAAATCGTCCATTTTATCCGCGGGAAAGTAGGGAGCCAGAGGGCAGTCGGGAGGGCATCTTTTTCGCTGGCACTTACACGCGGCACAAGCACGAGAACCGGTGGAGCTGCTGGCCCCCTTGGATCTTTGCATGATTTCTGTTTGGTCCGTTTCAAGAATATATCCGCATAAAACCGAAGATTAGTCGCGTAAGCGGAGAAAAAGCAGGAAAGAAATGCAAGATAGAGGAGAAAGAACAGCAAGAATGAAAAATGGCGGCTTAACCGCTTACAGACGTGTACGTTTTTATCGAATTTTGAAGATTATTTCCGATAATTGTATTTTTGGGATAAATATTTAATTATCTTATTTCTTTAATTTTTAATTACAAGGGTAATTAAGTATGTTTAACGCAGGTTTAGTGGTTGCTTTTGTGGAAAATTGTCTCAATTTGAATATTAGATTATGATTTATTTATAAAAAAAGTTTCTGCATTGCGTCACCAGTTATGTCTCATGTGATTTATTGATAGAAGGTTGAATTTTTTTTTTATTTCAATTATGGTTCAATCCCACCTTAAATGTTTAAAAAAAAATAGCCAAAAAAATGATAGAAATTGAAAGAATATATTTATCTTTAATTTTTTTAATACATTTATCTTTAGGGTAACATGGGAAATATGTGTGATAATGGGATAAGTTTTTTGAAAAAATGTGAATTTGAATAACATAATATATATTATACAATGAAACAAGATGTTCAAATTAAAAATATTTCAAGATGATTTCTTAACTCTTAATTATTAACTGCAATTTTTTAAGTTTAAAATTAATCAATAAAATTTATTTAATTATTTACTTGAATCAAGGAAAAGAAAAGTCGAATTTTGTTCATTGATTAAAAAATAATTTGTGCGTTTTATAAATTAAATATCTGAATGCATTAGAAAACAAAATAAAATGTTAAATTTTTTTGTATGGTAGGATGGACCATGAGTTTTTAACTCAGCCCAATGATAATACATCATTTTTTTGCTTTTGATCGTTGCATGTACTGGACTGATCTTATATGGAGCAATTGGCCCAATTATATCATGTGGCCTTATATTCTGGATTTATAAATGTTATGTATTCAAGATTTTACTTGTAAAAATCGAATCTAAATTAAAAAGAAAAAAAAAATCTCTTCTTGCCAACTAGATTCATCAGCTTAATCCCTTGTGGTCCTATTATACGTTGACATTCAGTGGTCTCAAATCCAGCACTCTCCAATGGAAGCCAATGGTCACATATGTGAGATGTCTGTTTAAGGGTTGGGTTTCGTTTGGGTCTTCTCTACCACTAATCACTCATGCAATAGAGTTTTTCATTGGCTCTTGTCAGACTTCAGAGCCCTACCTTGTGCCGACAAGACTATGGCTCGCATGTGAGAGGAGCCAGGTTGGCAAATAAGAGAAGAGGTTCTCATTCAATGCTGGCACAATGCTCCTTTCCAGGTCCACTTTACCGAATTAAATTTTCTGTTCATTGATAGATGTCAAAGAGATGTCCCATGTTTTTTAAATATTTTGTTATCTATGATCTTATACTCAAGTTAGACCTCTCCATCACCAATCGATTTTAGGTTGGATACTTAATATGATATTAGAATCCAAATTCTGTTTGTATGATTCCTATCTGCAACCTATAGGTGATGGGAACTTGTTAAACATCACATATGATCTTATATTCAAGTTGGGTCTCTTTACGTATTGTTAATTCCAGTTGGTTTTAGATTGGATCCTTAACAATGGAGAACACAAATCAGAACGGGTTGAATGATACAGCAATTGACAGCAAAATGTGATTGCAGCAAGAATTTAACTAAAATAAACAGGTTTTATGAAGAATAAATCTATCAGGGTAATCCAATCAGGGTAGTCTGGAAAAGGTCACTGAATGACTTGAAAACCATCAAATCTTACATTTATACAAGACCATATAGCCTCATAAAAGTTATACTACCAAAAATTCAAAGGAAACCACTGAATAAAATGCAATATTTTACACTCCTGGCTGCAGTTTTGAGCATGAAAGAAGGAATAGTTTTTACAGCCAACAGCATTCAGCACACAACTTTTAAGACCTAATCCTAAAAAACATAAGCTGATTCATAAACATGCAGCTCAACTATGAATAATTGAAGCCTCCAAGCACAAGCAATGACAATGGAAACGAAGTTATTATACCCAACTCCAGCAACAAACCTCAGAGAGCTTCACATTTTCCACCTCATCCATGAGTGTTAACTGCTTCCCAGACTAAGTTCTTTGGAACTGCGTTTCTGAGATCCCTAGCCTGCAAGGCTGCTGATCGAAGGGTCCCGATTGTCATTGCATTAGCCTTCCAAAATGATGCAATGTTGTAAGCCAAATTGTGTTTCCTGCATAGCTCCTTAACGAATGGAGAAATTTTCCTGAGATTGCACCGAGGCAACCTTGGGAACAAATGGTGCTCAGTCTGGAACTGCAAACCACCATGGAACCAATCCATTTGAGATGAGCATGATATGTTAAGTGTCCCATCAGTTTGCTTCTCAAACCAATCGTTTCCACTCGGCGGTCCAACGTAAACACTCGATGAAAAATGGTTTAAACAGAACTGAACATGTTGAATTCCAGTTACAGAAAAACTGGCAACCACAAACATCACTCTCTCACCGAAGTTAGGCAAGCAAGAAACAAGTAGCGGATACCAAGTCCAGAAAACAAGAAGCCCCAAAATCTCCTTACCCCTGTGTGGTACCTTTCTCTTAGATAGCAACAGCAGGAAAGATTGCGCAAAAAGATTAATCCTAGCAAAACACATTACAGGGTAAAATGTCCAATGCTGGTAACTGACCAAGAACCTACAGACAGAATCAAAATTCATCTTCCTTTCATAGAAGTAAGATGTAATAGAATGGAAAAACTTTGAAGATACCGCGAAAAATGGCATGTGCTGAAGATCTGGATCGAAATCAAGACTGTTGCAGGCAATGTGGTGAGCATTGTGTGTCCATTTCCACCAGCCAATACTGATGCCTGCAAGGCAATTCCCGGTAAGGATCTGAGTAAATCTATTGTATTTGCTGTTAGACATAACCACGTAATGCCCGGAATCATGTCCAATCCACCCACTCTGTATCCACATGAACCCCATTAATCCACCAGAACAGAGATGCACCCAAGTGCTGTTAGAGCATAAAACACCATAGACACTGATGCAAAACAAAATTGCTATCAAGCAAAGTGAAATGCATGTGCCATGTCCTTTCTTTTCAAAAAGACCCATCTTTGAGAACTCGGCAGCAAGTTTTCTGTAATCTTTGGAGACCTCCGACACAGAGTAATCTTTGAGATAGTGCCCAGTGAAGAACTTGTCAAGATATTGCCAACTTATGCCTGGATGATAGGCTACAAACGCATCAGTGGCATCTTGGCCACCCAGATTCAGCAACGGAAGCGCTCCTCCAGGGTGCTCGTGACTCCATTCCGTGACATCATAGATCTTCCCCTGTATAGAGATCCACAGATCTCCTGGTTTTTTGTGGCTTTCGAGCTCAGCTTGAGACATGTACCTCCTTGATTCCGCCATTGATGCAATAAATGAACGACTGGATAAGGGATCTGATTCTCACAGTTTCTCTTCCTTCCCAGGATATGAAAGGAAGAGGCTTTCAAGTGTGGAATGATTATGGCATGAGAAAGAAAGATGCTTTTGGTGTTGTGTTTTCTTTTCAATATACGAATGAATGAAAAGTTTTCAGCTTTCTGTCTAGTTTTCGCTTTGCCAAAGCCTTTAGGGGTGTGAGAATGATGGAGAAAGAAATGGAAATGATATCATGATATAGAGGAGAAAGTGGGAGGTGGGGTTTATACAGGCAAGCAACCAGAAGAAGCGCCACAGAACAGTTTAAAGAATAAACCAGCTGATAAGAGCAGTGAGCAGAGGTTAAAAACTAAAATAACTTGGGCTATAGGTGGGCAAGGAGGAACATTGATTGAACATTTTCAAAAAAAGGGGTGAAATTGAAAGACTAATGGGAAAGTAAGGGCAAAACTCATATTTTTACTTTTTACTTTCATTCTTCATATGCCAATGGTTCTTGATGATTGTTCAATGTAATTTTGAGTTTTGATTTCATGGAAAGAAAATTTGGGTTAAGTTATGAAAACAATTCTATAATCAGAATGCCTTAATAGTTACTAATTAGGCATGTGGTTTTGCTTTGAAATCAAATTCAAAAAGGCAGGTAAATAATTAAGTTTCATGAGAAACAAAGTTGAGTTGGAATAAAGACCTGTTCTAATTGGAATTTATTGTTCGAAACTTACTTTGATTGTTTATTTTTACAAGTAAAAACTTAAAAACATTAAAATGGTTGCAAATTATGAATAATTAGATGAGAATTGTCTCTTAATTCATGTCAACTAAATATTAATTCAGATGAAATACATATTAAACAGATTCTTGAAAGTTACGGGTTTGAGAAAGTTTAGACACATAATATCCTCTTCAAGTAAATTAAGTAGATTAGAAATTAGAAGTTTCATGGTGGATTAGGAATTAAAAAAATCTCTAATAATTCATCTTTGATAATAAAATTCACAATTTATGCATGTAACTTGAATTGAATCGATTTTAACTAAAAAATTTCAACTTAAACATATATGAAATCACCCAAAAAAAACTCGAGACTTTATCTGTAAAATATGAAATAAGGTACATATAAAGATTTGTCTGTAAAAGAAGAAAGTTCAAATTGAGATATCAAGTGGAATATAAGTAATGAAGAGAGTTTTGTGTCTTGAAGCAGGATGCAGAAAAACCCAAGGAAATGGAATCGTATAAATAACACAATTGGCCAACCAATAGTGTAATACAATAAGCAAAAGAAAACACACGCAAAGCTTTCATAGTTGCAAGTATTACATGATTTAGACCATGGAAATTTCCCATTGTTACCCAAGAGTACGTAGATCAGCTGGCAGGGGGCTGTTCTAGCTTAACTAGATGTCTCGAGTTCGAGTCCCTGGGTATGCAGCTGTGTTAAAATTCTTGAGGGAGAGCTTTGCCGCCCTTTGAGTCCTGCCCGGCTCGAATCCGGATTAGTCCTATACCAAAAGTATGGGGATACCGGATGATCTAGATAAAAAAAAAAAATTTCCCATTGTTTCCTTTGGGTTATAGGAAATTTCCAACCAATGTGGCAGTTTTGTAATATGCGGACTGCTTTCCAGCTAGCTAATTCTCACTCTTTCTGTCCACCTTGCTGTCAAATAATAGTTTTGCATCTAATCTTTTGTTTCTATTATCATTTGCAGGGAAGTTTATTTTCTTTTTTCTTTTTGGTAAAAGAGAAGTTTATTTTTCTTTGCTTCTTATTTCATGGTTTCCAATATTAAAAGTGAATAGTTTACATCATGATATTTGCTTTGAGATCTTCAAATAATTATTCAAACTTCCCTTTTTATTAATTAATGGTATCAAATGTATGTACCTGGTTCCACAAATATGAATGAATTTCATGAAAATATTGTCAAAATGAATGAAAAATAAATCAGACCTAATACAGTGACAATATCATAACGAAATACTGATAGAATGTCAATTCCATTAGTAAAGCAAGAAAATTTTTATACTTGTCAAATTTCGTTTAACCTGTGTGAGGAGCACTTTGAAAATAATATTGAATGAATCAATATCGGTACGAAGAAATGAAAGAATTCTATAATAAGTTCAAAATTGTTATTTTATGTTAACGTATATACATACATTAATAAATATAAATTTAATATTAATAGATATAAAATATGTTAAAATTACAATACACGTATTGTAATCATATCCAAAATAATTTTAAATGAGATTTGATTTGATATTAAGTTGAAATTTTTTTTTTGCTCATTGGACATTAAGTTGAAATTGATGTGACAAACACTCATAGGTTGTGGTTCAATTAATAATGTAAATTGAGTTTGTGGAAAGAGCTTTCGGGTTTGACTCCCACTAAACGTATTTTTGGAGAGGAATGAAGAGCTTTAATTGTGACTAAACTTCGAGCAGCATTAGTCTCAAATAATTAAAACAAATAAAAATATCTGTGATTTATATAAAAAAATTGATGTGATGAAAAAAAAAGTTGATGTGATGAACAAAAAAAATGTTGAAATTGATGTTTTGTTTTATTAAAGAAACAGTTTATTAAAGAAAAGGAGCGCTAGTTAGAAAGAATGAATGCTCTCAACATGCGAAAAGAAAACAAACTCACGCCAACGTGTCCTGAAGAAGAAGATCAACGTTGCAGGAGTGTGAAGAGAACTAAGAATGGAGAATTTAAATCATCTGATCAAGACATGGCTGATAGTCAATCGAACGGAATGACATATAAAGAATCTCTAATGGGCAACAATGCGAGTTCGAGCTACTCATTGGTCAACAAACCCGCCTATCTTGACGAAGAATCAGATCAAGAATCTGACATCACAGATGATATTCCCACAATCCTACTTTCCAGAGAAGAGAAAAACAGAATACGTAATCCATGGAAAACAGCCATTATAGTCAAAACATTCGGCAAAGTGGTTGGCTACAACTATCTACTTCCCAGAGTAAAAGCAATCTGGAAACCGACTGGACCTATAGAATGCATTGATCTCGGAAAAGATTTTTTCCTTTTCAGATTCAACAATAGCGAAGACTTCCAAAGGGTGTTATACGGAGGACCATGGTTTATTGGTCCCTATTATCTCACTATGAGACTTTGGGAACCAGATTTTATTGCTGAAACATCAAATGTCTTCTCTACTACAGCAGTCTGGGTTCGCCTACCTGGTCTACCGATAGAATTTTTTGACAAGAATATATTACACAGGATTGGAAATCAGATTGGAAGGCTGCTCAAAGTTGATACCATCACAGAACAGAGCACGAGGGGGAGATTTGCACGTATTTGTGTCCAGATCGACTTGGAGAAACCCCTCATACCAAAGATCCGAATTGGAAAGATCATTCAACCGCTCTTGTATGAAGGAGTCAATTTATGCTTCAAGTGCGGTTTAATTGGTCATAGAAAAGAGATGTGTGAAGAGAACAAAGAAACAAACAGTAATCGTAACACAGAGTATCAACCACAAGAAGAACCTAAACTGACAAAGTCTGACGTATCTGAGAACGATCCTTATGGACCATGGATGTTGGTTACCAGAAGAAAACCCAAACAAGGGAAAGCTACGGGTAAAAATGACCCGACAAACGACCCGTTACATGGAGGAAAGGACAAAGGAAAGGGAAAATTGGAGGAACACAGGAAGAATCTACAACGGTCAAATTTTCAGAGTAAGACTACTATTGAGAAGGGTGACGTGAATGCAGAGGGACAGAGAGAGGTCACATCCTCAGGCTTAGATATTCTCAATAATGAAGAGTTGGATTCCAACCAGAACAGTAGCAATTGGGGGCTAAAGGGACCGAACTTGAGCAAAAACAAGTTTATTTTTGGTAACTTTGAAAAAGGCACGGAAGCTACAAACAACAAAAAAGCCAATAAGCAAAATACCCACAAGAAATCAAACACCTTAGCTTCAAATGGATGTAATACACGAGTTCCAAAACCTAGAGAAGAGGTTCATATACTCAGAAGAGAAGATGACAAGCCTCAAGAACGCAATGGAGATTTGACTTGGACACAACGAGCAGGAGACAGATTGGACAATGGAGGAGTTCATGAGAGCATGGAGCTTCATGGTGATAGCGTGGAATGTCAAAAACCCACTTCCACTCATTCAACCAGTGAGGGATCAGACGCAGAATTTCACTCCCAGGGAAATAATGGAACTTCCACCTCTAAATCACATTGCCCTGTCACAATTGATGCTCGACTCTGTGAGGATCATGAACCTGGTAGAGGACAACAACTCAGCAATTCTATTTATATCAAGGCCAGTGGCAAATCCGGTAACTTTGATAATCAAGACAACCAAGCTCAACACAGAAGAGAAGATAAACTACTCATTGTTGGCCCTCCTACAATATCACCACTTCCCGAATATGCTATGCATGACGTAGGAGAGGATCAAGATAACGCCGGACCTGGCAGAATGGATGCTCAACCAAACCAAAATTGATTCTTTTCCAATGAGGTGTCTATTTTGGAACGCTAGGGGGGCAGGAAATTCCAAGTTTAAAAGAGCTTTCATGGATCTTATCAATTTGAACAATCCCAGCATTGCTATTATTGTAGAAACAAGAGTTTCTGGGAATACAGCACAGAGTATCTGTGAGTCCTTAGGCTTTGCAAAATCTTACAGAGTTGATGCTGATGGATTCTCAGGAGGCATTTGGCTACTGTGGCAGGATACTGAAGTCAAAGTTGATATTTTACATGCTACTCAACAAGTGATCCACGCCACCATTCAGGTACCCACTGCATCCTCTACTAATCTTTCTGGTAATGTTAATCATACCTGGATTATTTCAGCCATATATGCTAGACCTCAATACTCACTGAGAAGAATTCTTTGGGAAGAACTACAAAATTTTGCTCATACACATGATAAACCTTGGCTTCTAATTGGCGATTTTAATGAACTCATTAGTGAATCAGAAAAATTAGGAGGGAATCCTATAAATCAAAGTAGAGCAAGACTTTTTCAAAATTGTATGAATAACTGTGGAATGATTGACCTTGGTTTCATTGGTAGTCAATTTACGTGGACTAGAAAAAATCAGGTTGGGCAAATTGTTAGAGAAAGGCTAGATAGGGCTTGGGCTAATGGGGATTGGAAACTGTTGTTTTCAAACTCGGTAGTGTTTCATCGAACAAAGATATACTCTGATCATAATCCACTTCTTCTTGATACTAACCCACCAAATCAAACCTTTGGAAGAAGACCATTTAGATTTGAAACCATTTGGCTATCACACCCTGAATTTAGAAATGTAGTGGAATCATCATGGAGGCAAGCTAATAACCACATTTTAGAAGCCATTCCCAAATTCAAAGAACTCATCTTGGATTGGAATAAAAATGTTTTTGGCAATGTTTTTCAAAAGAAAAAGAAACTTCGTGCAAGACTTGACGGAATTCAAAGAGCTCTTAACTCTTCCCCTAATCCTTGGTTGTGTAAACTTGAAGATGATCTTGAAAAAGAGTATCAACATATCCTTAAACTTGAAGAGGAGATCTGGGCAATGAAATCGAGAGTTGATTGGATAATGGATGGAGATAGAAACACTAGATACTATCATCTTTGTACAGTTAAACATAGAAGGAATAACAAGATCATGGCCCTCAAAGATTTAGCGGGAAATTGGATGTATGATAATTTGGAAATTAAAAACTCCATAGCTACTCATTTCACCAATCTTTTCACTTCTGAAAAAGAGAGCAACAACTTTCTTCCTTCACTTGAATGCAATATTAGGAATGATCTCAACAGCAATGAGACTACAATGTTGAATCAAACAATCTCTAACGATGAAGTGCTAAAAGCTCTTAAATCTATGAAACCTCTTAAAGCCCCAGGTCCGGACGGACTACATGCTATCTTCTTCCAAAAGTGTTGGGATACTGTGGGAAAGTCGATTTGTGATCTTGTTAAGAAAGCTTTTGAGACAGGAAAAATCCATGAATCCACTAATGAGTGCCTCATCTGTTTAATCCCTAAATCTCAAAATGCTGAATCGATTAACCAATATCGACCTATTGGACTCTGCAATACAATTTATAAAGTCATCACTAAAGTCCTTGTTAATAGAATGAGACCAATTCTTGCTAGAATTATCCATCCTTGTCAAACCAGCTTTATTGCAGGGAGAAAAGCTCAAGACAATGTCATCATCGCC
Source organism: Heritiera littoralis (assembly GCA_031772115.1). NCBI lineage: Eukaryota > Viridiplantae > Streptophyta > Magnoliopsida > Malvales > Malvaceae > Heritiera > Heritiera littoralis. The sequence continues at coordinate 3,601,700 of JAPDPK010000003.1, forward strand.
CAAGAAATTGTACACTCCTTCACGAGGAAAAAAGGAAAAAAGGGATTAATGTTGGTTAAAGTGGATCTAGAAAAGGCATACGACAGAATCGAATGGGACTTTATCAGAGAAGTGTTGATGTTCTTCAAGTTCCCTGAAAATTGGATCAAGTTGATCATGTCATGCATATCCTCTGTAAATATGACAATTCTATCAATGGGGAACAAAGTGAAAAGTTTAGACCATCTCGTGGGATTAGACAAGGAGACCCACTATCTCCTTACATTTTCATCTTGTGTATGGAATACCTCTCACTCAATATTACTGAAGCCTGTGATAACAATAATTGGGAACAAATTCAACTGGTAAGAGGAGGACCCAAATTGTCACATCTTTTCTTTGCCGATGACTTACTTCTAATGGGAAGTGCCACAGAAGATACATGCAGGACTATGAAGGGAGTTATGGAGAATTTTTGCAAGCTATCTGGTCAAAAAATTAATAGTGGAAAATCAACCATTTTGTTCTCTAACAATGTGAATTTTGAAGAGAAAGACCAGCTTAGCAATATCATAGGTTTTAACCATACGGAAGACTTAGGGAAATACTTAGGTTTTCCCATTTCTAAGAACTATAGAACTTCAAACTTTAACTTTATTGTGGATAAAGTTAAAAACAAACTTTCAGGATGGAAAGCAAACCTCTTATCGTTGGCGGGGAGATCAACTTTGTTACAATCTACCATTAACTCCATTCCTCTATACTACATGCAAGGAACTCAACTGCCTAAGAGCACATGCAATGAAATAGATAGGCTATCTAGAAATTTTCTTTGGGGATCATACGACAATCAAAAAAAGATCCATTGGATCAATTGGGAGACAGTGACAGCATCAAAGAAGGAAGGGGGCCTTGGATTAAAGGATATGAGCAAACTTAACGAAGCCAACATGGCCAAGCTTGGATGGAGATTCCTCAAGGAACCAGAAATGCTATGGAACAAGGTCTTAAGAACTAAATACTCTAGGAATGGAGTTTTCAACAGAAAACCAAGTTCTTACCTTTGGAGGGGAATGCGTAAAGGAGCAACAGTTCTCGAAAAAGGTATCAAGTGGGTCATCAAATCAGGAAGGCAAACTAGATTTTGGAATGATGATTGGACTGGTTTAGGATCTCTCAACACCATTATGTATGGTCCTTGGAAACTCCAAGAGGAAACAAAAACTGTGAAAGAGGCTTATTCTGATCAAGGTGAATGGACTTTTGTTGACATTGGAGCCCCAATCCCTCAGGAAATTCAGGAAAGGATTAAAGCTATTCCAATACAAACAACTTCCACAAGTAATGACACAATGGCTTGGAAAGATTCTGTTGATGGAGAATTCACTATTAGTTCTGCCTATAAACTTGCAAAAAACTTCAAATCTAGGCCAATGATCAAATGGGAGATAATCTGGAAAACCAACACTCTCCCAAAGATTCAATATTTCATTTGGCAATGTTTACATCATAGAATTGCTACAAGACACGGCCTTGTCTCAAGAGGGATTCATATCAATGAAAGTTGTCCAAGATGCACTTGCGAAGTTGAATCAATTAATCATTGTCTCCGAGATTGCAGACATGTTAGAGAATTGTGGGACCTTATTTGTATTCCAGAAAAGGAGAAGAGTTCATTTTCTTTTGGGTTTGATGAATGGATCTTGCACAATATCAAATCTCAAGAAAATGCTGCAATCAACTCTATTCCTTGGAAAATAGTTTTTACTTTCTCTCTTTGGTTAATTTGGTGTGATCGAAATAAAATTGTCTTTGAAAATTCAAGAGAAACAAAACAAGTCTGGATAGCTAATCTCCACAGAAAAGTTAAGGAATTCTGGGATATCAAGAACAATGATAAAAGATCCATACAGAAAACTCAAATTAGCATTAGTTGGGCTCTTCCACTTCAAGGTTTTGCTAAGCTGAACTCTGATGGTTCAGCCATTGGTAATCCGGGAAGAGCAGGTGCTGGTGGCGTATTCAGAGATGCAAATGGAGACTGGATTTGTGGGTACACGAGGAACTTAGGAATAACCTCCAGTGTTTGTGCTGAGCTTTGGGGCTTAAGGGATGGTCTCCAAATCGCTGTTAACAAAAGGATTTCAAATCTAATTGTTGAAGTTGACTCAGAATGCATCCTCAGGTATGTGATTAATAATGTCCCTTCTACTCATTCTTATAGTGCCATCATCTCGGATTGCAGGTATCTCCTTCAGCAATTGGAGAAAGTCAAAATATCACACATATATAGAGAAGCAAATGGAGTTGCAGACGTGCTTGCGAAGTTGGGAGGACAGCTTTCATCTTCCTTTTTGTATTTGGAAAATCCTCCTGACTGCATTTTGTCAAACCTCTTATTTGATAGGCTTGGTTGTTACCTTCCTAGGGATGTTTGCTTTAACCCCAGTAGGGGCTAGTTTGTATTGTTTCTTTTTCTGTTTGAATGATAATTCCTTATTCACCAAAAAAAAAAAAGTTTATTAATGAGTAAATTAGTATTTTAGTGTCACAAAAAAAAATAGTATTTTAGTGGTGCACTTCGAATTGCGGGCACTCAGAAAAAGGAAAGATAATGAATGCATATAAAATATAATTAATTACCGATTCAGAACCGAAAATTAATTGTGGGGCATCTGGTTATTAATTAATTACTTATTGGAGGTGAACATGAACTTGCCTTGCCAACTACAAATTTTTCAAAGCTAAGCTCAGCTTGATAAACTGTTTCATTTTCTTGATAAGAAAAGTTGATTTGCAAAGCAAAAAAAATTGTAAACTTGGGGTTTGGTCAAAGTGTATTTTCTTTGACAGTACATTTTTATTTTAAATTACAATTATCGATATCATATTATATTTTTTGTACTAATAGTTATGAAAATTATTTTATTCAAATTGATCAATAGATAAATGTAATTAAATAAACAAATAAATAAATTGAATTGAATTTTAGCTCACACGACTCAAACCTTATGTATTGGTCTAGTGGAGTATTTTATTTTTTCTAACCATGTTAAGAATGGAAGGTCTTATCTTTAACTCTATTTCAAATTTAGAATCCATTTTTTTTTTACAGAATTTAGGTTTTAATTTGTTTAAGAATTGTTTATATTTGTGAATAAGCAAAGTTACAGATGGGATAAATCACATCTTCATCATATCAACTCAATTACTCTCTTGCATTATTATATACTTGCTATCCAAATTACATTATTGTGTTTGCACCAAGTCTAATAATTGACTCGATGTTTATTTCAATATTCTTCTCAAATATTTAATTTTGGAGTTAATTCCTGATAATATCAATAATATTTATGATTATTATCCTATTCATTATTAGTGAAATTTTTTAACTCCACAAACAGGATTAGGATGATGACATGTATCTTTTAAAAATATTAAAAAAAATAAAAAATTAATAAAATGAGATACATATTATTATTTTAATATTATTTGTAAAGTTAAAAAACTCTATTGATAATATATAAAATAATTTTCTTAATATTTATCTCACTTTTATAAAACTTACGCGTTTAACTTCTCTGGAGTCCGTGTAACACGATCTTCGTATTTATAATTTCATACAGATAATACTTTCAATTTTTTTTAAGAGCAATGTTGTGGTGGCAGCACCATAAACAGACAGCAGTATTACACATGGAAGTTGCAGTTATAACAATAACTTTAAGTTGGGTGTGAGAATGTGAACATGTTAATGGTAAGTGCATAGAGGTGGCATACTTTAATTTTCGTGCACCAAACGTTCTTTGCTTTTTCCCTTTCAATCTACCGTTCCAAACCATACCCTTCAACCACTTTTCATAAAATATCTTACCGAGTGTGGGATATTCCTTTTTTAAAGGGCCGAGGGGGGAGAATATGACTTCAATGTTTGTCAAAAAATAAAATAAAATATTCAATGTTTAAATGCATAAAAATTAATTTTTAATATTATAAAATAATTAAATTAAAGATATTTTCGTTAAATCCTTTAATTTTCATTATTTCTACCAGTAATAAAACTTAATGAAAATTAAAAAATTTAACGAAAATGTCCTTAATTCAATTATTTTGTAACGTTGAGGACTGATTTTTATGTATTTAAACGTTATGGACTTAATTCCATTTTGTGATAAACGTTGATGTCATATTTGACTATTAAGCCAAATTAAAATTTAATTTGGACGTGCCACAGTGTGAATTATAATCATTATTATGTAATTTTTTAACGAGTAAACAGAAATTCATAATATATATATATATATATATATATATTGTAAAAAAAGAACCTATTTCTCATTAGGTTTAACTTTAACAAGTATTTTTGAATTGATCGATGATGTAAGGATATATCATGCTACTTAAGAATCCCCTATCACATAATAAAAGAAATTGTTTTCCGGCACTAAGTACTAACAACCTTTTTTGATTGAGTAATTAAAAAAATTTATAACATAATGTAAAACTTGATTCGAATCTAAATAATTATATCCCAACCTTCAATTATAAAAAAAAAATCTATAAAAATTAAATTCACATTTAGCACTCCCCTATTTGTGTTGTATATAAAACAAAAATTTTGTCTCAAAATTAGCGTCAACACACCAAACATAAGACTTTACAATTTTTTTTATCATATTCATATATAATACAATTTTAACTACATTTTAGCTCGAATTACTTTTGTGTTACTAATCATGTTATTTTTGTATCATATTACCATGTCTTATCTAAAATTATCAGATTTAATGCAAAGATTTCATTTTTCTTTTTTTTTTCTTCTTAAATTGATAATATCGAGGTTTTTCTCTTGCAATTTTAAAGGAACACAACTAACTTTTTTTCTTAAATTGGATTGCAAATTAGATTGGGCCAATGAGTCTAAACCTTTTTTTTTTCTAAATTTGATTGCAAACGGTGGCCCCAAAAGGTTCAATAATGGGGCTGCAGCCCAATCTATAATCACTCGCTTCAAGGCCGTCTAACCCACATAGATGAGCCTGCTCTCCACCGTGTAGGAGAGGAGGAAAAGAAAACCAGAATCCGGTTCTCTTTGCATGATTACTTTTTGATATTTTGCTTTGAGAAAGCTGTTGGTGTTGGGTTTTGATTATTTCAACAAAAAATCCAACGCAAAGGTTGAAGAAATGGCAGAGAAACCACTACCAGTGAAAGTACTGTATTGTCCCATATGTTCTCTTCCAGCAGAGTACTGTGAATTCGGTCCTGATTTCGAAAAGTGTAAGCCTTGGTTGATCGACAACGCCCCCGAGCTTTACCCACATCTCCTTAAAGGTTCGATGCCTGCTTTGTTTTAAGTACTTTTTAGTGTAGATATTTGCATGCTTATTTTCTTAATCCCATGTATTTCTGTTTGATTGCCGATGAAACCGACAATATAGAATGCAACCTTTTGTTTTTTGTGTGGGTTTATTTGTTTTATTTTTGGGTTTCACATTTGGTTTCTTTGGAATTGTTATCTGTTATGATTGATGAATGAAGTGAAAATTTCTCCTTTTTTCTGTTATAGTTTTTCTATATGTCAGTTGTTTCCGTGATTTGAAGTTTGAACACCCTTTTACTTAAGTTTTGATCAGGTAAAAGGAATTTTTTTTTTGGTTTTGTATATGAGTTTCTTATAGTTTTCAGTTCTGACAGTTACAGTAAATTAATAACTAATCTTTGATCACTGTTTTTGATGTTCAGAGGCTGATGAAAAGAAGGCTGAGAAGGTTTCTGAACAGCTACAATCAGTTGCTATTTCCTCTGGTGCTGATGGGGCGGCATCTTCAGCTCAACCAGGTTGGATGACTTCATACATACGGGGATTATTTGATCACAGATAATGTCTTCAATAGTTTTCATCATCTTCCAAGAAGAAACATTTGCATTCTCACTTTTCCAATGTTTGTTTTTGTTTCTTTATATTTACATTTTCATTTTTCAGGAGATACATCATCGTCTAAGCTAGAAGAAGTAAAACGTCTTCCGGGTGGAAAAATAAAGAAAAAGGTAAGGCTCTTTTTGCTTTTCTTTGGCATTATATGTGCAAAACATGCCGAGTAACATCTTCCTTCAGATAAATGTGCAGGGTTGAATGCTCCAATGTTTTACGGAATTAGTTCTCTTCTTGTGGTTCCTTTGCTTTTCTTTCTGATGTTTCTTGTATAATTGATTGTTGTTGATATGCACATGATTCATGTTCTAAATCATTGTAAAATTTTTACATTCATATTCATAGTCATTGCTTGGGGATTTTTACCTACAAGATTGGTTATTAGTAGGATGTTAGAGTGACATGCATTGTCTTCCTAATTTTACCTGCATTTGTTTTTTGGTCAAATAAAAGGAGAAACAAGAAGTTGTTATTGAAAAGGTTGTACGTAACAGGCGCAAATGTATCACCATTGTGAAAGGATTGGATCTTTTCGGTAAGCCACTTACTGATGTGTCTCTGCTGCATTCTCACATTTTATCTTTTTCATATCCTGATTAGTTTTTCCCGAAACAAAATTTCTGATGACAAGATATTCTTTCAGGAATTAAGCTTAGTGATGCTTCCAAAAAGCTTGGAAAGAAGTTTGCCACTGGAGCATCAGTTGTTAAGGTGTATAAAAGTCTTCTTCTCTTGTAGTTTTCATTCAATTATTGGTTCTTTTTTTATCAAATTTTTGATGATTGATTTCCTTTAGGGGCCAACCGAGAAGGAGCAAATTGATGTTCAAGGGGACATAGCATATGATATTGTGGAATTTATTACAGAGACCTGGCCTGCTGTAATTTCTTTAATCATCTCATTTTCATTTCCTTCAGTATGAACATTCTGCATATGAGAAATATGGAAGCATTATTGTTTGTTTTCTTTGTTTTTGCTGTTAAAAAGAACTATTTTCTGCTTTTACATATGGAATTACGATTCAACTTGAAACTCCCAATTCCTTGTTAGGTATAATTTGAGAATGAAAAAGTGACCCTTATTGCCTTGAAAATCAGTTTTTATTTGTTCGTTGCTAATGCAAAAGCATGATGAAGTTTCATTCTAGTTATATACCCATTTGGCATTTAATGCATGCCTTCTTACCAGAAGAGATGGCATTATCGTTCTTTGATATTCTACTGAATTTTCTTAGAACACCTTATCGATATATTTTTATGTTTGAAATAATGCCACCAGTCTCCAAATATTTGCACTCTCTCCCTCTCTGAATCGAATCATCTGTCTTTGTTGTGTCCTTTCAGGTGCCTGAAACTGCCATTTTCTTCATTGAGGATGGAAAAAAGGTTCCAGCTGCTTGATTCTAGAGCTTGGAGCAGAACTTGGGGCTGAGCTTATACTGCACATTGATGAGAAAGTTTTGCTTCGACCAAACGGTGCTTCTATTCATCCTTAGTTGGATAATTTTCACCAAACATGCTATACCTTTGAGAAGTTCTGTCATTTTGGAGATAAAATTGTGTACTGCTGGAGCATTGCTCTTCACCGGCCTTGAACCATCATGCTACTTTAATATTTTTGGCTTGCGGCATAGACATGCAAGCATGTTTTTCTTTGGTGGGCGAGCACTATATGTTTGATTTTGTGTGAGTAATGTTAGAAAAAAAAGAAAGAAAGTAGATTGATGGAGAATATCTTAGCACTTGAAAATAATGAACCTGTTTTGAGCAGAACTTCATAGCAAATCCTTTGGTGTATAAGACGAAATACTAGCTTTTATGGTAATTATGAATCGGTTTTCCAATCTTTTTAATGCTTGTTGTAAAGCTCACTGGAAATAGTTTTTCAATCTTCTTAATGCTTGTTCAAAGCTCCATGATTACAGTGGACTATTGAAGCGTGGCATTGTTGGCAAAGATCGTTACACAAAATTACCCACTACAGATTATTTTGATATCAGATACCGTACTGTTGTGAACTTGAGAAACAAGAACACTGCAATCTGTTAAGAAGCTAGATATGTTTGTGGCCAAGCGTGCATTGTTCTTACAAAAGGCATCGAATTCATGACCTTGTGCCTACTCATGTTTCATGTTTGTTCAATGTGCCTTGGAATCTAGACTAAAATGTAGGATAATTTCTATAATTTGATAAAAAATCTGATTAGGGTGAACTTGAGAGACAAGCTATTCCAATATTTAAAAATCATGAAAATTTTTTTTTTAACTCACAAGCCCAGAATAAAAAATTTGTAGCTCTTATATATTTATTAATTAAAATTTTTAATATAATTTAAAAAATATATATCATCTTACTAATTTCATCAATAAAATTTAAAAATTTTAAAAATTGTTGTCTCAAAAATTAATAACAAGAGTACATATCTTTTTAATCGAAATTTGAGATGGAGATTCCAATTTCATTTTATAAAAATTACAAAAAATAAAAATAAAAAGAAAATCGGGTTCAGAAGCCCATGGGTAATTAGACGGGAAGAGTGCTTCTAGTCACACCCTAAAAGGTGCTAGGTACACCCTAAATAAACGGAACTTTTTTAATATAAAAATATCCCTATGTAATATTATTACTTTACCCTCATATCTTAAAACACAAACTCAACTCATTTTCCTCTTCCATTATTCTCTTTTCACACAACTTAAACAAAATCAATCAAATTTCATTTAATCAAAACCATGAAATATTTTTTTGATGATTCAAGTAATGATTCATTATGAATGAAAATGTAGATGAAATGTGAGAGATTCTTGTAAAAGTATGTTATTATTAATAAAAATTTTTTATTTTTTTTATTTTTTCTATTGAAAAAACCTAAATAAAAATGAGTGTTGTAAAGAAAGAGTCTCGGCAATGGATTGTCGAGACACCTTAAAGGACTGTCAAGACCCTTCGTGGCACCTAAGTGCTAACTGTCGAGATCCTTCGTGGCACCCAGGTGCTACAAGCTAATGAAGGCTCGTAGCATCCATGTGCCGCAAGCCATGAAGGGTTCGTGATAATTTAGTATAGCAAGTCACGTTTTCAGTTTTCACCCCATCCAAAAATTATGCTTTTAGTATTTTCAAAAATCAACAAATAAATAGATTTAAATGTGAAAAAAATGAAAAATAAACATTTAAATGAAGAGGTACGTTACATTTATCTTATAATCTTGCAAAATTTTCAAGAATAAGAATTGAAAATTTAAAGTGTGTCAAGTAAAAATGAAAAAAGAGAAAATAAAGTTAGAATGTGTTCAGCATTTAGGGCGTGTCTAACAAAAGTGTAAGTATAAATAGAATTTCTCCAAACTGAAGTCTTTTAGATAAAACGAATATCCTCTCCCTGTCTCTTTTGATTCTCTGATTCGTTGCGGAACGTAGACTAGAGAGAGAATCAAAAGGGCCCCTTTTTGTCGCTTAAACCGAATGAGAGGCCCTCTTCTCATCTCATATCCAGTTTGTGACAAACTCTTCTTCTTAACTTCATTACTAAGCTCTGCTTCTTTCAAGGTAATCACTGTTCAGTTCAGCAACATGATATATTCTTCCTTTTTCGTTGTTGTTGGTTCTTTTATATGAATCATTGGTTATTCTTAAATGACAAAGCAAACAACTTTCAGCTGTTGGGTATTTAAGAATCATGTTTTTTTGAAGTGGGTTTACTTGTATGATTCGGGTTTGCAGCTTGCATACTTGATTTTAGCGTATAGCAGTGGTGGTTTCTAGAAATTACGGTTTTAGCTCTGTGAATTGTCTTTTTATTAGAAAGTTTTCTTCTTTTCCAACAATGCTGGAAGACTGGAACTTACTCTAAATAGCAAAACAGAAGTAATACCAGGATTTAAATAGAGTGTCTTTTTGCCTGTAGCATGTATCCCTGGATTTTGAAACTAATTTTGGACTATATTGTTACTTCCCAGGTGCATTTGCATACTGTTGGGCACAACCAAACAGTAAAATGGCACATTTGCTATCAACTTCATGCTCCCTAAAGATATCATCTAGCTACAAACCTTATGGTCAACCTCTGGATCAGGTTCGAACAGCACTTCCTATCTCTCTCACCATTCGGACATCTAAATCCACCTTCAAAAGGCATGTTTTGCAAGGAGACAGGGCAAGAAGAAGTTGTGTGGTTCGTGCAACTGCTGCCCCTACACAAGAAGTTTCAGCTCAACCCGGGTCTGGTTCCAGTCAGTTCCCAAATGAACCTTCAAAGCCTCAGCGGGTCATGGTTATTGGCGGAGATGGCTACTGTGGTTGGGCTACAGCCTTCCACCTGTCCAACAAAGGTTATGAGGTTGCGATTGTCGATAGCCTTGTTCGTCGGCTCTTTGATCACCAGCTTGGTCTTGACTCCTTGACGCCCATTTCCTCCATCCATAACCGACTCCAATGTTGGAAAGCTATCACTGGAAAGACAATTGAGCTTTATATTGGTGATATTTGTGACTTTGAGTTCTTATCGGAAGCCTTTAACTCATTCGAGCCTGATGCTGTTGTCCATTTTGGAGAGCAGCGGTCAGCCCCTTATTCAATGATTGATCGATCGAGAGCTGTGTTTACTCAGAATAATAATGTGATTGGAACACTTAATGTTCTTTTTGCAATAAAGGAATTCAGAGAACAGTGCCAAGCTTGGGACAATGGGAGAGTATGGAACTCCAAACATAGATATTGAAGAGGGTTATATTACAATTACTCATAATGGAAGGACTGATACTTTGCCTTATCCGAAGCAAGCAAGCTCTTTTTATCATCTAAGCAAGGTTCATGATTCAAATAACATAGCCTTCACTTGCAAGGCTTGGGGGATCAGAGCCACTGATCTGAATCAAGGAGTTGTTTACGGGGTAGGGACCGATGAGACTTCAATGCATGAAGAACTGTGTAACAGGTTTGATTATGATGGAGTATTTGGAACAGCATAAATCGGTTTTGTGTTCAGGCTGCTGTTGGTCATCCCCTTACAGTTTATGGGAAAGGAGGCCAGGTGAGAGTCGTCTTTCAAATCTACCATAACATTGATGCCCTGCATTTTTATTTTGTTATATTGTTTTCATAAATAACTTAGGCTGTCTTTTAAGTTCTGATTCTGCTTTTGGGACATGGATTTTGTGTAGTGCAGAAAGTTCCTAGCTACAGTTATCTTCAGCTAATGGCATTTTTCCTGGTTTCTTATCTCTCTCTCTCTTTTGTTGATAAAATTCAGACCAGGGGTTACCTTGACATAAGAGACACAGTTCAGTGCGTTGAACTTGCCATTGCAAATCCGGCACAACCTGGTGAATTTCGGGTCTTCAATCAATTTACTGAGCAGTTTTCTGTCAATGAACTTGCTGCCCTTGTAACAAAAGCAGGAGAGAAGCTTGGACTTGATGTGCAAACCATAACTGTGCCCAACCCAAGAGTTGAGGCAGAGGAACATTATTACAATGCAAAGCATACTAAACTCATTGAGCTGGGACTCAAACCGCATCTCCTCTCAGACTCTCTTCTTGACTCGTTGCTCAACTTTGCTATTAAGTTCAAGGACCGTGTTGACAGAAAACAGATTATGCCCTGTGTTTCTTGGCGAAAAATTGGGGTGAAGCCGAAGACTGTGCCAGCTAATTAAGTGGTCAACTGATGTAGATGTAAGAGGTTCTTTTTTATCTTCTTGTATCTTTTGCCCTTTATAGGTGGTGCTGCGGTCCTTTAATGTTAAGCGTGGTCTGTAATGTGCCCTTGGAATCTAAACTTGGTTAAAATTGGTTGAGCATGAGAGAGTTATATAACTTGAGTTCTTGAATCATGGCTTTTTGCTCAGGGAAGTAGTCTGCACTGTGAGCCTGTTTTTGTATTTTACTTGCTTATGGCTTGTTATGGCGTAAAAGATTCAATGATTACTGTAGGAGGTGATTCAATACTAAGCTGGATGTACTTTGTCTACTAATTGTACACCACCTTAGGTAACATTAATTGCATTGAAGAATGATATTTGGTTTTTAATACAAAGTTAAAAACTTCCCCATAGAAGATGAAACAAATAATTCTATTTTGTATTAACAAAGTTTGCTATTAAACTAACCTACAACAAATCCATCAATTCACAGAACAATTTGAAAGCCTTAACTTCCTAAGTCAAAGGGAATGCAGCAAAATCTCAAGCTTGCCATATTCAACCTTTGAAGTAAATTTTACATAAGCTGGGCTGTAATTAGTTCATCTTTCGGAACATGATCTTATCTCCCAATACCTCCAGGATCCATTTTCTTCTGTCAGGAAGATCGAACATGTCTGTTATTCACGATCAGATTCTTGATTTGATAATATTAACTCCTCGTTCGGGTATGTTATCGTCTTCACGAACTGCCCTTATAAAGTCAAGCACAACTGCGGATAACTCATCTTGGTGTGAAGTATACTCATGATCAGCTCCTACAACTAGATGCAGTTTATGATTTCGAATAAACCTGGCAAATTCCAGGGCATCTTTTGCTGGTACAATTTTATCCATCGTTCCATGAATTGTCAATACCCTGAAAATAATGGCATCATGGTTATAACACAAGCAAGAAATCTATAACACTAGTCACATTTTACTGAAGACGCAAATTCATTATTCCAGATGCAAACAGGAGAACTCGATATAAAGGATGGGGAATCAAAATTAAGTATATCCCAAAGATTTATCTGCGGCAAGTGAAATCCACTTAGTAATTGATCCAGCAGTATCATGAACATTAGAAATCAGCCAACGCTAGCATTTTCTAACCTGCAAATTTGATTAATCAAATGACATGCTGCTTGAGTATCAGTAGTTAATCTGTCCATCAAACTTTCTTCAGTTACACGATATTCAAACTTTCCTGCAAATGACAAACAAAAATGCTTGGTTTTAGAGAAAAATTTCATCACAAAATTGTCGACTGGAGGCTGACAATGGAGCTTCACATAAACTATTGAGAAATTGAAGCATAAATCAGTACCTACCTTTTCTATTCTTAACATCAATAAACCCATTTTGCTTGATTCTTTGTAAGAAATCTTTTCCCAAACGACCTTCAATGCCTTTCTCTAGATGGAACCGGCCAGAAATATTGATGACTGTGGGCACATCATTATACTTTGAAGCATACAGAAGCACCACATTTCCCCCTACAGGAATCCTTTTCAGCAGTATAGAACTTAGAAAAGAATGGATCAATGAATAAAATTTTTTACTTGCAAAAGCTAACAAATTCCCACCCTTTTATTTTAATCCAGAGTTTGATTACACCGATTCATATCCTTGTTGTATATTAAACAAACCTTTACTGTGGCCAATAATTGCAGTTATTTGACGTTCCTTCTTGCAGAAGTGCTGGACAACAGCTCGTAAATCCTCAGCTTCTCTCCGGTAGTTGCCATACATAAAGGAGCCTTCACTTTCCCTGGAAGCCAAAAGCACAATTAGCCTCAATAACCATTGTTGGTGTCAGAAACATGTAACTTGTAGTATTAGTATAACTCAGAAATTTCAAATTTACACCAAGATTCTGTTCCAATTAAAAGTTTGCTTTTTCACATTCCAGTCGTTTCTTACCCATTCCCAGCAAAGTCAAAGCGGAAAGCACTGATTCCTTCTCTTGCTAAAGCAATGGCAAGAGTCACCATGGGTATGCGTTCCTATACATGAAAACACAGTTTTATGAACTCAGAAAAAAAAATCAAACAGATGGTATTCAATGCAATGTTATCTAACGATTCACCCACCTTTTTTGATTGAAAGCCGTGGCAGATTATAACAAGATCCTTAGAACCTGTTTCATGCAATATTCCAACCAGATTCTCCCCATGGCTGTTTGGAATCACAATTCTCTGCTGTTCAACTGTTGCAAATTACATATCTCAGAACGCAATTATCCGGGTTAAACATATAAACCTAGAAACCAATCATGAAAAAAAAGAACAACAAAAAAAAGAAATAAAATCATCACCTATATTTCTTAATTACAATTTCTCTGGAAAAAAACCCATATCACTGAACTGCTTACCTGAAATCATGGGGTGCGTGTTCGAAACGCGCCAATGGAAGGTAAATGCGAAGGGTAGCAGCAACTGGCTTTAAGAAGAGAGAAGCGACGATGTATCCGTTAGCTAATGTTTGGTTCAAACCGAAACTTGTTCCAGTTCGACCGTTAAGCGCCAAATATTTACGTTAGAGTAAGACTACTAATCGTCTTAACTCCTATGAATTTGTGTGTAATTACTAGTTTAAACGTTTTTCTTTTTTTCATCTTTAACTTTAATAATCCATTGGTCGAAAAAAAAACTTCAACAATCCAAATTAAGGATTTAATTTTTATATTCTTCACTTGTGCATATCTCAAAGTAAAGAAAAAAAAAAAACCTATGAAGTTCAAGATACGATTGAATGACAATATATCAAATTTATATATTGATCACTGAATTTAAATTCAAAAAAAAATTCATATTTGGTATACTATCAGTGTATAATTATAACATTTCAATTCATATCATAAATTTTAAACTGAAAATTTTGTAAAATAAATATTACCTAAACTCACTAAATAATGAAATATCAGTAATGACCGTGTAAATAATGAAAAATCATTATATAATTCAATAACAGAACATAAAATTTATACATTGACAATATATCAAATATAAATTAAAAAACTATTAATCCCAAAAAAAAAAAAACCAAATTTAGAAGAAAAAACACTTTTGAAGAAATGAAGGAAAAGAAATGAGTAAAAGCCTTTTGACCCCTAGAGGGATCTTTATGCTCATCAACACTTACGAGCCTCAATGCAGAACCCATGTAATAGTAAAAAGAAATGCTGAGTATTGACTATGTGATCAAATGGCAATCTAGTATTAAGGCTTTACAAACCAATCCCACGGGGAGTAAGCTTTTAAATGGAACATTATCACGGTATGTGGAGGGCAAAAAGAAAGGATGCCATAAATTTTTCTAATACTCAAGTAAACTGCTACCTGTCATGGCGACATTCCTGCCATACGCTTCTTCTACATCTTTCAGTACATATCAGACACAATGTTATACATAGTATAGCAGCAATCAGGCAAAGTTCCTAAAACTCAAAAGGCTGGCGTTCATAAAAAAAGAATTAAGGCCAGTGAATATGTATGTGCACGTTAAATTCAATAAATAACCACCAGGAGAGAGGCCCTACCAGCCCCTTGTAGACTAAGATCCAACAGGAGCGATGCCTTTGGCTTTAGCTGCAGCAGTTGCAGCAGCAGTCGCAGCGGCAGCCGCTGCAGCAGCCGCAGATGCAGCTGGACTTGTACATGGACTTGGTGGTACTGGGTTGGACTGAGGTTCATTCTGTGGTGCAACCATCTGTTGATGCTCTTCTAGTTGTTGCTGCTGCTGAGAGTTGACCTGGGCAATCAAAGCCTTAATCTGACTTCCTGTAAGTGTCTCATGCTCAAGCAATGCATTAGCAAGTGCATAATGTTCTTTGCTGTGAGTGGTGAGGATGGTTTTTGCATTGTTATAAGCCCTTTCCAGAAAGTACTTCACTTCTTTCTCTATAAGAAGTCTAGTCTCAGTGCTCATGCTCCTACCATTGTCATTGTACTGATGAGTGACAAGCCCCACTTCCTGACTCATGCCATACTTTGTAACCATAGTTCTAGCTAGTTCAGTTGCCTTCTCAAGATCATTGTATGGACCAGACGTAACATTATTTTCTCCAAAGATGAGCTCTTCTGCAACTCGCCCCCCCAAGGCAACATCAAGCTTTGCAAGCATCTGCCTTCGGGAGAAGCTCAATTCATCCTTGTCAGGCAACATGGACACCATGCCAAGAGCCATCCCTCGAGGGACAATTGTTGCTTTGTGAACAGGAAGTGCCCCATCAGTATAGATGGCAACAAGGGCATGGCCAGCCTCGTGGAAAGCGGTTAATTTTCGTGCTTCATCAGAAATGACAGCTGACTTGCGTTCACTTCCCAATAAGATCTTGTCCTTTGCATACTCCATATCAGCCATTGTCACTGCCTTAGCACCATCCATTGCACCTTTCACAGCAGCAATATTCACCAAATTTGCTAGATCAGCACCAGAGAATCCAGAAGTACCTCTAGCGATGGTCATTAAATCAAGATCATCAGCCTTCAAGACCTGTAATGCACCATAATGAATGGTTAGAAATGCATGGCTGCACAAAATGATTCTACCAGAAAATATCACCAAGATCAATGATTACTCGATGCAACATAAACAAACGTGAAATAGCAAAGACATTAATTAGAAGCATGAAAAGCTAATATCAAGCCAAATTTTATGATACAAGCTCCAAAGGGGCCTGGCAGGCACAGTCCCCACAAATTGCTGTCCAGACCGTGAAGAATTAGTCACTGGCAGCTATCAACTCAAGCTCAAACCCCTAAGAGAATTAGTCACAATCAAAACAATACCTTTGACATGTGGGATTCAATAATCTGTCTTCGTCCTTCAACATCTGGATAAGGAACAACAATGCGGCGGTCAAATCGTCCAGGTCTCACTAGTGCCTTATCCAATGATTCTGGAAAATTAGTTGCTGCAATCACAATAATTCCTTCATTCTGTTTAAATCCATCCAATTCAACAAGCAACTGATTCAAAGTCATCCTCATGTACTGCTGGTCCTTTGGATTACGGCTTCCACCTATTGCATCTATCTCATCAATAAATACAATACATGGTGATCTCTTCTTTGCAGCAGCAAAAAGATCTCTCACTCTTCGCGCTCCAACTCCAACAAACATCTCTTCAAACTCACTGCCACTGCAGGAGAAGAAAGGTACCCCAGCCTCTCCAGCAATAGCTCTTGCTAACATAGTTTTCCCAGTGCCAGGTGGCCCAACAAGCAAGACACCTTTTGGAAGCTTGCCACCAAGACGAGTGAAACGCTGCAAGATGGATAAAGGCATTTAGAGAGAGAGAGAGAGAGAGAGAGAGAGAGAGAGGGAGGGAGGGAGATATTTATCAAATTCAAATCCGAGAGTGCATTTACCTTAGGATCTCGAAGGTAGTGGACAATTTCTTCTAACTCTGCTGTTGCCTCATCAACACCTTTGACATCATTAAATTTTGTGTTAGATTCCACAACTTGCACCTCTTCATGTAGACCAAGTCCTAAAACAAGCATATCAGTCAGTAGGAATTCATGGCAAAAAATGATCAATTTAAACATGCACATGGAGAATTTTAGAGAAATAACTTCTACCACTTTATCATTGTACCTTTACTAATCCCTCTATCCTCAATAAGTGCTCCAACACCAGAAATCAACAAGAAGCCAAGTGCAATACCACGAAAAGTACGCCACAACTGATCTTTAAAATTTCCTGATTCTGCAGTCACCATGTGGATAGGAGCAGCAGCAGTTCCTAGGACACCATGTTTTGTAGATTTACCCACATTTTGAAAAGCTGAAAAGCCACCTACACTCTCTCCCTCCTTTGCTGATTTTGAGATACCTGTAATTTTGCGTCATCTCTTAGTAAGTAAAAATTCAGGAAAGCAAAGAGTGGAAATCGTTCAGAAAGAAAAGGCCTAAATCCAGTTTAACAGAGAATTTATGAACACAATCAAATTAAAAACTTCCAAAGATTTCTCCAGCAAAATCAGAAAGGAAATTGCAAACTAACATTTTAAAAGAAATTAATGATGCAAGATAGCAAGACCACTCACCTCTTTGTAATGTCTTAAGTAACTGACTTTCATCCAGCCTGTCAACTTTGACTAATGCTTTAACATATTCCGAAAGTGCAGAACGATTAGAATGTAATGATGGCTGACTTTCAAATAGTCTTATCACTGCTTCAGGATCATTTCTATAGTAAAGTTCTCTTAAATGAGCAACTTCACTAGCTTCATCTGCTTCTCGGACTCTGCGAGCTAAATTGCCTACATAGCTTGACTTAAACCTCTGTTGGCCACTCAAAAGCCTATTACCTGCACTCCAAGAAAGTTTCACCTTGGGCAAGTCAGTTTTTGAGTTGAGAACAAGGAAAGTTAACAATGAAGGGAAAACCAAGTATTTTTTGTTGAAAAAGTGAATAAAACTATGAAGATAATGATAGAATACAAAAACTTTGATTGAAACAATCACACATACCAGAAAGATGACTTCTACTAAACAAGTTTCCGAATTGTCCCAACTGCGATTGCTGTCTTGAAATCTGTTTTAGGATGACAATGGAACTTAATTGTTTATCTAAAGAATAAATATTCAAATCTATGTCTAACATCCAAAATACTGCTTTAGTAAGCAAGAATAATAAACACAAAATATTAACTAAGCCTTGCATAATCAAATCAGCGCAAAAATTTACTACTTTTAACAGTATCTCATGCAAAACTACATTTACAAACATGTAGATTGATGAAGTGATCATTGTAATCCCTTAAAAAAGGCCTTAAGCTTTTATGGGAATAGAAGTTCCAATTAGCATAAGCAAAAAAATATCTTTGTTATGTCCAATGGAAATTGAAATAGAAAATTTCAAATTTCAATTACGTTATTCTTTTAAATATATGTTCTACTAATACCTACCTCGGATTCTAGTATTAAAATTTAACGCAACACATTTAAGATATTCAAATTAGGGTTTCCACAATCCCCAAATTTCGAAACTTATATCATAGAAATCCAATATATAAATAATAAAGAGAGAAAGAAAGTTGTAAATTAAAATAAAAAAAACATTAAGACCTACACAAAACGAATCTTAAAAAAGAAGGAAATTAACCTGAGTGATTAGGCGTCTCCAAGCCATGGCCGTTTGCTGAGATAAAAAAAAACGCCGTTCTTTCTATCTTTTCTCTCTCTCCGGCGTCGATATGCTTGTTTGGCTGGCGAGAAAATAAAGGTAATAATCAGGACAACGCGGTGAATCGTGAGATCACTATCACTTAGGAAAAAGCTTACTAGCTGGCCTTTGGTCGAGCGGACCCGAACAGTATGAGAAGATTTTCTATGCGAAATGTCATATTCACCCTTCCAGTTTTCACTTTTTTGCCGTTGACCCTTTCTTTCTGTTCAAGGAAATCATCGTGGACTTTTGTGAAGATGAACTTGATATTTTTAATAGGTTTATGACAAATGACTTAAATTTGAAAAGGAAATATAAAAAATAATAGTGTGTTTTATTCAAATATTTTAATTTTTCATTAATTTTCTCTTCTTTATTTGTGTTAGTGTAATATGTACCCATAGAACAGAGAGCTCTTTGATAATAATGGAAATTATGAAATTTAATAATATACTTAGAGTTTGTTTTTGATGATGGAATTTAGATTTGGTATTTTTAATTTTGATATAATGACATGATGCCAAAACAATATGAAAAAAAATTAAGAAAATAATATGAGTTAAAGTTTTGACAAAAATTATATATAGATTTTATAAAAACTGAAAAAAAAAATCTGTTGTATGTGTTTGACACAAAATAGATATAATACAAATATTCAAATTGTCAATTTTAGATAAACTTTTTAATTTCATAAATAAGATAAGAAATTGTCACATAATCACTTATTTATTAATTGATTATTTTTTTTGCAATATATCTTGAGAGATTTGTGTCAATTTAATCACTCAATCAGTGGAGTTTTAAAATTCTATCACTCGTGAAATAAATTTTCATTTACTCGAAAACCTATTCTTTAAAATATATAATAATTTTTTGTTAGACTAAATTATTTAATTATTTATTTTAGTTGAATGAATGAAAATATTTCAAAATTATTTGTTTCATTAAATTTTGATTATTATATTTGGTTTTTGAGTTTTTTTTTTATTTCAACTAGGTATTTAAATTTTAAAAAATGATCTCAAAAGGAAAAAACAAAGTCGGGGTAGTTTTGAATTTCCAGCATGAGTGGGAGAGTGGAAGGCGAAGGTTCTCAACATGTCAGGTCAATGGAAGAGGATGACTTACTGGCTCGCTCTACCAAGAAGATTAAAGCAACGGTGGCTAAAGGTCCTCAGGTAGATGGTGTTATGGAAGAGAGAGGGTTGCAAGGGCCTTCTTTTAAAGATATGCTTACGGGATCTCAAGAACAAGTTTGGCAGGGGAATGTTATTGTGGAGGATTCCCTTTTCGACAGTAATCCCATTTCTATTTCAGAAAAGGACTCGTGGCCTTGCTTGTCCATTTCTGAGCAGTACAGGAATCATATTTGCAAGCCTTGGAGGGACTGCTTAATTATCAAACTATTAGGGCGTGCGATAGGCTTCAAAACCCTTGATGACAGATTGAAGAAATTGTGGAATCCAAAAGGGGAATATGAGTTAATCGATCTAGGAGAGGGTTTTTTCCTGGTCAAATTTGCTTTCCTTTCAGATTTAAAAGTTGCTGTTGAGGATGGCCCATGGTTGATTTTTGGACATTACCTTACCATACGTAGATGGCAGCCAGATTTTCGTCCCAGTGATGCTTCCATTGATTCTACGTCAGTTTGGGTAAGGTTTCCGGGTTTACCGATGGAGTACTATGATGATAGAGTATTACTTGCGATGGGTAATACGATTGGAACTGCAATCAAAGTTGATCCTAGAACTCGACATGCTTCCAGAGGCAAGTTTGCTCGAGTGTGCATTGAGGTGAACTTGAATAAGCCTCTAGTTCCGAAGGTTCAAGTAGATGGTCATTGGCAAAATGTTGAATACGAGGGTTTGAACTCGATTTGCTTTGAATGTGGTCGTTTGGGTCACAAAAATGAATGCCCGTTTAAGGTTCGAAAAGGAGATGCTCATTCTGAGAATAGGGAGGACCCGAATATTGGAGGATCAGGATCTGAACGTGAAATGCATAAGGCAACGGAGGAGGCGACGGAGGAGAAGAATTCAGGTGATTTTGGACCGTGGATGATTGCCCTGCCAAGACGAAGGAGGAAAGTCCCTACTGACAATCCTACTAATCCTGGGCAGTTACTAAATCGTGGCTCCAGATTTCAGGTATTGGAAGAGGGAAATACGGAAGTGATGGAGGAACAAGGTGTACAGCAGTTTGATTTTCCAACTACTATTCCCATGCAAAGTAAGGCCACGTCTGCATTGCAAAGTCGGTTTCAGTCTAACTCCAAAAGAGATAGGGCTACTGTGGGCCTGCTAAAGAATCCACTGAAAGAACAACAGCAGCCTGTGTCGCTTATTGGATCACCAGAGCCTAGGCCTTCGGTAAACCTGGGCTCAGCTGGGTCAAATTTATCTAATAATAAAGTATCTCAACGAGGTTCATCTTCTTCTTCTGGTTTAGTGAACAAAAGTATTAGCCACTCGGAGGAAATTGACGTCGGGTTCCAACAACGACAAGGGAAGGAGCTTGAACATAGTTCGCCTCATCAATTATTGCTATTAAATAGCATGGACACAGACCACAGAGACAGGGATCCTCCGGATCCTAAGGTTCCTGAAACTCAGTTCGTTTCTCATTTAGACAGTGATGAGGCAATGGTGCAGCAATATGATTTGGTGCCTGAAGACATAGATATGGATACTCAGCCTAGAGAGTTGGTTAATCTAGGTGGAACATCTATTGTTGATGATGAATTTTCTTCTCTGGAACACTAGGGGTGCAGGCAATAGCACCTTTTTGTTTAATGTTAGAGAGTTGATTAGGAGTTATAATCCGAGTATTCTGGTTTTGGTTGAGACCAGAGTTGGTCGTAGAACAGCTGAAAAAGTGATCAGGAGGTTAGGCTTCACCAATCATTGTATTGTGGATCCTATAGGATTTTCTGGGGGTATTTGGGTGTGTTGGAACTCTACTGAGTTGCATATCCAAATTCTACATACTTCCAATCAGGTGATACACTTGTCTGTCAGCTCACAAGGTCATCCCACTTGGCTATTTTCTGCTGTTTATGCCAGCCCAACTTTGGAGGTTAGGAGAACCCTATGGGCAGCTTTGGAGGAGTTCTCTTCATCAGTTAACTTACCATGGTTGCTTCTCGGAGATTTCAATGATGTTTGTGAGAGCTCGGAGAAAGTGGGTGGTAATGGTGTTTCAGCGAACAGGTGTTTTCTTTTTAATAGAATGATCAATTCATGCAACTTATTGGATCTGGGTTTTCAAGGCCCGATTTTCACATGGTGCAATAGGCGACCAGGAATGGCTAGAATCATGGCTCGACTGGATAGAGCATTAGTAAATGAAGAGTGGAAGCTATTATTTCCTGAAGCACGTGTGTTGCATCTACCAAATTCTTATTCTGATCATTGCCCAGTTTTGGTTCAAGCAAAAAAAGTGGTGAATTTCAATACATTAAATCGTCCTTTTCGGTTTTATGCTATGTGGCTCACTGACTCGTCTGTAGATGACCTGGTTAAATGTGTTTGGCAGAACACTAGAGGTTCTCTTAGTTCAAAGACTGCAAAGTTGATTGATGAATTGCGTAATTAGAACAAGGAGAAGTTTGGTAATCTATTTCGATCAAAGCGAATAGTTTTAGCCAGATTAGCAGGGGTTCAAAATGCTTTAAGTGGACGTTGGTCGCATCAACTTTTTCTTTTGGAAAAACAATTGAGAAGGGAGTATAATGTTATCCTTTGGCAAGAGCATTTGCTTTGGCAACAGAAATCGAGAGTCAAGTGGATTCAGGAGGGTGAGAGGAATACTAGATTTTTTCATTTATCTACAATTTGCAGAAGAAGTGCCAATAGAATTTCAATGTTGAAGAATGAAACTGGAGAATGGGTAGTAGACCAGGAAGAGCTTAAAATTCTTGTGAGGAATTACTTCAAAGACTTGTTTACAGTGGAAAGTTTGGAGGTTCGTCAATTACCTAGATTAAATGAACCATGTTTTACTATTGAGCAAGCAGAGATATTGGAAAGGAAAATTGAGCACGCTGAAGTATATGAGGCTCTCTTTCAAATGAGATCATGGGCAGCTCCGGGTTTCGATGGCTTACAGGCAGGATTCTTTCAGAAATACTGGGAGGTTTCAAGTCAGACTTGACAAATTTAGTGACATCGGCTTTAGAGTTTGGGTGCTTTCCTAGTCAGTTGAATACCACATTGCTTACTCTCATACCCAAGGTCAGTTCTCCTGAGATGGTTAAACATTTTCGGCCTATTTCCTTATGCTGTGTAGCTTACAAATTAATCACTAAAGTCTTAGTCAATAGGCTGAGACCTTATCTAGATGATCTTGTGGCTCCGGTTCAAACAAGTTTTATTCCGGGCAGGCAAGCTTCAGATAATGTTTTGATAGCCCAGGAATTAATTCATACTATTCGTAGGTCGAGAAGGAAAGATGGGTTGATGGCAATAAAAATTGACTTGGAAAAGGCGTATGACAGAATCCGCTGGGATTTTCTCAAGGATACATTAGTTGTGTTTGGTTTTCCTACAAAATGGGTTAATCTTGTCATGAATTGTGTCTCAGGAACTAAAATGTCAGTGTTATGGAATGGTGAAATGACAGAAGTTTTCTCTGCTCAGCGTGGTCTAAGACAGGGGGATCCGCTTTCCCCCTATCTCTTTGTTCTGTGCATGGAAAGGTTGGGAAGCCTTATTCAACAGGAGGTTAATTCTAGGTCTTGGAAGCCGATAATGGTTAGGAAAAATGGTCCAGGTATATCTCATTTATTCTTTGCGGACGATCTGTTTCTTTTTGCTAGAGCCTCTTCAAAACAAGCGAAAGTGATTAAAGCTGTACTTGCTAAGTTCTGTGAGGCTTCGGGAGCTAAGGTGAGCTTTGATAAGTCGAAAATTTTTGTTTCTCCCAAAGCTCAATCCAACAGTGTCAGAGCTGTTAGCAGGATTCTTGGAATCGGGGTGTCTAGATCTCCAGGTAACTATCTTGGGGTTCCACTTATTCATGGGCGGGTTAATAAAAGTACTTATCAAGCTATAGTTGATAAGGTTTGTGGCAGGTTGAAAGGATGGCAATCGAAACTGTTGAGTTTGGCTGGCCGTGCAACTTTGATCAGTTCGGTAACTGCAGCAGTACCTTCTTATTATATGATGAGTACTATTTTACCAAAGAGTACTCTTAATGTTTTAGATAAAGTGAACAGAGGGTTCTTATGGGGTGGCAACAGGGAGAAACGTGGTTTAACACTTGTGTGCTGGGATGATGTGTGTGTTCCAAAGAAATTTGGTGGCTTGGGGCTGCGAAAAATGGAATATCACAATTTAGCCCTCATCCAGAAGACTGCCTGGAGGTTTTTGATGCAACCTGAGAGCCTCTGGGTGAAGGTTTTGAAGGCTAAGTATGGGGTTCAAGGGGATGTGGTGAGATTTTTTAAATCTAGGGAGTTTAAGATGAGTAATGCCTCGTATACATGGAGGGCACTTCTACAGGGATTTAAGATGTTATCTGGAGGTCTCAAACGTAGGATTGGGAATGGTGCTTCTACTCTTTTCTGGGAAGATTCATGGCTGGACAAACCGTTAGTTGATATGTGTGATTCTACTCATACACCATGGAATTCAAATGCTTTAGTTCAAGACTTCATGTTGGGTAATGGTGATTGGAATACGGATGTGCTTCTAGACTACCTTCCTCCGGATATAGTGTATTTAATCATGGGTACACCTGTTTCCAAGGTAAGATTTATGGACGATAGATGGATCTGGAGATATAGCTCGGATGGTAGGTTCAACTCGAGATCTGCTTATCTAGAAATTTGTCAATGTGATCTTCCACGGGAGGATTGTAATTGGAGTTGGATTTGGCATTTACCAGGACCGAATAGGTGGCTTTGTTTTATCTGGTTAACTATGAGAGGCAGATTATTGACTAATCAGCTCCGCTTTCAATGGGGTTTGACTGACTCAGCTCTATGTTCCTTTTGTGAAAATTCTGAGGAATCTATTTTACATGTGCTTCGAGATTGTTCCTTTGCCATTTCAATCTGGAAAGCAGTGGTTCCGCGTCTTTATTGGGATATCTTCTTCTCTCTTACTCAAGGGGATTGGCTTGTGGGCAATCTAAAAGGGAACTTGGTTGAGCTGGATGCAGTTAAAGATTGGCGTTGTTATTTTGTTACAATTGCATGGAGATTATGGACAAGGAGATGCTCTATGGTCTTCGATAATGCGTCTTCCCAAGTTATGAATGTGGATCTTTTTCTTTTAGATGTTCACAAAACTGCTGCGGAAATTCAAAGTTGTTTAACAAAAGTTCAACATTCGAATCCGGCTCCTAGTGTTATATGTTGGGAACCTCCTTTAGATGGTTGGGTCAAGGTGAATACAGATGGGGCAGCTAGAGGAAACCCAGGCATTGCTGGTGCAGGGGGACTCATTCGCTCCGCTTCTGGGCTTTGGATATCCGGATTTCAAGCTTATCTGGGTAGTTGCTCCAATATGGCAGCTGAGTTACAAGCTTTGAAACTAGGACTGATTCTTGCTTGGGAAGAAGGATTCCGGGCTGTCATTGCAGAGCTTGATGCCAAAGTTGTTATTGAGTTAGTAAATTCTGCAGACACTGAAACACATCCTTTGGGATGCTTGGTCGCTGATATAAAGGAGTTATTGAAGAAATCTTGGAAGGTGGAACTCAGACATACTTTTAGAGAAGGGAACTTTGCTGCTGATAAACTTGCTAAACTGGCGTGTGATCTAGAAGTTGAATTTGTTAAACTTTCTAATGCTCCTTCTGAGTTATGTAACCTACTTGATGCTGATAGGCGAGGAATTGGATTTCCTCGGGGATTTATGATGTAGTTGTTTTTAAATTTCTCTATTATCCAAAAAAAAAAAGTCGGGGTAGTTTTGGGTTGGCCTTTGATGTTTAAAAGGGTGGATCCAAATATGTTTGGGCTTTCACTGAAGGCTAATGGACATGAAAAAAGCTTAGTTCGAACCCAACGGATCAGAAATGGGTTTCCTTTTACAGAACAAATGGTTTTTCAGTCCAAGCAAAGGTTAGTATAAGATAAATGTCTTTTTCATTTATTTTTCAACATCTAAAATTCATAATTCTCCAAATAAATCCAAACTTTAACTATCGACTTTGGTCTAAAGATGTGTTAATCAACATATTCCTTATTGTTAATTGATAAATAATATCATATATATTGTTAGGAGTTTGTGGAGTTTGATAAGGCAAACGTTTATGGCACCTATGCAGAATCTCTTGTGACGGATCAAGCGGAGCCCAAAAAGGTATAAGGTCAAAGGTGAAGTACAAGCACAATAAAACTCAATTATTTTAAGTTGTCTTAACTTTATTATAGTATAAAGAATATACGTAATCTTTATTGTCTTATGTGTGTGTAATTAATCTTTTTTTTTTCTTGTTTATTTACCAAGTTCGTTCTTAACATATATATGATTTTCAACAACTAAAATGCATTATGATCTCATCGGAAATAGAAGAAAAACATTACTATGATTTAAGTATACATTAGCATTTTACATATTTTAAGTTACTTGTCACTTATATATTCACCTGTTGAAAAATAATTATGTGGAATTTACTTATGTTGGTCTATCTAATAATGGTTCTGATAAAAACGGGTTTATCATCAAAATTGATCAGATCCAGTAAAAAAAAATCTAAAGGAAAATAGTTATCTAATTGAAATTATTGAACCATGAATTTTAATTTTATTTGGAGTTTTTAAAAAATGAAATTGATAAATTAGAATGTTACCATTTCTATTTTGTTTTGAAATCTAATTTCAAGTTATTAATTGAAACTTGATAGTAGTAATTCATTTATAAAAAATTTTTGTTAAACAAAAGTAAAAAAAAAAATCAAAGAATGAAACAAATCCCAAAAGGGGAGACCTTAAATCTCTCAACAGACAGAATCCAAATTATATTCATGCATTGATCATTAAAACTTCTTTTCTAATTCTGTAGTTGAAAATGATTGGTTAACTTAAAAGAGAAGGGCTCAGCTCTGCTCTGCTCTGCTCTCCTCGGGATTTTAAATCCCTTTTAGCATTAATGCGTCTTTTGAGTTTGTGTTTTACAGACAATTAGCATCCAAGACTATGCAAGCAGACAGGACAGACAGACGATGCCCACGCACTGTTCTGAGTTCTGATCGCCAAACTTTGCTTTGCACCATTGGATTCTATAAGTTAAAGTTGGTCAACAGGCATGCTTTTTTTCAGAATATAACAAAAAATTTATTCAAAGTATCAAAAAAAAGTGGAGTTAATGCTCAATGGGTATCAGCCTCTGTCTAAGGACTAAGAGACTGATTTATCCTTTGTACCGCACATAATATATATCCGATCAACTGTGGTGAGCATTTCAAACAAAAATGTTATCAAAAAACCCTAACCATAACCTTTAATTTAAAACTTTTTAATTAGCAAAGCAAAAGATATATGTCCAAAGAGTGGCAACTGATTTTATCTTTTTTATAATTGAGAGAGAAGATAAGATTGATTGAATATAAATTCAAATCTTATAATATATCACAATTCTTTATTAATCACTCAATCAAAAAATTGTTTAGAACAGTTCGTTTTACTTATATATTTGATTTAGTATTTATTTCATTTTTTTGGTACAATATATATATATATATATATATATATATATATCAAAATAAAGAAAGAGAAAGAATAAAGCTTCCATTTTTTATAACTTTATGTATTAGCGGTTATTTTACAAATATATGTTAGATTTAACAATTTATTTATATTCATCAAATCTTTAAAATTTTGAATCAACCCAAGACAAATGATCATGAAAATTATATCAATTTTCCGTGTATAAAAGTCTTTCATTTGAAGTTACAAAATTATACTCACTAATTACATTTACTATAATGTGTTTCTATACCTTAATTTGCTTTGGTTGTTTTTTAAGTTTGTGCAGATATTTGATCATTGAGAATTGAGAGATTAAATAATTATTAAATAATTTGATCCTTAACAAGTTTAACTCTTTCCTATTATCAAACTCATTGCAAAGAAGAAGTATTTAGTTATTATACATATACCACCAATAACTCTTGAATATTAGTACTACTTTCAGTAGCTTGTGGGCATCTCTCAGAATTAATGTTAAACCAGAAAATTAAATACACAACCAGAAGTGTAGGTTGAAGGCTTGAAGCAATAAAATAAGTGATGCTTCCATTAAATTATATGGTTGCTGATATTTTTTTAATGTCTATATAACAGATGTGAAAGTTGTTTTACATAAATAAAGCAATTAAAATGTAACCAAAATGATGAAAATTGAAAGAAAAAGGCTTAAACTATGAGGGTAACATGACTGAGTAAGTAGGCTGCAGTAGATCTCAGCCAATTTTCTGATCTTTATGGAAAAGATTGGGATGTAACTTGAAAATAAGTTGAAAGAACCACAACTCAACCTTGCCATGGAGTTTTCTGGTGCCCATACGCTGAAGAAGAGTTTATACGATTAAGTCCAGCTAAGTTGGGGAAATCTCTGTGAGGAAAAGCTTTAAAACCCAAGAAATCTCTTGTCAACCCACCATTCCCTCCAATGTTTCTAGCACTACTACTACTACTACCACCACCTCTACCTTCATGATCACATCTGCTTAATTGGAATTCTGTTTCTTTTGAGAGATCGGTAGTATCTTGAAAATTCATGCTGTTTCCTTTTGTGTTCCATACCCCATTGGAAGACTGTTCAAAAGAACTTATATGATGGAGTAGAGAATCAGGAGCTGCACCGGCTTCAGCACCTGCAGTAGTACTATTTGTTGCAGTCACGGCCTGTTCCACGAGACCTGACGTGAAAGCAGCTTTATTCCCGAAAGATTCCAACCCATGGGCAAACCCACTAGTTCCAAGCTCTTCACATGTGGACAAAACCAGGACAGAGCCAGTTGTGGGCGTTGCTGAAGGTTTGAAACCAATGAAACCAGTGGTTCCAGGCATGTGAGCTTGGTGGTGATGAGGTCTTTGCATGGCTGCTAGTGATTGCAAAGGTTTGCTCATGGTCACACCCATTTGAGCTGCTTTCTGCAGGAGGGCAGTAGCAGACATGTGTGGAGAAGCTGTGGGGGGCTGGAATGGAGGAAGTGTATTAGAACTAGGGTTTTGACTAGGGTTTTCGTTCTGTGCCAGTTGGTGGACTGAAAGTAAAGCTGATGACCAAAGGTTTACTGAGGGGGGACCAGGCCGAGCACCTACGCCTCCTGGTGAGCAAGCTAACCATGGTGGGATGCTTTCTGCTGGCACTCTTGCATTGAAAAGACGATCTTCTTCTCTTTTCGCTGATAGGCCATGGCTATGGAGTTCGGTTGGCAGATTGTTCATATGAGAAACAGAAGAACCAGGTTGCAGCTGTGAGGAGAGAAGTACTGGGTTTGCAGCTGTAAATGCTCTTGCGCTCTCCTCAGCTAAAGCATCGCAAAACGCTCTGTGCGTGATGAAACTGTCCCTCCTGGAACCACAAAAACAAGCAGAAGAACAAAAGGAGCAACTTATCAAACAGTGTGGTAGTGCCCTTTTCTCATGTCAACTTTTGTACTACTCATTCTTTTTCTTCCCCGAGGTCAAAAGACATATTGCAGATGTAACCATTAAAAGTTTCCTAATCTAAGCAGGACTGCCACCATGCGGTTGGCCATTAGCAAAATTGTGTTTCTTAATCAATTTAAAGCTTAAATCTTTCTGATCCCCCGGCATCTGTATTGTGCTCCACGAGCTTACTGTTTTTTAATTGATATGTTCTGAACTTGTTAATTGATTAGCATGTGTTGTTGAAGTTAGTTAATTAGATGTTTTTCTTTCTTTGTTACCTGGAGAAAAGGGTTCCACAGTCACATCTATACTCTCTTGTGCCACAAATCTTGGAATGAGCTTTCCAGTCTGATTGAACAGCATAACGCTTTGAACACTTTTCACACTTCCACTTCTTCTCGCCATGCTTTCTGCAGAAGTGCTTCTTGATTCCCGTGAGGTCTCCAAGAGCCCTAGAAGGGTCATGGTGCACGCATGAAGTCTCTGGGCACACGTACACCTTCTTTCTCACCTCCTTGTTTGTTCTTTGCTTTAGTTTCCATGGCAAGTTGTGTCCTCTTTTATGAAGCTGGAGATTCTGATCTCTCTGAAACCCTTTGTTACAGATCTCACATACAAATCTGTTTGTTGCCAAGAGTGTCTTGGGAGACAAAGCTATGACTTCTGCATCTGGGTCTGATTCATACAAAGAAAAATTCACCCAAAAGGGGAAACAAATTGAAACCCATATGTTTAGAAAATGAAAAGAAAGTACTAACTTAGGCTGCCTGGGTTGATTTGAAAAATTAACCTGGGTTGCCTGGAAGACTTCTCTTCTTCTTTGCTGCTGATGCCTGATTTGTTGAAGCCAAAGACTGCTGTGGGTACAGTGTGCCAGTCTCAATTCTGGTTCCTGAAGAAGCACTTACTTCACCAGATGTTGAAGTCAAATTGGACATACTCTCATCCACCATCAAATAACCTTTCATCATCTTCCCCCTTATATATATGTTCAATTATGAACCCTAATTTGGAAAGGCTAATAAAAGTGGAAAGTAGCTGATTTCAGTTTCTTGCTACTAAATCCCATTTCATTTTGCTTTGAATTTCTCATTATCTTTCCGTAATTTTATTACATTTTTTATTTGATTTTATTTTCAGCTAGTTCTTGAAACTTGAGTTGAAGCTATAAAGAACAAAAGTTGATGTAAAATGAAAAGAACAAAGACTATAGAAAGAGAGGAGTTCCAGAAGGGATTAATTAGCCCCAATTCTCGAAACTAACCATCATAGCTACTCTCCAAAAAGAAAACTTTGCCTGCTAGGATGCTAACACTAAGAAGATCATTGAACAAACGCCAAACAAAAGCTTACAACTTGAACAAAAAAAACAATTCCTATGCAAATATAAACAAGAACTGAAAAACTTGCAAAGAAAGAGAGACAGGTAAGAGAGAGAGGTGTGGATGAGAGAAGAGATTCCTGAGAAGCTAGCAGCACTCCACTCATCCAAAACCAAAACCAAAACCCAAACCCAAGCCAACAGCCTTGCTTGTGACGTTGCAATTCCTGTCTTTTCTTATGTTCTTTTCTTAGTCTCTTACTCTTGGAGAAAAAGAATTATGCAAAACTCTTCTTTAAAATGAAATTTTGCTTCATAAAATAGTTTTTTTCTCACCATCTTTCCCCTTCAAATGAAAAAGTAGGCACAAAGTAACCCCAAATCAACAAGATTATAGGATTTGACGCACTAAATAATAAACAGATGCATCAAAAGCTAGGTAGTAAGCAAAGGTGATTACAGGCTTTTAACATTATGGGTAAAAGCAGCAGTCAGAAAGCAAAACCTCTTTCTCTCCTCAGAAACTTACATAAACATGATTGGTTCAGTGATTGAATACCAATTTCCAGCAGACATGCTCCTGGAAAACAGTTCCCAAATCTCTTTTTAACTTACTGCACTAAGAATTAGTTTTAGCTTAACATTCTTTCAAATAATTTTGCTTTTCATTTAAAAAGCAGAAAGCTACTAAATCCTTGGGAGAAAAATGATCAGAGTATACAGATGTCGGTCCCCAATATGCTGCCCAACCCATCATCACTTAAATTATTGTGGGTGAGAGAGAGAGAAAAATACATGACAGCAACATGGCCACAAGGCAACACGAGGATAAAGAGTACCCATGGCCAAAAGTAAGAAATGCCCGAGTCTCTCAATGCTGAATGTTTGAACCGTCTGCAAAAACAATTCTGTCAACCCTTTGAGTTAAAACTTTAATCTGCTTTACTGTGACAGTATTTATTTAGATGGTTTTGATGCTGAATAGATAGCTTTTGGTGTAAGTGTCAACCATACACTCTAAAAGAAAATAGATAAGATTATTTCAATCCTACATCGGATAGAAAAAGCAAGATCATTATACATATAATTAGTGAGTGGCATCACACATCCTAATTAATCAATTATATAAAAAAGTAATGATCATGTGATAAGTGATATGAAAGTTAATCTTTGATTATTCGATTCCATGCTGTGTGACCATTCGATTCCATGTCATGTGCTCCAGAGGAGAAGATTGGGTGGGCTAGTTCATTGCCAAGTATCCTAAAGAGGTAGGTAGGGTGGGGCTTAGAGGAGATTAGCCGTTTTCCACACACTCTTCAAAAGAGAGTATGTAAGGTATTTCAATCTCATATCAATTGAATACGAAAAAAAAAAAAGTCATTGAATATATAAGTGAGATGTTGCACACCTCAATAAGTTAGTTTCACATAAAAAAGATAATGACCACGTGACATAAGTATAAAATTAGGATATAGTGTAATAATGAACACTAATTAACTTTTAATGTGATTATTTCTCATGTATTGAAGGCATATATCTCAAACGAAATCTTGTTAAAACACACTTGTTCTTCTGTGAATCCTAAATTAGACACACATAAAATGGGAAATCTTGACCACTGTCGAGTGTCGACCCCACTCCACACACGCAAAATAGATCTCACAAGACACAAACTAACGTGACATGTTTTGGAGATACATTGTCTATATGTTTGATTCATGTTTCACAGTAGCTTTTTGTCTGCACACTACCAAATGGGTGCATACAAAAACAAAAGTTGTGTTTAATTTGTTTTCATTTGTCGTTTTGAGAGCTTTTACATTATTTATCTATTTGTTTACTAATTTCAGTTTAGTTGTATTATAGTTTCTTTGCACCATTATATGCTTCCAGCTCATCATTCCCTTATTTTAGACCTTTTTAGTTATTTTATTATTATCCCAATTAATATCAACATCATGCCTCGATTAAGAAGCTTAAAAAATCTTTAAATTATATACTGTCAATAAAAAAAGAGTTTATTTCTATACACTGTCAATACATTAGAGGTTAACACCTCATGAATAGGTCCTTATAGGCAAATTTAAAAAATTTATTTATATTTGCATATAAGAGTCTATTGATGAGGTGTCAACTTCTAGTGCATTGACAGTGTATAGAAATTATACACTGTCAGTGCATTATATATAAATTCATAAAAAAAAGGGTTAACTAATTATTTAATTTAGAAAAATTTATTTTTTTGTTTAGAAGGGAAATTAACTAAAACAAACAAGCTAATATTAAGAAGAAAAACAACTCCTCTTTCAATAGCAAAATGGATTCAACGCAAAAAGATGGAAAAGTCGCAGTCACTCGTAATCTAAATCATCGAACATGCTTCTTTCGCTAGCGCATCGGCATAAAAATTGCTTTCCTTGAGCACATGATTAAACTTATATTGCCATGGCCTCTTAACCAATTCCCTGATATCACCAATAGTGCAACCATACGGATGAACATCAATATCAACTGGCTTTATCAAGTTAATTATTACCCTAGCATCCAGTTCACAAACAACATTCTTAAAACCCTGGGTTAACTAGCCAATTGCAGTCCAAAATTTGCAGCTTGTAGTTCAGCTATTGTATCTAAACAAACATCAGGATGCGCCATCTATTAACAAAATTTTTAATTTTTATTGACGAGATTAGTAAAATAAAATATATGCTTTATTCTTTTTTTTGGTATAAACCACAAATATCCTCATCCGTTTTGTAAGATCCGATTCTACACTATTGTAGACTCTAATTTCATAAAATTGAAAATGAAAATTAAATGAATAATGAATATTGATTTTCACTTGGGTGGAAAAGCTCTTTTATTTGAGATATGAACGGAACAATTAATGTGAAATACTCGACGGGCGAGTACTAAATGGAAGAGCTCGCCAATGGGCAAACAAGGGTGATCGCCAATGGAGGATGACTAGTGTCTGATGGCCATACTGGCGAATAGGTGAGTTCGCCAATGTGTGGCGTGAATCAGAGCAAGGTTGGCGAGTTGAGCCATACTAGGTGATCGCCCAATGTGACGAGGGATCTGATCGCCCAAGGAATGAGTAGGGCGAGTTGATGATGGCGAGTTGATTGGTTGCCTCTTTGGTTTGGCGAATAGGTAAGTTCTCCAAGTTTAGTTGCTTAAGATTATAGCCGAATTGGGCGAGGACTTGTGATCGCCCATTGGATTGAGAATGTTTTATAATAGCAAGTGGGCTAGTAGATCAAACCTGGTGATCGCCAACAATGTAGGAGAAATTGCCAAATCTTAAGTTAGAATAAAGACAAAGTGGCGATGAGCACAGACAAGCTGTGAATGTTGGCGAACTGAAAGTGAGTTGATGAGCTGAGGTCTCAAGATGAAGGGGCGAACTGGAATCAACACTTGTGGACAAAATGAAAATAGATTCAAAACATATTTGCAGCCAAAATTGACTTTGCAAGTCAGACGGTTGGAGACAATAAATAGAGAAAAGCTAAAGTCAATAAAGGAATTAGCCTTATTGGTTGAGAAGTAAAACAAAGTCAATAGAAGCAGAAAAAGGAGTATGGAAGGGAGACTTTCACGCCAGCTTAAGCTTCAGTTTTTCTTCATGCATTAAATGCATGAAAGACGTGAAATAAATGAAAGAAGATGGGATAAGGCCAAGTGAGGGGTTCTGATTGCATAACATGGCTATATAAGGAGAAACAATTGAGGAAGACCGGCTTAGCAAACTTCATCTTCCTCCCGAAAACTATGCAACTGCAAGTTTGTGTTATTCCTTCTAATCCTGCCATGCTTGATTTATTGAGCTTTACTCTTCAGTTGATGAAGTATAAAATGGAACTAGGTTGAGATTGTGGTAGGACGATAGGAAAATAATCGAGAATGAATAAGGAAAGTAATAGAAATGGTGTAAGAGTGATGAGAATGGCGACTATTATGATCGCCAATGTTAAAATTTAGTGATCGCCAATGGGGCGAGTAGGCAATATGAACTCGCCAAGTCCAAGAGGGCGAGGTTGCCCAACTTAGTTTAATTCATGGGCGAACTGATAAATGGGCGAGCTCAGCCATCATTGGGCGAACTAAATAATGTGAAGTGTGTTTGTGGGCGAGGTCGCCACATGTTAAGTCTTTGGCGAGGCCACCTTAGACTAAAAAGCCATGTCGGGTGAACTCACTTGAGTACGTATGGCGAACTCAAATGGGGGCGAGTAGAATTGTGTGCGAACTCCCACATTTAAGCCAATGTAGGCTTGGCGAGTTGAATATTGGGCGAGCTTCCACGTGTAAGCCATTTATTGAATGGCGAGCTCGGTTGGGCGATCTAGTTAGAACTCTATTGGGCGAGTAGTCATTTGATTTATCTCAATCTCGCCAAGTAATATAAAATGAAAATATTAATAGAATTTATAAACTATTTTGCAGCCGGGAATTATGAACTCGGTGAATGTGATTTGTAAGGCGAGAAGGAAGCAAGGCTTCTTTGAACCAGGTAAGGGAGATGTGTGTAAAGTGAATGCATGTCCTGTGGAGTAAATAGTATGAAAATATTAAGAAATTATTTTGGTTTGTGACATGCATTTATTTAATAAATTATTTTGATTTGGGCGAGCTACAGAGATAGCCGACCCTTATGTTGTTTGTTGCCGAACTGGTATTGGCGGGCGAGCCAAACCTTTTAAAATATTTTTGGCGGGCGACCCCTCTTGTTAAGAAAGCTATGGGCGAGCCGAAATGGGCGAGCCAGTGTTTTGGTTTAAATGTAGAGGGTGGCGGGCGAACACTTGTTCACCCCTTTTGAAGTTGACCATGGGCGAGCCAGACTGGCGAGCTGACCATGGTGAACAGATTTCGATGGTATTTTCTTGAGGAAAAATGAGCCATTTTAATATCTTTGAAAATAGAAAATATAAACCCTTTTAGGCGAATTTACTAATGGGCGAGCCACTTAGGGCGAGCTAGTTTTGCTTGTTGTTTTTAAAAGCAAAGGTTGGCGGGCGAACACACGTTCACCGCACGGGGCGAGCTGCTATGGTCAAGCCACAATGGGCGAGCTGAACATGGGCGAGTAGGTTTTAAAGGTTGAGATTTTGAAATGTTGTCAAGGTGTTTTGTAAACAGAAAGCCTCAACCTTTTTGGAAATCAAATCATTTTGAGAAAATGATAATATTGTGAGATAATTCCATAAAGGTTTTCATGAGAGATAAAGTGATTTTTGAGACTTTAGGCCTTGAGTTCATGCTTTATTATTTATGTAGTTGCGTGAACCGCCTGGGGCGGTGGCTCGGGTCGATGGACCTACGGGTGCACCTCAGGGCGTCACAGGGCTGATGGACCCGCCAAGTCATCAGCGGTCTCAAGGTCACTTGGCAAGTGGACTCGAGGACCATCTATAGATTATGGCCATAGATCTAGTTGAGATAGCCGTGAGGGGCGGTGGCCTACGGGTGCACCCCAAAAGCGAACGACTTATATTCCTAAGGGAACAGAGCATGATTTGTTTGTTGCCTAGTCTCAACTTATTGATTTCTGTTTACTGAAAGGATTTATTGAATCCTGTTTACTGTTTACTACATTTTAAAGTAAACTGTTTAACCAGTGATTTGACTGGTGTATCGAAAGTGTTGGTAACTATATCCACTGTTTTCCTATTTGATGTGATTTTTGGAAAACAAATAAATTGTGGAATATGGTTTTGTTTTTATAAAACAGCATATGTCTCCTTTACAGAGCGTATGAAACGCTCACCGCTTTATTTTAACTCCACAGATAAAAGACACGGAGTTAGAGAATTAGCTCTCAGATGGGTATAGTTACGTTTAAAGCGCTGAGGCATGCTATGTTAAACGTGACAGGTACAGTCTCTTCTCTTTTACATTCCAGACATATGTATACAGTACTACTTTATTGAGACAAAGATAATAGGGGATGTCAGATGTAAGGAATAATGAAAAGAAATTTCATATTCCATATTTGATAAAATAAATATTATTATTTGTCACTATCATTGTAGAATGTTATTGGCATCACAGACAACCCAACTGGTAAAGTTGTATGGAAATACGTGAAAAATGTGGTAACAGGCTGTTATACGTTTTAACAGTCTGAGCCTAATCTTGTTCGAGGTTTAGTTACAATTAAGGCTTTTCACCCAAATTAAAGATATGCTTTATTCTTTGAGGTATATAAAAAAAAGGAGAGAGTTAAAAAGCTTCATTATTACTATATCTAAAACAATATCTTTAATTTATTCCTTGCTGTCATATCCACATGATTTCTTTATCCGATTCTGTCTTGCCAAGGGATAGATTCAACCAATTTATTAAGAAATGTAAATTTCTAACCTAAATAAAGGGATGGAATCTAATAAAACCAGCGATGGGAAAAGGGTTTGGCTGGTGTTAGTGTTGTTGGGATGGCATCCAATATGCATATATAGAACCTGATGAAGATCCATGTCAAATCTCACTTCCTTTTCTAATTTTTTCTTATTACCATGTCATATCCAACTTTAATTCATCTCAACCGACATTTCATGGATATCAAACGTATGAAAAATAAAAGAAATCATTTATCAAAATCGTAACTTCCTTCTTTTCATTGACTATGTAGAGTGAATAAACATCCAAGTCATTTTAACTCTGATTCCAAACAGAAGAAAGTCAGTTAATGTTACCCATGGTACCGTAGAAGAAAGAAGAAGCCAGAGTCAACATTAGTGCTACCAAGCATTCTCTATACAAGCACAGTGAAGAGTAAGATGTAAAGGCTGAATTTTTCAGTGGATTTCCTTAAAAGAGCGCATTCTTTATAAATTCCTTCTTCCAAATCACTATATATTGGATATGTGGTCAAGTGCACTACTTTTGATGTAGAGTGTTCAATAATAGAAAGGAATATTGGCAGACATTGACATCAGATATTTTGAAGGGTTTGCACTCTACACCTCCACAGCCACAGGATTGAAAAAATTTAAATGGATATTGGATAGTCGGGTCAAGCAAGAACCTCAAAAAACAATCCCAGGGTCTTGATATACAGACTGTGAAAAACCTAGAATTTGGCTCCACAAACCCTGAAACCAAGAATCAGATATGGAAACATGATCAATCTTATGGGTAGTACTCTGCGATACCAAGGTTATAATCTTCTTCATGTTTTTTCTGGGGGGTTAAAGTTTTGATGTGACAACCAGACAGAAAAGATAAATTAATGATTTAATGTCATCTTACCGATATATTCCGCGTACAATCGACAAAAGTTGGCTGGGACCCTTTGGACTGGCTAGTTTGGACTCTAGGTTTATAGCAAGAGCTGTGGCTCATTTGGATGTGGACCAGCTAACCACATGGTTGAAGACCCACTTGACTCTAGTCCGAGGCAACATTTCTCTCGTTGAATCATATTCATGTGTATGTGTACATGAATGATAACTGTAATGAATTATGGTTGGAAAAGAAATACTGCGACACATGGAACTGAGAATGAAATGATGAAAGAAATGGAATAATCATTCATGTTTTTCACGTATTCTATAGACTTGGAAGAAATTCGGAAACTGTTGGAATCATTACTCTCGTTTTGCGTTTTTGTTGGTTTTCGAGCTTTTTTTGGAGACAATTTTTTAGCTATCAAGAGAGAGGGGAGAAGTAGATGGTGGAAAATTGAAGGAGAGTTGTAATAGAGTTGCCACTTTGGTTAAAAACATGTACATCGAATATGGGATAAAGTTCAATTGATTCATACAATTTTTTTAGAAGATCGGCTTTCAATAATATTTATCATCTTAAAAGGAAAAGTAACAACTAAATAGTGATCAATAAAAAAAAAAAAGCCACATGATAATGGGTTCAACCATGCCAATTTGCTACTTACATTTGTTTTATGAAACCGTAAAGACTCACTTATAACTTGTAAAGTATTGTTCATTTTAATTAGAAGATCTCACAATTTTATCTTAAAAAAGTGTTTTACAATTATGAATTCAACTCTCTACATATATACCATAACAGACTTTTACAATATCCTAATGTAGGATTAGAGCATAATTAGAAATGGTTAGAGTTCTTTTAACATTAATACAGGACAGTACATAATAGAATTGGAAGTGCAAACATGCAAGGGTAGAAAAAAATGAAGACAAATTATTTTGGTGAAAAGGGTTTAAGGTTTATTTTGTATTTAGATATAAAATTTAGTTTTTTTAGTTACTTATTGGATTATATATCTTTTTTTACCACAATCTTATGTTGTTAGAATGTTTCATAAGACTCGTTTTTGACTTTTTTTGTGTGTAAATCATAAGTACCTTTATTTATTTTAACGATCTGATATTAATTTTGCTTATGATTACATTACAGTTAAAACTCCTTACCCATTTTGCATTATTATCTTCCTTTTTTTACTTATACTTTCACGTTTTGCATTATTATCTTCCTTTTTTTCCCCGACATAATTATTCATCAGTTTTTTTTTTGCTCAGCCAAATGAAAGTTTTATTGATAAAAGGATGATACACCTGACAGTTCTTGCATAACAGGTAACTGCATGAAACAGAAAAGCAAGATAACCATATCCAAATCGAACCAATCAAATACCCCTAATCTGAAACAGATAAAACACCTAGACTAAAGAACTCTACAGAAGCATAACATCGAAGTAAACATAAAATTTCAGGAACAAAACCACTTGAAAAAGAACAGTAAGCACCTGCCTTAACAACTTGCACTAGTCTTCCAACCCCGCACCAAACATACTAGGAAATAGCGACAACCTCCAACCATGCCTCGAGCTACTGCATTAGCACTACGTCTAAGCCACGCAATGCCCTCAATCAAAATCCAAGCCTGTACCCTCTTCAACCAGCCCATGCATAATCAGAAACGCCATAGCTTTTCAGAAAATCATTAGTCCCGCTAACTCTAACATCACCAATCCAAGCAAACCAAAACCAGCTTCCTCTCTTGCTGCGCAACCCGTAACTGCCTTTAAATTTTTTCTCAACCAAAAGGAATCAATTTTTATTAAGGTAAGAAGGATAATCCCTTTGAAAGGTAGGTAAGTTCCCAGAGTTACAAAAGGCTTGACAGAGCAGAACACTTACTGACAGAGCCATGGAAATGAGCAAATCAAATTACAACCAAACTATAGAATCATCAATCTTGTCCACACAGCCTAAGCTAAAGAATCCACCAAACCATTAATTTTCCTATTAGAACCTTGCTGCAGGAACAACTCTAAAGCATATTTGATAGCCATAAATTCATCAACATTAGAATCCAAAGACCCAAAAGGACATGATAAAATAGCAACAACGTTCCCAGAGGACTCTTTAAGAACTCCATCACAACTAAACCAGCAAGCTCGTAAGGAATCTAGAAATAAAGACCCATCGCTTGAAGCTTTAATCTAAATGAGAGACTAACCAGGAAAATTAGCTCATCCAAATTGAATTTTTTTGTATCAAAGACTGCTTCATTTTGATAAAGCCAAAAGACCCAGACAACAGTTACCACCAAAGGAAGGAACACCAAAACCTCAAGAAAAGTCGATCACTCAGTTCGCATCAACCAGCTCTTTTAAACTTTCAATAACAGTTGCATCATCACAGTTGGCAAACAAACCCAACTCCTTCCCGATTCTCCATGCATCCTCTGCCTCCTTTGAGATAACGTTAAATCTGTTTAAAAAATCCCCCTCTGAGAGCGACTCATTGGCAAATTTCGTCGAGATTGATTCTTGCTTCTTCTTCTTGCAAAATCGAGGGACTTTACTCAGTTTTTTGGAAGGTTAGGACTTCTTAGAGAATTTAGGAAGTATGGCATCCTCTATTTCATACAAACTTTTGACTTTTCTCTGGCCAAAGGAATGTCGAAGCCCTTTGACCTGAT
The DNA here is from genome assembly GCA_031772115.1 of Heritiera littoralis. NCBI lineage: Eukaryota > Viridiplantae > Streptophyta > Magnoliopsida > Malvales > Malvaceae > Heritiera > Heritiera littoralis. The sequence goes on from JAPDPK010000003.1 coordinate 3,642,325, forward strand.
CAGGTGACTGATTTTGCCCATCAGAATCGCCGTCAACAAGGCCCAACATTTCCTTTGAAGGGGCTTGTCCAAAATTACCAACGAGCACCTTATTCTCTACATCCACAAGCTTATATGAATCCCCAGTATTTGCCGCCTCATTTCTTGGATCTGTAATATTAACATTAACATCATCTTGCACGTTAACATTAAACACTCTGCCTTTTTGCAAACCCATGCAATCAGCCTCGGTACCCACATCCAGCTCAACAATGTTAGGATGGGAATCAGAACATTCTTTCCTACTACTCAAGCACCTTGAAGCAGACTGTTCATCTTCAATTACATTTTCAACATAGTAGCAAAGGCTACCGGAACTTTCACAGGAAGGTCTTCTAATGGCATTCTCATTAAGTTTGTAGTTCCCACAACAGCAATGAAAAAGGGAAATAACGTCAGAACCAACTTCAGAAACCCGAACAGGAAAAGTTTTCTTACCACATTCCAGAAGAATTACTTCATCAATTCTTTCAAGTTGATTCGTCATGATGAACATTGCACCCCGACTAAAATCGTTAAACTTGAGAGTTATACCATCCATTGAGATTAGATCACCATATAATTTAGCGATGTTAGTAAACGTACAAAGGTTCCAGGCATGCAGAGGAACACCAAAGCTTGTAATCCAAGTGGTTTTAAATCTGAGTTTAAAATTTTCTGACCATTCTTCAATCTCTTCAAACCATTCTTTGAGCCAAGTCCAACCAGAGGTCTTTATCGTTTCAAATATTTCTCTGTCATCAAACATAATCAAGAATTGTCTTCCCGATAATTTTTTAACTGAAAGATCCAAAACACCCTGCATTTTGAAATTCTCTTGAAGTCTCGCCGCCTCATAATACCCTAAAGAGGTTCCAACCACACAATAGTCAAGTTTGTGAATTGCCTCTTCAAAAGAACCAGCCTGACAAGATTTTACTAGATCATCACTACATACTGGAACACTTTCATGAGCTTGACTCCCACTATGATCAGATAGAAGAGCCTGCAAATAAGTTTTCCTATTTGCTTCTATAATGACCCGTTACCACATTTTTCACGTATTTCTATACAACTTTTCTGGTTGGGCTGTCTGTGATGTCATTAACATTCTACAGTGATAGTAATAAATGATAAACATTTATTTAACAAATACGAAATATGAAAATTTTTCATTATTCCTTACATCTGACATCCCCTATTGTCCTTGTTTCAATAAAGTAGTACTGTATACTTATATCTGAAATGTAAAAGAGAAGCGACTGTACCTGTCATATTTAACATAATTTGCCCCAGCGCTTATCACGTAGCTATATCTATTTGGGATATAGTTCTCTAACTCAGTGTCTTTTTATCTGTGGAGTTAAAACAAAGGAGTGAGCAAATCACGCACTCAGTAAAGGAGACGTATGCTGTTTTAAAGAAAGCAAAACTATATGCCACAAAGTATTTAATTTCCTAAAATCATTCCAAGTAGGAAAACAGTGGATAGAGTAAACAATACTCTTGATACACCATTCCAATCATTGGTTAAACAATTTACATTAAAATGTAAAACAGTAAATAGGATTCAGTAAATCCACTCAGTAAACAGAAATCAATAAGTTGAGACTAGGCATCACCCTACAAATAAATCATGCTCTCATCGTTCCCTAGCCCTTTCCAGGAACACAAATCATCCGCTTTTAGGGTACACCCGTAGGCCATCGCCCCTCACGGCTATTTTGGCTAGATCTATGGCCATAATCTATAGGTGGTCCTCGGGTCCACTTGCCAAGTGACCTCGAGACCGCTGATGACTTGGCGGGTCCATCAGCCTTGTGACGCCCTGGGGTGCACCCGTTGGTCTATCGACCCGAGCCATCGCCCCAAGCGGGTCACTCAATTACACGAATAGTAATGCATGAACTCAGGGCCTAAAGTCTCAAAATCACTTTATATCTCATAACTAACCTTTAAGGAATATTTCATAATTTCATTATTTTCTCAAAATGATTTGCTTTCCAAAAAGGTTTTATATTTTCTGTTTACAAAAGGCAATAAAACAGCCAATTCTCTTCTTTGGTTTTTGTATGATAAAACACATTAAAAACCTGCTCGCCCATGGTCAGCTCGCCCATCATGGCTCGCCCAATACGGTGAACTAGTGTTCGCCCACCAACATTAGCTTTTAAAAACAAATTAAATTGGCTCGCCCATAGCAACTCGCCCATGGTCAACTCGCCCATAGTCAACTCGCCCATGGTCAACTCGCCCCTTCCGGCTTGCCCATGGCCAGTTCGCCCACTATGGCTTGTCCATGGCCAGTTCGCCCATTGTCACAAAAAGGGATCGCCTATTTTTGGCTCGTCTGGCTTTTTATTAAAACATGGGTCGCCTATAATTGGCTCGCCCAAAACATCATAAAGGGGTCAGCTTTGTAGCTCGCCCGAAGTTTATTAAAACAGGGTCGCCCGCCCAAAACATTACAAAAGGGTTTGCCCACTTTGGCTCGCCTGAAATTTTCTTAACAAAGGGGTCGTCCACCCCAAAACATTATAACAGGGGTCACCTTCCATTGGCTTGCCTGGATTTCAATTAAAACAGTGTCGTTCGCCCAAACAACATAAAAGGGGTCGCCTTCCATTGGCTCGCCCGCCCTTTACCAGTTCGCCCAAAATAAAAAATAATTTATCAAATAAATGCATGTCATAAACCAAAGCAATTTCTTAATAACTTCATAAAATTTAACTCCACAGGACATGCATTCACTTCACACACATCTCCCTTACCTGGTCTTACGAAGCCTTGCTTCCCGATCACCTTCCCGATCGCTTTTACCGAATCCTTAATTTTCGGCTGCAAAATAATTTATTAAAACTATTAATATTTTCTTTTATATATTTCCATCACTTGGGCGAGACTTGAGACAAATCAACTAGCTCGCCCAACCGAGCTCATACTAGCTCGCCCAACCAAGCTCGCCGTTCATCAAATGGCTTACACGTGGGAGCTTGCCCAACATTATCGCCATTCCCATATTGGCTTATTCGTAAGAGCTCGCCCACATTCAACTCGCCATGCCTATATTGGCTTAAATGTGGGAGTTCGCCCACAATTCAACTCGCCATTGTCTATGCATGTGAGTTCGCCATACGTGGCTTTCTGTTCAGCGCTGGGTTCGCTTGTAAATTAAACTAGCGTTGGACGACCTCGCCCACTTGGACAAAAACTTTCAACTTGGCGAGTTCTTTATTTCCTACTCGCCTCATTGGCGATCACTAACATTCAACATGGGCGATCACTATAGTCGACATTCTTGTCACTTTTCCAGTATTTTCCTTATTTATTTTTGTCTATTTCCAAGACCACATCTTGTTTCTATGTAACATCCCAAATCCACCGTAATAACATAATATTTACTTATAAACTCCACTTACTTACCGGTTGGGTTGTCTGTGATGCTTAACAACTCCTAACACTTTAATAAGAATTAGTACTTTTATTACTCGTACTAATAAAGAAATATAATTTGTTACATTGATTCTTTAAGATGTATATACATTCCCTTCTATTTAAAGTAGTACTGTACAATTTTACTGAATATATAAAAGAAAGTAATATACCTTCGATATCGAATATCTACTGACTCTAGCAGTCGATAATCGCTAGAAGGTAATTCTCTTAATCCAAGATCAACAATCTGTGGAGTGAAAAATAAGGGGTGAGAGATAACATGCTCAGTAAGGAAGGTGTATGCTGCTGTATAAATCAAAACTATATCCCCCCAAATATGTTTATTTTTCTTCACAATAAGCCCAATATGGAAAACAATGGATATAGTAAACAGTAAATAGAATTCAATAAATCCTCTCAGTAAATAGAAATTAGTAAGTTGAGACTAGGCATCACCCTACAAATAAATCATACTTTTATTGTTCCCCCTCCTCCTTGCGAGAACGGAATAATCATCCCCACAGGGATACAGTAGATCTATGGCCACAATCTATAAGTAGTCCTCGAGTCCACTTGCCAGGTGACCTCGAGACCTCTGAGGACTTGGCAGGTCCATCAGACTCTTAACTCATAATGCATGAAACTAGGGGCCTAAAGTCTCAAAAATCAAATTTATAGCTTAAAATACCTTTAAGGAAACACATTTATGAATTTAAATCATTTAAATAAATAATAATTCCAAAAAGTATTATTCTCATTTTCGTAGAGAAAATGCAAATTGAAACCTGTTCGCCCATGGTCAGCTCGCCCATTAAGGCTCGCCCATGGTCAACTCGCCAGTGCGGTGAACAAGTGTTCGCCCGCCAACCTTAGCATTTAAAACAAGTTAAACTAGCTCGCCCCATTATCAGCTCGCCCAACACAGTTCGCCCATCACACTGGATTGAGCTCGCCTGCCTTCAATTCATCCACAGTGGCGAACCAACATCACCCACCGTGGCTCTCACACCAAGCTAACTGGGGGTCGCCCACAAAATTTTCTCAAAACAACAAGGACTCGCCCACTGTTGGCTCGCCCAAAATTTTATTAAAACATGGATCGCCTATAATTTGGTTCGCCTACAACATCATAATGGGTCGGCTTTGTAGCTCGCCCAAAGTTTATTAAAACAGAGGTCACTCACCCCAAAATATCATAAAAGGGTCGCTTTCCATTGGCTCGCCCGCCTTTAGCAGTTAGCCCAATCAAAACGATTATCAAATTAATGTATGTCATAAACCAAAACAATTTCTGAATAATTTCATAAAATTTAACTCCACAGGACATGCATTCACTTCACACACATCTCCTTTACCTCGTCTGATGAAGCCTTGCTTCCCGCTCGCCTTATCAATTCTTACTTCCCGACTGCAAAGTAAAATATTAATACCATTAATATTTTCTTTTTGAATTATTTCCTAAAATTATAACTATTTTTCCTTTCAATTATTTGAGACACTTAGGCGAGATTTGAGACCAATCTATAGCTTGCCATTCGCCCAACACAGCTCACCATTCAAATATTGGCTTATTCATGGGAGTTCGCCCAACGTTCTTGCCATTCATATTGGCTTATTCGTTGGAGCTCGCCTAACATGGGAGCTCGCCCCCACTTCAACTCAACTCGCCATGCTCATGAATTTCAGTTCACCATTCGTGGCTTTTATTCAGAGATGGGCTCGCCCATGAATTGAATTAACACTTGTCGACCTCTTTATTTCCTACTCGCCTCATTGGCGATCACTAACATTCCACATGAGCGATCACAATAGTCGCCATTCTCGTCTTTTTGGGCGATCATTGGTCCTCGCCCATCCGGCTATCATTCTGGTTATCCATAAATGTTGGCAAACATGGTATCGTCGAATCATGCATTTCATTAAGCTCACCTCATCCTTTGGTTGAGTACCTACTTTTGCTTGCCTATTTGGCAAGCAGTTGAATAATCACTTCGCCCATCGTGTTTCTTATACATTCTAACAAGATTTAGCTACAACAAGGCTATATCTATGTTTATTACGTTGTAAAACATAAAAATCTAGTATTGAATATCAAGAGAACCATAGAATATGGAACTCAACTGAGTTGCACTTCCAGAACAGAGTGCTTTTCTGCCTCACTTAGCTTTACTTCTCTTGTTCCTTAGCTCTTCAACACTGGAGAAAAAGTTTGGCTAACTAAAAGATAAAGTTTCATGGCTCATGTATGAGAGGAATGGAAGAAACGAGATTGAGCTTGCAGTAAACACAGTATAGGCGAGAAGATTTTAGAAGGAGATGAAGTTTGCTTCAGTCAATTTTCCTCATGCATTTCTTCTTATATAGCCATGTTAATCCTATTAGAACCTACCACCTGTTCCTTATCCCATTTTCTTTCATCATTACCTTGTCTTATAGCTCATTAAATGGTGAAGAAAATTGGCAATTCAAGGGAATGGCGTGGTGCAAATTTTATACTTTCATTAAAGGGTGAAGACAATTCCAGCCAAAAGGAACGACTAGGGGAAAGCCTTATGTAGTTTGACTAAATTTTTCTCTTCTTTTCTCCTTCTTCTCCACGCCACTTCCAGCCACTATTATTGACTTTTATCTTATTTATTCTTCATTTGTCTAACAACATTTATTCCCTTTCACACTTCAACTAGTAAGATTTCTTTTGCATTCTTTTCAACCGAATGCTTTCTATGCATCTCTTAAATACTCAATCCTAATTCATATACACCATAATGTAAAGTGAGATTTCATATTCAACATTGATTTAATCCCACTAAATAATTTAATTCTGTTATCCATCATTTGCAATAGGCTAATACAGTATAATAAAATCGGGTCTCACATTCTAGTTTTCATATTCTCTAAGGATTTAACTAAAAACAATGCTGCATCTATGTTTATTACTTTGTAAAACATAGAAATCTGCCATTGAATATCAAGAGAACCATAGAAATATGGAACTCACCTTAACCAACTGCACTTTTAAAACAGATCATTTTCTGTCTTACGTTGGCCTCCTTTTGCTTATTCCTTCAGCTCATCAAACGATGGAGGAAAGGTTTTGCAAGCAGGTTTACTTGTTTAGCCAACTTAAGGACGAAGTTTAGTAGATCAAGCATGGCAAAAATGGAAAGAGCAGAACATAAACTTGCAGTAGGATAGTTTTCGTGAATAAGATAGAGTTTGCTAAGTCGATTTTCCTCAAGTGTTTCTTCTTATATAGCCATGCTAATCCAATCAGAACCTATCACTTGGCCTTTATCCCATTTTCTTTCATTATTTCACGTCTCACATACATTAATTTGATGAAAGAGACGGCTAGGGTCAATTTTTCTACCCTCATTAATGGATGAAGACACTTGTGGCCAAAGAAACAGCTTGCCAATCTTTTCTGTACCGTTTCTTGATTTATTTGTCTTCTTTGTTTTATTCCTCAACCAATGAAGATAATTTCTTTATTGACTTTAACCTTTCTCTATTAATTGTCTTCAACCGTATGGCGTACAAAGTCAATTTTTGCTGTACTAGTTCCAGTTCTCCTATTCAACCTGAGACCTCAGCTCGTCCACTCTATTTCAATTTCAGTTCGCCAACTTAAGATTTGGCAATTACTTGCTGATTTCCTTTTCTTGGCGATCACATTGAGATTTGGCGAGTACCTATTGCCTTACTCGCCTACTAGGCTATCATTTGCCCATCTATATGGGCGATCACATTTCTCGTCATACTCACTCTTTGGACGATCATTACTACGTTCATTTGGGCGATCATTGCCCTCGCCTCATTCGGGCGATCACCCTAACCAACTGACTTGGCGAACTTGTCTATTCGCCGATATAGCCATTAAATCAATCTCGCCATTTTCCATTGGCGATCACCCTTGGGCGAGCTCTTCCATTATAGTACTCACCTATAGAGTGTTTCACAGGAATTTCTCCATTCACATCCCAAGTTAAGGAGCTTTTCACCCAAGTAGAAATCAACATGCATTATTTATTTAATTTCCATTATCAAATTTTATGAAATTAGGGTCTACAGTAGTGTAGAATCAGGTCTTATAGCTTCATTAGCCTGATTATTTTTATCTTCATCCCTAACACCAACATCAAGGACCTGTGGGGATTGATTCGAAGGAGAAGGTTTAGCTTGATTCCCATTATCATAGGTACGCCTTTGAGGCCAGACTTTCCTCCAACATAATGAACGGCTTTGAAACTTTGCATGGTTGACACCGATCTTAAAATCCAAGAGCCAAGAGCCATTCAGCCTTTCTACAGCCCAACTAGCTTCATTGAAGTCAACAAATCTAACAAACCCAAATTTACAACCTCTCCTACTTCTTTTGACAGGGATGAAAACATCCACAACCTTCCCAAAATGCTGGAAAATTTGCTTCAACCATCTCCAATGGACCCGTAGAGGAATATTATTTACAAACATTGAGAAAACCTCATTTGGACCAAAGCTAAATCCATGTCCACCATAACGACCGCCATTGAAGTTCATCTTTTTTAGAGTGTCGAACCTAATTATTCATCAGTTGACTACATAAATATAGGGCAGGAGTCATTCTTGTCTATTTGGGCTCGGCTCTGCTTGTCTACAGTAGAAATATATGTTTTTACTTTAGTTAATAAACATAAATTGACAAAATATTTAAGGTTATTCAAGATTTTTAAGTTATTCAGACAACTCTTCTATCTTCCATGTAAACATGGCATCCACCTGACAAATTTTATTGATCAAGAATTACTAACCCTCGCTTTCTTTTAATTATGGAGTAATTCCTGAATCAGATCTATGAAAACAGTTCAGGACTTTAAATCATCAATTTTGTCCAGCAAGTTACAACCTGCTATGGTTCGGATAGTTTCAGGGAGATTCCTTATAAATGTTTCAAACTTGTCTCAAGTACCTAACTAAAAGCAGTCTTAGTCTTTGATCTCTGGACAAAGCCATTGTTTTCTGGCGGAATTCCAACATGGATATATATGTACTTTTGTTAGTTGGGTTATCTAGTATTCTGCTAAGCAATGGAATTAAAGTGGAAGACTGTGACCATCTGACAAATAATACAAGTTTTGTATCCTTCCAGGTTCAGCAACCAACTGAGTAGCCTTACAGAACAGCTTATCACTTCCAATGTCCTCAAATCTGGCTAAATGGTATCAGAAGCTAGCTTTACTAATCTTGTTCTTACAACATGATATTCTTTGCTAATATCTATTTATTCTAATACTTTAATGTTTTTTATTTTTATCTTTGTTTGGTATCAATTCATTCAATCGACTGCTTCAAATATGGGATAAATGGGTGACATTGACAATACAGATACTAATGGTAAATTAACCTTTTTCCTTCTCTCCTTGTTCATGGTGATTTGAACACAGCATATAAAGAACCCATCCCCCTAGATTTCTTCATTGTTTGGATTATTCAGCAATCTGCCTTTAATTTGAAAGAAAATTTGAAACCAAAAAAAGGTCATCAAACAACCAGGTTATTTAAGGTATGAGCATTTTTTATTGCTTCTGGAAAAATAATGTAAACTCTGGAAAACAGTCTGATCCTAGATGAAGTGTTTTTAGTCCCTTATGTTGTTGCAATGCACCTGGATCACTTATACTGGCTTACAGTTCTCTAATGGAGAGCAGATGCATTTAGTTTAAAGCACATAATTTGAAGCAACTTTAATATTCAATCATCATCTCCTAGATAGGCAACTTTAATAAATTCCATGTTTGATAAAGTGTTTCCGTCTTGAATTGGCTTCATGTTTACAGATTGATCATTCCATTATTGAGAGCTTTGGTGAGGAAGGAAGAACTTGCATCATTGCTAGAGTTTATTCAATGCTGGCTATCGATAAGCAAGCATATCTTAGTGTTTCAGGTCTCAATGCCTGGAGTACGAAGAAAGCTCAACTTGTTTATGCCACAAGACGAAGAAATGAAGCCACAGAATAAACAAATGCATCCATGGCAGTTTACCAATGCTATTCTTCAGTCCATCTACCATACATTACATTCCTTAACAAGTAAAGTAGATACAAAGCCCAGTTTCATTCAAAACCTTCATTCAACCAGTAATATATCTTCACTAGCAAATATATTACTAGTAACTAAACATTGCTTAACCAATAACATTCATTTCCATGATGTTGAACAATCATCCTTGAAAAATCGTGCCTCAGAAGTCAGAATCCATCACGTTCAAGCTATTAATTCAATATTAAACAGTCAATGATGTACTAGTCTGCTGTTCTTCCACAAAATGAAACGCTTAGCTTGAGCTTTGACCCTTTTCTTTTGGTTCTCGTTCAATGGTAGAATTGCCAGCAAACATTTTTCTGGATACTTGATCTCTAGATCATATCATATATTACTCATTTAAAAGTCGAAATGCTTCCATGTAAATATATATATATATATGTATGTATACGTAAAGAATCCCACCAGATCGGGAAGCATTTTCCGCATAATGTGTTCTCTAGTTAATTAAGTAATTATAGTTTGAGTTATCTTAATGAAACTAAGCAAATATTCAAATGAAAAAGTTGCATTGGTAAGAGTATTGAATTCATTAAATGTTGTCTCTATCTACAAGTTGGGCGGCATCCAGTATTCCGTCCATTTTCATTTTGTAAAATTTAAGTTGACCCTGCAATATACCAGGAAGAAAGAACAAGAAGATGGTTCAATCTGACCTTCAAAAACTTTTATAGCTCCCAATTTTACCATTGAACCATTGATGGTTCACTGGTAGCTGAAAGGTAGAATGGAGATATATGCATTTGGGGTCATTGGCTTCTGCCTTTTGTTGTTTGGAAATGGAGTTCAATCTCATGGAGATGACAGAAAGCTTCAACCTCCTTCGATGAAGCAGCCTTACAGGACTACTTTCCACTTCCAGCCTCCCAAAAACTGGATGAATGGTTTGTTTTCTCATACTTGATTTGTTTCAATACAGACTGTATTTACAGTCAAATTGAATTACTCTTTCTTGTGTCCTTTGACATGTAATCTTCAAATGGCCACCTATGGCAATGCAGATCCTAATGGTAAGCCTTTTTGTTTCTCCTTGTTCATAAGTTATTTCTTGATTAGTTCTACGTAATTTGATTATTTGAAGGCTAAAGTACATTTCAGATAAATTCTTCACATGAACAAACCAAGTCCCACCAGTTAATACTTCCTAATTAAGTATTCTCTTGTCCAAGATTAGCTTCTTAGCATAATTAGAGATTACTGTTATTGTTTTCTACCATAAATGTTATTAATTTATAATCCCTTTATCACAGGTCCAATGTACTACAAGGGAATTTACCATATATTCTATCAATACAATCCATATGCGGCAGTGTGGGGCAACATCTCATGGGCTCATTCAATATCATATGATCTTGTCAATTGGGTTCATCTTGATAATGCACTTTCTCAGGAGGATCCTTTTGACATCAATGGCTGCTGGTCAGGCTCAGCCACACTCCTTTACAGGGAAAAAACTGTCATTTTATACACCAAAAATGATACCATGAACCACCAAGTTCAAAACCTAGCTGAGCCAAAGAACCTATCTGATCCTCTCCTAAGGGAATGGGTAAAATCATCCCATAATCCTCTAATGATTCCTGTTGATGGAATTGACTCAAAGAACTTCAGAGATCCAACAACTGCTTGGCAAGGTCATGACGGGCTATGGAGAGTCTTGGTTAGAAACCAGATGGATGGCCATGGAAGGGCACTTTTGTATCAGAGTGAAGATTTTTTAACCTGAACAGGAAGTAAAGAACCTCTTCACTCGTCCACAAGAACTGTTATGTAGGAATGTCCAGATTTCTATCCGGTTGCCATGAATAGTAACTATGGAGTTGACAACTATTCACCCGACAGTTTCACAAAGTATGTGCTCAAGGTAAGCTTCAACAACCAGGATCACTACATACTAGGAAATTACACGCCCATGACAGATAAATTTTCAGCTGACACTGATTTCCTGGATAGTGGTTATGATTTTCGATAAGATTATGGTAAATTTTATGCTTCTAAGACATTTTTTGACAGTGCTAAGAAGAGGCGAATCTTGTGGGGTTGGATACAAGAGTATGACAATACAACAAATGACATCAAGAAGGGTTGGTCTGGTCTACATGTAACATTACCTTTGATCCTAGTATTCTGTTGTATCAGTTGCTATGTTCCTGCTAATAAGCAATGACCAGTGGTCTAACAAAACTGGAATTTGTTTTTAGTCAATTCCTAGAAGCATTCTGCTCAGCAAAACTGGCAAGCAATTAATTCAGTGGCCACTAGAAGAGATTGAGAAGCTGCGTGGGGAAAATGTGAGCTTCTGGAACAAGGAGCTTAAGGGTGGAACTATACTTAAAGTTTCAGGCATTACAGCTTCACAGGTATTAATTACTTTATTTCTCAACTGTGCTTAATGCTTCAGAATCATTTACAGGTGAAAAATAAGTTACTATTCTCCTTCATACTACTAAAGGCGGATGTAGAAGTTTCATTCGAGTTGTCGAATTTATAGGAGGCTGAATCAATGGATCCAAGCTGGGTTGATCCTCAACAGCTCTGTAGCCAAAAGACAGCATCCTATAGAGGCAGTGTTGGACCATTAGGAATATTGGTTTTAGCTTCCAAAGACTTGACAGAGCAAACAGCTATCTTCTTTCACATCTTTAGAAGTAATGACAATGACAAGTATGTTGTGCTTATGTGCAGTGACCAGAGCAGGTTAGTTTCTGGCCAAGATTCTTTTCATTTTGAGTTGCCTGAGTGGCTAAATTCTTCATAGAATGAAATTACAACTACTAACAGATCACCTTCAAGGGAAGGACTCGACAAAGCCACCTATGGAGCTTTCATTGACATCGACCCTCTTTATAAGAAGATTTCTCTCAGAAGTCTGGTATGTTATCTGCTGCTAAATTTCTTCCTGCATTTAGAATTAGAACATTTCAAACTTTGGAATTCAAAATTGCAGATAGATCATTCAATTGTGGAGAGCTTTGGAGGGGAAAGAAGGGCCACTACCAGAGCTTACCCCAAGTAGGCCATTCATGACCAAGCCTACCTATATGCATTCAACAATGGTAGTTCTGATGTCGCTATTTCAACCCTCAATGCCTGGAGTATGAAGAAAGCTCAAATAGTTTCTGCCACAAAAAGAAGAAAACCACATCTCAACTGAAACAAATCAGACAAATCCACCATTCTTTTACAGTCTCCCTTTAACTAAACAGTAGCATATGGATGTGGTGTTGATTCCTTGATGTTCAAACCTTTGAATTGTTTCCTTTTCCACTCTGCAGAACTTTCTAGTTATGGTGGAAATCAATTGCCTAAAAGAAGCCAAAGATTACTGCCAATGGAACACCATTTTTTATCATATTCTCTTCTGATAGCAGCCCCAGGAAGGCACTATCCCCTGAATATTTTCAATCTATTTGTAAAGTACACTCTAAAAGACGCAATTCCATGCCTTACCACAAGCTTTCCCTTTCACACTGTTGTTAATGCTTACTTTTGCAATTGTTAGAAGCATCTTTGCCTTATGCCCCAGTAGACCATGTCACCTTTTTCATGCCTAAAATTGCCTACAGATTTGGTACCATAAAATTGCAACATTAAAAAAAATATATATCTTTGTGATGTTATCCAACTTCATATCTTTTCCTTTTTTTTTTGGTTACAAGAGAAAATAAATAACAAAGATTTACATTCTAAAATGTCGAGGGAAAGAAATTCCCCATGCATCAGCATCGATCAACGCCTTGAGATAAGCAGGTGGAGAATCAAGCTTTTGAAAGTCCACATTAAGATCACAAGCTGATTTAGCTAACTTATCTGCACAAAAGTTGCCTTCTCTATATGAATGTCGAATATCCACCTTCCAAGAACGAGAAAGTAGCTCCCTGATATCAAAGATGACGTTACCATAGGGGTGAACCGTCGCATCTACAGTTTCAATTAACTCTATGGTTGTTTTGGCGTCCAATTCACAAATCAATAACTTATAACCCTCCTTCCACGCAAGCATCAAGCCAAGTTTAAGAGCGTGCAATTCTGCTAACACATTTGAACGAATTCCAAGATGAGCTAGAAAACCTGCAAGCCACTTTCCTGAAGATGATCTGAAAATCCCACCACCACCAGCAATTCCCAGATTACCTCTCACTGCACCATCGTTATTTAGCTTGACCCAACCTTCAGGGGGTGGTAGCCATTGTATAGAGTTCAAAACCTATTTGTTTTTGGTCGGTTTGGTAAAGGCTTCATGTAGTTCCATTGCACCATGTTGGATGGAGGAGAGTAGTTGGTGGATATTAACATTATAATCAGACCCAAAGACCATGGAGCATCTTCTTGTCCATAATCTCCACGCTGCAGTAATGAAGACACAGCGCCAATCACAACTGAAGGATATTAATCCTGCATTTTGGGTTAGATTCAAAGCAAACCATTTATCCTGAGACAATCACGAAGGGCGTGTAAACTGATTGAGCAACTGGACAATCACGAAGGGCGTGTAAAATGGTTTATGCTGCACCATTACATAAAGGACAGGCTGAGGTTGAAGACATACTCCAGTGGAACCGCAGTTCATTTGTTAGAAGCCTGCCTTTCATGCTCAGCCAGATAAAGCCTAGCCATCTATTAGGAGCAGGTAACTTCCAAAGCCAATTCCAATTTCCCTTACCTATTGTCTCCCTTTCAATTGCCATAAAGTATGCTGATCGTGATGAGAATTTACCATTCGGTTCATGCCTCCAAATCCATTTATCCTTAGTCGGATTCAGTGAGGAAATAGGTGTGCCTAGTACCTGCAGTGCAAGCTCTGGTGGAAGGTGATTAAATAGCAGGTTAGAGTTCCATTCCCCATTCTGAAGGAGAAATTCTTTTACAAGAGCATTAGGGTTAATACTTTCCAGATCTACTTTAAGGTAAGAGATAAGTGGTTGCTCAGTCCAACAGTCTTTCCAAAAGAAGGTATCATTGCCATCTCCCAAGCGACGCTTTAATCCAGTAGACAAAATATTCAAACCCTCTAACAAAGATCGCCACGAATAAGAATAACTATTCTTATTACGTGTAGCTGACTGAATCCATCGGATCAAATCTCCTTGGACATTATATTTAGATTTCAGAACAGAAATCCAAATATTACCTGAATCATTCAAGAATCTCCAAGCCGATTTCTGAATCATGGCCAAATTATGGTCCTCCATTTTACGGATGCCTAATCCACCAAATTTCTTAGGCATACACACTTCATTCCAATTCACAAGCGAAACATCCCTTTTGTCTTCTGAGCCACCCCATAAGAACCTTCTGTTTAATTTATCCAATAAATGAGAAACATTCTTGGGAAGAATAGTAGTCATCATGGTGTATGTAGGAATAGAGGCAGTGACAGAGCTAATCAAGGTAGCTCAAGCCGCCAAACTTAGCAACTTTGATTTCCAACCCGAAAGGCGAGAGCTAACTTTATCAACAATCTCTTGGTATGTCTTCTTAGTCACTCTCCCATGTACTAACGGAACACCCAAATAATTGCCCAAATTTTTTGTGATGCCAAACCCCAACACTCTACTGATTGAATGCCCACATCTGTGTGAAGCTTTAGGCAAAATAAAAATTTTTGATTTGGCCAAACTCACCTTAGTACCAGAAGCTGCAGCAAAGGTTTCTAGAATGTTCTTGATCACATGTGCCTGGGGATTCGACGCTCTACCAAAAAGAAAAAGTTCATCAGCAAAGAATAAATGTGAAACACCCGGGCAACCTTTCCGTAACATGATCGGTTTCCAAGCACCCAGTTTGACTGCATAATCAATCATCCTACCCAATCTCTCCATACACAGAACAAATAAATATGGAGAAAGTGGATCACCTTGCCGTAATCCATGTTGTGCTGAGAATATCTCCGTAACTTCGCCATTCCAAAAGGCTGACATCTTTGCCCCCTTTACACAGTTCATAATTAGGCCAATCAATTTTTGTGGGAAGCCAAATACATGCAAAGTATCTTCAAGGAATTCCCAACAGATCCTATCATAGGCTTTTTCTAAATCTATTTTAATTTCCATCAGCCCATCCTTTCTAGTAGATCGACGAATGGTGTGAATGATTTCCTGTGCTAAAAAAATATTATCAGTCGCCTGCCTCCCAAGGATAAAACTAGACTGCATCAGAGACACTAGATCATTCAGGAAAGGTCTCAAACGATTTACTAGAGTCTTCGTAATCAACTTATAGGCCACGCAACACAAACTAATTGGGCGAAATTGGCTTACAGATTCTGGAGAGTTCACCTTAGGAATAAGTGTGAGCAAAGTGGTGTTCAGCTTATCAAAAACAAACCCTGTGTCAAAAGCTGTCTTAATTATTCCCAGCAGATTGCTTTTAACAAGATCCCAATATCTCTGAAAAAAAACCTGCTTGTAAACCATCTATTCTTGGCGCTGCCCAAGCTTTCATTTGAAATAGAGCAACTTTAACTTCGACTTCTTCAACATCTTGGCACAATGACAACATCTAATTTGAGTTAAGCATAGGCCCATCTAAGACAGGCAACATAATCGCATTTGGAGAGTCAATACTATAGAGGTCTTTATAAAATTTGGAAACTAAACCCTTTAGACTATCGTGATTTGTGACCCAAATCCCTTCTTCGTTTTTTAACATAGATATTCGATTTCTACTCCTGCGACACATAGATGAAACATGAAAGAATTTCGTGTTTCTTTCTCCTTCTAATATCCATGCAGCCCTGGATTTCTGATGCCAATATAATTCTTCTTGCAAAAGAATTTTGTTATATAAATGCCTTAAATCCTTTTCCAGTAAAAACAATTGATGAGACCACGTACCTGCCAAAGCTTTTTGCACTCCTTTCAAGCGGGCTATAACTTTATGTTTATTACCAAATAAATTAGCAAAAGTGGATCGATTCCATCTACGCAGCTCATCAGTTAATTTATCTACTTTTTCACAGTAAGAGCCATCAGTATTCCCAAACTTTCGCTACCAGGTTATCCACCGAGGGATCCGTGAGCCACATGTTGTGAAATCGAAATGGTTTTCTAGCAGAGTAATCCTGGAGAGGAGTGGAAGTTTGCAAAAGAACTGGGCAATGATCTGAGTACGTGTTCACCAAATGTAAAACTCTAGCATCAGGAAATAATTCACACCAGTCCGCATTAGCCAACGCTCGGTCAAGTCTCCCCATAATTCTAGCTCGCCTTGGTCTCCCATTACTCTATGTATATTTAGGCCCCTGAAATCCCAAATCAATAAGATGGCAGGTATCCATCATTTTATTAAAAAGAAAACATCGTCTCGCCGATACACCAGCTCCCCCAAATCTCTCTGAACTGTCCCGCACATCATTAAAATCACCCAAAAGCATCCAAGGCATTGTGATACAAGACGCCAAATCCTCTAAAGCAGACCATAAGAGCTTTCTGACTTCAAGTTTTGGACTAGCATAAACTGTAGTAAATAGCTACTCAGGCTTATTCCTTTCTCCAACAATGGCATGGACCATTTGGTTTATACTTTGCAAAATGCTGAGTTAAACATCCGGAGAAACCCAGCATACCCATATACCACCCGAGAACCCAGTTGGATTCACAATATGAAAATGCTGAAAACCCAATCTTCGTATGACTCGCAGTGCCACATGTTGCCCAACTCTAGTTTTAACCAATACAAGAATACTTGGTTTATGCATCCTAATCGATTCCTTCATATTTCTCAAAAATTCATCATTACCTGCACCTCTAGTGTTCCATAGCAGACACTTCATTACTAATTTTTGATGTATTTCCTAGAATCACCATCTCTCTAGGAGGAGATTCAAGCACGCCTGTGTTAACCGAAATTGGCTGATTCAAGTCCATGACCTCTTCAATAATTGGCGTTAGCTGTGACTCAGGGACATAAGTATCTGGTGGATCTCTCACTCTATGGTCCGAAGAGCGAGCATCAAAGCTAGGATTCACATGGAATGTGAATTGGGAGCTCCAAATATTCGTCATTTCCTTGTCGGGAGCTCTTAGTCGCTGGACATGGATAATTGCTTCAGAATTTGATGAAATAGGCAGTGGAAAGCAGCCTTTGTCATGATCACGTGCTCTCACCACTGTTTTATTTATTTTTTTTGCTATAAGACCCAACCCTGAAACTGGCCCATGACCCATGTCCTCATTAGCAGCCAAAGCATTTCCAAGCCTATTTTCTTTTTGGACATTCTTACCAGTAACACGTCCACTTCTAGCATTTTTGCTCATAGTTGGCACTTTGCATGATTCTAGAATTATTTTCACCCTCCAAATTCTCTGCGTGATTCCCTGGATCCTTCACGATCTCCTCTTCTAGTATATGGAAACGTGATCCCCTGTTGATTGATTTCTCCGGGATTGCAACATTGGCTTTGTCAACTTTCCTTCTACGACGAAGTTGCGCCACCAACCAAGGGCCGAAATCTCCTGCGTCTCCATCAATAGACTTGCCATGAGCATCCTGGTTCGTTGGAGGACACCCATGGAGGTTACCTTCAATATTAGAATTTACTTCTTTAGCAGCTTGGAAAAGGCATGAACCATTATGTCCAATTATTCCGCATTGAAAACAAATTAAATTAAGGCCTTCGTATTCCACCTTTTGGCAATAACCGTCCAAAAAAATCTTCGGGATTAGTGGTTTATTCAGATCAATCTCAATACAGACCCTTGCAAACTTCCCACGACAAGCAAGACTGGTATTTCGATCCACCTTCAAGGCTCTACCAATAGTGTTTCCCATTGTAAGAAGGACTTTCTCGTCGTAATATTCAATTGGCAAACCTAGAAAACGCACCCAAATAGCAGTGGAATCAATGGATGCATCACAAGAGCGAAACTCTGGCTGCCATTTCCTGATGGTAAGATAATGGCCAAATATAATCCAAGGTCCTTCCTCCATCACAAACTGCAAATCCTCCAAGGAAGTGAATTTGACCAAGAAAAACCCCTCGCCAAGATCTACAAGATCAAATTCCCCTTTAGGCAGCCACATCTTTCTTAATTTGTCCTCTAAGGTTTTGTATGCCAAAAAACGTCCTAAGAGTTTGATAATCAGATAGTTTCTCCAAGGTTCCTGGATCCTTTCCCTGTACTTATCAAATAGAGATAAGTATGGCCAAGAATCTAACGTTGAGATCTTGATCAGTTCGTCCTCAATCGGGAGTGTACTCGATCTTTCAGCTGATGACCAGGTATTGTTATGGCCGACCCCCATGACCATGTCACGAAAAGTAGGTTGCTGCTCTTTGGAATTATGCATACTTTGGTCAGCCGCCATACCCTCCATTAGAACAATGGATTTGATTCTTTTGGTTGACCGATCCAGTAGATCAGATTCCTCTTTGGATTTTGGGGTGTTATTCTCGCTGTTCAAAGCGTTCTCCATCCTCGAGGGAATGCTACCTTCAAAGTTTATTTCATTATACTTCATATCTTTTCTTACTTTCTAACATAACAAACAACGTGCATTTATTATGTTTAACAATTTTTTCTCGTTCCATTTAAAATTAAATTTATTTTATTTATACTCTTCTGAAACGCGTAACGTGAACACTTTATCCTAATTATATTGTTAGAATGTTTAACGTGGAGTAGATGATCAAAAATTATTCTGATATCACTTGTCATATAGTTATCACTTCTTGCAAAACCAACTTAATAAAATATACAAGGTTTAGATTTATATATCAAATGATATTTTTATTTTTATATGATATAAAATTAAATTTACTGTGTAACCAAAAAAAATTAAATTTATTGTACCTACTCCTTTTGAATTACATGTCACGCCACATCCAAGCCTTATTTATTTATTTATTAGTTTACCAACTACTAAACATTTTTTCTACATAAATTACTACTAAATTTGGTTATTTCTCTTTAAAATTTGAAACGTGCAATTAAATTTTACCTTTTGGATTCAACTAAAAACCATTAATTATTTCAAATAGTTGGCGGGAAAGAAACTCATGGAATCACTCAACAAATATATTTTCTAAGGAATTATTTCAACTTATTCTCTATTGAAGTACGAAATGTGCTATTTTTTCGTGCATAATATCAAAAGCTTTTATCACGATTGATTCGTTTTATCTACTTTCACTTAAATCACTTAGTATAAAATCACGATTAATCATCCTAATTATACTTTTGAGACATTTGATGTGAAATTGACAATAAAAAATTATTCTAATATCATTTATCACATGATTATTATCGTATTATAAAATATATATGTATATGTATATGTTGCACTTTTGTTTATACTGTCACTGATTTGGATATATATATATATATATATATATATGTATATATATAATTTTCCCTGTCTAATCCTTTTATTTGTTAGTGCACTAAACCTTTTTTCCTACATAAATTCCTACTAAATTTGGTTATTTCAAGTAAAAGTCATTAAAGAATCCACAGTTCTTCCGATTAAATCTTAGGTTTGAGGTACACTTGGCAAAAGATAAATGGTTAGTAAACAATAATGAGAATCTAACTCTAAATTACCAAATCTGAGAACTATAAAAACCTGATGTTCCCCTCTTATCAAACAGCCACATTTGTTATTGAACCACAAATTTCCGGTACATTGATTGGAAGAGGAAAGAACATTCGCAAAGCTCAAACAAAAGAAGCCCTCCGAAGACAGTCAGCCAGGAGAAAAAAATCAAGAACTCTGTTTCTATATAAGAAAACAGAGCAATTGATATAATCCCTTTAATAGGCAAAGCTGCAATCTTTTTAGACGACGATTATTTTCCCACCATTTCTACACACTAGAAGAATAAGCGATTCTTTTATCTTTTTTTTCTGAAAAAGAAAGGTTTGGGTCTTTGAAGTTATGAGCAAAAAAGAAGATGATGAATTAAAAAACAAGGGAGGTTCATCGTCAGGGCAGTACAAATGGCTGGCGAGCTTCCACCGTGATCTGATGGCGGGAGCGGTAATGGGCGGTGTGGTGCACACGATCGTGGCACCTATTGAGAGGGCAAAGTTGCTGCTTCAAACCCAAGAGAGCAATTTGGCTATTGTAGCAGGTGGGAGAAGGAAATTCAAAGGGACGCTTGATTGTATCTTCCGTACGGTTAGAGAAGAAGGCATTCGTTCTTTATGGAGAGGCAATGGGAGTGGTGTTCTCAGATATTACCCTTCTGTTGCTCTTAATTTCTCCCTCAAGGTAATACATTTGTGATCTTTTCCCTTTTTCTTGGTTCTTGTTATGAAGTGAATAGAAAAGTCCCGTTCTTTTTCTTTCTTAGGACATTTAGAGTGAATTAATGGGATGGCATGGTTTTAGTGTTGGGAGATGTTATTTGGAGATGGGTTCTTGCAAGTTCGGAGCTTTGGATGAGATATTCTGTGCATGTGAAATGAATGATAAAATGTTTCTCTGAGATGATGTGACGTTTTGCTAATTACATAGTAGGTTGAGACCCTAATTGATGCATTTTCTTTGACTTTCTGTGCGTGAATGTGATTAATGTGGTCATGATACAAAGGGTGCTTCAATTGAAATTTATAGGAGTTTAGGGAAAGATATATATATATTTTTTTGTAAATCACAGTTATTCTCATCCGTTTTAACGGTTTGAGATTAATTCTGCTGGAGGCTTTGTCACAGTTAAGGCTCGTCACCCATTTCCAAAGATGTGTTTAGTGAGAGTCGAACCAGAGAGCTTTTCTCATAAACTCAACCTGTGTTATCTACTGAGTCACAACCTATGGGTTAGGGAAAGAGACTTTATTAAGCTGATTTCTTTGTCTTCTTTGCAAGTTGCAACGGTTATTTCTTTAGGGCAATCCTATTTGTGCAATTATTATTATAAGTCTCAAGTCAATCTTTTTTTTTTATATAATGATTCTTTGGTCAATCTTATTCATTGATGGAGTTGAGAACATAAGAAACCTATCGCCTTTGATAATATTCTAATCTCCAAGCTGATTTTCCTTTAGCTTGCTTAGTAGATAAGGGACCAAAATGCAATGTGCTAGTTATTTTCCTTTTTCCATAACACTTTGTCCATGGAAAAGGTCTTCGTTTAAGTTTTCCTCTTAATTCTCTGTGAGTTTGTGAATACGCTAGTCTCTGCCCTTTTTTTCTTTTGAAAAATAGTATATGCCTGCTTTGTGTAGATGTAGCATTACTGCCTTGAGTAAGTCCAGTCTTGTAGTGGTTCTTTATGGCAACGATTCCAATATAGCCTGCAAGGAAACTACAAATCCTATGAATGAATAAACTTATTGGTTGTTTTACTTACATGTAGAACTTTTGAGATTCATTCCTATTTCTCAACCTTATCCCAACTGTCATAGGTGCTTTCTTGGTACTGTTCAAATGGTTAATAGTTTTCGCTGAAGGTGAGAATTTTTTATTTTTTGGATGTAAGGATTTTTGGCTTTAATCAGTCTAAATAGAGTATTTCGAATACAAACTCAACACAGACATCATTTGGAATAGAGGATCAGTTGTAGAAGACATGCTATGAAGTTAGCAATTTTATCTTGGTTTAATTCTCTTAGATAATAGGGAAATTCACAGAGAGGTCACTAACATGATCCAGGTAGGATGATGTAACAGGAAATTCATCAGGAATCTTATTGATTATGAAATTCCACAGAAATTTAATGAAAAATGTTACAGGACATCAGTCAAGCCAGCAATGTTGTATTGGCTTCCATGTTGAGGTTTAATTATCGACATATGAGAAAAAGAACAGTAAGCATGGCTGAGATGAGAATGCTGTTCTAGATGCCTGTATGTATAATGGAAGATACAATTAGGAATCTAAGGAAAAGACAGGATATATACCCATTGAGGACAAAATGAGGCCATCTCAGGTAAGGTGGAGAAATACAAATGTTGCATAAGATGTAATTTCATAGATAAAGATTAAAAAGATGACTTGGATGAAAACCATAAAAACAAACCTTGCTTACTGAGTTCACAAAGTATGCATTCATGAATAGAGAACATTGATGCAATATATGTATCCATGTTAGCCAACTCTTCTTGATGGAAAAAGGCATAGTTTGTACTGTTAGGGTTCTTTGTGTGAGTTCCAATATCACCTAAGTTTATGCATGATTGAGAATTGTTAAAGCTTGTAGCAGTCTTTTGTGGAATAGCATAAAATAGTAGAATCATATGCAGTTTTGTTGGAAAATGGATGGAATGTTGTTTTGGGGGCTCTGCACCGTATCAGGAAAAAATATAAGGGATATAATGTGCCTTTATACCTGGTAGAGGCAATAGAGGGTTTCCCTTCAGGTCTTATTACAGATTGTTCAGCTACTTGGTATGGTGGTGGTTCAGTGTTTTGGCTTGTCGTATCATATAGGAGTATATAATAAAAGCTTGCAACTGAGATCTCTATTAGTCGGAAGTTATAAAACTTTCTGAATTTTAATATCTTCTTTTTTTCCTGAATATCCCTCTTCCACCTAGAAGCAGTAACCGGCAGATATTTCATATGAAACTTATCTATTTGCGTTTTGTGTATACTGTTAAAAGAACCACTACCAGTGATATGCTATTGATTTTAAGTAGCAGGAATAAAATGTAAAAGTTGCCATCAACTTAAACCTTGAGCTGAATTTTTTATTCTATATGTATGCGCATGCCCATGCACAGTTTTCCTACTTTCTTCCTTCTTCTTTTCTGAGGAGCATTAACTAAGTCTGATCTCAATGATAATCATGATGTTGGAATAATAGGGACAGGAAAGCTAAGAGAGTTATTAAATACATGGTCCTAATTGGTGGGATGACAACTCTAGTTGTAAGAAATAACTATAGCGTAATTCCTGAGAGAGTATTAGGAATAGGTTAGATGAATTTGCCCAACGTATTGCCAATTGACTATCTGTGAAAGTTCATAGGAATCACTTGATAAATGTGGTAGAACAAGTTGGTGACAGCACATTTCTATTCAGATAAAATTTTATGTAATGTTAATCAATGCTTCAGTCACCAAGGAGATAACCCAAGTGTTAAAACTTGAGATTTAAAATTAAACTAGGAGATTCCAGGTTTGAATCTTGGGGATGGAACGGGTAGGATTTATGATATGGCCATATGGAAGAGAGTTACTTGCCTTCTATGAAGCTCTAGGTCTAATGAGTCTCTTTATGTACAAAAAAGGGGGAAAACGAAAAAAAGAAGTCTTCAAAAGCAGAGCTCAAAGGTTAAAAAAATAAAAAAGCAAAGTTGCTCGAGTGTTTGAATAGAACTCTGAGTAAACTTACATCTCCGTGTGGTTATCTTTTCTAATTACTTTGCACCTCATTATGCAGGATTTGTATAGAAACATATTAAGAAACAGCTATTCTCAAGATGATCATGTATTCTCCGGAGCATCTGCCAACTTTATTGCTGGAGCTGCTGCGGGGTGCACAACATTGATCATAATCTACCCACTTGACATAGCTCACACTCGCCTTGCTGCCGACATTGGGAGAAATGATGTTCGACAGTTCCGAGGTATCTACCATTTCTTGGGTACCATACGGAAAAAAGATGGAATTCG
This sequence comes from Heritiera littoralis, assembly GCA_031772115.1. Lineage (NCBI taxonomy): Eukaryota > Viridiplantae > Streptophyta > Magnoliopsida > Malvales > Malvaceae > Heritiera > Heritiera littoralis. Next base: position 3,666,423 of record JAPDPK010000003.1, read on the forward strand.
GGGAATTTACAGGGGTCTTCCTGCCTCTCTACATGGGATGATTGTTCACCGGGGTCTGTATTTTGGAGGATTTGATACAATGAAGGAAATTTTGTCAGAAGAATCCAAAACTGAATTGGCATTATGGAAGCGTTGGGTGGTGGCCCAGGCTGTGACAACATCTGCCGGATTGTTGTCATATCCACTAGACACAGTTCGGAGGCGGATGATGATGCAGTCCGGCTTGGAGCAACCAATGTACCATAGCACACTGGATTGCTGGAGAACGATTTATAGGACTGAGGGGGTGACTTCATTTTACCGTGGGGCTGTGTCTAATGTCTTTAGGAGCACCGGCGCTGCAGCCATCTTGGTTTTGTATGATGAGGTAAAGAAGTTCATGAATTGGGGTGGATTGTAGTTGGAAGCAATTTTTGACATTTTTGAACCAAAGGATTAGACTAGAAACTAGAATGAGATTCAGGATTAAAGCAGGAAAACCTTGTAAAGTGCAATTGATTGATGCTCTCAATACCATAGTATGTACTAGATGACATTCATTTACAACATATTGTTGCAAAAGCGTTGGTGATTCACACCTTGATTTTCCTCACAGAATAAAAGAGGAAGCTGCTGCTCAATCTTGTGCTCCAGGTCATCATCAAATTTCTGTTCTTTTCTTTACAGTTTTGTCTTTGTGAAGGAGGATGAAATGGGTTCTATGCAGTAGGTCCTCCAATGTCAACACTCCACGTTCCAGTGTCTCGTATATTCTTCTGGATATCCAGGCGCCAAAGCCACATGAGAATATCCTTTATTTGCTTCATTACCGATTCCAATATATCTCAGGAAAGTCAACAGTATGATAACAAAATAATTTCCCACTGATCTCATTCTGAAAGCAGTTTTCTTCTGTATACTAATAAAAAGAGGAAAACAGATAATTAAGTGTTTACTTGAACTAAGCAGCAGAAAATTTAAGGCCTGATGTTGAGCACCTGTGATTTCTATGATCTCAGATTCAGTCTGTTGACTCACATACTCTTCCTTCACCGTTTGTCAAAGATTACTGCCCTGTTTTTTCTATAATCTTGCGTGCTTGCTGTTCAGGAATAGATCATATCACTTTCCAGGCAGAAATGACAAGACGACAATTATAATTTAATGCAACAGTTGGAAGTGAACTGGGACAAAAATTATTGACGATAATTTAATATAAAATTCATATTTATATTTATGTCATACAAAACACGAAAATTATATCAAAATTTATCTCATTTCATTTCTCTTTTTTTTTTGTATTGCGTTATCATTTCATGTTTAAAATTACTAAGTCTAACTAAAGTCGGGGCAATTAGGTATGAAAAATTGGACGATAATTAAAAAAAAAATACATGCATACAAGTAAAGTGGGAACCCCATAAAGAAGCCAAAGCAAAACCGTGACTTCACCCACCAGGCAAAAAGGGCAAAAGAAAACAAAGGATGATGAAGTGATAAAGTACTTAAAGATGCTTTTGTTTTTCCCCAACTTTTAGACTAAGTTTTTAGACCTAAAACCCACCATTAAGGAACTTTCAGTGGGGCAATTGAGTTGCCCATTTCTCATTACTTCCCACTTAAAAATATTACTTTCTATATCAACTTTTATCATCCCACAAATTGCTCATTGCAGAGAATCAGAAAGAGATTCTCCTTACGTTAGGCTGTAAAGATTCCAGACGGGTCCATTGATGGGGTAATTCAACACCATCGCATGGCTGCCATGTGTGAAATTCAGAATTTCTTTTGAAAAAACAAAAGATCCAAAGGTAAAATAACACCCACTCTTGAATTGTGGTTCTGATTTGTGGGTTGGTGTCTTGTGGTTGTTCTTGTCACCACCCATGCTGTCTTTTCCAAACCCAAAGGAAAAACAATACACTTCTTTGGGTCCCATTTGATTTGAAGTGGTGGGTGTTTTAGCTTTAGCTTTTTACCCTAACTCAACCCATTCTTGTGTTCCTTAAATTGGAAAGATCTCCAAAGACCCAGATTGTTCATGGTGACTGGCAGCTCTCCCTGTCTACAGCTTCCCATGGTATTTGCCAACTTGAATGTTCAACAAGTAAAAGGTACATTGAGACCCTTTCCATTCCATGGCTACACCTTAACTACATTGTCATTTGGAGTAATGTTCCAATAAGGACATGCCCACTTGCTTGTTTTTTATTAGTATTATTACATGAGAATTCCTCATCTCAACATGCAAATGAATGCAAATAAGATATTTTAAGATACCAAGTACTCTCAATTCACATAATAATGTTGCTTATTATGAAATCATATACATTTTCATTTCAAACCTTGTAAATTAAGAAGCTATTACATCATGCCACATGTGAAATCTCTAGTATACTTTAAAATTGAAGGTACTAAATAAAAACCAAACATCTCCTTTCAGTATCAAGCAAATTTTTAGTTGAACATCAATTTAAATGATTATATTTTTATTTTTAAAATATAAAAATTTCGTAAATATAAAATTTGAATTGCAACACCTCCGCTCCAACCTTCCATCTTTTTCAATCCAAAAGAAATTTAGAGAAATGATGATATGTTCACGTGTCACATAAAATAAAGTGAAGGTTAGAGTTTAGAAAACACAAAAAACAATTGGTGATTAAGTTGTTACCTTTCTTTAAGAGAGATTAAATCAAAAATTCGAATCTCTTCCCTCTTTGCGCTTTTATTTTCAATGAATTAAAATAATAAAGCGCTAAATCTCAATGCATCAAGACAGCAATACCACCACACCATTTACAATACCTCTATTAATTTAAAAAAAAAATGGTGATGAAATGAGGCTGACAGGTTGTTGGATTGAAGCTGTGACGCATCCTTTAACAATGTCTGATGGGTTGGAAACAGACAATTTGGGACCTTGTCTTTGGCTTCAATCTTAGGTGATCTTCTTTGTCAGCTTCTCCCCTTTCTTCCTTTCCTTCACCTCCAATATATCAATGCTCTAAAATTAACGGATTCTCACTTCTGTAATTCACTTGTTTTGGCAGATCTTTGGGGGAATAGTTCTTTGTTTTCTTTCTTTTTTTCATAGCTCATTTTTCAAGTGTTCTTGGGATCACAGCCATTAAAGCTTCATCTAAGATCTACTTCAATGTAGAAAAAGAAGAAACTCTTTAGACTTTATAGTATCTTGCTTATTAGTGCAGTAAATTCAACTAGCTAGCAAGGTAGCTTCAACCCAGACAAGAATAAACCTTTGCATGAAAGTTGAAACTAATTAAGAAGAATTGTTGAACAATCACAATCCCAGAAGATTTATAACCGCAGATTTTGGAATGAAATCTGCTGAGAATCAAACAGGAAAGAACCGTGTAAGAATTCCAGGATATAGTATCTTTCTTTCTTTTTTTTTTTGTTCCAAATATCTTTCTTTCTTGTTTTCCTTAATAAATATTGCAGGAATTTTGTCAGATTATGCGACAATGCCCACTAGGATTGGAGCTCGTCATCGTCAGAAAAAAGCATCACAGAAAACGTCTTCCTCTAAAAAAAACCCAGATCACCATTATTAACCATTTTTTTCATCTAGAACCTACCTGGAACAAATTTCAACGGCTCTGATTGCTCAATAATTGGCAATTGACCCCACCTTCAATGGGCCCATTCCACTCATTGCTCATCGTCCTAACACAGATCAAACCCCCTCCCCCCTGACCAGAGCTCCTGAAACACCATAGCTCAAAGCTTCAAACCCCCTTAGCTCTCGGTTCACAAATCAAAGGAAGAAGGAAGAAAGAAGAAAACTTTCAAACATACAATCTCATTCACTTGATTTAATTACTACAATTCCCTGACTGCTATACTAATATCTCAAGATGCTTGTTTTGACCAGCAAAGCTAATAGGAAAAGAAGAAGAAAAGCAGAAATTATTTATCTCTCGAAGTGGACTGCCTAATTTTATGTTCATCTACTTAGAAAGAAGTTACAATAAAGTAATAATAATGATAAGAAAAACCCAGAATAGAGAAGCATTAAAAATAGAAGATTATATGATTTTTAATGCTATAGTAATCTGTATATCATACCCAGAGAGCGCCAACTTCGACCAGCTTTGGGACGAGGTGGCCACTGAGGTGGAGAGCCACGAGGGATTCAAGGCCGCCGACGCAGGTTCCACCTATGAACACGGCGGGGGCAGGGTTGCGAGAGGAGAGGCTATCGTGAGCCGGCGGTGCAGGGAGGGAAGCGATCTCATGGTCATCGAGCTCGATGACAGTAGGGTGAACCCCGATGGTGGCTAAGAGCTTTTTCATGACGTGACACATGCAACACGACGATCGGCTGAAGATGATGACGGGGTGCTCCGATATCAGCCTCCTGATTCGCGTCTCCGTCGACTCCTCCTCGTCTATGGAGAGACCGCCGCTGATGGCGGTGGTCGTGGTGGTGATGGTACTCATGGGCGTGTTGTTGGAGGGAGAGGAAGGCGGTCGTGGTGTTAGATCAAGCTGCACAACGTCACTTGAGCAGCTTCTTAGGCTTTGCATCGCCAAAAGAAAAACAAGAGAGCTTTTCCTTGTGATTGCTGTAATGTCAACGAGCAAAACAATCGGGACGAGAGATCGATTAAATATAAAACACAGAGAGAGAAAGAGAAGGCTTGGCTTAGGGTATGGTTGCTTACATCAGAGATCCTGAGGAGTGTTAGAGTATGAAGTATTTGGGAAATCTCACGCGCTTAAAAAAAAACTTAATTGTTTTTTTTAATAAAAGATGGAATCAAATAATTATTTGAGTTGCGTATGAGATTTCTTCCTCCAAGAAATGTTGAGATTTCGAAATTTTAAATTTGGATTTCAGTGAGATTGAATTTAATTTATTATATTATTTATTTTGTTTGTTATTGTAACTTATATTTATTATTTTATCGAATTTGTAATTGTAATTTATATTTATTATTTTATCAAGTTATTAATTCATAAATTGTAATATATGAATTATAATTATAAATTTAAATAAAAATATACTGTTTAAAAATTAACTTTTTGAATTTGAACTCAATTTTTTATGCATATTATAAATTTCCCTTTTGTAATTACACCATGAAATTGTTGACAATTATTCTTTTGAAGGTATATATTCATGTGCATGTGAGTATACGTGTGGTATTGTTAATTTTAGAAGCAAATGTATTGCGTTGGGATGGGAAGTGACCAGGGATTGGATATTTTTGAAGATGACAAGAGTATCATTATTGTAAAAACAAGTGGATTCTTGTGATAAGATTTTAACAGATTTTTTATGTCCTAAAATGAGGTGGAAAGTCTTTTTCATATTTGACTGTCATTATGTTATTTTCAAAAATAGAATGAAAAGATTATTTCACATATAAGTATTTATTTTTTATGTCTATAATTTAGTATTTAAAATTTTGATTAAAATAAATATTTATTATTTAATTATCACATTAAATGTGTTATAAGCAAATAATTTTTTAAAAAAACAATATGATTATATATTATGATCGAAATCAAATGAAGATATAATAATATACGTAACTGTTTCAGATAATTTTTTATAGAGTTTTTGCGTTGTTAGGGTATGTGTTTTTATGATATGTTGTCTTATTGGCATATCATTTTTATAAATATTTTTTAAGTTTCTGTATGTTTTGTTGCTTTCTGCGTTGGAAAAACTTTTGTATTAAATTAATAAAGGTCTAATATGAGCCAAAAAAATTAAAAAAAGGTCTAATTTCAATTGTATTGAGGAAATAAAGGAAACATACTAGCTTAATGATTGGAGGGTCTGAATTACACATGCCGAAGCCAAAGACTGAGGGGCAATCAGTCGTGCGTCGGAATATACGGTGTTCGGAGACACTGGACGTTCGCGGGAGAAATGGCGTGGAGCAGTCACAACTCAAGATGGAGTGGTGGCGATTGTAGTAAATAAATTAGATACAAACTCGCACTATTTTACGGGTCTGTTTTAATTTTATAATTTTTAAAGTTAGTAAAATTGATTATTAGATAAGAGTTGTTGATCAGAAAAATATTTATTTCCTTCATATTGTATAGTATGTAAGTTTCCCACATAAGTTAACTACTTAGTCAGTAGTGTTTTATAGAAAATAAAAAACTTGAGGTTAGTTTCATAACCTCTTAAAACTTTCTATTGTGGTCCTATATTTTATTATCATTATCTAATAAATTTTAAATTATTTATCCATATCTACAAGTGATAACTACCCACTAATTGAATTACGTTTTTAATGGGAAGACGTATATAAAGAAAAAGATAGGGTATTGAGTCCCTAATCTGAGCATTCTGAAAACACACCATTAGTGAGTTTGCTTAAGATTAGAAGATCAAATACGAAAGGCACGCAGTTTTATCGCAGCTCAATATTTTCGGTATCAATGGCTGGAGGTTAGTATCCTGTTCCGCATTTATAATTTATGATGTGTTGTTTTCGGTGTCGACACATTAGATAATCGATTAAGATTTCTTACAGTTGGTATCCGAGCCTGTTAACCTCTACCTTGAATTTATTTGAGCAAGTTATGATTGTTTTATATGAATAAAATGTTCTGAATTCATATCGAAGATTGTTTAGAACAAGCGATGTTAGTCGTGATTCCTGATTAAATTTACAAATCACGACAAATTTTGAAAATTTACAAATTAACTTTCTGTGGCTAAGAAACACGTGAAGTATTTGACTAATTGACTTCAAAATGCAACAATATGCAATTTTCTTTTGGCTAACAAAAGGTTATTGGCTGAATGTTAGACGCAAAGCATGCTGGGCATGCTATTAAATGCTTCCAACAGAATCCCAAAGCATTAAAATAAGGGGAGATGGAAGGCATTTGAAAGCTTAAGTTTAATATATATATATATATATAAAATTTTGTACCAAATATATATATGATTAAATGCTAGCCGACTCAAGTTTCAAGTATGCTCTGATTTTTGTATATGCTTGGATAAGTTTTAGAAATTACGCATACGGTATTTGGTTTAGCCTGTTGTCGCTGTTTCTAAACAATATGATAAATCTTGCATCATGGCGTGGACAAAAATTTGAAAGTGGTGATTATTAAATTAATCATAAAAGAATTAAGTTTATGTCATTGTTTGGTTTTTGGTATTATTATTATTTTTTTATTATATGCTTGAATTTTATGTGTAAGTAATGAATGTATGTATACAATATTATTTGTTTATAATACGTTGATTGTGTACATGTTTGGAAAATTATTATTTATGCATAAAATTCGATGTCATGTGATCTATATAATTTTTCTTCATCAAGGAATAGCCACAGCATCTTTGATTAAGTTAAATTATATATCAAGTATATTCGGTCACATATAGAAAAATGACATTAATTGTAATTAATCATATTTAATATAATAAATTTTATCCTACAGGAATTTTTGTTATATTTGTGTGATTAATTAAGATGAAGTAACAAATTATTTTTCTTAGTTTACCCACAGGAATTAAGAAAAGGAATATAATTTGTTAGTTTCATCATAAAGTTATATATGAATCTGTTTAAATTAGAACTTCGCCCACATGCAGTTTTATATGATATTTGATTCATATTTTGATGCATGATTTACATTGGTAAAGCATGATATACGTTTATTTGCCTCAAATTTTGTAACATAAGCATGAATGTTTGATTTATTTGCAGTTATACAACCTTTGAATTTTTCTGATGATAAATGTGATGTACCCTAGTTAAGTGGTGATAACTATAAGGTATGGAAGGAGAGAGTCCTTCTTCAATTAGGGTGCATGGACATTGATTATGCCATTAGGAAGGATGAACCACCTGTACCTAATGAAACTAGCTCTCAAGGTGCGATTGCCCTATATGAACGATGGGAGCGATCTAATCGCTTAAGTATGATGTTCATAAGGACACGTATATCGGCTAGTATTCGTGGTTCAATCCCTGAGTGTAAAACTATCAAGGAATTACTGAAGGCTATTGATCAACAGTTTGAGTCTTCGGATAAGGCACTAGCTAGCATCCTAATGACAAAGTTATCATCTATGAAGCTCACTAGTGTTAGAGGCGTGCGTGAGCACATCATGCAGATGAGGGACATAGCAGCTCAGTTGAAGTCTCTTGAGGTTGAGATGTCTGAATCTTTCCTTGTGCACTTTATTCTGAATTCTCTTCCACAACAATATGGACCTTTCAAAATTTCTTACAACACACATAAGCAAAAATGGTCAATAAATGAACTCCTGACCATGTGTGTTCAAGAGGAAGGGAGGTTGCTAATGGAAATGGGTGAAAGTGCACATACAGCAACACAAGGAAAGAACAAAGCGCAAGCCAAACAAAAGCGAAAGGGTAAAATACCTATCCAGACTGAGAAGAAAGAGTCCAAGTGTTTTTTCTGTAAAAAGAAGGGACACATGAAGAAGGACTGCAACAAATATAAGGCTTGGCTTGAAAAGAAAGGTAATCCAATCTCACTTGTTTGTTATGAATCTAATATGGTTGATGTTTGTCATAACACTTGGTGGATTGATTCTGGTTCTACAATCCATGTTTCAAATACCTTGCAGGGTTTTCTAAACCAAAGGAAACCAATGGCCAGTGAGCAATGCATCTATTTAAGAAACAAGATGCGTTCTCAAGTGGAAGCAATAGGGACATACAGATTAGTTTTAGATACTGGTTTTGTTTTGAATTTAGAAAGAACCTTTTATATTCCATGTCACTCTAGAAATTTAATTTCAGTTTCAAGACTTGTACCACTTGGATTTTCTTTTAAATTTTATGAAAATGCCTTCCGCTTGCTTTATAAATCTAGTGTTGTTGGAAATGGGATGTTGATTGATGGTTTATTTCGAATTCATTTACAAAATAGTATTTTAAATAGTATAATGCACGTCCAAGACAATGTTGGTATTAAATGATGTGTTATGAATGAAAAGTCCTCTATGTTGTGGCATCGGAGATTAGGACATATCTCCATAGAGAGAATTAAAAGATTAGTGAATGATGGAGTACTTAGTACTTTGGATTTTATTAACTTTGATACTTGTGTGGACTACATAAAGGGAAAGCAAACCAACAAGACAAAGAAAGGTGCCAAGAGGAGTTCAGACATATTAGAGATCATACATACGGACATTTGTAGTCTGGATATGGACTCATATGGTCAGAAATACTTCATCTCATTCATAGATGATTATTCACGATACATGTATCTCTACTTGCTTCATAATAAGAACGAAGCATTAGATGCTTTTAAAGTTTTCAAAGCAGAAGTAAAGAAACAATGTGGAAAGCAAATTAAGATCGTGAGATCAGATATAGGTGGAGAATACTATGGTAGATACACTGAGGATGGACAAGCGCCTGGTCCATTTGCAAGGTTTCTTGAAGAGCATGGGATTCAAGCACAATACACTATGCCTGGATCTCCAGACCAGAATGGTGTAGCAGAAAGAAGAAACCGAACCTTGATGGACATGGTGTGGAGTATGCTTAGCAACTCAAAGCTTCCTAAATCCTTGTGGACCAAAGCTCTTAAAACGGCAATGTATATATTAAACCGGATTCCAACTAAAGCTGTTCTTAAAACACCTTTTGAATTATGGAAAGGTTGGAACCCGAGTTTGCGACATATACGCGTTTTGGGATGCCCATCTGAAGTAAGAGTTTATAATCCACAAGAAAAGAAATTGGACCCAAGGACTATAAGTGGGCATTTCATTAGATATGCTGAAAAGTCTAAGGGTTACAGATTTTATTGTCCATCACATGTCACTAGAATTGTGGAATCAAGAAATGCAAAGTTTCTTGAAAATAACTTGATTAGTGGGAGTGATCAATCTCGGAACGTAGTTTCTAAGAAGGATCATTCAGATATTCAGGCTCCCATTTCAAGTGACAAATTAGTTGTTGTTCATAACTTCCCTCAAGTTCAAATGGATGTTGAACAACCAATCATTGAAACTCCACAAGTTGCTGATGACAATCCAGTAGATCCAGTTGTTCAACAATTACCAGAGACTGTTGAGCAACCAGTTGTGCAACATACTCCACAGGAGGATGCTGACACAACATTAAGAAGATCAACTAGAATGAAGAAATCATCAATATCTAGTGATTACAAGAGTCCGACTATAATTTTGGAGCCGAAGATGACCCTGAAACATTTTCACAAGCCATGAGTTGCAGTAAATCTGAATTATGGTACAATGCCATGAAAGATGAGTTGAATTCTATAGCATCTAATGGAGTCTGGGATCTTGTTGAGTTGCCTAATGGTAAAGGCCATTGGTTGTAAATGGGTCTTTAAAACAAAGAAAGACTCATTAGGTAACATTGATAGATATAAGGCAAGACTCGTAGCTAAAGGATTCACTCAAAAGGAAGGAATCGATTACACAGAGACTTTTTCCCCTGTATCAAAGAAAGATTCTCTTCGAGTTGTTAAGGCATTGGTTGCTCATTTTGACTTGGAACTGCATCAAATGGATGTGAAAACTGCATTCTTGAATGGAGACCTAGAGGAGGAGGTTTATATGAAACAACCGGAAGGATTCTCCTCTAGTAATGGTGAACATTTGGTGTGCAAACTCAAGAAATCCATATATGGATTGAAACAAGCCTCCCGTCAATGGTATTTAAAATTTCATGATGTCATCTCTTCATTCGGTTTTGTAGAGAATATCATGGATCAATGCATATATCACAAGGTTAGTGGGAGTAAAATTTATTTCCTTGTCCTATATGTGGATGATATCTTCCTTGCAACCAATGATAAAGGGTTGCTGCATGAGGTGAAGCAATTTCTCTCTAAGAAATTTGATACGAAGGATATGGGTGAGGCATCTTATGTCATTGGCATTAAGATCCATAGAGACAGACCTCAAGGTATCCTAAGACTGTCTCAAGAGACCTATATCAATAAGGTTCTTGAGAGATTTCGGATGAAAGATTGCTCACCAAGTGTAGCACCAATAGTAAAGGGTGACAAGTTCAATTTGAACCAGTGCCCGAAAAATGAACTTGAAAGGGAACAAATGCAAAACATTCCATATGCTTCAGCTATTGGAAGCCTAATGTATGCTCAGGTTTGCACAAGACCTGACATTGCATTTGTAGTCGGAATGTTAGGAAGATATCAGAGTAATCCAGGTATGGAACACTGGAGAGCTGCAAAGAAAGTAATGAGGTACCTTCAAGGGACCAAACATTACATGCTTATGTATAGACGAACTGACAACCTGAAGGTAGCTGGTTATTCAGATTCAGACTTCGCTGGATGTGTTGATTCACGAAAATCAACATCTGGATATGTTTTCATGCTTGCTGGTGGAGCCATATCTTGGAGGAGTGCAAAGCAGTCTTTAGTTGCTACTTCTACCATGGAGGCTGAGTTCGTTTCTTGTTTTGAGGCTACCTCACATGGTGTATGGTTGAAGAGTTTCATATCTAGGCTTAGAATTGTGGATTCCATTTCAAAGCCATTAAGAATATACTGTGACAATTCAGCTGCGGTTTTCTTGGCTAAAAACAACAAAAGTGGAGGTCGAAGTAAACATATCGACATTAAGTATTTAGCCATAAGAGAACGTGTTAAAGAGAATATAGTGGTCATTGAGCACGTTAGCACTGAATTGATGATAGTAGATCCTTTAACAAAAGGCATGCCACCAAAAGGTTTTAAGGATCATGTACTGCAAATGGGACTTGGTTCCATCTTATGAATTAGTTGTATGGACAACTTTTATTTGTAATGAAACTCTTATTCATTTGTTTTGTTCTCTCAATATTTGGTGCACATATTAGTTATTGAGAATAACAATAAATTTTGGACCTAGAATAAACATAAGGTTTATTCATTAAGTTATGTTATCACATATAGGCTGATATTGAAGAGATGAAATATATTGTAATACATGGAAGATATTACTCATTCTTAGAGGACTTGTCGCCATGATTCATGTATTTTGTTTCTTTAATTTGAGCATAAGGATTCATAGATTATGGATGGAATAGCAAGTATAATAAAATATACGGACCAAGTGGGAGAATGTAAGTTTCCCACATAAGTTAACTACTTAGTCAGTAGTGTTTTATAGGAAATAAAAGACTTGGGATTAGTTTCATAACCTCTTAAAACTTCCTATTGTGGTCCTATATTTTATTATCATTTTCTAATAAATTTTAAATTATTTATCCATATCTACAAGTGATAACTACCCACTAATTGAATTACGTTTTTAATGGGAAGACGTATATAAAGAAAAAGATAGGGTATTGGGTCCCTAATCTGAGCATTCTGAAAACACACCATTAGTGAGTTTGCTTAAGATTAGAAGATCAAATACGAAAGGCACGCAGTTTTATCGCAGCTCAATATTTTCGGTATCAATAGCTGGAGGTTAGTATCCTGTTCCTCATTTATAATTTATGATGTGTTGTTTTCGGTGTCGACACATTAGATAATCGATTAAGATTTCTTACATAAAAGAGAAACATATTTACTAAGGATAGAATTTTTATATCAAACAAATGTCCAAAAATAAATTTTCGGAAAATTTGGATTAGATTGGATTAAAAAAATACACAATACTTAAGTTAAATAATATGATAAACAGATAATTTGTGCTAGAAACAAACAAATTAAGATAATGATGTAACAACAATAAAAAATAAAAACACCAAAATATATATGGCATAATGGTTCAAACAATTTAACAAAGAAGTAAGAAAAATTAGCTAAAAATGTTTTGTTCACATTATTAATCAAGTGTAAGGTTTTAAACCCATCTGTAAGCATTTTTATTTTAAGAATAATTAATTGAACTATTTATATTTACTTCAAAATACAATATGCAAAATAAAAGTATTTTTTTTGCAAGATTTAGAGGTAAAAAAAACCCTTTCATATAATAAGTTTTATTCGAAAGAAAATATATGCAAGTAGAAGAAGGAAATAAATAAAAATATAAAGCAATACCTTAAAACAATAATAGAATACTGAATTAAAAAGAGTTAAAGAGCCATGTAAAAAATATATTAAAGATTTAACTAAAAAAATTGTGGAGAAAAAAAATAAAAGGACCTAAGTAAAATAAAAACGTTGTTGAGGGAAAAAAAAATTAAATGGACACGTGTCAAGCAATGGAAAAGGATGAGACAAAAATATATGATAGTATAGATAACCCCCTCTTACGTCACCTTCAATTCCACGTGGAACTGATAGATTAAACCGTGACGTAACCCAAAAGCTAGACCTTCTTTTTGATGTAAATCACATGTATCCTCATCCGTTTTAACGATTTAAGATTAATCATGCTCGAGACTTAATCACAGTTAAAGCTCTCACCTCTCTTTAAAGGTGTGTTTAGTGGGAGTCGAACCCAATAGCTCTTTTCACAAATTCAGTCTGCGTTACCAACTAAGCAACAACCTATGGTTAAAAGCTAGACCTTCTTTCTCTCTCGAGTATGTGAACTGTATTTCTAATCAGCACTTCAAGTCTTTGTTTTGCAATTTATTTTTTTTATAAGAAACGATATTTTAATATTTAATTCACACATTTAATGAAATTTAAATCTGAGATTTCTTTTATTTATTAAGGTTCTTAAGGCTTTTCTTTACCACTAAACTAATGACTCATTGACTTTATTTAGAAATTTATTATTATATATATTCTTACAACTTCATGTAAAAATAATATTTTTATAAATTAATTATTAGGTTTAGCAATTTATTTGTGTATATATATTTGAACCAATTTAATATTTTTATTATTTTAATTGAGAATAATACTTTTAAATATATATTAACGAAATAATGAATTAATTTTTTTATTATAAAATGAATAGTTAATTATCTTCTATATTGACATGTATGATTTATGTGAGTAAAAGAGTAAGGATAATCTAGTACAATGACTCTTACATTGTGAGATTTGGATAGTGTACATGATTTATGTCAATAAAAAGGCGAGAGAAATATGGTGCAAAGGCTAAAATGGCAACTTACTTATATATATCATATAAGTAAATTTTTAAGTCAATTCAATTTTTTTATCACTTTAATCAAAAAATAATATTTTTTAATATATATTAACAAATTAACGACTAGAAATTCGATTATTACAAAACAAATAGTTAAATATCTTCTAACGTGCATAATCTATAAGAATAAAAGATAACGAAAACTCAAAACAAAAACTCTCACACAGTAAAATCTAGATAGGATCATATGTACATAACTTTTTCTCACATGATGTTTTTTGAATCTTTAATATTTAAGTCATAAAAAAAAAACAACTTTTATGATTATACTAAAATTCTTTTTTCATAATTACCAAAATTCTCTTTTTTTTTTAAATACCAAAATTCTCATTCTAAAATTCAACAATCAAATTAAAAAAATTGTAAAACGTGTAAAAATACGGAAAACTTAATTAATTTTACATCATCGTAATTAGATCATTCTGGTATAAAAATAATAAATAACCTAAGGCAAAAAGAGAGCAAACGTGGAGTGAAATACTGATCGGGGACGATGGGTGAATGGACCCCACTCGCATGACATAATCATCGGAATGAAATTACGCTTTCCTTGTCATCTTGACGTTTCCTGCTTGACACGTGGCATCTGTGTTTCACTTTCCCTCGGGCACGGAGATCGTGGGCTTCCGGAGAGGGAGAGAGAGAAAGAGACTAAGACGTGGGCCCTCCAAACCTTTTGGTCTCAGATTCGGAGCCAACGAGAGAATGCCACGTGGATGATAAGACGGATATGGGGGGCTGGCAGCCCTTTTGGCTTTTTGTAAATAGTTAGAGGGAGGGGGGCCCCACCATCATGAATTTGGAGCGTCCCATTAAAGGAGAACCGTCGATGGTGGTAAATAAAAACCAATATGGTGTCTGCCATATGTGATGAGATAAGCAAAGGGGGTTGCATCAGCAGCATCACCCTTGCACTTGGGTCCCACTTAACAATCTACCGATCCCTTTTTAAATTCACCTTACCACCTCAATTATTCACTTCAACACGTGTTAACCCTTTTTTTCGTAAGGATGTAACAGAAAGTTTAGATTTTTTTTAGTTTAAATTTGATTTGAACATAAAAGTTTAAATTACTTAAATTCGTTCAATTAAAATCGCTTATTTAATAAAAGAAAATTCTAATTTCGAGTTTGATTATTTATTTTAATTTTGAGCTAAATTGAATTTTTTATAAATATATTATAAATATTACAGTAAATTTGTATATTAAAATAAAAAATTGATTAGATTTGTGAGTTTCTCAACTTTTTTTTTTGTTTTTGATCCGTTTTATACGATTATTTCGAAATCGAGAAACTGTCATGCCAAATAAAAGTGAAGTACCCCTTTCAGCACGGTTTCTCAAATTTACCAATAAAATACTTAATATTGACTTATTAGATTATTCAAAATATTTAATCTCTAGTTCGATTCAAATTAATTGAGTAAAGTTTGAGTTTTATCGAATTAAATTTGAATAACAATAGATAAATACAATTGTAACATTTTATAAAATTTAGATTCTAATTAAAATAATCCCACTTTATTTTTAATTATCAAAAATTTTTTGTAACTAAATAAAATAATAAAACAAACTTGAGTAACTTTAAAAATACAAATTTATCATTTACATTCTTAAATTTCTGATTATTATTAGTAGACATGTGTGTCTATGCTCTCTCTATATATATAAAAAGAAAAACAAATAAAAACTGAGAGTACTCTTGTACTTTAATAAAACAAAATGCTTACTCATCATCACGCAGGCTGCAGGCATGATAATTTCACCTCTTTCTTACGAGAAGTGACGTTTTGCAAACCCCCCCGGTGACGAGATATTTATAATTTCATCTTTAACTCCTCAAATGATATGGTATTAAAACATTGAGATATTCCGATTTAACTTTTAAGTATAAAATGCACTAATTTATCATTGAATTTAATATAATTTATATTTCATCACTACAATCTAATAATTACAGTATTTTTTTTCATGAATTATTTTTTAATATATTGTTAATAAAAACTTTTCACTTCACAGATGAATTAAAATGATAATATATATTTTTCAAAAAATAATAAAACATAATTTAAAGATAAAATAAAATATGTTATAGTTTGAATAATTTGGTAAAATTTAAAAAATTTATTAATAACATATCGAATAAATACTTTTCTTAAATTATTAAATAAATAAAAATTTAATTAAACTGACATGGCAGCAATTCATAATATCATGTCACGATGAGGAAGAGAGGAGCTGACCACTATTATTTCCACCGCTTGGAAAATGATGAAAACATTCGAGAAGTGAAAATTACAAGTGCGACCCATTTTGATTTTGACTTTGTGACTTTGGGGTAACCGAAAGGCGAAAGGCAGCCAGAAAGATTGGGTCCTGATTGGAGGTCGAAGATTCAAAAGCAAAAGAGGCAGCCATTGATGAGAGAGGGCGAGAGGATTATTAGCTTGTGGAAGTGGTACTCGTGGTCACCATGCACAAGGGTCAAATCGGAAGATCAAATCAAAGAGGCTGTGTCGTCATGCTGAACATCAGCGACCACGATGGACGCAGGCGAAATCTTAAAGGCGATTGCCAGAAGTCCTCAGTAGAGCATGCATTGACATGTCTCAAGTTGTCGAAAGATAAAGATGAATTGGAGGGCACAGACCCAGCATTTTTGCAGCATGGGCAGGCGCACACGCCTTTATTTTGTTGTATATGATTTACTCATGGCCATATGCCCATTGACTCCTTTTTTTATCCTTCATTTATGACGTCTTCCTCTAGCACCATCTCCACCCTACCCATCTTCAAAGTTTAAACCCGTTTTTCTTTGAATTGCAATGAACTTTTAATTACTTTTATCTTATATTTACGAAGATCATTAATCGAAATATAAAAAAAAAAAATTATGAGGTTTTTCATGGAAGGGGCCAATTAAAGAAATGAGCTTTGAACGGGCCCTGCAATAATACTTGTGTTGGATTTTCGTGGACCCATTTTACAGTTTCTAACTCTTTCGGTGACTGAACTCCTTTAACAATCAATGAAGTGCCACCAAAGTTGACCAGATACCCCCTACCTTGTAGGAAGTTAAAGAAAAGCAAAGCACCACCATGCAATGCCTTTAATTACGTCACATAATTTGCCTTCATTAATTATCTTTAGTACACCACCACGCACATGGAAGCTTTACTTTAACATTTATTTTGCTTTCACAGTTTCACTTATTTTCCCATGAATGAATGACTCTTACGTACTTAAATTTTAGTGCATGTACAAAATAATTTTGGACTTTTGATTTTTCTTTCCTTTTTTTAAAAATTAGTACAATGGGTGTGGCATCGATCATTTCTCGCAGGGAATCAATATATTCGAAGAAATGAAAAATCTAAATAACTTTTTTTATTGCGAGCCTTTGGAACAATGATTGTGTACCTAATGTTGTCAATTCAAAGATTCATTATTCTTCCAATTTCATTTTAAAATACAAGATGATATATGTTGAGTTTGGGTGCATATGTCATAGAAATTGGCAACCAAAATCACGAAGCTCAAAGCCAATTAGAAGATTTTTTTTAGCAAGTGGGAAACCCACGAAATCAGTATCTCCCCACACCACCACAAAATATTTTCTAGGCGTGCTTTGGTTTTTCACATGGAAAATTCCATTTTCCCATCGCAACCTAACCTCAATAATAAGCCCCAAGCCTGCGTAATAAACACTCTCTCTTTTCCGGCATTCGTGGAGAAAATATCAGTCTAACGCAAACGTTTAAGTAATCTTCTTTGTTAAAACCTCTAAACCTAACATAATAATGTCATCTAACATAATAATCTCCTTTTTTTTTCCTTTCATGATTTCCTTACCATATACTTTATAAGTAAATATAATGATTGGTGTATTTTATCGTCTGCGTTTTGTGCTCAACAAATGTGAAACACAAAAATTATTTTATTATAATTGATATTAATACATAAAATACGAAATGTTTTTTTTTATTTTTGTCAAATCCTTACATTTTTAGCAAATCTTATTTTATATTATTTAATTTTATTATCACTTTTCGTTTTTTTATTATTTATTATCATTTTTCGTTTTAATTGACCTAATAGTGTCTGAATTTATCATATCGATCACAATTTCGAGCTTCAAAATTCTAGACTCTTGTAACATTTAAAAGAATTTCGTGCACGCGCTTCGTCGGGAGTGTGGTATTTTTTTTGGGTGGCTTGCCGTTCCTACGAGATTCGTTATGTGGGACAATCCCCACGTGAGTGACCACGTGTACCTTACCTTCGAGAAGGAAGTGATCTAGGAGATGTTGTCAGCAAATTCGTACCCGTGACCCGGATCCGTATCATATCCACATTGGGTCCAGACTTCCACTTCCAGGGTCCACACGGTGCTCATTATTCCCAACTGCGCACGTTAGCACAACCCCTAATTTTCGTCCATCGCCTCTTCCACTTGTCGGCGCCGCTGGCTTTTCCAAAAAAACAAAACAAATTCAGGCGTTTATTTATTTTATTATTTAAAATTGTTAAAGATCGTTGACTGATTGAAGGTGACACATAGGTGACGCTACCTGATATGACAGTCACTGGTCAGATAGCGGGGCCCGGTGACGCCATGATCTGAATTTCTGTCGGCTCTGAAGTAAAAATGCAGTTAAGTAAGAGGTGGCGATCGTCCTTTACCTCACCCGCAGAACTATCTGACCAGTGATCAGGGCCCCAGACGTGGCAGACTGGGTGTAAATACGTTGTGGCCTGTGGGGCTGATAACACTGGAACATTTGGAGTGGGAAGGGCCTGTTTCTGGATAGGTTTTAAGGACCATAGAAAAGTATTGAGAGTGAGACAATGAGGTGATGGGATTGGTCCGGGGGCATCAGGCATGCCATGGATAATTGATAGCTCGTTGGAGTAATAATGGTGATAGGTTTTGAATTTTGGGTACCCATTTGTCCAATAATAAATTTTCTACTTTATAAATGAATAATAATCAAATATATCTCTATTTTTTTATCATAAAATGAATATAATTCTTTATCAATCTATTACATATGAATCAATTTATAAATTTTTTTATTTTATTTTAGATGAATATTTAATTTTTTAAAATTATATAATTAAATTTATATATGTTAAAATAATATTAATTATCGTTTGAACATATTTTGCAGCAGTTGATGAAAATAACTTTGTAAATTTTCATGCGGCATGCTGCCCGAACAATATTCATTTTGATTACATTAAAGTACATAAACTCTTTTAAATTTAAAAATAAAATAAAATTAAGTATCATTTTATTAATTTCCGTTGTAAAGTGAAAAACTTAATTAAAGATAACTTTATGCATAAAAAAATTAAAATCATCAAGAGGGTGTCAGTTGTACAATATTTAAGATTAATTAAAGAAATGTAAAGTACATAAAATCTTGTCTCGTAGAAAAATCACCTTGATGGATCATGTTAATATTACAGCTACCGTAAATGTATTTTCAGGACGAAGATATCTGAAATGACTACCTGCATCTGATTGATGATAGGGGTAGTACATATAGATTATAGCTCAGGCTTTTGCGTTTTGATTAATGCATGGGTAAAAGTTTTACAAAAGTCATCTTGGACTGATAATCAAAAGAATCTGTGCGTCACTTGAGTCATGCTTGCTCAATGAGTTTGAAACATTGGACTGGGCAACAAGATCAAATATCTTCGCCCCGGTTCCAGGGCATGGTGCGAATCAAATAGGTTTATTACAAATTTTTTCCCTAAACAAGTCAGTTCTAATTCACCCTTTTCTCGTATAATAGACTAAAATCATTAATTATTATGTTTTGGTAATGAGGGAATGAGAATCTAGATTGTTTAGGTTTGAATTGAAGGATTAGATTAGATGAATAGTATGATTAATTATAATAAAATTAAAAATAACAATGTCAATGAATTGATCTGAAACGAAAAGATGTTTGGATGTGATTCTAATGCTGTGAATATAGTGAAAAAAATGATCATATTAAATTGTAATAAAGATTGAGAAGGGTGAAGAACAAATATGAAACAATGGCACTGTAAAAAATTTTCTTGTACCATACCAAACCTCATTTGCATCCAAATGGAACCTAAATCAACAAAAAATTTTGACCTAACAATTGTTAGTGTTAGGTTCTTTAAAAGAATTAAATTTAATATTCTATTTTTTTTCTATTTTACTTTTCTAAGAGTAAAAAAATTTGAATCCAAATTTTGTAATATGTTTAAATTTTATTACCGACTTGATTAAGAGATTATTAGTATAATAATTATTAACTATTAGAGAAATGAAAAAGAGCGGTTCTTTTTTCTTTGTTGTCTGGGCACGCTGGGGCCCCAAAAATCAAGTAGACGGCAAAATAATGGACAGCAAAATGTGTCATTTCCTGGGGCTAGGTGGGGTTATCACAAAAAAAAAAAAAAAGGTATGTTAGGCACTCAGCGGCCATTTCCCTCTTTCTCTTCCCTTCCTATGCTTTTTCAATAGTTTGGCAACGACAGAGGTGGGTTCCAATTCTCTTTAATTTATGGTTTAAAATAGATCAATGATGATGCATAGAATTAAAGTTAGAAAACAGTAAGTATAGTTTTAGCGACACTAAATTATTTGACAATAATAACGTATGTAGATTACTTTCCACAAAGCTTTAGCCTTGAGACTAAGCTTTGAATTAATGAATCTCTCATTTCTTATTCCTATTACAACTTTGGTCATGTTCGAATGTTCAAAAGAACACATCATGAGAGTGTTTCCAACTTTCTATGGCACTTGAACCCTAAATAAAGGTCAAATCTCTACTCCCACTTGAATTGATGCCAAATTTAAGTTTCAGTTTCAGTGTGACGTGAAAAGTCCTTCAAATATTATCTTATTTTATTTGAATCACAACGATTATAATATATTATACATGTTTACTTATTTATTTCATAAGATTGCTTCTGAGTATTGACCTAAGGCTAATAAAGTTAAAGATGCCAATTAATTTTATAGGTCGAATTCAAATTGAATCAGGCTTTTGTTTAATGAAAAACAACTCAGCCTACTGCAGACCAAGATTTGTTGGCCCAAGTTTCTTGTGTTGGTACCGAGTAGGCTTCTGTCCAATATCTACTTGGAGCTGGGACAAACTTCATCAGCAGTACTTTCATTTTCCCTTATGGAACAACAATCTTTTAAAGCCCAAATCATTCTATCCAGTAATCTCTTCTAGAAACTGGACCTCGCTTATTCTATACTGATTTATAAATCAGTGAGAATGGGATGAACCTAATGTACGGGAAATTTAGATGAAATACAGTACAATGATATAATACAAAAATGACATATCAATATATGTTAAATTGAGTAAAAAAAATTTAATATCTTTTAAATAAAGACTTAGATTCAAGCCTTGTGAATGAAAAAAACAGTATTATGAAAGCTCTCCGTATCGAATCAGATTGTATCTCGACTCCGAATTAATCGAAATCTAAAATGACTTTCAGATATTGAAGGATCTTAGATAAAAAAAAATACAAAAACAACATAGAAACACAAAACTAGTGCAAATTATAGTTTTTGCGCATATATATATATTTATATATGAATTTGATAAAAATTGAGAAGTTTACTTCATATTTAATATTGCAAATAATTTTTTTTATAGGTCAAGTATTTGCTGTGAATGTATGGAATAAATTATAATAGATAATTTAGATTTTTTACGAAAAGTTGATCCGATTTGACTTGATGCAGCCCATTTGTTTCTATCTATGCGACCTACGTGGCAAAAGCTGAGCGTTGAAAAGTTATTTGGAAGGATCGGTTGGGCTCCACAATACGACTATCAACGGCTGAAAACGAGCCCTTTGGCTTTACAGTCTGGAAAAATGGAGAAGTTTCCAGATGTTTTGCGTTTGACAAATGGCAGAAGCTTCTTAGTTCTTACGAACTTTAGAAAGTGGCTAACAGATAATGTCTCTAGAACTTTCTACTCCACCGCCTTATAGTATTACTTCTCTCTCCTTCTGCCACCTGACATTCAACCATCGTTGTACACTAAGAACATTTCCCCAAGAACTGAAACTTAGAACAGAACTTAAAAAAAGAACTGAGCACTTCCGTAAGAACTGAAGTTGATGAGCAAGAAACCAGATATGGAGAGGGTGGTAATAAAAGAAGAGGAAACCGTGACGTTTGCGCCTGGAACTGCAGGGTTGTCACCGTCTTCATCTTCTTCTTCGCCTTCCAGTGTTACTCCGCAGCCGATGGAAGGGCTTAACGAGGTTGGTCCGCCACCGTTCTTGACCAAGACTTTTGAAATGGTGGAAGACCCTTTGACGGACTCGGTGGTTTCATGGAGTAGAGCTCGTAACAGCTTCATTGTTTGGGATTCTCATAAGTTCTCCACTACTCTGCTTCCTAGGTACTTCAAGCACAGCAATTTCTCCAGCTTCATTCGCCAGCTCAATACATATGTAAGTAATCCACTTAAAAATGTCGCCCTTCTTTTATTTTTGCTACTAATTTAGTAGAATTTTACTTGGGTTGTGATTTTTCTGGCTAAAATCTCTTTCCACTCAAGTTAAAAATAGGCTGAGTATCATCATCGATATTTGTTTTCTTTAATCTTGAAACGACATAAGCTTCCTAGAGTATGGTTTATCAGAATTCAGTTCCAGGAAACCACCCAGGCTTTTTAATGTATAAATATACATAATTCTGTTCGAGGGTAGCTAGAATTTAGAATTTTCCATTGTTATTTATTTGGAGCTTTAGTCAAAGACCTGCTGCTTAAGTTTTAATGGCGGATCGTTCTGTGATTTTGTTTCTACTCTAGTAATGATTCTTTTTTTCTTTCTCTATGTATATGACTATGTTATATTTTTGTTTGATTGTTGCATGGTTGATTGTTCTTGACAAACGCTTTTTCTGCAAATGAGCTTCTGTGAAACAAACATATAAAAGTAACTGATATTGTTGAGTTGCATCTACTATTCTATATATGTCTTTGTGATCTATTCTGAGTCTTGTATATATCAAGATATGCTGATCAGTAATCACTTTAATGCTGTTTTCTGATGCAGGGTTTTAGAAAAATTCATCCAGACCGGTGGGAATTTGCCAATGAAGGATTTCTTGGAGGACAAAAGCACCTACTGAAATCGATCAAGAGGAGAAGAAATATTATGCAGAATCCACAACAGCAAGGAGGAGGAGGAGGAGGAGCTTGTGTTGAGCTAGGACTGTTTGGACCAGAAGGAGAGCTTGATAGATTGAAGAGAGATCGAAGTGTGTTACTAGCAGAAATCATGCGACTAAGGCAGCAACAGCAGCGTTCAAGAGACCAAATTGTTTCCATGGAGGATAGGTTGCAAACTACGGAGAAGAAGCAGCAGAAGATAATGACATTCCTGGCCAAGGCTCTTCGCAACCCAACCTTTATCCAGCAATTTGCTCAGAGAAAACAGATGCAAGGTGTTGAAATTGGGCGAAAAAGGAGACTAACAGCTAGACCGAGCATGGAGAATCTGCAAGAAGAGGCAATTCCTGTGGTAGTCGATGCTGACAAAGTTGTTGATTACTCCAAGCAGGAGCAAGAAGAAATGGCAACCATAGAGTCTGAAATAGAGACATTTTTCACTTCTGCTTTGGACAAGGAATCAAGCAGTGAAATCAAGGATCCAATAACGAGTTCAGTGCCCACATCAAGTGGAGATAACTTGGGTGTTAATGATACAATATGGGAGGAGTTAATAGCTGGCGAAACAGATGAGGAAATTTATGATACTGAAGTTGATGTTGAAGTGGAGGATTTAGCTGTAGACCCTGCAGATTGGGCTGATGATTTGCTGGACCTTGTGAACCAGATGGATTATCTCAGGTCAAAGCCATGATCAAACACATTAATGGAATGTAGGATTAATTTTGTTGTCCTAGGCTTGAGTTGGTCTCTGAGACACCATTCCTGGTTTTCTTAAATTGGTATGTTCATGAATCATAGCTTGTTGCTTATATTGCTTCTGAACTTTGTGACTAATAAGAGTATATGATTTGTCATACAGCAGGGAATGGTGAAAGTTGCTAAGAGGCCAACAGATGTTCCTGTTATACCGTATCCTTTATTGAAAATCTAGTCCTTTATTTCTCTTTGGCACATTCTAATGCAGTTTAGAATTTGATTAACCAGTTATTTGTTGTTTCTTGTGGCAAATTTTTGCAGGCGTCGGAGTAACCGGCAGAGATCTACGAGGAACTCTTTCAATCCAAGTCTTCCATGAGCTTCTACTTCCCGGATTTTCAGTCCCACCGTTTTTATATGTTTGCTCTTTCAGTTTCCTTGTAAAGTTCTAATTAGTTTATGCAGATATCAGCTCCAATCCTTAGGTATATAAATATTTTCCATAGTTTGATATAAACTTCTGTTCAATGTTTTTCTAAATGGAGCATGAGATAAATGATCATAGCTTATTAATGTAAGGATTGAATTCATTGAAAGTAGTCTGTTCGAAGCTCAGAGCAAATAAGATCTTCCATGATCAATTTCAGAAGTCTGTTTCCTTTCTCTGCTAATACTGAGAAAAGCATGGAATCATCAATCATGTCAAGTGAATAATTGTAACTTAGCAAGGTGATGGAAGTGGGGAGTAGAATGAGTCTTGGTTTGTGCTGATGCTCTTGATTGATGAAATGGACAGCAACCTGGATTGGTGGGAGTCTGATGCAACGATGTTTATTCTTTTCAAGAGATGAAACATTTGTATAAATCTGATCAACGACATAGTTTTATGCACTCAATCATGTGGTTTGTGTCTGAAGCATGATACAAAGTAGTTGGGCAGGGTTATCCAAGTAAAAGGAATGGCTCTTGTTTATGAAACTCTTCGTGTATAACTGGTGCAGAAGGGTTTTAAGTGTTCCGTGGTGTCCAGTGTTACCTATGGTAGTAGGCGTATTGGGCTTTCTGTTTACTGCATGGTTTAATTGTTACGGCTCAGTAACAATTCGGGACAAGATAAACAGAGACTTTTTCAGTCTTCTGTTCTCGTGAGAATGAGAGGGAGCAGCCTACTCTTCTCTCTTTCTTACAAGATGGAGCACAAAGAAAAGAGAATATGATGAAATCACTTTCAGGGCTAAACCTGATATGATAATAAGCCGAGTCGGGTTGGGTTCGGGTCGGGTTCAATACAAGTAATAATGAGTTATGTGTATGCTCAAATTTGGTTCGGTTCGAAAATTCGGATTTAACTTTTAGTTTAAATCCGTTTTTATTTTTATATTACAAGCTTAAGTTCGGTTCGGCTCGGTCATAATATAATTTTATTATTTTTAATATTTTAATTAATTATTTATTTTTTATTATTTATTCTTTTTAAAATATAATTTAATTTATCAAAATTTATGTCAATTTTCATATTAAATATTTATAATTATGTTTATTAATCAATAATAATTTATATATAGCCAACAATCTTTTGGCCTAGTGGTTAAGAACGAGTTGTGGCATATTGTAAGTTTTGAGTTCGAATTCAAGCACACTATCTCCAATTATTTAATGTTTTCCTTGTAACAAAAATATATAATTATATTATATGTAGTAAATATATTTAAAATATATAATTAATATTAATATTTGAGTTGGGTTCGAACTCTACAAAGTAAAGCTCGGATCTTGAAACTTGATAAACTTGATAATTGCATGAAATATTTTTGTTAAAGCTTGACCAAATATCAAAGGGAACTTCAAATTTAAGCAAATAGCCCGATCCCTGAATAAATATAGTGAAAGCCAAATCCTACCCACATTTTGATCAAAGCATATGATACTTCGTTACATCGTACAAACCCATTAAAGATTTTGCATTGTCTGATTATTGCAAAGAAAATCAAGTTTTCATTGAAAATAAAAAGGTTCGGGATGACCTACTGACTCATCGGGCTGGCTGCTGATAATTGGGCTGGGTCTGACTATGGCATAGTCCCCAAGTGCAAACATGGTGTAAAGCTCTCACTTACAAAGAGAACATGAAGATATCCTCACTCATATCAAGGAAGAGATAAATGAACAACTGTACAGAATGGATCGCCCTCTAATCAGACACAAAATACTCAATAAGGTGTTTGCCACAGCTTGCTCTCAACTTAGTACACATTTTCAATAAAAATGAACAAGATGTTGGACTTTTCATGAAACATACAATTAATCCATCTAATCATACAAGCAATTTCCCCGCCTCGGTTTTCACCGTGCGTTTATCCAGTCGTGTGGGCGGACATAGCGGTCGAGACATATGGACTGAGGGATCAGAACCAGAACTACTTTTTGTATCCGCATTATAGAAAGCAGCTGATCTCTTGAACTGGAACTCATCCATGGACTGCCTTTGAATTCTGTGAAAGGCATGATTGCCAGCTCTTTGTTTTGCCTTAGTAGACTGTGTCAAGTTCATATAGTTTGGCCTGCTATTGCCACTCTCTTCTGTTCTATCTGAAGCCAAGATAGTGTTTCCAGAAACTGGTGTCGTTGAAGTGCATACTGAAGTTGAAGCAGAGCTCTCATCGAATCTACATTCAGAACTTGGACTTGATGATCGAGTAGCTTGCCCAACATGGGGAGGCTTTGCAGATATCCGAGTGGTGATATTGTTCTTTCTGACTTTCACTAAGCTTGGTTCTGAAGATCTTGCATTCTTTCCCACAAGGGACTCTGAACAACTTTTTGATGGTGGAGTTGCTTCTGAAGGGTCAGCCTGTGATTGTTCCATCAATCTAGTCTCCCATGGCCGGGCTGCCATCCAACGTTCTAGCCAACTCCATCCCCAGCTATTCTTGTCAAACTCTTGATTTTTGAGATATGGAATTGAACTATTTGTTTGGGTAGTTGAACCAGGGTTTGATCTCCATTGCTGTAAAAGCAAAGAACATCAGTTTTCTTTTCCCATGATTCAGAAAAAGGTGCAAAAATTAGAAGAGTTCCATACCTTCTGAGCAAGAGAATAAGCAAGGGCTCTTTCTCTCTTGAAGGCTCCTTCTTCCCTCATCTGTAGCTTTATTTTAACATCCTCCAATGTTCCTTTGCTATCACACCAGCCAGCCTGAAAATATTTTTACAGTCAACTAAAGTTTGCTAATTGAAGTGGCAACTAAAGTTTTGGTTAGTGGTACCTCTGCTTGTTTCAGGATATCAGCCTTGCTGCGGTGTTCATCAAGCATCTTCTGAACAGCTTGCCCTTCTATAGACATTCTCACACGACAAGCCCTAACACGAGCCTGAACACGAACAAGAGCTTGCATGCACCGAAGAGTCACAGCAGCCTGTTTCCTCACCTGTCGACCACGAACTAAGGCTTGAAGCCTCACAATTCCTTTCAAAGCCCTCAAAGCCCTTCTTGCCTGCATAAACATTGCTGGTAGCTAAGTACATGGTTCAAGAACAACCAAATATTTCTGCTACAAACACCACCAGCATGGAGAACACAACAGAAAACATAGGCCATAGAGTGAAGTGAACCAACAACGTTAAATTTAATGAAGAATAAAGTAACTACATATACCTTGAAAACATTACCTCCGATCAAATAATCTACTATTCTACACTGAAGTTAAAATTTCTAAACAAGAAGCTAAGTCTAAAATAAGAATCTATCAAAGTTTAAATTGTTATTAAAGAACAGAATCGTTATTCATTATTCTAGGCCCTACTAGAAAACATGTCTTCCATAAGCCAAATCAATTTAGATCTAATCTTTCATTACCATTTGTTACAGCTGCAGTGATGTGTTAACTGGTTTTTTAATTAGAGAAGCAATGAAGAACGTTTGCCATGGAAAATTTCCTTCACGTTCTTTTGCTTTGTCAGATGCCAAGAGAGGGAAGAAAAATATGGCAGTAAAGGAAATTCAAGTTTACCAAGAAGCCACGAAAAGCAGTTTGGATGCGGATAGCAGCCCATTCTTGCCTTACAACCCTGAAATCTTTAGGAGGAGCTCGAACTACTGCGGCCATTGCAGCGATGAAAGCATCAGTCCTTGGTGAAGTGTCAGATCCTTCAGAATCTGCCCTAAACTTTCCTTTAAAACCCTTCCATGAGGAACCCAAGTCCCCTGAAGAACTCCTCCATAGCCTCCATTTCTTACCCTTGCTATTCACCTTTTCCTACACAGCAAAAAGAAAAGAGCTTTAGTGCTTAAATGTATATAACAGTAACTGTATAACGAAGCACAAAAGCACAGAGCTTACTTGGTCTTCCTTTTCACTCTTCTTGAAACCAATAAGAGACTTCACCCATTTCCCTGAAGCACCCATTGACAGTTGAAAATATATATTTTTCCAGAAGCTGCTATGAACGGTTTTTTTTTTCTCTTTGAGGGGAGAAACAAACAGAGAAATGAAACTTGGTAAGAGAAAGGAAATAGGCAGCAATGCGAACAGTTAACAACAGAATAGAACTTTTTTTGGAAAAAAATAGAACTTCAACAAGGCTCGAAGATGAAAACTTTCCCTTTTTGTTTAAAAAGAATGCAGATTGAGTGAAAACTTGAAACAATAAAAGCATCCAAAGAGCCCAAAGTACAAAGTTTTGGTATAAAATGAAGAACCTGAAACCTGAAGGAAAGAGGGAGGGAGAGAGAGAGAGAGAGAGAACGTGGGGATTGTGGGTTTGGGGTTACAGGTTAGTGGGGTTACAAGATCTAATGAATCAATGATACTGTTCAATATTTTGAAATTCAAAACAAAGTAATGGACAAAGAAGGGTTGATCTTGATCCCGCTCAACGGAACTTCTTCGTGACACTGTCCTTTTATTTCTAACTATTTTACGATATTTGGGGTTCGGCCCCACTGGCTTTAGGGAAATTTGCCATGAAAAGGCACGTCCCCTTGTTTTTGTACATGAAAAGTTACAAAAACAGACAAGAAGTTACCCGACAAAGGATCTATCTAGTCAGACAGAACATTGAAGATCTGGCCTCTTTGTTACAGTAAAACAGTGTCAAGCTGTGTGGCATTTTCGAGTAATTGGCTTGGGACACTTGTATGGACAGTGTTAAATTAAATCTTTGCTCAATCTCACCTTTGAAAGCTCTTTTCTTTGAAAATGGTTTTACTTACCCGCATGAAATGATTCAGATGATTCAAAGTCATGAAAATTTTCATTTCTGGAAAAGGTTGAGCAAAACAAAACAAGATAAAAGCTGGGAGATTGATTGGTGGATTTGATTTTTTCAGCTAGGTGGATTTCAAATTGTTCTGTAAAGAACAAAAATAGTCTGAGATTTCTAATTCATAAAACCAAAATGGCAAAATCTATTTTTTTATTAATAATCATATCCTAGTCAATTAGAATAATGTAAACACAACTTCGGATTCTCTGTAAATGGACAAAAAACCGTCAGAAGAAGTCAATGGTAATCTTTTCAAAACAGCAGTATGAATTAATTGGTGTAAAAGGCAAGCAAGTTTAGGCCTTTACAGTACAGAAGTATTTGTAACCCTTTGGTTGTTAAATACTTCTGCCTGCAACTGAGTGAAAATGATCTGTGAAGAGGAGAAGTATTCAAGTAAAAACATTTAAGTTTTACTTAGGTTGATGTGGTTGTCAGGCGTTGACATCGAGAATGAAATACCTAGGCTTATATAATTGTTAATGGAGGCAAGGCAAGCTTTTCATTGAATGTTAATGGTGATTTAAAATTGCAATACAGAATAGATTTCTGTTAGTATGCCAAGGTCCAAGGGTAAAGCTCAATAGTCAAAGCTCATAGTTCCAGGCATGTTTACCTTGTCTGTCGTCTGACTCACGTGCTCTCATGGCCATTTCAGTTTCCACCCTCTTTGGCTTTCTTTTATCAGTACCAACAAGGCAACAACCACCTACCAAGAGAAAAGCAGTTGGAATCGGAAAGCTAACCTTTTTTTGTTTTGAGGAAAGCTAACTTTGTGTCACGCCGAGCGTTCTAAAAAAGAATAGGCAAAATGTTATTATTAAACATACAAACATTAGTGCTTATATAAAGGTATTAAAGTTTGATGAACATATTGTCTTGAATAAAAATGTATGAAAAATGAAAATTTATGTGAACAATTTAACATGAATTCTGATATTGATTCATATAATGTATTATAATAGATAAAAGCTATGATAATGATGACAAGCATCTACACACTTC
The DNA here is from genome assembly GCA_031772115.1 of Heritiera littoralis. NCBI lineage: Eukaryota > Viridiplantae > Streptophyta > Magnoliopsida > Malvales > Malvaceae > Heritiera > Heritiera littoralis. The sequence goes on from JAPDPK010000003.1 coordinate 3,696,665, forward strand.
AACTAACAAAAATAAAGGCCAATGTGACAAAAACAGCTGCTGTATTCACAGCTTCATAATGAGTTGACAACAGCACGTTAAACTCCATATGAGAGAGAGGGGGTTACAGCGCGTAAAAGTCTAAAACAAATCAAAGAACAAAGAATGTTTGGACTCAGAGCCATCGCCTGTTTTACATTTTTATTTCTACCGCTATATACACTTTCGCTGCAAAACTGTGGGCACAGGAAGTGCTCAACGATGGCGATTTATCATATGGTGAATGCTCAAAAGGCTTTACTTAGCAGCCATAACTGAAACCCTTGGGCTAGGGAGTCCCATGTATGCAAGCCTGGGTGAGACTCGAATCTTGGGGCTCGGTCGTGGTGAAGGTATTGGACCTGGGTTCTCAAAGCGACCAGGCGTGACTCTGGGAGATAGGTTAACTTGCTCCAGAGCCTGGAATTGCAGCTCTGTTGGGTAGTCTCTGACACACCCAATGCGAGGACCAAACCCACTTGTCCACTTGCAAGACAAACGCTTGGCCATGTTGAATGCTGGTGCTTCCACATTGTCTGCACTGGTGCCTACGCTACTTTCTAGACTTTCAGTTCTGATGCATGCATCATTTGCGGGCCCATCAGCATCCACAGCCTTTGAATCTGTTGATTTTGCTGATGCCGCCGTTGGAATATCTTTGATCTCCCCATGCACGGACTCATCACCAGCAACTTTGTACGAGGCATAATCATCATCAATTGCACACCTCTGCACAAGAAATGAGAAAAATGTGAGCTATTCTGATAAGAAAAAATCAGTTTTCATGGCTGTCTATGTAACAATGCTGTTGGATGCTATGAAGCTGATTTAAACTCTAATGCATGCAATGCTTTATTACATTGACATTGGTCAAATCCACATTGTGTTCCTCGAGGAAAATAATGAATTCCTTGAAATTGTCTTCGGTTGGGAGGTAATGACCACTGTAAGGCCAAATAGCCTGGAGATTGGAGAAGAACAGAAGCATTTAGTATAAGAAAATCATCGGAAAAAATAACCGGTGTTTGGCTGTTTGCATTGCACCATATGTACCTCAAGAACTCCTTGAGAAGCCACCAATCTTCCGGCAGCTGTTGTAGCCCCTCCGGAAAGGAAACTTGAGTGCTGAAACACACCTTTCTTCTTCTGCCCAACATACAAGGATCTTGAAGTGCTTAGTACAAAAATCCACTTAGAACCCTCAATGGTGTTAACAAGCATTCCAGATTGCTTGTAAACAAGCTTTCCACTGTCCACAATCACCTCAAAAGTTTCCCTCTCTTGCTGCAAACAAAATAACAGATACGATTAAGAAATGTACAACAAATTTCAGACAGAATTAGTGCATTTTACAAGGTATAGAAGTAACAAGACTCACTGGTCCAAGATATTTAATGCATTGCTGTTGCAGATCTGTTCGTTGACACTTCTGAAGATTTAGTTCTTTGCCATCGCCAATATCCAACCTTCAATTCCAGGATGGAAAATGGATTTCAGATATCATTATGCGAAAAAAGAGTAACCTTCATGTAACTTTTGAATCAGTTCTAAGAAATACATTACCAGTAGAAGAAAGGTTGTGTGCTCTTGCTTGCAGACCAGACATCATAGTAGATGTGTAAATTGTGTCCATATCGATGGCGTGGATCAATCTGCAGAAATATAAAAAGAACAGTTACTCATGGAATTTCCTTGATTTATCCAAAAAAGTAATCCCCCCTAATAACAATATCTTTTGACAGATACAATTATAAATCCAGCCAATATGAATTTGGTGTCTACCAAACCATCAAAATTTGATAAAAGTCGCCAATTGTTTGCCATGTACTATGTTCAATTGCTCAAATCCAAACATTTTTTCTTTTAAGAACAGAAACTGATGCATATCAAAGGTCAAAATGTTCATGAACCAGGTTGCAATGATACCATATCTTAGCAAAAGTTTCCTATGTTATAGCTAGATGAGAAAGTCAATACAGAGTGATTACACACACCCTCGTAGGGGACTCCAGTAAAAATGAAATTAAGAATATCTACTTCTTTAAGGATGGAAAGCCAGTTTTGAAAGAAAATTTGATGTTTCCAAGTTTTTAGTTCTTGCATAAAACTTGAACAAACTACTTCAAGCAACCTAGTCAGCTGGAGTACAAATCAAAGGGATAATATGGGCTTACAGCTTCAAGCCAATGTTGGAGGGCTAGTTTTTGAGCCTTCTCATCCTTAGACAAACCCTTTCCAACCTACAAACTCAAAAGGATTCTCTTATCAGTTTTCAAGCAATTTTGCAAAATAGCAAACCAGATTTTAAGGACTTCTGAAATAAGCTATTTTAAGGACTTGTGACATCTTAGTAAAGTACCTTGGCAGCCCTTGTTTTAGCCCGTGTCCACTTTGATATTACAGTTTCTTGTTTCTCAATGTCATAAAAAGAGACAGAACACCTTTTCAGTGCTGCAGAATCTAAGGTCTTCCACCTACAACGGTGAATGAATGTAAGAACCAGACGAATTACAAAAAATTGAAAACTTTGAAAAAACAGCAATAGGAAATTGAGATTATATCGAGACAAACCAGAGCTCCTCAACCACAATTGCACAATCTGCCAGATTCCTTCTTGTTCTATAACCTTTGTAGACTTTTTGAAGCCTAGTTGCAGCAGCATCAAGCTCACTTACGGGCCTCGGAGAAAACAATACCACTGGTTCAGGGAGCTTTATTGTGGGTTTCATTGGTATAACGATTCTATTCGCTTTATCATTTGAAACAACTGAATTTGCATTTCCCTGATCAAAAGCTAATTGTTCGAATGAATAGGGTGCTTCAAGCTTTGGTTGTTTGGAATCACCACCACTATTCAAACAATCAAGCTTGTTGACTGGAGACTCTGAGTCATCCTTCTTGAAACTCTTTGCTTTTAGGGTCAACTCTCCATCATCTCTGCCAAGGCTTATAGGCCTCACAGCAACCTTTTCCATGGCGTCGGCATAACCAAAAACTTGGTGTTTCAGGATTTCCTTCCATGCTGATAAAAGCAAGGAAAGGGAAAGACCCATTGCTTTAGAAGCTCTTATACAGAATTACCTGCTCATTAGATTGAAAGAAAGTAATCAATTAGTCCCTTGAGTTAATTAGGAAAGGGAACCAGAAGGAAATTTTCCAAAAGAAAAAACAAGAAAAATCAAACCCAGAAAATGAAATCAAGAACCTCACCTACAGATCACAGAAACAAGCAGCCAAAACCACAAAACTTTTTCTCAAACTCTGAAGTTCCAACGAGAAGACTATGGACTATGAAGTCCAACTGCAAAGTCATGCAAAGCAGACAAGAGTAAGACCACTTATATATAGGCAATTGGGTGGCAGTTTGAACAATCAAAGCTACAGTCACAACGTGGAAAATTAATACAAAGACAAAGTAAAAGCCATTCAAAGTTGGCGTGTTCTGCGTAAAGTTAGCTGCCCGATTTCACCGAAAGAGCTGAAACATGCTTAGGGGCTTAGGGGAACTTCAAAGAAGTTAACGAGAAAGATTGAAGAAAGACTAATTAGAGGAAACATGCTTTAAATGGATTGTGGAAGAGAAAAAAAACAAGGATAAAAGTAATAAAATTATAGAAGTATGAGGCTGTAAGCTAAAGAGGTTACGTGATATTACTACAACACCGATTTCTTTATCCTTTTCTGTTACTATTCGAAGTCGTGGTGATTGGTGGGGGCTCTATGATTGTAATCTTTGTACTGTTGTCGACGGAATTTCGTTTTCAGCCATGCTGGGAAAAGTGACTCTTGAAATCTTCCACCCCTTCCAGCTGTGAAAATCCTTTGGCCTGTTATGACTTCTAGAGTCGACTCTCTAGTTTTTGGTCAAAAAACATGGTGTTCAGATCATTTTGGAGTAACAAGTGTCACGTTACGCGCTTAAAGAAAACATGTTTCAATTTAGGTTCGATTGGTTCGCCTAAAATGATATTTAAAAAATAATTTTTGAAAATTTTATTTTTTAAAAAAATTAATATTTTTTTGTTATTTGGTTAATATGTTAAAAAATATTTTCTATTATTTGTTGTTTTAATTTAATATAAATTAGGTTGAGTTTTAATGAGAATTTTTTTCTTAACAGTGGCATACATTTAAAAATTATCTTCTTCTTTTGAGAATGGGAAGACAATTTTTTCAAATCCTTAAAAATTTTTCATTGACCGAATTTTTTTTACCATTGACCGAAAATATTTTACATATACCAAACACTAAAAAATATGAAAAATATTTTTGAAAAATAAAATACGCGAACCAAACGGACCTAATATCATTTACGAAAAAATTGTTGAGTATATAAATGATAATACTGTACATTCTAATACATTGATTTTATTTTTACGAAAAACAAAATAATCGCGTGATATAAGCGTCTACTTGATTCGTTTTAATGCAACAAGGGAATGGAATGGAATGGAAGGGATGGTTTTTGAAATGTCCCAACTCTTTGAATTGAATGAATGGTTGACTTTCAGGATTTCATGTACTTTTTAAAGAAGAAAATTCAATAAGCTGTTACTTGTTTTATTACCTAAGATTGAAAATGAAGCGAAACTTTATCTTTCAATTTCTTGCAAGAAGTATAAAATAAGTTACAACAAGCACTTGTGTGAAGAAATGATACATCCAAGTTTGTTAATATACAAATCATTTATTGTTTCAAACCTTAAATTAGTAGAATCGAACACTTTATGATCTTTGTCTTTATTTTTTTAATGTTATAAACAAAATAAAGAATAACCCCAAACAAACTGTGTACGTATAATTATTCAGCATATAATTTGTCATTAATTTCATCTTATTTTGCAATGATGGGAGGGCCAAAGGATTGGTCTTACGGATTCATATAATTCCATTTGACACCAATAAATTATTGAAAGAAGTAAAAATAAATTTTTTTTCCAGAGAATTGAATAGGATTTGAGTCTTGAAATTCTTACTGTTAAGAAAGTTTTATCGTTTATTATTCTCGATCCGAATAAGATTAATCTCGTATCGTAAAACAAATGAAATATCTATGGTTATAAAAAAAATTATGATCCCATTTGACTTGAGAATTTCTGCAATAATTGATGACCTGGCATGTCCAACTTGACCTTTAAATTGCCTACACTTCAGGGAGTTATCAACTTGCAAAAAGGCAGTCAGAATATTTATACCTCAGTTCCAAGGTCTTACATACATGCATGCATGAATGCACACTTTTTATTTTTATTTTTTCATTTCCAGACAATGGTCGCTTTACTCTGGTCCATCCAACTAGCGGGCATTAAATAGGTACATTGTCCCAGTGCCTTAAAAAATCCATAGGGATTGTGATTGTGATGCAAGAAAGTCATCCGAAATCAATAAATGAATGCTATCTCAATGTTTTCATGACACAAAGCATACCCCATTTCTTTTGTTCAAGCAAACCATCTTTATTCTATTGAAAACCCATGTCTGATTTTTTCCTGAACAATAGTACATAAAAGGAAATACAATAAGCACAAGCATCTTGAGCTTAGTCCTATTTTGTCTTCTGATGTAATACTCTGCAGATGTAATTAATAAGCACAAGCCTCTAATGTTTGGGTGCTAAAACTTTTCTTATCATATAATACTACCTAGAAGTTTTTAGGATTTCGGTTGCCCTCATTGTAAATCCGTCTCTGTTTAACCAGATGATACTGTCTGTGACTTCTGTCGGGGAGGTATGTGAAGCCAAGCTTTCATCATGTCATATGCAGTGAATCCAACAGCCACAGAAGGAACAATCTGACAACCAAATTGTAACACAATTAGAAGGCGAAGTAAAATTGGAAATCATATAGCACAGGTCACACTCAACTCTAAATAAATCTCCATTTGTATCTTACAAGTACTTATTTTTTGTTTTTTCTCAAGAGTTGGGACAGAAGGGGATAAAACTAACAAATACAGATGGGCAAAAGCGAGCAGCTATGTCTGATATTGTTGCTGAGTATATAAACTACCTTAATATAATTTATGCTCAAGCCTGCAAACAATTGTCTCCATCCTTGATTATGGGCAATAGCCATAAGCCCATTCAATGTGTTTCTGTATCTCGTATCACCTTGAATTGTTGAACACCGAAGACTTTCAACCTGTAGAGTAACATTTAAAAATTCACTTATTTGCTGTGTCAATCACAAGCTAGGAGCCAGTGGGAAAGCGGACAGAAATGCTAATGACTCGATACATTTAATCATGGTTGACATCATCAACAAAACACATAGCAAATATCTCAGGTTGAATCAAACTACTTCCAATTTCCAGACCAGTTTATTTAACCAATAAGGCTATTTATATATATATATATATATATAGCACTTGTATTAATATTACATGAGTACCTCAAACATGTGAAACACCTCGACAAAGTTTCCATGTTAACAATAACACATGAAAGAGACAACATAACGTCAATTCCCAACAAAATAGAATAGTAAATACACCCTCCTAGTAGTGTACAGCTACTATCACACAATACCTGCATTTGTCGCCTTACAACATCTAATGGGTATGTGAAGGTCTGCCCAAATAATCCAGCCAGTGCTCCGCAAGAAAGATGCATCACAATGGACTTTTGGTGCTCTTCAGGAACATGCGTCTTTAGTGTCTCATAAATGTAGAACTTTAAACCAGCGTAAGGGAGGATCCCAATGAGAGTTGGACCTATATAAAGCAAAAAGTTTCATTAAGCAAGCACAACTTGAAAAGAAAAAAAGCTAAGTGACACAGTATTAAAAAAACATTTCAAGATTGCACGTTAAAATAATAAATCTCTACTATCATGAAGAAGTAAAGATGCTTTAAACAAGACAACAAGAATGATCGTTCTGATTTTAAAAATAATTTATGTACAGAAATAGAAGTCTTGGTCAAATTAACCAATTCATTCTCAATCTGTAATATGAAGCAATAAAAACAACTGCCTACATACCTACACCTCGATATAATCCACGTATTCCCCCTTCCTTGTAAACAGTTGTCAGTACATCTGTTATGCCACTATACGCAGGTTGACGATATAAACTTCTTATACCACATCTGAAATTTGTTCTGGTGTCCACAACCTATTGAACCATAAAAGTTAATTAGAAAGTTAAAATACAGTAAATAACATTAATTTCCTTTAATAATCCGATTTATCCAAGGAGAACTTGATAAGCAGTGACATTTATTCAAGGAACGGGTGTCCTTGTTCCAAAAGCATAAATTCTTTACAGCCACAAGTTTACTTGAGAATCTTCCATTGGGAACTAATGCCATGAATGGTTTAGCAATTCAAATCGACAACCAGAATCAGCAGTTACATGATAGTAGTAATAGATTTGATTAAACTAGTGTAAAAAGATGACACAAGTACTTTATTGTAAATATCAGCAAGCCAGATTTTAGATATATGGACGATCTAACATGATTTTAGATATTGGTTCATATAGCCTATCCCAATCTATTGGGATAAAGGCTTTGACGATGATGATGATGATCAGCAAGCCAGATCAACCACACTCGAAAAATGGAACAAGATTCAAAAATATTTATGAGAAACTAAGCTATTCCTATGAGACCTTCTGACCTGATAGGCAAGTTTAGTACGAGCCAAGTCCAGGGGATAAGTGCACAACACTGCCGTTCCTCCAGAAGCAGAACCAGCTAAAAGATCTATGACGGGTCCTGATCCCAAGAAAGAATAGTTATCTAAGATCCAGCCCCGATACTGCTCATAAGTCATGAAATGCAAGGCTGCATAAGGAATTATCCGGATAACACTGGCTCCATTTCCTCTGCGAGTAAGAATAGGTGTGAATTAGTCTAACTTTATGGGAGGGTAGAGATAGAGGGAAATGGTAAAATTATCTGTGAACTTACTTATAAAATCCAAGAACACCTTCATGCTTTAGTACCTTCCTTAAGGATTGATACACCCCAAGAGAGTGGAAACCATCAGTCCTTGTCTGTACAATAGCGATAGAAAGTCATATGAAAACAGCAACTGATAATGTGCATGAAGCAGAGAATATTGGTGGGGGGAAACAAAGTAAGCATATATATATATATATATATATATATATATATATAAGCACTAAACCTTAAGCATCATTGTAACTGAGATTGATTTTGCAGGAATCAATTTCTTGATTCTAAGAGGACTAATTTAAAACTAGTTAATCTCAGCATGGCAAAATGCTAAAATAACAAACACATTCTTTTGGTTTTTATTTATGAATGCTTCCAAAATCTAAAAAAGAAAAAAGCAACATAGATATATCAGGTAGCTCACCTGCAATAATATTTTAATCCGTTCCAAAGGTGCAATGGTAGTTTTACCAAAAGCTCCAGCAACACCACCAGCAATTAGCTCTTTGACATAAACAGGCAAACAATCAATGTTGGAAACCTCACTGCGTGCAGTTGAACCATCAACAAGGCCGGCCATATTTGTTGTCAATGTGGAGCCTTGAGGAGAACCCATCTCAAAATATCCAACTCAAACCAGTTATATTACCAAAACCGGCCTTCTTTCAACGAATCCGTGAAATTGTATAATTACCCGCCCTGAAGCTTGAAGAACTCCTTATCCCATCTATCTCTTGGGATACAAAAAGAAAACGATTTCTGTTCAAAGGGTAGACTCAACGGCCCGGGAACATCCAGATGAAAGCCGGGCAAGTTCACAAGCCGATCCTTTTCTTCAATGACAACTAGATACATCCAAAGATACAGAGGAGACAGACCACACAGATTGCCCAACCCAAACCTAGCCCTCAGTTATAATACTGCTCCCATGGGATCTATTACTATATCATAAAAAGCCTCGATACCCTCAATCTAGATTCATCACCCACAGCCACCGGTTTCAAGGCATTCAAAAACAATCTACTCAAAGAGTTTCTAACGATTCCAAGTTCAAAGATCATTCATACCCAAGTCAGATTAATCCAAGGGGGTTCAGAAAACGTACCAGAAGAGAAGAACAGGCATGTAAAATATTGGGTAAAAACCAGAATCTGAAAATACCTGTTCTCCTCAGAGAAAGGAGAAGGAGGAGGAGGAGGTTTCCTTCGTCGGTTTTCTTCCGGTTCCCCCTTCAGCCCTTTCCTTCTAAAAGCCCGACTTGTTTTTTTTTTTTTGGATCAGAGACTTGTGTTGTTGTTGTGTTTTGCTGGGAAGGGGCTGTTTTGTTTTAATTTGAAGGGGAAGTTATGCGGTCTGACTATGGTGCATTAAGGTCGGTGGATCTTCAAACGTAACGCACGTCGGATACGTATACCGTAGAGTAAATGATTTCTTTTACGCCGCGACAACCTAGGCTTGGAGATCGCTGATTTGCATGGACGAGGAAGTCGTTTTTGACGTTTGATTGCATTTCTTAACTGAAATCTGTTTCTGTTTCACCTAGGTAATATCGTTGTTCCTTTTTTTATGGCAATCGTTTTTCCTTTTTATTTTTTAAATTTCAAAGATTATTATTCAACATGTTATTAGATAAGATTTTAGATATACAAATAAAATTAATACGATAACACATATCATATTATTTAGTTTTTAATATTTTCAAAAGTTATAAGTCATTATCTTAATCTATTTGTAAAATTTACAAATTTGATTGATAATATATTAAATAATAAATTAGTATTTTAAATAAAAACAAATTTTTTTTAGGTTATGTGGTCATACAGAATGATAAATTTTTTCAACATTTTTCTATTTCTTTAAATAATAAAAATTTATTTAATAATAGTAGTAAAATACAAAATAATAATATAAATTAATTTTTACACATATATATATATATAACATTCATGCATGTTACATTAAATATGTTTCACATGAAAAGTGTTGATTTGACAAAGCATGATAATATATATTCAAAATTATATTTTTTTAATTCGATTCATCAAATCATTTATCTTAGAATACTAGCATTGTTGGAGTTCGACTCATCCTGCAACCACAATATATACAAAAAAAAAATTATATGTTTCCATTAAAGACTTCTACACCTCTACCACATCACCAATCATTAATTAATCAAAGTGGGTGTGAATTTCCAATGTTTTCTTATTATTAATTAGTCTTGACTTTTTTTTTTTTGGGTTACAGTCTTGACTTTAAGGCATTTACTGAGTATAAAACAGATATTTTTTTTCCACAAAGTAAGTAGCAAAATCTGAGATTAAAAAAATGCAAAAGTTAAGATTTCAACTAAAATTTATTAAAAATTAAATTTTTAAAAATGATATGAATTAATTAAACTAAATCTTAGATTCTTTTTGCAGAAAAATTGGGCTTAATAAAAGAGCCGGGTCACGACGCGCTTGTGAGTTCTTAGAAAAACGTAGCTTTTTGCAGGCCAAAAAGATTTATTACACGCGTTTGTGAGTTTTGGTGATTTTTCTCCTATACATTAATTGATTAGTCCAAGTTATCATGGTTGATACAACTGGCGTTTCTGAAATTGAATGAAAGCTACGTATTGATGTTCTTTATTTTCAAGGCTAACTCTTAAACGGTCGTGTCTGTAATTTCGTAGTCAATGCTATGTATGTAGACTAGTTTGGTCTTAGTTTCGTAGCAAGTTCTTGGAACTTTCTGTCGCAGTCAGTTGCTTGTTCAAGGTAAGAACTAACAAGTTATCTTAAAGCAGATGTAGTTGTCATAGAGAACAACCTTAAAGTGAACCCTCCCATCATCCTGGATTCCTACCTCAAAAATATTCAAGACATGCCCATATTTTATTGGAGAGATTCGTGTTCAATTTACAAAATATTATTCATTTTGATTTGTATGTTTTATGTTTTTGTTTTATAAAAAACAAGTAAAATAGACAATACTTAGTAAATTGAGTGTATATTTTTACATTATCGTAAGAAGTTTGGACCAGCTTTTATCATTTATTATTTGTAGTAAATCGATGCTTCTGAAGCTTCAATGAAATTGATAATTTGTGCATAAAATTTGTGTTCGTATTATGCAAAATACGAAAACTTTGTGTTTATACATCAAACATAATACTTATTTTTAGCTTATCCATATTCATGTATAATTTTTATCAATTTTTAACATGTATCACCTTTGTGTAATTTATTTCAAACCACCTTTTTATTATATCACTGTATCGTATCTAGTATTGCCAAATCTTCATCCTAAATTACTGGCTTTGAAGAATTCTAGGTATGAACTTAACATATTTTAAGACGAATAAAAGGTTGTTCATTTACCTTGTAATTCAAGCAAGCGAGCTGTCTAGAAAAGCAAATTCTAATACTTCTTGTAGGAAATTCATTTGCCTTTAATTTGCATTTGATTTAAGAAAACAACTTCATTCGTTCGAAAAACACGAATCTACCTACTACCTTTAGAATAGATTATCCACTAACATCAAGAATATTCTTTTTCCTCGTTTCTTGCTATCCCTTCCTCGTTGTCTTGATTAGGAATCGTAACGTCTGGATTTCTCAAGGAAATTGTTCTCGACATGGACATGGAGCCCAGGGCCCTGGGATTGTATGCTGAAACTGTATTACGCTTGCCATTGTAGTCATCGTCGTCATCATCGGTTGAAATTTTGCATTTTTCGCCTAATATGATTGTCTTTGTCCAAACCGAATCTTCAGCTTTTGGTCTCCTTTTCTCTCGAATCTTGCTCATCGAAATGCTTCTTGCGTGCTTCATGCTAAAGCTTGAGCTCAGTTTTCGCCTGGAAGCGGACTTTGTCATGAAGTTGTTGCAAGAATAGGTCTGTTTCAATACCCTCATGGCGGGTGGCGGCGGCAATTCTTTGATTACTTCCTCCGAGTTCTCTGTTTCTGGTGCTGTCAATGCGGTGGCGTCTTGGGTTGGTGGCAATGAAGGCTCCGCTGCATTGGGTGGTGGAATATCAAACTCTGGCGTCTCCGCCGCACGAGGGGCTGATGAATTTGGCTGTCGTTTTCTCATTAACCCGCATACACCGGTGATTACAGCAATGGTTGCGGCCATGCCTGCCAACAAGAGAGAAAATGGCAATGCCGGATGTATTATGGGATCACCATCTGAGGGAATCATCCTTCCCATAGTACTTCAAACATGAAAAAGACAATGGGAAGTTTGGAATGTTGGAATAATGTGGTTGTGTTGGGATTACAAGGTTGCTTTTGATTTCCTTGGAAGATAAAATGTTGGAACAATGTGTTTTGTGTTGGTGTTGGTGTCATTTTCTGTCAAAGAAGAGATTGCTTGAATTAAGGAGATGGAAGGAACGGAAAACAGAGGTGAGGAGGCAGAGTTGCAAGTTCTTAACAGCTCTTCATGGGTTCCATTTTTGGTAAACAAGCTCATTGGCAGTTACGGCAGTTATGTTCTTTTTTTCAACTTTGACAATGCTGAATGCAACAGGATTGACGCAAATGGTTAATATTCGAATATTGTATGCAAAACACTCAAATTTACATTTTTATAATTTTTTATTGATAGATGATTTATAAGTTTGAAAAATCTACATGTGAAAAGTCCAATAAATTTATAAATCTTAATAATGAATCGAGTCGAGAGTTTATACCTCTATTCTTAAAAAAAAAAAAAATCAATATTCAACGTCCATGACATAAGATGGACCTAGCTTACTAGGTAGTTGGTCTAAGGGAGCTTCCTAAGCCTTCTAGGAAGGGTCTTGGCCCAAGTTGAAAATCAAATAATAATATCCCTCTATTTAAAGTTGATTTGCATTTAAATATTAATTTCCCTTTGATTCTTCACTTATTGTTTGATTACAATAAAATTACCATATAAAAATTATTTTATTTAAAATTTACTTAATAAAATTTTCTTATGTTGTCATTCTTTTCAAGTTTGATTGTTTGAAATCATTTGATTTTATGATTTCAAACATATTCTTTAATGATTCATCAAAATTTTCGTAAATTGTTCATGAAAATAATTATTTAATGTTTATGAGCAAATTCATTTAAGTTAAACGAATAAGATCAATCTAATATCAAATTCAAACAGACTCTAAATATGAAATGAACTCAAATACCATTTTAAAAATCTTTACCAAACTAAAATCGAGCTCAAATTATTTTACATATAATTAAACTAAACTCAAAATATAATTAAAATCATTTGAGATCATGACATTTACAATCCTAATAAAAATCTTACCAAATAATAACAATAATAAATGCTCATAGAGTTTGTCGTTGTTTTTTTTATGAGTTAATGTTTGTATTTAATTACAAAATATCATTATCATCGTTAGATTTAGTCAAAATTTAATTTGAAATATTAATAAGGCCTCTTCCATTTGAAAGATTAATAAAATCATTTTCTTTATTTACTAAAAAAATTTGGATGACGTTATAGTTAGGTGTTGTTGTTTTGTTTATAGGAAACATGAATAATAAAAAATTCATTTTTGTACACTAATAGATTATTTTTTAATTTCATAAACTAGATTAAAATATTTTTACATATATATTTTTTTATTTTTTAAATATATCTTCAGGGATATGTATTATCTTGTTAATCATAATCCCATTAATAAAATTTAAAATTTTACTGATAATGAATGAAATAAAATTTTGATAACAAATATAAATTACAGATAATTATTTCATACATCGTCGGTGAAGTTTTTTATCTTATAAGTGATGTTAGGGTCATAACTCATATCTTATAAAAATATTAAAAAAATAATAAATAAATAAAATAATAAATATAACATGATCTTAATCCTGTTTGTAAAGTAAAAAAATTCATAAAATAATTATTCATAAATTATAATAAAAAAGCACAACGCAAAACAAATATAAAGTTACATGTCACATATAACATTGTAAGCAATCTCATCCAATCATTTTACGTTTATGAATTTTGATGTCAAAATATGTTTTTTTTTTTTTAACAAATGAATTAGAGAGGGTCAAACTTTAATTTTTTTTTGATAGTTGTTGAAAAAAAAAAAGAAAATTAAAGTTTTTGGTCTATACGATACTGATTTAGAAAAAAATAAAAAGGGATTGAAAGTACTTGAAAGTCTATTAAGTGAAAGCAACAACTAGGCTCTTTTCCCATTACTCTTACCTTTTCTAAGTTTTCTTCCTAACCTTTTATGAATAAAATGCTGATTTGGATTTGTCCTTTGACTTAACAAAAAAATATAGTTAGTAAGTAAAAATTCTACAAAAAATATATATTAATTTAAATATTTAATGATGATAATAAGTCTCATAATGAAGATTGAAGCCGACAGAGAGACGTTGGATTAGAAAGGAAATTGAGCATGTGGGCTTCCTCATGTTCTCTTCTCCTATAATATAAAAAGCCCCTTTGCTTTCCTTCCTTTTTAATTTGCGTTTTTCTTATTTATTCACCTATTCAAGATCAATCCGGATTGCTTTGCCTCCAAAAGAAGTGGTTTTTGGTGTTTCTTATTAACTTTTATATATATTTATATATGTCTAGTGGTTGATTCTTTTCTTTCTTTTTACAAAGTTTTTGTTGTCATGAGGACAGTCTTCATTTCTTCAAAGGCTATTGCTTTTTTGTTTTCTTTAGTATAACTCAATGATTTGAGATTGGAATAAAAACAAAAACTGATATAGATAGAGAGATATTGTTAATGGAAGAAGAGAAAGCCAGAAGCAAGTTCAAAAGGCTGTGTGTTTTCTGTGGGAGCAACTCTGGCCACAGAAAAGTCTTCAGTGATGCTGCTCTTGATTTGGGCAATGAATTGGTTTGCTTTTTGCTTCAACACTATCTCTGTACACATTAGTCTGAAAAAAAGTTTGTGTTTTGGTCTCAAAAGATGAACTTTTTAATCCTTGAGTACTTATCTTGAGGTGGTGGTTGGTGGGTGTTTGTCTTTTTTTGGAAAACTGGGGGTAGTTGTTTTTGTGTTATTGGAGTTTGAAGATTTCAATCATTTATGGGGTGTTAGTTTCTGGTTAGAAAGATGAGGTTTTTGCTGTTTATTTTTTTCTATTCTATGAGGGTAGGTGGAGTTGTACATCTGGTGTTTCATGTACTGAATTTGGGTTGCTTTGTTTGGTTGACCATCGAGGTAGTTTCTGCTGACAGGGTATTGCTCTTTTTTGACTATACATGAGTAATTTCCTAGAGTTGAAAATTAGGTGTTTGATGCAAGTGAATTATTTGGCAAAATGGGTCTTTTCTAGTTTTCTTTAGCTTGACTTCTATGTCTAAATTGTTTGCCTTCTTTAAAATATAATTTTTGAACTTCTGTTTTGCTTATGGTCGGTGTTGATTACAGGTCAAGAGGAAGATAGACTTGGTGTATGGCGGGGGAAGTGTTGGGTTGATGGGTTTGATATCCCAGACAGTGTATGATGGAGGTTGTCATGTTCTCGGGTAAGGAACTTGCCTTGCCTTGGAGAGCCCATTTTTTAATGCTTTTCTCTGCAAAACCTGTTACAAGTTGCAAGCAGCTTCCTTCTTGTTCACATTAGGTGTGAATTATTAAGTAAACAATTGTTCTTTGCATGCAGGATAATTCCAAGAGCTCTCATGCCTCTTGAGGTATATCTGCACTGGCAACCATTCTAAGTATAGTTTATTGAATATTGGGTCCAAATGTCATGTTTAACACTATGATTTCAATTAGTTTTTCTTTGAGAATTCTTAATTTGAGGTTTTATTCTTTCCTGCATTTACCATTTTAAGGTTTTATGCTGCTCTATAATTCACATCACTGAATTTCTTATATTACTACTGATTGATGTTGCTCATTGGCGCGAGGGTTCTTATTATTAGAACAAATTTTGTGAAAAGAATTTGCTGGAATATCTTTAATATCAATTGTTGCTTTCTTTAATTGTAAGCATTTATCTCCTGGTTGTTAAGGATTTGAGATAGATTGACCATTAGTGCATAATCCCGGATAATATTGACAGATATCAGGGGAAACAGTTGGAGAACTGAGAATTGTTTCAGACATGCATGAGCGCAAAGCTGCAATGGCACGAGAAGCTGAGGCCTTTGTTGCTCTCCCTGGTAAAATAACTTGACCTTTTTCATCCATAGTAAAGAATAAAAACGAAAATTTTGGAGAAAGAGTCTTTTTTTTTTAATAATAGAACTAGTTCTAACATTAAAATTTGATGCTTTAGGTGGATATGGAACAATGGAAGAGTTGCTGGAGATGATAACATGGTCCCAACTTGGAATACATAAGAAAACAGTAAGTCATCATTCTTCAAGCTTGAAGAATTAAGCTAGCTATGTGAATATTTATTAATGTTGCCATCCGCGTTATGCTAAATGCAGGTTGGTTTGCTAAATGTTGATGGTTACTACAATAATTTGCTCGCATTATTTGACAATGGCGTTGAAGAGGGTTTCATCAAGCCAGGTGCTAGGCATATAATTATCTCTGCTCCAACAGCCAAAGAACTTTTGGAGAAGATGGAGGTATGAACTTTACCTGACATTTTATTGTATCATGCTGTTAATTAATTGGCTTTATTTTGTCCTTGGTAAGAAAATATTCTCTTAAAGAAAGAAAGTAGAGGAGATCATAGAAGACATGGCTGCAATTCAAAACTTTCCAAGAAACACATGGTCGAACTTGAATCTGTGAATGATTGCATGTCTGGCACGGCAACCTTCTGTCCATTGTCTGTGTGTGTTCTTTCTCCGTACAATAAAATTAGTAGGGAGGTTGCCTTGCCATCAGGGTTTTACGATTAAACTTCTAAATGTAGGTTCATAGGAAATATTTGGGAAAAGAATATTAATTGTAGCAATTAGGCCTTGGATTACAATTCTCTCAAATTTGCAGTAAATTTTGCAGCAATACACACCTTCCCATGAACATGTTGCTCCTCATGAAAGCTGGCAGATGGAACAACTTGGTGATTATCCCGAGCAACTAAATGCGCAATGAAGCATTGTGTGGTAGGTTTGCCCCTGTTGATTCCTTATGTGATTCATCATCATTGAGTTGTGCACGACAATCTCCTTGGATGGGCCACATGTTTGTCGTTTACCATGTACTTTTAATCACCATAAAAAGGGGTTTGATTCTAATAAAAATCATCTTAGCTGTTTTACAGAAACGTACTGATTTATGGCCAACCAAACTACTATAGATCTTTAGTCTTATTAAGTTGTTAAGTACTACATATTGGAGACAAAAATACTTTGCAATGCAAAAAGTTTATTGCAGAATCTTCTAAGATGTGGTGAGATGGTCCCACTGTCCAGTGGCCTTGGTGTATAAGGTACATGAGTTGGGGACATCTTATGAATTTGGCAGTAAAGTTATAGAATCCCAAGCAACTAAACTGGCTTAACTTTAAAAACTGCCAGTGCATCTTGGTGACAATTCTGGGTTTTTAAAGGCAAACCGGCTTTCAAAGGCATTTCTTCAAGGGGAGGGAAGCTAAAGGTAAAAGTTAAGACCTCTTTATTTTTACAGAATGGAATGGGGCATAGATTAAAGTTGCCTGGTGAAAACTGAATGACTGATTCATACTTCTTAACAATATTCTGCTTTGAGTATGACCGGTGGACCACAAGGTGACTCTTGGGTCAGTCTTGAGGTTCTAAAGAGTGTGATTCCTAGAGGCTAGTGCCTAAGAAATCTTTCTGCCTCAGTTCCCACCTTTTAGACTGGCGTTTTCTAAATTTAAGGCGATAATTTGTCGAGGCTCTCATTCCCTCTGTGGGGCAACTTAAAGCGGAAACATTTGCTACTGTGTAAACTTTGACAATGATAATTCTGCAACTCTTTCAATGATATTCCAATGCGAACAATCCTGGTTGGCAAGTG
The DNA here is from genome assembly GCA_031772115.1 of Heritiera littoralis. NCBI lineage: Eukaryota > Viridiplantae > Streptophyta > Magnoliopsida > Malvales > Malvaceae > Heritiera > Heritiera littoralis. Next base: position 3,714,501 of record JAPDPK010000003.1, read on the forward strand.
CCATCAAAATTAGTGAAAGAAATGCCCTCAAACAAGTTCCACAAGCATCTGAACTTTTCTACTTCTGTTAAAGCAGGCTAGGATATCCTTGTCTAAAATGTGAGGAACCATGGCTAATATGTCACACATCAAAAACATTAATGTAGCTATATTGGCTAGGTTGGCCTTGCTTGAAAATGCCAACAGCCTTTCACATGGACTTCCCAAGGGATAAGCTACCAAAGGGGTCCTAATGGCTGTAGGCATCTTCATAATTAATGTACTCATTGGTTTCTGTTATTCTACACTACACTTGGCAGTAGGGCGTGGCCCATGACTGGCTGGTCTGATTCTCGATCTTGGGTTCTTTGTCTTTCCTTTTGGAACATTCACTTCACCAGTGGTGGCTCTAGTACAAGTCATGGTGGACCTTGGAGCCGCGTCCTGTTATGTCAACAAAACAAGAGGTGGTGGAGGCGGAGGTGGAGGTGCTGTTGCCTGCCCCCAGGGCCCCCCTTCTCTCCTTTGCTGAGCTTAAAATGTCTTGCTGCAGCAACCCAAAACCCACCTACTGTTTTCCAGACATACCATGAGTGATTGCAGAGGTATCCCACTATTTCTGCCATGTTAAGGCCCTTCCTCCACACTGTTCATTCTGAAAGGACTTTGGGGACCCTCCTTTCATCCTCTCCTTTTTCAACTTGAGAATCAGGTTTTGTTTTCCTATCCAGACATCGTCCTTTTCATTATTGTCCTCTCATTCAGACTTCTGAGTTGATTGTTTCATAAATATATTCCTTTCTTTAAGAAAAAGGTTTTCAGTTGGGAAAATGATGCTTTCACCTCCAAAACTTACCCTCTTATTCTTGCATCCTTATCAGTAGCTAATTAGTATGAAGTTACTTGTATCATTTGGTCTATTAAGTTATAACAAGGTTACAAGGATAATTAGTAAACTTCCCAACAAATATAATGGGCTTCCTTTGAGACATACTTGAAGCCATTAGTCCATTACAAATGGAGATTCATGGATTCGTAAAGGATTGGCCCTTGCCTGTATCAAGCGAATAGCACATGAAATGCTTACAAATACAGTAATAGGGGAAACACTGCCTTATTAAACACCGCAATTTCATGTTAGGATCTTATTCTTATAAGATTCTTTTATGAAGAATAAATAAAAACTTAAACCCACATTCATAAAGTGTTTTTTATGATATAAAATCGTAAAACTTTCAAATAAAAAAAAACAATACTTAACAAATTAAGTGTAAATTTCTCACTTCTAAACCAATAATGATGATTAGACCGGTAAATGTCTGCCTTCGTCCATCACTCAGGTCAACAGAACAGGATTTTCACTGTTGTTTCTATAGTGTAATGGTAGGTGAAGTAGAGAATAATCACCATTTGCCTAGGTGTGCAAATGCTTTGCACATTATGTCTTACAAGCTTCTTTGCTCTTCCTCTGATCCCGCGTGCACAGCACGTTTGGGGGATGGGGGAATAATTTGATGCTTAAAATTTGCAAAGAACAGGAATGCTATGATTGCTCACTGTTTCCAGTCATCTAATCATAATCGCTCAGCAAGATAACACAGAGGCCCACAATAATAGACTAATGGTTACAATGAGCTAAGGGCAACAGGAAGTGAAAAATGGAGAACCACTCCCTGAATCTATTTCTGTAGTCACGGCGATTCTATAGCTCTATAGCTGTTTAGGAGGTTGCTTTCACAATTTTTGCAAAAAACAGATTCAACTTGCATACCGTGTTAAGGTCATTTTAGAATAGTTTTAGTTTACAAATTTCACAATTTATGATGACAGACAGCTATGTGAAGGGCTGACCTTAAAAATCTCATGCCCCCCAAAAAACCAGTGACTAGATTGAATGTACTGTACACCCCAAACGCATGAAGACCAAAAATTTGATCCGAGATTGACTGTCACATGCATATGCTGTGGTCGTTTGTTTTCTTCATTTATGCCTTCTCCTTAGCTGGTGTTGGTATCAGATGATGCAATGTTGCTACCTGAATAACAGCACTTGGACTAGGATCCTTGACTCGGTGAGATCCTGATCGCCTGAGTTTGAAATTCCGGTCCACTCCACTAGGTATTAAATTTCGCAATGGCCACGGAAGGTGCCGCATCAGTCTTGTTGAACTCACAAGCAAAATCACACCCATCATGATAAATAACCTGCGATGGAAAATTTTCAGGTAAACTACTACTTCATGGCAAAAATGTTGAATATGAGCTACAAGTATATGAAATCTTAGCAGATATCACAAATGTTGAATATGGCAAAAATAGGTACATGTAAATGATCAAATGATTTTGAACTAAATACTATGTACACCTATCAATCCTTTTTTAAATAAAAAGAATTGATTGACAAGGTTGTTAAACTGGATAATATCAAACAAAGAAGCTTTTATTCTTTTGGCCGTGCATAAACTTCGATATGGTATGCCACAAGTGGCAAGCCACATGAGAGAAGATGTTCAGAAACCACACATTGTGAATTTTTGCAATAGATGTTATTCTTGTGCAACATGTGTAAAAATTAGGTCGTGCACGCTATACCATCCAAGCAGAAGTGAAAGACGAGCAAATGGTGCTGAAGGCAACCGTTCACCTAATGCAAGCATACCAGCAAGTACACCAGTCACAATTGATGCCACTGCAGCACATGTGGAGATCACAATTGCTCTGCCATGCTTGAGGCCATGAGTCTGCTCAGAAGGTGTAAAACATTATGTTATAATTGTACAAGTGGCTCAAATATGCAGCAATGAAAACAATACCACATTAGTGAATCCGGTTAAACAGAAATTTCTTGACAATGAACTTTTGCTTCCACTAAATCAGAACATAAGTGAAGCATGTTAAACATGACATCAGAACATAAGCGGACCATGTTATGAATTCCCTCAATCACAGATATAGACATGAACTTGTGATGAGGGACAAATGTTACGCTTGGCCAAAAAGAGGTAAATAGCTTAAGGCAAGAATATTGACAAGCTCAGATGTCCCATGAACCACACGGGTGGCAGAAATACCTGGTAGTAAAATCCAGTACCACTACAACATATGCTGATTGAGACACATATAGGAATCAACATTTTTGAGAAGCCCTGCTCGACGAAGACAAATCCCATCTTTGATATCACTGATGCCATCCTGCAAACAAATGAAACTCCATTTAAAATGAACATCTAGAACCACAATAATATGTCAGTATTGGTGCAGGCACATATCAATGCTACATAATTTTTGTATTAAACAGGTAAAATATCCATTATGAGATAAACTATGAACCATGAAGAGCTAGAATATGATGTACAAAAAAAGCAGTTCAGGTGAAAAAGAGTACCCAAATAAGATTCCTGATTCCAGGCCGTATATAATTTCTTCAACAACTTCATATTCCACCTGCATGAGAAAAATTGTTAACAAGTACACAGTGAGGGGGTAAAGAATCAAAATGTTTGACTAGAACTACAGAGTTAAGGGAACATAGATCTTTAAATTGAGAGAGAGAGTTTACCAGTTCTTGTTCTCTCCGTTGATGCTTGCATATGCGAAGCCACCCATTTAGGAGTACCTGTATAACCATATATGGAGTAGCAAAGCAGTATCACAGAATGGTTTACCCACAACAATAATCAAGGGAAAATGAAATATTGCATGAGGCCATGAGCATGACCATACAGATGTTTGTAAAACAGATGATATGAATCTGAGACATCCAAAAGTATGGATGACCCCTTCAAGTTCAATGGCTAACATCAGCAACAGGTCCTTAGTTTTTAAAGTGATTCACCTCCTATCAGCTTTAAATTTTCAACATTTTAATTCAATAAAAATAAGCCTTGGAAGGAACTCATGATTCATAAAATATTTAGAGTTCTATAAGAGCAAAAGAAAATAGCTTCAGTATTGAATGTACAAAAAAAACTCAATCATCAATGATAGCCATCATCATGCCACTCAAATCTTGCACCTTGGAAGAGGGAGACACCAGCTACAAATTAATCACAATTGGGACCATATGTTTAAACTACAAAAAGAAATTTTGTTCTCTGCAGGATGAGATTTAAGACTTGGTTTTATTGACTTGTTTCATTAGATTAACAATGCAGAATTTATTGATTGGACATGCTCTTCAAATAACTTCTAGAAGTTCCCTGTAAAGTAACACCATTTTTGGCATAATGCATCAAAGCTTTGTGTCTCTTAAAGTGCTGAAATACTCCATTGAATTTAAGAATTTATTATAAGTTTCAAGTTTAATCATGAAATAGGCTTAGCCTCTCACAGAATCCTACAACATATGTCTGATGATAAAAACATAATATAAAAACAATACTATTAGATAAAGTACAGGAAAAAGGTACCTACAAACACGATCACTACAATGAATGCCAACCATGGTAACTGTAACATAGACACCGAAGAAGCCTCTTGATCCTCACCACCAGCACCAACTCCTGAATGTACATAAAACAAAAGAAGACTTACCTTCTAAAGGTCAGTAGTATTCTATTGGGCCATCATTGGTTAAACTGGATGATTCTGCTTATTGCAGAAACTATAAGCATAACCATCAGGAGAGGTTTGCATGTTAAAGAATTAATTAAAACCCTTAAATCATTGAGAAAATACAATATGAAGACGCCAATGAGTATGATTTAAATAAATTACCTTATGCTTTTAAATTAAACTGAGAACTATCATGTCAAATTTCTAACTGTACTCCCTTTGTAATTTGCACCTATATGGTTGATTCCACAGGGAGCAATCAGATATGAAAACCATAAAAAAAAAATTGCATTACCTATGGTGCCAATGCCAGCTAATGTAATTCCCATCCAGTCAATAACATTCATGACTTCTTGTAGATAAAAGTGTGAAAAGATGGAAAGAATGGCAAGCCCACAGCCAGAAACCGGTTGAACGACAGATACCTGAGCAATATGTTTGTAGTCACCAAGATAAAGAATACACAAAATTTACACTATAAGTCATTAAATATAATATTCAGTCAATGTGCAGCCAAACTTCGGTCATCCTGTAGTTAAAGTAGTAACCTTTTATATCATAAAGTGATAGAGGAATATCAATTCAGTTCATTGAAGAAGCAAAAAATTCATTAACATTAACTCACTGGAGCTAGAGATAACGCTCTCAACATCAACAACGCACCACAGATATCCATCAGAAATCCTATCACCCATGACTTATTAACAGCATATGCTCTTATCACCTACATAAAAACATGTACAATCTGTCAACACTGAACCAAATTCAATTCATTATTCTTCGATCTTATAAAAATAACATCTTGGACAATATCTATGAGCAATTAAAGAAGCCCCATTCCAAACCTGATCTCAAGCTGCATATGCTAAGGCTGAACAAGAACGAAAAGTCAGAACAAAATAATGAACTTTTGATGACCAATATCCCAAAAGTTCCACAAATTGAAAACTTTCAGATCAAACCCAATTCTACAGTGGCTTTAACAAGTTTCATAGCCATAAGTATCATATAAAAACATTAAAAAGAGAGATACCCAGAAACAGAAAATAAAAGACCGGCAAAAGAAAATGGTGAATGAAAGCGAGGAATTACCTTGAGCTTGAAGGAGAGAGGAGGGAGAATGACAGTGCCCTTCTTTTGTAGAACTTTGCCTATGTTATTACCCGCCGTGGCTGCCAATGTTAAACAGATCGATTCCCACATTTCGTCTTCTTCCTTGCTATCTCTCTGAAATCAAAAAAAAAAAAAAAACCTTCGTAAAAATCTCTCTTTCTGGTGTTTTTTTTATTAATTTTTATATACCTAAAACGGGAATTTATGTATGTGCCACTGTGTTTCTCGCTACTTTACGTTACCCACTCTTTTTTAATCATTATCGGGTTGGCATTGGCAAAGGCTGTCGTTTGCTAGTTCCATGGCATGTTCCCACGTGCGTTGCGTTGGGAAACCTTCAGGATATATTGGAAGGAACAGAAACGTGTCTGGTAATTTTTTTTTCTTTTTTTACTTGATTTCTAAAAGTTTAATAATCAAATGTGGTATCAACTTTTTACATAAAATAAAATTAAGCTTTTAATATTTTATTACATAAAAATTAATTTATAAACTTTTATTTTATTGTAAATAAACTTTCAATCTTTTAAAATTATGCACTTAAGTCTAAATATATCAAATAATATTAATTGTCATTAAGACATCCTACGTAGAAGCTGATATAGATAGCTTAATTAATTGCCACGTAACATACCACATGTGCATTATGAATGGAAGTTAGTATCATTTAACAGATTTAGAATTAATTACATTATTTTAAAATGGTTGAGTGTTTAGCTACAATAAAATAAAAATTTATTGACTAATTCTCATGCGATAAAACGTTAAAAACTTAATTTCATTTTATACAAAATGTTAAGAGTATATTCGATAAAAAGTGCCTATAAAAAAGAAATAAGTGCCTATTATTATTATTATTATTATTATATGTAAGTACAAGTATTTTTATCTGTTTTACAGTTTGAGATTAATCTTGTTTGAGCCGAGAGTGGTAAATAGTAAAACTCTCCCAATAATGAAACTTTAGGACTCGAGCTCTATCCAAGTATCTAGGGAAGAAATTCACTTTTACTTCTTCCAACTATTTATTGGTTTTTATTATTATTATTATTATTATCAACATTAACATGCAATAAATAAAGAGAGAAGAGAAGGTAGGCAATTTTAGAGATATGTATGCACATATTAAAATTTGATAAAAAAAATTAGATAAATTGTGTGTGATATTTTGACATGAATTGAGACATTATATAATATTTTTACTTGACACCTATCAACGTCAAATAAAAATGATATAAATACAAAAATTACAAATAAATAATAAAAAAAATGAAGGTACAATGACATGAGTATGACACGAATGTTTCTGTTAATTAGAAAGGGCAAACACGTTCTTCTAAAATAATTATAAGAATTTTCCTTTAAATTTTTCCTATAAGTTTATAGTCAACATCAAATTTGAGTCGCACCAAAGAAATAGTATCTATAATAATTAATTGAATTGTGAATTACAGCTAAGTAGTCTGACAGGAAATTTTGATTTAAGCTGATTTGATATAAAAGGCTTATCTGTCTGGGTTGATTAAAATTTAAATGCCATGAGAAATGGGTGAACTGTGAAGCATTTGCTGGCCTAATTGCCCAACAGCCAAGGTCAGAAGAATTGCCAGGATCACAGCAAGAGGCTAGAAAATGGATTTAAGGTTGTAATCAAGATAAGCTATTCTTCAATTATTTGAATTTGATTAAATAATTATTTGAATTCAATTCGTTTATTTTCGAATCGAATTTGAGCATTTTAATATTTGACTTGCGAGTTTTATCGAGTTTTTTTTAATATGTATTTTTAATATTTAATTATTAATATATCATTTTATTTTTATAATATATAGTTAAAAATGATAAATAAAGTTTATTAAATCAAGTTCGAAAGGTTCAAATATTTTATTAAATCAAAATCAAATTTTAAAACCAAATTCAATAAAACTCACATCAAACTTTGAGTTTTAAATTTTCAAATTTTCGAATCAAGTTAAATACGAATTTGATATTAAATTATCTTGAATAAATTCGAACACAACCCCCGATAGAACAGATACAAGAATTGGGCTTTGTCTGTTAGTGTTACCTATGAAAGCCATGAAGTGATAAAACCTTGCTCTGTAGGCTTTTGCCTTTCATTATCTTTTCGGCTGAGCTTTCTGTGAATTGAAGACCCTTGTCAGTTGTTATTCGTTATCTTTTGAAGCTTCCAAGAAAGTAGTCTCAGCAGCTTGGAGACCATGCCAGGAAAACGTGCTTTGATACTGATAGGTTTGCCAACTCAGCCTGTGTTTCTTTCCTATCAATGCTAGGTATGAAAATTATACCTTGTTTCTGTAAATTTAAACTCTCCTGATTGCTCGACTATCTTCTTTTAACATACAATCTAGTCAACCTGGATCCCTGAGTGCCAACTACAGGCTGCAAGGCAATGTCTCTTTAGTCTTTGCAATTCTTGATTGCCGCAACTCTGCTTTTGGTTGGAAAATGACTCGTTTTATTCAAACATGGAAGTGGTTAGCATGAAAAACAGATTAGACGTCGGGGCGGAACAGAAATGATTTAAACGCTAGCGCATTCGATAATGCCAATTGCCATTGCAGCAATTCTTAATGCACTATTGTCGAATAATTACGATAACTGAATGATTCATGTTATTTGGCTAATGTCTGAATCGTAAACAAGACTATGAGAGAGAAGAAAAGAGAGGATCTTGATTGGCTGAAGCAACTATGCTTTACAACTGTGAAAGTAACAACATGGTTGCAATAAGAAATAGCCAAAGAGCTATGCAGCACCGATAATGTATTCATCTCAAAATTTGTGAAATCTGATAAGATTCGGTTGATATAACACAAAAACTAGCACAGTGATTTCATTAGCTGCTCAGCAAGTGAAGCTAAGGGGCTAGAACGGCCAAAAGGTCTCGAGACATAAGTAAATTGCTGAATCATGTAAATCTTGTTTTGTTTGTGTGATTATTCTCTAATTTATTTGTCAGATTCATTCTTTAGAGATGATACTACTCTTCGATAGAGTAATCACTAGTCTGTTTTGGTATTTTGAAAAGAAAAAGAAAGCCACCATTCCACAACATGATAATGAGATAATCTGAAACTAAAAGCCGAAGACTTAACAGGATGTATGCCTGAAAGTGACACCATAAGAAAACCTTCAAAGTGATAAGATCAAGATATATACCAGAAGATGACGTTTGTGATGGTTTTGCCAAGAAAAAAGAGTTATAATTTGAGTAAAAACTAATAAAGGATTGCAGAAGAGCAATTTTCAGCAAAGACAGTGAAATCAGTTTCTTTCATAAAAAAAAAAGGGTAAAATCAGTTTCCAGATAACTTCACTATAACAGCAAAAAAACTAATGAAAAGTGCATCCCAGCATGCCATACTCACTCCTTTCATTGTGATTTTCAGCTTATTTGCAAATTTGTCATATTGTACTGTTAATGGCTTCAGAATGACAAAGCTAATGCAACTGCAACAAACAAGAAACTGTGATGCATGACAGAAATATAATGCAATCTTACACTTCCATGCAAGTTGTATCTCAAATCTAGAACCAAAAGAAATCAAATATGTACTTAAGGGCACTCTAAAACAAGAAAGCTTTAAATGGAAATAAGTTAGCACCATGAAGTTTGATAAGTTGGTACAGAATCAACCACAAGATATAACTCATAAGTGGTCCCCCATAACCATGGAAGAAACTTATGAAACATTGCTGAGATGGATGGCATATCCCTAAGCTTAGCAGCAAAGGTCCAAAAAATGATCCATGAAAGAAAATGAAACCAGAAACCATGTGGTCCATTGCAGAGCTATGCTGTAATTCATAATATCATAGTACCAGAAAAGACCTAAAAGTTCAAACTGATCAAACAAGGCTCGACGGTGGATTTAGTCTGTAGAACAAACAAGCATCGAATGCTTACCCCTGAGCCAATACAGATGACAAAAGTTCCTTCAACAACAGCTGCAGAAGAAACCTCCCTTCCCCAGAGAGTATAGACAGTTCTTATTGTTAATTAACAACTTGAACCTTAAGTTTTGTTACCCAACTGGTGAAATAATCAATCATTGGATATATAGAATAAGACTATAAGAAAGCACTCGAAATCCTGTGGTCAACGCCTCATGATCATAAGGCCACCAAGAATTTGAAAGGAATTAACATGTAAATGCAAACCCAGAAATTTCTTTCCAGGTCATAGAGCAGCAGTAACCAATTTTACAATAAAGCTAGTCCACAAATGGCCAACCACATCAACAATTTGATCAAAATTCTTCCTTTCAACATCAAAAATTGAAACTTTTTTCACGCATACCTTGAATACAAGCAAGAGAAAGCATAGAGAAAAGAGCAACAAGAAACAAGAGGTAAATTGCCAGAATCACCACCACCCATAGACAACTTGTGTGTATTTATCTTTAAGCCACCTAAAGCTCTTCCTCAAGGACCCTTTGACCTTACCTTCCACACTGTACATCTTGTAGCTGGCAACCCTTTTCTTCCTCTGGAACTCGGGGTCAGAAAAGCTCCATGACTTTGAAGAAGATGAGGCAGAAGTACTCTTCCCTTTCTTCAACTTGAAGTCCCTTTTGTTTCCTGTGTTATAGTTGTTGGGCATCTGGGACTCTGCATAGGAAGCACTATAGCAAGTGAGATCATAAGAAGCTGAAGGCCTAACTGGTCCATGGTAGGCGTCCAGCTGCATCATCCCATTACCATATCCATATGATCTTGATCTGTTGTAATCTTCCATTGAATTTTGGCAGACTCAAAGAGAGATTCCTGAAGATGGTGGTGGCCTTTTGGGGGTTTGTTTTGTTAGTCGAGTACTAGAGTTCCTTTGAGAGAGCTGCTATTCATATCCACCCTTTTACTCTTTTTACCCCATTTCCTTCGTTGTGTTACTGTTCATTTAGACATGAATGGGAGATGAAGAGCAAAAAAAGAGGTAGAATAGTAGGAACTGTGGGGTCAGTAAGCACAGCTATAGAGGTGATAAAATGGTTTTACTTTTGCTATTTTTCCAAATTTCCTCTCTTGTGAACGAGTTTAGGAGACATGGGAATTGATTCTAGATGGCGTGATCAACGGGGAATCATGTTGTCAATGGCAATTATTTATGTTCTCCTTGGTACAATATATTTTGCATTGAGCAGTCATACTTAGAAGCAAAATCTCTTTATAAATTTAACTTTTTGAAAACAAGATGAAAACTCTTTTTGATGGCTCAATGAGCTTTACCATTGTTTCTTCTCGCTTAAAAATCAAAATAAATGAAGTTACTTTGATGGTCAACGATCTTGCCCTGTGTTCAGGAGAGTTGGAAAAACAGATTTGCCAGTTAAAGGCTAATACATCTCTCTGCATTTCTTTTACTACTAATAAAAACAGAGAGTGATACTGTGCCTTTCATTCAAACAAAAGTTGATTTAGTAAAATCCCATTGAATTTTTGAGTAAAGACAATCTATAGTGAAAAATTTCATGTTCGAATCATTACTAAATCAAATTTTTTTATACTAAAATCAATTACGAAATGCGAGCGAAGATTAATCACTTTTTTAGTTTACACCAAAAAAAAAAGTCACTTCTAACGGTCCGAACCCAAAAGCCAAGCCTGTTTTATGTTATTCCATGTCGCTTGGTTCACAAACCAATACCGGCTTCATTATCCAATAGGTTGGCTTTGAAAAGATATTCTCCCAACTCATACCCTTTGAAGCAGTCAAAAACCCAACCAAAGACCCCTATTTTTTTTTCATACACGTTGAAAGCTTAACACGAGGAGTCTACCCATAACTCGTAAGCATTTGGGGTCCCAAAATTGCTTTCTTAAATTATTTTCTTATAGAACAGAATACCCAAACCCAACAGTTAAGCAAAAGGAATGACCAGGCTCCAGGAAAGTAATTGCTTATCAGCTTATCGTAATTGTGGGGTTAGAGGCTTTGGTCCTGCCTGCAGCGAGCAAGGGATGGAAGTGGAAAGCAAAGTGGCCAGGCAACCCTGGCTTTTACCGAAAGTTCTTAACGCATGACCAAGAAATTACCCAATATCACATCTTAACTTAGCTGTGAAGCACTTCTGCAAAGAGAACAGCAGATGCCACAGATCGATTCGTGTCCACCCTTTCACGATCTAGCATGTTTAACCATAAAGAAATAAAAAATTATACTCAACAAATGTTTTTAAGACTAGTGGAGCCGAACACCCCACCTAGTCAGAATTTATCATCAGGCTTTGCCACAACAGAGATTAGACAAGTTCCAGAAAGAATACTAAACAAGAAAGGATCAGAAGGAATTGTAAAATAAGATTACAGTAATCACCCATGATTAAATAAAAATTTAATGTTATTCAATGTAAAATATATTAAAAATATCGTAAATTAATGAAAATAAATATGAACACATTCAATAACAAAATTATCATATGATTACACTTACTAGTATTAATTTAACATTTTTTTCTTATGTATGTAATTGTATGATTGTTATAACATATTTTACATTTAATGACACTCAATTTACATTTAATCGTGTATATTTACGTCAACCTCACATTAAGATAAAAGATTTTGACTTTATTATAAAATCCCTGGCGGTTCAGCCTTGATAAATGCAGCCCTTTACAAATACTAACAGGTTAATTTATGGATCAGACCAAAACTCTCAATCATGCCAATTAAATAGCTAGAGAAAGGAGACAAGAACAACTTACCAAAATGTCAATAAAAAGGCAAGACCAATGTTCTAAAATAATCATGTTCCCACTGTAGATAATATCCTCTCAAACATAGAAACTACAGGAGAAAAAAAAACATAAAACAACATGATTTAAAATAAAACTAGAACAATATTACATACTTTCTTACTTGGGCACACCAAATCAAAGTTTGAACATCAGATTCTAAATGGTTTTGGGAACCCATCTAAATGTGGAGGTACAAAAATCTCTCCAAGCTGTAAGGGCACCAGACCTCCAAAACTTGTCATTTCCAAGGAGCCATTTAACTAGCCAACCCAAAACAGCATCAAATAAGATCAGCAACATTTGATGGCAGCTCCTCAACTACAACATTATAAAACTTCTGGATGTCGTATAGCATCCTCTCATCATCCTTGGTCACAAAGTTGATGGCAACACCTTTTCTCCCAAATCTTCCACTTCGACCAATTCGGTGAAGGTAGTTCTCTGGTTGTGTTGGGAGATCATAATTGATCACAAGAGAGACTTGCTGAACATCAATACCACGAGCCAGGAGATCAGTAGTGATAAGCACACGAGAGGATCCAGATCGGAATTCCCGCATGATGATGTCCCTTGTATTTTGGTCCATGTCTCCATGGGTAGCAGAGACTGTATGGTCACGACCCCGCATCTTGTCCGTAAGCCAATCTACCTTACGCCTAGTGTTCACAAAAATGACACTTTGGGTGATCGCTAAGGTCTCATAAAGATCACAAAGTGTCTCAAGCTTCCATTCCTCCTTCTCAACATTGACATAAAATTGCTTGATACCCTCAAGGGTAAGCTCATCACGTTTCACCAGAATCCTCACAGGTTTATTCATAAACTTTCTTGTGATCTCAAGGGCTTCAGGAGGCATTGTAGCAGAGAACACCCCAACTTGAATATTTGGTGGCAGTAACTGGAAAATATCATAGATCTGAAACATACGAAGAACAGAAGTCAACAAACAACAAACCAAAAGAGAATCACAGCAAAAGCTTGAAAAATACCAATCAAGAAATTTTCATAATTCCTAACTACTAGAGTGCTAATAGGTAAAATGTTTTCTGTTAAGCATAAACATGTGAGAACCTGCTTAAATGTTCATTATATCCAATAATTAGCTTTACAAACAAAGCCATCATCTTCTAGTCAAAGCACAATAAATAACACATAAAACTTATAAGTGAAAGAAGGACCTGATCCTTGAAACCTCGGGAGAGCATTTCATCTGCTTCATCCAACACAAACATCTTTATGTAATCAGGACGGAGAGATTGTCTCCTCAACATGTCAAACACACGGCCAGGTGTGCCAACAACCACATGAACCCCGCTGGAGAGAATCCGTTGATCTTCACGGACACTAGTCCCACCTACACAAGCATGAACCTTAACACCAAGGTAATCACCTAATGCCCGCATGACCTTCTCAATTTGTTGTGCCAATTCTCGAGTTGGTGCAAGGACCAACGCTTGGCACTGAACTAAATCGTAGTCAAGCTGCTGTAAAATTCCAGAGCAAAAAGTTGCTGTTTTTCCTGTTCCGGACTGTGCTTGTTGAATTACATCAAGTCCTTTGCAGAATGGTACAATCCCCCTTTGCTGAATTGCAGATGGCTTCTCAAAACCTTCATAGAAAATGGACATAGCAATCAGCTTTCACACTAGCCATGTAAAGGAGTAAGTACTTGACCAATACAAACAAATGAAGCTGTCGTTAGAACTTGACCGTCCACATCTTCACCATGACAAATTACAAGGTCTTAATTGAACATACATATAAGCTAAAACCTACATCGGTAACAAGGTAATCCAATTTGAATCACCAGTAAAGTCCAATAAGTTTTAACAGTGCTACCACACACAGCAAACATCAGAGCATCACACTCTGCCTCCTTCTAAGTTTTTGACTAACAAAGTAGTAACAATGGAACCAACTTACCATAAGCATAAATGCCCCTTAGAAGATTCTCTTGCAATCCCATAGCATCAAAACTGTCATAAACCTCATCATATGAGGTAAAGAAATCTTTCCCATCAGCTACAAGTCTGCCCATATCAATTTACAAATTCAAGTCTTAGAATTTCCTTCATTAAAACTTGAAGCTAAGGAAACTAAAATTGCATAAGCTAAATAATCATACAAATCATGAACAAACATAACAAACTTCATGTTACCATCAATGCATCTGAATGCTTAAATACCTTGAGATGATAAATGGAAAAAAAAAAAAGACTTACTCATCCATTTTAGAGTCGTACTGGCGAGCATCAAATTGAGATCCCTCTGCAGCAGCCATGACTGCAAAGAACAACCCATAATTATATAACTCATACAGAATTACAAATTTCATATCTAATTTAATGTGGCAGTCATGCCAGCAAGATCCAAGCACCAGGCTAAACACAGTTGAGTTTTTTCTTAATCAGAAAAAATACCAAGGCACCGCATTAAGTTCACCTATCTTCTGTTTGTTCATGGTGCTAAATGCCAACAAGGTCTATGATGGTTTACATGCAAAAAGCAAGATACTATTGATTAAAAAAATATACACACTTAAAACTAGATACATGTAAGGAATAACGGGAAGAATCACAAATATACAAGCAGCTAAGTCAATTTAAACATTTGAGAATATGTTGATGAATAAGCTGCAATAATTCAGCTGGAAGAACAACCTAAGTACCAAAGTAAAGATCTGTCGGATTAAAGTAAAATCCATGTCCAAAGCAACAAAAACAGGCTGGTATCCGTTCTTACGTGTTGATTATTCAAGC
Source organism: Heritiera littoralis (assembly GCA_031772115.1). Taxonomy (NCBI): domain Eukaryota; kingdom Viridiplantae; phylum Streptophyta; class Magnoliopsida; order Malvales; family Malvaceae; genus Heritiera; species Heritiera littoralis. The sequence goes on from JAPDPK010000003.1 coordinate 3,729,667, forward strand.
AAAAAGATGCCAAAATAAAAGGAGAGCAAACTTATAATGCTTAAGCAAACACTATAAACAAGCTGAAGCAGAGAAAGGGCAAAAAAGGATAAGAAATTACCTGATAATGAAGCTGATCGAGGGAAGTTATAGAGCTCAGCGGGGGGTGATTTTTTAGGGTTAGGGATTTGGCGCAAAGTCCTCCGATCTCTCTGTCTCTGGGTACAGAAAAAGGGCGAGAAAGGGGAAAGGCGGAGACTAGAGAGACTAAAGAGGACGAAAAAAGAGCGGCGTCGGGGGAAGCCCGGGGACTTTTTTACTCTTTCTGACGAAGAGAGAGCTTTTTTGTTTTCACGATTTTACCCCCTCGTTTTTTTTTTTAAAAAAAAGTGAGGGAGCATAGCAATTGATGAGTAATATAGGAATTATCAAAAAGGAGCCAATAGATTTAATAATTAGTTTATATATAATTCATATTCGTATTTAATTATGTAAGGTAAAATATAAAAGTTTTATGTTAAAATTTATATTAATATATAAAATATAAAATTTTATTTTTAATTTTTTACAATTTTATATATAATTTTTATCAAATTTATGTTATTATAGTGTCAAATAATTATAGTACTAGGGCATAAAGTTTAAAAAAAAATGTAGAATGCCAAATTGTAAATAATGATTAATAAGAACACCTTAGCTTATATATTATAAAAATGTAAAAAAATAAAAAAGCTAGCAAGCGTACAACCCAAACATGAATCATCATAGGCCACTTGGCGGCCTAATCCAAACATGCGGCCAGCCCAATTAGCCAACTATTTTACAGAAATTAACAAAAGTTAAGGGGCAATTTCGTCACCAAACACTCAACGTTGCATGACACTGCCAATCTATCCAAGCAACGGCCAACCGAGCAACCCAACTCAACCTCCGCTGTCATTTCGAAGAACACGCGAGGGCAGGTTCGTCCACATATCATTACGTGGCGTAATCACAACGGTCATTTAAAATCATACGTTATTACAACCGACTCTAGTAAAACAGAATCTCCCCACGGAAAAGAAACAGGTGATCTTCGAAACAAAACGACAACCGAAACACAATCTCCCCCATGTTACTTCGAAAAAAACGACAACCGATCCAACAGGTGATCTTGATTCTCTGGTTCTGTTCTTTTTCCTCATTTTACTCTGTTGTCTTCTGGAACTTTTTTTTTTTTTTCATAATGATCTCTCCGATAATTGCTTTTTTATTTAACTACTAACCTGTCTTACGTTATGGCTCGGTGATCGTTGTGAGCAGTGTCTTCGAGTTCCGTTTCTTTAGAGTAAAGTAACTACCAGGATTATACTTCATTATAGATTAATTTAAATGTTGCTCTCTTAGGTATATTCTAGCGCATTGATAGCGTTGGGATTGGTTGTTTGTATGACTCTATTCTAGATATATTATCCTTCGAGAATTGGCTTAAATGATTTTGTTTCGACTCTACCACTTCTAAAATGTGAGTATTTTATAAGTTTAAAATTCGAATTTTAGCACTTACATTCTCTTCTTTTACGCTGAAAGCTTCTGTTGTATTAAAAAAAAAATGAAGATTACTACCATCTTTTATGTGATGCATTTTTTTATATTTATTTTTGCTGGTTACAGTCTTGGCTGGACTTCAGCTGATGGATCACAGTATGATGCTTGTCAATACGACAGCAGAATTAATGAATGGTAAGTTTTACGTTCACCCCTAATTTTATGAAATTGATTCTTAGGCATGTGTAGTTAATAGTGCCAGATTCTGACTTCTAATGGCTCATGATTACAGGCTTTCTGACGACAGAAAAGAGTTCTTTGGTACTTAGATGAGGTCCATGAGAGCTTTGATTAAATGGGTTTGGAAGAAAACCTCCTGAGAGGCATCCGCGCTTAGGGTAATCTTCATTCTTTTCTAATCATTTGGTCTTTCTATTGTTTAACAAAAAATAAAGCTTATGCTGAGGACCCAATTTTATGTCATATTTCTCCTGCACATGGTTTAAGAAGCCATCTACAATTCAACGAAGGGGAATTCTGCACTCCTGCAAAGGCGAGTTCTGGCGCTTTTCTGCTTGAATGAAGAAGAGGATGAAGTCTAAGAGACGATGACCTTCTATATTAGAAGAGAATGTGAGTTTTGGTCGTGATAATTATTATTCTGCTGATTTGATGGTGATGAATCTATAACAATACATTTCTACAAGTGTCTAGGTGTTTGGTAACTGGTTTGGCAAGTGAAATCAATTAATTAAAGGAAATTGTGTCCTGCTTAAAGTGAGAAAAGAATCCTATATATATCCATGGGACTACTTTAATTTATAGGAACGGAGATGATTTTTGGATATTTCAAACAGCAATCGGTATTAAAATTTCTCTTTTCTGTATGATTATGAAGGTTTAGTACAATGTGTGATTATGCTGTGCATGTTGCTTTGTATGCCTCTTGGAATTTAGCAATTATTTTTGGATTCCTGGTATTTGGTAATTGGTACTATGTTATGCCTTGAGGTTCAAAATTTCCCTTATGCTTGATGATCATTCATTATTTTCTTATGCTTTGCTCCTAAAACTCTTACCAACACCACTCCCCACCATGATCTCTTAAATTTTCTTTTGCCTTTGGAGAACTAAACATGTTGATTCCAAAATTATATTTCTTCTACTTGGCAGTGTCATCAATTTTGTATAAGCTGTCCGTCTGTTTGCTTCTCAGCGGCCTTTACTTCTCATTTAATGTGTAAAATTATGTATCAATATAACTTTCATGATTGATTAACCCTAACATCCCTTTCATATCTATGACATCTTCTAGCAACTCACTGGGAAAATACATGGTGGTGTATTCGTCCGGAACAATGCCACCAGAATTTCTACAATGAGAAGCTGCCTGCAAACATTGCGGATCTGATCTGATCTGATCGATTGAGTCTCCAATTTCATACACAAGCCAAAGTGTCTGCTTGTTTTGGTTAGGGAAAGGTTAAAGTGGATTTGGTTTATTGTTTACTTCATTATAATGGTAACAACATATGCTTATAATTCAACTATGAAATTATAATTCTTTTCTTTATCCCTTTCTTTACTTCTTATCAAACAGAGTCTAAATGATATAAACTCGTGAAGCCTTACCCTTCATAGACCAAAAACCAAAGAAATAGAGGATCACCACTCACCATTCATACCGTAAATGCTCCTTTTCAACTACAATTTTTTCAAGTGAAAATCTTATAGCAAATTATAGAGTTTGGGTTCATGCATGGGAAATTGTTGTGCCTCCCTTCAAAGCGAATCCCATCCATTCATGTTACAAACGTAGAGAAGCTAGCATGTGGTGAAGCACATGCATGAATCTGATCTGATCCACCTTGAATCATCACATGCACTTAGCATTAAGCTGTCCACCACAACTGGCTGGCTCCCATTCCTTCTGTTTTAATGCCATGGGAAGTACATGGTCCTCCACAGCCACAATCCACATTGCCCACATCTCTTTTAGTATTGTATTTTTAAACCATTCCCTTTTGCTAAGGGGATAAAAATTAATATACTTCACAATTTTTTCTTGGGAAGAAACTGGATCCTTCTACTGCAGCTGTCAGAATTTTCCTTTGGACAGTTTTGCTGCAGGCAAGTTAGGCTAGCCGCGCATAATTTCATATAGAAGATCAATCATCAATGGGATTTTCTTATATTCTAAGTAATATTAGTCATTATTAATCAAACTTTTCACAAATATTGAACAAATGAAGATATTTTTATTCCAAATCATATGGTCAAAGATTATCATCTTTGTACATACGCATCCTTTGGTGGGAGTTGAATAAAATTCTCATATAAATTAGTATAAATGTGGAAGATTATGGAATATGTTTGAAAGTTGAAACTCTTTTTTCTAATCTCCTTAGGACATGTGACCAAGAGAAGAAAAGGAAAACGAATTATCCCTAATGGATAATATTAGCTAGCTATTGGTGATATTTGATTGGACACCATTATTGAAGAAAAAAATAGATTCTCATAAATCCGATCCACAGCCGCTTTCACACATTACTGATTAATAGCTTTTGATGCAACTTTTGCATGCCAGCTTTCTCTTTTTGCTTGGATTTCCATTGGAAAATGATGGAATCGTTTAGGATGGGAATAATAGATTGTGCTAGCTAGGAGTTGCAACTAAAAGGAAAACAACACACTCATGGCTGAGTCTCAGTCAGCATGGTTGAGCCTTCCCTACGTTGCCACGTGTAAACCAATCTCTTGCTACCTGCCGAAAGTGGCAGAAGATAGCATAATCCTTTAAGTCCTAAGGTGCTCTTTTACCTGCCATTTTAGGGTTATCAGCTCGGAAAAGAAAAAGAAAAGTTTTTGTCCTTACCCTTATGGAAACATTTCAATTTCATGTTGAAACTTTGTGAGATTCTCTTATAATATATAAGAAAAAATTTGAATCCATTTTTGTGAGACATTTTTTTATAAGATAAAATCATAAGATTTTCGAATCAAAATAGATAATTTTTAACAAATTGAGTACAAATCTTCCTGTTTACTCTATATGATCGAACAGAAGAGGGAGATGCTTTTCATAATTGTTGAAGTTGTGGTGCCTTCTTTGAACAGATTGATGATTTTCTTTCAAAGCTGCTGGGAAATGGGAATCCCAAATGTATGGCAGCAGCCTCCCTCATCTTCCACTCCCGAAAGGGAAACTTTAGACCACAAACAAGAAATACCCACTTCCATAATGGAAAACTTTGATAATTCTTTTGTTGTACCCACCATATGTCATCATTCTAAGTACAATATTAAAGTAGTAAATTAGATTTATTAATCTTCCTTATGGGAGTACTTTTTCCATTATAATATATGAAAATTGACAAGTGGGTATACTCTTTATATAAATTTGAATAAACGATAAATTTATAATCCGATTATCATTTTAATTAAGATTAGATGATTAGATCAATGGCATCGACAACTTGGCATCATTACACAAAAGAGAAAGCATGTTGGTGTAATTAATAATTGATTAAGAATGTTAATGTTCGTTTGTTTGAAGTAGGGGTACTGTAGGCAAGTATCAAATCCAATGGCGATTTAACAAGAATAATACTCAGTAAGGAATGTAGAAAAAGGAATGATTTCCCCGCGAACCACGCATTTGAAGTGAATAGTCAGAACATTTGTCAATGATTCTTTGCATGCTATTATTTAGGTTTTAATAATGTAAGCATATATACTTTAAGCTGCTTTAGCGCCGCATTAGATCTTTGCGAATTCATGCGTTCATGATGAGGTTGTGTTGAGCTCTCATTGGCATGACACAACCAGCTTTGGCAGAAACATGCAACTCTTCTCTTATGCATTTTTTGCATTTCTTTCTTGTTAATTCTCTGTTTTTCAAAGGCAATGGGAGGGGACCAGCTGCAGTTTGGGTCCCAACTTCATTTGTTTCTAGCAGTAATGAACTTAATAAACTTGCTTACTGCAAATGCTTTGGTATAAGAAAAGGGATATATAGAGGGAATTCAAGCTTAAATTACCTTGAAACTCCCATATAATAATCATATATTGTAAGATAAACTCACGTTTATCATTGTGGCTCAACTAAAATCTAAGAGAAGTTATTTTTAATGGGCCACTATCCTTTAATTTTAGGAACTACATCCAATCACATGATGGACATGATTGGAGTGGTAGTTATTCAATTAAAATAAAACAGGTCATCTCTCTCTCTTTTCAGTATGTACATACAGTGTTTCCATCCACACCGTAAACGAAAGAAAAACAGAGCAAGAGAGAGAAATATGTTTACTACTACTGAAATTCCAACGATAGCTTCATCTTCTTCTTCACTAACGCCAACAGTAGACAGAAGTATGTATTTTATTATTATACTACGGAATGCATGAGATATTTGGTTTTAGAGATCTTGGATGTATGTTTATGTATACGATTAAATCTAACATGTGGTATCCGAGCCTTGTTGTTCTAAACTAGATCTATTCTGTGAAAGTTTTCTATCATCTTTTTGATTTCTCTGAAAAATGAAGAATTAGAACTTAAAAGTATAAATAAATTTCTGTTCAATTTTAAAGGCACAATTTAATGATCATAAACTACTGTTTATTTATTTGCATATTGGATGATATAATAATTAGATAATTATCATAATTAATTATGTGGATTAATTACGTCAAGAACATGAGTACACAATTTGCAAAAAAGAAATTCTGTTACTGTTGGATGCAAATCCCATTAATTATATCATGTTTTGGCATAATACATACAAGGCTTTAATGTTTTCATTCACATATATTATATATATATATATATATATATATATAAAAGCAATAACAGTAAACGTTTTACACTATGAATAATATTATGATGATGATCTAATGATGATGTGATCATTGTTATAAAATAATAATAATAATAATAATAATAATAATAATAATAAACAAACAAATAAATAAATAAATAAATGACAACATCAATTAAAACTTTTCATTTACATTTGTGATCATTCAATGCATGTAAGCTCAACAATGTAAGTGTAAAATGCTATTAAGTGGCTCTTATGATTATCTTTGTTTTATTAAATATATATGAGAGGTATGTAAGTGGCAGGAAGCACTAATGTGAGTATACAATAATAACAATAATTTAAACAGTAAAGTGCAAGAACCATACATACCAATTAATCTTGTTCAAACATGATCCCTTGAAGAAGAAGAAAATAATTGATTGTAATAATATTTATTATATGTATTTGCCACTGTTTGAAACAGTTTATACATTTGCCGATTGGATTGATAATAGTGAATCATGTTCGTTCAATTTTCACAATTCTATGTGAAAGTTAAATTTGTTGAATGATCTTATATTTTGTATGATTTATTATTATGAGTGATTATCCATATTTGTTTCACTGCTATGTTAAATTTTCGGTAATGTATACAATTTTGTATATTAAGTGTTTACCGAAAAATTAAAGTTTAATGTGTATGAAAAATATATTGATATTCAATTAGATTCTAAAGTTTTGATCTAAAAATAACGAGTTAAATTTTTTTTTTTCATTAATTACTAAAACTTAAGAAATTTACCCAAAGGTAAATTATTATTCAGTAAATTAATGATATTATGGGAGGTAAATTAATATTTTGGTTGAATATGTTAATTATCCAAAGATAAAAGACAAGTTCAATTTTTAAATATTTATTTACCCATTAAAGTTCACATATTTAACTCATTTAAAGAAAAATATATTGTAAAATTTACCTAAAGGTATTTTACTTTATATTTATGTTATGTTTATTTATGCATGTATATTGTAGTATCTACCCAAAGGACTGAAGGAGAACTCCTATATATCTTATTGTTTATTTTACTGAATTCATTATAATTAAATGTGAGCTTTATTTGTTATGTTTTGCAGTTATTGCAATTAATTCGCATGCATCATCTGTTGTTGTGTTTAATGGCATGAACTTCTCAAAATAGCGAGAGCAATTTGATTTCCACTTAGGGGTTTTGGATCTTGACTTAGCTCTCATTCATGAAAAACCTGCTGCTATTAAGGATACAAGCAGTGAGGCAGAGAAGTCACATTATGCTGCATGGGAAAGAAGCAACAGATTATGCTTAAAGTTTCTGCGAATGACAATTGCTAACAACATTAAGACTACAATTTAACAAACTGAGAGTGCTAAGGAATATATAAGTTTTGTGGAAGAAAGGTTTCGTTCTACGGACAAGTTACTCGCTGGTACTTTAATGGCTGAGCTTACGACCATGAAGTACAATGGGTCGATAAGCATGCAACAACATATCATCGAGATGACAAACATTGCTGCAAGGCTTAAGACTTTGGGTTTAGCAGTAGAGGACTCCTTTTTAGTTCAGTTTATTTTGAACTCCTTGCCTCTTGAATATGGGCCTTTTCAAATTAACTATTACACTATAAAGGATAAGTGGAATGTTAATGAATTGGCTAGTAGGCTTGTACAAGAGGAAGCAAGACTCAAGAGTCAAAAGAGTCACTCTGCTAACCTAGTAGGAAAGGGAGCTGTGAAAGGATTCAAAGCCAAAAAGTTTAAGAAGAAATGGTCTGCTAATGATTCTCAAACTGAGAAGAAGGAACAGAAGACAGAAAAGTTTCACTTTTGTAAGAAAGCCGGGCACTATCAGAAAGACTGTCATAAACGAAAAGCTTGGTTCGAAAAGAAAGGTATTTTCAATACTTTTGTATGTTTTGAATCAAATTTAAGTGAAGTTCCTAACAATACTTGGTGGCTTGATTCTGGTGCTACAACTCATGTTACCAATACTATGCAGGGATTCCTTACGATCCGAACCACAAATCCAAGAAATGATTTTCTGTTTATGGGGAAATGCATGAAGGCTCCTGTTGAAGGCATAGGGACTTACAAATTGGTCTTGGACACTGGATATTAGTTGGACCTTTATTATACACTCTATGTACCTTCAATTTCAAGAAACCTTGTTTCTTTAGGAAAATTGGACAATTGTGGTTTTCATGTTAATTTTTGTTCTGGAAGTTTTAATCTATATAAAGACTCTATTCTTTATGGATCAGGTTTTCTTATTGATGATTTATATAGAATAAAACTTGATAATGTTTTTGTTGAATCTTTGCATGTCACACATAATAGTGTTGGTTCAAAACGTAGCATGCTTAATGAAAATTTTGCTTATTTGTGGCATAAACGTTTGGGTCATATATCCAAAGAAAGGATAGAAAGATTGATAAAGAATGGGATTTTACAAAATCGGGATTTTACTGATCTTGGAACTTGTTTGGATTGTATAAAGGGAAAGCGAACCAAACATATCAAGAAAGGAGCCACAAAAAGCACATAGCTTCTTGAAATAATACACACTGATATATATATGGGCCTTTTGATGTTCCATCCTTTAATGGAGAAAAGTATTTCATCACTTTCATTGATGATTATTCACGTTATGGATATATCTATCTACTTAAGGAAAAATCTCAATTTGTAGATGTTCCGAAAATTTTCCTAAATGAGGTTGAGAGACAATTGGATAGAATAGTAAAAATCATAAGATACTATAGAGGTGGTGAATACTATGAGAAATATGATGAATCAGTACAATGTCCTGGTCCATTTGCTAAAGTCCTAAAAAAACGTGGCATATGTGCACAGTATACTATGCCAGGTGCACCTGAACAAAATGGTGTAGCAGAAAGGTGAAATTGGACCTTAATGGACATGGTTAGGAGTACGATTAGTAACTCCTCTTTACCTAAATCCTTGTGGATGCATGCACTAAAAACTGCAAATTATTTATTGAATAGAGTTCCATCCAAAGCGGTTCAAAAAACACCTTTTGAATTGTGGACGGGAAGGAAACCAAGTTTAAGGCACCTGCATGTTTGGGGTTGCCCAGCGGAAGCAAGAGTGTATAATCCACAAGAGAAAAAGTTGGATTCTCGAACTATAAGTGGATACTTTATTGGTTATCTTGAGAAATCCAAATGATATGTGTTCTATTGTCCAACCCATAGTCCGAGAATAATTGAAACTGGTAATGCCAAATTCCTTGAGAATGCTGAAGTTAGTGGGAGTGTAGAACGTTAAGTTGTGGAAATAAACGAGATAAGGGTAAATGTTCCTTTATCCATTATTGATCCACAATCCACAATTGGCATTAATGTTGATTCAACATTTGTGGAAAGGGACAACAATGTTGATCAACATTTGGAAGATGAAACACCTCCACAGACTAATGTCGGACCCTATAATGATCAAGGATTTGATATTCGACCTAATGCAGAAACATCAAATACAAATAAATCACAAGGAATAACGTTAAGAAGATCTCAAAGGGAAAAGAGATCGGCTATTCCGAACGATTATGTGATTTATTTACAGGAATCAGACTTTGATATTGGCATTGATAAAGATCCAGTTACTTTTTCACAAGCCATAGAAAGTTCAGAATCTGCTAAATGGATTGATGCCATGAAGGAAGAGCTAAAATCCATGGAATAAAATAAGGTTTGTGATCTCGTTCAATTGCCTGAAGGATGTAAAAGAGTTGGTTGTAAGTGGGTCTTCAAGACCAAACGTGACTCAAAAGGCAAGGTGGAACGTTATAAAGCCAAACTTGTTGCAAAGCGTTATACTCAAAAAGATGGCATTGATTATACAAAGACATTCTCTCCTGTATCTAAGAAAGATTCATTAAGAATAATTATGGCATTGGTGGCTCAATATGATTTGGAGTTACACCAAATGGATGTAAAAAGTGCTTTTCTGAATGGAGATTTAGAAGAGTAAGTTTATATGATCAACCTGAAGGTTTTTCCATAGGAAGTAAAGGTCAAATGGTGTGTAAACTTAAGAAGTCAATATATGGACTAAAAAAGGCTTCCAGACAATGGTATATTAAGTTGAATACCATTATTACGTCTTTTGGTTTTAAGAAAAATATTGTAAATCGTTGTATATACCAAAAGATCAGTCGGAGTAAGTTTATTTTTTTAGTTTTATATGTTGATGATATTTTGCTTGCAGCAAATGATTCAAGTATACTACGTGAAACTAAAGATTTTCTCTCTGAGAATTTTGAAATGAAAGATATGGGAGAGGCTTCTTATGTGATTGGAATAGAAATATTCCGAAAAATATCAGAAGGAATAATAGGCCTATCTCAGAAAGCATATATCAACAAAATTCTCGAAAAGTTTAATATGAGTAAATGTTCGCCCGAGGTTGTTCCCATTCAAAAGGGTGATAAATTTAGTCTCATGCAGTATCCAAAGAATGAATTGGAACGAAAGGAAATGGAATCAATTCCTTACGCCTCTGTTGTTGGAAGCTTAATGTACTTGCAGACCTATACTAGATCGGATATAAGTTTTGCGGTCAGAATGTTAGGCAGGTATCAAAATAATCTAGGAATTGATCACTGGAAGGCTGCAAAAAAGTTTTGAGGTACTTGCAAGGAACAAAGAATTACATGCTCACATATAAGAGATCCGATCAACTGGAGGTAGTCGGATACACGAATTCATATTTTGCCTGATGTCTTGATAGCAGGAAGTCCACTTTTGGTTATTTGTTTCTTTTAGCTGAAGGAGCAATTTCATGAAAAAGTGCAAAACAGACTGTCACTGCTTCATCCAAAATGGAAGCAGAATTTGTGGCTCGCTTTGAAGCTACAATTCATGCATTATGGATGCGAAACTTTATTTTAGGACTTGGGGTTGTCGACACCATTACCAAGCTGCTAAAAATTTATTGTGATAACTCTGTAACAGTATTCTTCTCCAAGAACGACAAATACTCTAGAGGTGCCAAGCATATGGAATAAAAGTATTTTGCCGTTAAGGAGGGGGTTCAGAAACAAACAGTGTCCATTTAGCATATTAGTATTGATCTCATGATTGCTGACCCATTAACGAAGGGTTTACAACCCAAGTTGTTTAAGGAACATGTTCTTAGGATGGGTTTTGATTGTAGTGATGTTTTGTAGTGACACTTTGAGCTCAATGATACGTTTCTGATACTATTATGTTTTCCTGTTCTATGATGCTATGTATACATTATTGTTTGATGTTGACAAGAAAGACTTAATAAGTCATTATTGTGGACCATAATGAAATTATAGTATGATCTAAGGACCTAATATAATAAATTGCAAGTGTTGTAGTATATGGAAGGGAGTGTTTTACAAATTAGAACATAACCGCCATAACTCATACCAAACAGTTTTTTATATTATGGTATTATGATGGGAGATAATAAATTAACTTCCATTATAAAGATTCTAATCGAGCCAAGTATGAAAATGTAAGATAAACTCATGTTTATCATTGTGGCTCAGTTAAAATCTAAGGGAAGTTATTTTTAATGGGCCACTATCCCTTAATTTTAGGAACCACATCCAATCACATGATAGACATGATTGGAGTGGTAGTTATTCAATTAAAATAAAACAGGTCCTCTCTCTCTCTTTTCAGTATGTACGTACAGTGTTTTCTATCCATACTGTAAACGAAAGAAAAACAGAGCAAGAGAGAGAAATCTGTGTACTACTGCTGACATTCCATAGATGGCTTCTTCTTCTTTTTCACTAACGCCAACAGCAGACAAAGGTATGTATTTTATCATTATACTACGGAATGCATGAGATATCTGGTCTTAGAGATCTTGGATGTATGTTCATGTATACGATTAAATCTAACATATATGTCAAGGTAACTCAGTGCACAAAACTTTCACATTGTGTGACTTGAGTCCGAAAAACTATAGAAAATAAATCAAGAATGGTAACTATAGTATATGAGTCATCTTGTGTGGCTGCTGCTGGTCTATTCTTTGTGTTCTTAGCTTTTTCTTGTTCTTGGTATTTCTTTGCAGGCACTTGGCAGCCTATCCTTTCTTTTCTACGTTGTGGTTTTGCTTTCTTTTTGAGTGGTTTGCTAATCTTTAATTTATCTTAGCAACCCTCTTTTCCATTAGATTAACGATTTTCAACTTTTCAGAGAGGAGAAAACATTCAACTCAGAACATAGAAAAGATAAGAATCAGTTTTTCAATTTATTATCTGGCGAAATATCACGAGATATGTCCATATGTAGCTGAGCTGCAGAGCAGTTACTGTGATTCTATAACTCATCATATCAAAGTAAACGCCAATAGTTCCAAAGATCTTCTTCAAGAAGCCATGGTCAGCAGATTCATTGAGAGTTGAAACACATTAAAAGAGAAAGTTTGAGGATTGGAGAGGTTTAAATATTTAGAATAATTACTAGATGCATTGGTAAGAGTTACTGAATAAATGAGTCTGCACTCTGCAGATAAGATTTGTATGGGCCTCCGGAATGATCAAAGAGACAAAGTCTTTATACTTCTTTTTAATCTTCTGAATAATGGTATTAAAATATTTGGCGTGACCAATGACAGACAAGGCCACATTTATTCCAAACGTGATGCCACCCTTCTCTTTTCCATTCTATATAAAGCCCCTATACTCCTCCATTGCTACCCACACCAAATTAAAGCAAATAACAAATTAGAGATGTTTCAGTAGGCTAATGGAACATTTCTGGGTATACTATACCTAAAGAGATGGGAGTTTCTTTGAGTTCCAGCTTCAACATGCTTTGGTAGGGCAGCAGAGCCTAATAATCCTTCTGCTAAAAAGGAGTTTTAGGGTAACGGAGCTGACAGAAGAGAGTGAGCACCCAGGGTAATTTCTTGCATGCTTGGTTTCATGCTTAAAGCTCTGCGTGCTCACTCTCTATCTGTCATCTACTTCTCTTTCTCTCTCTTTCTTTGTTCTTTACTGTTACACGTTTGAGCCTGCGGTGTTAAGAGCAGCAGGAAATTTCTGTTTGTTTTGCATGAATTTAGTGTATGCAGACCCACATGGAGATCTACTTTGTACTAACTCTTCATTTTTTATTACCTTCTGTACTTGTGGCCAAGGAAAAAGTCATGACAATCACAATCTTCATTGGCTCCTTGCAACGGTAAGTTATTCTGATATGAGCTGCAAACAAAGGTCTTCTACTCAGCTTTTGCACTTTTACAGTATTAAAGAGCTTTTCACTGTACTCTATGAAAACCATAGCCTAAACAGTCACTATTTTTTCGTTGTCTTCACTCATGAAGTCATCATGCATGGACAAAAGACCGGTTAAAGGAATATTTGTTGGCAGTCCATTTTCTCTTTTCATCGTTAATTAGGTTCGAATCTCGTAATCTTACATGTATAGGGTTCCATTAGCTGCACAGATATATATATATATAAGAATCTCTTCTTCTGTGCTAATCTCTGTAGATATACGTGCTTCAAGCGGACATGGAGGTTGACCTAGACTACAACCAGAAATATTATTGCTATACAAGCTGTGAAGCTAATGATCAACGAACATGAGCTCAGTGTTTTAAGGTTTCACATTGATTCTTGTTTCGTTAACTCTTGTCTGAAGGCTCCATGTATCTGTTGATCAAGCAGAAAAGCCTTGAATGAATAAGCATCAAAGTATTGTAAGAATTTTCAAATTTCTCTCAAAGTACTAAAAGCAAGGAGAAAGAGAAAAGCTCCCATTTTAATTCTTTTTGTATGTACGTTTCCTCACCGCTATATGGATCTCGAAATGCTGTAAATCTCTATTTGTGTTGAGGATTCATGTTGCACAATGTAGAGTTCATTCTTTCGGTGACTCATGATTTTATTGTTCTATGTTGACTCCGTAATCTTCTCCTTTGCACTCTCGTATCCTCTCTCATATCTTTGTTGTTCTATATATGTTGAAGCAAATATGTAGTGAAGTACAAGTTTCTTTTCAACTAACCAATGGCAGATTGTCTCATCACTCATGGAAGGAGACCAAAAAATTTATTCGCCCCACGAGATGGACATAAGTTGTTAAGATTTTTTATTATTGAGAGTAAAATATTTAGATTCAAATTTTTATTTTTTTTGTTAGCAAACAATCTGAAAATTTTAAAAAATCTACAAGTAAAATTTTAATAGATTCATAAATTTTCGAAATTGAGTTCGTGATATATCCTACCCTTGAAGATGAGATAGCCTTCCCTATTTTTATATTTTTTTGTAACAAATAAAATTATTTAGGGTTTTGGCTAACCAATCTCATAGTTAATATCTTCAATCGAGAATAATATTTCAATTTTAGACCACACAGCTACAAAAATGAATTTATTAAATACTACTATATATGAAGTACTTATTTTAAAATTAAAATCATGACAAAATATAGATCATTAACAGGAAAGCCTAAGAGATCTTTCAATCAATTTGGAAATACATAATATTTAGTGCTGAAGTTGGGATCTCCTCGTTGAAGCTGTCCTCTGAAAACCAAGAGCTGATTATGCCTTGAGAGTGATCAGTTGGACTTCCTTTCACCCACTTGTCCACGAGTCTAAAGCCAAATCGAGATGCAGCTGAAAGCAAAGTTGGCTCATCGACTTGCCGGAAGATATGACAGAGGATTAGTGCTGGCGCTTGGTCCTTCTCAGCACTTCTGTTGGATGAAATCAACTCTCTTGCAGTTGAGAACAAAGGAACAACAGCTGCAGGAATGTAAGTAACATCTGTGCCTATAATGACTTCAAAGCCTTCATTATTCACGGCTTTAATGGCTTCGATATCATCTCGGTTTCCCCATTCTAGTGTTTTTGTAATAAGTTTAGGTAGAAATGGTGGTCTAAGGTTTGAGGTGATATTTTGGGCCAGCAGCTCTAGTGCTCTTCCATCTCCGTCAGTCGCAAGCACAATGCTTGCAGATCTAACAGCAACCATCGAGCAGATGCCTCCACAACCGCAGCCCAATTCCAAAACCCTTTTGCCTGCAACAATATTTGGATTTCTGGCAAGGATGGCAGCCATCAGACGAGCTGATTCCCACAACATCAAGCCAGTTGATTTGCAGGTGTGTTGATTCTCTTTGGATAGTACTTTGATCTTGAAATCACATCCTCCAAGGTCAATCTTAATAACCTGAGGGAAAAATAGAAATAGAACAACTTGATGTATTCGAAGAAGTAAACATGAAAAGCGTGTTGAGATCTGCTAATGACACAAAGTCCAAGCTAAAATTTAATTCATAATTTTGAAATAAGGAACGCAATGAAGGAAAGTATATGAAGCCAAAAAAAGAAACTGAACCATCTTAAAAATAAATATAGCATTCATTCATTCAATGTTCAATAAATAGTCAAATATTTACCTCATTATCATTAGTAGTTGGAACTCCAAATATTTCGACTGCCATACCTTCAGACATGTCAACCACAAAATCTTCAACAGGCTCTGCGTCAGCCTTAGGCTGAACATTCTCTTGAGAACATAGGCTAACCTTAGTTGGAGCCTCTGTACGAGGGGAATAGTTTACACCATCTGATAAGCGAAATACAGCTTGGACCCAACGTCTAAAATCACAAGCAAGACAATTCCTTCAGGGAAAATGTAAAGTTTTTCCAAGAAAAGTGACATAACTCAAAAGTAAGAAATCAGAATTAGTATCATTTCAGAAGGCAAAAAATAGTTCTCTTGCTAAGTCATTGATCATTTACCGATTCATCACCAATTCACGTGCTCGATTCTCAACTTGTTTGAAACACAAACCAAGTTCCTCAGCATCGAGTCCTTGTTCTTTGAACAAACTTGTCAAGAACTCATTAGAAAAATAGAAAGCACGCTGAAAAGCAAAGTGACAGAGTAAAAATTTGCCTTGTTTAAAAACAAAAATACTATGGTTAATGCATAACATGACAGGGACATACAGTGCCATCACCCCTGACATAGAAGTTTTCACTAATTTTTTGATCCTTGCTAGAGAACCTTTCCTGTCAAACAAGGTATATATGAAAAAGACACATCAGAAGCAGACAAGGCAGCATACTAAGATACACTAGACATCAAACTGTTAAGGGCAGGATCAAGTGAAACAACGTAGACTCCAGTAAAAAAGGGAAAACATATCTTATGATAAACTTAATAATATTTTGCTTCAAACACTTTAATATCAATGTTCTAAATCAAGATGCTTCTATTGTTTAAATCGTGTCATTACACAAGAAAGCACTCCAACATATAATAAAGTAAAAAAAAAAACTGCTGCAGATACAAATCAGTCATCAAGTGCAAAGACAGCAGTAAATGCATTCTTCTAAATGTATAAAGCAAGAGAAGAAATTTGATTAACAGAAGCAACCATGTCTTAATGGCCATTTTTATTTGTGAGGTGGGCATTACCTTTATACCCACATATGTGCCCACATAATGACACATACCACCTACCAAATTGAACAAGAACTGAAATCCATATTTCCTGATATCATAGATATCAGCTAAGGGAAAATAAGGCCTTAATTAAAGCATCAAAAACTAAGAACATATATTCTCAGAATATTACAAGAAACTATTAACAAATTATACAAATCAGCACATTAATCTTACTAAAAAAGTGCTTAAAGACGTGTGCATAGATCAACCTGAGCAAGGTCACCAACAGCATAGTCTCGAAACAGCACATAACCATTTGGCTGGGAAGACAACAAAAAATTTGAAAAAGAAGAGGAAAGGTACCAAATTTAGTTTTGTCTCAGAAAGGTAGATCAGAAATCCTGATATATATTGTTGTGAAGCAAATACATTTATCACTTACCTTGAGAACCTTTTTGATGTTCTGCAAGACTAAAGGCATCTTCTCTGGGGATACTGCAGATAACACAAAAATCTACTTAAAATGTCAGCCCCTTAATGTATAATAAAGATCATTAAAGAAACCAAACATATGGGCACAGATAGCAAATAATAATATATCAAAATGATTATTCAAATACCATGGTTACAACATCAACAGAGGCTGGAGTAATCTGTTTGCTAAGGTCATCAATGGTCAGGTCACAGACGAAAGCACAGACACGAGTCTCAGTAAAATCTTTATGTGCCTACAATAATAAGGGAAAAAAAATCATTAATGCTGCAAGAGCTATTTATACTAGATCTCTAAATAATAGGCAATCAACCCGATTATGAAAGTCAGAGCAGTTAGAGGACAAGAAACTAAACCTTAACCAAATTAACTGCACGTGGTGAAAAGTCACATGCATGAACAAAAACATCTGGGTATGTGGCAATTAAAGGGAATACAGCATTTCCAGCTCCACAGCCAACCTGCTTACCAAGATCACTCACATTAACTCCATAACTTTACCAACTCTACAAGATGAGAATCAAGAATCTTGACAAGTAGGACAGTACTTAACACATGCTATAAGGAAATGCCAGGCCAAATGCAACTGCAGTTTATAAAAATGTAAGCAAGAAAATAGTTACCAAAAATATCAATAAAATAGTAGACAAGGTTTGCCACATGATTCACCAGTAACAATAAGGACATCTCATTAAAATTACTAGACTGTTTAGAGGAATAAAATAAGGACTCATACAGAAAGAAGAAAAGGCAGTACAATTCTCATTTACTCAAATTCAATTAACAAGTTCATGTTTAAATAAGGTTGCATTAAGAAACAAGCTTTTGCTGAATTAAACTCAGGAATAAAGTAGGTAGAATATTAGTGCACCAAATAGATACCAAATGGGCAGTGTAGAGGACAATATTAGGTGATTTACCTCCAAAATAACTTTTCTTCCACTTCCCTGAGTTCATAAAAAAAAAAGGGGTTAAAATTTATACAAACAAATCATCTTGGAGAATTATAAAATCAAAATTAAGAGATAAGAAAATTGTTATCTTTGACTCACAGAGAAATACTGATCCCATTCCTTGTCCAAATAGTGCCGATCTTTGAAAAACTGAAGCAATAGGAATCCAACAACGTTAAAAATCAGTACAAATAATCAAAATAAAAGATCTTGTAGCAGCGATTGTAGCTAGTACAAAGATTAATAAAAAACTTGGTAACTTATGAGTGTGATGTATGGTATCTGAGAAGCTATATCTATCATGGCATTAGACATCATCAACCAGAAATATTTAATAGCCAGTCCAATTCTGGGGCTTGGTAATGTTGGTAGTACATTAGAGTGATAACATAAGAATTGTAGCAGGAGCTATAAAAGGAGAAAATTAATTTAACAAAACTGCAAGGGAGCTTACTCTGTCTTGATGCCGCCTGTAGAATTGATCCCAATACTTCTTAGCATCTCTTTCATACTTGTCTGCAAGACAGAACATTTTGTTTAAAGGACCAATGTATGGAATTGATGCAGACCAAGAATTGAAGAAAAAAAAAAAACTCTGAACACCTCTCCAAAAGTGGGAAACTCCGGTGGTAACGGGAGGGTATATCTGTATCCTCTGTGCCGGTTGCTGCTGCTCCACATTGTTTTGCGTATTAGAATCCATCATTCAATAAGCCTGATCGGCGAAAACAGATTCTTATTGACATAACAATCACGTGTTTGGTGGATTCAGACATCATCTCATAATTTAACTGAATATTCAGTAATGAAAGAATTTCAAAAAATAGAAGAAGAAAAAGAAAAGAAAGTTATTTACCTGATTTACTTCGCGTGAAGGCAGGAGGGAGGAAACAGGATAGGGCTTACAGACAGAGGGTTAGGGTTTAGGGTTTTTCCCAGCTGAAGCGGCCCCTGTTCAGAAGTTAGGCCGACGCATTAAACGCAACGCTTTCCTTTTTTTTTTTTTTGTTTAACAATAGCCAGATAACTTTTCGGTTGTCATTACTTTCCTTTTTGCGAGGCGAAATAATTCATTAACAGTACTAATCTCTTTAGATAGTGAAACCACATTTACTGTGTGTGTAAGAAAACATTTGTGTCCGTAAACCATTCGACTTTGATCCAAACAAACTTGAATTTGATTAGCTTTAATAATTTAAATTACCGGTCCAACCGAGATAAAGTATGAAAGGAAATAAAAGAAAAGCGCTTAAAAGGAAGAAAGCGACCAACTTGAACTTCCTGTTGACATCCTCAACTCTTTGATGAGATGAGAGCGCACCGTATACCTTTTATTCTGAATGAAAATTATCACCAACATGAGATGCGAGCTCTAAAAGTAACTCCCATTCGTTTCTATGTTCGTGAAATTGTATTTTTAATCTTTCCTCTATATACTACAACACATTTATAAGATATTCTGAACATTTTAACCTGGCACTGACGTTCAGATAATTACAAACAATTAAGCCAAAATTTTAGAGGGTTAAAGATGAAAGAATGGATAAGTAAACTAAGCGACAAGGTTCCTAGGATGATGCTTCACCAATCTTTTCATCGGAATGCAAAGCGGGATTGTTCTGTTCCTTCTCATCTGCATTCGAGGTCCTCGTTTCATCAACAGCAGGTTCAACACCATTTTCCGCAACGGGCTGAGAAAGGTCACCGTTTTCAGAAGTGGTCTTTTCTTCACCATTGCTAACCGGTTTGGGGGGTTCTTTCAATGAAGAGATTGTCAACAGGCGAGCAACTCCATCATATAAATTCTTTGCATCCGTGATAAGTGCAGCTCCACCAGGGTAACAACGGCCAAAGCATGTTGCACAATGTGGGAAAGCAACCTACGATTGAGGGAAATTTGTCAGGACATGAAAGCTTTCATATGTGCTTCATTAATAGAACTTGCATGTTACAATCTACCCAATTTCATTAGAATGCACCTCTATAAATGCTCTGCAGAGCGAGTGGAAAAGCCCAGACTCATTTTCCCTGAGCATCCGCGTTGCATTGTACCTCAATAGGGAATCAGAAACAGCCTGCAATCCCTTGACTAATTCTTGAGCAAGAACATTCTTCAAACTTACAGGGGCACAAGGACGTAGCTCATTCATTGCAGCAGAAACACCTAAAATCAACAGAGAAAGATTCAAGAAATTGAATGAGAACTACTATGATAAGAGTACAACTGCAGACAACCCTCAGATTAGCAACGACTCGAAAAAACCAGATAAACACCTCAATTCCTTACTGTCCAGTTATATAAAACCAATAACATTGAGCCATCAAAACTTTAACTTTAGAAATAAAACTGGTTCTCTTTTGCCTTTACACTCAACACAAGAGTATTACGGCTGAAAATAGCTTCAATCTAAAAGTTAGCTAGAATGTCTAGTGCAACCTAACTATCACCCACTTGTGACTTGACAGCTCTAGTGTCATTCATTCCTCTGATAGTTTTATCCAAAATTTAAATCATCAAAACTTAGACTCAAGAAATAAAACTGGTCTCTTTTGCCTTTACATTCAACATGAGAGTATACTCGATGAAAATGGCTTGAATCTAAAAGTTTGAATGAGTAATGCAACCTAACTATCACTCCCTTCACAGCTGTAGTATCATTTATTCCTCTGATAGTTTATCCAAGCCATTTATTTCAAAACAAGCCCACTACCTTAACAATTTAAAGGTAGAAGTAACTTGATTAAACATTTGAGAAGCTATCAGTAAAGAAAAATCAAGCATGGGTCAAACTTACCATTAATAAACACTGCAAGAGGTGGATGTTCCATCAGATAAGATGGTGGGGTTACATCCTCCTGACTTTCTTCAGTGATACCAGTTGCTGAAAAACCAACTGTTGGCATTGGAACCCAACGATGTGAATCCAAAACTAACTGGAGCCAAGTAAGTGAAGAAGTTACTAATATTGCTTGCTTCAGGAAAAAAGCTGAGCCCAAATTGTATCGCTTGAGCAACTAATCCATTTTGAGTACAATATTAAAAAGAAGATCCAAACTTTCTTGCCTGCATACCTGAAAGTTTTCAACTGCTGTATTCATATTCTTTGAGAATAAATTGAGCACGGCCCTGTTAAGTTGTGAAGTATATGTATATGTAATTGCTCATATGGGTAAAAAGTAGTCAAAAGGAAACTATAAAAGGAAAAAACTAGGATTATGTATTTACTCTTCAAAAATAGATGGAAGCAAGCCTCGAAAATCCAACCCAACCCAACCGAGCCCCATTGCACAATACTGTCAACAATAACAAAGATCAAAAGCGTCATCAAAATCGGATGCAAGACAGTTTCTTGTTTCACAAGAAGAATGACCATGATAGCCATCTAGAAGCAATGTATTTTTTCCACCATTAACTCCATTCTGAACTAAGTTTTTGATAGAAAAAAGCACAAAAGCAGAGTTGCATTACAGCAAATCTGAAACTAGGTTATCTTTCAGATTTACTCAAAAGCGAAAATATTTTAAATACAGGTTTTTGTTGACGATGCTATTGTCATAACGATAAAAAGTCTAATGATTGATAATTCTCCAATATCATATAATACACACGCACACATATGAAGAAATAACTATTCTTTATGTGTATACATTATGAATAACAGCTTCAAGGAAATGATGAAGACATGAATATAAGCAAATATTATAATTTTAATTTTTCTTACCATACACTGATCCAGAATATTTGATAGCGATCCACCTTCTGTTATCTTTGGAAGCATGACTTTAAGAGTTTTAAGGTGTGAAGTAATCTGGTGCATAGCCCAACTAAAAAGGAGCCCACCATCATAATTTTCTTCACTTCCAGATGTATCATCAGCAAATATTGCTCGATATTGGTTAACAACATCAAAAAGATGCATTCTGTGACAGCTTATCATCCCTTTTAGATACTCATAAGCATTTCTCTGGTCCAAATCCTCAAGAATTCCAGTGAGCCACGTCTCTCGGCATCTCAGAAACTGAACCATGAAATAATGTCAGCACATGAAAGTAAAACTGAACAGAGGGGGTGGGAGAGTGAACCTCAATGTAAAAGGGGTGGAGATGGAAATTCATGAAGTTGCTTTGCAAAGTTACCTGCAACCGCATTTCATACTCACTAAACACTCCTATTCGGCGTAAATATCCAATAATCCGAAGGCATTCTGGCAACTGTAATACACAGACGGCATACTTGACTAAAACTCCAAACAAAATCAAGTTTTGCATTTGTTGAATCACTTGCAAACAAATACCTGAATATTAGAGCGAAGCTTCTGGAGAAGCTGAGAGAGAAGAGATTGGGTTGTCTGCCTAACTTCAGCAGCCAGTGCTTGAATAACAGGTAAGCTTTCAAGCAGGGGAAAACAAATCTCAGTTAGCTGTCTTCCAAAAGTTGATAACAGAAGGAAATAATAGGGGTTAACTCACTTGGGGTGCATGGTTGAGAGTTTGCAAACAAATGCTTCTAAATCAAGAGCTTCATCATAATTTCCATTCCTTACACATCTGTAGAAAATTGAATCTAATGAGCCATTCTAGCGTGTATTCTTTAATACTAAGTGCCTCAACATTCACAATTTATTCAAGCACATACGTGTCCATAAGCTGAGGGATCTCAAGCAAGTCAAGCAAAGTACTGTGATTTGCTAGCAGAGTCTGGTTCATCTTCCTCTTCTCCAAAATCTGTTCAGCAGATTCAATAAACTCTGTACAACCAGATGTCAGGTTTGGGATCTCAGTAATCTGCAAAGACAAACGCTATATATAAGCATCTGCAAGAACTTAAGATCTCTAAGGATCAAAAAACAAAAAATTAGATGATCAATGCATCATCAATTCACAATCTTTATAGGACGCCTAAAAAATGTAAAAGTTAAGGTCAGTCCTTTTTCTCTTTTATAACTTAAGAGTTTTCCTATAGTAACTCTGGTTTCCTTGAGACTAATACCCTCCTTTTAGAAGTAGAGTAGCCTTATCTAAATCTCATTGGTCATCAAAATATAAAAGTTCTGCCTTCTTTCTCCAGTTATTGAATCTTGTACTTACAAAAATATAGAGAGAAGCAAACACATCATATGGGAAAAAAAGAGTTTTCAAGTACTCTTATTTTAGCATCCAGGGAGAAATCCAACTTTCAGGCCTCATGCTTTCTCCAAAGATGGTTTTTATCTAATACAATCATTGCATCTAACACAAAATAATTAAAGCTATTTTTCAAGATTTTTGCTCTTTTATTCATAAGAAAAGGCAATCACTAATCTTGAGATTCACCAGGTAGCCAGGAATGTAACGAATTGATTTTACTACTCCATAAAATCACAGATCCTATTACCTAACTTTCGATCCTAATGACCAAACCTTTCCAAGTGAAACTTTAAATAGTGTTCAAAGCTCCTTGAAAACAATTATAGAACCTCCTCGATTTTTGGTCCCCAAACGCCAGTAGCTAAAATTACTAGAAAATGAAGTTTATAATCATTCAGTTGCATGCATTTTACTCTTTTCCAACCTTCTAACTAATGTACATTTCCTACTTTAAAATTAGTTCATAACAGTCCATAGATCAAATGACATCTCCGTATCAGACAACAAATAATAAGCATCAGAACAAAGAAAAGTAAATATATATATATATATACACACACACACACACATATATGAAAACTGAGTCGAAAACAAAAGGTAATTACCAGAGATTCAAGATGCTTATCAATAAAAGACACTTCCCCTTTGATCGCGACCAACGCATCGGCGGCAGCAATGAAAGCGCGATAATTACCAACAGCCACTTCTTGCATTTGCCTCTGAATCCTCTCCGCATCAACTCGAAGAAGCTCCGGCTCCTTTCATTCAGAAACAAAAAACAAATTCAATCTCAAACAACATATACAAAGAAATCAAGATAGCAAAAACAGAAACAAAAGAAAAAAACCTTATGGAGGCGATCGAGAGTGAAGGAGAGGAGCTCGGAGACGTAAGGCTGTTGAGAGACGGAGGCAAGAGGGAGGAGATTGGCCATGGCGAAGGTCGGTGACGCCGATGGGGAGACGGCGTCTCCTCCGTTCTCTACTTCCATTACCATTGTTAAATGAGGGTTTTGCTGGATCCTCACTCGGAAGGAGAAACAGATCCGGAATCTGTTCTGACGGAGATCTGAATTTTTAGCTTCAGTCTGCTTGAGCTTTTTTTCTGGTTCAGTTTTTTGGATCTGAAAGATTTTGGTACTGTGGCGGGCTCCGAGGGGCGAGCTAAGGCCTAAGGCCTATATCTCAGGCCATGTCAGCGTTTCTGGTGGGGACCCGATTTGCACCCGATCGAATCTTGTTGGATTAAGGTTTTACTTGATAACGAAGATAGAAAAATGTAAAAATGAAAAATTAATTATTAAATTTAATTATTATATTATTAAATTTTTTTATCAATTTTTTTATTTTTTTATTAAGTAAAGCTTAAATACAAACAGTAAAAAAGTAATATTTAATTTTACTAAATCATCAATCGAGTTTCACATGATTATTTTTTTAATAAATTTGATTTTAGATTATTCAAATAATAAATTAAATTTTTATTTTTTAATCCTAATTTCAGCGACTTATAAGTAAAAACGAATTATTTTATTATATATTTTAATGTTTGACCATTAATTTTTTTTGATGGTTTAAAATGAAAAATTAAGATTATGAAGTCGTATTTAAATGATTTATATATTTTATCAAGTTAATATCAAGTTTAAAAAATTAAACCGAAAAGAGCTCCAATCAAATTTTAAATTTTCGATTAGAATCAAACTTGAAGGCATTAGATTGTTTTAAATAGACTAGATTATATTCCTAAGCTTTAACCCTAGACTTTAACCAATAAATTTCTAATTTTTTTCTATATTTTTTAGGAAGTAAAGTAGAGTTAATATATCTAAATATATATTAATTTATATATATATATATATTCTAGTTTTGCTTCAACTTTTTTTTAATTCTTTTTGATAAAATAATGTTATTTCATATCTAATTTTAAATTTGAGGAATTCTATTAATAACTTATTATCTACTTCTCACAATCTATTTTTTATTTTTTTGTTAACTTATAGCAAAAATACCACTAATAAAATGGCTTTATTGCTCTTACCTCAATTTGAACTTTCAAAATTTTTGTACATCTCAAAAATAGATTTTCAAAAAGCCTTTATGCTTTCCAGAAATGTGAATCTCGATAAGCATGAAAATTGCGTTTCAAAAAGACGAAACTTTATATTATCATCTTCCCAAAATCATCATTAAAATTAAGATTTCTTGAACGAAAAAATTAAATTAAAATTGATTGAAATGCAATCGAATTGTTACCATATTTGTTATTGAATTTTCTCCAACTATTTTTATCTCAAACATGAAAATTATGTTTCAAATTTCATATAATTATTTTAAAACCATTTTAATAGTAAAAAATTTGGTGAATCCCAGGCTCAATCCTATGCGGTTGCTGAATGCTATCACGGTTGGCAAGCGAGGCCCCAAACAAGGGCTGATGTACGTGAAGGCAGAGGTGAATGGGCACAGTGTGTGTGCCATGTTGGATACGGGAGCTACCAACAACTTCATCTCCCAGCGGATGGTGCAGCGACTTGGATTGACCGTCTCCAAGTGCTCGAGTCAGATAAAGGCTGTAAACGCGAGGGCACAGCCTGTCCTAGGAGTGACCACTGTTGCGATGAAGGTGGGCGGATGGGAACAGGAGTGTAAGCTTACAGCACTGACGCTTGATGATTTTGAGCTGATCCTCGGGTTGGAATTTTTCGATGATGCAAAGGCAGCACCTATACCTTACTTGGGCGGCCTATGTATTGGCAATGAGAGGTGCCCATGCTTTGTTCCAACGGAGACTGAGGGAACGAAGGCAGAAAAGTCCTTGATGCCGACGAAATCAGAAGGGAAAAAGGGTGGGACAGTCAGGTTGACGGCCCTTGTCCAGGTTGATGGCTCTTTTGATGATGTCACGGAAGTGCACACGGGTGCATCAGGCAGAGGCAGTAAAGGGGTAAGGGTCCAGGGAGGACGCCCCATTGATATTGAGATTGCTAGCAGGAAACGAGAGCTTGTTGCTGGCAAGATTGAGACAGCACATGGGAGACATATGAGCGCAGCTGGTTGCTTGGATGCAAGGTCAGCGGAGTCCCTTGCACATTGTCTTCACCGACCAAGCACGGACATGCGGATGGTAGACCGATGTGAGGTACCCTCGTATGATGCTTTCGATTTTCTTGTCCACTCTAACATTGGTGATCGAATTAGGCAGGTGTTCAGGGTAAATACTAGCCACTGTCGTGTGAGGCAGCAGGCCAGGGAGGGCTTGGTTCGATGTTGGGTCATAAACAGCCTGTGGTATGCTCGCGGGGGCAGGTTGTGGGTTCCTATGAGTGGAGAACCGACGCGCGTGTTAGCGCATGATCCAGGGAAAACAGCAAAACTTCCAAGCATAGGAAGGATGATTGATTTTATTTTCTGGCTAAGAGACATGGGGTTTTATGTCCGTACCATTGTGAAAACTGAGCTAGTGAGACAGACGGGGCTGTTTCAACCACTACAAACTCTAGACAGAAATTCAAATCAAATAAAATTTCCATAATTTTTATGTTCTGCTTTTTAAAATTTCTACTTGCGAAAGCTTATCAAAGTCTATTGAATCTTGCATATGAATAAGTTTTCTGTTCAGTACCAAAAAAAAAGAATGAAATTTTCTGTAATTGAATCTTGAAGAAAATGTTATAATTAAGGGTCCGTTAAGTTCGCGTGTTTTATTTTTTCGAAAATATTTTTCACATTTTTCAGTGTTTGGTACATGTAAAACATTTTCGGTAAATGAAAAATAAAATTTAGTCAATGAAAAATCTTTAAAGATTTTGAGAAATTGTCTTCCCTTTTCAAAAAAGGAAGACAATTTCCAAACTTATGCCACTTTTAAGAAAAAAGCTCTTACTAAAATTCAACTTAATCTATATTGGATTAAAACAACAAAAACATTAAATATTTTTCAACATATTAACCAAACAACAGAAAATATTAGTTTTTTCAAAAATCAAATTTTTAGAAATTATTTTACAAAAATTATTTTCTAAAAGTCATTTTACGTGAACCAAATGAAACCTAATAGTATGATCATTTTGAGGTTTTATACTACATGATCAGCCGTGTTAACTAACTAATATTTTAATCAATTAACGAACTGCCTGATTGATTTCTCAACAACTATAGATGCTGCCTTCTGAGTATGCTTTATTAGTTTAATATTATATTTTAGATTTGATATTAGATAAATTGACGGGATTATATTTCTTATTAATGTAAAGTTTTAAGTGTCTTTAATATTAGACGTATTAATTTAGTTGAGGCATGAATGTGTGTGTATATATATATATATATAAAAACTTTGTATTCTAAAATAAAAAGATTATTTTCGCAAAGGTAAGTTTCAAAATAGTGTCCAAATTGTTCTCATGAATGCTGCTGGCATAAATAGGGATGTAAACGGGTCGGGTACCCGCTAGATTTGGGATATCCGAACCCGAACCCGATTAATTTTAATAATACCATAACCCGATTAACTATCCGATTATTTTTATTTATGCTACCCAAACCCTAACCCTATAAAATATAAATACCCGTTTAACTACCCGAACCCGTTTAACTACCCATTTATTAAATCAAAGTTTAATTTTTAAATTTAAAATTAAAATTAATTTTAGAATAACTTAATTAAAACATTATATTAATAAATTTAATTTAACTCATAAAAATAAATTAAAGTTAAAAATCATAATTATAATATATAATGATTTAATTTAATTAAATAAAACATTAATAATAAATAATTGATATATAAAAAATATAAGTATTGTATTAATTAATTATTATTTATAATCGGGTTTGGGTACCCTAAGGTAACTACCCGAACCCTACCCTAACCCGTGACGGGTAATAATTTCACTACCCGAACCCTACCCGAACCCGATTATACACTACCCTAATCTTACTTAAATAGGTCGGGTAACACCGGGTACTCGTTTATAGGGTACCCATTGCCATCCCTAGGCATAAACAAAAGGCTATTATCTATTTAGGATAGAATTTCATAATTCAGTTTTGGAGAGAGAAAAGAATTTCCTGCCAAAACAAAAAGTTAGGGTTTGATTCAATGATTTCGTGGGATAAAGTAACAAGAAAACAGAGGGAGAGAAATTTAAATAAAAAAACTATTAAAAGGTCCTAATTCATGCCATACCAAGAGTTGAAGTTTGATTCTAGCGATAGCGAATAAGATTTTGTGGGATAAAAGTAACAAGAAAAAGAGGGAGAGAAACTTAAAAAGGGCAAAATAACAGTTGATCGAGAGACACATGTCGCCACTAAAATGAGAGAGAGTCTATTTATAAGTCGGTGATTTGCAAATTTTGGGCTTTATTAGTCAAAGGCCATCGTAGCGCAAAGCAACCAACAGGTTCAGGCCCAAAATATTTTTAAGACATTTTAAGTTTTAATTAATTAATAGTAATTCCAAAAAAAAATGATAATAAAAATGATAAAAGAAATGAGATTCTGGCCAAAAAAATTAAAAAAATGATAGTAATTTATTAATATTATTTTCAATAATTTTTTAAATTTATGATGAAAATACTATAAAAACGTTTCACAATATGAACTGGTAATTTCTTCTCAAAGATTCTTAAAAAACCAAACAAAATCTTTACTATTTTACTTCCAAGAAAATTATTTTTTATATTATCAGTGAAAATTTTAAATGACATTGACGAAAATTAATAGTGTAAAATATATACATTTAAGATATATTAAAAATAAAATTTCTACTGTTGTTTAATCTCACTTGTGAAATGTGAAGTTAAAAAAATTTACTTCTAATATATTAAAAATGAAATCTTTACTTCTAGTTCAATATAATTATTTTTATTCAATAAATTCACTTTCATTTCACTTTTAATATATGTTTCCAATATTTTTTTAATTTTTAATTTTTTAATTATACTTTATAAATAAATAAATAAACCAAAATAATAGTACTTGTTAAATAAAAATTTCTTTTTAATTTTAATCCACATCAGTTATACTTTCTTTTTGGTTACTTTATTCATCTAAGTTCTTGTTATGATCAAGTTTTCAAAGCTTAGCTCCTTGCATTTTACAGCCACTTTCCTTTTAGCTTCTCCCATGGCACATAATTTTTCGTATACAATTATAAGAATTGAAGGGTTGAAGTCAACTATATTTTGATTTTCCAGTACGAAGAAAACCCTCGTGTGAATATAAGAAACAAAATCTCCTCCCATTAGAACACAAGAACTTGATAGTTTATTTCTAAACACCATCTGAATGATAAAACTGTTAGTATATCTCCATAATTATGGAAATAATTGTTTGGTTGACCAATTCCGAATATGGTCCATAATTACACGCTGAATCTCAACTCAATATTCGGCTATTAAAACACGATTTTGTGATGGTTAAAACGTGATTTTATTGCCATAATTAGCATGCTCTCGTTAGTAATATAAGAGGGCTCTTTCCGGTCCCCAAGTACGTGAATCTCAAAAACACAAACACCATCTAGTGAGGTTTTGAGTGCTTGGAAGACTTGGAAGGTCTGTGATCGATACAGAGTAGACTGTCAGATTCGGAAATTGCTTCAACAGCAAAGTTACAGAGTGCAATGGCTGGAGGTTAGATCCTATCGCTTCCGCATTTAATTGTTTAACATGTTTCATATTGTGTAGAAGCATGTATAATCTGTTTGATGTACTTACATTTGGCATCAGAGCCGTAGTTTAACCTCTGTCTTGCTAGAGATCTGTAGAAAGAAGCCATAAAAACCCATATTTTGAAACTTTAAGTCTTGGATTTCATGAAACTCATTCTGTTTTCATGTGATTTTGGTTCAAATATTTTTAGATCTATTGTTGTAAAGCTCTAGGGATGAAAAATACATGAAAAACAGGACTGTTTGAAGGGTTTTGTGCCGGGTCGGGTCAAAAGACCCAAATTTCTGCAAATATGCCCATTCAGGCGAAGAAGAAAGGGTTGGAACTGGGCGCGTGAGATCCACGCGCCCAATGATGTTCTGCGGGCGCGTGAGATCCACACGCCCGATGGTGATTATGCGGGCGCGTGAGATCCATGCGCCCGATGGTGTTAACGGGCACGTGTATCCCACACGCTGGCTAGTGGAAAGCGGGCGCGTGGTATCACTCGCCCGCCTTGGTTGTACAGTGCAACCGCACTGTTAAAAAAAAACGAAAAGAAACTTGGGCCATCCGGTTTGGGCCACAATTTGGGTTTCTTTATTTGGTTAGTTTTGGTCCATTTATTTGGGGTCATTTGGTTAATTATTTGGACATATAAATTAAATAAAAGGCCATTTGGTTTATTTATTTTAGGCCTTAAGTATTTATTTAATTTAATTAATTGAAATTATTTAATTTAGGCCAAATAATTATATTTTTGATAGTTTTATATCAAATTTCAGTTCTGTAATTTTCATAATTTTATGAATAATTGGATTATTTTCATAAAATTAATATAATTATGAAAACTTCTCATTATTTTGGATTTTATGAGGATTTTTCATGAATTTGGAATTTTTATAAATGCTGTAATTTTAAATTGAATAATTTTGTGAAAATTATCATAAAATTATGATTAAATTATGAAAAATTGATTTGAATGTGTATATGTGCTCATTTTGAATGTGTATAATTTTTTTATTTTTATACTAGAAGCACATGTAGCTAAGTCATTCATATTATTTGGAATTAAAATTGCCTTGTGTTAACTACAAATTTTAAAATATGAATAAGCTTAGAATTTTACCAATATTTATTTAATTAGGGCTTAGCCACAGCAACCTTAGTTAAGTAAAATTATTTTGTAAAATCACATAATGATATTAGACATAAATTGTGATTAGTTATAAGGTTATGGTAAATTTTATCTCACAAGAATTTTTATTATAATTTTATAACTAATTAGAATAAAATATCAAATTAGTTTCTTAATTTACCCACAGGAATTAGGAAATGATATAATTTGATAGTTTTATCATTATGATATGAATATATTAGAATTAGAACTTTAGCCCACATGCAAGTTTTATGTCTAAGATTCATTAATAAAATATGTTTACATTGGTAGACATAATTAAGTTTGCCTCAAAAAAAAATTCTAGATACATAAGCATGTTTATTTTCTATATGCAGTGTTTCCTCAGGTTAGTATTAACCTAGAAGTTCTCGAGCTGGATGGAGAGAACTACAAGGTTTGGAAGGAGAGAGTTCTCCTCCAATTAGGATGCATGGATATAGACTATGCTATAAGGAAAGACGAGCCCGTATTGACTGAAACCAGCACTCCTACTGAAGTAGCTTTACATGAACGCTGGGAGCGATCCAATCGCCTTAGTGTCATGTATATAAAGACAAAGATATCTGCTGGGATACGTGGTTCAGTCGAACAGCATACCAACGTTAGGACCTTACTGAAGGCCATAGATGATCAATTTGTCACTTCAGACAAAGCGTTGGCCAGCACCCTGATAATGAAGTTCTCATCGATGAGGCTCACCAGTGTCAAAGGAGTACGCAAGCACATAATGGCCATGAGAGATATAGCGGCCCAACTCAAGAAGCTAGAGGTGGAGATGTCTGAGTCTTTTCTTGTGCATTATATATTGAACACTCTACCAAAGCAGTACGGACCATTCAAGATATCCTATAACACACATAAGGATAAGTGGACCATCAATGAATTGATGACCATGTGTGTTCAAGAGGAGGGAAGACTGCTTATGGAATCGAGTGAAAGTGCATTTTTTGCAAGCCAAGGAAAGACCAAAGATCGAGCCAAGAACAAGGGAAAAGGGAAAATCCCTGCCCAAGCTGACATTAAGAAAGAGTCCAAGTGTTTCTTCTGTAAAAGGAAGAGACACATGAAGAAGGACTGTGCTAAGCTTCAGCAGTGGCTCGTTAAGAAAGGTATTCCACTCTCATATGTTTGTTTTGAATCAAATATGGTTGAGGTTAATCATAACACATGGTGGATTGATTCTGGATCTACAATTCACATTTCGACTTCCTTACAGGGTATGACAAACTTAAGGAAGCCAGTGGAAAATGAGGAGAGCATCTATTCAGGAAACAAGATGAGCTCGCGTGTTGAAGGCGTTGGAACATGCACTTTAGTTCTTAGGAGTGGTTTTGTTTTGCAATTAGAAAAGACCCTTTATATTCCTAGTTTCTCGAGAAATTTAATCTCTGTTTCTAGGCTGGTACCTTATGGATATTCCTTTCAATTTTCAAATAAATCAGTATTGATATATTTTAAGTCTGATATTGTTGGGAATGATACCTTATGTGATGTTCTTTTCTCTATTGATTTGCAAAATGACACTACTCATAACGCCTTGCATGTTCAAACTGGCACTAAAAGATGTGTTACGAATGAGGACTCCTCCACGTTATGGCACCAGAGATTAGGTCATATCTCCATAAATAGAATTAAGAGATTGGTAAATGACGGAATACTTAGTACTCTCGATTTTAATGATTTCGACACTTGTGTGGATTGCATTAAGGGTAAGCAAACCAACAAGTCGAAGAAAGGTGCCAATAGGAGTTCAACCATATTAGAGATCATACATTCTGACATATGTTGTCCAGACATTGATGCATATGGTCAGAAATACTTCATCACCTTTATTGATGATTACTCGAGGTTTATGTATCTCTACATACTTCATAACAAGAGCGAAGCATTAGATGCCTTTAAAATCTTTAAGGCTGAAGTAGAGAAACAATGTGGAAAACCCATAAAGATAGTAAGAACTGATAGAGGTGGGGAGTATTACGGTAGATACACTGAAGATGGACAAGCACTTGGACCATTTGCGAAGTTCCTTCAAGAAAATGGGATTGTTGCCCAATATACCATGCTTGGTTCACCGGATCAAAATGGTGTTGCAGAAAGAAGGAACCGAACTTTGATGGAAATGGTGCGTAGCATGCTTAGCAACTCGAAGTTGCCTAAGTCCTTGTGGATTGAAGCTCTTAAAACGACAGCGTATATATTGAACCGGGTTCCAACCAAGGCTGTTCCAAAGACGCCTTTTGAATTATTCAAAGGTTGGAAACCGAGTTTGCGTCATATGCGCGTTTGGGGACGCCCTTCTGAGATAAGAGTTTACAACCCACAGGAAAAGAAACTAGATCCTAGGACCATAAGTGGGTATTTCATCGGATATGATGAACTGTCCAAAGGCTACAGATTCTATTGTCCATCTCATAGCACTAGATTTATGGAATCAAGGAACGCCAAGTTTCTTGAAAATGACTTAGTTAGTGGGAGCGATCAATCTCAAGACCTAGTTTCTGTGAGAGATCAACCCTCTACCTCGAGTCAAGGATTGGTTATCATGAACAATGTCCCTTCAGTACAACTGGACATTGAACAACCAATCGTTGAAGATCCACAAGTAGCTGATAACTTACCAGTAGACGAGGCTCCTCTGGATACACTAGAATTGAGTGTAGGGATGTAAACGGGTCGGGTACCCGCTAAATTTGAGATACCCGAACCCGAACCCTATTAACTTTAATAATACCCGAACCCTATTAACTACCCGATTATTTTTATTTATGTTACCCGAATCCTAACCCTATAAAATATAAAATACCCGTTTAACTACTCGAACCCGTTTAACTACCAATTTATTAAGTCAAAGTTTGACTTTTAAATTTAAATTTAAAATCAATTTTGAAGTAACTTAATTAAAACATTATATTAATAAATTTAATTTAATTCATAAAAATGAATTAAAGTTAAAAATCATAATTATAATAGATAATGATTTAATTTAATTAAATAAAACATTAATGATAAATAACTTATATATTAAAAATATAAATATTATATTAATTAATTATTATTTATAATCGGGTTCGAGTAGCGGGTACCCTAAGGTAACTACCCGAACCCTACCCGAACCCGTGACGGGTAGTAATTTCACTACCCGAACCCTACCCGAACCCGATTATACATTACCTTAACCCTTCTTAAACGGGGCGGGTAGCATCGGGTACCCGTTTATAGGGTACCCATTGCCATCCCTAATTGAGTGAGCAACCAGTTAAACAACATGATACTTCGGAGAATGTTGAACCAACATTAAGTAGGTCTACTAGGGAAAGGAAATCAGCTATTCCCAGTGATTATATTGTGTATCTACAAGAGTATGATTTCAATATTGGGCCCGTTAATGATCCAAAGACATTCTCACAAGCCATGAACAGCAAAGAATCAAAACTTTGGTTCGATGCTATGAAGGATGAGATGGATTCAGTGGCATCTAATGGAGTATGGGATCTTGTCGAGTTGCCTAATGGGGCTAGGGCTATAGGCTGTAAATGGGCCTTCAAGACCAAGACTGACTCATTAGGCAACATTGAACGTTATAAGGCAAGACTCGTAGTCAAAGGATTCACTCAAAAGGAGGGAATAGATTACAAGGAGACCTTCTCTCCTGTATCTAAGAAAGATTCTCTACACATCATAATGGCGCTTGTTGCACATTTTGACTTAAAGTTGCAACAAATGGATGTGAAAACGGCATTTCTCAATGGTGATCTAGAGGAAGAGGTTTACATGAAACAACCTGAAGGTTTTTCCTCTAGTAATGGTGAGCATTTGGTCTGTAAGCTCAAGAAGTCCATATATGGGTTGAAACAAGCTTCCCGCCAATGGTATTTAAAATTCCATGAAGTCATCTCATCATTTGGTTTCGTTGAGAACATCATGGATCAGTGTATATACCAGAAGGTCAGTGGGAGCAAGATTTGTTTCCTTGTGCTATATGTGGATGATATTCTGCTTGCAACCAATGATAAGGGGATGCTACGTGAGGTGAAACAATTTCTTTCTGAGAACTTTGATATGAAGGATATAGGCGATGCATCTTATGTCATTGGCATTAAGATCCATAGAGACAGACATAGAGGTATATTAGGTCTGTCACAAGAAGCCTATATCAATAAAGTCTTGGAAAGATACAGAATGAAAGATTGTTCACTAAGCCCAGCTCCCATTGTGAAGGGTGACAGGTTCAATTTGAACCAGTGCCCGAAAAATGATCTTGAGCGGGAACAGATGAAGAACATTCCATATGCCTCAGCTGTTGGAAGCATTATGTATGCACAGGTCTGCACCAGGCCTGATATTGCTTTTGCTGTGGGAATGGGTAGATATCAAAGTGACCCGGGGATGGACCACTGGAGAGCTGCGAAGAAGGTGCTTAGATATCTTCAAGGCACTAAGGATTACATGCTTATGTATAGACGGACCGATGAGTTGAAAGTGATTGGCTACTCAGACTCAGACTTTGCTGGCTGTGTTGATACCCAGAAATCAACATCCGGTTACATCTTCATGCTTGCCGATAGAGCTGTTTCATGGAAGAGTGCTAAGCAGACACTGACTGCCACTTCTACTATGGAGGCCGAGTTCGTTTCCTGTTTTGAGGCTACCTCACATGGTGTATGGCTTAAAAGTTTCATTGGTGGGCTTAGAGTTGTTGACTTCATATCTAAGCCATTGAGGATATATTGTGACAATTCAGCTGCGGTATTCATGGCTAAGAACAATAAGAGTGGAAGTCGAAGTAAGCATATCGACATTAAGTACTTAGCCATTAGAGAACGTGTTAGAGATAAAAGAGTGGTCATTGAACACGTTAGCACTGAATTGATGTTAGTTGATCCTTTGACTAAAGGCATGCCACCGTTTAAATTTGAGGATCATGTAGAGAGAATGGGACTTGGTCCTACATTTTGATTGTAATTGAAACTCTTATTAATAATATGATGTTTCTCATTTTGATCCATATACACTAAAGTTTTATTTGAGAAATATCCTTGTTGTTTGGACCGAGAATAAACATAAAGTTTATTAATTAAGTAAAAATGGGTTGATTTAGAAACATTTTACATTGTAATACATGGAAGATAATACTCACCACTTGAGGAACTGTCGCCATGATTCATGTGATTTGTTTCTTCTATAAGTGAAATATATGGACCAAGTGGGAGAATGTTAGTACATCTCCATAATTATGGAAATAATTGTTTGGTTGACCAATTTCAGATATGGTCCATAATTACACGCTGAATCTCAACTCAATATTTGGCTATTAAAACACGATTTTGTGATGGTTAAAACGCGATTTTATTGCCATAATTAGCATGCTCTCGTTAGTAATATAAGAGGGTTCTTTCCGGTCCCTAAGTACGTGAATCTCAAAAACACAAACACCATCTAGTGAGATTTTGAGTGCTTGGAAGACTTGGAAGGTCTGTGATCGACATAGAGTAGACTGTCAGATTCGGAAATTGCTTCAACAGCAGAGTTACAGAGTGCAATGGCTGGAGGTTAGATCCTGTCGCTTTCGCATTTAATTGTTTAACATGTTTCATATTGTGTAGAAGCATGTATAATCTGTTTGATGTACTTACAAAAACAACATAAATACATAACAACCCAAATGGCTTCCTAAATTATACATAATAACATATACCTGTGGAAACCCGTTTCCATCCAACCCTTCAGCAATGCAGCAACACAACATTGAAAAATAACAACATTAGAAGTGACAAGGAGGCCTGAAAAGAAAGAGAAGAGGCTTTTGATGTATAGTAATAGTAGTAAGGATGGGGGTACTGGTTCGGTCCTACTACTGTAGGTGGCCCTTGTGCTGGAGGTGCATTGTAGAAGTACTTGAAAGGAGGTGGTGGACTGCCTTTTGAGGAATACGATGAAGGTGCTGGTGGTGGCCGTTGTGGAGATGGAGGTGATACTGATTCTGATGGTGTTGGGGAGTGATAGTAGGATTCTGGTGGAATGTAATAATAAGGTACTGGTGGCGGAGAGTGGCGAAGTGACGGTGGTGGTGGTGCAATTGACTTTAGCAGCGGTGGAGGTGGTGGATATGATTTCAGCAGCGGTGGGGGTGCTGGATATGACTTCAGCAGTGGGGGAGGTGGTGGATATGACTTCAGCGGTGGTTGAGGTGGCGGTGAACAAATGACTGGACATGTTTCACATTCACTGATGCAAAGTAAGCCGGCTGACGGTGTCCCCATTTCATCCTCAGATGTTACTCTAGCAAGCATGATCATGCCCATGACCCCTACTTTCAAGAGCAAGACAAGCCATTTGCTTCCTTGGGATGGTTGACTATTACCAGAACCCATCAGCATTTTTGTAGCATAAGTTGAAAGAAGTTGATGTAATGCCTTTATGAATTTCAGACAGAAACCTGTTATACTTGTTTGGTCTATGACTTTATCATCAAGACAATGCCAAATGGAGGCTATGCACTTAGATAGGCCACTTTACTCTTTACATGCGTGTGTATGGCTCTTCTAAAGCTTGTATATTTGTATGCTTTCACTTTCATGGAAGGGGAATCCAAAGCAAAACTTGTTTGGTAATACCATTCTTACTTTTTCTTATACCTTTCTCTTAACATAGTTCACCTTTGTGAGCATTATTCTCTCTTAACACTTTATTCTCAGCTTGTGCTTTTCTTTCAGAGGAGGACTCCTGAATCTCCTTTTCTTTTTGCAGGTTGGGGTATTCTTGCTTGTATGGGATATCTCCGGGAACTAGCCATGCCATCGAAGAGTTAAGTCATGTAGCAAGCATAAGAAAACTTTCCTGAAGGTACATTTTTAATTTGGCAAAGATACATTTATTAATCATTTCAATGCTTGATAATGTTATCTTCCTATCTCTTCAAGTTAGAAAGAATATGGTCAAGCCTTGAGTGGTCTGCAAGCACCTGGATTCTTGGCGTCAAAGTGAAGGGAAGAAAAAGAAAACGCAATGCTCTTCAGAAATTGAATCTCAGGAGTATATTATGTGTTTTATGCTTTAACACAATGAATACCTTGCTTTTCTGCTCTATCTGGGTGCTTACTGCTTAGGCAGGTGATAAGTCTCTGAGATATTGATTTTAGGGGATAATATTACATTATTTTTTTATTAAATTTAAGATTTTTTAAAGATTTTCTTCGTAAGCTAGTATTTGAAATGTAATTAACAATTGCTGTTTCTGCTTTGATTATACGTTTTCTGGAACGTATATTTTTTTCACCGATATTTACTGCCCTGTTTTACTGCACTAAATTTTCTACTCCATTATCTTTTTATCTGCATGATATTTTACTGCATTATGTCAAGTTTAGTTAAGTCTTGCATGTTTCTTAGCTTAGGTTTTGTACATGTTTCAGTTTCTAAATTTCTGTTGCTTCTTTACTGTTTTAAACATTGTTCAAAGTATTTAGTCCATGCACGTTTTACATTTACTGCATGTTTCGGTTTTACAGGAACTCTCCTAGTTTCCAGTTGCGTATTTAGGTTTTAAGTTAAGATAATTATATTATACACCGTTATAAGTAAAATTTTTTGATTTCACAAGCGGAGTTAGAATGATGATAAATATTTTATTTTATTTTATTTTTAATATTTTTAAAAGACATGTTTTATCATCTTAAGTCTGTTTGCAGAGTCAAAAAAACTTCACTAGCTGTGTATAAAATATTAGTCCTTTAAGTTATTAGTTCTAACTAATTAATGCATTAGGTTTATAGTTAAAATTTAAGTTACATGCACGCGTTATAGTTATAAGTCTAGTTCTAAATTATTTGTTTATTTTTATTTTTAAATCATCTTAGGTTATCATTAATCTTTTATATTTAAATCATTATCTTTCCATTTTTTATGGTCTTAAATTTTAATTGAGAATTTATTTTTATTCTTTTTAGTAATTAATTATTTAGTAGTCAATTAAAAATCTATAAAAATTCATTTGTTTGGATAAATCCAGTGTTGCCATCAGCTCATTGCTAATTTATCTTCTGGGAATAAATCATACATCTAACAAGGCAGTGTGTTTCCAATTCTTAAAAAATAATAAGAAAAAAATGACTACTAATTGTTCTGCAAGTACAAAAATGAAAAGAAGTTATACTCTTGCTTTCCAAATGCCGCTTTTTACGAGAGCTAAAATGACCATGAAGATATACACATTAGCATAATCCAGCGTCCTTCCCTCTCCATCTTGTTCACAAACATATGTTGTTCTTCTTTAGATGCAAGCAGCTTCTTTCTCTCAATCCTTCAATCCTGTGTGGAACTTCATTCAGCGTCATCTTCTTTCGTGTTTGATGTTCGCTCATTTTCAAAGTTTGCAGTCTTACTCATGGATTCCTAGCCATTGAATATCAATATGATGTAAGAAAACCAGCTTTTCATGCAATGCATCTAGCTAATATCTATGATTGATTGATAAGTCTCAAACCTGACTTGATGATGATATTCTCGACCTTGAAAGTGGACTGCGACTATGACCAGCACTGCTGTATCCTTGGCCAGTACCGCTGTTTCCATGGCTATAACCACTACTGCTTTGTCCACTATAGCCATTACTGCTGTATCCATGGCTACGTGAGTCAGAGCTCCTTCCAAGGTCTCTTAATCGGTTAAGTTCTGGCACTATAACAGTGCCAAGATCTGGTCTGTCCCTCTTTCTCAGCTCTACACACTTTAGTGCCAATTGGGCAAATGATAAAGTCTCTTCCACAGGCCAATTTGGGACAGCTGGATCAAGCATATCAGCAAAAGTTCCTTTTTCAATGGCCCTTCCAATATGGTGGGCGATACCCATTGGAGGCTTGGCTGTAATCATCTGGAGCAGCATTATTCCGAAGGAATATATGTCTGATTTAGTTGTTAGCATGCCTGTTTGTTGATATTCAGGATCTATGTAACAGAATGTTCCTGCTGCTGAAGTCATGTGGTATTGTGTTACGCTGTCAGCTACAGAAGGTGGAACTAACCGTGCTAGGCCAACATCACTAATTTTGCTCACATAATTGCGGTCTAGGAGAATGTTAGCCGGCTTAAGGTCCCGGTGCACTAGTGGTTCCGGCTTTGCTTGGTGAAGGAATAGAAGGGCAGTTGCAATTTCAGCAGCTATTTTAAATCGTCTCCTCCATGAAAGTGGAGGAGTATTGCCTTTTCGAAATAGCCTATCTTCTAAGCTGCCATTGAACATGTATTCATATACCAAGCATCCATACTCAGGGCAGGCACCAAGGAGAAGGACCATGTTTGGGTGTCTAATGCAGCAAAGAACCTCAACCTGTGCAGAGTTGTATTTATAGAATATAATATTAGCTTGATTTTGAAGGATATGAATGCCTATAACAATCATGCCTGCAACCAATTTGGTCTCCTCCTACTGAAATTAAATGGTATTTTAAGAAAATGATAATCCTTGTTTGCAATGTCAACATGACACCTTACCTCTTGCTGGAATTGTTTCTTGCCTTGAGCAGCATCAGGTCTTAAAACTTTGATGGCAACAGGGGTGTGATCAAGTTTGCCTTTATAAACTGGTCCATAACCTCCTTCTCCAATCTTATTTGAGTCTGAGAATAATTCAGTAGCTTCTTCAATTTCTTCTATGGTGTATTTTCTGTACCTAACATCATTATGTGCCAAAGCATTCAAAGCCCGATTCTTCTCATCTGCCTCTCTCTTGGCTTTAGACTCTGCTTGTCTTCTTTTATATGCTTCCATCTCTGCTAGCTTCTGTGCTGCCTCAGCTGCTTCAATCGCAGCTTTGCTCTTGGCCTTCTCCATCTCTGCAATGGCGAGAGCTGCCTCTCCAGCTTGCCTGGCTTCCTCAAACTTGCGAGCCTCCTCCAACTTCCACTGATTGAGCTCATTAGCCTGAACTAAGAAAAGTCAATTATTTTCTCAAGTTTATGTTCTTGACACCCTTTCTAGGCATTAGAAAAGAGTGGTAGGATAAATTCTTAAGTACTTTTAACTTAACGGTGTTTTGGATTATTTACATGCAGCATCCATTATCCAAACATTCTAGTAATCTTCTATTAACTTCAAAAAACATCCTTCATCGGTTAAATTCCATTTTCAAATTACTGTGTTCTTATCCCAGTAGTTAGCCAAAGAATAAGCATTTAGCACATTTATCTGCAATAAGTTTATTATTTGCTAATTCTTACTTTGTTTTATCATTTGGTCATCAAAACCATCTACTGTGGCTGAACATGTACAGAAAATTTTGATTTTCAGAATCCTGACAAAGTCAATGACTTGTTATATTAAGACTTGGGATTTCAGTATTTTCTTGGGAGATATTGTTGATTGAATTAACAGAAACTGAAAATTTAAGATTATGATGGTATAAGATTACCTTTCTTTGGGCTGTAAGAGCTTCTTTGCAAGCTGTGCTGTACATATCCATGGTTTGCTTGAGTTCAAGCTTCAACCTTCTCATTTCAGCTTCTATGTCTCGCTGCAATTCAAGATCATATCATATTATGAATGTTGGCACTTCTGTCATTAAGCCAGCAATGCTTTACTGTAAAAGCACAATCCAATATGTGAATTCTTCTTACTGGCATAAAAGGCCACTTACCGAACTGCTTGGACGTGACTCTGA
The DNA here is from genome assembly GCA_031772115.1 of Heritiera littoralis. NCBI lineage: Eukaryota > Viridiplantae > Streptophyta > Magnoliopsida > Malvales > Malvaceae > Heritiera > Heritiera littoralis. Next base: position 3,771,499 of record JAPDPK010000003.1, read on the forward strand.
GGGGGTAGTTGAAACTATAGAGAAATCTAAATTTTGGCCAGAAATATCCATAGATCCAAGCGGAAGGTTTGATGAAAAATCCAAGCCATTAGATAAAGAATCTTGGTTAGATGAGGACTGTCCTCGGATAGCTACATCCAAGTCCAATGACAGATTTGCTGGAGAGCTTCTATGTCTGTCACGGTCACGTATCGGAGTTGGTGCTTTTGAGGAATTATCCAAGGACAGCCTCTCTGATCCTGCATTTCTCAATGCTCCCCTTGCATGTTGTCCTCTGTTGCAGGTAAAAGACACAATGTCAACACAGACAAGCAACAAAGCATACTAGATTATACCAACAAACTAACTTTTCCCACCTGCTTCCATCATCTTCAATTTGATCCTGTGGAATCTGCGGTGGCATTCCTAAGGGTGCCTTTGGTGGGGTAGCAGTATTTGATACAGGACGTTGTGCTGTTCGCACGGTCAATATCTTACCCTTGGAAATTACATACACAGAACAGAACTCTGGTGCACTTTTGATCAGGCTGGTTGGAATGTCATTCTTGAATTTCCTATAAGACAAATAACTGAAATTCCATTGTTAGAACATGATTGTTATGGAGAACAGGAAGATCAAAGATGTACTAAAATCAACCTTGAAATACCACTCCTGGTTCCTGCACCAAGGACAATGCTGTGAATTAAGTTTTTGCTGATGTACTCCAGAATTGCTTTGGAGATATCAGTATCTTCAAGGACAACCTCCTTCATTTGAATCTGAACTTGACAATGAAATTAGATATTAATTAGAATCGGTTTATGCCATTACGTAACTCTGTTAAGAAATAGTGTTAAGCGCTATCAGCTGTTCTCAGGGCCAAAAGCTGACTCAAGGGTTTGGTTTTCTTTCATACTTAAAAACATAGATTCATCCTTTTCTACAATCAATGAAAAAACTCAACAATCTCCCTCTTCAAAAATTAGATATTGAGAGATTGCTTTTTTGTCCAAAAAACAGAAGTAATGACAATTTAAGCTCTGGTACCAGTGTTATGTACTATTTGACTTTCTCATCTTAAAAGGCTAACTTAAATCCCCTGCATTTATAAACACACACCGGATTTCTTTCACAACCAACTTAAAACCCAAACTATATTCATCATATGAAAACTGCTTACCCCTTTGCGTGCACAGTAGCCACGAAAAGGAATGAAAAGCTGGTTTATGTCATAATCGGATTCGCTTTCACCCACTGCATGTTAAAATCAAGAACAAAAGAAATCAGAATATAAGCATGCATGACCAACAAAATTTCATCGACACTTTCTCGCGAACAGAGGCATTGGAGGTAATAATATATATGAGAAACAAGAGAGGGTACCTACGGTTTTTATGCCTAACATGGATCAAGACGATGAACGGATTGGTGATCACAAGATGATCAATAGCCCAACGTACAGCATGCGGGCTGTTTTTGTCTTTGTCGATGGCCACCGCAGTGGAATTGGCAGGTACAGTGTCGTCAGATGAGAAGTGAGGAGCCATCTCAGGAAAAACTCTGTGACCTGTGTCTCAAGACAATGCTGCTAAACGTCGTAATGACAGAATAAGTTGATACCACCGCCGTTGCAACCACCAGGCCAATGTCTTCTCCACCGCCTGCTTAAAGAAAAGAAAGGAAAAGAAATCCAAGAATACAAGAAAGAAAATGGGAATGGTACGGGAGGAAAGAGGGAGAAGCCTAGTTTTAGGTCTTTCTCCTCATGTTCAGCTGCTATTGCAATATTTCCTCGTGTAATGAAGTTATGAATCTATGTCAGCCGTTCGCTTGTTTTAGGCAATTTGACCAGGCCCATTCCTTCAAAAAAAAAAAAAACTGTATTGTTAAGACAGAACGAAGAAAAGCTGCGTTGGGAAGTTTATCAGCAGTTCTTACTATAATCAGAGCAGTTGACTTTGACCAGTGGTCAATCAAGTTTCATGATGGGTGAATTTAAAGTCTTCGATTTGCGGAGATTTATCAACATGAACCTTACTGTACATGAGAGAAAAAAAAAACAATAGGTCCATTTTTTAATGGTTGGCCTTTTTTTTAATGGTTGGCCTTTTTTTAAAAAGTAAAAAAAATTATCCCATCTTCAATAAGAGAATAAATCATCAAATTATGATTTAATTGCAAATTTATTGAACTTTCATTTAAAGATTTTTCTAAATTCACGAATCGCTTGCTAATGAAGAATTGTGGAGATCCAAATTTGAGTACTTTTATCACATCACACGTTCTAAAAGAGAATAGATAGTATATTTCAATATCATATTAGGTACGAAAGGAAAAGTCGTTTGGCATATAAGTGGTGATGCTGCTCATTTTAATAAGCTAATTAAATCGATTTTGTAGGAAGAGAGTAATAATCACGTAACAAGTGATATCAAAGTCAATATTTAATCATCTAACTCATTGAGCCTCCTAACAGGTAGGTGAAGTGAGCTAATTCCATATTGAGCATTATCAAAGGGCAAAGCAGGGTGGGCCACAGATAGGATTAGCTGAAACAATGATATCATAAGATGAGATAAAAAAAAAAATTATGTCACGCACTACAAAAAAGAAAAAGCATAGTGCGTCAATCCTACGTCAAATACAAAAAGAAGGTCACTAAGCATATAATTGGTGGCTACACACCCCAATAAGCCAATTAAACTGATTTTGCAACGATAGAGTATGGCTATGTGATACTTTGCGCCTAATATTCAAACATTAACCATTTATGCCAACCCTTTTAGTTGTTAGTCTTTTAATTCAAAAGATGTCAAGGGACTAAAATTAGAGCAAGTCGAAAGTTTTTTCATTTTGAATGTCACGTTACCTACCATTGTTGCCATTATACGTCATTCGTGTTTTATTTCATTGCTAATAATAAATGTAATTATTAAATACATTGATAATTGTTCAATATTTGATTATAAAAGTATAATTAAGTCAAATTGAAACAATTTAATATTATATTCGAAACCAATTTAATTTTAAAACTCAAAATTTGAAAGTTTTTTTTGATGAGAAAACAGGTAATCTCATTAAACAAATACACAGAGTACATTATTTCACGAGTATATAACGTTCCCATGAAGTCAAAGGAGAAGTTATTTAATACAGCTTCAGGTATTTCCTCAGAAACAACAAAATCATGATGGGCCTCTACTCCCATTTTTGCTAAAGCATCAACACATGTATTTGTTTCACGGTAGATGTGATGAACTCTGTCCACTCCCAGCTGATGCATTAAACTCCTGCAAGCAGAGATAAGGGTTGAATGAGTGTGAGTATCAACAACGCCTTCATTGACATACCTGGTCACTATTTCTGAGTCTGATTCAATCATAAGATTTGAATATCCTCTTCTAGCAGCCAGAATAAGACCATCCCGTAGCCTCCAGAGTTCTGCCCACATACTGGTAGTAACACCAACTCTTCTAGAATATCCACAGATCCAGTTCCTATAGAATCTTTGATGATTCCTCCTGCTCCAGCCTTTCCCGGGTTTCCTTTTGTTGCCCCATCTGTGTTCAGTTTATAATATGGTGGTGGTGGTGGATTCCATCCCACATTAATTTGTGTAATCCTTTTAGCTGATTTGGCTAGGTTCATGATTGCCCAAAATTCTTGGACACTTCTTCTCAGGTTGCTCATCCAAATATAAAGGTTGACAGTAACATCACTGAAACATCTTTTGTTCCTTTCCAGCCAAATGTGCCATATCCCAAATGAGAACATAACATTCTATGGAATTTTTTCATTAAGTACAAGTGGAGATTTTGCATGGCAGTTGACTATAATCCATTTTTCTAGATCAAGACTAAAGGAGGCACGAATTTCATCAGGAATTCCTACCTTTTCCCACAAATCAGTTGCAATTCTACAATCCCTTAAGCAATGTATGATTGACTCCTCTTCTTCATTACACCTTGGACATGTAGGATTGACTGATAGTCCTCTTTCCATTAGAGTAAGCTTGGTTAAAAATTTTTTATGAGTACATAGCCACAAAAAGTTCTTAATTTTTGGAAGTGTGTTGAGTTTCCATATCTTTTCCCATCTACATTTCTCCTTACCTATCTCAATTTCTTTGGCAATGTTGTAGGCTGGTGTTAAAGAGAATTTACCCTCATTGGTGCCATCCCAGCTTATGTTATCTTGTTTTTGTCCCTCAGGTTGGACATGAATAACTAGGATCCTCTGTTTAATTTCCTTAGGAATCACATTACTCAAACCATCCCAGTTCCATCTACCATCTTGGTTCAATGTTTCATTGACTATCAGTTTATTATCTTGAGGTAACCACGGTCCATAAATGATTTTATTTAAGGGGCCTAGGCCAGTCCAATTGTCTTCCCAGAAAAGGGTTCGGGCACCATTACCTATGATCCATCTAATTCCCTTCTGTAATATCTTGTTTCCTTTCCTCATACCAGTCCAAACAGAAGAACAAATTCTGGTTCTGAATTCTCCATTTTTCATGTATTTATTTGTACTGACTTTAACCCAAAAGTTATCATCTTCTACCATTAGTCTCCATCCTAGCTTTGCCATATTAGCTTCATTAAGGACTTTTAAATCTTTGATTCCTAAACCTCCTTCTGATCTAGGTTTAGTGATTGTGTCCCAATTGATCAGGTGTATTTTCTTCTTTTCAGAGTTTGATCCCCAAAGAAAATTCCTAAAGATTCGGTTTAGCTCCTCACAGATACTAACTGGTAAGTAGGTACCTTGCATGTAGTACATGGGAATGGCCCCTAACACTGACTTAATCAGCGTGGTTCTCCCAGCCATTGATAGAAGGTTTGCCTTCCACCCTGTCAGTTTTTGTCTAACTCTCTCAACTATAAACCTAAAATTTGATGTTTTTCTTTTCTTGGAAATATTAAACCCAAGGTATTTGCCTAAACTATCATAATATCTAATTTGGAGTATTCTACTTAACTCTCCTTTGATATGTGGAGGTAAGTTCTGTGAGAACAGAATAGATGACTTATCTAAGTTAACAGATTGCCCTGAAATTTCACAAAAATCTCTAAGCACTTCTTTCATTTTTCTGCATGTATTTTTGGTAGCTTTACCTAACAGCATGAGGTCATCTGCAAAGAAAAGGTGTGAGAGATTTGGTCCTCTTTTAGATAGCTTGATTTGTTCCCATGACCCAACCTCACAAGCTTTTTGAATCTTTATGGATAGATATTCCAAACATAGGATGAATATGTAGGGTGACAGTGGGTCCTTGTGCCTTAACCCTCTTGAAGGAACAACTTTCCCACTTTGCTCCCCATTCATAAGAATAGTCATTGTAACTGAAGTAATACATGACATTATAAGTTTAATGAGATTTGGAGGAAAGCAGAAAAAATTTAGCACTCTATAAATAAAACCCCACTCCATTTTATCATAAGCTTTTTCTAAATCTATTTTTGCTAGCATAAAGCCACCTCTACCTTTCTTTTTGTTAAACGTATGAACTATTTCTTGTACTGTGATAGCATTATCTTGAGGTTTTCTCCCAGCTATAAAACTTGCTTGCAAAGTGTTAATGATACCTGCCAAGATAGGTCTGATCCTATTGACAATAATTTTTGTAACTACCTTATATATCGTATTACAAAGTCCTATAGGTCTAAATTGATTAATTGTTTCAGCATTTTGGTTCTTTGGTATTAAACAAATATAACTCTCATTTATAACCTCCGGTATACTCCATTCTTGGAATACTTTGTCCACAAGAGCATAGACAGAGTTACCCACAATTTCCCAGCATTTCTGATAGAAAATAGGGTGGAGTCCATTAGGTTCAGGAGCCTTCAACGGTTTCATACTATAGCAGGCTTTAAAAATTTCAATCCTAGACACAGGTTGACATAAGCTAACTCTTTCCTCTTCCAAAACAGGGTTCCTTAACCTAATGTTTAACTCACTATTTCTTTCACTGTAAGATAGTGAGGTACTGTACAATGTGGAGAAATGCCTGTTAATTAATTCTTTAATTTCACTTGTTCCATATAGCCAATTTCCCACACTATCTTTAAGTGCAACAATCCTATTCCTACTCCTATGTTATATGGTACTTATGTGATAGAATTTAGTGTTTCTATCCCCATCACTAATCCAGTTAACGAGTGCTTTCAAAGCCCATAACTCTTCTTCAAGTTTAAGAACTTGCTGATATTCTTCTTGCAGTTTTTTCTCTAACTCTTCGAGTTGAAAATTTAAGTGGTTGCATTCCAATTTTTGAATCCCTTCCAACCTAGCCCTAGGTTTCCTCTTTTTTGCAAAAACATTACCGAAGGTATTTTTATTCCAGTGAGTAATTACCCTCATGAAATTTGGTATTGCTTCCAAAATAGAATCTTGTGCCTTTTCCCAAATACCTCTAACCACCTCTTTGAATCCTAAGTGAGAGAACCATATTGTTTCAAATCTAAAGGGTCTATTCGCAAAATGGTGGGTTCTCGGGGAGGTATCTAATAAGATAGGGTTATGATCAGAGTGGACTCTAGTTAAGTGGAAAATAGTGGTGTTTGGAAATAGATTTTTCCACTCACAGTTTGCCCATGCTCTGTCAATCTTTTCTCTAATTATCTGACCTAGATAATTTTTATTTGTCCATGTATATTGTTGGCCAACAAATCCTAAATCAAACATTCCACAACTATCCATACAATCCTGGTACATTTTGGCCTTAAAGTTATTAATAGGTTTTCCTCCTCATTTTTCAGAATTTTTTATCATATCGTTAAAATCCCCCATCATAAGCCAAGGTAAGGAATGGGTTAAGGCAAATTCAGATAATTCTTCCCAAAGTTTTCTCCTAACAGCAAATTTAGGCCTAGCATATATCGCTGAAAAACATCCAGCATATTTGACTTAAGTTAACATTTGAATTAGAGTAAGTGTGTGAGATTACCTGTATAAAAGCATGGATAACCTGTAGTGCCGCATGAAGAATGTTAACTAGAACTTCCGAGGGGTGCCACATTAGCCATATTCCTTCCGCAAATCCCTCAGCATCTACCCTATAAACTCCATCAAATCCAAGTGATTCAGAGACTTCTTTAGCTCTTTCTCCAGATATCCTAGTTTCTGTGATGACTACCACACTTGGGTTGTTTATCCTGCACAGCTCCATAAAACATCTTCGAAAATTTGGGCTGCTCGCCCCACTGGCATTCCATTGCAGTGCATGCATTGGGAATGTTTCACTGTAGGATTGGTTCAATAACCATCTGGCTATTTTCGGAATGCTCTTGATCTCCTCGGATTTCTCTTTGCAAAGAAAGTTTGCTCTCTGGTGGTTTTGTGGCATCCAGAGATATAAAATCTTTCTTTCTCCCACCCTCGTCATATATACTTGACAACCACTGTAGTTGGATTTGTCGTTGGTGGGGCTTTGATTAATGTTGCCATGTTCTCGCTCTGTCCCATTTTTCCCCATTGGATCAAATCCAATTGGATTTGCTTTAGATTGCATTCCCAAATTGGGGGTAGCCTCTCTTCCTGGCTGATTATTGTCCGCTCTTGGAGATTGGGTAAAAGATGGAGAAATGGCTGCGGATTTGAAACATCCATAGTCAGTATCAAGTTGTTCCATGCTTCTCTTATCTCCTCCTTGCTCCAACCTTTCGTTCGCCTGTCTGAGCTTAGTAGGATCTCCAGAGCTTGACGCATTTTTATAATTCTTCCGTCTAGCACCAAGAACATCATGTCGAGATTTTTGAAGGTTTCTTGGATATCTTCCATCTGATTTTGATTTTGAACCAGGCAAGAAATTGGATGGGTTTTGTGTTTCGGTAATCTCCACATCGATTAGCTTTTGGTGTGAATCCCTTTCAACACTGTTTATCTCTGTTGAGTTGATTATTTTTTCTTTCCCTTTATTGTTATTCGTTAATTTATTCCCATAAGCATGCTTGTTTGTCGAAATCAAGTCATTCTTGAGACTCTGTCCTATAAAGAGAAAAGTCTGACTTTCCACCCGTTCATCTGACACCGTCACGTGTTCCCATTTTCTTCCCGTTTCTTTACCCATTTTTGAAAATGGGTTCTGAATCGGGTCTTCTCCACCCGTTGGCTAAGACTTTCCCTGCTTGTTCTTCCTTCTAGACACTACCATCCATGGCCCATACGCCTCCTCTTCACTTTCTACGTTTGCCATTTTCTGTCCTTCTGGTTGTTGTTTTTCTTTGGTTGGTTCCTCTGCCATTTCCATCTCTTTGTCGCTGCTACAATGCTCTTTCCTGTGCCCTATAATCCCACACTTAAAACATAAATTCACTCCCTCATAAACCACGTTTTGTATAATATTCCCGATTCTTATTTTTGGTATTAGCAGTTTATCAAGATCTATCTGCACACAAACTCTAGCGTATCTACCCCTAGAGTTCTGTTTAATACAAGTATCTATTTTCAGAAGCTTTCCAAGTTGATTTCCAATCCTCTGCAGGATGCCTTTATCAAAGAATTCAATTGGTAAATCTGAAAGTCTGACCTACACCGCTGTTGTGGAAAAAGTTATTAACAAATGCGGAATGAACCCTGGTTCCCACAGTCGCATCGTAAGATAATAGGGTCCAATAAACCATGGACCTCCATATATGACTTTGCAGAAATCTTCTTTGTTCGAGAATCTGAAAAGAAAGAACCCGTTGTTCAGGTCAATGCAATCCATTCTTGCACATAGTTTCCATAATCCTTTGACTTTTGACATAAGATAATTATATCCCACTGATTTTCCAAAGGTTTTTACAATAATAGCATTTCTCCAAGAACTCCTGATTCTGTTTTTCTCTTCTTTGGAGAGATGGATCGTCGGGATGTCATCACTTTCTTCACTTTCCTGATCAGAATCCTCGTCCATATACACAGGTTTACTTATCATAGTGAAAGCAGAGGAGTCCTGATTACTCATTAAGGAATCTCCATAAGAACATCCTGCTCGGTTCGCATTGACTGAATCTGTATCTTTTTGTCTTTTCATCTCTCCATTCTTAGTTCTTTTCACACTCCTACCTTTCAGATCATCCACCTCTGAGCAGGTAGTGATGTGTTCATCATGGGTTTGCATAGTTTCTATTCGAGAATTTGCAGAAGTTTCAAAGAGTTTCTAGAGAGAGTGCTTCAGGATATTTGCTATTTTCTGTTTGAAACACCGAGAAATTTGAAAGTTGATTCAAGCTTAATTAAACTTAATTTATAAAGCTCAAGCTTGATGTGAAAATTCTCAAATTGTTTTTGTTTGATTTTATAAATTTAGAATTGACCTGATAAATTCGATTTATCATCTCTGATTATATGTTATAAAAGTAAAATAATAAATTTAATAAAAAAATATAAAAAATTATTAAGTTTATGAATGGTTTGAATTAAATATTAAAATACTAAAAATTAATTTGATTTTTTATTTGAATAATTCAAACTTGATTTTAATTAAAGATATATAAATTAAATTCAAACAATCACGTGATCGGATTTTTTATATGTTGCTTGTTAGTTGTTTCCTCTTTCTTTCTTTTCTTTTTTTTTGGGTCAAAACCATCCTGTATTCCCAAACCATTCTGGTATAGGATTAATCTGGATACGAGCCGAGCAGGACCTAAAGAGTGGCAAAGCTCTCCCTCAAGAGTTTTTAATACAGTTGCATACCCAAAACTCGAACTCGAAACCTCTTGTTAAGCTAGAACAGCTTCTACCTCTTTTCTTTTCTTTTGTTTTTTTAAAACGTACCAAATTAGCCTTAAGCTCAAACCGACGTCGCTTAGAGGCCATCCCCGCTTAGTGCCCACTCAAATTATAAACCATGGCAACAAAAGTCAAAAACCCTGAACCCGATCCGCAAAACCCACAAAGGAAAAACCAATTCGATTGTAAAATTGGACGCTAAATTGAGAATCGGATCACTAGAAGATGTCGACGGTGTACGTTATAGAGCCGCCCACGAAGGGGAAAGTGATACTCAACACGACGTACGGCCCTCTGGACGTCGAGCTGTGGCCCAAAGAAGCGCCGAAAGCCGTTCGGAACTTCGTGCAGCTCTGCCTCGAAGGCTATTTCGACAACACAATCTTCCACCGCATTATCAAGGGCTTCCTCGTCCAAGGCGGTGATCCCACCGGTTCCGGCACCGGTAACCCCCGCTTTCTTCTTTAATTTATGTTTCCTCTAGTCGTTTTTTATTAGTTAGGGTTAGTTAAAGGTTCGATATGAATTTGAACTTTTTTGTTTTTAGGTGGAGAAAGTATTTATGGGGGGGTGTTTTCGGACGAGTTTCATTCGCGTTTAAGGTTTAACCACAGAGGAATTGTTGCTTGTGCAAATGCTGGTTCGCCGCATTCGAATGGGAGTCAGTTCTTTATATCATTGGATAAATGCGAATGGCTTGATCGAAAAAACACTATTTTTGGAAAGGTAAGTGGTGATTTCTTTAAATGATATCTCTTATTTTCAATCCATACTTGTGTCTTACTGGAACTGATTGCGGGTTGTTGGTAGATTACTGGAGACTCTATATTTAATCTTCTGAGGATAGGTGAGGTTGACACTGATCAGAGTGACCGTCCTTTGGATCCTCCTCCAAGAATCAAGTCAGTCGAGGTAGGTTTTCCTTTGTTATCTTTTGATTTAAGATAGAATTAATCAGACTGCTGTGGCATGTTGCATATGGGTCTTCGTTTTTATTATATTTGAATTATGTCATCCGGTTTTATCCTTTTATTTCCTGCTTTAGGTACTGTGGAACCCCTTTGAAGATATAGTTCCTAGAGTATCTTCAAGGCCTTTGATCCAGCCCACAGCTGAAGATGAGAGGAAAGATTTGAAGAAAAAACCTGTTAAGTAAGTCTTCTTCTTCCGTAATTGAGGACTCTCTTTGAGCAATGATAAGGGTACTTATATTTATTGTAATGAAGAATTCTTATTGCTTAAGGTGTATGTGTTATATGGAGAATGCAGAAAGCTGAACTTGCTGTCATTTGGAGAAGAAGCTGAAGAAGAAGTGAAAGAATTGGCAGCAGTGAAGCTAAAGATTAAGAGTAGTCATGATGTATTGGATGATCCCCGTCTCCTAAAGCAAGAAATTCCTGATAAAGAACAGGTATGATCCCATATCTATCATGATTCGTATTTTCCCCTCTTCCTTTTCCTAATACTTGAATTAATTGTGAAACCAAGCTCAAGCCAAGTTATTTGATGCATAGTTTCTTAAATTTACAAAAATTCTTCTTCCGACCATCCCCTAAACTACACTTTGGCTTAGTGTAAAATTAATCTGATTGTCTGGTGAAGACATATATATATATATATATATATATATATATATATATGGGTTTATATATAATACGTTGATAGTGAATAGTCTTTATATATTGTCAATGCACCAAACGTTAACATCTCATTACTATACAAACCAAAAAAATGCCAAGCCCTTAAAAATAAATGCAAATATTTTTTTTTTCAATTTACTCATAAGAGTTTATTGATGAGATGTCAACCTCTTGTGCATTGACAATATATAGGAACCATACATTGTTAGTGCATTATATATAAATCCTATATATATATATATATATATATATATCTTTTGAAAGGTAACACTGTAAAATTGGTTTAGCAACCACTTAATGGTGAAAATAACAATTCATGTAATTGTGCTGACATGCAGAGTGTCTTTGCCATATTATGTGCAGCCAATGAATGTTGTGACCGTCTTCTTAACACGACTTATTTGAAGCAGGATTTATCTGATGTCAAAACCACCAAGGAGGTGCAATTGTCAGTTAGGGGAGCTCTAAGCTCAAGAAGAGAAGGAGCACAAAAAAAAGATACAGAAGCTGAGTTGTCTGATTCCCTTGATCATAGTGATGATGATGAGGCCAGTTTTGATGCACGAATGCGTCGTCAAATACTAAATAGACGGAAGGAGCTGGAAGATCTCCCATCTAAGCAAAAGAAGCAAAATGGTTACTGTTCAATATGGAACTTCTTTTCCTTTTGGATTTAAACAGAAGTTTGAAGTCCCAAAAACTACTAATTACAGTGCTTATTCTGATAACACTAGAATTTGTCTCCTCAATGTTAAAAAAATCTAAATTCCAATCTAGGAAAACGAAAGTAAAGGAAACTACAATCAGTACTTGCACTATATTCCTGGGCAATAGTAACAATGGAAATCTTTATAAATGAGGTAACACTGTTAGGTAGTAGCTAATTTCAAAAATGTGGTGTCATCTACGCATGACCACGTGCTCTGGCATGGTTCCTTCTGAGTTTAAAACCACCCTTGAAACAATTAGAGATGTCTTGAAGAGAGAATTGGAGTTTATAAAACTGTTGCCCTCCAAATAATGGAAAACATAAAAGAAGCTAGTATTTTAGTTTTGAATGAAAAAAGATATAAATTTTAAGAAGGGATCTGGTTTTTTTTTTTTTGTGTGTGTGTGTACGTACATACATGATCGAGAAGTACTAATATCTTAGAAAGGACATTTCAGAAATTGTAAGAGCTTTAAGTTTTGTCAGATTTCTTTTTGCTTAGTTCATGGAATTGGTTCGCTTATTCACTGTCATCACCTAAATTCGAATTATATATAGCATCTCATAAATATAGGAGCATCATTATGCAAGACCATGAGATTTCAGGTGTTGTTTTCTGAGAAACATTATTCGCATGGCTTAAGTTTTAGATTTATCAATGTTAATCCCTTTGAAGTTGGCATCGATCACAATAGCTCTTCTTTCTAGTCTACGTCCTTCGTTCTATCTGGTTTGCTTATTATTTGGTTATTGCCTTGTATTTACAAATGGTCTTGAGTTATTGAATCTATGTGCAGGGAGATCTAAACCAAGTGACCGTGAAATTTCTGCACCAAGGTAAACATATGAATGAAGGTTTTTTTCTTTTACATATTTTTTTTGCTACTCTTAATTTCTTAAAGGTTTTTTCTAGAATATATATGTTTAGCAACCATCACCCACCGACTTGATATGTGTGCACCTGTCAAAAGGTTTCTAATACATGAAAACTGCTAAAGTTCCAGAACGGAAAGGCCTTGCTTTCATTAAACATCTCATATTATTTTTTTAGTGCTTTTTACTTTGTTCCTGAGTGTGTTGCTTATGCTATGGTTATTGATTTGGTTTGGTTATGACTTGAAAGATTTTTCCCTCTATTTTTTCTGATTCTTTCTTCTTCTTCTTTTTTAACATTATCACCTTCTGTTGCTGCTCCTGCTGCTGTTTTTATCCTGTTTCCACATAGAATTCAATACTTTCTGTTGATTTCTACACCAGGTCCAATGATGATAGTGATGATGACCAACCAAGGGTAGAAAAGCTGTCCCTGAAGAAAAAGGGTATGGGATCAGAAGCCAGAGCTGAGCGCACGGCTAATGCTGATGCAGATTTACAGTTATTCAGTGAGGCTGAACGAGGAAGATTACTGCAAAAACAGAAGAAGCGCAGACTTCAAGGACGTGAAGATGAAGTATGTTAAGAAATTTCTGTTTGATTTTTTTTCCCTTTATCTTTTTTTTTTTGTGTTTTTGCAATGCAACTCTGACAAGTTAGAATCCCCATACAACTTGACTTTTAGCAAGAAGCAAACCATGCAATCTTTCTCTTATTAATATTGGAGGGAAATTTTGTTTCTTCCTTTCAAATTGGAAATAACATTCTGTGAACATATTGGAACTGAGTCCAGTCTATAACATAACCTACTTTTGTTTATTTGTTGTTCTATGAACCATAGGTTCTAGCAAAACTTGAGAAGTTCAAGCAATCCATTTCCACAAAACCAGAAGCTTCAAGCAGTGAGCCTGGAGGTGTTCATAAAGAGGATTTGTCTGACTGGAAAGCAGTTCGGTTAGAATTTGCTCCTGATAACAAGGTTAGATTTCTATCATTTGTGTATAAATCCCATTCGGATTCTTCTAAGCATTTCAGCAAAAGCAACTGCATGTATTTTTGTACTTAGTTTATGAACACTACCAAATATGTCATTCCCAATAAAACAGAAAGCATAAATAAAATGCTTCTATGTATTTTGGCTTAGGCTTTGTTTAAGTCCAATAGCAAAACAGGAATCATATGGAGTTATGTAATAGTTCTCTTTGAATCATGATCCAGGATGGCATGTCTCGCAAGGATGACCCCAACGACTACGTGGTGGTTGACCCTCTTTTGGAGAAGGGGAAGGAAAAATTCAATAGGATGCAAGCCAAGGAGAAGCGACGGCAACGCGAATGGGCTGGCAAATCTCTTACTTGATTCAGTAAGGGCCGATAATTAAAAATGATGATTTCGGTTCACATGCCACTGGCCCCGTCTGCCTTTTTGCTTTGACTGCTGCAGGAATATAGATCATTCGATTATGCAGCCAAAGTCCCACAAATCACACACAAGGGAGCATGAGGCTGATTTCCCCTTACCAAGGTATTTGACATTTATATATTTTGCATGCGAAAATATCTGTATCAGTTGAGTAAATATGATTCAAAATTATAATAAATGTTAGAAATTTGTATCAATCATTTGCTTATGCATGTTTTAATGGCATAATACCTAGAACATATTAAAATATTGTGCATGGTATAAACAAATTTTTATAATATTAAAAATACAAATCAGCTTAATAATTATATGTTAGATAAATATCTTGATTAATGATTTGCAATATTGCCAAATAGTATAAAATGGATGTATCAAGAAAGTAGATGCCAAGTACTTTACATATTGTCAAATACTACAAGTCCTCGGCATCTACGTTCTTGACTAACTACAGGAACCCAAAAGCACTCAATTTAAAAATATTGCCAAAATCAATATCTTATTTTATTTTTTAAATATGAATGGCTTTTGGGTTTTTGCAGTCGATTAAGAAAATAGAAGCCAAGAAAGACTTACGGGTATTTGTGGAAATTTCTACGATAATTCCATGTATGACTATTCAACTTTAGTTGAAAGAAAACCATACTCTATAGACTCAGAAGTAGTTGGATTGGATGAATAATTTGAACATAAATGGCATTTGGGTTCTCGCCAAACCCACAAAGATTTGGAAATTTAACCATTTTGAGCTTTTTAAAGAATTTCATCGATCATCCAGGGGCCACAGGGGGAGTCAATTCTATATCTGTAATAGCTTAGGATTTCTAGGTAAAGACTCGTTCGACAACTAGTATCACATTTTAATGTGTAACATTAGAATTCTTAAACAACCAAAGCTTTTTTGCAAAGAAAAGAAATAAAAAAGGGCACGGTGGACAAAGTGTCATTCAGATTTGCCTACACAGTTTTAATTTTATTAATATTGAGTAAAGGGTTAAAAAATAACTTAGATCTATGTAAATAAAATATAAAAATCAATGGTTGGACTAAAAAATAAATTGTATAAAACCATATAAAAAGATGTAAAATTAAACTAGTTATATAATAATGTAATCAGTGGACTTTTTTTCTTTTTTCATTATGAGTAAAATCACATAATTATGGAGTCACTAAGAAGGGTTTTAATGTATTTTTAATCGTCAACTGATGGTATACTGTATTATATATTACTGAAAGCTGAATGATTATTGGAAGTTGTTATATTGTAGAACGTTGTTTTGGATCACTTCATCCGTTATTCCAGCCAGGCCTCTTTTTTTACTCGTAGGAAAAGAATCAAAGAGTCTTCTCAATTCTCATGCATCTTTGCCCGCATCAAAGGCCAATTATCTGGCCCCCAATTTCTGCAGCCATTTTCAGACTTTTCTCTTTTTATTCCATAATATAATATACTTCTTTTTTATTAAAAAACGAATTCACACTGGGAGCATTGAATTTGGAATCTTAATATTTCAGAATTTCTTCTTGATCACTAATTCAAAGTTTACATAATATTAATCTTATTCGTTTAAAATTAAAAAAATAAAATAAAACTTATTCAAGTTTTGTTTGAAATTTTTTAAAAAAATTATTTTCTCACATTGTTTAACATACTTAAAAATTTATATTTAAAATAATTTTTAGTTAATGATGTTAAGCAATTTGATCGTAAAAAAATATTTTCAAAAAGCGTTTTAACCTGCATTTTTCTTTCATCTGTGTTAACCAATTGAATCAGGGGAGCTGAAATTACTGTGCCGAATCAGAAAACTTGAAAAAGAAAGAAAATAGAAGATGAAGAATTCGCGTACTCCAAGTTCAAGGTCACCGTCTGTCACACATCACACACCTACCGCCACCACTCCCTATCCAAAAAAAAAAAAATGGCCGCGTTCACACCTGCGCACGTTTTTTTTCCGTTTTTTATACCCGCTTCAGCATTGCCATCTCTAAGTTTCCAAGGAAGCTGTGTTGGCGACCCATCATTCGTTGTAAGCTCTGACTATTCTTTTCCGTTTCAAATAATTAAATACGCTTTTAGAGAAAGATAAAAAATTTTAGTTGTAATTAAATTTTGAATAAAATTAATTTAAATAATTAAATCGGATGGATATATTTGTGATTTATAAAAAAATTAAAAATAAAAAAATAAAATTACATTATGAAAAAAAAAAGGTTGGTCAACTTTTTTTATATATAAATTTAGAATACTAACTAATGAAGCTGATAATTCCATATTTAATTCTACTTGCTAGTAATTTTTTCCATGCTCATCCTCCGGTGCTTTTTCAATCACTTATTTTTTTACATTATATTAAATTACGTAACAAAAATAAAAATAATAATTCTTAAAAGAAAAAATTTAAATTAGTCGAATATTTTTTTTAATATTTCAATGATTTCAAACTTAAAAAATACGTGAAAATAAAAAGATAGAATAATTAGTTAATATATCATCAATGAATTTTTTTGATTTTATATGTAAAATTAAAATGATTACAATATTTTATTTTATTTATTTTTATTTTCTTAAAATATGTATAATAATGATTTTAATTTCCGTGCAGGAGGCTTAGTAAAAATTAAGCTGTATAATGATTTTAATTTTGTTTGTAAATCAAAATACTTCATTAATGAATTGAATATTAATTCATAAAGAAAAGCTTCACTGATGTTGATAGTTTGATAGATAGCCACGTTACTATAACATTGTCACACCACGTAATGCATCGAGACACAAAATCTCCCCAAAAGCCGCACACATTTCTAATGTCAATATGAGTCTATTTGCGTTCACACCTACTATTCAGCGTTCACACCTTTCTTCTTACACTTTTCAATGCCCCCCCAAAGGAACAGAATTCAGAACAAATTTTCCAACAATTTCTTTCCATCCTCTGCCTATATGAAATACTCGGTTCTGCCAACCCAAATAACGATTTTATTTACTTCTTCATTTTTGCTTTGAAATGAATAACGGCGACAATTACAAGCGGCGACCAAAGGAGAGGTTTTCCGATGACGACGATAGCTGTTCCAGTGAGCATGAAACCAAGAAGAAAAAATTGAATGGTATTATCACTTCGTTACTCTTGCGTGAAGACCAAGAACAGCGAGACCCTGAGGAGCAAAACGAAGCGTCCAGCGAAGAGAAGCCGATTTTGGAGTCAGCACAGAAGAGGAAAACTCGAACCGTGCTCCAATGTTACTCCAACCTCCAAGATTGCTCCTCCGAAATCGACGAAACCTACCGTCTAAAGCGGAAGAAGTCCAAAGCCATGACGGCCTCCGTCGCCGCTGTTTCCGTTAACCAAACGGAAAATCAATCACCCCACAATAGCAACAAAAAATCGGGGTCCGGTCAGCAGAGGCGGTTATGGGTGAAGGACAGATCGAACGCTTGGTGGGACGAGTGTAACCGACCGGATTACCCTGAGGAGGAATTCAAGAAGGCGTTTAGAATGAGCAAGTCAACATTCGAGCTCATTTGCGAAGAGCTCAACTCCGCTATCGCCAAGGAGGACACAGCGTTACGGAACGCCATCCCCGTTAAGCAGCGAGTGGCGGTTTGCATTTGGCGGTTAGCCACAGGTGAACCGTTACGTCTCGTTTCGAAACGGTTCGGTTTGGGCATCTCGACGTGTCATAAATTGGTCCTCGAAGTCTGTTCGGCAATACGCAGCGTTTTGATGCCGAAATATTTACAGTGGCCGAACGAGGATTTGGTGAGGAAGATAAAAGAAGAGTTCGAGAGTGTTTCGGGGATACCAAACGTCGTCGGATCAATGTACACGACGCATATCCCGATTATAGCGCCGAAAATAAGCGTGGCAGCGTATTTCAACCAGAGACATACGGAACGGAACCAGAAAACCTCGTACTCGGTAACTGTACAAGGGGTGGTCGATCCGAGGGGAGTTTTCACGGACGTTTGTATCGGTTGGCCGGGTTCGATGAATGACGATCAAGTGCTGGAAAAATCAGCTTTGTTTCACAGAGCAAATGGGGGATTATTGAAAGGAGTTTGGGTCGTTGGCAGTTCAGGGTATCCGTTAATGGATTGGGTTTTGGTTCCTTACACACAACAACATTTGACTTGGACGCAACATGCTTTCAATGAAAAGATGGGGGAGATTCAGAGGGTTGCCAAGGAAGCGTTCGGGAGATTGAAAGGGAGATGGAGCTGTCTGCAGAAAAGGACAGAAGTTAAGTTACAGGATTTGCCTGTTGTACTTGGAGCTTGTTGTGTTTTACATAATATCTGTGAATTGAGGAATGAAGGGATTGACCTAGACTTGAAAATCGAGCTTGTTGATGATGAAATGGTCCCTGAAGTTCCTTTGAGATCGGTAAGTTCCATGGAAGCTAGAGATGCTATTGCTCATAACCTCTTGCATCATGGTCTTGCTGGCACTGCTTTTCTCTAATATACAAAATGAAGTTGGAATTTGAAAAAAAATACCAATGTTAGTTCTCTTCAAAGTATAGGAAGTCCTTTTAGCAAATGTCGTATAACATTATTGCAGGGATTAATTGTAATATTTGAAGTTGTAGTTTGAGTTAACAGTTAGATTTCCATTTACAAACAGTTATTTGTATTCTTAGGTTCTATACTTGTTCAATTATGGAATAAAGAACATAAATGAAAATAAAATATCAAAAATATTCTTTTTTAAATGTTCATTTTTTGTTTTGAATTCTGGGGGTGTTAAACTGTTATTGGCGCAATTATTTATGGATTTAAGAAGCTTTTATTCCATATTAAAGCACATGAATTATTTCAGAAAAAGTTATTGTTCCAATATTCAGGAGTCAGACCAGCATTTTCTGAGATGATTTAGCAGTTTCTGTTTCTGCATTTTCTTCCGTGAATTGCTGTCTGCCTTTCCCTGTTTCTGTAATGGATGACCTTGAAAGTGGTGGCACTGGCAAGGTGGTGTTTGTAAGTCAATGCGAGGGACCTTTGGGCCCTTCTTGTTAGCATTATTTTTGCTTGCATAATGATAGCTGCAATTATTTTTACAATCACGTTTTAATTTTTTTTATTTTATTAGATCATGTTATAATTTAATTTTACGTGAAAATAAATTATTTGTACGAGAAGTAAAAAGATAAAATATATGGATGCTAAAAAATATTTTTGAAGTAATTTATAATTGTAGGTAATCAATCTTCACATAAAATTAATAAGTGACGTGATTCAATAAAAATAAAAGTGTTAAAAATAACGACCAAAAAAAAACCATCCTTAACCTTCCCTCTTTTGTTGGTGTCAGTCCTTTAATTTAATTGAGGTTATATTCATTTTAGCTAACAGGAACCGCAAAGAGAAATTTGTTGTACTCGCTAACACATAATGAAAGATTCTATATGCATCCAAACTTTATTCTTTTACACCCATTTTCTTTACCGTGAATAAAGAGAAAAAAAATTGGTTCATTTAGAATTTCTCAAACATAATTTCACAATGCTTCTATCATTTTTCCCGTGTTATACTAAATTCGATATCTGTCAAGATTGATGTTAGCATGTTCCTCCTCTCAAGAGCTGCTTCAAGTCAAACCGTGATTCAAGCTCTACCAACCAGATCAACAGAGCCTTCAACTGATGAGGTTTTCCTAGTTTTCTCATATTAAGAAAGGGATGAAGCTTCCAACGTTATTAGTGGCTTTGTTTAGTATCTGCTTATCATAACAAACAGTAACACCTTATGCCATTGGTAAGGTTGCCTTGCGGTTTAGTTTCTTTCTGAACTTGATTTTATGGTTATTTCAATGCTCCATCTCATGTTCAAGGTCATATCTTGGCTAAGAGAAGAAACCTTGAAGCCAACTGATTTTCTAGATAAACCAATATCAGGGCAAATTTATAATTCAGGTGACATCATGACCAAGTCTCAAAACCATAGCAATGCTGAAGTCTTTGTCGGCTTTCACGCCATAACATGCTTGCTTGCCAGTCAAATCTGTATTCTTTGTGGGATGACTTTGAACACCTCAATTTCAATGCTGTCTTTGTCACAAAATTCTTCAACAAAACAAAACAGTAGTACGAAAAATTCTTTTCACATTTAGTCTGCCAATGTCATGGGGGATGATGCCAAAAATGAGAGATTCAAGGAACTTTAGCCGTCAGCCACACGTTTATAACGAAATTGTGTTCTCATGCGAAATGGATGCGTACAATTGCAAATAGTCATATAGACATATGCCCTTGCAATGAATATCTATTGTAAATGTGATGGCTTTTTTTCTTTACATGCAAAACATGAGAGAATAGGAACTAATCTGGTCTGCATAGGCTGTTGTAACAACCATTAACATGGTTGAAATTGGGTATCAACATGTCCATCTCATATCGCATCCAAGGTCTCGGATGAGGCCACCATGCACTGTGATCAATGTCAGAACGCAAACCATCGATCATCATGATCGGTCTTCCCGATCAGCTCGAAGACGGAAAGGAAAATGTGCAAATTGGATTCTCAAGGCTGGGGAGTCAGGTTTCTTGTCATCAAATTTGTAACCTGCAGAAAAGCCAACATTCCACCGCCTATAAATAATTGACTGCTAATGATGTCATACTAGTTCATGGTGCATATTCAACTTTCTACAAAACAAAGATTGTGAAAATGATGGGCATGTAGAACTTCGTCACATTACATGCTCATTGTCAAAATCTATGCCACATATGGTATTGAAAACAATGATGCCAACAATGTAAATGTTCAAGTAGTTTGGCTTTAATAAACAAATTATGAAATGCCTTGCATTCCTGTAGTCATTTCTCAACATTTCTCTTTCTTCTGTTACACCATTTTTCTTCTCTCTCTAAGTTCTATATGCAATTTTTTTGTGCCTAGATTACCTTGAAGAGCTCGCATGGCAGTCATTGCACATTTTGAGTCATCAAACTCTACAAAGCACAAAACCATGGCTTTATCTCCACTCTGAAATTGACTTAATTCGTTAGACAACTGTAGAATACAAAGAACATAAATAAACTAATTTATTGGAAGAATCGAACGGAAATATGTTAACATCTTGGTATATTAAGCCATCTGCCCCTGACATTTCTTAACAGCACTGCATAGAAAGCCTTAAGCACAAAAATGAATAGTAACACATCTAAACCAACTTGGTATTATTCCAACAGACTAAAGCATGTCAAGAAGCACTAGCAGATATCAATAACTGGGAAGCTAAATCAAGAGAAAAGATCAAGTAGTAAACTTACATGTCTTGGTTCCTTGTGAATAACTTTGATCTCTTTGTAACCAGTAAATGGACGGAAAAGATCTTTGATGCAAGTAAAGGACTACAATGACCACAAAGCAATAAGAATTTTGGATATTCAAGCACAAAACAGTTTAATTTTGCAAAGTATTGTGAAGCATGTGTCTTTTCTCTGAAACTTTGCTCAAACATTCTTGGTATGTTGTTGAGGAATATCTCCATGCACAAAAGCATGCATGGGGAAAAAGGATACGGCCCACTTCTCTTCTTGTACAGTCTGTTGGAAGACCATCAACAAACAAAATGTTTGATTCTTCAGCAGCAACTTCCAGATTATCACCGTTTCTCATGGAGGCAGGCTTTTCATCAATAGCATCAGGAACACCAGGCCTCATGCCTAGTGGACCATCCTGTCTTTGGCCAACTAAGGTTGGATCTTTTAGGGCAGGTGGGTGGTAACCCTTCATGCTAGCTCCAGTTGATACAGCACCAAGGCTGGGTTTGGGATGAAGCCCAGCACTTCTACTAATGCCTACAGAAGCATCCTGTCTTTGGCCAACTAAATTTGGAATTTCTAGTGCAGATGAATAACCCCTAATAGTAGCAGCAGCTGATACAGCACCAAGGCTGGATTCAGGATGAACTCCAGCACTTTGACTAATGCCAGGAGAATCCCATCTCTGTCCAATTAAATTTGGAACTTCTAGAGAAGATGAGTAACCCCTAACGGAAGCTCCAGCCGGTACACCACCAAAACTAGGTCCGGGATGAACTCCCGCACTTGAACTAACACCTACTGGAGCATCCCATCTTTGGGCACCTAAACTTGGATCTCCTAAAGAGGATGGGTAAGCCCTTGCAGTTGCTGCGGCTGATAAACTACCAAGACTGGGCTCAGGATAACCTCCAGAATTTGAAATATTGTTCACACCATACATTCCAGGCTGCAATTGATTAATCAGCACGAAAAGGCCAATAGATAGTAAGGAACATTCAGTTATATGATCCTAAAGTTATTTAAGAAAATAATACAATACTAGAAATGCCTTACATCTCTGTTTTGAACATCTGAAGAAGCAACCTGCATATCAGCATGATGAGATGCCAATGAGGGTGCTTCAGATGACATGTAAACAGGAAAGCTGGGCCTTGAAATACTGCCTGCTCCAATGAAAGTCAACAATCAACAAAACGACCTTAACTTGTTAAGATCAATTCGGAGACAATACATGGAAAGCATGAAAAAATACCAGAATATTCACAATGAAAAGATTCTAAACTGGGAAAGCTTATTTTTCATCCACCATTATATTTCATCATTAAGGTATGCCATTAAGAATACCTCAGTGCAAGACACCAGACAATCAAGCAAAAAATTTTCTCCTGCCACAAACTAAAATTGTTGAAAATACATCATTGATTAAACTCCAAAGGTAGAAACAATAGGGAAAAGCTATCAGGGACTATTGAATAGGGGGAATGCAAAAGACTGATGCCTAACAGAAATTCATAGCAAATGCAGTTCATTAAAAGAAATAACCTTTACGATTTTACTCATGAAACCTTAAAAAGTCAAGAATCATGGGAAACCTTGGCATTGGCCATTGCTAATAATATACATGTTTAACAAAAAACGAAAAACCGAACAGCAATGCTATTCATTATAACAGAGCCCTCCTTAATTATCCAAGAATAGTTCATGTTAACTCCAACATAGTCCAGTTCAAATGATACCATCCATTACAAGACAAAAGAAGCTAAATTCAAAGTAAAACAAAGAGTAAGAATTTGCAGACAATGACCCAAAAGACAAAATTTTTTGAACAAGCTAACAAGTGCCATTCAGGAAAGCAAAAAAAAAAAAAACAAATACATAAATTCAAAATTAAGGGGTAAAAGAAGACAAGAGTGAGCACCTCTATCTGCTGCACCAGAAGCAGCAGGAGCGTATCTGTAATAAGGATCCCCCATATGTTCCAGCAACTCTCCCTATCCTTCTTTAACTTGAAACCTCAAACCCAGTTGTAAATTTGCGATTTTTGGTGATGCGAAAGGGGGAGGAAAGAGCAAAAGAAAAATAAAAAAGAAATTGGGTTCTGTTCGGTTCAGGCCTCAACGGTTCTAGGTTCTATTGATCATGCAAAACAGCCCAATACAGAAACTCCAACGTGGGGTTTGGGCTTTGTTTTACTCAAGTTCCTACAACACTTTTTTCTGTTTCCTTGAGGATAAAAAAAAAAAAAGAGAAAAGTTTAATATCAAGATCATTCATTAGCAAATAAATGATCAATTTATGTCCCATGAACCCCAGATTTAAGATCAGAATTTGGATTGATAAGTATCATATCAAAAATGAAACCTAGTTTTCAAGAAATTGCTCTAAAATTGTTAGTTGAATTTTGATTGCTTCAAAGCTTTGAGTGAAATTGGTTTTGAATATTGATTCAAATGATCATACTTCCGTTTTTAAAATATAAAAGTTCTGTAAAAATTTAAATTTTAATATCTGAATTCTTCTTTTCCTCGAACAAAAAGCTTCAATTGTGTTCAAAAAAAATCTCAACTGGAATTAACAGTGCAGTCTAAGCAATTTTCATCACCAAAAGAAATCCATCTTAATAATTGTTTAATTTTTACATAACATGTCAATATCTATCACTCATTCTGAACTAAATTTCCAACTATTATTCTTGCCTTACAAAAAAAATTGAATAAACAAAGGCAACCCGCAGACAGTTTTTTTCTTAAAATTTTCCCAACGCCAAATTGGAACAGCTGTCTTTTTTGAGAGCTGCAGCTAAGCTGCCTGTCCTAAATGGTGTAAAAAACATGAAGAAAGGTGCAGGATAACATATCCTGTCCTTTCTCTTCTACACTTTCTCATGTCACCCACCTTACAAAACACAATATGTAGATCTCAATGTTTTCATATTCAAATACAAAAGTGACCCACCAATGGCATATCATCACATGACCAAGAACTGTCACTGTCCAATAATAAATGTCCACATTAGCATGGGGTGTACTGCTTTTACTATACCCAGATGAACAGGTGTTTCTGTACTGGATCATTTGATCTAATTATGGTACAACTCACCACACATGAGATATGCATCTTGCTTAAGGAGTTATGGCAGATTTTGCTGCTTTCACAGCTAGATTTCACTGTGAAAATTCCTCATTTTTTAAGACAATAATCAACAATGTCTTCATAGAACAGGAAATCTTTCCTTTCTCACATGTCCAAAATGTATATCTAGATTGGAGAATTTTAGACACATCAACCAATTCAAAAATAACAAAAAAAAAAGAAGCACAAATTAAAATTTGATAAATATTGTATACAAATTTAATAAAAATTAAAATATATATTATAAATTTTAACACAAAATTTTAGTATTTTACATAACAAGCACGAACATAGCATAAAGATGAAATATGTATGTATTTTAAGATGTAAATTCTTCCTAAGTTGTTTTATCACCCTTCTATTAAACCGCCAATTAAAAAAAAAGGAAAATCTTAGTATGAATTAGTAAATCTAGACTAGATTCTTTCTAAGGATTTGAGAATTGAAACAATGTATGATTTTTTTTTTCAAGATTTGCAATATGGTCAGATTATTGTCGATTGAACAGTGAAGTTGATTATCATGAAAGAATGAGTAAAAATAGATTTACAAGTTTAAGGTTTGATTCCAATTTACTTAAACAGATTCATTGTCTGAACATGAATAAAGAAAGTCATTTTCTATCAAATTTTTGTTGGCAATAACACTTCATGCCAGATGTTTAATGTAAGATTATGTACAAAGACTAGCAAAATTTGACCAAATCAAATTTAAGCCCATGCTTGTTGACTGATGGGATGGCCTTTTATTAAATTTATTCACTTCAAACTATACCAAATCCACAAATACTCACTTAAATATTTTATTTATAAAATTTGTTAAATATTCAATTTAAAATTAATTGTTAAAAGTTCAAGTTTCAACTTCAATATATAAAGAATAAAAAATAATATTTAACGGATTTGAAACAACATTATATTCAACAAATGCAAAATGACATGTTGATAAAAAAAAAAAACCTATCACACAACAAATTCGAAACAAAAAATCTCATAACAAATTTTGAAATTTTAGTACCAAGTTAAACATTTAATATAAAATCAATTGCTATTAGACAAAAAAAAAACCCAATTTAAATATAACATTGCAAAAAATAAATATTTAACTTATGCGAATTACATCACTTTTAACGATCTTTAATTATTTTTAGAAAAAGAACAATAATTTTTCCTACAATTAAGATGAAAGGGAACAACAATGCTGCGCAAAGTAAATTTGTGTGTGAGTACTTACAGAAGAGAAAAACCCTCACTTTTTTTAAGCAACAAAAGACAGCCAATCACTTACCAGAGACTTAAAAAATAAAAAAAGAAAAAACCCACATCGTATGCTAGGCGAGTGAACAACACTCTCCAACCACAACCCAAGGCAGGTGGGCCCTACTGGCAGCTTTCTTGTCGCAAAATGTGTTAAAATATCATTTATGACCAGAAAACGACACTTCTCACCACCACTGGTCGTAGTGTTATTCACGCGTTCATCACCGCGCATGAGAGTTCCCCCACTCCTACGCTGACAACACTCGTTAAACTTATTGCTTAATAATTTAAGAATAAATTAAAAAAAACTTGACTTCCCTGCTCCCAATCCCACGCTGAACCCGCTCCAAACAACAATCGAAAGAGCGGCAAGCTGACAGAAAACCATGTGGACGGTTTTCATTGGTTTGTAAAGGGGAAGGCGACGAGAGTGGAAGTAGAGGATAAAGAGGAAGATCTGTGTAGGAGTTCCACTTCCTTTTCCATCATCTCTTTATTGGCTGTTGCAGTAAATGAGAAAGCTTTTCTTCTTCTTTCAGGACAGAGAAAAGTCGAGAGCTTTAAAAGAGGAAATATATATAAATAAAGACACATAAGAGAGAGCGAGCAAGTGAGGTTTTAGAGAGAAGAGAAATGGAGGGCATAGAGGAAGAAGAGACTGGAGAAGAGGAGGTTTTAGGGTCAAAATTGACGATGGAGAGAGTGGCGGCGGCTAAACAGTTTATTGAGAATCATTATAGAGCTCAGACGAAGAATATTCAAGAACGCAAAGAAAGGTACTGTTTTTACTTATTCCCTTAAAAAGTTTTTTAATTTTTTCATTGTTTATGATCCCTTTTTGGTTGCCGAGAAATTAAAAAAGAAAAATATAGAATTTTTGAAAGTTAGATTGGTACATTTTTTGTGGAATCAACGAACTTTGTAGTCATCTGAACCTAACTCCAGTTGCTTTTTTTTTTAATTCTATTTTCTGGTTTTGAGCTGATGAGTCTGATGCCTGTTTTCTATGCGGCTTAGTTCAATTCTTTCTGTTACTGCTTGGGGAGTGGATAAATGTCAAATTAGGTTTCTTTGTAAGGAATTGGAGCATTTAATAGGAGGAATTGAACTGCTTCCCCAAATCAGGTGAATTTTTCGAAAATTGGATTTCTGACTTCTGAGTATCAAGAAAGATTTTTTAGTCTATTTTTCCTTGCTTGTCTCAACAATTAAATGTTGGGAATTGGGATTTGTCAAATCCGATCTGGTGCATGATTTATCAATGCAAAGTTTTGCCAGTGGGAAGTTACTGTTAACTGTCTTTTACAGTTCTCTAAGAGCTGGCAGCTTTGATGATCCAAGCATTTCTTTGTACAACTCATATTTTCTAGTTCTAGGTCATAGATTTTCCTTTTCTATTACTTTTTCTCTGGAATCCCAACCCCCTCAAGAACCACAACGACAACGGGGGATCTTATTACTTGTGTTCTTAGGAAAGAAGGAAAAAAATAATGGAGTTAAAAACAGAGTTTTTATTTTGAAAAATGATGGAAAATTTGAGACTAATATAAATATCTGTGTATTTCATGTTTTCTGATTGGTCTTGCTGTTGTGGTATATGTGATTTGTCATGAGATAGATACGCATTCCAACAAATATTCAATTAAAACAATGAAGGAAAGTAGGTTTTGCTTCATTGATGTTTAGGATGTGCACATTTTTTTCAAGGATGTGCTCATTTTGTTTGTTGAAAACTGGTGGATTTCAACATATATACAAATACATCACAACCATGATAATGTTTTTTGTGCAGCATTCAGATTTTAATAGTGTCTGATTTCCTTGTCAAATTATTATCTTTAGCATTCATCCAAGATAAACCTATTAATTACATCTGGTACATGATATTTTCAACTTTATTTTGATACATGATTCTTGAATCAATGCTAGAACATGATTTTTGGTTTATTTGGGTTTTGAGATTTATTGCAATCAAGTTTCTTATTCCTTGTAGCGATGTTTCTTTAACCTGATGTGTCGTTCTCCAAAATTTTATCAGCTTGTAAGTTTGGAAATGCAGATTTGAAGTTAATAACATGATTTAGTTTCATTGCAGACGATGGGTCCTGGAGAGAAAGTTAGCTGCTTCAGATGTACCCAAGGAGGAGCAGATCAATCTGATAAAAGATTTAGAGAGGAAAGAAACAGAGTTTATGAGACTTAAAAGGCACAAGATTTGTGTCGATGATTTTGATCTTTTGACCATTATTGGAAGGGGAGCCTTCGGTGAGGTTAGAATGCTAATGCTTGTTATATGTCAAACTATTTGTTGATTCTGATATAAGCTGCTGCATGGTCCCTTTTTTTTGGAACTATGAAATGCTTTCTGCTTCTTATTTACATCACAATTCCTGCATTGGCTGCCTGGATTATTTTATTGCACATACTTTTTCTGCAGGTTCGACTGTGTAGGGAGAAGAAATCTGGAAATATTTATGCTATGAAGAAGTTAAAGAAATCTGAAATGCTTATGAGAGGACAGGTAACATGCAAATTACCATTCATTTAATTGATACCACTAAAGTCAGAGTCAAGGCGAGTGGAACTTTTGTCAACCATCTGCCTCTATGTTACCTCTTTGTTTTAAAACTTATGCAGATACTCTCTAAATGATAACTTCCCTTGATTTGAATCTAACTCCAAGGTTGTTGTATAGTGCTAAGATTAAGGCATGATTGTGTAGCCCTTTTCTGTTTCACCCTAATTTTGAGCTGAGGTCTGCTCGCTGGTTGATAGCTAACCCTCTTATAAATATCACGAACTTTAAATTCAACTATCTGTCAGTTTCCTTTAGTGCCTATTCTGTACTTGTAATCTAACAAAATGTATTTGACTTCTCAGGTGGAACATGTTAGAGCAGAGAGGAACTTGCTGGCAGAAGTTGCGAGCCACTGCATAGTGAAACTTTATTATTCATTTCAGGATGCTGAATACTTATATTTGATCATGGAATATCTTCCTGGTGGTGATATGATGACTCTGCTGATGAGGGAGGATACCTTAACTGAAAATGTGGCTAAATTTTATATTGCTCAAAGTGTCTTGGCCATTGAATCTATTCACAAACATAATTACATTCACAGGTTAATATTTTAGCTTTCCCTACTATGTGGCCTAGTTAAATCATTTTGAAGCAGGGTGATGTGGTAATTTACATAAATAATTGTTACAAGTTATGGTTTACCCCATCTTATTTCTTCACATTTACTTTCTTTCCAGAGACATTAAACCCGACAACCTTCTTTTGGACAAAAATGGTCACATGAAGTTATCAGATTTTGGCCTTTGTAAGCCTATTGATTGTACAACTTTACCAGCAATTCATGAGAATAAGCCCATGGATGATGAAAATATGACAGAACCTATGGATATTGATGGATGTATTCCTGATGCGGACAATAAGAGCGGTTGGAGAAGCCCTCGTGAGCAGCTTCAGCACTGGCAGATGAACAGAAGAAAGTTGGTATGTATGCAGTTTACCTCACAGTTTTATTACTTTAATGCATGCATTCTCACCGTTGACTATAATTAATGAATCTTAAAACTCAGAGAGTGACAAAAGTTTTTGCCAAATTTCTCATTGAATGGACGCATAACTAGTAATGCAATCTGATTATGGTCTGAAAGACTGGGTTCAGTTGGCAACACAGTTTTTCCAGCAATTATGGCCCTTATTTTTGTTTTGCTTTGAAGGCATTTTCAACTGTGGGAACGCCTGACTACATAGCTCCTGAAGTGTTACTGAAGAAAGGATATGGCATGGAATGTGACTGGTTAGTTATATTATTTTTCAATCCTCTTTCATTCTCATGGGTGCGATTGGTATCTATTACTTGTTCTCCATTATTCTACTTCATACTCATGCACATGGCATATCTGTTCTACTTTTCAAACCATGCGCTCTATATAATCTTTTGTAATAAAAACTTTGAATGTGGGAGCTAACTAATTGCATTAATTTTTGTTTACTTTCTATTGCATAGACACAGGTTTCTCTGTGATGTTCTCATACCATAACCTAAATCTTGCTACTTTTCTATTGGACTTCTTATTTTAGGTGGTCACTAGGAGCAATAATGTATGAAATGCTAATTGGATACCCACCATTTTATTCTGATGATCCAATTACTGCATGCAGAAAGGTAACACTCTTCTGACTAGCTTTGTTTTCTCTGCTCCAGTTAATCCTTGATGCATTATTATCTTTCTTCTTGTTTGTTCTCTCCAAACTCAGGAAATTATACCGAGCAACTTCTGCTTTCTACGTTGGGCTAGTTTATAATATCAAATCTTTCCCATTACAGATAGAGACCAATATTATTAAAGAATTCCAATGCAGGATAAAGCCTAGTGTGCAGTGCACCTTTATTATATACAACATTATATTGATAATATTGTATTTAGTCCTCAAATAAACTTAATCTACCTCTAGTTATTCTAATTATGCCAAATGCTTGCCTGTATAGCATAATTAGGTTGTTGGTGTCTTATTAGCATCACGGTTGATGTTGGTCTGCGAGTATTCTGAGACTATGCCCCTTTTCCATTAGGCTGTTGGTTGAGTTATTTCAGGAAAAGTTTTATAGTAACACCTATGCTCCATGATTGCTTTTGGTTGTGTTATGCGTGTTGTATTATATCTATTGTTCTCACCCCCAAATAACTTTAACAATAACATTTTCTCCATGATAAACTTGATGGAGATGTAGGTCTTTTTTCCTGACATTTTGGTCATCAATTGCCAACAGATTGTCCATTGGAGAAATCACCTAAGATTTCCTGAAGATTCAAAGTTAAGTAATGAGGCAAAAGATCTCATATGTAGATTGCTATGCGATGTTGAGCACAGACTGGGTACTGGGGGATCAAATCAGATTAAAGTAAGATTTTAATTTATTGAAATGTTATTTCTTTTCTACCAACAATCTCTTCTTCCTTATAGTTGTTGACATTTAATTTAATCAGGCTCATCCTTGGTTCAAGGACGTTGTGTGGGATAAACTCTATGAGATGGAGGCAGCATTTAAACCTGAAGTGAATGGGGAACTAGATACTCAAAATTTTATGAAGTTTGATGAAGTATTACTTGAAATTCCCCTTTTTTATTGCTTTTGTTTGCTTATTCCAAATACTAGTCACTTTACTATGTGTTTTCCCATCTTGGTGAAATTAAAGATTTATTTTCTTATAATCTGACTATTCTTGGAATTGTCACCAGTTGGAAGCTCCAGCACCAAGAAGAACTGGCTCAGGACCTTCACGGAAGGTTTGTAACAAATGTTGCTGTCTGTAAATTCATATTGAGCATTAGTTTGTCCCAGTTTTCCAGCTAGGGTATATCATTTTATTTACACATTTTTGAAAGTATGTGGCAAGTTTGTGCTGTTTTAAGTTATCCAAGAATGCTATGAATTGCAATCATGGAACTTTATTCGTTATCATATTTTTGTTCAAAAGATAGTAATTACGTAACAATTGATATCTTCTTTGAATGATCTCTCTTGACAAAAACAAATGCATTGATTGGAGAAGTATATACATTTTTGTCCATGTCATCAACATGTTTGGTTCTTGATATATTTATACCTTGGTACATTCATCCATGAGTAGTGAGTATCTACTCAAACAAAAAAAAGTACTTGGTAGAGATTCCTTTATTTATTTTTCCCTACTTTATGCAGATGCTTTTAACACCCAATGATTTAAGTTTTGTCGGCTATACGTACAAGAACTTTGATGCTGTTAAAGGGCTACGCCATGCTTTTGGTATGTAATTTGTCACTGAGTTGTCAAGATTTCATCCTTTTTTTTTTTTTTTCATTTGGATGCTTATCAGTGATAAATATCTCTGTTTGCTTGTTAACATACTTGCATTTTGTGCTGAAACAAAGTTTACCTGTGGGTGACTGTTTGGGTTTATATTAGACAAACGAAGGGTGTTCTTGTCCTTTCAATGTTGATTATCAGCTTGAATTTCTTTGTTCATGTGTTCTTATTCATCTCGTGAGCAAGTACGAATCAGAGGTTTAAATGAATGCTACTATCCCTACAGACATAAGGAATACCATAATGAACCTTTATTTGTTTGCGCCTTCACTTTTACCTTTCCTTTGGCAGGATTTGTGTGCTAATGGGTTTAGATAGTCAAGTTGCTACTCCCATTTTGAATCTGTCTAAAGAATGATAGGAAGTCTCAGTTTGAGAAATAGATCTTAGTGTCTGTGATACAACTACTTGACAGCCTTTAGCATCTTGAACTCGAGCTTAAGAAGAGTTATAGATAAGGTATTAGACTGACCCATGGATAACAATGTGATTGGAGCTAGGGTGCAAAACCAATCAATAATAGTTGAGCCCAATCATGGGTAACGCACTAGCATAGAGCACCTACAAAAGATTATTGGTATGCGGTGAATTCACCACCCGTAATCAAATAGTATAAATAATTCTCTCAAGAGAAGGGGTTTGATACAGTATTTCACTGAGGCAGATATAGATTTGGGTCTGAAATTTATAGGTGTACTGCTATGAACTGGAATGGTGTAAATTTCCAGCAGAACCTGAATGAAATAACTGGTTGTCAACTAGGGCAATTAGGTAAGCCTGCAAGATTAAATGGTCCAATGACAGACTTGAAAACCAGATTCCTATGTTAATAAAATCACCTTAAAAAGCTAGAATCTGTTGACTGCATTCAGATTCTAGAGTCAATGAGAGAAAAAAATACCTTTATTTTTGAATTTTGTACAATATTAACGAGAACAAGCATATAAAGAGAAATGCAAAATAAATGTTTAAGAAATATAGTGTGATTTGTTTTGCAGTATCCAGCTTTTCTTTTACTAGTCCAGATATGATGCTTTAGCTGATTCCGCTTCTCTTAAATTGGGAAGAGATTTGACATACCCTTCCTAAAACAATTTTACTTGTGCAGATATCAAAAATCCATCAATGGAACAGCCATCCATTGATTCTATATACGGTAATGGATCTTTCTCCTATTTTTTTTTTTCACTTTCAACTTCCTACCATTATAGTAATTTGCCTTTCTTCACACCATTGAATGGATTAAGTTTGTTAATATCTGCAGCCGATCCAGGGGTAGGTTATTCTACTAAGAGGTCAGCGGAGGAAACAGAGTTGCAGATGCTTGCATCAGCAGGTGACCCCATGTTACCATAAAGTTACTAAAGGGAAACCCTCTTACATAGATATATGGATAATTCTGCTTGTTTTAAGTTGGGCAATCCTCCAAGATCTGCAGTGTCTTGTGCAGTGGCTGCCGTCCAACTTGTGGAACCACTTTGTTAATTGTACAGAAGTATTTAAGAAAAACTTTAAAATCCAGTTGTGAGTTAACTGGTAGGACAAGCGAGACCCCTTTTCGGCCTAAAGGCTTTGTGTATTAGAAGTTAGGTCAGAGCTCTAAAACTTGATGCCCTGGCTGCCCAGGTTGGCTGTGGTAAATTTGCCTTCTCTAGTGGCAGTTTCTGGTCAAATTTTTAATTCATAGCAAACTCCTGAGAAACTCTATAGCCATTTTGGGACAGCAATGATCCCCCTATTGTTGTGTGTAAACTATTATTAGCAAAAACTAGAATTTAGCTGTGATGAAATAACATTTTGCTCATAAACATCTTCTCAGTAAATTGTTCATTGAAGTACTAGTATACTACTCTCTTTGTTGTATGATTGGGTTTTTGAAGTATGTCTATTTCTGAAAATTGCTTTTTCATTGAACAGTTTTAAGCAATTCTCCTCTTTTCTTCCACTGTCTACTCATGCAATCATAAGTGCTCCTCCATTAAGTTAGTTCTTCTAAACTCTGGTGCATTCACTAGTTTAAAATGGTGTTACTCCACATATACTAAATCGTGTCTTCTTTATGGTCTTATATTTAAGTGAAATCTTTTCACTCATAGTCAATTAATTTTAAGTTGACTGTTTAACACGGTATTAGAGTTCAGCTTTCATTTTGTGATTCCTAGTTGGATGCTTAACAAGTAGTGTTCATACTTGAATTGATGGAGCCATTCCAAGGGAGAAGCTCTCCAGGTGCTACAAGAAAATTATGTTTAACCAACCTGATGAAAAGTAGCAGATATGACTATGCTCCAATCAGGCATGGATTTTTCACTTAACCAATGATCTGACATGTGATTTAGCAGGTTAGAAGTCAAAATTCTTATTTTCTGTTAGGTAAACAAGATTGTCTTTGTCCTGAAGCTGAGAATTTGGAATGCTCTGAGTGAGGCCATGAAGCTTGACCCTTGTGATCCTCCTGGTCCACCGAAATGATGACACGAAGAATAACAATAAACTGGCTTAAAATCTTAATCTTGAATCCATGGAAAATACAGAGGTTTCGCGCCTTAAACAAAAATTCAATTGCTATTGACTTTGAAGTAGGTTGGAAGTACTAACAAGAAAACCACCAACTTTGTAGATTTCTTTTAGTGACAAGGTGAAAAATGGGAAAAATCAAAGTTGACCCTTGCCTAAAGTGCCAACCAAATCATTACCGTGGCTAATTGAAAGGTCAGGTACTTGGCCATTTATTTCACTGATAAACCACTCTTTGGTGCATTGATAATAAAATTTTTTCATTTGGCGAGATTATAATGCGACATAAATTTTTAGAAAATATTAAAAAAAATTTTAAAAATTATAAATAAGCAAAATATGTAAAAAAAAATTTAATTCCGTTATAGAATCTCAAAATTTCACTGTTAATGTATGAAATAATAATTTGTATATGTATATATCAATTGTTTATGTGAGATTTGGCTACATGACAAATAAGTTGTGATCCTTTTGATAAAGTTTACAGATTGATGTTAGTTTTTACTCATGCGATGCATGAATTAGTTTTAATTATTTAAATTTGTAAATATTTAAAATAATATTATTTATTTTATTCGTTTAAAAATATATAAAAGGTTATTATCCAATACAATTAAAATTTAAATAAAAATCTCGAAAATTAGTTTAAAGGGATAACAAGAAAATGTAAAAATCAAATCATTTATGTGTTTTTTACATATCCGAATTAATTGGTAGTCAAATTTGAATTTCACATTTATTCCAAAGTATTAAAGTTACTATAATTTTGCCAATAATACAGGTCCAAATTTTATTACAATAAATTAAATCAACTATAAAATAGGATTTTAGATATATTTGAAAATTACTACATAGCTTAATTAATTTTATAGTATGTATAAAAATCTCGAAAATTAGTCTAAATGGCTAATAGGAAAGGCAAAAGTTAAATCATTTATATGTTTTCAACATATCCGAATTAATTAGTAGTCAAATTTGAATTTCACATTTATTTCAAAGCATTAAAGTTACTATAATTTTGCCAATAGTACAGGTCCAAATTTTATTACAATAAATTAAATCAACTATAAAATAGGATTTTAGATATATTTGAAAATTACTACATAGCTTAATTAATTTTATAGTATGTATAAAAATCTCGAAAATTAGTCTAAATGGATAATAGGAAAGGCAAAAGTTAAATCATTTATATGTTTTCAACATATCCGAATTAATTAGTAGTCAAATTTTTGAATTTCACATTTATTTCAAAGCATGAAAGTTACTATAATTTTGCCAATAATACAGGTCCAAATTTTATTACAATAAATTAAATCAACTATAAAATAGGATTTTAGATATATTTGAAAATTACTACATAGCTTAATTAATTTTATAGTATGTATAAAAATCTCGAAAATTAGTCTAAATGGATAATAGGAAAGGCAAAAGTTAAATCATTTATATGTTTTCAACATATCCGAATTAATTAGTAGTCAAATTTGAATTTCACATTTATTTCAAAGCATGAAAGTTACTATAATTTTGCCAATAATACAAGTGCAGATTCTATTAAAACTAGATTTAAACTCATGCGATGCACGGTGGTTTTTTTTTAATTTATAATATTTTTTAAAGAATAGAATTATAAAAAAATTATTTTAAAATACATGTTGAATAATGTATTAAAAACTTGATGCATATATAGTATACACAAATTTAAAAATAATTCAAAATCAAATAACAATAAAAAAAATTAAAGAAAAATTAAATATTGCAAATCTTAAATATTTAATAAATTAATCAAATAACTACAATTTTAATGAAAACAATCCTTACTATATTAATCATTAATAGATTATTGGTTAATATTACATATTTGAAACTGAATTATTTTTAAAATTTGAATTTAGATGACTCCAAATTAATCTTATAAAATTAATTAGTGTTGAAAAACTCTATTTTTTAGGGTTTTTTAAAAAATTATTTATAATAGTGTCAAACATAAAAAGTAAGTAAAGTAAAAATGTTAATAGAAATAAAACTAAAAATAATTTATTATTTAAGTTTTTTAAAATTCAAATCAATTCAAAATAATTAAGTGCAATATTTAAGATCATACACGTTTCAAGAGAATAGATAATCTATATGGACATTTTTTTCAAATAAAATGATTGAACAAATAATTCTGAAAAAGGAATAAATAAAAATTAAAAAGAAAATATGGAAGCTTAATTCAATACTAAAATATATAAACTTAAATATCCAATTTTAATGTTTTTGATAAAAGATTTAAAATTTTAAGATAATTTTGATCAATATATGTGGATTTTTTAATTTAAAAATAACATAATAAGTGATAAAAAATTTAAAGTCTGATATAAATTTTATTTGATTTAAATTAAGATAATATAGTTGAAATCTATATTTTTAAAATTTCAAATATTTTAAAATTAAATAATTAATTGAATAGGATTATTATATGAAAATTAAAATCAATTTATTATTTTTTTGAAAGATAATCAATTTATTATTTTAAGTATAAAAAGTAAAGGTATCTTCCTAAGATATTTTAGTTTTAGCCAAGAGTTTTGGCTTTTTTTTTAATATATAAGATTATTATAAAAAACTGAATTTTATTAAAACTAGATTTAAAATCGTGCGATGTACGGTGATTATTTTAATTTATAATAATTTTTAAGAATTGAATTATAAAAAAATTATTTTGAAATACATGTTGAATAATGTATTAAAAACTTGATGCATATATAAAATACACAAATTAAAAAATAATTCAAAATCAAATAACAATTAAAAATTATAGAAAAATTAAATATAACAAATCTTAATTTTTTAATAAATGAATTAAATAACTACAATTTTAATGAAAACAATCCTTACAATATTAATCATTAATAAATTATTTGTTAATATTGCATATTTGTAACTGATTTATTTTTAAAATTTGAATTTAGATGACTTTAAATTAATCTTATAAAATTAATTAAACTCTATTTTTTAGGGTTTTTAAAAAAATTATTTATAATACTATCAAACATAAAAGGTAAGTAAAATAAAAAAATTAATAAAATAAAACTAAAAATAATTTATTATTTAAGTTTTTTAAAATTCAAATCAATTCAAAATAATTAAATAAAATATTTAAGATCATGCATGTTTCAAGACAATAGATAATCCATATGAACTTTTTTTTCCCAATAAAGTGATTGAACAAATAATTCTGAAAAAAGAATAAATGAAAATTGAAAAAAAAAGATATGGAAGCTTAATTTAATAATAACATAATAAGTGATAAAAAATTTAAAGTCTAAGATAAATTTTATTTGATTTAAATTAAAATAATATAATTGAAATCTTTTTTTTTAATTTCAAATATTTTTAAAATAATTAATTAATTGAATAGGATTATTATATAAAAATTAAGATCAATTTATTATTTTTTTGAAAGATAATTATTTATTATTTTGAGTATAAAAAAGTTAAGATATCTTCGTAGGATCTTTTTTGGCTTTTATTTTTTTGTATAAGATATAAAATTATTATAAAAAATTGAATTTTATTGAAACGATAACTGTAACATTGATTAATGATTAAGTGTTTTTTTGTGGACATTTTATACTTTAAAGATGAAAAGAATTCATCTTACCACATATGTCACATGTTCATAAATAATATGTTTGTCTTTTTCTTTAAAAAAGTGTATTTATATAAAAAATTTATACCAAAATTAATTATTTCCATAAATAATATATATATATAACAACAGTACATATATAATGATAAAAAATGAGAAAAAAATTTATAAATAATATAGATTTTTTTTAATTTTTAAAATATATATATGTCTATCTTTTAAAAAATGAAATAGATAATTGATTTAAAAATATAACTAATTTATTTTGAAATTTTAATGTATATAGATTCCTATCTATAAAAAATTGAAAAAAAAAATATTATTTTTTTATTTTAAGATATCCCACGTGTCAACTTTTTAGACTATCCACATGAGATGTTCTACTTATAGTCAAATGCTTTGTCTTTTAGATATATACCTTACTCATCCATACTGTTCGCTTTGGAAGCCCCTCACGGCTTTATCGGGGAATAACACCCCAATTCGCGTCCAGAGCGAGTCGAATCCTTAACTTCATTAAAGTTCAAGTCACTTAGAACTCTATCACATTGTTATACTAAATTAATAAACCAACTGATTTAATATGCTACTCTATGTCAATTCCTGACCTGATATATATTATGAGTCGCTCCGGACACGAATTGGGATGTTATTTCTCGATAAAGCCGTGAGGGGCATGTGGGGCTTCCAAAGCAAACAGTACGGATGAGTAAGGTACCAGGATAGTAAATTCCTGGTAAACGGAGATCCAAGCACTCCCAGTCCTTACAATTTTATACTTTAAAGATAGAAAAAATTCATCTTATCACACATATCATGTGTTCATATAAAATGTATTTGTCTTTTTCTTTAAAAAAGTGTATCCATATAAAAAATTTATACCAACATTAATTATTTCTATAAACAATGTATATAACAATCGTACATGTATATTGATAAAAGATGAGTAAAGAAATTTATAAATAATATGAAATTTTTATTTAATTTTTAAAATATATAAAAATATATATGTTTATCTTTTAGAAATTGAAATAAGTAATTGATATAAAAATATAATTAATTTATTTTGAAATTTTAATGTATATAGATTCCTATCTATAAAAATTTGAAAAAAATATTATTTTTATTTTAGGATATTACACGTGTCAACTTTTTAGACTATCCACATATGATGTTTTACTTGAAATCAAATGCTTTGGCTTATATATATATATATATATTAGATTAATTAAGTCAACTGTGAGATAGGATTTAAGATATATTTGAAAATTATTACATGGCTTAATCAATTTTACAGTATGTATTTACTAACAATTAAGTACATATTCAAACTTCAGTAGTCAAATTTGAATTTTACATTTATTTCAAAGTATTAAAGTTACTATAATTACCAATAATATAGGTACAGATTTTATTATAATAAATTAAGTTAACGGTAAGATAGAATTTAAGATGTATTTGAAAATTACTATATGACTTACGTGTCGACAATGCAGACGATCCACATAAGAGTCCACATCAACAATATTTGATACACAAGCGTGTACCTTGTAATATATATATATATATATATATATGATTTCATATGTGCATAATCTGAATTATTTATTTATTTATGTATTAAATTGATGGTTGTTTACACAAATTTAAATAGTTTAATATTTTGAAATTAAAGTAATTCAAAAGTCAAAACATTTAATAGTTTCCAAAATGACTTTAATAACACCAATTACTTTTATAGTATGTATTTACTATCAATTAAATAAATATTCAAATTGATTGGTAGCTAAATTTGATTTTCACATTTATTCGAAAGCATTAAAGTTACTATAATTTTTGCCAATAACAACTATCATAGAATTTAATCTTAAACCCAAGACAAATGGGTTCATTCTCGTGATTAATTTGAGATTTTTACTTGTGAATATGCACATTTTAGATGATAGCTTGTGATATCATATGTAGTTTTAAGAACACATTTAATTTTAATATTTAAATAATAACTAATCGTCACTATTATTTTTTTAATTATTTGGATTATTAATTTTATTACTTAAACATTATTTAATTATATAACTAATTAAATAATTAATAATTTACAATTATAATTTAATATATAATTGGTCATAAATTTAACTTCAAATTCAAATTTTATATGTGCATAATCTGAATTATTTATTTATGTATTAAATTAGTAGTTGCTTGCACAAATTTAAGTAGTTTAATATTTTGAAATTAAACTAATTCAAAAGTCAAAACATTTATGAGTTTTCAAAATGACTTTAATAACTCAAATTACTTTTATAATATGTGTTTACTGCCAATTAAATAAATAACTAAATTAATTGGTTGTCAAATTTAAATTTTATATTTATTTTAAATTTTATTACAATAAATTTAATCAATTATAATATAAGATTTAATATATATATATCTGGTAACTACAACAAAGCTTACGTGTCGACAATGCAAACTATCCACATAAAAGTTTATATTAACAATACTTGAAATACAAGCGTATATCTTGTAATATATATATATATATATATATATATATATATATATATATATATGATTTGTTTGAAAGGTCTAGGGAGTTGATATACTGAGTAAAATTTAACAACTCTATAATATTTTAAATTTTACCTTTTATTGGTCTTAATTGTGGGTTTAGTTATATGATATTTCTTACTCAATTGGATCTTTGTAACTTTTTTTTCTTTTGGAAAATTAAAACTACAATCAATGGAAAATTAGAAAAGGACACCTAGATGAGTTAGTTGATTTTTTTAGTATAAAAGTAGATTGGAGAAAAGGATAATCTTTAACTTTACTTTTTAATATTTGATGGGTAACTACACTTTAGCTAATGAAAGTCATATATAAGATTAATTTAAAACATTTATCAACAAAATTAATAATAAGACATTTTTTAATAAAATATGTTAAAATATATACAAAATAAATTTAATAAAAATTTTTTTATTAATTTGTTACTTTTATTCATGAAATCTATCAACTTTACCATAAATAAAAACGGAATCTTAAAAAAAAATTCATAACAAATAATTGAGATTGATCAAATCAAACCAGCTTTGAAAACTACAACCAAAAGGAAAATGGCAGATGCTTATCGGCAAAAGGTCGGACAAAAATCTAGCAAACAAAAAGTAGAACTAATATCTTTCCGTTCGATTTTTCTTTTCTTCAGATTTTC
Organism: Heritiera littoralis; assembly: GCA_031772115.1. NCBI lineage: Eukaryota > Viridiplantae > Streptophyta > Magnoliopsida > Malvales > Malvaceae > Heritiera > Heritiera littoralis. Next base: position 3,812,739 of record JAPDPK010000003.1, read on the forward strand.
TCTCTTATTTTTCTTTTTACAACAGGATTTATATTTCTCTACTTGATTCGATGAGAGAGCAAACAACTTTTTTATTTTATTTTTTCAGAACATAGAGAGCTTTTTCGAAGCTCCCCACTATCGCTTGGATTCTAAACCAAAAACGAAAGAAGATAAAATATAAATGGACTGTCGTTTTGAAACACACACAACCAAATACGGTTTCACTCATGTATGGTAAGCCTAAGCAAAGACTTTATCTTTGTTTTCTTTTTAGATATATTTTTTCTGTTTCACGTCTCATTTCCCGGATGCTCAAAGCTCCTTGCTCTCTGCTACAGTTGACAAAATTAGGTAGTTGTCATTCTTTTTTCTAAAGTTTCCATTTTTACTTCCCTTTTCTTGATTATAGTTGTAGCCAATTATTTGACAGAGAGAGAAGACGGACTGGGTTGGTAGAGAGCAAAAAAGTACAAGAGGCTGAGAAGGGTTGCCTCAGATCCAGGGAACTCTTTAAATGATATCTGAAAAGAGTACCATCCTTTTTAGGGTTTTCCTGTGATTATTGGACATCACCTTTCCTGAGTTCTTTCTCATGACCCTTCTTTTTTTTTTTTGTTACTAAGTCTTTCTTTTTGTGTTTGAGATAAAGGGTTGGCTTCAAATTTGATCTAATTGGGGTTTTTTTTTTGGTTTGTATGGATATTAAGTTGTTTCTCTGATTCTTTCTTTCTGTCTTTACTGTAGTTGATGGAGGTAGTTAAAGAAGAGTCCAGAGAAGAAGTTGAAAAAAAGCTTAGTCAATGTCTAAAGTAACTAGTTTTTGGGTAGAAATTTCCATAATTGGAATTTTGGATCCACTTGCAGTTGACCAGATCTGACTAACCCATTTCTCGTTCGCAACCTTTTTGGCTTACCCATGAGTTGCATCCCCTGAACCTTCATCCTTTTCTTGGACACTTTTTGAGTTAATTAACCATGGGAAATGGTCAGTTAAAACCCTCCTTTCACATTCCTTTGTCATTCTTTATTTCAGAAGAAGGTAACAGTTTCGTTGAACAATGACACGCTGTGTGGTTTTGGAAGGTATGGAGGGTAACTTTTTGTGCTGCCCAGATAAGGATTTTGATGGAGGAGATGTCTCCGACGGCTAGGGTGCCATTTAGATTAGGTAATTCAGTGTGTGAAATCTCTCCCTTTGCTACCCGCATGGACATCACAAGACTTAAGCTCATGGCAAACCCTGCTGGTATTTTAACGGATTCTGCAACCAAGGCTTCTAACCAGTCAGTTTCTGGCGAGGATGTGGATTCTAACTATGCTGATATGGAGACTGAAGAAAGCAGTGTAGAGTTGCCATTGACAGAAGAGGTCAAGGAAGAAGGAGCCACCTCATTGGATGTGATATCTGATGGTAAAGTTAGCTGGATTGCTAGAAATGATGTTATAGCCCAGGAAAGTGAAGAGGAGGATTCTTTCTCTTTGGAAGGTGACCGTGTTCTTGATCTTGATAGCTGTTGTTTACTATCGGTGGCGAGTGAGACTAGTAGCCTTTATGGAGAGGATTTCCTGGGTTTTGATCCTACTTCTGAGATGGGAACACCAAGTTCTGTGGACAACGAGAAAAGCATTTGCAGTGTAGATATCATTGCAAAGGCCACCAAGTTTGTGGATTCAAACATTGAAACAGAGGTTGCAAGTGATCCCATAGCTGTGGCACTAAGCCTTGAGGAAGAGATCGGAGATCGGTCTGAACAAAAGCCATCTCCAGTGGTTCTTCAATTGGCTCTCGAGAAGGAACCCAGTCCAACAGTTCCAGTTCCACGCAGTGTGTTTGAGGTTGAATACGTGCCTCTTTGGGGATTCACCTCTATGTGCGGAAGGAGACCTGAGATGGAAGATGCAGTTGCTGCTGTGCCACGGTCTTTAAAGGTTCCAATTCAGATGCTAATTGTTGATCGTGTACTTGATGGCATGAGCCGGGCCTTTGCTAATCAGACTGCACACTTTTTTGGGGTCTATGATGGTCATGGAGGCTCACAGGTTGGTTTTGCAATTTCCTTTGCATCTTTGGTGGTTAGCTTTCTTCCTTTCCTTTAAATCATGCATGAGTTATCCTGAAAGTAAATTTCTTTCTTGGTGTTTGCTGTTCTACAGGTTGCAAACCACTGTAGTGAGCGCATTCACTCTGTGTTGGCTGAGGAAATAGAGTTTGTTAAGGAGTGCCAGAGTAATGAAAGCATAACAGAAAGCTGCCAAGAGTTGTGGAAGAAGGCATTCACAAATTGTTTTCTTAAAGTTGATGCTGAGGTTGGAGGACAAGCTAGTCAAGAACCTGTTGCCCCAGAAACAGTTGGTTCTACTGCTGTTGTTGCCCTTATTTTTTCTTCTCATATTATTGTGGCAAACTGTGGAGATTCAAGAGCTGTTCTATGTCGTGGGAAAGAGCCCATGGCTTTGTCTGTGGATCATAAAGTAAGGGATTGTGAATTGCACCTTTATATCTTCTTGTATTTCTTCATCATCTGCTGCAAACTTTACCCTTTTGTTTTATTATTTTCATATTTCTTAGCCAAATCGAGAAGATGAATATGAAAGGATTGAAGCAGCTGGAGGCAAGGTTATCCAATGGAATGGACATCGAGTTTTTGGCGTTCTTGCAATGTCAAGGTCCATTGGTACGTTTTCAGTCATAATGAACATTTTTTTCAACAATTGAACTCTTTTCTTTTCTCATTTCATGGTTTTTTTTTTCAAACGATAATTTAGAAAAAGAGAAGGGGGGATATCTTTTCTTATGTCTTGTGAACTTAGTCATTATCATATATATTTCAAAGCAGAATAGAACATATATCTCTCCTGAGACAGGATTACCCAGTTGGCCATATGCTTCACTTGGGACATTAGTTTTAGAATCTGTGTATAATGTTGCTTCAGAATCGGCCGGATTTGGTACTGTTCTGCATAATTAATGTTGAAATGTGTTAATTGGGGTGGGGAGTGCCAGGATATTAACCAAAAATCTGTTACCACTTTGCCTGAATTTTTTACTCTGGCTTCTGGCATGAAGTTCCTGTACCTACTGTCATGGTCTTGACTTATTTGTCATTGTGTTGTATGCAGTATCTGTTTTAAGCCTTATTGAACTCTATGGAGAACTTTCTTTTTTTTTTTTTTTATGTTCATAAACTGTTGAAAGGGTGCAGCTATTCGCTCGAAAGAATTATAACCTTTCAAAGAAGACTGTTGAACATTAGGCAGAGTAATGGATTAAGATATCCATGCATTTGCTTTTCTTTTGATTGAAGTTTGCATGATAAAACAATGTGTCCTGACTGAAATAGATGTCACATTTGGAGTACTAAGCCAGTATGGCCATAAACATTGCAAGCAGTTACTGATAGCATAGCATTGTTGTCATTTTTCTTTTCTAGAAAGAGTGTCTCATATCTGTAATCCTAAGAAGAATGATGTTTTCTATTAGTATTTAAAGAATCCTGCTGTGCTTTCATTATCTAATCGGATGTTCTGTCCTTTGAAGTGATAAATTTAAGTAATGAATTGACATCAATCTTACATGATTAACTTTAAATTATCTTAAATTATGCTATTAGTGCTGTCATTTTCCCCTAAAGCATGCACCAGAGCTATTTCCTTTTGGTAACTGTGCTGTGCTAGCATTCTAAGGATAGTTGCTTAGGTGCTTCTTTCATGAAGGCATGCACGTCACAAACTCGTAGTGGACCTGTTCGCAGGTGTTTTGAATGTTGATATGGGCATTTAAGTGTACTGGGTTGATCTTGTCAATGTTGTCGTAACTAATCATCAGTAATTTGACCGGACAGAATACATGGAAAATGAGAATGACCATTCTTGTTGTTTCAGGTGATAGATATTTGAAGCCATGGATCATTCCAGACCCGGAAGTAATGTTTGTTCCAAGAGCGAAAGAAGACGAATGCCTCATTTTGGCTAGTGATGGTCTATGGGATGTTATGACGAATGAAGAAGCATGTGACCTAGCTCGGAGACGAATACTTCAATGGCACAAAAAGAACGGTGCTACCCTGACTTCAGAAAGGGGTGAGTCAATTGATCCTGCTGCTCAAGCAGCAGCAGAGTACCTGTCGAACCGAGCTCTCCAGAAAGGAAGCAAGGACAACATCACTGTGCTGGTGGTGGATCTGAAATCCCAAAGGAAGTTCAAGAATAAGACATGACAGTCTCTCAACCATCCTTTGGTCCTCTGTCGTGCTGTATGACATGGTTTTGAACCGGTCCCATTTGTTTTTCAGGGGGGCTCTATGGCTTTATATGTCGGTATCAGTCTGTATGTACCATAGAACATGCACCATGCCAAGTTTCTGGCTATTGTAAATCTTTAGCTGTACCGTAGGAAATAGGAGATTATGCCAGCTCCATGCTTTCGACATTGTTGGAAATTGTATTCATTGTGCCTCCGAGTTAAAGCCACTCTGAGAGGTACTTGTTTTGTATTATTTCAACCGCATGGTGCGTATAAAAATTGGCAAATTTGGAAGAAAACACGACTACCATTCTTCACGTTTCCATTGGATACAATTGCTCCTGACGAGATGTTTGTAGTTGTAGCACAATAAGCCCGCCAACGGTAATGGTTTATTGAAGTTCTTGGCCATGTAAGGTGCTTCCTATCTCATAGTGCATGATGTGTGGAGTATGGGTGTCAATGTTTATCACCTTCCCCCACTCTTTGAACTTTGTTGTTCATCTCATTTTCAAGTTTATTCAACTTGCGTATATAATATATGTTTGCATAGTATAAAACCAAATTTTATATTAAAATTTGTATTGATACATTAAACACATTTTTTTGAATTTTTGTTATATTCATAAATAAATTTTATTATTCGTATCATTTTATGTCATATCAATGTATTGTGTATAAAATTATCACAATTACCTGAAATACAAATGCAACCACCCCACCAGCTCCACTATTCTTGAATAAACACTGGGTTGAACCTTTTTCATCCCATTTTTACTTGAAATATTGCTAATTATATACACCACTTCTTCCATTATTGATTGATATAACTCGGCAGCTTTCCTATGGAGAAGGAAAGAAAGCAAAGGAAAATAATAGCAATATTAAGTTTAAAGTATCAACTTCAAATATAAAATTGTCCAATTTTTTCCTGATTGCAAACTTCTTCATAGCCTCGTCCAGAACTTTCTCATCCGAATGATCTGAACCCACTTGGCTTTGATGCGGTGCTGCTCAATGCTCTGCTTCAACGTTCTAGCAATTCATTATTTTGGTATATGTAGGAAAGACACTAGAGAATAACTAGTAATAACCGCTCCCATGCATTATTATTATTATTATACAGATAATGTCTACGTAGTAAAAGCCACAGAAGCAGCTTTCATTCTAGTTTTAGAACTGAGCTTAGTATTTCCTGTGAGCCAACTCCTGCAGTGCCTCAGCCAGATATTTCTCTTTCTTAATGCTCTGAACCCAATTGGCATTAATGTGGACCCGCTCAAGGCTCTGCTTCAAGGTTCTTGCAATCGAAGCATTCATTCGGCTTGCGAAGAACTCCTCCACCTCCTTCACTTTCTCAACTGAAGAAAACTGTTTGCAAGGGAAGGAAAATAAAAGAAGAAAATTAAGAAAAAAAATGATATTTATGATAAATTATATGTGCAGCGACGGTAAAACTGTACACTAAAACAGAAAGCAAATAACAGAGAAAAACGAATTCAGGTTACATATTATGAAAAAGTTACAGAGAAAGAGGGCAGGGCACAAACCGGTGAGACAATTGCATTGACAAAGCGTGCTATCAGGTGTCCATTACCATAGGTTTTTACAATGAGATCCCAGTTATCCTGTATTATCATCAGCAGAGAGATAAGAACAATGAAAATGAAGGAAAAAAAAAAAGACGGTCTAAAATCAACAATATTTTCTTCTTGTTTATATTACAAACCGAAGATTTCTGCAACATGTATTCCAAAAGATTGGTTATTCATCCCCCTCCCCCCCAGTCCATACCCCTTGAAGTTGTCCAAAAAACCATTACCTCGTTGTTAGTATTACCTTGAGCCATGTCCAGGCAACTTCACGTCCTTCCTTGCTAACATTTAGTCCAAACACAGCATCTTGGCTGCGAACCTGAACAAAAAGGAAAACGTTGTTGTGACCGTCAGATTTGGGAGTTCTTAATTTATTAAGATAAATGCTTACTTTTCAACCAATAATCTAGAATACCTCAGAAGACAACATATAGTTTAGAACTTCAAGAATTATAGCCTGATCTGGACAAAATGGCAATGAAACTACAAAAAAACAAGTGATGTAATTGTCAAATTCATAGATTCAACTCAACCATCTGCATCACAATGGCAAGGATTTTTAAGCACCTAAAACGCGGATTTTCTCCTGGCTTAGATCAGTTTCTTTATAAACTCTCAAAAGAGACTCAAAACCTGCTCTGTTAGAGGAGTTGGCTTTCTGCATTACAGCTACATATGCTGCCTGAAGCCACAGTAAAAAGTTAACAAGTGGGTAAAAGAGGGACAATTATCTCAACTAATCCTTCACAATCAGCAACCTTTCTTATGTCAGGAGGGAGAAGCGGTGTGTTTCTGTCATTCAAGAATGCATAAAATCGCCTACTTGCTTCAGTCAGTGTCTCTTCGTGCCCAAGCGTAGCAAGTGCAGTTAAAATTTCTCCTCTCAAAATTGCATCCAGAGGACTCTCACCTTGTTTAGCATCCCAACCAAGCTTCCTGTAAGAAATTAAAACAGAAGAAAGAATGTCAAATCAAGAAGTTTATCTCCCTTAATTTATATTTCAGGGTGCTATATATTTGGGTCAAAAGATGTAATACAACTAGGCTTCCATTTGCTCGAGAGGAATAAAAAGAAATGTTTTTCCCTTGAAGTTTTATATACTGATGAAAAGATGTCATAAGACCAAGTTTCCATCCGCTTATGAAAATTAAAAACAATCCACTTAATTTCTCTGGTCAATTTAAAAGCTCAAGCACCTAAACCGATAGGTAACATTGGTTCACTCTTGCTTTAGATTAAATTGGATTAAATAAGATGGACGATAGCTTCTCAATCAGTTTTCAAAAAAATTGTCATGTGTTGCTACAACCAATCAGATCTAACATATACTTGCAGGATCATTAATCCAGCATGTCAAGCAGTAATCCAATTGCTAGGAAACCTTCAACTAGTTTAAGATAACTTACTCAGCAGAATGCTGTATAAGGTTAACAAAAAATTGATTCATGTCATCCATTAGTTGAGGTCTTGCATCAGCTGCAATTCTCACTAACTTATATGTTATCTGTGAAAAGCAAGAGCCAGAATCAGGACTCAGAGCATAATTGAAGTAAATTTAGATGATAAAAGATGAACATTACATTAATCAAGTTATAGAGAACAATAAACTCAGGTTCCTCCCTGTAGGCAGCCATCAAGGTAAGCAAGGAGGTCAAAGGCAGCTGGCATGCCATACAAAGTGCAAATAAATCATCAAGAATGCCTGTAAAAAAAGAAGTAATGTTTACTTATCTCTTTTACCATTCTAGAACAATATGCAATCTAATGAAAATATTCAAATTACCAAATCTGTCAGTTGCTGCAGTCAAGTAATTGTTTTCTATTGCATAGCGGAGTCTAGCTGCAAGTTCCTCATCATATATCACCCTATAGAAACCAGTCTGATCCACATTAAGCTTTATCCAAGAATGTGCCATACCACTTTTGCTGCTGTCAGAAAAGAACTCCTTTACATCATGAGTTTCAGACTTTGTTTGCAACAGGAAGCTTTTCTTCTTGTCATATGACCCACAACAAAATGTTATTGGGACAATCCACTGCCCATCCCCATGGGAACCACTAAAGAGAAATTGTGACTGCCATTCATCATATCAATTGTTAGAGCACTAACTTCAAGAATAACAACAGAAAAACCATCCACCCAACCCAAAAGAGTCAAACATGATTAAACCTGCTCAAATTCCAGCTTCTGATCTTTGATTTTGACAGAGATAACTGGATACCCCTTCTGCTTTGTCCATGTATTCATTAGCTTGTTCACAGGTTCACCAGATCCCTCCTCAAGGGCAGCCCATAAGTCTTCTGTCTTTGCATTTGAGTATGCATGCCTTTTTATATATGAAGCAAGTGACCTCTGATTTCAAGAATATTTCACATGTAAATAAATCAAGTTAACCTTTGAATTTAAAATATTTAAAGAAGAATGATACTAATTTAAATTCATAAATGCAATGAAGAATATTGGTGTAAACATATGACATCAAAAGCATTTATGAAATAAATAAATACAAACTGACCTTCCATCGTTTGTTTTTCCTTCACTGTTTTCAGCAGAAATACTTACTAGCAAGAAAATATCAATACTTGGAAGATTCAAAAGATGCATGTAAAATAAAAACAATCACACACAAAAATAATCATAAGTATTAGGAAATCAACTGATACAAGAATCATAATGCATGTAATAAACCAGACCAACCTGAAAGCAATCAGCGCCTAAATAGCTTTGTAGCATGCGGATAACTGATGCTCCTTTTCTGTAACTTATAGCATCAAAAATTTCATCAATTTCAGCTGCATGATTTATTTCTACCTGCAAAGTAAAATATATTAAATATTAAATATTTTAGAAACAAGCAGTCATACCTCCAATGTAGAGAAAATAAACTTAATATCCATTTACCTCGATTGGGTGGGATTCTGCAAGCCCATCCAACCTAAGACCTTCAGTAGATTCATCAAGAAACTGAGTCCATATTTTCCATTCTGGAAACAAGCTTTCAGTTGCCAAGTAGCTCACCTGAAAATGCATAATCATTAGAAACACAGTTTCTCGCACATGCACATACATAGCAAATAGATATTGACCCATGAAAAAAACAAAGTGCCCTACCCATGTTGCAAATCCCTCATTCAGCCACAAATGTGTCCACCATTCCATTGTCACAAGATTACCAAACCACTGGTGTGCCAGTTCATGGGCCACCACAGTTGCAACCTTTTACAGAAACCAAGTTGTATTGTCAACATTTTGTCCGATGCAGGATAAAAAAATCTGATAAAGACACCGCATGTAGTTTACAAATATTACCCTCTGCTTATTGGCAGCTGAAGAGTGCTGCTCGTCATAGAGCAAAGCTGTTTCACGGTATGTAACTAAGCCATAATTCTCCATTGCCCCAAAAGCAAAATCAGGAATAGCAATCATATCCAATTTGGGAAGAGTGTAGGGCACAGCAAAATAACTGTAGAAGGTAGCCAGATTAGTTTGGGACGAAATTCCAGAAAATTGAACTTAAGCAGTAAGCATCCACGTTAAAAAAGGGCCTGGTCTTTACCAGTTTATTTTGTCAAAGACATAAAAAGTGAGAATGACAATCAATACACAAGCAATTAAATGATGAGAAAAATGTACTCTTTGTACAACTCAAGTGTCCGCACAGCAACATTTAGAGCAAACTTCCCTTGATTTGCCTTCCCAAGCTGGCAGTATACTCGAACTTTAATCCCTGCACGGAGAAACAGGTAAGAATATTGAGGCAATAAATAATAGAGTATGATGACTCTATCAATATAAGAAAAAAGCATATGGTATGACTGCACTCCTAACATAAGAAATAAATGATAGTCTGATCATACCATCTGATGTGTGATCTTCCACATAATCGAACAAACCAATAACAACAGCCACCAAATAAGTAGACATGATTGGTGATTCTTGATAAGAAACAGTTTTCAGAGGCCCATTCACTTTATCCTCAAGGACTGGCATGTTTGAGAGGGCCACTAGTTCAGACGGCACATCTACCGTGATCTTAAACATAGCCTATAAGACAAGTTTTATCATAAAAAAAAAAATGATATCAAGACTAAACAACTAATAAACTTAAGCTTTTAGAATAGCTAAAAAGTAACCTTGCAAGCAGGTTCATCCCAACATGGAAAGCATCGCCTAGCATCAGCTGGCTCAAACTGTGTAACTGCCATATTCTTCTTCTCACCATTGTGCTCGTATGTACTGAATTTCAAATATAATAAATAAAAGAAATTATCTCAGTCTTTTTTTCTTTTCCATCTAAAGTTACTATGTCTATATAAGCATGAAATGAGTACCTTCTATAAAATCCTTTCATTTTTTCATTCAAGACTCCTTTAAATCCAATAGCCAAAACTCCTAGTCCAGGAGGAAGTGTATCAGCAAAATCTAATACCAAAATCTCATCCTCTTCCACTAACTCTACTTTCGATGCCTCAAAAACCTGTTTAACAATCAGTTACATCCCATTAAGTTGACCGAACTTTGGCCATACAAAAAAGAAATCTTACTTCGAAAAATGTAGAAAGAAAAGCTACGAGGCAATTAAATATCGCTTCCGAACTAAAGAAAACGAAAGAAAATGAAAAACTTTGTAGAGATCGAGGAGAAACCTTGGGGGTGTTGCAACGGGAGAAGGAGACGGATACGGGGTTGATGCAGAGTTCGGCGGCATTGAGTACGATGAAGCGAGTGTCGGCAACTATGTCGACGTCGATTGAAACGGAGCCGGCGAACTTGCAGGCGGAGAAGTCAGGTTTCAGTCTGACATCGTAGCGCTTGGGGACCGCGAATTTTGGAAGACGAGGTTGCCCCTTGAATTGCTCCATTTCTCCGGGAGATGAGTCAAGGCGAGTCAGCTGGACTTGAAATCAGAAGGTGGAATTGACTTCAGACAGTGTTAGAGAAAGCGGCAGGGGATTTATATAGCTCTCTGAAAAGGCGGGAGTTTTAAAGTTGGCTTAATAGCTAAATAAACTCTCAATTTTTAGCTCAAAATAAAATCTAGTCATCAATATTTTACTGCATAAAATTCAGTTCATAAATTTTTATTTCGGTGAAAATAGACAAAATCTGTTAAATGAACTACTGCCGTTAGTTTTACATACACGGCATGCCACGTGGCAGCTAACTAAGCTATCCACGTCAGCTGCCACGTATGTAAAACTAATGACAGTTAGTGTTATTTAACAGATTTTGATTTAATTGCATAATTATAAAAAATTGAGAGTTTATTTTCACTGAAATAAAAGTTTATGGACTGAATTTCATGTGATAAAACGTTGAGGGCTGAATTTCATTTTGGGCTAAAGGTAAGAGCTTATTTGGCTATTAATTAAACCTTTAAAGTTAAACGACAACGTTTTGCATCTTTTTGGAAAGAAGAAAAGGGTGAACATCGGGAGTTTCAAACAAGAGAATTTTTTTTAAGGTCAAACGAGAGATTTATATTATTATTATTATTATTTGGTTTAAATTTGACTTGTTATAATATTTTTTATTAAATTTATATTTTATATATTTTAATCATATCATGATAATTTATTAATTAATAAATTTAAAAATATTTAATTTTAAAAAATTATTCTAAAATTTATAAATTTTTGAGATGGAATATTATGATCTGTTGATGATATAGATATATATTTTAAAGTCAAACAAGAGATTTATATTATTATTATTTGGTTTAAATTTTACTTGTTACAATATTTTAAATTTATATTTAATATTTTAATCATATTGATATATTTTAATCATATCATGAATAATTTATTAATAATAAATTATTTTAAATTTTATAAATTATTGAGATGGAATATTATGATCTATTGATGATATATATTTTAAATATTGACGGTGTATTAAATATAAATTATTTCTCATTTAGTGAAAACTTATTATAATTTGTAAAATTTGTATATGATACATTGTGAATATACAAATATAATATATGATTAATGAATTATAATACATCATCTCATTATTTATAAATTTTAAAATTAAGATTTTTTAAAAGTAAATATTTTTAAATTTACATGTAACCAAAAAAAAATTAACTAAATCATGATATACTCAATAACTTTATGTAAAATTTATAAGGATAATTACCAATATATTGTTAGTGATGTTTTTAGACTTCACAAAGTGTTAAGATAATAATACATATCTTTTAAAAATATTTTAAAATAAAAATATATAAAATAAGATATGCGTCACTATTTTAACTATGCTTATGGAATCTAAAAATTTCACTAACAATATATTAAATATAATATTATTATCAAATACATGGTCACTAAAATTTTTTTTAACTAAACAGGCGAAATTAAATTAATATGGTAACACATATTAATTAAAAAATATTTTAAAAATAGAATATATGTTATTATTTTAATTGCGTTTGTAAAATTGAAAAGTTTTATCGATAGTATATTGAATAATAATATTTAAATATAAACTCTTATTTTTACTAATGTTTTTACATCTACACTTAAAATCAAACCAAATCAAGTTAAATCAAGCAAAATAAATTGAGCATTAAATCTTAGAATTTATTCAAAAAATCTTCTTTTTAAGCGCAAAATTGATCAATCATGACCCGTTAGTGGAACAAAATGTTTTCTGTTTTCTTTTTTAAGGAATCTTATTCTTTTTTTTTTATATAAGGAATCTTATTCTCATCATTTTTTTTCCAATGCTCTCATCGTTCATCGGAAGCTGAGACGCATGATTTGATGATAAGAACAAGGAGGCAAGGAAAGAATCAATGCATTACTTTGTCAATGAAAGATGCTTTATTATTTTTACATTACTCTTCCTTAATCTTACTTTATTGTGTCACTACATAATCAAAATGCCAATCTAAAAGTTGATTAAGACTCCTTAATTACTGCTAATAAGACATTGGTTTAGTGATTGTAAAAAAACTTTGAGACATTGAGATATTAGGTTTGAGCCTCATTAAATTTGAAATCAAATTTGTTTTTGTTATTTTTATGGGTTTATATATGATGCACTGACAGTGTATAGTTTCTATACACTGTCAATGCATCAAAAGTTGACACCTCATTAATTTGCAAATTAAAAAATATGTCAAGTCTTTAAAAGCAAATATAAGTTAATTTTTTTAATTTGCTCATAAGGGTTTATTGATGAGGTGTCAACCTCTAGTGCATTGACAGCGTATAGAAATTATACACTGTCAGTGCATTATATATAAATCATATTTTTATTTATCAAGTTACTAAAAAATAGTGAAATTTTCTAATGTTTTTTGGTTCATAAGGATGCACAACCACATAACAAGAAAAAAATGATTCAAAATTTGAATTTAATTCACCCTATCTTTGGTTGTCTTTCTCTTCGGTCTTTCCCCTTAGCTTCAACTTTTTTTTTTTCTATTTCCTCTATTTTTTAAATATAAAATCTCAAATATAAGCATACAAATAACAAATGTATAATTATAATACTTTTAACTAAATTTGAAAATTTTCCCTAAATCTCTCATAACTTAAGTATAAAAACATAGTTGGAGACAGATAAATTTTATGAGACAACATGATCCATTATACTCTCTATGGTAATATTAAAAAAAAAACTCTAATTAAACACTAATTGTATTTAAATCACTCTTGTCGATACATGCGGCAATAATTTATTTTCTTTTAAATTTATAATAAATTAATGACAAGATTTTTTAATAGTCAAAACTCAACTTCGTTTTTTTTTTTTTTTATATAAAAATGTTTTAAGAGTAAGAGATGTTATTTTATTTTTAAGACCAAAATAAATCGATAATTTATTTTGAGATTGACAAATTTTATTAAATTTTTATTTGTAAATTTTTTAAATTTATAAATCACGGATTAAAAAGTAAGAAGGGACTCAGATTCCAATTCTAGTGCTTTACACAAAAACTCGAATGTTAACCACTTACGCCGGTCTTAGTTGGCAACGTGTTTTTTTTTTTTTTTAAGATCAGAATAAATGACTAAAAATAGTGCAAGAGTGTTGGAGATTCTTCTTTGAATACCAAGTAAAAGGAAAAAGCGAAAAAATAGGAAGAGTACAAAACGATTCAGAGAAAAACGAGGGCAATAAGCTTTGAGCCGTTGGCTGGGAGAATCCTGAATCGTATTGGTAGTCAATTGTAGCAGGTAATGCGAGATGGTACTTAGCAAGAGAGACAAGAAAAGCAGATCTACTTCAACATCGCCTTGTGCCCATCTCCGATCTGCTTATCACAATTGCTTTAACAGGTTTCTTCTTCTTCTTCTTCTCCTTCTTTTCAGTTTGTCCAAAACCCCTCTTAAGCCCTAGTATCTCTCACTTTCAGGTGGTACTCCGAGAAATTTGTGAAGGGTCAGTGGGATAAACAGGAATGTCTGTCTGAGTGGCAAAAATACAGAGCTTGTCTCACTGTAAATTCCACTTTTTTCTGTTCTTTTTCCTATGGAATATGTCACTTTATTCGTTTTGCCTAATTGATTTTGTTTTTTTGGACAGGAACATTTAGATGACAAGCATCTAAGTCGCTTCTTGGGGGCTGAAGGTGCTGTTGGTTCCATTTTTCAAGAGGAAAATGGAAACCCAGTGGAGAATTCTGCTAAATAGTGTCAAAAAGGTGAAGATGCTAATTGAAATTATATTCTCGTCAATTAGAAGGATATATTCTTTAAATAGTCCATTCACTGCTAAATACTGCTATAGGAGGTTGGGGAATATTGGATTGGTGGTTGTTACTTGTTAAGATCTCAAGGAAGAACTGAGTTATGAGTTATTTGATACTAAAATATAGAACAGAGTCATTAGATAAACTAGAAATAACGTTATTGGTGATTCATGTCTCAAGACAAACTGAGAAAAGCACTCTAAATAGTACCTTGATAATGGTTTTTGATAGTTCTATAAGGGAAGTTCATTGCTCTAAACTTGTGATCTATGGCAAACAATTTAATGGGAACTGTGAATAGACTATTTAAAGAAAAACATGTGACTTGTTTTTATCCTTACCCCCTAAAAACTGATACATCAAACATGTGGATTTGAGTGCTCAAGTTATTATGTAGATTTCATGTTGACAACTAAAAGTGAGTTCGTATATTGATTCATGTAGCCTTTATCTCAATCTATTGGGATAAAGGCTTTGATGATGATGATGAATTTATTATGTATGTATCATGTGAAGCTCTACAACTTGTACTCTGGTCATTGATCCATTCTGTCCTTTTTTAATCCCATGACTATAGAGCATTACAGACTACATTTAAGTAGCAGTAAAAGTATTGCTTGTTCTTTATTATCTTCTGGGTGGAGCATGACCCCATCCTACACTGTAGTTGTATTCATTTTACTGGAGTTAGATTCTACATTTGTGGACAAGCCCTTGACTTCTTTCCATTCAGCCTTCAAAATATTGTGTCATTTAATTAAGATAGAACCTTCTGGTCATCATTTCATGATCAGCTTATGTATGTTGATTTAAAATGATGTCTACTTCTGAATGCATTGGCATACAAGAAAATTTGTTTTGGACTGTGATTGCTATTTCCCACCAGGCATTCCTTTGATGCTGCAGTTCCTACGTGGATTGCCTTTAAGGATGTCACTATATCTAGCTGAGTGGTAACTGGATCTGTATTATCAATTATGAGATGTAACTAAAATCCCTTACTTGCTAGAAGTTTTCTTCTTTCACTGGTTATTTTCTTTTATTGGCAAAGGTAATTGTGGTTGTTTCTTCAGGCAATCAATAGATATCATTTGATAAAGCTGGTTGCAAGTAACAACCATCCTTGGTTGCAGATATTACTGCTACTCATACTCGCACAAAATTAGTGATTCTCTATTTAAATTTCATTGAGGAGTAGTCTAGTCGTGTCATTTTATAATTAGTAACCTAGATAGGATTTTGGTTGATAGGGATTTGATATGGAAAGTGAAAATGACGTCCATAGTAGAAATGCTAGTCACAATTTATGAAATTGTTGGTTCTCATACGGAAATACTCATTGGCGTTCATCCACAAGGAAATTCATTCCATCTCTTTTATTGACCAATATAAACTTTAATACAAGTATGTGTATTATTTACCAATGTGAATTTTGGGAAGAAACAGGATTTTAAGCAAGTCACAGTAGCTTTTGTAAATTTGTAATGACTATTTATATTGGTATTATAAATAATTTTGCTTAGTTTGTGCATGTTTCCCACCCACAAGCCAATTAGCAAGAGCCGAAACATCATCCTGCATACAACTGATGAGCAAGAAGCCATCAATAGGTGAGTTAGCTCATGCAAACCTCGAATATGCATATTCCTTCAGATGGTTAGGCATCACGGGAAGACACTCTTTTTCTGTTGTTTTTTTTTTTTTTTCATTTATTAGCATTAAGAGGTATGACAATCAAAATCCCGGGCTATTGAATTTCATTTTTCAGAATTCTTAGCCCATATGACATGTAAAAAAGCCAGGTCTCATTTTTAAAGTGCAGAACTTACCTGGAAATAAAGAAGCAGATTAGCTTGAGGCATGGTACCTACTGTGAATCAGTTTACTCAACAGAATAAGTTTATACGCATACCTCAAAGTGGTAAGCAAATGCTTTGCGGCAGAGACGATGGAAAAAAAAAACTCAGTCTATCCTGTTTCATCCACTTCCACTTGATATCTTCTTGAGAGTATCCTGACGGTTCTTCGCATGCTGTTAAAAGAAGACAATCAATTTATCCATTGGTGATGGGCAGTCGTGAGTAAACAAAGGACAACCCAAGTTGCCGTTGATTACTTGCTGGTAGATGTCTGAGAATGGGCGTCACGGTAATGAGTGTTTATTTGGTTGGTTTGATTAATTTCAAACCAATTTTAAAAAAATCAAATTGAATTGAATTAATCGAAATAATAAAATAAATTTAGGTTAAATTATCAAAATTTCATATTTGAAATAAACTAAATAATATCATCCAACAAAATATTCAAATACCAAAATATTAAATTAAAAATTCTATAAATATTAAATTTAAAACATTATCTAAATTTCATATATTAACAGTATGCTCAAATTTGATATATTTTTTAATTTTATTTTTGAATTTGTTTATATTTTCGCTATAATTTCGATTAATAACTTAATTCAGTTAATTAATCGAATTTTTTAAAACTATTTTCATTAATTAACCGAAATTTGCTAATGATCCATTAATCAAATTGAATTTAGATTATCGATTAATACACTTAAAATGGATTTATGAAGGCCCCTAATCACAACATTAGTCTTTTGAGCTTTGTTTTTGGACCTCCATAAGAGCAACTTTTCTATTTTTAAGTTTAATAATATAGAAATAATGTAACTACCTAAGTTGCATCATTCATTCTTATGCCAATGTAGGGTTAGGGTTACAAATTACAAATTGAAACTCGATTGATGGGAAATTAAGTGAAATCAATCAAATCATCTAAAGAAAATATAAAAAATATTATAAAAAATTCGATTTTGATACATTGGTAATAATTTTTTTTAATTTTACAAATAAAATTAAAAAATTATCATATATTTTAGTTTTAATCAATAAATTTTAAAATTTTCGCTAAAAATATCATATCGGATGATGATAATCTCAATGATCATACTCATCCCCAAATAAAAGTCAAATTGCTTCATATTTACGGCCAAAGAACACATTCTATGGATGTAAAATGAGATCGGCAACACTGTATCTTACTCCTACATACACTTTCAGTTTCACCAGCTATCATAGTACAAGCCGTTCATACAAAGACAAAAACATTATCTTTTTCCACTTTTGTCCCGTGAAAATTTTCCGGGAAAATACAGAGAAAAATAGACGATCCCAAGAAAATCCCAACTAAACCAATATCTTCCTTTATATTTTTCAATTTCCATCAAAGGAGAGACCATTATTCTTGATTGTTAGTTGTTACTGTTTTTGTTTAGTCAAAAGCTGAGCCACTTAAGTCGATCAAGGTTTTGGTTATACTATTTCATCTGGCAGGAAAAAGGAATCGGATTTCAAGTAAGTAACTTTTAATTTTCTTTGATTAATTCCTATCTGGTTTTCAATTATTTTTCATAATTCTTTTTAATTCTTTTTGGTGCATGACTTCGTGATTCAAGTGAGTTTTGAAGATATCTGGATAAACTAAATTCTTAAGGATATCTGTTTTACTTGCTTAAAGTTTGTGACTGTCTTTGGAATGGAGAAAATGAACTCCAAAATAGAGCATGATAAGAATAATGGTGGTGGTGATTCTAATAATGGTCAGTTGTTGCGTGACATTGAGGAAATAAGTAGAGCCCTTTACTTGCATAACCCCTCATCAAAAGCTTTGATTTCCACATCCAATGTTAGATCTAAATCTGCTGGAAAAACCCATCTTTCAGAATCAAAATCGAATCAGAACTCAGGAAACCTCTATGATGATGTCATGCAGAAGCATAAGAAATCATCATCATTGTGGAATTGGAAGAAGCCCTTGAAAGCATTAACTCATATCAGGCATCATCGGTTTGATATTTGTTTCTTTCTTCGTGTGCATTCTATTGAAGGCTTGCCTGCCTATTTAAACGACTTTAGCTTATGTGTGCATTGGAAGAGGAAGGATGAGGTATTGTCTACTCGTCCAACGAGGGTTGTGGATGGAATTGCTGAATTTGAAGAGACGTTAATGCATAAATGTTGTGTGTATGGTAGTAGAAGTGGGCCTCATAATTCAGCAAAGTATGAGGTCAAGCTTTTCCTTATCAATGCTTCTGTTGTTGGTGCTCTGGGACATGATATAGGAGAGCATTGGATTGATTTCACAAGGTTGTTACCGCTTACTTTGGAGGATTTAGAAGGGGAGAAAGGCTCAGGTAAATGGACAACAAGCTTTAAACTTTCTGGCAAGGCTAAGGGTGCCACTCTAAATGTCAGTTTCAGTTTCTTGGTAATTAGGGACAATTTAGTTGAATCAAGTGGCAATATGAATGCGTCTAATTTTATAGATCACTCAGAGAAGGGGTCAAGTGCAATGATACATGGTGGAGGTCTTCATGCAAGCAAGGAGAATGGGATGCTTCAAATTGTTGGGACTGATCCAAGTAACATAAACCTCAGGTCTTATCTGTCACCTCTTTCTGCTGATTTAAAGTTTGGTGCTGAAATGTTGCCAAGTTTGGGACCGGAACTTTCCAAATCGATAAGTTTTTTATATCAGAAACTTAATGAAGGGAACTTACACAGTTTTTCAGGCTTAGATAAATTGTCTGAACATGTGGAGCCACCCAAACCTAATTCTGAATCTGCTAAAGGTATAGATGAGTATGAAAATGTTGAGATTTTTGTTATCGAACAGGGTGTAGAAATGTGTCAGAAAGATCCATATAATCTTGAACAAAGTGCTATTGAGACTATTGATGACTCTGCTGTTGAAACTATTGATGTGGATGAGATCCTTAAAGATTGTGACACAGACCCTGATGGGGAGGCAGAACATCTTTTAAAGGTCCACGGTTCCAGTAGTTGCATGGAGGAGGTTGTGGTAGATGACTGCATACAAGAAAAGAGTAATATATGTGCCAAACCATTGACTGTGCAAGAGCTGGAGTCAGCTTTTCATGACTTATTGATTACAGAATCATCAGTATCAGAATCTCCATCTGGTTTGGATGAGTTTAATGAGCAGGAAAAGTTTATGGATGTTGAATCACATTACAAGTCTAGCAATTTGATAAAGAAATCAATAAGTTTTGATGACATTGCTGATACTGTGGCTAGTGATTTTTTAAGGATGCTGGAAACTGAACATGGTCCATTTAGCTTGAATTCTGATGGTGCTCTTGAGTCTCCTAGAGAGCGTCTGTTGAGAGAGTTTGAAAATGAAGCCCTAGCTTCTGGTGGCTTCATCCTAGATTTTGGTGCAGGGGGAGAGGAGGAAATTGGTTCCGCCACTCCTGGTCCTTGCTGTGGGGATAGTTATGATGATTTTGCTTTCTCCTCAGTTATTCTGCCCAGCAAGGAGGAGAAGATGGAGAGTCTGTCACTGAAAAACAGAAGGAAAGTCAAAATGCTTGAAAACTTGGAGACTGAAGCTTTGATGCGTGAGTGGGGCTTAGATGAGAAGGCATTTCAAAGTTCTCCACATGTTCAAACCGACGGATTTGGAAGTCCAATTGTGCTTTCACCAGAAAGAGGTGAATTACCTCCACTGGGAGATGGCTTTGGACATTTCATTCCAACAAAGGATGGAGGTGTTCTGCGATCTATGAATTCTTCACATTTTAGAAATTGTAAAAATGTTGGGCACTTGGTTATGCAAGTGTCTAGAGCAGCTGTGTTTCCTGCAGGATTGGGTACTGATATTATGGAGATATTACAAAACTTGGCTTCACTTGGAATTGAGAACCTGTCCTTGCATGTAAATAAATTAATGCCTTTGGAGGATATGACTGGGAAAACATTGCAACAAATTGCACAGGAAGCCACATCTAGAGCTGTTGTGCCAGAGAGGTATGTAATCATGTCAATTGGATGAATTTATGCAGTAATCTCGTCTTTAGCTTCTCAATTTTTTTTAAAAAATTTTTCCGTTTTGTCTCTCTTTTGTTTCTTGATATGCCTATTTTAATTAACACAAAATCATTATTTGACAGGAAATTCGAGTTGCAGCAAGAATCACTATGTGAGCAGGATTCATTTGATCTGCGAAAGGAAGTCGTAGGATTTCAATTTTGCCGGAGTTATGAAAATCTGAGCTCAAGCCTCATAGGTGATGAGATGGGCCCAGATTGTGTATCTCTAGAAAACATTACTCCATCATCCATGCATAGGATTGAAGCTCTTGCAATAGAGGGTTTGAGAATTCAATGTGGCATGTCAGATGAGGATGCATCGTCAAGCGTGAGTCCTTTTTCCTCTATCAATATGTCACAGTCTCTGGAAAGAGCTACTGGTTCACGGTCTCCGGATTTCAGAGATGATGTTCATTATGTTAATAGATTAATGTGTCTTTCTATAACATTGGATGAGTGGTCACGGCTCGATGCTGGAATTATTGGTGATGGAGACCATATTAGTGACCAGACAATCCAGTTCCTTGAGGCTCATCAAGCCAAGTGCATTGATTTGGTTAGTGGAGTATTGACGAAACCTGTTAACTTGAGTGAAGAATCTGGTAGAAAGCATGGGTTGTTGGGGAACAACATTACACTAGCTGTCATGGTGTTGCTTAGAGATCCTCTTCGAAACTATGAACCAGTCGGCACTTCAATGATTGCTTTAATTCAAGTAGAGAGGGCTTCTGTCCCTCCAGAGGAAGGAATATATAACATAATGCCAGAAGGAGATCAGGAAGAGAACCCTGAATCAGAGAAGGTGGTAGAAAAAGAAGAATGTACTCCATTTTTCAAAATTACTGAGGTCCATCTTGCAGGGTTAAATACCGAGCCTGATAAGAGGCATATTTGGGGTACCAAAGCACAACAACAGTATGGGACACGTTGGTTGCTTGCTAGTGGCATGCTTAACTCCAATGACAATACATTTTCAAAGTCAAAGGCCATTGTAAGATTCTACCCACAGGTGATGAGAAAGATGCAGACTGGGAATGTTCTGTGGAGTCTAACCTCTAATGTTCATGAAGCAGGAACTAGTTGGGAAGAATTGGCAGATATGGGTCCGCATTCTCGAAACCCTGATGTCATATTTTAAAATTATGGTGACAAATTTGTTGTAGATTGCAGTTTTTGACCACTTGCTCTGCATATGTCTTTATTTGTGGAGTAAATAGCGTGGGCATTTTTTTATTCCTGTATTTGTTACTCAACTTTTCTGCAGCTAAAGTTGTCAAGATTGTACAGCTCAATAGGAATCTATTTTGTAGTTGCATATCTATTTCACATGTAATCAACTCATGTCCGTTTGATAAATGAACCATAAAGCGAAAAGATTTCTACCTTTTCTGTTCTCTCTCTTTTTTTGTTTGCAAGGCAAAGAGTCCTGTATTCATAAAAAAATACAATGTTTAAGGAACCAGTAAAAAAGGTACAATAATCATACTAAGAATTATAAATAAGAGTTGCTGGATATGATTGGAGAATTTCTTCATGCTCCAAGGAACTTTGGATGGTTCATTAGTTGATAGAACATCATTAGTTGAGTTGCCCTCAATGATAAGTTGTTGGTGATATTGTAGTCAGTTGCTGCAAAGAAGATAAAGCTTCTCTAACAGCCATGAATTCAGCAGCGTTGGAGTCAACAGCGCGAATTGACTTTGAGAAGATTCCAGGATAGAACCTGTCTCATATCTAGAACCACACCAATACCAGCTGGTCCTGGTTTTCCTTAGGGCTGAGCTGTCAACATTCATTTTCATGAAACCGGCTGGAGGACTTGACCAAGAAGAGGATTTGCCCTTTGTAATTTTAGGAGACTCCAGTTCAATCTCTTCTTCTTTCTGTTCCTCTTGCTCCATGAAATGGTTTGTTTATGCTGCAGTTACAGCCCACCACTGGTCTACAATTATTCTGATGATTTCGGCTGTAATTAGAGATATCATATCAAGTGGTCTAATGATTCTGCAACAGATCCTGAAACCAGAGCCAAAGGAGAGAAAAAAAGGAGGCCGGAGTTTTCTGCCCCATGGCTTCTCTTTGACTTCGATCTTTTGGGTCCAAATATTGGATATCCGAGCAAAAGAAAGTGTATGTTTTTATCTCTTAAATCCAGGAGAGTGTCCTGGGCTCCTGTCATCGATGGATGCTCATGTTCTTTTCTTCAACGTGGAAATGAGGATTTTCCTGCATAGTTATGCCATAAAGAGAACTAAACGAAGTTGCAGACAGGAAAATTTGTGGAGATCATGACACCTGGCCATGTTTCATGCCTTTTTGAATTTAATTTTGAGAACCAACTTGGCAACTTCTATCAATGATGCTTCAGCAACTGGCAGTTTTGACTTTTGATTCAAACACATAGAATCACACACACCTCTGAAGGTACTTCTGAAGTGGGTTGGCAGACTTAATTGCTATAGTTAATCTATTTGTTTCAGCGGAAATGCTTGGACCAACTATGAGGCCAACAGTATTCTGCCCCCTTACAGAACTTTGATATTTTCCTGCCAAGGGCCTCAAAGGAGGCCATGCGGCAGCAATTTAGAGGCTCTCAGGCTTCTTGCGTTACTATTAAAACTCTTTCGTGGTTGATAATTTAATTGCTTGCGGAGTGATTTCAAACTTTTATCTTTGACTTGAATTAATTCTCGTTGCACGTCTGTGGCTGTTATTGCTAGGACACAAAGTTGTACTTCTCTGATCATGCGAGGTTTTACCGTCTCCATGGCTCAAAGGTGGATTTTCCTTCCCCTTGCTACGTCCGCCATTAATCCTCCACGGTTGGAAAATACAGCACCCTGGGTTTCTGCAGTTCTTTTTTTGGTACATTGGAGGCCAAGGCCTGGCCAGAGAACGAGATTACAGATATTAAGATTTAAATATCATCTTTTAAAGATTATTGTATGAATCATTTGAATTAAGTTTCCGTTTGAGTTTGTGCAGTTAACACTTAATAGGATCAAGTTTATAACTAAAACCTATGATCAGCTGAAAAAGCTAATGAAATTACATAACAAAGCAAGGACGAAATAAAGTTAGCTAAACTCTATGCATTCGGAACCTTAGATTTCTTAAAGATACCTACACGAGTAAAACAGACTGAGACTTTCGATATTATCTTTAGATTTCTTAATCAGAGATACATGAATTGCACATCATGCAGACGATACGATCACCGATCGACGCAGATCGATGTTGGCCTTTCGCAGGAGTTGGCTGTGAGATATTCGTGGTCAAACAGCTCGAAACTCAGAAACTTAACCACTGATTCAAGAAGAGCTTTGGTGGTTATGGATTCCCTCGTAAGTTGTAATCACATAACTTGGGTCCTCTTTATCTCTTTCAATTCTCTTCTTCACGGGGCATCCTTCAACTGAACATCTGTAGTAGTTCCTGTTGATCAAGCGATGAAAATTAACGTCTGAGTGTTTGAGTGATCTCCTATGACTCGGTGCTACAGACTCAAAAAACATACGTCAAACAGGTACTTTGTAATCTAGCTAGCAGTATTTCATCAACTATTTGAAATTGGTTTGGATTTGATTCACGAGCCTTTGTCTTTGGTCTTACTGAACTGTAGTTATCAGCTAAGAAGCTAGTGTGTGTTCGAAATAATCAGAATATATCTGCTTGGTAGCAGCCTTTGTAGAAGACGATTACAGGCTGTAATGATACGACTGATATGACGAAAACCCTGCGTTTAAAGATTAGAAATCATACATGCATTGGATAAATACCTTGGATTTGGGCTGTTCTTCACCATCTTCTTCCCATATTTCCTCCATTTGTATCCATCATCCAGAATCTCAACCTCAGACTTGGTCTTGAATGCATATCTTTCTTTGACTTGTCTCATCTCCCTGAAAGCTTCACTTTCACCTGTCAAGCAAAAACATAGAAGGGTGATTCTCAGTGGCCACAGTCTAATATGGGTGCTTAAGGTGTAATTGATGACTTTTCTTACTTTTACCACTCACCAGCTGGTCCTCGAAGGAGGCTGCTAGAGCCACCAGAATCATTAACTTCGTTGGCTGGATTAACAGGATTTTCAAACGGCACTGAGATGTTAGCTTCAGGATAATCCTCCGGCCAACCTTCAAAAGCGAAGAAGTCCTCAGGGAGCTCGAAATTGGATTGATCGCCATGGTCACTTTCTGGTGAGTCTGGCGGTCTAAGATTGCTACCAGACATCTAGATATTGAAACTGAGTTACTAATGTTTATGCCGTTTCGATAATGGCAGCCATATATTATATTCTGGTTAACCAGCAAGGTGGTTTCGCCACGACCTTCCTGTGACACTGCAGGAAGCTTCAATGTCAATGCCGCATACCCAAGTAATGAGATCTTTGGGTCCCAATTACATACCATTAGGAAAGTTAAAAGGAAGTGGGGCTTCCCGGGGATGACTTGAGAGGAAGACTGCATTTTTTGTGTGAATTTAGCCTTTTTGTCTTGTGCTTAGACCAACCCTTTCACAACGTTGTAGGAGAAGACGAGTCAAAAGTGATTGTGACTTGAACCATGATAAGATTATTTCTGGTCTTTACACAAAGCTTATCCCCCACCCAAACCAAACAAGAAAACAATCACTAAATGCCATCAGGATCAGCTGGATTTGCAGTGCCTTCCAGGGTATGTACCATAAATACCCCAGCTTGATTGGCGATACACATATACGGCAAACTCGGTGCTTTAAGATTGCTATGCACATTTTGATATCTGAAAAAGATCATGTCTACATACGAACAATCGTTATTTTTCCCGTTACATCGAGACTTACATCTGATTGGCTAAATATATGTGAAATAAAATATGACCATAAATATCTGAGTCGATTGGCTAGATATGTGAACTGTAAGCTGACCAAAGACTAGCATTGATCGTTCAAACGAGAACCATCATGAGTCTGAAACGTTTTCTACCAAAGATCCAGTTGTCTTGACATACAGTAGGCCGTACAGGAGACCGCAGACAACCAACATTCCAATATCCGAAGGAAAAAAATGGTTGCAATTGGTAAAACACCACCAACCAGCTAAGTTAATCCAGAATAGCTTACAGTATTGAACACCAATTGCAGACAAATCCATCTTTAAGGCAGACTAGCTATCTCCAGTTCTTCATCTTACAGCAGACTCCTTGACCACCACCCGGCCACGAAGTTCACATGAAACTTCCATTGTCAGTGTAATCTTTTTCTAACTTTTCCTGGGTTCTGACCAACTGACTGGCTTCACTTCTTAGTATTTATTACCCAAGCTTAAGAGGACTGCCAATCGAACAAGTTAAACTTTGTTTAGTTTATAGTCAACTGTGTAACTTTGGCAAGTGTCAAATCATCCCGTAATAATCCATTCTTTTTCAAATGTATGTATAGCTGGATCGTTCCTGGAAGCCAGACTGCGGAATCTTGAAGGGGTGAAGATGACGAAATGGATCAGATTAATTCACTAAGCAAAATCATCGGTCAACTTTATAGACTGGTACTGTAACTATTGGCCAAGAGCAAATGTGAGAAGCAGCCTGCCTAGCCGGCTGCCCAACTCTTTCTTTGATTTGACACCAGTATTTATGAAATTTGTTGACATTGGATTGGATCATTCATACTTTGTTTTCACCATTAATGAGTTTCATTTGTTTAATGAGTTGTATTATGCAAAATCATGCCAATAAAATTTTTATCATACAAAAAAATATCTACAATAAATGGGGGTGACTCTTTTATCTTTTTTTTTTGAGTAAAACATTTTTGTTAGAAGTTACAATCACAATCAGCATATTACATTTCATGAATAAGTAACTATGAAAATCACATTACTTAAACTAGGTAAATTAATAAATAACTATAACAAATTAAACAAACTAGTAAATAATTACACTAACTCAAACTCACATTTAGTGAGACTCAAATATGAGATCTTAAAATCTCAAAGCTTCCTTTTTGGCACTAAGCCAATACCTTATTGACTTCTTCTTCTTCTTCTTTTTTAATTTGCATATTCCTGACATGGAAAGACATATTGTTACTTTTGGCTTAACATTTTGCAAATAGGTAGAAGGGCATTTATTTGTTTTTTCTTGAATTAGATTTAGCTATTTGTATATTTATGTAGTCGTTGTATCATAATTCGTGTCTACATGTTAAATATTATTTTTTTAATATTTTATCAAATTCAAATACAATTTAACCAAAACTTTAATATGTGTCATTTTAATATCTTTTTTATATATTATTTTTGTGTCGTGTCACTATATTGTATCTAAAATTATCAAGTTTACCTTTCACTTAAAATATTTTAAAAATAAAAATAGTTGGCATTTTTTTCTTTGTTTCATTATAACAATATCAAAGTCAGTCTATCATAAAGGGATGTTTACTTTTGCAATGATGGAAAAATTGAATACAACACTAAAAAAAATAAAACTTTTATAA
Source organism: Heritiera littoralis (assembly GCA_031772115.1). Taxonomy (NCBI): domain Eukaryota; kingdom Viridiplantae; phylum Streptophyta; class Magnoliopsida; order Malvales; family Malvaceae; genus Heritiera; species Heritiera littoralis. Next base: position 3,839,641 of record JAPDPK010000003.1, read on the forward strand.
ATTTTAGGATAATTATTTCATACATCATCGGTGAAATTTTTTTACTCAAAAAGCGGTGTTAGGATTATGATATATGTCCTATAAATATATTAAAAACAAAAAATAAATAAAATAGGCATGTGTCATGATTCTGATATTGCTTGTGAAGTAAAAAAACTTTACTGACAGTGTATGAAATAATTATCCTAAATTTTATTAACGAATGTCTTTAGATAATTTTTAAGATTAATGAATATTTATTTATAATAATATTTTTATATTAAATGTAGTAATTGATAATTTTATTGATGTTTTTTAACACATTAAATTAAGATATTACTTTATTGATTAATCCTAAAAAGTGCTCTTATAATACATGAAATAAAATAAAATAAGTAGGTTAATATTATTGTTATATATATAAATAAAACTTAAATTAAATTAAGTTCAAATTATTATATTTTGGATCAGTTTTGGGCTTGAAACGTATTTTCCAGGCCCATGGGCCTTCGCTTGGACAGCCCTAGCCCTAAAGAACAAAACGGTGCGTTTCAAAGTAAGTTGGTAGGAGAGTGCGAGTTTAGGTTTCTCCGATCCCGCTCTCTCCTTTTTCTCTTGCGAACGATGACCCGTTTTGCGGGGAAGCAACCGTCGGGTGCCGCCGAGAAACCGAAGAAGCCTCGATTGACCAACGCCGAGAGGTCGGCTTACTTCGCCAGGAGAGAGGCGGCGAAGGTAATACGGTCCGTTCTCCAAGGTGACGCTCGTCGACGAGCCGTCGGCTCCATAAAGTCCCTCGTTTATAGCCATTCAATTAGGAACAAGAAGGCTACTTTCGCTCTCGTTTGCCAGACCCTCAAATGTAAGTTAAGTTTGTTCTTCTCTTTATTTCTATCAATGCTTTCTGTTTGATAATAAGAGCAGAATCATTTGAAGCTTATAAAATATTTCAGCTAATTCCTTTTTTTTATTGTTTATTTTCCATTTTGGGGTTTGATTTATTTTCAGATCTTCCTATTCTTAAGGATGTGTTAGAGGCTGCTAACATATTGAATAGTAGATGGAAGGTAAAAAAATTGTGAGCTTTAAGGTCTGCAGTATGTGGTGGGTAACTGCTACTTAGTAAAGTGTTTGATAACGGTGATTATTGTTGTGATGTTGCAGAGGCAAGAGGAGTTGGTTTATATAATCACATATGATATCCTTTTTGGTCAGGTAATATTTTTGTATCTTCATTAGCTTCACTTCTCATTTACATATTTTACATTTCTCTCGCCATTTTGGCCTTCTAGAGACAATGCTTGAATTTTCTGTATCTTTGTTATTGCATATTTGTGGTAATCTTGTGGTGCGAATTCTAACTTCTAGGAAATTTCATTTATTGGTGATGTGGAGAAATTTCTAGTATCGAGGAAAGTTTCTCTTCAGACTGCTTTAGCTCAGTTTCTAGTGAGGAAAAAGGTGAAGCACATTGAAGACTTGATAGATCATTATCAAACTCCCAGTATGTGTTAAGTAAGATGTTTTCTTACATTCAAGGGCATCAATCTGTTGCTTGTGAAATATTTGCTTGATGTATGGCTTATATGTCTATTGCAGATGTTTCAAAGCCTCGCTATGTTCGAGTAAACACACTTAAATTGGGTGTTGAGTCTGCCATAAATGAATTGGGGAAACAATACATGGTACTTTCTGAACCTATGTAAAGCTAAACCTTAGTGGGGTATAGTGAATTATTTTGAATTTTCTCATAGTTTATGGAGTAATATGAGTGAAGTAAGTGCAACATGCCATCAACCCAAGTTACTCTTTACTGCAACTTTGAATGCCTTTCTCATTTCTGCTTGTTTGCTTATCATATTTTTGGGGTTTCTACTGTATATTTAGTAAAATTTTTGTTTTCTCCTTTCTTGTAACCCTTTCTTATTCTTTCTTGTGTTTTTACTTGCATTACTGATATCCCAAGTCTGTATCTACTTTTAAGCCCAGTTTTTGATTTTTTTTTTTTAAAATCTTTCGTTTCTAATAGGTGCAGAAAGATGACCTGGTTCCTGACTTGTTAAAGCTCCCACCAAAATGTGATCTTCATGATCATCCTTTGGTCTTGAATGGAAGTGTGTTTATGCAAGTAAGTGTTCAGTAAATTCATGAATAAGTGAGTATTGTAGTTGTCTACTGTTGGAAGTTATTTTGACTAGGCACTGATAGCAGTTTCTTATTTTCTTAGTTTTCTGTTTGATTCAAATTTGCAATCGTATAGGGGAAAGCGAGTTCAATGGTGGCAGCAGCTCTTTGTCCTGAACCAGGATGGGAGGTGAGTTATGCTCTTCATATATTGCTTGTTTACCAGGTGTTTTTGCTAGACAAAATACTTTATTTATTCTCTTAATATTGTTTCCTTGTATGTACATTCTTCCTTATCTTACATCTGTGTCTCTATTTAAATATATTGCACCCATAATGCAGATTCATTTTGGTTATATGACAGATGCTAAGGTTTCTGCTTGAGTTATATGTTCTCAACTATTTATAGTTTGCTTGCTTCCATATTTTTGTGAAGGTTCTTGATGCATGTGCAGCTCCAGGGAACAAAACTGTTCATCTTGCTGCTCTTATGAGAGGGAAAGGAAAGGTCATAGCCTGTGAACTTAATAAAGGAAGAGTAAAACGTTTAGAAGAAACTGTCAGACTATCTGGTGCATATAATATCCTTACAAATATTGTTTGATTGTTTAGATTTATCTACTTAACTACTACTATTTATTCTCTTTAACCCTGGTTGCTATTGGGGAATGGTGTGCGATATACGAGTTGGAAGCTGCATCTTATTGTAGAGCATTCTTTGACCTGTTGTCCTCATTTTTATCATTCTCCATTTTCATTTCTTGTCATCTACTGATATAGTTTGTTGATCATTCCTGGTGTTTGTATGAAGATGTTTGTGGTGGGATGCTATTCTTAACTGGGTTGTAGATATTGAAATTCTGCATGGCGATTTTCTAAGCTTAGACCCGCAAGATCCTCGTTACTCCAAGGTAAGCATGCTCTGCTTTTTATACCAAGTTAATATTCTTTAGGTTAGACATGCCTTTCACAACAGACAGAGATGTTTGCATGTTACTTTAGACAAGTTTACAGTCTGAGAAGTAGAATACTGAACAGCTTATTAGTTACATTCACTCTTTTGATAGCTAACTCCGCTTTCAACTAAAGCCTAAGAAGCTTGTCTCCTAATTATGTATAAATTTTGTTGCCTAGTTCAAACTTTTAAACTGTCCTCTAGATTTCTTTTTACTTTATGGTCTTATTTGTTCTTTGCACTCTCAAGCAAATTTAACGTTGCAGGTCCGTGCTATTCTTTTGGATCCTTCTTGCTCTGGATCTGGTACTATCGCTGAGAGATTAGACCATTTGCTCCCATCTTATGCCGCAGGTAACTTGCTGATTCTTGTATCTAATGGTAATTGTATGCATCTTTGTAGTATGTTAATAGTCTAGATGTTTTTCTTAGTTCTTTTAATAGTCTCTTCATTTTACTTTTGAATTTGTTAATCATGGTGAAATCTAGAGCTATTACCTGACTACCTTCTGAAGTATTAAAATTTCCGGAAAATAGTGAGTATTTCTGATGCAAACTCCTTATTGGGTATTGCTATGTATATTTCTGGTTACTCTGCCATACCAAGTAACTTTCCTCTCTATATATCCTGCTTAATTTGCAGTTACTGTTTTTTGATTTTTTCAATCATAAACAGTCTGAATTATAAGCTGCTCTAGATTATAGCTGTGTCCAGGGTTGTTCCTTGTTTTCTCACTTATTTCCTTATTAAATTATTCAGGTCAAGCAGCAAATATTGATGAAACAGAGAGACTGAACAAGCTGGCCTCCTTTCAAAAGAAAGCTCTAGAACATGCACTATGCTGTTAAGTAAATCTTTTTTTTCTTCCTATGTTTGTTTATGTTCGAAGTTCTGAAAACAGTTGGTGAAGCCATATTTTGCTTAAGTTTTAGTTGTAGTCTTACAATAGATAGTTTTGGTATTTATTACAAAATATTGTTACTGCATTTGCAGCGTGATGCACAATGAAATATTTACATGTGGATTGATTATAAGTTTTATATTTTCCACTACAGTTCCACAAGTTGAGAGAATTGTTTACAGCACGTGTTCCATCCACCAAATTGAAAATGAAGATGTTGTCAAGTCTGTTTTACCGCTTGCTGCATTCCATGGTTTTCAACTAGCTACTCCTTTCCCCAAGTGGCACCGTCGCGGTCTTCCAGTGCTTGAAGGCTGTAAGTAGATGATGTGTTCCTACAAAATCCTTGTTAACTTGTCATCAGCTGCTTTCTGGCATTTGGATGTTTTATAAGTTAAATCCTCGCTGTATTTGCCTTGTAGCTGAGAATTTTCTCCGGACTGACCCAGTTGAGGACAAAGAAGGCTTTTTCATTGCTCTGTTTAACAGGAAAGATAAAACCAAGACCCAACCATTGTTGAAGCCTGCTGGAGCCCCTACTGATTCTTCTCATCTTCTTCCTCAGGAGCGTACTAAAAGAAAGAGACGTCCAAACCAGAAAAAGGGAAGAACTACAATGCCAACTCTGTTTGGCGGAATGTTTAGACTCTGGTTATACTGTAACAAACCAAGTTTGACAGGGATGAGTAGCGGACCAGTATCACGCATGGATCATCCTGGATTGACAGTTTTGGACTGGTTTTAACCATAATTAAGAAATTTAAAATGTCAGTTTCCAACATCTTTATCAAGAAAACCGTGGTTAATATTACCGTATTTGTTTATTGGATTTTTTATAATGCTGTTTTGCCATTTGCTGCTATTCTTTTCCTTTCCCTTCTGAATTCCATATACCTTGTTCGACTAATTTCTTACCATGTAGTGTAGTGTAGGGCATGAACAAGAGAAGAGCAAAGATACAGGATTGAAAAACACCAACATTTCATGATTTTATCATAACCCAACCTTCAACAGGAAAAGAAACTCTGATATCAGACAGAACACATTCAGAAATCAGCACGGCAAACACCAGCACTACCCGTAACATAATCCCTAATTATCTAAAGACCCAGAGGCCATAGGCCACAACCATAGTCTTCTCAAGCAATCTTGACCTCAATGGTCTTAGGTTTCTTAGGCTCAGGCGGTGGCAATTTCTCCAGAGTGACGGTCAAAACCCCATCTTGACACACTGCAGAAATAGCATCAGTATTAGCATTCTCAGGCAGCACAAACTTCCTCATAAACTTGCCAACTCGCCTCTCCATTCTCACATACTTGGCTCCTTCCTTCTCTTCCTCACGCTTCCTTTCTCCGCTGATCAACAACACATTGTCGTCCTCGACTTGCACCTTGATGTCGCCCGATTTCAGCCCCGGCATGTCGACGATGAACACATAAGACTTGGGGTACTCTTTAATGTCCGATGGGGTTGCTGCCATAGCGTTGGCATCACGCACGTAGGTCCTTGATGGTGCGTTGGGGGTCTTCTCCACGTCGTCGGGGAGGTCCATCATGTGTTGGACCGCGTGCAAGAGTGGAGAATCGAAACCCATGAATCTGAAATCCATTTTTCTCTTTCTTCTCTGCAGGAAAGATTTTTTTTGGCTTTCGGATGCTGGATGCTAATTTACTCTGTTTCTTGGATCGAGAGGGTGGATAGTTCTGCATATTTATAAGGTTGGGTAGGAAGTTTCTGGAGGAAAATATCAGGAGTTTTCCAGAATGGTTTGGAAGGTCTAGAATTCTTGCAATCATTTGACTTCTCTTACAGTGACTCGTTGGTTTGATAATGTGGGCTTTGTTTCATTTTGACTTTTCTACTTAGGAAAGTTCTCTCTCCAACTGTTAAATACGAGTTAGGTAAGATATTTAATGAATCTCGTTTTTTTTTTTTGGATCCAAAATGAATCTCGTTTATTAAACGTTTGGGTGCTCTTTGAGCTTATATCCTCTTCGCGTATGAATGTCCTCTGAATTCATTTGAATTGGCTTATCCTTTTTTACTCAAAAAGGCATGAGTTTTGAAAAAAAAAAAAAGGCATGAGTCGTACACGGAGTGACTAAAACATAGCATTTTTTTTCATATACTTCCATAAATAGAACTGTTCGCATAGACATTCCAAGAGCAGGATTAGAAGAGCAGAACGGGACCACTCCTACAAAGCTCTCTACATCCGTCATTGACACCAAAAACATAAAAGAACAAACTCACAACCACACTCTTACAGCTCAACAAGCATAGCCTGCAGCCTCAAGCTGCTCTTATTTGAACCTCAACTACGCTGTAGGAGCATATATAGTTGTATAGTCTCTGAGCTCTCAACTCACTTGCACTTCAGCCGTCTTGGGTTTCTTGGGCTCTGGTGGTGGCTTCTTCTCCACAGTAACGGTCAAGACCCCGTCTTTATACGAAGCTGATATCTTGTCGGTATCAGCATATTCCGGGAGCTGAAACTTCTTCGGAAACTTGCCCAGCCTCCACTCCATCCATCTTTATGTACTTCACGCCCTGGTCCCTCTCTTTCTCCCTCCTCCTCTCGCCACTCACAACCAGCATGTTGCCCTCTTCGACTTGGATCTTCACCTGGTCTCGCGGCAGCCTTGGCATGTCAATCACAACCACGTACGCGTTGGGGCAGTCTTTCACGTCTGCTGGTGTTGGTGCCATGGCTTTCGCATCCCGGATACAGGCCAGGGAAGGATGAGGCTTCTCGGCCTCATCAGGGAAGTCGAGGAGCTCGTGGAGGGTGTCAACGATGGATGGATCAAAGCCCATGACTCTCAAATCCATCTTCTCTCCGCTGGGATTTCTTTTTTTAGTAGCTTCTTTCGTTAGCTGTGGAAGGAGAATGCGGCCTTGGGTGCGCTTTTATAGTGAGTTTGATGCGTGAAGGCTGAAGCGGTTTGAGGTCTTTTGAGGGTACTCTTCTTTTGATGGTGGTTCTAGAATGGTATAGAGGACAATCCTTGGATAATTTCTAGCTAGAAAAACACTTAGCCATCGGTTTTGAAGGTGGCAGACAAGTGAGTTGCATGCAAATTGGTTTATGAGAAAAGGTACACATGCTTGCACAAGAACTAGGCTTATTAAATGATACACGTCCATGGAAGGATTGGGATGTTCGTTTCCTAGAGATGATTTGAACTGTTAATTTATCAAAGAAGGCTAAAGCAGTCGGTGCATGCTGTCTTTACGCTTGAGATGTGGTTGTCGCCTGGGATGTTTAAGATCCACGCTGAGTAGGTCTTTAGGGGTGTCACGCACTCGGGTCTTAAGCTGAGCAATCGTGCGGCTTTACGCGAGAAACTTACGTCCACACACTCTTAAGTCAGCTTTCTCGAGGTTAGAGTGGTGTGCATCACTTAACCGACAAGTCAAAGTGCTTGGCACGACGAAAACTACAAACACACTCAGGCAAACACGCACACTAGTGTGTGGAAATTATACACTTATATTGCACTTTACAATAGTACATACAGGAGCTTTACAAGAAAGAGACACAACCTTGGTCTTTACACTAAGCTGACACATCCTAGCCCTGCTTAGGAGACTCACAAGGGACTCAACTCTACTAACCTAGAGGAGCTCTAGTGTCTCAACCTATCTCTCAGCAAGCTCTCTCCTCACCCACAGTGAGACTCTCCTCTCTTGTATCTACAAATGAGGGGGGAGGGCACCCTTTTATATAGACAAGTCCTCTTACAAACATGTGGTGGTCATCAGGCCAAGTAGCTGGTTGCTGAGCTGCTTCTAGTGCCTTCTAGGGTCATATGGCAGCTTGTTGGGGCGGCAGGAACCTCTGGAGCTGGACTGGGCTGGTGTGCACACTGGTTTGGAGTCGTCCAAACTCTGCTGCTCAGTGCCTGTGCCTGGGTGCACACCTGGGGCACTCTGGGCTTCTCCAGTGTGGTCTAGAAGGTTCTGGCACTGTTCCACCCGTCAGTGACTTCTAACCTTGTCTAGATCCTTCTGGCACTGTTCCACCCGCCAGTGCTGCCTAGCCTTGTCTAGAAGCTTCTGCACCTGGGGCTGCCTAGCCTTGTCTTCTGCACTTGGGGCTCAACCTGTTGCACACCTTCTAGATCCTTCCGCGCCAAGGCACACACCTGGCCCGCCTAGCCTGGTCCAACGCCTGGATTCTTCTGGAAGCTTCTGGTGCCTCTCCAAGCTTCTCCCTCGCATCTGCCTAGCTCGTCCGCGTGCCAACGAACCTTGTGCGCAGGCCTCTGCCAACGCCAACGCCTGGGACACCGTCTACTCATCTAGCTCGCTCAACCAGTGTCTGCTTCGCACACCTGTGTGCTGACCGCCGCACACTCCTTCTGGCCTGCACCATCGACACGCCCACCACCCTCGGCTACCTCAAAGTGGTCTGCCAGCAATTCCACACCTTGGCTGGCACCTAATTCGGCCTGCACCCGTCCATCAAGCCTCGGACACGCGTGTGGGACGTGACAGGGGGCGTGGCAACCGTGGGGTTCTCTTTGGGAGCCATGGCGTTACAACCTAAACTCCAGTTCAATGTTCAACTATATAGGGTCAAGTCCGGGTTAAAAGGTCACGACACCACAAAAATTAGACTCTGGGCCATTAGATTGTAATGCGCACATTGTCATTCTCTCTTTAATTCCTGCTATGAATGATTGCAAAGAGTAGTAGATCGGATTTAGATGTAAGCCGAAGGTTTTAAAGATGAAATACAAACCAGAAAAACCAGCAACTGATCATACTGAGAATAGTATGGGTTCTTTGGGCTTGCGGGCTGGCTAGAATCCTGTAGAGTAACATTTTGTGACCCATGTTGACAATTGTCTCCAATTTTTATTTTCTTTTTATCTAATAATAATAATAATAATAATAATAATATTGTTTTTAGTCTAGGTTTTTGAAATAATAAATACTTGTACTATAATTTATTATACTTTTCTCTAAGCTCTCACACAACTTCTGCACCAACTCAGGCAAAAACATAATTTTAACTGTGATTTCTTGAATGCAAGTGGATTAATCATTCTGGAGTCTGTAATTGTTGCTTTAGGGAAATTCATTTGTACGTAATCAGCTAAGCATAGGTTTTCCTCTGCTATTTAAAAGATTTATTAATACACTAATCAAAGCCTCTTTTGATCTTATATATTATGCAACGAAGGCCTTAGATTCTTTGTAAAAGAAAGGAACGGAGGAAAGATGAGGAAGAAGATCAAGAAACAATGGTTTCAACAAAAAACAAAGTTCTTCAATCTTTATTTCATGTATTCAGAATTTTCACAACCCACACAACCAAAGCCAAACTCAAAGAAACACACGCACAGTTCTCTTTAACATATTTTTACAAATCAAACATGATTCTCACTTAACCATAACTCTCATGCAACTTTGACCTCAATGGTCTTAGGCTTTTTAGGTTCAGGTGGAGGCAGTTTCTCCACAGTCACTTTCAAAACCCCATCCTGACAAACTGCAGATATCTTATCCATATTCGCACTCTCAGGCAATACGAACCTCCTCATGAACTTGCCAACCCGCCTTTCCATCCTCACGTACTTGACCCCTTCTTTCTGATCCTTTTCTTTCTCGCGCTTTCGCTCCCCGCTCACCACAAGAACGTTGTCGTTTTCTACATGGACCTTGATCTCACTGGGACTAATGCCAGGCATGTCGATAATGAATGTGTAGGCTGTTGGATACTCTATCACGTCCGCTGGTGTGGCTGCCATGGCCTTTGCATCTCGAACGTAGGCTCGAGATGGGTTGTTTCGGGACTTCTCGTGCTCCTCTGGGATGTCGAGCATGTCTTCCAGGATTGTAAAGAGTGGAGAATCGAAGCCAAAGCTCCTCAAATCCATGATTCAACCGCTAGAAATATGGAACAAGAAAACAAAAATCAAACGAGAAGGGATGTAAGACGCTTTGATATGTAATGCAGGAAGTTTTAAGCTGATTCAGGAGTAATTCGAAAGGTGAAGAGTTCAGTCATATATAAAGGAGGTAAGCAAGAGAGGCGAGAGTTCTAGAGATTAATCAGTGCACAGGAAAAGTTAGGCTGGTACGTTCTGTCTAGAATTCTGAAGAAGACAAATGAAGATTCTGTAATTTTCTCTTTCTTTTCTCTTGATCTTTCTTCTGGATTGGATCACACTGTCAATAATAACTCCGGGCCCGTTTTGCCAGGCAAGGTGAATGGCTATGGACCTTTACTACTTGCCTTAAGCCCACAGATCTGGAGCAATCTTGCGTGATTCATAAATGTCAACATCCATCATTGTACTGTTCAGAAGAGTATGGCTGCCATTCTGCATGGCAGGTTGAAAGGCTTAGCAATGTTTCAAAATGATCCTGATAATGTTGCTAGCTGTGAGAATTGTGGAGTGGGGTTTCCATTGTTTATTTAGTTTGGTCTGTTTAGTTTAGGTTTTTGCCTTGTACCTGCTGCTCTGTCAGATCCATTCAGTCATGAAAATTAACCTTGTGTTTTCATCCATACTACTGAGGATCTGAACAAGCAAAAGCTAGATGGTCTAGGCTTTGATCTTCAAAATTACCCATTTTTACCCATTTTCTGATACAAAACCAAAGGAGCTTGACAATAACGATGTTCATAAACAAATGACAGCAAAAATCAAATTACTGAAACTCTATTTACATCACTCTTCAATTTCTTCTTCCTCAGCGTAACTTGAATACTCGTTCTCCTTTTCCTTGATGTAACCATACTTTCTCAGCAACCATAAGGTCATCCGAATTACATTACCGACGAAAACGAGTCCGATCATCCCCAGCCATATTATTACTGAAATCCTGGTTACATGAAACAGCATAGTTCTCGCTTGTCTTGGTGTTATTTTCATCAGTGCAACAAAATAGGTAGAAGTAAGAGCTGAGATTGCTATCCACATGATTACCATCTGAATCCACATGAACCTGCGCCGTTTCATCGGTAATCCACTGATGAGTAGCAAGATTATGCTCAATGATGCAAGGAAAGAGACTGTGTTCAATATCATGAACGCATCATATTTTCCTGGATCAGTGTAGGCCATTACTGACAAGCCTGCTTTGCGTGGGTTCTCTGCAGGGTTGCCATCAGAATCAACCGAGTAATCATCTTGCCATACTCCACCAGGTGGGGATAAAGAAGCTTGGAAGGCCACAGTTGCAAGCAACGATGCTACAACCATTAATGCACTTCGTTTTCTTCCCAACCAATCAGCATGCTTAGGTTTCTCAACCACTGGCTTGGAATTAGATTCCTTGGGTATTAGTTGGTGTACTTGTGCCTGTTTGGGGGGCAGAACTTCCAGAATTTCCTGATTCGTTCCAATGGACTGTGCTTTGGTCATTCTTGAAGCTCCAGCTTTCTGTAGGCATTCTTTAATTTCCATGTCCCTTAAATCCCTTTGACCACGTAATAAAAGGTCCAAAGCAGTGTAGCCATTTGCAGTTTGGGCATTCACTTCTGTCTTGGTATTAGTGAGTAAATATTTTACCATCTGCAAAATTTTTGTAATTCTTAAAGATTAGACAAAAAATAAAAAATAAAAAACAACTCACTACACAAAACTTTCACGTTGTGAGATATAAAAAAAGTTATTGTACATAGCTTTCCCTTTACATTATCAACAATAACCAAGACACTATTTTTGCCTGAACCTGTAATTGCAGTTAAGAGAATCATGAATTGTAGATTATAAGATTGTGAACCTTAATTAACTCAAGGGTTACATAAGGGCACATAAAAAAGACAAGTTCCATGGTTATCTTTTGTTCTTTTGAATCAAGAAATTTTGCAGAAAGAAGTGGGCAAAGCATACCTCTAACTGTTTCTTGGCCACAGCAATATGCAGGACAGAGTTCCCTTGAGAATCTCTCCAATTCACAAACTGATCCTCTTTTCCCATGAATTCTACTAAAATCTTGAATGCTTCAAAACGGTTGTTCTTTAAGCACAAGTGGAGTCCACTCTCGCCTCCACCGGTCAACACCCGAGTCGCCTCCGGTCTGACTCGGACCAACTCGTTCAACACCTCAACTCGACCCTTGATTGCAGCGAGATGCAGGGGAGTCCTACCATCACGATCCTTGGCCAAACACATGTCAGGGTTCAGCGACAGCAATTCTTTCACTATTTCCACATACCCTTTGGCTGCTGCCACATGAAGTGGTGAAGAACCATGGGAATTTAACTCGGTTGCAAGCTCTGGTTTATGAGTCAATAGTTGTCTGGCAAAAGCTGAGTGACCCAGAAGAGCTGCTGCGTGTAAAGGTGTGTCTGAAAGAGATGAGATGGATTTGTTGAGTATATCAGGGTCTTCTTGGAGAAGCTCAAGCAGTGAGGTTACTGATCCTTTCATGGCTGCTTCATTGAGCCTTTTCTGTGTTGCTTTCTCTCTTATCGCTTTCTCTTCTTTTTTCTCGTCATCCAACAAGCTCATTAGCCTCATTATTTTCCACAAAATTGCGATTCAAAAAACAATAAAGCTGTTTCTTTGTTCTTGACACAGGGCAGAGAAACAGTGCCGCCAGTGGTGCGGAGAACACAGACATTTGATTATTGTGAGCTTTGAAATGACACTGCCATGGAAGTGGCTTTTGCCTAAATTATATTATTTTTTATAATCCTTGCTGCAGCCTCCATCTTGGACTTGAAAGATTTAAGTTCAACTCCACTAACGACCAGAAATATTTTATATATCAATTCTTAGTCATTATGAATAAAATTACATATCATTTCAAGTTGATTTTTTTATAGATATAAAAGTCAATACAACTTGTATCTCATAATGAAAAAATCGATATACTTTTACAAGATTAAGAATTATCTGATAAGATAAATCACTATGAAACAAAATATAATCATTAAATTTTAAAACTCGTTATCAATAAAATTACATATCATTTTGGATTTTATTAAAGGGTTTTAGAACTCATTAAAAAATTTAAAAAATTCATACATTGCACAAGACACAAACCAGCTATCTTATATATTTTTTATAATAATTAGTATTAGTATTGTCAGTGTTATGTTGCAGTTTAATAGGTATAAACAGCTTATGGGTATGGAAACAGAATCCCATCTCAAACGCCCTCCACCGTTGAAGATCATGCAATTTCAGAGAAATTTTCAACAGGTCAATAGAATCTAGTATGAATCTTTGTCAGTTGAAGTTAGAAAAACAGGCTGACAGGAATGTTCTATTGAGACACTAAATCCTGAAATGAAGGAGAGAATTAAACAAGAAATTCTAACTATAATCACTTATTTATTTTCTTACATTGGTTTCATTGTCTTTTTGCAAATTATCTAGTGAAATGGTTTTCATACAGTGAACCATTGACATATGGAATACAATCATATATACACAAATTATCTTCTAATACATTAATGGAGATATGCTAGGAATTGAATGTGATGATTAGAAGTCACTGATATTCGTCTGCGCTAATGGTGGGTACATTTATGGTGGCAGCGGTCTTCTTTTTGCCGCTAGCGCATTTTCTACTTTCTTGAACAAATTTGCAGTGAGGCGAATGGTGTGCCCCAGAAGAAGAAGAGCCATCACTCCACTCCACGCCACCACGGCATAGTCAAGCACACGAGTGACATTTAGCTTCTCTGTTTTTGGTGTCAAAAAACGAAGTGAAACTCTGTATGTAAGGGCCGTGGCTGTGATTGCAATCCACACTATCACTGTCAAAACCCACATGAAAAATCTTCGCTTGAAAGGTAACCCTGTAATCAGCAGCAAGATAATGCTCAAGGAAGAAATGAAACTTATTGTATTGAAATAAAGGTACTCAGTAAAATAGCCATGGTTTCTTTCTCCTATTATTGAAGTTCCTGCCGTGTGAGAATCTATGCCATTGTTGCCTTGGGAAGTTCCTGCAGCCGAGTCATCCTGCCAGAGACCACCAGGAGGGGTTAGCCCAGCTTGAAAAGCCATTGTTGCAATAAGTGATGCCACCACCATCAATGCATCTCGCTTTCTGGTAAGCCAATCTTCCTGCTTGACAGTCTTCTGCCCCTCTTGATATTCTCTGGGCGGTACTGTGGTGATTGGAATTTGAGCAATTACAGGTGTTGCCTTAGTTCTCGATCCTCCAATTCCTGGCCTTGGGTATGAAATATCTGCGGCTCTTTGTGCTCCAGCAGCTCGAAGGGACTCAGCAATGTCAAAATCTTTCAAGCCTCTCCTACTTTGTGCAAGAACGTCCAGAGCGGTAAAACCATTTGCATTTAGACCATTTACTTCAATTCTAGTATTGGAAAGCAAAAAGTTTACCATCTGCAGATTTGTTATTGGTATTTAGTACTACATGACTAATAACAGCAGTAGTAAAACATCTGCAAATGTAAATTAAACTGAGAACACAAGGCTTAGAGCTGATATGCTTAGTTGACCCAATCCATACCTCAATTTGTTTGTGAGCAACCGCTAGGTGCAAGATGGTCATGCCATAATCATCTTTAGCATTCACAATTTCATGTTCATGGGCATTCATTGCTTCAATCAATAGCTTCAGAGACTCAAATTGTCCGTACTTCATGCACAAATGCAATATGGTCTCTCCCCCGGGCACAGTGATTAGAGCTGCTTCTGGTCTGGCATGGATTAGCTCCTTTAAAACATCAACCTGGCCTTTCATGGCTGCAATATGAAGTGGGTTTCTTTCTTCTTTGTCACAAGCTAGGCACATGTCAGGGTTCACAAATAGCAACGCCTTGACTATTTCAACATACCCTTTTGCCGATGCTAAGTGAAGGGCTGTTGAACCCCCAGAATCTGATTCTCTGGTAAACTCTGGCTTTCTTTGTATAATCTCCCTCACAAAATCTGTATGTCCAAGCATGGCTGCTACATGCAAAGGAGTCTCGGTGGTATAATTAACCAGCACTCTATCCAGAAGCAAGCGATCCAGTTGAATTAATTCCAAGAAAGTATTTACACTCCCTTCTTCTGCTGCTTCATATAGCTTGCTTTCCAATATTCTTGCCATTTTCTTGAGTCCGATGAATGATCAGGGAAACGTGCAGATAGCAGGACAATTAGCCCTAGCGGCTGACTCTGGTTAAATGTTCATAGATGAGAGAGTTTTAAGTCAAATTTCTGGTGTTCAAATCTGATTGGTGCCCCATCGATTTTGCTTGATGGACAAGTTTTTCTCGGCGATGTTTACAAACCAGTTGAACGAGTTTTAAAAATGTTTGGAGTTATTTTTATATAAGACAGGTGTTTCTGGTGATGTGTATGAAACCGTTGAATGAGTTTTAAAAGTGGAGTTTATTGACTTAGAAACATGCCATTGAGTTCACAACTCCAACACGCAGACTTGGTTGAATCTTTGCTCATAAAACGAATTTTAATCACAACTATTCTTTTACACGTTTCATAAGACAGGTGGGCAATTTTCATTGAATGATCAAGCCAAAAATTCCCTTTGATGGGTATTTACATTGACAGATCTCTATCAAGGATACAAACTGAACAATCGTGATGAAGAAAAACAATTCTAATACCAGATGGAGCTGATTTCTTCTGCCCCGAAGGCCAAATCGAAGCAATGAAATATAATTTCTCAGTTCTGTTTTTACAACTAAACAGAATGCTATCATCGCACCAATGATCCATATATAGCTTAAGCCTCCTTAACTTCGTTGAAATGCAGCATTGCGAATCGATGAGGTTATGAAGAGTGAAGACACCGCATTGAAGAGACAATGGAAAAAAAACCTTTCAGGCATCCCGTGCGTTTTGTCTGTGCGAAGAAAGGGGTAAAAGAGAGAAGGTATGGATTCTGTCTTTGTTATGAAAAAAAGTGAGCTTAGCATGGCAATTTGGATAACATTTTGGAAGGACTCGGCCATTCTAATTTCTATGTGGGCATTTCTGGTGAAATTATATAACAGACTAGAGCTCGTTGTACTCAGTTTTCAGCCATTGACACCTTGTGGACAGCTCTTTCAGCCATAGGAAACTTTGAAATTGACAAGAAAATGGATCCTTCAGCAACTTATTACTTGCAAAAATAGATGGTGAGATTCTGCAGTTCTGCTCATTAAATCTTTGGGCATCAAATTCGTGACATGTTACCAAAACTGACTCGCTAGACTAGACATGCCATGCAACTTGCAAGCCTACAATGCATGTCAAGTGTAGTACAGCCCTTTACAAAAAGGACGACCCAAAATGAAAAACAAGGAGCCCAACCCATGGGTGTTAGCCTGTTAGCTGGTGTTGTCGTGTTATTTTCAAGATTTCATGTCAGACGGCAGGGCAGTTTAGGGATGCAAATGATGGAGAGATCACCCACAGTTAAGTGGGAAAATCAGAGGGTGGCACAGTCCGGTGGCCTGAACCATAAAACAGGCTATATTATTCTTGTCCAAAAAACAAATGCTCTCTTAAAAAAAAATTGCTCACGAAGTATTAACTGACACGTGTCTACTTTCCTCAAACGCAATGGCGAAAATCCATAACCTTGTCCTCTCTCTTCTCTGCCGTTAAAAGCTCTCTTTCGATTTTCTTACTTTCGCCCCCATTTCCTTCTTCGTAACACAATCCATTTCGCTTTCTGTGAAACCCTCCAAACCCACTTTTTTTTCCCTTCTTTTAGATTCTTTTCGTCTGAGATCTGTGGTCTCTCACTCTCTCTTTGTTATTGCCCAGTTGCCTATTGACAAAAGTTGAAGGCTTGAAGATGTTACCAAGACTTGGTTTTTTCTGGTAAGAATCAAAAATTAAATCTGGGGTTTCTGTAGTGAGTAAATGTTCGATTTCCTTCTGCTGATCCACGTTCGCTCTCAAATTTGGCTGCGCAAAAGGAAAAAAGGCCAACAAAACCCATTGCTTTGTTTTTATTATACCTAATATTTGATAGTGAAAGTTATCCTTTTTCCTTTTCTTTTCTGCTTAGAGTTTCTAACTGTGCACAGTACAGATACTAAAAGATTCCAACCCTTCATAAGCTTTCTTTGTCTTTTGATCATTCACTCCACCCTCTTACTAATTTGTAGCTTTCATTGTATAGAAAACCCAAGTAGCTGGAGTTATATTTGACTTGAGCTGAGTCGGTTTGTATAGAGTTTTGAATAGGATTTGAAGTGGGTTCTGATTAATTTTGGTGGAAGGATAAGAAAAAAACAGATATTAGTTAGTTGAACTAAACAGTTTACAAAAGTGGCGAAAATGAGTTTTAGTGCAGCCGAGGATGATTCAGGGTCAGAGATTCATATACCAGCAGATATAGATTGGCATATGCTTGATAAATCCAAGTTCTTTTTTCTTGGTGCCGGTTTATTTTCAGGTGTATCGGCTGCTCTTTACCCAATAGTAGTCTTGAAAACTAGGCAACAAGTTTCATCTACTCAAATTTCTTGCTTTAGAATGTCTTTTTCTATTATGAGATATGAAGGATTGAGAGGATTCTATAGGGGTTTTGGTACCTCTTTGATGGGGACTATCCCAGCTCGAGCACTTTACATGGGAGCCCTTGAGGTTACCAAGAGCAGTGTTGGCACTGCAACTGTTAGTTTAGGATTTTCAGATACTACAGCAACTGCTATAGCTAGTGCTGCTGCTGGGTTTAGTTCAGCTATGGCTGCACAACTTGTTTGGACCCCAATCGATGTTGTGAGCCAAAGACTTATGGTTCAAGGTTACAACTTTAGTAGCAGTAGCAAAGAAGTAATTTCAAATGTTAATTCTTGTAGATACAGGAATGGTCTTGATGCGTTTAAGAAGATTCTGTATGCAGATGGTCCTAAAGGATTGTATAGGGGATTTGGGATCTCAATATTGACATATGCACCATCAAATGCGGTTTGGTGGGCATCTTACTCTGTTGCAAACAAGCTCATTTGGGGTGCTTTCGGTTGCTCTATGGGTAAACGAGACGAGAATGCTGTAATTTCAGGATCTGGTTTTAGGCCTAGCTCAAAGGCCTTGGTGGCAGTCCAAGGGTTAAGTGCAGCCATGGCTAGTGGCGTTTCAGCATTAATCACCATGCCCCTTGACACCATCAAGACCAGATTACAGGTTCTGGATGGAGAAGAGAATGGGATAAGAAAACCTTTGACGGTGCTGCAGACAGTGCGGAATTTGGTTAAAGAAGGTGGATTGGCAGCTTGTTACAGAGGATTGGGACCTAGGTGGGCTTCAATGTCTATGTCTGCAACAACCATGATCACTACCTACGAGTTCTTGAAACGATTATCCGCTAAAAGCCAAGCCAACTTGACACCGTGAAATAGGCGGCTGTGGAAAAACAGATAGGTTTCTCACACTGGAGATGCTTCTTATACTGGTCTGCTTATTGCTAAGCAATCTATGTAAACGTGTATCTAGCACTTTTTCTTTCTTCTTTTTCATCTGTGTCACCCTGTAATGATGTTTCTTTCATGTTCTCAATATATTATAATCAAATCCTTTACCACTCCAAAGCTTGGTTTGATTTTTTCTTTTAAATCTGCATATTCTTTTAATGAATTCTGATGCTTTCTATTGACTGGTCTCTAGTCATCGAGAGATGAGTGACTTCTGTCCATTTCATGCCTAAGCAAAGATCTTCTTGGACTGAAGTGTTATATTGCTTTACAAACCATCTTAAATATTAACGTTTTCTCTATAATCTGATCTCATCATTGTAGCATTTAAGCGATTAATTGAAAGTAAACCGTTCTTGCCACTGTCTTCTTGCCTTCAGCGTTTAGCCTTGTTATCCTATTATCATCTGCCGCCAAGTAAGAATCTGAAAATTTTAAACATAATATAAATGAAAGATAAGAAGGTAACAAGATTAAAATTTGATATAAACTGTATAGAATATAATTAAAGCTAAAAAAATTTTATATTTAGCATGTCACAAATTTTAACATATTTTTTGAATTTTACATTAAATGAATACAATTTTACATAATATAACCAATAATTATATATGACAAAGGTAAATTGACTGTGCCCTCTCAAAAACTTGGAAGGACAGAAAATATCTGGATGGAAAGGGGTAAAACTTCAAGCTTCTATTTGGGGTCACATAACACGTGGATCTTCCCAAATTTCAATCCCTACCTTGTTTATTAATGCCATACTTTAGGTGGCTAAAAAAGAAAGACGGAAGTAAATCAAGTTTCTCTGTCCCTATCCTATCATTTTAAATATTGGTCACCTGCACGGTGCACAAGTGATTAACAGTTGAAAATTATGTAAAGCAAATCACTGCAAGCCCCAAGGCATTCCGAAAAGAGCAGAGCAGGGCATCTTGGAAATTAATAAGGAGATCACATGTTTCCTCACTGAATAACAGTCATGGATTTGAATAATGGGTAAAAGCAAACTCTCCCCAACATTTTTCCACTTCATGTTTCACAACACTTTATTTTATGTTGGAATATTGTAAAATTGTGGTATAATATATATATAAAAAATTTAAATTCATATTTGTAAATCGTCTTTTGTAAGGTAAAACTGTAAAAATTTCAGATTAAAATAAGCAATGCATTGTAGATTAAATGCGGGTCTCCGTATTTGCCTTTTCTTGAATCATGGCCATTGGCCAGTTGGTTTAGTCTTAGTTTTGGATAGTAATACAGTCTATGAATTACTATGGCATTAAAGTCCATCGTAGAGATAGATTTAGTGAAACACTGCAACAGTTCAATCTCATCTTCTCAGTTCTCAGGTACAGCATTTATTTTTACAGCATAACATGGTACATCAGTGTTTAAGGAGAAAAAAAAAATCTACAGCTCAACCCAAAAATTCCCAGCTGCATTGGTAAGATGAAAAAGAACTAAAGAATCAATGGTTGGCGGCAACAGAAAGCAAAATGATTAGCATGAGGCAGACAGCTTCAGCCTTTGGGTAGAGCTGATGAACACAATAAGAGGTGGAAAACCAGGGGCTGATAAGAAAACCCATTTGCTCTTTAGATTTACCATGGACCATCCAACATTTGCCACTATTAAGAATCTGTATGGAGCAGGCTACAGGCAACGAAGAAACAACGGGCCTACGCACGCAGCACTTTGTTTTCCTATCTGATTTTTATCCACGAGGAACAGAACAGGCGCACTTGTCCAAGCGACCAAATGAAACGGCTGAGATTGAAGCCACTTTCAGGACCGCATCTTCTGAGTTGGTGTTCTGTAAAAGAGTAAGATCCGGACAAAATACAAAAGGAGTTGGCCAATCGGGGCATTTATGGGCAGCAGTTAGAGTCATTTGGCTAATAAATCATGTAGTTTGACATGACAAATTACGAAATCGAAAAGACTTAGGCACGTAATATTAGATTTTAAGTTGAAATTTTTTATCATCAATGTATCTAATACGAACTCGACCCTTATTCCATCCAAAACTACAGGTTTCAGAAACTGGATGATGGCATGTAACGATGCAAATGAAACCGGGTTTCAGTTCAGCTGTTACAACCTCAAAACACCCGCCGTTGGATTCACCTTTCATGCTTATTTTTATTTTGGAATTAAACCAAACTAATGGTACGTTTTTTCTTTTGTTTTTTTCTTTTTGGGAGACATGGAAAAGGTGTTGCGTTGACCACTACGGACGTTCAGACAAGCAAGGGTTCCCACGTGAAAGTCATGTGCTTTTCACGGTGAGTAAGACGTTTCAATCCAGAACAATAAATTTATTTTAATTTTTTTTTGCTCAAGCATAAATTTATTTTAATAAAACCAACATATATTACTCATCACATTTGGTTTAATTCTTTGATTGATATCAGTTTTTTTTTTTTTTATTTTCAATTTTAAAAGCCTTTTTGACAACATTTAGAAACTGTAATGTGGCTCTGTGGGTAGTGTCAGGTCAGACCCATTAGGCCCAAACCCATCTCTTAGCAGGCGGAGCCAGGCCGAGCTGGGCTGAACCATCTCTTATACTACCCAACCCAGTCTACACCTCCCCAAAATAAGGGAAACAGTAAACCTAGTAATCCGTGTCACGATTCGAATTATCAAAACATGAACACGAGCGACACAAATTATAAAACGTGTCTGAATCGTAAACACAAATATGATTTTTTTTTACGTCTAACAGGTGACACGACACGACACGACACGACTACCATGTTAAAATTATCTATGACACACGACACGGTTAACATGAAATTAAAATGACACATATAGACACGACATGGATGACATGATTAAAAATAAAACATAATTAAAAAATGATAAAAAATTATATTTACATTTATTCCACATTTATATTAATTAACATTCAAATATAAATAACAAATATAACAAAATAATAATATCTTCAATCCTGTAACATCCCGAACCTACAGTAAATCATATATTTTACTCTTATTCACACGTTTTTACCGGTTGGGCTGTCTGTGATGCTTAACATTTTATTAACCCTTTAAGAAATAAATGGTACTTTAATTTCAGTACCAAAATAGAAATATGAATACCTTATAAATTTTGAGATCACCTACATTCCCTTTTTACTCAAAGTAGTACTGTACAATTTTACTGAATATATAAAAGAATATAATGTACCTTCAATATCGTATATCTACTGACTCTAGCAATGGATAACTCTAGAAGGTAAACCTTTTAATCCAAATCAATAACCTGTGGAGTGGAAATAAGGGGGTGAGCGACAACGTGCTCAGTAAAGGAGTTGTATGCTGCTTTATAAAACCAAAACTATATACCACAAAATGTTTATTTTCCCTAACAGCATACCCAATAGGAAAACAGTGGATATAGTGAACATTCTTTAATATTCAAATCACTGGCTAAACAGTTTACGATATAGTATAGTAAACAGGATTCAGTAAATCCTTTCAGTAAACAGAAATCAGTAAGTTGAAACTAGGCATTACCCTACAATTAAATCATGCTATCATCGTTCCCGAAGGAACCCAGTAATCGTCCCCACTAGGACATAGCTAGATCTATGGCCATAGTCTATAGGTGGTCATCGTGTACACTTGCCAGGTGACTTCGAGACCTCTGATGACTTGGCGGGTCAATCAGCCACGAGAATAGTAACGCATGAAACTCGAGACCTAAAGTCTCAAAAATCAATTTATATCTCATAAAGAACCTTTAAGGAATATTTCACATATTTCATCATTTCTTTAAAATGATTGTTTTCCAAAAAGGTATTATGTTTTCTGTTTACAAAACACAGAAAAAACAGTCAGTTATTTCATCATTTTTTGTGTGAGAAAAACACAAGTTAAACCGGCTCACCCCTTACCAGCTCGCCCATCGCAGTGGATTGAGCTCGTCTGTTTTCATTCGCCCATGTGGCGAACTAACATTGCCCACTGTGGCTCTCACACCGAGCTGAACTGGGGGGTCGCCCACAAAATATTTCTCTTTAAAAACAAGGGATCGCCTATCTAGCTCGCCCAAATTTAAAACAGTTTATCAAACTAATGCATGTCTCAAACCAAATCATTTTCTCAATATTTTTATAACATTTTTCTCCACAGGGCATGCATTTCACTTCACATACTACTCCCTTACCTGGTCTTACGAAACTGAACTTCCTGGTTGTGCTTACCGAAATCCGTACTTCTCAGCTGCAAAATGATTTTACCAACTCATTAGCTTAATTATCTTTTTATATTAAGCTATGATTTATATCACAATATAAATATAAGTAAGTCTCATAGCTAAAATGACTATTCTTCATGCCATTTTCTCTTCCTTCTTTCTCTATGGCCAAATGGCCTTTATTTAATTAGAGATCATTATTTCTTTCTTCTATCATTTAAGAAATAAAATTTAATATTTTATTTCTTTTATTTCTTGTACAATCGGCAGCACACATTTACCTTGTGTGAAAATAGTTTCTAGTCAAGGTTATGTTTCTATCATTTTTCCTATCTTTAGCCTTCATATTTAACTTTCTTACCTTGGCTAATTAACACTATTTTCAGCTTTTCATTCCTTTATTTTTACACGCCACACTTAGCCATTTTCTTTCCTCTCAATTCCACGTCCCACCTGCATACTTTCTTCCTTCTTTCACGTCACCTAGCTCCCTTTTTCCCATTTAATTTCCAGCCTTCATTTTCTTTCTTATTTTCATATTTCTTTAATTTTATAATATATATATATATATACACTTATATATATATATTTCTTTGTATAATCAACCTATGGTTCATACTATTAATAACACCTACACATACTAACAATCTTTGTTGTAGGTTTCGTCTATTCACTTCACAACTGCATGAAACAATACCTTATATTCAGTCCTTAACATCTTAACCAGCAAGAAATTCAGTCACGTTATTTGCTATTTTATTTTTATACCAAGGAAAAATACATATATATATACACACATATATACCACCATCTTAACAATACCCTCACTATAAACCAATGCTCAATTACATAAAATATCGACTGAAATTTCTTTACCTTAGCTTAACAGAACAACCACAGCTCAAAGCTCTGTTGTTTCTTCCTACGTCAGTCTTTCCATTTCCTTCATTCTTTGGTGGTTGAAGGAGAGCTAGATGGTTAGATAGCAAGAGGGAAATCTTGCTAAGTAAACAAGGAAGAAATGAAAATAAAACAGAGCAAAAGTGGATGGCGACGCAACGACTCGTGGAGTAGTTGAGTGTGGTCGGCCTCGATGAAGAAATATGTTAACATTTATCTTACTTTGTCAATTATATATCCGGCTAACTTTCCATCTCTTTGCTCATCATTTCCTTTGTCAATTATCTCATTAATTGTTAAAGAAAAATGGTAGCAAAAGGTGTGGCTTGGTAACCATTTTCTATCTTCATTAAATTGGTGAAGAAAGGCTGTAGCCGAAAAGAAATGGTGCAGAAATTCTCTTCTTTCTTCACTTTTTCTTGACCTATTTCCCCTTTGTCTTATTCTTCAATCAATATAAAATCCCATGTTAGCTTTAAATGCTTTATCCTTTAAGCATCTGTTTCCTTATATTTTATACTATAAAAGTCCTGATCTTCCAGCCTTAACAAAAATGGGGAAGGACATGTAACAGCAGCAAAAAAATCTTCTTTGCGGGTTGTCCATATTTTCTTGACTTTTCTTACCATCTTTATACCATTTTAGCCAATCACAATTAATCTCATGTGTAAACATTTAATTTATCATCTTTTAAATATTATTTATATAAAATTTTATCTTGAAAATTCTGCTTTCACACTTCTTTGATGACTAACCGAATATTACCTGCAGTCTAAGCGGCGTGATTCATCATTTCTTGTTGTACGTTGGTGCTTGTTTTTCTTTCTTTTGAAAATTGCATCCAATAGTATTTAGTCAATATTCCAAGTACTAGATTTTCTCTTCATTTAAGTCTCATTTGTTTGTATTTTTATACTATTAAAACTACACTTCAATAGTCTTTAAGTGAGTTCGGTTGAACTCCACTATAGCAACAAGAAGCATGGCGTAACAAAAAGGATTTCTTGGCTGCTCTTTCTTGACCTTACTTTGCCTCTTTTGAGGTTTAATTCAGCTAAGAATATTTTACCATATATCAATTAAATAACTCCCCTTCATCTCTTATAACTAGACCTGCTCATGGGCCGGGCTCATGACAGGTATTAATGAAATTTTCACACGCCCAAGCCCGGCCCGACCCGACATTCGAGCCTGATTTTTCTGTCCAAGCCTGTTTTCATTTTTATACTACAAGCCCGAGCCCGATCAGAAAATAATTTTTTTATATTTTAATTTTATATTTATTTATTTTTTATTATTTTATACCCTTTAAATTTTAATATAATTTGTCAAAATTTATATATCAATTTTCATATTAAATATTTATAATCATATTTATTATTCAATAGTATTTTATATACATATAATTATATTATATTTAGTAAATATATATAAAAATTTAATTATTAAAAAAGATATATAAAAAATAAAAAAAATTCATAATTCGGGCCGGGCCCGGGCTTTGAAAGGCAAGCCCGAGGCTCGGCCCGTATTTAAAACGGGCCTAAAATTTTTGCCCAAGCCCCTTTTTTTATCAAATATTTTTGTCCAAAGCCGACCAAATTTAAAACGGGCTCTCAGGCTTGAACGGGTAGCCTGGCCCTTGAGCAGGTCTACTTATAACCATATTTGTTGGTATCTTTATACCATAAAATATCACTTTCATTCAACAATTTCCTTATATCTTTTTCTTCTCATATTTTATGCTCTTTAATTCATCTTTTCATATTTGTTTCAACTTTATACACTATATTACAATTCATGAATCCAAAATTTCAAATTGAGAATGAAAATTCATTCCATCTTTATTTAAATCCCACTAAATTATTAAATTTCACTATCAATAATTCACAAGTATAGTGCACAGTGTAATAAAATGGGGTCACAAATCCATAATATATATTGAAAATTGCAAAAACATACAAACAAAACATAAATAGTTAACATTAAGTCAATAAACATAAATAATTTAACAAACATTCAAACATTAAGTCATTAACAATGCAAATCCAAAGTCTTTTAATGTAACGACCGAAATTAGAAAATTTCAAACTAAATTTTTCCTTTCCACTTCTATTTTTTTCTTTAAATTAATCGATGACACTAGGTTTGCATTCGGTATCGGTATAAGTACAATTCATCTTTTCATTTCACCTAATTCAATACACAATTAATTCAATTAATAATAATAAATTAAATACTGACTATAATATAATAACTATGATTTCGTTCACAATAAACTTCACATAAGTTACATCCCACTAATTTTCGATACGTATTTATGCTTTATTTTATAAATACAACTGCTGTGCAAATACGTGTCTGAATATAAATAAACATTTAATAAATATCTGATCACTTGATACTTCTAACTTCTAGCGATTTCTTCGACTAACTAAAGGCAGCGGACTTCGTGTATTTTGATAAGCTATCTGGGATGGTGAGAAGGAGGGTAAGCTTTGGGAAAAGCCCAGTAAGAAACATATATAAAAGCACATATAAAATTCAGTTAAGTAGAAATCACTTATTTTACTGATTAAGAAAAAGGCATATTAACTACAAATATTAAAATGCATAAAATATTTATTTCTTAGTAGCTCACTACGGGATAGCATCGGAAGGATACTATATTCAGTTAGGTAACCGGGTAGAGTATGAAAGGTACTTTAGAGTACCTGTCGTGTTTCGGTCCCTAGATGCGACTATAGAGAGTAAATTCAGTTGACGATAAAACGATTAATCGATATAAAACGTTTAACACTTTATGCAAAGCAATTTCAATTCATTAATTAATATGAAACATTTAATAATTCATGTGATGCTACTTTAAATCAATAATTAGTCTAAAACATTTTATAATTTATGTGATGCAATCTCGAATCATTAATCACTGTATAAGCCATTTATGTAGGCGATGCTATGAGACCATTTCAGTATGCAACTTCGGTAAACAATATGGTAACAATTTCAAAATCATGAGATAATGCCATAATTTCAGAAACTTCGATCAATACAATAATACGATTCATTTAAAATCCTTAAAATAGTATAAATGCACTTGCATCATAAAAACATATACTGTAAAACTTGTATCACTTTCTTTGTCACTTTTCAATCAAATCATGCACTAGTCTCGTAAATCAAATCATTCACTAAATCAATTATCAGTCAAGTTTTACTTATCGATAGAAAATAATCTCCCAGAGATTCATGCACGCACAATATCCCATAAGGGACCTGTATAGGAAGGTCAGGGATCCGGAACTCCTTAGCCAATCCTATGAAACACTATAACGAATAGCCATCGTCGATCACTCATAGTTCGCACTGGTCAGGTACTCACTGTGTAAGCTCGTGGGGTTCGACCGTAACTCCCACAGTCATATCATATAAAAGGGGAAGGTCTGGGACGTCTCCTAGCCTAATCATCACTGTCTCATATGCACGATCATCAGGGAGACATCAATTTCATAAAATCACTTCGTATACTCGCAAATCATTTCATAAAAATCAGTTCATGTAAATCCTTTCATGAAATTCAGTTCATGTAAATCATTTTGTAGAGTTCAATTCATGTAAAGCACTTCACGAACCTCAATTCATGTAAAATACTTCATATAATTCAAATCATGTAAATCGTTTCATGTAATTTAATTCATGTAAACCGTTTCTTGTAATTCAATTCGTGTAAATCATGTCATGCAATTCAATTCATGTAAATCATTTCTTGTAAATCAATTCATGTTCATCACTCGTATAATGCAATTCATGTAATTCATTTCATATAATGAAATTCGTATAAATAATTTCAGATAATGCAATTCATGTAAGCCATTGCATGCAATTTAATTTGTGTAAATCATATCATGTACTCATTTCATATAAATCATTTAATGTAATTCAATATATATAAATCATTTCATTTAAATCAATTTATGTAAAACATTTCATATAATGAAATATTTAAACTTGTACGAATTAAAGATAATTCATATTTCTTGTATTCGGGAAAATTGGGTAAGAAACGATTTAAAACGAAATTTTCGAGAGCTTTTAATTGTAAGTAAAATATATCTTATGCGACTCCTATACATATTTCTTACCTCTATTTCTGTACAATGTCCAAGATCCGATAACGCCCTTTACGTTTCTTTTTAATTCTCGAGCTTGACACTGCACAATAATTCTGAATTATATTCAAAATCTTACATAGTAACTTTAATAATTATTCCGTAGTTCTCTATTTTCTATTTATCATTCTCAAAAATTAATTTATTTTATTTCCAAAATATAATTCCAATTATAATCCTATTTTTTCTTTAATTTCCATGTTGCCGCTAACTTCAATTTCTATCTAAAATCCCATATATATATATATAAATATAATGAATATTCCTTTAAATTCTTTTTTTTTATAATTAATTTATTTTATTTTCTATCGAAGGCTACAACCTAGATTATTATTTTAACCAGCCCAAGGCCACATACACCCATTTCACGTCAGCTCTCTCTGTTTTGTTTCATAACTAATACTTCTTCTCATCTTTTACGCCACCAACAACATAATTAAGTCCCTTAAAACCCCATGGCCGAACCTTCTAAAGGATTCATTCTCACCATTTCTCTCATCTTTATCTTTCTCAATTTCACTCATAAACAATTTCATTCTATTGTATAGTTTCATCAAGCACCTTATCTACATAAGATTTTCAATGTTACCATTTAACTTCTTCATGACCGAATGCCTCCCCGCACACACAACTCATCATCAACATTTCAACCCCTGTCCTGACATAGAGTTCCCTTACCCACGCCATTTTCTGTTTTGCCAATTTATCATCGTCATTCAGCCCACGTTTAGTGAAAGCATCACTCAATTCAATTTCAATCTAATTCCTTTTATAGTTTGCTCCTAATTCCAAATCAACAAAACAATAAAAATTCTAATAATTTCTTAATTTCTTTTTCAATGTCTGAACCTGCCATCATCTTTTACACTTACATTTTTTTTTTCAATTCAAGGCTGAAATTATATTATCCATGTATAAA
This sequence comes from Heritiera littoralis, assembly GCA_031772115.1. Taxonomy (NCBI): domain Eukaryota; kingdom Viridiplantae; phylum Streptophyta; class Magnoliopsida; order Malvales; family Malvaceae; genus Heritiera; species Heritiera littoralis. Next base: position 3,868,164 of record JAPDPK010000003.1, read on the forward strand.
ACAAACAAACACCCTAACTAGGATCAAGCAAACATCACCCAATTAATTTACCTTGGTTAGCCGAACTGCTCAGCCCTCAAACCCACGTCAATCGTTCACGTCAGCCTCTCCAAACTTCCAGATTTAAGATCTTTTTGATGTGTGGAAGGAGTTTTGTAAAGAAGGTTGAAGGATTTAATGGGGAAAGGATGGAGTTTTAACGTGAGGAACTTGAGCAGAATAAATGCAGAAGAAACAAGAGAAGAGGAAGGTCGGTTCCAGCAGAGAAAAACGTGAAAATCTTTCTTTTTTTTTAATACATGAATTAAATTCCTAATTATTAAACTTTTAATTTATCAATTGATTAAGTATTATAATTTCTAATATTTCAATCTTTTAATAAATTTATTTATTTCAACAAATCTATTAACATCTAAAAATTAAATTTTACCAATACCTAAACTCCAAAATAGGAGAATTTGTGGTTATCACATTTAATCTTATTATATATAATATCATCAATTCATTGTTATCATATGCCTATGATCTAAGATCAAATATATAATATGAATCAATAAATCATTAATAAGTATATTAATATCATATTCTTATTATAATAATTTGTATGTTAGTATTATATTATTTTAATTTCTTATAATATGATAATTGATATAGAATAAATTAATAAACTATAAAATCTTTTAGTATATTAAATAATGTAATTTTGTAAAGTGTAAATTCTTAATCTCGTATCAATATCATTTGATACAGTATCCCTTGTATAAAAAACTAATTAATTATGCAATCTTTTATTAGTATAATACAATATTTATATTTTATATTATAATTAAAAATATCATATATATTTCTACGTTATGGTATCATATATGTAAAAATTTGATAATTGTATATTAAATTCTTAAGTTCTCAATACTTTATTTTAAAATAAAATTTTATTATCTTAACCATAATTAACTAATTTAATTTCATAATTAAATTTATTAATTTATTTTATTGTAATATTTATTAAAACATTAGTTTGTTTTAATAAATTATTTTTCATAACATATTATATCAATACATTATAATTATTCATTTAGTTAAACATTTAAGCATTTTTACCTTTGGCCAAAGTTCAAATTTCACTAAAAGCAACATAATTAACGTGTCTTACATATGTCTTTGTATATTCGTATATCCATGTAACACGATTTTCTTTAAACATATTCATCATGTCATGTACATGTTAATCGTGTATTTATGTAACACGATTTTTTTTTTTGTGTTTTCGTGTCAAACATGGCTAAACACAAAAAATACTGTATTTAAATTCGTGTCAACACGAATAAATACGAAACACGAATTTTTCAGACATGTACACAATTTTTTCGTATCGTATTCGTGTCATTTTAAATTTGCCAGGTCTACTATCCTTGCCTATTTTTCTTTCTGGAAACATGACAAAGAATTGCCCTTCAAGAGGTTAGAACAGAAAAGGAAATGAAATGTTTGCACATGAAGACTAGAAGATTCAAACATAGAACAAGTCCCCCTTTCAATGGCAGGAAGAAAATGATTCCTAACCGGATTATAAATGGCGAGTTCACGACCTACACATAAAAGCCATGACAGATTTCCTAGATTAAAGGACACATTGACTAAGAACAAACTTGAGCACATAACCTACTAGAGAGTTAGCAGTCCATGATGCCAGAATTCACATGAACCATTAAGCAGCCACCATCAAGGCCGTGCTCTCTTGTTGCTGCAAGATGGGCATTTGTACTGCTTAATATGCTCTGCCCTTGATGGTGTAATCTTAACACACTTTCCATGGAACCATTTCTCACAGATATCACAGCAAATCCAGAATTCATCAGCTGCATAATTCTCCCCACAAGCCCCGCATAATGTCTCTCCATGCTCCTCATCTTCTTCCTCTTCCAAACCATCATCGTCCTCATCCTTTGATGGCATTGGCTTTGAATTTTTGAGCTGAGATTCAGAACCTCGCTACATTTTTACAAACACAAAGGGTAAAGAAAATCTATTTATAAGTCCTTGAAGTTGTGAGGTCATGTCCTTCTTTTGGGTCTGCTATCGCCTATCAGCACAAAGAAATGAACTTTGCAGAAATATGAATGTAACGATCCAAAATGCTAATAAACTTAGTTTGGTCAGCTTTATGTCTAAAAGAATCATATTTCCACTATGAGAGTTTTTACTATGTCATAATGCCTTGTCAAATTGTGAAAAATAATGTAATATTACATTTTATCTCCAACCTCAACCCACCTTAACCCTAAAAATTCACACAGACTAACATTTAATGAAATAGCTAAGCAATAAAAGTTTTCCTACCTTAGAGTTCGATTTAGATTTGTTGCTGCTATGATTTGATACTGACGATTTCTCCTTTGTCTGTTTCTTAGCTGTTCCTGTCACAACTTCAAATATGGTTGGGAGATCATTTATCATATTGAAAAGGCGTTTCCTGCATCACATTAACCAGCATGGTACTATTAAGGAAAAAATTAGCTCAAAATATAGCATGCTTGTTACAGCCACATGCAGTTCCAGTACACGGCAAGCCAATTTAAGAAAGCTCACTCATGCTATGCCTAGTATTACTAGTTAGCCATATGCTGTAAGTGCTTCATGCCAATGCCTAATCTTATGGATCAGACCTATCATACTTTGGATAACTAGGACTTCAGAACTACACTAACACTTCCCTTTAGCATTTTTTCTTAAAAATTAGACCAGTGAATGAAATAAATTTCCAACCTTATAATAGGTATTTAAATCAAATTAGTTAATGAGGCTTCCCAAACTAAGTAGCAAATTCCAGCCAAATTAAACAAGTTTCCATAATGTACTAAATTTTACCATAAAAGAGGGTCCATTTACTACAAGAAAAGATACCATGAGAAATCTTCATGCTAGACACACGTTGAGTAGTATAAAAATACTTATTAATAACAAAACGCCAGAACTGAAAGAGACACAAATCAATTATTTGGCTCAACTGAGGCTAGGTTGGTATGCATGCCTACCAAGTAACTTTGCTTATTTACACGTAGAGTGCGTATACAAAGCCAAATCAGGAGTCGACACTTAGGCAAGGAGAAAAATACCTATCAGTTTTATCGAATCCAAACCTAGCACCAAAATAGAAAGCCACAGAAAGTAACCACGCGTCACTGTGTACAGCAACCAAAGATAACCAGTCCTTTTCTTGCATCCCATCTCTTGCAAAGTTAATACCCAGTGCGGGCTCTGGAAGCTCTGGAGGCACCTCTTCAGCAGGTAAATTCACCTCCCACTGCTCACTGGGAAATCCATAAAGGCAAAGATTCTCCTTTTCTGCGATCAAAATTTAGAATTTTAATTAACTCATTCCATTTCAATTTACATGCTTTTAGAACCTAACAAGGCAGAACTAGTAAAAGCATGATAACGAAACCACAATGAATTTATTGCATTCGCATTCTTTGATTAGCACTAAGTTAAAAAAAAATGTTCTTTGTCCAAACCGCAGCCATGTAACAAACCAATAAGCATCAAATAATGAGCACAATCTTAAACTTGCCGGTTAATAAAAAAACTACCAAATAAAGAAAGAACTATTTCGTGCCAACTTTTAAAAATATATAGTTACTTAAAGAAAGAAAAGAGTCTACATTTGAAATAGAAAACCTGAGGAACAACAACAACAATGTCGAATTTGTTAAATCTACCTTACCTGAACATACAGATCCCTTACTCAGCTCAAACTATTCATTTTTATTTTAAAAGGGAAACTTCAATTTAAGCAGAAAATGGTAGCCTAATAATTGAATAGCTTTTCTTGAAGCATAAAGTTAAACAATTCAATTTAAGCAGAAAATGGTAGCCTAATAATTGAATAGCTTTTCTTGAAGCATAAAGTTAAACAACAATAGAGCAATAACCGTAGATACCATTGCATGCACTAAAATTCACTTCAATTATACTAAGCTTTAAACTACTTCAAAGTAATCTGTTTAATTTAAGAAAAACAAAGCCTTGAAAATAAAAATTGTAACTTCAATTCTCTAGCTAAATCATATCACCAATCAAACAAGGCTGGGTATAAAAATCCCACAATTAATTCTCCATAATAAACAAAAAAAAAAGATCCCAGTACCTGGATCGCAGTGTTGGTAGAACTCTTCCACATCTGCAAGCACCACCACACCCGAAAGTTAAATTAAATCAAAACAGACTTTAAAAGGATAAGAAAAAAGGTGGTTAAGAAGATGACAACCAAAGTAAGAGTAGTAATTAAAAAAAAAAGTGAAAACTATCACCAGTAGTAAGGGCCTTAATCATGCCAGCTCGACGACCCTTGAAATCTCGAAAGACTTCTTCGACTGTACGCGGGTTGTACGAAGCACCGCCGTCCATCACCTAAAACTGATTCTTTTCTTCCGTTTTCCTTCTCTTTCCAAGAGGGTTCTTCGTTTAGGAGAGCGGAGATCGAGAAGCAGAGCGAGAGGGAAATGGAGGAAAAGGAGGGAAAAAGGAAGATTTACAAAAAAATGTTTAAGCTTAGCTTAACAGTATTTGACTGACCCTCTCTTTCTCTCTCTCTCTCAGTATGGAGGGAGAAAGAAGAAAAGACTGAGAGGTGGGCGGATTCGGGGAGGAAAAATGGGATCTTTAATTAAGCGGATTTGATAAGAGAGGAAGCGTCCGTGACTCGGATTTTTGGCCCAAAACAAGTAATTTTTGAAAAAAGGGGAAAAAAACCCTAAATGGAAAGCCCCTTTGAGTGAAAACAAATCAAACCCACAACGAGAGACGGTTTCCTCTTAAAACCCATTTAGATTTTGACACGTCATCAAAGATGTCCTCAAGTTTATATCTTGTTGACGATCTGGGTGGGCCAACTAAACGGCTTGTTCGCTTGCTACTATGACCCACTGGACTGGATTGGTTTCAGGATTTCCGCAAATTTTATAGTTGGGATTTTAGATTGAAGTTTGTCACAAGTCTAAACTTTTCTTTACTCATTCGTTAAAGAAGTTATCGGCATTAATGGACAAAAATGCTAAATTATTGGAAGCAAAAGATATATTACACAAGACATGTTCTTGTTTTCTGATTGTGAATGAATTATTTCTAGCTGAGCTGCAGAAGGCAGAAGCTGTAAAGGATGAATTTCGGACAAATAGGGTGATGTCCGCCCGGGCTTGTGACGAGTTGGAAATGGCTCTGGATGATGGCAGTGCCATTGGTGATGAACTGATAACTGGTTTTACTGATCTTTCGCGTAGTGAAATTGTGTTAAAATTCATTCGAATCAGTAGACTGAAGTATCATACGAATTTCCTTTGCAGCCCTGGCGCTGGTGGAACAAAGCAGTGAAAAACAGGGTAATCCTGGTGAGGTCGTGGTGGTGGAGGTGACTGATACGTTATGTAGGGATAAGGACTCCGTTTATGCCTGTAGCGGTGGCGGCGGTGTTGTTCGTGGTGATGTTTTGGTGGCGGAGGAGATACATAATATTCCACAGGTGGTGGTGGAGGCGGGGGAGATTTGTACTTAGACACAGGAGGAGGTGGTTGTGGTGGGGGTGGTGACTTGTACATGAAAGGCGGAGGAGGAGACTTGTATGGAGGCAATGGGAGGAGAGGTGGGGATTTATGCTTGCATTTACAATGGGGTGGGGGTGGTGACTTGTGTTTGTAGATGAAAGGTGGAGCAGGAGACTTGTATGCATAGGGACGCAGTGGGAAAGGTTGTGGTGGGGATTTATACTTGTACGGTGGCGGCAGCGGAGGAGGAGGAGGAGATTTGTAGGTGAGCCATAGGGCAAAGCTGCTAGAGGAGGTTGTGCCAGTTACTAGAGAAATTGATGACAGGAGAAGAGATAAGGAGAAGTGAATCAAGATCATTAAATTCATTGCTAATGTGAGTACACCTAGTTCACTACCCAACATTTATATAGGAAGTTTGGGGAACTATAGAACCCTAATTATGAATTGAAAAATTTTGTTAATTCAATTTCCTCTTGCAATTGTGTGCACAACAAGGGTCTGAGGACTGACAAAAGGTAGTAAGGATGGGATGGGGTGTGCTTGGTTAGTAGAAGACCAGCCATTTATGTTCTATTGGAAAATGAAGCCCAAGCCTCAGATTCAAGTTGGAAACTGGCATAGGAGTGACTTAAAGAAGACAAAAGAACATGATAAGGTAGTTATAATTCGAAATTGCGCATGAGTTTGTGATTCTGAAAAGGAAACAAAAGCTGGAGAAAAGAAAGTTGCTCTCTCAATTCTCATGCAAACTTTTGCAGGCACTTCAATATGATACTGGTGCACTCATAGAGTGAGTGTCTTATTTCATAGTGATCACAATGCCTGCAGCAAATTTCAACGAACTAAATTCGAGATTATCAAGCAGGAATTGTCTTTAAGTACTTCGTATATTAAAAAATGATCTCACTGCTGTATTAATCCACTACTTGTTCCTCTTCCTCTTGCGGACTGGTTTTGAGGTGTAAAGGCTGCTTGTAATATTCAGACAGCTCCTCTTCCTTCCTACGGAGTTCATTTCTAGTATGATCCCTTACATTTGGATCATCTGAATCTAATAGAGCTTTCAATTGGGAGATTTCCTTCTCCAAGCTCTGAACCTGATATATGCAAATCGTTAAAAGAAGAATGTTAGTGTTCGAATTCAGAAGAGAAGAATCTTACCATAGTAATGAAAGCAAACGTTACCTTTCTATGAGGCCATCTTGCCTTGGGGCCGAAGTATGAGCACCATTTGTCATGCACAACTGTTTCACACACTCCCAATTTCTCAGCCGCCTCCTTTCGAGTAAGATGCAAATAATTTGCTAAATCCTTGAAGGTGAGCTCCTTTGTTCTCTTTCTCTGCCATTATTAGAATCATTTTCAAACTCAATCCTGCCCAGAGGCTCTAACTGAAACAGAAAACAGCAATGGCAGATGAGATATAGGTAGAACCTGTGCCTTCAGGGAGAATGCAGGCTTCTTTTTTCTATTGCTGTTGGCAGCTTCATCCATCTGATTGTTCCCTGCAAAAATTTAGACAAATTTCACCAAACTGTTACTATGTGACAAACCAGTGTCAATAACTACTGCACAATTCACATGTTCATAGTTAGAAGATACCTTGCTCGAATGACAGAATTTCCTCCCAATCAAACCCTGTGCATAGGGCTTCAAAGAAAGCTGAGCGTGGATCATTCATCATGGTGTATCCCTCTAGCTTATGCTTGATGCAATATTGGGTCAGAAACTGCTTCACCTCGTCAAAGCTTTTGTTATACAAACTATTGAAAATCAAAATGAGTTTTCTAACTCAGTCCTCCTGATTCTAACCAAGTTGGAATCTAACAAGAAAAAATTTAAAGAAGAATTAAACTTACTCGACCACATCATGATAAGCTTCTTCATTACTTAGTTTTGCATCAAGAATAGCATGGTAGAATGCTCCAGCAAATCTTCCATGAATCTGAAGTTTCATTACAGTTCGGTCTACCATGGTAAAAACGAAATATTATTACCAAAAGAAAAAACCAACATATTCCATTTCAGGAAATAGCTAGTGACATGAAACTAACCTCTAGTATGAACAATTTCTCTCAATATTTCGCAACAACTACAATCAGATAGGACTCGAATACTTGGCAAGACAGGAAGTTGACTTGATTTCATATTGTCTAGAATTTGGGTTCCCAAGTTTGTCACTCTTTGAATACTGGTTTCCTCATAAGTCTTTGAACAACTCGCTTGAAAATTCACCGCCTTGGACTCACTACACATAGCCCCTGAAAGGATTGTTTTCTGTAAAGGATCAATTTCCTCTGTAAATGGAGGAACTAAAGAGGGAAATGAAAAGGGTTCCTGAACAGCAGATGAGTCCTCTAGCGAAGAAAGATTCTGATTCTTTACATTTTCATTTCCCAAGTTTGTTTCTCTTTGATTACTCAATCCCCAACTAAACTCTGTAAATGGAGGAACTAAAGAGGGAAATGTAAAGGGTTCCTGAACAACAGATGAGTCCTCTGGCGTGGGAAGATTCTGATTGTTTACATTTTCATTTCCCAAGTTTGTTTCTCTTTGATTCGATACAATAAAATCTGGAAATGAAAAGGGTTCCCGAAGAGCCAAGTCCTCAACAGAAGGAATATTCCGGTTGTTCAAGCTTTTATTTCCCAAGTTTGTTTCTATTTGAATTTGATTACTCGTTTCCCCAGCAATCCCAAAATGATTCGCTGGAGAATGCCGCAAACCATACTCTTTGTATAACTCCCAAATGTCAACACACTCAGTTGAACCAGAATCCATAGCATCCTTGCCTTTCTTACTAGACTGAGGAATTAAAAGAGAATCCGCAGGAAGATAAGGATTCGGGTTGTCCGAGAAGTTCGGAAAATCATCTGAAAGTGGGGTGTAATAAGGATCACCATAATCGGGAATATCGAAATTTGGATCCGCCATGCCTTCGGAGGAAGATTGGACCTTTGTTTTGGCCTTCGCTGGCGGTGGCGCCTGAATGGAAGCGCCACCGTGCGAGGGATCTCAAGAGAAAGAACAGAAAATCGAAACTGAGAACCATTGTTTCAAATTGTTTCAGTTTATATCAAGCACAGAAATCAATTGGAAAGGGCGCGAGAAGGCAGTTAATGACCGTTGTGAAACAAGGAGACTGCTGGACATGTCTTTTTCTTGAAACGTTGTCAGGCGAGAATTGATCAAGTGGTCTCACCCCCACCATAAGAAGCCTAAACTAGCAAAATCGAGTAATCAAGAACCAATCATATACGACCATCGACATCTCCCGAGTTCAAATTGACGAAAAACTCCTTGCATGAACAGACAAAAGCAAAAGGACCCGGATGCAAAATGCCGAAAACGAGCTAATCGAGTCCCAGAAACTGAAAGTGAAATGAAATGAAGTCAGCGGTGTCATCACTAGTTAGCTCCAAGAATCTAAGCTATTCTCCAATCTCAAGCTCCCTCCTGCAACACGCACCAAAACCCATTTCTCAAAGAACCTTCTTCATTCCAACTATTCCCAGATACACCAAAAATCTATACAATCAACGTCTCCAAAAGCTCCAACTCAGGCCCAACTCTACATCCATAATGGCATCATCTTTCAAGCCTGAAGAAGCGAGGGCACCACCTGCACTTCCTCTTCCCACCCCTCCCGTCACCAAGGCAATCTCTTTTTCCTTTTTTCCTGTTCCTTTTTTTTTTTCTGTTGGTTTAATTGTGTGTTTGTTGAAATTACCTGTTTTGGGTTGTTGTTATAGTTCAAGATTGGGCTTTGCCAATTGTCGGTGACTCCTGATAAAGAGAGGAACATAGAGCATGCTCGGAAGGCCATTGAGGAGGCTGCTCAAAAGGGTGCCCAGCTTGTTCTCTTGCCTGTGAGTTTTTATTTTGTCTGTGTGTCAAGGTTTCGCCTTTGCTGATATTCAAATTGGGGTTATTTCTGGGTAGTAATTTGTGGAAAATTAGGCTTGGTTGTATCGAATTGCGGGCTTGAAAAAATAGAAATTGTGTTGCTTGGTGGGTCTAAAAATTTTGTGGAAACCAGAAAATGAAAATCTTAGACTACTAAAATTTGCATATAGTCATGGATGCCTTATGCATCAATCTTGCTATTCAGACGAGCAAATAATGAATGATTATACGAGTTTTACCCAAAGCTTTTTTTCTTTTGGTGAAAATGGATGTGAAGAGTTTCACCTTTCAGTTTGAAAAGCCAAATATATGATGGAATGTAAACCATGTTGAAATTGGGGTTTTGGTGTTCACAAATTACATCTAATGGATTTTGCAAGCAAAAATTTTTAACTATGAATGTGATATCATAGCATCAACTTAAGGCTTGCTCTTCATGTCTGTTATTTTGTGTCAGGAAATATGGAACAGCCCATATTCAAATGACAGCTTCCCAGTTTATGCTGAAGATATTGATGCAGGTCATGATGCGTCTCCTTCAACAGCTATGCTGTCTGAAGTTTCTAGTCGCCTGAAGATCACGATAGTTGGTGGCTCTATACCCGAACGCTGTGGGGAGAAGTTGTATAACACTTGTTGTGTCTTTGGTACTGATGGAAAGCTGAAAGCCAAGCATCGCAAGGTAAAGGCACTTCCTATCCCATATGGGAGTACATAGAAGATAATGTCCAATTTTGCACATTGTATGTATAGCTGGATTTGCCAAAGGACTGCATTCCAGAGCGACTTGTTATTTGATACCAATTAGATAGAATGATTTGAGTATTGTTTGGCATCTGTCATCACTTATATATAAGCTCATAAATAGACACATATTACTAGATGATTGAGCCATCTAATATATCAGTTCTCGTTATTGTGATGACGAATTTTTGTCTGGCACCATGAAAAACTAGATGCCTGCTGGAAGAAAAAGATCATCAGTATTAAGTTTTATCTATCTTTATCATTTTCACTAACTTATTAGTATGCAAACACCAAAACACCTGATCTCAGATACCAAGTTGGCTGCTTCCTTGACAATTCTATAGTTTACTGTATTCATTTTGAAGACTTCCTTTGATGTGTGCAATAATATTTATAAATTCCTGTGGATCTACAGATTCACCTTTTTGATATTGATATTCCTGGGAAGATTACATTTATGGAATCCAAGACCCTTACTGCTGGGGAGACTCCTACCATTGTGGACACAGGTTTGATGTTTCCTTGGACTTTGCTGACATGAACATGTTACCCTGCCCATAATTTTGTTAGAAGCATTTTATAGACCATGTATTGTTAAGCATCTCTTCTTCTGTCATGGGGCACTTCTATGTTTCTTACGTCTGCGCCACTATTGTGATAAAATGCTATTTCGTAAGTTTTCTACAATCAAATTTCTCTCACAACTAATTCATGTTGGCAATTGAGTAAACTAGTTGAAGTGGGAAACTAACTATCAATATTTCAAGCAGATGTTGGGCGTATCGGCATAGGCATCTGTTATGACATTCGCTTTCAGGAATTGGCAATGATATATGCCGCAAGAGGTTGGTTTACTTCCCCATTGAACAATGATACAATTAATTTCGTTTTTACTGTTGGACTTTTTAGCTGATGAATGAAATTACTGTTTCCTAACTGATAAATAATTTTGCTAGTGTGAAGAATTTTTGTCATGGCCTACTTCTCCTGATATTTTCTTCGCTCCAAATCTTTATTTTCATAATTGCTATAGATTATTGGATGATTTTATTTCTACCTGAATTCTTTAAGCCACATTTCCTACATCTACTGGTTCCTTTTATTCCCATAATTCACCAGCATTTATATGTTTTATATTGTGGTTTAGAACTTTTCTTTTGTTTTCCCCTTTTGATATTTACAGGTTGCTGCTCATGCTGTTTATTGATCCTTTTTTTTGGAAGTTATCATATTGCCTATCTTATTTATGAATTTTTTGAATTATGTCTGTGTTGTGTTGTTGAAATTAGGTGCTCACTTGCTATGCTATCCTGGAGCATTTAACATGACAACTGGACCATTGCATTGGGAGTTGCTGCAGAGAGCAAGGTGCTAGTTATTTCCCTGCTTTCACTTTCCTTTATAATTCATTAAACCTCATTGAAAAGGTTGTGAGAAATAAGGTAGGGTGGGGAGGGGATGCAGTAACTTCAGAGAGCAATGCAGAAGTCTGTGTTACTGTTCTTTTGGCCTTGTATCCCTATAGAGATGGTTCCTTGTTTCAGTTTTAAACACATGTTCTATACTTGTAAAGAACTCTGTACAGACCAGCTGAATTTGCTTTGCTAAGTTTATTTGATGAATTTATCATGTTTGATCATCTTCCAAAAGCATCACTCACTTAAAGGAAGAACACTAACTTGCATATGCAACAATGGATTAAAACTTAGATCAAGTTATGATTGTTTGTCCTCCGGATTTTACCCTTTTTGCTTGAATATCCAACCTTCCCACCATCTGAAGGGGCTGCCCTATTGGATGATTAGTGAGCTACATGTTTTGCAATGTAGAAGAGTGTAATTTATGTTGTTTGTGTCTCTACATGATATTGTTCATCTACTCATGTGTTTCTTGCTGTTCCATATGCAGGGCTATGGATGGTCAGGTATAGTAGCAAAATTTTCCCCTTTATTCAATTTACTTATGTAAAGGCTTTCATAGGTCCCACAATTAGCATACTGTAACGTTTGGTTTAGTAAGAAATGGTGCTATTACCATTGAAACAGATGAAAATTATGTAGATTCTGTCATTCTATAATTGAAACTAATGCAGTAATTTAGCATGTTCAAGTCTGATGCTGTTCTAGTTGAGTGGCAGAAATAGGGTGCCTTGTTTCCTTCTTCTGTTTTACTAAGCTTCGAAAAATACTTGTTTATAATTCATGCTCTGATGTAGCCGTAATACTGGATGTTGCAAGTGGAGTGGATTCATCAGAACAGTAGACTTGAGATCATTAAAAGATCTTTGTTGTCTTGAACATGAATATCTGATTGCTCGTAAAAGGTTATGTTTTGTGTTTCTTTTCTAACAAAATTTTAAATGACAGTTATATGTCGCAACTTGTTCGCCTGCTCGAGATGTTGCAGCTGGTTACGTGGCTTGGGGTCACTCAACCCTTGTAGGACCTGTAAGTAGATGCTTCTTTTTTCAGCTTTGTTGTGGATTAGCAAAATAAGGTTTTGCACCTGTAATACGTCCGGAAAGCAGTGCCTTCTGAATCTTCTGTGATTTTAGGTCTTTTAACCAGGCAAGTAATACTTAAAGTTTACATTTGACAGTTTGGGGAAGTTCTGGCTACCACCGAACATGATGAGGACATTGTCATAGCAGAGATTGATTATTCAATACTTGAGCAGCGAAGGTATTTGTTCTATGGAATTTACACGCTTACAGAATTTTTTTTCAAACATACTCTCTATTCATTCTAAGTGGATGCTTGTACGAAATTTAGGGCAAGTCTTCCCTTCACTAAGCAACGGCGAGGTGATCTTTATCAGTTGGTAGACAAGCAGAGGCTCAACTCTCATTGATTAGAGAAGAGAGAGCTGTGATTCATGGCGTGAATTTCCTTTGAGAGAGGTGGAACTCTATTAAAAACCATGGGACTGATCTAGTCCTTTACTCGGTTGAGGAAACTCAGTAGTTAACGAGATGTTAATCATTCGGATGATTTCTGGAAACTCGTATTTGCAATAATGGGATGTGTTACTGTTTCCATGTTTGTAATTCTTAATTTAGACTTGATTCCTTTGCACTCGCCTACATGGACGGGAGGAGATGAGAACATGACCCGGTTTTATCCTAAAAATGGATGCTTCTCAGATCTCAAGGATACGAAATTACCCAGAATAGCATTTAGATGGCTTTAGGTTCAAGAACATATGGCTGGATATTTAATATGAAGCTTGAAGAGTCGCAAGAGAGAATTTATAGCTTTGCTTAATCAAGGATTACAGCATCATTGCGATTTGGAGTCAGTTTTACCCTGAAGTAGGCTTGGAAATGGCGTGTTTATCTCAAGCTTTCCATAGAAAACAAAGCTACATGACAAAACTTGCAAAGGAGAATTGCCCAAATCCCCCTACTCTTTTCCTTTATTACTTCCACGAGCGATGTTGAAGCCCGAAAACCTAATAATCTTAGACAAAATATGTTGATACGGCACACAAATGATATAAATAAAAAAGATATGAAAATAATAGAGATTAAAATGTAATAAAATTTATATATGAATACAACAAAAATAAAAAATAACAACTATCATTGTATTTGACATGTTCATGCAAATTTTGACATAAAATTTCATATTTTATATGATACAAACACGATTTTACATGATATGAACAATAATTATATACACAAATTACTAGGTTCACCTAAAATCCACTATCAGATTCGAATGCTAATCAAGTCAATTAGCTTCATTCTCATTTTCAATTATTATTGTATTTTCGTTTAGGGGTTGAACGGACATATCAAATCCTGTGGATAGATACTAGAGAACAGTGGGTCTAACCTAATAAGTATAATGCATGCCCAGAAATGAATTAACAGCTAGACCTACTACTAATGAGCCCGGAGACATGAATATTGAAGAAGAAGACGACCTGGGTTAATTCACTCTCCATTCCAGTCCCCTCCACCTCTTGGCCCTATCCATTATTCTTCATTCACATGGCTATTCTACCCGGCATGCCAGCAAAAATGTGGCTTTGTCTCCTATTTCTGACTAGCTATTGCGACAGTGTCTCCCACCACGACCCTCGGCCATGGCCAAAACCTAGCAATGTTAAAAGAGAAAGATAACCAACCCAAAACGTGAGAACCATTGTACCTAGCTAGCACCCAATGTGACCTTCAAAACCATCACCCAAATCCATTTTTCAAAGACATAACATAATGGTTTTGCATTATGGTTTTTCTATATCTTTATCCATTCAAGACATTTGCTTTTCTGTTTTAGTGTTGTCGTCTAATTTTCTAGCTCTAAGCTCTCAACATTGTTTGTGATCCAAATTCTAGTTGATTCAAAATTTGAAGAACTTGTGATGCAACAAATGTGATAAAACAATTAATATGATTTTTTTTTAAATATGTTGTGATAGTAGAACGGTTGGACATGTATCTATCTTGATAAATTGTATTCTTTTTAGGGTTTTTTTAAGTAACGGTTTATGTATATATCTTGAAATATCTGTTTGTACTGAATTTTTTTGTTCATAATGAAATTTTTTGTCACATATTCATAGGGTTTTTTTTATTGGTTTTTAGGGTTTTTTCCATAAAATTATTTATGTGCTGTTTCGTTTTATTTTTCGTTTCTTGTTATCTGTCGCACCCATTTTTTTTAAACACATAGATACCTCAGTTAATTAAAAAACGCTTCACCTAATGTTTATTCAGAATGGAAGAATAATAATGAACCTATATTTCCCCTTAGCTCATCCGTACAGATTAATCTAAAGTCATTGGCAAATTTATGACCTACTTTGGAATCTGGATGACAAATACCTACAGAGAGTCTCCCTCCATTCTCCTATGTACACCTACAAAGAAATCATAGAGAAGAAACAGCAAGCAAATTTGCAATGACATAGGCATGCATGAAACGCACGTCATGGAGATCCCAAACAAAGCAGCCTAAGTCATCTCATGCACTGCACGTGGCTGCACCGTGCTCCGAAGGCATAGACAGACAGTAGACTCAAAACATAAGCAAAGCAAACAACCCTCTGGCTCGTGTTTGCTTCGTTGGAAAAACAACACTGTTCCTTTCTTCATCATCTCGGAATAGAAAAGGAAAAGGAAAACTCTCTCACAACCTTCTAATCCGATCTTTACCGTGCTTTGATTCTCGCCATCGTGTGGAGCAGAGCAACGGATTGTGATGAGATCTTACCCACGTGAAAAAATCTTCGTGAAAAGAAGTGGGGCCAGGGTTAGAGTGAACAGTGTTGTTTTGTGGGGCTGCATTGCAAAGCGAAGGGGTAAAATCAGGTGTGGCCATGCCACGTCACGTGGTACTCTGCTGAGGAGGCAAGCTGCCGGTCCTACAAACTCTATGTCCCCTTGTGATTAGACGCAACGTTTCTGGTTTGGGGGCACAAACTTTCATCTTTTGGCCAATCAGGCAACTTGTTTAATTTACTTGTTCCACTCTATCTCAAATTTTGTGCACTTCCGTCCCACATTTTTACTATTATATCTCTCCGATTAGTCGAGATTAAAATATTAAAATTTTTTATTTAATGATTTGTATTCCATAGATACAAGAAAATTACTTGATTTAATTCGATCTGAATAGATTTTATTAAAATAGATTGATTATTTAAATTTTTAAATTTAAGTAATTTTAGACTAGTTTAATTTTAACTTTAACTTTTAATTCAAAATAAAAATTAATTTTTTGATTTAAATATTAGGAATTATAAAAGTATTTGGTCTATATTTTAACCAATCAAAACATATACAAATTGATGATATTATCTATTTTAAATTCAAAATAAATCGATTTAAATTTGAATCAATAATTTTTAGGGTTTGTATATTATCAATACATCAGAGGTTAACACCTTATTAATTGACAAATTAAAAAAATATATATCATGTCCTTAAAAGTAAATATAAATAATTTTTTTTAATTTGTTCATAAAAGTTTATTGATGAGGTGTCAACCTCTGGTACATTAACAATATATAAAAACTATACACTGTCTGTGCATCATATATAAATTTTTATTTTTATTTTTTAATCCTAAATATGTGTTTTTTTAATATATATGTATTTTTTTTTGAAGATATATATATATGTATATTTATATATACATGCAAACACAAATGTTCATTCTTTGTACTTTTCAGTACTCTAGTAGCTTGTGCTCATTACCCAATTAGTTTGTCGAGATGGAGTAAAGATCCAAGAATATTGAGGAATAAGATGAAATAAAGTTTTGAGAATTAAAAAAAAAAAGATATTAAGTACTATATATTTTATTAATTTTATCTTTTTTTTGTTCATAGGAAAATATAAAAAAGAAATGAGAGAATCAAATTTTAGATTTAATCTTTTTTAAAGAGAGATAATATTCATTAGATCAAACTTTGATTATTAATTTTATCATATTTATTATTATTTTTGGATAGAATTTTATCATATTTATAAATATTAGTTTTTGAGGTTAAAGTATAAATGTTGTATAATGAAAGGGAATTACCAAAACGAGTTTAGTAACGCTTCCATTGGAATGGAACAGGTACGTTCATATATTGCTGCCAAAGTTGAGGACCTACGTGGCACTATACAATTGGTGAAACGTCTTCCAACATGGGGAAACTAAATCTTAATGGGTTGACGTGGCCAAGAAGAGAACGCCAGATTAGTATCCTTAAAAGCGAACGTGACACAGACACATTGAAAATAGGTCAACTGTCATGGAAATGGTCCCCACATTCTCCCACCCCTCCAATGGCCAAAGACTTTACGGCCCCACCAGAACAGCTGCGTGATGCCATATCAACCGTTCATTATTGGCGCCCGTGTGATGGTTATGGTATTAGCTGTTTCTGTTCACACTGGACCCTACATTTTAAGGGAAAATAAATAAAATAAAAGAGTCGACAATCCGTACTTTGTTTCTCGCTCTGACCCTCAGCTATATTTAGCAACCAAATTACGCACACCGCTTAACTATTTTCGGTAGGCAAAAGCTGATCCCCATTTTGTTAAACTATTCTGCTCACAAACTGCTTTGTCTGTGGATCAGTATTCAAAGGAGTGCAAATAGTACTTAAACATACTTAAACCAGGATATTTTTAGTATTTGTTGGTTCAAATAATCACGTTCTAGCTTTTAAAATGTAAAAATTTTAGGAACGGAAAGGGTTCGAATTTAAATGTTCGTATTCTCTTTTCTTTAAATTGAATGTTTCATTATAAAAAAAGTATATATAATAGTGATATTTAAATGTTGTAGAGCTGCAATCTATCATATTGCAATAGTAAAACGATATTAAACTCTAAAGGATCAAACAATTTATCACATTGAAACAATGAAATAATCGAACGACATATAATTTTATAATAAAATGACAATTGTGATACAATGAAAATCTCTTTTATTGTTCATTCAAATGAAACATGACGGTCGTTATCATAAAAAATAAAAAATATTATAGAATCAATTGTTAATAAAATTTTGTTTGTATTAATACAATTAATATTGATTTTGAGCTTCATCATTAATGATCCATAATGATGTTATTTATAAGACAATTAACTTGGAAGGTTTGGTCTTTCAGGATTGAAGTAACTTAATTTGGCTCTAGTGCTTTATAACCAAAATATAAGAGAAGATACCAAAGTATTAAGATGGGTTATAATAAGACCTTTTTATGTCACTTTAAAAAGCTGAGATTGAATGGATTTACAATTATGATGGCCATTGGCTACAGATAGTAGAGAGATAGCTAGCTAGGTTGGTTAAAGAGGGGCATGGGACCAACGTTCTGAAGCCCTGGGCCTCTGACTAGGAAATTAAAGATCACAATGGGGTTGTCCAAAGATGCCATTCAACACACATATCTAATTCAAAGGGATAGAGATTGGTCTGGGATATGGTTTTCCTGGTAAGCAGATGCATTGCCGCGCGGGGCATGATCATGCATATATATGGGCTATTCAAAACTTTATTACCACCAGGCCCTACATTAGTGTTGTTACTTATGAGTGAATATAACAAATAAATAAGAGAGAAAAAATAATTATATACGAGATAAATTTTATGTGATTTAGTAATTTGTCTACGTTTACGTTGCGTTTTCTTATTAATTTTTTGAAACTAATTTACAAAAATTAATAGAAAATTACATATTTATAATATAATGAAATTAAGCTAATCTAAAATACATAACCAGGTTTCACTAAATCTCTCTATTGGACATGCAACGTAACTTTTGGAAAACTTTACTCTCGATCCCTGTAAGAAGTTTTGCCCTTTTGAACTTTGCTTGTTGATCGATTAGCGAAACCATTATATTAATTTTGCGTAAGTGTCATTAGAATGAGACCTATCAAATTTCACAAACTCCAATTAATAGTAATATTTAAATCTCTCAACCAGAAGTACGCATTGATCATTGTCTAATAGCTGGCGGAAGCCACCCTTGCAATGTACCTTACTATTTAACTCAGAGAGACACTGCTGAAACCCATTGAAGAGACCAGATCACTGACCTTTCTGCATCACTTCCCTTTTTTCCGAACCCAAAGGGCACAGAAAGGGTTGGGGATGTTGCATCCATGATAGCTTCGGTCCTGGAAATGGATGTACACGAGCAAACCAGAAACAGCAAAACATGTGATCTTGACAGGGATAACCCAGGCAGACCCCTTGCCCGATCACCCTGTAATCTTACGCCATATCCTTTTTCCCACAGTTCTTAATGATGTTGCCCCTTAATGTTTTCTCAAGGTTTTGGATCGAAGCAACTATGTCTGGATCGTATTTGCTAACTAGGTTAACTGCACTTTGCATGGTCGTGCATGTGACTTCTGCAGCCTGCTTTCATCTCCTTCAGATTTCGTCCACATGGTTCATCGTTAATTGTTAGGTGGATGGATTCAACTGACATCATTCATTTAGAGTAACTTTCATTAATTATACATGGATTAGATAAGGACTTCGGGAGTTGTGGTTCCTGCTGCAATTTTGTAAAATGTTATATCAAATATATTATGTTGTAATTTTTTTAAAAAAAACTCAAAATATCTCATATTTAAATCTCATCGTGTATAAGTTTAAATTTAGTTATTTAATCTAATTATATATACTAATTCAGTTAGTTAAATAGTTGAGTTAAATGATTTATATATGGTTTCAACTTCTAAAAATGTACTATTTGATCATTTTATAATCATGTAATGTACTTTAAAAAACATATGTACAGATGAAGTCTAATATAGGAGGCTAGATTGGCTTAGGATATGTTTTAGAAAAATGTTGACCAATGACTAATAATAACAATGATTAAGGTGATAGAAGATGGTGTTTAAGAGGAAATTAATATATTTTTTTCTAAAATTTGATAAAAATAATACATTTGTTATGAAATTATAGAAAGAAGACAATGAGAGAGAGCAAGAAGAGAGATTTTCTCTTATTCTTCAAGTATGTTCTTCAACTATATTCAATACAAGGATGGTGAGCCTTTATTTATAGGCTTCACAAATACATCTGTTACTATTGCATTCAATATCGTAACGGCTATCCGTTACCATAATAATGGGGAAGTTATAAACTTAATAAAGAGGAAGTTACAAACACCCAAGAGCACGTAGATCAGCTGGCAGGGGGCTGTTCTAGCTTAACCAGAGGTCTCGAGTTCGAGTCCCTGGGTATGCAGCTGTGTTAAAACTCTTGAGGGAGAGCTTTGCCGCCCTTTGGGTCCTGCCCGGCTCGAATCCGGATTAGTCCTATATCAAAGGTATGGGGATACCGGATGGTCTAGACCAAAAAAAAGAGGAAGTTACAAACTTAATGAAGGGGTAGTTACAAACTTAATGAAGGGGTAGATGAATAGTTCCTTATTCATGTATCAATATTAAGAGTCATGGGAGATGAATGGACATCCATATTTATAATTATTCATAACACTCCCCCTTGGATGTCCATTACTGAAGAATATGCCTCATTAAAACCTTACTAGGAAAAACCCTGTGGGATAAAAACCTAGTGAAGGAAAAAGAGTACATTATTCTTCAAAATACACATAAGATGTTGCCTCATTAAAAACCTTACCAGGAAAACCCAGAGGGACAAAACCATGGTTAAGGAAAAAAGAGTACAACGTGAATTTACTCCCCCTTATGATTATATCACTTGAGATCTTTGAGTCAATGCAATCCAACATTGTGGACTAACTTCTCAAATATGGTGGTAGGAAGTGCCTTTGTTAATAAATCTGCCAAATTTTCATTTGAACGGATTTGTTGAACATTTATATCACCATTCTTCTGAAGGTCATGAGTGAAAAAGAACTTCGGTGAAATGTGTTTTGTTCTATCACCTTTGATATATCCTTCCTTCAGTTGGGCGATGCATGCTGCATTATCCTCATATAAGACCATTGGTGCCTCTTTTCTTGAAGATAAACCACAAGCTCTTCGTATGTGCTGAATTACAAACACATTCACGACTAGCCTCATGTATTGCTAAAATTTCAGCATGATTAGAAGATGTGGCTACTATAGTTTGTTTCATGGAACGCCATGAAATGGCGGTGCCACCACATGTGAATACATATCCAGTTTGTGATCGAGCATTATGAGGATCAGATAGGTACCCTGCATATGCAAAACCAATCAAATCTATTTTAAGTAGGTTAGAAAAATACAAACCCATATCCTTTTTACCTTGTAGGTAACGAAGTACATGTTTAATCCCATTCCAATGCCTTTGGGTTGGACAAGAGCTATATCTCGCTAATAAGTTAACAGAGAATGATATATCAAGTCATGTATGACTAATGAGATACATTAGTGCTCCAATTGCACTCAAGGATGGTACTTCAGGACCAAGAATTCCCTTATCACTTTCCCGAGGTCGAAAAGGGTCTTTATTTACATCAAGAGACCTCACAACAATTGGGGTGCTCAACAGATGTGCTTTGTCTATATAAAATCGTTTTAGCACCTTTTCTATATAAGTTGTTTGATGCACAAGAATCCCGTCCTTTTAAATGTTTTATCTGTAACCCAAGATAAAATTTTGTCTTTCCAAGATCTTTCATCTCAAATTCTCTTTTCAAGTACTCTACTGCCTTTGAAATCTCTTCAAGAGTTCCAATGATATTCAGATCATCAACATATATTGCAATAATAACAAACTCAAATCTAGATCTCTTTATAAAAATGCATGGGCAAACGAGATCATTCTTATATCCCTCTTTTAACAAATATTCACTAAGGCAGTTATACCACATGCGACCAGATTGTTTTAATCCATATAGAGATCTATTTAATTTGATTGAGTAATGTTCTCGAGAACTAGAATAACATGCTTCTGGTAGTTTAAATCCTTCTGGGAGTTTCATATATATGTCATTATCAAGTGGGCCATACAAATAGGCTGTAACAACATCCATTAGACACAAGTTGAGTCCCTCTTTTATTGCCAGACTGATTAGAAATCGAAAAGTAGTCACATCCACCACAGGAGAGTATGTCTCATTATAATCAATACCAGGTCTTTGCGAAAAACTTTGTGCTCACAATTTCACCCTTTTCATTTCGTTTTCGCACAAAAACCCATTTGTACCCCACTGGTTTTACACCATCAGGTGTACTGACTACTGGTCCTAAAATATTTCTCTTTTCAAGAGGTTTCAATTCTTCCTCAATTGCGTCTTTCCATTTTGGCCAATCATGTCTATGCTTACATTCCTCGATAGACTTTAGTTCAAGATCCTCGTCATCATTCATAACATCTAGCGCTACATTGTATACAAAAACATCATCGACGTCGATTTTATTTCAGTTCCATATATTTCTTGACATGACATAATTTATCGAGATCTCTTCATTTTCAGTAATTCAGGTACCTGACTTTCTTTTGGAACTGTAATGTTAGTCATGTCTAGGGGCTCTTCTGTAGACTCTTCTGGAGTTACAATTTCCTCAACCTGGGCATCTTGAATCTTTGCTCCTTTTCTTTTTCGAGGATTCTTATCTTTGGAACCGACTGGTCTACCACGCTTCAGGCGTGCTTTAGATTCATTGGCAACAAAAGGTTATCCTTCTGGGACATCAATTTTAATTGGAGCATTAACAGCTGGTATATGTGACTTTGTCACTCTCTTTAGGTCAGTAAATGCGTCTGGCAATTGATTTGCTAAATTTTGTAAATGAATTATCTTTTGAACTTCTAGTTCGCATTGTTTTGTACGAGGATCAAGATGAAACAATGATAATTCATTCCAACTTATCTCTTTTTCCAGCTGCCTATTTTCTCCCCCTAAGGTTGGGAAGACTGATTCATCAAAATGACAATCAGCAAATCTAGCTATAAATAAATCCCCTATTGATGGTTCTAAATATTTAATTATAAATAGGGATTCATATCCAACATATATTCCCAACCTCCTTTGAGGACCCATCTTAGTACGTTGTGGTGGAGGAATTGGAACATAGATAGCACATCCGAAAATTCTTAGATGGAAAATATTTGGTTCCTGACCAAAAACCAGTTGTAAAGGGGAGGACTTATGATAACTTATTGGCCTATTGCGAATTAGTGCTACCGCATGTAAAATAGCATGACCTCAAGCAGAAATTGGGAGTTTTGATTTCATTAGTAATGGTCTTGCAATCAATTGAAGACACTTAATAAATGATTCTACAAGGCCATTTTGTGTATGAACATGTGCTACTGGATGTTCAACACTTATCCTAATAGACATACAATAATCATTGAAAGTTTGGGAAGTAAATTCACCAGCATTGTCAAGACGAATTGTCTTGATGGGATAATCTGGAAAATGTGCTCGTAATCTGATTAATTGAGCAAGTAACCTCGCAAAGTTGCGAGTTGATAATAGAGATACATGTGACCACCTAGTTGATGCATCAAGTAAAACCATAAAATATCTAAAAGGTCCACATGGTGGATGTATTGGTCCACATATATCACCTTGTATTCGTTTCAGAAAAATAAGGGATTCAATCCCTATCTTAGCTGGTGATGGTCGAACAATTAATATGCCTTTAGAACAAGCAGCACATGGGAAATCTTTCGATTGAAGAATCTGCTGGCTCTTCAGTGGATGTCCACATGAATTCTCAACTATTCTTCTCATCATTATCGATCGGGGATGGCCTAACCAGTAATGCCAAACAACAAAGTTATTGTGATCTGTAAGCTTCTGGTTAATGACCACATTTGTTTCAATTGTTTTAATTCTTGTGTAGTACAAACCGGAGGAAAAGGCCGGTAAATTTTCTAATACAGTTTTATTACCCAAGATTATACTCGTAATGTGAAGGTACTCAATGTCTCCTTCACTTGTTGTCTCAGTATGATATCTATTTCGGCGGATATCCTTAAAACTCAATAAAATTCTTTGAGACTCGGGAGAATATAATGATTCAAATTTTGTTCCTCTAGGCAAGAATATGTTAGCTCTTCTGGAGCCTTCTATCAATTCTGCACCACCCGATATAGTACTAATATTGGCCTGTTGCATTATCAAATAAGAAAAATATTTCTTATTCTTTAATATAGTATGTGTAGTGGCACTGTCTGCGAGACATATATCTCCACTACTCATTGCAAATCAAACTAGGAGAGTATTTATGTTCTTCATTGAAAATAAGAAATATGTAGAGTATTCAAAAAAGAATATCAAAATTGGAAAAGAGTAAAAGTGTGCTTGTACCTGCTTCTTATGTCTCTACACCTTTATATAGGTGTTTAAGTGGGCGGTTACACTCATTAAATGGGCAGTTACATAATTAAATATATAATTAAGTGAGTAGCAGTTACGACGATTATGTAATTATTGGTAGTTACACTCATAAATAACCAAAACATAATGAAGCATCTAAACATGACAAATACTTAATAATTAGAATCCTATTAATAAGAAGCATGTGTAAAATAAAGTCCAATATCATCTAAATGAGTGGCATCAACATAACCATAATCAAAATCATCATTTTTACAAACAAAATTTGTCTCATCTTTTCCATCACTATGTTCCCACTTCTGGTGGTATATGTGTTTTTGAAATGACCACCTCGATAATTACTATGTTCATGCCCATGACCACGACCACGACCACGACCATGACTACTAGCATGACCTCTATTTTTTCCATTATATGTTGTTGCATTCACTGCAGGGAATGGAGTAGATCCAGTTGGACGGGCCTCATGATTTTCATCGATAGCTCATTATTTTGCTCAGCCACAAGGAGGCATGAAATCAGTTCAGAGTACTTCTTAAAACCTTTTTCATGATATTGCTACTGTAGGAGCATATTAGATGCATGAAAGGTGGAGAATGTTTTTTTTTAACATATCCTCATCAGTGATGTTTTCTCCACATGACTTTAATTGAGAACTGATTCTAAACATAGCTGAGTTATATTCACTTATAGATTTTAAATCTTGTAATCTCATATTTGAGTAAGCAAATAAAACGTGCACAAGCATAGATAATTACGGAGGAGCTAGATAGAAATAGTTTCATTACCGTAAAAAAAAAATTGTGGTTGATTAACGACCTTACTTGAACAGGATCTGTTCTATAGGCTCGTGCCTCTGTGTCCTTTAGCACAAAGGAGACAGGATCTCAAGTCTGGTTGATGAAGATCCTCGGTTGAGGCCTATTCTCCAAATCTCTCACGGGTTTTTAGAGTCTCGTGCTGATAACGTGTTATGAAATTATAGAAAGAAGACAAGGAGAGAGAGCAAGAAGAGAGATTTTCTCTTATTCTTTAAGTATGTTCTTCAACTATATTCAATACAAGGATGGTGAGCCTCTATTTATAGGCTTCACAAATACATCTGTTACTATTGCATTCAATATCGTAACGGCTATCCGTTACCATAATAATGGGGAAGTTATAAACTTAATAAAGAGGAAGTTACAAACTTAATGAAGGGGTAGTTACAAACTTAATGAAGGGGTAGATGAATAGTTCCTTATTCATGTACCAATACGAAGAGTATGAGAGATGAATGGACTCATTCATGTATCAATATGAAGAGTCATGAGAGATGAATGGACATTCATATTTATAATTATTCATAACAACATTAAATATAAAATTATTTTTACAATAAGATTTTTATCATTCTTAATAACTAATGTTATCATTCAATAATAAAAACTAAAGTACAAAATTATAGAATTATGTCGGCCGTATTATATTTTGTGATCATTTGAATCACAAATAATTGAATTGTGTCATGTCAATAATCCAATTTGAATCCAATCAAGTCTCAGTCTCGTTTAACAGTTAAAACACTACCCTACTGTCTATCAAACTACAATTTGTTTTTAATTTAAGCAGATATTGACATGGTGGAATGGATTTTGGCTAGGCTTTTAGCTCTGGAATAGCCTAAACATGTGGCCCAAAAGGAACAGAGAAAAACACAGTTTTGTCTGAATCAAACAATAACAATGTGATTTACAACATAACCAGACTGAAACGGCTTAAATCAACAAATCATGTCAAAAAAATAATACCATTTGCTTTTTGTGAAGTGGGTTAGGGCACTTTCGGAGACGATTCCAGCATATCTCAAGAACTGGGTCATGCCATGTGGCAGAATCTTTCTTAGACCGTTTATTGACTGCAACCCTATTGGAAGTACAGAAAAAGCATCTTACCAATTGAAAAATAAAAATAAAAATAAGAGCAGAATATAAGAAGAATGAAAAAACATTTCACTCAAGGACACGTAGATCAATTAATAAAAAATTATTTTAATTTAATTAAAAGTTTTGAATTCGAGTTTTAAATATATAATTGTGTTGAAATTTTTGAAGAAGAATTTTACCTTTTTTTTGGATCTGTTTAATTCGAATTTGGATTAATCTTATATCAGAATAGTGTGAGAATATCGAGTGATTTTAACAAAAAAAAAATATTTTAAAATTTATGTTTCATTTGATTTATTCTTACGTTTTATGGTTAAACTCGTACAACTGAAATTGTTTTCAATCGAATCCAAATAACCCTTCATTAGGATTTGAGGAAGTATAATGCTTAATTCAGAACTTCAAAGAAATTGAACAAAGTGGTGAAAATTTCATGATTGAAGGCAAAAAATTACAGGTTCCGTTTATGATTTACCCGCGGTTAAAAGGTACATGAATAAAGGTGATCTTTCATCCAGTTGTTTTTACAAACTTTTTAACTGTCATTTCTAATTCTTTGCTCCCTTTGAAATTCAAAAGATTCATATTTCATACCCAAAGCCAAATGGGGCCCATTTTCTTCCAAGTACAGACTTCAGAGTACAAAGACATCTGTCTCTTTACAAAGTAAAAATTAACACAGCATTGCATAAGTGTAACGTTACAATGAAAATGTTAGAAGTTCATGTACCAGATAAATAAATAAATAAGCTAAAAAGTTTTTTTAAAAAATCAGATATCAAATTTTTTACTTTTAAAGTTATATTATTTGCACACATTATCATTATTTTTATTTTTTTACTTTTACTTTCTTTTTGATACAAAAATTGAATAGTTTAAACATA
Source organism: Heritiera littoralis (assembly GCA_031772115.1). Classification (NCBI taxonomy): domain Eukaryota; kingdom Viridiplantae; phylum Streptophyta; class Magnoliopsida; order Malvales; family Malvaceae; genus Heritiera; species Heritiera littoralis. The sequence continues at coordinate 3,894,948 of JAPDPK010000003.1, forward strand.
TCAACTTGTAATAAAACATTTAATTTATGATATAATAAATGTTTCTCTATAAGGCATTACTTGTAGTTGTAGATAACATCCTATGAATTAAAGGTTAGTAATAAGTAGGGTCTTGATTAACGAACAAAAAAAAAAGTAGGGTCTTGATTACATCATTTTCAGTACTATAACTATACCTTTTTTGGGAAAAAAAATGTTGCTTGTTTCTTAAAAAAGGGTGAAAAATATTGTACCAATAAGGGTTTTTTTTTTCATATATTATATTACTCTATGCAAAAGATTCAAGATAATTTTATGATGGTCAAAGACTTCTTAATTGAATGATTAAAGAAAAATTATAACGTATTGTAAGATTCGAATTTAAATCTTAATATCTTCAACTTCACCTCTAATTAAGAAAAAATAATTTTGTAGTGATTTTTCTAAGAAAACGAATACTAAAATTTGAATCACGTATTTACTAAAACTCACAAATTACAGAAAACTTCATGAATCAACTTAAATTCAATTAATTCAATCAATTCTACTGTGATTTGCTATCACTTCAAGTATGTCCCCTTTATTATTGATAAAGGTGTCAACAATACATGTGATTTGTTCTCTAATTACAAGTGTATTGGCAATAATGCAAAATTTAGCTCCATGTGGATTGTTACCCTAAAAATCATAGAAAGTCTAACCTTGTACAGTTTTACAAAAGATTTTTATGTAACTAGCACTGGCTGGGACTATCTAGGCAAAAAAATAAAATAAAATAAAAGCACATTTAGTGATATCATATGGGTGTTCCAACTTCCACATATGTTTGCTCACTTAATTACAAAAATATAATGCACAAAAATAATTCCAAAATGACAACAAAATATAGAAGGAAATAAAAATTCCAAATCAAACAAAATAATGAAAGAAATCTGATTCTATTTCTTGTCTCATAGGGTGTTAAATTATAATTAATCACTTGCCAACTCAAAGGCATGTGTAAACCTTAGCAGCATTGAACCTTCCTTGTACCAAAAAATTTAAAACATTGAACCTTCCTTTCTTCTTTGATTAATTATTAGGATACTGGGGTGGGTGGAGGATTTAGTTACCCTGTTTTTCAATTTATTTCTAAGAATAAAAATTCCTTCTGTCTCTTGAATTATTTCATGCTGGGTTAATTAATTACACATCTAATTTATAATATAAAAATTCTTAGAAGTAGGAAAATACATAAATTATATTAAAAATAAAAAATAATTATAAAATGAGGGCAGATAACAATTTATTAATTTCGTTAAAATTTAAAAAAAAATATACTATAATGCATTAAAAATGAACTCTTTATAATAGTAAAAATACATCTCAAAATAATGTACATAAAATGAACATATATTATACTTAACTTTATTTATACTAGAACTATTAATCCTAGACATAACACGTTAACAATATATGAAAATGACACATATAAAAAGTATAAAAGTGATTTATATAAATATACGATAAAAATTGCATATACATATGACAAATTAAAAAAAAAGAGTTTTATGTTTTTTGCATCGATATAAATTTTGATACAAAATTTTTATGTTTTATTAGATAAAAATATAATTCTATATAACACGAATTTTTAGACCTAATTTATACTTGATTCCACCAAACACTTCAGAATTAAATAAATTTCAACTAAATTCAGTTCATCTGTTCACATCCAAAATTTTCTTTCCAAAAGAATGTTAGAGGAAAATTTTAATTTTTGGTAACAATCCAATGTAACTAGAGAACCATCTTTAAACACCCAGAAAAGATCTCCATATCGAGTTTAAGTGTTAGGGATGTGTTACTTCCTTTAAAAAAAAAATAAAAATCTCCATCTTAAACCAACATCTGGACCCACCAAGACTGACATATCCTTATCTTCCAAAAATGATCAAACGGCCATAAATTCAATTCTGAAAGTAAAAAAAGGGAAAAAAAAAACCCAAAGGGATTGGAATGTAAATGGAAGGTTAATTAAAGAGCAAAGAGGGGCTAAACTGGGGATTGAAGAAGACCCAGAAGAGTGCCACGTAGACAATGACAAGCTGGCGTTTCCTCCATTGAAGCTAGATGTAAAGAGCTTTATATAGTGTCAAGCTTCTGTTCCCTTCTCTTCATCTTCAAGGCGTGCAGATTTGCTTTCATTACTCTCTTCCTTTCTCCATCTCTCTCTGTCTCTTTCTCTTTCTCTTCGGACAAAGCATCAATTGCTCTGTTCATGTTTCCTTTCTTTCATTTCCAACAACACGAAAGAAAATTCGGACAGAGAAAAAGGAAAAAAGGTCATTGTTTGAAGCAGTGACTGGTTTCTTCCTGCGAAAATCCCCTGTTTCGTCTCTCTGATTTGCAGCTTTTGAACCCTTCTTCACAGACAAAAAGAACTTCTCGTTCGATACTTGCTAATCTCTCTGCTTATCATTTTGTTTGCGTTTGCCCCATTGCTACACACATTTTCCAAGCGAGAAGCCATGTATAGACTGGAGAAAACACTGGTGAGAGAAGAAAGATTCAGGCACGAGAGAGAAAACCCATCTTTCTCTTCGACTCTGCTTGACAAAATCTACCGCTCCATCGATGATGGTGGTGATATGAAACATGAAGACTTGAAATTCTACAGGGAAACAATGCAAAAGAAACAAAGCAAAGGTAGCGTGAAAAGCAGCAGAAGTTGGGGAGGAGGAGGAGAAGAAGAGATGTCGAGTTTCCAACGAGCTTGTTTGATCGAGAAATGGATGCAAAAGAAGGTTAGTGAAAAGGCAAATGAAGAAAAGAAACGGGTTTTGTCTGAGTTTGAAAGAAAACCAAATCATGAACTTGATCATGATCATGATGTTCTTTTCTTTAGCTCCAGTTCCAGCTCATCTGATTCCAGTTCTGGTGGTTTCTCATCATCTGACACTGAATCTATGTACGTTACAAAAACAAAAGCTTCATGTTTTGTACCATCAAGGCCTAAACCTGTTAGGACCGGCGTGTCGGCTCGACCGGAGAAGCCACAGAAACCAGAGAAAACAGGGCAAACAGAGAGGACTCTGTTTTATGAACAGAGGGAGTTGCATATGTTTGATGATTACCACTATAATTCAGCCTCCGACCATGCACCGAAGCTTGATGAAAGTCTTTTCAAGTCAAAATCAAGAGCCATGAAAATTTATGGCAATTTAAAGAAGGTGAAACAACCCATTTCACCTGGTGGCCGTCTCGCCAGTTTCATCAATTCTCTGTTCACAACAGGCAATACAAAGAAAGCCAAGAGTTCATCTTCAATTGTAAGCTGTGATGATGAGAGAAAATTGAAGTCAGGGCAGGTCTCAACGTGTTCTTCAGCTTCCTCGTTTTCGAGATCATGTTTAAGCAAGAACTCGCCCTCTACACGAGAGAGGTTGCGTAATGGAGTCAAAAGAACAGTCAGATTTTGCCCAGTGAGCGTAATTGTTGATGAAGACAGCAGACCATGTGGGCAAAAAAGCTTACATGAAGAAGAAGAAGATTCGAGTTTACCGTCGGTTTCAGTTCCAACTTCATGGAAAATCGGGAAATCACCAAATCACCATCAAATAATGGAGAGGGCAAGGCGAGTGGAAGAAATGGCTAGAGAGTTTTTGAAAGAATACCATCTAAATCAGAAGAAAGATCGCAGCAATTATGTAGTAGACGAGATGGATGAAGATGAAGATGATGATGATGATGCAGCTAGCTATTCAAGTTCGGATTTGTTCGAGTTGGATCACCATGTTCTTATTGGTAAAGATAGGTATCGTGAAGAGCTTCCAGTGTATGAAACTACGCGTGTTGAAACAAATCGAGCCATTGCTAAAGGCTTGATAGTGTAGCTAATTTTCACAATACAGAACCAAAATTTTCAGCTTTGAATTTTTTTTCGCTCTTTAATTCCAGTTTGCACAAGGTTTATGTAATCTTTATGGCCATTTTTGGAGTAAATATCCAAAAGACTTGGCTTTCATTTTTGTCTTACTATTGTTTTGTGTTGATCTGAAATGAGATGCTAATGCAAGCTAGCTTGTAAAGGGTAAAGAAAAGGTAAGCATGGAAGTTTGGTTTTCTGAAAAGCAAACTGGGGATGCGCTAGTTCTTTGATCGTGATCTGAACTGAAGAGATGCTGACAGCGCCATTTGATTGAACAAGGAAAAAGAAAGAAAGAACGAAAAAGAAAGAAGGAAAGAAGGGAAAATGAAAGATTCGAGATTGTGATCACAAGCAAAATGAGAGCTGGGCGGGTGTGATGGTAAAGGCAAAGGCAGATCTTCGCCCCATGGGAATAGAGAAAGTTGAGAGGAGCTTTTGCTTTCTTTTCTTTCTCTGGAATTGGATTTGTAATTCGGATTGGACCCTGACTTGAACATTGCGTTCGCATCACCATTCCCTTCCCTACTACCAAGACAAAAGGCCACTCTTTCGGCTTGCCTATCCTCCCATTCAAGACTCCTCGTCTGTGCAGCAAGTTAAAAAAATATTTCATAACCCTAGCCCTAACCCTATCCCTGGAATGATTTTTAACAAACTTTTTGCGGAGACGCGCATCAAATTTGGTAAGTATTATCTGTTACAATCCGAAATTTCACAATACTTTAATGTAAGATTGAGAGGTTTCAAATTCTCTCTCTTTAAAGTTTAACGTTCTAGTTAACTCCAACATTAAACAAAATCAGAATCATATCAGACGTTAAAATTTTAGAAGTGATTCTTATCATGTAACATTTGGTCCCCATATGATTTCAAAAATAATTTTCATGATGTAACATTTATTTTTCGTGTTTCAACTAATGATTATTTTAATATTATTTGTAAAAATTCACACTCAATCTACATAATATAAATTCAAATATCTACTCATATATTATTAAACAATCTTGTAACATTTTCGTTTGAGATCAGAGCCAACTTGAGATTAGAGCGTATTACACCTTGTACAATACAAGCGAACTTATTCAATTCACGAACTCTTCTCTGACAAAAACCATTGCTGTTACTATTGAGTGAGGCTTTAAATTCCAACAACTGAAACTACAATAATTACTGTGAACATGAAAAGAGTGATATGCACTGTAAAATATCTCTGGATCAGAAACAAGCATTATCCTTATTTTTTTTTCTTTTTTCTCCTAGGCAAAGTTGGTCCACAGAATTTAATGGAATAGAGCTATTTCAACAAGAAACAGAGTTATAGGCTTTCCTTCATTACCATTAATTTACTCTTAGGATTCCTTTGCCATAGGTAAAAGGACGAACACTATAAGTCTGCTCATGAATTTTTTGTACTAGACTTTCTACAGAGTCTTGTCCAAAAGATTGGAGAAGGCAGTGAGCAGAGAAGCACAATAAAGTTGCCAATTATCATTCCAGACTGGCTGCTCACTAATCAAAAAGCAGATACTGTGATAATTCTTAAAAAAAAAAAATCATTCTAACCTTTGCAATTTACATGTACAACAATAACTATCTAGTCTGATGGCAGAAATTAGAACATTAGACTTTTAGTTTCACTAATCAAAGTTTAATAGTACTTAACAATCTCCAAATAATATATACATACAAATATAAAGTCGTGTTTTTTTTTGCATTAACTTTTCTAATCTAATAAAAAAAAGGCTTTTTCTTCTTTTAATTTTGAAATATGTTATCATAGAACAGTTATATATATTAGTGCATGTTTGGTCTAGCTTATGGAAGAGCTTATCTATTTTATAAGCAGAAGTCAAGTGTTTGGCTTTCAAATATTTAAAAATTTTAGTTTATGAGGGAAGCAGATTTGAGCTTTTTGATGAAGTTATAAATTGAAGCTTTTCTAATAAGTACTACTATTAATAATATGTATTTAGTGAAATTTTAACATTTTCACTTTGTTTTTCAATAATTTACAAAATTATAAAAGAAAATTCATATTATTTTACAATAATTTATTTATCTTGTGCCATTTTATAGTTATTTCATTTGTTTAATTTTAATTAAAAATTTTTTTTAGTTTTATTTTTTTCACTTAAAAACTTGTGATTTAATTTAATAAAGTTTATTATTTTTTTTTTCATTTATAAAAATATACAAAAATTCTAGTAAATAGTTTTCAATATTCTACAGAACTTTTTATACTAGGTTTGCCAAACACTAATTTAATTTCTTTTAACAGCACATTTAAAAAAGCTCTACTCAAACAGCACTTTTTACAACAGCTCTAGCTAGGCCAAACAGACCCTTAGGCATGTATGATTCTTATGTGTATATAGCATTGTCCAAAAAAGAAAGTTTTGTTTTGAGCATTGCATCCAAGATAAGAATTAAGTACTATTTCTAACAATATGGCAAACTCCAAATAATCCTTAATCTTACCACATTTGTATGACCATCAAATGATTATAGTTTTTTATTGTTATAATTAACTACAATCGTTTTTTTTTTATATTGCTTGCTTTTAGGAGAAAAAAAACCTTTCCAAATCAAATAACTAAAGCAATAAATAAACGAATTTAATAAAATATTTCTATCAATATTCCTTTTCTTCACCCTTAAAAAAGAAAAGATTATGTTTAAATAAGAACTAAAAATTATCTCTAATCGTATTATTAAAAAAAAAAAGCTTTTGGCAACCTCCAAAAACATGGTACTGAAAAAAGGGAATAATGTAACCAAAGAAAAAAAAAAGAAAAAATGGGAATAATAGAGATAATGACTCTTTAACCAACTTAAACCACGTTTCATGTTAAACAAACCATGCTGTCTCAAGCGTAATATCATAAAAAATAAAGAGGGTTTCAACTTAAACTTGTTAATCATAGTGGGCCTAATAATTGCCTATAAAACACAACATTAGTACTACGTGACAAGCATGCAAAGAGTCTAATTGTAATGTTAAAAACATGGGCCTGGCACTCCCACTCAGCTGCTGAAGAATCTCTATCGGTCAAAATCCAACATGATCATATGAATAGAAACTAATAAACAAGCCTAAACCGCCTTTGTTTAAGGCGGCAGTGGGTTTGTAACTTATTCAAGAATTGTAGGCGGAAATTGTTTATTCATAACTAGTTTTTCTTTCCTTGATTCTTTCATGCTGCACTTTATAGTTTGAAAGTGTTGAAAGTAGTTGCAACAAAAGCTTTATGATTAATTAATAGTTTATATGTAATAAGATTTGAATTAAGTTATCAATTAAAAATCCATCAGTTGTGGACTTCGGGATTATCTTTGTCTGTCTCAGCTTCATCTGTTAGATATTCCACACAGTGGGTGAAGTAGGGAAGAGGCTGCCGGCAATGATGAGAATGAAGAATAATTCATGGTTTTGTGGAGAGGTTGAAGAGAGATTAAAAGATTTTAAGCTAAACCTAGCTAGTTAGCTTAGGTTATCTTTTTTTGTACATACCCTGAACCAAAGTTCGGTTCTTTTTGAGCTTCTTGATTCCCTTTGTGGGTGTGTCCCAGTTTTTATAAGGATTCCTCTTGTAAGGTCATAATCATCATGTTCTTCCCCTTACAGCTATCTTGATTTGTTTAGTACCATGTCTGGTAAATGCAGAACTGGCTCGGGCTTTGTGAAGTTGAGCCTACTTTGTTTGCTTTGATGCAATTCGTGATATGAAAGTCGTGTTCAAATCATAAAAATAGTTTTTTTTTTTAATAAGAAAGGAAGGTTGCCTATATAACCTTTTCAGACATTATAATCTGTGAATTGGGTTGTCGTTATTAGATAGAATAATCAGGGTCCATCTCCTTTGAAGGCTTAAACTACTCTGATCAACCAACAAAAATTGACCAATTCATCTATTTTTGAGTTAAAAAAACATTCTTGAAAGAATAGTTTTGTTACTGTAATTAATTCTCTTTCAAACGTGGGCAGAGAGCCATTGACTACTGCAGCGTGAGGGTTTTGGGCCCAAGGTGTAGTTAAAAATTGCTAATTGATAGAATCAAGTTATGGAGTTCGAAGAATTGGCTTCAAGTTTCAAGTTTCTTCTGTCGTGTAAGGCAGGAAAAAGACAAACGCACAACCAACGAGTTTGTAGACAGTGGAGAGTAGGGTTTCCTTCCAGGGTGTATTCCATCCGGTAAAGTACTTTGGAATCTGAGAAAATTACTTGAGCTTTCATGGTAAAACTTGTTATTTTGGGCTTGGCAGTCAAGTTCATGATATTGATGTATTTCTTTCATGTATTTTATGCATCTTTACCATGGAAGAAAAGAAGAAATCCTCATTGTTTTATCTTTCAAATGCAGACAGACAATGCTGCCACTATTTCATGAAAGAGACGGACAATACTTTTGGGGCATGCTAACAAATAAGAAGGCAGCAGCACTTTATTTTTAATTGGTCATCAATTTATCTTCCATTCTTGAACTTAAGTTGAGCTAACCGTTTCAACCATCTTCAAATTCGAGCAAAACCGTGTAAAAGTTGTTGGCAATGGAATCAGGCCTGGTGGTCCACTGTTTTGCCACTTTTGCTTTGGTAGTAAATGACAGATTCATGACTGGGGATCCCAAGATGAGTTTCCATAAGATCCTTAGCAGTTTTTCCTTCTCTCCTAGAAAAAGGCAAAGGCTTGTCCCAAACCGTAGTATACTTTTGTTGAAGCCACTTCTCTGTTCTGGCCAATAAATTTTCATTGAAAAGGATATGTGACCATAACTAGTCTATAGTTCATCAGAAAAACCGTCCAATATTGTTGTTTAATCGAGCATAAATGACAACACAACAACAACAAGAAGAAGAAGCCAAAAAAACAACATTAAAAACATAGAATGAACTCCGCTGCAGGCACCCCAGAGCAGAGAAGGCCAGCTTATCGCATTGTCAAAAGGCACTAGTAACAAGTTCCATGGTAAAAACAGAAAAGGCGACGACTGCAACACCGTCGTCTAGGCAATTTTTCTTTAGAATTAATGATTGTTTAGACATGGGGTCGGCTGTCTCTACGAACCCACAGCAGCAGCAGCAGCAACAATGAAAGCTACAATATTTGCAGCTGCCGACTTCAATTTAGAGCAGCGCTAGCAGGTACAGTTTGGACCACAGTTATTTGTTGGGTGAATATTGGGTATTATTGCCATGGTCAATGCATGTAATCCTGCCCAGTTTTATTTTATTTGTGTACCAAACAATGTTTTATTTGTTTGGCCCAGTTTGACAACTCTGGTCTCTACTGTCAATTGACCATGATTAAGCTTTGGTATCCATGGATGGAAGCTGAAAAAGAAAATGATACTGACGTTTTTGTTACGTATCACCAAAGTGGACTCAGCTTGGTTGGTATGAATATGCTACACTATACAAGGCCGAATCTGAATATGTGGTCCATTGTCTTTGGCCCTTTAAGGGGAAAATTCTTTACTTTCCTCCTGTCTGGCTCTGGCATGCATTGTTTCAGCTATTGATTTGATTCAACATTAAATAAATGGTAGGAATGGATTGTTTTCATGATTCAATTTATTTGTTTCATTTCTTTTTTTCATGTTTCATGGAAGCTCAACCACCCCATAGCATACACCGAGTTTGCCATAAAAGACCAGGGAAAAATGGGCCTTGAGCTTGGGTTATAGGTTCCGATATGTTGAAAATTTTGTCTTTTGGGCTTTTACAGAAAAACTGAAAAAGTATTGCAGACTTTACAGAGGAATTTGGCCAGGGCTTGATGTTGCGTTGAATACATGGCGGGTGGTTGCAGAGTTCTTGAGCATTGTTCGGAAGGATTTCGGCTACATAGGCCTGAAAATAACAGACGGAAAGAGAGGTTGAGGCTGAGTTTGGATCCTCAATTAGCACCTGTAATTATAACATTTCAATCACGTATCGAAAGTTTGTGAGATTCTACAATATTATGTATATAAAGACTTAAACTCAAATATGTAAAGCATATTTTGTGAGACAAAATTGTAAAGTCTTTGTGTCAAAATAGACAATACCACACAATTGGACATCCAAAATCAGTATAAGACAAAAAATTTGACAAATATAATTACTTTTTTGTTCCTAGATTTAATTATTATTATTTTATTAAAAAAACATATATTCTTAAATATATTTTTTTCAATCTCATTGAAACTAATATTATTGTCTATCCAAATTAATTCTGAGTTGAGCAATGAAAATCGCACTAAATGATGCAATAACTCAATGAGCCAAAACCAAAAGTTGTTCATCGTAATTTTGCATTTTCCTGGACATTGCCGAGCATGCAGATTTTGGTCATGCTCGGTTTTTAGCTGACGAAGAGATGGCCAGGATAATGCATAGATTTATGTGAGCAATGCTGAATTCAAGGAAATGGGGCACATTGCAAACATTACATATAGTAATAACTTGTGAGAAAAAATAAAAGTAATTTTTTAAAAATATTTGAACATAATTCAAAATTTAGAGTTATTATTTTTAATTTAAATAAAATTAATTTCAGATAATAAAACAAACAAAAACACTTACGATTATAAACATTCATATACTTTGCAAAAAGATCCAACAAATCAGAATCAAAGAAAGCCGTTTACTGTAGACTCCTCCAGGGAGCACCTGACCGACTGGATAAAGTAGTTACAGACTGGTAGTAATTTGGATACTTGTCGAAGTCGGAGGGTGGATTTGAATATTACTGTATTTCAGGTGCGGTAAAATCTTTCGTTACAAGACAAAAGAAAAATCACAAAAAGATAAAAATATAAATAAAATAAGTTTTTTATTTTTTATTTTATTTTTTTGTTAAAAATTTTATATTTACAATGTTCATTTTAAATTTTTATTTTTTTTTCTGTTATCAAAATTAATCGTAACGTTGGTTCAAACTAACCTATAAGAAACACTGCATTAGACCCTTTTAAATGCTACCAGTACAGGTCTGCAACAACAATAAATCCGAGCAATAATTTTGATTGACGTCTTCGTCGTCCGGTAGGGTTTTTTTTTTTGAGATCACTAGGTGTTTTTATCTTATTTTTTATGTAAGATTAATTCGAATTTGAATTAAATAAAATTCAGAAGATGATAGAATTATTTTAAAAAAATTTTAATACAATTACATATTTAATGTTCGAACTCGATACTTTTAATTAAATTAAAATAATTTTTTATTAGCTTATCTACATACTCTTGAATGATTATTTTTTTCTTTTTTTTTTTTTCTCGGCATTCAGTACGTGTAATAATTACGAGGAAAGACACTGTTAATGAAGCCGTTTTTCATGTTAGGAAAATAATAATGCAGTAAAGTCACATGTTTCGCCTGCAGCTTTTTTATGGAATAATCAAAAGAGACGTGAGTTACTCAAAATATGACTTTGAATTTAAATTACGTTAATCTTATTTTTAATTATAAAAAAAGGATTTGGAAGAGTTCTTTTATATCAAATTTGACCATGATTTGATTTTAAATAAATCGGGATTCAAAATAATTTTCAGACATTGAAGAGTTCAAAAAAAAAAAAACAAATGTTTAGAAGTTGTTGGGGATTATTTTTGTTTTGTGTTTTATATTTTTGTTTTTTATATTTTACAAATTTAATGTAAAAATATGTTTGACAAGTGTATTTTTGTTTTCAAAAAATGAAAATAAAACACAGTGTTTTGAAAATGATAGAAAATACAAATGTGATGTTTCCATAATTTTAGAAACAATTTTGCTATTGTTATCTCACGAGTATTGTTCATCCGTGCAACTATAGTAGCTTATTTAACTAATTCCGTATTTGCAATTGGACAGATTCAAACTTGTGTCACTTTTCATTTTAAAGTTTTTACCACCTTCACCCATTTATAACTGTTTATAAAACTTGACGACAAAAATTTGGCATCCAAACATGTTTTCAAATTCAATAAATTAAAAATAAAATGAAAATAAAATAAAAATAAAATAAAGTAAAATTTTCAAAAACATAAAATATAAAACATACAAGAATTTCAAATGCCTTAACTTTCCTACATGCCATGAAACAAAGATTGAAAACAATTCTTGTGGTGTTTAAGATAGTTGGAGAAGATTCCATAGTACAAATAAATCATTCATCGCTGTAGCCTCTATCTCTCTCTCTTTCCAATTGCTTTAAAGGTAGTTTGAATGAGTGATGTGATTGGCTCAGTGAGATTGAAAAAAGTGAAATGATCGTCGTGAGTATATGTTTTTTAATAAAGAATTTGTATATGATGCACTGACAGTGTATAGTTTCTATACACTGTCAATGCATCAGAGATTGACATCTCATCAATAGGTCCTTATGGGCAAATTAAAAAAATTTATTTATATTTGCATATAAGGACCTATTGATGAGGTGTCAACCTCTTATGCATTGACAGTGTATAAAAACTATACACTGTTAGTGCATCATATATAAGTCCTTTAATAAAACAATAAAAATAAAGTAAAATCAAAGGGTACAATAATAATGTCACTCATTTTTGTTTTATCTTTTTGTGGTTTTTTTGTCATGTAGCAAAAGATGCCATGGCACTAGTGCTCGAGCATCCAAATTGAGCCTTAGATAGCAGTGGTAAGGAAGGACGATGTGGATTTTGCTTAGATTTGATGCGGCGGTATAATATTTGTATTTGTACATAAAATTTTATTTGTGTGATGTAAAATATAAAATTTTAATATTAAAATTTACATCGATATATCAAATATAAAATATTTTTTTAATTTATCATTTTCATAACTAATTTTACTAAATTTTAGTTTGCATTATTTTTGTATTTTTTATTTATGTTATTTTTTAATCCAATCATTAAGTAGTGTTTACAATTGTTCGATATCATTTTTTGTACCTCCAGTATGTGCTAGCCATGAGCTAATTCCATTGTGCAAATTATGAACCAATTTTTCTTCTCCAATGACTAATGTCATTTCCTTTTTTTTTTTCTTTTCAAATGACTAATGCCATCTTCATGTTTTTTCAATAGCTAACGGTAATCTCCAAACACAAAATCTGTCCGGTAGCTGCGACTGTTGACAGGTAGACTAAAGTGTGGACCTCGTTGCAGAGGAGTGAAGCCCTGTCCGGCTGTTCTCACTGGCAAACCTCCGAAATCCGAATTCCCAGAGATACCCTTTGTTTTCCTCGGTTGCTTCCCGCTCGCCCTGCTTGTCCATGAACAAAGTTGAGACTTCCCAATTCGTCCGTACATTCATAAGCTGTTCTTCACCTAGAACTACGAGCTAGAACTATGAGCTTGGCAATGCGGTCAAACATTTTTAGTTCTTGTTCTTCACTCCCTTCCTAACTCTCTCGACAATCTATTTCTCTATTCCCCACTTTGAACTCTCCAGCATTGTCCATTTTTCTTTGGGTATTTCTTGGAATGTTTGCTGGCCGCTTAATCATATTGTGAGAGTAAGAAGTGCAGGTGCTTATCTCTCAGTGTCTGAACGAAATATCTCTCAGTCTGGTCTTTTCCTGTTGTTTTGTTCTTGCTTTATCAGGCCTTTCTGTCTTTGCTTTTCTTTCCTACTTTTTGTTTGGTATCTTTGCACTGCTTAAGTAGTGCTTTACCAGGGCTTCTCGTCTTTACTTTGTCTGGGTATTGCGTGGTTGCTTTCTTTTTCTGGAAAACTGCATCTTTCTCAGGTAAAGGCAAAGGGTTCTCAGCTCTTTCAATGCGAGAAAATTTGTTTATGATTTTTGCAAAAGTTGAATAGTAATAAGTTGATTGTTTGCTTTCTTTAATGTGCCATTTAATGAGAGTTTCAAAGTTACTTTAATGGATGTTAAGATCTCATAAAAGGAAGGTTCCATTTTTAAATGTAAAGTTTATTCCTTTGTTCTTGAATATAGTTCTGATCCTCCGTTTTAAATAGAAGCCAACTTCATTGTTTAATATTTATTCCTCTTACCAGGGTTTTGATGTAAGCTAAAGACATGTCAGAGAAGAGAAGTGCCGCAGGAGGAGAAGTGGTGATTAATGTTTCCGGTGAAGAAAATCCGAAGGAGCCACAATGGTCTGCTCCTGAAGAAGCAGAGGCATTGGCCCCTAAGCAAAATGTTCAAGGTTCGGCCAACAAAGCATCAACTGAATCCGGTGCTGGTAATGCTGGTTTGGTTAAACCCGTGCTAGCAAGCTGCCCGTATCCAGAGACCACAAAATTTGGTCCAACTGCAAACAAACCGCCCAAAGTCCCAAGTGCAGGTAATGAATCCTCCCTTACTCGAAGAAGGTCATTTGCAAAACCTAAGTCAAGATTTGGAGAACAATCTTATATTCTTGAATCTGATCAGATGGAAGAGAGTAGTTTAGCTAATCAGGAACAAGTTGGTGGCAGTTCACCATATGGACACTCCTTCAATAAGGCCTCACCTAATAACAAATTGTTAAGAAGTATTAGGACGGATTCAGCTGTGTCGAAAACATCATCAATAAACTCTGCAGGCCTCACTGGAGAAAATGAATATGATGAGATAATTAAGAAAGTTAAACTGCATAAAGAGAAGCTTGCAGGCGTGAAACCTAAGTTTGTGATCGAGTGGCTTGTATTTTTGTTCCTTTTAGGGTGTTTAGTAGCTAGCTTAACCATAGTTAAACTAAAAAATGCACGTGTTTGGAGTTTGCAATTGTGGAAATGGTGTGTACTTGTGATGGTGATATTCTGTGGAATGTTGGTTACTCGTTGGTTTGTGCATCTGGTTGTTTTCTTGATTGAGATTAACTTTCTGCTACGGAAGAAAGTGCTGTATTTTGTTCATGGTTTGAAGAAGAGTGTTCAGGTGTTTATTTGGCTGAATCTAGTTCTTTTTACTTGGGTTCTTTTGTTTCTTGATGTTAAGAGATCGAAGACCGCGTCAAAAATTCTCGATAATGTAACCTGGACTCTAGTAAGCATTCTGATTGGATCATTTTTGTGGTTGTTGAAGACTTTGTTGTTAAAGATATTGGCTTCCAATTTCCATATGAACAAATTCTTCGACAGAATACAAGAATCAGTCTTCCATCACTATGTACTTCGGACCATTTCAGGACCTCCATTTATGGAGATTGATGGGATTCAAAGATCGCCAGCTCATTTGACTGTTAGCAATGCAAAAAAGGGTAAAGGTGCAAAAACGAAAAAGTTGGTTGACATGGGAAAGGTCCATAAATTGAAGCGAGAAAAAGTTTCATCTTGGCACTTGAAGGTGTTGGTAGATGCTATCATGAATTCAGGGATCTCCACAATCTCCAACACATTAGAGGAAAGTGGTGAACAAGCAGATAAAGAAATTACTAATGAGGAGGAAGCACAGTATGTTGCCCATCAAATTTTCTCACATGTTGCTCGACATGATGGTACTTGCAATCGCAAGTGAGAAAATCAGCCTTTCATGATGCTTCTAGTGATATTGTGTTTTCCCTGCCCACTTTTTTCTTTTTTCTGTCTTATCCTAACTATATGCTCCTTATGATCAGTTACATTGATGAAGATGACCTCTTAAGGTTCATGATTAAGGAGGAGGTGGATCTTGTGTTTCCATTATTTGAAGGATCAAGCACTGGAAGAATTGAAAGAAAAAGTTTCACAAACTGGGTGGTAAGAACATTAAATTGAACTCCAATAAATCTTGAGAATTTTTAAAATTTTTATTATGTTTTACAGGGGTTTCCTTTTGAATAGTAAATATTAAGTACTTATAGCAATGCAATTATGCAACAATGAGTCTAATTTTCGCTCCTATTATTTGCCGGAAGCCCATATGCCATATGTTGTTCTCTTACAGATTTTACTTGTTAGATCCAGGAAGAGTAGAAAGTTACTTGTTTTGGCTGTAATGACTTCAATAAGTTTTTGACTACTTTTGGCAGCTACATGAGCAAAGATAGTCTGACTTTTCTAGTGCTTTTTGATTTAGAATTGAAAGTAAAATTACTCCACTTCTGTAGCAACAGATCTTTGTGATGAATTTTGCACTGTCCATATGACCTTATGGTTGTAGTTTTTGATGAAATGAATTTGATATGACATAATATTTAGGTGTTTGAATAGAGAAACTTCTTTTTGTTGTGAAATGCACTCTGTGTGATTTCATAGTTTTGGAGTGTTGAGCTCGATCCTGACATTTTAAAGTTAGGGATGAAGGAAAACAATCATTAAAGTTAGGGATTCTTGACTAACTTGCCTTATTTCACGCAGATAAAGGTTTACAAGGATCGGAAAACACTAGCACATGCTTTGAATGACACCAAAACAGCTGTAAAGCAATTGAATAAACTTGTGACAGCGATCCTGATTATTGTTACTTTTATCATATGGCTTCTTTTGCTGGAAATTGCAACTACAAAACTCCTATTGCTCCTTTCATCGCAGCTTTTAGTGGCAGTTTTTATGTTTGGAAACACCTGCAAGACTATATTTGAAGCTATCATATTTGTATTTGTGATGCATCCATTTGATGTTGGTGACCGTTGCGTGGTTGATGGTGTTCAGGTAATTGTTCAAAGGGCATGCTTCTACATACATGTCTGGAAAAGATTACTAACTATGCTTATTACTTGGCAACTGACAGTTGTTGGTGGAGGAGATGAATATATTAACGACTGTCTTCTTGAAGCTCAATAATGAAAAGGTGTATTACCCAAATTCAGTTTTGGCTACAAAGCCTATCAGCAACTATTACAGAAGCCCAGATATGGGTGATACTATAGAGTTCTCCATTGATTTTATGACACCAGCAAAGACGATAGGCAGGCTGAAAGAAGAAATAAAGAAGTATGTCGGTTGTAGCCAAACAAGGAATTCTTATAAGAAATAATTATTCATATTGTGTTTTGATCTCAATAGTTGAGTTGGATTTCTTTTTGTTGTTGATGGAACCTTTTTGCATTCCAAGTTCATTTTTGGTCTATACAATTTATATTCTTTGTGTTGTCATGTCTAACCAGGCATTTGGAGGCCAATCCCCTGTGGCATCCTAATCACCTCGTGGTGGTGAAGGAGATTGAGAATGTCAATAAGTTAAAGATGGCTCTCTTTTGTAATCATACGATGAACTTCCAAGAATTTAGAGAGAAGAACAGGCGTAGAACTGAACTGATCATTGAATTGAAGAGAATTTTTGAGGAGCTGGGTATAAGATACAATCTCCTTCCCCAACATGTGAATCTCAACCAAGTCAATTACGAAAGGCCTGAACCAACATATGCGACAACTTGATCATTTTTGCTCATTGGTCAAGAATATTTTACATGATAGGTAAGCATGCCCATTCTACTCCTCTTTAACAAGGTGAACTTATGCAACTCTGAATAATCAACCTTGTCAAATCACTCTTTATGGCATGATAATAAAGGATAGGCCATTGATTATACCATTTGGGCCTCAACGTTCATTATATCAGCATTGCTATTCAGCTTCAGTATATAGATGTGTTCTATATATCTGTTTTTGCATTTGTTGAATAAATAATTCCAGATTATACTAGTAGTTATTTCGAATTGATCAGTTGAAACTTTGTATAGAAGGATCCCCATTTGTGGAGAAAATGGTCACTCGAGCTGTTTGTGAAAGGGGAGCGGTGTAATCACGTTGTACTTGACTTTGAATTGAAACTTCTTGTACTGGGTTTAGGGAAGACAGCACTCTGAGTTCTTGCATGCTTGTATCTGTTAAGAAGCAATTATTCTAGTTCTTCCATTGAAAATGTTTATACTACTCAGTTCTCATGGTATCTTTGTTTTAACTAGGGATGGCAAGGGGCAGATACTCTTATGGAAGCTTGGCCAAGAGTGGTAATGAAGCCCTTTAGTTGTTGTAATCCAACATGGATGAGGGGAAAATGTTTATCTCACAAGACATGGTAATTTAGTTCAGTCGTATTTTTAGATGTTAGCTTATTGTTGTATCTATGGACTTGAAGGTTAAGACCGATGTTAACATTCTGGTTTGATTCAAGTTTTAATTTTCCTTATTTAGCCTCAAGTAATATGAATGTTTCAAGTCTGATCCAATATTTATATGAGCTTATTGGGAAGAATCCATTCTCTGAAACTAGTTTTGTGTTAACTATGAAATCTGACCATTGGAAAGCAGTGAATGACATATTTCTTGTATACACTAGTGCTTTGCTCACATTTATATTCATATACAATCTATTGGGATAACCTTATCTAGTAAACCCAGGTGTAGAATTTGCCACATAGGATAACATTTGAACATGTCAACCTGAAATCTTCAGTTTCCTCCTCTCATTTCATACCTCCATTTCTCCATCCAGTATCTAAGCCATAATTCTCTTCATCAGCCAACGCCAAAGCCGGAACTTGTACCAGTTACATTCTACAAAGAACAAGAAAATATCACCAATGGCCTGTGTGTCAATGGCTATGCTGCTGTCTTCTGCAACCCATGAAAGGGTTCACCATCCGAGCTCCGAATCCTTAATCAAGCCTCTTCCTCTAAGACCA
The DNA here is from genome assembly GCA_031772115.1 of Heritiera littoralis. Lineage (NCBI taxonomy): Eukaryota > Viridiplantae > Streptophyta > Magnoliopsida > Malvales > Malvaceae > Heritiera > Heritiera littoralis. Next base: position 3,913,334 of record JAPDPK010000003.1, read on the forward strand.
TCGAAGGGTATCATCTCTACAAAGCCATAGTCCAGCGCCAGGCTTCAAGTGCAGGCATCCTTCAAAGAAAAGGCCGTGACAGGACTAACTGCAGCCGCATTGACAACTTCTATGATTACACCTCAGGTGGCTGAAGCAGCCAAGTCTGGCTTCTCCCCATCTCTCAAGAGCTTTTTGGCTTCTCCCCATCTCTCAAGAGCTTTTTGCTTAGCATCGTAGCTGGTGGAGTAGTGCCCTTTGCGATTGCCGGAGCTGTCATCCGAGTCGCAAACTTTGATCCTGTCAAGCGAACCTGAGGAGAATCTGAAGGTTCCCCTGTGAATTTTCTTGCTTTTCATCCTCGTAACTATTTTGTTAATGTTTAGATCATGTTAGAAATACAAATGTTCTAGCTATAAGTACGGGCACGAAACAATTCAAGCTGGAAACAATCAATCTTGCATTGCGGCAGAATTCCTGCATATCTAATCTGAATTCTCATAAAAGCTTTTCGCCTGCACTGTATCTGCTGGATAACGGGGCCACCTCGAGTCATCATGCTAATACAAATTCTATCAAAGAGTCAATAACAAAAGTAAAAGAAAAACACCATTTTTTTTATAGCTTTTCAACTATTGTCTTTTGCCCACCGAGAGAGATATTGTTTGTTTTAATCCAAAGTCTCACAATTTTTATCCCACAAAGGAACCTCACAAATATGAATTCAAGTCACTCCTTGTATATTATAGCAGAATCACATAGCAAAGCAAGCCAAGAAGAAGTACTCAAGAATAGAATATCTGAATGGAGGAATATATTAGATTTATAGATAAAGCTTTCATGCATGAGTTCATTCTAATGAAAACTGTAAACAACCCAAAGCCAACACATAAATGTCTTCATCAAAACAAAGTTCTTTCAACAACTGATGACTGATTTCTTTGAAGCAAAGTTTTTGCTTCTATCTTTTGATTGCAACCCTTTCTTTTCTTTTATTTACAGCAACTTCTCTTAGACTTAGGCCTGAAACCTCAAAGGTGGTGAGCCAACCCATGTCCAGGTATAAATCTTGCATCTTCCTCCGTGTAAACATGAGTTTCATTCAACAGCCTGACACAAGCAATTTAACCATCTCAATTTGTGAAAAGATTTTAAGCAACAAATTAAATCAATACAATCCTTTATAACAGAGAACTTACGATAAATAGACAGTCTTATTCATGGTTGCAGAGGAAAGGAATGAAGCACCATTTAAGTAGAGTAATTCACCATCTACTCTTTTTGCAATCCTCCTGTCAATTTCCTCAGCATCAATGGAGAATGGCTGATCCGAGGCCTATAGTGAAGTAAAGAGAGTTAAAGAAAGCTAAAGACACTAGATATTAGTCTATTTAACTTCACGAATTCGAACATTGATTTCCATACCATAACCCATCCCCAGGTATCTGCAAAAGATGGAACATGAGCTGTGTATGCCAGAACATCTGCATAAACACAAGAGACAGAAGAAAACCATGATTTGGTTTTATTATTCAATCTATTGTATAGAGAGCTTGAGTTGACTGATGAACTTACACTTGAAAACCTGTCTGATTGTGTTGTATATGGAAGAGAAGACCTCCTTGTGAGTGAAAATGCCAGCTGGGCCAGCCTATTGAATAGAAATTGTCTTAGATTTCATAATATTTGTTCTATTCTGATGTTAAACAAACAAACAAACAAAAAGGATGGCTATGACTTGACAGAAGTATGACCCTACACGAGAGAAAACCAACCTGAGTAACAAAAATACCATTTTCATTGAGCTTAGGCTTGAGAATTTTCTCATAGAATGATTTTGTGTAAAGTTGATAGCAAGGCCCGCCCTCAACAGGATCTGCCAAGTCTCCAACTATGATATCATATTTCTCATTCCTCTTCTCCAGTTCGGCCCTTAATAATACACATTTACTTAGCTTCCAATGACAAAACAATGTAATATTTGGCAAATTCCTTTTAAGCAAATCGGCTCAATACTTACTTGGCATCATTAATAACAAGTTTAAGCTTTTTGTTGCAAAATGCATCCCGGTTCACAGTCAGGAATCTGCGGCAGAAATCGACCACTTCCTGCAAATTAGTCAGCATAGAGTTATCAGATGGTGTTAACCAAATTAACTGGCAATATGCAGAAATCAAAATCCAGCAAATTAATTTACCTGATCAATATCACACATGACAACTTCTTCAATAGATTTATGCCTGAGTGCTTCCCTTGCAGCAGACCCTTCTCCTCCTCCCATTATAAACACAGTTTTAGGACTGCAGAATTGGTAAGAAAATGTCATCAAATTTTTTCTTGGCAAGTCATTTTCCTTTAACAAGCAATTATTAAAAGAACTTAAGCCTCCATTTTCTTTTGTGCCAAACAGCAGAACAAATGGTAACTCCCATAAATCCTATACATTAAATGCTAGATTTGATTACCGATACCATCATTCCAACTTCTAATTAATTTGTTTTTCATTACTGGTTTTTATTAAAGCCGACCCTTTCCATTTCAGCTTTAAATTCTGCAGTATTTTACAGATAATGTGGCCCATTGTCCAGTCAAGTTGATTACTGTAACGGTCAACAAAACAAGTAAGCAAACAAAAGAGAATGCTCGAAAGAAAGAAGATAATGGCGATGGAGTCATGGACCTACCTACGTAAAAAAAAAAAAAAAAGACTTACTTGGAGTGAAATAAAAGAGCTGGGTGAATCAAGCACTCGTGATAGATAAACTCATCAACTTCAGCACTCTGCATCTTTCCATCAATCACCAACACCTAGAGTCCAAATTAGCCCACCATAAACCAACATTAGGCCATGTTTCCAAAATCCAAGCCGAGAATGACTAAATCGTCCCCTTTTTTAGCAATTCATACCCCATCACTGTCTAAATGAACAGTAACACAATGAAGGAAGTGGGGTAGAAAGAGTAAAAACGTGGGTATGTATAGAATTCCCAATTAATTGAAACAATAGAAGAGAAAGTTAAATGTATCGGTTGATGAATGAGTATGAAAGATAAGAAGAAATGAATGCAACAAAACCATGGGTATACGTACCTTTCCGAAACGTTTAGTGTCCAAAAGAGCTATATCCTGGTACTCACTTGCGCCTTTATACAGCACACTGTTGAGAAAGATCAAGAGATGAGACTTTAGTTTTGATTGAACTCTCAAGCAAAAGCAAACCCAGAGTTCTTTGCTTTTGTTATGGTTAAGCAATCTGATTGCATGGCCACAAAAATCAGATTATGGGAACTAAAAGATATCATAAAAACAATTTAGCATCATTATTTTTAGTTATTTTTTATTTTTTATCTTCTATTATTTATTTTTTAATTACACCTGATAATTTTAAAAACAATAAAATAACTAATTATTTTATACACAATAAGAAAGAAAATATAAAAATTATACTAAAGAAATGCACGCAAAAATAATACAGATGAGATTTGGTAAAAATTATATATTTAATGTATCAATACATGATAAGTTTTATATTATATTACATTCAGAAACGAAATATAAATACGAATTACAAGAATAACTTTTAATTCTTATGGATTAGGCAAATGGATGAAGATTTGGCTCAAACCTTTTCAAAGCAAAGGACCATTTGAGATCTTCATCAATGGTTTCTTCATACCAAGAATCAAATTTGTGATTCTTGTCATCAATATTTTTGTTTGTAGTTCCATTACAAATTTTAGAGAAACCATTAGGATAGCAGATCTCAACAGCCTCACCCATGATTGAAAAAGTTTAGTGAAAATCAGCAAAGCAACTCAAACCCCGAACAAGACAAAGCAAGCAAAAAACACAAAGAAGAGCGAAAGGTGGTAAGAGTGTTGAGGTTGTAACGCAAAGGCTACGTGCTTTTTATAGCACTTTGCAAAGCAAAAAGATAAGCTTAGTTGGGGGGTCTAGAAAAGATGTAACCGCTAAAAAATTATAAGCATATGCTTTTATAGGATTATTATGGGTTTTCCCTAACACGGGCAATGATTCTGTCACAGACAGTCCCACGGATTTTCTGTCATATAATGGCTCACTCAACACAATTATCATGGTCCATGGTTTATGGTTTCATGAAAATGGTAACCCCATCGATGGTGGTGCTATATAACCCACCAATGGTTGTTTTGTTTCGTTCCTAGTTCTAAGCTGGCAGTAATGAGAGGGTTGTGAGGATTTTGGTTTTGGTTTCTCCAACGCCATGTGTCGACAGCTAAAGCTAGATTGGGTGAAATTTCCAAGAGATTGAGTGTCATTCTAGAATTTTGCAAGAAGCATGCGCGTGATATCTATAACTATAATTGGGTGGATCAGAGAGGAGAGACAAACAAAGGAAAAGGAGGAAAAACAGCAGATGTGTCCGCGTGGGATAATGGTGGAGCCCATATTGTACATGTGTCATTTAGAAGATAAACATATACAACACAATTATACAATACAAAAATAACATAAAAAAATAAAGTTATATAAACTATAAGAATAATTAATGTTTTTTTTTGTTACAAGACAAAAAATATTACATAACTGAGGATGGAGATGCTTGTATTCGAACCCAAAACTTAAAATATGTCACAACTCATCTTTAATCACTAGATCAAAAGGTTGTTGGCCTAATAATTATTATCTCTCTTTAAGAGAGATTAGGTTCAAAGTTCAAGGTTCAATTCCTCACTTCCCTCTTGTACCTCTTATAAACAAAAAAAAAAACCATAGGAAGATAAACATATACATTGCAATTATTCAAAACAAAAATAACATAAAAGAATAAGGTTATATAAACTATAATTTAATAAAATATTTTGTATTTATTATATCGATATAAATTTTAATATCAAATTTTTTATATTTTATACAATACAAATATAATTTAATACATGACATGAATTATAACATCTATACCAGAGCATACCTAGCGGTGACAATTTGATGGTTTGTGTTTGGCGGGGTAAGTGGGGTCCATGAAGAGGGTTAGAAGTGAGATATTTCGTGGCACGGTATATGGATTAAATTTTATATTGTTTTAGCCAACCTTTGGTGTTTTTTTTAAGGTAATTATTTTATATATTGTCAGTGAAATATTTTTATTTTACAAACGATATTAAGATTGTGACACATGTTCTATTTTATTTACTTTTATTTTTTTAATATTTTTATAAAAAATGTATCACGATACTAATATTACTTATAAAATAAAAATATTTCATTGACAGTATATAAAATAATTATTTTTTTAATCTCATTTAATTTATGCCTACAAAAGGGATTGTTGTGGCTTTGATGGTGGGGGTCCGTGGCTAAGTGGGGAGTACTATATCCATTTAACTGACGAGCCTACCAACGAAGAAGAATGAGGGGCAGCTGGGGCCCATGCCATAGAGGGGATTTGTGGGGCCCCAAGCCCAATGAAAGTGTGTTTGTGTTGCGGGAGATGAGAGCATTGTTGAGCGTGGGGTGACTCCACTTTGTGCTGTGTCCTCTCCCCATCATAACCACACCCCCAATGCCTTTGCAGAGATATTGTTGCTCTTTGTTATTAAATTTCAAAATGACCCATTTGTCTATCTTCCATGCCATAATGCCGTGAGAGAAACTTCCTTCAATGGTTTTTTTTTTTTAGTGGCTGACTTTTCATTATCCATTATTACTACCAAAAACACCATTCATTTCATCTACATGCACCTAATTCTTTTTTATTTCTCTTTTTGATTTATAGGAATAGGATGTGCTCATAGATATTCTTTTGGTATGATGTAGGGCAAATGGGGCAACTGACAAGTATGCAAATTTCATAATTTTGTAAAATTATCTTTTTTTTTTATCTTTAATGATGAGCATTTACATCATAATTATAGCTAATTAAGACCGTTAATAAGACTTGTTCCCATGGACATTTGAAGCATTTTATTTATATGCTTCCATGCATGCTTTGCTGGAGATGACTTCAGTTTTGACTCGATCCTTATAAACAATGCACAACTATTAAAACAGTAATCTTAGAAGTGAAAAACTTGATTTAACAGTTGTCATCTTCTTATAAAAAAACTTAAGTCTATGAACCAAAAAAAAAACCCTAGAAGTGATGTATATTCTTGATGAACATATGTGTCTTAAAAGAATTTATTGTAATTTTGTATTTGATAAACTTGAAAGAGAACATGTTTAGGCAAAGCTAATTTTTTTGGATAACCTAACAAATAATTTTCTCAAACTTGAAGGGGACATGCATGAATATAATGGTGAAGAAATGGGATATTGGAGCACCAAAGGGAAATGCCTAAGTGCTACACTAGGGTTGGGAAGATGGAATGAACCTTCTCCTTGTGAATTGTGATATTGGGGAGACAACAGACAAGACAAGGGTGCAAAGAAACTATTTTGAATTCCTTGTTCATTGCAAGGGGCGGCTCAAGTCACAATTGTTTTGCAACTATTCGAAAAGGCTAAACCTGCCTTTTCTCTCTAAGTCAATGGTTTAATAATCGAAGATCACCTCTCTGATCAGTCAAAAACGTTTGGAAAACATACACACCTTTTTCCTCACAATCTTTTTGCTTAGAGAAATGAGTCAAACATTTTCTGCATTAATCGACAGATATGAAGCTTATTAATTTTCATTTTAAAGGACAAATTAATGATGATTTTATGTGGTTTTATTCATTATTTTCAAGCCAAGTAGACGATGGATTTCTGTTTAATTTTCTTTCTGAAACTCATTAGTGCTTTCATCTTTCCCTTTCACATCTTTTTCTTTAAAAATCTCTTTTGGGTTTGGGGGAATAGAGGGTAATGGAGAATGGAGATTACGCATGAAGGCGGGCGTGCTAGGTGCTGCTGCTGCCACCCACTATCATTCCTTCATCCATATGCAGAAAGGAAAAATAAAAAATCCCGAGTGAAGAGGGGACCAACTCATGTCAACTTTTACTCTTTTACACCTTTTGAACCCTTGCTTTTATCTGGATTGATTGCTGTCCTAAAAAGCGAAGAGATGTTGAGTGAGTTGCCGTCAGTTTGTCTTTGTGTATACGTGCAGTTAGTGCAATTGCTTCATTCTGAATCGAACGTGACCTTCAAAATGATGTAAAAAACGTGAATGATATATACAGAAGTAGTTGACATGCATGAAATTATAGATTGGGAAGGATTTAGGCAAGCAATATCTTTCGAATGAATTAAGTAGATTCGGGGTTATCATATTATATGGATGGTGAAGTTTTTGTTGCATGCGCTGTTATCATCACTCACTGACACTAAATGGGCAAAGAGTAATCAAACTGGAATTCCCAACCAACCATTTACTTATTATATTCTCTATTCATTCCATTTGATTTATTTCGTCGGAATTTAGGGTTATATTCGTTGAACGACAATCAAGCCCACTAAGTTCTTACTTGATTTGAGAATAAATGGAAGGTGGTGGTAGTGGTAGTGGGTGGGTACGTGGGTGGAAGAGATCATTAGTACTACGGTATGGCTGAATGTTGTGTTCGTGTTGGGAATTTGACTTTTGCTGGGAATCCATTTTCATGGTTAACCGCAAACTCGTTTCAGACCATGCTGAATAAAACCCAAAACTTGCCAACGATGATCTTAATTTCAATATGAAAATATGAAATTTAATTCAAATAATTCATATGATCCATCTAAAAACATAGCATTTAACGAATTTTTTTTGTGAAGAAAAGACGATTAAATAAAGAAAATTAAAAGACTACAAAGTTTGACCCTCATGGGTTCTACAGCTGACATTTTTGGGCAAGGTAAGCCCCATTTTATCAAACAACAAATACAGACTTAATTTTTCAGGAGGGGAGTCTAAAAGTAGAACATCTCTATCCAATTCTTTTCTCATCTTTGCAAGTTGATATGCACATCCTTCCCTATACACGTGCATAACCTTCATTTCCTCCAACTTGTGCATCAAGAACCTACAGTCATCAACAATGGGACAGTAAGTATGTGAAGAAACAACTCCATCGATGACATACCTGTAAGCAATTTGTGAGTCCATTTCTATAACAAGTTTTCTGATTCCTTTGTTGATCGCCATACGTAAACCATCTCTAAGCCCCCATAACTCAACACATGTGCTAGTTGTGAATCCCACATTGCGTAGCTCCACAGATCCATTCACCATTTGAATCTCGGATTAAACTTCCTGCTCCTGCCAGTCCTAGATTTCCAAGAGCAGAGCCGTCTGTGTTCAGCTTGAAGAAATCTTTCGGAGGTGGTTTCCAACCAATATCAACTTGTTCAAGTTGTTTGTTCATGTGACACGATCCAAGGACAGCCCAGAATTCTTTTATTGCACTCTGCAACTTGTTGTACATGCATCTCTGGATTCCACTTTGTCTTTGAAAATCAGGTTGTTTCTACTAGTCCAGAGTGACCATAAAGCAAAGGCAAAAACAGAGTTCCACGGGATTCCTTGGAATAGGGAGGGGGATTTGCTTCTAAGATTTGTAAAGATCCATTCCTGATGATCACTAGAGAAACATTGTTGCAGTTCTTCAGGAACCTTGAGAATATCCCAGTACTCTTTGATGGTCTCGTAGTCCCTGAGACAGTGAAGCATGGTTTCATTTTCCAGGTTGCATATGGGGCAAGAGTTAGCAATTTGAAACCCTCTATTAACAAGCTCTTGTCGTGTAGCAATCTTATGATGACTGCATTGCCAAAGGAAGTGATTTATCTTAGGATGAGTTTTTGTCTTCCATATGGTTTTCCATTTGCAATCATACTTAATCGGGAGTTGCCTAGAAAGTTTGTAGGCTGAGCCCAATGAGAACTGTCCAGCAATGCTAAATTTCGAGGCGATGGAGTCATTGCATGCTTCCTCAAGTTGTAATGGTATGGCCGAAATCTTTTTTGCAAGCTTCTCCGGAATAAAGTTGCTAAGGCTATCAAAATTCCAGCTTCCTTGACTATCATAAACCTCTCGAATAGTCAGTTTATAATCATCACTATTCCAATGGCCAAAAATAAAAGTGCAAATTGGCCCCCATCCGGTGCAGTTATCCAACCAAAATAGAGTTTGTGCACCTGACTTAGTAACCCATTTTATTCCTTGTTCGAGTAAATTACTAGCTTTCCTCATTCTAGACTAGATCGATGATACATTCTTCTTGTATGTCCTTCTGTTGCTCAAGTACTTAGCCTTGAAAAGGTTAACCCACATGCTGTCTTGTTCCAACATCAGTCTCCACCCCAGTTTGATCATGTTTGCTGCATTAAGGCATTTCATATCCTTAACTCCAAGCCCTCCTATATCCTTTGGGAGAGTAACAGTATCCCATTGAACCATATGCATCTTCTTCTTGTTTTCAGTTGTTCCCCAAATGAAATTCCTGCAAATTTTATTAATTTCATCACATGTTTTCCCTGGAAGCGCGGTTCCTTGCATGTAATATGCTGGGATTGCATTAAGCACAGATTGAGTAAGTGTTACTCTTCCAGCAAATGATAGACATCTCGCCTTCCAATTTGCAAGCTTCTGATTTATTTTCTCGATGATGAATCTATAATTTCTTTCCTTCTTCCCTCAAATGATAGGAAAATCAAGATATTTGCCAAACTCATCTGTCCAGCTCAGACCTATGATGTTGCTAATGACTTCCCTTTGTTCAAGGTTCACGTTTCTTGAAAAGAATAGGAAAGATTTATTGTGATTAATCGTTAGGCCTGAGATTTTGCAGAAGGAATTAAGGACTCTGAGCATGCATCTACAGGTCTTCGAATTAGCTTTACCCATGAGCACAAGACATCAGCGAAGAAGAGATGAGAGAGCTTCGGTTCTCTTCTCGAGAGTTGGACTTGGTCCCATTGTTGTTCTTCACAAGCTTCCATAATTTTTATTGAGAGGTATTCCATGCAGATAATAAAAATATAGGGAGACAGTGGGTCTCCCTGTTGAATTCCTCTGGTCGAGATGATACGATCGAATTTTTCCCCATTCACAAGGATTGTCATTGAAGAGGTTGAGATACAAGCCATAATGAGTTTGATCCAATTGGAAGGGAAGTTGAAGAAGGCAAGAGCTTTACGTATAAAGCTCCATTCAAGTTTATCGTAAGCTTTCTCAAGGTCAATCTTTGCCGTAAAGAAACCCATTTTTCATTTCTTCCCATTAAAGGAGTGGATTATATGGGCAATAATCACATTATCTTGAGCTCTTCTTCCCGCAATAAAGCTTGCTTGGAGGGGATGAATGATTCATGTAAGGATAGGTCTGATTCTGCTAACCATAACCTTGGAGATAATTTTATAGAGAGTGTTGCAAAGGCTGATTGGGCGGAAGTTTCGAATTGTTTCTGAATCCTTAACTTTAGGGATCAAACAGATTAGACAATCATTGAGAGTTTCTGGAATGGCACAGTCTGAGAAAACTTGTCACACCATCTTGACAACTGAATTCCCCACTATGTCCCAGCATTTTTGATAAAAAAATCGAGTGAAGACCATCCGGGCCTGGTGCCTTAAAAGGTTTCATGGAGAAGATAGCTTTGAAAACTTCTTTTCGAGAGATAGGTTTTTGGAGGTCTGCTATCTCCTCACCAAGGATTAAATTCTCTCGACCATTATGAGAGATGTCTTGAATGTCACTTAACTCAAACGAAGAAGTGAACAGCTCCTTGAAGTGTTGGACGATAATATTATTAACCTCAGTAGTATCCGTATACCAGTTACCAACTTGATCCCTAATAGCTAGGATCTTGTTACGCTTTTTATGCTAGATAGTTGTTAAGTGATAGAACCTTGTGTTTCTATCCCCATCACTAATCCAATCAACACGAGATTTAAGTGCCCATATCTCTTCTTCTAATTTGAGAATGTGTTGATATTCTTTCTCAAGATATTCTTCAAGCTCCAGCAGCCAAGGATCTGAAGAATGATCTAGAGCCTTTTGAATGCCATCAAGTCTTGCTCGAATTCGTTTCTTCCTTTGGAAGACGTTGCCAAACGTGCTTTTGTTCCATTTGATCACATTCTCCTGAAAGATGGGTATAGCCTGGAGGATGGACTCGTTAGACTGGTCCCATGCACCTTTCACAATCTCCTTAAAATCCAGGTCAACGAACCAAATAGTTTCCAGCCTAAAAGGTCTAGGACCAATTCTCCGAGTTTGAGGGTTTGTGTCTAATAGGATTGGGCTATGATCAGAATGAGATTTGGTGAGATGATAATGAAGGAAACCGAAACAAACATGCAGCGGAATTTAAATCATTCGGCCTCCACCAGGATCGATTCGGAGGGTTGCCTGATTAGGGTTTCGAGATTTTACCTAACGTTTTCTCTGTTTTTTCTGTCTTTGGTCGAATCACAAGCAGCAACTTTTCGTTCCTGCCTCTATGGTATCCACACGAACGGATCTCACAACTCTTGAACGTCTCACGATTGGATGCCTTAAGGAGCGTTTTTGATTCTTTTAACCGAACTGCTAGCTTCGATTAAAAGAATACTTTTTCTGTTTTCTAATTGTTGTACCGCTATGTTTCAGAAAACATCCTTTTATAGGCAGTAAATTTTACCCTAAAATTTACTGCCAAACAGAACTTTAATCCTACTTAGAATAGGATTAGTTATATCCCTAATCCAATTCAGAATAGGATTAGTTATATCCTTAATCCAATTTAGAATAGGATTAATTAAGCTCCTCATTGATCCGTTCTAAGTGTGCGACCCAATAGGTTCTCAAAACAATGGCAATGACAAAATTGTCACTGGCAATGAGCGGTATCTAGCAACACATCATTGCTACCCATGTAACGAGAATGTCAATGACTCGACATAACCTTACTCGTGATATATGTTACTGTGTAGTCTAATCCTTTTATCCTTTGATGTCTTGATTAGACACAAGTCATGGAATGTGTCACACTTGTATAGTCTAATCAGCGTTTCTTGATTCCTGAGTAGACTAATTAAACAAATAAAATCAATATCTCATATTGACTTATTTGAGCACGGCCATGCATTTTAGTCTCACTCTATCAAAGGGCCCAAGACATCACTCTTGTTATATAAGAGGGATAAATCCTATCTTGATCACTCAACATCCCTCTACATAGATCGAGGCATACCCAATTACTACCTTTATAGTCCATCCTGTTACGAATGACATCTAGCAGCATTAAAGTATGCAATTCTCTATGTTGGGATCTCTGATGATCTCAAGTCAAAGGATCACATACACCATCATCACTATGAGAATCGCTTATAACACTCATATAACAATCCATGTAGCGTTCTCATGGAGGGTCGATCCAGTACATAGTTCTCTAACATGTACCTATGTGATGACTTGATATCCTATATCCATGACAATGGTCATCAGTCAACCACATACTAGTCTTATCGTATCATTGTTATCCTTGTTCACAATAATACTTGACTAGGGATATTTTAAGAATAGTGTGTTATTACTATTCTAAGGACATTATCATATAAGATTATATTACGCAGTTATAAAACAAATATAATAATGAACTATAAATAAAAAAAAATGTCATGATACATAAAAATGCCAAAGTCAATCATCTAATGAATGGTTCTAAGGGCATAATCCAACAGATAAACAGTATAATTCGAGAAGATTGATCTCCATTGATTGTTAGCCCATGCTCTGTCTAATCTTTCTCTGATGATTTGACCGTGGATGTTCTTGCTTATCCACGTGAATTGTGGCCCAACAAATCCCAGATCATGCATGCCATAATTATCCATGCAGTTTTTGTATAGTTTAGCTCAGTACTGACTTATTGGTCTCCCACCGAATTTCTCCGTATCGCATATAAGATCATTAAAATCCCCCATCATAATCCAAGGGAGATCATGTGAGGTTGCCTATGTTGAGAGCTCATCCCAGAGTTTTTTCCTCAAAGCAAGTTGTGGATGAGCATAGACAGTAGATAAAATCCAAGAATAATTAGAAGGAATTAAATTGGAAATACAGTTTTCAGATAGTACCTTGACATTTGCATGTAGAGCGTTAGTGGGCCGGTCCGGGCTGGTTCTCACCGGTTCTAGCTCACTAACAGCTTAAACCGATCTGAAATGGTAGTGAATCGGTCTGAGCCGGGCCGGTTCGCTTTATTTTTACTTGCGAAACGGCCCGATTCATGGACCGGTTCACTGTTAAACTGGACTGAACCGGTTTAAACCGGTTCGGTCCTGTTTTTAATTTAAATTTTTTATTTTTTTAAAATTTATATTAATTTATTTTAATAAAAATAAATATATTTTAATATTTAATTTAACAACAATATATAATTATTATAATTATTTAATTAATAACAACAATTATAAAATATAATTAATAATATACAATATGTAAAAATAAATTACTATAAAATTATGTAAACTATTGTTATAATAAAATAAAGTTATATTATGAATATGATATTATAATAAAATTATTATGATAAAAAAAACGAAATTTAGAGAATAAAATGATGATATTATAAATTTGGAATAAGAGAATTTAAGTGAATTTGAGAGAGTTTGAGTGAGTATTAAGAGAAAAAAAGTGGATGAGTGCTTAGATTTGAGAGAAAATATGAAAGAAAATGTAAAAAAAAAAAAAAGAAAGGAAATGAATTGGTATTTATAGAGGAAAAATGAAATTTTAAAAAATTTAAAAAAATATATTAAAAAAAAAAGTGCTCCCTCCCTTACAAAGTTGAAGACAGGCAGTAGCCTTTGCAAGCTACCACCTGCGTGCATGCAGCCTACCACTACGCTACATTTTTTTTTAATTTTTGTTGAACCGGACTCGGATATTCCAGGCCCTTAACGGACCCGGTTCAAAATTAGTTGAATCGGCCCAGCCTGATATGATACCGGGCTGGGTCGGTTCGGAACCGGTATTGTATCGGTTCGATTATTGGGCCAAATCGACCCGAGCCGGTTGCGAATCGGGTCGGGCCAACCCGGCCTAATAACCACCCCTATTTGCATGGATGACTTAAGTGTTGTGCTGGAGGATAGTCACCTCAACCTCGATCTTGTGCCAAAGTAACCAGATACCACCAGCAAAGCTTTTGCATCTACCTTGAAGAAGCTATCAAAACCCAAGGATTTGCAGATTTTCTCAGCTCTGTCTCCAGAAACTCTAGTTTCGGTGATAATTGCGACACTAGGATTATTAATCCTTAGAAGTTCCATGAAATTCCTCCTGAAGTTAGGGTTTCCAGCCCCTCTTGCATTCAAGCATAAATGTTTCAGTGGAAATGTTTCAGTGTTTGTCTAGTTGAATAACCGGTTAGTAGGCTCCAGGATGGTCCTGGCTTCTCCCTTCAGCGTCTTGCATAGGATATTCAGCACAAGATGGTTCAATGGGATGCTCATTACCGAATATTCCTTCTTGAGGTTCTCTTTTGCTTGCTTCCTTTTTACCACGAACATGACTGGGTTCGTCATGAAAGGGGGGTCGAGCAGCATATTGCTGTTTCTATCTCTGCCATGTAGCTCCATATCCTGACTGTGTCTAAGTAGATCTGCTTTATTGTTATTTTGTTGAGAACTGGCAGCCTTTCTTCCCTCCGTGGATGAACCATTTGCGCTTCCTCCTTTAGTAGCTTGAGGAACGGTAGTGGGCTCGGTATGTTCATAACAATCACTATGTTGTCCAGGCTTCTTGGATTTCCTTTATACTCCAATCCCCTTCCTGTGGATCTTGGTTGAATAGTATCTCCAGTGCTCTCTTTACATTGATGCATCTATCTTCTCGATACAAGAACATTGTCCCCAGTTGAGCCACTGCTTCCGATGGATATTCCATTAGCTGGTTGAGATCCCTTGTTTTTGAGGTTCGTTTGTTCCCAGCTCTGTGTTGTTGCGATTTAGAATTGCTAGAAGTGCTGCCGAAATGGAAGTTTTTTGGTCTCGTTAGTTGTTCCGGTTCCAATAAAACGAGGCTTGAATTGGTTTTGTTGATATGACTGGTCTGATCAGTAAGGTTTCTCGTGTCTTGTGATAAGATGTGGCTCTACATGATATTTGTTTGGGGATATTGGTTTGCAAAATTTTCAAATTGGAAAGGTGACCGTTGAACAAGGTTGGACACGTGCCTTTCCCCATTGTCTTGCAACTTGGATTTTCTTTTCTCTAGCACCACTCAGGTTGGGTCTTTGTTCGGGTCGTCATTACCCGAACTACGTTCTTTCTCTTTTTTCTATATGCTTCTAGTAACGACCATCCATGGTCCATAGCTTTCATTACTCTCAGACTCCTTTACTTCTGAGATATCCGGGCTCTGAGTATTCTCTTTTTCATTCTTGTTTTTTTGGTTTTCTCTTTCGTTTGGACATAATTCCCTCCTGTGGCAGATCATATCTCACCTGAAGCATAAGTTGACCCCTTCGTAGACAACGTTTTGAACGTGTTTTCCTATCTTAATTTTTGGGAGAAGTGGTCTATCCAAATCAACTTGAACATAGATTCTGGGATATCGTCCTCTTGCATTTTGCACAGTGCAAGTGTCGACCTTAAGTAGAGTTCCAAGTTGTCTGTCGATTCTATTGAGTATTTCTCTATAAAAGAATACTATCGGTAGACCTGGTAGGCGGATCCATACGGCTATTGTTGAGAAGTTTCGCGTGGCATCAGCAACAAACCCAGGCTCCCAGAGTCGCATGGTTAAGTAGTACTAGCCGACAAACCAGGGCCCTCCGTAGATGACTCTCTGAAAGTCATCCTGGTTCTTGAAACGGAAGAAGAAATGATCATATCCTATATCAATGCAGTCCATTCCTCCAACGGGTTTCCACTGCTCTTTGACTCTAGGAAATAAAAAGTTGTAACCCATTGATTTCCCAAAAGTCTTGACGATAACAACATTTTTCCAGGGGTTTCTGATTCTGTTCTTCTCCTCCTTGGAGAGAAGTATAGTAGGGATATCATCCATCCCATCTTCTTCTTTGTCTGATTCCTCATCAACATAGTAAACTTGATGCACCATGGAGAAAGCAGAACTATCATTATTTCCCATCAATGAATCATTATAAGAATGAACTTCATATTGTTTTTCCTGCTGTACGTGTTCAACTGTTTTAAAATCTCCATTTTTAGTACGTTTAACGCTCCAAACCTTGCGATCTTCTTCATCGAGGCAAATAAGAGAACTTTCGTTGTTTGAGAGAACTATTTCAGAGCTTTTTGAATTTCAAACTCAAAAATTGCTTCTTTTGCATTTAACGAATTTAAACCTTACCAACAGCTATCTCTTTCTTTTCTTTATACGATTTACTTTTGTAATATATATATGATACACTGATAATATATAATTTTTACACATTGTCAGTTAATTATAAAATGACACTTTATATGAAAATCTTTAAAAATAAATATTAACAAAGTTTTTAAATTTATTTTTAAAAACGTATATATTTTTAAATTTTGCTCATTAATGATATACCATTTCTATATACTGTCAATACATCATATATAAACTCTCTTTCTCTTTATATATATACAAATACTTAAGCATGAGCTTACCACCTTACTCAAATTCTACAAAACACTTTGACCTCTTCTTGAATATGAATACCGTTGGATTGGTTTTCCCTGTAATGCTTGGAAGATTAAAACCAGTACGTAATAAATCTATTTGTAACAGGTAGTGTTTTTGATTCCTGAATTGCCAAAAAAAAAAAAGTATCACCTGAAATTATGTGAACACCGGTGATTACTGGCTAAGCATAGAGATCTAAAGAAACTCATAATCCATTTGAAATATACTGAAATATACCAAGGAAATGCACCCAAAATTTACCTGAACAAATGCTAGCTCCGGAAAACATTAATTCATACATGATTCTAGTAGTTGTCCTCATCTAAAAGAGTTAAAAGCTTAAACCAAATGCTACATCGGACTTATTTAGAGCAAAACCCCATATGGCTGGCCCTAAACCACCGGAACCTCAATATTGGTTGGGGGGACAGGCAATTCATACTCTCTCCTTTCTTTATACTCCTCCTCATCCTTGGGAGGGTGGATTGTGACAAGATCGGGCAATGGTGTCATAGGGCCCTGCTTGCCCTTAGGATCCCAATCAAGCATGATTTTAACTTTGATGCCAAGCACGCCCTGAAAACATTTTCGATAGACTCTTAAGATAGAAAATATAGTGAGGCCTAGTGAAACAAGTAAAAAAAAATTACAAAAATACACAAACCAAAAATGGAGGATCTCTCAAGTCACAAGTCTTGACTCGAAATCCTACAGTTGGATGATAATAGCAGCAAAATCCACTAAGATGGCACTTTAACTGACCTGCCTAAGAAGGACATGTCTAACAGCAGAATCTATATATTCCTTGACAGGATGACCGGAGGATATCATGTAGCCATCCTTGAACTTCATCGACTTAGCTCGCTGGGCACGGAGCTTTCCACTCACAATGACCTGAGTGAATATTCATAAAACATAAAGAAATTGTACAAATGCTTGGGTGCAAGCACTAGGAAATAAAGAAGATAAAAGCTAGTGGATTTACCTCACATCCCTTGGCCCCACTCTCCATGATAAATCTGAGAACACCATAGCAAGCCCTACAAAACAGAACAAAGTAGGAAGTTTAACACCCACAATCAAATAAAGGAGAAAGGTGCATATTTTTCCCTTCATTCTTTACATAATAGAAATGAATGCTAACATACATTTGAGAGTGCAGAAACTTCAAATGTACACATGTATGATGTGTAACATTCTTAACAGTTTGGTTAACAGAAAAACTACAATTAACTTGTTCTAGATCCAGATGAGGGAAAAAAGAATAAAAATTAACTAGGAATGCATCAATCTTCCAAAATTAGCAAACATTCAACCTAATGGAAATGAACAGCATGTGGGAGGATATTCCTAACTTCAAGCACCTTCAATTGAGCACAAGAAGCCTGACAAACTCCAAGAAAACTTTTATTTGGGCATTGATTACAACCACAAGTCTTTAATGCAACAAAAGAGGGCTAAACATTATACTAAGACATCAATGCCTGAAAAGAAAGATGGCTGCTACATAATTCACAGATTCTGCACAAAAATATAAAAAAGACCATGCACAAATGTGGAAAACAGGAGATGTGAAAATGCTCTTTGCTACAAGGTCCAATCTCTTAGAGGGGATCAAGAAGCCAGCCAACCCATAACCTTTATCTCAACATACATTACAAAAATAAGTAAAATTGAGAGCAAACTTGTCATTTTTAAGCTATAGTTCAGCAGGCAACGACATATTGCACACCACATAAATGTTGTTTAAAACAAATTTTACAAAAATCCTACCTTATGGTAAAAAGGCATATCGTATATGCTTCCATATAATATATTATTTGAAATGTACCATCCAGATTGGTGTTGCAAGGAATATACATAGTTATGTTTCCTTGACCTAAGAAACATAGATGGATGTTAATATAGTCATCCTCAGACACGAAAATGCTACGACTTTGAGCAACCAACTCGCTGTAAAGATGACTTAGACCTCAACCACTTGTGCACCAAAGTAACAAAAACAGCCCGCCAGGGTTCTCAAAATCTAGAAAAACGTATTTCCATGCCCAAAGCAAAGCCAAATATTATAAAGCTCAACAAAAATAAATATATATTATATATAACATAGTAGAGTAAAACATGTAAAACCCTGATTTGCCATAACATTTAGCTCATTTACCTCCTAACAGCAAGGCCTCCAAGGAGCTTGTAGCGCAAAGACTCAGCCTGAGCAATGGCACAAAGACCCCTGTTGTTCACCTTCTCAGCATAGAGTTCTACACTGTTCTCTGGAAACTTGAACCGTTTCTGAACAACAGAAGTCAGCTCTCTGATCCTTCTACCCTTCTCACCTAACATCAGATCATGATTGAATTTCAAATTACAAGATGCAGCAGAGAAAGGGAAATTAAAACACCATATAAAAAGGGGTAATTACCAAGAACATTTTGAGTACGAGTGGCTCGGATGATGATCTCAGTACGCATAGGAGTGACCCTAACTTCAACTCCAGAGTATCCATCCTCCGCAAGCTCCCTCGTCAGCACCTCATTCAGCTCAGCGTAAAACACTCCATCCGCAACAAACTGTTCGCCCAATCAAATCGTAAATCAGAACTTTAAGCATCACATGACAGCTATTCCATTGAACTTAAGTAAAGCTTCTTTTTTTTTTTTAAATCATATTCACAGGGAGGGCTTCTTATAAAAAAATACACAAAACATAAAATCATTTTCAGTTATAAATAATATGATCCAATATCTTCCAAATCAAAGTAGCAAACACAGTAAGAATAATTTGTGTAATTCTAAACATTTTACGCCCTATACTACGGAAAAATGAATCAAATTTACCAAATTTCCTACTTAGCAACGAAACTAAAGTTCGAAGTTTCAATAAATTCTGGAAAATGAAACCTAAAAAAGAAGAAGAGACAGTGAAGGGGTAAAGAGACGAACCTTGCGCTTCTTGCTAATCTGTGTAGTCATGTTTTTGGAAAATCCAGAGAAATGGAAGGTAAAGGCTTCGACTTGCTTCCTCGCCGCCTTGAAAGGGATATCCAACAGCCTAACAAATATAGTGAGCAGTGATCACCGAGTGACTAGGGTTTTCTAAGTGGCAAGTGGGCTCCTTCCTTTTTAGGGTTAGGTTTTGGGCTTTTGGACTTAAAATAACGGAGATAATTAAAAGATTGAAACCTTTTACGATCCAAAATCAATATAACCATAAGTTACGCGCGCGCGCACATATATATATATATATATATATTATTTTTCACCTCAATTTTTGTTTTAAATTTATATTTATGCAAGGTCAGTTTATAAATTCAAACGAAAGTCATTAGATCATATCATAACCGTCCAAAAAACTCTTAATACCAAAAAAAATTATGAAATCTTTTTAAGAGTTATTTTTTTAAAAAAAATTCTTTATTTATTCTTTGAACCCTAATTTTTTTGGAAGATTTATAATTTAAAATAATTTTTAAAAATAATACAGTATAAAATTTATTCACTTCATCATCATCATCATCATCATCATCATTATAACCTTTATTCCAAGAGATTAAGACAAGTTATATAAACCAATATCTAAATTTACGTTAGATTGTCCATATGCATTAAAAGAAGCCCCAATGATATTCTAATATTGATTCATTTCATGAAATTGAACTAATTTTTATGACTAGTTATCCAAACTTATTGTCAACTTCCTTCTTTATCCGAGCTTAAGATTGACTGCTTAACTCACACAAGCGAAATTATACAATTTATCCACTTATATTTTTAAAATTTGGAACATATGTTACAACGTGTAAAAAAACATGACTACTTAAAAAATAATTTATACCAACAATTCCATTTTTAAATTCTGAAAATCTATCCACAAACGAAATTTCTCTTTGAAACCCTTTGCCTAAATGCAACTAAAATCAAATACAAAACCCTTAAAAATTATTCAAATTTGATCTTTTAAGGAAATAAACTGCTTTATTGGTACATTAAGATCTTGCCAAAGGGAAGCTGAACATGAGCTCTATGCAGATATTCCCCCCATATTAGTTTGGAGGGAAAATTATCTATTACAAATTACAACGGTTATTGAAAGGCTCCTGCCCTTGGTTGGATACAACAACTACGATCACAGTCCATGCGTGGTAATCAATATACTAATCCTTGTTCTTTTGTCTACTTCCAAAATTTTTTGCAATAGCAACATAGGAGGATAAGTGGGTTGCTTTGAATGGTTTCTCTCTTCCTGTGCGTTCCCTTCAGCAGTACTTGTAATCACAAGCTAGAAGTCTGAATGGTATAAACAAACAAGACTTGAATGAGTTATCGGAGTTCGGCAGAGTGGGCACTCAGGCTTCTCATTGCACCATTCCATGATGCAGTTCCTACAGACAGACCATGATAAAAGAATTATTGCAGTTTCTATCGACGTAGAATGCCAAAAGAATGAGTCTTTGGGAGCAGGGAAAAGCTACCAACAGAATACATGACCACATGGTGTAGCTGTTGGGTGTTGGCGATTGCTCAGGCACAAGGTGCATTTGCTGACACCACCTGTTGGCTGAGTTTGTACATGCAGTAGCTTAGTTAACTATTTGCAGAGAAGAGGTCAATAACCAATAACCAGATTGATAAGCGTCAGTTGCAGATGGCAGAGTTCCTATACCAAGCTCACAGACAAAACTATTCGATGAGGCAGAAGCAGATTTTGAGCATTATTTCCATAGTACTTTAAATTAACCAAATCAATCCCATCATTAGCATCAGATAATATATAGGTCTAATTAAATCAAAGATACAATCATTTTTAGATGAGAACAGTGCTTCGTTATTGTTTAAAACTTTTGATCAATTGCACCTGCCATAGATTGGTAACACAAATACCCTATCGTTGATCTTGCCTAGTACTTATGATGATCACTTAATCTAGCAATTTCCTACAATGAATACGCGCTAGAAATCAAATAGTATTAAAAGCTGATGGAAACAAAATACATAAACAGAATTTTAGGAGAAACCTGATAATTTACCTCTGAAGTTGATTCGCCAACCCAACTACCCTGGTCAGCCTCCACGGGTATCAAGTTGCCTTCTTCATTTAAAACAGGCAAGCCTCGTCCTACGTCCCAGACAACAATGTGTCAAACAATACATGTTAATCTCCTGTGGCACCACTGTTTGATATGAAATGTCTTAAATATGGATATCCTAGCGCAAAATAGGCTTACTTCAAGAGCTTCACTAAGTACTAAAAAAAATCAAGAGCTCAGACTCCAATTTCATCTAATTGAACTGATATCTTTGGTACAATTAAGTTGACATTCATTCTTGTAACAATCCAAATAGATTCAAATTATGGGCAAAGATGCAAGTTCAACTTATCAGATTAAAGGTGAGCCACCATGCATTTGGCAATTGGCACAATGTAAGCTTTTCGTTTGAAAGCTGCAAGTTTATGAAAGCACCATAAGGAAACTTGTAGAAAATTAACCTGTTGGATTTTGATGGGAACCTAATGAGGTCTGATGAATTGAACTTGCAATTGAAGATAAGTTGCTGCGTCGCAGACCTTCAGCAGCAATGATGCATAGCTGAATTAAAAGGAACACACCCAGGATTTGGTACCTGAAGTTGGAAGCTGTCAGTTACAAAAAAAAAATCTTGCAAGGAACATTTACTATCAGTACTCCCAAACTTTTCCTTACAGTGATGTTGTGCTCCAAACAAAAGCAAACAAGATATCTACAAAAAAGTGGATAAAGATATACCTGGGCCTTTGATTTGAAGGCTTTCCAATGAACACATAGCGAATGCCAGCAGCACGTTTTGATATATGATAATAGAGACCTGCCAAGGTTTTCAAAGAGAAAACTAGCAATATTAAGGTGACTAAAGTTTCTCTTCAAAAATTTAAGTCTACGAGAGTAAGCTCTAAAGACCTTCAAAGTAGAAGAACATGAGGTTAGCACGTAAAACCAATTGCAGGACTTCACGAGCTATAGGCAGAACCTGTAGGTAACAACACCAAATATATTCATCTAAAATGCTACATGAACAATGAAAAAAAAATTACCTAAAATGAATTAAGTTGAGTTTGCGAAAAAAGCCCCAAGAAAAAAGTTGTCAATAGGAGGGGAAAAACAACAAAGGCTTATATAATTGAAATAAAATCTTCCACTACTATAAATCATAATTTTCATACTGCTGGCCATCTCTGAACTGCATGCATCCACATTCCACCCAGTTTCTCTTTCAACCTCGACAGTGCCGAAAGTGATGCCCTTGATTCAGATGGTAATGAAATTTCAATCCCTGTTGATGACTCTACTTGACTCCTCTCGGGAGCACCGCTGCTGTAGAACTCATCAGACTGTAACTCGGCAAGGGTTATACCACGGGATGCAATCCTAGAGCTGCAAAAGTAAAATAGATCTCTTCAAATTCCAAAAAATTGTTTCAGATGTCCCTTCATCACCAAATAATAAAGCACTGAAACAGTAAAATGAACACCGAAAAGGAAAGAGAAGCTTCAATTTTAACCTTATTCTTTCTGCAATATAAGGAACCGCAGTGTGATACACAATGAAGAGAGCACGTCTAGCAGGTGTTGGGGAAAGGCCATGAGGTCCTGCAACCTAATAAGACACCATATCAACTATCAGAAAATCACTGAAGAGTAAGATACTAAAAGAAATGAATTCAGATGCATATTTCAGCAAGAAAAACTCTACAGCTAATTGGTTTCATTTTAAAACACAAAACCTGAGTGATGTCACAGTATTCTTCTCCTAGTGTTTGTTGGCCAGAACCTGTTGTTAAAACATAGTAAAGCATCTGACCCAGAAGTTTTGTCTGCGTGGTAAATTAAACAAATATCAAAAGGTCAAAACTTTAGGAATTTTCTGTGAGCTATTCGGGATTGAAATTTAGAACTAACCTCATTCTGATAAGCTAATGCCACTCTCGTACCTAACAAAATTGAAAACTTTTCTTTCACAAGAAATAATAACGCGGTGAAGAAAACCAAAAGCGGTGACAAAATTTAGAATACCGAAGAGGTGGCGAAAGGCGTCGCGGCAGGCGTCGTAGACAAAGCAAGCGTACTGGTCATCTTTCTCCGCTGCTCTCATTATCTCTGGCTGAGCTGCCAGAGGGAATCGCCGTGGCTCCGTCGCGGGGGAGGGACCCGATTCCCCACTTGGACCCGGGTCGCCTGACCCCGGCGACTCGTTTCTCCCCAATCCCATCTCTCCGTTAAGTTCTCTTTCTGGTTTTGCTTCAACCAAGTCGAAGTTCTCACTTTTTTATTAAGTGGAACCGTGGAAGATTGCAGAAGCAGAGACAGGCAGGAAAAAGAGATAGGAATAAAAAAGAAAACGATGTCGTACCACAAGAACTCAATTTGAAAAGGCTCAGTGATTTTATTCAAAATAAATAGTATTATTTGTTTATTAAAATTTATAAATTTATTTTATTTAATTAGTGTTTCGTTTTATCATGCCTTCAATGAAGATAATCTCTGCTCCTAATGTCGAACGAGCTCTTCGTCGCATCGGTAATCATGATAAGCCCGTTTCCAGTTTATGTTAACACCACTAGCATTAATACAATTTTAATTCTAACAATATCTGAGTTTTTTTTTTAATCCTCGTGCATTCATCATTACTGCCGGAGAATGACTGCACGTAATTGATGAGGTTTTGGTTTAGAATGCATCAATTATGGATACAGATGGTGATTATGGTAGACTTGGGCTTCAATAAGGATGTTCATGGAGAGGTCATTACTCAAGTCAGCAAAACTGCATAGCTTTCAATTTCTCGTAAGCTTGATAATTGCTGTATATAATTGATTATTATTTCATGTAAAATTAGATAAAATAAGAAAATTTTATGTCAAAACTTATATTTACATGTAACACAATTATATCTTTTTTTATGTTTATATATAATTTTTATTAAATTTTAACTCTTGTAATTTTTATAGTATCTTATCCCATTGCTAAATCTAAATCTCATCTCATCTGACAAATGGTTTTTGTTGTTTCACTTTCTTCTGGTCCCATGGCCTAAAAGAAAAGCTTGACGAACTCCTGAATGAAGGGCTGGATGAAGAAAAAATCAGCAAGATAATAGCTCTTAGTCGGGGAAGATAATATGCGTTCTTTTTTCTGTTAAAACTATTCGCTCGTATGAATAACTCCTAAATAACTACAAGCTGAGAACTTCACCGTTTTGTTCACAGGAATCTTATTTGACTGCGCCCGCCGCGGAGGAAAGAAGAATGTATCATGTATGACTGGAGCTTGACGACAACCAGCCAGACATGCTTCGCCTTTTGAAGTGGAATTCCCCTTTAATTCTTTGTTTGTTTCTTCATTTAAATCTTCAGGTCAAGCAAGGATTTTTTTTATTTAACTTTTTTTTTTATGAAAAAAAATAATTCAGTATATATATTTTTTTCTCCTACTTAAATTCTAAGGGTTATTAAAGCCCATGCGAGTACTTTTTCTTTTAGGTAAATTTTGTTTAAGTCCTTTAATTTTAAGCTTAATTCATTAATTTAAATAAATGAACATTTTAAATTATAATTATCAATTTAACAGTAAAAAAAATATCGTTCCTTAAAAAATCCATCAACTTAAACATTTATTTCTCATGTAATGTTCAAAATATCTCTTTTTAGTTGATATTTTAAAATATGATATTATTAATTCTAACTTAACAATCGATTGATATATGTTAACTCATTGTGATTTTGAGAGAAAATGTTCATTTTCAATTCTAATAAACTTAAATTGAATTATGATAAAATCTAAAGAACTTTAATAAAATTTACCATTTTCTTTCAGGTCAATTAGTATTAGTACTTTATGGGAGAGGTTTTTTGTTTTGTTTGTTTTTTTTTTTTATTTCCTTCTAGTGAAAGGAACCAGAGGACGTCGGCCCAACCAGACTGGTGGTATATTTCATGCGGGGATGACTAATACTGTCCTTCCTGTTGTCGATCGCCCTTTTCCGATTGGGTATGTATTCTTATTCTATAATAATAATAGAATTATTTATCAATACAATCAGTAAAAATTTTAAATTTTACAAACAAAATTGATATGATAACACATATTTTAAAAAAAAATGTGTCATCAATTTAATTTTACTTGTAAAATTTAAAATTTTCACTGAAATATATTAACCAATAATCCGTTAAATTTTTTCCGCGTAAAGAACCCCGACCATCATCATTCTTCTGCATCAAGGACCCTGCACTTGAACAATAATCACCATAGAAAACACGACAATGCAATTTTCAAGCATAAAATATAAGAGGAAAGTAGCAAGATTAACATTTACTACATTTACTCACGTGCGGTTAAATTGCTCTTTTATCTTTTAAGAAATATTTTAAAGAATTGAATAATGGAAAATTTAAAACTACATGAAAGGAAAACATAAGAGACAAGGACTGTGGATCAAATACATACATACATACATACATATATATAATATATATGTATGTATAAACAATTTCGAATTTAAGGTAAATTCTTATTTCATTTTTCTTTTCCATTTTGAAATGATAAGAAACCATAGCTTCCAAATCTTTATACTTGATATATCAACACCAATTAAAAAGACACTAATCATATTTGGGAAACAAAAATGAAGATTTTAAGATAGGACTTGCATCCTAACTGTTGTCAGCTATGAGACTGATAATTAAAATAAAAAAATGAAAAAAAAACCCTTTTATTAATGCAAATCTATGACAAGCAAAAGGAGGCATAAATATTAAATAATAACTATAAAAATGAAAAATGCTAACGTAATTTTTGGCCCATTCATATAAGCCCAACCCTAAACTGATCAAATTTCAAACTACGACCTTCTAACAATGCCACCGAAACGGAAAAACATTGTAATCAAAAGAAAAAATCACATTCATAAAAAAAAAATCACTAATGACCTAATAACCATGCTGGAAATTGACGTACAAAAATAAATTAGCGTATAAGTATTTATTGCCATATTAAAATTTGACACACCCACTAGTCTTTTTTTTTTAAGGAAAAGTTTGTACAACAAACGTGTAATTTTTATTTTTTTAAATAAAAATATTCTATAAAAATTTTAAAAAATAAAATCTTTAATTTAAAATTTAGTTTAAAATATTTCTAATTATTTTAGTTATTTTATATAACTAGATTTGGTAACCAGACTCAATCATGAATATAATAAGAGTACAGATTAGCGACGCCAGTATGCTAGAGTAGCACGCTCGGCTAAAATATGAAAAATACCCTTAATAGATATTTAGCCACCCACAAAGAGCTTTTGTATTTTTTAAATGGTGCTCTAAGCCCATAAATATAGACTTGTGAATCGTTATATGATAAGACACGCATCATACACCTAATCGACAGAACTAGTTAATAGGCTCAGGACCAGCAGCTAGACCACGTCTAGAATCAAAATCATAACCTTTAAAAAATTTGAAAGATCAATTTTTTTAATTTAAAACAGAAAACGACAAAAAAGGATTTTTTTATATAAATTTAAATATATTTTAAATTTTAAAAATTAATATTATAGTTGTTAATAGTGTAAAATTTGACCTTGCATTATAAGCAAAAGGTCAAAATCAAATACTACTAACTTTAACATTTTTATGGAGTTATTAAAAAAATTATGATTTTATTATAATATTTGAATTCTAACTCAAGCTATTTTAATTATTATTTTTCAATTATCAATATATGTGTGTGAAAAAAATTAAAATAAAATTAGTAATCAATCAGAACTTTTGAAAGTGAAAAAAAAAAACAATATTGTTAGTCATCATTTCTTTCTTTTTTTTTTAACCTCCAAAAATTTTTCACAAAAGAAAAATTGAGAAAACCGGAGGATACCGGAAGGGGCCTAAAAAAATTCCGACTACGTAAATTAAATCTGACGGACACCTAAAACGGAATATATAGCCCAAATGCCACTAGTACGAGAGATTGTTAAAAACAATCACTCCCTTTTGTGCAAAAAAATCCTCGATCAGCTCCTTTGATAGCCCAATTATATTATCTATTAAGTTGCTATATAGAGCGCAGTGCGCAGATGCAACTTGGTTAAGAAAAATTAACTGGCCACCATCAGGGGTCTTCTGTCTCTTTCTCCCCCGTTTTAATATTTTTTTCTTTCTTGGAAAAGTAAACATACCTTTACCAGCTTCATCAAATTCTGAGTGTCTGCACAAAGCATAAAGCATCTGAACCTAAAATTTAACTTACGCAATGGCTCCTCCAGTCAAAACTTTCCTATTGCTTGCCTCCACAGCACAAGCTAGAAATAAAAACATGGTTAGTTGAAAGATACTTAAAAAATAATCCATGAAGCTACTGTCCAAAAGCCGACCAGTCAACTAGATCTGTATCAAGAAAACCAACAGAGAATCAAAATTAGATTCGAAACAGCCCTCTGTTCATCCAGTGCAATGTGCTAACCTAAATCCAAACTAACCAGAAAAAAAGCAATAATGTGGAACTAGTAGTAAACCAAGTTAATACATTTATCTCACTGGAAAGAAAATTAAAACCAGATTTATCACCTAATTTCTTATATGCAACTTCGTATACATATTTACCTCAAAAATCAGATCTGTTGCTTGTTTTAGTAAACCCTTTTCCTTTTATAATAGTGATAGTCCTCTGGATTGTCTTCATCTGACCTGCTGGTCATCTGCCACCTTTCATGACTCAATTCATCACGAGCTGGTTTAGCTTTCTGCCTAGAATGCCTGGAGCTTCGGCTAGAATCTTTCTCTCTTCTCTTCTTTTTCTGGTCAGTGGAATGGTTCATTTCCAAACTGGATTCAGAGTGATTGTAATGTTTCTGATGTGGTCTCTCAGAATCATGCTTAACTGTTTTTCTTTTAACATGTTTATCTTTATCCGTGGGGTAGTGGATCCAACTAGAATCACTGTCACACTCTCTTCGATCATTGCGCTTTCTGGAGCTCCTATGACCATGCTTATGCCTCTCCTCAGAGTGCCAGCTGGAGCTGCTGGGCATATCATTTATTTCTGACCTTGATCTCTCCGAGTGATGATAAGGCTGAGGATTTTGAACAGCAACTTCAGAACTTTTCTCATGCCTTTCATGATCATGATAAGCACCCCCATTAACAGTATGTGGATGCCAACGTTTCATAAGTGACTCTTTTGTAAAGCTGTCTTCAGAGTAGCTTGCACTCCTTTCCCTATCACGATAATTTTTTTTGTCGCATGGTTGATCTGCCTCATCATATTGATGTCTTTTAACATCATCCTCATCATAAAAGTGTTTTCTGATGCACAGAAAATTAGCATATTAAATATCAGCATATGAGAAGAAACAAAAATGCCAAAAAAATTACAATTTAAGTGTTGTTGACGATCAGAAACGCAATTTTGCATGTCAAATCTTTAAAGAGAGAAAAAGAGGGGTTTTGTTGCAAGTTTCTTCAGATAATGTTCCCAAAATTAGATTAGTTGAATGCCCAACATAGAATAAACACCACTTAAATCCAGAGGAACATGCTGAAAAAACAGTTCATTGGCCAAAAGTAAAAAGAAAAAGAGTCATACAAGGCGAAAATTCTAATTATCCACACACAAAATTGTTGGTTCATATGGAAAAGATTTATACCTCATGACATTCTCATTTGTAAACTGCTGTCTCCTATCATAATCTCGAACATCCAACTCTGGACGAAATAGTTGATGGTCTATATTATTTTTCATTGCAGCTTCTATGCCTCCCATCCTTGTAAACCCCCTACAAAATGCCTCAGTATCAAAACCAGACATAATGCAGTAAATGAAATACATGTTTTAAAAACGCACAAAAAAAATGGACTTACCCAAAGGCTGGTGATCCACAGAACATAGATGGCATGTATGCAGGAACGGGAAAGAGTCCAGTAGGTATCATTGTTGCATTGTAGGGCATCATTCCAGAGTAGCCATAAGGATTTGCGAATGGCCTTGTATGGGGAAAGGAAGGTCCATTCCAGCATGGTGATACATAACCAGGCATTGCTCCAGGAAACATAGCATTTCCTACAATCCCAATAAAACATAAACAAAATAATGAGCCTTGCGTAGTAAATAAAAACAAAATATAGTGACAAAAGTATCCAGCATTTACCTCTTTGAAGCATAGGATGTGGGCTGGAAACAGCTGGGCAATCTCTCCTCAAATGACCTGGAGAACCACACATGTAGCAGGCACGGTCCCCCTGAATTCAATACGCAAATTAGAATTTAAGATTACTATCATTTGAAATATTGCAATTATGTAATAAACAACTGGCTTGAAAGTTAATCAGGACAGTGCAAAAAAAGAGTTCAACTTTTTGAAAATGTAATGCTCAACCATTTTGCAGGAACCTATTTTTTAAAAAGGTAAAATCTAAGAATATATGCAACACACATCAATTAATGTGCCAGACCCAGAAGAATAGCAAAAAATTGAGACACTTATACAGATAACATACGCATTGTACATATAAACACACACACACACAAACATATAGCATACAGCATGATTAGGCATGTCAAGTGATGATTATATTCAGTTCAAGGAGATGATACACAAAAATATCACCTTTTTGAGTTTTCCAGTCTCCACGTAACTCTTCTTTGCATCTGCCAGTAACACCAAGTTAGTCAGAACACAGATATGTCAACATTACAGTTGGAAAGTCTCTAAATTAGGTTTAAGTCTTCTACCTGCAGTGTTAACCCACAATACCCTCCTCTTCTTGACATTGATTTCAGCTGTAGTTACAGAAGAAAAGTATTAGAATTCCAAGAATGGAGAATATAGATGAGAAAAGAAGATATAATGATGTAGTGACTTTAAAAATGCAGTATATTTGGCATCATGTTTTGTATCTTAAGCAGCTGGAAGCTAAAAGACTACAGTCATAGAGAATCTGTGGCACATAGCTTGAGAACTTGTAAATGATTATACCTTCCTCATCAATGGGATGGTTTTCACCCTGGAAATCAGCAAAACCTTCCAGGTCTTCAGGTAGTTGGTGCATCTTATGAATGGGCAATTCAGGGATTTCATCTTTGTGCAAATGGTTAGCATTGACATGAGAACCTGTGCCACCCACCAGTTCTGCAGGAACCAGATAAGATCCCCTCCCTGTCGCGGAGGGAGACGGAGGCAACTCTACTTCTCTTTGAAGGACAGAGACAGCACAAGAAACATCTTTCACTTGAATTCCAGATTCTCCATCTGTTTTTGGATTATTAGCAATTATTCACAGCCCTAGGAAATGTAAGAAAAAATAGAGAAGAAAAAAGTCGAGAATGTATTATTTTCATACCTGGAGCATATTGATATAAAGCATTTTCTGAACCATTAATAAGAATTTGGGACTTCAGAAAACGCTCAATGGCTTGCCTGAGTGACAAATTTGGTAATAGATCATCCACTTTGCATTTGGTAGAAAAGCATTTGGGACACCTTGCCTTCTCAACCAGCACATGACGAATGCCTGCAACCAAACACCATCATCAGGATTCAGGATACAAGACTGACAGGTACAAACAGTACACAACCTTATTGCTCAAAACTTTCATGTAAGAAACAAGTACTCCTAAGATAGAGAGCATTTTATGCCCAAATTTTCTTCCACTATTAATACATTTTAAGAAGTATCCACTTACAATGTGTAGAAAAAGGAATCTGCAAAGATGTCCTGAAGTCAACCAACCACATCACAAAATACTTACATTTCTCGCAGAAACTGTGCTGGCAGCAGGGTATCATAACAGCCTCCTTCAAGAATGTATTGCAAAGAGAGCATTTCAGCTCCGACGGAAGATCAGCAGTTTGCAGTGCTGAAAACCTGGCAATTACCACTCTTTCAACGTCCACAGAACATTTAAAAGTAAAATAAAAAAAAAAGACAGATCTTGAGACAAAATAATGACAATAAGACAACTGAGGGTATAGAATAAGGCTCTTACTCAGACAGTTTAGTATTCAGTTCAATGTCAGGTTTTGATTTTGTCTCTGATGCATTCTGACCTGATATATAAATGGCAGCATGGTGAGTCAATTTTTATTTTTCTAAAGTCCATCCATATTAATAAGGGATAGTAAAAAGGAAAATGAGGCACTTCAAACCTTGTGGAATGGCCTCACTAATGTCACTCCTTTCAAATTTACGACATTCTACCATAGGTTGCTCATAGCACCTAAATACAGAAAAAAAATCCATTTATAAGAGAAAGAACAATAATACTGTTCTACACTAACAATGCAATTCATCCCTAAACTGATAATTGATCAAATCCTGTGATGCAACTAAATAATGCATTTGAAGAAACTAGAAATGCAAGGACTGATACCTTTTTAATTTGGTATTTGTCTCCCCATCACCAACACAAAATATGTTCTCAATATCAAGATCAATGTCAGATAAGTTCCCGTCAGGAACAGTGCATAATTCTGCCCCAAAGTCATCAAAGTTGACAGTTTCCACATTCTGCAAAATAAATGTTATCCCACAACTTATTAAAAATTCAAAACTAAATTAAGCAGAAAAACTTATTTTAAGGTCACCATATATTTTGTTTGTAGCTCTTAATCCATCTAGAAGTTCATTGACTACAAAAAACAAAGCACTAGAATAACTAAAGCTCAAAAAAAGCAGTGAACATAATGCAGAACTTCAGGCCAAACCAAATAGAAAAAAGATAGTATAGAACAACTTATTTCTCATCTCAATTCTTGTAAACATAATGAAACAACCAAAACACAATTCTAAATCTATTAACTACCTATCAAAATATAATTATGCAATTATTTTCTCCTAACACAAACAAATGAAATCAATAGCAGGTATAAAACTCACCTCCGGACGAGAGCTTTTGTTGATATTCGTGCTTGTGGTTGCAAAATTTTCGAGTGAGCCTACATGTGCCCTGCACACAATCACCATCAAAGGTAAGTAACCAAGATAGAATGTCACATAATAAAATTGCACATAAAACTAAAATCAACCGAAAGAGCACTAACCCTGCAGGAACTCTCTTTATGATCACACTCGAACCACAAGGAATTTGAACATCTTCGTCCTCGCACTCTGCATGAAATCCATCAAACAACCAAACCAAACCAAACCAAACCAATCAGTCTAAGCATATGCTGAAACTCATACAAAGAAAGCCGAATTTGAATACAAAAGAGATTCAATCCTCCGCTTGAGTCTCCAGTTCCGTGTAATCATGAGGTTCCTATAACTATAAACTTAATTTATAGGTTAATTTATAACGTGAAGAGAAAGCAACCAAAT
The DNA here is from genome assembly GCA_031772115.1 of Heritiera littoralis. Taxonomy (NCBI): domain Eukaryota; kingdom Viridiplantae; phylum Streptophyta; class Magnoliopsida; order Malvales; family Malvaceae; genus Heritiera; species Heritiera littoralis. The sequence continues at coordinate 3,946,206 of JAPDPK010000003.1, forward strand.
AGAGAATAAATAAATGCAGAGAAAGCTAGAGCTGACCTTGACCGGAGATAGGATCAGAGAAGAGGAGATCGAAATCTTGGCAAAGATTGAGTTTCATGTTTTGGATGATTCTGGATTTGAGATCACGAACCGAAATCGAAGTCCGGCCTCCAATGTCGACCGAGTCGTAGTTGGACGAGCTTCTGAATTTGAAGCGAACCGACATGGCTGATTTCGAGGCGGCGAGTTCAATTGTAAAATCAGTTTTCTCGAATAGTCCCGAGAAGGAAGAAGGGAGAGAGAAGGGCCACCAGGTTATGCGTACGAATTGACAGAAATTGGGGATTTTGTTCGTTTGAACTTTGAAGCGAGAAACAAGAATCAAAACGGTTTTTGTATAATAACGGGGCGGGTAGGAGAAGTTTACTAGAAGTCTAGAACTTAATTTGGGTATGGAAAGTCACGTGCGATGTGCGTGATATTGGGATGAATGTTGCTACTTGCTAGGCGGGTTACACCTTACTTTTTTTTTTAGAATAATTAAGAGAGAATACTATTTATTATGATTTTTTTTAATTTCAAGAAAACATCACACACCTTGAATTTATTATTTTATTACTAAATTTGTTAGGTGAAATAATAGCAAAATTTGTAAAAGAAAATTTTATAAATTATTTCAAATTATTAATTTTTATTCTTATAGTATTCTAGAGGTGTTCATGAGTCAAATTGAGTTAGATTTGGGCAAGATTTATTCTATATATTAACAGACTATATAAGTCTGGGCCCGAGTCGACCCAATTATTGGGGCTTAAATTTTAGCTCAAATCTATTTATATATTTCATTGTTCAAATTTGGGCTCGGTCCATTTTTTTTGCATTTTGATTAATTAGATTTTTTTGTTTTTTATTTTTATTCTTTTATTTCATTTAAAATTTAATTTGGTTTGTCAAACTTTATATATTAATTTCCATATTAATTATATATAATGTTTATTATTGAACAACATTTTAAATACATATAATTGCATTATATTTAATAACATATATTAAAAAAAATATTAATATTAATAATGGCTCAAACAAGCTACTAGGCCCATGGATAGACCTATATAATATTGAATTCATTCTAAAATCTATAGTACAAAACAAAAAATTACAATGAGAAGTTTCATAAGTCTTGCTCCATAACCATGTTACCAAATTTATTGTAAAATAACTGGCAAAAAATGTGATGAATAAATAAAATTGTAATAAAAAGTTTTATAATCCTTACTTAGATTTAGATCCGATAATTTTAAGTATTATACAAAAAAAAACTCGAAAATGATACAGATTAAATTTTTGATAAGAACTGAAAAATCTGAAAATTTTATTTTTATGTTTATAGTATCGACACAAATTGTTATTTACATACATAAATACCTGATTTCTCATGTTTATCTACCTTGCTTTTCTAAATTCCAGGTAAGAAATATATTTTATTAAAATGAAATACCAAAGGCAATAACTTTGTAAAAGAGAAAAATTTTTTTCTCAAACCCCTCTCATAAAATTCATGGGTAATATTGAGTATAAAAAAAATGTGTTTAGTTTTGGCATAAATCAGTAACTGAGATCCAAGTCTTGGCATCAGATCATTGACGCATTGACGGAAGCCTTTTCAAGACGAGTAAAAGCTAGAAAAACTTTTTATTACCGGAAATCAGTAGCCTTATATCCTATTAAAACTTCATAAACGGAAATGCCCTTTGCTGATAAAAACCTTCTAATTTTGAGTTGTTACCTTGTTTGATGCGTATAAAAAGGGATTCATAGGAGGTTGCAATGTCTCTTGTTCATTAGTTCGCTGTTTATTCAGTTGAAGGGTTGAGGACTATCTTACTTGTTACTACATTATATTATAGCATTCGATATTAGACTTTTAGGCTTTGCTTTGTATGGTAGAAAGAAAGGGGTGAGGAAAGAAAATTAATTAATCAAATGGTTAAGTTACAAAGTAGAAAAGTTGTTATGAAACATAATCATTTGATTAACTAATTTTCCTTCCTCATTTCTTTTTTTTCATCCTATCAAGCAAAGTCTTGGAGTATGTTTAGATAAGAATTTTCACGTTCTTAGACTTTTAGAGTATGTTAGATAAGAAATTTCAAGAGGAGAATCAATTTTAATCAATGTATTTAAAAATCAAATGAGAATTTGAAGAATTTGAAAATTTAAGAAGAATTTCAAAAGAAGATTTGAAAAATTCTGCATTGAAATTTGAAATGGTTTTTCAAAATTCCTCCAAATATTTTCTTATTTTATTGCACATAGCCTCCTATTAAATATAAAACTAAACAAGAAAAATATTTTCTTATTTAAATATGATGTATATATTTTTTTTATTATTAATAATATCTATAAATCTTTACAAATCTAATTGTACCCATATATTGGATATATTTATTTTTGATATTTTTATTTTTATATATAATATCATTATTTTCTTTTATAATTATTTTTATTTCATCTAATTTTAATATTCAAAAATTCTTTCTAAAAAATATTTATCCAAATAAGATAATTATAAATACCAATATTTTAAATTGATGCATTTTAAACACCTTCATTTTGACATGCTCTAAAATTTTAAAATTCTCTATTGAAACACATTCTTTAATGTTCTAACTTTGTTGATGTGCTTATTTTTATAATTCTCAGGTTCTAAACGTCGAAATTAATCTCTATAATTAAGTAGACTAGCTAAGTCTTATTATAGTTAACATCATATTACTAGTAATATTTAGCCTAAAATATAACCTCATATCATGTGTATATGCTACATACATATATTAAACCTATGATGAAATAAGTTTATTACATTAAATGCATATGGGAGGCCCTTACTCTCTGGACAACATATGACAAGGTGGCCCATTAATCTTTGTTACTGTAGCAGTGTGTGAAAGAGAGTAATTTCCCTCTCTCTCTAAGTTCTAAGCTTCTCACACATTTTCTTCTTCCCCTTATACAACAACTAAACAAAACAGTAAAATGGTAGACCCAAATGAGCAAGAATAAAGTCCATCTTTTCAATAGATTCCTTCGGCCCTTTCTTTCCTTGGTGATAGCTCAAGCAGTGAAGGTTCCTATGGCTTGCTGCTAGTATCTTGGTGAGCTTCGACAAGCTCCAACAGTAGAATCCAAACCGCAAAGCCATGTAGGCAAACTTGCTGACAATGGAATGTGAATAATAAAAAGACAGGATGGTAGGTGGTTTCACACCATGCATAGTAGATATTAGGATAAACATAAGCAAGCTGTATGGTAGTTAGTTACAGAGTAGTTATAATTGATAGTTTTCTGTTATGACAGTTGTGACAGTTAGTACTTCTTTTTCTTGTATATAAACCATTGCATTGTATTCTCGTTCACAAGTTCAATTCAATAGATGAAAGAAATCATTCTTTCTCCTTTATACATTCTGTTCTTCTAATATGGTATCAGATGAAATTTTTTCCTTCTGCTAAATCCATCTTTCTCCTGTCTTCTTGATGTCAACATGGCTCGCGGAAGCAACAGTACCACCACCAATCGTGTTGTGATTGGTAATCCTTCCTCAGATGATTCTAGTAGTCCTTATTTCTTGAGTAATGGAGATCATCCAGGTATGATTCTTGTTTCTCATAAGTTGATTGGTTCAAACTATAATACATGGAGTAGGGCAATGTTAATGGCACTCACAGCCAAGAACAAGATCTGTTTCGTGGATGGAACCCTTTCCAAACCAGAAACTGAAGATCTTCTTCATGGATCATGGTCTCGGTGCAACAGCATGGTCATTTCTTGGCTTTTGAATTCTGTAGTACGTGAGATTGCTGATAGTCTCATTTATTATTCCTCTGCCTATGAGATATGGAATGATCTAAAAGACAGATTTCAACAAAGCAATGCACCAAGAATATTTCAGATTAAAAAGAATCTAATTGCTCTTCAGCAAGGTTCTTTGGATATCAGCACCTACTATACTCGATTAAAAGTTCTCTGGGATGAACTTAAGGAATATCAACCAATTCCTGATTGTTCTTGTGGAGGCATGGGCACATGGTCAGATTATCAGCAACAAGAATATGTAATGCAATTCTTGATGGGTTTAAATGATTCCTTTGCCCCAGTTCGAGCACAAATCCTTATGATGGACCCTTTACCATCTGTTAACAAAGTTTTCTCTCTAGTTATCCAGGAAGAACGTCAGAGAGTCATCACTCAACATGTTCTTCCCTTCTCAGATACATCTGTTCAGAATGACATCACTGTAGCAGCTGTGTCATCTACTAATTCTGCTACTAAAGGAAAGAAAGGTCGTCCTCTGTGTACACATTGTAATATGTTAGGCCACACAGTTGAAAGGTGTTACAAATTGGTTGGATATCCACCTGGATATAAATTCAAAGGAAAACCTCAATCTTCTACAGCTCATGTCAGTCAAGTGAGTTCCAAACCAGATGATCCCTCCGATAATTCTGCACCTTTAACCAACAGTCAATGCCAACAGCTCATTGCCTTCCTTAGCTCTCAACTACAGCGCAGCACTCCAGACATTCAAGTACATCAGCAGTCTGAGCCTATGGTCTCATGTTTCAGTGGTATCCTTTCTCTTACTGCCTCTCTTTCCTGTTCTTTTATTTCTTGTTCTGATTGGATACTTGACTCTAGTGCAACACATCATATCTGTTGTTCCCTATCATTTTTCAAATCTACTACTAAAGTGTCTAGTTCATATGTCACACTTCCAAATGGTTATTCCATTGCCATAACTCAAATAGGTTCTGTTCAGTTGTTCAACAATCTAACATTAGAAAATGTTTTGTTTATTCCAAATTTCAAATTCAATCTAATTTCTATAAGCACTCTTGCTCAAAAACACAATTACATTGTTAATTTTTCCTCTACATCTTGTGAAATCCAGGACCCTACACAGGGCAAGATGATTGGGATGGGTAGGCATGTTGGAAATCTCTATGTTCTCAGCTCCAACCATCAGTCTATTCAAAATGCATGTTCTCCTTCTACTTGTAACACTGTTTCTTATACACAGAAGGAACTATGGCACTATAGGTTAGGCCACCCTTCATTTGTTAAAGTTCAAACTCTTAAGGATGATTTACATGTTTCCTCAACATCAGAAACTTTTCCTTGTTCTGTTTGTCCACTTGCTAAACAGAAAAGACTATCATTTTCTTGTAACAATTCTTTCTCAAAAGAATCATTTCAGTTAGTACACATAGATATTTGGGGTCCCTTTCATCTAATATCTGTTGAAGGATATAAGTTTTTTCTTACTATTGTAGATGATTGTACTCGATACACATGGGTATACATGCTGAAATCCAAATCAGATGTCCTAGATGTATTTCCTGGATTTTACTCATTAATCAAAAATCAATTTGGTATTTCACTAAAGTCTGTTCGATCAGACAATGCTCCAGAATTAATGTTTACTGATTTTTTCAAAACAAAAGGGATCATTTCATATCATTCTTGTGTTGATACTCCACAACAGAACTCTGTTGTTGAAAGGAAGCATCAACACATACTTAATGTAGCAAGAGCTTTACTTTTTCAATCCAACTTGCCCTTATCATACTAGAGTGATAGTATTTTGACATCAGTATATCTAATTAATAGAACTCCATCTTTAGTCTTGAACAACAAAACTCCTTTTGAGCTATTATGGCATAAGAAACCAATGTATTCACATCTTAAAACATTTGGATGCTTGTGCTATGCTAGTACATTACAAAGAAACCGTACCAAATTCACTCCAAGAGCTTATGCTTCTGTTTTCATTGGTTATCCCCCTGGTTACAAAGGTTACAAATTATTATATTTAGAAACCAATATTGTTCATATCAGTAGAGATGTTGTGTTTCATGAGACTATTTTCCCTTTTAAATCTTCTTCTTCTTCCCAATCTATTACATATTCTCTTGTTGCTAAGTTGGTAACTGTCAAGGTTTTACTTGCTCTGGCTTCTATTAATGGCTGGACACTATCCCAACTTGATGTAAACAATGCTTTTTTACATGGTGAACTGACAGAGGATGTCTATATGTCATTGCCACCAGGTTATCATCGACAGGGGGAGGTTTTACCCTCTACACCAGCATGCAAGCTTCATAAGTCAATATATGGCTTGAAACAAGCCTCAAGACAGTGGTTTTCCAAGTTTTCAACTGTTTTGGTTCAGAGTGGTTTCAAACAGTCAGCTTCTGATCACTCCTTGTTTACCAAGATCAATGGTGCTTCATTTCTTGCTCTTCTAGTTTATGTTGATGACATTGTCATTGCCAGTAATGACTCTACAGCTGTGTCTCAGCTCAAAACATATCTCAATGCTTGTTTTAAACTCAAAGATCTTGGAGATCTTAAATACTTCTTAGGCTTGGAGGTAGCTCGATCCAGCAAAGGCATCTCCCTTTCTCAACGACACTATGCTCTGCAGTTGCTGTCAGATGCTGAATACACTGGTTGTAAACCAAGTAAGACGCCAATGGATCCCAACACAAAGCTCACACAAGACCAGGGTGATTTGCTTGATGATCCTACTCAATATCGCAGACTCATTGGCAGATTGCTTTACTTGAATATTACTAGGCTAGATCTGTCCTATTCAGTCAACTATCTAAGTCAATTCATGTCCATGCCAAGAGTTCCTCATTTACAGTCTGCTTATAGAATTCTCCAATACATTAAAGGCACTGTTGGTCAAGGATTGTTTTTCAGTTCTTCTTCTGCCACTGAACTTAAAGGGTTTGCTGACTCTGACTGGGCTTCATGTCCAGATTCAAGAAGATCAATTTCTGGTTTTTTCATCTTCATTTGTGATTCACTTGTTTCCTGGAAATCCAAGAAGCAGCACACTGTTGCAAGATCATCTGCTGAGGCAGAATATCGTTCTATGGCAAATGCTACCTGTGAAATGCTTTGGTTGCTTAAACTTTTCAAAGATCTCCATGTTCCTCATCCTAAACCAATGGTTCTATTCTGTGATAATCAGGCAGCCCTTCACATTGCTGCCAATCCTGTTTTCCATGAAAGAACCAAACACATTGAACTTGATTGTCATTTGGTTTGAGAACAGGTCCAGGCAGGTCTCATCAAAACATTGCATGTTGCTTCTCGACATCAAGTTGCTGATCTACTCACCAAACCACTCTTTCCAGCTCAATTTTCTTTTCTCCTCAGCAAGATGGGTGTTCATAACATTTACACTCCATCTTGAGGGGGAGTATTAGGATAAACATAAGCAAGTTGTATGGTAGTTAGTTACAGAGTAGTTATAATTGATAGTTTTCTGTTATGACAGTTGTGACAGTTAGTACTTCTTTTTCTTGTATATAAACCATTGCATTGTATTCTCGTTCACAAATTCAATTCAATAGATGAAAGAAATCATTCTTTCTCCTTTATACATTCTGTTCTTCTAACAGTAGACATATCGCATCACAGTTGGATACATTTACCACATGAAAGAAAAGAGAAGACAGCTGCAAATGGCGTCAGGCTGGATATTTTGTTCAATCGTTTGTTTTCTACTTTTGATTAGCAACATCCGCATGAGTTTCTAAAGTTTTCTTTTAATGATGATGTCATGACGAATCTGTCCTTGTCGAGGGAAAATCATAGTGCTATGTATTATTCCCATGGGGGAAGGAACTCTAACTTGTGAAACTTTTCATAACTTTACTGTTGCTACGGTGGGATTTTCACTTTTCTACCACATTTGGTAGCTAGCGTTGTATTTTGGTCAAATATATGCACACAATTTCAATTATTATGTGGAAAAGAAACCAGCAATTTGTTCACTTTTGGAGTTTTAGCTATTCTAGAGCTCCAGCCCCCTCGAGCAATGTGTTGCAAACGTTGTTTCTCCGAAGAACATAATTTTCTCTCTACCACCATACGTCTTTTCAGATCTCTGATCTTCAGAGTTGCTGGTCAATAGTTTTCCGTAGTAGTTCAAGTAAAGTAGGGTTTGGTACTGGAACAAAAAAAGAAAAAAGGAGGGTTTGGTACTTGTGCTCTAGGTAGGGCTATTGCAAAAGTTATTTGTTCAGTTTAATCCACAATAACCAAAATTTTCCAGTGATCATGAAAGCAAGTTACCGGTAATAGTCTTTTCCTTCACTTACCGTTTCTGCCACAAGTCATCCTACAATTTTTTTTTTAGAAAAGGTTTTTTTCCGACGATATGATTATTTTTATTTAAAATAAAAAATACAGATATTAAAACTCAAATTTTATATTTATAAAATTTTTATACTTTAAAAATGAAAATATGATTATTTAAGTCCATATTCAAAGCGTTTCATTTTAGATATTTGTTTTTGACCAGTCGCTCAGAATATGATAATAAATTGTATTTTACAATTAGAAATTATTCCAAATAAAGTTTATGACAAGAATTAACTATAAACCATTATAGTGCAAGGGTTTTCCCATTGCAATTTATGGAATTGCAGACCCACGCTGTAAACCTATTCATGATTTTTTCAGTGAGCCGTGAAGCTTCTGTCATATATATTCAAATATATACATATATTCTCTTTTCAGTTTTACCACTTTTGATAATGGTGGATTGGATGTCAATAAGACAATCAATTTTTACCACAGTATTTTAATTAAAAGGAACAAATCAAACCGGGGCAAGTACGAGCAGGTGAAAAGAATAGCAGTAATGCAGGTAGTAAGTTACGATCAAATGTGATTTTCCGTCTGATCCAACTTTCAACATTAGCATTATTGACATCTAAGAAAATATCGTTTTGATTATTGAAAAGAGTATGATTTTGCTCATATCACGTCTCTTTAATCACGTGTTTAGGCCCTTCTGATTGGCATTCTCAAAAGTCTAAGGTCATTTCAAAAGGCTAATGATAAACCTCAGATCTTTTTGTCATTTCAAGTGGATCTAACAGTTTACATATCAAATTTGTGTACGTTTTGTATAATATAAAATATAAAAATTTTTATATCAAAGTTGATATCGACACTATAAACATAATTTTTAATTTTAATTTTTATCATATTTACATATAATTTTGATCTAATTATAGTTCTTATTATTTTTATGTTTAAAATTATCAGTTTACACATAGCCAAGGTAAATTCTTCTGGTGAAACATTTCAATAGTAACTGAGAGTTTTGCTGTTTCCTGGTGTTTGTGTTATCTGGTGATCAAAGGGGCCACTACTTGACCAGGATTTTAAGCAGCATAGCATTTCATCCTACATAGAGAATAACCATCTACAGCTATCATCGTTGGCCGGTATTGACACCTAGGCAGTGACAGAGTAAGAGATTTTGTTTAGTTGGGTCTTAATTATGTATAATAAATTATTAAAAAAAAAACAACAATAATAATAATAATACACTTAGGCACTGACGAAGTTAGAGATTTTGCTCAGCGAGAGCTTAATTAAGTATAATAAATTAAAAAACAACAACAGTAATAATAATAATAATAATAAATTTAAAGTTTTCAAATCTAATCATAATTTTTTAAAAAAAAATTAATTATTCTTAACGCGGATTCATATTTTAAAAACGTTATACAATAATTTTGTTATATATATTTTTAAACACATCTTTTTCTATCTATACAATTAAATTATCATTTAATCATTTATCTTGTTAATGAAAAAAAGTTTTGTTACAAGGGATCTTTAATAACTAGGGATAAGGGTAGAGTTACTTTGATTCGAATCCAAATCTTATATTATACCATAATTTTTATTTAACCACTCAATTAAGAGGTTGTTAGCATGAAAATTTTCTTTCTAATTTAATAGAATAAGTAGTAATTTCAACAACAAATAAATTAACGAATACGTTATCTTTTTTAGTTTCAATGCATTATTATAATAAGTTAGTCAATTTTTCTAACTCTAAAAATTTAATATTAGAATGCATATTCATAAGACAATTTTAAAATTCAACTTCAGAAGTTTCATAAATCAAATAAAATTTAACAAGGTATAAAAATTTTTAATTATTTAAAAATAATTTTAAAAGCTCTTTTTTGGTCAGTGGAAGACAACTCTGAACCACACAGATTTTTGTACGTGTCACTTGTAATATATTTGACTAACTTCACTCTCAGCTTTCAAAGGAGAACTAAATAATGAAAGAAGAATATGAATATGGACATTTTCAATCTAATCTATACCTCTAAAACCCTTCTCTTTCAACCTTTTTTTTTTCAAATTTCAATTCAAGAATCAGATTTCTTTTTTTTTTTTAAATCAAATAGACTCACAGCAAAACACAGGTAAAAAAAAAATTCATTTCAAATCTTAGGATCATCATAAGAGACCTCAAGAAATAAAAATTAACCTTTCAAGATGACAAATCAAATATTCATCCTTCGGAAGCGAAGATCTAAACAGCTTACCTTTGGAGTTTTCAGATATTTAAGAGAAAGTAAAAGTGGCAATGTGGAGGATGTTGGTTGCTTAATCCGATCACTCACCCAAGAAAATGGACAAAAGATATCTACGTATGTTTGCAAACACTGAAAAATTCTGTGTCACATATATTTGATAGAATTGCAGAAGTAAAACGGGATACATAAATTTCTTCAACGTTTTGGCAATTATTGGGTAAAAATCAACAACTACTGCTAGCTAGAATGACTTTCGATGTTAACAGTACGCAGCTTTTTCTCTTCGCCCTCTTGATCCTCGGCTTATGATAGGGCCAGCGGAGGCAAATTTCACCAACTTGGCAACAATGATTTCTGAATATTAATTACTTGAAATTGTGGCGGGCGGCGGCAAACCCGAGCTGCAATCTGAACTTGGTTTCCCAACTTTGGTCGAAGATTCAAAGTAACAAAGTCCAGCTTCACTGCGATCGCCATGCATTTAATATGGAAGCTCCCAGACATTTTCTTGAGCATCAAGTTTTCTTTATCACCGGTGGTTGGGTTTCAACTGCATGCTGCCACCTCTGGTTTATAACTGAATTAAATTGATCAACAAGCAAAAAGTTCTAGAATAAAAGTTAACAGTTTATTTGATGTTCTAGTTTAGCATGCCGTAAAGGAGACAGTCTCCCATAAAACTGGCTCAAATGACACAAGTTATTTACCCCGTTGACAAATTAACTAGGTATCTTCCAGGATGCTTGAGGTTTGAGAACATGACATTATGACAACAATGTAACGAGTGAAATACGAAATCTATGGCTATTAAGTGTTTAAGAAATTAGTGTTAAACATCACTCAACTTAAGAAATTAAAAATAGTAGAGAATAAAATGTTTTAATTTGACATTTTCTAGTGTTGTAACTCATTGAAAACAGGGGTTAATTCCTAATTTCTTAGTAAAAGTTACTATAATGATGATATTAAAGGTCTCTAAGAGTATATTTTAATTTCTACAGTTAGAATTGAATTAACATTGAAATAATGACATATAAGGTATTGGAACATGAGATTTAATTGAATTGTTTCATAGACTCCTTTAAAATTTGACCATCAATAAATTTAAAGTTCAAATTTGAACACCTACAACTTCTTTCAATTTTCAAAATGTAATTTTTATGTATAAAAAAAGCTTCTAAAATGTTCAATAATAATAGTTAAATTACAGATAAATCCTTATTAAATGCATTTGGACTATTATGGAGGCAAAACCAAAACGGATTAAGAAGTTTTGACTAAATTTGGTGGATTATTAGGGGTTCCATCTAATGGTCAATTGCAACGAAATAGCATGTCCATACCTAACATGACAGTCCCTTGTTGCCTGTTGGTGATCACATGTCGCAACACTTTATTGTCAAGGTAATTGAAATTCAGACAAGGTGGGAAGACTATGCTTGCCCCAATGTGCTAGGAAATAAATATAAGAGCATAAAAACTATTTGGATCTTAATCAATGCAATCTTTTTATAGCTCAGCCTTATATGAAGATCAAATAATTGGAGCAATAGTCGGTAATATTCTATTATTCTCCTTGGAGAAAAAAAAAATGGTTACACTGTGAACTAGGATTGTTTTTCCATCGGACATTTGTCATTGCAAGAGATTGTTCTGTCCTATCAGCAATCATCATCCGATAATTATATCTAATAATTTTAGATATAATATGATGATGCAACGTAAAAATAAAAGAAACGAAAATAATTTTAGATTAAAAATTAGTAAAATTTATATATAAATATTACAAAAACAAATTTCATTTTTTGTCTGTTGATAAAAATTTTAACACAAAATTTACATCTTATACTAAATAAAAATAATTTTACATAGTAGGAATATGGTTTTACACTTATCGCATGCAACAAAAAATGGAATGCTTTTGATCTCACGAGTCGTGATATATAGCGTCATCCACTTATTAGTATTTTGTCTTCAATATAGATATAAACGATCCTTGTGGAACCCATTTAGCTTAACTTCATTGCCCATGACAGAAGCCTTGAAAATTCGCCCCTGCATGTCAGATCTCACTGACAGGTGAAATCAGCGGAAAGGAAATAGTAATGGCTACTTTGAGAACATGGGAAGGAAGAAATTGCAATAATGATTTGAGGACCACCATGAATTTCCGAGACTTTAAAATTATTTTGATTGCAAAAACACGTTGGAAAGCTTGTTTATTACTTTTAAACAGTGGATGTTTCTTTCATAGAAATGAATGAACTGTTCATATATGTACTTGACTACAAGCGTTAATCAGGAATTCCATCAAAAGAATGATTGCTCCGAAAGACAACAAGGTTAGCATTAAGAGTTTATACATCATGCTATCATGGTATATAATTTTTATGCATAGTCAGTTAATTAGAAAATAACACTTTATTAGTAAATAAAGTCTAAAAATGTATAAATTTTTAAAAATAAATTTAAAAACTTTATTAATATTTATTTTTAAAAACTTTCATATAAAATGTTATTTCATAATTAACTGACAGTGTATAGCTTTCATACACTATCACTACATCATTTATAAACTCTAGCATTAAACAGACGCGTTGATGAGTTGTTACAGTTTCTAACGTTGCTCCAAATTTACATTAATTACAACCAACAAAGTAGCAGTGTTTATGAGAGAAAAGATACAGGCCATGATTGTTTTGTTCACATGTTCTTTCGTTTGTTTTTCCTCTTTCTGAAACGAATGCTGTAGCAGTGATTTTCTTCCTATGAAAGCCACTCGTCCGAGTCGAGTAAAAAAGCCAAAGAGTCTATATCCATGGCGGCATTGTCATCAAGGCAAGGGGTCGTGGTCCAATCCTTGAACATTGCTTCATCAAACGGGAAGGATTGCCCTGGATCGTTGAATAGATTCTCATTATTCTCCTCGGATTCTCCATCGCCTGCTTGCAGCTGATCATCGTTGATTCCAAAGTCAAAGAAATCCTGACCATGACTACACAACGTATCAAGCTCTTCGGTTCCATGGTGACTTTGAACTCTGGCAGAATTATCCAGTTCTTGAGGATTTGTCGAGCAAGGTTGACAATTTTGAAGCTCGGAAGGGTCCTGAAGTGTTAGATTGTTAATATCAATAACTTGAGTTGGCGATGGCTGTAATGGAACCAGGACTTTGCCGCTGCACCTAGTGGCTCTAGTCCGGATGACTTTGATTCTGGCTTCAGCCTGTGGTGAATTTGAGTGTCCGGTGACCCGGGACTCATCGTTTGCAAGCTTTTTCTGTCTAGATTTGCTCGATGGAGTTTCGGTGGATGCTTGAGCTTTGGCTTTCTTTCCCAAAGTAGTGTTCCAATAGTTTTTGATTTCATTGTCTGTTCGCCCAGGTAGCCTTCCAGCTATTAAAGACCATCTGCGGAGCACCAAGGACAAAAGCAGGCAGATTACAAACTATACATGCAAGAATCATGCAGACAAAGATGAAACTGGGAGAGGGTTAGCAACCTGTTGCCAAGAAGATTATGGAGTCTGATTATGAGCTCCTCTTCATCATGGGATATGTTGCCTCTCTTGATATCTGGTCTAAGATAATTCAGCCATCTAAGCCTACAACTCTTGCCACACCTCTTCAAACCTGCATTTGGCACCACCAATTTCAACTTAATTCTGGTCCACTTTCAGCCTTTTTGAAGGCTCAATGCAACAGAAAACAGAGAAAACAGAGCAGAGTATGAAAAACTTGAAATAATAAGAAGAAAAAAAAAGTACCAGCTCTCTTGGGGAGGTTTCTCCATTTGCCTTCCCCATGAGCTTTAATATATCCTGTGAGTATTTTGTCTTCCAATGCAGTCCAGGCTCCTTTGTTGAGTCCTTCCTTGGAGCAACACGGACTCCTCCCCATCTCCCTTTCTGTCTCTCTTTCTCTCTCACTATCTGCCTCTGTTTCTGAAACTGTAAAGTGAAGACTGAAGAGCACTCGTGGCCCTTTTATAGCCTTGTCAAGTCAATAATGTAAACCGCTGAAGTAAGAAACGTGACTGTTTACAAATATAGATGTTGGTTTTGGTTAAGCTTTAAGAAACCAAATATTAAAGTTTGACAAGAAACTATTTGTCAAGTGAGCCTCAACTTAGCTCCGATGGCATGCACACTGAATAGATTCGCGAAAGTTGCGGGTTCGAAGAATTTTAAACAGCTTTGTAAAGATTATGGTTTCATGGGGTTTTAGCACGTCATATCCTCTTCAAATAAATTAAGTAGATTAAACATTCGAAATTTCGTGGAAGTTGAACTCACCCAGCTTTCGGTCGAAGAACAATATTATCGGGTTAAGTATGTTTAGTTTTTAAGGTTCTTTGCAGTGGCTTATACAAACTCGTAAAAATTACGAGTTCGAAAGAGTTTAAGCATGTCATGTTTGAAATTTTGTAAAAGTTGTATGCACCCAGGTTTTAGTTGAAGAACAGTATTATTGGGTTAAGTTTGTTTAGATTTTAAGGTTCCCTGTAGTGGCGACAAGTATCGATATTCAATTAATCAATCAGACTTGAATAAATACAAGCTGGTCTGGGTTTATGATGTATTTGGATGTGACTGGGAGCAGATGATACTCGTGATCCTCGAATATCTATTGTTTTTTTCGTTTCCAATTCGTATAAGAATATTACAAGATCCAGTCTCGTATGTGTATGTTTTGACACATACGATTTGTAGTTTTAGCTTGCCTTTACAAGCAATTTGTATTGGAGAAACTGATGCAACCTCAATCTCTCAATCTCTTTGCATTGCAGTTGATTTCTGCCCCAAGAAACTGAAGCAATTTTCTGTTGAAAAGAAAGAAATAAATGTTTGCCCTCGCGATTTGCTTTCTTCTTTGCTTCAAACAATGCCATTAATGCAAACTTAACAGGTTGGGTTTAACATCGAAATGATTGATCAGCATTAAATTTGAATTTACTTTATTCGATTAAAAAAATTAAAAATTTGACTCAAATTTAATCAAATTTAACTTTTGACTCGTTCAATTTATTATTATTCATCTGTAAATTATAAGTGTAAAATGATAAATTAATAATCAAATATTAAAAATATATACTAATAAAAGTTTAATGAAATTTGTGAGTTGTATTAAACAGATATTAAAATAATCGAATTCGGTTCCACTCATAAATAATCAAATATACCCTCAATCTTTTGTAAAAAATGAAAATAAGCTCTCAACCTTTAATTGTACCATATAAACTCCTAATATTTTAAAATAATGCAATTAAGTCCAATTAGTTATAAATTTTTGCAGTAAAATAAAAAAATTAAGGGTTTATAAGACTTTAACCTCTTACCTATTTTACTTAATTACATTATTTTAAAAAAGTTAAGAGCTTATTTATAGTAAAAATAAAAATTTATGAATTTTTACAATAAAATTAAAAGTTTAGGGTCTATATCCATATTGTGCAGAAGATTGAGAATATATTTGACTGTTAAGCTTATAAATAGTTTAATTTAAGTTCAAAAACAACCGAATTAATTTGAATAATTATCGAACCGGCTTTGAGTAACTCTCTTAACTTGATTCTTAAAAGGGTCTACAATTCCGTATAATAAGATTTTTTTTATAATTTTTATTTATACTTGATGGTATAGTTTTAAAGAATAATATTTCTGGGAAGCTTCCCCCGCTAGTTTCTCTCTGACTGTGCATCCATATGCTTACCTAACCATTTTGGAACGACACAACTAAATCATTTTAGCATAAAAAATGGAAGTAAGATATTTAGTTGATTCATGGTCGTAAAGAGGCTTAATTTCACCAACCTTTCTGGAAAGACCAAGAATTGCCCCCCCGTCTGCTTTGGTTTTGCTTGGTCCACTTTGATATGTTTTCTTCTGTCAAGGAGTCTTCATGGATTGGGATTTTATACGAATATTTATTGACAAAGAGCAGATCCTTACCATGTCGTATCAAATAACAATAAAGTTGATCGCTTTCCACTGTTTGTTAAGCCCACCAGTAGCCATTTATACAGTCTGCTTTTATTTTTTGTTTACGTTGTGTTTGGCATAATTGAGAAAAGAAAGTAATGGAAATAGAAGGAAAATAAATAATGAAAACCCTTGATACAAACAAAAAAAAAAAAACAAAAGGAAATAAAAGGCAAACAACTGTTTTCGTTTCTATCACACAAAATTCAATCTCTTCAAATTAGAGAGAAAGCTAAACTAAAATTGTTTTCTCTTCACTTTTTCATTTTTCTTACCAAACGCACCAATAAAAAAGAAATAGTAAATTTTCAGTCTTCCCACCTTTTTTCCTCTAATTTTCCATCTCTTCTTTTTCTCAATCCCATCAAACAAAGTCTAAAGAGTATAATCTCGTGTTTTGCCTAGGAAAGAGAAACCCTTTTCTTAATTCTAATTGAAACCAATACTGGCGCAGAGAAACAGGTTATGGTTATCAAATTTGAATTTAATTAGGATTTTAATTTGTATTCTAGCAACTGGAAAAAGAATAAGAACTATGACCAAGTTGCAAAGGAAAATCCAGTAGCTTCCCAAGATCCCAGGATTGCCTGAAAGCACTGGGGTTTCACGTGCAGTGCTTGCAGTCGAGGAGCACATGTTCATCTGAAACATCTCCCTACCAAAAGCTGAAAAATTAACGATGTTCGTTTGGAAGGCAGTCAAATCATGGCAGTGAAACATAGAAAATAACCCACTCCACTCCAAAACTCCAGCTGAGAGAGTCCGATGAATTAATCAGAGTGGAAAACGAAACACAAACAAAGCCATCCTTGTCTGCTTGCGGGAAATTAATTCAATTGCCAGGCGTTCAGGCAATGTACAATGATGAATTAGAAAGATTGTGACTGGTGACTGATCCAGCTAGGTAATAAAATTTAAGCATCAGGATTCAGGAATTTAATGAAAGGCAAGAACAGTTAAAGTCTGCTGGTTCAAGGTTACATGATTATTACGGGCAAGAAACAATGTTCTAGAACAAATGGTTTTCTTCGTTTATTTAATGTTCATTATGCAAACAAACCGAAACATTTAAATCTAAACACGCAATGGAAGTAAGAAAATGTGGAGAATGAAATAAACAAAAGCCGGCCTTGTCAATTCGAGAGTTTGCTATGGGTTGCTTTCAAGCTTTGAGGGGGAAAAAGGGTAAACGATTTTCTAATTCTTCCTTTTGCTAAGCTAGTTAAGGTTAGGTCTCAGCTAACTTTCAATCCCTAAAGGAAAAGAAATAAAAAAAAATCTATTTTCCGAAATTTGTAAGGTTCTGTCTTTTCTATCACGTTCTTGTTTTAGTAAACTTATACCAAACTCTTAATCTATAAATAAATATATTATGGCCAAATGTAAGATGTACAGTTCTTTTCTTTTCTGCTAAATATAAAATATTGACGATCATGCAGAAAAATATACGTTTATTTTTGTAATGAAGATTATCATGAAATCGTCAAAGGTAGCTTGTGTTAATTAGTCTCACTATTGGAATTATTTTAAAGTTGCTTATTTGAAAGTGTTTTTTTAATAAAGGAAATAACAGTGTGGAGAAAGAGAGAGCTTTCAAGTGTTGGAATTGAATTTCGAATTAATTGGATTTCAACTAATTTAATTTCTGAATTAATAGTGGAAGGATTTACCTTTATCAATGTAAAACTAATATATTAATATCTTTTTATATCATTTTAATCTGATAGTCAAATTTTATTTTTATTTACGTAGATTATGCATGTCAAATTTTAAGTTAATTGAAAATATTTAACTATTTATTCCATAATAATAAAATTTCAACTGTTAATATATATTTAAAAATGATAATTATTTCATACACCGCAGGTGGAGTTTTTTTTACTTCATAAGTGGTGTTAGGATCATGACACATGTTTTATAAAAATTAAAAAAATAAAAAATAAATAAAATAAGACATGTGTCTTGATTGTAACTCCGCTTGTAGAATAAAAAAACTTCACTGGCGTTGTATAGAATAATTATCCTTAAAAAATGTTATTTTCAATTAAAATAATAGAATAATTATTCCATACACTGTCAGTGTGGTTTTTTTACTCCACAAGCGATGTTAGGATCAGAACATATGTCTTATAAAAATATTTAAAAATAAAAAATAAATAAAATAGGACATGTGTTATAATCTTAACATTGCTTATGGAGTAAAAAAAACTCCACCAGCAGTATATGCAATAATTATCCAAAATAATAAGATTATTGGATTAACTAAAAAATTTACATGCATAATATATATTAATAGGTTTTTAAATCTAATGGTTAGTTTGAAAAAATATTAATCGTACATGAAATTATACAAAATGTGTAAAACAATTTATTATATATATTTATATGATGTGGCTTTAGACTAAAAGCTTAGATTGTGAAATCTCTCCAATTTTCTATATACTAAAGGGTTTTTTTTATAGAAGATTTATTAACTTTAAGGTTATTGCATAATTATAATTAGGAAAAATTCAAAAGTCAAAACACAAAAAGGAAAATAAAACAATTATTGTTTCTCATATCTTCTTCCTTAACTACTCCAATTGTTTTTAGATCTTTTACAATATTATTGATAGAAAATTATTAGCCAAGCCTTGAGTCTTGAGATGAGAGGCATAGGATCAAGGTAGATTCAAGCCGAAACAATTAGTACGTAGCTGGCTTGCTCCAACAACTCCCGTAATTCATAAACTTGTTCAAATTAAGATTTTACTTGATAGAAAGAATGAAAATAGATGATGATAAAAAATTTATTAATCTAATAGTTAAGTTACAAAATAAGAAAATGGTTATGAAATCTAACAATTTGATTAGTAAATTTTCCATCATCACCTCTTTCCATTCTTCATACCAAGCTAAGCATAAAAAAAAAAAACAAAGGACCAACTAGGCTTGACTCAAGGTTAATGAAAAAAAGAAGACAAAACAATTAAAATATTTTAACAAAATGTGAACACAACACAACTCGAAAATAATTAAAAAAAATGCAAAGATTGAAAATGAAACATCTAATTTATTAAAAAGTACTTTAAAAAATTTATATGAATTGATTAAATTGAACTATGAATTCAAAACCTATGATGATTGGATGATTGAAATATTAATTAATCGAATTAGAAAACGTGGAATTAATTATTCTAAAAAATTCAACTATCAATGGTCCGTGGAATGAATTTTTAAAGTGGAAAAGATATTAATAAATCTTCAAGGCCATGAGTCATTACCCCCCGCCCCCTATTATATAGGTAATAGCCCCAAATTTTTTGAAATTCAAATTCGGCCATGAGAGTGGCTACTATATAATTACAGTTATATTGACAATTTGACATCTTCTTAAACGCCAATAAAATTTTGATTTAGTGGTAATAAGAAAGTTTTGAAATTTTGAAATTTTAAATTTGAGTTTGAATTTAGAAATTAATTACTAGTTTACTTAATTATAGTTATTTAATAATGATGGTAACTTTTAATAGAAATGTAATACTAAAAAAAACTTTTTGCTAGAGAATGATGTATTTAATAAATAATTACTCACTTAAACCAAATATTCTTTTTTTTATTTGAAATATTGATCTTAAAATAAATATTCAAATATTGTTATCTAGCCTTACTTATTTTTTATCGAACTCATTTCTTGTCTTTGATTCATAAAAAAATACAAAAAAAATTTTAAATTTTAAATTTAATCTTTTCCAGTAAAAAATAACAACACCAAACTTTGACAGTGCTATCATTCATTTCATGCCGATCACTTTTAAGTAAAAATAAATATGAATATGTATGGGGAAGAAGATTATAGGAAAATTCCAAACAGATTCTTGGTACATATCTTTTTATGTTACTTAAAGCTTAATTTGCTGTTGCTCTAGTTGTAGAATAATTAAAGATTTAGTTTTTATATAGGATAATTATTACATACACTGACAGTGGAGTTTTTTTACTCCACAAGCATCGTTAAGATCGTAACACATGTCCTGTTTTATTTATTTTAATATTTTTATAAGACACATGTCATGATCTTAACGATGCTTGTGGAGTAAAAAAACTCCACTGTCAGTGTATGTAATAATTATCCTTTTATATATAGCTATAGATCTATTCTAGAGTCTCGTGACATTTTAAACCGATCCTTTGTCCAACGCAACCACAAGCTTGTCCATAATCTTTAAATGCTGGCATAGGCAGAGTTTGATCTGTGAGACTGAGACAGCTCACACTAGGAACTCTTTTTCTTTAGGTAATAAATCATTCAGCTGCAGAACTGTCGTTTATTGATTCATTGGAATGCTAGAAGCACAGCAGGGTGAGGGTCCATTGTAGTTATCTGCAGTCAGTTGTATTATCTGTTGGACTGATCGGAATTAGACCCTTGGCTATATATTATAGATATATGTTATTACTTTAGCAGACAATTTACACTTGACCGGTAAAATTGTAGCAATAACTGTCATTTGCTTCATTAAGGATGAGCTTAGGATCTACAACCAAGAAAGAGGCAAAGAGTTTGCAAGAGAAGTACGGGTGGAGGCTAGAATTTACCACCTTGTTCGAAGGTGGAAAGTTATCGTTTGCATATAAATTAGCCGCTAGTATATATACATGCTTGACATAGTGTCACGTAGCTATTATTCTTTTTTCATAAAATCGATTTAGATTAATTTTGATGAATAATAAAATTGATTTCGATAAAATTAAAAATAATAAAAAAATTATTAATAATATTTTAAAATAAAATAGAGATAAAAGTATAATTTTACTTTTTTACTATTTTGTCTTTATCATCCCCATTCCACCGCGCTGATACCCACTGAACATCCAATCAGAGCCTTATTGAGGAATGTAAGTGCAAAGCAATCTCTTTTTATTTCGCATTCAATATAAAATTAAAACATCATACTTTCCTTTAGAGTGCATTATGTGATGTCAACATGGGTTCTTCAAAGGAATTGTAACTAAACAAGGCCCTTGGCAATTGGAAAGCTGTAAATTTTGGGATGTGTTTTTAAACTAATGTTGCTTTGAAGATCCAATTTATTTGGAAATTAAACAGATCCCTCTGCCAGGAGTACAAATCCCAGAACTTTCGCCTATATAAACATGTTGAAATCATCATCATGATTCTATTCTATTAACCAACGCTTCGTGTGATCGTGTCTATCTGACCGACTTGACTTGTACTTGGTACCCGTCGAAGTTAAAAGGAGAATATTACAATAATTGGTGCCTGATTCCTCTCATTTCAGGCATTGAAATTGTTTTCACAAAAGAGAAAAAGCAACTTCCACCAAAAAAAAAAAGGAGAGAGAAAGCAACAAACTTTCAAGCTTCAAGACCTGGCGGGGAAAGTTAGCTGAAGAGTGCAGAAACACAACTGAGAACGGTAGCTGAAAATCTTTATCAAGTTATTAGTGAAAACACTACTGCTAAGTGCTAACATGATCAAGCTTACTCTAGTCGAAGAAAAAGTAAGCTACCTAGGTATGTAATTAGTTATTATGAGGCAAATTAAAGGCAACGCATCATCCAATCACGTGAGAAAAGTGCCTCGACCAATGGCAGTGTGACCTGCTTCATTCACATTCAGAGAATAATAATGTATTATGTACCAAATTGAGAACTTTCGACTGTAAAATCATTGATCACAGCTTGGTTAACTTGTTCCTTAAAAGCACATGCAACTGAATCACGTTGGGATTGTTTTTAATGTCTAAAAATTATCGTCGTTGTCAATTTTAGCAGCAGAATCCCAACACATCAGATTTAGAGTATATAGCTTTTGTTTATAACCATGGTCCATTAGCTGTGGATTTAAAAAATGGATATAAATTAACGTTTTTAAATTGAACATGAGCCACATCTATATATATGAGAGTAAGTTAACTGAACCCGAACCCCACATTCACCAGCAAACAACTTGCACATTCTGTTGGAACTTTCAATTGTCTGATCAAACACTCGCACAAGGAGAGAGGAGAGAGAAAGAGTAGAGCAGCAATGGTTAGAAGCCCTTGTTGTTCTAAAGAGGGAATGAACAGAGGAGCCTGGACCGCCTCTGAAGACAAAATTCTCACTGATTTTGTCAAGCTTCATGGTGAAGGAAAATGGAGGAACATTCCCAGGGAAGCAGGTGAGAGAAATCTCTTGATCTTAAGTGGTTGAAGATGGAATATTGGGGTTTATCCATTTTCCATCACACTCCTGTAAATGAATTTGCTTCTAGTTGCCTGAAAATCAAGTTCTTTTCTTTTCTTTCATGCAGGCCTCAACAGATGCGGGAAAAGCTGTAGACTTCGCTGGATGAACTATCTGAGACCTGGAATCAAAAGAGGGAACATTTCTTCCGACGAAGAAGATCTCATAATCAGACTTCACAAACTCTTAGGCAACAGGTTCTATTCTACTTTCATGAATTACTCCCTACAAGTATAGATAACAATGGATGAATTTGTTGACTTGATTTTATGTAATTTGTTCTTGCAGATGGTCTCTGATAGCAGGGAGACTTCCAGGGCGAACAGACAATGAAATCAAGAACTACTGGAACACCTATTTGTCAAAGAGAGGACAAGGCAAGGATCGAAAACCCAAATCAAACAATTCCATTACCGGAAAAATGGACGATGGCCCAACTAGCTCACGAGTTATTCGCCCCAAGGCATCACGCGGCAAAGAGGTCTTTCTGATTCCTAATGATCGGCAGCAAAGAATTGAGAACCATGACCGAAATGTTGCAGCGGAACCGGAATCCAGCAATGGGTCATTAAACACATTGACGTCTAGCAATGAAGAAAATTCTCTGGATTTCATGGTGGATATCAATGCTGGGGAGATAAGTTTTTCAGAAATCTTTGCTTCTGATTTCACAGACCTTAGTCATGATCTTGGCACTCCCGAAATGGAAAACGTGATGCCAGGCGATGAAGCTGGTAATTATACGAGTAAAATCGCTCAATCACAAGCATTTTTGTCACCGGAGGAAATGGAGCAGAACTGGAGTGGAAGTGTCTATGATATTCCAGCTAACTTGGATTCAAATTTTGGATCTTTGGTTGCTTTCCTTGAATCGGATGAAGATTGGATAATCTAATTCCTTGAAATTAATTTGAAACTGATGAGTATAGTCTCATATTGTTAGGCAATGGCAATGGCATCACGCCTTCATGCCTTAATGTATCCAAGTCTTCGAATAAAAAATAAAATTTGAGCATATAACTTCCTATCTAATTAGTAAGTTAATATTGATGCCACATTAATCAAATGTTAACCATAAATATTTATTTTAAATTTTTATTAATTTTTATAGGCATATATTATTCCATAGGGCTAAAATATACACACACATGGTAGCGCTTTGAAATCCAAATTATTCCTATAATTTGCATTATATATGAAAAAAATAATTTAAATTATTCTTCGTAATTAAATTATCAAAAAAACTAATTATTTATTATACATATTATATATGAGTCTATTGAAATAATTATTCACAAATTACTTTTCAAATGTGACGTGTATTAAATGATTTTCTAATAAGATGATTATGTATAGTAGCATTTTTTTTATGGCTAGAGAATCTTCGAATCCATTTACGTGCATTCAGAGACTAGTTTCTCCCCAAACAAATTTAAAAGTTGTTATTCAATGGCCTTGTTTGGCCTCTTGTATATTACTCCTACAACTTATAATCCACCAAAATGTCAAAAAAAAAAAAAAAGTTTGATTAACATACGCCTATGTTAGAAGTTTTTTTTTGCCCAAAAGCCTATATTAGAAGGTTCAAATATCTATTTGGGGATCTTAATTAGATTCTTTCATTTATTGCTAAGCTTAATAATACTTCACGTGTTTACCCCCACGTAGTTTAGTACGAGATAAAAGCGAGATATTCATCAAAGAGCACGTAAATCAATTAGTAAAAGATTATTTTAATTTAATCAAAAATTTTGAGTTCGAATTTTAAGTATGTAATTGTGTTAAAATTTTTGAGAATCTCAAAAATTTTATCGTCTTTTGATTCTGTTCGACTCAAATTTAAATTAATTTTATATTAAAATAATATAAAAATATCGAATGATTTTAATTAAAAAAAAAAAAAGGAGATATTCAATCGTTTTCGTACGTTTTCTTTTGCTTTCTTTTTAGCCCAGGTTAGCCTATTCATCGATCTTATTTTCCTCTCAGAGTCAAACAGACCGTCGGCATCATATCTCTGACAAAAAAGAACCTCGACACTTTATAATGGAGTCACAGTAATTATGATGCGAGAATAAGTGGAGTACATAGCGTCCGGCATCTTACGCAACGTCCTTGTTCTACGGCATCTCCCAATACTGACGAAAGGTTTTGTCAACTCTTTATTGCTTTGTCTCCGCAATTATTCCGAGCAGAAACAAATACCTCTAACGCCAAAATCCAGAAACCTACCAAGAAAATTGGGTTCTGACAACTATAATGAAAACGTGACTGAACAAACGAGACACCACGCAGAAAGAAGAAAAAAATTGTATGCAATGATCATACTCATTTTTTTTTGTCAAAAAATGAATATTCCAAGTTAATTTATATTATCTTCGATCAAATCATATTATATAATTGTATCATTAAAAAAATTAATTAATTATTAATAAAATTATTAATAAATTTTTTAAAATAAATATTTATAATTTAATTATCATATATAATATATAATAAATAATTAATTTTTTTAATAATATAATTATGTGATATAATTTAAATAAAAATAATATATATTGACTTGAATAAATGTACCATGCAATCCTTTTTCGCAAAAAGAATTTACCGATTTTTGAGTTCTGACATTGTTCTTTGCAAGTTGATCAAAAGTCCAGGAAATAGGCGAATTGTATCATTTTCTTCATCATGACATGTAAAGCATCTTTGTAATAGCAGTGTTACATATCAACTCTTTCTTAAACCGTACCAAAAAAATGTACTCTTTCTTAAAGTCTAGTCACTTTCTTTTATTTTTTTTAAGACTCTATATATTCAAAAATTATTTTGGGTCTCAATTAATCCGGATTAGAGCTACGGTCAGATCGGACATGAGAGAGTTTTTCTAATGTTATTTTTTTCATTCACAAGGCTTGAATTCTAGATCTTACTTAGAAGACATTGAGTTCCTTCCACTCAATCCAACAGACATTGATATTTTTTTTTGCTTTCTCCTCCTAAGAATGTACTCCCTTGTTTTCTTTACTAAACAAAAACTCAATTAAAGAAGGTTTCATCGATGGAAATTTAGATTCTTCCGATAATATTGTAAGGTGGAGATTCATATATTTTTCCACCAATTAGATTAAGTTGACCATCGATGCGATCATTTGATTTTTTGAAACATTCAAATAATAATATTATTATTTGGATTTAGTAATTGGTGAACTAATGGTTCATAAAATTTTTTTATAAGATTAAGGCAACTAAGATGACAAATTTCGAAATGCATTTCGATATTTAAATTAATTTTTTTTTATAAAAAAAAATACAAAAAGTTGAAGGAGTGGAATCGGAATGTATCGATTTCTATTTAGTAATATTTATTTATAGCTTTTATATTTTGAAGTGAAACTTGTCAAAGTATATCACGTGATGCTACCTTTCATATCAAGCATTATTCAAATATCATCCAAAAATGATAACTTGGGTCAACTGCATAATTGGAGCAATAATAAGAATCCTTGGAATTTGGGAATCAGCACATTGAAACGGATCTGCTATTACCCAATCATGATTCTCAACATTAAACAATCAAGATTTCTGGCGTCTAAGCAAAGCTTATATTTCAGAACCCAACAAGAGAAAATCAATAATCTGAAATGCAACTCAAAAGGTTGAACAATGTATATATCTTGACTGAGAAAACGTCATTAAAATTCTTAATTTCTATGGCGTACCAAGTTGGAGAAAAACTACTCAAGCGATGGGATGCAATACAAGTTAGCATTAGCGAATGATTCATAACATAATCAGTACTACAAGTTAAAATTAATACTGGGCGTTTGGTTCAAAGAATTTTTTATTCCGGTCAGTAATTTTTTTTTTCGTAATATGATTACTATATTTGGTTCGCAAAATTTTTTCACATTGAAAATTTCATATTCTCAACAATGCAAAGAGGGGGAAAATGGGATGAAAAAATTCTCACCAAAACTTGAGGTATTTTTTTCGGGAGAAAACAACTTTTTATGCCTATTTTACCATATAATAATTATATTTTATTTCCATTTTACCCCTAAACCTATCTAATATTACAACTATTGTTTTTTTCTTATTTGATGAATAGAAAAATGAATTTAAAATCAAATGAACCAATAATAAGATGGACCCTATGATTTTTTATTAATCAAAATCAATTTAATGTAGTAATAGTTTGTTAAATCAAAATAATTTACATAACAAAAACCTTATAAAAAATGGACTAAATAAATAAATGAGTATCTTAAATAAATAAATAAGCAATTAATTTAAGTATAATTTATATCAAGTGTTATTCACTCTACATCAACTAATAATATGGATGGTATTATAGTAAAATAAGTAATTAAGTAATCTTACTTTCCTTTAACCAAACATAGAAATCTTATATTCTCACCAATACAACCAAACACAAGAATCTAATATTCCCAAAAATTCGTCCAGTAAAATAATTTTTCGTTAAATGATTCCCAAAAGTAATCCTAAATTCTGTGAACCAAACGACCCTTAAGAGGATTCAAAATCTCACCAACCATTCACCTTAGCTACACTTTTTGAACTATCAATTGATTTGATAAAACTTTCAACTGCTAATTAATTATAGTCATTGCAACGTCGTTGAAAAAAATTATGTTGTTAAAAGTACACGCAACGAATTTCATGTCATTGCCAAATGTATTTATTGTGACGATTTTTTCTTGTTACTAATTAAATAGTGTTTTAGCAATGACTTCATATCATTTTGTTTAAGTTTTAGCAACATAATATATTTTAGTTGCAAATCCTCTTTTGCAACAACTTTATGTCTAGTTAATTTTGCAACGACTATAATCATTGCTAAATTTAATTACAAAACAATAATTTTGTCGTTTCTAATTTTTTTTCACAACAATTATGGTCGCAACTAAAAAAAATTACAAAACAATAATTTTATTGTTTCTAATTCCTTTCATAACGACTACACTCGTTATTAAAAGAGAATTTTGAAATCATAATTTTGTCGTTTCTAATTTTTTGTACAACAATTATGGTCGTTGCCAAAAATAATTATAAAATTAAAATTTCTATCGCTTCTAATTTGTTTTACAATGATTATAGTCGATGTCAAAATAAATACAAAACCATATTTCTGTCATTTCTAATTTATTTTAAAACATAAAAAAATTAATAACCAATATTATTGTTGCAAATAATATTTTCACTACAATATTTTTATAGTTACAAATAATAAAAAAATATATTTATATGATAAAAATAATAAATTATCAAAGAATTAATAATTTGAATAATTACTATTAATGAAATTTAGAAATCAATAAAATTTCATGAATAAAATGTTGTACAATTAAAAAAAAGAAAGATTAGCATTAATAAATTAAACATATATTCATTATTAAGTCATTTACAATGCATTTATCTTAAAATATATTACAACAATTAAAATTCATAAAAAACAAAATAAAAAAATTCTCAATGTAATCTTGTTCTCCTACAATAAAAAAATATTTCATGATATAAATAACTTGAAATAATGAACATAAAATTCAAAACAAAATTGAAATAAGGAAATGAAAAATTTTAGGAAAAGACTTAACCGCACCATTTTTTAGCATTTATCAATAATATTTAGGCCAATAACACCCTATGGCCTATGCCTTGTTATATTTAGAGAGTTAGGTTATTCAGAAATCCCAATCCCTACTCCAACTAGATGAAATCTGAATAATATGTTACGTAAAAAAATATGAACGCCAAGAATTAACGCCCAAATTTAGACCATGCACCAAACCCAACTTCCCATGTTCAAACGAATGCTGCACTCTTTTAATATTGTTAGTTTTCCGCAGTTGGCTTGCACGTCTAAATTTATATTCCATGGTTAAATGTCCTTTTGATTTGTTATGCAATCATCCATGATCATATTAAAAATTGGTCACTTCTAAATACATTGCTGGTAGCTAGTGATAAGTGGACACTTCAAGGTTTGACAAGAAGCACAAAGAAACAAAATCAAGCATACGTAGTTAGCAAAATAAGTAATTATAAAAAATTATCAAGAGAACCCATCAGTTTATGGCAATAAGCATGAAAAAAATGGTAAAATGATACCAGTATATAAACTTTCAATGAGATTTTCTAAATATCATAAAACAAATAAATTAATTATCTTGATGTTATAGTCATCGCTCTCCATGATTTGATGCAATAGCTGCTGGAATACATGTACATCACGCATGTTTGATGATGGAAGATGTCGCGTTTTTTACTCCATGGAAGCATCTTAGTTTATTTTCTCACAAGACTTTGGCAATTCTTGAACTCTGTAGCGTTCTTTTTTTCAAATGCAGGCTCTCGCCACCTGGCGATGAGCCGACAATATAAACCCACCCTCTAATGAATTGCGAAAGGAAACTCATCTTCCTGTTATTGATGCAATTCTTAGATCACGTGCGTATCTCTTTCTCATCCTCAACCAATTGACAAAAATGTGAAAGTAACTTTTTTTTTTCTTTTAATTACAAGTAAAAGTAACTCAACTGGCAAGAAACCAAGAGAACTTTGTACAAGTTGACCAACAAGAAGTAGTTAATGAGATTTAATTTATATTGATGTAACACGTTGTTTTCATCAAATTTAATATTTAGTAAGCACTTCTTTACAATCAAAATTTGATTGGGCTGTTGCTATTTTTTTTTTAATAATTAAGTTTACAGTTTGAATTTGATTGGGCTGTTTATTGTACCTCATTTTGAACTAACAAGAAAAAAGCACGTGTTAACTTTTCTCTTTGAAAAAATCTAAATCTACCTAATTTTTTACTCTTTTTACCCATTTTCTATAATAAATCACTGTTTATTACCCAGAATTATGGATGAATAGTAAAAAAAAGTGGTAGGTTTAGAATTTTTCTTTCTCCTTCTTATCTTATTTATGTTGATTTATATTTTGTACGATGAAAGTCAAAGAAATAAAAGTACAATTACATTCGAACTAAAACTTAAAGAACTTCGATAATTAAAAAATGTAGATACGATTGTTTGAATTAATATTAAAATTATTATGCTAATTTGTTGTTTCACTAAATTTGTAAGTCTGATTGGTTTTTTTTCCCCCTATTTTTATAACATCTCATAGCTATCTTTCATATGAAGCAAATGCTTGTCCTCCTCCAAGAGCATAGTCTTTGAGTGCTTTCTTCTTAATTTCGAGATGCCTGAATCAGGTACCAAGTCTGATAGCTAGTTGTTAAGTTGCGAAGTAAGTCGAGTAAATGCCACAAAAATTGTCACGTGATAGGTTTTATCTTCATCTCCACTTACACGTAATGGGGAATGTTAAAGTAGTGTCTGTTGGGAAATTATTTAGTGGGCCTACATATATCAATTAATTATACATTGCAGGCTATCTATTTAGTTCACTTAAAAGTGATCAAATAAAGTTTAAGTTATTGGACTTTAGAACATTTCAATTAGTATGGGCTTTGCAATGTGTAGAGACCTAATATTTTATTTTATTTTCATGATGGGCCAAAATAAAATAAAATATACTTCAAGTATAAATAGGTTATGGTCCCCAATCTAAACATAACTGAATTTTCACAACATATCCCATAGTTGAGTGAGATACAGATTCTCTCAAAAGATTTAGACGTGGAAGACTCTAACCTCAAGAAATCAATTCCAATGGATTCAGGTACGCTTCCGTATTAATCTTTTCTTGATGATTGAACATGAGATTCTGGTATGTTTATTTGTATTAATTTTCCTACAAGTGGTATCAAGAGCCTGTTCATGTTTGATCATTGAGAATTAAAAATTATTGTGTAAAATCTTAGGGCTTTTATTCCTTATGGAATAAGGATTCAAGTCATGTGAACAAGTTTTGAAATTTTGTTTCATGATTAAAGTAATTTTATCTTTAAATTTTTTAAATCCCGAAATTAAAATTTAACCAAAACAATAATATCTTATGTGTTTTAATTAAAATTGATTGATGATAATTGTTTCTTGTGACTTATATGGTTGAATCAAAGTCACAATTTCGGTATATTTTTTGTTTTGGTTGAATGAAATCAAGAAAAGGGGTAAGGGTTCTTTCATGGAGTTTTCTTGAATAATTCTTGATCCGATTTATCATCATTCTTTGCTGTTTTTGATCTGTTTTTTGAATGGGACTTGTAAAACAAAATGTTTATTCCATGATTGTAAGTTAAATTTGGTGAAAAATGGGAGTAAAAATAAAGAAAATTCAAGAAAAAGGAAGAGATGACCCGAACGGGTCTATTCTGAACCAGCCGGGTCGGAATGACAAGATCCCGGTTTGGGATCTTGTCCCACGTGCAAGGGTGGTGCGTGGGATACACGCGCCACCTTCCTGTGGTATTTCAGCCACCAAATTTTTCAGTCCATCATATTTTATTATTTTAAAATTTTTGGTGATTTTTATGGAATTTTTGAAATTATTAAATATTTATTATTTAATATTCATTGTAATTTCGATGTTTTGATATATTATGCATGTATTTTCTGAAATTTTATTTCATGATAAAATATTTCATGATATTTTGAGTTGATTGACAGTACTCACTCTCCCTATTGATGTGAATTAGTTTGTGTACTCTCAATATTTTGTATATGTGCATAATATGTTAAAAATAAATAAAAATTCAAAATAAATTAAATTAATATAAAATGCCACCAAAGTGACCTCTTTTATGTTAATTTATTTATTTTGAAAATTAAGGTTATCATTTAAGAATTTAAATGACTGTGTTTTTAATCCCTACGGAAAATAAATGGCCCAAAGGAAGGTTATTTTTTTGTCGGATTACAAACGCAATAAGGTAGTAAATATGTGATAAAATTATTTTTTACCATGCATGCAATATGTCGGCCCAAAGGAAGGCATGTTGTTGGCAAGGATTTGGTTATCAATATTTATTAATAAAGTTTAAGAGTACCGCTTACAAATTAAAATTTTTGTCCAAAGACTAAATTTTAATGTTGTGCTTGGTATCTTATATGGCCCAAAATTATTATTTGTTAATTGTGAGCTTACTATTGTTGTTTTTCTGTTTACAGTAAATGTTTCTTCTATATCTGCCAATCTGAATAATATCCCGATGCTTAACGGCACTAACTTCCAGAAATGGAAGGAGCATGTTACTATTGTGCTTGGGTGTATGGATCTAGACTATGCGATCAGGTCTGATAAACCTCCTGCTGATAATAGTATAGCTACGGAAAGGGCACTTTATGAAAAATGGGAGTGTTCAAACCGCATGAGTCTGATGATCATGAAGTACTCAATTCCGGATGCCATCAGAGGCGCAATGCCTGAAGAAGAAAACGCTAAGCGTTTCCTACAACGAATTGCAGACAAGTTCACTACAAATGAAAAAGTCGAAACAAGCACCATCCTGTCTAAGCTTGTTTCAATGCAGTATAGCGGTAAAGGAAACATAAGGGAATATATTATGGAAATGTCTAATCTTGTTACAAGACTAAAGGCACTAAAGTTAGAGTTGTCTGAGGACATTCTCGTGCACTTGGTCTTAATATCTCTTCCTGCACAATTTAGTCCTTTTAAAATAAGTTATAACACTCAAAAGGAGGAATAGACTCTTAATGAGCTCATTGCTCAGTGTGTGCAAGAGGAAGAGAGGTTGAAACAAGAGAAGATAGAAAGTGCTCACTTAGCATCTTGTTCCAATGACATTGCTGTCAACAAAAAGTAAAAAAGGAACACAGGAAAAGGCACTGCAAATACTGGAACTTCACAGCCTAAGGGGCAACAGAAACAAGATAAGGTGATCGCTTGTTTCTTTTGCCGTAAAGGTGGTCATGTGAAGAAGGATTGTTCCAAGTATGCTAAATGGCTTGCCAAAAAGGGTAAACTTCTCAACTTTGTTTATTCTGAAGTTAATTTGGCTTTAGTACCCAATCACACTTGGTGGATAGATACAGGTGCAACTACTCACATAAGTGTCACTATGCAGGGTTGTCTAAGGAGGAGAAAGCCAACTCATGCTGAAAGATTCATCTACGTAGGAAATGGCGAAAGAGCTCCTGTTGAGGCTGTTTGTTTATTTAGATTAAAGTTAGAATCTGGTTGCTATTTAGATTTGAAAGAGACTTTTTATATACCGTCATTTAGACGGAATTTGATTTCTATTTCTTCTTTGGACAAATCAGGATATTCTTGTTCATTTGGAAATGGAAAATTTAGTCTTTTCCAGTATTCAAATCTTATTGGCACAGGTTCTTTAGTTGATAATCTATATAAATTAGATCTTCATGCCTCACACATTAATGAATCCTTGCATATAAATAATTGTGGTACAAAGCGCAAATTAATTAATGAGAATTCTTCCATGTTATGGCACAGGCGTTTAGCACATATTTCTGAACAAAGAATAAAGAGGCTTGTGTCAGAAGGAATTCTTGATTCCCTTGATTTTTCAGATTTCAAAATTCGTGTTGAATGTATTAAGGGAAAATAAACAAATATCAAGAAAACTGGTGCTAACAGGAGTTTAAATGTCTTGGATTTAATTCATACTGATATTTGTGGTCCATTCCCTACAGCTTCTTGGAATGGTCAACAATATTTTATTACTTTCATAGACGATTATTCTCGCTATGGGTACCTATACTTGATTCATGAGAAGTCTCAGGCATTGGACGTTTTCAAAACCTATAAAGTTGAAGTTGACAATCAACTTGGTAGGAAAATTAAAGCAGTTAAATCTGACCCTGGAGGTGAATATTACGGTAGATACAACGGATCGAGTGAACAACATCCAGGCCCTTTTGCAAAGTATTTAGCAGAATGTGGCATCGTTCCTCAATACACCATGCCAGGGACTCCAAGTCAAAATGGTGTAGCTGAGAGACGAAATCGGACCCTAAAGGACATGGTTAGAAGTATGATTAGTCATTCTTCTTTGCCAGACTCACTTTGGGGAGAAGCCTTAAAGACTGCAGTGTACATTCTTAATCGAGTTCCAAGCAAAGCAGTAGCTAAAACCCCATATGAATTATGGACAGGAAAGAAGCCTAGTATTAGGCACTTACATATTTGGGGTTGTCCAGCTGAGGCTAGGCCATACAAGCCTAACGAAAGGAAATTGGACTCAAGAACAATAAGCTGTTATTTTGTTGGATACTCAGAAAGATCGAAGGGTTTCAAGTTTTATGATCCCTCAAATAGATCCTTTTTCGAAACAGGGAATTCTAAATTTATTAAGGATGTTGAATATGATGAGGGTGCCAAACTTAGGAATTTTGTCTTTGAGGAAGAACATGTTACAGTTCCTACAGTTGCAATTGAGAATGATCAGACAATTATGTCTGACATTATTCAAGATGCAAATCCGGACTATCAAGACACTCCTGGGTTACCACCTAATCATATTGAAGAGCAACAACAACCTCAATTGGAAGTGTCATTAAGGAGATCCTCGAGAGAGAGGAGATCGGCGATTCCAGATGATTATATTGTTTATCTCCAAGAACACGAGTTTGATATAGGACTAGAAGATGATCCAAAATCTTTTAGTGAAGCCAAACAAGGTATTCACTCTCATAAATGGATTGAGGCCATGAAAGATGAGATGAAATCAATGGAGGATAATGACGTTTGGGATCTTGTCAAATTGCCTAAAGGAGCAAAACCAATTGGTTGTAAATGGATTTTCAAAACCAAGAGGGATTCGAAAGGCAATATCGAAAGATATAAAGCACGTCTAGTTGCCAAAGGTTTCACTCAAAAGGAAGGCATTGATTATAAAGAGACTTTCTCTCCTGTTTCATCGAAAGACTCTTTTAAATCATTACGGCACTTGTAGCTCATTATGATTTGGAGCTACATTAGATGGATGTAAAGACAGCGTTTCTCAATGGTAACATTGAAGAAACAATTTATATGGAGCAACCAGAAAATTTCGTGTTGGATGAATCGAAACATTTGGTGTGCAAATTAAAGAAATCCATCTATGGTTTAAAACAAGCATCCCGTCAATGGTATCGAAAATTTGATCAAGTGATCACCTCTTTTGGTTTTAAGGAGAACATTGTTGATCAATGTATTTATCACAAGATCAGTGGGAGCAAGTTTATTCTTCTGGTGTTATATGTCGATGATATTCTGCTAGCAAGTAGTGATATAGGTTTATTGCATGAAACCAAGAGATTTCTTTCAAATAAATTTGAGATGAAAGATCTTGAGAATGCATCTTTTGTGTTGGGCATACAGATCCATCGAGATCGTTCTCGAGGAATACTTGGCTTATCACAAGAGGCTTATATCGATAAGGTACTTAGCAGATTTGACATGAAAAATTGTGCATCAGGAGACACGCCCATTGCTAAGGGTGATAAATTCAGTTTGCTTCAATGCCCAAGAAATAATGTTGAAAAGGAAGAGATGCAGAAGATTCCTTATGCTTCAGCAGTAGGGGGTCTCATGTATGCTCAAGTTTGTACGCGTCCGGATATTGCGTACATAGTTGAAAAATGCTTGGCAGATATTTAAGTAACCCTGGAATGGATCATTGGAAAGCAGCAAAGAGGGTTATGAGGTATTTACAGAGAACTAAAGATTACATGCTCACATATCGGAGGTCAGATCATTTAGAGATCGTTGGGTATTCAGACTCTGATTTTGCTGGTTGCCTTGATAGCAGAAGATCTACTTCTGGTTATGTTTTCATGTTAGCTGGAGGAGCTGTGCCTTGGAAGAGTGTAAAGCAGTCGCTCATAGCTTCTTCCACCATGGAAGCAGAGTTTATAGCTTGCTATGAGGCATCGAACCAGGCAATATAATTGCGGATCCGCTTACTAGGGGTGTACCACCTAAGGTGTTTCATGAGCATGTAGCTCGTATGGGTGTGGTCCACTTTGATGTATGCTTGTATAATGGGAGTTTGTTTCATTTATATTCATTTGTTACTGAGACATTTTTCTGTTCAGAATAAAGTATTGTTGCTATTACTGAAACTCTGAAAATAAAGTATTATTCTTTCAAATTGCAGTTGAGCATAAAGTTTTAAAAGTAGGACCAGTTGGAAATAGGCATGTTAAGGGATCACGTTGCATGTAATTTCCATGCTACACATCCATACTTGATCTATGTCATTGATTATATTAATATACGTGACCATTGATGGGTCTAGTTATGGAATATATGTAATGAAGATCGCTTTGATCCTATGTTAGTATAATTGATGGACCAGATTGTTTAGAGATGTTGCCTTGTGATGATAGCAAGTTTAGAGCTCTTAAAGTTATTTTAAAATGTACAATTATCAGGTGACATATGTGGCCCAAGTGGGAGATTGTTGGGAAATTATTTAGTGGGCCTACATATATCAATTAATTGTACATTGCAGGCTATCTATTTAGTCCACTTAAAAGTGATCAAATAAAGTTTAAGTTATTGGACTTTAGGACATTTCAATTAGTATGGATTTTGCAATGTGTAGAGACCCAATATTTTATTTTATTTTCATGATGGGCCAAAATAAAATAAAATATACTTCAAGTATAAATAGGTTATGGTCCCCAGTCTAAACATAACTGAATTCTCACAACATATCTCATCGTTGAGTGAGATACAGATTCTTTCAAAAGGTTTAGACATGTAAGACTCTAACCTCAAGAAATCAATTCCAATGGATTCAGGTACGCTTCCGTATTAATCTTTCCTTCATGATTGAACATGAGATCCTGGTATGTTTATTTGTATTAATTTTCTTACAGTGTCATCCCATATCTATTAAATAGTAAATTTTTTGTGGTCTTATATATTCAATTGAACCCCTCAACCTATAACCAATTGGTTTTAAGATGGATATTTAACAATCTAAATTATGTGATTTATATTTTATACAATAAAAGTCAAAGAAGAAAAATACAATTACAAAAATTTGAATTTTAAACTTAGAGTACTTTGATAATTAAAAAAAAATGAAGATGCGAACATTTGAATCAATATTAAATCATTATGCTAATTTGTTGTTTCACTAGATTTGTAAGTCTATTTTTTTTTTTATTTTTATGCAGGTTGCATATGTTAACTCTATGTAGAGATTGTCATGCTTATAGCTAGCTCCTTTCCTTTGTTGGAGTTGCCATAATTGAATTGGAAATTAATTAATTCTTGATTTGGCAACCAACAAAAAAAATAAAAGAGGAGAAGTGCAGTGGTAATTGTCCTGTTTCTGATTTGCCAGGAAGCTCAAAAACCGATGAGTCAATCAAGCAAACTACCCTTTAAGGCACGGCGTCGCTCTCGATTCTTTCGTGTGGATAAGAAAGACAATCGATTTTCTCAATCACCTAACACTTGGAATTTAGAGCATTATTAATTAAAAATGAAAATTGAAAACAATTGAAAAAAAAAAGAGAGAGAGAGAGACAGAAAATTAGGAGCCGATGTTATTAATTTCCAAAATGCTGACTTCATTTCATAATGTAAGTTGAATTAAATAAATTGTTATATTGAATTCATACAATCCTCATGTCCGAACGAATAGGACAGTCTATAAGAATCAGCCACTCTTTGGTTGAAAAACGCACCAAGATCCCATGCAAGGCTCTACTTTGAAAATTTATTCCTTCGAGAGAGATTGAGTACTGAAACTAAAATGGGTAGAAAACTTTGCTGCTCCAAAGAAGGACTGAACCGAGGAGCTTGGAGTGCCATTGAAGACCAGATTCTGATAGATTACATCAAAACCAATGGCGAAGGCAAATGGGTAAATGTTCCCGAGAAAGCTGGTAAGTCTTACCTTTCATCAATGCGTGCTCAAAGATAACATACTTGCCTAGACATTAGAAAATTACTGGTTTTTTGTGTGGCGCAGGCTTGAAGAGATGTGCAAAGAGTTGCAGGCTTCGATGGCTGAACTACTTGAGGCCTGATATCAAGAGGGGTAACATTTCCGAACAAGAAGAGGATCTTATCATTAGACTTCACAAGTTGCTTGGCAACAGGTTTCTCTCAATTCATAGAATCGATTAACTTCAATTTAAATTTAACTTTAAAGATTATAATAGGCTGGTGTTTGCAGATGGTCTTTGATAGCAGGGAGACTTCCAGGGCGAACAGACAATGAGATAAAAAACTACTGGAATTCAACCTTAGGAAAGAAGGTTAGAGGCGAAGAATTGAAGCAATCTAAAGACAGAAATTTGCAGAAAGCCAAGACACAATCAATGGCTGAAACCCCACAGTTTACTGCTGTTACGTCCAAGGAATCGAAGTGCTCTAAGTCTTTAATAATCCAGCAGGAGCCGTATAAAGCTGAAAACTTTGATTCGGGAAAACTGGTGCATGGTGGCAAATTGGAATCCCCAAAGAGCGATGGAACACCGTCTACCACTTCCGAGGAAACTCATTCAGTAAACTCAGCAATGGTGGGATTTAATATAAGGGAGCTTCTGGCGTCTGATATCTCCGATTCAGAGTTCTGGAATTACTGTCAGCTGAATAATAACATAGAAGAAGCTGAAAGCGACAGTTTTGACAGAAACGCATGGCTTTCTTCAGATCAACATCTTCACTTTTCCCAGGAAATGCTGAAAGATTGGATTATAGATGATAATATATAGTTTGTTGCCTTGAATTTCCATGGCATTGTATTGTATAAATCAAAGTGCAAATTCTAGAATTAAATCGGTGTATTCCATCTTTGCATCTCAAATGAAAAGTGTTCACAAGGTTATTCTCCTCGCTGTGTTTTGAAGTTTGAACTTGTACCTTTTCCAGCTTTTAGTTTTATCATTCACTGAAACTACTTCCCTCGTCCCAATCAGGCTCACCTCCATTAATTTCCAATGGACAAGATTAAAACTACCCTACTTGAGGAGTCCAAGCTGCAATCTTAGAGGCAGCTTTCTTAAAAAATGGCAGGTGTCGATTGGAAAAAAAAAACTAAATCTCTACGGTGTTCGTGAGTAGCATTCCATTGAAAATTCAGTGGACTTGGTTGCGGCATGTGTTCCTGCAATTTGGAAAGGTTGTGGACATATTCATTCCACAGAAAAGAAGCAAAGGTTGTGGATTATTATTTTCTTTTCTTGCTGTGCTGTCCTTTTTTTCAAAATTATAGACTCAAAATAAGTAACTTATTTATTGACTTAGACATGCATTCAAATGTCGGTTTTGTTATATCAAATTAATCATTTTGAAATTTTGACATATTAATTATCATTTAACAATTTTTCAAGGAGAGTGATTTAGATAACTATTTAAATTTTGACTACAACTAAAAATTTCAAAGTGTTCAATGGGTTTAAAAAATAATTTTTAACAATTGAGTACATTATTTATGGAAAAACAGCTATATAATTCACTCATATATTACATACATTTCACACATTCATATAAAATATAAATTTTCAATAAAAAAAATACCCCTAAAATAATTAATAAATATGTGAATACATAATTTGAATGTAATATTCTAATGCATGTAATATTGTCCATTATTTGATCAAAGTTACCATCTATGGTATCTTTTTAATGAAAAAACCATGTACTAAACTATAGCTTAATGCTTAAATTGTTTTTTTCCTTTGCCCAAATAATGCATAATTGTGGAATGATATTGATTCAAGAATATATAAAACCTTGCACTTCTTCATCTCCAAAAGAAAGTCATGTTTTTTTTCCTACTTTGTAATTAACTAAGCTGCAGGTGAAAAGTATGTTCATTGTAACATCAATAAGCATGACATGTATATGCATGTAATCTTCATATTATCAATTAGTCCACCTATTTCCTTTGTTGTTAATTTTATAATTTTATTATTTTCTCGTCAAAAGTTTCGTTACTTGTCTGTCCTTTTTTAGAATAAGATTTGAATCTCTCTTTTTTAAATAAAATAAAATTCAATTTCAATTGATTTAATTGAACAAAATCACAAAAAATACCATTATTTTTTTTTTATCTTTTATAGAAAATGTGCTTCATTAATAATTAGGGTGGTTATTAAAAAAAAGTGAACATTACCGACAGTGAATGTGCATGCTAGTTGTCGTGGTCTGATTTTCAACTAATCACTTTGTTCTCATTATTCCTACTCTGTGCTTTGTTTCCTAATCTATATGTAAGCTGCTTGACCAAAAACCTAAAACGCATCCGACATGATTGATTGAAGACTTAATTAATTAATTAATTAATTAATTAATAAGGCAAGAGTTTTATCCTACTTTACTTTTGGTTTGGTTTTCCCTTTTTTTTTTCTCTCTTATTACACTCGCAGGAAGCAAAACACATGATTCCTGTGGTTTTTTTTTTTTCCTTTATTGGTTGGACATGATTCGCATGTTTTGCTATCATAAGTCACTACAAATTAATTTAGCCTCCTCCAACCAATCACGTTTCAAGGAGAAGTAAAAGGCGGTGCCCAAATTTCCTCTTTTCTTTCCAAATTAAAGAAAAATGTTCCCTTATCAATTAGACTAATTAATCCACAACTATTCTCTTCAAGAACATAAATGGTATCAAGTATTGCTGGAGTTTTGCTTGAGTTTAATTACCTTAAATTTTGAATAATTTTAAAGAGATACTTACGTGGATTTGGTGCATTAAAATTTTACTCTAGAAATATTTTATGTAACGATCAAATTCAGATTCTGATTGGCACATATATAAAACTCTTCTCACCAGTTGAAATAACTCCTTGTAAGTTTGAACAAATTCTTTTTTTTTTTTGAATAATACATTTTTATTAAAAATTACTATCATAATCCATATATACATTTCATGCTATGAAAATTACTGTACTCAAATCAAGTAAACTAGTAAATAATTATAACTAACGAAACTAATAACTAACTAAATTAAATTCAAATTCATATTTGGTGAGACTCAAGTTAAAATGAAATAAGTACTTCAAACCAAAAGAAGAAAATAGGTTTCAACAAATTTGAAATTAAACAGATTGAACTGTCATCAAGCAATGATTATGATATAAAAACTAAGTTGATCAAATTCCATTATCATATGCTGCTCTCAACAGCCAAGACTACCAACAACTTTCTCTGGCCCATCTTTCGGAAAGTTTTGTGGGTGTTTTGATAATTATAAACTTGGTGTACTGCCTATGCAAGTATAGCTACACTGTTCATCAGTGCCACTAATTTCGTGTACAACAGGATTATTTTATTTCGATCCTTTAATAATTTCAAAGCTGCTACACATAGAGTTGCCTTATGGTGCAGCTAGTTTGGTTAGCGCAATATTCGTGATCTTATTATAAAAATAATATTAACGACAATAGAATAGAGAAATCATTATAATTATCAAATCTTACCACAAAGGGATTTTCCAACAAACTTTGTTTTTTTATACAATAGAGATCTTTGGTTTAAAGAAGGAAAAATTATAAGTGTTAAAAATTCAAACTTTATATATGCGAAAATTTTATATTTTAAAAATAAGAACATAATCTAGTACTCAAGATCTCTAATGAACTCTTTCATTAAGTTGCAAATTATACAAGGCATGGTCCTACACATAGGAATCAGGAAATGTGTGCATTAAGATTAAGCCCTCAAGAGAGGTTTGGGCTAATTCTATCCCCAAAAAGTAGCCCAAAACTTAAAGGCCTGGTCTTGCTGCTGCATAAAGAATGAAAATAACAAGAACATACCGTAACTTAATTATTCAGGAAAATGGTGGAAACCATTCATTTAAGATCTTCAGTTTGGTAGTTAATATTAGTTTAGGGAGAATGCTTTCATAAGCTTTTCATTACTAGGGGGAAATGAAAGGAATCTATGAACGAGGGATTATACAAGGGAAGATTGGACTGCTATAGAAGAGACCAGATTCTCAGAGAATATATCAAAAAGCATGCATATATGGTGAAGGGATTTGCCAAATTATTAGGTTCTTTAATTCCCTGAAACTATGAAAATGCAACTGTGTTAAGCCCAAATTATCAATGTTCAACAAATGAAAGTCAAATTGAAATGTGTGAGTAGTGGATGGGTTTACTAATAAAAGTATTACTTTTTGTATAACCCAAGAATGAAAAGTCGTTTGAGTCTAACAATGACAGTCATTTGTCTCAATAGAGACAGAGAAAGCTTGTATAGAAGCTCAAACTAAGTCTTGTTTCTATTCTCTTTAGTTTACGTCTGAAATAATGAAACACAACTTCACTTTTCCAACTTTAATGATCACTGTTTGATATTTACAACTTTTTTTAATGACAGACTCTCATTTCTGGTCAGTCCCAAGGTTGAAATCTGAGATGAGCAAGACATTGGAAGATTTCTTTCTCACTAAACAAGGAAATAGAACAATTTGCATTATACTTGGACAGGGAAAAAAAGGAAAGAGACATTCCACTTGTTAATCCAGGGAAAAACCTTAGTCAACATTATGACAGAGAACAGAAACTGGAGGGTTTTCCTTGGATTACCAAAGGTTCTTTGGCTATGGCAGCTGAAGAAAAAATGTACATAACTACAACAACTTGATAACAAGAGTCAAAGCTTCAATTTCATGCAAAGCTAGACCAGCTCTCATCCATTTCAAGAAATGGATTCATCCACTCCAAATCAAGAGGCACCTTGCTGTAAAAATCAAAGAAAGTATCACCAATGAAGCAAGATGCGGAGTCATAATCGCTCTTGGGCGTGCCTTCTTCACTCCCCATCGGTGCAAAGTCCACCTCCCTTACCTTAGAATTCTCAAGAACCGGTTCTTGCAAGCTTGAACCTTGGTTTTGCTTCTCATTCTGCTTTACCTTTTTGCTCAAATGAGAATTCCAATAGTTCTTGATTTCATTGTCAGTTCGACCTGGTAGTCTTCCAGCAATCAAAGACCACCTATATGATAATTAATTTGATTCAAAATTCAGTCATTGATCAATTACTTCCACAGGTTAAAAGTAGGCAGATGTGTATGGCTAAATTACCTGTTTCCAAGCAGTTTATGCAGCCTTAGTATCAAGTCTTCTTCTTGGTCTGATATGTTGCCTCTCTTTATATTGGGCCTAAGATAATTCATCCATCTCAGTCTGCAACTCTTTCCACATCTGTTCAGACCTGAAACCAAATGGAAATCCATTTTAAGATAAGAGAATTTTTATGTATGGCTCTAAGAATGAGCTGAACATTCCTTCTTAATGAACCTGCTTTTGCTGCCAGTGATTTCCACCTCTTTGGACCATGAATTTCAATGACTTGAGCAAGCTTTCGGTCTTCTTCAGCAGTCCATGCTCCTCTATTGACTTCTTTCCTGGTGCTTTTATTGCTTATAGGAGCCATTGGCATCTTCTTTCACTAATTTCTTCCTATCTTTGAAGTTAAATCT
This sequence comes from Heritiera littoralis, assembly GCA_031772115.1. Taxonomy (NCBI): domain Eukaryota; kingdom Viridiplantae; phylum Streptophyta; class Magnoliopsida; order Malvales; family Malvaceae; genus Heritiera; species Heritiera littoralis. The sequence goes on from JAPDPK010000003.1 coordinate 3,989,181, forward strand.
GTGTCCTTTGGGCAAAACACCGGTGGTTACCAGAGAAAGAGAGAGAGGTGAGCTAGCAAGGGAGCTGCAATGCTAAACTAGCGGGAGTTATTTATGGTTCAGAAGGCTATGTAGCTTTTCTAGCTACCGTTCCTTGTGAAGAATATGAACCCCAACTAACCATTTATAAAGTATAAATAAGAACTAGGATTTGGAGTCTGAAAGTTTTCCAAAGGTATTCATCTGATGATTGTAGAATAAAAGAGAATCTAGCATGTTTGATGTTCACTCACAAGATTGTTTTTGTGAATGTGATGTTGTAATATCCCCATTTGTGTGGACTAATTAAGTGTAATTAGTTTCATATAATATTTTGTTAGTAGTATAATTTTGTATAAAGTGTGACTCATAATTAATTATATTAAATATATAATATATGTGTATAAACCTATAATGGGATGGGTTTGTACATGTATCCCATGGAGGGAGGTCCCTACTCTCAACCTCTATATATATGAGGCTGGCCCATTAAGTTTTATAACTTTCGTTGAAGAGGGATGAGAGTAGTTTCTCCCTCTCTCTCTACCTCTCTCTCACTCTCTCATTTTATCTCCGTTTCAAGTCTGAAGAAAGTCAATGGAACGCTATCGGAAAGGGCTTCGACAACGCGGTAATATGATATAGCGGGATTGAGCTCTCGCCCGCATCCAGGTTAGTCATATCGCGTTTCAATTTCGTGTTAGTGACTTGGTGAGATTTAACTAATTCCAACAATTGGCATCAGAGCCAGACTCACCCTAAGGTCACTAACCATTTTTGTTTGAAGCTGAGAAGCCAAAAAAGCTTCCATTTAAGCTTTTGTATTTTCGGATTTTATGGAAACCCATCCGATTTTCATGTGTTTTTTGGCTTAAAAATTATAGATTTATTGTTGTAGAGGGTTTTAGGATGAAAAACTCATTTATTTTGGACTGAAAATGATTGAAATGGAGAGAGAAAACGCCGGGTCGGGTCAAATGACCCATTTTTCTGCAACTCGCTCGTTCTGGGCGAGGAAGACGGCGTTGCACGCGCCCGATAACCCCAAAAGAGGCGCCGCTGGCGCCAAAGCACGCGCCCGATAACCCCAAAAGAGGCGCCGCTGGCGCCAAAGAGAATAAGGCGGGCGCGTGTATCACACGCGCCCGCATATGGAAAATAAAAAAAAAAGGATAAAGGATAAATTTTTTTTACGGGCTGGGCCCCCTTTGATGCTTGGGCCACCGATTTTTTGGGCCCATTTTTGGGCATATTTTTTTTTTTGGGCCTTTTAGTTTGTTTTGGTTATGATTTTGGGCCATATTGTATGGGATGGTGTATTTTTAGACCATTATTGTTAATATTTTTGGGCTTTTAATTCTGAAAATTAAAATACCATTTGTTTATTTTAATTATGCCATAATATTTAATTTATTTAGGCCAAATTAATTTTGTTGTATTGTGGGCATTTATTTATTTATTTTTATTAGTTGGCCATTTAGTATTAAATTAATTTTGGGCAATTTAATTAATTAATTTAGGGCCATTTTGCTTAATTAATTTAGGGCCATTTTGGTTAATTAATTTTATTTGGCTATTAAATTTGAATTAATTAGTGACTATTTTGCATAATTAATTAATAGGTCATTTTGGATTAAAGTTTAATTGGCCATTTTGATTAATTAATTATGGGTCATATAATTAATTAATTATTTATTTATTTATTTTGACAATTTTGGATATTTAATAGCCATAATTAGTTATTAAGCCCAAAATTAATGTGATATAAGTGAATTTTTGGAGGAATTAATTTTGGAGTAATTTCTAGAAATTTAATTACTCATTTAATTCTCAATTCACTTAAATTTTTGAAAATATACACATGCCCATAAATTATTGATAATTGGCCTAATTAAATAAGTTTAAATAAATTATTTGGGTATTTTGTTGAGCCATTTTGGATTATGGTTTATCCATTTCGTTAATAATTTATTTAAACAAATAAACTCTCTAAAATTGATATTGCCTTATTATTTGAATATTTCACATTTATGTGAAATTAATTTAATTAATTGATATTTGATTTGAAATTACTACATATGCTTCAGAAATTGCATATTTTGGATGTAATTAATTTTGGTCAATAAATTTTGTGAATATTCTTAAAATTATAAATCATTAATTGGATTGACTAGTACTTGCCTGTCGCAGGAATAGTCATGAAGATTTTTGATGATTTATTCTGATAATTTTAAGGATATAATAATAAGGCAATGCATTGTGATAGTTGCAGTTGCATAAATTTACTGAGGTCTCTAGAAGTGGCTAGTCTCTCCCTGTCGGATTGTTAGTTACTTTTAGAGATGCTTGGGATTGAGAGGATTCTGGTTGGGATATGACACGGTCTTCCTACCCTGTCGGTGGGCGATCATTCAGGTTGTATTCAACTAGTTTTGTTTTATCCTTGATAGTGTATTGTGGAATTTATTGAGTTATTCCACTAGCCTCCATATTGTGCAACTATCACATATCGAATTTCTAGTAGGATCAAATTAGATAGATAATATGAATTATTCTCTACAGTTAAGGACACATTGAACTAGGAAATAGTCCTGAGAGTCAATCTATCTTCTATAACCAAAAAAAAAAAGGTGAGCTCTTTGAGGACAAAATTTTTGAAATTTCAGGAACACTCAAGTGAGAATTCTCTGACTATATAGGGTATACCATGAAAGAGTACATCAGAGGAAGTGTTCCGATTAGGAATAACCAAGAAGTATTTATAGATGCCATTAGAAAATATTTCGCATAAGATGGATAAAGGTTGCTATAGGATTTTGCTTCCATATATGGCAGATTTAGTACTACTTCCTTCTGGGATGGAGAATTGGAGATCTTCCAGTTTTACAGATCTCATTTAATGCAGAAGGAAGTATGGCATTTTAATATCAAAATTGATATTGTCATTCAAGAATGGGAGATCTTTCGGGTTAACAGATCTCATTTAGCCATAATGATGACATATACCAATATTATTGCCAAAAGGAATATTATTAAAAGGTCTTAATAGAAGGTCATTTTATAAGAAGAAATTTGCCAAGTCTATTTCCCATTCTAGTTTCACCAACACCTCTAAATATCAATGTGTGCCACTTCTGTAATAATCCTGGGCACAAGAGGGTAAATTGCAAGAGTCCTTTAAATTGGGATTTGTGTAAAAGGCATTCTGTTAGCCTTTTCATTTTGAATCCAATCTAGAAGATATTTGGTGTTTGAATATCGGTGCTATTATTGATAAAGTCATAAGCAACCGGAGATAAAATAAGAGAAAATTGTTGTGAATTGGGGTTATAGAGTTAGAATCCATATTGAAAATATAGCCAGATTGTTGTTACATTTTGAAGACAATTTTGAAACTACTGTCAGTTTATACTTTTCATTTCGATAACAGAAAAGTATTTTGCTAAGTAACAACATACATATTGATTCTGGCGTTTTGCGTGATGGATACACAGTGGACTTGTACCCCAATATTTGGGCAAATTTTCTTCAATAGTGAATGATGTGACTGTAGATTTGGATTATGATATGATAGATAAGAAATCTATTAAGTTGTGGCATGGGTTAGAGACATTTCGAGGCACATGAAGAGATTGTATTAAGGGAGATTTTGCTGCTAATATTGAGGACATGATTAGTAGATATTGAAATAATTAGGAACTTATGTATACCGACATTTGTAGATCATTTTCACATATTGTATTTAGTGGATATAAGTGTTTCATCACTTTACTAACGACCATTTCGATGTAGGTCATATGGAGTAATAGATCTGATCTTATAGAGGCCTTAGGCATTCTGATTAATTCCGCTGCGCTGCTTAAGGCAATGATCAGACAGTAGTGACAAATATCATGTTCGGTATAATGAAGCTAGGCGAAATCATATACCGGTTTTCGATTAAGTACACTATAGGATTATATGTTGACGCCTAGTGTACGGTGCTTGGAATATTAAAACAGAATGAGATTACAGTTGCAGTCAATCGTACATTCTGATCTAATACGATTTATGTTTATCGCTCCAAATCTTTAAAATTCGGGTGGAGTGAAATTAAAACTGTAATTCACATTCAAAGTTAATCTCCAAGCAAGACCAGTTCCTAAATGCATCCCAAGTTATAGTCAGACATTAAGCCGATTTTATGCCGTTTTCTGTGTTTAGGGTTATAAGGTAAGGCAAAAGAGATATAACCCAAGGTCAAGAAAATTTGATAAGAAAACTATTAGCGGTAATTTTGTTGGTTATTATATTGGCTAAAAAGATTCTAGATTTTGTTTTCTGATTATGTGACACTAGAATTACTGAGTCTGACAATGCAATCCATTTAGAGAATAACTTAAAGAGTGGGAGTTGTGAACTCCATAAAGTTATTATTAAGATACATTTGTTGTGCCAGTCCCATATATGCGTTATCTTTTGATTATGAAAAGCCACAAACCAAAGGAATCAACAGTTGATCCCAATACCATATTTTGAACCTGCACCTGACCTTACAGAAGAATATGAATATGAAATGTCTTCTGTTTCTGATGTTTGTCAGGAGACTATTTTGATCTGAACTCTAAGAGTTAGATGTTAGTCATGTAGGATAAGTGAGCATCTATGTTGCATGAGGATACATGGGATCTATTTTAGTTGTCACATCATTATAGACAAAAGGGAGACTCTAAATATTAGGTAGATGATTTAAAGCCAAATTTGGTCAAGGCTTTAAATAAAGCAACCTAAAAGTTTGTGATTCCTAAGATGGAACATGCAGTATGTGAACTCAAGGAGTTCATTTATGAACATTAGAAGGCATCCAGATTGTAATATATATATAAAGAATGAGATTGTTACTTTGAGGAGAACATTATCGTTTGATAACTGGATCCATTGCGAGGTCAGTGGGAGTTATGTACTTATTGTGCTCTAAGTGATGATGTCAAATAGCAGCCTATAGCACTGACCTATTGTATGAGACACTTCATGTCGTCATGTCACTTCAGGATGAAGAATCTAAGTGAGGCTCCATTTCGTTTTAAGGATTGAGATTCTTTGTGACATATCAATAGGCATACATTATTGGTTTCATGGAACCTATATTGAGTGTTGAGTAGGTTTACTGTATATTGTTCTCCTAATAAGACGTCATTTAGTGAAAAGTGACATATTGTGAAAATCTCAAAGTCCTCAAGATGATAATGAAAGAGCTCATATCGAGTGTGATGTATGCCTTATTGTGGGTAATTACTGTATGCTCAAGTTTATACACATTTGGATATTGTGTATGTTATAGGTGTATTTCGAAGATACTTGAGCGATCCTGTAATAGAGAACTGGAAGCTATAAAGAGAGTATTCGGATATTGACAAATCTGACATTTTGAGTTTGGTCAGATATTCTGATGTTAATTTTGCAAGCTATCCAGATATTGAAAATTATTTTGGTTATATATATATTTGTGGACATAAAGGAGCTATATTGTGGAAAGTGTAAAGCAAACACTTACAGCATCCTTGATTGTGGAGGCTAAATATGTAGCATGTTGTAAAGCTACATGATGGGCCATTTAGGCTGCAGAATTTCGTCTCAAGATTGGTTTTCTGTGGTTGCCATTTCGAAGTCCTGGAGATGTATTGTGGTAATGTTGCAGCAAGTATTTTCTCTCTCAAAATACTAGGAGTTCCTCACACTCTAAATATTTAGATATCATCATTCGATTTTGTTAGAGAGAAAATAATGGAATCCATTACTTGATTGGATTATAGAGCACATGTTTTAAAGAGCTCATTCTGTCTAACTGAAAGTTTGGCTGCTAAAGTGCTTTGACGACATAGCACTTACATGAGGCATATTGAGCCATTGCTGTATTAAGTGAGTGGGAGCTCTGTATAATGAAATCAGTTATAACTATATTAATGGATTCCCCACTTGCCATATATGCATATTTTGTTTGCGCGCATTTTGATGAATATGGCATTCTGTTGGATGAGACATTCGGTATTAGTCTCATATGCTTCCGTTGATGCAAGGTATCATTCGGTTTAGATGCATGGACCTAATGGAAATGGATATTGTTTCTGTTTTCATATCATTTCCATTTCACACTAATACTACTATTTTGTTGCAGTCTTTATAAGTTTACGCATTTGTACCCTGTCGGTATGATGCATTTGGAGGCTTGTAAAAGGCTTGTTGTTGTTAAAGTATGTATGAGTCTACACATTTGTACCCTTTTGGTACAATGTATTTAGAAGGCTTATGAATACATGATGATATTATATGATGATTTCATTAATTAACTTAATTGTCCAAGTGGGAGAATGTTGTAATATCCCCATTTGTGTGGACTAATTAAGTGTAATTAGTTTCATATAATATTTTGTTAGTAGTATAATTTTGTATAAAGTGTGACTCATAATTAATTATATTAAATATATAATATATGTGTATAAACCTATAATGGGATGGGTTTGTACATGTATCCCATGGAGGGAGGTCCCTACTCTCAACCTCTATATATATGAGGCTGGCCCATTAAGTTTCATAACTTTCGTTGAAGAGGGATGAGAGTAGTTTCTCCCTCTCTCTCTACCTCTCTCTCACTCTCTCATTTTATCTCCGTTTCAGGTCTGAAGAAAGTCAATGGAACGCTATCGGAAAGGGCTTCGACAACGCGGTAATATGATATAGCGGGATTGAGCTCTCGCCCGCATCCAGGTTAGTCATATTGCGTTTTAATTTCGTGTCAGTGACTTGGTGAGATTTAACTAATTTCAACATGTGATGTATTATAATTATAATATAATAATAGAGAAATAGAATTGAGGCATGATGAGAGCAAGGAAGAACCAGTTTGAGGACAACAAGTGAGTCCAATTAGAGCTAAAAAACAATAGTCAAAACCATCATTATTAACTTACGTGACCTCTCTGTCATGCCAGGAAAATTAAAGTGCACAGAAAAAAGTGAGAAGACATAAATATTTGTGGTGAATGGCCTAGATTCTTCTTCATCCTGACGGAGAAACATTGCTCACATGATTCTGTGTGCTCTTGTCTTCTGAAGATCTTTGCTCACGACAGGCAAGGATTGTTTATTCAGTAGTGCAAATTAAAGCATGGTGCATGCTGATAGAAGAGAGTGTAGAAAAGGATGTAAGCCGGGTTAATCACCTGATAATCCTGGAAAAAGTTATGGTTTAGATGGAAAATTAAACCGATAATTAAGCTTAGGAGACTACGGTAGTGGTGTTTGCAGATAATTCAGGAATCGCATATCTTAGTGGAATTCATGCCTGGCATGGTGTACGTATCTTCAGATACGGTATGCCGTATGCTCATGAGTCATGACGTACCAAAGCTAACAAGGCCAGTACATAAAACAAACGCCAGTAAAGCGCACTAGCTAGCTAAACACAGTAAAGCATTCAACTAATACATTCATCTCCTAAGGTAAAAAGTGGGAGCGGTTTGAGGTAGTATTTGAGTTCGAATTTAGTATTGAATCTTTTTAATTTGGTTCAATTATACTTTTAGCTTCACTTTTTTAGTCCTATAGATAGATTAACCATTTATGAGAATATGAATCATTTACTAAATGCATTTGACAAACGTATATATATATATTTTTATATCATAATACATGTCGATACATCATAATTTAAAAGTTTTAAATCTGCTATTAAAACAATATTCCCGATAAGCCTTTTTTTCATGTGCCCATTTTGTTTTTCTTGAAAAAGGCTTAATATTATTTACTTACTCTTGAACACTAATTAGTTTTGAACTTGTAACTTGTGCGAGGAGAGATAATGGTGTCCCAATTCGTCCCTCCCTATCAATCATAGCTGCTGATGAACACGTGATGCAATGATGCTAAGATTTCTAGCATTTGACAATGTGTTATTTATTATGCTAATTTTAATTAGTAGAACATGTATAATATCATACATTAAATTTGAAAATTACCATAAATAAATAAAAGAGCCCAACCTCCCAAATCCTTGCTAGCCATCATTACTTATGTATATATTAGAGGTCATGCGTATGGAAATTAGTCAGAACAAAAAAAAAAACTGTGGGCTTAGTTAGAATAATCATGACAATTATCTATCTTGTAGTTGCGAATTAAATTCTTAATCATTTGTAGAAAATGTCGATCCTATAATAATTACACCCAATTTCAATCCAACGGTTTGTTGTAAAGTCAATGAACTTTAAAACACGAAGAACGAAGAAACCAAAGTGGAACTAAATCATGACTCAATGCTTCGGGAAAAACAACATAGATTGCTATTTTTCAAGGAGCTTTAAGGATTCGTTGTTATTTATTTAAATGTCAACAAATTCATAAAAATCACTCAAAAATTTGAGAAAGATGTAATAGATCATATTGATTTCTATTTTTTTAAGGGACTCTTTATATTTCGTTCAATATATTCTGTTCTTGAATTAATCAAAACAGATTTATTTACGTCAAATTTAACGAATCATGAAAGATTAATTTTTCGCCAACCTCTTGATATAATAAATTTATTCGGTAGAATAATTTAAGAAGCTTTTCTGCTTAAGGCAATTATGCTAACTTGGGTTGCAAAATTCAGTTAGTTAGGCAGATATGTGGGATATCTAACTCCAGTATGCTCAAAACCACCATTCAAAGACACAGAATAATTGGGTATCACTGGACACTTTTTCATGTAATCTTCAAAATGATTGTTAAACATAGCTAATAAGCTAATCAATGTAGCCAGAGGTAGAGTCAAAATGAGTAGCCACACTCAATGTCTTCCTCCCAACACCAATTGCAAGAGACAAAAGTTTGGTAAAACAGGCAATGAAACAAGGAAACATTAAATCCTGAACGTGTTAGGTTCAGGAAAGATGCTGGATTCTTTATATCTTAAAATTCTGTCTTTGAAACAAGGTAACAACCTCCAAAATCAGACATCTACTCACACTTTGTCTTGTTCAAACAAACAATTTCTCTTCCCAATTATGATTTTCTTTGTTTTTCCTACTCTTTCCTGGGTATTAGGAGAAAGAATAGGCCAAATATGCTGCTACAAGTTGATTCTTCAATGCCAAAAATGCCATCATTCATGGCAGCTCAGCTCTGAGTTGAGCATTGATTAACATATCTACCTTATCATCATTCATGAATTCTGCTCAATGAACTGTTCGGGCATGTTCTTTGCGAGGGATTCGTATTCAAACCCCATTCATTTCACGTAGCTGTCCACTGACGTTGGGTACTCTTGCGAGGCAGAGAGGAAGATGATTCAGAAATTTCAGCGGAAATTTCGTCATTTACCACCACATTTTGTCTTACCCCAAGTTTTACCCAAGAAGAAAACAACACCGCTGCCTGGTCGAACTCTGTGCTTCTAACTGGAAAAGAATATAGTGCCTGCATTTTCGCTGCTCTCAAGGTTTTTTATTACTAGCTCTCATTTTGTGGCTAACGTTGGTCCAAACAAATTTGATATAATGAAAATTCGAATATAAAACTTTCTATTATAAATCATCGTCACTTAAGAATTGAACGGAATCTTGCATCATTGAAACAATGAATTTTCTTTCAATGTCTTTAAAATGCAAGAAAAATCTACTTTTGTTGATAACAAATCCCATCATGAATAATTGGAATTAACAGCATACTGGCTTAGAGAATATGGGTTTAACTTTCATGATGATGGGCTGCTAGAGACATGAATATATAAATATGTATCTATATTATATATATGGGTTATAAGTGGGCTTTTGTTATATATTGCTTGTTCACCGACGCCATCACGTTTAAGTGAAGGTTATCTCATATACTACCAGACGATTCTAATTCATCCAAACTTGAGTTTGACTAGATCTCAAGGTGGGAATACTTGAAATTTTTGCAGGTTCAACAAGTTGGCATTATTGGAGATTACTCTTTTATGACTAGATTGCAAGGAGAAGAAGATGGGTTGTATGAAATCAAGAAAAAGCCATTCAATTTCTGTGAATACGCATTTTTCACAAAGTACAGAGAATAAAGCAGGCCATGAACTGACGATGAGCCATCATAGCAATTGTTCCAAAGACTGAATAATGACAGTGGAAAGTTCAAATTCTAAATCATTGATATGAAACACTATAGTGATTGGCTATGTCATTGGGACCTAGGCCGATAGTGGAAATTTTCAAGGCATAGGACAAAATCATACTTATTAATTTCCAGACTTGAATCAAAGATTACCCATTTGAATGCTAGCAAAAGTGAACAGTTACTGAGCCATCTCAAATGCAGGCTTTCATTTGAAAAAGATGGATGGATTTGGACTGCTCTATTCGAGCCAAACTTGAAGAGGAAACAATAATTGGAAGTGCCAATATCTCTGATTAACCATACGATACAAGATACTATCTTCTAAAGGGTTATCATTGTATTTTACATATACTACTTTTCAATCACTCCTATCTTTAGCATCTAGAACCAGATTGGTTCTTATCCAAGCTGCTTCTTTTTTTATTGTTCAATTCCAAGAGGGCCAATTTTGATGTAATGGTAAAGATCGTTCCAAAAAAAGTGAAGGAAAATTATTACTGTTTTTTCATGTGTCCGACATGGGTTTTATTTTTGCCGTAGGTAGATAGTTTTAACTTAGGTTGGGGTTGGGCCTTTAAGGTAATTACATGTTGGGATTGGATATAAAGTGCTAGAAGGTTCCTTGATTACGTTAACCAAAAAAAAAAAGAAGGTTCCTTGATTACTACTCATTATAGTCCATGTAGATTAATAAGGTATTTCAATCCTCAACTAACAACTACAAGCCAAAAAAAATTTAACCTGAGTGAGAGTATCTTTATGATTCGAAAGTTATGAGTTCAAATCATGAAAATAATATCTCTATTAATACAAAAAAAAAGTTACGTACATATGATCTTTCCTAAACCTCGTAATATGGGAGCTTGGGATCTGCGTTTTCTACTGTGTTAGGGATTTAAGGACATGGAATAGAATGTTTGCCTAAAGATAACCAGGCGGCAAATGGAGTGAAACTATCTCAAAACATTTTTAGATTATCTTAATAAAAGTAAAGTTGATCACTTGGATATGTTTCTAATATAGATATAACTGAATTCATTCTCATAGATTTACCAAATAGTGGGAATATTTTGTCAGAATAATCTGCCTAAAAGACAACTCTGAACAAGAACCTTGGATTTAATCTGAATCTCGAAAAGAAGAGAATCGAGTTTCCACTATGTGGCAAAGATCTCACTTATCAACATTGTCTACTTCCTCAAAGACAACAGCATCAGGGTTTTGCAAACCTATAGATTATCTGCAACATTAAGTTTCTGGTGATTGGCTAGAATTTCAGGTAAGATCATACTTCATTCAGACAAATGCAAGCACTAATGGAATCAAATAAAGTATTGTTGTGAAACCACGGAAAGACAATATCAGACCGACCCTCATCTTATCATATCATCAATCCATCATAACAATGAAATTTCAGTCTAAAATCTATGCAATCTAGGAAGAATATATCCCTATAAAGAGCTCAAACATATATCCGAAATCAATTATAATTAATCAAGTAAACATGGAAAATAATGACAGATACTGAGTGATATGACAATTGGATTCTACTCCATCCAGTCAATGCAGGCATCATAAAAGCAGAAGTCCACACTGTTCTTCAGCATTATCTCTAGGCAAATACTAAATCGCCAACAAATTAATGAGATAAGCTCAATTCTTGGTTATGACTGATCACTCTGCGGGGAAAACTAACAGTGGTGTTCACTGTACTTTAGCAAGAAAAAATGACGCACAGAGATGAAACCAGTAATAATGAAACTGGCCCTTGCAAGACAGGATTGTCAAAAGCTCCATTTTTGTTTTCCTTCCAAGCAATTACCTTTGAACACATACTAAAGCTGATAGGCTTGCAAGTTCTGACCCATAATTATTAGTTATTTGATTATAAATAATAGTAATACAAGTAAGATTTGAGATTCTAACCCCAAGTAGCAAAGGATATCTTGTCTACATTATTACAAGAAAACACTTTTTGTTTAGGAAAGCAAGTTATGTCTTTGCCTTATTGGCTTGCTACGTTTGTTCTCATCAAGAAAATAAAATTAGATTGAAAAATCCTGATGTCACGAGATACTCAGCTCCAATATTCAACTGCAAGATTTGTTGGGGCTATTCAACCTTAACTATGATGTCCATTATCTAACTTGGAAAAAGATGATACCTTAACGAACAATCCTACAAGATTGATATATATCCCACGAAATCTATCAGAAAATGCGGTCAAAAATCAAACACACATAAAATTCTTTAGGCGTGACGACCCAAAGCCAATTTGCATCACGCATTAATCATAAACAAAGCTTATATGAGATACTAAAACTTGGGTTCCTATTCTTTATTTGATGACCATGAAATCATCTCGTTTTCAAACTGAATCATGCGGCCTAATCTTTGCATCGGAAAATCAGATTTCGCACAGGAGAATATCTTTGAAAGTTTGAAAGAAATGAAATGTTCCAAAAACATGTACCTAAAATAATCTAAAATAAGTAAATAAGAGACCATATTTCTTCACAAAATCATCTCGTTTTCGAATCGATTTGCATGGCATCATGCGTAATCTTTGTTTGCATCAGGATATATACGGTATGGACTATGTTCAATGTAATAATATGATGAGAAGAAGGGGCAAGTTGCGGAAGTCAAGTGCTTAATGTAATTTATAAAAGTTGTTTGAGCAAGTCCACATCAAAGCCGAGGAATGTTGTTCCTGGACAAAGCATGGTGATAAGCAAAGAAAAAAGTGCCGCCTATGAACAAGTCTAAATCAGAAGAAGCGGTTAATAATAACGTGCAAGACAGGGCAAAGGCAATAAACATGCTCGTTGGAATGGAAGTGACACTGTCGCATGAAAAATTGAAACCAGAAGAAGTCTACCGGAAGAAAATCAATTAGGCAAAGGAAGCAGACAAGTTTGGCATCATTGGTGGGCTAGCAAAGCGAATCAAGAGTTAAGATTACCTTTGAATTTAATAATGGGTTTGTGTCGTGACTGTTACCTGTTTAGGATGTGAATGGTCAGAAAAATGGAGTGAAAAGAAAGAGCAAAAGTGCTAAAAGCGTTTGCTTTTCCTAAGATAAAACGCAAAGGAAAGAAGTATTTGTTATAGTAAAGGCCACCATTGAGAGTGACTTAACTTGTTATTTACTTGAGTAGATGAGACTGTGCATGTTGGATTTATAGTCTACATATTTTTTAATGTTAAATTCTTATTCACAGTTACAATTATAATAAGAATCTATGAACTAATAACTTGATAAACGAGTAAATATAAATAAAAATTGCAAACTAAACTCGATCTCACATTTAATGAGAACCCGAAACCTCAAAATCTCATAACTCATTTCTTGTCTCTAAATCAATGCCTCATTGGATGGTCTACAAGCATGATTAATCACTATGTAAAACATTAAGAAATTCAAATTCTATTCATATATACATACGTATGTATAACTTTTAAGTTCATCAAGACTTGAGTTTCATGCCAACTAAATGCCTTTTGGCTTATTAATCAGAAATATATACCACTCCTTAAAAAAAGTGATAACAAACTAGATTTAAGATTAATTTAATATTATTCAAAACAACCTATTTTGAAAAAAAATACCTTAAAATTTTTTTTAATTTTACAAAAAGAATAAATTATTTGCGGCACAAACATTCTTATTTTCTCTTTCCGAAAAACACAATATCATATTTAAATAATTAACATACAAAAAAACTAACGATTTCAGATTTTAGGATTAAGTGTATACCTAATAATAATGCAATTAGAGGCTTTTACTCATTTAGCTAAGGTATAAGTTATGTTAAAAAAAGAGATGGGTTTTTGGATTTATGGTGCACAAGGGTAATAATACTTGTTCACATATATACAAAAGAATGATAGGTAACAAAGGAAATTTGTGGTTATACCAAAAAAAGAAAAGGGAACTTCACAATTCTAATTTTCTTATAATATACTACTATATAGTTAGTGTGAATATAATAAATAATTTAACCTTTCGTATACTTATAAAATACATATTAGAGAGAGAAGAAATTTATGTGAAGAAAAAGTTGTGTACAATATTTGATCAAAAGATTTTTTAGGTAAGAAACTTGGTATACGAAACTAACATTAGCCATCTTAGAATTTGTAAACTCAAACTAGGACTTTACGTGTATCAAAAGATTTTTTACATGTCACAAATGAAGACCAAATTAGAAAGAAAAAGATTTGTGTGATTGATACGCAAAATTAAACGGAATTTGTGTGAAAATTGTAAGTTAGGAACATAAAAGAGCAAGAAAACCATGAACTTTCAAGCATGGTACCATGTACTTTGAACAAAAAAAAGAAATCCTAAAACATCTAAAAGACAAAGATCCGATTTTATACGCAAATCAAATTTTGTTAAAACAAGATTGAAATTGTTCTTTCAAACATGCGTATAAAAAAGTTAATATACGTTAATTTTCTAACAAATTTGAAGCATGACAGTATAGTTTTATGCGAAATTGCTCCTATGTATGTCAAAAATAATGTACTTTACACATTTTTAATGTTGTAAGATTGAAAAGTACGGTACTATACACAGATAATCAAGATATAGTAAAGATAGGTTAATTAACATGGACCAACCAAATTAAGGAACTAAAACTTAATAATTTATTAATTTTCGTCTGAAAGAAAAAGGTCATCCTCATTTTGTGCATCAATGGTCCCATCCTACACCACCCAAAATAAAAAATGAACTGAATTTAATAATTTAATTTAGGCCTACCAAAATGACATTGTAGTCCTTGTCTTTTGGACCATTATGCCCCTTCCCTCCTTTGTAAGTGAAAGCCATCAAAGACAAAGCGAGTAATGGAAGCAAAATTTGTCATCCCTCTCCGTGGTTGCCAAAATACTTAAATACAAAAAATGACGGATGTTGTCTGAATTGACAATGCATATCACCAATTTTGATTGGACAAAAATACCCTTTATCTTCACTTAAAAGAATATGACTGGCTAGTGAATGCCAAAACAACTTTTTTTTTTTGTAAATCATAGGTATCTTCATTCGTTTTAACGGTTTAAGACTAATCATGTCCGAGACTTCGTTATAATTAAGACTTTTTACCCCCTAAGGTTGCATTTGGATGGAGAATTTGAAATTTTTGAGGTATTTTAAAAAAAGGCATTTCAAAATATCTCATTTTAAGATACTAGCATTTTTAATTAACTTGTTTGGGTCAATAATATTTAAAAAGAATTTTTGAATATCAGAATTTGATTAAATAAAAATTAATTATAAAAGAAAAATAATAATATTATATATTAAAAAAAGAAAAAAATCAAATAAAATATGCAATATGGATATCATTAAATTTGTAAAAATATATAGATGATATTAATAATATAAAAAAATAAATATATATTATATTTAAATAAAATAATATGTTTTTATTTTTAACTTTATATTTAATAGTGGGGCATGTCTAATGAAGGAAAGAAGAGTGGGGGGAGTTTTAAAAAACCACCTCTTTAGATGGATTTTCAAGAGGGAATTTGAGATGCTCAAATTCTCTTTTGAAATCCTTCTTAAATTTTGAAATTCTTCAAAGAATTTTACCAAACAAGAAATTTAGATTTTAGACTTTTAAATATCCTTATTGAAATGAATTCCCTCCTTGAAATCCCTCATCCAAACACACCCTAAAGGTGTGTTTAATGGGATCGGATCCAATAATTCTTCTTATAAACTCAGCTTGCGTTGCCAACTGAGTCACAACCCATGAGTAAATGCCAAAATAACTTTATCCCAAAAGAACAATTTTAAATGAAAAAGGAAAGAAAAAGCTTTTTAACTAATTTAATTAAATTAACATGTTAGGAAAAGCTAATGGTTTATGCTTTAAACAATAATTAAGTGATGATACAAGTAGATTTAGAGTTTAAAGTTTCTTTTCATTCTTAGATTTTATTCTCCTTTGTAAAAAGAAAAAAGAAAGAGGCTAATAGTTTAAACTTTAAACAACAATAAATTCTCTTATAATAGTTAATTAATTAGATGGGATATAGATGGAAAAGAAACAAGCTAATTCAAATCTTGGAATTTTGGGATATTTGTTTTGTCTTTTAAGGAGCCACGGAACGCCTCGGATTCTCATATCTCTTTGCCTTTTATTTTATCTTATAAGATAGTAGCCATACAAATATTACAAAACAAGTTGATGAACTTGGTTGGTTGTTTCTATCATCAATTCACCGTAAAAGAAGAAAAAAACCCATTAATTCGGTGTGGGGTGAATTAAATGTTGTGCTTGGCCCTTTCCATTGAGAGATTTTGCTTAATCCCAAAAGCAAGGCCAAGGAATCTTCAAAGGAGAGAGAAATAGCTAATTAGCTAAAATAAAAAAAAGAGAGCTACCATCTGCTTGAATAGTGTCTCATCACAATTTTTTGCTAATGGGATTGTCTAATGGATGCATATTTATAAATGTTTATTAAGGTTAATAAATTTATTATTTTAAAAATGACTTTTTATTAATGTATTTTTATTCATTTTCAGAAAATTATCATAATCTTTTATTTCAAATTGCTAGAGATTAAATCTATTAGGACCAATATAATATCCTTAAATTCAAGACAAATTTAAATTTATCAAACCCACAACCTAAAGTTACCACTAGATTTGTTCATGAATCGAATGAATCGAGTTATCTGCTTAAATTTGAAGGCCCCACTAGATTTGTTCATGAATCGAATGAATCGAGTTATCTGCTTAAATTTGAAGACCCGCTCATTTTTTGGATAGGTTTTGAAAAAAAAATTAAAATCATTACAAAAGAATAAGCTTGAAAATCTAGACCCAATAAAAATTGGGCCAAGCTTGGATTTGACCAGCTATATTTTTTTTTATAACTTTTTTTATATTAACGCATTACTTTGAATTTTTTTAGACTAATATTTGAGTTTGTATTGCTTTTTTTTTTAGATTTTAATATAAATTTTCATTTCGTAGTCTTTTTGTAAAAAAAAAAATTCAATATACTTATTGACTAATATGTTTTTTATATATCTTTATATTTTATTATAAATTTTTTTAAAAGAAATCAATAGTATTTGGGTGGCTTGTGCGTGTTTATTGTATGTAAAAAAAGGATTTAGACACCATAGATTGTGGCTCAGTTGGTAATTTATGCTGAGTTTATGGGAAGAACTCTCAGATTCTGACTTCCACTAAATATACTTTTTGGAAGAGATAAAAAGTTTTAACTGTAACGAAGCTCCGAACAGTATTAGTTTTAGATCGTTAAAACGGATGAAGATATCTGTAATTTACACACAAAAAAAAAAAGCCCTCAACCCGTTTTTACTCTGTAATATACCTGACTATTTATCTTTTTATCATGCAGTTTTTAACTTTAGTGTCAAAATACATCCTGAAATTTTAAATTCGATGTCAATTACTTTTTTTTTTTTTCGAAACAGATCAGACAAATCCTTTTGTCCGGGCCTTGTAATAGTTACTCTCCAACTCAAAAATATTTCAACAAGTTCTAATGATCAAAACTAAAAATCTATTATGTTATCATCAAGCCACACGTATTAGCTATTAGATACAAACTATTTTCAGACATATCACTTCAATAAGAGTTTGTACATATATATATATATATATATATATATATATGTGAATAGCCAAGCAAGAAGCAACTCTTGAGGCCTCAGTTATGCTTAGGGGTCACTTAATAGTTAGTTAATATTGTTGTATAATTTAAGAATAAAGATTGATTTTTGTAACCGGCTTAAAATAAAAATATTGAGAATAGAGATTCAAAGAGATATTGTGTAGCCGGCTTTCAATTAAGAAATGAAGAAATATTTTTTGTAAGGCCATAATAAATTCATTTGACTTCCCATTACTTTCAACACACTGCCACCCCCAAAGAAAATTATTGTTTTTCTATTAATTGACCAATGGTTTTCGCTAATAACTCATGAATCATCAAATTTTGACAAAATTACTTAATTCTGGCACCAACCCACACTTATATGTCATGCTTCATGAACCTACTGCTTAAACAGCGGTGTTGAACTTCCATAACTAAAAAATTATTTGACCAAAATTAATTATATTCTTCAATGAGTTTCATGAATCTAGCTGTTTGCTTTTGGTTATAATTGAAACACGAGATTGATATTATTTGAATTTGAACTTAAATATCATAAAATATTATAATTTTTTTTAATCACTCGATCACATGTTCATTTAAAGGTTCCGTAAGATCCAATCATATAAGACAAAATAAAAAGAAGGTAAAATTATCCTCCTTTAATTGATTTCAAAATTTTTTTATTATTTGTTATAAAATATATATCTTTAATAATTATGTTTTTAATTTCATCAAAATTAATGTTATCATCCATCCAAACTAATTCTTAATTTATTAATTCCTTTGCTTTTGTTTCGCTTTTGTAGTCTTGTCCTTCGGAATCTACAAATGTACTCTTTTAGTAGTTCAAGTGTTACAGTACTTGTTTTATTGAAATCATTATTTTTCTTAATTTGTTGCCATATTAAGTATATAATAATTAAATTCATTGACTTAGGTCTATTTGGTTGCTCGGTGGGCACCGGTGCTGCTTGATTGGAGTAGAAAATGACAAAATGTGAGAAGGTAAAATTACCCTCTTACCTTTGCTTTAATATTTTTTTTATTATTTTATTTAAAAAGATATATCTTTAGACGTTTTTTTATTATTTTCAATTTTACCATGTAAATCTTACCGTCCATCTAAACTAACCCTTAATATATAACTTTGCCTGATGCTTCTTTTGACTTATTAAAATTCAACCATAAAATTAATAAAGAATAACAATGTATCAATTATCCGCCCAGGTGAAATGTGTGAAAACTTTTTTTTTCTTCTAAATGAATATGTAGTATGCTTCAAAAAACCTCTGCCATCAAACTAATAACCCTCTAATCCAATATTAGTTTGTGCTTCACTTTACCTACATTTGACTAATAACAAGTTGACTTTCCCCTCTTTGCACAAGTTTTTATATTAATTTCTATCACTATTCTTGCAATTAAAGTATTTAAGTTGCCGTTTGTCGATATTTAAGAAAGATATATTATGAAATTTGAGCTCGTATTATACAATATAAATTTTACCATTAATTAAAAAAAGATTTTCTGTCATTTTAATTTGTATATTTTAAAATTATAAATAAAAAATAATAAAAAGGAGTGAAACAAAGGCAAATTACACTTTATTTAGTGCTAGTAATATTTATTTTTCCATTAAATAAATGGAAAGTGGCAGACAGAGTTGTCAATAGGATCCCTCATCAACTACAGTATTGAAACTTAAGCTGACGTCCCCAGTTAATTAAATTAAATTAAAATGAATTAAAAAAAAAAAACCTCCAAAATTCTTCCATTTTCGGCACTATTTAAGCCCCTCCTCCCCAAGGCTGTAACCTCCGAACTAGATTTATGGTGCTCTGAATCAACAACTACCCTCACCTTTCTCTTTCTTTCCTTCGTGTTTAGAGTACAAAAGAACAAAGAGAGCGAGTAAGAGAAGAGCAGACAGAAATCTTGCTTGGGACGAATCTTCCAGGTTACCGTCGAAATTCCCATTTCCCAGCAAAGTATACAAAGATGATAGCTTGCTTGGAACGAATCGTACACGACACAGACGCCGAGTACATGCCCGAAGACGATGTTTCCAGCATACTCGACCTCCAGGGCAGCATCGAGAGCGGTGTTATTACCGGCGTAGCCGGTAAAGATTTCGGTGGTCTTTATTCGGTAAAGCCGTTGGCTTTAATTAAACCGTCTGGAGCAGAGGATATAGCTCGGGTCATTAAGGCCGCGTCACGGACTTCCCATTTGACGGTTGCGGCAAGGGGTAACGGCCACTCGATCAACGGTCAGGCGATGGCCGATGGAGGGCTCGTGATAGACATGCGTTCCACGGAGGAAAACCATTTCACATTCTTGACTGTAAATGGTTCTCCTTATATCGACGTCCCCGGCGGAGCATTATGGGAAGACGTCTTGACACGATGCGTTTCGGAGTTCCGTATGGCGCCGAGGTCGTGGACCGATTACTTGGGCTTAACGGTGGGGGGGACTTTATCTAACGCTGGCGTCAGTGGACAAACCTTCCGTTATGGCCCCCAAACCTCCAACGTGACGGAATTGGAAGTTGTAACTGGAAAAGGCGAAATAACGGTTTGCTCCGAAACCCAAAACTCCGAACTCTTCTTCGGAGTCCTTGGCGGGCTCGGTCAGTTCGGTATTATCACCCGAGCAAGAGTCAAGCTTGAGCCAGTTCCAGACATGGTCGGTGTTTCACTATATCTTAACAAAAAAAAAAATCATTTCGTTCTTCATATTTAGAAATTTAACATTTCTAACGCATGCGTGACACGTTTGCGCTACGTAATTTAGATTGTTTAAGGTTGTTTTGTTTTTTCTATTTCTGTTATTAGGTAAGATGGATAAGGCTAGTGTATTCTGAGTTTGAGCAATTTAGTCGGGATGCTGAGTTTCTGGTGACTCAGAAAGAAGGCGAGTCCTTCGATTACGTCGAAGGGTTCGTATTCTCCAACAATGATGACCCGGTCAATGGCTGGCCATCCGTGCCATTGGACCCAGACCACGAGTTCAACCCGGCTCACATCCCTCGAACCGCTGGCTCAGTCCTCTATTGCCTTGAGGTGGCTCTCCATTACCGCAACAGTGACCACCCTTCAACTGTAGATACGGTAACAATTTCTTTTTATTTTTTTTTCCTTTTGGTTTTATAATCTCCTGCATCATGTATTAACGTAACAAGATAGAACCTGGATTGGTAACAGTCGAATGATTTAAAAAGAAAGTTGGAGTCTCTCGCCGGAATTGGAAACTGTGACTCATTGATGACCGAGTTTTGACCTAGGTGGTTGCTAAGTGGGTCCCTATAAAGCTGTTGACCACAAACAGAACAAAGTGGGGTCCATCATCAACCAGGTCCCCGCCGGACGGTGAAAGAGTCAAAAGTAAACTGAGCGCCGGCTGACACGTGTACATCCCTCAGCGGCCGAGGACGGGCTTATGCCTTATTCTCGTCCTCCATCATAACAAGAACCGATAATTTATAATTCCTGTGAATTTTTTTTTATAAAAAAATAGAAAGCAAATACTAATGTCTGAATTATTATTCATTATTATTATATAGTTTCATTGTTGAAACTGACCACACAGTGTAATATATCTTCCATTGGATTTTCTGACACAAAAACAAAGTTACGGAAAGCGCCCATTCTATTGGGGTTTAATCACGAGAATGGCACTCTGATGGTCATTCTCTCGAATTTTATTGGTTCGGGTCACTTTCGTGATATCAGGAATTTATCAGGGTTAAAATAGTAAAGTAGATGTCGTAGCTCGCTGATGATTGAGATTTTGGCTGACGTTTTGGTCCCGCACAGTTCCACTAATGGCCAAAATGCCCGTCATCTTCTGGAATCTGTAATTTACGAATGGCATTTTTTTATTTTTTGTTTCTCTTTGTTCAATTTAAATGACGTGATTGCCCCTGATACCTCTTTATTTTTACTCGGTTCCCTGTGCAGGCCGTTAGCAGACTTCTTGGACGGCTGGGATTCGTGAAGCGGTTGAAGTTCCAGGTGGATATTAGCTACGTGGGCTTTCTTTTGCGTGTGAAGCGGGTGGAGGAACACGCGAAAGCCAACGGAATTTGGGACAACTCGCACCCTTGGTTGAACCTTTTCGTGTCCAAATCACACATCGTTGAGTTTGATCGGACGGTGTTTAAAAAGATGCTGAAAGATGGAGTGGGTGGGCCCATGCTGATCTACCCTCTTTCGCGTAGCAAGTGAGTATTTTCAACCCACGCTTAATGTTGTGGACCCCTGATTGTATGTTAAACTGCATATCGGTCACGTGTGAGATGACGAGGTTTTTCACCAGCATCTTGGCGTCTCGACACGTGTAAAATGTGGGGGCCGTAGGGACGCACTTCCTATTTTGTTCCCTGTCATCAACCACAGTGAATCACGGCCGTTCAAACCTCAATCGCATGGCCTATTCACTCTGATTTGCTGATTCTTTCTAAATCGTGTGGTTAAGATTTTTCTTTTCTATTTTCCTGATAGAGTAAACTCTATTTCTTATAGTTCAAAAGTCAACCACATGGGACCCACGAGATTACGTGGCCTAGATCATCACTAACTAACCAATCCAATCTCTCTAATCTTATTATAGTAAAACACACAGACGGTAGTAGTACCATCTTGCTCTAAGCTCAACCGTATTCGAAGATTTGTGTTACAGTTTACATCATGTTAGGTGTTTCCGGGACAAAGATATGGGGTGGCCCCCCTGTGATAAAAAAAAAAATCACTGTCCGAATTGTGGGGTGTTTTGGTCATTGAGGTTAACTCTTTCTATGGAAAATGAGATTTCCAAGAGAGGCAACTTTCAGAGTCAGTCTTTTACCATTTGACAAACGACAAACAAATTTGTTCGCCAACCAAGCTTATAGTGACACCATAATTTTAGCACCCAGAAAACAAAGAAGACACTAATTTATCTGGGCTCCAGCACGATTTTTATTTCTGTTGGACGAAATTACCCTTATTGTGTGCTCTGTTCGCCCTGCATTTCCTTCCGGACCAGTCGAGAAAAAAGGAAAAGATTTCAGCCAAGCAAGCAAATTTGTTTTGCCACTTCAAAGTTGCCAAGAAACGGGAAATAATTCTACAAATGATACATGGAAAACTGGGATTCTTTGGTCCCAACTTCCTCAATTATATACAGGATAAGATTGTGACCTCTGACATGCACTCTTGTCCTGATTTTCTTTTCTGATGTACATCTAGTTTTTAGCCCAAGCTTACATTTCAAATTTTGGCATACTGCATGAGTAAGCATTTCACTTCACTTCATTGATTGATTGATTGTTTGTTGGTTTGTTTCGATTGATTGCTTTATATATAAATGGAATAATAAATGAAAATGGCAAAGGGAAGAATCAGTAGTGATGCTTTCATCATTTTGGGTGAATTGGATAGATATATAGAGAGAGATACGTTATTCTAATTCATGCGTGGTTGCTTTCGGATGTGATATCAGATGGGACAATCGGACATCCGTGGCGCTGCCGGAAGGCGAAATCTTCTACATCGTGGCGTTGCTCCGGTTCGTGCCCAGAGCCAATGGCCCATCGGTTGAGAAGTTGGTTGCACAAAACCATGAGATTGTTCAGTGGTGCAGCAAAGAGGGTTTAGATTTCAAGCCTTACCTCCCGCACTACCGGACAAAAGATGATTGGAAACGCCATTTTGGGAATCAATGGACAAGATTCGTGGAGAGGAAGGCCAGGTTTGATCCTATGGCCATCCTTTCACCTGGCCAAAAAATTTTCAAAAGAAATCATTGATATCTTAATAATTGGAAATTGTAATTTTTGTTGATTCCGAATATCAAGTTTATTGCCTTTAATGTTAATTATTTACCATTAATTAGTCGGTCAATCAGGTCCCTTTGCATTAATCAATAATCTTTTCACTGTTCACCAAAGTTTTCATCGTTTTAGTACAAGCGTAAAGGAAAAAATCTTGATCAAGAAAGAAGAAAAGCCAACAAAAAAAAGGCTTGGAACATTTCAACTGGCAAAATGATTTGACTAACAAGCTCCCAAGAATGAAAAGCATGGCCATGATAATTTGTAAAAACTAAGCTGTCATCTGCTTCTGGACTCCATTTTCACTCACGTCTCTGTCCTGCCTGCAAGCTAGCCAATCAATATGGACCGTTCAATTCATGTCATATCTGATATAATAATCTCAAAGTTGGATTGATGTTTCAGTTTCGACATAACTTCACTTCAACTTGCAAAAAAAAAGGGTCAAATCTTTCTCAAAAACATTAGGAAATAAAGTATAAAACTCAAAAAGGTGTGTAATTGAATTTAGTTGGGTATCAGATTCTCTCTAGTATTATTAACTTTTCTCCCATTTCTTTTGCTTAGCCATTAGGTTTTCCTTCCTGTGTAACCTCGGGGTTTGTTTGGAGAATCATGGAAAGTAATCAAATCTACTGGGTTTCTTTCTTTCTACATTTCCTTCCCTCTTTTTTCACCTACTTTTCTTCTTTTGTTTTCCTAAGCAAAGTTAAGATTGGAAGAGGTCCCGCAGCAGCTTTAGAGTTCAATTATAAGATCATGATTTCTTGTAAGATGCACCAACCAATTAGTGAGGGTTTCCTTGTTTCATCCCATGCGGAGTATCCTATACGTTCTTTGGTAATCGTGTCATGCACGCACGTATTCTAATTTCTACCCCCTTTAGATTAGAATAGAGTAAAATGCTCATCTTTACTTGTACTTTTACGCTGTTTTGCATGCATTTTTAAGGCTCTAATTGACCACTAAGGCTACTACTTTCTCTTTTAATGTTTTAGTTCAAAGATGACAAAAATTCTAATATCAATAGTCTTTTCTGATATTAATATGTTTGGTGGATCAAAGCATCCAAATAAAACACACCCTTTCAATCCATGGCCAATTGATGAAACAAAATGATTAAGGCTTGATTTGAATGCATAATAAAAACCTTCCTACCATGTTGAAACTTATGTTTTATGATCGGATTCTTTCAAATTAAACCTAAAATGTGCAGTGCTGATTATATAATTAATCCATCCAAACACTCGATTTGAATGCATAGTGAAAACCCTTATACCACATTGAAACTTATGTTTTATGATCAAATCCTTTCAAATTAAACTTAAATGTATAGTGAAAATTATATAATTCATCAAAACATGGTTTTAAGATCAAAGCTATTGGCTTAAAAGTTAAATTGCCAAATGAAGATCATTTAACACTAATGGTACCCAATAGAGAGTTAATTAGCCATTGAGTGGCTGACCTAACATTTTAGGCAGTTCACACATACAACATAAGGCAACCCAAAAAATTAAACGGTTGACAAAATTGACTAAAGGCTGAAAATTATTAGAAGCAAGCTGGGAGTGTTTTTATTTATACAATCTTTGACTTTAGGAAATCAAGGAAGATTTACATGCATAATGCATCTTGCTCGAATACTTCTAGAAAACCTAATAATCTTGTTTTGATAGGAATAAAAAGACATATATTCCCGAACATGACATTGAGTGTTGTCAAAATAGTTTTCGAGATGATTTTTGTCGAACATATAGCATCAACATCGATCCTCTATGGGACACGTGCATGGGATGCTGTATGGCATGTACAATCATTTGCTTTATGAAAAGAATAATATCCCCCACAGTATACCATATTCGATGCATGGCAGTAAACAACAGTAAATAATCTGATTACGATAGTTTATATTCATATAGATTATATTTATTTAAATGTAATATTATTTTACATATAAATAAGTTATCCAAGATACAACAAAGTTTTAAGAATTCTTTGTGAAAATTGAAAAAGTAGTGTATCAATACTGGAATTTGTTTTTTATATGAAATTTGAAGAGTCACAAATAAATGGTTGCAATTATCCGTTAATTAATAACAATTCATTTTATAGGCATAATTCTTAAAATATATGTTGTAACCGTTTAAAATTTAAAAACAGTGCATTTGTGTATATATATAGATAATTATTTCATACATCACTGATGTAAATTTTTTATTCTACAAAAAAAATTAGAATCATGACACATGTATTATTTTATTATTTTATTTTTTAATATTTTTATACAATATATATCATAATTCTAATATCATTTGTAAAACAAAAAAATTTTACTGTATAAAATAATTATCTTATATATATTTTCTAAGAAAAACTAATCTTTTGTTGTTTTCATGATTTGAATCGAAAGCAAAAAGTCAAGGATAATTATTTTCCATAGAGTAGGCTAGCTGCTGCTCAACTGCTTCTGCATAACTACAAAAGAATTTTCCATAGAGAACTTTACAGTTGTAGCCATGATTCCTTATCATATGTCAGATTATATGCTCATCATGATCCAAAGTTTCATAAGAAAAGATGATAACAAAGTCTTCGAGCATGGTCCACTCTTCCCTTCTCTGTAGTTCTCTACAACTGTCTTGAGCGAGGACCATGCCAAAACCAGTTTCGACAAGAAACAAAGGTTTTAAAGGAAACTTATGGAGTGTCGTCCTCGGAGTGGTGGCTAAGAAGACGACAGGGATTAGGCGATCCAGCTTAGACAAGGCAACGTATCCTCATGCATGTTAATAAGCTGGTTGTCATATGTCAAAACAGGAAGGCGAAAGCAGCTGATTGTCCTGCTAACTTATCCTTGATTTCAAATGAAAGATTGCAATTACGGAATTCCCACTAGAAAACAATACAAGTCTCTTTGATTGTATATCAATTGTCAACTAAAGAGAAAATCGTAGTTCCCTTTATGACTTGTTTTTTTTCTTTTGGCCTAGTGAAATGTCTTCTGAAATGTGCTATATTATTATTAAGTTTAATGAAACACTAAAAGCACACTTCAAGGAAAATTTCCAAATTGTTTGACTCTTGGAGGTCTCAGTTTCTACAAATTACATGAAAACATTAGAAAAGAGGCTAGGGTTTATGACAAATAATAATAATGATAATTTGTGCTTTACGGTATGTTATTAAGCCTTGCTAATTGGATTTTCTGCTTTTTTCCCATGGGAATTGTTAATTAGTGAATGTTTTCATATCAAAGATGATTAAGTCATGAGAAAATCCGAAAATGGGATTGATATAATATATATATATATACACACACATACATATATGCTATATATAATCTTTTCCCTTCATATCTAAAAGAAGTGAATTATAAAAATTTAATTTCTTAAAATTTTATATTATAGTTAAGTGACTGTGAGCCATGAATTTTACTCAAAATTTTAAAATTTTCTAGGTATTCAAATGGGGATTAAAAGGTAGGCTGACGCCTTGATAGTAAGTTATATATGAGTGAAATATCATTTGAAGATTTAATATGGTATCCATCCATGAATGATCCATCACTCTTCAATGAAAAATTAGGTTTTGAGTTAGAAGGCAAGAAGCTATGAGAAAGGGCAGAGCAGACGACTGGGCGGAACCCCGGAGTTCTGAGATCCACCAAGCAGTTGCATAAGGGTTAAGCCCAATTAGACCCACATTAAAGGGCTATGGGTTCTTCCTCTTATCATGCATTGGGAATTGTTCACAAGTAAAATAGAGTGAGACCCATTTCACACCTTCTTCAAATATAGGGTCCATTTTCAACATTGGATGTATATATAAACATTAAGCCATGATGCCGTAATTTCATCCAACTCTTCAGAGAAATCTGAGGGGAAACGAATATTGAGCCATGATGCAAAATATGCAAAGTTTGACTTTATTTTCCTGATTTAACCAAAGAAAACCAGAGACAAAACCTTTTTTTTTAATATATGCGTTTTTCCTTTATGCAAAAATAAGACTATTTATATGAAGCGTCATATATAAAAATATGACATTTTTACCCATGATTCATAAGAATATTAATTATATTTATATTTTATGCAGTAAATTATAACAAATCACTTCGTTAATTCATAAATTTTAAAGTGATTAATTCTTAAAAGTTAATATTATTAAATTCATAAATTAATTAATGATGTGTTATGGTATAATTCAATGATAGTGTATAAGATTTATATGCCGACAATGCATTGAATATAAACTCTATTAAAAATATTTCAAACTTTTAATTTCTTTCTACTATTGGCTCATTTTTTTTATGTCTGATAATTATTTATTATTTTAATTTCGATACATGAGTGATAAAATTATTTGCATCTGTTCATGATAAGATCAAGAAAAAATGATAAAGTAAAAAAAAAAACTACTGGAATCATAGGTTCAGATTAGATATTTTTATGAGGTTAAAATATAGATCAAAAAATAGAAATTTTGAATAGATCAATTAAACTTAAGAAAAAATCAATCCACTTAAATTTATTTAATAATAAAATATGTGTTTATTAAAGAGTGCAAAATCTAAATATTCGAACAAAACTACAAAAGTGAAACAACTATGAATATAGAAATACGAGTGCACAAATGGATCAAAAAAAAATAGAAAAAGGCTGAATTGGTCTAATATGTATTTTTCATATTTTTGGAATAATGGGAATTAGAAAGTGGTCGGCCACTTGGGATGACCGAGGAT
Organism: Heritiera littoralis; assembly: GCA_031772115.1. Taxonomy (NCBI): domain Eukaryota; kingdom Viridiplantae; phylum Streptophyta; class Magnoliopsida; order Malvales; family Malvaceae; genus Heritiera; species Heritiera littoralis. Next base: position 4,017,520 of record JAPDPK010000003.1, read on the forward strand.
CAAACTCTGTCAAAGGATTTGGATCTTTCCCATATCTTTTCTTGACCGTTGATATTACTTGTTGGGCCCCACTGTTCCCACATCAGGAGTCCATCAAAAATCAAATTGTTTCCTGAATACCCATATATAATTAATAATAATCATGCTTAATTATCAAAGTTGTTTTGCCACTGTAACCAAAATAAAACAAAGAGTTGCTTTTTTTTTTTTTTTGGTTACAACAAAGAGTTGCTTTGGCACGTTAATTAATTAACTAAATTAAAACAAAGTTGGCGTGGGAACAAAGTCACAACAAAAGGTTAGAAAAGTTCAATGACTAATTAAAGGCAATGTCTCCATAGGATATTTAGGTATATTATTTTAAAATTTTATTCTTTTTAATTTGAAATTTGGAAAATTTTATAAATTATTATTTTATACACTATCTGTGAAATTACTAAGGAGTCATTTGGTATTGTTGTGTGTTTTATATTTTATGTTTTTGAAAATTTTGTTTTGTTTTATTTTCATTTTATTTCAATTTATTAAATTTGAAAACATGTTTGGATGATTGTTTTTGTTGAGCAATTTTATCAGTTGAAGCCTGTTGAAGGGAGTGGAAAAAGTTTTAAATAACAATGGAAGAAGGGTTCAAATCAAGCAAATGGCAAATTTTTAACACTTTTAGAGTTAAAATAGGCACTGTAGCTTAATAGGTGAATAGTACCCGTGTGGTAACAGTGCCCAAAATGCTTTCAAAACTTTTAAAAACACTTTTTTTTGTGTTTTCATCAAATTCCAAAATATTTGTTTTATTTTCAATTTTTAAAAACAAAAACATAGTTAACAAACATGTTTTTTCTTTTATTTTCAAACAAATTGAAAACAAAAACATAAAACAAAAATAATACCAAACAAGGCCTAAATTGTATGACAAATTAAAAATATTAGCATCTTTTCTTTTTTAAATGTAATTTAATAAATTTTATGATAATTTTTAATTGTTATTTAAAATAAAAATTTTGAAGGGAAATTAGATTTTTTTTCTTAATGTTTCCAAAATGGGAAACTTCATACTGAAAGTATGATGTGTCAGCTGGCTAAAGTGATGCGTTCGAGACCTTGGAGAGTACAAAGATTCTTTTGTACTCATGCCAAGCGTGGAGGTTTGATGTTATGTTTTGTTTGGTTTGCTGCTCAAAGCTTGTGGGAATGGGAAAGAATGGTTACTATTATGTAATGACCATGTATTATTATCAATATAGGGAACATCAAAGACCAAACATGACCAATGTTTGATGGGCCAAGTGAAAGGAATTTGATGTCCTTTAAGCAAGGTCTCGAGTTTGAGTCTTGTAAATGAAGAAAACAGTATTATGAGAGCTTTCTCCTGAATAGGGTTCAACCCGGCTCGATTCCGGATTAGTTGGAGCCCAAAGTGGCATTCGGATATCGAAAGGTGTTTACACAAAAAAAAACCCAAACATGGAATATTATTTATGAATATATTCATTAAGTATAAAGTAAAAGTGTGCCTTGAGTACTAATTAGTTTGAGTTCCAATCTTGAATATATATATATATATATATATATATATTTCACTGACAGTGCATAAAATAATTGTCCATATATATATTATTATTAAATATATGACCAGTAAAATTTTTAGAATCCACAAGCATAATTAAAATAGTAATATATATCTTTTAAAAATATTTAAAAAATAAACAAAATAAAAATGTGTCATCATCTTAATTTTATTTGTGGAGTTTTAAAAATACTATTGATAGTATTTTTTTATTACAAGAGAAATATTTAATAACTAGGGATTGAGGTGGAGATGCTTAGATTCAAAGTCAAACTTTATAATATGTCACAACTCATCTTGAATCATTCGATCATGATATTGTTGGCCAATTGAGAGCATAGTGAATAATAAATATGTATGTGTGTGTATATATATACACACACACGTCAAGTTTTCTCAAGCTTTATAAAAAAAAATATTATTTATTCGTTTTGATAACAAGATAAGATATTTTGAGTTGTCTTAATCTAATATTTTTCTTAGGTGATTCGGAAAGTGTAATCGTTGCATAGATTTGATGTATTTAACTTTCAAAATACTACTTGTAATGATTCAACCCTAATTGACAAAATTATTTTCTTTATGGATTTATATATGATGCACTGACAGTGTATAGTTTCTATACACTATCAATGTACCAAAAATTGACACCTCATCAATAGACCCTTATATGCAAATATAAATAAATTTTTTAAATTTGCCCATAAGGGCCTATTGATGAGGTGTCAACCTCTGATTCATTGACAATGTATAAAAATTATACACTGTCAGTGCATCATATACAAACTCTTTCTTTATTTTTATCTATTAGACTAACTTAGAAGTAGTTTTTTTTTTTATAATTTTCGCTTAAAATTTATTTAATTTAATTAATTTTGCCCCCGATATGCTCTTTTATGTTTTCTACTAAAACTTCTATTTATTTTTAATTAATTAAAATTTTAAAAAAAGTTAACTATACATTAAACTTCTAAATATATATTATACTAAAATTATACTCAACACATTCTTTCATGGTCCCATATATTTCATGTATCTATGCACAATCTCATTGAAATGGGTCTAGATATTTTGTTAAAATACATACAGAAAAAGAGAAACGGTAAAGAATAGATTCAAATTATTATTAAAAACCACACTTTGTGAAAATCATAATCCTTTCAAATCCACCCCAACACACATAATATCTTTCTAACACGACACAATAATTTAGTTCATTATCAAAATTATGAAAAAAATTAAAACATAACCATATAAATGTGTATATATATACACATATGCATTGATTGATAAATAAAATCCTCCCAAACCCCTCTTAAGCTAAATTATGCCATTCTTCTTTTGCTTTTTAATTAACCCATTAATATCTATTTTCTTATATGCTATATATATATATGTATGCATGCATGTATGTATGTATATATATAATAATCCTTGCAGTCTCATAATAAGAAAAAAGGATTGCAATTGTTAAGATTTGAATTTCAAATTTAAAATAAAACTTAATAATTTTTGTATGTAATTCATATTTTGTTATGCAACATTGTGTTCAAATTATGAAAAACACGAAATTTTGGTATCAAAATTTGTGTCCCTATACCAAGGAGGCAAAGACAACATAATTTTTTAGCTTTTTCATGATCACATATGTTAGTACAACACCCTCAGGACCAAACCTACTTGCATCACAAATAGGCCCAGACTCACCTAGCCCAATAGTGAGAGAACCACAACGCATATAACTCACAATCTAGAGCCACTTAGTAGCTCAAACAGGCCGTAGACCGCGACTCCCTTTAACTGGAAAATAGACACGTAGACATAGTCGAACACTTTCACGCATGATAAGGGTGTAATTGCCCACTTACCCACACAATAATAAGGCATAATCGCCCACTCTCCCGTAACACAGGGCATGATCAGCCACGATGGGGTTAAACTAGGGATGGCAATAGTTACGTTATAAATAGGTATTTGATATTACTTGACTCGATTAAATAAGATTATGATAGTATATAATTAGATTTGGATAGTAAAATTATTATCTGTCACGGGTTCGAATAGGGTTCGGGTAGTTATCTTATGGTACCCTCTATCCGAATCCGATTATAAATAATAATTAATTAATATGATATTTTATATTTTTTATATATAAATTATGTATTATTAATATTGTATTTAATTAAATTAATTTATCAAATATCATAATTATGATTTTTAATTTTAATTTATATTTATTAGTTAAATTAAATTTATTAACTTAATTTTTTAAATAAATTATTCCAAAATTGATTTTAAATTAAAATTTGAAAGTCAAACTTTGACTTAATAAACGGTTATTTAACGGGTTCAAGTAGTTAAACCGGTATTTTTCATTTTATAGGATTATGATTCGAGTAACAAAAATCAAAATAATCGGATAGTTAATTGGGTTCGGGTTTTATATATTTTAATCGGGTTCGGGTATTCCAAAATTAGCGGGCATCCTGACCCGTTTACATTCCTAAGTTAAATTGCCCATTATAACTACGATTGCCCAGTGTCGCATGTTCAAGAAGTAATGGAGACACCATAAGAAAAGCCTATAAAATGGAGAATCAAACATCAAAGACAAGTTCGAATACTTCTCCATACTCTTTATACTTTCACTCAAATATTCTCAAACACTATATTGACTTAAACATCGAAAAAAGTCTCATTGGGAATAACCTAGTGGTCCTTATTTGTAGGTTGATCCAATGAGGCAGCAAGCTTATCCACCATTGAAAAAACCTAAAACCATTTTGGCATCAACATAATACTATATACCTTTCGTGTTTTTTATTTGTTTTTTTTTTTGTTACAAGAGAATTGCAAATAAACTAAATTACAAAAACCACGTGGGAAAGCGGTTCCCCACGCATCAGCCAGGAGTAAACTAGAGAGGTATGTATTATGTTATTATATTGTGTTTACTCCCTATGAGTGCCAAATGCGCCTATCAAACATAATCTCTTAAAATTCACCAAAAAAAAACATAATCTCTTAAAGAAATTGCCTCAATCTATACATAAGTGTGTGTAGGTGTAATAATGAAATTTTTTTTTGTTTTAATTCTACTGTGGAGAATTTTTTTAGTCTTACCGTTAAGATATTTCCAAGCCAATTTATGCGTATCTCGAAATTTATTTTTCATCGTACGACTTTAAAGGCGCACCTCTCACATCAACGATTCTAGTAATAAACGATTAAATTTTTTTAATAATGTGATTATGTATAATTTAAATTAAAGTAATATATTTAAACATGGGATAATTGTTTTATATAATATTTTTTTATAAAGATTAATTAGATAATAAAAAAATGAAAAAGTTAAACCTTTTTTAATTTTAAGCTTGCATCTAGCGTAGGTCAGTTGGGTGGTCCCCTATTTTAGGACCACTCGTTCAGTTAACTTACAAAGCAGGAGAGTGATGGGACCCACTTGACTAACCCAGGCCCGTCCGATTCACAGAATCTAAATCTTTTGACACTACCAATTTGCCACGTGTTATAATTAAAGCTTCATCTGTTCAATCAGGTTACATTTACTCTGCTTAGAGAAGTACCAGAGTGTTTCTCGTACAAGGTACAATAAAATATATGGGTAAAATTGGTGTCAGAAATGGGGCGCGGTAAATGCTTGAAACTGTTCAAGCGTGAGCGCAAAAGAAGTTCAGTCACTGTAAACACACATATTTTATGTTACAAGGACTTTTACATAATACCGAAATACTTGAATTTTTAAAAATGTTATAAAATGAATTTGAATTTTAGCAAAAATAGTAAATTATAAAGTAGAACTCATCCAAATTAATTTTTTAAATTAATAATCTCTTAATTAATAAAAATCATAATCTCAACTTGGATTTCTATAAAAAATTAATAAATTTTTCTATCGTAATAATTAATCATTTCGTCTTAAAATTTAATGTAAAAAAATTGATCCTGATTGTCTAATAAAATAATAATTTAATAAAATACAATACATTTGTATAATATTCAATAATTAGAAACACATTTCAAGATTCTAATTGCAAAATGTCACTATATTTGAGATTTTTTATTTCAAGAATAAAAAAAGTACAAAATATATTTCATAATATATATTTGCAATAAAATTTTTAGGAACTTATCAATCAAAATGATATTTTTAAGGAAATTAAAAATTATAGAGTTAATAAAGGAGCACAATTTTTAAGACAACATGATAATTTACAAGTAAGCTCTTTAAATTAAAGATTAATATCTAATACACTGCGAGTAAAATTTTTAAGCTCTATAAATGGGATTAGCTGATGACACATATCTTATTTTATTTATTTTTATTTTTAATATTTTAAAAATATATGTGTCATCGTTTAATCATGCTTGTGAAGTCTAAAAATTACCTTAAGAATGTATTAAATAATAATCCTTAAATTAATATTCAATTATACATCTAGAAATATTAATTTAAGGGGTTTTACTCATATCATATTTAGTTGGATAAATTTGTTCTCAAAGTTTGTTAGCTTTAAATTGATATATACATTTTGAAATGACAAAAACTTAAGTAAGCTTTAATGTTTTAATTTATATTGTAAATTTGCCTTATCACACATGATTTTCTCAATACATCTCAAGTGATCATATCAAACATTAAGACCATGATTTAATGATGCATTAATACTTTATAAATGTTTTGAATATTTTAGAAAATCACTTGATGATTTCTTGGACAATATTTTCATTTGAGAAAGTCAAGAAAAACTCCCTTAAAGCTTATAAATGTTTTGGGTTGAATTAGGATCAAAGGTCATATCATTTCTAACCCAAAAGTGCAGGAAAAATGCCATCTGGAAGAAAAGGATCGATCCCCACGGTAGCAGGATCGATCCCTTTTTGGCAGAAAGTCTTCCCAAGGTCCCTGAAGCCTAGAATCAAGATTCTGGACAAAAGGGATCGATCCCCACTGTAGCAGGATCGATCCCTTTGCCCAAAAATAGCCTATAACGGCTAGTTTTTGTAAGACAACGGTAATATTCGAGATTTGGCTCCACCCAACGGCTAGAACACATCCAAGGGACTATAAATAGAGGCTTAGAAGCTAAAGAAATGAAGGGGAACCACTCAGCAACTCAAAATCACATTTTCCTCAAATCTACAAGCCTTAAGCAACAAATCAATAGCTACAAAGTTTCCATCATCTATCATTCTCTTATTCCTTGTAGTGCTTAGCACAAATATTGTATAGGCTTCCCATTGAGCTTAATTTCTGTAATCAATTGCATACTTAGAGGCCTTTTCTTTGATTACATTATTTATATCCCATCATTCATTGTAAATAGGAGGTTTCTCTTAAGCCTTAGAAAAAGAGGGAGGTTACTCTTTAGCCTAAGAAAAAGAGGGAGGTTACTCTTGAGCTTAAAAAAAGAGAGGTTTCTCTTGATCCTTGAAAAGAGGGAGTGTAACACAAATTCAAGTTAGTGAATTTTGGGAAAATCCTTGGGAGCGTCTCAAGGTAGAGGACGTAGGCAAGGTTGCCGAACCTCTATAAATCGCTTGCGTACATTTCTCTATCCTTACTCACTTTACTTATTTGTAATTATATTTGTGTTTATTGCTTTGAATTTATATTGCATAGTTGAGTAGCCTAGAGAACTTAGAAAATATCAATATAGGCTAGAGAATTTAGAGAAACCGAAAAACGAACCTAAGGTTAGTGAAAAACCGATTCACCTCCCCTCTCGGTATAGCCTATAGAGCCAACAAAGTTTCATCATAATTTAATTCTAATATATTAGTTTTTTTTTGTGGAATAATATTAGTTTTGAAAATAGACGCTTTAGCCCAAAATCACAATTGATGTTAACATATATCAGTTAACTACTAAACTTGACATTTTCAAGTATTAACAATAAATTTTATTACTATTTATTATTTTTAAAGTATTTTTTTAACAAATTATTTTATGTAAGATTTTAATTTTTTTCATTCAAAAAAAGACATTATCGATATTTCATGAGTAACAAATGTTTAAGTTAATAAATTTTTTAAAAATAACTTAAAATATTTTTTATATTATTAAAATGATAATTTTGAACCAAAATGTTTATTTCTCAAACTAATGAAGTAATATTAAATTAAGTGTAAAGGTGAATGACCACAATAGAATTCACCCTATCCAATATAAAATAAACTTCTAAGATCTAATGGAAATCCATTTATATTTTTGACAGCTCACTTTATTCCATAAGTAAGCCACAGGAAAAGCATTTTTACAGTAGAAAAAATTTGAATAAAAGGAATAACAATTGAATAAGGTCTCATATAATCACGGTTCGATACGAACACCCAAATTTGATTATTCTCAGACATGACTATCATAATAAGGTATATAAAAAGTATGGAATAAGTACAAAGATTTTATAGCTTGCTTTGATTTACATTTCTCATTACATTACATGATCTTTTATAGTAAGATCAAAATTTTTTTATGTTATTATAAGGTTAACACAAACACATATGATTAAACATAAATTAGTGTCAGTAAATGTAAAATATATTAGTAACATTGTAAATATATGAGAATAAATATAAATTAGTGTTAGTAAATGTAAAATATATTAGTAACATTGTAAATATATAAGAATAAACATAAAATTAGTGTCAATAGAGGTAAACATATGATAATTTTGCTGCAAGATGTACTTATGCCTATTTTAGTGTGTTTACAATACTATTAACATAATTGATACCGACTAATACTAAATTTATACCTTATCATTGTATTAACATTGAATTTACAATAAAGTAAAAAAAAAATTACTTTCCTGTAGAATTTCTGATTACATCTTATTTTGTCTCCTTTTATTCAAAAATTGCTAACTTGAGTATTTTAAATCCATTTCGAAATCCCTACTAGCCAACTCTTCTTAGCGTTCATCAGTCCAAAAAAAAGTATTCAAAATTGCGCGCGCACACACACACACACACATATATATATATATCACAAATTGACTATTTTACTCTTAATACCAATTTTTATATATATATTTTTTGTTTATATTGTTAACCTCTAAAAATTACTTAAGAATTGTTTGGGATCGCTTTCGTTTCATTTTTTTGTTTTTGTTTTCATTTTTTTAGAAACTGCAACATAAAAGATGTTTGGTAACATGTTTCTGTTAAAAAAAAAAAACAAAAATGAAAATAAGAATTTTCAAAATTATTGGAAACAAGAATTTGTTATTTCTATTGTTTTCGGAAATATATTTTCATTTCTGATACTGTTTATAAGTAAGTGAATAATATTTATATATTAATATAATATAAATATTTTTCATAATAAAAATATAAAATAAAATTAAAATTTAATATAAAATATTATTTAATTAAAATATAAATATTTTAAAATTAATATGTTTATTTAACATAGAAAAGTTGAAAATGTTAAAAGCAATTAAATATAAATTATATTAAACTTAATATTATAATATTATTTAATTTAAATTTGTATAATAATTTATTGAATGTATTATATATTTTAAATATTATCATTTATTATAATTTTGATATGTTAATAATTAATATTATTGCTAAATACTATTATCTAATATAAGTAATTATTATTTTATTAAAGAATATTATTATTTAATATTATATTCTTTAAATTAAATTTAAAATACATCATCACTACTATTAAATAATTTAATATTATTAAATAAGTGAATACTAAACATTAAATAATATTATTTATATTAAATAAAATATATTTTAATAACTATATAATTTATTATAAATTAATTTGTTAAATGCATTATTTAATATTATTTCAATTAAAAAAATAATATTATTAATGAAATTTATAATTATTAATTCATATTATTATTTAATATATAAAATTAGAATTTTAATAATCTAAATTATTATATAATAAAATTAATATATTAAAAATTTATTTAATATTATTTTAAGTGAATTTTTTATTTAATATTATATTCAATTATAATATTATTTAAATTATATTAAATTTTAATAAGATTAAATGAAAATATTTAGTATTAGTATTAAATAGTATAAAATAATATTATTTAATAAATATATTTTTATTTATTTTTTAAAATTTTATTTTGTGAATTGAATTATTATATCTAAATCAGTTTAAATATTTATTTTCAATACGTAACAATACTAACCAAACAAATTTTTTGTTTTCAAAATTTGCAAACAAAATAAAACAAAAATAAAAATTTCAAAATCAACTAGTAAATAAGTTAAATCTTAAAAATTGTGAAGGGAGTAGAACTACTTTGTTAATTTTTATATAATAATTGTTATTACACCAAATTAAGTCTGATTATACATTGGTTTATGGTTGCATCAAACATTGTTATTGTGGAATAATCAATTGAACATAAATATCTATCTTTAATTTGAATATTAAAAAATGAAAAAAAAAGAGAAGAAATTGACCCAAAAGTTTTATGTTGCACGTGTGATGAAATCTTTTTAATCCAACCAATGACTTTACCAAAAGTGCTTTTTCAATTACCAGACCTCGCAACAAAACACCAGTGTTTTTTTTTTTCACTAACAAGATTTAAATTGATTTTCAACTGTATTTTTACCTAATAATCACAGTCGCAACAAAGTAATAACAATAATGTACGAATAAAAAATACAAAAATAATACAAAAAAATCTAACAGAATTTATCTATGTATATTATAAAAATTTCAAAAAAATATATATTTAATGTATTGACAAAAATTTTAATGTGAGAAGATTTTCGTTACCATTTTATATAGGATTAATATCCAATTTACCAGGTACTTGGATAGGTTTCATTTATTGGAGTCTCTATTGTTAGGAAAATTTTATTGTTTAGTTGATACAAAATTAATTTTAGACCGTAAAACAGCTGAAGATATCTGTACTTATACAAAAAATACAACAATCCATCAGTAAAATTTTTTAATTGTACAAACAGTATTTTGGATGATGACTCATGTCTTTTAAAATATTAAAAAATAAAAAATAAATAAAATTATACATGTGTCACTATTTTCATTTTTAATATAAATCTCGAGAAACGGTGTCGTTTTAACTATCAACCCTCGTAACGGCAGTACAACCGGAGATTTCCCCTTTTTCGTTTTTGCGTAAAACCGGAAAAGAGGGGGAAAAAAAAAGGAGAGAAAGAAAGTAAATAAGATTTTTTTTGGGGTTTTCAATAAAAGCACGAATGCTCAGGTTATTTCACCCATTAGCGCCGGTCCCCTTTTTTTAAGCTTACTCAAAAAAAAATAAAATCTTTAACCGCTATCAGCTCGTAAGATCCGATCAGATCCGGTCATGTCCCTTCATCTTTCTCCCTAAATTTTGCAATTTCTCTCTTTATTTGTACGTTTGTATGTAATCGGTCGATTCTTCTGTGAATTTCAGAGCAATTAGGTTTCAAAATCGATTTTTCCTCTGAATATTTTCTAGGGTTCCTGAAAGGCCGGAAATTTTTTTCGTACTGTATTAAATTTAGGGTTTTTTTCGTTTTGGGGAATAGAAATGTGCAGGATCGTAAGATAGGGTTTTCTTTTTTGTTCGGGAGGCTTTGGGTTTTTGACTTCCGTGTGCATGAGGATTTGGTGCTGCTTATGCTTCATCGACGACGAGGAAGAAGGTAATCAACAGGAAGGAACCATGAAGGAAGGTTTTTTGGCAAATGTCGACGACTTTGAGGGCAATATTGTAAATGACGACGACGACCACGAAAAGGAGGAAGAAGAAGCCTCCGTCACTGCCATCACGGCCGCAGCTCAATTCGCCTCAACCCTAAACAGGCAAAAACGAGGAGACGAGACGTTGCTGTTGTTTGAAGATATGGTCGCCGCTATGAGATGCGGTGGGAATTGGGATGATGCCGTGTGGCGCCCTTCCATTCGCGGCTCGCGTCCTTCAGAGGGTGAGACGAGCGCCTCCGCTTCAGCTGCCGTTGAAGATTGCGACCACCACGATTCGCACCATAAGCGAGCCAAAGTCTACTCTGGTTCTCAGTGAGTCAACTGGACAACCGTAAACAAATTTAGTTAAGAGTTTAATTTTGTGTGATACTTATTCTTCAAAGTTTTCATTGCAGCGAGAACACTTCTTGCTCCTCAGCGGAGAGAGATTACAATATTAACCAAGGCTCAACGATTTCGTCTAATAATGGGATATTATATCACAATTTCTTGTTGAATAGTGGCAGTGATGGGCACCCTTTTGATGCTAATGGTGGGAAAGACGATGAAGATGAGGGTGGTTTGAGAATGGAAGATTTTGAAATTCGAATGGATCTGACGGATGACTTACTGCATATGGTAGATAGTTTGAACCATTTCGCTTTTATTTTGGTTTGTATAAATTTGTATGTTGTTCCGTTTTATCAAACCTTTTGTTTGTATTTCCTATTTTCAGGTGTTCTCATTCTTGGACCATCATAATCTTTGTCATGCTGCTATGGTTTGTAGGCAGTGGCGAGCAGCTAGTGCTCATGAGGATTTTTGGAGGTGTTTGAATTTTGAAAACCGGAATATATCTCTTGAGCAATGTGAGTCTCCTATTTGCATAATATCTCCTCGTAGTTCTTCATTTGGTTTGAACATTGTATTCTGAATAGATAAAGTTTTGGAAATTAGCTAGAGAAATGTGGATGATAGTTCAAATTGCTCAAAACAGATACTTGATTCTAAATAAGAGAATTAGATGAGCATGAAATTATATATATACTTGCCCTTTTATCTTTTATATTTTGAGAATAATCCATGTTGGGTGCTGGCTCCTATGCGACAGATCATCGTAAATTGGTCATTTTCTCTTGATTTGTTTGTTCATTATTTTGTTGTGTGTGACAATGGTTCATTGTTAGTAATGTAATTGGATCTCAAATTGCTATCATTTTGCAGTTGAGTACATGTGTCAACGATATCCAAATGCCACTGAAGTGAATCTCAATGGCACTCCTAATATCCACTTACTTGCTACGAAAGCTGTCTCTTCATTACGGTAATATTTTGTCGTGATATTTTGTATTTTTCTAATCAAATCAATTCATAGTGCTTGCTGTTAATTCATATATATTTTCTGATTGGTAGAAACCTCGAGGCTTTAACATTGGGAAAAGGCTTCCTAGGGGAAGGTTTTTTCCATTTGTTGTCTGAGTGGAGTATGTTAAGGAGTTTAGATGTGAATGAAGCTACTCTTGGCAATGGTGTTCCAGAGATATCTATTAACCATGATCGACTGTGTGATCTGAAAGTAACAAAATGCCGCGTGATGCGTATATCAATCAGGTGAAGCAAAAGCTTGTTTGAATGTTAACTATATGTTGATGTCATTCTGGTTATTCCTTATGCTAAGATATCTGATCTTTTACAGGTGCCCACAATTAAAAAGTTTGTCTTTAAAACGTAGTAACATGGCACAGGTGGCCCTTATTTGTCCTCTTTTACATCTGCTTGATATAAGCTCATGCCACAAACTTACAGATGCAGCAATTCGTTCAGCAGTGACTTCTTGCCCCCAATTAGAGTCTTTAGACATGTCAAATTGTTCTTGTGTTAGTGATGAAACATTGCGTGAAATAGCTCTCAGTTGTGCCAATCTCCATGTTCTGAACTCTTCATATTGTCCTAACATATCACTTGAGGTCAGTTATTGCAAGTGGTTGATATATTCCTAGTAAGTGTTTCCTTTTTGCTTATTGTGTAATTTGATGCATTTGCTTTCTTTGAAGTCTGTAAGACTGCCAATGTTAACAGTTCTTAAGCTCGACAACTGCGAGGGTATTACTTCGGCGTCAATGGCTGCAATAGCATATAGTTCCATGTTGGAGGTTTGAATCTCTTTTCTCATATATATTGTACCTGGATATCTTTGCGGTCTCTAGCTTAAATTTCTAGCTGCCATACTTATTCTGGCATCTGTTGCAGGAGTTGGAGCTTGATAATTGCCATATGTTGACATCGGTGTCATTAGATCTTCCTCATTTGCGGAAAATTCGACTGGTTCTTTGTCGAAAGTATACTGTTATTCCATCTCATTCCCCTTTTGTTTTCTTACCAACCCCAAAAAGATTGCTTCATTGCTTTTGGGATTATTTTTCATTTTTTTTATGACTCCTGTCTTCTACTTTTTTGATTTTGTAATAATTTATAATTTCTTCATGCAGATTTGCTGACTTGAATGTTCAATGTATCAAGCTATCGTCTATAACAGTGTCCAATTGCGCTGCACTCCATCGCATTAACATCAGTTCAGATTCACTTCAGGTATGTTTTCGATGCACAATTTGGTCTTTGTTTCTGTCTTGGTGTTTAAGAAGGGTTTGAATTTCTAGTGATGATTTCATGAACATGCAGAAATTAGCAATGCCGAAGCAGGAAAATTTGACAATGTTGACACTGCAATGTCTCAGTTTGCAAGAAGTGGACCTTACAGATTGTGCATCTTTGACAAATTCTATTTGCAATGTCTTCAGTGACGGTGGTGGTTGCCCTATGCTAAAATCATTGGTTCTGGATAACTGTGAGGTTTGTGAATATGTTCTTCCTGTTTACTGAGCCATTTCTCAATTCTCATGCATGTGTATGGATAAGGGCGGCCTTTCTAGAGGACATTCAAAGGTTGAGTGGTAAAAGTGGCGGAAGATGATAGAGGTTTATAAGATTAGCTTTATCTCAGGTCTTTTGTCACTTGAACTATAGATTTTTGTCTGAATTCTTCTCTGCATCAAGCATCACTTACCGGTTTTCTTGTTTTTGGTGCTATTAATAGCTTCTTGGCTCCTACATTTTTGTGTGACATTGTGTTGTGATTTATGAAAATTTCTTTTTGTTTTTACCAGAGCTTGACAGCAGTGCAGTTCTCCAGTACATCTTTAGTCGGTCTCTCTCTGGTTGGTTGTCGTGCTATTACTACTCTGGATCTTGCATGTCCTTGTCTTGAGAAAATTTGCTTAGATGGTTGTGATCATCTGGAAAGAGCATCATTTTGTCCTGTAAGTTTAGAGTGACTCTCGACTTCTCTGAGACTAATTTGCTTATAAATTATTGAGTATTTGATGCTCGCAAATTCTTGCTCTTATAAAATTGTGAAACCTGAAGCATTTCCTCTCTTTAGGCTGCTCTACGGTCACTCAATCTTGGAATATGCCCCAAATTGAACACACTCAAAATTGATGCTCCATATATGGTGTCACTTGAGCTGAAAGGATGTGGTGGCCTATCCGAAGCATCCATAAATTGTCCTCTGTTGACATCTCTGGATGCTTCCTTTTGCAGGTTATGTTGCAATTGCTACCATCTTTTTATTATCCTTTACTCTGGTTAATAACTGATGATTCTATTCAATTTTACATGCAGCCAACTCAAGGATGATTGCTTGTCTGCAACCACTGCTTCCTGCTCTCTGATTGAGTCATTAATTTTGATGTCATGCCCATCTATCGGTTCTGATGGTCTTTACTCTTTGCGCTGGCTTCTGAATTTAACAACACTCGATTTGTCATATACCTTTTTGACGAATTTGCAGCCAGTTTTTGAGTCTTGTTTGCAGCTGAAGGTAATTATGAAATCCTTGATACATTAGCATGATTAGCTATACATGGCATACTTGTGTTACTTTTTGTTCTATTGGTTGTACTGCACGTACTTGATCAATGCATGAAGTTGTGTTGTACTGTTCTCTTATGGATTCTGTATTTTATCATAAAAAGGATTCTGTTTGTTGATATAAAACACTAATGTCGTTTTCAGTCACTTGTGTGGCTTATTCTCTCAAAACGTCCAGAATGTTGCTTCTTCTACCAATAAAGCAAGTTTAAGAATATCTTGTCATTCCTGTAAACTGTCTCAAATGATTCCAGTACTCCATGTTTTTTGTATTTCCTGCTATGGTCTTTTGTTCACTTTTCCTTTCCTTCTTTAAGGTGTTAAAATTACAAGCATGCAAGTATCTGGCTGACTCATCATTGGAGCCTCTTTACAAGGGAGGAGCTTTACGAGAACTCCGAGATTTGGACTTGTCATATGGTACCCTCTGCCAGTCAGCCATAGAGGAGCTTCTTGCTTATTGCACGCATCTTACTCACGTGAGCTTGAACGGATGTAAAAATATGCATGATCTGAATTGGGGTGCTACTGGTGGTGGATCTAGCATGTTTTCGTTTGGGAACATCAATGAGCCAGTTGAGCAAGCGAACCGTTTACTGCAGAACCTCAATTGTGTAGGTTGTCCAAATATTAGGAAAGTGCTCATCCCACCAGCAGCACGTTGTTTCCATTTATCATCACTAAATCTTCCTTTGTCAGCCAATTTAAAGGAAGTTGATCTTGCTTGTTTCAATTTGTCCTTTCTTAATCTAAGGTATGCATACACTCCTTTTTGTGGTTTATTATTTCTTTTTGTTTTATCCGGCACTCTTCTAAGTTTTTCTCCTATATCTTAATTCAGCAATTGTTCCTCTTTGGAAATTTTGAAGCTTGACTGTCCTAGACTGTCTAGTCTCTTTCTTCAGGTATCTATTCTCAGTCCTTGAGACCACCAATGTTTTATGTTTTAGGTCCTTTTTTGCCCCCTTGGTTTGTTGATTTTCAATTAGGAGTGTATTCCTGAACATGCTTGGTTTTGTGCTACCTTAGGCTTTTGTAATGGATTTCTTTTGTTAAAGGCTGACATGCATAGGTAGTTCCATTAATTCACATGGTTGGTCAGAAGAAGTTATATCCTGTGAATTTCGGTATGTATTCTAGGAAGCAGCTAATGATTCATACAAGGCCTCCATTCTCGGGTGGTTTGCTTATAGTTAAAGATGGATTCTACACTGACTTATGTCTGCAATCATTGTTTCACCTTGTGTAGCATAGTCTTTGTGAAACCTGCCTTCGTTCTAGGCTTTTGTGACGGATGTAAAAGTTATCTACTTTGTTCATTCTGGCTGTGTCACTTCTATAAAGTACTTCCTTTCTGTCTCCAAATCCTCCATTTTCCTTTTTCATTGAGCCAAGCCATTTTGATTTCATTTTGTTGCACACGTGTACTATTCTTGTAGTTAATGTGAGACTGTGAGCTTCTTTAGCTGATGCTGTTTTCTGTTTTCTTTTGCTTACTGGTCTTTTCAAGTCTTGCAACATTGAGGAAGGAGCAGTTGAAGCTGCTATATCACACTGTGGCATGCTGGAGACTCTGGATGTTCGCTTTTGTCCGAAGGTGAGAGCATTGTTTTTGTTCCCCTCTTCTTTGTGCTCCCACTATATGCTGCTTATTAAATTGCCTAGCTTCTATTGTGTACATTGATAGGTTTAAGTTCTCTTCCTTCCAATTTCACAAAATGTTAAAATATTTTTTCATTGGCTCTTCTACTACTTGAATCTATAGATCCAGTTCGTTAATGATTCTTATCTGGTGGCTAATAGATTTGCTCAATGAGCATGGGAAGGAGGTTACGTGCAGTTTGTCCAAGTTTGAAGCGTATTTTTAGTAGCTTGTTGCCTGCATGATGTGAATGTGATGAAGAATTTATTTACCATAGGAAGTGGATATTATCCCTTAAGATTATTGGCAGCAACATCAGCTTGGTATTTTGTCATGATCGGCTCTCTTTGTATGTAAATCATCGCTTCCCGTTTGTTCTGGATATATATATATATATATATTTATATGTTATATTATATTATATATTATATATAGGTACTTGAGACCTACCTGCTTCCTTGTGTAACAGTGTAATAAATTACTCAATGTTTTATTCACTGTATTGGTGGTTGTTTTTAATCGCTTTGGGAGACCGATGGAATCACAACGGGGCAGTGAGCGGCGCTGCCCCCTCTGAAATTTCAGGTAGACGGACAATTCGACTATTCGATTAGTGTGAAATATAAAAATTTCGTATTGATGTGTTAAAAAGTGTAGTTTTTTAAAAAGATTTTGTTATGTTCATATAAGATTTTTATTAAATTTTAGTTCATGTTATTTTCATATTTTTTTTAAGTGGTTTTTTTTTATCATGCCATCTTTTTGTATTTAGGATTGTTAAGTCAACTTTCAGGTAGTATTTTGAACCATAACAAATTCAAGAAAAAGTCAAAAATTTGCCCTCAGAGATTCAAATTGGCGGGGCGTGGATGTACAATTGAGAAAGTTATTGAGCTGATCGTATATGGATTCATTGAAGCTATTACAATCGCTTCATAACTGGGTCTGATTTTTCATGGTAGATGTCTTGTCTTCCACACGGTTCATATAGGCAACAGTGTTTTACCATCCTGGGGACCTGGGCTAAACACGTTGGGTGGAACTGTGTGTAGGGTGCTGTAATGGAAACCTCCCAAGAAAGTGAACTGACCTGTCCAGTGCATTGAGGGCAGTACCAAGTACCTATATCTGCTTTCATTGAGTGTATTGAGGCTTCTGGGTCATTTCTTGATGTATGCAGAAGCAAGGAATCTAGTTCCTCCAATGCTCCAAACAACAAGAACAGTTGGTTGCGTTTAAATTTTGGTTTGAAAGCGGTATTGCTTAAAAGCAGGCTATGGCCTTTGCTCTGAAGCAACTCTCGGAACTGACACTTTCATAACTGATTGAAAATAATAAAAGGACCAAATAAAGAGAAAGCTTGAATATAATAATAATAATAATAATATCCCTTTTAATTGTTTAACTTGACCATGAAATAATGATACGAAATTTATTATCAAGGTAAAATCCAAACGGAAGAGAGATTGAAACCAACCGCCGGCTCTCCCGCCATCATGGTGGTGACACTCCGCACCTCGCGCCCGAGAATCGCTCGGGTTTAGCAATAACGTTGGACGAGAAAGAGCGAGGAGAGGCAGAGGGAAACGAAAGTGTGGGCGCTACTATGCGCGTGGGTGTGAATTGTAGCATTCTGACACAGCATCGTCGGTGCAAAAACTGAAATGGTCTCATCTGTTTAGTTTTTATGTCTTTACCAGAACAAGAGGAACGTTGTCTGAAAATCACAAATTTAACATTGCAATTGTTTACTGTTTGTTAAAGTGGTATCATTCCACGTAATTTAAATGGGATGTAAATGTTGTTTATCATGACATGTGAAACTATCATATGCAGATTTGAAGGTGGTTTCAGCAGCTAAGTTTTCTTTTGATCACCCACCTATTGATGATTTCTTTTAATCGATATACTTTTAATTTCTGCAGCTGATTCCTACGGTATTTTAATCAATCTGAACAATGGGATGACCCATTTTTTTTGGATCTTCAATCCTACTCTTTACATGAATCAGGGTATGCAAATGGCAAATAGTACTGTTTCCAATTATTGTTATAATGCCTATCCTCGTTTCCTCCTTAATATATGTGAACTTTCGTGTCCCTGTTAATCTAAAGTTTCTTATAATCCAACATTTATCAAAACCTTTTTTATACCAGTGAATACAAAGCTGCAGCCATTGATAATGAGAACAAGAAAGAACTCGGAATCAAGGGAAGCAACGGCAGCAGCAAACGATAAGAAAGAGATTTGAGACTTCACCTTTGGCTTTTCGTAAGTACGTCCTAAGTACCATGCGACCCTTTTAATATAATAATGTTATAATGCCTATCTACAAGGCCAAAGGCAATTCTTTTTCATCACCTATTTAAAAAAAAAAGATAAATATTTTAAGCACAATCTTATAAAATTGTTGATGCCAAAAAGGTATTGGGTTTTGTTATTTGTGGATGAGTTTACTTCTTCTTTGATTAACCTGCAAAACAAAAATTTGCTAAAGTTGTTTTTAGTGAGATTTGTTCCGATACTTAAGTACGTAAATATCTTAAGATACATTAAAAGTTTCAGAAAATAAGCGAGTATAAGAGAGTGTTCGTATCTTGATCTTTGAATTATATTCCTTCTTATAGGCATGTTTCTGTTCCGTTAATGCATAAACCATGCATTCTTGGGAGATCGTTTGTAGATTTGAGAGTGGGGGTTGTTGTATACTCGCTATTTGTTTCTACTTCTGGAACTGGAAGCGGAGGATCCAACAATGGCGCGAGTTAAAGTGTATGGGCCACCAGATGAGGGCTCGGCCGGCCTGCTCTTGTTTGATCTTGGGCCGAGATTACCATACTTGGGCTGAATTCACTAAATAAGTGAAATAAGAAAAACGAATGTTTAGCAAAGATTAAAGGCACGAAACTCGACGTTTCGGTTAAAATTTTTCGCGGGCGGCTGCATAAAGCTCTTGGTTTTCGTTTCTTTACTGGGTTTTTTCTTCTTTTCGTTTTAATTTTTTTGCAATATCGAAAAGCGAAGATGAATGAGAAACCGGGGATGGGTGATGTAGGGTTTTCCGAGAAAAATGATTCTCGGGAAAATGAAGGGATTTTGGGTGGAAGTCAAGAGAAAGACGAGGAAAATAACGAAGAAGAAACTGCCGTTTTTAAAAGGCAGCAGGCAACATGCAATTTCGATCTTAATCTGCAGCCTGAGGAAGTTGAGATTGCAAAATCTCTTCTGTGTTTTGATTCTGGATTTCCCGAGATGGAAAAAGACCCTGATGTTCAAATCCTTGGTTCTCCGACTAAAAAGAGGAGATTTTCTGTTGAAGAAAAAGGAAAAGGAAAATTAGTTGAAGACGAAGAAGAAATGAATCTTGATCTTGATTGGGGAATGACGCAGAGAGAGATGGATTATAAATGGATTCCATTCTTGGATCTAGCAGATGAAGCACAGAAGGAAAATAAAGCTGAAATCGAAGTTTTAGAAAGTGAGGATGATGAAATGGTGGATTTTTACAGAAGGGAAGAATCAAGAAGGCGCCATGAGACTGCTAGACATTTTGCTGAAGAACTTGCACGTGAAGTTAATGCCAAAGGAGACCCTTCGAAATCTTTTGCTGAGACAAACAAGAATGGAACTTTGAGGAGTGTTGTTGTTGTTGATGAGGATGATCAAGCAGAAGACTTGCAAAGTCCTTTTGGTATGGCAATGGAGATGATCAAAACCCGAAATTTGAGTTCAACTGCCAGAAAGAGTGGAGGATTGGAAGCTGAACTCAAATGGGCACCTAAGAATGATAAAGGGTACTTTCTTATGGCTCGTGAAGTTCCTTCATTGCTGGACCTTAGTTTGCGTGCTCTTGCAAAGCATTCCGAGGCAATGGTATCCCTCAAGTATGTTCCTGATATGCTAAGGCATAAGCTTAGTCAGTTGGTGTGTGATTCTAGGAAAATGGATGCTCATTTCTTGGAACTTCTTGCTAGCGGATCACCAACAGAGATACGAGTGAATAACTGTTCACTAATAACTGAAGATGAATTCACCAAGATATTTGGCTGTTGTGATACTAAGAACTTGATTGTAAGTGACATTTCACACATTTTTCTATTTCCCTTTTTAATTTGAATTGTCAGATTACAATGCAATATTAGCATATCATCAGTTAGCTTGAGGATTTATTTGGTTTAGCTGGGAAGTTTATTATTGACTCTTTAGTCATGCATGCAATCATATACATAACTGGAGAGCTATTTTTCTTCCCAAAATTTTACCTCAAGTCATAATTTGTGAAAGATTTCACGGAATTGAATGATCGCTACTTGGCTTTTGTTTTGGTTTTCATAACATAGATTGAATCAAACTGAGACATTTAGGAGTAATTCCAAAATCAGTTTTTTGAACATGTTCATGGGTATATACTTATTTAGACCTGGCACCTGGTTTCCAGTCACTCATGGTGTTTTCGCTCTGGAGGCAGGTGTTGCAGCTTGACTTGTGTGGGCCATGTATGCCTGATTATGTGTTAGAAGAGACCTTAGCTGGTTCATCAAAAAGCCTTCCCGCTTTAGTTACCTTGTCTCTGAATGGTGCATTTCGATTGTCAGACAATGGGCTTAATGCACTTGCAATGTCTGCACCTGCTCTGCAGTCAATAAATCTGAGCCAGTGCTCCCTTCTCACATCTGCTGGCATTAACAATCTAGCTAGCTGTTTTGAATCCTCATTAAAAGAGCTTTATTTGGATGAATGTCAGGATATAGAAGCCATGGCTGTATTGCCTGCACTGAAGAAACTTAAATGTCTGGAAGTGCTGTCATTGGCTGGAATTCAGAGTGTTTGTGATGATTTTGTCATCGAAATGGTTGAAGTGTGTGACAAAAATATGAAAGAGCTTGTTTTTGCTAATTGTGTGTGAGTTTTTTTAGATCATTTTAATTTATTTAAAAGGATACATAGGAGTTCCTACAGGTTTTATATCTGTTTCTATAATCTAGCATCAGTTTTGGTAACAAAGATGTTTTTGTTTTGTTCGTTCATAACAAAGATGTTTTTGAGATGCAGGAAATTGACTGATTTGGCTGTCAAATTTGTGGGGAAAAATTGTTCTGGATTATGTGCTCTTGATCTTTCTTACTTGCGTAACTTGACAGATTTATCGATGAGATATCTTGCCAATGGCTGTCGATCACTTAAGAGGCTTAAACTGTGCCGCAATGGTTTCAGGTTTCTTCCATACTTTTCAATTAGTAGGTAGACATTGTTATGTAATGTTTAACGCTCTTTTGACTTTGAGGGAACCATTACCTCCAGTTGACATAACTTATTTCTATTTATACAACAGTGATGAAGCTATTGCAGCCTTCTTGGAAGCCTCAGGAAGTTCTATAACTGAACTTTCCCTGAATAACATTGTTTTGGTGAGATATCAACATACCTTACCCCGTTATGCTCTTGGCTTTTTTTTTTGTCTGCATCAAAGATACATTATACTGGAATGATTGTTGAATGAATTATTTCCCAAATCTTCTGCCTGGCTCTTCTTCTTCTTCTTCTTCTTCTTCTTCTTCTTCTTTTTGTGCTTAAAAACAAATGCTTTCTTTCTATCACATTGATGTTGCATGTGTTGGATGGCTTCAGCTTCTCACATTCCATATCTCAAAGATGTGGTGATTGGTAAACTAACAGTGTTGAACAACTTGTAACAGGTGGGGCTGAACACTGCATTATCGCTTGCCAAATGTTCAAGAAAATTGTTCAGTTTGGACTTATCATGGTGCCGCAGTTTACCGGATGAGGCACTAGGGCTGATTGTTGATAGTTGCTTGTCACTGAGGCTGCTAAAACTCTTTGGATGTACACAGGTATATTTGCCAAACTCTCTCTCTCTCTAAAAATCATCCTGTGGCTGCAGGATTGTGATTCAGGTGATGATTTGTATAAAAACCCAAATAGTTATTATCCCTCTCAATATATGCGAATGCAGTTCTTATTTTGCACTGACCGAAACTGAAACAAAGAGTAAATGCAAATTCAAATGGATGGAAAAGCACATTATGATTTGATGCCAGATGTTTTTTTGTTTCTGATCTGGGACTTTTTTGTGTTTTATGCAGATTACAGATGTGTTTCTACGTGGGCATTCAAATGCCCGGGTGCAGATCATTGGACCGAAAATGGCAATTGTATCAGATCATCTCAATACGCTTGAACCCCAACAATCGCTATTGCGCTATTCACCTATCAATAGTTTTTGCTGATTAGTGTAGCTTGAATAACAAGGTTACTCAGTTTGCCTGGCTTAGCTTCATATCGACTTCTATACCAGCATTACCGACAACTAAAAGTACCCTCTTTTACTTGTTCAGTCAGTTTTAAAAACATACCTACAAAATAACAACCAGACACCAGACGAAGCTAATCTCTATAGACATACCTACAAAATATTTTGGAATTTGGATAGCTTACATGATCAAATTAAAGATAGAGAATTCTCTCTCCATTATTCAGAGTAGTTCTATTGATTTTATATGATTGTCTTCTGTTTCTCAGCTTCATCAGATCATAGTTAAATTCGTAATCTCAGTTATAAATCATATGATTGAGGCTTCAAAATGTTTTAAATTCACAAATTCAGATGAGATGGTAGACCTATTTGGTATGGTTTGTTTTTGTCTCACACATATGTGACCGGGTGGACACATTGCTGGACTACATTCACAACTTGAGGCTAGATTGTGGTAAGTGGCATGTGTAATATTCCGATAAGCTTGTGTTGGTGAAATGCCCTGTTTTTCTCGACAAACCCAACAACAATATTTTAAATCTAACAGGGATTATACACTGCAGGAAAAGCGCCAGTTTAACAGTTAACTGTACATTCTTACTTCTTACAAGGAAATAGTGTAATATCTGAAACTAGGAAACAAAGGATCTTCATCTCTAAGACATGGCAGAAACAGAAGTTTCATATGCTTGTTGTGAATAAAGTACTTTCTGGTTCCAGAAGTTGAATTTCAACCAAGCTTCTCAGTTCAAACCAGAACCCTTGCACTTCAAAACAAATGCCAGAACCAGAAGAATCAGTAAGATTCCGGCAGAAGAACCACCGGCTCTATGAATCCAGTAAGGATCAAACCTTGTAAAGCTTCTGTCACAATAAAGCGACACAGCAATGACCAAGATTAATATTAATAGCAGCAAAGGCAGCCAAGAAGCAAAGCTGATGGGCAACTCTTCAGGTTCTAGCTCACTCACAGTTCCCCTGTTTATATACAGAGGTGAAACCACAGCTAAGACTATCAATCCTATTGCCACCATTCTCTCACACGAAGATGACCTGCTTGACCTAATCCCGTGAGGATCAAACCTGGTAAAGCCCTGGTTCAAGTAGAGCAAGAAAGCAAAGGCCAAGATCAATAGCACAATTAGAAGACGCAACCATGAAGCCAGCTCCATCGATTGCTCTTCAACCTCAAGCTCCAGTTCACTGACCGGCTTCTGGTTGACATAAAGAGGTGAAACCACGGCTAGAATGGTCAAGACAATTGCCACCCATTTCTCAAACGAAGAAGACCTGCTTGACCTGCATGTAGCTATGCACTCCATTTACAGAAACGAATTTCAGAAGGAACTACCCTTTTCTTCCTATCGAGCATTCATCCATTTGGAATATAGTTTCTGCCTTTCTGGTCAAGAAACATTCCAATCCAACGGCCACGGAACCGGCCATATCCCTTGGGAATCTTTCCAGAAGTTCTAAAGATACGTAGAAATTTTGCCACGGGTTATATAAAATTGCTTGGAATCAGATTCTAGGAACAAATTTATCAGCAAAATTCTTCCTCTCTCATCTCACTTTTGATTCCAGTCATTCCAAAAGTTGTCTAAACAAGAGAGTAAAGCAAAAAAGATAAGTATTTTAGCGGTTTAATTGGAAATTTTTATAGCGAAAGAATTTCCATGGAAGGTTAAAAGAACCTCCATTTTACTCAAAAAGAATACTGCTATTAAAATAATAATTAAAAATAGTTTAATCGGTGCCATTGGAGCTCTTGCACCGGCCTCCATTGAGTCGTCTCGCCCACTTTTTCTGCGATGAGGTCAAATCAGTGAACAACGAAGGAGATGAAGCTCTTCTCGGAGGTTGTCCAGCCACCGGAAGCTCCGCCGGGAGTGCGGCGGCGGTGCTAGTAAATGCGTTTAGAACCAGAAATCCAAGTATTGGAGATAGATAGATCCAATGTTCCTCCTATCGGCGGAATAATCCCTCGGAATATGTTCAGGTACGGATCACATATAGTACTGAGCATGAAAAAAGAAAGTTTATACTAAAATAAAGTTAAAAATTAAAGCATTTCAATATTTAATGGAACTGGAAGTACCTGGGTGGACTAACAATGGCAGGAGGAGAGTTAGGGAACCAAGTCAAAACCAGCCTTACAAGTTACAACTAACATGGTGTTGTAAATGTTCAAGAAATTAAGATTCCATTGGCTACGACGACCCCTGCCACTGAATCACTGGGTAAAACCGCCGCAAAATTGTGACTTGACAGCGGACAAAAACCACTAACCTTCCTGTAATTATTTTTGCAAGTAATTACCTTCGGTAAAAATAGGAATTAGTCGCAAAAACTTGAACGGGAATGAAAGAAATATAGATGACACAAGCTGTTACCTCATTGCAGAAGCCTTGGAATTCAGAAGATAAGGAAAGGATAGTTCTGAAAACTGGATTTTGTTCAAGGAAATTCAAGAACTTCTCGGCGGTTGAAACGATTGAACCATGAAGGTCACGAAATAAACTTTGAGGAACAACGCGAACGAGATCGGGCTTCGACCGCCTCAAAAGTGGAGGCGCGAACGGTGTTTGAATAAATGCCAAAGAGACTAAAGGTTTGGAAACTGAATTTGGGGATTTAAATTTTCGGCTCTCTTTGGCAGGCTCGGTAACGGCCATTTCTCTTTTGTTTTTGAAGGCTTCGCAGGAAGAAGTAGAAGATAACGCTTTCCTTTTCGGTGGATTCGGATTTTAAGACAGGAATTTCTATTTCTCCCACGTGGCACGATATTATTAGCTCCATTGCTGTGATGGATTATTTTGCGTTGAATTACAACGCAGCGTTTTGGAAACTTGCCAGGCTGGCTGCTCCTGCTGCTTTTGACCACAAAGGTGGCTGAAGTTCAATTCAAAGATAGCAACAAAAAACGTGCGGATATAGAGGCAAGATTACGTGGCGGAAGGTAATTGGATAATGGCTTATATATTCAACTACGTCCTCTACAACTAGTAAGGATGGTCGGTCTTAAAATCTCTGCTCTTTTCTCTCTTTGTTCTTATGCGAAAACACGATGGCAATGGCGGTGGATCTGTTAAGACTCTCGCTATCGACTCAGCCAAAGCTCTCATTCAGTAATGGCGGGAAACTTAAAGTTGACCGCTTTGACTTGCTCCAACGACGCTGTCGCAATCGTTTCTATTACCGGCCTCGGTCAACTCCTGGTTTCGTCATATTCAATTCACTGGAAACCAGATCACAGTCGCAAGAATCGTCTCTCCATCCGCCGACACAAAAGCATAAAGATTCCTCGATTCTCCTTGATGTCAATGGAATGATGTGCGGCGGATGCGTATCCCGAGTCAAATCAGTTATCTCCTCCGACGAGCGAGTCGACTCAGTTGTGGTGAACTTATTGACAGAGTCGGCGGCGATCAAGTTGAAGCCAGAGGTGTTAGAGAGCGAGTCCGTGGATAGTGTTGCGGAGAGTATAGCTCAGCGCGTGACTGAGTGCGGGTTCATGGCGAAGAGGAGGGTTTTGGGGGTTGGAATCGGAGAGAATGTGAGGAAATGGAAGGAAGTGTTGAAGAGGAAAGAGGACTTGTTGGTGAAGAGTAGGAATCGAGTAGCTTTTGCTTGGACTTTGGTGGCGCTTTGTTGTGGAGCTCATGCCACACATATTTTGCACTCGCTAGGGATTCATATCGGCCATGGTAATAATTTACCCCAATCAAGGATAATTTCTTACTTAAATTAAAAAACTGTGATAATGACTCCTTTGATTTAATTATGTTTAATGCAGGATCGTTTTTGGAGGTCCTTCATAATTCTTATGTTAAAGGTGGATTGGCTTTAGCGGCTTTGTTGGGGCCAGGAAGAGGTTTGTTGTTTTTCCCCCTTATTTGCACGTATATTAACCTTTAGGTGGTATATAAGAAATTTCTTTACATTAAAGACAATTGTTTCAAATGTATTCAAGGAAGATATTCATTGATCTTAAGCTTCTATCAAAATGGTTAAAATGCTTTGCAGACTTGCTAGTTGATGGATTGATGGCATTCAAGAAAGGATCGCCCAATATGAATTCTCTTGTGGGATTTGGGTCAATTGCCGCATTTATCATTAGTGCAGTGAGATATTTCTTTCTATCTTTCCTTGTGGTTTGAATGCTGAGATTCATTTTGCTAAACTTAGTTGTTCGTATATTTGCCTTTTTCTTGTAGGTCTCGCTTCTTAATCCGGTGCTTGAATGGGATGCATCATTCTTTGATGAACCGGTGATTTGCCTTACTTTTTTCACTTTTCCAATATTTATTTATTTTTATATTCTTTTATGCGATTTGCATTATGCTCTACTCTTAATTTTTTAAGCAAAGCCAAGGAACATTTTATCATGGTTGTGCCATAGCTAACGCTTAGAAATAAGACCGACTTTGTTACATCTAGTGATGGCTATCTCTGTTTATGTTGAAGCAACTTAGCTGGAAGTCTGGTGGTTTTGGTTTGAGTGAAATAGGTTCTCATGAAGCACTCTGGTTTTTTAGCATGCAGGTCATGCTTCTTGGTTTTGTGCTCCTGGGACGTTCTCTGGAAGAAAAAGCGAGGATTACGGCATCTAGTGACATGAATGAACTTCTAGTGAGTCTTAGACTTGATACTTGTTTGCGGTGCTGTTTCACTTGTTTTCCTGTTTGGGTGGCCAATGATTCCAGGCTCATGGGCTTTATGGACCCTTAAAACTGATATTTTTCTTGCACAACATGCTTCTATTGAATTCACCCTAGTCATAAAACTTCTTGCCATTTGTTTTATTTCATATGTGAGTTCATTGTTTTTGCAGTCATTGATATCCACTCAGTCAAGACTTGTGATTAGTTCATCGGACAGTGATTCCTCTGCTGATTCTGTACTTTGCTCTGATGCTATTTGCATTGAGGTCCCATCAGATGGTATTCGAGTTGGAGACTCTGTGTTAGTTTTGCCTGGTGAAACTATTCCTGTAGATGTAAGTCATGAATATGTTATAACATAGGCTTGAGTGCATAATAATCTGATTCATAAACTTGGTCCATATATCGACAACTCCTAAGTATTTTCATTTAGAGCTAACGATATCATTCTAATTATATGAAACTAAGATGAACCTTTTATAAACACTGTATGATCAAATTTATTACATAAAAAATGAACATCTGCTAAAATTCCCTACACAGGGGAAAATTCTTGCAGGAAGAAGTGTGGTTGATGAATCCATGCTGACTGGAGAATCACTTCCTGTATTCAAGGAAAAAGGTCTTGCAGTCTCTGCTGGAACAATAAACTGGGTAAGATTAGTACTTATAGAAATATAATTTGAAATGCTATGACTTATCACTTGTCTTTCACTTTAGGATCGAGAAATGCTTGATGTTGGTAATATCTCTGATATAAGTGTATTCTCTTACATTAAAATGCATACTAGCTGGACTGGAGTGCTTGGGAGAATTAGACCAGAGTGGGATAGCTAGACAAAGATTAAAAGTTGAATTAGATTTGGGTTCTTTCTAAATTATTTTTGAAGAATTTCAGACTAAACCCACTTACCCAAGCGTTCATCATTTATATATTTATGAATTTTGATCTATTTCAGGATGGTCCTCTAAGGATTGAAGCAACTTCCACAGGCTCCAATTCGACTATTTCTAAGATTGTACGCATGGTTAGTGCCCTAGTGGACCTTTCTTATTGGATTAGTCATAGTTCTCACATCCAATTCTTGATACAAGTCACTATTCTTTGTGTCTACTTCACAGGGTATAATTGTACCACTTTTATTGTGCAATTACTAATGACAAACCATTGCTTCCTTTTAGCCTGAGTAAGACATGTCCAACATTTTTTCAGGTTGAGGAAGCTCAAGGACAAGAAGCACCTGTACAAAGGCTTGCAGATGCAATAGCTGGGCCATTTGTGTATAGTATAATGACTCTGTCAGCAGCAACCTTCGCTTTTTGGTATGCAGCTTGTTTCTTCAGATGTATCAACTTTGGATAGACTGATGAAAATTGTGATGCTTAAAATAGATGGAGAAAAACTGGATTCTAATTTATTTATGCAATATATGTTCGTAATTCATAGATGCTTATGAATGGTCAATTTTTATTCATTATGCAAATTCAAATAGTTGAAATAATGGCTATGAGGAGATGATGACTATTTTAACTGCAGTTCATTTCTAGTTGTTCTCTCCCCATCTTTTGGCCCAAGATCTTGCATGCTTTTCTATTTTTAACATTCCTGTGACAACTGAGCCGTCAATTTAAGTATAAGGCCTGACAAGTCTTTGTTTTTTTTCTTCTTTTTTGAACTCTCTTCCACTCTAGAAGTATTATTGATGCATTTACTTTAGATGTTTCCTAACTTTCCTTTCTCTGTGCTAGCGTTTAACTCAAACAAGACCATGATGGTCCTTTTGGGCTTTTATTTTTGTTGCTTATAGATATGTTATTGAATTTTTTATAACATCCTGTAGATGCACTAGCCTAATTCTTGTTTTTTTCTCCCTGTTATTTTAATATCTAGGTATTATGCTGGGTCACACATATTTCCAGATGTTTTGCTCAATGATATTGCTGGCCCTGATGGAGATCCCTTGCTTTTGAGTTTAAAACTTGCTGTGGATGTCCTAGTGAGTAATCTTATGTTTACCTGTGTTTCTTACCAGCATATGGCTCTATTTCAATTGCCTGATTTTTTACATTGTTTTCATTTTTAACCATTTGGCTGCCAAGAAAGTTGTCTCGTGAGAGTAACCTCAACATGGTATAAGAAAATTTTCTTTTTCTCTTTCCAAACGAAGGAAACAAGTTAAAAAGACTTTCCATTCTGCTTGTTCCTGTTAAAAGTTGTGAATCTCATTTGAGGGAGATTTTCTTGTAAGAATGGCCAAAATGCAGGAAAAGAAAAGATACAATATGATTGAATATTCAAATAAAAAAAGAAAAAAAGATAATAAGAAATCTTAGATATGTTTTATTTGACCAAATAGCACTTGAAGATGATTCCTTACATGGATGTTATGGTTTTCTGGCGGAATTGGGGCTTAAACTGATGTGTTTTATTTTCAGTTTCCCTAGTTAATCAAGCAAAAAAGAAAATTATTCGCATTATTAGTTTGTAATGCTAGTTTTCCTTTCCCAGGTAGTATCCTGTCCTTGTGCACTGGGCCTTGCCACACCAACAGCAATCCTTGTTGGCACCTCTCTTGGTAATTTATCTAGCTTGTCAATAAATCTTGATCTCAATGCCTTTTCTCTTTACTATTGATTTAGTGAATGTTTAATGTACTCATGTTCACTAGTTAGAAGATAGTTTGAGCAGGTCCTGACTAACTATAGGTAAATGCTTTCAATAATACTGTTAAGGAAATAGGAAAGAATTCAAATGAAAAACTACTATTTGAGAAATGCTCAAGCTGCACTTTGCAAATATTGTTAATTTTAGAATGTAAGCTTATTATGAGATGGTGGAGCTCTATAATGTTGTTCACTGATACAGGGTGTATGCACGTTGGATATTCATGAATTTGAAGAATAAGATGCTAGACATTCAAATTATCTGTTCTTTGTATTTTATAAACAACAATTAAACTCTGTTATACTGAATTTTATGCTGCTGCAATTAAAATCATCAGGAGCAAGACAAGGACTGCTTATAAGAGGAGGGGATGTTCTAGAACGCTTGGCCAGTGTGGACCATGTTGCTTTTGACAAAGTACTGCATTCGAAAATAATGCTCTCTCTCACTCTCCACTACTTTAGAACTTTCACTTTAACCTTATCCTCTTTGACAATGTGCAGACTGGGACTCTCAGTGAAGGAAAACCCATTGTCTCCTCGGTGGCTTCCTTTGCTTATGATGAATCAGAAATTCTTCAAATTGCTGCAGCAGTAGAGAGAACAGCAACACATCCAATTGCCAAGGCTATTGTAAATAAGGCAGAATCATTGAATTTGACTTTCCCAGAAACAAGAGGGCAACTTGTTGAACCAGGTTCTGGAACCTTGGCTGAAGTAAATGGACTTTTGGTTGCTGTCGGTAATTTAGAATGGGTTAATGAGCGCTTCCAGAAAAAAGCAAAGCCATCTGATTTAATGAATTTGGAACACTCCATAATGCATGAGTCATCATCACCATCAAACTATTCAAAAACAGTTGTCTATGTTGGACGTGAGGGAGAAGGTGTTATTGGTGCCATAGGAATATCTGACAGTTTGCGCTTTGATGCAGAGTCTACTGTGAGCAGGTAATATTTTCATATTCTTTTATCATGTTGGAGGCTTCTCTCACTTGCCTGCTTGGACATGCCCAATTGATTGTTCTTCATCCATGATTGAACCTGAAGCTGTATTAACTGTTCATTATGTTTCAACTCAAATACCAACTAAAAACTGCATTTCTTTCTGCATTTATTCTATAAAATATTTTGAAAATGCATAATACTGCCAACAGCCAATGTGGTTTGTTGGTAGAGCACTGAACTCCTAGTTCTAGCGACTAGTGTTCTATCTTTGACAGCCACAAATACCAAAAAAAAAAAGGGATAGATAAAGCATAATACTGTGATTTTGAATAAAAAGTATGCCGTGTGCAATTCTGATTTTCTGACTTTTTATCGTTTGTGGTTGTTTTGTTGCTTTATTAAAGGCTTCAGCAGAAGGGTATCAAAACAATCCTTATTTCAGGAGACAGGGAAGAAGCAGTCACATCTATTGCAAAGACAGTTGGAATAGGAAGTGAGTTTGTAAATGCATCCCTGACTCCGCAGCAGAAATCAAGGGTTATATCTACTCTTCAGACTGCAGGACATCGCATTGCAATGGTAACCATCTTTTCAGAGCAATCAGTCCTTGAGAATTTTATTTTGACTAACATTGTAAAGTATCCTTAAATTTCACCTGGTTCTTGAGTCAATAGTGGGACTTCTTCATATTTCAGTACAAGCGGGCAGCATGGCTGCTCCACTGACTTAGATGAAGAAGTGCAGTGATTTGCACTAGATTACCATGGATGCAACCGAGTCGGTCAATATATTTTAGGTTTTCCTTCCGTGATTTAATGTCCCACAATTACAGCTAAGGAAACAAATTTAGGATGACCCCGATAAAAGAAAACACATACAGGTCTAAAACTGTGGCTTCATTAGAAAATATATTCAGCTAATATGTGCATCTTTTTATTCTCTCAAAAGGTAGGGGATGGCATTAATGATGCACCATCTCTGGCCCTTGCGGATGTGGGGATTGCTCTACGGACAGAAGCACAAGAAACTGCTGCCTCTGATGCAGCATCTATCATACTTCTTGGAAACAAACTCTCGCAGGTATGCTATTGTTTGACGTCTTAACTCTAGTGTTCACGCAACATGTTACCAGAACTTGTTGATACCATATACCTTTTAGCTAGTCAACTTTGCTTTTGTAAGACATGTTTATGAAAAGGTTATGTTTTGTCCGCCCCAAAGAATACCAGTCCGATACTGTCTTTCTCACTGGGACTTCCGCGGCAGGTAGTAGAGGCACTGGATCTTGCACAGGCAACAATGGCAAAAGTATACCAGAACTTATCATGGGCAGTAGCATATAATGCTGTTGCCATCCCCATTGCAGCAGGTGTTTTACTTCCCCAATTCGATTTTGCTATGACACCTTCACTTTCTGGTAAGTAAATTGGAAAAGAGAAGTAACACTGCATTCCTGTGTTCCCCACAATATACTCTTCTGTTATCTCTATCTATACTACTATGACTAAGCTGCTTCACTTTTCGGTATTGGGTTTTTTCAGGTGGGCTAATGGCCTTGAGCTCAATATTTGTAGTAACTAATTCCTTGCTTTTGCGGCTCCATGGGTCTGAGAAGAGCAGGAACGAACGATAATGTTGCGAGAATTTCACAAATGCCTGCTGGTCCCAACTAACCAACTATTTTATATGCTGTATCTTTATCCTAAATATGAGCATCAATTTTTCTCGCTTTTTTCATTTGGTTTATCCTTTTGTAGTTTATCATGTTTGTAATAAGGTAAGCAACCAAAGATGGCACAACCTATAACCCATCTACGATCAAAATCTACTGGTTTGGACAATTATAATTAGGGTATAATCTACCTAAAGATTACTTATTGTCATGTTCAAATTTGACTTGAGAAGATTTGAGTTTGACTCAATACTTTAATTTATTATTTTGAATCAAATGTTATAAAGGTAAAATAATAAATTAATAAGTAAATACTAATATATATCTAGATAAAATTTGATTAAACTCACAAAGTGTCGGAACGAGATATTAATATATTTAAATCTGATCTTATTTGGATTAAAAATGATTAAATTTAATTTAACATTTTGACATTTTTATGCTTTGAAATATTGTTTTTAATGAGTCATCAGCTTTCGTAAAGCCTGCCATAGCAAGTACCTGCACTGATTCTAGCAGAGACAGCTGTTGATGTAACCACATGCAAAGTGACTCATTCAATTGCTTTGTTACGGAATTGCAAAGCTGGGCGGAGCAGATACTTTCGATTCAGAGACTGATGTATGACGATCCTCAGTATATGGGACATCACATTTAAGTTCACGACAGAGACTCCATTATTGCCTGGTAAGTTTTCTGCTCCTCTCCCCCATCTTCCATTAGCTCCGTGCCACGCCATCGCTGCCTGCTCCCCTGCCCAGTACCCAGTTTTAATCACGGAAAAGTCTTCTCCCCTTCAATTGAATTTTTTAATTTAGGAAGAAGGGTTCGAAGATCTTCTGTGGACGACGAAAACTTCGGTGGCAGAAGCTCGACAGGAATGAAACAAGATAATTTTTTAAGTATGGGTAAAATCAGATTCGTTTTCAAGCAGTGTCATTTCTGATTGAGGATTATTCCCATCTTTGAAAATTGGATGAGACTCGTTGTCCGTGAGGGGTAAATTCGCGAAGAAAGATGGCCATGTCTCGTTTCTTATGGCTAATGGTTTTAATAATCTTAAATACAAATAACATGAAAAAAATTAAAATTTATATATAAATTTAATAAAAATTAAGATTTTGATAAGTACTACTATTTAAAATGATGGCGAAAATGAGCAAGTATTTCTGAGAGTAAAACAGCAAGAGATGAAAATAATACAAATACGAAATAATATATGTAAACGAATTATTAGACTCAGTGAATGATACTGTAAAAGAAAACCTAAATAAACACACATTAAATGGGCACGTGATTGGGAGCTCATATAGTCGAAAGGACTTTCGTGCAAAAACGCTTTACATGTGATTGTGGTGGGTCGGGTCCACTTTACCCCTCTTCATTTATTATTTTGTGCCCTCGATTTTTATTTTATTTATTTATTTTGTCCAAAAACAACATCTAGTTTGGCATATGATATGACCACGTTGCCATGCTCCTGACCTGAATTCGCTGGCTGCATATGGTGGACCAGTGGACCTTACTCTTTCTAGCTGACGTACAAATACTCCTCACTAACAAATTGGAAGCTACTGTACTCTTTAAGTTCAAAATTTTCACTCTACGTTGTTCTAAGACGTGAAATTTTCATGGTAAAATGTTTTGGTGTACATCTTTTCAATTTCTGATTTTTCCATATATTAAATTATGTTAAGATAATTCGTCTCTTTTTTTTTTTATTGAAACGTTTAAGTTAAAAAACTTTAAAACCTAATTGTTAAAACATTTAAATTTTAATTATTTTTTTGCTAAATAAGTTTGAGTCTAGAGATGAAAATGATATCGAATCCCAAATCCTTTAAAAATCATCTTTTAGAAGGGTTACATAAAGCAATAAATTAAATCCTAAATTCAAAGATGAGTTTGAAAGATTTTTCAATATTTAAAAATGTTCAATTAGAAAATTTACTCTTTTTTTTTTTTATAAATAAGATGCCCCCACAAAGATGTGTGGCCCTTTTAAAGGTTCCAAATTAATTCAACAAATTGATCATATGATAGTGAGCCTACTAAATTAAGTAGAGGGCATAAAATCTAATCAGAAGTGATGTCACTTATTTGGATGGTATAACATCAAGGGAAATACATAGTAAAAATGTTTAAATTTGTTGAGGCATTTGTCCTTAGGTCCACACACATCAAGTTGTCCATAATCCTCAATTCTCATCATCAATTTTTGGATATTTCTCTATAATAACTTCTTTTGTGTTTTTTTATTAAATTCGGTAACACTGTAATATTAAAATAATTTGTTTCCTTGACACTTGATGAGTTATACAAATTTTATAATAATTGAAAGATCTAGATTAAATTTATTTACTTATATTTAAACTCAAACATTAAAGCATATCATAACTTTTAACCATTCAAGCAAATGATTATTTGTTATTTATACATTTTTTTGATTCATAAGAGGTACAATGGAAGAATTAAGGGAATTGAATTTTAGACCTAATTCTTCGTAAGAAGGGATAACAAGCTAGGTTAAGCCTTGGTTATTTATTTGTAGTTATACAGTGTTACACATTAAATATTACATGAAATGTTTTATAAGTAACATTTTCCCCTTTCTTTTGTGAGACATGACAAATTCTCCTTTTTTTTTTTAGCTCAAATTGTCTTTAGCATGGGATCTAATTAGCATGTGATAGAAAGTTCATTCTTTGATATGTATAGCATAGTTTGACAATTGGAATAATATACTTTTATTAAAAACAAAGAAAAAATCTAATAAAATATAGATTTATTTACAAATCAAGTTATTTGTCAAAATCTATGTAGTTAATTTAACTTGAATTTAAGTTTTGGACAAGATTTACGAGTTTGATTGAAATTGACCTAGCACATGAAATCATATATTATTTTTTTAATTTTAATATAAAAATATATATATTTTTGAAAGGCCATTGATTTATTGATAGAAGCCATAGCCTGCTTGTACAGACCAAGAGCATGGCCAAACAGAAATACAATAGGACGCCCAACACTCTCAGGCAAAAACACAAATACCTCTCGGGCACCCTATCAGGAAATAGCAACATGTCAGCTACACTACAAAATGTCAACTAAACAACAGGAATCAAATCACAAAAACTCAACATAAGAATGAAAACAATCCAAGCAAAGAAAACAATCCAAGCTCTCTCCAAACTCGCAAGAAAAAACACCAACAGAGAAAAATGAATGACAAGCAGTCATCATCCGCCAGAAAATCCACAGCATCAATCATCGCACACCAACATCCATTAACCTTAAATCTTTGCTGGTAATGAGAGGAATACCAGTTGGCCAGTCGTACTTGAAACCGTATGAAACAGCCAAAACAGAGTAACATACTCTGAATTGACACGAAGCATAGAAATAAGAGAGCCATACCAAGGCACTTGACGCCAGCCTACCGGATTCTGGCAAGCAAGAGACATCCAACAGCTTAGCATTGCACTCATAAAGCCTACACAATCCCAGTCAGACAACTTCGTACAATTCTAAAACAAACACAATCGAGCCACAATGGGACAACGAAGAGTGCGCCAAAGCCAAGCAAGACATCATTCATTAACCACCAGCATATCACTACCTCTATTAACACCTTGTTTGGCAAGGGTGTCCGCAAGTGTGTTGCCTTCCCGAAACACATGCTAGATCTTAAAGTTAATCAACGATGATTTCATATTTTCAATGTAGGAGATATCTTTCCTGAGTTTCCAAGGAGTCGAATTGGGAGACTGCACCCATTTGACGGTATTTATTGAATCGCTCTCAATAATAAGGGCACAAGAACTGACCCATTTAGATGTTGAAAAAATGTTAATAGCCTCCCTTACCGCCAGTAACTCAGCTACATTCGAGTCTTCGACTCCAACAGACTTCGAAAACAAAATCTTAACAGTGCCCTTGTCATCTCTCAAAACTCCACCAATACCAGCAGGAGCTGGTTTACCTATTGCAGAGCCATCGACATTGAATTTGAGAACCCCATAGGGAGGAGGCTTCCACTCGGAAGTAGGTCTGACCCTTTTATCAGCATTAGAAACTGACACCAGCATAGGAAATCTACAAAAATCAGGAAAGGAAATAGAACATGAAGGCCATTTAGCTTTAAACCAGGAAGCAATCCTAAGTTTAATCACATCTATTAAACCCTTCAAATTAGCCGGTTTGCTATTAAAAACGACGTCATTCCTGTGCAGCCAAATGGACCATACAATAGCAAAAAACGCCATCTTCCACACTGTATCACACCTGCTCGAAGGAATCGCACATTGCCAAGCTAAGAAAGATGTCATAGGATTCTTGTGACATATCCAAGTGATGTCCCACCAATTACAGCAGCAGGCCCACACCTTCCACACTTCAGAACAAGAAAAAAAACAAATGTTCAACAGATTCCAGCTCTAAATTACAAAATGCGCATTTTGCATTATCACTACGAAGAAGCCCCCTTCTCACCAATTGGTCTTTAACAGCAATCCTTCCTTTCAGCAGCTGCCACACAAATATTTCGACTTTTGGTGGAGCAAGGCCTATCCAAAGATACTTCCAGCAAACAGACTTAACACCAAAGCGGCCATACACAACTTTGCAAAACCCCTTAACTGAGTAAGCTCCACTCGTGGTTCCTCTCCAGATCAAAAGATCGTTCAATTTCCTACACAGACACTGTTTGTTGATGAGGTGGTTAAAATCTAGCCATTGTTTAAGTTCCCAATCAAAGGGATCCCTCCTCAATTTAACTTCCCAAGTCCACTTGTTCAAGTCCCAGAAACCAAAATCATTAACCTTGCCCGACTTCTTAATGGCTAAAGCGAAAATTCGAGGGAACAATTGTTTGAGGGAAGTGCCATCAATCCAATTGTCATCCCAAAAATTGATTTTACTGCCATTGCCAAGTAGGAAGCCCAAATTACTCTGAAGAGACACGGCTTGATCATTTGTAGTAGATAATGGAGAAGTAATATTCCTCCACACGTATGACGAACAAGTAGCGTTACCATGAGGTGGAATGAGGTCTGAATGGCTGCCACCATACTTCCCAATTATCACAAATTTCCACAAAACATTCTGTTCCTCACCAAACCAAAAAATCTATTTATTTAATAATGCCCTATTTTTAACACCTAAATCGACAATGCCAAGGCCTCCAAACTCCTAGTAGCTACACACGGTGTCCCAGTCAACCGTATGTATTTTCTTAGTTGTTAAGGACCCTCCCCAGAAGAATCGCCTCTGAATCTTATCTATTTTCTCTTTGACAGCCTTAGGAATCTGTAACAAGGAGATGTAATACACCGGTAAACTAGATAAAACTGATTTGATTAAAGTCACACGACCCCCTATAGACAAATACTTGGTTTTCCAACCGGCAAGTTTCCTCTCAAATTTTTCTATAACAGGGTTCCAAAGTTGGACACTCTTTGAGTTGATTCCTAAAGGCAACCCTAAATAGATGGATGACAATGATTCAGTTTTGCAGCATGTCGTAACGGTTTCGCGCTCGACGATTTTGAAAAACATTTAAAAACAAGGGAGTCGCCACCAATCTTTTTTATCTAGGTGTGATTGGTCACCTAAAAATATTTATCTTTTTAACAAAATCTCAAAATTAATTAAGTTTTATTAAAAAGACAATTTGGGCCTGCGAAAACAAAGTTGGGTCCGGGAGTACGGTTACGCGTGGGGAAAGATTAGCACCCCCACGACGCCCGTTAAAAAACGGTACCATAATAATCTTGTGTTATCCTTTAATTTTAATAAAACGATCTTAAATTAATATTTAAAATAATTCCTATTTTATTGCAATTAATTTTATTCTTTTTATTCAAAGTCATTTTTTATTTGTAAATTTATTTTGTTTTATTTTAAAAAGTTAAATTTTATTTTTTAAAAGAGAATGTGAACCTTTTTGTATTGAAAAATTAAATCAAATATCCCAATACTCTGGTAACAGTTGAAATAATTTTCCTCACCTAGAGATTTCTTAAGAATCACTACTTGTGAGTTCTATAGAATCTCATCATCGGAAGATTCACATTTATTTGAAAATTAAATGAATGCATATGATGCAAACAAATAATAAATGATGCAAATGAATTTTTTGATTTTTTATATAAATATTTCTTTATTTATTTTAAATAAAAATTCTTATTATTGAAAAATTACACTAAGTATCCCAATACTCTGGTAACACTTAGTAAACTTCTCTCACCTAGGGATCAGTCAAGAAATCACTACTTATGAGTTTCATGACATCTCATCATCGGACTTTATCATTAATTTCCTTTTTTCTATTTTCTTTTAAAAACTTGTTTATTTTATTTTTAATAAAAATTTAAATTATTGAAAAATCATACTAAGTATCCCAATACTCTGGTAACATTTAATACGACTATTCTCACCTAGGTATCAGTTAAGAAATCACTACTTGTGAGTTTCATAACATCCCATCATTGGGAGAATTCCATTTTATTTTTAATTATTATATTATTCTATTTATTTATTTACTCATTATTTTTGCCATGATAATATATTAAAAATACCTAAACAAACATTTCTATAAAACCAATGAATGAATAAGTAAAAAAAACCAAAAAGGCAGTATACCCTCCTCAGCGGGCGAGTTCCCGATCGGGCAAACTAGCGGGATCTTCCCTATCCTCGGCGGGCGAGCTCTTCGAACGGGCGAACTAGCGGGATCTTCACTATCCTCGGGTGGGCGAGTACCCTTTTTGGCGAGCGGGCGAGCACGCAGCTTCTTCCTTTTGGCGAGGCGGACAAGTCGTGCGGGTCTTCTTTCTTTTGACTGGTGCGCGAACACACAGATCCTGCTTCTCTTCGGGCGGGCGAGCTCACGGGATTTTGCTTCCTTTTGGCTGGCGGGCGGAGTTCGCTTAGCTGGTGACCGGGTGTGCGGGTCGCGCGGATTTCGGGTCGGGTCAGGGGCAACGCGCGGATCCTGCAACTTCCTTTCTTTTCTTTTTCTGCTATAAAAACCCTCCCTTTTTTTATTTCTTCGTTTTTTCCTTCTTCCACAAAAAAAACTTAGAGCCTTCATAGGCTCTCGGCCGGGCGATTTCCTGCCGCCATCTACGCCACCGCCGGTCGCTGTCGACCGCCGTCTCCGGTGGTCGAAAACTAAAAAGGAAACCCTTTTTCAAAAGCTCTCCACTCCCTCCTTTCGTTTCTGACCTTTGTTTTCCCAAAAAATGGCCCTAACCCCACGGATCTGAGGTCGAAACCTTCGGCCTCTCTGTTGTTATTTTGATTTTTTCTTTTCAGATCTGGCTTTGGATGTGTTTGGGTTTGTGTTTTTGTTGTTGTTTTTGTGTTTTTTTGCAGGTGGGTATGGGTTTAAGTTTCATATCTGAGATTTGGGGTTCTCAGATCTGGGGTTTTTCGGGTGGTTGTGGTTTGTGGGGTTGTTGGTTCGGTGATGGTGTCCTTGACAGAGGCAGAGGAGGTGTCGGTTGGGTTCACA
This sequence comes from Heritiera littoralis, assembly GCA_031772115.1. Classification (NCBI taxonomy): domain Eukaryota; kingdom Viridiplantae; phylum Streptophyta; class Magnoliopsida; order Malvales; family Malvaceae; genus Heritiera; species Heritiera littoralis. The sequence continues at coordinate 4,058,114 of JAPDPK010000003.1, forward strand.
GTGGTGGAAATGTGGCTGTAAGGGTGATCTGTGTGAGGGCTTGGTTGTGGCGGGGCTCATGGGGTTTGGGTAGCTTCAAGCTTGGGTCTACCCTCGGATGGTCTGGTGATGGAGTAAATGGTTTTGGGTCGGTGGAGAGGCAGGGGTGGTTAGGGCTCTTGGTTTTGGATTCGGGTGGCTGAAGATGGTGTTTGTGGTTTTTTGGGTTAGCTTCTTTGTTCGGATGGGAGAGAGTTAGGGGCTTTGTAGTGGGTGAGGATTGCTTGGGCTCGCCGTGGCTCTCGGGTGAATGGGGAAAGCTTGAAGCTTGGGCTCTCTCCCCCCCGTCTGGGGGTTGCCGATGGGGTTTTTTAGAGGGAGTAAGCTGGGCATAGATGGGATGGGTAGACAGGAGAGGTGGCTAGCCGGTGGAGATGGGACGGCCTGAGGAGATGGGTTGGCAGGGGTGGCTGGTGGCAGATTGGATGGTTGATGGGAGACAAGACCAATAATAATAATAATAGTAAAGATAAAAATAAAAATAAAAATAATAACAAAACAAATAATAATAAAAAATAAAAATAAATATAAACATAATAATAATAATAATAATAATAATAATAATAATAATAATAATAATAACAAAATGTGACAAAATTAGGTATCAACATAGCAGATCACACCCGCCCACCTTTCAAGATTGTGATGATCAACAGTGATCCCAATCAACAGCGATCTCAACAAAAATATATGTAAATGTTAAAAAAATAATTTAATATTAAATAAAAATTTTATATATGATGTATTAACAATATATAATTTTTATATATTGTCAATCATGAGATGATATTTTATTAACGATGAAAGTTTAAAAGTGTGTAAGTGTTTAAAAATAAATTTAATAACTTTGTTAATATTTATTTTTAGAAACTTTCATATTAGATATCATTTTATAGTTAATTGATAATATCAATATATTATATATATAAAAATGAGTTTTGTATATAATGTACTGACAGTATATAGTTTCTATGCATTATCAATGCATTAAAAGTTGACACCTCATCAATTGGTAAATTAAAAAATATACTAAGCCCTTAAAAGTAAATATAAATAAATTTTTTTAATTTGCTCAGAAGGATCTATTGATGATGTATCAATCTTTGGTGCATTAATAGTGTATAAAAATTATACATTGTCAATATATCAAATATAAATCCTATAAAAATTTTACACTATTTGTATATTATATATAAACTCTTAAATAAAAGAAAAAATAGACGGGTCAACCGATGGATACAACGTGTACGGAGGTACAACATGATACAGAACATAAAAAAATAAAAAAAAGACAGAGAGTGGCACAGATAGGGATGGGATAGGGAAGAGTGCAAGGCGGGCCAAGCGAGAAAGACGTGTTACCATAATAGGAACATTCTCTAATCCAGGAAACATTATAGCTCATCCTTCTAAATTTTACTTTATTTTTTGTTCATTTTCTGAATATTACTTAATTAAATCGCTTTTAATGTCTAATTATATCATCACATTCATATACAATGTATATAAATTTTATTGATAATTCGTGAAATTTTTTACTTCATAAATAAAGTTAAAATGTTGATATAAATCTTATTTTATTTATTTATTTATTTGTTATTTTGAAAGATTTGTGTTATCATTAAAAAATTTCACTTACTATATATATTAGGTATTAATTCAAATTAAATAATTAATATAAATTTTAAAAATTTTTAAATAATATAATTCAATTTAAATCTATTAAATAATATTATTGTTTTCATATTACACAGATGATAATTTACAAAATTATTTAAGGGAAAAAGATTATATTTATTATTAGATTTAAAATACAATAATAATAATAATAATACAAAAAAAAGAAGAAAAAGAGCAATAATCGGATGCAGGGAGACCCTGGCTGAAAAGGACAGGATGACAGAAACGTTAACGGCGTGAGAGAGAGATGGTGACGGCGTCAAAACCGTGAATGAGATTGAGGGGTCCAACAACAATTTCCAAACAAGGTTTGATGTTCATAATGAAAGGAAGGAAGGGAAGGGAAGGGTTGTCAGTCAGAGACAGCGAGGAGACGAGACAAATGACCTTCCCGAGGCCTGCAAAGTAATAAATATAAGATCGTTCCGGTAAAACTTTCTTTTCATTTTCTCTTTTTTTTTTCTTTGCCATTTAGCTCTGTGTTGTACGATTGCCCTTTTCTTGTGGCCCGCTTAATTTTCTTCCTTCTTTTTTTTTTTTTTTTGCCATATAATAATTCAGCTTTTTTTTAAAAGATTCTGAAATCTGAATTATGTCCTTTTTATATATAATAAAATAATAAAATGGAGAATTTACTTATAAAAATTTATATTTTATTAATTTAATTGTTAAATTCAATGTTTTATTGATGTAAATTATGCATATTAAAATTTAAATTAATTAACTTTTATTATTTATTGGATATTAGTAAATAAATCATTAATATATATATGAAAATATATTATTTTAACTCAAAGAATCAAAATATGAAAAAAATCAAATAGAGTCAGATATGATTTTCTTAATTAAAATTTATAAAATTAAAAAAATTTATCTATATATAAAAAGTTATAAGATTGAATTGTAAAAAAAAAAAAGAAGCTTAATTTTGGTAAGAAGATAGTCGGTAAAAGGGTAGTCAAACAACATAGTAATTTTAAATAGACATAAAATGATATAAATTAAAATTTGATAAAAATTTTATATGAATATAATAAATCTAAAAAAATTTATAATTATATTATTAACATAAATTTAAAAAAATTATATTTTACATAATTCAAAAATAATATTTAAAACAAAAACTCAAATTATCGTATGTATTTGTATATATAATATATTATTACGTTTATAAATGGTTTTCTTCTCTAAATTTAATTAAAAAAATAAAAAACGAGTAATCGTCAAAACGGCGAGCTAAAGCAATAATACGGCGATGATTCCTTGGCGGGACATCGGTTAACAACAGAATGTAACTCGCAACTGCCAAACAGGAAACCTTTTTATAAAACAGCAGCAGCACTTCTCCATAAACAACGTACACCAAAATGATTAAAAAAATCTTAGTTACGACCAGACTAACCTTTTTTTTTGGTCTGATACAACCAGACTAACCTTACTATCGTATGTTTTATTACAGCCAAAGCATGCCAAATTAAAAAAAAAAAAAGAGTTGCTTGTCATCTCAAAAAGGATTATTTTTCTGCTGCTAATGTACAAAAAGAAAGCGACCCTTGATTTGTTTGTAACTATAATCCGTAATTAATTATTTGGAATAATATTTGAATGAAATTTTGAAAAAAAGGAAAGGATACAGAAGAGAGAGAGTTGGGTGCTTGCAGTGGGCAGGGAGATGGCAGAGCTATGGCAGAGAGGTTTCTAACTTTATCCATGAAATAATTTTTCTTTCTTTCACTCTCTCTCTTATTCTGTTTTTTACGGTTGTAACTTGTTAGCATTTTGCTTTTTCTCTTTGGCACTTTTCTCAAACTCTTTGGGGACTGCATCTGTGGAGGAGGAAAAGGTCTCTGTGGCAGAACGATGTGATATAACGCGCAGACTCCTCTGCTCTTCTTCTTCTTTTTCCCATCGTTACCTGGTGAAAGAAAAAGCATCAAAAAATTAAATGTGGTAAAATAAAAACAAATAATAATTGGGAAAACAACAACAACACAGCAAAGTATCATAAAAAAGTGAGCTCATTTTAATTCTCCATCCTCATTTCCATGTCGGTGACAACAGTTGAGCAGTAGAGGGAAAGGAAGGAGTTTTCCCTCTGGGTTTTTCGAAAGAGAAACGCCGTCGTTTTTCTTTTCTTTTTCTTTGGCTGAGATATGGTGTGGGTTGTTTTGTTTGAAAAGTAAGGTTACTTCCTGCAAGGTTAAATGATGGCATTGGCATTTCGTTTGGAGTTTGTTTTCTGGGTTTCTCTCCTCTGTTTGGGTTTTGCTTTTGGGGATTCCGAAGATGGTTAGTGTTCCATTCTGTCATACTCATAAATAAAAAGGGCCTCCTTTCTTTATTACCATATTCTTTTTCTGGGTTTTGTTTGGTTATTCTAAAAATGTAAGAAAACAATGGCAAGTAAAGTCAGAAGCTTTTCTTATTCAATTTTTAGTGATTACCCTTTTATTATTATTATTATTATTATTAGTATTTTTAAAATGGCTGCTGGTGTACCGTTACTACTGATTTTGAAATCAAGCTCTTGCTTTTGAGTTTCGTCTATTGTTACGGTTATGGTTCATGCTTGAAGCAACCAAATTTTGTTTTGTAACTTTTTTTTTTTTAATTTTCCAAACGGTGTTGAAGATAGATTGATTGCTTATGTGTTGTCTGTCTGTCTGTCTGTCTGTATATTTACAATGAAGCTAATATTTCCTACTTTGCTTTTGTCTATGCTCTGCAATGTAACGAAGGAGCAACACTGTTGGAGATAAAGAAGTCGTTCAGGGATGTGCACAATTTTCTGTATGACTGGACGGATACACCGTCTTCGGATTTTTGTGTTTGGAAAGGGGTCACTTGCGACAATGTCACCTTCAATGTCGTTGCGCTGTAAGTTTTGAAACTATATTTCTTTCACTTAGGTGTCTCCGTCTTTTTATGCCTGTGTCTTGGTATTGTCATTCTTGATGGTAAAATGTTTCTTGGTTTGTCGAAATTTGGTTTTTATTTTCCCCTCTTTCAGCTGATGTTTGTTTGGTTGGTTTCTGGCACTGCAGTAATCTATCAGGCTTAAATCTTGATGGGGAAGTATCACCAGCAATCGGAAATCTCAAGGACCTCCTCACCGTGTACTGTTCTTTTTTCTCTGCTTTCTCTTTGAAATCCAATCTATGTTTTATATTTTATTCTTTCCCTGTTTCTTTTTGTTAGAAATATTCTTAGTAGGAGGTTTACATGGAAATAAAATGTTTGCTAGAAAGAACAAGTATATTCTCCTTAGTTGTCCTCACCTTTACTTTTCAAAGAATTGTTAAAGGAAATGGAGCCAAAACTTATTTGCTGTTGCACACGAAATTGGGATGGATTTGAATTGAGATTGATTAAGGTTATGTCTTATTTGTTCAGTGACCTCAGAGGAAATCGTCTTACTGGGCAAATCCCAGATGAGATTGGTGACTGTTCATCTTTGCAAAGCCTGTAAGTGGTTTGGTAGAAAAGAGCACAAGAATCCGATATTCTGGATGTTTTTGATAAAGTTTCGATAATTAGCTTGTCAGTTAGATTGAACATTGCTAACTGGTCTTATCAGGGACTTGTCTTTTAATGAGTTATATGGAGATATACCTTTTTCGATCTCAAAACTGAAACAACTGGAATTTCTGTAAGTTACTTTTGAAGCATTTCTCACTATAGTCTGTCACTTATGGTCTGCTTAGCTATGCTGATTTGAAGTTTTTTAATTTACTCTTCAGAATTTTGAAGAACAACCAGTTAATTGGACCAGTACCTTCAACTTTGTCACAGATTCCAAACTTGAAAATTTTGTAAGTTCTTCTAATTTCTTAACATTTCTGTACAATTCCCTGATGAGTGGATGAAATAATCATGCCCTGACTTGTGACATATTGGTTCCAGGGACCTGGCACAAAATAAACTCAGTGGGGAGATACCAAGGCTCATCTATTGGAATGAAGTGTTACAGTATCTGTGAGTGCTAAATTGTTACTGTACCCTTTCTTTCTGCCATATAACAATTCAATTTGAATTTATTTTCCCCCTCTAATGATATCTCCTTGTGAATCCTTAGCCTAGATTTTTTTTAATTATTTTATTTGGTTCCCCATTGTAGTGGCTTGCGAGGAAACAATCTGGTGGGTACACTCTCTTCAGACATGTGCCAGCTAACTGGTTTATGGTACTTGTAAGTGTCCTGATTATCCCTTGTTATTCAAGAAGCTCATACTTTCTATATCTTCTGGCATGTGAGGTTTTTTTCTAGTCTAACTTAAGCTCTATATTGTTTGCAGTGATGTGAGGAACAACAGTTTGACTGGCAGCATCCCTCCAAATATAGGCAACTGCACTGCCTTCCAGGTCTTGTATGTACTCATCATCTAGCTCAATAAGGTAATGTTTTCAAAGTGCCTATATTGGTTAACTAAAAAATCTCTTTTCTTGTGATTCATAGGGACTTGTCCTACAACCAGTTAACTGGGGAAATTCCATTCAATATTGGGTTCTTGCAAGTTGCTACATTGTATGTGCCTTAAATTTTCCTTTTTTATTTTTTGGCTTTATGACCATGTGCCTAGAAACTGTTGTTATTAAGTGTTCTGATGTTGGTCTTCCTGGTTAGATCTTTGCAAGGTAATCATCTTTCAGGGAAGATCCCATCTGTTATCGGTCTGATGCAGGCACTTGCTGTATTGTAAGTTACTTTTATTCATAAATCATAACTGCATTGAAGTCCTATGGTTATCATTTGAATTCTCTCGTTTCTCTGTTATCTGTCTTATATCCTGTCACTTTTTGGTGTGTACTATCCAGGGATTTAAGCTGTAACAAGTTAAGTGGACCCATCCCTCCTATTTTGGGGAATCTGACCTATACAGAAAAATTGTAAGTAGGCACTTGATGTTCATGTACTTTTAATATCATTTGTTACCATAATTCTGATTGCAACTTATTGAAAGGTTTAGAATAAGAAATTCAAAGTATGATGAGACAGCTGCTAGTATATTTCTTGAGCACTATTTGATGGGAGTATGCCAAATGCTGTAGATATTTGCATGGTAACCAACTGACCGGATTGATTCCCCCGGAGCTGGGAAATATGACAAAGCTGCACTACTTGTAAGATTACTTTGTCTTTGTTTATCTTACCTATATCCAATGCTAATTGGCCTCTGCCAAATTGTTCTGCTATGTGATTTGGCTGTGTAACATATTGTAACATGTCAGTTATGTTGATGCCAATGAAAGCAAAAAAAATATTATCAGCATCTCAAGCAATATTTTGCCTTCTGCAGGGAACTGAGTAATAATCATCTTACAGGACATATTCCACCAGAGCTTGGGAAGCTAACCGAATTGTTTGATCTGTATGTTAGTCTTCCTGGTTGTTCAATATATATTGGTTCCCACTATACCATAAATACGGATACAATTTTTTGCAGGAATGTTGCTAACAACAACCTTGAAGGACCCATTCCTGAAAATCTTAGCTCATGTACGAATCTCAACAGCCTGTAAGCACTGATCTCATTTCTGAAACTTTTGTGCTTTTAAATTTGCACAGTTCTAAGGTAGTCATTGATTGATTGAATTGATGACAGCAATGTGCATGGAAACAAGTTGAATGGAACCATTCCACCTGCTTTTGAAAGGCTAGAGAGTATGACCTATCTGTAAGCTTCAGTTCACCCTTGTTATATTAAATTCTTAGCCTAAACATTTGGAATCATCCATAATTTATCTTCTTAGTGTTCCCTCTTTAATTTATCATAATGAATCTCATCACTCTAATTATGTCCTTGTGTCTCCTCAGGAATCTCTCCTCTAACAACATCAAGGGTTTTGTACCAGTTGAGCTCTCCCGTATTGGTAATTTAGATACTCTGTAAGTATTAAGTATCTGAAGGTTTTCCTCTTTGTTCAATTTATTGGTTCTTACTTGTTTGTTTTCCCAGGGACATTTCTAACAACAAAATTGATGGCTCAATTCCTTCATCCCTTGGTGATTTGGAACACCTTTTGAAGCTGTAAGTGCTGGAAAATGGTATCTGTTTTGAGTGCTTAGCGAAGACTTTTGCCTTCTTATTCTTCTTTATTATTATTATTGTTGTTGTTGTTGTTGTTGTTGTAGGAATTTAAGCAGAAATCATTTGACAGGAGTCGTTCCAGCAGAATTTGGTAATCTAAGAAGTGTTATGGAGATGTAAGAAATCTTAAATTTTACTACCGTGAATAGGCTAAAGCTTTCAGTAGTCCTTGCTGACTTCTTGTCTTTTGCTTCTACATTGTAGAGACCTTTCTAATAATCATCTCTCAGGTGTTATTCCTGAGGAACTCACTCAGCTTCAGAACATGTTCTCGTTGTAAGTAACCATGTCAACTCCAATTCTGAACATTTTTGGAGGTTGGAAAGAACACGCCAGTATATATGACACTTCCATTGATAACATGTTCATCAAGGAGAACATGCCAGAATAAGTGGCAGTATTTTTATGGCCTTAGCAAAAATTCAGAATGCTCTAACAAAACACCTTCAGAGAAGCAGAACTAGTTGTCTTCTAGGTTCTAGTAGTAGTTACATCCTTTTAGAGTTTTGTGTTGGTTTCTGGTGCACAATTGAAGTCTTTGAAACAATGGATCCATCCTTTATTTGTGGTGACACCTCATATGGCAGAGGTTTTTAGATGGATTATTCTAGACGCTATTGACTTCAAATAGAATATCTGCTTTTTTTTATTTATGGATTACCGATTCTAGTGGGATTAAGATTCTCGAACTTCTTGATGATATGTCTTCATCCTTGTAATCCACAGCTTTACTTTCATTGTGGACAGCAACAGTGCCATCATATAACCCCATAAATTTCCTTGAAACCTTGCAGAAATGTATCCTATAACAACCTTGCTGGTGATATTCCTGCAAGCAATAACTTTTCAAGATTTTCACCAGACAGGTAAGATTTTGATCATTTGATTTTCAAACAAGTATAGTGAACAAAGAAGCTCAATATAGCTGCTACCCTTTTTTCCACCAAAGCTGACTTCCAACTGACAACATCATGTTTGCAGCTTTATTGGAAATCCTGGGCTTTGTGGCTATTGGCTTTCTTCTCCATGCCATGAGTCTCATCCCACAGAGAGAGGTAATTATGACCTTAGAACAAGTATTTTTGTCTCATATGTTGTTACTACAAGGGGCCATAATCTGCCAAAACAATATCTAAACTTAAAGCAGATAGTTAACCTGAAGTTGAAATTGAGAAGCCTTTATGACTTGAATCTAGAGTGCAAGAATTTTTTTTCATCTTGATATCATATTTGTTAATAATCATTCCTGATCTTAGACGTTCAATATTTTCTTGGTATGTATCTTTCTCTTCTCTTTGGATGATTATTCAGTCTGTTCTGCTCATTCTTGTCTGTGCAGTTGTGATTTCTAAAGCAGCAATCTTAGGCATTGCACTTGGTGCCCTCGTGATTCTTCTAATGATCTTGATTGCAGCATGTCGCCCACTCAATCCTACACCTTTTCCGGATGGATCACTGGATAAGCCAGGTGCCTTTTCTTTTTATATGTAAACCCATGCAAGTCCATTTGCCTTGGAGTATAAAACATAGGTGTACAAAGAACTATTATTTGAGTTTCAAGGTCCGGTTTGGATTACCAAATTGAAAAAAAAAAAAAAACTAAGAATATAAGGTGGCAGGCTAGACTAGGTCACACTAATTTGGAGAAGTTGAAAAACTGGAAACAGATTGGTAAGAAAATTAATTATGAAAGCTTAGTGGTTTTTGTTCCTTGTTTTTAGAGATGCCTTCTTATTGAATTTTATGCGGCCTGTTATTGACTTGTGGACTTGTTAACAACAGTCATTTACTCAACACCAAAATTAGTGATCCTTCACATGAATATGGCACTTCATGTATATGAGGACATAATGAGGATGACTGAGAATTTGAGTGAGAAGTATATAATTGGCAATGGTGCATCAAGCACAGTCTACAAATGTGTTCTCAAAAATTGCAAGCCAGTTGCCATCAAGAGACTCTACTCTAACTATCCGCAGTGCTCGAAAGAATTTGAGACGGAACTTGAGACAATAGGGAGCATTAAGCACCGGAATCTGGTCAGACTTCAAGGATATTCTCTCTCCCCTTATGGGAAACTTCTCTTCTATGACTATATGGAAAATGGCAGTCTTTGGGACCTACTCCATGGTAAGTTTTTGTTGGTATTTCTCTACCTTCCCTATGCTCATTTGACTCGTGGAAAACATTTTTCTTATTATCCAAGGTAAAGAAGCACCTTTTTCCCTTTTTGAATTACAAACTCCAAGTATTCTTTTACTGCAGTTTCTACCAAGAAAAAAAAGCTTGATTGGGACACTCGTTTAAAGATTGCACTTGGAGCAGCACAAGGGCTAGCGTATTTGCATCATGACTGTAGTCCTAGAATCATCCACAGAGACGTAAAGTCATCCAACATTTTGTTGGACAAGGATTTTGAGGCTCATCTAACTGATTTTGGCATTGCAAAGAGCTTATGCATATCAAAGTCTCACACTTCCACTTACATATTGGGCACCATTGGTTACATAGACCCTGAATATGCTCGCACTTCCCGCCTGACTGAGAAATCTGATGTTTACAGCTATGGGATTGTTCTACTTGAATTGTTAACTGGAAGAAGAGCTGTAGACAACGAATCCAATCTCCATCATCTGGTTAGTTTTATATCCATCATAATTTGAACTATAATGCAAACACTGAGTTATTATAATGAGCCTTGGTTTCATTTATTGAATACTATATTTTGGGTTTGCGCGTAGCTTGAATACTCAATTGGTATTGCATGTTTATCAGATTTTGTCCAAGGCTGCCAATAATGCTGTCATGGAAACCGTTGATCCGGAGATCACTGCTACTTGCAAGGATCTTGGAGCAGTAAAGAAAGTTTTTCAGCTTGCACTTCTATGCACCAAGAGACACCCGTCAGATCGACCAACGATGCATGAAGTGGCAGGAGTTCTAGGAAGCATAATGCCATTGGACACTTCACCAAAACAGCCAACCTCAGTCCAACCAACGCCTCTGCCATCTAACAAGGTGACAAGCTACAAGGATGAGTATGCAAATCTCAAGACTCCACACTTGGTCAATTGCCCATCTATGAGTACTTCAGATGCCCAACTCTTCCTAAAGTTTGGCGAGGTTATATCTCAAAATAGTGAGTGAAGGAACGTATGAAACCATCAATGTAATATCAATATTCCAGGAATGAGCATTAGATTAAAGATCTGATGGGAAAATGTGTATAAAAGACTTTGGTATCAAGTATTGCAGCTTAGAGAAAAGGAAAAGGATGCGACTTGCTTTGGTAGCAATGTTTAAAAAGATGCTAGTAGTGGTACCTCAAAATCATGCTTGTATATTGTATTGTATGAAATTGTGGTAGTAATTTTGGCATTGTCTTCAGTTGGACCATTGCCTCTGGCAACAAAGCTTCTGGCCTGGTGGTGGTGGGGTTGCAGTTTCAGGATCAGGTTGGGTGCTTGCAGCTCTGCATAAGACTCATTATATGCATGACCAGCAATAATGCACTGAGAAGACTTAGCTGGTCTCGGCCTCCCTTCCTGCACCTTGTCAGTAGGTCTATTTGAATGCTGAAAGATAACCATTATCTGCTCTGATGTTACCATCTTGAAAGCCTTTGATTTTTTGGAATCTGTGCCTCATCCCACAAGTAGAAATTGAATGATTAACTCTGCCCAAGGTTTCTTTCATTTTACTGATTATGGTGATAGAATAATCCGGCAAACTAAAGGATTTTAACTGGGATTATACATTTATACTTGTTTTCTTTCCTTTTTTTCGTTTTCTTTTCTGTCATTATGCGAGACAAGGGATCATTTAGTAGATTATTGGACAATCAACTAATTCTCACTGTTATGGGTCTTAAACTTTGAAACCTTTTGTACTAAGTTTTTAAGGGCATTCAAATTTCAAACTCAGGATATTAAACTCTCCGAAGTCATTGGAATGGAATAAGAATCAGCAGACCAAATTCAGGGTCTTCTTTGATTTTGGATTATTATTATTATTGGAAAAAGAAGAGCATACAGTTGGTTAAAACTTCCTTCTGTTAAAACTAAAAAGAGTGGCAAGATTTGAGTACAATGATTTTTGTACTCTTTGTTTGATTTCATGTCAAAATTTTTGTCTACACGTTAAATACAACTTTTTTTAGCTTTTGATGTATTAATATACAGTTTTGATTAAATTTTAGCATGTTTTACTTTCATATATTTTATTTATATTGTTTTGTGTCATGTCACCATGTCATGTTTAGGATTGCAAATGACTTGACAGGTTTTGCTGAGATGAGGGAGATGTTGAACAAGAGCAACCAACCAGTATCTTGAACTTCAAGTCATTCTAGTTCGATGAAGATCTCAGGTAATGTTCTTCCTCCGTCAAAGTTGTGTGTAATTGATGTTTAACAGACTGAAGATGTAAGGTTGCCGTTTGAAAATGTTTTTTTCTCCGCCAAAATCCTTCTTGTTATACATAAATGCATGTTTGTATGTGTGTGTATCACTGTTTTGCTATTGAATTGAAATCATTTTCCAATTGCAGCATTCCATTGTCAACTGAAGATATAGATATTGCAATTCCTGCAACAGATCCTTCGGGCGTTGATCTCCCTGCATTCCTGTCGGAATATTCGTGTGCATAATCTCCAAACCAGCAACAAAACCAACTTGTTTTATATAACCTCTCACTTTAGCTAGTGTGATGCGATATTCCGACAGTGTTGAGTTCCATATATTGATCTACGTAATTTATTTTAATCTATTAGGATAAAGATTCTGACTATGAAAATGATTGTAATGATTGTAGCTTGTGTGAAGCTCAATATCTAAGGTCGAAAAGATAAAGGTTGGTGCTCGAAGATAAGATTTGAGCAGCAAAGATTCTAAAATTTGTCATATTCAGTCTATCATCTGCTCTCGCCTTCTTTAATGTTAATTCAATGAAATCTCTTCTTTTTCGATTCAGGGGTCCCGTGGTTCTCTCTTTTATCTTCTTTTAAAGTCATCTAACTCGATTGGTTGATTCAGACAGTTTTGCTAATTCATTCACGTTATTCTTTACAAATGAAGCCAGCTAAAGCTATCATTTTCTGCAATTTTGCTGGTTATCAAAGTTTAGTCGCCTTCATCCATGGAACAAATGTGACTAAAAAACAAAACATTGGGAATCAATTCGAAACGCTTTCTTCATGATAACATGTGATCAGTGAGTCACCATCAGCTATTGTTAAAATGAAATTACCAGCAAAGGGAAAAATTCAGATTGGCAAGAACTTGGGGCAACATTTTCCTTCGAACAAGAAAAACAAGGAGGCATAGAAATCCCCAGTGTATATCAAACTCAGTGTAATTAAACTAACAAACTATTCTTAAGTTCCTTTCTTAAGAGTTAGAGCAATGTGGGTTTGTGCTGTCCATAACACTGGTACATTCCCGCACATCAGCCAACGAGAAGGACCGCCAATTGGAGAAATTCCGGCCAGTTGAAGGCGGCGACGATGGGGGATTGTTATTGAAAGATGTTCTGGTTTGTGGGTGCAATGGAGGAAGCCCAGGGCTTGAAGTTGAAGTAGAATCCTCGCTTGTGCTGGAGATGCTTTCAGAGCTACTCATGGCGACAGCAAGAGCCATAGTGCTTTTGCTTGAGCTGATCGGTCTAATCTGTCTTTTATTCCTGCTCTTGTCCCAGAGATGGTTGATTGCCAATAGATTTCTCCTTCTCCTGGTATAGGCGTTTTCGGGTTTTGCTATGTCTTTCATCGATGAAACTGAGGAAGCATCTGCTAAACTCGTGAATGACTTTGATTTGCCATTGTAGAAACTTGAGATTCCTCTCCTGTTTAGAACCCCAAATTCCTTCATGTTAATTGATGAAAAGTATTCATGAAAATCTTAAACAAGAAGATTCTAAATTATTCCTATAGGATTTAAATCTAGTTTTCTAACTGAATTGACACAGATCTAAAGAACAAAAAGACCAAAAATTCCGATACGAACCTCACAGGCAAAGCCTGTTCGAGAGAATCCATCATGTCCAAACCACCATTAAAGGAGCTTTGAACCTCATTTTCCTCGCAATCTCCACCGTCGGAGGATCTTGCAGACACGTCATCACTGTTCTTCCCGATCGAAGATGACGTCGTGGTAGACGATGAACTCCTCCAATCATCTTCCTCCTCCTCCACGACCACCTTCGCCGCCGTGGATTCAAATCTGGAAGCATCACACGCGCACTTCATCACAGGCCCAAACCCCGACGCTTCTGTGCTTTCCAATGCAATCGACATAATCCGCTTCTTCTGCCTTACGCAGTTTCGTCACCCAAAACAGGAAAAACAAAGACAAAGGCAAAGGAAAGAAGATCAAAGAAGATCGTTTTTCTTCCTCAAAACATAAATAAATAAACAAACAAACAAACAAAGAGAGATCAAGAAAAGAAAAATGAAAGAGAGAATGGTAGGAAGGAAGACCCGATGGTTTTATGCGTTCTGAGGATTTGTTTGTTTGTAGTTGCAGACATAAAAAAAAAAAGATAACTATTACTTAAAGTGATGTTGGAGTTTTTTTTATTTTATATATGGTATTAAAATTATGATATATATTTTATTTTATTTTTTTAATACTTTTATAAAACATATATTATAATTTTAATACTGAAATAAAAATATTTTATTTATAAAATAATTATCTAAAAAAAGAATTGAATAAAGCTACTGGGGATTCTTATCCTCATCCACTCATTGTCAGAACCATATATTAAAAGGTTTCCATTTTCATAAAAAAAAAAAAAAGAGAGCTGTTATCAAGTGTTTCCGTGTGCACAATATCTCGTCCCCGTTCTATTGTTTAGAAATAAGATTATTATTTGATGCTAAACCGCTAACTTTTAGATTTCACGCATGAAATTATAATAGTGATATATAATTCAGTCTATTTAATTTTATTTTTTAAAAATTTTAAAAGAAATATATGTAATTATTTTAATTTTTTTGTAAAATTTAATCATTTTACTGACAATATATTTGGTAATAATTTAAATAATTAAAAAAATTAACCAAAAAATCTAATATAATATTAATAAAATTTTTAAATTTTATAAATGAAGTAATAAGTTGAAATATATCTTTTAACCAATATTAAAAAGAAAAAATTAAAAAGGCTAAAAGTATAATAGACAAAATGTTTATCCAATTTTAATAAAATTTTTATAAAGAAACTTTACTTATTAAGTATTATTCCATTCTTTACTTAATTTTTATTTTATAGGTATAAGAAGATTTTAAAAAATTAATTAGTAGTTATACTAATTAGCGTTATTATGCTTTAATTAAGACGTTTGATAACAGCTGTAAATTTGAGGGATAAAATGAAATGAGAGCGGTACGTTAATTAATGCGAAGGGCCCCCCCACCAAAACAAAACGAAGAAATTAGCTGCTTAATTGTTGGTGACATGACGTGCCACGTGCAAATGCAAGAAACGAGGTTTTGGACGAGGACACGTTGAAGTTTCCCTCTGGTCCGAGATGGATATCTATGACGTGGAACAGATGAAGGCCTTTGCTTCGGGTGAACCTTATCCACATTTGTAGGACCCACACCTTAAACTCTTTTTTTTTGTTTTTTTAGTAATACAATCACAATCAACATATTATATTTCATAAACAGATAATTATGAAAATCACATTACTCAAATTAAGTAAACTATTAAATAACTATAATAAACTAAACAAATTAGTAAATAATTAAACTAACTCAAACTCATATTTGATAAGATTCGAATTTGAAACTTCAAAATCTGAAAACTTTCTCTTTTTCACTAAGTTAAGACCTCGTAGGCCTTTTTTTATTTTTTTTAGGGAAGGTGGGAGTTGGATAGGAATATAAAAGATCTTCTCGTTGAAACCTAAAAATGAAAATGTCAATAAATATATAAACATAAGATATTTGTCTCTCTCTTATCCATTTTTTTAATGTAAAAAATGAAAATTTAAAAATGTACTCAAAGCTTACCTTTGAATATTATAATTTATATATTTATTTTATATTTATTTAACATAAATTTAAAAAATTATCATATTATAATTTTTAGCCACATTTCTTTATTAAATTTATATAAAAAATTTTATCAAAATTTTAATTTTTTATCGTTTTGCATCATATTACAATATCATGTTTAAATCATTGGATCTATCATTTGGTTTACTTTAATATTTAATATATATATATATATATATATTACGAATAGAGTTCTCTTATGTGAAAAATACATTTTTGTTGCAAATTAAATTTTTTATAAGAAAAATAAGCAAAAAGAAATGAATTTTTTTTAGTAAGTAACTTGAGCTAAATAATGATACACATGATGAAAACAAAATTTTGTTGTTTTAGTTCTTTTCTTTACAAAAACAATAAAATAAGTTTTTGTAAATTAATATTTTTTTAAATTAAGAGATGTTTTCATATCACATTCGGTATAAAATTAATTTTTATTCACATCACGTAATGAATGTTAGTCCACAAAATTTATTTTAATGAAAATTTAAAGACATGATCTAATGAGGATCCTAATACGATAATTTTAATTATAGACCATAGCCATTAAAAATTCAATAAAACTTCATGCTACTAAACCTACCCTTAAGAGTTTCATAAATTAGCGTTAATGTTGAGCAGCTGAAGCTTGGTAAAAAGCAAAAGGCTTGGTTGGTGGTTTCGGCTGGACGACGTACCGACGTTACGACGTATCAACAAACCACGTCATCTTTTTCTCCGTCACATGGTGATCAGTCACAGTCAAGTACGTTAGGTTATTCGGGTTTTGTGGAGGATTAGTTTTTCCTTTATTGCTAGCGACTATATCTACTCACTCCGCTACTCGCGAAATGCTGCAAAGAAAAGTCACGCGCTTCAGATCAACGATCATCTCTATCTCTGATCTATCAGGCGGTCAGTTGAATGGGTAACAAGAAGAATCAAGTACGGAAATTGGCATTGCGTAGCCACCTTTGATAAAAGCTTTCCAAATTCCAATCCCCAAACTGCCAAACATACGTTTAAAGCTTTTCTTCTTCCATGTTTATGAAAGAAACAAAGGTAAAGAACACACCAAAAAACCTTATCCATAATGGATCTCTCACTTTCCTAATTTACAAGACTATTGTCTTGTCTTTTTCTTTTTTTTTTTAATTTGAAATCTACTTAAATAATTGTTAAACACAAATAAACCCTAAAAAAGATTTGGATCATAAAGATACTATGGTGAGATACTTTTTTTTATAATTATTATAATGCGATACTTAATTTAATTTCGTAAGTTATCAAAAGTAAAATAAGATAAGATATGATTAATCTTTGTTTTTTGAGTATAAATATAAAAAATAAAATTAGTGACAGATTTTGACACTCAATTATATCTTTTTTTATTTATATCATTATGTTTTAGTCTTAATACTCATATAAATTCTCAAAATTACTAAAAAAAAAGATAAATTCTCGATATTTTATTGCTGGAAAAGTAATTTATGAACTTTTATTTCATTATAATTATATTTATTAAATCATAAATTGGATGAATAATGTCCAGTTGAAAAAAAAAGTTAAAATAGAATTTTCTCAAATATTTGTCATTCAATTCATCCAAATAATTGAATTTTTTATTTTGCAATATGACATTATGGGTTTAGGCTAGTTAAGAGCAGTTTAGTCTCCTTTTAGTTTCTTCTCTGATGTAACAAAAAAAAATTGAATTTTTTATAACATTTCAAATCACATTAAATAAAAGTTCATAACTTAATTTCATTGAATAAAGTATTATAAACTTATTTATATTTTTGAGTAAAGTGTGAAAATTTATTTGGGTATTATCCCTTATTATTTACAAACATAAATCATATAAGCAAACAATATACTAATAAAAAAAAGCTTATAAAATTATAAAAGAAACAAAATATATCAAATAAATAGTTTTATCTAAAATAATGAGTAACATTTTTTAAAAAAAGTAAAATCTTCGTATTTGCTATAAATCAATTGAATTTAAGTATTTAAAAAGTTAAATTCAAATTAATTTAAAGTTATGTAATTTTGACCTAATATTTTTGACAAAACAATTGATTTTAACCATGGTAAAAATGATTGATAGGTAAAATAAATATACAACTTTTTTTTTGTTACAATGGAAATAATAAATAATTGGAGATAATGACATTTGAATTCAAATCTAAAATTTATAATATATTATCATTTATTTTTAATTATTTAATAAAAAAAATTTTGACATATAATTTTTTCTTTTATTTTAAATTTGAGGAATTGAATTTAAATTTTTATATATCTTTAATTCTATATATATTATATAAACATTTTTAGAAGTTATTGGGGGCCATGGGGGCCAACTGCCGTGGCCCCCGCAATCATGAAGACGATCTGCCCTGTATAAGATCTGGAGAAAGATTCTTAATATTATGGAGGCGTCAAAGCTTCCCTTGTCTCTTCTATTCTTATAATTTATTTATATATTTTTTAACTATTAAATTGAGTAACAAAAGGTATTTATCTTTTGAAATTCAAATTTCGTGACCAAATGGTAGATCAGAATAAGTCACTAACGAAAATCTGTCATACAAGAAAAGATTTAATAGTTAAATGTACTTTTAATTTTTTACATAAAATAAAATTAAACCTTAAATATTTTATGAAAAATTATTCTATACATTGTCAGTAGAGTTTTTTAATTCCATAAATAAGATTAAGATCATGACATGTATCATATTTTATTTATTTTTTATTTTCTTAATATTTTTAAAAGACATATGTCATCATCCTAACCTCGCTTGTAGAGTTAAAAAACTCCACTGACAGTAGATAGTATAATAATCCATATTTTATTGCATAAAAATTAATTCATAAATTATTATTTTACTATTAATAAATCCACAATCTTTCAAAATTATTCAATTAAATTCAAATATGTTAAATAAAACTAATTACAGTTAAGACATCTTATGTGAAAACTGACGTGGATAGCTTAGTTGATTGCCATGTGGCATGCCACGTGTACAATACTAACGGAAGTTAATGTCATTTAACAGATTTAGACTTAATTACATGATTTTAAATGATTGAAGGATCATTTATAATGAAATAAAAATTTATAAACTGATTTTTATAAAATAAAACGTTGAAGACTTAAATCTATTTTTATATAAAAAATTAAGGATATATTTAACTATTAAACTTAAAAAAAAACCACAATAGTGTAAAATAATTTCGAAGTGATAAAAGCAGAATTAATTATATTTGTACGGAAATAATTAGTATTTCTCTTTTTTGCATACGTTTTCTTTAAAAAATTAAATATTGAGTCCCATAAAATTTTAGGGTTGGACCTTTTTTAATTGGCTTTTCGTTTTTAATATCCTGTAATTAAGAGATTGGATATTATTAAAAGAAAGAATGGGAGGAGATATGGGTAAAATGCAGTTGTGGTAGGGAAATCAAGTTGCATATTATAATAATAATAATGAAAGTAATGAGCCAGCTTTTTTGCTTTTAATTATTTTGTAATTTATGTCATCTTATCTTAAATGTGTGAAGCTCTCAACTATGAATAAAAGAAAATTCTTTTCAATTAGATGAGATATTAATGTTTTGGATCTTCTTTTGTGATATCTTGATTAGTTCCTCGGTATATCAGACAAGAACGAACGAAAGAATTTTCAAAAAGTATTTTCAAAGAATTTAATAATCTATTGTACTGAAACAGAACAAAATTTAATATTATATGGTGTTCTTATCCAAAATACCTGCCCCAATACCAAAATCAGTGTCGTTGATTTATCTATTTTTTTTTAATTATAAGTATTTTTATTTATTTTATGATTTGAGACTCTTATTCGTATTAAGAATATCAAATTATAAAATTTTTCTAATAGTAACGGCTTTAACATTTAAATTTTGTTTAAATAATTGAGAAAAAAATTTACTTTTATTTCTTTTAATCACTTATTGATCAAAGTTGTTGTTGTTCAACTTGAATAAATTTTAATCCATGGTCATTGCAATTAAAAGGGCTGATCTACACGTATACCGGTAATTATCATTTTATTAATAAAAAAAATTAAAAATGATATATACTATTAAAAATAAATATTAAAATGTATCAAAGTTTATTGATATTTGTTTTTAAATATGTGTATAGCTTTTAGTTTTGTTCATGAGTGAGGTGATACTTTGTAATTGATTAATAATGTATAGTTATTTTTTTGGTATAAATCATAGATATTTTTATTTGTTTTAACGATTTAAAACTAATTTTATTCGAAATTTAGTTACAGTCTAAGCTCTTTATCTCTCTCCAAAAGTATATTTAGTAAAAATCGAACCCGAAAACTTTTTCTATAAGCTCAACTTGCGTTACTAATTAAACTACAGCTCACGAATAATGTGTAGTTATTACATATTTTTATCCATGCATAAAATATATATTTTAAAAAATCTAATAATCTATTATAATTAACCAAAACAAAATCAAAAGGCACAAAAAGAAACGCATCTCCATTTGATGTAGTACGCTGTTTTTTTGTCTTTAGTACATGGCAGATAATACAGGAGAAATAAATTTAACGACATAAATAGATAGTAACTGGTAAAATTCCAATGCAAAACAGCAAAAGTTCTAGAAAATCAATTATAGTATTTGACTTGGAATTTTCAATTTGATCAAAACAACTTCAACATTTTTCCTACACTAGTATAGTTTTAAACACTGTTCCACCATCTGCACGCTTGCTTGAAACTTGGCACTGAGTTGGGCAAGGAAACTATGGCTTACCAGGGCAAGTAAGCCTTGCCAAGGCAGCCACAGCAAGAGAGTTGACATAAGTGCATGGCTCAGTGTAGATGGATGTCCAACGTTTATCACTGAACTTGTCTTGCTTGTCAGGTCCGCCAAGAATGGCGCCTGTTAACTCATTCGGATTTGGTACGTCTTTGTTATACCAACGGACGAAGCTCATGGGGCAGCCGATGTCCAACTTAGCATCCGACAATGGGACCGAGGCTCCCCGGTGGTGCGCCTGTTGTGGTGGATTGTTCCCAAACCCAACCATGTATGATCTTCCTTCTGGGTTTTGCCCTAGTATGTAATCCATCTGCAAATTTCCATTTAACCAGAGAAATATGTAACTAAATAACTATTTTCTTCATTTCTAAAGACATACAGTTTCTGAAATTTATTTACCTGCTGCTTGGCAAAAGCCAAGAGGTGGTTGAACTGAAACTGTTTGTCTCCACATTGGACCTGTTGGTTGTATTGTCGAAGCAAATCACCATAGATAGTGAACAGGAATGAAGCTCCAGTAACATACTGAAGATTGGCTCCATCTCTCAAGTGAATCAGACCACCTGATCAAAGCAATCATTAGTTAAAACATAAGCATCATTTTCATTACCATTAAAGAGCAAACTCAATGCCCAAGACTTCGACATTAGAAGCTCTAAAAAAAGTCATATACAGTTTTTTCTCTGCATTAAAAGAAAGACTGCTTTCGTAATTTAAACACGTGACTCAAGATCACAAAAGAGCAACCCTTACAATACCATTTCGTCCCAAAAATGAAGTAGAGAAATATAGAGGCAGAAGAGACCTGGAGTCATGGGAACTTTGAAGTAAGGGCTTTCAGGAAGCACTGAGCAAATATAGCTGTCAGCATGGTCCTTGTAGGATTTCAAAGCCTGGTCATGACCCTGAAAGAAAGACTGCATTTTGAAGAGAATAATAGTGAGATCAGGTTCATTGCAAAAAGAATCTGTAGCCACCATTGTTTAGTTTAACTGGCCTGAGAAAGGAGGACTTGAATTCCAGCATACTTGAGGTCCCAGTTAAACTCATCGACAATTGCGTTAACTGCTTCTTCTGTGATGTACTTAAAATACACGGGCTTAAGGGTGGCAGTGTATAGCCATGCAGCCGCCCACAACAGCTCATCCTGTAGTTTTTATCACACCAATGAAATTAACTTGGTGAATGTTACTTAGATTAAATGGTTCTTTTTGTTAGACTTGGGCAATGAAGAGAGAGATTTACATTGTAGCCAGAGTAAGAGCAGTAGAAGGGGCATTCTCCATCGTAAGTCCCCCTGTGTGCTTTAGCAAATTCGAAGAGCTGCGAAGAAATAACCAAAACAACAAGACTTTAATGTCCAAAGATTGCAATCAAACAAAAAATGGTAATCATTTAAAGAAAAATGCATATAAATACCAGTTTGGCTTTGTTAAGAAGTCTGCGTGAATAGGGAGCATCAGTGTGTCTAAAGACCATAGAAGCAGCAGCCATCGCGGCTGAAGTTTCAGCTGCAATCTCCGTTCCAGGGGCGCCCTCATTAATCTGCAGGACAGTTCTTGGAGTCTTCATGTTCTCTGGTCTTACCCAACATTCATGATCTTTCACGGGGTCACCAACCTTTCAGAAACCCAACATACTAAGCATCAAATATTGTTGTAAAAAGTGAATGAGATTAGACTACAGAGAAGAGAAACTGGGATCTCAAATACTTTACCTGAACATACAACCTGTTACGTCTGGAAGCGGCTTTTAGAAAATAATCAGTGCCCCAGCGAACAGCCGCACGAACATTTTCTAACTCGCCTGCAGATTGCAGCTCGGAACTGTAAGCAATGGCAGACCATGCCAGGGTGGTGATTGTGAAGGCCATCGGCATTCCATACTTCACATTGTCTCCTGCGTCGTAGTATCCTCCGACAAGGTCCACCTGCATTAATCAAAAGCAAAATCAACATGCATGCAAATCAAAGATAGAAGAAATCAATGAAGTTGGTACATTTGCTTCTTTGCCATCATCAAGAGCAGAATCTCCTCTCCAGGGGAGTCTGTTATTCGGAGGGAGTTTCCCTGATCGTTGTGCTTCCAAGAAAATAATGGACTTGGTGAGGGCTTCCTTATAATTCAAGTCATGACCATTAACAGCGATTAGAAGCCCTTGAAAAAGAGCCAACCATGCTACCAGAGCGGCTGCGGATGTTCTTGCAGAAGTTCCCATGAAAACAACCCCCAGAATCTAGTTCAAACACAACTCAAAATCTATACCAGTTATTCTAAGCGAAAAACAAGAAGGATTCAGAAGCCTTGGTAGGATCTCCAAGGCATCGGACCGCAAAGTTAGAATCGCAGGCGCCCTTGTTTTCAGTTGAAAAAAAGTTTAGGAAGAGAAGCTAGCATTAATGGCTGGAGAGAGAGAGGGATTAGTGTTAGTTATAGCGAGGCAAAGCGTGTCCGAATGTTAAAATTAGGAGGGGAGGAGAGAAGGTGGGGGGAATTGAGAGATTATCAGAGGAGGAATGCCCGTATTTAGGCGCACTAAACATGATTTTACTAATCTTAATATGCGGTGTTCGGAATCTTTGGTAGAGTTGGGTTCCCTCTGGCTGCGGCTCTCAACCTCGGGTTTTCACCTGCACAAATAACAAGAGATTCTGGGCAAAAGTTGCTTCTGCCATTAGTGTCCACATATGTTATTATTGGATTGTCTGTTATTTTGTTAGACAAACCGATTCTATCTTTTGAGGGTTGTGAAAAAAATTGGAATATATATATTGATGTGTTTGGTAAGAGAAAATGAAAATATAAATTTTTTTTTCATACATTGCTCGATAAAGTTGACAAATGATAAAAGAAATGAAGTTTTATGTTTTATTATTATACAATTAATTAATTAAGATAAAGAAATGAAGTTATATGTTTTATTATTATACAATTAATTAATTAAGATAATAAAATAAAATTTTAAAAAATTTTTTATAAATATATATATATATTTAAATCACTTTTTCGAATGAGAATAATTTGTTTTTGTTAATAAGCCATGTTATTTTCTTTCACTCTCTTTTAGTAGGCACTGCTAAAAATAATTACGTAACTGCCACTCCTATAATTACGTAACCGTCACTCTCTTAATTATATATTTAATTACGTAACTGTTCATTTAATAAGCATAACCGTCCACTTAAACACCTATATAAAGGTGTAAAGACACAGAAAGCAGGTACAAGCACACTTTCACTTTCTTCCAACTTTAATATTCTTTCTTGAATACTCTACTGACTTAAGCATCGGAGAAAATCCCATCGGGAACAACCCCGATAGTCTTTCTGTTTTGCATGTTGATCCAAAGAGGAACAAGTTGATCCAATATCAACAAGCCCAACAACTTTTTTGGCATCGTTTATGGGAACTCGAAGAAGAAGCTATGTTGAGCTCCCAAGCGAACCAATAAACATCAAATCAAATGGAGCAGTCACAAACTCACACAACACCGCAAACAGTATCCATGGAGCCATACAATCAATTACTCGCCTAAAATAAAATTTTAGAAGCTAAGATAGTCCACTATGCCCAGATAGTGGAATCTTTGAGTGCTCGTCGTAATGCATCTGCAGATCGCCCAGGCCTTAGCGCCAGTATCTTGATCATAAGCTCGCCTAGGCCTTAGCGCCAGTATCTCGGGCATTTGATCACCCCAGGCCATAGCGCCAACATCTTGAGCACATACTCGCCTTGGGCCTTAGCGCTAGTATCTCGATCGCGTGATTGCCATGGCTTTAGCGCTAGTATCTTGGGCACTAGCTCGCCCCAATCCTTAGCGCCAGTAACTTGGGCACTTGCTCGCCCCGGGCCTCAGCGCCAATGTTTTGGGCACTTACTTGCATCGGGCCTCAATGCCAGTCCCTTGCTCGCCCTGGCCTCAATGCCAGTTCTCGGGACTTTACTCACCTGTGGTCTTTGCACCAGTATCTCAATTGATCACCCATGGCCTTGATGCCTGTTTCTTGAGGCACTTGCTCACTATGGCCTTAGCGCTAGTTTCTCGAGTTTCCACTCACTCTTAGCCCGAGCGGCATTCTTCCGGGACTTTCTTGCCCATAATCTTAGATTCTCATCACCTTAAGCGCTAGAATTTAAAAGCTTATATGTAATCACAACCTTGATGTTATCTTGGTTAAACCCTTTGATAGAGGATACAAAATTCAAGAATATGATAGGAGTAAAAGGTCTATGACGAATACCGATCACTTTATAATCGTCATTCGCCAAGGGGGCATAATGTTAGTATCATTGTCATAATGCCCAATAGGCCCATACCGAGCTTGGTAGCGAATGACCTACAAAACACACTCATGTAGTTACAAACCTTGTAACGTAAGAGCATTTATGGGTGTAACTGCCCATAATTACGTAACCGCCGTAACTGCCACTTTCTTAATTATATATTTGATTACGTAACTACCCATTTAATGAGCATAACCGCACACTTATACACTTATATAAAAGTGTAGAGATACAAGAAGTAAGTACAAACACACTTTCACTCTCTTTCAACTTTGATATTTTTTCTTGAATACTCTATTGACTTAAGAATCGGAAAAAATCCCATCAGGAACAATTCCGATAGTCCTTCTGTTTTGCAAGTTGATCTAAAGAAAAACAAATTGATCCAACATCGACAAGCCCAGCAACCTTTTTGGCATCAACACTTTTCATTTTTATTTTTAACTTATCTATCTTTTTACTTTTCCAATCACGTCCTAAAACTCTGCTTAGTAGAGTAAAAAGTTAAATAAAAAATAAAAAATTAGAAGATAAAAAACGAAAAATGAAAAACATTTACTTTCCTTTTTCTTTCTATTGATGTGATGAGACACTGCTTCATAGAGTTAAAAATGAAAAAAAAATTAAATTGTTTATTATCCTTCCATTAATTAGTTAAGATAACAAAATATAATTTATAGAATAAAAGATAATTTTATAAATATACTTAATTTACATTTCTATCTAATCTCCACTAATCATTCAAAATGAAATTTAATAATAGAATAATACAGGCAAGAGAGAGCAGGTTTTGGTTGGACAGTTACAGCCAATTTCCCACAAAGGTGGAACAAGAACAATCATGACATTAGTGTATAAACAATGAGTTGTATTACTAGGATTGAAAGAATATCATGTTCACTGTTCCTCCATACGTCTGATCCGATCCCCACCCTGAAAGATAACAGACAGACAAGAAAAACAAATTCTCTGTGGAATGTTCTTCTATGAACAAATCAAAGTCTCTAGAATCATGGGGATTTAAGCAAAAAAAATCACCTTTTAAACTACTGAACTGTTCCAACAAAAACGGAAAAGTCAAAAACTTTAGCCTGTGATGGAAATATGACAATGATATGACTGACATGCCAGAAGTCCAATAGATGGGTGCTTTCTCCAACCTTAAAAAATCCAAAATCTGAAATCTGATCACTTTCTTGATATTATGAACAGTCTTTGCATGCCGGTTGCTGCGATCACAGCAGCCCAGCCTCGAAGAGGTTTCTTCGTCTCAAAGTCTCATCCACCAGCTTGAAAGTTTTCTTCACAAGCTTCTGGTCAAGGGCAGTAGTTCTGTAGATCTTAAAGACTCGATCCACTCGGTCAGGGGCTGTGCTTTGGAAATACAACTCCTCGAATTTCTTCTTTACAAACCTGAATAGAAAGAGAATAACAAAAGGTTATGGGATGAAATTCCTTGTTTGCATGGATGGAAAGATAAATTACTCACTCGTATGCATGCTCGATCTCTTGTTTTCCAGTTGAAACTGGTTGGTAATCTTTGAACCACTCGCATACATTTAGTGGAACCTACAGAATGTAGAATGTCAAATGACCATGTCGATGCTAAATTTTCAACATCCGATTAAATTTGTACAGTTCTACTGGCCTTACTTTTAAAATCTTCTTTTCGAATATATCAAATTTGTTTAGAAACAGCATGAAGGATGTTTTCTGCACAAAAGAAACCAGTTT
Organism: Heritiera littoralis; assembly: GCA_031772115.1. Classification (NCBI taxonomy): domain Eukaryota; kingdom Viridiplantae; phylum Streptophyta; class Magnoliopsida; order Malvales; family Malvaceae; genus Heritiera; species Heritiera littoralis. Next base: position 4,084,788 of record JAPDPK010000003.1, read on the forward strand.
TTAGATTAAGAGATATTCCAGCTATGAGCTATCCTCAACCTTCTATGCATACAAAGAGCATATATAGCATAAAGAAAACCTCAAAGCATGGTTGCTTTAGGACCCAATCAAAGAGTTCTTTTGTCTCCATCATCCGGTTCTTCTGTTCATCCTCGAAGAGAGTTTGATCATACCTAAAACAACAGTAATTACCAGGTTAAAATTTCTGCATTTTGACACCATGCTCTGGTATAGAAACGGAGTAGTATTGTTTGGCATACAAACCAAAAGGAATTTAAGATGGCAGAAGCAAAAAGATCTTACTCGCTAATAGCAGCACAAAAGATCACAGCTGTAACTCCTTCAAAAAGATGGATCCACTTCCTTCTCTCATTTCTCTGGCCTCCCACATCAAAGAGTCTGTATACTTCGCCACTTTTCTTATTCTCCCCCACAGGGCTGCAGAGGGCATAGACAACATGAGTTTGTAATCAATTAACCTAACAAAGTAAATGCAGTTGGGAAATTATCCTGCATCTATGGTCTATCCATTGATTCAAGTCAACTTATTATTTGAAAAGATCATGTCAAATAAAGAACCTATTTGAGTACCTATTTGAATTTATCTGTATAAGTAAATAAATCTGAAATAAGTAAATCAGATACCTAGAAGGCAAAACACGGGTTCATTTATTAGGGCTAACCTCATTCTAACATCAATGCACTTGCACAGGTAAAGGAGAAAATAGTAAGAAATGTAATTCACCTGAACTGGATTTCTACAACACCGGTTGTACGAACTCTTGCATATAGAACATCCTCCTGCAATATGAAAACATATTAGAAGCTGATGGACAGAGTTAGAAATTCAGAAGTATATACCTTGTACACTTCTGAGAAAAAGCCCTAGAAGAGAAGCTATATTGCAATGTGACCTACAGCTTGGATGTTAAATAAGATAATATAGATCCAGACAGGCACATAAATTTTTGTTTTGAAGGTTAGCTGTATCATGCACACTCATCTTATTGAGAGGTACTAATTCATAAATATGATAACTGTTCTCATAAGCAGGATGCATGCATGCCACAAAAACTTTTGTAAGAAGGAAATAATGTAAATTCTACATACCTTTGTTGGAATATAATTTGCATCAGACAATCTTTGCAAATTTTCCATGAAATAATTAGTACAATCCGGAACTTGAAGCTCATTACCGCGAGCATAGGTTTCCTACAAGTACACCAAGTGATTAAGTACTAAGTCTTACATGCACCACAAATAGTAACATTCTAATTTCAACAGATTCAGTAAATTCCCCCCCACCCAAAGAAAAAAAACCACTCAAAATACAAAACTAAGCAATGGTGGTATGCCTATGCATAATCATCTTATATTACATATATATAAAGCAGTAGTTACCTGAATTGCAGAATCTTTCCAAAGAGTTTCTATTTCATGTGCAAGTTCTCTACTTAGACACGGATAATCCAACCGGCTTCCAATTTCTGATAGTTTCTCTCCGATAAGCTGATAGAGAATAGAAAGTTGATGTAATATTTTGAACACAAATCAAAATGTAATTCATTCAAAATAAAAAAGAAAGAAAAGAAAATAAACCAATCAGCATCTAATTTAACAAAGTTAACAATTACAGTGTAGCAGAAAAAAGATGACCTCAAACCTTATTTTCACTGGATAAAACGTATTTCGAAGAATCTGCATCATTTTGAGCAAATTCCTTTGATCCATCATAAAGTATCTGTTGAACCATGCAAAGCACAATTCAGAAACATAGATAAATGCACATCTCACAACAGAAATAAAATTTCTCATCATAGAACTGACTCCAGACACCATTATATATTGATATCATACAAAAGGGAAATAACCAACACACCCTTTTCAGGAATTGCGTACTTTTATAGTCTGATAGATGTTGGCATGGATGACTGAGATATAGCTCTTTAGCTCTGCCTCGTCAAAGCCAGTTTGGAATAGAAGCTTTATCTGCACACAAGTCATGTAGAACAAAAAGAAGATACACATATCAGCATTTTCAACAAATATGAAATACAATTCAATAAAAGACCAATCAATCTGTCTTGCCTGCTTGAAGATTGTTGACTTGCCAGATTCACCAGCACCTTGAAAACAAAAGAACATTTGAATCATTTATGGAGCAATTCAAAAAGAGAAGACGAGGAAGCTTAGAGAGTTACAAGCTTTGAGAGAACAGGAAGAAAAAAAATGAGAAGCAAAAGCATTGCAGCAAATCAGAAAGGACAGATTAGGTGGCTCAACTGCTTATCTCAATTCTTAGGACTTAATTGATCAAACAATTTTTTATTTTAAACTAGGAAGTAGAAAGTATATTAAGCACCTAAAGCCCATCTGAGCAACCCACTGCAATTGTATATAAATGTCACTACTTCCCAAACTCTTGGCTGAAAAGCAAATGAAAATAATGGAATGCAGCCGTCAATATAAACAATTAAATAAAGTATTCGAAAAGACTGATTTGCATATCCAAGTTCCACAAGGATCCCAACTAAGCATGAATATTTTCAATATACAAAAAATTAAAGCAAGCAATATTTAATATAATCATTTTATTCGCATAAAATTTACATAGTGCTAAATACAAAACAATGAATGATTCAATGTTGATGTCTTCAACCGTGTAAATATAAGAATTGAGAATTTAACACAATCGAAGTCGCACACACCAAGTAGTAGAAGCTTCTGGATATGCTTTTCAGCCTTTGTTTCTTGTTCAATTCTCCTTTCAATTTCTGCAGCCTGAAAAGGCACAAACTAGAAATTAAACTGAAACCTACATATTTTGATAAAACCATATTCAGAGAGTTTGCCCAGTTTGTACTTCATAAAGGGTGACAGTTGATATATGTAAAACCATAGTTCACCTGTGCATTCTCCTCAGCATCTGCTTCAGTGAAATGACTGTTCTTGCAACAGAGTAAGCCCATATTCTCTAGTACAGTAGACAGCATAGAAGATGCATGAATCAAGCTCCGAAAGGTGTCTTATGTACCCTTGCCTCCTAAAGTATTTGCTAATAATGTATTTAAGCAAACCTAAGCAGAAAGCCAAATATGGTTACAAATGTCTCCCCTAAAAGAGATCCTTAAGTTAAAAATCAAGAGATCCTAAACTTTTTAGCAAGGCAAAATCATAAATCATAAGAAAATTCTAGCCTTGGAAACATGGATTAAATGGCCTGAAATACAGTTATGAATAAAACTATATGATCAGCGGCCAAAACATTCAAAAAATTAGAAACATGGATTATAGCCTATCATGTTTGATCAAATTCTCACTCATATGTATGACCACAAATCAGTGATAAAATTCCATGTCACTTCACTTGAATCTACAAACTTAATGGGAACATGAAAGCACAGACATCCATCGACATTGCAGAGAACAACTAATACACCATACATGATTATCCATTTCTGTATTTACCATTTACCTACACAATCAATATACCCTCCTTTAGATGTTTATGAAGTTTTGGACGCTCCTTCACCGCAAAATTCTCATGCCTCCCCAATTTTTCCATGAAGATTGTAATCAAATTATACAAACTAAAGAGCTCGATTTTATAAAACAAACTGAAACTACAGTTCACTGCACTTCACAATTCACCAATTTTAGCAAGAAATGCAAATCTTAGATGTTGAACTTTTTAGTTTATCATGAAACTTTCACCTCAAAAGAATAGCAAGAAATCAGCAGAACCGAGGCACAAACTTGTAAAAAAAAAAACCCCAAAATGCTAAAACAATCAAAGCACTAATGAGCATAGCTAAATTACTCCTGATCTAATCACCAGTTCACCAAAAAACCAACAAAGAGATCTTCAAATTCAACCCAAAGAAACCAAAAGATCTAATGAAAAAGAAAAAGATTGAAACTTCAGCAAAATACAATGAACAAAAAAAAAAGGAACTTCAACAAAATACAAAAAAAAAGAGAGAGAGAAACCTACCCAATAACAACAAGAATGGTTTGGTCTCTGGTTAGGTTAATGGAGTAAAAGGGTTGGCTTTAGATTTGGACAACTGGGGCAGGACAGGGCAAACAGAGAGAGAGAGAGAGAGACTTAAAAGACAAAGCTTTTGCTTTTTTTGTTTGCTAAGTATGGATATGATATTTTATTAGTAGTAATAAAAAATGTTTGAAACTTGGTTTATGCTTCAGTGTGAAAATAAATAGATTTTTGGGAGGCCAGCAAGGAAGAAGAGAGATGAAGAAGCAAGGAAGAAAGAAGAAAGAGCGCCGAAAGCTGCCAAGGCTTTGGCTGCTTTCTTTTCCTCCCTATCTTCAGTCAAAGCTAGAAAGTTATGTACCCTCAAATATTAGAAAAAAAAAAAAAGCACCCTCCTATTTATATTAGTAGAATATACTGTTTTATGTTATTCTTTATACTGTGAGAGAAAGTGTGAAATGGGTGCCTTGGGAAAATACATATATGCGCTTAGACTGGGCTATTTTTTTTTTGGTTTAATTAGACTGGACTCTGCTGCAGCAGGTAGCAGCTGCTCCTCCGCCTGCTGCTGCTATTGCTAGGAGCTAGCAGCCTTTCTTTCCTTTGCTTTTCCCTCTGCTTCTCTCTGTTCAGAAAGTTTATCTTCCTCGAACGTCTTGACCAAGGAAAATCAAAGAAATGCTATTCCTTTTTATCCGATGAAGAAAAACAAAGACGTCTCTACTGGATAGTCCTTTTTTGTTTGGGCCAATTTTTTTATTTTTCATACTTCAAATTTTCTTGCTTGAATTAGTAAAATATCATTCCCATTCTCAAATCGAATCCATAGTTCATGATTTAATTCAGCTTAAAAAATCATTGTGTGCATCAAAACATATAACTTTTGTCGCAGACACATGCTTTGAGAATTTTCATTACATAAGTAAAAGAAGCCCCTACATCAACATTCAACAATAATTGGTACATGAGAGGTGGAATTACGCAAGTATGGCGAGGTGAAAAATTCTTATCAACTCAAACAACATTACATAGAAATTTACAATTTTAATGGTAGGGAAATAAATTAATGACAGCATATAATCAAGATCAAGACCCACATAGGAAGTTCTTGACAATGTTGTTGAACTCTGCTGAGTTCTCAATCTGGGGTATATGAGATGTGTTCTCTATTACTTCCAGCCTCGTCTTCTTCCCAAGAAGCCTGCAATCCCCAAATAGCCAAAAGCTTCATTGTTTAAGCTAACAGATTTGAGAAATAAAAACATTAATCATGAAAATTTTGGGGAGTGAATCCAAGTAAAGGGTGCAGTGTTCGTACTCCTTGAGTTCATGAGCCATTTTCAATGGAAAAATCTGGTCTTGATCTCCCCAAACTAACAGGACATCCTATTCAACATACAAATGAAACATTAAGCAGCAAAACATATATCAACAATCAATGAAAGTTAAACAACTACAACGTAGATATTTGCATTTAAAATCTTGATCCTAAGACTTCTAACCATTTAAAAGAAATGAATTTCACTAAACAGTAGTTTCTGATAAAACTTCACTCAAGTTTTGCCCATTAAAACACTAGATACTATTATTTGGTTAGGTGTTGCTGTTGGTAAAATTGATATTAGTAGGGGAATTTTACTGATATTTTTGAACATGGTGCAAGTGAAAATGAGAGGGTGATGCTTGGTGCAATGGTAAATGTTGCCTTTTTGTGACTTGAAAGTCACGGATTCAGGTTACGAAAACAATCTTTCTATTATTGCAGAAAGAAAGCTACATGCATGCAACTTTTTTCAGACTTTGCAATATGCGAGGCGAGCATTGTGCACTGGGTTTGCCCTTTTTTATATGTGAAAATGATGGTGGATTTTTACCTGTTTAAGGGGAGAAAGCTTGACCGTATCATCATCACCGGCGACAAGGGTCACTCCCCTTAGAAGTTCCATTTTCTCCTTTCTGTTCTCCGAGTACAATTGCTGCATTTGCATGGTAACATGACAGCTTTCGTTTTCTTAAATAGACAAAGACATTACACTTAACAAAACTGATAAAAATAGGAAGGAAAAAAAGAAGTTGCCTATTACTACTACGTCCTTGGAATCAAGATTCGAACTAGAAATAAAAGTGGAACCCAGCTTCCTGAAGGAACAAATAAGTGAAGAAACCCTACATTTGGGTTTTGGACAATTTTCCTGGAAAGTGGAAATAAAGAAAGGGAACTATTTTTACCTTGATATTATTGAAGCTAAAATGTGCCACATTCATTATTTGCATATCTGAAGTTAGTAAAAGATTGCTTTACAGCTAGGAAGTTTCCATGATTCAGCTGTGCTTTCCCCCTCTCTTCTTCCTCCACCTTCATCAAAGTTCTTCATCTTCTCTTTTCTTATTCTTACTATTACTTTTTACTCCAAAGATCAGAATTCATGTATGATAGTACAAACTATCGATGAGAAAGAGTTGCGACATACAATAATTTGGTCTAACCAACCTTAATTCTCAATTATCAAAAATCTGCTTGTACAACTTGTTCTGACCCCATGTTATAATTTCTTTTTGTCTCATTCTCCTAAAGCAATTTATAAAATTTACAAATTTTTTGTCATCGAAACCACAAAAATATTCATGAATTATTACCTTCTATCCTAAGATAACTGGTTGTTAAATTCTTGTTGTAAATTAATCTCTTGACTGTAACCTTCATTTTGGTTCTACTTATAACAAGTAAAATAGGAAGAATTTTCCCATTTCCCAGTCAATTTTATGGTAAATAATTCATTCTAAATTTGCTGCTACCAGTGTTTCAGTTCATACCATGCTAAGAAAGGGAAAGAAAAACTTACGTGGACAAAGTCATTCAAGATAAAATCAGGAACCATGTTGAGACGCTTGGTCACAGCCAAACGACTTAGAGTCCTTAACTGAGTAGCCGCCTCCGGAAGCATAATCTCCTCGATCTTTTCCAAATTAGCTCTCTTCAGCAACGCCATGTTATCTGCTTTTCTCATGTTGGCTCCGGAGCTCGCAATCACCACTTTCTCCACCTTGTCCGGAAACAGTTTGGCCAGGTGGTACGCCACAAACCCTCCATAGCTTGTCCCCATGACGTGGTAATTCTTCACTTGAAGCTTCTCCATCAACTTCCCCACCGAAACAGCCTGGAAAACCTCGGACCTTTCCTTGGACTTCGTCGTGGAATTCCCGAAAAAGACCAGGTCGGGAACGTAGACATGGAAGTCAGGGGCAAAGAACTGGACCTGTCGACGCCATTGCCAGATGGCGCTGGGACCGAAGCCGTGAAGCAAAAGCAACGCGGGCTTTTGTTCTTGGGCTGTTTGATCAGGCTTTGGAGCCCATAAATGGATAGTGGTCTGGTTGTCAATGTCAATGGATTGTGAAGTGAGGCCGGAAGTAGCAAAGCATCGGCGGAGATAGATGCCATACAAGGAGACAAAACTGAGAAAGGAGGGTGCCATGGCGGATGACTGGTAGCGAGAGAGAAGGGTTTAGCCTTTCAAGCAAGCCTGAAAGGGAAAGAAAGCAGAGAGAAAGGAAGTTGAGTTGGTATTGACTCTCAAATGGAAAGTTGCCATCAATCTTTTCCCTCATGCAGGCTTTTATTACGGGTTGTTTTCTTTATTAGAATATTAAATTCATTTAGAAAAAAGTTAATGGAAAACAGAAAGGAAAACTGTCATTTTCTTGCAGTTTATCAACTCATCAAAGTTCCCTTAGAGAGAGGAGCAGTGGAAAATCATGGAAGACAGACATTTCGTGTTGATTTAGTGAAGTAAGGTGAAGAGCGTAGAAATAAAGAGGCCAAAGGGGTTCGTTGGGTTGGTTTCCTTTCTGTGGAGCAATGGTGACCCGCTCACCAAACCCTCCTGTCACGATTTTATTATAAGCAGAATTCAGAAAGCAAAGCTTTGGGAGGCTCCGACTCCGAGTATGTTCGAGGTTCCACTGCATCGATTTTTGCGTGATTGTTCTTTTACGCGAATAATCTAATACATGCAGATCATAAATAGCCCTGCTGAATGTTTTGGACCACAGCCTAACTTTCCTTACCACGTTTTAGTTGTGGAAGTTTCCCCTGACTCAAACACCGGATGATTGATACTTTTCAAGACCTGGGCCGATTGGACTGTACAGGCAGAGGACATTTTGGATCAGGGTTGTCAGATTAATTCGAACCAGCTTTCATTTTAGCAGGGTCTTGCCCAGTTGCTCTCATCCGAATTCGTGGCGAGTGTATCATTGATCACTTTCGGCAACAGTATAAATCATTTTTTTATCAGTTTTACAGATGAGGGTTAGTCTTTCGCTTTGTTTTTCTTCTTTGGCAGTAACTAAACCTACTATTAGCACCTTTCCGAGGAATTAACTAACATTAGTATCAACCTCCGAAGTCCAATTTGAAAATGAAACTGATTTATATAAAAAGAAAAAGATGAACACCCAAAATTAAAAAAAGTCGGCCTTATCATGAATATGGCAAACTTGACATATCAAGATATTGATAATTTTGAATATTGATTCAAATAACCATCTCAACATTTTTATTTTGAATTTTGAATCTCTGACGAGTTAGTGATCGAGGAGGATATTGACTTGGTAAGCTTTTTAGTTTTTAGAAATGAAAGTGCCTGCTGATTAATTAGAATTGGTAGCAAAGACGTGAAAGAAGCAGCAGCAAAGATTGAATTTCCTTTTGGAAGCTTTTCTTCTACAGAAACAAGTCAGATATTGAAGGGGAAGTCGTAATTTTCCTGTAGCAACAGTTCTTTTGGTGGGCAGGTTGTCATGCTTGCTCGCCAATCCAGGAACACAATATGGCACGTTCTTCATAATTTTCCCATGCAGCAGAAACAATTATTGAACATAACACATCAAACTTTAAATCATTGCCAAACTTATCCAAGTACATACCCGAGCAACCTAGTCTCCAGATCTTGCCATTCACTGAATTTAACCTCCCAAAAAGAACCTCAACAACCTTAGCTAACTGTATAACTAATCTTAATGTCGTTCGTGCTAAGAAGGAATGTAACAAATAAATAAGAAAGATAAAATAATTACACATAAAATTCGATGGACATGACTTGACAATTTATCGTACTAATTTTAAATATCATATGTACTGAATCAATTAAAGTCCATAAACTCTAACACTTTGGTCATCACAGAGTTTTTATCCTAATACTGTGATAGGCTATGTAAACTAATATATAAACTCACGTTAAATCATTAATATGAATTATCTTCGTCCATTCATTTTTATCTAAAACAATGTACTTTTCTAATACTTCGTTTTTTACACATGAATGGCAACAGAGAAGGGTCAAAAGAATGTAGTTAAGCTGGGATTGGCAGATACATGTATATATTATAATTTATAATCATATGAGATGTCAAAGCCTTAAAGGGGAGATCCATTTCTAATAAGCAGCAGAGATTGTGATATGCTGGATGATCAAGTAACCATAACCTTTGCTGCAAAACTTGACATGGGACGTTTGTTTTCTCCCATGTTGTGCTGTCGACTGTCAATCAACTCATCAAACTTCCATCAATTTTCCTCGCAGTTACCAAACTCGCAACATAAACATTTAGAAGAAGCAACTGGCTAGATCTGCCAGATACATGTACAAGGATTGTATAGTCAAAATCCAAGGCTTTTGTGTTGATGTAATCATTAATGAAACCAATCCAGAGGATTCTTCCCATTGTTGCGGAGACGACAGAAAGAAAAAGGGGACACAGATCCCTGCCCAAAGACAAGTTGCTGCTTTTTTTTTTCTCTTATACACCAATGAGACACGTGGAGATTGCCCATTTGTTTATTGGTATAAAATTCTAGTTTGGTCGGAGGATTCAATTTGAAAATTACAAGCATTAAAAATTAAGTAGGTACTTGGCACTTCTATATTTTACTTTTCTCAAGTATTTTCAATTTGTGTTTGATTCATGGGTAATTCTTTTTCCTTTTTCAGCATGAAAAAAAAAAAAAACTAAAAATCACCTAAAATTCAATCTCTTTGTCGGCAACCACACCAAATTTAAGTATGAAAAGATAAGAAGGAACTTCATAAAAGACAAACAAAGAAATGAAAGAACAGTTGATATTTGAAAGAGAGATATCAAAAATATCATTTCAATTTCTTAAATCAAATAATTACAATATTTTTTATACAATAGAAGTCTTTGATTTAAGAAAGTAAAAAAATATAAATATGTTATTTGAATTTCAAACTTGCCAAAATTTCTTTTTTTTTTGTTAAAAAAAGAAGTAAGTTATTTTATTTTTAAAGGCAAAACATACCCTCAATTCACTATTAAGATTTGCAAATATATTAAATTTTCACATATAAATTTTTTAAAATTTATAAATCGTCTACTAATGAGATTATAGAAATTTAAATCTAAGTATTTTAAACTTAACATTTAAACTTTAATTACTTACGTTAATTCCGTTTATTTTTAATACAGTAAATAGAAGTATATAATCTTTTAATTAATACTCAAAATCAATAATTATTGTATGCAGTGTTCTCGAATCCCATCTACCAACCCCCAACCCTGATTATCCTGTCACACACGACAAGGGAAAAAGAAATGCTAAATATATGGGCCAGATAATTTGACCGATGAGGCTATAGGGTTGTCTTTTGGGTCATAAGATTAGGCATTCACTTTAATGACAAAGACTGTTTTATTAAAAAAAATGGTCACATAAAAAAAAAATGTGAACAGCCTTTTATTTGGCAATTATCGACCTTAGCCATCCATGAAATCTCCAAGGAAATCGTGAAACCAACGACAAAGATGTAATTATCAGCATTTTTGTCTCATTAGTTCTCAAAAATAAGAAAAAATCACAAGTTAATTGGTTCAATCTGCTTACGATGAAAGCCGCCTCATCATGCTCTCTGCCATCCATAGTTTTCTTCAGAGTTCTCTTTATAGCATTAATGTCAACATAAATTCTGCTCAGTCAAAAACTTTGGCATGTTTATGAATTAGGCATTCCAATTGGAATAAAAAGGTTCAATGCAATACGTATGAAATTATTTAAATTTCATAAATAAGATTAAAAAATTATCATATGCCTTAATTTTTAATTAATTTTTAATATTTTTTAAAAAGTATGTATCATTCCCATAATCTTGTATGTAAAATCTAAATGTTTCACTAACAGTGTATCAAATAAAATCTTGCTTCTAGTTAAGTAAACTTTAATGTGTTATAATTTATGTTATTAATGTGCATCCATATACACACAAATTTACAAATGTGCCAACAACTTCTTGACCTAGTGGTTAAGGATAAGTTGTGGCATATTATAAGTCTTAGGTTCGAACCTAAGCAATCCCATCTTCAGTTATTTAATATTTCCCTTGTAACAAAAAAAAAATTAACCAAATGTAAACCATTGCTATAATGTAGTTAAGCAAAATAAATAAAGAATTTAAGCTTCAAATTATATTATTATCTACCATAATTCTAACACTCAAAATTTGCCCCAATTAAGACTAGAATCATCTATCATATGATAAGGTAAAAAAAATGGTGTTATTAGAATATTGTTGATTATTATTTTGAGCTGTTTTAATCATTTTTTTAAAATTTGGCTAGCTGTTTTTTTTTTTTTTATCAAGTTGATCTCTTCTTATTCTAATTGTCAAACAAGCCATCACATATCATTGATGACGGTAATTTAGAGGCACTTAACATTTCTTTTGTCGGAAAGACCTAGTTAATCGGAATTAAAAAGTTATCATGCTCAACATGTTCTTCATGTTTTTTTATTCATTTATCTTATCAACATGAAATAATTAATTTTAATTAGCAATTGTATATGTCGTTGATAAAGCACATTCTTGGAATTTGATGCTTGTCCTGTTGGTTACCATAATCCTCAACTTAATCCAAATACCTTAGGCACCCATGAAAGTAAGCCTTAACTGTATAATATAATAAGTTTTCTGGTAATTATGACATATATTGCTCTTTCCAAGTGGACTCTTACATTATGTTTAGATAGACATTAGTAAAGAAAAGAAATGTAAACCAAAGGAATAGAGAGGAAAGAAAATGGTACATGTACCAATTGTTTGGATAGCTAAAATTAATAAAAGAAAAGAAAGTAATCCTAACAATCCTTGTTTGATTAAGCAATGAAAAAAAAAGAAATGATTTATTATAATGGTTTTTTTTCCAATTCTAACTTCTTTTGTTTTAAATTTTATAATATAATAAGATTAAATTTAATATTTTACCTATTAAATTTTTTTCAAGCTGCCTTTCCTTCCCGTATACTCTAAATTAGGGTTTTAAAAAAATTAATTAAGTCAAAGGAAAGTAAGAGGTGCTCACTTCCCCTCTTTTTCCTTTCCTTGGCTAAAATTTGTTTTACTTAGTTTTTCTTTCCACCCCTACCCTAAATCTAAACCTAAGATATAGCCGTTGCGAAATTTTACTAATTAGCATGTACTTTAAGACAAAAATTACTGTTTTACTTTTGATTTTGATTTTTTTGGGTAAAATATAGGTTTTTATTTAGAGGGAAGATTGCATGTGTGTTAAATTTGATTTTCATATTTGTAAAATTTTTACACTTTAAAAACGATGACATGGTTGTTTAAAGTTTTTTTTTTTTTGGTTACGGTTGTTTAAAGTTTAAACCATGTATTGAATGAAACTTTGTAGTGTCTAATTATTGTAAGTTTTATCTTAAGCAATCCAAAAACGAAGCGAAAAAACGTGTTTGAATGATATGAAATTAATTTGTGAACCGTGCAATGCACGGAATTTTTTGTTTAAATGTCTTTGAAGATGTAAATGTTTAACTTTAAAATAATTTATATATTCAAAACAAGTTTAAAATAAATATAGTATAAAAAAATATTAAAAAATTGTTTCAAATTTTATAATATTTTTTAACATATATAAATAAGAATCAATAAATAATAAAATAGACAAATAATGTCATTCAAATATCCAAAAGAAAAATCATAAGTCAAAATATTAATTAATTTGTTATGTTTGCAATATTTTTGCCTTTAACGTCTACAACAATTGAGCTTGATGAAAAACATTTAATGAGTTATAGAATATGATAAGAAATTTGCAAAAAGAATAATGTATTGGCTATGTTAATCTACTATTTATTGAAGATGTATTTAACAATCAAGGCTTCATCTAGCTGTTGTTACCTCTCTTTAAGGGAGATTAGGTCCAAGGTTCAATTAAGAATTGTAAATTTTAAATTGATAAATGTTTTAAGTTATAAAATGTTTTCAATATATTTATAAATGGAAAATAAATATATTCTCTATTAACTTTGACCATAATTCCGGGGTTAATAAGGAATTGAAAACCTCTAATTTCAATTTAAGTAGTTAGTATATTCACCCCATAATATGTATATATACAAAGGAAAGATTATTGGAGAGAAAAATAGAAAAATGTGAGTCATGTATGTATATTTACAAAAGTATCCTTTATTTTTTTTAATTTTATTTTGTTATCTTATAATGGTAAATTAATATAATTTCATTTTCTTTTTTTTTCCCATTTTTTAACTCTATCATGCAATTTCGTTCATATTTTCTTTTTAAGACATTATATATTTTTAATCTTTTCATTTTTCTTTCCTTTTAATTTTCTATATTTATGCTTTTCTTTTCATTATACCAAGTAATGCCTTAGGCTTAGCCGTGCATGATGTGTTCAGATCTATGTGGATTGTATATCTATAAATGCAGTCAACATATTAATAATTAATATATGTTTTCAGACAATTTTCAATTATCAGCCCAATTATTGTTAATCAATTTTAAATTTCCAAGTTTGAATGTGACTACTATAGTTTTGTGTAGATTTTATATAAAAAAAATGCAATCAATTGTTTAATATTTAATACATGTTTTTTGTAACCAAAAAAAATTAATACATGTTTTCAAGCAATTTTCAATTAACAGCTAAATTATTGTGAATCAATTTTCAATTTCCTAGTTTAACTGTGACTACTCTAATTTTACCATTAATGGAGGTGCAAATCAAAGCCGTAAATATTTCAATAAATGCAACATCAAAGTCAGATTTTATATTAATAAATTCAGTTAACCCTTTAATATTTAATATATGTTATAAATTTATTAACTGTTTAATGCATGTTTAATTATTGATTTAAGACTTGTTTGGTAACTGTTGTACAGTTTATATGTAAAAAAATTAGACTATTCATATCAGAGTCCACGTTAGAAAAATTTTACTAGCAATCATGTACCTTATAGCATAATATAAATATATATATATGTGTATACATATGTATATGTATGAGTGCATGATATAGATTATAGCAAATAGCAAATACTTAAAGGAAAGGAAGAGAGCAATTATCAAATGGAGATTCATGCATGTTTATAGATTGTGGAAAACATTTTTGATTAAGGCTTGTAACAAATTTTCTTTTTTATCACATTTTTTAATTGAATTTGAAAGTCAAGTGGTATTATGATATGAAGACACAAAGCAAACAAGCTTGTACTGAAGAATATATTTATCTTTTTTGCATATAAATTAGAGCCGGCGAATATTTCATATTTATTACAAAAGATATGATGAGAAAAAAAAATGAAGACTTTCTAATTTCTAAATTATTTGGGACGTGAGAGTAGGTAAGTGAAAGAACTTCTATAAAAGTCTGACAAGCCTTCACAAAAGTCCTTAGGCACTAGAAAGAATTCCATTTCTCTCATTTTCTTTCATGTGCTTGGATACTTATCTCTGCATACCACTTGATATTCTGTGTGTAGAAAAGGGTATTTTCTGTTTGGTCTGCAGCAAAACCAAATAATTGCAATTTTGGTCAGGAAAGTTTGATACAAAGATGATTGTGAAAAAGACTACATGGAAATCTCTCGTGTTGAGCTGTTACAAGAGCAAGGACTCCTCATCTGATTCTGGCGAAAAGATTTTGAAGCCATGTGGATTCCAGAGACTATCTCTCTCGGATATAAGCGATCCCAGTTCACAACTCTCCGTTGATGATCTCTCAACCTCTCTCCTCGGCTCAAATCTTCACGTGTTTACCCTGGCGGAGCTGAGTCTGATAACTCATAATTTCGCACGGTGTAATCAGCTTGGTGAAGGAGGGTTCGGACCAGTTTACAAGGGTTTTGTAGATGACAAGCTTAGGAACGGATTGAAGGCTCAGCCGGTGGCTGTCAAGGCACTGGACTTGTATGGCCTGCAAGGCCATAGGGAGTGGCTGGTTAGTTCAACTGCTGAACTCTTGCGTCCAATTCAAAGTTTCTAAAAGATATATAGAGCATAAAAATGCTAATCTCCAATCTCCATTTTACTGCAGGCAGAAATAATCTTTCTCGGACAACTGAGGCATCCTCATCTGGTCAAGTTGATTGGATACTGTTATGAAGAAGAAAACAGACTACTGGTGTACGAATACATGCCAAGAGGCAGCTTGGAAAATCAACTCTTTAGAAGTATGTAGCTTATTTCAGAAAGTATTTACTTTTTCACTGCATTTATATAGAAATCCTGGATCTAGTCTTCTAACCATGTTATACGTCAGCTATTTATAATGAAAAAAGTTTAGACTTTTCAAGTATGTCTGAGATCTCATAGGCCAAAACCAGCTTCAGAAAGTAGTGATTCTGATTAATAGTTGCTGATGTCAAATGAAAGAGAAATCCTAACTTTCAATTTTTACTTGGAAATGTCGAGTTACCAAGGTGCACTAGTTTTTTCCCTGTTGCTGATGTTAATTTGTGCTTTGGGTCAATTTACAGAGTATTCTGCTGCTTTACCATGGTCAACCAGGATGAAAATTGCGTTTGGAGCAGCAAAGGGCCTTGCCTTTCTGCACGAAGCAGATAAACCAGTGATATTCCGGGACTTCAAATCTTCAAACATCTTATTGGACTCTGTAAGCCCTTTTGCTTAGCTCTAAAGTAAGCTAACCTAAAGTAAGCATCTTAACAATAGTTTTTCAGAAGGCTGACGCAGGCTGTCTGCAATTCTCAATTCAGGATTATAACTGTAAGCTATCAGATTTTGGGTTGGCAAAGGAAGGTCCAGAAGGAGAAGAGACACATGTAACAACACGAGTAATGGGCACACAAGGATATGCTGCTCCAGAGTATATCATGACTGGTAAGTAGACCCGGTAATTTGTGCATTATATATGAAAATTTTGTGTTAACTTAGTAAATACAAAACCTTTTTTATTAAATTTTAATCCATATTACCTTTGCACCATTTTTGTAATCATGTTAATGTAATTCACCCTCTGGAAAAGTAATGAGTCATGCAGCACGTTCAAAAATCAAAGTCTTCGTTTTAACTGGAACAAATGCAACTTCCTCATTGGTTCCAAAGTCAACATCTGAGACCAACCTAACCCACTTTTATATGTAAATTTCAGGTCACTTGACAACGATGAGTGATGTGTACAGCTTTGGAGTAGTTCTCTTGGAGCTATTAACAGGAAAACGATCAATGGACAACACCCGCCCCACTCGAGAGCAGAGCCTTGTGGAGTGGGCAAGGCCACTATTAAAGGACCCTAAAAAGCTTGAGCGGCTAATAGATCCTAGACTTGAAGGACAGTTTTCCAGCAAGGGGGCTCAAAAGGTAGCCGCATTGGGTTACAAATGCTTGAGCCACCACCCAAAGCCAAGGCCTGCAATGGGCGACGTGGTCAAAATCCTGGAGTCCGTACAGGGTTTCGAGGATGAATTTGTTGGACCATTTGTTTATGTGGTGCCAAATGAAACTGACGACAGCAAGGAATTCTTTGCAGAGAAAGAAACAAAAACCAGTGATGAAGAGAAGGATTCAAGTGTAGAAAATGGCAACAATCGTGGGTGGAGAATTCGAACCAAATTGCCTCTTTCTTTGGTAGCTAATTCCGATTTTCCATGTAGAATGAGCATATGAGAAATTCAGATGGAGGAAGAAGAAAATACACACTACACGTTACATAGTCGTAAATATTAAAAAACTTTTCAGAGGAACAAGGTGAGGAAAAACAAAAGAATTCAAAAACGTTTGTTGAGATGTTGAAAATAAATATTCGAAGGGTACTCGAAGAATATAGTGCTCATGAATCGTTTAGTTAGATTGGTGAAAGTGTTTCAGCCATAGAAGAAACAGAAGATCTTTGACTTAATTTCGCCCTCATTCAGGCAGATATTATTCAGTGTTTTGAATGAAATAAGGATATTATTGCCAGAATTTGCAGTGACTTTATTCAGATGTGTGATGTTTTTCAAACTAAAGGCTTAATAGCCAAATAAATCTTCAACCTTTAGCCTAAAATAAAATTTAGCCTTCACGTTTTATCGCGTGACATTCAATCCATAAACTTTTATTTCGGTGAAAATAAACTCTCAACCTTTTAAAATTATGCAATTAAGTCCAAATCTGTTAAATGACACTAACTGCTGTTAGTATATCTAACGTGAAAGCTGATGTGGATAGCTTAGTTGTCTGTCACGTGTGCAATACTAACGACAGTTAGTATCATTTAACAGATTTGGATTTAATTGCATAATTTTAAAAGATTGAGGATTTATTTCCACTGAAATAAAAGTTTATGGACTGAATTACACGCAATAAAACGTTGAAGGCTAAATTTCATTTTAAGCTAAAAGTTGAGGGCTTATTTGGCTATTAAGCCTCAAACTAAATGCTTAGAACAGCATCCTGTTTTGTCTAAAGAAGACATACACACCGAACACGTAAACTTCATTTTATTTGTTTATAGCTTGAGAATGGACAAAAACCTACCGTGGATTTTAACGTTAACAAATACATTTCAGCAGTGACTTAGTAAAGAAAATTGCAGTGGCTTTGATGTTACATCAGTGCAAGAAAAGAATATTGGAAATTTCAGCAACCACAGAACCACTTAACGTAGCCCAGCTTCATTTTATATTGGTTGCCAAAGTTTCTTGTGGAAGTTGGAACTAAGCACTTTGTTTTGTAGCGTAAGTTAGTATGTCGTAATCTTTGCAAATTACATCATTATCAATGATAATTACTTAATTAGATTATTAATTAACAAACGAGTGCTTTACAGATGGCTTTGGATGGAAGGCATGAACTGGAAGGGATAAACTCTTGGATAACATGATGTTCTTTGATGTCTAAATACATTATGGAAACAGATGTGATGTTTGTACTTTTAGTGGTAAATACATCAAAGCTCACAGGCAAGCAGAAATCCAGTATTCTTGATTATCTCTAGTAGTAAAGAGCTGGGAATATTTACCAGCCAGATAGCTTGAAAATGCTAGAAAAGAAAACTGATTCATACAAAGAGAATCAGAAAAGCATCACGAATTCTGAAATCCGAGATTCCATTCTCCCTTGTTTTTTTTGTGATCCAACCAAGACCTGGAAAGGGTCCGAGCAAGCTATTACTAGGATTTATATATATACTTTTATCTGGGTTATGGGTTAAAGTATGGCCATTTTAAAAAAGCTGATTATGAAATACTAGTAATTAATGTTATTGGCCATCTACACAGTTCATATCATTGCATCATCAGAGTGTCTCTATCTGGGATTAGGACAACCTGAAACTGTCAAGAAAAGCTAAATTCCTTGTTCCAGTTTACAATTGAATTCTCCTCCTCAAACCAAAACCCATTCTGTGTTCCTGATAGAGCCGAGTCCTCTGCCCTGAGTAATTGACAATGGCAGAGAATCAATCTCTTTTGGGCCACGAGGCCGCCACTCCAAAAGGGAGTAGGTGAACCATTCCGAGTTCATGAATCATGGCAGAATCAGCCTGCTTTGCGCTTTCCGATTCTGCTTAGCATTATTAATTGATCTTTGCTGTTTTTGGTACAGAACTGATCATGGCTTTAGAACATCAAATCTCAGATGCCATGTTTTGGTATTAACATTAATGAGTCTGACAATAAGCTTCAGTTCCATTCACGGTCAAATTATATCATCAATCCAGAATTCAGAATTCCAGTAAAATATTTCCCCAGAACAAACAATCACAAAGGGAAAAACCACAGTTTGAAACAGTTTATGATTACAAATTAATACATACAATCATCGTCCAATCCAAACCCAGGATCAGACAAAAGCCAAACTCCCAAAATCCCATACTCCGAAACAAAAGAAAACAGTTTTCATTAGGCACAAGCACAAGTGCTGTTAACACCAGCAGTTTCATCATCCTCCTCGACCCTAAAAACCAAATACCCAACCGTTAACCCCAAAACAATGGCCAGAAAGACGCCTCCGTTGAAGGACATAATCGCCAGCATCAGCAAATACCCCAAAGCCGAGCTCAACCCAAAAAGCACCGCTCCCACGATCTTCCCCACCGGCCACTTCCCTCTATTTCCAGCTCCAGCCCCCTTCAGCTGCAACAAAAACGGCTCTTCTGCCGTCCCCTCCGTCGGCTTCCCGCCCCGCCTGACACGAAACCGTACGTGCTCCAAGTACTGGTAAACAGCAGAAGCCAAAGCACAAGCCAGAAGAATCAACGCGTAACTCAGCCATGAATCCGTCCGCCAGGAGCTGAACAGAAGAGTCACCTGCCGGCTCCAGTAAAAGGTCATGTGCATCATTTTTTTCCCGATCGTTGTATTACCAAAAAAAAAAGCACAACTTATCACTTTCCCAGAGTAAAAAAGAGATTAAAGTCGAAGAATTTAGGTACGCGAGAAACGAAAGGTTGCAACTTTGAACTAGACCGTACTATATTTTAATCTGTGGAGTACGACGTGAGAATAACAAGACAGGTACTTTACGTTTGAAAAATGCCATAGTTTGATGGTTTTTTTTTTTTTGGGTTACATAGTTTGATGTTTATTTACTCTTTCGCTTCGTTAGTAATTTTGGAATTTTAAATGTATTTCTGGGCAAACAAACTGTGTAACGTAACACTTGTTACTTCTCGAATTGAGAGTTTTAATCTTTTTAGCGAAGTGTGCGTCAGGCCAGCTGGGTTTTGATGTCGGAAGTTGAACGTGATAGGTTGGTTTTGGCTTCATGCATGATTGTTTTTTTCGAAAATGCTTGATTAGCCGCCAACCTTTGTTTGACGTGTACTCTTGGCATTCGGTTAGGAGGCTACTTAAGATAAGAGTGCTTCTAATCACATCCTAAGGGTGTGTTTGTATAAGAGATTTTAAGCAGAGTATTCATTTTAATAAAAATATTTAAAAATTTAAAATTCAAATTTTTTGTTTGGTAAAATTTTTTGAAGAATTTCAAATTTTATGAGAGATTTCAAAAGAAATTTTGAGCATCTCAAATTCTCACTTGAAAATCCACCTAAAAAAGTGGTTTTTTAAAACTCCTCACACTTTTCTCTACTTCATTAGATATACCTCACTATTAAATATAAAGTTAAAAATATAAACATATTGTTTTATTTAAATATAATATATATTTTTATTTTTTATATTATTAATAACATCTATATATTTTTTACCAATTTAATGATATCCATATTGCATATTTTATTTGATTTTTTTCTTTTTCTAATATATAATATTATTATTTTTCTTTTATACTTAATTTTTATTTAATCAAATTCTAATATTCAAAAAATCTTTTTAAATATTATTGACCCAAACAAGTTAATTAAAAATGCTAGTATCTTAAAATGAGATATTTTGAAATGCTTTTATTTTAAAATGCCTCAAAATTTTAAAA
Organism: Heritiera littoralis; assembly: GCA_031772115.1. Lineage (NCBI taxonomy): Eukaryota > Viridiplantae > Streptophyta > Magnoliopsida > Malvales > Malvaceae > Heritiera > Heritiera littoralis. The sequence continues at coordinate 4,105,498 of JAPDPK010000003.1, forward strand.
TTCTTCATCCAAACGCAACCTAAGGGTGTTAAGTGCAGCCTAAATAAATGAAATTTTTTTAATACAAAAATATTCTTCTGCAATATTATTACGTTACCTTCATCTCTTAAAACACAAACCCAACTCATTCTTCTCTTCCGTTATTCTCTTTTCACACAATTTAAACCAAATCAATCAAATTTCATTTAAAAATCAAAACCATAGAATATTTTTTCTGATGATTCAAGTAATGATTCATTATGAATGAAGATGTAAATAAAATGTGCGAGATTCTTGCAAAAGTATGTTATTATTAGTAAAATCTTTTAATATTTTTCATTTTTTCTGTTGAAAAAACCCACTGCCAAGACCCTTTGCGACACCTAGGTGCTACGAGCTAATGAAGGCTCACAGCATCTATGTGCAGCGAGCCATGAAGAGTTTGCGATAATTCAGTACTGTGAGCTGCGTTTTCAGTTGTCACCACACCTAAAAATTATGCTTTCGATACTTTCAAAAATCAACAAATAAATAGATTTAAATGTGAAAAAATGAAGAATAAACATTTCAATGAAGAGGTAAGTTACATTTACCTTATAATCTTGCAAAATTTTCAAGATTGAAAGTCGAAAAAATGAGAATGGGTGGTATGGTGTGATGTTAGGGTTTGAAGAGAGTGAAGGGTAATTTAGGAATAAGAATTAAAAATTTAGAGTGTGTCAAGTAAAAATGAAGAAAAAGAAAATAAAGTTAGAGTGTGTCAAACAAAAGTGTGGGTATGAATAGAATTTCTCATAAGATAAAACATGTATCTAAAACGGTTATGAAATCATTTTCCACTAAATAAAGAAAAAAGACATGTTAAAAACAAAATCATAAAATACAACTTTAAGTGAACAATATATTGATCGAGTAATTAAAAATATTATAATATATTATAAGAATTAGTCAAATCCAAACAATTTCATATTCATCTCTGATTATCGAATTTTTCTTTTATAATAAAAAAAATGGCTCTAATTGAAATACATACATTTGTCTCATACAATATACAATATGGTGATAGTGAAAACAAGATATATATTTTACATTTTAAAAAAATTATAGTTGTAGATACCATTATTTATCATATAGAAATTTTTATAAAAATGAAAAATATCCTATTATTTGAAGGTAATTTGATCTATTGATTTACATAATTGAAAGTAATTAATTAAATATATGAAAAACATTAAAACTATAATCCAATTTGAATACCTCTACTCTATAAGATAGATGTCAACAGAAAATTAAATATCAGCGTACGTTTCCTTATTCATTTCACACTATGTAATTGGACCACCAGGGACTTGCGGATTGCAATCCTTCCATTTAAAGCGAAAAAAAAGTAAATAATAATAATAAGAAGAAGAAGAAGAACTTGCAATCCTCAAAAAAGTGGCAAAGGGATTTAAATTAGTATCATAGTAGGCATTTATCATTCGTTCACCACACTAATCTCCAATGGTTTTAAATTCTCAAAACGATATAAAAGATTTTAGGTTTAGTTTAAGAAATTTTTTTGTTCCCTCCAATTGAAGCCAATAACAAGGAAATCAAATCTATACATTAAATTAAAATCAATTATAAAAACCCTTTTTTATAATTGATGAGTCTCAACATGCGTATACCTTTTTTTCTTAAATCAAGACTTTCATTATAAAAGAAAATATGGTGACTTGAACTCTCAAGCATGCACACACAAAGCACAATGGTTTAAGAAAAAAAAACTTCAAAACTCAATTAAGTTCAAGAAAATGAGAATTGCCCTGTAATATTACTCAGGCCATTCTATATCTATATTAAAAAAGTTTTAGATTTAAAATAAAGAATTCCCAACCCTTTTTGTTTATTTTTTGCATCACAATACTCAACTTCATAAGCAATGGGGCCCGGCCAACAGGTTCCTTTTTCCCATTTGGCCTCACCCTTTTGTTCTCAAAAAACTAGCCACGATTTTCATGCCAAAATAATGGCGCAACCGCCAACCACATTAACCATCGCGATGGCCTCGTAAGGTCAGAGTCTAAGCTCCAACTCTCCATTTCCAGCTCCAATCCCCAGATATTTTTCTAAGATCTTGTCCGGGAATGCCCTCTGCTTTCCCCTGTCTCAGCAGCGCAAAGCAACTGCAATTACAGACTTCCTCTTTCAGCAGGTCAAAATCTCCATTTTCTATGCCAATCCCCAGATATAATCTCTCTGCAGAACTAGAAAACCAATAAACAACACCACAAATTGAATTCTTACATAAACCCAGATCAGTTTTTAACTGTATTTCAATTTAATGTTAGAGTTGATAAGATTTCACTTGATTTCAATGTGAAGAAATAAATTTGTTCGTCATTAAAACGCATATATATCTTTCAGAGACGAATATGAACAAATAGTACTAACATGCAGCACTTACCATCGGTCATTGGCCAGAGAGTAAATGCAAAACTACCAACTAAAACAGCTCCATACAACTGCAAATTTCGTACAATCCTGCTCAAGAAACTCATATGATTTGATACATTGTTCATTTTATTGAAAGCAAGAAAGGAAGATTCCAGTTCCATTCATCCAATACATCAAATCAAAAGACAAATAAATCTAAAACATAGTTTAGCTAAGTTAAATCTTGACTAAACAAAATACAAACTTCGAAATCTGTTTGTCTTATTCTAAGTCCAATCCTGTTCAACTTCCTTCATGTTAAACCTCGCTCTTAACTTCTCCGTTTGACAGAGTGGGGAAACATCTTTTGGATCGGACAAGCGAGGTCGGTGATGATCGGTTTTTCCTGGGAGAATCCAAAGTTCTTCGAAGCAGATGTTTCATTGCAGAGATCAAATCCTCAGCAGGATTAGGTGGAGGACTCGAAGACTTGAACTCCTCGCAAAACTTCGTATGTCTCTCCAATGCTTCGTTAGTTGTAATATCTTCCTCCGACCGAACTGTCTCGTCTTTAACCGCCTCCGAACAAAGCCCGCAAAGCCAACGCCCTTCGAACTTCTCACGTACGCGAGCAATGTAGGCTGGCGTGCATTCCTCAGTTAACCCGCAACAATCACACTCTGCAAACTCAACTTCAACGGAGTCCATTTTCTTCGATTCTTTGAAAACCGCTGCAGCCATTGGAGAGCACCTGCAAAAGCTTTAAGTCTGTAACGCCAAAGAAATTCAGCTCAAAATAATTAAAGACAGAACATTTTTCTTAACAAAAACGAAAATGAAAAGCAAAAACTAAACGTACCCAGGAAAAAAAAGCTTTGATTTTGCTTCAAACCCAGATGAGAAATCCGTTTATCTCTCTTTTTCCCACTCCCTTTCTTGGAATTTCTCTTGAACAGCAACGAGCATGAGAAGAAGAACTGTAAATTGCATATACATCTCAGAGCCCAAGATGGCTCTCTAGTCTCTCTTTCTTTCTCTGTTTATATTTAATTCAAGAGCAAAATCAAAGGCAAAATAACAGTCATAGATCTAAATTGCATTACTACGAAGAGATTTTCCGCGTTTTTCTCTTCGCTAAATGCCTCTGATTGGTTTCTTAAGGAAATGTTTTTGTATATATAAATGGGAAGGAAAAGCGATAAGAATAACGCCCCAATCATTGGCTGCTTGAAGCCGCTGTAATTGCTCTCCACGTAACCGTTTTTACCCTCCCTGATGGTCATTCCTTACAGTTTTCCGCTACTCCCCAGTCCCTCCATAACTTTCACTCCTGATCATATCATATCATTGATCACACGTGGAGAAATGTTATTGGTCGGTATTTTATGTTACAGTGATTAGAGGATGAGAGGATTGTACTGCTGAAGTGCGGGCGTTGGTAGGACAGGACCTGCCAGCTGTCCGACAATTACCGATCTATTGGGTTGTCCGAACCAAACGTGCTATTTTGCTCCTCAGTTCACACAACTTAATTACTAGCATAACCTTACTTAAAAAAACCTAATAAAAAATTATTCATTAAAATCAACCCAATCATTTTTTTTTGGCTTAATAGCCAAATAAGGCCTCAACTTTTAGTCCAAAATAGAATTCAGCCCTCAACGTTTATCGCATGAAATTCAGTTCATAAATTTTTATTTCTGTGGAAATAAACCCTCAACCTTTTACAATTATACAATTAAGTCAAAATCTGTTAAATAACACTAACTGTCATTAGTTTTACATACGTGGCAGCTGACGTGGATAGCTTAGTTAACTGCCACGTGGCATGCAACGTATGCAAAACTAACGGCAGTTAGTTCATCTAACAGATTTGGTCTATTTTCATCGAAATAAAAGTTTATGGACTGAATTTCATGCAATAAAACGTTAAGAGTTGAATTCCATTTTGAGCCAAAGGTTGAAGGCTTATTTAGATTCAATCCCAACTATCTTAAAAGAAAAAGAATTATCATATATTAAAAAAATTTCAACTGCCTTTGTACTTTTAAAAAAAAATTATAACATATTGGAATATCTAGATTTAATTCCGACCGCACAATCCCTCATTCTAATCTTCAATCATGAGCAAAAACAAAATGGAAACGGGGAAGATACAAACTATCAGCTATGTGGCAATACAATGAAAAACAACTTTATATTCTAAGAAACTATCAGAATTAAAATAGTTTTTTTTTTTAAATTAAAAATTCCAGAAGCATCCAAAGAATTAAAATAGTTTTGAAATAAAAAATAAAGTTCTCTCAACAGAAAAATAAAAAGCGGCCCATAGATAATCTCACATTGACTGGTTCTGGTTCTATCCTAGTCTTGGTATTATTGATCGGAAAGATGAGATGTGTGGTGAATGAATCTGTACTATGATGATTGTTAATGTTATTTGGCTTATATGAAAATTGAGAATTATTTCTGATTTCAAATTATAGAGTTTTTAGTCTTAGCGAAATAAATATTCTTTGAAAAAAAATCATTATGGAGTGAATTAATTTTCTACTAATAAAAGAAAAATCATGCCAAGATAGAAATTTTGTTACATTGGGACATATGAAAAACGAGATGGATTAAGCTCAACGTGGGTGATAATTGGAATTAAAATAAATAATAATCAATAATCGATAGAGTTATTAGAGAAGAATGATTGGCAGGCTTTATTTGATATGTAAAATGGTAATTTAATAATGTTATTGATAAATTGCATTAATAGTAAATTTTTAAAAATATATAAAAAATAAAACAAGTCAACAGATAATATTTAGAAATATTTTCTAACTAATAAAAAAGATTACAAATTATGTTATTTGTATTTATAAATTTGTTATAATAAAATTCAAGTGTTTAACTCATGAATTAAAAAAAAAAAATCTACTTAAGTCGACCTACGTATCAATCTCCATACAAATACAATGAAGGACCACTTAATCCAATGAAAGCTTAAATCAACTTTCAATATCCAATTTTTTTTCAACAAGGCTTTTATAAATTGAAAAATACATCTTGCTTGTTGACCTGGTGACAGTGAGGTATCATTTTTTGTTGTTAAATTTCAATATCACGCTCATCACGTATGATTATTAAATCAGTTAATTGTTTAATAACGCATTTTTTTTAATTAGAATTTTTGTTATTATTTCATAATTATTAATAAAAATAAATTTTACATAAAAATAAAATGATTACTTTATTCTATAATTTATAAAGTTCTTAACAATTAAAAATAGAAAGGATTATATCTTAGTAGGACAATATAAAACGAAAAAAAAATTAAGAAAAAGGTTTTAGCAAAGGAAGCTTGAATGTTTAATGTTAAACTTTCATTACCCAAATCCCAAATCTTAAATGATAAATTATTATTCTATTTTATTATGAGTTTGTATATGATACACTGATAGTGTATAGTTTCTATACACTGTCAATGCACCAGAGGTTAACACCTCATCAATAAGTCATTATGGGCAAATTAAAAAAATTTATTTATATTTGCATGTAAGGGCCTATTGATGAGGTGTCAACTTCTGATGCATTGACAGTGTATAGAAACTATACACTGTCAGTGCATTATATATAAATCCTTTTGTTATTGTATTACATTATTAATTAAATAAATGTTTATTATAATTAAGAATCAAAGTCAATGAAACTTTGGTTTAATTGCATTGGAGACATAGTAAAATCATAGGTTTCAAGTTTAAGTTTTATCAGGTGTGAGTTTAATCTAATTTTGTATTATATTTGTTGAATTGTATATTAATTTATTTTATTTAATTTAAATAATTTTTATATAATATAATATTTGATTATTTGATTTTGTTTTATAAATTATCATTCAATGCATTATTAATAAATTTTTAAAATTTCACAAATGAGATTAAAATGATGCTATTTTTTATTTTTTTAAAATATGTTTATCTCCTTAATCTCCGGTTTAAAGATTTTATTTTTTTCCTTGTGTAAACTAAATGTATTTTTATCCGTTTTAACGATCTGAGATTAATTTTACTCAAAATTTTGTCACAATTAATACTCTTCACCTCTCTCTCTAAAATTTGTTTAAAGATTTTATTAATAGTGTATTAAATAATAATTTATATTTTTTTAACTTAAAATAAAAAGTCAATAATAATAATAATAACAATAATAATAACGCCCAAATCGAGCTGCGAAGGGTTGGATTTGTTCTATATTTCTGTGGGGGGGGGGGGGGGGGGGGGGGGGGGGGGGGGGGGGGGGGGGGGGGGGGGGGGGGGGGGGGGGGGGGGGGGGGGGGGGGGGGGGGGGGGGGGGGGGGGGGGGGGGGGGGGGGGGGGAACTAGTGATGTGAAACAAAAGCTGAGATAATATACTGCTGCCAAACAAAAGCAAAACCCAAAGGCCAAAGTTCAAATCCCAATAATTAAAAAAAAAATCTCCGAAAGATTTTTTTTTGGGCTCTCTTCTCCTCTATGTTCTCATCTGATCTCTTTTGATATGGATCCTTTCGATTTGTTTCGCAAAGGTATAAATTTCCCCTTAGATCTCTCGATTTTTCCTTTTTTCCTTTTTCGTTCTGTTTATTTCGGAATTTTCTTTTATTTTTTTTTGGGTGCTGGATTGACTTGAGATCTCTGATAATTAGTGGCTTCGATAATGCAATATTATAGCTCTGATTTGTGCTTGCTTTTCGTTCTAATTGTTTGTTAAGTAAACGCTTGATTTTGTCTATTTTGTTTTTGGAAATTTCAGTTTTTTATTCTTATAATTAGGGTTTTTAATTAAATGAGCTTGCTGTTTAACTATTACTTGAGGATTACGTGCTTTTCCTTCCTCTTCAGGTTTAAGTCTTGTTAATAAGTGAATTCTAGGGTTTTGAACTGTGTCTTTGCATAATTTTGGTCCATTTAATGCATTTGATTTATTGAAAATCTTGTTATTTAACTCATAATCTTGAATTGAGCATGTTTGGACATTGTTTATGAGAGATGATTAGCTGCCGTTGCTATTAAGTTGTTAATTAATCATAGTATTATGTTTGCTTCATTAAAGCAATGGATTAATAAGTCAAATATGGTTTTTAATATTTCTATTTTCTTCATTTTTGTCATTAGCATGATTTGTCATCATTACTACTTACATGGAAATGATTATTGTTAAAGTTTATGTAAAAAGTGCTTTTGAGATATGATGGTTTTTTTTTGGGTATTAATTTCATTCCAGATTTGGTTATTGAGTTGTTTTCTGTAAGGGCTGGTTTCAAGCTTGTGTATTTGTCTTCAATTTAAGATTCTTTTGTTAGTTTGACTTATTAATAATGTGACACACTGGGTGGTTTTGCAGGTTTTGGTTAGAGTTTAGTGGAAGTCCAGGGTCTATCCTCTGCATCAGTTTCCTACTTTCGTTTATCTATGTAGAATCTTTTTTTTCCATTTAAGTAAAGAATGAGCTTATTCAAGAAAGGGACCCAAATTAGTGAGACAAAACTAAATCCCCCTAGCAAGTTAACAACTTTGAATCCTAATGCAGCAGAGTTCGTTCCCTTTTCTCTTAGGTCACCATCTTCATCAGGAAGCACTAGTGCAGCTGATGCAACAGCAAGGTTTGCTACTTCTGCGACCATAGGAAAAGCAGTGCTTGATCGGTCAGGGTCTTCCATTTCAAATAATTCTGACGATGAGGCTCATCAGTACTGGCGTCGCCAGCTCCCTGATGACATCACCCCAGACTTTAAGGTTATTAATGATGATGATTCTCAAGGAATTGGGTCTGCGAGCCTCTCTTTAGCAGGTTTGTCCTTGCATGATGGTAGCGAAGCTTCAAGGTTTCCTGCATCTGCTGCTGGTGGATACTTATTTGGTGATCAGCAGGAACTACTGCATCATTATGATAATAGTAATAACTTAGCTGAAAAATTGAGATATCCTGCTTCATCTTATGGAGAGGATCCTACTTCAGCTAGCTTTTTGAATATGCCTGCCAAAACATGGGACAAGCAACATGTTAACAATGATCAGCTACTTGGCAATGGTAGGGAGGGACATCCATATAATGGAAATTCAAGACGTGGATTCGTCAATGATATGTTGGGTGAGCACACAGTTGTGGATGATACTGAAATGAATCCTTTGGATTTTTTGGCTTCTCAGTTTCCTGGATTTGCTGCTGAAAGCCTTGCTGAAGTCTTTTTTGCCAATGGTTATGATTTAAATCTGACAATCGAGATGCTCACTCAGCTTGAGGTGAATAGAGCGCTCAATATTTTTAGTTGGTCAAGTTTAGAGTGCTTGCATTTACCTTTATTTGCAGATTTAGTGATGCATTAGTTGTTCATATCTTCAAGTTTTATATTTTTTATTTTCTGAATATCAATTGCAAGAAAGTTAAACTGCTATAGGAATGGTTTATGGGCAAAATCAGAATGCAAAGATTTTTCTTTGGTTTTTGATTTTCCTTAATTTTTACACTTTAATTGCTTATTTTTTCTTCTTATGTTGTATTTCTGGGATGTTGGGAATCTGCTGTAAATGCCATGGATGATATTGGTTTGGATGCTAACTGTGGTTTGACAGGGAAAGGCTGGCTTCTTGTAAAGTTTTGAGGTGACTCAATTCAACCATAATCTTTTATGTAGCCTCTAGTACGTAATGTCCTGTGGCCTGGTACAGGGGTAGTTTTTTCTTTATTGGATTTTTTCTCACTTTTTTTTAAAGTTATATCTTCTTAGGATTTTGTTATGTGCTTTTTGGATCACGGGTTTCCAGCATCCTCAAAAGTTTTAGGAGTTTTTGTTGTCTGTTTTTTCCATCTCAATTGTATTAAATCTTTTTGCATTCCATGGGTCGTTTTGATTTGTATTGCAGCTTCAAGTTGATGGTGGTTTCAACCAGAACCTGAATTCAAAGACCTTGCCAGCTCCCAATCTTAGTTCACTAGACTTTCCTGCCCTTGTGGTGTCAGATGGTCAGAGTGTTCCTCCAAAATATGCAGGAGATGATCTTCATCATAGTACCAATCCCTATCGATCTGACAAGGACAATATGCTTATGTTCAAATCCAGTTCTTCCCTTCCATCTAGAGGTGCCGTAGATTTTGCCTCAGCTGTCAGGAAAATGGCATCTCAAGATTCTGGAATGTGGAAATATGATAGAAATGGTTCTGCTGATTCAAATGTTGGGTCAAGTAGAAGTTCTCATGGGTCGGCTAATGCCTACGCAGCAACTGGAAGAGGGGTTTATGCTAATAGGGTGCAGACTCGTGGTTCAGCTCGTTCAGCTCCTGTTTGGCTTGAAACTGGAGATGCAGTGGGTAATATTCTGCACTTATTAAAGTCATGCATTTGTATAGATTTTAATATGAGCAATCCATGTCTTTGTGCATATCTATTTGCTTTAACATTGGTGAGCTGGCAGCAAATTTGTATTCTGAACTGCGGGAAGAAGCTCGAGACCATGCACGTTTACGTAATGCATATTTCGAACAGGTATCTCCTTGGAAATTTGTTGCACATAGTTAAACTGATATGTTTATAGGTTTGACATTTTTGTTAGCAAGTTATGAAATGAGTTGTTTAACAATGTATCAGCCTAATTGCTCAACCACTTTTTTCCTCTAATTTTTTCATTTATTTGCACACTTTTTGCAGCATCAACCCTGGCTGATGAGTCCTTTCTTTTTTATAATAGATCAAAATTTGCATCTGCTTCCACTACTACCTTTTTCTCTAACTTTACAGTTTTCTTTTAAGCTACATTAGACATCAATCAGCTTAGCTAGATATGCAATCAAATAGAATAATTAATTGAATATGAACTTCAGTAGTGCACACACATAACACCACCGCCCCACCCCCCCCCCCCCCCCCCCCCCCCCCCCCCCCCCCCCCCCCCCACCGGGAACCCACATACACAAACACTCTCTTACAGTAAGCTTCAGTGTATTTGCTGACCAATGCAGCTATTGGACTTTCTCAAGTTAGGAAGTAAACAAGTTCAATGACATTTCTAATATACTACAAACAAAGTATGGTCACAATTATCTGTTTAAATATTCTAATGAGTGTGTATTTGATAAATAGCCTTTGCTTTCCAAAGTTGATGCTATTATTCAAGTACATACTGCATCAACTATTAGACAGGTACAATCAAATTTCTGAAGTGTGACTGCTGTGTATAGTCTCGCATCTGAAGTCTGCTTCATAGTAGACTCATCGCTAGTATCTCCCTTTTTTCTTACCCAGTGAACTTGGCCTGCTCAACTTATCCATTTGGTTAAGTGATACTACTTTTTATATAATTAAAATAGGCACGTCAAGCATTTGTCATTGGCAATAAAGCTTTAGCAAAGGAACTTAGTGTGAAAGGACAACTGCACAATATGCATATGAAGGCAGCTCATGGAAAAGCTCAAGAATCCATATATCGCCAGAGGTCTGTCATTTCTTTCCTGTTGCACTTGGTCTCTTAACATGGTATTTAACAGGCTTCAATCCATTCTTTTGTTGCTATTTTGTTATTGCTTTGAAGTTTTAATATCTGTTTAGCAATGGGGTGGTAAGATGTTTTTGTGGAGGAGAATAAAAGATTGGTTGCTGACATCTATGGGGTTAATATTCATCCCTGCTTCTTTATGTATAATTGTTTCCTATCTCTCGCTTCCACCCCATCTCCTCCCCTTTCTCTATCCGTCAACTTGTCCAACTTTGATACTCACAGCTTTGATGAACTAATATACCTGAGTTTGTCTGTTGTGAATCCTGGTAATTGTTTGTTCTTATTTCATTAGTCTAAGTTGTAGTTATATTATTTTGGTAGGCTTAATACTAGTTTGTTTTGTTTGGCTGTTTATGATATATAATAATATAGGAACCCAGTTCCTCTGGAGAACGTTAGAGGGCAGGAACGGATGATAGACCTGCATGGATTGCATGTTAGTGAAGCCATTCATATGCTGAAGCATGAACTATCAGTTCTCAGGAGCACAGCACAGGCAGCAGATCAGCGTCTGCAGGTTTACATATGTGTTGGAACCGGCCACCATACTAGGGGTTCTCGAACTCCAGCAAGACTTCCAGTTGCTGTACAGCGCTATCTCCTTGAAGAAGAGGGCCTTGAATATACAGAACCACAGCCAGGGCTACTTCGAGTTGTGATATACTGAAACCACGGACTCGACTGCACTGAGGTATAGGAGATTTTGACACAACACAAAAACCAATCAAGTCATAGTCGCCATAGTCATTCTTGTATCTGTACATGGGAGGAAATGGAGGAGAAAGTAGTTGATGTCTGAAAAAAGAAAAGAAAAAATCAAAAAAAGGGGTTTAAAAAAACAGGAAGCAGAAGTGTATCATTACTGTTTAGCCAGATGACAGCAGCAATTGCATTTTGGTAGCATCAGGGAGGGAGGGGGCTGAGGCTGACACCAGCAGCAATTTCTTTTCTCCGTTTTGTTAATTTTGTATCTTAATTTTTACTCTGTTAAATTCCTTTTTGGGTTAATTCTCTGATGTAACTGATAGAATTGAATTACATGATAGTACGTATTCATGAAGAATAGCTCCTGTGCCAAAAATTTGCTTAATGCTGCAAGAAGTCGGACGGGACTATTGCAGGATTCACGCTGAGTTGTTTGTAGTCTCAACCGGCGACGGATTGCGGAGTTTTAGTCCCTGATCAAAGTCCTACTAAGGTCGTGATGTGTGTATGAAGTTCTCTTATGCCTTATCGAGTGATATAGCCTAGTAGTTGTCATTAATTCAGGGGAAACAATCAGAAAAACTCGTTATGCCATCATTCAGATGAATCAAATAACGATTTGAAGAGAGAAATTCAAGCTAACGGATTCGAAAAAAACAGGAAATGCAATACCTACCAAATGCAAAATAGCAATCTCACACAACGGGATTTGCATGGTAATTTCATTCCAACATCTTTAATGTGACATGGTCCTGAATGGCAATGGTTAAATAATAATGGATTATTATTTCATACATTAATTATGGATTTTTTTAATTTCATATGCTATTAGAGTAAGTTATGTGTTATCTTAATTTTACTTGTGGAATCTAAACCCTGCATTAACTAGGTTGGGTTCTTAAGCTTTTTTTTTTTTTGGTGAATGGTTCTTAACCTTTTTACTTTGCTTTTGTAACTCAGCTTTGTGCAGGCGTCTCATCCAGCAATGATTTTGTAAGCGTCAAATGTCAGAACTTGAAAGTGTCTTGGATTGCTTGGTATTTATTTGTTTAGCTTTTGTGGTTAACTACGATTAATTTGCTAGAAAAATCCCATGTTGATATGAACAATATCTTGAATATGTGCTGCTGCAAATATACACTATTGAAGACAGGAAAGAGATGGAAGCATTTGTTCCTTCTGCACAAGAAAGTTACAGATTTTTTTTCTCCAACGCAATTCTCTACTTTGGATTTGAAAGCATTGGTATATGCACGTGTGAGGAAATACGTTGTTTACTCTGGTTTTGTTTTTCGATTAACATTCATATATGGAGATTTAGCATTACTGAATGCACTAGAGATGCAAGAGCTGACAAAACTCTTTAAGATTCGAAATAATTCGAATTTGAATAAACTTGATATCAAATTCGGAAGATCTGATTCGAAGCAATCTAAATTTTTTTTATTCTAATTTGAATAAACTTGATATCAAATCAAAGCAATTTAATTTTTTTTTTCAAATTTGAAAAAACTTGATATCAAATTTGAAAAATCTGATTCGAAGCAATCTAAATTTTTTTATTAGAAATAATCCAACCTGAAATAACCCGATGCAAATTCAACCTGATCAGCTCAGCCCAGTTGACAGCTCTAAACAAGGCATGCATCCACTTCAGGCTCTAGTTAAGAGCTCATAGGCATTACTGATATTATCCCTACCAACACGCTTCAACATTTCAAAGCTTTTACGACTTCCCAAGAAATCAATTCGTTTGAAAATCATATATCCTCGTTCTAATGTCTCTTTGTTAGAGTATACTGCTCGAAGCCGGTCAGCATGCCTTGAGTCTGTGTGAATAGCAGACTCAATTTCATGAGCTGACATGTTCTCCTACAAAACAGCAGCAACACGAACAAAAGATTCAGGTAAAGATTGATCGCCTCCATGTTAAATGTAATCTTGAACATGTTGCATAAACATTATAGCTGCATATTTAATCTGGTTAAGCACACAAAATCTGAGAAAGAAAGAAATATTAAGTCATACCTGATAAAAGGCATAGATATAATCCAAAACCTGCAAACATCTAAAGCCATTGTCGCTGAAATATGTTCGTGAAGAATGCCCCATCTCGGAAAATCGATCGACCGGAAATAGTATGGTAAGGAAGTGGTTTCTGAATATCAACTCGTTTTTCTCACTGTGAACAAGTTGCAGAAAACAGATGGAGTGAGACAATGCACTGATTAAATTGAACATGAAAATGAACAAAATGATAGCAGAGAGAGTGATTAATCACCCTTCTGTAAGTGATCTGGTTAAGTTAGTGAATGGGACACCAGAATCCTTGCCATCTCCATTTGCATCGAAGAAGACAGATTGATGCTCACTGGCATCTTCGCTGCTGAAAGAGTCTGTGTAAATAGAGGCAGTTGAAGTTGGCTCAGACATTGACCAGCAAATTGAATCCAGGAGACTGCTTGGGCTTATCGGTCGAATTGGGGTTTGGCAAGTCTGAAAGACAATAGATGTTCAAAGAAATGCATAATTCAGAACTATACATTGAAATCATTTCACTAAGTAGTCTTCACAGATGCGCTAGATAAATACTCGAATGCCATAAAGAAAGCATAACCGGATGCATACATCACGAGCTGCCAGCTTTAGTTGAGCAAAAAGAAGACTGATTTAGGCTAATAAGGACGAAAGGCCCAAGCTTAAGGCGGTGTGTTGCTCGACTAAAGCTCGCAGCCCATGACACATACACAAGCTTGTTTTTGTGCACACACAGACAATATGGCAGTAATCAGCTGCAAAGTTACAACTTACATTGCACATGTGCTGTAGGACAAGGACCCTCCATAGATTACATGCTATAGTATGAAATACATATTGGAAACGTCGTCAAAAATGGAGAAGTCAACACTACTCAGTTTTGAGCCCACTCAAATGCCCAAAGTTATCCAGTTAAAGTTTCTTCGTGCAATAGAGTTTACGGTTAATGACTTACTATAGTCTCTTGGGTTTTTATACGGCATGATTCAAATTTTAACCTTAACCAAGAAAAACAGTGATGCCTTACCACCCAAGTCAAGAATGAGGTACGGTTTAAATTGTCCAAGGCTCTTTTGTGTGATGATAACAAGCGTGACAGGATAAGACCACATTAGTATGAAGCCTTGAACATAAGCAATTATGGTTAACCACTTGCCTGCATACGACGACTGCGACGATTTCTGACCCCAGTTTTAGCTAAATGTACAATCTGTTGCCTCTCTTCAAGACTTGCATTCCTTTTGAAGCTCAGAGTATCTTGAGTGATATTAACCACATTATTTTCCTATTAAAACAAAGGTGAAAACATTAGCATAATACTCATAGAAGCTGACAACTAATATTCAATTGTTCATTCTTGGTCCTATTCCCATCATACAACTAATATGTCCAGCGTCACAGGAAAGAAATAACATGGCTCTTTTGCCGTCATTGAAGGAAAAGATGTGACATCTATTTCTCAAATGAGTTCAAGCTCCCATTATCATAAGAAATACTTAGTACTATACCATAATTCTGACAGCAATATATTCAAAATTACCTCTCCTACTACATGATTCTGAGAATTTTCAAGCACTGTCCCAATCTGCCTAGCCAAATCAGCAGACATGTGAACAAGCCTCTGCAGATTCCTATCCTTAGCTGTTTTCAGGACCCACAATGGCTGAGACATTAAATATCAAATCAGTTTCAGCATAACAAAACATTTATTCTTCTTATAAATGTTATGCATATTGCCCGTGATGACATCATATGAAAACTGGAAGATACAAAAACAATGTCAGAATCAAAACTGTTATGATGATGATGCACTACCCTTTTTTCCATAATACAATGCATAAGTACTCACCGTAACAATGTTGTTACAGTTACCAATATATCGATGGATGGAATTCTCTTCACACACTACATGACTTGCAGTGCAACCAACAAACCATCGATCTACCACTTTGGCCCCTTCTTTAGACACTGCCTTAAGAACCTATCAACACATTAAATGTATCAAAGAATTGCTAAAAGCAACATATAAGTTGAACATAAGTATAACAGTGAGTTATTTACTAGTCTTGCACTGATATATAGACCGTGATACACCAAATATATGACCTCATTTTATGAGTTACACCATGCACAAGATGCAACATATTCTAAATTAGTGTTTCAAAGAGGGAGCATTCATTTTAAGCAGCATATTGAACATTACCTTATTTCGAAGTTCATCTGAAATATCAGAATCAATGTACATGGTATGACCAGATAATGTTGAGTCCATACTTTTATTAGGGACTCTTCCAGAAAATTGTACATGCGGTTTTTCTATCATGTCAATTTTCTTGCCTTCATGAAAACCGGCAGGAAGACATGAACTTTCAGAAGCAGTCGACCCAACAAACTGATTCAACTCATCTACACGCGTGCCATTTTCTCCAACACCCTTCACAGTGTAGAGTGATTCACTTAACCTTACTGCAGTAAATAGAGAAAAAAAGGTGTTTTATACACAAACTAACAGAAATCAGATTAGCTTTCAAAGTTCCTTTACTTTCTAAAAATACTCTAGTTCTGCTTCCCCTAACAAGGCAGGTTTCAATTCTTCAAATAACAAAAAAAGTTGAACACCCCCTAAAACCACGTACAGGAATCCCAGATGGAACTCATTTATCCACAACTGACATGCACATAAGCAAGATGCCAAAACTGCACCTTTGAAGTTTCATTCTATGATTATTAGACAATCAGAGAGAGAATAAGCTGATTATTTCTGAATTATACAATTCCAAGGTAGAATTTGAAATAAGCAAGGCACTAGGAAGTTCCACTGAAGAGCTCAAGAATCAGCCATATAACAATAGCATATCTTTCATAGGGACACAAACCATATCTGCAAAACATATAAACTGCAAGAAGCATTGTGGTCCAGTAGCTAGCAACATAAGATATTCTTATTTCTAACTCTTATCCAAATTCTGAAATCTTCTCCTTAGAATATTAGGAGGGAATAGCCGCTGCTGTAAGAAAATGTAGCTAGAATTTTCATATTGGACAAACTTGCAACTGTTGGAAAAGAGCATATCCTTAATACAGCAATAAAACTCATCACAAGAAGGAAGAAATAAATGAGAAGCAGACTAATCTTACCATTCCTCTTGACACTGTCCACAAACCATCCAAGTGTAACGACGAATAGACCATTTCTCGATCCATGTTTTAGAGCATGCTCAAACTTACGTCCACTAATGCTGTAAATAAAATTAAGGTTGACAGAACTATTACACCAGTAGAAACAAGGCAACAACAGAACAGACATTGGAAACCTTGATTTTAATCAGTCCTACCCTTTTCTCTTTGTTTCAAAATCTCAGTAATTTAAAAAAAAAACGACGATGATGAAAAAGGATATCTGGACCACCAAATGGGTGCATTGAGGATGTAAACTAGGACTATATAGACCACCTAATCTCTCCGTTGCTTCCATAACTTGTTTCCTTGCTTCTGAACACAAAGAATGGCAAACATGACTATCAAGAAGAAAAAAATAAAAATATAGCATGGATAATAGCAAAACAAGCTGAGTTCAATCAAAATTTAAGTACCCAGAATCAAAATCATACGATTTTAATTAAACTCAGACAGTCAGACAGCAGTAAACTGGAAAAAGTACCCAAAATGATCAAACAAAGGAAGCACCCCCAAAAGAGTATTAAAAGGAAATAAAAGAAGAAAAAGAATTCATTTACATGCAAAAGTACCAACCTTTAGATAAGCCAGTAACGCATATAACCAGACCAGAAAAAGGACCGGTGGATCGAACCGTTGACGGTTCAGAACCAAGAGAAGTAGAAGCAGGGGACTTTAGTTCAAACGATTGGAAACTTCTAAATGATGACACCGACGATGAGAACCCGACAAACAACCTTGAACAACCTTTGCTGTTTATCACTTCCACCCTGTTAAGACCGCCCATGTTTTTCTTTCATTCAACTTCAATTTTCAGACAAAGATTCAAACATTATTCAAAAAAACAAAATGAGCAAATGAATTTAAATGAACGCAGCGAAAGAAAACTTGAAATAAGTGTCAAAAGAACATAGAGAGTGAAAGAAGGAATCTTGAATGAGAAAAAAGAGGAATGAAACAAGGGAAAAAAAAGTAAGAGAGTGGAGGGAAATGAGAATCAGAGATTGGAGACAAAACGAGGTTTTTTTTTTTTTAGTCCGTTAACTTATATATAAAAGGCTACGGAAAAAGAAAAGGTGAACTCTTTTTGAAGGAAGTGCTTTGTTTTTGGGTTCTGCTATTGTCATAGATTACAGAGAGAAACTTTGGCTGGCTTCTCACTACTTTATTGAGTGTTCTTTTGAATACGAACCATTTCAAAGCTTGCAGAAGAAAAAAGGCAGCCAAGCCAACTATCCATAGCACGAGACAGTTTCTTTTTCTTCATAGGCCAACTTTTTCTCCTTTTACTGTGAATTTCTCGTGCTTTCAAAAGTTCTATCCTTTTTCTTTTTCTCCAAAATGGGATTGTGATTTCATTGAATTTACCAGTGAACCGTTACCAGGCACCAGCTCCCAGCCAAGGCTTCAGGGCTCCACCAGTGTTGAGCCCCCCTCCTGCAAATGGCGGTTATGGTTTCAGTTTTGGCCAGTCTGGCAATAAGGGTTTTTGAATCTGTCAATAATCTTTCACTATTTATCTTTTGTTGTGATGGTGACTATGATGAGTTTGTGAATGTTATTGATTTCAGCCGACCTGTTTCTTTCACAGGAAAATTGCCCTGTTCTTCCATACTAGATCCTTTTTCAGAACTCGAAATCCAAAAGATGCTCTTTGTTGCCTAACTAGTTTCGTTTTTAATGTACCATTTTCGTTTCTTTTTTCACCTCACATGATTTTTGAATGATTTTGATGTTGACCCCTTTTTACCTCCGTAGTATGCATGAAAATGGTATTCCTTGCGCTCATATCTGATAATCAAAGTAGATATTTGTTATATTTGTGGATGCCAACTGCATACTCCCAGTTGCATAATTGTTAGCAAGTGAAAAATAGCACCAACAACAGTATATTTGTGGATGAGAAACTGGATCAGATACATTCTCACCACATGCAATTTTTCTGTAATAGTGAAAGTGGCCGACGTTTCCAGCCACGGCTCGAATGAATGCGACAGAGATTAAAGCCACATCCAATAGTATTAGAATCCCATTTTGAATTGGATTTCCCTGCATTTATGAAGGGCGACTATGAACAGCAAACGATTCTAAGCTTCTCACAAGCAGGGCCCCCTTTTTCTTCTACATATCGTTTGCCTTTGCCTTTCAACTATTTTGTAATTTGAGTTTAAATTATTCAAATAACACATCATATTGGGTTTCAATATCTTAATATCCAAATTGAATAGCTTGCAAACGTAATCAAATTTGCTTTAATATATATTTTTTATATTTTATTATTAATTTACTATTTTATTATTATAATATATAATTAAAAAATAATAAATTAAACCTATGAAATAACTTGAGTATTTTTTATTGAATTGAATTTAAATTTTAAAAACTAAAAAATCTAATACTGAATTGTCTCAATTTAATTTGATTATATCTTACTTTACGAATACAAGTCAATTTCCTTAGACAAGCTTTGGTATCACATTTTAAAGTTGACCACTATTATTGAATAGTGTTCCTATCATACACTATTCTAAAAGGTGAACCCAGCAGCAGCAGCAAGCAACTACCAGCATCCAGCATATGTTTGTAGAATTGTTGACCATCCATTTTCTATATCATTATTATGATTTTTTTGACACAAAATCTTTCCTCTTGTATAAAAAAAACAAGTTGACTCAGGTTATTACAAGCATTTACCTCATTACCATTTATCAAACTGAAGCTAGGGAGATTAATAATAACTTGATGCTGTCCGAAAGGAGCCAAGAAGTACTTGTTTGGCAGGGGGCAGGGTGGTTTGGTTGGAACATAGTTTCGGTTTGGGTGCAAAAGGCAGCGATGGCTGGTGTTTTTTTTTTTTTTTGTAAATTATGAGATGTCTTTGTATCATATTTGATATAAAATTAATTTTTACTTGTATTTCGTGGTTGGCGTGCCCAAAGAAATTTGACATATTAAAGATTCGAACACTTCTTTATGGATTGTCTTTACTCAAAAATTCAAGAAAATTTTATATCATTGAACCAACTCATTGGATTAATGACTGGTGATCAGATGGTATGCAACGAAGATATGAAAGAATCAGAGCCCAGAGGAAGCAGGAGATGAATCAAAGAGCTGGCTGGCAATATATTTGGAAAGGAAAGCTGGAGAAAGAGATGGAAATGAGCAACTCATCTGATCTGCATGCACAAGATGACAAAGGGAAAGGGAAATTAGCACACCATAAAATGATCAAAACTGTTCACTTATTTGATATAATTTCTGATCACAAGTGTCCAATTGTATTGCTTATGAAGTGATGTGGGACAATGGACATGACTCATATCATGTAGATGTCATGAACCTCTCTTTTTGTTCAACCATCTAGTGCCTACAAGATCCTATATAGCAGGCCACTGTCATTGAAGTCATTGTTGCTAGAATACCACAACAACAGCAACAATCAAATGGGAGGACCCAAAAACAAGCCAAAGGTCTTAAAAACTTTCATATAAAATTAATTTAGTTTTTCCGTATGGCCAATCCTGTATAAGTCATGGATTCTCTCCAAGGTATTATGCAGAATTACAAAGGCTACCAGAAGTGGTCCAGCAAGCAGACCCTGTAGTATTGTGTTTGTTTGTTTCGATGATTAGATTGTGAGAGATGAAGCTACTTGGATTCGAACTTAAATTTTATTGCATGTGACAATTTTTTTCTCAATTATTCAGAATTGGCCAACTTGTCTTTGATTTTTATTCTTACCAAATGAAAGATATGATCTTTGGTAAGGATTGGCCTCAACAACTAGACACCTAAAACTCAAGCAGTAAGCTAGCTTTGTAGTTTTAGATTAGTCAACCCCAAACAGATGAAACTTCTCCTTTAGCTGTGTAATCAAGATGATCAAAATTAGCAAAGGATAAAAAAGAGAAGGTGGACTGAATGGAGTTGTCATTTTCCATGAAGCAAAGAAACTCTCGCCGGTTGGGGTTATAGTCTTTCCCTTTTTTTGGACTTCAATACGAGTTTATTTTTTTATAAGATCAACTTGGGCTATCCAGGCTAGTGAGGCAATGGCTCATAAAGCTGTACCACGCCTGAAAAAGGTTGTCTTAAAGGCTGAGAGATTCCATGTTAAATAAATATTCTGCAGTTGAATGATTGAGGGAATCCAAATCCTATTGACGAAAAGAATACTTGATCTATAGATCTAAAACAAAAAATCGCAAATTACTTGATTAAAGCTTGCAGCCCGTGACACTAACCAAGAGCTGGCCCCAGAGCCAGAAGTGTCAATACCCGTTGGCAGTATAAACACAAAAACAGGCTCAGTGAGAGACTTTGCTAGAGTTTCCAACGCCTTTCCACCAGGAGCTACCTTTTTTATCCATTAATCCAAAAAAAGATGGCACATTAACCCAAAAGAAGCTTCAGTATAAAATCCAAAGAAGAAAAGTTTCAACCATTCTTGAAAGATACATACAAGTGAACGCAAACACTGGGTGAGAACAAAAGAGAGAAATAAATCTAACAGCTTAAATATATGAAGAGGTCTGAAATGGCTACAAGTAATAATGTTACAACCCCACACTTGAATTGAAACGAGCTCAAAATTATTCGGAATACTCCCCCTTCATGTTAAGGAAAATTTGGGTTCCAATGCTATCATTCATTCTTCTTGGAGGCCACTAATTTCCTGGCAATATCAGATTTCAATTTGCATCCCATAGAGAAAGCATCTAGAATTAAAGCATCAATTTCTTGCTCGTATTTCTCATACACGTAGAAAGATATAAAGGCAAGTGGAAGTCCTGCAATAATACACCCCAAAAATAAACAGTCAAAACCTACTTTTGGTTGCAATAAGAAAATGATAAAGAATAGGCTTAAGGAAGGAAATAAGTTGATGGAGCTGTATCCAGAATTCCAAGTGATGAAATATCTAATATAATCATTAGAAGTTTCAGGATATCTTATGTAGGACAGGCAACGTCAGCTGTCTGGACTACTAAAGATTTCTCCCATGTTCTCGGATACATATAGCTATTGAACTTTTTGTTGCTACCTAAGGCCGACCTGTTGTGGCCAGTCGAGTACTAAGAGAATATCTCTTTGCAGGTGTCTAAGCATCTGTTCCAGTGTGTGTGTGTGTGTGAGAGAGAGAGAGAGAGATACCTATAACAAACATAGTCCGAAGTGAAATGGCTCCAAGGATGCTAAGAAGCAGTAGAGAGAAAACAACCTGTTCCATTGCCAGAGAAAAAGTTATGGCAAATGATTACATCCACCAGAATTTGTCACATTAGAGTGTCCAGAATGAAAATCATTTAGATATACATAAGTACGCACTCTTGTAAATAAAGTCGATCTAATAGTAATAGAATTATAACAGGCCTATGGCACAGTGGTAGAGAAATGGAAGAGAAAAGAAAGGGCCGGTTTTGGCACCGAGTTCATGTAAAAGATTGAAGATATCATGAACCTACTTAATTATCTCCGATACAAAGGATTGAGGACCCAGTCCCAGTCCAATAATCAATAATTCACCAGTTATCCAAAAATATATGACCTTACAACAGAATTGATGAGTCCAGGGGCTGCATCTTACGCCGCTTTTCATGGGGTGTAATCAATTTATAGTATTTAAATTCACAAAGAGGAGAGGCTTCTGGTACTATATCTATTGACATCCAACATTTTTGAAAGCACATAAAATAACAAGCAGACTAGGAGAATGATTGTACCTTGAGGAACAGTATCCAATCCTTCCCCTTGCAAAGAGATTTCAAAACATGGATGACACCATTCCAGGATGAAGCCATCAACATAACTACGTCCCGTGATTTCTCTTCTGATAAGTGGAAATTTGACGCAGGAATTTTCTCCACTGTATATCCCAATCTGCACCATCAGAAAATTACATTTATATCCAGTAGCTACTATGCTCAGCATTAGGATTTTACTTATTTTAGCTTTCCCAACAACAAATAAGTGTCAGGATACATAAAATCAAGCAATGCGGATGATCCGAAAGCATCTGTTATTTCACAGTGTCAAGACCAAAGTTATCATAATCTTTCCATTTTAAGTAAATACTATTCAGATGCTTTCGGGAGAGAACCTTGTTAAAAAATTTCGGTTATTCGAATAATTGGAATATAGGATTTTTCCTTTTTGAGAATTTGTGACTATCAGAAAAGAACAGGTTGACATATTGACAAGGAAAAGTGGGCAGGTATACAACATACATGCTATTTGGTAAACTGCCATGGATGAACAACAAAATTAGTGACACCAAGAGAAGTTTTGAAACTGCAGTAATAGTGGTAGAACCCAAAGCAATGAAGTTGTAGTAAATTGCAACCAATACTAACAGCACTGTCAGAGTCTGCCTTTTATTCTTCCAAAGTAGTGTGTCAGCAACTGCAAAGCCAAAGATGGTTAAGTGATGTACAACATGCACGTGCACTGAGTAACAATATCAATGACATTATAAATTCATAACAAAGATTATCATCATTATTAGTAAGTACTACTGTCTAACTACTATATCGGTTGAATAGCATACTTGCAGCTTGATTCTAAGATTTGCACAGCATTCCTTTCTACACTAGCTCCAGTCGCCTTTTAAGCTTTCAACTCACTAAATCCATCTATTTCATATCACAAATCCAACTGCCAAAATTGTGGGATAGGATCCGTTTGCATGGAACAAATTTGTGTGAGAACACAAACACAAACCACACAATTTGGTAGTAAAAGAAAGAAAATAAAAGACAGAGCAATAAGCCAAAGGCTTGTCTTCTTGGTTTCCAAGGCCAGGGAATAGAAAGAACATCTCTCTACTGAATGATGTTTCCAATAAAAAGGAAATGCAATCTGATTATATCAACCAGACCACCTTATAGTCACAGAGCACAAAAGTACTAGTAAGATTACATCCTAAATCCTAACCCTTAAACAAATTGAATCTTGACCATCCAAAATACTATAGAGAAAAGAACTGAGAAAGACATGGAGACCTAAAACAACACGATTGTCAGTGAAGTGAATAATGCTGCGGCATGGTGTTGCATTTCAGTAGAATGAGTATGCAATGACCGATGACATTCTTAACCCACCAAAAAAAAAAAAAAAGATTTTGCTTCCGCATCACTAGTTAAAGCCTCTCTGATAAATTGTAACCGATAATTATAGAACAAACCTAATTAAGTTGAATCTATTGTAACTCCAAGCTATATTTCAAGTCGTCTGAACTTTTGATGGAGGCAACTAAGTCAGCCAAGCAGGAACATAGAAGGCTGTGGCAGCCTACAGGTTTGAATAGTAATGTGATCTTACAAATTGTGAGGATGTGCCCATAGTATATTACACAAGCACATTCAGACATCAGAATAGAAGCAGGGACAAATAATATTACCCTTCCCTTGTCCAAGATAAACAGAAGCTTTAGATGGCCCTTCTCTCTTGGGTTGATTGTCAGCTCTCAAGTATGAGTATGACTCAATTGTCTTCTGTATACCATCCTGCAGTATTATTAAATCACATTGTCATAAATAAACCATCAATGTTAACTTCGACTATATTGAATAATGTCCATGTAAAGGATGGGCATTTAGATGGCTTCTATGTACAGACAGGAGAAAGCACTCATAAGTTTACCCTGTCCAATACTTCCAGTTTATAACTACGTTTTTAGCTGATACAAAATGCTGAACATAAAGTAGAAGAACAAGCCTGGTTAAATATACGGACGACTGCCATTATGAAAGACTGCAGGTTAATTAGGAGCCAATCATGGGGAAAGCTGCTTAACTGAGAAGTTTAGAAGAAATGAAAAACCTAGTTGGAGAAATTAAACACAGTTTCATTCTATAAACCGATCTACCAATTTCAAGTCTTCAAAAATAATTACACCTAATGGAAAAAAAAATGCTGTAATAAAGTAGAAAGGCAGTAGAAACATGACAGAACCTCAAGTGAGACAAGTGGTGAATAGCCAAGCCGATCCTTTGCTTTCGAACAATCAAAAGATCTGCTGCAAGAGAGAAGTCTAACTCTTGAAGGTGTCAATTGTGGAACCTTCATGCCATATGGACCTAATAGCCTATATGTCCACTCCACCAAATGTGCAATTGGCATTATAACAAAGGCAGGAACCTTTATGTTTGGCCTGAAAAGTACAGCAGTTCAGAAAATAGGGAAATGGAATTGGAAAAGAATATAGTAACAGAAACAGATTAAGAATATGCATAATATACAAAAAATATCCCTAAGTGCTCAGCTCAAAATAAAATAAAATAAAATCAACAATAATTACATAAGAAAACAATAAAATATACATACTAATACGCAGTCTTTTGGCTTATCTGAAATTTTTTGGGATTTGAGGGGTAGGAGGAGGAAGATAGACACACTAAAGTTAACAATGTCAAGAACTGTTGGCACTTTGATTTCAGCAGAACATATAATATTAATTTAGGGAGGAAATAAGAAAAGCAATTAATTCAAGCCTTATGTGGCAGAAAATCATAAAAGAGTTAAGACTTGCTTTAACTGCGAGAGAACATGAGCATGATGTAATCATGAACTTAAAAAAAAAAAAAAGTTGATGCTAATATGTACTATCAAAGTGGAAGAAGAAAGAAGAGAAAGTACCTTTGATAGCCAAGACCCTCAAGTATTCGAGAAACAAACTCCCAAAATTTGATTGGCTCCATATTGGTTACAAAATAAGCCTGCCAAGCCATCATATAACCACCACCAATTAAAGAATTGATTTTAGGAACAGAATAATAAACCAATCTCCTGATCTATCAACCAAGTAACAAAATATTAAACCAATCTCCTGATCTTTTAACTTAGGAAGCCAAGTACATTGCAAGGCAATATGATAAAAAGCACCATCTTGAAGGATTATCCCCAAAGAACTAAATACTTATTTTGTAATAGGATCTTCTGGAAAATTTTATCATCTAGTAAAAGCATACCTTTAAGATAGAACTTCTAAGCTTTGATAAATCTCTCTTTATTGGACAGCCTATTAAAATTTTTTAAAGTTACAGGTAAACGTGCTATATCCCGAATGTAAATCAGCACAATAAATATATCATTTTCCCTCATCTCCATTCAAGAGCAATTACAGATTGGAAAAAGTTGAAATCAATTAAAAGAGTACCTGCCCTGCAGCTTTTTTTGCAACTTCTCCTCCAGATGCTAGGGCTCGTTCAGCACAAATATGAGCATGAGCCACATTTTCAACGTACGTGAAATCATATACATTGTTACCATCGCCTATTATGAACTGATCAATTGATATGCAAACAAATAAGAAGACAAACTATCTAACAGACAAACACTCTGATGAAAAATTAATCAACATAACCACCTTGGATTTCCCTGCTCTTGCTGCAGAAACCAAAGATGGAACCAACAAGCGATCGCCGGGGCCAAAAATACTACTGGGGCGTATGCAGCAAGTTAAAAGCCCATTGACCCCGTTTGAATTGATAACCAATGCCTCTCCCTCAGCCTTTGTAGCTGAGTATGAATCATTATGCTGAAAGCAAAAAACTGAATCAATTCCAGGCAATAAAGCATATACACAAATCCCGCTCAAAAAAGACAAATAGATTGAAAATAGTACATTAGGTGGATAAGGCAAGGATTCATTCCCATTGAAGATTCCGTGAACCCCATCGAAAACTACACTCGGAGAGCTCGTATAAATAAGCCTTTTCACTTTAAGTTCAACGCAAGCCTCAATAACATTTTTAGTTCCTGCAAATTGCAGTCAAAATATAAATAACAAAAAAAAAAGCCCAAAAAGAAGTTCAAATAAGTTCTGAAACTTGAAACTATATTTAACCTTGAACATTAACCGAATGATGAAGCTGATAGTTATTAATCGAAGAATTGGGAGCTGCCATGTGGAAAACTACCTCAACTCCTTCCAAAGCTACAACAAGAATTAGAAAAAATAATGAATATTACTATAAACAGAGTGGAAATAAATCTGATTTTTGAAATAATGGGAGACCTTTGAGCACTTGCGCTTTGTTGCGAAGATCAGCGGAAACGTAGCTAGCACGACCGGACCTTAAAGCTTCGCCGAGGAGTCCATTCTCCTCGTACGGTTCGAGGTCAATACTAGATGGCAAATCAGCGATTCGAACAGCGAACATTTGATTTTTGATTAGCATTTCGACCAAATGACGGGCGGCGAAGCCTCTACCGCCCGTTACCACGCACCATCTCTCCTCACCCGACATTTCCCCCAAGCGCCGCCAACGATAGGAGATGAATGAGACGAGCTAAAGAACAGGGAAGGTGAGAGAAGTAATTCGAAAATCGGGAGATCGGGATCTGAAATTGATAAGAAAATCTTTTACT
Source organism: Heritiera littoralis (assembly GCA_031772115.1). Lineage (NCBI taxonomy): Eukaryota > Viridiplantae > Streptophyta > Magnoliopsida > Malvales > Malvaceae > Heritiera > Heritiera littoralis. The sequence continues at coordinate 4,132,707 of JAPDPK010000003.1, forward strand.
GGAAGTGACTACAGCCGAGGCAGCGGGCCTCGCTAACTCTTTTCTGTTTCATTTTATGAGATTCTCAACGTGCTAAAATATTTTTTTAAAAAAAGTTCCTTGAATTTTATTATTTTATTTAAATAAAATTATATATTTTTATTATATTTGGATAAATTTTTAAATTTTAATTTATATTCAAATAAATTCTTAAATTTTAATTTGAATATTCAAAATCAAATATGCCTTTAATTTTTATTTTGTATTTGAATGAACCTTTAACATAGATCTATTTTTTATGGAGATTAGCATTCCACTGATTTTTCGAATGGGTTCTAAAAGCAACTATTGTATAAAAAATCAATTATATATAATATATTGTATAATATTTGATTATTAGGTTTATATATAATACACTGACAGTGTATAATCTCGAGACACTGTTAATGTATCAAAGGTTTTTAGTGCATCATATATAAATTCTTAATATTTATATTATATAATATATTTAAAAAATGTCTTTTAATTCATTTAATTTAATTCGTAATTTTAGACACCGACTTAATCGATTTAATCAAATAAACCGACTTAAAAACTTGCTTAAATTCAAAAATTGATTGAATTGTATCAAATTAACTGAATTTTAATCGGTTAAATTGATTTGAATTGATTTTTACTAATATGTAATCTTTTATTTGAAATAAGAGTTTACTTGAATAAAATTTAAAATTTAGGTACTTATCTGAATGCAATAAAAATATAAGAGCTTATTTAAATAAAATGATAAAGTTTAAAAAAAAAATTTAATATTTTACTCTTCTCAATTTTGTTGAATCTTCAAAAATAGGAGGGATTTGTTTTTATTCCGTCTAAACAGGGAAGTGGGCTGCCAGCCATTTCGTGTTAGGCAGGTTAATTAACAGAAAGGTTTCTTTTTATTGAAAGAAATTAACCGAGATTGTACCTGATTGAATAGCGTGAAATCATTCAAAATATAATAATTTGGTTTATTTAAATTCGGTATTAATTAAATATAAAACAATTAATTCAATGCACTATAGATTTAATTATTAATAATCAAATAAATAGAATTAATTATAATATTAATTTATTTTTAAATGCATTTTTATATAGTATTAATATCCAATACATTATCAATAGAGTTTTTTTTATTCCACAAACGTAGTTAGGATGATGATACATATATTTTAAAAAATTAAAAAAATAAATAAAATAAGACATGTGTCATCTTGTTAACCTTATTTGTAGATTTAAAAAATTCAATTAACCAGATAATTATCCTTTTATATATATAATAATATAACTTATATAATATTTTAAAATTATAAATGAACAAAAATGTGGGAATTATTAAAACTACTTTTTAAGTAGTATGTGATACACAGATTAATTTTATATATTTAAATATGTACGTAAACATATATATTTGTAAATTTATATGTTTATAAATTAAATTTATTTATTTTAAAAATAATAATTTTAAATATTTAATAATATAATTGATAGTTTATTTTTATATTTTTCAATTTTGTTAGTAATTTATTTTCTAAATAAAGTAAAATTATATATATCATAGTATAAATAGATATCAATAATCAATTAATATTTTATTTGGATTTATGAATAGATAATGTTAAAATTATGGTTTTAAATATTTTTGGATTAAATATATTTAAAATTATTTTAATATGTTTTTTAAAGATTGAAAATTTTTAAGAGAGTGAAAATGTGGAAAATTCAGTATTTGTTGCTCCTTTTAGTTTATATAGATTGAAGTTAGTAAATGTTTAAATGCATTCAAATAAAATGTCTATGTAAGCATTCATGTAAAAAGTCATATATATTATGTATCTTGTAATATAATATATACATATTATTACAAACAAAAAGAAATTAGAATTACAATAAAGCAAAACGCAACTATATTAAAATGTACATATAAGTAATAATAGAAGTATTATTAGTATTTAGTAGTAATAATATTTGACTAAAACAAAACAAGTATTGTTTTGAGAGAAAGCAAATACAAACAAATATAATTGAAAAAAATATAATAACAATTTTAAAATGTTAAACCTAATACTCAAAACATTAATCAGTAAGGAGGATCTAATCAATTTACTATAAAATTAAATCAAATTTACAGACTTTCATATATTTTTATGTGGTCTATAATTTTTAAAATTGATCATTGTGTTTTATACTACATTCTCGTTAATCATGTCAATTTTTAAGTTTATTAAAATTTTAATGTTAGTTTCGATAAATTATAAATTAATAACATAATATTAAAGTTAGGTTTGAACAGTGTTTATAATTTATTTTGGTTCAATTGAAGCAATTGAACATGACACGTATAGTCAATCTAATATTTGCTTGACAGCTGCCTTTATTATTTTTTATATTTTCGGGTGTTATGCAGTTGTTGTGTGTGTTGATAGATGTCAAACATGCATTAAAATTTTGTTTGACTCATCTTTTCTTTTTTCCAAACCGAGTCTTTTCTCTTTTTTAAATTGAGAGAGTTGGGAGGAAAAAAACGTTTGGTTAGAGACTGATTTGGTGGGAGGTATGTTTTTTTTTCTCTCTTTGCATGGGATGTCGATTGATACCTTTGTTTTTTTTTTTTGAATTGCTTCAATCACAATTAAATCGACATACATGGGTTTGTTATTAATCGACATTTCCAACACCATCAGATCTCCTTCTTTTTTTGGGGGGGGGGGGGGGGGGGAGGGGGGTTTTGACATGCATGGGTTTGTCATTAATATTTTTCCATTTTTTTTTGAATCTATTGACTTTGATGGAGTTTTGTTCCTTTGCAATGTGTAGGTGCTTTGATTTTTTTTGTTGTAGAGGTAATGTAGACGTTGTTATTATTTTTCTTTTTTTTCTCTGTTTATATTTTTCTTTTCGAAGTTTTTTTTTCTAATTTGTTGAATTCAGATAGAGATTTTAAATTTATTTCTTTTTTTTTATCGGTTTCAAACTGTGCATGAATTAAAATTACACAATACTCCTATTTTTATTAATGATATAGACTAGTGTAAATTGAGTAGTTCTTTCTTTCTTTTCCCTCTATTTGTGTTCTTCTTTTCAAAGGTTTTTTTCTTTTTTAATGGCTTCCATTTCTTTTTTGTTGTTTTTTTTGGTTCTAATTTGTTGAATTTAATGGAGTTTTTATTCTTTGCAATGCATGGGTGCTTTTGTTTATCAGTTTTAAAAGTAATGTAGGTGTTGTCTTTATTTTTCTTTTTTTTTTCTTCCTATTTGTGTTCTTCTTTTCCAAGGTTTTTTTTAAATGGTTGATTTTGATGATGGAAAGGTAAATAGAGCTAAAAGTTTTTTGAAGAGAAAATTAAAAAATGTTCGTTTATGGGATGTTCCAATTTCTAATTGTTTTGTTCCTAGAAAAAAAGTTGATAGATTAAATGCTGGTCAGTTATGTGGTGTTGTGGATTCATATAGAGATGTGGAATTTATTTCTCTTATTGATCGGTTTAAGACTTTGCATGAATTAAAATTATACGATACTCCTTTTTTTATTGATGATTTAGAAGAGTATTAATTGAGTAGTTCTTCTCGAGGGGCTATTGTGAGGTCTGATGGTGTTGGAAGTAGGTTTAATGCGATAGGTCCTCGAATTGTAGTTGAAGATGTTGTTTGTGGTAGTAGTCTTGGTGAATGTAATGATTTGAGTGCGGTGAGGATATCTGAAGAAAGACAGGATATTTGTGAGGTTCATGTAACAATCCAAATGTACAGTAAGTAACACTTTTTATACATAAATTACGGTTGAACTGTCTGTGATGCCTTTAACATTTGAACAGTAACAGTAACAAATGCTAGACATTTATTTAGTTAATAAATTTGGAATATGAAATTTTTCAATATTCCTTTACACTTTACATGCCCTGTACCTACTTTACAATTTAAGTAGTACTGTACAGTTTATTTGAAAGTATAAAAGAAAGGACAAATACCTCCCAGTCTGACACAAGTAGTTTTGGTAACCAGATTTCAGTCGATCCTCTAATGAACACATTTTTATTCTCTTTTAATATCTTGCGGAGTTGGAAAATAAAGGGGTAAGTGAAACGTCCTCAGTAAGAGACATCTATACGAAAGCTGATATAACGTAACATATATGCAATTTTTTATAAAATGAATATTTATAGGCAAATGTGAATTTAAAATATGAATAAAATATGGCACGATCTACTCGGAAGGATACTATAGTGGGGGTGGGTAACCGAACGGAGTATCGTGTTCCGGTATCCAAAGTCACTGTAGGAAATTTATTTAATTTAATTAAATCACAAATTCAATATAAATTCAATATATTGTAGAACATAATTTATAAAGCATCAGAAATCGAATAAATTCTCCGTAAACATTTTAAATCGTAATCATGTCAATTTTCCAACATCTAAATCAAATAACACTTTCACAAAGTTTATCATTCATATCAGAAAGCATATCTTACGAATGAATCAAGTCCAAATATATAAATCAAACTGGCAGTGCCTGGTTCTAAGTTAGCTAGGGATTTACTACCCCAGTATAATTTTAATGGAGACTAGGCTACACCCAATAGACACATGCACTAAAATAGATGTATGACCATAGTCAAGGGGGCCACAGTGGGAGCACTAGCCAAGTGTCCCCTGTGGGAGCTAGAAGACTGGGCTAAAGTCAACAGCAATCAGAATAGAACGTAAATGCATGTACCCAAAGGTAGCTAAGGAGCCAACAATCTTTAAACATTTAAATAAATAATTTCCATAACAGTTTACGGAGAATAGGGTATGAAAACATATCATAAATATATTCATTAATTCAATAATTTCAAACATATAAAATATCCTCAAACTTAAATCAATATATGGTCTTCCAAACATTATTTATTTAAAGTCCATAAAATATACAAGCATATTCAAACATTTATAAATGATACAATACCATAAAAACATTTTAATTGTTGAATTTGTGATTTAATGTTTATTAAACCATTTTCAATTATTTATAATTTGGATCCTTAAATTTTATTTTATCAATATTTCCAAAAATTTCATATTAAAGCCAGAACTTCATGGATTTCATAAATTAGGGGTTTTAGACTAGCATAGAAAATTTTCGACAGCATAACGGTTTATTCAAACCTAACCCCTCCTACATAAAATCTAGCTTCCAAACCACATATCACAGTTCCAAAATTCAACCCAAAATATTCATTCAAAATTCATAATTTGCAGTTCTTATCAAAACATGCAGAACTATATCCCTATGCTTTAAACAAACATCCCTTACCTGTCCCGTATTACCGATCCTTTCGGTAACACCATTCGTAATCCGATAATTCCGACTGCAAAACAATTTTACCAAAAATTATCATTAATTTTTCTCTTATTTTTAAGCTATTAACTTTCACTAAATGCAGCCATGTAAGATACTGTCTATGTCTAACCAATGTAAATTACACCGATAGTAAACCTTAACTTTCCCGTTTTAGATCCGATTTTAGATCCGATTTCACTAGCCTTCTTCTCTTAATTTCTACAGTCATTTAGCATATTCAAGCCATGAAATACAACATCTCAACCTAAATCAAACCTCTTGGCCGGATGCTCCCATGTAGGTGTTCTTATGGTTTCTCTTAGATTTAAGTTTGCTATGTTGTTTATCTTAATCTCTCATGCATTTTGGCATCAATTTTATGCAAATTCCAGCATGGTTTCCTCTTGCTCTTGTGCACACCGAAACCCCAAAGTGCCCTTTCTTCATGTTCTAATGAGATTCAAACAAAAATAATACTAAATCTAGACTTAGCATGTTAAAGAACCTAGAGATCCAACCTTAGTTTGTAAAGAAATGAAAAATCACCATAAGACTCACCTTTGCCGCCACCTTCTTCTTCACTTTTCTTCTTGTTTCTTCTTTGTTTAATGAGCTAATGGTGTAAATGGAGAGAGGAAATTGTATAGAACATTTTTTGTAATGGGTTTAGTGTGAAAGCCTAGGTTTTAGTTGTCTTTTTTTACTTTTCCTTTTCTTTTCTTTCTTTTTCTTTCTTTTCCTCTCTTTTTCTCTCTTGGTGCCGTGGGGTGTGGGTTGAAGAAGCTGAATGGTGGCTGGCCATCTTTTGTTGACTTATAAAAATGCTTTTAGAGAGGGAAAAATTACCATTTTTCCTTGATTATGCAAAATTTGGATAATTTCACCCTTAACTTCCGTAACCGTAAAAACCGTGTAATTGGACTTTCCAGTACCAATCTATCACATTTAATGTCTCTTGATGATTGGAAATGATTTCGTTGACTCGTGGTGCACAGATAGTGAGAAATTACAATTTTACCCCCGCTGACCGCCAGCGAAATTTCTCTCACTGCACCACTATTTCGATAAACACTATCTTATTCTCCTTTTTAGATAGAATATCATGGTATTCTTACTTCGTCCCAACTCATTTTAGTTTAGGTGTAATTTACGAAAATGCCATCGGGACTATCCGTCATTTTTCAATTTGTTTTCCAAAATTTAGAAAAATTCAAAAAAATTCATAATAATATAATCCAATGATTTTAAACCTCAAAATCATCATATTATATTTTATTACACCATTGTACTAAGCATTTTCGATCTCGAGCCCATTCGAACATAATAAAATTAAGTGGGGCCCACATCACACTTTCACTTATAATTACTTAACATATAAATTTTTATTCAATAATTAATGACATATTCCATGTATAGTATAGTAGAATCGGGTCTCACAGTTCAAGCTGCTCATGTTCTGATGATGATGATGAGAGCTTTGGCCAGATGTTTAAGGTGGTAAGGGCTCAGACTGTTGTTAGTTCTAATGGTCGTCGGTTTGGGTTTTCAGAGTTTTCCTCTTTGAGTAAGAAAAGTGAAATATTTCTACATTCCACTGTTAATTGTGATGGTGAGTTGCAAACAGTTTCTTTTTCTGAGAGAAACGTGGAAACAATTTTTCCCCTTGAGAGAAATTTTGCTGAAAACAATGTTCCGTTGCAGGATAGAAATTTTTGTTTTGATTTTACTGCTTCATTGAGTTGAAGTTTGGGCATTGTTGAAGTGTTGAAAAAAAGAAAAAGAGAGGGGTATGATTCGAAGCATATTGAGGTTGTTCCTACTTTTGCAAGTAAAAGGAAGAAAGATGGCTGTTATGTCTCTTCTTCTAGTTTTAGAGCTCTTGATGCTGACTCTCGCCACGGTTTGTTTTTTTTTTTGCTTGATTATTTTTTTGTTGATTGATAAGTTATTTGTTCTTTTTTATTTCTTTGTAATTAATATTTTCTTTTTTCGGTGATTTTTGGATAGATGCAGATGCATGTAGCTCAAGGAAAAGAAGTGCAAGCAAGAGATATCAGTAGTTTTCCTCAGGTGATTTATTGGTTTTTATTAGCTATTACGTTTTGTTTGTTGTTGATTTTTTACCACTGAATTTTTGCAAAAAAAAGCAAGAAGCACTTTGCTAAACATTGTTATTTGTTCTTTTTTATTTCTTTGTAATTGATGTTTTCTTTTGGTGGTAATTTGTATTAGATGATGTATGTAGTTTGAAAAAATGAAAGGTAGGCAAGAGATGTTAGCAGTTTCGTTCAGGTGATTTATTGGTGTTTATGAGCTGTTATATTTTGTTTGTTGTTAATTTTTTCTATTTCCAATGAATTTTTTATGTAAGTTATCATCTGCTTTTTTTTTTTTATAAATGTTTTAGCCTTCTTCTATTTGTTAGGTCAAAATGAAATCATTGAGAGTCCTGCAATTGATGAAGAGCTTAACTGTGAAATAAATGAAAGCAGTGTTTCTTCTCATTTTGCTTCGGGTCATTTAAGTAAGTTACTGGGATTTTGTTTATGATGTTTTCTGTTTGTTATTTTTGGATGGTGTGATTTATTTATTTATCTTCTTCTTTTATCTCAACAGGAAGATGTTTTGAAGTTCAATCTTTTGGTGGACCTCGATGTACATGTCCTTTTGGTGGTGCATGTATGTGGTATGATGAAAGGACTTCTTATCTTACAGATTCAAATCATCCAACATTTTCTTTGTGTTGTAAAGAGGGAATGATCAAACTTCCAGCAACCCCTCTAACACCTGATACTTTAGCTAAGCTTTTGGATTATAATGGAGGTCGAAGGAGTTCGGCTTTTAGAGAGAACATACGGATATATAATTCTATGTTTCAGTTCACTTCAATTGGGGGTCATATCGATAATTCTATTAATTATGGAGGAGGTCCTTATGTTTTTAAGTTGAATGGTCAGAATCATCATAAGATTGGTTCTTTGCTGCCTACTCCTGGAATAAGACCTAAATTTGCTCAGTTTTATGTTTATGATACAGTAAATGAAATATCTAATCGAATGGCTACTTTGAACTGTTATGAGAATCAATTAGATGTAGATGTTGATGTTGTCAAATTATTAAAGGAGATATTGGATGAATTGAATAGTATTGTAAAAGCTTTTAGAATAGTCAGAGATAGATTTGTTGCTTCAGATTATGCTTCTATTAAGTTAAGGTTGATTCGTAATCGAAATAGAGAAGATCGAAGTTATAATCTTCCAAGTGCATATGAAGTTACTGGATTGATTATTGGTGATATTGGCAAATATGATGGTCATAAGGATATAATTGTTGAGCATCAATAGGAGGGTTTTAAGCGAATCAGCGAGTTGCATCCAAGTTTTATGGCTATGTAATATCCTTTGTTATTTCCATATGGTGAAGATGGATTCGCTTTTGGTATTCCTCCACAATAGCTTTCTACATCACCTATTACTGTATCTTTTACTTGGGGAAAAAAATGCAATCTCGCCTTCCTCAGCGGATACAAGGTTTTTATCGGTTCATCAGCAATGAAATCCAAGATGATGATTTTTTGGTAAGAGAAAAAAAGTTCCTCTCTAGAACTTTGAATAATAATCCAACCTTTAGTCTTCAAAGTTTATTCCATTCATATTAATTTTTTTCTTGAGCTTTAAATATACTTTAATGTTTTTCATTCATAAAACACCAATGCGATCCTTTTTTGTTACCACCAGGTTATACCCAAAAAATTTACATATGACCACATGAGTGGTTAACGATATCCATGTCAAATAGTAGTTAAAAGCCTTTTGCTAGGTTCTTTCAACATGAAGTTGGAATAGAAAGATCTACAAGTTCGTTTCACTAATGGATGGAAAACATTCTTTGAACAACACTCCCTTCTCGACAGCGATATTCTGGCTTTCAAACTTCATATAAATTTTTGTTTTGATGTAATAATTTACACTCGAGAAGGTTCTGTCTTAACAATGTAAGATAAAAAGAAAAGAAAAGAAAAGGTCAGTCCCATTTCTAAATTGATTTTTTTTCTGTATTATTGTCTCTTGATGGTTTTTATTTATTTACATATGTATTTATCTTTTTCTGCCTCTTTTCAATTACCTTTGAAAGAACATACAATGAGTCCCATCAGAGATCCAATGGATAGCAGAGCAACACATGCAAATTTACATTTGTTAACTATCAACGATCATAGAAGTTCCTCAGTTTTACCGAATGTTCCTCGACGATTTAGCAATTGCAAACGACTACCAGGTTTTCTTTTGTTGTACTCACAAATAAATCACCTTTGTTTATTTACATAATAATTCTCCACGATCTTACTTAGTCAGTCGAATTTTTTCTCTTATTAACACATAATAGAACTTTTTCCAGATATTATCATTGCTTTACACATTACCTTATTGCTATGACTTTCTATCTTTCATAATAAATAAATACATATCAATTTACTTAAACGTTATATGTTATGTGCAATAACTATCCTAAACACCATCTTATCTGTCTTCTCCTCGAATAATTCCGCAAGAGTTTGTTTCTGAGCATATGTCGAGGGTTCAGGAATCCACAAAAGTTATTTTGAACAGTCATATACTTGGTCCTTTTGAAGTTACACTAAAATGGCTTGGCCGTCGACTTATTTTTGCCAAGGGTTGGACCAAATTTCGTGATGCTCACTCAATAGAAGTACAAGATCTTTTACTGTTCAAATACAGACAAATACTTCTCTTTGATGTCATCTTCTATGATAAATCCACCACATTGTTAGCACCCAAAAAACTTAAAAAATGAAAAAGTAAACAAATTTGCTTTTTCAAATCTTTAATTCATTCCTTCATAAATTGAAAAGAAAATTTACATGATACTTGCTTTCTTATAGTTGCAAAAACCACTGAAGGAAAAAGAATCACTCTACCTGATGTCAAACTCAAACTAAACAATCAATTGCAAGATAAAGCAGAAGTAAAACAAATACTCAGAAGGAAATCAGCCATTTCAAAGTATATGAATCATGAAGCAATCCACCTTTCTTTCAGATTTCCATAGGAAAATCATGTGTTGAATCTCCTTGCATAGTGGTAATTACTCATACCTTTCAATTTAATATTTTTTTGCTTTTTGTTACTTTATATTGCGTAAAATTGACCTTGTTTTGTATGTTTGATAGCATGTACCCATCAAATTTGCTAGACTTCACCTTCCATCGTACACAACGTTATTCACTTTCACTGTTCCACAAAATGACGAGCTGGATCGTAAAATATATATGCACCAACCATAATAAAATTTTCTTAGCTGGCTAGAGAAATTTTATTCGGGATAATCATATCACAGTGGGCACATTATGCAAATTCCAACTTATTGGTGCAAAAAATATCGAAGTTGATATTGTTTCAAACCCTTGAACAAAGCAAATGCAGAAACCACTCTTTTTTTTTTTTGGCATCAAGAGATGATCTTCGTTGAACTCATGAACTTTTGTTCTTTTGGAACAATGTAACGTATTATATAATCCTATTGTTAATGTATTATATAATGCTACTGTTAGATAATCTGCATCGTTTCAATTGCAATCTCTTAAATTACATACAATAATTTAGACTTATAGGTATGTATTACCTATTATTATATTATATTATAAAATAACATTAAAATATACTAAAAAATGAATTTTAAATAAATTCAATTTATTAACAAAAATATTAATTTGTATAAAACAAATTTTCTTTGTACAAATTCACTAGTGCATTTTCATCAACTTTTTGGTCTATTTACATCTGATGTAATTAGACTATACACTTAACTTTGTTTAAAAAGAATGCCCCGTCGCAAAGCGCGGGCATTTTCCTAGTATATAATAAACCTAGTTTTCAATTGTGCAAAGCGATGCACAAATTAATTTTAATTATTTAAATTTGTAAATATATAGAATAATTTTATTTAATTTATATGTTTAAAGTATATAAAAAATGTTTATTATTGAATATACTACCAGTAAAATTTTTAAACTTCACAAATGGTGTTAAAATGATGATACATACCTTCGATTTATTTTTTTTTAATATTTATAAAGAGTATCTATCATCATATTAGTGCCTTTAGGAGTCTAAAAATTCTACTAATTATGTATTAGATAATAATCTTATATAAAATACATATACATTTTCTTATTTATATGTGTATATATATATAAATAATGACTATAACATGTTTATATCTGAAAGCATAATAATTCGTGCAATGTACCAATTAATTTTATCTATCGAAATATGTACTTTAACATATATATTTGTAAATTTATTGTTGTATACATGAATTTTATTTATTTAGAAAAATAATAATTTTAAATATTTAAATAATATACATGATATTAATAGCTTACTTTAATACTTTTCAGTTTAATTTATAAAATATTTTTTAAATAAATTACAATTATTTATTTCATAATATAAATGGATATAAATTAATATTTTATTTAATTTTTCAAAAAGATGATATCAAAATTATATATATTTAAATTTTTTTGTATTAGATAGTATTTAAAATTACTTTAAGATAATTTTATTAAAAATGTTGAAAAATTTTAGGAATTAGATAAATTTTAAGAAAGTGGAAAGGTGAAGAAATTAATAAATTTTAGTATTTGTTGTTTGTTTTGTTTTGTTTTATACATAAATTAATGGATGTTTGGTAGTGATTTTGGGAGAATGTCAAAGTAAACATTCATATAGATATATTACCATATTTGCTACGTACATTATAATATAATGTATAATAGATAATAAATTTTAATGTTAGTTTCGATAAATTATAAAAATATTGGTTTAATAACCAAATAGACCCTTAACCTTTAGCATAAAATGGAATTAAGCCTTTAACGTTTTATCACGTGAAAATCAGTCCAAAACTTTTATTTCATTGTAAATAGACCCTCAACCTTTTAAAATTATGCAATTATGTCCAAATCTGTTAAATGACACTAACTTCCGTTAGTATTGCACACGTGGCATGCCACATGACGGCCAACTAAGCTATCCACATCAGCTTTCACGTTAGATGTCCAAACGGCAATTAGTGTCATTTAACATATTTGGACTTAATTGCATAATTTTAAAAGGTTGAGAGTTTATTTACAATGAAATAAAAGTTCATGGATTGATTTTTACATGATAAAACGTTAAGAGCTTAATTCTATTTTATACTAAAAGTTGAAAATCTATTTAGCTATTAAGCCTAAAAATATTATACGGGCCCTGAATCTTGTTAAGATGAATAAAAGTATTAGTAGGAAAGTATAAGTTCTCTATTAGGCCTTCATTTTCCCTCCAATTTGTCATATAACTGACCCAGCCCATAAAACATTTGCCATATAACTGAACGCGATTGGCTGTTTTCCCTCCATTTTGTTTCGTGAAAATTAAATTCAAATACACCCATCCGAATCGAAGCTCTACCCTTCTCCGTCTCAGTCACGCTCCTCTCCGCCTCATCTCCCCCCTCCGAATCAAGCAATGCTATCCTCTGCATCCCAGCTGCTCTCCACCGACGACGACGACGATTTTCAAATTCCACCAACTCAAACCCTTTCAGCTTCCCAAAAGCCCACCTCACGCAAAACCACCCTCAAACCATCCAACACTCCCCACCGCCCTCCTCCCAAGAAACCCAAACGCGCAGCTAACCCTGGAAAAGAAAACGCCACAGTTTCCGCCGTTCCCGTAAGCCGATCCGAAGGTCTCCCCGATCTCGATGATTCGTGCAGCTTGGATTTAATACCTTCCAGCATCGATTGTAGTTTTAGTTTGACTTCTGCGCAAAATAGGGAATCTGATTGTGTAGATGAGAAGAAAAAGGAGTTACTCGAAGCGAATAAGGGTTATTTGTGTAATTCAATAGAGTCGAGATTAATAAGGCCGAGATCAGAATTAAGCGATGAATTCAGAGAAGATTTTGAGGAAGATAACGAGTTTGATGAGTTACTTAAGCTATGCAATGAAGAAGAAGAAGAAGAAGATAATGAAAATGCAAAGAAAAGTAATGGTTTAGACAACAGTTCAGTTCAGTGTCCGCTTTGTGGGGTTGATATTTCGGATTTGAATGAAGAGCAGCGTCACGTTCACACCAATGGTTGTCTCGACAAAGTGGAGAATCCTGCTCCAACAGTTAGTTCAATATTCATCTTCCTATTTTACTTGAAAAATTATAGTATCGTTTATTTGCATTTCTTTGACGTAAAGTAGGTTTTATTTTACATGATTAGGTACCGTAACAATGATCTTTTTGCAGGTTGTTGTTCCTCCTAGTGTTGACAGGGAACCTCAATGCCTTCCGGAGGTTGTAGATGCTCCCCCTTGGTCTCCTCGACAAGCTGTTAATGTCTCCCCTGTTGTCAACTTCCTAAGTGATCTTGGTTTAGCAAGATATGCCGATGCTTTTGTCCGAGAAGAGGTTGATTGGGACACTCTAAAATGGTTGACTGAAGAGGTATGCTGCTTAGACTGTCACTTGGATACTCGTATTCGGCATATAGACTATATACTCTATGTGAATGCTGAATTTTTCTTTATTCTCCTTTATATTTGGGGTTTTCGAGATTGATATCTGCACAACCACATAATAAAAAAATGAAGTGGTTTAATAATGGGGTTTCACCTGAATTTTCTGGAAAAGTAATTGTCATTGTGGTAATTTAACATGGAGACTGCGTAATTTAATATCAGCATGGAAGCTAGTAAAACTTAACTGGTGATGAGCATGAGCGTTGCTAAATTGTATGAGATGAGATTGCCTTTTCCTATCAGCATGAAAGCTAGTATATTTTTTCTGAATAATAGGAAGTCATCGTTAGCTGTGGTCTCAAATTGTCGTGCTGTTGTTTCAAATGCATTTCTTTTACCTTTCATTTCATATCAGTTTTCCTTGACAAAAACCCCATTCTCCTCTTTTTCTTTCTTCTTTTGCAGGATTTGTTCAGCATAGGTGTTACTGCACTTGGCCCCAGGAAGAAGATTGTGCATGCTCTTAGTGAACTCAGAAACGGACGCTCCTATGCAGCTGAGACACATTTGGGTCAACCCAGTCATGATAATGGATCAACCAAAAGCAACAGAGCAAAGAAGCAAATTGAGATTTCTAATGTTACAGATGATGAAAATAGTAAACCAGCTGCAAACAAATTAATTACAGATTTTTTTCCTGGCTTGGTTTCTGATAGGAAGAAAGTTTGCACCCCACCGAAAGGACAAAATATATCAGGCAATGGTCATTCAGATTCTGGTCATAGACGTGGGCAGAAAAATTATGTTAAAACCGGAAAATTAAAAGCTATCCCAACATGGTGTTGTGTTCCAGGGACACCATTTCGAGTGGTAATGGTCTCCCATCTGTTAGTTATGATAAATTTTCAGCTCATGCTTATTGAAAACAAATTATTCTACTGCCAGCGTGAGCTTCTTTTTCTCTATATTACACTATTCTGCAGACACCATAACTCACAGGATTTCTTTTGTATTGCTACAACTTAGTAGTTAAGTATCAATATATTTCCTTTTATGGAGCTGTCTGATACCCTACCTGTTGACCAGGCTTTGGAAGATAAATTTAGTACTTTTCGCCATCTTAGTTTTATTCATTGCTTTTTTGATGGTGCTTAGGTTTATTCTAATTTAAAATTTCAGGATGCTTTCAAATACCTTAGAGGAGATTGTTCCCACTGGTTTCTCACGCACTTCCATATGGACCGTAAGTTCAATTGCATCTTTCTCATTCAAATATATTCTCAATTACATAGCTGGAAACTATTCAAACAGTATTATAGGGGTGATTGTGATTGCAACAAATCACTTCTTCATTTTGCCAATTACTACTGAAATGTGATGGATAGCATACTTAAATAAGCAATGTTTTCCCTTTTGTCTTATGTTGTATGAAGTATAATGCACATAATTCTTATGTTGTTTTTTTTTTTTTTGTTTTTATTTTGTCAAACTTTTATATATACGCAGCCTGCTTTGTGCTGAAGTTTTAATAGTTGCAGACTTGCTGTAATGAGGACTTATTCTTTTACATTTTCATTTCTCAAATAACCATTTGGTGGCCAATTCTCTAAGTGACATTGGGTTAAACTGTTAGTTGGACTAATCTGCTCTACTATATTTTTTGTTAGTGAATCAATTTCAGTATTGATGTGAAAGTGAAATGAAGAGAATCT
Organism: Heritiera littoralis; assembly: GCA_031772115.1. NCBI lineage: Eukaryota > Viridiplantae > Streptophyta > Magnoliopsida > Malvales > Malvaceae > Heritiera > Heritiera littoralis. Next base: position 4,148,278 of record JAPDPK010000003.1, read on the forward strand.
TTTCCTTTATGCTTTACCTTTCAATGTCTTATGTTGACTTTAATGTGCAGACGTGTCTACGTTCATACTGGTTAATTGTATATTTGACAGTACAGCAACTCCGTTAGCCCGAACTGGGCTATTTTGCCTTACGATTTTATACTTAGTTCCATGAACAATAATCTGCTAAAAGTTTGGCAGAGAGGATCATATGTTGGAACAGTAATTTAGAGAAACGGCACCTATGATCCAAGATGATAGCTTACAATATTGCATTCAATAATGCTTTTACACACGTTGGCCTCTTGCATTAGTGAAGCCAAGAATGTTTACTGCAATCATTTGATGCTCTCTTGCAGAGGCACTCTCCAATTAAATGCTTGGTCTGATTGTCTGTGAGCACTTGGAAGTTGAGTTTATTGGCTCATAATCCTTTGCTTTGGTTTTGCTTAACAGATTATCAAGGTTTAACAAGGTCTTTTCGTCATGGTAAGATTTACTGCTCCTCGATCACAGCACGGCTTGTAAATATGAAGCTAGGAATCCCATGGGCAATGTTGCAAGTTTTACCCCTCAATCAAAAGATCAAAATTTCTGGTATTGAAGTTACATGCTTGGATGCAAATCACTGCCCAGGATCCATCATAATACTCTTTGAGCCACCAAATGGTAAGGTGTGGTCTTCGCTGAATTCTTGAGATATGTTATCATCATTTTGCGTGCGATCTCTCTTCCTTTTTCTTCTGAAACTGACTTTGCTTTGTAAATGTATCTAGGCTGTTCTACACACAGGAGATTTTCGCTTTAGTGATGAAATGGCAGGCATGTCTCTTTGGCATGTCAGTCCTATACATACTCTCATCCTTGATACTACTTACTGTAATCCTCAGGTTAGTCTTTGTATCAATAATGCCATTGCCTTTGACAATAATTTGCTTGCAATTTACTTAAATGTTCTGTATTTTTAAACAGGTGCATTAACCTTGGTGATTGTTTCATGATCTTCTCATTTGAGATTCGTATCTGTATTGTAGATCAAATAATATACTTATTTACTTTTAGCAATCTTCTCATTAAATGCTTTATGCCTACTTAAACCCAAGTTGTCTTTCTATGTCTAGGACTGACATGTTTGCAAGTACAATCTCTGAATACATGATCTTAAAATAATTTTCTTCAACTTTCCACAGAATAGATTTCTCATTTTGTAATTTAAAGTATAACTTTGTATAACTAATTAAAATTTATTCTCATGATGTCAATCAGTATGACTTCCCAAAGCAGGAGGACGTAATACAGTTTGTCATTGAGTCTATCCAAGCAGAGACTTTCAACCCTAGGACACTTTTTCTAATTGGCAGCTACACAATTGGTAGAGTTTCATTGCTTTTTCTTTTACTTGCAAAAATACATACTTCTACTTTGGTGGATATATATTGGAGAGAGACAAGGTGCCATGATTCTTTATGTTCATTAATAATTATAGTTGAAAGTCGTAACTTTCTTAATCCTATTACATTTTTTTCCGAAGAGATTCCAGTCTAAATTTTGGTTTTAAAGTATCAAATAAATGCCTGCATTCTAACTGTCTCAGCTTTTATAATATAGGCAAAGAAAGACTTTTCTTGGAGGTTGCTCGTGTCCTCCGTAGAAAGGTCTACATCACTGCAGCAAAGCTCCGTCTCATGGAATGCTTGGGGTTCTCAGAGGAGGATATGCAGTGGTTCACTTTGAATGAACAGGAAAGCCAGATACATGTTGTCCCTATGTGGACACTTGCAAGCTTCAAACGATTGAAACATATATCTAATCAATATGCGGTGAGGAACATACAGTGTCCACCTCATTCTTTTTTCTTTCGTGAGATAAACAGACCTAAATAAGAAAGGAGTTTGCTATGCCTTGAGAAATACTTCACTGAAAGTAGTGTAAATATCCATTTTCATAAAAGCTGGGTGTGTTAAGATTATGTGCTGTGAAATTAAGTCACGTTATAGTACTTTTTACTCAAAGGTAGGACAGGTGAAAAAAAAACATAGCAGATCCTTGGAAGCATGAAAAAGATTAGTGCAATTAAGTATTTCCATCACGAATGCTTGATGGCTTGATACAAGTTGCACCTCCTTTGTTTCTCATTGTCAGTGCCACATTTATTAAGGAAACAGAATCAGAAGATTCATATTATAGTTTTATGATGTATTTCATAAATAGTTTGTAGAGGAAATTTGCGATTTCCTCTTTACAGGGAGAATTTCATCTGCCATATTTTAAATAACCTATCTTAGTATTGTTGTTCTGAGAAAATATCAAGTAGTGCCGCAATAAGTATATAACATGAGATACAATCTCACTTTTAGTGTTTGAAGTCACTTTGCAAATAAATTACTGATAATTTCTTGCAATTCTTTGATTTTATGTAGTAGTGTTCTGCACGTGCATCTATTTATAGTATTGTGTATGTTTCTTTTTGTCAGAATCGATTCAGTCTAATGGTTGCTTTCTCTCCCACGGGTTGGACATTTGGCAAGGGGAAGAAGAAGTCTCCAGGGAGAAGATGGCAGCAGGGTACCATAATCAGGTTTTCTCCCATCCCTTAATTCAGTTTAATACAACGTACAAGCCTTGACTAGTTAATAATAGTGTTTTCTTACTATCAAATAGCTATAATTTACCATTTTATTTCTGGGATAAAATAAACTACACGTGTGCGGTATGTGCTTTATGACATTTGACTAGTTAAGCAATATGAAGTTTTCAGGTAGTTGATTTAGGTTTTGCATTGTTCTATTTATCGGAAACTTAAGATGCCACTTAGCATGCCTAAGTGAACCTTTGCAGGGTTAAATTTTTTACAATAGAGATTATTTGATGCTATCTTTCAGGTATGAAGTGCCATATAGTGAGCATTGCAGCTTTACAGAGCTCAGAGAATTTGTGAAACTTTTATCTCCCGAAACCATAATACCAAGTGTAAATAATGATGGACCAGATTCTGCCAAAGCCATGATTTCCCTTCTGCTGTCTTGATTTGTTCTCCACATGGTTAGTGTTTGTTCTGGCTGTGCAGGGCACAGTTACAAGGAGGTAGAATGGGGTAAACATCCAATTTCACCCTCGTTATTCTCTACTAATGTGTTTCCTTGGCAATGAAATTTGATGAAATGTAAAACTTTAATTATAAACTGTTAAGCATGTCTTAAAGGTTTAATTGTATAGTTAATTAACAAGTGGCTACCATGTTGAATAAGAACCATGTATTTTATTCTGTTTCTCCATTTGCTGGCACTAGTTGATCAGATGGACTATCCTTCACCGCTTCAACCTGCTGCTCCAGCATCACGAGCACTTTTACAAGGTAGTGTAACTCATAAAACTATGAGCCCAAAAGATCAAAATACCAGGCCGTGAGCCTAACTAGCAGATCTAAACATCAGCCCAAGCCTAATGGTCCACTTGCAAAATTCATTTGCAAAGCCATTTATGATGTGACATTTATCAAAGTCGCAACCTACACGACGCCATATGACTTTTGATTCTCACAGTTTTGTGAGAAGGGATATTCATAACAAATCACTAAGGGTTGTTTGGTATCGTTTATTGTTTTTTGATTTTAAAAATTTTATTTTTGTTTTATTTTATTTTGTTTTCAATTTTTGAAAATAAAAAATATGTTTATTTAATATTATTACGTTTTGAAAATAAATATTTAAACTAATTCATAGATAATAATTTAATTAACAAAACAAAATTTTAAAATTAAATAAAAAATAATATATTTATTAAATAATAATATGTAGATAATATTAAATAATATTATTTTATATTATTTAATACTAATATTAACTATTTTTATTTAATCATATAAAAATTTAATATAATTTAAATAATGTTATAATTAAATAAAATATTAAATAAAATAATATTATTGAATTTAATTGTAATAATCATAAATTATATTTAATAATAATTTTTATTTAATTGTAATAATAATAATATTACATTATTAAATAAATTATTTAACTAATTAATTTATAATAAATTATATAGTTATTAAAATATATTATATTTAATATAAATAATATTATTTAATGTTAAGTATTTACTTATTTAATAATATTAACTTATTTAATAGTAGTAGTGATATATTTTAAATTTAAGATAGAATATAATATTAAATAATAATATTGTTTAGTAAAATAAAAATTAATTATATTAGATAATAATTTTAATTATTAACATATCAAAATTATAATAAATGATATTATTTAAAATATTTAATATATTCAATAAATTATTATAAAAAATTTAAATTAAATAATATTATAATATTATAGTTCAATGTAATATTTATTTAATTGCTTTTTTATGTTTTCAACTTTTCTATATTAAAATAAATATATTAATTTTAAAATATTAAATAATATTTTATATTAAAATTTAATATTATTTTATTTAAAAATTATTTAATTTTATTTATATTTTTATTATAAAATATTAATATTATATTAATATATAAACTTTGTTCACTTACTTATGAACAGTAACAGAAATGAAAACATGTTTCCGAAAACAATGAAAACAAAAAATTCTTGTTTCCAATAAGTTTGAAAATTTTTGTTTTCGTTTTCGTTTTTTGAAAACGGAAACATGTTGCCGAACGTGTTTTCTGTTTCTGTTTCTAAAAAAACTAAAAATAAATACAGAAAACAGGAAAAAAAAAAAAAAAAACAAACGACCCTTAATTAGGCAAGCATGTTCTTCTTTCCATTCTTTCTCCCGCGTGTCTCTAATCCCATTCTTCCTTTTTTAAGTCTTCCGTTGTCTTCGGTGCAGGAGAAAAGTCGACGTTAGAATTTCAACATCCCAATTCCAATTCAATTTTTACCTTGTAGGGTTAGCCTATCTACCTAAGGCGACCAAAATTACCAGCAACCAAGTACTTTTATCGTTGAAAACATCAGCACAAGGCAAACAAGCAGCATCGATACTTTCATTCGTATTCTGCCTCCTATGTATAAGACACCGCAAGCCCTCACTCATATTCTCCCATTTATTTTACAAAATTACATTAACCGCTCCTTGACCTTTGCGGTGTGCTTGACAAAATGAAAAAGTAGAAGAATAGACAGAGATTATTAAAAAGTAAAAAAAAAAATCTAAAATAAGGAAAAACAAGTGTTTCATCAGAAAAATATGAAGGGATATTATTTTTTTTCTTAACAAAATGAAATCATTTTAAATTGAAAATATTAATGGAGATAAAATGAAAGAGATGTAAGTGATGTATAGTAGTAAAATTATTTTTAATTTTATTGTGTTATTTTAACTAATTAATTATATAATATAAAACAAATATAATTTCATTTTCTTCCTTTTCATTTTTAAATTTTACCAAGTAATGAATATAAAGAAAATGTATTTATCTATTTCATCTTTTTTAACCTAGCATATCAATAAAAAATTATACTCCTTCCATCCCAATTATTTTGTCACATGTTGACTACGCACATAGTTTTAGAAAGTTTAAACTTTTATATACCATGTCCTATATAAACATTTGACTTGATTAAATTTACCTTAAAAAAAGGACTTGAAACATAGTAAAAAAAATGAGGGACAATAGAGAGAATATAAATGTTGAAACTTATTAGCTTTTTCATAATGATATTTTAAATGAAACAATTTTAGAACTCAAATGTAATAATTTTATTAAGATAGAATTTTCAAATTTTAATTTTTTCTCGCTTCCAATTTTCTATATTTTCTTTTCTTTTTTCCACCTTACAACCAAAATCATAATCTTGATAGGTCTATCAGCCAAGTATCTTGTATCATCTTGATTTAATCATTAATAAATATCTGGCACAAGAAATCCAGCAAAATATCAACAAAGAATAGTAGAACTAGGGGAGCTTGACTATTTGGTACCCTTGCACTGCTTATCTCCAACTCTTGCTCTATTATTCGGCGGCCGATTGTGGAGCAGCCTTATCCCGTCCATCTTTTTCTTGCCATGGCCGTTTCCGCGATCTCTGGGCTGAAGAGCTGTTCTCCTAAGGATAGATCTTAAGAGCAAGTTTCCTATAGGCGTTCTCGATGGCTCCTGCATCAGCCGTAGAGTCTTCGATCGATGCCAAGGATAGCACACCAATCGTATACACCGTTGGTCTTTATCTGCCATCGACGTAATCTCTGGCCATGTCCGCTTGCTTTAGGGCTTCTTCAAGATTTTGAGACCTGAAGAAACTCTGCAAGGGTGGAGGCATGGCTCGTTTAGCAAGAAAAATAGCCATTTTTCTCTGGGTTTTAGAGAAAAAAAAAATTTTAGACATACCTACTCAAACACGATGAAATTTTTTCTTTTTGGTATTCTTTTATGTGTTTGAGATTTCTTTTTTAAATAAAAGATATTAATGGCAAACTTTAAATTAATTTGTTCTTGTAATGATGACAAAAAAAGAAAGAAAATCTTTGCAAGCAAAAGGTAATTAATAACCTTCCTTTTCTCCTTAAATTTCTACTTTCCATGTAAAGTGAAAGTTAACCCACGTTTTTATATAAAGTTATAAGAACATTTTTAATTGTTAAATAGTAAAAGTTAGGATTATTATCTTTTTCACTGTCAGTGGAGTTTTTTAACTTCACAAGCAAGGTCAAGATGATGATATATGTTTTTTAAAAATATTAAAAAAATAAAATGAGACACATGTCATCATTCTAACCTTGTTTGTGAAGTTAAAAAACTCTACTGACAGTGTATAAGATACTTTTCCTAAAACTTAACCCACGTTTTTATTGATGGATTATATTTAATAGTGAAAAGTTGAAATATAAACAACTAAAGTTTGATCTAATGATTGTTAAGAAAAAATTAAGTTCAAAGTTTGATTCTCTACTCTTTTCTTATACCTCTTATGAACAAAAAAAAAGTCGAAATATAGTTGATTAAATCGGAATTGAAGTTTTACCATATATTACAATCTTTTTTAATCATTTTATAAAAGTTGTTAACATTATATCATATGCTGTCATTAAATTGTTAACATTATATCATATGCTGTCATTAAATTGTAATATTTTATTTTAAATTTACAATTTAATGAGATGACATGTAATAATTCATTGAAAATGTGAACCGTAAACCTGTGGTCCTGTACCACTAAAATTCGTCGTAAAATTCTTCACGTGATCATCTGCTGGGGCTAGCTAGTCAGATTTGGTTTCTAGTTGGAGATGAATTTAATTAGCGAAACTGAAGATCAGTGGGCAATCGGCAGCTGTCTTGCACGGTTGCACACATGCGTCTATTATGTTATTGCTACCTGAGGACGACAGCACAAAAAACCTGGACCGTACGTTCGCCTCGCGTGCTACGAATTCAACATTCGACTCTCATCCCCGATCGAAGCTGCGAGAAAATCAGCGACTCCGACAGCTAAAATTCGCCAAGCTCCACATTATCCAACTACCACGTATCCGAGGAAAGAAAAGAATGACCAAAAAGATCAAAAGACTTTTACGGTTTTTTCGGAAGTCTAATGGAAATTCGATTGGCTTAAGATTAATTTGGATGAATACGATTAACTTCGATGAAATTAAAAAAGGAAAGAAAGAATGATTTGGATATAAGTTTTATAATAAAATATTTAAAAGAACTGTTACATGATTTTTTTTGTCTTTAAAAATTCTTTTTTGTCTTATTATTTTTCACCGGACTGGAGTCACCGCACCGGAGATGCGGTGAAATCCAAACGGAGCCTTAGAAGTTCCAAAGAAACGATGACTGTGAAAAACCATAGCCAGAGTTTTGTTCATCATCGTCGCTATCATGAATGGGCGGAGGAGTAGCCATTGGTGGAGGATAGAGTTGATCATCAGGCAACTGAAAGAGCACTGAATCAAATCCATAATCCGAAAACTCTTGGTTGGCCTCCGACATGCTCAAAAACGACGACCAATCCATCACTTGCGTTCCCGCTCCTCCATCCGACAGTGACACCAATGAAGGCGACGTGTACTGTTCTGTCTCGGCATTGCTGTCATTAGAGCTATTATAAGTAGTAATAGTAGAAGAATCATTGTAATTATTCCCTGGAGTCCTACGAGTTTCCTCCTCCACCTCGTAAGCAAACCTCGCCGCCGCCACTTGAATTTGGAGCCGGCTAAGCGACCTCCCTCCTGCGATTTCCGGTGGATTTTCAGGGAAATTGAACTTAGCATCGCGGCCACGTAAACAATAAAGAGCCGCATCGAACGCCCTGGCTGCTTTCTCCGCCGAGTCGTAAGACCCTAACCAAATACGCTCACGGCTGTTAGGAAGTCGAATTTCGGACACCCATTTCCCCCAATTTCTCTTTCTTACACCCTTGTACTTGGAACTACTGCTTGTGTCCGACACATGTACAGGTGATGCTGAAGATTGTGAGCTGGTTGGCTTCGTCATTAATTGCAAAAAATTACGTTCTAATTTCTCGAAAAAGGCCCTTGATTGGATTCTGACTAAAAAGCTTTTCAATATTTGGGCTAAGCTAGCTTTGGACAACGAAAATGGCAGTTCTTTGAGAATTTTTATATATATATATATATATATATATATATATATATATATATATATTCTCTAGCGTGTTATGGGGGAGTAAAGAGAGCGGATACGCTGTAACAAAAAAAAAAAGGAAGCTGATACGTGACAGTTTTAAAGGCCCAAGGCCAAACCCAGCTAGAAACGCGGTACGACTTCAGGCGAGAAGAACGTGCAGAAATTTCCAGGGGCTTAATGAATTTTTTTTGGAGTTTAAATTTTTATAAATGGATTATTATATAATATTGTCATTGAAACTTTTAATCTCACAAGCGATCAAGTAGGTTTAACAATATGATTTACATCACATTATTTGTTTATAATTTTTTAATATTTTTAAAAGGTATGTGGCCTGCAAGTAATACAGTAAAAATTATACCTTTGTAACTTTGAGATTACGTGTTCAATTCAAATCATAAAAACATCTTTTTCTTTAAAATTGAGAGAAAGTTGCGTACATATGATTATATCTAGACCACATAATATTGGAGTTTATGCACTAAGTTTGTCTTTATATGTGTCACTATTTTAATCATACTTAAATAAACAAAAAAAATCTTAACTCTACTTATAAAGTCTAAAAACTTTATTAACAGGATATAGATAATAATCCTATTATAAAGTTTTTGTATTATCATTAAATTTATAAATTTCATAAACTGTCATTGAATCATATTATCACATTTCATTAATAAATATATTTAATAATATTTATTTTTAAATGTATTAATGAATGAAGGAATATGTTATAATTTTTTCTAATAGAAGTGATATGATATAATTTATTGATAATAAAATGTATAATTCTTAAAAATAAAAAAAGTAGCAAACGGTCGGTCACTCGGAGGCTTCCTTCAAGTTACGTGACGGATTTTAGCTTTGAATGTCACCTACAGTCTAATTAAGGGGCGTGAGAAACCACACTGATTTGCTCCTACTCTAAACATTGATGCAAGGACTGCCCAAAGTCAAAGGCCGAAGGCAAGAGGGTTGGACTTGGATTTGAATGAAAGCGACGGATTCGAAGCCTACGCAAAATCTTCAGTTTATTCAAAGTCTAATCTCTCTTCAATCTTCATCAATCACGGAATGGATCATCTATGCACGTGCACGTGATGTGAGTGGTTTTTTTCTTTGTTTTACTAAACAAATTTTTAATTAATTATTTCTTGAATATATTTTCATTTAATATATAAACACTTTTAAAAAGATAAAACTTTTGGTGCAATGGTAAAAATTATTATTTATTTATTTTTTGATAGCGGTAAAAATGATTTTTTTTATAACTTAGAGTTCACGGATTTAAATAAAAAAAAACTTCTTTGTTAATGTAGAGAGAATATCACATACATATAATTATTCTCAAATTTCACAATGTAGATAGGGACCTAAATAGGTACTAATAAACGAGTATCCTACATTATCCGATTGGATTAAATAAGATTAACATATTTAATAATTGGTTTTGGATAATAATTTTACTATTTGTCAAACAGTGATAAATAATAATTTTTTAAAATATTATTATATATGTTAAAAGTAAGAATGATTTTTAATTATTTAATATTTTGATAAATGTTTAAACTCCGTATCTTAACCTTCATTAGCCAAAAATCATTATGAAATAAAAAAAAAAGTTCTTTGCTTTGAAACAATTGTAAATAGAGTTTCATTTATTGCTCAAGTAAAATAATTTAACATTTTTTTTAATAATACAATTTCATTTAAAGTTACAATCATAATCAATATAGTACATTTAATGGACCGGTAATTTGATAAACTGATAAATAGAAAGAATAATTACAAACTATAAATAACAATAATAAATTAAACATCAAATCCACACATTGTGAGACTCAAACTTGAGATCTTTGCTTAAACTTTCATAACATTTTCTCAGTTTCTTGATTATTAACTGAACCGCAAATGGCTAAACTTATCATCAGTGCTGCTGTAGATGTGACACTGTCCAAGGCCATCTCGTCTCTTGAAAAGCAGATCAACCCTCAATGGGATTTTAAGGATAAAAGCTGTTCAAGTTTGGTTGAAGCAGCTTAGAAAAATTGCTTGTGAGGCGGATGATGTATTGGATGAGCTTGCTTATGAAGATATTCAAAGCAAGGTGGAAACCAAAAAGAGAAAAAGGTTCGCAATTTCTTTTCCATTTCCAAAACTACCCTTGTATTTTTTTTCCAAGATGCCTCAAAAGGTTAAGGGCATTAACATATGTAACATAATACAAGTACCAAAAGTAGAGCAATTTTAAAGAGTAATAACCCCTTTGGATGGTTGATTAGCACCGGTATTGAAAAATTGGAAAAAAATAAAATTGAGTAGAAGAATAAAATTATCCTTCTACTTTTATTTTTAATTTTTCTATTATTTTATTAAAACATATATATTCTTAATAATCATTTTTTTTCACTCTCCGAAATTAATCTTTTTGGTCATCCAAACAAACTTAAAACGTGCGGGAGGCAAGGCTTTGTTTTGTTCGCCAATGAATGACATAAGCGGGTCCCAAAACTGAAAGGCCGTTCTCGAAGAAATACAGGGTTCAATCCCTGGAATTGTCAACCGACAGCTAAGACCTTTTTGCATTTCCCAGAAAAGACGTGTCAAATGATGCATGTATTGTACCCTCTCATTCAGTCGAGAAAATTCATGGTATTGGTAACGTCTCTCTCATCTAGAACTCCAGGACAATGTACGTCTCATCATTTTTGTACATAAGTAGTAATACTAAATTATTGTTAGTTATTATTATAACAAAGATGTTTCTTTATTTGTAACAAAAAAAAAAAAGATGTTTCTTTATTTTCATTTTTTATTTTGATATATTATGCCCGTTTGATCAATTTTGTGAGATTTCCCGAATACACGATGGATTTTTTACTTGTTTTGTCCATGTCTTTGATCCTTTTTATGGCTTTTCATATGGAAAGATGGGTAATTTAAGTGGAGGGAGTTGATAGCTTTTGAGTTTTCTTACTTAGCATGGGACCATTGATAAGAGAAAGTAGTTCAAAAAGAAGTCAGAGGTGAAGGTAAGTGAAAACTTTATATACTTTTTTTTTTACCTTAGATAATTATTTTACTAAAAGTGGGATCTATTAGTTGAAAAAATGATTGAAAAAATAAAGTAAAAAAATAATCACAACTCAACTCTTTTTTTTTCAAATCTTTTTATCATTTTAATTCTCGTGCTCATTAAATTGTTTTTTTTTTTTGACAGCAGCATTCTTATTTTTGAGAGGTCATGACGTTATTATAATGAGAATAAAAAATTAAAAATGAAAAATACTAATACTAATAGAAATATTATCCAATACATTATTGTATTAGCATTTATGTGATTTTTGAATTTTAGTAAAAATAATATATTTGAGGTATCATCATGATATATATTTTAAAAAAAAAATATATACACAAATATAGTTTAATCATAAGTTAACTTTCATAAACATTAGTTGTTACATGCACGGGATGTATTTGATTTTATATTTTATAACTTTTTGTTACTTTTGAACAAATTACCTATGTTTATATGTTATGTATATTCCTATCTGGCTATCTCTTTTAGTTATCATGTTTTGGTAATTTTCTTATACTTATTCAAGTTGTGTTGGTTTTCAAACATATTTTTCACTCAATGAATACATTTATAATTTTTTTGTTATTTTTTTACTCCATTTTCTCCATAACCAATATGGTTTTGTTTTTTAAATATTTTTCATTCGTGACAAAAAAAATTATTGCTTTGAAATAAATATTTTTTATTTAAAAAAATTAAATAGTGAGGTCTGATATAGTTAATATAACTACATTGAAAGATAAGGTTATTTGACTTTATAAAACTCAATCCGGTGGCAGTGCACCATTTTGATTCCAATATGTATGAAAATCCAGGGCAGGTAATGTTTTTGAAGTAAATATTGACCAAAGGAAAATTTTAATTTACTTGTGAAAAGAAAGAATACTTATCAAAAGTGATCATAGTTGACGAGAGTTGAGCCAGCCAGTTGACTAATCGGAAAGGGAATATCGTTCTTCTTTCATCCCAAAAACTAAGAAAAATAAGATTTTCCAAAACTGGAAGGTTGATGAAGATGATCTGGTTATGACTTATGAGTGATGAGAGAATGTTGGAACGCGTTTGGCAAGTCAGAGTGGTAATCCTTGAGCAAATTCTGACATGGGTAAAACAACTGTTGTTTCCTGCTCGGTTAAAACATGTCGAAAAATGCAAGTCGTCTTTGGTTGCCTGCGTACGCCCTGCCTGCCTCAGCTAGCTTAGCTTCATGCGCGGTTCAAATATTTCACAGCTCAGATTTTCAGCTGAAATTCAAGCCATATTAATGGAAATGTTAAACAGTCTAAAATGACAGCAGCTTAAAATTTAATTAAAATAAACGAGTCATTAATATTCATATCATTTACGTTCAATATTGATAATTAGATATTATGATTCGTGTACATATGTCTTATTCATATTGTACAAATATTCCATTTTTTTTATTTCATTTTTGTATTACGTAATCGAATAAATCAATGATAGAAGCATAGCCTCATTCTCTGGGCTGAACAGTTAAGCCTAATAACATGCAATGGGCCTCGTAACAAATTTTCTTTTTCGGGGCAACTGATTTGCGTCCTATCCCTCTTCCCCAACCTTTATTCATTTGGAATCATCACCAATTACTTTTTTCTTTCAGAAATTTTGGATGTTTAATCCATACTTGCAGGAAGCTTGGAGTAACGCTATAGTTTAAGCAATGGCTATCCAGTTTGTTATTAGCCGTGTTTTGTTAAATAAATCCGTTAAAACTCAGCGGCTACATTCAAATCACCACCAAATGTTCGGGTTTTTGTCTGTGAGAAGAAACTGGAACCAACAACCCTTGTTTGGGTGGTTTCAGATCAGACCAATGACATCCAGTAGAAGAGTGCAAGACCGAAGCATGAGCAAAAGAATTCACCATCTTGAAATCGTGAAAGAGAAATGGAAAATATTATCAAAGGTACTGTTTTTGATGGAAGTTTTAAGGAAAGAACCCGAGATGATTATCCCCGTAAGGTCATTGTACCAATACAGGAAGCAAATTAATTTACCCAAACCCCACAAAATAACTGATTTCATTGGGAAATCTCCCAAGTTGTTTGAATTATATAAGGATCAAAGGGGAACCTTATGGTGTGGAATGACTAAAGAAGCTGAGGATTTGTTGGAAGAAGAGGAAAGGTTGATTGAGGAACATTCAACGAAAGCTGTTGAGTTTGTTACTAGGATTCTAATGATGTCGGTTGATAAACGGATTCAGTTAGATAAGATTGCTCATTTTAGGAGAGATTTTGGTTTGCCAACTGAGTTTAGAACCAAGTGGGTGAATCAGTATCCTCAACATTTTAGAGTGGTAAAATCTAAAGACGGGGTTGAGTTTTTGGAGCTTGTAAATTGGAATCCTGCTTGGGCTATTACAGAGTTGGAGAAGAAAGCTTTGGGTTTGAATGATGGGATTGGACGTGAACCAGGTTTACTTTCTTTACCTTTTCCTTTGAAGTTCCCTCCTAATTACAAGAAGTTGTATAGACACGGAGGAAAGATTGAGCATTTTCAGAAAAGGCCTTATTTGTCTCCGTATGCGGATGCTAGGGAGCTGAAAGCAGGGTCATTGGAATTCGATAAGAGGGCAGTTGCTGTTATGCACGAATTACTTAGCTTTACCATTGAGAAGAGATTGGTGACTGACCATCTCACTCATTTCCGATGGGAGCTTGTAATGCCACAGAAGTTGATGAGACTTCTTTTGAAACATTTTGGCATCTTTTATGTGTCTGAAAGGGGGAAGAGATTTAGTGTCTTCTTGACTGAAGCTTATGAAGGTTCAGAGCTGATTGAGAAATGCCCATTGGTGCTTTGGAGGGAAAAGGTCCTGAGCCTTGTTGGTTATAGAGGAAAGAAGAAAGAGATTCCTACTTTCAGTGACTTATCAGACATGGAGGAAAAGGATTTCATTGAGGATGATACTGAGATTGGCAACATATGTGCAGAATTTGAGGAAGAGGAGGCCATGGATGGCTTAGAGGCTGTTTCACTAGCTAACAATGATGAATTGGAGATTGCTCGTGTTTGCAATGCATACAAAGACACTGATAAAACTTGAAGTTCTTTTCTTTTGTGCACATTTAGCTTGTGTCACTTCAGTTAAGTTTGAAATACCAAAGATGTCAGTAATTTACTAAAAGATTCTACGAACAGCATATTGCCTCCTTGGTAACTGTTTATAGATTTTTTTACTCTCTGCTTTTTTAGCTATTAGCTTACTTGTTAATAAATACATGTGTAAAATGAGTTAGCATACATTTGGTGTGATAGATGTGAAGATATTTGCAGTTCAACTAGGCCTTTAAACACTCCTCTGTGCTCATGACATTTGAACTTTCTTTATCTGAAAACTGATTGGTACTGGTGCTGGTATCAGTTGCTGTTTGCGGGAAAAATATTGGTTGCTTTTCACATAGAGGTACATGGATTCAAGTTTTTATCTCTAGATTTGTTAGTAATTGGTATCGAAGATGCAAGGAAAGCAATCAATATCATTTACCATTTTGTTGCTTCCAATAATATTATTCAGATCCGCTTTGCAGATTTTGAAATTTCAAAAAATATTTCTCCATTGTTTTGGACTTTGATGGCGACCATTTGAAATTACAACCAATGTTTTGTGTGATGTGTTAGTGCAACACGCAATGAATTTCATTTCTAGATTATGACCTTTTCTCTTTTTGCATGAAAATATGTTCTCTGATTGAAGCTCATTTTATATGAATAGAGCTTCTTCATGGTACTTCTCTTAATTGGCCCTCTCATTTACAAGCTTTCCTCTTAGAATGAACAGTATAATAGTTAAAGCTTTGTATGAACTGTATATTCTGGAAAAACTGTTGATGCAGCAGAGTTTCTTATCATTGTTTGTTTAACTCTATATTTGTCCAAATTATTGTTTAGCTCATTCTTGTTCTGTTTAAGCTTTTCATTGTTTCACAATTTTCCTTCTTCAGATTGCATGTTAAGCAACCAAATGCATGTAACTATTTCATTCGGATGATTGCAAATCTAATTTGCAAGATACCATACTGGCTAGAATTCTCAATATGAAAGCTCTCCATTTTGAGCTCTTGTCTGGGTTTCCTATTGAGCAATTTATTCTTCTTTACCTTCCCTGTTTCTTGCTAGTTTAGATTAAGTTTATATATTTTTCACAAGTCTGTCTTATTAATACCGTGTGGAAACTACTCTCATGATTGTGAGTAGACCCTTATGTTCCATTAAAGTGCGATCTATTTTTCCTCTCTCCTTTTTTTTTTTTTTTTCAGATGGAGGAAGAAAACTCATTCAACAATGGAATGATGTTCAGTGAAATGACAACAGAAAACACTCATACATGAAAGTGATGGCTCAACAGCAAGAACAATTAGCCAATAAATGGACCACGTTCCATTTTCAAGACTCGTAGTTTGGCTGATAATTACACATAATTTCTTAGCCAAACTTGAATCTTTTATACAGTTTATAGATAACTAAACCAATCATGTGGATTTTGATTTCAATGCTTCTGTTGTGATGAATTAACTCTATCTACCATAGAAATTAATTTTGAAAGCTACTGATATCTAATTGCTGCCTTTTGCCGAATGACAAATTATCGTATCTAGATTCATATATTCTCAAGCAGGAAAATAAACTGAAATTTTTATCCAACAATTGTATGGATTTTTATGATTGTGACATTTTAAGAACTTCTATGGTAAAGTAAAAAATTTTGACTTTACAATAAGGTCAATGGAAACACACATGATTAAATGTAAAATTAATGTCAATAAAAATAAGATATGTTAGAAGTATCTTAAACACATGAGAATAAACATAAAAATAGTATTAATAGATGTAAACACATTATAATTTTGGTACAAAATGTGTTTATGTCTATTTTCATATGTTTATCATATTTTTAACATATTTTACACGTTTATTCTTATATGTTTATGATATTTCTAACATATTTTACGTTTGTTGTTAATAAATTTACGTTTAATCATGTGTGCATGTTGACCTTACCGTAAAATTTTCTGACATTTTAAGATGTTGAAAAAGATAGCAAATGATATTTTGTTTTTAATAACTATGCATTTTACACTACATCCTCTAAATTAACTGACCTAGGTCATGTTGAGCAAAACCCGTGGACTCACTCCAAGCCAACTTCTTTAAAATGTAGATGGTGTCTTAACTACACTTTTAATGGTTTCACGTTGTTAAGTGGCAGGACCAGAGTGTGATTGACTTTCTGTATTGCAATAAACGCTGATAATGGATATGGATACCCAATTTTTCATTGTTTCCAATTAGGTTCTGGATGAATAAATTTCTTGAACGAATTTAACTTTATTATAGTTAACAGCAAAATCTGTGAAAGCCATCCTCTGGAGAACTAATACAAATGGCATCCTTCAACTTGGCTGCTAGATGAAGTTAAGAGTTCAAGAATATTCCATCTTTTTTCACTTTGTATGGTGTTGATATTATTTGTATATTACCTAATTTTGAATCGTTGTATTGTTTTCTTTGTTCAGATCATGACTTGTAAATTGTAAAAATGGTAAAAATCTGACAGGGAATTTATCTTTAACTTGGAACATGCTTGCTTTCTTGTGTTAACTTAGCTTAGAGTCCTTTTTTTTTGTCTTACGGTTAAAGTATCTCTGGATCAGCTTGCGCACACTTTGAGATTTGTCTCTCATTGGATGATTTTAAAGGTGCAACCTCTCACATCAACCTGGTGCGAGTGCTAGCCCTAAGCTTGAACTTTAAACTTAACCTACAAAATGATACTTGCTTACCAAACCCTTGAGGTTAGCTTCGAGTCTTATTTATTTTATTGATTTCAAACATAACTGCTACCGAGAAATCATCCTATATTGTCAACTACCTATTTCTCACGCTATTGGTATATATATCTGCATTGAAAATGCATAGAAGACTGATTAATGGTAGTGGATGCAGTCAGAAGAGGAGTATTGAGATGATTACAACAGATTGACAGTTGTCTGCTTTGATAATGAAATGATTTCACAACCCAAGAGATCTCTAGAACAAGTTGGCTAAGCTTTTGATGCTTTCTTGCGAGGTGGTCAGTTGTCACTAGTTGCAGATAGTGAATTTAAACATATCCCCCAAAGGATTCATTATATGGAAATACAGCCTACTGCCAGAACTTCAACTCTGGCAAATTTTCGGTTACTAAACCACGCATGTTCAAGCAATAATTCAAGAAGTATGGATTGGGCGGGCCTTATAGCCATTGTTGTAAGATCCGAATTTTATCATACTATATAATATATTTGTACATAATTGATAGTGGAATTAAATTCTTTTGGTGAAATTAAAGAATCATTGAATGTGAAATTCCACTTTTCATTCTAAGTGATGATTTATAGTATGGTGTGTAAAGAAAGAAAAACAAATATTAAAGTGCAACAAGAAATAGTTGAGATTTAATTTTGATAAAAAGGTTAAGATGATATCTATGGTATGAAAGCAATTAAATGAAGGTAGGAAAGGGATTAATGGCTAGAGGACAAAACGAAGAAAAGAAGGAGATGATAGCCAATAAACGTTGGCTTGAGGTGAATTGGCGTGGAGAAGAGAAGAAAAGAAAAGAAAAGAGAAAAGTCAAGGAAAGGGGCTGATAGTGGACTTCTCGCCACTTCTCTTCTCCTGACAAATTGAGCTAGACAATAAATGGCAAAGAAAAGTTAGTTAACAACGGGATTTCAGTAAGGACTTCACACCGTTCTTTTTGCTGCAGTTTTCTTTGGTTTTTAATGCATGAAATGATGAAAGAAAACGTGATAAGAACAGGTGGTAGATTTTGAGAAGATTTGAGTGAGTATATAAGAAGGAATACATGAGGAAAATTGCATTAGCCAACTTCATCGTCCTCAAAATCATTCTCGCCCATTCTGTTTTCATTTCAAGTTAACAATCAGTTCTTCCATTTCCTCTCATACGTGAGCCATGGAACTTCATCCTTTAGACGGATAAATCTTCCTCCATCGTTGAAGAGCTAGGAAACAAGCAAAATAAAGCTAAGTGAGGCAGAAAAGCACTCTGTTTCAGGAAGTGCAATTCGGTTAAGGTGAGTTCCATATTTCTATGGTTCTCTCGATATTCGATGGTATATTTCTGTGTTTTACAACGTAATAAACATAGATATAACATTGTTTTAATTGATTTTGGATTGGAATATATAAGAAAATATGAAGTGATTATCCAACTACTTGCAAAATGGCGAGCAAAGAAAGATGGAGTACTCGCCCAAAAGGTTGAGGCGGGCTCAAGAGATGTATGATCGGTGACATAAGTGTTCGCCAACTCTTTGGATAATCAGACAACTTCCGAATGGGTGAGGGCGAATGGCGAGAGCTGTGATCGCCCAAAATGTATGCAATTAATGATCGCCAAAAGGGCGAGAATGGTGACTAATATGATCGCCTAGTTGGAATGTTAGTGGTCGTCAATAAGGCGAGTAGGAGATAAAGAGGTCGCCAAGTGTTATTGAATTCATTGCGAGCCCATCTCGGAATGAAAAGCCACGAATGGCGAACTGAAATGAATGAGCTTGGCGAATTGAGTTGAAGTGGAGCGAGCTCCCATGTTGGGCGAACTCCCACAAATAAGCCATATGAATGGCAAGAATGATTGGGTGAGCTCCCAAGAGTAAATTAATTATAAAAGGGTGAGCTCTGTTGGGCGAATGGCGAGCTGTAGATTAGTCTAAAGCTCGCCAAAGTTTTGGAAATATTCGAAAAGAAATAATAATAATTTTAGGAAATAATTCGAAAAGAAAATATTAATGGAATTAATATTTTACCTTGCAGCCAAGAAGTGAGAATCGATAAGGCGAGCGGGAAGCAAGGCTTCATCAGACGAGGTAAGGGAGTTGTATGTGAAGTCAATGCATGTCCTGTAGAGTAAAAATGTTATGAAATATTGAGAAATTGTTTTGTTTTATGACATGCATTGGTTTGATAAATTATATACTGAGTTGGGCGAGCTAAAAGCCAACCCCTATATATGGATTGGGCGAACTGGCCTCCTGTTTTGATGTTAGGCGAACTAGTATTGGCGGGCGAGCCACTTGGGCGAGCTCACTTTTTATATTTTTGATGTCTTGGGCGAGTAGCCCTGTTTAAGAAGAAACCCGGGCGAGCTAAAGTGGCGAACCCTTTTAAGGTTGCTTTGGGGCGGGCGACCCCTATGTTATTATGGGTGGGCGAGTTGACATGGGCGAGCCAGATTGGGCGATCTGACCATAGGCGAACAGATTTTAAATTTCATTTTTCTATGAAAATGAGAATAATACCTTTTTTTGAAATTATTATAAATTAAATATGATTTTGAGACTTTAGGCCCCTAGTTTCATGCATTATTATGAGTTATAAGGCTGGTGGACCCGCCAAGTTATCAGCGGTCTCGAGGTCACTTGGCAAGTGGACCCCAAGGACCACCCATAGATTGTGGCCATAGATCTACTGTATCCCTATTGGGATAATTATTCCGTTCTCGCAAGGGGGAGGGGGAACGATGATAGCATGATTTATTTATAGGGTGATGCCTAGTCTCAACTTGATGATTTCTGAGAGGATTTGTTGAATCCTTTTTATTGTTTATTATATGATATTATAAACTGTTTATCCAAAAAGTTGTTGATCTTATCCATTGTTTTCCCTACTAGGCTACTGTTAAGGATAAATAAGTGTTTTGAGAAAATATAGTTTTGATTTACACCGTAGCATGTATCTTCCTTACTGAGCACGTTATCGCTCACCCCTTATTTTCTACTCCACAGATTGTTGATCTTGGGTTAAGAGAATTACCTTTTAGAGATTATCTACTGCTAGCGGATATTCGATATCGAAGGTATATTATTTCTTTTATATATTCAGAAAATTGTACAGTACTACTTTAAATAGAAGATAATGTATATACATCTTAGAGTATTAATGTAACAAGTTATATTTGCACAAGTAATAAGAGTTTTAATTCTTATTTAAAATGTTAAGAGTTGTTAAGCATCACAGACAGCTCAACCGGTAAGTAAGTGGAGTTTATAAGTAAATATTAGTTATATAGTGGATTTGAGATGTTACAGATTTAATGGTATCAGAGCAGGGTTGGTCGGATGTTTAGTGATGCTTAAAGTAAATGGTATACATTCCCTAAAGTACTGTACAATTTGAATATATAATTGATAAATTGATGATAAGTGATAAATGATCTCTGTGGCACAGATATGAGTGGAAGAAGGAGGATGCGCTCAGTGAGAGGTATAGGCCGAGGTAGGCAGCACAAACTTCGGAACCGCCGACACCGGAACCTGCCCCTAGACCTTCACGTCTTCTATAGTGAGAGAACATTGATACTCGTGTGAACCAGGTAGAGAGGTTAGTAGCCGATTTTATGGCTATGTATCAGGCGGATAGAGCCGCGGATAGGGCGGAAAGGGAGAGAGTCACAGCTCCCGCAGCCCTAGTAGAGGCGCCAGTACCACCACCGCTGGCACCAGTTGTGCCTAAGCCTCAGCCTATTCCACCACCGGTACCTCAGCCACCGGTAGCTCCACCACAGCCATTGATTCAGCTACCTTGAAATGCGGAGTCTTATTGTAATGTGGCATTGGTGAAATCATTTAAAAAGTTGGATCCACCTAAGTTTAAAGGTACTAGGGATCCATTGGCGGCAGAGCAATGGATTATTGAGGTTGATAGATTACTTCAGACTATGAGATGTTCAGAGACAGAGAAAGTAGGCCTAGCAATGTTCCATTTGGCAGATGATGCGAGACATTGGTGGAAGGCCACTCAGACAGTATTATTTGCTCAGCATCAGGATTTGTCCTGGGATATTTTTGTGGAAGCTTTTAGGAGGCAGTATATTCCTGACACTGCTCAGGAAAAATTACAGTAGGAATTCATGGGTTTAGTTCAGGGCAGCATGTTAGTGGACGAGTATGAGGCCAAATTTACTACATTGAGCCGTTTTGATCCACAAACTAGTGCGAATACCCGGTATAAGATTTCGAGGTTTAGAGCTGGTTTGAGGCCATCCATCAGAATGAAGCTAGCCCCATTTGTTATATAGACTTATGATGAGATAGTTCAATGGGCTCAGCTATGTGAGAGGGATTATGAGCAGTTCCAGCTCGATTTCAGTAGCAAGAGTAGAGGTAAAACAAAGAGAAAGACTAAGAGGGTTATGGAGGATAGATCAGATATACAGCAACTTAAGAGAAGTAGACCTACGGGCATATAGATTTCAGAGGGTAGATTTAGTAGACCAGCAGTTTCTACTCCTGCTAGTGGCCCTACCACTACTCAGAGGAGTGTTGCACCTTTATGTAAACAGTGTGGAAGGTCGCATGGGTCACGCCCTTGTCCTTTAATGTCTAGGGCATGTTTTAATTGTGGACAGACGGGACACCTTATCAGGAATTGCCCGATGCTCAGAGAATCTGCTGCTTCTACTATTCCTCCTGCCTTACCTCATAAAGCGGCCCCGGTAGCTCAGAGTGAGCCAGAGAAAGCGACACCCTCACAGCCTAGGCGGGCGACAGCCGTAGAGAACGGTAAAAAGGTTGTGACTCAGGGTCGGGTGTACGCGTTGGATCAAGAGACTGCAGATGCCTCTATTGATGTAATTAAAGGTAAAATTTATCTCTTTGATATTCCCGTAATTGCCTTATTTGATCCAAGTTCTACCCATTCATTCTTATCGCCTACATGTGCTAACAGGACCCCAGTAAAGCCGGAGTTGTTAGGGTATACTTTACAAGTGAATACCCTTTTTAAAGATTTCGAGAGGACGGATATTGTATATAGGAATTGTAAATTGACTATAGGAGAGAAGGTTTTTACAGCTAACCTAATTTTGTTGAACATATATGATTTTGATATCATTTTGGGTATGGACTGATTAGCTGCGAACCATGTTAGTTTGGATTGTAATACTAAGTTTATTACCTTCTCTCATCCTGAAAAGTATATTGTAAAGCTATTGTAAATTAATAAAAAGTATGTAAATATATGCTTGTGAGATGACTTGTGTACTGAAATGTTGGTTATGTATGAATGCTTATGAAGGATATATTGCTAGTGTGGAGGATGTAGAGAGGAAACATCCAGAGATTCAAAAGATCCCTGTGGTTAAGGACTTCTCGGATGTATTTCCAGAGGATTTACCAGGGTTACCACCGGATCGAGAGACAGAGTTCATGATCGAGTTGGTACCCGGTACGGAGCCTATTTCTAGACCCCCATACCAGATGGCACTAACTGAGTTGGACGAGCTCAAGAAGCAGCACCAGGAGTTACTAGATAAGGGATTTATACGTCCCAGTGTGTCATCGTGGGGAGCTCCGGTATTATTTGTTCGGAAGAAGGATGGTAGTCTTCGGTTATGTATAGATTATCGGATGTTGAATCGGGCTACTGTTAAGAATAAGTATCCACTACCTCGGATTGATGATCTGTTTGATCAGCTCAGGGGTGCACAGGTATTTTCCAAGTGTTGACACCTAATTTTGTCCTCTTTTGTTTTTACTACTATTATTATTATTATTATTATTATTATTATTATTATTATTATTATTATTATATTTTTTATTTTTATTTTTATCTTTATTATTATTAGTATTATTGTTTATTGTCCAATCAGTCCCTTGTCACCCATCCCATCACTGCCGGCCACCAGCTACTCCTGCCAGCCATCCCTTCTACACCAAACCCCTATACCAGTCCCTCTAAAAAACCCCCCATTCGACCATCACCATTCCGACCGGCAAAAACACACACAAGACCAGAAGCTTCAAGCTTTCTCCACTCACCCGAGACCCACCTCACCGAACCCATCAACAGCCTAAATCCTCACCATCACTCCCACCAGACGACCCAGCAACCGAAAAGGAGCATCATTTTTCACCATCCTCGGCTCACCAAACCCCCATCACAGCAAACATCCTCACCGAAACCCCCCAAACACCTTCAACCAAACACAAAAAAAGCCATCATCACGGAAACCCTCAGCGAGAACCACCTTCAACACAGAAGCCAACCCGGAAACCATCACCCTCACTTGGACCCTCAACAACCCAAACCGGGACAAAATCTCTAAACCCGAGAACCCCTAAAACCCAAAACCTAGATCTGAAATCCCTATTACTTGCAAAACAAAAAACAACCAAACACAAACCAAAACAATAATCCAGATCCAACAAAAAAAGAAAAAAAAACAGAAAATCAAAAAAAAAGGGAAAAGCTTTCGGTGAAGCTCAGATCTATAAGGTTAGAGGGCTTTTTAGGAGAAACGGAAGCCGAAATCGGAAAGAGGGTGGGAAGAAGCTTCAGAAAGCCGTAACTTTTTAGGTTTTCGGCCGCCGGTGACGGCAATCGGCGGTTGCCGGAAATTGCCTGGAGAGGGAGGTCGAAGAGCTCTGGATTTTTTTTTTGGGAAAAGAGGTTGAAAATGAATAGAAAAAAAAAGATTATGCTTTTATAGAAAAAAAAACAAAGGCTGACCCGCGCGTGGACCCGGATCCGACCCAGAGTCCGCACGCCTACCTGCTTCAAGGGAGGAAGGTTCGCGCATCAACCCAACCCGACCTGCCAAAGGAGAGAAGAAGATCTGCGTGCCGCTCCAGCATCCGACCCGACCCGATCGCGTCCGACCCGTCTCCAGCATGCTCACGACCCGCACGCCCAGGCCTGACCGACCCGATTCGACCCGTGTCCGGGCCAGCAGCTTGGGCCAGACCGTTTGGGCCTGTCTTTGGGCTCTTTTGAAGGCTTTTTTTGGGCTCCTAGCCCAAATCTATTTAGGTATATATTTTTTTATTTGTTTACTTATTTATTTATTTAGTATTTATTTGTTTTTTTTTAAAAAACTAAAAACTAAAAAAAATTAAAAATTAAAAAACTTAAGTAAAAAATTTATTATTATTATTATTATTATTATTGTTGTTGTTGTTGTTGTTGTTGTTGTTGTTGTTATTATTATTATTATGTTATTGTTATTATTATTAGTATGCTTTTATTATTGTTTTTATTAATGCATGTTGTAAAATAAGAAATTGAAAATTTTTTTTCATTTTTCTTTCTTTTACTTATATTTTCATTAATTATTATTATCAATTAGGAAATGTATCAAAAAATTAATTAAAAATTAAAAATGAAAATAAACACATTTTTTTAAAAAAAAAAGGGGAAAGAGAAGATAGAAAAAAGAAAGTAATAACGAGATTTAAATTAAGTTAAATAATAAATGTCCGATGATGGGATGCTATGGAAGTCACAAGTAGTGATTCCTAGCTGATCCCTAGGTGAGAAGAATCTACAAAATATTGTCAAAAGTATTGAGATATTTAGTATGATTTTTCAATAATTTAAATTTTTGTTAAAAATAAAAATAAGTTTTTAAAAGAAAATTAATAATAAATTTTAAATTTAATTTAACAAATTTCCGATGATGGGATGCTATGGAAGTTACAAGTAGTGATTCCTAGCTGATCCCTAGGTGAGAAGAGTTGTACTAAATGTTGCCAAAAGTATTGAAATATTTAGTATGATTTTTCAATAATTTAAATTTTTATTAAAAAATGAAAATAAACAATTTTTTTAATAAAGAAGGGCTAAAGAAAAAATAATAATAATAAAATTGAAATTTAATAATTAAACAACAGTCCGATGATGGGATGTCATAAAACTCACAAGTAGTGATTTCTTGATTGATCCCTAGGTGAGAGGAATTAGCTAAATGTTACCAGAGTATTGAGATATTTAGCTAAAGTTTTAAATATCAAGAGTTTCATTAATAAAATCAAAATAAATAAAATTTCTTTTAAGTTTCATATGAATCATTTTTTACCTGTTTGTATCATGTGCATTCATAATAATTTTCGAAGCAAGTGTGAATTTTCCGATGATGAGATTCTATAGAACTCACAAGTAGTGATTCTTAAGAAATCTTTAGGTGAGGAAAACTATTTCAAATGTTACCAGAGTATTGGGATATTTGGTTTAATTTTTCAATACAAAAAGGTTCACATTCACTTTTGAAAAATAAAATTTAACTTTTTAAAATAAAACCAAATGATTTTTTTTACAAATAAAAAAATGACTTTGAATAAAAAGAATAAAATTGATTGTAATAAAAATAAAAATTATTTTTAAATATTAATTCAAGACTATTTTATTAAAACTAAAGGATAACACATGATTACTATGGTACCGTTTTTTAACGGGTGTCATGGGGGTGCTAATCCTTCCCCACGCGTAATTGTACTCTCGGACCCAACTTTGTTTTCGCATACCCAAATTGTCTTTTTAATAAAACTTAATTAATTTTGAGATTTTGTTGAAAAGATAAATATTTTTAGGTGGCCAATCACACCTAGTCAAAAAAGATTGGTGGCGACTCCCATTGTTTTTAAATGTTTTCAAAATCGTCGAGCGCGAAGCCGTTACGACAGCTTGGCGACTCCACTGGGGAAGCTTTTTGAGGGTCAAGCCATTCATTAATCGTGTGTTATCCAAAGTTTTAATTTAATGATCTTGATTGATATTTAAACTTAATTCACTTAGATTTTGAAAATAATTTTGTTTGCTTTTGCATTCTATGTTATTTATTTTTTGTTTTATATTTGTATATATTGTTATTAATAAATTGTTTGGACATATAGCATTAGAGTCGTAGTGTGATGAATGATTGGCGTGTTCCCTCATACACACACTTGCACTTGCATTTGCATCACATGAGCTATATACCCGAGTTCCGTCCTTCTTAGGAGGGAGTAGAGTACCTTTGCTCTCGTGAGGTAATCACCTCCGCAATGGCAAGCGAAATACTCCCACTCAAATTAAATCTTACTAGTCCAGTGTGGATGACAGTAAGGTATAATTTGGGAACCTTTTGACCTTTTAGAGACATAAACCAGCATGTAAAAGGCCCTAAGAAGCCAATCTTAGCTAGAGCCATGTCCGATTTTTGTAGAAATCATCCCGAGATTAGGACACATAAGGGAACATTTTACTACTTTTTTTGTATCATAACTCTATTGATTTTTCAAATTCATGCTCTTATAAAATCAAAAGATATTTGTTTTCAAATAAAATTTCACATTTTTACAATTTTATAGAATAAAACAAAGACTTATTCGGTTTCTATCCTTTGTAAAAAATAACATGAAAACAGCCATTCATACTTTAATAATATTTGAAAAATAACAATAATGTTTTTTATTTCTTTTAAACTAATGCATAGACATTAAAAAGAAAAAGGAATTTTGATGAGAAAATAAAAGGTAAGTGCATTGTCACATTCTTTTAAAAATAGATTAAATAAGAAAGGAAATTAAAGAAAATAAATTGTGGTGTGAAAATAAGATTTTTTAAAAAAAAAAAGAGAAAAAGAGAGAAAAAAAGGAAAATTTATTCTAAAATACAGAAAGAAAGAATTCATTGAATTTAAATGAGAAAAAATTTTGATTCTTTTATTCTTAAGTTTTGGCATAGCATATCTCATTACATTAATGCATTCACATCACATAATAAGGAGAGTATTTGTCTTTTTGGAATAAAAGAGGTCAAAGATATGGAAGATCAATTAGAAAGCTAGACTATTTTGGAGAATAATCGAAAAGAGTTTGGACAGGATATACAGGTGATGAAAGGAAAGCTAGCTAAGATAATGCAGATGCTTGAAAGTTTTGGAGAGGCTAAATTGGTTCATTCTCAAGGATCGCTGTTGTTTCCAGAATGACTACATGTTAATCATCAACAAGTGGAGACCAATCGACTTTTCATATAAGGAGAAAGGACTGATTGATGCAAAGTTTTCGATATAAGTTAGGTGGTTAATCAAGGAACCACAAGGCTTGATTAGAGTTTAGAGAGTGAAAAGGACAGTTGCTGTGGTGAAATTTGTTTTTGAAAGACCTTGAATGTTGAGGGCATTAGAATAAGGGAGAGTTAGTAAGGAATTTTTGAATCTTGTAAACGATTCCTATGTGAATATGAATGTTACAAGATTTTATATAAGTTTGCATTCACTTCATTCATATATGCATAACATGATTTTGACAGAAAATAATAAGGCTAGCAATAATTGTTTCCTCAAGAAAAAAATGAAAAAATGAAAATGAAGAAAGTAAATAAACGGTCAAAATTTTTTTTTTTATAATTTTTCCTTTTGGTGTGTAACTTGTGATATTGTAAAATAACAAGATTGAAATTTCTTTTACATGTAGATATACAATTTCAATACAATAAAAGCTTCATATTAGCATGGCAAGCATGACATCTAATTTTAGGTTGTGACAGGATTTGGTGTAGATATAGCTTGATCATTGAAAAGCTTCAGAGATAGTTTTGGGACATGGAAGAGACAGAAATGACTCGGATGGAAAGGATGGAAAAAGCTTAACAAGAGATGAGAGAGCAATTGTCACAGATGGCAGGTTTGTTAGAGAAGTTGAACAATGGAAAAATGAGAGAAATAGCTACTCAAGAGGGGCATCGGTTACGAAATGCTGAGGATTCTTTTTGTCCAATTAACATTGGCTCACGAGAAACCCAATCATCTCAAGAGCCACGAGCAATGCCCACCGAGGGTTATGTATGCCCTAATATGCCATCTTCAGTCGACCCTAGTAAGTTTCAAGGGCATGCAACTCCTACCATGAACCCCCTCGAACCAACACATATCGCCAATCCAAGTAGTCACAAAGAGCAAGGGATGCCACAAGTGGAAGAAGGCTCAAGTTCTCGACAAAAGATAGAGTTTATAGAAGAAAGGCTTCGGATTGTTGAAGGAATGGATTTTCATGGATCTTTAGATGCTAACGGATTATGCTTAGTACCTGGTGTGGTCATTCCTTTAAAGTTTAAAGCTCCAGAATTTGAGAAATATGATGGGACCACTTGTCCAAAGGCCCACATCACTATGTACTGTAGAAAGATGGCGGCACATGTGCATGATGACAAGTTGTTAATCCATGTTTTCCAAGACAACTTTAAAGGATCTACTGCTAGGTGGTATACGCAACTGGGCAGGGGTGATATTCACTCATGGGAAGATTTGGCAAGGGCATTTGTCGCCCAATATAAGCATATTGTGGATTTGGCCCCAGATCGTTTATCCTTGCAAACTATGGAGAAGAAAGTTATTGAAGGCTTTAGAGAATATGCCCAGAGATGGAAGAATGTTGCCACCTTGATCCAGCCTCCCCTCACGAAAAAAGAGACGGCGACTATGTTTCTTAGTACACTCTAAGCACCATATTATGATAGAATGATTGGAGTGTTACTAAGAATTTTGCCGACATGGTGGCCTCTGGAGAGATGATCGAGAATGCAATTAAGAGGGGCAAGATCAAGATAGGTGACATGATTGATAATAGGCCCGAAAGAATGGAAGAAGAAGTGCAAGCTGCGACATTTGAGGGGCAATTTCTTAGAAATTCCACTCCACATAATCCTTATTTGTCTCACCCATCATACCATCCAACATTGAACAGTGTCTCCTATGATCATTTTCTTTATTCACCAATCCCACAACCGGGATTCCAAGCAAACCCTTACCCTTCAACGGTTGCTTGTGCGCCTATCTTTATACCCAGGCCAGTAGCTCAACCTCCTCAACAATCAACAAACAACAGAAAAAGATCAGGAAGCAATCAAGGAAAAATCCCAATTCCAATCTCCGATCTTTTGCCTTTTTTGGTAAAAAATCGATATTTGACCCCTATACCTTTGAGAACAGCACCAAACCTGTTGGCCAAGAGCTATGATCCGAATAGCAGATGTGACTATCACATGGGGGCAATTGGGCATTCAACAGAAAAATGCAGATAGTTGAAGGAAAGGGTTGAAGAGCTTATCAATGGTGGAATCTTGACTCGAGAACTTATGGATCGATGGAAGAAAAGAAAAAAAATGAAATTGATTGTGACATCATGCAAATATGATAGTAAGATGATTTCAAAAGCCAAAAGAAAAACATATCCTAAGAATTTCTTTTCAATAGAAGTATCTTAATTTGAGATGACGAATAGCCGTCTTTCATATTCCATTCTCAAATATAAACGTTATCCTGTTGCTACCCTTTTTGAGCCTGATAATTTCTTTCAAAATAAACCTCCTCCAAGGATCACCCTCCACACTGGGGGGCATGTGCAGAAAGTATCTTTTCAAAGAAAATAAATGATTAAGCTTTTGTTTTCGATCAAATAAGATTTACTATGTTTTGGAAATCTTGGATAGGAATCAATAAAAAAAAGAAAAAAGAAAGAGAAAGGAGGAAGGATACATGTGAAAATACACAAAGAAAGATGCTTCAAAGGATGAATAGGATTTTGGAAAAAAAAAGAGAAAGAAAAAAAGAAAAAAAGAAAGAAAGAAAAGAAGAAAAGGAAGAAATACAGGAAAAAGTAAAAAGAGAAAAGGTGCTTCTAAGCACGTAAATGATAGATGTCTATATGAAAAGAAATGATCCTTGGATTGATAACCTTCAAACACATTTTGGGTCTGTTTATCTATTCTTTCAGAACCCTGAACCATGGCCTACATTACGTACTTAAAAGTCCATTTTTATCAAGTATGGATGCTTGTATCGAAAAACTCTTCTTTGGAAGATTCTCCCAATTCTTTGGCTTGAATGAAATTTGAATTCTTGAACGCATGGTAGAACAATCAATTAATCATTTCAAAAAAAGAAGAAAAAAGAAAAGAAAACAAAAGAAAGAATGAGGCTCTAGGGTGAAAACCCAAAAAGGGTAGTCTAGAGCGAACAATGAACTTTTCATGCAATCAAGTCAAGCAGTGACATGAATTGAAAATGTGGAAAAAGAATTAACAAGCCTTGAGAAATCCTCGAGATATCCAAAGATTTTGATGTCATTTGATTGCCCGACATTTTTTGAAAAAGTTTGAACCTTCCTTCTTGTAAATACTCTTCCTAAGTAGGAAAGACGTCAGTCATTCATGCCGATCTTGGCATTTGTAGAACGTCATTATTTGAGAATTTGAGATATCGTCAAACCAAATTGAAAATATTTTGTTTCTTTTCTCATTCAAAATTTTGTTCAAAAAAAAGAAGGGAAGAAAAATGATGGTATTTTAAGAAAACCATTTTGAGCCAAGAAAGGAACCATTGTTTTTAAGTGGCAAAGTATCCCCCAAACAAAACATCTGGATGTATCAAACTTTCAATTGTCCAGTTGAAAAGATCCGAATATGATTTATGTCACTCATCTTGAAAATTAATCGCTAATATTTTGAAAGAATCAAATATCACTTGTGAAATTTAGATTCAATTCCCTCTTGAAAAATAGTTATGAGAAAATTTTTTGTGCTTTTCGTCAAAAGGCTATGATGTGAGTACAAGAAATCTGCAGAAATAAGAAACAGAAAGGAGCTTTCATGATCATGTTGGGGGCAAAAGAGACAAAAAAGGCAAATGATGTGCCTCTTTGGCAAGATAGGAAAGAGTTTTGAAGTTAGAAAATGTACAGGATTGAGTGCCATGCGTTCATGCATACATACACAATATCATACAGCATCAACATTGAAAGTTTTTGTGTAAAATTTTGAGATTAAAACATGTTTCTCAAGCTGAAGATTCAACACCATTCAATCAAGATTTCAAAGGTTATGCAACCTTTTCCAAGAAAAAAAGAGAGAAAAAAAAAAGAGAGAAGAGAAAAAAAGAGAGAAAAAAAAAGAGAGAAGAGAAGAGAAGAGAAGAGAGAAAAAGAAGAGAAAAGAGAAGAGGAAAAAAGAGAAGAAAAAAGAGTAGAGAAAAATAGAAAGAGAGAAAAGAAAAAAGAGAAAGAAAAAAGAGGGGCAAGTTTGCTCATGATAGAGAAAATTTCAAATCCAGTTTTACCAGTGCCATGTTTAATCAAGATTAAAGTTTGATTTTCAGAAGATAGGCAAATTTCAAGTCCTCCGGGCACAAATTCAAAAATCTTAAGTCCTCTGGGCACAAAGTTTAACTCTTCAAGTATAATTCTAAGACCTCCGGGCAAGAATTTCAAACTTTTCAGATAAATTATAAGTTCTCCGGGCATAAATTTCCAAGTCCTCCGGGCGCAAATTTCACAAATCATAAGACCTCCGGGCAAAAATTTTAAAGTTTCAATGCCTCTGCTGCAAGAGGAGCACTTTTCAGAAAAGGAATTTAAGTCCTCCGGGAATAATTCTAAGTCCTCCGGGCATAATTCTAGGTCCTCCGGGCACAAATTTTAAGTCCTCCGGGCACCAAATCTAAGACCTCCGGGCAAAATTTTTAAAGTTTCAATGCCTCTGCTGCAAGAGGAGCACTTTTGAGAAAAGGAATTTAAGTCCTCCGGGCATAATTCTAATTCCTCCGGGCATAATTCTAGGTCCTCCGGCCACAAATTTTAAGACCTCCGGGCACAAATTTTAAGTCCTTCGGGCACCAAATCTAAGACCTCCGAGCAAAATATTTAAAGTTTTAATGCCTCTGCTGCAAGAGGAGCACTTTCTAGAAAAAGAATCTAAGTCCTCCGGGCATAATTCTAAGACCTCCGGGCATAAATCTCAAATCCTCCGACCACAAATTCTAAGTCCTCCGGGCAAAATTTTTAAAGTTTCAATTCCTCTGCTGTAAGAGGAGCACTTTCCAAAAAAAGCATTTAAGTCCTCTGGGCATAATTCTAAGACCTCCGGGCATAATTCTAAGACCTCCGGGCATAAATCTCAAGTCCTCCGGGCACAAATTCTAAGTCATTCGGGCAAAATTTTTAAAGTTTCATTGCCTCTGCTGCAAGAGGAGCACATTTTCAGAAAGGAATTTAAAGTTTCATTGCCTCTGCTGCAAGAGGAGCTTTCTCGAAAAAAAAAAGAGAAAAAAAGAAAGGAAATTTAAAGTTTCATTGCCTCTGTTGCAAGAGGAGCACATTTTCAGAAAGGAATTCAAAGTTTCATTGCCTCTGCTGCAAGAGGAGCTTTCTCGAAAAAAAAAAGAAAAAATAAAACAAATTTAAATTTAAAGTTTCATCGCTTCTGTTGCAAGAGGAGCGCATTTCAAAAAAAAAACAACATTTTAAGTTTCATTGCCTCTGCTGTAAGAGGAGCTTTCTCGAAAAGGGGAAAAAACAAACAAAACAAAAAGAAATTTAAAGTTTCATCGCCTCTGCTGCAAGAGGAGCACATTTAGAAAAAAAACAAAAAACAAAAAAATGGATTATTTAAATTTAAAGTTTCATCGCCTCTGCTGCAAGAGGAACGCATACAAAAAAAGAAGAAGAAAAAAAAGAGAAAGAGGAAAAAAGAAAAAAAAAGAAGAAAGAAAGAAAAAAAGAAGAAGAAGAGATTAGGTCATACGCCAGACAAAATTAGTGTCTATTGTCTTTGCTCTATTCCTTATCCTCAGCAATGAGCAAAGAGGGGCAGTTGTTGACACATAATTTTGTCCTATTTTGTTATTATTATTATTATTATTATATTTATGTTTATTTTTTTATTTTTATTTTTATTTTTATCTTTATTATTATTAGTATTATTGTTTATTGTCCAATCAGTCCCCTATCACCCATCCCATCACCGCCGGCCACCAGCTACTCCTGCTAGCCATCCCTTATACACCAAAACCCTATACTAGTCCCTCTAAAAAACCTCCCATTCGACCATCACCATCCCGACCGGCAAAAACACACACCAGACCAGAAGCTTCAAGCTTTCTCCACTCATTCGAGACCCACCTCACCGAACCCATCAACAGCCTAAATCCTCACCATCACTCCCACCAGACGACCCAGCAACCGAAAGGGAGCATCATTTTTCACCATCCTCGGCTCACCAAACCCCCATCACAGCAAACATCCTCACCGAAACCCCCCAAACACCTTCAACCAAAACAAAAAAAAAAGCCATCATCACGGAAACCCTCAGCGAGAACCACCTTCAACACAGAAGCCAACCCGGAAACCATCACCCTTACCCGGACCCTCAACAACCCAAACCAGGACCAAAATCTCTAAACCCGAGAACCCCCAAAACCCAAAACCTAGATCTGAAATCCCTATTACCTGCAAAACGAAAAACAACCAAACACAAACCAAAACAATAATCCAGATCCAACAAAAAAAAAGAAAAAAAAAGAAAAAAAAAGGGGAAAAGCTTTCGGTGAAGCTCAGATCTATAAGGTTAGAGGACTTTTTAGGAGAAACGGAAGCCGGAATCGGAAAGAGGGTGGGAAAAAGCTTCAAAAAGCCGCAACTTTTTAGGTTTTTGGCGGTCGGCGATGGCGGCCTCCGGATGAGGACGGCGGTCTGGCGGCTGCCGGAAATCACCTGGAGAGGGAGGTTGAAGAGCTCTGGATTTTTTTTTTGGGAAAAGAGGTTGAAAATGAATAGAAAAAAAAAGATTAGGCTTTTATAGAAAAAAAAAACCAAAGGCTGACTCGCGCGTGGACCCGAATCCGACCCGGAGTCCGCGTGCCCGCCCGCTTCAAGGGAGGAAGGTCCGCACTTCAACCCGACCCGACCCGTGTCATGCCCGACCCGTGTCATGCCCGACCCGCCAAAGGAGAGAAGAAGATCCGCGCGCCACTCCAGCATCCGACCCGACCCGATCGCGTCCGACTCGGCTCCAGCTGGCTCGCGACCCGCACGCCCAGGCCTGACCGACTCGATCCGACCCTTGTCCGGCCCAGCAGCTTGGGCCAGACCGTTTGGGCCTGTCTTTGGGCTCTTTTGAAGGCTTTTTTTGGGCTCCTAGCCCAAATCTATTTAGGTATATATTTTTTTATTTGTTTACTTATTTATTTAGTATTTATTTGTTTTTTTTAAAAAAACTAAAAACTAAAAAAAATTAAAAATTAAAAAACTTAAGTAAAAAAATTTATTATTATTATTATTATGTTTTTATTATTGTTGTTGTTGTTGTTGTTGTTATTATTATTATTATTATTATTATTATTATTATTATTATTATTATTATTATTATTATTATTATTAGTATGCTTTTATTATTGTTTTTATTAGTGCATGTTGTAAAATAAGAAATTGAATTTTTTTTTCATTTTTCTTTCTTTTACTTATATTTTCATTAATTAATATTATCAATTAGGAAATGTATCAAAAAATTAATTAAAAATTAAAAATGAAAATAAACACATTTTTTTTTAAAAAAAGGGGGAAAGAGAAGATAGAAAAAAGAAAGTAATAACGAGATTTAAATTAAGTTAAATAATAAATGTCCGACGATGGGATGCTATGGAAGTCACAAGTAGTGATTTCTAGCTGATCCCTAGGTGAGAAGAATCTACTAAATATTGTCAAAATATTGAGGTATTTAGTATGATTTTTCAATAATTTAAATTTTTGTTAAAAATAAAAATAAGTTTTTAAAAGAAAATTAATAATAAATTTCAAAATTTAATGTAACAAATTTCCGATGATGGGATGCTATGGAAGTCACAAGTAGTGATTCCTAGCTGATTCCTAGGTGAGAAGAGTTGTACTAAATGTTGCCAAAAGTATTGGAATATTTAGTATGATTTTTCAATAATTTAAATTTTTGTTAAAAAATGAAAATAAACAATTTTTTTAATAAAGAAGGGCTAAAGAAAAAATAATAAAAATAAAATTGAAATTTAATAATTAAACAACAGTCCGATGATGGGATGTCATAAAACTCACTAGTAGTGATTTCTTGACTGATCCCTAGGTGAGAGGAATTAGATAAATGTTACCAGAGTATTGAGATATTTAGCTAAAATTTTAAATATCAAGAGTTTCATTAATAAAATCAAAATAAATAAAATTTCTTTTAAGTTTCATATGAATCATTTTTTACCTGTTTGTATCATGTGCATTCATAATAATTTTCGAAGCAAGTGTGAATTGTCCGATGATGAGATTTTATAGAACTCACAAGTAGTGATTCTTAAGAAATCTTTAGGTGAGGAAAACTATTTCAAATGTTACCAGAGTATTGAGATATTTGATTTAATTTTTCAATACAAAAAGGTTCACATTCACTTTTGAAAAATAAAATTTAACTTTTAAAATAAAACAAAATGATTTTTTTTACGAATAAAAAAATGACTTTGAATAAAAAGAATAAAATTGATTGTAATAAAAATAAAAATTATTTTTAAATATTAATTCAAGACTATTTTATTAAATCTAAAGGATAACACATGATTACTATGGTACCATTTTTTAACGGGCGTCGTGGGGGTGCTAATCCTTCCCCACGCGTAACCGTACTCTCGAACCCAACTTTGTTTTCGCAGACCCAAATTGTCTTTTTAATAAAACTTAATTAATTTTGAGATTTTGTTGAAAAGATAAATATTTTTAGGTGGCCAATCACACCTAGTCAAAAAAGATTGGTGGCGACTCCCATTGTTTTTAAATGTTTTCAAAATCGTCGTGCGCGAAGCCGTTACGACACCAAGATAGACCTCCGATCAGGCTATCACCAGTTAAAAGTTAAGGAGTCGGATGTGCATAATACGGCATTTCGGACTCGCTATGGTCACTATGAGTTCTTAGTGATGCCTTTTGGGTTAACAAATGCCCTTGTAGCTTTTATGAGTTTGATGAATGAGGTGTTTCATCCTTTTCTGGATAAGTTTTTCATAGTATTTATAGATGACATCTTGATTTATTCTAAGACTCCGAGAGAGCACGAGCAGCATTTGCAGATTGTTTTACAGACCCTCAGAGAGCGGAAATTGTATGCTAAGCTTAGTAAATGCGAGTTCTGGCTTGACCATATTATATTCCTCGGACATGTAGTGTCAAAGGACGGGGTGTCAGTTGATCCGTCCAAGATAGAGGCCATTGTTCAGTGGGAAAGGCCTAACACGGTTACCGAGATACAGAGTTTTTTAGGTCTTGCCAGATACTATCGCAGATTTGTAGAGGGATTTTCTAGACTTGCTGCTCCATTGATACGACTCACACGTAAGGATGTAAAGTTCGAGTGGCATGATGCGTGTGAGCGCAGTTTTCTCGAGCTAAAGAAGAGATTGACTAGTGCCCCCGTATTAGCCCTTCCTAGCGGATCAGGAGGATTTATGGTGTATACCGATGCATCCGCTCAAGGTTTGAGGTGTGTGCTTATGCAGCATGGTCGGGTTATAGCCTATGGTTCTCGACAGTTGAAGGATCAAGAGAGGAATTACCCGACACATGATTTGGAGCTAGCCGCTGTAGTGTTTGCATTGAAGATTTGGCGACATTACTTGTACGGGGAGAAATTTCAGATATTTACAGACCATAAGAGTCTGAAATATATATTCTCACAGCGAGAGTTGAATTTGAGACAGCGACGGTGGATGGAACTATTAAAGGATTACGATTGTGAGATTTTATATCACCCAGGTAAAGCTAATGTAGTAGCAGATGCATTGAGCCGTAAACATGTTGGCATGGTATCTTACATGATGATCAGGGAGCATGATTTGATAGAGCAGTTCTCTAACCTCAGTTTGACAGTTATTTCCTCTGACCAGTATGGATTTACGTCTAGTTTTCGCATAGAGCCGGATTTGATGGATCGAATCAGGGAAGCTCAGAGAAGGGATGATTATTGCATTGGGGTTGCCAGTCAGGTTCAGATGAGAGTTATGTCAGATTTTGAGATTGGCACCGATGGAATACTGAGGTTTAGAGGTCGGATATGTGTTCCCGGTGATCAGCAGATTCGAGATTTGATTTTATCAAAGGCCCATACCTCTAGATATACGTTACATCCGGGTAGTACTAAGATGTACCAGAATCTCCGGAGAGTGTATTGGTGGCCTAAGATGAAGAAAGACATCGTTGAGTTTGTTGCTAGATGTTTAACATGCCAGCAAATTAAGATTAAGCATCAGAAGCCGGCAGGTGTGCTTCGACCATTACCGATTCCTATGTGGAAATGGGAGCATGTTATTACGGATTTTATTATGGGATTACCACGGACCCGGAAGGGGTATGATGCTATTTGGGTGATAGTGGATAGATTAACTAAGTCTGCTCATTTCTTGGCTATGAGATCTACAGATTCAATTAGTGCCTTGGCCGAATTGTATGTTAGGGAGATAGTGAGGTTACATGGTGTTCCAGTGAGTATTATCTTTGATAGGGACTCCCGCTTCACCTCTCATTTCCGGGAGAGATTTCAGGATGATATGGGATTCCAACTGAGTTTTAGCACCGCTTTTCATCCACAGACTGATGGACAGTCCGAGCGTACGATACAGACGCTCGAGGATATGTTGAGAGCGTGTGCATTGGATTTTAGAGGCTCATGAGACGAACACTTACCCCTAGCAGAGTTTGCTTATAATAATAGCTTTCATACGAGTATTGGCATGGCACCGTATGAGGCATTGTATGGCAGACGATGTAGATCCCCGATAGCATGGGAAGAAGTGGGAGACCGTAAACTATTAGCTCCCGATTTGGTCGAGCAGGCTTATCGTGATGTACGGATGATATGTGAGAGGCTCAGAACGGCTCAGAGTCGGCGGAAGAGTTATGTAGATATTAGACGCCGACCCTTAAAGTTTGTAGCTGGTGATTATGTGTTTTTAAAGGTTTCACCGTCCAAAGGTATAATGAGATTCGGGAAGAGAGGAAAGTTGAG
Organism: Heritiera littoralis; assembly: GCA_031772115.1. Taxonomy (NCBI): domain Eukaryota; kingdom Viridiplantae; phylum Streptophyta; class Magnoliopsida; order Malvales; family Malvaceae; genus Heritiera; species Heritiera littoralis. The sequence continues at coordinate 4,186,559 of JAPDPK010000003.1, forward strand.
TCCTCGATACATTGGGCCTTACGAGATCTTAGATCGTATAGGAGATGTGGCATATCGGTTAGCACTACCACCAGAGTTGTCAGGAGTGCATAACGTATTCCATGTCTCGATGTTGAGAAAGTACCATCCAGATCTTTCTCACGTGATTCGACATGAGCCACTGGAGATCAGAGAGGATATGAGTTACGTTGAGAAACCGATACGGATCCTGGATAGGAAGGATAAGGTGTTGCGATCTAAGACGATTCCTTTGGTTAAAGTGCTCTTGCAGTATCATAACGAAGAGGAGGCTACTTGGGAGTTAGAGAGTTTTATGCATGAGAGGTATCCAGAGCTCTTCCAGTGACAGGTCCAAGATAATTTGGAGTACCAAATTTCTTAAGGTGGGGAGAAATGTAAGACCCGAATTTTATCATACTATATAACATATTTGTACATAATTGATAGTGGAATTAAATTCTTTTGGTGAAATTAAAGAATTATTGAATGTGAAATTCCACTTTTCATTCTAAGTGATGATTTATAGTATGGTGTGTAAAGAAAGAAAAACAAATATTAAAGTGCAACAAGAAATAGTTGGGATTTAATTTTGATAAAAAGGTTAAGATGATATCTATGGTATGAAAGCAATTAAATGAAGGTAGGAAAGGGATTAATGGCTAGAGGACAAAACGAAGAACAGAAGGAGATGATAGCCAATAAACGTTGGCTTGAGGTAAATTGGCGTGGAGAAGAGAAGAAAAGAAAAGAGAAAAGTCAAGGAAAGGGGCTGATAGTGGACTTCTCGCCACTTCTCTTCTCCTGACAAATTGAGCTAGACAATAAATGGCAAAGAAAAGTTAGTCAAAAACGGGATTTCAGTAAGGACTTCACACCGTTCTTTTTGCTGTAGTTTTCTTTGGTTTTTAATGCATGAAATGATGAAAGAAAACGTGATAAGAATAGGTGGTAGATTTTGATAGGATTTGAGTGAGTATATAAGAAGGAATACATGAGGAAAATTGCATTAGCCAACTTCATCGTCCTCAAAATCATTCTCGCCCATTCCGTTTTCATTTCAAGTTAACAATCAGTTCTTCCATTTCCTCTCATACGCGAGCCATGGAACTTCATCCTTTAGACGGATAAATCTTCCTCCATCGTTGAAGAGCTAGGAAACAAGCAAAATAAAGCTAAGTGAGGCAGAAAAGCACTCTGTTTCAGGAAGTGCAATTCGGTTAAGGTGAGTTCCATATTTCTATGGTTCTCTTGATATTCGATGGTATATTTCTGTGTTTTACAACGTAATAAACATAGATATAGCATTGTTTTAACTGATTTTGGGTTGGAATATATAAGAAAATATGAAGTGATTATCCAACTGCTTGCAAAATGGCGAGCAAAGAAAGATGGAGTACTCTCCCAAAAGGTTGAGGCGGGCTCAAGAGATGTATGATCGATGACATAAGTGTTCACCAACTCTTTGGATAATCAGACAACTTCCGAATGGGTGAGGGCGAATGGTGAGAGCTGTGATCGCCCAAAATGTATGCAATTAATGATCACCAAAAGGGGGAGAATGGTGACTAATATGATCGCCTAGTTGGAATGTTAGTGGTCGCCAATAAGGCGAGTAGGAGATAAAGAGGTCGCCAAGCGTTATTTAATTCATGGCGAGCCCATCTCGGAATGAAAAGCCACGAATGGCGAACTGAAATGAATGAGCTTGGCGAATTGAGTTGATGTGGGGCGAGCTCCCATGTTGGGCGAACTCCCACAAATAAGCCATATGAATGGCAAGAATGATTGGGCGAGCTCCCAAGAGTAAATCAATTATAAAAGGGTGAGCTTTGTTGGGCGAATGGCGAGCTGTAGATTAGTCTAAAGCTCGCCAAAGTTTTGGAAATATTCGAAAAGAAATAATAATAATTTTAGGAAATAATTCGAAAAGAAAATATTAATGGAATTAATATTTTACCTTGCAGTCAAGAAGTGAGAATCGATAAGGCAAGCGGGAAGCAAGGCTTCATCAGACGAGATAAGGGAGTTGTATGTGAAGTCAATGCATGTCCTGTGGAGTAAAAATGTTATGAAATATTGAGAAATTGTTTTGTTTTATGACATGCATTGGTTTGATAAATTATATACTGAGTTGGGCGAGCTAAAAGCCAACCCCTATACTGTTTTGTTTTATGACATGCATTGGTTTGATAAATTATATACTGAGTTGGGCGAGCTAAAAGCCAACCCCTATATATGGATTGGGCGAACTGGCCTCCTGTTTTGATGTTAGGCGAACTAGCATTGGCGAGCGAGCCACTTGGGCGAGCTCACTTTTTATATTTTTGATGTCTTGGGCGAGTAGCCCTGTTTAAGAAGAAACCTGGGCGAGCTAAAGTGGCGAACCCTTTTAAGGTTGCTTTGGGGCGGGCGACCCCTGTGTTATTATGGGTGGGCGAGTTGACATGGGCGAGCCAGATTGGGCGATCTGACCATAGGCGAACAGATTTTAAATTTCATTTTTCTATGAAAATGAGAATAATAACTTTTTTTGAAATTATTATAAATTAAATATGATTTTGAGACTTTAGGCCCCTAGTTTCATGCATTATTATGAGTTATAAGGCTGATGGACCCGCCAAGTCATCAGCGGTCTCGAGGTCACTTGGCAAGTGGACCCCGAGGACCACCAATAAATTGTAGCCATAGATCTACTGTATCCCTATTGGGATAATTATTCCGTTCTCGCAAGGGGGAGGGGGAACGATGATAGCATGATTTATATATAGAGTGATGCCTAGTCTCAACTTGATGATTTTCGAGAGGATTTGTTGAATCCTTTTTATTGTTTATTATATGATATTATAAACTGTTTATCCAAAAAGTTGTTGATCTTATCCATTGTTTTCCCTACTGGGCTACTGTTAAGGATAAATAAGTGTTTTGGGAAAATATAGTTTTGATTTACATCGTAGCATGCACCTTCCTTACTGAGCACGTTATCGCTCACCCCTTATTTTCCACTCCACAGATTGTTGATCTTGGGTTAAGAGAATTACCTTCTAGAGATTATCGACTGCTAGCAGATATTCGATATCGAAAGTATATTATTTCTTTTATATATTCAGAAAAATTGTACAGTACTACTTTAAATAGAAGGGAATGTATATACATCTTAGAGTATTAATGTAACAAGTTATATTTGCACAAGTAATAAGAGTTTTAATTCTTACTTAAAATGTTAAGAGTTTTAAGCATCACAAACAGCCCAGCCGGTAAGTAAGTGGAGTTTATAAGTAAATATTAGTTATATAGTGGATTTGGGATGTTACAATTGTAGCCTAACTTGTGCTGTACTGGTACTCCTATTTATTCGAAGTAAATGTTAGTTCAACCATATGCAATGAGGGCTAAATAGCTTATGCCATGTAGCTTCAAAAGAAGCAAGTAGTCCCCTGCAGGGCTGAGAAAAAATGCTGAGGAAATTGAAAAATCGATTCGAACCGAAAGTTTCAATTGGTTCCATTTGAATAATAACAAAGTTCATTTTGAATTTGGATCGTGACATCATTAAATTGAATTTATTTGATTCGAGTACGGATTGGTTTGGATACAAATTATATTTGAATATTTTATTATTTAATATTTTGTAATTTTCACTATTTATATCAAAATTGAAATAAAAGCCCACAATTTTTTAAATGCCCCAAAAAATTGAAATAACGCCAAAATTGCTTAAACTCTAAAAACCAATGATTGGTTTGAATCGACCAATATGAATTCGGATCGGATTAGATCGAATATTATTTTTATTTGGATCGAGTACAGCTCAAATTATAAAAAATTTGCTTAAGTCAAATTGGATCACACAATATAAAATTGCACAAATCCAACTTGATTTGTTATCATCCCTACTCTCTCAGGGCCTCACGCCCTCTCAAAAGATGTACAACTTTATTAAATAATTTAACAGCCAATGATAAAGGGCAAACTTAGTGCATAAGGATATTAGCCTTCCTTTCAAATTAAAAAATAAAAACTGTTTTATGCAACTTCAACTCATAAATTTCTAATAAAAAAAAACCAATCTACTATTGCAGCAAAGCTCACCTCAATTTAACAGCTGATGATATAATCGAGAGAAAACCCATTTGAAGTTTGAATTGGACCAGCTTTCATTGAAATAACGAATTAATGGCAGCTGAAAACCTTTCAACTACACACCGCCCTACGTTGGTGTGAAGACATTAACTACACCTTTTTTTTTTTTATGAAAAGACATTAACTACACCTGCCACCTTACATCTCACTTTTAATACATTTATATATATAAAACCCCGGTTCTTCACCATCCTACAGTTATCCAAGCTGTTAAACCAGGCTTTAACATGGCTAAAAGTGAGCAAGATCTCTTGTCAACAGAGCTTGCCAACCGTGGGATTCAGTCCTCCGGGCCTAATGCCGGCTCCTTAACCTTCTCGGTCAGGGTTAAAAGACGGCTGCCGGATTTCCTTCAGACAGTGAAATTGAAGTATGTGAAGTTAGGGTACCATTATCTGATCAATCATCTCGTATACTTGGCAACCATACCAGTTTTGGTGCTTGTTTTTAGTGCCGAGGTGGGAAACCTTGGCAGGGAAGAGCTGTGGAAGAAGCTATGGCAAGATTATGATCTTGCCACAGTGCTCTCCCTTTTCGCTGTCTTTTCGTTCACGGTTTCTGTCTACTTCATGTCACGGCCTCGTTCGATTTATCTCATCGATTTTGCATGTTTCCGTCCCAACGATGACCTCAAGGTGATAAATTCGTTAGTGTTTATCACCGAATACCAACGAAAAATTCAATACACCGACGACCAAAAATTACTCGATGATAAATTCGTCGGTAAAGAAATTGCCCACGAAAAGTTTCGTCACTATTACCTGTTTTTGAGTAATGAAATATGAATCGTTCAACTAGACAACTGTACACATATTTTCTTGCCATACAAGAAACAATTAAACCATAGATTTTTTGTCACTGATGTAATTATTTTGCATATCCTATTGCATTTCAGGTGACCAAAGAGCAGTTTATTGAAATAGCAAGAACATCAGGAAAGTTTGACGAGGCAAGTCTTGAATTCCAGGAAAGGATTCTAAAATCATCTGGAATTGGGGACGAAACTTACGTTCCCAAAGCGCTTAAGTCTAATCAGAACTGTGCAACCATGAAAGAAGGTCGCCTGGAAGCCTCGACTGTAATGTTCGGTGCACTCGATGAGCTCTTCGAGAAGACCAGGATTCGATCCAAAGACGTTGGCGTCCTCGTCGTGAACTGCAGCATCTTCAATCCAACTCCATCTCTCTCTGCAATGATCATCAACCACTACAAAATGAGAGGCAACGTTTTGAGCTACAATCTCGGTGGCATGGGCTGCAGTGCCGGGATCATAGCCGTGGACTTGGCGCGAGACATGTTGCAAGCGAACCCGAACAGCTATGCTATTGTAGTGAGCACGGAGATGGTGGGCTACAATTGCTATCCTGGCCGGGACCGCTCCATGCTTGTTCCAAATTGTTTTTTCAGGATGGGATGCTCCGCCGTCCTTTTGTCCAACCGGAGTCTCGACTATGGGCGTGCCAAATACCGTCTCGAGCACCTTGTCCGGACACATAAAGGTGCCGATGACCGCAGCTTCAGGTTTGTTGCTTACGCTCTTCGAAAATTCTCTTGATTATAAGTCTGCTGATAGATAGGGGCCAAATATAGACTTTTGATTCTACTTCCTTCCAATTAAATAAAATTTAATTTATAATAATAGAATACTAATAAGTGGAAATAGATTTTTTATCCAAATATTTGAACATGTTTCAAATTACGAGATTGTTGAAAATTTTATCATTTATTATTTTCAACCTGAACAGAATTAATCCTAAATTGTAAAATGAATAAAAATACTTAAGGCTAAAAAAAATCATGAAATTTAGATAATATATATATATTTTAAAACAATATATATATATATATTTATATATACATGAATTGCTATATCACATGCATTTGAAAGGCTGCTCTTTTCTTTTCTGATTTCTTAAAACTATAAAACTAATTTCCCAATTATGAAAATAAACCTAATAATTTAATTTGTGTATTTATGTTATATTTATTTTGTATCAAATTATGTGATTGTAAAAGTTTATCATGTCATAGTTAGTGTCAAAATGTCAAATACTATTTTTTTGAATTTTTTAATCTATATAATTTTTTTGTCAAAATTTTAATTCTTATTATTTTTTTAACTTTTTATATAATATTGATATTGTATCATCTCTAAGATTATTAAATTTACATGAAAAAGACCCGGAAAATTTGTGATTTGTGTCACTTTATCAATGACAAAAAAATTTTGTGATTTGTGAAGATGGTGCATAGATTTTGAGGCCATGTAGCTGTGGCTCTAGACCGAGACACATTGGCTACCGAACCAAAATACAACTAGTGCAACTAACATTCAAGCTACATGGATGCAAATATGAAAAATCAGAGACAACCAATGAAAATCAAAACTATAGTTGGAACTCCAATCACGGTTTTTAATCTTTTTGTTATATCTTAACCAAGTTTACTCTTAAACTCTTCCTTAAATTTATGTATGATAAACTCTTAATCACAACCAAACAAATTTCGTTTGAAATTGAATCATAGAATTATATAAAAAAAGATTTAACTTGAATTTAGTATATCTCTATCCAAACTTTGGGCATTGTTGTTTGCTAGTTTTTTCTTTTAATGTTTTTCGGGTAAATTATGGATCAGGTCTGTCTACCAGGAGGAAGATGAACAGGGGTTCAAGGGGCTTAAGATCAGCAAAGATCTAATGGAAATTGGTGGAGAAGCCCTCAAAACCAACATCACCACGTTGGGGCCTCTCGTGCTACCCTTCTCCGAGCAGCTTCTCTTCTTCGCCACATTGTTTTGGAGGCACTTTTTCGGCGGGGGTAATCCCAAAGCCACGTTATCACCATCGTCAAAGCCATACATTCCAGACTACCAACTCGCATTCGAACACTTTTGCGTGCATGCTGCGAGCAAGACTGTGCTGGACGAGCTGGAAAAGAACCTCAAGCTCAGTGAGAAGAACATGGAAGCCTCCAGAATGACCCTGCACCGCTTTGGCAACACTTCTAGCAGCAGCATATGGTATGAATTGGCGTATTTGGAAGCTAAAGAAAGGGTCAAGAGAGGAGACAGGATTTGGCAGATCGCCTTCGGTTCTGGGTTCAAGTGCAACAGCATGGTTTGGCGTTCCATGCGCCGAGTGAGGAAGCCTTCCAGGAATAATCCCTGGCTTGACTGCATTGACAGATACCCTGTGGCACCTAATTAAATTGTGTTATGACTTGTGACTTGGTTGAAAATAATGGGGTTTTATTATATGAAAAAGTCGTTGAATTACAGTTAAATGGAATAGGGCAAGGATTGGAAGGTTGGCATAAATGTTTCTTGATAAATTTAATTCTATGAAAAAGTCGTTGAATTACAGTTAGTGGCTAGAAGCCTCAAGACTGATGCTGTTTGTTTTCTTCACTATTGTTCAACCTGTCAATTCAGGTCTTCCATGACCAATTCTTCTCACATTATTTTTTAGATTTAACAGCCAAGGCCTTGAATTGAAGGAGGTGGCAAACCGCTGCCTGTCTGCTTCGAAATAAGACTAACCAACTTCATTTGTGTACAATTACTTTCTGCACATGCATAAATTTCTATCCATCAAAAGTCAAAGATCAAATCAAAGTTCCCTCAAAACCCTTACTCTCATAGTGCTTTTACCAAACAAAACACCATTTTCAGAGTTCCCCTCCCAGCTCCAATAAGATATAGCCAAAGGCTTCTGCTGAATTTTTTGTTAGAGGGTTTAATTCAATCTTAATTAAAACGACGTTCTGATCGTATATAACAGGATTTGGCATAGTAAAGATGCCAATTGTCCAGGAAAAAAATACCGGCAGTTGCCTGCTCAGTTACCTTGTATCTTAACCTTTTTGCCCTGTTTTTTTTTTTCAGAAAGAGCACATGGACAATCGTGTACAATGGTGATAAGGACTTCACATTTGAACGCTGCGGCGGAGCCACATTACAGCAAGATTTTTGAATTTTTTATTTGTATGTATTTTAGATTTTAATTTGCCTTTGGTCCCTTAAAAAAAAAGCAAAAATGTATTCTCTCTTCATAAATCCAAAAAAAAAAAATGTCAATCTTTATAAATATAAGAGTTTAAATTTTAAGACAAAAAAATCAATTATAAAATTTTAGACAAATTTCCAAAGGGCATTCATATCATTTTATACAATGAAATAAATTACTTGATTTTAATTTTCATGAAATCATTTTATAGATGTTATTAATTTAAACTTTGTACGTTAGATATATGTTAAAAAAAAACTAGTTAAGCATTTTTTTAATTGTTAAAATCCTATATAAAATTTAAACTTCACTTAATTATTTTTTATATCCTAAATAAATATTGTTAAACAAAACATCACTTAAAATTCAACAGAAATAATTAATTAATATAGTTCAAGATTTTTATTATTAATTTTTTAGATTAACTTATAATTGTGAAGAATGAATAAGTTAATGTGTAGTTTCTTATTAATAGATTATTTGATCTTATATTGACGATTTTTACTGCACTATTTTAAAAAATATATATATTTTTTCAGCAACGAAAATTATTAAAACAAGGTTTCGAAACATAATGAAATAAAAGTTTTTTGCTGATAATTTTTATTCTCTACATGAGATAAAATTTATTAAAACTTTCAACTCAAATAAATTTTTTTCTTACCAAAAATAATCATACGCTATTTTATATAAAAATATTTGTATTTCCTACATTTTCAATAATTATACTTTTTTCTTTTCATACTTCAATTTTTATCTATATATGTTTATATATGGAATGAAATATTTCACATATATTTTTATATTTTTGGTGAAATAATAATATATTAAATGCTAAATAAAAAATTTTATGCTAGTCACAGGTTTTATTGAATAATTAAATTTTTTTATATATATGGTTTGACCCCTAATATGAAATCCTAACTCCGCCACTGATTGGACGGTTCCAGCTTAGTGGATTTGGGGTTTACCCTTTTCTTGTTTTATTCAACATGTTCTTCTCAATTTCTCCATGAAAGGACAAACCAGGGGCTGCCCAGGAATTTGTTCTGCCATCTTGTCTCCTTTGGTAATTTAACTTCCATTTCTTTACTACCTCTTCAACAATCATCATCTTTAATTAATTTTTTTCTTGTTTCATCATGTCTTAATTATCATTGCTGAAGTAATTAATGCCATCAAATTTAATTTCCTACCTTGTAGAGAAAAGCAGTTTCGTTCATAGACTCGTACTTGGTGTAAAAGCTTTCTATAGTTAAGAATGGACTTAAACCAAATCACCATTTTGAGGAGGATTATGCCTCCTGCCATGGCTATCCGACCTGCAAGTTTCTTTTCACGGGCAGACAGGGGAAAGATTTTGTTCAGAAGAGCATCGAAATGGTGGTTATTGGAATGGAAGATAATCATCATTCATTCATATCTATATATATAGAGTTCATCTACCATTCTCAGGATTCAAATTAAAAAAAAAAATCTAAATGTAAGGGTTCGATTTCTTAAAACCTTATTGAATAATCGGGTCCTGACCTGAGTAATAACATTGTCTTGGTCAGATATAGAGTTAAGTTTTCATTAATTAATTAGTTTCCGGGTTTGGCAGGCATCTGGACCATTTGGTCTTTAATTCACAAATTTAAAGATGGTGAATGAGCTATGAATCGGCAATTTGAGACTCGATACACTGAACCTTGACTTTGAGTTATAAATTAAATACCGGTAGCAGTTGCAAATAAATTTGATAATTTATGTATATGTTTTTGTTATTTTAAATCTTATACATATTGTGTAAATTATAAAATTTTGTGTAAATATGTCAAATATAACTTTTTTTTTTAATTTTTACTAAATTCATATATAACTTTTATCAAATTTTACTTTCCATTGTTTTTGTATTTTTCTCATTACGTGTCATGTTTCGAGAATTATAGTGCCTTTCTCATTAAGACAAAGGAAAAAAATAGTAAGTTTTATTGGACAAAGACTCGTACAATTGAGTTCATGATGATGATGATGATGATTTTTTCTTCTTAGGTATCTTAACATTCATGACAGGGCTTCAGAGACTTGTTTCAATGAAACCCATGACTGACATTGGAATAATAATATTTTCTTTCCCATTGGACTGGAGTGGAGTCATGGTCATGTTTTTCATTATATTTAGTGGGGGAGGAATAATGATAAACTTTAATTTAATGAGCTAGTCAACTAAACTAAACTGATCAATCCATAATTGCCAACAGTAAAACATGCCATTGAAATTTTGTGGTCAGCTAGGCATGCATGCTTGAACTGATCTGGCAATTTGGCAAACAGTAGCAGCTTAGTACAAAAGACTATGCGTCCTGCCTGGCTTTGACGCTTGCCCCTCTGCATGGCTGCGTTTCGACAATTGGAACAGGCCACCGCTTCTGAAGCTTAGCCTAGCTGCCTCTATCCCATAATTCCCATTCTCCTTAATTGGAGTCTTTTCCTTTTCCTTTTCCTTTAATATTCTACACCAGAGAGAAGAAGAGACAAGTAGTTCTCCCTTTTCCATATACTCCTTACTTTTTATTGAAATTAATGAGTTTATTCTTTCTCAGACTTATGAGGATATAGAGATTTAAAGGCTTAATAACCATTTTGTTAAATCAAATAATTATAATTAATTAGATTTGACAATTTGTATAATAATTCGTATTCGTATCGTGTAAAATCATATATATATATATTTGGCAATTTATATTATAGTTTGTATTCGTATGATGTAAAATCATATATATATTGTAAAGCACAAAAGTTGTATTAAAATTTGTATCAACATATAAAATTCAATTTTTTTTAATTTTTTTATATTCATATATAATTTTTATCAAAATTTAATCTGCATCATTTTCATAGTTTTTATTCGCATACTATTATCATATTATGTCTTAAATTATGAAGTTCTCAAGTAAATTCTCCTTACCATTTAGACAAAACGAATCAAACCTTCTTAACCTCGTGACATGGACGAAGAACCTGTCTTAAATTATGAAGTTCTCAAGTAAATTCTCCTTACCATTTAGACAAAACGAATCAAACCTTCTTAACCTCGTGACATGGACGAAGAACCTTACCGTTCAGACAAAACAAATCAATCCTTGTTAACCTCATGACCACAACAGAAGGAAGAAATTAAAAATTTTATTGATGGTGTATTAAATAATTTTTTTCTTTAAAAATTAATACGTTATGGCCACAACCAAAATTAATGTTCCTGGAATGAAGATATATAGGCATGCAGCTGTAAAACTAAAAGATAAACAAAAACAAAATAAAATTGTTGATATTGGGAAACTGGTAGAGGAAGTAAAACTTCTCTCTTGATACATATTATTATTTTCCTCAATGGCCTGCCACCTTTCACATATTTGCAAGCCTTATTATTAGATTAAAAGATTTCTAAAATACCCACTGGTAAAATAGGGGAGAAAGGAACTTAGTTAAAATGAAAACAAAAGTTGAGCCAATGCCAAAGATTTGATTAATTAAAAACATAACCAATCCTTGTCAAGCCAGCCACTCCCCATCCATTCCTTCAATTTCTCCAATGTCCATGCTGTGAATCACAAAGAGAAATAAAAATACAAAAAATTCAAATGGGAAAAGAAGGTTAGTGAACTCAAAAATCTCAAGAACTTTATAACATCACCAGAAATGAGAAACTCTTATGGACTGATCATATTAGCCCAAGTTCTATAAGAAAAGCCCATATCCCAAACTTAAATGGTCTTTCTCCTGGGCTCTTTCAGCATAGAGTTTGGTAAGGATATAGTTGGCCTCTATTGGATCCATGGAGACTTACGAATTTAAGAGAATGTAAATGTAAATTGACTCTTTTTCTTGGTCAGAAATTGCAACCTGCCCGTGAAAATGAGGTAAATTACTGAATTTAACAATTTTTCATAGCTCAATTAATCCAATCCAATTGACAGAATTTCAAGTAACTGCAGTCCTCCTATTCAATCTCAACTGAATTCTGATGGATTTACCAAACTATTTTACTTAGATTGCGGATCAAAAGTATACTAAATTTCCAAAAGAGACATGAAATGAGAAATGTCGATTCTTTCTGAAATTTGGATTCTTACCAAGGTAAGGCAGGATCCTGGAAGTAGTCATCAGGGCAAAGATCATTGAAATGCTGCTGCAAGCAGCTGTCATTTGCATTCAACCAGGCAGGAAATTCCATGACTTGATCAAATGGTTGGAATCCATCATCCTCCGCTTTCACTTCAGGCCCAGGCTCCATGGTCTTCAAGAACTTGAACCACCATGCTGATGTTACCAAATTCATAGTGTCATTCCACTCCATTTGATGCTGCTCTCCTAATGATCTGATCTCCGCCATTTCCTCATCATCCATAGCTTGATGCAGGCCTCCCCCACCATCGGTTTCAGTTAAATCAGCCGTAGTTGTAGGCCCCACTTCATGTGATAGTGCAACTGAAGGAACTTCTTCGGTTACAATGGATAGAGTTGGGGAAGATGATGATGATGGAGATGAGGCTGAGTAGATTGATGGGTTGTTGCTCTTATGGTAAAGGTTGGCGTCTATGTTGTTGAAATCATGAAAGTTAAGATTCAGGCCTAAGGTTTGGTTTGGTAGGGTGAAATTCAAAGTGTCTGTGGCAGACAGAAGAGGAATTGAAGAAGCAGGCCAAGAATAAGGACTTGGAGGAGGAGGAGAAGGGTAATATTGAGAGAAAGATGAATAGGAAAAATTGTCTAAAGTATAAGAACTCGAGAAGTTGCTTGTGCTTGATGGGTATATTCTAGGATTTCTCCTAGACTTTGTCTTTGATTCTTGCTCAAAAGGTGGTGAAGATGAAAGATGAGAGGGCTGTGACAATTGCTGTTGTTGTAGCTCTTGTTGCTGCTGTTGTTGCTGCTCGCCGGCTTGTTTCATGGCAGCTCTGTGGAACTTGAGTGCAGTGACAATTTCTCTCCTAGCCTCCGCCATGTTAAGCAGCCTTTCTTGGTAAGGCCGGCTGGTGTGAAGTCTCCTCCTGACCTGTTTCTTATGTTGCTGAGGTGGTTGGGGTTGCTGGGTCTGCAGTGTTTCACTATAACCTTCACCAAATTTGGTCATACCTTGGCCATTAAACCCGTCAGCATCAACAGAATCAGGGTCTTTGGGGGGGTCTTTGGTTCGGGAAGAGCTCAGTTGTTTGACCAGGCTACGGATATAAGCACCAGAGAGTTGAGGCTCTTCTTTGAGTTTCCTGATTTTGTCAATTTCCATTGCGTCTCTTGTTTCTTGCTTGGAAGATCCGCCCTTCATATCTTCACACTTTTGTTTTTCTTTTTCAGAACTTAGGACTGCAGAAAGAGGAAGTTAGATGGAAGAATCAAGGGTTTTCTCTCAAATATTCTGAAAGGCGAAGTACAGAATGCAGAGAGAGAGGGGCAGAGTAGACGGGAGGGCCTCAAAGTGGTGCTATAAATAATAGCTGGGGACTGTCTAGGGTTCTTAAATTTTTTGGATTCTTGCTTGTTTTGGCAATCAACACATGTTACCGTTTCATTACATGCTTTAAATGGGCAGTTAGAAGCTCTGCTTTACAAAACTGCCCTATTCTTTCAAGTACATTTACGAGAAGTTTGCCTCCTTTTCCTTCCCCTCCATGCAAAGTACAACCAAGCATTGAATACCCTCGGCCTCTGTGACAAATCTGCCATTTGCCTTGATGACGTGGAGGGTAACTTTCATTTACTGCAAGAACGAGTAGTTTCTACTCATGCTTTTTTTTTTTTTGGTTACAATTTCTACTCATGCTTTGTGAAGTTATTACATGGTTGAAAGTTACCTTGATACCACTTGTTATTGGATTATTATCCTATTTCCTCAAAATTAATTTATTAAATGTGCAGCGTTGACATTTATTTGTATTTTTTTAATATATATTTATTATGAGATTGAAACACATTACTTATATTTTTTGGCAGCGTGTGGTTATGTGGTATGATACATACAATAAAGTTTTTGTCTGTATGCAACGTAAGATTGAAAAATATTATCTATCTCGTTTTGGCATTCGGTATGGAATTGATCTATTTTATCTTTTCTACTGGGATGCTTGATGTGGAGTGAGATGGTTACAAGTTGTTTTGATACCGCCTGTCATTTAATTATTATCATTTTCCCTAAAATTCGATTTATTGAGTGTGTAGCGCACATGTTTATGTATCTAGTAATTTTTTCTTTTATATTTGATATAAGATTAAAATATCCTGTTTCTTTTTTTTTTTTGAACGCGTGACATGATGTAGTCTATTTGAATGATAGAACACTTGCACTGTACAAAAATGAAGTAGGATTGGTTCAAGTGGTACAAATATAACGTAATTAGTTGCAATTTAGCCACCTAAACGGTTGAAAGTACTAGCTTAAACTAATGAATTTATCCAGACAAAATTCGTGGCTTGTATTGAGACAAATGCAGAAGGCAACTTCACTGAATCTTTAAAGCAAATTTTGTAACTATTTCATGCCTGCATGATCAATCGCACTTAATAATACACTGGTTTCTTATGCTTGCGTTACCTGCATTATTAAAAAAGACAAAACATATTATGATGATGAACTTAAATTTATCAAAGTAGAGGGTTTGGTTGTTGGTCCTCATTACATCAGAGTAGGGTTTTAGGAAGATGAAAAAGAAAGAGAGAGGAATTCTTAGGTGAATGCAGAAGTACCAGAGATCTCTTCTCCATGGCAGTGATTGGATTGAAGTTCGGCTGGTAATTTCTTGATTTTTATCAGTGATTACCCAGAACCTGAGGGTATTGTGGGCAAAAGAATGGGTAATTCTGGGATCTTGTCTGCAAGTACGATGGGACCAGGCTGTGGGAAACGTCAGCAAAAGCTTAATACAAGAGACTGACAGAAGAATCTCCATTACTGTTGTAACGCTCCTTTTATTTTATATTTGGAAAAAGAAGTGAAAAATTCCAATGTTTCAGTTTAAAACAAATTGTTGGCCATGATTTGAGTCTGTTCATGGAACACAGAACTTGGACTTTTGTAAAAGGCACTCTACAGCAAGTTAAAGACAGGAATGC
The DNA here is from genome assembly GCA_031772115.1 of Heritiera littoralis. NCBI lineage: Eukaryota > Viridiplantae > Streptophyta > Magnoliopsida > Malvales > Malvaceae > Heritiera > Heritiera littoralis. The sequence continues at coordinate 4,201,794 of JAPDPK010000003.1, forward strand.
GCCATACCATACTCATTTTCTTTTCCTCTTGTACCTCAGACTCAGTCTTGTTGCTGCCATTTTCACAAACCTCTTTTTATTTTCAACTTTGTTACTCCAATAGGAGGTGGCAGAGCCAGAGGCATGACTTCTGCGGCTTTTATCAGCTTTCAGGCACCAAAAACAGTGAAAATAAAGCCTAGAGAAGAGATTTTATTACTGCTGTCAATGATATATCTATAGTAATAAACAAATCAAATGGTAGCTATTATTCATTCATCTGCTGGGGTTTCCACGTACATAGGTTATGAAAGAGGTTGAATGTGCGTTTATAAGTGTAATGTGTAAGGAAAACGTCACTTTCGAACTAGTTTTTGAAGTTGAGAATGCCTAATAATACCAAACACTGATGTAAGAGTTTAAGTTACCAATATTTTTCTGTATTCTGGATAGAAAACTGCACTTACTAAAGCTCAATGCATTCTAATATTAATTGTGGAAAGAGTTGAGTGTGTATTTACAAGTGTGAGAGAAAACTTCAATCTTTTTGATCCAAGAGGGAATTCCTCAACTCTTAAACTAATTTTTAGGGTCTAAAAGACCCAATAGCTCCCAACATTATAAAGATGTGATTCATATATTAAAATTTGGAACTGACACTGTTTGTTCATCTTTGTAATTAATTGTTGTACATACAGGGAACAAATGTAGCATCTGTCTGGCTACGGAGTTAGAGAGAAAGCAATCTAGGAAAAGAAAAGTTTTGCAAGAAGATTGTGTTCGATTGACTGTGTTAAAGTATACTATTTCTTATCCTACAATCTGAAATTCTGAATTGCTTGAACTATTTCTTATATATCAGAAAAACCATTCTAAAGTCAAGTGATTACCTCATCATTATGGCCTAAGGATGGAAGCATTGAAACCATCTGATCGCTTACCTTTCAAAATACAACTTTTCTGGTTAGTAATCACTTCTTTTTTCTTTGTTTGCACAGATATAATAATTCATGCTAATGATTGTTGGAAAGTCACAGCTGCCCCTAAAATTTTTGTGAGCACACCACTCTTGCCCAAATTAAACTATTTAGACACTCCGAATTGACATTTTCCAGTACATTTTACATTATAAAAATAATTACTTTAGAGCCATTTAAGTATTTTTTAGTGTGCATTTGCATATATATACACATGATTAAATATATAAAATTGAATCTCAGATCTTTACCTACCCACTTAAGAAGAGGTATAGCTGAAACTTGAGATTACTTAAGATTAATTTGTTTGATTAATTTTATACAAAAAAGGCTGAAACTTGAAAATACAAAAATGAGTTGCGGGTGTTAGGCAGATTACTAAATGTCACTTCTTACTGAATGACAATATGATCTTTTAACATCTTGAACAAAATGAATATTGCTCAACAATGTCTTAACCCAAAAGTAAACTTCTGGCAGAACTACATACAACAAATTAAATGGCAAAAAAGAAAAAGAAGAAGATAGTTATCTATGCCGACAACATTAAGATTAGTAAATCCGTACAAATTAAGCACAAGGGTAGAACTGAAAATAGAGTAAACACACAACAGAAACAAACATGTGAAATGTATATGTAACCATGGGCATAGTTACAGGCTACACCTGAACAGACAGAAATAATAGCTAGGATAAAAATAAAACTATGGAATAGAAACAGAATAAAAAAAATTATAGAAGAATAATGAAAGTGGAGATTGGAGAGATATAATACAAAGAAAGAAAATAATAAATTTAAGATGCATGAAAGAGAGAGAAGAAACACAGCACAGGCCTGTTGGTGTGAAGTGGATAAAGGACTTTGAAGATGGTTTCTGTTTTTCTGATGAGAAAAAACCAGCTTCCACCAATCCCTTTCCGAGCAGACATTGCAGCTCAGATGAAAAAGATTGCTTTCAACGAATCACATTTACACAGCACGGCGCCACCACTCTTTCCCACCATCCCCATATGCTTCCATTTCTCTTTCTCTCTCTGCCTTTGGATTCCATTCACACCAGAGCCACTGCACTTGTAAAACACTAGTGTCTTTACCTTTTTATCCCTTTTACAGAAACCCAGCTCTCCAACCTATAACTAGAGTTGGCAAAAGTTGGCTCAGGCCCGAAAATCAATTCGAAATTGAATTGGAATCAAATCAAATTGATCAAAAAAATTAAATGCTCAAAATTGAAAAAGCCGGAAACCGATATGTTTCGAAACCGAGATCGATCTGATCCGAAACACATAAAAAACCAAATTTATAACCCGAAAAAAGTCGAATTATAATCATAGGATTATTATTTAAAAATAAATAAATAATTGATACACTTTTTTAATTAAAAATTTTAAAATTTTGAAAACAATTATTATTTATTATACAATTATATCAATTATATATTACTAGCAAAATAAATATTGAAACCTTTTAATTCAATTATTAAATTAAATTAATTTAAAACACCATAATATATAATATCAAATAATATTTAATATTATACTTGTTATATTTATAATAATAAATATATTATTAATTTAACACTTGATTTTATTATAAAAATTATTTTAACATTTTATTATTTTTATTTTATAATAAAATTTTAATTTTAATATAATAATAAATCAAATATATATAAAAAATTATATAATTTCAATATTTGTTTCAAATTTTGAATTTGATATTTTGTGCAACACATTAAGAACATTTTTAATAAAATTAAATTTAAACTATATTTTCTTAAAGTTTTAAGTATAGAAAGATATTAAATTTAAATTAAAAAATCTAATCTTAAAATTAAAATTCAATTTTTTAAGATTAGAAAAAGTTAAGTAATTAAATTAAACAATACAAGTACAATTTTTTTGATAAGCTTGGACATCATTGAAAGAGAAAATTATAAATCAAGCTAGTGGTAATTTTATTTTTAGCCTTAAAACAAAAGACATTAATAAATCAAGCTAGTGGTAATTAATTATTTATTATATTATAATAATCTTATATATGAATAAACTAATTTGGTATCTTATAAAAATGATTTGATTATTATATTATAATAATCTTTTAAGAATAAATTATGTAATCTTTTAGTGTGTAAGTATTATTTTGATAGAAATAAGTATTTATTAAAAATAATTTATTTATTATCTATTAAATGTAAAATTAAAGTGTGGATAAAAATAATAATTCTAATAGTAAATTAAAGTGTTATTTTATAATATACTAGAGTAGTATTATTGTGTAAGTGGTAATTTTAATAAAATTTGTTTTTTTTATACTTTATTAATATTATTATTAATTGTATTTAAATAATTAGCATTATATTAATTAATTTAGTAATATCTACTATTTAGTATTTTAATTAGACATTCGATTAATTAATGTATATCTAATATTATTATGTTAATGTGAACATGAAAAAATTAGTGCTCAGTTGTTGTAAAACTAAATATGATATGATTATATTAAATGTTATTATTTATAATAGGAATAATAGTCAAATAAGCCCTCGACCTTGAGCCCAAAATGGAATTAAGCCCTCAACTTTTTATTTCGTGGCAATCAGTCCATAAACTTTTATTTCAGTGGAAATAAACCCCCAACCTTCTAAAATTATGCAATTAAGTCTAAATCTGTTAAATGATACTAACTGCCGTTAGTGAAAGCTGACGTGGATAGCTTACTTGGCTGCCACGTGGCATGCCACGTGTGCAATACTAACGGCAGTTGGTGTCATTTAATAGATTTGGACTTAATTGTATAATTTTAAAAGGTTAAGGATTTATTTCCATTGAAATAAAAGTTTATGGACTGATTTTCACGAAATAAAAGGTTGAGGGCTTAATTCCATTTTGGGCTCAAGGTCGAGGGCTTATTTGGCTATTTTGCCTTTATAATATAAAATCAATTAGTGTATATAACTTATTTAATTTAACATTCTAAATTTTTAATGAGATATTTGATTTAATTAATGTGTACGAGTATGATTATATTTAATGAAATAATATTATATTATGATTTATGTACAAACCAAAAACAAGATAAATATAAAATTGAGGTAATTAGTTGACTAACTAATAATAATATTAAGTATTTTTTAATGTATAGTATAATTTTATTTAACATTATAATTAAACAATTAGTTAACTACTTATATGGTTAGATTTAATTTAATTATTAATTATGTTGGTATTTAAAAGACAAAATAAATGTAAAAAAATTCTTAAAAATTTAAAATTTTATTAAAATATAAAATAATTATTAAAAAAGCTAATAAAACAAAGTAAAAAAATTTTTTTTATTGAACTAAGAGTGGTCAAATTCCAATGGTCTAATGTTGACCCAAAAAAATAAAATGACTCAATAAGTTATTATTAAGAGTATAAAACCATTTATATAAATATTTAATTATTTAGTGTGATTTATTATAATTTGTTAGTTATTTATTTGTATAGCTAATACTTTTGGATTTTCACTTTCTTTTAGTTTTACTGTATATATTTGGCTCACTTAAAAAATAAATTTTTATATAATTATTAATATATAATTGTATATTTTATAACAAATGTAAATATAGCAGGAAATTAAAAAAATAAATAATAATTGTCAAGCAAATAAAAACATTAAAATGTAAAAATTTATATTTATATAAATATTTATTAAATTTTAACTTTAATTTAGCATTTTCTATTATATTTTCATTTAACTATATAAAATTAAATTAATTATTACATTCAAATTTATAAAAATATTTATAACTTATAAAATTTCAAAATATTTTGACTAAGATCACTAAGCTTGCCTACCTAAAACCGAACCGAACCGAACCTAAAACAGGACCGCAACTGAAAATAACCGAACCCGAAAATACCTGAAATTGAAAAAATTCGAAACTAAAAGTACCCAAAACCAAAAAAACCCGAGATCAAAAAAACCTGAAGCCGGAAAGAACCAAAATTGAAAAAACCTGAAACCAAAATAACTCGAACCTGAATATAATTTGGATCGAACCCATCCGAACCAACCCATTTGCCACCTTTACCTATAACACTCTGCACATTTTAGGGCACAAAAACAAGGCTTTTCTCTCTTGATAGCTGAAATATTTATTTATTCTCATTGTTTTGTCTTTTATTTTGGTTGATTAATTAATAATAGTTGTTAGCTGATAGATTCTTAAGAAGAATCTATAAGAACAAAGATGAGAGAATTCAAGAAACAACTGAGATCTTATTTCTTCTCATATCAATATCAATATCTATATACACAATCATGAAATTGCCCAATTGTTAACTGTCAACTGTTACAACTATTATAACACTTGTAACTACTTTCCTAACTAGGAATTATTTCTTCACTCCATAGTTCATAACAAGCATCTCTCTTGATTTGCCTCCTAGCTTGACCCTGAGCTACACTCTAAGCATCTTCTGTCAGCTCCTAATGAGCTTCCTCTGCTTCTTCTTCATGCATATTCCTATCAATACCCCTTCTTCAATTTCGACCTTGTCCTCAAAGTTGAAGTCTGGATAACAATTGTGTAGAAAAACTTCATCCTCCCAACTAGCTTCCTTTGCAGTAAGTCCTTGCCATTGAATTAAGAATTGGCAAACATCAACTCCATCACGGACCACCTTCCTAGATTGTAAAATCATTACATGTTCTAAAATAGGATGGCATGCTGCAATATCATGAGGTAATGGCAGAATTGGAGGAACCTCATTTCCTTCGAACAACTTCAGTAAAGAAACATGAAATACATCATTTATTTTAGCACCTTCAGGTAAAGCAAGTTTGTAAGCTACCTATCGAATTCACTTCACGATTCTAAATTGGCTGAAGAACCTCTTGGAGAGCTTATGACTTTCTTTGAAGGGCATGGTGTGTTGCCTATAAGGATGTAGTTTCACTAATGCAAATTCACCTGGTTTATACACCACTTCCCATCGATGTACATCAGCATATTTCTTCATAGTTGATTGAGCTTTCTGTAAATTTTGCTTTAATTGCTACAAAATAGACTGTTGCTTAACCAACTCTCTATCAACTGCATTAGTACTTATTGTCATGGAAATATAGTCTAGAATTGAAAGTGGATCGCACCCAAAGATTGTTCGAAATGGAGTCATACCAGCTGTCGAATGAAATGTAGAATTATAATAATATTCTGTCCAATGCAAAATGTTTGAACACCGTTTAGGAAATTCTCCTACAAAATCCCATAAAGACTATTCCAACACCCGATTAAGGACTCTAGTCTGACCATCAGTTTGTGGATGGTAAGAAGAGCTTCTCTTGAGAACAATCCCACTCAAGGTGAATAACTCAGTCTAGAATTTACTCATGAAGATGGCATCTCGATCGAAGACAATAGATCTGTGAAATTCATGAATCTTACAAATAATCTTGGTAAAAATATCAACAACTTGGGAGTAGTATAGCTTATAGGTAAGGCACCAAAGTTGAGCCTGCTTCGTTGGTCTGTCGACAACTATTAAGACAGTAGCAAAACCATTGGACTTAGGTAAAGAAGTTATGAAATCCATGGCCACATCCTTCCAAATCCTTTTAGGAATAGGCAAAAGTTGTAATAAACCTGCTGGACTTCTTGTGTCATACTTGGTTTGTTGACAGATGATACATATAACAAATTGCTGGACATCTCTTTTGAAACCAAACCAAAAGAATGTTGTTGCTAACTTGGTAGTAGTTTTTTGGATTCCTCTATGGCCTCCCAGTAAAGTCGAATCACTCCTGCAAAACTTGATTTTTCAATTCTAAATTAGGATCAAGTACCAACTTCCCTTTAAACAACAACAATCCCTCTCGAACTTCATTGTCAGGATAAGCTAATGGTTGTGCATGCAACCAATTATGCCAATCCTTAAAAAATTGTGATTCTGCATTCTCTTTGCATAGCAATCAATCAATTGAAATTGGGTTGCTGAATATGCCAACAAAGCAGTACTCAATTCCTCTGGTTTTTGAGAAAAAGCATTCGCAACTCGATTCTCTTTGCCAGGTTTATATACTATTATATATTAGAATCCTAGCAACTTAGCAAGATAATGCTATTGTTCAAGTGTCTGAATGACCTTATCTAGGAGTGCTTGCAAACTCTTTTGGTCTATTCTAATCACAAATCTTCTACCCTGCAAATACTGTCTCCATTTTCTTATGGCTTCGGTAATGGCATACAATTCCTTTACATAAGCACAGGCTTACTGCATTTGACAAGTGAGCTTCTTCCTGAAATACGCTATTGGATGTTCCTCTTGCAAAAGAACAACTCCAATGCCAAAGTTTGAAGCATTCATCTCAACATTAAAGTCTTTAGAAAATTTTGGTAATGACAACATAGATGCTAAAGTCATCGCCTTCTTCAATGCATCAAAGGCTATATGAGCTTTGTTATTCCATTGAAAAGAATCTCCTTTCAAAAGGTCTGTTAAAGGTGCAACAATACTAGCATAGGATCTTACAAAACATCTATAATAGCCTATCAAGTTGAGAAACCCTCTTAATTCCTTCAAGCATTTAGGTGTTGGCCATTCAATCATAACTTGAACCTTCTGCAAAGCCATACTAATCCCCTTGCTTGACACTACATGGCCTAAATATTCTACAGCATGTTGGGCAAAGGCACATTTACTCCATTTGATAAAGAAGTAGTTGTCTTTAGTGGGCCAGAATACCTGGCGCAAATGATTAACATGGTCACGTAGTGTCAAACTATAAATTAGTATATCATAAAAAAAGTGACAAACTTGTGTAGGAAAGGTTTCAAAATCATATTCATCATGGCTTGAAAGGTGGATGGCGCATTTGTCAAGCCAAAGGGCATTACGATAAACTTGTAGTGCCCTTCAGGTGTGTGAAAGACGGTTTTCTAGACATTAGATGGCTTGACTCTGATCTGGTGGTATCCTGCACGCAAGTTTAACTTAGAAAAAATCACAACACCCACAAGTTCATCTATTAACTCGTTTGTTGTAGGTATAGGAAATCGATCCTTTATAGTGATACTGTTTAGAACCCTGTAATCCACATAGAAACTCCAATTGCCATCCTTTTTTTTGTACCAAGAGTATTGGTGAGGAAAAAGGACTAGTGTTCGGCCTTATAACACCTGCATTCAACATATCAACCATTAGTTTCTCAATCTCATTCTTTGAAAATGAGGATACCCATATGGTCTAACATTTACTAGTTGAGCATTGGATAATGGATGAATTTTATGGTTTAATTGCCTATGAGGTGGCAACTCACTAAGTTCAACAAATATGCTATCAAACTCCTATATCAATGCAACCATGGCAGCAGATAACTCAAGTTTGCTCACATTGTTCTCCACTGGAACCAGTGTCAATTGAAACATTAAAGCTACAAACTCTGGGTTTTGGCATTTCCTGAACTGGTGTAATGACATAGGCTGAAGAATGTTATGTTTCAAACCTTGTAAATGAACAAAAGAATTGTTTCATGAAAAGTCCATTGTTAACTGCTGATAGTTGACAACAATGGGACCCAATAGTTATAGCCACTGAACTCCCAAGACTAGATCAATCCCTTGTATTGGTAAGATGTAAAAATCTACCAAGAACTTATGTCGCTGAATCTGCATTGGAACTCCTGTACATTTCCCTTCACATAGCATCTTTTCACCATTTCCTACCATGACTTCAAACTTATGACTAGTATCTATAGTCAAGTTTAGTTTAAAAGCCAATTTGTAGTGTAAGAAGTTATGCGTATTGCCCCCATCAACTAGAATTTGGATTGGAAACTTGGCAATATTTCTTGAAAATCTCAAGGTTTGTGGAGGCAAAACTCCAGACATAGCATGGAAACTAATCTGAGGTGGCTCAAATATTTGAATTAGAAAATCATTCACTAGCTGCTTATTTACTATCTCTTCATTAGTCAAAAACTCCTCCTGGATATGATCATCCAGGGCTATCAAAATGTGGATTGAAACTGGACAGCTGTGGCCAAGAGTGTATTTTTCATTACAATAGAAACACAAACCCATGTCACGTCTTTCCTGTATCTAATTTTGAGTTAATCTCTGAAATGGTGGTTTAGGTTTTGTTGGTTGATTCTCTGTGGCACTTGCCACTAGTTTATAAGGTTGCTTTTGGGATAGAGAAAATGGTGTTTGGTAAGTTTGTGGAGTAGGTAATAATGGAGGTAAGGAAGAGTGAAGTTTTGGTGGAAATCTTTTAAGGGATAATTTGGTTTATTGAATTTTTGCTAAAGTTATAGCTTTGGTTAAAAACTGTGATTGGAATGCTAAAACCTCATGTTGTATCTCTAGTTTCAATCCCGAAACAAAGCAACTAAGAAGGAAAGTGTTGGCTCTATAGGCTATACCGAGAGTGGGGGTGAATCGGTTTTTCGCTAACCTTAAGTTCGTTTTTCGGTTCTTCTAAATTCTCTAGCTTAGATTGATATTTTCTAAGTTCTCTAAGCTAGGCAAGCATGCAATCCAAGTTCAATGCAATAAATACAATATAATTGCAAGTAAATAAAGAGTAAGGAGAGAGAGATTTACACAATCGATTTATAGAGGTTCGGCTACCTTGCCTACGTCCTCTACCTTGAGACGCTCCCAAGGATTTTCCCAAATTCACTAACTTGAATTTGTGTTACACTCCCTCTTTTCAAGGCTCAAGAGAAACCTCTCTCTTTTTCTAGGCTCAAGAGAAACCTCTTCTCCCTCTTTTTCTAGGCTAAAGAGAAACCTCCCTCTTTTTCTTAGGCTAAAGAGAAACCTCCCCTTTTACAAGGATTGAATGTGTTTACAAGAGAAGTAATCAAAGAAGGCCTCTAGATAGGCAAGTGATTACAAAGATTAAGCACAAATAAAAGCCTATACAAGATTTGTGCTAAGCATTACAAGGAATAAAAGAATGATAGATGATGAAGACTTTGGAGCTCTTGATTTGTTGTTTGAGGCTTGAGGATTTGAGGAATATGTGTTTTGGAGTTGCTGAGTAGTTCCTCTTACTTCCTTTAGCTTCTAAGCCTCTATTTATAGTCCCTTGGATGGTTTGTGGACGTTGGTTGGAGCCAAAACAGAAACTAGCCGTTATGTCTCACAGAAACTAGCCGTTAGGGACATTCTGACACAAAGGGATCGATCCTTTTCTTCATTCTTGCCTTCCGGGGCATTCTGCCAAAAAGGGATCGATCCCTTTCCTTAGGGGATTGATCCCATTCTTCCAGAATGGGTTTTTCCTGCACTTTTGGGTTAGAAATGATGTGGTCTTTGATCCTAATTCAACCCAAAACATATTGGCACTTTTGTGGGAGTTTTTCTAGACTTTCTTTGATGAAAACATTGTCCAAAAATTCATTAAGTGATTTTCTAAAATATTCAAAACATTTATAAAGAATTAAGACCAATAGGGATGTATCATTAAATCATGGTCTTAATGTTTGATATGATCACTTGAAAATGGATTGAGAAAATCATGTGTGATAAGGCAAATTTACAATATGAATTAAACCATTAAAGCTTACTTAAGTTTTTGTCATTTCAAAATATATATGGCAATTTAAAGCTAACAGAAAGACTCAGAGAGTCCATTAACTCTATTTGATAAAGATTCAAGGCTTATTGGTATTCCAAAACATATCCATTTTGGAGTAGTTTAATTAACTGACCTTGATAATCTTCCATCTCTGAGGGTCCAAATCTTATTTGCAAGGCATTCAAGAATTTCTTCCATGATGAAATCTGCCCATTCTTGAACATCCATTGAAACCATACTCAAGCTTTTCCATCCAAGTAGAAGGGAGCAACTTATAGTCTTTGCTCATCTGGTGTACCATGAAAATCAAAGAATTGGTGGATTTAAAAATCCAACCCATAGGATCCCCACCATCAAACCTCGAAACATCAATCCTTAAGGGTTTTAGATTCATCGGAGCAATACTAGATGCATTTGTGGGTACTCTTTGAGTTGCTCGAATTAATCTAGAAAGATTGAAACTATCATTCTGTTGTTGACGTTGTTCCAAGTTAGCATAAATTGTAAAAATTTTTAAAGCAAAATCCTTTAGTTGTGAAGAAATAGTCTCAACATTAAGCCCCAGGGACTCCATATCAGTTTTTACTTGGGACATCTTCGTATGAACATTGGAGTTCTCAGATTGAAACTGGGAGATCAATTGTTCTTGATGATCCACTCGATGATCCAAAGATTTACTCCTTGTTGCAGCCATTACGAGACAAAAACAATGAAAGCACCAAATTGATAGATTCTTGGGAAGAATCTACAAAAACAGGGATGGGGAGAAAGAACAAAAAGAAAAGAAAGATGAGAGAATTCAAGAAACAGCTAAGATCTTTCTTATTTCTTCTCATAGCAATATCAGTATCTATATACACAATCATGAAACTGCCCAACTATTAACTGTCAACTGTTATAACTGTTATAGCACTTGGAACTACTTTCCTAACTGTTGTTACCTGTTTACAACAATTATTTTTGATGACGTACGAATCACGATCTGCGTCTTAACCTGTCTCTCAGAACTCTGCAAGAAAGAAAATGATCAGAGGGTGCAGGGGCTTTCCCCTGCATGCCCACTCCGATGCTTAAGTCAAACAGGATCTAAGTAGAGTTTCTTTAAGCAAATAGAGATTAGGGTTTAAAAATGATACATGTGACCTATTTATAGGAGTAATATAGCGCGTAATTAAGGTTAAGACCCATAGCTTAAATAATAACCTAATAGATCTTTCATGGCTAGTCCTCTTTCCCCTTGGGCTTAAATTACCATTAGGCCCAATGTTTTTTAGCATGACTTATATCAATGCCCAATGACCTTTAGTAAGACCCTCATCAATTGCTCGCCACTCTTTTACAGGGTATACCCTGTGCAAGAGTATATAAAGTTTTTTTTTATAAATCATTGTCTATGCATAGCCTACTTTGTGCACTTTTTGCTTCAGGCTTTTTTCTTCTTGTGCGTGACTTACGTAGCGCAGTTTTCACTTCAAGCCCATGTGTTGCCCATCTCATCCATTTTTCGCTTAGAGACTTTTTTTGTTGCCTGCCTCATGCATTTTTTGCTTAAGGCCTTGCCCATTTCGCGCATTTTTCGCTTAGGGACTTACTCTTTCTATCCGTCTTGCGCATGTTTTGCATGAGGACTTATTTTGTTTGCCCGTCTTATGCATTTTTCACTTAGGGACTTTTTGAATTTGCCCGTCTCGCACCTTTTTGTGCTTAGGGATTTTTTGTTTTGCCCGTTTTGTGCATTTTTCGCTTATGGACTTTTTGGTTTGGCCAGCTTTTGCTATTGCTATTCTTACTCCTTACAGCATACCTTTTTATCATGCCTTTCGACATGCTCCTTAGGTTGCTTGCCAGTTTTTCTTTTAAGACAGTGTTACCTTCTTCTCAAAGAAGAACTTTTGCTCAAGTATTATGCCTGTCCATATATTCTTCGCTTAAGTACTTATTCAATTTGCCCTTTTTGCGCATTTTTTGCTTAGAGACTTATTATGTTTGCTTCTCTCACACATTTTTCGCTTATGGACTTTTTATTTGCCCGTCTCTCACCCTTTTGTGCTTAGGGACTTATTATTTGCCCGTCTCGCACCCTTTTGTGATTAGGGACTTTTTTGTTTTTGCCCGTCTCGCACATTTTTTGCTTAGGAACTTATTCTTTTTTGCTCGTCTCGCACCTTCTGTGCTTAGGGACTTTTGATTTGCCCGTCTCGCGCATTCTTTGCTTAGGGACTTTTAATTTGCCCGTCTCGCACCTTCTATGCTTAGGGACTTTTGATTTGCACGTTTCGCGTATTTTTCGCTAAGGGACTTTTAATTTGCCCATCTCGCACCTTCTGTGCTTAGGGACTTTTGATTTGCCTATCTCACGCAGGGACTTTTAATTTGCTCGTTTCGCACCTTCTGTGCTTAGAGACTTTTGATTTGCACGTCTCGCATATTTTTCGCTTAGTGACTTTTAATTTGCCCATATTGCACCTTTTGTGCTTAGGGACTTTTGATTCTTCTATTCCTGTAACATGTCTATCATACATGGTCCAATCACCTTTCTAATCTTGTAAGGTCTTTCCCAGTTCGCTCGAGTTGGCTAGGAATGAAGGCCTATCGACCCAAGGTGATTAAAAGTATGACCTCATTGCTTGAGCTCTATCTTGAACCCTGCTGCAGCTTACGTACCTGCCACCAAGGGGTACCCTGCTGCAGCCTCTCACCTTGCTACCAAGGGGTACCCTGTCGCAGCCTTGCAACCTTCTGCAAGCTAAGGCATTCTGCTGCATGCCTGTCGTACACCTACTAGCAGCATGCCTGCCGCGAGCCTGCCGCCGATTGCACCATACTATGTGCCTATTGTGCGTTGCATCCTGCAGCGTGCCTGACGTGTGTTACACCCTGCCGCACACCGACCGTATGCCTACCACACTTATTGCTCGCTGAGGCACCCTGCCGTAGGTCTACCACGCGTTGCACCCTGCCGTAAGCTGACCACATGCCTGCCGTGCCTATTGGTCGCTGCCTGCCGCGCCTATTGGTCGTTGAGGCACCCTGCCGCATGTTTACCGCATGTTTCACTCTGTCGCATGCCTACTGTGTACCTGTCAAGGCTTATTGGGTCATTGCATCCTACCGCATGCCTGACATGCATTACACCCTGCCGCACGCCGACCACATGCCTGCTGCTCCTATCGCTCGCTGATGCACCCTGTTATAGGCCTACAAAACTCGGTTTGCCACCTAATCTGCCATAAGCTTCCATATTCTACCACAAGCCTCCATACCCTGTCGCAGCTCGTGTTCTCGCTTGGCTTTTTGTTTCTTTCCCACAGACGGCACCAATTATTGTTACCTGTTTACAACAAATATTTTTGATGACGTACGAATCTCGATATACGTCTTAATCTGTCTCCAAGAACTCTGTAAGAAAGAAAATGATCAGAAGGCATAGGGGCTTTCCCCTGCGCGCGCACTCCGATGCTTAAGTCAGACGGGATCTAAGTAGGGTTTCAATAAGCCCATAGAGACTAGGATTTTAAAATGATACCTGTGACCTATTTATAGGAGTAATATAACGCGTAATTATGGTTAAGACCCATAGCTTAAATGATAACCTAGTGGATCTTTTATGGCCCTTCTTAGTCCTCTTTCCTCTTAGGCTTAGACTACCATTAGGCCCAATGTTGTTCAACATGACTTATATCAAGGCCCAATGACTTTTAGTAAGACCCTCATCACTAACTAACTAGGAATTATTTCTTCACTCTATAGCTCGTAAAGAGCAGATCTCCTGATTTGCCTTCTAGCTCAACCCTGAGCTACACTCTGAGCATCTCTTGATGAGCTTCCTCTGCTTCTTCTTCTTCGTGCATGTTCCTATCATTACCACGCAGCAAAAACCAGGTCTGCTACTCTTGGCTTTCTCTTACTATATTAATTCCTTGGGCCCCTTTAATTAACTTCCTTAATAAATGTATGCTAATTCAATAATGCATCTTTACTGTTTCTCATGCATTGCCATCGGTGTATCACAGTTCAAGCCTTAACATTTGCCTGCATTTCTTTTTGTAAACTGGAATTCCCTTGCGTGAAAAGTTGAGCATCTGAACTAATTACAGCTACGAATTTTTCATAAGATTTAATTTTAATTAGAACAAATTAATTTCTACCATCACCTCAAAAATCAATCACCCTTTTCTTTAAATTAAATTCATAAAAATTTGTTTATAACCCTTGATTGAATGGTTAAAATAAGTTATAATATATTACAAGGTTTGAGTTTGAGTATGAATGATTTAGGGTTTAGATTATTATATCTGTTAAATCATTCTAAACTGAAGATAGCTTGGAATGGGATGGAGAAAATGGTGGGAAGAAGACAGATGAACTTTTGAAACTGCTACTTTGAATTCCTGAGATATGGATAAATTCGGAAGGCTGCTGGAATGCATTTTAGGGTGATTGCATGAGCAGAGTTTTTGCTTTTTTTTGTTTTTATAATTTTTCTGTTATTGTCGCTGGGCACGAAGGTGGAATTAATCATCCAATTGCCTAAGAAAGGGGTGGGACCGCCTGCAAGGACTGACAGACATGATCTGACTGGTCATAATCAAACGGCTATTTTTCACTGAGGAGGTGGGGGAAGAATTGCTGACAAAGGTTGCCACTTGGGCAGGCTTTGAGGCTCCAATCAGAGGCAGGTTGCCACGTGGGAATGCACGGAAAGGGACAACATCTTGGCAGGCAGGTGGCCACCGCCGAAAAAGCCTGCAGACCTTGCCTCATTCGATTGCCCGTTTCACTATCCTCTTCACTGTTCACCACAATTTTCTTTCTTACTCCATGTATTTATCTACGTTTACTTCTATTCATCCAAAACTCCAGAAAAAGAAAAGAGAGAGCTAGTTATAAAGCACATAACTTAAATTTTTTATACTACCGTGATTTTGATTGAAAAATAAATACGCATGATGTAAAGACATGATTAGTTGAATGAATAATCAAAATCTACACACCTAAATGTATATATTGATGCTAAAGGAATTTGTTATGTAAAAACAATGGAAAAAACAAAACTCCAATAAACAACAAATGTACATATGCAAACCTCACAAGTCATGACAACCCGCCATACTCGACCCAATATAATTCCAAAACCGTTTTGTTTGAAAAAGTCTGCATGCCTCTCTTCAAATCATCTCTCAATCTACCGTTTTTTTTTTCTTTTTGATATCTGTAATAATTGAATACAGAAACTATTGACAATTGGCGAGTACACTATCTTCTGAAGTCACTACTTACTTTGCACTGCCTATTCATTTATGGACTTTTATCTCTTTCTTTTATTTGCATGTTAAGTTCCTTCAACAAATTGAATTCTACTAACTGACCTTACAAGGATGCTGGTAAAAGAGTAGAAAATAACAAACTTTGTATTTTATAATTCACAAGTTTTCAGATTGAAATCTAATTTTGATATTATTTGCATAAATCCGTCCTCAACCTGTTAAATATTATTTGTTTTGATATAAAAAAATTACAATTTTATCTCACAAAAATACCTCACAAATATAGAATTTCACAATATCTCATTATAAGATAATGGAGGGTTACAAATACAACGTAACAGCGGTCAATTTTGTGGCTTCAATCTAATTCCAAATTGAATTTGACTTTCAGGTTAGATATCCCTGTGCCTGCCCCATTCTCTCTCCCCCAACACATGGTGATAATTCAGTATTATTTAAGAACCCTAGCTATATCTATTTTCCACTTGATATTGTGGTAAAATATTGAATTCTGTCGCTGAATTTAGGGTGGGGGCGTCGGCTCAGATGATGCTGCCCCTCACACACTTTTTCCTCTCCATTTACCCTCCAAAGTGTGGTCACTTTCCGCCATAAGTTGAGTGGGAGTGGTGGCGGTGGGACCATTCCATTTTCACTCTGCCACCAACAACACGCTACGCGCAACTCTCTTTTCTAGAACCCCAAGAGAGAGCGTAGCTTCAAAGTTTTGGACCCTTTTTAATACAGCTTTGGTTATGGCTTTGAATGGCAAGTTGCAGCCAATAAAAAGGCCGCATTACCAATCCAATTCTATGCCAAGGCACTGTCTCTCTGAATATATAAGGGCAAACGGATGGCCACAAGAGAGAACTGCATGCAGTGCACGATCTCTTTTAATGTTTTCATTAATTTTTTTTCTTTTTCACTATTTTCTTATTTGTTTTTATCAGTACATTTGAGGTGTAATGTTGGAAGGATATGTAATTCTTATATCCACTTCAATGCAAGCACATGATAGGAGCTGCTGGTGACATGCATGCAGAAAGAAAATATCAGACAGCAGCATGCATGCATGCATTCAAAGAAGAAATGGGCTATCCATGAGAAAATGCTTCAACAGCTAGCACCGCTGTGGAATTTTCTTGTCAATCCTTTCTTCACTCGAGTATCTTTTGCGAAGATCAGTAATTTCGACTTTGCTGCTTCATATTTTTACCCTAAAGAACATGCCACGGTATTTACATGGTCCGGCAAATAGGGCAAGGGATATGGTAAGAGGTATATTAATCATTCTGCGTAAGTTTATATAAATATAGGGACCATAGTGTTATGTCAACAATGATCAAGGGAGATTTTCCTCCAAGCTTGGAGCTAATAAGATCTTCAAAGCAGAGTCGAGATGCATGGAGTTTTGATTTTTGGAAACATGCTTTGGCGCTCAAGTCCGTATCAAAATAAGATTGAACAAAGAAAGAAGTTAGAATAGAGAAGGGAAAAGCTAAGGTTTAGAGGAGGACCAAGGGTTTTAAAGAGCTAGGTTTTTTGAGGAACTTGAATATGCCAATCAATACATCTCTCTACCTTTTGGTATATCTCATGCTTTGGGATCGAGACATTCCTCCATTTCAAGAGCATTTCACAACCTAATGTCCTCCATTTCATCAGCATTCTACAATCTTCAAAAAGGTGCCCTTTTCTTATTGATTCTGTTATGCAAATGGTTTCATATGAGGATCACTTGTTTCTAATTGCTTTTCGGTTTGCAATACCGAATGACTGAGTTTCAATATTGGCGAATTGAGTTACAGGCCGATAAAGTTTTCCGGAGTCCAAATATATTTTGGGCCTAACGCATAGTAAAACTGTAAAAATTCTTTCAATTTACTAAAGATTAACCTAAAATATTTAATATGAAAGATAAATGATTTTTCTCATTGTACTATTTGATAAAAGAATTGGGTTGGCTTAGCAAATGTTGCAGCAGTGCATAGAGGTAGTGATTAGTGAAGTTTGCTAATAAAAAATTAACAAAGAAGGGCACGTTGAGGCTTCTGTGTACTTTTCCTGTGACATTTTGTTTTTCCTGCAAACAAGTGTATGAGAGCTAGGCAAAAGCAGCGTTGAACCCAAACTACTTTCGAGCCGGCGCACATAAGCGGACATTGTACATGCATGGAAGCAACCGCCCAATTCTAAAGACCCTAAAACAAAACCCAACATTGGAATCATCATCAGCTCTCATGTAACTCCCCGGCCAGCTTCTGACTTGTCTATAGAACTTCTCTATTTATATCTACAACTTTGAGTTTCTTCATTAATTCACTTCCATTAATCTTGGCAAAACAATATATTTCTCATTAACTTGAGGCAATTTACTTTTCTGTTGTAGTTAGTCAATCAAGATTCAGATGGCTGCTTTTGCTTCAACCTCAGCATGCCCAATGGCCACCCTTGCTGCAATTCCCAGAGCTGGGGGATCAGTTTCTCAGCAGAAAAGCTTCATTACCGTTGTAAGCGATTACCCTTTTTAAATTAGTGCATTGTGACTAGTTAAGATCACTGAACCAAATTTGTGATGCAGGGAGGCCCTGTGTTTAATGGGTTAAAGCTTATTCCAAAGATTCAATTCTCAATGAAGGCAAACAAGTTTTCTACTCGAACTAGCTGCTTCCAGACTGCAATTTCATGCTCTCTTGTGAGGAACTTGTTGATTAACTCGTGTCTTTTTCTTATAACATTTAATTAAAGCATCATCTTGTTACATAATGGCTTTGGCTAGGCTCAACCTGAGACATTGAAAACCGTCCAAGACACCATTGCTAAGCAATTGTCAATCGATGTGAGCACGGTGACTCCCGACACCAAGTTTGCTGATCTGGGTGCTGATTCCCTCGACACGGTACAGCTTTTCAAGAAAAGTGCACATTTGTATTTATTACAACCTTGTCTCAGTTTCTTGCAGATTACTTTATTATTTACTGTATCAGGAAACTGAACTTGACTAAGACGATGGTTTATCAATTCATTCAGGTGGAGATTATGATGGCCCTGGAGGAACAGTTCGGAGTTTCAGTCGGAGAAGGCGGAGCTGAGAACATAGCCACCGTCCAAGACGCTGCAGACTTGATTGAGAAAGTAAAGGCTGCTGCATAGGCCACCTAGGGAAATTGTTTCTGCTACAGAGTTATGAACGCTTCCTTCTTTTTTAGTTGTTTGATAAATGCCATTAAAGAGAGAAATTACAGTGATCAAATCTCTTCTACAAGGTGGCATTTCTTATTTGTTTTTCCGTTTCATTAACCAAGAGGGTAAATTTTGTTGCGGGGTGGTCTTAAATTGTAGCCTTGCACTGTCTCTTTGTTCTCGGAGAACAGCAAGCAAGAAAATAATAGAGTCAATAAATGCATGAATCAACTTGCTTGAGCTTTTGATTTTAGAGAACAGCTTCGTCCAACTGGAATTTGGGATTAAACAAACATGTGCATTACTCAAAGCATAACACTCTTAGGTTCATACATATTAGGTGTAACTGAACTAAACTTAAGCCTAATAGTAATCGAGTCGAGTTGAATTGAAATGATCAAGTATCACTATATTAGGCTCAAACTCAATTTGAAAACTTGAAATTCGAAACTCGATTCAAACTTGATCAAATTTAATTTTTGAAATTCAAATTTGATTCGACAAAATACTCAAGTCGCTCGAACTCAATTCAATAAACTCGAGTTCAACTAAATAAATTCGAATTGTCATTTTTCAACTGTATATTATGATAGTAAATTGATAAATTAATAAAAAATTATTAAAAATATATATATTAAAAAAGTTCAATTAAACTTACGAGATGCTCAAACCGAATACTAAAATACTTGAACTTGTTACTCAAATAACTCGAGCTCAACTCGAAAATAAAATGGGTCAAACTCAAATAATTATCGAATTAAACTCGAGTAACTCACGAATAACTTGACTCATTTACAACACTCATACACATTGATCATAGCTAGCAACCAAAACGTAGCTAAATTTATTTGAAAAGAGAACATCAATCATTTAGCAGCTTATTGAAGCAGTCTCGGAAGATCCACACCAGAAAAAAACATATACTGTTAAGAGGGTGAGAATCCAAGCAAAAAGCAAAGCAGTCATCATGCACGAGTACATACGCAGGCTATATAACTGATAAATGAATATGAAAACACACTCAAGAACAATTAGTTTTCCCTTGACTTCATGGATTGGGAAGAGACTTTGAACCGATTCAGGTAATGAAATTCATAATATGAACATGATCAGGCAGAAAAGTATATCAGATGAAAGAAGCTTTCAGGGGCCTTTTTTGTATATTCACTTGATTGGTGTATAGTATTAAATTTTAATTCGTCTTTTTCTTTTTTGGAACATATGAAAGCTCATTGAGCTTGAGCTACACAGAGGAGCTGTCTGATTTTTAATTCCCTGTAACTCTCTATACTCTCATTCTTTTTTCAATAAACTGTGCCTACACAGAATCAAACAGGCTATTTAATCTAGGAAACGTCTGAACCAAACAGTAATTGTTCTAGAGAGCGCTTTCGTTTCATTCAGTATGAGAGTCTTAAGTCCCTGAGCAATAGCATCTGCTGGAGTGTACACATAGCCCGCTTGCCATTTTGGTTCCTGATCAGGTAAAGTAAATGAATTGCCCACATAGTTTAAGATTTCAATAGTTATGAACATGGCAACCCAAATTCGAAAGGTACTGGTCCTATTGGCACAGCCAGAGAGGACAGAGGGATGAACTAAGGGAGCAGATAGAGATTAAGTTTGCATGTAATACCTGCACACATGGTGTTAAATGGTTACCACCTAACAGGAACTTTTCTAGCGTCCCACCTGTAGACTCCACACGAGGCTTCAATGTCTCTTCAAGGAGATCAGTTTCATCAATTGTGTCCAAGTTGAACTTCACCTGTGAAAAGAAGTAGATTCACCAGAATAAACAGAAAACCCACCTACATTATCTAGTTAATGAAATAGAGAGACAAATGACATACCAGTAGTGTGTGTTGGACGTTGTATTTGTTCTTAGCACATTCACGGTTTTCAGAAGGTGTTGGCTTGAACTCTGATATCCCTTCTGTGACCTAAGATAAACAGATTTGCACGGTTAAAGCAAAAAAACTAGAGTCCACCTGTTTAGGAGAGTCAATAACATCATCGTACATCAGGTAAAACAATCATTATTGTCCTTAACCTTTAGCCTACCTTGTACATACATTTATATTTGCTCAACTAATATTTTAGTAACAAACTCCAACTTGGAGTTTCATCCACTAGAGTAGTCTAAATTCAGTAACCTGATACTGCATGACAGAAGCAAGAACCAACTAAGATGAAATGGACCTAGCCATTTCATGTATTATTTCAGACAATTTTATAACAGACAGATAAATACCTGACCAAAAACTGAGGGCAACTGATCAACAAATTTGGTGAATGAGACTAGGGCTTCCTGGTCCCTGTTGGGTATAATTGCTCCAGCTGTGTCAATAAACATCTTCCACGCATCATCTGCAATGTTAGCAATGACAAAGTAAATCCAAAAGCTCTTTTTTTTATATATACAAAAGATAAAGTGTATGTATGTTAAGAACAACGCGCATCATAAAATAACGTGGCATGACGAATTTATCAAGGGTATACCATGACATTTGTTATTTCAATTTAAACAAAAGAATGAAAAAAAAAAAGCAGGAACTACTCGTAGGGAAGGTCTTAGTTATACTACAGGGGAAGACATCATTCCATGATCCAGAAAAAAAAAAAAAAACTTAGTGGAAGAATAACACCATATTAATAAGATATTATCGTAGATTAACATGCAACTGCAATACAAAAAGAAGAGGGAAAGAAGAAAGGAGGGGGGGGGGGGGGGGGTGACAAACAAGAGATGAGAGTTAGAATGTAATTTACCTGAAGCACTCCTAGCCATTGAATACACTGGAGATGCTTCTACCACTGGCATCATTTGCCTAACTAGAGGACCCAACTGCAGAGTGTTATCAGAACTTTTAGTCTTATATGGCTCTTATATGGTTCGTTAGACTAACATGCAAGGGCAACAAATAACAAGATTCATACAGTCACTGCAAACTTATAAACAACATCATACATCTCTGGATGATAAAGTGTCAGCTTATAAGCAAATTGATGAGGGGCTTAAAGAAACATTACAAATAATTTTAGTTGATCCCAAGAAAAGCAGTCTAATTAATGCTTAAACATTGTTGCTAATAACTGGTATCATCTTATATGCACTCAATTAATTAAAGAAACCAACTAGCTTCATATAGTATTAATCTTCATGAATGAATCGACCATTGAAGACAACTAACAAATTTATGCAGTTCCACCATATGTTCAAGGTTTACCTTCAATTTAAGCCTAGTCCCTTCTTTTATTAACACGGAATGGTTAATACTTAATATGCATAAGAAGCAATGCAAATAGACATGATAAGGACAATGCTTGATATAGAACTGGTGCGATTATGTTAACAAATTAGGCATGAGGACCAAACATATACCCTAATGTAAGTGTGATAAAATTCGGGTTCCTATCCCCCATAAAGCAAAGATAATTACCTGCTCAAAGTACGGCACTGCCTCTGTAGCTGGCCTGTTGTTGAATGAGATAATGGCATTAGCCTTCCACAAGAGATAACATTCTTTGTCACACTCCAGGAACCGCTGTAACTTATTTTAAATTACAACATCTAAAACTTCATAATTCTGCATTTTGCCTACACAAACTAATTTCTATAATCAACTCCTTTAAAAACTGCAATCAATGAAGCAAATTTCAACGGCTGGCAAAGGACAAAGAAAAACCAAACCTTCGGTATCTTCTCGGAGAAGTAACTTCCTGTAAGTACTTGAAGAAGAGCACCATTGCTGCAGTGATCATAAAAATCAAATATTCATAATTATTAAGCATAAAAAATTACGTATTGTTAAACAAACAATAAAAGTAAACACCAACTAGAAATACTTGCCTGTGACCAACTGAGAAAACTGGACGGTCAACAAGATCAGCAGGAGTAAGATCAGCATCTGGGTATCCAAAAGCAAGAATGTTGTCCAAGCAAGAATTGAACCTCTCATATACTTGTTTAGCAGCTTGTTCATGATCAAATGTCACATTGTACGGCACCGATATTATTAAAAATCCTTCCTTTGCCAAAAGCTCAATCAAGTAACTAAAAAAAAAAACCCAAACCCAAAATCAGCAAAGCACCTTATATTGATTCAAAACAGGAAACGAAAGAGATGGGTACCTGTAAGTAACTTCGGGCACAGCTCCAACGAAAGCACCACCTAAGAATTTGATGATTGCACGCGGTTTCTTGTTTCCGAATGGAGGTATGATCAAACAAGAATCCACCCTTTTGTATATTTTATTACTAACGTTATTAGAATTAGAGGTAACGTTGTCAATGAAGCCCAAGCTGCTCACCCGGCAAATAAAGCCATTGGAAAACGGCCGTGGAACCGGAGAGCGAAAGTTGAGAAAACAAGCTCTTTGAGGATACTTGTAAGAGTGGAAGCTTGATGTTGGGAGATTCTTCGGAGAAGGGAAGTATTTTTGTGCGCCTGAGATTGAATAGGTAGCCAACTCCATTGTAAAAGGTTTGTGGGGAGAGTCTGCCGAAAACAGAATACGGGGAAATGGACGCAAAACAAACAAAAATTTGGTTAATGGCTGTGGAAAGAAGTGGAAAACTAAGAACATATGCTGCTTGTTAAGCCACGATATAGGCTTACAGATGTGGGCAGGAAATGGTCCATCGGCTTAGCTGATTGGGATTGGGCTTTGAATTTAGGTGCCTTTCCTGATCCAAACCTTATAATATACAAACTTCACCCAGTTTTAACAGGTTCTTGCAGCATTCCTGCTCCCAGTGCTAGTGGTGCCCTGTTTTTGTTTTAACTGGATACTAGATTAATATTTCGTGTATATAATTTATATTTATGTTATGTCAAATCATATTCATGTAGCATAAAAAAATAAAATTTTTGTGTCAACATGCAAAATAAAATACATTTTTTTAACTTTTATTAAATTTATAGATAATATTTATCAAATTTAATACGTATCATTTTTGTGTATTTTTGAGTCGCGTTTAAATTTGCCTAAGCATACTAGATAGTCGTATTCATAAAGCATGAGAAGGCTAGAAACTATGTATAACAACTTATCATTTTATCATTAGAACAATATTACATATCTCAAGTCCATAACCATGTCAAACCCATCGAAGATATCACATGTCCTTAGCAAGCAGCTTAATACTCAAACCAAAGAATGAGCAACTGAACAATCCATGGTAAAAGTAAGCTAAATGCTAACCATGATAATGTGTAAGAAAACTATCATTATTTATCTTTATTGCACAACTTAGTCACATGTACAAAAACAAGAATGAAACAACATTGAACTTGAGCATTTGTTACCAGCCATGGCTTAGACAAGGAGGATGGAATATGTGCTTGCAAGGCAATTCTTGGAAATTGCACATTCTGCTTCGGACCCAAGCTTAGCCAGGATTTATTCTGTGAGAGTCATAACCGGAAGCTTTGCAACAACTTCTTTACTGGCAGGTGGTACTCTTCGGACGCCACCCTCATTGTCCAATATCTTGAAAACAAAGATTAATTCTTTCATATGAGTTTCAAAGTCCAATCAACTTCCATAAACCAGTATCAAGGTGACTAATGAGTTGTTCAAGCGCATTGGCAGCATTTTATAGTGTGTTAACATTCACGGCCGAACCCTGGGAAAATTCAGCAATTGCAGCAGAAGCAAAACCATGCATTAGATTTGATTGGATCAATCTTGGGGCAGCGGTAATATGTCCATCAAAAAGATAACCTTCGGAAAATTAAGTAAAAGATTTTATCATTTTCACTTTTCACTACTGTGAAGATCAGAGGAATGGCATGTTTAACTTTCAATCTACAGCAAATCTATTCAATGCCTTGTAACACTAGAAACAATCACAGAGAAACAGTTAGCAGAAACCCTCAGTGCAGCACAGTAGCTGCTGCAGCCTGCAATGGTGAACCTACCCATCATTATATGTAGAACCAATGAACCATAAGCATAGGCATTTAAAAAGAAAAAGAAACTACAGGTTAGAGGTAAGAGATTTAATCTACCATATCAAGCAAGAAAAATGCAGATATAATACTGGGGACAGATTGATGGTAGTAGTAAGTAATCATACAGAAATCTGAACCATGAAAAGACAACGCAGGAAACATCATGATCGCATTCACAAAGAAATGCTGGAACTGCAGACATTCCCATGCTTTCTAGCATGCTTCCTGGTCCACAATCCCCATCTCTACGTTCCCCATACGAAGTACAGGAAAAAAGTTAAAAGAGTAGAAGAACCCAAAGGCTTTCATTTGATCTCAAATGTAGAAGAATTGAGATGTTTACATGCTGCTCACATAAGTAACAGATCAGTCACACATTGAGACAACTTTTCAGATGCATGCAGCTTCCAAAACGTGATCTAAGCATTGGCTTTTTATGAAATAGTGTTGGCTGAATGCAAAGTAAAGACAAAGATAATATTCATGTCCGTGGAATCTCACAAATATTTTTCTCATGATCCTGAGAAAAACCGTGTGAATTTCTCCTCAAGTTTGGGAAAGGCGATCATTTTTCTGCCATCAGTTTTATATGTTCCAGTTTTCAAGTTTCTACTGTTTCAAGAAGCTAATTAAATTTGTTGAGCAGAAGATCAGCATTCAAGGCAAGAGGCCATTAGTTTTGGATGTTGCAAACAAGTAGTCTAATAGCATTATCTCATTAATACATCCAGCCAATTCCATCAAATGTATGATCGTGCCAACTTCCGTGGGCTAATTTGCTAAAACAATTCAAATAAGAGAACAAATCAATAATAAAAGAATACAAGAAAGAGCAAAATAAATGAAGCAAAGAAGACAGAGAAGAAATATTAAAAAAAAAAATCACAGACTGCTTAAACAACTCCTTCAAAACATAGCTCACTCCACGCCATAATTTCATACAGAAGCCTCAATCCTTGGCTCAAACGAAAAGGCAGACATGAACTCCAAGGCTTCACCATTCATAGAACATTTGGGTAGTCCAACCCATTCATCAGTCACTAAATCACAGAGAACATAACTACAAAGCTCAGTAGAGCTTAAGCAGATAAAAATCTGATCACCAGCCCCAACACAGTTTATGTCTACCTTCTTGCCATAGAACTCATGCGACATCGCAGGAGGCATTGCTGCAATCTGGTTCCAAGTCTTGGTTTTCTCATCATACCTCCACACCCTAAGGCTAGCACTTTCAAAAAATTCTGATAATACAACAACCAACATCTCTCCCTTACACTCCACCACATCAATGGAGTACTCATGAAAGACAGGCAACAATCTGGGATATTCAGAGAAATATTTGTGGGTCAGATTGCAAGCCACAACTGTTCCTGAGGAACTGAGGAAATAAACAATCTCCTCGCCATCTTTGAGAGTAATAACCGATGAATACTGCTTGGATGGGCTTCTCTGCATGTTAGTCGCCACTACATTTCCAGCTTTACTGAGGAAGTACACGGCATCATCATCATCATTTGAGTCAAACTCCATACAGTCATCAGCTTTTCTCCTCAACATAATCTCTTCTTCCCAGCAACCTGCACTTGAGTTATAAACTTTGAATGAAAGCTTTGGAAGATCACCAGAGACTAAGACAAGCTTGTATGAGCCATGATAGTTGGAATATGCATTCATTGCAATAGCATGAAGAGATCGATCTTTAGAGTCTGGATCCACTGGAGGGAGTTCACGACAAGATCCTGTCACTGGATTGCATACAATGTAATCGCCAGACATATTGCGAAAACAAGCAAGCCCAGCAGATGCAGCAACTGGAATGGAGTCACAGTTACAGTTATACAAGAGGAGAGGCGGATGATTGAGTTTTTTCCAACTTCTTTCAGCAGAGTCAAAAACAACAGATTGATTAAGATTGGGATCCACCATAAAAAACCATGGATCCCGCGAAGGAATCCTGGAGCAAGCGAGCTTAAAACTTTCAGAAGCTGCAACTGATTTCCATCTCTTGCACACCGAACTGAGGCGAAAGAACGTAGAGGTTGGTAACCATGAAAGGACCCTTTCTAGGACGTCTTCACTGAGCTCATCCAAGGCGAACTCCATCATATCATTGCCTTCTTGAGGCAACTTTCTCTTTCTGGATGGCCTTGAAATGCAGTCGTTAGCCTTCTCCATTGGCAGATTACTTCAGAAAAATTAACTGCAATGACAAAAAGATGATAACAACACTATTAACATGAGGCCATATCAATTATAACATTACCCAAAAGAATCAAAAGTTTTTTTTTTTCAAATCTATCCAAATCAAAGAGAATATATGAAACAAGGCAAATAAGGCTTGAATATCACATCAAAATAAAGATTAGAGAAAATTTGACAACCTAACTAACATGGGCATTAAAGGTCCACATGACTAGAAAGCATTAAGAGGCTCTCCTTTTCCTAATCACTTTCTCATATTAACACCGAAAATTCAGTTTCTTGGAAAAAGTAGGGTAAAGAAGAGCAGAAAACAGTAGTACTATTAAAGAAGTGACAACATCATACCCCTCTTTGGTAGAACAAAAGAAAGGCCAAAAAGCCAATGTCCAATAGAAATTTCCCTCTTTTTTCAAGGGGTCCAACAAGAGGACAAGATAGCTCGACCTCAATGATGCAGAGTAATTTCTTCAGATAAAGCGACTAAAAAGAACAATAATTTTGGGAAGCCATAAATTGAAGAGGAAAAACTCAAAAAAACTACAAAAAGGGTAAATTTTTTTGTTAAATACCATCAATTTGCACTAGAAGAATCTAACACTAAGAGCCTAAGACATAACCCATGAAGAAAATATCTTTTAGCATGATAAAAAAAAAAGCAAGCAGAAATGAGCATGGCATGGAAGAAGATCAAAGAAGCAAGAATGTACCTGGAGGTAGGAAGCTGAAGGGAAAGCGTTGAGAGTGCAAGAGCGTTAAGTGAAGCTGGGTCGGGCTCTAGAGGATTTAAAGAGGGACAAGTTGAAACAGCACGAAACCAAAACAAAAGAGAAAAGTAACAGCAAAGAGAGGAAAGTAAAAGGGTTTTAGAGGAAGAGGAAGGGAGGTAGGAAACTTCCTGGCGTTGCTCTTTTTGTAAGCGTTGACAATCGAGCCACAAGGGCGAGCTGAGAATCGCAAAGCAAAGCAAAGATTTATAAACAAAAACAGAAGTGAAAGTGAAGCCTCACACACATACACACACGGGTGGAGCAGTGGAGAGAGAAAGATAAAGCAAAACTAAATCTACTAAGTTGACTCGTGCTCTTGCTAGCACTCTACTGGGAAGTCTACAATACAGGACTGATATTGGATACCAGAGAGTCAGAGAGAGAGAGGAGTGCATTGGATTCTGGGTTGGGCCGTCCCGTGAACTAAAACAAAGCTCAAGGGTTTTGTTTGTTGTTTTTGCACTTTAATCGCAAAAGAAAGTGAAAACACACGTAACCCTGGCTGAGTAAATTAAAGAAAAGAAAGAAAAAAGGAAAGGCATTTCCATGTCAAAGGGAAGACGGCAGAGGGGTTGAGGCCTGGCTCGGGGACTTTGGGTGGGTTGCTGACCTCTGTAAAGCAAAAGCAGCGAAAGAAAGAGAGAGAGAAAGAGAGTTTTTTGCTTGGGTATAGTTTGCTTTCCTTTCTTTGCCTTCCTCGTTGAGGAATCTCATCCTTTCTTTTCTTTTCTTTTCTTTTCCTTTCTTTTCTTTCCTTTGGGGCTTTGGTCAGTTTAGCGTTTGTTTTTGTATTAAAAGTCAAAATTCCCAGAAACAAGAACCGATTCCTATCAAAACCCCATGAACAAAAACAATAAACCATTAAACAAAAGACAAAAAAGCCGTTAATTACGACCTCCTTTTCTGCTCTCTGCTTTCAAACAGAGACTCGGATCTCGATGCCCACCTTACATGGGCGGCCCTATAGGCTATAGCACTCTACCCAGCCTGGTTTTGTCCATTCAACGTTACACGGGCTGAGGGTCTGACCCAAGCCTGGTTAGAATCTGCTGAGCCCATTTTGATGGGCTCAGAAAGAATACTCGTCTAGAAAGTCCAACGATGGAAATGGAGAATGGAAGGACAGGGTCAAAGGCGCAAAGGCAAATATTAGAAAAAGGATGGCAGAGTTGTTGGTAGGTGTTTCACAGTCCTCTCTTCGACTTCAGCCAAAGCTGGGATCATTTCAAAGGTTACAGCTATTTAACAATTACGGTTGCCCAAGATTTGCAGTTGTTAGCAACCTTCGTCTTCATTGAAAGGGGTGCCTGTCGCTGGGGTGGTGTCTTCTGATTCCAAAATACCCACGATTGTTACTAACACCGTTGACTCTGCCAAGGGAGGGATCGACATCGAATTAGACACAGGAAACGGCGGAGGAGACAAGTTTGACGACAGAAGCGGCGGAGCCGATAGTGGGAATAAAGGAGAAGGGGAGTTTTCGGACGACGAGAGTAAGAAACAGATGGCTATGTCTTTGTCCCAGAAGTTGACTCTCGGATATGCTGCTCTTGTCGGAGGTAAAATTCTTGTCTTTACTTGATAGCCCATAAGCTCATTGGACCCTTGTCCTCCAAAAGATCGATCTAGTAGAGGAGGCACCCTCCAAGCTTATAAGCCACTAGACATATTACTGTCTAACCGATGTGAGATTCGTATAATTGCTGTCCCCTTAAGAAGCCGACGCTCACGACGGCTCTCACTCACCTATCAATATTCGGGACGTACCCTTAATCCACTGTTTCCTTTGATTCGGACTGACCCGATGGTAGCCCTTTTCGCAGATTCGACTCTCAATGAAAGCACCAAATTGATAGGCCCATAAGCCCATTGAGTCCTTGTCCTCCAAAAGATCAGTCTAATAAAAGAGGCACCCTCCAAGCTTATAAACCACTAGACATGTTACTGTCTAGCCGATGTGGATTCGTATCATTACTCGTTCTTTGTTTGACTTATGGTTTCAGTTATAGTTTGTTTTTTGTGTCTTGATACTGCCATAGATTCGAGTTGGTAGAAATTTGATTGGATTTTGGGTAATTAGGCAGATTTTTTTTTATAAGGTGAGAGATTACAATCATAATTAAGTATTACGTTCTTAAACCACTCAATTAATCCACCAAACAAACCAAGACATAAATGGAAATGCGACTCATGCATGGTGAGATTTGAACTTAGGGGCTGCGATCTTCTTATGTTTCGCAGAGCCTTTGCTTGCCACTAAACCAAAACCTTAGACAGAACTTTTGGACTTGATAAAATAAAATTTGTGATAATTTGCTACAAGGAAATGAATATTGTTATATGGACTTTAGAATTGATAATCTGCAAGCATTTCATTTTACTGAGGCGTCTTTTGTTAACCTATTCAGTGGGTGGTGCTATGGGCTACATTAAGAAAGGCAGCCAGATGTCGCTTATGGCAGGAGGATTGTCAGCAGCACTGCTCTATTATGTCTATACTGAGCTTCCCTCAAAACCAGTCTTTGCCTCATCGCTTGGGCTTGGTAAGTCACTCTTTTTTTTGATTGATGCATCTTGGTGTTGTGTGTTTATGTTGCCAAAGATGATTCATTTACATCTCAAGTGATGAGGTTAGAAGAGATAAGGCCTGCTAATTAGTGTTAAACTTGCCATAAATGCTGAATTTCCAAAGGATTAGCTGATTTGTTCTTTTGTTATCATCTTGATCAAAATTTCTTGAGCATTAAGACTGATTTTTTGCTTTCCTGAAAATGAAAGGAGAGAGAGTTAAGTGATGTTGGGGAAGAAAGAAAGAGAGATGCCACCAAAGTTCTTTTCAATGGTGGATTATGTCTTTTGTTACTTACTAATAAATTATAGTACTTACCCAAGGGTTGTGGCTCAGTTGGCAACACAGGTTGAGTTTGTGAGAAGAGCTCTCGAGTTCGACTCCCACTAAACACATCTTTGGTGAGGGGTGAAGAAGCTTAACTGTGACTAAACCCCGAACAGGATTAATCTCAGACCGTTAAAACGGATGAAGACACCTGTGGTCTACACCAAAAAAAAAATATATAGTACTTGAACCCGGGGCTTAGCTCAAAAAGTTCATGCAACCACTTTCCATCCTCGTCTCTTTCCATCTTTCTTAACAAGCAATGCTTTAGGAGACGGCATTCAGTAGATGTGGTTCAAATTTTAGCATCTACAACCCTTTTGCGTATTCTCAAGTTTGGATCTCTTTTATACCAAAAAAATTATAGCACTTAACAGAAAGTACAAACTACCAAC
Source organism: Heritiera littoralis (assembly GCA_031772115.1). Taxonomy (NCBI): domain Eukaryota; kingdom Viridiplantae; phylum Streptophyta; class Magnoliopsida; order Malvales; family Malvaceae; genus Heritiera; species Heritiera littoralis. The sequence goes on from JAPDPK010000003.1 coordinate 4,232,993, forward strand.
TTATATAGCTTGTAATCCTGTCTGTTTCTACAAAACTGAAGAGAATTAGAAAAGTTGTTGCTAGTTGCTAACTTGACAATCTAACTTAAGAGGAATAAGGAGGTGAATCTTTAAGTTTTCTTTTGAATGTTAATCACAAATATGAGGCCATCACAGAGGATTTAGCTGATCTCTTCTCATTCTATTTTTGTTTTAGCTCCATCAAGTTTAACCCTAATTACATGTATGGTATTCACTTCGAAGGTACATCTGCTGCACTTTTGGGAGTGATGGGTTACCGTTTCAAGAGCTCAGGAAAGGTCTTCCCAGCCGGGGTTGTGTCACTTTTGTCCCTTGTGATGGCAGGGGGATACCTGCACGGCATCCTGCGCAGTCTGCACTAGCTTGAGGCGGTAGTGATAGCAACAAAGTTGAGTTACAAGCCTGTATGTTTACCGGACATGATGTTTTGGTTCATAGGGTGGTTTGCTATATCTAAACTTTGAAGTTATGAACTTTGTTAGACCAATGATGCAATGTGTGTGGAGTTTGTATACCAGGTTACTTTCATGTTTGAATGCTATTTACTCTGAATTACCCCTATTTTAACTTGATGCAAGTTCTACTCCCCCCCACCCAAAACAGCTTTGGTAGCTTTATTGTTTATGTGATAAAAATCATGGGGGGAGAAAATAGACCATAAATGCTTTTTTAGTTTTGAAATTTGGGAAGAGTGAAACAAGTTACAATATCAATAATTAATAAAGTATAAAGTATCATCTTATTAAGAAATATATTGAACAAAACAATAATCTTATTGAGAAATATACTTAAAAATTTTAGGTTTTTACAAATAAACTAACGAAATTTTTTAATATTTATATTTACGAATTTATACAAATTTTTAAAACTTTGTTTATTAATAAAATAGCATTTTAGAGTTTTTTTTTTAAAGCAATGTGCTGAAATTATGTTTTGAGATTTGAAGGTCAATAAAATAAGGATTTATATATGATGCACTGACAGTGTATAGTTTTTATACACTGTCAATGTATCAGAGGTTGACACCTCATCATTAGGCCCTTATATGCAAATATAAATAAATTTTTTTTATTTGCCTATAAGGGCCTATTGATGAGGTGTCAACCTCTGATGCATTGACAGTGTATAGAAATTATACACTGTCAGTGCATCATATATAAACTCATAAAATAATGTGAAAGATGCGTTTCTCGGACAACTAAATTCCATCGATTCACATTCGGTTTACACACATTCTAGATAGTTTTGGGCTTTTCAATTTGAATTATCCAAGTTAAAATTAAATCCGAATCAAATTTTGACGTAACAAATTTACTCAATTCCATTAACAATTTAGATCTTTTATTTTTAATAATATTTATTTAGTTTTATGCATAAATTAATTTATAAAATTGATTTAAAAATAACAATTAAAAACCACTTAAATATTTATTTGAGTAAACTAAATAATAAAAGCAAATTGTTTAAGAGGGTGTTTGGATGGAAAATTTTGAAATTTTATGGTATTTTAAAATTCATCATATTAAAATACTAACATTTTTAATTAATTTATTTGGGTAAGTAATTTGTAGAAAGAATTTTTGAATATTAAAATTTGATTAAATAAAATTGAATTATAAAAGAAAATAATAATAATATTATATATTAAAAAAAATATCAAATAAAATATCTAAAATGGATATCATTATATTCGTGAAAATGTTTAGATATTATTAATAATATAAAAAATAAATAAGTAAGTTAACTAGTACTCGGAGAAGTAAGTTAACTGGCGGGTAAGTGGATACCGTTCATTCGGTACGATTCGCGGCGAAAAGAACAAACCGATCGCTGAATCAAATCGGACAAAATAAAATTAAAAGAAATCCGCATCTTTGTCTGTTTTTTGCTGGCGGAGGAAAAAAGAGATCGGAAATGTCATTGGAGCCGCCGCCTTTCCAGGAAGCACCTCGCTGCGACGTCTGCAAATGCAGTTTCAACACTTTCAGGCGCCGGGTACTTTCGTATGCTCTTTTTTTTTTAATTTTAATTTTTATATGAATGAATTACCGGTTATTTTCATTTAATTTCTTGAAAAAAATGAAAAATATCGTCCTATAAAGGAAATCTTAGCGATTATGTTTATTATTGTGATGAATCGCTAATTATGTAGAATATATTGGAGTGCGCTCCTTTGCTTTGATCTTAGTTGCTAGACTTATCTATTCGCGCTAAAGATGACTTTTTTTGATGCATTAAATTGCTGATTCAGAGTTCTTTTGAATCTAATTATTTTTTTTATGGATCAATTTTTGATGCGTTGATTTGGTAATTGGGAGTTTGATAACCCAGTTTGTGCCTAGGGCTACTGCAATATTAATTGAAGATTAATTCGGATGCATGCCTGATGTTGTGAGTGCAAGTTCAGATTTGTGATTGCGATTTAATTTTTGTCTTAAAACTTGAGGAACTTGGGATCATTAATAGATAAAACTAGCAATGGAAACAGTGATGTTATCATCGACTACTTGAGGCCTATTACCTATTTTATGTATGCTATCAGTGAGATAATTGGTTCCAGATTGTCGAAATTGTTATACAAGACTACAATGCATTACTAATGGTGTGATCCTTATTCCTAAGTGCTACCGAACTCTATAAATCTTATATGGTTTCAACTATAATTGAAGTGATGTTAGTATGCTGTTCTTCGTGGAATATTTGTTGTAAAAGCTCATGATTAGATTTCTTGGTTAGAAAGAAATATAAATGCAAATGTACAGACTTTTGTGTGCAATTTCTCTTCAAAGTAGGTATGCATCTATTCTATGTTAGACTGATTGCAAATGGAATAAACATGAAATCATCTCCATTTTGCAGCACCATTGCCGATGTTGTGGGAGGACATTATGCCATGAACATTCATCTAATCAAATGGTTTGGGCTTCCATCCCCTCCATTTATATATTTGGGTTAACTTTGCATTTGTCAAGTTGTTAAAGTTTGGATAAGTCGGCTTTAACTAAGCAATCTTTTGTAACTCTTTCCTGTGTGCATATTCAGGCTTTACCACAATTTGGCATACTTTCGTCTGTTAGAGTTTGTGCGGATTGTTTCAATAACTCTTCAGGGTAACCATCTCTCGATTGAATACATATTTAAATGTTATCGATTGTTAAGAGAAGGGGGAGCAGTGTATTTTGGGTATGTCTTGGATTCTTGGTGTTGGTGGATGCCTTATACTCCTGCTTCACTTTGCTCTTGTTCTTATTTGCTTGAGTACTATTTTAAGAGGCCGTTTCGTAATCTTTTCTCTTGTTTCTTAGTGTTATTTTTCTCGTGATTTTATCTGGGTGCAGATCTGCCAAAGCTGATCCTCAGCCTTCTTTAGGTGTAGTTGATAATGTTACAGATGAAATCTCTACATTAAACACACATGCAGTTATGGGTTCAAATTTTGAAGCAACTGCAGAGCATCAGCCTATTGCAGGTATTCCGGATTGCAAGTGTGGCATGCCTTTGTGTATTTGTGGATCTCCAGCACCAACAACAGATGCACTTCCTCTTAAGGTATGAATTCTTCAGTAGTTTTTGCAGCACCTCATATGATATTCCAAGCTTCTTATGTACCTATATTTGTTCTTGAGGTAGATGAAAAACCCTCCATCCTCAGTGGCTTCATCAAATCCAAAATCAAAAAAGACTGACTCTGTTCCCAAGAGTAGAGGCTCCACTTCAAACAGCAAATCTAGGTGTGCCATCCTTTAATTTTTGTATGCTTCACTTCTTCCAAACATATGCTCAATTTCGAATGGTTTAATATATTATTTCTGTGTACGGAATTGGAACATGGAAATCTTAACTCTTTCTGGCACATTGTAGTACTGTACTATTTCCTGAATTTATTGAAACCTGAAGCTGGATGCTACTAAAATCATGGCCTACTGGTTTGAGGCATAAAACACTGCAATCTGTATATCTTCTCTCTTCAACTTGCTTTCTTTTTTCAGCTCAACATTCTTATAGAAGTTACTAGAACAATTTTAATGTAGTGGAGGATGATGGTGAGAAAGACCCACACTATTACCACTCTTCCTGTCATCTTGATTTTTATTTGTATGGCTTTCTTCTCCAACTTTCTGGTATCCTATTGTCCTCATTAGATTATCATATGTCAGTAAGGACATGATTTCATTTTTGTTTAGGTCTCTAGCCTCTTTTGGTAGCAAATTTTGCTTTCTGTTTTATGTGACTCTTTTACACATGGTTAACATTTTGCAGTTTGGTTTTCACTCCTGGTCTGGTGACCAATGGTGCTGCTGCAGATAAATCTCAGATGGATTATGACGTCAATGGAGAGGTAGAACTAGAACTCTTTAATGAAGCATTTGAGCAGCTATGAGCATTCAACTTTTCAGGAGATTTAACTTCTTTTGAATTATGTACTTGTGCATTTACTATACTTAGGGTTTAAGAGAAGCCATAAAGAACGGTGATACTGCTGCAGTCAAAAAGCTTCTAAGTGAGGTATGCTATGATTTTATTCCAAAATTTCAATTGGAATGAATTTTAATTGTTATTACATGTGCAGGGTGTAGATTCAAATTACCATGACAAGCAAGGATTATCTTTGCTTCATCTGGTACTGCTCTCTCTCAAATGTCTGTAGTTCTGTCCATGTGACTGCAATTGTGTATATGTGTAATTTTAATTTTCATTTTTTTCAAATATATGTGAAACTGATGATATGATTAACTTGGTGTAGGCTGCACTATTCAATCGAACTGATATAGTGTTTGCCCTCATGGACTGTGGAGCAAGCTTGGACTACAGGAATGCACAGGGTAATTGACCGTATGCTGAGTTTTGTGGCATTCCTGATTTTAAAGATGTCTATCTACAACTCATGATAGACTTTTAAGGTTACTAAAAGTTGAAAATGTCACTAGAAACTTCTTAGCTGCTGGATAAAATCAAGTCTTAATAGGGAAAAAGGGAAAAAATAAACAAATAACTCTCACCTTCCATTTGAAAGAAGTATTATACTCATGGCATAGCTTTGTTGAATAATTCTGGCTTGTAGAAGTCCATAATTGAGAACTCTCTATCCTTTTCATTGCTAATTAGTTAGTAGCATGCCTGGCTCTGATTTGCATGCATCTGTTTGTCTTGTGATTATGCTTTAACTCTTTCCAACCACCTCAATTCCAGGAGAAACACCACTGGATTGTGCGCCAGTCACTTTACAATACAAGATGCAAATGAAGATGAAAGGGGGCGAGCAGCAAGAAATCAACTAGACAAGAGAATTTGAAGGAAGATTCATAATTTACACCGTTAGCCGACATGCATGAACTCGAGCTGTCAGCCTCAACAAGAAATTATTGATATAATTCTTCGTGCTGTCAGCTTCAACAAGAAACATTAGTTATAATGCTGGAAGTGTTTGTATTATATCTGGTAGACAAACCGTAAAACAGGCTACAAGACATGGAGGCTCGATCAAAATTCTGTTTTTTTCCTTTATTTTTAATTAACAATCAGATGCTGTTGTGAGGCACTAAAGATTCCTTTTAAAATACCAAACTCGTAGGGTAACATGTAACATGCGAGAGAATGTGATGGGCCACTTTGGTTGGTTAAACTATGCCGTTTAAGTCTTCTCTTTCCCTATTTTAGTCTTCGGGTTTGCAATATTTTTATTTAAATCCATTGAATTTTAAACTTCGAAAAATGTTTAGTAAATGCAACTCTTAAACTTTTTTGTTGTTGGATAAGCCATACGCAATTTTATAGGATTCTTTCATATAATACATTTGGTAGACGTATTTTATTTTTCAAAAAATATTTTTCAAATTTTCTTATGTTTGGTTTGCTGATAGGGGTGTTTATTCGTTTAATTCGGTTAATTTCGAACTGAATTATAAAATTTTACTTTCGTTAACCGAATCGAAATATATATTTTCGAATTAACCAAACCGAAATATAATTCGATTAATTAACCGAATTAACCAAACTTTTCACAAAGTTCTCATTTCACCAAACAAAATCACATATATATAATACATAAATATATATTATATATAAATATGATATTATATATAAATAAATAATTCAGTATATATATTATATATATAAATAAATAAATATATTAATATATATTATTAATTCGGTTAATCAAAATAAATTCGGTTTTCAAATCGAATTAGCCGATAACCGAATTTTTTTCAATCTCATTTTCGTTAACCGACCGAATTTAATTCGGTGGCCGATCGATTAACCGAATTAAATTCGGTCGGTCGGTTAACCGAAATTTTTCCATATTATGAAACACCCCTAGTTTCTAGTTTATAGTAGGGTCGGGGAACAAACTTTGAGCAGATAACATTGACCTAGCTCTCGCTTGACCTTGTTGGTATAGATAAGATGACCAATCTTCAATGTTTAGCCTTTACGATTACCTTGGATATATGCTTGTTATCAAAATTATCTTTTGAGTTCGCCCAAAGATATTACAGCATCAACCTTTATAATTTGATCATCAACTTTAAATGAAAGACACATGAAAAATGCAACAGCTGCCTTTTTTATTTAATCTACTTTGGCACACAACATGGTCAAAATGTCTGCTACATCCCGGAAGCATGGATAAGGTTTTCCGAAACCTTTTCAGTTATTTGCATCAATTCATTCGACGAAACATTCTTAAAATCATGAGTCTGCCATGCGGCGAAGGGATAGGAATTCCTTGAACAAATGACCGATGCTCGCCTCGTTCTTTTGCATGTCTGCATGCATCAAAACTAGCTTTTGGGTAACCAGGGTCTTTTTTTCCAGGAAGACAAAACCATGGATGTAAATTAATTTTCTCCATTGTTGTTTCTCTTTCCTTTTTCATTCTTTATACAAATTTTTCCCTTTGCGGTTTCCTTTTTCCAAGTTGAAATCGTAAAGTAACACGGAAAATTTGTGGGATCTGACTGGGATTGTGGAAACTAACGTGTGATGTGGGCCATTTCTAACGTGTCATGTGCAAAAAGCAAAGCAATCCTCTTTGATTTTGCATTTACATGACACGATATTGGTCTTTCCTTTCTATTCCACCTAACATTCTAAGTTAGTCTGCTCATTATCTACGAGTAGTGAAAAAAGTAAAAATAGGTTTTTTTCATATACTTTGATAAAATTCGAGTTTTAGAATCATCATTATTAAAAAGATTTTATCGTTTTCCACTTTCGATCCAAACAAAATTAATTTCAAATAGTAAAATAAATAAAAATATTTGTACTTACACAAAAAAATTAATCTGCTCATTTAATTAACAGATGATGTGCAATAATTAACATAAGTCGCAACTCGTGTATATAATCCATGTAGTGTAAAAATTAAAACTTTCATATCAAAATTAATATCAATATGTTGAATATAAGTTTTAACGTTTATAATAATAATATATAATTTTTATTAAATTTTAATTCGTATATTTTATTTATATCGTTTTTATATAATATTATTTTATTATTTCTAAAATTACCATGAAGAGACAATGGCCTCGATGGCCTTTGCTTTTTATGACTAGACGTGGAGTTTGATCGAATGCTTTAGGGCAGACATCAAACGTATCGGACAGCAGTCAGCTCAGCAGAGCACACGCAGGAAAGTATGCTTCATCTTACAACAAGATGGGACCACTATGGGCCTAATCTAGTTCATGGTCTTAATTCTAAACTAATTATCCAGAAAGGATTTTTTTTACTCATTTGAAATGAACCTCAATCACGGGTAATTTTCTCTTTTCAACTGTTTCTTATCTTTTCGGTCAAGGTCTTAGAATATAAAAAGGTGCTTCAAAGTAGAAGAAAAAACACCAAATTATCCATTTGACAATGCTGTTATTTTATCTTACAAATAAACAGTTCAATAAACTAACACATTATTCAGTTGAAACTTTAAAATCAATAATAATCCAAGAAATAAAGAAACAAACATAAAATGTATCACACGCAAAGTGCTGCTAGAAATTTACTTACATTTTAATCATCGACCTCGATAAGTTACTTTCATAAAGAAATATCAAATACAAGTAGCCCGTAAATTAAACATGAAATTAAAGTATTTTAATCTATGCTTAAGAGCCAAACGATGGATTGAATATCAAGTTTGATGCTATAATTAATAAATATAACTCTTTTACATTGCCAAGTAATCTTTTCCAAATAAAAAAACAAAAAAGAAAAGATATAGATTTTCTCTTTATCTTTCTTTTAAAGAAAAAACTGATCATGGGCAACAATTTCTTTTGGTATTAAGCAACCTTTTGATGACTTTCCCATTACCAAATTCCTCATGAAGCAAAACACACCAGGTTCATTCAGTACATCCGAATCTCATGACCGGATCCGGTTGCCTTTAATCCAACTTTAATCCACATGTTCTATCCCACTTCGCTTTTTTCCTGCCAATTTTTTAATACCTACAATTTTCCATTTTAAAAGAAAATGATTGATACATGCATGAGATAATCGACCACCGTCCTTTTGAGCTGTGACTTACACGATTCCAAGCGATAGTGACCTAATCACCCGCCTCTCCCTTTAAAAAAAATTTTATTTAAGTATATAATTCGTATTTATATTATATAACCTAATATATAAAAAATTCATATTAATAAATAAATTATAAAGAATAATTTTTTAAAAAAATTTTAAAGTTCACGTAATTTTTTTTTTAATTTTAATTTATATGATTTTTTAATATATTTTTCAATCATATTTAAAATTATTAAACTTATTTTATTTAGAAGCCTACTCGCACACCGACAAAAATCCAATAAAGCAATCCACTATCGTGGCCACCTTTGGGCATGTTGGCTAGGTCCCCCTCGTTCTATTTAAGTCCGCAGATGCTGCTCTCGCCCTTCCCCCTTTCTTTTCCTTTCTTTTCTCTTCTTCTTGCTAATTTTCAAGCTACTTTCCTTTCCATTCACTGTTCTTTCCTTTTGTTCCAATGGGTTTCTTTGTGGACGATCCAGGGCTGGTTGTAACCCATCTTCTTTACAAAACAGCCGTTGTTTTAGCGGTGTTGAGATGGTTCTTGTCTTGGGCTCTCAGGTTTAAGGACTTAGGCTACTTCTTTACTGCTACTTTCTCTTCTTCGTCCTCCCGACAAGACAACTCTTCTTCTCCTTCTTCGGTTTCTTCTCAAATGATAAGAGACAGTCTGGGGCTGACAACCTTCGAAGATGCCAAGGAAAGGCTGCCTTGGGTTTCCGACACGTGTGCGGTCTGCTTGAGTCACCTGAAGGAGGGAGACGAGGTCAGGGAACTGCGGAACTGCTGCCACGTGTTCCATAGTGATTGCATTGACAGATGGGTTGACTATGATCAAGATCAGGACCATGATTACGATCATGATCATTGTTATGATCAAGAAGAAGATAACCACAAGACTTGCCCTCTTTGCAGGGCCCCTTTACTCATTTCTTCTCAGAGCTTGGGCTGGCCTAAGAATGAACCCAGCTGGGCCGTCGACCGGCTGCTCTACCTATTTGGCGATGATCTCCTACCTTGATCCACACAATTACATATTTTCTATATACTTTTTTTTTTTTCATTTTACCTATTATTCGCTCCATTGATCATGGAGATAGAGCTTGGAACAATAAACGTTGTAAATTTAGTAGTCAGTAATAGTTTGGGCATGTTGAAAAGGGTCAAGTGGTCTAAACCCCAAAGCTTGACCCTTGGAATAGTTGTACATATAAATCAAATACCTCTTACAAATTTTTGTATTCTTTTCTCGTTTTCACAACCTGCCTATTTTCTTTGAATTTTAAATAACTGTAAGTTTTTTTTTTCTCTCGTGATTATGGTTATTTGCTTGATTCCACAAAAATTATCATTCCATATGATACATTAATAATTTTTTAAAATAATTGATTAAGAAAAAGTTATGATATATTAAACTTTGAATATGGGTCTAAACTCTAAACAATGTTAATTTCGATTCTAATTATCAATAGATGTGACATGCAAGCAATGGGCTTGATACTCTTGAATTAATAACTAATATTTTAAAAAAATAGTGTGAATGTGATACCTAAATTTTATAGTTAGAATTTAGAAGAAGCTTTCCCTGAGTGAAGTTGAAAACTTAGGTCAAGGAAGTTACAATTTATTTTATTCGTCGTAAATATTTGAACCGGTTAAACAAATATGTAACAATAAAACTCTTTTAAATTAATGACCTTTAAATTAATAATTTCTTTAAATTAATAAAAATTATGTAATGGAATCAGATCAATATAAAAATATAATAAACTTCTCCATAGTAATAATTCATAATTTTTTATAAAGCCTAATCTAAAATTTTGGTCCGATTCTAGTATAAATTAACAATTTGATAAAAATACAAAACATACTACTTAATATTCAAGAAATTAAAAAAAATTTATAATAATAATTTACAAAATATTATCATTTTTGATATTTTTTATTTTAATAACTAGACAAGTACCAAGTGCATGTTTGACACATGAGATTATTTAAAGGATAAGATGATTATCATCCTATCTCATGTTTGTTATTCATTTAAGCAAAATGATAGGATTAGTGAGAAGATAAGTCATCCGATACCAAGAGGATAACTTAATCCTTTAGAAAAGTGGATGATTATTTTTAGGATTATTATCCTATCTACTGTCAGTGGAGTTTTTTAACTGCACAAGCGGGGTTAGGATGATGACATGTGTCTTTTAAAAATATTAAGAAAATAAAAAATAAATAAAATGAGATACATGTTATCATCCTAATTCTGCTTGTGGAGTTAAAAAACTCCACTGACAGTGTATAAGATAACTTTCCTTATTTTTAATTCATAGGAGAGGATATGTTTCAAAATTTTTTATTAATGAATTTTCTATTTTATCCTTAAATTTTGTCTAATAAAAAAATATCATCCTATCCTAAATTTAATCTTGCACATAACAAACATGGTAAAGGATAAAAAATCATCATATCTTATACTTAATCCTTGTACACACCAAATATAAGATAGGATGTTATCATCTAATCTTATCATATCCATAATATTATTTTATCCTATTCTATCTTTATCCCATGCACCAAACATGCACTAAATATATTACATAAGATGTATTTGCAAATAAATTTTTAAGGAGAATCAGATTTTAAGAAAACTAATATTAAAATTAAAATTATAAAGTTATTGAATGAGTTTAATGAATGTGAAAGTTAAATAGACATATTTTTAAGACAATAAGATTTTACAAAGCAAACTTTTAGATTAATAACGACATTAAACTAATATTAAAAAGTAGATTCAAAAAATATTAATTTAGATGGATTCTACTGTAGTTAGAGATGTAAACAAATCTAGTTACATGTGAGTTACTCAAACTTTAAAATACTTCATAGTTCTCTTTCTCCTTTTGGCTAATCATACATTTCTAGTTCATCATGTAAGAAAATTTTCATTATCGGCGACTACTACTGTACAAAGTGGTCCTTACTAATTCTATTAGGACCAATTACCAAGCAATATACACGTTGCATTGCATGCACTAAGCAATGTGGATGCAGCTGTCTGTTGAAGAATTGCCTGCTGAGTTTGTCAAAGCATCAATTTTGTCAATCTGTTTCCATATTATCATGTAGAGGTAAAGGAGCTCCTATCAGCATCATCCAACAGGAAGAGAAAGCGAAACCTTGCATCGAAAGGGACGACAGAGAAGCCTCGGGCACCAAGGAGCCTCCACTTATTACGTGATAAACAATCTCTAACCATGGAAGCTTCTTGTGGTGATAAGAATTGACAAATCCAGTCAGGTAAAAGTGCGTCTCCAACAACTCCTTTGGCAAAACAATCTAACAATTTAGGCACCAATAGTTTCCCTTTGTTGCTTATACCAACAGATGCCTGAATGTAATCTTTCATTGACCTTTTTAGCAACTCATTCACATTTTCAGGCCTGAAAATCCTCACCTGATTACAAAATGAGGACAATGGGAAAACTCAGCAAAACCAGAAGCTAATCATATCAATTAGAAAATTCATTATTACTATAAGTTATTAATGAATTTTCCACAAAATCAGCCAATTCCGATGCCATTATAGTGAAGAGAACTCAAAATACGAGAAGGGGGAATGAGAAGCAAATGATATCTTACCGCAGGTGAAGAATGCAACCCACAACTCAAAGCAAAATAAACAAGAGGCTCAGGATGATCAATTGTATACTTCTGCTGCTCGCCAGATGCCTTGAATTTCTGAAGTCCAAAAACCATGGTCTAACATGATTATAAATCCAAAATATATGTCAGAGAATACTATCAATGAAGAATCCAATACAAAAGAAAAATGAAAACAACCCCACAAAAAGGAAATGGAATATGGGGAAAAGTGGATTTCCTCTTTGAAGAAATGAAAAAGAAACTAGGACTAATCTCTAAAACATTGAAGAAACCAGAAAGTCTATTATAAGGCATCCATTATTACGCTAATTTACCCTCCTTCGAAAGATGCTCATACTTCTAAGGTGCCTCAGCATAGCTACTATTGCATCATAAAAAATTCTTTTGCAAGGGGCTAGCAACTGCACATAAATTGAGTAGTTATACATACAATTTGCGGTTGATAAGCAGCAGGTTTCATTTTTAGAACAGTGCATTCTATGTCAGCTGCACTCACTGAGAGTCCTCCAACAGTATAGGCAGCCTGCATGTCATCATGCCATGCTGTTAGCTTTTGTTCGAAGCAGCATACAGAGGGAAGGAGAAAGGAAGTGTGGAGGGATAATGGGAAAATTACAGCATCAAACCTTCTGCATTAAGGAGAACAGTTTGCTGTTGTTTCTTGGAACTCCATATGCTAAATATGCCTGAGAAGATAGAGATATAAGAGAAAAAAAAATCAGATATTCTAATTCAATTAAGGCTTAACAATAGTATCTACCGATCCAGGCGTCATGAAAATGCACAAGAAGGTTGGAAACTGAGGTCTGAGACCTATTCTGCACTTCTTCTAGCCAAGACTCCTCATCTATTGATGGAATCCCAACTTATCAAAGATTAGATTGTGTCTATAATGTTTGTATGTGTGGGAGAGAGGAAGATATTAGAATGCATGGACTGGAAATGAGTAGAAGAGTATTACATGCATAATCAAAGCATTATAGAGATTAATCCAAAATGCCAGCTTCTCATTGTAACTCATTTGAGATGGATCCACTCTGGCCAACTGCTCAACAAGCAATCTGTAGGTAAAAAGAGAGGAACAATAAAAGCAATAACAGGTCAAGCTCACTACCTAAAATAGCTCCATGAATTCTAGAGTGAGTGCTCGGAAGTCAATGAAACAAGGATATAAAAACTAGTATAAAAATAGGAGTTAAATACTTGACCTGAATCTTTTTAGAGCCATAGCAGCATATTCAATTTCTTTCTTCCCAACAGAAAACCATGAGACTTCAACTGCTGTGCTATAGGTCCCAATACTACTTGTCCTCTCCTCTTTGCCGGAGACTCCATATGGATCATATGCACCATCTCCTGAGGGACTCCTTACTAGGGAAGTTGCAATGGGTGAGTTTGAGAAAGACTCCAAAAAGTTGGCTAGCGGACAGTGAGGTGAAGCTGGTGATACCAAATGCTCAGAAGAAGAAAGCTTGGATGAATCTGCCAAGAAGATGAAGATATCTCTCATACGCATGATCATTTCTTCAGATAGCTGATTGGGTTGATGCCAAAGATTCTCCGCAATATAATTGTTATCAATAACAGCCTCTGAAGAAGACATATCATCCATGCTTTCTTCTGCTTCCTCTTCATTACAGGTTCTTGCAATCTGAAATATAAAATAGACTGTTACTCAGCTTTTCCTTTGCCTCTGCAGGATAAAAGAAACAATCGAGAGGAATGGACAGCAGCATAACACTTTAAAGATATAGATGACGGTACCTGTTCTGATAAGGAAGCCAGAGAGCTATCAAAAAGTGATATTGCAGGATATGGCAAATGCTTTAAATGGTACTCAGCAAGACGTCGCTCATTCCTCTCCTGACTAAGCTGATATTGCAAGGAAACAAATTCCTGCTCAAGCTTTGATACTGTAATCTCCAGAACAGCTATGCTATCTAAAAGCTCCTGAGCCTGAAATCCAAATTTAGGAGATTGAGAAAAGGGCATAAAACTAGAAGAGAAACCATGCACTCAGAGGCTGACCTTATCAGGAAGTTTGCCAGGAGAATTTGGAGAAGGTGAATCAGATTGTTCAATAGCACTTGCTAGAGCCAAATGCAAATCAGTCTCTTCCTGCAACTGCTGCTGCAACTTTTTAACCTGTATTATCCAAGTGGTAGCATGTGGCATGAGCATGAGATATCAATCCTGCACAGAGTTGGCTGTTACTAGCCCCCTAAGAAAAAAATTCAAAACTCGAATATCATGGCACTCAATAATCATTCATTAGCACAAGTTTTACTCTCTCTAGGAGTAAACTGCATTGTCTTAGTAAGAAAGCTCTCCTAATCACACCCATGTTAATCATGTTTCTTTTTTCTCCCTCGCACTCAAATTCACTCGAATCTGAATGGTTCATTGCTTCCTTGCTGACTAAATCAAAATCAACCTTTGATAAGCTTAAGAGGTAAGATTGATGCAGACCTAATAGGAGTTCAGTGGCTTAAGGTATAATCATCAAGCCTCAGGTTTTAGTAAAAGAGGGGAGACAAGGAAAATGCTCTAAAATTCACTAAGCAACACAGATCCCTTGTCTCATGTTACTTTAGTTTGCTGTTCATAATTTTAATTACCCTTCCTAATAGACTTCTTTAAACAACTTTCCATTCCAGCGTGATCTTAATCCAAAACTTAACATGCGATCTACAACGATTTTTTTAGGAGACAAACAGAAGAAGGGTAAAAAATCTAGTGAAAGAATCACTCGCAAAAGGGAATATGCAGAGACATGTAGAATCGTCTTACTTCTTGTTCAAGCTGGTATTTATAATGGCACATCTGCTCACTTTTCTCTTGTCCATTCCTTTCCTGGGGTTTAGCATCCTGTTAACAACATGATTTCAGAATTTAAAAATCTTAAACAACTCTAAATAGAGACACCATAATAATTTCTTGCTTGCATTCAAATGTAACAACTCCCCATATAATAATTTGCATTCTGAAAATTAATGACCATAAAATTGGGAGCAGAGAATTAGCCTTGCAAATTACCTCCAACTCAGAACAGGAGTTACAAGGGTCATCCCCAGCTGAAAATGACCTGCTCCAAACCTTGCCACTTTTCCATTGAAAATATCTATTAATAGAGCTTGCCCTACAAAACCATCCACCACACTAAATTTACCATTACAAAACAAAAAGACAAAAAAAAAAAAAAACAGCAGTGAAGAAGAAGAAGACGACCTACCAGTTGACTGGTAGAACAAGACCCCCGTTATTACCGCCATTGCAATTTCCATTCCCGTTGATGCTATTATCATTAGGACTTTGAGGATGATGGTCTTCCTCCAAAGCTTCTGCCTTTAGACAAAGCATCACTCCAGAAAAGAACAAAAATCTAATGAAGACCCAGATGCAAGCAAGCAAATAAATATTAGTTGAACTTGAAGTTCACCATCATTGATTCATTCCTTCTTCTTGCACAGCTGACATAAAGGAATCTAATGACTCCACTCCACAATAAAGACTACCCTTTAAGAAAAGAAAGAGAAAATCAGAAAGGAATTATTTTCGAGTGCAAGAATGATAGAAAGTGACAAACTACACAGAGAGAGTAGGGTATAGGGGGGATTTCAGATAAGAGTTAAGGGTAGAAAGTGACCCCAGTTCGACAGTGGATGTGAACGTGAATCTATCATGTGTCCCTCTCTGTTTTTCGAGAGTGAGTCTCTCCGTTCACCGACAATGCTATCATGCGCTTTCCTCTTTTCAGTTGTTTTCATGGTTTTGTTTTTTTCTTCTTCCTTTCACTTTTCAGTTCTTAAACGACGTCGTTTGTAACATAAAATGATTGGTGTTGCTTTCATGAGTTGTCAGAAACATTTTGCAGGGATTTATAATTTTTCTCATGAACTTTTCTTTTTTTATTTTTCCCACAATTTGTGTATTTTTAAATGTATGGTAGTTGGTACTAAAATTCAAGGCATTAACTTGGCAAATTTTACTTTTAACATTTTCATATTTATTTTAGGAAAATTATCATATATATATCCTGTTAATTATAGGAAAAAAAGGAACGTTGATTTTATATAGCTCTTTTTTTTTTCCATTATGTTTAAAGAAGGAAACACAGGAATTATTGTGAAGCAAATTTGATAATTTTAAATATGATAAAAAAATGACATAAATAGAATATACAATTGTGACACATGTTAAAATTTCGTAAAAATTATATACATAAATATGATAAATTAAATAATATATTTTATATTTGATGTAGGAACATAAACTTTAATTTTAAATTTTCATATTTTATATAACATGGTAAAAAAGTATGCAAATTAATTTAATTTGAATATAAAAAAATTGGGCAGTTGGTCTAGCAAAATGATCAGCCCCAACCCCAAATCTAGATCGTTTTCTGGGCTAAGGCTAATATCAGAGCAGCTTAAGGTCCAAACAAGAAAATGGGCCAGGTATTTTCTATTGCAATTGTATCCGAAATGGTCGAAACTCCTAGGATCAATTGTATATGAAATCATCCCAAAACCAATACCGAAGGCACAAATATTAAACCAGCTGTTAACAAAAAGGCTGAATGTAGCGAAGTGAAGGATAGAAAGAGACTTTCCTTGAATGATGAAACTTTCTACACCAGGCAAAGATCCTTGTTGGAGAATATGCATGCATTCCTTCAATGCTGGTTTTGCCGCTTGGCTTCAAAAGAACAGCCATCTGCAATGATCTCCACCATGTTCACTCAATACCTTTCTTGTTTCACACATTCTCTGGCCTTAAGATAAGGTTTTTTTATTGATGATTCAAACTTGGGTTTTCCTTGGAATCCAGTTCCTTGTTGAATCTTTATGTAATTCCTTCCCTTTCTTTTCCCTCTTGTAAAAAGCACATTTTCCCACCTTTAATGGCTTTAAACTTATCAGACTACTGCATATATATATACAAGCACATGAAAACAGGCCTCCAAAAAAAAAAGAGACTTGACAGAGATTCTTGTTTCCAAAAAATGGGTCAATTCCGTTTGTTATGCTTGTTGTTTCTTTGCCTGTTTGGATATGGAGGCTTGGGCAAGGGTGTCTCAGGCCTGGCTGTCAACTGGGGGTTGCAATCAACACACCCGCTGCCACCTAAGATTGTAGTCAAGCTCCTGAAAGACAATGGATTCGACAAAGTGAAGCTGTTTGAAGCTGATCCTGGAGCACTCCGTGCTCTCGGGAGATCTGGTATCCAGGTTATGGTTGGAATACCTAATGACATGTTGTACTCGCTTGCAAGCACCGTCAGAAACGCCGAGGCTTGGGTGCAACAAAATGTTTCCAACTACATATCCAAATATGGAACTGATATAAGGTAACCTGAACTCAACTGAACTCTCATCTTTCCAATGTTTGTTCTGAACTTTGCTGTCGGACTCCAATCCTAATCCTGTATCGAGAGATTTTGCGATGATATATATAAATAAACACTTGAACTAATATTTGTGAGTTGCATTTTATGAACAAAACCGTTAAACTTTGAATTAAAACGAACAATACATGCTAAGAGATTCAAGTATTTTGATATGTTATATTCCGTTGTTCACTTGCATATATGGTTAGAAACTGAATTCTGTGAGGTATACATGTGATTCTCAGGCATGTAGCCGTAGGCAATGAACCTTTCCTTCATACCTACAAAGATATGTTCGTGCAGACGACATTTCCAGCCCTCCAAAATATTCAAGCAGCTCTGATCAAAGCTGGCCTAAGCAAACAGGTGAAGGTAACCATACCACTAAACGCAGATGTCTACGAGACTGACACCGGCTTACCCTCTGGCGGCGACTTTCGACCGGAAATCCGTGACCTAATGATCAACATTATCAAATTCCTTCAAGACAATGGCGGCACTCTCACCATCAATATCTACCCTTTTCTTAGTCTCCAAGCTGATCCGAATTTCCCTAAAGAATATGCCTTCTTCAACAACACTGCTAGCCCCCTTGTGGACGGTTCCATCGTTTACACCAATGTTTACGATGCCAACTTTGACACCCTTATTTCAACTCTTGAAAAGAATGGCTTTGGACGGATGCCAATCATCGTTGGAGAAGTTGGCTGGCCAACTGATGGTGACCCCAACGCGGACATTGACAACGCTCGCAGGTTCAACCAAGCCCTTCTCAACCGTATCATTCAAGGCCAAGGCAGCCCAAGACGCCGAACTCCTCCTGATGTTTATTTATTTTCACTCATTGATGAAGACGACAAGAGCGTTGAGCCTGGAAATTTTGAGAGGCATTGGGGTATATTCAATTTCGATGGAAGCATCAAATACCCATTGGATATGGGCAATGGAAGAGCTATCGTCGCAGCCAAAGGTGTCAAGTATTTGGCCAAAAAATGGTGTGTATTGTCGCCTTCGGCAAGCATTTCAGACCCCAATTTGGCACAAAGCATTAGCTACGCTTGTCAGCACGCTGACTGCACAAGTCTTGGCTATGGATCCTCGTGTGGTAATCTGGATGCCCAAAGCAACGCTTCTTATGCGTTCAATATGTATTTTCAGACCATGAATCAAAGCAAAGATTCATGTTCATTTGGTAACTTGGGTGTCATTACCAACGTGGATCCATCTAAACCACCTTGTCGTTTCGAGATCATGATTGACATCGGAAAACAAGGAGGGGCTCCTTCCCCTAACAAATCTTCGGCTGCAAGAATAGAAAGCTTACTTAGAGCTCTGATACTGGTATTGGCATTAGTTGTCTGTGGTGTTCATTGATTGAATTCGTCATAGCCTTTGCTCCAGACTGCTGTCAAATAAGTCAATGATCAGATTCCTTTCTTTTGATTGCTGAGGTTAAAATTTTCCTAAACATCATTGATGATTATTTGAAACCGTTTTATATTGTAAAATAATCATTGATTCTATGATTTCATTGTTGAATTTAGTTAATTTTAATCCAGTCTTCCAAATCCCAAAATAACTTGGGCCTGTTTCAATATTTCATCTGTTTCTTATTCCTTGAAAAATTGACTAAGCACTTGCCAACTGCCGACAGTGTTTATTGTTTAGCTCGATTAAGTTCCATTTTCTCTGAATTTGGTGTTAATTTCTGGTCTATGGACTCCTTGAGGTCAACAGAACCAAACCCAACTTCATCGTTGGAGTGAAACCCAGTTATGAGTCCATAAATATATCCGACTTCACTTATTACAAACTAGTTTTATGATCTAAACCCATCAAAATGATAAACTGACATTTGTTAATAGCCCAAAGTTGGCCTAAAATAAATGTACATAAGCAGTAGCCAAGCCCAATCATCATCATCATCATCATCAGAAGAAGAAGATAAGAATACAGAAACCCAATTGGCAATTAGCTTTGGGTTAAAAAAAAAACAATTGAAGAAGATATATAAACTATTGTACATTTCGAGTGAAGTGATTTTATAATCATTCGAATGGAGCTGTTGAGCGGCGTGCCTACAGCCCAGGCCTATCCATTTGGCTATCAGCACGAAGGCTGCGCCTGCACTGCATAGTAAAGCACATTTTTTTAATAAAAAAGTATGCAAATTGACATCAATATTTAGCCATGAATCTGTTTCCATGCTAATAGAATCAATTCCACTCCATTTCATGTAGTAAAGTGTAACCACCATTGATTTGTCTTCATTTGGTTTATTTAAGTAAAGTTGAAGCGTAACCGCATATACTTTTCATGTATAGACAAAAATCAGAAATTCAGAGGATTCCTGGAAAGACCGAAAAAAGAATGGTTAAAGAATTTGAGCACCGGCCTTGTGTCCCTTTCCATTTGTGAAGTGAATACTTTCCTGGAAATGAAAACCCGGATGCCAAGCACCTGAATCATAACCATGATCAACAGATTGCATACCAATAATTCACATAGATACTGTCCAAGCTGCCTGTCTGTTGATGACAAGCATTGCTTCTTTGTTCTGTTCGGACTTCGCTCTGATTTTCACGTTTCTTCTGTTTCGTGGAAGCTCATGATTTCAGCCCCATTGATTAATCCTAGTTCCCGGATAATTCAGATTCTCATTGCCCAGCCTGTAGTCTTCTCTCTCTTTTTGGCATATTCCTCTTCCTTTTGTTGTGTTCTATTATTGACATCGTTCATGAAATCCTCAGATTCTCCTCCTTATTTCCAGATATCCTTCGAATTTCCTTTAATTTAAACCATTTAAATTAAATATTCTATAATTATATTCTCTCTTTTTTCCTTTACAATTCGGTTTGCCGCGCAACCCTCTACTATTTATTCCATCTCTCCCACCCTCTTCCTTAAAAATCCTTTTTTTAGGGTTTTCTTTTTTCTCGGGCTTTATTTTTTTTTTATTAATTATTCGATTTATTTAAGCCAAATTCTTTTGTTTGCTGCAAAATCATCGTTATTTCGTTCCATTTGCCGGGGAATGTTGGAATGTGAAAACTGAAAAGCTTTGTTATGTTAAAGAAGCAAAGCAGCAGTGTTCTTTTCTTCTTCAACCAAAGCTCTAATCTTTAATCGCAGAAAAGATCGTTTCATGGCGTTATTAGCCCGTAACGATCCGTTTTTCAGACAACTACAAAGCTTCCCGAACGACCAACGCTGTTGCTTTCGGTTCCTCGGCAAACTCAACACGATC
Source organism: Heritiera littoralis (assembly GCA_031772115.1). Classification (NCBI taxonomy): domain Eukaryota; kingdom Viridiplantae; phylum Streptophyta; class Magnoliopsida; order Malvales; family Malvaceae; genus Heritiera; species Heritiera littoralis. The sequence continues at coordinate 4,253,844 of JAPDPK010000003.1, forward strand.
GAAAATTACAATGTCGGCACCGGCGGTTCCAAGTTTAAGAAACCCGCCGCTGGCTTAAATTTGACTCTGAAAAGTTGTTTCGAGGATCCTTGTAGAACCTGGAATCAGAAAGCACGCGCCTTTGCTCCCCAGTTGGCGCGTGATTTAGAAAGTATTAGCCATAATGAACCACAACAGATGGCGAAGTTGGCGATTGATACTGGTGGTGCGTGTCAAAGAGGAAGCCCTCTTGACTTTCCCGACAAGCCTTTGCCTGAAAAAATTGCGGTTGCTGTCGATGTCGACGAAGGTACAAATTTTCTCCGCCAATTCCTCGCCATTTTTTTCGAGAAAATTTATGTATTTTTCTAATATAATTATTGTTTCTCGTTGTTTTCTGGTATAAGCAGTACTAGGAAACTTTGTTTCGGCTTTGAACAGATTTATATTGGATCGTTATTCGTTGAATCATTCAGTTTCAGAGTACCATGTTTACGAGTTTTTCAAGGTAAGACTTTCTTCATGAGTTTTTCAAGGAAAGAAGTCAAGTCTCAAGTGTAATCAGCATTGGTAGTGTTAGTCCATTAGTGTTGAATTTTTTTAAATGGTGAGAAAGCTAAGACGGAAAGGAGAAAATCCAGCTCTTCCCTGTGAACAGGAAGGCTGGCACGATTGCATGAAGGAAAAAAAAACATTGTAGAGCATCTAGGGAAAAACTAAAAAGGCTACCTTTGATTGGTGTTAGCTGCTGGCCAAGGTTTTTTCTTTTTGCAGAGTCCAGTCTTTTGTATTATTTTGTGTGTGAATATGTTCCATGTGAATTCTGCTAGCCATTTGCACTTCAAGTTATGTGAGTAATTGTTTCGTTCTGTTTGATAATGCGAGATGCATTTCATTCCATGTTCAAATTGCTAACATACTTGATAGTTTAGTCTTGCTTGCATACTTTATAAGTTTCTGCTTTTGCATCATGATCATCTGTTGTTTGGATGTTGGTTAAATTTCTTTAATATGTATTCTGATGCATCTTTTATTTCCGTTACAGATATGGAACTGTTCTCGTGATGAAGGTATCACTAATTCATTAGACATACTCATTGATTGCTTTATGTATAATTTGTTAAATTCATGTCATAAAAGCATTTAGTGATATGCTACTACTTTTGTATTAAAAATTCTTCAAATTCCTCAAAAAAAGTATGCCGAGATTTGGCTGCTTGATTTGGATGAAAGGTAAAGGTTCATTTGCTCTTAGTGGTTGCATAAAAAGTTATCACCTTACCTAGGTGGAATCTTTTTTGGTTTTGTTCTTTTGTATTCCAAATTAAATAAATAGAATAAGTGGATCCATAATATAAAGTGTTCAAAGAATTTCTTTTTCATCGTTAAAATGGAAAAGAAACCAGATTTAAGTTTAATATATCAATTGTAATTTTTGCACAAACTCACTGATGGTTCTAGAGTTGTTTAATAGAGTGCCAAGTGTTTTGTCATCTTTTTGTGCGAAACTTTTAATCATTTGGAGTTTCATTTCTTGAGTTTGTTTTGTCTAAGGATTACTACAGAGCATACTCTGTTTTCTTGTATTGACAGCTGATATCCGTGTCCATGAGTTCTTCAAGACACCATATTTCAAGAGAGGTATCCACCCCATACCAGGTGCTCAGAGGGCACTTCATAAGTTATCAAGATTTTGTAACCTGTCAGTCGTCACGTATGTATGCATACTATTCTTCCTTGATAATGTCTTTAGTTCTGATCTCTGCACTAAGCAGGCCTTTCATATGTGTATGAGTAGGTCTCGGCAGAATGTGATCAAGGACCATACAATTGAGTGGTTAGAGAAGCACTATTCTGGACTGTTTCAGGATATTCACTTTGGCAACCATTTTGCTCTTGATGGCGAGTCCAGACCTAAGTCAGAAATATGCCAGTATGTCATTGGTCCTTGGGCCTTAACATTGCTATGCTTTAGAATTCAGTGCTATTATATCATTATGTTTACAGTGCAAGTTTTTTCAGATAATTGCCTCGATGATTTTATTAATTCCTTGGAGAAACATACTGCTGACATGTTTTTTTCCGGATGAGTTTTCTCTTGCAGGTTGTTAGGATCCAAGATTCTAATTGATGATAACCCAAGATATGCTGCTGAGTGTGCTCAAGTTGGAATCAGAGTTCTGCTTTTCAATTACGAAAACTCTTATCCCTGGTGTAAGACAGAGTCAATTGATCAACATCCTTTGGTGACTAAAGTACATAACTGGGAAGAAGTGGAGCAACGAATAGTGTCCTGGATTCTTAGTTCTACTATCCTTTAAGAGGAACTCCATAGACTCCCACTTCATAGGATTATGAATTGTTTCTCATACCCGGAACATGCGATACTGTCTAAACATTTAGGCTTATTATTGTTGGTGGTGAATCAACCATAAGGAGAGCAGCCAATCTGGGGTCATGGTGCAGGAAAATTAGTTGCCAAAAGTTGAAGAACATGGATGTATTTAGAAGTTCATTTTTGCACTCGGTAAAACAGTTTCTTCTTAGCAATGCCAGTCCAGTTTGAGTTAGGGTAACAATGGGCGAGGAAGTCAAACTAGGCCCAGAAGCTGCAGATTATTGAGTTGCTCATGCAATATAAACTAGATTTCTCTGCTTCCTTTATACTCTATTCTGGTAATTATTATTGATCTTGAAATCTCAAGTAAGACATGCATTAAAGCGTTGAAAAAAAATAGTGAATAAAGTTTTGGTTAATTTTTACGGTTTATAAATTTGCCAAAATATAAAAAAATAAAAAATTTATGTTTGACATATCAATATAAATTTTGATACTATAATTTTTATTTTTTATATAATTTGACAAGTTAAAAAAAAAATTGTATTTGATGTGTTCATATAAAATTTAATACAATAATTTTTTGTATTTTATATGATTTAATATAAATTTCATATAAAATTTAATAAAAACACGAAATATGTTAGATCTTAATGGCATCTCGAAAATAAAAAAAGGCTTTAAATCCCTAACAAAAGCAACCATAATCTTTCTTTCTATAGCGATATCCTTGTTCTCACCACGATTTGTAATTACCAACTGTTCATAATTTAAGCAGCATCCTTTTAGGCCCAACACACCAAAACCTAACAATAAATTTTCAACAATTTCAGCATGTTCAGTACATAGATATAGAGGTGTCTGTCAAACAGTCGTGCTGAACTGGCATGACACTATTTTTTAATGGATCGTGCTGACACGGTCCATAAAATTTAAGAACGTGATTCAATACGGTACATGATGCATAACTTGCCCAACAGTTGTGTTGGGTCAAACCCAACATTATTTTCGTGCTTTATCATGTCAAGCATTGCTCACTAATAAATTTTTACATTTTTTATTATTTTTAAAGTTTTTTATTTATTAATTTAAATAATATGCAAGATAAATAAAAATAAAATAAAACGACACATAATTCACTTTGACAAAATGCCTATATTCAAAAGAAAACTTAATAATATATATTAAATAAAGATATTGAAATTTACAATCTTAAAAGACGAAATGTCTATGTCCATGTCCATGAGAAAATATAATAAAATCTATTTAATAAAGATATCGAAATTTACAATCCTAAAAAAAAGAGCAACACGATAAAAAAGACTCCATTTTGTGAGGTTTGGAGAAGGTCATTGTACACAACCAAAAGGCTTTCACTTTGTAAGGTCTAAAGAGGGTCATTGTATACAGCATTCCCTTTGCATTAAGAGAGTATTTTGCCTTGAACTCATGATCTTCAAGTCACAAAGAAACAATATTTACTATTGCACCAATATTCTCCTTTAAAATTTACAATCCTAATATTTAAAAATACAGATACATACACACATACACAAATACAAGACTATAAAACACAAAAGATTATTATTTTATTTTTCATTCTCTTCACTTGATTATTCATTTATACAATATGGTTTATCTAGTGCTCCAACTTCTACATTTAACCAATCTTTAAATAAAATAATCTTTAATAATTTATTTTTTGATGAGTTTTTATTAGAAGTGTATTTAATAAAAAGTTATATATAAAATATGTGACATATCATACATTTTATATTCAAAATGAAAATATTATAAATTTATATATCAATAATTGAAATATTGCATCATTAGATTTATTAAATATAATTTTATTTATATAAATGAGCCAATATGGCACGGCGCATGGGCTTGCGTGCTGTGCCGTGCTGTGCTAACTTGCATGCTACATGCTAGCACTGGCCCTTCATGGGCCGTGCGATGCCAATCCATGTGCCAAAAACTTTTAGCCTAGCACGGCATACATATGTATAGCGTGCTTGGCCCAACCCGCCCATTTAAGTATGGTTCGTACGAAGCACGATCTATACTATGTTGAATCGTGTCGTGTCATGGGCCGCTCATCCCTTTTGACACCTCTACATAGATATTGTTGAATTTTATTAATAATGTAAATTAATAAACTTTACATCATTTGAATCTTTCTGCTATATTTTATTTTTCTATTTTTGGATTAAAAATAATAATAAAATTGATAAAAAAAATTACACTTGCATATACATTTTAAGGTTTTGGAATAGTCTTTGCTGCTTTTACAAAAGAAAAAGGCTCTAATTGTTAAAGATATTGCAGCATAAGGTCATTTCCTTATCTAGTTAAATTGAAGTAATGAATTGTGATTCCCAATGCAAAATATGTTGTAAAATACAAAGCATTTCTGTATTTATTTTGAGAACAAAAAAAACTTGTAAACCTCCCATGCAAAGTTCATTAACTTTCCCATTTGATTCTCTGCTCGCTTTCATATTGAAATATAATTGTTCTAATTCTTTCGACAATATGCTTTAAATGAATGCCCCAAGGTATATGGGCCATTTATAATCTTGAATTCTAAGAAATAAGTCCATATAAAAATTGCTCATTCAAGTCTGGCCTATGCCGATAGATTTTTTTTTTTTAGTATAATGGAGGATTTTGATTTCGAGAAAGAGAATATAAGTGCTGAAACACAAATTTGTAGATTTGTAAAATTAAAAATAAAAAAATAATTATTTGAATTAATATTCAAAATTATAAATTCAAAAAAATTAAAACGGCAATGTCCATGTCTATACAAACGAAGAACTTTACTCTTTCTCTCATGGGTCCAAACTAACTTGGGCCCTAATGGCATATATGCAATTTTGAAGGGTTTCCGATAAAACCAAATCAATAAATATAAAGAAACAAAATGAGAAAATCATTATGAGCAAAAAAAAAATGAGAGAAAATCATTCAAAATTTCGTTCGGTCACAGTCAGACTGTCCTATTTCGCTGTACTTCACCAATTGTACATACACCTTTTGCATTTTAGCTGTATCTTTAGGATACGTTTGGCAAGCTAAGGGCCAAACGATGTAAAATAAGATGTTGACTCGCCTAAAAAAGGAATAATAACATTAGATATTTTACGTGCACTTCATTGTTTTACTTGTCTCAATAACATTTATTAATTTAGTTAACGAAGGGTCACCAAATTTTAATATCAATATTTTTCGATAAAAAAATTGCATGTATTAAAAATTGAATTTCAAATGTGAAGAATTCTCACATTTTAAAAATAAAAATTTTCGCAATGATCATTTTCGTTAATAACTTAATGCTTCAAATCTTAACTTTATCGATATAAATTTAGAGTTGAAGCAATTAATCGATATTTTCATATAATCAATTTATCACCAAAATAAACTATAAGTTGAGATCAGAACAAATTCAAGATATTGTTTTCTTCTCAATTTATTTCAGTTTCTTTTTTCATATATAATTTGAAAAAGATAATGATGTGCATGTTCACTTTTATGGGAATCACATGCATGTTGTAACTATAATTAATTGAAAATTAGAAATATACATTAATCAAAGTCAATATCATACGGTTGTAAAATTGGATGTTTGGACCTAATGTTTGTACACTAATCGGCAAACCATTGTTGGATGTTGGATGCTTCAACTAAGTTCATTCATTTGCCCTTAAATTGCCTTGTTATCATCTTGCTAGCAGCCTTGCGATAACTGCAGATTCCTTTCATATTTCAATACCAGTCATCGTGTTTAATAGGCTAGATTAAGAGTCAGCAACAAGAGGAGAGAGAGGAGTGAAGCTTTGAACAATGAGAGCGGCGGTTGCCTAACTTTGCTTGGCTTCGTCGATATCCTAATCAAGTAGTAGCTAGCACAAAATCGTTCCAAACTACTGCCACTTGTGTTAAAAGAAGCGATTGCGTTATGTAAAAAAACGAAAAATAAAATAAAATCAGATCAAATAGTACATTTTAACGTTAAAAATTAAAAAAATGAAAAATAGTACGGACAAAAAATTCATTGAGATATTCAAATTGGTTGTGGAAAAAATTGGATGCGTGTTTATAAGTGAGAAAAATCTTCATTTTTTAAGTTAACTTTTGTGTTGAAAATATCGATAGCACCGAACATTAATATCAAAGTTCAAATTGCCAACATTTTTTTTATTGATCAGTTGAGAAAAAAGTTAGATGTAAATTTACAAGTATAAAAGAAGATCTCATAACTTTTAGGATTGAAAAAGTTCAATAACATCCAACATCATCGAAAAAATTTTAATACAAAGAAATACGTTACATTTCATTATATAACCCTGTAATACCTTATTCCTTGGCTACCATCAAAGATTTCAAAATATATTGAATCAAACAAAATTGGATTGACGAGCAATAACATGAAAACGGCACAAACTCCAAATTCAAAAGTAAGGCTCAGATTAACGTGGGATCTTTTGTACTGTCATGCAAATGAGAGAGAGTCCAATGTCTACGTAAAAGATCTTTGAAAAATTAGGTAGACAGAAAGCTAAATATTTGATGATCATGATTCACATACGAACCAAAGTGAAATTGACAATTTCCAAGTCGGTTTGCTTGGTAGCGGGACAAGGGGTCCCCTACAATAAATAGTCAAATGCATTTTGCTATTTTCTTCTTGAAACACCGAGAAGAGAGCCATGGAAATGGGAAAAGAATATTGCATCTAAACCCCCAAAAATTATTCTATGAAAGCTCAAAAGGTTAATTAGATTGATGGATCCATGCACATGAAAGAAAAATATTGAAAGTTGATTACCGAAGATGCTCAAATGATCATTAAATTCGAGATTTAATTCATTTAATTTATTTATTAAATAATATGTTGAAATTTAAATTTCAGTATTTTCAATCTACTTTTTATTTTCAAGCTGCGACATATTTTGTATAAAAAGATCCCTAATCTAAAATTATCTTTTGACAATAATATAAAACAAGATAAAAATATAATGAATATAAGTTTGAATATTGATTCTAATGATTATGTGATCGTTTGTAAAATGTGAAAATATTTTTTTAAATTCAATATTCGAATTTCAATATTTACATCTTTTATTTTATTGTTTCAGCGTAGAGGTTTTTATTGTGCGTGTATATATATAATAAGAAGAAATATGATATGCAGCCTAGAATTTGGTGGGTTTTTCGCAGGAGACAGAAAAGACCGCTTGCGCTTTTTTATGTTCTTCTCGGTCAAATAGGCAATGAAGCAAGCTGTGAAAACGCGTTTTCGCGTCTCCCTCTTGAAAGCGATGACATACCGTCTCTTTTTTTTTTGTTTTTGCTGAATATGATATACCGTCTCTTTATTTAGAGCCTTTATTGCTTTTGAAAAAGAAGCCGTGATCCTTACACTTCATGCCTCGTGTATGTTCTTAGAAGATTTGATTATTTATTTGGTTCACGCACACATTACTGCAAAGGAGTTTTTCTATTGTGGGAATTAATGATGGTCAAATTCAGTGCAAAAAAAACCATTATTAATTTTATGTACATAAAATAAAACCTAATTTAGCTTTCAATTTTAGACTTTCCCTTCGTATTGTGACAATAGCTGGAGACAATTATTATGAATTAATGTTTGTTTTACAATGGAAGTCTCTAACAGGGATAAAGGAGAATGTAAGTGTTGAAATTTGATTATTCAATGTGTTGAATTCTCTCACTCTTGTTATGATTAAGGGTAGAGTTGAAATTGTTTGAGCTTGATTTCAAATTTATAATATGTTACAAATTTTTTTAATCATTCGATTAAAAAATTGTTGATTAAAATTATGAGGTGACAATATAATATTTGTTATAGGGAAGCCCAATCTGAGAAGGCCCATTGTGGAGACAGCTTAATAGCCACGTGGCACACTCTTTATTGGGCCACGTGGCTACATCAAGCAATTGACACCCTCCTGCCGTGTAGGATATTGTCTCCCGCCGACTGGAGATTCCCTCTCCCCTCTGAGTGGAAGCCTCTCGCAGGGTAGGAGAGAGCCTGTCGCCTAATTGCAGATAGCCTCTCGCTCAGTGTAAGTTTCTACTTTACCTGTCACCTAGCGGTAGGTATCCTCTTGCCTTTGTGCAACTATAGGAGTTAGAGTTTTTGAGACGTACAAAAAACAAACTCTTCAGAAGCGTAAAAAGACAATATTACCCTCTAATAATTACTGCTACAGTAACAATAATTCATTTACCTATAAATAGGTTACATGTATTATTTTATGACTTAATTTTTTACTACTTCTTGTTTTTACGTACAATACTTCCAAGAGGGAATCACACCCTACGCCTTCTTTGTTCTTGCAGAATCCTCTAGTGGCACGTGTGTAGAGAAATCACGTTACTTACATCAACAATTTTTCATTATTTTTTTGTACAACAACAATAGTCAAATGTGTAAATTTAAAAAGAGAAAAGCTTTCGTGTCTGTCAGACACGGTGGTGGTTTTTCTACATGTATGAAAAGGCTTGAAACAGTGGGCTAGACAGCAATTAATGATGTTTTTAATATTTTTTGGGAATGCAATTGGAAGTATAGGTCAATAACAGATCTCTCTACAATTTGTTTATCAATTATTTGGAATTATGATGGAATCCCTTGTTGAACGGAAATTCTATTTTCCCATGGTTAAGCTCAGAGAAATTCTTAGTAAGGAAAAAAAAGACACACGAAATAACAGGGAAAAACATGTCATCCAATGGTCTTTCTTACAATCTTTAACACTGCTGAATCTAGGTGTCAAAATTAGTAATTTTAGAGTAACAGTAGGCTACCATAGTTAATCCTTGAAAGGAAAAAGGGCTAACCTTGTGCTGAACATCTGGCATGGCCTCCCTTACTCACCCCCTTCCCTCGTAGACAGATGAACATGTCATGGGTCCCCGAAGTATCACAGTTAAACTGTTAAAATTAAGGGTTCTTTTATTTAGAAAATTTTTTTCATGGGGAAACTATTTGGGAAAAGATGATGAAGTTAAGAGAAAATTAGACTCAAATTGAAGGTTTGATATAAATTTTCAACAAGAAAAAAAGGGGATCTGATTAAACATATATGATAATTGTTTCCTCAATTGAATCCATTTTTATAAACTGAAGCATGGTTTAATTTCATACGATGAATTGTTAGTGCTTGAAACATCTCTAAATAATAATATAACCATGTAGTTTCAGGTATAACTTTTTTTTAGTACACCGAAGGTATTTGATTTGGCTCATTTGGAGAAAGAAAGTAAAGAATGAATGTGTAAAAATTTAATCTTCAAATTTGTAAAATTCTCTGTATCTTAAAAGTAAGAATATGATCATTTGAGTTAATTCTCAATATCATATAAGTAATTAGTTTTAGTTTTTATCTTTAACCATCAAACTTATATAGAGAGAAGAAAATTAATATTTAAGATTTTTTTTGCATTGCCAATGAAATTTTGGTTTTGTGGCAATGAACACGTTATGCAACTCTAAAGTTTCAGGACTAAATTTTATTGTGTGTGAATTTGAATTTAATTATTTAATCAAATTATATATTAATTAAGTTAATTGAATAATTAAATGATTTATACTTGATTACAAGTTTTTAGAAATGCAACATTTGATTATAATTGTAAGCATCGCATGGTTAAAAATTGAAGGAAAGGTAAATTACATTCAAAGAACTCTAATTAAAGGGTTGATACTTTCAAACAATAAGAAAAAACGGTGGGAGACAGTTGGATTAAAAAAATAGTAGAGGCAAAACCTTGAGCAATGGGCAGGCACACAAGATTAGATGATGCCTCAATAAAAAATCCTCACTATTTTCACCGCCGACGCAAGTATAAATAGACCACCCAACACTGACACTCCAATAATGATTCGTGTCACCCAAAGCCATCAGTCTCACCTCCCTCTTTAATTCCTTCAACTGCCCATCTAACTCTTGAATCTCCGATAGCCTTATTGCCTAGAAACCCTCTTTCTCCATCAATTGCTAATCTGGTTTCTTTATTTCCAGGTACATACCTTCATTCTTGTAGCGCATGTCACTTTCTTTGTTCCGCACAACCATGCCAAAGTTCTCCACACGATCATTGTTGGTCTTCTTGGTTGCTCTTTGTTTATGCACCTTGAATGCCACCTCCAGTAGTAATGATTTTCTGGAAGCTGAATGCTTGAATGTGCCAGCAACTGAGTTTATAGGCTCTCTGAGGACCACTATTGATGCTATAAGAAAAGTGACCTCCATCGTCTCTCAGTTTGGCAACTTCTTTGGTGATTTTCGACTTACTAATGCCATTTCTGATTGCCTTGATTTGCTGGATTCTTCTGCTGATGAGTTAAGCTGGTCTCTGTCTTCTTCCCAGAATCCTAATGGTATTTTACTATGTCTTAGCTCCCTATTGCTCACTTTTTTTTCCTTGAAAAAGTTTAAAACTTATGGAAGCATATGATTCCAATCACTTTTTACCCTTTTGAATTTTAATGAATTTGTAGAAAGCATGTGATTGCATGCAACTTTTGTGGTGGCTAGTTAACTCTAATCTCAGCTGTATTAGCAAACTACATCTGCCTTGTTTAACTTTCGTATAATCTCTTATTTATTTGCAGGTAAAAATAACAGCACTGGTGATCTAGCTTCGGATTTGAGGACATGGCTGAGTGCAGCAATGGCTAATCAGGACACATGCATTGATGGGTTCGATGGTACAAGTGGCACGGTCAAAACTGCAGTAGCTGGGAGCCTTGACCAAGTCACTTCACTGGTCAGTGATCTTCTCACCAAGGTGCACCCTGGCCCCAGTTCCAGGTCCAATGGTGGACAAAAAGGTGGTGGAGGTGGCGCTGGCGGAGGTCATCCCGGCCAGAGACTTGCAAATACGAACCAATTTCCATCATGGGTGAAAAAGGAGGACAGAAAATTGTTACAGGCAAATGGGGTATTAGCTGATGTTGTGGTTGCAGCAGACGGGACTGGAAATTTTACTAGCATCATGGATGCTGTGGCTGCAGCACCCGACTACAACAGCACGAGTAGATATGTTATTTACATTAAGAAGGGCATATATAAAGAGAATGTGGAAATCAAGAAGAAGAAATGGAACCTTATGATGGTTGGTGATGGAATGGATGTTACAGTAATATCTGGAAACCGAAGCTTCATTGATGGTTGGACTACATTTCGATCAGCAACCTTCGGTAAGTGGTAAAATTTATTAATTTTTAATGGATTTTGCTTTATCGACTGAATTTGTTAAGTTTGAAGACCCACAGGCCACAGCATCGTCATGATTCTTTAGAAAAAGGGAGGATCAGAGCATAAATGCATGATCATAGAATCCCAACTGATAATTCAATGCAGGGTTGATCCTCTGCCCCCATGGCTCAACTTAGTCAACTTCCTTGAGGATTTGGCCCCATGGGCTAGGGCCATTATTTACTCCAGTTAGGTAGCACAGGTTCATTTCATTTTAATTGGCTTGTACATATATTAATTGTCCTTGCTAAGGAAGTTGTGTCACATTTTTGAGTGCTAGAGTTGGCACGATTCAATATTACATCCCAAGCTCCCGTACTATGATTCTGAATTACTGATTCTGGACTTCTCTGCCAACCCGTGATTTCTTGAGGACACAGTGAACTGAAGAAGCGTTGGGTGAATGCAAGTGATCAGTTGGTGGATTGGATTTTGTATAACCAACATAGGAATTCTCTTGGTTAAGAATCTTGACAGAGTTCTATGGTGCATAGCTATTTCGATATTGCCCTCATTTTGGTTTCCATTATTGCTGTTATTCTCACACGCATTGAACATTTTGGCCTAAAATCTGCAGCTGTAAGCGGAAGAGGATTCATAGCAAGAGACATAACATTCGAGAACACAGCAGGGCCCCAGAAACACCAAGCAGTAGCGTTGCGATCCGACTCTGACCTCTCAGTTTTCTTCCGATGTGCCATTAGGGGCTACCAAGATTCACTCTACACTCACACAATGCGTCAGTTTTTCCGGGAATGTAAGATCACTGGCACTGTGGATTTCATATTTGGTGATGCCACTGTGGTTTTCCAGAACTGCCAAATCCTAGCCAAGCAAGGCCTGCCAGACCAGAAAAACACGATCACCGCGCAAGGTCGCAAAGACCCGAATCAACCCTCAGGCTTCTCCATTCAATTCTGCAACATCTCAGCTGATACAGATTTGTTACCTTTAGTTAACTCCACTCCTACATACCTTGGAAGACCCTGGAAGCTGTATTCAAGAACCATTATCATGCAATCCTACATCAGCAATGCCATAAGGCCACAAGGGTGGCTTGAATGGAATCAAGATTTTGCTTTGGACACGTTGTACTATGCAGAGTTCATGAATTTTGGACCAGCTGCTGGGCTTGGTAGCAGAGTTAAGTGGCCTGGCTACCATGCATTAAACAACACTGCACTAGCTACTAATTTTACAGTAGCTCAATTCATTGAAGGGAACTTGTGGTTACCGTCAACTGGCGTTACATACACAGCAGATTTTGGGTATAAATAAGCAATCAATGTAACTTCATTTATGTATTTAATTTAGCATCTTTTACATATAATAGATGCTAAGTTCGTGTAGAATATTTTTTTAAAGTGGGTTTCAAGTGTTTTATCTTTTTATTTATGTCAGTTCATGATCTTCAATTAGCATTCGTGAATGGTGAGTATGGCTCCTTTTATCTTTTCTGACAGCCACTCCAAGCAAAAGCTGATCTGAGGTGCCTAGCAGCAAAGTCACCGACATCTGACGTTGCAATTTTCTTTTTTTGCGCACAAGAGGAGGTGTGCCTAACTTCAGAATTACCTTTGCGTTCGCACTAAAAAAGAAAAAATAAATAAATAACCTTTGCGTTGAAGCCCACCTTTGATTTTTGATGGGCTTCCATGCAAAGAGCCCAAAGAAAGTCGGACTGAGTAGTCACTGCCGAATGTGGGAGAAAATTTTGACCACCACATGAGTTTCCACGCCTTAAAATAATTTCCCGCCTTATTTAAAATATTTATTTGAAATGAAGAGTTTATTGTGGATGTTGTATCGGGTGGGATTTGCTTTATTTTAGGTAGAAAAAAGATTAAAAATTATTTTGGATTCAGGTCAAGAAAAAAGAAACATAAAATTAATTCATATTTGAATTATTTTGAGTTTGAATTAAATTTGGATAAATTTGAATTCAAATTCGTTTATGATTAAATCAATTTGATTTTGGATCTAATTAGTTTTAATTATTAATTTTTTAGTCAAATTGAATCAATCGCATTTTGGATTTGGATTATCTGGAAAGGTTTTTGTGTCGAGTCAATTTTTGCCATTTCAAGTGATATGTTTGATATAGGGATGCATTTTTCATCTTGTTTTTGTCAATTATAATAATTGTCATTTTTATGCTTTTAAAGTGATTTAATGATTCTTACTAAATACTATAATAAATTATTATATATCTTTTTAATTTATATTGAATATTTCATGAAATAATTTGTGGCGTAAATTTTAGGGTCCGTTTGGTACACGAATTTTATTTTTCAGAAAATATTTTCCACATTTTCCAGTGTTTGGTACCTGTAAAACATTTTCGGTTAATGGAAAATGAAATTCGGTCAATAGAAAATCTTTAAAGATTTTGAAAAATTGTCTTACCATTTTCAAAAGGGGAAAACAATTTCCAAACCTATGCCACTGTTAAAAAAAAAAGCTTCACTGAAACTTAACTTAATCTATATTGAGTTAAAACAACAAGCAATAAAAAATATTTTTCAGCATATCAACCAAACAACAGAAAATATTAGTTTTTTCAGAAAATCAAATTTTCAGAAATCATTTTACAGAAATTATTTTCTAAAAGTCATTTTACGCAAACCAAAGTTAAGGCGACTTTTATGCTTAATCACATGCTAATTTTTTATTTGAAGTTACCTCTTCCAAAATTTGTTTTTGGTACGACTGACGTAGATGAGTGCATCATAAAAATAAAAATTTAAGTTCAATTAGATCTAAAAAATGTAAGCCTAGAAAAAAGTTATATTTTGTCTTAAAACAATAGTTTGGCCATTAATCATGATATTTAAATATTTATCGTTAGTCTTAAATTTAAAATTGAATCATTTTAAATTCGAATTAATTTTAGTTCAATTTAATTTAAGATCGGATCAAATTTTGCCTAATAGAGACTTCAACAACTCATTCATGCTGTTAAATGTGTTGGAAATATAAGCTAAAACAACAGAGATTGTTAGTAATAAAAATGATATAAGAAATACGAAATTAAATTTATATTACTGATGATACGAAGAGTTGGACTGAGGCACGGATATCTCGCTCTCTTTAAGACAATTCACGCCTCTGCTGGAATTATATCACCTGTGCAGCATGAACTCTAAGCGTGTCGCCTCCATGATACAACAACCCAACATATCTTCGTTGTACACTCTACAGTTCTGCACTAACGTGTAGAGTAAAGAGCTCTAAAATCAAACATCCTTCTCTTGTCCAAGAGCATATTGAGTAGATGTAAAGAATAAGTTGTGAATAGATTGGTGTTCTCTATTTATAGCCTCACACACTTGTCACTCATATCAAATAATAATGATGATTTTAAAATCATTTGTAACTTATACACCATAATTATAAAGAATTTAATTAGAATATAACTGACTATTAAAACAATATTAACTATTAGTAACAAAAACTTATAATTTCAACATTAATTATTATATTTATTTTATTATTAAAATTACAGTTACAACAAAATGTTGCTAGCTAATCTATTTTTGCTCCTTGTCGATGGCATTTATGATTGATATGTAGAAATCTCAAAATCAAAACATCGTACTCCAACCATTTTCGTAGTGATATTAAACTTGTACAATATGACTTCCCCTTCTTTACGCATTCATCCTCAAATCGTCTTAACGTAAGAGACAACAAAAGTCTGAGAAATAATTGGCTGGAATTCATATAACATTTTTCCTGCTTTGCTTCCTAAGAAGTTAGTAACATGCTTAGCCGCTGCCAACAACCTCTTGACCTAATAATTAAGAATGAGTTGTGACATACTATGAGTCTTAGATTCTAATCCAAGCACCCCATCTCCAATTATTTAATATTCTCTTGTAACAAAAAAAAACATGCTTAGCCGCTAAGAGGTTTACGAATCTCGGTGTTTTAGTAAGCATCGACCAGACTAAATCACCAAACCAACATTATAAGAAAGTCTCAAGTTAGTTATAGTTTGATCAGAACTAAATCACTAAACCAACATTGTAAGAAAGTCTCAAGTTTGTTATATAGTTTGATCAGAACCACAAGAATGAAGAGCAAAGTTTGGCGTTTGCCCGTGTTTAGCAATGCCAAGTTAAGTAACTAATTAACCTTCCACAATTGGACATGGACAAGAACTCGCGGGAAATGCGGTTTGGAGAGAGAAATCTCAATCATTCATTTTTTGTCCCATAACCAACTTTTAAATACAATGCCTGAAAGCTCTCCTGTCCAGATTCTTTTCTAATGCTATGACTTTAAGATTCAACCTCAAATCCAAAGAACAATCTGGACGAGGAAGGAGCTTTAGGAATATATATTCTTGTTGGGTTTCTTGATGTCGCTCTCTGCCTTAGCTTGAATCTAAGGCAGAGAGACCTCTCTGCCTCAAGCCGATCATACAACAATGGCTTTCCAAGATTTTGACATAATACAAGAGCGCCGAAGGGTTGAGAGACAACGGAAATTCAGAAAGAGGGTTGGCATTACCGTGGTTGTAACCATTGTCTTCATTGGTCTGGTTGCCGCCGGAGCCTTTGCCGCTGTCTCCGTGAAGAAGAAAGAACCAGAGAGTACTACTGCTTCCGACAACAGTAAAGCACACAAAGCTCCGTCATCTGCACCATCTACTAATCACGAGATATCAAAGTCAGAAAAGCTCATAACATTGATTTGCAATGGCACCTCTTACAAGGAATCATGCCAGAGCACCCTTAGGAAGGCTGTGAAAGAGCACCCTTCCGTGGCTCAACCCAAAGATCTTCTCAAGTCTTCAATCTCCGCAACCTCTGATGAGCTTGGAAAGGCCTTTAGCAAAGCCAGCTCGTTCCAATTCAACTCCCCAGAGGAGAAAAAGGCATTCAATGTTTGTAAAGAAGTCGTCGCCAATGCCAAGGAAGAACTAGTGACATCTTTAGGTAAAGTAGGAGACAAAGACATAGAGAAGCTGTTTTCCAGTGGTGATTTGAACAATTGGCTAAGTGCTGTAATGTCTTACCAAGAAACGTGCATTGATAGCTTCCCCGACGGAAAATTGAAGACGGAAATGAAGAGTGCTCTCAACTCTAGCCAGGAACTCACCAGCAATTCCCTTGCCATGGCTAAACAATTTGCTAAGTACGTTTCTACTTTAATGGAGAGGCCAGCAGCCGGTCGCCATCTTTTACAATCCAGCTTTCCTTCTGTGGGCAAGGATGGAATTCCCAACTGGATGAACAATGACGAACGCAGGTTGTTGAAGGGCTCAGATAAAGACAAGCCAACACCAAATGTAACTGTGGCAAAAGATGGCAGTGGAAAATTCAAAACAATTTCCGAAGCACTCGCTGCCATGCCAGAAAAATATGATGGAAGGTATTTTCATAATATGATTTTATAGCATGCTTCCAATATTTGTTGAGACAATAATCTATTTCTCCACTTTCAAATGCAGGTATGTGATATTTGTTAAGGCTGGAATATATGAGGAGACCGTACACGTAACAAAGAAAATGGTAAACCTTACCATTTTTGGCGATGGATCACAGAAGACCATCGTCACTGGAAACAAAAATTTTGTCGATGGAGTTCCCACTTACCAGACAGCAACTTTTGGTATGTTGCTCACTATTCACACGGCATTCTAAACAAAAATTATGTCGATGGAGTTCCCACTTACCGGACATTTTGTTTTTGTTTCAGTGGCTTCGGGTGATGGCTTTCTGGCAAAAGCCATGGGGTTCAGAAACACTGCGGGGCCCCAGAAGCATCAGGCAGTGGCCGTGAGAGTTGATGCTGACAGGGCAGTTTTCCTCAACTGTCGCTTTGAAGGATTCCAAGACACGTTATACGCACAAACTCATCGCCAGTTCTACAGAAGCTGTGTGATCAGTGGCACCATAGATTTCATCTTTGGCGACGCAGCTGCTGTGTTCCAGAACTGCTTGATCTACATCAGGAAGCCCATGGAAAACCAAAAGAACATTGTCACAGCCCAGGGGAGGAAAGACAAGTTCGAAACAACAGGAATTGTGCTGCAAAACTGTAAAATCTTACCGGATGATTCATTTACTTCTGCTAAGAGCCAATTCAAGAGTTACCTCGGCAGGCCCTGGAAGGAGTACTCCAGGACCATCGTAATGGAATCACAGATCGAGGATTTGATTGACCCTGCCGGATGGCTAGAATGGGAAGGCAAGTTTGCACTAAACACCCTTTTCTACGCAGAATTCAATAACAACGGACCTGGAGGCAAAACTGATGCCAGGGTCAAGTGGCCAGGCCGCAAGGTTATCGACAAGGATGAAGCCATGAAATTTACCGTAGAAAATTTCTTACAAGGGACTTGGATCAAAGAAACAGGTGCTCCTGTTCGCATGGGACTGGGCAGCTGAGGATTCATTTCTCGTCATTTAGTTATCTCAAGAACCGAGACTAGTAAACAGAGATTTCATTTTTTTCCCATCTCTAGAATCGTTTCTTTGAGTTGGAAAGTTTCTGCGTAAATGAAATTTAATTGATTTTCTTTTTATAATCTTGAACCTAAAGATATAGTAATCCCATGCTATGATATTGCATATCAGAATGCATAGTATCAAAACACGAAATAGAAAAAGACTATGTACTATATTATGTAGATAGTTTTCTCTTGTGTTTGTTTCTCGGGAAAAGCCTACATAAAGACATCTTTTATTTTTGACTTAATAGTCAAATGTGTCCTTCACGTTTGTCACAAAATAGAATTAAGTCCTCAACGTTTAAATGCACTAAAATCAATCCTAAACGTTACAAAATAATTGAATTAAGGACATTTCAGTTAAATCTTTTAATTTTCGTTAAGTTTTATTACTGGTAGAGGTAACGAAAATTAAAAAATTTAACTAAAATGTCTTAAATTCAATTATTTTGTAACGTTTAGGATTGATTTTCGTGCATTTAAACGTGGAGGGTAAATGTGGAGGGCACATTTGGCTATTTAGCTTTTATTTTTTGTATATGCTTTCCAGGGATTGCCGAATTTTTCCATGTAAATAATATTTACATGTTTCATGATCAAGAACACTGGTTTCCTCTCATTACATGTAGGGGCTGCTGGGTGGGGATTCATGGCAAGAGACAAGGGTTCTAAAAACACTGCTGTGCTAACCGAGTGAAAGAGCAAGCCTTAAGGTGCTATGATTTGTTGAGACCCGTGTAAATTGGCCCGGTGTAAGGCCTAATGTCCCCAACCAAGAAGCGAGGAGATTTACGGAGTCTTTTATTCAGGGAGGGCAGTGATTGCCTAAGACTGATATAGTGTATGAAAAGTTTAGAATGTGGAAATCGAAAATCATGTCCAGAATGAAAGCAAGTTGGAATATATATTTCAAAAAGAAAAAAAAAATTATCATTTATTCTTTTGATAATTAATATTTACTAAAAAAAAAACAGAATAACTTGTTACAGATGAAACACGAAAATTATAAATAAAAAAAAAAGAAAAAGAGAACAATATTATATGCGTGCTTCTAATTTTATTTTATTTAATGTAACTTAATCCATGTCAATGGTAGTATTTTGGATAAAAGAACAAGAATTCAACACACATTAAAGTCCTTGTTCCTCTGAAGCATTCAACAAGTGGTCCCTAATGATGTTCGTCAGTGTCTCTCTAATACATATAGTTTGCAGGTTTTAGGTTATGCATGTATCTTAAGCTATAAGGTAAGGAACATTTAATTCTTTCACACAACTCTTGACGAGTCATTCCGTGTTTAAAAGTTTAAACATGAACAACATGTTGATTCAGATAACTTCAATAAAAAACACTCAATCAGCTTCTGTTCTTCTTTCAAAGTAAGGATTTAAGAAGGATTTCCCGTCAGACTTCATTTTTGTTTTTAATCTTAATACTCGATCATTAGCAAATTTCCTTAACCATGAATCATGAGTTGATTTTGAAAAAGCAGCTATGCAGATCGTACAACGTTGCCAACTGGTTTAGTCTTCTTTTGTATATATTCATGCTATTAATCCTTCAGTCAATAATGGCGTCAAAGCACATAAATTTGGATAAATATTTATATATCTGATTCCTTGCTTATTATATACAAATTCTATTGAATATGTTCTTCTAAAATATTTTACGTTCATTTCGTCATCGGTATAAACAATGCAAATTCTTCTTTTGATTACAGATTAACTCTTTCTTTTATGTCTTTGTACGTATGGTGAGGATAGACTTAACCTGCTCTGACTTTTAGAGAATTGTTTCGTACAATCATTTTACTCATGTAACGTGGTTGCCTCTTACTTTAATGCATCAGAGAGAGCATCGTAACAACTAGAGTAGACAAACAAACCAAAAATTAATGTTAGCAGACTAAGCCCAAGCAGATAATGTTGGGCTGCTTACCAGCTTTACGACCCCATGTAAATCTAATGTTCTTGGGCTTCTCTTGTGTTAGAGCTTGGAACAGAAAGGTGGCTTCGTGACCACTATTAGGAACGTAATCAACTGGTTATTAGCGTTGGTGGCTACTCAGCAAGCTGGAATCTGCAATTTGGCTGGATAGTTACATCAGCAGTTTAGCGCGTTTCTCTTTGAACAAACAACGTAAAATGTGTGAAACCTTCCTGCATCAACATCACGTCAAAGCATTTTCCATCAAGAAGGCAGCCATAGCCATGGCATTGAAACCCATGGGTGTTCATCAATGTAACCCGGGGCCATTTCTGATTTTCTTATTTGTTTCAAAGCAAATAGACAAACGGAAATATAAACTTATAAATGGAAATATGATAAAAAATCGTTGCCAAGATGGTAAGAATAGAATTTTATGCTCTTGGTCCTAGGGCAGGGAAAAGGAAAAGTTACGGACTCAACAAATGAATATTCTGAAAGCAAACCATTATACATAACTTTTCTACTTATCTATCAATATAACCTTATGAACATACTAAACCACTGTACGTATAGCAAAAAAATTACTGAAGAATTTGAGCTCAGCAAAAAATTCTCATCGGCTTTTGCTACCTCTCTACAGGAGATTGTTGAGCTGTGCTTCCAGTTCTTGTATGCCCACCATGTTGATGATGTTTTTTTCCTCCGGAGAATACTCCGCTTTTAAAAGGGATTGAACTTGGATATGAGCTTCCACAATATTTGTCCTGCATAAATATAAGAATCACCTTATTTTGTCGTCAGATAAACTACTAATTGCTAAAGAATCTGAATATCCAAAGTTTGCATCAAGATTATCTACTATGTGCTGACAGATTAGAAAACTTAATATAAAGAACAAATAAATCTTTGATTAGGTAATTTAGTCCTAGATACATGACCATAAAGTTACAGTTTTGAATCTGAGATGGTATCTTACTTTATTGGTTTGAAAAGAATTGTTCTTGTCGATGGGTTCTGTAAATAAAGTTTCATCTTTGCTATCACCAACGGCAGTTCTTGCTGGATAGCTGAATTTACCTGTTAAAGAAATGTACATCGATTTGGTGAATCTAAACTTTGAAATTATCAGAAGATTTGTTACTAAGAGTTGCAATTTGAATTCGGACAAGATAATCTCGAAATAAAACATCTTGATGCACTCTACATATAGACATTTCTTATGCATGCAGTACTTGTATGAATATATCTGACAAGAACAGCCTTATAATATGATTCCTAGCTGCAAGTCAACAGGAAGGGTAATAAACAAGTAGTTTGAAACAAAAAGAACTATTAGCATCAATAAAGAAAATCCAAGCGGGTAGACTCATTCATGCTATATATCAGATGAAGGGACCATGAGATCGTGAAGGTTGAGAAGCAACATGGAAGGATTGCAAGCAACATAGAATTGCTTCATGTTTATTACAATAGGTGTTCATGTAATTGGGAGTTATTTCTATCATGGCTTTCATTTATGTATACATAGAGATAGATACACATACATTACATATATACATAATGCTTGTTTGTATGTATGCATGTACATATGTTTCTAACATAAAACAATGGCATTTCACTAAGCAGCAAGCAGATGGAAACCCAGCAAGGTTGAGAAATTCTTCAAAAACCAATACAAATGTACCAAATAGTCTGGAAAAACATGAATTAAAAATGTGACACACCTTCTGAACAAGTTCAGCCACCTTTTCTGGTGTAGCAAAGGCTTGTTCCTTGAGTGGCTTGGCCATAACTGAGTCTACTTTTTTATTCTGCGTACCAGAAGATAATGCAACTTTTACAGCTGTTACCTGTAGGAACAAATACAAACCCTTCAATAATTAGTCATATGTCAAAGGTAAAAAAATCCATTACCATCAAGGTTTGCTTTGATTTAGAACAGAAGATGAACACATGGTATTCAGTTAAATATCACACAGCATATTTGAAGCAAATACTCAGCACCAAGCTGAAATTTCTGACATTTCAACTGGTGTTAATTACCTTTTTAAACAGCTCCAATCAAAGGGATATGGTCATATTTCACTAGCAAACAATATCTTCTTTTTTCAAATTATAATATCTTAAATTAGGAAAAGACCAATAAAGGAGAGCAAAAATGAACCTTGGTAACAAATGAAAGCATAGGATCCACAGCTTGCTTAGTGACTGCCATAATAAACTCCTCACAAGTTGCTTTTAAGCTTTTCTCCAGTTCCTGCAAATGAACACAAAACATATGTTATGCTATTGATGGAAAACAGAAATCCAGCATCAAGCCTTGAGATTATCAGACAGCAAATTCAGAGAGAGGAAAGAAACAGTTGCTGAATGCTGGAGGGAATAGCATTAATTCATGGTGAAATATAACTCAAAAATGCCCAAGGCAATTAGGATTTTTCTAGGGAAAGAGGGGGGGAGGGGGGGGGGGGGGGGGGGGGGGGGGGGGGAGGGGCAAGAGACAGTAGAGGTAGTATAGTAATTTCAGGACAACTTCACAGGAACAAATGTAATTTTGCCAATAATCATTTGATTCAGGAACAAAAGATTTAAAACATTATTTATTCATTTTAGTAACTTTTCACAAACTAAGCAATTTCTTGTCTCCTAGCCCTGAGCATTGATGATTTGGTTGAAGGCTTTTCAGCAATAAAGGCACCCAAAATGGCGCATGCCACTTCCACTTATCAAGGACTAAATAAATTTATGAAAGGAAAAACGCTAACCTTCTTGGCATCTACTTGACTTTCCAAAACACGGGGCGATAAGGTCCTTGCTAATGATGTTGATCTGGACCAGTCAAATAAGGAGGCCTGACCTCTAAGTATCCGTCTTAGGTGCTCCTGTCAAAGACATTTTAAAACAAATTAGGCTATAATTCCATATAAAAAGAAAGATAAAACATGAATAACTTTCAAGAAGGAAAAACTGTAGGTTGAACAATCTAAACATCAAAGATTGAGAAAAGGAGTATTATAGTTCCTTTTCTTTGTCTTCCGACTATCATGCTGAAAATCAAAACAAGCTTCTAGGATGCTAAAGAGCTTGCAAACATTGTAAACAGCAAGCAGTGCCTTCCAGTTGAAAAGAAACTTAGCCTCAGAGAAACATACCAGCAAATGAGAGAAATCTAGTTCTTTGTATGTAACAGAGAATTCTATGTCAAATGGTGCTATCTGTAAGGCCAAAAGTCATTAAAAGTTATGGCTTAAGTATTAATTATCAACTGGATGATCAGAAAAAGAAAACAAAAGAGAGGAATAAGAAAGCTAACCTGTTCCCTTAATATCAGAAGATGCTTTATAAGGAAGAGCTGGCCATCCATTTGTGTTGATCTCTTTGCAATTAGTTTGCTTGCTTTCTATGTACAATTGAAAGATTAAAGAGGGAAAAATTCAAATTGTTAGAAATCCAAGCAAGCTCAGACGTGTTTGAGAAGAAGCTAAAGAGAGAATAAGCTTGTCAACTTCTTCATAGAATGGAGAACATGATTTTCTTCTTTATTTAAATCTAAAACCAAGCTTATCCACATATAGAAATGGTATCATTATATAGCATGAACATGCTTTGAAAAGCAAAGAACTTGAGACCTTGAACAGTTTGATTAACTTTTATTCAGCTAACTTGCCTGGATTGAGTCAGAACAAACTTCAACAGCTTCCTGAGAAAAACAGAAGAAATTAATCTTTAACAGAATAAGCAAAGAAGGGCAATATACTTCTAGAAATTCAGTATATAAGAAACTGAACGAGGGTATATCTGAAGACTCAAAGCACCTGTGCCAAGCCAGTGAAGACTGCAAGTTCCAAACAACGATACAATTTTGAAAGAACAGATATTGTTTTCTCCAATGGTGGATACCAAGTTTTGAATACATCTGGGTTTGCATCAGCCTGCAGACCAAAAGAAAAAGTTAAACATAGACAGTAGTATAAATTATGGTGTAATTATATTTCCAAAAGAGGAAAACACAAAGCAATATTCAGGCAGACACAAGCTGTGCTAGTAATCTGGCCAAGATCAATATCCAGATGTGTCAAAGCTGTAGTTATTGACAGTGCATACTTCATTGAGTGCTTAAGGTAACATGTCTGCAAGTAGGTTTTGCGAATGCGTGTTCCCTAACCAACAAGGCCAACCCACACTCACACATGCATGTCTAAAACAACAGGGTGACAAATCCACTCCTGTTAAGAATGAGATACCCAATAATAATAATAATAATAATAATAATAATAATAATAATAATAATAATAATTCCTTTATATGTTGCACAACAGCTTCTATATAGGAAAAAGTCCCTCGCCACACATTTATATCTTTCACACGCTTCATCTCAGACATGAAATTTAAACGATGGAGCAACAACTCCATGTATTTGGTTAGGGCATTGAGTAATCCAACAACAAGTCTAAAACACACACAAACATATAAAGCAACACTTAACCCCAAGCAGAAAAGGTGGTGAATAAACTAACACATTGTCCGAGTCAAGTTAGGTCCTAAAATAATGGTTACAAAGAGCATTCATATAGGGGTCTGAATTACAAACAATAACTTTGACTTGCAGGAAAAAGTGGCTTCCAGTAATGAAATTCACATGATCAATTATCTATAATCTGGAAGAAGTGAAAAAGTGTTAGAGAACTTACAGAAGCATTTTCTGACTTCACATCTGCAGAATGCTCCAGTTTTGCAGGGTAATCCAAGTCTTCATCAAATGGGATATAATTTGCAATCTATTTAAGAAAGAAGACAATGATTCAAGTAAAATAAATAAATAAACGGGGAGAACAATAGGTTCAGTGTCGGAAAACGCGTCATTAACCTAGCCATGCACACTCCTATTGAAAAGCACAATACAATTGTTCACAACATTGTAAACATGGAATGCAACTGTATGAAAATTTCTCTTTCAATCTCAGACAATGGGCAAGTAAAGCAATTTATTCTTTCAACAACATATTTGCAGTAAATTAGCATCAATCCATCAGATAGGCAAACCAAGACTTCCTTTCCCATCAACTACCACATACACAAAGTATGAAAAAACTCTGATGCCTCAATAAGATAAATGCTCGATAGCTTCCTATTGATTCATGAGATGTACACGAACAGACATATACAATCATGCATGCATAAGCAATAAACAAACCTCATCATGGATATGTGTTCGTGCACGAAAAGTCAAGCGTTCGTGAATGTCTGCCAAAATTCTTTCCAATGTAGGGCGTAACCCAGCCAATGAATCACTCCTTCTATTGAGCTGTTCTCCCAAGACTTCAACTTTGAGGATATCAATGAGCTCACAAAGAAAATCAACATTGGTTTCATGAATGAGTTTCGGCCGCAATGTGTCATACAAGTATGTAGACCTGCAACAAAATCCAACTTAGCTAGTGGCACACGCAAAAGATTTGTACTAAAGTCAAACCCAGGGACATTATTTTGATTAAATTTCAGAAAGCATCATTAAACCACCGTGTAAGGAAACAAAATGAAAATACGAACAGAGAAAGGAAAGATCTACAATATCGGTATACAAGAGTACTTACAAAGGATCTATTAATGGTGCCAAACTTGAAACATCCTCTGAAGAAGATGGGAAAAAATGATCAAAGAGTTGATGCTCAAGTTGACAGACCTGGAGTCATGGCAATGCATAGGGCCCAGTTAATAAAGACAGCATATGTTTCTTCAATTTGAAACACTATTCTATATAGAAACTTAAACAGTCAGGTTAGATTTCATCACTCGTTGCCAAAGAAAATTAACAATGCAAAGAGTGCACGAGTCAAATAACAAGCAAGTTTTGCTTCACTAGATCAAAAATTCCAAGAATCATAATCATTTTCAGCAACTAAACATGAAAACAATAAGTTCACTATACCTGCATTAGGTAAGCACATCCTGATCTAGTCAATGATGGCAAACCCTCTTTCTTGGCAAATTCAGATATTCGCTGATGCACTATGCCTTTTATCTAAGAAAGTATATATTAACAGATACATTAAGAACCAATTTGAATACAGAAATAAGGGGTGGGGTGTGTGTGTGTGCGTGTAACACATTATCCACTCACCAAAAACAGCCTCTGTTCACAGTACAATTTATGGCATTCTGCAAGAATATGAACATATTCTTTCCTTGATGCTCTGCTTTCAATTTCCTCTAATACAGGCTTAAGCTGCAAATGCTTAAAACTGTCAGTTTCCTCTGCTGAAGGGGAATCTAATTGTAGCATACAGTCCCATTTCATATACAAGCAATCTTACTCTACTTGCTATTGCATTGGGCAAACAGTCATATTTGTATACATGTGACAGTTTTCAGACCAAAAAAGGAAATCATTACCTCACTAGCAGCTGCCTTGAAACGGACATAAATTACAGATGCCTCAACACCCTCAGAAAGAGATGCTTTGTTGCCACCACTGCCCCGAATTGCTGCCTGGACCTATTGAGGGAAAGAACAAGCATTTTGTGAGGCATTCAATCTATCCAAAAAAGCATAGCTATGTACATAACTTTCATCTACAGGTAGATATTTTACCTGAGAAGAAGCGCCTTTGAGAACAGAAAGTACATGAGAGCGAATCATACCCAGGGCCCGAGACTGTAAAAACAGGTTTCAAGAATTTTTAGTTAAAACGTCTATTTATACAAATGCAATTCATTCACTTAAAAAAGTCCTTAAATCGTTAAATCACTTCCTCACCTGGAGTTGACGAAATTTTAGCAAATAAACACTGGATTCTGCATATTGTGGATTGTTTTCAACATACCTACAAGAACAAAAATTCAATATGATAAGAAATTTGATTAGATGAGCTCATCAGAAGGCCAAAAATTACACAACTGTTAACTAGTTCGCACAGTTGGACTAAGTTCAGAGGCAAACTTACGATATGCACTCATCAAGCCGTTTAAGAAGTGGCAGAAAGTTTGCATTTCCAACATTCATGTTTGGAGAATAAAAGTTAGAAGTAATCTGTACACAAGATGTAAAATTAGAGAATTTCAGAACTACTGCACTAACAGCAATTTATCAAGACACTAAAATTAAACATAAACCTAAGAGATAATAGGCTAATAAGCAAAGACAAGGAAGTAACATATAAAGGAAATTGGTCTCTAGTTAAGATAGCATTCAAACCTTACATTCTCCAACTCATCAAAATACTGGAGCTTACTGCGAAGTGCTTCAGCAAACTCAATCAGCTTTTGCTTCTCCATTACCTAAAATGAGAACAAACTAGTGAGGAAATCAATCAACCAACTTAAACCAAAATTTTCCATCTCAAAAAGATGTGGATTACAGCTATTAAACGTAAAGCCTGGAGTCAATAAGTTAGAAAGAAGAAGTGAAACTAAGTTCCAAGCCATACAAACAAAAATCATACCAATCGATCACATGCATCATGAAGAGTTTTAGTTTTTGTAGCAACTGCTTGGTGTTGCAGTTGTAGTTCATTAAATAGGTCTAAGGTCTCATCCACCTGCACAGAATACACTTGCTAACTTAAAACTCACGAGGAAAAATATAGCATAATAAATAACTAGAAAAGCAAATGAGAATGCATGGAGATAGAAAACACAACATTGACTTACTTGTCGAAGTATATCATCACAAGTCCATATCCGATCTGTTAGAGCATTGACATAGTGCTGATACTTCTCCTCTGTCTAAACAAAGAGAACCGATGAGATACAATAAAATATTATCCAACGAAATTACTTCATGATCGCATATGTTGCAACAAGAAAATGCTACTAACCTCTGACCTCATGGCCGATTCAAGATCTGTGAACCATTTATAAAACTGTACCGCAAAGCGTGGAAACAAGAAAAGTGAAGCAAATGCTTTAGATCTAAATTTCATCCATGTCATAAATAACCTAGTAGAACTAGATCATTCTCATCATCCACAAAATTTTAGATCTCCAATTCACTGAAAAAATACAATAAACTGATATACCTGATTTGTATTAACCAAAATTGCTTCAATAGCTTCAGAATCTCCAAAATTCTTATCCTTTGTAGAAACAGACAAGCCATTATCTTGCCCTGTGGTTCGCTCTTGAGCCTACAACAGCATAATCCAAACATCGTTTACCAAAACATTCAGAATGCAAGTAATAAAAAATAGTTACAAAAGCAACAGAAATCCACACCAAATTGGCAGGAAACGGCCGTTCCGCAACTGCATGAGATAGCATCAGTATTGCTCCTTGCTGCTGCTCCGTCAAAGGGGCATTCTACGCACAAAAATCCAAAAAAGAAATAAATTTAAATGAAAAAGTGTAATATAGCTCTTTCAGTTCCACTCCACAGATCCGATCTTCAAACTAAAAAGTTTTCGACTCTTCCGGTTATAATTAAAAATATTATCACATTTCGATTACAATTACGGTTCCAGTGAAGGGATCGGATCTTTTGATAACAAAATTTAAGGATGAAATGCGAGAGTAAAATCAAAATCGATACAACTAAGTAATTCGAATCAAATAGCAATAAGTTGAAGCCTCGAAGTTGATTGATATAAAATTATAGCAGATCTAAACTGAAAGAGGTTCGAATCTTGAAGCTGAAGGTAAACATTTTAGTATTCGAATAGGAAGTTAAGAAGGAAAGAACCTGTTCCCAAGTAGAAGTAAAGTTATAGCCTTTGGAGATGGCTCCAGATTTGGGGAGGTATGAGGGCGTTGCTGCTGGATTTGTTGCCATTCTCTCTAACGGACCAGGGGTACCTCAGCTATTTGCTCGTTAAACCACGCCGGCAATCCAATCTAACGCCATTTAAAAGCCCGCATGGTGTAATGAAGCAAATGACTTTTCGTTAACTTCAACGACGTCGTATTTTAATCATAATGCTAACATTTTTTTGGAGACTTACCTTCAACGACGTCGTATTTTATCGTGTTCCAGGAATGACGCCACTTATTTCGAATAGCAATTTTCTTTCGTATTGGAATTTGTTTTTTTTTTTACGATGAAAGTCTTCTTTCTACTTTGAGAGAAGAAAATACAATTGCTCAAACATAAATAACACACATTCAGACTCTCCGTTACAAGAAATTTAATCCTTGCAAAGGTTATATACAATGAAATGGTCAGCAAGATTTTGCAATGGCTTCTTCATTGCGGTAAAAAATTAGAGTTGTAGGATAGCTCTCAACCAGAAGCCGTCAGCTACAAAAACATACTGATCTACAGAAGGAGTTTGCACTTTGGTTTGAGATAAAATGAGCTGAAATGGGTCAGTGTCAGTCCTTGACATCAGCAACGCCTCCTGGAGAAATCTGGAATCGAGCTTCAGCCTCAGCCAAGCAAGGTGAACTTATTACTTTACAAATGCGCTCCTCCCCTCTTCCCTTCCGGAGAGCCAGTCTATTGTCAGTGAGAGCTTATAGTTAGGAGCTTTCAAAGAAAAGTACTTAGGAAACAGAAAATTAGGCCTTCAATGCCAAACCTTGTTGTGGAAGCATGAGCCATGATGTTACCGCCAATAGGCTTAATTTGAGGCCCAGCAAAGATGGCTGAACCATCCACTTGGGCAACTACTTGGTTTGTAATCACAACAGCCACGCCAAACTGCAGTTGTGACAATGCAAGGAAAAACACGATAAATACAAGTGTCACAAAGGGCCTGATTCTGTACCTAGTTGAACTGTAAGCGTCTCATGCCAATAAATTTCAGATACATAATAGACTGATAGTGGTAATCGAAGCATGAAAGCGATTCATTAATTATACTTGTAAGAATAAAGATGTAAAAGCCTTGCCTCGTCTGCCAACTTCTGAAGGCTCCTCAGGAATTTTGCAAGATGTATTTGTCGGGCGGAGAGCTCACCCCTGCCAGTAAAATCTGTTCTGTAGAGGGCAGTAGCGCTATCTACTATCATAAGTGCAAACCTGCAGAGAAATCCATCAAATGATCAATCTGGTCTGCAGCTTGTTTACCCAAATCTTCTAGAGATCATTCTTCTTGATAGGGGTTAATGTGCACAATGCCAAGATAAGGAAATGATTTGACAATACCTTGTTTCCACCATCATTGAAGCTGCTTCAAGCAAAAGCCTTGACTGATGGTCAGTGTTATATGCTCTAGCATAGGCCACATTTTCCAAGACATCAGCACCATTCAGCCCAAACCTGCAGCATTCCAACAGTTTTAATCAATACTGCATACAGCAGGGTAGCATGGCAATATCAAGGTAGCCATGTATCACCTCTCCGCTATCTGTAAGAGTCTTTGTGGTCTGAATGCTCCTTCAGCATCTATGTACATTGCTTTTCCCTCACCACCTCCTTGATCTAATGGAAGCTGAAATATTGAAGAAAATTAGATGCAAGCCTTGTAAAATTGGCTTTCTGTGTAACAGATAGATTATTGCAATTTTGTATAGACTGCTAGGGGCTCTGGCATGTAATGAGCTGATGTTAGCCAGTAAAACTCATAGAATATGCAATACAAATTTGCTACAAGAAAGTCAAAACCAGTATCTGAAGCATCTTGTTGGGCATATGGGTATTTAATTTACTCATTCAACAAATCAAGATTCTTTTTTCATTTGGTCAATGTAATGTCATTAAAATCATGTATGGCAATAAACTTCAAATGCAGAACACTGTTGTAATTGCTAGGTAAAAGAAAAGCTCTTACTTGGCATGTGACACACAATGTGTGACAAAGCTGAGTCTTTCCGGAACGAAACTCACCATATATCTCAGTAATGGATCCAGTCTCGATTCCACCTATCATGGTGAAAACCAGGTGAGCATGTAATAATGCAGAAAATAATTAACTAGTACAAACATTATTTTACAGTTCTTAACCAGTTGAACAAGTAGTAAATTTCAAGGAGTTGAAATTAAAGTCAAACAAAACTTTACACACATCAGAGCATATGTACCTTCCAAAATTTTATCAAGTTCACTTGACCCAGATGTCATCTGAATTATCTCCAGCCTCTGAGCATGGAGCTGGCTAGCACTGGTGAAACCCAACGGGACTAGTTTGGAAGCTGCCAAGAACAAAGGAAGACATAGACATCTTAGTTTCAACTCATTGAACAAATCATACTAGCAAATGTCATCAACAAAAAATGAAACAGAAGTGTGGAAACAGCATACCTGCTTCCATGATCTTGTCAACTTTGGCTTCACTGATTCCTTTGATCTGCAGAAGATCTTTCCTTGGGGTGTAAGCAACAGATTCAACCGTGCAAAGACCTGCATCCTTAAGCTTCTTTATGTCCAGGGATGCAACGCCCGATGCCTTCAATTGAAGATAAAAGATAAGATTATTATCCGTAACTGTTACTTAAGCCACAATATGTAAGAAAATTTCATGAAAACACGAAAAACCAAAAGCCAAACATGAGCTGACACTTCAAGACTTAGAGCCTGTCAGGCAAAAGAAAACTAAATTGAA
Organism: Heritiera littoralis; assembly: GCA_031772115.1. Classification (NCBI taxonomy): domain Eukaryota; kingdom Viridiplantae; phylum Streptophyta; class Magnoliopsida; order Malvales; family Malvaceae; genus Heritiera; species Heritiera littoralis. Next base: position 4,285,322 of record JAPDPK010000003.1, read on the forward strand.
GTTGCATAATAGGCAAAAGAAATCAATTGCATGCAAACTTGTCATGAAACCCTGATAGAAAACTACCCACCTAACAGGCGATCAAGAGAATATAACCCATTTGGATACATTTCTAATCTCTTCTAATATAGGTAAAAGAAAAAAGCAAGATAGAAAAGAACCCATGCTGAAAAGGCAAAAGCAGAGGAAGGGTGAAAACCCGTTATCGATTTTCAGAATCTTGAAGAAAGAATTTACGATCATTTCTTTTGAAAATTTGGACCAATGAAGAAAAGGAACATCTTTTCGCCAAGCTAGAAAAAACCCACATTAGAAAGCGTCTTAATTTCTAATATAATTGAACAGAAAAACAAAATCCTGAAGATAACTTTTTCACCTGAAGCTGCTCCACAGGGAATGGGCCATGCTGCATCTCCTCAACGTCCTCTAGTTGTTGTTGAACCATCTTCTGATTTCTCTGCTGCTCCATTTGCCACCAATTCTACTGCCCAAGGATCTGTTCAGAGACCAAAGCCTGGAGAAACAGAGGGCTCAACAGGGAAAGGAAATGAAAGGAAGAGAAATGGGAAGGATGTTGGAGGGAAAGAAAAGATTTTGACAGGAGTTTAGGAGCGCCAAAAGATTTCGTGGAAGCTTGCATAGCAAGGTTGGATCTTGTCGAGTGCCGTATATTAAATGGGCCTTCTTCTTGGTTCTGAGTTTTGACTTCGACTTGCGAAAAGCCCAAATGTAGGGACTGTACTAGTTTAATTTTGCCGTCGGGTTGTGGATGGCAATTGTGGCAAATGAATCTTCTTCCCTTAATTCGATGATTTTGTTTCGAAGAAAATCGTAGTTTGTTAAGAAAGGAGTTGCAAAATTTAGGATTTGAATCTCAAAAATGTAATCTCTTAGAAGTTACTATATGAATCATTTGAACTAAATTTCATGTTCCCATTAATTCACTACTTTGCTAGTGTATTAGTATAATTTGTTAACATAAGCGATGACCGTAGTTTAATTACTATATTTTTACGAGAATATTAAGTGTTAAGTCTTGCTTGAATGGTAAAAATGATGGAAAAAGATGATGAGAAAAAATTTACTAATCTAATTATTAGATATCATAATCAATTTTTTATTTTATAATTTAATCATTATATTAACAAATTTTCTTTTCTGATTTTTTTTAAAGCAAAGTCTTTATGGTATTAGAGTATTAGAATTCACTTGGATATGGATACGCTTCCCTGAGAAAATTCAAAGCCCACGTCCCAGCAACAAAACCAGGTGTTTTTTGGTGCACAATCATGAAGAAGTTTATTAATGGTACTTTTGCCACCGCCAGCTGAATACCATGAAGAGGTCCGTTGGAAGCAAGGTGCGAAGGGTTCCCTGCAGTCGTGTGCGGCTTTGCCACTAGACACCTCAGGCACGGAACCCTAGCATTGAGGTTCCAAATGAAAACCTAATAGAAGACGACAACAAATTATACAAGCACACACTAGGGTGTTGGATTTATACACAAAACGCACAGCCAATGACGACAATTATTATGGCAGTAAACGGAACTTGTTCCTGCTGATAAGGAAAAAATTATCAGATGCATATATTAATCATTATACAATGTGGCAGCCATTTAAAAATTACAATTGGATGGAAGAAAAGACGATAAACAAAAATGAATTTAACAAGGGGGGAAAAAAGAGAGTGCGTATTGAACTTATATCCAGACGTATACAGGCAAAAGGATTCACATTGTCATTCAACAGAATTTCCACCCCGTGTATTATTTTCTTCACAGAGGTCTGTTTGCGACCCACAAGGAACAATTGCCAGAGGAGACCACTGATCCGGCAGCATGACAAAATAAGCAGTCATCGCTTTTCTGAATCGTTTCTTATACTGCTCGGGTGAGATCACAGTTGGAGGAGCACTTCTAGGCCCACCAAGGATGCCTGAGGTCTTCACCCAGGTTTCAAGCTGCTTGTCCCATGTGTATTGCCTCATGAAATCAATTATTCCAAGAACAAGCTCATGTTTTTCCTCATCCATACCAACCAGCAATGAGTAGTCCATCACATTAATTGCCTGTGACAAATCATATATATAATTAGAAAAATATAAAGCCAGAGACCTGGGGACTCAACTATGACTACAGACAACTTGATCGGATGAAATAACATCAAGTAACAAATCTGACCATTGAATCGATTCAATTAGCTCATATGCACAGTAAATATAATGCCCAATCCTACACTTTTCCAAACAGCCTACACCCAACTACATTACCCACTTTTGTTTCCCAGCTCAGTACGATAATCACAAAAAAATATGTTACACCTCTAAACTCAGATTTCCTACCCAGGGGCCAAAAATTTTAAAAACAAAAAGAAAATCTTCAAATAGCATGTGCAGCACTGTGACATAAAAATGAGAAGTTAAATTCCAACTTACAGCAAGAAAGGAAGTGTCATTCCAGACAGCTCTCTCCAACAATCGCTTCGCCCTGCTTCCAACAAAAATTGGAGATGTCGGCATTGCTTCAATCAAATTCTGATCCAGAAGAACTTTGTTGCTGCCACTTGTATCAGGATTATACCTTGATCGAGATGATCCTTTAAGGTCATAAAGCCTTGTAACATTACGTCTAAAGAGAAGATTTTCCATCACCAAAACATCCATTTTTGATTCCTTCCCTCCTTTAAGGTGCTTTGACAAAACCTTCAAGACAATTGACATCAGAAGAAAATTTAAATTAAAATCAACGTAAATTTATCACAATTTTTCGGTTTGGAACTTGGATTCAGTAAAAACTACAACATGATGAAGCAGATAAACTTGAAATATTCCCCGGCCAGGTGCACTTAGGCTACTAGTTTCTCAGGCTTTACAACATCAGAATGAAAAGTGTGAAATCAGCATATTTAGACAAAAATCTAAACCAAAGTTGATGTTCACATTCAAATCAATAAGCAAATGCACAGACAACAACACTATCCCTAAAACATCACATTCTGAAATGTGCTTTTAGCAGAAACAAAAAGGGAAAATTGCCAGATGACTTAACCAAAGAGTCGAAAATCAATTGGAAAGCATAATTTATAAGACAGGAAAAGCAATAGAAAACCAACACTTTAGGCTACTAAAACGAAATTTTTGTCTGGAATTAGTAGCCAAACCTCCACTCATGAAATTCAACTACGTGTAATAAATAATACCTGATAAATGCCCAAAATCTTTGCCAGGCAAGTTGGGCCTCCTCCACTGATTGAATCAGACAAATGCTTGAAATAAGCTGGTCCGAACTTGATGAATGATTCTAGTTCTGTCTTTGTAACTTTTTTGATGATAAATCGATCATCTAAAGTTTTTGCAAAAAAGACATTGCTCTTGCCACCTTGGGCACCCCACTTCTTACAACGACCGAGAGACCGTATAAAATCCAGCTCGGACTGGCAGCAAGTCCTCCTCAAGCTCTCAAACTGCTTAGCATAATAACAGGTTACGGTATACGTCACCTTCCCAAGGAGGCCATCATCTGTAAAAGAAACTCTGGCATGCAAATCCTTTGTGCATAAGAGAGGGTCCAAAACCAGGGAGTTATGTGACCCATACAAAGACAAGACACTCTCATCACCAGATCCAATACTTCTGTGAGTATCAGATGATGAGTCATTTAAAGAATTAAGTGATACTAGATTCATTGAATCAGAATGTGACAATGAAGCTGCAGAATCTGCAGCATCTTTTGGTTTTTCTGACTCTGACATCTGTGAAAGATAATCTGATGAGATAAGTGCATATGCTACAATACTAGTGGGCTCATCATCATAAACAGGCACTAACGTGTCGTTAATACCAGTAGGAAGCAGCAGCCTGGCACCATTTTGTCTTTCCAACTCTCTAAATGATAAGACATAGAGTGGATTATACTCGCTGATAATGAGCTTTTGAGCATTGAATGAAGAATTCTTGTTAAATGGGCTGTAGAAATTTGAAAATGACATGCTTGCCCAATTCATAGATTTCTCCACACTTTCAAGTGCCTTGTTAGACAAAGTAGACTGGGGTGAACAAGCCACTTCCACTTCACCACGATCACTAGTTTGATTTCCCATGTCTGAATTTACTACAGTTGACAGATCAGCCACAACTAAATCGGGAACAGAATAACTGTTCTCCTTAGGAACTATGCTAGCTGGGTGACTTTCGCCAGTCCATGCCACCTCAAGTGTGTCAGATAAATTTTCCATTATTGGAGATTCCCCTTCTGACAGAGCCCTTTGTACAACTTTCTCAGATTCCAGAGAATCGGATTTCTCACTGGTGTTTGCACTAGAAGAAAGAGAAGATTCAGCCTCATTCCTGTTATTAAAGTCCTGGTCCGTGCCCTTTTCTTTGTGATCTCCACCAGCCTTGCTAATTTCACCGGTATTCCCTCCTTGGTTTATGTTCATATCATACCTGGTCTCGACTAGGGAAGAGTCGCAACTACCAAAGGCTTTATTTGGCTTGGGACTGACATTCATCTCAGGAAGCTTCTCTACAGAACTTACAGGCTTCAATCCAAGCGTTGGGATGGCACTGCTCATAACTTCCTGGATATTGGTGTTAATTGAACTACATGCACATATCAGCCTTTCATCCCAAATATAAGAAAGAATGACTATTTGCCTCCGTAACTTATTGATCTCAAGAATGTCAATAACAGGTTGGCCAACTTTCACCTTCTTACAAAGCGCTTTCTGTGAAGATTCCTATGGAAACAGAAAATGGATTAGAAACCAGGCAGTATCTCAGGCCGATTTTATGCATAATAGAAAAACAAATTTGACGAGGTTAAACTGCTGGACGGGTTGGTTGATGCATTAATTGGGACAATCAGACAGCTGTTGTTGCGCATAAGGGATGCGGGTAGGGTGCGGATGATGAATTTCAAAAGTCTACCTGAAATTCTTCTCTATCCTTTTGCAGCATTGCTTCCAGTTCTTTGACACAGATTCTTCTTTCAGGTGCCTTTATGCCACCATCTTGAGACCCTAAACCTAATAATTTCTCTGAAATCTGTCGAAGAGCATCGTACACTTCACTAAATAAGAATTCTGCCCAAGAACTCACCTGCAAAACAATATATGATCTTGTAGGTTCAATTTTGGTTCAAGAATACTTTATGAACTGGAACATGGATTTATGATATTCAAACCTCATTTGCTTCACTTTGTATCCACTCCTGATTATCATAATTAAATTCCAGTTTTGAAGGCGGAAGATAAACAGAATGAACATCAATGGAAGCATATCGAAAACAAGCAACCATTCCCCCAAAACTGCACATGGTAAGACAGTATGATCAGAGTATACCAACAGGTAACAGATATGCTTCTTTTGATCATTTATAAACACCTTTCGCATTCTTAACAATCCACATTAGATACCACAAATTAGCCCTACCCTTTCCATCCCCTCCATGGCCAATAACCCTCCTTATCCAGGAGGGATTAGCTGGCTTGTGGAGTTGATTACTTCAAGAAGCATTTTATTTTGGCACAACAACCAAATGGCCAAGTTGGGGTGGTTCCTAAACATGGCCTCATACATCTGTGTACATAGGTATATGCCTTCATTACTGCTCAACTATCAAGTATGTAATGTTCTTGTTTTCCTGATTACTCCTTTAGGCCAGTAAAGAATACTGTAAAAGAGGAGCAACAAGGAGACTCAAGAACTAAAAGGGGCATACGAATGCAATCAGACTACCTGGATGAATCCACGGATGAGTAATTAATTTCAGAAGCCAACATAAACCAACCATCTAACTCACAAACAGAGCACATTGCCCAATTCAAAAGTCAAATGAATTTATTTCTTTTTGGAACTAAGTCCAATGTTCTTCCTTTTTGCAAAAATTGCACGTCCCTGAAAAGCATCTATGTGTATAGACTAGAACACATGTGGGGCTGAGAGACTCGCGTTGCACAAGGCCTAGGGACTTCTACACTCAGTAAGTGAACATATACCATAAGAAGATCAAATAAATTAGCCATCTTCCTCTTTGGTTAAAAATGTAGATCATGCTTTTTGACCAGGAGATTTAGAAACACACAATTAATCAAAATATTAGCAAAGAGGTTTAAGTCAGTCTCATAGTTCTGCCATGCAGTGTGTGTATGAGTACATATGAACTGTACCATCGTAACGGTGCAAGTAATTGTATTGAAGACCCAGGCAACTAACAAATCAGTACTATACACGAGAAACAATCTTTGGAGGGGCGACGATTGATAATGATTGTTACCGAAAGAACACAAAAGTGACACATATGTATAACATTAAATCAATGGTTCATACAGAAAGCAAATTGATTGCTCATAGATTAGAAAGAAAAATGTCACAAACAGAATAAAAAGACCAATCTTCCAGAAATTCCACCTCTGCAAGTGATCACACCATTCAAATCAGTAATCTTTAATCTTTTATATACTTAATACTTCATATTTCTTAAGTAAAAACATACCCATAGAATCGAAGACAATCTCTGTGAAGGGAATGACCGCAGCTTGCAACTCTGCTAGCAGCTGCATGGTTAGAAAAGCTCAGCTCCAAAAATTTCCCAAAGGATAAACCCCAAGCAGCATCAGACATTATAATTCTTCGAGTGACTGGAGGGAGTCCATTGGCCCGACGGCATCGCAAGCACCTATGCCACATCCAAATTTTGCCTTCCCTCTCTCCTGGTAAGGGAAGCCCCAATAGTTTCTTAACAGATATCGTCAGCCTACCTTGGCGATGAGTATAACAATGAACATGTGCTTCCGATGGCATCTCACATGAACCACAACTGAAGCTCTGATAAGAAGAATCTTAAGCTGTAGTCATGAGAAGCAAAGAGGATAATAACTTTTCTAGATGAAATAAACAATGACAATTACCTGATCAAACAGATTATCTCGTAAAAATCTCCCCAAAGGCTTATCAAAGCACCCATAGTATTTGATTCGAAAGCGATGAGATCGTTCACACACAGTGCCCTTCCACACACAGCGTGTTGATAATGACACCAAAATGCTCTGGTGGTCTGAAGGTGATGGAGGAAACTCTTCCTTCGAGGACCCTACTTCTTCATTGTTCTTACTAGTCTCACGTTTTGACAGCGACAACTCCGGGCCAACTGGATGATTGTCCACCAACATATTGTCATAAGCATGATTACTGCCGCCACCTTGCTCTGGTGCTTCTAAAAATCTTTGAGAAAGAGAAATGAACGGGTCATCCACTACAGCTTCTCCACTACTTGTTATTTTAGCCTGAAGAAACTCTTTAGGATCCACTCCATTGACCTCACTAAATGCATTATTTATGGAGGGAACATTGTTACAAGAAGAGATATCTTCCCTCAAAGCAGACAGGGAATTCAAGGAAGCAATAGCTTCAACAGAGTCTGAGGCAAATTCCTTGAGTCTAGTTTGATTGTGAGGACCTTTTGACAAGTAAGATGAACTGGCAACAGTAGAGTTGCAAGGGGGCTCGATATTGGCAGGCGATGGTCTATCTGAGATAACTTCGGGGGACTTCTGCAATTCGTTTATAGGTTGAGACATCATGGGCTTCCGGGAGGGCGGGATGGTAAAACCAGGTACGATGGAAATAGATCTGTCAATACTTGATGGTTTAACAGGTAAGGCAACAGTTATAGGAGACTTTAAAGGGAGCTCCGGAAGCGTAGCACCTTCATCAGCTAGAAATGATGTCTCAAGAGCCAAGTGATAAGCTGCAAAAACTCCATACTGGACCACATGTTTCACCTTTTTCAACTCATCTCCATTGGCGCCCTTGAGTAAAATCTGAAACAAAGTAAGCATTGGTCCTATCTTAGCACCAAACATTTTATCTTGCAAAATTGATCGGTTACAAAGATTAATAAATGTACTTAGTGGGTATCTAAGAGGCATGACATGATCCCAGAGCTTTATTCAGCCATAACCTATGCATCTTACTACCATAACTTGGCAAACAACCTGATTACAAACACCCAAAATAGTTTCTGCTACATTATATTTCACAGTTAATCAAGAAATTATCCATGACAAAAAGCACCTAAGTGGGCTATTGTTGCCATTTGGTTTTCTACAGAGTTGCAGAGAATAGATATGAGGCAGAATTACAATAAAAAGGCATGCTAAGTGGCAGAATTATGGAGAAAAGGCAGATGGGCTCTGCCACCTGCAAGTTATAGGACCATCCAACAGATGTGGGATATGGTCGGAGTTTCCCTTATTCCTATTAACAGAGGAAGTTAATTTGTCAACTGATTATAAAGAGAATTGCTCTATCAGCTAAACCTGAGGATGGTTAAAACAAATAATAAAGTTGGTTCTTGCTACAAGATTGTTACAGGAAAAGCATGCTATCCACCAATAAGTTGCTTGCTTTAAAGTGCAAAGTCCAGACTAATGAGATCATAGAGAACATAAGTATCATAGTGGAGAACAAATGTAAGTTGTGCTCAGATGAAACTCGGCACATCAGCCCTTTTTCTGATTGCAGTCACACCATGTAAATTTCGCTATGTGTTCTACAAAAAAAGGCGCCATCAGTAGGCTAATTTTCAAAGGTAGCAGATGGTAGTTAATTGGATGATTGGACCTTCCAGTGATATGATTGTATAGCCCCATTGACGGTATGAACTACTTCAGATACAGCTTTACATATGATATGGGCGGAAAGTAACAACAGTGTTCAACAAAGTGCAAACTGATTGCACTGCAATTTTAATGAAAAGAATTGCAGATGTTCACATGCACTTTGTATACAGATTAAAAAAGTGGACTCAAGTCAAAGTTAGCAAATTAATGATGAATATATGATTGCTCATTAATTTCATAGAGCCTGGTCAGTTTTTTAAGTTTAGCAGAATGGTTGTTTTAGACTTTTTTTGACTTTCTCTTTAGTTATTTATTTTGCTGAGCACATGGTGCATTTAAGACTGTTTGCATTGTGTTCTCATCTCTGTAAAACAAATGCATCTTCAATTATTGTGAAAACATAACCTAAGCAAAACCTATAAATAATAAGCCCCACCTACTTTTCATGCAAAAGTTTGGATACTAAACGTTATTGTGTTCAGCACTTATACAGGAAAGATTTTCCAAACTACAAACAGATTTTGTATCTCAGTACATACGCATGGATATGTGTATCAGGTGTAAACTGAAAAGACTTACAGTATAACCAAGAGGCTTTGGGCAACCCTCAAAAAACATTAAAGTCTTCATCAATTTCTTCCCACCTTGCCCAGCACTTCCATGCTCCTCAAGAAATTTCTCTACATGGAACACATCGCAATAACCCAGCTTCGGTGATGTAAGATGATCAATGGATGGAACTATTTGGGCACCAGTGCAGCGGACTATACGCTCTAAGAGTGGCCTCTTAATATTGAGAACAAGAGATATGTCTTTGGCGAGAAGGTATTCTTGAGCATACCGGGACACAGATTTCTCCACCAAAAGGACATTAGGATGATGTGCATCAATTTTTGCAACTGCCATCTTCAAATGGTCCTTTTCCTGAAAAGGAGGATTAGCTAGTAAAAACATACATTAGCCCTAATTGCTTCGCGTTCTAGAAGGTGGGCATCAAAGTAATGTCTACTGGCCTTGAACTTTATTAGGAACCTAGGGTTAGTTAACAAACAAAAATAGAAGGAAACAGTAAAAAATACAACCTGCTGCAACAATGTATCAAAACTTGACAAGTGGTTAGAAATGCGCTGGTATTCCAAAGCTCCTCCAAGGATTAGAAAACGAGGTCTTTCTATTTTTGATGTCATTCGTCGATGAGCCACATTTTTCTTACAAGCAACTCCTTTAACCACAGCACTAGAAAAAATTATTGAAAAAATTTCAGAATCCCATCAGCATAATAAATAATAGATAGAAACAAGAACTACAAAACCTACAAAACCTTATTTTGGCAAACATCTACATTAATTATTAATTGTAATTTTTTTTTCCTATCAAGACCAATATACATCAGTAACACCCAAAAGAAGTAAATAATCTCTCCAGATTATCCTCTCTCAGTTGCCTCAAATGAACACTAAGAATCACAGTGAATAGTCTACAGATATGAGGGAAATTCACAAAATAGCTGATCAGATATGTGAAGAGATGTGATTGCAGAAAGAATTTTAGGCATAAGTTCTTGCAAAATAAATTCAAATGATAGCATTCTGTACCCATCAACGGAAGGAAAAGAATATGAACCATTTAATATACTGGGAATTATGATCCTTTGATGTGGAAATTATATATAAACTGGAAGTATATCGAACAGTGCAACAACTAAATATTTTCAGGAAATAATGAATCAAATGCTCATGCAATGAAACATAGTTAACTGCCTTGAAATCAATAATAGAATAGACCACTAATAACAAAATGTCATTTTTATCATTGGCCTGTTAACTGCCACATGCTATGAATTATGACCTATTCTAAACGTGCTCAATGAAAACAGGTGAAGTTGCATTATTTAAGCAGGAGAATTAACAAATTTTCAAATTGAGTTCAGTTATATTACCTTTCAGTGCGATGCCCTGAAGCTATGCATTTAACTTTCACATATCCCCCAGGATCCATTCCTCCACCCTTGCTTGTATCTGGCTTCAGAAGTGTTGCAGCTTCCCATGACAAAGATGTGATTATATCCAACCAACTCTCACCGTCATCCTCATCACCCACAGGGAGGTTTTCAACCTGCAAAAGCTGAGCGACCAAAGCTCTAAAATGTCCTTCCACCACATTTTTCATGGCCCGCCTGTGCTCCTCACCTGACTTATCCCTACTACGGTACTCCCCACTACCAAAGCTATTTGAAGAGCGTAAATATCCCCACTCCTCTGCAGTACCCTCATCATCGTCATTGTCGTCGAATAGAGCAGCTTCTCTGTCATCCTCTTCATCCTCAGGCTCTGGAGGGAGCCATAATAACCCATTGTTCTCAAAATCCACAGGCTCAGCATTTGTACCATCCACATCATAAACAGGAGCTTCACCCTCATCAGCATTCTCTCGCTCATTTACTTCTTCAAATTTCTTGATTCCATCCGCATTTTGTTTATCGAAATTCTCAGCTAATAGAGAACCACTCAAAGATTTTGCATCAACATTCTCTCCATCAGGATGCACTTTATCTGATCCATAAACACTGTCAATTTCATCAATATTGATTGCACCATAATAGTCTTCAGCATGTGCATAATGCCTTGATTCTGAATCGGATCGATATGCTATATAATCATCATCTTCATCGTCACTCCTGGAACCAACAGTTAAGAAAGTAGTAAGTATTGATCAGTAGCCGACAATCATAAAATAAATGCATGAGAACGGGAGATTGTGTATTCCGGTCAAGACAAGCTGTGTAATTTGATCATGTATTGACAGGGAAACACAAAACATATTGAGCAAAAAAAGTAATGGCTCGTCTAGACACAATCTAATCATGAAGGAGCATTGCTAAAACCCTTACCTCTCCCCCCTCTCAACAAGTTTTGAAAAAAAAAAAACATTTGCAAAGGAAGATGAAATTTCAAAGTTAGATTGGTAAAAACACTTTTTGCACACTCAAAAATACATTAGCACGGGGGAAGGTACCTGTTAGCACAAAAGCCAAAATGATTGGAAGAAGAATCTACTGCAGCTGAACCTGGATTTATGGTCGTCCCAGATGTCTCATTGTTTTGTTTAGGAAGTGCATTCGTCTGGGCAGATTTAGAAGGACTAAGACCAGAATTATAATTCACATGGTGGTATGGTCCAGTTGAATACGGAGTAGAACCAACAGTGCTACAAGTACTATTGCAGGTGCAGCTGGACTTGGTGCTGACCAAGCTTGTTGCAGATGGTGACGGACTGAGACCAGGACTAGGTGCTTTGGTCCCATTATCAACAACTGCTATCCTCTGCTCCCATTGCTTGAAGCAAAAATTGCATACCCTAATCCTTTCTCCATCTTCCTGAACAGCCCTTGGCTCATCAGATGGGGCAGGAATCGAGTTTGCCGTACACTTGGCACAGAAAACTCGGCCACAACTTCGACAATGATGCCTCCTATTAAATAGTGTAAATTGCACGTCACACTCATAGCATACCATACAACTCTGATTGGGCATCCAAAAATTCTTGGACACATTTGGAGGCTCACTCCTCCAAGGGATCCACGATTTAACCATGTCAACCAGGTTAGAGAGTATGTTGTCAGCGGTGCCCATTGACATCTATCCCACCTGATCCCAGTCATCACGATTCATTCATTTGCCACTCTCAAAACCACAACCACAACCACAAAAATTCACCACCCGCAGACCCTAGCGATATCAAAAGGTTCGAAACCAAAACAAATTAAAAATGAAAAGTTCCAATAGAAACCACTACTATAAAACTTATAAATACAAACAAAAAAGAAATTCAATTAATTGAAAGTGGAATGAAATCTTAGATTGGAATTGACTTTACTAATAAAAATAAATTTAACACGTTCGATCTACTAATTTACAATTACAAGATTCACGAAAAGCAAAACATTAATTATACATTTCAACAGAAAATAATAATAAAATTAAAATTACCTGCAATACTAGCACCTCAAATTCCAATATCCAAAAGCCCCAAATTCCAATATCTTCTGCTTTTTCTTCTTCTGCAGTTACAGTGGTAGCTTCTCTTCACTGCTCGATCAATAAACCACAAAATTCAAACTGTAGTAAACTGATAATGATAAATCCAAAAAAATTTTATACTAATCAGCTAATTCTCATTGAAACCGATTAAAAACAGAGAAAAAAAAGATATAATCGGAAAACCTCATCAAGAAAACTGAATTGCTCGTTTAATTGATTAAAACTCGATTAACGTGTTAAATTACTACTTGGATAATAATAATAAATTACACTCACACGGAGAAGAATCGGAATCAAAAGCCATTACTCGAAAGACTTGAATTCATGAAAAAATCGACGGCGGTGATGAAACAAAATGAAATATCCACGATTTAATTTTTCAAAAAGAAAATGAATAAATTAAAAAAATACAAAAACAGATTTTATAAAAATTCTATACAAGAAAGAAATGTACCTTCTTATTTTCTTCAACATTTTTTTTTCGGTTTCCCGTTTCGCGTTTTCGTTCTTTTCCCGTGAAGTGTGTGCTATTTGTCGTGTCGTTCCCGTTTGTTTTGTTAGCTTTTTTTTTTTAGATTTTTTGATGAGAAAGGATGAAATTTATTTAATAATAAATATAAGATGGTGATTTTTTTAAGATTTTAGATTTCAGTTTACATTTGCACAAAAAGACAACGGTCCTTTTCTTTTGTTGTTGAACCCATCCCGTTTCCGTTTGTGTGTGATTGTCATTTTTTACATTTTTCTTTACGACTAATAGTATATAGGGATGAGCCAACGAAGCCTTGACCTAGTAATAAGAAAGAAGTCTTGAGATTTTGAGATTTCAGATTTGAGTTTCACCGACGGTAAGTTCAAGTTAGTTTATTATTATTATTTGTATTTATCAATTTATCAAGTTACTAGTTCATGAAATGTAATATGCTGATTGTGATTGTAACTTTTAATAAAAATGTACTACTGAAAAAAAAATTGTATAATGGGATGCTATCCAATACTATTTATCTTTTTATTTCTAATTATTTTTTATGATAATTTTTTCCATAAACTTTTGAATATATATAATAAATAATACTATAGATTTTTCTTATAAAAATGATAGCTTAAACTATTAATTTTTATTTATGAACAAAATTCTACTAATCTTATTTTTCTTTGTGCTTATAGATTGAGGCATGAAACAAACAAAAATATAAATAAATGTATTTTGCGAATATAATTTTAAGAGATTTTTTTCTACCATGATCACGTATTATAAACACGGTAAACACTTGATTTTCTTATGCTACCATGTTAATGTATAGTTTTTAAGTTTTTTTTTTTAGGTTTTTTAATATGTTCATGGTGTTGGCCCTAATTTTTTTATGAATTTAAGAGTGTTGTGGATGGTGATTTGAGCTCATCGCCTGCAACAAACTGTTTAATTGTCATAACTTAAATTTATCGAAATTCAAATAAAAAAATGTCAAAATTTGTTAGAAGTTAAATTTTAAGATGCAATTTAACATTCAAATTAATGAAATATGTAAGAATGAAAAAATAAAAAAGAGAGGAAAATAAAAAGAATAGTAATAGAAACTAAAAGTGCGTGCGTAAACTCAAAGTGAAAATTATACAAGTGTGATGATCTTTTATTTTTTGTTTATATAAAAGTACGAAGTGAAAATTTTTTCAAATATTAAATCTAATTTCTTTTAATGAGACACAATATTTATTAGATCAAAATTTGATCGTTATGTAACGATATTTTCAAAGGCTATTGTTCTCTAAAAATCATGTGCAAAACCATTATAATATGTATAATAGGTGTACTATCTTATATTTTCAAAATGTTCACTAAAAAAAGGTAAATAATAAGAAATATAAACTTCTATTTCATTAATTGGATTAATCTTGTAGTTATTAACAATTCAATAATTGTTATCTCTCTTTAGGAAAATTTAGATCTAATGTTTGATTTCTTATTTTTCTTTTTGTAATGAATATGAAAAAAAAAAAAAAACGAGTAATTTTCATAACTCATGTAAAACAATACCATTACTACTAGCATATTTAAAGCCTTTTTAAGCTGGTGTTTAAGTCTTTAGGAGTGATCACTGTTAAAATATTCAATAAAATAATAAGGAATTTATGCTCTTCCAAATCCAAATGTCCTTATTATTTCTTTATTTTTCAGTTCATGAGCTTAACATGATCTTGCTTTTTTGTTGTTGAAGGAAAAGTGGTATAGAAGAGCCCTGTTTTGGTTTTTTTTTTAATAAGATCATGTAAAAATTTTTAAGTCAAATATTCGAATGTAATTTCAAAGTCTAACAGTACTTAAATTCAAGTATGATTGTAAATTATTTATTTATTCACTGAAAAAGGGTGACAAATCACAATTGAATGAATTTTATCAAATTTTTTTTATTTAAATTCCAGAAGGCGTCATTAAACCACCTAGCAAGGAAACAAAATGAAAATAGGAACAGAAAAAGGGAAAGCTCTACGATATTGGTTTACAAGAGTACTTAGAGAGGATCTATTAATGGTGCCAAACTTGAAACATCCTCTGAAGATGGGAAAAAATGATCAAACAGACCTGGAGTCATGGCAATGCATAGGCCCCCGTTAATAAAGACTACACGTTTCTTCAATTTGAAAAGACTATTCTATGTAGAAACTTAAACAGTCGGGCTAGATTTTATCACTCGTTGCCAAAGAAAATTTACAAAGCAAAGAGTGCATGACTCAAATAACAAGCAAGTTTTGCTTCACTGGATCAAAAATTCCAAGAATCATAATCACATTCAGCTACTAAACATGAAAACAATAAGTTCACCATACCTGCATTAGGTAAGCACAACCTGATCTAGTCGATGATGGCAAATTCTCTTTCTTGGCAAATTCAGATATTTGCTGATGCACTCTGCCTTTTATCTAAGAAAGTATATATTAACAGATACATTAAGAATTGATTTGAATACTGAAATAAGGGGTCTTTTGTGTGTGGGTGTAACACATTTCCACTCGCCAAAAACAGCCTTTGTTCACTGTAAAATTTATGCCATTCTGCAAGAATATGAACATATTCTTTCCTTGATGCTCTGCTTTCAATTTCCTCTAATACCGGCTTAAGCTGCAAATGCTTAAAACCGTCATTTACCTCTACTTGCTATTACAACAGGCAAACAATCATATTTGTATACATGTGACACCTTTCAGACCAAAATAGGAAATCATTACCTCACTAGCAGCAGCCTTGAAACGGACATAAATTACAGAAGCCTTGACACCCTCAGAAAGAGATACTTCGTTGCCACCACTGCCCCGAATTGCTGCCTGGACCTAATGACGGAAAGAGCATGCATTTTGTGACGCATTCAATCCGTCCATAAATGCATAGCTATGTACATAACTTTCATCTATAGGTGGATATCTTACCTGAGAAGAAGCGCCTTTGAGAAGAAAGAGTAAACGAGAGCAAATCATACCGAGGGCCCAAGACCGTACAAACAGGTTTCCAGAATTTTTAGTTAAAACGTCTATATATACACACATGCATTTCATTCACTTAAAAAAATCGTTAAATCACTTCCTCATCTGGAGTTGATGGAATTTTAGCAAATAAACACTGGATTCTGCATGTTGTGGATTATTTTCAGCATACCTAAAAGAACAAAAATTCAATATGATAAGAAATTATGATTAGATGAGCCCATCAGAAGGACAACTATTACACAATTGTTAACTAGTTTGCACAGTTGGACTAAGTTCAAATGCAAATTGACGATATGCACTCATCAAGCTGTTTAAGAAGTGGGAGAAAGTTTGCATTTCCAACATTCATGTTTGGAGAATAAAAATTAGAAGTAATCTGTACACAAGAGGTAAACTTAGACAATTTCAGAACCATTGCACTATCAGCAATTTATCAAGACACTAAAATTAAACATAAACCTAAGGGATAATAGGCTAATAAGCAAAGACAAGGAAGTAACATATAAAGTAAATTGGTCTCCAGTTAAGATAGCATTCAAACCTTACATTCTCCAACTCATCAAAATACTGGAGCTTACTGTGAAGTGCTTCAGCAAACTCAATCAGCTTTTGCTTCTCCATTGACTAAAATGAGAACAAACTAGTAAGGCAATCAATCAACCAACTAAAACCAAAATTTTCCATCTCAAAAAGATTTGGATAACGGCTATTACACATAAAGCCTGGAGTCAATAAGTTAGAAAGAAGAAGATGAAACTAAAGCCATACAAACAAAAATCATACCAATTGATCACATGCACCATGAAGTGTTTTAGTTTGCAACTGCTTGGTGTTGCAGTTGTAGTTCATTAAATAGGTCTAAGGTCTCATCCACCTGCACAGAAATACACTTGCTAGCTTAAAACTCACAAGGAAAAGATAGATATAGCACTAAATAACTAGAAAAGAAAATGAGAATGCACAGAGATATAAAACACCAGATTGATGTACGTGTTGAAGTATATCATCACAAGTCCGTATCCTGTCTGTTAGATTATTGACATAGTGCTGATACTTCTCCTCTGTCTAAAGGAAGAGAACCGATGAGATGCAATAAAAAAAATCCAACAAAATTACTCCATGATCACATATTTTGCAACAAGAAATTGCTACTAACCTCTGACCTCATGGCCAATTCAAATCTGTGAATTATTTATAAACTGTGCCGCAAAGAGTGGAAACAAGAAAAGACAAGCAAATGCTTTAGATTCAAATTTCATCCAAATCAAAGAAACCCTAGTAGAACTAGATCATTCAAAGAACTTGATCATTCTTATCATCCACAATTTCAGATCTCCAATTCACCGAAAAAATACAATAAACTGATATACCTGATTTGTATTAACCAAAATTGCTTCAATAGCTTCAGAATCTCCGAAATTCTTATCCTTAGAAACAGACAAGCCATTATCTTGCCCTGCTGTTCGCTCTTGAGCCTACAACAGCATAATCCAAACATCTTTCACCAAAACATTCATAATGCAACTAAAAAAAATTAGTTACCAACAAGCAACAGAATTCCTCACCAAATTGGCCGGAAATGGCCGTTCCGCAACTGCGTGAGATAGCATCAGTATTGAACCTTGCTGCTGCTCCGTCAAAGGAGCATTCTACGCACAAAAATCCAAAAAAGAAATAAATTCAAACAAAAAAGTCTAAAATAGCTCTTTCAGTTCCACTCCACCGATCCGATCTTCAAACTAAAAAGTTTTCGACTCCTCCGATTTTAATTAACAATATCATCACATTTCGATTACAATTACGGTTCCAGTGAAGAAATCGGATCTTTTGATTACAAAATTTAAGGATGAAATGAGAGAGTAAAATCAAAATCGATACAACTAAATAATTCGAATCAAATAGTAATAAGTTGATTGATATAAAATTATAGCAGATCTAAACTGAAAGAGGTTCAAATCTATAAGCTGCAGGCAAACATTTTAGTATTCGAAGAGTAAGTTTAGAAGAGAAAGAAACCTGTTCCGAGTAGAAGCAAAGTTGTAGCCTTTGGAGATGGCTCCAGATTTGGGGAGGTTAGGAGGCGTTGCTGCTGGATTTGTTGCCATAATTGTCTCTGATGGACCAGGCGCACCTAAGCTTTTTGCTCGTTAAACCACGCCAGTAATCGAATCTAACGCCATTTTAAAGCCGGTTCGGTGAAGTGAAGCAAATTACTTTTCGTTTAACTTCAACGACGTCGTATTTTAGTCATAATGCTAACTTTTTTTCCGAGACTTAACTTCAACGACGTCGTATTTTATCGTATTCCCGGAATGACGCCAATTATTTCAAATAGCAATTTTCTTTCGCGTTGGATGAATTTTTTTTTTTTTTTTACGATGAAAGTTTTCGACTTTGAGTGAAGAAAATACAATTGCTCAAACATAAATAACACACGTTCAGACTCTCCGTTACAAGAAATTTAATCCTTGCAAAGGTTATATACAATGAAATGGACAGCAAGATTTTGCAATGGCTTCTTAGTTGCAGTCAAAAATTACTGAGTTTTAGGATAGCTCGGTAGCAGAAGCATTCAGCTACAAAAACAACACTGATAGATAAACAAAAGGAGTTTGCACAACTTTGGTTTGAGAAAAAATGAGCTGAAATGGGTCAGTGTCAGTCCTTGACATCAGCAACGCCTCCTGGAGAAATCTGAAATCGAGCTTCAGCCTCAGCCAAGCAAGGCGAACTTATTACTTTACAAATCCGCTCCTCCCCTCTTCCCTTCCGGAGAGCCAGTCTATTGTCAGTGAGAGCTTATAGTTAGTAGCTTTCAAAGAAAAGTAGATAGGAAACGGAAAATTAGGCCTTCGATGCCAAACCTTGTTGTGGAAGCATGAGCCATGATGTTACCGCCTATAGGCTTAATTTGAGGTCCAGCAAAGATGGCTGAACCATCCACTTGGGCAACTACTTGGTTTGTAATCACAACAGCCACGCCAAACTGCAGTTGTGACAATGCAAGGAAAAACATGATAAATACAAGTGTCACAAAGGGCCTGATTCTGTACCTAGTTGAACTGTACGCGTCTCATGCCAATAAATTCAGATACATGATAGACTGATAGTGGTAATCGAAGCATGAAAGCAATTCATTAATTATACGGGTACGAATAAAGACGTAAAAGCCTTGCCTCATCTGCCAACTTCTGAAGGCTCCTGAGGAATTTTGCAAGATGCATTTGTCTGGCAGAGAGCTCACCCCTGCCAGTAAAATCTGTTCTGTAGAGGGCAGTCGCACTATCTACTATCATAAGTGCAAACCTGCAGAGATATCCATCAAATGATCAATCTGGTCTGCAGCTTGTTTACCCCAAGTCTACTAGAATGAATTCTTCCTGACAGGAATTAATGTGCACAATGTCAAGAAAAGGAAATGTTTTGACAATACCTTGTTTCCACCATCATTGAAGCTGCTTCAAGCAAAAGCCTCGATTGATGGTCAGTGTTATATGCTCTAGCATAGGCCACATTTTCCAAGACATCAGCACCATTCAGTCCAAACCTGCAGCATTCAGCATTTACTATCAATACTGCATACAGCAAAGTAGCATGGCCATATCAAGGTGGCTATGCATCACCTCTCCGCTATCTGTAGGAGTCTTTGTGGTCTGAATGTCCCTTCAGCATCTATATACATTGCTTTTCCCTCACCACCTCCTTGATCTAATGGAAGCTGAAATATTGAAGAAAATTAGATGCATGCCTTCTAAAATTGGCTTTCTGGGTAAAAGATAGGTTATTGCAACTTTGCAACAATATAGACTGCTAGGGGCTCTGGCATGTAATGAGCTGATGTTAGCCAGTAAAACTCATAGAATTGGCAATACAAATTAGCTACAAGAAAGTCAAAACCAGTATCTGAAGCATCTTGTTGGGTATATGGGTATTTAATTTACTTGTTCAACATATAAATTCTTGTTTCATTTGGTCAATGTAATGTCATTAAAATCATGTATGGCAGTAAACTTCAAATGCAGAAAAACTGCTGTAGTTGCTAGGTAAAAGAAAAGCTCTTACTTGGCATGTGACACATAATGTGTGACAAAGCTGAGTCTTTCCACAACGAAACTCACCATAAATCTCAGTTATGGATCCAGTCTCGATTCCACCTATCATAGTGAAAACCAAGTGAGCATGTAATAACACAGAAAGTAATTAACTACTAGAAACATTATTTTACAGTTCTTAACCAGTTGAATAATTTGTCAATTTCAAGGAGTTGGAATCAAAGTCAAACAAAACTTCACACACATCAGAGCATATGTACCTTCCAAAATTTTATCAAGTTCACTTGACCCAGATGTTATCTGAATTATCTCCAGCCTCTGAGCATGGAGCTGGCTAGCACTGGTGAAACCCAGCGGGACCAGTTTGGAAGCTGCCAAGAACCAAGGAAGACATAAACATCTTAGTTTCAAATCATTGAACAAATCATACTTGTAAATGTCCACAACAAAAAATGAAACAGAAGTGTGGAAACAGCATACCTGCTTCCATGATCTTGTCAACTTTGGCTTCACTGATTCCTTTGATCTGAAGAAGATCTTT
Organism: Heritiera littoralis; assembly: GCA_031772115.1. Taxonomy (NCBI): domain Eukaryota; kingdom Viridiplantae; phylum Streptophyta; class Magnoliopsida; order Malvales; family Malvaceae; genus Heritiera; species Heritiera littoralis. The sequence goes on from JAPDPK010000003.1 coordinate 4,306,059, forward strand.
CCTTGGGGTGTAAGCAACAGATTCAACCGTGCAAAGACCCGCATCCTTAAGCTTCTTTATGTCCAGGGATGCAATGCCGGATGCCTTCAATTGAAGATAAAAGATAAGAACAAATATCCGTAAATGTTACTTAGCCACATGTAAGAGGATTTCATGAAAACATGAAAAACCAAAAGCCAAACATGAGCTGGCATGGTATACTTCTATTTTCAAGAGCATGTCAGGCAAAAGAAAACTAAATTGAACTTGCATTTCAGTTAATAGGCAAAATAAATAAATAAATAAAGTACAAGCAAACTAGTGACGAAACCCAGACAGAAAACTATCTCACCTAACAGGCGATCAAGAGAATATAACCCATTTGGATACATTTCTAATCTCTTCAAATATAGGTAAAAAAAGCGACATAGAAAGAATCCCATGCTGAAAAGGCAAAAGCAGTGGTGAAAACCCGTTTTCCAATTTCAGAATCTTGGAAAAAGAATTTACAATGATTTCTTTTGAAAATTTGGACCAATCAAGAAAAGGAACAGCTTTTCGTGAGCTGGAAAACACCCACATTAAAAAGCGTCTTAATTTCCAAAATAATTGAACAATAAACAAAATCCTGAAAAAAATTTTCACCTGAAGCTGCTCCACAGGGAAGGGGCCATGCTGCATCTCCTCAAGGTCCTCTTGTTGTTGTTGTTGAACCATCTTCTGATTTCTCTGCTGCTCCATTTGCCGACAACTCTACCGGCCAAGGATCTGATCAGATACCAAAGCCTGGAGAAACAGAGGGTTTCACAGGGAAAGGAACTGAAAGGAAGAGAAAGGGCAAGGAAGGATGTTGGAGGGAAAGAAAAAGATTTTGACTGGAGTTTAGGAGCGCCAAAAGATTTTGGAGTGGAGGCTTGTATAGCAAGTTGGGAAGACCTGTTCATGGGCCGGGCTCGGGCCGGGCCGGGCCCATGACAGGTATTAATGAAATTTTTACCTGTCCAAATTCGGCCCGGCCCGATATTCGGGCTTGATTTTTCTGTTCAAGCCCGTTTTCATTTTTATTCTACAAGCCCAAGCCCGATCAGAAAATAATTTTTTATATTTTAATTTTATATTTATTTATTTTTTATTATTTTATACCCTTTAAAATTTAATATAATTTGTTAAAATTTATATATTAATTTCCATATTAAATATTTATAATCATATTTATTATTAAATAGTATTTTATATACATATAATTATATTATATTTAGTAAATATATATAAAAATTTAATTAATATTAAAAAAGATATATAAAAAATAAAAAATTCATAATTCGGGCCGGGCCGAGCTCGGGCTTTGAAAGGCAAGCCTGAGGCCCGGCCGGTATTTAAAACGGGCCTAAAAATTTTGCCCAAACCGGTTTTTTTATCAAATATTTTTATCCAAACCCGACCAAATTTAGAACGGACTCTCGGGCTTGGGCGGGTAACCCGGCCCTTGAGCAGGTCTATTAATGGGATCTTGTCGGGTGCTATCGATTAAATGGGCCTTTTACTTATGCAAAAAGCCCAAAAGAAGTAGGGACTGTATTAGTATCCATTCTGCCAATTGGATTATGGATGGCAATTTGGCAAATAAATCTTCTTTCCTTAATTCTATAATTTTTTTTTTACAAAAAAAATCCTAGTTTGCTGGGAAAAGAGTTGCAAATGACAAGATTTGAACCTCAAAAATACCATCCCTTAAGAGTTATTGTATAAATTATTTGAGGGAAATTTCATGTTTTGTTAGTTCACTTCTTTGCTATTGTTTAGTAGTGTAACTTATTAACATAAGTGGCGAATGCTGTTTAATTACTATATTTTAACGAGGGCACCGTGTTGTTAGAAAACTAAGTGTTAGGCTTTGCACGTAAGAATGATAGACAGAGATGATAATGAGAAATTTGCTAATTCAATTATTAAGTTTTATAATCATTTTTTATTTTGTAATTTAGTTATTATATTAACAAAATTTTTTTTGCTTTTTTTTTATTAAGCAAAGCAAAGTCTTAATTGTTATTAGTATTTACTAGGATATGGATATGCTTCCCTTAGAAAATTCAAAGCCCACATCGCAGCAACAAAACCAGGTGTTTATTACGTCAGACCCATAGCTTCAGCTGAATGCCATGAAGAAGTTTATTAATGGTGCTTTTGCCACCGCCAGCTGAATGAATACCATGAAGAGGTCCATCGGAACTTCGGAAGCAAGGTGAGAAGGGCTCCCTGCAGTCGTGTGGGGCTTGGCACTCGATACCCCAGGCACGGAAGCCCATCCCATTGGGCTTCCAAATGCAAACCTAATAGGAGACAATAAGATAATAGCCGAGCAGACACTAGAGTGTTGGATTTTTGCACAAAACTCGAAGGTAATGACGATAATTATTATGGCACTAAACGGAACTTGTTCCTGCTGATAACGAAAAAATTAACAGATGCATATATTAATGATAATACAATGTGGCAGCCATTTAAAAATTACAATTGGATGGAAGAAAAGAAGATAAACAAAAATGAAATTAACAAGAAGGGAAAAGAGAGAGAGGGTGTGTATGAACTTGCATCTATACATATACAGGCAAAAGGATTCACATTGTCACCCAACAGAATTACGACCTTGTGTACTATTTTCTTCACAGAGGTCTGTCTGCGATCTGCTAGGAACAATTGCCGGAGAAGGCCACTGATCCGGCACCATGACAAAATAAGCAGTCATGGCTTTTCTGAATCGTTTCTTGTACTGTTGGGGTGAGATCACTGTCGGAGCAGCATTTTTAGGCCCACCAAGGATGCCTGAGGTCTTCACCCAGGTTTCAAGGTGCTTGTCCCATGTGTATTGCCTCACGAAATCAATTATTCCGAGAACAAGCTCATGTTTTTCCTCATCCATACCAACCAGTAATGAGTAGTCCATCACATTAATTGCCTGTGACAAATCGTATATATAATTAGATAAATATAAAGCCAGAGACATGGGGACTCAACTATGACTACAGACTACTTCATTGGATGAAATAACATCAAGCAACAAATCTGACCATTGAGTCGATTCAATTAGCTCATATGCACGGTAAATATAATGCCCAATCCTACACTTTTCCAAACAGCCTACACCCGACTACATTACCCACTTTTGTTTCCCAGCTCAGTACGATAATCACAAAAATATATGTTACACCTCTAAACTCAGATTTCCTACCCTGGGGCCAAAAATTTTAAAAAGAAAAAGAAAATCTTCAAATAGCACGTGCAGCCCCGTGACATAAAAATGAGAAGTTAAATTCCAACTTACAGCAAGAAAGGAAGTGTCATTCCAGACAGCTCTCTCCAACAATCGCTTTGCCTTGCTTCCAACAAAAATTGGAGATGTCGACATTGCTTCAATCAAATTCTGATCCAGAAGAACTTTGTTGCTGCCACTTGTATCAGGATTATACCTTGATCGAGAGGATCCTTTAAGGTCATAAAGCTTTGTAACATTACGCCTAAAGAGAAGATTTTCCATCACCAAAACATCCATTTTTAAATCCTTCCCTCCTTTAAGGTGCTTTGATGAAACCTTCAAGACAATTGACATCAGAAGAAAATTTAAATTAAAATCAAGGTAAATTTATCACAATTTTTAGGTTTGGAACTTGGATTCAGTAAAAACTACAACATGATGAAGCAGATAAACTTGAATTATTCTCCGGCCAGGTACACTTAGGCTACTAGTGTCTCAGGCTTTATAACATCAGAATGACAAGTGTGAAAACAGCATATTTGGACACAAATCTAAACCAAAGTTGAAGTTCACATTTAAATCAGGAAGGAGATGATCAGACACCAACATTATCCCTAAGACATCACATTCTGAACTGTGGTTTTAGCAGGAAAAAAAACGAGAGAGAGAGAGAGAGAGAGAGAAAATTGCTAGATGATTTAACCAAAGAGTCGAAAATCAATTGGAAAGCATAATTGATAAGACAGGAAAAGCAATAGATAACCAACACTTTAGGCTACTAAAACGACATTTTTGTCTGGAATTAGTAGCCAAACCTCCACTCATGAAATTCAACTACGTGTAATAAATAATACCTGATAAATGCCCAAAATCTTTGCCAGGCAAGTTGGGCCTCCTTTACTGATTGAATCAGACAAATACCCGAAATAAGCTGGTCCGAACTTGATGAATGATTCTAGTTCTGTCTTTGTAACTTGTTTGATGATAAATCGATCATCTAAAGTTTTTGCAAAGAAGACATTGCTCTTGCCACCTTGGGCACCCCACTTCTTGCAACGACTGAGAGACCGTATAAAATGCAGCTCAGAATGGCAGCAAGTCCTCCTCAAGCTCTCAAACCGCTTAGCATAATAACAGGTTACGGAATACTTCACCTTCCCAAGGGGGCCATCATCTGTAAAAGAAGCTCTGGCATGCAAATCCTTTGTGCATAAGAGAGGGCCGCAAACGAGGGAGCTATGTGACCCATACAAAGACAAGATATTCTCATCACCAGATCCAAAACTTCTGTAAATATCAGATGATGAGTCAGTAAAAGAATTAAGTGAGAGCAGATTCATTGAATCAAAAAGTGACAATGAAGTTGCAGAATCTGCAGCATCTTTTGGTTTGTCCAACTCTGACATCTGTGAACGATAATCTGATGAGACAAGTGCATATGCTATAATACTAGTGGGCTCATCATCATAAACAGGCACTACTGTGTCATTAATACCAGTAGGAAGCAGCAGCCTGGCACCATTTTGTCTTTCCAACTCTCTAAATTGTAAGACATAGACTGGATTAAACTCACTGATACTAAGCTTTTGAGCATTGAATGAAGAATTCTTGTTAAATGAACTGTAGAAATTTGAAAATGACATGCTTGCCCAACTCATAGATTTCTCCACACTTTCAAGTGCCTTGTTAGACAAAGTAGACTGGGGTGAACAAGCCACTTCCACTTCACCACAATCACTAGTTAGATTTCCCACATCTGAATTTACTGCAGTTGACAGATCAGTCACAACTGAATCGGGAACAGAATAGCCATTCTCCTTGGGAACTATGCTAGCTGAGTGACTTTCGCCAGTCCATGCCACCTCAAGTGTGTCAGATAAATTTTCCATTATTGGAGATTCCCCTTCTGACAGAGCCCTTCGTACAACTTTTCCAGATTCCAGAGAATCGGATTTCTCAGAGGTATTTGCACAAGAAGAAAGAGAAGGTTCAGCCTCCTTCCTGTTATTAAAGTCCTGGTCTGTGGCCTTTTCTTTGTGATCTCCACCAGGCTTGCTAATTTCACCAGTATTCCCTCCTTGGTTTATGTTCATATCATACTTGGTCTCGACTAGGGAAGAGTCACAACTACCAAAGGCTTTACTTGGCTTGGGACTGACATTCATCTCAGGAAGCTTCTCTACAGAACTTACAGGCTTCAATCCAAGCGTTGGGATGGCACTGCTCATAACTTCCTGGATATTGGTGTTAATTGAACTACACGCATGTATCAGCCTTTCATCCCAAATATAAGAAAGAATGACTATTTGCCTCCGTAACTTATTGATCTCAAGAATGTCAATAACAGGTTCGCCAACTTTCACCTTCTTACAAAGCGCTTTCTGTGAAGATTCCTATGGAAACAGAAAATGGATTAGAAACCAGGCAGTATCTCAGGCCGATTTTATGCATAATAGAAAAACAAATTTAATGAGGTTAAACTGCTGCACAAGTTGTTTGATGCATTAATTGGGACAATCTGACAGCTGTTGTTGCTCATAAGGGATGGGGGTAGGATGCAGAAGATAAATTTCAAAAGTCTACCTGAAATTCTTCTCTATCCTTTTGCAGCATTGCTTCCAGTTTTTTGATAGAGATTCTTCTTTCAGGTGCCTTTATGCCACCATCTTGAGACCCTAAACCTAATAATTTCTCTGAAATCTTTCGAAGAGCATCGTACAGTTCACTAAATAAGAATTCTGCCCAAGAACTCACCTGCAAAACAATATTAATGATCTTGTAGGTTCTATTTGGTTCAAAAATACTTTATGAACTGGAACATAGATTTATGATATACAAACCTCATTTGCTTCACTTTGTATCCACTCTTGATCATCATAATTAAATTCCAGTTTTAAAGGTGGAAGATAAACAGAATGAACATCAATGGAAGCATATCGAAAACAAGCAACCATTCTCCCAAACCTGCACATGGTAAGACAGTATGATCAGAGGATACCAACAGGCAATGGTTATGCTTCTTTTGATCATTTATAAATCCCTTTCGCATTCTTAACAATCCACATTAGATACCACTAATTAACACTACCCTTTCTATCCCCTTCATGGCCACTAACCCTGCTTATCCAGAAGGGATTAGCTGGCTTGTGGAGTTGATTACTTCAAGAGGCATTTTATCTTGGCACAACAACCAATTGGCCAAGTTTGGGTGGTTCCTAAACATGGCCTCATACATCTGTGTACATGGGTATATGCCTTCATTACTGCTCAACTATCAAGTATGTAATGTTGTTGTTTTCCTGATTACTCCTTTAGGCCAGTAAAGAATACTGTAAAAGAGGAGCAACAAGGAGACTCAAGAACTAAAAGGGGCATATGAATGCAATCAGACTACCCGGATGAATCCACGGATGAGTAATTAATTTCAGAAGCCAACTTAAACCAACCATCTAACTCACACACAGAGCACATTGTCCAATTTAAAAATCAAATGAATTTATTTCTTTTTGGAACTAAGTCCAATGTTCTTCCTTTTGGCTAAAATTCAACATCACCAAAAAGCACATCTATTTGTATAGACTAGCACACATGTGGGGTTGGGAGACTCGTGTTGCACAAGGCCTAGGGACTTCTACACTCAATAAGTGAACATATACATTAAATCAATGGTTCATAGGGAAAGCAAATTGATTTCTTATAGATTAGAAAGAAAAATGTCACAAACAGAATAAAAAGACCAATCTACCAGAAGTTCCATCTCCGCAAGTGATCACTCCATTCAAAACAATAATCTTTATTATTTAATATACTTAATACTTCATATTTCTTAAGTAAAAACATACCCATAGAATCGAAGACAATCTCTGTGAAGGGAATGACCGCAGCTTGCAACTCTACTAGCAGCTGCATGGTTAGAAAAGCTAAGCTCCAAAAATTTCCCAAAGGATAAACCCCAAGCAGCATCAGACATTATAATTCTTCGAGTGGCTGGAGGGAGTCCATTGGCCCGAGGGCATCGCAAGCACCTATGCCACATCCAAATTTTGCCTTCCCTCTCTCCTGGTAAGGGAAGCTCCGGTAGTTTCTTAACAGATATCGTCAGGCTACCTTGGCGATGAGTATAACAATGAACATGTGCTTCCGATGGCATCTCACATGAACCACAACTGAAGCTCTGATAAAAAGAATCTTAAACTGTAGTCATGAGAAGCAAACAAGATGATAACTTTTCTAGATGAAATAACAACAATTACAATTACCTGATCAAACAGATTATCCTGTAAAAATCGCCCCAAAGGCTTATCAAAGTTCCCATAGTATTTGATTCGAAAGAGATGAGATTGTTCACACACAGTGCCCTTCCACACACAGCGTGTTGACAATGACACCAAAATGCTCTGGTGGTCTGAAGGTGATGGAGGAAACTCTTCCTTTGAGGACCCCACTTCTTCTTTGTTATTACTAGTCTCTTGTTTTGAGGGTGACAACTCTGGGCCAACTGGATGATTTTCCACCAACATATTGTCATAAGCATGATTACTGCCACCACCTTGCTCTGGTGTTTCTAAAAATCTTTGAGAAAGAGAAATGAACGGGTCATCCATTATAGCTTCTCCACTACTTGTTATTTTGCTCTGAAGAGATTCTTTAGGATCCACTCCATTGACCTCACTAAATGCATTATTTATGGAGGGAACATTGTTATAAGAAGAGATATCTTCCCTCAAAGCAGACAGGGAATTCAAGGAAGCAATAGCTTCAACAGAGTCTGAGGCAAATTCCTTGAATGTAGTTTGATTGTGAGGACCTTTAGACAAGCAAGATGAACTGGCACCAGTAGAGTTGCAAGGGGGCTCAAAATTGGCAGGTGATGGTCTATCTGAGATAACTTCATTGGATTTCTGCAATTCGTTTATAGGTTGAGACATCATGGGCTTCCCGGAGGGTGGGATGGTAAAACCAGGTATGATGGAAATAGACCTGTCAATACTTGATGGTTTATCAGGTAAGGCAACAGTTATAGGAGACTTTAGAGGGAGCTCCGGAAGCGTAGCACCTTCATCAGCTAAAAATGATGTCTCAAGAGCCAAGTGATAAGCTGCAAAAACTCCATACTGGACCACATGTTTCACCTTTTTCAACTGATCTCCATTGGCACCCTTGAGTAAAATCTGAAACAAAGTAAGCATTAGACCTATCTTAGCACCAAACATTTTATCTTGCAAAATTGATAGGTTACAAAGATTAACAAATGTACTTAGTGGGTAGATAAGTGGCATGACATTACCCCAGAGCTTTACTCAGTCATAACCTATGCATCTTACTATCCTAACAGTTGGAAAACAACCTGATTACAAACACCCAAAATAGTTTCTGCTACATTATATTTCACAGTTAAACCAGAAACTATGCACGACAAGAAGCACCCAGGTGGGCTACTGTTGCCATGTGGCTCTCTATAGAGTTGCAGAAGACGGATAAGAGGCAGAATTACGGAGAAAAGGCTTGCTAGGTGGCAGAATTATGGAGAAAAGGCAGATAGGCTCTTCCACCTGCAAGTTATAGGACCATCCAACAGATGTGGGATATGGTCGGAGTTTCCCTTATCCTATTAACAGAGGAAGTTAATTTGTCAACTGATAATAAGGGGAATTGCTCTATCAGCTGAACCTGAGGATGGTTAAAACAAATAATAGTTGTTTCCTGCTACAAGATTGTTACAAGAGAAGTATGCTATCCCCCAATATGTTGCTTGCTTTAAAGTTCAAAGTCCAGACTAATGAGATCATAGAGAACATAAGTATCATAGTGGAGAACAAATGTAAGTTGTGCTCAGATGAAACTCAGCACATATTTTTCTGATTGCAGTCACTCCATGTAAATTTCACTAAGTGTTCTATAAAAAAAAAGGCCTCATCAGTAGGCAAATTTTTAAAGCTAGCAGATGGTAGTTAATTGGATGATTGGATCTTACAGTGATACAATTGTAAAGCCCCATTGACAGTATGAACTACTTCAGCTACAGCTTTACATGAGATATGGGTGGAAAGTAACAATGGTGTTCAACAAAGTGCAAACTGATTGCACTGCAATTTTAATGAAAAGAATTCCAGATGTTCACATGCACTTCGTAAACAGATTAAACCACCCGACTCAGGTCAGAGATAGCAAATGAATGATGAATATATGATTGCTCAATAATTTCATAGAGCCTGGTCAGTTCTGTAGGTCTAGCAGAATGGTTGTTTTAGACTTTTTTTGAATTTCTCTTTAGGTATTTATGTTGCTGAGCACATGGTGCATTTAAGATTGTTTGCTTTGTGTTCTCATCCTTGTAAAACAAATGCATCTTCAATTACTGTGAAAACATAACATAAAATAAAATATAACCTAAGTAAAACCTATAAAAAATAAGCCCTACCTACTTTTCATGCAAAAGTTTGGATACTAAATGTTATTATGTTCAGCACTTATACGGGAAAGATTTTCCAAACTACAAAGAGATTTTCCATCTCAGTACATACGCATGGATATGTGTATCAGGTATATACTGATAAGACTTACAGTATAACCGAGAGGCTTTGGGCAACCCTCAAAAAACATTAAAGTCTTCATCAGTGTCTGCCCACCTTGCCCAGCACTTCCATGCTCCTCAAGAAATTTCTCCACATGGAACACATCGCAATAACCCAGCTTTGGTGATGTTAGATGATCAATGGATGGAACTATTTGGGCACCAGTGCAGCGGGCTATACGCTCTAAGAGTGGCCTCTTAATATTGAGAACAAGAGATATGTCTTTGGCACGAAGGTATTCTTGAGCATATCGGGACACAGATTTCTCCACCAAAAGAACATTAGGATGATGTGCATCAATTTTTGCAACTGCCATCTTCAAATGGTCCATTTCCTGAAAAGGAGGATTATCTCGTAAAAACACAAATCCTTAATTGCTTCACGTTCTACAAGGTGGGCATCAAAGTAATTTCTACTGGCTTTGAACTTTATTAGAAACCTAGGGTTAGTTAACAAACCAAAATAGAAGGAAACAGTAAAAAATACAACCTGCTGTAACAATGTATCAAAACTTGACAAGTGGTTAGAAATGCGCTGGTATTCCAAAGCTCCTCCAAGGATTAGAAAACGAGGTCTTTCTATTTTTGATGTCATTCGTCGATGAGCCACATTTTTCTTACAAACAACTCCTTTAACCACAGCACTAGAAAAATTATTAAAAAAAATTTCAGAATCCCATCAGCATAATAAATAATAGATAGAAACAAGAACTACAGAACCTACAAAGCCTTGTTTTGGCAAACACTTGCATTAATTATTAATTGTATTTTTTTCCTATTAAGACCAATATGCATCAGTAGCACCCAAAAGAAGTAAACAATCTCTCCAGATTATTCTCTCATTTGCCTCAGATGAACACTAAGAATTGCAGCGAATGGTCAGCTACAAATATGAGGGAAATTCACAAAATAGCTGATCAGATATGTGAAGAGATGTGATTGCAGAAAGAATTTTAGGCATAAGTTCTTGTACAATAAATTCAAATGATTACAATCTGTACCATCAACGGGAGGGAAAGAATATGAACCATTTGATACTCCGGGAATTATAATCCTTTGACATGGAAATTATATATAAACTGGAAGTATATCAAACAATGCAACAACTAAATATTTTCAAGAACTAATGAATCGAATGCTCATTCCATGAAACACAGTTACTGTCTTCAAATCAATAATAGAATAGACCACTAACAACAAAATGTCATTTTTATCATTGGCCTGTAAACTGCCACATGCTATGAATTATGACCTATTCAAAACATGCCCAATGAAAAAAGGTGAAGTTGCATTATTTAAGCAGGAGAATTAACAAATTTTCAAATTGACTTCAGTTATATTACCTTTCAGTGCGACGCCCCGAAGCTATGCATTTAACTTTCACATATCCTCCAGGATCCATTCCTCCACCCTCGCTTGTATCTGGCTTTAGAAGTGTTGCAGCTTCCCATGACAAAGATGTGATTATATCCAACCAACTCTCTCCATCATCCTCATCACCCACAGGGAGGTTTTCAACCTGCAAAAGCTGAGCTACCAAAGCTCTAAAATGTCCTTCCACCACATTTCTCATGGCCCGCCTGTGTTCCTCACCTGGCTTATCCCTACTACGGTACTCCCCACTGCCAAAGCTTTTTGAAGAGCGTAAATATCCCGACTCCTCTGCAGTACCCTCATCATCATCATTGTCATCAAATAGAGCAGCTTCTCTGTCATCCTCTTCATCTTCAGGCTCTGGAGGGAGCCATAATAGCCCATTGTTCTCAAAATCCACAGGCTCAGCATCTGTACCATCCACACCACAAACAGGAGCTTCACCCTCATCAGCATTCTCTCGCTCATTTACTTCTTCAAATTTCTTGATTCCATCTGCATTTTGTTTATCGAAATTCTCAGCTAATAAAGAACCACTCAAAAATTTTGCATCAATGTTCTCTCCATCAGGATGCACTTTAAATGATCCATAAACACTGTTAATTTCATCAATATTGATTGCACCATAACAGTCTTCAGCATGTGCATAATGCCTTGATTCTGAATCTGATCGATATGCTAAATAATCATCATCTTCATCATCACTCCTGGAACTAACAGTTAAGAAAGTAATCAATATTGATCAGTAGCCGCAAATCATAAAATAAATGCATGAGAACTGGAGAGTGTGTATTCCAGTCAAGACATGCTGTGTAATTTGAACATGCATTGACAAGGTAACACAAAAAATATTGAGCAAAAAAGTAATGGCTCATCTTAGACACAATCTAATTATGAAGGAGCATTGCCAAAACCCTTACCTCTCCCCCCTCTCAACAAGTATTGAAAAGAACATACGCAAAGGATGGTGAAATTCCAAAGTTAGATTAGTAAAAACACCTTTGGCGCGCTCAAAAATACGTTAGCATGGGGAAGGTACCTGTTAGCACAAAAGCCAAAATGATTGGAAGAAGAATCTACGGCAGCTGAACTTGGATTTATGGTCGTCCCAGATGTCTCATTGTTTTGTTTAGGGAGTGCATTCATTTTGGCAGACATAGAAGGACTAAGACCAGAATTAAAATTCACACGGTGGTATGGTCCAGTTGAATACGGAGTAGAACCAACAGTGCTACTAGTGCTATTGCAGGTGCAGCTGGACTCGCTGCTGACCAAGCTTGTTGTAGATGGTGATGGACTGAGACCAGGACTAGGTGCTTTGGTCCCATTATCAACAACTGCTATCCCCTGCTCCCATTGCTTGAAGCAAAAATTGCATACCCTAATCCTTTCCTGATCTTCCTGAACAGCCCTTGGCTCATCAAATGGGGCAGGAACCGAGTTTGCTGTACACTTGGCGCAGAAAACTCGGCCACAACGTCGACAATGATGCTTCCTATTAAATATTGTAAATTGCACGTCACACTCGTAGCATACCGTACAACTCTGATCGGGCATCCAAAAATCCCTGGACACATTCGGCGGCTCACTCCTCCTACGGATCCATGATTTAACTATGTCAACCACGTCAGAGATCTTGTTGTCAGGGGTGCCCATTGACATCTATCCCACCTGATCGCAGTCATAATGATTCGTTCATTTGCCACTCTCACAACCAAAACCACAAACCCGAAGACGCTGGCCATATCAAAAGGTTCGAAACCATAACAAATTAAAAATGAAAAGTTACAGTAGAAACCAGTACTGTAAAACTTATAAATACAAACAAAAAAGGAAATTCAATTAATTGAAAGTGGAACGAAAACTTAGATTAGAATTGACTTTACTAATAAAAATAAAATTTTTTTGGTTAACCATGATATTGGTACGAAATATCCACCGTCAGCAACAGTGACTACTCTCCGTCGGGGATCCTGAGCACACACAAAGTGGGTAGTCCCCTTTCAGCATAGTCTGCTCCATACCCAAGGTCAGGAATCGAATCCTGGACACTTGGTTAAGGGGCGAGAGCAGCTACCACTCACGCCAACCAATGTTGGTCTAATAAAAATAAATTTAACACGTTCGATCTACTAATTTACAATTACAAGATTCACGAAAAGCATAACATTTATTATACATTTTCAACAGAAAATAATAATAAAATTAAAATTACCTGGAATACTAGAACCTCAAATTCCAATATCCAAAAGCCCCAAATTCCAAACTCCACTGCTTTTTCTTCTTCTGCAGTTACAGTGGTAGCTTCTCTTCACTGCTCGATCAATAAACCACGAAATTCAAATTTTAGTAAACTGATAATGATCAATCAAAAAAAAATTATACCAATCAGCCAATTCTCGTTGAAACCGATTAAAAACAGAGAAAAAAAACGATATAATCGGAAAACCTCATCAAGAAAACTGAATTGCTCGTTTAATTGATTAAAACTCAATTAACGTGTTAAATTACTACTTGAATAATAATAAAAAATTACGCTGAAACTGCCACACAGGGAAGAATCGGAATCAAAAGTCATTAATCGACAGACTTGAATTCATGAAAAAGTTGTCAGCGGTGATGAAACAAAATGAAAAACCCACGATTTAATTTTTCAAAAAGAACATGAATAAATTTAAAAAAAATACAAAAACAGATTTTATAAAAATTCTATAAAAGAAAGAAATGTACCTTCTTATTTTCTTCAACTTTTTTTTTTGGTTTCCCCGTTTCGCGTTTTCTTTGTTTTCCCGTGAAGTCTGTGCTTTGTTGTGTCGCTCCCGTTCGTACTGTCAGCTTTTTTTTAGACTTTTTGATGAGAAACGATGAAATTAATTTAATAGATACAAGATCGTGATTTTTTTATTTTAGATTTCAGTTTTCACCTGCGCAAATATCAACGGTCCTTTTAATTTATAGTTGAACTGCATCCCGTTTTCCGTTTGTGTGTGACTATCATTTTTTACGGTTTTTTTTAGGACTAATAATATATATAGGGATGCTGTCCAATATTATTTATCTATTTATTTTTAATTATTTTTTTATAATATTTTTTCAATAAACCTTTGAATATATATAATAAATACTACTATAGATCTTTCTTAAAAAATATATATTATAATGATAGCTTAAACTATTAATTTTTATTTATGAACAAAATTCTATTACTCTTATTTTGTTTTTTCTTTTTTGTGCTTATAGATTGAGGCATGAAACAAACAAAAACATAAATCTTTTTAAATACAATGAAAATGTATTTTGCGTATATAATTTTAAGAGATTTTTTTTCTACCATGATCACGTATTATAAATACGGTAAACACTTGATTTTCTTATGCTACCATGTTAATGTATAGTTTTTATGTTTATGGTGTTGGGCCTTTTTTTATGAATTTAAGGGTGTTGTTGATTGTGATTTGAGCTCATCGAGTGCAACAAACTTTTTAATTGTCATAATTTAAATTTATCAAAATTCAAATAAAAAATGTCAAAAAATGTTAGAAGTTACATTTTAAGATGCAATTTAACATTTAAATCAAAGAAATATGTAAGAATGAAAAAAAAATTAAAAAGAAAAAGAGACAAAAAAATAAAAAATAAAAAGAATAATCATAGAAAATAAAAGTGCATGTGTAAACTTAAAATGAAATTTATATATGTGACAATCTTTTTTTTTGTTTATATAAAAGTACAAAAAAAAAAGAGAAATTTGGAATATTGAACCATTTTTTTTAATGAGAGATAATAATCATTAGATTAAATTTTGATTGTTATGTGACAATTAAACGATAAGATTCTCTAAAATCATGTGTAAAACCATTATAATATGTATAATAGGTGTACTATCTTATATTTTGCATTTTAAAATTTATATTTTCAAAATGTTTACTAAAAAAGTAATTAATAGGAAAAATTATTATTTTATTAATTAGATTAATCTTGTAGTTATTAATGAGTAATTTTCAATAATTGTTATCCCTCCTCTAGGTGTGATCACTATTGAAATATTCAATAAAGTAATGAGGAATTTGTGGCTTACCTCTTCCGCATCCAAACGTCCTTATTATATCTTTTTTTTTCAGGAGCTTAACATGATCTTGCTTTTTTGTGGCAAAATCTCACTAACCTTTTTATAATATTTTTATGTTTATTTTCTATGGGAAAATTCCATTAACCATTCAAAATATTGCCTATGCGTAAATGATAAATGCAAAGTCAAACCAAAGCTTTAGAAATTTCAACAATTGACACTTTTTTGGTCTTTGCAAATTGCATGAGGCAAACACACGCATAGCACGTGACTTTACTAATTGATATTATGGAGACTTTGACCAAATTTATTTATCATAGCGTTAATTAGTTTTATTCAAAGTATTGTTTACTTTTGTTCACCAATTGTTACATTAGTGCCGGTAATATATATTTACATTATATATACATATATTGATCATGTACGCAAAAATATACGTACACTAAGATCTTATTTGTCATTTTTATTTTTTGTTGGGAAAATATTTTTGACACTTATATTTGTATTTTGAGTAAAACCATTCATTTTTTAATCTATATATAGAGGTAATGTTTGGTTGAAAGACATCATATTTTAAGCAGCATCTTATCTATTTACATGAAAAATGAATATATACTATTACCCTACCCTATTAGGTTATTATTCCAACTAAAAAATTGAAAATCGTCATCTTTCATGAGTTTTATTTACATGATTAAGCTATAGTTTTGTTAACAACTTCAATTCAAGTTCTTTCATTTTAAAATCACATTCTTCGCAATGTCAATAATGTGTAAGAATTTGATATAATTAGCAATAATAATATCACATTGAAATTTGATTTTTTTTAAATGAATAAAAGACGTATAAAATAATTATTTTATATCAATTTATGTTTATTTTTTTCAAATTATGCCACATAATTATATTTTTTAAAAAAGTAATCATTAATCACATATCATACGCGATAATTAAGTAATAAATATCTATTTTATTAATTAGTGTAATAAATAGTTCGATATGAAATATCTGTTTCATATTTACGTATAAGGACTCAGCTTAATAGTTTATTTCATACTAGAGAAAGGAAAAAAATATTACGAGGAAAATGGAGATAATAGAAAAATTAAACCAGCCTAATTTTTGTGGCAGAAAACAAGAGCACGGGAAGTCAAACAATCCCTGTAAACGCGACTGTCGTTGTTTTTGCTTCTCGAGGACGGAAGAAAATTCGGCAACTGGGTCTGTCAGGAACACCTTTTGGGCTAGGTGAGTCCGAACAACCCTCAAGTCAAATGGAGTTATTATACAAACAAAGACCTGGACTGCCACAAGTTCATAAAAATATATTTTATATATCATTGATAATTTTTTTTATAACGAAATTAAAAGGTTAATAAATATTTTTAAAATTTATTTAAAACTAATATAATAAATAATAAATAATAATATTTTAAAATTTTTACGGTACGAGATAATAATAATTTTAGACTTTATATGTTCTAATTTTTTTTTATTTGAAGGAAAATTGGTATAGAAGAGCTATGGTTTTTTTTAATAAGATCATGTATAAATTTCTAAGACAAAGTTTTGAATGTAATTTTAAAGTCCAAACAATACTTAAATTCAAGCATGATGGTAATATTTATTTATTTACAGGCTTAATAGTTAAATACACCCTTAACCTTTTTGCACAAAATGGATATAAGTCTTTAACGTTTTTAATGCATTAAATTCAGTTCATAAATTTTTATTTTACAGTAAATAAACCCTCAACTATTCAAAATTATGCAATTAAGTTTAAATTTGTTAAATTGCATTAACTTCTATTAGTATTGCACACGCGATATGTCACGTGGCAACCAGTTAAGCTATTCACATCAACTTCTACGTAGGATGTCTTAACTGCAGTTAGTGCCATTTAATAAATTTAGACTTAGTTGCACAATTTTAAAAAATTAAGGGTTTATTTATAGTAAAATAATAGTTTATGATATGATTTTCACACGATAAAACGTTAAAGGCTTAATTCTATTTTATGTAAAAGGTTAATAGTACATCTGGCTATTAAGCCTTTATATATATATATATATATATTTGCAAAAAGGTGACAAATCACAATTGATTGAATTTTATCAAAAAATTTTATTTAATTACCAAATATACCCTCAACTATTTATATAAAATAGATCTAAATCTTCAACATTTTATTGCCTATAAATTAATTTATAAAGTTTTATTTTTTTGTAAATAAACCATCAATCTTTCAAAATCATGCAATTAAGTTTAAATCTATTAAATGATGCTGAATTTTGTTTGTGTTGCATACGTGGTATGCCATGGGACAATTCACAAAATCATCCATGTTAATTGTCACGTAAAATGTTCAAATGGTAGTGATGATGGTGTCGACAAGGGTAATTCAGTCTTTCACCTCGGCCAGACAAGAGAAGACCTGTCAGATAATGACGTGACCTTAGTTATCATAACCCAATGTTAACCTCAGACGAAGGTCCTAGGGTCAGCGCCTGTCACGCTGACCCTAATACGTTATCTAATGCTTGAGTCGGCATCTGATACGCTGACCAGGCCTGCCTCATCACCACCTCGGTACTCAACGCACATTAGGAAGCTTTAGGTAGGAAACCTGACCTCAGCTGTTTCGCCAGCCTGTACCACAAGTTGGCAAGGCAGAACCAATTCTATTCGGCCGCAATCAAACGAGTCTGAATCAGCCCGTCCATGTCATCCTTCACTCCGTCCATGTCGTCTTAAGGCCTTCCTCGGCCTATAAATAGGACCCGAATCTTCGGACAAAGGCTAAGCAACTGACCCCTAGAGAAACTCTGCCACAATTCACCTTAAAATCCATCCTCGACGTTAACATTTGGCGTGCCAGGTAGGGGACCTTTACCAACCCTATTGTTGATGTCTAAGAGGGCGCCCAGAAGAAAAACGGTAGAGGAAGAGGAACCGGCAGCTCCTGCAAGCCCAGACGACATTCAGGATGACCAGCAAGGGAGGCGGCCACCCCCAACGGTAGAGCAATTTGAGCAACTCTCCCAACAATTAAGGAGCCTAACTGAGCTGGTCCAAGCACACCTTCTCACACCTTCTCCTCCGACCCAACGGCCACCGCCCAGAAATGACTCCGACCAACCATTACCTTCTCCTCCGACCCAACGGCCACTGCCCAGAAATGACTCCGACCAACCATTACCCTCTCCACCGTCCCCACCCCCAAAAGGGGACACCAGCGGCAACTCTTCCTCTGTACCAAAAGTCACGGAGAAAAGTAAACCCAAAACCCCACAAAGCTATTCCATTAAAAACCCACATAAAACCACCTCCGCGGCGCCCACAGTTGAGGATAAAACTTGGGACCAACTCGAGGCCAGGATGGAAGCCGTGGAACGATAGATTCAAGATAAGGCACAAGTCCATATGGACGAGCTTAGATTGCTAGAAACCTCACCATTCTCGGAAGAAATCGAGCGGGCTCAGCCACCACCAGGATTTAGGATGTCTGTGATCAAGGCGTACGACAGTACATCAGACCCCTTTGACCATTTAGAACTTTTTCGTGCTAATATGTCTATACAAGGTGCAGATGACTCTTTAATGTGCAAAGCATTCTTGGCAACCTTAAAGGGAGCAGCTCGGTCCTGGTAATCAGGGCTAACTCCTCGATCGATACGCTCATTCAAAGAGCTGGGACACTCCTTCTTAACTCACTTCGTCAGTAGCCGCCGAGCCAAAAAGACAACTCTCAGCTTAATGGCGGTCAAGCAAAAACTTGAAGAGTCTGTAAGAGAATATGTCACAAGGTTCAACGCCGAAGATTTACAAGTGAAAGACTTAGAACAGTCCGTGGAGGTGGCTGGCCTAATGAATGGTCTCACGGACGAAGAATTCCACTTCAAGTTCTCCCTCTCATTAGACCCCCCAAAGACCTTGCCCGAACTCCTACAACGGGCTGAAAAATACATCAACGCCGAAGAAGCGATGACCACTTGGCTAAACAATGAAGAGAGCAAAGGAGAGTTCAGAAGTTACAAAAAAAGGGGAGAGAGGTCGAGAGAGACTAAGGGGGAAAAAGGCCGAACCAGCCTAGAGGGTATCCGATAAGGAGAAGTCCGGAAAAGAAGGGCTACGACACTTACACTCCCTTGAACACAACGAAAGAAAGAATACTGATGCAGATAGAATCGAACCCCGAGCTCAAATGGCCGAGGCCAATGAAGCTGAACCCCCAAAGGCCCAAAAACAAAAGGTACGGATTCCACCGAAACCACGGCCATTCTACCGAGGAATGCACTGACCTAATGAATGAGATCGAAAACCTCGTGAGAAGAGGTCGGCTGAGAAGATTTGTGTTCGGCGACACGACACAAGACGTCAGCCAAAGAAGGTACCCACAAAGGAACCATTATGCTTATAACGACCGACCTAGACAAAGTGCGGGCAGAGCCCCGAACAACTTCAACGAGAGAGATACCAGGCGTGACCGACCAAAAAGAAAGAATAGTGAAGAAAGGGCTAACCGACCTACAGCAGGAATAACCAACGTTATCACTGGAGGAACACCGAGCTCGGCCAAAAAAAAGGCTGACCGAACTATAAACCCAATAGTCGGATCTCTAGCCAAGAGACCGAAGTCTTGGAGGGACGAGCCCATCTCTTTTTCCACGACCGACCTCGCTGGTATTGAGTTCCCTCACGACGATGCCATTGTCATCAGCGCGGTTATCTATAATCATGTGGTAAGAAGGATCTACATCGACAACGGAAGTGCCAGCGACGTCTTGTATTACGAGGCAATGAGAAACATGGGAATCGCTAAAGATAGACTCAAACACTGTGCGGCACCTTTCGTGGGGTTCGGGAATGAGAAAGTCTCCGTACTGGGAACAATAACCCTCCCACTCACTCTAGGCACGGAATCAAAGACAACTACAGCAATGGTGGAGTTTATGGTGGTTAAAATTCCTTCAGCATACAATGCCATCTTGGGAAGACCAAGCCAGATGAAGATGGGGGTGATCGGATCCGTACCGCACTTAAAACTCAAGTTTCCCACCCCACATGGAACCGGTGAAGTTAGGGGAGACCAGACCTTGGCCCGCAGATGCTGTGTAACAGCCTAGAAAGTGCAGAGGTGAGGTAACGAAACACTCGCTATTGAAATTCTGGATCAAAGACCCGAGGAGGATCTAAGCCGACCTGAACCTGCGGATGACTTAACCAGCATACCTTTTGATGAGGCCTACCCTGACAAAAACATGATGGTGAGCTCTGTGCTGGAAGAAAAGTAGGGGCTTGTACGCCTCATCAGAAAGAATGCCAATCTCTTTGCCTGGAAGCCGGAGTACATGCCCGGAGTAAACCCCAATGACATGACTCATCGTCTCAATGTAGATCTAGAAGCAAAATCAGTTCGGCAAAAGAAGAGAAGTTTCGCACCTGAAAGGCAAAGGGCAATCAATGAAGAGGTGACCAAGCTGCTACATGCAGGATTCATCAGAGAAGTCCACTATCTGGAATGGCTGGCGAACGTGGTAATGGTGAAAAAGCACAATGGGAAGTGGAGAATGTGCGTAGATTTCACAAACCTGAACAAAGCATGTCCAAAGGACAGCTTTCCATTGCCCAGCATCAACAAGTTAGTAGACAGCAGTGCGAAACACGGACTCCTCAGCTTTCTGGATGCCTATTCTGGCTACAGTCAGATCAGGATGTTGGAAGAAGACAAAGAAAAAACGTCTTTCATCACAGAACAAGGGCTGTACTGTTACAGAGTCATGCCTTTCGGTCTCAAAAATGCTGGGGCTACATATCAGAGACTAGTAAACCGAATGTTCAAGGATCAGATCGGTAGTAGCGTAGAAGTATACGTTGACGATATGATCATCAAAAGCCCCACACTAAAAGAACATCTCGAGGATCTGGAGAATGCCTTCCAAACATTAAGAAAATACGGCAGGAGGCTTAACCTAGCAAAATGGCCTTTGGAGTCACCTCCGGAAAGTTTTTGGGTTTCATAGTGAGTCAGAGGACAATTGAAGCAAACCCGAAAAAGGTACAAGTCGTACTAAATATGAACGCACCGACCTCTATTAAAGAAGTACAAAGACTCACTGGCAGAGTAGCCGCCTTAAGTAGATTCATGTCTAGATCAGCTAACAGATGCCTCCCTTTCTTCAAAATCCTGAAAAATGCCAGTAATTTTCAGTGGACGGAACAATGCCAAAAGGCTTTCGAAGATTTAAAAACGTTCCTCTCCTCCTCGCCAATCCTGTCAAAATCGAGGAACGAGGAAACTTTATTCCTATACTTGGTCGCGACGGATAACACAATGAGCTCGATTTTGGTAAGGGAGGAATCCGATGTCTAAAGACCAGTGTACTTCACCAGCAGGGTACTACAAGGCTCCGAGTTGAATTACTAGCGTATTGAGAAATTAGCCTATGCCTTGATCACATCTGCAAGGAAGTTGAGGCCTTACTTCCAATTGCATGCAATTATCGTCCTAACCGATCAGCCACTCAGGCAGATCCTCCAGAAACCAGAGTTGTCCAGCCGATTGATCAAATGGGCCGTGGAAATCAGTGAATTCGACCTACAAATCAAGCCCAGATTGGCACTCAAGTCCCAAGTAATGGCCGATTTCGTAGTCAAATGCACGAGCAAAGAACCGGACGAACGAAGGAGTAAGGAGGAAGCAGAAGGAGAAAAAGTCTGGAAGCTTTTTGTTGACGGGTAGGCCAGTAACAAAGGCAGCGGTGCAGGGCTAATTTTGATCGGTCCGAATGGAGTAAAAATCCAACATGCCTTAAGATTCAAATTTAAAGCATCAAACAACGAAGCAGAGTATGAGGCCCTCCTAACCGGCCTTGAATTGGAAAGAGAACTCAAAGTGGAGAAGCTATTGGTATACAGTGATTTGCAACTAGTTGTAAACCAGGTTAGCGGTGAATTTGAGGCAAGAGGAGAAGTTATGGTCAAATACTTGGAAGAAGTAAGGAAACTAATTGGCCACTTCAAGAAATGTCAAATAAAGCAGATCCCGAGGAAAGAAAATGCTTTGCCCGACTCTCTATCCAAACTAGCCTTAGGCCCTGAAAAGGACCTACCAAAGGGAGTCATTATCGAAGATTTGGAGCGGAGAAGTTTCCACGCCAAGAAAGAGGTCGGACAAATCAGAGAAGAGGAAGAATCATGGATGACGCCTCTCATAAAATACCTCTCCTCAAGCGAAGTTCCACAGATAAAATTCAAGTTAGGGCCCTACAAAGAAAAGCCCCTCAATATACCCTCCTAGATGGGAACCTTTACAGAAGATCCTTCAGTTTACCTTACCTGAAATGTGTGGGTCCTGAAGAAGCAAACTATGCCCTCTGAGAAGTACATGAAGGGATATGTGGAAATCACCTCGACCCTAGGGCCCTTGCCCACAAGATTTTGAGACAAGGATATTACTGGCCTACAATCCACAAAGACGCAACGGACTTGGTGAAAAAGTGCGACAAATGCCAAAGGTTCGCCTCGATCTAACATCTCCCAACTACCGATCTTACCTCGGTCACAAGCCCCTGGCCCTTTATGCAATGGGGAATGGATGTCCTCGGGCCTTTCCCAGCAGCCTCAGGATAGAGAAGGTTCATCCTCGTGGCTGTGGACTACTTCACCAAGTGGATCAAAGCTAAAGCCCCAGTCACAACTACCGAGAAACAGGTAGAAAATTTCTACTGGAAGAACATTGTGTGCAGATTTGGACTGCCAAAAGCCATTATCACAAACAATGGAAAACAATTCGACAACACGAGGTTCAGAAGTTGGTGCGGCGACCTAGGCATCGACTTACGCTTCACGTCGATCGCACACCCCCAGGCCAATGGACAAGCTAAAGCTACTAATCGAGTCATCCTAGAAGCCTTAAAAAAGAGGCTTGACCGATCAAAGGGAGCTTGGGCCAACAAACTGCCAAGAAAATTATGGGCTTTGAGGACAACTACCAAGGTTCCAATAGGAGAAACCCCATACAACCTCGCCTTTGGGATCGTGGTAGTCGTACCTATGGAATTTGGGCTGCCCAGTTTGAGAGTGGAGCTGAACATCAAAACAGGAAATGAAGAAGCCTTGAGGAAGAACCTAGATTTAACCGAGGAGCAGAGAGACCGAGCTTTAATCACTATGGCTACATATCAGCAGAGAGTAGCCAGCTATCACAACAGAAAGGTCCGACCTAAGACCTTCAGAAGAGGTGACCTCGTCTTGTGGAAGACCGAAGCCTCGGGAAGAGACAGAGAAGGGGGAAAGCTAGCCTCCAACTGGGAAGGACCGTACTTGGTCAAGGAAGTTATAGGAAGGGGAGCATTCAAGTTGCAAGATTTAGATGGGAAAGAAGTGCCGAGGACTTGGAACGCGGAAAACTTGAAGAAATATTACCAGTAAAATAACCTCAACCCCCTATCAGCTCGGCACATCTAAACACTGTGCTCACTTTTGACTGTCGTTTTGCCAAGTATCAGTTCGGCACATCTGAGCACAATGTTACTTTTGTTAATTAAACTGTTCTCATGTACAAGTCCGACCTCATGAGCTTGGCACATCTGAGCACAATGTTACTTTTGTGAATTCGAAACTGTTGTCTTGTACAAGTCCGAGCCTTTGAGCTCCGTTATTGCTTTAAATCCAATTATTGCTAAAAGTTCGCAACATGGAATTAAAATTTTTGAAAATCCAAAATCCAAGCAAATATATTCAAAGGCAAAATAAAATCGTCCCAATCAAACAGATATTCATTACAAGAAAAAGTCAAACACATTTAATATAAAAATCAATCTCTTACAACGTCATCCTGCACCTCGGCCTCCCCCTTATCATCTGCCATGGTGGCCACCGTAGCTTCGGCATCCCCACCTTCGTCCTCAGCCACCTCGGCCTCATAAGTGACCGTCTTGAGGTCATCAATGGACACCATTGATAATTCCAAGTCGGGATAAACATGGGCGACCTCTTGAACAGCCAACGCGAAAGCACCCCTCACACCGTCAGCATTGGCCCTCTTTGCTGCAGCTTGGAACTCAGGAGTATTCTGGAAATTAGCCAAGGCATCTTGGGTCGCTGCCCTTCTGATCTCCTCCTCCTGCCCCGTTACCCGTGCCAGCTCGGCCTTGAGGTTCTCCACCTCGGTCTTCATCTCCGCCATCAGAAGCTCGGATTCACGAACCTTAACCTCTGCCTCCTTCAATTTCTTCGATAAGGAGTGATACTTCTCTCGATAGGAGCTGTAATCCTTATGAAGCTTCTTGGCTTGCTCTTCAACCTTGGTAGCATGAGCCAGGGCAAGCCACGCGTGGTGAAGACTCGCACTAGCATTAACAGAGCAGGGAGAGTTCATCTTGTCTTTGTCTGGGAAACGAATAAACAAACAAATAAATAACTTCAAGAAACACAAGTAAAAATTCAAATAAAAACAAAAGTAAAAACACCTGCCGGGGGAAGCATAGATTGAGCCACTTTACGAGCCACCGAGGCACTCTCGAATGCACTGTCTTTCGAAGCCAAATCAATTTCGAGGTGTACGGTCTTGGGCGCAGCAGTTTCCCCCTTTTGCGCTGAAGGAACCTCTAGAACTTCACAACTCCTCTTTGGGGAAGGCTCCCTTACCTCGATCGCTGAGGCTTTCCTTTTGCCCTTCAAGCCATCACCTCGACCTTGCTTCGGGGGTGCAGCCGTGGACTGAACTGCTCCCCCAGCCTGTGGAGCCGAAGAACGGGTTGAATATAGTCGAACACGTTGAACCGACCTCCCATACCTGCGATGGAGAAAAACAAAAAATAGCATTTTGGTCAAGAACGCAATTAGAAAAAATCGAAAAAAGAGAATTAGCATGAGTTACCAGGACCTCCAGGTGACCCAAGGAGATCCAACACGTCGGGCGAAGTCAAGAGCTTAGCGTCTAAGAGAACCCTACCATAGTCTCTCAGTTTATTAATTTCATGATAAGCTCTAAGCTCCTCACCATGAATCTCCTCAACCTCGTCGGCCCCCTCTCTCATCGGACCTCGATTATTACTTACCTCCCACTCTCGAGGGCTTATTAGACTAAAGAAATGAACTTTCTAAATTTTATTAGAAGAAGGAATATTACTAAAAGTTTCTTACGAGGACGAGCTATCACGTAATACCAGCTCCTATCTACAGGGCCGACCTTTATTGAAGAAAAAGACTTGAACAACTTTACGGATAATGGAAATTGCATTCCCTCACAAAGAACAATGAAACTGATCATGTGACGCCAGCTATTAGGTAACAACTGAGAAGGAGCAAGATCGTAAAAATTTAAAAGCTCAACCACGAAAGCATGAAGGGGAAACCTAAGGCCAGAAAGGACGGCCTCCTTATAAACCCACAGCCGGTTACCACCTCGGTCCTCAGTCACTCTGTCAGTACGCCAAGGAGGATCAATCAAGAACTCATAGGAAATATGCCGATCCTTTTTTAGCTCAGCGAATGCTACCCTAGTAAATAAATTAGGACAGACCTTGGGCAAAGCTCCCCCTTCAATGCCCTCATGACGTTTAGAGAATTTTTGCGGGTAAAGGGACCCCTTGTTAGAACCGGAACCCGCTCCTCTATGTGAACACTCGAGGCATGAAGACTCTCATCTAACGCTCGTTTCTCCTTGGGTGACATTGGCTCGAACCACCGTATCCCTTTAGTAGCAAGCTCCACTGGCAGCTCGGGTGAAATAGAAGACGCAGAGGCCACAGACGCTAAATCCTCAGCAGCCTCTGCCCTACCAGCCTCGCTAGCTGAATCGAACCTATCCCCAAGTTTCCGCATGAATTCGAAACTATCTTGACTTGGGGGACCAACTATTTCCACTGAAGAAGACATTGGAAGAAAGGAAGGAAAGACTTACCTAACAAGCTCAGGTTTGTAGGGACACACTGGAAAAAGAGGAGAAGCAAAGCAGGAACCGTGGAAACGAACCACTGGAGGCACACAAATGAATGAGGAAGAAGTCGAAACCCCCTTTTTAAAGAAGAGCTTAGGAAAGCCAAGAGTCACCTAGGGAACATCATGATACCTACCGTCGACCTATGCCCAAAATGCAACCCTCCGATCCGCTACGAACTACACTTACCCATGCAATCCAACGGCTGAAATGAGATTACTAAAAATACGGGTGTCAGACATTAATGACCAAAATCTTTTCGAGTTGACTTTCCCAAAATCAAAACACGCCACGATAAATGTGAGACGAATCCCGAGATAGTCGAAAGTAGGCGCACCTACACCACTATTTGACACACGCCCACTGAATCGGTCGATTCGGAAACCCTGAAAATTGAGGCCGACCTCATAACACCCACCTTGGTACGCCGAGCCTCAAAACTGACTTTTGGGGGGACTGAATGATGATGGGTAATTTGTCGACAAGGGTAATTCAGTCTTTCACCTCGGCCAGACAAGAGAAGACCTGTCAGATAATGACGTGACCTTAGTTATCACAACCCAATGTTAACCTTGGACGAAGGTCCCAGGCGCTGACCCTAATACGTTATCTAATGCTTGAGTCGGCATCTGATACGCTGACCAGGCTTGCCTCATCACCACCTCGGTACTCAACGCACATTAGGAAGCTTTAGGCGGGAAACCTGACTTCGACTGTTTCGCCAGCCTGTACCACAAGTTGGCAAGGCAGAACCAATCATATTCGGCCACAATTAGACGAGTCCGAATCAGCCCATCCATGTCATCCTTCACTCCATCCATGTCGTCTTAAGGCCTTCCTCGGCCTATAAATAGGACCCGAATCTTCGGACAAAGGCTAAGCAACTGACCCCTAGAGAAACTCTGCCACAATTCACCCTAAAATCTATCCTCAACGTCAACAGGTAGTTAGTATCATTTAACAAATTTGAACTTAATCGCATTATTTTGACAATTTTAAATTTTAAATCAAATATTCGAATGTAATTCTAAAGTCTAAAGAATACTTAAATTCAAGTATGATTGTAATATTTATTTATTTAATTATTTGCAAAAAAAATGACAAATCACAATTGATTGAATTTTATCAAAATTTTTTATTTAATAATCAAATATACCTTTAACTTTTTGTATAAAATGAATATAAACTTTCAACATTTTATTGCTTATAAATTAATTTATAAAATTTTATTTTCCATAAATAAACCCTCAACCTTTCAAAATCATACAATTAAATTTTGTTAAATGATACTGAATTTCGTTTATATTGCATATGTGACATATCACGTGACAATTCACAAAATCATCTATGTTGATTTCCATGTTAGATGTTCAAATGATAGTTAATATCCTTTAACAATTTTAAACTTAATTGTGTTATTTCGAAAAAAAGCTGAGGGTTTATTTACAAAAAAAAAAGTTTAAGAATGGATTTGAGTGCAATAAAACATTGAAGGTTTATATTAATTTTGTGCAAGAAATTGAATGTATATTTGAGTATTAATCCCTTTTTTTAATTAACTGTTAGCTTTAAATTGCCATATATATTTTGAAATGACAAAAACTTAAGTAAGCTTTAATGGTTTAATTCATATTGTAAATTTGCCTCATCACACATGATTCTCTCAATCCATTTTCAAGTGATTTTATCAAACTAAAGACCATGATTTAATTACATACTCTTAGTGGTCTTAATACTTTGTAATGTCTTGAATATTTTTAGAAAATCACTTGATGAATATTTAGACTATGTTTTCATTTGAGAAAGTCAAGAAAAACTCCCACAAAAGTGCCAATATGTTTTGGGTTGAATTAGGATCAAAGACCACATCATTTCTAACCCAAAAGTGCAGGAAAAACCCATTCTGGAAGAATGGGATCGATCCCCTAAGGAAAGGGATCGATCCCTTTTTGGCAGTGTGCCCCGGAAGGCCAAAATGAAGCATGGGATCGATCCCCTAAGGAAAGGGATCGATCCCTTTATGTCAGAAAGTCCCCAACGGCTATTTTCTGTAAGATACAACGGCTAGTTTCGGTTTTGGCTCCAACCAACGTCCACAAACCATCCAAGGGGCTATAAATAGAGGCTTAGAAGCTAAAGGAAGGGAGAGGAACAACTAAGCAACATCTTTCATCATCTTATTCATCTTCCTCAAGCCTCAAACAACAATCAAGAGCTCCAAAGTCTACATCATCTATCATTCTCTTATTCCTTGTAGTGCTTAGCACAAAATCTTGTATAGGTTTTCATTGAGCTTAATTTCTGTAATCACTTGCCTACATAGAGGCCTTTCTTTGATTACACAATTGTAAACCCATCATTCCTTGTAAAGGGGAGGTTTCTCTTAAGCCTAGAAAAGAGGGAGGTTTCTCTTAAGCCTAGAAAAGAGGGAGGTTACTCTTTAGCCTAAGAAAAAGAGAGAGGTTTCTCTTGAGCCTAGAAAAAGAGGGAGGTTACTCTTGAGCCTTGAAAAGAGGGATTGTAATCACAAATTCAAGATAGTGGATTTGGAGAAAATCCTTGGGAGCGTCTCAAGGTAGAGGACGTAGGCAAGTAGCCGAACCTCTATAAATCGCTTGTGTAAATCTCTCTTTCCCTACTCTTTATTTACTTGCAATTATAGTGTGTTTATTGCATTGAACTTGGATTGCATGCTTGCCTAGCTTAGAGAACTTAGAAAATATTCAAATAGGCTAGAGAATTTAGAAAAACCGAAAAACGAGTTTAAGGGTAGTTAAAAACCGATTCACCCCCCCTCTCGGTATTGCCTATAAGAGCTAACAATTGGTATCAGAGCTTGGGCTCGAGATTGAATTAGACTAACCTCTATCGAGCAAAACGATCATAAATGGCTCACTTGAATGTAGGCACACCCCTAGGAGAAGAGGGACAATCATTAGTTAGACCTCCACTCTTTAATGGTGAGAATTATTCATATTGGAAAACTAGAATGATGTTATTTGTACAATCTAATGATTATGAGGTGTGGAGAATTATAGTGAATGGTCCTAGAATTCCTATGAAGAAGGTAGATGGAAAGGATGTCCCTAAGAGTGAGGATGAGTGGGACACAAATGACATGAGAGTGGCACAATTGAATGCCAAAGCCATGCACACTCTCTTTTGTGCATTAGGTCCCAATGAATATAATAGAGTGTCCCTATGTGAAAATGCTAAACAAATATGGGACAAATTGGCCATCACACATGAAGGGACAAATCAAGTTAGAGAGACCAAAGTAGGAATGCTCACACATGATTATGAGCTATTTAGGATGAAAGAAAATGAGTCCATTAGCGAAATGTTTACTAGGTTCAATGATATAATTAATGGACTTAAGGCACTAGGCAAGGCTTATTCCAATGTTGAAATGGTAAAGAAAATCTTGAATAGCTTGCCTAAGTCTTGGGAGGCAAAGGTAACCGCAATAGAAGAATCTAAGGATCCAAATACCTTGTCTCTAGATGAGCTTATGGGCTCCCTACTTACATATGAAATGAAAATGAAAAGAAATGAAGAGCCTTCAAAGAAAGTAGGAGTAGCACTTAAGTCTTCCACTTATGAGGATGATAGTGATGAGAGTGGAAATGAGGAAGAAAAGGAAATGGCAATGTTTGCCAAAAGATTCAATAGATTTATGAGAATGAAAGAGAGAGAGAGTAATAGGAGACATCAAAGGGGAGTCAAGTAGAAGAGAAAAGGACCCCTTAGTATGTTATGAGTGTAATGAACTGGGTCATACTAAGTTAGATTGCCCCTTACTTAGGAAGGAAAAGGATAGGAAACCTAGGAAGAAAGCATTTGTGGCTACATGGAGTGATAGTGATAGCTCCGATGAGGAAAACATAGATGATGAGGTAGCCTACTCATGCTTCATGGCCATTAGTGATGATGAAGGTAGTTGTAGTTCTAGTGAAGATAATGATTATACCTTTAGTGAACTACAAAATGCCTTTAATGATTTAGCAAATGAATTTCAATGCATGAACTCCAAATATAAGAAAATCATTGCTAAATTAAAAATAGAAAATGAAGCCTTGATAAGTGCTAAGATAGAATTTGAAAAGAAACTAGAAGATGCCAACTTAGAAATAAATGAGTTAAATAAAAAGAACACAAATTTGCATAACTCATTTTCTAGGTTTTATATGGGTCAACAAAAGCTAGATCACATGTTAGAGACCCAAAGAGCTTTCTTTGACAAAGATGGGTTAGGCTATAATGCTAAACAAAAAGAAACTCATCTTAAGAATTTCCTAGTGAGCAAAAATACCATGCATGATTTATCTCTCACATGCTCACTTTGCAATAGAATAGGCCACACCTTACAAGCATGCACAAATAGAAAAACCACATTTAGAGGAAGAGTGGTTAGAAAAATGTGGGTGCCTAAGCATGCTGTAAATAATGATGAATTGTGCTTGAAATGGATCCCAAAAGGATCAAAAATTATTTATACTAACTCTCATGGACCCAAGAAAATTTGGGTACCAAAGCATGCTTGAATTTGTTTGTTGTAGGAGTGTTAGAGCATGGAGTTACAAAGAAACAATGGGGTTTGAGTGCTCTACACACCTCTATGGAGTTTGCTTGTGCCAATGAGAAAAAGGAAAAGCTTGAGGATCCATCACAACAATTCTTCAAAGAATAGCTCAAGGTGGACTCAACAATTCAAGGCAAAGCATACTCAAGCAAAGGAGTTTTGTAAGATTAATTCTTTACTCCTTAAAACTATTATTTGATTATTTGTGCCTTGATGAGAAAGTTGGTTGATGATTCTTGATGCATTGTGAGTTGAATGATTGAACAAAAAGGCATGACAATGATCTTTGAATGTTTGATGAATAGTAATTGATGCATTGAATGAAAAGCATGATTTATGATTTTGAAGTGATTATTGGATTTCTGCATTTTGAGCAAGTTTTCTATGTGTTGACAATGTATTTACTTGCCTCAAATGATCAAATATGTCATTTACACAAAATCTCATGTCATGAGCAAGAATGAAGAACTTGTATGTTGGAAATTATGGCATGTTGTTCACAAGATGTAAGCTTTAATGATATATGTGCTTAAAACCTATGTGAACAAGTTTGTTTTGACATATTTGTGGTATCCAATGCATTGGTTTGGCCAAAATATGCATAACTCTCAAAATGACCTCCTTTGAGGCCAAAAATGCTTTTATTGGTGAAAATCCTTCCAAAATTGTAAAATCTATTGTTAAATGGTTTTTCATTCATGATTTTCATTCATACAAGTCCAAAATCATGCTTTACAAATGTTTAAACCATTACTTGGACTTAAAATACTCAAAAACAAAGTTTTGGTACCTCAAAGGTTGGATTTTCTGTCAAAAATCTGCAGAACCAAGATGAGGGATCGATCCCTCTACATGTAGGATCGATCCCTTTGGAAAACTATGTAGGAAACATGCTTCTGGAGTTTAGGGATCGATCCCTTTGCTCATAGGATCGATCCCTCTAGGCAAATTATGTCATTTTCTGCATTTTTAAGCCTTAGTTGAGAAGTTTTCTTAATTCTTTTGATATCCTTTTTCTTCTCAACTTAAAATTCATTGTTTTAACTTCTTTTTGATGATCTTTAATATATGAAAAATCATTTTTCATTGATATCATGCCTTAACTTCATCAATTTGTATCATTTCCAACAAATGGTATCACTTTCAACAATCAATATCATTTTTCATTGAACTCATAAGTGCAAAATCATTTTCCTTGTTGAAAACATTCATGAATTGCATAAATCTTGAAATAATCTTGAAATATATTTTCAATGAATGCTTAAACATAATTTGAGATTTATTTCAATGATTTATGGATATTTTTGAGAATTTGATGAACTTGTGCATAATGAATATTCTTCATTCCTTTTTGTTCATCTTTGTCAAGCATGCTTATAGGATTATGTATCTTAGCTTGACTTATCAATTCCACACTAGGTTTCATGATAATTATACATCTAGTGGATTGATTTCAAATGTAAATTCAACAATTAATAATGGTCATTGGCCTATAATTTGTGATGGTAAATGGATCCTAAATGTTCAAATGAATGAAACTTTATCATCCTTGTACTTAAAGAACTAGGGTCTTAATGACAACACCAACATTCAAAGATAAATGCAAACTTGAACAAAACTTGATATCCATGCATTTATTATTTTAATCTTTCCTTGCTCATAATTGGTTATGGACTTGAATTGGAAAATGAGCATAGGATTTTTGTGCTTGAAAACATGGAAGAAAATGTGTTTGCTTGAATACTTTGATTTTATGAATCTTCAATATGGTATAACTTTGTGAATATGAATATGGATTAATACTTTATGATAGTATGCTTATGTTTAATTGATCCATATGCATATTTGATGATGTGTGATTGTGTTCTTGCATATTTGGAATGATTATTTTCTTGACATGAACACACTACACATAGATATTGGATTCATGCAAAATGACTAAGTCAACCATTAGTAACAATTGGTATTTAGATTGAAATAACAATTAGTATCATTGGGAGCCATATTTTCAATAATTGGTAAGCCAAAACTAAATTGCCAATTGGTATGAGCTTTAAATTGACAATTCTTCTTGTGCTCTTTAGTTTGAGATGACAAATAGAGAAGAATTCACTTAGGATATTTTTGCATGAAACTCGTGTGTGCTAGAATTTGTAGTTAATTGCTATATATCTTGATTCTGTGCACACTCTTGCTTGAACGTGATTTATGAGCTCATGCACATCATATGTCACCTAATGTTAGCTCATAATCATGATGTATTACCATGCACCTTAGTTGGACTTTAGAAAGAACAATTGATATACTTAGGTGCTTAATAAGATTGAGATGAGCAAGTCATAGACCTTAGTAGATATTTACATACAACTTGCTTAACTTCTTACCAATTGGAACCTTCTTGCAAAATTACTTGTCAACAATTGGTATCAAAATCATTTATAAACAATTGGTATAGGATCATAAGTCATATTCATTGCATGAATATTTCATACTCTTTGTGAATATTGACTTATTTATTTGTGCTATAAGTCCCATGTACTAACATGTTTCTTGTTGGATGGAGCATTTTTATTTGTTCTCCCATAGCCATGATTTTAGGGGGAGCATATTTTCTTTATTATTTTTCCTTCTTTTTGCTATGACAAAAAGGGGGAGAGATAGATAAAGGGAGAGATAGATATAGGGAGAGATATTAAGGGGGAGAGATAATGGGGGACAAATAGTTTGAAAATTCATTTTGAAAACCCATGCTTATATTAAGGGGGAGCTTTATAAAATCCTGCTTTATTTGAGGGGGAGTATTTTATCAAAGAATTTTCAAAGCAAATTTACATTAAGTTTTGTCATATCAAAAAGGGGGAGATTGTTAGCTTTAAATTGCCATATATATTTTGAAATGACAAAAACTTAAGTAAGCTTTAATGGTTTAATTCATATTGTAAATTTGCCTCATCACACATGATTCTCTCAATCCATTTTCAAGTGATTTTATCAAACTAAAGACCATGATTTAATTACATACTCTTAGTGGTCTTAATACTTTGTAATGTCTTGAATATTTTTAGAAAATCACTTGATGAATATTTAGACTATGTTTTCATTTGAGAAAGTCAAGAAAAACTCCCACAAAAGTGCCAATATGTTTTGGGTTGAATTAGGATCAAAGACCACATCATTTCTAACCCAAAAGTGCAGGAAAAACCCATTCTAGAAGAATGGGATCGATCCCCTAAGGAAAGGGATCGATCCCTTTTTGGCAGTGTGCCCCGGAAGGCCAAAATGAAGCATGGGATCGATCCCCTAAGGAAAGGGATCGATCCCTTTATGTCAGAAAGTCCCCAACGGCTATTTTCTGTAAGATACAACGGCTAGTTTCGGTTTTGGCTCCAACCAACGTCCACAAACCATCCAAGGGGCTATAAATAGAGGCTTAGAAGCTAAAGGAAGGGAGAGGAACAACTAAGCAACATCTTTCATCATCTTATTCATCTTCCTCAAGCCTCAAACAACAATCAAGAGCTCCAAAGTCTACATCATCTATCATTCTCTTATTCCTTGTAGTGCTTAGCACAAAATCTTGTATAGGTTTTCATTGAGCTTAATTTCTGTAATCACTTGCCTACATAGAGGCCTTTCTTTGATTACATAATTGTAAACCCATCATTCCTTGTAAAGGGGAGGTTTCTCTTAAGCCTAGAAAAGAGGGAGGTTTCTCTTAAGCCTAGAAAAGAGGGAGGTTACTCTTTAGCCTAAGAAAAAGAGAGAGGTTTCTCTTGAGCCTAGAAAAAGAGGGAGGTTACTCTTGAGCCTTGAAAAGAGGGATTGTAATCACAAATTCAAGATAGTGGATTTGGAGAAAATCCTTGGGAGCGTCTCAAGGTAGAGGACGTAGGCAAGTAGCCGAACCTCTATAAATCGCTTGTGTAAATCTCTCTTTCCCTACTCTTTATTTACTTGCAATTATAGTGTGTTTATTGCATTGAACTTGGATTGCATGCTTGCCTAGCTTAGAGAACTTAGAAAATATTCAAATAGGCTAGAGAATTTAGAAAAACCGAAAAACGAGCTTAAGGGTAGTTAAAAACCGATTCACCCCCCCTCTCGGTATTGCCTATAAGAGCTAACATTAACAATTGCGTGGTTTTTTATTAGAATTTGATTTCATAAATTCAGTGATTAAAATTCAATCATTAGCAAGTAGCAACCTCAAATAAAAAGAAGTTTATATATGACACATTTTTTTCATAAGAGATGCAAATGAGAGTGAGGAATCGAACATTGAACCTAAATCCTCTTAAGGAAGGATAACAACCACTAAGTCAAGCATTGGTTATTATATTTGACACATTGTTATTAAATCATTTAATGACACATCATCAATTAATGAATTTTTATAATATTTATTCAAAATTTTTTATTTTAAATTTTATGAATTAATGAAGTGTAATATTATGATTTATTGACAGTGTATACAATTTATAAGCAAGTATTGTGATATAAAACCATAATAATTTATACAAATATAAACTCAGACTCAAATACAAAAATCAATAGATTAAAGTATAGTGTGGCTGGATTACTTAAACTATAAACAGCGGCGTAGCCACATGAGGTGAACTGGGGTCAATTGACCCCACTCAAATTTTTGTAAATATAATATATGTATTTGAAATTATATATAATTAATATAAAAAATTAATAATTTTTCTGTTTTGAAACCATTAAATTTTGTTAAATTTGGTTAAGAAATGGGTCAAAAATACATTTCATATTTATTTACACATTCATTTTATTTTGAAAATTCTAATAATTTTTTCACGACGAGTACAAGTTTAATTTGTGAGTTTGAAAAAAAATGTATTTCCATTTTTTTTATTAATTATATTCTTAATTTTATTTAAATTTTAATTTGTTTCTTATTTCTTATTGAAATACTCTCTTCACTTTAATGTCATGACACTTTTTTGTCTATAGTTTTTTCATTAATTAACTCTTTAATAAATATTATAGTTTAATCCAATTTATAAATAATTGGTTTATTGTACTTTATGTAATAATTATTTTATACGTAATTAGTTATTTGATATGGACATGACAATTTGTATTCATATCATCTTAAAATCGTGTTCGTATTCTGTAAAATACAAAAAATTATTGTGTTAAAAATCATTTTTAAACACTAAACAAATTTTTTTTTTTTGCTTTTTCTAAATCTATATATAGTTTTTGCTAAAATTTAAACCGTATCACATTCATATATATATTTTTTGTCATTTTCATACCATATCATCTTATTATGTCTAAAATTAGCATGTCTAATTTAGTGTACAAATGTAATCTTGTTGTAAAAGAAACAAAAAAAATTTATTTATGTCATCTATCGACTATCTACTTGCATTATTTTTTATCATTTTTATTAGTACGAGAAAAAAAATTAGGTAAGATTGATATAAAATTTAATTATGAAAAAATTGTAATTTTTTTTAAATTACGTTACAATGTGAAATATTTTCTTTCTATATTTAATTTTGTTTATTTAAGATCAAATAACAAAATATTATATAAAAATATAATATTTATAATATTAACCTCGCATACACAAATTTTTGGCTAAGCCACTTTACTTAAATTAACTGCTGTTCATGACTTTTCACGTTTTCAAAGCACTCCTGGAAAAATATAGCAAAGAAGAAATGTCAAGGATTAAATGGAGAAGATGGCAGAAAAGCCAAGAAAAGGAACACTTGTTACACGCTGATGGGGTGGTCTAGATTGATTGTTAGTACTGAGTATATGATCTTCACGCATTCTGAAACGTGACACAGGAATTAGAAACACGGAGACCAGACGTTTTCAGCATAAATTAAGACAAATCCTGGCAACTGGGTCCCAGTTTTTATAAAGAGAAGGGAGCAGTAGTCCAGTTACTATAAACAACCAAACAAGAACATCACTTACAAAAAACACCATTAATGTTTTCTTTTTCGGGTTTTAATTCTGTTAAAATGAGGAGGAAAATTTAACAAAACTGTCAGTTAATCAAAAGACTCCAGAGTAAAAGGTTGGTGATGATGATTACAATGATGATCACGATTATCGAGATGATAATGACAGAACCAACCAATCCTGAATTTCTGTCCAAATCCAAATCAAATTCCGGAAAAAGAAAAAAAAAAGGAAATTCCCTTTACTTATGAGAATCTTTTCTAGTATTAGTAGTAGGAGAATTTCTTAAAGTTTTTTTAATGTCAAGAACACAAAAAAGCAGGTAGCAGGTAAGAAAACTCTCGCATTCTTAAAGTTTGCGAATAAGTATAATGTTGTAGTAATAATATATTCTGAAGCACGGTAAAATGATGTTATGTTTGCCTTTAGCATCAAACAAACGTGAGAGAAAGAGATTAATAAAAAAGTCAATTAGAATTTAATTAACAAATGGGTTTTCCTTTTTTGTGGTTTCCTGATCAAACGGTTCATGAATTGGCTTTTTTGTTTTTGACTTGATAAGATATACAAGAATGTGATTGGGGGTAAGGAAACTGTAGTTATTAGAGAACAAATTGACAAATAAAACGGAGGGTTGGGCTGTTTGATTAATCTTGATATTTTAGTGGATTTTGATTTTGGGTTTTTTATTTTTATTTCTAATTCTTTTGTCAAAAGAAGTGTGATGGTGGGGGGAATTTAATTTTTATTAGGTGAAAGAAAGATGTGTCCTTTCGGGGTTTTTTATTTGAGTGAGTCTTCTTAAACTTAGGGTTCCTTTTTTAACTTTTCGATTTTTGTTCTTGGGAATTATTCTCGGTATCCTCGTCTGTTTTGGTAATTTTGCTCATTTGGGTTCTCGATTCCCTTGCTAATCTCATCTGAGTCGGTGGGTTGTCTTCAATTTTTGAAGTCTCCAAGGTTGTTTTTTAAGGGATTTTGAAGTGTTTGCAAATACAGAGGGAAGTTCCCTTTCGCCCTCTGGTAGAATTTTGGAAAATCCTGGTTTTGAGAGGTGGGATTTTTGAGTTATAAGATTTGCAGCAGGCTTTTTAGGGTTTTGATTTGATTTCACAGCAGTGTTTTAAGTTTTTGGGGTTTCTTAAAAGGAGGCATTGGTGCCTTGTACTTAGAGGCAAGCTTGAGTTTTGTTGGGTTTGGCATGTTTGCATGATGTTTAGTGCTCAAGGGTCTTCAAGGAACCATTGCAGCCTCCTTGCAGTTCTTTGTGGTGGTAAAGTTTCTGATAACAAACAGAAGCTGCCAGTTTCTGATGATAGGCCCAGATACCCGTTTCCAGAGCTTTCTTCTTCAGGGCGCCTTGAGGTATATAAATCATGTTATTAGTTCTACATTTTTAAAATTTTGACATGTTAGCGGAAAATTGTTATGAATTAGTGATATTTTCATGTGTTTGAATGCAGGTTCAGCTTCTGAACAATCCTAGCATTGATGAGTTCTGGTGGGTTCTTGAATCATCAGAGCCGAATATTGTTTACTTGCAAGGAGAGCAGAATGCAGATGGTGAAGAAATTGGCTCTCTGGTTTTGGGAGATGTTGACCTGTCCACTCCAGAAGCTTTATGTGGACTATTTACTTCCACATTGCCCACCACTGTTAGTGATGCATGAATCTGTTGTAATAGTTGTTGCATAGAGTTATAATTTGATCTCATTCTCTCTGAAATTATGCATAAGGTGCTAGAGATACGGAATAGGATTGAGTTCTTTTATACATTTTTATCTTTTTACTTTTAAGTTCCTTTTTACATACATTGTTACTTTTGAGTGCTTATCTGAAGTTCGTTATACATGTTGAACTAATCTATTCTCAAATGTCTGTGCAGGTTTATTTAGAGACCCCCAATGGTGACAAATTGGCAGAGGCACTTCACGCGAAGGTTAAATTATTGATCATGGTCATGGGCAAATCAATGGAAATTCATTCTTCAAGTTTTTATAAAAGTTGTTGACATTCATTTCTCCTTGGCAGGGAGTCCCTTATGTAATATATTGGAAAAATACGTTCTCACCTTATGCTGCTTGCCATTTTCGTCAAGCACTGTTATCAGTGATACAAAGGTGCGATCTTCTACTTCTGCTCATTGTAGATAAAGAAAGCAGACCAGTTTTCCCTGCCTTCCTGAGTAGTGGTTGTAGTGCTTTAATTGTCCAGAGAAGTTGCTGCTACTGCTGTTAATTTTTGGGAATTGGTTGATAATGCAATTTTGTGCACTCCATTCTAGATGACGTCACATATTCTAAGGCTTATTGAAGTATCGCCTCCAATCTGGAAGAAATTTTGCTTGGAGATAATACTAAAATTCTGCAGTTTTGGTTTATTGCAGTTCATGTTGCCATACATGGGATGCATTCCAACTTGCCCATGCTTCTTTTAGACTGTACTGTGTACGGAACAACAATGTTTTCTCTTCTAATGCTCAGAAACAAAGTGTTAAGCCAGGACCACATCTGCTGGGGGAACCTCCCAAGATTGATGTTTCTCAACCGGAGGCAGATATGCAAGAGGAAGAAGGCTGTCCTGAAAATCTTCCTTCCATAAAGATATATGATGATGATGTGACTATGAGGTTTCTTGTTTGTGGATCACCATGCATACTGGTAGGTTTGAGTTTAGTTGTTCATTTGTTGAAGCAATAATTATATACTGATATTTTGTTCATCCTGTTTTATATTGGTTATTAACTGTATGCCCTGCAGGATGCATTCCTATTGGGATCTTTGGAGGATGGACTTAATGCCCTCTTAAACATAGAAGTAAGTTTATGCAAGTGTTTTCTTTCTTGAATTTATATCTTTTGTTTCCTTGTTTTGGCATATATGTTTTCTTGTACTACCACCATGCTTTGATCATCATCATCTAAATGATTATGTTGGTATGGCTGCATTTAGGTTTGGTTAGAGTAACACCTGGTAAGTTTTTAATGCTGATGACAGCACAAGATCCTCCATCCTTCCCTCTGCCTTGGAAGTAACACATATCCATCCTCTCTTACTAAAGGTTATAAATAATAATCCTATTAGATTTTTGTTCGCCATGCACTCTTTTTGAACGCAATTATGGTGTTGCAATCTCCTTTGCAAAATTCCAGTTAGCATTGAAAGATCAGCAAACTGAAATCAAAGCACCAACCACTTAGCAAGGGTGCCATATCATCATCACCTTGATAGTTGAAATGGCATAAGAAAAATTTATGAATGAGATCAATATTGTTCCGCACATACCCTCAAATTTAGCTGCATAAAGTTGCACATTCAGTGGCTTTGCTGCAGTAGGGCCTGATGATGTGATAATCCATGCATATATGCAATTGGTTTGATGTTCATATTCACATGGGAGAGGAGCACCTATATTCCCAAGATTTTATATTTGTAGTGTGCTGTGTGTGTGAGCATCATCTGTGTTAGTCCTTTGATTCTGTTTTATCCTTATTAACTAGATTCACTATGGCATTTGTTTCAGATGCGTGGGAGCAAACTCCATAACCGAGCAAGGTATTGATAACTTTGAGCTTATTTACAGTTTCTTTTGGGAGGGTGGATTTCGGGCTTTGCTCAGGTTTTGAGGTTTAGCTTTCGTGACTTTGATCTTTTCTTTTATGGATTTCCCATTCCCCACACTATTGCTATCCCCAAGTTTCTTTTGTGCCATTATCATCAGCACACTAATGGCATTTATTCTTATAGTGCTCCACCGCCGCCTCTTCAGGCAGGGACATTTTCTCGTGGTGTTGTGACCATGCGTTGTGATTTTTCAACCTGTAGTTCGGCTCACATATCACTTTTAGTGTCTGGTAGCGCACAGACTTGTTTTAATGATCAGGTAAGTAATCTTGGTCGGGTTAATTTCTAGTGATGGTACTTTAAGTTTACTTCTGAAACTCTTGTTTACTTGGTCCTTGTTTTGTTGTCTCAGCTTTTGGAAAATCATATAAAAAATGAGCTTATTGAGAAGAGTCAGCTAGTCCATGCGCAGTCAAGTTCTGAGGAAAGCAAATTGCTTTCATCTGAACCTCGTAGATCAGCCTCAATTGCCTGTGGAGCAAGTGTGTTTGAAGTGTGCATGAAGGTTCCCACATGGGCTTCACAGGTCTGATTTTCTCTTTAACGATGTTATTCTTTCTCTGAAACTTTTCTCTCTATGCATGTGCTTGTATGTTTCATTGATGTCTGTTGATGTCTAATTATGGATGTTTGTGTAAGCTCTTTTGTATGTTTTTTTTTAAACCATGAAATTCATTAGAGATATGAATAAACATTTGAAGGAAACACTTTTGACTGAATTATGCTTTGAGAAAATACTTATGAAGCCTTTTTCATGGTGGTAATTCTGTTTGAATAATCATGATCTGTTTCTGGGAATGGCTTAACAGGTTTTGAGGCAACTTGCTCCAGATGTATCCTACCGCAGCTTAGTTATGCTGGGGATTGCTAGTATTCAAGGGTTGTCAGTTGCTTCTTTTGAAAAAGATGATGCTGAATGCCTACTTTTCTTTTGCACAAGGCAGGGCAAAGATTCCCTCTCGGATAGTTCTGTAATTGCCAGATCTCCCAGCTGGTTGGTGCCTCCGCCACCCAGTCGTAAAAGATCAGAACCATGTAAAGACACTAAACCTCTAAACTGTACTGTCATGGAAGGTGTAAATGGTAATGCTAGGCCTAAACCAAATGTTGCTGCTATGAGGCCAATCCCTCACACCCATCGCCGTAAGATGGTTCCTTTTTCTGGATTTTCTGAGCCTGAGAGATATGAGGGTGACCAAGGAAAGGTTAACTTGCCGCCAGTTCCTGTGAAGCAACCTGCTCCTGTAACACATCGGAAAGCATTGTCGAGTTCTTATCAGGCCCAGCAGATTATTTCTTTAAATCCATTACCTCTTAAGAAACATGGTTGTGGTAGAGCCCCAATCCAGGCTTGCTCAGAGGTTAGTCATCTTCTTAGAGTTTTGAGTTGAGAATTTGCCAATATGGCCTCCACATGTGGAGTTTATTTACATAGTATAGTGAAGGCTTATGATCCGTTCTGATATGCACATGCCTATATGCAATCTCCTGGATTTAGAATGTCGTAATGTTATGCTCTGGCGTCACAATAAAATCACATGCATGCCATAGGAATTAGGAAAAATATTCTAAGCAAAGCTATATAATATATTGCTTGTCTGGTGTAATAGGCTATTGAATGCTCTGGTGCAGAGATGGACTTCCTCTATGCTAATTAAGTATTTAAAGAAAAATGGTTGACTGGTTTGAATAAGCTTTGTATATTTTCAATATAGGGATTTTTTTTTTAACCTCTGCCCCTGTTATAATTTGGCTGGATCATATTCTAGTTATTGCAGAAGATGAGGAAAATTATACATCTAATTTTCCATTATTTAGAATCTATGTTATTTTGATATGCTATTCATTTTTGCTTAATAGTTTTGTTTATGAGAGAGAAATAAAATTTAAAAAGTTAAAAAAATTGTGGTTTTCTTCTTTGTTATACCTCTCTTTTGATCTGCCTTTCTTCTTCATCATGAACAAAGATAGACATTAGGGTCAATCTTATGCAACCCGAGAAGTAGTTTTTGAAGCTTGCATAATTTATTATCTCTGTCGAGTTTGTTCTTCTGATGTTTTTGTTTTCTCCTGTTGGTTTATTTTCTGGCAGGAAGAATTTTTGAGAGATGTAATGCAGTTTCTGATTCTTCGGGGACATACTCGTCTTGTTCCTCAAGGCGGGTTAGCCGAGTTTCCTGATGCCATTCTGAATGCGAAACGTCTTGACCTTTTTAACTTGTATAGAGAGGTAAGCTATTGTTGGTGCTATATATGATTGAAAATCTGGTAGAAAATTTGTATTGAAAGATTGGACTTTACAGGTGGTGTCGAGAGGAGGCTTTCATGTTGGGAATGGCATAAATTGGAAGGGACAGGTTTTCTCGAAGATGCGCAATCACACATTGACAAATAGAATGACTGTATGTTTTCAAGTTGCTAGCCTTATAGTTTTCCTTTGTGATAATACTTTTGTTGATGTAAAATGTACAACTGCAAAGATTGTTTGCAAGTTTTGTAGAACTTCACTAAAAATGCCAAATCCTGTCTGTTGTCTCAACTTTTCTTTCTTTTTGATCCTTAGGTTCTTCAAATGACATTTTAGTGTTTTCCACTCCTATGCTTTGCTTGTATGTTGTTTCATATCAAGTTTTAGCTTCTTGTCATGGAAACTTTCTAATTTCTGGAAAACTTATTGGTTCTTTTTCCTCTAATTTCCTAGGGAGTGGGCAACACTCTGAAAAGACATTATGAGACTTACCTTTTAGAGTATGAATTGGCTCATGATGATGTAGATGGAGAATGTTGCTTGTTATGTCACAGGTCTCTCCCTCTCTCTCTCTCTCTCTCTCTCTCTCTCTCTCTCTCTCTCTCTCTCTCATGCACTTGTGTGCGCACACATGTACACATCGAGCTTGCACATATAAAGAACTGCTTGCAGTACTGACACTGGAGAATTTTTGTGTGGCAACAGTAGCGCTGCAGGTGACTGGGTAAACTGTGGAATTTGTGGTGAGTGGGCTCACTTTGGCTGTGATAGGCGGCAGGGGCTTGGAGCCTTTAAGGTATGCCTTCTCAAGTTTTTCTTTTCAAGGGATGAACCGGATAGGTTTAAGTGATCTATAAATAGAAACAGCATCAGTAACAGAGCTATATTTTGTTTTGTTTTGGATTAGAGTGACAGACGTTTGCTGGGGTGGAAAAAATAAAAATATGTTTTATATCTGTCTACAGGACTTGTAGTGAATAGTGGTGTCATTGTTTGCAATTTTCAGTTGATTCTGCTCTGCCGAATCCGATCTATTCTATTGGATTGCAAATTAACTTGATATGTTTCCTCTGAATGACAGGATTATGCAAAAACTGACGGGCTGGAGTACGTTTGCCCCCACTGCAGCCTCTCAAATTTCAAGAAGAAACCCCAAAAAACTGTGAATGGTTATTGACAAGCCTTGACTCTCACTTTAGATTCTCGACACCCCTCCCTTCCCCATTCTTCTGCCAACTTAGAAATATGCTTCTTATAGTTCT
Organism: Heritiera littoralis; assembly: GCA_031772115.1. NCBI lineage: Eukaryota > Viridiplantae > Streptophyta > Magnoliopsida > Malvales > Malvaceae > Heritiera > Heritiera littoralis. The sequence goes on from JAPDPK010000003.1 coordinate 4,349,914, forward strand.
ATTTTCATTTGCTTCCTCTATATAATGCATTAGAGATAAGGCACCATGTTAGGAATGTAAGTATTGTATTCTATCACCATTGTCATTTTCATATATAGATCATGCCATTACCGAGGCTCCGAAATTTTCCCTGATATTTTGTATTCTGCAAAACAGAGGTCCAGAAGAGTTAAATGTAGAATGTATTCATACTCAATTAAATTTAATGAGGTAGTTTTGTTCTAGTGAATTGCTCGCACCATGAAATGATTGGATGTGTTGCTTTTTCGGTTGTTCTCTTCTGCCAAGTTAACGAGCACTTTGCCAACAGTTATTTCTTAAACAGTTTGTTTAGGTTGTGTTGATAGGATGCAAAGCCTATCATGTTGTTTTTGGCACATATATTCCTTTCAGTGTGACTTTACTGGCGCTTGGGTTAATCCAAGTAGAGGAATTCCATGGTGTTTCGAATATGAACTCTTACCGTAAGTAAAGCTGAGACGATACCAAGATGGAAAATGCAAACACAGAATCCCATTCCACGGAGATGGCTGCAGAAGCCTAGCTCTACATGGACTTTTCGATGGCGTGCTTGGGGTTGGCTACTCATAGCAGCAAGAAGTACGAAGCAAGCGGAGACAATGTTGGACAAAAAAAATAATGAATTAAAATTTAATAAAAATTATATATAATTTGGATAAAAATTAAAAAAAATTTGTGTTTAATATCTCGACACTAACACGATACAAACACAATTTCAACAAGCTAAAGTTGGTGGTAATTGGATATAGGTCATAGGGACCAAGTCCCGGGAAAATTGAGACTGCTACAAGTACCTCCAGCAGGGTTGGTAAGCCAATCATACTGTTTGCTATCCGGTGGTCCAAGGAAAAGAGTAACCAGAATTTTTGCATATCTTGTTTCCCCTGATACGTTACATAAGCTACAAACTAGAATTCAAACAGTGCTAGCTTTACTTTTCCAGAACTCCTGGTTGAGCCAGAGAATCCAATTAATGGAGCCACAAAATTCACTTTCATGAAGAGCAGATGTTTCCTAAAGCCACCTAGCATGGGCCACCAAAACAGTGTCTACAAGATTTCTCCCCTCCTTTAAAGCACTTTGGTTTTTACTATTTGCAAAAGACAAACTATTGTATCAAGCACACAGAACAAATATCATCACACATTTCTATGTACAGATTTCACAAGTACGAATAATAAATATTTACATGTAATTGACTGGTTTGTTTGACAAATGTAGATGCATATTTGATCCAATGTGAAATTTTGCTTATAAATGGACAAAAGAAACGAATAAAAGCTATTTGTAAATAGCATTCCTTAATCCACATGCATATAACAATGAAAGGAACTAATGCTGTACAGTCACAGATCATCCAGGGCAAGAACTGCACCATGTAGTTAAGTTGTTGGTTGTTTCACAAGCCGCAGCAAGTTACCGCATGCAAATGGTGCTGGATCTAGCAATGTAGGCTGGAGTAGAGGTCATTCAGAGCAACATACAAGGGCTCAGCAGCCTTTGGCCTGTCAACAGTCCCAAGTAGTATGTCAGCAGTGGTGAGATAAGGATCACCATAGAACTGGAGGTTGGTATCCATTCTTGTTGCAACAATGTTCCCTTCCAATGACACACCGACAAACGCCCCTGCAAAAATTGCAACAAAATGGATTGTCAAATCCACAAACGAGTCAAAAGAAGAGTATGAATACATTACAGGATGGAATACCTTTGCTACAACTGTAAGTGTAGCACATGCCGGATCCTCTATCCCCTGCCCGAAGATCTGCTTCCAGCACTCTCCCCACAGGTCCTGCTGCAGCACTGCAGCCAGCACCAAGAGAAAAATGCATTCGACTACAAAATGTCTTCACGGCTTTTGAATCATGAAGAACAACTATGAAATCCATGAGCTCACCACCAATCTAAGAAACACATAAAAATAACATTTAGCTAATATCTTATCCATATAAATACTTTGGAACTAGGAAGGCAGTTGATCATTAGCAGCCAAGATGTGTGTATATATTCTGCTTGGAGTTTACCTGAGCACCCCATCCTAAACCAACAGAGAATATAGCAGATGGGGCAGACCATGTTCCATCTGACCTTCTAGCAATAACAAGACCAGTCCCAAGTTTGTATGCAACAAGAACTCCAGCTTTAACAACAGTTAAAATAGCTAAGCCTCTAGCTCTTTTCAGAACCGCCAATGGTATAGATCTCTCTGGATTCAACCTAGCAACCTGTCCATTTCAACGACTGTTATCAGAAGCTTCTCACAGTCAAAATATAGTCATTATGTAGCTTCAATATACATGAAATTAGTTTAGCTTGATTTTTTAAGCTGAAGCACTGGCTAAAGAAATGGCATATGTTCTGGTTGATGATTTCAAGAAGCAAAACCATTCACATGAAAGCTTAATCTAGTTGGGAACTATGACCTAGACAAAAGCTGCCTGATAAATTACATGGGGAATGGGAAGGAAATCACATGGTTAATTCATGAAAGTTTTAGACACAAAACTATTGTCTTGTATGAATAATGAAATCAAGTCATACCTGGCAATAGCTTCTCAAGGTATTGGATGCTTTATATATCTCGTGTTCCATGGACAAACCAACCGGCAAGTTCAACCAACCTCGAGTACATGTCCAATCCATAACGTCATGTTTTGCTACTTGCACAGCATTGCTAATGGTGTTAATAAGAACACCCTGCAACGGATCTAGCCTATCATAGCAAGAATCACACACCCTCTGGGGATTTCTTTCCCTGAATTTAACAGGTAGCAAGCACCTTCCCTTAGAACATGCTCTGCAGAAAATCCCCCCACAAAAACGGCAATGATGTCTCCCCCTTGTAATTGCAGTAAATGGAGAACTGCACTGCATACAAACTGTGGTAGAACTATCTGGAAGCCACTCCGGAGGCTCAGCTTCCAACACCTCTTTATATGCATTATAATTTATCCCACTTGGCTCCAGAAGTGGTGGGGCACTCGGGATATAAACAGAGGAGTGCAAGTAGGTATCTCCATTCTTTCCAGACCCTAGAAACGAAACATTAGAGCTTTGGTACTGCTGATTCACAGGAGCAGTAGGGGAGCCTTTATTACGCCCAATTATGATTGCAAATAACCCACTTAACACATTCTTCAAGTTCACCTCTGGCTGCAAGCCATTTCGCATTGACTTGTAGACATCATCACCCGAATCATATCCTCCATCGATATAATCATCGGATTCAGTTGGAAACTGATAAAGGTAATCTTTTTTCATCGAGTTTGACCCTAATGGGACAATACTTTTGTCTTCTGGCACAGTCCACGCAGAATCACTATAATCATCATCGAATTGATACAGGTTATTACTCTTCTTTTCAAGCTTTGAAAGCGAGGAATACGAAACCCTACCCTCAAAACTAGCCATGCAACCACAACACCAAGAGCTTGATTCCCAAATTCAACAAGCAATTTCACTGCAATTCAAAAATAGATACCCCTCTTAGACCCCTATTAAAAACCCTAAATAATAAATAATCGCAAATTTTAGGCAAATTAAGCCGCGAAATAAATATATTTCCTCAACAAAAAACAGAGGACACGATAGATTTTTCATAGTATAAAACTTTTTCTTTTCCTTTGCCATAATTCAAACGGAATTATTTCACAAAATTACAATCACTTTGCTTCAAATTAGGTTTCACGATGTTAATTTTTCAATCAATTTATTGTTTTAAGGCGGAAAATAAAAAAAATTTGGATAAAAGTCGTACCTTTTTGTATGCATATGGGAATTAGAGATATCGGATTGGAATCCTTGATTTCGAAGCCTTTAACCTTTAATCTTTTGATGATATAAACGAGCAGAAGAAGCAGCTAAGACAGGTTTTCTTGCTTCTGGTGGAAGTCGTTCGAGGATAGAGGAAAAAGAAAACAAACGCCCAACGCAAGCATAAAATCTTAGGAATTATAATAAAATAAAATAAATAAAAGGGAAAATATGACAAAATAAAGCTCTGTGGGCTTAATTGCGATGGGTCGGGTCATCTTTAGATCCTAAAATACCGGTCGGGTTTAAGAAAGTCCATGGAGCTTCTTGGATCAATGAGTGGGCTGATTACTCTGGGATTATGCTAGAAAAAGCCTTTAAATTTCATAAGCATGAGTAAAATAAAAAATAATAGAGTTTTTTTTTTTTTTGCAAACTGAAACTCGACATCTCACGCAGCTGAAAGGAAAGAAACATTGATTCTCGCAGAACCGAAGATTCAAAACTACTGTTTTTGACGACAAGTGTCTGGAAGTTTAAGGTTCTCTTGGTTTAAAGTTGGACTGTTGGGATTTTGATTCTCTTTGAAAAACGTTGATCAAATGGAGCCTTACAGGTAACATTACCATTAAGTTTACTTTCCTGTGATTGTTGTGATAAAAAGAAACGTTGGTTTTTTTTTTTTTTTTAGCATTGTGCAAATATTTTGTGGCAGGTTGAATTCTCCAAGTACATCCGTAATTACATTTGAAGTATTGGGTCATCAACTACAGTTCTCCCAGGTAATTTTTCATCAATTCTCTTGAATGGTTTCTATGTCCAGTCAAATTAATTGTCTTTTTTGAGATGGTATTCTTTGTTAATGTAATTTGAAACTAGAATGGAATGATTCTCTAATTGAAGCCAATATCCAATTAGGATGGTCTACAGTTTATTCAAAGCCTCACTCTTCTGCTAAGATAATCTGTTTGATGCAATATGTTCTTTCTGGGAATGGCTATTATGAGTGGATTTTCTTTTCTTTTTCTTTCTTTTAATCTCAAAAGAATGAATTTTCCTGCTATTTACAAAGTTTGGAAGTTTAGTCAAGTTTGTGGATAATAATGTTACAGGACACAAGTTTTCCTGAATTTACTGGAGAAGCTGAGGAAGAAATTGTTGTTTGAGTTTATTTGTTTCAATCATGCATCTTCCTGTGTGTTTGTTATGCGATTCAGTTATCGAGAATCAGAATGGTGCTTTTTTTTCCAAGGATTTTACTTTTAGTTGTTATTATCTTCTCAAATTTTCCCCTTTGTGACAGGATCCTAATTCCAAACATCTAGGAACAACTGTTTGGGACACATCAATGGTGTTTGCTAAATTTCTGGTATTCATTTTAATCCCTTTTCATGGCTTTTTAACTCCGCTGCTGACACTCAAGTTTTTGAGTTGAGTTTATCTTGTCAACCTTATATGGTTTGTAGAAACTATTAATCTTCTTCTTCTTCTTAAGACAATGGTTGGTTAACAGAGAGAATATTATTCGAAAATAGTGCTTGAATATAACAACCTCGTAACCTATCTTTACTGGGGCTCTCTTAATAATTTCAAACAGCTTTGTGTAAGACCTGAAACGAATACATTGTGACATAAATCCCAAAGCATATTTTTTGGTCTTATAAGCTTTTGTTTAAGTGGGGACAAGACTTTCATTTGTTTCTATTGAACTTAAATGTCTCAGGCTTATGTTTTATTTCTCTGAAGAGTTTTATGTATTGAAGTTCATGATGCTGAATTCTTTCATCTTTTTAGGAAAAGAATTGTAGAAAGGGAAGATTTTGCCCATCCAAACTTAAAGGAAAGCGTGTTATTGAACTTGGAGCAGGTTGTGGAGTAGCTGGGTTTGGTGAGTTTAAAATTCTGTACATTTGGTACTTATAGCAGGTTGTGGAGGAGCTCTTTTATGATTCTGCATTTTTATTTGGTAGGACACTGCTTAATCTGACTCAACTGTGTTTTCCAGGAATGGCATTGCTGGGATGTGATGTAGTTTCTACAGACCAAATTGAGGTTGTGCCGTTGTTGAGGAGAAACACAGAATGGAATACTTCAAGGATCATGCAGATGAATTCTAATTCAGGTGCATTTTTCAAGCTCTTCTAATTCAGTTTATATGATTTTTACAAGTTTCGTTAATTTTTTTCTTTTGCCCACCAAAGTGCTATAACTAATCTTGACTGAACAATTTGGCTTTAAGTGGTAGAATAATAATTTAACTGTCAGAGGTTGTACGTTCAGCTACCTAGAAATGCTACTCGAGAAATTAAGGAGAGAATGGCAATTTTGTCTCATGTGGATGTTATGTTTGTTTTAGATTCATTTGGATCAATTCAGGTGGCAGAGTTGGACTGGGGAAATGACGATCACATAAAAGCTGTTGCTCCACCATTTGACTACATTATTGGGACAGATGTTGTAAGTTTTTCTGTATACATAGATTTTTGCTGAAAGAAGTCTCAGATGTTGTTGTTCTGGTCCATGTTGAAAGTGATAACTGATTGTCATTGATGTGGCAATTCTAACTTTTTATTGCCAATCTGATCATTCATTTATTGTTTGCCAAAATTTTTGATTACTTAGGCACATCTGCAGTAAAAAGCCAATAGACACACTTGTCTCTTAGCCTTAGACTGTGGATATCCCTAGTCGTCAGAGCTAGTAAGCCATTGATTTTGATGTCATTCAAGCTGTATATTATTTATTCTTGTAGTAACATAACAGTAGACTAGTTGCAAATATGACACTGATGCTTCTTTGCCTTTTTAGGTTTATGCGGAGCATCTCTTGGGGCCCCTGTTGCAGACAATAATCGCATTATCAGGCTCCAAAACCACAATTATGGTATTATTTTTCCAATTTTCCTTTTGAAATTGATTTTATTGGTGATAGAATATTTTGTTATTAATGCATTTTTTTAAAATGTTTTTTTAGTTGGGTCATGAGATCCGTTCTACTAGTGTCCATGACCAAATGCTTCAGACCTTGAAAAATTTTTTTGAAGTGAAGATTGTCCCAAAATCCAAGGTACACATTTTGTACACTTTTCAAATGTGGAATGAAAAGCCTCAAGATTTTTTTTATATCTTGTGCTTTATTATCAACTCAGAGACTGAGTACAGCGGAGATGATCATTGTTGGTTAATATTTTTGTCCATTGAATTGCTGATGACCAACTCGATTGTGTCCTCTTTTATTTTGAATGAAACATGTATTTGGACTGTTCTGTTCTTGATTCTATCTGCAGGTTTAAGCCTCAGATAACAATTTCTTCTAACATTGATCGTAGTAAAATTCTATCCCTTATTGAAGCTGTTTAACTTTTACTCATCCATTGCAGATGGACAGTAAATACCAACATCCAAGTATTCAGATCTTCATTATGGGACTAAAGCCCCCAGCTGTTGCTGCAGAGAAGGCAGACAATGCTTTTAGCACAGAAAAGCTGGATAACAAGACTCGAGGTAGTCATCAGCAAGTTAATGAGATTGAAAGATGCAAAACAGATCCAGACAAGGAAGAGAACCGTGGAAGTAGCTCTGCAAAAGATGATTTTGGCAGTGAAATTTTCGAGGAAAATTGTCTTCCACTGACAAGACTCCCTGATGGGAAGCTTAGTGATTGGGAGGCAAGAAGATACGGCTCAATGGCTGCCCGGCTTCTACGGGACATCAAGATAACTTAAATTTTCAGGTATTGCAATGTGTTTAAGGGTGAAATACATAAACCCCCCTATGTTTATACCAAAAAGACACAAACCCTCCTCTAGTTTCAAAATACCAATATTCCCCCCTTTAACAAAGTTTAAGATTTAAAATTTAGGGGTTTTTAGTTTGGGGTTTAGAATTTAAGGGTTATAGTTTATGGTTTATGGTCTTTTGGGTTTTAAATATAAAGTTTAGTGTTTATGATTTTTGGATTTAAGGATAGTGAAAAGGGGGAAAATTGGTATTTTGAAACTAAAGGGGGGTTTGTGTCTTTTTGGTATAAACATAGGGGGGTTTGTGTCTTTTTGGTATAAACATAGGGGGTTTTATGTACTTCACCCATGTGTTTAAATTTTCGTTATTGTTTTATTCCTTGTATGGGTCAATGCACAATTGTTTGTCCTCATTTGTTTCACTAAGGAATTATGACATAGCATATAAATAAATTCATTCCCTAGTTCTCGTTTAGGGAAAAACAAGTATGTTCTAAGATCCTGTTAATTTTGGTTTATAATATGCTTAGAAAATAATGTTTGAAGTGGAATATTCTAGTTTGCTAAATTCTGCTTTTCTACACAACAAGAGCTGACAAAAACAAAAAATCCAAAGTCTTCATCTTGGAACCATCTAAATGACAATGCTCCTTTGTACTTTAAATATATACAGTGGAAGTATTAGAATGCTAGTCACTAGAAGCCTGTGATTATACTTTTCTTTAGGACTCATCGAGAGTTTTATTCTATCTTATCATACTTTCTGCCAGGGTGTTGATTTAAGTTATTCTTGTTTTGCTTGCAGATTCAGAGATGATTTGATATATCATATATCTTTTTTTTTTTTTTTACAACTGTATTGTTAGTCTTGGAGATGGTAATTTACAGGACAGTGATGTTATTCAACTACTCATATGAATCAGAGATTTCCTGTGGTTGTGTAAGGTTATTTTTTATGAATTCTGTGAGCTTAGGTGGATGGCTAAATTTGTTGATTGCTCTATTGGCAAATGCATGCATGATTTAAAAGGAAATTTTTGTTTAAGTCATGAAAGTGTCAGATTAGACACTGGAATTAATCGCCTTTGAAAGTTGATTTAATGCGCATTATATCATCGTTTCTGGTCTTACATTATTTCAGATTAGTCTGTCAGTTTCTATCAAGACATTATTTCAGATTAAACTCTGTAGCATTGTGTCAAGGAAATGTGCTATGACTCATCTCTCCTGAATAAGTTGGCGACTTCGAAGCTTTATTAAGTAGACAAGAGGACAGAAATTGATTTCTATTCATTTACATAATAATTGCATAGATTAAAAAGAAATAAAATTACTACACTGGCCTGTCTTCTATTTAGATAATTTTAATACATTTCTAGAACTCAAGATTCATCACTCTCGACCAAAAACAAGAATTTTAGCCACTTGATGGCGGGCGGATTATTGCCCCCTTTTTCCCTAATGTGTCAATATGTCAAATGCAGAAATGGTGCAAAAGCAGCACGCCCATGGTCGGCAAAGCGACCACCTCTGAGTTCTAAAATGACAATTATTCCAAACTGAATTGTTGGTATTTCATCACTCCTGCATTGATGTTGCAGGGTTTGCACCTTTGCAGATGGCCTCCCTTCTCCATACAAATTAAGATATAATCACATATCTGCTCTCTATGAAATACTAGCTTTTGACCTTTTGGTAAAGGAACCCGAACCTTTTAACCTGATATTCGAAGCTTCTTTCCAGGTTGTACATCATCGCTTTGATGGACACCTTCACCACCTGGATCTTTCTCCATCTTCTTTCTTGCCAGTATTTTGTTAATCTTGTGTAGCTCATTGTTGAGCTTTTGGTCCTTGTTCTGCTTTCGCGTCTTCCTTCCATCTTGCATCTTCACACCAAACTGGAAAGCAGCCTTTGGCATTGCTTCCTTCTGCTCATTGTATGTTGCCCATTCCTCTTCAGTTTCAAAGTCCCACCGATGAAGACGACCCTTTGCCTGTTGAAATCATTTAATAGCATAATCAGCACCAATACTATTAGCTAAACAAAAATAAAAGAACAACATTCGAGTTAAGGGGAAAAAATACGCTTACTCGTCCTCCGATATCCATTTTTGACAAGTCATCTTCATCATCACTATCTACAATCTCGCGGTTGTACTCCTGATAGCCAGGGTAACATTCAGAGTAACTCTCAGATATGAAATTAGGATCCTTCTCACGGGCATCTTTCTCCCTCAATTGTTGAAGCCTTTGGTCATCCCTCTTGAACACAGATCCCAATCCTCGATCCTTCTGTTCTTGAGTCATATATCGTGGATCATGCAACATGTTTGCTCCTGCTTGTACCTCATAACCTTGCATGTTGGCTTGAAGGTATTGCTCAGGATAAGCCAATTGCTCAGCATATTGGTAGTCCTGCCACTCTCCTTGATATCCACCAGCCAAGGCTTGTGTTTGCAAGGCATCATATCCATTCTGAAACCGAACAGTCAAAACAGAATAATGAATAATTTAACAAATGGACATAAGAGCTTAAAAAATTCAGTAGCTAAATACGAGTTGTAATAGAAATTTTGACAAAAAATTCAGTAGCTAAATACAAATTGCAATAGAAATTTTAACTATATGATCTCCAAATAATTCTATAACATTTCAATTTCTACCTTTTGCATATCATGTTTCTCTTGCATCCAGCAAAAGAAGAAAGATAACAAAAAAAGCTTACCAGTTCTTGCCATTCTTGAATAGCTGCAGATGGTTGAACAGGACCATAAGCAGGTTCAGCAAAAAATGAAACTCTTTCCTTATTTCGAGGCGACTCTTCCATATCCTCTGAAAGAGGGCTTGGGATATCTTTCGCAGGACTATCATAGTCAACACCATCCCCCACAAATATGTCATCCTCTTCTGCTCTAGCAACAGTTGGACCTTGCTTCTCCCTTGAATCAAGATGATTTTTCCTCGGAAGGGGCGGAGGAGGTGGCAAAGTTTCCTTTTCAGTTCTACCATTAAACATTCCACCATGAGGCTTTGATGGCTTGTCCTCTTCATCATATTCATTTCCAAGAGACAAAGTTTTTCCTATAATTAGAAAAATGAAAAATTAGTTATACAAATAAATATATATTAAAAAATACAGAAAACTAACTATATGGTCACAAACAAAACTAATATGCGACATACAGTTGATCAACACCTAACTCATATTGGAAAGTTTGATTCCAACTTATAATAAACAACTAAATATAGAAAAACACCTTTGGCATCTCTTTCTTTCTTTTTCTTCTTGAGAACCCTCCCAGATGATCCAAGGCGAAGATACGACAGAATTTTAGCAATTCGATCAAGCACAGAACCATCAACACTGACAGTAACCATTTCCTGCACATGAAATATGTAATCAAAATCAGAAATACCATCTAGCATAAAAATGAAATTGCCCAAAAAAATTATGGAAATACAGACATCTGGCACTGGACAGTCAGCTTTACTCCTATGCAAGGTGGTTGGAATGTCATTAAAATATCCACCCTCCTGAAACAAATAAGGGAAAATTCAGTTAGAAAATTGGAATTATAGGATTTAAATTAAATCGCACCAGTGAATGCTCAAGGTTTAAGCATGGAAAAGTGCCCAGAGTACCCTCTTAAAATAATAACAGAATGGAAATATTCTCACCATGTTAAAAATAAATGCCATTCGACCTGGTAGAAACATTTCATTTGTCTTCACAACAGTTTGAGGCTTCACTATCCATTGATACACTGACTGAAAAAAGGAGAGAGATGCCAATACGAACAGCTTCCAAAATTAATAAACAACTGTTTTCAAAACTAATATGGAAAAATTATGCCATGACTCAACATGAAGAAGTTATTGCACCTTTGCAGTGGCTGTGCGGAATGACACTTGCAGGTCTTCCTTTGATTTTCTGTCAGAATAACAAGCATTTGTCAATAAAACAATTACAAGATTATTAATCACAAAAATAACAGACAACTTGGGTCATCAGTTCAAACTTAAATAAAATGATTGCCCATCAATTAATAGAAGTGAAAATTGTACTTTATATTAGTAATAACTTCTTAAAGCTCAAAAAAGTTAGATGATCTTCTAATAAAATAGCAGTATATTTAGCACATACAATAAGGAAACAAGGCTATCCTTGTAAGATTTGTACTAGATTTTATAAATGCGATCTTTAGTTTCCTTTGACGTGAAATTGAATTACATTTAGTTACCTAGACTTTCCATCAACATCTTCTCCAGCATCAGGCTTCTTATCAATCTCACTCCTCACTTTGTTAAGCAAAGCATAATCCAACCCTTTGACCAAATGGGTGTGTTCCACATCACCTGAACATGGCAGACGCGATCATGGTAAAAACAGCTAGCAAACAGCAAATGCATCTAAACAACAGCAGCAATTTCCCCAGAAAAGCCCCAAAAAAAAATTCACACGCACCCCATTGATTAAATTATCAAATTTCTCAAATTAAAACAGTGCAAAGCCACGGTACCTCCAAGATACTTGCTCTTCTCGATGGATATGTTTTGAGCATCAGCTGACCTAAACATACGTATATAAAATTCATCAATAGAAGCAAGCAGCGAAAAAAAACAGTATAATGCAACATAAATAGCTGCATCAAATTAGGGATTAACAAAAAAAAAAAAGTACACTCACCGGAGATCGACAGTTCCAGGAGGAGCAACAGCATGAAAAGAACCTAATTCAGTTGGCTCATAATCTGGATTTTGATCCTCTCTTCGCTCCTTAGCTCTGTCTCTGTACTTTGGTTGCTCTGGTTCGTCCGCTTTCTCCTCTCTGCACAATTAAGTTCCATCTCAATTTCATCAATTACCGTCATTCAGGCAAAAAATACCTCAAAAATTCCTTTTTCTGATGTTCAAAGAGAAAATGAAGCATTGGATAAGAAAGCGAAGGACACTTACTTGCGCCGAGCGATTTTTTCCTTGTAGTATTTCTTCGAGGAAGTCATTGAAAAAAAAATTAGTAATTTTTTTTTACATATAATTAAGCATTTGACGCTAGTGAATCCACGAGTTTAGAGTTCGATTTTTTCTCTATTAGGGTTTAGAAGACTGTGAATGAATGTGTCACCGAGGAGAGCGAACAACGATCGGATTGGATTAGGCTGTGGCGAACGAAGGAGTATCGAATGACATAAACGCCCTTGCATTTTACTTTATGCAATTAGATATTGGGCCTTCGGGCCTTTGAGTTTTGCGTTGGTTAGTTTAAAAGCAGACCACCGGCCGGCGCGCCGCATGCGCAAGTTGTTAGTCCTCCCTTCGTCGAAACGCAGCGTTTTGCACTTTCTTTTATCTTTCTTTTGGCACGGGCGCAGCGTTGCAAATTGTACACCCCTTGAAAACAGAGCAGATTATATGCTGTATGGATAAAATAACATCTTTGCAGAAGCGACAGGGCGATTCCCAGATGGTCGGGTGATAGTGGATTATATTGGCATGAGATTAACTTTACATGAGGAATTCTTCGGGTTATAATCATGCTCTGAATGCTCCATGAAACTTGCTTCCTGCTGCCCTTGCAGCGGAATATGCAGAATTGCTCAAACTTTGCTGTGGAGTGGCTTTCAATTGGAAATTCTTGCGAGGATGAACCGTTTGAGGGGTACTTTTTCCTTTCCTGTGATTCATGGATGTTCTAGAGCTCAAACCTTCCGCATGAGCATGGCTATATGCTAGTGGCATAAATTCTAGAGTTTGTGGCATACATACATGGACTAGAAACTTGGGCTTAGTGGAGCTCAGTTTCTGCTACTTGCCCAGGTGCGCAAAGGCCATGCCTTTGCTTGATGGTTCTGGCTCAGGGTCGTGTTCTCGAAGACGACATTATTCAGCTCGGCACCCGTGAGCTCAGCTGCAAAAGTGTTCAGTGGATCAACATCGAAGAAAAAGTAACTAGGGGCGTTCCGAGAATCGAACTCGGGACCTCTCGCACCCAAAGCGAGAATCATACCACTAGACCAAACGCCCAGTTTGTTTTCTGGTTTTTTAGCTAGAACTTTTTCTGTAACCCAGAGGCAAACCGTGCATTTTTCTTTTGCCTGCATAATCACAATCCAAGAAATTCCAAGGATTCTCAGACTTGCAGTAGTTCATGGATTACGAGCCACAATCTGAAATCATACCATTAGAGCCTACAAATGTTCTACTGTGTTCCATTCCTAAAGTAATTCCTAATCACCATTGATATAACAGTAACATCCATGTAAAAGTTTACCGTACTATCACCATGGATCTTAAGAAAGACTATGACAGTTTTGCCCATCTTTTATTAAATTTCAAGTTCGAATTTCATCGAATATGAATTCGAATAAGTTTATTTGCTATTTGTTTAGTTGGTTATTATCATTTGTATTTATCAATTTATCAAGTTACTAGTTCATGAAATGAAATATGCTAATTATAATTATAATTTTGAATGAAAATGTACTACTAAAAAAATAATATTTTTTATAATTAGTTCTAAGCTTTCATTCTAACTTGATATAAATTCATAACATGCTTCAATCTATAGGAATAAAAGTTATAACAATGATGATGATAAATTCTAAGCCTTCATCTCTCAGACAAATTAGCGGCCGGAAGCAATTTGTTCAGGCTTTGCCAAACGAAAATTTACGAGCTCATAGAGAAGTAAAACATAAATAAGAAGATATCCTTTAAAGTTAACCTTTGAGATAGGTTGACAACAAGAAGTCTATCCTAAAACGGCTTGGTCTTGTTATATATCCCGGAGAAAAAACAAAGACAAGGGTGGCAGCAAGCCAGAATCATTAAACATGGGGAAATAACTCCAAAAATTCCTCATCCCTACTAGAGGTTAACTTAGAATGGGGAAAATACGGGTGATATGCTCCAAGGGAACACTATCGGCAGCACTTTTCTTCAGCTCAGGATGATTAAATTCGTTCTGAGGTAAGACTATTAGTTGACCCCTGCCTTGGCCCTTCTCAAGAATCCAACCACTGTTGGCCGCCTGGTGTTCAAGGAATTTGTCCAAGGATAGACCTTCAATGTTAATAGCCTGTCACAGACCCAAACCAAAGCATAAATTTAAAATATGACATAAATCTGACATACTGCATGTAAAACCGATAAGGGAAGATAGATGATCAAATCACAACATTAACACACAACACTAATTGCATGAGAAACAAACGAGCTCTACATACCTCAGCAAGTACAGGTCTTGGAATCTTTCGATAAGTCAGGGAAAGGACATGAATGGCATATGCCTGAATTGCTTGCTCAAAACCTGCATTTAGTCCTCTGATAAGCCACATACACTTCGAAAGCAAAAAAAACACTGCATCACATGACAGAAGAGCAACAAAAGAACAATGCCTCCAGTGGCAGCACCACAGAAACAACAATGAAAAAGATAACAGTGAACAGCTTGAGTGTCCACCTGCAATCTTTCCTTACAAACCAGCCCTGCCTTCTTGTTGGCTGAAGTATTGTTCACCCATTCAAATGAAGACATCACTATTCATCAAATTCACTGCATTACAGTTTATTATTACCTGGCACAGCCTCAACTATATGGCGACTTTTAGCTGCTTCATCCCAGAACTGACTAAATCTTCCAGTCTGCAAACAAAGTAGGTATAATGAAATCATCCATCTTATACAGTTCATCAATTACTGAACAGAGCAAATACCTACCTCTAGATAGTGGGAGAGAACAATCAGTGTCTTGAACTGCTCCTCCATTTGCTGATATCACATACAAAAGAGCTACTTAGAATAACAAGGGCTTACTTAATGTTGAGCAACATCTTTTTCTGGTAAAGATGGAAGATGAAAAAGAACACAAAAGAAGAATTTGTAGATTTTACTTAAGATGTCAACTATTTAACTTATCATGATTTGCTCACTGCTAACGGACATACGCAACAATTTCAAGTTTCAAGAAGAAAAGGGTATATATCTTCATAGTTACTGCAATGATTAAAGAAATTCAATAACACAAGAATTTAGCAAAATTCTTTGGGAAACAAGAATCTATTATTTCCCAATTTTCCTAGAATTACAGGTTTGCTATTCACATGTAGGGTCCTGATCTCTTGGAAGGTCTAGATTGTTATAATTTAATGAAAAACCTGACAAAACCCAAGACTCTAGGCTACCGCCTATGCCAACGCCCGTTCAAACATGCTTAATTACTGATGTCTAAATGTATTTGAAATGGAAAGCTAAAAGGAAATATATAATAATACCACACGCTCGGGAATCAAAAAGAGACAAAGGCTGAAATCTGGAGCTGGCATTGCCATGAGAGCCTGCACAAAAACAGGGGGAAAAGGAGGAAAAGAAAGCATTAGAAGCAATATTTCATACTAACAAGCTGATACATACTCTAACTCGGTATAGAAAAGGGACTAACCATACCTTAACCAAAATGTGAGCAACAATTTGGGTGCTCATACGCTCAGGCTCAAACTACAGAGACAAAAGAAACATCATATTGGTAAAAATGAAAAAAACTAGCAAGTTCTTTTAACCTGTATTACATTTCATCTTTTTCCTTCTTAACACAGGCTAAACCGGAAATATTGAGCAGTATGAGACCAAAACTGAAATTAAACCTCACAAAAATATACATTCTACAAGAATACAGAGCTTGGTGCTCTCTCTCTCAAAACATGCACACACAGACCCAAGCAAGACAGAAGTGAGAAAGACAATACCTGGTAGAGTCGAAGAAGGCAGAGATTAGCTTCCAGACTGTATGTTTGTGACGAAACCTGGTAAACAGAAAATTTGTTATCATTTTAGCAAATTCCACTATATGTGAGATGTCCTTTCTGGTTTCCAACTCGGAACATATTTTCTACTAAAGAGAACAGTTTGAAAAGGAACTTCGCCCGAACAAATTGCATTCCAACATAAAAACAATAAAGCATCATTACCCCTGTCATGCCATGTTCATGGCTAGAGGACCCAAATACAAAATCAAAGGTTTTACCAAACTTACAAAGGATCTCATAACAATTCAGTCTAAGAGTCTCTGACCGCAAATGGAAAGAAGCTGTTTGTTATTGAGTGGTCCAACTTAAATGTACAAAAATCTCTCTTCGCGGACAGAAAAGACTAAAACAGCAATCAAATTCAGGTCGCCGTAATGCCAGCATCCAACCAACGAAAGCTGACTCCAACTTCGTCCAACCAATTATAAGACCCAAAATCCAGATAAATTTTTTAATTCAAACGTATAAAGAACCATTTTTTCCTAAGAAAAACTATAAATTGATCCGAAATTATGGAAATTTATAAATCGAAAGAACTGCTTAGGTAATAAGAGAGGGCACCTGCTCATTAACGTAGTTCTCGAGATCGGGGAGGATGTCGGGATTGTAAGGATTGACGGCCACAAGCTGCTCCACCGTGTAAGAAACCTGTTGATGCTGCTGCTGTTTTGGAGTTTCTCTTCCCATATTTTTTAATTTGTCTAACTCTGAGCTTGGCTTACTTTTCAGGTTCAGCAACAGCAAATCCAGAGAGAGGACGATAACCAGCGAGAAAGGGTTTAATTAGGGCTCTGCCGTCTACTTTCAGCGACGAAATACGCGAAAATACTTTTATACCCCTATAGTTATTAATTAATTAATTAATTTTTTCCGAACTTATTCTAATTAGTAGGGGCCTTGACTGGCATACTTGATTTAATCAAATGCCCATTGTTTCAATGCTCGAGAGAATTGCAGAAGACTCATGTTTTCGCTACAATTCTACTACAAGTATTTCGATTTCGAACGTAAATTTACGAGTTGACAAAATAATACTATTTAAGCAATACAAAAAATGAATCAACAGGAGTAAACATGTTTCTTGTTTACAAATGCAAGAGATTTGAAATCAAATTCCACCCCATCCATGACTTCTTATCACAAGGGTTAACAAAGTTTAGCTCAAACATCTCCCTGCTCATATGTTCACCAGACTCGCAAAAGCCAACAAGTTTGGCCACGAGTTCGGCACTCTCATGCACATGCTGCATGTTCAAAGGGTCTGTCCATAACTTGTTAACCAGTTGCAACCTCCTCTGTTTTCCTACTGCTGGAACTTCCCATTTTAAATACAGTATTTCTCTTTCCTCTACTGTCAGTTTCGAGCTCACCCTCTTTGCTAGATACTCTCTTTCTTGCTTAAGTGCCTTGATACTGCATTCAAAACCAAGCAACCTTTAGAAGAACAAGTATTATGAAATGTGAATCATACTCACAAACAAATTAACTAACCTTGATGCGACTGAACCAGCAGGTTCATCGCCTAAAAGAGCCGGGCTTGCATTGCCAAGCTCCGCAAAGTGCTGCTCCAACCATGTCAACCTTCTAAGCTCAACTTCCAAGTATATCTGATCAGCTGGGTCTCCTTTAAACAACAAATAAAACTGCGTTCGATGTATGATTGAAACATGGCACAAGTGCCATAACATGACAACCTGCTTCCTTTGATCTTCAAAGACTAGGTGCCATGGCATTGGAGATTGGAGAAAACTATCTGTCTCATCAGTTCCAGCCTCCTTTGCTTCTTCCAGCTCCAACACCTAAGCAAAAGTGGAGTAACAGAACATTTTTCAAACAAAATGTCAATAAAAAGACGTTAGTTAATATTCAACATATATGCAATGAAGGAAAAATAAAAAGCCAGACGGTTCTTGCCTGACAAACCAGAAGCTGCTTTTGGTATTGTAGCTTTGCCACCCGTTCTTTCAACTCAGTGACATATGCTCTAATGCTGCGTATGTTCTCCTCAGCTGCATTCTTGAACATCCTCTGCATTTTCTTCACATCAACTGAGTTTGTTTGCCTCGTAGAGGGAGTTCCCTCTCTTGATGAGAGGCGTTTATCATCAGCCTTTATAGGAGTAGTTTTATATGAGCCAGGCGATCTATGGCTGCAAGAGACCATTTCATTATCCTCTGGGGCTTTGTTCTCAATCTCATGTTCCATTAACTTCCGAGAAGATAATGGCGAGCATGGAGCCCTTATTATACTTTGCATGTTTGTGCTGTTGTTCAAGGTGAAAGGAAGAATTTTCTTCTTCTTTAATTGGGTCTTGAACTCAGGTGTCTCTTCACCATTCGAAATAGATGAAACCAGAATGTCTATAGATTTCTGAACATTCTCAAGCTTCTTCTCTAATAATGCAATAGTGCTTCCTTGAGAGTTCAACCGAGTGATCTCTTCTTTCAAGTTAGTCCCATGCCCAATCACAATATCTTCAGGCATGGAGCTAGCTGCTTGCATATCCTTAATTTCAGAAAGCATCTTTGCTATTGTTTCAGCAGTTTCTTGATTCCCTAATTTGTGGGAAGCAACCTCCTTTTGTAGTACTTCAAGTGCCCGATTCGCTTCCTCACCAAGCTGCCTCTGTCGCTGTTCAAGTTTCCGAATTTCTTGCACAAGCAAGGATGGATATGTCGAAGTGGCTGACAGTCTTAGCATTGAATGTCTTCCAATGGTTTTCCTAGGCTGAGCATCTGGAGCACCTGGAACTGGCTCGTTCTCAACAGGAAAAGATAGACATCTGACTACTTGCCCAGAAGGCCCACATTGGTTTAATCCCTGAAAATATAAGATGAGAGTTATGAAATGATGGAACTGAAAATAGATTCTGTAGTTCGCTAATATTTACCTTTTGTACCTTGCATGCTTTTCTTTCTTGTTCTAGTTGGGATTGTGCAATGTCTCTCTGGCGCTTTAAATCTTCCATTTCCCTTGCCATCTGCAAGTTAAGGCTAAGAATTATTTTTAACAATTAAAATTACAAAGACAAACATAATCCTTGTTATAAAAGAACTCCTATAAAGAAGAGTTTCTCTGCTTTCTTTATGAAACATATCCATATACCTCCTGGATTTTCACTTCCTTTTCCATCAATAAAGACTTTAAGCATGAAGCAGAAGAGGGCTCAGGACTTCGTAGTTCAGCTTCAAGCCTTGCCACTTCCTTCTGCAAATGCTTTACTAACCTTTTGTCTGAAATAACCTGCAAAGAAAGCTCACAACAATAAAGAAGTTTGTAGGACTAAATATGAGTAATTAGAATGGAGATCACAATCTACTGTGCAAAAAGCATAATACTTGGAGATAACATCAAAATTATAAAACTATGAAGTAGGTCCGTCTCTAAATATGTTTTCTTATATTCTACCTTCTTTGCTCTACGAGTTGAGACCCACAGATGGAGGAGGTGCCTCCATAAGATTAACTTCCAACAGTCCAATTTTACAACATAAAGAAGGAATATATTGCTAGTTATGTACTTATCTTACCATGTTTACATGGGCGTTGTTGGTAACTTCCTTGGCACTAGTTGCGAAAGAGAGGGTATTCCTAGTTTGCTCCACATGACTTAAAGCTGGACTAATGGTACATATGATAGCTGTTCGAGCATTTCCCCCAAGTGAGTTCTGCAGTATGCGTGTAATTTTCGAATCTCTATATGGTATGTGGCCACTTCTTTTCCCACCACTGCACACAAAACAAACTAAGTTAAAAGCAAGATTCTTATCCAATTTCCCACAAAAAATCATACATTTAAAGATTATAACTTTCCTACTTGTTCACGTGAAGGGTCATTCATTGCCCCAGACAAACATGACATAAGAATAAAAAGTTTTCTTGAAATAACTTCTTAATTCTATAACTGTTTCTTGAAATAACTTCTTAATTCCATAACTGCATGCAGAAGCCCAAGGTAAATTTAGCTTACCTCAGCTTTCTAATCACTGTTGTGAGTGTCAGCAAGCTTCGGTTAATATGACTACCTTCCTTCAATCTTGCACCATCAGCATTTGTTTGAGAGACACGTTCACTTCCTGCAAGGTCCACAAGATTCTGCAATATGGTGCTTTGATCAAACTAATCATACTATATATAGTTTGTGATCAAGAATGTAAAACAATGCAAAAAATAATTAAACATACCAAACTTGCTAAGAATGACTTCACACATTCTGAATTTTCCCGAAGACTACTCTCAATTGTCTGCAAAGAACAATCCAGGCAGTGTAAGATTTCAGCCTCACCCATGGAATACAAAACTGGGAATATAGTACTCATGCACAAAGAAAATGAACAAAAGGTGGCTCATAGTTGTGGCTTCTAAATAAACCACATATAAATGTGGAAATGTGTAGGTGTGAGAGAGGGCTTTTTAGTTGATTAAAGACAGAAATTTAAAAGAACTTTATATCTCTAGCACTTCTAGATATTTTATAGGAAATCTTAATCAATTATGAATTAAGTTGCTACTCGCATCAGCAAGTTAATATGAGTAAATGAAAATTAAAGACTACTTCTGTGAATAAGAGAGTTAGAGCAGACAAGATGAATGCAGAAAAAGATCGCGTTCTTTGTGCTACCCTCAGGCAAAAATAGAACTTGAAAATAAAGAAAGAAAACAGATGAAATCAAGAATTTGATTAAAAAAACAGTGATAATGCTCCTGATGAATTCTTTGTCTACATAAACAAAGGAAGAACCTATTGCAATGCACCGGTTATCTACTTAAACAGAACGCATGCATCAATAAAAATTTGAAATGAACAAGAAAAAGAACACAATTCTGTCTTACCAGCCTGATAATCTGATGTGACCTTGAGCTTTTATCATTCAAAGCCGTTTCTCCCACCTGCCTTTGTGCTGCAAATTTTGTTAAGTACAAAATGTAATTGATTATAAAAGTGCTATGTCTTTTAAACAGAAACTAGGAACCAGCCAGGAATATTGATGCAGGAAGACATAGGAGCTAAACAATATGACTAACTCAGAACCATAAAATTACCTTCACAAACGCCAATTAAGTGCCTTAAATGTTGGCTGTCCTTGACAACTTCTTCAACAAGCTTTTCAACAATGGTACCTTTCTGTATTTTGCAGAAAATGTTTCAAAATGGAAAACACTGAAATACTAAAAGGATTCATTGTACAATAAAGAAGTGAAAAGAAACCCCTTTACATACCTCAGGATCATCCAAAAGTCTTAAGCAACCAGAATCACGATTCAAAAGGTCTACAACAGTCTCATTGTAAATCTCTAGTGCAGAAAGTTTCAAGACAAAGTCTCTCTCCTGGGTCTGTAAGATTGAAAATACTTAAGCGTGAAAAGAGCAGATCCCAAACACCACAATTTATTTATCAAATTGTAACTTACATGTTTTATGTGCTCATAGATGTCCTTCACAGCATTTTCAGTTATTCCTCTCATGGTAAATGTCTTCCCACTACTTGTCTGCCCGTATGCAAATATTGTTGCTGTAAAATGAAGAAATTGTTAACACCATTTTCAAGGTTGCCTCCAATGAGGAAAGAAAAGAAAAGAAAAGAAAAAGGAAATACAAAAACAAAATCTAACCATTAATTCCTGTAAGAGCAGATAAGGCAACATCCTTGGCGCCTTCTTCATAAACCTTTTGAGTAGCGCATGATGGATCAAAAACCCTATCTGCCACATTTAAGTCACTTTAGTCAAAATTGGTAAGATATTACTAAAGAACTTAGTTCCACTTTCTCAGCAATCAATCAAATTCCCGCCACACCATTCCCTAGTTCCACATTGGCCAGTAGTTAATTAACATCACTATAACCTAAAGCCATTTTCCACAAAGATACTGAACAACACATCATTAGAAATTCAGAACAAATTTACAGTAATGTGAGAGATACCAAAGCTGTGCTGGGTAGCAAGGCGTTCATGATTGGGGTTCTTGAAAACGATGGTATGGTCATCCACACAATCCCAAGCAATAAGATCATACATTGCCTGTTCTCTCCGGTTCAGCGGGCGCATCCGAACAGTCACCAGAATCTTCTCCTCCCGAGCCTTGGGTCCTCCGGGGGTCGTTGCCGGAGTCCTTTGTATCTTACACAGCGGCGTGGCTGGTGCCCCGACCATCTTCTTAACTAACTCACTATCAAATTTCCTGCTACAAGATTAATCAGAACCAGCTTAAAGAACTTCAAGAATCTATCTAAATTTTTATCAAAAAAAAATTGACAAGATCGTACATTTATTCTTTTACATGTTTTACTTTTTCAAAACGATCCAACAAAAAATCACCTGAACTATTTTCAAGAAATTGAAAAAAGAAAACTAAAAGTAAAAAAATAGAAACACTCACAGTGAAATCTAAATTCCTCCTAGGCTTCAGTTCTTGAAGGCCGCTGCCTGCTAGGGAGAAATCAAGATTCAACAAATGCGGAGAAACACAACGTCGTAACGGAAATCAAAGTCAAACTTCATTAGGGTTTCTCAGTGATAGTTTTAAATTCGTTTGTTCGGAGGAAGAAGAAGAAGAAGAAGAAGAAGAGAATGTAACGGCTACTTTAGTTTCTTTTTTCAGCGTTATTATTATTTTTTCCGTTCTGTGCGCGCACCTGAAAGGGGCCAGCTAAATGTTTGAACTGGTGGGATCCGTTTCCGCTGGGACCGCTGGTGGAGCCCACTTGGTCACATGCTCCTTCAGAGTGACCCATTCACAAAAGTTGGGGCCTCCCCTTAGCCCATCTGATAATGCAGTGTTGGCCTAAATGTTAATTTTCAGCTCTATTGGCATTTAAGCCCTAATTTTAGGTCGAAGTCTGGACTTCGATTTTAACATTTAAGGATGAAATCTACGTGTGCATGCATTTGGTTCAATGGTAAGTAAATGTATGAATTTTTAGGTAAAAATTTCAAGTTTAAACCTTTTTTCCAATAAACAAATAAATAATTTTTGTGAAAATAGAATAGAAGAGTCCCATATAATCGAAGATACGATACGAATAAGGTTTTTTTTTTTAGAATTTCCCTTTTTGGTTGCATATTTGGCCTAAGGCAAAAGAAGGGGAAAGAGAAACTCTTGGAAGAAACTAGAAAATGAAAAAGTAAAAGCAATTTGTAAACTTTTTTGGCATGGAAACGTGTAGATTTGGGTAATATCCATATCTTTGAAATATGTCCCATCCAAATATGGTGGAAATGAAAAAGGAAAAGGGATTTGAACCCCCCAAAAAAAAGGAAATGGGGAATATGCTAAGCCCACCATTGTTGCAAATGAACCATGACTCAAAGCTTACACTTAAAGCAACATTTTCAAAACCAAAACTATTCATGCCCGCCTTTTGATTTGGACGTCGACCATTGTAGCCATGCTGAAATGAAATCATGTCAAATGATATAAAGTTTAAATTCGAATTCAAACAATTTCACTTTTACAATTATTTTATATTTATCTTATAAAAAAAAAAAGAGTCCATTTCTTTCTTCCATTGTTCTTTGCAAGGCAATTAGCAAAATGGGTGAAAGTGACCATTACTACTATTACTACTTTTTTCCCTCCCTTGCAATTGTCTTTCCTTCTTGCCAAACAAGACAAATGATGGGAATATCTTCCTTTATTCTTTCCCCAACCTTCTGGCTTTCCCCGTCATACGAAATTATCAAGTTTCGTCAAAAAAAGCTCCATCATTTTTCAACATACTAAAGGCTCGAACTTACATTCTCCTGAACTAATAACTACTACTTGAGAGTAAATCATATAATAATAATACCATAACATGATATAAAAACGGTATTAAAAAATCACAAAGTTGGTACATATTAAAATTTGATAAAAATTATACTTAAAATTGGCAAAAATTAAGAAAAATTGTATTTAACATATTAATACAAATTTTATCACCGTAATACTTATGTTTTACACAATATTTGACACGACACAGAAATCTACTTGAAAGAACCAATATTTGTGTCGTTGGTCGATGAAAAAAGATTGGAAAGTCAATTACTCGTGGGCTTTTTCATTATCAAAAGACCAACTGCCCAAAATTATGGATTACTTCATCCCTGGCCCCTAAATTACTACCGTTAACCAAAATTTATACTAATAATAATATAATAAGCACGCTTCTTTCAAAAGAAATGGGATAATAATAAACACTCTCTGTCGAATTAAATCCAGTTGACCCCACTTGGAAAAAAAGGCATTCAAGGAACAAATTTTTTTCTTCAAAAAACGTCAAATCTCAACCCTTCAATGTGTGACCGGAGCTGGAAAAAGGCTACAAATAATATCCACCATCAAAAAATTGTGCATCAAATTCCTTTGGGATGTGATTATTCATAGAAGGTGATAGCGTTGAGTCTCTTCTCATCACCAAATCACATGCAAATCGTGTAAAAAAAGCACTTGTTCATATTTGAATCGAAGAAGAAAGAGTATGAAATTCTTTGATTATTCCGACAGTGTATATTAGTTAAATATTGTTAGTCGATCACAAAATTTAATTTCATTAAGGAATAAAATTAAAAAAAATATGTAAATTTTTAAAAATAAATACTAATAAAAAAACTTATTTTATTTTAAGGGATTGCATGTTTTTTTTAATTCTATTTGTTAATAAAATGACTTAATAATCAAATATATTTTAACTTTTTGTCTAAAATGGATATCAGTTCTTAATGTTTTATCACATGTAAATCATACTATAATTTTTTTTATTTTACCATAAATAGACCTTTAATATTTTAAAATCATGTAATTAAGTCTAAATTTTTTAAGTATCAGTAATATTCGTTTGTATTGCACACGTGATATACCATGTGATAACTCACAAAGCTATCACGTTAGTTGCCACATAGGATGTTCAAACAATGGTTAATATCATTTAACTAGAACTGTCCAAACGAGTTCAAACTTGCAGGTAGGCCCATTTATCTGCTTCTTTTCGAGGGTTAGGACCTCTAAAATGTAGGCTCATTTAAATATAGATATAATGAATTTGATCCGTTTGGCTCGCTATTCGCACGAATCAAACCCGTGAGTCTACGGACTAGCTCCTTTTTTTTATTTACTAAATGCTACTAATGACTTAATACTATTAGTAAACCCAATTAAATAAAAATAAGCCAAACCCAACTTAATTAAATAAATATAAACCCAAATAAAAGAAAAAAAACCCAAGTAAGACCCAACTTAATTAAGTCCAAAATAACTAAACCCAAATCATATGTTATTTTGCTAGGTCTCATCTGACCATCCCAAATTGTAAGTTTAGTACCATGTTCCATTTCATTTATTAATGTCATTTGGGTTTATATATGATGCACTGACAATATATATTCTCTATACACTGTCAATGCACTAGAGGTTGATACATCATCAATAAGCAAACTAAAGCCCTTAAAAATAAAGCTTAATAGCTAAATATTCCCTCAACATTTTGCACACAAAATAGATATAAGTTTTTAACGTTTTATTGCATGACAATTAGTCCATAAAATTTTTATTTTACTACAAATAAACCTTCTATCATTCAAAATCATGCAATTAAGTCCAAACCTGTTAAATAACACTAACTTCTATCAGTATTGCACATGTGACATGCCACATGGCAACCAACTAAGTTATCTACGTCAGCTTCCTCGTAGAATGTCCTAAAGGCAGTTAGTGTCATTTTACAAATTTGGACTTAATTGCATGATTTTGAAAGATTTAGGGTTTATTTACAGTAAAATAATAATTTATGAACTGATTTACACTTGATAAAATGTTGAGGGCTTAATTTCATTCTATGCAAAAGATTGAAAATACATTTGACTATTAAGCCTAAAAATAAATATAAATAAATTTTTTTCAATTTGCTCATAAGGGTTTATTTATAAGGTGTCAACTTATGGTTCATTAATAGTGTATATATATATATAAAAATCAGTGCATCATATATAAATCTATGTTATTTTGTGGATTTTATGAATGCTTATCGAACAAATTTAGAAGAGAATTCTAAACATAATACTTTAAATTTGTTGAAATGATGAAAGTTTGAATATTGCATGTACAAAATATCATATGAAATTTCTTTTATTTGTTTGTTCTACAAGTCAGCCTGTTATCCTGTATATCAAAAATATGAGAGTTAGGACCTTGATATTTAGCAAAGCAAAATATTCAAGCTGGCCAATCCAGTCCGTTTTATGTCGATTTGTGACAGATTGGCCCACGAACAGACTGGACCAACTTGTTTAATAGCTCGACATTTAATAGATTTGAATTTAATTGCATGATGTTGAAAGATTGGAGATTTATTTATAGTAAAATAAAAATTTATAGATTGATTTGCATGTAATAAAATGTTGAAAGTTTATATCCATTTTGTACAAAATTTTCAAAATATATTTGATTATTTAGAATAATAAAATAAATTAATTGACAATATATAATTGTTATATTGTCTGTGCATCAAACATAAGTTTTATAGACACAAGAAGTTATCGATTTTATCAAAACACAATGTGGGATTGAAGGATGTCCGAATGAACATTGAATTTGGACGATTACATGGTTAATTTTTTGTTTTAGACCCTTCTTGACTGCTTTTAGATGCTGGTATGCTCCTGAGAATGACACTTTCGTTTCTTGTAATGGCTTATTAGGGTCATATTGTCTCAAAGTAGGAAAATCCAAGATGTATGATTAGCACAATTTCCTATTGATCTTTGGTCTCCCTGCCTGCAATTTTGGAACAAATGTTGCTTTTGCCGAAATTCAGAAGAGTCTTCAACGGATATGGGCTGTTTTAACGAATGCAAATAAATATATTCCAGTCCACCAAGAAGAAAACAAAGAAATGAAGAAAGAAAGCCGATGAAAACATAGGCTGAGATGTAATGTAACAACTACAATAGTACAAGAAAATGATGTTAACGAAGAGGTCCCAAACTTTCTCACCTAGTCACTGATTGGCAACCCACCTACTTTCTAAATTTGATTAGATCTGATAATTTGTGTTTTAATTAAATCATGTTCGTATTCATTTTATATAAAATACAATAAAATTGTGTCAAAATTTATATAGATAAGTTGAATATAAAATATTTTTTTTTGTTTTTGCCAAAGTAATATATAATTTTTATTAAAATTTAATTTCTGTCATCATCATTTTTTTCCTATTGTATCACCATATCTTATTTTATCTATGATTATCAAATCTAGATCTAACCATGTAATGCCAGCACAACCCACACCACGAGATTATATCTGCCATGCATAATTGTGATATCAAATATTATCATGTTTTTCCTTTTAAAACTGAAAGTTTTGTAAATTTGAAGTCCAAAACTCAACATATTCATTTTTTTATTAAAAAAACCGTTTATTGTACCACAAAAATTGCAATCACTTGAGATTAATTTTGTTTAACAACATTCACATGTTGATCGATTTTACTTGTGATCTCAATTCTCTAAATTCATCCAAAAATAACAATAATAATAATAACACTGAGAAACTATTCATGCAAGTTGAATATAGATATTTTGAGGAGAAAGCTGGCACTCCAGTACCTTAGATTTTACCCGACAGGAACCACAATTTGAAGACAACAACAACCCAACGATAGTAAGTCAGGGATCCAACTCCCGAACCAAAAGCAAGAAGAAAATGCAGAATGCATTGAAGATTGCTTTGCTGGTGACACTTGGAGTGTATGAGAAGTCATTAACCAATGACAACCCTAAATTTAACAAAAGCCATCATCTTTTAGATCTCTGCTCCCACCATAGACCATCAAATCAGCCCAACCACTGACTTGTTTTTCATGGATCATGATTTTCATGTGCTGGTGTTTGAGAGGTTTATCAGTAATTAATTAAGGTCAATGACCTAACCGAAAAGAAAATTTTACTTGAGAAAAGTGGTTTTTTTAATTATTTATTTATAATGTTTGATGATGAAACCAGCTTCTTTCATTCTTTTACGGCACGCAAAATTTTATATGCTAAAGATATGTTTTATTGTTTTAATTGTATTTTGTGAAATTTAAAATTTTTTTGATAATATATTAAATAATAATTTTAACTTTTGTACTTTATTATATTCTTTAATGCATAAGAGTGTTTATTTATTCTAGTCTTAAATTAAGGGCAGATCCCATGATGGAATGGGATACAAAAGTTATTCCGAGGAAAATATTATTTGTGGGATAAAATAATAACAAAATTTGAATTTTATTAATTTATCAAAATCAGATTTATAGTTTTATTACATTTAAATGAATTTATATTTGTATTTATACTTATAATTTATATTTGAATAAATCTTTAAATTTTAATCTGTATCAAAATAAATTATTAATCTTTAATATATATATATATAAATAAGTTCTTTACATTAATTTATCTTTTGTTTGAAATAAAGATTTTAATGGGATACACATCAAATAATAAGGATTTATTTGAATACAATAAAAGAATATGAACTTATTTTTAAAAAAAAATAATATTTCAAAGGTTTTTTTATTAAATATTTCAGCCATATTTGCTTTTATTTTTTATAAATTATGAATGAGATATCATTAAGAATAAAAAGCATTCGGATTACAAAAAGAGTTCGACAAAATTCTCTTTCAGATTCTCCGAAACTAGATCTAATATTTAACTTTAATTAAAATTATGGGCTAACTATTTATCATCTCTTTTAGTGTATAAAGAAACTATATATTTAATTTAATAAGTAATATATTTTTGTTAATAAAATATGATTTGAAATTTTCTTTTCCAAATAAAAAAGTAATTGTATAATATAAATCTTAAACTTTGCTTGACAAAAAGTTAGAATAATTATGAAATCTAATCATTAGATTAATAAATTTTTTATTTTTTTCTTTTCATCTTTTTTATTAAACAAAAACTTAAATTTTTTGCTACATTTTTAATTTGAATTGGAGAAAATTTTTTTTTGCTTTGTTTATAAATATCTAAATATTTAAGGCTAAAATATTAAAAATGCCCTTGAACTTTATCACTTTATTTAAATAAGCCCTTATACTTTTATTGCATTCAGATAAACCCCTAAAATTTAATTTATATTCAAGTAAACTCTTATTTCAATTAAAAGATTAGCTGTGAGTAAAAATTAATTCAAATCAATTTAACCGATTAAAATTCGATTAATTCGATTTAGTTACGTTAATTTTGAGTTCAAGTCAGTTTTTTAAGTTGATTTATTCTATTAAATCGATATCTAAAATTATGAATCAAACTAAGCAAATTAATCGATTTTTTTAGATATATTATATATAATATAAATAACTAAATATTATATAAAATCGATTTTTTATATAAGAAGTTAGGTTTCTAAAACCCATTACCCAAAAAAAATGGATTTATGTTAAAAGTTTATTTAGGTACAAAGAAAAGGTTAAGATCTTATTTGAATACTCAAATTAAAGTTTAAGGGCTTACTTGAATACAAATTAAAATTTAGGGGCTTATCTAAATGTAATAAAAATATAATGACTTATTTAAATAAAATGATAAAATTCAAAGATTTTTTTTAATATTTAGCCAATATTTAAAGAAGCTATGGCATGATTGTTTCCGTCAGCATTAGAAGTGGCTTTCGGCTCAAGTGGGTTGAGGATAGAAAGCTGGAAATTATTCTTGTTTTTATTCTATAATATTTGTGGGTCATTTCCAATTCTAGGTCAACTTTTTATTGTACCTTCAAATTTAAAGAAATTAAAAAACAAATTTATAATTTCAATAATCCAAAAACATTACCATTAACATCATGCATGAAATGATCGTGCTTTGTAAATGGAGTTTGATTAAAATGAACCTTCCTTTAAACAATGGTACAAACACTAGGGGACAAGGACAACTACCTAACCCCTTTGTTTTGTTTTACTTGTAGAGAATGGGAATATGGATAACAACAAGACAATTTATTTGATATATTATTAATAAAATTTTTATATTTTACAAATGAGATCAACAGAGTGATATATATATTATTTGAGATCAAAAAATAAAAAAATAAAAAGCTGAAAATTTGTTATCCTATTATAATTGTCCAAAACTATATGTAGGAATTATTATTTTTGTGAAATTTATCATTAGATTATGATTCAATACAAAAATTTGTTATTATATTTTTATTTTATAAATTTTAGTTATTTTTGGAAAAAAGAAAATCAGGAATTATTATGTTAAAACAATTAATGAAACATTTGATCATTATACATTTTACAAAATTTTTATTAATTTTTGAACAAAAAGTAGTGAAATTGAAATATTTTACAAATCAATAAAATTAAAAATATAATGAAAATTTTCTATAAAATTGATGTACAATAACAAAATTCAACATTAAACCATAATACAACAACAAATTTAGCCTAAATCCCTATATATATTAGATCGTATCATATTTGCAATTCATCAACTTGTTGATAAAGACATCTGCTTATATAGTCCATGTGTCCTGAGCTATCCATCACATATATTCATCACGTGAAATAATCAAATCTAACATTACTTCAATGACAACAAAGAATATTGTAAATTCAGACATTGTCAACGTCATGCAAATATGAGTTTGAGATATTTTTGAGGATTGCAGATTTGGTAAGATTTTATTTTCCCCTTTCACCTCGAAATGAACGGCAAGTTGCAACCTTGATTTGGAGTTAACCCTGACAATTTGTGCGCTTGTAATTTTTTGTTAAATCCTGTAAAATTCAAAAATTATTGTATCATAATTTGTGTATTTACATTGTATTTTTCTTATGTTAAACAATGTAAAATATATATAAAAAACTATTTTGTCATAATTCATGTGTTTAGGTCAATTTTTTTGTGTTAAATTGTGTAAAATATAAAAATTATTATAGCACGATTCGTGTTTATATATCAAATTAATTTTTATTAAAATTTTAATCCATATATATATTTTAATTTTTTTATCATATTGGTATTGTCATATTGTATCAATGATTATCGAATTTTTTGGAATTAAAAAATGTTAGGCAAACCGCCAATGAGACCTTGGCTCAGTGGCAAAGAGAAGGTTCTGAAGTTTTGAGGTTTCAAGTTCAAGTCTCATCAAGTGTGAGATCAAGTTTACTTTATTTATTATTTGTTTAGTTTGTTATTATTATTTGTATTTATTAATTCATTAAATTATTGATTCATAAAATGTAATATATTGATTGTGATTGTAACTCAAAAGAGAATGTATTGCTAAAGAAAATGTTAGGCATACCAACCCGCCCATCACTTGCGAAATAGTAACCAACAAAGGTCTATCCACATTGGATTTAGGCTGAGGGTCCTACAAAACATCATTTTCCAACTTAATTTTCTCTACCAAATTGTTAGAATTTTGTTTTGAATATTAGGTGAACTTTGTAAATGACTTTTTCCTTTTTTTTTTTTTTGAGCTAACTTTGTAAATGACTTGCCCAATGAAGAAGTTGATATTTTTCTCAACCAATGATGTAATTTCCCATGGCGGGTACATCTCCATGATCAATTTAAAACCTACATAAATGATGAAATTGTCAGCTGTTATCACCTAAAAAATAATTGTTAAAGTTATAAACTAATAATGTACTAATGTTTATTAACTAATAAAAGAAATTATTACTATTTTTGTCTCAAAAAAGGAGAAAATTTTATTTATAATTGTATTTTTTATTTGCAGCATATAATTTTATAAAAATTGGATTCAAGGACCATTAATTTCTTTTCATTCCAAAAAATCTCAAGCCATTATTGTTATGTGTGTGTCAAATTATGAGAGATTTATGATTTGTCATTGACGTTGTTATCCTTTTTAATTTTGGATTACGCAAATATAATTATGAATGACAGTGATTTCGTATTATTTACCAGAGTTGTTGATAAAGAATTAGGTGAAGAAGGACTGAAAAAGGTGCAAAATTAATAATTCAACATTATTGTCACGAAAAAATATCTGAAACTTAAGTTTCTCCTAACTAATTTTGTAGGGCACAAACTTAAAAACTTTCAGTTGTCTATTTTGGCAGTAACCCTAGTTTTCAATCTTAATTTTCGATTTATAATTATACAGAATAATAGAATGTTTGAAAACTTTAAAAAAAATTCATGATTGTCATCACACATGCAATAAAGAAGGTGGTATGGGAAGATATTTTATCTGAGGTATATAACATTCGAAAAAGAAAAGATTACATGAAATATTTACTTCAAGTTAGTGTGTGTTTTTTTCTTTTAAATTATGTCATATAGTCATATTATTTAATAACATCAGTTTTTTAACATATCACATGCGGTAATTAAATATTAGATATTTATTTTAACATTATTAATAAATTTTGTAAATTAAAAAAAATAAACCATGTGAAATAAGTATTTTTTTTACATTCCTTTCTTCACTATCTTTGTATAATTCTCAAATTTTCAATTTTGTTATCCATTGTGGAATTTACAGTTTTACAATATAATGAGAATTTTAGTTTTTTCAATGGATAATTGCATTCTAATTATCCAATAAATTTATATTTAATGCACTGATCGCGTATAGTAATTATATATTATCAGACAATCACAAAAACTCTACTTAATTAACTAGAAAAGTTAAAAAATATTAAAGCACGTAAAAATATTAGTAAATTAATTTAAAAAAAAAAATTTTACTTATTTCTTAGTCTTATTCATTAATAAGATGATATTTTACGATTGATAGATAGTACATAATCACGGTACATTGTCAAAGCATCAAATATAAATCTATTTGACAAATTCTCATATAGAATTTGTTTGGACCCCAATTGACTTTTTCTTTCCTTTATATTCTTTAATAATTTATTTATTGATTTACTTGTTTATTTTTCTTGGATTCCCTCGTTTTATCAAAATGAGTTAAAGCCTGATTCTAACTTAACATTATTGCTTATACTATAACACTATTTTTCAACATAAATTTATAAGTGAAAAATAGCCATTTATTCAGCTAAGATTTTGTTCAATCAACTTTATTACTGGTATTACTAGCTTCTCACTGATGTCATTCGTCATTACACTAATCATTTTGTCAAGTTTTAATTCACCAAGTTGGCTAAAGAATCTTGTCTTAACTTTACGCCACTTTTCTGCGGCAAAACCTGAATTTATATGCTAATTCAAACAAAATTAGCTTAATGCTGTCAATCATAAATAACAAATTGCAGCCCAAGTGTTAGGTTTTTTTTTCATAGCTTGAATTAATACATATTTTAAAATCATAATGCAACAACATGACATTTAACAATGCCATTTTTTCCCTTCGTTAAATTTTTTTAATGTAAGCATTACTCCACATTCTATTTGCCTTTCACCATGATTCAATTTAGAGACGGTGACCACCTACAAGTTAAATTTCAATTGAATCATTTTTTTCTTTGGATTGAAATAATTTTAGATTTAAATTATTAAAATTTTAAATTAAAAAATTTAATTTAAAATCAAGTATATTTGATTTATTAATTAAATTAACTTAAATTGAATTAAATTAAATGAATTTACTATTTTTTATCCAAAACTTTGTTCTTAATTATTAGTAGATCAACATCAATTTTTTTTCTATGATTGAGTAGGATTATTTTTAAGTTCGATCAATTTATCACATTTTTTCTTTAACTATTTGATCAAGAGAGATCATGCTTACAACAACAAAATTAAGTGTGAAAGAAAAATGTTTAATAACCAAATGTATCCTCAATCTTTTGTATAAAAAGGATATAAGTGCTCGATATTTTATCGCATGAAAATCAGTCTATAAATTTTTATTTTAATGTAAACGAGCTCTCAACCTTTTAAAATCGTAATTAAGTCCAAATTTATTAAATGACACTAACTGTAGTTTGAACATCTTACGTGGAAGTGGACATAGATAGCTTAGTTGATTGTCAGGTGCTATGTTACGTGTGCAATACTAATAAAAGTTAGTGTCATTTAATTTATTTGGACTTAATTTTATGATTTTAAAAAATTAAAAGTTTATTTACAATAATATAAAAATTTATAGATTGATTTTCACATAATAAAATATTAAAGACTTGTATTCATTTTGTGCAAAAAATTAATGATATATTAATAATAAAAACTTATATTCATTTTATGAAAAAAATTAAATGCATATTTGACTATTAAATCAAAAAAATTATTAAAAAAATTAATAGACCAAAATAATCCATACAGAAATAGCGAGACAACCTGTTGAAAATGGACTACTCTCTGACTCACTGCAGACCTGCAATGGCAGATGCACCAATTTATTTATCCTTTCTTCTCTCTCCCAAAGCCTTAAAACGAGGGGCGGAGTCCTTTGGGCCCTTTGCCTAAATATAAAAGTTTTAATATTATATTTATATAAATAGTATTTTATATTTATAAAATTTTATTTATTATTTTTTTTATTTTTTGTGTTTTAGTATTGATTTTTAAGATTGAAAAAAATTACGATTTTATTATAAAAAATATTTGAGATTAGAAAGTATAAAACGTATTCATTAATTTATTCGTTATTGACATTAATATTAATTTTATCAGTTGTTATGTAAATAATATATTTTCAACTATGAATATGTTAACTTTTATTTACGTAGTAATCTAATGATTAATTAATATTTAAATAATAAATTCATTGTATATCTTGAAAAATATATGTTTCAAAATATTGATAACGAAACTATTTCAAAATATAAAATCATGCTAAAAATAATTAAAATTTTTTAAACAATTATTACTAAATACATTGAAATCTCTATTAAATAAATTTTTTGATTCCGCCAGGCTTGAAACATTGTGTTTGGTATGGTCCATTTCCAAGCTAAAAGAATGAATTATGGCTCAAAAAATTTTTTTCCTATCTCTGTGCCTCTCCGCGTGATTCACATGTCTTCTAATTTCCTTTCCATTTCTGTTTTGCAGCGGCCTGGCATGGCGTGCCAGCTCATCTCATCATTATCTAAAAATCCCCCCTTTTCTTTAAAATATATATTTTCACTGTCTATTAAATGTAAACAGGTTTCTAATTTAAAATTTTAAAGTGTAATTATCAAATATATCATCAATTTTTTTTGCACAAAATAAATATAAACACTCAAAATTTTATTTTATTATAAAAATTCATAAACATTTATTTTATTGTAAATAAATTCAAAATCTTTCAAAATAACATATTAAGTTCAAATTTATTAAATCACACTAACGGTTGTTTTGGAATTCTTACGTGGCAGTTGGTATATATAGCTTTGTGGGTTATCATGTAACGAAAGTTAATGTTATTTAACAAATTTATATTTAATTGTGTTATTTTGAAAAATAATGAGTTTATACAATAAACTATAAGGCCAATGGCTTATCTCATTTTGTGTACAAAGATGAAAGTATATTTTACTATTAATTTTTTCAATTACCATTAAACAATACATAATTTTTAAATAAATTAAGTTTTTTACATACATAATAATTTTTTTAATTTTATAAACAGGATTAACAGAATTTTACATATTTAACTTTTATTAATAAACATCCATGAAATAATAATCCATAATAAATTTGTATAATATAAATCGCATCAACTATGATTTAAGCATTAAGTCATAAGTCACGCGAGGGAGAGGGGTTTCAAATCTAATTTTTTTAACGTGTACTCTTCAAATATATCCTCCACTTTTTTTTTATAAAAAAATGAATATAAACACTTAAAATTTCATTTTATTGTAAAAGTTTATAAAATTTTATTTTATTATAAATAAATAAATCTCAAACGTTTCAAAATAACACAATTAAGTTCAAATTTATTAAATCACATTAATCATTATTTAGAAATCTTACATGATAATTGATATAGATAGTTTTGTGAGTCGTTACGTGACATGTCACATGTGAATTTAAACAAAAATAAATGTTAAATTTAGACTTAATCTTTATTTTAAAAGATAATGGAGTTATATAATAAAATAAAATGCTAATAGCTTATTTGTGTAAAAAGAGGAAAGACTGTAATTTTTTTTAAAATTACCATTAAACAATACATCATTTTTAAATAAATTAAGTTTTTTATATACATAATAAAATTTTTAATTTTATAAAGAGGATTAACAAAATTTTTTTATTAATAATCGTCTATGAAATAATAATCCATAATAAAATTGTTTAATATAAATTACATCAACTATGATCTAAGCATTAAGTCATAAGTCACGCGAAGAGAGAGGTTTGAAAATCAAATACCGAACGACCGCTAAACCGTAACACGTAGCCATCGGATTTTCCAGAAGTTATTTTCTAGCTTTCTTTCGATCTCCTTGCAAATTGCAAGAAATAAAAAAAAAAAATCAATCGGATAAGCTTGTTTACCAACCTTCGAGATTAAATTGAATTTATTAATTAAAAAATTATCTACTAACTAAATTTATTTATTTAATAGTACTGTACTAGTGTCTAGTAAATGTTTGTCGGTGCTCTCATGCCACGTCGGACTTCGATAATTCTGCCAATCCAATTCTGGAGTTTCTGTCTCGTACTTTTTTCCGTCGGGTCCCACTTGCCAGCTAGACTCATTTCGTACGAAACTAATCTCAGGTGCGGGTACCACATTTTGGACGACAGACCAATATAACATCGCCACGTTGCAACCTGGAGGATTTCTGGCTCTGTTTACATTTACATTGCCGACAACCGTGATTCCAACTCGTACCGTAACTGGCACGTTGTGACTTTCGCACTGAGAACGTGAAATTTTGTGTAGATTTGATTTGATTTATTTATTTTATCCATAAAAAAGCAGAAAATATCTGAATATTTTTATAAATAAAGTCGAAATGGCGAAATTTACGCTGCAAAGAGTGATGTGCCGGCGCTTATTGTATCGGAATTTGGAACAATGACAACTTTCCTTGAATTATAGTCGAAAAACAAATTCGCAAGTCAAAGACTAAAATCTAAACCCTTGGTACAAAACCTACAATGTTACTACATTAAAAATAAATATTATTCTAATTAAAAATCTGTCAATTTTGGATAAGAACTAATAATATGATATAAAAATAATATGAAAAAATACAGCATTAATCGTTATCATCAAAGTCTTTATCCAATGAATGGAGATAAGCAATAAAAACAACTATTTGAACTCATTTTAAGTCAAATTCTCCTTCTCTTCCACACATTTTTATTTAAAATAATGTGTTCATCAAACTTTAATGTCTCAATATTTGTTTGAATAACTTCTTTCCAAGTTTTTTTCTATCTTTTTTTAATCTTGACCTTTTGTTTTTTTGGTATAAACTACATGTATCTTCATCCGTTTTAACGATCTAAGCCTAATCTTGTTCGAGATTTAATCACAATTAAGGCTCTTCACCTCTCTCCAAAAATGTAATCTTGACTTTTTTACACCATTCATAGAATCATAACCTTTACTTTGCTAATTGGACCATTACAGGTTTACATAAATGACTTTCACG
This sequence comes from Heritiera littoralis, assembly GCA_031772115.1. NCBI lineage: Eukaryota > Viridiplantae > Streptophyta > Magnoliopsida > Malvales > Malvaceae > Heritiera > Heritiera littoralis. The sequence goes on from JAPDPK010000003.1 coordinate 4,387,750, forward strand.
TATTTATTTTTAATGGGTACCACTCCAACATTCTTACCTATGTTTTCATTTTTCATTTTATTATTTCTTATATTTTTAACAAAAAATTTAATGTATTTAACAGAAATTAAAAAATTTTATTTCGTATTTAACATGTCGATGCAAATTGTTACGCGATAATTTTCATATTATATATATATATTTTTACAAGACACGTAAATGTACAGATTATCACGATGAAATAACAATCAAGAATCTAAAGAGGTAATACTGACGTTTTTTTTAAACATAAATAAAAAAATTAAAATTAAGCTTAACAAGCCATCAACAAAGAAAAGTTGGTGGCGGAAGAAAGTGGACTGCCTCCCTGTATAAAAGGGTCCTTTCGCTCATCTCCTCCTTCATCCCATTTCCATTCTCTTCTTTCCATAACCTTTGGTTCTTTGAGTTTGTTCATTTTATGGTAATTTTCACTACTCTTTTCTTTCTAAGCTTTTTGCAAGCAAGTCAAGGTAATCTTGCATTGCTTTTCTGTTGTTTTTGTCAAACTCCAGACAACATTGGAGGTGGGTGCTTTTGTTTTTCTTTGTTTCCTTTGTGGCATTTACTATGAAGATCCTTTGTCTCTTTCTTTTTTTTCTTTTCATTTTTTTTTTTTGTTGGATGGAAATTACGATGTTAGATGATCAGTTACAACTCAGCATTGTGTGATAAAAGTACAAAAAATTTGAATCCGATGCGTAAATTTAAATTTAAACAACTTTTTTTGAAATCTAAATTTAACCATTTATGTGTTTGTGTTGTATTTGTTTTATGCCAAACTTTGTCAAATTCATTTTTTTTTAACGGATAGTTTAAACTGTCATTTTCATATTTTCGTATTATTTTAATATCGTGTTTAAAATTATTAAATCTATTTAAATCCATTTTTTTAAACTATAAATTCGGACAAAATTTGGATTCCATTTTTAATATTTGTAATAATTTTTTCTAAATTTTCCTTTGATCTTGGACCTTCTTTGTGCGCTACCATTTGTTCGATCACAATCAAGTTAAAAACACAAATTTTGCAGAAAATTTGCATTTTTGCTTTACATAATCAGGAAAAAAAAAAGAAATAAAGAACGAAGAAAGTCGTGAGGTTGTGACGATAATACAAGCACCAGCATTTGACCCCACTTATTTTCTACAGTGATTTGTGTCCCTACACTTTTTCACTTTTTTTTTTTAAATCTTGAAAAAATTAAATAAAAAGAAAAAAATTACAAGAAGAAAAACGAGATGATTCCTTGTCTTTGATTGGTAGTTCTGTTATGTATATTTTACTAAAGTTAGAGTTGGATTTAATTAATTTATCCCATTTTTACTAAATGGAAATGTAAAACTTACTTAAATAAAAAAAGCATAAAACGAATATTTTACATTAATATATGTATTTTTTATTTAAATTATATTACATAATCACATTATAAAAAATTAATAATTTATTACACATTATAATTAGATAATAAATATTACTTTTAATTAATGATTTTGTTAATAAATAAGTATTTTTGATAATGTGATTATAAAAAATTATTTAAATAAAAATTATATATATTAATTTAAAGTAATTTTTTATACAATTTATATATTTCATAAAACAAAAAAAAAAGTGCTTTTTGATAATCAATGTCTAAAAAATCACCGACATAACCTCAACCACGAAATGTCGAAATTTGTCGGTTCTTAGTTCTTTTGGTGACGGTTCTTAGTTCTTGCAAATTCTTTCCAAGTCCTAAGCTTATTTCTGACTTCAATGTTTCAAGAGTTAACCGTAGTTACCGTCGCTGATTTCTCTGCATTATTATTATTATTAAATAACAAAGTAGTTGGTAGCAATTTATACCCTAATTCATCGCCCTCTCCTTCTATAAATTTGCTCCAACCTCCAGCTTCTTCCATTCCATTCTCCTTCATTTCGTTAAACCCCCCTTTCGTTATTTTCGTTTAGGTGCTCTTCTGTTTCTCTGTTCGTTTTCTTTTCGATCCAGTTCTGTTTAGCTCTGTTTTTATGTTTGATCTGCTCTTAGTTTCTCTGCCTTGATCTTAAACTTTGAAAGTTCTGATGGAGAATTCTCTTCATTCCTATGTTGCTGTTGTAATTTGACTTTCTGGATTTTCTGTTTTCATGGCCGACTTTGTTGGAAAATTTCCATCTGGAAGAAATCTGTGTCTACTCAAAAAGTAAACGCAACTCTGTTTTCTTGTTGAACAAGGGGGTTTCTCTGCTTAAATTTCTATAGAAAAACAGTGTCATATCCTCTCGAAGTGCTGGTTTTATGGATTTTCTTTGAACTGCATTAAGATTTCATTTTTCTTTTAATTAATGGGTATTTAATTAAATTTAAAAAAAAGATCTCATAATGATCTGCTGCAAAACTTAGTTGAACAGTAAACATTCTTTGATTAACACTAAAGATTTTCCATGTGGTTGGTGGGTTAAGCTGGTAGGTTTGGAAAAATTTTGAAGCCTTCTAGAATAGTATGTTGGTTTTGACTTTTTGATGCTTATCCATCTCCATTTATAGATGCTCATTTTGGATAATCTCTTCCTCCTTTCGCTTGTTATACTTACTCTGTGTTAGCTCTGTTTTGGCTCTGTTTTTCTTTTTCAGCTCGAAGAAATGGCTGAGCGTGTAATCACCCGCGTACATAGCCTCCGTGAGCGTTTGGATGAGACCCTTACTGCCCAAAGGAACGAGATTTTGGCTCTGCTCTCAAGGTAATTTGAATCAGACCCTCCAACCATTGTTTTTCTTTTGAAATGTTTAGCTTTATTTGCATATTAAATTGTTGTTTTTGTTGTAGGATTGAGGGTAAAGGAAAGGGAATTCTGCAACACCATCAAATCATTCTTGAGTTCGAAGCTATCCCTGAAGAGAACAGAAAGAAGCTCGCTGATGGGGCGTTTTTTGAAATATTGAGGGCTAGTCAGGTAAAAGAAAACTTCCTTTTTCGCTCTTAGGGAGTTCTATTGTGACAAAGTCTTGATTTTGGCCCCTTTGGTTTATAGGAAGCGATCGTGTTGCCTCCATGGGTTGCACTTGCTGTTCGTCCAAGGCCTGGTGTGTGGGAGTACATTAGAGTGAATGTCCACGCTCTTGTTGTCGAGGAGCTCACTGTTGCCGAGTATCTTCACTTCAAGGAAGAGCTTGTTGATGGAAGGTAACTTCAAAATTTCTTTCTTTTTCTTAAGTTCATTTAATTTGTTTATTAAGGTTGGTTTTTAACAATGTTTCTTTGCTTTGCTTGTAGTGCTAATGGCAACTTTGTTTTGGAATTGGATTTTGAGCCCTTCAATGCTTCTTTCCCTCGCCCAACTCTTTCAAAGTCGATTGGTAATGGCGTGGAGTTCCTCAATCGCCACCTTTCTGCAAAATTGTTCCATGACAAGGAAAGCATGCACCCTTTGCTTGAATTCCTCAGAGTCCACTGCCACAAGGGCAAGGTAAGGAACATAAAAATATTGGTTGCTTAATGCTTATGTTTGTTTAATTTATCATCTAAAATCATTGACATGTGCATACATCAGACATAGATTTCTTCCTTGCTGAGGTTTTTAGTTGGTGTTTTGCAGAACATGATGTTGAATGACAGAATTCAAAACCTGAATGCTCTCCAACATGTTCTGAGAAAGGCAGAGGAGTATCTCGGCACACTGCCTGCTGCGACACCATATGCCGAATTCGAGCACAAGTTCCAGGAAATTGGCTTGGAGAGAGGTTGGGGTGACACCGCTGAGCGTGTGCTTGAGATGATCCAACTCCTTTTGGATCTTCTCGAGGCGCCTGATCCTTGCACTCTTGAGAAATTCCTTGGGAGAGTTCCCATGGTTTTCAATGTTGTGATTCTTACTCCCCATGGATACTTCGCTCAGGATAATGTTTTGGGGTACCCCGACACTGGCGGCCAGGTTAGCCTTCACAAAGCCTAGATTACAAAGAGATGGTAATAAACTTTGTACATATAACTCTTTCAATCAACTTCGGCTTGCAGGTTGTTTACATCTTGGATCAAGTCCGTGCCTTGGAGAATGAGATGCTCCACCGAATCAAGCAGCAAGGACTCAACATTACTCCTCGTATCCTGATTGTAGGAGTTCTTGATTACTCGTTTTTATGAACTTTGTTTTGCATTTGTTTCTCATATATGATTTTGACTGTTTGTTTTTTAGATTACTAGACTTCTCCCTGATGCTGTGGGAACAACTTGTGGTCAACGAGTCGAGAAAGTATATGGAACAGAGTACTCGGATATTCTTCGAGTACCCTTCAGAACAGAGGAGGGAATTGTTCGTCAATGGATCTCAAGATTTGAAGTTTGGCCATATTTGGCAACTTATACTGAGGTGAACCATAATGATCTCGTATTCGTTTTCTAGCATTTAGTCATCCCATTTCTTATATATTGTATGATTATCGGTTTATTTACGAGTAATTCTCTTTGTTTTAAGGATGTTGCTCATGAAATTTCGAAAGAGTTGCAAGGCAAGCCAGATCTGATCATTGGAAACTACAGTGATGGTAATATCGTTGCCTCCTTGCTGGCTCATAAGTTGGGAGTTACACAGGTTTGTTATAAAATCTTTAATTTATGTTTTTTAATTTGATCGAAATGTATTTCGGCATTAATGACTTTTTTTTTCCATCCTTCTGCAGTGTACAATTGCCCACGCTTTGGAGAAGACAAAGTATCCGGATTCAGATATCTACTGGAAGAAGCTTGAGGACAAATACCATTTCTCCTGCCAGTTTACAGCTGATCTTATCGCAATGAACCACACAGATTTTATCATCACCAGTACTTTCCAAGAAATTGCTGGAAGGTAGAGATCTGCCTTCTCAGTACTTGATTTGAAAGTTTCAGTAGGGATGTAAATGGATACTCTATAAACGGATATCCTGGACTACATGATCCGATTAAATAAGATTAGGGTATTTGGTAATTGGGTTAGGGTAGGATTCGGATAGGATTCGAATAGTAGTTTTACTACTTGTCATGGGTTCAGGTAGGGTTTGGGTAATGATCTTAGAGTACCTTATTATCTGAACTCGATTATAAATAATATTTTTTAAAATATTATTATATACATTTTTATTTATAAATTAATTAATTTTTAATGTAGTACTTAATTAAATGAACTCATTAAGTATTTTAATTATAATTTTTAATATTAATTTATTTTTATGAGTTAATTTAAAGTTATTAATTTAATTTTTTCTAATAATATGCGTTAAAATTGAATTTAATTTAAATTTAAAAATAAATTTTGACTTAATAAACGGGTATTTAATCAGATTTGGATAGTTAACGGATATTTTTTATATTAAATGTGTAGAGTTTTGGTAGTAAAAATTAAAATATTCAAGTAATTAATCGGGTTCCGATTTAGGTACCTCAAAATTAATGGGTATCTGTCCTGTTGACATACTTAGATTTGATGTATTTTTTATTCTCGAAATGCTTTTTAACATTAGTGTTCTTATCATTTCAGCAAGGACACTGTCGGTCAATACGAGAGTCACACAGCTTTCACTCTTCCTGGTCTCTACCGCGTTGTTCATGGGATCGATGTGTTTGATCCCAAGTTCAACATCGTGTCCCCCGGTGCTGACATGAGCATATACTACTCGTACACCGACGAGAAGAGGAGGCTGAAGCATTTCCATCCCGAGATCGAAGACCTTCTTTACAGCAAAGTCGAGAATGAAGAACACTTGTAAGCACACCACCAAAGCAGAAAGTTTACTTGCGTCTTAAGTTAGCATTGGCTTGAACTTGAACTAATAATTTGCTTCTCATCGTCCAACAGATGTGTGCTGAATGACCGCACCAAGCCAATTCTGTTTACAATGGCGAGGCTGGACCGAGTCAAGAATCTAACCGGACTTGTTGAGTGGTATGGCAAGAACGCCAAGCTGCGCGAGCTGGTTAACCTTGTAGTAGTAGGCGGAGACAGGAGAAAGGAATCCAAGGATTTGGAAGAGAAGGCCGAAATGAAGAAGATGTTTGAGTTCATCGAAAAATACAAGTTGAATGGACAGTTCAGATGGATTTCATCCCAAATGAACAGAGTAAGGAATGGTGAGCTTTACCGTTGCATATGCGACACAAAGGGTGCCTTCGTACAACCTGCTTTGTACGAAGCCTTTGGATTGACAGTTGTTGAGGCCATGACCTGTGGTTTGCCGACATTCGCAACTTGCAACGGTGGACCTGCTGAGATTATCGTTCATGGTAAATCTGGCTTCCACATTGATCCTTACCACGGCGATCAAGCTGCTGAGATCCTCGTCAACTTCTTCGAGAAGTGCAAGGCAGACCCATCTCACTGGGACAAGATCTCCGAGGGAGGCTTGAAACGTATCCAGGAGAAGTAAGCTCGGAAGCAGATTTTTTCTTGTGGCATGGGTTAACTGCATTTCTCTAATGTTTCTGTTTATTTGCATTCTGGAAATCAGGTACACATGGCAGATTTACTCGGAGAGATTATTGACATTGACAGGAGTGTATGGCTTCTGGAAGCACGTTTCCAACCTTGACCGCCGCGAGAGCCGTCGTTACCTTGAGATGTTTTACGCTCTCAAGTACCGCAAGCTGGTGCTTCTCATGCCCATTTACTTCATTTCTTCAGTTTCTCTTCTCTTTACCTGGTTCCAGTTGGAAGTTTCAAGCTCGACTAACTACATTGTCACTATTTGTAATTGTTGTTTCAGGCTGAATCAGTTCCTCTGGCAGCTCAGGAGTAACTTGAAGGCATTGAAACAGTGGGTTGGTTTCCCTAGAGGGATTTTCAGAGTTCCTGAGAATAATCTTTGTTGCTTTTGGAATTTTGATTGGCTAAGAAAAGCCTCTTTTGTATTTGCTTTTTCTTTCTTCGGCATTGTTTGGACTTAGGTGTTGCTCCCATCAATTTCTGCAAAAGATTACTTGTTTTCATGTTTAAAACGTCTTATAAGCATCCTGGAATACAAGTTCATAGTCCTTTGACAAACAATGATTATGACGCAGAAAAACGTAAGGGAACTACTTATATACGTATCATACATTGCTATTGGCTACTACTTTACAAAATTGGCCTTTCAATACGACTTTCAACAACTCTACACTGATTTCCATCCCCACGCTTTTCTTTGTTCTCCTCGTTTATTCCTGCAGTTGTCAACTCATTTCTGCATCTCTTCTTCCTTTTCTTTCTCTAAGTTTTTAGAATTCTCCAAACTCTACTTCCTCTTGCTTTTTCCCCGCTATACAAATATTTCACTAACACTCCCACTGGGTGGGAGAAGTACAGACAAGGTACCATTAGGCAAAACTGGTATATGTTTAAGCCAGACTTGCAATTCTGCCCAAAACCACAAAAAAGTAATAACGACATGTATGCAGCAGTTGTAGTAGAGACTGATCTTCTAAGCGTATAGCTCTTGGTTTATTCTTGTTTAGTATATTTCAGTTTCTTCTGTGTAAAAGGTTGCCTTGGATAGAGAATAATTGCCAAAAGTAAAGCGAATGCAAGACCGACTAATCCACTAAACGGTTGAAAGGGGTAAGTTGCAGTTACCCAGAGAGGAAAGTTGGCTTTGAAAATTAGAAAGCCACCTGTTTGTAAAAGAAAACTTGAAGCCACTATCCCAGCTCGTAAACCAATTGGTATCGAGAGGCTGCCATGATTTCTTTGCCGAATGCCTGCCAAAGCTAAAGATAAAAGCCATAGCCCTGGCATTGCCATTAGAGACCTGAAATTTCATTGAACCATGGTTGGGAAAGTGTTAGCAAAGGATTTTTATTTTTAGCAAATCTATGAACAAAGGATTTACACTTAAAAGAATACCTCAAACTAAGAAAAAAAGGGGAAAAACACGAAAGTAAAGAACATGAATTCCAATCGAAAAGAGAATGTGATATTCCATTAAGGCAGATGACCTTACCTCTGGAACAAAGAAAATGCAAGTCCTGATATAATAATTCCCCAATGATAGCCAAGATCTGCAGCAATCTCATCAGGCAGCCATGATCTAAAAAGCAGTTCTTCGACAAGCACAACACCCATTGCAGTTACAATTCCTCGAACAGCCAGCAGAAGCAGTTTTCCACAAACTTTGAGCCTAGCTACAAAATCTAAAGAGGGTGGACAAAGATCCGAAGGCCAAGAGAAACTGACAATGCCAAGCACAGCATTTACAGACTGTATTAGCATAACAAGTATGACTCCTACAATCAAGCCCATGAGAACACCTTGGATCTGCAAGCAATGACATTGATATTAACTCACTCAGTCTATGATAATTGGTAGGCCTGTTAATAACTATTCAAGATAACACATGCACTGAAATGTCAAATCCCTAATTTTCTAGGCACAGAAAAGCAACAACCACGAAGACATAAACAAACATACAGTGAGATCGGAAGCTGACATAAGAGATGGATAGCAATAACCCTCTATGTAGAATTTTTCCAATAAAAGGCTTAAGCTAAAATCCATACCTTTGATGATGATGTAAAATCCAGTCCATATTGCTCAAGTGGATTTTCGTAACCATGTATTCTTTTGCCCCATAACATGACAAGTATCATGACAGCAGTGTATAAACCAATTATGCAAACAAGTTCAGTAATCTTAGAGGGATTATTTGTTGTCCAGCTTTGCACAAGAGTTGGAAGCAATGGAACAACAACTGGTGACCATAAAACAAAAACCATGCTGACAAAGCCAAGAATCCTTTGGGAAGAGAGCAGGACAAAAGAAGAAAAGTACAACATCAGTACAAGGAAAAGTCAGTGAACATAAACCTAGGTGCAAAAGTATAGAACTGGCAGTAGCACCTGGATACATATTAGGCATATGATGTCTTTTAAAAAATTCTAAAACATTTAACATACGTTCTCTAGCCTGAATAACATTAATTGTAACTTTTATTAAGTTAATCTTAATTATAAATCTAAACAGAAAGCACTGAAAGAGAAAGTTGTGAGGGTCAAAAAGCAAGGTGGCTGGGAAGGATGTCAGCCACTTAAATACCTTTGGTATAAGGGACGCTCAGCCATATGGAGAAACGTGATAAGCCTCTCAGTTAGACTCATTGCACCACGTATACCACCCCAAAGCAAAGCAATTTTACCAACTAGTCTCAATATGCCACCTCTTTGTCCCAAATCAGCTAACATTGCAACCAGCCTGATGAAAAAGACAGAAGTGGAGTTTAAAAAACAAATAAACAGACAACTTCAAATGTAACAGAAACATATATCAGGCATATGATAAAGACCTTTCTTGATCCAATTCACCATCTTCCTTTGTAGGAACAACAGGACCAGCAACTGACAAGGCTTTCTCAGCAAGGCTAGTCACTACACTGATTTGGTGTTTGTCAGCAACTGCTTCAGGCTCTTCTTGTTGATTGCCTTTCCCCTTGAAAGTCTTGGATGAACTTTCTACAGTTCCTTTACGTTCTAGTGGATCCTTTGCATTTTTATACACCAGCAAACATGAAAAGGGAACGCATAGACTCAGGAGAAGAAAAAAACATACAAAAAAGCAAAATCAACATGCACAACATATAACAGGAAAAATTAAAAGCTTGAATAAAAATTTATAACTCAAAAGTATTCAACATTTCCTTGGATACCCTTGGCAAAAATTGGATATGACTTGAACAAGAGGCATTTAACTATTATGGCAATGTACTTAAAACTAAAACTAGTCATCGAGCCCTAAAAGGTAAGGATCAAGGTTTAAAAGGTTCTTTGGGAGTGAAATGAGAATCAAACCATGACATAAACATGAAATAATAGCTAGAAGTAATTAAATGAAAACAAAATTTTATAAGCATAACCACAACATAGCATTCATAATATAAAAAGTAATAACAATTAAGAAATTTTCAAAAGAAATCTTTGCTAATAATAATTGTTGAAAACTTCTATTACTTGACAAATGTTGCTTATTTTTAGTAACAAAACAAGGATACCTTAAACCTTGCTAAACAACCATGATTGCACAGGCGGATTTAGAAAACAAACAAAAAATATAAATGCTTGTAAAAAAAAATCTAAAGAAATTAACTATTACCTGTTTTCGCACCAGCAGAACTGATGCTCCCAGGGCAGCTGTAACAGCACCAACCATAACATCATCCTTGTTTAGGCTTTTCAAACCAGTTTCTACCCCTTTTTTACTAGCAGGGCTATGAGAAGTACCATTTTTACCAGTTTCATAAACATGCAAATGATTGATCTCCCCTAGACTAGTCTTCCCTTGATTCTTTTTCCTGGCTATTTTGGTTTTAACTTCACTTTGATCATCATCTTGAACAGTAGATAGATGAAAATACTTTCTCAAAGCAGCTAAGCTAGATCCTATAATAACACCGGCTGGCAGTACTCTCCTTAGATAAATTGTGCACTGAACAGCTGATGAAATAGCCCTAATAACATTTTCTCCGTTAATAGTACCAACTTTTTCAGAGGCATTGTCAATAACATACTTTTTGCCTTCCAAAGCATTAAGCTCCCCAGCATCTCCAATAGACAGAGACCCTGCAGTTGCAACTGTTTCAATATCTAAAGCAAGTTGAGATTCCATTTCTTTCATGTCTGATGCACTTAGCCTGCGATCAACTTCCACTCTCAAAGAATCCAATATAGCAACTTTTGCAATCTGCATTAATTCCTCTAATCCCTCATCATTGACTCCAGCAGTAACATTCATATTGTCCATGGCTTCAAAATCTCCAACTGGTTCATGCTGTCTTTCAGAATCTAATATTACATATGCTGGTTCAAGGTAATTTTTGATTTCAATAATTTCTGCACCTGCAAGAGCCTTAGGCACTCTGCTATGAGTTTTAACATCACCAATAGAATCTCCATTCACTCCTGGTTGTTCCAAGAGCTTCCACTGACCTTCTTCAGGAAAGTAGTCAAGCAATAAAGCAGTAGTTGTATCTACATCTAGTGGTTTGGTAGTTTGTTCAGAGAGCAAATATCTCTGGAAGTATTCACTATGCGGAAAATCCTTATATAGACTTGCATTTATGTACAAGTGAATGTTATTTACAGGTCTATCTGAATAATCAGCCAAAAGTTTGTTACCAACTATATGTTCATTGTTTCTAGGCAAATCCAAACTACTGTATACAGTATTTCCCTGAGAATCATCACTATCATTACCCTCCAATGAAACAGGATATTGTGGGGATTTCTCCTCCAGCCATTTACCTCTTGAGTTATCCTGCATATCTGTACCATTATGATGACCATTATGTATTGGAGGATCATGCAATCCATCAGACATCATGCTCTGGTCATTTTTACTGCCTTCTGTTTCTCTCAATTTGTGATAATTGTCACTATCCTCCTCCTTTTCAAATGTCTGTTGTGTCTCAGGCACAGAATCAATATTCTCACTCCTGACCTCATCTCCATCATGAGATACATTTTCATCTTTTTCCTCCTCAAGTTGAGAAATCATATTTTCTATTACACCAAACACACTGTTAACAGCAACTTGGGTGGAATCATCCATCCCTGTCAGAGCATCCAATGCTTGTGAAACACTGAAGGTAGGAGGATTGGAATCAGGCACAGTGGACTTAATTTGATCGGATGCCTGTTGCAGATCTTTGTTTTCTTTCTTCTGATTATCATTTTCTTCCCCTTCCATTGGATGGGCTTCAGGAGATTCTGCAGAGGAAACTGTAACATCTGCTGTAGCAGCGGATGCCACTATATTTTCATCAGCCACAGAATCCAGGACTTTTTCTTCCATTTTGTGGGGATTATGCTCATCATTTGTTTCAATTTGGCATATTCCACTATCTTGGTCTGCTTTGCACTCACCACTAAGAGTTTCATCTGTGATACCTGCCTTTTCAGCTTGGGTAGTCATATTAGGTTTAGCACTAGAGTCAACATGTGGAGAAACCATTTCTTTGGTAAGCCCATCATTTTCATCAATTTCTCCCAACTCATCTTTATCCTCCTTAACTGAGGAATAATTATCACCTTGATGGCTGTTCATTGGTTGAGATTGACTTGCATCAACAGATGTTTGCAAATTCTCTGATGACCGAAATTCTGATCCCTGTCCATCGGTAGTTTTGTCCAAGCCAACTTGAATCCTATCAGAGCCATCTGCCAAGCCATCAGCTCTTTTTATCTCATCTACAGAATGAGCATCACTGAACCTTTCTTGGATTTTTGACTTAAACCCTGATGACATTTTGGGGACGCTCTTAATACCCTCTTTTAAGTTTGTGCCTTGAGCATGCATAATTACAGATACAGCTGCTGTGAGCTTTTCACGAACGTCTTCGGGCACAGCATCTTGAAAAGCTTTCATAACCGTCTCCCCTTGATTAACAGCAGCCAAGACCTGGATGTACATACTTAGATTTTTAATATACCTAAAGATTCAAATCCCTAAATTCTTTAAGTCATGTCTGCTAAATATTGCTCTTTAAAAAACCACGCATGCCACATCAAAAGAATAATTTAAATTGGAAATAACATCATTTAAGCTGAAGTTACAGTCAAATACTTTTAAAAGGAGAACAGATATACATACCACCAAATCAAGATAAGAAAGTAAATCAAATATGAAAAGAAACCAAATGCTTACTTTACTCATTCAAGGAATACATCATGTATGGTAAGACTTGCACAGTTTAACATATCAAGAGACACACATGCATGGACAGCGACCTTTAACATTAGCATATCACAGTCTAACATATTGAGAAACACACATGCACTGACAGGACCTTTAACATTAGCATATCGTTCTTGTTGCTTAATTCAAAACTGAGATTATACTCAATGCAGATCACTGGGAATTCAAGGTTAGAAATTGATAAATATGTATTCCACATTACGAAAAACCCAGAATGATCACAAAGGTGAGATTAAAAGAAAAAACTGCAATGCAATGGTTAATCCTTACCTTCTGCTTCTCTGCCTCTTCCAAAGTTCCGGGCATAGTTACATCAAGCATATTCATAACTACTTGCGCAGTTTGTAAAACATTGCCTATTTCACCATCTTCTGAAGTAGCTTCCTCCAACTCTGTTTCAATAGATTCTGTCAGGGGTAACATATCATTGTGTACTCCTTGCAACCCCTTGTCTTCAAGTTCCACATCTTTTAGAGAATCTTGTCGGGACTTAAGGTAGAAGCTAGTAGCTGTATCATCATCTTCTAACATCTCTCTTGTAGCACCAATGGAATATCCATTTACAATATTTGATCTAGAAAGATCCAAAAGCTTCTTAACTTTCCCACTCTTACCAGTCAACCTACCTTCCGCAAATGTTAAGCCTTTTGAAGGCTTGAAGGTGACATCGACATCTTTCAAAAGAGGATGACGACCCTTCAGAAGTCCAAGCTCCACTGCTGTTAGCCACTATATATACCAAATGATACTAATGAGATAATCAACTGAAGATTCATGGTGAAACTTTATTAAAATTCTCAGACCATTAGATAATATAAAACATGTAATTTGAGCCTGGCTAGTATCAATTGCAATAACCAGGATACAGTTGTTACTGGAAACAGTGAACCTGTTCTTATCATTTAATATGAAAATACCCTGTAGGACTTAAAAGTTTGAGCCAGGCTGGTACCAATTGCAATAAGATTACATAAAACGGGAAGATCCATGGTTAAACATTATAATATTCTCCATGGTCTTTTTCAGGATAACCCCACTATTTTGCCCAGCATATTACGTGGATTTAAGTCAAGATTCCAAACTCATCAGACGAAAAGAGAGATGATTAGATATTACCTCAACAATAAGACGATGGCACCAAGATACAGTAGCTCTAGATGGTGAACAAGAGCATAGGAGTAGGCTTGTAAAAGGATTTTCTGCAATCAAACCACGAGGGATAGAGAATAGTGGAACCGATCCATCATCATTCTGACAAAGCAAATTTATAAGAAATTAGATTTTCCTTCTAATTCTCCTCCCTTCTTAAAGAGGGCATTGGGTTTTGAACCAGTGCAATTATTGACCCAAAACATGATATTTTTGAAAGATAGTTTATGCATGAAGATGAAAGAAATAGAACTAACTATTGCAGGGCAAGTCCCAAAAGATATTTGCCCCAAAGACAAGGCAAGATTAAGCTTCTAGATCAGGTAGTCAACCTTATAAAATTTTGGCGGAATGGCAGTTTACTGCTGTCTTCAATGAACTGTAGCTCAGGTTAGAAAGAAACTATTTAAGTAACCTTCCAGTGAAGCAGTTCATGACACAAACAAGCCAACCATAGAACCATAACCTATTAACACAAGGCTTGATGAATCAGGACAAATCTGTCATGCAAAATGCTTTAGCAATTTCAGTAAGTTAAATAATTATACTCTTGTGTCTAGTCTTTCTTTCATCACAAATGTAGAACGGGAAAAGAACTGCTTTCAAACAAAATAAAGTTGTTTTGGCAAAAAGTCTCACATTTTTCTCATCAGGAGAAAGAAAAAAATTCTAATATTTTTGCCCAATATGTAGCATTAAAATAGAAAAATCAAGTGATGCCCCTCTTGAGCATTTTGCAAAAATATCTTCTAAGGAAATATTTGTTATAAATTGAGTTTTTCTGAAGCTAGAATATAGTGACATTTAGCCTTAGAATATGTACCTCAGAGAAAACATTTGGCATTAGATCTAATAAGTTCTAAAAGATACCTGTATAAAAAGAACTGGAATCTTCACATCGCCAACTAGGCTTCGCGTGCTAGATTTTGAGTAGAAGTCTTCTATGGCATCAAAACCATAAGAGATCATAGATATTGCCTTTTCAAAGTCACGAACAGATTTGGCTGACAAAGCCTTTTCCACATCAAACCCTCTTGCTCGGCCTTGAAATAGTTCCTAGATGATTCATTAAGCATGAATCAGAAGAATTGATTTGAATGGTTAAAGTATGTTAAAGCATAGCTTAAACACTGAAATGATGAAGTGATTTTGAGTGAAAAGATACAAAATTTCAAGCAATTACACCAACCTTATTAGATCGTAGGATATCTATAAGTCCACCAGTAAGCTTTTCATTTAAAGCAAGGTGATAAGGAGTTAACCTTGTGGCCTCCTCCAAGTCAAAAGGATTGTCTATGCATGTAGCAGCTGTCAGAGGTGTTTTCTCGCCAACTTCTGCCAAGTATTTCGTCAACATGTTTGCGCCATATCCCCAGCCAACACCCATCAATGTGTTCCATGGCCTTGCCTTATTGATGAACTGTATGGCAGTGGAGATATCATCGCTGTCAGCAGCTGTAAACAACCTACATAAATGAAGTCGTTAAGTAGTCCTGAATATCATATGGCTTTTCAAGAAATTTCCCGGGGAAAACAATACACCTGCCCCCCGTTACATTGGATAATTCTTTTGATTTAGAAGCCAGACTGAGAAACAAAGTTCTGTTAAAACATATAATACTTTCAAGTAAATACTTCCCTGTTCCCACTAACTTAAAACATTATTATAAACATTTTATTAATGTTAATAAACAAAAGAAGCAATGAAAGAAAACTAAACAAATAAAGTTTACATCTCAATAGCTTACCGGGGAGTGGTGAGCGGCGAGCCAGCGCAACCTCTAGGATTCATAACAACCGGAAAAAACCCACAAAAAACAGCCTCCTTAACAAACTCCTTCATGTTCTCGTCCATGCTACCCTCCGCCGTTCCCGGAACCACCAAAACCGTCGTGTCCAGTCCATGCTCTTCGTTCAAGTCCAAATTCATGGGCCAATCAATCGAAACAACGCCGCCATCCTCCGTGCTGATACAAACTCTCTGGTACTCCAACTCACTCGCTTTGTCTCTTCTGTTTTTACTCGTCTGAACCATCCTCCCGCTATTTAGCCTCACGAAATGCCTATCTTCCTTCACTAACCTCTCGTTCACATCCTCCATCAACTCTATCCCTTCGAACGATATGGAGGGGCATCGGAGGATGACAAAGCGGTTAAACGGCGTCGGACTGGTGAACAATATCCACTCTCCGATTTCGCAGACCTTGTTTTTGCCTCCAGAAGCCAAATTTAAACGCGACGATAAATAAAGAGCGAAGCCGGAAGTTAGACCTAAAACCGGAGCGAGAAAATCGAGTGAAGGAAGGTTCTGGAAAACGTTGCTATCGAAAGAGAAATTGAAATGATTCTGGACAGTGAGCTTTGATCTGGAGAGCTTCAAACGGCGTCGTCTGCAAGCGCGAAATTCCCGGATGTGTAAGGTATTCCGAGGGGAGAAAAAGAGAAGGTTGTCGGAACGGTTGGGAGTGAGACGAAGATGGCTGTAATTGGAAGCGAAGTTCATTTACTTTTCCTTTTTTCTTTGAATATTCAGTTCGAGAAGGAGGTTTTAAAAATAAGACAAAGACGGAGGAAGAAAAGGACGGAGAAAAGAGCGAAAAGTTTGAAAAGAGAGAGAGGAAAAGGAGTGGATGGCGATGGTGATGTGGTGGTGAGCGGTGGAGGAGGGTGGTGAGTGGTGAGGGACAGTTTTACCCGCCAACTCAAAAACATACGGCTTAGGTTCGCCGGTGATGGATCCCACATCGGAAGATGGGACCCAAATGGAAGCCAAAGGTGGAAGAACCGTTACTATGGCTTAAAATTATTACTCGTGTCCGCATCGGCCACTGGAAATTGATACGTTGTCACCTCTTCATCTTGAAGCTTCACTTTCACGAAAGGCGGCAAGGCCATGGCAAAAATGTTGGGCCTAGAAGAGGCCAACGCCAGGCCCATTGAGTATTATTTTTCACATGTGGCCCAAGAGTTTAATTTTTGGCATGTTTATATTTGCTACCTTAACAATGTATGATAGACCCATCCATTGATCAAGCTCGATTAAACTCGAATATTTGTCCGATTTTTGAATGAATTTGAGCAAAATTATTAAGTTTAATAATTGAGTTTGAAAAAAAAATTTGATAAAAAATTGAGCTAAGCTTGAACTTTGTTTTTCGAAACTCAAGCTCGATCCGACTCAAATTTCATTAAGTCTAAAAGACAATGTGAGGAAAGATTTTTTAGGAGGGTTTTTCCGTTTACTACTCACGACTCAAACAGGATCAATCTCAAATCGTAAAACGAATGAGAATATTTGTATTTATACTTAAAAAAAAGGCTTTCTATTATTGATATATTTGCTAAATAAACAAGTCAGCCATTACCAGTCCCTTCAAGGAAAAGACTAATGATTTTTATAAACGGATGGTAAGCTAAGAGTTAATTTGGATAAACGGTGTAATAACCAATAGATTCTAATGAGATTAAAAAAATGACCAATGAAGATACATATGTTTTTAATAAAATAATAAAAAGGTATTTGAAATAAAAGATAAAAGGAAAATTTTAGTCTTCCACCATTTTTTTTATCCAAAATTCCATTGCAGATATGATGTAGTGGAATCGAAACATACCGTAAGTTCTTTTTTAATTGGTGGAGTATTTGGCTTCTACTATCATCGATGTTTTTCGCTGGTGATCTACAACTTTTTTCCATGCACACTTTTGAACATTTTCTTCTTTATTTGTTGTTAATCGCCAGATGAATGGTACTTAATTTCATTGGCATGAATTTTCAATTTTGCGAGTGAAAAAGATTGCTATGTGCTTATCATTATATTAACAGCACTCTTCGGCATGACAATAATTTAGTCGTTAACTCAGGGAGAATGTAGAAGTACAGAAATACACAACTGAAGGAGAATATATTGGTAAAAAAATGAAAGGAGAAACTAGAACATCGGAGCAATTTCTTGAAGAGACATTCCAGCTGCAGGTCAAAAGTTGATGGAAATTCAATCCAAAATAGCCTCTGGGTTCGCTAGGGTGGAGCTCGACAAGGCAGTCACCTTTCGTATGAAACGCTTCTCTGGTAATACAAGATGTTAATTTGTAGTAACATAATGCAACAACTATGATGTTATTTTGTTGTTTTTTTGGTTTTATTCAGTAGTAATAATGTTATTTTAGATTTTATTTTGTAGTAACGTAATATTTTTCATGTGATGATATTTATTTTGTTTGAAAAATAATTTAAAATGTTTTGGACCAGACGGATTGAGTCCAAATTTGCATAATATACCAAAAACTCGAGCTTGGGCTAAAAAGCAATTTTGAATAGGACCAGGTTTAGCTTGTATGTAATTTGTTAGTATTCGACTTAAGCCATTCCAATCTAGTTCATTGACAAAATAATATACCACATTTTGTAGTTAAATGACAAGGTATAGATGTCATAGGCTTTGGGTCGTCAAGGCACTCCATTTTCTATGGATGGAAAGCGATATACAATGTATAAAGGTTATAGATTATTAATTCATCAAATATAATCCTTTTTATTTTGTACCAAATAAAAAGTGCGAATTCATTTTGAATAGGATTTTTGCTGCAAACCCTAAAAATCCAAAATTAGCCGCAGTTGATGGTTTACGGCCCTTAACTCCCAATCTGGCTAATTAACAACTAATCCGATAGATTTGTACTTATCAAGTGGAATCCAATGCTCAGAAACATATATGCGAGACAGGGCAATCCTTTAGAATGAGTTAATATACAGAGCCGTAGGCAACGGGCAAAATGACAAGGTTAACACTAATTAGTAGTCTGATAAAGCCAATCACATGCGGCATGTTGTCGATAATCATGCAATGGTGGTTAATAATCTGGACGACCCTAATCCTCAGTTTGCTTAAGGCACATGCATATCAGCAGGAATATTTAGGATCCAATCAAAAAACATACATCTTCTTTTGTTTTGTATCTCTCCTTTTAGAGACATCTCAATTCTTTCGCGTGGCCTTTTTTTTTTTTATCAAAAACCTGCACATTACAAAAAAAGATTATATTTATGATTAAGTAATATAATTATAGATTAATTAAATCAACCAAACAAATATTTTTTTCTAATTGAGGTTTCAAGATCTTTTTCAAGCCACTGCATCAAAATTTTATTGACTTGCACTGTATTTTTTATGGAGAACTTTCACAATAAAATCAAAATTTTTGAATTTATTGTAATGTTTAATGCAAATACAAATAAATAAGTGTAATATTAGAAATATTATAAACATATGAGAATAAACGTAAAATTAAAATCAATAGACATTAACACATGATAATTTTACTACAATATGTATTTATGTTTATTATCATGTGTTTACAATATTTAAAAAGTATTTTACACTTAATAACATTATATTTACATTTAATCAAATGTGTTTACATTGATTTTACTGTAAAATTCTCTGTTTTTTTTATCATAAAACTTGAAAACCTGTAGAATAATTAACTTCGAAGGGCAAGTAATTCCTTTTTGGGTTGCAAATCCAGTAAATGATAGGATATTGTTTCCCCATAAACAATCAAATTGCATAATTACCATACAAAAGCAATGTTCTATTCATTGATTAAGACAAAACCATGCCCTCATACAAAGTTCTTCATTTTATCACCAAAAATGCAATAGGTATTGCTGTAATATGGACAGGATGGGAAGAAATATAAAATTACATTTCCTCTTCTCTCACCACACATTTTGTTTCTCTTTTATTTATTCTTTTTTGTCCTTCATAAACATTTGTTATTATTCATCAATCATCTCATTTGCATAGATAGATACTCTTTTTTTTCCTTAAACCAAATTAGTGTGATGATGAGAAACATATAGGCCATAATAGAGGATTGGTTCCCAGTTTATATTACATGAGAAAGATCACCAAGCTTATAATTAATTATAATAACATATATCAAATACAATCAATTTTAAGATAATATTGTTATTTATATATATGTTGGAAACTATAATGAGACAAACATACTTTTGTAACTAAAAATTCAATTGCCAATTTTTTTTACAAAAGAAGACAGTTCGAGAATATGATAAGGATAAACGATTGTTAATATTTAAATATCAAATTTACTTAAAATCAATTTTTAAAGAAACTGTACAAATCAATTTAAATTTCGAATGATATTGTAATTATATATTACATGATCCACATGGAGAGGGTAACGATGTGATTGAGACTTATGTAATAATATGTTGATGGACATGGTTCGCTTTTTTTTTTTTTGAGGTTAATTTGACTCCATGTGTTGCACACATACCATTTCTCATTCACGGCCAATTGTCTTCGTCAATGATTTTCTTGAACCCCAAGAAATCAGCATCTTACATAGTTAGCATGCATGTTCTTGATTTGTACCCATCATTGATTCGTTATTCCTAATGGATTTCATAATATAAATGTTGAAATATTCTAATTTTAGATTTAAATAATTCTAAACATAAAATCATATAGCCATAATGACATAGATTATAGCAAGCTAGCTGATAATCACACTAAAAACCAATCATGAACTAGCTGCTATATAAATTTTTAAACCCAAAATCGTGTAAAAGACTAAAAGGTGCATTTTTAAAATCTTTTTCTCACCATGTACCAAAAAAAAAAAAACGATTTCTCACCTATTATCTTTAAAAAAAAAAATCACATGCCCCAACAGTAGAAGCACCTAGTCGGTCTACTGTCATGGCCTTTGCATGTGAGGTTAACGTACAAAATCTATAAAGTAAATTCAAGGCACTTACGAAAATAAAATAAAATAATTATTTTTTTCTCTCTTTTTTTGGAATATGATATTAATCAACTCGATTCAAATCCATTGCATATCCACACACTCCATATATGTATAATTTTTAATTTTAGTTTTATCTATAATTTTATTCATATATAATAAGATTGTGATATGTGATCAACAAGTGTCTGAAAGAAATAGAAATGAATTTTTTTTCCAGGTATTTGGATATGGTTCTCTTGATCTGAACAGAATTAGTCTCAAATCATAAAAAGAATGAAGATACTTGTAGTTGCACCAAAAAAAAAAAGATTGAGTGATTATATGAACATTTTGAGTTAAACACTAAATTCTCACTTGCTTAATCTATTTGAACTTTAAGTTTTGAAATATAAAAATTTATAGACATTAACTCTAATAACTACTCTATAAATGAACCATTTCTCGATTTGTGTAGGTCATTCTTGTGCAATAGATTATGTTAATCTTTTCTGTATCATTTCAATTTCATTAGATGTTCTTGAAAGAACAACTACTCTATGGTCTATGGATGAAAAATAAAAAGGAAAAGAAAAACGATTTTTCATAAATCAAGAAGTAGATCCCAATTTTGAGATTTGATATCCGCATTGAAATAAAAATCTTAAACATTATAATTTACCTTCAGTATTGATATTTGATTTTACATTAATTTATAACAAACATGAGTATTGAGACCGTAGCCTTTTCTCATGCCTTTGCTGCATGCAAAAAAAAAATGCAAAGTTTTCCATATAAAAAATATTATAAATTAAGGTTTCTTCCAAGGCATTGGCAGGTGAGAAACAAAGCTCAGTTTCTGAATTGAAAAAGAAAAGATGATCAAAGCTGGGAGTAAGTCAATGCATCAATGATCAAACAGCTGATCAAGAACCTTTTGAAAGGAAAATATATTATATAATAAAACATACGGGCAATGAAATCTTTATCTCTTATTTGCTTCCACAGTAGTTTTGGAATAGAAAATTTTTTTTTTTTGCTCATAAAGAATAGAAAATTTTGGTAGTTACCATCTATTGGTCTAAGATTCTCCAAATTGATTTGGATTGCATATTTGAACACTTTTGCAATACTCTTGCACATGTCTGTCGCCATCAACTAACTATTTTCCAATAAAAAAATTGGAAAGAAAAAAAAATACCAAGGAAAATTAAGAGAGAATTAATAGTAATCTGTGTAGAAACCGACAACTTTCTAGTTGGTGCCTGATTCCTGAATAAGAAAAATGATATATTGGATGACGAAATATTTCCCATTATTAATTCCATTCGAATCATGCAATTGAATTATATTACTATCTTCTTTCCAATTACAAACAATCTATCATTAAATGGAATTATCTTAATTAATTATTGACACATGCTTTGATCGATTTTGTTTGATTTGAATCAAATTGATTGAGAGTTTCTTAAATTGGACAAACAATGAAAATTGGTCCATTGGAGTTTTTTTAGTATTTCTACCAACTATAAATTTTCAAATCTTAATGTCAAAGTAAACTTTAATGTTTCTTTAGCTTTTCATTGTTCAAAGCCATCAATTAAATTAGGAGTTCGTTTTTGATATCATCATCATCAAGCAATGACATAATAAATTGCATTGGATAGGAATGAATGAAGGAAGAGAATTAATGTTGACGATTTAATATGAGTTCATATATTGATTTATATAGCTTACTTTAGTTTATTGAGATAAAAACTCTAATGTAATCAATATATGAAGTTACGTTTTTGAATTTCGCAGGCAATGTTAAAACACTGTCACATATATTTTTTTTAATATATCTTAAAAGATATGTGTTACATTATTAACCCATCTGTAAAATCCAATATTTTTTTATTTATTATTGACACAATTGTTTGTATTCAAAATTTAAATTTGACATTCAAACATTAACTCAAACGATCATATCACCACCTTTAAAAAATAAGAATTCTAAAAATTTGATATTCAAATTTCAATACTTGTCTTTTTTTTCTTTCTCCAAGCTAACGATCTTCATTGCTTCAAAAGAAATTCTAAATCTTGAATTTTCTAGCAGCTATAAATTTCATTTAATCACCATGCCTTATGCAGCCTAAATAGGGTAAAAATGCATATACGAGGATGTTTTCTTGCTCTCTTTTCTTCTTTACACAAGTAGTGTTTTCTCTCTTTTTAATTGTCTTCCGGTAGTTGAATTATTTGTTCAAAAAGATGTAAATACAACAACTTTCTAATTGGTAAGTAAATTTTTAAGGGCCATATATAGACAAAAAATCCTTCACTAATTCATAGCTTCACTCTCTAAACACATTCCTTTTGAGGCAAAATGGCCTTTATCAAAGTTCTAATTACAAAGTTCACTTGCATTTGAGCATCAATTTAATTTAATGATATATGTATAGATTTTTCCAATATAGGGTTTTCTAGGAAAATACAAAAAATAGAGTTGACTATAGAATGCCACATAATTTTACATTTTAATGGAATGCCACCACAAAGGGATGCGTTTGCACCATTACATGTCATTTAAGCTTTTCCATTAGTGTTTTTATTTCAAGAGTGACGAAGGATTAACTTTTAACCTATTTAACAAATTTTAGCATTGAATGTATTCAAATGCAAGTTTTAGAGATGAAACTTATGATGTTTTTGGATTAAATTTTAATTATCACATTTTTATTACAAAAAATGTAAGCAATTTAAAATAATCAAAATATTTTATTAAAATTCCATGGCCAACTTCTATTTTCAAAATATTCAATTACGCACCAAAGTCCAAAAGTGGCAAAGGGCATTTTATGTAAAAATATCAAAATCAAAAGGATTGTTTGTGGAACTATGGTTCATGCCCAGAGCGGCAAAATACGCCGGTCCATTATCTTTTACAATACCCGGGCCGGGCGGCTGGACCCCACAGATGGGCCCAACTCATATAACCGAATTTAAATCAAAATTACAATTCTACCCTTCCCCAAGTCCTTTATAAACGAACTTCTTCCCCTTTTCTTAGCTCACAAGCTCATTCTCTCTCTTCTCAGGCAAAACACCCAAAGTCCCAAACCCCTTCCAAAAATGGCGAAAGGCAGCAACAAGCTGATGAAGCTCAAGTCAGTTCTCAAGAAACTAAACTCATTCAACAACAAGCAGAGCCGCTCGACATCGAGCTCCGTGGTGGCGGCGTCGGAAATCGACGAGGAATCATCGGCCAGTCTCCAGCCTGTCTATGTGGGAAAATCGCGGAGGCGGTACCTTATTAGCTCCCACATTATCGACAGCCCTCTGTTCCGCGAACTTGCGGAGCGGTCGGGCGAAAACGACGCCGTCATCAGCGTGTCG
Source organism: Heritiera littoralis (assembly GCA_031772115.1). NCBI lineage: Eukaryota > Viridiplantae > Streptophyta > Magnoliopsida > Malvales > Malvaceae > Heritiera > Heritiera littoralis. The sequence continues at coordinate 4,411,727 of JAPDPK010000003.1, forward strand.
TGCGAGGTTGTCTTGTTCGAACACTTGCTCTGGATGCTCGAAAACGCTGATCCTCAACCTGAGTCCTTGGAAGAGCTCGTCGAGTTTTACGCCTGTTGATTGTTTCGGAGATCAAAAGAAAACGCTCCCGTGTGGTCATTCGCATGTTACCGAAGTTGTACATTATGTAATGATAATAATGCATTAATGTGATTGGGCGGTGCAGAAGAAACAGTAGAGACAAAAATGGTCTGCGCTGATGAAAATTTGGAGGAAGATCAGATCAGAAAGAGAAAGAAAGCAAGAGTTAATTTCGACGGCGAGAATTTAACCCAGTTAACGCCGGCTAATCTGTAAGCCTGGTGGGGATTATATTTCTGTATCATTGTTGTTCATTGTCATTTTTTAATATATATATATATATATGAAATTAATGTTCGTTTTTCTTTTATAATTTAGAAATGTCACATTTTTGTATGTTTTCAACAATTTGATTTGAAAAAGGAAGTGTTGGGATATTCCCACATCAGTTGTGGAAGGGATTAGGTGTGTGTTTATAAGTGTGAGGGAAAGCCTCACCTCTTGAGCTAGCTTTTGGGATGAGAAGGTCCAATAGCACCTAACACTGGTATCAGAGCCCAGGTTGCCAACATCTCTTCCTCTGTTTCGGGTAATAAAAAAAATGCTCCCCTGCTCTCTCAAGGCCCGATGGTTGAAGGAAGTGAAGGCCCAATAGCACCTAACACATGTTGTTGGACCTCAAACGACAAATACGCGTAAGCAATGTCACAATAACAATACCCACAACAATCAACAACAATATCTCAAGCCAATAATAATAATAAATCAAGCTACCAAGCCACAAAAAATACGCAGGCAATAAAACTTAAATAAAACGACACCAAAGTTTAACGTGGAAAACTCTCCAGTGTAGAGAGAAAAACCACGAGGCAAACCGAATAAAAATCCACTATGAGAAATAAGCAAATTACAAAGTTTCAATACCCTAAGCTTTTTGCCCAAAGCTCAGGATTCCAACAATTGGCCTAAAAAAAACAATAAAGTTTACCTCTTTGGATTCACCAAGATAATCTACCCAAAGAATACCCAATTGTTGTACAAGCTTATCTCTCCCCTTGCTCTCTTTATGGAACAAGAAAAATATCACAAAGCCTAAAGCTTACTTTTTCTCCTTTGAGTCGCCTCTCACCAAAATAGACTTCTCACTCTCTGTCTTAACAAATTGTTTATGCAACACTTTATATAGAGAAAAACAAATCCCTAACTAACTCCAAATAGGACTCTAATAATTAATGTGGGCTGGACCCCACACATCTAACAATCTCCCCCTCCAGCCCCATTAGGAGGAGATCCATCACCACGACCTGTCATTTAGAGTTCACCTTGGCCAAATTGTTCATCCCGGCCAAGTCACTACACAACTCAAGTTTATCTCTGGGAAGTGTCTTCGTTAACATATCAGCTGTATTCTTATCTGTGTGAATCTTCTTCAACTGCATCTGTTGCTCGTCAATCACTGAGCGCAACCAATGGTACCGAACATCAATGTGCTTCGTTCTGGCATGGTACATGGTGTTCCTACTCAAATCCAAAACACTTTGGCTGTCACAAAATACCACATACTCTTTCTGACTTAACCCCAATTCAAGAAAAAATCTCTTCATCCAAAGCATTTCTTTGCCTGCTTCGGTTGCTGCAATATACTCAGCCTCTGTAGTAGACAAGGCAACACACTTTTGTAGTTTGGACTGCCAAGATACAGCTCCCCTGCAAAAGTAAATATGTACCCTGAAGTAGATTTCCTACCATCAAGATCACCTGCCATGTCTGCATCAGTAAACCCTTCAAGAACTGGTTCTGTAGTCCCAAAACTCAAACACATCTTAGAAGTACCTCTCAAATATCTGAAGATCCACTTCACCGCTTCCCAATGAGTCTTTCCTGGATTGGAAAGAAATCTGCTCACTACACCAACTGCATGAGCAATATCAGGTCGTGTGCAAACCATAAGATACATCAAAGAACCAACTGCAGAGGAGTAAAGAACAGTGGACATAGCATCCTTTTCTTCCTTAGTCACCGGACAAGACTTCTTACTCAAGTGGAAATGATAAGCAAGAGGCGTGCTAATTGACTTAGCATTCTGCATGTTGAACCTTGCTAGTACCTGTTCAACATACTTTTCCTGTGACAACCACAGCTTTCCAACTTTCCTATCACGAATGATATCCATACCCAAAATCTGCTTTGCTGGACCTAAATCCTTCATTTCAAAGGACTTAGATAATGCCTCTTTCAACCTGCAAATCATACGAGAATCTTGCCCTATAATCAGCATATCATCAACATATAATAAGAGAATAATAAAGTCACCATCTGGGAATTTTCTCACATACACACAAGGGTCTGCTACCGTTATTTTATAGTTTTGGCTTACCATAAAAGAATCAAACTTCTTGTACCATTGCCTAGGAGCTTGCTTCAAGCCATACAAGCTCTTCTTTAATTTGCAAACCATGTGCTCCTTCCCTTTCACTTCAAAACCCTCTGGCTGATCCATATAAATCTCCTCTTGCAAATCACTATGCAAGAATGCAGTCTTCACATCAAGTTGCTCAAGCTCAAGATTCAAACTAGCTACTAATCCCAATATCACTCGAATGGAACTCATCTTCACAACAGGAGAAAAAATCTCATCAAAATCAATGCTTGGTTTTTGACCAAAGCCTTTTACCACCAATCGAGCTTTGTATCTCACTAGCTTGTCACCATCCTTTTTCAGCTTGAACACCCATTTGTTCTTCAATGGTCTTCTTCCGTTCGGAAGCTCAACGAGGTCATAAGTGCTATTTTTCTGCAATGAATCCATTTCCTCTTTCATTGCCTTTAACCAATACTCCCTATCTAGAGTATCATGCACATCTTGGAAACTCTCTGGCTCCCCGTCACTTGTGACCAAAATATATTCTAAACTGGGATACCTGGTAGATGGTCGATGCTCCCTAGTAGATCTTCTGACTTGAGACTCCACACTCCTCTGTATTGGGGCTGGCTCCCCCAGCTCAACACTCCCTGGTTGAGAGGGTTGCGCCCCCTGCTCAAAACCCACTGCATCTGGCTGTGCAATGTCATTATCAGCATCTATCCCATCACCTACTGTGGCTGGCTCATCTGTATCCCCAAGTTCTACATCTTGTGTATTTCCACCATTTGTGGCACCTCTAGGTGGAATCCCTGCAGGCGTTGAGTCATCATACTCAACCGTAACCTGTGTAGTCTTTTCATTTTTCTCAAAGTCTGTGATGAACTCATTTTCATGAAAAACCACATACCTGCTTCTAATTGTCTTTTTCTTCTCTGGATCCCATAGCCTGTAACCATATTCTTCATCACCATACCCAACAAACACACATGGAGTAGCCTTGCTATCTAGCTTTGACCTCTGCTCCTTTGGCACATGCACGAATGCTGCATAACCAAAGACCTTCAAATGTGAGTATGAAGCTTTCTTCCCTGTCCATACCCTTTCTGGAATGTTAAAGCCCAATGGCACTGATGGTGATCTATTAAGCAAATAGCAGGCTGTATTAACTGCTTCACCCCAGAATGCTTTAGGCAATTTTGCCATCCTCAGCATGCATCTGACTCTCTCTATAATGGTGCGATTCATCCTTTCAGCAACACCATTATGTTGTGGTGTCCCAGGTTCTGTCCTTTCATGCCTGATCCCATGCTTTGAACAGTAGTCTTTAAAGTCTTTTGATGTGTATTCACCACCATTATCTGTACGAATACACTTTAAGGATAATCCTGTCATCCTTTCCACCATGGCATGAAATTTCTGAAAATACTGCAATACCTGACTTTTGTTTCTCAACATATACACCCAAGTTTTTCGTGAAGCATCATCAATAAAAGTAACAAAATATCTATTACCACCTGATGACTCTACTTCTATGGGACCACATACATCAAAATGAATTAACTCAAGTTTATTTTTCTTTCTTTTAGAAATCTTCCTAAAAGAAACTCTACGATGCTTACCAAATAAACAATAATCACATAAGTTAAGAGAAATACCTTTGGATGAGGGAATGAGGGACTGCCTCGCCAAAATCTTTAAACTATTCTCAGTCATGTGTGCCAGCCTCCTGTGCCACAAATTTGCTGAAGCATCATCCTCAACGGTATTTACCTGACTACCTGTCAACTTCATCCAAGTCTTGTACATAATGCAACACAACTTTCCTTTTGCAACTATCAAAGACCCTTTGAGAAGCTTCCACCGCCCATTTTTCTACTGACTCTCATATCCTTCCTTATCAAGGACATTCACTGCAAGCAAGTTCATCCTCAGATCTGGAATGTGTCTGACATCCCTCAAAGTCAATGTACAACCAGTGCTTGTTTGTACCATTATATCACCAATCCCAGCAATCTGTGACATACTCTTGTTTCCCATCTTGGTATAACCAAAATCACCTACTTTGTAGGTTGTAAATAATTCCTTATTGGGAACACAATGATATGACGCTCCAGTGTCAACTATCCACTCTATGCCAGAATCCCCTACATGATTACACTCACCATGTGTACAAACCAACGAAACCATTTCACTATCAGAATTCACCGTTGTAACATTTTCATCATCCGAGTTATTCTTACTTTTCTCATCTTTCCACTCTTGCTTCAAGATCCTACAGTTCCGCTTTATGTGACCAAATTTGCCACAATGAAAGCACTTCACCCTATTTTTGGACTTATGTCTGTTCTTGGACTTACTACGACCTCTAGAATCCTGACCTCTGTCTTTAGTTTTGCCCCTGTTCTTTGTGACAAGAGTTTCATTCCCAGAGTTTGTCTCCTTTCGCCTTGCTTCTTCATTAAACATACTGTCTTTTACCATCTCCAAAGTCACCGTGCCGTTAGGAGCTGAATTAAGAACAGTCACAACTAGTGTCTCCCAGCTGTCTGGCAGTGAGCCCAGAAGAAACAATGCTTTCATCTCATCATCCATTTGCAGTTTCATAGTGGTCATCCGATTAAATAAATCTTGAAAGTCACTCAAATGCTTAGAGATAGATCTTCTCTCCTTATACTGTAGAGTAGCAAGCTTCTTAACAAGCATAACTTTATTCAAGGCGGTCTTTCTCTCATATAGGGATACTAATTTTTCCCAAACACGAGAAGCACTTGTCTCCTGCGCAACATGATGAAAAATACTAATGTCTATCCATCTTCTAATTGTTCCCAAAGTCTTCCTATCTAACTTTTTCCATTCATCATCTTTCATATCTATTGGCTTACTAGAATCACCTAATACTGGCTCATACAGATCTTTGCAGTATAGATGATCTTCCATCATTGGCTTCCAAATTGAATAATTTGAAGCTGTCAATTTCATCATTGATCCTGTATCTCCTTCCATGATCCCGAAGCTCTAACCCAAGCTCTTGATACCAGTTGTTGGACCTCAAACGACAAATACGCGGAAGCAATATCACCATAACAATACCCACAACAATCAACAGCAATATCTCAAGCCAATAATAATAATAAATCAAGCTACCAAGCCACAAATAATACGCAGGCAATAAAACGTAAATAAAACGACACCAAAGTTTAACGTGGAAAACTCTCCAGTGTAGAGAGAAAAACCACGGGGCAAACCGAATAAAAATCCACTATGAGAAATAAGCAAATTACAAAGTTTCAATACTCTAGGCTTTTTGCCCAAAGCTCAAGGTTCCAACAATTGGCCTAAAAAAAAACAATAAAGTTTACCTCTTTGGATATACCAAGATAATCTACCCAAAGAATACCCAATTATTGTACAAGCTTATCTCTCCCCTTGCTCTCTCTATGGAACAAGAAAAATATCACAAAGCCTAAAGCTTACTTTTTCTCCTTTGTGTCGCCTCTCACCAAAATAGACTTCTCACTCTCTGTCTTAACAAATTGTTTATGCAACACTTTATATAGAGAAAAACAAATCCCTAACTAACCCCAAATAGGACTCTAATAATTAATGTGGGCTGGACCCCACACATCTAATAGGAAGAATGAAGAAGAAGGGGAAGAACAGGAGAAGAGAGATATGGGGTGATGTTGAAATCATGCTCAATCTTAATCTCAAACATGTCGAAAACAAAAAAAAAAAAAAGAAAAGAAAAAATCTTTATCTCATCAAACATTAGTAAAACTTGAAAAGTACAGTACAGCAAGGTTTGGGCTCCTCGTCTTTCATGTTTGTTTTCCAAATTGTGACAATATCTGTTTATCAAGTGAAATACAGTTTGTCAAATGGAAAAAAATAGTGAAGTTTGTTGATATGGTTGCAAGAAAATCTATTGGAATTCAGGAACTCTTTTTTTCTTTTCTCGGGAGCCGAAAATTTCAGCCGTATTTTGAATCTGTGAAATTAGTAGTACTTATATGCGCGAAAATGTGATGGGATATAAAAATGACACGAAATATAAGAAAAAAGACATGAAATAAAATTTGATAAATATTTATATGGATTTTGTAAAAGTTAAAAAATTATATCTTTTATGTTTAATATGTGTCCACAAATTATTATACTGAGTGTAGGTACACAAATTGCCAACATTGTAAAAAATTAAATAGTGAAGCTAAAATAAAAGGTTAGGAGAAAGGGTTCTCAGAAAGTTGAAGAAAGTTTAGAGGAATTCAGAATTCAGGAGCCTGGAACTATAACCCTTTTTCTTTTCTATTGGAACTGAAACTTTCGGCAGCATTTTGAATCCTAAAATTACTAGTAATATAATTACATACATGATATGAAAATAGAGTTAAAATTTGGTAAACACTTACACTACATGTATTTAGCAAAAAATAAAAAATATAATTTGCATTTGACGTGTCGATATCAATTATGATATAATAATTTTTATGTTTTACATGTGTTTTGACATGAAACAAACACAAAACAAATACACAAATCATCATTTCTTCGCGACCTTTGATAGATAAAGTCTCGGACCATTATAGAAGAAAAAAAACAGAGTGCAAACCAATTTATTCAGTTTTGTCCAAAGTGGTTGCTTTAGGCGTAAAAGCCTGTTTAAAGATCCTGAAGTTTATGCAAAATGATAAATGGTATTTAATATTTTGCTGTTGGACAGACCTTCAATCGTCTCATCCCAGTTCTCACTTGACATCAGGGAACAAAAACACTAATCCTTTTCATTTGTTTGGTTTAGTTTGTCTTGATATGTTATTTTATTCAAGTTTAGAGTATTAGTGAAGTAACATGCTGGCATGCCCCAGCCTTGTTGGGGAATTGCCCCAAATAAGCAATCAAGGACCTGAAATCTTACTTTTCCCATTAAAAAAATGCATCAGCAAGAGCAAAGTAGCTGCAAAAAGAGTGTACATATTCTAAGACAAGAAGCAGGAGCCAGGAAGTCACAGTCACAACTCTGTTGATGAACAACAAGGCAAACCAAAAGCCCTTTATGTTATAATAAAAGAAAGAAAGAGAAGAAAAGCTGATAATTACTCAAAGAATTGAATTATAAATTTATAATATTCCCAATTTATATTAAGAAATGTATGGTTCAAATTGCTAATGATTGGGTTGTTAGAGATGCTTTTCATTTTTTTATGAGATACAAGTAGCCACACGCTCTACTAGCTTTGTTGCTTTTTGTTGGTTAGGCACAAACTCTTTTTGGAGGTGGTGGTGGTAAATGGTGGAAGACACGAAAATTTTGTTCATCAACACCCACTAGCATCATCTGTAACGCGTTTGCCGAGCTGCCATGGCCACCCACCTTTGAAGCCGGTGTTTTTTTTTTTTTGCACACTTGATTGTACGGTTAATCTCAATAAAAATCTCATCAATACAGTGTATCGTGCGTGAACTTGAATTTTTTTTTGTTACAAAGAGAATTTATAAATTAAGAATGTCTAAAAGTATTTCAAAATTTTACACTGGCTTCATTTATGCTGAGGTTCAATCCAACATAAATTGGAAGGATTTGCAGCCATTCATACTCTTCCTCTATTTGATTTTGAGCTTAGTTATTCAATCTAATTATTTACTAATTTTGTTAGTTAAGTGATTTTCATATGATTATAAGTGCTATGAATGTAATACTAAATTATAATTGTAATATCTCATGTAATGTATTAATTACCAGATACTGTGACTTGTACATTTATAGATTTTTTTAATTAAATATAATACTAGACATGATCCATTGATAAAATACAACACCAATATGAAAAAACATGACAATGATATGGATTAAAATTTTAGGAAAAAAATTTATATGAATTTGGCACATACTGAAAAATTTATTTCGTGTTTAGGTTTTAACGTATTAATATGAACTGTGACACAACAATTTTCATTTTCTATACGTGTTTCATATAGAACAAATACAATACAGATATATGAATTCTCAATTCTATATCAACTGCTAAATAATTAGCTACAACTTTTAAGTCTATAATGATAATGATTATAAGGGCCTGAAAAGTCTTAAATAATCATTAAATAAATTCATTCAAATAATTGGAATATAAGAAAAATGGGCGGTGCATGACCTTGTCTACTATATTTGCAAGACCAACATTTTCCTCAATTTTATAGAAAATAACATTTATTATGCTTATAATAAAAACTATTTAATGAAATGATGTGATTTAACAATCACAGTGTAAAAACATAACTTATATTTTATATAATTTGACTTTTTTTTTGCAAAAATTTAAACTAAACAGAAAGTCAAAGATAAATAGCAAAAGTATTTACCAAATAAAATTTTGGTTATTAATTAATAATTTATTTTCATAAAAATATATATACTAGTTGCTTCTAATAAATATTTAACTGGTTGTGTATCTTAATTAATTATATTAATCTGTACAATTATTCTATGAAAAAATAGATTTCAATTGTCACTTCTCATATACTGATTTCAAAAGGTTGTTCAACATACAAATATATTTCAGTATAATCTGTAAAAATTTTGTTTTGCTTCGTTTTTTTTTTTTCAGAATTAAAAGCTATTATACATCAATATATATTTTAAAATTCTAAATATGAAAATAAAAGGTTAAAGAATATATACCATTACAAATTCAGAATTTCAGTGAAAATAAATATTTATAGAGTTCACGTTTGGTACATGTATATAAATTTCATATACTATCATTAGATAATATCATAATATTTATGATTCTCTGACAATGCATTAAATATAAATCTATATTAGTAATTTTGTTTATGATTTTAGTTTAATTAAGACTTCATGTGACCATCTCAATATTCAAAGTTCCAAATTACATAACCCTTAAGACTTCCTAATTAGTATATAAAAAATTAATCTTAATTTAGTTTTCAAGTTTGGATGAATATCATATTAATTTGATTATTTATGAGATAACTACCTGCATCATTGACTTATCGACCATATTATATACACATAAATTGTAATTAAATATATTTTTTTGTAAAGAACAAAAAAAATCATTTACATTATTATTAAACAAAATTCTAAACACAAAAATAAGTGATTTCTATGTCACTTCAACATTTGACTTGAATTTATTATCTTTTTTTTTTTACACATTGATTCTAATTCATTGTCTTTGCATATATAGTTTGTCGTAACGGCTTCGCGCTCGACGATTTTGAAAAAGCGTTTAAAAACAAAAATGGGAGTCGCCACCAATCTTTTTTTGACTATGTGTGATTGGCCACTTGAAAACGTTTATCTTTTCAACAAAATCTTAAAATTAATTAAGCTTTATTAAAAATATAATCTTTTGGTCTGCGAAACAAAAATTGGGTTCGGGGGTACGGTTACGCGTGGGGAAGGATTAGCACCCCCACGACGCCCGTTAAAAAACGGTACTATAATAATCATGTGTTATCCTTTTTGTTTTAATAAAATGATCTTACTTTAATATTTAAAATTAATTCCTTTTTTATTCCAACCTTTTTGTTCAAAATCATTTTTTATTTACAAATTTATTTTGTTTTATTTTAAAAGGTTAAACTTTATTTTTCGAAAGTAAATGTGAACCTTTTTGTATTGAATAATTAAATCAAATACTCCAATACTTTTGGCAGCATTTGAAATAATTTTCCTCACCTAGAGATTTCTTAAAAATCACTACTTGTGACTTCTACAGAATCTCATCCTCGGAAAATTCACACTTGCTTCAAAAATTATTATGAGTGCATATGATGCAAACAGATAGTACATGATGCACGTGGAACTTAAAAGAAATTTATTTTATTAATGAAACTCTTGATATTGATAAATTTGGCTAAATATCCCAATACTCTGGTAACATTTAGCTAATTCCTCTCACCTAGGGATCAGTTAAGAAATCACTACTTGTGAGTCTCATGACATCCCATCCTCGGAAGAATTTCATTAAATTTAAATTTTATTATTAATTTTCTTTTTAAAAACTTATTTTTATTTTTAACAAAAAATTAAATTATTGAAAAATCATACTAAATACTTCAATACTTTTGACAATATTTAGTACGACTCTTCTCACCTAGGGATCAGCTAGGAATCACTACTTGTGACTTCTGTGGCATCCCATCATCGGAATTTACTATTAATTTCCTTTTTTCTATTTTCTTTTAAAAACTAATTTATTTTATTTTTAATAAAAATTTAAATTATTGAAAAATCATACTAAGTATCCCAATACTCTGGTAACACTTAGCACGACTCTTCTCACCTAGGGATCAGTCAAGAAATCACTACTTGTGAGTTTCATGACATCCCATCATCGGAACTTTATTATTAATTTCCTTTTTTCTATTTTCTTTTAAAAACTTATTTATTTTTATTTTTAAAGAAAATTTAAATTATTGAAAAATCACACTAAATATCCCAATACTCTGGTAACATTTAGTACAACTCTTCTCACCTAGGGATCAGTCAAGAAATCACTACTTGTGAGTTTCATGACATCCCATCATCGGAATTTATTTAAATTATTTATTTAAATTACTTATTTTTATTATTTTTTTATTGCTTTTTTTTTATTTTATATATTTTCAAACCAATAATAATTAGTAAAAATACAAGTAAAAGAACATTTTTCAAAACTTTTATTTTACAACATGCATTAGTAATAATAATAATAATAATAATAATAATAATAATAAATAATATAATAATAACAATAACAATAACAATAACAATAACAATAACAATAATAATAATAACAACAACAACAACAACAAAAGAAAGGGCTGGAAAAAAAATACCAAAATCACTTGGATCTTAAACCCAAAGTAAGCGTTCAAAAGGGCCCAAAAACCGAGCCTAATAACCCCTTGGAGTGGGCTGGAGCTGATGGGCTGGAGCAGGCCAAAAACGGGCCGGATTGCGACGCGGGTCGGGTTGGATCGCGGGTCGTGGAGCCGGGTCGGCTACTGGCGCACGGATCTTCCTCTGCGGACGGGTCTGGTGCGTGGATCTCGGATCCGGGTCGGGGCAGCACGCGGGTTGGCTGGCTGCTGTTCGGGTGCGCGGATCCCTGGTCGGATCCGGGTCCGCGCGGGTCGTTTTCTTTTTTAGGCTATAAAAGATCCCCTTTTTTTTATTCATCATTTCTAACCAAAAAAAAGAAAAAAAAAACTCAGAGCCTTCAAAGGCTCTCCCCTCGGGCGATTCTTGGCCACCGCTGAACTGCCGTCCGCCACTCACCGGCGGCAAAAATCAAAAAGTTCACCCTTTTCCGAAAGCTTTCAACCTCCTAAATCTAAATCCGGCCACCATTTCACACAAAAAAAAACTCTCTAACCACCTAGATCTAACTCCACCGAAAGCCCTTTCCCCTTTTGTCGTGTGTTTTTTTTTTGTTTTTTTGGTTTTTTGTTTTAGATCTGGTTGTGGCTGTGGTTTGCTTGTGGTTTTTGTGTTTTCTTTTTTTGCAGGTTTTCAAATCTGGTTTTTGGCTTCGGGTTTGGGTTCGATTTGGGTCTCGGGTGGTTTATAGGTTTGGGATCGGTGGCGGAATGGTTGAGGGCTTGATGGTTGCGATGGTAGTGGTGGTAGTTACTTTGGGTAGGGGCGGTACAGGGGTTGGTTCGGTTTTTGGTGTCTCGGTTGTGGTGGGTTTTCTGGTAATGGGAGAGGTTGTTGGGATCTGGGGGTTTCAGTGGCGCTGATGATGTTGGCGGTGGTGTTTGCTGGGTCCTAGGCTTGAGGCCGGAAATGGTGACTGCTTGGGTTGGCAGGGGCTCACGGTGATGGGGTTGAGGGTGGTTGAAAGGCTCCCCCCCCCGTGATGGTCGAATGGGGGGTTTTTTAGAGGGACTGGTATAGGGGTTTGGTGTAGGGGATGGCTGGCAGGAGTAGCTGGTGGTGGCAGTAGCTGAGGGTGGCCGGTGGTGGCAGTGATGGTGATTGATGGATTGGACAAAAAACAAAATAATAGAAATAATAATAATAATAATAAAATTAATAATAATAATAATAATAATAATAATAATAATAATAATAATAAGTAATAAAAAGATAATAATTCTAATAATAATAAAACAAATAATAAAAATAAAAACAAATACAAATATATAAAAATAATAACAAAAATGGAACAAAATTAGGTGTTAACAACTGCCCCTCTTTGCTCATTGCTGAGGATCAGTAATAAAGCAAAGACAATAGACACTAATTTTGTCCAGCTTATGACCTAATCTATTGTAACATCCCGTTACCATATTTTTCACGTATTTCCATACAACTTTACCGGTTGGGCTGTCTATGATGCCATTAACATTCAACTGTGACAGAAATGAATGATAACATTTATTTAATAGCAACGGAATATGAAAATTCTTTTCATATTTCCTTACATCTGACATCCCCTATTGTCTTTATTTCAATAAAGTAGTATTGTATACATATGTCTGGAATGTAAAAGAGAAGAGACTGTACCTGTCACGTTTAACACAACATGCCTCAGCGCTTTAAACATAGCTATACCCATCTGAGAGCTAACTCTCTAACTCCTTGTCTTTTATCTGTGGAGTTAAAACAAAAGGGGTGAGCGATTCATACGCTCAGTAAAGGAAACATTTGCTGCTTTATATAAATCAAAACTATATACCACAAACTATTTGATTTTCCTAAAATCATATCGATAGGAAAACAGTGGTTATAGTAAAACAACACTCTCATTTCACCACTTAAATCACCGGCTAAACAGTTTACTTTAAAATGCAGTAAACAATACATAAGATTCAATAAATCTTAACAGTAAACAGAAATCAACAAGTTGAGACTAGGCATCACCCTATAAATAAATCATGCTATCATCGTTCCCCCTCCTCCTTGCGAGAACGGAATCTGTCGTTATTGGGGTGCACCCGTAGGCCATCGCCCCTCACAGCTATCTCAGATCTATGGCCATAATCTATAAGTGGTCCTCGGGTCCACTTGCCAAGTGACCTCAAGACCGCTGATGACTTGGCAGGTCCATCAGCCCTGTGACGCCCTGAGGTGCACTCATTGGTCCATCGACCGAGCCACCATCCCAGGCGGGTCACGCAACTACAGGAATAATAATGCATGAATTTAGGGCCTAAAGTCTCAAAATCACTTTATATTTCATGAAAACCTTTAAGGGATTCTCTCACCCATATTATCATTTACTCAAATGATTTAATTCCCGGTTTAGGCTTTCTGTTTACAAAACACCTTAGAAACATTTCAAATATCAACCTTTAAAAACTGCTCGCCCATGGTCTGCTCGCCCCACAGGGCTCGCCCATGGCAGCTCGCCCAGCGCGGAGAACTTGTGTTCGCCCACCCATTTTGCTTTTAAAATCAGAAAGCAAAACTGGCTCGCCCTCAAAGGCTCGCCCATTAATCAATTCGCCCAAAATGGTTTATATTTTCTATTTTTTTCAAAAATATTTAAAATGGCTCATTTTCGTTGGAAACACCATAGAAATCTATTCGCCATGGTCAGCTCGCCCATGGTCACTCCAAAATGGGGTGAACAAGTGTTCGCCCGCCACACTCTGTATTTAGAACAAAATACTGGTTCGCCACTTCCGGCTAGCCCATAGTTTTACTATCGAAACGGTTCGCCCGCCCTTAAAATACAAACGGGTTTATAAAAATTATAGAAGGGCTTGGCTCGCCCACCTTTCATTTACAAACATGGTTACTCGCCCAAAATGTAATAAAGGGGTCTTCGCCCAAAAAGTTTGGCTTGTCCGCCAATATTAGTTCGTCAAAATAATATTAAAGTTTGGCTCGCCCGCCTTTTATTAAAACCGGGGTTACTCGCCCCCAAAACAACATATGGCGGCTTGTAGCTCGCCTAATTCACACCCATTATCACAACAATTATCAATCCAATGCATGTCAGAAAACAAAACATTTATCTCAATATTTTCATAAATTTTACTCCACAGGACATGCATTCATATCACACACATCTCCCTTACCTGGTTTAACGAAGCCTTGCTTCGCCCTGCTTCCTGCTCGCCAATAGCCATTCCCAATTATAGACTGCAAATAATTTATAAATTCTATTAATATTTTCATTTCATATCACTTGGCGAGATGGAAATAAATCAAATGACTACTCGCCCAACAGTGCTCTAACTAGCTCGCCCAACCGAGCTCGCCATTAACCAAATGGCTTACACGTGTGAGCTCGCCCGCCATTACTCGCCATATATTTGTGATCTCGTCTAACATTCACTTCAGCAGCTCTTATAGGCTAAAATGTGGGAGTTCGCCCACAATTCTACTCGAATAAAGCCTATGCATTTGAGCTCGCCATACATGGCCTTCAATTCAGAGTGGAGCTCACCTGTAACTTAAACTGGCGTAGGGCGACCTAGCCCTTTGAACAACACTTTGGCGAGTTCTTATTACCTGTTCGCCCTCATTGGCGATTACAAATTTTCATCTTTGGCGATCCCAATAGTCGCCATTCTCGCCACTTATTCCATTATTTTCCTTGTTTTCATATTCTCTAAGGATCTAACTAAAAACAAGACTATATCTATGTTTATTACTTCATAAAACATAGAAATTTATCATTGAGCATCAAGAACTCCTCAGAAAATATGAAACTCACCTCAACCAACTGCACTTCCAGAACAGGTTGCTTTCCATCTCACGTTGGCCTTCCTTTGCTTACTCCTTTAACTCATCAAACTATGGAGGAAAGGTTTGCAAGCATGTTTATGTGTTTAGCCAACTTAAGGAAGAAGTTTAGTAGATCAAACATGGCAGAGAAATGGAAGGAACAGAGCATAATTTGCAGTTAAATGGTTTTCGTGAAGAAGCTGGAGTTGGCTAACTCTGTTATCCTCATTTGTTTCTCCTTTTATAGCCACACTATCCAATCAGAATTCATTACTTGGTCTTATCTCATTTCCAGCATTTATTTCACGTCTATCATGCATTTAATGCATGAAGAAAAACTGCACTAACAATGGCGAGAAAGTCTCCCTTCCACACACCTTTTCTTCTGCTATTGACTTTCTTTTTGTTCCTCAATCAATGAGACTAATTTCCTTATTGACTTTAGCTTTCCTCTATTTATTGTCTCCAACCGTCCGACTTGCCAAGTCAATTTTGGCTGCACGGTTTGTTGTTTAGACCACGCCAACACTAAGCAAATTAACAGCTCGCCCACTGGTTACACAAGGTCGCCACTTTGTTTTGATGCCAACTTAATATTTGGCCATTACGAAATAATATCCTTTCTTGGCGATCAAATAGAGGTTTGGCGATTAGCAATTGCCTTTCTCGCCAACTCGGCCTTTCACTTGCCCCCTATATGGGCGACCATTTTACTCGCCAAACACATTGGCGATTTCAGTCCTTGCCACACGCGGGCAATCATCTATCATCGGCCTTGGCGAACTCAACTATTAGCCAAACCAAGGAGGCTACCAATCAATTCGACATCATCAACTCTCCCTACTCATTCATTGGGCAATCAGATCCCTCGTCACATTGGGCGATCACCTTGTTCGCCCATTGGCGAGCTGCTCTATCTACTCGTCCACACATTATTTCACCGAAATTGCTCCATTTACTTCTCAAATTAAGGAGCTTTTTACCCAAGTGGAATTCAATGTTCTTTATTTATTTAATTTCCATTATCACTTTTATGAATTTAGACTCTACAGTAGTGTAGAATCGGATCTTACATTTTCTCCCCACCTTAAGAAATTTGGTCCTCCAAATTTCAACCTGACTTATCAGTGATAAAGCTCTAGATATTTATTATGCATGAGGCTTTCAAATTCTCAAGTAGCCTCATACTGCCAAAGAATCCCATCAAGAATTAATCTTTGATCACCACACTTTATCATAATACTTTATCCCTCCTATCCAAAATCCGTACCGATTTCTCAACGTAACTCATGTCCTCTCTAATTGCTAGAACTCATGTCGAATCACGTGAGAAGGATATGGATAGTACTTTCTCATCATTGAGACATGGAATACGTTATGCATTCCTTACAACTCGGGAGGTAGTGCACGTCTCTCACACGATCTAAGATCTCCAAAGATCTCATGCCTCGAGGACTCAATTTTCCTCTCATTATGCCTCTAAATAGTGAGGCCTTAATATACATCATTTCTTGTATATATCAAGAAGTCTGTTCGACCAAGTCGAAAATGACTCTCGATCTCTGATCTTCTCATGCTATCGTGGATTATATCGTCTGCTAAATAAACCCTTTCAAGTGTTATGCCTTTACCCTCCTTTGGCCATTATCATAAACACTCTGCCAGGGTAGAGGATTATCCCAGGAGCCTATAAAATCAACTGCACACGCTTACCCATATCCTCGAGCGTCCATATCATACGCTCGGACTGTCTCTCAGTCAGCGGATAAACTGTGGTGCAAAACTCAATCGGGATCCCCTAGCTTCCTGTAATTTCTCTCAACACTGAGATACGAAGCGGGGCTCCCTATCAAATGTAATGCTCCCTGGAATACTGTAAACCTCACCACTTCCCTGACATATAACTCGGCTAAGGCATTAATTAGCTCAATAAATTCCATAATTAAGGAATAAGCAGACTTACTCAATACATCCACAATTATCTAGATAGCATCTTACTCTTTTCAATTTTTATTTACTATAAGAAGTACCACCAACATAGGTATCTTTCTTCCTTATCACATTTTTAACTTCTAGCAAATCTCGTCTCTACTACGAGACTGCTAGCATCTCATTATGTTCCAAATTTTCTTTAAAAGTCTTGCCCATCTCTTCAGGTCATCAATAGTCATCCTTTTGGTGCTTTCCCGCGCTCTAGGATTACTCTTTCAAGTGAGTCAGCGACTTCATAGTTTGCCCATATCTCACAACATATTATCCGTTATTGGGCGATCGCCCCCTGTGGGTCGCCCATCCCGGATTTTGCTCAAAGTCCTGAATAACCTCGGGCTTCTTCTCTCACAACCATTTTATACTCCCTGAAATCTTTTATCACCCTTGGGAGTTAGCAAATTTTCACTTCTTTTACACAGTAACTCATTTATTCTACTTATCACTTATCATCTCATTCAGTGCTTAGTCGATAATAATTTGATTACTATCATTTAGATAGTTTTAATCGCTCGTATGTAATTGTCCCAGTAGTCTCTCAAATACCACGCACTCGCTCTCAATATATCCCGGAGCGTCCACACAATGCGCTCGGATATCTATATCAATCAGAGGCAGTGCTAATAGCAAAATTGGGAATCCCAAGCCTCTTGCTATTCTCTCAAAGCAGATGGCGAATCAGGGATCCCTATCATAAGTACCCACTCACTAGAACTTCACATACGTTCTCCCTGTTTTACCAATATATATCGACTAAGGTATTCAGGACATCCCGAAACATGATGATGAAGTGAATTAACTCGGTTACACAATCCATAATCACTTCTATAACCTCATGACTCTTTCGGATTCTCTACCATTCCACAACGATTCTCTTATGGTTAGACTATGACTGCCTTTCTTTTGCAGATATTAATACTAACCATCGATTACGTCTTAGGTAATCATTTACCTCGATAACTTTTTTTTCATATCGAGTTATCATTTTATCTCTTATTCTCCTAGTACATGTAATGTCATTACTTGGAGAATATACTTGAGAGTATAATTTCCTCACATCAATTTCTGAAACTTAAATTTATTATCATTCAGATTTTCATCATCACTTTACTTATGCACTTTTTACATTTCTAGTATACACCTGTATACTCATGTATATCCTTCTTCAGGATTAGCAGTACTTCTTGTATCTGCTCCTCTAAATATAACAATTACTTCTTTCTAATTTCGGCTTGTCATTAATTCCAGCCATAACTACGTAATGATCAGAGGAGATCACATTTATTCTTATACTTGGGAACTACCTCATAACTCGTGTTCCCTAGTCATCATATGACTTGTCTCTTAAGACAATTTCCATTCTATATCATTTATCACCATTGTGATTTTTCCCACTCAATATAGTACTTTACTGTTACTATCTCGTAACCATTTAGAATACTGTATTCATGCATCCCCATTCACTTTCACTGTCTCAGAAATAAGTATTGCATCAATAATATAGCAATTCCACAAACTTTCTTCACAAATTATTTATGCCATACAGGTGACTCTCATAAATCCTATACCTCAATAACCACACTTTAATCTCACTTAAATAGTGAGATCCTTTACTCATACAACTTCAATGTCTACTTAATCATTCGAGACCTCACGTCTCTACTGCATATAGTTCAATTAGAAACCAATGGTCACGACTTAGTAATAAGGTTTTCCATACCTTATTCAATAATATTTCCTATATCAATATATATATTTATTTCCTTTAAAATCATCCTAGTTAGCTCTAGGCACACAAATAGGAAGGATATTACAGTCGGCTAGGGATCCAGATAGAATATGATAGGTATTTTAGAATACCATACTTGTTCTGGAACCTAGAAGCAACTGTAGAGAGTACTAATCCCATTGTTTTCAAAACGATATAATTTTCATTTTCACCATTTGTACAAAACAGTTTAGTTCTCTACTCATCAATCTCTTGAGTAATCTCTCAAGCTCTTCTGATTCACTGGTAAGAGCTTACAAACAAATTCCATATTGTGAATCGAGTTAACAATCTCTCGAATCCACGTTACTCCAAAAGCTTACTTAAAACATCATCATGTAATTTCAAATTCACAAACTCATATCATCTTAGATGTCTCGTTATTTACATCCAACCCAATCACTATATATCCTCCAAACACATATATAATTTTTCAAGTCACTTTACAAGTATTTCTCAATATTCCAGTTTTATGGATATCGTAACGGACCAGCCCAACCGGCCATGGCAACCCCCTTTTTGGGCGCATTGACAACGATTGCTGTGACAACGCTACTTATCCATACTGTCCTTTTTGGCGAATACCTCGACGCCCCGGTTCTTCCAACCGTGCTCGAGCTCGCATACCTCAAGGTTTTTTTTTCTTTCGCATCCACAGTGACTCGAACACTTGACTTCTTTAATTGTCAATTCACTATTAATATTTATTCTCCCAAAAATAAGGAGTGTTTAGAACTACATCATTTCTCGCACAATTCACCTTTTAGTTCACACTCTATAAGTACATCACTTTTCACAATATTCAAAAATGCCTAACCAAAGTAGTTCATGTTTTACTTCAATTCAGACCCCAATATCCACAACAGGACCAACTATCTTGCGACCTCTCATAGTATATACTCCGTGTCGCCTTACTCGTCAATATATTAGTGGGGTCCACAGTAGGAATCATCCTTTACACCGTCACATACTATTTCACCATCAAATACTATTTTAAATCAATTTAGTCATTCATGACTTAGATAAAATATTTCAATATAGGAGTATGTTTATAACTTTCCCTTTAATTCCCCCTCTTGGATATACATCCAAACACGCGATTTTAGGGCTTATATGCTAATATTACCCCTTTTCATCTCAATACCATCATTTCAAGATCTTAGTTCGATATGGACAGAGAAGTCCTAGTGGGGCCCTCACCGAGTTCCTCACTGTACCTTACCGAATAGACCTGACATTATGATGATAAGATTGCCTATCTCATGCAAAATTCCAGGATTACTATCTCTATTTGTAATCCTTAATTCATCAATTTTCACCTCCTTTAAACATTCAACTCAATTTACAGTCACTTGACTCCTCTATACATTCAGACTATACAGTACTATAGGGGATGTTAACCTTTCTCAACACTTCCCATGTTAAAGGCATCAACAGACATCAGACCAACTCAAGCTCTAATACCATTAAATCTGTAACATCCCGTTACCACATTTTTCACGTATTTCCATACAACTTTATCGGTTGGGCTGTCTGCGATGCCATTAACATTCAACTGTGACAAAAATGAATGATAACATTTATTTAATAGCAACGGAATATGAAAATTCTTTTCATATTTCCTTACATCTAACATCCCCTATTGTCTTTATTTCAATAAAGTAGTACTGTATACATATGTCTGGAATGTAAAAGAGAAGAGACTGTACCTGTCACGTTTAACACAACATGCCTCAGCGCTTTAAACATAGCTATACCCATCTGAGAGCTAACTCTCTAACTCCTTGTCTTTTATCTGTGGAGTTAAAACAAAAAGGGTGAGCGATTCATACGCTCAGTAAAGGAAACATATGCTGCTTTATATAAATCAAAACTACATACCACAAACTATTTGATTTTCCTAAAATCATATCGATAGGAAAAGTGGTTATAGTAAAACAACACTCTCATTTCACCACTTAAATCACTGGCTAAACAGTTTACTTTAAAATGCAGTAAACAATACATAAGATTCAATAAATCTTAACAGTAAACAGAAATCAACAAGTTGAGACTAGACATCACCCTATAAATAAATCATGCTATCATCGTTCCCCCTCCCCCTTACGAGAACGGAATCTGCCGTTATTGGGGTGCACCCGTATGCCATCGCATCTCACAGCTATCTCAGATCTATGGCCATAATCTATAAGTGGTCCTCGGGTCCACTTGCCAAGTGACCTCGAGACCGCTGATGACGCCCTGAGGTGCACTCGTTGGTCCATCGACCGAGCCACCGCCCCAGTCGGGTCACGCAACTACATGAATAATAATGCATGAATTTAGGGCCTACAGTCTCAAAATCACTTTATATTTCATGAAAACCTATAAGGGATTCTCTCACCCATATTATCATTTACTCAAATGATTTAATTCCCGGTTTAGGCTTTCTGTTTACAAAACACCTTAGAAACATTTCAAATATCAACCTTTAAAAACTGCTCGCCCATGGTCTGCTCGCCACACAGGGCTCGCCCATGGCAGCTCGCCTAGCGGGGAGAACTTGTGTTCGCCCACCCATTTTGCTTTTAAAATCAGAAAGCAAAACTGGCTCGCCCTCAAAGGCTCGCCCATTAATCAATTCACCCAAAATGGTTTATATTTTCTATTTTTTTCAAAAATATTTAAAATGGCTCATTTTCGTTGGAAACACCATAGAAATCTATTCGCCATGGTCAGCTCGCCCAGAATGGCTCACCCATGGTCACTCCAAAATGGGGTGAACAAGTGTTCGCCCGCCACACTCTGTATTTAGAACAAAATACTGGCTCGCCACTTTCGGCTCGCCCATAGTTTTACTATCGAAACGGTTCGCCCGCCCTTAAAATACAAACGGGTTTATAAAAATTATAGAAGGGCTTAGCTCGCCCACTTTTCATTTACAAACATGGTTACTCGCCCAAAATGTAATAAAGGGGTCTTCGCCCAAAAAGTTTGGCTCGCCCGCCAATATCAGTTCGTCAAAATAATATTAAAGTTTGGCTCGCCCGCCTTTTATTAAAACCAGGGTTACTCGCCCCCAAAACAGCATATGGCGGCTTGTAGCTCGCCTAATTCACACCCATTATCACAACAATTATCAATCCAATGCATGTCAGAAAACAAAACATTTATCTCAATATTTTCATAAATTTTACTCCACAGGACATGCATTCATATCACACACATCTCCCTTACCTGGTTTAACGAAGCCTTGCTTCGCCATGCTTCCTGCTCGCCAATAGCCATTCCCAATTATAGGCTGCAAATAATTTATAAATTCTATTAATATTTTCATTTCATATCACTTGGCGAGATGGAAATAAATCAAATGACTACTCGCCCAACAGTGCTCTAACTAGCTCGCCCAACCGAGCTCGCCATTAACCAAATGGCTTACACGTGTGAGCTCGCCCGCCATTACTCGCCATATATTTGTGATCTCGTCTAACATTCACTTCAGCAGCTCTTATAGGCTAAAATGTGGGAGTTCGCCCACAATTCTACTCGAATAAAGCCTATGCATTTGAGCTCGCCATACATGGCCTTCAATTCAGAGTGGAGCTCGCCTGTAACTTAAACTGGCGTAGGGTGACCTAGCCCTTTGAACAACACTTTGGCGAGTTCTTATTACCTGCTCGCCCTCATTGGCGATTACAAATTTTCATCTTTGGCGATCCCAATAGTCGCCATTCTCGCCACTTATTCCATTATTTTTCTTGTTTTCATATTCTCTAAGGATCTAACTAAAAACAAGACTGTATCTACGTTTATTACTTCATAAAACATAGAAATCTATCATTGAGCATCAAGAACTCCTCAGAAAATATGAAACTCACCTCAACCAACTGCATTTCCAGAACAGGTTGCTTTCCATCTCACGTTGGCCTTCCTTTGCTTACTCCTTTAACTCATCAAACTATGGAGGAAAGGTTTGCAAGCATGTTTATGTGTTTAGCCAACTTAAGGAAGAAGTTTAGTAGATCAAACATGGCAGAGAAATGGAAGGAACAGAGCATAATTTGCAGTGAAATGGTTTTCGTGAAGAAGCTGGAGTTGGCTAACTCTGTTATCCTCATTTGTTTCTCCTTTTATAACCACACTATCCAATCAGAAGTCATTACTTGGTCTTATCTCATTTCCAGCATTTATTTCACGTCTATCATGCATTTAATGCATGAAGAAAAACTGCACTAACAATGGCGAGAAAGTCTCCCTTCCACACACCTTTTCTTCTGCTATTGACTTTCTTTTTGTTCCTCAACCAATGAGACTAATTCCCTTATTGACTTTAGCTTTCCTCTATTTATTGTCTCCAACCGTCCGACTTGCCAAGTCAATTTTGGCTGCACGGTTTGTTGTTTAGACCACGCCAACACTAAGCAAATTAACAGCTCGCCCACTGGTTACACAAGGTCGCCACTTTGTTTTGATGCCAACTTAATATTTGGCCATTACGAAATAATATCCTTTCTTGGCGATCAAATAGAGGTTTGGCGATTAGCAATTGCCTTTCTCGCCAACTCGGCCTTTCACTTGCCCCCTATATGGGCGACCATTTTACTCGCCAAACACATTGGCGATTTCAGTCCTTGCCACACGCGGGCAATCATCTATCATCAGCCTTGGCGAACTCAACTATTAGCCAAACCAAGGAGGCTACCAATCAATTCGCCATCATCAACTCGCCCTACTCATTCATTGGGCGATCAGATCCCTCGTCACATTGGGCGATCACCTTGTTCGCCCATTGGCGAGCTGCTCTATCTACTCGTCCACACATTATTTCACCGAAATTGCTCCATTTACTTCTCAAATTAAGGAGCTTTTTACCCAAGTGGAATTCAATGTTCTTTATTTATTTAATTTCCATTATCACTTTTATGAATTTAGACTCTACAGTAGTGTAGAATCGGATCTTACATCTATTCTTTTCTCTCTTTTTTTTCTTCTTTTTTTGTATGCGCTCCCCTTGCGGCAGAGGCGATGAAATTTTAAATTTAAATCATCCATTTTTTTTATGTGCTCCTCTTGCAGCAGAGGCGATGATACTTTAAATTTCTTTTTGTTTTGTTTGTTTTTTTTTCCTTTTTCGAGAAAGCTCCTCTTGCAGCATAGGCAATGAAACTTAAAATGTTGTTTTTTCTTTTTTTTTCGAAATGCGCTCCTCTTGCAACAGAGGCGATGAAACTTTAAATTTAAATTTGTTTTGTTTTTTCTTTTTCTTTTGTTTTTTCTTTTTTTTTCGAGAAAGCTCCTCTTGCAGCAGAGGCGATGAAACTTTAAATTCTTCCTGGAAATGTGCTCCTCTTGCAGCAGAGGCGATGAAACTTTAAAATTCTTCTTGAAATGTGCTCCTCTTGCAGCAGAGGCGATGAAACTTTAAAATTCTTCTTGAAATGTGCTCCTCTTGCAGCAGAGGCAATGAAACTTTAAAATTTTTCTTTCTTTTGAAATGTGCTCCTCTTACAGCAGAGGCAATGAAACTTTAAAATTCTTCTTGAAATGTGCTCCTCTTGCAGCAGAGGCAATGAAACTTTAAAATTTTTCTTTCTTTTGAAATGTGCTCCTCTTGCCGCAGAGGCAATGAAACTTTAAAATTTTTCTTTCTTTTGAAATGTGCTCCTCTTGCAGCAGAGGCAATGAAACTTTAAATCCCTTTCTGAAAATGTGCTCCTTTTACAGCAGAGGCGTTGAAATTTTAAATATTTTATCCGGAGGTCTTAGATTTGGTGCCTGGAGGTCTTAGAATTATGCCCGGAGGACTTAAATGCTTTTTCTGGAAAGTGCTCCTCTTACAGCAGAGGCATTGAAACTTTAAAAATTTTGCCCGGAGGACTTGAGATTTGGTGTCCGGAGGTCTTATGATTTGTGCTCGGAGGACTTATGATTTGTGCCCGGAGGACTTGAGATTTTTTTCTAAAAACTGCTCCTCTTGCAGCAAAGGCATGAAACTTTAAAATTTTGCCCGGAGGACTTGAGATTGTGCCCGGAGGACTTGAAATTAGTGCCCGGAGGTCTTAAAATTTATGCTCGGAGGTCTTAGAATTATGCCCAGAGGACTTAAATGCTTTTTTTGGAAAGTGCTCCTCTTACAGCAGAGGCATTGAAACTTTAAAAATTTTGCCCGGAAGACTTGGAATTTTGCGCGGAGGACTTAGAATTGGTGCCCAGAGGTCTTATGATTTGTGCCCGGAGGACTTAAATTCCTTTTCTGAAAAGTGCTCCTCTTGCAGCAGAGGCATTGAAACTTTAAAAATTTTGCCCGGAGGACTTGGGATTTTGCCCAGAGGACTTGGGATTGGTGCCCGGATGTCTTATGATTTGTGCCCGGAGGACTTAAATTCCTTTTCTGAAAAGTGCTCCTCTTGCGGCAGAGGCATTGAAATTTTAAAAATTTTGCCCGAAGGACTTGGGATTTTGCCCGGAGGACTTAAATTTGTGTCCGGAGGACTTGAAATTGTCTGAAGTGTTTGAAATCTGTGCCCGGAAGACTTGAAATTTGCTTGTCTTTTGAAAATCAATATTTAATCTTGATTAAACATGGCACTGGTAAAACTGGATTTGAAATTTTCTTTATCATGAGCAAATTTGCCCCTTTTTTTTCTTTCTTTCTTTCTTTCTTTTCTCTCTCTTCTCTTCTCTCTTTTTCTTTCTTTCTCTTCTCTTTCTCTTCTTTTTCTCTCTTCTCTTCTCTTCTCTCTCTCTCTCTCTCTCTTTTTTTTTCTTCTCTTTCTTCTCTTCTTTCTCTCTCTCTTCTCTCTTTTTTTTCTCTTTTTTTTTCTTCTCTCTTTTTTCTTTTTTTTCTCTCTCTTTTCTCTTCTCTTCTTTTCTTCTCTCTTTTTTTCTCTCTTTCTCTTCTTTCTCTTTCTTCTCTTCTCTTTCTCTTCTTTTTCTCTCTTCTGTTCTCTTCTCTCTTTTTTCTTTTTTTTTCTCTTTTTTTTTCTTCTCTTTTCTCTCTTCTCTTCTCTTCTTTTCTTTTTTTTTTTTAATCTTGGAAAAGGTTTCATAACCTTTAAAATCTAGATTAAATGGTGTTGAGTCTTCAGCTTGAGAAACATGTTTTAATCTCAAAATTTTGCAAAAAAACTTTCAATGTTGATGCTGTATGATATTGTGTATGTATGCATGACACTCAATCCTGTACATTCTCTAACTTTAGATCTTTTTCCTATCTTGCCAAAGAGGTACATCATTTGCCTTTTTTTATCTTCTTTGCCCCCAACATGACCATGAAAGCTCCTTCCTATTTTCCATTTCTGCAGATTTCTTGTACTCCCATCATAGCCTTTTGACGAAAAGCACAAAAAATTTTCCCATAACTATTTTCCAGGGGGAATTAAATCCAAATTTCACAAGTGATATTTGATTCTTTCAAAATATTAGTGATTACTTTTCAAGATGACTGACATAAATCCTACTCGGATATCTTCAACTGGACAATTGAAAGTTTGATGCACCCAGATGTTTTGTTTGGGGGATACTTTGCCACTTATCTAAAAAACAATAATTCCTTCACCCAGATGTTTTGTTTGGGGGATACTTTGCCACTTATCTAAAAAACAATAATTCCTTACTTAGCTTAAAATAGCTTTCTCAAAATACCACCACTTTTTCTCCATCTTTTTTTTTGTTTTAAACAAAATTCTGAATGAGAAGAGAAACAAAATATTTACAACTTGGTTTGACAATCTCTTAAATTCTCGAATAATGGCGTTCCACAAATGCCAAGATACGATACGAATGACTGAGGTCTTTCCTGTTCAGGGAGAGTATTTACAAGAAAAAAGGTTCAAACTTTTTCAAAAAATGTCAGCAATCAAATGACATCAAAATCTTTGGATATTTGGAGGGTCTCTCAAGGCTTGTTAATTCTTTTTCCACATTTTCAGTTCATGTCACTACTTGACTTGGTTGCATGAAAAGTTCATTGTTCGCTCTAGACTGCCTTTTTCGGGTTTTCACCCTAGAGCCTCATTCTTTCTTTTGTTTTCTCTTTTTTTTTTCATTTTTTGTTTGATTGATTGTTCCACCATGCATTCAAGAATTCAAATTTCATTCAAACCAAATAATGACGAGAATCTTCCAAAGAAGAGCTCTTCGATACAAGCATCCCTACTTGATCAAAATGGACTTTTAAGTACGTAATGTAGACCATGGTTCAGGGTTCTGAAAGAATGGATAATAAAGCCCAAAAATGTGTTTAAGGGTGATCAACCAAGGATCATTTAGTATAATGTAAAGATTTATTCAATTCATTTGTCCTCTTATTTCTTATTTTGCCACTCCTTCATTTCATTTTCTCTTTTTTTCTTTTTCTTTCTTGCAATTTCTTCTTCTTCTTCTTTTTCTTCATTTTTTTTTTACTTTATGGAGTGAAATCAAAATCTTGTAAAGCTAATTCACCTCACATTTGCCCCTTAACATGATAAACCATTTTGACTTAGAATTGGGGCCGGTCATTCGTACTCTTGGACAAGATTTTTGTATATGTGCCTCCCGATGTGGAGGGTGATCCTTGGTTAAGGTTTAATTAGAAAGAATTTATAAGGCCCAAAGAGGGTAGCAAATGGATAAATTTTAGATTTGTGAAAAGGATGGTGGAAGATGGCCATTTGTCATTTCAAACATGGTCACTTAAATTGACGAAAGTTTCCATGAGCCAAAAGGGTCAAACATTTTGTCTTTCTGGCTTTTTTGTTTTTCTGAATTGAATTTCTTGGATATTTTCATATTTTGGCATTTTCTTCTTCTTCTTCTCTCTTTTGTTGTATGGAATCATTCGAATATCCTGAGTGCATGATGTCACAATCGATTTTTCTCTTTCATTTTTTTTTGTTTTTGTTTCATTTTTTTCACTTTTTTTTTGCTTTTTTCTTTTTGCTTTTTTTCTTTCTTTCTTTCTTTTTTTTACAACTCATGCGACAACAAAATATTGCTACAAAATGCCCACAAGCTAGTGAAAACTGTTGGAATTGGCATATTCAACTTTGGGTTGCTTATGGTATTTTTACCGAGAGAGGAAAAAGGTATTGCATCATTTGGGCAAGTTAAGGGTATGATACTTTGTCCTCCTCAATCTTGGTTTCAGTCACATGAATGAATCAAAGATTCAGAAATGGCCTAAGGAATCTCATGGTTTATGGTTCTTCAAACAAAATTAGGCAATTCTGCCAAGTATGAATTTCTGGCATAGTTTTGATACATATCAAATTACCAAAATTCAAATTTAAAAGAGTGTCATGCTTGATTATTCAAGGAATCCAAAAATGAATTTTATCAAATTGATTATTTCATTGTTCATTGCCTAGGTGAAGGTCATCACACTGTAATGGCATATTGTGATCGGATGAAAATGGATCATTTGAGTTCAAGTTTTTGCCCCTCAAATGCCTGAAGGCCTTTTAAGAATTTTAGGGCATGAAAACAATTAGCGAAGGTAGTGGATGAATTTTTCTGATAATGATCACCAATTTTTCAAAACTTTCTTCAATCTTTCTTTATTTTGTCATTTTGTTCAACTTCTTTGATCATTCGGTTTAGTCATGTGAGGCTTTATTTGAATCATTATATATATTTAAAAAAAACTGTGATTTCTTTACAAAAAGAATCAATCAATGCCATTTATATATATCAAATACAACGACAAATCAAAATAAAAAATGTATATGAAAAATTTTCACTATATTTTCAAGAAATCTATTTACAACAATTAATGGTATAGCAAAGTAAAATACACAAAAATTTTTGCTGAAAATTCCCTCCTGTTTGACAAGTTTACATATCATCTTGAAAAATCAAATCTGAAACATGTAAAAATGACAAGTTAAAAAATCAAAGAATCCTTTTATGCCCTAAAAAATGTTCCAAAGAGTTTCTTTTTTCATAAAAATCAGAAAGAATTTCTTTCTCTTTGAAATGCAATGTAAAAATGCATGAGATATGATACAACAATGATGCATTAGTGAAAGACATGTATATACGAAATGCAATCTATGCAAAATCCAATTATAAATGAAAATCAAATTCTGTTTTATTTCACTTGTATGATCCTAAAATGCACCTAACATGATCTTCAATACATGTAGACACGATAATGTCAAAATGATATAAAATTAAAATGATATATGATGCTAATTTGCTTAAAAATGAATGCTTGTATACACAGTACCTAGACACAAATTCTATTGCTGCTGAGTCCGTATGCAAGGAGGAACGAAGAAAAACATAATTTTTAACTAAAACTAAACACTCTTCACACCTTTTTTCATCCTTTTTTTCTCCCCTTTTTTTTTCTTTTTTCTTTTTTTGTGTACCAGACAAAAAAAAAATTTTTTATTCCTTTTTTTAAAAAAATTCACATTTTCTAGTATATTTTTTCAAGAATTATTTTTATTTCATTTTTATTCCCAATCAAATTATTCTTTAAATTCTTTACCAAATAAATTCAAGGACAATTTTTGTTGACATCTTTTTATTCAAGAAAAACTCAAATGTTTTTATATTTTCGTTAAATTTCCTATACGACCCAAAAATAAAATAAAAATATTTTTTTCTTCATTTTTTTCTTGTCAACTTATTCTTTAAATTATTCAGAAAAAGGGATAAAAAATCAAGGAAAGATTTTGTTGACTCTATTTTACCTTTATTTAGAAAAATGTCAACTCTCTTTTTTATTGCTTTATAAAGTGCATTTTTCTATTTATTCCCATTTTTATGTCTATATCTTTGAAAGAAATCCTTCTCCTCTTTTTATTCTCCAAGAAAAATCATTTTCATTGTTTTGAAAGAAAAGTTTGTTTTATTGTTTTTCTCACACTTTTTTTGTTAAAAAAAACCTTAGATTTCTTTTTATTTTACAAAATTTCTTTCCACAATTTTATTATTTAAAAAAAAATCCTTTTTGAAAAACAAGAAAAACAATTCAAACCAAAACCCATAGTACCTTTATTATTGATGCAATAAATGGGATCAAGTAATGTTCCCTCTTGTGTCCTAATTTCAAAAATCGGACATGACTCTACCTAAAACTGGCTTCTTCGGTATTTCTATATGCTAGGTTAGGATCTAAAGATCTTAAGGTTCCCAAATTATACCTCACTGACGTCCACACTGGACTAGTAAGATTTAATTTGAGTGGGAGTATTTCGATTGCCATTGCGGAGGTGATTACCTCACGAGAGCAAAGGTACTCTACTCCCTCCTAAGAAGGACGGAACCCGGGTATAGAGCTCATGTCATGCAAATGCAAGTGCAAGTGTGTGTATGAGGGAATACATCAAACATTTATCATACCATAACCCCTATCCTAGATGCCTCATAATTATTAGCAATAATATATACAATATAAAGAATGCCATAAAATAAACATAATAACTTATTCACACAAATGCAACAAATTATTTAAAATTAAAGAAATTAAATTTAAATATTAATTAAGACCTTTAAATTAAAACTTAGGATAATACATGATTAATAAATGGCTTGACCCTCAAAAAGCGTCCCCAGTAGAGTCGCCAAGCTGTCGTAACGGCTTCGCGCTCGACGATTTTGAAAAAGCGTTTAAAAACAAAAATGGGAGTCGCCACCAGTCTTTTTTTGACTAGGTGTGATTGGCCACCTGAAAACGTTTATCTTTTCAACAAAATCTCAAAATTAATTAAGCTTTATTAAAAAGATAATCGTTTGGTCTGCGAAACAAAAATTGGGTTTGGGGGTACGGTTACGCGTGGGGAAAGATTAGCACCCCCACGACGCCCGTTAAAAAACGGTACTATAATAATCATGTGTTATCCTTTTTGTTTTAATAAAATGATCTTACTTTAATATTTAAAATTAATTCCTTTTTTATTCCAACCTTTTTGTTCAAAATCATTTTTTATTTACAAATTTATTTTGTTTTATTTTAAAAGGTTAAACTTTATTTTTCGAAAGTAAATGTGAACCTTTTTGTATTGAATAATTAAATCAAATACGCCAATACTTTTGGCAGCATTTGAAATAATTTTCCTCACGTAGAGATTTCTTAAGAATCACTACTTGTGACTTCTACAGAATCTCATCCTCGGAAAATTCACACTTGCTTCAAAAATTATTATGAGTACATATGATGCAAACAGATAGTACATGATGCACGTGGAACTTAAAAGAAATTTATTTTATTAATGAAACTCTTGATATTGATAAATTTGGCTAAATATCCCAATACTCTGGTAATATTTAGCTAATTCCTCTCACCTAGGAATCAGTCAAGAAATCATTACTTGTGAGTCTCATGACATCCCATCCTCGGAAGAATTTCATTAAATTTAAAATTTATTATTAATTTTCTTTTTAAAAACTTATTTTTATTTTTAACAAAAAATTAAATTATTGAAAAATCATACTAAATATCGTCAAAAGTTTTTAAAAAGTATTGAAGTATTTAGTATGATTTTTCAATAATTTAATTTTTTGTTAAAAATAAAAATAAGTTTTTAAAAAGAAAATTAATAATAAATTTTAAATTTAATGAAATTCTTCCGAGGATGGGATGTCATGAGACTCACAAGTAGTGATTTCTTGACTGATCCCTAGGTGAGAGGAATTAGCTAAATGTTACCAGAGTATTGGGATATTTAGCCAAATTTATCAATATCAAGAGTTTTATTAATAAAATAAATTTCTTTTAAGTTCCACGTGCATCATGTACTATCTGTTTACATCATATGCACTCATAATAATTTTTGAAGCAAGTGTGAATTTTCCAAGGATGAGATTCTGTAGAAGTCACAAGTAGTGATTCTTAAGAAATCTCTAGGTAAGGAAAATTATTTCAAATGCTGCCAAAAGTATTGGAGTATTTGATTTAATTATTCAATACAAAAAGGTTCACATTTACTTTCGAAAAATAAAGTTTAACCTTTTAAAATAAAACAAAATAAATTTGTAAATAAAAAATGATTTTGAACAAAAAGGTTGGAATAAAAAAGAAATTAATTTTAAATATTAAAGTAAGATCATTTTATTAAAACAAAAAGAATAACACATGATTATTATGGTACCGTTTTTTAACGGGCGTCGTGGGGGTGCTAATCCTTCCTCACGCGTAACCGTACCCCCGAACCCAATTTATGTTTCGCAGACCAAAAGATTATCTTTTTAATAAAGCTTAATTAATTTTGAGATTTTGTTGAAAAGATAAACGTTTTCAGGTGGCCAATCACACCTAGTCAAAAAAAGATTGGTGGCGACTCTCATTTTTGTTTTTAAACGTTTTTTCAAAATCGTCGAGCACGAAGCCGTTACGACATAGTTTATATAGTTTCTTTCAAAATAACATATATTATATATTTAGGCACTAAAAATAATTAACTTTGAAGAGAAAGATAAGAAGACTTTATGTTTCTTAATTAAAAATGAAATTCAACAGGACTTATTAAATATATTATCATTATCTGAATTTTTTTTAAAAAAAATCATATATAGCATGAAATTAATAAAATAATTTGAACCTCTAAAAACAAATTAAAAAAATTACTAAAAAATAAAATACGATAATCTTTTAAATTTAGAAAATTACAATTACAAATTAAAAAAGGAAGTTTTGTTCATTAGTTAAAATCGTGGACAAATTATGAGCTGTCGAAAGCTAATAAAAAATTGAAAAGACAAAATTAACCCCACAGTAGTCAATAGCGGATCGTCTATCAGCACAGAAGAAGACAAAGCTAGGTAGCCACCTTCCATAAAGAGACGGCCGGTTTTTGCGGCTTTGTACAAGAAGATGCCGCCAAATCATCTTCCGCTCCAGCCCCTCCTCTCCGCATCCTCTACAGCTGCAATGTAGGGTATATTTGTCTGTTCAACCTCGGTCACGATCAGTCATTCAGTCAGTGAGTCAGCTGAGTATTTAGTCGTAGTGAGGAGGGCAGCAGCCCACGTGGGAGGTAGTCGTGGAAATCAGATTAGGGGGTGACGATAGGTCCATGTTACTCGAGGAATTTTTGTCCCCAATTTTCCATAATAATTGCTTTTTATTTTGAAGATTGGATTTTCATGTGATTCTCTTCCTCCCAACGTTCACATGCTGCGGAGGAAAAAAGAGCAATGATTGTTTCATCAGGTTTTGGTTCATTTCTTCAAACATTATATGTTACTATGTACATTGTTCTTGCATATCAGATGCTATACTGTTACCATTTGTCTAATAATTCCATGCATGATTCTCAGTCCATTAATCTAATATTAGGGAAAAAAAAAACCTCTAGACGTTTCAATTAAAAGAGAGAAAGTTATGAATTATTTAAAAAAAAGTCGAGTAGAAAAAGATTTTTTTTAAAAAATCATTTGAGAAGATATGACGATACAAAAGTTGAAAGAACACATTACGTTGCACAAGAATAATTGGAAGAGAATCATGCCAACACTTAGTATGATGTTATATATTGATTTATGTAACTTATTTCAATACTAAAATAAAAACTCTAAATACAAAAAGAAAATTTTAAATTAAGCAGTAGATTGTTTTTTTTGTTTTTACAATTGAAATAATCAAGATTGAACTTTGAATACTAAATTTAAGAATTTAACATTCTACCAATAGAATACATGTACACTTGTTGGCAATAGAATGTTTGATTTGTAGGATTAAAAAAATCTACAACTCCATGTTGATCTTTCTAGAATCAACAAACTTGTATAATTTTGAAAATCATGTTAGATTGTTACGAGAATTATTTGATTCATTAAAGAGTTTATTAATTAATAATAAAACCATACTAATTAATGTAGATGATTTTTTTCTTCATTAAACCATGCATATTTATAAGAATTATTACTAGTTTTCAGTACTTGTCATTAAGGGTTCAAAACCATAGCCCCAAAGGCATGGCTACCACTTGTTCATGAATCATGAATCTGGTCTGTTGGTGTCTAATTACAAAGTACTGAAGATATTCAAAGATAAAACATAGATTGGAATACCCATGTTTTGTGTATGAGATTTAAGACAAAAACAATAATACCCTAGGAGAGAAGAGAGGTGCACATGAATGGAAACCAAAATGATAATAGGAATTATGGGATAAAAGGATTTATGCCTGCGGTCCATAACATATGCATGTAGGAGACGATGAGAGGGAGGCCCTAGAAAAGCACTGCCCCGAAAAGGACAAATCTCTGAGAAGAAAAAAGAAGACAAGCTTGGAACCATCGATGAGTCTCCATGCCTGTTTTGCAGTGAAAAACTGAAATATATAGCTAAGAAGTAATGAAGGAACAACTTGAAGTTGATAGTGTTAAGAGGCCAGTATCAGAATTCGTATGCCGACTATAAAAGGGCAAACTTAATGCATAAGGCTCAAATATCGGCTATGTTTGGTTAATTTATATATAAATTGTAAATCAGGGCAAATCTACTTTGTATTCTTGGATGCTTACAGTAGAAAAATACAATGTTCAAGTTAAGGAAATGTTGCATGTTTGGATCTTTTTCTTTTATTAAAAGAGAAAACTTTGCTATCATTTTCATGGGTGTGGCTTTGTTTGGGGGCTAAAGTTTAGCATTGAAGCATAGGTCTCTTTCAAGAAATATTGTATTTTTTTGACTCAACAGTACCCTTGTAGCCACTACAATCCAAAGGTTCAAAACCAATTAAACGACATGACATGTGATGTTCTCAAGTCTAAATCCCACGTTCACACCAAGCAAAACTATGGGTTCTATTCAGCCTCTCAAACAAAAAAGGAAAAGAGTTGAGATTTTGTTTGTTGATTGAATGATTGAATCAGGATTTCAGTTGAGACAGAGGCGTCAAAAGAAAAAAAAAGGCAAGCTGCAGCCATGCGTTTGAATTAAGGAAAAAAGGACCACCAGGACATGAATGATGATAATGAACATATTGAATGATGATATTGACGGAAGTGGTTAAAATTTAAATGTTATGTGCAAAGTTTTTAGATTCAAATTTTTACAGTCCTTAAATAATTTGTAAATTTGAAAAATTTATAAGTAAAAGTCTAATGAATTCATAAATTTTAATTCAAAAGTTAAATAAATTATAAATCTCTATATTTGATTGACAATTTACCCTGCTGGTGCAGATGTAACTTTTATTTTAAAACCAACAAGTAATTGAAAAAAGTGGAAGCGAACTTTTTTTCCAGATACTTAGATAGAGTTCAAGTCTTAGAGTCCTGACTATTATGAAGACTTTACCATTTACCACTCTCGATCTGAATAGGATTAATTTTAGATCATAAAATGAATGAGAATATATGTACTTACACCAAAAAAAAATGAGCAAG
Organism: Heritiera littoralis; assembly: GCA_031772115.1. Taxonomy (NCBI): domain Eukaryota; kingdom Viridiplantae; phylum Streptophyta; class Magnoliopsida; order Malvales; family Malvaceae; genus Heritiera; species Heritiera littoralis. Next base: position 4,446,905 of record JAPDPK010000003.1, read on the forward strand.
GAAAATATAAGCCGAGATGATAACCAAGTTAAGCCGCGTGCTCTCTTACTTGCCTTCTACGTCAGGGTTCAAGTAAAGGGACAATGAGAAAACTGGAAGAAACTAGAAGCGAAGTATGGAAATTACTACTTTTAATTACTGTTATAAAATATGGTATCGTTGCTTTGTTTTGGATGCCATTGTTGAAGCCAAGGGGTCCACATATTCTCCTTGGGAGAAACTAGAAGCGAAACATGGAACTGCGAAGGTTGGTTTGATTTTTGTCGTTTTTTCTTTTTGTAGACAATACAAAAGGATTTTTCTTTAATGGGATGAAATCGAATTAGAGATGTAAATGAGTACCTTATAAACGAGTATTTGATACTATCTGATCCAATTAAGTAGGGTTAGGGTAGTTAATAATCAGATTCAAGTAGGGTTCGAGTAGTATTTTTGTTACCTGTCACAGGTTCGGATAGGGTTCGGATAGTAATTTTAGGGTACCCTACTACCCGAATTCGATTACAAATAATAATTTTTAAATATTATTATATATATTTTTATTTATAAAATATTTATTATTAATATAATACTTAGTTAAATTAATTCATTAAGTATTTTAATTATGATTTTGAACATTAATTTCTTTTTATGAGTTAATTTAAATGTATTAATTTAATTTTTCTTAAAATTAATTTAAAATTTAAAATTAAAAGTCAAATTTTGACTTAATAAATGGGTATATAGCGGGTTCGGATAATTAAACGGATAGTTGTTATATTAAATGAGTAGGGTTTGGATAGTAAAAATTAAAATAATCAAGTATTTAATTGAGTTCAGATATTTTAAAATATAATCGAATTCGAGTACGGGTACCTCCAATTTTGCGAGTACCCACTCTATTTACATCCCTATTACCACTCAGTTATTCGTTCCTATCCAGTCCCAATCAACAGAAATGGCCTAGTCAGCTGGTCTACGGTCTATGAAATTGCCTTTGGATGGATCTCGGAAGCCCTAAAAGTATACCCGGCATTGGCAATTCCTCTCATCTATTTATTATTAAGGTTGCGTTTGGTACATTGCAGGTAAAGTGATTGCAGCGCAAAGTGATTGCTGGGAAAGTGATTGCAGGGAAAGTAACATTGCAGCGTTTGGTATGCAGTCACTTTGCTGGTAATGTAATTACAAATTCCAAAAATACCCTTAAGTATAAAAAAATTTGTACATTGGAAATAATAACAAATTATTATAAAATTATAGAAAGAATACAAGGAGAGAGAGCAAGAAGAGAGATTTTCTCTTATTCTTCAAGTGTGTTCAATACATAGATGGTAAGCCTCTATTTATAGGTTTCACAAATACATGAATAAAGATGGAAGATGAAAAGTTACAGACTTAATTAAGGGAAAGTTATAAACTTAATGAAGGGATAGTTACAAACTTAATTAAAGGGAAGTTATAAAGAGTATGAGGGATGAATGGACATCCATATTTATGACTATTCATAACACTCCCCCTTGGATGTCCATTACTAAAGAATATGCCTCATTAAAACCTTACTAGGAAAAACCCTGTGGAACAAAAACCTAGTGAAGGAAAAAGAGTACATTATTCTTCAAAATACACATGAGATGCTGCCTCATTAAAAACCTTACCAGGAAAACCCAGTGGGACAAAACCATGGTTAAGGAAAAAAGAGTACAGCGTGTATTTACTCCCCCTCATGATTATATCATTTGAGATCTCTGAGTCGACGCAATCCAACATTGTGGACTAACTTCTCAAATGTAGTGGTAGGAAGTGCCTTTGTTAATAAATCTGTCAAATTTTCACTTGAACGGATTTGTTGAACATTTATATCACCATTCTTCTGAAGGTCATGAGCGAAAAAGAACTTCGGTGAAATGTGTTTTGTTCTATCACCTTTGATATATCCTTCCTTCAGTTGGACGATGCATGCTGCATTATCCTCATATAAGGCCGTTGGTGCCTCTTTTCTTGAAGATAAACCACAAGCTCCTCGTATGTGCTGAATTACAGACCTTAACCATACACATTCACGACTAGCCTCATGTGTTGCCAAAATTTCAGCATGATTAGAAGATGTGGCTACTATAGTTTGTTTCATGGGACGCCATGAAATGGCGGTGCCACCACATGTGAATACATATCCAGTTTGTGATCGAGCATTATGAGCATCAGATAGGTACCCTGCATCTGCAAAACCAATCAAATCTGTTTTGGGTAGGTTAGGAAAATACAAACCCATATCCTTTGTACCTTGTAGGTAACAAAGTACATGTTTAATCCCATTCCAATGCCTTCGGGTTGGACAAGAGCTATATCTCGCTAATAAGTTAACAGAGAATGATATATCAGGTCATGTATGACTAGCGAGATACATTAGTGCTCCAATTGCACTCAAGTATGGTACTTCAGGACCAAGAATCCCCTCATCATTTTCCCTAGGTCGAAACGGGTCTTTATTTACATCAAGTGACTTTACAACCATTGGGGTGCTCAACGGATGTGCTTTGTCCATATAAAATCGTTTTAGCACCTTTTCTATATAAGTTGTTTGATGCACAAGAATCCCGTCCTTTAAATGTTATATCTGTAACCCAAGACAAAATTTTGTCTTTCCAAGATCTTTCATCTCAAATTCTCTCTTCAAGTACTCTACTGCCTTTGAAATCTCTTCAGGAGTTCCAATGATATTCAGATCATCAACATATACCGCAACGATAACAAACTCAAATCTAGATCTCTTTATAAAAATGCATGGGCAAACATGATCATTCTTATATCCCTCATTTAACAAATATTCACTAAGGCGGTTATACCACATGCGACCGGATTGTTTTAATCCATATAGAGATCTGTTTAATTTGATTGAGTAATGTTCTCGAGAATTAGAATAACATTCTTCTGGCAGTTTAAATCCTTTTGTAAGTTTCATATAAATGTCATTATCAAGTGGGCCATACAAATAGGCTGTAACGACATCCATTAGACGCAAATCGAGTCCCTCTTTTATTGTCAGACTAATTAGAAATCGAAAAGTAGTTACATCCACCACAGGAGAGTATGTCTCTTCATAATCAATACCAGGTCTTTGCGAAAAACCTTGTGCAACTAGTCGTGCTTTACGTCTCACAATTTCACCCTTTTCATTTCGTTTTCGCACAAAGACCCATTTGTACCCCACTGGTTTTACACCATCAGGTGTACGGACTACTGGTCCAAAAACATTTCTCTTTTCAAGAGGTTTCAATTCTGCCTCAAATGCGTCTTTCCATTTTGGCCAATCATGTCTATGCTTACATTCCTTGATAGACTTTGGTTCAAGATCCTCGTCATCATTCATAGCCTCTAGCGCTACATTGTATACAAAAACATCATCGACGTCGATTTTATTTTGGTTCCATATATTTCTTGACATGACATAATTTATTGAGATCTCTTTATTTTCAGTAATTTCAGGTACTTAACTTTCTTTTGGAACTGTAATGTTAGTCATGTCTAGGGGCTCTTCTGTAGACTCTTCTGGAGTTACAATTTCCTTGACCTAGCCATCTTGAATCTTTGCTCCTTTTCTTTTTCGAGGATTCTTATCTTTAGAACCGACTGGTCTATCACGCTTCAGGCGTGCTTTAGATTCATTGGCAACAAAAGGTTGTCCTTTCTGGGACATCAATTTTAATTGGAGCATTAACAGCTGGTATATGTGACTTTGTCACTCTCTTTGGGTCAGTAAATGCGTCTGGCAATTGATTTGCTAAACTTTGTAAATGAATTATCTTTTGAACTTCTAGTTCGCATTGTTTTGTACGAGGATCAAGATGAAACAATGATAATTCATTCCAACTTATCTTTTTTTCCAGTTGCCTATTTTCTCCCCCTAAGGTTTGGAAGAGTGATTCTTCAAAATGACAATAAGCAAATCTAGCTGTAAATAAATCCCCTGTTGATGGTTCTAAATATTTAATTATAGATGGGGATTCATATCCAACATATATTCCCAACCTCCTTTGAGAACCCATCTTAGTACGTTGTGGTGAAGGAATTGGAACATATACAGCACATCCGAAAATTCTTAGATGGGAAATATTTGGTTCCTGACCAAAAACCAATTGTAAAAGGGAGGACTTATGATAACTTGTTGGCCTGATGCGAATTAGTACTGCCGCATGTAAAATAGCATGACCCCAAGCAGAAATTGGGAGTTTTGATTTCATTAGTAATGGTCTTGCAATCAATTGAAGACGCTTAATAAATGATTCTGCAAGGCCATTTTGTGTATGAACATGTGCTACAGGATGTTCAACACTTATCCCAATAGACATACAATAATCATTCAAAGTTTGGGAAGTAAATTCACCAGAATTGTCAAGACGAATTGTCTTGATGGGATAATCTGGAAAATGTGCTCATAATCTGATTAATTGAGCAAGTAACCTCGCAAACGCCAAGTTGTGAGTTGATAATAGAGATACCTGTGACCACCTAGTTGATGCATCAATTAAAACCATAAAATATCTAAAAGGTCCACATGGTGGATGTATTGGTCCATATATATATCACCTTGTATTCGTTTCAGAAAACTAAGGGATTCAATCCCTATCTTAGCTAGTGATGATCGAACAATTAATATGCCTTTACAACAAGCAGCACATGGGAAATCTTTCGATTGAAGAATCTGCTGGCTCTTCAATGGATGTCCACATGAATTCTCAACTATTCTTCGCATCATTATCGATCCGGGATGGCCTAACCAGTCATGCCAAACAACAAAGTTATTGTGATCTGTAAGCTTCTGGTTAATGACCACATTTGTTTCAATTGTTTTAATTCTTGTGTAGTACAAACCGGAGGAAAAGGCCGATAAATTTTCTAATACAATTTTATTACCCAAGATTATACTCGTAATGTGAAGGTACTCAATGTCTCCTTCACTTGTTGTCTCAGTATGATATCTAGTTCGTCGGATATCTTTAAAACTCAAAAAATTTCTTTGAGACTCGAGAGAATATAATGATTCAAATTTTGTTCCTCTAGGCAAGAATATGTTAGCTCTTCCGGAGCCTTCTATCAATTCTGCACTACCCGATATAGTACTAACATTGGCCTCTTGCATTATCAAATAAGAAAAATATTTCTTATTCTTTAATATAGTATGTGTAGTGGCACTGTCTGCGAGACATATATCTCCACTACTCATTGCAAATCAAACCAGGAGAGTATCTATGTTCTTCATTGAAAATAAGAAATATGTAGAGTATTCAAGAAAGAATATCAAAATTGGAAGAGAGTAAAAGTGTGCTCGTACCTGCTTCCTATGTCTCTACACCTTTATATAGGTGTTTAAGTGGGCGATTACACTCATTAAATGGGCAGTTACATAATTAAATATATAATTAAGTGAGTAGCAGTTACGACGGTTATGTAATTATTGGCAGTTACACTCATAAATAACCAAAACATAATGAAGCATCTAAACATGACAAATACTTAATAATTAGAATCCTATTAATAAGAAGCATGTGTAAAATAAAGTCCAATATCATCTAAATGAGTGGCATCAACATAACCATAATCAAAATCATCATTTTCACAAACAAAATTTGTCTCATCTTTTCCATCACTATGTTCCCACTTCTAGTGGTATATGTATTTTTGAAATGACCACCTCGATAATTACTATGTTCATGTCCACGTCCACGTCCACTTCCACGACCACGGCCATGACTACTAGCATGACCTCTATTTTTTCCATTATATGTTGCTGAATTCACTGCAGGAAATGGAGCAGATCCAGTTGGACGGGCCCCATGATTTTCATCAATAGCTCATTATTTTGCTCAGCCACAAGGAGGCATGAAATCAGTTCAGAGTACTTCTTAAAACCTTTTTCACAATATTGCTACTGCAGGAGCATATTAGATGCATGAAAGGTGGATAATGTTTTTTTTTAACATATCCTCATCAGTGATCTTTTCTCCACATGACTTTAATTGAGAACTGATTCTAAACATAGCTGAGTTATATTCACTTATAGATTTTAAATCTTGTAATCTCAAATTTGAGGAAGCAAATAAAACGTGCACAAGCATAGATAATTACAGAGGAGCTAGATAAAAATAGATTCATTACCATAAAAAAAATAGATAATTGTGGTTGATTAACGACCTTACTTGAACATGATTTGTTCTATAGGCTCGTACCTCTGTGTCCTTTAGCACAAAGGAGACAGGATCTCAAGTCTGGTTGATGAAGATCCTCGGTTGAGGCCTATTCTCCAAATCTCTCACGAGTTTATAGAGTCTCGTGTTGATAACGTATTATAAAATTATAGAAAGAACACAAGGAGAAAGAGCAAGAAGAGATATTTTCTCTTATTCTTCAAGTATGTTCAATACATGGATGGTGAGCCTCTATTTATAGGTTTCACAAATACATGAATAAATATGGAAGATGAATAGTTACAAACTTAATTAAGGGAAAGTTATAAACTTAATGAAAGGATAGTTACAAACTTAATTAATTGGAAGTTAAGAAGAGTATGAGGGATGAATGGACATTCATATTTATGACTATTCATAACACAAACGTAATTATCATATTAAAATATAAAGAATATAAAGTTGTAATTGTTGACATTGATCATCATTTGTAATCTTTTATTCCACATCTATTTAATTTATTTTTAAAAAAAATATTTCGGATTTTAATCCTCTTGAACTGACTTGTCTAGCATGCATATCATAGGAGCTAAAACTTTATCGTTTTAATAAACATAAATAATAGTTTTAATTTTAAATAATTATGAACAGTACGATCAACTTCAAAAAAAATTATAAAAAAAAACCTTAAAAAATAGAAAAAAATCAATTTTTAAATTTAAAAATATATCTCAATATGTTGACATAATGCAAATTTTATTTTATTTATTTTTTATATTAGTGAAAAAAAATATAAATCCAACATTTTGAATAAAAAAAGCATGCATTAATTATTAAATCGAATACTCAAATACAAATTTTATTTTATTTAGTTGCATGGCATTATTTCATTATAATTAATCTACCAAAACAAATCACTATGTAAGATTCTCAAATGAAAATGATTTAATTTACATATGATTAAAAGACATGCATTAACAACGATATACAATTTTTTAATGTCCTCACCAGACAATTAATGAGTAATTTTGTGGCTAAAATGATAAGCATGATTTAACGTGGCATTGAAAATTGGAATATCCCAAAGTACTTAAACTTTAAGCAAGGCCCCTCATAAATATGTGTTCTTCAAACCTAATTTGAATATGATCTTACTCAAAATCTAACCAGCTTGACAACTATAAACAACAAAAACAATATGGTACAAAATTTTTTTAACACTACAGAGAATTCTTGAAATGATGTTAATTAGGAATGAATGAACAACTTGGGTTAAATACCAACAAGAGATCAGCAGAATGAGAAAAATTGCATGGGAAAAACAATTGTATTACTTGTGCATGAAAGAATTCTACCTTGGCATTTGGCAACTACTTAAAAAGAGGGAAAAGGAAATTATAAATCAGTCCAATGCAGGACGAGGTTCAGATGTAATTAGGAGGAAAAAACTCTGTTTTGAGCAACTTTTCTATCGACGCTGCCTACTCTATGTGGAGACCACAGAATGTGGGTGACCCTTCCATTAACCAAACCCAAAGGGACCTGCAAAAGATAGTTCCTTCAAGTTTAAAGCTCATAGTAACAGAACCATAAAGAGTTCAACATGTAATCTTCACCAAGTTTTATTTAGTTACTTACAAAAAGGAACATTCTTTGAACTGATCGAGGAAACAGGGCATTGCATGTATGGAACATGAAATCCGTATTTCCTCAAAATGCATATAAAGCAACAAAAAAGACCAAATCTTAGTCGATATATCATTTCTTTAACAGAACAACAAAAGCATTTCCAAGGTCATGCCAGATAAACTCATGACAAGTGATTGTTAATACTATCAAATTCTATAGTCTGTCGTTAATTTAAATATTAACGAGTAGAATGCCATGAGAAAATGCACTAGAGTTCAGTTCAACAATGAACAAGAGCTTGATATTGGTTTCCTTTGGTAAAGATAAATAGTTATTCCTAACTCAACAATGGTGAAATACAATATTGACATGCAAAAGCCAAGAATGAAAGTCAAACCCGAAATGTTGCTTCATCTAGGAGATGCCTGCATTTGCCTTAACAAGTAATCTTGGGAGTATACGAGCAATATCAATAAGAACAATTACCAAAAAACTATCACGTCACCATGTGAAAATTTGTATTTTTTGAGGCAAAACTTCTCAACCATAACATAATCATCTGCATCCAAAGAAATGATCAGTCACTGAAAATCAACAGTGATAAAAAAAAATTTAACTCTCTATTACCACTCAATGAACCAAGCAAGGTATTGGTTTTGGGGTTTAATGTGGGAGACATTGACGCACCTTGGATTGCAGCTATACTTGCAAATTGATCTGAGAGATGGTGACAGAGGTGAGATGGAAGGAGACAAAGGCGAGCTCGAAGGAGATAGAGGCGAGATGGAAGGAGACAGAGGCGAGCTTGAGAAAATGGAACCCTAATTCGATGAAAGAGGGACAGAGGCAAGAGAGATAGTGAAAGAACCTAGGCTGCTGATGGAGTGGAAAAGATTGATGAAGGAAAAAAAACGGGGGTACTTTTGGCTAAATTACTTTGCAGCGTTGGCTGTAAAGTACATTGCAGGCAATATTGGCTGCAAAGTACATTGCAGCGTGAAGTTACTTTGCAGCGTAAGGTTGCAAACCAAACGCTGCAATCACTTTGTAGAGACTTACTTTGCAGCGTAAAGTTCCAACTTCCGCAATACCAAACGCATCCTAAAAGTTACCAGTTTATTGGTAAGATTTTTGGACTTAAACGCTTACTAACGAGGATCATAAAAATTTGAATTTGAGTACATTGATACAACATTCAAATACTAATCCCTTATACCAACTCTTGTTAAATCATTATGTTAAAATTCGTGTGTCAACACGTTAAAATTTTATTTTTATTTTTATCAATTGCATATATAGTTTTTATCAAAATTTAATCCGTGTTACCTGCATATCATTTTTTTCATGTCATTTTCATATCATGTTACTAATTTATTTTTCATGTCATTTTCATTTTCGTAAATATTTAAAATTGTTAAATCTAATTAAAAGTTATGATATTCGAATGGTCTCCAGACACATCCTTGCAGAGTGGACCATATATTTCTAAAGATGGGCTTGGAACTATAAAGGACCAAGCATAAATATTACCAACAGGCTTTTGATCATAATCGAGTGATGTGGCCGGAAGAAAGAAGCCCACCATTAATCTTCACCGTAATCATGGCCTATGGATATGGATTTACCAAATCGACTCGTCTTTGGCCCAAACCCATCTTTTCCGAAGCTCATTTCCTAACCTAGTCATTGGCATTTGCCAACTATTTCTTCTCTGGTGAGAAACATTTGCCAACTATTTCATGTTCAATCGACTGTTACTAACCAGAAACTTTGTTAGTAACCGTGCCTGTCATGGCACCCATTCTCTCCCACATCTCACATTATTCTCAGAGTTTCTCTTCTTTGCCTAACAAAAATTCCCCATATCCGCAAGCACAACATTACAGTTACTAACCCTGGCTATTTTAGATCAAACAGAATAACGAAAACACTACTAAATTTCACTTCAATCATTTGCATTACAATCCTATAAAAGCATCTATGGGTTATGTCGGAATCATCAATGGCTCAGGAAATGAGAAGCTTTTTTTCTCTTAAAACTCTTTTAGCAGCAGTGCTCACTCTTCAACTCATTATTCCCACAGTGATTTCCCATGCCAATGACACCCCTCGTTCGCCAGTTGCATCGACGCTTGAGTCATGGATCGGTCAGAACATGAAGGAACACCAAGAAAGGAAAGCCAACATTGCCCATGGCTTCAACCGCACCGTCCTGGACCAGCCCCTGGTCAAGGCGGAGGACGGCGGCGTTAAGGTAATCAAGGTTAAGAAAAATGGCAGCGGAGACTTCGACACGGTGACTGCCGCCGTGGAAAGCATTCCTTTAAAGAACATGCAAAGGGTGGTGATTTGGATCGGTGGTGGCGAGTACTTTGAGAAGATCACCATCAATGAAACCAAGAACTTCGTGACGTTTTATGGGGACCCGATGGATATGCCCAAGATTGTGTTTAATGGGACGGCGGCGGAGTTTGGTACGGTGAATAGCGCGACGGTGGCGGTGGAGAGTGACTACTTCATGGCTGTCAATATTGCCTTCGTGGTAACGTTCCATTTATAACAAGTTTTCTCATACATATAGATATTACTAAAATTAAGACTTGAGCGTTATATATATGTTTTGGCCTCATAAAAGCGTCAAAGTTAGCCTTAGATTAGATTTTTAGATTACATATTTTGATTAATTGTTGCTGAATCTGGGTGAATTCAGAACTCAGCTCCAATGCCGGATGGCGGAAAAGTAGGGGAGCAGGCGGTAGCAATGAGAATATCAGGTGACAAAGCAGCATTCCATAACTGCTAGTTCATAGGGTTTCAGGACACCTTGTGTGACGATAAAGGCATGCATTTCTTCAAAGACTGCTACATTGAAGGCACTGTTGATTTCATTTTTGGAAATGGCAAATCCCTTTATTTGGTAATTTTCCACTTCATCTTTCCCTCTTTAAAGGATTACCAAATTTCATTATGTTCTTGCACCACACACTACTGAAAAATAGGTATTTATATAGCGACGTTAAATGTCGCTAAATTGACAGCTTTTTAAGCAGTCAGCAGCGTTTAGGGGGCGTCTCTAAAGTATTTAGTGGCGTTTTCTAGATAAGTACAGCCATAATTCTTCCGAGGATATATGTTTTTGATGCAGAAGACCACAATTCAATCTGTTGCAAAGAATACAGGCGTGATCACAGCACAAGCCAGGGAAAATGTAGGCGACGACAGTGGATTTACATTTCTTTACTGCAACATTACCGGCGCCGGCAACAGTACTACTTACCTTGGGCGTGCGTGGAAGCTAAGGCCTAGAGTCATCTTTGCTTACACATACATGGGCACCATCATCCATGCAGAAGGCTGGTCGACTGATAAGTACCCCGAACACAGCCAGTAATCATCTGAGCTCACATTGTTCTGAAATTTCAAAAATTAATGATTTTGATCATAGAATTAACGTGGGTTTTGCTTCAATGATTTGCAGGACTGTGTATTATGGAGAGTACAAGTGTATGGGGCCGGGGGCTAGCTCGGCTGGTTGAGTTGGATATGCGAAAGTTCTTAGTGAGGTTGAGGCTAAACCTTTCATGAGCATGACTTATATCCATGGAAGCAATTGGCTTCTCCCACCTCCCAGTCTGTGAAAACTTCATACCAAAGAGAAATGAAGGAACAAAGTAAATTTATTCTGCAAATATTTATGTGTAAACCTGAGATGCTCATGATTGAGAATTGAAGTTTGGCTGTCAAATGATAAACGAAAATGAAACCGAAATGGTATTTTATTTCAATCCATGCGATTTAACCCGATTTCAAAGTGTTCCCAAGGAAAATAAGATGGAAATTAAAGGTGGGTCAAAGCCCAAATTTAAAACATTTCAATCGCAACCATTCCTGGAAGCCCCAAAACTTCATTTCCCAATCGGCCTTATGCTGTCATCCACGTTGCTTTTTCTTATTCAACAAACAGTCTTTAACCGGAAAAGTGCAGGAGGAAGGAGTTGAAACAACCGAAACATCAACATTTTCAGTTGAATACAACGTTAAACAGATGAATGTTTACCCGCTTACATCAAAGCAATCGACATTTCAATGTAATGTTGGGAAATTATTTAGTAGGTCTACATATATAAATTAATTACACATTATAAGCTATCTATTTAGTCTACTTAAAAGTGATCAAATAAAGTTTAAGTTATTGGACTTTAGGACATCTCAATTAGTATGAGCTTTGCAATGTGTAGAGACCCAATATTTTATTTTATTTTCATGATGGGCCAAAATAAAATAAAATATACTTCAAGTATAAATAGGTTATGATCCTCAGTCTAAACATAACATAATTCTCACAACATATCCCATCGTTGAGTGAGATACAGATTCTCTCAAAAGATTTAGACGTGTAAGACTCTAACCTCAAGAAATCAATTCCAATGGATTCAGGTACGCTTCCGTATTAATCTTTTCTTGATGATTGAACATGAAATCCTGGGTATATTTATCTGTATTAATTTTTCTACAAGTGGTATCAAGAGCTTATCATGTTTGATCATTGAGAATTAAAAATTATTATGTAAAACCTTAGGGCTTTTATTCCTTATGGAATAAGGATTAAAATCATGTGAACAAGTCCTGGAATTTTGTTTCATGATTAAAGTAATTTTATCTTTAAATTTTATAAATCCCGAAATTATAATTTAACCAAAGCAATAATATTTTATGTGTTTTAATTCAAATTGATTGATGATAATTGTTTCTTGTGACTTATATGGTTGAATCAAAGTCACAATTTCGATATATTTTTTGTTTTGGTTGAAAGAAATCAAGCAAAAGGGTAAGGGTCTTTCATGGATATTTTCTTGCATCTTTCTTGATCAAATTCATCACAAATTTTGTTGTTTTGATCTGTTTCTTGGCCTGGGTTTTGTAGAAAACGTCTTAATTAAATGATTTAAAGTTTAATTTTATAAAAATCGATGAAAAAGGGGATCAAAAATACAAAAAAAAAAACATGAACAGACCCGAATGGGTCTGTTCCAGGTCCAGCCGAGTCGGGTTGACCCGACTGGAGGTAGAAGATGAGGGATCCCGCGTGGGATCCCTTGCTCCACCCGCGGAAGTGGCGCATGGGATACACGCGCCACCTTCCCATGGCCTTTTGGCCACCAATTTCTCCAGTCCAGAATATTTTATTATGATAAAATTTTTGGTGATTTTTATGAAATTTTTTTAAATTATTCAATATTTATTATTTAATATTCATTGTAATTTCGGTGTTTTGATATATTATGCATGTATTTTCTGAAATTTTGTTTCATGATATTTTGAGTTGATTGACAGTACTCACTCTCCCTATTGATGTGAATTAATTTGTGTACTCTCAATATTTTGTATTTGTGCATAATATGTTAAAAATAAATAAAGTTCAAAATAAATTAAATTGATGTAAAATGCCACCAAAGTGACCTATTTTATGGTAATTTATTTATTTTGAAAATTAAAGTTTTCATTTAAGAATTTAAATGACTGTGTTTTTTATCCCTGCGAAAAATAATCGGCCCAAAGGAAGGTTATTTTTTGGCCGGATTACAAACACAATAAGGTAGTAAATATGTGATAAAATTATTTTTTGCCATGCATGCAATATGTCGGCCCAAAGGAAGGTATGTTGTTGGGCAAGGATTTGATTATCAATATTTACTAATAAAGTTTAAGAGTACCGCTTACAAATTAAAATTTCTGTCCAAAGACTAAATTTTAATGTTGTGCTTGGTATCTTATATGGCCCAAAATTATCGTTTGTTAATTGTGAGCTGATTATTGTTGTTTTTCTGTTTACAGGAAATGTTTCTTCTATATCTGCCAATTTGAATAATATTCCGGTGCTTAACGGTACTAATTTCGAGAAATGGAAGGAGCACGTTAGTATTGTGCTTGGGTGTATAGATCTAGACTATGCAATCAGGTCTGATAAACCTCCCGCCCCTGTTGATAATAGTACAACTAAGGAAAGGGCACTTTATGAAAAATGAGAGTGTTCTAACTGCATGAGTCTGATGATCATGAAGCACTTAATTCCGGATACCATCAGGGGCGCAATGCCTGAGGAAGAAAATGCTAAGAGTTTCCTACAACGAATTGCAGACAGGTTCACTGCAAATGAAAAAGTCGAAACAAGCACCATCATGTCTAAGCTTGTTTCAATGCGGTATAGCGATAAAGGAAACATAAGGGAATATATTATGGAAATGTCTAATCTTGTTACAAGACTAAAGGCACTAAAGTTAGAGTTGTCTGAGGACATTCTCGTGCACTTAATCTTAATATCTCTTCCTGCACAATTTAGTCCTTTTAAAATAAGTTATAACACTCAAAAGGAGAAATGGACTCTTAATGAGCTCATTGCTCAATGTGTGCAAGAGGAAGAGAGGTTGAAACAAGAGAAGATAGAAAGTGCTCACTTAGCATCTTCTTCCAATGACATTGCTGTCAACAAAAAGAGAAAAAGGAACACAGGAAAAGGCACTGCAAATATTGAAACTTCACAACCTAAGGGGCAACAGAAACAAGATAAGGTGATCACTTGTTTCTTTTGCCATAAAGGTGGTCATGTGAAGAATGATTGTTCCAAGTATGCTAAATGGCTTGCCAAAAAGGGTAAACTTCTTAACTTTGTTTGTTCTGAAGTTAATTTGGCTTTAGTACCCAATCACACTTGGTGGATAGATACAGGTGCAACTACTCACATAAGTGTGACTATGCAGGGTTGTCTACGGAGCATAAAGTCGATTGATGCTGAAAGATTCATCTATGTAGGAAATGGCGAAAGAGCTCATGTTGAGGCTGTTTGTTTATTTAGATTAAAGTTAGAATCTGGTTGTTATTTAGATTTGCAAGAGACTTTTTATGTACCGTCATTTAGACGGAATTTGATTTCTATTTCTTATTTGGACAAATCAGGATATTCTTGTTCATTTGGAAATAGAAAATTTAGTCTTTTTCAGTATTCAAATCTTATTGGCACAGGTTCTTTAGTTAATAATCTATATAAATTAGATCTTCATGCCTCACACATTAATGAATCCTTGCATATAAATAATTGTGGTACAAAGCGCAAATTAATTAATGAGAATTCTTCTATGTTATGGCATAGGCGTTTAGCACATATTTCTGAACAAAGAATAAAGAGGCTTGTGTCAGAAGGAATTCTCGATTCACTTGATTTTTCAAATTTCAAAATCTGTGTTGAGTGTATTAAGGGAAAACAAACAAATATCAAGAAAACTGGTGCTAACAGCAGTTTAAACGTCTTGGATTTAATTCATACTGATATTTGTGGTCCATTCCCTACAGCTTCTTGAAATGGTCAACAATATTTTATTACTTTCATAGACAATTATTCTCGTTATGGGTACCTATACTTGATTTATGAGAAGTCTCAGGCATTGGACGTTTTCAAAACCTATAAAGCTGAAGTTGAAAATCAACTTGGTAGAAAAATTAAAGACGTTAAGTCTGACCGTGACGGTGACTATTACGGTAGATACGACGGATCAGGTGAACAACGTCCAGGCCCTTTTGCAAAGTATTTAGCAAAATATGGCATCGTTCCTCAATACACCATGCCAAGGACTCCAAGTCAAAATGGTGTAGCTGAGAGACGAAATCGGACCCTAAAGGACATGGTTAGAAGTATGATTAGTCATTATTCTTTGCCAGACTCACTTTGGGGAGAAGCCTTAAAGACTACAGTGTATATTCTTAATCGAGTTCCAAGCAAAGCAGTAGCTAAAACCCCATATGAATTATGGACAGGAAAGAAGCCTAGTGTTAGGCATTTACATATTTGGGGTTGTCCAACTGAGGCTAGGCCATACAAGCCTAACGAAAGGAAATTGGACTCAAGAACAATAAGCTGTTACTTTGTTAGATACTCAGAAAGATTGAGGGGTTTCAAGTTTTATGATCCCTCAAATAGATCCTTTTTCGAAACAGGGAATGCTAAGTTTATTGAGGATGTTGAATATGATGAGGGTGTCAAACTCAGGAATTTTGTATTTGAGGAAGAACATGTTACAGTTCCTACAATTGCAATTGAGAATGATCAGACAATTATGTCTGACATTATTCAAGATGCAAATCCAGACTATCAAGACACTCCTAGGTTACCACCTAATCATATTGAAGAGCAACAACAAACTCAATTGGAAGTGCCATTAAGAAGATCCTCGAGAGAGAGGAGATCGACGATTCCAGATGATTATATCGTTTATCTCCAAGAACACGAGTTTGATATAGGACTAGAAGATGATCCAAAATCTTTTAGTGAAGCCAAACAAAGTGTTCACTCTCATAAATGGATTGAGGCCATGAAAGATGAGATGAAATCAATGGAGGATAATGACGTTTGGGATCTTGTCGAATTGCCTAAAGGAGCGAAACCGATTGGTTGTAAATGGATTTTCAAAACCAAGAGGGATTCGAAAGGCAATATCGAAAGATATAAAGCACGTCTAGTTGCCAAAGGTTTCACTCAAAAGGAAGGCATTGATTATAAAGAGACTTTCTCTCTGGTTTCATCGAAAGACTCTTTTAGAATCATTATGACACTTGTAGCTCATTATGATTTAGAGCTACATCAGATGGATGTAAAGACAGCGTTTCTTAATGGTGACATTGAAGAAACAATTTATATGGAGCAACCAGAAGATTTCGTGTCGGATGAATCGAAACATCTGGTGTGCAAATTAAAGAAATTCATCTATGGTTTAAAGCAAGCATCCCGTCAATGGTATCAGAAATTTGATCAAGTGATCACCTCTTTTGGTTTTAAGGAGAACACTGTTGATCAATGTATTTATCACAAGATCAGTGGGAGTAAGTTTATTCTTCTGGTGTTATATGTTGATGATATCTTGCTTGCAAGTAGTGATATAGGCTTATTGTATGAAACCAAGAGATTTCTTTCAAATAAATTTGAGATGAAAGATCTTGGGCATGCATCTTTTGTATTGGGTATACAGATCCATCGAGATCGTTCTCGAGGAATACTTGGCTTATCACAAAAGGCTTATATCGATAAGGTACTTAGAAGATTTGACATGAAAAATTGTGCATCAGGAGACACGCCCATTGCTAAGGGTGATAAATTCAGTTTGCTTCAATGCCCAAGAAATAATATTGAAAAGGAAAAGATGCAGAAGATTCCCTATGCTTCAGCAGTAGGGAGTCTCATGTATGCTCAAGTTTGTATGCATCCGGATATTGCGTACATAGTTGGTATGCTTGGCAGATATTTAAGTAACCTTGGAATGGATCATTGGAAAGCAGTAAAGAGGGTTATGAGGTATTTACAGAAAACTAAAGATTACATGCTCACATATCGGAGGTCAGGCCATTTAGAGATCGTTGGGTATTCAGACTTCGATTTTGCTGGTTGCCTTGATAGCATAAGATCCACTTCTGATTATGTTTTCATGTTAGCTGGAGGAGCTGTGTCTTGGAAGAGTGTAAAGCAGTCACTTATAGCTTCTTCCACCATGGAAGCAGAGTTTATAGCTTGCTATGAGGCATCGAACCAGGCAATATGGTTGCGGAATTTTATCATTGGGCTATGCGTTGTCGATGGCATTGAGAGGCCATTAAAGATTTATTGTGATAATAAAGCCGCAGAATTATACTCTAAGAACAACAGAAGCTCGTCAAAGTCAAAGCATATTGACATCAAGTTTCTTGTTGTTAAGAAGAGAGTTTAGAGTCTTCAGATATCTATTGAATATATCAATACGAACTCAATGATTGCGGATCCGCTTACTAAGGGTGTACCACCTAAGGTCTTTCATGAGCATGTAGCTCGTATGGCTGTGGTTCACTTTGATGATATGCTTGTATAGTGGGAGTTTGTTTCATTTATATTCATTTATTATTGAGACATTTTCTGATCAGAATAAAGTATTGTTGTTATTACTGAAACTCTGAAATAAAGTATTATTCTTTCAAATTGTAGTTGAGCATAAAGTTTTTGAAAGTAGGACCAGTTGGAAATAGACATGTTTAAGGGATCGCGTTGCATGTAATTTCCATGCTACACATCCATACTTGATCTATGTCATTGATTATATTAATATGCGTGACCATTGATGGGTCTAGTTACGGAATATATGTAACAAAGATCGCTTTGATCCTATGTTAGTATAGTTGATGGACCAGATTGTTTAGAGATGTTGCCTTGTGATGATAGCAAGTTTAGAGCTCTTAAAGTTATTTTAAAATGTACAATTATCAGGTGACATATGTGGCCCAAGTGGGAGATTGTTGAAAAATTATTTAGTGGGCATACATATATCAATTAATTGCACATTACAAGCTTTCTATTTAGTCCACTTAAAAGTGATCAAATAAAGTTTAAGTTGTTGGACTTTAGGACATCTCAATTAGTATGGGCTTTGCAATGTGTAGAGACCCAATATTTTATTTTATTTTCATGATGAGCCAAAATAAAATAAAATATACTTCAAGTATAAATAGGTTATGATCTCCAATATAAACATAACATAATTCTCACAACATATTTCATCGTTGAGTGAGATACAGATTCTCTCAAAAGGTTTAGACGTGGAAGACTCTAACCTCAAGAAATCAATTCCAATGGATTCAAGTACGCTTCCGTATTAATTTTTTCTTGATGATTGAACATGAAATCTTGGGTATATTTATCTGTATTAATTTTCATCATGTAAAGCTTGCACCCACATTTCAACATGGTTAACGGAAGGAATGTACTAAGGATTAAGCTATGGATAGAATCAGAACATGCAAAAGATCATATATAGAAATGAAAAGTTGGACGCAACTAAACGCAGATACCTAATCACGGCATTAAATTAGATATTTAAAAGAAAGTGGGTGGAGACTCGATCTACAAGAAAGACAAGAAGTAAGAACCAACTTGTTTTCTAAGGGCAGTTAAGAACATCAAAAACAAAGAATAAAGAAATAGTTTAGAATTTTGAGGCCTCTTACATACATGATTCAAACTTAAAAGAGAAATAAAAGTTGTCCGAACGAAAAGGAATGAGTATCAGACAAGAAGTATAGATGAATTAATGGGAGAAGTGAGGTCTAAGGCACACGTATTGCACTGAAATAATAGAGTGACTGGACAACATCTAAATGCTCAGAACTAATTCAACCTAATCATGGAAATAATACGAGGATACCATAGGAAAACAACATGAAAAAAAAAAACAAATGCAACATGAGTCTAACATTTAACAATTTGTAAATAGATGTGACAAAAACTAAAAAAGTGTTTTGTATTTGGATCATATTAACACATAATTTTTTTATTTTATATGACATGAATACAATTTGAGACAACACAAATATAAAATATATACATAAATTGGCAGGATAATAAAATCACAATTTATCCAGTTAGCTTCTGTTAACAGTAGGGTAGAACAGGGTGTTGGGCAGGTGGGTTTACTGTTTGGGTCCCAATTCAGGCATTCAACCAGCCATCAATTCCAGAGGGCAATATCATACATTCATACTCAAGCTGATTTGTATTAATTTTTAGCCTTCAATAGCATCATATATATGGTTTTTTTTTTTTTTTTTTTTGTGGCCTATTTGATCAAGTGGCCTTTTAACCAGCTAGATTCAAACTTGGGTTTGATTCCTGTTCAAAAACCAGGCCAAATTGGCCATTAAAACCATAAAAAATAAAATAAAATCACAAATAATAAGAATATTCTCCTATTGTTTCAGTTTCCCTTATCTTTAGCTAGTTGTTTTGGATCCATAAGGATAGGTTTTGTTTTTAGGCTGGTTTTCAGTTCCTAGATGTAACAGTGTGAGAATTGTTGCTATTGTCAGATAGGAATAAGGTACAATCTTTTATATGAAATTCTATGATAAGATCGATTTTACTGTATGATCAATAATTAAATCTTAAAAATAAGTAAACGACGTAACAGTGATGAAACTTTTAAAATAATATTTCTTAAATAATCATATGGATAAAATTTTGGCACTGCTACTATCATTCTTCACACCAACATCTTGTTGAATTAACAAAGAAATTGAAATCCTAAATTATCTTGATTGCTAATTGGCAATGCATCTTCTGAATCACCATGTGCAATTTTAAGAAAGAGAGCTGCAAACTACTCAATGATCTTCAGGGCTTCTGGGACCAGATTGTTAGGATTTAATAACAAGGCAGAAGTGGGACAGCCCAAATTATAAAGACTTGGAACAGTAGCATGAAGATGAGGAAAGAATGTCTGATATCTGTTCCAACTGAATTAATTCAACTAAGCAATGGACAATAAGTTCAGCAGAAACAAGCAGAATACTTGCTGCTAAATCCGCACTCATTGTCTACCAATTCAAGATGGAATTCTTAGAACTCTAACTTGGTTTTCTGAAAAATTAAAGTATTTCAATATCAATCAAACATTAGATGCCAGTCACATTCCAATTAGGACAGAGACCTTAAAACATTGCCCCCTCTCATCACAGTCATTTCATACACCTGAAAATTTTCTAACTAAAAGTTTCCTATTGTTGTTTCTCAATTGACCAGAAAGAAGAAAAGAAACAAATAAAAAGAAATCTGCATACAGAGAGACCTTTCTTTAACCATGGTTCTCGACCACTTAAAGACCAGCAGAATTACTCTTTCCCAATATTTAGTGAATCTCCGGCTGCAAAATCATACAGAAACTTCATATTAGGGAACAGTTTAAGTGAATTTGTTCCACGAGCACGCGAGATAGGCATACAAAGTATGTGCTTTTAGCTACAAGCAAATAAGGACCTGTTCAGAAACCGAGCCGTCAACAGGGTGACCCTTAGAATGGTTCTCTATGCACTGCAGGAGATACTTGAATGTCTCAATCTCACAAGGGAGAGTGAGCGCGCCATTGTGATCATAACCAAATTCCTCCTCAGCCTTTTCCAGCAAAATTTTGAACACAGGATGGCCAAGGTAGCTCGTGGGGATGATAAACCTCCGGAGCTCTGGCCCAACATAAACTGCCAAATATCCCTTCGGAACATCAGGTGGTGGCTCAGGACTGTGGCAGCTTTCCTCATCAGAATCACCACACATAACATTTGTTAGCCTTTTGTTAATTGGTCGTGAGATACCCTTATGGTTTCCTATTGAGTGGGGGGTATTTGGCCTTGAGCCTGATGTCACAGTTTGCCACTTTTGAAGGAGTTCCTTTAGTCTAACAATCTGCCGGATTCCGGTCAAAATGCTACCTTGGTCATCCATTGTTAAATTTTCACCAAAATAGTGAAAAGAAACCCAAGACTGGATTTGTAGTGCTTGGATCTTCCACTACATGTGCATGCATAAATGTCCGTGATTAATGCAAATTGATCATCACTTTAGAAGAAATTAGGATAAAATCATGAATAAAAGGCATGTAAGATTTAAAAATATTATTGTTTTCTTCACATAAATCAAACCAACATACTCATAATATGAAAATTAAGGAAAGAAATTCCGTACTTACACTTACTATCTCAATATGAAAAACAAGCTAAGAAATCTTATAATTATGATTATTTTCCCTCTCTCAAAAGCTGATGCAATCATGCAATTGACCAATTAAACAACTTTTATCACATACAAATCAAGATAAATTAAGATTAAGAATATCACAAAAAAAAATTAACAAAATTGTTAGCTATTAAGCATATTGGACCTGCAATCAGATAACAAACTCTCTCTCTCTCTCTCTCTCTCTCTCTCTCTCTCTCTCTCTCTCTCTCTCTCTCTCTATATATATATATATATATATAATATAAGCTTCAATTGAACACTATAGTCTCTAGATCTGCAGAAATAAAGGTTGCCTAATTTTCAATAATTAAAGCTTGATGGCCATCTAACAATGAAAAATCCCTATAAATTTAACTTTTTTATTTTCAATTTCTAAAATTTTTAAATCTACCCCAGTAAAGTCCAATCTAAATTCTACTAGTCCGACCCAACCACTCATTGAAACCTTAAACCATGTAAGAAAAAAATATATATATCAACATTTCAACAACGAAACATCAAGACAAAACTGTCTCCCTTTCACATAAATTCTTCTCTTCCTTGTCAAATCAACCATAACCCAGCTCTTATTGCTCAGAAAATAAGGTAAAAAAACAGAAAAAAAATAAAAATGCTTAATACCTGAATATGGGAGAGGGGTTAGCAGAGAACCGGAAGAAGAAAAGCCATTGCGAAGGAGGAAAGGAAGAGGGCTGTGGAGGAAATCTGGGAATGGTAAAGCAAAGCTCTTGAATTGAAAGAGAAAAAAAGAAACATAGAGGATTCCAAAAAGACTAAATATTCGCTAAAAAAATCAGAGTTGGTGGTTTTGTTTATTACAAGTAAATTTGCTGTTTCATTGATTGTCGCTGCAAAATTTCCCATGGGCAAAGCGACTGTGTCGGAGGTTGCAATTTCCGTTTTTTCCGTTTCTTTTTTCTTCTCTCTCCTTTAGCCTGCTAACTGCGAGTCTGCAACGGTTTCCATTTCAAAGGATTTTGGATTTTGGTTGGCTCCAAAAATAATTATTTTTAAATTTTTTTTTAAATTATAAATATTTTCATTTATTTTAATAAAGATTAATTCTGTTTGAAATTCGTCATAATTAAAATTTTTATTTTTTATTTTTTTTAAAAATGTGTTTAATGATGATCGAATCCGACAGTTTTTTTTTATAAATTTAACTTATATATATTACCAACTGAATCATAATCCATAAATATTATTTTTAATTATTATTAATTAGTAAATTAGTTTTTTAAAAAAAAAATTTTCCTTTTACAGTACGGTGGAGTGCGAGGGAGATTTGAAAGGAAAGGGAGAAGAAAAAACGTAATTATGCGATAGATTAGCTCAACTTTTGGTGGTGTGTCACATTATTACACCAACTCCTTAGCTTTGCGTGCACGTGCTTTGCTCAATATCAAATTCTCAGTAGATACAGTTCAATTTCGTTTTTTTTTTTTGTATTTTTTTAAGTATGTATAACATAAAAAAATTATAATATCATCATTTAAATTCGTATATAAACTTTGTCATAATTTTAATTTGAATTGTTTTTATAATTCTTTTTATATAATTTTGATATTGTATCATCATATTGAATTTTAAAAAATATCTATTGATTAATAACTTTAAATGAAAAATCGATAAAAAAACGTGATAAAAAAATAAAAATTTTGTGTTTTTTTCATAATAATAATAATTTATTTTTTTATTATTTTTATTATTATTATTATTACAAATCCCACATGGGTGAGGGTGGGAGACAAACATCATTTGCCACAATCACGAACAATGGGATTTGGTATATTGATGGAGTTATTTTTTTTTAATAACGATAAAAAAAATCTGTGAAGTTTTCACAATTCATTAATAGAAATAAAATATAGGAGGTTACAATTTCTTCTTTTTTTTTTGATAAATTATTTTTTAATTACATGAATTTGGTACTTTTAAACAAGAAAATTTTTCTAGGTAAAAAAAGAAAAAAAATTCAAATCGAATTTGTTAATATGCTTTTTTTATGCACTTTGATATATGTCTATGTAGTTTATAAAAAAATAATTAATCATGCAAACTTGTCAGGCACATCTTTATTTATTCCTTTGCGTTATTCATATTTATATTTATGATTCAGTTGGACTTGTGGTAAAAGAAATATTCATTGCATCATAACTACTATTTTAAAATTAGGTTCTTGATTATTAATTGGTTGAGAAAACGAAATTAGTTACAAATTTTGAACTCATTTACAATACTTTTCATTTTAAATATGATTTATTTTGCAACATTATATTATTTATAATTAAAAATAAGATAGTTACGTTTACATATTATGGATATTTTGATTAAAATAAATATTCAACTTTCACGAGTGATTTATAAGAGTATATCATATAAACATTAATTGCAATGGAATTTATTGGTACATGAAGGTGGCCAAAATTTTTTATTTCACACGGCAATTAACTTCTGTTAGGTCTAAGAAAATTATTAGGTATATTGCTCATCGAGTATTTAAATTTCATAAGAAAAGTAGATCAAATGACACATATTCTGAAAATAAATTACAAAAATAAGAAAATTGATTAAAAATATAATCTTGCTTGTAGTTGTAGAGTTAAAATTTTTCAATATTATCTAAACTATTATCAACCATTTTAATTTGTTTCCGATGATCTCTCAATTTCAAGCCAAATTTTGTTATTTTACGTTTCACCTATTTCAACCTTTAAAAGATTTCGTACCCGAGATATTTTAGATCATTCCATCGAGCATTTCAATCCAAAGAAACTTGTTGAATTTCTATTATTCAATGATAAATGCATGTATTTTTTTTTTCAAATGATTAAATTTAAAATATAATTTTTAAATGAATAAAAATGGTTTTAACCAATTTGAAAACATTGACTTAGTATTTAATTTTAAAATATATTTTTTAAAATGTTTTTTATACAAAATGAAGGAATACGACTCAAGATTGTCATTGTCCTTGTGGATCAAATTTATCATTTATTTTGTAGTTTTATCACTTTCCTTTTAATCTAAATAAAATAGTTTTATCATTTTTTTAATATTTGTAGTTTTATCCTTCTCTACCGATGATCAAAGTCAATTAGAAAAGAATAATTCCTAAGTAAAATAGATTTACAAAAAATTTCAACTTTTAACTATTCTTAATCAAAGTATAAAATATAATGAGAAAAATAAATAATAAAATTGAATGAAAGCTTATCTTAAGAACAAAGGACTTTGTTGTCATCAACCTTTTCAACTGTCCTTTTAGAGAGGACATTTGGGTTTGGCTTTAGGCTTTTCAGTTTTGACCGAAAAACTGGTGAAGCTGGTCGACTGAGTGGACTAAGAGTTATATATTAAATATTGAAGAAAAAGCAGCCAAGGGGATGTAGCTCAAATGGTAGAGCGCTCGCTTTGCATGCGAGAGGCACGGGGTTCGATCCCCCGCATCTCCACTTGTTATTTTTATTTTTGTCAAAAATCAAAACTTTCCTTGACGGCGCCGTATTTACTTTTGCCTCAGCAGTGTTTGGTCTCGAACTCTCTCTCCTTCACTTTCTTCCTCGATTCGAACACTTGTTTTCTCTGCGGCGCATATTTTTTTTTTATTACGCCTCCAGGGTCACAGACCTCAGCCAGCTGCCCTAGCCGGCGGCAACCCTTTGCCTTCGAAATCTTCAAACCAAGTCGGAGCTCTAGTCGTAAAATCCAACAGAACTGATTGGACCCCAGCCGGTTCCAATTCCCTCTGTTCATCTCGTTGCAAAAGGTATATTCATTTTTCTAAAGTTCTTCGCTTCCTTACCTTGTACTGTCGTGTGAATAAGCAACAGCTTATCTGAATACCCAGTTGAACTTTGTTTGATTATTTCGCTTTAAAAACAAGTCCTTTTGGAATTTGATGTGTTTGCTAAAGACTCGAAGTTCGAGTTCTAAAGTATATTTTGTTTTCTCCTTTAAGCAAGGGCGTTTTTAGCACATCAAATTATGTTAATTTCAAGGCTTTCTAGAGTTGGATTTTGGATTGCCAGAGAGCTATCAAGAGGTACGCTTCTGTTTTCAATTCGGGTTCATTTCTTATGCTTCGATTCTATGGAAATTGACATTATTAATATTTATAGCTTGTTTTTAGTAAAAATGAAACGCCTTTGTAGTTTCTTGCAAGAGAATTATTTTTGATAATATTAGTATGTTTTGCATGTTCTTAATAATGCATGATTTTTATGAAATGATTTTTCATTTACTAACTTGAGTCCAAATTGCATTCTTTTTTATAGGTGGATTTAGGTATATGTCTAGGACAAGATTTAGACAGAGGCATTGTGGGCAGTACCAGCGCTCTCTGGTCAGTGATGGTTATAACTTATTTTCGTATATATTTCAATAAAAGAGAAATATAATTTGACATGCATTATCTATCTCTTTTAAGCTCCTGAAAGAAAGTAGGCAAAGTCCGAAAACAGAGGTGGTGGTTAACCATTACTTTTGGTTGTTGTTGACAATGTTCTAAGATTAGTGCTTATGACATCCATGACCATGCAAGGAATCTTGAATGTTGGAGTTTAATTGAATGAAACTAGAAAGGATAGCAGATTATCGAGATTTAAGTGGAAGTTTTAGTTGTGAAAACTAACTAAATTAGCCTCTTTATAAGCAGTTAGTTATTTCACCTAATAGTGGATGGCTCTATGGCCTTTAGGAGATGAGATGTTTAGACTAGTCAATGAGGTAATGACACCATTATCCTTGATCGGCTATTTTTATCAAGCTGATTCTTCTGTTGAAATTCTTTAAGGTATATGCCTTGTTCATTTACTTGTATTATAGTGGTTTTTTTATTAGCTAACTGGTGATACAGTTCAGGTCTCTTGTCATATCTACAAAAAATAAAATAGTGTGGCAGTGGTTTTGTTTACCAAGGGGATGGAATAATTTGATTATAAGGTTATTTTGTAGTGACAATTTTAGCATCTGTCAGAGGGATAGGAAAATAAAGTAAAACTTGGATGACAGTTATGTGATAACACATGATAAGTATGCTGACAAACATTTTTTATGAGATCTGAATAGTGATAAGTTGGAGGCGACAATAGTTTCCCTAATAGTTAGAAAATGATTTTACAAACATTGAAGAACGATATGCATATCGTTGGTATTATACTTGACAGAATTGTTTAAAGAACAGATTTCATTTTTAGCTATTTATCTGAGAAAAGAATATTTTCATTTTGAGCTAATTATAAGTAAACTTTTCCTGTGATCTTTTTCTCTTTTCTTCAAATTTTTTTTTTTTGACAGCTTGAATTACTGCCAGAAACTAGAGCCTTTCAAGGTGCCATATTTCAAACGCATCATGAATTTTCTACCTCAGCTTCCAACAATGCTTCTGATGGAGGGGATGAACAGAAAGAAAAGTAATTTTTTTGAATGACATTGTAATGGCATGGTGTTTAAGACTGTTGGATGAAGTTGTGCTTCTTTTATTTAGTGCTATTCTTCATGCATTGGTGAATTATTTAGATCATGTGAATCCTAAACTCTAACAAATGAAAGAAGAAACAGACAAACCTAATCTTGATTTACAAGTTCTTGGAGAGATGATGATGTAACTTCAACATCAGTTTAAATTATTCTACACTGATATTACCTAGGAAAAGCATTTTTCTGTCAGGAATCAATTTTGTTTTGACATATTTTGGCATGCTTCAAAGCAGACTTTAATCTTGGTTGTCAGTTAATGCCTCAGCTGAGCTGTGGCTAGGTTTGCATCTACAGCATTGGCTCCCTTTAATAGGTCTTGTGTCTCTGTCTCTGTATGCATGTGTCTTTAGTTAGTCGTGGATTTTGTTTGTGTGCTTTTCTGGTCTATTCTCCATTTCTGCATGATGTAAATTACACTTTTAGTTAGTGGGAGATTCAGATTGCAATTTATGGCATCACTGACTTTGAAAGCTTGGAGTTTGAGTTCCCAACATCACTCTTTAAACACTTAATGGCTCCATATGCATTTCATTTAAAATTAATTTTTTTGGTCAATTTTCTACACACTAGATTTTCTTATTTGGCAGGATATCTGTCACATTTGTTTCAAAGGATGGAGAAGAAATCCCCATTAAGGTGCCTATTGGAATGTCTATGCTAGAAGCAGCTCATGAAAATGATATAGAGCTCGAAGGCAAGGATCATGATTTGTTCTTGGTCTTATAATTTCGTAGTATTTCTTTGGATCAAACTTTTATCTTCTTGGAGCAATTCGTTTACTCAAGTCCTTTTATAATCTGTCTTAAACACATTCTATTTGCATGAAGGATGCATTAGCAATTAAAGTAGAACATAATGTGATTTTGAAACCTTCTTGTTGCTCTTTTCTGATACAAATTAACATGTTTTCATAGCACACCAAATCTGGGTTAATTACTTGGATCAATTAATATATAGTTCATGGCTAATATTTAATGTCTTCATGTACTATCCTTTCAGGAGCATGTGAAGGTTCACTTGCTTGTTCAACATGCCATGTCATAGTGATGGTATGCTGAT
Source organism: Heritiera littoralis (assembly GCA_031772115.1). Classification (NCBI taxonomy): domain Eukaryota; kingdom Viridiplantae; phylum Streptophyta; class Magnoliopsida; order Malvales; family Malvaceae; genus Heritiera; species Heritiera littoralis. The sequence continues at coordinate 4,474,814 of JAPDPK010000003.1, forward strand.
ATGTTATCAAACATGCTGTTAATTGGGTTATGATAATCTGTAATATTCTTTCATCCTAATTCTTTGGAAGAACTGACTATGGACTTTTTTGCTAGGACATGGAGTACTATAATAAATTAGAAGATCCAACTGATGAGGAGAATGACATGTTGGACCTAGCCTTTGGGCTTACAGAAACGTGAGTTCCTTCACTATAAATCTGCTAGAGAAATTTTTTTGAAATCTAATCTGTAAGGGATCACCATGTTCTTGAATTTTTCAGATCTCGCCTGGGATGTCAAATAATTGCAAGTCCCGAACTTGATGGAATTCGTTTAGCAATCCCTGCTGCCACTCGAAACTTTGCTGTCGATGGGTATATTGCAAAACCACACTAGATATTATACGACACCTAACCCTATTTAAATGAGCTAGAGGATCCGGCCATTCATTTTTGTAGCTTCTATATTGTATTGGATCAACGAGTGTCTACTATCCTCAAGTGATTGTTTTTGTATTAATAATTGCTTATTAAATTCCTAGTAATCCCTGTGTGACATTGCTTCTATAGATCAAATGATATCAAAGTTCCCATATCCACACTTAGTTCTTCAATTTTTTTTTAATATGGTCGAGGTAACTCTAGATTGATATCAGTTTGACAAGTTTTATGCATTGTGCTTAAACATAACTAGGTAATTTAAGTGTGGTTCCGTTCTCAAAACCAAAACTATGGTGAATTAGAGGATCATGCATCGATATGTGTTGTAGGTTCTTAAACTGATGTTCTGGTTGGGAGAGCTCCAAGACACTAGGTGTCTAGAAATTTTTAAGTCTGTGGTATCAGATAAATGCTAGCTACTTCTATATTGCTTAATTCTCTGGCAAGTTAAGATTGAAACATAGAAACAAATTATGCACTGAGCGTCCATACATGCACCACTCAGCCAGTTTTACTTCATGGTGAAGAATTTGTTGGAATAGATTGTGAGACAAGTGCATGTCTTATAGTAAATGTTGGGCAGATTCTGCGTTGCTGTCGTTTGATAGCCTGCTTGGATCCATTCCTCTGTCCGTCCTCTCTGATGCATCACTATCAATATACAAATTGATGAATTGCAAGGTGATTGACGTATTCCCTCTCATTTTCTACTTGATTGATAGGTTCCACCTAAATGGGGCTGATTGCTCCTTAAGAAATCTTACCTTTTGTTAATTAGTACCAGTTGGTACGAAGCAGTACAAACATGGGGTTGTAAAATTGTTTTAGCATAATCTAAACTGCAATCTTATATTACAACGAGATAGAATATATGAACTAATAATGAATTTAGGTTAAATCTTTAACATAAATTTTGTTCTCTCACTGATTCTTATTTACAATAATGTGTTTTTCAATTTTGGTGTTGTCTTATCTTTTTGAATGATTTTCTTTTAAGTCTTGTGCTTTACGGCGGTGTTATTTCTTACATCAGAAAATTTTCTAATCTGTTTACCGTTGAGCATCTCAGAATTACCCTGTCATTAGCTATTTAAGAGCATAGTTACCGCTGGTATATTAATAGTACAAGTCAATTAAGAAAAACAACTGATATTTAAAAATATTAAGATTGATCTTTGATTAATATTTACCTGACGTCAACTAAGTTGATAATAGAATCTAACGAACTTCATTTGTCTTTTATTTTTTGTTTGATAGAAAATTGAGTGTTTGGTCGAACTTTAATTTTCTCTTTATATGTAAGAACGTGATTATACAAAAAATCAAGTCAGAAAATTTAGGTCAGATTGATTTTGGACTTACTTAAAATCTGTCAATATCTTACTTAAACCTAACTTGGATTTAAGTCGAGCTGACATAATTTCAACTAATTTTTTTTTTTGGTGTAACCACAGGTATCCTCATCCGTTTTACGGTCTGAGACTAATCCTGTTCGGGCCGGGAGTGGTAAACGGTAAAGCCCTCCCAACAGTGAGGACTCCAGGACTCGAACCCTGTCCAAGTACCTGGGGAAGAAGTCCACTTTCCACTTCTTCCAACCACTTGTTGGTATAATTTCAACTAATTTACTATTATTACTTTTCATTGATAAATGTTAATGTCAATTGTTGAACCCAATCACTAGAGAATATGTTAAAATATATACAGCATCCATTTGCACTTTATGAAAAGGATATTTTTTTTAGTTTGGTAAAGAAACAAACTACTGGGATTTTCTTAGTCACATAATTTATTTTATTACTTAGCCTTTCTAAAGGAATGTTACAATGGTAAACTTTTTTCTTTGCTTATATTTGACACGGCTGCAGTTTAGAGCAACACGTTTATGACTCATGCCGATACAGCAATAATAATAATGCATTAATGATTAAACCCACCCGTCATTCATTATCACAACTCAGGCTTATATTATTGATGTATTAGATAAGTACGAAAATACGTACGAGTATACCATCATAGACTAAATATTTTCGAGTGCAAATGCAACAAGCAACAACAGCTTGAAGGTTGATTAAATGCTCAGAAATTCAACAACCATTAATTCAAAAAAGATTAATGATGCTGCAGTGAATGCAAAGTAGGTGAAATTAAATATTGTGGGTGCAGCAAAGGAGTTCTTCACTTAAAGACAAAACTTTTTCTTCCCTAATAAAAACAGACATTGATGTTGTAAAGTACACAATCAGAGATGAAAATGTTATACTTGAAAATGTACTGCAAATGAATTTCAGAATTAATTCAAATCATACATATAATCACTTATAAGATATGATATCCAAAAAAATTTAAAATTCAAATCTTAACACCTCTAAAATTGTAATCTCTAAATTTCAATTTTTTTACAAATAAAAAAATAGCGCAAATACTTGCACACCTTCTAGAAGGGTCTACGATCAGAAATCAGACATTTAACATTGAAGTTGTAAAGTACACAATGACAGATGAGAAGGCCATACTTTCAAATGTACTGCAAATGCTTGCAGACCTTCTAGAAGGGCTTACAATAATCGGAATCAGACAGGTCTTTGCTAACTTCCGATCCAATATTAGCTTAATTAATTAAGCTTATATTCCAATATTTCTTTTTTTGTTTTTAGATTTTGACAAAAGCTTATTTGTTGATCTATTTCCTACCAAGAATGCATGTCCATATCAAAATCCATAATATTTTATAGTCTGCATTAGCCAAATTTTATATACAATCTTGTAATAAAATAAAGAAACCAAAATTATTGATATTGTGGGTGGGAGATTCGAATGTAAACATTTTTATTTTTTAAAGACGGATCATATGATAATGTTTCTGGATTCTGATCACCCACTTTGAAAATATTAGCTCTGAAAAAGTCTGAAAACATGCATGATGATAAAGATCTATATATTTTGTAAGGGATATTTAACAATAACCCTTAGCAATTCTAGCTAGCAGTAGTATAATAGAACTTGACACTTGGTAATTAACATTATCTATGATGAAGAGAAAATAATCTGAAATTTAGCTTAATCGATTCATGCAGTCTAACAGGATAGTTTCGACGCTTGCATTAAGAGAAAATAAAAGAAAATATAATATAAGCTTTAAGCTTCAACAATGGAAAAGAGAAAACAGTTTTTTTTTTTTTTTTCTGTGTTGAAAAATGGTGGCTTCAAAGAAAAGGGGGTGTGATGGGAGACACGAACATGACAACTAAGTCAATTATATTGCCATATCTTTATCGTTCTTGTTATCTGATAACAGCTGTAATCATAGTTTATAACTTTTCACGCACACCCAGTAAAAACAATTGAAAAGATTGTTAGCTGCTCAAATTGATTATTTATTTTTTGCCATTGTAATTTGTAATCATGTTGTTATAGCATGATTTTACGGCTAAACAACTAGAAAGAAATTCACACGAATTTCACTATTAAGAAAATTATTCAGTTTTTATATTTTTATATTTACTTGAATGAAAATTTTTTACCATTTTCTTTTATCAATCACACCGGATTGTCACTTTCTAAACCATTACTTTACCACCACCATTTCCATAAGTAAGGTGTTTTTTTTTTTTTAATTCCAATCAACAGAGAGAAATCCTTACAAATCAATGTGTTGATGTGTTAACGCGCCAAGAAATTGTTTGGTTTGGATGATGATTTTTGAAAAAAATAAAAAATAGTAAAAGTAATTAAATTTTAAAACGCGTTTTGATGTTCTATACTTGATACTTATCTCATATTTTTTAGAGCTAATACTTTGGAAAATTAAGTATTGTCTCGACAAATTAAATTTTTTTTATCAAAATCAAGTGCGTAACTATTATTAATTGATTTTACGAGTTTAACATTATTATGTATTTAAGACTTTGTTTGATAAAAAAAATAAAAAATTTATCAATTAAACTATTAAACTATCAAAATTTTCATAGTCATCCATTTTCTTACCAAACAAAACTTTAAACCTTAATTATTGCAAGTATAAAACAATTTATTTCTTATTTTAATAAATTAAATAAATCCAAAAAAAATAAAGAAATTATATGAAATCCAGACCGCCGCTTCCTAAAAATAGGGTAACATCCGATCATAGAACTCATAAAAAAATAGCCAACCCAAACCAAAAAAAAAAAAAAACTCTTTATGCTATAAATATCCCAAACTCTCACCTTCCACATTGACCTCTTCATTTTGTTTACCTTTCATTAATTTTCAGAAATAAACAACCCCAACTCTGCTTATTCCTATCCTTCTCTCTTTGTAAATATAATTATTATCAGTAAAGGGAATAATCTTATTCCAGAATTTGTTGGCAAAACCTCAACTGCTCTGAAATAAGCTCACGACTATTCTGTAAAGCGTTGAAATCGTGTTAAGTGATCGGTTGGGTAGTGTTTGTTTTGTTTTTATTAATAATCCCAACCCCATTGCATCAGGAAAAAAAAATTATTCAAAACAAAACAACAGCACCGTTGCAGAGGTAAAAAGACCTACCGGATTAATGAAGTCGCCGGCGTCGTTGCACTCGCTTGGGAGGAGCAGTTCGAAGCGGTCGAACTACAGCCGTTCATTTGACTTACCGGAAGACTTTGAAGATCTTTCTAGAGATGACTACGGCGTTGGTGGAGCAATGTTGCCGATTTTTCTCAGCGATTTACAGAGTAATAACCAGCAAGACCTCGTCGAAGTCACGCTGGAGCTCGAGAATGACTCCATTGTGTTTTGCAGCGTGGCGCCGAGTACTCCTGCGGTAACGGACGAAAAGGAAGCCTCCGTGACGGCCTCTTCTGGTTTTTTAGGAAGGAGCCTTTCGGCGACGTCGAAGATTCGGAGGAAGTTCGGGCGGTTACGTTCGGGGTCATCGTCGAGAGCTTCGTCGTCGGCGGAGATTGATCAGGACCATAGGCTTACGGCCCGTGATGAGAGGAGGGTTAAGGCCAAGCTTCAACGGACGAGATCGAGTGCTGAACGAGCGTTGAAAGGGCTGAGATTCATTAGTAAAAACACCGGTGCAAATGACACTGAAGAGATGTGGGAACAAGTTGAGTTGAGGTTCGAGTCATTAGCAAAGGACGGATTCCTTGCAAGAGAAGATTTCGGTGAATGCATAGGTGCGTACTCTCATAATCTGTTTGGCAACTAAGAAAAAAAAACTAAAAAAAGAAATTTTTGATTTTGTCTTCAATTTGACGTAGGGATGGTGGATTCGAAGGAGTTTGCGGTTGGGATATTCGATGCGTTAGCAAGAAGAAGGAGACAGAGAATTGAGAAAATTACAAAAGAAGAGCTTCGTGATTTCTGGTTACAGATTTCAGACCAGAGTTTCGACGCGCGTCTTCAGATTTTCTTCGACATGTTAGTTTACTTGTCTTTCCTACTTTTTCTTGGAAGAGTTAGTTTTTCTATAATATCAACGTCGAATGACAGTTTGATCTGTGAAAATTGGACCGAGTAGTTTTGAATTGACTGGTTATGAGCAGTAATTTTGAGCTGTTGTGTGAAGCACCTGATTTTAACTCCCAGTTGACCACTTGACGAGGTTGCTGCGTGCCAGTAATTTTATCGTTTCATGTTTCGCGGGAAGTGGACAGGGAGTTGAAATGCAACTTTAATTTTATTTTATTTTATTTTATTTTATTTTATTTATAATTTTCTCTTATTGATTAATGTCTTTTTTTCTTTTTCTTTTTTAATTTATAGAGCAACTGATTCTTCTGTCTTTGATAAAAAAAAAATTATCAGGGCTGACATCAACGAAGATGGAAGAATCACAAGGGAAGAAGTGCAGGAGGTAATCAAATTATCGGTATTTTTTTTAATTTGAGTGGATAATCTATATAAGCACAAAAAAAAGGGAAATAATCAAGAATTGAGAATTTTAATTACGTTCTTTAAGTTTGTAGTTAAAAAATACCAACAAAATTTGCCAATGATGCTATGGCACTATTGCCATTAGAGGTATAAAAAGTTACTTGTAATTGTTTTGATAATTATTCGATTATGATTTGATTATTTTAAGCTTGGCAATTATCTCTGTTTGTTGGTAACTGTTTGATTATATTTTTTTTGAAACGCAGCTTATAATGCTTAGTGCTTCAGCCAACAAGCTATCGAAGCTGAAAGAACAAGCTGAAGAATATGCCTCACTAATCATGGAAGAATTAGACCCCGAGAATTTTGGGTACATTGAGGTAATTTGATTTTTCACATGTTTAGCTCAAACATTGTTGGTATACTATGGCAAGTTTGCAAATTCTTTTCTGTCCATTTCAGTTATGGCAGTTGGAAACGCTACTCCTACAGAGAGATACCTATATGAACTACAGCAGGCCACTTAGCACAGCAAGTGTTGCGCGGAGTCAGAACATAAGTTCAGTCAGACCCAAGAACTTATTCCGAAGAGTGTGCTTTAAACTCCGGTGCTTGATACTAGAAAACTGGCGAAGGGGATGGATTTTGCTGCTTTGGATGATGACAATGGCAGCCCTTTTTGCCTGGAAATTCATGCAGTATAAAAACAGGGCTGCATTTCAAGTTATGGGATATTGCTTGTGCACTGCCAAAGGGGCTGCCGAGATACTCAAGCTCAACATGGCTCTAATTCTTTTACCAGTTTGTCGAAACACATTGACTTGGCTTCGGACCACTAAAGCAAGGTCCTTTGTTCCTTTTGATGACAACATTAATTTCCACAAGGTAAGAAATGGTTACTTATGGAGTTTGTAACTCATACACTAGTTTATTTTAACAAAATCCATTTGTTTTCGCAGACAATTGCTTGTGCTATAGTCATTGGAGTCTTCGTTCATGCAGGAAGCCACTTGTCATGTGATTTTATCCGCCTGACTAACGCTTCCCCGGAAAAATTTGCTCTCATAGCCTCTGATTTCAGCCATGGAAAAAGACCGACATATTCAGAGCTTTTGATCGGTGTTCTAGGCGTGACAGGGATTTCCATGGTGATTTTCATGGCCATTGCATTTACATTAGCAACAAGCCACTTCCGCAAGAATGTATTGAGACTCCCTGCACCGTTCAACAGATTGACAGGCTTCAATGCATTCTGGTATTCCCATCATCTTCTTGGTCTTGTCTACATTCTGCTAGTAATCCATGGAACATTCTTGTTCTTGGCCAACAAGTGGCATCAGAAATCGGTAAGAACTTTATGATCATAGTTCTTTATACGAGACTGACAGAACTACATGGCAAGTACTAACCACGTTGGTGTTGCAGACATGGATGTACATCTCTGTCCCATTGCTGCTTTACATAGGGGAGCGTATTGTAAGAACATGTAGATCAGAACATTATTCAGTAAAAATATTAAAGGTAATTTGATTAAGTTCTTTTCTTTACTATTCTATTTGGTCGGTTTACAAGGGTTTTTTTTTTCTCATGACATTCACAGGTTTCAGTGCTACCAGGAAATGTCTTCAGCATCGTTATGTCAAAACCACAAGGATTCAAGTATAAAAGCGGACAGTACATATTTCTACAGTGCCCCTCAATCTCCCCGTTTGAATGGTAAAGTTTGATTTTTTGGAACTTTTATTTCTACTTTTTATGCATTGAATTGACACTTGGATTTCATTTTAGGCACCCATTTTCTATCACTTCAGCACCTGGAGATGAGCATCTTAGTGTTCACATCAGGACAGTGGGAGACTGGACGCAGGAATTGAAACGAGTTTTCACAGATATTAATGACTCGCCATTTGTTATAGGCCGAGCTAGTTTTGGTCCGCTTGAACATACTGATCAGAATGGGTAATTATATTCGCTGGAAACAGTTTCTATGTATTTAAATTCAAGTATGCGATCTGGGAAGTACTGACTCAACATGTTTACTGCTGCAGCCAACCGAAGTTGTCTGTTGATGGTCCATATGGAGCTCCGGCCCAGGACTACAGGAATTATGATGTTCTACTCCTTGTTGGGTTAGGAATTGGAGCTACCCCTTTCATAAGCATCCTTAGAGATCTTTTAAACAACTCAAGAGCAGAAGATCAAATGGTACGTTCAAGCCCCTTTCTATAGGAATGTTTCCTGCATAATTTATTAACTAGTTTTCAATTCCACTAAGATCTGCGGCTATGGTGGAACAGGAATCAACCACAGAAATGACTATATCAGACGACAGCTGGAATAGTCTTGCATCCTCGAATTTTACTGCTAGTTCAAGTTTGACCATTGGAGGAAAGAAAAAGTCACAGAGGACGAGAAATGCTTACTTCTACTGGGTCACCAGGGAATCAGGGTCCTTTGAATGGTTTAAAGGAGTGATGGATGAAGTTGCAGAAATGGATCAGAAAGTAATGAAATACAACTTCAGAGCAATTTGCATGGCTGTTAAATAATATGCCAGTATTATCTTATTCATGTTATTTCATCTCTAAAACAGGGTCAGATTGAGCTGCACAACTACCTCACAAGTGTTTATGAAGAAAGCGATGCAAGATCAACCTTGATTACGATGGTCCAAGCTCTGAATCATGCTAAACATGGTGTTGACATCCTATCAGGAACCCGAGTATGAACTTTCATTGCCTCCCTAACTTAAATAATAAACATGCTCACAATAAAGTCATTCTCAATCGAGTAATATTTGATAATCGTGTGAAAGTTAATACATAATTAAAATGTGCATACTTATCCAATTGAAGAATAGATTTTTTTTATTGTCAACATCTATGATTTTCTTACATCCTTTTCTGACCTACCAAACAAAGTTTGAAAATTTCCAACCATTCAATCATTTGCTTCAGCAGTGACTAACCCTTTGATATTTTAATAATTTTCTGCAGGTAAGAACACATTTCGCAAGGCCTAACTGGAAAGAAGTGTTCAGAAAAGTAGCTTCAAAACATCCTCATGCCACAGTAGGTAAATATGTTTCTGGCCAAAAAAAAAAGAAATTATTAAATCAAAGAGACTTTGTCGCCTAAGCAGAAGACTTGTTAAAAGAATTTGAAAGTGGGATCTGAGTATTAGATTCTGCTGACGGTACTTCCCATAATTGGCTCTCAATCCCATTCAATTCAACCTACTACCAGAACTAAAATACAGCATCAAAAAGGTTGTACGCAACCAACTAATGAGTAGAGAAATAGAAATATATGTGTATGAGCGTGCGTGTTTGTTTATGACCTTTTAGCTTAATCAATAGCTGTCATGTTCAATTGGATTAATAGAAGAAATCAAAAGAAGAGAGAATATAGTAGACCCTGAAAAGAACCATTCAGAAAAAGATCCCAACACTATCTGATCCTGTTTTAAAACTATATGTTAAGATCAGTCATTTCAATCAAAAAAATGCTCAGCAATCATACTAACACGGAGACAGACACATTAAACAAGGAAAATTTTTCTTTAACCCATTAAAGAAGGAAAAATTTTCTTTAAGGAAATGTCTAACAAGAATTGTGATGTTGTTAAAACTGCAGGAGTGTTCTATTGTGGAATGCCGGTGTTGGCAAAGGAATTGAAGAAGTTATCATGGGAGCTGAATCACATGACATCAACACGGTTCGAATTCCACAAGGAATATTTCTGAGGATCCTTGCATAGAAGCCAACCAGTTGTTCTTTTTTTTGTAACTACCATATTCAAAGCAAGATGAAGAGAAATATACATACATAAATGTATTCATAACTATAGCTCAATGTAAAAAGTAAGTTATATAGCATTGAACATTGCCCGCTACAAATTTTGTAATACCATTTCTTTCATTTTGTACCATAAGCAATGATCATTAAGGATCAAGAATCAACCCAGGTCAGACAGTGTTGCATTTCTTGAAATTCCATGGGAAAATTACGAAAAAAAACACCTTTTGCAAGACAAACTAGTACCATTTTGTAGCTTGAAATCTAACAGGATTAGAGGAGCTTATGCTTTACTAATCGTCTTTTAGTCGTCTGAGAAGTCGGGAAGCCCAGCGCCGGACACGACGTTTGAGGCTGTAACCGACAATAATTCCAGCAGCAAAGCAAATTGCGCAGAGTTTTGAACAGGTCCACAGCGAGACAACTTGCCTGAAATTCGAAAGAAAAAAAATATTTAAGTGCTAATGAAAGAGAATTTCAGCAATTACATTGTAACTATAATTGACGAGGTAAAGTTGATTTAAATGAACAACGGGTACCTAGGAGGCCTGGTGACTAGAACACCAGAGCTATCAGCGGAAGAAGATCCAGCTCCTCCTCCTCCTCCAACGCGAAGATTGTTGGGAATTTCGGGCCAGAAAGAAGGAGATCCTGATTTTGGGTCCTTTGAGAAGGAGCTGACCAAATTCCGCAACCCCTCCATTGCCGCCGACGCTGAGTACCTAAAACCCTAAACCCCTCTTTTGTCATTTTATTTTACACCAATGACCAAACCCCTCTTTTGAATATACCCTTTTTTTTCAAAAAATGGATCTTCAATGTTTTATTAATGGTAAATCAATTCATAAATATAAATTTTTATATTTATAATCAAATTTTAAATTTTTTAAATAGCATAATTAAATTTAAATTTATTAAATAATATTAATTTTTAGTGTACAGGTAACAATTCATAAAATTATTCATGTCAATTATTATATAAGATGTCCGATCAATAATTATTATCATTTAATAAATTCAAACTTAATTACATTATTTTAAAAATTAAATATTTAATTTATGAAAAATAAAATTTTATAAATCAATTTATATTTTTTTGGTGAAAATAAATCAATTTATATGCAATAATACATTGAAAACTTATATAAATTTTGTAAAAAAGTGAAGGGATATTTGATATTAAACTCTTCCAAAAATGAAGATACACAGTAAACGCATCAAGCTTTGTACATAAAGGATTGGGCCAAAGTGTAAAGATGGGTTTGTCTTCTACGCCCACTTGAGACCTTTGATAGTGTGTGTGTGGCCCAGTATACAAAGGCTTGTCTTTGGTGCATATTCTTGATTATTCATGCCTTCTTGTCTTATCTCCAACAGTTGCATGGAAAATTAATAGCCAACCAGCTTGATTTGCCGAAAAAGCTTGGTAGAAGATAACTACTCGCATGTCATTCTCATTTTCATTTGGCATTGTGAAAGGAGAACTCTTGGTTTTTGTAAGATAAAAATTTAGCCGCAGTTTAACCAACCAATTCTGGCTATAGGTTTGCGGTTTGCAGGATACAAAGGGCAATGGCTAATTGTATTACGATTTCTTCCGGCCCAACATTATCTTAAGAGAAAAATCTCTGAATTTTTTTTCGTATTATATTGAATATGCGATTAATTCACACTTGCGTTTTTGTGATTGATTAAAAATTTGACTAGATTCTTTTAAATTGTTTGGATTGCCTTCATTTATGGGGTTGGATGGATAGATATAAAAGAGTTTCTGAAAAGCAGATTAACAGCAGCGTAACCATCTTTTAATTTATTAACGAAGTTGTTCCTTGTAGACTTCACGAGGTCCAACAGTTTGTTAATAATTCTGATAATCAATCTCTTCGTGGTAATCGGAATCTTGGATTAGTGATGTTTAATTGACTCATTTTACCCGTATTATTCTGTAATATACTTCTTTTGTAATAATTTTTTCGTGAAAAACTCTTGTTTTGGAAGAATATAATGACATTCATTTATCCAATAGAAATTTGCCACCGTCCATAGGTGGTCGTATCTTTCATCGCATCGTAAGATTTTCTTGGTTTTACATTACTTGTCAAATGCCATCCAAATATATCAGTTATCCACAACACGGTATGACGTTTACAATCATAGATCTTGAGTACTACGATTATTAGTTTAAGTAATTATATTTTTTAATTATAAAAAATTTGTAGATTTGAAATTTAAATTTTTATATTTTATTAAATCAAAAGCTTCTATTATAAAAAAATAAAGAATGTATACACCATAATTGGGACCTCCCTCTCCTCGTAAACTTTATTTAATCAATAAAAATAGATGTCATTATCAAATAATCAAATAGAATATTAAATTAGTTTTCTATAAGTAGATATAAAAGATAAAATGAATTTTTACTTTAAACTTAATATCTCCCAAATAAATGTAACAATCTCTAAACCAAACATTAGTTATTGAATATTAAATTATCTGTCAACAATTTCTTGACTAAAATTATGGAAAAAATGTTAATATAAAATTTAAGTTTGAAATCAAATAACTCTAACTTAACCTTCCAATTAAAAAAAAAAGTAAATAAAAAAACTAAATTGGCTAAAGCCGTGAATCACATGGGCCGGTGGCCTTCTAGAGGATTTTTCCTCCGTACCCCCAAAATTAGTTGTACAATGTGTCCTTATCTTTTTTACCAAAACATAATGATAAACATTATCAATGACGACAACAATAATAATTATAATAATAATAATAATAATAATAATAATATTATTATTATTATTATTAATGTGTACTTATGATGTACAATTTTTCGCCTAACCCTACTCTACCTACCATTAGCCTTATCAACCCCAGAGAATTAACTGACTTTTCTGAGTTTTTGACTCATGCAACGAAATTCCTTATGAAGTTTCATTGATCTTGATGAACCTTAGCCACACATTTAAACGCAAGGTAAACGTGACGCTGCCGATTTCTTTAAAAATAGTCAACATCATGAGAAGCATACGCCACTCATGATATCAAACCTTTCATACTTGAAAAATTAATTAAAAAAAATCGAAACAATACAGAATAAATTCGGTATAAATAATTGGATGTACCTTAAATTAGCATCTCAGCTCAAGATTCTCAGCATCTCGATCAAGATCCTACCCTCAAGTTGCCCATCCAACGGCTCACATTTCTCTATCCCTTCGTTCTCCTGTTCATTCCTTTTATATCTTGTAGTTGTAGGCCTTGGATTGTTTTTCAGGAACAGAAGCAAAACTTGAAAATCTTGAGACAAATCATAAAAGAAACATGAACCAGTTGTTGGATTCTCCGCTTGAAGCTTTAGCGTTTAACTATGTAAGTTTTGGGTTTTTCACGATTGTTAATAATCTGTGGACGTGGGTGGCTGTTATCACGGCTGCGGTTAGTTTTTGGACGATCAGAGCCGCTGGCGCCACCGTCTCTTCATGTTTCGTTACAAAGCCCAACCAGAAGCCGTCAACTTGCATAAACAATCATACCCAAGATGAGTCTCGGCCGATTCTCGCAGCTGAAGAAAAGCCGACCCCTTCAGCTTTGGTTTCAACTCCAGCTGCCGTTGCGGAAACGAGAGTTTCGCCTTGGGTTTGCGATGATGGAGCCACCAAAGGAGGGAAGTTCAAGTGGACTGTTTATTACGAGGATGATGGAGAGAGTAACGTCGACGGTGAAACGACGGTAACGGAATGGAGGAGTGACGGCGGCGGCGATTGTAAAGAAGGGAGCTGCGGGGAGTGGTGGGAGAGTTGGGAAAGAGTGTGGAGCTTGAGAAAGGGGGAATCAGGGTGGTACCGTTACCTGGATTTGATGGTAATAAACGGCAATGTCGTTAGGCTATGGGATGAATCACGTAGAAGGAGAAGAAGGCAGAGCTCAAGCTATGCTGTATGGTAGTCAGTGTTTTTTTTTGTATGTCTTAATGACTTTTGGTTTAAGGTTGTGGAACATGTAAATATATTTGTCGTGTAGACCAGCCATGAGAAACCAAAACAAATGCTTTTAAGGTTTCGTTAATTTTCATATCCACAAAAATTTGCAGAACTCATAACACGGAACCATATGCACTATGCAGTTTCATCTTCTTTATGACTTATGAATGGCAAGTTCTGGTACTTCTGGTGATCACAGTCAATAAACAAGCGTAAGGCAAACTGGTTTTAGGCTTCTTATTTTGTTGCTTGTTACTAGAGTTTCGAGCCATAGAGGTCAGCCTCTCCAGAGCGGAATTGAAGGCCAGACGACTGACTCAGAAAGCAGAAGCCCTCCCTTTCCTCGAGCAAACACACAAAAACAAGCCTGTGGAGTGTCCATTTTCTTGTCCTATATTAGCAGCTTGTACGATGAGCTTTGTCTAATATCTAATAATGTTTGGTTCATTGATTGGCTTTCTTAAGCTCTGGAATGGATTTGATAAGCATGATCCTTTTATGAAGCAAAGGCTAACAATTTGCCATGTGTTCATCGATTCCACAACATTAACTTGACTGAGCAAGGTTTCATTGGTTTAAATCTGTAACTCTTATCTCCGTTATTTCTTTCACGTCCCAAGTGCATTCCACCGGATTTAATGCAATATCTCAGTATGTGATTTTAACTTCCATGGAGGAAACAAATTCAGGCATGGATTCCAGTTAAGAGGTATAGTTGTTGGCTTTATCATGAACCCCACCAGAAATACTCTGAAAATCAGCAGCAGCCGTGAGCCTGATGCCTCCACAGTGTAAATTGTATTCGTGATGTGTATAAATTGTATTCGTGATGTGTATAATATATCAAATATAATTTTTTTTTTTAATTTTTATCATATTCATACATAACAAATGTATTATGTCACTCTATCGTATTTAGAAATATCAAATCTCTGCCGCACATGCCGAACCTTTCAAAATAAAACAGGCAGCTCTCTTAGTGACCTGCCCATCTCCCATCACATGATCCTGACTTTAGGAAAATTGCAATTTATATGGTTGCTTATTGACCACAATTGTGGGTTCTCAATTATACCATAGCTTTATCACTGATAGATAGGTCACACTTTTCCTGTCACTAATTCCCACGATTGGGACTAGCATTGAACTAAAATTTAGTTTCACAATGAAAATTTCAGTCTGGTATGGAAACAGACAAAAACGAAGTATATATCCTCTTTCCTATTGTTCTCTAAAGATGAAAAACTAGAAACTAGACCGTATAAACATCCCCCCAAAGTAAAAAATGGATTGTGAACTGATGTTACAAAGAGTTTTTTTTTAGACCTGGTAAATTTAATTCTGACACAAAAATAATACGAATAAAAGACATGAATGTGATCAGAATTAAAATTTAGTAAAAATCATACATCAATATGATAAAAATTAAAAAATAGATTTTATGTTTCATATGTCAATACGAGTTTTGACAATATATTTTAGTATATTATACGATGCAAACACAAATTTTATATATAATTTATTGGTCTAATTTTTTTCCCAGAAGAAGGAACATACCATTGCCGATTCCCACACTTTGTTCACTGATTGCAATTCAGCTTCCTTGGACTAGACAAGACCAATTCCAATGTTCCATCCGAAATAGCATGATAGCTTGTCCCAGACACCCTAGTTCCAATATAAACGAGAGATTGCCTAACTCCTGATTTGGCTGGAATAGGGTAGTGCAATTAATGCTGTGAAGAAAACACAAAGTATTTCAATATGATTAAATGCATGGCCTTATTAGGACGTGCATAAAGTCATGACAATGTAGTTGATTGATTAGAGTGGTTTAATAATAAACCGCTTTATTCACCAAAAAAAATAGAATAAAATAAACCGCTTTCTTAATCAAACATAAATTGCAGCCATTGGTAATCATGTTTAGTATGCAAATGGTTGCAGACACTGGTTAAATGTTTCATGCCAGAACAAAAAAATAAAACTACCAAGGTTCTCACAATGGTTGTGAAAGAGATCAGGTATGTGTTTATAAGTGTGAGGAAAAATCTCGTTCTTTAGGTTAGTTTTTGGTTTGAAAAAGCTATTAACACTCAAAACTGATATCAAAACTTAAGCAATCAATATATTTCTGTGTTTCACACAAAGAAGCGCTCTCCCAAAACTTAATGTGTAAAGGAAGACATTGTTGAAGTTCCAACGTCCGCATCGATTGTGGAAAAAACCTCATTCATTCATTGAGAAGCGATTTAAAGCTTGGACGAAGAAAGTCTCTGAATTAGGTGAACCTAAAACCTATCGGTTGTGAACAAATAATAACAGTATCCGACAGTTTGTGTTGTGGTGGTGGGTCATATGGCCCCTGTCACACACTGTCTCGCACATGCTATGCTCTGCTTCAGAGCCGAAACAGAGCATCAAAAAGTTCATGTTATTGGGAGTTGGGACCCAGGGCTTTATCAAGTCAGGTCCCACGGTTGCGTTGGTTCCACATTCATGGGCCTTTGGAGATCAAAAAATGTTGAAATTTTCTGAACTATCCATCTGATTTTCGCACTACAACTGTGATGTTTCAGTTTTTTTATTTTTTGATCCATTAGAAACGCTTCTTTCTCTTCTCATCCTGTTTATCCTCAATGCTGCATCAAATTAAGATTCCAATCTAAATTCTTGAGACAAGCGTCAAAAGATATTACCAACCAAAACAATCTGTCGTGTTCTTATGTAAAAAGTTAAAGAAAGGAAAAGAAATATGTTCTTAAATCATAGTTTTGCATTTTTTTTTAATATCGGTATATCAATTAATAATGTTGCTAATGCTGGATCTCAAAGGAAGATCTTGTCTTGGCTATAAACCTCATAACCATTATTTGGAAACTGAAACTGAATATTTTTTCAATTTTTCTTGTAGATGGTGTATCAATTTCATCTTATCTTTGCTACATAGAAACTATTATAATTAGGGAAACAAAACAAGAAAAAAAAAATATATGTGAATGTTAACCACTTTACTTAATTGAATTAAGCGCAAAAAAATTTAATATCGAATGGACATCTCTTGTTCAACAGTTTTCATTTCAAACAAATTATGATTGATAGACATAACTTTGACAATCTAAATTTAAGTTTCATCTCTACTTTTTTCAATTTGTTAAATAACATGAGACTTATGTATAACCTTTCATTTTATTTTCTTCTTAACAAATATAAATAGTAGTGGAAATCTTTTGTCAAGGGGAGTTGCTTCTACTAATTGATCTCATAAAACTTACTCTGTTTCTACTAAGTTTATGCTATGATGATATTACCATTAATATTTTTATTCCGATTGCATGGACAAAAGAAATCACGGGCTAAAGATAATGAACAAAATTGTATATGCTGAAATTTAATTTTTAAATTTTTCGAAAATTATCAAATTTGCATGAATCAACTTAATTGAATTTTGAAAATTACACTAATGGAAGTTGGCAGAAGTTATCAAAGTCTGAATATTGAGTGTAGAACACTTTAGTTTGAACATTTTAATTAATTTAAGTTAATTAAATTATATAAAATAAATAATTAAAATAAATTAAATAATTACTCTACTAAAAGGAAATTAAAGAATTAAATAAACATTAAAAAAACTGATATGACAAAGTTTATCTATATTGGGCCAAGCCCAATGTTGTCAGAGACCACCACGTGGCAGAAAACTACTGGGCCACGTGGCCTTCGGCGACAGAAGGCAAATCCGCGAGAGACATCTGTCGCTGGGCGACAGACGTAAAAGTCGATCGCCTATATTCGGATGTCGACACATGGCACGAACCTGTCGTTGCGACAGGTTCCATAACCTATCGATTAGAGTCGACACATGCCACGAACCTGTCGCGGGCGACAGACTCCTTAGCCTGTCGCCACAGTTGTGAACGCGACACGTGGCACGTGACACAAACCTGTCGCGGGCGACAGACTCCTTAGCCTGTCGCCACAATTGTGAACGCGACACGTGGCTCAGCGACAGACCCCTGGCGCCACATACATGCCGGATGGTTTAGCCTATCGCTGACGACAGACCTCGGTCTCTTCTGGATCCTGAAGAACTTGTGTTGTATTGGGACACAAATTCTTAACAGAATACAGACTTATCCTCCTGTAACATTGGCCTATAAATAGGCCCCAGGTATGATTTTACTCTCTAATTTTTGAGGACTGGCTTTTACGCTTCTCAAGATTGAAGAATTTTCTACTGACTTAAGCATCGGAGTGTTTACGCAGGGAACCACCCCTGCGTCCCTCTGACTTTTATTGTTTTACAGAAGCTTTTTGGAAACACGTGGAGACTTAGTGCGAACATTGACGTCAGTATACTTTTATTGTTGTTTTGTGTATCAACAATTGGCGCCGTCTGTGGGAAGCGTATAAAAAGCCAACCAAGGTTTTCCAAGATGGTGAGAACGAGATCAACAAATGCTAGGACTGGGAGTGAGGAAAACTCCGTGAGTTCCCCTGAACAACAGATCCGTCAGAGGAACCAGGTGAACAGGGAAGAAGAAAGAATCACTGTGTCAGCGGCAGAATTCGAAGCTCTGAGGCGACAAAGCGAAGAAACCACCTAGGCGCTACGAGCCATGGTGGATCTGTTCCACGGAGTCCTCCCGCAGTTGAATCTGCCGCCTGCCGTGCAGAACTTGGTAGGAGGAGCAAATCAAGGGGTCCGGCCGCAGGTGTTTGGGCGACAGGAGGATGATGCAGCGACAGGACCCTATCGCCGGGAAGAGGCTCCCCCTAAGGAAGAGAATGATATTCAGAGAGCTGCGACAGGACAGGGGAATATGAGACCCGTCGCCGGAACCCAGCGAGAAACGGAGGTTGCGACAGGCCTAGACCCTGCGACAAGCGTTAGGCGACAGGCCCCACATGTAGGGCGGCAGGTGTCTGGGCGACAGGAGGGCGACATGGCGACAGGGTCTACCGCCCACTACCATGACTTGTCGAATTTGGATGCTACTAATGTAGACCATGGTATTGGAGGTGCTGGAAAGAACGGTGCTGGAGATCAAAACACTTGGGTTGCCGATTCGAAGTTTGACCCCACTTGGTGCACACAGATGGTACGAACAAACACACCTCAAGCAAAGGGCAAGGAAGTAGTGGAAGACATACCAGACTCGTCTCATGCTAGAAGTCATCTCGCTCCTCCGATGGATATGAAAAAAATGATAGAACGAGTGCTGGAAGAAAAGAAGTTAGTGTCTGCAGAAGAGAGCCAGAGGAGAAGAGTACCATTCTGCACAGCCATCATGCAAAAACCTCTGCCCCCAAAGTTCAAAATGCCGCAGATGGCAGCTTACACCGGAAAGATGGACCCCTACGACCATATGCAAAACTACGAGGCCTTAATGTTGTTACATGGATGGGAAGACGAAATAATGTGCAGGGCCTTCTCCCTAACCCTGTCTGGACATGCGATGAAGTGGTTTAATAACCTGCCTGAAGGGTCCATAATCTCTTTTGACCAGCTCAGAAGTGAGTTTCTCAAAGCGTTTGCGGTGAACAGTCAGAGAAGGAAGGAACCGACCTACTTGCTCACTATTAAGCAAGGGGCTAAGGAGTCATTGAAAAGTTACGTAGATCGGTTTAGAGATGCTACTTTAGAGGTGCGAGATCTGCAAGTTGGTATAGCCGTAGCAGCCATACTACAGGGAACGAGGTCTGAGAAGTTGCAAGAATCCCTGTCCCTAGACCAGCCAACTACAATTTCAGATATGCTTTCCCGTGCACATAAGTATGTAACCCAGGAGGAAGTAATGAAAATGGTAGCAACAGGAGAATCCAAAGAGGGAAGGAAACGAGGAAGAGAGGTCACTGAAGCATCATCCAGCCAATCGAGAAAGTTCGAGAAACCCCCTGCACTGAAATACACTTCCTACACCCCACTCACTGAATCTCGGGCTTCAGTGTTAGCAGCCATTGAAGGAACAGGTCTTATACAGACTCCGAAGAAGGCGTCAGGTAATCTGGGCCGTGATTTGAGATCGTATTGCGATTACCACTCAGCACATGGGCACACGACCGAAAAATGTAGGGAGTTGATAAATCAGCTAGAAAAGCTAGCACGGGAGGGAAAAATAAACCGTTTCGTATGGAGGAGTGATAGAAACAACCAACCCGTACAGAACCGAGGGAACAACTTCAGAGATAGAAGGGGAGAAAACAGGGGACCTGTGAGACGTAATGAAGGAGAAAGGAGAGGTAATGACGGAAGGATTGAAAGAAGAAATCGAGAGGAAGATAACGAGCCCACAGGACCAGCTATTAACGTGATATCCGGGGGTGAATCATTAGCTGGTGCATCTTCCTCGTCTCGGAAAACTTATGCCCGACAGGCCCACCAAATTAACTCTGTGATGGAGGAGAAACAAGATGAGGAGCCCATCATTTTTACACCAACCGATAGGGGGGACATAGTGGTTCCTCATGATGACCCGATGGTGATCTCAGCAGTGGTGGCAAAGCATCCGGTGGGTCGAATCTTGGTCGATAATGGGAGTTCGGTGAACTTAATATACTGGAACTGCTTTGAGAAGATGAACATATCGGAGGACAGGTTAAAACCAGTGCCCGCACCCTTATACGGTTTTTCTGGTGAAAAGGTAAAGGCAGCAGGCGCCATTCAGCTACCTGTTACATTGGGGGAAAGCCCAAAAGATGTCATCAGACAAGCACTGTTCATGGTTGTGAGATCAACCTCTACAGCCTACAATATGATCCTCGGACGGCCATTATTAAATGACATGAGGGCGGTGGTCCATCCCTGCTATTTGCTGATGAAGTTTCCTACTCCCCGCGGTGTTGGACAAGTAAGGGGAGATCAAAGGAAAGCCAGAACGTGCAATGTCGCGTCTACCACATGTAAGGGAATTCAGAGAAAGGAAACCCTTACGATCGAAGAACCGCCTAAACCAAAACCTGACGAGAAGATGGAGGCAATCCGATTAGATGATGAAGATGAGAAGAAGGTAGTATATGTGGGGAGTCAGTTGCCTGAAAAAATGAAAGAAGAAATAGTCCGATGCTTGAAAGAGAATTGCGACGTGTTCGCATGGACTACAGCCGATATGCCCGGAATTTATCCTGGAATTGTCTGCCATCGGTTGAACGTAGTCTCAGGAGCGAGGCCGATAAAACAAAAGAAGAGGAATTTTGCTCCAGAAAGACAACTTGCAATAAATGAAGAAATTTCGAAGTTGTTGCAAGCAGGGTTCATCAGAGAAGTCAATTACCCGGAATGGTTGGCCAATGTTGTAATGGTAAAGAAAGCCAACGGGAAATGGAGAATGTGTGTGGACTTCACGGATCTGAATAAAGCTTGCCCAAAGGATTCGTATCCACTACCTCGGATTGACAAGTTGGTAGATGAAACCTGTGGGTACGAATTTCTTAGCTTCTTGGATGCTTTTTCGGGATACCACCAAATTATTATGCATCCCGATGATGAGGAGAAAACTTCGTTCATTACCGATAGTGGAACATATTGCTATCGAGTAATGCCATTTGGCTTGAAAAATGCGGGAGCAACCTACCAGCGCATGGTAAATAAGGTGTTCCAAGACTTGTTGGGCAACGCCATGGCAGCTTATGTTGACGATATGATCATCAAAAGCCGACAGGGAGAATCTCATGCTGAGAAAATGACAAAAGTGTTCAGTGTGTTGCGGGAATACAAGATGAAGTTGAATCCCAATAAATGCTCATTCGGGGTGAGATCTGGGAAATTCTTGGGATTCATGATTACAAATCGAGGGATAGAGGCTAATCCCGAGAAAGTTCAAGCCATTTTGGACATGAGGCCACCCAATACTGTGCGAGAAGTTCAAAGGTTGACAGGGAGGATAGCGGCCCTGAATCGCTTCTTGTCCAAATCAGCAGAAAGGAGTCTACCATTTTTTAAGGCGATAAAGGCCGTAAAAGACTTCAAGTGGACAGAAGAATGTAATGACGCCTTTGAAAGACTGAAAGACTATTTGAAAGAGTTGCCTCTACTATCTCGGCCACAGCCCGGTGATCATCTCCTCATGTACCTCGGTGTAGGAGAGAAAGCCGTGAGTGCAGTCCTACTGAGAAAGGAAGGGGACAAGGACTGCCCAATCTATTATGTAAGCAAAGTCCTGCTAGATGCCGAGACAAGATACCCCTTAGTGGAAAGAATAGTTTTGTCCTTGGTGATGGCCACTCGGAAATTACGACCTTACTTCCAAGCTCACTCGGTGACCATCTTAACGGATCAGCCATTGAGACAAATATTGTAGAAACCAGATCACTCCGGACGTTTGATTAAATGGGCTGTTGAATTAAGTGAGTATGACATACACTTTCAGCCTCGCCAAGCTATAAAAGGGCAGGCGTTGGCAGATTTCATTGTAGAATGCACCGGCCGGGAAGTCCGTGATGAAACAGACTTAGTCTGGTGGAAATTGTTTGTGGATGGAGCTCGTAACATGGATGGCAGTGGGGCTGGAATTGTGCTAACTTCACTGGAAGGGGAAACTTATGAGTATTCCCTACGTTTCGACTTTCCGAGTTCGAACAATACTGCCGAGTACGAGGCCTTGATAGCTGGGATGAAACTTGCTGAAAAACTAGGAGTCAGCAACTTAATGGCCCATAGTGACTCACAGTTGGTGGTTAATCAGTTCTCGGGTGAATATGAGGCACGAGAACCCGCTTTGATCCCTTATCTACAAAAGGTGCAATTATTGGCACAGTCGTTTGAACACTTCCAATTAACTCAGATAAATCGGTCAGAAAACATCCATGCAGATGCTCTTTCGAAGTTGGCTTCTTCTAGAGGAGTTAAGGGAGGTATGGTCAAAGTGGAATCTCTCGCTAAGCCTAGTATCGAAGAAGAAGGTGTGTACGATATCGAGAACGGGGATGATTGGAGAGTCCCGATCAAAGACTACATAATGGGGAACACACTTCCAACTAATAGAGACGAAACTCGAAGGCTGAAAGTAAAAAGTGCCAGGTTCACAGTAGTAAATGGGGAACTCTATAAACGGGGGTTCACAATGCCTTTACTAAAATGTCTAGGGCCTCAACAAGCTGAGTACACCCTAGCTGAGGTCCATGAGGGAATATGCGGAGAACACCTAGGGGCTCGTGCATTGGCTTCAAAAGTATTGCGTGCGGGGTTTTATTGGCCTACACTGAGGAAGGATGCCGCCGAAAAAGTGAGAAAATGTGACAAGTGTCAGAAATTCGCTCCTATAACAACTGCGCCAGTTTCGGCCCTCCAGAGCACTCTCCAACCAACTCCATTTGCACAGTGGGGACTGGATATTCTGGGACCTTTTCCCCTAGGATCAGGACAAAGGAAGTACTTACTTGTGGCCACGGATTACTTCACGAAGTGGATAGAGGCTGAGCCTTTGGCCACAATTTCTGAAAAGAAGGTGGAAGCAATGGTGTGGAAAGACATAATTTGTTGATTCGGAATCCCTCGTGTGATAAATGCAGACTATGGGAAGCAGTTCGACTGTGATGCTTTCCGGGATTTCTGTAAAGGCCTGAATATTCTCTTGAGAATATCTTCTGTGTCTTATCCACAGGCCAATGGGCAGGCAGAGGTGAGTAATCGAACTATACTGCACGGGTTGAAGACCAGACTCGATAAGGCAAAAGGAGCATGGGCAGATGAGCTCCCAAGTGTCCTATGGGCCTACAGGACGACAAGTAAAGTATCAACAGGGGAAACACCGTTCAATTTGGTGTATGGAACTGAGGCCCTCATTCCGGTGGAAGTTGGAGCTGAGTCACCCAGATTGGTCCCTTACATTGAGGAACTTAATTCCCAGGGACTAAGGGAGAATCTAGATCTGATAAACGAACTGAGAGACAAGGCAAAAATGAGACTGGCTGCTTACCAACAAAGGGTAGCCACTTATTACAATGCACGGGTAAAGAACAGAGAATTACAAGAGGGAGACCTGGTATTAAGAAAATCGGCAATTACAAACGTCCACAAGGAGGATGGAAAGCTACGCGCCAATTGGGAAGGACCATACAGAATCAAAAGGATGGTCGGACCTAGCACATGCACCTTGGAAACCTTGCAAGGAAAGAAAATCTCGAAGACTTGGAATGCTAACCATCTTAAGCTGTACTGGCAGTGAACATTGTACTATTTTTCTCTCTTCTCTGGTTATTCATTATTCATATTTTTACTTTTCCATCTGTTGCTTAGTTACTTTACAGATATTATTGTCTTGATTCATGAATAAAAGCCAGCTATTCGTTTTCTACATATATCCTCTAATGCAATGTTCGAGAACAGATTGTGTGTGGCAGGAATTGAAATGAAGCAGAAGCTGGCAAACTAAAAGTCCCTAAGCGAAAAATGCGCGAGATGGGCAAACCAAAAGTCCCTAAGCGAAAAATGCGCGAGATGGGCAAACCAAAAGTCCCTAAGCGAAAAATGCGCGAGATGGGCAAACCAAAAGTCCCTTAGCGAAAAATGCGCGAGACGGGCAAACCAAACGTCCCTAAGCGAAAAATGCGCGAGACGGGCAAACCAAACGTCCCTAAGCGAAAAATGCGCGAGACGGGCAAACCAAAAGTCCCTAAGCGAAAAATGCGCGAGACGGGCAAACCAAAAGTCCCTAAGCGAAAAATGCACGAGATGGGCAAAACCAAAAGACCCTAAGCGAAAAATGCGCGAGATGGGCAAACCAACAGTCCCTAAGCGACAAATGCGCGAGACTAAAAAACAAAACAAAAATAAGCGAAAAAGGCGCAGGACGGGTACAACGCTCGCGGAAAGTTCATCTTTGAACAGAAATAAACGCTATTTCAAAGTTGAACTCGGGGAGCAACATGATATAAAGGTACGCCTTATGTCGAGAATCCATAATTGATCGATATCTATAATGCTTTAATGGTGTTCTTTAGATTTTGTGATCGATTGGTATCTCTAAACGCTTTTAATGCCGCTCTTTAAAGATTATTGAATTCGCGATTGATTGATATCTATAATGCTTTAAATAAGGACTTTATTATTGACGCTTTAATGTTGTTCCGTATAGCTTATGATTGCTCAATATCTAGTCCTGCTCGTTAGAAGCTCACGATATAACGATACAACAAGTTACGAAAGAAAAGCATTCATAGAAAAGGGAGAAAGAACTACAAAATGAAAACAGTACTTTTCATTCAAACTGAACCTATACATCGGAATTAACAAACAAAACAAAAACTATAAAACTCTAATCTACGGCGATGACCGAATCAGCCGACTGGGAAGGCGCTACATCGGCGCTAGCGTCTTGAGAAGCTTGGGGCTGAGGAACTGGAGGAGTCAAAGAACTAGGATCCCGGGAAGACGAGGGAGACACCCCGAAAACAGGAATGTCACTTGAAAGCCCACCTGAAGGCTCAACCACGGTCGCAGAGTCTAGCACGGGATCAGCGGCAGCAGAATCTGAAATCTGGAACTCGTCGCTGTCCAGCCCCATCAGTGCCTCGATAGACTCAGGCTGATCGCCTGTCTCGATAGGCTCAGAGACGTCACACACTGCCAGAGGCTCAGATTGACCAAGTGCCTCGGAAGACTCAGGCATGTGTAGTGGCTGTCGAGGGGGCCACGGACCCTCAAGGTTGTCTAAATTATCTACGGCCCCTTCCGCTAAATAGGCCTCTGGACTTTGTGCGTCGGGCTCATACTTGGTCCAAGAAGGAGCATCGTAGTACTTAGCCTCCTCGGTGAATAGCAATTCAGGAAAAGCCTCATTGGGCCGATGCCTCTCCAACCAAGAGCGAGCCAAATAGAAACCATATTTGATAAACCCCGTCGAGAAAGCCGCTTTCTTGTCAAAACAATGCTGGGACAAGCGGTATTCACGAACGGCCTCGATTCGAGCTTCTCTTTGACGATCTAGCACATTGTGCAGCTCCTCAATAGCCTCATTTCGCTGCCTCTCCATGGCTCCCCGGTCATCGACGGCCTTATTATAAGCCTCTTGGTACCATTGAAGGGAAGACACCTTCGCCTGCTCTTCTCGGAGCCTTCGCTCGAGATCAGCATTTTTTCGCTCAAGATCAGCGCTCCTTTTGTTTGCCTCCTCCACCCTGTTGACATAAGGACGAAGCTGGTTAACCTCGTTCGAAAGCTCCATCTTCTGATCCCGAAGCTCGCGAATCTCTTTGTCAGCTTGCTCCCTGAGAGCCCTGTGCCGAGCATTGACGGCCGCAATTTGTTGAGCTGACTGATAAGACAAAAAACATAAGTAACTCACCAGATCTTTAAACGAAAAAAGTCTAGGCGGGGAAATTAGTTACCAAACTCTTACCTTCATAGCGAGATAATCAGAATTATCCTCCGCCTCCGGGATGTTTGTAAACAGCTCCGCCTCGTCACGAGGAAGAATGGTGCTCCAAGCCAGACGAGACGCTATCCCGGCATCCTCAATGCTGTCGTTATCATTCACTCCGGGATAGGTCTGAAAATCGTCCCCACTAACGACGACCCCGCTATCAATCACATAACGCCTCACAGTAGGGTCTACCACCTTAGGTAAGACGGGTCTTGTAGGCATCGAGGCTTCAACAATCAGCCTCTTCCTGTATTTTCGCCTTGGCTGGCGGGGAGCCGACCTACCCTCAGCAACACGAGAGCCACCTTCTTGAGGGACTGGATCACTCCTTTGGGACTCGGAGCTCTCGCGATCGCCTGAGCCTCGGTCAGGGACAGGAGGCCTCTTCCGTTTGTTTCTCCCGGCCTCTTGTGTAGGGCGGCTGGATTCGCCAGCAGAAGGTGGAGGAGGAGTAGGAGCACGCGTTGACCCAGATGGGGGTCTAACTTGCGACTGAGAAGGAGGAGCCGCTCGAGCGGCAGCATCACTGGCATCCCTCCTACGCATCAAATCTCGAAAGTTCATGCCTACATAATATATAAAGAAAGGATTAGCCGACCGAGCAAAACACCACAAAAGAAATTTAAAAAAATGGAAAACCTAGAAAACCACCAAAATCCTCTAAGGTATCCAGATTCGAATCCAACGGAAAATCGACGAAAGGACTCCCAAAGGCGTTTGCCTGAGCCCACTCAGGGCCATCCCATGAATAACCACTAGTACCCGCGGCCTCAAGGGTCCCGTCCTCCGAACCTGAAGAGGACTCATCTACAAGGCGGCCCACAGGGGTAGGTGCTTCGGCTACTAAGACCTGGGATGGCTGACTAGGGCCAGCATCGGATAAACGAGGAGTTGTGGGCAGGCTAGACGGGGCAGCAGAAGCTTCAAGAACGGTCCTGCTTATGCCCCAGCCGGCAGCGGCAATGTTCTCTGGGGTTAGAAGAGAGAATAAATTGCGTTCCCCAGTAGAACAGATTCGCTGAATAGACTCGCCAAATTGTTCTCTTAAAATTCCTATTTTGAACCTGTCCGAGCGCTGGGAGTGGTCAGAGGTATCATTGTTCCATCTACAGCGAATTCGTAGGTTACTAGGAATCTCAACAACGATCCACTCGCTCTCAAAACCGCGCAGCTTATTGGGGAGATCCGAGAAGATCTTGTTATTAGGAAACTCGTCGACCGTTAATCGTTGAAAGGAAAACGTTATCAACCCTTTCAACCTACGAACTCTAAAAAAGGCGCTTAAGAGAGGAACCGATGGAATAATACCTAGGTGATGACACACTATGGAAAACGCTACCAATTGAGCCCACGCATGGGGGTGGAGTTGACACGGGACGATGTCTTTGTATCTAAGAAACGCTTCGCCAAACTCCGGAAGAGGGAAGCGAAAATCGAAAGACAAAGAAGCCTTATGGACGGCCACACCATTTCTAACCGAGTCGGGCGTTACCTCCCCTTGCACTGGAAGTCTATAGCCATAACCCGAGGGAAGAGGGAAACGCACCCTAATATCCTCTAAGTCTGCACTTGTCAAAGAACACAGAACGCCACCTTTCATAAGCGTTTTACCTTGACGTTGTGAAGACATGGTGAAAGGAATAACTCAAGGCAGACCCCTTTTTGCGACAGACTTAAAGGGCGACAGACCTAAAGGCGACAGACGTACCAAGCGAGACACCTGCGGGAGACCAAAATCTATTAAAGGAAATAAATTCGGCGACAGATGTACTTACTGTCACGATGTAAGCGAGAGACTCCGGGAGAGAGCTAAAAGACTATTCGGCGACAGACTCCTTTCGCGAGAGAGTAGGAAAATAGGCGACAGGTGGCTGCTCAGAGGGTTTTCATGCACTCTCTCGTCCGGTTCCAGGGGTTTATATAGCCGCGACAGGGAATGCCAAAAGCCGCGACAGAGAATGTTAAACGTCGCGCCAGATCACACCTGTCGCAGAACAGAGCTCTCTTTACCTGCAAAAAAATACAAGAAATTACAAACAACAAAGGGAACTATTCAGGATGGGCTAAGGCCCAAAGACACATATTTATACTCTCTTGATGGCATAAATACAACAAGAGAGTGGGGAGCACTTGATATGACAAAGTTTATCTATATTGGGCCAAGCCCAATGTTGTCAGAGACCACCACGTGGCAGAAAACTACTGGGCCACGTGGCCTTCGGCGACAGAAGGCAAATCCGCGAGAGACATCTGTCGCTGGGCGACAGACGTAAAAGTCGATCGCCTATATTCGGATGTCGACACGTGGCACGAACCTGTCGTTGCGACAGGTTCCATAACCTATCGCTTAGAGTCGACACGTGCCACGAACCTGTCGCGGGCGACAGACTCCTTAGCCTGTCGCCACAGTTGTGAACGCGACACGTGGCACGTGACACGAACCTGTCGCGGGCGACAGACTCCTTAGCCTGTCGCCACAATTGTGAACGCGACACGTGGCTCAGCGACAGACCCCTGGCGCCACATACATGCCGGATGGTTTAGCCTATCGCTGACGACAGACCTCGGTCTCTTCTGGATCCTGAAGAACTTGTGTTGTATTGGGACACAAATTCTTAACAGAATACAGACTTATCCTCCTGTAACATTGGCCTATAAATAGGCCCCAGGTATGATTTTACTCTCTAATTTTTGAGGACTGGCTTTTACGCTTCTCAAGATTGAAGAATTTTCTACTGACTTAAGCATCGGAGTGTTTACGCAGGGAACCACCCCTGCGTCCCTCTGACTTTTATTGTTTTAAAGAAGCTTTTTGGAAACACGTGGAGACTTAGTGCGAACATCGACGTCAGTATACTTTTATTGTTGTTTTGTGTAACAACAAAAACCAAAAAAGGAAACTTATGCATTTTTTTTTCAAAGTTTTGAATTTTATGTATTTTGATTTTAAAAGCTTGTATATTCTTCAGCTGTCTTTTTTTTTTTGCATTTAAACTCTATTATTTTTGCTGCCTTTTCACTATATGTTTGATTATTAAGGTTATCTCTCTTCTTCTTTTTTTTTTTGATTAGAGAGGTACATGAAAATAAAAACCTTTCTAATCAAAAAAAAAAAGAGAGGCAACCCTAATAATCAAACATACAGTGAAAAGGCAGCAAAAATAATAGAGTTTGATTATTAAGGTTGCCTCTTGTAACAGTAGATTTATAGAGAGATGTGCTTATTTTTTGTCTTTCTTTTTGGTTTTCTATCATATAGTTGTTTTGTGTCTAGAAAGTATAATTGGACATATAAATACAACTGAACCATGAAATAAAAGAACAAAAAACCAAATTATAAATGTAAACAACTTTTTTTTTGTCTTTGAACAATTGTCAACAGAAAAACCTCTCGGATTTTTTTTTGTCAAATTAGAACAACGAAAACACCCTCAACAATTAAAACAATTCATTTTTTGTCTTCATTGGACAGCTGTCAAATGCAAAATAGTATGGGTTTTTTTTGTATAAGGCATAGACTTGCCGATGTCGTGTTTTCTGTTCTTGCATCGGACTGCATGCTGTCACCGCCGCGCATTAACTCCTAATATTTTCATCTCTGAATTGCCAACTCTACCCTTTATATTATACACATAATGCATTAAACAAATTCAATACTGATTTAAAATTGATTTGGATGGAGGTTAAAATTGATTTCGCTGAAATTAAAAGAATAAAATAATTATTAAATAAAAATAAAAATAATAAAATATTTAAAAGAAAGAGGATAAAAATAGTTTTACATATATTTTTATTCTGCCTTTTATTATTATTTTTTGTCTTATCTGATAGAAGTCCAAATGAAGCCTTAGTCATTAAACCAACTATAAACTGTCTTCACGCTCCACACTATAAAATCTAAGAGAGCAAAGCACCAAACTACATGTAACCACAAAAAAAAAACACCAAACTACAACTCTTAACAGTTAACACATTTAACATTATTCAGAAAAGATGAACCCATTCTTTTCCTTACAACTCTCCTCATTCTCCTCTCCGTCGCCGCCTCCGCTTCGAAGCACGGTTCGCCACAAGATCTGGTGCGTTCATCGTGCGTCCATGCCAGCTACCCAAGCCTCTTCCTCCACACCCTATCTTCCTACTCTGGCCCTGCCAACACCCCAGCGACTTAGCACAAGCTGCCGTCAAAGTCAGCCTCTCTCATGCCTGGAAAATGTCAAACTACTTGGCGACCAATGCGAAAGGAAAGAGCAAGAGGGAACGGGTTGCACTGAGTGACTGCGTGGAGTAGATAGCAGACTCGATGGACGAGTTGAGCAAGACCCTGGGGGAGTTGGATCACTTGAGAGGGGAAACGTTCGAGTTTCAGATTAGTAATGCGCAGACATGGGTGAGTACGGCTCTGACGAACTAGAGCTGTTAAAGGGCCGGACCGGGCCGGTTCTCACCGGTTCCGGTCCACTAACAACTTAAACCGGTCCGAACCGGTAGTGAACCGGTCCGAGCCAGGCCGGTTCATATTATTTTTACTTGCGAACCGGCCCGATTCATGGACCGGTTCGCTATTAAACCAGACCGAACAAGTTTAAACCGGTTCGATCCTTTTTTAATTTAAATTTTTATTTTTTAAAATTTATATTAATTTATTTTAATAAAAATAAATATATATTAATATATTTTTATAATTTAATCAAACAAATTTATTTTTATAATAAATAATGTTAATAGTTTAATTTAACAACAATTTATTATAAAGTTATTATAATTTATTTAATTAATGTAACAATAATGTAAAAATAAATTACTGTAAAATTATATAATAAAACTATTGTTATAATAAAATAAAGTTATATTATGAATATGATATTATAATAAAATTATTATGATAAAAAAATGAAATTTAGAGAATAAAATGATAATATTATAAATTTGGAATAAGAGAATTTAAGTGAATTTGAGAGAGCTTGAGTGATTATTGAGAGAGTATAAGTGAGTATTAAAAGAATAAGAGTGGATGAGTGTTTAGATTTGAGAGAAAATATGAAAAAAAAATTTTAAAAAATGAAAGAAAATAAATTGATATTTATAAAAGAAAAATGAAAATTTAAAATAATTTAAAAAATAAATTTAAAAAAAGGGAGGGAAACGCTCCCTCCCTTTTTTGAGTTGATGGGCAACGGCAATATAGGCAGTAGCTTGCAAAGGCTACTGCCTGCATGCGCAGTGAAGGCTGCTTTTTTTTTTTTTTAAATTTTGGTTGAACTGGACCGGTTCAACCTGAACCGGTCCGGTTCATAACCGGGCCCGGTTCATAATTAATTGAACCGGTACTGTACCGGTTCGACTTTTGGGCCGGATTAACCCGATCCGGTTGCGAGCCGGGTCGGGTCAATAATCACCTCTATGACGAACTAGGACACGTGTCTTGATGGGTTTGAAGAAGTTGATAGGAAGGTGAAATCTAATGTGAAGAGGAAGATCAGGAATGTGGCTATGGTTACCAGTAATGCTTTGTATATGATTAACCAGCTTGATGAAAGTCGTGGTAGGCACCAGTTGAATCCTTGATGGTGGTGATGAACAGCTATGATTTAGCTGGCTTATCAATGTTTAGGGTGTTTTTCTTTTTTCCTAGTATGAAGATATCTTTATAGTTTCTCTTCTTTTTTAGAAGCTGAATGTAATACTTTGCTAGTTAGATATATAATTTTTTGAGAAGGAATGAGATTGCTCGATTCGAAAATTAAACAATTATTATAATATATCAGAATTTTTTTAATCACTTGTTAAAATATTATTGGCATACTTTCGGATAGTATAAATTAATATAAAATGATATGCCTTTTTTTTATCTATTTTATCTCTTTAAAGTTAAAAATATAATTAATTGTACCATGCACATAATTTATGCACTTTTTTTTTCATTTTGGTTTTTATATTATAACGTTTTTATGTATGTGTAGGAAATTTATATAACATTTATATGTATATAATATTTGTCTAGTAAATGTATGCAAAGTGATGTATCGAAATTGTAATCACCATGACAAAAACCATCATAATTAATGAATTTACTGTACGTAAAACAAGAGAATCATAAAATTTAAGTTCTAACTGTTAGAGATCATATGCGAAGAAAGAGCATTAAAGATGGTTTGTTGGTAGATTTTATGAATTGATTATGGTGACCACATTATTACGTCGGAACATTTTTAATTAATCCATCTTCTCATACGGACATGCTTATGGAGTTAGAAAGTGAAAAACTTCAATTTTTTTTTTTATAATTGCATAATGTTGTTGAGATTGTTTGGACTTAAATTCAAATTTTATAATATATCACAAAATTTTTTTAATCATTTGTTTAAAATATCTTTAATTTTTAATTTAAGTGATTTGGATATATAGAACAAATGATAAAACTAAAAAAAATCAATATTTAGTTTAATTCATTTATGCAATTTATTTTAAAGATGAATTTCAATATATTTGGGATTAAAATTTTATGATCTACATTGTCTTCCTCTCTTCTTATTTTAAGATTTTTTAATAAAATTAAGCTTTTATATTTTAACAGATGCTACTTAAAAACTGCTGATGGTTTCTTTCGTCAAAAGTGTTTATGGGTTTTGTTGGCGTAGAGCGGCCCATAAGGAAAGATGGTGGGAAATAAATTCAACATGGGACCAAACTCGAAATTTGAAAATGAAAGTCATGAGTCACGAGATCATTGGGCTAAAGCATTAATAGTTAATGTGCTGCTCGTCATCCGCCTGTTCCAGTCCAAATTTTTGTCAAACTACCTAATCCCTCGTCACGCTCTTGGACTCCTTGCTTCACTTTCAAATTTCTTCTCAATCGTTTTGATACTTGTTAGCTTTAAATTGACAAGTATTTTGAAAATGACAAAACTCAAGTAAGCTTAAAAAAATGATTTTTATACAAGTAAATTTGCTTTGAATGAACTCAATGATAGAAATTATTTTAACAAAGTCTTGGATTGTGATTTCAATTGAAAAAATCAGTAAATACTCTTAGAAAAAGTGTTAGATGATCTTAAACTAACTTAGAATCACAAAAAGCCATAAAATTGTAGCCAAAAAAGTGCAGGAAAGCCTACTGGACAAAAAGGATCGATCCCTACTGTAGAGGGATCGATCCCAAAAAGGCAGAATGCTTCAGAAGCCACCCGAGAGAAGTTTGAAAAGCTTTCCCAGAAAAGGGATCGATCCCTTTGCTCGAAATCTGACTCCAACGGCTAGTTTCTGAGGGTTTCAACGGGAAGAAATGCATTAAATGCTTCACCAACTGTTCCAGTCGTTGGGTGGACTATAAATAGAGTCATTTATGAAGTTTGGAGGCAGAACAAGCACTCAAACATCTTCAAGCTTCAAGAGAGAAAATCAAATCTGAAACTCTTCATTGTGTAACTCCATTTGTGAGCTTTCTTATAGTTCCTTACCCATTTACTGAAAATTCTGTTATTCAAAGGGGTGAGCTATCCTTGTAAGGTCTGATATTGTAGAGTGTGAGTAGTAATACAAGGGGAGAGGCTTAGAAGGAGATTTCTAAGTTCTCAAGAAACATTGTAAGAGGTATTGCCACAACTTCAAGTGGTTGTAAGGATTCTTAAGGAAGAGCTGAATCAAAACCTTGACAAGAAGTTCAAGGAGAGAGGACGTAGGCAAGAGATTGGCCGAACCTCTATAAACTTGTGTTTGCTTCTCTTTCCCTTACTCTTTTTACTGCACTTATTTCATTATTGTTTATTTATTTCTAATTGTGCATTAAGAGTTAGGAAAATTAAAAATAAGTAGAAAACCGATTCACCCCCCTCTCGGTAGAGCCAACAATACTGTTTATGGACGATGTCTTGATCATGTTCATAACTGTTTTGTTCAAGTAGTGATGGTAAATGGAAATGGAGGCCTCGCACTCACTAACCCCATTAAGTAATATTGAAGTATTTTATAATAGAATTCGGACAGAATTCAAATAATAAAATTATTATTTTCACATGTTTGGGAAATGTTTAGGTAATAGTTTTATTTATTATTTGTATTCGATTATAAACAATAAATTTTAAATATTATATATTTATATTTATTTATAATTTTTTATTATTAATATAAGATTTAATTAAATTAATTCATTAGTTATTTTAGTTATGATTTTTAATATTAATTTATTTTTATGAGTTAATTTAATATCAATTTTTTAATAATATGTAGGGCTGAGAAAAAAACCGATAAAACCGACTCGAACCGGGGATTTCGGATCGGATCGGTTCGGATTCGGATCATGACATCATTGAACCGAATAAAATCGGTTCGGATCGGATTCGGATACGGATAATATTCGAATACTTTGTTATTTGGTATTTTGTAATTTTTACTATTTAAATTAAAAGCTCAAGTTTTATATTTAATTAAAAATCCTAATGAAAATTTAAAATAAAGTCAAAAAGTGCTTAAAATGCCTTAAAAAATTTGAAATAAAATTTAAAATTACATTAAAAAAAACCGAATGACCGATCCGATCCGATCCGTATAAATTCGGATCGGATCGGATAGTTTTTTAATTCGGATCGGATCGGACCACAAAACAAAAAAACCGCTTAATTCGGATCGGATCGGGTTTTTGAAAAAAACCGATCCGATCCGACCCGTTATCAGCCCTAATAATATGCATTATATTTGATTTTAAATTTAAACTAAAGAAATCAAATATTAACTTAATAAATGAGTATTTAACAAATATTTATTATATTATATAGATAAGACTCAAGTAATAAAAACCAAAAATATTTGTATAATTAATTGAATTTGGGTGTTATATAATATAACTAGTTTTTACTCATGCGGTACACGAATTAATTTTAATTAGTTAAATTTATAAATAAATAAAATAATATTATTTAAGTTATTTGTTTAAAGTATATATAAACTATATCTAATATAATCAAGATATCTAATTAGAAAAAGAATTAAATATTTAATTAAAAAATTATAAAATTCACAATAGAAGATAAACAAATATTAAGAAGAATAAAAAATAAAAAACATATGATAAATAATATTATTGAGCACATCAACAAAATGTTAAAATAGAACTTAAAAGTATAGACAATAAAATATTTTTTAAATAAATTAAAATTAATTAATTTATTTTAGAATATAAATAGATATCAATTAATATTTTATTTAGTTTTCCAAATACATAATATTAAATTTATATTTTTTTTAAATATTTTTGGATTAGATAGTTTTTAAAATTAATTTAAGATATATTTTTAAAAAAGATTGAAAAATTCTAGGGATTATAGAAATTTTAGGGAAATTGAAAAGTAGAGAACTAATGCTTATTATTTCTTTTGACTTATAAGGACTTGAAATTAATTATGCTTAGATGTATGGAGTCTAGCCCACATTAGTTATTAGAGTCTTACTTAAAATCAGTTAAGTATTTGTTTTTCCTCAATATAAGGTGTTGCATAACAATTTATAAAATGGTGAGAGAAGCTTTTGAAAGCTTGTGAAGAGCGACACATAGGAGAAAAAGAAAAGCTTTGAACTTTGGGTATTTTTCTTGTTCCATAGAGAGAGCAAAAGGAGAGATAAGCTTGTATAACAATTGGGTATTATTTAGGTAGATTATCTTGATGAATCTAAAGATGTAAACTTTATTGTTTTTAGGCTAATTGTTGAAACCCTAAGCTTTGGGCAAAATCCCTAGTATTGAAACTTTGTAATTTGCTTATTTCTCATACTGGATTTTTATTTGGTTTGCCCCGTGCTTTTTCTCTCTATATTGGAGAGTTTTCAATGTTAAATTTTGGTATCGTTTTATTTATGCTTTATTGCCTGTATATTTATTTGTGGCTTGGTAGCTTAATTTATTATCACTAATAGCTTGGGATATTGTTGTTGATTGTTGTGGGTATTGTTATTGTGATATTGCTTCGCATATTTATCGTTTGAGGCCTAACACTCCATAGTCCATGTTGTGGATGGAGTAAGATTTATAGTATCCAATCTCATACCCTTTTTTTCCAATTCTCTAATTAATTTAAAAATTGATGATCTAGGCTAAGTTAGGCCATATATATATGTGTGTGTGTGTGTGTGTGTGTGTGTTGCATTTTTATAGTTATTTAGTTATTTTGATTAAGAGAGAGGTTTGATTAATATTTGCATCCAAAAATGCATTACCTTATAGGGTACATTACATCCACCACCTTAATGTTTGTCCATAATTCAACTTCAGTCCTTTAGTTTCAAAAATGGATACTCCGCCCCAAACTTTTTTATGTCACAGGACAACTAAGTGCTTCCGTTAGTCAACTGTTAGGACAACTGTTAAAAGCATAATTTTGTAACTATTTTACCCTTGAGACTACTTGAAAAGCTTCCAATACTACCACAACCAAAAATGAAGTCAGATTAACTAAGAGGTACTACTAGATTTATTTTTTACTTTTATTTTATTTTTTGTTTTTTATTTGTTTATTGTTTATTATTTTTGTGTTTTATGTTATGCACTAAGTGTGTGGATTTATTTGCTTATTATTTATTATTTTTGTATTTTATATTCTACACTAAGTTTGTGGACTTATTTGCTTATTATTTATTAATTATTAATTTATTATTTAGTATTTTTATATTATGTATTTACTGCTAATTAAATAAATATCTAAACTAATTGGCTATCAAATCTGAATTTTATATTTATTTCAAATTTTATTACAATAAATTAAGTCAATTATAAGATAGGATTTAAGCTATATATGGTAATTACTACAAAACTTACATGTCGACAATGCAGACTATTCACATAACAGTCCATATCAGCAATACTTGACATGCAAACATGTACCTGTAATATATCACAAGTTTAATTTCAAATTCAAAATTTCATATGTGTATAATCTGAATTATTTATTTATTTATTTATGTATTAAATTGACGGTTGCTTGCACAAATTTAAGTAGCTTAATATTTTGGAATTAAACTAATTCAAAAGTCAAAACATTTATGAGTTTTTAAAATGACTTTAATAACTCCAATTACTTTTATAGTATATATTTACTGTCAATTAAATAAATATCTGAATTAATTAGTTGTCAAATTTGAATTTCATATTTATTCAAAATTTTATTATAATAAATTAAGTAAACTGTAAGATAGGATTTAAGCTATATATGATAATTACTCCAAAGTTTACATGTCAACAGTACAGATTATCCACATAGGAGTCCACATCAGCAATACTTGACATGCAAGCATGTACCTTGTAATATATATTATATATATGATTTAATTTCAAATTCAAAATTTCATATGTGCATAATCTGAATTATTTATTTATTTATTTATGTATTTAAATTGACGGTTGCTTGCACAAATGTAAGTAGCTTAATATTTTGGAATAAAACTAATTCAAAAGTCAAAACATTTATGAGTTTTCAAAATGACTTTAATAACTCCAATTACTTTTATAGTATATATTTACTGCCAATTAAATAATATCTAAATTAATTAGTTGTCAAATTTGATTTTCATATTTATTCCAAATTTTATTACAATAAATTAAGTCAACTGTAAGATAAGATTTAAGCTATATATGCTAATTGAAGGTTGTTTGCACAAATTTAAGTAGCTTAATATTTTGGAATTAAACTAATTCAAAAGTCAAAACATTTATGAGTTTTCAAAATAACTTTAATAACTCAAATTACTTTTATAGTATATATTTACTGTCAATTAAATAAATATTTAAATTAATTAGTTGTCAAATTTGAATTTCATATTTATTCCAAATTTTATTACAATAAATTAAGTCAACTGTAAAATAGGATTTAAACTATATATGGTAATTACTCCAAAGTTTACATGTCAACAATACAGATTATCTACATAGGAGTCCACATCAGGAATACTTGACACGCAAGTATGTACCTTGTAATATATATTATATATATGATATATATATATATATGATATATATAATTAGATTGGATTTCAGTTCAAATTCTTCAAAATTAGTAGATACCTTATTTATTGCCATCTCTATGTTCAAATGCCAGATCTTGAACCATAATTGTTTTAATACAATTGCATGAAATAGTTTGTTACCCTTAACAAATGTCTTAATAGTATTTCTAATTAAATTTCAAAGAAAAGAATCTTAGTATAATCTCAGGATAATGGTTATATATGTTGAATTATCTCAATATTGTGGACTAATTAAGTATAATTAATATCATATAACTTAATTTAGTAGTATATTTTGTATAAGGTGTAACCATTAATATACGTAATATATTTATATTATACATGTATTTATCCTTAATGGGACGGATATAATACATGATTTATGATATAGGA
This sequence comes from Heritiera littoralis, assembly GCA_031772115.1. Lineage (NCBI taxonomy): Eukaryota > Viridiplantae > Streptophyta > Magnoliopsida > Malvales > Malvaceae > Heritiera > Heritiera littoralis. The sequence continues at coordinate 4,513,610 of JAPDPK010000003.1, forward strand.
GGTCCCTGCCCTTGGCATATATATAAGCTACAGGATTGCCCATTACTCATTGTAGCATTTTGATAGAAAATGAACAAGGGCAGTCCCCTTCTTTTCTGTCGTTCTCCCTTCTGCTCACCATCACCATCCCCTTGTCTCTTGCACAGACCACAATGGACAGACCAAACCGGCAGTGGACAAGCGTGCCTCGACCTCCGGCGGTCTCTCCTCCCTCTGGCAGTGGCGAAATCGGTGGTTGTATGGTGGGTTTTGACTCAACCCACCCAAGGTTAGTTTTCTCTCCATTTATAGTGCTAATGGGCTTTGGTGGATGTTTTAATTCCAACAATTGGTATCAGAGCATCCCCACCTTAAAGCCATTAGCCATTTTCGAAGAAGAAATGGGATTTATCCATTTTTTAATTTTTGGGTATTTTTCGGATTTTTCAATACCCATAAGATTTTTGCATTTTTTGAGCTAAAATAATGTAATATATTGATTGAGGATGAATTTTTGATGAAAACGCCGTTAAAACGAAGTGAAATGGGGCTGTGTATAGAGAGAAATGGTCGGGTCGGGTTTAAAATACCCGTTTTTCTGCAAATTTTATCCGTTTGGGGGAAGAAATCGGGCGCGTACGTTGCACGCGCCCGATAACATGAATGGCGCATCTCGCGCCAATGTGGGAAAGATGTGGGCGCGTGGGTTTCACGCGCCCGCAGCAAAAATTTATTAAAAAAAAAATTTGGGGCCTTTTATTTTGAGGTTGGGCCCGTTTTCCTGGGCTGTTTTGTTTTTCTTTATTGGGTTGGTCCGGCCACAATTATTTGGATTGTTTTGGTTTTTGATTTTGGGCCATATTGTATGGGATGGTGTATTTTTGGACCATTATTGTTAATATTTTTGGGCTTTTAATTTTGGAAATTAAAATACCATTTGTTTATTTTAATTATGCCATAATATTTAATTTATTTAGGCCAAATTAATTTTGTTGTATTATGGGCATTATTTATTTAATTTTATTAATTGGCCATTTAGTATTAATTTAATTTTGGGTAATTAAATTAGTTAATTTTAGGGCCATTTTGCCTAATTTATTTAGGGGCCATGTTGATTAATTAATTTGATTTGGCTATTAAATTTAGATTAATTTATGGCTATTTTGCATAATTAATTAAAAGGCCATTTTGGATTATGATTTTAAGTGCCATTTTGATTAATTAATTATGAGCCATTTGGATAATTAATTTTGGACAATTTTGGACATAATCAAAATTTTATTTAATAGTCATAATTAGTTGTTAAGCCCAAAATTAATGTGATATAAGTGAATTTTTGGAGGAATTAATTTTGGAGTAATTTCTAGAAATTTAATTACTCATTTAATTCATAATTCACTTAATTTTGAAATATATACTTATGCCCATAAATTACTAATATTTGGCTTAAATAAAAAAAAATTTTAAATAAATTATTTGGGTATTTTGTTGAGCTATTTTGGATTTGGTTTACCCATTCTGTTAATAATTTATTTAAACAAATAAACTCTCTAAAAATGAAATTGCCTTATTATTTGAATATTCAAATTTATGTGAAATTAATTTAATTAATTAATGTTGGGCCTGAAATTACTACATATGCTTCAGGAATTGCATATTTTGGGTGTAGTTAATTCTGGTTAATGAATTTTGTGAATATTCTTAAAATTATAAATCATTAATTGGATTGACTAGTACTTGCCTGTCGCAGGAATAGTCATGAAGATTTTTTGACGATTTATTCTGATAATTTTAAGGATATAATAATGATAAGGCAATGCATAGTGATAGTTGCAATTGCAAGATTTACTGAGATCTCTAGAAGTGGCTAGTCTCTCCCTGTCGGATTGTTAGTTGCTTTTAGAGATGCTTGGGATTGAGAGGATTCTGGTTGGGATATGACACGGTCTTCCTACCCTGTCGGTGGGCGATCATTCAGGTTGTATTCAACTAGTTTTGTCTTATCCTCGGTAGTGTATTATGGAATTTATCGAGTCATTCCACTAGCCTCCATATTGTGCAACTCTCACATATCGAATTTCTAGAAGGATCAAATTAGATAGATAATATGAATTATTCTCTACGGTTAGGGACATATTAAACTAGGAAGTAGTCCCGAGAGTCAATCTATCTTCTATACCCAAAATGTGAGCTCTTTGAGGACAAAATTTTTTTGAAATTTCAGGAACACTCAAGTGGAAATTCTCTGATTATATAAGGTATACCATGAAAGGGTACATCAGAGGAAGTGTTCCAATTAGGAATAACCAAGAAGTATTTATGGATGCCATTAGAAAATAGTTCGCATAAGATGGATAAAGGTTGCTATAGGATTTTGCTTCCATATATGGCAGATTCAGTACTACTTCCTTCTGGGATGGAGAATTGGAGATCTTTCAGTTTTACAGATCTCATTTAATGCAGAAGGAAATATGGCATTTTAATATCAAAATTGATATTGTCATTCAAGAGTAGGAGATCTTTCAGGTTAACAGATCTCATTCAGTCATAATGATGATACATGCCAATATTACTACCGAAAGGAAATATTATTAAGAGGTCTCAATAAAAAGGTCATTTTAAAAGAAGAAATTTGCCAAGTTTACTTCCCATTCTGGTTCCACCAACACCTCTAAATATCAAAGTGTGCCACTTCTGTAATAATCCTGGGCACAAAAGGGTAGATTACAAGAATCCTTTATATTGGAACGTGTAAAAAAGGCATTTTGTTAGCTTTTATTTTGAATCCAATCTAGAAGATATGCCCTCTAACTATTGGTGTTTGAATGCCGATGCTATTATTGATAAAGCCATAAGCAACCGGAGATAGAATAAGGGAAAATTGTTGTGAATTGGGGTTATAGAGTTAGAATCCATATTGAAAATATAGCCAGATTGTTGTTACATTTTGAAGACAATTTTGGAACTACTATCGATTTATACTTTTCATTTTGATAACAGAAAAGTATTTCTAATTAGTAACAACATGTGTACTGATTCTGGCATTCTGCGTGATGGATTGTACACAGTAGATTTGTACCCCAATATTGAACAAATTTTCTTCAATAGTGAATGATGTGACTGTAGATTTTGATTATGATAGGATAGATAAGAAATCTATTAAGTTGTGGCATGGGTTAGGGACATTTCGAGGCACATGAAGAGATTGTATTAAGGGAAATCTCGCTGCTAATATTGAGGATGTAATTAGCAGATATTGAGATGGTTAGGAGCTGATATATACTGACAGTTGTAAATCATATTCACATACTGTAGTCAATGGATATAAATGTTTCATCATTTTCACTAAAGACCATTTTAATGTAGGTCATATAAAGTGAAAGATCTGATCTTATGGAGGCCTTAAGCATTCTGATTAACTCTGCTGCGCTGCTTAAGGCAATGATCAGACAGTAGTGATGAATATTATGTTCGGTATAATGAAGCTAGGCGAAATCATATATCGGTTTTTCGATTAAGTGCACTATAGGATTTTATATTAACGCCTAGTGTACGGTGCTTGGAATATTGAAACAGAATGAGATTACAGTTGCAGTCAATCGTACATTCTGATCTAGTACGATTTATGTTAATCACTCCAAATCTTTAAAATTCGGGTGGAGTGAAATTAAAATTGCAATTCACATTCAAAGTTGATCTCCAAGCAAGATCAGTTCCTAAATGCATCCCAAGTTATAGTCAGACATTAAGCTGATTTTATGCCGCTTTCTGTATTTAGGGTTATAAGGTAAGGCAAAAGAGCTATAACCCATAGTCAAGAAAATTTGACAAGAAAACTATCAGCGACAAGTTTGTTGGCTATTATATCGACTAGAAAGATTTTAGATTTCATTTATCGTTATGTGATGCTAGAATCATTAAGTCTGACAATGCAATCTATTTAGTAGATGACTTAAAGAGTGGGAGTTGTGAACTCCACAAAGTCATTATTAAGATACATTTTGTTGTGTCATTCCCATATATGCGTTATCTTTTGATGATGAAAAGCCACAAATCAAAGGAACCAATGGTTGATCTCAATACTGTATACCTAAACCTGCACCTGACTTTACAGAGGAACATGAATGTGAGATTCATGTATCTTCTGTTTCTGATATTTGCCAGGAGACTATACTGATTCGAGATCTTAGAGTTGGATATTAGTCACGCAGGATAAGTGAGCATCTATGTTGCATAAGGATGCATGGGATCTATTTTAGTTGTCACATCATTATAGACAAAAGGGAGACTCTAAAGATTAGGTAGATGATTTAAAGCTAAATTTTGCCAAGGCTTTAAATAAAGCAACCTAAAAGATTGTAGTTCCTAAGGTGGAACATACAGTTTGCGAACTCAAGGAGTTCATTTATGAACATTAAAAGGCATCCAGATTGTAATATACATAAAGTTTGATGAGATTGTCACTTTAAGAAGAACACATTTGATAATTGGATCCATTATAAGGTTAGTGGGAGTTATGTGCTTATTGTGCTCTAAGTGATGATGTCAAATAGCAGCCTATAGCACTGACCTATTGTATGAGACATTCCATGTCGTCATGTCACTCCAGGATGAAGAATCTAAGTGAGGCTCCATTTCGTTTTAAGGATTGAGATTCTTCGTGACATATCAATAGGCATACATTATTGGTCTCAAAGAAACCTACATTTGGGTGTTAAGTAGGTTTACTGCATATTTTTCTCCTATTAAGACGTCATTTAGTGAAAAGTGACATTTTGTGAAAATCTCAAAGTCCTCAAAGTAAAAATGAAAGAGCTCATACTGAGTATTGTGTATGCCTTATTGTGGGTAATTACTGTATGCTCAAGTTTATACACATTTGGATGTTGTGTATGTTATAGGTGTATTTCGGAGATACTTGAGCGATCCTATAATAGAAAACTGGAAGCTATAAAGAGAGTATTTTGATATTGATAAGTCTGACATTTTAGGTTCGGTCAGATATTCTGATGTTAATTTTGCGAGCTCTCCAGATATTGAAAATTATTTTGGTTATATATTTGTGGATATAAAGGAGTTGTATTGTGGAAAGTGTAAAGCAAACACTTACAACATTCTTAATAATGGAGGCTAAATATGTAGCATGTTGTAAAGCTACATGATGGGCCATTTAGGCTGCAAAATTTCATCTCAGGGTTGGTTTTGTGTGGTTGCCATTTTTAAGTCCTGGAGATGTACTGTGGTAATGCTGCAGCAAGTATTTTCTCTCTCAAAATGCTTGGAGTTCCTCACACTCCAAATATTTAGATATCATCATTCGGTTTGTTAGAGAGATAATGGAATCCATTGCTTGATTAGATTGTAGAGCACATGGTTTAAAGAGCTCATTCTAGCTAACTGAAAGTTTGGCTGCTAAAGTGCTTTGACGACAGCACTTGTATGAGGCATGTGGAGCCATTTGCTGTATTAAGTTAGTGGGAGCTCTATAATGAAATCAACTGCAGTTGTATGGATGGATTCCTACTTGTCATAAATGCATATTCTATTTACGCGTATTTTGGTGAATATGGCATTTCGTTGGATGAGATATTCCGTATTAGTCTCATGTTTCCGTTGAAGTAATGCATCGTTCAGTTTAGATGCATGGACCTAATGGAAATGGATATTGATTTTGTTTTTTCATATCATTTCCATTTCACACTAATACTACTATTTTGTTGAAGTTTTTATGAGTTTACGCATTTGTACCCTATCGGTATGATGCATTCTGAAGCTTGTAAAGGCTTGTTGTTATTAAAGTATGTATGAGTCTACACATTTGTACCCTTTCGGTACAATGTATTTAGAGGGCTTACGAATACATACTGAGATTATATGATACATTTTGTTAATTAACTTAATTGTCCAAGTGGGAGAATGTTGAATTATCTCAATATTGTGGACTAATTAAGTATAATTAATATCATATAACTTAATTTAGTAGTATATTTTGTATAAGGTGTAACCATTAATATACGTAATATATTTATATTATACATGTATTTATCCTTAATGGGACGGATATAATACATGATTTATGATATAGGAGGTCCCTGCCCTTGGCATATATATAAGCTACAGGATTGCCCATTACTCATTGTAGCATTTTGATAGAAAATGAACAAGGGCAGTCCCCTTCTTTTCTGTCGTTCTCCCTTCTGCTCACCATCACCATCCCCTTGTCTCTTGCACAGACCACAATGGACAGACCAAACCGGCAGTGGACAAGCGTGCCTCGACCTCCGGCGGTCTCTCCTCCCTCTGGCAGTGGCGAAATCGGTGGTTGTATGGTGGGTTTTGACTCAACCCACCCAAGGTTAGTTTTCTCTCCATTTATAGTGCTAATGGGCTTTGGTGGATGTTTTAATTCCAACAATATATATATATATATATATATTCATTTTTTTGTTACATACATATAAATATATTTTCATTCAAATCATATTACATGATTATATTATTAAAAAACAAATAATTTATTATCAAAAGTTATAAACAATTTTATTAAAATAAATATTTATCATTTAATTACCACTTATGGTATGTGTAATAAATAATTATTTTATTTTAATAATATAATCACATTATATAATTTGAATAAAAGAGACATAATTTCATACAATTTCTTCTTTGAATTTGACGCAATAATTTTAATACTTCACCAAGATTTATTGTATTCACAAAATGGGTCGATAGCTCTAACAAATCTGGAAATGATGATAACCATCCACTACTTTTTCTAATAAAAGCCATTGCCTATTATATATATATTTGTTTTTTTTTTTAATAAAAACAAGTTTGACTTCAAAACCCAAGAATGTTTTTTAATAAAGGAATAAAGAATGTACATATTAAAAATGAAAAATGCATATTTTAATTTTTATAAATTGCCTAGTATATTATAAATTGATTTATTATTATTTATTTGATTATGATTTTATGTTTTGTTTTGGATTTAAAAACAAATTTATAAAGTAAAACGTAAGACGATAAGAATTGATTATTATCCTATATACTGTTGTAGACACCTAATTTTGTCTGGACTTAACAAATTTCAAAGCTTATAGAGCTCTATTTTATTCTCATTTTTATCTTTTTATTTATTTGTTATTTAATTTATTTCTGTTTTTTTTAGTTTGATTTTTATAAATTTAATTAATAAAGTTAAAAAAAAAAGAAAAGAAAGAACTTGTGCCGTGCACAGCACAATTCCTATCACCCACTCCTGCCAGCCTCTCTCCCTCAACTGTCCATCAACCACCTGCACAATACTCTTCCCCATACACCACGCCAGTTACCACTTGTGACCAATGCACAATGCCAAAGTCCTAGAGATTAAGCACATACGACCAGATTAAAGGGTGCTTCTAAATCTGTTTAAAAGGATGAAAAACGATTTATGCAGGGCTTCTTTTTTTCTTTCGGATGCCAAAATTTGCAGGAGCCTAAGAACCCGACCCTGAAATCTTTACAAATACACAGACCTTTCATCACCGTTAGCCACCCTCATCTCAACCAACCCCAAGACTGGCAACCACCATTCTCAACCCTCTTCAACACAGAAGCCAACACCTAACACAGCCACCCAAGCAACCATCATAGCAGCCCCATTCAGCCACCTTTCCTAGAACCTTGAACCTTATTTTCGACCCATACCCAACAATGCCTCGCCACAGTCAACAACCAAATTGAAAACTACCTCCCACAGCAACCAAAGCTCGCACACATCCTCAACTGCCACTGCCCAAATCACCATTTCTCATCCAACAATACAACCAAAAACCAAAACTCTAAACCCAAATCTCAAACCTGAACCCCTAAAAAAAAAAAACCAAAGTTTAAAACCAAAACTCTGAACCCAGATTTCAAACCCAAAAAAAAAAAACTGATCAATAATCTAAACCTTTAGATCAGTACACTAAAGCCTCACAAGACAAAAAAAAACCGAAAGCAAGACCCAGCAACTCAGAAAGGCTTGAAATCATCCATAACAAAAAAAAAGAATAAAGGAAGATGAGGTTTCTGTCGAGTTGATCTATGAAAATAGAAATATTCTTTGGGCAAGTCGGTGGACAGATCGGGAACAGAGAGAAAGGAGTCGAATATTTCTAAACTTTTTGGAGCCTAGAAAGACGCCGGAGTACTGCAGCGTGTGGTGGCTGGCTATTGGGAGAAGGGATGAACGACGCATATCGGAGAAAAGAGAGAATTGAGCTACAGTGTAAGAGAGCCTGGAGAAAGCAACGGTGAAAGTCAAAAGAACACAAAAAATGGAAGGTGGTAATTAATGTTAACATGTTACTTTTTTTTTTTTTTTAGTCCATTAACTTTTGGAATAATATAATGCCTGCTTTAATTAATAAATTTTTAAATCCTTGCTTTGACTAGTGAATAGGTTTGGATATTTACTTTTGTTTTAGTTTTATATTCATTTGTTCATTTAACTTGAGTTCCATAGTTTGAATGTTGACTAATAAGTTGTTTGTTCATTTAATATGAATGCTCACGTGATACACCTCCACATTTCTACTTATTAATTTAGTTTGTCATATTTATAAAAAGTAAAATTAAAGCTTGTTTTATGAACTGAACAATGTTAATAAAATTTTAATTTGTATAAAAATGTCCGATGATGGGATGTTACGGAAGTCACAAGTAGTGATTCCTAGCTGATCCCTAGGTGAGAAGAGTTCTACTAGATGTTGCCAAAAGTATTGGAATATTTAGTATAATTTTTCAATAATTTAATTTTTTGTTAAAAATAAATTTTTAAAAGAAAATTAATAATAAATTTTATAATTCAATTAAATGATTATCCGATGATGGGATGTCATGAAACTCACAAGTAGTGATTTCTTGACTGATCCCTAGGTGAGAGAAGTTCACTAAGTGTTACCAGAGTATTGGGATACTTAGTGCAATTTTTCAATAATAAGAATTTTTATTTAAAATAAATAAAGAAATATTTATATAAAAAATCAAAAAATTCATTTGCATCATATATTATTTGTTTGCATCATATGCATCCATTTAATTTCTAAATAAGTGTGAATCTTCCGAGGATGAGATTCTGTAGAAGTCACAAGTAGTGATTCTTAAGAAATCTCTAGGTGAGGAAAATTATTTCAAATGCTGCCAAAAGTATTGGAGTATTTGATTTAATTATTCAATATAAAAAGGTTCACATTTATTTTCGAAAAATAAAGTTTAACCTCTTAAAATAAAACAAAATAAATTTGTAAATAAAAATGATTTTGAACAAAAAGGTTGAAATAAAAAAAGAATTGATTTTAAATATTAAAGTAAGATCATTTTATTAAAACAAAAAGGATAACACATGATTATTATGGTACCGTTTTTTAACGGGCGTCGTGGGGGTGCTAATCCTTTCCCACGCGTAACCGTACCCCCGAACCCAATTTTTGTTTCGCAGACCAAAAGATCGTCTTTTTAATAAAACTTAATTAATTTTGAGATTTTGTTAAAAAGATAAGTATTTTAGGTGGCCAATCACACCTAGTCAAAAAAGATTGGTGGCGACTCCCACATTTTTGTTTTTAAACGCTTCTTTTCCGAAAATCGTCGAGCGCGAAGCCGTTACGACAACTGTTAATAGAGTTTTTTAATTCTACAAATATATTAAGATGATGACACATAATATTTTAAAAATATTTAAAAAATAAATAAAAATAAAATGAATTATATACCATCATTTTAACCTTATTTGCATATTTAAAAAATTCGACTGGTAATGAAAAAATTAAAGTGAGAAATGTCTTGAAGTTTTGGTAATAAAAAAACAAGCCCAACACTCTTTAATTTTAGGGGCCGTAAAGAATTAATGTTGGGCCCAGTTCAAAGCCCCAGAGAGTAACCGCCTTAGCAGCCAGTCTTAAGTTTCACATCTGACCCAAAACGAGAAACCCATGGTAAAATTTTTCCCGCTGCATAAACCCTAGCCCCCGCTTGCCCTCACTAAACTGTCTGGGGTTTTCAGCGAGATAGAGAGAAAAAAAGCTAGGCACCCTTTTTCGCCATGGAAGGCATAGGAATGGAAGGACCGGACCTCTTCTCGGACTCACCAACCGGCGATTTCTGCGACTCCATTCTCTCTCACTTCTCGAACTCCGATCAAGAAGACAGCCAACGCCTCTGCGCCACCATTGGTGCCATGTCTCAAGATCTCAAAGAACAAAACCTCCCTCTCACTCCAGTCGCTTACTTCGGTGCCACGTGTTCCTCCCTCGACCGTCTCTCCTCCCAGCCGGACTCCGTACCTCACATCATCCAGTCTCTCACAACCATCCTATCCCTCCTCCTTCCTCGTCTCCCCGTCGCCGTTTTAAAAAAGAAAGGAGATTTCGTCTCGAAAATTGCCGTTACCGTCCTAAGATTAAATTCCATTACGGAGATCACGCAGACGTCAGTTTTGAAATGCTTAGCTCATTTATTAATTATCGGAGAGAAAGCTAATTGGTCCGATTTATCACAAAATTTCGGTGTTATACTTGGATACTTAATTGATTCCCGCCCTAAGGTAATTTCTTTTCTTTTTTATCTAATAATTTAAATTCAATCAAATTCCGCTTCATTATTTTAATTCTCTGCAAATTAATATTCGAAATAGGTGAGAAGAAAATCACAGTTGTGTCTCCGTGACGTTTTACAAAGCTTCCGAGGGACGTCCGTACTGGCACCTGCAAGCGAAGCAATAACGAACTTATTCGAGAGGTTTCTTCTCCTTGCGGGCGGTTCAAACCCTAATTCTAAGGAAGGGACGAAAAGAGCTCAGGAAGTTCTCTATATTTTGGATGCTCTTAAGGACTCTCTTCCGCTTATGTCGATGAAATACATGACTACTGTTCTTAAATTCTATAAAAATTTATTGGAACTTCGGCAACCACTTGTTACTAGGCGTGTAACGGATAGTTTAGATGTAGTTTGTACTCATCCAAATGTCGAGGTATCAGCTGAGGCATTGCTTGATTTGTTATCCTCTTTGGCTCTTTTCGTCTCTGCAAATGAGACTTCTGCAGTTGGAATGGCGTTTAATGCTCGTTTGTTAAGTTCAGGAATGTTAAAAGTGTATTTACTTAATAGACAACTTTGTGTGATTAAGCTGCCCGTTGTGTTCAGCACACTCAAAGGTTTGATATGTTAGTTTAGTTTGCAATTTTTGTTAGTGAAGAAATAGAAAATATATTCTGTAATGATTATTGAATTTTGGTTTTGGTAGATATTCTGGGGTCAGAACACGAAGAAGCTATTTTTGCAGCCACAGAGGCTTTCAAGACCTTGATAAATGGCTGCATTGATGAAGGCTTGATCAAACAGGGAGTAGACCAGATTATTAATTCAAATTCAGATAATAGAAAGTCAGGGCCAACTATAATTGAAAAAGTTTGTGCAACCATTGAGAGCTTACTTGATTATCGTTATAGTGCTGTGTGGAACATGGCGTTTCAGATTGTTTCAGCAATGTTTGATAAATTAGGTACTGCCAGTGCGATTGATTGCTTCTCTTCTTTTGGTATTATATTAACGTGTGTGTTTTTAAATTGAAGTAAAACTTTAATCTGGTTGCTATTTTACAGGGTATTATTCTTCATATTTTATGAAGGGAACCCTTAAGAACTTAGCTGACATGCAAAGCTTACCGGATCAGGATTTTCCTTACAGAAAACAGGTATTCTTTGACTTCAGGAATCTGTATCTTGGTCAGGAGTTAAACAAATCTTTTGTAATATGATGTATAAAATGGTAGTTAATGGCCACAAGTGTGCGTAATATACACATTCAAAGACCAATGGGACTATTCTTCCTACATCAGTTACCTTGCCAATATCTATTTTGTAATGCTTCATGATTGTATATTTACTTTGACTGTAGCATTTTGACCTGTTTCGTTTCTCGTTTTTTAGATTTCTTGAACTTGGAATCCAGAACATGCTGATATACTCACTGATTGTCCTTTTGCAGTTACATGAATGTGTTGGATCTGCTCTTGGTGCAATGGGGCCTGAGACATTTTTAGGAATTTTTCCGCTGAATTTGGAGGCTAATGACCTTTCAGATGTAAATATTTGGCTCTTTCCAATTCTGAAGCAGCATATTGTAGGTGCTCATTTGAGCTTCTTTAGTGAGAGACTCTTGGATCTGGTTGGAGAAATGAAGCAGAGGTCTCGTAAGGTAAAATTACTGCTTTTGGTGTGTTCATCTTTCCATTGTCTGTAGCCTTGCCTAATTGCTTCTTACATTTGGCAGCTTGAACTAGAAGGAAAGATTTTCTCGTCAAGAAATGCAGATGCTCTTGTATACTCAGTGTGGTCGTTGTTACCCTCATTTTGTAATTATCCTGTGGATACTGCCAAAAGCTTCAAGGATCTACTGAGGCCTATATGTAGTGCTCTTCATGAAGAACATGATATTCGTGGAATAATATGCTCTAGTTTGCAGATTCTGATCCAACAGAATAAGAAAATTAAGGAAGGAGAAGACAATTTGGATGGTGCTGATATAAGTCTTGCCAAACAGCAAGCTATATCTCATTATACCCCAGAAATTGCTCAGGACAATTTGAATGTACTAACTGCATGTGCTCGACAGTTATTGCCACTTTTGTCGGGGATTTTTATGGAATCGATGGTAGATGAGGGTGGTTCTTTGCAGGTACTTATACTGTCCTAATTAATAAGAGTGCGCCATTTCATTATATATGCCGTCTCTTTGCCTTGTGCTTTGCTTAGCTGGGAGGATATAAAGAGGAAGAAAAGAAAGGTTTTAATCCGATAATCCAATGATTGAGCTATAAAGGAAGAAAGTGGTTATAAAACCTTACCATTAGACACTTGTATAGCAATGTTAGAGGGTTAGTTCCATTTATGTGGTAATTTTTCAGCTGTGCCTGATTTCTTACTGATTTTTGCTCCATTTACAGTCCACAATAGGGGAGCTTGCTTCCATAGCACAGGCGAATGTTGTTAGAACCTTATTTGAAAGGACAATGCATAGGCTTTTGAAAGTCACACAAGTAGCTGGGATAGCTGCATCAAGGAATTATAATTCTATGCAGGTTGATGACTCATCAACTGAAAGCTCATTATCTCTGGCAAGGTGACTCTGCAGTCTGCTGTGCTTAATATTTGTACATTTTGTTGGCATGACAGTACTTCCATGCTTAATGACCGTGTTTTTTTCTGTTGATATTAACTTCAGGGCACGATTGTTCGACCTGGCTGTTTCATTATTGCCTGGTTTAGATGAGCCAGCATTAGATGTCTTATATAGTGCAATAAAACCTGCATTGCAGGTTGGTTTACAATTCTATGTTATCTGGTGATGGTAATTATGTCACTTGTTTGATTAAGCCTATCTTTGTGTTGGGGAGTTTAAGTTATTATGATGATAATGGTATTATTAATCTTCAGGATGTTGACGGCTTGATTCAGAAGAAGGCTTACAAAGTTCTTTCGATAATCCTTAAGGTATCTTGTTTTCATTGCTAATGGTTTTGAGTTTTGTCTTCTTTTGTGGCTGTACATTTTGATGTATATTTCATATTCCAATTTCCAATATCTCTCTATGCACTTTTCACTCACTCGTCTCTTCTAATGCTTCATTTTAATGATGGGTGCATATTTTTTGTTTTTCTGGTCAGAACCAAGAAGGATTTCTGTCAGCAAAACTGGAAGAATTGCTTAAACTTATGATTGAAGTGCTGCCGTCATTCCACTTTTCTGCCAAACGCCACAGACTGGACTGTTTGTACCATCTAATAGCCCATGCCTCAAAGGTCATAAGAAACTAAATTGAATCTTCTCTCCCTTATGAGTAGATGTAAAATGTTTAGATGATTAAATTGATCATTGAACAATATCTTTTGAAGATTAACTAATGCTTCTTTGTACAGGATAATTCACAACAGAAGAAACATGAGATTCTTAGTTCTTTCCTGACAGAAATAATCCTAGCTTTGAAAGAGGTATGACCTCAATATCTGATTAGCAACTTCTGTCTAATTTTTAACAAGAGATGATGTCTTTATTTGAATAAGCAACCTGCTTGAAGTAAGAAGTATAATATTGCATGTTATTATTTTTGCTTGGCCACTCTCTTAATAAATCTAGAATTGCTTCCTACGTATGTTTTCTGATTCCTTTTGTATGACAACTTTTGTGCAGGCTAATAAGAAAACTAGAAATAGAGCTTATGAGGTCCTTGTCCAAATTGGCCATGAATATGGAGATGAAGATGACAGTGGACAGAGAGAACACCTTTTTAATATGGTATCAAACCTTTTGACATCCCTCCAACCCAGTTAGTTTTGTAGGTTTTGCAAAAAGTTATGCACATCTTACATGTACTTATGGTTTGTTTCTTATTTGAAAGAATTTGAACCTATTTACTATTCTATAACCTCTGCTCTTTGTTATATCACCCTCCACCCCAAATAAATAAATGTAAAATTAAAATTGAAAAAGGCAATAAACAAAATTGTTGCCTTATTTTCTTTTTGTGGCTTTTGCAAATTATATATGTCTCGAAATTGCTGTTTTTTTTATTTTAATTCTTTTAAAAGAACATGTTTTCACTTCTCCATGTTATTCTATATGGGTTTTGTATGTTCAAAATGCTCGCTAAAGTTTTCTTATTCATGATCACAGGTTGCTAGAGGTTTGGCTGGAGAAACTCCTCACATGATTAGTGCTGCTGTGAAAGGCTTGGCTCGGTTGGCTTATGAGTTTTCTGATCTTGTTTCTTCTGCTTACAAGTTGCGTCCTTCTACATTTCTTCTCCTTCAAAGAAAGAACAGAGAGATTATTAAAGTTTGTTCTCTCTCTCGCATGCACGTATTTTACTTATGGTTCTGTTCATTGCATTGTATTTTTTGTACAGCATAACTTATGTCTGTGACTGCTTATGATGCAGGCTAATTTGGGTTTGTTGAAAGTATTGGTGGCCAAATCCAAAGCTGAAGGCTTGCAAGCACACCTAGCCAGCTTGGTGGAAGGCTTATTGAAGTGGCAAGATAATACCAAAAATCATTTTAAGGCTAAGGTTCGTGGTCCTCTTTATATCCTTTTGATTTTGGTCATTATTACCTCTGAACTATTTGATTTAGTTCTTTAGAAACATGACAATTTTGATAGATATTCTGCTTTAAAGTTAAGTGAGATAACTGACTTTATTTTAATTATAGAACCTCTAGTTTTGTAATCGTCAATAACTGTCAACCCACCATGCATTTTAGAGGGTTCGTTTTGTTTTATTTTGCTTATGTGAATTAATATATTTAGAAGTATCAAATGACAGGAGCAAACATATGACCTAGATGTTTTTATACTACTGAGAGGTGCATAACGATTAGGGGTGTTCACAATTTGAAAATAATTCAGCTAATCGACTGACTGAATTTAATTCGGTTTATCGGTTGGCCGCCGAATTTAATTTGGTTGGTTAATGAAAGTAGATTTTAGAAAATTTTGGTTATCGGTTAATTCCGTTTGAAAACAGAATTAATTTTGGTTAGCCAAATTAACTGAATTAGGAGTAATATAATATATACTTATAGTCTTATACTATGCGTATTGTACTTTTAGCCTAAAATATTATTTCAGTTTTCACAAATAAAAAAAAGCCCTAATTAAAAAACCCTAACACTATTATTTGAATTTTCACAAATATTATTTTTTTAGCGATAATTTGTCTGTACTTAGTATATATGAATGTATGAAAATTTTATATAAAGTTAGGTTAATCCGGTTAATGAACCGAATTAACCGAATTTTATTTCGGCTCGGTTAATTTGAAAATGCAAATTTCGGTTCGGTTAACGAAAGTGAAAATATATATTTTGGTTAATTTGGTTTCAGTTAATTCATTTTGAAATTAACCGAATGAACACCTCTAATAACAATAATTCATTTTTTTTTTGTGTTCATGTATTTGTTGGCTTATGAATGTGTCTCTTCTAATTTCAGGTTAAGCTTCTTCTGGAAATGCTAGTCAGGAAATGTGGTATAGATGCTGTAAAGGCCGTGATGCCTGAAGAACACATGAAGCTCCTTACTAGCATACGAAAGGTTTGTTGAGGAATGTCGTTTTGCTATGTACATACATACATACATTTATTTTTGAAGGGTGTTCCTAATCAACCTTAAATACAGATTAAGGAGCGGAAAGAGAAGAAACAGGCTGCTAGCTCTGTGGAAAGTAGATCTCATCTGTCAAAAGCAACTACATCCAGGTTTCACACCTTGCTTTATTGCATCGATGCAATCATATAGCGACTAATGTGTGCAAATAAATAAACATGCTATGCATGTCCCGATATTACTGAACTTGTGCGTTTGCTTACCTTTGTACATGCATTGAGATGATTCAAGTTATCATGTGAACACATTAACGTGGTGCATTTCTGGATAACATTAATGTGTGGGAATTTAGGATAGATGGTAAATTATCGTGAATGAGGGCAATGCTTTATAGTTTGACATATTTGTGATCTAAAAGAACTAGGCTGTCTCAAATTTTCTATAATGGATTCGCGGATTTGCTGATCAGCCTGCATTGCTTGTTTATTTTTTTAAAAACTGTGGCCACTGGCTATGGTGAACCTTCTATTTTACTATTTGTTCTTCTTTCATTGTTTAGCAGAGAGTGATGAATGTGCTCCCAGTGAAGTTTTCTGTATCTTATTTGTCTGTGCACCTTTGATTTTTCTTATTTTAAATGTGTAGGCTTAGCAGATGGAATCATACAAAAATTTTTTCCGATTTTGGTGATGACCATACAGATGATAGTGATGCAGAGATGGCTTCTGGCCAACAAAGCAAAGGTTCCTCAAGGTTAAAATCAAAAGCATCTTCACTGCGGTCAGTGGACACCTGGTCCTTGTTTTATATACTAATTATTAGTTCCAGTGCATGTGTAGTAGTCTTCATGTGATCCCATATTTCCATATTGTTCTGTCATTTTGGGTTGTTGACTCATTCAAATGGTTGTCATTTTGTGTTGAAACTTCAAAGAGATATAATGCTATTTGTCATGATCCCATCATCAGCTGTTTTACTTCTGTGTGTGTTGAGAATACGAGGGGATAATTGGGGGGGGCGGGGCTGGGTGTTTGTGTTCAATTGAGAGCTTAGAGGATTGATCCATTAGTCATCTGATGTGAATGAATAGGTTCACTGTATGGTATCCTTACCTTTGTGTTTCCCTCCCTTCAGTTAATTTTAAGCTGATACATTCAGAACTTTTGTTTTAGGTCCAAGAAAACAGGGAAAGCAGATAAGAGCTTGCCTGAAGACTTGTTTGACCAGTTAGAAGATGAGCCACTGGACTTGCTTGATAGGCATAAAACAAGATCAGCACTTCGTTCATCTTCAAATCTTAAGCGGAAGCAAGATTCTTATGATGAGCCAGAGTTTGACCCTGATGGGCGTCTGATAATTCATGAGGGAAGGAAGCCAAAGAAGGTTGCACCCTCTGACCCTGATTCAGATGTGCAAATGGAAACAAGCAGTCATTTTTCTGTCGGCTCTTCAAGGAACAACCAGAAGCGGAGGAAAACATCAGAGTCTGGTTGGGCATATACCGGGAACGAGTATGCTAGCAAGAAGGCTGGTGGGGATGTTAAGAGGAAGGATAAGCTTGAACCATATGCGTACTGGCCTCTTGATCGCAAGATGATGAGCCGTAGGCCAGAACATCGGGCAGCTGCAAGGAAGGGAATGGCAAGTGTGGTGAAAATGACTAAAAAACTAGAAGGTAAGAGTGCTTCAAATGCACTCTCTTTTAAATTCATGAAGTTTCGGAAGGTTCAAAAGAAAGGTGGCAAGAGGAAAAGGTGAAATAAAAAAAAAACCATACAAAACACAGCACCAGATAGGTCTTTTTGCCCCGGTCTTGAAAATTATTTCATTGTTTGAATTCATCAAACTACAGGCCAAAATTTTGGAACTGATTTATTGATTTTGTTGCTTTTGGATAAACTGCATTGTGTTATTATTTATATAATTACAACAACAGCGAGTTGAAATGCCAATCTTGAAGTTCTCTTTGCTTTTTCTTACAAGCCGTTTATACGTTGATTGTAGTGGAAGATTGAGGAGATGGGATGATACTAGGAATTCAAGAAATACTTTAAATTATGAATAATTCAGTAAGTTACATTCACTTTATATGTCTCCTTTTATATATTATTTCTATCTGTTCAAGTAGAGAATATTGAATTTTGTTATTATGAATCAAAAAAAATTGTGATTTATTCTATATTTTGATCTTACGGTTTTGAATTTTGATTCTTCTGAGAAACACAGGCTCTATAGAACAGGATGGATATGGTCGAAAGTGATTTTTTTTTTTCAACATTTTTTTACGCTGCATAAACAAAACAGGTTCATGTTTTGGGTCTCTGTTTTGCTCACATGGATTAAAAAACACCAAGAACAGAACTAGCATTGATCATTTCCCAGCATTCATCAATTCTTTGAACAAAGATATGTATTTGGTCACCAACAACATTTTATCTAAGTAAATAAAAAAAAAATTATGGCATGTTGTGAGACTTTACCCTTGAGTTATCCTCATCTTTTACCCCCAATTATCATATATATATATAATGATCAAACTCGCCATAGCTTGGTCATTGGTGTTTCTTCTAAACCAGAAAGGATCAAGAGAGTAGAGACCACTGAAAGGCTGATACATTGATCGTGTCATGTTTGCTTATCTGGTTTGAAACCCAACCAAGAGTCACATGACAAGAACCTGTTCTTTGTTTGGTTTTTCCAAAATATAGACGCAATGTTTTCTTTCTATCCAATATCACTGAGATATCTTGGTTTAGTGGAAAATATCATGAACAGAATTTCTTTCAGAGACAGGTGAAGGGGTGATGCATCTTTTTCTTCCAGGGGCAGGTGATAGTGATAAAAAGAAAGGAAGAAAACAAGCTTCCTTCAACATAAAAGTCATAAACCACCACTTTACAAGTAGTAACCAGGCATCTGCCAGTTGAAAATTCATTAAAAATTTGGCTATCAAAGACAACTGATCAGTCATTTTTGTTTTACATGAAAACGAAAAATTACGAGACCAGGACTGCACCTAGTGGCGGTTCTCAACTAAAAGACTAACACCTCCGTTGTAGCTAATTTTAAGAGGAAAGAGATATCTTACATGTACTCTGAACGTCCCCCTTACACAGAGCCATAGAGTGAGGTCTTCTCTAAAGCTCTGCCACCTGGCCACCATACTTCCTATAATAACCCTTTCAAGGATGTTTGTCTACACGGGAGATTTCCTGGGTGCTCTGCATGATGTGGCTGACCCATTAACAGAAACCAACCAAATAGCTTATGGAAATTATATAGATCAGCAGCTGTTGCTGGCATAACATTAACATGCATTTGGATTTTATAATTTTCTCATTAAATGAATTTGCATACCTTCTGCCGAATATAAGAAACGCAGGAAGAGCAATGCTTGAACTATTTTACTTGTATGGGGCAAAAATGATAGAGGAGTTATGGCCGCCAAACCCAAAGGAATTAGACAATGCTGCCTTAACATTCAGTCTTTCTTTCTTTGGCCCAACAAGCACGCTTGCGTCCTGAAGCGATGTGTTAGCAACATAAGATTGTCCGAAAAGATAGAGTGCTGTTTAAATGATTAACAAAGGAAGGGTTATTGAGAATGAATCAAATAAAGAAAAAAAAAATTATGAAAGTATTAACATGTCAAGATGCAAAAACTGCTGCAAAGCATTACTTTTAAAGAGAAGCGGCAACGAAAAGGAAAAAAAAAAAAGAAAAGAAAAATAAGAGGAAAAGGGCCAACATACCACTCCTTCATCTGGGTTTTCCAGGTTGATATTTGGATGAACCCAACCAGTCCTAATAGCCTACAATAAATAGACATTACCCGGTCAATGCTCCGATTTCGAAAAAAGAATGAAAAGAAAGGAAAAAAGGAAAAAGAATGGGAGACTGAAGAGAAGAAGCATGGTAATGGAAGACACATATTATAAATCTCAATATATTTATTATGGTTAACCAGTACAAGTGAGAATGAAAACAATTTAAAACCCTAATTGAATCTCTACTTAAGATCAAGATATGTACTCTATGACTTGAGGAAAATGTCTCTAACCACAGAAATCATTGTCTGCCAGATAAGGCAACAAAGTATGAGCAGCCAACTAAGAGGAAAAAAATAAGTTTCAAGGTCCATATTTAGCACTGAAGTAAAAAAATAAGTTTCAAGGTCCATATGTAGATTACTAGTTCTGGCTATGTATGTCTTTGTTGTACTGCCACCACAAATATCTAAAGCAACTATGTAAACTATGAGTGTTAATCTTGCAACGAATTTGAGAACACTAGGTCAAGATGTTGACCTAAGATTTGTCTTAATCTATAGTCTATTACACAGAATTATTCTCATATAAATGCTCTATAAGACTTATTCTCACCAAAATAAAAGCTCTACAATGAAATACCAGATAGAAATAAAATATGGATTAAGGAAGAAAGAATTGTAGCAGTAACGATGTAGCTCATCACCGTCAGGGTGTGGCTCAGTCATGTGATAAGCATCACAAGTGAAGCTCCCACCCAGAAATTCTGCATAGATTGTTGCACCTCTCCTCTGCAAAATCAGAAACCTAAACTCAGTAAATTTCCCTTTAAAGAATGACACTAATCTACATATTTGGTAGATTCGCTATAAATCATAAGTGCAAACCTAGAGCTAAGTAGCTTTGTAGGGTTAAGGAACGTGTACCTTAGCAAGCTCCAATTCTTCTAAGAGCAGAACTCCAGCACCTTCCCCCATGACAAATCCACCACGATTCTGTGCAAAAAAAAAATCGACCATCCAGGTGAATATCACACGTAAATCAGACAGAAATATTATGTACAATAAAATAACAGCCTTTGATTAGAAAATACTCGATAAATATAGATTAAATTTGTTGAAAGCACCATTTGCAGATGCATAACTTACTCATAATGAGTTGTGACCTAAAGAGTTACAGGACACGACAACAATAATGGTAGACCCCATTTTCCATAACAAAATAACAAGGTTGCTTACATATTCATTATTCAAATGATAAAGAGGTTATCATTAGTTTCCACGTCGTTTACTTTGTTAACTCAATCTTGGTTTTACTAATTTTGCTCTAGAACTTGGAGATAAAACCAACAGCAAAAGGTAAAATGAAGGTCTGGAAGCTTAAGAGTTATTGAAACATTACAACATCCCAAGGGCGTGAAGCTTTGGTAGGATCATTGTTCCTCTGAGAGAGTGCTTTGCATGCCACAAATCCTCCCAACCCTGAATAAAAATTCACAAAATATATAGATTATGCCTTGCCGTACCAAGTGGAAAGATTATAAATAATGTCAAATAAGAAAGTGAGAGAGATACCGATGGGTATAATCGCTGCATCAGAGCCACCACAGAGCATCACATCCAGCAATTTGGTTTCAAATACCTCAGATATAGTGCATTCAATTTATACCATAATATATTGGATCTTTTCTTGGAAAACTTCCTTGTTCTTAATTTTTTATATATATATATATATATATAAGAAAATTACTTTAGTGTATACCTTCTGTTATTAATATAAATATTCTTTAGTTCAAAAAAAATGTTGTTATTTCTCATTGTTAAGGTCATAATTCTTTATTGTCAGCCGTCTTAATCCTTAGAATATCAACCTAAAAAACTCAAGATTTTAGCCCACTATGCAACTACTACCACACTGAAATTCCACTTGATTTATGAGTATATATGGGAGTAAAAGTGACACTCTTTTCTTCACTGGGCAGAGCGGCCAAAGGGAGGCCATTAAATAGCAATATTAGCTATGCTCTTTTCATAAAAAAAAAAAAAATTAGCTATGCTCTGTACATTAATTACTAGAACAATTGCCCCTGCTTCGCTAGGCATAATCATTTAAAATATTTTTAATTTGTTTAATCAATGTAACAATAAAAGGTAATTTTAAATTAAATAATATTTTAAAAAATAATAAATTAAATAGGTTGAAAGTACTTTTTTATAATTTACATAGTATAAATGCATTTATAGATCTAAATAATATGTGACTCTCCATCTACGTGAAGGTTAGAGTTCTTTAATTTTAAAAAATAAATAGTAAGTTTTTATTTTAGTAGATAGTATAATTATCTACTTCATCATGAAGATTTCAATTTAAAGTTTTTTAATAACAATATAATAATTAGTGGATAAATTAAAAAAATTATTTCATCTCATCAACTCAATTTTCGGATTTCAGTATCTTTCGTTGTACATAATTGTGAGTTTGTGACCATCACTTGTCAATGTCAAAAATCAAAAAAGTAAAACTTAAAAACTTTTTAAAAAAAATTTATAACTTTTTTAAGTTAATTAAATTATATAAAATAAATAATTAAAATAAATTAAATAATTACTCTACTAAAAGGAAATTAAAGAATTAAATAAACATTTAAAAAAAAACCAAAAAAGGGAACTTATGCATTTTTTTTTTCAAAGTTTTGAATTTTATGTATTTTGATTTTCAAAGCCTGTATGTTCTTCAGCTGTCTTTCTTTTTACATTTAAACTCTATTATTTTTGCTGCCTTTTCACTGTATGTTTGATTATTAAGGTTGCCTCTCTTTTGTTTTTTATTAAAAAGGTACACGAAAATAAAAACCTTTCTAATAAAAAAAAAGAGGCAACCTTAATAATCAAACATATAGTGAAAAGGCAACAAAAATAATAGAGTTTGATTATTAAGGTTGCCTCTCGTAATAGTAGATTTGTAGAGAGATGTGCTTATTTTTTATCTTTCTTTTTGGTTTTCTATCATATAGTGGTTTTGCGTCTAGAAAGTATAATTGGACATATAAATACAACTGAACCATGAAATAAAAGAATAAAAAACCAAATTATAAATGTAAACACTTTTTTTTATCTCTGAACAATTGTCAACAGAAAAACCTCTTGGATTTTTTTTGTCAAATTAGAACAACGAAGACACCCTCAACAATTAGGCCTTGTTTGGTATTATTTTTGTTTTATGTTTTATGTTTTTGTTTTCAATTTTTTTGAAAATAAAAGAAAAAACATGTTTGTTAACTATGTTTTTGTTTTTAAAAATTGAAAATAAAACAAATATTTTGGAATTTGATGAAAACACAAAAAAAGTGTTTTCAAAAGTTTTGGAAGCATTTTGGCACTGTTACCACATGAGTACTGTTCACCCGTTCGGCTATAGTACCCATTTTAACTCTAAAAGTGTAAAAAATTTACCATTTGCTTGATTCGAACCCTTCTTCTCTTGTTATTTAAAACTTTTTCCACTCCCTTCAACCGGCTTCAACTGATAAAATTGTGCAACAAAAATAATCATCCAAACATGTTTCCAAATTTAATAAAATGAAAATAAAACAAAACAAAATTTTCAAAAACATAAAACATAAAACACACAACAATACCAAACAACAATTCATTTTTTGTCTTCATTGGATAGCTGTCAAATGCAAAATCATATGGGGTTTTTTTTGTATAAGGTATAGATTTGTCGACGTCGTGTTTCCTGTTCTCGCATCTGACTGCATGCTGTCACTGCGGCGCATTAACTCCTAATAATTTCATCTCCGAATTGCCAACTCTACCCTTTATATTATACACGTAATGCATTAAACAAATTCAAGGCTGATTTAAAATTGATTTGGATGGAGGGTAAAATTGATTTTTGGTGAAATTTACATATATTTTTATTTTACCTTTTATTATTATTTTTTGTCTTATTTGTTAGAAGTCCAAACGAAGACTTACTCTTTGAACCAACTATAAACTGTTTTCACGTTTAACACCATAAAATCTAACTCCCCGACAGAGAGCAAAGCACCAAACTACAACTCTTAACAGTTAACATATTTAACATTACTCAAAAAAGATGAACCCAATCTTTCTCCTTACAACTCTCCTCATTCTCCTCTTCGACGCCACCTCCGCTTCGAAGCACGGTGCGCCACAAGATTTGGTGCGTTCATCGTGCGTCCATGCCAGCTACCCAAGCCTCTGCCTCCACACCCTATCTTCCTACTTTGGCTAGGGGTGAGCAAATGGTTTAGTCGATTGGTTTGTATGGAAAAACCGAAAACCGAAAAAATCGATTCCTTTGAAATTGTCAACCGAAACTGAACCGAATTCCTTCTAAAACCGAATCAAACCAAACCGAATTGTATCGGTCAGTTTGGTTTTTTAATGTAAAAACCGCAGCAGAAGCAAACCATGAGCAATACAGCTGCAGACGAAATGGACCAAGAAGAAAGAACAGCAGAAGAAAGCACAGGAACCGAATGATCAAATAATCCAATTCACAGCCATATCAAAGGGATCCTTGACCAAAACAAAGCCCTCACAATAAGGTAGTTGCCACTTTCAAATGCCAACAATCAAGTGCCAAACTTCCCAAGAAGAATCAGCAAGAAAATGAGACATAAGCCAAACCAATACCCAACATAAACCACAATAACCCAATCCCAAATCTGTTCCTTCACAATCAAACAAATCAAAACTCCCTCAGAAACAAAACAACATCAATGTAGCCACACCCAAAACAAAGTACAATTATTATAATCAAAGATTATAAACATCCTAGTTTTATTTGATCTAACACGGTAATTACTTGTGGAATTTGGATTATGCCAAATCTGATGTCAAGTGAGCTAGTGAGGGATGGGTCCGATGGGATCTGTCATGAGAGCAGAGGTCAGGGCCAGAGGCTACAGAAACGCAAGCTAGGAAGGTCAGAGGCGAAAGGGAGGTGGTGAGGCGTAGCGGCGCAGAGCAATCGGTGACTGGTGGGTGAAAATGGCATGACGCGATTCTTCCTTGGCGCAAAGAATAGAACAGTCAACAGGAGCCAAGACCAAGAGGGTGGTCAGTCAATGCTTCGATGTTCTATCTCTCTCGGTTAGAGGAGCAAAGCAATGACGGGAAGGCTTTGGCTTTGATCTGTTTTTGAATTGAACGAGTGACTGAGTTTGAGTGAGGAAGGGATAAGAGGCTTTAAGGGTTTTTTATTTAATATTGATGATATCTAATATTATTTATATATTTATAATTTCGGTTTTTCGGTCGGTTCGGTTTAATATTTGTAAAAACCGATCACCAACCGATTTAATCAAACAAACCAAAAATAAAAACCGAATCAATCGATACTGTCTTAAACCGAACCGAACAGACCGAAAACCGATCGGTTCGGTCGTTTGTTTGGTTTTTAAACCGTTTGCTCAGCCCTAACTCTGGCCCTGCCAACACCCCACACGACTTGGCACAAGCTGCCGTCAAAGTCAGCCTCTCCCGTGCCCGGAAAATGTCAAACGACTTGGCGACCAATGCGACGGGAAAGAGCAAGAGGCAACGGGTTGCACTGAGTGACTGCGTGGAGCAGATAGCGGACTCAGTGGACGAGTTGAGCAAGACCCTGGGGGAGTTGAATCACTTGAGAGGGGAAACGTTCGAGTTCCAGATGAGTAATGCACAGACATGGGTGAGTGCAGCTTTGACGAACGAGGACACGTGTCTTGATGGGTTTGAAGGAGTTGATGGGAAGGTGAAATCTGATGTGAAGATGAAGATCAGGAATGTGGCTATGGTTACCAGTAATGCTTTGTATATGATTAATCAGCTTGATGAAAGTCGTGCTAGGCACCGATTGAATCCTTGATGGTGGTGATGAACGACTGTGATTTAGTTAGCTTATCAATGTTTAGGGTGTTTCTCACTTTTTCTGGTAGGAAGATATCTTTATAGTTTCTCTTCTTTTTTTAGAAGCTGAATGTAATATTTTGCTAGTTAGATATATAATTTTCTGAGTAGGAATGAGGTTGCTCGATTCGAAAATTAAACAATTATTATAATATATCATAATTTTTTTAATCATTTGTCAAAATATTGTTGACATACTTTCGGATATTATAAATTAATATAAAATGATATGCTTTTTTTTTATCTATTTTATCTCTTTAAAGTTAAAAATGTAATTAATTGTACCATGCACATAATTTATGCATTTATTTTTTTTTCATTTTAGTTTTTATATTATAACATTTTTGTGTATGTGTAGGAAATATATATAACGTTTATATGTATATAATATTTGTCTAGTAAATGTATGCAAAGTGATGTATCGAAATTGTAATCACCATGACAAAAACCATCGTAACTAATGAATTTATTGTATGTAAAACAAGAGAATCATAAAATTTAAGTTCTAACTGTTGAGATCATATGCGAAGAAAGAGCATTAAAGATGCTTTGTTGGTAGATTTTATGAATTGATTATGGTGACCACATTATTACGTCAGAACATATTTAATTAAGGATTTGTATATGATGCACTGACAATGTATAGTTTTTATACACTATCAATGTATCAGAAATTGATACTTCGTCAATAAGCCCTTATGTGCAAATTAAAAAAATTTATTTATATTTACTTTTAAGGGCTCATATTTTTTAATTTATCAATTAATGATGTGTCAAACTCTGATGCAGTGACAGTATATAGAAACTATACATTGTCAATGCATCATATACAAACCCATTAATTAATCCCTCTTCTCAGCCATACATCTATACCGACATGCTTTGGAGTTAGAAAGTGAAAAACTTCAATTTTTTTTATATAATTGCATAATGTTGTTGAGATTGTTTGAACTTAAATTCAAATTTTATAATATATCACAAATTTTCTTTAATAATTTGTTTAAAATATCTTTAATTTTTAATTTAAGTGATTTGGATATATAGAACAAATGATAAAACTATAAAAATTCAAATATTTAGTTTAATTAATTCATGCAATTTATTTTAAAGATGAATTTCAATAGATTTGAGATTAAATTTTTATGATCTACATTGTCTTCCTCTCTTCTTATTTTAAGATTTTTTAATAAAATTAAGCTTTTATATTTTAACAGATGTGACTGAAAAAATGCTGATGGTTTCTTTCGTCAAAAGTGTTTGTGGGTTTTGTTGGCATAGAGCTGCCCATAAGGAAAGATGGTGGGAAATAAATTCAACGTGGGACCAAACTCGAAAATTGAAAATGAACGACACAAGTCACGAGATCGTTGGGCTAAAACATGAATATTTAATGTGTTGCTCGTCATCCGGTTGTTCCAGTCCAAATTTGTGTCAAACTACTAATCCCTTGTCACTGGATGTAAAGAAAGAGGTGAGAAAAGAAAATTATGGTTATCTTTCATAACAATTTTTTTACTTTATAGTTTAACCATTTGATTAATTAATTTTATTTTCTCATCCCTTTCTTTCCACTATACCAAGCAAAGCCTTAAAGTCTTTGCTTTACTTTCAAATTTCTTCTCAATCGTTTTGATACTGTTTATCTACGATATCTTGATCATGTTCACAACTGTTTTGTTCAAGTAGTGATAGTAAATGGAAATGGAGGCCTCGCACTCACTAACCCCATTAAGTAATATTAAAGTATTTTATAATAGAATTAGGACAGAATTCAAACAATAAAATTATTACTTGTCACATGTTTGGGCAATGTTTAGGTAATAGTTTTATTTATTATTTGTATTTGATTATAAACAATAAATTTTAAATATTATATATTTTATTTATTTATAATTTTTTTATTATTAATATAAGATTTAATTAAATTAATTCATTAGTTATTTTAGTTATGTTTTTTTAATATTAATTTATTTTATGAATTAATTTAATATCAATTTTTAATAATATGCATTATATTTAATTTTAAATTTAAACTAAAAAAATCAAATCTTAACTTAATAAATGAGTATTTAACAAATATTTATTATATTAATAAGACTCGAGTAATAAAAACCAAAATATTTGTATAATTAATTGAATTTAGGTGTTATATAATATAACTAGTTTTTACTCATGCGTTACACGAATTAATTTTAATTAGTTAAATTTATAAATATATAAAATAATATTATTTAATTTATTTGTTTAAAGTATATATAAAATATATCTAATATAATCAACATATCTAATTACAAAAAAGAATTAAATATTTAATTAAAAAATTATACAATTCAAAATAGAAGATAAACAAATATTATGAAGAATAAAAAATAAAAAAACATATAATAAATAATATTATTGAGCACATCAACAAAATGTTAAAATAAAACTAAAAAGTATAGACAATAAAATATTTTTTAAATAAATTAAAATTATTTATTTATTTACTAATATAAATAGATATCAATTAATATTTTATTTAGTTTTCCAAATACATAATATTAAATTTATATATATTTTTAAATATTTTTGGATTAGATAGTTTTTAAAATTAACTTAAGATATATTTAAAAAAAAGATTGAAAATTTCTAGGGATTATAAAAATTTTAGGGAAATTGAAAAGTAGAGAACTAATGCTTATTATTTCTTTTTGACTTATAAGGACTTGAAATTAATTAAGCTTACATGTCTTTTAAAGAGACTATCTATGTAAACGTCTATATAGGTATCTTACTAATTTTTTTTGTGTGTAAATCATAGGTATCCTCATCGTTTTAACAATCTGAGACTAATCTTACTCAAAGTTTTGTCACAGTTAAGGCTCCTCCCTCTCCCCAAAAGTTTATTTAGTAAGAGTCGAATCCGAGAGCTATTCTCACAAATTCAGTTTACGTTATCAATTGAGCTACAATCCATGAGTGACATCTTACCTAATTTGCTACGTGGTTTGTAATATAATATATATTAGATTGGATTTTAGTTCAAATTCTTCAAAATTAGTATATACCTTATTTATTGCTATCTCTACGTTCGAATGCCAGATCTTGAACCATAATTGTTTTAATACAATTGCATGAAATAGATTGTTACCCTTAACAAATGTCTTAATAATATTTCTAATTAAATTTCAAAGAAAAGAATCTTAGTATAATCTCAGGATAATGGTTATATATATTCATTTTTTTGTTACATACATATAAATATATTTTCATTCAAATCATATCGCATGATTATATTATTAAAAAGTAAATAATTTATTATCAAAAGTTATAAACAATTTTATTAAAATAAATATTTATCATTTAATTACCACTTATGGCATGTGTAATAAATAATTATTTTATTTTAATAATATAATCACATTATATAATTTGAATAAAAAAGACATAATTTCATACAATTTCTTCTTTGAATTTGATGCAATAATTTTAATACTTCACCATGATTTATTGTATTCACAAAATGGATCGATATCTCCAACAAATTTGGAAATGATGATAACCATCCACTACTTTTTCTAATAAAAGCCATTGCCTATTATATATATATTTTTTTGTTTTTTTTTAAAATAAAAACAAGTTTGACTTCAAAACCCAAGAATGTTTTTTAATAAAGGAATAAAGTATGTACATATTAAAAAAAATGCATATTATAATTTTTATAATTTGCCAAGTATATTATAAATTGATTTATTATTATTTATTTGATTATAATTTTACTTTATGATTTGCGTTTATAAACAAAATTATAAAGTAAAACGTAAGACGATTAGAATTGATTATTATCTTATATACTGTTAATAGAGTAGTTTTTTAATTCTACAAATATGTTAAGACGATGACACATAATATTTTAAAAATATTAAAAAATAAATAAAAATCAAATGAATTATATACCATCATTTTAACCATATTTGCATATTTAAAAAATTCAACTGGTAATGAAAAAATTAAAGTGAGAAATGTCTGGAAGTTTTGGTAATAAAAAACAAGCCCAAACTCTTTAGTTTTATGGGCCGTAAAGAATTAATGTTGGGCCCAGTTCAAAGCCCCATAGAGTAGCCGACTTAGCAGCCAGTCTTAAGTCTCACGTCTGACCCAAAACGGGAAACCCATGGTAACATTTATCCCGCTGCATAAACCCTAGCCTCCGCTTCCCCTCACTAAGCTGTCTGGGGTTTTCAGAGAGAAAAAAAGCTAGGCGCCCTTTTTCGCCATGGAAGGACCGGACCTCTTCTCGGACTCACCGACCGGCGATTTCTGCGACTCCATCCTCTCTCACTTCTCGAACTCCGATCAAGAAGACAGCCAACGTCTCTGCGCAACCATTGGTGCCATGTCTCAAGAACTCAAAGAACAAAACCTCCCTCTCACTCCAGTCGCTTACTTCGGTGCCACGTGTTCCTCCCTCGACCGCCTCTCCTCCCAGCCGGACTCTGTACCTCACATCATCCAGTCTCTCACAACCATCCTATCCCTCCTCCTTCCCCGTCTCCCCGTCGCCGTTTTAAAAAAGCAAGGAGATTTCGTTTCGAAAATTGCCGTTACCGTCCTAAGATTAAATTCCATTACGGAGGTCACGCAGACGTCAGGTTTGAAATGCTTAGCTCATTTATTAATTATCGGAGAGAAAGCTAATTGGTCCGATTTATCACAAAATTTCGGTGTTATACTTGGATACTTAATTGATTCCCGCCCTAAGGTAATTTCTTTTCTTTTTTATCTAATAATTTAAATTCAATCAAATTCCGCTTCATTATTTTAATTCTCTGCAAATTAATATTCGAAATAGGTGAGAAGACAATCACAGTTTTGTCTCCGTGACGTTTTACAAAGCTTCCGAGGGACGTCCGTACTGGCACCTGCAAGCGAAGCAATAACGAACTTATTCGAGAGGTTTCTTCTCCTTGCGGGCGGTTCAAACCCTAATTCTAAGGAAGGGACGAAAGGAGCTCAGGAAGTTCTCTATATTTTGGATGCTCTTAAGGACTCTCTTTCGCTTATGTCGATGAAATACATGACTAATGTTCTTAAATGCTATAAAACTTTATTGGAACTTCGGCAACCACTTGTTACTAGGCGTGTAACGGATAGTTTAAATGTAGTTTGTACTCATCCAAATGTCGAGGTATCAGCTGAGGCATTGCTTGATTTATTATCCTCTTTGGCTCTTTGCGTCTCTGCAAATGAAACTTCTGCGGTTGGAATGGCGTTTAATGCTCGTTTGTTAAGTTCAGGAATGTTAAAAGTATATTTACTTAATAGACAACTTTGTGTGATTAAGCTCCCCGTTGTGTTCAGCACACTCAAAGGTTTGATACGTTAGTTTAGTTTGCAATTTTTGTTAGTGAAGAAATTGAAAATATGTTCTGTAATGATTATTGAATTTTGGTTTTGGTAGATATTCTGGGGTCAGAACACGAAGAAGCTATTTTTGCAGCCACAGAGGCTTTCAAGACCTTGATAAATGGCTGCATTGATGAAGGCTTGATCAAACAGGGAGTAGACCAGATTATTAATTCAAATTCAGATAATAGAAAGTCAGGGCCAACTATAATTGAAAAAGTTTGTGCAACCATTGAGAGCTTACTTGATTATCGTTATAGTGCTGTGTGGAACATGGCGTTTCAGATTGTTTCAGCAATGTTTGATAAATTAGGTACTGCCAGTGCCTTTGATTGCTTCTATTCTTTTGGTATCATATTAACGCGTGTTTTTTTAAATTGAAGTAAAACTTTAACCTGGTTGCTATTTTACAGGGTATTATTCTTCATATTTTATGAAGGGAACCCTTAAGAACTTAGCTGATATGCAAAGCTTGCCGGATGAGGATTTTCCTTACAGAAAACAGGTATTCTTTGACTTCAGGAATCTGTGTCTTGCTCAGGAGTTAAACAAATCTTTTGTAATATGATGTACAAAATGGTAGTTAATGGCCACAAGTGTGCGTAATATACACATTCAAAGACCAATGGGACTATTCTTCCTACATCAGTTACCTTGCCAATATCTATTTTGTAATGCTTCATGATTGTATATTTACTTTGACTGTAGCATTTTGACCTGTTTCGTTTCTCGTTTTTTAGATTTCTTGAACTTGGAATCCAGAACATACTGATATACTCACTGATTGTCCTTTTGCAGTTACATGAATGTGTTGGATCTGCTCTTGGTGCAATGGGGCCTGAGACATTTTTAGGAATTTTGCCGCTGAATTTGGAGGCTAATGACCTTTCAGATGTAAACATTTGGCTCTTTCCAATTCTGAAGCAGCATATTGTAGGTGCTCATTTGAGCTTCTTTAGTGAGAGACTCTTGGATCTGGTTGGAGAAATGAAGCAGAGGTCTCGTAAGGTAAAATTACTGCCTTTGATGTGTTCATCTTTCCATTGTCTGTAGCCTTTCCTAATTGCTTCTTACTTTTGGCAGCTTGAACAAGAAGGAAAGATTTTCTCATCAAGAAGTGCAGATGCTCTTGTATACTCAGTGTGGTCGTTGTTACCCTCATTTTGTAATTATCCTGTGGATACTGCCAAAAGCTTCAAGGATCTACTGAGGCCTATATGTAGTGCTCTTCATGAAGAACATGATATTCGTGGAATAATATGCTCTAGTTTGCAGATTCTGATCCAACAGAATAAGAATGTTAAGGAAGGAGAAGATAATTTGGATGGTGCTGATATAAGTCTTGCCAAACAGCAAGCTATATCTCATTATACCCCAGAAATTGCTCAGGACAATTTGAATGTACTAACTGCATGTGCTCGAGAGTTATTGTCACTTTTGTCGGGGATTTTTATGGAATCTATGGTAGATGAGGGTGGTTCTTTGCAGGTACTTCTACTGTCCTAATTGATAAGAGTGCACCATTTCATTATATATTCTGTCTCTTTGCGTTGTGCTTTGCTTGGCTGGGAGGATATAAAGAGGAAGAAAAGAAAGGTTTTAATCCGATAATCCAATGATTAAGCTACGAAAGA
Organism: Heritiera littoralis; assembly: GCA_031772115.1. Classification (NCBI taxonomy): domain Eukaryota; kingdom Viridiplantae; phylum Streptophyta; class Magnoliopsida; order Malvales; family Malvaceae; genus Heritiera; species Heritiera littoralis. The sequence goes on from JAPDPK010000003.1 coordinate 4,546,429, forward strand.
AGAAAGTGGTTATAAAACCTTACCGTTAGATTAAAAAATTTCCTTCCCTCCTACCATTAGACACTTGTATACCAATGTTAGAGGGTTGTTCCATTTATGTGGTAAATTTTCAGCTGTGCCCAATTTCCTACTGATTTTTGCTTCATTTACAGTGCACAATAGGGGAGCTTGCTTCCATAGCAGAGGCGAATGTTGTCATAACCTTATTTAAAAAGACAATGCGTAGGCTTTTGGAAGTCACACAAGAAGCTGGGATAGCTGGATCAAGGAATTATAATTCTATGCAGGTTGATGACTCATCAACTGAAAGCTCATTATCTCTCGAAAGGTGACTCTGCAGTCTGCTGTGCTTAATATTTGTACATTTTGTTGGCCTGACAGTACTTCCATGCTTAATGACTGTGCTTTTTTCTGTTGATATTAACTTCAGGGCACGATTGTTCGACCTGGCTGTTTCATTATTGCCTGGTTTAGATGAGCCAGCGTTAGATGTCTTATATATTGCAATAAAACCTGCATTGCAGGTTGGTTTACAATTCTATGTTATCTGGTCATAGTAATTAGGTCACTTGTTTGATTAAGCCTATCTTTTTGTTGGCGAGTTTAAGTTATTATGATGATAATGGTATCATTAATCTTCAGGATGATGATGGCTTGATTCAGAAGAAGGCTTACAAAGTTCTTTCAATAATCCTTAAGGTATCTTGTTTTCATTGCTAATGGTTTTGAGTTGTCTTCTTTTGTGGCCGTACATTTTGATGTATATTTCATTTTCCAATTTCCAATATCTCTCTATGCACTTTTCACTCACTCGTCTCTTCTAATGCTTCATTTTAATGATGGGTACATATATTTTGTTTTTCTGGTCAGAACCAAGAAGGATTTCTGTCAGCAAAACTGGAAGAATTGCTTAAACTTATGATTGAAGTGCTGCCGTCATTCCACTTTTCTGCCAAACGCCACAGACTTGACTGTTTGTACCATCTAATAGCCCATGCCTCAAAGGTCATAAGAAACTAAATTGAATCCTCTCTCCCATATGAGTAGATGTAAAATGTTTAGATGATTAAATTGATCATTTTGAAGATTAACTAATGCTTCTTTGTACAGGATGATTCACAACAGAAGAGACATGAGATTCTTAGTTCTTTCCTGACAGAAATAATCCTAGCTTTGAAAGAGGTATGACCTCAATATCTGATTAGCAACTTCTGTCTAATTTTTAAGAAAGGATGATGTCTTTATTTGAATAAGCAACCTGCTTGAAGTAAGAAGTATAATATTGCATGTTATTATTTTTGCTTGGGCACTCTCTTAATAAATCTAGTATTGCTTCCTACATATGTTTTCTGATTCCTTTTGTATGACGACTTTTGTGCAGGCTAATAAGAAAACTAGAAATAGAGCTTATGAAGTCCTTGTCCAAATTGGCCATGAATATGGAGATGAAGATGACAGTGGACAGAGAGAACACCTTTTTAATATGGTATTAAACCTTTTGACAACCCCAACAAGTTTTGTAGGTTCTGCAAAAAGTTATGTACATCTTACATGTACTTATGGTTTGTTTCTTATTTTAAAGAATTTGAACCTATTTACTATTCTATAACCTCTACTCTGTTATATCACCCTCCACCCCAAATAAATAAATGTAAAATTAAAATTGAAAAGGCAATAAATAACACTGTTGCCTTATTTTCTTTTTGTGGCTTTTGCAAATTATATGTGTCTCAAAAGTACTGTTTTTTTGCTTTAATTCTATTAAAAGAATATACTGTTTTCACTTCTCCGTGTTATTCTATATGGGTTTTGTCTGTTCAAAATGATCGCTAAAGTTTTCTTATTCATGATCACAGGTTGCTAGAGGTTTGGCTGGAGAAACTCCTCACATGATTAGTGCTGCTGTGAAAGGCTTGGCTCGGTTGGCTTATGAGTTTTCTGATCTTGTTTCTTCTGCTTACAAGTTGCTTCCTTCCACATTTCTTCTCCTTCAAAGAAAGAACAGAGAGATTATTAAAGTTTGTTCTCTCTCTCGCATGCACGTATTTTACTTATGGTTCTGTTCATTGCATTGTATTTTTTTTACAGCATCACTTATGTCTGTGACTGCTTATGATGCAGGCTAATTTGGGTTTGTTGAAAGTATTGGTGGCCAAATCAAAAGCTGAAGGCTTGCAAGCACACCTAGCCAGCTTGGTGGAAGGCTTGTTGAAGTGGCAAGATAATACCAAAAATCATTTTAAGGCTAAGGTTTGTGGTCCTCTTTATATCCTTTTGATTTTGGTCATTATTACCTCTGAACTATTTGATTTAGTTCTTTAGAAACATGACGATTTTGATAGATATTCTGCTTTAAAGTAAAGTGAGATAACTGACTTTATTTTAATTATAGAACCTCTAGTTTTGTTATCATCAATAACTGTCAACCCATCATGCATTTTAGAGGGTTCGTTTTGTTTAATTTTGCTTATGTGAATTAATATATTTAGAAGTATCAAATGACAGGAGCTAAAATATGGACCTAGATGTTTTTATACTACTGAGTGGTGCATAACGATTAGGGGTGTTCACAATTTGAAAATAATTCAGTTAATTGACCAACTGATTTTAATTTGGTTTATCGGTTGGCCACCGAATTTAATTTGGTCGGTTAATAAAAGTGAATTTTAGAAAATTTTGGTTATCAGTTAATTCTGTTCGAAAACAAAATTAATTTTGGTTAACTGAATTAGGAGTAATATAATATATACTTATAGTCTTATACTGTGCGTTTTGTACTTTTAGCCTAAAATATTATTTCAGTTTTCACAAATAAAAAATGCCCTAATTAAAAAACCCTAACACTATTATTTCAATTTTCACAAATATTATTTTTTTAGTGATAATCTTTATGTACTTAGTATATATTAATCATCATCATCATCATTAGAGCCTTTATCCCAATAGATTGGGGTAGGCTATATGAACCAATATCTAAAGTCACGTTAAATCGTCCGTATGTATTCTCTGCCTCCATAGATTCCTATTCAAGGCCATTTGCTCATCTAATTCTAAAACCTCCATGTCTTTCCAAATTACTTCCTTCCAAGTCTTTTTTGGTCTTCTTCTAGTTTTAACCCTTCTCTCAACATCCATAGCCTCTATTCTCCTAACTGGAGCATCTACAGGTCTACGCCTTACATGTCCAAACCAACGTAAACGATTTTCACACATTTTGTCTTCGATAGGTACCACTCCAATCATCTTACGAATATCATTATTTCTCATTCTATCCTTTCTTGTATATCCACATATCCACCGTAACATTCTCATTTCTGTTACACTCATCTTTTGTGTATGTAGCCTTTTAGTCGCTCAACATTCACTACCATATAACAATGTTGGTCTAACAACTGTCCTATAAAACTTGCCTTTCAACCATGTAGGAATTCCTTTATCGCACAACACACCTGTAGCACTTCTCCACTTACTCCATCCAGCCTGGATCCTATAGGTCACATCACCATCAATCTCTCCATCCATCTGTATTATTGATCTCAAGTATCGAAAATGATCCCGCTTAGGTATCGTCACCCCATCTAATTTCACTACATCATGCTCTTCCAGTCGGTTAGAACTGAATTTACACTCCATGTATTCAGTCTTCACTTTGCTTAGTTTAAATCCTTTTGATTCCAACGTTTGGCTCCATACTTCCAACTTTGTATTGATCTCCGCTCTAGTTTCCGCACATAGGACAATATCATCTGCAAACATCATACACCAGGGCACCTTATCCTGGATGGATTTTGTCAGTTCGTCCATAACTACCGCGAACAAGAATGGACTCAACGCTGACCCTTGGTGTAATCCCACCGTGATAGGAAACTCACTTGTTTGCCTCCCACCTGTCCTCACATGTGTCCTTGCGCCTCTATACATGTCCTTAATTAGTTTAATATATTTCAAAGGAACTCTTTTCTTCATTAAGGACCACCAGAGTACCTCCCTAGGCACTTTATCATATGCTTTCTCCAAATCTATAAAGACCATATGAAGATCTTTACCCATTACTCGAAAGCGCTCCATAAGTTGTCTAAGCAAATATATTGCTTTCATAGTTGATCGACCCGGCATAAAACCAAATTGATTCTACGATATCTCTACATTCTTTCTTAATCTCCGTTCTATCACTCTCTCCCATAGTTTCATCGTGTGACTCATCAATTTTATGCCTCGGTAGTTGGCGCAACTTTGAATATCTCCCTTGTTCTTATATAAAGGTACTAAGACACTCTTCCTCCATTCCTCTGGCATTTTGTTAGTGTGCCAAATCTTATTAAATAGATTTGTCAACCACCTAACTCCTACATCTCCAAGGCATTTCCAAACTTCAATTGGGATGTCATCAGGTCCAACAGCTTTTCCATTCATCATCATCTTTAGTGCATCTTTTACCTCTGTCTCTTGGATTCTACGCATAAAGCACCGATTTAAATCCTTAAGAGGCACCGAAATATTATCCAAAACTTTATTTTGTCCATCATTAAATAATTTGTTAAAATAATCTCGTCACCTGTCCTTAATGTCTTTATCTTTAACGAGAGTTCTTTGATGCTCATCCTTAATACATTTCACGACTCCTAGGTCGCGACTCCTCCTTTCTCTTGCTCGCGCCAATCTGTATATCCTTTTCTCTCCCTCCTTTGTGTTCAACTTGTCGTAAATCTCTTTCGCAACCCTCGTCTTAGCTTCTGCCACAGCCTTCTTTGCCTCCTTTCTTGCTACCTTATATTTCGAAAAACTCTCTTCTGTATTGTTCTTCTTCAAAGCCTTGTAACGCTCTCGCTTAGTCTTTATAGCATCTTTTACTACTGCAGTCCACAATGTTGCGTCCTTTCCAGTCGGCACTTTTCCGTTTGATACTCCTAATGTCTCTTTGCCTACCTCCCGAATGCATTTTGCCATCTTATTCCACATTACATTTGGGTTCTCTTCTGTTGTCCAAACCTCTTTTTGAATCCAACTATCTCTACATGTTGTATGGTAATCTTCTTTTAGCTTCCACCATCGAATCCGTTCAATTCCTTTTTATATAAAGTTAGGTTAATCCGGTTAATGAACCGACATAACCAAATTTTATTTTGGCTTGGTTAATTTGAAAATGCAAATTTCGGTTCAGTTAACGAAAGTGAAATTATATCATCATCATCATCATCAGAGCCTTTATCCCAATAGATTGGGGTAGGCTATATGAACCAATATCTAAAATCACGTTAGATCGTCCATATGTATTCTCTGCCTCCATAGATTCCTATTCAAGGCCATTTGCTCATCTAATTCTAAAACCTCCATGTCTTTCCAAACTACTTCCTTCCAAGTCTTTTTCGGTCTTCTTCTAGTCTTAACCCTTCTCTCAACATCCATAGCCTCTATTCTCCTAACTGCAGCATCGAAAGTGCAATTATATATTTTGGTTAATTTGGTTTCGGTTAATTCATTTTGAAATTAACCGAGTGAACACCCCTAATAACGATAATTCATTTCTTTTTGTGTGTTCATATATTTGTTGGCTTATGAATGTGTCTTTTCTAATTTCAGGTTAAGCTTCTTCTGGAAATGCTAGTCAGGAAATGCGGTATAGATGCTGTAAAGGCCATGATGCCTGAAGAACACATGAAGCTCCTTACTAACATACGAAAGGTTTGTCGAGGAATGTCGTTTTGCTATGTACATACTTACATACATTTATTTATGAAGGATGTTGCTAATCAACCTTAAATACAGATCAAGGAGCGGAAAGAGAAGAAACAGGCTGCTAGCTCTGTGGAAAGTAGATCTCATCTGTCAAAAGCAACTACATCCAGGTTTCACACCTTGCTTTATTGCATCGATGCAATCATATAGCGACTAATATGTGCAAATAAATAAACATGCTATGCATGTCCCGATATTACTGAACTTGTGCGTTTGCTTACCTTTGTACATGCATTGAGATGATTCAAGTTATCATGTGAACACATTAACATGGTGCATTTCTGGATAACATTAATGTGTGGTAATTTAGGATAGATGGTATATTATCGTGAATGAGGGCAATGCTTTATAGTTTGACATATTTGTGAGCTAAAAGAATTAGGCTGTCTCAAATTTTCTATAATGGATTCATGGATTTGCTGATCAGCCTTCATTGCTTGTTTGTTTTTTGAAAAACTGTGGTCACTGGCTATGGTGAACCTCCTATTTTACTATTTTTTCTTCTTTCATTGTTGAGCAGAGAGTGATGAATGTGCTCCCAGTCAAGTTTTCTGTATCTTATTTGTCCGTGTACCTTTGATTTCTCTTATTTTAAATGTGCAGGCTTAGCAGATGGAATCATACAAATTTTTTTTCCGATTTTGGTGATGACCATGCAGATGATAGTGATGCAGAGATGGCTTCTGGCCGACAAGGCAAAGGTTCCTCAAGGTTAAAATCAAAAGCATCTTTACTGCGGTCAGTGGACACCTGATCCTTGTTTTATATATTAATTATTAGTTCCAGTGCATGTGTACTAGTCTTGATGTGATCCCATATTTCCATATTGTTCTGTCATTTTGGGTTGTTGACTCATTCAAATGGTTGTCATTTTGTGTTGAAACTTCAAAGAGATATAATGCTATTTCTCATGATCCCATCATCAGCTGTTTTACTTTTGTGTGTGTTGAGAATACGAGGGGAAAATTGTGGGGCGGGGCTGGGTGTTTGTGTTCAATGAGAGCGTAGAGGATTGATCCATTATTCATCTGCTGTGAATGAATAGGTTCACTGTATGGTATCCTTACCTTTGTGTTTCCCTTCAGTTAATTTTAAGCTGATACATTCAGAACTTTTGTTTCAGGTCCAAGAAAACAGGGAAAGCAGATAAGAGCTTGCCTGAAGACTTGTTTGACCAGTTAGAAGATGAGCCACTGGACTTGCTTGATAGGCATAAAACAAGATCAGCACTTCGTTCATCTTCAAATCTTAAGCGGAAGCAAGATTCTGATGATGAGCCAGAGTTTGACCCTGATGGGCGTCTGATAATTCATGAGGGAAGGAAGCCAAAGAAGGTTGCACCCTCTGACCCTGATTCAGATGTGCAAATGGAAACAAGCAGTCATTTTTCTGTCGGCTCTTCAAGGAACAACCAGAAGCGGAGGAAAACATCAGAGTCTGGTTGGGCATATACCGGGAACGAGTATGCTAGCAAGAAGGCTGGTGGGGATGTTAAGAGGAAGGATAAGCTTGAACCATATGCGTACTGGCCTCTTGATCGCAAGATGATGAGCCGTAGGCCAGAACATCGGGCAGCTGCAAGGAAGGGAATGGCAAGTGTGGTGAAAATGACTAAAAAATTAGAAGGTCAGAGTGCTTCAAATGCACTCTCTTTTAAATTCATGAAGTTTCGGAAGGTTCAAAAGAAAGGTGGCAAGAGGAAAAGGTGAAATAAAAAAAAACCATACAAAACACAGCACCAGATAGGTCTTTTTGCCCCGGTTTTGAAAATTATTTCATTGTTTGAATTCATCAAACTACAGGCCAAAATTTTGGAAGTGATTTATTGATTTTGTTGCTTTTGGATAAACTGCATTGTGTTATTATTTATATAATTACAACAACAGCGAGTTGAAATGCCAATCTTGAAGTTCTCTTTGCTTTTTCTTACAAGCCGTTTATACGTCGATTGTAGTGGAAGATTGAGGAGATGGGATGATACTAGGAATTCAAGAAATACTTTAAATTATGAATAATTCAGTAAGTTACATTCACTTTATATGTCTCCTTTTATATATTATTTCTATCTGTTCAAGTAGAGAATATTGAATTTTGTTATTATGAACCAAAAAAAATTGTGATTTATTCTATATTTTGATCTTACGGTTTTGAATTTTGATTCTTCTGATAAACACAGGCTCTATAGAACAGGATGGATATGGTCGAAAGTGATTTTTTTTTTCAACATTTTTTTACGCTACATAAACAAGACAGGTTCATGTTTTGGGTCTCTGTTTTGCTCACATGGATTAAAAAACACCAAGAACAGAACTAGCATTAATCATTTCCCAGCGTTCATCAATTCTTTGAACAAAGATATGTATTTGGTCACCAACAACATTTTATCTAAGTAAATAAAAAAAAATTATGGCATGTTGTGAGACTTTACCCTTGAGTTATCCTCATCTTTTACCCCCAATTATCATATATATATATATATATATATATATATATATATGTATATGGATTATTATTCTATCCACTGTCAGTGGAGTTTTTTAACTCCACAAGCGGAGTTAAGATGATGACATGTGTCTTTTAAAAATATAAAGAAAATAAAAAATAAATAAAATGAGACACATGTCATCATCCTAACTCCGCTTGTGGAGTTAAAAAACTCCACTGACAGTGTATAGGATAATTTTCCTATGTATATATATATATAAACTATACACTATCAGTGCATCATATACAAATTCTATATATAATGATCAAATTCGCCATAGCTTGGTCATTGGTGTTTCTTCTAAACCAGAAAAGATCAAGAGAGTAGAGACCACTGAAAGGCTGATACATTGATCGTGTCATGTTTGCTTATCTGGTTTGAAACCCAACCAAGAGTCACATGACAAGAACCTGTTCTTTGTTTGGTTTTTCCAAAATATAGACGCAATGTTTTCTTTCTATCCAATATCACTGAGATATCTTGGTTTAGTGGAAAATATCATGAACAGAATTTCTTTCAGAGACAGGTGAAGGGGTGATGCATCTTTTTCTTCCAGGGGCAGGTGATAGTGATAAAAAGAAAGGAAGAAAGAAAACAAGCTTACTTCAACATAAAAGTCATAAACCACCACTTTACAAGTAGTAACCAGGCATCTGCCAGTTGAAAATTCATTACAATTTGGCTATCAAAGACAACTGATCAGTCATTTTTGTTTTACATGAAAACGAAAAATTACGAGACCAGGACTGCACCTAGTGGCGGTTCTCAACTAAAAGACTAACACCTCCGTTGTAGCTAATTTTAAGAGGAAAGAGATATCTTACATGTATTCTGAACGTCCCCCTTACACAGAGCCATAGAGTAAGGTCTTCTCTAAAGCTCTGCCACCTGGCCACCATACTTCCTATAATAACCCTTTCAAGGATGTTTGTCTACACGGGAGATTTCCTGGGTGCTCTGCATGATGTGGCTGACCCATTAACAGAAACCAACCAAATAGCTGATGGAAATTAGACAGATCAGCAGCTGTTGCTGGCCTAATATGCATTTGGATTTTATAATTTTCTCCTTAAATGAATTTGCATACCTTCAGCCGAATATAAGAAACGCAGGAAGAGCAATGCTTGAACTATTTTACTTGTATGGGGCAAAAATGATAGAGGAGTTGTGGCCGCCAAACCCAAAGGAATTAGACAATGCTGCCTTAACATTCAGTCTTTCTTTCTTTGGCCCAACAAGCACGCTTGCGTCCTGAAGCGATGTGTTAGCAACATAAGATAGTCCAAAAAGATAGAGTGCTGTTTAAATGATTAACAAGGGAAGGGTTATTGAGAATGAATCAAATAAAGAAAAAAAGTTACGAAAGTATTAACATGTTAACACGCAAAAACTGCTGCAAAACATTACTTTTAAAGAGAAGCGACAACGAAAAGAAAAAGAAGAAAAAAAGAGGAAAAGGGGCAACATACCACTCCTTCATCTGGGTTTTCCAGGTTGATATTTGGATGAACCCAACCAGTCCTAATAGCCTAAAATAAATAGACATTACCCGGTCAATGCTCTGATTTCGAAAAAAGAATGAAAAGAAAGGAAAAAAGGAAAAAGAATGGGAGACTGAAGAGAAGAAGCACGGTAACTGCAACTGAAGTCCTCATATCATATAGCCACAAAACAGAAAAAGCCGAGAAAATAGGAAGAGCAATCACAGTATTCTTGTACAATAGAACACAACTTCAAGACTATAAAATTATAGTTATGAAGTCTGTTTTCCATATCCAACATAAGAGCATAATCAAATCTCTATATTGCATACCTGTACTGCTGCAACAGCTTCCACAGCACCAGAAGCTCCCAGTAGGTGACCCATCATTGACTTTGTAGAGTTCACCCTTAACTGCAAATAACCAGAGATTTTATCAATAATCACAACACAGAAATATGAGAAACAGATTATGCATAAATATCCAAGTATTGGAGAAAGTCATGCAAAATTACCTCAGGGTTCTTGCCAAAACAATGTAGGAGAGCCTGGTACTCTTTAATGTCTCCAGCTGGTGTCGATGTAGCATGAGCGTTAATATAATTTATATCTTCTCTAGATACTCCAGACTGAGCCAAGGCCTTTTCTATGCAGCGAATGATGCCAACTCCTATTTTCAGATTTCACAAAATGGATGTTAGTTTAATCTTTCATAAAGTAGCATGTGCTGCTGCAGAAGAAAACTGTAAAATATCACTAATTCCGTATTTGTGGAACATCATCACAGCTGGGGCAGGGAATATTCAAAGGAAGACTCATAGATTGTAAATCTCAATATATTTATTATGGTTAACCAGTACAAGCGAGAATGAAAACAATTTAAAACCCTAATAGAATCTCTACTTAAGATCAAGATATGTACTCTATGACTTGAGGAAAATGTCTCTTACCACAGAATCATTGTCTAACAGATAAGGCAACATCTTTAACATATGAGCAGCCAACTAAGAGGAAAAAAATAAGTTTCAAGGTCCATCTTTAGCACTGAAGTAAAGAATACCTATGCAACTAAAAAAAGCCAAAGTCAACTACCGCTCATGTAGATCACTAGTTCTGGCTATGTCTTTGTTGTACTGCCACCACAAATATCTAAAGCAACTATGTAAAATATGAGTGTTAATCTTGCAACAAATTTGAGAACAATAGGTCAAGATGCTGACCTAAGATTTGTCTCCATCTATTGTCTATTACACAGAGTTATACTCATATAAATGCTCTAAAAGACTTGTTCTCACCAAAATAAAAGCTCTACAGCGAAATACCAGATAGAAATAAAATATGGATTAAGGAAGAAAGAATTGTAGTAATAAAGGTATAGCTCATCACCATCAGGGTGTGGCTCAGTCATGTGATAAGCATCACAAGTGAAGCTCCCACCCAGAAATTCTGCATAGATTGTTGCACCTCTCCTCTGCAAAATAAATTTCCCTTTAAAGAATGACACTAATCTGCATATTTAGTAGATTCACTATAAATCATAAGTGCAAACCTAGAGCTAAGTAGCTTTGTAGGGTTAAGGAAAGTGTACCTTAGCATGCTCCAATTCTTCTAAGAGCAGAACTCCAGCACCTTCCCCCATGACAAATCCATCACGATTCTGTTCAAAAAAAAATCCACCATCCAGGTGAATATCACACATGAATCAGAGAGAAATATTATGTACAATAAAATAACAGCCTTTGACTAGAAAATACTCGATAAATATAGAGTAAATTTGTTGAAAGCACCAGTTGCAGATGCATAACTTACTCATAATGAGTTGTGACCTAAAGAGTTACAAGACATGACAACAATAGTGGTAGACCCCATTTTCCATAACAAAATAACAAGGTTGCTTACATATTCATTATTCAAATGATAAAAAGGTTATCATTAGTTTCCACGTAGTTTACATTGTAAACTCAATCTTGGTTTTACTAATTTTGCTCTAGAACTTGGAGATAAAACCAACAGCAAAAGGTAAAATGAAGGTCTGGAAGCTTAAGAGTTATTGAAACATTACAACATCCCAAGGGCGTGAAGCTTTGGTAGGATCATTGTTCCTCTGAGAGAGTGCTTTGCATGCCACAAATCCTCCCAACCCTGAATAAAAATTCACAAAATAGATTATGCCTTGCTTTACCAAGTGGAAAGATTATAAATAATGTCAAATAAGAAAGTGAGAAAGAGATACCGATGGGTATAATCGCTGCATCAGAGCCACCACAGAGCATCACATCCTGCAATTTGGTTTCAAATAGCTCAGATATAGTGCATTCAATTTATACCATAATATATTGGATCTTTTCTTTGCTAACTTACAGCTTCGCCTCTAATCATGTGGTTTGCTGCATTTAATATACAAAAGTTGCTAGTAGCACATGCAGTGGAGATTGAATAGTTAGGGCCCATCCATCCCTGAAGAAATCATCAGTTTAAAGCTTGAAGTCCAAATTTTCAACATCCATCAAAATGTATCTTAACATTGCAGAATCTAAAGCTTAGCTAACCAAATCCATTGCAAGCATTGCAGAACCCATATTTGTAGTAGCAAATGGTACGCAAAAAGGATTCATCTTCTTATATGAAATCCTCAAAGCTTCAATTGCATCATTGAAAACCTGTTCATTCCACAAACCACCTAAGTGAATCAATGGACAGACAAAGGAACGCTCAATTGCAAAAAAATTTGTTTCTTAATCCAGTCTTAAGGTTATGTGGTTGTCTTGCCTGGTGCTATATACTATACTGCTTTCCCTTATTTAGCAAAAGATTTTACATTACGAGGCTGGCTTTAAATGCTAAGCTAGTGTTATAAAACTGTACTACTCTCATTTTAAAATATGCAGGTAACTGTTATCAGCATGTTCTGCTGCATTAAAACCACGAAGCCCAACTGCTGGTGTCAAGATCTACTTGCATCAAGTTCAATATTGTTAAATGGAAGTGTTTGTCGGCTCTTTTCTTCTTTCCAAGTATCCCTCACCTTTACAAACTAAACTAATAACGGAATATAAACTATAGACTGCAGAATTAACCTTCATGCCACCCATTGCTGAACCAATCAAAACTCCACATCTCTCTTTGTCTAATTCCTCCATTACATCTTCAGTTATTCCACCATCTTCCAGGGCTTTCTTTCCAGCAATAAGCATATAAAGCATGAATTTGTCCATCCTCTTGGAAAGTTTTGGTGCAATCCATCCATCAGTTGAGAAAGATTTGATCTCCCCAGCAATTCTCTGGAGAGAAAATGAAAGCACTAAGAACAAACACTCATGAAAATGACAACAGATGAGATATCTCAAACACAACTTACAGTTGGAAACTGGGCACAGTCAAAAGTCTCAATTTCACTTATACCACTGATACCCTCAAGCAAATTGTTATAGAAGACATCAGGGTCATGGCCAAGTGGAGTTACCACTCCCATCCCTGTCACAACAACTCGTTTCTGCTTCGTAGGAGGTTTCTTCTTTGTTGTGATTTCTCTTGTGGGTTGCACGGCTATAGCCATGGTTTCTCCTAAATTTTTAAATAAATTAACGCACAGATTGCATGTAATTTAACAGGTAGTTTAATTAAATTCAGTGCATGAAGAAATTATTTTCTCTATCACCATGGTTTAGCAGAATACACAAAAACAAACAATCACATGTAAAGAGAAAAACCCAGACATTTAGTATGCACAAACAAATCTGTTCCTATTTCATGTCTTAATTGGCAGCAAACCCATTAAAAGACTTCTAGGATGCTCATCAAGACAAGACAATAAATACAACCAGCCTACACCAACTGCCTGAGTTATAAGAATAACTGAAGGAAGGGGAAGAGAGAGAAAAAAAATCTGTGAATTTTATAATATAAAATCATTATAATATACTCTGCAGAGGCAGAACCAATGTTTGCACATACATCATCTGTTTTTATTAAATTTAGACTATCTGAGAAAAATGATTCTCCATTATCATAGAACTAATAGCAACTTAAATTGAACAACATTTCTAAACTCTTAACTGATTAGTATGTTTTAAATAAATCATAATTAATTTTTTTTTACCAAAATAAACTTAGTGTATATTATTCTATCAAAAAAACAAACTTAAAGTGTATCTTAACTTATTATGATTAAGGTCACAAATTATAAAAATCTTTCTGTATTTTCTATTCCAATTGTTTCTTTTCCATTTTCATTTCGAGACTAGCTTTGAAACAAATCAATTATAGACAGGGAATATATATGTATATAAATATATAAAGTCTTCTCTTAAAAAAAGGGTCAAATTCAAACAACAAAAGAAATTAAATTCATGCGTAAAGAAGACTAAACCTTTGTCAGATATTAAGCAAATAGAAACAGCTAAGAAAGAAGAAAAAAAAAAAAGAGCCCAGATTTGAAACATACGTTCTCTTTCCAATTGAATAAAAGAAGCTGCAAAATTTACCAGAACGGAGAGCTCCTCGACTGAGCCTTCGGTGCTTGCGATTATTATTTAAGGAAACATTTTTGGATCCAAAGAAAGATGAAAAGCTACCATTTTTTGAGGAATAATAGTCATTACAGGGCTCAAAAGCCAAGCAGGAAGTCATCAAGCCTTGAATGCTGGATCCGCAAAACGACGAAATCAAGCCCCCGTCTCCGCTACTCGTTGAGCCGCCGCAGCATTGAGAAAGAAGAGCTTTCCTTCTATTACGAGCCCAACGTCCTAGTCTCTTGCAAGAAGAAGAAGAGACTGATGACCGGAGCATCGGAGGCTGTGACCCGTCTTTCCCGCACGTGACCGACACGCACGCAGCCACCAGCCACGTGCATAGCGGACCTGCCAGTGATGAAGATGCCATGCCAAAAACAAATAAAAACCGAAAATATAAAGGAGAAGGAAGATTTGGGTTCGGCCAAAGACAGATTTTTACGCGATGATCAATCAAAAACAAAACAAAGCAAAGAAAAAAAAAGTGACAAAACTCAAAATGTAGCAGAAGAAGACATCCGATATTTGGAAAAGAGCTGAGTCCCCGGGCAAACTCCGTAGTCTCTTCGAGTAAAAGACTGCCAAGCACTCTTCTTTTCCACCCTCAGTCTCTTATTTATGGGTTCATTTATTTATTTGTTTTTCTCCCAATCGAAAGTTTGAGCTTCGAAGAGAAAAATAAAAACAAAATAAACGAAAAAAACAATGATCTGGAACCGGAGAAATTATTTTTTAATAATGAGAATATTACAATAAATATTCTTATTGTATGGGATTGCTCATGAAATTACTCTTTGCTCATCAGATTTTTATGTTAAAAACGACTTTCGGCTTTTTGTTTGGGGTTTATGATTTGTAGTCACATCCACTTTCACTAAAAAAATTATTATTTGTTTTTTAAATATTTTTATTCTTTATTAACCCATCATTTTCCGTTTTATTATAACAATAATTTTTATATCATTTCGATTTTCTACATCAGTAAAATCTCTTCGTTTCGTTTTGTTGATGGAATAAATGGGAGAAAGATTCCTTTGCACAAAAGAATATTCATTAACCATGAGTAATAACTAATAACGAAAATTTAATAATAATCTCAAAATTCATTTTTTAAATAAAAATTCAATTAAAAATTTTAGTAATTCAATAAGTTCAAACTTAATTTTTTAAAATTTATATTTGATGCACTTGAATGGATGTCATATATTGTAAATCAATTATGCATACCTAAAAAAATAAAAGAAATGTTTGTTTGAAAAAGTTATCCTACGTTTTCATACATTTTTTTTAAAAGTATAAACAAACAGAACACATAACGAATCATTTGTAAATATATTCATTTTTTATTTGTTTGTCTTCATTTGTAAATTATCTTATACACTGTCAGTGTAGTTTTTTAACTCCACAAACGGGATTAGGATGATGACATGTGTCCCATTTAATTTATTTTTTATTTTTTTAAGATTTTTAAAAAACACATATCATCATCCTAACCTCGCTTGTGGAGTTAAAAAACTTCACTGACAGTGGATAGGATAATAATCCAATATATAATTCATTCGTTTATGTTCACAAATAAACTTGTTTAAGATTTATTTAAAATCCGTTCGTTAAAATAGATCATTTAGTGTTTGCCAAATGATTATAAATAAAATTATGACTCGTTCGTTTATGTTTGTTGGTTGTTTTATAATACTAAATTTTTAAATTACATATTTATTGATAGTTCATTTTAATATATAATTATTAAAATTATATATTTACCTAGATTTTTTAATATGGCATCATATATATTAGGATGAATATAATTTATTTGTATAATTTTTTTGTTTAGTGTTCAAGAACATATTAGTTTAATGTTAAAAAACATATGTTTGTAAACATATCTATTTAAAATTTACAAATACTAGTTCATGAAAATATTTTTTAATGTTCATAAACGAGCTTACCAAATATGAACCAAACACAAAACATTATTAAAATAAAATGAACGAACAAGAACATAGTATAAATGTTCGCTTACATTTTTAATGTTTTTCTTTTAAATCATGCCACATAAATATATTATTAAAAAAATAATCATTTATTTCACATCACCAGTGATTTTTTTGTGAGATGATCACATGTGATAGTTAAAGGTTAATATTTATTTCAAGAGTTTTATTGATGATTATGGTAATAAGTTATTGACCTTTTTAATAATATGATTATCTGGTATGATTTGAATAAAATAGATGTATGCTAATATAAAATAATGAGTTAATACACTATTTTCTCTAGAATTAAATATTAATAATTTTTATTTTAAATATTAATAATTTTTATTTTATTCTTAAAAATTAATATATTTTTAAATTTTACATTGGTAAAATGATATTCTGCAGCCGATTGATATATACACACACATTATCTTTTTTGTTCAAAACACAGATTATCAATAGTTAAATATAATAAAAGGTATCTAAATTTTATTTTAATATAATATTTTTCGAACGATTTTAAAAGTTTGAACTTAATTATTAAATTATTTTATAGTACCAAAAGCAGTAATAATTAAAAATATATTTTGAAAAAAAAAAAAGACAGATTCTTGACCTTAGTGTTGTAGCATTAATAGCAACTAGGGCCACACCCTTGCTTCACATGGAACTTTTCTTTTTTTAAAAAAATGTATATTATAAATAATATTTATTAAAAATAATAATAAATTAAGATAATTAGTTTAAAATTATTGATTTATTAAATGAAAATGACAATATTTAATTCATCATTTAATCATCTTATTTATTTTTTATTTTTTAAAATAAAATAAAAATTTAACACAAAGTTAAAAAATTAAATAGACCAAACTTAAAAAAAAAACATATAAAATATTTAAATTTTTATTTAGTTTCATCCTAATTTATTTTTCTATAACCTTCAATTTTCTTTTATATATATATATATATATATATATATTGTGTTTATTTGTGTTTAAGTTTTAAAAGAATGACTTTTGGAATTTTTTGCTTTACACTATAACTTTTACTTTTAAATTTTAATATTATTTGTAATATTTATTAGATTTTTATAGTTTTTTGTAATTTTTAAAATTTGAGAATTATACAAATAAAAATGGGAATTGAGATTTGATTTGAATTTTTTTTAATATTTGGTATTTGAATTTTAGTGTTTTATTCAAATTTTTGCAAACCAAAATTTTTGAGTATTTGATTTAAATTTTAAAAAAATTTTAATAAGTAATTTTGATTTTTTTTGTTACATAAAAAATTGGTTTAGTTCTTTAAAAAAAATCTTTTGAATTTTATTTTTTCTCTCTCTCCACTTTTCATATCTTTCACTTCATATTTTTGTATTTTAACTTTAGAAAAATAATAATAGTATTTATAAAAAAATTATGAATATTTCATTTTTTTTTAATTTTGCATCTTCTCTCTTCTCTTCATAGTATTTTTTTTTCATATTTTTGGTATTTTAACATTAAAAAATTTACAGATAAATAATTTTATTTCAATTAAAAAAATGACATATGAAACTAAAAACTACAACATTGCTAAATTTTTTTTTAATATTTTAAATTTTAAGAAAAAAATTAAAATTAATTATAAATTTGAAAAATAAAAAATTGTCTAGTGCCATGTGATAACCACTAACTCATTAAAGAGATAACTTTTATATCTACCAGTATTTTTATTTATGATGTGCCATGGTTTTTATCAAACCAAAAAAAATTAAAATTGTAAAAAATTTATAAATAAGATTTAAAAAGGAAAATAAAAAAAACTAAATAAAGAGAGAACAAGTGTCTAAACAAAGTTAATGAGAAAGTTTTTATATATAGTTATAGATAGAAAAAAGGTACGCACCAAACCGCCCACTGTCATTGCCCCACTGCTCAGCATTCATGAGAATCTACTCAATGTTTTTTTTTTTGGAACAATAGCCAAATAAGCTCTCAATTTTTAGTCCAAAATAAAATTAAGCCATTAACATTTTATTGCATAAAAATCAGATCATAAACTTTTATTTTAGTGGAAATAAACCTTCAATCTTCTAAAATTATGCAATTAAGTTCAAATCTGTTAAATGACACTAACTGCCGTTAGTATTACACACGTGGCAGCCAACTAAGCTATCCACGTCAGCTTTCACGTTAGATATACTAACGGCAGTTAGTGTCATTTTACAAATTTGGACTTAATTACATAATTTTGAAGGTTGATGGTTTTTTTTCACTGAAATAAAAGTTTATGGACTGATTTTCATGTGATTTGAGAGCTTAATTCCATTTTGGGCTAAAGGTTGAGAGCTTATTTGGCTATTATTCTTTTTTTAAATAATTAAAGACAAAATTAAAATTGCTTGAATTCAAAGTTAAAATTTTTCTATGTAAAAGGAAAAATTGTTGCTTTAGTTTTTCAATTTTAATCTTTTTATTGCTTTTTTGAAGTTGACCAATCCTAATTTGAGTTTATTAAATGGGATACTTTTAAATTTTATTTCAAAACCAAAGTATCTTGGATCAATTAATTTCTTCTCGGTATTTTATTTCATGTCATTTTTTACTTTTTTTAAATTCACTACCTTCTATTTATTTCTTTTGCACAATTTGCATCTCTATTTAAAAAAAAAATCATTCTTAAAATATTGAAAACCAATCATAAAAAAATTCTCATTAGATTTTAAAATGTTTATAAAAAAAAAACAAATGTAGTTGTTGAGAAAAAAAGTGCGGGAATTAAAGGAAAGAGCATATAATATTGAAATAGTGTCTACTGTCTAGTTGATAAAAATACTTTTGTTTTGAAATAAAGTTTATAAGTATCTCAATTAAAGAATTAATTACTTTACTTTTGGGAAAAAAAAACTTTGATGTTGATTTTTATGTCTTTATGTTGAAAAAACATTTAATATATATATTTTCTTATTTGCACTAATTACTGTAACTCGATTTATTACAATTTAGTTTTACGCTGATATTATTTTCTACATTAACATTTTTAAAGGAAAATAAATATGTTTATTTAGTAATTTTTTAGTAGATTAAAACTTTTTTGTCTAAAAAAAGAAATTTATTTTATCTAAGCATATTTTTATTTTTAAAAATTGAAAAATAGGTTACAGTCCCAAACATTGCCTAATTGCCTTCTCTAGCTCCAATCTTAAAAAAAAAAAATTTATGGTAATGTTAAATTTTTTAATCTTATTATAATGTCAATATAAACACATATGATTAAACATAAATTTAATGTTATTAGATAAAAAAAATTTATGGTAATGTTAAATTTTTTAATCTTATTATAATGTCAACATAAACACATGATTAAACATAAATTTAATGTTATTGGATATAAAAAAATTCATGGTAATGTTAAATTTTTTAATCTTATTATAATGTCAATATAAACACATATGATTAAAAATAAATTTAATGTTATTAGATATAAAATATGTTAAAAGTATAATAAGCACATGAGAATAAACATAGATACATATCATAGCAAAATTATCATATGTTTATGTTTACTGATTCTAATTTTACATTTATTTTTATTTATTTACAGTACTTCTAACATATTTTATATTTAATAATATTAAATTTATTCTTAATCCTATGTGTTTATGTTGATATTCCCTTATAACAAAATTTTTGTTTTTCTCTAGTACTTAACGAGCAAAGATCCCAACTACTACTCTACAACAAAAACTACAAACTGAGTTATTTTAGTATACTCTAAGGGATAATGATGCAATTGCTATTCAATTAGAAACTTTTTGGAGCAGAAAAAAGGTGCCTGAAAACAACTGTTAATTTTTTTTGTTCATGACTTCTTAAATTTTCTTTGATAGCCTCATTTTTTTTCTTTAACTTATAATTTTTTTTGTGTAAGCACAAGTATCTTTATCTATTTTACGGTTTAAAAATAATACTATTCGGATTGAAAGTGATAAATAGTAAAACTCTCATAATAGTGGAGACTCCAAAACTTAAATCTTGTCCAAATATCTAAAAAAAAAAATCTTTTTACTTCTTCTATCCATTTGGTACTTATAATTTTTTTTGATAAAGATAGGTAAATTATGATATATTTTTAATTTAAATTGAGTCAAAACTTAATCATAAATATGCCCATGGCTCAGGCTGAATAGGGTTAGGCTTGATTTACACTTTTAATAGCTTGTTTAAGAGCCTAGTGACTCGATAAAACTCATTTAATGTGAATTTAATGTTAAAAAGTATTCTATTAATATTTTGATATTTTTATAAAATATGTTTAAAAGTAATTAAAAATATTTTCGCATAACTTAATCATAAATATGCCCATGGCTCAGGCTGAATAGGGTTAGGCTTGATTTACACTTTTAATAGCTTGTTTAAGAGCCTAGTGACTCAATAAAACTCATTTAATGTGAATTTAATGTTAAAAAGTATTCTATTAATATTTTGATATTTTTATAAAATATGTTTAAAAGTAATTAAAAATATTTTCGCATGTGAGACAGAGGCTTAAAAATCATTCTTTCATCATGCCCATCGACAGGCTTTTTTAATCATCAAAGGAAAAAAAAGTGTCAAGATAATTCAAGACTTAAAATGTTAAAATTTTGAAATTTTGATTGCAGAAGTTTCGTGATATATATATAAAATAATTATTTCATACATCATAGGAAGATTTTTTTTTACTCCACAAATGAAGTTAAGATTATGACAAATATTCTATTTTATTTATTTTTTACTATTTTTATAAGACATATGTTATGATCCAAATATCGCTTGTAAAGTAAAAAAACTCTACTGACGGTGTATGGAATAATTATCCATATATATATACACACACAATATTTATCGGATAATTATTCTATACATTGCCAGTAGAGTTTTTTTACTTTATAAGCGAGATTAGAATCATGACACATGTCATATTTTATTTATTTTTATTTTTTAATATTTTTATAGGACATATGTTACGATCCTAACACCGCTTGTGGAGTAAAAAAATTCACTGACAATGTATGTAATAATTATTCATATTTATATACACACGTATATGAATTTATATTTTGGATATATATTCTAAGATACTATTACATACACAGTCAGAGTTTTTTTATTTCACAAACGGTATTAAGATCGTAACACATGTCCTATAAAAATATTAAAAAAATAAAAAATAAATAAAATAAGACATGTATTATGATTCTAACTTCGCTCATGAAGTAAAAAAACTTCACTAGTAATGTATGAAATAATTAACCTATGTTCTATATATAAAAACTCAAAAAGAAATCAAACCTTAATTTTAATTTTTTTATGAGAGATAATAATAGTTATAATTTTCTTAAATAAACGATAATATTAATATATGATACATTATTCTTCTCTTTTCTCGTCATATTTCTTTCTACTTTAGGCAGAGAGTTGGAATTGGTTTGTCGGGTGAAGGCATCTTACGTGGGAGTTACAAATGGTTTGCCAAATGCCAAAATGTTAGGTCACGTTTGCTTCTTTTTTTTTTTTTTTGAGATAATCACGTTTGCTTCTTATCAGCTTATAATGCGTTTTACATTTTAGGCTTTATTTAATGCACATCTCTTGTTTCTATTATTGTAATAATGTGATTCTTCTTTTTTCAACTGCCTTAAAAAAAATTATTCAGTCTAAAAGCATGATTTTTAGATCTAATTATTTACTCATTTAATTAATTTTAATTATTTATTAATTTTTTAGTTTGAATAAAGTATTTTAAAAAAATAACATACGGATTATAGTTGTAATTTTTAATAAAAAAACCCTACTCAAAAGAAAAATTAAAATTATTATAAAAAAGAATAGTTATGTTTTGCCCAATTACTTTAAAATTTAAGTTTAATGAAACTCTATAAAAATGCGAAAGTAGGTAATAAATTTAATAAGTATTCCAAAAATTATTTGTATTAATATTAACAAGTGTCATTAAAATACAGTTAAGATAAAAAAAATCGCTGAGATCATGTGATACCCCTGCCCCCAAAAAGTTGTTCAGAAAATTACAACAAGAAAAAGATTCTCCACTCAGACAAACACAATTATTACATTAATCTCTGTTCTGACAAATATGTAACAGATTCCTGCGAGTCCGACAAAACTATTTTCTTAAAGTATTGATTTTCTCAGATATGTTTGGCAGCTGAGAATATCAAGGAGTTGGTGCTTGTCTGCCTTCCTTGCAAAAATCCAAGGCTGCTGACCAAACTTATTAGACAAACTCGCTACAAATCTTGGTGACCCAAAGCTACATTTTTCTCAACAGAAACCTAGATTTTGCCTTTTGGTTACAAACAACACTTTGTTAAGTTTCCAACTCCTCACTAAGACATGTCATTAAAAAGGACAAATGACAATGCAACTACCGGGTTGGATTTAACTTCAACCTCTCCCATTTTAAGGATTGAGAGATTTCTTATCAAAGTAAACATCTTGATTATTGTCTTCCACCCAATATTTCATGCTTCTAAATTCAGATACTTTTTTTCTTTGCGATGATTTTGATTGATAATACCATGATTTTGATTGATAATATAGGAGAAATGATGTACCTAAACTATTCTTCGTGCAATTATCCTATGGAAAATCCAAAACGTCTAATATTCATATAATTCAAATATTAATACGTACACTCTTTTCATATTCCCAAGTTTCGGTTTCCTTCGCACCACAAAAAAAAAAGAAGAGAAATTACATTAATACTAATAATGATGATAGAAACGTTATGATTTTCTATTGCTTCCCAGCCCTGATGACCTAGGGCGATGATAGAAACATTAAGGTGTTGTTTGGTTTTAAGAATTTTAGATTTCTAGTAAGAATTTTTTTCCGTAATCAAATTATCATGTTTGGTTCACGAAATTTTTTCACACCGGGAATTTCATATTCCTAAGAGTGCAAAGAGAGAGAAAAATGAGATGAAAAAATTCCCCCCTTGCCTTGAGGTATTCTTTTTTCCGAGAACTACTTTTTATGCCTATTTTACATTTCAATAATTATATTTTGTTTTCATTTTACCTCTAAACCTATCTAATATTACAACCATTGTTTTTTTTCTTATTTTGATGAATAGAAAAATGAATTTAAATTCAAATGGACCAATAATAAGATGAACCCTATGATTTTTGATTAATCAAAATCAATTTAATATAGTAATAATTTGTTAAATCAAAATAATTTACATAACAAAAACCTTATAAAACAAAGGGACTAAATAAATAAATGAGTATCTTAAATAAATAAATGAGTAATTAATTTAAATATAATTTATATCAAGTGTTATTCACTCTACATCAAATAATAATATGAAGGGTTATTATAGTAAAATAATACAACCAAACATAGAAATCTTATATCCCACAAATACAACCAAACACAAGAATCTAATATTCCCAAAAATCGGTCAAGTAAAATAATTTTCCGTTAAATGATTCTCAAAGGTAATCCTAAATTCTACGAATTAAACGACCCCTAAGTTCATTTCTTACAGTAAACTAGTAATCCAATTCTAGAGGGCCAACATTTTTTACCCTACAAAGAAAAAAATTACCACCACAAGATATTACTATTTACTCGTATAATTTAGTTATTTACTCTCTCAAGTAACTTGTACCAATCACTGAGAAGAGAGTTACGGGCAGGATTTTATGTTCAATAGATGGTCAACAACTTCAAGAAATTGTGAAACACCATTTGGTATATCATGTAAGAAGATTACAAAAACAATAATCATGATGATTAAGACAACAGTACAATACAAACTCCCAAGAATCAGAATGGGGGCAAATGAATTTACAAAGAAATGAAGTAGACACTGACTCCAAGAGATGGTAAAACATATGTAGAAAAGCCAACAACCATGTTGTCAGAATATCGAACTCTTAGTTCCAGTCAGGATTCAATCCTGACAACTTCACCAACTTCAAGTATCGAACTCTTATTTGTTCTTTTCCTAATTGTGAATGAGAAAATACAAATTGAATGATGAACAACCTAGCAGCAGGAGGATTGTAGCCTCGGGAACAATCACAAAAAAGTGTAAATAAATCTCACTCAAAACTTCACGCCAAAAATACTTGTAGTGTTGTATGCAGTCCTTTGATGGCCTCCTTGAATGCTGCTTAGTTTTGCTCTGCACCTTGCACTGCAATTTTGATCAACATCAAATTCAGTACATATTGTGCGAAGCAGAACAGATATGACAGATAATCAATAGATAATAATACAATCTTCAAGTTCACTCACACCAAAGGCCATAAATTAAAGTTGGAAAGACTGCCCCGGGCTCAAGTTTTCCAAGAATTGAGTTTGAACGTGGCTCTTAGAAATAAAGTGAGTTTCTAAGCCATCTGGAAATTCTATAAAGCTTGATTGTTCTATAGTTGTTAATATATATATATATATATATATTCTATGAATTAATAACCAACCGAGCTGCGACTTAGAAATGCTTTGCTTGAAGAGAAAGATGCTAGCAGAGTGTTATTCATCAGCAAAGATGGTCATCACATACACAACCATTCAGATTTCAGAACCACCTCAACTGCTAAAAAAACTTAAAGGCTGCAATCCCATCAATAAGTGACCGTGAAGTGCACCAAACCCCAACTTTGTTTCAATGCGTTACAGGCTTTAATCAAGTAACTTTCCCAGAAGACATATGTTTTGCTTCCAAGTAACGGTGCATACAACATACACCAGAATTTGGGACGGTGCTAACAGCGATTGCATCCCATTCACAGGTCAAAGTAAATTATAGAGCTTGAATATGGGTGATGGGTCTAATGTCTGAAGACTGTGAACCCAACTGAAAAGAAATGGGGTGCGGAAATAGGGCAGTGAACATATTAGATAATTTATCAATTGCCCCAGCAATTTTCACGAGCAGTTTACTACTGCTAACAAAGGCAAAAACACTTGGTTTGCTCATGCCCTTTCTCATTTACTCACTGAAAAATCTTTCACTAAGCATCACTGACAAATTTGCCAGCCAATAAACATGATAACATGTGCAAGCATGGGTGCGTGTGTGGATAAGTAGAAGTCAGAAATAAAAACATTAAAGACAGAGAAAAAGGGATAAAAAATCTGACAGGTTAGCATGAATCACTAATTGAATATGCTTGCTTTTCATGCTAAATTCCCCCTTCTTTTGCATGCGTGAATCAGTGACAAGAACTCCATTGATCAAAATATCAAAGGTCAATGAGCTAAGCAGAGGAAGGCAGGAGAAAGCTAGATTTTCAAGACCACTATAAAAGACTAGCTAGTTTTCCCACAATGTACATGTTCAATCACAATTGAGCAGTATAAGAAGTGTACAACAAAGCAAACATCAAAAACGAGAAGTTAGCATTTCATTCTGCATTTGATATACTGACCACAATCAACAGTTTCTGATGTTTGACTATGTTGTTCCTCAATCAATGTTTGAACTCTCTGCAGTGAAAATCAAAGTCAAACCACAGACTAAGAGCAGATGCGTAAACACTGTCAAAGGACACTACACATGTAATACTCGCTTTACCTTCACAGAACTCCCAACCTCCTCTAGCTTTTGTAATAATGCAAGATCCCCTGAATGAGGAATAGCATCATGCTTAAGATGCCTTGGTGGAGAAAGCTGCATTAGAAAAGAAAGAAAATGAACATTAAACCTAAAAGACAAACTACTTGCAGAGCATTATATTAAGACGTACGGCTGATTCTTTACAATAAAGAGCATCTTAAAGGATGGTCTAAGCCCAACTAATAAGAAGCTATTAGATCGATAGGCATACCCAAGCAGCTGGGGAGTAAGTCCTTAAATTTGAAGTATCTTCAATTGCAGAAGCGTGCCGGGAGAAAATTTCAGTCCTCATATTTGAAAGGCGTGTCAAAACAGCCTTAAAATGAGCATGGGAAGGCAAATAAATTAGCATTCTCTTCTAAGCAATCAGCAACTAGAAATATAATTATGATACTTAAGAATGTACCTTCCTAAATGCACTTGGATTAGCAATGCCTTGGATTTGTACATCATCACTAGGTGGCCTCCTTACACCAACATTCTCAATCCTAAGAGAGTAAACACCAAACAGAGACTGCAAATATCCTAAAGGACAATACAAAAGATAAAGTTACAAAAACATTCAAAACAAAACCTTTGAAAAAAAAATCCGAAGTACAAAAATTCTTTTCACCTTGTTCAATTACAACATCAGCAACTGAAGGTAATAAAACATGCTTCTCTTTCTTTAAAACCCCAAAACATGGAATTGGCACTGGCCTCGTAACCTGAATTATCAAAGGGCCTATTTAAACATGCCTTCAACTTAACCACTGTTTGCAGTCGTAAGCATGCTTAATAAGAAAATTAAAAAGAAAAGAAAAGAGAAAGGGTGAAAATTTACTTTGTAAACGATGGAATTTGGAGTGAGATAGAGCTTTCGGGATTGAATATCTCTGCGGAGAATGTATCTTCGAACGGGAATGTATAAGAGCATGAACAACCCAATACCCCAAGCTAATATCAGAATCAGTGAGTACAAAACCCATTGAGCCGTTTGGTATTTGACGAAATTCTCTTCCATCTCCCCAAACGACGCCGTGTAAAGAACCGGCTCATCGTCTGCTTCTATTACTGTTTCCTCGTCCCCGGTGACGGGTTCCGATAACAAACTTCTCTCCAAACTCTCGATTTCCACTACTTCATCTCCAGTTCCCATCTTTAAACAAAAACCCAAAAAACAAAAGATTTAGCTACGACCAAATTGGCGTTTGAAATTACGTTTCTTAGGAAGGCAAGAAAAAAGGGCAAAATTAGCTTACGTATGCTTTTCCAAGGGAAGAGTTTCGAGGACTTTCACTTCTTCAACGTTGAAAGCTAAGCCGGAGAGTAGAGGAGAACGCGAAACGCGTGTCCAAGGAGCACGGCTTCGTTGTTGTTCGCGACGAGGTGAGAATGATAACGTGGGGGAGGGAGTATGGTGGATTAACTGTTCTTTGTCATCCTGATCATTGACATGAACGAAGAATCATGAGATTTTGTTTGAGTGTTTCTGATTTGGTTTTGACGCTGGAAACATAGGAGAGGACCGTTAGGTGTTCTGGGTTTTTTGGTTTAGTGAACAATAAGATGGGCTTTTTCTTCATAAACTGTTAAGCTGCTAGGCCCATATATCATGACTCTATTCTATTCTATGGGTTTTTTACAGAACTAAAGCCCATTTAACCATCTTTGGATTTGGTTCCATGAAGCAATCATCAGCTTTCATTAGTTGAACCATCCACATGAGGTTGGTCCAAATCTTATCATGGTCTCTCCTCGAAATTAATTTTAAATGTGTTAAGCCCATAACGACGAATTATGCACTCGAGTTTCCCCTGCCGTGACTTATTTCTAACTCGGAGCATAGAGCATAGATATAACAGGCAAAGTTTCGAACAAACAAATCAGTTATAACTTAAAAGTGGCATAAGGTTTTGCTGAGTTTTTGAATAAGAACTATTTATAACAAAAAAATTCCGTGTTTGAATTTATATATAAAATATCTCTAAAAAAATCTCACCATCTAACACCAAAAACTTGTCAAGAAAAATCATGATCACTATATGGTATGTCTTGCTTTTCCTTGTGAAGCCAAGCAATCTTCTCTCCCGACGAGGACTAGTCCAGTCATGAGTGTCAGAATGAAACCCAAAGTGGACATCTGCTCCAGTTGTTAGCTAGCTGCTTTGAGCAGCCGCTTTCCGACCCGAAACCTATGCCCAAACAAATTTCTCGACTCATCATAATGGATTATGTCATCTCTGGACACGACCAAACTCCAATAATTTTACTCACACTTCTCCATACCACATATTCTTATTTCTTTCGATTATTAATTTATGGCTGGGATCAAAGAGTCGGTCTTCTTGTCTAGGACAACCCCATGGCCATGGGACTCTGCAAACCATGTCCCGTAGCCTTCGGGAAACCTTGTCCTCTCCACTAGTATGCTGCTTTTTACTTTGGTTTCTAGCTTCTTATGTTTCATAAACATCCAAATGATTTAAAGAACATGCCCCGTACACCACTAGTTTTATCTGTAAAACGTTTTTTCACTGTTTGAAGAAAGCAACAACGGTGAGATATGGTGCAGTAACTAGACGAGAATTATTACTATTGGTTATTTTTTCTCTTATCAAAATTTGGAATTGCTAAAATGATCGAATGTATGAAGTGGGGTGTTTTTCAAATTCAATATTTCAACGTTAAAAGGGGTGCTCATCGGATTCATTGAATTATAACCGAATTTGACTTAATTTATTTACTACTTTTTATTTTCGTTAAAATTATATCCTAAAATTTTAATTTTTCATAATTCAAATAAGTATCATGATGAAATAAATATTTAAATACCAAACATAAGTAAAAAGTATATGTAATAAATTAACAAGGATTTATATATGATGCACTGACAGTGTATAATTTCTATACACTGTCAATGCACCAAAGGTTGACACCTCATCAATAGGTCCTTATATGCAAATATAAATAAATTTTTTTAATTTGCCCATAAGGACCTATTGATGAGGTGTTAACATCTGATGCATTGACAGTGTATAGAAACTATACACTGTCAATGCATCATATACAAACTCAATTAACAATAACAACATAAAACTCAAAACAATTATGAGGATAAAAAATATGGATTTATATATGATGCACTGACAGTGTATTGTTTTTATACACTGTTAATGCATCAGAAGTTGACACCTCATCAATAGACTCTTATATGCAAATATAAATAAATTTTTTTTAATTTGTTCATAAGGTCCTATTGATGAAGTATCAACCTCTGATATATTGACAGTGTATAGAAACTATACACTGTCAATGCATCATATACAAACTCAAAAAATATATAATATTTCATACAATTATCTAATTTGAGTAAACCGATTATTTTAATTAACTAAATTAAACCATCCGAAAATTAAAATATTTAAAAAAATTCTCTTCTGGATAATGGGTTGAAATATTTTCGACAATGGGCCATATAATAATTAATAGAAATAGGGACTGATAACAAACCTAAAAGCGAAGCAAGAGCAACGCAAAACTTGTAAAGGGAAGTGAAAATCAAGATTGAAAGAGCAAAAGCACATGGAAGGCAATGGAAGATGAGCCAGCAAAGCAATGCAATGATGGTGAGTCCTGGGAGGCGAAGCAAGCATGGAACGCGCTGAGGGGTGGAGGACCGTAAACGCCATGATGAGGTGTGGATGCCCCCACGTCAGGTGGGTGCACCGGTTGGTCACCATCCTCTGCTTTGGTTATCCTCTGGGCCCACAAGCAGACCACTTTGATTGACAAAGTAGGCCGATGTTTTTAATTCACTACAGGCCCATCTCTCCCCCCGTGATCTGCCCCACTTCACTTCCTTCCTGTCGGGGTCGCCATTTGCCAGTTGCCAATCCTTTGCCTTTTGATGCCGACGTCCCTCTTCTTCCTTTGCCTTTTGATGCCGACGTCCCTCTTCTTCCTTTGCCTTTTGATGCCGACGTCCCTCTTCTTCTTTTTCTCTGGGCTACATGGAAGTAGGTATCGAGATTCGTTTTTGTTATATTGCGTAAGATATAAAAATTTTATATTAAAATTTATATCAATATATTAATTTAATATTTATTTTAATTTTTATTAAATTTTAAAATTTTTTTAATATCGTGTTTATGATTATTAGATCTATATGAAAATTTTAAATTTGTAAAAAGATCGAAGTTATTTCTTTTACAACTTATTTTCGAGCATGTTTAACTTTTTTATTTTTTAAGATTTTGTTTTGACCAAAAAAAAAAAGAAAAAAGTGATTATAAAACATAATTATTAGACAACCAAATTTTTAGTACTTATTTTTTTCATCTTTTCTGCAAGTAAAATCTAAATGATTTGCCATTCTAATATTCTTATTTAATTTGAACGTATAATGATATTTTTTTTTGGTTACATAGGTATAATGATATTTAAATTTCATTTTTGAGTATGTTAAAATTAAGTTCCACTTGTAAAAGTATTTGGTTATTATTATTATTTATTTAAATTTTATTTTTTGTTTTTTCTTTGCATCCATTTTTGCAAAGAAATAAAAGCAAATAATTAACAGAGTCTACTACCATAATTTTTCAAGACTATTGAAATTTGTGAAAGTGTTAGAAAAGATGTATGACTTGTAGGCTATTGAATGTGCATGGAAGACATGATTTTTCCTACTATATTCGTTAATATCAATGATATATATTTTTTTTAATTCATAAAAGGCATAAAAGAGACAAGAAATGCGAACTTTAAGCTTAATTCCTTTTAAAATGAGGTAACAACCAATAAGTTAAGCTTTGATCATTAATAACAATGATATTTTTATATATTTGAAGACGTTGAAATTTGAACTCTGATCACTAAAATTAAAATTTTAATTCTTTATTAATAGACTGCACAATTATTGACTTAATTAATGGATTACATACAAAATTTGGAGTCAACCATTTATGTGCACAAGATAGCTTTCCTCTTTAAGGTTGCAAGTGTTGGGAAAAATATCCCTCAAACCAAACACCCACAAAAATAGAGGAAAGCAAAAACAAACACAATAATTTTAATGTGGTTTGGCCCAACCAAATTGGCCTACAACCACCCAACCAATTTAATAACCAATCAAACAATTACAACTGTGCAATTTTTAGAAGAGAAAAATTGCAAACTCCTTACAAGCCCAACCATGCAATTTTTAGAGAGAAAAATTGCAAACTCCTAACAAAGCCCAACTATGCAATTTTTAGAGAGAAAATTGCAAACTCCTAACAAAGATCCCAAAGCCCAACTACACCCTTTTAATAGCCCAAACCCTAGCTATTCTATCGGTGTCTACAACTCTCTTGGGACACTTTACAAACCAAGCCTAACACATTATTTATAAGGGGAGAGCCCTTATAACTTCTCCTATACTTTCGATGTGGGATTCAAGGCAAACCCCAACAAATCCTCCCTTGACTTGAATTCCCAAACTCCCCAAACTGTTCGACAACATGCAAACCATCCTCAAACTGAAGAGTAACTCCACCATTGTCATCACTATCATGCTCGTCATCTTCTTCCAATCATCATCATCAAACTCATCATGGTCATCTTCTTCCAAATCATCATCATCATCATCATCTTCATCATCATCATCATCATCATCTTCATCTTCATCTTCATCTTCATCTTCATCTTCATCTTCATCTTCATCTTCATCTTCATCTTCATCTTCTTCAAACATAACTTTCATCTTCATCTTCATCTTCATAACTTTCATCTTTATCTTCATAGCTTTCATCTTTATCTGCTTTCCTCCTCTCTCAGGATCACGAACCTTCAGCTCTGATATCACTTGTTGGGAAAAATATCCCTCAAACCAAACACCCACAAAAATAGAGGAAAGCAAAAACAAACACAATAATTTTAATGTGGTTTGGCCCAACCAAATTGGCCTACAACCACCCAACCAATTTAATAACCAATCAAACAATTACAACTGTGCAATTTTTAGAAGAGAAAAATTGCAAACTCCTTACAAGCCCAACCATGCAATTTTTAGAGAGAAAAATTGCAAACTCCTAACAAAGCCCAACTATGCAATTTTTAGAGAGAAAATTGCAAACTCCTAACAAAGATCCCAAAGCCCAACTACACCCTTTTAATAGCCCAAACCCTAGCTATTCTATCGGTGTCTACAACTCTCTTGGGACACTTTACAAACCAAGCCTAACACATTATTTATAAGGGGAGAGCCCTTATAACTTTTCCTATACTTTCGATGTGGGATTCAAGGCAAACCCCAACAGCAAGAATGTTGAAACTTGAAATCATGTCCAAATTCAATTGCCTTCCTCTTTAAGTTTTATAGTAATTAGAGTTACTAATCAAACTAAGAATATGATTATGTTAAATTAAGATGGAACATGGACAGAATTAAACTAAATCAATATTACTTTTAAGAGTTTGACTAACACTAGTTCATGATTCACTTTTACCCATTTTAATATAATGATGATGATGTCTATGTAACAATAATGCGGACTTCTCAATGAATATTTTGATTTCAATAACTTGACTTTTCCTCTCTCTTTTAGTCCTAAAGTCGTAATTTTTCAATAGAAAAATGCTCTCTGAAAGTAAAAAATTAAAAAAAAAAAAAGCAGAAGATTGAGGTTTGATGATGAAAACAATGAAGTGACAGAAAACAAGAAATTGGGAAAGAATTAGAGGCATTGATGGAAAATGTATCATTTTCGATGTTTGTTAAATTGCAATTTCACCGGAAAGTTAGGCTGATGCTCCTTCATTTCATGGAGGATAAGATTCGATAATCAAAACCTTTTGCAAAAGTTCAAACTGGCTGCATTATTTAAAGTATACACACCTTTGGCGTTTACCTACTTCGTAATATGTAGTTGTATCTGTGACCCTGTGTAACCTGTAAATAGACTTCGGATAAAGTTATTTATAATTTTTTTTCTTTATTTTTGTCCTTTGTACAGAAACTATACATGTATATCAAGTGAGGTTAGGATGATAGTATATTGAATAATAATTATCTTATATCAAGTGAGATTAGGATGATAAGACATATCTTATTTTATTTATTATTTATTTATTTTAATATTTCATATGTGTTATATTTTTAATTCTGTTTGTAAAGTCTATAAATTTTACCAATAATACTGTATTGAATAATTATGCATATATATATATTCATCTATTTGATTTATATGAACGTTTAAAAGTTATAATATGAGAATAAAATAAAAGAATTACAAGCATTGAAATTTATGATTTTTAAATGTATGCATGTTAAATCCTAAATTCATTTTATGATATATATTTAGAAAATAATTCCTTAATAATTCCTATTTATGAATGATAATTAATTTAATTTAAAAAGAAAAGAAAAGAAAAGTGAAGATTTTTCCACCGCCATGCATATGGGTGGATCTTTATAGGACTTTCAATAATGTAAAGATATATATAAATTATACATATTTAATTAATTAATGCTCATATATAATGTTCTGCTCTTGTCGGATTTCAAACCATAGCATAATTCAATGGTATTGGCCAAAGCCTGCTATATCACGACCTTATAACATTAATAAAACAAATGCAATAACTATACATAAGAGTTATACTAACTCACCCACGTGAACTGCAGTAATAATAGCATATAGTATATGTATACACGTAAAATTAGATTAATGCAGCAGACTATAAATCAAGGAAAGAAATAAAGTGATGAGCTGCATGCACCTGCCCTGCAACACTATTTACTACTACAGCATTATTCACTTCCTTTGTCGGTGTCACACTAAAAACTCAGCCGACTACTCTTTATTTTTTTGGCATATACGGTTGAAGAGTTGTCTGTCAATACTTCTAAGACCAGTTTAAAATTTTTTATATGAAATAATTTATTTTTTAATATATTACAATTCATAAAATTGTTGATGTGATAATACGATTTTGATTCAGTGGAAGAAAGAAGTTCTGAAATTTTACTGAAATAATGAGATTTCACATTCATATTTCATCGTGTGTGAGTTGTAGATTCAATAATATACCGGTTAATTTGTTTGGTTGTAACTATAATTTTTTTATAGCGTATCTTTTTCTAAGGTATGTAAAAATTTATGAGCAGTGAAAGTTCTTCTATCTCCAAAATTAAAGTATATTGATAACTCATTAATTATTGAGATTAATGGATCCCTTACACTTTCACCTGAAAATTTTTCAAAATTTATAGATCGCATCAATCTCAATGTATCCTTTCTAAGGTCTTGGAATTAGTGGTAAAAAGAAATCTCTTATATTTCTCACAGTATGTGACTTAAGTCCAATTATACATAAGTTAACTTGTTTGATATATGGATGTAAATATTGATTAATAGTTATAGTCTTTCTTGTAATTTATCATTTCTTTTATATGAAAAGAGATCACAAACCATTAGATTATCACATTTAATTAAAAATACTTTAGAAATCTTTTAGAACATATGGTAACAAAAGTCTACGTGAACACAAAATTTTAGTTAAACCTAACAAGTGTATGCGGCCAAAGTTAGGAACTAGAGAAAATAAAAGAGGGGAAAAGCGAATTGTGGCGTACAGAGGAGACAAAAGCAATCATATTTTACGGCCTCTACATTTATATATATTTATTATATAACACTTTGAAGACAAAATTTCCTGTTACAAAGGGGGGTTTCACCTAGGCCGTGAATCTCGGGTTCTTGTTCCCACTTTAGGGTTTCATGTATGAGTTTATGCTCACATGTACACCTTATATAGGCAGCCAGATATTAATATCGCAAACCATGCATCGGCCTCCATTGTTTGTGGGTGTATACTGATTGCTGGCTTAATGCGTTGCGTTACTTAGTTTAAGACTTAATTACCTAATATTGCCTTGGCTTTGGCAGCTCAATACTAGCTACCTTGAGGGTTTCAGTTTAATTTGCCCTTTCATTAATTTTCTAGGGTTTAGGATATATTGCATCGATTTTGTTGATCTGTGAATCTTCTGCGTGCTAGCTCTCTTTGGGGAAGATTAACAGATTATGGTTTATCTCAGCTAGTTTCAGATGGTCAGAGTTTAGCTTTGCACTAAACAATTTGAACACAAAAACTGGTGGATAAGGTTATTAACTATTAGAGATGGCAAACGGACAAATAGATTCGGTTCAAATTGTTAAATCCAAATCATTTAAAATTCATATTTATTTCGTATTCAGTTATTTTTTGATTCGAAAAATTCAGGTATGGGTAATTAAGAAAATGGAAATGAGATTCTTGTAAGTAAGATGTCTTTTTGCTTTTATGATTCCTCTTCTATTAATCTCTTATGAAAACAAGATTAATTTAAATCTGAACTTTATATATATATATATGCATATATAATCAACAAAATAAAAAAAAAAACAAATAAAATAAGTCACACTTAAACACCTTCAATTTATATGCATTTGAATATTTGAATGTGTAAATTTTTTTATTTGATGGACAGTGAACAGTGAACAGTTCCTAATAGTAAATTGGGTTAATACACTACTGTGGGATTGATTAACTTATTTGAATAAATGAAAGTCCATCGGACAAACAAGAAGGTAATTACCAAAAACAGAAAAGTCAAGAGTTTCGTTAAACATGTCTCTTATGGAAAAAGCAAGTTTAGTTGTATAAGGGTTTGTTTGGCCTAGCTAGAGCTGTTGTAAAAAGTGTTGTTTGAGTATAGCTTTTTTAAAAGTGCTGTTGAGAGAAATTAAATTAGTGTTTGGCGAACTTAGTATAAAAATACTGTAGAATGTTGAAAACTATTTACTAAAATTTTTGTATATTCTTGATAAATGAAAAAAATAAAATAATAAACTTTACTAAATTAAATCACAAGTTTTTAAGTGAAAAAAGAATAAAACGAAATAAAAGTTTTTGTTAATTAAAATTAAACAAATGAAATAAATATAAAAATGACACAAAATAAATAAATTATTGTAAAAAAATATGAATCCTCTTTTATAAATTTGTAAATTATTGAAAAATAAATTGAAAATTTAAAAATTTCACTAAATACATACTATTAATAGTAGTACTTCTTAGAAAAGCTTCAATTTATAGTTTCATCAAAAAGCTTAAATCTGCTTCCCGCATAAGCTAAAATTTTTAAAAATTTGAAAGCCAAACACCTGGCTTTTGCTTATAAAATAAATAAACTCTTCCATAAGCTAGGCCAAACATGCACTAAGTAGGGTGGGAAGCACTTAATTGACCAAATCATCTTTAACACTATATCTTTGTTGAAAGGATTGTATTTTAATTTCTAAAGCATTAAACTTTTACAACTATAAAATTCGAATTTCAACATTTGTATTATCAATTCTTTTAAATTATATTGTCATGTTTGATTTTTAACAATTGTAAAAAAATTGCATATGTCATGATGACAAATTTTTTTATCACGAAAATTTATTAATGATGAAAAATATAATATTTTGTAATATTATTTCATGCATCACTAATCGTCAAATGTATTATAATGCTTCATTGTTAAAACAATAATAATGGGAAGCTGGAAAAGTGAAAATTGGGGAAAAACTTATTCCTCAATTCCCCACAACCCCTATTATCTTTATCATCATCAACTTGTAAGGGAAGAGGATCAATGGAAGGATTGAATTAGGAATGGAAGTTGATTGATAGAACCCCACCTTTGTACATAATGCAATGAAAATTCTTGCTCATGAAGGGGGTCCCTGGGCAAATGTTGTTGTGGCTACTCTTTTCTAAGTGGATAATCCAAACAACTTTCTGACCCCTCTTTAGAGATATAGTTGAATCACCTGGATGGAGACCTTAGTGGCTCCATTACCAATATTTCTCTGGCTCGCTTCTTTCAACTTATGCTTCCTTCGGCTCACCGATGAGCCGACACCATTAGCGTGCAGCAATTTCAAATTTGTCTTTCCTTTCATTTTTTCAATATAATATTTTTAGTGATTGTTTTTTCTTTTTAGTATACCTATTTTTTTTTAACCATTGTAATTGCATATAAACATATTATTGTTTCGTACCAATTTTATCGTTTTTATTGTTTTAATTTTATTGAAGTCAATGACACCGTCTATCTAAATAAAAAAAGGTCAGTCTCAACACTGGTTGCGTGAACTAGCATCACAGTCCAGCCTGGATGCAATGGTAAGAAAAATTACGTATAAACCAGCATTACTGTACTGTCATAGTAGTAATTAATCAAGCCGAGGCAAGACTACAAAACCCATAAAGCAGTGTAGGGACTAGGGACCATGGGCACGACTCGTGTTGAGCGGTGCTGATGAGGATCCATCGAAGATATACATGTACGTGTCCATGTCATGTCATTGTCTTGAGATATACTAACATCTTCATGCAAGTAATTCCATTGATCAATCTGGTATATCTTCATAAGCACCATTCAAGAAGCTTGTTTAGTGCGAGAGGAATAATTAACATTAATGTTAATCCCATGATTAGCTTAAACAAATTATAATAGACAACTCTAAACGAGATTATTCCTTGTTTGCTTGTCTCCCCTATATGCCATGTGCAATTGAGCATGCATGCATGCCTAGATAACATGGTCATTCTATATTATTAAACCAAATCATTCTGTTTGCTTGCTTCCGTTGCCTTATTTGTCATGAAAGCCTCCCTTATGCCCCGAGAATCCTGATTTCATAATTTTATAACTACCGAATTTTCATGCCTAATGATCACTTGTAAATATCATGAAAAATCTTGTACTTCGTCATCAATGAATCTTCCCCATTGGAAGTGGCAGACACACTCTTTCATGGGCGTCGACCTTTTACATTTTTAGAGCTAAGAAGCAAAAAGATCTTTTGTCCGAAATAGCAAATTCGCGTATTGCATGTTCAATGTGATTTGCAATTCAAGAAAAACCGCATGCCTAAGGCTTTAGTTATGTCTTGTCTGCTTTACTGGTCTGCTGGTGCTGCAATTTCATTTGAGCTTGAATTCCCTTTCCATTCGCCACCATTGTTATATATTTTGCTAGTCTTTTTTGTTAAAAATTACAGGGTCAAATTCTTACCTCATGAAGATTTTTTGTACTGATTTGATTCTTTGCTTGGGATAAATGACTTAACCTACAAGACAGCTGTCGATTTGCCAGCGGTCTCCTGTCTTCATTTTAAAGCGAAATTCTATCTAAGAAAAGATAAAAGAGGGTCTTTAAGCTAAACATTTTCGAGAATGAGATATTGGAACTATAAAGTAAGCTTCGTTAATGAGAATTTGTTCTTGAGGTGATGTAAACCTGAAAAGAAAGTAAATAAGGGATCATAAATTTAATTTATTACATTTTTAAATATAAAAACATTATCAACAGGGGTCAACACAAGTGATTAAGATTTTTTTTTGTGTAAATCACAAGTATTTTCATCCGTTTTTACGGTTTGAGATTAATCTTATTCGAAACTTAATTACAGTTAAGGCACTTCACCCCTTCCTAAAGGTGTGTTTAGTGGGGATCGAACTCAAAAACTTTTTCCACAAACTCAGTATACGTAATACATTACCAATTGAGCCATAACCAATGAGTCAAGTGATTAAGATTTAAATGCCGAGTGCAAAGTACTAAAGTTCAAATTTCCAGGGTCCCTCACGGGAAGAGGTGTCCATGGGCCGGGCTTAAACCATATAATAATGTCTTATATACAAGCCCAAACTCTATCTAGCTTGCAAATTTTTTTATTTTTATCTTTAAGCCCGACTCAAATATTATTTTATTTATTTTTTTGTATTTAAAATTTTTATTTATTTGTTTTTTATTTTTTTATTCCATTTAAATTTAATTTTATTTGTCAAAATTTACATGTCAATTTTAATATTAAATATACATAATTATATTTATTAATTAATAAAATATTTTTTACGTATAATTACATCATACTTAGTAAATATATTTAAAAAAATTAATTTTAATTATGTTTGGACTGAGTGGGCCTAAGTTTCGAGAGGTCAAGTTTGGACTTGGCTCAATTTTTTATAAAACCTAAAATTTTTGTCTAAACTCATTAATTACATCCAATATTTTTGCCTAATGAATCTGTGAACATCCTTTGAAAATTTTAAATTGGCAAGTAGCCAAAAATAAAGGAAAGAGCAATAACCAGACGTTGATCAAAGGCAATTACTGAAATGCATGCTTGAATTGT
Source organism: Heritiera littoralis (assembly GCA_031772115.1). Classification (NCBI taxonomy): domain Eukaryota; kingdom Viridiplantae; phylum Streptophyta; class Magnoliopsida; order Malvales; family Malvaceae; genus Heritiera; species Heritiera littoralis. The sequence goes on from JAPDPK010000003.1 coordinate 4,585,434, forward strand.
CTCCATTTTTGGAAGCCAACAAAGGTGGCTATTAGGATGGGACCTCACGTCACTCATTTACGAGTGCTGCACTATCAGCCACTTTTGGTTTGACCAATAATTCACACATTGTACGTACGTTCATAAGCAAGTGATCGATGGCCTCTTGTTTAATAGGCGATCACGCTAAGTAATTAAGCTTTGCACCCACCATGCAATTGCCTGGCAGTTAGCTCCTCCATGCAAGTTAACTCGACAGGCCCTGAGGCGGAGAATAGCCAATGAAAGCGAAATTACAGATAATATCTTGACCTAACCTACAGCTAAGCTGCAGTAAGTACAATCATAAGTATTCATAACCCTGATAAACAAAATTTTTGGTTTAGATTTGTCAGCTGATGAATCAATCTGGGGCCATATCAGAAACAGATAGTGAAAGGCCAAGGGAATCCCACTCTCCCAGTTTTCTGAGCACCGAAAATACTGCAGCCTGCAGCTGTGTGCTGTTTCTGGGAAGTAGCTCGTCCACGAGGAGTTCCAACAGAGCAGAGGAAATTAAAAAGCCGGTGGTTGTGATGATAAGAGATTGTACTATATAAATAATATTTAAAAAAAAGGTCCGTAGTCCGCACAACCAGAAGCCAGAATAGAAAGTGCAGCGGCCAACCGGAGAATCCATGATCGCCACTGATATAGGGATTTGATGTGTTCAAATATGGAAAAAAATAGAACTCGAAACCCCACAATTTGGTCGGAGTTGGATGTGGTTGGCCCGACAAAAGCTGTATCACTTCACATGGCTTGGGTGGTTTCCTGGGTGCCTCTTGGTTGCTTGGTTGCCATTGGTTTCCATGTTCATTTTACTGATTAATATAGATTCTCATAATTTTTTATAAAAAATCTATAGAGGTATAGAACTAGAAGGATCGGTTTGAGTTTGACCATAAAATCTTTTTACTTAGGAATCAATTTGGTCGAAAATGGAAGCAAGAAATTTCAGGAATTATTGGATTGATTTACAGCTGCAGCATAGTATATGAAAGTTAACAAAAAACAAAGTTATCTTTCTTTCGGATATGCTAAGCTAATTATTATATATAGCACAATTAGGTTATATAAAAGCAAGTTGATCATGATTCAACCCTTTAAGCAAGAATGCTAGAAATTATGATGAAGACGACGTCCCCAAAATTCAATTCTTAGAAGGATCAACTATATATTATAGATTACACTATTATTTCAAAATGAAAGGGCCACATCCCTAAGTCAAAAGTTTTTGAACTGCCATCCAATTTCATTATTTTGTCGGACATCAATCATTCATATTTAAATCCATAAGTAATTAGAATTCAGGGCTTAACTTAAATGATTTATGCAATATATTTGAGGTTCAAATCTTAAAATTTATAATTTTTTTATTTTATATTTTTTTAAAAAAATCATAAATATTTCTAACAACTTTGGAAACCGGAGACATCATGTTCTTGCAATCTTTTATATATATATATATATATATATATATAGATAAATAGATAGCTAATTATCTTATTCACTAATAATAAAATTTTTTTATTTCACAAATAAAATTAAACCGATATAACTATATTTGACTATTTATTTATCAAGCTACTTTTTAAAGCTGTGTTACGCAAAATGATGGAACAATGCGAGCAGTCAAAAGTTCTTGATATTAAAGTTTTTAATAATTTCCTTGGACTTGGAGTAAATAAAAAATTTGTAATGATTAAAATCATGATTGTTATTTCATAAGTAGTTTGATGCATCCGATGCAATTAAGGTGTTTATTTTGCTCAAATTAACATGTAGATATATAAATATATATATATATATATAAATACACACCAGGGAAATATGAATAAATCATGTATGAGTTGCCACTATTCATTGTTCAATCATCACATGAATTGCCATGGCTAGGCATATGTGACAGCTTATTTCATCATCCCTTAGTCGAGTTTGCACAAGAACATGAATAATTGGTTGGTTTTGGAAAGTTGTGCTCAAATACTAGTTATAAAAAATGATAATCCATATAGTTTTTTTTTTCATTTTCCAATAAAATAAATCTTAAACTCGAAAATGAACAATGGAATTTTTAATTTAATAGTTGTATCTAATTATGATCATAGTTAGAAATCTATTTTCATTAAAAAAAACCCTTAAAAATCCCGATTATAATTAAATTCTAATGATCATATGATAGTTAGATGCATGAAATTTATATGTTTTAAATTCACACAAATTTAAATTATTGAAAATGGACAATCATGAAACAATTATTACACGTGGAATTAAGTAATTTTAATACTTTTAATTTTGGTTTCACTCTAATTTTTATATAATAAACAAGAAAATGATGGGAGTGAGAAAAGAGAGAATTCATAGAATTTAAAAACCAAAGATGCGCAGGTGAGGTCCTACAGCATTATGGATGCTCAAAATCAGGATCTTCAAGTGTCTAGATTAATTGTAAAACCACCTCTTCAATTGTTGCATTGAAAACTAAACGACAGTTTCATATATTATTAATTATAATTTCGATCTGCTCAAACCAATTAATTATGTAAAAGCTTAACTTCAATTGATGTATAATGATGCCCAAAGGAGGAATCAACAAGCCTTAGACATGTGAAGACATCCTGCTTTTGCGGCTAGTGGCCGTTCCGGTGTATATGTACCAAAATAAAATTATTACTATATTCTAAATATACTACTCTATTATAGGTTGATGAGCTTTTTCAAAGTTAGCTGAGGCTCGAAACTTTTCATCTTTACACCTCAATTTCTTGCAGTTTTGTGTGGACGGCTCAGCCTAAACAATTATTAATTAACATTATCCGAAATTTACCTTAAATTTAGGTATGTCAATTTGGGTTGATAATTTGTATTTGTGTCATGTAAAATTATGTTTATATCGTGTAAAATACGAAAATTTAATGTTAAAATTTGTAACGATACGAAAAACACAAAACCTTATTCTTAATTTTTACCATATTAATAAATAATTTTAATTTAATTTTAACGTACGTCACATTCGTATATTTTATTTATATGTTTTTATGTCGTGTTTAATATTATTAGGTCTAATTAAATTGTTAGTTAATTTGATTACAAGGATATTTTCCTGGTAATAATGACCCTGCTTTAAACAATTGGCATTTTTGCTTAAATTTGGAATATCTTAATAGGAGAGAAATGATATCATCTGATTTAAGTACTGGTTTGTAAGTTTTGTTTAATATTCAAAGTTAATCACTTTTGTTTTGGTTATACGTATAATGGTTAAGGACTAAAATTCAAGATAAAGTTAAAGTTTGATTTAAAAAAAAAAAGTTTGCGAAGTCCATTGGCAACAACCACAGAGGTGACTTTAAGTTAAAAAAACACCATCAAAAAATCGCTTTTTTCTTTTTTGGTTTTTCTTAAGTGATTCAAACTTCGTCTTCCATAACTTTTACTACTAAGCTTTTTTGACCAAACTTATCTAATTAGTTAATTAAAGTTTATTCTAATTACTATCAAAGTTAGATAATTTGAATATTTGACAGAAACTTAAAATCCATTTATCAGACCAACAATTATCTTGCAAATAAAAACTTACTTTTTCACTTCGGGTCAAGGAGAAGTCTTCAATTGAATCAGAGATTTAATTAGTTAAACTATTTCAAACAATATCTTTAAGAGATAATTTTCAATAAATATAAAATTTAAATCATAACATGTGCAACAACTTCTTTTTTTTTTGAAGTTTGACATTTTTTTATGTAAAAAAAAGTCTTTAACCATTTAATCTAGGACTTCTTTAATGAAGATTTAAATCAAATTAATGAAAGCATAGTACTTATTAATGTATTATCCATAGGAATTTGTATTAAGTCTACAACATTTACTATGCGCTAATGAGATATTAAACACATTATATTAAATTGAAAATTGATCCACATAATTTATTGAACCTAATATAATAGGGGTAAATAAGTTACAACTATAAAGTTTTTTCTTCCTTGTTTGAGTTTGCATTGATGGAAACTATAAGAACTACTAATGGAGGAATATGTCTTTTTCAAATCTAAATGTTACTAAAAGTCTAAAATAACCCATTATTTTATGACAAAATTGCAGAAATTTTATCTTAAAGATGGAATAAAACAGTTTTAATTAATTATCTAATCTCTGTCATGAGGAAACGATAATCATGCTAGAAAAAAAAAAGCAGATGATGAGTTTAGTTGGTGGGCCCAACACAAAGGATCCCAATCCCCGGCACACGACAATTATAAAAAATTTAAGAGCTTGTAGTTGTACGTTATGTATTAATAATATATAATTTTTATACATCGTCAATATATTAAAGGTTGACACTTTATTAATAAGTTTTTATGGGTAAATTAAAAAAATTTATTTATATTTGCATATAAGGACTTATTGATGAGGTATCAACCTCTAGTGTATTGATAATGTATAAAAACTATATACTGTCAATGTATCATATATAAATCTAAAATTTAATTAAACTCAGGGGAAAAATAAGTATCAAAGATTTATTGAAAATTCGTCTTTTTTATTGTGTTTATTTTATGTCAAGTACGAAAATTATAATATTATAATATAATTTGTATTAACATATAAAGACAATATAATATTTTTTATTTTTATCAAATTTATGTAAGTTCAATCGAACTTTAAATTATATTTTAATTTTTATAAAAAATTATTGTGTCTATAAATATATACATTATTTTTATGCTATTTTTATTTTAGTACATCGCATTTAAATTGTTCGGTTTAATCAAAATGAGATGACACGTCATCAAACAAAAGAATATTTCCATATCTGGCACGCACCGGATTGTAATCCCCGGCAACTCATAACAAAAATTACCTAAAAAGTAAAAAAAAGAAAAAAGAAAATTCACCGTCAACTATATTTATTTTACTCCGCTAAAGAGACAACGCCTAACGCACGCCCACAAGGCGCACGCGCGCACCTCCCATACAGATATATTCTTTCCTGCGGTGAAAATTTGGAAACGAATTTTAACTGTCAGCTAATAGATAGCACCACGCGCGATTTCGCACGCGCAGCCATTAAAATAACAGTGCAGTTTCCCATTTTTCTTTTTATTTATTATTATTACCGGGCCTGATTGCCTCGCAGTCTATTATATGTCGGCTTGTTTCACAAATTATTTAAAAAAAAAAAGAGAGAGAGAGAGAAAAGAAAGCTGTTTTTTTCTCTGCTTTTGTTTTGCTTTGCTTTGCTTTGCTTTGCTTTGTCTCTCTGATTTCATGGCGACAAGTTTGTTTTCTTCTCCTTGATCCCATAAAGTTTCCTTTTTTTCTTTCTTCTTTTTCTCATTTTTTTTGGAATTTTTTTCTCGTCGGATTCTGGAGCCAAAACGGTGAGCTTCGAGTGAGTGGCACTTTTGGAACCGGTTGTTGACATTCCATGCGGTTGCTTCTCTACGGTTGGGCTTCTTTAATCCGATTCATCGGCGGAATCTGATTTTTGTTTTGGAGAAGAAAATGCTTCATGTGGTTGAAATACCTAACGAATAATCAAAGCTTGTCACGAAGTTAATGAAGAGAAAAATAGCTTAGAGAAGAGCAGAATTTTGACGTTTGGTTTTCTGCTCAAGTTAGGGTTTTAGTTTCTTTGGGATTTCAACTCGAATGGAAGTAGCGCCGGCGTTTCCTCAAGCGCGTCTGCAGTAATTTTCCGACGAATGGATGCTGCAAAACTGGTTTAATTTTTTTTGAAGCTGAGGTTTCATAGCTAAATAGTGGAAGTAACTTTATGGTGAAGAAAGTTGATCTCTTTTCAGTGTTTTGTTGGAGCAAAACAAGTGATTGGATTCCTTAAGAAAAGTCTTTTTTTTTTTAATTGATTCAAATTTGCAAGTATGAAGGCTCCAGCAAATGGGTTCTTGGCAAATTCTGTGGAAGGTTTGATTTTTCTTACTGATTTCTTTGTTTTCCGTTTGAGTCAAAAAAAAAAAAAGTCTTTGAATCTCAAGCAGTGATAGATTTTCTTAATTAGTAGTATATATGTAGTTGTTTTTCGATTTGTTCGTTTCCTATACTATCCAGATCCCTCTAAATTGTTGTTGGTTTAAAGAAATTATTATTTTGATTTGTTTTTGTTTTAATGCTCTACATTTGTTCATGTAATATTTGATATCTTTTCTGAGAAATCCTAGAAAATCCCATTTTGATAAATTAGGAAAGAAACAAATAACAAGACCGAAAGTAAAAGCTATGGTAACTAAGTGACAACTTTCCTCATTTTTATGAGGAAGCTTTGGTTTCTCATTTATCATTTTTGCAAATTGGAAGTGAAACAAGGGGGAAAGATTAAAGAAGAAACAAAACATGCAACAATCATCATTTTTGTAAAGTCAAAATATAAAATCTTAATAGTTAAATGAGGATATTCATGAATCACTATTACTTTTTTTAAGAGCTGGCTACCTAGGAAAAGTAGAATTAATTGTTGATACTAGGAAATTGGAATTTTTTTGCTTTGAGACTATAAAGTTAATTGGTACCTTTGTCTATATTCAAATTTTTGGAGAATATGGATATTGAAAATTTTTCGGTAGTTGATGCTCTTGATTATTTTATGACTTTGTGTGGTTTTGTGGGATGTTTGATAAATATTCTGGTTGGTTTTGAAAAGCAGGAGAAAGGAAGAGTATCAATTCAGAATTATGGCATGCTTGTGCTGGACCACTTGTTTCTTTGCCGCCAGTTGGAAGTCTGGTGGTTTACTTTCCCCAAGGCCACAGCGAGCAAGTGAGTCACTTTCCTCATTCATTCCTAAGGAATAATTGTTTCTGAATCTAACCTGCTATGAAACTTTCTTTGATTAATAATTCCTTTTTCAGGTTGCAACATCAATGCAAAAGGAGACTGATTTCATACCAAGCTATCCAAACCTTCCTTCCAAGTTGATTTGCATGCTTCATAATGTCACATTGCATGTAAGTAAAAGCAAGCCACCATTACCCCAAGTTTTTTCCTTTTGAAGTCATTGAAGGGAGAAAGGTTGTTCCTAAATGAATTTTGCCCATTTATCTCAATATATATTGTGAATGGTGCACCATTGGATTAACGATATTCCTTTCATATGTTAGACAATCTTTACATTAATTGCCAAGTCATTTGCTGGCTTAGGTACTTGGTTCATCCATCTGCTCATCCTGATAGTTTAGATAGTATTTGTTTGCATGGACTTCTTACGGGATGTTTTTGTTTGTGATGAGTTGTACTACAATAGGAATTGGGATCCTGGACGGTATATGCATGAACATAACTTTGTAATGGTCGGAAATGATTTAAAAATGCAAGGAACATTATGTGATTCTTTGAAGTTGCTAATTTTTTCAATTATTTAAATTTTTAATCAGGCTGATCCAGAAACTGATGAGGTCTATGCCCAGATGACTCTTCAACCTGTAAACAAAGTAGGTCAGCTATTCAATTTGAGTATTAATTAGTGGATATTGCAAAACTGCCTCCTCCCTTTTTCTTCTCTTCAGTTTTTTACAGGTAATGAAATATTGTAAGAATCTTTAAAGTACTTCTGTACAGTGTGACAAGGAAGCTTTACTGGCATCTGATATGGGCCTCAAGCAAAACAGACAACCTACTGAGTTCTTTTGTAAGACTCTTACAGCTAGTGACACTAGCACTCATGGTGGATTTTCTGTGCCCCGTCGAGCAGCTGAGAAGATATTCCCTCCCCTGGTGTGTCGAAACTTTCAATATATGTGTGTGTGTGTGTTAAGATTTCAGAGATGTGACTAAGCTTTTTCTGTCTATTTTTTCTAAGATTTAAATGATGATATTTGGTAGGATTTTTCGATGCAACCACCTGCTCAAGAGATAGTAGCTAAAGATTTACATGAGAATACATGGACTTTTAGACATATTTATCGAGGTATTGTTTTCTTCAAGACATTGTTTTCCTTCCCTTTCCCAAGCAGAGGTCTACTGGTAATATAACATAAGACTGTGGCTTGATAAAAGTGTTTTATGCTACAAAGCAAACATTAATTCCTTTTTATTTATGTTTCCTAAATATATTTATGAACTTTCTTGCTACTCAAAACTTTTTGAGGATAAAACAAATTCATTTTCTTATGGGAAGTAAGGAGGTAGGAGAAGTGTTGCTTCTTTCTTTCCTTGAACATTTCTGATAAAGTAAGTAATCTTCATTACTAATGGTTTAGGGTGATACTAGTAACTTAGTAAGTCATATCATTTTGTTTGACATATTATGGTAATTTCTGTATTTAATGTTGTAGGTTCAGAAGTTTATGGAATAATATATCAAAATGTATAATGCCTTATTTTCAGGTCAACCAAAGAGGCACCTTCTGACTACTGGTTGGAGTGTATTTGTTAGCACAAAAAGACTCTTCGCTGGTGATTCCGTTCTTTTCATAAGGTATGATTCAACATGTATATATTTGTATGTTTGTATTGATAGAATTTCAACTAGATCATTGACCATTTTGCTGTTTAAATGAAATTCTTTGCCTGAATGTAGAGATGAGAAGTCACAGCTTCTCTTGGGTATAAGGCGTGCTAATAGACAGCAGCCAGCTCTCTCTTCATCAGTGATTTCAAGTGACAGCATGCATATTGGCATCCTTGCTGCTGCTGCTCACGCTGCAGCAAATAACAGCCCATTTACTATATTCTACAATCCAAGGTATTGCTCTAACACATTTTACTTGTCTTAATGTAATAATCAATTTTCATTTTCAAAAAATAAGATATTAATAGGTCTGAAAAGATTTTATTTATTTTGATAGGGCAAGCCCTTCTGAGTTTGTGATACCCTTAGCGAAGTTTAACAAAGCCATGTATACCCAAGTTTCTCTTGGCATGCGGTTTAGAATGATGTTTGAAACCGAGGAGTCTGGAGTGCGCAGATACATGGGTACAATTACTGGTATCAGTGACTTGGATCCTGTGCGATGGAAAAATTCACAGTGGCGCAATCTTCAGGTATTCTTTGTACATAGTGACATTCATAAATAAAGATGCTAACCTTATTCTTCTTCTGCATTTTTATCTAGGAAGATGTCTGGCATGATTTCAGTGGAAAACACATTATTAACATGCAAATATTAAGTTGCATCATGTTTTGTCGTTCATAATACATTGCTATATCAGTCCTCCTCTGCTGGGGCTTACATTTAATTGTAAGTAAACTTGGTGATGATATCTCAGCATATGCCTTTTTGGTCTTGTTATTTAATTTGTGAACACTTAAAACTGACTTTCTCATTGGTCCATGGTTCATTCCTGCGTTACCGTGCATGCGTTTTCATGTAATACTTGCTCAATTTGTGTTACAGATGTCATTGCAAAAGGAGAAAGGTTTCATTTTTCTACTTTGTCAATTTACATTTATATTCTCAACAGGTTGGATGGGATGAATCTACAGCTGGTGAACGGCCCAGCAAAGTTTCAATTTGGGAAGTTGAGCCTGTTGTAACTCCTTTCTACATATGTCCACCTCCCTTTTTCAGGCCCAGGTTTCCCAAGCAACCAGGGATGCCAGGTAATCATATCTACCTGATATATCTTGCTGTAAACATGGACAAAGAATAGGAAATTCAAAAACTTATTTCTTTTCTTTGAAAATGCATTTGCAGATGATGAGTCTGATATTGAGAATGCTTTCAAGAGAGCTATGCCCTGGCTTGGAGATGAATTTGGTATGAAAGATGCCCCTAGTTCAATCTTCCCTGGTTTGAGTTTGGTTCAGTGGATGAACATGCAACAAAATAATCAGTTTCCAGCTGCTCAATCAGGATTCTTTCCATCAATGGTTTCTTCGAATCCACTGCCTAATAACCTTAGCACTGATGATCCTTCAAAGTTATTGAATTTTCAATCTCCTCCTCTGCCTGCATCAAATATGCAATTTAACAAAGCAAATTCAAACCAAGTCAATCAGTTGCCTCAGGCACCTATGACATGGCCCCAACAGCAGCAACTTCAGCAATTATTGCAAACCCGTCTAAATCAACATCAGCAGCAGCAGCAATCTCAACAGCAATTGCAGCGACAACAGCCTCAACAGCCACAGCCGCATCTTCTTCATCAACAGCAGCCACAGTCACAGCCACCTCTGCAACAGCAACAACCACAACCGCAACCACCACCACCACCGCCACCACAACAACAACAGCAACAGCAACAAAGACAACAGCCACAACCACAGCAACAGCTGCAACAAGCATTCCTACCGGCTCAAGTAAATAATGGCATCATTGCTCCTAACCAAATCCCAAATCAAAATTTGCATCAGCCAGCTGCTTACTCTCAGCTTCAGCAGCAACAATTACTGACAAGCAATAGTCAGTCGACCCAAACTATCCTCTCTGCTAATAAAACTTCATATCCTTTGACGTCATTGCCACAAGATACACAGATTCGGCAGCAGATGGAACAGCAACCTAACCTCAATCAAAGGCGGCAGCAACAGGCACAGTTGCAGCAGTCACCACTACAATTGTTGCAGCAAAGCATGTGCCAGAGGACGCAGCAGCAGACACAAATTCAGCAATTTTCACAGCAGGGCCTCTCAGAGCAACAGCTTCAGTTACAACTGTTACAGAAATTGCAGCAACAGCAACAGCTGCAGCAGCAGCAGCAGCAGCAGTTGCCTCAACAATTACTTTCTCCAGCTGGATCACTGTTGCAGCCTCCAATGGTGCAGCAACAGCCAACTCATCAACAAAACCAACCGTTGCAGCAGTTGGCTTCTCAGAGCCAGCCACAACCACTTGGAAGCAATGGCTTCTCAACATCAATGCTCATGCAACCTCAACAGCTTTCAGCGAACCAACCCCAAAGTCAGAGCAAACCACTTATGCCTATGAGAACCCATTCTGGTCTTACTGATGGAGATGCTCCATCATGTTCAACCTCACCATCTACCAATAATTGTCAGGTTTCCCCATCAAACTTTCTAAACAGAAGTCAGCAAGTACCATCTATATTGGTGGCAGATCCGGTTGTTGAGCCTGCAAGTACACTGGTTCAAGAGCTTCAGAGCAAGCCTGATATCGGAATCAAACATGAGCTACCCACCTCTAAAGGACCAGATCAATCAAAGTACAAAAGTACTGTGACAGATCAATTAGAAGCATCCTCTTCGGGAACATCATACTGCCTCGATGCGGGCACCATCCAGCACAATTTCTCCCTTCCTACCTTTCTGGAAGGTGATGTCCAATCACATCCTCGGAGCAATCTTCCTTTTACAGCAAATATTGATGGATTGGCACCTGACACATTGTTGTCAAGGGGATATGACTCCCAAAAGGATCTTCAAAACCTGCTTTCTAATTATGGTGGCAATCCAAGGGATATGGACACAGAGTTGTCTACTGCTGCAATAAGTTCTCAGTCGTTTGGTGTGCCAAACATACCCTTCAAGACTGGGTGCTCAAATGATGTTACCATTAATGAGACGGGAGTTTTAAATGGAGGATTGTGGGCCAACCAGACTCAACGCATGCGAACATATACAAAGGTATGTCACCCCAGTAAACGGGTATGCTTTTTACCACATTTATTCTCTTTGTTCTTAGATATGTTCTGATTTCTTAGAAGAAAACGTTGATTTTTTTCTACTTCCTTGGGCTCAGGGGAGTTCTTTTGGCATCACATAAACTGGCACAGTGGGAACTAAATTTTAGTGAAATTTAATATTGTAATCCTAATCTACAAATCCTTGACTCACTTCATATCGTATTAATTTTATTTTTAGGGAAATTTACACTGTTATGGTACTCATTAAAGCCTTTTCTCATTATACCATGATCAGTTCTCTATATTTTTTGCTGAAAAATTCTAAATATTTGGTGCTGGTCAAACTCATGAAGGTGCAAAAGCGTGGCTCTGTAGGAAGATCAATTGATGTGACGCGCTACAGAGGGTATGATGAACTCAGGCATGATCTAGCCCGCATGTTTGGTATTGAGGGGCAGCTGGAAGATCCACAAAGTTCTGACTGGAAATTAGTTTATGTGGATCATGAAAATGACATATTACTTGTTGGTGATGATCCTTGGGAGTAAGTGAAGAACCCAACTTCTTGGCTAAAAAAAAAAAGAACCCCCCGCCCCTCCCCCAACTTTAACTGTAACTTTTAGTTTTTAGTCTGTCTATTTATCCTTAACTTCATACTTTCAAATTGTTTGCAGAGAATTTGTAAGTTGTGTTCAGAGCATAAAAATACTGTCATCTGCTGAAGTACAGCAGATGAGCTTGGATGGTGATCTTGGAAATGTGGCAGTTCCCAATCAAGCTTGCAGTGGGACTGACAGCGGAAATGCATGGAGAGGACATTATGATGATACCTCAGCTGCCTCATTTAACAGATAAAGTCTCAAAATTCAGATACAAAATCAAATGGACTTTGCACTGGCTCATCATTGGGTCTGGTGTATGCCTATTCACTCAGATACAATTTAATCAAGTCCTTCAACGAGTAGTGGTTACCTTGGGATATTGAGCCCTTAGAAAATCTGCAAGTTTGCAGATGTTAAATTCTAAAACCACTGCCATGAAGTTGGCAGGAGGATCATGCTTTAATATTAGCATCCACTTTTTGACTTTGGCCTTTGTTGGTAGTTCTATGGTGAGGTAAGGGAGCAAGAGGCAAGGGACCGTTGATGTAAGATATAACCATATTTAGAGCTGATCTGACATGCTTTCCTGTAAATGCTATGATGTAGAGAGCACATTATCCGCAAGATTTGTAGTGGTGGTTGTAGCTGTTACTCTTCAGATACAATTTTAGTATCAATTTTTGTTCATGTAGCAGCCATGCTTCCCCCACTATTCTTTCTGCTTATTTAGTGAACACTATGGTTAATGATGGAGTACTTGATACCCTTGTGATATATGGTGCAAAGACTGGCAATGTTAAACTCCAGTATTGAACTTTTCAGATCGTACTGCTAAACGTCTTTCTTCACAGCTTCCAATCCAACACCAGGGGCATTTCTAGAAACAGGATCATCAATTCCTTCAATCCGGACATAAGGAGCTCCATTCAGATACAGTTGTATCCATTGGCTGCCGTGAAGCCAAACTTCCAAGTAGAGGCAGATTTCACAGAGGATCTGCAAGTAGGAAAGCATGTCTTTGCCTTGAGGCTCTCAGCAACGGCAGCATGATATATGTTAGACGCTAATGCCTCTTTCCTTGGCCTTGCTACCTATTCATGCTGTGCTAATATAAGTTTGGCATCAGCATTCCAAACGAACGAGATGAAGGGACCTCAGATAAAGAAGGGATTATGTTATGTAATCAATTTTTTTTAAAAAAAAAATCAGTTCTTTATTATATATCATATATGATAATTAAATCACATTAATGTAATTAACCGATTGATTTTTTTTAATAATATGGTTAAATGATATGATTTGACTGGGAAATACAAGTGTTTATCTGAACCTATCTTCTCACATAATCCTTCTTCTCCAACCTAGATGATTGATTAACCTTAACCTACTTATTTCCGAATTTAACTTTGAATATTTTAATACTCAATTGAAACAAATTGCACAGTATAATCAATTTTTTAATATATTTAACCTTTTATTATTATTATCATATTATTTTATCTCCATGTTTAATCATTTCGACTCAACCCATAACATACCCATTAGTAGCCTATAAATAGTAGTGATTCGATCCTTAACAAAAAATTGTTCAAAGACATCTTAAAACTTCAAATTGCACCAGTATATATTGAACCCCTTGTGCCCAAGCATCTTACATTTCACCCAAAGGTTCTTACGTAATTGCCTAGCAACTGGACTTGGGAAGACAAAGCTGCAATCATTCATACTGAAGCAAAAACAAGTTACAAAATCCTTGTGCCTGGTGGCCACTCATTCATAAACTTCAGTTGTACACCTAAGGCAGATCTTATCAGACAACTAGGGGAGCACAGCCATAACATCAGATGCTCTAAGAGTAATATAATTAGTACCATCACTGCCCTTGAAGTCATTGCCTGCATACTTGGAATACAGGACTGCGTTTCCTGGGGCAACTGATAGTGGCTTTCGGTTACCTTCCTCGTCCAAAGTACCAGGTCCAACAGCTATCACCTGTTTCATTCATCAAAAGGTATAAGTAACATATCTAGGTCCACAGCAGAAAGCTACATGCAGTTTCCAACAAGATATAACTGCTCCTCACCGTGCCAATGGAAGGTTTTTCTTTGCTTGCCTCTGTCAGCAACAAGCCTCCTGCAGTTCTCTCCTCAGCTTCTGCAACCTGCAACCAACATTCAAATGAAACATTGAGTGCCTTCATAGTCCATGTAACACTTGGGTACTAAAAGGAAACTGATTCAACCAAATAAATAGGGACCCACGATTACTCAGATTATTAATCTTAACTTTAACAGTAACACTGCATAGCAACCAAGTAGCAGATTTTGAATGGATAAGAAGAAACCTTAATAAGAACTCGGTCATTCAGAGGCTTGAGATCTTTGATATCATCTGTTTCAAGAATCCCAACAATATCATCCTCCTTCAAGATAAGATGGTTTGCTCCATTGAACTCAACCTCAGTTCCAGCATACTTAGAATATATGACCTGGGCACCAGTCTACACAAACATAGCATTGCGTAAGTAAATGCAACAAATAGAAAAACTTTGAACAATATCTACTCCTTGAAATCCACCTTGACAGAGCTTTCCAAATTGGTCTTGCCTACCGTCTTCCCCTCACCAACGGCAACCACTTCACCTCCTTGAGGCTTTGATTGAGCTGTTACTGGAAGCAAAATGCCACCCTCAGTCTTCTCCTCTGATTCTTTGACCTTCACCAACACTCTATCACCCAAGGGCTTAATCGAAGTGTACTGCATATAGCAACAAAATCATGCCATGTAAGCAGCAAATGTAGTATACACAAGAAGCTCAACCTATAGAGCATAAATCATCAAAATTATCAGCTTCACTACACTAATGGTATGCGCATTTATCAATTATTGGCGTTCTTAAGAAACAATAACAACAAATTCATGTCAAGTCCAGGCAAGAAAACATCGACATGCTTCAAAAGCCCCTAATTCTGTAAATTGCCCTACTCGAGTTCAAACCTGAAAAACCTAATAACTCCAATGTTTTAGCATTTGATGATAACCACAAACCATCACAACAATATTAGTAAACAGCAGTGAACATCTTAATATGAATGAAAAACAATCGCTAGAGAACTAATTAACAAAATTTAAACTATACCCATCAACAACAAAACTATAATAGGAATTACCTTAGGTGCAACAACAGTAGCGGCTTTTACAACCAAGCCCTTAAAGGACCTGTTGGTCAAAGCTCCAGGCTTTGATATTCGAAAAGAAGAGAACTTGACAGTGGATGGCCTTAGCCTTTCAAATGAGGCCAAGTTCCTTGCTGACACCGTCATTGATGATGCTGTTAGCTGAGATGTAGCCATTTCTGTATCTAGATTTCCAACAACACAAAAAAACTTTCAATCATTGCAACATTTTTTTCTTAATTAAAAGAAAAACTATACCTAGAAAACAAGAAGATTATACCTTTCTAAGAAAAATGGTGGCTTTGGTGGAAGCTACTGGAAATGATAAGCGTTGGCTAGGTTGCCTGAAAATGGAGAAGTCTGAAGAAGATAAAACCCTAGAGTGTTAGAATGGGTTTTTTATTTATTGATAAGAGACTTCTAGAATATTGGAGTTTTCAGGACAACGATTGACGACCACGCGCCTCAAGCTACAAAGCGGCTTTGCTGGGCTCCAACCAGTCCTACCCGAATATATCAAGTCCAAGGAAATCATAAAGCGGGTTAGGAGAGAAACGGGTTAAGCTAAACCCGACTGTATAATTGGCTCTTTGATATGAATAGGAACTCGCCCACGCGCTCCAGGGAAACAGGAAGGACGAACACACTCGAAGAAACCAACAACGACAAAGCAGAGGTTTCTGGAAAGAGAAAATTAAAATGCTATCCGTTGCAATTTTGCAGATTCGCCATGGTGCGTCTAGCCTCATGGGCCCTGGCTTGTAAAGGACCCGGGCCATAGCAAGGACTTGATTCTTACCTTACCCATTGCCATTTGCTTTTGCTCCACTTCAGCTGTGCCTGTAAGCATGCTCATCTGTAATCTAATAATTTGTGTACATATTTTGTATATATAAATCGTTTCTTGTGTCAAATTTATATACAATTTTTATAAATTTTGTGTATCATTGTCGTATCATGTTATCGTATAATTTTTAAAATTTTCAGGTCTATTTTTCATTCACTAATTTTTGGTAAACAATAGGAATGGTGGTGAGTGGTGAAATAATTATTTTACCATTAGATCAACTCGTGGTTATTTGTTTCCTTTAATTGTCGATTAATGATATTTGAAGCTCAATTTTTTGAGTTGTTTCTTGATAGAAGTATCCTTCCAGGTGATTGTCACGTGCATATGCAACACTATTGCACAAATAGGGTTTAAATTTGATTTCTCTACTATAACATTAACAATTAGAAAAGATTTAATAACTAAATATATCCTTAATCTTTTGAACAAAATAAAAATAAGCCCTCAATTCTTAATTTTGTTGTATAAACTCATAAGTTTTCAAAATAATACAATTAAGTTCAAAGCAGTTATAAATTTTTACAGTAAAATAAAAATATTGAGAGCTTATAAAATCTTACATCTTATTTATTTTACTTAATTATATTATTTTGAAAGATTGAAAGCTTATATATAATAATATAAAAATATATAGATTTTTACAATAAAATTAAAGATTAAAGACTTAAATCCATTTGAGAATATAACTGATTGTTAAGCCATTGGACAAACATACATAGTTTACAAATCAAGAGAAGTAGCTGTCAGTTTGGACCGAACTGCACTCTTCTGAGCTCGACAAGTCGTTTACGAAAGAAGAAATTGTGTATAATAGAAATAAATTCTTCGTATGGAGATCAACAAGGAGGAGTTCTGCCAATTTGGGAGATGGGAACTGAAAATATTTCCCACATGGGCAGGCGTTTGGTAGCCAAAATCTTCAGCAGTCACATTATTATTCTAAATACATGAGCCAAGACGCGTCCCGCACACTTGACTTGTGCCATATGCAGTATGTATGAAAATTAATACAGATAAATACACCAGGATCTCATGTTCAATCATCAAGAAAAGATTAATACGGAAGCATACCTGAATCCATTAGAATTGATTTCTTGAGGTTAGAGTCTTCCACGTCTAAACCTTTTGAGAGAATCTGTATCTCACTTAACGATGAGATATGTTGTGAGAATTAAGTTTTGTTTAGACTGGGGACCATAACCTATTTATACTTAAAGTATATTTTATTTTATTTTGGCCCATCATGAAAATAAGATAAAATATTGGGTCTCTACACATTGCAAAGCCCATACTAATTGAGATGTCCTAAAGTCCAATAACTTAAACTTTATTTGATCACTATTAAGTGGACTAAATAGATAGCCTGCAATGTACAATTAATTGATATATGTAGGCCCACTAAATAATTTCCCAACAATCTCCCACTTGGGCCACATATGTCACCTGATAATTGTACATTTTAAAATAACTTTAAGAGCTTTAAACTTGCTATCATCACAAGGCAACATCTCTAAACAATCTGGTCCATCAATCATACTAACATAGGATTAAAGCGAGCTTCGTTACATATATTCCGTAACTAGACCCATCAATGGTCACGTATATTAATATAATCAACTACATAGATCAAGTATGGATGTGTAGCATGGAAATTACATGCAACGTGATCCCTTAAACATGTCTATTTCCAACTGGTCCTACTTTCAAAAACTTTATGCTCAACTGCAATTTGAAAGAATAATACTTTATTTTCAGAGTTTCAGTAATAGCAACAATACTTTATTCTGATCAGAAAATATCTCAATAATAAATGAATATAAATGAAACAAACTCCCACTATACAAGCATATCATCAAAGTGAACCACACCCATACGAGCGACATGCTCATGAAAGACCTTAGGTGGTACACCCTTAGTAAGCGAATCCGCAATCATGGAGTTCGTATTGATATATTCAATAGATATCTGAAAACTCTGAACTCTCTCCTTAACAACAAGAAACTTGATGTCAATATGCTTTGACTTCGACGAGCTTCTGTTGTTCTTAGAGTATAATTCTGCGGCTTTATTATCACAATAAATCTTCAATGGCTTCTCAATGCCATCGACAATGCATAGCCCAGTGATAAAATTTCGCAACCATATTGCCTGATTTGATGCCTCATAGCAAGCTATAAACTCTGCTTCCATGGTGGAAGAAGCTACGAGTGACTGCTTTACACTCTTCCAAGACACAGCTCCTCCAGCTAACATGAAAACATAACCAGAAGTGGATCTTCTGCTATCGAGGCAACCAGCAAAATCGGAGTCTAAATACCCAACGATCTCTAAATGATCTGACCTCCGATATGTGAGCATGTAATCTTTAGTTTTCTTTAAATACCTCATAACCCTCTTTACTGCTTTCCAATGATCCATTCCAGGGTTACTTAAATATCTGCCAAGCATACCAACTATGTACGCAATGTCCGGACGCGAACAAACTTGAGCATACATGAGACTCCCTACTGCTGAAGCATAAGGAATCTTCTGCATCTCTTCCTTTTCAATATTATTTCTTGGGCATTGAAGCAAACTGAATTTATCACCCTTAGCAATGGGCGTGTCTCCTGATGCACAGTTTTTCATGTCAAATCTGCTAAGCACCTTATCGATATAAGCCTTTTGTGATAAGCCAAGTATTCCTCGAGAACGATCTCAATGGATCTGTATGCCTAACACAAAAGATGCATGCCCAAGATCTTTCATCTCAAATTTATTTGAAAGAAATCTCTTGGTTTCATGCAATAAGCCTATATCGCTACTTGCAAGCAAGATATCATCGACATATAACACCAGAAGAATAAACTTGCTCCCACTGATCTTGTGATAAATACATTGATCAACAGTGTTCTCCTTAAACCCAAAAGAGGTGATCACTTGATCAAATTTTCGATACCATTGACGGGATGCTTGTTTTAAACCATAGATGGATTTCTTTAATTTGCACACCAAATGTTTCGATTCATCCAACATGAAATTTTTTGGTTGCTCCATATAAATTGTTTCTTCAATGTTACCATTGAGAAACGCTGTCTTTACATCCATCTGATGTAACTCTAAATCATAATGAGCTACAAGTGCTATAATGATTCTAAAAGAGTCTTTCGATGAAACAAGAGAGAAAGTCTCTTTATAATCAACGCCTTCCTTTTGAGTGAAACCTTTAGCAACTAGACACGCTTTATATCTTTCGATATTGCCTTTCGAATCCCTCTTGGTTTTGAAAATCCATTTACAACCAATTGATTTCGCTCCTTTAGGCAATTCGACAAGATCCCAAACGTCATTATCCTCCATTGATTTCATCTCATCTTTCATGGCCTTAATCCATTTATGAGAGTGAACACCTTGTTTAGCTTCACTAAAAGATTTTGGATCATCTTCTAGTCCTATATCAAACTCGTGTTCTTGGAGATAAACGATATAATCATCTGGAATCACCGATCTCCTCTCTCTCGAGGATCTCCTTAATGACACTTCCAATTGAGGTTGTTGTTGCTCTTCAATATGATTAGGTGGTAACTCAGGAGTGTCTTGATAGTCCGGATTTGCATCTTGAATAATGTCAGACATAATTGTCTGATCATTCTCAATTGCAACTGTAAGAACTGTAACATGTTCTTTCTCAAAGACAAAATTCCTGAGTTTGGCACCCTCATCATATTCAACATCCTCAATAAACTTAGCATTCCCTGTTTCGAAAAAGGATCTATTTGAGGAATCATAAAACTTGAAACCCCTCGATCTTTCTGAGCATCCAACAAAGTAGCAGCTTATTGTTCTTGAGTCCAATTTCCTTTCGTTAGGCTTGTATGGCCTAGCCTCAACTGGACAACCCCAAATATGTAAGTGCCTAATACTAGGCTTCTTTCCTGTCCATAATTCATATGGGATTTAGCTACTGCTTTGCTTGGAACTCGATTAAGAATGTACACTGCAGTCTTTAAGGCTTCTCCCCAAAGTGAGTCTGGCAAAGAAGAATGACTAATCATACTTCTAACCATGTCCTTTAGGGTCCGATTTTGTCTCTCAGCTACACCATTTTGACTTCGAGTCCCTGGCATGGTGTATTGAGGAACGATGCCATATTCTGCTAAATACTTTGCAAAAGGGCCTGGACGTTGTTCACCTGATCCGTCGAATCTACTGTAATATTCACCTCCACGGTCAGATTTAACGGCTTTAATTTTTTTACCAAGTTGATTTTCAACTTTAGCTTTATAGGTTTTGAAAACGTCCAATGCTTGAGACTTCTCATGAATCAACTATAGGTACCCATAACGAGAATAATCGTCTATGAAAGTAATAAAATACTGTTGACCATTCCAAGAAGCTGTAGGGAATGGACCACAAATACCAGTATGAATTAAATCCAAGACGTTTGAACTCCTGTTAGCACCAGTTTTCTTGATATTTGTTTGTTTTCCCTTAATACATTCAACGCAGATTTTGAAATCTGAAAAATCAAGGGAATCAAGAATTCCTTCTGACACAAGCCTCTTTATTCTTTGTTCAGAAATATGTGCTAAACGCTTGTGCCATAACATGGAAGAATTCTCATTAATTAATTTACGCTTTGTACCACAATTATTTATATGCAAGGATTCATTCATGTGTGAGGCATGAATATCCAATTTATATAGATTATCAACTAAAGAACCTGTGCCAATAAGATTTGAATACTGGAAAAGACTAAATTTTCCATTTCCAAATGAACAAGAATATCCTGATTTGTCCAAAGAAGAAATAGAAATCAAATTCCGTCTAAATGACGGTACATAAAAAGTCTCTTTCAAATCTAAATAGCAACCAGATTCTAACTTTAATCTAAATAAACAAACAGCCTCAACAGGAGCTCTTTCGCCATTTCCTACGTAAATGAATCTTTCAGCATCAGTTGGCTTTCTGCTCCTTAGACAACCCTGCATAGCCACACTTATGTGAGTAGTTGCACCTGTATCTATCCACCAAGTGTGATTGGGTACTAAAGCCAAATTAACTTCAGAACAAACAAAGTTAAGAAGTTTACCCTTTTTGGCAAGCCATTTAGCATACTTGGAACAATCCTTCTTCACATGACCACCTTTACGGCAAAAGAAACAAGTGATCACCTTATCTTGTTTCTGTTGCCCCTTAGGCTGTGAAGTTCCAGTATTTGCAGTGCCTTTTCCTGTGTTCCTTTTTCTCTTTTTGTTGGCAGCAATGTCATTGGAAGAAGATGCCAAGTAAGCAGTTTCTATCTTCTCTTGTTTTAACCTCTCTTCCTCTTGCACACACTGAGCAATGAGCTCATTAAGAGTCCATTTCTCCTTTTGAGTGTTATAACTTATTTTAAAAGGACTAAATTGTGCAGGAAGAGATATTAAGACTAAGTGCACGAGAATGTCCTCAGACAACTCTAACTTTAGTGCCTTTAGTCTTGTAACAAGATTAGACATTTCCATAATATATTCCCTTATGTTTCCTTTACCGCTATACCGCATTGAAACAAGCTTAGACAGGATGGTGCTTGTTTCGACTTTTTCATTTGCAGTGAACCTGTCTGCATTTCGTTGTAGGAAACTCTTAGCATTTTCCTCCTCAGGCATTGCGCCTCTGATGGTATTCGGAATTGAGTGCTTCATGATCATCAGACTCATGCGGTTTGAACGCTCCCATTTTTCATAAAGTGCCCTTTCCGTAGCTGTACTATCATCAGCAGGGGCGAGAGGTTTGTCAGACCTGATCGCATAGTCTAGATCCATACACCCAAGCACAATAGTAACGTGCTCCTTCCATTTCTGGAAGTTAGTGCCGTTAAGCACCGAGATATTATTCAGATTGGCAGATATAGAAGAAACATTTACTGTAAACAGAAAACAACAATAATAAGCTCACAATTAACAAACAATAATTTTGGGCCATATAAGATACCAAGCACAACATTAAAATTTAGTCTTTGGACAGAAATTTTAATTTGTAAGCGGTACTCTTAAACTTTATTAGTAAATATTGATAATCAAATCCTTGCCAACAACATACCTTCCTTTGAGCCGACATATTGCATGCATGATAAAAAATAATTTTATCACATATTTACTACCTTATTGTGTTTGTAATCCGGCCAAAAAATAACCTTCCTTTGGGCCGATTATTTTCCGCAGGGATTAAAAAACACAGTCATTTAAATTCTTTAAATGACAACTTTAATTTTCAAAATAAATAAATTAACATAAAAGAGGTCACTTTGGTGACATTTTACATCAATTTAATTTATTTTGAACTTTATTTATTTTTAACATATTATGCACATATAAAAAATATTGAGAGTACACAAATTAATTCACATCAATAAGGAGAGTGAGTACTGTCAATCAACTCAAAGTATCATGAAATATTTTATCATGAAACAAAATTTCAGAAAATACATGCATAATATATCAAAACACCGAAATTATAATGAATATTAAATAATAAATATTTAATAATTTCAAAAAATTCCATAAAAATCACCAAAAATTTTAAAATAATAAAATATAGTGGACTGGAAACTTTGGTGGCCGAAATACCATAGGAAGGCGGCGCGTGTATCACACGCGCCACCCTTGCACGTGGGACAAGATCCCAAATCGGGATCTTGCCATCTCCTTCACCCAGCCGGGTCGGATCCGACTCGGCTGGTTCAGAACAGACCCGTTCAGGTCTGTTCTTCCTTTTTCTTGAATTTTTTTTATTTTTACTCCCTTTTTTCACCAAATTTAACTTACAATCATGGAATAAACACTTTGTTTTACAAGACCCATTCAAAAAACAGATCAAAAACAGCAAAGAATGATGATAAATGGGGTCAAGAATTATTCAAGAAAACTCCATGAAAGAACCCTTACCCCTTTTCTTGATTTCATTCAACCAAAACAAAAAATATACCGAAATTGTGACTTTGATTCAACCATATAAGTCACAAGAAACAATTATCATCAATCAATTTAAATTAAAACACATAAAATATTATTGTTTTGGTTAAATTTTAATTTCGGGATTTAAAGAATTTTAAAAATAAAATTCTTTAAACATGAGACAAAATTCCAGAACTTGTTCACATGATTTTAATCCTTATTCCATAAGGAATAAAAGCCCTAAGGTTTTACACAATAATTTTTAATTCTCAATGATCAAACATGATAGGCTCTTCATACCACTTGTAGGAAAATTAATACAGATAAATACACCAGGATCTCATGTTCAATCATCAAGAAAAGATTAATACGGAAGCATACCTGAATCCATTGGAATTGATTTCTTGAGGTTAGAGTCTTCCACGTCTAAACCTTTTGAGAGAATCTGTATCTCACTCAACGATGGGATATGTTGTGAGAATTAAGTTTTGTTTAGACTGGGGACCATAACCTATTTATACTTAAAATATATTTTATTTTATTTTGGCCCATCATGAAAATAAAATAAAATATAAGGTCTCTACACATTGCAAAGCCCATACTAATTGAGATATCCTAAAGTCCAATAACTTAAACTTTATTTGATCACTATTAAGTGGACTATGTCATAACGGCTTGGCGACTCCACTGGGGACGCTTTTTGAGGGTCAAGCCATGCATTAATCATGTGTTATCCAAAGTTTTAATTTAATAGTCTTGATTGATATTTAAACTTAATTCACTTGGAAAATGATTTTGTTTGCATTTGCATTTTTTTTATGTTATTTATTTTATGTTTTATATTTGTATATACATTGTTATAGGATAGGGGTTGTGGTTTGATAAATGTTCCCTCATACACACACTTGCACTTGCATCTGCATAACATGAGCTCTATACCCGGGTTCAGTCCTTCTTAGGAGGGAGTAGAGTACCTTTGCTCTCGTGAGGTAATCACCTCCGCAATGGCAATCGAAATACTCCCACTCAAATTAAATCTTACTAGTCCAGTGTGGACGACAGTGAGGTATAATTTGGGAACCTTTAGATTTTTATATCCCAGCCCAGCATATAGAAAAACCTAAGAGGCCAACCTGAGGTAGAGCCCTGTCCGATTTTTGTAGAAATTATCCCGAAATTATGATACGAGGGAACACAATTCGACCCATTTTCTCATGTCAATAATAAAGGTGCAATCAATTTTAATTTGAATTGTATATAATTTAAGTCTTTGATTTTTTCTAAAAAAGGGAATTTTGTAAAATAAAAATGAAAAAAATATATTTTCTTTATGAAAGATCTTTTCAAAAAAATCCACTTATATTTTAAAAAATAAAGGTGTGTGATAGAAGTAATAAAACAAATATGTAACTTTTCTTTTAAAAATGCGAATAATTCTTCATTCCTTTTTTAAAATGAGAATTTTGTTTTGAAAATAGGTGCATTAAAATATGAACTAACAAAAATACATTCTCCAAAGCAAGAAGAAGAAAAAGAAGTTTTGTGGTTACAAGATGTTTTTATATATAAAAATAAAAAAGGTTTTAATTTCTTTCACTTTTCTTTCTTTAAAGAGAAAAATGTAAAATGAAAAAATGTGGATAAACCTTTCTTTTTACAATAAAAAATGAAAAAATTTGTTAAAAAAAAAGGGGTCTCTTTCACAAAAAATAATAAGAAGAAATTCAATTAAATTTTTTAATTAAAAATTTTTATTCTTTATTATTTTTGGAAAATTTTCTTAAGATAAAGGAATAAAAGACAAAAAATAATAAGAAGAAATTCAATTAAGTTTTTTAATTAAAATTTTTTATTCTTTATTATTCTTGGAAAATTTTCTTAAAATAAAGGCATAAAAAATAAAAGTGAAAGGGATTTTGAGTAGGAAATGAATTAATATCTCTTCAAAAATGAGTTAGAATAAAATGAAAGAATGAATGAAATTTTTCTTTCTTTCTTTTTGAAGTCAAAAAAAAAAGGAGAGATGAATAATTAACTTTCCTGTATAGAATTTTCAAAGAATAAGTTGACAAAAAAATTTGGATTGTGTAGGAATTTTAATGAGAGTTTAAAAATGCTCCAAAAAAGGGGGGCTTAAAAAATGTTTTTCTTTCCTTTTCTTGATTATCTCATTGCAAAACACTTGGTTGAATAATAAAAAAGGGATGTCAACAAAATTATCCTTGAATTTATTGGGAAAGAATTTAAAGAATAATTTGATCCAGAATAAAGATGAAATAAAAAATAAAAAAATAATTTTTGAAAAAAAAATGTAGTAGGACACATGAAAATTTTTGGAAAAATAGAAATTTGAAAAAAATTGTTTGGTGATAAAAGAAATATGATTTCTAGAAAAATGAAGAAGAATGCTCAGGTTTAGTTAGGAATTCCATCTTTCTTGCATGATTGGATTAAGGAATAATAAGATTAGTATCTAGGTATTGTGAATACAAATATTCGTTTTTCTCAAACATGTTAGGGACATGTATCATTTTAATTCATTTCATCATCATTGTGTATATATATGTTGATAGTCATGTCATTTGCATTTTAGAAGCATGTTATTGTGTCATGTCTTAAACATTTTACATAGCATTTCATGGTTAATAACGTTTCTTCTCACCAAAAATTAAAAAACAAAAAGAAGAGAGAGAGTTTTTGAAACAATTTTGATATGGTTTAAGATTATTCTTCAACTTCTCTTACTTGTTTCGGATTTAACCTCTTAAGTTAATAAGTGAATATGATAAGTAAGGGGCAAATTTCAGTTTGAACTTTGATATGCATTTTGCATTGTTGCATCACATTTAGTAGATAAGTCTTTGAGAAACTAGACTAAGTCTTTTACAATTGTGAATTTGTTTATTCTTTCAATTTTCTTTTTATCAAATTTGTGTACATGTGCTATTGACTGATTATTTTCATTGAAATTATTCCTCCCTAAGATTTGGTTAAAGTGAAGACCTAAACACCTAACATGTAAAATCAAGAAACTTAAAGAAAAATAAAAAAAAAACAGAAGAAGAAAAATTGTTCCATTTCATAGACTTCTATCATACATGTCATTTGCATACATATACAAATAACATGATTTTCATAAAATTCACATCATATACTTGTTATACTTCAGTAAATATGTCAATACTTTTCATTTTTTGAGAAAAAAAAAAGAAGAAAAATTTGTTTGTTCCAAAAAAAAAATTGAAAGAAGTAACATAAGGCTTTTCTAATTAGAAAATTGTGGTAATAAGGTTCAAGACTTCTCAACCACCAAAGATTACAAAGCAATTCAGGACTCTCACAAGCTTAGACCATGGAAGAAGGACAGGCTAGTCGAATGGAGAAGATAGAAAAGGCGCAAGAAGAGATGAAGGGGCAATTGGCTGCAATGCTGGAGATGATGACTAAAATGAATAGAGGAAAAGAACCAGTAGGGGAAGCAACTACTCAAGAAAGGTGGGCACAAGACGGTGAACGTTCATATCCACAAAGTCCCATTCCACCCCAAGTCCGTACTTCACCGCATATGCTATTTGCCGGGCACGACATTCCAAACTTCAGAAGGAACCCATCAGACCCGATCTCTGTCCATGATTCAAGGGATCCTAAAGAACAAGAGAAATTGAAGATGGGTGTACCAATAATGAAAGAGAGCTTAAAGCCTCAGACGAAGTTAGATCTCCTAGAAGAAAGATTACGAGCTATCGAAGGGATGGATTTATATGGCTCTTTGGATGCAAGCGAGCTTTATTTGGTACCAGGTGTAGTTATCCCACCAAAGTTCAAGGTTCCAGAATTTGAAAGGTATGATGGAACCAAATGCCCGACAAGTCATATTAAGATGTACTGTCAGAAAATGGCTGCCTATGCTCAGAATGATGAATTATTGGTGCATACTTTTCAAGACAGTCTTACCGGATCAGCTGCCAGGTGGTACACCTAACTAGATCGAGCCCACATCCGCTCATGGAAAGAATTGGCTCGGGCATTCATTGCTCAATACAAGCACATTGAAGATTTGGTACCAGATCGCTTATCCTTACAGGGCATGATGAAGAAACATGAAGAGAGCTTTAGAGAATATGCTCAAAGGTGGAGGGATGTAGCTGCCCAAGTTCAACCACCCCTCACAGAGAAAGAAACCGCCATCTTGTTTGTCAACACACTCCCAGCACCATTTTATGAAATGATGGTTGGAAATGCTACAAAGAATTTCGCGGATATGGTGATCTCTGGTGAAATAATAGATAATGCAATCAAGAGTGGCAAGCTTGTAGGAGACGATGCCATGAATGCAAGAAAAGGTGATACAGCGGGGAATGGAGGAGATGTTCATGCTATGAATTATGAGGGGCAACATGTGGGAGACTTTGCTCCATATTATCCTTATCCAATGTACCAAACCCATTACCCCACCATAAATCATATCTCTCCAAGCCTGAATACCCGTCAGCCAATCCTCCAATCTAGTTGGCAAATAGGTCTCCAAACACCTATGCCTACCCAAAGTAACCAAAGAGGATCTCGAAACAAACGGAGGAGGATCAACATCGATCCGATTCCTTGGTCCTACTCTGAAGTATTTCAATACCTTCTTGAGAACCAACTTGTTACCCCAGTTCAATTAAAGCCTTTGGAACCTCCATATCCAGAATGGTATGACCCAAATGCTCGATGTGATTATCATAGTGGAAATACGGGTCATTCGATAGAAAGTTGCCCTGCTTTCAAGCACAAGGTGCAAAGTTTGATTAGATCTGGTTTGTTGGACTTTGGGACAAAAGAAGGAACGGGTTAACCATGCTGCAGTATGATTGCAAAAGAAGACTTTTTGGTTGGTCATTCATGATGGTATAAAGTTGTTTCTTTTTGTAGTGCTCATAAACTGAAAAGCGCTTTTGTGTATTGACTTTCATTTATCTTCTGTCATTTCAACAGAGTAATCGATGCATTTTCATTACATTTTCTCTCCCCTTCTAAATCTTATATTTTTGTACATTCGCCTATATTTTACCTTTTTCTCTTTCTTTTGGCTTATAAGTGATTAATTTCCATTCTTCACCCAATTTTGTTGTTAAATGATGAATATGAAGTTGATTATGATAATAATTTAGGATAAAACTTTAAAATTCTATTTGTATTGACAATTTTGTCCCCCTTGATCGATGGGAATGTTGAAGTCAATAGACGAAGTGTGCACAAGGAAAGTAGACTTTTCACAAGGTTGTAATGGCTCAGTAAATAATTCTTTGATGAGAGTATTTATGTTTGAAATGAGAAATGGCCATCTTTGGTTTACCCTTCACACATGAGAAAAATTATCCGTCGTCACCCCTTTTGAGCCTTATAGTTATATATGTTTTTTAAGAAACCTGCCAAGGATCACCCTCCACATTGGGGGGCAAAATTGAGAAAAATGAAGTAAGATTTGCCCACGAAAAAGTTTCAAGTCATTAGAAAGCTAGGGGCAAGATAAAGAAAAAGATATCTTCATACTGGAATTTCTCAAAAAAAAAAAAGGGGGAAATGAGGAAAAGAGTGAATCAAAAGAAAAAGAAATGAACGGAAAGGGAAACGAGAAACCAAAGAAGAATAAACAAAAAATGGGGTAGAATGCTAAAGTTCTTAAAATGATGAAAAATGATCCTATGGCTTGAAACCCTTGAAACACGTATTTTGGGCCTTATTATCCATTCTTTCAGAACCTCAAAACCCGGCCTACATTACGTACCTTAAAAGTCCATTTCGATCAAATTTGAATGCTTGAGTTAAGGAATCATATATTGAGCCTAGACATGTTACAAGTTCATGATTTGGACTTCGATAAGTGTGTTGATTATGGAAAAGTATGGTTCTTGAAGAAGAATGAAAATGTAAAAAGAAAAATGATGAAGAAAATAAAAAAAAAGAAAAATGAAAAATGAAAAAAGAAAAAGCTAAAAAAAAAAAAAGAGAAAAAAGAAAGGAAGGAGAATAAGAAGGGGCTTAAGTTGAAAACCCGAAAGGGCGATTTGAGTCAAAAGAAGAATGGAGGATTTGGCTAAAATCTCGAGAAGATAGCCTTTCATAAGGGAAACCAGTCCTATTTGATGATTTCATGAAGTGGGGGGCAAAGCATTGATGGAACCAAAATGATTAGAATGTCAATCAAATAGAATTTTGGGAAAAATCCTAGATTAGTTTATTAAGATTGATTAAATATTCATTGTTTAGTATTGTTACCTTCCTTGGCCTCTGGAAATTGCCTATTTTTCTTAGTTAAATTTGTTCTTGTTTACTTCTTCATAAATGTCCATCCTTCAACTTTTGGCCAATCTGCATACTCATGATTATTGAAAGAAATGTGATGGCATTGCATTCATTATAAAATTGAAATGATGATAAATAAGTGATTGACAATGTTTGTGAAAGCCCGATGCATTACAAAAGAGGAAAGTCGAAAATGATATGAGGCAAAGAAGGAAAAGATGGGGACCATGGGAAGGTTTACAAGTGCGCCTAAGAAATAGGAATGTATGATCAAGTGGTGAAGAATAACCAAGAATTAATGGTGTTTCGTGGAATTAGTGGATGTACACGGAAGCTTATGTTTTGGAAAGATTCAAAAAGAGGTGGGGATGGTGGTCTGGTGAACCTTGTTACTGCAACTTTTGATTTTTTTTCCTTGTCTTTTTCTTTCTCTTTTCCTTTTCTTTTTTCCCAACATTTGCATTGCATCCATCACATACATTCAAATAAAACAAAAAAAAAAGCAAATGAAAATTTCACCTTTAAGGAACAAGATTTGTACATTTTCGATCAAAGAAGGGGCAAAACACAAGACAAAGGAAGGAAGCGGGATTCTGAAAATTTTAGGATAAGATGATAAGATTTTTAAAGTAAAGAGTTTTAAAAGGATGATGCATCAAGAAACTAAATCTTTGGATGTGAATCTCCAATTCAAAAAATTTTAAGCAAGAAATTGAATATTTGGATGTGAATCTCCAATTCAGAAAATTTCGGGTGTGAATCTCCGAATCAAATTTCGGATGTGAATCTTCGAATCAATATTTGGATGTGAAACTCCAACTCAAAATTTCAGGTGAGAATCTCTGAAATTTCGGATGTGAATCTTCGAATCAATATTTGGATGTGAAACTCCAACTCAAAATTTCAGGTGAGAATCTCTGAAATTTCGGATGTGAATCTTCGAATCTAATATTTGGATGTGAATCTCCAAATCAAAATTTCAGGTGTGAATCTCTGAATTTTAACTCAAAATTTCGGGTGTGAATCTCCGAATTAAAATTTTGGATGTGAATCTCCAAGTTAAAATTTCGGATGTGAATCTCTGAATCAAAATTTTGGATGTGAATCTCCAAGTCAAAATTTTGGGTGTGAATCCCTAAGTCAAAATTTTGGATGTGAATCTCCGAATCAAATTTTGGATGTGAATCTCCAAATCAAAATTTCATGTGAGAATCTCTGAAATTTCGGATGTGAATCTCCGAATCTAATATTTGGATGTGAAACTCCAACTCAAAATTTCAGGTGAGAATCTCTGAAATTTCGGATGTGAATCTTCGAATCTAATATTTGGATGTGAAACTCCAACTCAAGATGTGAATCTCCGAATCAAATTTTTGGGTGCAAATCCCTAAGTAAAATTTTGGATGTGAATCTCCAAATCAAAATTTCAGGTGTGAATCTCTGAATTTTAAGTCAAATTTTCAGGTGTGAATCTCTGAATTTCAAGTTGAAAATTTCGGATGTGAATCTCCGAATCAAAATCTCGGATGTGAATCTCCAAATCAAAGTTGAAAATTTTGGATGTGAATCTCCGAATTAAATTTTTGGGTGTGAATCCCTAAGTCAAATTTTCGGATGTGAATCTCCAAATCAAATTTTTGGGTGAGAATCTCCAAATCAAATTTCAGGTATGAATCTCTGAATTCTAAGTCAAATTTTCGGATGTGAATCACCGAACCTAATATTTGGATGTGAAACTCCAACTCAAAATTTCAGGCGAGGATCTCTGAAATTTCGGATGCGAATCTCTAAAATGGATATTTGGATGTGAAACTTCAACTCAAAATTTCAAATAAGAATCTCTGGATTTAAGATGCGAATCTCTGTATTAAGGTTTATGTTTGAAATTTTCAATGCAAATCCTCAAATTGAGTTCCTGAATGTATCCTTGTCAAGAAAATGCAAGATTAGAATATGAAGTTGGAAGAATAAGATCTTGAAGTTAAAAAAAAAAAAAGAAGAGGAAGAAGAAGGTTAAAAAAAAAAAAGAGAAGGGGAAAAGAAAAAGGTTCAGCACTATATTTTAAAGAGGAGGTTCGAGATTAAATTTGAAATGAGATTAAATACAAGATTTAAAGATGAAATTGAAGAAAATTCAAGATAGGGAATTTTAAGATAGGAAAATTCGATTTGGATGTGAATCTCCGAATCAAACCTTTAGGTGTGAGTTCCAAAATTTAAATCTCTGGATGTGAATCTCCAAGTTAAAATTCTGGATGTGAATCTCCAAGTCAAATTTTCGGATGTGAATCTCCAAAACAAATTCTAAGTCCTCCGGGCAAAATTTTTAAAAGTTTCATCGTCTCTGCTGCAAGGGGAGCTTTTCCAGAAAAATTTTAAAGTTTCATCGCCTCTGCTGTAAGAGGAGCACTTTTCAGAAAAAAGCATCTAAGTCCTCCGGGCATAATCATAAGTCCTCCGGGCATAATCTCAAGTCCTCCGGGCACAAATTCTAAGTCCTCCGGGCAAAATTTTTAAAGTTTAATCGCCTCTGCTGCAAGAGGAGCACTTTCCAGAAAAAACATTTAAGTCCTCCGGGCACAAATCATAAGTCCTCCGGGCATAAATCATAAGTCCTCCGGGCATAAATCATAAGTCCTTCAGGCACCAAATCTAAGACCTCCGGGCAAAATTTAAAGTTTCATTGCCTCTGCTGCAAGAGGAGCACATTTCAAAAAAACAAAAAAAAAAAAAGAAGAAGAAAAAAGAAAGGAAAAAGAATGAAAAAAAGAAGAAGAAAGAAAGAAGAAAAAAGAAAAAGAAGAAAGAGGAGAAAAAGGGAGAAATGAGTTATAAACCGGACAAAATTACTGTCAATTGTCTTTGCTCTATTCCTGATCCTCAGCAATGAGCAAAGAGGGGCAGCTGTTGACACCTAATTTTGTCCTAATAATATAATTATTCTTATTTTTATATATATTTATTTTTATTTTTATTATGTGTTTAGTTATTATTATTATTATTATTATATATATATATGTATTTATTTTTATTTTTCTTATTTATATTATTTTCATTAATATCTATTATTATTA
Source organism: Heritiera littoralis (assembly GCA_031772115.1). Taxonomy (NCBI): domain Eukaryota; kingdom Viridiplantae; phylum Streptophyta; class Magnoliopsida; order Malvales; family Malvaceae; genus Heritiera; species Heritiera littoralis. The sequence goes on from JAPDPK010000003.1 coordinate 4,617,900, forward strand.
TTATTATTATTACTATTATTATTATTTTCTTTATTATTATCATTATTTTCTTTACTATTATTCTTATTATTATTATTTTTATTTTATTACTTTTAGTATTATTATTATTATTATTATTGTTATTATTATTTTTACTTTCTCTGTTTTTGTCCAATCCGTCCAATCCCGCCAGTCCCGTCCCCCAGTCTGTGACTCTGCCACGCCCTTCCCTAGAACCGCCAGACACCCCACAAGCTTTCTCCACTCACCCGGGACCCGAAGCTTCAACCTCTCAAGCTCTCACCCGAGCATCACCCTCACCCGAGCATCATCTTCACCAACAAGACCCAGAACCCCCGACCTTCACTCACAAAATCCAACACCACCATCAGAAACCCGAAACCCATCCCAACACAACCACCGAAACCACTACACAAACCCTCACACAGATCACCCTCACCGCCATCATCACCTTCACCGGAACCAAAAAGGAAACCAGCTCCCCCCCACCACCGAGAACACTCGAACACCCTCAGCCCCAGCCTCACTGTCAAACAGAACCCGAAACCAACCGAGACCCTCAGCAACCCCAATAACAACCCAAAACCCCAGATCCGAGGAGCTCCCCTACACACGACCTTCACTCACAAAATCCGACAACCACCCCCGAAAACCCAGAAACCACCAACCAACACCTGCAAAACAAAGACCAACAAAACACAATAGATCCACAACCATCATCATCAGCCAAAAAAAAAAAAACAACAACAACAAAAAGGGTAGTAAACCGAGGGCTTCGACCTCAGATTCGCCGGGTTGGGAAGCTTGTTTTGTGAATCGGAGGCCGGAATCGAACTCAGGGGGTGGAGAGCCTCCGGAAAGTGGGAAGCTTTTTGTGATCCAACCACCGGAGGCGGCGGCCGGCGGCGGCCGGAGGCGACCCCAGCGGCGGCCGGAGGCGACCCCAGCGGCGGCCGGGAATCGCCCCGGCGGAGGGCTCTAAGGTTCTGAACCTTTTTTGTGAAGGAAAAGGGAAAAGTGAAAGAAAAAAAAAAAGAAAGGATTTTATAGGGGCCGACCCGCGCGCGACCCGGGATCCGACCCGGGATCCGCGCGCCCGACCCGTCCGCGGAGAGGAGAAGATCCGCGCGTGGAGCTGACCCGACCCGTGCCGCGTCCGACCCGTTTCGCCTCGCCCGACCCGTCCGCGCGACCCAGTCTGGCCCACCTGCTTTGGGCCCTTCAATTTGGGCTGTCGTTTGTGGGCCTCCTTGTTTTCTTTTGGGTCCAAGCCCAAACTCATTTTGGTAAAATTTTCCTTTTCTCATTTATTTATTTAGTATTTATTTGCTTTGTTAAAAAAATAAATTAATTAATTAATATTTTAAAAAAAAACAAAAAAATTAATTAATTAAATTAAAAAAAAATTTTGAATTAAAATTAAAATTAAAAATTAAAAAAAAATTAAAAAAAATTTTATTATTATTATTATGTTTTTATCATTATTGTTGTTGTTGTTATTATTATTATTATTATTATTATTATTATTATTATTATTATTATTAGTGCATGTTGTAAAATAAAAGCTTTTGAAAAATTTTCTTTTATTTGCATTTTCATTAATTATTATTATTGATTGGAAAATGTATTAAAAAATTTAAAAGTTAAAATTAAATAATTAAATAAAATTAGCCCGATGATGGGATGCTACGGAAGTCACAAGTAGTGATTCCTAGCTGATCCCTAGGTGAGAAGAGTCGTACTAATTGTTACCAGAGTATTGGGATATTTAGTATGATTTTTCAATAATTTATTTTTTATTAAAAATAAAAATAAATAAGTTTTTTTAAAAAAGAAAATTGAAAAAGGAAATTAATGATAAAAATTAAATTTAATTAAATGAATTCCGATGATGGGATGTTATGAAACTCACAAGTAGTGATTTCTTAACTGATCCCTAGGTGAGAGAAGTTCACTAAGTGTTACCAGAGTATTGGGATACTTAGTGCAATTTTTCAATAATAAGAACTTTTATTTAAAATAAATAAAGAAATATTTATATAAAAAATCAAAAAATTCATTTGCATCATGTACTACCTGTTTGCATCATATGCATTCATAATAATTTTTGAAACGAGTGTGAATCTTCTGATGATGAGATTCTATAGAACTCACAAGTAGTGATTCTTAAGAAATCTCTAGGTGAGGAAATTATTCGAAATGCTACCAGAGTATTGGGGTACTTCGAAATAATTTTCAATATAAAAGATTTTCACTTATTTCAAATAAAAAATAATATGTAAATGTTTCAAAATTTAAAAAAAATAAAACAAAATGATTTTTACAAATAAAAAAAATAACTTTGAATAAAAAGAATAAAACTGATTGCAATGAAATAAGAATTATTTTTAAATATTAATTCAAGATCATTTTATTAAAATTAAAGGATAACACATGATTATTATGGTACCGTTTTTTAACGGGCGTCGTGGGGGTGCTAATCCTTCCCCACGCGTAACCGTACCCCCGAACCCAATTTTTGTTTCGCAGACCAAAATATTATCTTTTTAATGAAACTTAATTAATTTTGAGATTTTGTTGAAAAGATAAACGTTTTCAGGTGGCCAATCACACCTAGTCAAAAAAGATTGGTGGCGACTCCCATTTTTGTTTTTAAACGCTTTTTTCGAAAATTCGTCGAGCGTGAAGCCGTTACGACAGCTTGGAACGGCTTCGCGCTCGACGAATTTTCGAAAAAAGCGTTTAAAAACAAAAATGGGAGTCGCCACCAATCTTTTTTGACTAGGTGTGATTGGCCACCTGAAAACGTTTATCTTTTCAACAAAATCTCAAAATTAATTAAGTTTCATTAAAAAGATAATATTTTGGTCTGCGAAACAAAAATTGGGTTCGGGGGTACGGTTACGCGTGGGGAAGGATTAGCACCCCCACGACGCCCGTTAAAAAACGGTACCATAATAATCATGTGTTATCCTTTAATTTTAATAAAATGATCTTGAATTAATATTTAAAAATAATTCTTATTTCATTGCAATCAGTTTTATTCTTTTTATTCAAAGTTATTTTTTTTATTTGTAAAAATCATTTTGTTTTATTTTTTTTAAATTTTGAAACATTTACATATTATTTTTTATTTGAAATAAGTGAAAATCTTTTATATTGAAAATTATTTCGAAGTACCCCAATACTCTGGTAGCATTTCGAATAATTTCCTCACCTAGAGATTTCTTAAGAATCACTACTTGTGAGTTCTATAGAATCTCATCATCAGAAGATTCACACTCGTTTCAAAAATTATTATGAATGCATATGATGCAAACAGGTAGTACATGATGCAAATGAATTTTTTGATTTTTTATATAAATATTTCTTTATTTATTTTAAATAAAAGTTCTTATTATTGAAAAATTGCACTAAGTATCCCAATACTCTGGTAACACTTAGTGAACTTCTCTCACCTAGGGATCAGTTAAGAAATCACTACTTGTGAGTTTCATAACATCCCATCATCGGAATTCATTTAATTAAATTTAATTTTTATCATTAATTTCCTTTTTCAATTTTCTTTTTTAAAAAAACTTATTTATTTTTATTTTTAATAAAAAATAAATTATTGAAAAATCATACTAAATATCCCAATACTCTGGTAACAATTAGTACGACTCTTCTCACCTAGGGATCAGCTAGGAATCACTACTTGTGACTTCCGTAGCATCCCATCATCGGGCTAATTTTATTTAATTATTTAATTTTAACTTTTAAATTTTTTAATACATTTTCCAATCAATAATAATAATTAATGAAAATGCAAATAAAAGAAAATTTTTCAAAAGCTTTTATTTTACAACATGCACTAATAATAATAATAATAATAATAATAATAATAATAATAATAATAATAATAATAATAATAATAATAATAACAACAACAATAATGATAAAAACATAATAATAATAATAAAATTTTTTTTAATTTTTAATTTTAATTTTAATTCAAAATTTTTTTTTTAATTTAATTAATTAATTTTTTTGTTTTTTTTTTAAAATATTAATTAATTAATTTATTTTTTTAACAAAGCAAATAAATACTAAATAAATAAATGAGAAAAGGAAAATTTTACCAAAATGAGTTTGGGCTTGGACCCAAAAGAAAACAAGGAGGCCCACAAACGACAGCCCAAATTGAAGGGCCCAAAGCAGGTGGGCCAGACTGGGTCGCGCGGACGGGTCGGGCGAGGCGAAACGGGTCGGACGCGGCACGGGTCGGGTCAGCTCCACGCGCGGATCTTCTCCTCTCCGCGGACGGGTCGGGCGCGCGGATCCCGGGTCGGATCCCGGGTCGCGCGCGGGTCGGCCCCTATAAAATCCTTTCTTTTTTTTTTTCTTTCACTTTTCCCTTTTCCTTCACAAAAAAGGTTCAGAACCTTAGAGCCCTCCGCCGGGGCGATTCCCGGCCGCCGCTGGGGTCGCCTCCGGCCGCCGCTGGGGTCGCCTCCGGCCGCCGCCGGCCGCCGCCTCCGGTGGTTGGATCACAAAAAGCTTCCCACTTTCCGGAGGCTCTCCACCCCCTGAGTTCGATTCCGGCCTCCGATTCACAAAACAAGCTTCCCAACCCGGCGAATCTGAGGTCGAAGCCCTCGGTTTACTACCCTTTTTGTTGTTGTTTTTTTTTTTTTTTTTTTTTGGCTGATGATGATGGTTGTGGATCTATTGTGTTTTGTTGGTCTTTGTTTTGCAGGTGTTGGTTGGTGGTTTCTGGGTTTTCGGGGGTGGTTGTCGGATTTTGTGAGTGAAGGTCGTGTGTAGGGGAGCTCCTCGGATCTGGGGTTTTGGGTTGTTATTGGGGTTGCTGAGGGTCTCGGTTGGTTTCGGGTTCTGTTTGACAGTGAGGCTGGGGCTGAGGGTGTTCGAGTGTTCTCGGTGGTGGGGGGGAGCTGGTTTCCTTTTTGGTTCCGGTGAAGGTGATGATGGCGGTGAGGGTGATCTGTGTGAGGGTTTGTGTAGTGGTTTCGGTGGTTGTGTTGGGATGGGTTTCGGGTTTCTGATGGTGGTGTTGGATTTTGTGAGTGAAGGTCGGGGGTTCTGGGTCTTGTTGGTGAAGATGATGCTCGGGTGAGGGTGATGCTCGGGTGAGGGTGAGGGTGAGAGCTTGAGAGGTTGAAGCTTCGGGTCCCGGGTGAGTGGAGAAAGCTTGTGGGGTGTCTGGCGGTTCTAGGGAAGGGCGTGGCAGAGTCACAGACTGGGGGACGGGACTGGCGGGATTGGACGGATTGGACAAAAACAGAGAAAGTAAAAATAATAATAACAATAATAATAATAATAATAATACTAAAAGTAATAAAATAAAAATAATAATAATAAGAATAATAGTAAAGAAAATAATGATAATAATAAAGAAAATAATAATAATAGTAATAATAATAATAATAATAATAGATATTAATGAAAATAATATAAATAAGAAAAATAAAAATAAATACATATATATATATAATAATAATAATAATAATAACTAAACACATAATAAAAATAAAAATAAATATATATAAAAATAAGAATAATTATATTATTAGGACAAAATTAGGTGTCAACAGACTAAATAGATAGCCTGCAATGTACAATTAATTGATATATGTAGGCCCACTAAATAATTTCCCAACACAGTAGACTATTGAGATTGTTAAGTTTGATTGGAATACACCTTACAACCTGAATTAAAATCGTTTCCCTTTGAAATCGACAAGGCATATTCTGATTTGCATATTCTTCGAAATTTCTGTTTCAGTCCCCGGGCCTTGGCCTCCATCATTCTATAGGTGGGAGAGGTCATGAAAAACCATTGAAATCTTGAAGATATACAGCCAGTGAAACCAGGGTCGTGTTGAATTCTTACAACAAAGTGAGCCATGGGTCAGTGGTGTAGTTAAAAATTTATGTCTGTAAGGTCAATATTTATAATATTATTTTTTTTAGTAGAGATAAAGTTTGAACAAATTGTTTTATACTATTGTTATTATTATGGAACAAATATTTAGACGTTTTGATTAACTTGAAATTCAGTATGTATGATCTACATAAATAGAATATAAAATTCAACGGTTGAGTTAAAAAATTATAAATAATATAAGAAATATGAATATAAAATTAAATTTGTTTTACACTGTTGGAACTGTGTAAGTAGATTCCTCTATATTTTTTTATAATATTTTGTTACTAAATAAAATATTGAAAAACTTGAATGCAAAAAAAAAAATTCTACAATGTGATGCAGTGGCGTAGCTAGGAATCGCTTTCACTGGTGTCAAAAGTGTATAATATCTTATATACTTCAATATATAAGTCGATGAAAAAAATCATACATAATCTTTAGAAAATAATAATGTCATAAAAAATCCAAATAAAAAATAATGTAAAAATATTATTTTTACAATTGTCCACAATGAGTTTTTATATTATGAAATCGTTGTATAATTACTTCATTATCAACACTTTTAAATACATCTTTTTCAATATATGCAACCAAATAATCATTTATCACACTATCTCCCATTCAATTTCACAATCGATTTGTCTTTCTTTTTTTGGCTAAATGTCCAATTAAAGATCTAACGTTTTCGAAAATATTCAGTTCAGGATCTAAACTTTTATTTTGCTCAATTCAAGATAAAACGTTTTCGATTTTACTCAAATAAGGATTTTTTAACGTGCGTGAGTTACACGCGCCGTTAAAATAATAACGGCGTTTTATAAAAGACACATGGCAGTATGTGAGGGTGACACGTGGCAACATAAGAGTGGGACACGTGGCACTGACATAAAATTAATTTTCTTTTAATAGGTAAAAATACATGGACACGTGGCGGCGTATTAGTGGGACACGTGACGGCGTGTGAGTGGGACATGTGGCAGCGTGGACACGTGACAGTGTGTGAGTGGGACACATGGCAGTGACATATAATTATTTTTCTTTTAATAGGTAAAATTACATAGACACGTGACGGCGTATTAGTGGGACACGTGGCAGCGTGTGAGTGAGACACGTGGCAGTGACTTATAATTATTTTTCTTTTAATAGCTAAAAATTTTTTTGTTATAAATATTAATAAAAAATTAAAAATTTAAATATTATTTATAATATTATAATTAATAGTTAAATTTGTTAGTTGATTTTTTAATAAAAAATAACTTTTAAAAATTTATATTTTATTTTCAAAAAAATATTTTGTTAAAAAATAAATATTTTGTTAAAAAATAAATTTTTATAAAAAATATTTATGTACTTTTTCACTTTGTTTTTCTTTTCATTCCTTTTTGTTTTTATTTCTTTTATATGATTTAAATTTAAAATAATTTTTTATTGTAAATTAAATATATTTATTTTTAGAAAATTGAGTTTTTCTAAGAAATAAGTTTATTTTTTTAATTACATTAATTTTTCTACAATTCTTACATATTTTTCTTTATTTTTATGGTTTCTTTATCTTCTTTTTTTTTGTCAATTAGAAGAAAATATAGAAAACAAAAAAGAAGAAAAATACAAATTAAATTTAGTAATTTAAATATTATTCTTTAAAAAATGTAAAATTTCTAATAATTTTATAGCTAATAGTTTTTTTCCTTTTTTGATGGTAAAAACGAAAAAAAATTAAGAAAGAAAAAATAAAAATTATACTAGTTAAAAAAATTTTATAATAATTTTTATGTTTGAGAATTTCTTTTCTAAAAAAAATTTAAAAATTCTAATTATTTCAAAAAATAATTTTAAAAAATTTATTCAAGAAAATATTATTTTATCAAAATATATAGTTTTTCTTGAATAAAAAAAAGAAAGAAAAAAGTAAAAAAATACATGGACAAGTGGCAGCGTATTAGTGGGACACATTGCAGCGTATTAATGGGACACGTGGCAGCCTGTGAGTTGGACACATGACGGTGATTTTATAATTATTTTCTTTTAATAGGTAAAAAATACGTGGACACGTGGTGGCGTGTGAGTGTGACACGTGGCAATAATTGTCCTTTCATCGTCACCCACTCTATTTAACGGCGCGTGTAACTCACGCGCATTAAAAAGTCCTTATTTGAGTAAAATCGAAAACGTTTTATCCTGAATTGAGCAAAATAAAAGTTTAGATCTTGAATTGAACATTTTCGAAAACGTTAGATCCTTATTTGAGTATTCAGCCTTTTTTTTTTGCTAAGTTATTAGTTTTTATTAAAGTCCATAAAACCAGAATAGAGCTAGCAAAAACCAAACTAACACATAGTTTTTTCACTACTATAGAACTTCCAAATAAAACCACCTTAAATCCCATCCTACAATTCAACCCCTAAAGGAAAAAAACAACAAATTCTTCACTAACAAAATTAATTATTACCAAATCAATAATAAAAAACTAATTTTGCACAACTTTTTATCTCAATTTATTAGTATTCAAACCAATATTCAAATATTTTTACAATACACAAAAAAATTTATATACATTTAAGAAAAAACAAAATGAAAAACCATGATAAAAGAATTTAATATTCTAACTTCTTGTTCAAATAATTAATAAATGAAAATATTTTTTTATTGAAAATTAGGGTTTGAAAAATTATACATACCTCAACTATTAACTTATTATTCTACTTTGATCTTGGATGCAAAAAATCAAGAAAGTAAATCTTGAGACTAATTTGTTGAATGATTTAGTCTTTAGTACTATTCTCTATCAAATATCTTTTTTAATTATTGTGTATTTTATTTCTTTTTTTTTCTCTCTTTCATGTTGAAATTGACAAACAAAATAAGATTTGTTTAGTTCTATGTATTTTATATTATTTAAATTTTATTTTTATTTTTTTACTTTTTTTGTGACAATTATTTTTTTTACTTTGGTAAGTTGTATGTTAACCCAAATTTATTTTTTAGTGGGGTTAATTTTAGTATTTTTTCTAATTTATTTATATAACACTTATATTTAAAAAATCCAGTGGGGTCAACTGACCCCACTTTGAAAGCGTGGTTACGCCACTGATGTGATATATATTTTAAAAAATAAACATTTTTTTTTACAATTTATTCATAATGAAAATTTATCTCAGTGGTTTCATTAATGGTTTTACATGAAACATTTTTTTCGTGCCAATTAAAATGTTAGAAAATAATGTAAGTAGGCAGATGATTGATTTTTTTTTGTTACTCTTATATTGAGACTATATTTGTACTATATATCAAATAATATCTATGTATAAAAAAATTATTACATAAAGTACAGCAAATGAATCATTTATAAATAGATCAAACTCATATATTATGTAACACATAGATTATTAACGAGAAAAATTATAAGCAAAAGTGTGATGACAACAACGTGAAAAGAGAATTTCAATAAGAAACAAAAAAATATTAAAATAAGGCTAAAAATATAATCAATTAAAAATAATTGAACTATACATGCTGAAGTTTTTTCAAACTCACAAGTTAAAATTGTATTCATAATGAAAGAAAATTATTAAATTTTCAATTTAAAATGAATGAAAATATAGATGAAATTTATTTTTGACCTTTTCCTTAAAAAATTTTAAGAAATTTCTGTGGTGTCAATATAGTAAAATTACTAAATTTCTCATACTAATTGCATATGCATATTATACATTTCAAAAATTTAAGTGAGGTCAATTAACCCCACTGATTAAAGGGTGGCTATGCCCCTGCCACGGATATCTTTATAATCATAGATGGGATTTGATGACATGACATGAAAACAATACGTATAAAAAATGTAAAAGTGATATATACTAAAATTTGGTAAAAACATAGGGTTTATATGTGGAGTTTGTATATGATGCACTGACAGTGTATAATTTCTATACACTGTCAATGCATTAGAGGTTGACACCTCATCAATAAGCTTTTATGGGCAAATTAAAAAAATTTATTTATATTTGCATATAAGGGCCTATTGATGAGGTGTCAACCTCTTATGCATTGACAGTGTATAGAAACTATACACTGTTAGTGCATCATATATAAATCCTTATATATGATGCACTGATAGTGTATAGTCTTTATACACTGTCAATGCACCAAAAGTTAACAACTCATCAATAAGCAAATTAAAATATGCCAAGCCCTTAAAAATAAAATACAAATAATTTTTTTAAATTTGCTCATAAAGGCTTATTGATGATGTGTCAATCTCTTGTGTATTGATAGTGTATAATCTCTATACACTGTTAGTGCATCATATATAAATCTAAAAACATATATGAATATAACAAAAGTTAAAAAAATTTATATTTGATGTGTCATAGTAAAATTTTTGTGTTTTATATTATATGCACACAATTTTACATGATTTGAACGTAAAGTTCTGTCTGATGACCCCGTATGCTCTTATACTCTCAAACCCACTCTAGACTCTAGATTGTGTTACTTGTTTTGACCATATCTAGTAAAGAGAAGTAGAAACAAGAGGAAAAAAAAATAGGGATGAATGACCTTGTCTAGTAACTGGGACTTGAGCATTGTGTTACTTGTTTTGACCAAACGAAATAAGACATAGATCACAATAGTCAGATACCAAAGTTTCCAAGAAGCTTAGCACCAAAAAAAAAAAGTTTCCAAGAAGCTGGGATTTTCTGCTGATTGTCTGTCAACTTTGGAAATTCAATGAAACATTCGAAATTGAAAATGCAGGAAACATCGATCTTTTTCCTAGTAGCCACACCACACGGCTTTTACTTCTGTTCTTTGGCCCTTGGCCTTTCGGAGCTAGGTGAAACCAGTCAAAGCTGATAACAACTGGAGTACGTACTAGCCTAAACTAGGCCCCGATCCTTTGACACGGTTATGACCAAGAGAGTTTGAAAGATGAATAAAGTAGAAAATTCATTGACAAGTTGAACAGCTTCTCTTCGCTCCTCTTGAATCGATAATTTGTAAATAAAAGATCATGCATGACGTAAAACGACAAGCACCGTGTGTCCGCAAGCTTGGCTTGGTTACTTATCCAAGCTGAAAGCTGACTTTCAAGGATGACGCTGAACTTGTGATCAACTGTCCCTCTCTCCTGCAAGGAAGCTAACAATGGCGGCTGGAGCTTTTGCTTTGATGGCGAAACCCCTAATATTTCAACTTTCGTGGCCCATTTCTAGAACCCCTTCACGGTTGGACACTGGTTTGCCAAGAAACTAGAAGCAAAATATTATTTCAGTTATTGTTTCCAAAAGGTTTTATTATTTTAACTTGGGTATATGGTTCTTTAACAGAATTAAGAATTTTCCCTTGATTAAACCTGTCCAGTAAACTACTATGAGCTCTATAAGCATGTGCACCTTTGACCAGGATCAGAGATGGTGAAGAAAAGTTGGAATTATGATTAATTGCTAGAAAAATGTGAGATATATGTGCTAATATAATCATGACAATTATACATTTATGAATATTATTCCATACATTGAAAATAAGATTTTCTTTTTTTTTTAGTTTTACAAGCGAGATTTAAAAATTTTACATGTTTGTAACTTTCTGGATATGTGTCTCTTTTTTTAATTTAATGGAGTTAAATTACTGCGTTGCTAACTTATGAGATAATAATCTTAATTTTATTAATTTTTTCCAACTAAAAATGCCTAAGAAGAATCTTCAAAAAAAAAAAAGCCTACGAAGAATGAAAATGAGGGTTTGGATCTTGAACCTCTAACACTACCTCCTACATTTGGAAAATGAAATAGACTACTGCTACTGCAAGCATGTGATGCAAATAGGAGTGATAAACGGAGTTAGATTTTTTTTTAATAGGATTCGATTTATTTGAATTTTTTATTTTACGATTTGTGTTGAAAATATATGAAAAATCTGAATTTGATTTATGTAAATTTTTTATTTTAGATTCCTATCTCAAACACATAAAAATTTAGGTGAATTGATCCACATGAATTCGATTCAGGTCAATTGTTTAGATTTTTAAATTTAGGTGATTTTGGATTTTATTTTAATTTAAACTTAAACTTTTAATTAAATATGAAATTTAATTTATTCAATTCAAATAATACAAATTATGACATATTCTATTACAATCCCTATCCAAACTAATCCATATTAAAATCAATCTAAATATATACATTTTGATAATATATCTTTGCAAATTTAAGTCAAACATTTTACTACCTGAACCAAATAAACTCAAACTTTTCCCAATTAAATTGATTTTTTTTCTCAATCCCAACTGCATCAAAATGTTTTTGGATTTAAAAGGCTCAATAAATTCTTCAGTGTTCTCATAACTTTATTAAAGTTGCCATTAATTTTTTGTCAAATAATTAAAAAAATTATGATATATCATAGAATGTAAATTCAAACTCAAACTGCTTCACCCCAAAACCAAATTATCAAAGAAAAAAACTTTATGAAATAAAAAAAAAAAAAGCATATATTTGTGGGTGAATATGGACACGAGGATTGCAAGGCCAACGTGGTACAAAAATCCCCCGCAAGCTCTCCGCGTAGCAATGTGATAGGTCTTCCAACAGCGCCACGTGTCCCTCTTCACCTTTTTGCGGCTTCCCAACTCCCAAAACAACGCGCCTTTCTTTCTTTGACTGTTGCCCTGAGTCAGAGTCTGAGCATCCATCCTATGCCTTCCCCTACTCGGCCACTCCCATCTCCTCGCACATATAAGAGAGCCGCAAATTCCCCCATTTCTCAAACTCAAAACGAAGCAGCGATCAAATCTCCTCCGCAACTAAACATTCGAAGATTACACTACTCTGCTACTGCTTACTTACAATTTCAAAGACAGAACCGAAGGAGGAAGAAGACTCGAGACAAACCCCAGCTCTCTCTTGTTTTCCTTTGATTTTAATCTTAAGCGAAACAAGAAGGAAGAAGAAAACGGATGGTGAAACACATGAGCGAGGAGAAACCTGCGACTGAGAGAAGCGATTCACGATTCAAGGGTGTCCGGAAGCGGAAATGGGGGAAGTGGGTGTCAGAAATCAGACTACCCAATAGTAGGGAAAGGATTTGGTTGGGGTCTTATGACACCGCCGAGAAAGCAGCCCGTGCTTTCGACGCCGCTCTTTTTTGCTTACGCGGCCGCTCTGCTAAATTCAACTTCCCTGACAACCCACCGGACATAGCCGGCGGTACGTCTCTGACGCGGCCCGAAATCCAAGCCGCTGCCGCCCGGTTTGCCAACTCGGATCCTCCGAGGATCCATTCGGAACAATCCGCCTCTGCGTTTCAAACGGAATCCCCTTCACCGTCGATTTCAGACGGGACAGTACAGTTGGACAGTGAGTTGCCTATGGACGGGTCGTTTCTGGATCTTTTGAACCTGGGTTCCGGTTATTACGCTTCGGATTATGGGATGTTCCCAGGATTCGATGATTTTTCAAGTGATTTTCTGGGATCATCGTTGCCCAACATTGAAGAGGATAATTTTGATGGGATTTTAGTTCCAGACTCTTTTCTTTGGAATTTCTGAAACGGGTCAACCTAATTCTGGGAATTTTAGTATCCAGAGTTGCATCCGGATATTTCGATGAGGAATGGTAGGAAGCATTTAAAAAATAACATGACACAATAAAATTTAAAAATGTTAAAAGTAATAGCACTTAACATTCTTATTTTTTAAGAGGCCAATTTTACCACGGCCCATCCTTTTGGCTCCTCAGAAAAATTATGTTTTCAATTGTTCAATCAAAGAAGAATGTAAAGCAAAGCGTAAGCGTTGTTGATTTTCATTTTTAGTAATCGCTCCAATTAAATGAACGATTACTGTTTTATAATTTTTTTTGTAAACAAAATTGTCATATAAAACTGATAATATCTCAGTTATGTTAAATTTTAGAATTTTTTTATGATTTTATCATCGAGTCGAATTTTTTTATTTATTGTTAATTAAATTTAAGTTTGAATGTGTTATTAGATATTAGATTCTATTTTATGACTTTTGTTTGTTATGTAATGAGTTTTATATCTTCGTCTACATCTGATGAGTTTTTTTAAAAATGATATTTATTTTTTTTTATATTTTTAAAAAACATATGTTATCTCGTAATTTTACATGTAAAATTAAAAATTTTTACTGATAATAGATAAGATAATGATTATTTTATATTTAGATTCAATATTTTTAGTTCATATTATTAAATATATTGATTTTCTTTGACCTAATAAAATGAAAACCACATGTTTATTATGGGTTTTAAGTTGAGAAATGGCAACGGACTTTCCTTGTACTTGCAAGGCACGCGCAAGCTGTGAAGACTGGTTTAAATTTCAATCCCATTTTCACTTAATTTGTTTGACTACCACATAAATAAAGAAAAGTAGAAGTAAAAGCATTTTTTAAACTATTGTAGAGCTTCTTTTTTTTTTTTTCAATTTTACAATTGAAAATGAAGTTGAAATTGTTTAGATTCAAAGCTAGATTTATAATATATCACAAATTTATCTTAATCACTTAACAAAAAGATTATTAGTTTGTAATGTTCCTTTGTTCACAATACAATGGATAAATAAATTGGAACACTAAAAACGAAAATAATGTTCCATTAAGCTATGGGACAAATGGAACAATATACACTTATGACTTCAAATTACTTTTTCATTTTACTCAAATTAATAACAAAAGCATTTTTCAATATTTATACAAATCCATTAACCAATTAATTTTTCTTATTAATTAGTTAGATTATACACTTGTGGTGATCTAATAGTACGGATCTAATAATTGTTACATAAAGATAACATCTTAAAGGTGGATTTTTCTTTTTTGGTGTAATCACACGTAGTTTTTATCCGTCTTACGATCTGAAATTAATTTTATTTACGTGGAGGGTGATAAACGATGAGGTTCTCCTAACAGTAAAGATTTCAAAATTCAAATCATATCCAAATGTCTGAAAAAAAAAATCTTTTTACACTTCTTTCAAGCACATACCAGTAAAATTAGAATTTTTTTCCTTTATATAGGCGCGCACATATTTATATGAGTTTCTATCACTATAAAGGAGGCTTCTTACATGAGGAGAAAAAAAAAAAAGCAAACTCAAATTTAGATTTGTAAAATTTTCACATGACTATTTGAATTAATATTTAAAGTTTAATTAGACAAATTTTCATTCTTGTATATTCAATATTTGGAAAAAAAATCGATCATAAATTTGAAATGATCAAATTTTTATTTATTTTGATAATAGAAAAAATTAATTAATCCTTCCAGATGGCTCATGCACATTTCTTTTTCTCCATTCATATTCTCTCATCTTCAATCACAATCATGATAGATCATGAGAATTAAATTAAGCATCAACCGGTGAAGGAAACTAAAATGCGGCGCTGTAAAATCTTATGGACCTAAATTCTTTCGTGCTTTCACTGTTTCACATCATTCTCCGAATCAGAAACAGCAAGCAGCCGAAATGAAAATGCATGCTACAAAATTAGAATCGATGTTCTTGTTTCTGGCAGAGGAAGATGATGTATCGGTGAAAGCAACACTAGCTCGTCCAAATCTCTTCAAAAACTAACCATACATTTGACAGAGTTAGGTGTGTTAAAAGACAAGTTCAGAGCCTTCATCTATTGCCTACTTTGAACAGATTTGGCAAAACCAGGATTTCCCCATAGATTACTAAAAGCAGCTAGAAGCCTTATCCATTGCTGTTCCTATGGCTGCTCGCCGCTTTCCACACATTGAAATTCTTTCATTTTCTTCCACCAGTGATTGAAGTTGGGCAAAATCTACTGTGACACATGAACAAAACAAGTTAAAGGAGTATTAGTGAAGCAAAGAAATTTCGTAAATCATTGTATCTTTATTTTAAGAAGTAAAAAGTTTTACAAATTTAAAATTCGAGTATTAATATTTGAAGAACTTTTAAGGAAGGTCGATTGATCTTATCATAAAATTAATTTAATTTATGTTTATTTTTGTATTAAAAATATCATAAACGCATGACGATGAGGCATAAGCTTGTGGCAAAAAAGAAGATTTCAAGTTTGAGTCTCAGTAAGTGTGTGAGATTATATATGATTGTAACTTTGAATGAGAATATACTATTCAAAAAAATATATCAACCGATGAGAGACCTTCACTTGATAACAAAAAGGAGATTTTGAGATTAAAGTCTCAAGAATGTACCATTTCAAAAAAAAAAAAAGAAATGTTATAAACACATGAAAATAAACATAAAATTAGTATAAATAAACTTTTTTTTACAAAAATTAGTATCAATAAACGTAAAATAAACACATAAAAATAAATATAAATATGTAAAAATAAACATAAACTTTATTTCAAATGTTATTAGTGTTGATTGTTATAGTTCTTGATTAATGCAATTATGAATTTATTTTAAAAAAATTATTGTCAACATGTATAAAATAGATCAATTTTATCATAAATAAACGTAAATATATAAAAATAAAAATAATATAATAAGTATAAAATAAATTAACTTTATATTAAAATTTGCTTTACGATAGAATTTTTTTGGTGTAAACCACAAGCTTCTCACCCATCTTCAATGGTGTATTTAATGAGAGTCAAATCCGAAAGATCTTCTCATAAACTCAACTTGTATTACCAACTAAATCATAACATGTGAGTACAATAATCTAAGGGTTGTAGCTCAGTTGGCAGCACAGACTGAGTTTGTGGAAAGAGCGATCTAGTTCGACTCTCACTAAACACATATATTGGGGAGGGGTGAAGAGCCTTAACTATGACTAAATCCCGAATAGCATCAATTTTAGACTGTTAAAACGGATAAGGATATATGTGATCTAAAAAAACATATAGGTACAATAGAATTTCTTGCTAATATTTATGTCTTTCATTTTTTTACCTAGTTTGGATAACCAAATTTGCCACGTGTTAATACCAAATCAAATCCAACGGTGCTTAACCTTCCACGTCGTGTCCCATGTTCTCACCACGGAAAAATCCCGGAGCTATTTCCCCTTAGTTGTGTGTGTGGCGGTTACTCAAACGTCTAATCGCTTCCTCCTCCTTCCCTCTCACAGTTTCCCTCTTTTGCAAATCTCCTAATACATACAAAGAAAATAATATTAAAGAAAAATTAAGGGGAAAAATGGTGAGGCCGCGAAGGGAGACGGACGACAGGATTAATCATAATGGCAACGTCCGTTACAAGGGTGTACGGATGAGGAAGTGGGGTAAATGGGTAGCGGAAGTACGGCAACCGAACGGCAGAGGAAGAATATGGTTGGGTTCTTACAAGACAGCGGAAGAAGCTGCGAGAGCTTACGACGCTGCCGTTTTTTGTCTGCGTGGGACTTCGGGCAAGCTTAACTTTCCGGACCATCCTCCAGATATAGCGGACGCCAATGAGTTGACGCCGGCCCAAATCCAGCAAGCGGCTTTCAGGCACGCGCGTAGGGTTACTGAAGAAGCGGGAGCGAGAGAAGAGATGGCTGCGGCTGGGAATTCTTACTCAGAGTGTTATTTGGCTGGTGGCAGTGGCACTGTTGGAGATGGGCCGGGCGGAGCTTATTGTCACTCGCCTAGTGTTTGGACTTCCTAGCTCTACGTGTTTCCTTTCTTTTCTTTTCTTTTCTTTTTTTTTTCTGTGTTTTCTTTTCCCTGAAATATTAGTTAGCAGCTGGTTTATTCCAAGTTCCACGTTAGTGTTATGCAAATTTTGATAGGTTGTAGATGGGAATTTTAAACTGATTTTTACAATGTTCTTTTTTTTTTCTCTCAAATTCACTTGTTTTTTGGTCAATTATGCAAAATCTTAATCTCGATATTTGAAATTTTTTTTCAGAATTCCATTGAACCAAGGAAAGAAGTAGTAAAAGTTGCATCTGAAGTTGCACTGTCATTCTTTATTTTCTGTTTTAGATATGTAATTTCATGTGGAGATATTTCTTTGTTAGCGCTTAGCAAGAAGCTTGGACGACTGCTATCCACTTGGTGAAATTGCTCATCTAATTTCTTCCAAAACATGCCAATGGGATTCAAAAGCAATAGAGCAAAGATTGGTTGAATAACAAAAGGTCTTGTTTTTTTGGTGAAAAAAGGTCTAGTTTTTGAGTTTGCAAGTAAGGATATTGATTTTGATTGATAAGTTTAACTACCTTTATAAATGCGGCTTGACTTTCAGTAGCTCGAACTGACCCCAACTTTAAGTAACCGTAGGATCTAGTCCATGGGGACTGCCCAAGCTTTGCAAATTGGATTCATGACATACCATCACTACAGGAAAATAGGTATTCAACGCTTATAAACGCCGCTAATATTTTTGCAACATTTCGAAAAAATGTCATTCAAAAATTGCTCATACTGATATCGGCGTTTTCAAATGTCCATTTTCTGTTGGCATGCCAATTTCAATGCAAACCCTTGTTTTTTTTTTTTTTCCTCAATGAAACATAGGTTCTGATTTCATAAAAGCAATAGCTAAGAAACATTTTTGAACTTCTAGCATTGTTTGGCTTGAATTGCTCACGAGTAAAATTTAACCCATTGCAGATATTGATCTGCATCTGCAGTCACAGATGGAGGAAAAAAAATACCAATTAACGAATTACATCACTCTTAAAATGCCCTATTTTCTTGATTTACTCAATATGTAATTCGCATTGTTGGCTTTGTTTTCAAAATAACATTTCTGCTTTGTAGTGTAAAGTGCACATGAGTATACCATGGATTCAGGAGCATAGCATCGCCCTCCTTACAGTTAGTAACTTCAAGCACGCAGCAATTTGAAGCAAGAATTAAAAAGATTAAGCTGAGAGGGATGACTCCAAAATACAAAATTTTATTTTAACCCAAAAGAATTTGGGATAGAAAGTAGCAAATACAGTTATTGAATCTCTAAGAATTACATCAGCGAGGCATCTTCAATGATTGCCACTTATTCTCAAAAAAATATCAACCCAAAATCAAAACCAATTCCGAAAGAAAAATCCTTAACATAAGACTTCCACCGCTAGCCTTTTAAGTTCACAGTTTGCTTTTCCGAATTTAGCTTCAGAAACTTCGAAAGCACACGACTCTTTGCCAACACATTCCTGTAAAGATTCATTAAATTAATTTCATTATACTCAACCAAGAAAAACCCATGTATGTAAAACAATTGAAGAAAGTTCACAACTTACTTTTTCAAGTATGGACACTGCATCAACTTCTGATTGACACTCGCTTTTCTTGAAGGATCCGCAAACTCCTTGCGGGTTGCCAAAGCTAGCAAACTCAACTCTTGAAATTGCTCGATTGTGACATGACAATTCCACGTTCTTTCCTTCATAAGCATTTATGCATGCCGATCCAATCTCAACAGTCTGCAATTGTACCGAAGAAGGATTGCCACCGAATTCCTCGAACAAAACCAAAGTATTCTCACCATCATGCAAGAATGATCGAGGAACATGGTACCTAATCATAAAACAAAAACAGAATTACACAAATGTTTAACAATTAGAGAAATACAAATGTATAGGTATTTGTAAAAACTTCTTAGTTCTTACCATCTTTGAGTAGGCTCACCACACTTGTCTGAGCACTTGGTATCTTTGTAAGGGCCACGATAATCACAATCCCCAGTCTTTGTCTTGTTACAAAGTCCCACATCAGCTATGGCACTGGGCCAATACCTTCCAATATCATGGCCATTCACCCAGGCATCACCCTTGCCTAAACCTAGTAAATCCAGGACAACTGGTTCATTTCCCAGTGGAGCTCGGAAAGTAGTCTGGAATTTCAAAAACAAGAAAAGATTATATAGCGTCAACAATATATGCACAAGATTTATTCAATTTGCAAAATTATGTAATTAAATTACCTTGTACCAAGTGAAATTCCTGTTAATAGGAAGAGAATCTGATGTCCATTTCACGTCTGAAGAACCATCTGTTTCGAAAAGCTTGTTTGTAATTCCATCCAATCCAACCTTATACGACCATTTGTTTGAGGATAAGTCTTTGACTGTTGTCTGGTTATCTTTCGCCAGGATCAATTCAACGGGAGCCAGAATTCCGGTTTCCAACTTATCAAACCTGGGGCCAAAGTGCTGCGGACAATTTGCCAATAATTTTTTTTATTAATATACTATATTAAAAATTAAAAACAATTACGATGAGTTTAGTATATTTATACATACCGCTAATCCCACTGTAACACTGAGCAATGTTATCAAATTTTTTCCGGGAGATAGGCTGATATCTTTCTCAAAAGTGTATTCTTTATTGCCATTTGTTGACCATTTTGAACCTACATTTGGGAAAAAAAATCAATTATTTATTTTATTGCTATGTGAGCTTAATATATATCAAAGAAAATGAGAAAAAAAATGCATGGTTCTTTACCTATATATTCTCCATTGACAAAAGCATGAAGAACTTGACCGCTATCATTAAACCGAAGGAGCACCTTCTCTTTCGACATGGGATCATCTTTTCCAAGCTCAAAACTATCAAGATGTAAATCAATAAATAAAATTAGATACCAAATTAAATTGAAAGAGAATGTAAATGAAAAGATTAATTTACCTTGTCATGTACCACAAATAGTCACTAGTATCATTTGCCATTTCTTTTTGATCAATAATCTTGTCAGCAGAAACGTCTCCCTTCCCTTGAACTACAGTCGATTCAATTGATTCAGGTCTCCATAGCCAATTTAAAGAAGTTGGTTCATCCTCAGCTTTGTTCGGTTTTTTCACATAATTTGAAGTTTGAACGTATACCTAAAATATAATTTTCAATAAAATCAAAGTCCAAAATAATAATATACTACTAATATATACGAAAATTACCTTTGCGGTGTTATATACTTCTTCCTTGCAATCTGGAAGAATACTAACAGACCATGCTGGAATGAAATACTCAAGTCCTCGGTAGTTGAGTTTAGCATCTTTGCTTGGATTTGAATTACTCAAAAAACAACTTGATTCTCCGTTTGTTGTATAAACAGTAGCCTAAAATTTTTATATAATTAACAAAAAAATTTGAATAAATATATATCCTTAAAAAATCATACATAATAAGTGTTTCAAGAAATTAATTTTAATTAATTACCCAAACAGAATCACCAAAATCTTTTTGATCTACTTCTCCATGAGTAAGAGTATACTCCATTTTATGCAAAACATCGTGTAATTGCTTCAAATGTCCCCACTTAGGCTGTTTCAAGTTTCCTAATTAAAAACAATTGAATTAATTGTAAAATTAATATTAAAAAATAATTCATTATAAAAATTAAAATTTAAAATTAAAAACAAAAATTTATATGAAATTACCATATTCATCAAGAGGAGCATCATAGTCGTATGAAGTGATGATATATGGACCACCAGAAGTTCTACCAAAATTGGTGCCACCATGATACTAAGAGCATAACAAAAAAATTAATAATAAAAGGTTAAAAAGTTAAGATTTTAACACAGGTAAAATTCATATATTTAATTAAATGCCACTAACCATGTAATAATTATTCAATGTGCCACCTCTTTCGAAAAATCGTGCAACTGCAAAAGCAATATCTTCAGCAGTTCTATGTTTGTCTGAACTGCCCCAATTCTTAAACCTAAAAAATATATTAAAATATTATATAAATTCTATCTAATTATAATAAATTTTAAATAAAAATAAAAATAAACTTACCATCCAGTCCAATTTTCAGTCCAGAGTTTAGGACTATTTTTATCGGAAGGATTATAATCATCACAATAAAAACCATTGCATGACTCGATCTGAACAATAAGAAGAAATCAAAATCAAATGCCATAAAAATGTCTATTTAAAAATATTTTTATACCAAGAATTTAAATAAAAATAAAACAATTCTAAGAAAATATAATTTTGATATATACCATTGGCTTTGGAGCATCATGCTGTTGACACATGAGCCATGGGATTCCAGTGTTAAGAGAATCAGCCAATCGAGCACACCAATCCCTGTATGCCTTTCCATCTTCTCCATATTCTTTAATAACAAGTCCATATTCATTTTCAACCTGTATAAACCAAACAAAACAAAATAAAATAAAAATTTTGTTATAAAATTATTTAAATTAACATAAAAAATAAAACATAAATTGACCACATATATACACCTGAGACAGAATAATAGGTCCTCCTTGTGATGCCAAAAGGTTCTCCTTTTTGACCATATCAACTATTAACGTTGTAAAATTTTGCATTGCATTCTATAAAAAAATAAAACAAAAAGTATTAGTAAAAAAAAAAAGAAAAATCATTAAAAAGAAAAAATATTACCATAAACACATCATTCTTGGTTCGAAAAGAAACTCCAGGCTTATTGTGCAACCATACTGGTAAACCCCTAATAAATAGAAAGTAAGTCATAAAATGATTAATACTACTACTTATTTTTGAAAAGTGATTAATACTACTACTACTAAAGCTTACTATAAAAATTAAAAAATAAAATAAATATTAAAAAATGAATTTACCCATAATTCCACTCAGCACAAGCATAAGGTCCAATACGAAGAATAACATATAATCCTTGATCTTCAACGGTTTTAATAAACCGAATAAGATCATGATTTCCACTAAAATCATATTGACCCTCGGCCGGTTCATGAGCATTCCAAAATACATAGGTTTCAACTGCATCCAATCCACCTTCTTTGGCCTTCCTAATAAGGTCTGGCCACATCTATTAAATTACCAAATTTAAAAAAAAATCATCGTCAAAAAAAATTTATATCGATAATGAATTAATCAACCATTATTCATAATCTAAAAAGATAAAAATCTCGAATAATTCGATAAATGTATATAGAATACATGCGCAGAACTTCTTGGATAATGAATTGAACCAGTAATTAAAATCCTACGAATTCCATCGATTATGATTGCTCTTGAATCCTGAGTCACATTGGTAGCATTGGCATGAAATATTAGAAATGAAACAACAATGGCAGAAAACAAAGAATTGAGGAGGAACCCCATCTTTCGTTTTGTTGGTTTCCTCAATCAAGTTGAATATGAAAATGATGAAGTAAACTAATCCATTTATAATGCATAATTTTTAAGGGATAAACTATAGGAGAGTTTAGCAAAAGTTTTTTTTTTCTTTAGATGGTTTTTGAATTTAAACTTTTAATTTCTATTTTGAGACTTGAGATTATCTAAATTAATGGTCTTCAAGGATGATTAACAAAGGAGTCCTTTGTTATTGTTATTGTCTTCTACTTTTGTTTTTAGTTTTTTTTTTTTTAAGTTGTAGAAAATATATGTGGTAACGTGTGTTCTTTTTTTTTTATATATATAAAAATGAAATCTAAAACAATTACTGGAAGCAAAAATATTTTATCTCTATTTTTTTCGAAAACATAATTTCATTTCTTGTAATTTTCATAAGTAAGGGAACATTTTATATATAGTAATATAATATTAATATATTTTCATAATAAAAAATATAAAATAAAATTAATTTATTTCTTAAAATAAAAATAATAATAAATTTTAGTATAAAATATTGTTTAATTAAAATATAAATAGTTTAACATAGAAAACTAGAAAATGTAAAACAATTAAATATAAATTATATTAAACTATAATATCATAATATTATTTAATTTAAATTTATATAATAATTTATTGAATATATGATAAATCTTTTTAGTTATATCATTTATTATAATTTTTGATATGATAATAATTAATATTATTGCTAAATACTATTATCTAATATAATTAACTATTATTTTACTAAACAATATTATTATTTAATGTTATAATTTTTCAATTAAATTTAAAATATATCACTACTACTATTAAATAATTTAATATTACTAAGTGAATACTTAGCATCAAATAATATTATTTATGTTAAATATAATATATTTCAATAACTTATTATAAATTAATTAGTTGAATTTATATTATTTAATAATTTAATATTTTGACAATGAAATTAAATAATATTATTAAATATAATTTATTAACTCATATTATTATTTAATATATAAAATTTAGAACTTTACTAAGCTCAATTATTATCTAATAAAAATAATATATAAAAAAATTATTTAACATTATGTACAAACTATGAATTAATAAACATATTATTATTTTTATTTAATTTCTAAAATTTTATTTTGTGATTTGAATTATTATATATGAATCAGTTTATATATTCATTTTCGATACGTAACAATATTAACTAAATATGTTTTTATTTTTAAAAACAAAAACAAAAATAAAATTTTCATTAACAAAAAATTAAAAAACAAAAAATAAGAATCCACGATTCCTAATTAATTAGTTTCATCATTGGATTTCTAAATTATCGAGATGAAATGTTTTTATTTTTAATCACCTTATAATTAAATCATGATTTTTTATGTAATTTACAAATAAGGAAGTTTATCTTCAATTGGAAATGAATTATCTTTCGAGTTAAAATGTTACAAGGATAATTTGAGATATATACTAATTATATACAATACACTTATCCATAATTTTTTTTGGCAATATTATCTCTTTTTTTTTTTGGTGCGAAAGAGCAGAAAACTGCTTAAATGGCAATATTATCTCAATAACAACAATATATAAAACCTAATTAAGTGACCAAACCAAAAAAAAAATTTTTTGATGAAATTTAAGCTTCTTTAATAGTATTTTTTTTATAAAAATGTTATAGTCTAGGAATTATAAAAAAATTACAAATTTACAAATGCAAAGATTTAAAACCTAAATCTATTGCAAGTTGCCTCTTAAATCGATTGCGTTAATAATTTAGATTAATCCTCCATCCATATTTGATTAGTGGTGCTTAATTTTAAAAAAAATCTCATAGTTCTTGTTTTACTATTATTAAAATGACATAATCCTATTATAAAAAAAAACTTTAAAGGGAAAAAAATTGTACATAATTTATATTATTATCCAAATAAATTAAAGGCTCACGCAGTAGAGTTTGGAGTTAAAAAGTGGACAACGAAGGCATGATTGTGATTTTTTTTGTTAAGAAAGTTATATAATTAATTAATTAGTAACATTTTTACATTTGGTACAAAATTAATTTATTATTGTACAGTTAACGACAAAGAATCCCTTAAAAAAAATAATTGTGGATTCAGGTAGATGTAAGGCTATAACGAAATCCCTCAAATTGTGGCATTAAATTAAAAATTCAAGTTAGTTATTTAATTAAAAAAATTAATTTAAAATCATACATCTTACTCCATATCACAAATTTTTTTATTCAATCATGGATGAGATTGTTGACTATATTAGAATAATTTTTTATTTAACCTTCAATACTTTGTCCAAGATTATTAGTTGCTTTTTTTTTTTTTCTCGATCAAAGCCAAATTTCATTAATGAATGAAAGATAGTACAACTAGGAGATCCCTGAATACCAGGGTCAAAACCAACATACAGAAGGAACCCAAACCCCCCAATACAATCAACATTCCAAAAGGATTACACAATTATGCTCAAGGAAAATCACAGAAAGTCTGCAAAGAACATAGCATTTCGAGGGCCAAATAAAAACAAAATCGTCTGCATTAGCAGGTTCACATTTTAACTTAACAGCAGCAAAGCAAATTAATACAACACCATCTCGGACAACAGTCTAACATCCAAACTCCTCACAAAGATGAAACATAAGAAACTCCAAATGAGCATAGTAGGACTTGCTTACCACCATGCCACAAAGTTCTCCCACTCTAGAATACAGGCATGACTGGAGTAAAAATTAGAAAGAAGTTGTATGGGCGTGTCTAGAGTACAAATTAAAATGAGAAAGGTGTAAAGTAATACAAATAGAACCTAGGCAAAAAATACAAGCTAAATGATTCATTTGCCTCGGGATGAAAGACATGTATATAAGCCATGTGATACTTAAACCGTGCCATCTGTCACATCTTGTGGATTTGTCTGTCTAAATAAAATCAGTTTATTTTCAAGTCACGAGGTTAAAAAACAAAAAAATTGTACATGGGATGAACTGGACCTACTGAAACAGGCTAGGTACAATTGTATCCTGACTAAATCCATTCAAAACAGTGTAGAAATGATTTTGGCTAAAGAAAACTATATAAAAAAGATCTCTTTTCCAAATTCTAAAATTTAAAAACAAAATTGACATTGGAATAGTGTAGAACAAATACAATTCATGTAGTATTTTTTTTTTTGGGCGAATATTTAGTACTAATTATTTATTGAGACATCTTCTTCGGTTGCCACTTGCTTTAATTGATAAATAAAAAAAACTTTAAAATTATTAATAATTTAATATAGTTCACTCTTTTTGTGCATCATTGAATGAAATCATGGACATCTAACGTATACACTTTTGATTAAGATTTCTAAGTTATAAATTAAATAAATTTTGTTATTTTTTATGTCTTTATCATCCAAGATATCTTCCAGATTTTATCTGTTAATTTAATACATTTTTAAATAAGAGGCTTCTTAATTTAATCCATTAACATAGATTTTTTTATATACACTTGAAGTTATCGGGCATTGAATTCTAATCACTAAAATTCTCGAAAATAATAATTACTAGAAAAGAGAATTTTTTTTCATTTGCATTAGTGAAAGCAACACTGGATTCTTAAGTAACCAATGGAACTCAAATAAAATAAAGCATAAAAGAAATTAAATATTTTCAATAAACCAGCTATAGTGGCTTTTAACTTGTCATGTATACGTTTTAAAAGTTATAACTTCAATTATTAGTTAGGCATCTAGAAGGCAGATTAAGGACAATATAAATTGCATTTTTTTTATTTTGTGGAAACACCCAGAAATTTTGTGTGATTATTAAAGAATTATAATAATATTATTAAAAGAGAAAAACGATCATTATGTCCAAGCATTTCCCTGTCAATCAAATTGTAATAAATTGCAAAAAAATATCAAATATATAGCAACCAAGAAATGCAATCGAATCCAACCACCTTCATTCTCAGTTATTTAATATTTCTTTGTAACAAAAAAAAAAAAAGAAATGCAATGGAAAGCCAACAATTTCTTAAATCAAAGGTTAAAAATAAGTTGTGACATATTATAATTTTACTTTCGAATCCAAACATTCTCATTGTTAATTATTCAATATTTTTCTTGTAACCTAATCAACTCTAATTTTCATTGGGCAATGTCAAATCAAGTTTTCAAGCAATTTTATCTTAACATACCATAAAATAACGTTGAAGTTAAAACTGAAATTGATAAACTTAATAAACAGATCAATGGGATATTAAACTTTAATTAAAAATAATATCTATTAATGATATTTATTATAGATGAACAATAATGATTGAATATCTTAACTTTTTCTAGGAAAACTGTAATTTTAGTAAAAATATAGATTTTAAAAAGATTTTTTTTTAAGTTCAATTTTATTACATCTTATAATTCAAATATTCGCTTGATATTTTCGTGTTTGTTTTATATTAAACATGTATAAATCACAAAAATTATTGTGATATAGTTCGTGCTAACATGTTAAATATGAAATATAGTATAAAATTTAAAGAAAATTCAAATATAAATTTCATCTAAAATTTAATTTATGTCATGTCTAATATATTCTCCAAATGTGATTTTTTTTTTCAATAATTTTTTATAGTAGAATTAAGAAACAAATAACTTTCAGCGTATGAAAAGGTGGGTCCACATCTCAATATTTTGGGAGACTTTTTATATATAAATAAAGCAAAATTAAAAAAGGGCTAATAATTGAAGATAGGGGTCAACAGCCTTGACCCATCATCACCGGACTCTGGGTGGAGTGGTCTCGTCCAACGAGTGAACTCACTTCACGTGGCCTTTCTGAGATGAACCAATAGGAATTCTACACGTGCTGGTCCACTGGCTTTGCCTTGTTATTTATGCAGCCTTTGGGCTCTTGGTTTGGAAGGCCCCTCCTGGGCAAACATTAACCCCTTCTCAATGACTTAACTACCCCTATTTAATATATTTAACAACATTACTGCCCTCATATTTTTTTGGAAATTAATTATTTAATGATATTATATTTTTATGTTTTAATATAAATTAATATAATTATATTTTTGTTATTTATAAAATTAATTATTTAAATTTACATAATAAAAAATGTATCTGTAAGTATTTTTTATGTATTTTATAAAAATATTTATATTTTATTAAATATTTTTAGTATATATTTATTAATGGTATAAAAATATATTAGTTTTCATGTTAAAAACTGCTTATTTTCAAATAAAATCATCATTGAAAACCTAATTTCAAAAATGAAATTTTTTTAGGTTTGCGAAATTTTTTTATTATGATTAAATGAATATACTAGTTATTTCATATAACATTTGATATTTATTCTTTTTACTTTTTAAATAATTTCATAAATTTAATTTACACTAAAAATTCAGTCAGTCTAGAGATAAAAAATCTTGTAAATATTTATATTAGGATACATAATCTTAATGAAATATTAAAAATAATAAATAAAAAAAGAAAAAGTACGTGTTATCATTTTAATTATTCTTTTGGAGTTTAGAAATTTTAATGACACAATATTAAATAATAATCATTATTTATTTTAACATAATTGATGACATTGCTAAATTAAACTTAGACTCCTTTATAAATAATCATTTAGTCTTATTTGGCCTATCTATTTTTCTTTCATCACTTTCAATAACAGCATAAGAAAAAAATATTTTAATTTAAAGACATGACATATGAATAACCCAAAAAAAAAGAAAAAGTAAATATATAATCTTAAATTGAAATTTATGAAAAGAAAAAAAATGGTACCTCCCATTTCTTCATAAAACAAAAATTGGAGGAAATATCTATAACTATATATATTTTTGTCTCCAAACCCTCCACATGTCAAGCTTTGGCTTTTTTTCTTTTTTTTTTTTCAATTTTCCCTTTCTTGGTTTTTCAACCTTTTTTATTTGTTTTTTTTTTCATAAATTTAAAGAACAAAAAAAAGTTATTTATATGTGAATTTTATTTTTAATAGAGAAAAAATAAAAAACATAAAAAATTGATCTTTAAATTTTATATATTTATTTTCATAAAAAATTATTCGTTCAAATAATAAATTTTTATATATTTATTTTAATATTTATCAATAATGATAATAAATTTTAAAAATATAAAATCAATCTCCAAAAATATTGTTTAACTAACACATAACAATTAACAAATACTCAATAATTAAATCATTCTTCAAATGCATATACAGTACATTTTTTTAACGATAGATTACATTTACAAATACATTTATAGTATATATTTTGTAGATCATTAATTTCTATATATTTAATGTTGATAATTAATAAAATAAAAATATTTTAATATTAAATATATATGTTAAAACATTTTAAAAATTAATTAAGTTAATAATTTTTAATATTATTTAAATTATATAAAAATCACTTTTTTTGCTCCACGTCCAGCTTCACATTGGTTCTGTCATTCACTCATTTTCTTTCACCTTTCTAACCCATACCATTCAATGTTTTATCTCCCATACGAGCCATGTGTCGTGTCTTAATTGATTTAGCATTTTATTTCTGTTTTTTTAAAATTTTTTTTATTATGCCCTCTAATTTATTTTTAAGTTTTTTTTTTTATTATGCCCTCTAATTTATTTTTAAGTTTTCATTTTTTAGTTAAGTTCTTTAATTTTATTTTATTTTTGAATTTTTTTGTTATGCCTTTTAATCTATTTTTAAATCTTCAATTTTTTTCTCCAGCAATAGTATGATTCGGTGCATAAATTAAAAAAATTCAAAATAAAAATATGATAGAGGGTTTAACAAATGATGCATTCTAAATATAAAAAATTAATAAAAAATAAAATAAAATAATTCATTTATCTTTGAGTTGATTTTTAATCAAGGAAAAAAAATCTAACAACACAAAAGCTAATTAATTTAGATATTTTTAATTAAAAAAGTTTAGATCTAATTTCTCTAAATATATTTTTTAAAATTATATCTCCACTAGCAAATGTAAACTTACTAAATACGAAAAATATACTAGCTATATAAAATCAATCTCAAATCACAATAATAGGTTCTTCTCTCGCCTCATAATAAATTTTTTAAAACATTTTTTATATTTATTAATAATGATAATAATTTTAAAAATATAAAAACAATATTCAAATATATTATTTAACCGACACATGGAAAATATTTAAAAATAAATAATACTTCAAATACATATAAATTATGTATTTTCCAAATTTTGCTTTCAAATATAAATTATTATATGAAAGGGTTTTTTTTTCTCTAACTTTTCTAGGAAAAATAGTTTTACTTTACATATTGTACTTTGGAGTAAATATAAATAATTCAATTAGTTATTCTTAAAATAAAAATGTTTACAGATGAGTTTAAAACCTTACACATAATTAATAATATGAACAAAACATTCTTACCTAATTTTTTCTTACTTCTTTTTTAAATTGTCTGAACCATTATACCGTATATAAAGATATATATATATATTAATGCTTTAGTTTTTATTGTTGTTGTATTATTATCTTAATTTGTTTGTTTCTAACACAAATTATCTGTTTGTCATACTATTTAATTTAAGTATTGTGTATTTTTTAATCCAAGCTAATCCAAATTTTTCAAAAAATTATTTTTGGATATGTTGTTTGATATATAAACTCTATCATTAATAAACACGTTTCTTTTATAAATCTTTCCTTAGTAAACATGTTTCTTTTTTGTACTAAACATTATGAAGGAAATAAATATTTCTTATGTCCAATAACTCTTTTTTAATAATCAACTTAATTAACTTTAAAAATTACAAAATAAAAATAGATCCGCATCATTGCGCGGGCTTATATCTAGTGTGTGTGTGTATATATATATATATATATATATATATATATATATATATATATATATATATATATAAAAGGAGAAAATCTAAGATTATATGGATCGCACTTTTTCTTTATTCTTAATTCTCATGGAAGGGGCAGTTTAGTAACTTAGCAGGGAAACTAGACATTTACAGTGGGGCCCAGATCACAGCCCTTTCCCTGCCAAAAAACTGGGCCCACAATTCAGTGGGCTCATCCTAAGGGAAAACAAAAACTTGGTGGTTTTAGCAATAATTGCAAGCCCCATCGGCTGTAGATTTCCGCCACGTATCAAAACTGAACGGTGATAGTGGCCAAGGAATCTTTAGTGTTGTAAGTGCAGTGGCCGATGTGGCCCATAGCCATCGAGATCAGGTCCCATCATTGGAGAAGGGTTGGTACTTGGTCCCACTCCAAAAGTGACGTCTTAGAAAATCATTTCAGGAAATTATAAACAACATTAAAATAATTGAATTGAATTTAATAATATTATATTCTTTTTATAGTAGCAAAGCGGCAATCATCGTGCCTCAGCAGCATCAGCCATTGATACTTCCAAAACTAAACCATGGGCTAAGTCTACCAGCACCACCCAGTACATAATAAATTTCTAGCTCTTGGCTTTGCAGGAACTCCCACTTTCTCTCCAATTCTCCAACAAAGATCGATTCTCTTTCTTGTTTGTTTCCCGTTGCCTAGTCATGTCGGGGAAGAAACCTCGTCCGATGATCGGAAAGCTGTCCGAGTTATTGGTTTCCGGCAACAAACCTGGGTTTGTGGATGCTGCTACAAGCCCCCGAGGTCCATTAGAATTGATCAACAGCCCGAGAGGCTTGAAGAGATTTGATTTTGGAGGGGTTGGACTGGGAATCGTTGCTGCACTGGAGAAGTCCAGTTCTGATTTCTGCAGACATGCCATTTGTAGCTCAAACTTGAATAGATCAAACGCAATTGTTGTCAACTGCGGTAAGAATTGTGATAGATTTAGAGGAAGATGTGAGGAGTTGGAGACGGCAAGTTTGGAGGATTACACTTATGTGACAAGCCATGGACCTGGCAAGTCATCTACAAAGGTGTATTATGATGGTGAACAAAGGAGAAGTTGTACCGGACATGACAGAAACGGGTTTGGTATTGTTAAGGAAACCCCAGCACCAAGATTTGTGGAAGATGTTACTTACCCAACTTCAGGTTTTCTTAGTTCTTGTCATCTGTGCGGGAAAAAGCTCCAGGGCAAAGACATATATATGTATAGGTAAGCAACCGATGTTCATATTTTTTTGCTTAATTAATATCTCTGATTAATCGAGATTTCTTGTGTGGTTCTTGGTCATCCGATAAAAGAAAGAACAATAAATTATATGATTTGTCGCAGATTCTTTTGTTTGTTATTGTTTTAAGAGAGACTGATGGTGAAACCTTTGTATTAATGGCATTTTCAGAGGGGAAAAGGCCTTCTGCAGTCCAGAGTGTAGGTCAACGCAAATAATGATGGACGAGAGGAAAGAACAATGCAGATCAGAAGCTTCAAAATCTGCAAAACTTTCATCCTCGCCTTGTAATAATACGGGGCAGATCTTCTCAGCCGGGATTCTTGCAATTTAGCCCGAGCAAGCAAGCAGCTTATGATTTTGGCTGCAGAGACTGCCCTGCATACATAATTACTATATCTATAGGAAAATACCATACGATTATGAGGATTAATAATAACGTTAATTTACCAATCTTAATTCAGGAAAAAAAAAAGGAGAAAATTTTGGTCGAATTGGTGGAGTAGGGAATATGCTGTAATGAGAAATATGAAGTTTGATAAGAAATGAACTTCCTTTTTATAGTTTTCACTTTCCTGCTCTTTTCATTCATTTTTCTTTCTTTATGAGAGAAAATGATAAAGAAAGTTGAGGCCTTGTCATTGGATGCTTCATAATTAAAGACTGAAGCAAAATGTCTATGATCTGTTACGATATTCGAAAGGTAAAGCTATCTCATATTAATGATCCTAGAAGCCTTGGTCATCATGAGTTAGCAGGCGAATCAATTCAGTGAGGTTAATTCATGTAAGCGGTTCTTTCAGCAACTCACATGGTTCGTGTTTACGTTGCATTAAATCATGTTGGTGTAACATCATCGTCGTCATCATCAGAGTTTTTATCTTAAAATATTAGAATAAATTATATGAATCAATATCTGAATTCACGTTACATCGTTCATATATATTCTTCTCTTCCATAGATTTCTATTCAAGGTCATTTGCTCATCTAATTCTAAAACCTTTATATTTTTTCAAATCACTTTTTTTCAAGTTTTTTTCGGTCTTCCTTTAGTCTTAACATTTCTGTCAACATTCATAATTTTTATTCTCCTAACTGGAGCATCTACAGGTCTGTCTTACGTGTCCAAACGAATGTAGACGATTTTCACACATCTTGTCTTCGATAGGTACCACTTCAACTATATTACGAATATCATCATTTTTCATTCTATCCTTTCTTGTATATCCACATATCCACCGTAACATTAGCATTTATGTTACACTCATATTTTGTGTATGTAGCCTCTTAGTCGCCCAACATTTACTACCATATAACAATGTTGGTCTAACAACTGTCCTATAAAACTTGCCTTTCAACCATATAGGAATTCATTTATCGTATAACACACCTGTAGCACTTCTCCACTTACTCTATCCAGCCTGGATCCTATAGGTCACATCACCATCAATCTCTTCATCCATCTGTACTATCGAGCTTAGATATCGAAAATGATCTAGCTTAGGTATCGTCATCTCATCTAACGTCACTACATCATGCTCTTCCACTCGGTTAGAACTGAATTTACACTCCATGTATTCAATCTTCATTCTGCTTAGTTTAAATCATTTTGATTCCAATGTTTATCTCTATAATTCAAACTTTGCATTTATCTCCGCTCTAGTTTTCGCACATAAAACAATATTATCTGCAAACATCATACACCAAGATACTTTATCCTGGATGGATTTTATCAGTTCGTCCATAACTACCGCAAATAAGAATGGACTCAACGCTGACCCTTGGTATAATCCCACTGTGATAGGAAACTCACTTGTTTGCCCCCCACCTGTCCTCACATATGTCTTTGCATCTTCATACATGTACTTAATTAGTTCAATATATTTCAAAGGAACTCTTTTTTTCATTAAGGATCACCATAATACCTCCCTAGGCACTTTATCATATGCTTTCTTCAAATCTATAAAAAGCATACGGAGATCTTTACCCATTACTAGATAGCGCTCCATAAGTTGTCTAAGCAAATATATTACCTCCATAATTGATCGACCCGGCATAAAACTAAATTGAGTCTCCGATATCTCTACATTCTTTCTTAATTTCCGTTCTATCCTAAATTGAGTCTCCGATATTTCTACATTCTTTCTTGATCTCCGTTCTATCACTCTCTCCCATAGTTTCATCGTGTGACTCATCAATTTTATGCATCGGTAGTTAGCACAACTTTAAATATCTCCCTTGTTCTTATATAGAGGTATCAAGACACTCTTCCTCCATTCATCCAGCTTTTTGTTAGTGCGTCAAATCTTATTAAATAGATTTGTCAACCACCTAACTCCTACATCTCCAAGGCATTTACAAACTTCAATTGGGATGTTATCAGATCCAAAAGCTTTTCCGTTCTTCATCATCTTTAGTACCTTTTTTACCTCTATCTCTTTGATTCTATGCATAAAGCACAGATTTAAATCCTTGAGAAGCACCGAGATATTATCCAAAACTTTATTTTATCAGTCATTAAATAATTTGTCAAAATAATCACGTCATCTGTCCTTAATGTTATTGTCTTTAACGAGAGTTCTTTGATGCTCATCCTTAACCTTAATACATTTCACAACTCCTAGGTCGCAACTCCTCCTTTCTCTTACTTGCGTCAATCTGTATATCTTTTTCTCTCCCTCCTCTGTGTTCAACTTGTCGTAAATCTTTTTCGCAACCTTCGTCTTAACTTCTGCCACAACCTTCTTTGCCTCCTTTTTTGCTAACTTATATTCCTTAAAAATCTCTTCTGTATTGTTCTTCTTCAAAGCCTTGTAACACTCTCGCTTAGTCTTTATAGCATCTTTTACTGCTGTAGTTCACCATATTACGTCCTTTCCAATTGGCACTCTTCTGTTTGATACTCCTAATGTCTCTTTGCCCACCTCCCGAATGCATTTTGCCATCTTATTCCACATTACATTTGGGTTCTTTTCCGTTGTCCAATCTCATTTTTGAATCCAACTCTCTGTACATGTTTTATGACAATCTTCTTTTAGCTTCCACCAACGAATCCTTTCAATTCCTTTTTTTTGGTTCCTTCGATGTCGTGTATCTATCTTCATATCTAGAACTAAGAGTCTATGTTGCGCGGTAACACTCTCACCTGGGATAACCTTACAATCCAAACATCTATGTCTCTCTCTACTCATTGTTAAAAAAAAAATCTATCTGACTTGTTGACACCTAATTTTATCCCATTTTGTTATTATTACTATTATTATTATTATTTGTTTATATTTTTTATTTTATTATTATTATTTGTGTTTTTATTTTTATTATTATTATTATTATTATTATTATTATTATTATTATTATTATTATTATTATTATTATTTGCAGTCCTATTTCCATCACATTAAATGTTACAGATCTACCAGATCTGTCGGTTCCCCGCCCCAGCCGCCGGCGACGCAACCTCCAGCAAAATCATTTTCCACATCCCGTGAATCCCGCTCCAACAGTAACCTACTGATTCTATGATTCTGAAAGGCTAGAGAAGGAGGCTCCAAAACTGGTTTAAGAAGACAACGAAGCAAAGGAAACGGGACTTCGGGGGGGCAGAGAAAAACAGAGAGCAGAGACCCGAAAAGCATAAGACAACAACCGGCACTCCCTCCGCCAGGGCCAACAACCAAACACCACCACCATCTGCATCACCTCGCCATCACCACTACCAACACCACACTACCCCAAAGCCTTCAACCACTAACACCGAAGCCACCATCATCCTCACCATCACCGAGACACCTTATCGCCACCACCACCGTAGCCACTCCTCACAACATCGAAGCCACCATCATCCTCACCATCACCGAGACACATTATCGTCATCCCCACTACCAACATCACACAATACCGAAGCCACCATCATCACCACCATCACCGAAACCCCCAGGTCCAAAAAACCCCAAAACTGAGACCCCCCAAAACTCTAAACCTAAAGCCTAAAACCAAAACCGATCTTCAAGTTCCTGCAGGAAAAACAACGACAGCAACCACAACAAAACACAACCAAATCCAAAAACCAAAAATAACAAAACAAAACAAAAGAGGGGTAAGGAGGCTCTAGGCATAGTCAGATCCGTAAGGTTGGGAGCGTTATTGGGGAAAACGAACCCCAGATCTAAGAAGAAGAAGTTGAGAGGAGTGTTTTAGGTTTACGGGGAGGACCACCGGCGATCAACGTACGATGGCGCACGGCAACCGGTGTTCGCCCGAAGAAGAAGAGGGAATTTTAGAAGGTTTGGGAATTTTTTGGGAAAAAATCGGTGAAATGAAGAGTTGAAAAAAAAAGAGGCTATTTAAAGGGTTTGAAACGGCGCTCTTGGAAAGCCAAAAGATCCGCGCATCGCCTCTGACCCGACATGAAAATCGCGATCCGTTCATGAACTCGCCCGCCAGAGGAAAAGAAGTTCGCGTACTCGCCCGTCTGTGAGTTCGCCTGCCCGTGGAAAGCGAAGCAGGACCCGAGTGTTGCTCTCACTCGCCCGCTCGTCAAAAGAAAGAGAAGCGAGATCGCTCGCCCGCCCGAGAAGAGAGAAAATCCTGTGGGTTCTCCCGCTAGCCAAAAAGAAGAAGATCCCAATTGCTCGCCCGCCAAAAGTTGCGGAGATCGGTGTGATCGCCCGCCAGCCAAAAGGAAGAGGATCTGCGAGCTCGCCGGCCCGAAGAAGAGAGAAACACTATCCGCGAGTTCGCCCGCCTGCTGAAATTGCGAAGTTCTGCGTGATCGCCCACCAGCCAAAAGGAAGGAAACTAGCACGCTCGCCCGCCCTCCAAAAGGAAAAAGCTGTGTGCTCGCCCGCCCCCAAAAAGAAGAAGATCCGCACGCCTCAGACGAGCCGGACCTACCCGCTGCGCCTCACTCGGATCCAACCTGTGCCAGCCAATCAGCAACCCTCAAGCCCACCTCTACTTGGATTTTGGTCCATTTTGTGGTATATTTTGTTATTAAAGTTTTCATTTTTTATTATTATTATTATTATTATTATTATTATTATTATTATTATTATTATTATTATTATTATTATTCATGCATGTTTATAATAATAAAATTTAAATTTGAATAAAAATTCCGATGATGGGACGTTGCAGAAGTCACAAGTAGTGATTCCTTAACTGATCCCTAGGTGAGAAGAGTCGTACTAAATATTGTCAAAAGTATTGAGGTATTTAGTATGATTTTTCAATAATTTAATTTTTGTTAAAAATAAAAGTAAGTTTTTAAAAGAAAATTAATAATAAATTTTAAATTTAATGAAATTCTTCCGAGGATGGGATGTCATGAGACTCACAAGTAGTGATTTCTTGACTGATCCCTAGGTGAGAGGAATTAGCTAAATGTTACCAGAGTATTGGGATGTTTAGTTAAATTTTTCAATATTAAGAATATCAATATAAAGTTCTTTTTATAAATTTCACATGCATAAGTATTAATTCAAAGTAAAATGGAATTCTTCCGAGGATGGAATGTCCTGAGACTCACAAGTAGTGATTTCTTGACTGATCCCTAGGTGAGAGGAATTAGCTAAATGTTACCAGAGTATTGAGATATTTAGCCAAATTTCTCAATATCAAGAGTTTCATTAATAAAATAAATTTCTTTTAAGTTCTACGTGCATCATTTTATTTGTTTGCATCATGCGCATTCATAATCATTTTCGAAGCAAGTATGAATTTACCGAGGATGGGATGTCATGAGACTCACAAGTAGTGATTTCTTGACTGATCCCTAGGTGAGGAAAATTATTTCAAATGCTGCCAAAAGTATTGGAGTATTTGATTTAATTATTCAATACAAAAAGGTTCACATTTACTTTCGAAATATAAAGTTTAACCCTTTAAAATAAAACAAAATAAATTTGCAAATAAAAAATGATTTTGAATAAAAAGATTGGAACAAAAAAGGAATTAATTTTTAAATATTAATTCAAGACCATTTTATTAAAATTAAAGGATAACACATGATTATTATGGTACCATTTTTAACGGGCGTCGTGGGGGTGCTAATCCTTCCCCACGCGTAACCGTACCCTCGAACCCAAATTTTGTTTTCGCAGACCAAAAATTTGTCTTTTTGATAAAACTTGATAAATTTTGAGATTTTGTTAAGAAGATAAATATTTTAGGTGGCCAATCGCACCTAGTCAAAAAGATTGGTGGCGACTCCCTTTGTCTTTTTTTAAATGTTTTTCAAAATCGTCGAGCGCGAAGCCGTTACGACATGACTTGCTCTTGGTTCACTTCTAAATATTATAAGATGAGAATCTCTCTTACTAAACAATGTGTTTACTAGAATTAGGTCATAAGATAAAGCAAAATCTAATATAGCATCTCCACCCTCGTTTCTTACACCATAATTAAAACCACCATGTACGCTCTCAAAACCCATCTGTACATGTTTTATGACAATCTTCTTTTAACTTCCACCATCGAATCCTTTCAATTTCTTTTTTTGGTTCTTTCGATGTCGTCTATCTATCTTCATATCGAGAGCTAAGAGTCTATGTTGCGCGGTAACACTCTCACCTGAGATAACCTTACAATCCAAACATCTATGTCTATCTCTACTCCTTGTTAAAAAGAAATCTATCTGACTTGCTCTTGGTTCACTTCTAAATGTTATAAGATGAGAATCTCTCTTCCTAAACAATGTGTTTACTAGGGTTAGGTCATAAGATAAAGCAAAATCTAAGATAGCATCTCCACCCTCGTTTCTTACACCATAACTAAAACCCCCCATGTACGCTCTCAAAACCCTCTCTACCTATACCTACATGTCCATTAAGATCGCCACCAATAAAAATGTTTTCTCCTATAGGCACTTCTGGTACTACCTTATCTAAATCCTCCCAAAACTATCGTTTACTAACCTTATCAAGTCCTATCTGGGGTGCATACACGCTAATGACATTCAACACCTCTTCTCCTAGAACTAGCTTAATCAAAATAATCCTATCTCCTTGTCTCCTAATCTGTACAACATCCTTATGGTACTCTTTATCTATAATAATACCTACTCTATTTAGGTCTCTATCTTTCCCTGTGTACCAAAGCTTATATTGTCAAGGTGCTATCTCTCTAGCCTTTTTCCCAACCCATTTGGTCTCTTAAAGATACAAGATGTTAATCCTCCTCCTACTCATAACCTCATAAATCTCAGCTAACGTATCACTAAGCGTACTTATATTCTA
The DNA here is from genome assembly GCA_031772115.1 of Heritiera littoralis. NCBI lineage: Eukaryota > Viridiplantae > Streptophyta > Magnoliopsida > Malvales > Malvaceae > Heritiera > Heritiera littoralis. Next base: position 4,657,239 of record JAPDPK010000003.1, read on the forward strand.
AGATCCTAACCTAAGCTTATGGTTATAGTTATGGACTAACTTCTTTACCCACTCTCGTCCATTATGGTGTGGGAACCTTTGCCTATTTAACACCACATCCAGGCATCGATGTGGCGCGTCGCTTCCGGGCGATGACTTAGCAACCCTTGCCCACTTTTCACTACACCCGGACTCCGATGCAGCACGTCGCTGAGTAAGTGACGCCTCAACAATGTTTTGATATTAGTTCATTTAATGAGATTAAACTAGTTTTTAAGACTGGTTGTCCACACCTATCATTACCCTCCTCCTTTATCCGAGCTTGAGATCGACTACATTAACTCACATAGGCAGATTTCATGTTAGTATAACATAAATCATAAAATTTTCATGATAAAATGTTTCATTATATCTTGTGTTTAAAATTATCAAGAATTAAATTATATCTTGTTTAAAATTATCAAGTATTAAATTATTAATGATTGTTGCAATATAAGTGAAGTGAATATGCTAAAGCCTTCAAAGCTGTGAGCTTCTGTTTGAAGTTTAAACCATGAACTGATAGATGCCTTTCACATTTTTTAAGACTGAAAAGTGTATGCCAATATAACAAAAAGCGTTGAGCAAAATAGTGAACAACTACCCATACAAGTTGAAGGTACAAAACCGAGCGACACAGCGAATAAAAGAAAAGAAATTCGAAAATGAAAATAGTATTATCCTAGAGTTCTTCAAACAAGTATTCCTCCCTATGAAGCTTAAAAGAGGAGGTGGATCCCATCATTTACTGGTAGTACATAAGCTGCTGGGTTGTCGCAACATTTGGGTATCCACCGTCATAGATTGCCTGGCTAGCTGCAGCGCCAGCCATTCCCATTCCCATGGCTGCCTGCTTAAGAGCATGCTGACCTTGTGGATGCATCATACCCATTACCTGTGCACCGCCATATTTGCTCAACTCCATATGTCGTTCATAGGCAGCAAGGTCCATGGCTGAAAGACCAGGCACATGTGCAGCAGCTGGTGGAGGCAGAGGGGCAGAGCTTGTTCCTGGTGCAGTGGGTTTGCTACCCCATGAGCACTGCATCATTTAAACGGTTTAAAGGTCATGCCACCATAACATTATATTTGCACTGGCCATAAGTGCCAGCAGTGAATCTAGAAGCGCATCCAGCAATCGCACTCGTACAATAGTTCCATTACATGATGAATGGTGGCTTTTGGTAAGTCAAAATATAGACGAGTGTCATTGGCGACTCAATTTATCAATTAAAGTATGATAACAAACTGAATCAATAACGTTCAAAATTACAACAGCAAAATCTGAAGTGGGGTTTTGCAAAGACAAATACCTTAATGGGTTTACCACATAGTATTCGAGCATTTCCAATCTGTATTGCAAGAGCTGCTTCGGCATGTGAACTGTATCTCACAAAACCAAAACCTTTATCTCGTTGCACACGAACATCTTCAATAATACCCGCCCCAAGGGCATGAAAATGCATGTGGAGATCAACTGATGTAACCTGCAATTTTTTTCTTTAGAACCACCACCAAAAAAAAAAAAAAAAAACAACAACAACAACTACTACTTTCTATCTATGGGTCAGCAAAATACAGATGTGCAAAGAAATTTGATATTACTACTAAAGCATTTATTAAAAGTTCTCATTTAATCCTAAGGATAGCATACTTCATTAATATTTTGAGCCATTTCACTTGTCATAATGGCAGCAGCTATGGTTTGACTGCTCAATTGACTAGCATGTGATTTTTATTTAAAACCAATACACAGGAATTTTTTTTGGTGACAGTACACTGGAAAATTTTTTTTTCACTAACTGTTGAGTTAGGCAGGGGAAACTAGGCCATGGCCCATGAATCTTCAATTGAGTAGTACCATTGGCAGCACCAACCTTTGTTTACCCCACCCCGCAGGACAAACAAACTTTAGATTGGGAAAAGCTAATACTTGCCTCTGGAGCAAGATTGCCCACATAAACAGTGGTATACTGAGGATTGTTTTCTGGAGCATCATCATTAGTCTTCTCTTGACCTTCTTCTACAAGAAGCATAATAGTATAAGAGCTCTACTAAAATGGAAAGCAGAAAGTAAATGCCTACTCCGCATCCTCATAAAACATCTATACTTAAAAGAGACTCAAAAAATAAGAAAATTTAACAATGGCAGAATAACCAAGCTATGGTTTACATACCACTCTTGAGAGTTAAGGATAATACATCACCAAAAAGCTGAGACCAAGCAGGATGATTCAAATTATAGACGTAATGCATTCAAAATGTCAGAAAGAAATAGCGCAAGATTATTCCAGATAAAAGAATGAAGCTAAGGGAGACTTAAATAACTAGCACTAGACCTCAACTACAAGCATTATTTCAAAGCTCAAGCATGATCTCACCAGAAGTTCCGTTTGTCAGCTCTACAATGCTTTTGGCATCTGAACCCGGTTTGTCATCATTGGAAGTGGCACCTTTAGCAGCCCAGTTACATCGGATCTGTCTACTTCCAAGCCACTTCCCTGTAATATGCCAAAACAGAATGATTGATATTTGAATAAATATTTATCACAATACAGACACATATCTATAAAAGCAATGTTTCATGTACCATTCAAGTCATTTATTGCACTTTGGGCATCCTGAAAAGAATAAAAAAAAGAATGATCCTCACATGATAAAACTTATATGGAGAGACAAAGAAGAAACAGAAAGATAACTAAAGTGACCCAAGTACTTGCTGGCTCCTGAAAGAAACAAAACCAAAGCCTCTTGAACGCCCAGTTTTTTGGTCCCACATAACCCTAGCATCCCTGCAACCACAAAAACAAAATCAGGTTATATTTGTCCTTCAGTCAACTAGTTCGAGGTTGATTACCCCAAAGTCCCTTCAAACCCATGTTTCCAGCAGCTCAAGATTGATAAGAGGTAAGAGTAGGGTAAAACAGGGAGAATTAGCACTCACGAACAACTGGAGAACACAGAAAAGCATGCAAACAATGTGGCATCTGTAACCTCTGGGCTGAGATCACCGACAAAAATGTTGTGATGACCTAAATGCCAAAATAGAAAAAAGAATAAGCATGCGAACAGGTATAATATAACTAAGTAAATTCATTGGTGCACATTTATAAACCTGATGTATCCTCCCTCTGACTACTAGCATATGCCCAATTAACTTTAATGGGTTGCCCAAATCTGCAAAAAAGACCATGAATTAAAATTATAGGACAAGGGAAAAGGCCAACACCACAAGGGTTCATATTGTAACTTACAGATGCCTTCCATTAAGAGTTACAATGGCAAGGGCAGCTGATCTGCGATCAAAGTAGTCCACAAAACCATAGGATGACTGCAATAAAAGCAAATATGAGGCCATATATTAGCAAAAATATAAGAACTAATAAAAACCCAGAAAATCCAATAACAAGCCGATGAACAGGAATATTAAATGAAAACCGGTAAAATCATTGCATCAAAAGATGACCTTATCTTTTTTAATAAGTTTGCATCCTTCAATAAGACCCGTACTCAAGAAAACTTCTTGCAAAAGGGGTTCTGTGACCTGGGGATGAATATTGCCCACATACCTGCAATTTAAGATAAGGTAAATGACAAAAATAACGATGCAAACAGAGTTACATAAACAGAAAAATTTACAATCTAAGTAGTAATTAGATTACAACTAAGGCGCATAATTCTTTACTGCATATACAATGCAAAAGCTTCACTAAATGATATTCTAAACATAACTCAAACAAAATGACCCAAAGGAGAAAATTTTTAAACAGGGAACTAAATATCTACGCAACACTCACACACTGCGGCAAGCAGCTGAATCAAAGCCAGGAGGAAGATTGCCACTCAAGATAGGCTCTATCTGCAAAATATAAAAAATAAAAAAGGTAAAAAAAATGGAAGAAAAAAAAGGCAATTTTTCGGAAATAGGACGTGGACACTCCTCACATAAACAAGTAAGATAAAAATTAAAATCAAAAGTCTGAAAAAGAATACAAAGCGTACAGCAAAAAACAAAAGCAAAACAACAACCACAAAATTCATATCACATAAATAAGCCAATAATTGTTGTCATCATGTTAACCCACTAAAGAAGACAAAACTAATGAGCCATTCGATACGCAAAATAACAACAATATCTCCCAACAAAAAATTATCCAAAAAATACCTCTTTTTACTGTAAGTATATCAAGTAAATTTTCAATAATGCCTGTTAATTTCAACGGGAAACAGAAAATTCTAGGGCAATTCTTTTTCATTTGAGAAAAAAATCCTCCGAAGAAAATCCCACAAAGATCACATAGTAAGAAATACTAGCAAGCAAGCATATTGACACATGAAACAAAATGAATTTAACAAGTTCAATTCGATTGAGAGTGAAACCAACTTCATAATAGAATTTAAACCACCAATCTAACCTAAATAAAAAAATTATACTAGAGAGACAAATATAGAGAAGAAAAGAACCTGAGGACCAGTCAAGAGACTGGGATGGTGGTACAAAGCCTGTTGCATCACAGCCTGTTGTTGCTGCTTTAGTCTTTGCTGCTGCATCTTCTTTCAATCAAATCAAAAATTTGAGAATTTTGAAGAAGGTACTAGGGTTAGGGTTTCTGGACGGATTGAAAAAATTGAAGAAGATTAAGATGACGATTAGGAGAAGAGGGAATATAAGAAAAATTAAAAGGAAAAAAAGAAAGAAAGAAGGAAATGAAAACAAAAAATTAAGAAGCAAAAAAGAAAAAAAAAAGAGAAAGAAAAAAAGAAATCCCTCGAAAGGGAGGGCGAAATTGTGGGCTGAAACTTGAAAAGAAAAAAAATGAAAGAGAGGAGATTGAGTTAAGAAACAGAGACCCCTTGATTTTTATAATTTTATTTTACAGTAAGGAAATATCGAGTGGTATCGTGAGTAAAAAGACAGAATTGGATTTTTCCAATGGCCAATCGTATAATGTGGATTGTTTGATTAACTGGTTGACTTTTGACCAAATGTTTTTCTTTTAGGTGTGGGGACCACCTGGATCTGCATAATACGACGTCTAAGCGAGCTAATTAGGATTGAGATTACTGCTTTTAGAAAAAGTAGTTTGTTATATTTACTTTTCGAGTTAATAACATCCGTAGTTTTTATAACTTGGTTCAAATAATAAATTAGTTTCTAGATTTTAAAATGTAACAAATTGGTTCTTACCGTTACAATATTGTAATACATATGTCCTTCCGTCACACAAACCGTTAATTCAACTGTTAAATGCCAACTGGCCTACACGTGGCTTATATGTATGCCCAATCATCTTTTGTGTTTTGCTGACATGGAATAGTAAGAAATTAAAAAAAATTAAAAATTATTATAATTAAAAAAACTTTAAAAAGCAGCAGACCATTCTTCTGGCTCCTTCAATTTCACTCACAAGCCCTTATTCCGTGAACATTCTTCTGGGCAGCCATCAAAACTAAGCTCCGATTCCTTCCTTTTCTCCATTATTTTTCTTGACTTCAAATTAGAGAACAAAAGCCCAATACCTTCCTTCAACCCAAACCGTCAACCAACCACCGAATCGCAGCCTTTTCTTTGTCCCTTTATCCCCTTCGTTTCTAATTTCCCTAGTTTCTTCTTTGTCTCTCAAACTATCACGCCTAGTTTCCAAAGATTCCAAGAACCCAAAAATTTTCCTTTTTTGTATATTCATTGTGATTTCCTCCCTAGATTCTTAAATTTGTGCTTGACTGGTTGATGGTTTCTACTCTTATTTTTATATATATTCCAAGGATATTTTAGATTTATGGATGGCTTGATTGTTGTTGTGGATCTTGATTTTGCCCCTTTTTTATGTTGGTTGATTCTTGGTTAACTTACATGAAGTGGTTCGGGATTGCTAGGATTTTTAGGTTTTTGATTTCAACTGTGGGAATGCATTGGTATTGAACTATTTTGCTTTTGTTAAGAGTAGGGCTGTAAGGGTTGATGAAGACGAGGCTAGGTGTTCTTTTTTTTTTTTTTGTGATATTAGCAAGGGAGGTGTAGTATGTGTCTTTGCAGAATTGTTTGGGTTTAATGGGTTGACCTTCATCTTGATGTTTTTTGTGGTGCTATGTTTCATTCAAGTTCTTTGAAACATGATAAATTCTTGTTTTGAACTATGTTGCATACGAGTTGCTCAATGATATGTTTGAATCAAGGTGTTGACTCCTTAGGCTGACGTTTTCGTGACCCTAAATGGCTTGTCTAGATAGTCCAATTGGTATGGGGTATGTGTGAAGGACATTCTTGCCTGGCTTCTTTGGTCCTTATCGTTTCGACTTGAGTGGGGTGGTTATTGCTTCCCCATGAATCGTTGAATTCTTTTGATGGGTTTGGTTTGTCTTTGCTAATCGTAATGAATGTCTTGTCTATTTGATTGTTTTGGTTGGCACTGATTGCTCCTGCCATGAATAGTCTTTGTATTGCCCTTTGTTTCGTCAATAAATTAGCCTGTAAAAAAAATGTGGTCCAAATGTGATGATGATGGTGATTTAGGTAGACAGGTGCCTATCTTCTTCCTTTGCTGAGTCTTCCCTCTGCTTTCCTTCTCTTCTTCTTTTTCTTCTTCTACTTGACAGAGCTCAAAAATGATTTTTTTTTTAATTATATCGAATATATTAAAAATAATTTTAGGATTTTTTTAATTATAATGATTTTTATTTTTTTTAATTTTTTACTATTCTATGTCAGCAAACACATAAGAAATGATTAGGCACACATGTAAGCCACATGTTGCCCAATTGGCATTTAACGGCTGAATTGACACAGAAGGACATATGTGTTACAATATTGTAACTTTAGAGACTAATTTGTTACGTTTTAAAGTGTAGGGATTAATTTGTTATTCGCCCAAACTATAAGGACCACGGATGTAATTAAGTCTTACTTTTCAATGCAAAGTTTGATCACTTTGTTTGATTAGGAAAGAACTTGTTTTTAGACTATTGGACCACTTCGTCATCAAGTCATTGTCATGCCGAAAAATATCCGATAATTTTAAAGATGATACCATGATAAAACGAAATATAAAGATATATATGTAAAATATAAGTAAAATTTCATGTAAATTTGATAAAAATTAAAAAAAATGTGTTTAATATGTTAACACAAATTCTAATATATAATTTATGTTTTACATGATATAAACATAATTTTATATAACATAAATATAAATTGTGTATACAAATTACCACATTTAGCATAAATCAATGGTTGGGTGTATGGAGTGCACAACTGACAGCCCTCTTCGTTGGCATTAGCTGAAGAAGATGATCATTTATCGGCCTCTGTTTTGACACTCTTTCATCCTGAAAATGTTTTAGACAAAATCTGTGTAGAGCCTGTCGTTCATGTATGAGGTCTGTGGGGCTCTTCAACCCCCGAATTTTGACCACGCAGTCGGCCTTTAAAGCCCAACATTGAGAAACAGAAAGAATGAATAATTGGGCTCTGGAGTTGAAAGTCCATCCACCAAAATCCTCTGGAAGCCCTTGAACCCAAGTTCTTAGGGCAGATAACACATGTGCATCTTACCATCAGGCTCAAGGTAGGGCTAATCCACTTAAATCTAAAGTATTGCAAAATGCAAAAATCTCTTTCGGGCCTAATTCCCATGAAGGGAATTTGAAAACCCAACTTTGACAAAGCTAAGCAAGCTGCCTTCAAAAGTTTCTTAGCCCAACATTTATCCTTGGAAGTATGGATTATTAGTTTATTACCATTGGGTTGCTATATAAGAATGCTTTTTACCCGGTCCCAAGGCCCATCTGCCCCCTACTAATATCAGATCCAATCAAAACCATCAAGCGCGCGCAAGGCCAGAGTTACAAAGCCGGGTAACCATTCAAAGAAAATAATAATAATTCTTCCCTCATTTAAAGCAACTTAGTTTTGTAAATCATCACTCTTTTGAGGGTGCACATGATTCTCGAACTATGAGATTCGAAAGTTTCAATGATATCATTGTTACTGTTACATATGGACGAAGTCGGGTAATTTCTTGATATTCCATCTATTCTTGAGGATTTAAAGTGTACAATGAGAAGTTATTGATAAAGAATCTCGGTCTTAGAAGAGATGTAGCATTACAAGCTATTTTTTTTTATGTAATCACATATTTTTATTTGTTTCATGGTATAAGATTAATCATACTTGAACCGATAATGATAAACAATATCCAATAATAACAATTTCAAATTTTAAAATAATTTTAAATATATGAAAAAAAAGTTCATATTCACTTCTTTTAATTTGTTGTTAATAGTCATTGATATGGTACTGTTAAGTTTCATATGCGATGTAACACCTATGCCACATAATGACTACAAAACCCTTGAGAAAGACGTGTAAAAATAAACACTAAAAAGATCTTAAGCTGCTAAATAATTTAATAAGGATTATTATCCTATCCACTGTCAGTGAAATTTTTTAACTTCACAAACGGAGTTAGGATGATAACATGTGTCAGTTAAAAATATTAAAAAATAAAAAATAAATAAAATGAGACATATGTCATTATCTTAACCCGTTTATAGAGTTAAAAAATTCCACTGACATTGTATAAGATAATTTTCCATTTAATAATTCAATAATTTATTGCTTTTTTTTTAGTCCTTAAGAGTTGAATTATTTGAATATGAATTTAAATCTTACGGTATATTTTATTTTTTAGTCATTCAGGTAAAAAAAAAGTTTACTCGACAGTACAAAATTGACGCAAATTCATCAAAACAATAGCAAACTCCACAAAATGGTCAAAAAATGCTTATCTAAATTTTGACTAGTAAATCCGGGCTCATGTTTGGTGTGACAAAATATTTATTCTTTTTTTTTCGAAAGCCACCGGCCAACTACAGCACGAAAGCAACAAAATTATAAAGTTTTTAGACTTCAATTCACACATTGTGTAATGAAAAGATGCCTTGTCCTTGTGAAAAAGAAAAGGAAAGTTCAACTCCTAAACCCTAGTATTCTCATGGCCTCGGCACGCAGGCAGAATTGACCTTTCAAGGAAATGGAAATTAGCATGTTGTTTTACCAAATGCCAGTGATCACGCGAGTGGAATGATACTCTCTTACGCTTCCTAGTCAAAGTTCATACCACATCAAAACGCATTACGCACGTGACTTGAAACTTGTTCATCTTTTGCTTGCTATAAAAATAGAAAATTCGCTAAATCTTATCATTTTTATTGTGTTCAATAAACTCTTAATTTTCAATTTACATCTGAATACACATTAACTTTGAGTTTGTATTTAAATCAATCTTTAATTTGAAATTAGGATTTATGAGAATATAAATCAAACTATGTAAGAAAAGTGAAATAGTTCATGAGTTTTTTAAATATTTTAATCTTTTTTATTTTTTCAGAATCTTTGATCCTAATTTTTCTTTCAATGTCTAGAATAATTTGACATATTCTCCGATTTTACCTAAATTTAATCTTTTCTTCGAGTGAAGATTAGACAATCTTTGACTAACGGCAGATGAAATCTTTGACTGTAAATAAAACCTGTTTTCATCACTTTACGATGAAATTATAATCATAATTAACCAACGTTTATTGAGTCGAGCGAAAGAAACTTGATGCCTCTTAAGTAAGATTTCGAATACTAACCTTGTGAATAAAAAACAACGTTAAGATAGCTTGTTTCGTTCAGGGTCTGACAGTAACTCAACTTCAAATTAATTGGAGGTTTCAACAAAAATAAATTATAATCATATTTTGATCTTATGAAAGTAGTGGTCAAATAAAGGTTAGGAAAATAAAAAATCTTTTGTACTACCAACCTAAGTTTTTCTGAATTTTTTTCTCCTTTCTTTTCTGTTCTTTTTCTGGTAAAATACAACACAAGTGAACGTGGGAACCTACCAAGAAGGCACACTCCACTTTTTTAGTATATGTGATTGGAAAGTAGGAAAAACAAGCAAAGCAAACAAACGCGTGATAATTAATAAATGCCGAAACATAAGTGTGAAATATAGGAAAATATATTTGATTGAACGAGTCAAATAATTATAAATCTACCCTACCATTTCTTCATCATGGCATGTAACGCCAAAACATGGTATTAAATAGGCTACTTATTCTCCACCACCGCTTCCATGGCTCCACTCGATTTCTCTTTTTCTCTCATGACGTGATAATATTGTTAAATCATATAATAAGCTATATATAATTAAAGTGACCTGTCGTGAACAATGTGAAGAATTCGAATATGTATGTTACTTTTGTTTTAACTCGTCATATACAAAAATATATTTTTTATCAATTTTTTTTCGTTATGTATGTGAAGTTGTTGGACTTAATTTATAGGTAAAATCTAGGGTTCATTAGGGATGTACATAAAGGAAAACCTAATTTTTCTTGACTTCTGTGTGTGGACTTAAATAGAAACAGGCGTCTTCCATGGATTACCCATTCTTTTTTAGTGTCGTTTGCGTGTTCAAAGACTCAGTCTCTTTAATACGCGTGTTTGTTGAGATTTTTTAATGGGAGATACTTCTTTTGAAAAAAGAAATGAAAAATTGCACATCACAGGTATAGCATGGCCATGCGTTTGACATGGTAAATGCTTCTTTGAAGTTCATAATATCAAGAATTCATTCATGAACTTTAAATGGATCGATTACTTATTCACACTTTGCTTCTCCTGGCTATTGAAAAGAAAACATGAAATAACAAGGAACATGGTGGAGACTGGGCTGGAGACAGGTTTCTTGTCGAATTATTCAGTCTTTTAGCTGAGTGATTGCTTAGCTGGTTCAACTGGAGCCATCCTGTCTTGTTTGAGAGGAAAGAAAAGGGTTTGAACTTCTCAGGTTTCATATTTGACACTTTCAATCAAACTACAGAGCCCAAAAGGGATGATCATGCAAAGCAAAGTGCAAACAAAATAAAGCAGCACGATTAAACATGATAAAGTAGTGATGATAAGGCTATTTTACGAATTGTGATGGTGATTTGATGTTGAATTCAAGACTAATCCCCATTCAGATTACACTAATTCAAGTGTCATACACATTCAAATTTTAGATTTCAACAAGAAGTCCATAGTTCATATCTTTATCATTTCATAGCTCCAATTTCACCTTTTTCATCAATCAGATTCTTTGGTCTGAGTTATGACTTATGAACTAATCAGCAGCAGCAACTGTTTATAGAGAGAATGATTATAGCAATCAGGAAATGGTTTCTACCAGACAGAACAGCAAAATTTTGATTCAGAATCAACATTAGCTAAAATTTCTTCTTAATAAAAATTATAATTACAATAAACTAATAGTGAGATTGGAATGATAGTTAGGATCTAAGAGGGCTCGTTAGAGCCAATAACTAGAAGCAAAAATAAACAGCTAAGTAAAACAGCAGGCTTGAACCTGCTGAAAAAAGGGATAGCAATAGCAGGCTTAGAAGAAGCCTCAAAAAAGAATTCAACTTGGCTCTCAGATTACTGCAGTGGTTGAGCAGCCAAACCCAGCCATGACTTGCCGCCACCTGGCTTGGAAGGAGAAGCTGTGGAGCTATTTATCTGGTATGGTGCCCTTGTGGTGATCCTGTAAAGATCACAAGGATATCAACATGATAAGTTAAAGTTGTATAACTATCACTCTTGCCAAGAGTTCTAAGACAAAGGAACCTTAACCTGTCATAAAATGAATCCACTTCAATCTAATAAGTTGTTATTATTATTATTATTCAATACAACAATTTATGGTTCTAATCCCAACAGGGAAGACTCAAATCCTTAGCCCACCCGGATGCAAGTTACCTCCTAAAATCCAACCCCTTTTTCTTAATTTCCTAATTAAATAAAAGAATTCTGAAATAAAAAATAAAACAATAGTAGGATTCTCTTAGCCTCCATACATGAATCAGAAGACCAGGAGACCGAAAAATTTGACTCCAACCATCCATGTCAAAACAAATTACAATAGATTCTTAAATTTTAATTTCCTTTATTGATCTCTAGATGCCTACCTATCCTTTCTCTTCTCCAGGAACCGATGCAGCGAAGCCCTCCTTGCGATTGGTAGATCTGCAATAGACAAAAACTAATAAGAACCCTTACATAAAACATGAGAACATGAAGCATAAATCCATCTTCCTAACTCCTTGATTTAAAAAACAGAGTGGACAATGAGGATTACCGCCGGGAATGGGTGGTTGAGCAGGTTTAATGCGTTCCTGAGTTACATTGCTTCCGAAATTAGGAACAACGTTTGGGGTAGAAGGAACTCCACCACCAGATTCAATTGGACTTCCTGCTATGGTAGAAGTAAAGGGGGCGCTTGTCTTGGCAGGAGTGGGGTAGAAGCTGTTGTTTTGGGAGCTGCCCTTGCTAGCCAAAAGCATGATTTCCTTAGCTTTGTCGGCTGGAAAATTATCGAACACAATCACTTGTCCACCATAAAAGATTGTCATCTGTGCAGTTTGAGGCTCCACTGCAGCAGACTTGTTCAAACTGGTAACACTATCAACCCTTTTCAGACCATCATCCTTAGAAGCCGCTGTTGAAAAACCAGCTTCTTGGGGAAACAAATCCATGGATCTCAAGTTCCTAGGAGCTCCAACATTCCGGCCACAAACATCCCCTGATGTCTCATTGAAAGGAAACAAATTCATGGTAGGACGCAGCATCTCCGGTGTCCCTGTAACATATCCATAAATAAAGGGATACATTAGTCTCAAACTCTGTTTTCAAAAACTACCTTCACTACTTTAAACAATTGTACTTCAAGAACTAAACTACTAGCTATTTATAATGAAAAATTCAATGATCCTGTCATGTTTCACTGGGATCTAAGAGCGGGTATTTTGCAACAGAACATAATCGACCAGATAATATCTCAACAGAATTTTCTCCTAAAAACACTTGCTTCAAATCCCATCATCCTCAAAATTTGGAACCTTTGGATCATGCACATGGTCTATTTCTTTTTTCAAAACAAGTTTTCAAAATTGAGTATTTTCAGGAAGAAACCGAGAGAATGAAGGGCAAATTTTCCGACTTTTTAAATCATTATGAATATGAATATGTTAAATATACAAATCTGACTTTTTGGATCTGAATATTAAACAACAAAAAAATAATTAAAATTACAAACAAAAAGACTACAAATTGAAGCTAATTAAATTAAACCGCTTCAAAATTTGAATGTTAAAACGGTAATTAAAACGGTTATCCAAGAAAGAGGTAAAATTAAAAGCAAAAGAACAAAGTTTCCACCCTTAATAATAAGAAAAACTCGAAATTCTAATTCAATGATTCTTTCTCATTTCCCCTGTTTCCTCATCAAACCCCAAAGCTCAAAAACACAAAAGAAAAGCAAAGAATTAAAGTACTTACCATTAGTTTCAACGTTGCACGTCATTCCCAAAGTTAGATCTCCGAAGCTACCTTTCTCCTTCAAGTACTGACTCAACAAGCTACAAGTTTGCGTAAAGCTAGGCTTCTCATGCGACCTCGCCGGTCTCTGACCCATATATTCCGGCGAACAAGACATATTTTCGACAAAAACAAAATCCTACCGTTCACCCTTCTGCTCTCTTGCGTTTTCAGAGAATGATTCGGAATCGAATACCAAGATCTTTGAACTTAGAGCTGCATTTAAGGATCAGCTCGAAATTTTTTTTATACGGAGAGGAGGAGAAAATGGGTTTTATTTTTGAAAAGCTGAGAAGAAGGAGAGAGGCGGGTTAAAAGCACGAGGAATAAATGGGGCTTTTTTTAAGCTTGATTTTTGCAGCTTCAAGATGGTGGCTTCGATTTTTAATTGTCTGTTTGTTGGGGATTTCAAACACGTGTTTCTTTTCTTATTCTTTTCTTGGTTTGTCCGTCAACGGCAATATTTATCGTTTATGATCCCTTTTCAACAAACACATTGCACATGGTATTCGACATTTTGAGATAACTTTAATTCGAGACGTGAATTTACTATCATGTCCCTTATTGATCTGTCGTATTTGTTTGTGGGTTAATTCTAGTTTGAAACATTTAGACGTTGTTTGGGGTTATTTTTGTTTTTATTTTCTTGAAAATGAAAATAAAAATATGTTTGGTGAATGTATTTTTGTTTTCAAAAAGTGAAAACAAAACACAATATTTTTAACAAGTTTTGGAAATTGTTGAAAATACAAAAATAATGTTTTCAAAATTTTGAAAACTTTTTGATACTATTACCGCATAAGTGTTGTTCATCTACTCGGTTACCGTAATCATTTTAATTGTAAAACTAATACAAATTTTGATGTTGGCATGATTCAAACCTTTAACTCATAAATTTTAAAGCTTTAACCACCATGTCCAATTAGCTTAAAATAATAAAAATCTACAACAAATTTATTGTGTCCAAACATGTTTTTAAATTTAATAAATTGAAAATAAAGTGAAAATAAAACAAAACAAAATTTTTTAAAAAATAAAACACAAAATAATACTAAACGACTCCTTAATTTTGAATCAAATTTGAGTTCCTATTATTTGAATAATAAATTAAATGGAATTTGAGTATCTAATATTTTGTTCAAGCAAGTTGCCTATTTAATTAATTTTTTAATATATATTTTAAATATATGATTATTAGTTTATCTTATAATAGCATTGAAAATAATAAATCAAACTTATTAAATCGAATTAAAATTTATCGAATTAAAATCGAACAATTAAATTATTTTGTTTAATAAAATTTGAATTTAAAATATTAATATCAACCATAATTAAACTCAAATCAAATTTTAAATTTCAAATCTTTGAATAAAATAGAGATATATTTTGCTATTGAATGATCTTTACTGGATTAGATTCTAGCCGAGTGTTGCTATGGTAAAATTTTGGTTCATTACTAATATTTATTGAACTGAGTAAAATGAGTTTAGTGTTTTTTAAGCAAAATTTTAAATTCAAACATTGCGAATGAAAAAAATAATATTAAGAGAGTTCTCTTATTTCGAGTCCGATTATAACTTAACTCTAAATTAATCAATGAGTTGAGATCCAAATAACATTCCAACACCAAAAAATTTTGGTTTATTAATTATATATTTTAAGCACGTGTTTTTTTGTTGCGTGTAAAAAATGAAAGGCAAATAAATATTTTAGATTTTCATTTGAATTTTATAAAATAAAGTTTAAATGCACAATAATTAATCCCGTAGCAGTTTCCAAAAGGGCGTTAAACATAACGGCGTTAGGTGTGGCTTTATTTATTGATTTAGATTTCTATATTCTTTAACGTGCTGTCGTGCAGGTGAGCGATACGACCGAAGAGAACGCCACAAACTCAAAACTGCACCGCTTTTCTTCCCCCTCCCCTTCCCTTCCATCTGGAAAAACTCGAACGGCAATTGCACGTTTCTGTCCCAATATTATTCTGCCACGTGTAAATCCCTAGCCATCTCGCAATTCCGCGTGGGTAGTTTTCTCTTCTTTTTCCCGGTTGGAGTGCAACTTTGAGTGGGGAGGGGCTAGGATATCCTACTCCTATTCCCATTGTTGTATATCCTGTTCTTTCCATTTGATGTTTTTTTTTTTTTTACCATTGCCAATCCCGTTATAAATAAATCTCTTTACAATTTTTTATAATATGTAAGATAATATTACGATAGACTAATGTTCATATTTTTCGCCTTATTTTGGATAAATACAATAATTAATGTTTCAATTAATGAAGTTTAATAATGTGCATCTTATCTTGATTACTAACAAAATGCAAAAAGAATATAACAATTAAGATTTGATTTAACGGTTGTTACTCTTTTTTAAAAGAGATTATGTTCAATGTTCGATTCTTTCTTTCTTATTGTATTATCTCCTATGAACAAAAAAAAATGCAAAGAGGACATGCTAACTAATCTAATTTAATCTATTAGAAGCATGTTGGATTGTTTCAATAAATAGTTTTCCATGCAAATGTTAGTATTATAGATGAAAGTTTACCACAAATTTTATGTTTAGTATTTTTTTTATACTTACGAAATGTTTTCATACTACATTAGATATAAGACTAATCCCAATACCACAATGTTTAGTACTGGTTATTAGGAAGGTTATTGAAAATTTATATCATATCCTGCTAGTAGAGTTTAAATTTAATGTGACATATATATTTTTTTTGTGTAATCACAAATATTCTCATCCGTTTTGTTGTCTGAGATTAATCTGTTCGGACTAAGAGTGGTAAATAATAAAACACTCCAAACAGTGGAGATTTCAAGACTCGAATCTTGTCCAAGTACTTGAGGAATAAGTCTATTTCCACTTCTTTCAATCATTTATTGGTATATAAATATAATTTAAGATGTATTAAAAAATAAAACATGTAATGTACCAAAAAAATGTAATAATTTATTAATGTCGTTTGTAAATTTTAAAAATATATTATTAATGATTAAAAAATGAACTCTATATATAATTATTATATTAGGATGTTCTTAAACATTATATTCAAAGACACAGCAAAATCTCAAGCTTATTAAGTAATAAAATCCAGAAAAGACACTGAAATTTTCAAAAAAAAACTATCGTTTAAAGATTAAATACTTATAACCAAAATTTTGAGCTCAAACATACCAAAATATAAGACTTTGAGTATAAAATTCTATGGCTTATTCCAAACCTACTACGAGTGGTACAAATCGAATTTCTTTCGCTTTGTAGACTTTAAAGATAAATGGCACGACAATATATACACACACCATATTATTTGCAATTAAGTAACTTTATGCTAAAAATATAAAAAGGGAAAAAAAGAAATTTTAATAATTTAATAATAACACATGTTATTTTATAATTTTAATAATTTATAATTTTATAAAATTAGAGAGGAGGTGCTTGGATTCGAACTCAATACTTACAATATTCAACAACTCATTCTTAACTACTGGATCAAGAGGTTGTTAGCATTATTTTATAATTTAAGTTTTTTTTTTTTATGAAAATGATATAATTACTTGATTCATGCAATTATTTAAGAAATAATTTTTCTAACAATTTAATATTTAAATTTTTACATTTTTTTCATTATACCAATTTTTATTTTCTTTTTTTTTATATTATTATCAAACGAGATATAAATATTTTCTCTCTCATTTGTTATTCTTAAAAAATTAAATGACATAAAATTATACTTTGTGAATCAATAACGTGATACTAATGCTTAAAAGTATCAAGATGGGGATGAATGATGATTTTCTTTTGATTAATTTTGGAATTATCTTTCTTTCTTCTGGACTTTACAACATACTTATTTATATACTTATTATTTTATGGTGAATAAAATAAGATTTTCATTTAATTAATTACTCAACATTTTCTTTTTCTTACGAATTGTTATATTATTGTTCAAGTTGAAGAATTTGGCATTTTGTGACAATAAAATAGTTGAAACACTTTGTAAACAAATAAATAAATAAATAAATAAATAAAGAGAAAGGGACGAAGTCAAACTCGTGTGAAAAACGCGGAGACAGATGGAGATAGGGTTGTTGGTTGGTGCACATGCACCGCACACCGGCTCACAAGTATAAGGTACACGTGGCTAATTATCAGAGGATAGTGAGGTGAACATTTTTCTCGTGAAGGTGACATGAGAATTGCCGCTTTTTTTTAATTTTTATTTATTTTTAATTTTCAGAACATGGGTGGCGGGTCCCCCACGTTTGTACACTGATTTCAGCGGCGGGTGAAAACCGGAGAAGAGTCACGGGTTGCTCGACTCGTGATGACCTGTGAAAAAGAAAAGGCGGAGTATCGAACACGTGATTACCATTCTCAGCTTTTTTAAATTTAATAATTCATGTTTGCGTTGGAAAATATAAATGTTTCATGATAAAAGTTAGATTGATATGTTAAATATAAATTTATTTTTTTAATTTTTAATATATTTACAGATAATTTTTTTATATTTTTTAATTTATATTACTTTTGTATAATTTGCACGCATTATTTTTATATAGTCTCAAATGACTTCATGTTAAAATCGTGAGCAATGCTTTCGCTTTAAAAAGCAAGGCATTCTTGCTGACTCTGAAACCTGCAGGAATTTTGTACCTTGACAAGCAGTGAAATATTCCAAGAGATTTTCCCAGGCCTAAGTCTGATTCCTGTTGTAAATCCCAGTACGAAGATTGTAACAGTGCTTCGATTTAATGCTGATTACTGTGTGTCAGGATGCGCCAGGGAAGGACATTTATCGAGAGTCCAAACTTTAATGATTTATTTTTTTTATTAATACCGTATTTAGTTTCGAAATTCAAATTATGCTAAGCAGGACGAAGTCTTTTGAGTTTTGATTTAGAAATGGAAGATTAAGAATGTTGAATTTAGAAATTCAAATTCGCAGTTACATAATTCTTACATGTTAAAAGTAAGAATGATAATTTTAAATATTATAATGATATAGTATAAATAAGAATAAAAAATATAAATATAATACAAGTTAAAATTATTTCATAAATTTCATAAAAAATTAAAAAAATATTGTGTTTGATTGGTAGATAAAAATTTTGACAAATTTTTTTATTTTATATGAAAAAAACAAAATTTTATATTACGTGATGAATTCAAATTGTCATATCTATTTAAAAATAAAAATACAATTACTTAAATCAATATTTAAAATCGATTAATTTTCTCTCTGCTGTTTTCACGTTGGCATATGGTCTCATTACCACTATGTTTTGCCATCAAATTATGCTAAGCATGGCACAAATCTTTTCTCATAATCTAAGAAGATCTGCAGCTTTAAATCAAAGTCATCAACAATATTGATTTTTTACCTTCCTAATATCCCAAATTGATTGGCAAATTAATGCTGCATCCATGCAAGTGAGGGTGGTCACTGGTCAGGTGAGATATTAGTCATAAGCACGTTTCATTTGTACCCATAACATGATTACAAAATTTGTATCTTAATACGGAGATTTAAATTGTAACCAAAAAAAGAAAGATTTAAACAAAGAATCAATCCCAATTTTTGTTAGTAAAATTTTTTATTATTTCAAGACTGTCAATAAAATTTTTAGATTCAGCAAATAAGATTAAAAATGATTAGATATCTCTTTTTTTAATTGTTTTTTAAATATTTTTTAAAAATATGTGACAGTTTTTTTAATTCTGTTTGAAAATTTCACTGAAGATAAAAATACAAAAAGAAAAAAAGAATTACACCCAAGGCTTTCCACATTTTCAGTTTGCTAGATCTGGCATGCAAGCAAGAAATTAAGGCAGTCACTGTAGGAGAAACTGAAAGTGGCCTAAGTTTGATGCAAGAACAACGTAGTTATTCGACGCAACTACTAGCCATTGCTCTACGATCATTGTCTGTCGGAACAACGTAGTTATTCGACGCAACTACTAGCCATTGCTCTACGATCATTGTCTGTCGGAATCTAGTGATCCATTGCAGAAAAACCTAAGAGTTAAAGTGGTCAAGTATTGGTATAGGATTTGTCAAACATATGTAACATGCTTTGATTTCAATGATGAGCCACCTTAGATTTTCATAAGCCTTGTTTTTCTTTCTTTTTTCACATTGAAATTCGTTTATCTTTAATTATGACTTGGAAAATTATTGCTCTTTGCACTTATTTTCATTGTCAAATAGAGTGAAAACCCGCTTTGTATTATGAGTACGTGGCCTAGATATTTTTTTATAAAATTGTTATGCAAAAGCTTAACCACATTAAATGAATGCCCGTGAAGTTGATATATATCAAAATCATCGTTCAGACCATGTTACTTAAAATGTACATGCAAAAATTTGTTTTTTATACACATATTTTAGCGATTCAAAAATCATTCGAAAAAAGATATAAAAAAAATTATTCTGAAAAATATAACGGTATTAAAATTAAAAGAATACATTATTTTAGATAAAAGTGAGTGACTGATAAATTTTATATTAACGATTTAATATGAATTTATATATTGATTCATGTACTTTGATGACGATGATTTCAGTGATCGAATTCAATTTTTTTCATCAAATTCTGATATTTATAAATAACTTGATAAAACAGATCTTTATCATTTGGTAAGTGCAGAATCTTCCTGACAGTTGATGAGGAAATTTTGCACGTAATTTGCATGCATGACAAATTGACAATTGACATAGTTATAACTTTAATGAGGTAACGTTTGAGAAGATAATGGATGTGCTTAAATGTATGAAAAGGTCAATAATAAAAATATAGTATTTGGTTCTTTTATCTTTGTGTAAGAAAGTCACGATTAATTAAAGAATTTATATATGATGCACTGATAATGTATAATTTTTATACATTGTCAATTAATCATAGGATAACATTTCATATGGAGATCTTTAAAAATAAATATTGACAAAGTTTTTAAATTTATTTTTAAAGGCTTATTCACTTTTAAACTTTGTTCATTAATGATGTATTTTCTTATTATTGATTGACAATGTATAAAAACTATATATTGTCAATGCATTATATATAAATTTTTAATTAAATATTTAAATTCATTAAAATATGAAGAAAATTTAAATGTATACTAGCAAAAAATTATTGTTGATGCATGTGGTTTGGGCTTATCCACCATTAATTATACAAAATATCTCCTTCAAAGCAACTTCATTTGTCAATTTAAAAACGTGTATTGCACATTTACAAGCAACATCATCATCATTGTTATCTTGTGATATTCATTTTTATGTATTAATAATATATATTTTATTTTATAAGTGAGAGTAAAAGTTTACCACATAATCCACATATACTCTCGAATAATTTCTTTAACCCACTAAGTAAAACCAATAAACAACAAAAGTAAGCTCGAAAACTTGAGCATATTCTTGATTTTTCAAGCTTTCTCTCTTTAATTTCTTATTCATTTATTGACTCATACATCAAAGTAAATATTAAAAGGAGATTAGTAAGAAAACACGATCGAAGTTTATTCACCTTTTGTTAACAACAATATCAAATAGGAACAATAGCCAAATAAGCCTTCGACCTTAAATCCAAAATGGACCGCCCTCAACGTTTTATTTCGTGAAAATCAGTCCATAAACTTTTATTTCAATGGAAATAAACCTTCAACCTTCTAAAATTATGCAATCAAGTCCAAATCTGTTAAATGACACTAACTGTTGTTAGTGAAAGCTGACGTGAATAGCTTACTTGGCTACCACGTGTGCAATACTAACGGCAGTTAGTGTCATTTAATAGATTTGGACTTAATTGCATAATTTTAGAAAGTTAAGGGTTTATTTTCACTGAAATAAAAATTTATGGACTGATTTATACGAAATAAAATGTTGAGGGCTTAATTTCATTTTGGGCTCAAAGTTGAGGGCTTATTTGACTATTTTGCCTATCAAATATCAAACATTTTTTAATATATTTCAAAACATGAATAATTTTATTAACTTTATTAATAAAATTTAAAATATCGCCCATAGTATACAATAATTTTTCCTATTATTATCACTTTGAATATGCAATCATGGAATGTTTCTTTTTGTGAATCACAAATCAAAACGGCAAATCATTGAACTGCACTAAGAAGCAACCGGATATAAACCTCGTCATTGCAGAAACAATAAAAAAATGTCAGAAAAAAGCATCAGATATATTTAAAAAAAAGAGAAAAAAGTTTGTACTAGTAATTTATTTGAGTATAGAACTTACTTATAAAACGTTTTGGATAGCGAACTCGACAAAATAGACAGAGAAACCATGAGAGCTTGCTGATTTCTTCTGCTTTGACTTGTTATTATTATATATTCCTTCCCATGTTATATATAAATATTTATAAATTGATTTTGGTGTGATGGGTGAAAAGCTGAAATGGCATGGAAAATGACCACTTACCAAAACATTGGTGAAAGATTAATTAGTTTAATATAAGATTGTTGTAATCTGTGGGTGGGTGGGTCTACTCATCACATGCAAGGACATTTTACATTGTTGGATTTACATGACCAATGTTTGGTCTACCAAACTTGGTAGGGCCTTTTTTAATTTCACCTTATGTTAAATAAATTAGTTGATTACTACTTACAATACCATATTGCAAATTAATATATTTCTATTACAGTGTAATAAAGTTTTTAGCCTTGGAAAAAGTTATTTACTTAAAGAAAAATAATCCTATTTTTATACTATATTTTATTTATATAACTTGGGTCAATTTTTTTTTTTAAAAAGCATAATCAAATATGTTAACAGTCTATGATCTCTTGATATGATACTGAATTTAAAACTTTAATAATCAAAATTCAATCGCTGATAACTTTAAATACTAAGAAAGAGTATACTTATATTCAAGAATGGACTGCAAATTAACATTGTTTTAATTTTTATATTCGAGTAACATAACCATAAATAATAATTTTCTATTCTTTTATCCAATTAACACTGACATAAGAAAGAGGCATAGCATGCCGTAAAGTTTGGGTTCAAACCAAAGAACCTTAACCCTTAGTCTTAATTAATTATTGAACTATGAGACAATTTTCCTTTTTTTCGTTCAACCCGACTCTTGCCGAACTAAAACCTTCGTACAACTTGCCTTTGTCCAAGTAGAAAATTTCTGCCCGTTGGGCTGTGTATGGTATATCCATATGCCAAAGCATTTAAAAATGGAAGACTTGAGAGTAACACACTCATGGTCCAACAAACTATCGTTCAACTTGCTATGCATTTCAGGAATCGACTGCCTTTTTATTATAAAAATGCAAGGTAAATGCATACTATGAATTTGAATTTCAGTATGCTGATGAAAACGTGTAAGCTATAAATTTTCTGTACACAACCCCATGAATCAAACAGGTTATGAAAATGGAGACGAAAACGGCATGAAAGGAAATAACCATGCCCCACTGCTCCAACCTTGTTTTCCAGAATTACCTCGTACAGACAAACACACAGTTTCAAGGCTTTGAGTTTGATCCCAGAAAGAATGGTCGGCAGATTTCTATATGCAACCAGCAACTTTCTCATATGTCATAATCTATATCCGTTACATTTTGGGATGTAGAGCGCTTAACGAGTCTTTCTTGTTCATCATATCTATCAAGGTTTTCACAGGGAGCAGGGAAGATGGTCCCTATTACGCGGCCTTGAACAAAGGCACACTGGAATATATGCTTCTTTTTATATGTTAACCCCACGGACATATTCCTAAATGTCACGTTTCTGATGGGAATACCTTTGCTACCGTGTATACAAACAGGAACACGGACTCCTTGACCATGTATTCCAATGAAACTTATGTCCTCTATTATTGGGAGGGCCTTTGGGTCGAAATCATCATCAGGGTGCTCGTTGTAGTCTGTCTTGATGACAATTCCAACTCGGGTGTTATCGAATGTCAAGTTTCGGTAGGTTATATGTCTGACATATCCACCTCTTCCAGCAGCAGTCTTGATTCGAACCGCACGCCTAGAACTCCAGACAAGGAGATTCTCCACGGTGACATTAGATACCCCACCGGACATCTCACTGCCTATTGATACTCCGGCACTGTTTGCATATTTCAGCCAAGGCAGATTTTAGTTAGTATCTGAAGAGTGAAGATGTGCACTTACTAAATGCAAAAGAAAGCTAGGGCAGATAAGAAGTAGACAAAGCACATTCTAGATGGTGATTCAGCAATAATTTTCCATTTTATGGCTTATCATGAAGTATGTCCAATTGTTTACCACCCTCAGATTATCAACGTGCAAGAGCAGATTACATGTCCTAGCTTCCTATTCAGGCAAACAAAATAAAGAGAGAGGGACAACAGATCACAATTGGTTACATAAAATACAGGTTGTTAAAACAAAAGTTGATTTTTTATTTTTCAGTTAAAAAATTAGGAACACCATGAACTTTCAAAGTTTTAACAAGAGTCTGTGTATGAATCCTACTAATTTTAGATGTAGTGGTTAGCAGTTGATTGCCCAGTGTGTATAGTTACTGATATATAGTTGGCTTAGGAAAAAACAATAAATCACAGTTAGAAAGCAAGGTTTCAAGACACTTCAGACTAGGGATAACTCAAAATGCAGAGCTATTCCCTTGGGAACATCAATAGAGGTGGTATGCACAGCTAAACATTCAAAAACTGCAGTGACACAACAGAAAGGGAAGGAAACGTGAATAGAAAAATCTAGAAACTTCAATGATTTGACAGAGAATGTATTTGCATAAAAAGTTTGCAAAACTTGTTATGAATGTGTTCCCTCACCTCTTTATTTGTAACCATTGAAAACATTCAGGCAATAGAATGTTCAAGATGCTGGACGAAAACTAATTTAAGAAACTTCACCTGACCACAGAGCGGACAATGAGGTTTCGGATGAGAATGTTTCTTGAAGGTCGTCCATAAGCTATGCCATACTGATCCCATCCACTCTTTATTGCTATTGCATCATCCCCAACGCTTATGTAGCAATCCTCGATTACCACATCCACACATGAATCTGTTCATGACATAAATGATTTGAAATTAGTCAACAAAATGATATGTGGTGAACATAGGTGTAGATTTGAGCAGGCCACCGTGATATGATGTTCACTACATTTACAAAATGCATACACAATGTGAAATTTCTTGTATGGGTTAGAAAGAACAGGGGAAAACAAGACAACAGACAAAACGATGAAAGCAAATTTGTTACAATATGCCCACATATTGCATAGAATTCAGTTCAGAATATTACATTCATACATTCTACATCTAAATTCTCAGCTTCCTGCTTCTGCGCTGTTCTAACAAACAATAAATTGCACCATCTATAACTTATAATAATGCCTCTGCAATCTGGCTTCAGTTACAGCCTTGAATTCATTGTACAAATTAGCAAATAAGCCTGCTCACTAAGTTCGCCATATCACCAAAAAAAAAAGGGACCATTACTACAGTCCAGTATCAGTGTCCTCTCTCTCTCTAGAGAGATATGTCACTTTCTCCCCAAAAAGGAGGATAGAAAAAATTTTGTGTACTCATTGTTTTCTCCTGTTTTCATGTTGAACAAATATTTCTAAACAACTATTCATAGTATGAATTAAAATTGTGTCTAAAGCCTTAGCTACCATGAATTCTCATAGACAAAAGTTCAATTTTTATATTCAGTGACTACTTACCAGGATCAATTCCATCGGTATTTGGGGCTTCTTGTACAGGAGCCAGGATGGTAACATTCCTGACTGTTACATTCTTGCAATCATATGGATGAAAAGTCCAAAAGGGAGAATCACGTAAGGTTATATTAGAGATTACAATGTCACTTGACCACATTATCTGCACCAGTGGACCCCTGGTGTGATTGAGTAGCTTTTGGCGATACTTCTTCCACCATGATTGACCCTGTCCATTTATGCTACCATTATGCCCTGTTGAGTTGTAAAGACCAAGAGTAAAATCAGACTCAGCCAGCAATGACTGATATATGTAGAACAAAGTCTCGACATTCATTTTATCAAAATCATAATACACAAGAGACTCACCTGACTTCTATGTTCTTAGAGTCAAAAGTTGAGCTATACAAATCTACATTACATGTGTTGCCAGCAGCCAATCAAATTGCCCTATTAACTATGATTGTTTCATCAATTTGGTGAGTGGCATTACAATTTATGTCAGAGCAAGAAATGATAGACTGAAGATCAACTCATTAACACTCCAACCTCATTAAAAGGGATGAAAAAGGGCAAGCTGGAATTCTTATTCACCCAAAACCTTGAAAAGGCCGTTGCCTTCCCCTTTTTTCCATAAGAAAATAAGAAAAAAAATCAATCAGCATCTATTTTGTGTTAGGTGTATGGACAAGATACTAGGATCAAAAACATCGGTAAGGGATGCCAAAAGCAGGTTTAAACATCAACCTGCCAAAAATAATATTTTAGTGGTATCAACTATCAACACACATTATGACTTAGAATAGCTAAATTGGTTCATTCACAATATAGACTCAAAATATAACTTCCATTTTACAATAATCATTGCTAAAAAGGTTATAATGTTTCAGTGATGATTATTGTAAAATCGATGTATAGACTCAAAATAAAACTTCTATAGTGTAAGTTCCCACTTCCCAGAAATTCTTTTACCAAAGACCACATGGAGACATATTTAAAACACCTCAGAATCATAAGATGCTTAAGTTTAAAGATGTAATAGATTACCAATGGAAAAGGGTCTATCAAGTGAACAACCTATTAATTCAAAGTTTCAAACAGCTAAAGAAGAAAATATTTGGAAATGACTTAAAAACTGAAATTGCTGCTTACAGGAGCAGGCTAAATAAACTAACCAGTTATGACAACATTTTTGAGGTTTTGGCCGTGAATTAAACTCCCATACCGAGGTCCATGATGCTCTCTTCCGTACCCATATGAAGGCAGGGGAGGCATTAACGGCCATTGCTTCTCATCCTGTATAATACCATAAAAGCGATAAAATCCAAAATTAGCAATAAACATTGTAATCGTGATCCAACAACTACAAGATGCCCCCAAAATCCAAAGTCTTAATCAAAATGGCTGAATAACTAACTTCAACGATAAGAAATTACCCAATGGCAACTAAACTAACACCATCACTCTTGCACCCATCGAAGTTAGAGATTGGTGGCAATATTGTACTCTGAAGCCTCAACTTTCAGATAAAGACCTCGAAAACGACTATGAATTTCCCTAATTATATAGACATAAACACGTTCATACTAATTATTAGTTCACATTCATAATAATTCACAACCTATAACAACTAAACATGATAAATAATTACTGTAAAAAACCCAATCTTGTCTTGACAAAAATACTAGCTTGACTTAGCTCGTTTAGTTAATAAACCAAAATTACGATTCATTTTCACATCCAATTTTAAACATACTTATAAGCTCATGAATTCAGCAAGATCGATTGAAAAAAAAATCACCATTTTAAATGGTATTTAGTTGGAAACAAAAAGAAACTGAAAACACCAACCTGGAGGGCAAGAATCTCAGCACCCTCAGCTAGAAACAGAGTCATATTACTTGTAAGATTAAACGGCGCCGTAAGCCACTTCCCCGGCGGCACATTGAGCTGCCCACCACCTCCCTGCCCAAGCTCCGAGATCGCCAAGACAGCCCTCTCAAACGCTGCTGTGTTAACCGTGACCCCATCCCCGACCCCGCCAAAATCGGTCAAATTAAACGCGAAAGGCCGCGTCCGGGGCATAGGCCGACTTGGCCCAGCTTTGACGAGTATCGAGTACCCAGCCCCAGCAATATTCCTCTGCCATACAAAAACCGAACCGAAAGCCGCGATCCAAAGCACGGTAAAGAAAGTTCTGTGTGACGAAAGGAATGCCGGAAGCCATCTCTTAAGTTCCAACCTTTGTTGTTGTGACTGAAACCGCCCAACCGGCAATGTCTCCAACATTTCGGGTTTTTCCTGGTTTTGGAGAAATTTGGTACAAGATACGGTTTTTGGCAGTTCGGTTTAGAACATGGAAAAGAAGGATCTTTTTGTACAAGAAGAGTGAGATGTTGACGATCAGAAGCTGCAGGATTTGTCGTTTGGAAATGGAATAGTGTAGGTTCAAGGGAAGACTGCAAAGGAGAATGGGCGAGAGAAAAGTGTAGGTTCAAGCTCGGGCAGGTCGATATTCTTAAGGCTTTCGTGATTTGAGTGACACCAGGTTGCACGTATTATAATGTTGCTTGGTTTATCCTAAGACACGTGTCATCCCTTGAAAATAATAATTTCATTTCGGATTCTTCATCTAGGACATGAAGTGAAAAGGTGAGGTCTCTTTAATGGCAACGACATGCAACGTTAATCATTGAGTAGGTGAACAGTTGAAGAGTTGCAATCTGTCCAGTTAATAAAGGGAATTTAAAAACACAATAGATGAGCTATAGTAATCAAAAGCCAATGATGATATTATCGGATATCAGGACAGAAAGATGAAACTGATTGAACAATAGGCCTTTTTTAGCATTTGCTAAAACATTTTGCACTTGAATCTACTGTCTTTTGTTAAGATTCAATACTACCAAACCCTTGGTAAGAGCAAATTTCGGTTGTTGACTTTTCTCAACTGGAATCTGATTGTTGATGTGCCCATATCGGGTTTGGGGCCTGATGTTCTGGCCACTTTGTCCTTACACAAACCACTAAACAGAACTAAAGTTGCAGGCTTCCAGTCTTTTGCACGTGTAAATTTGTTATCAGTTGCCTGGTTGCCCTTTTGTTTCACCTTATCTGTCATGGCTTCTTCAGTTGTTTCCTATATTTTCTAAGCATACAAATAAGCAAGGCTTAGCCAAATATCTGTGTCTTCTATGGCCTTAGCTATTACTTCCATTGGTTTGTCAAGCTTTCCAATCAGGTGATTGGGATTTAAATATTCTATATGATCATAAGGGTTCTCATTTTTCGAAATGCTTTTTTCTGATTCCGGGTGGTTTTGTCAATACACAGGGATAAACCTCAAAAATCTCTTCCAGGAAAATTTACAAGCTTAATTTGCTGCCCAGTCTCCGAAACCAACTTATAAATAAGCCTTTAGTTTTCTGTTTTGGAGCGAGACAATGAGCAATGGTCTGCAAATAAATGTTGTTTGCAAGAGCTTTTATTATCTGATTTCTGATGCGCTTGGAATCAAATCTCATAGTCAACAGCGGCTCATCTATGAGAAAATTATTTTCAGGATCTGATCCAGATTCTCTAAAATGGTTTGCACAAGCTGAGCTAAAACATGCCTGGTGGGCAATGCTGGCTGTGGCAGGAATACACATACCAGAATTGCTTGGAAGGCTGGGTTTCATAGACAACTTCTCATGGTTTGATGCCGGTGCTCGAGTTGCAGACCCTAAAACCTTCTCTGTAGTGCAAATGGCATTGACGGGTTTCTGTAAATTGTTCTCTGTTTTATCATGTGCATACCAATTGTACATTGTAGCCAGGAACAAAAGAAAGGTGCAAAGACTTGACTCTTTTGACTCTAATCATTAGCATGAAAGCCTTTTTAACAAGTTCAATACTTTCAGTCTTCTAATTTTCCCATTTGATATTGGTTTATTATTCAGAAAGAGATGTTTCTTTGTGATATATTCCAACATTTAGGTTGTATAACATTACTCAACAAAGTCCTAGATTTATGCAAACTGGCAAAGGCAGGCATTAACGCTGACAAAGTCAAAAGAAGTTGGACGCCTCTGTTTCAACCTTCCAATCCCATTAACTCTCTCCTCTCTCAAACCTCTATTCCAATTCTATTCTTAGAATCCAATGTAACCTTGCAAGCTGCATCATTCAATTCCTTCTCTCAAAGCCACATACTCTGTTACCAACATGGCAGACCACCCTCTTGTCAACCCTGAATTAAGCAAAAGGAAACACAACAACCTAAACAAAGACTCTGAGAACCACACGATCTCTCCGAGCGGCGGCTCGTTTCTATCCGGAGCTTTACCATTTCCGCTCAGTAATGGCCGCTGTTCTCTTCCTCCCTTTCCTATCCCTTCTCATCACCCTTCTTCTTCCCACCCTTTGCTTCTCTCAATCTGATGCTGATACTCTCATTAACTTCAAGAAATCTTTCACACAAGGTGATTTGAATAATTGGATTCCAGGGTCCTCTCCTTGCCTCAAGAAGTGGGTTGGCGTCATGTGCTCCGGCGAAGCCATTATCGGCCTCCATTTGGCAGGCTTGAGTCTTTCAGGACAAGCCGACGTTCAAGCTTTGCTGCAACTTCGTAGGTTGAGAACCATCAGCTTAGTAAGGAACTCTTTCACAGGTTCAATCCCGGAATTCAATAAACTTCCAGCTTTACGGGCTATATACTTATCTAACAATCAGTTTAGCGGTGAAATACCAAATGATTATTTTACATCCATGGGATCTTTGAGGAAAGTTTGGCTAAACGAAAACAAGTTCACAGGAAAGATTCCTGAGTCTTTAATGCAACTGCCCCGTCTTGTGGAACTGCATTTAGAAGCAAATCAATTTTCAGGAGCAATCCCAGAATTGAAATACCCAAATGTACTTACTTCCATTAACCTAACGCATAACAACCTGGAAGGAGAAATCCCAGAAAGTTTCTCCAAGTTCAATGCCTCTGCATTCGAAGGAAACGTAGGACTTTGTGGGAAACCATTGGTGAAAGAATGCGACGAAGTTCAACAATCAGGTTCAGGAGCCTCAAAACCGTCAGATACAAAAACAGCATCCGGTTCCAATGCCAAGGTAGCCATTGCCTTCGCAATTGTTATACTGTTTTTTGTCATAGTCGCCATCTTTTCTGCGAGGCGTAAAATGGACGACGACTTCAGCGCTCTAAATAGGGAACCTCCAAAAGAGGAGGTGCTTACAGTCCACGTACCTGAATCGACCCGCAAAAAGCCTTCGGAATCAAGCCGCAAGGGTAATTCTGACTCGAAGAAAGGGTCGTCACAGAATGCCAACAAGGCTGGGATGGCTGACTTGGCCATGGTGAATGATGAGAAGGGTGCGTTCGGGTTTCAGGATTTGATGAAGGCAGCCGCGGAGGTGCTTGGGAATGGCGGGTTGGGTTCTGCATACAAGGCTGTGATGGCAAATGGATTGGCCGTGGTGGTGAAGAGAATGAGGGAGATGAATAAGTTGGGAAGAGATGGGTTTGATGCTGAAATGAGGCGGTTTGGGAAATTAAGGCACCCCAATATTCTGACGCCATTGGCATACCATTTTAGAAGAGAAGAGAAGCTTATTGTTTCCGAGTACATGCCCAAAGGCAGCCTGTTATACGTCTTGCATGGTATGACTATAATCATCTCTGGTTAATTTTCCGCCATTAATTTTCTAACTGGAAAAACATGGTTCCTTCAGGTGATCGAGGAATCATTCATGCGAATCTGAATTGGCCAACGCGTCTGAAGATCATCCAGGGAATCGCGCAAGGACTCAGTTTCATTCACACAGAGTTTGCATCATACGAGGTCCCCCATGGAAATCTCAAATCCAGCAACGTTCTTTTAACTGAAAACTACGATCCATTACTAAGTGACTATGCCTTTCAACCACTGACGAACGCCAGCAACGTCGCCCAAGGATTGTTCGCTTACAAATCCCCAGAATACGTTCAGAACCAGCAAGTATCCCACAAATCAGACGTTTATTGTCTAGGAATTCTCATCCTGGAAATCATCACCGGGAAATTTCCTTCTCAATATCTCAGCAATGGCAAGGGCGGGACAGACATCGTGCAATGGGCACAAACATCAATGTCCGAGAACCAACTGGAAGACTTGATTGATCCTGAGATAGCAAACGACTCAGGTTCACTCAACCAGATGGTTCAACTCCTCCAAATCGGAGCTGCTTGCACGGAAAGTAATCCCGATCAACGGTTAAAGATGAAAGAAGCCGTTAGCAGGATACAGGAGGTAAACAAATAACCTTGAGGCAGGCTCCTGTTTGGCGTAGGTGAGACAGGAAAGGGTAGCGCTGAAGTTGCCGGCAGCCATCAAGATTCAGGCTTCGACGTTCACGACCAATGAGAGAGGGCGCCGAAGATCAATCCGAGGAGTAAAAAGTATGATATTTGTCTTTGGCATCTTCGTCACTACCCCAGAAATGAACGCTTGTGCGTAGTAATTTTTTTTTTCTTATTTTGTCAAAATTTGATTAGGATGTAATTAACTAAGTCATGTTTGTTTTGTTTTGGTTTTGGAAGAAAAAGCATTTTGTTTATGCTTTTTAGTTTTACCCTTCTCAATATCTCTCATTTGTTTTTAACTAACTACAAACTTAAGCTCAAATTTCGTAATTTGCATTTTAAGAAGTGACGGTCACTAATTAAATTTATACTATGGTTTTTGTGTTTGGGTGTGATTAGACTTTGGTACTTGTCTCTAGTGAGTATTCTACTACTGGTATATGATGAGAATACTAAATTGTTGAGTTTTTATAGATTTAATTTTTTTTTAATAATTATGGACATAAAACTAATACTCCGAAAAATACTTTTTTAAATATTTTATGTTGTGTTTAAAATTAAGATTTTTTGTAAGTTACATCTAAATATTTTAGTTTTATGATTAGTGTACACTGAATTTATTCAATTTGAATTTCTCTCTTTTCAAGATAAAAAAGAAAATATATTGGTAAATTATTAACATTGCATTAGATTTATTTTGACATCTAATTCATTTTTAACATTCAAAAACTAATATAGACAATATAAAGACTAAAAAAATAAAATTAAAAAACAAATTATTTGGTATATATATATATATATACACGATCAATTGAGTTTTTAAATTCTACTAACAAAATTTAATAAAATGATAAAAATAAAAAAAATTAATTAAAAATAAAATACATGACAGCCTGGTAATCTCATATAATGTACAAAAAAGTCTAGTGATGGTATATTAGAGATATATATATATATATATATATTTATGTAAGATTAATATCACATACACTGTCATCGAGATTTTTTTACTTTACATGTGAGATTAAGATGATGACACATTTCATTTATAAAAATAAAAAATAAATAAAATAAAATATGTGTTATCATCCTAATATCATTTTTAGAATTAAAAATTTTCAGTATAAGATAATTATCTATTTATGTATTAAATACCAACTCTAATTTAAAAAATTAAAAATGAAAATTAATAAAAATCTCTGTGGACAGCGTCTATGACACGTTGACGTTTTGAGCGCTTCTAATTCATCTACGTGGAATAGATCTTGATTCTAAAATCCCAACTAAACAGCAGTTGGAAAATATTATAAAACGAAAAAGCTCTCTGGGTGTAGGAACTCAAGGTGAAGATTGAGCAAAGATGTATCGAACGGCGGCGAATCGCCTCCTTCACAACGCCTTTCTTATAAAAAACAGCGGCGGAGCGCGTCTTCTCCGAGTCCCTATTCTCAGAACCGTCATTAGCACTTCTCGGTTTTCCACTACCGTAGACCATCAATCGTCCTCTAATCAAGCCCTTAATCCATCTGATTCTTCCACATCATCATCGTCAAAGGCAGGGGATGGTCCGCGTCGCGAGAGAAAGAATCCGAGAGCTGAGTACGAGGAGGAGCAAGCTCGGGTGCTTCAAGCCTCCCTACGACACGTCGTCCGTACATCGATTAATATTATGCTAGTATTATTGAAAATTAATATCCTTATTTACGATTGTTTAGAGTTAAAAATTAATTTTTTTCTTTGTTTGCAGATAAGGTTGGGATGGAGTGAAGAAGCGATGATAGCGGGTGCAAAGGAAGTTGGGGTTTCTCCTTCAATTGTTGGATCTTTCCCTCGAAAAGAAGCAGCCCTTGTCGAGGTAATTTTTCTGACTGGAAAAAGATTTCAACTTTAATCTTTCATCATTTATTTATTTGTCAAGTTTATTCTTTGATTGTGATTATCGGTTTAAAGATGGAAACTTTAGGTAGGGCATTGCAATTTACAAACAATCTGATAGTAGTGCTTATGATGTAGAGCTTAAGAACTCATCATTGTCTTGTTAGTCTAGACGCCATGGGCTATTCAAAATCATTGTCGGAGGATTTTTGGGGGTTGTTCTTCTAGTAAGGGACCCTACTGTGGTTCCTCCTTTCCCAGTTTCTCGGATCGTTGTTTTGGTTCTTTGGCTGTTGTATTCTAGAGTTCCTATATCTTGTTGTATCCACGAAATGCTGTTTTCATTATGCTAAGCTCTTGTTAGTTGTATCTATATATATTTGATGCATTCTCAGCTTTGCCAGTTTTATGCTCTGTTTTCCTCCATGTTTCAACAATGACAATATTTTTCTTTTCTATGCAGTTTTTCATGGATGACTGCTTACAAAGGCTGATTGATAGAATTGACTCAGGAGAGGAATCAGAACATTTTATTCCTAGCCAACACATCTCCAAGCTTGTAAGGATTCGTTTAGAAATGCAAGCACCTTACATATCAAAATGGCCTCAAGCTCTCAGCATCCAAGTACCAGTCCTTATACCTTATTTCTTGCTAAAGGACTAGTTTACTTATTCAAAGCCTTCACTAAGAAAACTTTTTCCTGACATTCTTTGTAGGCACATCCATTGAATGTTCCAACAAGTTTTAAGCAGAGGGCAATGCTGGTTGATGAAATCTCGCATGCCGCTAGAGATGACCCCTCTGATGTAGATTGGTATGTGAAGCGCACTGTCCTTGGAGGGATATACTCAACGACAGAGATTTACATGCTGACTGACAGCTCCCCAGGTTTATTCCCTTTACCTTTATGTGCTTGCAACTTCGATGTGTATGCATCTTTGGTTCATCGGTGACTTCTAGTGGAGATGCAAGTATTTAGATAGTATTTCATTTATTTATCATTTTCTAGCAGAGTTTCGTGATACATGGCTGTTCTTGGATGACCGGGTGAAAGATGCTTTTGATTTGAAGAAGACAATCCAAGAGGTAATCTCTCCGTCCATTCCTTCTCCTTTTTCTTTCTAAGAAGCTATTTCGGAAAAATTGGAGCCTGTTTCGGAACTCTTAATAAAATGAAATTGTTGCAGGCTAAGTATTTGGCTGAAGCTGTTGGTGCTGGAATGGGGAGTTCTTTGCAAGGATTTGTGGGCAGAGTGCTTCAGAGATGAAAGCTAATATACCTACAAGTAGCATCACGGTCAACATTACTCTTGACGAGCTATAAAAACTAGATGCTGTCATAAGTTATGTGGATAGTCCCTCAACGGCTCATAGTGTTGCCTTGGTTTATATCATTTGGCACAAGCCATTGTTCTCAAGAGTTTAGGTTTCGTTTACATTCCTGCCACTAATGTTAAGCATATCCATCTTCTTGGCAATGTGATTAAATTAATTTTTTTTATAGATTCGGGCACAATAATCATTTCTTAACGGGATAATGTGCTTCACGAACGAATATTTCGCTTAATAAAATCATTGTCTTCAGTCATAAGTAACTTAAGCCTGTCCTTTTGGTGTACTTGAATTCTTTTAGTTGTTACGATGCTTCGTACTTGGTTCAATTCCCGTAGGGCAAATCCAGTTTCGGGCAGTGATGATAAAAGTAAAGGGAATTTCTGTAAACATCAATTGTTATTTTCTGTCAGATATGGTTTTTACAGGATTTTCTCTTCTATAATTCTTTGGGTTCTTGTCTTCTAAGAGGCGTTGTGCTGTGGTCCAGATGTTGCACCCCTGTTCAAGTAAAACCTTTTCTCTTGTCAACTGCGGAATCAATTCTCGCCAAGCTGATAAACAAAGGGAATGCGGATGCCATTTTAGATTTGACTTTCCAATATGCGAGGACATTCTCTAGAAGCAACCCAAAGCTGGGAATTCTAAAATTCATGTCAAAGCTAAAGACATCGAGATTTAGTTACCCTCCTATGCTACACCTCTATATTAGATATCTTGTACTCGCTTACCTCCTATGAATCTTCCATTTCATTTCTCTTCGGGTTAACTCTCATAATCTGCAACTTTACCAAATAACCCATCATTAAGAACCAAGGTGTCAGTATGGATTTCTTTGAAAACCAGCCAATCGTTTGTGACAATGGGTCAGGTTCTGTCAAGGTTAGTGTTCATCAGCTAACCATCTTTCAGAAGTTAATAGATTATACATTTTAGACAATTTCTTTCCTTAATGATGCAGGCTGGTTTTGGAGGTGATGATGCTCCATGTGTGCTTTCTCCGAGCATAATAGGTCGTCCACGAAACAGACGTGCCATGATTGGCATTGGACAGAAAGACATATACTTTGGGGACGAAGCACAAGCACGGCGAGGAATTCTTAGATTGAGTTACCCTATTGAACATGGGATAGTGAGAGACTGGGAAACTATGGAGAGACTCTGGGAGCATATATTTGAGAAGGAACTCACAGTTAACATTGAAGAACATCCTGTCCTCTTAACCGAGGCTCCATTAAATCCCAGAATTAACAGAGAAAAAATGGTAGAAATCATGTTTGAAGCTTTTGACATCCCTGCAACGTACATTGCTATTCAAGCAGTCTTATCCCTTTATGCCAGTGGACGAACCACAGGTAATCAATCTTAAAACCTCGGCCCTTGCAGAAAACGCAAACTAATGCATACCCTCAAATTCTATGTAGGGGCAGTGATGGACTCTGGTGAAGGAGCCACCCATGTAGTCCCTATTTATGAGGGCTATGCGCTTCCTCAAGCTATCTATCGGCTTGATTTAGCAGGCAAGGAACTGACAGACTACCTCACCAAGATCCTGGCTCAAGAGGGCTACATCTTCACAACATCAGCAGAACGAGAAATTGTTAGGGACATAAAAGAACAACTTTCATATGTAGCAATGGATATCAGTAAGGAACTTGCCGCATCAAGGGAAAGCTCAGAGCTTGACAGGCAATATGAATTGCCAGACGGGCAAGTCATAACCATTGGAGCTGGCAGGTTTAAGTGCCCTGAAATTCTGTTTGATCCAAGCAGGGTGGGAATGGAATCAGGCGGTCTCCATGAGCTCTTGGTGAGGTCAATCAGGAGGAGTTACATGGATGTTAGAAGAGAGATGTTTGGAAATATTGTGCTTAGTGGGGGTACCACTTCACTGCCAGGCCTGGCAGATAGGTTGGCCAAAGAGGTTAGCTCATTGGCTCCTCCAGGCGTGAGGGTCAGGGTGATTGCACCACCAGAGAGAAAGTTTAGCACCTGGATTGGTGGCTCCATTTTGACTTCTCTAAGCACCTTTGAACAGGTAACTAATTTCTTCCTCAAAAATATATTTAGGCTCCTTTGATGATTAATTAACTGATAGAGATTAATTTTATTGCAGATGTGGATTACTAAGGAAGAGTATATGGAATCTGGTTCTTCTGTTGTTCACATGAAATGCTTTTGAACAACAGCAATACATTGCATTCTAAATTTCCCTTTGTATACAAATAACTTCACTCATTTATCCTTTCTGAATTCTGTTCTTCTTGTGCATCCTAATTCAATCACAAATGTGCAGGCGTTTCGTCATATATGTTGTTTTGTTTTTCATTCATGAAGAGCTTGAAGATTGCACAAGCTTTCTACAACTGAATTTCTTCAGAATTTCAGTCTAAGGAAGATCACAACTAGTAGAAAAAGAAAATACTACACAACAGCAACCATTAATATACTTGACGGGCCGTCTTTGATAGGCCTAAATTGCATTATTTCCTTATTGACATGGCCAACTTAAACCTAAGAGAAGTAGAAGCATGAGCAAGCCTTGTTTATCCTAAACGCCACCATACCTACTCTCACGAAAAACAAAATCTAACCCGACATTTCAACTGCCTGACAGGCAAAGATTTCGAGATGGAAGAAAAAGAACATGTAAAACATGTGGATCCCACGTTTAGCTTAGGTGCGGCATGATTTTTGCATGTACCAGGTGACTTCATCGCCATGGGGGTGGCCGGTTGGGTCAGTTCACCAAAAAAACAGAAAAAGAAGAAGAAGCAGAAGTTGTCAGGCACAAATGTTAAAAAGTCCATTGTCTAACAAAAAAGAAGACCGAAGCAGCATGGCTTCTGCATCAGAAAATGCAGCAAAGTTGAATCTGACGGCACACCCGGAAGGTGGCTACTGTACTGAAACTTTCAGAGACACCTCGATTTTCCTCTCCAAATCTCAACTTCCTCCTCAGTAGCAGTACCTTATATAAATACCTTGTCTTTTTTTCTTCTTTCTCCACTGATTGTGATGTTTTCACTTCCGCCGTAGCAGAGATATCTGGTCTTTAATTGTGAAATTTTCTTTCCATGGGATCTGGTCTACATCTTGTCTATGTCAATATTATTTCAAATTAATCTGAAATTTTGACTGAAAACTGGAATTAAGATAATTACTTCTCGCTCATACTATGAAGAAAAACTTACCATGTTATAGAATCTGTATCTTAGTACCTATTGCCATTGTCTTTTGTCGGATTTGCCTGCCTAGAAGTATTAGCTTAAATAGCAGGGTCCAGGGCTGCAATTCTAAGTTTCGAAATTTTAATGAAACTGGTTTCTTTCAGTTTCAACACTTCGGGCTGGCAAAACGTTCCGAGCTTTGTAACTTGCTTTCTGAATTTCGAGCGCCTCATTTCTTTACTCACCTATATTAATTGAAAGAAAGCTTGACAAATACCAGTAATCCAGAAGCGGGTTTCAATACCTAATAAGAAAAGGTAGAACAAGGCACAAGGACAGAAATTGAAGAAACTTCAACATCTAATGGTCATGAAACATAACCAAACATGTTACAAATAAATCGAAAGTGACTGTGCCATTACAAAATGCGGCACCAAAGCAACAAACCACAGCAGATTTGAGCAATTTCTACTCTAATGAAATGAAAGAGCCTAGAAAGGAAGTAAAGAGAAACTAAAACAAGGAGAGCAAAGACAATTTTTGGTATAAATAGAAAACTTTCAAAACCCTAAACTCACTGAAGAACCTAATTATAGGTATTGCACAAAGAGTTATTGCCCATGCTATGAAGGTACAACGAAATCATCATCATTGCCTCTTAGTAAATGGAAACAATAACTTCCTCTCCCAACGTTTTAGCATAAAAGGTCTTCAGAATGGTTAAGAACTTTTGCTCCTATTCTAGCATCCTCCTTCAACAACAGAGATGAAGAATCTTTCATGCCTATTCCACCCTTGTTCAAATTTTGGGTCATAATCGCACTAATATTTGCGAACATGGCGTGAAACCCTAACGAAATGCCAGGGTCTATTAATCAAAATCAAGGAACTCCATTCTTTTTCTCATGGAGCCCTTCAAATCTGTTGCTTCTCTTTCAGCTTTCTGAGCCTGGAAAAGCGTAAACAGACAAGTTAGTCATAATGCAAGAAACATTAACAGTTAATATTACCAGAACTAAGTCAATCTTGCTTGAATTCTTTAACTTAATCATCTCAGAAGAGCAAATTATCACTTTATTTGCCAAAACCAGACAAAAAAAGGCATATACAGCACAGGAAACAGATATGAGAAAACCCCTCCTTGGGGGAAATATCCACCTGGCCTTTCATAAGAAGGGTTCTGTCAGATAGTCAAATAGATACGGCAAATCCATATGAAAAACATGCTAATAAATTAGAACTGTGACAAGTCACTCACCCTTTTTATCTCAGCTACCGATACAGGAGTCATATGTGCAGGAAGCTCCTCCTTTTCCAAGTCCTGTGAAGCAAGTAGAAATTTATAAAGTAAGAAATAACATTGTAAGATAAAACAATTCCACATGCCAGCATAAGAAAAGTGGTGAAAGAAAGATAATATAGACCAGCATACCAGCTCTCCTAGTAAGACAACATTCTCCCCACGGATTACATATAGACCTAAGGGGATGTCACAGTACAAATCACCAACAATAACTCGCTCACAAGCTCCTTCTAGAACAACATTAGCTGTGAATGCGGAAGGATATCACATAAGTGATTATAATTTAGAACAAAAGAAAGAAAAAGTACAAGAAAAAAGAAAACGAAAAAAACTTGGTAACGAATAAGATCAGCACAAACTACCAAATTGATCAAAAGAACGCAGTAAACCCAAAAGCTTTCGGCCATCTCTGAGCAAGACAAGGAGTTTCTCTGCAAAATAGGTAAAAGATCTTACAAATGTTCTACAATCATTAAAGATCTAAATCACAGACAATTTAATAAACAATTGTTGCAATATAAAAGGGGAACCTCTAGCAGACAAAATGAGAATGTAGGGTGATAAATAACTAATACCAAAAACATTCAAAGGAGTCTGGAAACATAATATAATAGGATTCCATGTGCATAGTTTATGCTAACAAACTCTCTCTGCGAGTCACCTTGTGCAAGAGAACTATCATGCTTCAATAACACAAACTCTATTCGGAACAATGTCAGATTGCAACATAGCAATTTGAGATGCCACCAAGTACCCAAGATGTTAACTTTCATTCAATATTCACCAAACAGTTAACTTATGAAATTCCACAAAAGCAAAGTCGAAAGCATATAACTTTGAACAGTAAGCGCGTCTCTTGAAGATCCTTAAAGTCTTTCTCACAAAACCAATTGACAAGTTTATAAAGATCGGACAACAAGTAGAAGAGGCCTCTTTATCTGAAGAACCTCTTTTCACCTAATTTTGCCCATCTTCCAAGCTAAAGACAACAAGTCGGACATGCAATACAATACCAGCTCCTCCCAGTTCTTAAAAAAAACCGAAATTACAAAAATACTGGCAACCAAGAACTTTAAAAAACAGAACTTCACAAACGGAAATGACCCAATACAGTAATGTACACAAACAGGACTCCAATGAATCAACCAGTGTCATTAAACAAACAAAACCTCACATCCAAGCAAAAGTGA
Source organism: Heritiera littoralis (assembly GCA_031772115.1). Lineage (NCBI taxonomy): Eukaryota > Viridiplantae > Streptophyta > Magnoliopsida > Malvales > Malvaceae > Heritiera > Heritiera littoralis. The sequence continues at coordinate 4,697,573 of JAPDPK010000003.1, forward strand.
AAAGAAGAAAAAACCAAAAACAAGGTAACTTCAAGATTGCAAGTAAAACATCAAAGAATTCTAATTGCATTGGCTTATTTATTACACATGAAACAGAGAGAAAAAGAGAGATTACTGTCAAGATAGGTGGCAAGAGAAGTGGAGAGAAAGATATCATCAGGGCCAGCCCAAGACATGGAAACCAATCTTCTTTGATATTTCAATTCCAATTTTCCAAACAAATGGCATTGGCTTCCCAATCAACCATCCAAAGTTTAAACCACTCTTCCCCACCCAAAAATTAAAAAAAAAATCTTTGCACAATCTCTCTACCAAAAAGAGTAGACCCAAAATAGATCACCTCCAAAGCTGGAAAAAAACCCTAGCTTTATTTACCAAACCAAATTATAGGAAGCTTTTAATGAGGAGCAAGAAGAATAGAGAGAGAAAGAGAGTTAGGTTTAGAGCTTTAACAAGAGGCAAGATTAAAAGCCTTGGTGGATCAATCATTGAATCTTTTTCATTTTTCTAATCTTTAATTTATATATTTATGAATAATTTGAACAGAGACAGAGTAAATACAGAGTTAACTCAGCTCAACTCCCTTCCCTTAAACTTGGGGTTTCTTAATAATAGTGATTTATTGCTTTAATTATTGGTTTTGGACCGTTGGATTGGTTTAATCATGATTTTTCAATGATAACGAATCTGTCTTTGCACTGTCAATTTAGATATCAACTCCCGGGAGAGTAAATTAAAAAATTGAGTAATCTTTTTCTTTTTTAGTAAAATATTAAGTAACCTTTTCGTTCTTTAATAAAAAATTATTAATACTAATACTATATTATTCACTTTATTTTATTTCAAAAATAAAATTCAATTCATCTAGATAATTTGCAAATAGTATTTCTGATTTTTCTCACTATTCGAAGTTGTCAAGATTTAATGATTGATCATTGAAATTGAATAATTTAATAGTTTAATAATAACATTTCAATATCGGTAGATATTGAGATTGAGACGTGCTTTTTTATTTTGTAACTTTTTATAAAAAAATAAAAACAAAATGTGCTTCTTTCTAACAGAAAATTGAATGCATGATGCAATTTGAAAATTGAATACATGATGCAAATTAAATTACTAAGTTGGGACGGTTGGTTAGAGTGTGTTTGAGATTGTTTTAATTTTGTGTTTTGTGTTTTTGTTTTTTATATTTTTAGAAACAAAAGTAAAATTGTGTTTTTTTGTTTGTTGTGTTTTGCTTCCAAAAAAAGAAAAGAAAACACATTGTTTTGGAAATTTTATAAAATAGAAAATTTGTGTTTTTTTAAATTTGGAAACAATTTTTTTACTGTTACCACACTGTTACTGTTCATCCGTGCGGCTATAGTGTTTGTTTTAATGACAAAAATAGAAAACGCTCCTTTAAGTTTGCCGTTGGTGCGTTTTGAACCCATCTAAAACCTTTACCACCTTCACTCACCAATATCAGTTTATCAAATTTGGCAACAAAAACATTGTATCCAAACATTTTTTCAAATTTAATAAATTGAAAATAAAATAAAAATAAAACAAAACAAAATTTACAGAAACATAAAACATAAAACATAAAACACACAACAATCTCAAACAACCCCTTAACATTCAAGTAAATTCCAAATTACATACATCACCCATAAATAAAAAAAATTATTATACAATATAATGTCAGTAAAGTTTTTTTTGAGTAGTACATTTTCATTACAAGTTATAATCACAATCAGCATATTACATTCCATAAACAGGTAACTATGAAAATTATATTACTCAAACTAGGTAAACTAGTAAATAATTATAACAAACTAAAAAATTATTATACAATATAATGTCAGTAAAGTTTTTAGATTTTGTAAGAGTGATTAAATATATACACATATTTTTAATTATTTTTTAGAGGTATGGGTCATCATATTAATTTCGTTTATAAACTCTAAAAATTTTACTAATAATATATTGGATAACAATTCATAAAAAAATGCTTATTAAGAGAATTTATTAATTTTAATATGTATCAATTTTTAGTGAGATTTCACAATTCTACTGTTAATGTATAATTTAACTTTCTCAATTCAATTTTCAATCTAATTGAGTGGAAATTTGCGATTTAGATTTACCTAAAATGATTCATGCAACTGTTGCCTAATCTTAAAAGATAGTGTTCAAAAAGTTTGATATTTTAATCTTAATACATGTAGTTTTTTTATTTTCAGATGTCGATTTATTTTGTTAAAAAAAGAGGATCTTGTCGTCTCTGGGCTTGTGCCTTGGGCTTGGACGGTGCTCAATAGAAGTTTGATAAATCTCAAACTCCCATTTCTGTAGTTTAAGCCCAACTAATAAAGTACTATAAAAGGCCCAACGAAGGGCAGCAATGAATAGATTTTTGGCATACGATTTACTCAACAATCCACATTGTGTAATTCTATATATGCAGGAGAGATGATAAACGATGTAGCAGTTGCAAACTACACGAAACTACAAGTCAAATGGAACATGCACTAAAGAGAAACTCAATGCATACTTGCATTTCCAAAGAATGGCTGTCTTGTCTTCTTCCTCAAGGCCTTCAAAGAAACCTTGCAATCTGGAAAATTATGGTGCAATAAACTATTGTAACATGTTGTTTCTCATCGATCCTTGCAATATCACAGCTTGTTTTGAGAAAAAATTCTGAGCATCCAGCAGCATATGTACCATTTTCTCATATATATCTTTGCATTGCTGATATCTGCACAAACATCAGATAAAAGCCGATATGAAACTTTATGGTTCAATGATAATGAACTAAATTACACTGTAAGATTAATTAATTCTAGACTGAAGTTCAGCTACATATGTAACTTAATTAATACAGTAAACATTATTAGAACATATTCAAGAAAAATTTTAGTTGTAACTTAAAAATTCTTACCATGAATTAATCATCATAACCGATCGAACAAAAAAATGGACTTATATTTCCAAAACAATATCTGCATTAGTGAAGAAACAAATCAAGTTAAATATTAAGACTTTTACTTGGCAGAAAAAAAATGTATAAAAAGTAGGATTAGAAATTTTGTTAATCGAATGATCGGTAACATTCATATTATATTACTTATAGTTTAACCATTAAATTAACAAATTTTTTTCATTATTTATTTTCCTCGTTCTTAATTAAACTCTTTGCATTTATTGAAATGCACAAGCCTATAAACATGAATATGGATATTACCATTTACATGAACTTACATTCAGAATCTGTTCTAACCCATTTACTTCCACCATCGGCCTTCTCACCCTTTTCATTTCCGTTGGCAGACTTGGGGATATGACTGCTGCTGCTCTCCAAGGACTTCTTGGCAGACAATTTCGGACTTGGACTTTGTGGATATATTTTCCTGTGAAGTAAAGTCCTCAACATCTGAAACTTAAGATCAAACATTTAATTCAGACTAACTTATTTAGCAAATTACTGAACCTTTTTTTTATTCATTCATGTATTTTAAGTACCTTCTCCATTGGTGACTCCAGAATTGGATCCCTTAAACTTGGGGTAGGTGAAAATCCACTTGTACAAACAAACATCTTCTTTAGAAGAAATGACAATGATTTTTTTCCAATCGCAGCTTTAGAATTATCCAAGCGGATATCTTTCCCTTTGATGTGAACTAAACTGGTGCTACACTGGAGATCATGATTGTTTTTGTTGCCTGAATCATTGGAGCATGCATCCGAGCTTGAGTTGGTGTCAAGAAATTTGTCAAATGGAAGATTAGGAGCGTCCAGATTAGCTGATGCTGGTCCAACATGTTCGTGAAATATTAAGTTCAACTCTTTCGAAAGTTCTCCTACTTGTTCGGGTGTCAGACCGTTTAGATAATCTTGTCCGGAGGAAAAAATTTCTGGAAGATTTGCCTTCTCTGATTCTTGTTTGATGTTTCCAAACGTCCCAATTGCTAGCAGTCCATGAGGCCAGTCGCTGAACTCTTCTTTGCAAGACTGTTGGCTATGATCTAGAAGAGGAATGAAGATATAGAATTGTTACAAATTTACAAAACATATCTGAAACTTAAGCATGCTATTGATTACTACAATGATTCTGGAGAGGAATCAAGAACACTTACGATTAGCTGGATTGGAGTTGGATTTCTTGCTACAGAGCTTGTCTTGCACCCAGCAAAAAATCTGGAATCAAACAAGACATAAAAACACCTTAACAAGTTAAACTACAAAGCTAACCAAGAAATCGACTCTCTTATTCTAGCTGATTTCAAGTTGCTTGGTTCTTATCAGTTCTCAGTTCTCACCTTCATTTTTTGGTGAAATAACTTAGAGTGCAGCTCCCTGAAACAGCACAGAATAACACTTGCAAATGTTTATACAAAGAAATCCTATGCCAGTGAAAGCTTAGCCACAGTGAGAGGGTTAAATAGAGTGGAATTTGAGAAATTCCATATATATCAAGTTGCCGTGTTTGTTTCTATTGCTACAATGGTTCAAGTTCCCAAACACTGACTTTGCCGCCTCTTTTCCCTCCCTCTCTCTTCCATTGTCACCTTCTTTTGCAACTACCATGTCTTTTTCACCACTAATTTAATTCATTTCTTCCCATACAAAGTTAAAATGGCACAGTTGAATGTATTACCTAAAATTAACTCTCAATCAATTCCTTGAAATCTCGAGCATCTCCAGACCTGGCCGTACGACTGACCTTTAATAACATTAGTCTGGTAACATTATTGATCCTCTCCTCGATGGATGCTTTATCCCTAAGCTCCTTCATAGCAGATTTACACTCATGGCAATTGCATTTTCAACCCCGTATCAAATGAAGAAAATGTCGGTGACAGCCAGGAAACATTGTCTGTACGCATATTTTTGGTTAGTTTGCACCAAGAAAAAGAACTGCTTTTAAGGTAGCTAGGAATAATTTACCTCGATGTTAAACTCTTTAATTATACCTAAATTTGTAATTGAATACCGTTAAAGTGGTATTATTCAATATTTTGTAATATGTATTCATTAGTTTTAGCGTCTAGACTCTGTTTTTGTGATTTTTTTCTATTTGTCGTATGACAAGTTTTCGTGTCTTTATTTACCCTTGATAAAAGCAATATCTCGCGAATGAGTTTTCCGGTGTTTTTATACTCAAGTTGGAAAACATTTGTGTGGCCATGCATGTTTCTTACTTCATTTCGCAACCACCACTGCTTAAATACTTTGATTTGGACCACATATCTAATCAGAAATCGAGTTTTAGAGCCAAACTATATCATTAAACCAAACAATGGCTAGCTGGGTTATTCCATGCACATTAAACTATCAGAAGATAGAATCTGAAAACTTATTTTCTATCACTAAAATGGAAAGTCAATACCTGGGTATATGCTGATCCACAACTTACGAAAGGGTCAAGGAAAATCTAGTTTCAAACAAGGAGCTAGCTGATCGAGTTTGGTCTCTCTCGAAATGTGTAGCATAGGTTAAATATGAAACGAATTAGGGGGGAAATGTCTAGAGCTGTAATTTAGGAAATTTACGAGATCTTTTGACAAAGTTTGCCATGCAAATCCCTGAATTGTGGATCATACGTGATTCAGCTTAAAACACAACAAATCAGCTCGGGCCATGCACAGTGCCCAAACAATCTTAGAAAACAGCAGTTCCCATAACCACGAGACAGTAGAGTAATTAAGGACAACTTCGTCCTACTGTCTTAAGTTATTGCCAAGCCAGGAGATTAGTATAGATTGCAGCCTTGAAGGACTAAGTTACTAACTAGGTACGCAATTCCTTTTTCTCCATTAATTCACACCCAAAGGAACAGCAGCTGAAGCACAGTCAGGGCTGTCAGCATGTGCGTGTAATAATCTGTTTAGCTGGCTAGCTTTGGTAAGGATTTGGGATTTGTTTCGTGGGAAAACATCCCAGACACGTGAAGTTGTCCCTGTTGATCACGTGGGTCGACGTCCATCGGTCCATGGACCATGCCCATCAGGCGTCAGCGATCAGCCCATGCCACTGCCAAGTGAGCGGGGCAGCTTCGACCGTACCGACCAACACGTGTCTCTAAGGGCTTGGTCTTTAATCAATTATCAATTTCCTTGTCTTCTTTTACGAACAAAAAAATGCTGGCATGTTCCTATAATAAAAAGTTGGCAAGTATTTTTGAATTTTAACGTGCTGTTAACATGTAAATGGATTTACATTTTTATAAATATGAATGTAGTACTAGTAATGACCATTATATTAGATGAATACTGTTTTCCTATATTATTATTCAATTAAACACAAACGTAATTAATTAATTTTTTATTGGAGAATTAGGATAAAATTATTTTTGCGTTTTCAAATTCATGCTTGAATGAAAAGTTTTGCCTAATAATTTTACATATTATTTGCTTTTAAGGTTTGTGTTGGCATTTGAGACTTGAAATTAGGCATGATTGTTTATGAGTCATTGCTATGATATTTTGTTTGAGGTGAATAATCATGTTTAAAACACATCGGTTCACATGTTATGTAGTTTTTAAAGTAAGGATTGAGTTTGATTCAAAAGTATTTGGTGAAATGACAAAAAAAATGATTTTGTTTCATTGATCAAATTCATTCATAAATACCTTAAATAAAAAAATTATTAGACCACAACATCAAAACTTTTTTTAAATTAACAATCAATGTTTGACCTAATAATTATTACTCTTTTTTAAGGAAAATTAAATCCAAAATTCAAATCTCCTGTCTCATTGTATCTTTCTATATAAAAAAAAACATTTTTTAAGTTAAACTACATGACTTAATTAAAGTTACTCATGGATTGAGGTTTCAAATAAATATCATACATAGTAGCTAGCACTTTAATTGAAAAACTAATTTAAGCTAACTCTAATAATAGATGAAGGCTTTAGAAACTTTAATAATCTTCTCTTATATGCATGATTAATCATTGTGGTAATTTAATTGAGATTCATTTATAATCAACATAAGATCTCTTATGCTATAGATATATACATGCCAAAGTATCAGAATATGTTAGTATGCATCTAAGAAAATTAATTTTTTTGAATGCATATAGCCGATCTAAGGGTACGTTTTTAATGTCGTCCGATGAGAGATTAATTTCGAAATACGTGTAAACTAACTCGAAAACTCCTTAACCATAAAATTAAAATAAAAAAATCCGCTAGTAAGCCTCAACGAAGATCATATGCCTGACGAATCCCCAACCAAAGCCTTGGTCTTGCTAGTCGGAAGGCAAGCACGAGGACTCACCTTGAAAAGGTTCAAACAGATCAACCCAATAAACATCCACCTTTAAAATTTCAACTCAATTTACGAGGTTGGCTATTTATTTAAACCTTTTTAGGACATGGGTTCCATGCCATACTTGGAAAGCTTCGTGATAGTTACCCAAAATGGCAAATGACCCATATTTCTTAAATTCATAATTTAACTCGTAACATGTGGACATGTGATTGAGAGTTGAGACATATATGAACCAGTCTTCCAATTAAATCAAGCTTTTATATGAAAATGCAAGTTTACAACTAGCCAAATTGTAGTGCCCCTTTTCATTTCTTAATATAATATTTGCTTCGATTTGTTCAAAATCAACTTAATTTTGGTCAGGAAAATCGTGTCCTATAGCTTGCTAGTGCTAGTGCAAGGCCAAGGAATTGAACACACTTCTCCATGTACTACGGTAAACATAAACCTTGGCTTATCGTTGAGTCAGATCCAAAACTCCGATTTTGCATGGGATCCATGTAAGTTCATCAAACAAGCCTAACATGCTTCTACACAATATGAAACATATTAAATAAATAAAAGCGGAAGTGACAGGATCTAACCTCCAGCCATTGCACTCTGTAACTCTGCTGTTAAAGCGATTTTCGAATCTGACAATCTACTCTGTGTCGATCACAGGCCTTCCAAGCACTCAAAACTCACTAGATGGTGTTTGTGTGTTTGAGATTAACGTACTTGGGGACCGGAAGGAGCCCTCTTTTTTTACTAACGAGAGCATACTAATTATGGCAATAAAATCACGTTTTAACCATCACAAAATCGTGTTTTAATAGCCAAATATAGAGTTGAGATTCAGTGTGAAATTATAGACCATATTCCGAATTGGTCAACCAAATATTTATTTCATTATTGTGGAGATATACTAACATTCTCCCACTTGGTCCATATATTTCACTTATAGAAGAAACAAATCACATGAATCATGGCGACAGTTCCTCAAATGGTGAGTATTATCTTCCATGTATTACTATGTAAAATGTTTCTAAATCAACCCATTTTTACTTAAGGAATAAACCTTATGTTTATTCTCGGTCCAAACCACAAGGATATTTCTCAAATAAAACTTTAGTGTATACAAATCAAAATGAGAAACATCATATTATTAATAAGAGTTTCAATTACAATCAAAATGTGGGACCATGTCCCATTCTCTCTACATGATCCTTAAATTTAAACGGTGGCATGCCCTTAGTCAAAGGATCAGCTAACATCAATTCAATGCTAACGTGTTCAATGACCACTCTTTTATCTCTAACACGTTCTTTAATGGCTAAGTACTTAATGTCGATATGCTTACTTCAACTTCCACTCTTATTGTTCTTAGCCATGAATACCGCAGCTAAATTGTCACAATATATCCTCAATGGCTTAGATATGGAGTCAACAACTCTAAGCCCACCAATGAAACTCTTAAGCCATACACCATGTGAGGTAGCCTCAAAACAGGAAACGAACTCGGCCTCCATAGTGGAAGTGGCAGTCAGTGTCTGCTTAGCACTCTTCCATGAAACAGCTCCACCGGCAAGCATGAAGATGTAACCGGATGTTGATTTCCGGGTATCAACATAGCCAGCAAAGTTTGAGTCTGAGTAGCCAATCACCTCCAACTCATCAGTCCATCTATACATAAGCATGTAATCCTTAGTGCCTTGAAAATATCTAAGCACCTTCTTCGCAGCTCTCTAGTGGTCCATCCTCGGGTCACTTTGGTATCTACCCAACACTCCCACAGCAAAAGCAATATCAGGCCTGGTACAGACCTGTGCATACATAATGCTTCCAACAGCCGAGGCATATGGAATGTTCTTCATCTGTTCCCGCTCAAGATCATTTTTCGAGCACTGGTTCAAATTGAACCTGTCGCCCTTCACAATGGGAGCTGGGCTTGGTGAACAATCTTTCATTCTGAATCTTTCCAAGACTTTATTAGTATAGGCTTTTTGTGACAAACCTAATATACCTTTATGTCTGTCTCTATGGATCTTAATGCTAATGACATAAGATGCATCGCCCATATCCTTCATATCAAAGTTCTCAGAAAGAAATTGTTTCACCTCACGTAGCATCCCCTTATCATTGGTTGCAAGTAGAATATCATCCACATATAGCACAAGGAAACAAATCTTGCTCCCACTGACCTTCTGGTATATACATTGATCCATGATGTTCTCAACGAAACCAAATGAAGAGATGACTTCATGGAATTTTAGATACCATTGGCGGGATGCTTGTTTCAACCTATATATGGATTTCTTCAGCTTACAGACCAAATGTTCACCATTACTAGAGGAAAAACCTTCAGGTTATTTCATGTAAACGTCTTCGTCTAGATTACCATTGAGAAATGCCATTTTCACATCCATTTGTTGCAACTCTAAGTCAAAATGTGCAACAAGTGCCATTACGATGCAGAGAGAATCTTTCTTAGATACAGGAGAGAAGGTCTCCTTGTAATCGATTCCCTCCTTTTGAGTGAATCCTTTGGCAATGAGTCTTGCCTTATAACGCTCAATGTTGCCTAATGAGTCAGTCTTTGTCTTAAAGACTCATTTACAGCCTATAGCCCTAGCCCCATTAGGCAACTCGACAAGATCCCATACTCTATTAGATGCCATCGAATCCATCTCATCCTTCATAGCATCAAACCAAAGTTTTGATTCTTTGCTGTTCATGGCTTGTGAAAACGTCTCTGGATCATTAACAGGCCCAATATTGAAATCATACTCTTGTAAATACACAATGTAATCACTAAGAATAGCTGATTTCCTTTCCCTAGTAGACCTTCTTAATGTTGGTTCAACATTCTCTGAAGGATCATGTTATTCAACTGGTTGCTCATTCAATTCTTGTGTATCCAGAGGAGCCTCGTCTACTGGTAAGTTATCAACTACTTGTGGATCTTCAATAATTGGTTGTTCAATGTCCAGTTGTACTGAAGGGACATTGTTCATGATAACCAATCCTTGACTCGAGTTAAAGGGTTGATCTCTCACAGAAACTAGTTCTTGAGATTTATCGCTCCCACTAATTAAGTCATTTTCAAGAAACTTGGCGTTCCTTGATTCCACAATTCTAGTGCTATGAGATGGACAATAGAATCTGTAACCTTTGGACCGTTCAACATATCTAATGAAATACCCACTTATGGTCCTAGAATCCAGTTTCTTTTCCTGTGGGTTGTAAACTCTTATTTCAAAAGTGCATCCCCAAACGCGTATATGACGCAAACTCGGTTTCCAACCTTTGAATAATTCGAAAGGCGTCTTTGGAACAGCCTTGGTTGGAACCCGGTTCAATATATACGCTGCCGTTTTAAGAGCTTCAATCCACAAGGACTTAGGTAACTTCGAGTTGCTAAGCATACTACGCACCATTTCTATCAAAGTTCGGTTCCTTCTTTCTGCAACACCATTTTGATCTGGTAAACCAAGCATGGTATATAGGGCAACAATCCCATTTTCTTGAAGGAACTTCGCAAATGGTCGAGGTGTTTGTCCATCTTCAGTGTATCTACCGTAATACCCCATACCTCTATCGGTTCTTACTATCTTTATGGGTTTTCCACATTGTTTCTCTACTTCAGCCTTAAAGATTTTAAAGGCGTCTAATGCTTCGTTCTTGTTACGAAGCATGTAAAGATACATAAATCTCGAGTAATCATCAATAAAAGTGATGAAGTACTTCTGACCATATGCATCAATATCTGGACAACATATGTCAGAATGTATGATTTCTAATATGGTTGAACTCCTATTGGCACCTTTCTTAGACTTGTTGGTTTGCTTACCCTTAATGCAATCCACACAAGTGTCGAAATCAGTAAAATCGAGAGTACTAAGTATTCTGTCATTTACCAATCTCTTAATTCTATTTATGGAGATATGACCTAATCTTCGGTGCCATAACATGGAGGAGTCCTCATTCATAACACATCTTTTAGTGCCAGTTTGAACATGCAAGGCGTTATGAGCAGTGTCATTTTGCAAATCAATAGAGAAAAGACCATCACATAAGGTACCATTCCCAACAATATCATACTTAAAATATATCAATATTGATTTATTTGAAAATTGAAAGGAATATCCATAAGGTACCAACCTAGAAACAGAGATTAAATTTCTTGAGAAACTAGGAATATAAAAGGTCTTTTCTAATTGCAAAACAAAACCACTCCTAAGAACTAAAGTGCACATTCCAATGCCTTCAACACGCGAGCGCATCTTGTTTCCTGAATAGATGCTCTCCTCATTTCCCACTGGCTTCCTTAGTTTTATCATACCCTATAAGGAAGTCAAAATGTGAATTGTAGATCCAGAATCAATCCACCATGTGTTATGATTAACCTCAACCATATTTGATTCAAAACAAACATATGAGACTGGACTACCTTTCTTAACGAGCCACTGCTGAAGCTTGGCACAGTCCTTCTTCATGTGTCCCTTCTTTTTACCAAAGAAACACTTGGACTCTTTCTTAATGTCAGCTTGGGCAGGGATTTTCCTTTTTCCCTTGTTCTTGGCTCAATCTTTGATCTTTTCTTGGCTTGCAAAAAATGCACTTTCACCCGATTCCATAAGCTGCATTCCCTCCTCTTGAACACACATGGTCATCAATTCATTGATGGTCCACTTATCCTTATGTGTGTTGTAGGATATCTTGAATGGTTTGTACTGCTTTGGTAGAGTGTTCAATATATAATGCACAAGAAAAGACTCAGACATCTCCACCTCTAGCTTCTTGAGTTGGGCCGCTATATCTCTCATGATCATTATGTGCTCGCGCACTCCTTTGACATTGGTGAGCCTCATCGATGAGAACTTCATTATTAGGGTGCTGGCTAACGCTTTGTCTGAAGTGACAAACTGATCATCTATGGCCTTCAGTAAGGTCCTAACGTTGGTATGCTGCTCGACAAAACCACGTATCCCAGCAGATATCTTTGTCTTAATATACATAACAGTAAGGCGATTGGATCGCTCCCAGCGTTCATGTAAAGCTACTTGACCAGGAGTGCTGGTCTCAGTCAATACGAGCTCATCTTTCCTTATAACATAGTTTATATCCATGCACCTTAATTGGAGGAGAACTCTCTCCTTCCAAACCTTGTAGTTCTCTCCGTCTAGCTCGGGAACTTCCAGGTTAATACTAGCCTGAGGAAACACTGCATATAGAAAATAAACATGCTTATGTATCTAGAATTTTTTTTTTGAGGCAAACTTAATTATGTTTACAAATGTAAACATATTTTATTAATAAATCTCAAACATAAAACTTGCCTGTGGGCTAAAGTTCTAATTCTAATAGATTCATATCATAATGATAAAACTATCAAATTATATCATTTCCTAATTCCTGTGGGTAAATTAAGAAACTAATTTGATATTTTATCCTAATTAGTTATAAAATTATAATAAAAATTCTTGTAGGATAAAATTTATTATAACCTTATAACTAATTACAATTTATGTCTAATATCATTATGTGATTTTACAAATATAATTTTACTTAATTAAGGTTGTTGTGGCTAAGCCCTAATTAAATAAATTATAAATCACTTAGACATATTGGTAAAATTCTAAGTTTATTCATATTTAAAAATTGCAATTAACACAAGGCAATTTTAATTCCAAATAATATGAATAACTTATCTACATGTGCTTCTAGTATAAAAATAACAAAATTATACATATTCAAAATGAGCACATATACACATTCAAACCAAATTTTCATAACTTAATCATAATTTTATGATAATTTTCACAAAATTATTTAATTTAAAATTACAGCATTTATAAAAATTCCAAATTCACGAAAAATCCTCATAAAATCCAAAATAATGAGAAGTTTTCGTAATTATATTAATTTTGTGAAAATAATCCAACTATTCATAAAATTATAAAAATTACAGAACTGAAAATTTGATATAAAACTATCAAAATATAATTATTTGGCCTTAATTAATTTTAATTATCTAAATTAAATAAGTCTTTAAGTCCTAACAAATTAAAATCAATGGCCCTTTTACTCAAAAATAAAAGCACAGCCCAAAATAGCCCAAAGTTGACTAAAATAAAGCCCAAATGGTGGCCCAAACTAGATAGCCCAATAAGGGTTAATTTTCTTTTTTTTTTTTGAACAGTGCTACTGCACTGTACAACAGGCCGGGCGCGTGGATATCCTCTATCAGGCGTGTGTGGCTCACGCGCCCGTATTTCCTCTATCAGGTGCGTGTGACTCACGTGCCCGCTTTCCTCTATCGGGCGCATGCAACGCAGTTTCTTCTTCACCCGAATGGGTGTTTATCACAGAAATTTGGGTCTTTTGACCCTACCCGGTACAAACTCATTTAAACAATCCCGTTTTTCACGTATTTTTCATCCCTAGAGCTCTCCAACAATAGATCTAAATTATTTGAGCCAAAATCACATGAAAACAGAATGAGTTTCAAGGAATCCGAGACTTAAAGTTTCAAAATATGAGTTTTTATGGCTTCTTTCTACAGATCTCTAGCAAGACAAAGGTTAAACTACGGCTCTGATGCCAAATGTAAGTTCATCAAACAAGCCTAACATGCTTCTACACAATATGAAACATGTTAAACAAATAAAAGTGAAAGCGACGGGATCTAACCTCCAGCCATTGCACTCTGTAACTCTGTTGTTGAAGCGATTTCCGAAGCTGACAATCTACTCTGTGTCAATCACAGGCCTTCCAAGCACTCAAAACTTCACTAGATAGTGTTTGTGTGTTTGAGATTAACGTACTTGGGGACCGGAAGGAGCCCTCTTTTTTTACTAACGAGAGCATGCTAATTATGGCAATAAAATCACGTTTTAACCATCACAAAATCGTGTTTTAATAGCCAAATATTGAGTTGAGATTCAGTGTGAAATTATGGACCATATTCGAAATTGATTAACCAAATATTTATTTCATTATTGTGGAGATATACTAACAATCCAATGAAGTAAATGACGATGGATATCATGCATATATTGCAGAATGAGATAATATATAAAACGTATAATAATATTGATAGTGTTATATGTATAAAATTATTACATTCAAATGATGCATTTATATATTTATATTTTACTTTTAAAAAATAACAAAAGACTTTAACATCATTAAAAGATTATATATTTCATTTTATCTTTTGATATTTGGATAATTATTTTACCAAGTTAGTGTTACTTGGTTAATCGTGACAATAAACCGGACGTTTAAATAAAATATAAATATTGTAGATAACGAGAATAAGACATTGATATAGTTTTCTCTTTTCGAGTTTTGGATAATTATTTATGTAAAGATGGCATTTAATAGCATAAAATCATCATTAATAATTACTATATTTTAAAACCAATTATTCAATCATCTAAAGCTACTCGAGAGAAAGTATTGTTGTCATGTGTGATATCCCTGAAACATAATGCCATAATCAAATGGTAAGCTCTTGTAGTGTAGTCATTCATAAGCATAAACTTAACATCACTTGCTCAGTTGGTTGAAACATGGCAAAAGGATTGGAGATTTCATCAGATCATAATATATAAACATATATGTCACTATATTTTTGGCTTGTTAAAAGGGAAAAATAAAATAACAAGTTTGTCAATTTAGTATGTGTTGTTAATGATCAAATAGTTATAATGAATCTAAGGTAGGATAGTTGTAAGATGAAACCTCGAGTCTTGTAGTCCTTGATGAGTATGGTTGCCCAAATAAGAGAAAAGAAACTAGTTGGGACCAAAATCAGATTTGGAAAACTTGGAAGTGGTCCTGTCTTCGAATGAAAGGCTACCTCGGTGCATGGTAACTGTTACGTGGCAGCTTTACGGGCAAAGATAAACAAGTCCCCACTCTCAACTGGCGCTGCAATGCTGTTCTGTTCATCTTATAAACTCAGATGCATGCACTTACAAGTTTCAAGCAAGATAAACTTCTTCAGCAATACCCAATGTCCATAGGATATCTCTTTGACTTAATTCTCTATCTGGGATTTACTGAGTTTTAATTAATATTATCATTTTTAAGATCAGCAAGCAAGACACTGCCATTCAGTAAGCTTTTCAATTTGAGTTGTGGAAGAAGATATGCTGGAGGAATGCAGACAGCGATGTCGGTTTGGCCTATGAAGACACGTATGGAGATCATCATCCAGCAGTTACATCATTGGAAGATGCTTTGCAGTTGCAGAAGTGGTTCTCTCCCTTTTTCTCATTCTTCAACATCTCAGGTCATAGACCAATCCTGCCGTTAGCTCCTTTCCCATATCGAGAAGTACTTGCTTTGTTAAACGAAGGCTATTCTTTTTTCCCTGTCCATTTTCTGTGTTGGATTATTTTTCAAGGTTCAGAATAGTATGTTGATTCTAATCGTTTGGAGGAAGTGTTACTTAGTTTTGAATGTTAATTCCTTTCCCATGGACATATCATTGCGGAAGAAGAAGACCAACAAATACATAAAAAGTCTGTTTCCAGCTTATTCTTCCGTCCACGTCTTATTGGAAAAGACCAAAAATTTAGTCTCGTGCAATATGTAAGGCATGACTTTATCATCAGTTGATTTTGTTTGTGATAGTAAATAAGTTGAATTCAATGTTTGCCTGGTCTCAGATGATTCTGAAGACATTCTGTGCATTCTTAGCACTGTTGTTGGAGGTGTGGTGTTTATGGTGATGGAAAATTCAAATGGTACTACGGGTATGTATGATGGCTTTTTGCACAATCTTTTGTAAGCAATATAAAGCCTAACGAAGTCTTAGCCCTCTATGGATGCTATTACGTTTATAATCGAATCTTCGCATTTTTGATGTCCTCAACCTAAAGGTTTTGATCACCTTAGCTTGTGTGCTTATATTTGCAAGACAGGTACGGTGAAGAACGACGTCGGAATTGTGCTTCCGATCTGTGCACCAAGATTCAAGTTTGTAAAGAGCTTCAAGAAGAATAAGTATGGTAAGGAAAGATGTAAAGAGAACGGCAGAAAGAGCTAAAGCTTTAACGAGGAAGGTAAGATCTTGGATGATGATGGTGGATCAAAGGCTAAATACACAATTTAAGATCTAACATTTTGAGTATTTCTTAATTAAGGACATAACCTTTAATTTTATTTAAGTAAAGATTAAATGTTTTCAAATTTGTGCAATTTAAGACTTTTTAACGGAACTGAGATACATGAACCTTTAAAATAATAACAGCGTTTAATAAATACATGTGGCATCAATTTAGTGGGACAAATGACAATAATTTAGTGGTTAAATTTTTTTTAAATTGATTTTTGTTTAACGTTTATTTTTCTTTTTTACAGTCAAAAATAGTTTTTTAATTTATATTTTCCTTACATTAAAAAATAAATTTTTTTTCACTCAAAATCTCTCCCCTCTTCTTCTTCTCAATTCAAAAGCAGGCCATCAATCTTCTCCTCCAGCCACCCTCTTCATGGCTTAGAAATTTTCCAAAAAAATAATAAAAAGTAGCTCTCCCCCTCTCATTCTCTTTTCCTAACCTAACCCATTTTCTTCAAATTTCTTAATATTTTTAGATCTAAATGGCCATTTTCAGTTTCACAACCTCAAAAAGATTATATTTTTGCTTGTCAAATTTCTTTCTCTTCTACTATGTTCTCAAATCTCACCCAAATCCGAAAAATACTAGAAATCGCTTTTAGATTTTTTTTTTTTTTAACTTTTGCGCGGTTTTTGAGAAGTTTGTTTCATGTTTTTCTAGGTATTGTAGTTACTGTGTAATTGTGTTGCTCAGATTGTAGTGTTGAGTATTTTTGTTATTATTTATTTTTGGATGATTTTTTTAATTGATTTTCCTAAATCTTGCTTTTTGGGTTGATTTTCCTAAATCTTGCTTTTTGGGTTTCTTTTTGGTTGATGTTTATGGAAAAAAAAAATTGATTCTGTTTTTGTTGTTTCCTGTGATTTATGGCTGAGTTTGATTCAATCAAACTACTATTTTTTTTTTACTTTTATATTTTTCTTCTCTTCCATGCCCTCTGCTTCAACTTCAATATTTTCACCGAGGCCCTCAATCACTTTATTGATTTTGATTTTTTATTAGATATATTTTCTTAATTTTTTTTGTTACAGTTCATCTAAACCCTAGCTTCATTAAACTTGGTAATGACTTCTGCAAATTAGAGCATCTACAGATTGGGTTTTCTATTTTTTAGTTGTTGTGGTTTTGTTGTAGCAGGTTTATGATGTTCTGTCTCAATGTTATTGTTCTTAATTCGTGTTGTTTACGAATTTAGCACAAAATATCTTAATGACTTAGGAGAAAAAATATATCATGTAATAATAAGATTGAAAAATAATTGAAAAAAAATTGTAAACTAATGATGGATATTGGATTTAAAAATAATTGGACCAGCTAGCAAAAGATTATTGAATCATGACATTGGATTTGGAAAACAAAAAAGAAGTCCGCTTTCTTTAACAAGTGTAACTTACACTCGTTAAAAAAACTTACATTAAATAAATTCAAAAACGTTTAGTCCTTAATTGATCAAAATTAAATATTATATCTTTAATTGAAAAACTTCGCAAAGATTAGATCTTAAATTGAGCATTTAGCCGTGGATCAAACATAGATTCGATAATCTTTTTTTCTTAAAGTTTTAACATTTTTTATATCGATTTGTTTGGTGTGGCTTGTCATGTACATTCTTCTTACAAATCTCTAAGAGTTAGTTTGGATGAGTAGTGAAATTGATTCCAAAAAAATTGAAAAAAAATGACAATTGAAAATATATGTTTTTAATAAAATAATAAAAAATTTAAATGTATAGGTAGGAGGGTAAAATTACCCTCTTATTATTTTGTCTCATGTGACTGGAATTCATCTCACCTCTTATGTGGTGACTTCCAAACTAAGCCTACAAAGTTTTCCTTCAAGTGGTATTACCGGTGGGAGTTGCTACTTGGAGATTAGAGGTGAGTTTGGATCTTCATGAATAGTAAAATAAGGAAAAAAAATGGAAACATAAAATTACCCTTGATTTTAATTTTTTATTATTTTATTAAGAGGTATATATGTGTAATAGTTATTTTTTCTTTTTCAATCTGAATCAGTCTCACCATAATTCTAAACTAACTCTAGATCTAGCACGAACTTTGACTAATGATATTTGGACTGGTTGTTCGGCTTGTGGCCTGAGCCTGTGGCATGGGCCTTAGTTGATGGCCTGTCAGCTTGTGAGTTGTGACCTAACTTTTATGCTTGGGCTTTGGACTTGGTAGCTTTACAGGTCATAACACTCATCATTATTACGCTGCTGTATTTTCATGGGCATTGTCCTGAAAAAGTAATTATCTTCTTTTTAACCAGTGGAATGCGAAATAAAATTCTCACTGCTTCTGCTGCTGCTTCTCTGTTCTTTGTAGGTATCCATACTGCCATACATAACAGTAGTTATAAAGTTGAGCCAAATGTGGGCACTACATTGCTTTGAACTCATAAAAGGCTTTGGCCGATAAAGCCACCCGCAAAGTTTATCAGCTTCAAGGCCATTGTCTTTGCAATTTCGTGGCAAGGCGTAGGCATTGCACTGCTTTGTGCATTTGGGGTGCTGCCGAAAGAAGGGAAACTGCAGACTGCATTGCAGGGCTACTAGATTTGTATAGAAAGCAAGTTGTTTGTGATGAACATCTCTGTTTGTAATTTGGACATCTTTGGACAACACTATGCATAAAATTCTGATTTGTACATTAATGGGTAAGTTCTCTTTTGGCATTTTTGACTCCATAAATGCTCAAAATGCAAATCCTTTTAGAAATATGCATGTTCTAAAGAGTTCGGATTTGGAGGTTAGGAAACATGTTCAACAGCATTTTTCAGCAAATGGAAAATAATCCTGAGCTCCAGATGGAAACTGCATGTGAGAATCCAAATCTGTAACATGTTTCGAATTAATGATTTTACTACTGTTTTATTCGTGGTTCTGTACTTCGCTATCTGTAACCCTGAATGTTTGGTGATTCAAACAAATGAAAACAGTAAGGCAATTGTCATTTTATATACACCATAAACAACAATTTACAACGGCTAATTCAAGCTCATGCTCCATCTTCTCCAGGACAGCATAGTTGTAAGCAACAATCAAGGCAGCCAAAGCATGTCAGAGCAGCGCACAGCTGTGCTAATACAATGGCGCATCGATCATTCATCTTTGAACAACATTGGATGCAGCACATGCAACAGCATTTAGTGCACATCTGATCACAGCAATTTGCAGTTGCCTTAAAAAGAATTTCGGCAACTTCAGGCAATTTTTGTTCTTCAGATCCTGGAGGAATGTTTTCGGCTGTGGCAATCGGGTCACCAAAGCCAACTGAAAGGCTTTGGAGCAATATCTTTTTGGGTGCCTCACGATCCCCATTTTTGTGTGGATCGCCATTCTTCGATACCTGTATTCAGCAGACCAACTTTCATAAGAGAAAAACTATGCCAAAACATTAACCAGATGAGGAGGCTGCCAAAACATTAAACTCAGCTGCCAGCATGACTTAGTTGGACTGTTACTATTGTTGACAATAATAGCAGTATCCTATATGAGGCAAAAGCATACCTTCTGAGCTCCAGAAGATGGAGTGGCTTTGTCTATTTTAGTTTTCTCAAGTAGGACCATGCGCATATACTCAGAGATATTGCCAGTCTGTATGCTCAACTTTGAAACCTGCCAATAACAAACAATGTCATCGGCAACAGTTTCTCCTACTAGCAATTTGTAAAAGATAGATCCATGAATACTTTTCACATTGCCAGTAAGGATATGGCATAGCCATGATTCACATTTCATAAATAAAAGGAGAACCTAAGGAGTAGTGGACCGGGAAACTTCATATAAAAAATTTTAGTCCAAGGGCAAAGCCTATTGTGCTCTAACTGGGCTAGCTTAACTATTGCCAGCATTCAAATCGAAGTAGTTGTGATCCAACCTTGTTGTCACACCAATTTCAGGGAAAAAATTGTCAGAATACTGTGAAACAAACCTTCTCCTCAAGCTGTTTATTTTCTGAATACCATGCCTGAGCTGTGAGCAGATCAATCTGCTGTCTTGCTAACACCTGTTAGAGAAAAGGGCAATTATGAAATACTCCAGGTGCAAATCATTGGGGCATACAGGTAAAAACATTTAGAGTTTAGGAGGCCAAGAAATATGATGAAAGCTATTCAAATTATGAAATACAATACAGCATAACTGAATTAAAAGAAATCAACCAAGTAGTTGGTGCTTACTCTGTCAAGAGGTATGTCCTTAGCCCGTTCTACCTTCAAGTCCGTAATAAAGCAACTCAAATTTCCTAAAATACCTTTAGCTTTAAGAGTGTCAGGAAAACTGCCTTGGTACCTCCCACATATTGTCAATGGGCTTTCAGATGAAAGGTCGGGAATACGTGAAGAGTACACCTATCAGGGACATTTTAGAAGAAACCCAAGTCAAGTCAGTCGATACCAAGATGGATCAAAAAAGAAACCAAATTGCAAAGACTGGTGCAGGTTGATTGCTGCACAGGTGAAAAAAACATGAATAAATGCAAACAACAGACAAGATAAGAATGAAAGATATTGATAGAGCATACAAAAGAATGCTCCTGATATACGTTATTGTATGGTGTTTGTTGTGATATTCAGGCAACTCCAATTGATGCTATATATTATTATATAGAATAATATCAAAATTTTTCTAGAACATACATCACAAATTGTGATCCCTTAAAACATCAGAAGAATTGATAGACAAGTAGAAATAACTAGACAATTGCATAATAAAACCTACAAAGGTAGATACAAGGAAAATATGATGTCGTATATGAATTAAAATGATTCAGGAATTCCGACCAACTTACCTCTATTTGTTCATGATCATCAAATGCATCAATGGTTATATTTGCAAGAACAGTAGATAAACCTTTGCTAAATAATTTTTGCATCTGAACCTCAATTGAATCTGACAAGAAACAGGAAGAAAATTATTGGTGAGAATAGTGATGATACAGGACACAAACTTCCACATATCCTTACAATAAAAGAACAGTTTTTTTTTTTTTTCGTTTTTTATTACTTTCTTCATAGCTTACTGGATGAGGAGCCTAGGGTTCAGAATTAAGCTCAAGGCAGAATTAGGGAAATAGAAATGTGTTAAAGCTTGTAAGGAGGCTTTCTATGCAAGAAGAACCTGAAGGTGGCACCTAAGCAACCATACCTGGATAAAAAGACACTCATAACCTTACAAACAGCTTAAAGCTTCTGAAAACTCTTTTACTCTGAAAGTAAGAGAGCTAAATGAGTCTATATTAACTCAATTTATGAGAGCAAGAAAGATAAACTGATAATTCAACATCATTAAACCACTCCCAGCATATTTACACTAAACAAAGACTTGACTTAGCCCAATACATAGCCATTCTAGGTCCCACATACGAATTCCAAATTCTAACTTAGGTATTGGAACCAGCTGTCCTACACCTTGTACACATTTCCCTCTTGCTGCGGTATATTTTCCATCATTAGCAGAAAAGAAAAAGAACGAAAACCATAACATGCTGCTATCATAGACAACAATGCTTTAATAGGATGAACCTGAAGATCATGGAAAGGACCCACAAAATATTTTTTCCACAAAGAAAAAAAACTCAAAAGAATTCTAGCGATCTATGCATAAAATTTCATCGTATAGCACTATTCTTTGGCTTGAGGTCAAATATAAAGTTAAAGTACATACAAACCTAGATCATAAGCAGCACCATATTCCCCACGGCCAATCATAGCAAGTGTGCGCAGGAAATAATGATTACAGAATGAACCTGCAACATTCCCAGCAAGTTAACTAGAAGGTATGGTGTAAAGAACTTATATTATCTGATTTCAGCATTTGGGATTTACACAATCCTACATTCCTAACCAAACATTTTGGTATCCCTGATCAATGATGAGAAATAAATTTAGTGGATTTAAAGGTAATAAATACTATGCTAATAACTGGGAATATAGGAGGCCCAAACACCTGAAAATTTTACCTATGCCAAAAGTATGTATGCGTGGACATAGTGATCCTCCATTTGTCAGACGCTTTTTCATCCAGTCACAAATGTTTCTCTCATCTTCAACAGCCCCATCAGTAACAAGAAAAATCATAGGAATTGAACCACTAGTGTTTGATAGCATCTCGGCTGCCTGACAGAAATAAGCAAAAGTTATTACCGTGTAACAGATCATAAGAAAAGAACACTATCTTAAACCATCTTGTCAGGAACAAAAACAAAATAAAAGCATGCTGCTAACCATATTCTAGTCTCTTAAACCAATACAGAAACCACGAGAAGTTATAACCAAAAACAAAGGAAATGAGTAAACACCTTTTCTAGTGGAATAAACATATTTGTACCACCCCCCACACTATATTTTGTGCTAAACCATTCAGTGGCCCTTTCGATTGCTTCCTTGGAAGCCAACTCCATGGATGTTGAAAATAGAAAAGTCTCACTACTAAAAGCTACAATGTTAAATGAATCGTCTGGACTGAGGTTAGAAAGGGCTGCAGATATTGCATTCTTGGTACTCTCAAGTGGTCTCCCTTGCATGCTGTCACTTATATCAACAACAAAAATGGCCTCCTTTCTGAACGCCTATCAAATTCAACAGGATAAGTATAGACACCAAAAGGAAGAATCAAATCTGAAGAATGCATCAGGTTGAACAAATGTTAGACCTACCTTCCTACTCTGCTGACTTCCAGGGAAAAGATAAACACAGAATGTATCTCTTTGGTAATAATCATATAAAGATGGAGGCTGCAACAGGACACCTCCAAATATGTTCCCCAAAGAAACCTATACAAAGAGATAGGCAATATGCAATTATAAGGATCCTGATCATAATAAAATAGGTATTTCAAGTTCAATTAAAACTTTGGCATATTCATGAAACAGTAATTTTCATCATTTATCCAAAAAAAGAGAGATAATTTTTTAGCTCTAAAGAAAGGAAAACGTGACAACAAGTTAAGTCTGATTCTTACATTATATGAGAAACTGAAGTCAGTACTGGACCATGTGAGAATTTCTGCTTCATATAAGAAACTGAAACTCCCTGCCTGGCGTCTTATTTCCTGAAAAACATGACAATAAATAGGAAAAAATAAGGGAATAAATAGTATCATTCATTAAGTTCAAAACAAATTCAAAGCACAAGCACAATGATCCTTAAACAAAATGTGCACCTTCAAAGGATGACTAGTTGACTTGCACAAAATTCCAGTTGCAATACCAGAGTTCACATTTAACTGTATCTTTTCTTTTCTTGAAATTTTCTTTATAGCAGGAGTAACATATTCAGGAAAATTAAAGGGCACAGTCAAGGAAAACTGGCCCATGCTATATGACAATTTCTGAGACCAACGAACCTTAATTGAAATATTAGTACCCCCATCAATCTGGAAATATGAAACAAAAGCATTCATTAGAAACAATAGATTTAAAGTACATTGAGTTAGATCATTAAAACTTTAAAACAAAGTCTACCTGTGGTATTGTTAAAGTAAATATATTAGGCTTCAAACACCCTCCGTCTGCAGGTCTCGCTATCCTTTCAATGCCCTTACTTTCTTCCACTCCAATCAGTTCGGTAGAATATGATTTTGTAGGAAGATCAACCTCAACACCTAGAATTGAACCCTGTTAGCCAAATAATATATTATTCTTCGAGACCATTAATAGGCACAATTCAAGCACAAAAACAAGTTAACCAAACACTTGATAATTGATATTTTTCTCTCTTAGAAAGAGCAGATTCCTTTTCAATGCCAATATGCCATCAAGTCTTAGGAAAATTAGAAAGTGTAAAAGAAAACAAGATCATCTTATTCTTCAAAATTCTTACTTATGCAGTTTCATCGGAAAGGTCAACTCCCACGAGTTTTCGCTTATCAAATGATCAAAAGAGCAAAAAGTTCAGAATCAAATAGCAAATAAAACTTCTTGAGCTGAAAAGGAGGACTTTAAGATAAGATAAAGACTAACAAATAGTAAAAACTTTATAAAAAAATTCAAAATTTTTCCATTTTCCATTTATGAGTAAGTAATTGGGAACTAACCTGGTCGCCCATGGGGACAGCAATGCGACAATCACAGGACCGGCTACCCATAACACAATGGACTCTCCACTTCCCAGAAACTTGAATAAAAGCGGTATCGGCATAACAATCCACGTCGAGATCGACTCCACTCATCTTTAGAGGAATCAAAGCGGGTGGATCGCACCTGCCATGCACGTAAGGCTGGTAACTCGGCATATCTGGGTTGTCGACAATCTTCGGGTCGGATATAACAGCATACACCATCGGCGCCGATGGCAAGTAGAAATGAGGTGACCTCTCCATTGGCGGCAGCGGTTTCGGCGGCGCCACCCCCCTGTCTTTACCTAAGTATATCCGTTTCGATAGCTTTAGCCCGTCCTCCACCGCCCTCGTAAAATCCTCCGCCATTGTCAACACAAACTTTTTCCAAAAAAAACCCTTTATTTATCTTTTTCTTTTCTTTCTTCACCCGAGAAAAAAGAAAGAGATTATTTAGAGAGAAAGAAAGGGAGAAATTAAATTTTTTAGAGATTGGATTACTTGGATGATCGGATTCTTGCAATTGTAGTGAGCACCGGATTCGCGTTCGGGGTTTTTTTTAATTATATTATTAATTATTAATATTTATTTTTTGGGAGAAAGAGAATACCGCTGTCGCATGCTGTATAAAGGCTTTGTCCCGCTGGAATTAAAAGTGGATGAGACGGGAGATTGACGGATGTCTACGTGGAAGAATGTGATTGATTTAGATGAAAGATAGCCGACGTGGAGGAATGATCGCCAGGATTGCAAGCACTCGTGGGTTCATATTCTTGAGTTTAACGGGACGTTCGGCTGTTAGCCAGCTGATGGGGAAGGGAGGATTACGAATTTATGATGGTCCCGCGAAGCAGAGGATATCAAATCTCCGACGGGTAGTTATTAGTTATTACCAACGCTCAACGGCTCTTTAGATCAGCTTAGTTGAATGTGAAGGTGGGCCATTGGGCTAGGCGCCGACTCCTTCTACGTCGCATTCAGACAAATACGATCGGAAGGTCGGCGGAGTTGAGATTAAAAATGAAAAAAATGGCTAATCGTGAACTCAAACTGAAGATAGATTTGATTTCTAAAACTTAAAAAGTTTTGAACTTCTGTTCAAACCAAATCGAATTTAATAATTTGATTTCAATAAGATAAAAATCTCGAATAATTTAAAAATTCTATTTACTATTATTTTTAGTTTTATATTATAAAAATAAAATTATATTGCAAAAAAATAAATAAATTAAATTTAAATAATTACCAAATTAAATTCGATTAGTTTATCATTTATTTTTTTGTTATTTGTTTGCGTTTTTAATCTTATGTTAACATTATCGATAAAGTTGATGTCCACATATGAAAGCGTCGATTGGCTTAAAGTTGAAACTTGAAAGCGACCTTCATAGCCTTATCCACGACATTATTTGGCATTTTTTTGAAAGTGAAATTGAGACAAAATCCAAAAACAAAAGTCATGGATTATTTGGACTTCTGCCCAAATAGAAGTTTTTTTTGTCTGGGGTATGTTTTCGTAACCGGAGTTTTCATATGGGTTTCACCCCTTGGAAATGGGGTTGTGGTTGACGAGAGTATTAGTATAAGCGGATTGGAGATTCCTTCATTTCTAAGTTTCAAGCTAAGCTAACTTTAATTTGCACATGCTGTCAGATTTTAATGGGGACAGTTTTGGTGGAATTTATTAAAACTTCATCAAATTACTAACACAAAATTGAAACGCAGTAAAACTAATCTCAATGCGGACGAGAGCTCAATCCCGCTATACCATATTACTGCATTGTCGAAGCCCATTCCGTATGCATTTCGTTGACTGCTCTTGGACCTGAAACAGAGACAAAACGAGAGAGTGAGAGAGAGAAGTAGAGAGAGAGGGAGAAACTACTCTTATCCCTCTTCAAGGAAAGTTTAAAACTTAATGAGCCAATCTCATATATATAGAGGTTGAGAGTAAGGACCTCCCTTCATGGGATTCATGTACAAACCCATCCAATTATAGGTTTATACGCGTATATTATATATTTAATATAATTTAATATGGGTCACACTTTATACAAAATTATACTACTAATTAAATATTATATGATGTTAATTACACTTAACTAGTCCACATTAATAGAGTTAATTCAACATTCTCCCACTTGGACAGTTAAGTTAATTAACAAAATCATCATATAGTATCAACATGCATTTATAAGCCTCCTGGATACATTGTATCGAAAGGGTACAAATGTGTAGACTTGTAAATGTTTTAACAACAATAAGTCTTTACAAGCTTCAAAATGTATCATACCAACAGGTTACAAATGCGTAAACTCATAAAGACTTCAATAAGGTAGTAGTATAAAAGTGTGAAATGGAAATGATATGAAAACAAAATCAAATATCTATTTCCATTAGGTCTATGCATCTAAACCAAATGAGGCATTGCTTCAACAGAAGTACATGAGACTAATACAAAATGTCTCATCTAACGAAATGTCATATTCATCATAATGCGCGCAAACAAAATATGCATATATGGCAAGTAGGAATCCATTCACACAGTTGCAACTAATTTTATTATAGAGATCCCACTAACTTAATACAGCAAATGACTCTATATGCCTCATACAAGTGCTATGTCGTCAAAGCACATAAGCAGCCAAATTCTTAGTTAATCAGAATGAGCTCTTTAATTATGTGCTCTATAATCCAATTAAACAATAGATTCCATTATTTTTCTCTAACAAATCGAATGACGATATCTAAACATTTTGAGTGTGAGGAACTCTTAGTATTTTGATAGGGAAAGTTCTTGCTGCAGCATTACCACAGTACACCTTTAGGACTTTGAAACGGTAACCACAGAAAACTACCCTGAGATGAAATTCTGCAGCCTAAATGGCCCATCATGTAGCTTTACAACATGCTACATATTTAGCCTCCACAATCAAGGATGTTGTAAGTGTTTGCTTCACACTTTCCAAAATACAACTCCTCTACATAACATAAGTATATAACCAAAAAATAATTTCGAACATCTGGATAGCATGCAAAATCAACATCAGAATATCTGATCAAACCCAGAATGTCAGATTTGTTGATATCCAAATACTTCCTTTGTAGCTTCCAGCTTTTTATTGTAGGATCTCTCAAGTATATGCAAAATATACCTATAACATACACAACATCAAAATGTGTATAAACTTGAGCATACAGTAATTGCCCACAATAAGGCATACATAACACTCGACATGAGCTTTCATTTTTCTTAAGGACTTTGAGATTTTACAGTATGACGCTTTTCACGGAAGGGTGCCTCAAATAGGAGAACAATATATAGTAAACCTACTTAACACACAATGTAGGTTTCTAGAGACCAACAGAGTACGCCTATTGATATGTCATGAAGAATCTCAATCCTTAAAACAAAATAAAGCCCCACTTAGATTCTTCATCCTAAAGTGACATGACGACATGAAATTTTGTCTAATACAATAGGTCAGTGCCATTGGATGCTATCTGATATCATCAATTTAGAGTCTAAATAACACATAATTACTTCCACTAACCTTGCAATGGATCCATTTACTAATCAGTGATGTTCGCTATAAAGTGACAATCTCATCATACTTTGTATACAATCTGGATGCCTTTTAATGTTCGCAAATGAACTCCTTGAATTCACAAACTATATGTTCCATCTTAAGAACTACAAAATTTTGGTTGCTTCATTTGGTCATTTTACTGCCCAAGATATAATTCCTAATCAAAATGAGCTACCAATTGCCATCATGATTTTAAAAAAATCTTAGGTAGAAACAGGAGATAAGATTTTCACAAAACCAATTCCTTTTCTTTATTTAAAACTTTAGCCAAATTTAACTTTAAATCTTCTACCTAATCTCTAAAGCCTCTTTTTGTCTACAATGATGTGACAACTAAAATAGATCTCATGCATCTTTATACAACATAGATGCTAACTCATCCTGTGTGGCAAATATCCAACTCTAAGAGTTCGAATCAATATAGCCTTCTGACAAATTTCAGAATCAGAAGACACATGTATTTCACATTCAAGTTCTTTTGTAAGTTCAGGTGCAAGTTCAAAATATGGTACTAGGATCAGTCGTTGATTCTTTTGGTTATGGCCTTTTACCATCAAAAGGTAATGCATGCATGGGACTAGCACAACAATATGTACTTCATTAATAACTTTGTAGAGTTCGAAACTCCCACTCTTTAAGTCATCCTTTAAATAAATTGCATTGTCAGATTCAATAATTCTAGGGTCACATGACAAGAAAACCAAAATCTAGACTATAGGTTTTGTCAGATCCAACAGAATTGCCGTTGACAGTTTTCTTATCAAGTTTTCTTGACTATAGGTTATAGGCCTTTTGTCTTACTTTATAACTCTAAACATGAAAAACAACACAAACTCGGCTTTTGGTCTGACTACAACTTAAGATGAATTTGGGAACTGATTTTGCTTGGAGATCAATTTTGAATGTGAGTTGCAGTGTTAATAATTTCACTCTACAAAAAATTGAAAATTTGGAGTGATCAACATAAACCGTACCATATCAAAATATACGAATAATTATTATCGCATTCACATCCCTTTTCGGTGTTCCAAGCACAGTATACTAGGCATCAATACATAATCCTGTAGTGCATTTATCCCTAAAATAGGTATATGATTTCGCCTAGCTTTATTATACTGAGCACAGTATTCATAACTTCTATCTGATCATTGCCTTAAGCAGCTTACTTGATGTAAGCAGCGCAGCGGAATCAATCAGAATGCTTAAGGCTTTTGTAAGATCAAACTTCTCACTTTACATGACCTAAATCAAAATGGTCTTTAGTGAAAGTTATGAATTACTTATATCCACTGAATACAATATGTGGAAATGATCTACAAATGTCGATATATATCAGTTCCTAATCATCTCCATATTTGCTAATCATATCTTTAACATTAGCAGCAAGATTTCTCTTAATGCAATCTTTACATGTGCCTCGAAATGTCCCTAACTCATGCCACAACTTAATAGATTTCTTATCTATCCTATCGTAATCAAAATCACAGTCACATTATTCACAACTGAAGAAAATTCGTCTAATATTAGGGTACAAGTCTATTATATATCCATCACGCAAAATGTCAGGATCAATATACATGTTGTTACTAAACAAAATACTTTTTCGTTATCAAAAATGAAAAGTATAAATTGACAGTATTTCCAAAATTATCCAGGAATATAATAACAAACTGGCTGATTCTTATGTTTTTGGTATGGATTTTAACCTCATTGCCCATATTCACAACTATTTTCCCTTGATTTAATCTCCGGCAACTTATGGCTTTATTGATAATAGCACCAGTATCCAACCACCAATAGTTAGAAGGTATACTTCCTAGATTGAATCCAAAATAAAGGCTAACGAAATGCCTTTTCACACACATCCAATTTAGAAGGACTCTTACAATCTACCCTCTTATGCCCAAGTTTATGATAGAAGTGGCACACATTGATATTTAGAGGTGTTGGTGAAACTAGAATGAGAATTGAATTTGGCAAATATCTTATTCTAAAATGACCTTTTATTGAGATCTCTTAACAATATTTCTTCTGGTAGTAATATTAGCATATATCATCATTATGGCTAAGTGATATTTGTTAACGTGAAAGATCTTCTACTCTTGGATGACAATATCAATTTTGATATTAATATGCCATACTTCCTTCTGTCCATTAATGTACGCTGAATGAGATCTGCAGACTTGGAAGATCTCCAACTCTCCACCCCAAAAGGAAGTGATTCATAATCTGCCATTCATGAATTAATCCTCTATTGCAACCTTTATCAATCCTATGCAAACTATTTCCTAATGGCATCCATAAATCTTTCTTGGTTATTACTAAAGGGAACACTTTCTCTGATGTGTTCGTTCGTGGTATACCCTATATAATCAGAGAATCTTATTTGAGTGTTCCTAAAATTTCATAATAATATTTTGTCCTCAAAGAGCTCACACTATTGGGTAGATCAGCTTTCGGGGATACTTCTTAATTCAATATGCCCCTAACTGTAGAGAATAATTCATACTATCTATTTAATTTGATTCTGTTAGAGATTTGATATTTGATAGTTGCATAGACAATCAGAATTAATGGAGGCTAATGGAATAACTCAATAAATATTAAATTTATTCCACAATATACTATGGAGGATAAGACAAAACTGATTGAATATAAACCTGAATGATCACCCACCGATAGGGTAGGAAAATTGTGTCATATCCCAACCAAAATCCTCTTAGTCCAAAGCATCTCTCAAAGCAACAAGCAATCTGACAGAGAGAGACTTGCCACTTCTAGAGATCTTAGTAAATTATGTAACTATTACTATGCATTGCCTTATTGTTATGTCCTTAAAATTATCAGAATAAATCGTCAAAAAATCTTCATGACCATTCTTGCGACAGGCAAGTACTAGTTAATCAAATTAATGATTTTTAATTTTAATAATATTCAGAAAATTTATTGACTAAAATTTACTATACCCAAAATATGCAATTCCTGAAGCATATGTAGAAATTTTAGGTCTAATATTAATTAATTTAATTAATTAATTCCACAAATGTGAATATTCAAAAAATAAAGCAATGTTATTTTTAGAGAGTTTATTTGTTTAAATAAATTATTAACGAAATGGGTAGACCATAATCCAAAATGGCTCAAACAAAATACCCAACAAAATACCCAAATAATTTATTTAAACTCATTTAATTAGGCCAATTATCAATATTTTATAGGCATGGGTATATTTATCAAGATTAAGTGCACTATGAATTAAATGGGTAATTGAATTACTAGAAATTACCCTAAAATTAATTTCTCAAAAATTCACTTATAGCCATTTAGTTTTGGGTTTAACAAATAATTATGGCTATTAAATAAATTTGGTTATAACCAAAATTGTCCAAAATTAATTAACCAAATGACCCATAATTAATTAATCAAAATGGCTCTTAAAAAATCATAATTCAAAATGGTCTTTTTAATTAATTATGCAAAATAGCTAATAATTAATCCAATTTAATAGCCGAATAAAATTAATTAATCAATATGGGCCCTAAATTAATTAGCAAAATAGCCCTAAAAATTAATTAATTTTAATTGCCCAAAATTAATTTAATACCAAATGACCAATTAAAATAATTAAATAAACAATGCTCATAATATTACAAAATTTATTTTGGCCTAAATTAATTTAAGGAAATGTCTTATAAAAATATATAAAAAACAACCCAAAAATAAAATAATGGCCCACTTTAAAATACCACAAAATTGGCCCAAAAAAATAAAACCAATCAATTAAAAAAAAATGCCCCAAAACCTGGGCCCAAAATACCAAAAGAAAAGGCCCAATGAATGATGCGAAAAATGCCAAAGGGAGGCCCAAAAAAATGCCCAGAAAAGGGCTATTTCTTTTTATTTATTTATTTTAATTTTTATAAGCGGGCGCGTAATAGAAAGGAAGTGCGCACCTTACGCCTCACCAAGGCATCAGGTGCGTGCATTTTCTTCTCCACTCGTTTCAAGTGTTTGCAGGAAAACGAGTCACAGACCCGACCCGATTCGATTTTGGCCATTTTTAGCTTTATTTTTGCACCGAATTAAGGGGTTTTTTACCCATAAACATCATACAACAAGAATCTAACCAAATTATGCTCAAAAAATGGTAAAACCGAATGGGTTTCAAAAAACCCAAAAATCCAAAAGCTTAAAACCGAAGCTTTCATGGCTTCTTTTGCCCAAAACAGTAATGGTTAGTGATTTTTGGTGAGTTTGGCTCTGATGCTAATTTGTGGAATTTATTAAAACTTCATCAAGTTACTAACACGAAATTGAAACGCAATAAAACTAACCTCAATGCAGGCGAGAGCTCAATCCCGCTACACCATATTATCGCGTTGTCGAAGCCCATTCCATAAACATTCCGTTAACTGCTCTCGGACCTAAAACGGAGACAAAACGAGAGAGTGAGAGAGAGAAGTAGAGAAAGAGGGAGAAACTACTCTCATCTCTCTTCAACGAAAGTTATGAAACTTAATGGACCAGCTTCATATATATATATATATATATATATATAGTGGTTAAGAGTAGAGACCTCCCTCCATGGGATTCATGTAAACTCATCCCATTATAGGTTGTTAGCTCTTATAGGCAATACCGAGAGGGGGGTGAATCGGTTCTTAGTTAACCTTATGCCCGTTTTTCGGTTTCTCTAAATTCTCTAGCCTATTTGAGTGTTTTCTAAGTTCTCTAAGCTAGGCAATTATACAATATAAATTCAATTCAATAAGCACAATATAATTGCAAGTAAAGAGAGTAGGGAAAGAGAGATTTACACAAGCGATTTATAGAGGTTCGGCTACCTTGCCTACGTCCTCTACCTTGAGACGCTCCCAAGGATTTTCCCAAATTCACTATACTTGAATTTGTCTTTACAATCCCTCTTTTTACAGGCTTAAGAGAAACCTCTCTCTTTTTCTAGGCTCAAGAGAAACCTCTTCTTCCTCTTTTTCTAAGGCTCAAGAGAAACCTCCCTCTTTTTCTAAGGCTAAAGAGAAACCTCCCCTTTTTACAAGGATTGAATTGGATAACAAGTTGTGTAATCAAGGAAGACCTCTAAGTAGGCAAATGATTACAGAAATTGAGCACAATGAAAAGCCTATACAAAGTTTGTGCTAAGCAATACAAGAAATAGATGAGTGATAGAAGATGAAGACTCTTTATCTCTTGAATTGATGTTGAGGCTTGAGGAAGATGAATAAAATGATGAAAGATGTTGCTTGGTTGTTCCTCTGCCTTCCTTTAGCTTCTAAGCCTCTATTTATAGTCCCTTGGATGGTTTGTGGACGTTGGTTGGAGCCAAAACAGAAAGTAGCCGTTGTGTCTCACAGAAAAGAGCCGTTGGGGGCTTTCTGGTGCAAAGGGATCGATCCTGCTACAGTGGGGATCGATCCCTTTTGTCCAGAATCTTAATTCTGGGCTTCAGGGACCTTGGGAAGACTTTCTGCCAAAAGGGGATCGATCCTGCTACAGTGGGGATCGATCCTTTTCTTCCAGAGGGCATTTTTCCTGCACTTTTGGGTTAGAAATGATATGACCTTTGATCCTAATTCAACCCAAACCATTTATAAGTTTTAAGGGAGTTTTTCTTGACTTTCTCAAATGAAAATATTGTCCAAACATTCATCAAGTGATTTTCTAAAATATTCAAGACATTACAAAGTATTAAGACCAATAAGAGTATGTAATTAAATCATGGTCTTAAGTTTGATATGATCACTTGAAAATGAATTGAGAAAATCATGTGTGATGAGCAAATTTACAATGTGAATTAAGACATTAAAGCTTACTTAAGTTTTTGTCATTTCAAAATATATATTGCAATTTAAAGCTAACAATCTCCCCCTTTTTGATATGACAAAACTTAATGTAAATTTGCTTTGAAAATTCTTTGAAAAGAATACTCCCCCTCAAATAAAGCAGGATTTTATAAAGCTCCCCCTTAATATAAGCATGGGTTTTGAAAATGAATTTTCCCTCATTATCTCTCCCCCTTAATATCTCTCCCTATATCTATCTCTCCCTTTATCTATCTCTCCCCCTTTTTGTCATAGCAAAAAGAAGGAAAAAATAAAAAAATATGCTCCCCCTAAAATCATGGCTATGTGAGAACAAATAAAAATGCTCCATCCAACAAGAAACATGTTAGTAGATGAGACTTATAGCACAATTTCATAAGACAATGTCCATAAAGAGTATGAAATGTTTAGGCATGCAAAGGACAAGGCTTATTTTCCTATACCAATTGTTTATAAATAATTTTGATACCAATTGTTGATAAGTAATTTTGCAAGAAGATTCCAATTGGTAAGAAGTTAAGCAAGCACCTAAGTATATCAATTGTTCTCTAAGGTCCAACTAAGGTGCATGGTAATACATCATGATTATGAGCTAAAATTATATAACATATCATATGCATGTGCTCATAAATCATGTTCAAGTAAGAGTGTGCATAGAATTAAGACATATAGCAAGTAACTACAAGTTCTAGCACACAAGAGTTTCATGCAAAAATATCCTAAGAGAATTCTTCTCTATTTGTCATTTCAAACTAAAGAGCATGAGAAGAATTGTCAATTTAAAGCTCATACCAATTGGCAATTTAGATTTGGCTTACCAATTATTGAAAATATGGTTGCCAATGATACTAATTGTTATTTCAATCTAAATACCAATTGTTACTAATGGTTGACTTAGGCATTTTGCATGAATCCAATATCTATGTGTAGTGTGTTCATATCAAGAAAATAATCATTCCAAATATGCAAGAACACAACACATATCATCAAATATGCATATGGATCAATTAATCATTAGCACACTATCATAAAGTATTAATCCATATTCATATTCACAAATTTATACCATATGGAAGATTTATAAAATCAAGGTATTCAAGCAAACACATTTTCTCCCATGGTTTCAAGCACACAAATCCTATGCTCATTTTCTAATTCAAGTCCTTAACCAATTATGAGCAAGGAAAGATTCAAATAATAAATGCATGGATATCAAGTTTGTTCAAGTTTGCATTTATCTTTGAGTGTTGGTGTTGTCATTAAGACCCTAGTTCTTTAAGTACAAGGATGATAAAGTTTTATGCATTTTAACTTTTAGGATCCATTTACCATCACAAATTATAGGCCAATGACTATTACCAATTGTTGAATTTACATTTGGAATCAATCCACTAGATGTAAAATTATCATGAAACCTAGTGTGGAATAGATAAGTCAAGCTAAGAGACATAATCCTATAAGCATGCTTGACTAAGATGAACAAAAAGAATGAGACATATTTATTATGTACAAGTTCATCAAATTCTCAAATATATCCATAAATTCTTGAAATAATTCTCAAAATTATGGTTAAGCATTCATTGAAAGTATATTTCAAGGTTATTTCAAGAGTTATGCAAATCATGAATGTTTACAACAAGAAAAATGATTTTGCACTTGTGAGCTCAAGAAAAATGATAATGATTGTTGAGAGTGATACCATTTGTTGGAAATGATATTAATTGATGGAGTTGAGGCATGATATCAATGAAGAATGAGTTTTCATATATTACCGATCATCAAAAAGAAGTTAAAACAATGAATTTTAAGTTGAGAAGAGAGAAAATATCAAAACAATGAAAAGTTCTTCTCAATTTCAGTTGAAAACATGCAGGAGTGCCTTTTCTGGGCTGGGGGGATCGATCCTGCTACAGTGGGGATCGATCCCTCATATGTTCCTGCAGATTCTGCAGTTGTTTTGACAGAAAATTCATCTTGTGAGGTACCAAAACTCCGTTTTTGAGTAATTTAAGTCCAAGTAAAGGTTTAAACATTTGTAAAACATGATTTTGGACTTGTATGAATGAAAAACAAGAATGAAAAACCATTTAACAAAAGATTTTGCAATTTTGGAAGAATTTTCACAATAAAATGCATTTTTGGTCTCAAAGGAGTTCATTTTGAGAGTTATGCATATTTTGTCAAAACTAAAGCATTAGAAGCCATAAATATGCCAAAACAAACTTGTTCACATAGATTTTAAGTACATATAACATCAAATCATCATACTTGTGAACATTATGCCATGATTTCCAACATACAAGTTCTACATTGATGCTCATGACATGGCATTTTGCATATATGACATATTTGGCAATTTAAGGCAAGTAAATACATTATCAACACATAGAAAACATGCTCAAATTCCTGAGATCATTTCAAAATCAAAAATCATGCTTTTCATCCAATCATCCAATACCTCAAGAACTATCCATCAACCACTCAACAATCAATTTTCATGCCTTTTTGCTCAATCACAATTCATCATGAATCATTAACCAAATTTCTCATCAAAGCACAAACAATAAAAAGTTTAAGGAGTAAGGAATCAAGCTTACAATACTCCTTTGCTAGAGAATGCTTTGCCTTGAATTGTTGAGTCCACCTTGAGCTATCCTTTTGAAGAGTTGTTGTGATGGATCCTCAAGCTTTTCCCTTTTTTTTTTTTTCTCATTGGCACAAGCAAACTCCATGAGGATGTGTTGAGCATTTAATCTTCATTGCTTCTTTGTATTCCCATGCTCTAACACTTCTACAACAAACAAATTCAAGCATGCTTTGGTACCCAAATTTTCTTGGGTCCATGAGAGTTAGTGTTCACAATTTTTGATCCTTTTGGGATCCATTTCAAGCTCAAATCATCATTATTTACAGCATGCTTTGGCACCCATATTTTCTTAACTACTCTTCCTCTAAATGTGGTTTTCCTATATGTGCATGCTTGTGAAGAGTGTCCTATTCTATTGCATAGTGAGCATGTAAGAGATAAATCATGCATAGTATTTTTGCTCACAAGGAAATTCTTTAGATGAGTTTCTTTTTGTATTGCATTATAACCTAACCCATCTTTATCAAAGAAAGCTCTTTGGGTCTCTAACATATGATCTAGCTTTTGTTGACCCATATAAAACCTAGAAAATGAGTTATGCAAATTTGTGTTCTTTTCATTTAACTCATTTATCTCTAAGTTGGCCTCTTCTAGCTTCTTTTCAAATTCTATCTTAGCACTTGTCAAGGCTTCATTTTCTATTTTTAATTTAGCAATGATTTTCTTATATTTAGAATTCATGCATTGAAATTCATTTGCTAAATCATTAAAGGCATTTTGTAGTTCACTAAATGTATAATCATTATCTTCACTAGAACTACAACTAGCCTCATCATCACTAATGGCCATAAAGCATGAGTAGGCTACCTCTTCATTTACAATTTCATCA
This sequence comes from Heritiera littoralis, assembly GCA_031772115.1. Lineage (NCBI taxonomy): Eukaryota > Viridiplantae > Streptophyta > Magnoliopsida > Malvales > Malvaceae > Heritiera > Heritiera littoralis. Next base: position 4,734,917 of record JAPDPK010000003.1, read on the forward strand.
TCGGAGCTATCACTATCGCTCCATGCAGCCACAAATGCTTTCTTCCTAGGCTTCCTATCCTTTTCCTTCCTAAGTAAGGGGCAATCTAACTTAGTATGGCCTGGTTCATTGCACTCATAACATACTAAGGGGTCCTTTTCTCTTCTACTTGACTCTCCCCTTTGATGTCTCCTATTACTCTCTCTTTCTTTCATTTTCATAAATCTATTAAATCTTTTGGCAAACATTGCCATTTCTTTTTCTTCCTCATTTCCACTCTCATCACTATCATCTTCAATGACCTCATGAGTGGAGGACTTAAGTGCTACCCCTACTTTCTTTGAAGGCACTTCATTTCTTTTCATTTTCATTTCATATGTAAGTAGGGAGCCCATAAGTTCATCTAGGGACAAGGTGTTAGGATCCTTAGATTCTTCTATAGCAGTCACCTTTGCCTCCCAAGATTTTGGCAAGCTATTCAAGATTTTCTTGACCATTTCTACATTGGAATAGCTCTTGCCTAATGCCTTAAGTCCATTAATTATATCATTAAATCTAGTGAACATTTCGCTAATGGACTCATTTTCTTTCATCCTAAATAGCTCATAATCATGTGTGAGCATTCCTACTTTGGTTTCTCTAACTTGATTGGTCCCCTCATGTGTGATGGCTAATTTGTCCCATATTTGCTTAGCATTTTCACATAGGGACACTCTATTATATTCATTGGGACCTAATGCACAAAAGAGAGTGTGCATAGCCTTGGCATTCAATTGTGCCACTCTCATGTCATTTGTGTCCCACTCATCCTCTAGCTTAGGGACATCTTTTCCATCTACTTTCTTCATGGGAATTCTAGGACCATTCACTATAATTCTCCACACTTCATAATCGTTTGATTGTACAAATAACATCATTCTAGTTTTCCAATATGAATAGTTCTCACCATTAAAGAGTGGAGGTCTAACTAATGATTGTCCCTCTTCTCCTAGGGGTGTGCCTATATTCAAATGAGCCATTTAAGATCGTTTTGCTCGATAGAGGTTAGTCTAATTCAATCTCGAGCCCAAGCTCTGATACCAATTGTTAGCTCTTATAGGCAATACCGAGAGGGGGGTGAATCGGTTCTTAGTTAACCTTATGCCCGTTTTTCGGTTTCTCTAAATTCTCTAGCCTATTTGAGTGTTTTCTAAGTTCTCTAAGCTAGGCAATTATACAATATAAATTCAATTCAATAAGCACAATATAATTGCAAGTAAAGAGAGTAGGGAAAGAGAGATTTACACAAGCGATTTATAGAGGTTCGGCTACCTTGCCTACGTCCTCTACCTTGAGACGCTCCCAAGGATTTTCCCAAATTCACTATACTTGAATTTGTCTTTACAATCCCTCTTTTTACAGGCTTAAGAGAAACCTCTCTCTTTTTCTAGGCTCAAGAGAAACCTCTTCTCCCTCTTTTTCTAAGGCTCAAGAGAAACCTCCCTCTTTTTCTAAGGCTAAAGAGAAACCTCCCCTTTTTACAAGGATTGAATTGGATAACAAGTTGTGTAATCAAGGAAGACCTCTAAGTAGGCAAATGATTACAGAAATTGAGCACAATGAAAAGCCTATATAAAGTTTGTGCTAAGCAATACAAGAAATAGATGAGTGATAGAAGATGAAGACTCTTTATCTCTTGAATTGATGTTGAGGCTTGAGGAAGATGAATAAAATGATGAAAGATGTTGCTTGGTTGTTCCTCTGCCTTCCTTTAGCTTCTAAGCCTCTATTTATAGTCCCTTGGATGGTTTGTGGACGTTGGTTGGAGCCAAAACAGAAAGTAGCCGTTGTGTCTCACAGAAAAGAGCTGTTGGGGGCTTTCTGGTGCAAAGGGATCGATCCTGCTACAGTGGGGATCGATCCCTTTTGTCCAGAATCTTAATTCTGGGCTTCAGGGACCTTGGGAAGACTTTCTGCCAAAAGGGGATCGATCCTGCTACAGTGGGGATCGATCCTTTTCTTCCAGAGGGCATTTTTCCTGCACTTTTGGGTTAGAAATGATATGACCTTTGATCCTAATTCAACCCAAACCATTTATAAGTTTTAAGGGAGTTTTTCTTGACTTTCTCAAATGAAAATATTGTCCAAACATTCATCAAGTGATTTTCTAAAATATTCAAGACATTACAAAGTATTAAGACCAATAAGAGTATGTAATTAAATCATGGTCTTAAGTTTGATATGATCACTTGAAAATGAATTGAGAAAATCATGTGTGATGAGCAAATTTACAATGTGAATTAAGACATTAAAGCTTACTTAAGTTTTTGTCATTTCAAAATATATATTGCAATTTAAAGCTAACATAGGTTTATACACGTATATTATATATTTAATATAATTTAATATGGATCATATTTTATACAAAATAATATTACTAATTAAATATTATATGATGTTAATTACACTTAACTAGTCTACATTAATAGAGTTAATTCAACAAGTTTGTCCTTTTTATTTTTTAACTCTGTTGTTATCCATATCTTATAAGCACTAGCATTAAAGCGGCTACATTTATTAATTTTATACACTATAAAAATGCAATATAAAAAATATAAAAATGATAAAAATTGAACAAAAATTATATAATTTTGAAAAAAAATTAAAAAATAAATTATTTTGCATGTCAATACTAAAATACAATTTGACATAATAAGAGCACAAAATAAAAATTATCGTGCTTAGTACTAGAATCGTTCCAAATTGCTAGTTTTAATATCGACTCCACCTTGAATAAAAGCTCAAGAAATGTATCAAAGTTTCATTTGTTACTAGAATATGTCTGCTTGTTGATGCGGGTTGTTTAATCAAGAGATCAACCATGGTAGGATAATAGGAAGGATAGATAATATATTGGATAATATAGTTAAAAAAGAGTGTGCAATCATGAGCGCTATAGCTGGTGTAGCAAAAAAAGTGTTTCATCGAAATAGTTTGTACACAAACGAAAGCCACTCGAAATTAACAAAATATATACTGCATTAATTCAGAGTTCATGTTTTACCGATCATGATATATGAGTAAAGCAGGAGGACTGTCGACTCATGCGCACACCACTTGTTTTTTTAACAAAGTTTCAAGAAAAGCGAATAAAGGTAGACAGTTGGCAACCTAGTCAAAAAACACAATGCTCGATGATGATTGAGATTCATAACAAACAAAGCATGCAAAAGAATTAAAAGCAAGGATGATGATAAGCCAAACATGTTCATGCCAACTCATGTTTAGCATTCATCAAGAAGCTGTGACTACCGAAATCATGTGCTGAAAGCATATTGTTATAGCAAGGGACTTGAATAAAAGGGAGAATATGCATTGATAAGCAGGCATTGATCATTCTTTTCTTATGCCTTTACCCTTGCATGTCAAATAGGGTGCATTTCTATCAAAGCAAAGAAACTGGATCGGAACAGGAAAAAATGACATGGCTGCATGGTAGCTCTGAAGAAGCATAGGAGCAAAACGAAGAGGAAAGCTTTAGCAAGCAAAGTTGATTAATCAAGGTCTTGGTAACAACAAAATTTGGCACACCAAAATCAGAGGATTGTCTTGCAAGGCTCACTTTGAAAATCCTTTCTTAATTGATCAAGGCTTTAATAGATTTAGACAACACTTTTTGGTCAAGTTCTTGTTATGAGATTATCTGATTATCCAGCGGTTTTTCCCAAGACCAAAAATTCCTTTTCACCCATTTCGTCTTCAACATTGATCATAATTTTAAATCTAGTTGTTAACACATTAGATAAACATAAGGGAATAAGAGGAACACAGGAGACCTCTATCTATAATAAATCAAGTTCTAGTATCAAAAAAGAAAAGCAAGAGGTATGTGTGTCTAACACTGGTTTTGGCTCTTGCTAGCCATGCTTATCAAAAGTGCAACATAGCTTGTTGTCAATCAGCTTAATACCTCTGCAGAAAATATTGCAACTATTGTAAAACCATCCTCCACAGATATCAATGGAAGAAACTTTAGCTCAATAGGTGAAAAAAACACCCTGAACATAAATAGTTGCAATCACATACTATTGTCAAATATAGTGCACACACAAAGTACAACAATAATGACATAATTAATTATTCTTCAAGAGTAGAAATTGAGTAAACCTAAGAGCATGATACATTTATTTTGAGAAGCTGGGCAATTGTCTTTCTGTTCTTGTGAATGTCATCTATCCAGCATAACGTCTAATTGAAAAAAATAAATCATTAAGCTAAACAAATGTTAATATAACACTAATTTATATAAATGACAAAAGACATTTCATGATCATAAATCTTCTTTAATGAGAACTGAAACAATAAAACACAATCAAAAGTAGCAATAGATACCTAGATTATGCATAAAACATTCATTGAAACATAGAAAAGTAAATTTAACCTATCACCTAAACAAATTCTTTGTCAAACTTTGATTTGAATGATTAGTACTACCAGCTCATACTTCAACACAATCCAAATTTAAATCTTATGCTAAGAATTTTAAACACTGCACACAATCAAATAAAAAAGATATGCACTCAAGTGACAAAAAATTAAAAAAAAATCCAATGACGACGAAACTTAAAAAGAACAAAAACTATAATCACGAATGAATAACAAAATTAACAATATGTAAGTGTGAAATTAACTCATATAAGACTATTAACGATTTTTATTATAACTTGACTGACATGCCAAGTTTAATGCATCTCAATCTTAGTGTCTTGTAAAGCTGTTATCTAAGCGTTAATTCCTCGATAAGGCAAGCCTCATGCAAACAGCTGACCATTCAAAACAGAATGGATGCAGTAACTGATATCAAATCGACCATATAATAATAAAAACAGGGTTAAAAAAGCAAACCACTGGGGATGTACTTCTGTTTCATCACTTATGTTAGTTTTTTCAATTTCAGCTGTAGTTTTCCAATCAATACTCAATCACTTAGCAACCTCTTTAGGAGTAATGCCAGTGTCTGTCGCTTTCGCATATGGGGATTTGCAATGTTTTTTCTTTAGAGCATCAACCTATATATTGAACACAGCAAGCAATTTCATTAAGTTCAACAAAAACCATACAAATTTCAGCTTCAATTACTTGGTCAACCCAAAAAACAATCATAAAAATGTTGAATTTGAATTAAAGTAGGGAAAAAAATAACAGTAAACTCAGAGAGAGGAGTTAGATTTCACATATATGAAATCTTTATGTCAGAAAGAAATCTAAAAAAGCAATATAAATGCAAGACTTGACATATCTAAAATACACATTTAAGAAATCAAAATGACTAAACTTCAAAGAGATAGGCATACAAAAAAAAAGGAAAAGGGGAAATACATGTCCACTGCCACTATCAACAGTGCATCAATTGTCCTAAGCTTGTAATGTCCATCAAACGCCTGTAAATAAATCAGTGATTACCTTCATGAATCTCAATAACAACATATAACATAAAAGTCCACAAATTTAAAAGGTACACATCAATGGATTCTTGTGATAGTGACAGTAAAATTAGGATTCGCTGGAGCAATCAATTTAGCAAGTTGTTATTGCCTTGGTCATATCACTGTTTATAAACAGAAGAAAAGGGTACATGTTAAGGCAAAACCACATGATTTCTAGAACTCAAAACATGCTTTGGAATGGAAATTCGAATTAAATGTCCAAATTTTCATCACTACATATCATTAGTATGTTATATGGCAAAAGAAATCATTGCTCCATCTAATAGCATTCCAAAATTTTTAACAAATCGTCCGCCAAAATCATAATTGATTTCCATCAAACAACTTGAAAATAAACATGCTTGTTGCTGCACTGTCATTCATGAGGTAATTAGGTGGAAAAAAAAAGCTAATAGATCTTGGCAATAAGAAATTTTTTAGATAAAAATGCGAGGACCAATATGAAACTTTGCACGTATACATCCTTGCAGACACCAAAGAGAAAACGGAAGAAATAGGCAAGGAAAAGGAACAACAAAGGATAAACAAATAAATTAGCAAAAAAAAAAAAGAAACTTCATAAAAGCCAGGAAATAGAAGCCAAACAACATAGAAACAAAGAAGCAAAATAGCAAGGTAAAGATGACAAACAAATCAAGACCACACTCTCAAACAGCAAACTCAATAATTCAAAGAAATGGTCACTTGTTTCATCCTCCAAACATAACAGGGATCAAAAAAATATAAGCAAAACAAAGCAAATCCTGTAGCGTTAGAGTTCCAACAGAAGCATAAGAGCAATAACCAATTCAAGTATAAAAACTAAAGACATACAAAACAAACAGAGAGAAAAAGGGGCAGCCATTGCAAAAAAAGAAAAGCTCAGATTAAAACAAAGTAGCCATGCATGGGAAAAAAAAAGAGCAGGGCAGGAACAAACATATACCACAAAAAATAGAGACCAAGTCAAAGTTGTCTGTGCAACAGCAAGTCAACAACCCAGACAAAACAACCTACAACCAAAAACCAAACACCATGCGAAAACAAAGGGAGCAAAGTGACGGGAAAAATTAAGAGACAACAAAATTTAAATAACGATGGAAGACAAAATTCACGAACCGAGAAATGAAAAAGAGCCAGCTAGAAAAATCTATACGTCATAAAGTATAGCTAGATTGTTTTCAAGGGAAAAAATAATTAAATAAATAAACAACCACAGAATTAGTAGAGTAAGAAACAAGTCAGCAAAGGGAAAGAATACACCAGCAACAGTACAACGTTAAAAAGCAACCTTAGAGAAAATCTGTAGGTTCGGTGCATGAGAGCACAACCTGATTTAAGATGAGAAAACATTAAGCAAAAGCAAAAGAAACAATAGGAATACATATAAAGGCAAACAACAAGATAGAAACCAACCATATCTGGAGAGTAGAATGAAGAAAAGTGCAAGCCAAACACAGCAACAACAAAGAAAAACCACGGCATAATACCAAAAATGGTACATCAACTGGGCCAACGAAAAGATCTGAGAAGTCTAGCATGAGACTGCAAAAAAGAAAGAAACCGAGGTAAAAAAAAAAAAAGAAGAGAAAATCACGTGTCCTAAATAATATTGCAAGCCACAAAAATAAAACACCTTAAAAGATCAAAACACGAGTTAGAACAACATAAGAATAAGCATTAGATAAGAAATAGGCAAAGCAAAGGGAAAAATAGTCGATTAGTCATAAATAGAAAAAAAAGTAGACTAAGCCAAGATTGAAAAGGCAAAAACTACACAACCTGAACAGACAACATTAAAAGCAAGTGCAGCAAGGCAAAACGCTCATGAATGTCGAAGCAGGACAAAAAAAACAATAAGAGAAAGCAAACGAACTATGAGAAAAATAGGAAAATTAAAGGATGCATTAACTACACCCAATACAATCAACAGAGAACACACAAAATCCAAACAACGACCAAGCAAAAATATAAGTGTACCCGTAAAACGAAGAAAAACGCAAGAGAAACAGGGAGTTAGTGACAAGCAATAAAGCGAGCTATCAGTGTTGCAAAATAGGAAATCAACCGAAGCAATTAAAATATCTTAGCAAATAGGAAATAAGCGATCTAACTTGGCAAGACTGCGAGAAGAAACTAGGCTATACCCAAGACAAAGAAAGCATGGAAAGCGCAAACCACTGTGGTAAAAAGGGCAGCATGACGAATGGGTAAGAGCGGATCCTCCGTAGCAATGAAAGCGCACCAAATCTTGGCACAAAAGACTCCCCCAGAGTGAACAAAGAGCAAAGCCAAGCAAGAAGGGAGAACAGTTGAGAAAGCAAGCAAAAAGGAAAGAAACAAAGGAAACAATGTCCTAGCAAATACTGAAACCCGTACAAAAGTCACAAAAGAAGTACCCCAAGGAATAAACAGCATGATGACTGGATGGCATAGCAAAAACTGGCGGCAAGTAACAGCCAAGAAACGGAGCAAACCTACGAAAGAAAACAGAGGCAAGAAGCCAAGAACCCATTAACTGAAGCCAAGGTGGGACCCAAAAAGCACCAACCCACCTGAAAAACACAACCCATTAACTGCGCAAAAATGGGAAATGACAATGCAAGGTATGTACAATGAACAAAAGACAACACAGTAAAACTCTCCATAGCAAAGAAGTGTAAAAAGGAAAAAGACCAAAACAAATATCACGAAGCCAAAGGAAAAGAAAGCACAAAAGAAAAGTAAAGGATAAAAAAAAAAAAACAAAAGCAGAAAATACTTTTAAAAGCCAAGCGGAAATGAGGGAAAAAAGGGCTTAACTTGTAAATTACGGCACAACTCAATTTTTTCATACAAGCCAAGCAACGTGTCAACCCATATGAACAAAGCCAACCAACGTGTCAACCCAGATGAACAAAACATGTCAAATGTAGAAGTAGAAATCGTGGCATCGCCTGCTTGCTTCCAGCATTCTCACCACTTTTAAGTTATATATATATATATGATTTTCTCTGCTGTTGAAACTTTTGTTTTTGAATACAAGGCTCGGAAATCTAAAATTCTATCGCAAGGAGAAAGAACATGTACATACCATCAAATGGAAACACACTTAAGAGACGTACAAAACGAAAACATGCATGAGGATTTCGTTGTAATTGCAGAACCGCTAAAGACAAAGGCTTGACATCAAATCTGTAAAATCATTTCAATTTTCTGGTTTATAATTTTTACAATTCTCAATGCTACAATGTCCCCTGTATTACAATTTCTTCTTTTTCCCACTGTTTTCCCTTCATTCTGAGCATATTCCTTAATAGGAGGCTGCAGAGGTGCCCAGTTTCAGGCCAACTTATATTCCGATGCTTCCTCCAGCAATGTCCAGAACATGTAAAGATCAAAAAACATAAAATAATTATGGCCAACCAAGCTACAAGAGTATCTAGAGACTAAATCTAGTAATCAACTAATACAATAACCACAAATTTGTGTGGTTCTGTAACACAAGAATGAGCTGATGGTCGACATGGTTATGACACGGAAGTCTGCTCCGTGGGAGATCCTGTTAGAGGATGCCTTCGAAAGTAAGCTCAACCCATGATGGGAAGATGGAACAGTTTCGTGTCTCAGAATGCTGCAAGACTTCTTCAGTCGGCAAACAACAGTGTGAGGCTAAATTTGTGCAAAGAGGAGCTCATTCCATGTGTCAGGAACACCTGGCAAACACCAATGCAAGCAGTCGTGGACTCCTGGTGAGGCTGTAATTCTGAACCGGGATATGTGACCCTCGTCTCTCACCTGAGACAAAGCTGTTATGTCTAGAAGTTTAACCCCTGTTCCCCTCACGGCACTGGCAGCACTATAATCACTAGACTCTTCTTGTAATACTTCTTTACCTATAGATGTAGGAGTGGTATTGTCACAGCTCCCTCCTGTGTTCCAGTCCCCATTTACAAAGTGCCTAGGGGAGATGCTCCGATAAAAAGCTTTCAGATGAGGATGCTTTGGGAGTTGAGAGTGTAGCCATTTAACTGTGCTGTGGATTGTGAAGTTCTTGGCACCTCCCATACCAGCTATCTTCTTGTTGGTGTTGGGCACACCCCCAACATACATGACCCACCTGTTAGCCCTAAGTTTCCCTCGATTCCAATGATGGCCTGTGTTCATAACCAAGATGTTAATTTTGTGTAGAAACTGGCGCAAAAATGCTGGAGGTCGATCAAGATGCATAGCATATTCTGTGTGTGGGTCATTGACTTTAAGAGGTTCCAAATCACAGATGCTTGCAGACCAATAGTAAAGGACAGTAGTATTGGTGCTGGGGAATCGATAAGCCCAACCATTAGGACGTTTGCCAGCATGTGGTATGACAAGTCCGTACTCCTTGCCCACGTCAAGGACATCTGATCTATGCTTGCCAGCTGTGATCATGCACATTAGAGACTGGAACTGCTGCCTACCCAATGAATCTCCTACAAAAGCTAGAGTTTTGTCTTTCATCCTGGAATGCATCAGAAGCATATGTAAATGGTCCCACAAAAATTGATTATATTTAAACAAGTATATAAAGCAACCAGCCAACCACTTCTATAAACTCCAACCAAGAAAACAATTTCTGGAAAAAGAAGAGATTGCATCTTTAGAGGAGAAACCATATCTACAAACCTAAGCCTTAGAACTTAAGAACAGTCAAATTGTCGATTCTTCTGATTATGTTTGTGTTGTAACTTGGAAGCACCAGATGAATACTTATGACCATGCTCAAACAAAATAACGAAAAATATTCAAAGACAATGATATTAATACCTTTTAAGGAACTTTGACCTTTCAAATTCTTCCATTTCACAATCTTTTGGCTGCCATCTTAGCTTCTCAAAAGCAAAATCCTGACGCTGCATTAAACGGCAAGCCCACATTGGTGCAAGCCACTGTTTACAACCATACCCAGAATATAAAGGCCGTCTATCATCTATAATCCATTTTCCTTTTGCATAATTACAGGCTACAGCAAGGATCAGATAAAATGAAAATTGATAATCAAAAATGTTATCACAAGAAGGAAATTACAGATCCAAAATCTACTAAAGGTTCAATGAGAGAAAGAGAGAACATCATAACCGCAGGTAGCTTGCACATCACCAACTACATTAGGAAAATGACTAAATGATAAAGTGAACAACGGAAATTATTGCAAGGAATGGATGATATTAAATCCAAGTAATAGCATGCAAAACCATTGTGTAAGGTTAGCAAAAGCAAATGAATAAATCTTTGCTGAGATTTCCATCATTAGCTTGAAAAACCTTGATCAACACTAGATTGATCAGACATGTTGATGAATGCATTTTCTCCTCAAGCATAACGTATTTAACAACGAAAATACTATCAAGAAAAATTCTCAAACAGGAATACAAATGTGCAAAACATGAATAATTCATATCATGTCTAGGCAATAATCTACCTTGATTCTCCACTCTCTTTTCTTCTTGTTCTGTAGTTTTTTCTCCTAAAATTACATTGTTAGATTCTTCTGTATCTGTTGAACTTGATTCACTTTTAATTACACCGGTTTTCTCTCTTTTTGGACTGGGTTTTTGTTTTGCAGCGGCTTTTTCTGCACCACCACAAAAAATTACAATGGTGAGATTCCCCAAAATACCAGGACTTTTAAGTGTAAAACGAAAAAATTGGCTGCAGCAAGGTTCCGATAATATTCTTGGTAAAAAATGTAAAGTGTACTGCAGGGCACATATATCTTGCTCTAATAATCACTGATGACATCACAATCAGACAGATAAGAAGCACGAAAACAAAGGATCTCTCATGCCAATGGAAATGTTTCATCAAACTGTGCCTGACTAAAATAAGAGAGATCTACAAAAAAAATAGATAGCATTGACATTGGAAGTCTCAGACATGAGCATGTGGCCAAAATATTGTAACCATGAGGCATTGAAATTAGGGGTAATGCTCACCAAAAACAGGATTACCATAACAAGTTATTCTAAATGTCTGCAACTACATTATTCACAATTTTGAACTTTATTCTTGATAAATACAGAAAGGTAGCTCACCTTTCTTCTGAATAGGAACTGTTTCAAAGTCTGAAGAACTTTTGGCAGTATCAGTAGGAGGTATCTTATCAACATGGTGTTCCTCTTCATTATTTATGGCTTCCCTCGGTGTCCATGTAGAAATATTTTCTCTCACATGTCTTTTAGCTTCTAATGGTGCCGTTTTAATGTCTGCACCAGATATTATGAAAGGAAGGAAAGCGATCATGAGCATGCAAGTAACAGAACTCTTATTCCGAATATACTTTCCAAATTTATATATTCAAATGATTGTCAAATATCTTTATTTTCTAGAAGGTTTAGAAAGCCATGTCCAGAATGGAGAGCAAGTATCATCAATTTTTGACAATTATTGATTAACATATGCTGATAAAAATGTTGTCTTCCACTGCAGTATGCCAAATAATGTTGTAATCCCTATGCAGAAAGTTACTAGGCTTTCCAATGCAGTTTTTATAACCAACAATAACTGACTCCTTTAGGCTTTGCTTGGTATGGTGGAAAGAAAGGGGTGAAGAAAGAAAATTAATTAATCAAATGGTTAAGCTACAAAGTAGGACAGTTGTTATGAAAAATAACCATTTGATTAACTAACTTTCCTTCCTCACCCCTTTCTTTCCATCCTACCAAGCAAAGCCTTAACGTTAAAAATATACATATATAACATTAACCAGGAATATAACAGAATGCAGAAGATAAAAGTAACATGAGAAAGGAAAATAGGATGTATAATTTCATATTAGGCTTAGTTGTGCAAGCCTGTGAACCAAGGCAGGGTGAAAATATGAGTAGGAAAAAATGCTTTGGTTAAGCCAATAACAAGAGTGAAAAACTAATAAATAACACAGTGAAGAAATAAGAGATAGCTTCAAAGAAACCTGGAGAGGGCTGCACCAACTGACTTTTGGATGGTAGTGAGTAAGTAAGTACGAGAATTCTGTCCCGTGTCCAAATAAAAATAGTTGCACATACAAGAATGATAAGAATGAGAGACAGTTCTTTACTCTTCAATCTTAATTTGCAGGGGCCTCCTTTCATCCTACACAGACAAGAAAAGTGAGACTCGTCAAAATGTCAATTGTCACTGAAGGTAGAAAGCAATTCGAACAAGGAGCGAACACAGAGAAATGCTGAAAAGTCAATGAAAAACAAAATTTCAGGTCCATTTGCAGCGCGCTTTTTGAGTAAGTGTAAGATATAGGTACAAATAATTAAGGTTAAAATGCACTTCCTGCTAACAACTATCTAATCATTAGAAAAGCTATTTCAGAAACTCTTCACTTACTTTATGATGATTTAACAATAAAAAGTATTATGTCAGAGATTCTATTGCTGCAAACTTGTGCAGCCATCTATTACAAAATTCACAAAAGGATAAGCTGAATAAGACCTTTAGAACATAAATGTTTGACTTGAAAGCACCGGAAACATTCTAAAACCATTGTATCAAAACCATTCAATAAACAACATTAAAAAAACCGTATGATCAAACTTACAAAGAAGGGAGATTCCCATGCCATTTGCATGGAAATTCAACATAGCTAAGTCAAACATGCTTGATTCCTTACTTAGAAGCCAACAGATCCTATTCTAGCTCACAACCGACATTACCAAACGCGAGCAGCACAACCCCCCGAACAATCTCGAGGAATTTTTTAAAAATCTATTATCAACAATCAACTTATTACAACCTAATTATCCACCGAATTCCCTATTTTCTAATCATAATTGTAAACTTTAAAAGCAATTTGCCTCGTGAAGTTAAAGCGAAGTTGACAATCTTCATGCACATTAGATAAAACAATGACAATGGAAGAATATAATATATATATATGTACATATAAAGAAAACAAGAATGTAAGTGAAGTCAAAATAAGCTAAAAAAATAAAACGAGAAAACGAAATTAAACATGAACAAAATTGCAATCTAGGATTATGACCGCTGATTCTGAACCAAACGCAAAACCCAACGGCTCTGATATAATGAAAAAATCTATGGGAAATTGAATTAAAAAGCTTAGATCAAGGTAACAACTGAGGAGAGAACTACCTGAGGCGCATCAAAATCTGGACCAACTATTAATTACGAAATAAGAATCTGCGCGAAGAATTGTTTTCAATTTTTGTATTCTTTTTAATTTTTAATTAATGTGAAGAAGAAAAAGGAAATTGAAAAAAAGTGGTGGGAGTAAAGAATAAGAAGAGGAAAAAGAAATCGTTTGTGGGTCAAGGGACGTATGTCGGCTTAACTTAATGACCAGTGGACAGTGGTGGTAAAGACACGGAAACCAACCGGAAAAGGGAGCTTTCGCGGAAATTTAGAATTTATTTATTTTTGTGCAAGTACAGATATTTTCATTCCTATATTTATTTTTTTATTTTATTATTTAAAATTAATTTTATTTAAATTAAAAATAACAAACGATAAAATTTTTTTACAATAAAAACTTTAAAATTTGAATTCTGTTCAAATATTTTTAAAAAAAATCTTCATTTTTTTTATGTGAAAAAAAAAGTCTTCATTCACTCTTTACAACTAACCATGCTTGTGGAGTTAAAAAATTTCACTGACAGTGTATAAGATAATTTTCTTTATTATATTTGGTAATCAGATATTTTGAGAATATTTTATATGATCAACAAGTTTACATTTAATACAATCTCGTTATATTTATATATATATATATATATATATATATATTTAATAGTACAATTTCAATAGAACATATAATCCTTATTTTTTTAAATAATATGTTTCAATTAAAAATTATAATCATAATTAATCTATTACATTCTATAAACATATATTTATGAGATAAACTAAGAAATTAACTAACAAATAATTATAACTAACTAAATTAGTAAATAATTAGATTTCAAAGTCTCAAACTTCCTTCTTATCACTAGACCAATTTCTCATTGTGATATCGTTATATAAATTTTATATCATAATAATATTTTTCATTAATTAATAGATTTAACCATACTTATTTTAAATTTTTTATTAATAAATTTATGTGTTGGCTCTATAGGCTATACCGAGAGGGGGGTGAATCGGTTTTTAACTACCCTTAATCTCGTTTTTTGATTCTTCTAAATTCTCTAACTTATTTGATTATTTTCTAAGTTCTCTAAGCTAGGCAAGCATGCAATCCAAGTTCAATGCAATAAACATAATATAATCGCAAGTAAATAAAGAGTAGGGAGAGAGAGATTTACACAATCGATTTATAGAGGTTCGGCTACCTTGCCTACGTCCTCTACCTTGAGACGCTCCCAAGGATTTTCTCAAGTTCACTATCCTTGAATTTGTTACACTCCCTCTTTTTCTATGCTAAAGAGAAACCTCTCTCTTTTTCTAGGCTCAAGAGAAACCTCTCTCTTTTTCTTAAGCTAAAGAGTAACCTCCCTCTTTTTCTTAGGCTAAAGAGAAACCTCTCCTTTTACAAGGAATGAGTGTGTTTACAAATTGTGTAATCAAATAAGGGCTTCTAGATAGGCAAGTGATTACAATGTTTAAGCACAAGGAAAAAGCCTATACAAGATTTGTGCTATTCAATACAAAGAATATGAGAATGATGGATGATGAAGACTTTGTAGCTCTTGATTTGTTGTTGAGGCTTGAGGAAAATGAAGAAGATGATAAATAGAATTTCTGAGCAGTTCCTTTGCCTTTCTTTAGCTTCTAAGCCTCTATTTATAGTCCCTTGGATGTATTCTAGCAGTTGGGTGGAGCTAAAATTTGAATATGACCGTTGTCTCACAAAAACTAGTCGTTACAGGTTATTTTCAGGCAAAGGGATCGATCCCTTCCCATAGGGGATCGATTCCTTCATTCCAGATTCGATTATTCTGGGCTGAGGGACCTTTTCTTGCGTTGGGGTGCTTACTGCCAAAAGGGGATCGATCTCATGCCTTCAGAAAGCCTATTTCCTGCACTTTTGGGTTAGAAATGATGTGACTTTTGATCCTAATCCAACCCAAAACATTTTGGATCTTTTGTGGGAGTTTTTCTTGACTTTCTCAAATGAAAACATAGTCCAAAAATTCATCAAGTAATTTTCTAAAATATTCGGAACATTTATAAAGTATTAAGACCAATAAGGATGTATCATTAAATTATGGTCTTAATGTTTGATATGTTCACTTAAAAATGGATTGAGAAAATCATGTGTGATAAGACAAATTTACAATATGAATTAAAACATTAAAGCTTACTTAAGTTTTTGTCATTTCAAAATATATATGGTAATTTAAAGCTAACATTATGAATTAAAAAGATAACATGCTATGATTACATTCTTACAGCATTAGACCATTAGGCTTTGCTTGGTAGGAACGATGAAAAGAAGTGAATATAAAAAATTTGATAAATTAACAGTTAGGTTTAATAACAATTTTCTTATTTTATAGTTTAATGATTAAATTAACAAAATTTTCATCCTCACCCTTTTCTAGACTTGACAATCCTAGACACTACACGATAACATGATACAAATAAAAGACACGAAGGTGACACGAGCTAAAATTAAGTAAAAATCATATATGAATAAGTTAAGTGCTAAAAATAAGGTTTTTGATTTTTCGTGTCGACACGAATTTTAATATGAAATTTTCGTGTTTTACACAACATGAACATGGTTTTACATTACATGACACGAAAACGAATTATTGACATGAATTGCCAAATCTATCCCTTTTTATCTTTTCTACAAAGTAAAGCCTTGGAGATTTGAGAAATTTTTCTTATTGTGCCAAACTTTTGAATGCGAAATCATCATTAATAAACTATAAATCTTCAATTCTAAAAATAAAAAATTTAATGTGATTCAATATTCAATTTATATATATTTAAGAATAAATAAAACTATCTACTAGTTGTAAAGAAATACAATTATACTCATGAGTTGTGGCTTGATTGTCAACGCAAGCTAAATTTGTGGGAAGAGC
The DNA here is from genome assembly GCA_031772115.1 of Heritiera littoralis. Classification (NCBI taxonomy): domain Eukaryota; kingdom Viridiplantae; phylum Streptophyta; class Magnoliopsida; order Malvales; family Malvaceae; genus Heritiera; species Heritiera littoralis. The sequence continues at coordinate 4,751,364 of JAPDPK010000003.1, forward strand.
TTTCAAGTTCGATTCCCACTAGACACACCATTAGGGAGGGGTGTTGAGCTTTAACTATGACTAAGCCTCAAGCAAGATTAGTCTTAAACCGTTAGAACGGATGAGGATACCTGTAGTTTATACAAAAAAAAAAGAAATACAATTACATCCCTAACCAAAAAATTCAAATTTTTTACAATCAAACTCAAATTCACCCAAATAATAATTGAAAACTCACAAATGCATAAATCTTAACCCAAGTCAAGCAATTATAATCCAGATTCATCTAAGAGCATTCTTATTTGGTTTCTAACGATTCTAAATCAACTTTTACACTCATAAATAGATAACTACTCTCGCTTGATATTATGAGATATCTACACATACACAAAAAAAAATCGTAAAATCCTATCGTTTTTTTTAGACTAATCTTGCTCGGAATTTGATAACAGTTAAGGCTCTTCACCCCTCTCCAAAGATGTGTTTAGTAGGGTCAAACTCGAGAGTTCTTCTCACAAACTTAGTCTGCGTTGCCAACTGAACCACAACTCATAATTGTTCTCATTATATATTCTCTAATATCTTATTTAATTGAGACTTCTACTATTTATAAATCTACTAACTTACACATAAAAGAAACTTGATTATCAAACAATACCTTCAAGAAATTGCCAAAACCTTAAAAAAATTTATACCGAATATTTTAGGATTTAAGTTAATATTTTTGATCTTTGAATCTAAATTCTAAATAAGGAAGTTTGCGCTAGCAGTTGTTTCATTAATTGTTACATAATAGACTTTATTTAAGTTTTGTTTGATAGAAAGATAAAAAGAAGTGTGGATAAAAAATTTGTTAATTTAATGATTAGGTTTCGTAATCACTTTATTATTTTGTAAGTCAATAATTGGATTAATAAGTTTTTTTCTCACTCATTTCTTTCATTCATACCAAACAAAGTCTAATTACATTTAGTAGGAATGGAAAAAATAAAGAAAAATCAAAGCATGGAAAGTTATCTTTCCTAATAAGTAAATGAATTAATATCTAATATACCGTCAGTGAAATTTTTTGACTTTACAAACAGGGTTAGGATAATGACATATGTCCTATTTTATCTATTTTTTATTTTCTTAATATTTTTAGAGGACATGTGTCATCATCCTAACTTTACTTGTAAAGTCAAAAAACTCTACCGACGGTGTATTGGGTAGTTATCCTAAGTCAACTATTATAATATAATTGCATATAGAAAATAACTTAATCTTTAAATTACATATTATTTCTTATCGAATGCAAACCAAAACTCAAAGTTTAAGGATTGGTTTATAATTTGATAATACATTAAGGGTCTTTAGAGTTTTTTTATTTAAATATTTTGGCTTAATAGCCAAATGTACCATTAACCTTTTGCATAAAATAGATATAGGCTCCCAATTTTTTATCGCGTATAAATTAGTCCTTAAACATTTATTTTACTATAAATAAACCTATAACCTTTTAAAATCATACAATTAAATCCAAATTTGTTAAATGATACTAACACCCGTTTAGATATCTTATGTGAAAACTGACATGAATGGCCTGGTTGGTTGTCATGTGGCATGCCGCGTGTGCAATTCTAATAAAAGTTAGTGTCGTTAAATAAATTTGAACTTAATTATATGATTTTGAAAAGTAAATGACTTATTTACAGTAAAATAAAATTTTATGAATTGATTTTAACATAATAAAATATTGAGAGCTTATATCTATTTTGTGTGAAATGTTGATGGTATATTTGACTATTAAGTCAAATATTTCACACCAATTTAGTGTATTTAACATTTTAAGTTTGAAATATTATTGAACTTAGATTGATAAAACAAAAAAAATCGTTTATCAACTGCTATATTCTCTTGCGGTGAAGTCCAAGGTTAGATTTGAAACAGGGATTAAATTAGGAGGGATTATTCGTATTTCTCCGAAGTTAAATGGGGAAACCGCAAAACCCTATATATTTCAAAGCGCCGCACCGTTTTGCATAACCAACCAAAAACGACGACCCCTCGATAAGGGGGAAAAAAGGAGGAAAAGAGAAGGGTATTTTGGACAAGTAGCTCAGTTTCTTCTTCCGCGAGTTAACTCATGGACTCGTGTTATAAAGCGCTGGTTATCGTGTCTCTTGGAGAAAAAGCTTTCTCTTCTACATCAAATCTCTGCATTCGAAGAACAAAGAGCAAGAGGAAGCAATTCCCAGAAGACAAGAGAGAAAATGAGCAGAGGAAGTGGAGGCGGCTACGATCGCCATATCACCATCTTCTCTCCCGAAGGTCGTCTTTTCCAAGTCGGTATGTATATTCACTCTCCTACCCTCTAATCTTTTTGTTTGGGTTTCTATAAAGAACTTATTATTGTTATAATTGTTTCACTCAATTTTAATTTTCGATTAAATTGAGCAGAGTATGCGTTTAAGGCAGTGAAAGCAGCTGGGATCACATCGATTGGTGTTCGAGGGAAAGACTCCGTCTGTGTTGTTACTCAGAAGAAAGTTCCGGTTCGTACTCTCCTTTATTTATCTGGGTTTCTTTTTTTTTTTTTTTCTGCATTGGATGATTTAAGGCATTTGCTTGATTTGGGTATTTAATTTTTGAATTATGCGATGCAGGACAAGCTTTTGGATCAGACTAGTGTTACTCATCTTTTCCCTATTACCAAGTTCCTTGGATTGTTGGCTACTGGCATGACAGGTTTACTTTTGTTAGAAACCTTTTTTTTTAATTATTTTTATTTGATATTATCTCTTCGAATTATGAAGATTTTGTTATGTTAGCAAGTGAACTAGGGCTTTTGGTGATATTTTGGATTCTGGATTATAACAATGTACCTGATTTCATACTTATAATCAGTCAAAAACAGGGTTGTAAAACATTCCTAATTTGCATCCTGGCATTCAGCATGATAACCATCATTCATTCATTCTTCCTTACTAATCACAATCATGATGCTTATTATCAAATACCAAGAAGGTGGCAATCTAAGTGCAACGAAAAATTCACGTGAAAGCCCTAAAAAGAGAACTGAAAAGATGAAATGAAAGTTTATGGCCGGTCTCTTTAAATAGCATGCCTATGAAAATTCATTGGGAGGAATGCTTTGATAAGATTTGTATGTCACTCTTCAGCTGATGCGAGGACCTTGGTCCAACAAGCAAGGAATGAAGCAGCTGAGTTTCGGTTTAGATATGGATACGAGATGCCCGTGGATGTATTGTCCAAATGGTATGGTTTCTTTTATCTTATATAGAGGAACTTAGTTGTGTTCCATTTGGTGGCTGTTATATTTGTAGAGCTCATCTAGATATGTTTGGCTAAGTTTGGTGACTTAAGAGACTAGTCATTTGGATATAAGCTGGCTGTAAGTTTATGCCTTTGTATGTTTGCTGCTAGGAATTGGAAACATTTTATGACCCTGATTCTTTACTGGTCTTCATAACATCAAGGCCGGAGGCAATGTACTCTTTATTTGCTAGTTCATGGATATAAACTTGGTTCAAAAATTAGTCAATCCAACTTACCTATTTTAATGTTACTATTATTTTGATTCCTTGTTTATTTTTCTTTGATATTTGGGATTCTTGTGCATTTCAATGATCATACAACTAATTGAGCCTGACTTGTTTTTATTGATATAGGATTGCAGACAAATCACAGGTTTATACTCAACATGCTTATATGAGACCTCTTGGAGTTGGTAAGTCTACGATTTCTTCAAAATCTTACAAATATAATTTTGCTTTTAATTGTTTGTATTTGTATTTGCCTGAGTAGATTTATCTTTTTGAGTTTGTCAACATTTGTATGTTCCAAAAGAATTTTCCTTAACGTTGCACTATGCTTCCCTTAATATCTGTGGTAACCTTTTTTGTGAAGTTGCTATGGTTTTGGGCATTGATGAAGAGAAGGGACCCCAACTTTACAAGTGCGATCCAGCTGGCCATTTTTATGGTCACAAGGTAGTTTTCAAATTCATTTTTATTGCTCTTTGAGTCTGGATTCTTGATTTGGTTCTAAATACCTGGTTCCAGAAGTCTTATATTATTATTGATATGATTCATTACTGTTTTTCTATAATAGTTCTCTTTGATTATATTATTTACATTGTGTGTAGAAATATAATAGCTGATGATTTTTTTCTTTTTCTGTTTACAATATGCTGATATCGTTGAAAACCACAATAATTACCAAAATTTCTGGAGGTGGCTCACCCAATCAAAAGAGTTGTGAGAATGGGAATGATCCAGTAATTTCTAGTACTTACTACCCAGTACCAACCATATTATGACTCTTTGCTACCACAAGTTAATGACATATTTGTGTTGGATGAGTAAATAAATAATATTTAAATTTTAATTATTTTAACTATTTCATTTTCCTTGTCCATCACTTTAAGCATGAAAGCAGCATGTTTGTTCTCCAATTTGAACCAGTTGGTGCAATAACATGGATTCAAAATACTTTTTGATCAATTTTAGAATAAGCTTTTTGCTTCCGGAATGAATTTTGACTAATATGCTTCAGGCAACCAGTGCTGGATCAAAAGAACAAGAGGCCATTAATTTCTTGGAAAAGAAGATGAAGAATGACCCTGCTTTTACTTATGAGGAAACAGTGCAGGTATATATCTGTATTTTCATTATTTATGGTAAAGGGAATTGCTAAAGACCATATGTTTCACATGAACTAAATAATTGCATTGGTCTAATGTTCCAATTGCTACTATTCTGCAGACTGCTATTTCTGCTCTACAGTCTGTTCTTCAAGAGGACTTCAAGGCTACTGAGATTGAGGTATGATGTGTCAGCTGATCTTTTTAGTTGTTAGTGATTAAAGTATTTGTTATATTATCATTGTGAGTTTGCAGCTATCTAAATGTTCAAATGCATGAAAAATTTTTGGTGCTTCTCTCATATTTGATAACTTTTATCTGAAGACTGTAATCAAAAAAACTTTTATCTGAAGACAAGCTGTAGATTATCTAAGGTACCCTTTGTTTTGTTTCCAAGGCTGTTTATGGTGCATCCTCAGTCCAATCGAGTTGCTTCTGTTTCTCTAACATAGATATATTCCCAATCATGGCAGAAGCTGAAATTATTGTTTTTTCCCTCTCTTTGAACTGTTGTTGATATTAATCTTTGATGTTTGCCAGGTGGGAGTGGTGAAAGCTGATAATCCAGTTTTCAGAGTGTTGTCAACAGAGGAAATCGATGAACATTTGACAGCTATTAGTGAGCGTGACTAGTGAGCATGGACTAACAATAGCTGCTGCAAAAACCGTTCTGTTATCATTTGAAATAACAAACACGCTTTTAGTTGATCATCATGTTTGAGAGAGATTGGGAGACGGTTAGAGCTCCAGTTTATGTTGTCTCCTCTCACTGCTTGAAACTTTAAATTTAATACATGTTATTTCTGGGATTGATTTTCTCCAAGATGAAGCAAAATGTTTTTAAGGGATAGTTGTTTGAAGACACCATGTCAGAAGCTACACATTAGATTATAATTGTCCTAAATGTTGCATGTCTGCAAATTTCTATATAAATCAATGAACAAAAAAAATTTTCTATATAAATCATCAGGTAACTATGCAAACTTCAGTGACAATTTGCCGACAGAATGGGAACCGAGAGTACCCAAGTAAAGATGGTCTTCAAACTCCAAAGCTGTTGTCACAAAGGATATAACTCTTCCTGTGTCCCGTTAGGACCATCAAAACTCTTTATTATATGTTGCTATCAGCACCCACAGACCACAGTGATAACTGTCGCCTTTCCCTCAGAAGTCAACTGCAGCAAATTAAGAAATCATTTGGGGACTTGGGGTATGAATTACTAGATCAAGATGTTCGTCATGATGTATCTCTAGATCAAGATGTATTGTATCACTAGATAATCAAACCTCTTTTATTATGTTGCCGTCAGTGTATCAGGAAAGTAACTCTGTCCCTTCAACCAGGTATTTAAGGCTCCTGAATCTGCCTACCGGAAGAAAAATTAAAAGAGTTGGACATCAACGAATCAAAGTCAAGCCCACTTCAATCTTCACTGTGCGGCTGAATGATATAGTACTCCTTGTGCCACTGCAATGACTTGATTCACCTCTATGTTTCACACACCGTTGAAAAGCACAAGCCATCGAAGCACAATTCACGTCTCCTCCATCGATGGGTCCCATGAGGTTTTGCCTCGACTACGTCAAGATCCCATTTATTGACTACAAATTTGTTGCTTGCAACGCTGAAATGCAGACTACCACCCGATGCTTAAATCACATCATCTGCAAACCTAATAAATTTAAGAACATACAAGATTAGTTGTGTTGATGTCCTAACTGTAGATGAGGAGATTGCCCAAGGTTCTGATTTTCTGAACTCATTTGTTTAGATTTGCAAGACAGGAAAGGTGAGGAATGACATCAAAGTTGCACTTTCGATGCAAGCTCCAACACTCAAGTTAGTAGAGAGCCTGAAAAATGATATGTATGATAAGAAAAGGTATAAAAGGGAAAAATAGAGAGAGGGCTAAAGCTTCGAGGAAGGGTGGATTCAATGATCCTTTCTTTCTAAATTTGTGTAGCATGATCTACTGTGAACGTCCCTTCTCACGATGCTTTAAGTGTCAATCAAGTGACTTGCGTGGTTATTAGGCGGTTGCCTTTAATGATGAACAGTTCTGTCAAACCTTATCAATCAAGTGGCATTGCAAGTGAAAGTTACGCGTGAGAGATCAAACCTGGGGCTTTGGACTTGATAATCTTACGAGTCATGACAAACAGTAATACAATATGTTTGCATTCTTCTTCCTTTTCTTCTTGTTTACATTCTTTTCCCGTGTTGGCTTCCGACTTACTAGCATGTGTTTTTAACAGGAAGAAACGAGAATCACAGCAATCCATCCTCTTGGACGAACCTTGGTGGCACTTAGTGTTCTAAAGCACCGCCTCTAGTCCCTGTTAACATTTCCTGAAATTTAACTCCTCGTCCTATATGATGTTTATGGGGCCACAATCATGGTCAAGTGGCGAGGTGGTGGGTCTTGTTTTCCATCCCACGACAACAAACAGGTTGCATACTTTCTCATGGTCTTGGATATAATCAAATGGCCAAACCCAAAAGACAAATGTATTTCAGATCTAGAGGTTTAAAAGCAACGCAAAGTAGAACAAGAATTATATCGCTTAGACGCTAACAGTCACGCATCTATCTTCAGTATCATATACCACCAATCCATGAGGCATCAAGTGTAGTTATGGGGCCCCAAAGGCAACCAGCAAAAATGACAAAAAGAAAAGAAAAGATTCCCTTGCGCGGAAGAGTCCACCTTTCACACGGAGCTGCCGCACCCTCCCTCACCAGTATCTGCCTTGTACTTTTTGTCTCATTAGAAGAGTGAACAAATCTTGCACATGGCTATCTTTAAGTGATGATGCCTTATATGCAGAGAAGTCTCTTTCTGATGTTGAATGAAGTCGCATACTGCCTTAGCATGAAGACTCAACAAAACAAATCTCGATTAAACTACCTAAAAACTAGTTAATTATTGGTTTTTTTGGCTTTATTCTTACTCATAGGAGGTATTGCTTAGCAATAGCTGATTAATTGAACTATTACCTGATTTTGGATCCAGTGAAATGTGAAACAAGAACTGTTTACTGTCTTCTGACAACTTAAAGCAATCCCCGTGGAACATGGAAGAGCACATGCCATCATGCATGGCTCTGAGGCGGCAAGGGTTTTCCTTCTCGCAATCACAGACAATAGGACCACCTCCTTTTGCGGTTGTGATTCCAGGCAAAGCTTCGCTACGCAGTTTCTTCCAGGTCTCCCACGAACCATTTCCATGCAATTTTCTGATCCAGTCGTTTCTGGTTGCTGTACACAAAGTACCATTTTCGTCAGCTGCAACATTCCCGGCTTCTTTCAAGAATCCTTCCGCAAATTCAGTCACCATCTACAAGAAGAAACAAACTGTAAAAGTAATTAAATATCAGCAAGCCTTGCAAAGACGAAGGAGAAACAGAAACTGAAGATATGCATGCCAGTGGCAGTTCAAGTAGGTCTGGAGACATCGGCAAGAAGTGGATGATTTGAAGCAGCGAGGCTCTCAGAAAACGACCCAACAACGTTACGTTTGAAGAGAAGCTCGAGAGCCATGAAGCTGGAAAATGCTGCTTCAAAAAGGTTGTGATTGTGAATCACTGTAAATGCTATAACTTAGAATTTTCGTCTGGATTATTAAGGTAAGAGAAGTTGGATGGGGGCATAAGCTCAAGAACAAAAGTCATTAATAAACAAAATTGCACTAGGTGTCAAATGCCGTCATACGCATTATCATGGAAAAACCTTGGTTTGGATTCAAACAAATAACTTAAGCAAAACATTCAATAATTATAAATTAAGATTAAATTGCAGATTTTCAACATCTGCTAGTTGAATTCTTTTCTTCTGTTTCTTTTTCCCTTTTTAACTTTTATATCAGCAAACCATGTCTGCTTATGTAGAAACTTGGTAATTACTCATTTATTATAATCCAATTTGATCAACACTGATGACTGAACTGAGTCATATTCATATGCTGTTAGTTGACTAGTTTTAAGATTGAGGTTATCAATATTTATACTTAAAATTTCTATTCTTTATTATTTTTTTAAGGTACATTCTTTTTTACTCTTTCTGGTGTCGCATGTAGCTGTCTCCTCTTGATTTGTGACTGCAATTTCAGCTGCAGAAGGTTTTCATTGTTTCAGATATCTTGTAATCACACAAAATCCAAAAATTCAATCACGGGGAGTTTTGGCCACCATGCCAAAATAGAAAAGATTTCAATTTTATCGTCATTGTGTAAAGTTACCGCGTAATATTTAAATTTCACATATCCCTTATGGCCTTATCAGTTAAAATCACGATGAATCAAATAAAAAAATTAAGAATAAAGCATATTTTTTGCTTTAATATTTTTTTTATCTTTGGTACTTTTGAATAGTACATTCTCATTCATAGTTACAATCATAATCAGTATATTATATTTGATGAACCTGTAATTTGATAAACTGGTAAACACAGATAACAAATAACAATGTTAAAATAAAAAAAAATTCAAATAACAATAATAAATTATGCAAATAATAACAAATTAAACAAATCTCACACTTGATGAAACTTGAATCTTATATCTTAAAGTATAAGATATGCATGAAGAACATACGTAGAGAACAAAGTTTTCCAATTAGTGATAATTTTGATAAGAAAAATAATCGTAAAAATCTAATGTAAAGAGCATACCTTTATTATTTAATTATTCTACTTGAGTCCGTTTAGAGCTTAACAATATGCTCTCCGTCAATTGTAGACAATGAGTTTAACTTATATTAAGATGATTTTAAAAAGTGTGTATTTTAAGAACCAATAAAATAATGACACCTCATAAATTTTTTTAAGATATTTAATAATTATCTTACATACATCCTCATCAAATCAGCTCTAATTAAATTAATTTACTCAAGAGTCAACTCTTATTAAATCAATTTACTTATCTTTTTAATTTAGATTAATAAGAAAAAATTAAAAACTCACATAATAAGCAAAGAACTATTAACCTCTAACAAAAAAAATTAATTCGAAAAGAAACAAAAAGTAAATTTTTGGATTATGAGAGGGCTCATATTTTGGAAGACGAACTAAGTTATAATATTTCATTTGAAATTACTTTCAAAAATATTCTGTCACGATTTCCTTTCGGATTTAATAAACTAATTTTTTTCCTTTCAAATTAATTTTTTTGGTTAAATGTTAATAGTTCTTTGTTAATTATGTGAGTTTTTAATTCTTTTCATTAATTTAAGTTTAAAAGATCAATAAATTGATTTAATGAGAGTTGATTCTTAAGTCTAATTTTGTGAGAATGAGTGTAAGGTCATTATTAAATATCTTTAAAAAATTGATGAGGTGTTATTGCATTATTGGTACCTAAAATACACATTTTTTAGGATTATCCTAATATAAGATCATTTAATATAAGTTATTCTCCTAAAATTAATATAACTCACCATTTATACAAATTAAATCACCTAAAATTAAATTGTATATTTAATTCGATTATTATTGTTAAAAATAAAACTTCATTAAATGAAAGAAAATTCAAAATAAAAGAAAATTTTTACATGAATCCAAACCCTCCGATCATCCATGACAAAGACAAATAAAAGAAGCCCCACATCTTAACCATGGTTTACAGCAAAATCACTTTTTTTTTTTGTCTGTTGTATCACACCCGCCCACCTGACATAGATCTTTTTGATTACCCCCTCTACTCCTCTCCATTCACAATATAAAGTTTCAAAACACAAACAGAGAATTTAGAATAGAGTTAAGAAACAGGGAAAAACAGAGCAAAAGACCGAATTTTCAATGTTTGTTTCCATGCAATGGCAATTTCAGGCTCAGATACTCAAAACCCACCGAGCAAAGTGACTGCTCCGATTGAAATTCACTGCGTTAAATGCGAGTCCTGCGGCTTCACAGAGGAATGCACCCCAGCTTACATCCTGCGAGTCCGGGACCGTTACCAGGGCCGTTGGATTTGCGGACTCTGCATTGAGGCGGTCAAGGATGAGGCTCTGAGATCGGAGACGCTTATCTCCATCGAGGAAGCACTGAACCGACACATCAGCTTCTGCAAGAAGTTCAGGGCGTCGAGTCCTTCGGATGAAACAGAGCACCCCATCTCTGCCATAGGCAGGATTCTTCGTCGCAGCCTGGATTCACCGCAAGTTCTTAGGTCTAATTCAAATAGCGTCTTGCCGGGGTTTGAAGGAGTCAAGGGTCCTTCTCTCTATCGATCTGAAAGTTGTTTCCCTGCTCTTTCTAGCTGAATTATTCATCTTAAGTTCAAAGAGGACATGATAATAAACTACATAGATAGGATCTTTATTTCGCCAATGTTTCGGCATCTGAATTTACGATCCTTCCAGTGTATATAGGATATATCTGATGAACTGCTTCAGGTTTCAAAGTTTTTATCTTTAGCCTCTGTGTGTGTGTGTGTTTTTTTTTTTTTGTTTTTGCATAATCCAGGCATAGTTTAATGTCTCAGATGAACTCAATGCCTCCTGTTTTAGATGATTGTAGCTGTAGCTGTAGCTGTAGGTGATGACAATTACAATAATGACGTTCAGTAATAATGAATAGTGATTTGGTTTGTCTTAATTTTGCATGTTCAGGAGAAAAGATTTGGTAGGAAGGAATCTTACAGCATGTGAGCTTGTCTGAAAATGGTAGCTTTTGTGCTGGTTTTGAGTCGAATTTCAGCCTGGCCAGTTGTGAAAAATGGCTTGTATGGAAGAGGGTAAGCAGATAAAGAAATTGTGTGGCATAAAAAGTAAACAAATGACAGAAAATGAAAGTGCAAGGAAAATTCCAAGGAACAAAGAAAGAAGCCGAATTATGCTTGTACTCATCACCATAATTTCTCCACTTTCCTTTCTCTTGCTTCTTAATTTTGGGGATCTGTAGTCTAAGCATATAACATTTTCTGAGTCTTAGTACAAATCTGGCCTCTGACTAAACAGATACTAGCCATGTGCAAGAACTCTTCCTAGAAAGAACAGAGAAGTTCCCAGACATGTCCGACCATTTTTCTTTTCATTTTCCTTGGTTTGAACTTTGAAACATTATCAAATCTGACAAAAATAAAACATTGCACAAACATGTAACTCGTTGATGTTTCCTGTCATGTTATGACTTGGAACAGTGCAGAAAAGCCAGACGGGACTGTAGCTGAAGTCTCGATTTGCAAAATGTTGAATCAAATAAAAATATCTTGGCCTTTCTTTTTCTAGGCTTCTGCTTTGGCAAGAAATTGAACCCTGCCGGCAAAGAAGAAAAATATCCAGAGTTGTGCCTGGCAATTTTGAAAATCTTTGCCCCAAAACTACAGGCAGAAGAGCATTGTTAAGCCAGATTACTGCTCCAGGTTCGGCTAGTCAACTCTGTTTGACTTGGAATTCCTCTCCTGCAGTTCCCTGATTCATCTTGGACTTTGTTTAGAAGTAGTTTCACCTAACCTATAAAAAATTTGGCATTTCCTTCGACTGATTGAAGTACAGTTCCATAGAAATTAATTATTATCCAAAGTGATCCCGGAGGGAACTGAGATTGAGACGTAGAGCTTTGCCAGAATCGTCATCGGGGTCATCCTAATAATTCTTTCCCTTGGTGTTGTTGCATTTCAGTTGGAGGGATTTATTACGTGAACCAACATTGAAAGCAATGGAGACGAGCAACGTGGATTCGAGTCATACATGCATGGAATATGATAAAATATCTTTCATGTAATTTCGATATATTCAAAGGTCGAAAGTTGGGCTAACGAGTAGGATCACCGTCACCAAAGTTACTTATTGGCAAAGATATTGACTTCACAAGGACCGTTGAACCAATGAATTAGCATTTAGAAACCAAGTAAACAATGTTCAAAAAAAAGAAACCAAGTAAACAGCTTGGCCAAAAAAAAAAAACAAGTAGTCTGAAGATGAAGATTGCTAGTGATGGGGTTCATACATCGGTTGTGAAAAAGTTATATGTTCAACTGTTTATAATTGTGAGAAAAAACCTAATCAATTGAGTTAGTTTTTGGAATTGAGAAGATTCAATAATATTTAAATCGGTGTCAGAACTAAGTTGCCAACATTTTTATGTTTCAAGCAAAGAAACGCTTACTCAAAACTCGATGCCTAAAGGAAAAGATTGTTGGTGTCACACGCCGGTTGTGGAAGGAACCAAATCTGTGAAGTGTGAGAGAAAATCTCACCCACTAAGCTTGCTTTTGAAGATGAGAAAGCCCAACAGCACATAACAGCTAGTAGTGTTTATTTCCTTTTCTCAAGTAGCTGCTGCATTAGCCAGACGCCCAGACCCAGTCTGTAAGTCCAAAATTTATGGAGTTCTCTAAAAGGACCAAGCTTCATCCAGAGTTTCCTCTTCAACAGGATGGCTTTGGCCGATTACGCCTAAACTCAGATGATTAAAAAGCTGGCTAGAGTACCGGTCTTCACTTTGGAGTATAACTCAACTTCCCTTCTGGGACTTGAGCTACCTTATGTGAGTTCTCATGGATCATTCCTACGGCCACATTGAGCATTACAACTTGAAAGAAATAAAAAGAAAACAGAAAGAAGCTGCAGCTGCAGTAGCCATAATTAACATATCTATTCATATCAATTTTGCTTTAACCGTTTGTTTTTATTAGAAACTGAGAATAAAGCCACCCATGTGTTCAACATCTGAGCTGTTTGTTTATGGTTTTTTCTGGTGAAGTAAAACTGCCAGAGGGAGCATAATCTTCACAGCAGATTTTGCATAGTAATACCGACTCCGTCCGTGGATCAGAGATGCAGATAATGACAGCACAAACATGCATTACAACAAGCCAATTCATTGGCCAAAATTATCCTTGAGCCGACGGCAATTCATTTCCATAATTGATCATACTGCCAAGGATAGTAATCGTTTAATTCATTATGAAGAACAGAACATGAATAACAACTAGGAATGAAGAATGAAAACTTACCATGTGAACAATATTTGATACTATCGAAGCTCAGGATGGTTCTTAGGAGAGGATGAGGAAGATCGTTTTTTTCCCGTAGTCCCTCTTTCCGGAGAGAAGAGGCATTTACAAGAAAGGCCCATCCTATGATTCAGCGGTAAGGTGAACACGTGGTCGAATAGTGGTTGTGGGATGAGCTGATCTGTATCCAGATCAGCGTGTATGCTTCAGGTCATCTTCGTGCCAAAACGTTCACGCGTGTTTAGTCCCGAGATCCGTCTTTAGTCCCGAGGTAAACGATGACATCGCTTGCTGCCCACCATATCAGGCGCTGACTTAGGCGGAATGGGCAGTCCTATCGAGATCAACGCTGTCATGTTTACGCGTTCTTTGTTTTTACAGCAAGATCCCACACAATTAATTGGCGATACCAAGATAAAAGACTAAAATAGCCCTGATAACATCAACTCCTATATCAAATACTAAGAAGTCGTTTGAAATTGTTGTGTGTTTTGTATTTTATGTTTTGTATTTTTAAAAATTTTGTTTTATTTTATTTTCATTTTGTTTTCAATTTATTAATTTTGAAAACATGTTTGGATAACATATTTTGTTGCCAATTTTTAACGATAAACAGTAATCTGAGAAAGTGGCGAAAACTTTGTCATTGAAAGGAGGGGGTGGGTTCGAGTATTGCCAAAAACCAATGAGATGCTGTTTTCTATTTTCCTTCCTTTTTTATGGTACTGTAACCGCAACGGATGAACAGTGCCCGTGCGGTAACAGTACCGAAATTGCTTCCGAAATTTTGGAAACATCATTTTAATATTTTTAACAAATTCCATAACAACATGTTTTATTTTCGGTTTTTAAAAACAAAAACAACTTAACAAACATGCTTACTCTTTTATTTTTCAAAAAATTGAAAATAAAAACAAAATCAAACTAACCCCTAAATAAGCAAAAAAACAAACCCATGAAACTGACTCCAGGGCATCATACATACTGCAGTCAATATGGAGTGTGCATTAGTATGGCAAATGGTCACCGATGAATTAAAACAGTCTCATGAGTCATGGCTCCTCAGCTTCATCCAACGTATAATACACCAAGTTATTTTGGTTTTGAACCTTCAAGAAAGATTAAAATGAAACCAAGTGGATGCGTGTATCTTTTGCAATAGCTTGACCAAATTAAGAAACTACACAGAAAGAGGAGAATATTGCACCAGGCAAGTTGTTTTTCTCTATAACATCGGCGACAAGCTTTGTCACTGCAATAGTAACTGATGGAGTTGCTGCAGCACCCTTCCTACAGTGATGTCATGGTAAGTAGCTGCCCCCCTAAAAGAAAACTAGTATAATTGTATTGAAAAATATGAATTTGTTAACTGTAGTGTTTAAAGCTGATGATATCTCACACACAATCTTCAAAGTATAAGAAGATGTTGCTCTGCAGCTAACTGATTTTGAAATGATTTGGTTCTCGAAATATCACCTAACTTTTCTTTTTCCTTTCTTTCCCACTGCACAATTCATGGCAGAGAACGATGCTAAACAACAATAGGAACGTAATATCGTGCTTTAGAAGAGACCCCAATTTCAGGAGAAAAATCATATGAAAAACCATAATTTATATGTACTTGAAAAACAGAAGAACGTAGAACTGATATCATCTGATGATCTGATACGTGGTGTATCTAAGAGACATAACACAATTAATGCAGGCATTCCATCCTAAAGCACAAAAAAACAGAAATAACAGAGGTCATAAACCACAGTTTTCAGAATAGATGTTAATACATTCAATCAAAACGACAATTTAGAGAGTATAAAATTTATATTTCACAGGATTCCATGCAGTTCTTTCCCCATGAATCATGAAGAGAACAATGCGATAAGAAATAGTAGTATAATATTAACCTATAGTTTCATCATCCAGTCATTTAAACATAAAATTTACAAGTCGGACAGCATATTATGGATGGATCAGTGGCATTTATGCACAAAAGAATCAAGTTGATAGCTAAAAAAAATCTAACACAATCAAAAACCTACCTAGAAACAGCACTTGGAAAGATGTAAGCACAAACTATTCCCGGGGGATTCCACACCTGTGACAGATAGAGCTTGCAGATAACAACTAGGAATATGGTCAAAGGGAAGAATAAGTCAATTCAAATAATCCCATGTCAACATCTGATTAGTACGGCACTTCAAACATCATATGATCTAAACCTGCAATGCAAAAAACCTGTTGAAATATAACAAAGAGAAATGTCAATACCATGAAGCCTGGAATGATATGAAGTACAGATAACAAGAAAGCTTGCGCCATTCAGCCAAAATGGAGAGAAATTGGCATAGTCGGAAACTCCGGTCAGTGTTTTCAGTTGCGTATTTAACGAGACTACAGCAAATCAAAACTTTCTCGTGTCATGTCATGTTGTATCACACTTGATGAACAACTTTTGATTGTCTTCTTACTACGTACCTGTACGTATATTCCAAGCATGTTACACTTGTACAAAATGATGATTTTATACACCTTGAGTATTTTTTAGAATTGCTAACTAAATAAAATTTTGTTTAAGTGCTTTCAAACCAATCATGTGTACACAATAGCATAAATGCTGATAAGGAAAAGAAAAGGATAACAGGAGGAGTAATAGTCGGTGTCCACTGTATTTGTCCATGCCCCATTGCGCAACGCTTGAAGAAAACGACACACCCTTCTCTGTGCCCACAGGCGCACCACGGCTCATCGTTTTGCTTTAATTCAGTTTTACTCTCCCATCCAACACATTTTCGGAGTTTGCATCTCCCAATCATTAGTGTCTTTTCCTTCCCAAAAATATCATCATCAGACGAGCATTTCCTCGATGAAACCTCCGTGAAGCTTCCTCTCTTGTTTCCCTCTCCAGGTAATTTAATTTCCTTGTCTTCAATCCCTGTTTTAACACCTTGCCAATCCCCATATCTTCGGATCATCCCATGTTTTGTAAATTGAAGCCGTAGAACAAAAACCTCCTTCAAGTTTCATTTTCTTTTATCTGATTTCCCTGTCCAACTTGGCACTCAAATATGGGGGGTAAAAGAAGCTCCAAATTTCGTGGACCATTTCATTCTATTTGCTCCTTGGTATTACTTTTCTTGTTTTACAATCATGAAAATGTTCTAAAGAAGTCATTTTTAGTGAAACCCAGTGTCGGGTTTGGTCATCAGGTCAATGTTATCCATAGAAGAACTATAGAAACTAATGACAGCAATGTCAAAGTTGATGACTTTGCTGCCCATAATTTGCCTGCTAGAGATCCCAAATTTTGCTCTGGATTGTTTGAACACAAGGGTTATCCAACACGATGTGAGTACTTGATTGCCCATCCTGAATGTACTGCTGGTGGGTATTTTAACCATATCAAGTTCTTGTATTGTATTTGTGAAAATTTTAGCTTTTTGGGGTTTGCTGTGTTGGCTATATGGTTGCTTGCATTGTTTTATTTATTGGGAAATACTGCGGCAGACTACTTCTGTTGTTCTTTGGAAAAGCTTTCGAATTTGTTGAAAATGTCACCAACCATTGCTGGGGCTACTTTGTTGCCATTAGGGAATGGAGCTCCTGATGTATTTGCCAGCATTGCTGCTTTTGTGGGTAAGGATGCAGGGGAGGTGGGAATTAATAGTGTTTTGGGAGGAGCTGTTTTTGTCACTTGTGTTGTTGTTGGGATTATTTCTCTTTGTGTGGCTGAGAGGAGGGTTCAGATTGATAGGAATTCGTTTGTCAGGGATACAGGTTTTTTTCTGTTTAGTTTAATTTGGCTTTTTCTGTTTTTAACTGTTGGAGAGGTAACTGTTGGAATTGCAATGCTCTTTGTTTTACTTTATCTGATTTATGTTCTTGCGGTTGCCCTCAACGAGTTTGCTAGGATAAACATTCGGATGTTTAAGTTGGGCTATTTAACACCACTGCTACCTGTTAAAGGGGGTACACTTTGTAATGGAGATGAAGAGAGGGAGTCTATCTATGCCTCCCTGCTTGAATCAGACTCTAAAAGTGATGTACCATGTCTTGAAAATAGGTTACCTCACTGGATGTGGGCATCTCATGTGGCAATTTATTCAAATGAGCCTGCAGAGAGCCAAAAATCTATGTGGGGTTGGAATGATGAGGAAACAGAGAAAGATCAGTCTTCCTTTACTTGTTCTAAATTTCTTTCATTGCTGGAGTTGCCATTGACACTTCCAAGACGGTTGACAATTCCTATAGTAGTAGAAGAGAGATGGTCAAAGGGATATGCTGTGGCTAGTGCTACATTGGCACCGATTCTTCTGGCTTTTCTCTGGAACTTTCAAGATGATGCAGGTCCATTGAGTAAGGAAATTGTATACTTTATTGGTGTTATGTTTGGTGGTATACTTGGAGTTCCTGCATATCTATATACCACATCTGATCAGCCACCTCACAGGTTTTTGCTTCCATGGGTTTTTGGAGGATTTTTTATGAGTATTGTCTGGTTTTATATTATTGCAAATGAGCTTGTTGCTTTGTTGGTGGCATTTGGTGCAATATTTGGGATCAACCCATCAATCCTTGGTCTGACCGTATTGGCATGGGGCAACTCAATGGGTGATTTGATGTCAAATGTTGCACTGGCAATGAATGATGGGGATAGTGTACAGATTGCCATGTCAGGATGCTACGCAGGACCTATGTTCAACACCCTTGCCGGTTTGGGGATATCATTGGTGCTTGGAGCCTGGTATAAGAGACCTGCTCCATACATTGTTCCCAGAGATAGTAGCTTGTTTTGTACAATGGGATTTCTAGCTATAGGGCTCATTTGGTCCTTCATTGTGTTGCCTCAGAATGATATGCGCCCAAACAAGACACTAGGGGTTGGACTTATAATGATCTACTTGACATTTCTCATTGTTCGGGTGAGCATATCCATGGGTATTTTATCAGTAGGTTTAGGTTGACAGACGTATGGCCTTCATCCTATCAGATTCAGTAGTGACTTCAGAACCCTACGACATAGTTCAGTCTCCTTGTGGTTAGTGCTTTCCCATTTCAAGGATGAGCAATGAGATGGGAGGATAAGTTTTGCTTAGATTTCTGTATACCATTGGGTTGGAATAGTTATGTAAAATGCATTTGTCCTGTCTACATTAAAAGCAAGTATATATATTAATAGTTACAAAGCAGAATTGTTAGTTACACTACAATTTTCCTGATACTCTAAAAGTAACATTCTTCAATACCCATGTACTCGGACTCAATATAATGTTTGTACATTACTGATTGAGCTTGCTATCTTATGTTCGCTTCTTTTCTCTTCTCTTACCATCATGCTCTTGCCCCACGTGATTTGACAATCATGGAATACATACCATTAATATGATTATATTTGCATGTTGAACTTGCTTGATTTAGGCCTCTGTTATGCTATTTCTTCGTCATTGTCTTTTCACCCATCTCTCAATATCCGTCATTCAACTTTGTGATTAACCAACCAGATTTATGAGCAATTCATTGCTTTAGAATTATGAACACAGAATATGCATCTTCTCGTTTCGATTCTGAACTCATCCAAGCCACTTTTTATCTCGAAAAGCTGCTTTGTAGTCAATCCCTTGTCCAAATCCAGTAGCCATTTTGTCCATTTTAGGAGAACTTGGAAAAAGCTTTACCCTATGTTGAGTAAGAACCCTCATGCTCAGCATTTATTGAAGGAAACCGAAACATACATGCAGCGGAATTTAAATCATTCGGCTTTCACCAGGATCGATTCAGAGAGTTGCCTGATTAGGGTTTCGAGATTTTACCTAAAGTTTTCTTTGATTTCTGTCGTTGGTCGAGTCACAAGCAACAACCTTTCGTTCCTGCCTTTATGGTATCCACACGAACGGATCTCACGACTCTTGAACGTCTCACGATCAGAAGCCTTAAGGAGCGTTTTTGATTCTTTATAACCGAACTGCTAGCTTCGATTAAAAGAATACTTTTCTGTTTTCTAATTGTTGTACGGCTATGTTTCAGAAAACATCCTTTTGTAGGCAGTAAATTTTACCCTAAAATTTACTGCCAAACAGAACTCTAATCCTACTTAGAATAGGATTAGTTATATCCCTAATCCAATTCAGAATATGATTAATTAAGCTCCTCATTGATCCGTTCTAAGTGTGCGACCCAATAGGTTCTCAAAACAATGGCAATGACAAAATTGTCACAGGCAATGAGCGGTATCTAGCAACACATCATTGCTACCCATGTAACGAGAATGTCAATGACTCGACATAACCTTACTCGTGATAGATGTTACTGTGTAATCTAATCCCTTTATCCTTTGATGTCTTGATTAGACACAAGTCATGGAATGTGTCACACTTGTATAGTCTAATCAGCGTTTCTTGATTCCTGAGTAGACTAATTAAACAAATAAAATCAATATCTCATATTGACTTATTTGAGCACGGCCATGCATTTTAGTCTCACTCTATCAAAGGGCCCAAGACATCACTCTTATTATATAAGAGGGATAAATCCTATCTTGATCACTCAACATCCCTCTACATAGATCGAGGCATACCCAATTACTACCTTTATAGTCCATCCTGTTACGAATGACATCTAGCAGCATTAAAGTATGCAATTCTCTATGTTGGGATCTCTGATGATCTCAAGTCAAAGGATCACATACACCATCATCACTATGAGAATCGCTTATGACACTCATATAACAATCCATGTAGCGTTCTCATGGAGGGTCGATCCAGTACATAGTTCTCTAACATGTACCTAAGTGATGACTTGATATCCTATATCCATGACAATGGTCATCAGTCAACCACATACTAGTCTTATCGTATCATTGTTATCCTTGTTCACAATAATACTTGGCTAGGATATTTTAAGAATAGTGTGTTATTACTATTCTAAGGACACTATCATATAAGATTATATTACGCAGTTATAAGACAAATATAATAATGAACTATAAATAAAAATGTCATGATACATAAAATTGCCAAAGTCAATCATCTAATGAATGGTTCTAAGGGCATAATCCAACAATCTCCCACTTGCACTAAGACCATTCACTCATGTATCTAATACCTAGTGACCTAGTGTGACGATCATGTCTCTGCTACGTCAAAGGCTTCGTCAGTGGGTCGGCGATGTTATCGTCAGTTGGTACTTTGCATATCCTCACATTTATTTCATGCATTAAGCTTCCACTTCTCTTCCACTTACGTTTAGAGTGAAAAATGTCAATTTCTTAGATCTTTTTTTTTTCCTTGTTGGATCAAAATTAGGACGACAATTTAACCTTGTTATACATATGATATGTAGCCCAAGTCTTTGACTCAAGATACACGATAAAACTTGATGGTTCAATTTAAGCGAGTTATATAAAAAGGCTAACTAAGATTAAGACTTCAAACTTGTTCTCATTTACCACAGAGAATATCTTTTATGTTATTATCATTTTGAGTATTTTGATGTATGATTGATTTGAGCATCAGGTCTGCAAATATCAACTCTGATAACTTTTACTTTGCTCTCTTCTTGAAAATTTCAAAAACTTTATCTTACCACTCATAGGTTGTGACTCAGTTGACAATACAAGTTGAGTTTGTAAGAAGAACTTTCTGATTCGACGCCTATTAAACACACTTTTGAAAAGGGTTGAAGAACCTGAATTGTGACCGTTAAAACGAATAACGATATATGTGGTTTACACCAAAAAAACCTTTATCTTACCCAAAATTATAATTGAGGCACAGAATGACCTCAACAAATCTTATGTTAAATTTGATAAATTTAAATACGATACTAAAAGGGCACAAAAATTTCAAGTTGGATTTTTATTAAGAATTTTATATAAATTTGATTAAATCTAACCAGATCCACCTTATACCCAATTTGCAACTGCCCATTCCTTTACTCCTTAACCCATTTTATCTTATTAAGGGCATAATCGTAAATCCAAACTTCAAAGGGCAATCCAAGAACAAGACTGTTTCAGAAACCCCAGACCAAACCAAAGCTCTCTGTCAAATTTTAGGATCTGCGTTTCAAACAAGACACAAAGTTCTTTCCTCGTCTTTCTTCAGTCTCTTTCTTCTGTTTTTGTCTTTTGAATTCAGTCGACAAACAAAAATCCAAGATGATGCACATGACCTTATACTGGGGAAAAGACGTAACTCTCCTCATCGATTCCTGGAAGACCGATTCATGGCTGAGTTACCTCCTCACTCTACTCGCTTGTTTCCTCTTCTCTGCCTTTTACCAGTACATGGAGGATCGACGCCTCCGTTTCAGATCCCTCGCTCGCTCCAACCCATCCCAGCCTTCCACCGCAGGCGCCGAAGTCCCTCTCCTCTCCAAACACCGCCGCTCCGCTAAATTCGCGACGGCCGTGCTCTTCGGAATCAACTCGGCGATCGGATATCTCCTGATGTTGGCCATTATGTCGTTCAACGGAGGCGTTTTCTTGGCCATCGTTTTGGGACTCGCTGTTGGATACTTGTTTTTCCGGTGTGCCGATGAGGAAGCGATGGTGGTAGAGAACGTTTGCGCGTGCGCTTGACACTATTCTTTTCACAATTCTAGGTATACTATTGTTCTTTACTTTTTATACTGTACCACTATTTCCTGTACGAATTATCAGTACTTTTTTCTCTTGAATTACATGATTTTCTTTTGCGTTCAAATTAAAATTTCTTCTTTTTGGTTAGAATTTTAGGGGTTTTTTTCCAATACGGTAAAAACGAGACAAATTGAAAGAAAACTGAACCCAAAATTTGATAGTTTGCTTAGTAGCACAACTATATCAGTGTACGCCTGTTTGATGAACCTCTGAAGCAAACATAATCCTTCTAAGTTAGATAGGATTTGGGTCCAAATCCAAGTTTATTATGGGCTTAAACTTGTTGCTTCATTCAGTGGGAGAAGGAAGCTCATCTTTTCTACTCGTTGCTTCTTCTTTTTTTCGATGTTTTCCAGCTTAAATTACATCTTATAATGAAACAAGAATTAATTACCGTTTACAGCTTAATTGATTCCAATCTAGTTATACAAGTCTGACAAAAAAACAAAAAATAAAGCATTATTCGCACTGGCTAGCACATTTAAATCTTCTTAGGCTTCCTCATTCAGCACCTGGTAGATTCACCATAAATGTAATCAAGAACAGCAATGACTCCAATAACAAAAGCTTGATCCATCCCAGGTTTTACTGCCACATGATAAAGATCTTTGCTTGCCATCAACTCGTTTACTTCCTTCTTTACTCCAATCTGTCATCACATGAAGTATGATTAAGATTGACAAACTTGATATGATGTTAACATATAGTTATATTTTTATTTGAAAGTCTTATGGAATAGATATGAACTACCTGGGCAACGATGTTGCCAATGGAATCCATGATACTGCAGTTTCTATCAGGGAAATAACCTTTAATCTCAAAGCCCCACTCCTTGCTGCTGCTTTCTTTTGGCTCAATGGAGACTCTGATGGCATTGTTCTTTGCTAAACGTGAACGGGGCTCCTTTAAGGTGAAAACCAACTTCTGTGATCCTTCATAGTCAAAAGTGTAACCTTTCCGTTTGTTATGTATGCTTAGGGCCTCAACCATCCCCCCCTGGAACGTAAGAATCAACAGCCATCAGGCTTTAGCTCATAGCTACAGATTTGTGCTTGGTGGGCGCTTATGCACTCGCCTATACCAGTTGCCGTGAGAGACCAAATATAATCTCATCCACCAGCTTTCCATATTTTACACAAGTTACCGAACCAATTGCCGTCTAATGGAGGCCAAGAAACAGCAATTCCCATGATGATCACTTAGAGGCCGCGTTATATTGCTTTCGTTTCTTTGTTTTCTGTTTTTGTTTCAAGTTTCTTTGAAAACAGTAGCATAAAATATATTTGGTAGTATGTTTTTATTTTCAAAAAACAAAAACAAAAATTTTCAAAATTGTTGGAAACAAGCATTTGTTATTTTCATTGTTTTTGAAAACATGTTTTCATTTCTGGTATTGTTCATAAGTAAGTGAATAGTATTTATATATTAATATAATATTAATATTTTCAAAATATAAAATAAAATTTAAATTTATAAATAAAATAATATTAAAATTTAATATAAATATTATTTAATTAAAATACAAAATTTTTAAAATTAATATATTTATTTAATATAGAAAAGTTGAAAATGTAAAAATCAATTAAATATAAATTATATTAAACTATAAAATTATAATATTATTTAATTTAAATTAGTATAATAATTTATTGAATATATTATATTTTTAAATAATATCATTTATTATAATTTCGATACGATAATAATTAATATTATTGCTAAGTACTATTATCTAATATAAATAATTATTATTTTACTAAAGAATATTATTATTTAATATTATATTTTTTAAATTTAATTTTTTAAATATATTATTACTACTGTCAAATAATTTAATATTATTAAATAAGTACATATTTAACATTAAATAATATTATTTATATTAATTAAAATATATTTTAATAACTACATAATTTATTATAAATTAATTAGTTAAATATATTATTTTCATTTATTTTTTAAAATTTTATTTTGTGAATTGAATTATTATATCTAAATTAGTTTAAATATTTATTTTCAATACATAACAATACTAACCAAGCATGTTTTCTATTTTCAGAATTTTAAAACAAAATAAAAACAAAATTTTCAAAAATAAAAAACAAAAAACAGGGAATGATCTTAAATGACCCCTTACAGTTCCATGTTATCCTTGCTTCCTTTTGTCTTTCTGTATATCCAGCATATGTTCAAGTTTAATCCAGAGTACTCCAAGTTCAAGGTTATATATAATTCATTTAAACCAGTTTATTCACATGCATGCTTACAATGGATTATGCATTAATAAATCATCATAATTTCATAATATCATGGTGCAATTGAATAAAATACCTGTTTCCAAATTGATCAGAAAAACTTTGATCCACAATTCACAAATCAATTCATGGACTATAATTATTTTGCATCCTCTTATACACAGATGGAGGGTGAGCTTTGTTGCAATGGTAAAAGTTGTTATTTTATGATCTAGAGGTCACATCTTCAAGTCACAAAACCAGCCTTTTTCGTTAATGTGGAAGGAAGCTGTTTACATATGCATTGGTTTACATTCTTGTATATAGATGCTTGGTTGATAATATTTATGTTATGATGAATGATGATGATGAATTATGAGCTTCCCTTCTAATTGAGAGGAAAAAGCGAGGATATTACCTTTCGACGTATGAGAAGCAAAGCATCCCCATTTCCATCTCTCAAAACCAGCTCTCCTTTAGTACCAAGAACCCCACAACCGTCAACTCTGAAAACAACCTGCTGGCTACAATCTGTGACCACGAAACGGCCTCCGCTCACCACATGCGGCCTCCTCCTCGCCACCAGCACGACTTGAGAAGAAGAACAGTAAAGCTTACTAATAAGTCCCGGCATTGCATTGGCTTTTGCAGCCATCTCTTTCTATCTCTCAATGTTGTGAAACTTCCTTTGGTTTTCTTTGATGTTTCTCAAGTCTGAGACAATCTATATATATACATTATGTATATAATGTTGCGTCTGACGAAAGAAGTGATTATGGTAATTAAGAGAATCGAATAAAGGGTTTGAAAATTGTTTTTCTTGTGTTGAAAGATATTGCAAGTTTTTTGACTATTGTCATGCCTGGAACTATGTATGAAAACACATATGCTAGAAGAAGATGAGGATCACAACCTCACCGGCCACTATAACCAATGGTCTGAGAGTGTGGAGCACGTTGTTCTCCTTCTCAAAGAGGATTCGTTGTTAAACATTGCAATGGTTTTCGATTACGAGTGAAGATTTTCAAAAAAGAGGTTTGAAATTTTTGGCAGGTTGGTGGCCAGAAAGGGGAATCTCTTCATACTTTAATCTTCCATTGTTGATGAAGGGGAGTTTTGACTGACTTTGGCTCACTGCATATAAAATTGCATGCATGAGTGTGATCTGATCTGCTTTTTGAGTGCATAAAAAGCAGTAATCAGCATAAGTGGCATGCCTTGGGTTCGTGGCTTTCTTAGCCATGAACAGGAAATTTCGTTGTTGCTTTTGACTACAATTCAAGGCAAAAGATTGATGCTGCTGGCTGTCTTCAATTTGAGTTTTCTTGTAGAATATTATTCGTGCTCTATGAACTTGGCCTTGAAGAATATTCAATGCATTTGTCATAAAGATTAGCGTGTGATACTTTCAAATTTAGAGTTTGCAGAATGAAATTGTAATGCCTCAATTCACCTTAAAAATTTTAAAAATTTATTACAAAATATACGTAGAAATCTATATTCATATAATTTTTTTACAAAACAACAAAATAAAATCTCTTGATCTAAGCGATAAATACTTCATAGGTTGAATGTAAAATAGATTTCTACTTGATTCTTATAGTTTATAACTTTTAAAATTTTTTATTATGAGATTAAAATTTAAGAAAATACTACTAGCGTTTATTACTTCACATTCATGCATCCAAAACATTTATTTGATTCAAGATTTGATCCATTTTTTCCTGTTAAAAGAATTGGATTCCGATTCACCTATTTTTCAATATCAAAGGCGAAAAATATTCATGTTTACCTGGTGCAAGAAGTAACCCAGAAAGATCACTAATCCTTGGGCTTATAGAATATTTACAAAAACCCAGAAAGCTCTACTTTTTTTTTTTTGATCAGGAACCCAGAAAGATCTTTGCTTTGAATTGCACATGTCTTAAGTGTAACCCTAACTTCTCAAAAGAGCAATTCGGACAATGATTGTTCATTTCTGAGACGCCAACAGTCCACTTACCGTCCCCGCTCACATTAACTTCAACACACTTTCAATTTCTAACATGCACTGCCAACTTGATCAAATATCTGTTTTAGTTTTCTCCCTTTTAATTAATTAAATTAAATTATATTGTTGTACTTTGGAAAAGAGCAGCAGCTAGCTAGGGTCCGGAGTATGCGTCGCGTCGGAGTGAGATGACTTGTCTTCTCAAATGTCGGGCCCACTCCATTCAGACAGAGATTCAGGACCCCACGAGTGGGGGCGGTGGGCCCCCCTCTTGTCCTCGAGTTGTGTGCTGCCTCTCACGCAACCGGAGTGCTCGTGGAAGAATGCGAAGTGTCTCTCAACGTTTCAACCTCTCAAATGAACACAAAATTGAGTGGACTGGAGACTGTACTGGGTTGAAACTCGTACGGAAGTAAAAGGTACAGTCTCAATTCATGGATGGTATTTTACGACGTAAATTAAGTTTATAAAAAGAATTATCGAATTCGATTTTTATTAAATATATTTTTAAAGAAAATAAAAAATTTTAATCGTAATAAAGCTTCAAGTAAAATAATTTTAAATTATTAAAACAGGTAAAAATATTTGTAATTTATAAAAAAAAAAAAAGTACAGTCCCATAAAACTAAAGCTGGAATTTGCTTTGTCAATAAGGAAGCTTTTGGATTTTGCTTGTTTAATGAATCGCATGAAATAAATGAATAGTATATATATATTTTGTATATTTCGTTTATGTGTTGGGTTAGATAGTGTAAAATATAAAAAACTATTATATTAAAATTTATTTTAAAAAGTCAAATATAATTTTTTATAATTTTTGTCAAATTTATATATTTTTTTTGTAAAACATTAATTTGTGTTTTTTATAATTTTTTTTATTTTTTTCGCATTATGTCATTATATATTTAATATTATCAAATCTATTTTCATATATATATATATTGTGTTTATATTGTGTCAAATCATGTAAAAAACAAAAATTATGCTCTCACAATCATGTCAACATGCTAAGACAATTTTTATCATAATTATGTACAATTTTTACTATAATTTTAAATCGTGTCTTTTGTTTTCTTATTGCTTTATCTTATCCTATCATTTTTAAATAGTTAAGTTTACATGAAAGACAATATTTTTTATTTTTTAAAATGATTTTGCTATTTCAGTTGGTCAAAAAACAATGGAAATGCTTTTGCACTCGTCAATTTGTACATGATCATCATGAATTCATTTGCATAAATGCAAATAAATTCTGTTGGATAATATAAACACATCATGTGATGTGAATCAGTACAGCTTGAAATCAATTTAAGATTGACAAAATTTTGGTTGAAAGGGATTAATGATCCAACCTTTTCAATGCGAGCATTGGTAGTGAACGTTAGGTTAGGCATTTAAGCCTAGAGGCCAACCATACGGTTCACTACAGCCTAAATAAAAGGGCTATGATTCTGAAAGGGAAGTTTGGCTGGAACTGGGATTCCAGCCAGAACATTTTAGAGAGCTCTAACCGAACACCTGATGCTATTACTGTAACTATGAAATGGGGAGACAAGGGAATTGCTTCGGTCCATGGATATTCACACTCAATTTGAATTATTATCTATTTTAATACGAAACTTTTACTATTCTATTTAAAATTAAATACGTATATATATTAATTCAAAAAAAATATTTATGTATGTGTTACAGCACAATCTCAAAATATCTTGACTTGAGATTGAAACGTTACATCCTCAATTCTATTGTCCTGTATTGTCCTGTTCGCCAACAAAGGCCTCTCGGATGCTAAAAACCAACCCTTGATTTTGGGACAATGGTTTTCAGTTCGTTTATATCAGATTCAAGATGTCAAAAATCGTTCAAGGAACAAATCTCGTACCATGATAATTCATGTCATTAATCTCCATTTGATTTTCAAGGCAAGACATATAGAAAATAACAAGCACATTTATTTTTTCATTTGTCTTATTTCTCTTCATCTCTTATTAATTTGAGCTATGTTTTGAAATCTTAATTCATACGGTGATTCTCTTGATATTCTTTGAAGAATACTTATCATCTCAATCAAATTACTTATCCACTTTAGTTTTATTAACTCAGAGCACCATTAACATTGAAAATGACCTTTTAATGGAACTAGTAAAGACTCACAGGCTCAAAATTCAAACTTTGTGTTCAGTAGTTTATGATAAAAAGTAAATTGGTTAAATGGTGCTTTTGGAATTCACTGTTCTTTTTCCTTAACCGAGTTGACTAAATTTCAACTGCTTACAATGAAGCAAAATTTTGTTATGAGATGGGCATTGGCATGGGGATTGGATATGATCCAAGCAGGAGGCAGAGCAGAGAGGGCAGGAAAGCCAGAGTCTCAGAAGAATAGTTGAGAGCATGAATGCTGTGAAAAATGTCACTGTTCATGTACTGCCTGCACCATCTATCAAATCATGCGAAATTTGAAAATATTGGGTTTTCTTTTCAGCCAGAGCTCCATCCACACTCTCTTTCAAAAGCTGGTTTGGCACCAATAATTTTATCTTTCCAGGAAGAATGTATATGAGCACCAATGGTTTTGGCTGGTAACGTTTGACGGGTCATAACACTTTGTTTCAATTGTTAGATCCTAAGATTTGCTTTTATCAATGCGCTGTAAACGTGTTACAGCAAACATACCATTGCAAAACGCAGAAAAGAAAATGGCAAGTCCGGTACAGCCGTACAGGGGAAAGCAGAGGGGGGAAAAGATGAAAAGCATTGATTTTGAATTAGGAAAAAGAAAAGAGTGCATGCAATTGGAAAGAATGAACTTGAACATGACGTAAAGGCAATAATTCCTGAGTGATTGTACCAAAGAAAAATGAAGTTTGGAATTTACCCAGATTTATCTACCAAAGAATCCCTTTGGTTCATGTGATTCAAAGGGTTATTTTCCCAAATTTCAACATCTTTTGCAGAAGGTAACTTTCCCATGAATGAGAAATGAAAGATTTACATTGCTTGAGCTCTTTTACCTCCTTAGACTAAACTGGCTCTTGCCCCCGCTCTCTTCTTTTTTCTCTTTCTCAAAGTGAGGGCTGATTCGTCGTTGAACAATGCAATAATCCCAGAAACCACAGGCTTTGTTTTAGCAATATTTTTTACTTTCTCTCTCCTACGCAGATGTCACGTGCGATCTGCGATACTTCATCGTGCTTTTCGTTTCTCTGCCTTCTGCAATTCTGCATCCCCACCCACCTGTGAGACTGCTCAAGCCAAATAATACAGCAAAAATTTACAAATTTATACAGATGAGGGAGTGTTTATTATAAAACAACAAAAGCTTAAAATTTTCACCGCCCAGAAACACAGTCGAAAAGGAAACTCTAGCTTAAATGGGTTGGTACAAACACTTGCAGGCCTTTCCACAGCCGTCTTTACCATTATTACTGTTATCATTATTACCATGCACATAGGTCGCGTTTGTGTGTCGAGAAAGATCAGATCTTTGTTCCTCTCTCCACGCACTCTCTGTGACTTTATGTAATAATTATGACCACTTTTTACCCTCATTTTATTTATCATCCTTTAATCTCTTCTTCTGCAACTTCTACCACAGCACTGACTTTAACCATAGCCCCAACCTCATTTGCTTTAATTTCTTGTACCACTTCTGCTGCTCCTGCCGAGTCTTTTTGGTTCTCGGTCGTAATTATCCTTGTCAGAAACGTTTATTACTGCCTCTGCCATTGCCACACCCCCAAGATAAAAGCTTTCTTTTTTGTTTTCGTATTTGCTTTCACACCTAACATTACTTGCCGCTTCTTGTTTGTCTCTTACTTACCAACTCCTTTGCTAGACAAAAGAAGCGTCTGCCTTCCTTCCTGTGTTTACTTGCTACCTCCAGTAGTAGTGTACTACTCTGCTTCGTGATATTGTTAAGAAAACAAAGCCGGCATTTTTCTCTCCGGCGGTGACCGGAGAATCGGAGTTGCACCAGGTAATAAATGGCTGCCAGGTCGGGTGGTTCTTCGTCTGTGCCGTCTCTGCCTCCACCATGTCCGAAATCGCCACCGGAGTATCCGGATTTGTATGGGAAGAGACGGGAAACGGCTAAGGTTCAGATGCTCGAGAGAGAGATTGGTTTTCTTGAGGTGTGTTTTAATTTGGATTGCTTTGTGTTTTGTTCTAAATTAATTACTGATATATTAGTCCGCTTAAATTGCTCAATGTTTTGTTCTTTAATCGATTAGGATAAAAAAAAGAACTTGCAATGTTGTACTTGCTAGTTGCTACTGCAAATTGTAAGATTTCATGTTCTACACAGAGAAAGTTAATGTCAGGTTTAGATGCAAAAATTTTTAACTAAGTTTTAGAATCCAAATCTCTTCCTTTTAAATTAAAAAATCCAAACATAACTTAGAGAAATTTCTCTGCATTTTGAAACAATTTTACTTCCAAATTCCAAAAAAAGAAAGGAAAATTGTGAGTCAATGACATTGTATAAGTCTGGTTGGTGAGAGTTTCATGGGATCAAAAGGACAGATGCCTGTTAATATTAAATCCAAAACATGAAAAGGAGCAAACTTACTGTACTTGTGCTCATTCTGCTAAAAAGCCAACTGGGAAAACGTTTGTTCTCTAACATTGTAATTTTTGGTGGAGACTGTCGTCCCTGACAACAAGCTTATCATGGCAAACAAGCAAAACTGTTTGCAGAATGTAATCTTTACAAAGCTGAAGCATGCGTTACTGCTGACCTGGTTCAGATCACCTAGACGTTTTGTTGGTGTAGTTGCCTCTGGATCCGCACACCACTGTAGAGGATTTTTATTTATTGATACAACCATAACATTATTATTAGCATTGATTCCCCTGTTTAGAAGAAGGATAATTAGGCTCATCAAACACATAAATCTGTCAATTGTTCTTCATGAACTTTGGGTAATGTTTTGAATTATGTAAATCTTGGAATCAGCTTAACCAGTGATGTATGTTCGTTACTACGGAAGCATAGTACAGATTGCATCAAAATTTTCTGAATTCCTTAATCTTTGGTTGTAGATGGTTTACTACCTGTCAATTTTATACCAACTTGTGAATTTTCGCCGCATTTAAAATTGTGCTTTTAGAGAAATAGTTCAAACAATATGTTATTGCAGATATTCTGAATGTACAACTGATTAGGGCTTGTTGATATTAGAGAACTTTCTGTTTTTATTCTAGCAAGATATGATTTTATCATCAAATCATGTGCCTTTGATATTGTATACTGTATTGTCCAGTTGCAAAAGAATTCATCCTCTTAAATAAGCAATGTTTAGTTTTAATTTAGTAATTTTTTCTATAAAGTCTTTTAATTGCATTCTAAAATGTTGTCAACAATTTTATGTTTTAACAGGAGGAGCTAAAATCTGTTGACAGTCTCCAACGTGCTTCCAGATGCTGCAAAGAGTATGCACAGTTTTGAAATTACCTTGAATAGCATGTAGTTAATCAAAAGTTGTGGTAGAGACATAGTTCATGTTCATCCGTGCATTTTTGAATATTTTGGTTTATTTATACAGAAATTTTTTTTCTTACTTCTCAGGGTTACAGATTTTGTGGTGGCAAACTCAGATCCTCTAATACCTACGTAAGAACCAAACATCTTGTCATGTCTCAATTTTTATGTAAGGTTTAGTGGAGGATGTAAGCCTTACGTTTTAATTTTTGTCCCCTCAAGCAGAAGCCGGAAGAAAAGGAAGTCATGTCGCTTTTGGAAGTGGCTTTGGTATCAATTTCTTGTGCTTTTGTCTTATATTCATTCTTTATTAGTTATTAGTATATATATTTTCAAAAGTACTTTTTGTCTCAAACGGAATTGATCTTGTGTGCACAAGAAGATATACTACCAAGCATATATGATTATAGTTATTAACTTATTGTACAGAGACCTAATTGCATGCATGTTGCCTATTGCAAACTGAAGTCTGACTTGTGTAATATAAGTGTCAATCTTGCATCCCTATTGAACCATTATGACATAAATTCCGTTCTTTTGCAGTGGAATACCCTGCTTTAACTTGTCATGGATCTGCTGTTGCTGTTATTCTGGGTGCTCTTGCCATCTGAAATGCCCACGGTGCTGTGACTTTAATCTGTGCAACCGCAATTTATGCAACTGCAGCTCATGCATCTGTAGTTCATGTAGCTGCAGGTCCTGCATCTGCTGCGCATCTGAGTGCAGTTCATGCAAATGCAGCTCATGTGACTGTAGTTCATGCAAATGCAGCTCATGTGACTGCAGTTCATGTAACTGCAATCCATGTAGCTGCAATTCATGTTTAAGCTGCTGCACAATTCCAAAATGGCGGTGTTGCTCTTGTCCTAAATCAAATTGCTGTAGAAATATCTCATGCAGCCAAAACTGCTGCACTTTTCGATTTCCTTCATGCGCAGATTGCTGTTGTTGCAGATGGAAATGCTCTCGTCCTAAATGTCCAAAGATACGCCTTTGCCGCAGTTGTACAAAAACCTGTTGTAACCCCTGCTGCTTATTATTCTAATATATTAACCTAAGCATTTCATTCAAATTTTGCCCGAGTCAATAGCTTTTATAACCTCACAAGGTGGTCAATTTGCATTTCAGAGCTAGCCATGGGCTAGAATTGCATCTATCATTTGCTTGTGCAGTGTTTGCTGACGGTGAGAGTAGAAGATGGGCATTTTCCAAGTCCAAAGTTCAAACCAGTGGACCTACAACCTGACAATCATGGATGCAAATAATTGAATTTGGGAGACAATTTTCCGAATGGTTTAATTTATGCTTTCTGCCATTCTTTCCGCAAAATCGTAACTAAATTAAGTGGTGAGAAGTCTTTTCGATCAGTTTTGTAAAGGATGGCCACTCAGGCTGGAGGTGATTGCCATCCTCATTCACTCGGTCTTTTCTTTCCTAAAATCTTTCTGAATGATAAAAG
Organism: Heritiera littoralis; assembly: GCA_031772115.1. Taxonomy (NCBI): domain Eukaryota; kingdom Viridiplantae; phylum Streptophyta; class Magnoliopsida; order Malvales; family Malvaceae; genus Heritiera; species Heritiera littoralis. The sequence continues at coordinate 4,784,738 of JAPDPK010000003.1, forward strand.
GCAAAGATTGTCTTAATCTTTCTTGAGTATCGAAGTTCAAAGATATCTGAGACTGACAGTGACACATGCTTCAGGAAAAAAACATTGAAACTATTCAGTTCTTGAAATTGGTTGGACTTGCTGCACTCAACAAGATCTCCAGGGTCCATCCTTGTCCCCTCTTATTTTCTTTGCGTTGTGTGCTAGTTTGTCGAGTCCGCCCAGTGGACCAAGTCTCTTGCAGTAATGGGGGCTCCATTGTGGAGAATCTGTTAGCAAACAAGGCAAAGTAACGAAATCTGAAATGGTTTAGCTGATGACAAAAGACAAAGTTGGGTATCCAATCATCCGATATTGTGGTTTCCTCCATGGATGAGGGCCTATTGCACCGGTTTCCCTGAAGGCAAACTTGTCCTGTGAGAGGGCTCGTTAATGGGAAAACCCAGAGTTAAACTCTCGAATGCTCTCACAATTTTGTCCATGAGAAAGAAACTGGGCTCTTGACTTGGTTTTGTGCATTGCTCCAAACTATTGAACCAAATTCTGATCTTCCCATTGGGCTTGTCCGTCTTTTAGCTGCAAAAGTCACTGTGTATCTCTTCTTGTCCCCTACCTTCCTAAAGGTGAGTACCCTGGGCCTGACTGAGATCCCAACAGATGACGGGCCATTCACTGTAACTTTGTACATGGACCTTGCAGAGCCTACATTCGTCAATTCACGGGTGTATCGAACAATCCTGTTCTCCCCAAACAACACGGAAAACGATGGGTAATTGAGTTCACCAGGGTCTTTGAATTTGGTCGAGCATGTAATGTTTGGGCGCTTGACTATGGTCTTGACATGGTCAATGGTATAGCCCAGCGAGCACAAGAATGCTATGTACTCTTCTGTAGAGATGTCATATACTAGTCCAGGAGAGAGAGCTTTGAGGGGGTCAACATGGCCAGCCCCATGAGCCCATGGGTTCGACAATGAACCATCGGCAGCATCCCGGAGAGAGGAGTTGGTGTTGTCCTGGGTGTAGGCGGTGGTGATTAGAGCGGATTTGACTGCACTTGGGCTCCAGTCTGGATGAGCTGCCTTCAGCAATGCTGCTAGCCCACTGATGTGTGGGCAGGACATCGATGTGCCTACAGTTTTGAAACACAATAAGAAACGACCAAGATTTAGCCTAAGTGAACAACTGAACAAGGCTAAAATGAACCAAGCATGGATGCATGTGGGATCACTGTCTAAGCCATGAAAGAAAAGAGCATGCTTCTTCCAAGGAATCCATTCACATGCTTAACAGCTCACCAATCAAAGTTGGAGTTTACCAGACTTTTTTAGTGTGTTTAAGCCAATCCTTCACAATAAGTTTAGGCAAAATATCATATTTCTTGATAACATGAAGACAGCTCCACTTTGTACACATAAATTATCACCCAAAAAATAACGATGGAAGTGCTTGTATGACCATAATTAATCTTTCATGCCTAACATTTTGATACTTTGATTTAGCCTAAGTGAACAACTAAACAAGGCTAAAATGAACCAAACATGGATGCATGTGGGATCACTGTCTAAGCCATGAAAGAAAAGAGCATGCTTCTTCCAAGGTATCCATTCACGTGCTTAACAGTTCACCAATCAATGTTGGAGTTTACCAGACTTTTTTAGTGTGTTTAAGCCAATCCTTCACAATAAGTTTAGTCAAAATATCATATTTCTTGATAACGTGAAGACAGCTCCACTTTGAAAACATAAATTATCACCCAAAAAATAACGATGGAAGTCCTTGTATGACCATAATTAATATTTGATGCCTAACATTTTGAAGCTTTGAAGCTAATGACCTTTACAACAGCATCTCTTTAACTAAATTTCAACTTTTGCGAGCTTTTACTAACTTCAAACCCTCTAAGACTTTGATTCAAAAATAAAGAGTAAGGACCAAGGAAGTTACCTTATGAACTAAATTTCAACTTTTGCGAGTTTTTGTTCACTTCAATCAAATGAGATTTTGATTTAGTGACAATGAGGGTAACTTATGAAGATATTTTTGTGTGTTTTTACTAACTTCAATATTTTGATTTTGAAATCTTATATTTAGGTTTTGACTTGTGAATTTGTAAATTCAATTACATATTTATTTATTTGATTAACGTAATACTTGATTATGATTATTTCTAATAAAAAATATCCAATCAAAAACTAGTGCAAAACTAGACCCTTTCACAACTTATTTACCAATTTCCAACGGACAATCAAAGTTCGATTTAGTAATTATTATCATTTAAAAAAAATTCTTAAGTTCAATTCCCTCGTTCTTTTTTTATACTTCTTATGAATAAGAAAAAAAAAAAAAACCAATTTCCAACCATGTCTTGTGTTTCGAACAACCATGTAGGCCACTTGCGCAAAACTCAAAAGAATGGGACAATGACAGAGACGTTAAGCTTAATGAAATATCATGTTGGGCAAGTATAGATAGCCGTTATGAGGTACCTGACATGATATTGAACTTAGTCTTCCTCGTGTCCTTCGCCAACCCAGTGGGTCCAATAGCCTCTGACCATGCAGCCAATATGTTGACACCAGGCCCAATCACGTCCGGCTTCAATATCTGCGGCGTCACCATGTTCGGCCCCCGAGAACTAAACGCCGCAACCACCGGTGAAGGGCGCACATTCAAGACGGTCCCAGCGAAAACAAGCACGGCGGTCGGATTTGGATGGGACAGTGCGTATTTCCTAATCAAGTCACCGACTTTCCTCCCCACCGCCACGGCTGGTAGCAAGTGACTGTCAGCCACCAGTTCCTCACCGCTAACCGGCGTATTCGCTAATAACATCCCCACCCCGCCGGCGTCGCGAACAACTGCTCCTTTTTCCACGCGGGCGTTCGTTCCTCTGTCGCAAACCACTATTTTGCCACGTACAAGAGCCGGGTCGAGTGAACCGGGCAAACATAAATTGTTGGAGCTGTTGTAAACCAAACCGACCGGTTTCTTTCCCATTCCTCGACCGCTGTAAAGCGAGACGCCGTTATAACGGATTTTGTTTCCTAAAACTGCATAAGCAGGGAAATCCCGATCTATAGTCCCGGCGCCAACGGTCATAATCCAAGGTGCCACGTTGGCAAGAGTGGACTTAGCAGGCCCGCTGTTGCCAGCAGAGCAAGAGACGAAAATGCCCTTCTCCATCGCCGTGAAGGCTCCAATGGCGATGGTATCGCGGTAATACGGTGCCGATCCACCGCCGAGGGATAGTGAGAGGACGTCGACGCCGTCTTGGATGGCACGATCCATACCAGCGAGAATGTCGGATCCGAAGCATCCAGTTTCCCAGCAAACCTTGTAGGCGGCGACGCGCGCATAAGTTGCCATTCCACGAGCAGTTCCGCTGGCGTATCCTAGGAGGCTAGCATTGACCACGTGAGAACCAGCGGCGGTGCTGGCAGTGTGGGTACCATGGCCATCTTTGTCGCGAGGGGACTCGATCTCTTTGGGTTTCTTGTAAATTCCACCACCACCAGTAGCCATGTGGTAACCTTTGGAAAAACTTCGTGCTCCGATGAGTTTCTTGTTGCAAAGCTTGGGACTAAAATCAGGAGCTGATTCACACTCGCCGCGCCACGTAGAAGGAACCTCAGGCATGTCGGAATCGTCGAAGCTCTTAGATTCTGGCCAAACTCCAGTGTCTAAAACACCAATGATCACATCCCGAGAAGCTTGTTCGAGTTGCTGGGTGTTATGGCCAGCCCAGAGCCCGAACTCTGCGTCAAGGCCGAGGAATTGCGGGGTACGAGTAGTGTGAAGAGTGTAAACGGTGTCTTCATAAACGCCCAGAACTGAGTCTGATTTAGCAAGAGATTCAGCCTGCTCTGGATCCAGAGAGGCAGCGAAGCCATTGAATGCAGTGGTATAGGAATAGAGAAGGGAATCAGCTGCGGTGGCGGAGAGTGATTGCAAGCTGGAACTGTACCAATCATGGTGAGTTTCAAAAGAAAGAGGCTTGTCTTGATGTTTCATGTGAACAATGTAGGTTTTTTTGGCAGTGACAGTGAGACAAAGTACGACGAAGAAGAAGCCGAAGAAGAATGTAGAAGAAACCATGGGTGTGGATTACAGAGAAAGCAGACCAGTTAAACCTAAAATTCGATTATCAGTGTTCTATGAAATGGAAGATTGGATGACAGAACGGGCAGTCGCTATAAACAGGATGCGACTGTCATAAAAGGACAGAAGGATGCAACAGACTCGTGTGTCGTGTCGAATTTATAACCCACTCGGATTTCTAATTGGGATTATTCTTCGCTTTATTTACCTCAATGCCATCTGGTCGGTGCGATGTCACTAAAACTGCTTTTTCCATGACCAACAAATAACAATCTTTCAAGCATGCTTTTCGTCCATACCTTTTTGTGGGATTAGAATTGATGGAGATAAGAAGATTCGATATTAAATTTGATTTAAATTGATTTGAAAATTTGAAATTTAAAATTTAATTCAAATTTGATTCAATAAATTTAATGGTTAGTTTCTAAATATATATTATGAACTTAAAATAGTAAATTAATAATAAAATATATATTAAAAAATTTGATTAAATTCATTAAAATTTAAATTCGATTCAACTCATTATTTTAATAATTCAAATTTATGCTCATTTTAAAAATAAACGAATAAAATTCAAATAGTTATAAAATTGAATTTAAACAACACACGATAGTAACTATACTTACGTATGTTCCTATACTTTTCAAACTCATTCCCTAGGATCAGCTGGCTGTGTCTTCTTCTTAAACCGACACTACTTAGGTGATGGAAGGCATGGCGGCAGTGTAGAGTTAGGTGCGAAAGGGTAGTGGGATCATTGGAAATTAGGCAAATTGAGTGCGGTGCTACTTTGCTAGCGGCAGTGGAGAGTTGGCACTGGTCACTGGGTAAGCATAAGGCAGGTGAGTTTGAAACCATCATGAAAAGGGAGTTGCAGACTTAATTAGAAGGAGAGTATGAATGCATGATTTGGTTGGGGAAATTTATCATTGCTATCCAATTTGTAGTTTCTTGGGGAATACAGCTTCCTAGTTGACAATAAATTTTATTAAATGCTACGTATAACTCTAAATTAAAGCTAGTTTGGAATCCTTTGGAACTTGAAACCTAAACATGAAGTTAATTTATTGGAAAGGAGTTGAGGTAATTAGGATTTATACTTCTTTTTCTCAGTTCCAAAGAAATATTTTACCAACCCGAATTTAATTCAACTAATTTATATTTTTTAAAAAATATATTCAATAGGTCTAAATTCAGATTCGACACATGTAATTTTTTTACTTTTAAATCGCAACATCTTTTGTACTAAAAATTTATGTTTTACCATTTTCACAAAGCAAAGACAAGCGAAGAGTGAGTTACACCTTTCTTTTTAAAGTTTTGTTTATGAATTTTTATATCGTTTAATCTCTCTTTAATGCCTTGAACTTTTCAAGCTGATAATTTTTCTTTTTCAAGAACATCTGGTTTCCATAAAAGATGGTTGTATAAAAAAAATGTATTTGTAGAGTGTGACTTTTGCTAATCAATATTGGTTGGGATTAAGTGATAAGGGATTCTTTCTTCCTTAAGTATGATCCGGATTCGAGTCATGCGTATGGAACAAACCGTGTTGGAAGGGACGCTCCACTTCCATGTGGTCTGACAGTTTTCCGATTCTTGAGTAGTCGCATAAAGCAGATACGAGGGATCAAAAAACAAAAAAAAAGAGTGTGACTTTTGTTTTGTAAAAAAATCTAAACTTAAAAAAAATTAGGTACATTAATTGGAAGTTTCAATCTATGGAAAGTTACATCTTAAACGATCTACATGAATCAATTAAATAAATCCTTTTATTAACAAGGATTTACTTATAAAATCTAATTAACGAGTGTTTATAACTACTTGCTAAGAGTAATCAGAATTCTGTTTTAATCTATAAACATTCATTATTAACACAATTTCGTCATGTAATACAAAATGATACTAATACATAAAACTTTCATACACATGAAATGTACAAGACTGAGTAAAAAAAACACAATAAAAAAAAAAGGTTTCTTAGGAGCGGCTCGAGTGCTCGATGACGTAAAAAGAGTTAACGGGGCAAATACAAGAAAAGCAATGCAAGAAGACACGACACTGGGACAGTCAAGGTCGGTTACTGGTTAATGATTCTAACTCGTGCGTTGAAACGCTCTGGTGTAGACGTGTAGTCCAAGGCGTAGCCGTTTGTCCATGCCAGAAGTAACGGCTATTTTTTGGTTGTGTGAAATGGAACTGCCAAAGTGGGCATCAGCTATTTGAACAGCACTTGTACTTCCCATATAAGGATGAAAAACGGGCGGGGCGGGTGTGAGCCAGGTCGAGCCGCATGGATACAAGCCCATTTAGACCCGTTTTAAACGGGTCAATTTTTACCTATCCGATCCGTTTTTAATACGGATCGAGCTGACCCGATGATCAACTAATTTTTAAATAATAAAAATAAAATGAAGTTTAAAAAATTATTAAAATTCATATATAAATACAATTACAATTCATTTACAATTACTAAATATTGTTAATGAGTATGTTAAAAGTTTGAGAATAATCCTACTTCTTTTTTTTTTTGGGTGTAAACACTCTTCGGTATCCGAATGTCACTTTAGGCCCTGACTAATCTGAAGTCGAGCTGGGTCGGACCCATTCGGAAGAAGCTCTCCCAATCTTGTTTTTTCCATTCCCCATATGTATAAAATTTTTTATTTTTATTTATCTTACATGTACATATACTATTTATAATTAATTTAAAATTATTTATTGTATCTTACCATACGATAAGATACTCAATATTCAATTTTAAAAAATAAAATTTTAATTTACGATAATTCCACGTGACATGAACTGTAGCAAGCCGGGTGACCTATTCTGCCGTAAATAATGGCGCCAATCGAGGCAACAAAAACTCCCATGCAATCTGAAAAAATCTGCTCAAATGCCGCGCGCCGCCCTCACTGCTCTCTTTCTTTTTTCCTTGTCTTTCAATAATGTTTAACATCCCACGCGTTCTCTGCCGCCCCAAACCATCTTTCTCTTTTTATTTTTTTTGGTGGACCAAACCATCCTTCTGTTTTCTTTAGCCTCCTTAACCAATTCTTAGTCAAAAAAATTTGTACTCCGTCCGATGTTGGAAAAGAACAATAATCTGATGTGACCAGCTTTAGCAAAGATATATATGTTCATCCTTTTTGGTTTTCTCTTGTCATGTTTTTAAGTGAGGGATGACAAAGGAAGCATTTGCTGAATATCATCGTGTTGCGTTAAAAATTATCAAATTTACTTCTAAATATAAATGATGGTTATAAGGCAGACACCAGAGCATAGTTTAGATGCCATGAATCCTCAGCCTTGATCCTTGGGATGGGGATAAAACCAAACGCATTAACCGACGTCGGGTGAGGACAAAGGCAGCCGCAGCGTCAAATTGCCTCTTCAATTTGGTCAGGTCAGGGAAGAGTTGGGCAAGTTGGCAATAAGCTGCTTACTTGAGCAGTAACTGAGCTGTGCCCATATCGCAATTTGACATCTTCTTTTGACCATAAAGCCCATAACTCCATTGAAAATGCCAAAAGCTTTGGATAAAAGAAGGAAACAGAACTAGTAAAAGATTGAGTGCAAGATAATCATACAAAAGTTATTATCAGTAGAAATTAATGGCGCATAGTGATTTCTATGCATGATTGAATATGAAGTTGAATATTGTTTCTGATAACAAATTAAGCACGTGTCCACGACATATTCAATCACAACAAAAACAAAGTGGTTTTTGATTCTGGATGACCTTTAAAAAGGGTAGATGAATTAGAAGTCGAGAAAAGTTGCATCCATTACAAGCAAAACTTCACTCTGTACTATTCAAATTCTAAATAATGCTTGAGATCCCAACTCAAATTAAGAAATTATATTCAAATTTAATTTGCAAAATAAAAAAGATCGGCTAATATCTTTGAAGTAGGTCTAGTTTGGTGGGAGGTGGTCTCAATCACTCTGCATCCAATGCAAGTGGACAGGGAGAGCGATTAATTAATCTTATGGGGTCTCTGCATAATTATTGAGACCAGTAAAGAAAAGAAAAGCTCAGCGGGAATTGGAAAAGAGATGAGCATGATTTGAGGAGATAGGGCCACTGCAGTGGCACGTCTCCTAGTGGCGCAGCAGCCAGCAGGCAGCAACTCAATTTCTTAATGCCCCATGTGCAGAAACCTTCTAGCACTCATACTTAACAATGGCATTTTCTAATTCATTGATGCCTATTTAACTTGTGGCCAATAGTAGGAAAATAAGCTCCCCTCTCTTATTTGCTGTACTTGTTTTTAGTTTCGAGTGGGCTCCTAAAGTGAGCATTTCGATCAAAGTGTGAGTATTATTATAAAACATAATCATATCCCTCAAAGAGTGTGTGTTATCCAAGGGACCGGGTGGAGGAGTGAGCGAGTGACTTGGGACTTGGGAGGGTATGTATGAATCAGAAAGTTCCCTTCCTGTTTCTCTGTGTTTTCTAGCGAGTTGCACATGGAAGGGAGATACCTTTCTCTTGTTCGCCCAACAAAAAGCATTGGTAGTTGAAATCGGTCTTCATTAAATTTCTTGGAATTCACTTCTGCCACCTAATCTAACCGCAATTTGCTGCTTTCTTTTAATGTGGTTCTTTATTTTGTGATGAAAATACTGTTGGTGATGATAGAGGACTGGTTATCATCATGAGTGTTAACAGTTATGAAACCACAAACTTGCCTCTGCCTGATTCCAGATAAAGAAATGGAGAGTGGGGAGCTGAGCTGAGTAGGGCAGAAGGCAAGTCCACCAGATCAATGTTATAGTTGGCAATATGTGGAGTTATGGACCATAGAGTATAGGCGCCAAACTATATGACAGTAGAGTGGCGCAGACACAGAAGCTGGCAAAAGAACTACTAAAACTGGTGATGCAGAGTGAGTGTGTTGCTGTAGATCACAGCTCAATGCCATGGTGCGATAGGAATCTTTAGGGCGAAATATTTATGAATGAATTGAAAAGCATAGTTAGTAGTTATTGGTAGGTTACAATGACTAGTGCACATACTTACTGAAGTCATATAAATCTATAGTAGGAACAAAAAGAAAAGATGAACATAGAAAATTAATACCGACAGTATTACCATAATTTTTTTGGTAACATCTCAATTACAAACCGAGGTATTATGGATATATACTATGTTATATATGTTGAGATCTAAACTCATACTTCTGAGATGCCTTTTACAAAACAAAACTGTAAATTTTTCTGATGAACAATACCTCCTCGCAAGCATTCAAAGCACCCACGGATAATTTTTTTAATTTCCTGCTTTGTTTCCAAATTGCGAATTCCGAACCTTATGTTTTGTTTGTGTTGTGTTAACAGACCCACGGCTAGCAGACAGGAACAAGCACATGCCCAGTCCTAGCCTCCTTATTTGTTCGGATCTGGGGCGTTTAATCGAAGATCGATTTCAGCCAGATCAACTAGGAATAGAAACGAATCCCCCATTTGGGCAAATTGCTTAGAGGCAATTAACTCATACTTATTTCATCTCTTTTAGAGTTTGCAATTAATTTTATTTAGATTAAAAATAATAAACAGTAAAACCCTTCCAATAACAACTCTAAAATTCAAATTATATCCAAATACCTAAAAAATATCTACTTTTACTTTTTCCAATTACTTATTGATACCTTGTCAGATCCGTTATCAATTCTTTTCTTCTCTTCTTGACGAAATTTGATCTGGGGACTGGGTTCTCTTGCTATATTTTATAAGGAGCACAAATTTCAGAATAAACCTTAACCCCTAGAAAATTCTGTTAGCGTACATCGGTTGGGAAAGGTTTTCTGTTTTCGGAAGTGCGGATGAAGGTAAACCATTTAATCTGTGTTGCAACAAAAACAGAAAGGTTCCATTCCACGCAAAAACTGATTAGCAAGCAATAATATTCACAAAGACATTCATCATCCAGAGAGAGAAGAAAAGAGATCAACACAAGGAGGATAATTATCATAAAGCATATTGCACTCGGTGCATATAAATTTTGATCACTAAGTCATACTACACAGAAATGTTTCCCTAACAAATTAAAGCAACTCCAATCGAACTAACAGAAAGCTGAGGCATATAAACTTTCACCACACAAGAAACGAGATCGACTGGTAATGGCACAAAAGATCTAGTGGCCATACTTTTGGAACTCCCACTCACTATTATCTGCACAAGCAAAACATTGCAGGCATTAATGCTATGCACTTGGAAAAAATGGGATGGAGACGTATCTTTTGAGGCCAGAATTGCCTTTCCTTGATACCTAATCAAATGTATGAAAGGGTCTTTGAACAACCATAGGTTGTTCTGAAAATCATTATAAAAGACTTCTACAAGATACTCTATTTTTCTATAGAAATAAATGCGTTCAAGAAAGACTCCAGAATATGTTGATCGTAAATGAGAAGATTGGTTACGGAGAAAAAGGAAAATGGATTCGTATTCACATACATAAAAATTATATAGGAACAAGAATAATCTTGGATTAAAAATCGAAAAAGATTTCTTTGGAGTAAGAAAACTCTTCAAATTACAATACTCGTAGAGAGAGAAACGTAATAAATGCAAAGAAGAAGCATCTTTTACCCAGTAGCGAAGGGCTTGAACCAAGATTTCTAGATGGATTGCAAAATATCCCATTGAGATAAGGCATAGGGAGGCAAAAAGCATACCTAATGGGCACACTTGACGAGTCTTGAGCCACCGGCTGATGCAGTGGAAGTGAAATGCATGGTTGCAGACCCCTACATACACAAAAAAGCGATTAAATATAGAGCAAGCATGCTGAGGCTAGAGTGCAGGTCAGGAAATACTATAGTTTCTGTGTTTTCTTAAAAAGAAAGAACAATCATGGATGAGCTTAGGTATTTTTCTTTCCATACATACACATTTATATGTAAGATGAGCAACAACTGTTACAGGTAAGGCCATAAAATCCCAACTAATTTCTTCATCACTTCACTTAGTGTAGTCGTGGAATTCTATTCACACATTTGATGCTAATAAAATGTAGGGATCAACCATTTTGGCTAAGTATGTAAAACCACCGAAAGAAGGGCAACAAATATAGTTCATACTAATTGGCCAAGCCCAAAAGTGAGAAAACAATCAGAAAGCTTTTGGGTACAAAATAATCTGACATTGTGCCAAATGTGCACAAACATCAACTGCAGTTAAGCAAACCACCCTACAAGTCAACTTGTTTAAGTGGATATACAAAATAGTGTATCTGGAAGCCTCTAGCCTTAAAGGCAAAGAATTAAAAATCAAGATTCAATAGCCGCCGTCAACTTAATTGATTCATCACCATTAGCATATTAAAAGGTATAGTTATCGGAAACGTTCTTGATAAAACAAAAAAGGTGTCACCATAATTCCTCCAAAATTTTCTAATTTGTTCTCTTGTAAACCCAGACAAGTACGCTCACTCCTCAACTTCATGAAAACAGCAACTACAAGTTCAAAATTGGGTTCTTAAATCCCAAACCTTGTGTTCAGTGCATATAGCATACTGAAATCAAGATTCGATAGCCCCCATAAACTTAACTGATTCATCACCATTAGCATATTAAAAGGTAAAGTTATCAGAAATGTTCTTAACAGAACAGAGAAAGTGTCATCATAATTTGTTCAAAATTTTCTAATTTTTTCTCTTTTACACCCAAACAAGAACGCCCACTCCTCAACTTCATGAAAACAGCAAGTACAAGTTCAAAATTGGGTTCTTAAATGCCAACCTTGTGTTCGATCCAAATTGTACACTGAAACCAAACAACCTAGCACTATCCCCAGAGTAAAAAAACTCATACAGTCCAAAACAAACAACCACTATAAGCTTTCAGAGTAAGTCTTTAGTAACCCTAGTCCCTAACAGACCTTTCAAGAATTCCCAACTCAAACGTGGAGATACGACTATCAAGCAAATACATGGCAAACTCAATTGAATAATTCCAACAACGAAACATACCTAAGACATTATAATACAGAATAATTTACTAACAAGATTAAAACTTCGGGTAGTGGAAAAAGAAAAACATACCCCAAGCAACAGTGCATTCCTCACTGGTGGCGCTGGCTTGGTTGGCTTGGCACTCGATGCCTGAACAACCAAATTAAATTAAACAAATCACAACTAATAACCCAAGAAAAAAATAAAAAATCGAACAAAAAAAGAGTTGAAAATTAAAATAAAAAAGGCAGAAAGACACACAGAGATCCATGATGTGATTCCTGCAAATTGCACAATTATCCACGACAATATCTGCACCAATCAACCAAAACAGCGTCACTAAACCATTAACTTTAAAATAGAAGAAAAAAAAAAGAATATACACGAAGTATTTTATGTTAGCGTTAGGGGTTGGGTACCCCAGGCCCAGAGGGCAACCGCACTCCACTTTTTGATCTCGAAGCGCTTGGGCTTCTTAGTGGAAGAGGAAGGGGCGGAGCTGCTGGAAGCCTCGCCGACGGGGACCATAGGCACATCGGAGTCTAGAGTAGCCATCGGTGGGATCGAAACGTAAACGGCAGGCACAAGACCTTTTCGCTTTAGGTTTGGGACGGAGGAAGACTCAGGAGACTCGAAGTGAATAAAGCTGTCGCGCGAGCTGTTTTTTTTTTTTTAAAAATAGAAATTATTAGAAATTCCGTTTGGGTTTGGGTTTGGGTTTGGGGTATAAAAAAAAGAAAAGCTTTGGGTTGGGTCCTAACTCCTAAGTGCAATAGGAATACCGAAACCAGAGCAATAGAACACTATAGAGATTGGGTTTTTTAATTGACTGAATTTTTATTTTATTTTTTTGCCTAAAAATAATTAAATTGCCATCAACAGTGAAGTTTATTTAATTTAGGTTTCATTATAACTTTTATGAGTAAAAAAATAATTTTTAAATATTAAAATCTTTATATGTTAAAGTGATGTTATTTAACATATGATAAATATTAATTTCATTCTAGTATTATACTCAAATTGAGTCACTCTATCTATTGTATTTAATTTTAAGTTGAATATCTAACATATTTACTATCAGAGGTACCCATCCTAAGATGCCACTTGTAGGTTTCACTGACAACTTATATTCAAGTTAGGATGAAACAGTATGATAATTTAAGATTAATGTTGTTTCTTTTATGTATTTACTCTGATAAATTCTTAATAAAAATGATTCCAATTTATTATTTTTTTTACTTAATCTATAAAAAAAAAATTGAGAACAGATGGAGAGGAAAAATTCTAATTATGAGTACAATTTAAAAGTTAGAACTCTTAATTTGGCTTTAAATGTAGATTTCGTGACATTTACTATAAAAATCAAAGTCTAATGCGTTTGAATGTGGCATTTATTGTCTCCTTCCAACGTCCGAATACACCAAAAAGCATGTTATTCTTGCAACTTTTTTTTTTGGTGCTACAGAACAGAGTAGTAAAGAACTACTTAAGTAATACAACCTCTAGGCAAACCTACGCCTAAAATATCAAACTGAGGAATAGAACCCAAGCCAACAGGAGGGTCAACAAAGGAACCTTCATGCGCTTTATTTGCCAGGAAGTCAGCGCATCGATTTGCATCCCTGTAAATGTGTCGCAGGGAACAATTCCAATCCAGCTTCAAAAGAGATTGGCAATCATATGGCAATGGAAATAAAGGATCAGTAGGCGAGAGGTTCCGAGATACTTTTTGCACAGCCAGAAGGGAGTCAGATTCGAGGAACGTTCTTGTATCCCATGTTCCAAGCCATATTCATAGCACAATGGATAGCATGGACTTCAGCTCTTAGAATGGAGCCCCAACCAAGTTTTCTTGTGTGAAGCCAAGTAGCCAACAACCTGTGTTATCTCTGCATAAACCACCAGCAGCACTTTGACCTGGATTAGTGAAAGCTGAAGCATCCACAGTTACTTTCACATGTCCGAAGGAAATTTCCAATTAATTTGGCGTAGCTGTTTAGGAACCTTAGTTAGACCAGGATCTTTGAACTGCATATAGTCCTTTATGTAAACCAGAATTTGTTGAGTGATATTAGCTGGCTATGAAAAAATGGTTTCAAAAACTGACTGATTACGCCACTTCCAGATGAACCAGCAACTGAAAGCAAATAGAATCGGCCATTTGATGTTGTTTACAAGTGACTTGCTAACTATATCATTAGAGTTGGTGGAGTTTCTGAAGTGAGGACTAATCTCCACCAGTGGTTTATTCCCAAGCCACTTATCATACCAGAACGAAGTGTCTCTACCATTCCCAATTAGTCTTGCGCTGCCCTTAGCAACTAGGTCTCTACTCGAAATGAAGCTTTGCCAAACTGTAGATGAACCTGGACGATTTTTGTGGAGCAACAAGGACTCACCTTTCAAGTATTTAGATCGAAGAATCTTAGCCCATAAACCTTGATCTCCAGACTTATTTCTCCGTCTAAGTTTTGAAAGAAAGGCTGCATTCATATCATTGGTTTTACGAAGCCCCAAACCCCCATAAGCTTTAGGAGTACAAACCTCATGCTAATTTACTAAGTGCATTTTCTTTTTCTCAGGTGTGGAAAATATGATAAGAATGTCAACATGTATGTTTACCTGGATATTCTCTTTGAATAATATTTAAGTATTTATTAATTTATGTGTAAGTCAAAACAAATAATAAATACTAAAATTTTTCACTTTTACACTTCCTAAAATTTCTAAATTTTTTTAATAAAATTATCTAAAAATAATTTTAAATACTATATAATTCAAAAATATTTAAAATATATATAACTTTAATATTATCTTTTGGAAAAACTAAATAAAATATTAATTGATATATGTTAAAATTAATATTAAAATATTAATATTAATTTATTTAAAAAATATTTTATCAACTAAACTGAAAAATATGAAAGTGAGGCATTAATATCATGTATATAAATTTAAATATTTAAAATTATTATTTTCTAAATAAATAAAAATTAAGTATAAAACATATAAATTTACAAATATACATGTTTATATACACATATTTAAATAGATAAAATTAATTTGTGCATTGCACAATATTTTCAATATAAATATAAATAATTTTATGTTATAATCATTGCTCTAACGCTTTAAAATTGTTAAAACATATTTTTAATTTCTATTTTAACATTTTGTTGATGTGCTAAATAATATTATTTATAATATGTTCTCATTTTCTATTCTTCCTAATATTTGTTTATTTTATGTTTTGAATTTTATAATTTTTTTTAATTACATATGTATCCTTTTATGATTGAATATCTTTATTATACTATATGTATTTTATATAAGATTATTATCCAATACATTGTTGATAAAGTTTTTACACTCCATAAGCAGGGCTAAGATGATAATATATACTCTTTATATGAATATTAAAAAAATAAATAATAAATAAAGAGGAGGTATGTGTTATCATTTTAATATAGTTTGTGAAGTTTAAAAAATAGTGTATTAGATAATAATTTTTTAGATCTTTTAAACATATAAATTAAATAAGATTATTTTAAATATTTACAAATTTAAATAATTAAAATTAATTTGTGCATCACATAAAAAAAAGTTAGTTTATATATATAGGATAATTATTTCATACACTGTCAGCGAAATATTTTTATTCCATAAGCGGTGCAAAGATCGTAACGCGTGTCTTATTTTATTTATTTTTTATTTTTTTAATATTTTTATAAGACATATGTCATGATTTTAACATCGTTTGTGAAATAAAAATATTTCATTGACAATGTATGAAATAATTATCCATATATATATATAGGAGATTTATAATTTGAGAATAAGAAAAACAGTTACAAATATTTGAATTTGACCCCAATTAGACAAATAATCACATTTTAAAAGCGCTGCATTGGATCTTTTATCTATAATGAAAAATACGTGGTTTTGGACTTTTGGTAATTATTACTATTTGAATGTTCAAACATGTACATATACGAAAATAGAACGATATTACCACCAGCACATGTGCTGAGCTTTGGGGCTTTCGCGACGATCTCAGAATTGCAACCAACCATAGTTTTAGAAACATTCTTGTGGGAGTGGACTCGATGACTACTCTCAGGTTCGTCAAAGATGGAGTCCCAAATATTCATCCTTATCATTCTCTTATCTCTGATTGCAGGGCAATTACGCAAAGACTAGGGAGAGTGGAGATGGTGCGCATATATAGGGAAGCCAATGCTTGCAAATGGTCTTGCTAAAATAGGAGATGACATGGAAACTGATTTTGTTACTTTTGAAGTTCCATCAGGTTCATCAAGACTTGTTGTTTTATCGGATATTATGGGAATGTTGTTTCCCAGGATAATTAAGTTGTAGTTTTGTTTATTTTGTTTAATCCAATTGTTCCTTTGAAGCAAAAAAAAAATATAACGATATTCATGCATGACGAATTAGCGATCATTAATTTCGTGATTCAAGTAAAATTAAACAGAATAATGGAGCATTTTACTAATTAAATTTAATATATAATATTTAATTTTTTTGTCTTACTTCAATTGGACGTCGTATGAAGTATTTTTCAAAATTAACGAAATTGAAAAGGAAAGGTGGCGACTTTCTTCCGACCATTTATTTCTAGAAGGCCGTTTATGACTATGACAGTACGTTGAACGTCATCAAGTCACCGGCCGATTACGCACGAAATATTAGCAAGCTGCCCGCCTTACTTGAACGTTAAGTTTGCGTCGGTCTTCCCCTTAACTATGTAATCATGCTTTAATTTATCTTTAATGTCCTGTTCATTATCATCACCATCATCGTAAAAATCTTTATCTCAATATTAGTATAGAATATATATATATATGTATATGTATATATGAATGTGTGTGTGTTTTTTTTTTCATGACAATTTGCAAATTTTATTGCGAAAATTCAAGAACAGAAAACAAAAGAAACCATCTTCATTCACAGCAAAATGCCAGAAGTTTTTCACATAATTGCTTGAGAGAGAGATATAGAAAGGAACTCAAAGCTTTCAGAATTTGTGTGAAAAACATTCGTAAACTATACCTAAACTTGATGCTGATACAAAAAACCGACCGGGTGCATGGTGGATCGAGTACATCCGCCTTCCATGGTTTCCGCCTCTGAAGATACTCACCCTTGACTATGTTAAGAATCGAGTGGATGGAACTCGATCCACCGAAAGGAATATAAAAAGTTCGAAACTTAAAAGAAGTGCATCAGAAGATAAATAAAGAAGAACAAAGTCATAGCAAACAAAATCACACTTAAAACAAAGATACAAACGCCAATTACTTCCTGTTGAGGGTTGTTGTTGTCGTTGTTGCCGCCACCTTTGCCCCTTCTTTTGCGACGACGAAGCGGTTTCATGGGTTTGTCAATCTCTTTGTCTCTTGGCATGTTTTTTTTTCCTTCCAAGAATGAATATATATATATATATATATATATATGTGTGTGTGTGTGTGTGTGTGAGAGTGTGAGCCTTTCAGGTGTGTTTTCAGAGTTTGAAGAATGAGAATTTAGGCAAATTGAAGAGAAAGAAGGCTGGGGATTATTCTTATTATAAATGAAGGTCGGTAATGGCTTTAGTGGCAGTTTTTCATCGATTAAATATCAATTCCTTTCTGGCTAGTTTTGGACCGGAGTTTGATTGCAGGTGGTTTCATGGCAGCTGCCAAGCAATTTCCTTTTCATGTAACCTTTTAAGCACCAAGTCCTTAGACTAATGTTTCTTACGCTATTGTCCATAGGATAAAGTTGAAATTTTGATTGGTTCGAACTTATTAAGGAATTGTAATTTCATATTGTAAATTTTGAGTTCAAACTCAAACAATTCTCAATCCTAACTCCAATGTTCAAAAGTATTTTTACTCAGCTGATTTAAGTGTTAGCTCAATGTGAACGAATATAAATGCGGTGTCCCCATCAGTCTTGGCGTGGTCTTGCTTAAAGTCTAGTCTTTTGGCTTAGATTTTGGTTAGTTTTGTAGAAGCTCGTAGGCCATAGGAAGGAGCTTTAAAAGGTTAATTCAATTATTAAATGAAATTTTAAGAGTCAACATCAGTCACAAAGTATTAACGAAGATTAATTTTATACTTAATATGATATAGAACACGTCGTGATTAAAAAAAATGATATTTTAGTATAAGCTTGGCTTTTAATTTGATCTGCCATATAGAAACACTCAAGCACCAAAAAGATTGGTAGGTAGCTATTATAAAATAAATGAAACGAATGACAAATATTTAAGACTGTTATTTTGAAAGTTTTGTCAATTAGACATCATTCACTAATTTTAAAAATTTATTAGTATAATTATAATAAATGAAAATTTATAATCTTAATTTCATAAAATAAAAATTTGAAGGTTTGTTTATATATTTTAATAAAATCCAAAGTTTTATTCTGATATTAAGTTGAAATAAAAGAATGTATATTTAACTCAAATTGAGGAAAAATTCAAGGGAGGAGGTCTTGTTGATCGTAAGCCTAAATATGACTACCTAATTTAAGTTGAAGTAGTGATAAATGAATCTACATGTACATGGCATCAAATTAGTATCAAACACAAAGATAATGGTACACTGACGCGCGCGCCCACATACATACATACACATATATATATGAGTTGATTAAGTATAATATTTATACACTATCAATCATTCATAAAGTACAACATCATTAATGAATAAAGTTAAAAAATATGCATGTTCTTCAAAATAAATATTAATAATTTTTTAATCTATATATACAATTATTTAATAAACTATCAAAATTTTTTTTTTACAATCGAAGTTAACAATGTGACATATACTCTGTAAAGAATATTAAGAAAAGTAATTAAAAAAAACTTAGATATGTTACAATTTTTTAACCTAACTTACGAAATTAAAAACTCTACTATCGTCAATGAAGTTTTGGTTTACTGATAAAAAAAAATTATAAGATTTTGAGATATTATGTTCAAATCTCACCGTATAATAACTTGATTTTAGTGATTAAAAAAAACTTCAAGTGCACAGGACATCTCTCTTTCTATATATAAATATATATTTGTAATGTGCCAAAAGTGTAAAATTAAAATTTATGTGCCATCCAGCAAACGTACGAAAATCATGATTCATTTGAACTTGTAATTTGACTATGGATTCTCTCATATCGTATAGGGTACTCTTCGTTTTTCTTAATTGAATTTCTGTCCTACTTTCTATTCATATTTCGGCTTCACCGACACAACCTGAACGGAAGGACAAACATGGAGAGGGGATTTCTAAGAAACGTATGTATCCAAGAAATTGAACAGAAGAATTCTGAAATGTGTTTCATGCTATTTAGAATTATCGACAGGGGATAATTTGATTCCCGTTTGAATAGACCGGTCCATGGATTGTGCGTGTGAATAAGTTGAAGTCTGAAACTAAAACTTGAGCGTACCGATTCAGCCTTTTCAATTCTGAAAAAATTTATAAGTATAAATAAAAAATTGACCATGAATTCATACAAACCAATCAAATCATTGGTTTAATAATAATTATCGAATCAAATATCAGTTTTTGTTGGAAAAATTTTGAAAAATCGTGGAAATTTAGACAATCTCACCGGTAGGTGATAGCATTGGGAGTATTTTGATAACAAACGAACCCCCATACGAAATTCTACATGGTATAGTTTCTTGTCTGAATAGCTGCTCACGTCTGTCCGAGAGATTCCGTAAGACAACTGGTGTAGCATTCATGCATGGTGTGAACACCGAGCAAAGTCTCTCCAGTAAAGCTGATTTTCTATCGGACATGGGGATGGAAATTCTGAGCTTCTTTGCCCTAGAGCAGAAGCTTAAAGGTCGACAGGGCTTGACGCTTTTTGCGAGTTACATTATTTTGTTTGGAGTGTCTCACGTCGTTATATAATTAATCAACCGCGTCCTACGACCAATCAAATCACTGTTGAAATGCCAGTTGGTTTCTGCTTTCCTTTTCTAACTAGTATCTTTGATAAGGTGTTTGTGTCGGTGTTTTAGATTCATAAAACATGTTTAGTTTTATTTGGACAAACGGTACGTTTAGTTTTAGGATCTATATATGATGCATTGACAGTGTATAGTTTTTATACACTATCAATACATTAGAGGTTGACACCTCATCATTAGGCCCTTATATGCAAATATAAATAATTTTTTTTTATTTGCCTATAAGGGCATGTTGATGAGGTGTCAACCTCTGATGCATTGACAGTGTATAGAAACTATACACTGTCAGTGCATCATATATAAACTCTTAGTTTTAATAAAATTGAAACTCGTGATAGCGAACGAAAATAATTATCGTACTAGTAAAATTAAAATCAACTATAAAATATGCATTTAGATGTAAATGTAAAGTGTTATAGATTAATGACATGTATAGGTTATGGATGGTCTGGGAGATTTGTAGCTTGGATTTCATCTACGCTTCTCTGGTTTTTTTCAATTTTGTTTTGTTTTGGATTTTTTTTTCTAACCCAGAAAAAAAAATGTGAGTAAAGGTGGCAACAATTAGGCAATAGGAGATCCATTTATTTTGAAGTTCTCGTACCCTAATTCGATTATAGTTTACAATATCTGAATCCATTTAATTATTCAAATATTTTGATTTTTATTACACAAACTATATCTATATAATATAAGAAATACCTAAATTATTACTTAAAATCAAGTTTGTTAGTGGGTACTTTAAAAATTAAAATAGATTTGGCCATGGGCCAAGCTGGATCAGATTTGGATATTATATTAACAAACTTTATATGTCTCCAAACTTAACCGGACTCGATATTCGAGCTTGAAGTTTTCTTCTAAACTTGTTTTTAAAAATAACAAAAAAGCCTAAGCCTGCTCCGAGCCGCCCAAATAAATCAGTTTTTTTTCAACAACAAAGAAAACTATAATTTTCATTTTATTATTAGGTTGATTTCTTTAATTAGATCACTCAATTTGGGTTTTTTTAATTGTTAATGGATTGGCATGTTTAATTGGTTTTATTGATTAGGCTCAATTTTGTTGAGTTTAATTGATTTGAGCATATTTAAGGGTTTATATAAAGGTATGTTGGGATACTTAAACAAATATATAAATATTGTTCAGTCAGGCAAGGCCTGAGTTTTTAAAGGTGAGACCACGGCTCAATCCAAATTTTGATCAAGTCCATTTTGTTTGTCCAAGCCGATTTTCAAACCCAACTAAATATCAGATGGATAGTTTAGCCTCTGAGCAAATTCATTTTAAAATCACTATCAGAACTCTATCTAAATCCGATTATAAATACGCTAATCTTACTTTGTGCATGTTTAACCTAGCTTATTGAAGAGCTTATATACTTTATAAGTAGAAGTCAGGTGTTTGGCTTTCAAATTTTTAAAAATTTTACCTTATACGGGAAGCAGATTTGAGCTTTTTGATGAAGCCATAAATTGAAGCTTTTCCAAGAAGTGCTACTATTAATAATATGTATTTAGTGAAATTTTTACATTTTCACTTTGTTTTCCAATATTTTATAAAATTATAAAAGAGGATTCATATTATTTTATAATAATTTATTTATTTTGTGCCAATTTTATATTTATTTCATTTGCTTAATTTTAATTAACAAAAATTTTTATTTAGTTTTATTTTTTTTCACTTAAAAACTTGTGATTTAATTTAATAAAGTTTATTATTTTATTTTTTTCATTTATAAAAAATATACAAAAATTCTAGTAAATAGTTTTCAACATTCTACAGTACTTTTATACTAGGTTTGCCAAACACCAATTTAGTTTCTCTTAACAGCACTTTTAAAAAAGCTCTACTCAAATAGCACTTTTTACAACAGCTCCAGCTAGGCCAAACAGAACCTTAATCGGTGAGTAATAAAAGATACCTGTTCATGAAGTACCCATCGGCCATTACCATCTCTGCTAGTGTTGAACTCTGAACCTCAAAAACGCAAAACTCCTACGTCTTAAAAGATCATTTGAGCCAATGTTAAGATCAATTCTTGTCTCTTTCTCAATTAGAATTAAAATGGGGACAACTAATCTTTTCCCTTAATTATTGGCGACCGCCCATCATGCATCATGCTGCTTGTTAGACAAATAATTGAAGCAGGAAAAAGTAGTTTAGTAGTGGGATTTGATCCATAATAGTACATCCGCGTTGTTTGAATGCTTAGCTGTATTTGACAATTTTCCATATCTTGCTTTTGATCAACATTTGTCGGTGATTACCTATTTTTGATCTAGTCTTTTGCTTGATAAACAATCCAACTCAGCCCACCACAGATACAAATCAAGAAAAAAAAAACAACAAAGAAACAAAAATTCTTGTATTTGAATGAATCAATGGAAGTAAAAAAACAAGTCTTTGCCCTCAAGAAAAACTTTCACTCTTTAACATTTTGCCACGACGAGCAATCCAAGGCCTATTTACAGTGTGATTTACAGTTGTGCTAGACTACTCTCTATGATCCCCTAGCCTTTTGGTGCAAGGGAGAATTCAGCCCATGTCTCAGATTTTGCTTTAGGCTGTCGCTTGCAGAGCGAATTGGAGACATCCTTGGCGATCTGTTCTGATGCCTATGGCCATGGTGGGGTTTGTGGTTTCTCTGATGATGGCCGTTCTCCTTAGTGTCCTTGTCTTCCTTCGGCGAACCATTGTCGGTGGGAACCGTATAAACAAAGGGATAGCTTGGGATGTCTTCGTAGCCCTGAAGGGGCTCCAAAATCTTGACCACATCACTCATTTTTGGTCTTTGCTTTGGCCGCTGGCTAAGGCATTGATAAGCCAATGCAGCTGCCTTTTGCGCTTCCATTTCCGAGTATTGGCCTTCTAGTCTAGGATCCATTATCCGACCAACTTTCCTAGGATTATTCAACATTGGCCTCGCCCACTCTACTAAGTTCTGTTCTCTTTGGGACCGGCTCTTGTCTAATGATCTTCTCCCAGTCAAAAGCTCCAGAAGTACCACTCCAAAGCTGTATACATCACTCATTGCCGTCAAGTGACCTAAACAACAGTTACAATCATATCTGTTTTTAGCAAATCTACGTTGATAACTGGTATGAAAACATGAAAATTTGACTAATCTGACAAAACTGGATGCTCGAAATTAACGTTGTACCTGTCATGACGTATTCAGGAGCAGCATAGCCTTGTGTGCCCATTACTCTTGTGGAAACATGCGTGTCATCCCCTTCCGGACCATCTTTTGCCAGACCAAAATCTGAGAGTTTGGCCGTGTAATCCTGGAAAAAAAAGACATGTTTCAAAACGTAACATCAGTAAGACAGTAAATGAAGAAAATTCACGTTACAGTTCCGAAGGCGCAAGTTTTGTGCGGTAGGTAAGAACCTAAAAAGGCTATTCTTACCGAGTCTAACAAGATGTTTGACGCTTTAAAATCTCGATATATTACTGGTTTTTCTGCTTCATGGAGATAGGCAAGACCCTTGGCAGCTCCTAGAGCAATTTTCATCCTTGTCGCCCATGGAAGAGAAACTGAATACCCTGCACACAAGGAGATTGATCGTTGATATTAATTTCTTCTTTTGTTTGCGTATACAAAATTATTCTAAAACTGAATGGTAATTACAGAAAGAACATACTTCTAAATAGCTGATTCTCCAAGCTGCCTCTCGGCATATATTCATAAACCAGTAGCCTGTGTTCTTCTTCGCAACAATATCCGATCAGCTTCACAAGATGTGGATGCCTCAATTGTGCAAGAAAGATCACTTCAGTCTGTGCCAGTAAGAAACATTTATTAAACAATAAATCAAACTTCCAGCTGAAATAATCTCTAAAAGAAATGGGAAATATAGATTGAAATTACTCACCAGCCACTCTCTGTGTCCTTGCAGGCCTTCTAAATCCAGGAGCTTAACAGCTACAGGCTGAGCTTTCAATCCAGGCCTAAGCTTATCGTCAATGAACCCCTTGTGAACCGGTCCAAACCCACCTTCACCAATAAAATTAGCCGATGAAAAGCTCTGTGTTATCACCTTCAGCTCCGCAAGCATAAAAGCGTGAAGGTTTGAACCGGCAAGCGAGATAGACAGATCCTCCGAAAGCATTGAGCCGGGATAACTTAAGTCCAACATTGCAAGCCTGGTAAATGAACTTTGCTTCGCAACTTCCTTCTTGGGCTTGGCTTCAACTTTCTCAACACCCCCGGCACAGCTCGGGATGAACGATCTCCAAGTAATTTTCATCACAGTCATTCGTTTCTTCCGAATCTTTGTATAATTCCCCAACTTCACTTCCTCAAACTTGTATATACCGACGTATATAGAAGGATGATATATACGAGACAATTACGATTATCCGCGGTTGGTGAAAGCCGACAGCTTTCAGGTAATGATTGAAAGAAGCAGAGAATTAGGTTAGAAGATATTTGAGGATGGTGAAGAAAGAGCAATGGTTTGGAAGGACTTTAATAGGCTTTGGAAAACCTACCAAATCACCAACTGCTCTGAAAACCCAACAGAGAGAAGGGGCTTGGCAACCCCTTTTTTGTAGTTTCGAACACCCTTTGATTTTTTCTTCAGATCATTCTCGGAATCGTTCTATACAAACATAAATATATGGAATTCTTCCAAGTTTCAGCCTTTATTTATATATCAGATTTCTGACATTATCGTATGATCATTTGATTAATGGTAAACCAAGCGCACAAGTCCACAAAAGTTGGTTCAAGATACAATGACGCGGCTGCCTCGCCAGGCCCCTTGACTTTCCTCTTTCCGTAGGCGAAAAAAAAGACATGAAAATTAGAACTTTGGTCTCCAATCTAACCCTTGGAATGTTTCGTATGAAAGCACGCTTGGACGATTAAGACAGTTAAAAGTATACTATCTCAAAATTGCTAACTACAAGATTTTTTATTGGAAACTTCCACAATAAAGTTAATAACATTGATGTAAACACATGATAATAAATATAAATTTAATTTTAAAAAACTTAAAATAGGTTAAAGATATCGTAAACACATAAGAACAAACAAAAACACATCGTGTAATAAAATATCATGTATTTATATCTATTCACAATAATTCTTCATTTATTCTCATATATTTACGATATATATAATATATTTTAGGCCTATTAACATTAAATTTACGTATATCATTATGTAAGTTTCTGTTGATTTTACATTAACATAAAAAATTTTGACCTTTACGGTAAATTTTTTTATTATTATTTTTTATTCAAATTAAATAGTTACACAAATTCAAATTTTGTTACGTGATTTCTAGCTGTTATACGATTTTTAATTATTACTTTTTACTGAGTTTGTTGCATGATAAGTTTTTGTATTTTCGTCTATTATTGTTGGAGATCTGTTAAAATAATATTATCTGTTAAATATTAAGTTTTGTATAATTTAAAATTTAAAATTTTCTCTCCGACTTTAGATCATAAGTCATTGTTGCATCTCCAAAATGACCACCAATGATATTAATTCTAGTAGGATTGTTTATTTTATTAAAAGCAACTTGGTAATAATAATGTAAAGAACGGCACCAGCTATTAGCCTATTACACACTAAAGCCCGCAGTCAGTGGATAATTTCATAAACTTTGAAATCTGGGTTTGTTTAGAATTTGTAAGAGAAACAAGTTGGTATGCCTGCAATAAGAATAACATTGTGCTACATCTTCTAGAAGATTTACTTCAATAAATATACAAATAATATTAAGTATTATCTTTGAATACTTTAGATGTCTGACGTGACGAAAATGTTTTGTATGCATGACGATTAACTACAAGCGGATCATCGCAACCGTGAGAACTGTGGACTTTTCCCTCTCTTCCTTTTGATGATCATGATTTTTCCATGAAGTTGACCTTGGGTTATTTATCTTATAAAGTGGGTCCTCAAAGCTGGTGGGTGAGGGCTCAGCTTTATCTTACCATCAACTTTGTTTTATGTTGTTCTTACGTCTATCCAAATTCAGACTGCCAATGACTCCGCTTTCACTGCATTATTTTGAGATCGAATCTTAGGCCAAGTTTATAAGTTTTTCAATACAATGAAGTTGTTTTATTCGGAGAAGAGAGAATGCAATTGTGTTAAAATTTGAATTTTGAATCCGTAAAACTCTCAAATCATAATGATGAGTACGTGACAAATTTTTTAATAATTCGAAGGTGGATGAGGATTGAGGTTATTTATACTTGAATTTAAATTTTATAACAATTTATATATATAAAATAAAAATCTTTGATTTGGAGAAAAAAGAATATAATTGTTGAAATTCAAATTTTGAATGTGCAAAACTTTCAAGCATTGATAATGAGAAGATGACAATTCTTTTAATAATAGAAGGTGGGTGAGAACTGAGGTTTACCCTAACTCGAATTCAAGACTTATAGCATAACTTTTTTTATGATAAAAATATTCAATTTGATCCTTTAAAAAACGAAAATGTAATTGTTAAAATTCATATTTTGAAACTACAACATTCTCACACTTTATTGATGAGGATATGATCCTTCTTTTATTAGTTCAAGGGTGGGTGAATTATTTGTGGACTTGAGTTTGTATTATAAAAATAAAAACGGACCTGATTTATTTGCGAGCTAAGTCGAGTTTGGATATACACATAAACTATTATCATATGCATTAAGCCCGATTTAAATTCGATCCAACTTGGTTTAGTGAGACTATTTATCTGATCTCGAATTCAAATCTTATGATTATTTAATTAAAAAGGTTGTTTTTTTTGTAAATTATAGATATTTTTATCCGTTTTAACGGTTTGAGATTAATCATGCTTGAAGCTTTTTCACAATTAAGACTCTTCATCCTTCAAAAAAATAATTAAAAGGTTGTTGTAAAAACATGAACAATACTCAAAATTACCGCATTCGTAATTTAAAATAATAGTATTTACTCTTTTTTTCGGGCACACAAAGTAATACATGTGATAAAGATTGAGCTGAGAGGGAGTATGCTTGAGACAAAAGGAAAAGCCGGGGCTCACCCGTCTCAATCCTTCGTCCGTGAAACGAGCAGATTTGTCAACGAGGGATTAGGTGTGTGATTTGAGGAAAGAAGTCGCGATGTCTTCAGCTAAGGGAAAGTCAATGGGCAATATTGTCATTTTAAGTAGAAAATTACGACCGCGTTTTACAAGAGTGAAAGTCGTTTTGGACTAGATCATCTCTGTGAGGAAAATAAATTACTTGTTAAATTAGACTTGAATTTGCATATTGCATGGTTATTGCCTTCGCTGATTTTTCTTTAATAAGATTCTTCACTAATATAAAAAATTCATCAAAAGACTGCTTTCTTTGATTACTATGTAAATAAAAAATTATAACGTTGACATTTTGCATAAAGTAAAACACTTGGAAATTTTATATAATAATGAATTTATATAGAGATAAATAACAATCAAAGTTTGATCTAACGATTATTACTTTACTTTAGGAGAGATTAAGTTTATGGTTCGATTTTTCACATTCTCCTATTATACTTTCTATGAATTAAAAAAAATTATATAGAGATAAATGGATTAATTAGAAAGGAAGCATGTGACTATGTGTTATCATAAATGGCAGGTGAATATTTTTTTTAACAATAAAAGTTTTTAAGTTTTGTTCGATATATATTTATATATATATATATATATATATATATATGTATGTATATATATCTATCGATTCAAATAAGTTAATTCATATTAAATTTAAAGAATCTTTAAAAAGCTATCTTTCTCACAATTTAATTAAGTGATTTTTTTTCATTTCACAATTATTTATGATTCACTAGCAGCACTTTCTAAGTTGATAGAACAAACTAATGCTATTATATTATCCGCTTATATTTGACACATTGATAATGTATATATAACAATTATGCAATTATCACTTAACCAAAAAATATCACTTCATTAATGAACAAAATTAAAAAAAATGAAAGCTCTTAAAAATAAACTAAAACTTTATCAATATTTATTTTTAAGGTTGTACATATTTTTTTTGTTTCACGTATTTTTTAACTTTATTTATTAATAAAGTGGCATGTTGTATTTAAGTGACAGTGTATAACTTTTATAAAAACATTGAATATAGACTCATATATTCTTCACTTGCAGTTGCAGTAAAATTGTTGTTTTTATGGTTAATTTTAGTTTTAATAGTTATTTTTTTATAAAAAATAATAAATTACAAGAAAAATCATAATTATAATTAAGTATTATATTTATAGAAATCAGTTAAATTAACAAAAAAAAATAGTATATAAATACATATACAAACTCACGACATTTAAACTTAAAGTTTCAAAATTTCAAAACATTCTTCTTATTAGTAAACCAAAACTTAATTGACAGTTTAACAATAAAGTCAAAAAAATTAGGATGGTATGAAATCAATCAATCTACAAGTCTACAACACCTTCATCTTCTCTTTACGGAACTTCACCGAATAATCAAACACCAAATTTTTGAAAGAAAAAAAAAGTTTTATACCCAACATAGACTTTTCAAGGGTTTGCACAAGCATTAATTTGACATAAATAACTTGTTGAATTATCAAGAGTCGAACTAAATACTGAATAGATAAAGATTAAAATAATTGCATTACGTTTAGCAATTATAGTATTAATTACATGGCCTGGAAAGTCTCAGGTTTAGTACGAAATATGACTCAGATAGTTGACATTTCATTCGGGAATGATTACATCTTAATTATTATCGTGCGATCCTGTCAAATTAATTGTCCGAATAGCTACTGATTGAGGTAAGTTCCCCTAAAGATGATTGATCCAGAAAACGAAGCTAAATAATAATCAAAGTAATGACGAATTTCATCTGCACTTGACTTCGTTTTTCTTTTTTGTCAGGTGAGCTACCAAAGACTATGATATCTTGCCGGTTTTAAAACCACCTTGATTTTGGGTCAATTAGCTGAATTAACTTCTAGTCTCTTTTTAAGTACCTAAAAAAAAAATTCGGTTGTTTGGAAATTTGAAAATATGAAAGAGTTTACTGCAATCTTCGATTCAAGAGAAGAAGAATGTAATTAAACTTGTAGAATTTTTGTGAGTGCTTCTATTTGTAACCAATTTTTTACTTCCCACAGTCGATTTTTTTTTTCAAAAAATACTATGACATAAATACCCTTAATGCTTTTCGAAAATGAATTTCTGGAAAACATTAGAGGTCGTCGAAAGAACATTTCTGGGAAGCATTTGAGCTTTCCGGATCCGGAAAGCATTAGAGCTTCCCGCAAATTCATTGATGGTAAGCAAAAGTCAATGAGCATGGGACATTTCATGTTGTTGGAGACTCTTTATGCTGCCACTTGATCTTTGGCCATGTGGCCTTGTGTTAGCATAGTTCTATGAGCATGCAAAGCTCTCTTTGCTGCCACTTGTGCCACTTTTGCAGTGACAAAACAAGGCATACATTTTAGCCTCCAAATGTGTGCTTTCCGGAAATGAATTTCTGGAAAACACACAAGCTTCTTGGGAATGGATTTCTCATAAGCACGCAAGTTTGTTGGAATTTCATTTTCGAAAAAGCACAAAATGAAAAATTCTTAAATTATGGGAGTATTTTTGTCATAAAATTACAAAAAAAATAAAAATAGGTTGTGAGGAGCATAGTTTTGATTGTGAATAGAATTTCTCAATTTTTGTAGTTATAATAAAAACATTATCATGTTAATTGAATATTAGAATCTAATACACTGTTAGGAGAAAATGGTTATATCCAAACACGTTGCAAGACATTAAGAGAGTATGGTTGTATTCAAGAAGGCTCAGTAAAAGAGTGACGATAGAAAGAAAAAATGAGACATGTACTGCTGTAACTGATTCAAATGATGAATTTTTTTTGTCAACTTGTTTAGATGAGTCTCATACTTAGGAAAAAAAGTTAAGTTTGGATTTAGCTGCATCTATACATATTTACACTGATAAAGATCACTTTGGTGATTTGAAAGATGATCAAAGTTCAAACAATATTGTGGTTGAGAATGGTAATATAATGAAGATTGAATGTATTGGGGTGTTCAACTCATGCTTCATAATGATTGTGTCAAAACTCTTTATAATATGATGTATGTGCCCAATTTTAGGTACGACTTGATTTTTTTTTTTGTGAGTTAGCTTCATATGGGTACACATGCATTGGTAATAATGATTGCTACAAAGTATATAAAAAAATGATTTAGTATTGCAAAGAAAGAGGAATGAGAACCAACTATATTTACATGATAATACTTTAGTAAAAGCAAAAGATAGAGTTGTTTTCATGAATAAAAAGACTTGAAGGCATATTAGTTTTTCATATGTTAGCAAGCAGTTTTGGGAGTTTAAGGAGTTTGGGGATTCAAATCAATGGAGGATTTGTTGGGTTAGTATTGAATCCCACATTAAAAGTGTAAAAGAAGTTATAATGGTTTTTCCCTTATAAATGACGTGTCAGGTTGAGTTTGCAAAGTATCCAAAGAGTTATAAACACTAATAGAATAACTAGGGTTTGGGCTATTATAAAAGATATAATTGGGTTCTTTAGGTAGTTGTGCTTTATGAGGAATTTGTAATTTTTTTTTTCTAAAAATTGCACAGTTGTAATTTTGATTGGTTGGATGGTTATAGGCCAATTTGGTTAGGTCAAACGAAATTAAAGTTTATTATATTTGTTTTTGCTTTCTTCTATTTTTATGAGTGTTTGGTTTGAGAAATATTTTTTTCCAACAAGATGCATACCCTTAAATAAGATAAAATTCGTTATTATTAGAAGAGTTTTATCGTTTATTACTTTTAGTCCGAATATGAGAAATCTTAAATCATAAAATAAATGTAGATACTTATAGTTACATCAAAAAAAAATAAAATAAGATATATATCATCATCTTAATTTTTTTTATTAAAATTTAAAAATTTTACTAATAATGTACTAAATAATAATCTTTAACTATTACTTAAGGTAAAAATAAAATAATTTGGAAATCGTACAAGTACTTTTTTATTTTAGCAGAGCACAAGTCGAAATTTGATTTGGCGGGAAGTGAACATCCGTCACCTTGTTGCGTATGAAAGCAGGTAAACAGGATATGAATTAAAAGATTAAAAAACAATTAAGAGAAGGAGAAAAATATGAAAATATGGATTTAGTTTAGCGGAGAAAAGGGAAGATCCTACGGAGTCAAAGTCAATCTTTTCAAAGGCGTTCATTATAACTCTGGATTATTAGCTTCTGGAATGGAACCGCTCAGCCTCAAGGGCTTGGCTTTGTCTTAAACGCGTACGTGTTGCAGTTTGCGATACAAGAAAAAAACTAATACAAGAGTAGTTGTAACAAAAAGGCCGCGTCCGTGCAGCGATTGCGGACTCAACTAACAGTAGCGTGTTCAGATTTCAAAATTAATAGATAGAATCGTAGTTTACTTCGATTAATCGATCAATAATTGAATTATTTTAGTTTGATTAATAAATGATTTTAAATAAATTTTAATTTCTGATTAATTCATTAATTAATTAAACTAATAGATTTAAGATATAAAAATTTCGAAAATATATGAACTTTAAAAAATTTTTATTATTTGAATTTTATTAGATGTTTTAAATTTAATGTTGTTAGAATTTTTAATTTAATACTTTGATATTTGAATACTTTGTTGAATGATATTATTATATATATTATTTCAAATAAGAAAAATTAATAGTTTAATTTAAATGTATATATTATAAAAAAAACTTAAATGTATTATTTGGTTCTGTTAACGGAACCAAAATAAATTATTTAATTAAATTTAATTTTGATTAATCCAATTGCGAAACAAATCAAAAAGCCCAAATGAAGTATTGGACCCAGTAAAAGGCCGACATCTTCCTGCCAAGAAAAGAACAGACACTGCTTATTGGGCACAGTGGGTGGTTTAGTTTGGGCTCTGGTTGGGCGGAAAATCCACAATGCTTCACGAGCACTCGACTAATTTCGTCCCGATCATACGTGACGACAGTCAGACAGTGAAAAGCAAGAAACTTAAACGCAACCACTTTTGCACAGCTGCAGAACTTGAAATTCAGTCGCTGTTGACGAGTTTCAATATAGAAAAATGGTGGTTTATGCGCCACGCTTGGAACCATACAAAACTGGAATCTGGGGGAGTCCAAGATGCTCTTGTACACTGCAAGTGGGCGAATCACTGACTTGTTGATAACCAAATTCTGAATTGTCGACGTCGATGTTAACGTAAAAATAATATCTCCTCTACCATTCTTGTCAAGGGGCCCCCTCACCTGCGTTCTTGTCCAAGTATTTCTGTATCCACACTATCTGTTGATAAACAATACGTCCTCCAAGCAACAGAATATTCCACTATAACTGTTTCATCAAGTAAATAATTTTTACGGATTCAATTATTGGTTCATATGATTATTGGTAAACAATCATAAATTTTAAAAAATTCACAAATAAAAATTTAATAAATTTGTAAATTTTCATAATGGATTAACGTTTTATCTTGATTTTGAGAGTGAAATAAATTCTTTTACTCCTAAACTTTTTATAACAAGAAAAACAAATTATTTTTTCAAGTTCCAACCACTTAAAGTCCTGAATATAAAAATTTGTAGATCCGCTATTGAAATTTGAATTTTAGTATATGTAATTCTCATGAAAAATATTTTCATTATATATAAAAAAATTCATATCAAATTCATTTATGACCAATTATTATAGGAATGTGAGATATTTATACATATATATAAAAATCAAAACTTATTTTCAGAAAAAGAAAAAAATCTCCCAGTCTTTTCAAGTCACTTTAAAAGTTTGATTATTGTTGTTGGGAGAGGTTGGCTATGGGGATTGCTCATGGCCGCTAACTCCACAACTATAAAACAACAAAAACAATAAAGAGGATGTGGACAGAGAATAGTGGACGTCAAGATTGGAATATCTTCTGTGGTTTACTTGAATTCATTTTTCTTTAAGCTGAATTGGGGGTGTGATGGAGATGGATGAATTGTCTGGTATCTGATCATGTCTTTTTCTTTAATATTTTTTTTTTGATAAAAAGGTAGAAAGAAGTGAAAATAAAAAATTTATTAATTTAATAATTAAATTTTATAATTATTTTTTTATTTGATAAATTAATTATTAAATTAATAAATTTTTCATCTTTACTTTTTTTTCATATTTTTTATCAAACAAAATCTAAAATTTCTCCGATTTTATCCGAAAGACATTGCTATTTGCTATATCAACACTCAAAGATCTGCAACTCTGCTTTGTTGCAAACCCAATGCTATTATTATTAATATCCCAAACTCCAACCACCACGTGCTTTCAATGGTTTTAGTATATAAAAATTAAAGCTTTTGTAATAATAAACAAATAAATTAGAGAAACTTCATATATAAAAAATTAAGAAATGAAATTTCATTCATTATTCTAAAAATGCCTCCCATGTGACATAATATTTTAGTATTATTTCCTTAAAAATAATGTGACATTTAAGATAAATATTTCCTCACATACAATACACGCGCACCATGAGAGTTTAAAAAAAAAACCCACATGATTTTTTAGAAAGCTCAAATATTTTTATTTAATATTTTATATATAATGAGATGTTCAAGTTTTGTCTAACCTTAATTTTCATTCTAATAATTTTAAAAATACATTATTTCGTATAGCTAATTATAGTATTTCTATTGATTATGATTAATTTAAGAAAATAAATTAGAAATTTTAAAGGTACAAGACAAAGCGGTTAGAAATATTATATTTGTACGTCAGGAAATACGTCATGTGAAGTATAGTCCAAATGCATATCGATGATTGGTTTTCTTTTTGCCCACACAAAACAAAGACGTGCGAAGCTCAATAACTTCGGAATATATATGACATAATTTTCTTATGAATTTATTTTTTTATTTTAATTTTAGTATTAGTATTTAATTATTTATCCCCTGGTTTAAATTTCTATCAACGAAAATAAATAGCCAATCAGCTCGGAAACAGAGAGACGGACGGAACCAGAAGAACATAACGATGGCTCGCTTAACGTTGGTGTCCTCGATCATCCTCCTGCTATGCTGCATCGCCGCAGCATCAACCTTCGAGGAATCCAACCCCATCCAGATGGTATCCGATGGCCTCCGTGGCTTCGAGTCCTCTGTTCTTCGTGTCATCGGTCATTCTCGTCACGCTATCTCCTTCGCCCGTTTTGCTTACAAGTAATCGATAAACCGATCATTTCATCATCGGACTGTTATTTCAGTTCTTTTACTTTTTTTTTTCCATAAAAAAAGATTGAAAATCAATTAAATTTTGGATTTTGTTGTTCTTTTTTGGTTAGGCATGGGAAGAGGTACGAGAACGTGGAGGAGATGAGGCTACGATTTCAGATTTTCAAGGATAACCTGGATTTAATCAGATCCACTAACGAGAAGAGATTGCCTTACACTCTTGCTCTTAATCGTAAGTAGTTTTTTTTCTTTCTTCTTTAAAAAGTTTTAAGTTTGTTTCAGTGTATATCCGCGGTCTGCCGATGAATCAAAGGTGTTTGATTTCGATACGTAACTGGTTTTTGTTACCAAGTGTATGAGTTGACTTTCTTAACTGTGAT
The DNA here is from genome assembly GCA_031772115.1 of Heritiera littoralis. Classification (NCBI taxonomy): domain Eukaryota; kingdom Viridiplantae; phylum Streptophyta; class Magnoliopsida; order Malvales; family Malvaceae; genus Heritiera; species Heritiera littoralis. The sequence goes on from JAPDPK010000003.1 coordinate 4,819,407, forward strand.
CTGGTTTAGTTCAGTTCAGTTTCAGTGTGTTTGGTTGCCGGCCAATTTGTAGCCGGACACGTTAGCAGTAGAGAACTGGTCCTACTTTGACTCGATCCAATTGTGAACTGATGATCTTGATTATTGCAATTTCGTTGATCTTTTCAACTGAAGGTTTGTTTTGCAGTTTACTATGAGTATGAACTGATAATTTTTTTTGTTTGTTCATTTATTCAACGATGCAGAGTTTGCTGATTGGACCTGGGAAGAGTTTCAAAAGCACAGGTTGGGAGCTGCTCAAAACTGCTCTGCTACTACAAAGGGCAATCACCAATTCACTGATGTTGTCCTTCCTGAATCGGTACTTTCATTTCACACTCTATAAATACAAAGACTAAACCCGCCTGACCAATGAAAGAAGTTGTAAGGTGGAAAATTTTGAAGCACAAGACACTGTTGATGTTCTATAAAGCTGCTTAGAATTTGTAATTAAGCTTACAACCAGAAATTTATGAGCCCTATCCAGGTTTTGCTTTATGGATATTGGATAATTCTTCTACTTAATTATATTTATATCTACAGAAAGACTGGAGGGCAACCGGCATAGTCAGCCCAGTCAAAGATCAGGGCCACTGTGGATCTTGCTGGACATTCAGGTTAGCTTTCTGTTTGATTACAAGATGCTTTTACCAGGCTACTAAGTTTAGCTTGTAATATAATGCGGCTTGCATATTGTAGTACCACTGGCGCTCTTGAGGCAGCATACCATCAGGCATTTGGGAAAGGAATCTCTCTTTCCGAGCAGCAGCTTGTGGACTGTGCCGGAGCCTTTAATAACTTTGGTTGCAATGGTGGGTTGCCATCCCAAGCCTTTGAATACATCAAATATAACGGCGGCCTTGACACAGAGGAGGCATATCCTTACAAAGCAGAGAATGGTATATGCAAATTCTCATCTGAAAATGTTGGTGTCAAAGTCATTGACTCCGTCAACATTACCTTGGTAAGTTCACACACCATTTCTCTGTTGTTTTGATATGCGTCAATAATAAATGTTTCTTTCTGGGATAAAGCAGAAGATAGATAACGTGCTTGCTTGTGGCTGAATTTGACTGTTCTGATGTGCGATCTTAGCTAAACATTGGAATTCAATTGGATACAAAGTCCAAATAAATGCCTTGTCAATCTAAATGCATAACTTACATATTCCCTATTTTAGAATTTCCTAATATGTACAATCAAACACAGGGCGCTGAAGATGAATTAAAGCATGCAGTTGCCATGGTTCGGCCAGTTAGTGTGGCATTTGAAGTTGTCACCAGTTTCCGTTTTTACCAAAGTGGGGTTTTCACCAGCGACACATGTGGCAGCACTTCCATGGTAAGTTCTTTCTTTATCATTGTTAGTTTTGAGTTTCAAGTTAGAGTTGTTTAAAAGTTTCTGAAATTTTCGTGTTTTATACAAAATGAACATGAATTATATAGACAACATATCAAGTTTAATTTGTATGATAGATTGATGCTTTTCTTAGTTCTCACAAACCCTGTCTTTATATGGCAGGATGTGAACCATGCTGTTCTTGCAGTTGGGTATGGAGTTGAAAACGGCATTCCATATTGGCTTATTAAGAACTCATGGGGTGCAGACTGGGGTGACCATGGCTACTTCAAGATGGAGTTGGGGAAAAACATGTGCGGTAAGTCTCAACCTCATGTCAGCCATGACCAATTTACACCGAGTATCTTTTCTGAATTACGATGAAAAGCTAAGAATTCAAGACTCAAGTTTTGAACTGTATCATTTCTGCTATTTGGTCGCAGGTGTGGCAACATGTGCATCATACCCTATTGTTGCATGATCTGCTTGAGGACATGTCCGGATTATGTCGTTAGCCTTGTGTTATACAAGCCGTCTTGTTATGGTCTGCCGATGTTGTAGTTGTCGATATCTAAAGGTGAAGGGTCATGGTCTAGTTGAAGGTGCAGGTTGATGTACAATAGGTTTCAACACAACTACGATGCATATGTATTTGTACACAGCAAAGACATTATGTAAAATTTCTCTCTCTGAATGCTTCTTGTATAATAATTTGCCAACATTGGAAATCAATTTATAATCCTCTTATATTCGCTCACATAATACCCTGCTTTGTCTACTTGAATGTGTCACGTCACACGCTCCATGAAGCTGGAGGCATTCTTGAGAGCTTGTTGATTAATCTTTGATTTCACTTGATATCTTCCTTTATTGATGATCAGTATGCCCGTGAAATACATAAAATCAAAAGGATGAAATTTCATTCATTTTTGAAAATTTCTAGCTATCTGTACGGCCTAACCATTGCATGGAGCATGTAGAATTCCAGAGACAAAATCAAATGATACTGAATTGCACCAAAGGGAAAAAGGAAGAAAATAAAATCTAAACATGAATTTGATCTTATCCATTTTCCTTTACCTTACCCTGAACATGAAATTGCTCAATTTTCCATTATCATGTTCGGAGATCTTATTGGACACGGAACACCATGCTGAACTGCCAGCGTAAATGGCTGACCTCCATGGAAATTTCCGGCTCATTCAGCGTCAAAGCCAAACATCCGTTGGTGACGTTCCCCAACCAAATTTGGATTTAAGATGTGGCAGCTTTTCGTCTCCTATAGAACCCTCGTATAGTTTAAGAGGCAACAACAGAATACCACTAAGGTTTCTACCAATGCTCGGAAAAATGCTTGTCTACCATCCTACCTGCCCATCATCATCATCATCATCAAAGCCCTTATCCTAAGAGATTGGAAGAGGCTATATGAACTAATATCTAAATTTACGTTAGATCGTCCATATGTATTTTTCTTCTCCATAGATTTCCATCTAAGATCATTTGCTTATCCAACTCTAAAACCTCCATATCTTTCAAAATTACTTCTTTCCAAGTCTTTTTCGGTCTTCCTCTAATCTTAACCCTTCTTTCAACATCCATAGTCTCTATTCTCCTAACTGGAGTATCTACAGGTTTACGTCTTACGTGCTCAAACCAACGTAAACGATTTTCACATATCTTATCTTCATTAGATATCACTTCAACCATCGTACGAACCATCCTACCAGCCCCCCATCATCATCACAGCCTTTATCCCAAGAGATTGGGGTAGGCTTTATGAACCAATATTTGAATTCACATTAAATCGTCCATATGTATTCTCCTCTTCCATAGATCCCTATCCACGGCTATTTGCTCATCCAATTCTAAAACCTCCATATCTTTTCCAATTACTTCTCTCCAAATCTTTTTCGATCTTCCTCTAGTCTTAACCTTTCTCTTAACATCCATAGCCTCTATTCTCCATATCCTACCAGCCCATATGAACAAAAAATATGTGTTAGAAATAAACGATGAGATAAATAACAACGCAACTTAACATCAATCGTTAAAGTCCTTCAAATAAGATTTAGCAGCAGATACTCTAATATTACACATTCATAAATACATGCATGAAGCATAGATCAACTTTAACTACGATACTGCACTCAAAAGAATCATATCCCTCAAGGGCTGTGAGCTTTACCTCAATCACCTGATAAATAATCTCTAGAACATTGAGCTAACCATTCAGGTTTATCAGCTGATGCAAATAGGTTGAACTAATTAGCCAATCTTCTCCTTTATTGTCTAAATAGCATTTTCTAGTTATAAATGGCGCATCAGAATTGAACTGAAGGGGACTAGAAATCAGATTACATCAGCATCAAACTTCCTTGACATCATAGTTACTACTTAACCCAACTAAAAATGCACATATCCTAAAAAATACTCCTGCTTAGAGGATAACATTATTTCCCCTTTGATAATAGTCAACCCAGTATGGTTAAAAACAAAGTACAACAATTTATGAGCTTTGTTCATTAAAAGGAAGAAGGAATTGATGTACTGCTTAAAAAGAGAGTTGAACTGCCCAGTGATTAAAGTTGTTTCAGCACAGAGTTGATTGTGTTCTTATTTCTACATTTATAGAGCGCCATTTGCATTATTTGTAAATTGAACCAACATCAATTGCATGTATGTTAGATTGCACGGTTGAAGTTTATGATCAGAATAAAAGAAAACAAAGACTTTGTCTTACTGAATGCAAGGTCATTTGCGCTTCAAGCTGGATATGCTTAATTGGATACTTGATGCATGATGAAGAGACTTTTCAACATTTCGGAATGACACCAAGTTCAATGACGGAGAGCTTTTCTATTAAGCAGCCACAGGCACACCCCTATTTATTCTCAAAGGCGCATTGTTCTCCAAGGATGATGAACTTCCCAGCTTCATGTCCTGTGATGCTATTGTCATAATATGGGAGGCTTCATTAGGCATCCCAGCCTTCAAAAGGCAAGATATCAAAGATCGTATGGTGACTCCATCTGGGGTGCAACCAACTGACAACATTTTATTGAAAATGCTAATTGCTTCAAGCACTCTTCCTTTCATACAGTGCCCGATAATGAGAATAGTAAATGTAACTTTATCAGGATGACATTTCCACTCCTCCATCTCCAGTACTATCAGATTGGCCTCATCTAAATTGCCAGCCTTGCAAAGGCCATCAATCACAGGGTTGAAGATAAATGGCTTTGGAACAATATTCCTACATTGCAACTCCCTCAAAAATTCTCGAGCCTCACGTAGTCTATTTTCCTTGCATAAAGCATTAATAGTAATAGCAAAGGTCTAAACATTTGGAGATATATTTCTGACTTTCATTGCATTCCAAAGCTGCAGACTCTGGGTCACGTCTCCAATTCGACAATATCCATCAATCAAGGAAGTGAAGGTAACAACATCGGCAATGCAACCAAAAGAAGCCATCTTCTCATACATGGATTTAGCGGAAAGCATGTCACCAACCTTGCCAAAGCCATCAATCAGAACATTAAAAGTGATAAAACTCGGTGCAGTTCCTGAACAAATCATCTCATTTAGAAGAGCAGATGCCTCCTCCATCTTACCCAACTTGCAATAACCAGAAATGACTGATGTATAAGTCACAACATCTGGTGAACAATCATCTCTTGATCGAATATCATTCAATAAATCGTGACCTCTATCTACCTCATTTGCCCTACATAACCCATTTATAATGGTGTTATACGTAACAATATCAGGAAAACAACCAAAACTCCCCATATCATTAAAAAACTCAAATGCCCAATCTACATTTCCAACTCTGCACAGGCCTCGAATAAGAATATTAAAAGTCCAAGTATCCGGGTATAAGTTTGATCCTAAATTCTCTTTAGATAAGCTAATTGCCTCTTCTAATTTATTTTGCTTAACCATCATATTCAACAAGTTGTTTAATGAGAAAATGCTGACCACCATTTCATCAGACTGAACCTCAGCAAGCAACTTCTTGGCCATGCCAAACTCACCTGCCCTCCCAAAAGAGGAAATCAAAAATCCTAACAATGTACTATCAGGCAAATGGCCATCAGCGCTCATATAATCAAAAACTAATTTAGCGGAGTCATATAGACCCATATGACAAAATGACCTCATAAGAAAATCATAAGTCCGAAAAGAATGAGTAACATTAAGATTCACTCTACTGAACTGCAAAAACTTCAACCCAAATGCCGGATTGTTTAACCATTTAACAACTTCAAATTCAATCAAAGGAGTCAAATTCTTGCTCAAATAACCCAAACAGCCAGCATTCAAAGGTTGTGAATAAACAAAGAGAATGCACACAGCCTTAACGAGCCAAGCCTCGTGCTGTTGGACTACCTTTACCTCTTTACTGCCTTGCGGGTGAGATCCTCCGTGAAATTGAATGTGAAAATCAGGAATGAAGACCTTGGAGGCGGCTCGAATCCTTGAGGCACGAGTTGTGAATGAAAAAAGGGTCATCTGTAACCCCACGCCATATCTAAGCCTAATTAGATATCCAAAATTCTCTAATTGGAAATGATCGAACTTTCTGCTGGGCACCCCAGGTTCAAAGTTGGGTTTTTGATTAAACTGTCCACTCTTCATGGAGATGGTGAGAAATCCAGATACGGTAGCATAGCAAAATGACCCGCAGTAGCTCAAACTAATTGCTAATTTACTATTAACCAAGCAAAGAGCTAAAACCCGTGATAAATCTCAAGCACTCAATGACTAAAATGAATCATTGGATGATCACTGAGCGCACTCAATAACTAAAATGAATCATTGGATGATCACTGAGCATTGGGATGATTGAAATTGAGAACCAAAAATGATGGTGAAAGAAACCTGAAACAACAGAAATAAGATGATGGGAAGAAAAAAGAGTTTAGAGCAGTTTGATGGACATGGGGTATTTCGATGACAGTCAAAAGGCTGTGATGCCTGCAAAGGAATGGAAATAGTAGGGTTATTGGTGTAGCTATTGGAAATGATGGCTTTGTTTACTCGCCGGCTCACTGCCCCGTCGAGATGGACTACTAACTATCGTGCCGCAAACCAGAAAAAGGATTCAAAGGCTTGGGCTTTATCTTAGGAAAATTAGACCCGTCGAGGGTCACTTGGTCCATACTTAAGCTAAAGTTCTGAATCTGATATAGGCTATAGCTTTTGGGCCTGCGGGAACGCCATTTCCAGTTGACTTGTTTATTAAAAAAAAAAACAAAAAACCGAGAGGAAGGAAGGAATAACAGTCCGATGTAAACATACATTGCAGCGGTGAGTCCTGACCCAAAAAAGAAATTCTGATAGAAGAAATCTTTATGAATCCAGCTTTCTTTTCACTAAAAACAGAGTAATTTGAAAAGGTTGAACCTTTTTTTAGAGAGAAAGAGAAAGAGGTGGAAGATGTCTAACGAAAGGCACGCTCCTTCCAACTCCGCATCTCCACAAGATAACGCTATGTAAGCTTTCAATCCTTCATCTTCAAAATTTTATTTTTTGTCTATGTTTTCCCCTTCATCAGTTACCTCCATTGTTGTTTGACAATTATGATACTTCAAGAACTTTATATTTTGTTCTGTCAATTATGTCTTACTAATCACTTCACTGTGGGGGATCAAATTTTGTTAATGTTAACGTGATCTGAGAAATATTTACTCTAATGAGTAATGGGAAGTTCTAATTTTGTGCCATTTGTAGGTTCCTTGATATACTGCACGAGGCACCCTTGTTTGGTCATCGGAAACCAAGGAGTATCGTCGGCAGTGTTTTTTACTGTTTCATACTGGCAGGTTGAAGTTCATTGCTTTTTTCTATCAAATAATGAAACTTTGCCTTCAATGTGTTGTTAGGGAAACTCTGATAGTATTTCAAATTTTTAGGCAGGTTATGCTATACTGGCTGCAGCAGCGCCTTGGATATTTCAGTCCATAAAGAAATTCGTCTTACCATTGCTTTGCAGTTGTGATGTTGCTCTTTTAATAGTCACAGGTATATTGCTAGTTCTCATTTTGATTTGCTTGAGGTACTTGCTTCTGGGTCTCTACCATCCATGGGGTGCTTTGTACAATATTCCTTTTACCTTAGTTTGATATAGAAGGCTTGCGGTGCTATTACAAGGATTTGAGTGCACTGCTAACTGTTAAGTTCTTCTTTTTTTTTTACAGGCATTTTTCAACAATATCTTGTTTATCAAGTCCAGAAGATACGTTTACAGGTAACTTTTGTTGATTATTCCAACCCAGGAGGTTTCCTAAGTGACATTTGATAGTGACATTAAATGTTCTTGTGTTTTATTATATAGGGTTATTATAGTTTCAGTCAGAAGTTGAAGCATATTGTTCGTCTACCATTTGCCATTACTGCATATGGTGAGTATGCTTTCGTGTATTTTTGAATGGCAGCACTTGATTTTCATAATTAATTATTATTATTTCAATAAGAAATGGAGCCATTCAGGTGAATGCTTTCCCTAACCAGCTATTTTGATTCCAGAATCATAATCCTGTCCTGCCTATTAGGATATAATAATCCTTTTTATCCAAATGACTGATAGTGGCTTACCTCTAAGGAACCTTTTCAGTTAGGAATAATGTTACAGTTATTGTCATATCTGTATCACTTATGATATAGTAATTGTATAATAAAAAACCATTTTTTTTATCACATTGTCATCATTGTTGTATTAGGAACTGCTGCAATGATGCTTGTCGTGGTCTGGAAACCGTACATCAGTATTCTTTCCACCTCTGCAATTCTCAGGTACTCTAGTACTGAGCAATAGTTCCAATCTTTTTTATGGTTAAGTATGCTTCTTTAAGTATTTATTCTTAATAGTTTTTAGCCTTCGTCAGGTTTATGAAAGAAACACTGATTGTGCATCCTATCATAGTGATTTCATCAGCTTTAAAAAATGTTTGCCTCTTGAAACGTATGTGATTTATGAGTTCTGGATGCTCATTCTTCATTATTTAGTTTTAAGTTACAATTTGTTACCGTGACAGTCTGATTTTATTGGTTGCCGTGGATGTTGGCTTGATTCAGAGGTTGATATGAAATATGAATGATAGTAATATTCTAAGTTCTCACTTTATTTAGATTAAGAACTAAATATTCCTTGTTACTCTGTAGAACTACATATCATTGACAATATCACTTGATTTGCAGGATTGTTATGTTGGTTGAAGCAGTCTGTTCTGGGTTCTTTATGAGTGTTTATATCGGTAAGTTCGCATGCATATGTAGAAGCAATTGAGGAGTTAAATTTGTTAATTCATGCTTATCATTTAGGTTTTTTTTCCAGTTATCCAATTAGGTGCCTATATATTTCTGCATTTCTGTGGTGTTTGCAGGTTATGTGTACCAGTACAATTCATTGGATTCTCAGCCTGATGTTTTGAAGTCATTATATTCTCCCCTTCAACCGTCAAGTCCTTTGGAAGATTTGAGGTAATGACAAAGATTTTATTCATTCAAGACAAACTATAGTTTCAAGATTCACTGTGAAAGATACTCTGCCTGCATTGAGAGAATACATCACTTGAAACTGTGTCTCTCGATCTTTGATTTAGTTAGTTTAATTTCTGTTGCTGTATCTTTGACAAAGATATCCTGATTATGGTTGTTGCGAATTCACTAGTCAGGAACCCAAGACAAATTAATATGAAATTACTAATCATTACAACTGTTATAAGTAATGCCGTGTGTATGCTATGTTCATGTCTGTTCGGTGCAACAGATATTACGATGGTGGTCGACTCTCTGACCAGCAAATGGCTTTATTGCAGTATCAGCGTGAAAACCTTCATTTTCTGAGTGAGGAGGTACTTGAGTATCTCATAAGTATAATTCATGATAGTTATTTTGTATCTTTTGGCAGTATTATAATGGACTACTGTAGTGTTATACAAGCAATATATCTTTAACTGCAGATTCTTCGATTGCAAGAGTGCTTAAGCAAATACGAAGGATCTAATGATGGAAGCACACCCCAGGTGATTATCTATCTGTGCAGATGACGGATGAATGTTCTTTTGTTGCTTAAAAAAAAATTTAGGGGAGGAGTTGGGATAGCTATGCAAGAGATGGTCAGAATAATGGTTACTCTTAATTCCTTTCAGGTTGATCTTGCCCATCTATTAGCAGCTCGTGATCAAGAATTACGAACAGTTTCAGCTGAGGTAATACTTAGGTTCACATAATCTCAGAGGCTATTACTTGTTGCCTTGGTAGTTCTGGAAACGAAAAAAAATCATTTATTCCTTATCAATGTCAAAGATTCTCTTTCAAACTTATGTTTTCATTCTTGCACATCATCTAAAGTTCTTTCATGCACCTTAGGCCCTTTTTCCTTGCTGCTCTAATAATGGTCTTCACTTAAGGGCCTTGCATGGTTTAAATAGATGAAATGTGCTGAAGGTAAGGTTTTAACATGTTAAGAAATGGGGCGTCATCACATGATTAAAATAGGGAGCGTTTATTTGGCATGCACATTGCAATATATGCATAAAATTTACAGCTGTGGATACACACTAGGGACAGAGTTTTCTTTGTCTTTGTATTCATTTGCATCCTCCATAACAAGGGTGAAATTCCATTCTGTATCTGGCTCCCTACACCTAAAGTTGTTTCACTTTGGACATTGATAGTAAGCATTTGACCTTAGTCCCTGACATTGTCTATTTAAAAAATTGTGATGTTTGTAGATTCTGTCAGAAACTGAGCAATTTAACTGTTTGAATTACAGGTGAACCAACTGCAGTCTGAGCTAAGACTTGCCCGTTCTCTAATGGCTGAGAGGGATGCAGAGGTGCAGCGCGTCCGAACAACCAACAATCAGGTAAGTGCAAATACCTTGAAATGCTTTATTCAAAACTGTGCTCTGCTGAAAATGTTTGTAATCGGACTGCCATGTTGACATAATCCCTGTCTATTTTGCCAAAAACTGAAATAGTACGTGGAAGAGAATGAAAGGCTGAGAGCTATTCTAGGAGAATGGAGCACCCGAGCAGCAAAGGTACTCCTCTACAATCCTTTACCTATTCGTGAATTTCAGTTCCTATTGTTTTTGTATGCTTTATCATCATTTGGTGATGGTACTGCTATTACAATGCTGAAGCTTGAGCGAGCTTTGGAGGTTGAGCGGATGTCAAACCTAGAGCTACAAAAGAAGATTTCAACACGTGGAAATCCAACACATACATCTGGTGAATCAAGTCAACGGGAGCCCTAATTTCGCCTTTTGGAGAACGTGTGTAGACTGATTTTTCACTACTCCCGTCACTTAGTGCAATCTTTTTCTTCTATGCTTAAAAGAAACTTCAAGACTGGATGACACAAGCTTTACAGATTTTACCCTTTTGATTTCTTGTGCAAGGGACGAACTGGTTCTGGCAATTTTCTGGGCCCGGTACATGACAATATAGTTTATTTTCCTTTTGTATGCAGAATTTGAATGATATTAGCCCAGGGTGCCAAATCCTCCACATGCCTAACCTTACATCCTAATGTTAAACAATATGGCTTGCACTAGAAACACTAAGAATTAACTAAGAAAATCATATAACATTGGTACAAAACAATCTGAGCCACATGGGAGATTGTGTGGAATCAGATAAAAAGATCAGTTGAATTATGGTATTATAATAATGATGATACAAATGAACATTCCACATGGTTAAATTACAATTGGCTAACATGAATATTTTCATTTAGAAAGAGACAACCAAACACAACATTGAAGAAGTCGCGAGCTCTAATGACTTCCCCCCCTCCCAATATTGCTTCTGTATCATACTTGCATGCTCTCATACAGTCAGGACAGTAGGTAACCTGCATAAAAGTTGGCACAAACCCACTTAGAATTAGTATGGTAATAACATATTAGGTGAGAGAAGAGAACAAATGATCGTGAAAAGTAACTTAAGCCCGCAAACTAGAAACATCAAATGAGAGGATGTTGCTTTCAGTTACAAACCTCCAATAACTTAGGCTGGTATGAGCCATCAAGCATTACATCCACACCGTACATGGCCCTAGACTTTGGATCATGCATCTCCGGATGTACTTTAGCAGCTGACCCAAAGACAGATCTGATCATGCTTTTAACTCTTTGGTGGATGTCCAGCCATTTAACTGTAACAAAAACATAAATCACCAATAAAGAAAATATCTAAGAATGCCTCTTGGTGGCTTCCTAATTGAAGACATTCATTTTTCTCAAGGGAAAGGCGATCTGGGTGCAAGTTGGGCAAGCACATATACCTTGATGGTCCTTCTCAAACTCCCTAACGAACTCTGGTGTATTCATGTGATTAAACCTCCTACCATAGTTCTGAAAGTCATAGAGGTCATTAAATTACAAAAGGTAAAAACATGATTCTTAATTTAAAGGAAAAAAAAATCCCACTTCCCATCATTGATATTAGGCAGTTGTTTGTTTGGATTTCTTTTTAAATTCCATGAAAAATGCCAAATTTTCATGAGCTAACAATAAATAGACACACACACACACCACTCTTTTTCAAGCTGCCAAAACAAAAAGTGCCTCAACATACCATAACGGTGAAGTGTGTCTCATACTCAAAAAAACTATGCTTCTCAAGTGAATAAGGGTTGTTTGCCAATCTGACCTGAAAATGTTAACAGGACAAGCTAAATAAGGTATTTTAATAGCAGAAAATATTTATACAAAATGCCTCTAAAGAAAGCTCATCCTATGAATCTCAGCAGATTATAGAATGTGCATACCCAAAAGACATCTGAAAGGAAGATCTCCAAAGGGTTTATGCTGCGAACCAGTACAACATAACGAAGATCAAACTTTTTCCCCCGAAATAAAGCAGGGTGCTCAATATACTTCTGGCATATTTTTGGACCTGTTTCCATGAGACGGATAATAGCAGATAAATTATCAGTTACAGTTGTATCAATAGTTCGTGCCATGTTCCAAGGTTTCAAGATCCATAAATTGTTAAGCCCATCTCCCTTGCGTAGATAATAGTCACCGATAAGTTGAGATAGATGTGTTTCAAGATTATAAGTAGGTTGCAACCATCCGGGAGATCCCTGTGCCTGGTGCAAGAAAAGAAGGGGCAATTTAAAGTTAACCAATTGAAAAAGAACCATTTATCTTGGTAAAAGGGTCAATATCCATAAAAAAAGGTTTTTAAGTATCAGTGGAGATATGATTGACATTAAAAAAAAAAAAAGCATGCAGTATAATATCATAATGATAAAATTTCCTGAAACAGGGTCTTGATGCCTGTATTAATGTATAAAATAAGTTAGCTATCTCAACCTTTTGTATGGTATCCGCCAAATGATGTTTCATCACAATACAAGCCTCAAATGGAAATTGGTTTACGTATTGTTGATCTGTTATTCCCACAGCTTTTTTCACCTCTTCATCCACCTGCATACTTGTCCATATAATATCTGCATCCTTTGGCTCGCTTGCTACAAGCATGTCAGAGAATTAAAAATCTCAGACCAGGAAAAGTACAATGAAACGAAAATAAATAAATATAACTGCCAAATACTTTCAACAAATACTACATTCAACATACAAAGACACTAATCAAGAACCCAACAATTAAAACGTGACTCAGGTAGGTTCAATATTTAACAGATTTTGCCATCTTGTTTCACATAAATGGACATTTAGTCTCCTTTTAATAAATAAAATGTTTTAATTACTTCAACAACAATTCACATCATATGCACATGTTTCAGAGAGAAAAAGGCCAAATTCAAAAGAAAAAGTTTGCCCTGCAAGGATAAGAGCACATACTGATCACAAATTCTGGCCGTGTCAAAAATTCTTCAACTTGAGGTATATCTGTGTAAACCCGTAGTGCGCTCCTATCACTGCAGCGCACACCACTAATTGTACAAGACTGTATGGAGATAGAAGGTAACCTTTCTGCTTGCAATTGATTTTGATGTTTCTCATACTCCTGAGTGAAGTAATGGGCATTACAAAGAAACCATAAAGCAGATCACAGTTTAAATGGAAACAGCAGTAATTCAATAACAGATACAGTACTTGGATAAAATAATTCTGTGGGGTGTGGAACCAAGCTGTAAGTCTGGCAGACCGCTGCTTGTCCTCTCCAATACCAAATAGATAATCACGAGTGCACTCATTGCCTTTTCTGATGTTCTGGGTTGGCCATAATATGGAATAGCTGAGAAAGAAAGTTAACATGTGCCATGACTCAATATGAATGGTCCTTCACATGACTTTATAGCAGAAGCAAAAAAATCATAGTACAAGGATTGATAGCACAGATAAATCAAGAGGTAAGAACACGCAGCAGTGAGTTTACGCTTTACAGAGTTCTAATTACATAATACACAGGCAAATATTATAAGGATGAAAACACACTATATAACCTTAAAGCTGCTGAACACAGTAAAAAAGAAAAAAGCAGTTAATTTGCTCCAAAAAGCAGCAGAAAAAAAGGATTAAGAAGAAAACCTCACTGCCGATGCAAGTGTCCCCTCAGGCATGAAGAGAAAAGGAGCCACTCTGAAATTAGGCTCATCACTATGCCGCAAAGCTGAACCTAGTTCATCCATAACATACCTGCCAAGGAACTCCAAAGTTATAACTTAAAACATCAGTTGGAAGGAAAATTGAATACAATGTATTTAGCAAACTATTTCACAATAATAATACTCTAGTACATTCTTCTCATTTCATCTAGCACCAATAGTTTAGTTTAAAATCCATATTGACGCCAAGGTTTTCCAATTCTAAGCAGATGGTCATGGCATTTAATGTTAAAGCTTTGCCTAAGGTACTAATCCTAGCTTCCAAGAAATTCAACAAATGATCAAACATGATCTAAGATCCATATGTCAGTAGATAAATTAACGTAGGAGGGCATACCATACTGGTGTTTCATCAAGCTTTTCTTCATCTGCTAGTCTATAAGTCATTAAGTATAACCACATTGCATTAAGAACCCGATCAGCAAGAGGTTCCTCAGCAGTGAATTCAGGGAGACGTGGCTGAAGCATTGAATCAACAACATGCTTTTCAGTTTCTAAGATTTTGGATGCATCAACACCATTCAGTGAAGAAAGAGTAGGAAGGGATTCAAGAATTTCCACAGCATTCTCTCCAAGTGGGCCAGGTATATCCACCTGCAAGGGCATTCGTTTTAAAAGGATATGACATTTGCAGCATTAGGACTTTCTCATTGGAATATGAGATAACAGTTTTCCAACCACCACACCTCCAAAGATTGCAAGCAATAAAAAGCCTTTAAGATTCCAAACAAATCGCTAACTGAATTTTCTTCAATTGGATTGCCTCGAATGTTCAAATGTGAAAGATTTGGCATCTCAAAAGGCGAAAACGCCTGAAACAAAAACAGAACCATATATAATCAGAATCCCACCTAACAGCTTTGTTTTCACATCCATGTTTATGATTAACTAAAACAAAAAAGTAAGATATTGGACCTTATTGATCAGATTATGGATACATCTATTTGAAAGGTCAAGCAACGTCACACTTTGCAAAGCAAGGTCACCCTGCTGACTACTCCCAGGATTGTCCTTTCCATACACATCCGCACAAAACCCCAATGCCCACTCACCAAAATTACAGGTAAATCTAGAGTTATAAATTTCTAGTTTGGGACATCCTTGAAGAATTGCATTTTCCATACCACCATCACTATAAACAAAAACAGATCACTTAGCAGAAAACCAACTAACAGTTACTTAAACATTGTTTATTTCAAATATGAACAAAACAAACCTTTTTCCAAGAACAGGGTTATTGTTCAACCAAAGAGCCTTTAAGTTCTTAAATTTAGTGACTTCCTGCACAAGTTTCTCCTCATTTTCGAGCTTGTTCCCATACAAGCTAATAGCCAGCAAGTCCTGGGATCAAACAGAACAATACATAAATAATAAAACTTTGAAACATGAACTGAAATCTGTTAAATACGATAAAATGATGGTTAACAAACCGGAAATTTAGTGGATAAATTGAGAGAAAGGAGGGTAGTATCGTCAAGTCCAAGCTGCTCGAGCTCTAACCATCTTACAACTCCATCTCCATTCTCTTTCGCGTTTCGAATTTCGCTCTCCAAAACTTCCTCAACGGTCATTTCCCCGCCATTTTCAACGGTCTCTTCTAAACCCGCGTCGTCATCGTCCACGCACATCAGAGCAGCCATCCTCTGCGCCAGCCCCGGCACCTCCTGCAACTGCAACCAATTACAGAATACCACACGTCACTAAAAAAGAACTTCAGAGAAATTCAGATAAGCATATAAAAAAAAAAAAACCGAACCTGTTCGTAGGCGTCGGGGAGGCGAAAAGTCCAGGCGTGATCGATGAGGAAAACATTGGACTCTTTATTCATAGTATCGGAGGTTAAAAGTAACCGCCTCTGACGGCCATCTTCGCATGGTTCGATCTCGAAGTGAGCTCCACCATCAAATGTTTCCGACGTTAGCTTCTCGAACAGTTTGAAATAAAGTGACTCGGGCAGTCCCGATGCTGCTAAAAGCAGACCGTGGACTTTCACGAAGTCCTCGTAGGTTTCGATTCTGCCGTCGATACTTGCGGTTGTCGCCGACATTGGTGACTTGGGGGAGAGCGAGCGAGGGTTTAGGATAGAGGGTTTTTGCAGTTCAACTGCTGAAACAAGCTCGAGGTTTGCGGGGTTGATAGATACAAAAATGGGTCTGGTAAAGTTGCTAGTTTTTCTTTAGAGTATAGAAGAGGGCTCGAAAGCCCAACTGAATTTTTTGCATTGGGCCAAGCCCAATTCAAGAGGAGTCTGTTTTAATTACAACTGATAAATCAATAATCGGGTAAATTTTAATTTCTAGAATTATAAAAAAAATTAACTGGAAAACAACGCACGCAAATATCAAGGCCAAGTCCTGTATTGCATGATTGCCACGTGTTGTTTCCTCTGTCCGAATATTTTCAATGAAAGAATCAAAAGCTACAAGACAAATCCAAATAAATTTTCTTTTATTGTTTGGATAAAAATAGTAATTTGAATTAAAAGCTCACACTACTTTATTTGCTCGGAAATTAATTATTTTTTTGGGCTTATTACTCGTTAAAAAAAGAAAGGAAAATCAAATTTAGATCTAATTTTTTTAAGGAATGATAACAATAGTTATATAAGTCTTTAATATTATTTAATATATCATTAATAAAATTTTTCGATTTCAAAATTGAGTTTAATCAGATGATACATATATTTTAATATATATTAAAAAGTAAAAATAAAAATAAATCTTCTTATAATTTATTAACTTTGTTGGTAAAATAAAATTTCATCGTTAATATGTTATATATAAACATTTATTTGCTTTTTTTAGTATTATTTAACTTCTAAAATTATTAAAGACAAATAATTGACAAATTTGAAATTAAATTCTGAGCATATATTTTTGTGTTATTCCCTAAATGCATATATATTAAATATAGTTGTTTTTTCTATGGATAATTATTTCAGTCAGTTAAATATTTTTATTTTATAAACGGTGTTAAAATTGTAACACGTATTTTATAAAATATTAAAAATAATAATAAATAAATAAAATAAGACATATATCACGAATTATTTTTTTTTATATTCCAAATATACATAACTAGTAGTCCCTGATTGGTCTTCCTTTAATCACGCATATTAACATTTAATATTCAACGTAGAAAAGTCGCAGTGGCTGATTTGGTCAAACATTTTGAATGAGTTTCTTCTTACTTTATTTTAGGACCAGTGTTTCTAAACTTTTTTTTTGGTTACAGTTAAATATCCAATAATTGAGAATGGAGTCAGATTATTTGGTCATAATTTTACTATTTATAATATGTCACAACTTATCATTAACCATAAAGTCAATAGATTATTTAAATTAATTTTTATTAATTATTGTAAGACATAGCATCTATTTCATATAAACACATAAAAAATATAGAACTTATTGTGTTATAACTTATATCGACATGTCAAATATAAAATAATTTTTTTAAAATATTTACTAAATCTATATATAGTTTATATAAAAAAACTTTAACTGTTATATTTTTATATCTTATATCGTATTATTTTCGTATCGTATCATTCTATTATATCTAAAATTATTTTATCTAATTTGCACCAATCAACTTAGCTCCAAACTTGGTCAAATATAAGTTATCACTATAGATTAATATAGATTAAACATTTATATTTTATCAATCAATGACATCTAAATCTCATTTAAAAAAGAAAATGGCATCTAAATCACCTCAAACCCTACAAGGGTTAGTCTAAATAATAAATAAAGTGGATTTTTTATTAATTAAAGTTTGATATTTGCTGAATGCATTTCAAAGTAAAATATTCAATGCGTGAATATTTGAAAACTTTTTATTATATATATTTTTCTCTCAAATTAGTTCTAAATTCTGAAGTCACTTTCAACTACACGATCATAATAACGACACACCAAAAAAAAACCCTACGCAATCATAACCACACAAAATCAAAGCAGATGATCAAACATCAATCATAACCGTCCAAGTCAGACAAATAGGACAAACACCAACATCGTAACCGGGTCTGAGGCATAGTTCTTTCTGCCCCTTTCTTTCTTAATTCGTACAAAACAAGAATATCTTAATCCAGATAACGTTCTTTACTCCTTTTTTTTCTTTTTTTTCATCTACAATTTCCAACAAAAATAATAAAATAGAGAATTTTCCATCAGGATAAGGCTTTTGCATCTTCATTTATTCGTTTCTGCATTAAACTATTTAATTTTTTTGGTAAAATAAGTTTTTTTTTTGAAGTATTTTTCTTAGTTTTCTCTCTGTGTTATCAACAATGGTGGAAATATCGCCTCCCCATGTGGACTTCACCAGATATTAGTGCAACCCGCTTTTAAACTCCCTTGGCCTTACTTTCCCTGCTCTTTTGATTTCCCAAAACGATGCCGCTTGCTTTTCAAGGGAATGATAATACCAATTCAATCAGACGCTCAGGGTTTATACACGGGATGCAGTGTATCTCGGTCTATGATTCGCCGGAGGAGAAAAGCGAGGATCGGAGGAGGTTGGTGTCGGCGGTAGAGAGAGAAGAGGATGATTTGGGGTCTTGTAGTTCGACGTCGATCGGAAGGAACAGTGATGCTTCCGGTGAATCATCATCGGACGGTGAAGATTCAACCGAGGCTGAAGTGCAAAGCGAGCTTAAAGGACCTTTGGATACCATGGATGCTTTACAGGAGGTTTTGCCTATGAGGTAATTTTTTGTTCTTTTTCTTTCTGGGTTTTGATCCAATCTTGCTTCTTTGTTGATAGCTTTTTATAACTGCACAGTTTGGCTCCTAAAGTGAAATTTCATGAGCTTCCATTTCTTCAAGAGAGTTGAACTGCTGATGCTAGTTTCTCAGAGTCTTAGCGGAAAGTAGGAAGCATTTAAAGCATACTAAGTGGAGAAATTGTGTGTTTGAAAATAGTTAGGCTCAAGAATCATAAGGCAAGGAGCAATTTAAACTTAATTTTGAATTAGGGCGCTATATTAATTTACTTGGTTCAATTCAAGTGATGATGTGTTTGAAAATAGTTAGGCTCAAGAATCATAAGGCAAGGAGCAATTTAAACTTAATTTTGAATTAGGGCGCTATATTAATTTACTTGGTTCAATTCAAGTGATGATCTGCTGATGCATTTGTAAAGTAAAATATCCGACCACCGATTACTTCTTGAAGTTGCAGTCTTTGTTAATCTAATGCCATTAAAGCAATTCTAGAGAATGCAAATTCATCTTGTAAGATTACTAACTATCTACCAAATACCAAGGGCCATTGACTCCCATTTTTCTTAGCAACCATTGCTTGAATAACAGGAAAATGTTTTCTTAAAAGAACTGTTGTGATTTTGCACAGTTATTGTTTGGGTGCTTCAATTTCAATATCTTATTTTTGTGGTTCTGCTTTATTTCAGAAGAGGCATATCCAAGTTTTATAATGGCAAATCAAAGTCCTTCACAAGTCTAGCTGATGCAGCTGCCGCCACCTCTGTTAAAGATTTCGCAAAGCCAGACAATCCCTATAATAGGAAACGCAAGAACTTATTAGCTCATAGTTCTTTGTTGGACAAGAATCGGGATAATCCTTTGAGAAACAATGGAAGTGAGATATCAAAGAGACTAGCTAACTCCAATCGAAGCACAGTGGCTCTTGGAACTACTATGAGCAGCTCTGACTTGAATTCAATCTCATCACTGCCATCAAACAGTCTTCCACCTCTGCATCCACAGTGTAAAAAATCAACTACTATCAGATCATCGTCACCGACTACCCAAACAAACCCTCCTTGTCGGTCTTTTTCTTTGTCCGATCTACAGTTTGTTGCTGCTGCAACTGCTAGTGTTTCTGGTTCAGCTGTTCATAGTGGCAACAAGGACAACAAACTTCACTGAATTTAACTGAACTGTCACTCGCAAAATTATGAAACTGGAAGTTGCCAAAATATTTATGGTATTGGTCTTGGAGGCTGTCTGTTGCTACTTCCAGCTTTGATCTGATGCTTGTACTTGTAGGGCTAGGTATACAATGGCCATGCACTTTGAAAGTAATTCCTGCTGTACTGTTCTCAACGCTTACTTGCCTTTAGTTAGATGATGATGAGAATGCTTCATTGTATAATATGAGAAGTAAAATACATTCTCTTCCTAAGCAGCAAATGTTGGCCATTTTCTCATTTCTCAGTGATAATGGAGTCTTTATTTACATATTACTGCAGTACTGTTTTTCCGTTTCCTCCTCTCTGCCCTGACCCTCATCGCTGTTCTCTGTGTTATTTTTCTTGCTGTCTCCAGGATGATAGGTAGGATCCTCAGGTCGTCCTTGTGGTTATTGATCTTTGCCAATTCTACTCTTTATGCTTATGCAATGGAACTTGTGAAAGACTTGGTAAATTGCAGACAACTTGAAATGAGAAACAAACTTCAGAAATGTTTTGAACTTTCCTTTTGTTCTCGCAAGTGCATCCACGTATCTAATACGAGGGAAAGTTGTGTAGCTGCTCAATCTTGTTTCCTGGGTAACCTTCGTATCAGTTTAAAGACCGTTGTAGCTGGCTTTATGATTTACATCAAAATTATAGACATCGAAAGCCAGATGATGGTTGCACTGGCATCTTCAGTGTCCGTGTTCAGTTATGTGCACGCACATTTGGATGCATACATGGACCAAAGTGACTGCTGATGTAATATTCTGAAATAATGTAATCAAGCATATTTTTGGCGAAATTCAACAAGATTGATCCGAGAATGTCACGTTTTTCGGAAGGTTTTTGTGACATGGTATAAACTTTTTGCTATAATGTCACCTTTTATGTTTAGATATCTTGTGATTCCTGAACAAGGGAGATATATAATCCGTCGGGCTTAGTGAAAACACAATGAACAAGCATTAATGCACTCACCAAGTAGTCATTTGGCAGTCAAAACAACAAAATTGATGTTACAATGGATTCTATATGAATTACAAAGAAGTTCATAATAACATTAATTTATCAACTGGGATACCATTTATGTGTAGAAAATCTGAAGCAGTAAATAGTTCCATCTTTCCTTGTGTAGCAGTAGCAGGCTGGCAGCAGATCTATATCAATTGATGACAGAAGGCTTGTTTAGTGGACAACAATGGCTTGAGTAAAGTAGCATGTTTACTTAAATTTATCCTCAGAAACGAATGAAGATTACCATTTTGTGTGATATTTACATATAACTGAGTTCTTTAATTTCATTTAGAAACAGAGATTATCATATTTGAGTATTGATTTACAGACTTAGTTATAACTATTAACCCTCAAGTTGTTTTAAGTATAATCTGTCACAAATATGCATAGGGTAAGGCAATCTAGCGGACGAAGAGGTTGTTTGCTAGTCTTTCTTACAACATATCATAATTCTTCCTTAATCATTCGGTTAAGAAATTGCTAGCTAGTCTGATTTTTGTTCGTGATTAGAAAACTTATGCACATTAATACAAGGGTTTAAGCCCCTTCCTTCTTAGTTCCATATACATGGAATGAAAACTGGAGTTCTGACTTCTAACAAGAAGATAAACCTGAACAAAACCATTTAGAAAGATTGGTGAACTAGTTGTCACGTTCTCCATCTTTTAGACATTTGTAAATCTTCATCAATGCCAAATAGTTGATACCCTGAAACGGAAATATTATAAATGATTCCAACTCTAATTGCCATGGAAAGGCTGCAGACTCATTAATTACCTTGCCATAAAGGATTTCTTTCTTCAAATGACATATAAGCCAGCAAAGTTTCACCCATTACTTTGATAAGAACAGCATTATGATTCAATCTTAGTTTGATTTTTGCACTGCCAGTGGGCATATATTGGCCTGGACTTGGACGGACTGGTGTAAGAGAAGTCAAAGGCCAGTCCTGTGGGGGCCGTGGGAAATCCAGTGCTATCTGAGACTGAGAATCAGGTTTCTTTCTGCTTGCCGAATCCACTGCTTGCATTAATGGCAAAACGATAGCTTATGATATAGGAAATTAATGTTTTCTTCCTTTTCTTTTCTCGGTTTCATCTGAATTTCAACTTTAATTCAGTGATTCTAATGCTTCTTATACAGGGTCTGCTGAGTATTTGCCATTAGCTGAAAATAATGGTTCGGAGCTCCTTTGCTGTGTCACAAGAAGAATTCAACATGTTTCACAGAATTGATCGAGAGTTGTACGCTCTGCTTGTCATCAACCTATGGCGGGACCCTGTTGAGTCCATGCAGGTGATAGCCCTGTGGCTCTGGCTGGAGAGGGTAGGCTTCAGAAATGTTATACAGAAGACATTGTCCTTGCCTAATTTGTTGGTGAATGAACTAGCAGACGAGGCTGTCACATGTCTCAACACCATTAACCATGGCCAATTAGCTTCCTTGTCCGAGGGCTCTGACAATCCTCTGATGCAAAGTCTGCTGGAGAGGGACCTGTCTCTCCAATTCTTCTTTGAACATCGGCTGCTTGCAACCATTGGTATTGTAAGAATCGTGAATGAAGTCTGCATGAGAGCGTTGAGGGACATTTTGCAACACGCAATCGAAAGAAATGCTGCCCGAAGCTTAGCTGATAGCCAGCACCAGCAGCAGCAGCTATTGGCACATGCTTTCCAGCAACCTATGGTTCAACCAGGGCTGCCTCAGATGGGACTTGGTCCAGCTGACTTTGGTCTTCCTTGGACTCAAGAAAACGTGGTGCCACCGGACGATAGGACCATGTTTGTCACATTCTCCAAGGGCTACCCTGTGTATGAGTGGGAAGTCAGGGAGTTCTTCACCAGGACCTATGGCGATTGTATAGAGTCCTTGCACATGCAAGAAGTTCTGCCCCATGAACAATCGCTCTTTGCTCGTATTGTTTTTCACTCTGCAGCAGCCATTGATATGATCCTTAATGGTGTGGGCAAAGCAAAGTTTACCATCAATGGGAAGCATGTGTGGGCTCGGAAATTTGTGCCAAAACACCTCAAGCTTTCACTGCCAGCAGCGCCACCGATGGATTTGCCAGTTTCATACGGTTATGATCATAATTTCCCTATGTAGGACTGGTTCAATCATCTTTTGTTCAAATCTAGGTACTGAAGTTATGTAATGGAAAGTAAATAAATCTGGTTGTAAATTCAGAATTTGGAAAAAAAGAACTAATGAAGTTGGGTATCTAGTTTAATTTCAATTATCCGAAGTAATTCCTTCAAATATGTTCACTTAATTCATGAAATATGATATGATAAATGTATCTAATTTAAAAAAAATAGCGTGAAATAATAATTTAAAATTTATTGTTTAAATAACATCAATTACAATTTAAAAATATAACGGATACGATCATGTTTCATAGATTAGATATTTAAAATTATCAATTCCATCTATGTTCGAAGTAATTTTTCAAATATTCATTGTTCACATAATTCATAAATGAAATATGATAAGCGTATTTATTTAAAAAAATGGCGCGAAATAATCATTTTAAATTTCCTTGTTTAAAAATACTAATTAATTAAAAAAAAGGGTGTGATATAATATTTTAAATTTTATCTTTTTAAAAAAACATTAATTACAATTTAAAAATATAACAGATACGATCACATATCATAGATATTTAAAATTATTATATATTTATAGCAGTAAAAAAAAGGTAAAAAGAGTTAATAAATTTGGTTGTTGTAAACTAGAATTTGGACAAAATAATTAATGAAGTTGGGAATCTAGTTTGATTTTAATGATCCATTTCATATTCATTCATGTTTGAAGTAATTTTTTCATATATATTCATATAATTCATAAATGAAATATAATAAGCGTATCTAATTAAAAATTGGCACGAAATAATAATTTGAATTTTATTGTTTAGAAAACATTAATTAAAATCTAAAAATATAACGGATACCATCACATATCATAGATATTTAAAATTATTACTACATATAAAGTATAGTAGGAAAAGGAAAAATGAAGTTAATAAATTGGCTGTTGTAAACTTAGAATTTGGTAAAAAGAATTAATGAAGTTGGAAATTTAGTTTGATATAATGATCCATTTCATTCATGTTTCATGTAACTTTTTCAATTATATTCATGTAATTCATAAATGAAATATGATAAACGTATCTGATTAAAAAATGACATGAAATAATAATTAAAATTTTATAATTTAAAAATATATCGGATGTTTTCACATATCACATATATTTAAAAATATTTTATATGTGCAGCAAAACAGAAAAAGAAAAAAATGTAACAAAAAAAAATGATGCATTAGGTGTTCAACAAACATGATCATGGGCCGAGCCAAGTCGAGCTCTGAACAAGATATTAACAGATTTTATGTATGCCTAACGTGACCCTGCCCGATGTTCAGGTATGAGTTTTCTATTTAGGTCTCGTTTTTTAAAACAACATACAAAATTAGGCTAGCCCAAATAATTTTTTTAAAAATAAAAAAAAACTTAATTTGATTTTATTATTAGGTTGGTTTCTTTAATTAGGCGGTTCAATATGGGTTTCTTTAATTGTTAATGGGTTTTATTGATTGAACTCAATTTTGTTGGGTTTAATTGATTTTGGCATTTTTAATAGATTTATTTAAAGGCACATTAGAGTACTTAAAAAGTATATAAATATACTTGGGTTGGGCCTAGATTTTTAAGGATGGAACGATTAAATCTAAATTTTGATTGGACATATTTTATTTGCCTAAGTCCATTTTAATAAATTTAATATTTTATTTGAACTCGACCAAACATCCAACAACCCTTTCAGTTTGGATGGGTGGCTCCGTCCTT
Source organism: Heritiera littoralis (assembly GCA_031772115.1). NCBI lineage: Eukaryota > Viridiplantae > Streptophyta > Magnoliopsida > Malvales > Malvaceae > Heritiera > Heritiera littoralis. Next base: position 4,844,140 of record JAPDPK010000003.1, read on the forward strand.
AAGCAAGTCTAGTATTCAATTATATAAGGTTATGTCAACGTAAAGAACAGTTAGTCTTTACTTTTTCTTTTTGATAATCGAAGAGTGGAGGTTGAGATTGTTTTGATTCAAATTTAAATCTTAAATCATGTTATAATTCTTCCTTAAGTATTCAACTAAAAAGTCCTTACTCCTATCCTAATATGTCAAATTTATTGTATACATTAGACTTTCTTGCAGTGACGATATTCATAATTTTAGGATTGGGCCTTTTTATGAATTTAATTATTATTAAAGACTAGAAACTAAAATTAAAGATTATTTATTTAGATAAGATATTACAGACTGATCTTACTGGCGTAGCCATAGTCAAAATATGAGGTCAACTGACCTCATAGAAATTTTAATTTTAAATATTTTATATAAGTTGAGAGAAAAATTAAAATTGACCTCACTCAAAAATTAAATTTAGAGGTCACTATGTAATTTAACAAAATAAAAAAAATCAATAAAAAAATTTAAATTATATATATATATATATATATATATATATATATATATATATATATCAATAATAACACTATATAAAAAGAATCCCCTTTTAGCTTCTTTGATTGACAGCTGTCAGGACACAAAAGTAATTTTAATAATTGTTCAAACCCAAACGCACCAGCTTTCAACCTTGAATGAAGTCCAACACAAACCCTTCTAATTATTGTTCAAACCCATTAGACTTTGTATTCAACAGCTTAGCAAACCTAACACAATACTTGCATCACATGCACCACAGCCAAAAGAACAATCGAAAATGAAACACAACCAAACGTTTTTTCTTCAATTCAAAAAAAGAAAAAAGAAAAGAGGAATCAACAACCGATATCAGCAAAAGAATCACGCGACTAGAAAATCCATCAAGCAGCAGTTGGAAAAAAAAGACAGATCCTTGGGATGGAAATTTTGGGTTTCACAAGATGGGTTGCGGTTTGTGGTTTTCGAGTTACAGATTTAAGAGAAGAGGAAGAATAAATGGTCACCGACAAATGAAACAACTGTTGGATTATGGCGGACGCAAATGGGATTGGGAGAGGACTCGCCGTGTCCGCTCTTAGAGATTGTAGAAGAGGAAAACCGGTAAGAATATTTTGGTAAATAAAAGAATTTATTTAAGATGGAAAGATATCTATAATCTTCTATAATAACCTATTATAAAAAAAATTTTCTTCATTTACTCTACAAACAACATCTGTCCATTTTACTGTTTAGATTACCTTACTGCATCTGTTATTGTTGATTTTGAATGGATGGATTTAGGCTTGATTGATTAGAATCAGTTTTCAATTTTACTTTCCGTGATTGGATTTCTAACAGGCATAAGTTAATTTCATCTAAGGTTTCGAAGATTTTGGCTTTGAGTGTTTATTTGTTGTTGGGTTGATGAGTAAGGTCTAAGATTTGAGTTATCTTTAATCTCAAATATTTTGTGTTTTTTTTGTTTTTAGTGTAAGTACCAATAAATAAGAGGGAACAAAATATTTTTGATGTGACATGAATGTCTTCTGTCAGATATTTTGCTATTATGACTAGGATAAAATCAGAGGGAACAAAATGATGTTTTATGTGACATGGCTCTGTTCCCACGGTTTTACTCCGTTTTTTTCTTCAATTTCTCCTTCCTGATATTGCTTTGAGGTTGAAGTTTCTTTCTTCTGTTTTGAATCTCTTCAGTGCTAGGTAATTCTGACTACGATTTTTTCCTTCATTTTCTTTTCTTTTATATTTTGTTTGCTTCACCTAAATGTTTTTTTTAGTTCAATCCAGATTGACTACTATGTTTCTCAAGAAATTGTTGAATTGCTTTCGACAACTGACTTCCAGGTTTTTTTTCCTTTCTTTTGTCGACTATTTTTTCGAGTCTTTTTCCTTGCTTTGTTATTTCCCTTAGTTGCTTTCTCCTTTTTCTTGCTTGTGAATGACTATTTTGCCTGTGTCTTATTTGTGCTTTTGTGTTTTATTTCTTAAATAATTTTTTTATTTAATTTATTCATTTTTTGTAATATTAACCTTTATTAAAAATTAGTGATAATTTGATAAAATAATCTATGCATAAAATTTAGTGAATATTTAAATTTAGTGTTTAGCTTAAATTTATTAAACCAATTTTGAATAATTTGTTGAAACTCTTCACATGAAAATTACACCTTACCAAAATATGTTATTGCTCTTCAATTGCAGAAAATTAACATATTATTTGTTTAGTTCAAATTTATTAAACTAATTTTTATAATTGATGTCGTATTAACTTTTTTTTTTAAATATTTTGTATGTAAATCTATCAAATTAGTTATTACGAAATATTATTAGTAATCTCATTGATAATAAAATTTAAATTTAAATTTAAATTTGAAATTATAGTAACAATAATTATAAAGTCAATTTTTCTTAAAGTATATTATATGAAGAAAAACATAATTTTTTATCACTCTTAAGCTTAGTTTAATTTTTTAAATTTTTAATTGGAATTATCAAAAAGCTTCCATATTTTTAAGAATAAAAAATTAAATAGACTAATAAAATAACTTCTTATTTTGTTATTGTTAAATAAGATATAACAAATAATAAAAAATTTCACTTTTATAACAAAGGACGGTTGTCAATCAAAGGACCCTAGAGGGATTTCTTTTATTTTTTTAATACATATTATTTTTAATGTCAAAATAAGGCATGTTGTGTATTGGTTTTTATCAAACCAAAATGATATAAAATTTATAAAAAAATAAAAAATATTATCAAGCCAACTAAAAAAAAAGCAAAAAAACAAAGGACACATGTCAACATTATGTTAATAGAATTCTTTGTATTATAGGTTATAGGAATTGTTAAGACATACATACATACATACTATATTAATATATATATATATATATATATATAAAATAAAACAAATAACAAATAAACTTATAAACTTATATCTAATATATATTATACACTACAACCCCAATTCATAACAAAACATTCTCAAATTGGGCTTTGAAACAAGACCCGGTTGTGAGTTAAAAATATTATTTGTTTTATAACATTTATATTCTTTTTTGTAATTTTTTATTTCTTTCTTGAATTTTTTTTACATTAAAATAATATAATTTAGAATGAATTTAAGAAAAAATTATTAAACATATACGTTTGGTTAATGAATTTGATTTTTTTTTATGTATTGGAACAAAAATATTTTTGAAAACAAAAAGATAAAAATAACAAAGATTAATATATACTTATAATTAAAGAAATATCTATACCTATGTATTAAATAAATCTCCTTCATGATTAATGTCTGCATTATAGTTAGAACAATGATTGAATTTTTTTTTTTGTGAAAATATGGGTTAAGATTTTCGTTTGGAGATATAAATTTGCATATATTTTTTTTTTTGTGAACCATAATTTTGTTTAAATAAATCTCTATGGGTTCTTGAGCGTCATGTTTATAATACTCACATATTTATTGTGATTCATTTTAAGTAAACAAAGTAAACAAAAAATATAACTAGATTAATTTTATTTCATTTTTTTTTACAAACATATTCAATTTTCAGATATATATTTTATTTTTTAAAATTAATAATAAAAATCATTATTTGAAAAATCTCCAATGATGAAAATTATTTTAGAATTTATAACAACAAATTGAAAATATTTTTTTATTCAAAAATCATATAATCAGCTTTATTAAAATGTTAGGAACTTCTTATAATTTATTTCAATAAAAAATATTCAAATTATGTGAAAAATAATAATTATTTATTATTAAAATTAAGAAGTTTTTTAGTTTGTTAAATAAATGAACATTAATAAAAATGATAATACTATAGCTATTTTGTAATATAAATAAAATAATAATTTCAAATAATTAAAAATACAAAAGAATATAGATCTTTTGTAAAATAATTTTTTATTCTTTTTTATTTGTTGACTGTTGTTTTAAGTTGTGTGCTTTATATTAAGGTGTTCTTTTACTTTTATTTTTTCCCTTCTATTTTATCATTGCATGTTATCATGTTCTTGAAAAAAAATAATTTCACTTTTTGTTTCTTTAAAAAAAATTATTTTTGACAAAAACTAATCCAATTCAGCTAGGAAAGAAAGCTAAATTTGACAACACCTAGCAACAAGTACACAAGAAACAAAATAAAAGGGAAATAAAAAACACTGACATAAGGACACATATTATAATAAAGAAAACCTTACAGATAAACTTCTTTTTTCTACATCACAGTCTATAGATAGAGGCATAGGCCATCCTTTATGGTCTTCCTCTGTATCATGCATTATTGTACAGTGCATACAATTCTTGCTTTTTAATTTGACACTTTATTATGTTTCTCATTTCCTAATTGCATGCAATATTAAAGATTTGCCCTGTTCCTTTATTCATTTTCTCATGGTTTGTAATTTTTCTCCCATTTTTGTTGGTTTCAACTTTTTCAGGTTATTTTTTGAAAGTTTTGTGCTCGATAGGTTTGAGGTTTGTTTTCTTCACTTTTATTTTCTTTTCATTTTTTGGTTTGCTTTATATTTTGTAATTCTATTATATTTTTTTATTGATATTCTTTCCATCGGTTTTTATCCTTAATTGGTTTTTCTCCTTGCTTTATCAGTTGATTACCTTTAGTTCCATATTTTTTCCCCCTGCTTGCATTATGGATCGTTTTAGCCAAACAAGGGAAAATAGGATTAGACGATTAGAAAGATTAAGGGCCAATAGATTAAGGAGACATACAAGTTTGATACACAATGCTACTTGTGAGGATGCTCTTGGTCAACAAGGAAATAGGTTGGTTGAAATATCAAGTGTAGATAGGAATTGTGGAAGAATAAGTGATAGTCTTTTTGTCTCTTCTGTCAGTGGATCATTCGTTCCTGAAAATAGTACCCATAATGAATTAACGAATGCTGCTATAAATAGTGACATCCAACCCCATGTACTGTTGCGTTCTTCTGTTGGAGTTAATGGTGAACTTGAATCTATTTCAGTCCAGTTTTCTACCTCCCCTATTCCTGAAACATCAATCATTCGTATTGCAAAAAAGAGAAAGTCTCAGTTCCAACCTGATTCTACAGCAAGTTCCAGTAATTCTATTAGACCTGTGAATGCTCTTCTCGCTGCATCTCACTTGCCTAATCAAGATCATATTCCAGGCAGTGTTGTTACCGAATCTTTGTATCGACAATTTGAAGGTACAATCTTCCGCTTCTTATAATCTTACTTCTTTTGATAATGAAAAAAATAATTTTTTAATTACTTACAGTAATCTATGTTTTATGTTTTAAGATAACCATCATATCCTTGACTCTGAGCTTAATCAAGAGCAACAATTTTCTTCGGCCTCTAGAGATAGAAGAAACACTGAGCATATAACTAAGTTATACTAAACAACTGACATTATGTCTTCTTTGATTCTTTTATTATTTGTTTCGAGAAAAAAAAAACCGATTTCTTATTTGTTTTCTCTTTTTCAATGTCTTAGGAACGTGTTATACAGCTTTTAACTTTGGCAGGCCTAGCTGTGTATGTTCTTTTTGTGAAGCTATTATGTGGTATGAAGAAAGAGTTGATTATTCAAAGGAAACTCCAAATCCCACATTCTCATTATGTTGTCAGCAAGGAATAGTTAGGTTACCTACCCCTAGGAAAACTCCAACATTCTTAGATGCTTTACTTGATTATAGAGGAGGTCATAGAGCTTCTAGATTTAGAGACAACATTAGACTGTATAACTCTATGTTTCAGTTCACTTCTATTGGTGGAAAAATTGACAATTCTATTAATAATAGAGGGGGTCCATATGTTTTCAAAATTAGTGGACAAAACCATCATAAGATTGGCTCATTACTACCTATTCCAAGTCAAAATCCTAAGTTCGCACAACTTTATGTTTATGACACAGAAAATGAAATCTCTAATAGAATCGCTATTTTTAGCAATAGCACTGAAGGAGATAGGATTGATAGAACAATAGTTAATGAATTGACTAAAATGCTTGATCAGAACAATGCAATTGTTTGAGTCTTTAGAGCAGCTAGAGATAGGTTTAGAGAATCAGATTATGTTCCAATGAGGCTTAGATTGGTTGGAACAAGGAATCAAGGGGAAAGACTATACAATACTCCAACTGGCTCTGAAGTGGTAGGACTAATTGTCAGAGATATAGGTGAATCCAATAGTCATCGAGATATTATTGTTGATAGTAGATATGAAGGGCTTAAGAGAATTAATAATTTGCATCCGTCCTTTATGGCGATGCAATATCCTTTGCTGTTTCCATATGGTGAAGACGGATACAGTCTTGATATCAAGTACGTGAATTCGCCTAAGAAGGAAAGAGGTAAACGTAAAACAGTAACAATGCGTGAGTATTATGCATACATGCTTCAACAAAGAATGAATTCTGATAATACTTTAGTTAAGGGAGGTAGACTATTTCAACAATTCATAGTTGATGCATATGCAACTGTTGAAGAGATTAGGCTGCAATTCATTAGGGACAATCAAAAGAATATTAGGTCTGAACTTTTCAAAGGTGTTAGAGATTCTGTTGCTAGGGGTGATCTTCAAGGTTCATCTGTAGGAAAAAGAGTAATTCTACCTGCAAGTTTCACGGCAGGCCCTCGATATACCTTTCAAAACTACCAGGATGCAATGGCAATTTGCAGGTTTTATGGTTATCCTGACTTTTTTGTAACGTTCACTTGCAATGCTAAGTGGCCAGAAATTCAAGAAGCATTGTCATTGATTCCTGGACAACGAGCTGAAGATAGACCAGATATTGTGTGTAGAGTTTTCAAAATCAAGTTAAGGTACTTCATGGATCAACTAACTAAGCAGAATCATTTTGGCCGTGTGATAGCAGGTAAGAAACTTATTTGATGCATTTTGGTTATGTTTTTCTTTTCCCACTTAGAATCCTAACTTATTGTTTCCTTTTTCTTCATTGTTTAGTGATCTATACCATTGAATTCCAAAAACGAGGCCTCCCACATGTTCATATAATTCTTTGGTTACACCCTGAAGATAAATGTTCTGTTCCAAGTGATTTTGATAGGATTATATCAGCTGAAATACCGAACAAAACAGTAGATCCCATCGGGTATCAAGTAGTCTCAGAGTTCATGGTTCACGGTCCATGCGGTAATGCAAATCCTCAAGCCCCCTGTATGAGCAAGGGAAAGTGTTCAAAATTTTTTCCAAAGGACTTCCAACCTGAAACTACCATCAGTGATGAAGGGTTTCCTTTATATAGAAGAAGAGAGTCAACATCAAAGGATAATATTGCTTTCAAAAATGGTGTTGAACTTGATAACAGATTTGTGGTTCCACACAATGTTGACTTAGTTGTGAAATATCAAGCTCATGTCAATGTTAAAGTGTGTAGTAAAAGTAGAGCCATAAAGTACTTATTCAAGTACATAAATAAAGGACCTGACAGATCAAGGGTTGTACTTGAAAACACTCAATCAAATGATATTGAAGATCAGCAAGCAAACACAAATGATATTGATGAAGTCAAAATGTACCTAGATTGTAGATACCTTTCGGCTTATGAAGCCTGCTGGAGACTATTTGCATTTGGGATACATCATAGGGAACCATCTGTGCAAAGATTATTGGTTCATTTGCATAATGAGCAGAATGTCTATTTTAATGATACAGAGGATCTGTCAAGAGTAATTCAAAGGCCACATATAGACAAAACTATGTTCGCTCAATGGATGTATGCGAATCAAATCTACCCTGAAGCTAGAAGTTTACTTTCTGCAGATTTTCCTTCTAGATGGGTTTGGAATAATAGGAGGAAACAGTGGCAACCTAGACGACAGGGCCATTCAATTGGTAGAATTGTTTACATACATCCTGCATCAGGAGAGTTGTATTTCTTGAGGATGTTGCTCAATGTTGTTAAAGGTCCAAGAAATTATGAAGAGATAAGAACAATTGAAGGAATCATTTACCCTACATTCTAGAGTGAGTGTTATGCTCTTGGATTGTTAGGAGATGATCGAGAATGGAATGATGCATTACTCCAAGCTTCACAATAGGCATCAAGTGAGGATATACGACAACTTTTTGTTACAATTATTATGTTTTGTCAAGTTGGAGATACACTTGCTTTCTGGGAAAACAATTGGAAGTTCATGTCTGAGGACATTGAATATAAATTAAAGATTGCATTTGGATCACGTGACTACTGCATTCCTGAAAATGACTTGAAAAATCATGTTCTTTTAGCTTTGGAACAACTTTTCAACAAGAACTCCAGTTCACTTTCTGAACATAAATTGCCAACACCAACTGGACTAAGTTTGTACATAACCAACGACCGCTTGATCCAAGAAGAATTGAGTTACAACCTGTCTGAACTTAACCAATTGCATCTAGATCAACTATCAACCCTCAATGACGAACAAATGGAAATTTACTGATCTGTGAAGGAATCTGTTGATAGCAACAAAGGAGAAATGTATTTTGTATATGGCCATGGAAGAACAGGTAAAACATACCTATGGAACACACTCATTTCAAGCATTAGGTCAACAGGCAAAATAGTACTTGCTGTTACTTCCTCTGGTATTGCATCTTTGCTTCTTCCAGGGGGTAGAAGAGCCCATTCTCGCTTCAAAATTCCTCTAAATATTTCTGATTGTTCAACGTGCCAGATTAAGAAAGGAACACAACTTGCCCGATTAATTCAAAATGCAAGTTTGATCCTTTGGGATGAAGCTCATATGGTGCACAAACATTGCTTTGAAGCTTTGGACAAGTCACTAAGGGATGTGCTAAGTGACGGAATTGCTGAATATCAAGATAAACCATTTGGGGGTAAAATAGTTGTGTTAGGGGGAGATTTTAGGCAAACACTGCCTGTGATACAATCTGGATTAAAAATTGATGTTCTTAATGCATCAATAAATCAGTCCACATTATGGCAGCATTGCAAAATTTTTCGTTTGAAAACAAACATGAGGTTATACAGACAAAATCTTACTGACCATGAAAGGATTGAAATCTCAGATTTTGCACAATGGTTATTAGACATAGGAGATGGCAAGATAGGAAAGCCCGTTTAAGAAAATGAGTCTGACACTTCTTGGATAAATATCCCGCAAGATTTGTTGGTTCAATGCACTACTGATCCAATAGCTTCAATCGTTGCAGCAGTTTATGATAATTTCCAAACCAATCATGCAGATCCTATCTACTTACAGCATAGGGCATTTGTTACTCCCTACAATGAAATGGTAGACTCCATTAACTCTTATACCCTTGCTTTGATACCAGGTACAATCAAAACCTATTTTAGCAGTGACTATATTTCAAAAGGTTCAGACCAAATGGCAGACCAAGATTTACTTTATCCTATAGAATTTTTGAATTCCCTTAGGTTCCCAAACATTCCTAACCATGAATTAAATCTCAAAGTAGGTACTGTAATAATGCTCTTGAGAAATATAAATCAACACTCTGGATTATGCAATGGTACAAGACTTTTTGTTACTCAATTAGCTTCAAATGTTATAGAAGGTAGAATTATATCTGGTGCCCATGTCACCGACAAAGTTTTTATTCCTAGAATTATCTTCACTGTCACACATCGGAAATGGCCTTTTGTTTTGAATAGAAAGCAATTTCTTGTTAGGTTGTCTTATGCCATGACGATAAACAAAAGCCAAGGTCAATCACTTGATGTTGTTGGTCTTTTCCTGCCTAAACCTGTCTTCACACATGGTCAAATGTATGTTGCTCTTTCAAAGGTAACATCCAAGAAAGGATTAAAGATTTTGCTTCAAAATGAAGATATAGCAGAACCAACAGAAACAAAAAATATAGTTTACAAAGAGATCTTTCAGAACTTAGGTCCATTTTCTGCTTACAATTTATATTATAAATTCTTCACTTCTGAATTTATGACAAGATTTTCTCATAAATTTTACTTCTGTTTCCTCATTTTACATCCCATAATTGTTTATCCAATGCAGGTTCTGAAACATGAGTTATCAATTCCTTAATGAACTTGATTTAGACAAGCCTACAAAGAGACTTAAGGTGAGAATAGCAAGACTCTGGAAAGGTATCAAACCTTCTCAACCAGATAACTTACTCAGTTTGGAATTTGTTGCTACCGATGCACAGGTAAGTTAACCTTAAACAAATAGAACTTAGCATTGACCTAATTACTTGCATTCTTATTTACTACTTATTTACAACTAATAAGGAAATAACTTTGCTATTCTACAGAACAATGTAATGCATTGTAATATCAAAGCCTTCGATGCATCAATTTTTGCGCCTATTTTGAAAGAAGGTTCCCTATACTCAATTACTAGATTTCAAGTGAAAAACTGTAAGCATAACTACAATGCAGTCCCTGGAAATGAAAACATATGCATAACCAGAGCAACTCAAATTGAGGAAATACATGAAGAAATTAGTCCATACCCTCGGTATTATTTCAACTTTGTGCCTTTTGAACAGTTGAGTGCAAAGATAAGGCAAGACAAATACTTAACAGGCTGCTTTTACACCTATCTCTCCAATTTAAACAATTATGCATCAACCATCAACCCACTGATATTCTACTGTTTTTTTTTTTAGATATTGTTGGAATTCTAATATCCACTACTACTGTTATCAAAGTTTTACTCAATAATAGGACTGAAGAAGTTGACAAGAGAGATATATACATACAAAATCTCAGGTAATCTCCATCAAATACTTTACTTCTTTATATCAGAAAAAAATATGTTCCATATTTAATCTAACCATCTCCTCTAACTATTTAAAATAACAACAGAAGGGATCGTGTGAAAATTGTTCTCTATGGAAACATGACAGCAGAAATACAAGAAGCAAAACTCCTTGAAGAAACCACAAATTATGTGCTTATATTTGCTGGAATGACAGTTAAAAAATATTCAGGTTGCTTCATTATCCTCATAGTTAAGTAATGCTTATAGACATAACTTCAACTTTAACATTTTTGCTCAATCGCTCGATAACTGCAGGAGAATTATATTTGTCATCAACCTCAGCAACCAAAGTCTATCATGATCTAGAAATCCCAGAAACAATTCAATTAAAAGACCAGTCAGTTCAAAATAACACTATACATAATTAACTTTCAATTCTTATTTCTTACTTTCTTACCCCTTATTACTAATTTAGTTCATATAAATTCAGATTCAAGGATCATCCCATCAGACCACTGCTTCTTACACAACAAAACAATCCTGCACAAACATCCGTTGATCGCAAGGTTAAACAATCTGCAACAATTGCAGAATTACTTAAGGTTGAACCAGCTAAAACACAAGTAGGTTTAAATGCAACCCTCATTATTTACTCATATTACAATTTAAAGAGTGAAAAATTTCTCTCTACATGTATTTCTCTATTCTTTCTTGCTCATATTTGCTTAATACTTTCACATTTAAATTTGGATATTCTTTTGTACTTATATGACTTTTCTCTTATGTGAACTTTTTTGTTTTACTTTAAGTTCCTTTGTGTGTATTACTGTTTTCACTAAATTGCATGTCTCTCTTCTATTATTGTTGTTGCATCCATCTCATTTATTATTATTCCATATAATGTAACAGCAGATGTTTTGTTTTTTATTCTTGCTTATTGAGTTCTCTCTTAAATATTCTTTACTATCCTTAATTTTAAATGCATGCTTACCATCCTATGTGAAAATCCTAAATAATATGTTTTGCTTTTTTTCCTTTTCTCATGAATTTATCTCTCTTTTCCTCCTCCTTTTTTCCTCCATAAATTTCTAATATACCTTTTGGAATCAGTTACAGCCCTCCTTTGTTAACCTATTTTTTTTCTTTTTTTATTCCAGCATACCAGATTCGATATCAAGGCTAAAATAATCGATCTTGATCCAACCAACGGATGGTTTTACAATGCTTACAATGAATGTGCAAATCCACTTCAATTCTGTGCAAACAAATTTTGGTGTATAGAGCATGGCGAAAAAACACCCTTACTAACGTAAGCTCAAATTTTAATGGATTTCAGTTAGATTTTTTGTCTAAAAAATATAGCATTGTTCCCATTAGCTAACATATTCTGAACTAAATACATATTTTTCAGTGCAAAACTGCAACTACTCATTGAAGATAACACTGCAGAAATGGAGTTGATGGTCTTTGGAAAATCCATTGAAAAATTGACTGGGGCTGCCTTCACACAGCTTCTAACCCTCAGCCAAATGAACAAGATGATTCTACCAGGTCCTGTTCTTTCCCTCAAAAATCAGATCAGGACACTTGAAGTTGGATTAACTTCAAGAGCAATCAAAACAGGTGTCATTGGTTATAAGTTGTTTGACTGTGATGACCTCATAGGTATAAAAACCAATTTAACCACTACAGAGCCCTCCAAACAATCCACTGCACAAACAAACATTGCACCCATCATGACAGAACCATCCATTCAAACCATTGCTAAACTAGCCCTTACAACAATAGCCGATACCTCCACACAACCACCTCCAGAAAAAACCACCCAAAAGACTTTAACAACAACTCTAGAACCATGTACCCCATCACAGCAACACCTACATAAGCCACTCCTCTTCACATCTCAAGAATCAAAGGAAACAACAAAACCACTACAAACAACCCAAGGTCGCACAACTAAACCACCTACGAGGCAACTCTTTATGGAAGAATCACCAGCAAAGAAAACCAAATTTCAGTAACAAATACTACTCTTCATTATTTTATTTAATGCATTCTTCTTTCACCCATTGCCATAATGACTAATACATACTGAACTCATTTGCTTTAATGACAGAGATGATCCACACTAATCAAGGTCTGGCACAACAATGTCAATACTTTCCTCCAACTTAACTAATATATATTACCCAGAACAGCGTGAAGGAGACCAAACATATTCCAACGAATCATGTTTGCTCTTACCATCATGAACATCTTCTGAACTTTTTTGTTTTCCTAACAGTCTTCTTCAAACTGCTGTAAGCTTCTTTTTGTAATGTATTAACTGTGTAAACAACTAATGTACAGCTAAGTCCCAGACCTTTTTGACTATATCATAAAAGCAAAAACTTTTATGTTATTATAGTAGGCAATATTCTCTTATTATAACACTTTGTATTCACTTAGTTTTAATACTAAGTGCGTTATTATACCAGCAAGTAAGTAATCACCAAGCAATATTCTGTTATCATAGCAACAAAAAAACTCTTATTATCAGCTACCGACGCGCAGCGCAGGCTACAACCTAGTATATATAAAAGAAAAGGATAGAGAACAAACGAAACCAAAGAGAAAAAATAAAACACACAAAAGTTAATAAAAGAATTTGAGAGATAATAGTGTTAAAGATCAAATTATCTAACAAAAATAATTTGACCAAGATTTACTTATTGAGTATTTGTAACCAAAATCAAAGTAAAAGAAATAGTTGATACTTGAGGTGTCAAGTATGTATAATCTTTTCCAAAAATCCTAATTTTAAATAGAGAATTTTTATTTTCATTTAATTGAACAATAAGTTAAAATATTGATTCTTTTATCAGAATTTATTTTGTTTTGTCTTAAATTTATATTATGCAATTTTTATTTGTAGGTGTTCTTATATTAATTGAACATTAGTTAGAATGCTATATAAGTTGAGAAAGTTATGTAAAACTAATTTTTATTATTGATTTGATCATTAATAATTTTATTAGTGAAGAATTAGTTGTTTAAAAAACATATAGTAGTCCTCAAAAAAAAAACATATAGTAGAAAAAATATAATTTTAGTTTCTTGATTTTTATAATGTTAATTATTCAAAGTTCATATATATTTTTATTACAATTATATTACTTTTAGTTTTTATTAATATTTTTTTACTAGTCAACGAAGAGACATTTTAAAAGAAAATCAATATTTGGAGCAATCACATTATAATAAAAAAAATTGAACAAAGCTCAAAACAAACTCATATTAAAATTGATTTAGAAGCCCTTTCTATAGATCCAAAATTTCATAATAGTTTCCCAATAATCAAAATTAGATACTAAGAACGTACTTGCAAAAATGATATTGTCAATTACGTAACTATACTTTTCTTCAAATAAATATAAAAAGTGTATTAGAACTTTGCAAAATGAACCCTGTCAACCATGAAATACTTTTGACTCATTGAAAACAATTCCTGACTACGCCATTAAACAATCTTTTGTTAGAGTTACAGCAAAAAGTACGCTATGTGCATAAAATGTGATAAAGATTTAATATTGCTTAACTAATGTTTGAATATTTTTATAGATATCTTCCTTTGTTCTTAATATATATATATATATATATATATATATATATATATATATATATATGTGTGTCAAAAAGAATTCGTTTTTGACATACTGATAACCTAAATTTTTAATTCTAAAAACAAGATTAAAAAATTATCCTACTTTTTATTTTTTATTTAAATATATAAGGAATTGTCACATATTTTATCTTTTTATATAAAGATAAGTGTCATTTTACTAATTTCTCAATAAAATTTAAAATTTTCATTGATGTATATGAAATAAATTTTTATATTTAATGGAGAAGAAGGCATTTCAATGTGTCCCACTTAATTCGGGCATTAGATTAGGGCCTTCTCTATCAAGGAAACCTTTTGGACCCTGTTGAAGTTCAAGTGTCTTTGAACATGGTGGACCTTCATTCTTCAACCAAGCCCAAAGTCTCATTCATTAACACTACCGAAGCACTCGCTGCACTTCCCTCTCCCACAAAAACATTGGACAAGGTTGAAGGTCCCTTCCAAATTCCATCCAAACATCCGTATGTACACTTGAAATACGCTTCTACTGCAGTCCAATCCTCTCTTAAAGGTACGGATAATTCTCCATGGCTTCTGTGATTTCAACTCAAGAATTCTAGTGATGAAGTACTACTGAGAGTTTAGTGATGAATCTTTATTAATACTGGATTTTATTGTGTTTGGTTTTTCTTGGGGATTGGTTTTCAGTATTTGTCGGGTGAGAAATGGAGCCGGCGCCTAGTGGTGAAGAACCCACTTCGTGGGATGAGTTATACAACATAAATTTGATGCCATCTGAGTTGTTCCTCAAGTTTAGAAAAGAAATTCAGGGATTTAGAGTTGGCGTCAATTTGGAGGTTATTATCTCGGGCTTTTACTTTACAATCTGGGATTGTTCATAATTCTCGTTATTGCTTTTGTATGTAAATGGGGGTCTCTTTTTGTTTGGAATCAATGAATTTATGTATGGAGGAGCTTAGTTAGTTATTTGAGCTTCAGGCATGAGCCCATGAAAGGAATATGCTTTAGCTGTCATATCTGCTATATTTTCTATTTCAAAAGATGTTGCTTTTGCTTGAAAAAAAATATTTACTTTTGTGAAAGATATGCATCAACCTCTACAGTTTGTTGTTAGTGTTTCCTGTTGAGTATTTACATCTTGGTTTTGGTTCAGTTCTACAATGCTCCAACCAACGATTTCCAGACGAAGCTTGTGCTAAAGCCTTTATCCCCTGAACGGAGGTGGAAGTTTGCATATGAGCCTATACATCAAGATGTACGCCTTCTGTCAAAAAAGATCTCTGTGACCAAATTTCTTAATCTCCAGGTCCGATATACTGTCCTTTATCCCCTTTGGCTTGGAAGATTAGATAAACTCTGTATTAGTAATAGCAGACATGTGGAAGTTTATCCAAAATTTGACGTCTATTTTAGTCTGTAACCCGTAGGTAGCTTTAATTGTTCTTCATGCATGATTTGCCCTTATTTTGTAATGTTTATACTAAAATTTTTGGAACTAGGTTGGTATAGGCCATAATTTCAAGTTGAATGCAACTGGTTGGAAATGGAAGCTCACCACCTGTTTGGGTGGAGATGGAGTTTCTCGGATTCGGAATAAGACAACACTTGGCTTGGTTCCTGGCCTGGATTTTCGATTTGGGTGGAGGGCTGATTATGTTTTACCAGAAATTACTGGGCAAGTTCCTTGACGCTCTATGAACTTGTATTTAAGAATGTTATCTAAGAATATGGAAGAAGTGATAAGCTCATATCTAGAATGGAAGAATAGTCTATGATGATAAGCTTTCCAAAATACCCCTTACTATTTTGTTGAATGTTGTGTTGTGTATGTTCCTTGATCTTCTATGAACTTATTTTTAAGACATCCTGAGGAAACTGCAAGAACTATTTATTCACATCCAGAATATTCATTGATGTTTTCACTCGTGCTTTAGTAACTCACCAGAACTTTTAATGGCAGGCTTCTCCTTATTTGTAAAGAGTGGCATTTTTGTTTTTATAATTTATTGTTCATCTATTCCTTCTCTTCTTATTGTTTGCCGGACATGATATTGCAATTATATTTAGCTTATCATTGATACTTTTTATTTAACAGAGCTCTAGGTACCGATGAACCATTGTTCAACATGAACTCAGGGCGGTTGCAAGCATCACTAGATAGAGTTGAGGCCATTCTGACTCATTCGTCGTGATTGGTTGTCAAATCATCAGGTATATCTCATAGTCAAGACCTTTATAGGATTATTCAGGTTGGCTACTGACAAAACTGATAATTTGTAGGGTATGAAATTGTCAAAAGAACATAAAGATTTATTCCTCTATTGAATTCAAAATATCTGGAATTTCATACCATTTATCTCTGGGAATATACATTTGATTCTATGTGTTCTTCGTTCTTACCTCGTGTGCTCAACTGTGTACAAACATGCATGTGAATATGTGCTTGTGCTTCCTTAAACATGCTTCTGTTTACATATTATTGATTTTACATCACAGACCTTTGTTTGAGAATTTCATTTTTTGTCTTATGAGTTTTATTCATTTATTACATTTTATGAGCTGCATTTAGATTGTAATCAGTAGATGCTGTATACTTGAATTATTCTTTTCTAGTTTTTGTATACTAAACAGTTTTCTTTTCAAAACTTCAAACTTAGCAGGGCCAGCTTGAATTGAAATTGATAGGATGATTTTGCCATGCTTGGAATGGGGTTACATTGATCAACACCAAGTTTACTTATTAAACACCAATGCAGTGGCTTTTCTGTATAGCATTAAGTAGCCATGGCATGAATGAATCAAGGTTTTCAAATTAATATTTCCCTCACGTTAAAGCAAATTCATGTATGAAATTGCTATGTCATTATGGTAATTTTAGTTGCTGTTCTTTTTTCATTTCATTCTCCACTTACCTTGTATATATTAATTATTTCCATCAACAAGTCTCCTAGTGAGATTATTGGTAAATAAGGTTTTTTTTTTTCCTGTTTCAATTGATCACATTTTTGTAACACCACTTGGTGGTGTAATAACTTCAGATGGTTTTTATTTATTGGGTTCTTTGAACATCTTGATTTGTCAATATCATTTTGATTTTCTTCAAACTATCGCTATGTTCTTTCTTGGAAGTTATCTTGGCCGTTCCTTATGGGTTGAATACGCCGTTATCCTTTTGTGTTTCAAACAGAAACAGCTAGAAATGTGCTTTTGCCATTTCCGTTAAAGTTTGAATCTGTTGGTGCTGCAATTATGAATCTAGGTACATCTTTGATGGTGCAATTATGATGTAAAGAATTAAGAAAACTTTCTCTATTTCGGGCTTTATTTGGTTCACTGAAAATAACTTACAAAAAATAATTTTGGAAAAAAAATTTTTTGTTGTTTGATTGAAAATTTTATATTTTTGTTAAAATAGTATTATTCACATAATTAACTACTTAAGTGATATTTTTAAATCAACGACAACAACAATTATAATTAAATATGAAAAGAACAATCTTTTTAAACAAAATTTTTATCATATATTAATAGTTTTTTTTTGCAAAGGAGATAATAAACTTAGTAAGAATAGAAGCAACAGATGCTTTTTTTTTTCAATTTTATTTCTAAAATCCAACGCAGGGATTAGCAACTAAGTTGTCTTCAACTCCAAAATGGAAATGAGTTGCATTGCATCCGTTTAATCACTGACAACTTCTCCCAATGACCAATGTTCCACTTAAAAATTGTAATGGGTTTTGGAAATTCATGAGATCATGTTGACATGTTAACGGTTGACTCTCTAGATTTGCTCGGATTGTTTGGGTGATCATGTCGACATCCCGGTCAAACTTACCAAGAGTTTCCATTGCCATTAAAAACTTCAATCGAAATTCGAAGGTCCAAGACTCCAAGAATTTCTCCAAAGACCACATAAAACTGAAGTTCAAAGGGTTCTCGTCCAACCCAAGTTCAAACGGAGCCAGCGGCATTATCGACAAATGCAGAGTAATAGGAGATTGGGTAAGGGTCAGTGGAGTTTAGTAAAGGAATCAATGGGTATGGGCCAAATGAGGTTGCAGCAAGATGGGATTTTTGGAGGATGCCGGCAGGAGAATTAACGGTTCCTGCGGTGTTGCCAGCAAGTACAGGTGCGACGGGGCTCGAGTTTATTTGCTTTTCGAGTTCTGTTTCTAAAGTGAAAGCAATAATGGTATAAGTTTAGAAATTATTTTTTTTTTTTCAAAAAAAAAAAAGATAATTTCTTAAAATTTTAACTTATTTTTCGTTTATTGGAGTTCATTTTATTCTTATTTTCAAAAAATCAAACATCTGAAAATATGAAAAAAATTTTTGAAAAATGAAATTAGAAAACCAAACGGGACCCTCAAGAATTTTCTATCTTACTTGGCTAGCTGATTTGCCTCATTATCATGTTAAATGCTGCATTGAACTGTGCAACGATTTTGAATAGAATCTTTGCCTAGTCAAAATGGGTTTATAATTGATGCTAGACATAGAACTAATTTGAATGGTAGTTGAGATAAAAAACATCATAGTATACTGTTAATTTGCTGGGAGTCTGTCTGTAGCTTTCGCATTTTGGTTTAGAAAGTTGTTCGCTTGGAATCATTTTGTATGATTTAACTCCGGTCTTATTCAAAAAAAAAAACTCCGGTCTTCAAAATTTAAAACCCAAACACAGTGCTAGAATCTTCTCTAAGTTTTGAAACCGTGAAGAGGGAAAGCTGCTAGAACAATGCATCATTCGAGGTTAAGCAGTGGACCCTCCCCGCCTAGCCGTTGTAGCCTCCAACGGCAATGTAATCAGCCACTCTTTATATAGTAAGCTCGAATTCCCAATTCTCCAAAATCCCATTAAACCTGACACCGACCAATCCAAGCATATGTCAAAAATGACTTCCTCCAAGCTTAGAAGCTCCTTTTCATTCCCAAATCTTCTCCTCTCCTGCTTGAACTTCACTCTCTTTATCCTCTCCGCAGCCTCTCTCGCTCCCGTTATTCTCCTCAAAATGCCTCCAACTTCACTGGGTTTAGCATTCCTAATGGCCTCCTGCATCTCCCTTCTCTCTTCCTTGGTGGGCTTCTACTCTCAGCTCACCCACCTCTGCTTCATAACCCATATTTCACTTCTCATCGCCTCCCTGATTGGGCAAATACTCAGCATACTGGCCTTGTTTACAAGAGAGAAATCTAGTCTTTCCATGCTGAAATCCCCGCGGGACCCGAGAGAGGCAAAGCTGTTGGCGAGAGTGGAATGTGGGATTTTCATGGCAATGTTGCTAATGCAAATATTGGTGTTTGCACTGACTTGCACGGTGCATAGCTGCTGGGTGAGGGAATACGAGGGATTGGAAGCCGAGAGAGAGGCGACAGCCAAGAAAAGGAGGAGCAGAAGGATAGCGAGAGTTCAAGAGGAATCCATGGCGAATGCAGCCAAAATTGCTGAGATCAAAGCCAAGGAGTTTGATGAGAAGATGAAGAGCAAGAATTGCCAATGGGTGAAAACTGATTTTGAAGGCTAAAAGGAATCTGGTCAATAATCACTGTGGAGTCTTGGTTTTCTTCGTGGGGCCACTACTGTCGTGGCCACTGGATTTGTATCGCAGAACCTATCACTTATCAGCACGGTTTTCCATGGCTGTCTGGTAAGCTGGTTTTTGCTGTGTAATTGCGTAGGGAGATGGCGATTGTTAGTGTGTAATAATATCATTCGCTAGTTTCGTTTGCCGTACTACAGTGGTAATTTCCTTATTCCTGAGCCTGATCATTTCCTGTAAATGGAATCGTTACATGTGCCATAAGCCCATAGCTTTGGCCGGCCGGTTTCTTTGGAAAAATCCAACTTTTTGTACGAAAAAAAATGTAACTATTAAAAATCAAATTCAAGTATATAAAATTTTTATTTAAAATTAGTTTAATACACTGTAATGATACGACATAAAGATATAAAAATTATATTAATTAAAATTTGTATATACATATGACAAAATTTTTTAGAAAACTTTATTTATTTGTCAACCAAAATTATATAATACGAAATCATGTTCAAAATTGATTGGACTAATCAATTTTTTTTAAACACACAAAAATCTTTAAAAATAAAAAAATATAACCATTCGACTTCTGAATCATGCTCAAAATCACTTCGGCCGACTTTGAATTTGAACCTAGTTAAGCGTTAAGCTTTTATTTTTTTCTGTTTAAATTTACCAAATCAAATTGAAAGGGGAAAAAGAAAACCCATTGCAAAACTCAATCACCCAAATTTTTTCATAATGATGTGGCGATCAAATACCTTAATCAAAGACAAAGAGAAGAGAAAACCCAAAAAAAAGAGAGAAAGATGGCGGCTGAATATCCACAACATCTTCCGATGAACAATATCTGGAGCTGCTGCTTGTTTTTCAACCAAAACGGTGTGCTTCTGCTTGCTTTTTTTAGCATCTCTCACACAAATCATCAACGAATTGATTGACCAGCCAATCATTGGGAGCCTGTACCCTCATGCCACATCACCACCTCTCCACGTGTCAAAATCTCCGTGGCTGTCCTTTGCAGATAATTTCGTCTTATCCTTTTTGCACACAGTTGACGCAACCGGCAGCTGTCAGTTGTATTTATTTATTCATTCATTTTATTAGTTTTCGCCATTGCCGAAATTAGCTTTCCTCTGGTTCAGTCCCCATTGCCAGCTCTTCTTAACTACCACTGCTGCCAGATGTATTATTGTATACACATTTCTTTACAGTTTTTGTTTGGGATTTTCATTCTCCTTATCCTCTTTCAGAAAAACCAAGAAACCCGTAAGTTTCGATAAAGTTTTCTTGGATTACATATTTCCGGGAAAACTTCGCTGCCATGTCAACCATTTCGAGTTTCAGAACTGAATTCTTGTCTTTTTCTAGCTATGGATCGAGACACCGCCACAAATTTCAAAGAATTTCCCTTTCTCCAACCATGTGAGTTCTTTTTTTTTTAATGTTTGATTCTTTCTTCAAGTTAATGATCAGAAAACACTTCGCTTTTGAATCCGGTTTGATTTGCTTTTTTATTTATTATTTTTTTAAAATATGGAAAAAGTTTAGGGTTTTTTTCTCAATTTTTTTAAAGGAATGTTTTCTTTATCGTACTTTCTTTTTTATTTAATGAATTTTTTTTGGGTAGGAAAATGGACAGTAAATCAAATGACACTGTGAAAAAGGAAGAACTTTCAATACAGCTTCAAACGCCGTCAATTCCTCATCTTGGAAAGTCAAGGTCCTCTAATCTTAGGTTTGACCGGCTGCAACCGTCGGATGACGAGCTGAATCAAAATGAAAGATTAGAATTTGGAAAATTCGTGGCAAGAGAGGCCGTACTTGATGAGGAACTCTGGGTACACGCCATTCTTAACCATTATTTTTTTCTTCCCCTTCAATTTGATCGAAAGAACCTTGTTGGTGCTGATGATTTTGTTTTGATTGTGAGATAGACAGCGGCATGGCTGAGAGCCGAAAGTCACTGGGAGAATCGACCAGGTGAAAGGTAGGGGTTAAGTTTCTGTAAGTAAATGAGAATACCCTTTTGCTTTATGATTGGACTTTTCTAAAGAAATGAATCACTTAAGTTCTTTGGTATCTATTCATGGTATTGAGAGATATAGATGCAGATGATTGGCGCTTTTATACAAAGAAACAAACTTGTTGACCTAACTATAGGAAAAAAAGTAATTGGTGTTAATAATTTGTTTCCACTTTGTAGGTCTATCGGGTTTAGAGGAAGATGATTCTATTAAGATATTGACAATGGACTTGATTCAGTTCCAACTTGTCTGCGTGCATGCAGCCTTGATGGACTAATGTTTTTCTTTTTTACTAATGTGTGTGTATGAGTGGATATTCTACGCCCCTGATTGTAGCTATTCCTGATATATACAGATATGTTGATAACTTCAAAAGGAAATTTGCTGAGCAGGTAGGAGGGAATTGTGTTCTGCTGTTAATTGCTCATAAATACGTATGAATTTTGGTGACGTGTAAAATGCTTAGAAAGTTTTCTTATTTTGTAGGAGTTCAACACCATAAAAAGGCGATACAGTGGGCAAAATGGGCAGACATATACATGTGTTGTCACGGTATGATGCTTTCACAGGATCCTTTTTCCTGGATTGGTATTGTTTATAATGTGTTTTTTATCTCTTTTAGGTGAGGGTTAAATCAATTTAGAGCTTCTCTGTTTCTCTTCATTACTGGGATCGGTTCTTGTGTTATGATGTTGTTTTCTTTGGATGAAGAATGTTAAACAATGCTTTGATATCAAATTATCAGGTTAAGAAGGAGGAGAAAAATGTCAAACGCACGGTGATAAAAAGTGTAGTTGGAACCCTTGATTTCAGCATTCGGCATTTGTTGCATGGAGAGTCTTTTCCTGGGGTACGGTGCATACTCTTTGTAATCAGACTGCTAGTCCTTCATCAATCTAAACAAATAGGTTATTTGCTAATATAGTTGTGAATGTAAACCTCTTGCAGGAACGTGAGAGGCATCTCTTCTGCAGCATCAACAAAACAGACCTGAATAAATATGTTTACGTTTCCAACTTATGTGTCTCCAAGTCAGCCCGTCGACAAGGCATTGCTATAAATATGCTGTATTTTGTTACCGAATCAGCCAGATCAAGTGGTAAAAAATTACAAGCTCATTTCCTTCAGAAGCACCTCATCTGGTGCAAATAGTGGGAAAATTCCCCTTCTAATTCAGTCATTGCGTTGCAGGTGTTGAACTGGTATATGTGCATGTGCATAGAAACAATGAACCTGCTCTCGAACTGTACAAAAAGATTGGTTTTGAGGTAATACTATTTCATCCATTTTGTTTTACTTTCTGGTTTCATTTTGCGTCTTAGCTGATATACGTTTTGCATGCTTCATCAGATAGTTGAAATGGCAAGCTCTCAGTTGTCAAAACAGGATATGTACTTACTTTGTTTGAAGACATAAAATTCTGTTGAACACAAATTCAGGATTTCTTTTTTTCTCTTTTTGAACAAAAAAAGAAGCAACCCTTACATACAGAATACAGATTGTGATCATAGAGGTTTGATTGCTTATGAATGATCGAAGATGGGGAAAGATTAACCCGAAAATATAATCTCCTATATTGCTGCGCAGGAGACTTGTGTATGCCTTATTTCCATAGTCAGAAATTGCAAATGCTATGAATTTCTTATATGCTTTCTGCTTCCCTGAAAATGATGGTTTGCTAGATGATGATTTTTTTTTTTATAGCATGATTGGGGACAAACATATGATTTTGTAATGAAGGCGAGTTTCCCTTTAGAAACAATTTGTAAATCATGATGGGAGAACCAAAAAATTGACAGCAAAAAGGCTGCAATTGCATAATCGAATGTATATATTCCCAGAAACTACTTACACTGATGTCAAGTATCTGAATGAAGATCTGATACTGGAATGAGACCACTCGATGAGGAAACAACCATTTTTTTTATCTATATGGTCTCTGCTCGAAAACTTTTCTGAGAATGTTACAGGGTGCAAATCTCTCGTTTTTCATTACACCCTGTAGTTGAATGTAATCAAACAAGGTTCCATAAAAGTTAAGAGTAGCCGGCCTGTTTATCTAATTCAAGTCGTCCTCTGTTCTCTTGTTTCCAGTTCTGGTAGGTTGCCTCTGAAGTGAGTGTTGTGTCTCCTAGTCTAATTTTTCTTCCTTGGTGTCTTAATTCCATTGCGCGAGAAGAAGAAAGTGCAGACAAAGCAATGCTTCTGCAGGCAAACCAACGACAAGCCAACACAAATCAGTGTCGAACAGCTAAGAATGTTCACAGGCCTCATTCGTCGGGAAGTTGCTTACTTTCTCCACAGCTCACAACATTAAAAAGCCAACTTTCTACGCAGCATCGAATTACATCAAGAATATCGTTAAATATTATCAATTAATTCTCGGTTCTTGACTTCTTGCTAGATACCAGCATAAATCCTCTTGTTTCTTTCCATCTAAACATTGTAAATTACGGAATTCTAAGTTGATCTTCTTCTACGAATCCCTCCAAGGAGCGATAACACAATTTAAAGGCGACGGTGTGCCACTTTCAGGGCAGTCCCGCGGCACTGTCGATGCCAATAACCATCCATGTTCATCGCAAGTACCCAAGATATAACAAACGAGCCTGGTAAGCTAGAAAAGGAGTTAACTTCTCTGTGTCTTCCTTCTAAGATTATTCAATGCGTTTTTGGGTTGTATCTGAATGATGGCAGAGGCAGGTGGAACAGAAGATGACGGCCTTTACTTGTCTGATCTGTACAAAGCAGCAATCAAGGGTGATTGGGAGAGTGCTAGAACATTTTTTTCATTGCCATTCTGCTGATATGCTTAATCCTAGGATCTCCAAACAGTTGAAAACGGCCCTTCACTTGGCGGTTGGAAAGGGTAGGTGGAATCACTTCGTTGAAAAGTTACTGGATTACATGCAACTTTCCGATCTTGCATTGCAAGACGACAACGGAGAGACTGCCCTCACTATCGCTGCCACAGTTGGGAATCTCGAAGCAGCGAAATTGCTGGTGAACAAAAACCCAGATTTGCCTCTTACCCATGTATACCACGGCGGAGAAAGTGCACTGCCTCTGCACCACGCAATCCAGCATAAACATAAGGAGATGGTTCTGTATCTACACGACCAGAGATGGCATTCAGCCAAGTCCTAACGATGGTGAATCTGGGGCCGCAATTCCAATTCTCTTGATCCTTGTTGGATTCTACAGTGGGTATCATGAGAGTTTTTTTCTGGCACTAGTGACCATTCATAAGGAAGACAATGTTTTGCACTAACCGCTTGTGCCAACCTGTTGGGTGAGAATTTTGTTTTGCATACTTTTGTGTTAGACAGGAAAGTGAATTCCTTCCATTTATGTTACTATTGTCGAGGATTTTTGTTGTAATTACTATTGAGGAATATGGAAAATCCTTCTAGAAATGATGCAACCAAATAACAGGATTTGCATTGGATGACCCAAATTAAGTTGTGATTTTATTCCGTTAGAAGAAAAGTACCCCCAAATTCCCCATGATTAAAAATTGGTGAGCTTAAAACTTTTAGTATTTACTCAAATGGATCATACCCCTATTTTTAAAGTATGATAATTCTGATTTCCTCTTTAGCAAACTAGAGGCTTCATTGTATAAAAAAATAGTAATCTTATAAAATAATAAAACCCCTTTTTAAGGACTCAAATGCAGTGCACTGAGTTGGTTCCATACGTTGATGTTGTTTACATGAGCTTCCATTGATTTTGTTTTAATTTCTTTCAATAATTTTATCATATTCTAATGTTTTCAATTTGCATTTCATGAAAAAAGTTTTATTGCATCAATTCGGGGCCAGCCTTACTTTGATTCCACTTGTATGGAAGAGTGCAAACTGTTTGGGCAACAAGAAAGACCTGGGTAAAAGATTAGAAGGAAGCAGAAACAGTAAACCAATGAGAGAAGAATAGTCACTAAATATCTTCCCATTATAATTTATACACCAGGTTACGTACTGCATCCCCTAGGGCACGACAAAGCACCCATTTTACAAAATTTCTCATGCAGGAGACCCCAGTGATACAACTGAATTGATAGGCCCCGAACAAAAGAGCATCAGATGGAGACAGAAAAATGTCCAAGTTCTTCAGGCAACAAACTTCAGTACCTCTGTACTTCAGAAGTAAAATTGGTCGTAGCCTACATGTTTTGGGACACAATATGGCTATAGCTAGTCATTTACACACAGACCACAGTAAAGATGACACTAGCGTACCACCGTGGACCCTTCTGAGAATCAGGTACTTTTAGAATGTTCCAAAAGCGGAGACAACTTCAAACCAATGATTTCTACCTGGGAATTACAGTGACCATCCAGAAACACGTTTGTAATCTGCAAAGAAAGCACAAACACAACATCAAACTCTTAATATCTGGAAAATAGTGAAGGTCAACTGCTGATTCAAGCTGCATTATATTGCAGTTCGTTAAAATGGAGGCAATTAATTGGTCCTAACAAAATGTATCACTGAACATGCCAGAAAATGAGACTGATAAGGCAAAAGCACCTGAGTGCATCCAAATATTTTTAGCTCCCTCAATGACAAACAGCTATCTACAATCAAACCCATAGCTTCATCACTCAGATTTCGGCACCAAGATAGATCCAAAATAAGCAGATTTCTTGAGCGTCTTGCAAGGGATAGGGCTGTATTATGACCGACCTAAAAGAAGGTCATCCATTTATAAGAAAGTAGAAGAAATATCATTGAATGAAAATAAAGAGCCTCAAGAAATGGTGTGTTTATTTGTGCACATGTGAGAGGAAGAATGGAGAAAGAGAAGCATTAATCAAGTACCTTCCTGACATTGTTCAGCGACAGCTCTTTCAAAACCTCCCCGGACATTTCAAGAAATGCAGCTATAGCATCATCACTATTGCATAAAAGGAAAGAAAGTAAAGAATGAATTTTGCATCTAAAATAACAGAAATCATATCACCAATTTGACAATGAAATGAAGTCCAATGTACTTTAGACATAGGTAGAATAGGAAAAGACAATGTCAAGGACAAGAGTGCACAGAAAAATAAGCCTCCAGATAGAGCAGGAATGCCAGAGCAACTGCTCCAACCAACCACATGGCTACAGCATTGATTAAACAACCTCACAACCATAAAGCCACTCCACTCTCGAAAAACTTATTTGCCCACTGAAAGCATTGAGCCTCAATGGAATAAAAACACTTTCATGTGCTCAACTCAACCATGACGCAATGTCAACTAGAAGTAACCAACTAGCAAAACATAATAAATGAGATCACAGCATGAGATTCTATGACATAACAAGACAAGTAATAATAACCCAACATGAAATCATGTAAATACCTGAATGCATTGCGGTAGAGTTTCAATGACTGCAATGATCTACAACCATTGGCCAGATATCCAAAAGAAGAGTCTGTCAGTTTGGATACATTACCAATATCAAGTGCACGTAAATTTGAACAGGTTTCCGCAATAATTTTCAAGGAAATATCAGTTAATTTCCTGCAAGTAATTACAAGCATCCAACATGTGAAAGGGGCCAAAAGCAACTCAAAAATAATTTAGATGTATCTATGTGTTAGGCAAACATACACGCAACCCGTCAAAATCAGTTCCTTGATACCATTGCCTTGCGCAATAATAAATTCCTTGATGAAACCATCAGTAACAGATTCCAAACCTGCTACTGACAACACTTGCAAATGCTCCAGCTTCTTCAATGCCGGCAGAATCATCATGGCATCAATACTTTGGCAATCATCAATATATAGTTCTAGTAGAACTGATGCCAAGGAAGTAGCTAAAGTGTCAATTGCACTGTGGGAAATAAGTGAACACTGGCTGAGATTTACAGACCTTAGTGTAGGGGCAGAAGAAACAAGAGAACTTAGCCCAGCGTCCGAAAGCCGAAATGCACCAGCAAATGACAAATTGGTTAGTGCAGGCAAGCTGTTTGACGACCGAGCTAAGGTAGAAAGTATATTATAATCTGCCAAACATTGACCACACTGATCAAGTTGAAGAACCTGATTTCACAAAACAACAAACTTTAGATTACCCATAAAGAACTATAAGGTGATGATAAATAGAAATAACTCTATACTGCATAAAGATGAATATGAACTGAAACAGAGGTCAAAAAATTTAATACCAATAAAATCCTCAATACTTCTGTATTTGAATCTCAGAAAGGGGAAATACAAACCTTCTTGGCCTTCAGTTTTAAGTCAGACAAAATGTTCTAGAATTGGTTGAATGTTAGAAGTTAGAACCACACATTCTCAATTAAGTCATATAAAACTGCACTTGAAATTCAGAAGAAATTCATCAGCTATTAGAAAACCCATGTCATTCTCGAGCAATTTGATTGGTATTATCCATGGAAGCTTTACATCCTATTCATCTGGCATTAGAATTTCCGCACTAACCACTACGGTACAAAACAATCCACTGCCTTAGTAGCAATTATGGTTAGCTCTGCTTAATTCAACATAGTCAACATATTCTGGTATGGAATAAGAAAATGCAGTGTCATGCCCGGCTGCTTTAGTTAGCAGAAAAAAAATGATGCCATTACGGAAGATGATACATAAACCAACAAACAACCCACTAATCTTTCCACCATTACTGCACAAAACTAGTTCAAATCAATCTGAAATAAAAAGCAAACAAGTGTGGTTCCAGTAATAACAATTTTAAACCAATCAAAGCAGGAAGTGATGCAAAAAAAAAAAAACCTTAATTTATGTACCATGATAATAAATAAACAAGTAACATACCGTCAAGTTGGTAGTGTCACACCCTTCAAAACATTTAGTAAACTGTTTCTCCGTTAACCACGAACAATCCCTCAGGCAAATTTCGGTAGGGGATCCACTAACGAGGAGGTCCAAAAAGTTACTATTTATTCGTCTCGAGTCACAGAGCTTTTGACATAGCTTGTGTCTCAGAGCATCCGGCACGTGATCAAGAGAAGCAATTGCATCAGCATTGTTGACAAGAATCCTCAAGCACATATCAAGCAATGACGGAGGCAATCGATTTGGAGGGCCCTTTCCTTTACCCTTTTGAGGAACCCACTTAATTTGCACGGAATGTGCCCCGTCTGAGGAAGAAATCCCCCGTCGTGAATTCAAATTCTCTGCTCTATCCCTTATAATCTTCATAGCAGTAGAGAAAGGACCAGGCCAATCTTCAGCAACCTTCTCTTCTGGCTGTTCATCGGAGGGAATTTCCCTTTCAGCCTCGACATAGCAATTGTTATCATCTTCCTCCTGGGCGTCGAAATGGGCAAATCGAGAAGCATTTTGCCTGGCCGTATCTCGAAAATGTTCCATTCTCCCCCTATTTCTTTTCTTATTATTCTTCTTACTTGGCTTTTCATCTGGCAATGTTACTTTTTCTGCTGAAAGGTTAACGCCTGAAACAGAATCGTCAATTGAACTATCAGCTTTAGATTCCAAAACCGTTTCAGCAACCAACTTCCCCTTCCCTTTCTCCTCTCTAGTAAATTTTCTTCTACTGTTCACATTCGCTTTCTCATTGCTTGTCTCTAACTTTCCATAATCCTCACTCTCTTCCCTTGACAACCTTTTCCCTTTCTTCTTACATTCAACCTCTTCATTTTCGTCGCGGCCGTCGCCCAATGAACTACTCTTACCAACCCTCTTCCCTGACCGCAAACTCAAAACCTCTTGACTCTCCTCCCTCTCAAAATCACCATCATTATCCACAGTCAACTTCCTCTTTTTCGAAACATCCCCCTTTCGCCTTCCAACACGTTTCTCCTCCTTCGAGTAGCCAACATGGTCAGCACTTGAGGAACCTTTCGAAGCGAGACGAAGGCTCCGCCTAAGTGAGGATGAGGAATCGGAGCGTGGCCCAGGGGTTTTAGGGGAGAGAGTGAGTGAAGGAGGAGACGGGCGAGTGGCGGGCTGTTCGCGGCCTTGAGTGGGAGTGGCGGGAGGGTCGATGTTGGCCCGAGCTTTGCGAGGCTTGGATGGGGCCGGAGGGATTTCGCGGGATCTTAGGACCGGCATCGTTTACTGTTGAAGGAATGGCGGGAAGTGAAACGGACAGTCCAAGCGACAATCTGTGAGGTGTATTAAAATGGGCGGCTTTTTTCCATGTTTAGGGTTTTTTCATAAAGAAGCTTCTCGTGTAAGCTTATTCAGCAAGTCTAGTTCTCAATTTTCCCGCCAAAATAAAAGTTGTCGGCTTGCATTTATGGGCCCGAATGGGCAGCCGGGAGCTTAAACGTCGTGGGGTGATCCAACTACGCCATGACTTCGATTTTATTTTTTTTTTAAAAAAGGGAAATTTGATAACTAAAAGATTATTATTTTATACGTTGTTTAAAAATTTTTAATTTAATAAATAAAATTATAATATTATCATATATTTTATTGTTGATACCCCTGCTTCTCATGGGTTGTTTTTTTTCTTAGAAACAAATATATATTAAATGAAAATAATAATATTTAATTTATCAATCAATCATCTTTTTTTGTTAAATTTTTAAACTAACAAATAAAATTTTAACACAAAATTAGAAAATTAATAGACCAAAATAAAAAAACTTATAAATATTTAAATTTTTATTTAGTTTGACTCTAATTTGTTAGTCTCGATATAAATTTAGATTAAACTAATCCCCTACCACACCTTTTCTTTTTATTTCTCATAGTCTCTAAGTGTTTAATAATAAAATTATTTATTTATTAACTTATTTTCTCTTTTGTAGCATTCTATTTTCATATTTAAAGATTTTTTTTAAGTTTTTGATTCGTAGAATTATTTTTTTTATTTTTTGTGTTTATTTGTATTTAAGTTTTAAAATTTGATTTTTGGAATTTTTTCACTTTATATTATTTTTAAAATTTTTATATTATTTTTAATATTTATTAGATTTTTATAGTTTTGTAATTTTTAAAATTTGAGAATAATAAAAATAAAAAAAAGGGAATTATGAATTTTTTGGATATTTGTATTTGTATTTGAATTTTAGTTTTTTTTTTTGCAAACAAAATTTTTTTGGTATTTCATTTGAATTTTTAAAAAACTTTAGTACGTATTTTTAATTTTTTTTGTTATATGAATATTTGGTTTAATTCCTTAAAAAAATTCATTGAAATTTAATTTTATCTCTCTTCACTTTTCATATCTTTCGCTTCATTTTTTTGTATTTTAACTTCGAAAAAAATAATAAAAGTATTTGTAAAAGAAAAAATTAAGAATATTTGATTTAAATTTTTTTAATTTGAACATTTCATTGTTTCTCTTTTATCTTCATAGTAAGTTAATTTTTTTTTTTCATATTTTTAGTATTTAATATTACAAAAGTTAAAAAAATATATATTTTAATTTGAAGTAAAAAATATTACATATAAAACAAAAAACTACCACATGACTAATTTTATTTTTAATATTTTAATTTTAAGAAAAATTAAAACTAATTATAAAAATTAAAAATAATTGCCTCTAAAGGTAATCAAATGCTATATAATAACTACTCACCCGTTAAGTGAATAATTTTTATATCCATCAGTATTTTAATCCACGCTTTGCCATAGTTTTTATCAAACAAAACAATATAAAATTGTAAAAAATACATATAAATAATATTATCAAGCCAACTTAAATGGAAAAGTAAAAAAAAAAAAGGACAGATATCAATTTGACATCAATGGGATTCCTTTTATTATAGGTTATAGATTATATTAATTATTAGTATTTAAGATGTTGTGCTAAAAAATGTGAGTTTTTAATTTTGAGATAAAATTTATTAGCCTTTTCAAAATAAAATGAATTTATGTTTGGTGCATACAATTAGTTAATTATAAAATTTCAGTTTATTAATAAGCAAAGTTTAATATACACTATAACAAAAAATTTTTAATATACACAATCAACAAGTGGTTGGAATAAAAGAAAGTATATTTTTTCTCCAAAAATTCTATGTTTAGATCCATTTTACTATAGAATTTTCCAAAATCAGATGTAAATACTCTGAGACGCTTTCAAGTTTGAAGGACCAAACTCTCCCGTGTAGCGTGGAATTCTAACATGCCATTGAATGATTGATGGCTATCCATCATAGTTTCGGGATAGGACAAGTAGTTATGATCCACTTCATAGATTGAAAAAGATAATTTATTTGATTTTTTGGGTGAAAATATAATTTATCAGATTGATCAATTATTTTTATATAAAATTAGTAATTTTATCGTTTGAATTAACTATGGATTAGCGAAATACTCTTTTGATAAATTTTGCAATATATAAAAAAAAAATCAAATATTAATAAATCTTAATCAAAACAATCAATTGTTTTTACAAAACAGTCAGCCTTTACATATTATTTTGATATTCAATTTTTTAATGGAATTCGAACGGATGATTCTAGTATTGTTAATTATCGAAAATAAATTTATCAATTTTACTTATTAAAATGAACTAATTTAATTTTTAATCCAATTTATCACTTTCCTTGATTTTCCGTTACTTGTTATTTTTGTCCAAATATTTTTTTTTCAGCAATCTATAATAATAATAATAATAATAATAATAATAATATCTTCACGGTTTTACATGCAGCCACCGTTTCTCCGCCGCGTAGAATCTGGTCTACGCTTTAACTTTATTATAATTCTAATAATAAATAAAGTGACTTTAAAATCCTCACATGCACCAAAAGTTGGCTGAGCAATTTATTTTTTTTACTTTAATTAAAGTCAATTTCAGCCCTGCAATTTCATTTCCATTTTCATCCTTTAAGTTTATTTTCAACCTTTAATATCATTTTCATTTATATAATATTTCTCAAGTCACGAGAAAAAATTAAAAATTAATATTAATATGTTAATATAAATTTAAATTCTTCTAACAATGTTTCTTTTATTTTAAAGTTGAGACTAATGGCAAAACAAATGTATATTAATGTAAAAATGATAAAATAAATATAAGTTTAATTCAATTGATTTATACAATTACTCTTAAAAATTAGTATTTAATAAATTTAAAATTAAATTCTTAACCTTTGCATTTTTTTCTTTTGTATGTAGACTTCGACATTTTTTATAAAAAAAAAACCATTTGGTAGTTATTTTTTAATTACATATTTTAGAATATCAAATACGCTAAGGCAATGTATATTACAAGGAGGTCTTAGGAAAATTGTTTTTTTAGTCATCGGATTTAGATCTTTTCCACGTATACTACAAATAAATTTGCAATTCTGCTGAGTTGCCTTGCTTTTTTTAGTTTGATCTTTTCCCCCCACAAAATGACACCAATAACACCCAACTGTATTGCCAATAAAATTGACATAAGTGGTTATAGTTTGAATGTTAAATGCTTTATAATCGGATTCAAATATTCACAATTTTTTGTTAGTAAACAAATTGTAAATTCCAAAAACAAATTGTAAATTCCAAAAATTCATAGGTACAATTTGTACAGTAAATCTTAATAGTGAATTAAAGGTATATTTTAATCTTAAAAATTAAATAATCTATATCACTCCTAAACTTTTTGTAAAAAAAAAAATCCAATCATACTAGGAATTTGGGCTTGTCCAAGAGTTAATTCTGTCCCATAAATTATTTTATACATAATATTTTTTTTAATTTGACTGCTTAACTTAATAAGATAATACATATCTCTTACATAATATTATAAACTAATTAAAAAAAAAAACATGTGGCAATGTCTCCATTCAATTTGCAAAATTAAAAAATTAAACCATCAGTTATTAGATTGTAACTTGGAACTTTTTCAATAATTGCCGAAAATAAATTAGTATCATAAAATTTTGCTTCCTTAATTGTCTTCAATTTTAATTACAGAATGAGATGCTTGCTTTAATTTTTTCTAATTGATAAGTGAATGATCAATTTTTTCCTTGACAAAAAAAAAAAGGGTCTTAAACCAGTATACTCATTTAAGCATGTGAAACGGATTATATATTGAAAAACTTTGTATATGGTCAAAATCTGTTTCTAAGAAATAGTTTTCAATGCCTTTCATGGAATCAGTTCAAAAATAATTTTATGATAAAATGTTGCCTTTTTCTCCTATTAGATTTTTTCAACAAATCCCATAATTGGTAAGTTTCAAATTTCAATTGTAAATAAACAATTAAGTTTCAATTTTCAATTGTAAATAAATAATTAAAACTTAACTTAATGGTTGTTATTTTTTATGAGAAATTAGATTAAAAAATTTGATTCTTCATTTTTTTTGTACTTCTTATTGAATAAAAA
This sequence comes from Heritiera littoralis, assembly GCA_031772115.1. Classification (NCBI taxonomy): domain Eukaryota; kingdom Viridiplantae; phylum Streptophyta; class Magnoliopsida; order Malvales; family Malvaceae; genus Heritiera; species Heritiera littoralis. The sequence continues at coordinate 4,878,322 of JAPDPK010000003.1, forward strand.
AAAATTCAATTGTAAACAACCATATATATAATCATGAAAAAAAGCATTCGAAGTAAAATCGGTATAAAATATTTGTTCAGAGTTTTGTATGCTTATCATTACCATGTACTATTAATTAATTACTTCAACATGGGCTCACAAATACTGAGCTAATCATGATAATTAAAAGAAATACATGTCATTCTTTTTCTCCTTTTTTTTAAGCTCTATTAAAAGTTATAATTATAAGTAAGTATTACTTTTATTTGGCATAAATCACAATTACAATTATACTTAATTAAGTATTACTTTATTATAATATGGATTCACACGAATTAGAGGTAATACTTAATTGTTTCCTTGTATATTTGATATATAAAAATAGCAATTTCCATAAATACCAAAATTATTTCTTTCACTTTCTATATTTATTCATTTACTTACTAAAAAATTTGATATAAGTGTTAGAGCGTATATCGAAACATTACGATGCTCTCTAACAATTTTTACCTTAAAAATAATTTTTGTTAAATGTCACCAGAAAAACAAAGATAAATTTGGATTTCAACATTGCTCAAAAAAAAAAAAAGGATTTCAACAAATTTTAAATTCAATTTAACATTAAATTTTTATTTAATTTATAATATAAAGTACTAACTCATTCGCTAAAGAAAAAAAAGTCTAACCCAAAAATTGAAAAGAAAAACATATTAAATGAAATTATAATAAATACAAAATTCAATCATTTAGGGACATATAAGTAAATATACATTTCCTTCTTTTCTGGGTAACTTGACAAGACAACAATAATTAAAAGCACCAATCTCATCTCATTTCGATCCATGTACAAAATAAAACAACTCAGGCAGACACATAACGCGGTTGCAACCTCGCCACTGTCGTGTCCTAACACAGGTTCTTTCCCATTTTCTGGCGTCACGGTTTTCGGAAAATCTCTATCTCTTTCGTGTGCTCTGCTTTGTTTTTTTAATGATGGTTTAATCCAAAACCTTAATCTGTTTGCTTTTTACGAGTTTAGTAAGAACTGTAAGAGTAACTAATTTATATGGGTCACCACCACACCCAGCATCACCACCACGACACGAGCGATGGTGTTTCACAGCGAGTTAACAGCCCGCGTTTCTCGGGTCCAATGACTCGCCGAACTCACTCATTTAAGCGCACCAATGGCAGCTCCCAGACCGCCACCAGCGGTAACAACGCCGTTGGTTCCAGTAACGGTAATAATAACGGAAACAATGGCAATAACTTGAGCGTGCATCATGAGATTGATCTACCATTAAACTCACCCAGATCGGAGGTTGGAGCTTTGGTTTCGGTTTCCATCGAGGGGTTGAGCCAAAGAAAAGGTTTGTTAAGGAAGCCAAGTGTTGGATCTATGGTTTTGGATTTTGGGTTGAAAGAGAGGAAGAAGCTTGGGCATTGGATGTTCTTGGTTTTCTGTGGGCTTTGTTTGTTTTTGAGTGTTTTTAAGATTTGTGCTACTGGTTGGTTTGGATCTGCTATCGAAACCGTTACATCAGATCAGGTACTTTTATGAATTTTAATGTAGATGTTTATGAAATTGACTTGCACTGGTATTTAATGTAGATGGATCAATTTGAAAGATGAATCTAAGTATCTTGCTTGGGAAATTAATGGGGTATTCTTTTATGTAATTATTACCTTTTTTGGAAATATTTATGGGTGCAAAGCAGAAATTTGGATAGAAACATGCAGTTCTGCTTCCAATGCTGGTTTGATTCTAGATTCTTATAGCAGACTATTCAAGTTTTATTATGTGGGGTCTCCAGATAGTGAATTTCACCTGGTTTTAGTTGAGGACTAAGCATGCTTAGTATGTCATTGGAAAAGAATTTTGAATTCTTACCTCTTGTGCAAAAAATTTAATTTTATGCTACTCCATGTATTTTATCAACGCATAGGATATTGTTTAATGGTAGATAACTTGCAGAGCCTTGTGTAGCCTTTTACTTGCTAATGTGCTTATCTCTATCATTGAAATTAGGATTTATCTGATCCGTCCACCAATGCACCAAAGCTAATGGATCGAGGCTCTCTCGATTATGGCTACAGGGAGGGAGGAAGTGATTCAGATCGAACTTTAATGACAGTGACATCAGATGTAACAGAAGTAAGTTTAAAATCTGTATCTTAAATTTATTGTCTCTCTACATATTGGTTTGCAGGAAGAACATGATTAATGAAAAGCACTTAGAATTGATTATTCTGATTAGCAAAATGAGTGTTGAGATCTGTTTCATTTCTTATCCAGCATTCAGGTGTTTGGTCTCAACCAAATAGTGAGAATTTCGCTCAGTGCATTGACCATTCAAAGAATCACAAAGGTATGGAATTCTTACAGCTTTGTTAACACTTTCTCCCTACTTTCTATGTGTGTGTTTACAGACATCTCGATGTTTTTGTGTGTTGCTAACTTGCAGTCGATTTTTATGTTTTTGCTTGTTCTAAGTTTCTAAATGTTGCGTTCTTGGCAGAGCTAGATGCAAAGACAAATGGCTATATTCTCGTAAATGCTAATGGTGGTTTGAATCAGATGAGATTTGGGGTCAGTTTGTTGTGTGTTTCTCATTGTTTTTTATAGCCTGACCTTTTATTATTACTTTAGTCTAATTATAAGTAATTTTACAATGCAGATTTGTGATATGGTTGCTGTTGCTAAGGTTATGAAGGCAACACTTGTCCTTCCCTCACTTGATCAGACCTCATATTGGGCTGATGAAAGGTTACTGTGCTAATGTTTCAGATTGCCTGCTTTGCACCTATCAGTCCATCAGTTCCTAACCTGATTTGATTGAATGTTTGAATACTTAAGCTAGTAACCTGCATTTACGTGATTTTGGGTACAAATGTCATACTATATGCTAAGACAGAAATGTTGGTTTATACCCTAATGGATGGAAAGGGAAGGTGTGAATTCCATTATTAGGAATTCATTGATTCTCGCAGTCGGTATGACCAGTTCTCGAACATGCATTTTCACACTAATTACACAAGGCTTTCCTCTTTGTGCCCTTAAAAAACCTACATCTCTTGGTATTAACGTGTGGTAACTTATGGTTATTCCCTAGGTTGACGTGCTTGATATCTACTGTCGGGTACTTGAGTCACAAAAGAGTGTTGCATGGCATGCATTATAGTGGTATGTATATCATATAGGCTTAGCTAATTGATTGGTTTAATATATTTGCAGTGGCTTTAAAGATCTGTTTGACTGGCAGCACTTCATCAAGACCCTGAAGGATGATGTCCACATAGTTGAGACAATACCACCTGAGGTTGCTGGAATTGAACCTTTTAACAAAACACCAATATCTTGGTCTAAGGTTACTACTAACTTATATTTGTCATTGCCCAATGTCCATTCAGAAAATAAAGAATGTTCTTATCACTGAGAATGGTTGTTTTTGTTTTTGGCCTGAAATGGCAATCAATTGAGCAGCCCATTCATATGACTGTACAAGTGGTTTTGCTTCTGTCGATCATATCACATGTGATACATGTGTGTTCTATTACTGGTTCCTTCTGAGATTAGTAGTAACTAACGCACATTCTTTCATTTAGGTTAGCTATTACAAGGCTGAGGTCCTCCCGTTGTTGAAGCAGCATAAAGTAATCTATTTTACTCACACTGATTCTCGGCTTGCTAATAATGATATCCCAAGATCCGTACAAAAGCTGAGATGCCGGGTAAATTATAGGGCACTAAAATATTCTGCTCCAATTGAAGAACTTGGAAACACTTTGATTTCCAGAATGCGCCAGAATGGCAGCCCTTATCTTGCTCTCCATTTGAGGCAAGTAAAATAAATTTTTTCTCATGCATATCAGTACTCTTCCCTTGCTTGATACCCTTCCTGATTGCGCTTGGCATGAGTAAGCATTTGTTGTCATGAATTGGGTGCATGGTATCATCTTTACTTTCCTGATAAATAATACCAATAAGTTGATATTACCGCAAAGAAATCAGCACTAATTTATTTTCTCGCTTTTATTTGTTTAATTTGTAGATATGAGAAGGATATGCTTGCATTTACTGGCTGCAGTCATAGCTTAACAGCAGAAGAAGATGATGAGCTACGTAGGATGCGTTATGAAGTTATCCATTGGAAGGAGAAAGAGATTAATGGAACAGAGAGAAGACTGCTCGGTGGCTGTCCACTGACCCCTAGAGAGACTTCTCTCTTGCTCAGAGCATTGGGTTTCCCACCAAGCACTCGGATTTACTTGGTAGCTGGTGAAGCTTATGGAAATGGAAGTATGGAGTCTCTAAAGGAGGATTTTCCGAACATCTTTTCTCATTCCTCCCTCTCTACGGATGATGAGCTTAATCCTTTCAAGAATCACCAGAACATGTTGGCTGGTTTAGACTATGTTGTTGCCCTTCAGAGCGATGTATTTGTTTATACTTACGACGGAAATATGGCAAAGGCAGTACAAGGACATAGGCGATTTGAGAACTTCAAGAAAACTATCAGCCCAGACAGGTAATTTGCAACCTATTAGATTTGAACTATTCTTAACCATTTTTATCTGGTTGTTTCCATTGTTTTACTGAATGAATTGTTTTATAGCCTCTAATCATCGTCATTTCCAGAGCAAAATGTGTATAAACAATTATCAATCTGTTGGTGCAGGATGAATTTTGTAAAAATGGTGGCTGATTATGACGAGGGAAATATTTCTTGGAAGAAATTCAGTTCTAAAGTGAAAAAGCTTCATAAAGATCGAGCTGGAGCTCCATATCGTAGAGAGCCTGGAGAATTTCCAAAACTTGAGGAGAGTTTTTATGCAAATCCGCATCCAGGATGCATCTGTGAAAGAACAGAAGAAATGTAGAAAAGCTAAAACACAGCTTCTGCAATTTTGTCTTAATGCTACAAAGTAAAAAGCTCATCTGATAAGGAGGGTGTGCTGGCATTGTTTCAGACAAGCCATTCCAGAAGGATGGAGTCATATACCATTGAAAATCATGACTCAACTCATTGGTTGAAAAATGCCTGCTTGAGGGGCAAAATCCCCGGTGGCATGTAAACTAACATATTAAGTCATCTTCATTGGAGGTATTAGCAGGCCACAGCAGATAGGTCAGGCATACTGTTCTCAAGAGATACAGGTGACAGATAAACATTCATTTCTTGTCCACCTAAATACTCTTCAGAAAGAAGACATTGTTGTTTATTTTTTTACTCTTTTCCTTCCTATTTGATAAAAAAATTCATTTCTTTTTCTAAAAAATTCATTTAGGTTGTGGCTGTAAAGAAAGTTGGGGGAGGGGATGAATGAGGTGGCTATGTTCCCATGCCAAAGTTTGAGTTTGAATAATTGATAGAAATAAGAATAGGATATTACTCATTGAATTGTATTACATCTGGATGTTAATAATACAAAAATACGATTTCAATTAGTATTAATACATGCAGTGAATAATTACCAATATTAGACGGATATGCAGAATGCAAATGTGTATATTTATTTATTGTACAAAGCAGAGCATGAATTACAGAATGGTTAATCCAAACTGTAATGGAAAAAGAATCAAGGATATTCCCACGTTTATATCTGCTTCACTTTCCAACCTGTATGTTAAGTCACAAATGCACAATAATCACACAATCTGTATAGAAGTGTCAGTCAACTAAAGTACCTATCAATCTCAGAGCAGGAAAGAAAAAGAAAAAGAAGATAATGTTGTTTATTATGGCCTCCTAGGAAGTTGTTGTATGTTAAACTTTGGTAATCTGCCAGCCTGCTAATTTTGGAAAAATACTGTTGAATATGAGCGATTGGTTCCTCAAATAGCAACTATCGATCATAATCAGACAAGAATACCAACTTTGCAATGGGATAAACCTTCTCTTAATTTCTAATTAATGAAAGTAACACCAGTGGATGAGAGAGGAGATGACTGATGCTTAAGGGCATCTTTTCTCCACAAAAACTTACACGCAAATAGAAGCTCACAAGAATGTGTATCCAAACATTTGAAGATGGAAAATAAAAGAAGAAAGAATGGGAAAATACATTGCACTACAACTGCAAAATAGAGTCCACAAGGTCGGACAGAGGTGCAAGTTCTCCTTTGTCAATCAACCGGAATTCCTGCATAACAGGACAATGAATTAGATTTGGAGGCCCGCAAGAATCATTAGCACATGCTTGATGCCAATACATTTTTTTTGTAGCCACAATTTCAGTTTTTCTAAATGATGAGGTTGGTTGGAAAAGGGTCCAATGATGCAAACTTAACAACAATTAAGCACATGGATTTGACATTGACATGGAACTTACCCAAGTAAACAGAACAAAATGCTTAAAGCAAGTATTCAAATGAGCTTCTTCCTTCAAACTAACAATCTTCTGAAAATGTGAGTGGTAAATGTGGGCATATACTCTGAACAATCTTTTAAATATCGTCTTGACAACGTCTCGATAGTTCTGTGGAAAGGGTGCCCCTGCAGCACATGAAAACTCAACAACAATAACAAAGGCTTCAATTAAAGATTATGTTTGGGTTCATCACATGATCATACTAACCCAATTTTTGTGGGAAAATTGCTTCATCATCTAGCTGAGCTTCAATCCAATCCATCAGATACTCTGCATACTTAGGAGCTGATACCTCTATAGGCTTCTTAATAGTAACTCCATCTGCCCATCTATACTCATATCTGCCAACATCAATAATTAAACCAACTCATTTCAAACTTCATGACTTTTAGCAACAAAGCAATCAAAAATTAGAATCACTGGCTAGTAAAAGAAGAAAGAACTGCTGGAAGAAGCAAAGTACAGATGCACTTATAATGGAAAACTATACTAAAATTCAGCTCTTAAGATTATTAAAAGGATCTGTCTAAGAGGTTAAGCATCATACTTTGGTCCTGCTGTCATTGTTGGACAGTTGTTAGGCGTGCAGAACTCAGTTAGAGTACCATACAGGATATTCACCTGATTGAAGAAATCCACCGCTGCATGAAAAAGAAAGAAATGAACAGAAAATTAGTTACAGAAAAACCATTCAAAAATCATTATCAAAGCTCTGGTTTATCATTATGAGTTTATGCTCAGATTCTCACTGTTTACAGCCAGCCATTCGTTTATATCTTCTCCAGGTGGTAGCCGAACAGCTTCTCTCAAGTTCCCACTTCCCAAGGTAGCATCAATGTGCTTTTGAAGCTGAGCGCCCTGCATTTCATGAAAATTACATTCCATCAACTCGTAGAAACAGGATTGAAATCACCCAAGGACCAGAAGAGATGTTAATACTAAACCCAAGCAAGAAAAAAGGAAGCACACCAACCTTGCTTCCGGACGGAGCATTTTTCTTAGGCCTGAATGTCTTCTGGTTTCTGCACGTAGTAAAGCTCATTGTGAACAACGTGGAAACATAATTATCAGGAAAAAGACTTGATTTTTCATAGACGCGAGTGCAAATACCATAGAGAAATTCATACATTGACTTTTTCCAAGAATCCAATTTCCAACTATGAGAACGAGATCAGCAAAAGAACATCGTTTTCTTATGCATGGAAAGACAGCTGGCTTCAACTTCTTACAACGTAATCTAGAATTCTTCAAACATAAAAATAAAAGGGTCTTTTTTTTCATTCGAAATATCAAAATCATTTGTCGACAACTATAATCATCAAGTTGAAATTTGATTATTTGTCGTAAAAATTGCCGATAATCCTCCTCCGACATGCCATGGGAATTCAGATATAATTCTATTTCTCGAAACCCCAGATTTGAAATCATTTATCATCAAAGAAACGCAAAGGAAAGAAAAGAAAAACAGAGACCACCGCCATAATTCATAAAGATACAAAAACGAGAAAGAACGGAGAAGTTTCCGAAAGAAAAGAGATTTGGGTAATTGAATTGGTGTCTACCTGCTACCAAGGCCGAAGAGACTCATGGCAAAGGAGAAACCTTGACGTTTCTAGCGGGTGCCAAAGTCTTTTGTGTTTAGAATCACAATGCAGGGAACAGAGGAGAGCCGTTAAAGGAAACAAGGAATGCGTTTATACTTGTATTGCAAACGGAGAGAAAGAAGGCAATTAAAATAAGAAAATTAATATATAGAAAATGAAGATAAATGACAGGCTGGCAAAGACAGAGAATCATTCTCTCTGTCTTAAAATTCTGTTTAAAGAACAGAACAGAACCCAGCCAGAGAAGACAGGGTCCGCTTTCCTTTATTTCCATTTGCCTACCCACTTATTATTCCCCTATTTAGCTTTTTTTTAATATATAAATAAATTTTTTTTTGGTTACATATAAATAAATTTTATGAAGACTAGGATTTTGGTGATGATGAGAGAATTGGTTTCTAATGATTAGGATAAAGGCAGAAGGAAATATATATTATTCATAAAATTAATGATGATTAAGAAAAATGATAGTATTTCGAACTTACTAAAAATCATCTTTTAAAGAGATTATATAATTCACTTGGATTAAAGACGAGTTCAAACATGAAGACAAGAATATGATGAGGTAATTAGTAGGTAAATTTTTGAAGAAATTAATGAGGATAAGGGGAGGGTGGGGTCATCTTAGCTGTAAGGATTTGCTGGATTTTGGATTTGTATGTTTGGTGATTAAGCAAACGTCTCTGAAATCTGATGTAATAATAATTTAAGGGTGTATGCAGTTAAGTGTTGGGTTGGATTGGACCATTGATGTGTTATGCTTTCCTTTTTTTCTTTGCCATTTGCCAAAATCAAAATCCAAACTTCCTTATGGGCCAAGCATGAATAATATAATAAATTAAGAAGTCTAATGACTCTAATCTAACAATTCAGACTTTTTTTTTTAATAAAAGAGACTAAAGTTCAAGAATTAAAAAAGAAAATGCAAGTATTAAGATTTTAATTATAAACCTGTCGACTAGGTTCAATGATTTAGATATTTTGTTTCCATCAATTCTGTTTCAGAATTGTTCAGAGTGCTTTGATTTTGCATTCAGGTTGATGTGTAGAAACAGTGGTGATATAGATGGGAATTTGAACTTTAAACAATGAGGATTGAAGATTCTTTACGATAAGTTTGGTAGGAACTGAAAATGGGGTGCCCTCCAATTGTTTATGAAATGGCTGCCCTGGATAGCTTTGCTCTGACCATGCAAGAACCAAGAGTGCTACACAGCTAAGTATGCTCTCTGGTTCTTGAAATTTGAAGAGAAAAATGGACTTTGAAAAGCAAGTAAACATTTTCCAAGGTGCCAGCACCATGCATGATGCATGAACCTTGTGATGATATTGCATATGATACATGCTTTCAGCGTAGCATATATTCTTTTGAAATTGATTATATCTAGACTTTCACATCCATGGAAATCATCAATGATATAGTACTATATCCCCTATGTAGTGTTAGTACTGGTATATGCTTCTTATATGGAGGTGCACCAGAAAGGCTAAAAAATATACTACGGGAGATGCTTTCTGGGTGGAGCACACGTCACCCTGTGTATGTAATTTGTGTTGCGTAAAACACAAAAATTATGTTAAAATTCGTGTTGTGTGAAATACAAAATATATATTTTTTTAACTTTGATCAAATTCATATACAATTTTTATCAAATTTTAGTTCCTATCACCTTCCTATTTTTTTTTTCCTTTCCATATCGTGTTTTCTTGCTGTGTCCAAGATTTCCTAATCCACAAATGTAAGCTCTAAAGTCAAGGGTAAATGACTTTTTTAGTTAAATGCGAAAGTCTTTTTGTTGACTTCATTTCTTTCTTTCTGGGGTTTGTGGTTACCCCAGTCCCCATAGCTTGTAAATTTCAAGCCATTTACTTACTGCTATAACTTATAAAACTGATTTGAGATCAAGTTCGATCCTGGAGCCTTGATTACTACACCGTTTTAAGGTCTGATTTCACACCCGGATAGCATCAAGATATTAATGAGGAAGTAGAAGATAGTTTACATAAGGATTTCAGTTCTTTTGCCTGTCCTGTCCATTTGGTTTAGATCGGGGATATTTTCCATGAAGGTTTTAGTCTTCAAACATCTATAAAACAAAAAGTTTGAGAACAATGACAGTAGTATTTTTTTGATCTGGGCCTGCAGCATTTTTTATTTCAAGAACTGTTTACAGTTTTGAAGTATTTTACTACTTTTTAGTTGGCAACTTGGCAAAGGCGTATGTTGTTAGAGGCTCCACTCTTGTTTCTTTTGAACCTTCTGATTGTAGTAAATTCTGATTCAGTGATTCCTGATGCAGGGTGCATTAGAATTTTTAAGAAATTTGGACCCCTAAAGTACTACTACTTCATAAGGTTGTGAAGCAATTTTTAATTGTCACGAACTTTCAACCAAAATATTCTTTCTCAAGGTATTGCCCATCCCAAAGATTGCTAGTGAGCTGATCTTGGAAAGCTCTCTCAGTGCAGTATTACATTCTAACCAGACAATTGCATTGCCAAAAGGCTGCTCTCCTTCTGTTAATGGTAATTTTCATGTAGTATGTACTATACTCCATGAGGGTAGCCTTGTTGCAATGGTAAAAATTCTTTCTTTTTGATTTGGAGGTAACGGATTTTACAGAAACTGTTTCTCCGTAAATTCGGAAGGAAGGCTATGTACATATGATCCTTTCAAACACAACAATGTGAGAGTTTTGTGCTGCTTTTATATGCTATTCTCCATCAGTAATTAGGTTGGTTTATTCATTCCCTTTTAAAAGAAAATGATAAACAACATGAATCCATTTATTTAAGATTTGCAGATTGAGAGATTAAAGGTAATTTGAGTTCAGGGAATGGTTTTTTTATTGGAGATTTGACTGTCAGAAATCACCCTGCAAAAGGCAACTGAACTTGAAGAAGGAATACAAGGAAGTTCTACAACTAGACTCTTTTGCTACTAATTTTAAACAAACTACGGTTACTGGAGGACAGTTATGCTTCCAGACTTCTTGACATGATAGTTGAGAAGAAACCAAGGAAGCACAAGAATCTCAACCAGTTCCTCCAAGGACACCCTTCAGCTTCTTAACCTGTGCATCGTCGAGGAAAGTGGTCTCTTCTATAATGTCAGAGGGCAAATCATTTGCAAACAAGGCAAAGTCCAGGATCTGGAGCCCAGGGCTTGGACTACTGAAGGATACAAATGCCAACGCTGGAGATTTACCTGCATTGATTTGAAAATGCAACAAACCTTGGGGGAAAACCATAATGTCACCCTTTTCGAGAGTTTGGTAGTAAACTTTGTTGGCTAAGGAGGATATGAATCCAGCACAAATGGACCCTTGGATTACAACGATGATTTCTGAACCTCCAGGGTGTGTGTGCATAGGCACCACTCCACCAACAGCCAAGTCCAGACGGGCCATGGAAATGCCAAGTCCATTAACACCAGGAAACTGAGCATCAAATGCTGGTGTTACAGCAGCTTTTATGAGGTTTGAGGTGTTGCCTGCAGCACCAAGGCCTGAGAAAACAAAGTCGTCTGTGGTGACTGTTTCAGCCTTCTTGCAGGAGTACCCTGCCGGCCCTTGAGGAGCTTGCAAGTCTGCAACACAGAAATCTAAGGCATTGGAGGAAGAGACCAGGAAAGAAAAAACCAAGAAGATAGAAAGAAGCATCTTTGCCACTATTCTTGAGGCCAGCTAAAGTTTTAGGCTGTTGTCGAAGGGAATGCATGACTCTTTTTATAGACAGGGTAGTGTGGATATGCTAAGTCATTGCAATGGATTATTGGAGATGTGCCTATGAAGACTTTCACGTGAATATGAGACCGATTCCATTTGTAAGAAATCACAGATTCTGGGCAGTGACGCATGTGAAATAGTGGTAAATTTTTTCTCAGATAACAACAAGAATTCCCTTTTGCTTTGGAAAAAGCTGGAGCAGGGAAAAATAATATCTTCTGCACCCAATCAGTGCAGGTAAATTTCATTTCTCGACTCAGTTTTGATCTGTAATTTGAAATCCAATAGTAATTTTGAGTTATGCCACCTATTTTTCTCACCCATTATATAACTTTCGACTCGAGTTCTTTCCTCTCTATCAATTTATAAACACAAGACCAGGTTTCAGGCATGACCATGAATCTATATTCACAAAATGACTTGGTGTCGACTTCGATATGCAACCCTGGACTATTAGCTAGCATTAATTAGTGAAGCAAGAATTTGCATTGAGTAGTTATTTTCATTTGACTGCTTGCGTATCATTAACGTCGTAGGATTAAATGCAAGATATTCTCTTCCTTAAATGAAAACGCGTAGGTGCAAGTGCAACCATCAAACAGTTGCTGTCAGCAATATTAGCGTTATGTTCCCATCCAATCCGACCCCAGACCGAAATCGATTGTAGCCAAGTTGCAGTAGTAATTCCCATCCTGCATAATTGGAGGGGGCCTCTGTTACTGTCTTCTCTATTTTCTGGTGGATATTTTGATATTTCTAAAAAGATTTTTATCTTATTTATTTTTTATTTAATTATTTTTTAGTATTTAATCTTATTTGAAAAACTAGTGTTTGGGTTTATCTAAAACTTTGACAAGATTTGTTTCAGATTTAATTAAATATTCTCTCAGATTTAGTCAAAATCTTGTCTTGATTTTTTTTCATATTATGTGCTAATTTTATTATGATTTTATTATGATTTCCCATAGATTTTCTGCACCTATTTTTTATTATAAATAGAGGGCTACAAAATACAGCTTTTTTGCTTATGGCAACTTTCTCTCCTTATTCATTTGAAGCCCTCTCTACTTCTCTGCTCTTTCTTCTTCTTTTGCTGGGTTCAAAATTAATCTTCCTTCTTTGCTGTTCGTGTTACCTGGGCAATCCCAGAATAGCCTGTTAAATCTTAGAGGATTACACCGTTGGTGAAATAATCTTTAAAGACAGTGCGATTGTAGCACGCCTCAGGCTGTTTGTTCCTTCTTACTACAACATTTTCCATGCAATTACATATTGGCAAACTGCTATTTCAAGTTTTGGATATATCAGACGATAACACAACAGTGTCACTAGTCTGTTATTAAGGCTTGGTATGGAAAACCAAGATCTTTGTTTGCAGGGTGGAAATTTGAAAGAGTATGGACAAAGGAAAACATCAAAAGGTCGCTCTTTGCCACCACAGGCACGTTGGAAGTGAGTGAAGTTAGGACAATAGAAGACATTTTTGACAGCTAATAAGAGTCTGTGCAAGTCTCCTCACTACTTTAAATTCCATCCATGGAAAAAAATGTGGAGATTGCGAATTCCCTATCTTCCAAGGCATCTAGATTGCATTCCAAAGGGTAAAAGGTGTCTCCAAACTTTTCCTTATCATGCAAGATCTTTAGAAATACAAACAATCAAAACCAATTTCAACTAGTAAATTTGAAAGTTTAGTTGGTAAGCATTTGTAACGGACCCAGGCAGATCAAGCAGGAAAAGTCACAGCATGTGCACCGGCTTCAGCCTAGCATCTAGAGGTGAAGTAGGGTTATATTATATTACCTCTGCTCTCAGGCATCCCAGTTATTGATGCCCTTTTCTGAGGCCCCTCACTTTAAGATCTATTACATGCAACATTTCCCATGGTAAAGGAACTTCACCAACATTTCAGCATAGGAATAAACACATACACAAAGTGATTAGAAAAGAATTGCTTGCAAAGTTCTATTCAATACATCTGAGTACCAGAAGTAAGGAATTTCAAGTAATTCTCCTTCAGGGTTTCTATTTCTGATGTAGATTTTTATTTGAGTTAATGTTTATTGTCTCATGCTCAAGCCAACAAGAATGAAGGAATAAAATAATGTTCTTCCAGCTGTGGTAAAAATATCTCATCCATCTACAAGTAAAGCTAGTTCCTAATGCATCAATGTCGAAAATACAAATCCAAAGCTGTCCCACCCCCTAAAAGTGACAGCAGTGATAAGGTTTGACAATGACTGAAGGGTAAGAGCCAGGCCAATAGCCATCCATTTTTCTAGCTGGAAAATAGGATGCCGATGCTCCTGTTACTGTTGTATAGTTTTCCTTGGGATTTCATCTGATCTTCCTTTGGAGTTTTTTTCAAGATTCACATTTACAGACATGTTAGGTTCGACTAAGGACAAGATCGAGAAAGCGATGAAGGAACCAGGCTCAGTCAAGGTATGTGAAAGTAAATTCACCATAAATAATGAACTTGGTCATCTCTCAGCCAACGCATAAGATAATTACAGCAGCAGAAAGACAACTAGGAAAGTTAAGCATCCACACAAGTTGAAACTTCATTTAAATGTGCAAAAGAAATAGAGAAAGGTTTCTGGGGGACTTCAAAGTCTATCTACATTGACAACTAATCTAGCTCCTCCATAGCTTTCAATTTGTTGGCAGCATTTGATGACCTCTCCAACCCTCAAACAGCCACCAAAATTCACTGTCATTCTGTCTTGTTCTAGCTACTACTAGCCACGTCTCTTGACATGGCACACTTGATTTCTTTCTAAGGGCAGAAAAAAAAAAGACAATCTCAGTGTCCGAGCTCAGCTATCCCTTTATGATCCATGTATATCCTTTTTCCTAGACAGCAGACCATTAAAACATAGGCATGGACTATGCACTATTTACTGTCGCTTACATAGTACTACTACTAGTAGTAGTAGTAGAGGCACCAGCAGCAGTAGTAATTCCTGTTCTTCTCTTGCCTTGCTCAATAAGAATCTCAAACAAGCTGGAGGAGGAGCAACATTTATGTATAAAGAGGGATTGTTTCATGAAAAAATTCTTATATTTTAGACATAAGTTTAACCTAAATATTTACTCAATCAACTTTTATGCCAAATATAGATATCAAACAACAAATGGCATTGCACATCTAAGACGTGATGCACTTGGGCACCTTTCTCTTCACTCAGAAAGGTATAGTCTGTGTATCCCACAACAGGATCCTGAGTATAAAATGTCTACCTAATGTACCTATTTAATGGCGCATTAACCTTGAACCTCAAGATTAGGTCAGGATTTGAGATGAAATGACGGCCATAGGATACCAGATCCACATCACCCTCAGCCACAGCTTGCATTCCCAGCTCCCTATCGAATCCACCGCTACAGATCAAAGTTCCCTCATAAGTCCTCTTCAGAGTCCTCATTAAACAGGCTTCCTCCTCTTCGCCACCGTGTCTTCCAGATTCTGTTTGCCCATAACCATGATAACGAGGCTGAGTTACGTGAAGATAAGCGAGTTTTGACCCCAGCTGTAGCTGGAGCTCATTAAGTCTCTCAATCACTGCCAAGCCCAGGTTGAGCAGATTACAGTCTGTTGCGTCAAGGTGATCAATAGCAGGTGAAATTCTGACTGCAACTCTATCTGCACCAATGGCTGCAGCTACTGCTTGAACAATTTGCATTAAGAACTTGCAGCGGTTTGCCAATGATCCACCGTACTCATCTGGGCGATCTTTGATCCCATCCTTTAAGAATTGGTTGATGAGATAGCCATGTGCTCCATGAATCTCAATTCCATCAAAACCTGCAAGTTGTAGTGATTACATGCCCTAAATTGGAGTCATAAGAATGTACTGATATGAAAAAATATATGTTTTTCTTGAAATTAAAAAAAGTGAGCCGGACAAGGTAAAAAATAGCTCATAACAACATCTGATGCATAGTTTATATGCTAATTAACAGATCAAATTTATCACTATCCTAATTCCTAAAACATGGCTCAGATGTTATTATGAGAGGTAAATTCTTCTCTGCTCAATGGAAAAGAAACCATGTAAAAATTCCAAGTTGTATGACATGGTTTTTCAAGATATTGATGAACACTGATAAATACATGGCAAGAAAGATCCTATCTTGGAAAAAAATCATGGCTTCATGCATTAAATTTTAATAAAGTATATACCAATTTATCGACAAAAATAGAAACTAACTCTCTAGTTCTAAATTCAACTTGTTATAAGAATAAAACAATGGCTTTGTCTAGAGGCCACCATCAAACCTGTAAATTGAAATGAGTACTGCTTCAGGCCATTGTGCCAATAGATAGTGAAGACTGATATTCAATCCAACCTGCTCGAATGGCATTCAAGGCTGCCTTGCGGTAATGCTCTACCGCATCTTGTATTTCCGAAATTTCCAGAGCTCGAGGGTTTGGATATATACCATAGCTCCCATCTGGCATAAGAATTCTCCACCTATTTGAGATGGGTTTGCTTGTTGATGATATTGGTGCCGCTCCACCAGGTTGATACACTATTTGATTAGTCAAATAACCAAACAAAACTTGTCAATAAATGCTCAACACTCCCCAAAAACAAACTAAAGAGAATTTGCATGGTGAATAAGAACTATAGGGGACCAAGGGATTGGGGAAGTTACCTGGATGAGATGCACGGCCAACGTGCCACAGCTGACAGAAAATGATGCTTCCTTTGGAATGAACAGCATCCACAATTTTCTTCCATGCCTCCACCTGTTCTTCATTGTAGATCCCAGGAACATGTGGAAACCTGCTTCAACATTGCAACATCAGACACAGCAAGAAATGCTCTTAAACATACAAGAGCTATGAGTGAAACACAGCACTTTCAATCGGAACATTAGGACAGTAGTAAGATATATGCCTGGTTAATGCAATATGAAATTAGAGTTAGAGCTAAATTTAATTCTAATGAGAAATTATATTTCATACTCTAACTCAGTTATATTTCATGGTACTCAAACTTGATTAACTATGGAATACTTTGATTTTTGCTACTCGAATTCTACTCATATAATATAGAAAATTATTATTTAATTAAGTTTCAATAGTGTGCTAAGGGAAGGGGATTTGAACTTTAGATGTAAGTCTCTTAATGAAAAGTAACAACAGATAGATCAAACTTTAATTGTTGATTGTGTGCTCTAATATCACACTAGAATAAGGTATAATAATTTCATTATCTGACCCTATTCAAAATTTGATTTTAAGATATTTTAATCTTTCTTGATCAAATTAAATAGTACAAAATACCCCTTTATAGAGCACATATTGTCGTTCCTAAATTCCGTTCAGTCCAAACTAAGCCCGCAATAACTAATCCTGCTGACAGAAAACTTAAGTGGGCCCTGAAAGGGGCAAATTGGGCTTGGGGGTAATGGGCTCAAAAGTCACTAAGGCAGGAATATTGAGAGTGACTCATACGAGCTTTTTCATCATCAAAATTTACCCTGCTCCAGTGTTGGAGACCGATGTCCCTTCGGTGACGAGAAAACCGCCATGAGTCGACCTCTGGGCATAGTATTCAGCAAGCGCCGGCCTTGGAATTCCATTCAACGCCCTGCATCGCGTCATAGGCGCTAGCACCACCCTGCCATCAGACACAAGCCACCGCAACCGGACAAAAGTTCCCTCTTAAATTCAAGTACACAATCGTCATTAGAAATTTAAATATATAAATTCGCAAAAATAGACGTCCCTATTTCTTTCGGGTTTGCAGAGCCCGAGGAGATTGTCGCGTAACATGTCTGAAACGAAAGCTCCCCAAAGACAAGGATCTAAGTCCCCTGAATCACGGACGGAGGAGTCAAAGTTGGTGGGTGGACAAAACTGTGAGAAAGATTGAACTTGCCCATCTTGTAAGGAGAGAAGATGGTAGGGGTTCCTTGAGATTGAGTTTCCGCCATTGTTACCCTTTCCACAAACTCGATCTGACAATGATGAATTTATTGAGAAGAGAAAGCCCACCCCACAGTTGCTACTTTTATTTTATTGGTACAAAACCAAACTTGCTGCAGCTGTACTATATAAAGGAAATGGAGAGAGTGAGAGAAAATGGGCATGCGCTAGGACAAAGAAAATCGGCCGTTAAGAAGCTGAACGGAGTCGGTGAAGCTGGGGCGGCTGCTCTTTTTAGCGTGGGCTTCTCGTGCTCTTTAAACACATACACTTGGTAGTTTTGTAGTCAAAATTTTGAGTAGCGAGTTTGCGTCGACTGTTGACCACGTTGCCAAATGGTTATTGCATTGCATATTGGTTGGTGTTAAGCTCTTGTTCACAAAATTCTGGTAGTACATTTTTTTTTCTCAGAATAATGGTGGTACAATATCCACCAATGAAACCAAAGTAATAAAACTATGATTGGAGCCGATATTCTTTTATTTGAATGAGTAAAAAAATTGTGTTTTGTCGTAAAAATTATATTTGAGTCTAATTTTGTAATGATTTTTTGTTCTTCTTTTTAATTTGTTTTAGGTAACCTAACCTTCGTACCCAAGCTATTGAGTAAAATAGAATGTGCATATAGTCTTCAAGATCGAGCAAAGGCCGAGCCAAAATAATTTTCATCTCACTTTTCAATTATAAAAAAATAATAATAATTGGAAATTGGACTAGTCTGTCTCATGGCGCTGGGTTCCTGCTAAAATTCAAGCCCAACATTACTGGACTTAGGTTTGTCATCGGAAATGCCACCGAAACTGGGTCCAAATTTTCAGCTTGATGATGATTTCACCACCAAATCACCTTGATTTCCTTTCAACCGATTCATTCATTATTCCACTCGGATTGTTGATTACATTTGATTTTTTTTTCCCCATTTTTGTCTGCTTCCTTACATCATCTATGTTGTTCATTTAATTCAACACCATCTATTATATTTTAATTTTTTTTATCTTATAGTCAAATTCAATTATTTTGTCAATAAATTTTAAATTAGATACTTATAGAGTTGGGATTTTGTTTTTCTAAGCTGGTCATGTGATAACTACGTTCATATATGTGAAATTGTCTTGTACTTGTTAATATTTTATCAAATTTATATATATAATTTTTACTAAATATTAATTAATATCA
The DNA here is from genome assembly GCA_031772115.1 of Heritiera littoralis. NCBI lineage: Eukaryota > Viridiplantae > Streptophyta > Magnoliopsida > Malvales > Malvaceae > Heritiera > Heritiera littoralis. The sequence goes on from JAPDPK010000003.1 coordinate 4,897,122, forward strand.
TTTATGTTTTTTTTAATATCATATTATCGTATTATAGTGTATCTAGGGTTGTCTAATCTAATATTTTGGTTCAACGAAGAGAAATAAATTTGTCGTTTTGAAGAACTATTTTCATAGCTGTGGCCATCAAAAAATTCAACCACATCGCTTTCTCATCGCGCAGTATGCACAAATGGGCTTCAAGAGGAGAGGCTGCTAAAGTCAGAAAGTGAGACGCCGTCCAAAATCCAAATCCCAACCCAACTCAGTCAATTCATTATTTATTATTGGTTTCCATTCCAACCAAAGCCTAACTCGGTCAATTGTCCATTCAACGTTTCAACTCAAGAGCTTCGAGATTCTTTAAATTCTTCCTCTTCCGTCTCCACCAATGATGTGGCCGTTGAAAGCATGACTAGTGTGATGATTAAAACTTTAGTCCAAATTCACGTTTTTTCCCCTCCTTTTTGTTGAAGTAACATTATAGCTTATAGGCTAGTGCATGCCTACCCATTCTCCATTATTATTATTATTATTATTATTATTATTATTATTATACCCTTTGCTCTGTTTCGAATTAAATGTTTAATACATATTAAAATGAGTCCATAAAATATAAATATTTATAAATTTATATAACATGTTGTAATAATGTTGAAATGTAAAAAAATACTTTGATTACTTGAGTTGAATATATATATGAATAGTTTTTTTAATCAAATACATTGATTTATGTTTAAGAAAAATATCCAATTAATAAAAAAAAACGGTTGGAGTATAACAAAATGATTTTTTTAATTCAGTTTTTTAAAACTTCAAAATTAATTATTTTAAAAATATAAATTAATAAAAATAATATGTATGTTTGATAGCTTTTTTGTAAATTTTTTAAATATTTAAAAATAAATCTAACAAAAAAAGACAAAAAAAATACATGAATTTGAAATCCATACAAAAAAATTTGTCAATTCCTACAAAATAATCTAAAATACTTTGACCCAACTAATTAGTTTTTATTATAAAACAATCCAATACATATTTACTTAGCAAACTAAAGTATTGTATTAATTTTAACAATAATGAAATGAGAAATTAAAAAAAAACTTAAAATGAGAAGAATATTAAATAAGTTGAGCATCTTTGGTAAAAAAAAAATCACGAGATTTTTTTTTCCCAAATGACTTACCACGTTTTTTATTAGTGATTACCAATTGAGATTAATAAAATAGTTCAATCCTTTTATTATATATTGACAGCTACCTTTTTTTTAATTTAACAAATGATAATAAAAAATTATAACGTGTTTATTTTTTAATATATCAGAAAATACGTTTGTTGCTTTACTAACTAAAAAATATATATCATTTTACTAATCTCATCAAATACTTTCACTTATTTAAAAATATGTATTATCTTGTTAATTTTATCTATACCGAATTATTTTTACTTGCAATTTAGAATCCATATTTCTAACATAACTTCTTGTCACTCGTGACACTATGTTATCGTAGGATGGATTGAAAGTGATATAAATATAAATTTTGTGATTGAATTGAAAGAAACAAGGTTAAAATATTAAAAAGGCACTTAAACTATTTTATTTGTTTAAATAAGTTCTTTTTTATTATTATTGTACTCAAATAAATTTTCATTTTTATTTATATTCAAATAAGTCATTATTTCAAATATAAATACAAATAAACAAAAGCTGATTCAAATTGACTTAACCAAATAAAAATTCAATTCAATTAAATCGGTTTTAAGTTTAAATGAATTTTTATAAGTAAGTTTTTTCAAGTAAGTCAATATCTAAAATTATAAATTAAATCAATTGAATTATTTAATTTTTTAAAAATATATCATATATATAATTAAATACATTTGTTTCTTTGTGGATAGATCAAATTTTTCGGAACATCCTAGAAATATTATCCGAAGCAAAAAGAAATCGAAGTTCGCTTTTAGTACATCATGCTATTGTTATTCCAAGTTCAAAAGTTGTTTGTACAACAGAACAGTTGCGGTTGAGAGATTTCAGACCAAAGAACATGAGGATAAGCACATACAGCACCACTATCAAATCCAAGGTAAGAAAAGAAAAAAATCACATATATGGGAAAACCCAGAAAACTTCACTAAATACTAACCGCACAAAATTCTGAAATTCAGAACTTTAGATGTGTAAAAATTTTTATTTTTTAAATATTGATATGATAATATATGTATATAATTTATACTTGTTTTATGTTAATTTGTATTAACATAAAACACAAAAAATTATGTTGATATATTAAATACAAAATAATTTTTTATAAATTTTATTAAATTCATATATAATTTTTATTAACTTATAATTCATTACTTTTGAGTCTTTTTTCATATGATTTTTATCATTGTATCGTGTAAAAAAATGATCAAATCAATTTAGATGCGAAAATATAATTATTTAAACTAAGACTGCATGTCTCTCACACATATAATATATATGTATTTATTTATTTGTCTATATATACCACTGAATATATTTTTGAAGAGGGTGAAAAATTTTAATTGTGACTAAATTTTAAATAAAATTAATTTTATATTGTTAAAACGGATGAAAATACTTGCGGTTTAAAAAAAATGGCAAAAAACTCAAGGATTGTGGCTCAGTTGGTAACGCAGGCTGAGTTTGTGGAAAGAGCTCTCGGGTTCGACTATCACTAAACACATATTTAGAGAGAGGTGAAGAGCTTTAACTGTAACTAAACCCCGAACAAAATTAATTTTAAATCATTAAAACAGATAAAGATATCTATAATTTATAAAAGAAAAGGGCCAAAAAATAGTAACATGGGGTAACCCGCAATCTTACACACGATTTTGGGGGTTTAGCCTTCATCAACATCTTTGTCTGTGGTCCCCATCATTTTTTTATTTTTGGTGAATGTGGTCCCCTCCCTATTGCACCTAGACCTGTTCAAGGGCAGGGCTATCCGCCCAAGCTTGAAGGCCCGTTCGATATTTGGGAGGGTTTTGACAAAAATATTTGATGTAATTATTGGGCTTGGACAAAAATTTTAGGCCCGTTTAAAAACGGGCTCAGGCCCAGGCTTAGCCTTTCAAAGCCCGGGCCAGGCCCGATATTAATATTAAATATATATTTTTAATATATTTATAATATTAAGTATGTTTTTAATATATTTATTAAGTATAATATAATTTTATATATATAAAAAATATTATTAATTAAAAAATATGATTATAAAATTTTTAATATGAAAATTGATAGACAAATTTTGACAAAATAAATTAAATTTTAAAAGAAATAAAATAATAAAAAATAAAAAATTAATAATTAAAAATATAAAAAATTAAATTTGAGAGGACCGCGCTCGGGCTCGGGCTTATTATATAAAAAATAAAACGGGTCTGAACTAAATATCAGGCCCATTTTACCGGGCCGAACCGAGCTTGGATATTACTAATTACTCTTATTACCTGTCATGAGCTTGGCCCAAATCTGACCCGGTCCGACCTATGATCAGGTCTAATTGCACCTTCACCAGATTAATGTAACAACCTAGAAAAATAAATAGAGGCGTAAAAGGAGAACCTCTCTTGGCAAAAGGCAACCTTAATCATGCCTATCAATTACTTGTCTGCTTCTACACATCATATCCCTAAATCCTATCACTTTTAGCCAAGTTACGTCATTGGTCCTGCCCCAAAATATTAAAAAAATTAACTTTTAAACCATTCTATTTTTAAGAAAATTTTTATATTTTTATTACATTTAAATAATTTATTATCTTTTGATCCGTGTTTAAATAAAATTTTATTTCAATTTTGTGTAGGAATTTATTTGAGCATAAATTAAATATTAAATAGAAGATTTTGACTCAGATTAAAAGTTAAAGTTTACTTCCATAAAGTTCGAATTATGGAAATATAATAAAATTACAAAAATTTATGAGTTTATATATGATGCACTGACAGTGTATAGTTTCTATACACTGTCAATGCATCAGATGTTGACACCTCATCAATAGGTCATTATGGGCAAATAAAAAAATTTATTTATATTTGCATATAAAGGCCTAATGATGAGGTGTCAACCTCTGATGCATTGACAGTGTATAGAAACTATACACTGTCAGTGCATCATATATAAATCCCAAATTTATTTAAGTAAAATAATAAAGTATAGAACGTTTTTTTTATTATTTTAACCTTTATCCCATGAGCCTTTTGTTCCCTTGACTTAAAAAGCAATAAAGCTTTATGAACAAAAAAAAAAGTAATAAAGATTTTTCCACACAAATTATCGCATTGCTTATTATTATTTTTTACAAATATAAACGTATCAAAGCTCATTTCTTTTTAAGTTACACTACAAGTTTTTCTGATTTTTCATCAATCCAATATCTAAATTTTGAAAATAAAACTTCTAAAAAAAATCATTAGAATGATTCAATCCTATTTATCCATATAATAATTAAAATGCTTAATACCCAAATATGTCATTCACGTTTGTAACAAAATGAAATTAAGTCATTAATGTTTAAATGCATGAAAATCAGTCATAAACGTTTCAAAATAATTGAATTAAGAACATTTTCGTTAAATCTTTTAATTTCCGTTAAGTTTTATTATTGGTAGGGGTAACGAAAATTAAAAGATTTAACGAAAATATCTTTAATTCAATTATTTTGAAACGTTTAGGACTGATTTTCATGCATTTAAACGTTGATGACTTAATTTTATTTTTTAGCAAACGTGGATGACATATTTGGGTATTAATCCTAATTAAAATTATAAATAATTCTTCATTTTCTTAATCTTTTTCAAAATTTTCAACAAAATTTCATATATGCTTAAATTTGCATCTAATATTTAATTCAATAGCCTATGCATATTTTTTATTTAAAAGAATTGAATTTGAATGTTTAAACTTTTAACATAAAAATAAAAAATATGTCTTAAATTGTTAATGAAGGTAATGAATAAGATAGAAAATAATATAAAATGTAGTATTTTCTATCTTATTTATTATTCAATAATGTCAAACACTTGATTTATTGATTGAACCAGAAAATAGGATTTAATTTGACAAAGCTTTTCATAATTTCTATGTAGAAGGGAGTTTGCAAGTAGAAGTCAAAAGCAAAAACAGAATTGAACGAAACCGTATCTCAAGGATCCTGTCCACACACGTGGTCAAAATCCACGTGTCAGCCATATAGAATTATAATATATACGATCTGTGCAATCAAATACATATATATATATATACGATCTGATTAAATAAAATCTCTCCCCCTATCAACCTTCCCTACTCAATAGTGGCGCAATAGCGCCGCGAGAATTAGTTAAATATAAATTAAAAATAATATTTAATTAATTAAGATTAGATTTAGGACAGAATTGAAAAATTAAAAATAATATTTTTTTTCCAAAATAATTATCATCATCTTCTACAGTGCGTGCGAAGAAAAAGAAAAGACCTTTTTTAATTCTTATTTTCTTAAAAAACCTTCATTAATTGGCAGAATAAATTAATTTAATTTAATACAATAATAATCGTCCGCTCATTTATTTCCTTCCTTTGTCTTTGCCTTTACCAAAACAAGAAGAAAAAAAAAAAAACTGAAGCTTCTCTACCTTAAGCAGAGAAGAGAGCTTTTCTTATATGGCGGCCGCTTAAAACCCTCTCTGTGTTCTCTGTATTAGCTAATTTTGTTTTTGTATTTTTACCTTTTTTTTTCTTAATTTATCGTTTTTGAAGTTAAAAGGGCTTCATATCGTTCTTTGAAGGTAAGTTTAATTTTATGGTTTTCCTTTGTTCTGTGTTTGATCTCGTCGTCGAGATTAATTTTCAGTACCCATGATTATCTCTGAAACTTTTTTTTTTTGGTTTTCTTTTTTCTTTGCTTTTAAGCTCTGACCTTCGTGGATTCAAAGTTTCTATTTAGATTGTTGTTCGGGTTGTGTAGGCTTGAATTGAAAGATTTCTGCAAAATCATTTTCGAATTACTGTACTTTGGAGAATAATACTTTATTACTATAAAATTGATAGCCTTTATATTTATTTCCTCTTTTCTAACTTGTCTCTATCTCGAAACTTGCTGTAAGTTGTAACTGAAATATTTCTAATGGAAGGAAGTAACTGAATGATTTTTTTGTTCAACTCAGACGTTTAAGTACTATAACTTGTCTGAGTCAGAAGGGTGATTTCAGTAACATCTTGTACTCGTTTTTTGTTGACTAGATAAATAATGGATTTTTTAGATGATCGATTATGGGTTGTTGAAAAAAGGATTTTTAGTTTTTTTGACTCGAAAGGCGGAAATTGATCAAGCTGTTAGTAACTTTAGTCAAATTTAATAAAAATTCCAATCTTTTTGCAACTGTTCATCTATTTTGTGTATGTTAACAGTTGAGAAGCTTTAAGGATGTCTAAGAGTGAAGATTCTGGTAGCCCTGGTTGGACTGCATCGTTTTTCATGCAGACAACGGAGGATGTTGCAAGAGCAGTTGCTGCTGCAGCAGCCGCAGCAACTGCTGCTCGATCTCCCCGACCATCTGCTGTATATTCAGCTAAAGATGAAAATGGTGGTAGTAACTTTCAGAAGCTACAGCATCATGTTTCGAGAGTTTTAAAAGGCTTCTCGCAATCCCCTGAAGTGAGAAGTGGAACTTACAATCCGGAAGTTCTGACTAGCCAAAAGCGTCAATGGGCAAACTTTCAGTTGCAATACTTGGTATGACGGTTTACTCAAGTGTACATGTTTTTTTTTTTAATGCTACTCAAACTCGTGTATGGAGTTTTCTTAGCAAGTGTCTTCTACTGGATGTAACTCATTTTATGAAGCTGTCAATTTTTTTTATTTTTTTATTTACGTTTCATTAAGTTTTTTAGTCCTGCATGTAGAGCTCGTAAAGTGAAGTGGTTGCTTGTCTAATTGTCTTGCAATATTTATATTGTGAGGCCTAATAGAATGACTGATAAATCTCTTGTTATATTTTATTTTTTATGAATTGTAATTATAGTTAACTGATAACCAAAATTTTTGAAGTGTTTTCATAACATTTTGTTGTTAAGTGTGCAGGATCATAGATCTTTGAAAGAACCATCGAGGCTATTTGAGAGCATGGTTGTTGTTGGACTTCCTCCTAATTGTGATATTCAGGCACTTCAAAGGCAATATGTCACCAGAAAGCTTGAAGGTTCTGGGAAATTGCGAAGTACTCTAAGTTATCAGAATAATTCTCGTGTGGAACCAAACCTTGAACCCCAGGTGGGCTTTCTTTATAAAATAAGTGGTTCTTATATCTTCAGAGTGGGGGAGGTTATGGTTTTGGATATTGATCGTCTGTCCTCTGCTTTCAGGTCTTATTTGTTTATCCCCCAGAAAAGCAGCTGCCACTTAAATACAAGGATCTTCTTTCATTTTGCTTCCCTGGAGGTGTAGAGGTCAGCCATATGTTTCCTTCAGTTTTTTATTTCTTAGTGCTCAGATGAGAATGAAATGTGAATACTAGAAAGAGTTTAAGTCATGCTGTAATATGAATGCACAGTTGAGGGATTTTTCAATTTAATTTATTGTTTCTTTCCCATGCAAATATGTATTTGCAACACAGAAGTGCCCTTAACCTGCTATTTCTAAACTCAGTTCTTGTTATTTTAGGTTCATGCTGTTGAGAGAACTCCTTCAATGAGTGAGCTGAATGAAATTCTTCTTTCACAGGTATTTATGCTAAGATGTGATGTTAATGCTCATCTACGTGATGATAGATTATCAAGGGTTGTTTACTTGTTCTTCTTAATCATCCTCATTTTGGAGTGTTACCTAAAAATAAAAATAAAACTGAGTTTTCTAAATGAGTTCTAGATTTTTTTTAACTGAATGCTTCTTTGGACAGCATATTAAAATTTTTACCACTAAGTGATAACACTTGGTTGACAATGTAAACCAATTCCTTTTATACTGATACCAAAGTGGGGTTATATATGTGGCTGAACATTTTTTTTTGAGTTTTGGTCAGGTTGTGATCGCTTGTCTCCATACGCTATATTAGCTAATTCTAGCTCTTCATCTGGTTTTGTTATAATTTTTAATGCTGGAGTACTTTTATAAGCACCCACTAACCCACATGCACATTTACAGTTGCATAATGAAACTTTATTCATGTTAAATGCTAATTTTTTCTGTAATGATGCTTGTCTTGTAGGAACACCTAAAACAAAGTGACCTGTCATTCGTATTCCGGTTACAGGTAAGCTCTGAAATATTAAGCTATTTTGTTCTCTCTTGTTGAAATCTTCTTTTTTCATTGGGTTTTTTGTTTTCAGTTTTGTTGCCTACTTCTTAAGTGATCAAGTTTGACATGGTGAATGGTGATCATCAGTTTAAATTTCTATAGCTGTAGAGATAGATGTTATGAAGTGAAACTCATGAAGCTATATTGCTTGTTCATTTCCCAGTCAGAGACAGTAATTGATGCTAGTTTATTCTGGAATTTTGGTGAACTGACTTGGTCTGGTTTTTTCTGGATCCCTAAATCCTTGCTGTTCTCATTGCTATTTCTGCTTGCAGATTTAAATTTAATTTTGTTTTTAAGTTGGTTGGCATTTAGTTATGGCTGTTATGGACTCATACTTCATTTTTGAACATTTTAGTTATCTGTACACTGTAATTGATCTTTAAGTTTGTTACATTACTGCCTATAGCTCTATCATTTGTGTATTTAAGGATGAATGCATTTTGTTTTTTTCCTCGTGTCTGGGATTGATTATAAGGAGTTTAATTTGCTGCTTCGGTTCTAATTTCCATTTATGACAGCTTTTTAAATTATGGTGGAGCTCTTATAGTTTTTTTTAAGTTTTTTTGGTGACTTCTGTTCTTTTTCCCTCTAGGTTGCTGATGATTCCAGTTTGTATGGATGCTGTGTGTTAGTTGATGAAATAGTTCAAAAGCCCTCTGGATTGCTTTCCTTGATTGCAGATAGAGAACCTGCCTGCCAGTCTCTGAGTCGTTATGTGATGACCACTCGCAGATGTTATTGCATTCTTTCGAGGCTTCCATTCTTTGAGTTGCACTTTGGCGTGCTGAATAGGTATGTTTTATAACATATCAGATACAACAAATGATAATGAGGATCACCTCACAAGCCTCTCTCTTCTTAACTTCTTGTTGTTGTTGTTGTTGTTATTATTATTATTATTATTACTATGGCAAACTATAGCTTGACTCTTACATTATTGGCTCTTGTATTTGCTCAAACCTGTATTGGTTCTTTTTCATGCATTGATGTAGATAATCCCAGGTGATAAAGTTTTTGGACTCAAATTTTGAGGATTTGATGCTAGCAATATGGTTTTAGTTCATCTTTACTGGTTATCATGACTTGTTTTTTTTTTTTTAATTAAAATTTCCATGCAGCATATTTGATGAAGAAAGGTTGGAACGGTTAACAAAAAATATTGGTGATATAGATTTAGAATTTTCAGAGAGTTACAGCAACGAAACAAACCTAGATGATGTATCGACAGATCAAGGACCTCTAGAGGACATAAAGAACACAACGGTTGAAACCTCTGAGTTTGGTTCGGGAGATTCTAAACCTGAAAGTACTGATGATGGGAATAGCTGTGAGCATCAAATGCTTGAGAGGAACTTTGACTCAAATAAAGCTGTTAAACATGACAGTGTTGTTCCAATTGATCTAGAAACTGAGACGTTTGCAAGCAAAAAAGAAGCTAGTGGTGCTAATTGTGAAGATTGTGACACTGATGTTGATGATTTCACAGCAAATAAGCAAGCAGCAGAAAGACGTTTGCCAAATGCTGTTTTGCCCCTTCTGCGCTATTATCAGTACGAAAGCTCTGAATCTTCTTGCAGGTATGATACTTGCAATGTTCCTATTTGTACGGTTGGTTACACATTTCTATGGATGCTTATATGGTGAATAAATTTTATATTCTTTTGTGAAGTATGCTATTGGCTCTTTTATGTTTCGGAGTCTTTTGTTTTGGTCATTTTTTTAATAATTCATGCTATCTGCTGTTTTCTATATCCGTGACTAGGAAAATGAGTATTACCATGTAACCTGCATATAATATCAATTAATATGGTGTGCATTTGTTTTCCGGTGATCATTTAAATGGAAGTTTTAGGGTGTGCATATAATACCAATGTGTCTACTAACTCGCATGTATTTACATGTTTAATTACACACACTTTTCCAGGTTGAAGTGACTTGTTCAATAGTTGTCTGATGAAAGTATGATATTTTTGTCTCTGCAGTTTTCAAAGTTCTCCATGCGAAGACAGGAATTTGAGGAGTGATGTTGATGACACAGAAACAGAAGAGGCATCAATCTCTGGCCAGGAAGATTCCAGTGATCACCTTGATATCCTTGAATGGGCTAAGGTCTGAATATGTCTTGCTTTAAGTTGATTTAAGTTTTAGCCTTACCCTTATGGCTGGACAAGCATGTTTTTTGATATATATTTGAAAATCTATTTCCCCCCAATTTCCAGGCAAACAATCATGGATCATTACAGATACTATGTGAATATTATCAGCTACCCTACCCCGCAAGGGGAGAAAAACTTAGGTTTCATCCTTTGGAGCACCTTCATCCACTGGAATATCAAAGACCAGATGAAAAAGTTTTGCACATTGCTGGCTCAACCATTGATTTGAGATCTTGTAGTACGAGTCTTGAATTTGCTGAGGTAACCATGATTATTAGTTTCATAGGATGAAATAATGATGCATTTTTTGTTTAAGACTTGGTGGGTGACCTTGCATCTAACTATTGTCTGCTTTTATTAGGCACACACTGCCCTTTTGGCAGAAGAGGAAGCAACTGCTCTTTCAACATGGGCTGTTGCATGCATGTGTGGATCGCTGCGGCTTGAACATGTAAGCATGTCCTTGTTTTCTGATCAGAAGCATAACATGCTCTTTTAGTTTTGCTGAAGTTGATTGTTGTTGATTTCATGCTTGGCTTTTTGGATATCATGTAAAATTTTTTCCTTAACGGGCTTTACTGCTATGAAATTTTTGGGACATAGTTTGTTTTTGCCCCTTTTCAAATTGGTCAATATGTCCAGCGGTGATGCATTAGATCTCAGCTGTTGCTAGTCATTAACCTGTGACGTGCAACCATGATATCACTGAAATTTGCTAGCTTGTCTTGATGTCTTTAATTTTGTTCTATTTGTTATCATGACAATAGTCACCAAACACCGTTATTTGTTCTTTTTTATGTGAGTTGATTGTTTCCTCCCATTATAACAAGCATCAGTGATTTAAATTTGCTTGGTCTTGTATGGTTTTGAGTAGCAGAATTGATTTTCTTGTACACTGCAGGTGTTAACAGTCTTTGCTGGAGCATTGCTGGAGAAACAGATTGTGGTTGTTTGTTCGAATTTGGTAGGTATTCTGTGTCATATTACTTGATGTTTGTCTTTTAGTGGCTGACTCTGGTTCAGCTACCAATGTTTATGTTGAAACCAGATGAATGTTTTGCATTTATCGAGTCCTAACTTTAAAACCAGTTATCTCATTCCATGGCCTCTAGGGATGGTTGAATTTATTAGCTTGCAATGTTTTATAATTAGATTGCAGCTTGGAGTTTGCATAATTAGAGCACAAATGTGGATCTTATATTTGTATAATTAGGAGGCCTCATCTCAATTCTTTTGAGTTTTTCTTCTTGATGTTTATAAGTTATATCGGTTATGTCTTCTTGTTTTTTGTTCTTCTGTGGTTGATAGTTAGAAATATAGAACCTCTGCATTTATATTGGATTTGAAATGATTTGCAGGGAGTCTTATCTGCTACAGTTTTGTCAATTATTCCTCTAATCCGTCCATACCAATGGCAAAGCCTCTTGATGCCGGTATAATCTCTGAATGATCTCTTGAGATTTTCTAAATTGATATTTAAACTGTTCATAATTTAGGTACTTACATGTATATTTCCAGGTTTTGCCAGATGATATGTTGGACTTTTTAGAAGCTCCTGTTCCTTACATTGTAAGTTTTCAAATTCGAATCCTGCTCAATATCTCCATTTCTTTTACAAAAAATGCTCAAGTTGGCATGCTTGATTATTTTAGCGTCAAACAAATGATGTAATAACGCATTATATGACAAATGAGCCTAGATGTTTTTAGTTGATGATACTCATGTCAAAAGGAAAAGAGGCAGGGAAGATCAAAGGAAACGAGGGAAACTGTCAAAAAGGATCTTGCTTTTATTGAGTTTATTAAATGAGGATGTGGTATTAAGTAGTTTACGATGTCTACATAACCCATAGCTGAACCCAAATACTGTGAAAATGCTTGGTTATTATTGTAAATGTACTTGCCTTGTTTTTCTGCTTGTCGTCTAGAAAGTAATATGATCTGTTTGAAGAAATTAGCTCCCCTTAAGTATGTTTCCAATGAACCATGGCACATTTGAAAATTGAACACCGCTATAATTTTATCATTATTTTTCTTAAGTTAGTTTTTTCCCTGATGTTGTGCTGGCTGTAGGTTGGTGTAAAGAACAAAACCAGTGAAGTACAGTCAAAGTTAGCCAATGTCATTCTGGTTGATGCTAATAAGAACCAGGTTTGCATCTTCGCATATGTTTACATCATATTGTAACTTATTAGATGCATGCAGGCTATTTTTTTTTTTTTTTTATAATGATTATTACATTATTTTTGTTTTTTAAGTTATGCAGTTACAATATTGTATGATAATGTTATTCCATTACAAATATAGTAGTTTTGTTTGATTGCAAGATTAGCTCCTTTTGCCAATAAAGATAACATTTTTAGTTTGATGAGTGTACATTCTCTCTCTCTCTCTCCCTTCTCTTTTGTTTATTTATGTTTCTGATCGGTGGTGTGCAATATTGTTTCAGTGGAGAAACCAACGGTTTGATGTCTTTTTCTTTTATAAAACCACATATCTAATTGTATGACATGTCTCATAGATCTGTTTGGTTTTTCTCGGATCAATAAAAAGTAGTCAATATACATGTTTTCAAATTTAATCTGGATGTATAAAAGCTTCTTTTATTGCTTAGCAAACAGAAAGGCAACTTCACAAAATTTGGTTGCTTTATTGGAAGCTTACAAGTTTGTATATTTTGTTTTTTTACCTAGTTTGTATTGTGCAATTAAAGAGAACATTGCTGAAACATCTTTTAGTTTAAGGCTCAACTTTTTTCTGTTCTAAGTTTCTCACTGCATGATGTGATAGATAAAGGCGTCAACAATACCACAACTTCCAAAGCATAGAGAGCTGTTTGCACGCTTAAGTCCTTATCATGCAAAGCTAGTTGGGGAAAGTTACTTGGGGAAGAAAAGACCAGTACATGAGTGTACGGATGTACAGGTAGGCTTTTGCCATTGATATTTCGGTTTTGCTTTTTCTATGCAAACCTTAAAACCCATAAAACCCTTTCCTAACAAATTTGTATACAACTATGCACTTCAAACATTCATGGGTTCAGTTCAGGTGGGACCCATGTAAAATTCAGGTGGACGCCCACAAAATTCATTGTTGGTACTGTATAATTATAGAATTGTAGATGATAACCCTTTCCTGACAGCATTCTATTGAACTTGACTGGTGAGATTGTAGTTTGGCACTACTTGCAATGTGAAGAGCATCATCATTATGGATTATCTCATATTGATGGGTATGCTTTCACACTTTGTTTCGTGCACGAGGGAGTACTTTGTTTTCCGTGAATTGCATCATGGAAACTAAGCGTTTTTCATTGTGATTATAAAATCATATCCAATGGCAGTTTTTTTTTTCTTTTTTTTAACTTATCAGTATCTATGTTATGCATTGATTGTACTGTGTAGCCTAATAAGAAACTATAATTTCTACCATTTTGGGGTGAACTAGATTACCACCATTTTCTGAAGGTTATAGTTTGACTATGTCCCTTTATTCGGGAAAATATTCTTATGAATCATTGAGCATTTCTCATTTGATATGTTCTGATTTTTGTATAATTGTTTGTTCAAGGTCATCTAATCAAGTGCTGCTGTCATTTCAGTGGTTTGCTAATTGTTGTTTTTTCTGTGTTCTATGATATAGATTGAAGCTGCCAAAGGTTTTCTATCAGTTTTAAGATCATACTTGGATTCTCTTTGCACTAACATACGGTCACACACAATTACAAATGTACAGTCCAACAATGATAAGGTTTGTGTTTCGTTGAATTAGAATATTTCAGCAAAGTAGCTTTGTTTGGGTGATCTTTTGGTAGCCAAACAAAGCTACCATGCTGTGGAACTGCTTCTGTCTTTTGCCATATTAGTAGATTATTTACAATTGCGAAACGTTTGGAATTTTCTATCATTAATATTGCTGTTACCCAGATACAGTTTACAGTTCGTGTCAAAGGAACTTGAGTTGTAAGAATGTCAAAACCATTCTTGGCTTTGTTGGATGAATATTGCCAACATATTCAGAACTTGGTCACTAGTTAGTTGTTAGTACTAATATTTTCAATTGGATCAAAGTGCACCTGGAGCCTGGAGGAATATATATTATGCTTTAACCATCAGTATTGGTTGAAATTAATTGACATGAAAGTAGGTCCTTTGCGATCCAGTCGTGAAGGCGCAATTTGGGGTTCTCCTCATCCTTTGGTTGAGGAAATTTTCTAAGGATCTATGTCCAATAAGATGTAATAATTTTATGCTGACCAATCTTACCACAATGCAAACTTATTTTTTGGGCTTAGGATTGGCTATGTATTTATGTGTGTGAGAAGTTAGTCTCGCACAGATAGATGGAAGATGTAGTCGTTTGATACAGTATGTATGTCATGTTCTGCTACCTTGTATTGTTCAAAAACAAATGATGAAATCCTGAATTTCTTTCATGTCCAGGTATCTTTGCTTTTAAGAGAGAGTTTCATTGATTCATTCCCTAGTCGTGATCGACCGTTTATGAAGGTGAGTCTCTCAATTCCCTTAGCTAGATATTTGCCACCAGTACCAATTTGAGAATGGTCATAGTATACTCAAACTTGTTTTCCTCAATTCTATGTTTTTCATTTTATTTCATTTTTTGAGGATGATAATTTTCATATTCATTTTTAATTATAAGCTTACATTAAATAGCAAATTTTGGAAAAGCTATACTTATAGCTGAAAACATACTCACAATTTTTCACCACTTCTCCCAGCTGTTGGTGGACACACAACTCTTCTCTGTACATACAGATCTTGTTCTCTCGTTTATCCAGAAGGAATAGAACCACAACCTAAGTATGGCAGTAATATATTAGTGTTGTAGCTTGAACGCAAGTTCAGCAATGTCTAATGTCAAATTATATTATCAATATTGGCTAAAAATGTAATAGGTTTATAAATTTTTTTTTATTATTCCTTTGTCCCAATACCCCTTTTCCCTTGCCATTTTCTACTTGGCACCCTGGAAATTGAATTTAAATGAGATATTTATACTGAATGGCATTGATTGGGTAGTAGCAGGGTGCTTGAATTTGGCATGTGTTTTTTATTACGTATTCTTGTTTGATGGTTGGAATTTACTTGCGGGATAGGTTCTTATTTCCTGTAAGCATTAAGCTCATGAAAGACGAGCTCTAATTATACAGGACTTATGGCCTGTAATGAAGACTTGAACTGTGATTAAGCTAGGTGCATGGTTGCATGGACTTTTCTTGACAAGATTACCTTGGTGGGTAGCAAGGCTCGAGAAATATTTCTTCTGCAGATATTTATAGCAGAAAGAGTGGTAGTTAAGCATTTGCTGGTCGAATTCTGCATTCTAAAATGGCTGAAATTTAGATGAAATATTGTTGTTAGAATTGAATGATATCACTTATCGTTATCTGTTTTAGGAAATTTAAGGCAAACAAGTCTTGTTACGTCCCACGAGGCAAAGGGGATGAAAGGCAGAAATGCTGAATCTAGTAAAAAACAAAGAGGATAAACAATGAAGGGATGTTCCATTGTATTTGTGATCGGTTGGAAACGCAAGTGTGTTTTTTTTAGGTGGTTTGACAAGGTTTTCAATTTAAAGAAGACATCTCGAACCTAGAGCAAGCAACTTTTAATGTTTTTGTTTCCTCTTAACCAAACATTTAGCAAAACCAACGGTGTGTTTGCAAGCAGCACACATAGTTCAATGGTGCATCTAATTTCGGTCCAAGGTTCTGCGGCCAAGCTCCTGGTTGGGTCATCGACTACTATATTCATGGAAAAGAGCTCTATTTATTAGCCATCAAATAGCACCCACAGTCAAAGGTGACGGTGTCTTTGCTAGGTTTTGACTCTTGGCCTATTGAGAAACACCCTTTGCTACCTTCCGCGGCCGTATGGCATGGCATGTGGCTCTCGTTTCCTCGACTTGATAGAGTAGGGGATTTTAAGAAATTAAACATGGGTTTAGATTTATGGAGTTTGAACTCTGAAATTAATTCATATATTGCATAAATTTTTTTGAAAAGTTATTTGAAAAATTATGACTGTACGAGAATTAAAAAAATACATTATTTTAAATAAGAATAAGTGAAAGAAGAGAGTTTATGTTAACGTTGAAATCATATATTAATTTATGCATAATCAATATAGTATAATTTCTTACAAATGATCTTATTGCCCTACAAGAGGATAGTCTTTTCGAGCTTTATAGTGGCAGAGACTAGTGAATGAGAAAACGAACAAATCTAGGCAAAGTGGCAAATGGCTAGGGCCATAAACTACCTGGAATTTTGAAGACAGGCATGACCGTAAATATTTGCAAGCTGTCAAAACTGTTTCTGGGGTAGCATTAGCTATTGAATTATCTCAATATTGTGGACTAATTAAGTATAATTAATATCATATAACTTAATTTGGTAGTATATTTTGTATAAAGTGTGACCATAAATATAAATTATATATCTCTATTATAAATGTATTATATCTTTAATGGGACAGATATAGTACATGAACAATATTGTGGGAGGTCCCTACTGCTGGCATCACTATATAAGTGAAGGCCCATTATTCATTTGTAATTAACGAAGAAATGCACAGCAGTAGTCTCTCCCTCTCCTCTCCCGTTTCTCCTCCTCTCCTCACCACCATTCATTTTCTTTGGCTGCAGAGGGCCACTATGGCAGCTTCACCGGCACCGGCGCAACTCCGGCGAAGCATTGGAGGTGTCATCTTCTTGCTGGCAGTAGCAAAATAGCATAAACGGTGGGTATTTTGCATACCCATAAAAGGTTAGTATTTCTTCTGAATTTATTGTGCTAATGGGCTTTGTGGACGAATTTGTTCCAACAATTGGTATCAGAGCATGTCCATCTCAAAGCCATTAGCCATTTTCGATGAAGAAAAGAAATATGTGCTTTTTTATTTTTTTGGGTTTTTTATTTTGGATTTATTGAAAACCCATGAAATTTATGCATTTTGAGCCAAATAAATGCAAGATATTAGTTGTATGGTGTTTAAGGATGAAGAAACCTATTATTTTGGACCGAAAATGGTTAAAATGGGGAGAGAAATGGTCGGGTCGGGTAAATATACCCGTTTTTTCTGCAACTTTCGCCCGTTTGGGCGAGGAAGATCGGGCGCGTGAGCAGTAAAAATGGCGCGATGCGCGCCAATTAGTGTTGAAGCGGGCTCGTGGCTTTCACGCACCCGTAACAGAAATTAAATAAAAAAAATTTTTAATTTTTTTTTCAGCTCGTTTGGGCCAACTATTTGGGCTTTTCCTTTTTTGTATTTTGGGCTCATTCCTTTTGTATTCTGGGCCGAATGGTTTTGGATCTTTTCTTTTGGATTTTGGGCCAAAAGTTGGACTCAATTTTGAGTGATTTGGGCTGATTTTTTTTTATTCAATTTTTGGGCCATCAATTATGGAAATAAAAGACCATTAGTATTAAATTATATTTTGGGCTATTAATTTTAGAAATTAAAATGCCATTTGTTTATTTTAATTATGTATTAACATTTATTTAATTTAGGCCAAATAAATTTGTTATACTATGGGCAATTATTTATTTAATTATTTAATTATTTTAAATGGTCATTTAGTACAAAATTAATTTTGGGTAATTAAAATTAATTGAGTTTAGAGCCATTTTGCCTAATTAATTTAGGGGCCATATTGATTAATTAATTTTATTTGGCTATTAAAGTTGGATTAATTATTGATTATTTTACATAATTAATTAATAGGTCATTTTGGATTATGGTTTAATTGACCATTTTGATTAATTACTTATGAGCCATTTGGATAATTAATTTTAGATAATTTTGGCCATAAGCCAAATTATATTTAATAGTCATAATTAGTTATTAAGCCCGAAATTAATGTGATATAAGTGAATTTTTGGAGGAATTAATTTTGGAGTAATTTCTAGAAATTTAATTACTCATTTAATTCTTAATTCACTTAAATTTTGAAATATATACTCATGCCCATAAATTACTAATATTTGGCCTAATTAAATAAGTTTAAATAAACTCTCTAAAAATGAAAATTGCCTTATTATTTGAATATTCACATTTATGTGAAAATATTTTTTAATTAATTAATGTTGGACTTGAAATTGCTACATATGCTTCAGAAGTTGCATATTTTGGATGTAGTTAATTTGGTCAATAAATTTTGTGAATATTCTTGAAATTATAAATCATTAATCGGATTGGCTAGTACTTGCCTGTCGCAGGAATAGTCATGAAGATTTTTTGACGATTTATTCTGATAATTTTTAAGGATATAATAATAATAAGGCAATGCATAGTGATAGTTGCAGTTGCATAATTTACTAAGGTCTCTAGAAATGGCTAGTCTCTCCTTGTCGGATTGTTAGTTGCTTTTTGAGATGCTTGGGATTGAGAGGATTCTAGTTGGGATATGATACGGTCTTCCTACCCTGTCGGTGGGCGATCATTCAGGTTATATTCAACTAGTTTTGTTTTATCCTCTGTAGTGTATTGTGGAATAAATTTTGATATTGTTTGGATTATTCCACTAGCCTCCATATTGTGCAACTATCACATATCAAATCTCTAGTAGGATCAAATTAGATAGATAGTATGAATTATTTTCTACAGTTGGAGACATATTGAACTAGGAAGTAGTCTTGAGAGTCAATCTATCTATTATACCCAATAATGTGAGCTCTTTGAGGACAATACACTTGGAATTTGGGGAACACTTAAGTGAGAATTCTTTGATTATAAGGGCATGCCATTAATGAGCACATCAGAGAAAGTGTTCCAATTAGGAATAATTAAGAAGTATTTATGGATGCCATTAGAAAATAGTTCGCATAAGATGGATAAAGGTTGCTATAGGATTTTTGATTCCATATATGGCAGATTCAGTACTACTTCCTTCTGGGATGGAGAATTGATATTGTCATTTACAGATCTCATTTAATGCAGAAGGAAGTATGGCATTTTAATATCAAAATTGATATTGTCATTCAAGAATGAGAGATCTTTCGGGTTAGCATATCTCATTTAGTCATAATGATGACATATGCTAAATATTACTGCCAAAAGAAAATATTATTAAGTAGGTTTATTGTATATTGTTCTCCTATTAAGGCGCCATTTATTGAAAAGTGACATTGTGAAAATTTCAAAATCCTCAAAGTAAAAATGAAAGAGCTCATATCGAGTGTTGGATATGCCTTATTGTGGGTAATTACTGTATGCTCAAGCTTATACACTTTTGGATATTGTGTATGTTGTAGGTGTATTTCGGAGATACTTGAGCGATCCTGTAATAGAGAACTGGAAGCTGTAAAGAGAGTATTTTGATATTGGTAAGTCTGACATTTTAGGTTCGGTCAGATATTCTGATGTTAATTTTGCGAGCTCTCCAGATATTGAAAATTATTTTGATTATATATTTGTGGATATAAAGGAGTTGTATTGTGGAAAGTGTAAAGCAAACACTTACAACATTCTTGATTGTGGAGGCTAAATATGTAGCATGTTGTAAAGCTACATAATGGGCCATTTAGACTGTAGAATTTCGTCTCAAGGCTGGTTTTGTGTGGTTGCCATTTGGAAGTCTTGGAGATGTACTGTGGTAATGCTGCAGCAAGTATTTTCTCTCTCAAAATGTTAAGAGTTCCTCACACTCTAAAAATGTTTAGATATCATCATTCGGTTTTGTTAGAGAGAAAATAATGAAATCCATTACTTGATTGGATTGTAGAGCACATGGTTAAAGAGCTCATTTTGGCTAACTGAAAGTTTGGCTGCTAAAGTGCTTTGACGACATAGCACTTGCATGAGGCATATAGAGCCATTTGCTATATTAAGTTAGTGGGAGCTTTGTAATAAAATAAACTGCAGTTGTGTGGATGGATTTCTACTTGCCATATATGCATATTTTGTTTGCGTACATTTTGGTAAATATGGCATTCTGTTAGATGAGACATTCGATATTAGTCTCATATGCTTCTGTCGAAGCAAGGCATCATTCAGTTTAGATGCATGGACCTAATGGAAATGGATATTGATTTTGCTTTTCATATCATTTCCATTTCACACTTTATACTACTATTTTATTGCAGTCTTTATAAGTTTACGCATTTGTACCCGGTCGGTATGATGCATTTTGAAGCTTATAAAAGGCTTCTTGTTGTTAAAGTATGTATGAGTCTACACATTTTGTACCCTTTCGGTACAATGTATTTAGAGGGCTTACGAATACATACTGAGATTATATGATATATTTTGTTAATTAACTTAATTGTCCAAGTGGGAGAATGTTAAATTATCTCAATATTGTGGACTAATTAAGTATAATTAATATCATATAACTTAATTTGGTAGTATATTTTGTATAAAGTGTGACCATAAATATAAATTATATATCTCTATTATAAATGTATTATATCTTTAATGAGACAGATATAGTACATGAACAATATTTTGGGAGGTCCCTACTGCTGGCATCACTATATAAGTGAAAGCCCATTATTCATTTGTAATTAACGAAGAAATGCACAGCAGTAGTCTCTCCCTCTCCTCTCCCTTTTCTCCTCCTCTCCTCACCACCATTCATTT
Source organism: Heritiera littoralis (assembly GCA_031772115.1). Lineage (NCBI taxonomy): Eukaryota > Viridiplantae > Streptophyta > Magnoliopsida > Malvales > Malvaceae > Heritiera > Heritiera littoralis. The sequence goes on from JAPDPK010000003.1 coordinate 4,918,167, forward strand.
TCTTTGGCTGCAGAGGGCCACTATGGCAGCTTCACCGGCACCGGCGCAACTCCGACGAAGCATTGGAGGCGTCATCTTCTTGCTGGCAGTAGCAAAATAGCATAAACGGTAGGTATTTTGCATACCTATAAAAGGTTAGTATTTCTTCTGAATTTATTGTGCTAATGGGCTTTGTAGACGAATTTGTTCTAACATTAGCATAACATGTTGAGTTGAGCATGACCCACATTTGAGTTAGGAAGCTAGAGGTTAGAGCCCTGAAGGTAAAACATTGTTGGGCAATGTTTCTTCCAGGAACGTCAATGAAGGTGAATGTTTTTATTTTCATCATATTCCTAAGATCCAAAGATTAAAAAAAAAGAATATTTCTCAGCATTCATTAGTCTCTACTTTTGGGAGCAAACTGAAGCAATAGAAGTGGGCTCTACCAAGCTATGCTTATGGAAGTTTGAAAATGGAATTTACTGGAGCAATGCAGGGTAAGGGCCGTTCTGCTTAAGTGGGGTTTTTCTTTTTGGCAGGAAAAAGGTGCTTTGCATGTGTTTGAACCTGGCAGGGGATAAGGACAGCCGATGTGAACACTGCCAAAGAGTCCACTACTTTGTACAACACCTGACAAACTTATAATACAAGAATAGTGCCACTGCCACGGAATTGAATGCAACCAAACAAAATAAATAGTTCAGCACTCTCCAGCAATGCCCTTTCCAACCGGAGAAATACTCAAAATATCTCCCAACTGACCATGTAATAAAACTATACAATAGTCCCAAACTGCAGGGAGAAAGAAAGGAGTATCATTTGAAACTGTTCAAACAGTTCTGTCCACTTTACTTTTTTGTGGAATGAATTCAGTCTCCATCCCCCACTAACAAAATAGGTATAAATCAATGGCAATGGTTAAGATATAAGCCTAACTGCGCTGGTTTATTCAGATGGCAGACTTAACTACTTTGCAAGAGACAAGCAAACCAGCACATGTTCATGCTGTTTGAGAACCAGGGAAAAGAACAACCAAAATATGAAAAAAAAAATACAAAGACATTTTTGAGGAGAGAAAAAAGTGGGGATTTAGGCCCCAAAAGAACCCTAGAAGCTAGAACTAAACATTCAATTGCCCAATTTCCCAAATTGAAAAAGATCATCTAGTAAGTGGGGAAACTGGGGTCCGTCTGAGGTAAAGGAAAAAAAAAAAAAGTAAAAGAGTTGGCAGTAAAAGCCCAAAACGGACAAACTTCTCAGGAGGACAGGCAGGCTTCAGACGCCAACTCCTGTAGTTTATAATAATAATAATAATAATTCTCTCCTACGTTTTTACAGTCTTTTTAATCCACTCACTTTGGTTTATGGGCTGCCGTAGAGTTGTCAGAGGCAAGAGCTGCAGAGCAGAAAGCAACAGAGAGTGCTGAGCAGTCATAATATGAGCAGCTCTCTACCCTCAGGACTCGGGACTCAGGTGAGGAGTCAGAAAAGAAAAGAGAGAGAAAAGAGACGTGGCAGCATTAAAATCAGAACCATTGGTTTTATGTACAGAAGATTCTGCAAGAAATGGTCCCTGACATAAATATATCTACTCTAAACATGATATAGCAGCAGGCCCCTCTAGTATTAAATAATGACCAAACCACCAAAACACTTGCACAGAAACCAACTCCTGTTTCTCTTTCACTGAACCCTGTGGTCTAATCTCTAGTATTACGTGTCTCTTGTTTTTTTTCATCTTTCCTGTTAGCTTGCTTTCAACAATTTTCTTCTCCTTTCTTCTCCTCTGTGGAATGATGAGTGGAAGAAACAGATTTCCTTTTACTGCATCTCAGTATCAAGAGCTAGAACACCAAGCTCTAATCTTCAAGTACATGGTCTCAGGCATCCCTATACCACCTGATCTCCTCTTCACGATCAAGAGAAGCTGCTTGGACGCCTCGCTTTCTTCCAGGCTTTTCTGTCGCCAGCCTCAACATAGTAAAGCCTGAACTTCACCCAGTTTAACTTTTCTAATGACTTCTATTTTCTTCTGTTTTGGGCTTTAACAATGAGGTTCCTGTTGTATTTGGCAGTTGGATGGAATTGTTTCCAGATGGGATTGGGGAGAAAAGTGGATCCAGAGCCCGGAAGGTGCAGAAGAACAGACGGAAAGAAATGGAGATGCTCGAAGGAAGCCTACCCAGATTCAAAGTACTGTGAAAGACACATGCATAGAGGCAAAAACCGTTCAAGAAAGCCTGTGGAAGTTACTACTACAACAGTAGCGAACCCTTTGACAGCAACCGCAAACATCTCATCAATCACCAAGTCTCACCCATCTTCCTTTTCTTCTCTTTCTTCCATGTCCTTGTCCTCCACCGAGTCCCAACAGCACCACCATCAACTTCGTTGCCCTGGCTATCATTCCCAGGTAAATCATCCCTTTATGTATGCCCAAGCATCAAGACCACCTGGGATTGGCCTGTCACCTCAAGAAACCACCACTCAGTCTCTCTTGGATTCTGACGCTTACCCCCAGGCAAACACAGATTACAGGTTCGTTTACAAACAACCTTGAAGTTTCTTTCACTGTACTTGTTTTCTCTTGCTTTTTTGTCTACATTTTGCTAATGAGTTTTGTTTTATTGTGGTTTTTAATGAAGAAGAAACAGTTATGTGTATGGGCTGAAAGAAGAGGTGGATGAACATGCTTTTTTCTCTGAGCCTTCTGGGACAATGAGGAGCTTCTCAGGTTCATCTGTGGATGACTCTTGGCAACTTGCACCATTAACAATGAGCTCCTCTTCTTCGAAGCAGAGGAGCTGCTCTGGGTTACAGAGCGAATACTCCTACTTGCAGCTTCAAAGCCTCACTGATCACCCATCAAAACAAGACAAGCAGGAAGAGAAGCATTGTCACCAAAAGACAGTCCACCGTTTCTTTGATGAATGGCCACCAAAACGCAGAGATTCATGGCTTGATTTAGACGATAAATCATCAAACAGCTCATCAGTTTCAACAACCAGGCTCTCAATATCCATCCCTTCCACTTCACTTGACTTGCCCATCTTCAATTCAAGAGCTCACAATGGTATTGAGAAGAAAAGAGTGAATCTAATCCTGATTTGTTTTCTCCTAGCCACTCGTTTCTTCTTTTGATCTGAGAACTTAAGTTTTGTTTTTGCAGATGGTTGAGTAGCCAGTGGTGGGTTTCTGCATTAGAGGCCAAGAATGTACTTACTTCGTGGGGATCACCTCTTTCTGTGAATTCTGACACTGTTTAGGCTTTCCTTTATTTATTTATTAAATTTCTTTTGGCCTTTTTTAGCAAAATTTGGTGAAGTTGGGTTGTGTGTGTTCTTAATGAAGAATTCAATGACTTCTATCATACTGGTTTCTGTTCTTTTCCTACCGCAAATTTGTAGTTCATAAATACAAGATTGAATAGCTCCTCCAAACCTGACTTGCTGGTAGCTAAATAGCTAACAGGGTGATGTCGTGTTCTGGTGTTTTTATGCTGCTTTTAATTGCAAGCATTTACTCAACCTGCTGCTTATTGTATGGGGGACCGTATGCTCCCAGGATTTGCAAAAATTGTCGTTTCTGACTTCACCTAACTTGATGTTTGGCAAAGGCAAACCCTCTCCTTGTAAGCATCAAGCCAAGGAAAATGCTGCAATCATGACTTTGCATTCTACACTTTTGGCCTTGTTTTGGGAGAAAGTATTTCTTTTTAAATGAATCTATCTTTTGTGCTGTTTCCCCTGTTGTTCTGCGTTACTATACAAAATCAAGATCTTCCCCATTAATAGAAAAGAGGAGAGAAAAACATCTTTTCATTTGTATGGTCCATCATAATTATTGCTAAAGTGTTGGGAATTCAGGATTCAATTCTCTTACCCTTACGTTTGAAGGATTATCTATGCTTTTCTCTAAATTCACTTCCAAAGTTTTATAACTATTATCATCTAAGTTGATAGTTGAGGTTTAAAACCACTGCTGAAGAATCTCTCACTCTGTTTAGGCTTTTCGGAAAGCATTCCACTATGGAATACAAAGTGGCATCTTCCATTGCCATTCCATGGATATATCCTTGCAGACAGTGCAGCCTCTTTTTCAGTTTCACCATGTTCATCATCTACTTTGGCATAACTAAACATACAGCTTTACCGTCTCCTTTTATGTACTGCCTGCCTCTAGTACTCACTCCTCATTAAGTACAGCAGTGTGTACCCATAAACACCGAAAGTTTCCCACTGCATCTTCTTTTAATTTTCTTTAGCCAAAAGCAAATAAAGAGAAAAAAAAGAAGTTAACCATTGTTAACACAAAAAGCAGACTCAAACTCAGGCCAATTGAACTGGTTGATAATTTGTGTTTCCTTTGAGGAGATAAGATATTCGAGTTATGGTTAGCAGTTGAGGTCGGGTCAGGCAGAGTCAGATGGTCAGGTTAAGCTTTGGCAAAAAAAGCACCCTGCATTGCTCTGAAACTTCTGGTGGGTGGGTGGGTAAGTAAGTGGGTTGCTTTGCTCCAAAAATGTGACAAGTGAAAGAGAGACATCAGCATCGGCTCATGAGTGCGCAGTTCAGCCAGTTACTGAAGAGACACTTTTAATCCTTCACCTTCCCCTCCCTGCCGACACACAGACACGCACGCACCCCTGCCCCATCTGACTCTCTGACACCTGCTCTGATTCTGACCCTCACTCTTTCATGTCTTCTTTGTCAGTCACCACGCTATAATATCTGACACCGTTCAACTCACATTATCTTCTTTTTTTTTTTTTAATTCAACTCACATTATCAAGCGCACTTCAAGGAAGTCCTCTCCGAACGTTGTTGTTTCAACTGTAACTAAATGACTGATCGCTTGAAACATTTCGACCTTAGACATGGTTGGACCTTCCCATGTCTGAATCTTTCTGAATTTGACATTTCATTTCTGCCCAATCTGGATTCATGTTTATCCACGACCCATGCTTTCTAATCTTGACAACTCCCAAGTACCCAAATCACTCCCCGTATTTATTTCCATGTTACGTTTGTTTTTTGGTTCTTCGAAATATACGAACTTGAATATGAAAACCTGTTTCCAGCTCCATCTACAAGTACAACTGCAAGGTGATCGAACAATTGTACTCATGTTTGTGCAGATTTTCTTTCCCATGCATGATCCAACAACCCACAGCTTTCCTAGAAAGATGTCTATTAACAGTTTAAAACCAATAACACATGCAACTTGAAGTTCAGATCTTAAATAAAAAAGGCATGGCCCGCTACAATTAAAATAAATGAACTCTGAAATCCTGTTCGCTCGATCTTAATCCTCCTCGTCATCTCAAACGCAGCAGCTCTATTTAGTTTACTGTTATCTTCTCTAATTTCTCCATCACTCTCCTGTAGCTCAGCCGAATTCTGTCTGACAGGACGGGACTCTGGTCCCCTCTGTAATGGTTCATCATCAGATTCTGAACATGCTCGAGACAAAGAATAAAAAATGCACCATCATACACAGTATCCTCCAAATTAATAATCTCCAATATTCCTTTGCATGTTAGTAGAAGTTGAAATAACATACTAAAATAAAGCCCAAGTTTTAGATAGCTAAATAATGCTCTTTGAAAGCAGATTTAAGGGAGCCCTAGATGGTGCTGAGGGCTGGATTGTAGGTAGATGTATTGTCCAATAAAGGCACCAGAAATGTACAAAAGAATAATGTATCCCTGAGGCAGACACAATAAGTAATAAGATTTCCACACGTAACAAGGTACTGCTCAAGTTATAATGTATTCCTTTTATTGTGTTACTGATTGGTCGTGAGATTACAATAAAAGATTCATCAGTGTTTTTTTTTTTGGTCAAAAAATTTTCGAAGAAAAACAATGAAGAATTTTGATTCGATACAAACCGTAGCTAAAGCTCTACCTCAGTACCTCTGTTTTTCTGAAACGGGGATTTTGGAACACATTTCATTATGATCAGATCATCTTAACTTTTATGCTAAACTACCAAACACACTGAGCTAAATTTGTGATATTTTTTCTCAAAGAGGTTATGAGGTAATCACTAGTTGCATTCCGGAGAGGATTGGGTTATGGTTGTAATTGAGTTGAATAAAAAAGATTTAGTATTGGGTTTGAACTTATCTGAATTCGAAATTGAAAATTCAATTTAAATTTTATGAGTTTATTTTTTGAAATTTGAGTTTAATTTTAAAAAATTCAAATTGTTCGAATTTGATTCATATTTGAACTATTTTAAATTTGATTCAATTCGTTTTATTTATCACTAATTTTACACAAAAATACATTTATAAATTACTAAATTTGTAGAGTAGGTCCAAGGTTCAGATGTCCATTTCCCTTGTATATCCCTATGATCCAAAAAAATTTGTATATATATATTATAATTTTTATTTGAAATTTTATAATATAAGTTTTTAAATTTATGAACAATCCAAATTTTTTCTCTTCAATATTTTTGTTTGTATATATTTTGTATCTTTCAATAAAATAAAATAACAAAATTATTTATCCATCTAAATTAAAAAAATATAATTGCATTTTTTAATTTAATCTATATAATAAGATAATATATATATAGGTGATTTTAATTTTATTTTTTAAATTTTAAAGAAATTGAAAAAAAGATAACTCATTTTTAAAATTTTATCCATATGGATAAAAAATTGAAATAGATAATTGATTTTCCTTTTTAATTTTAATCTATATAGTAAGTTCATCTATATGGGTAATTTTAATTTAAGATAAAACATTGAAAAAAATTGGAAAAATTGATTTTTTAATTTTAAAGAAATTGGAAAAAAATATTTTTAATTTTAATCTATATGATATGATAAAGAATTTCAAAAAAGGACAGTTGATTTTGTTTTTAATTTTAATTTGTACGGGAAATGCTATCTTTTTAGCCTGAAAACTTTGGTTTTACATATTAACTTAAGATTTTTTTTTTTATCTTATACGTGTCTATTCTAAATATTTTGAATCAACGGTCAAGTTATTCATTAATGTCATTATAATTCAGTTATGGATATTCTTTTCCTGATTTCTTTACATATGCATATGTTCCACATACATTACGTAGGTAAATATAAACAAAAAATGCACATTTGGCATTTGTTTCATTATTATATATGCTTAATATATTGTTATTTTAGAAGAAGATTTATAGTTATTTTAATGGGCGGTATTGATTTCGATAATATTAAAAAGTATAAAATGACTATTAAAGATATATGATTTTTAATAAAATAATTAAAATTTTAAAACAATGGGTGGAGAAGTAATTTTACCCTACATTTTTTTTGTCTTATCCTGCACCATATACCTCCCACTGGTATCCCAAACTAGGCTTTAGTCTTAACTTATATTATCATAAAAAAAGGGCATGATTACATTATGAGTACCAAGTATTGATAAAAAAAAATTACATGCTAATATAATAATTGTGATAATAACAATAAAGAAAATTGAAAATTAAAAAAAAATAGTATAACGTGCAAATATATTCATGAATGTATACTTTTTAGTATAATCTTCTTGGAGTATCAATACTCGTCCAAACTCAAATGCTCATCCAATAGCAAAAAAACTCTCATCTCGCAGCAAACAGAATCAATAGGCTTCGCCCAAGAGCACTAGATCAGCTGACAAGAGCACGTAGATCAGCTGACAGGAGGTTGTTTTAGCTTAACCAGAGGTTTCAAGTTCGAGCCCTAGGTATATAGCTGTGTTAAAACTCTTGAGGAAGAGTTTTACCGCCTTTTGGGTCCTGCTTGACTGGAATCCGGATTAGTCTTATATCAAAATGATGTGGGGATATCGGATGGTTTTGAAAAAAAAAAAAAGAATCAATAAGACTCCAATAGGAATGGACATCAAACCAAACAGTGTGGAAACAAAAAAGTAGAATCTAAGAGAACAACAATATAAGCATGAATTAGTTAACAATGGTAAAATATGGATAAAGAAATTGATAAAGAAATAATTATTTTTTAACTTTAATATATATAGATATTTATCTTTTAGAAACTTGAAAAAGAATGAATTGTAGTACATTGATTTAAGTTTTTTTTGTGTAACCACATGTATTCTTATCCATTTTACAATATGAGATTAATCTTGTTTGAGTCGAAAGTGATAAATGGTAAAGCTCTCATAACAGTGGAGATTCCAAGATTTGAACTATATTCAAATACTTGATGAAAAAATCTATTTTCACTTTTTCTAATCACTTGTTTATAGTATATTGATTTAAGTTAATACATTGAAAAATGAAATTGAAATAGATAATTGATTTAAAAAGATAATTGATTTATTTTGTAAGTTTAATGTATATAGATATCTATCTTTTACAAAATTAAAAAATAATTATTTTTTTATTATAAGATAATATATGTGTCAAATATTGAAATTACCCACATAAAAAATATTAGTTTTATTTATATAAGATTATGAAAGTAGATTAAAAAATTAGTAACAAAATACTAAAAATATATATTAAAAAATTAATTAGATTCGTAAAACTTCTATTCTATTTGATCATTAAAATATTTAAATTCGGATTCTAATTAAGTGGAGGTTAGGGATAAACTATAAAGAGAGTTAAAAAAGAAGGGTTTGTATTTTAGTTGCTTACGTATGAAACAGAACAGAATTTGATTTCTAGGACCGACAAAGTCTCGTGGCAGGAGTGGAGCACTTTTTTTAGTATGAAGATCTAGTCATCTAGGTTTCATATCCACGTTCGATAACTGTTTCTTCACACTTTAATTTACTCTCTTACTACCTCTCTGCTCTGTTTCTATCTAACAAAGTTCAACATCCTTCACAATCACATCTTCTTATTCATTCAATTCAATTGTCACCCTTTATTCGATCCACCCAGATTGTATTCAGCATCAAGCAATCCTTTTCTTCCCTTGTTTGAAGATTTTAGTTCGTCTCCAATGGAACAACAAAACAACAAATCCAATGTTCCCAGAAAAGTTTGTTTCTACACGTTAATGCCTATAGTTGAACTGTTGATCATTGTTCTATCTGTGTTTTCTAATAATTCTTTTTTCTGGGGTGTCGCAGGTGAGATTTGCACCGAAAGCTCCTCCTCGCCGAGCACCAAAGCTCGAGGTTAAAACGTATATATCGTTTGGTGCTTAAATTGCAGTGCAGGGTGCCCGTTTCTTGGATTTGAAACTGCCTTTTTAATCTGCACGTTCACCTTTTTGGTTGTTTGTGTGGTTTCAGTGAAGTGGTGGAAGACACTGATGCTGTTCAGGCCAGGGATTTGCTGCAGCGCTTAAATGTAAATGTGTTTGCACACTTTTTTATTTCCTTCTCATGTTTATCTGGCATTGGTTTTCTTGTAATGTTCTTCTCCTTGATTTTTTTTCTTTCTGACAGCAAACTTCTGTAAGGACAAAACCTAAAGTTGAAAAGAAAGGTAGTTTCTTTATACTGATGTGAGGCCTTTGAACATGTCCTTCAGATATGCATTCCACTATTTTTCTGTATTTGGATCCATTCTAAGTTTCTGTTTTTTTTTTTACTTTCAATTGTATGATTTGTATCTTTCTATGAAGATCAAAATAAATGAACAACTAAATCTTGGCATAAACTTCCGATATATAGAACAATGCTAGTCCATAAGATTGCATTTCATTGAGAAATTTGGATTAATAAAAACCCAGAAGCAGAGTTCATAAAAGAGTGCAAACATTAAGAACGTGACGTGACATGATAAATGGAATCGTTACAATAAAAGCAAAGAAGCTTGTTTAGTTTTCATTCTAATCGTCTTACCTTTCTTTCGAAGAAGCTTCTGATTGGCAACATTTGTTGAGAGAAGCTAAATTTGATCTTGCTCCTGTTGTTATATGATAGTTGCATGATGTTATTAGTACAAGGACTTATTTCAGGCATAGTTTGCCTCATATTTCTTCAATATGTTTTGGCCATCCCGTGCTTTGAAATCTTATGCAACCGAACCCTCAAATAGTCATCAGATTAGTGCAAGCATATCTACTTTTTGCATGCTAAGACTTAAAAAGTTTGGTTGATCAGCTGCTTTAGTTTAATGGTAGAACCGAATCATACTCGTGATTGCAAGCTTTAGTAAAAGAACCAGAATTTGGACACTTATTACATGCGTTATCACAAGTTGGAAATGTTTCTGGATTGTACAACACAAGTGTGAGTTCTTAATTCACTTTTCTGATATGCAGTTCCATCCTCACAAGTTGCATTTGGTCATGGAGGAGCACCAGCTTCAATAAAATCCTTTGGACTTCCCAAAGGTGCAAGTCGAAGTAGAGGAGAAACTTTCATTGGTATGCTACCCTTACGTAAGATGTCTCTAGTGATTGAGATACCTTTCATTCTGTCATATAGTGTTGATGTTTCTGTAGGTAGTGTTCAAGCTCCAGGCTCGAGAGAGGAGAAAGAATACAAAGAACCATGGGTATGTAAACTTTGGTTTATTGATGCAAACCAAGATGACTTAGCCTGTTTACTGGTTTCCTATTTTCCATTGGTTGCTCTCACTGCATTTGTTTTATTGGTTTTTTCTTTGTTTGAATGCTCCTGCAGGATTATTACAGTTATTATCCTGTAACCCTTCCTATGAGGAGACCATATTCAGGAATTCCAGGTGAGTATTGACAATAGACACACCCATTTCGGAACTGACCAGGCATTATGGGTGCTTTGCTTGAAAGCTAAACATCTTTACTTCTGAAGTTGAAATTTGAGTAGCTTTTATTAAATTTTCAATTGCAGAGTCTCTTGATGCGGAGGACTTTGCTTCACAGAATACAACTTATGATGAAAATTCAATGGAGCCTGCAGTAGAGCTTGGCCTAATGGTTAGTAGCATAACAAGTGAATCAAATATTACATTTTGCCTAGTTTTTTTATGCTGATGCTCCACTGATGATTGGCTACAGGAGGAGAATTCAGAACCAAGTTTGTTCTTCCTTCAGTTACCACCAACTTTACCTATGATAAATCAAACAGGGCATGAGGTTGATAGCTGCTCAAGGCCAAATGTTAAGAAGGCATGTGGCCTAGAAAACTTACCTGCAGGTCTCATGGGAAAAATGCTAGTATACAAAAGTGGTGCTGTCAAGTTGAAGTTAGGGGATACCCTTTATGATGTGAGTAACTAGACATTGCGAAAACATTGCCATTTTCATGTGTTACAGTATGATAAAGTTGTGTTGGATTTTATTCTGAAATTTTTCGAATTGGTGGCAGGTTAATCCAGGTGTCAGTTGCATGTTTGCTCAGGATGTTGTAGCTGTTAATACAGCAGAGAAGCAGTGTTGTGTTGTTGGGGAGCTTAATAAGCGTGCTGTTATAACTCCGGATGTGGATTCTGTTTTGAATAGCCTAGCTGATTTTTGATGATTTTTGTACCTTCAGGTTTGGTTATTAGCATACACAAAAAGAAAGTGAGAAAGCAATATGTTCTAGAAACAAAAATGATATGGTTTTTGAACTTTGGTTAGTGAGAGTAGAGAAAGGATCTGAAGTTGAAACTTAATATAGAATCTTACTGATTTTTCAGGAAATGGAAAATCCGGCTTGATTGCCAATACAAATGAACTATCGAGTCAGTTTGTCAAAAAATACTACTGAAATACAGTAAACCAAGTTCTACTAAGTAGTCCTGCTTCTTCTTATGCAGCTTGATTTTGACATTCATTTGAGCTGTACAAGAGTTGTAGATGATTGGATTTCTTGCACACAATTCTACTGGGTACAAAGTCCAAACAGCAAAAGTACTAACAAACTAACTTTGGACAATCAAAACTCCACTTGGCTTGTTACTGCATTTTGTTTGCGCTCATGAAATATGCTGCTTTTGTGATGATAGACCTAGCAATCTGTGTAAATAATTCATGTTTTTGTCCTATAAAATCGTATTCATGCAATGTAAAATACGAAAATTTCATGTTAAAATTTGTTTGGACATGTTAAACACAATTTTTTTTTTAGTTTTTTCATATTTATATTCAAATTTTATCAATTTTTAGCTCATGTTATTTTATTGTCTTTCGTTCATATCGTACCAATGTTTGTCAAATCTACACGTTCGGCTTTAAAAGATTCAAGACAAGACATGCAGGAATTTTTGGTTGAGCTTTACATTGTTATTTTCTACATGAATTTGATGGCATCAAACTACTCTAGCTAATAAGAAAGAATTGCAAGTGCTTGTTTCTACTAATCCATAAGAAACAAAGGAACAATTGATAACAAGAGATGAAAATATCTACCATAGTCCCAGGCATTTGTCTTTTCTGCAACAGTTGGTAGCTGAAAACGGAATTTGCCCATTACCTTATAATTCTATAAAGACCTTTTTCCAATTCCACTCCGAAGAAACGACCATCTCTTTCTGGTTTGGAGGTTTGCCTATCAGAATTATATGGCTTTTAGTTGCTCATTTCACTTCCTCTCTAGTGCTTGAAATGGGAAACAGCTGGGTGGCTGTGGGCTGGACAGACCACACCAATGTGTGATAATGCATGAAAAGGGGCAATTTGCTTAACATGGATAGGTTGACCCATGTTTAATGTTTAGCCCAAATTTGCTTCAAAATTTGGCTTGGAAGTGTTCACATTCTTTCGGCACAAAAACTCTTGATTAGCTTTTCAGTTGAGACTTTTCAAATGTTAAATAAATGTTAATCTTCACATGTTTAATTTTAAAATTGATCTTTTTGTATCATTTGGGACTTTTCAAATATTTAATAAATATTAATCTTCACATGATTAATTTTAAGATTAATCTTACCGCATCATCGAGCGGGCATTACTTAATACTTGATAATTTTATTAGCAATTCTAATACCTTAATAAAGAAATATTATTTTATATAAATAATTTTAAACAATATTTGTTGTTTAAATCCATAAAAAAAATCGTCATCTGCTTAAATGACACGTTGCAGTTAGTGTCACACTACACGTGCCATCCAAATAGCCACCTGTCTCCGGCAAACCTTCCATATATATACAATACCAAGAAATTATTGTTACACTTTTCTATAACAAATCTGACGACAGAACCAGAATCTAGGATGGCTCACCTCACCTTGGTGAAAAAACCAAACCAATCTCTCCATCATCACACAGCTTCCACCGGTTTTGCCTGTGGGGCTATCCTATCGCCTATTTCCCATTACTAGTCATTTTTAAAGCAATGGGTAAAGCTAGTATAATTAATTTACTACATTATGATTTATTTAGTATTTAATCCAACAAGTTCATTGGCGTGAATAAATGATTTCTTGAATTAAATTTCAAACAAAATTTGTAGAAGTTCCCCACGAGGAGAATTCTACAATATGGTCAAAATATTTAATCTTATTGGTAGGTCAACATAAATATATATGGTTAAATGTAAATTTAATATTATTAGATATAAAATATGTTAAAAGTATAGTAAATACATAAAAATAAATATAAATATATTTTGTAAAAAATTATCAAGTATTTAAATTTATTAATTTTAATGTTATGTTTATTATCATGTGTTTATAATATTTTTAACATATTTTACATTTAATAACATTAAATTAATTTTTTTACTTAATCATGTATTTTATATTAACCTTACACTAAGATAAAAACTTTCAATCTTGTTGTAGAAGTTCTCGACTTGTATTTAAAAAATTAAAAGTTGATTATCACGAAAAGGAAAGTCACTGTTCTTATTATTTTACCAGGCACATATAATTAATTTACTACATTATGATTTATTTAGTATTTAATTCAACAAGTTTGTCGGCTGAAACAAAACAAACATTCCCACGCGCGAAAGTAATTCGTCTAAACCACTGTCCTCAAGAGAGCTAAAACCACAAGAAGTATAGCAAGCCTGTTATTCTGCAAGCGATTCCTCTCCATTGTTGAGAAATGGAGCCAAAGAAGGGAGACTTGAACCCACATTTTGTTGAGCATAATGGCTGGAGGTGGACTCTTGTAGCATTACATTGAGAAAATGAGAGCCTGGTCCGACGACGGTGACAAAGCATTGCTATAATTAAGGTCACCCTGATCAGAAAACTCGAAGTTGAGAAAATCTGACGGACTAAACTCTCCCATGTTGAAGTCAAGCAGAAAAGTACTATCATTCTCTTCATTCATGGGTATGAATAAGCCATTGATTGGCGCAGATGCGGATGTTTGGTTCATTGGACAGTCTACATCTGCTGAAGGGTCAAGTTTTGGTCGGTTCTGATTAGGGTTTATAAAAACTTTGGAGCACCTGGTTGCCCTTGTTCGGACCACATGGGAGGAAGTACAAGCAGTTGGCGATTTGTTGTGTTTCGAAGCTGCAGCTGATGAGTTTTGGTGATGTTGAACCTTTTTCCCTAAGTTGGTGTTCCAGTAATTCTTTATTTCATTGTCTGTTCGCCCTGGAAGCCTTCCAGCTATCAAAGACCATCTACAAACAAAATACTAAACACCGTCAAAATTAAGCTTGATCAACAGTACATTGCATATGAAATTGCTTCAAACAAGAGAAAAATAAAATAAAACAGCGATTTAACGTGAAAAACCTCGTAGACGAGACAGAAGGAGAAATTTACACTTTAATATGAACGAAAAAGATTTGAGTAAAGAGAGAGATTCAAAGAGATATATACATTTGTCGCATCGATTGATTTTGGTATTGGATCAAACGGAATTATTCGAGTTGCGAACGATAAATTATGAAAAAGAAAAATAAAGAACATGTTTAGTAAAGTTGGAAAGATCAGAAACCTGTTTCCCAAGAGCTTGTGAAGTCTGATTATGAGCTCTTCCTCATCTGCTGAAATATTGCCTCTTTTAATATCTGGTCTCAGGTAGTTCACCCAGCGAAGCCTGCAACTTTTCCCACATCTCTTTAAGCCTGTTTACAAAAGAAAACGACATCCACGTTTCAATCATTTCAATTTTCCCTTCGGAAGAGAAACATAAATTCTCAACTATCATGGTTACCTGCTTTTTTGGGGAGATTTCTCCATCGGCCTTCACCATGAACTTTAATGTAGTCTCTGAGGATTTTGTCTTCGTCAGCAGTCCAAGCTCCTCTGTTCAGACCCTCCTTAGAACAACAAGGGCTTCTCCCCATTTGGTGCTGCATCACCCTCCCTTCCTGCCCCCTCTCTCTCTCTCTCTCTCTCTCTCTCTCAGGGGATGATTTATAGCTGCCTTTGCTCCTTACAAACAGTGCCTCCACAAAATTAAATGTGTTAAAAAAAATTATAAACTGGGTTTTACGTGAGAAAGAAAAGACTTCATATCCTATACAATATTAATAAAAACTAATATGAATTAAAATTTGATAAACATAATAAGTAAATATAACAAAAGTTCAAAAAAGAATTTGTATTTGACAGGTTGATAAAAATTTTGATACAAAATTTTTATATTTTATGCTATACAAATATAATTTTATATAAAATGAATATAAATTATATACATGGATTTTTAACCATCAAATCAAATTTTTTTTACTAATGCTAGTTACGAAGTGCAAATAAAAAACACTCTTATATCTATTGTAATATTAAAATACTTCATGATTTACACAAAAAAAAAATTCACATTTTTTCACCGAATAGAAGAATATAATAATAGTAAATTAGTATACAAGTTTGTTTCGAGCTCGTTGGCATTCCTCCTACCCGCCACCAATGTAATTTTCTGCTCCTGGGCCCCTAGTGATGCAAGGAAGGAAAATTGAGCCTTTTCTCTTGCAAAAACGGACAAAGTTTGCAATCCATGATATTAATTGCTTGGTGTCCTATTTGATTTTATTTTGTTTAAAATCAATCTCCGTAAATGAAAAGTATTCGTCGGTTCACATATGTTTTCTTCTAACGCTAGCAATAAAGAAAAAAAAGTACTATTTTATATATTTTCATTTACCTCGATTAGGGATGATAATGGGTACCTTATAAATGAGTACCCGGCACTACTCGATCTGTTTAAGTAGGGTTAGAACAGTATATAATCGGGTTCGGATAGGATTCGGGTAGTGACATTACTACCCATCACGGATTCAGATAGAGTTCGGGTAGTTATCTTATGGTACTCGCTACCCGAACCCGATTATAAATAATAATTAATTAATATAATATTTTATTTTCTATGTATAAATTATTTATTATTAATGTTGTATTTAATTAAATTAAGTCAATAAATATTATAATTATGATTTTTAACTTTAATTTATTTTTATGAGTTAAATTAAATTTATTAATTTAGTTTTTTTAATTAAGTTATTCCAAAATTGATTTTAAATTTAAATTTAAAAGTCAAATTTTGACTTAATAAACGGATAGTTAACGGGTTCGGGTAGTTAAACGGGTACTTTCTATTTTATAGGGTTAGGGTTCAAGTAACATAAATCAAAATAATTGGGTAGTTAATAGGGTTCAGGTATTATACATATTAATCGGGTTCGAATTCGGGTATCCCAAATTTAGTGGGTACCCAACCCATTTACATTCCTAACCTCAACTCAATGAATCAAGAGCAGTTGTTAATTAGTGGCATATACCATCAAATATAATTTAAGAGATTATAATATTATCATTAAAATAATATTTAAATTACGTTAACATGAATTAATATTTTTTAAGTATTTATATATGTTGCACTGACAATATATAATTATTATACGCTATCAATGTACCAGAAGTTGAAATATCATTGACAAGCAAACTATAAAAAATGTTAAGCCCTTAAAAATAATACAAATAAATTTTTTCAATTTGTTCATAAAGGCTTATTAATTAGGTGTTAATTTTAGATGCATTAATAGTATACAGAGACTAAGACTATACACGGTCAGTGCATTATATATAAATCTTTTTTTTAATTGATGAGACACTTTGATATATATATATATATAGAGAGAGAGAGAGAGAGAGAGAGAGAGAGAGAGAGAGAGAGAGAGATAGATATTTTGTTCATAGACTCTTTGGTATGTAAATAGGATAAATTTGCACAACTTTCATTTAAGGGAAATTTTCATAATAAAATCAAAATTTATTATTGTAAGGTCAATTTTTTTAATTTAATATTGATAAGAGTAAAATATGTTAAAAGTATAGTAAAAATATAAAAATAAACATAAAACTAGTGTCAATAAAAGTAAACACATAATAATAAATGTAAACACATCTTAGAACAAAATATTACGTGCCAATAAAGGAGAGACTATAAAGCAAAAAATTCTCATGTGTTTAAACATTTTACACTACAAGCCTAGATGTTGTTGTAAGGGCTATTCCACAACAAGTAGTTTTAGGACTAGTTTGGATTGATAGCAAAATTGATTATAGTGAGATTGAAAATAACAGTAGAAGTGAAATTAATTACTATAGCGTTAAGATTAAAATCAATGGTAGAATATATGTTTGATTACAAATCCAATGGTGACAATGAGATCAAATTTAGTGAGAAGAGAAAATAATCATTTAAGGACATTATATTAAAAATTGTATATTATGAAATTGATATTCTTTATTTGGTACTTGTGACATTAATAAATAATTAAAATTTACTCAAATTTTTTTATATCTAATAATATTTTTGTCAATAAATATCTGCAATTTATTTAAAAATATTAATATATTTACACATAATCATAAAATAAAAATTATTATATTTATTTATGTTATTATTCATGTAATTATTTATTATAAAAATATTTATTTTTGTCAATTTACTTGTGCTTTATGTAATAATAAAAGTAATTATTTATGCGTTTATTATTTTAAATATTTATTTATTTAATAAATATAAATGATTATAAAAGTTATTTGAAAAACTTACATAATAAAATAAATCAAATATTTATATTTTATAAATCTAATATTAACAAAATTATTTTATATCAAGTAATATTTTTATTATTAAATATTTAAAAATTATTTTTGAAAAGTTTATCCTCATCGGTGTTGCCATGAAAACCAAACTGAACCTCGAGAATATCGATGGCACACTCGGTCAAATCTACCCGTATGAACTCCAATAGGCAGAAATCAATGTGTCCGCTTTTAGATTCATAACGAAGGCCCCGCATTCTGCAACAAGACAAGAAATGCCGTGTATAATCAAATTTATGAAAACCAATTAGATCGCTACTCAGCAGTCCGCTCAGAATTTCATTTCATAAACATCTGATGAAGGAAATGGTAATGTTCCATAAACATCTGATGAAGGAAATGGGCAGTGGAGGAAGAACCCAAGCTTGATTCTATGAAACCGTTTCCTCAAAATCGTGGTAAGAACTATCAGGTGATCATGAACCCAAACATAATCATCGTTTCTATTGATTGCTTCCATAACCTTGTCAGCAAGTATTTTATTAGCAGAAACGTGTTTACATGCCTACATAAAGGAGGGAATACAAAGCAAAAATTCTCGTGTGTTTAAAATATTTTTGCTACAAGATATGCTTACATTTATTTATATTGATTTTACGCATATCGACATTAAATTTATACTTATTATATTATATGTACGTTTACATTAACTTTATAATAAAATAAAAAAATTTGATCTTATTACAGAAGTTTCCTTTACACAATTAATTGAAAATTTTTATCTTCTGACAATATCTATAATTTGATTTATGATCCTGCAAAGTTTGTAAAGATGATGAAGATTTGCTTGCTTTCACATGCCCCTCTTTATTTCCTCTCCCACAAAATCGAATTCTCTGGAACTAACATTCTTGCATGCCTTGGAAAGTTGGTTGCAATGCAAAACCCCAGCCGCCCCCTGCTGTTTCCCCTCCCACAATGGCGGTCTCTCTCACTGTGTGAATAGTACAAAATTGTCCCAAAGCGGGACTTATTGAGTGGTCCTCAGTGCCCAGCACCCATCGTCAAAATCTTATTGTGACACTGACAGACAACCACATTTCCATCAACAATCAAAATCTTAGTGCCTAACAGCTAACTCCAACTTCGGACCCATCATTGCTGCCAACGAATTTTCTATTTATGGTATGAAACATAACATAACAGAACAGTGGAAAACATATATATATATATATATATATATATATGTGTGTGTGGTTGAAACTTTAAAGCATGCCTGGCCTGGCTTGTTTTACAGCATGAGACCCGCCATCTTTCAAATTATTGTCCTATACACGTGTGTGTCACCGTCATCATCATTATTAAAGTTTTTATTGTAATATTGAGGTAGATTAAATAAATTATTATGTTATAAATTTTCTTTTTTTATACATACTTATCTAAGATAATACATTTTTTTAACTCTCGTTCAGTCATATATTTTTAGATGACTAGGTTATATGTGTGTGTATATATATATCCATTAATTGTATACCTCTTAACCTTAATATCACATATGTTTTAGTACATATTGGAGATTAGAACATGCATTCTAAAAATTCCCACTTTGTTAGATTCTGTGTCCTTCATTGTCTACATGTTCTTATTAGCAATATAAAGAACTTGTTGGTCTGGTTTCTATTATTTGACCATCTATTACTATATTACTATATATGAAAGTAGCCTCTTGTGCAAATTTGCAATCTAATTTTTGTGCCAAGTGTTTAACACTGATTGGTGCTCTTTTTTATTTAATCTCTCAAAATTTTTTATCTTTTTTATTTTTTTTAATTAAGTCATCTAATTGTCCTTTCAATTTTTTCTAAATTAAACAATCAATTTTATTTTGAATCTTTCAACTTCTCTCTTTTTAATTAACCCCTCTGATCAGTTCTTTCAGTTTTGTCATTAACTCTATTTTAACCTTTTGAATATATTTTTGTTAAACCCTTTAGTTTTTTCTAATCATATTCTCCAACTATTTTTAAATCTTTATTTTCCTCGTTTGACCCTTTGATATGTTTCTTTTCAATTATGCCCTCTAATTTATTTTTAGTTCTTGAATTTTTTGTTAACCTCTCTAATTTTTGTTCTTTTAATGCAAGGTTTTTTATCAAATAATTTTTATTTTTTACATTTGTAAATTCAGTTCTAACCGACTGGAAGAGCATGATGTAGTGAAGTTAGATGGGGTGGCGATACCTAAACGGGATCATTTTCGATACTTGGGATCAATAATACAGATGGATGGAGAAATTGATGGTGATGTGACCTATAGGATCCAGGCTGGATGGAGTAAGTGGAGAAGTGCTACAGGTGTGTTGTGCGATAAAGGAATTCCTACATGGTTAAAAGGCAAGTTTTATAGGACAGTTGTTAGACCAACATTGTTATATGGTAGTGAATGTTGGGCGACTAAGAGGCTACATACACAAACGATGAGTGTAACAGAAATGAGAATGTTACGGTAGATATGTGGATATACAAGAAAGGATAGAATGAGAAATGATGATATTCGTAAGATGATTGGAGTGGTACCTATTGAAGACAAAATGTGTGAGCATCGTTTACGTTGGTTTGGACATGTAAGACGTAGACCTGTAGATGCTCCAGTTAGGAGAATAGAGGCTATGGATGTTGAGAAAAGGGTTAAGACTAGAGGAAGACCGAAAAAGACTTGGAAGGAAGTAGTTTGGAAAGACATGGAGGTTTTAGAATTAGATGAGCAAATGGCCTTGAATAAGAATCTATGGAGGCAGAGAATACATATGGACGATCTAACGTGATTTTAGATATTGTTTCATATAACCTACCCCAATCTATTGGGATAAAGGCTCTGATGATGATGATGATGATGATGATGACATTTGATGATAACAACACCAAGACAGATCGCCTGTCCAAATGCAAAGCCAAAACTAATTGTCTTTCTCATCACTTTTGGCAATGGTCGTATTTGACAAGGTGATTTTGATATCTCTTTTCCTGCATATTAATTAAACAAACTAAAAAAGCCATCAATTATCAAATTCAGTTCAGCACTGGGAAGCAAACTGTTTCCCTTAGCTTTTTTTTGGGTTTGAGAACATAACTATATGCATTAACTTACTCTACCAGCAAATTGATTTTAAATTTCCCTGAAAAATAAAATTTCCTACAAAAGTTAATACATTCAACAATATCATCTACTAGCTATAATATGTGATTATTCCAGCTTGGAGGACCATACTTCTAAAACTGGTTTAAAGCTAATTCCGATAATGCAGTTGGTGTGCATAGGTTCGAGAAGATTTAGATGTGTAACGTTCTTCTCATGTGAATTAAATAGATTAGGGATTAAAGAAATTTAGGTAAATTAAAGTTAATTGTGACTTGAAGAACAAAAAACCAAGTCGGTACCTCTTTAAGCAATCAATAAAATCATTTTTTAGCCTAGAAGAATGAGAAAGATAATAAGAAGCTTTCATGATCGATGTTCAACGAATTTTGCTCACTTTTCTTATAAAAAGCCCATGCACAATTATAAAAAGTATAGTTTGGTGCATTGTGGGAGTGACCATGCCAAGAAAGCAAAGTAAGACGAAAGAATTGGATTATTCGAGAACTATCATTTTCGGGGTTTTGGAAGTATACTATATTGTGAACTTGAATATCAAAACTCTTATAAGTTTTATTTTATTATTATAATAAAAAATTTCTGTTTAAGTGACATAAAATGACTTATAAGGCGCCCATGCACAAAGCACAATTATAAAATGTATAGTTTGGCGCATTGTGAAAGTGATCATGCCAAGAGAACAAAGTAAGAAGAGAGAGTTGGATTATTCGAGAACTATCAATTTCGGAGTTTTGGAAGTATATTGTGAGCTTGAATGTCAAAACTCTTGTAATTTTTATTTTATTATTATAATAAAAAAATTCCTGTTTAAGTGACATAAAGTAACTAAGATGGGGAGTTGACAACGACGAACTACCAAATCCATGCCTGTTTATGTGTAGGAGCTTCAAAAGAGTTTCAACTTTTTTCTCCTACGTTTCTGCCCTTTTTCCCTAATGTATTCATGGTTAGGGCAGCTTGATCGTGACTCGACTGATCCTTGTTTTTAAGTAATCAACTTGAGCCGCCTCTCAAATTTAACTATTCTTCTTTGTTCGATGCATCAATGTGCAGAACTGTGTCTTGTATCGGTGAATGAAATGACAATGACTTCTTTTCCATCAATGGGCATGCAATTTTCAGACGGCTAGGCCGGTCCGTTACATGGAAAAGTCGAAACCCAGGAGTTTGATCACTGAAAGAGTGGGCTGGGTCGACATAGGAATGCGAGCTGGGTATGAGCCTGGCATTCTCCAAGTCAAGAATAAAGTATAATAGAACGAATAGTAATTTAGTGATATAGGAAGAGACCACGGTGAGAGATTGGTGCTACGGTAAAAATTATTTTTTTGTGTTTTTGAGACCATGAGCTCAAATAGAAACTATCTCTCTCTTATACGGAGTAAAAATTATATACATATAATCTTTTTCAGACCTCACAACCTAAAAACTTTAAGCAATAAGTTGTCTTTTTTTTTCAAAGACCATTGTGAATAATCATAGATTTGAGTTTTGACTAAAGCTAGTTCCATACAACATATCTAGACAATGGTGGCTTAAGGAACAGGGTATAGACCTGTCTTTCCTTGAGCACAGGGCGAGGAGAGTAATGAGCAAAAGTGCAAGAGCTCGAAATAATGTCTCCCATATGCCTTTTCATCTTCACCTCACATTTTGTAAGGAAAGTTCCTATATTTTCGTATTGTGTTGTGTAAGACTTTATTTGATAAGAAGTAAGAAATGATGTGAGGATGTAAAATTTATTAATCTGATGGTTAGATTTCATAATCACCTTTCGACCAAGCAAGCGAAGCCTTAGGTTGAATTTTTCCTAATTGTTACCTTCATATATTTACTGGCTTGAAGCCTAGATATGGACATTTGCTCCGCCTGCACCCAAAAGAAGAGGCAGAATTGCCTACTAAATTCTGGGCAGTGTTCGACTGGATTGTCTCAGGCTTCACTCTGATGAGTTGCAATGGTTATGACCCCACGAGTTAGCCTCGTTTTGGAAGACTGAGTTGAATTCTAAATTTCATTGTCATGCTCTGTCTCAAAGTAAAACATCAAGCTGCCAAACCTAAATGAGGCAAACTGCTGAAACTAATAGGGTCTACTGACCAGCTTGAGGATACCACTATAAAACAATTCAACAAAACTCAACCGCATGGTTTCGCTAGAATTACTTTTAAAACTAACCAATTGACTTTTTCCCCACAACAGTGTCTCCCAGGAATTATATCCAGACATTGTAGTAAATCATAACTCTCGTACGATTTCACTTCTCAATCAACACACTCATCCAAAAGAAAACGAGCATTAGCATTCAATAATCCAAAAGTAATGTTTAATAATAATAGTTACATTCACGATAAACATACTATATCTTACAGCAGAATGCAATCCATCTCATACTTATTCAATGATGGATATTGTTCCATACGCTTCCATTAAACAAGAAACAAGGTTTTCCTTGTAGTTAATCATGTATCAAACACTTGAAGATGACAATGAGGGCACCACATAATCAACGAAAATAACACCATCCAAATAATCCTTAACCTTCTGCTTCTGTAGGTTCACATACTCTTCATTTCCCTCAGCTGCCTCCATTTCTTCAACCCCAGCAAAAACCGCAATCGAGGCAAGTGAAAAGCCCTTAGCTCTTCCAGGTGAGAAATTCTCCCCGAAGGTTATCTGTTGAATACCAGAGATTCCCTCCTCAACCCCTTTAATTACCCCTAGAATGTCACCTTGCACTACATTGGTAACATTCTCTTTCAGCTTCAAGAAGGTTACTTTGATGGCAGAACCAGGGGGTGGCGACAGTGGGACAGGATCATTATCGCCAACCCAATCAACCGCCATGATATCATCGCAAATGGGGAGGACATTTTCCTTGACCACACGCTGGTGATCAGGATGCGCGGAATATGAGTTCAAGTCCTCTTTTGACTTGTAGCGGCTATGGAGCATGTGGGTAAAATTGGAGATCGGAGATCTGATACGAAGGACGGGACCAGCAGTTAAGTGGAGGACAGAATCGAGAGAGACCAAGCCATTGAGGCCATTGATCATCGCATTGACCTTTGCCTGATCGGTGTCATCTTTGACCTTGAAAAGAACCACATGCTCAATGATGGACATGGTGATCGAGGATTTTAAGGTTTTGGTGGATAAAGGAAAAGGTCTTTTGAGGTGTTTGGAAGACGAGAAAGTGAGGGAAAATGGAGAGGAGAATAAACTTCAATACACCTGCAAATTTTGGATCATATTGGGATAAATTTCCATAATAATTAGTTCAATACTTATAAACAACCAAAACTTCAACAACTCCAATATTCAAACAAACCCTCTTAAAATTGTAAGAATCCAAAAGCAAGATAAACATTAGTCTATCAATTAAAACGAGAAGAACCCATTTAGGAAAACTACCTATGCCACAACATAATCTCTAACAAAAACAAAAAATCATGAAATTAGTCAAAACCCATCATTTGGAAATGCGTAAAAAGCTGAGATTAATAATCAAAATCCCAATTGAGGCAACCAAATTAATCCTGATAACTTCCCTTTCTACCATTTATTCAAAGAGAAAACAGAGCTAAAAGAAATTTGTAAGATTAGCTGAAGCATATCAACCAGAAATGATATAAACAGCAGAAAAAAATAAACAGATTATGATGAGAAGTAAAAGAGCTGAGCTAGTGTACTGATACTGAACTGGGAGAAACTACTGCGACTTACAAACTTTGTGGTGGAATTTGGAAGGAAAGAAGAGAGGATTTGGACTATGGTGTATTTCATATTTGCTTGTTGACAAAGGGGGAGCTGAGCTTGGACCAATGACAAATCTAAAATTCCACTCATCCCAACCCAAGCTAGGCCTCCTCCCAAAGATGAACTGGCCCATGCCATCATGGGGCTTGGCTTTTATGTTTGAATTTTTCTTCTTACCAAATCGAAAATAAAGAATAAAAGAAGTAAATTAGGCAAACTTTCATCCTAAACATATCATAAACAAAGAAACAAAGATAATAACACTTGTTGAATATCCAACTTAAAATCAATTAGTAATAGGTGGAGAGGTCCAATTTAAATATAAAACTACAAGTTTTTAATCAGATTAGTAGAAGTAAATTTTGAAAATAAAAACATTACCAAATTTTTTTTTCAATTTAATCTTTCACTCTTATCCACCTTTCCACTTTTCTATCCTACCAAACGCATCTTGAATGGTGTCATGAAGCAGGTATCATGCTTGTCTAACATATTGTCTCTTGAAGCTAAAACAGTTCTATGCCACTCATATTATGTTGCATTACCTTGAGTATCGTTTTGTTCTGCTCTTTTTTTCATGCTTCAGAATTAATTAACAGATATGGAACTAGTAACTAGTAATTGCGATTTAAAGCCAGTTATCATAACACTAATCCTGGAAAAGAATAGGCTGGAAGTTTAGGATTCTGGAACAATAGCAATTAACTTTATATAGTGAAAGAAAATTGCAATTCAAAATGTATGAACCATGAGAAATGATTTAACTTCTGCACTAGCAATATAAAGGATAGAGTGAATCCACAATCAAAGCACCCGCTTCTTCTTCTTATTATTTATTACCAAAAACAAAACCAGATTTAACATCAATTTCGATACGAGGAAGAAGGGAATTGATTACAATAGCAAAACTGAACTTTGGCTGGAAAGGTTGGTCACTCATGTAGCAGCTACTCCCTGCAACTCCTTCACTTTTGCGATATATTCTGTCATTGCTTCTTCTTTACCCTTCCCTGCATGACATAAATTCAGCATTGTTTAGACTATGACAAGCTTAATAATGCAATGCACTTCATTTTTTTTGTCCATTTCTATACCTTCAGCCGCTTTCCATGCATCCCATTTAGCCCTTTCTCTAGGGCTGAAAATTCCTGGACGATCTGCAATATGTATAATGAAAGAAAAGGTCAGTATGAGTTATCGATGAATTTGACAGGGCAACACTCAGCAACCATCATCAAAAAGAGCCCCGGATGCGATTTACTTACTGGTATTAACATTTCCCACGGTCGCTTGCTTGTAAAGCCCGTATAAAATCAGCTTATCTGAATCTTTTGTTGTCGGTGGTAAGGCCTTGGCCTTGTCCGCAGACTCTTGGAACTCCTCCTGCGCCACAATACCCTGTTAGAATTAGCACTTTGACAGCAATGAGAAAGAGAAGGAAAAGAAAGCACTACGCATACCAGCAATGCCATGTTTTCCTTTGGAGTTTGGACTATTCCCTGGAGGCTGTAGATAAAGCTTATGGCAGCTGATATAAAATGGCAAAATGGGCCCTAGTGGCGGTATTAACAAGGGAAATCTTCCTTGTAGAAATGATCATGCAAGAGATTAGTGTTTTAAACGTAGATGAACACGAGAATAGAACATGACATTCCATGGACCACATTCGGACTGACTGGGTCTACTTCCTCCTTGCCTCTGCATTAGTAATAACAGTTTGTCCGGAATAAATGTCGTGGTCCCAACTCCCAGCCAAAGCAACTCTGGGTAAAAATAAATTCTGAAGGCATCTTTAGAACGTGAACTGGAATCTCTGGCAAACAACAGTAGAAAAATGAAACCCAAAATTTCAGAAATCTGAGAAATTACAGTTGGGATTCCTAGATTTTCTTTTGATGAAAAGACCAAACGGTCTTACAGACAGGGTAAACTGAAGAGGCGTCTGGCAGAGTGGACAAAATCCAATCCCCGAATACTGTCTGATGGATCATTGGACTTTGGAGGACGGTATTGGCGATAAGAGGCGTCACATTATTCTGGTCATGAAGCTGATCCCACCTGAGGGGCTCATCGTCACCCATTTGCTTTGTTTCGTCTACCTGAATTTTTAATTTCTTTCCCACAATCCCCCCACGTGGGACCCCACTTGCATTCAAATTCAGCCGCTTGTCCTTCCAGTGCTCCACACCTCTGGCTCTTCTAAATACTCGACAAAATTTTCTTTTCAAACTTCGCTATGTGACACAGAATTTATTGTAAAAAATTAAACCTTACTACTTTTATTAAAACAAATTTTAATTACCAAATATACTCTATTACTCTTAACATTTTTTTCAAAAATTAGATCTAAACTCTCAATAATTTACTGCATAAAAATCAATTCATGATTTTTTTAGATAAATATTTAACATTTCAAAATAATGCAATTAAATTTAAATATGTTAAATGATACTAACTTTTTTTATATTGCACATGTGACGTGAAAACCCACAAGACCATCCACATTAGCTAACTCATAGGATATTTAAATGGTAATTAATGTCATTTAATAAGTTTATATTTAATTACATTATTTTGAAAAGATTAACGATTTATTTATAGAAAAATAAAAAATTATGAACTAATTTACATATAACAAAACATTAATGTTGCGTTTGGTATCAAGAAAGTTGGCATTTTGCGCTACAATTTAATCGGATGCAAAGTAATTGTAACGTTTGGTTTTGACAAAAATGCTACAAAGTAACTTTACCATGGCAGTCGCTTTACATCCATTAGCTGCAAAGTAAAATAATTCACCCATCATCCCTTTCCAACCCAACATCTTCCTCTTCTAAAAAATCAAACCCTTATTTCATTTAATTGGTAATATAATGGCATTTTAAATTAATTATAATGTATCAAATTTTATATTATAATTGACTAACATATTAATAATTATAACTTTATATTATTACATTTTAATATAATAATTACGTTTAAATTGTTAATAATGTATCAAATTTTATATTATAATTGATTAACAGATTTATATATATAACTGTATTATTTACATTTTAATATAATTATTACATTTTTAAATTAATAATAACGTATCAATTTGCTTTTATACTTAAGGGTATTTTTAAATTTGTCACTTCATTACCAGCAAAGTAAGTGCATACCAAATGCTACAATATTACTGTCCCTACAATTTAAATGTAATTTTACATTGTATACCAAACATTGCAATGTTACCTTTCCAGCAATCACTTTCTCAATAATTACTTTGCGCTGCAATCACTTTGCCTGCAATGTACCAAATACAACCTTTAGATCCATTTTGCACAAAAAGTTAAGAGTATATTTCAGTATTAAAGTTAAAATTAAATATTCATATAAGTTCATTTTATTATATTGAAACTAGATTTGTTCATAAGTTAGATGGTTCGTTCAAATTCAAAATTTGATTAATTTTTAGATGAAGTTGAAAAAAAATGTTAAACCCATTTGTTAAGCTTCGTCTTAAAAATTGAAGTTTGATAGTCTTGTTACCTGTTACCGAATTTTCGATGAGTGTACCGCAAGTATACAGACCGTAGCAAGTAATAAAGTGATGAGTAGAGTATCGTTCCCACGAGGATTGAATTTGTGAATTGCTTACTAAGTACTAAAATTTCACACCCTAATTTTATTCAAACGATCGAAAAAGAATTTTTTTAATCAATAGCAGGAAATTGAAAATAAAAAAATATTTATTTAAATAAAACTTCTAAAATATTCCAAAATAAAAACCAAAAGAAATTTAGATGAAAACTTGAAGACTAAAACAAAGAGAATAAAACTAAACTACTCTATATCCCTTAGTAGGATTGAATTCTCTTCATGGTGCTGAAGCTGGCTATTTATAGAGGCAGTGGGGATGATGATTAGCTCAAAATCTTGGCTGATAGGGCTCGATCTTTATCTTCAAAGAAAATTTATCTTTTATCAGCTCCCTTATTTATCTCTATCCTTAGCAAAAAGTCCATCTTGATAATTTATCTTCATAAAAGATAAATGCAACAATTTATCTTTCTTGGCAGCAAGTAGAGATATCCATGCATGAAGCTTTATCAACAAAGTCTTGTGTTTGAATGAAATTTGGAACTGAAATCCTTCACATCTTTGACTTCTTTATCAGTTGGAGTTCCTACATCATTGAGAGAAATTTAACAGATAAATGAGGGATTTGAATCTAATATTAATGATTTAGAGATAAATTATATCATTAAATTCATGATAATTCTATAAATTATAGAATTATCACACCCCCAAACTTGAATTTTTGCTTGTCCTCGAGCAAAATAAAATTCACAAAGAAATGTACCTAGAGGTCAAATACACTTGCAAGAATGATTTCCCTTTAATTTCCCCAAAGATTTTGAAAACATTACAACTCCATGAAAATTCATAAACATTAGCTAAATATATATAAACTCATTCCAAAGAGAGTATCAATTCAATTGAATTCTTCCGTGTGTGTGTGTAAATGTTTCTTCATTTTAGTTCATGCAATCCGGATGAATTTATACAAATATGAACATAACAAAAGATCTCAAAGAATAGTTATCTTCCATAAGTTTGTTTTTCTCATCTTCTCTCCACTAATGTAGACACACATAGCCAAAGATCAATAGGACTTTATAAGCTTGTAATGTATGGCTAGGGTAAAGGTAGGAGAAAAAGGATTTTTAGGCTTAACCCCTAATCATGCATTTTTTTTCTTGGACTTTTTTTTTAAAAGCCTTCAAATAATTTCCCCAACTTGATTTTTTTTCTTTTTATTTTTTTGAATTTTTTTTTGAATTTCACCCGTTCTTCCATATATGCGTAGCTCTAAATATATCTTGACATAGTCCTCATGCATATAATGGGGTATAGGAATTTTTTTTTTACAGGCTAGGCTAATTATTAATGTAGGTAAAACAAGAAAGAAGGTCTATTTAAGCTCAAATTGGGTGACTAAGGATAAAATACATCATGGTAGTCTTGAAAAGCACAAACGGTCCAAAAATGGCCTAAATCACCTCTTTAGCTAAGTGTGTTCTAGGATTTCGCCTTGAGAGATGATAGAACAAATTCTAGACAAATAACAAACTTTAAGGACTAGTGTTTATTCCTATTCACATAAATCTTCTCTAAATATGCATGACTTCAATGATAGAAACATTGTGCATTCAATTTTTGGAAAAATCTCAATCAAAAAGATAATTCACTAAAGAATTCATTCACATACTTTGCACATACTCATGAATTTCAAATTGCTATAACATTCTCAATCAATGGTTAAATATCGAGGAATTATCAAGCAAGCATATAATCACTTCAAGGTAAAAACCATTTTAAAGCACAGAATTTTTGCAAAGATTTCAAAAGAAAATTGAAAAAATTTTGCTCAATCTTTAAAAATAAAAATTTTGCTCTTCCCCCCAACTTGAAACATACATTGTCCTCAATGTGTAAGAAATTCAAGAATTCAAGAAAAGGATAAAGGAAACTCCCCTAATTTTTTTTTTAATGAAGCTCAAATTGCAAAACTTGCCAAATTCCTTTGTCGCTCCCCCAAACTTAGACTCTGACACCTATAAAATAAAGAAAAGAAATCAACGAATGAAATATCTAAACTAAGAAATAAGAGAAATAACTAAGAAAGTAATAAAATGCTGGGGTTGCCTCCCCAGAAGCGCTTGATTTATAGTCATCAGCCTGACTATGTCTGTCATTCTTCAAGGTGGTTCAAAAATTCTAAATATGGATGGATGCACATAATGCACCCTCCTAGTAGGAGA
This sequence comes from Heritiera littoralis, assembly GCA_031772115.1. NCBI lineage: Eukaryota > Viridiplantae > Streptophyta > Magnoliopsida > Malvales > Malvaceae > Heritiera > Heritiera littoralis. The sequence goes on from JAPDPK010000003.1 coordinate 4,948,708, forward strand.
CTCGAGCAGATTCTTCGATTCACAGGACTTAGCTCTATAGTCTTCACTTTCTTCTAATATATAGCCCAAGTCATTAGCCTGTAGATAGCCCTGGATAGCAATGAAGGCTACCTCATATAACTGCTCATCAACTTTTGGAGTTAGGACTTCTATTTTAAGCTCATCTTCTTTCTCACTCTCACTATTCTCTATTTCAATTATTTCCACCACACATTTTTCTTCAATAAGCACTAACGGTAAAAGCTCTTCAACCTTGACTTTTTCTTCAATAATGAGCTCAGGTGGTAAAGGCTTCTCAACCTCTTCAGTTACCACTTCTTCAACTGGTGGTTGCAATGGAACTTGATACTCAAAGTCAACTATGTTCGGTGGCTCCAAGGAAATTGATGGTTGACTTTTGTGATAACTCGAAGAATGGATCGGATGACTCTCCATACTTGGATTCTCAATGTTAACTGGGGTGACAAAATCCAAGCTCACGGGACAACTCTCTCTAACATGGTTCCCTTCACCTATCTTACAAGCAACAAAGGGACTCTGATAGACTTCTTCGGGCAAGGTGACTACTTGAGAAGTCGAAGTCATAACTGGATCTATACTTTGAGTGTTGATGACCTTCTCAGGCATAACTCTTCCATAGTACCATTGGTAGTCATTGGAAGCCATTACCTCGACCAAATCATATGCTTCCTCAATAGTCTTTTGCATAAGAGCTCCACCTACCGCTGCATTGATCCATGCCTTCGAAGGATCACCTAAACCAATGTAGAATACTTGGACTTGTAACCACAAGGGTAATCCATGAGAAGGACATCTTTGAAGTAAGTCTTTAAATCTTTCCCATGCTTCACAAAAAGGCTCAAGATCATATTGCATGAAAGACAAGATGTCATTCCTCTTCTTTGCTATGAGTGCTGGTGAACGGAATCTAGCAAGGAACTTACGAGCCAAATCATCCCATGTAGTGATTGAGTGATGCGGAAGTACGTTTAACCACCTTTCTGCCCGATCTCGAAGAGAGAAATTGAACAATCTGAGTCGAATGGCATCATCAGTAACGCCATCACATCTGCACAGGTCACTCATCTCCAAGAACTTGACTATATGATTGCATGGATCTTCATTGGGCAACCCTCCAAATTGAATCGACTTCTGGATCATCATGATGATGTTCGGATCTATCTGAAAATCAACTTCGATTTTCGGTAACTTAATGCTTGAATGGATTTCGAAAAACGAAGGATTTGCATAGTCTCCCATGGTTCTTGGCTCAGCACGATAAGCCATGGTACCTCGCAAAAATAACAAGAGAAGATATTAGTATCAGGGAAGGAGAAAAATAAAAAAAAATATTTGAATTAAAACTAGGTATGCTTGGTATTAATATTAGCAAAACAAATCCTTCAATCCCCGGCAACGGCGCCAAAAACTTGTTACCGAATTTTCGATGAGTGTACCGCAAGTATACAGACCGTAGCAAGTAATAAAGTGATGAGTAGAGTATCGTTCCCACGAGGATTGAATTTGTGAATTGCTTACTAAGTACTAAAATTTCACACCCTAATTTTATACACATCTCTCTGCTTGATCATCATCTTCATCGTCTCACTGCATCTACTGCCACACTTCCCTGCTCCCAAACCAGCTTAGTTCTGCTCCAAATTTTGCATCTCAATCCAGCACTGCATCGCTGATCTCACCCTCGCCGTACACCGTTGCTGCGCGCGACCTGCCTCTGCTACTTCCTCTGATCTTTACTGAAGCTGTTCCATCCTCCATCGCACAGCCCTGCATCGTGTCACCTGCTGCCTCGCTTTCCGATCGCTGCTTCATCAACCGCTTCCTGCATTGTAGCCGATCACTGTTTCCTTGCAAAGCTGCTGCCGCTTTTGCATCCAGCCAATAGCTTTGCTCATGTCAACTGTCCTTGAAAGGAGGAAGATATGTTTATGAAATTAAAAAGATAAAAAGTTTGCTGAGTGAACAAAACAGAAGAGCAAACGTGGACCACTACAGCAAAGAAAAGAGAAGGAAGTTGATTGTTCGACTCTCCAGCCGCTAGTCTTGAACTGCCCCATGCCAGCTTAGTTGCTACGATTCACGTGGACGTCTGCTTATCATCTATTTAGATTGCTCTTCATTTGCTGTTGCTGTTGGTGACTCGTACAAGGAGACAAAAGCAAGAAAGAAAGACAAGAAACAATTAAGGCAGAGAAGGAAGTTGATTGCTCAACTTTCCAGGTTTTGCTTTTCTTCATTGGTTAATTAATTGATTACAGTAAACATAATTTGACAATAGGATTTAATGTTTTAACATTTGAGATGATAGTCATATAATAACAATTCGATATATTAATGGTAATATAGTGTATAGCCATTTGACAATTTAATGTTTTAATGATATAATTTAATTGACTTGACTTAATAGTTGAATAATTTAATTTGAATATTAATTATTTGATATATGGTCCAGTTTGTGTACTCATAAAATAATCTTGCATATAATTTGTGTGTTGATATGATTTGTTTAATTTAATTTGTATGATATTTGTATGATATATTTTATGTTTTATATGCTTAGTATGATAGATATTAGATAAATAAAATAATAAAATAAATTTAAATAAAATACTAAAGATGAATATGGATTATGCCGAGGATGAAACTCCAAGAAAGTCAATTGGTACTCCTTGGATTTTCTAGGTAAGAGGATTTTTTCTTGAGTTGAGCCAGATTGATGGAATACTTAAGGAGAATTTTCAAGAAAACATAATTCATGTTCATTTTAAAGATATAATAATAATAAATAATAAAATAAAATAAAATAAAATAATAAATTAAAAATAAAGAATATAAAATAATACCATGATAAGGTAATAAAAGAAGTAAATGTGACATGTGCCGATGATGAAATTCTAAGAAAGTCAATTGGTACTCCTTGGATTTTCTAGGTAAGAGGATTTTTTCTTGAGTTGAGCCAGATTGATGGAATACTTAAGGAGAATTTTCAAGAAAACATAATTCATGTTCATTTTAAAGATATAATAATAATAAATAATAAAATAAAATAAAATAAAATAATAAATTAAAAATAAAGAATATAAAATAATACCATGATAAGGTAATAAAAGAAGTAAATGTGACATGTGCCGATGATGAAATTCTAAGAAAGTCAATTGGTACTCCTTGGAATTTCTAGGTGAGAGGATTTTTCTTCGGTTGAGCCAGATTGATGGGATACTTAAGAAGAATTGTCAATAACCCATATGTCATGTTTATTTTCAAAAATATAAAATAATAGAATTAAAATAATACAATAAGAAGAATAAGATTAAAAAATATTTAAAGATAAGAATTCCATAATATACTCAATCAATCCGACGATGGAGTTCAAGAAAGTCGATTGGTACTCCTTGAACATCTTGAGGTGAGGGGAGTTTTTAAGATTTGAGCCAGATTGATGGAATAGTCTTAAAAACTTTCCCAATATTTAATTATCAAAACTAATACAAACATAAAGGCAAATTTAGACTAAACTTAGAACTAAGTGGTACCATTTTAGAATGGGCGTCGTGGGGGTGCTAATCCTTCCCCACACGTAACCGTACTCCCGAACCCTAGATTCTTTGAACGTAGACCATGCCTTATCCTTAGACAAGAGTAGGTGACCAATCACACCTTAGGTTTGAATGGTTGGTGGCGACTCCTTGATATTAAAGTCTAGCGGTTAGGTTCACGGACCTAGACGTTATGACAGTTTGGCGACTCCACTGGGGACTTTAGAGAGTCAGGCCAAAGATTAGTTTGAAGATTAGTCTAAGTTTGCCTAGAAGTATTTGGAAAATGTATAATAAAATGTTAATTCATTCCTTCAACACACACAACACTTGCATTCGCATAAGCCCTCAACCCGGGCTCTTCCTTTTTTAGGAGGGAGTAAAGTAACTACGCTTTCGTGAGGTGATAACCTCCACATAGGCTAGCGAAATACTCCCACTCAGATTGAACCTTTCCGTTTGTAACCTATAATGGGTGAGGATTGGGTGCCTTACTAGTCCTGCATGGACAAGTGAGGAACAATTTGGGAACCTTTAGCTCTTTAACCAAACCCAACATATAAAAAAAAAACATGTTAAGAGAACACATGAAGGAAAACTTTTATATATAAAATCTCTTTTTGTTTCATTCTCACGTTTTTGTGCATTTCTTAGGAGGCTTGTCTCATAGCAATTGATTAACAGACTGAAAGTCCATCTACATCCATGGAGAATTTTTCCCAGAAGAAGTCTGCTAAGTCTTTACCCTCCAGTGAAGTGAAGCTATTATCTGAAGAGGCCCAACAAAGAGACGGTGACTGCTTGCCTAAAGATTACATCTCCAATCTTCCTGAAAAAGTTCGTCTTGATCTTAGACAAAATGATTTCACCGAGTTAATTGGCATTTGGGGAAGTTGGGATCAAGAGAAGAAAGAAACATTCCAAAACAAATATGGGGGTTTGGCTTTACTCCTCTTTGTAGATGTGGATGTTGATTTGATCAGGGCTATGGTACAATTTTGGGATCCATCTTATCGGTGTTTTGTGTTTAATGAAAATGACATGGTGCCGACAATAGAAGAATATTCAGAGTTGCTTTATCCGAAATTGCCAGTTGGAGACAAAATCTATTGGAGGAACAAGACAAGTTATCGCAAGAAGTTGGCTGCGATGATTGGTGTTGATGTGCAAGAAATTGATCAGAGGTTAAGACAGAAAGGGAAAGGTATTTATCTCTCTTGGGATTACCTACGAAGTCGAATCACTCAACAAGCAGAGGATAAACAATGCATGAAACTGATGGCTTTGGCTCTATATGGGATGGTGATTTTCCCAAAATTCTTGGGGCATATTGAAATCACAATTGCAGACTTTGTGGAACAGATTGATTTTGGGGTAAATGTTGTCCCTGCTATTTTGACTGAAACCATTAGATCTTTGAATTATTGTCGGCGAGTGGGGGACGGGCGTTTCACAGGATGTATGCAATTATTGTACATCTGGATGAAGAGTCATCTTAGAAACAAAGAAGCCAAATTTCGAGAGCCCTACTTTAAACACATCCCTATCAAGGAGTTTTGTGAAAATAAATGGCCTGAGCCAAAGACAAAAAAGGAGTGGGTTGCTACCTTGCGTAAACTCACAAATCGAGACATAGTCTGGACAGCGCCGTGGATGCCACGAGGACCAATGTTATATGGTTGTGGAGAACGATGGTGGGTTCCTTTGTTAGGATTATGGGGCACCGTATCTTATGCTCCTTTAATGGTACGAAGACAACTAGGATATGAGCAGTTTATCCCAGCTACTTATGGACTCAGTCAACGAGAGTATGCTTATTCAGAGAAAGGGGCTTTGAGAAAGATAGAAGAAGATGTTAAAGCATGGAAGACACCTCTCGCAATAAAACTAGGAATATTCACCGAAAAAGTTACGCCTGAGTATTTTGTTTGGCATGCTAGACGAGCCAAGGATGTCAAAATTCCTTCTGAAGAAGATGATGAAGTTCTTGAAGAACCTACACCCAGAGACCCTATGATTGATTTAGAGATTGCCAAGAGGAAGTTAGAAGAAGAAAAGAGGGATCTAGAACGGGAGTACAAGAAGTTCAAGCATGAGACCGATGAGAGGATAGGAAAAAGAGATCACGCATATTCAAAAGTCCATCAAGAGAAGAACAAGTTGGTAGATGAGATTAGTTACTTGAAGAAAAAGTTCGCGAGGTCTGAAAATAGTCGTCTGATGGAAGAAAACAAACGACTAAAGGAAGAAGCTCAGAAGAACCAAGAAGAAATTGCACGACTCAAGGAGAAAGCACAAAAGAAGGAGGATGAGCTTGATGAAGCTCAAAGGGAGATAATACGATGGAAGATCCGACTGCAAGGAGTCCTCATTCAAGCCCAAGAAGATCGACAGAAGGTGGCCCAAAATATGCAAACCTTAGTAGATGAATGGAAAATCTTCAAGAAAGACTCACAACTCCTATGGACAATGTTTCATCAGATTAATTGGGTGGCTCATAGGGCCCAACAAATCGAAGATGAAATAAGGGAGGTGAAGCCTGGAGTTAACCCAATAACCGAGCATGGAGAGAGGATGCTACAATTGTTGGAAGAGATAGAGGGCCATTATAGTGCAGTTAGAAGACTCATGTGGCACCATTAGATTTCTTCATGGATGTCTTAGGATTTTGGTTTTGCTAAATGATTGTTATGAGACAAGTTTTTTCTTTATGCATTTAGGTTGTAAAATTCCATCCATCAATAAAATACATATTTGAATTCTTTTAAGTCCTTACACGTTTTCTCTTGAAAATAATTTCAACTTAATTGTGGCATTCAAGGTGTCAAAATTGAACCTACTAGACGGTCTGCTCTCCATAAATACCACACAAGGTACCAAGCTCGTATAATGGAAGAAGATCAAAATAACAGAATAGAGAAGTTGGAAAGGGAAAATGCAGAGATAAAGGGGCAATTGAGCGAGATTACCCAATTACTAAAAGCCATGATTAAAGGAAAGGAGAAGATGGGTAATCAGGAGGAGTCTATCCAAGAACCTCAACAAAACATGCGAGACAACCCTATTTTTGTGCCTGAAGGAAGTACTGTCAAAGCTCCCACACCTCTACAGATACAAGTTCAAAATCCAGTGGAGGTACCAAATTTAGATAATCCCACAGAGTTGAAGCATAAAGAAGAATATAGTGGTACTAAAGCTCAGCTGAGCTTGATAGAGGAAAGACTAAGTGCCGTTGAAGGAGTTGACTATTTTGGACCTGTTGATGCTGAAAGGTTGTGTCTGGTACCTGGTGTCGTGCTTCCACCAAAATTCAAAATACCTGAATTTGAAAAATTCAATGGAACATCATGCCCAAAAGATCATCTCACCATGTACTGTAGAAAGATGGCGGCATATGCATGGGACGACAAGCTATTGATTCATGTATTCCAAGATAGCTTGACTGGGTCAGCTGCTAAGTGGTATAACCAATTAGAAAGAAGCAAAGTTCCCTCTTGGTCGGAATTGGCAAGGGCTTTTATAGCTCAATACAAACATGTGTCTGATGTGGCCCCTGATCGCTTGTCTCTCCAAGGTATGGAAAAGAAGAAAGATGAGAGCTTCAAGGAATATGCCCAACGATGGAGGGACATGGCATCACAAGTTCAACCTCCTTTAACTGAAAAGGAAGTCACTATGTTCTTTTTGAATACTCTCAAGGCACCTTACTATGAGCGTATGCTTAGCAGCGTAACTAAGAACTTTGCAGATATGGTGCTAACAGGTGAAGCTATTGAGAATGCCATCAAGAGTGGTAAGATCGAAACACCTATAAATGATAATAGGAAGGGTGGATTCTTGAAGAAGAAGGAAGGGGATGCACAAGCCGTCCAAAACAATTCGCGCCACCCTTATACCCCTCACCCACTTTCAGTAAACTACACCTATTCTCAGTCTTACCCACAAACTCATCCCCAAAACACCTATCAACCTGTTTTCCATCGACAAACTCCTACAACTTCAACAAACCCCACTTTCCCACCTAATGACCAAAGGTACACCCGACTTAGCCGAAATATTGCCATAGACCCTATACCCATGACATACGCTGAGCTATTCCCGAAGTTGGTGGAGGGTCATCTCATTGCCCCTATTTATATAGAACCTCTGAAACCTCCTTACCCAAAATGGTATGAACCCAATGCAAAATGTGCCTATCATAATGGTAATATTGGTCACTCTATCGAGAATTGTATGGGCTTGAAGGTGAAAGTCCAATCACTCATCAAGGCTGGACTTTTAAGTTTTGGGAAGAAAGGGGAGCCAGATGTTAATGCAAACCCATTGCCCGATCATGCTGGGACAACGATAAACGCGGTTGAGGACCCAAGGAGAGGTACAATCAAGAGGACTGTTGTCGAAATAAAAACTCCGTTAGAAAAGGTGTTTGAGATTTGGTGGAATCTGACTTATTACAACCAGTGATGTTTGTCGCAGGCTCTTATAAAGGGCAATATGATAGAAAAATGACATGCAAATACCATTGTGGAGCAATAGGGCACTCTGTTCAGCATTGCGAGGATTTTAGAAGGAAGTTGCAACAACTAATTGATGAATCTTGCGTGGAGTTCTATGAAGAAGTTCAAGTTGAAGGAGTTCATGCCACTGATAAGGAGTTTGTTTTAAAACCATTGAAAGTGCTTTATGAAGAGAAACCTACACCATCAGTTCAAGGGCCTAAGGTGGTGATAGAGGTGCCAACTCCATTCCCATACAAGAGTGACAAAGCCGTACCTTGGAGGTATGGGTATGATGCAATAATCAAAGATGGAGCAAATGTTGAACTAATGGTGGATAGTCCTGATTCCGCCAATATAGCTGGAGTTGGGGGGATGATACGTAGCGGACGTTGCTATACCCCTGAGATGCTACAACAGGCAAGAAAAGAGAAGGCCAAAGTGGGAGAAGAAGAAGTGGCACCAGTCCCAGATCCTGAGGAGAATAGACAAAGGCCGGTAACAGACGAAGATGCTTGTGAATTCTTGAGACTCATTAAGCATAGTGAGTACAGTGTGGTAGAACAATTAAACAAGATGCCGGCTCGAATTTCATTATTGTCTTTGCTCTTGAACTCTGAACCTCATAGGAAGGCACTGTTGAAGGTGTTGAATCAAGCTTATGTGGTGCACGATGTATCTGTAGAAAAGATAGACCATCTAGTGAGCAATTTGGTGGTAGATAATTTCATATCCTTTGGTGACGATGAAATTCCAGCTGAAGGAAGAGGAAGTACTAAAGCTCTTCATATAAGTGCAAAATGCAGAGGCATCACAATTGGTGGGGTGTTGATTGATAATGGCTCATCTATCAATATCATGCCGATGATTACTTTGACAAGGATGCCGATAGATGAATCTCACATGAAGCCAAGTAATATGGTGGTAAAGGCATTTGATGGAGCTCGTAGAGAAGTTATGGGAGACATAGAGCTTCCAATGCAGATCGGTCCATGTACCTTTAATATACAATTCCAGGTGATGGACATTACACCATCTTATAGTTGCCTTTTGGGAAGGCAATGGATCCATATGGCAGGAGCGGTCCCTTCCTCTCTTCACCAAAAGCTAAAATTTGTGGTGGACGGCCAAATAATTATTATCTCAGGAGAAGAAGACATGATGGTAGCTCAAACTTCCGCTACACCTTATGTGGACATTGGAGACGAAGCTGTGGAATGCTCATACAGATCCTTTGAGGTGGCAAATGCTCTATATGTGGGTGAAGGGTCAAGTCTGTATACTCCTCGCTTGTCAAATACCACTGGTATGGTCGTGAAGCAAATATTGTGGAAAGGATGGTGCCCTGGTTCTGGGTTGGGCAGAAACCTGCAAGGAATGTTAGAGCCACTAGAGATCATCGAAAACAAGGACAGATTTGGGTTAGGGTACAGACCGACAAGGATGGAGAAAATGAAGATGATGACTGAGAAGAAAGAGAAGAGAATTGCTCGTTTGCATGGTCGTGATCTTGAGTCCAAGAGATTAATCATACCACACTTATGTGATTCGTTTCGCTCAGCAGGGTATATTCATCCAGATCCAATGATGGTGACTGAAAATGGACTGTTGAAGGTTTTTGCAAATTTGTCTGTCTCCGTGGTTGATGAAGAAGGAAAGGGAGGGTTTGACATTGATCAGTTCGTGTACCCTTCAGACGCAGAGCTAGGAAATTGGACGGTTTATGAGATGCCAGTTGTCTATGCCACCCAAGGGTAGTGGATTTTCTTTATTTTCTTATTTTCATTTGTTCTAGGTTTTCTTAGGATCATTCAGTTTCTTAAATAATGTAGGAGTGCTTATGCCCAAGAGCACTGAGATTTTCTTTCATGTATTGGGCCAACTTTCATTCATTTTCATTTCAATAAAGAGATTAATAAAATGCATTTTCTTCAATTCCTCAAGTACAAATCTCATTTCTTTCCAAGACACAATTACCCACATTCTTCATTTTACCAATTTTCAGGGATCCAGACAATGAAAATGATGATAACAATGACATTAATTCAGAATTTAATTTTGAGAATCCTGTTCAATTTAATGAATTTGATCATGAAGAGAACCTTGAAGATTATATCGTGCCTTCTGAGTTACTAAGATTGGTGGATCATGAAAAGAAACCCATCGAACCTTATCAAGAAGAAACAGAAATAATAAGTTTGGGAGATGATGAGAATAAAAAGGAGGTGAAGATAGGAACTTCCTTGCCATCCAACGAAAGGGAAGAATTAAAGGAGCTACTTCATGAATATGTAGATGTGTTCGCTTGGTCCTATCAAGATATGCCTGGACTCGATACTAGAATTGTGGAGCACAAGTTGCCATTGAAGCCTGAGTGTAAGCCTGTACAGCAGAAGTTAAGGCGCATGAAGCCTGATATGTTATTGAAGATTAGAGATGAAGTTAAGAAGCAATTTGATGCTGGTTTCTTGGAGGTGGCCAGGTACCCTGAATGGGTAGCCAATATAGTTCCAGTTCCGAAGAAAGGGGGGAAAGTACGAATGTGTGTGGATTATAGAGACTTGAACAAAGCTAGTCCTAAGGATAATTTTCCTTTACCCCACATTGATACACTTGTGGACAATACTGCCAAATACTCCACATTTTCATTCATGGATGGATTTTCGGGCTATAATCAAATAAAAATGGCTCGCGAAGACATGGAGAAAACCACATTTGTGACAATGTGGGGGACCTTTTGTTACAAAGTTATGCCTTTTGGGCTGAAGAATGCTGGAGCTACATATCAAAGAGCAATGGTGACTCTCTTCCATGACATGATGCATAAAGAGATAGAGGTCTATGTAGACGATATGATTGCAAAATCGCGTAAAGGGGAGAATCATGTCACTAGTCTCAGAAAACTATTTGATAGATTGAGGAAGTATCAATTGAAACTGAATCCGGCTAAGTGCACATTCGGGGTTAAATCTGGAAAGCTATTGGGCTTTATGATCAGTGAAAATGGGATAGAAGTGGATCCAGATAAGATACAAGCTATTCAAGACCTGACTCCTCCACGCACCCAAAAGGAAGTTAGAGGATTTTTGGGTAGATTAAACTATATCTCTCGTTTCATTTCTCAACTCACCCTCAAATGTGATCCAATATTCAAGTTGCTTCGTAAGAGAGATCCCGGGGAATGGAATGAAGAATGCCAGGAAGCCTTCAACAAAATCAAAGAATATTTGTCGAACCCTCCTGTGTTGGTACCACCAGTAACTGGAAGACCTTTGATTTTGTATTTGATAGTCTACGAGAAGTCAATGGGATGTGTGTTGGGGCAAAGAGATGAATCTGGGAAGAAAGAATATGCAATTTACTATCTGAGCAAAAAATTCACAGATTATGAGTCTAAATATACCGAGTTAGAAAGAATGTGTTGCGCGTTGGCTTGGACGGCTCATAGACTCAGACAGTACATGTTGTATCATACCACCTGGTTAATCACAAAATTGGATCCTCTCAGGTACATCTTTGAAAAGCCTGCATTGTCTGGAAGGATCGCAAGGTGGCAAGTAATGCTTTCCGAATATGATATCACATATGTGGCCCAAAAAGCCATCAAAGGGAGTGCAATTGCAGAATTTATCGCTGATCGCAATACGAATGGTTATGAACCAATGAAGATGGAGTTCCCAGATGAAGATTTGATGTTTGTAGAAGAAAAATGTGAGAAAAGACCATGGAAGATGTGTTTTGATGGGGCGTCGAATGCTCTGGGGCACGGGGTAGGAGTGATTCTCATATCTCCTGAAGGTAGTTATTATCCAATTACTGCTAAATTGGATTTTAATTGCACGAACAATGTAGCTGAGTATGAGGCATGTGTCATGGGTCTGCAGGCGGCCGTAGAAAGAAAAGTCAAGATACTTGAGGTGTATGGTGATTCAGCTCTGGTAATTTATCAGTTAAAAGGAGAATGGGAAACTAGAGATCCAAAATTAATCCAGTACCGAAAGTATATCGTTGAGTTGATTGATTATTTTGAAAATATCCAGTTCGAACATTTGCCACGAGAAGAAAATCAGATAGCTGATGCTTTAGCCACCCTAGCAGCAATGTTCAAGTTGGATGCAAATGCAGAGATCCAACCAATTAGGATGGAAGTGAAGAGTTCCCCAGCACACTGCTTGAGTGTTGAAGAGGAAGTAGATGGGAAGCCTTGGTATCACGATATTCTGCAATACATAAAAAATCAGCAGTATCCTGAGCATGCTACTGAAAATGACAAAAGAACTATAAGAAGATTGGCTATGGGATTCTTCTTAGATGGAGAAATTTTGTACAAAAGAGGTCGAGATCAAGTACTGTTAAGGTGCGTGAATTCAACTGAAGCTACTAAAATTCTTGAAGAAGTGCATGATGGAGTCTGTGGAGCTCATGCTAATGGTCACATGATGGCCCGACAAATCATGAGAGCAGGTTACTACTGGCTGACTATGGAGAGAGATTGTATTAACTATGCTCGAAAATGCCACAAGTGCCAGATCTATGCTGATAAAATTCATGCACCTCCAAATGCTCTAAATGTGTTAGCACCTCCATGGCCTTTTTCAATGTGGGGCATGGATGTGATCGGACCAATCACTCCCAAGGCTTCGAACGGGCACAGGTTCATTTTTGTGATGATTGATTACTTTACCAAATGGGTTGAAGCTGCTTCATATGCAACTGTAACACGAGCAGTGGTTTGCAAGTTTATCAAGAGGGAGATAATTTGTCGATACGGGCTTCCAGAAAAAATTATCTCTGATAATGCTCGAAATTTGAACAACAAGATGATGGAAGACGTGTGTACTCAGTTCAAAATCAAGCATCATAATTCAGCGCCATATCGTCCAAAGATGAATGGGGCAGTAGAAGCAGCAAATAAAAACATCAAGAGGATAGTGGAAAAAATGGTTGAGACATATAGAGATTGGCATGAGAAGTTGCCATTTGCCCTACATGCTTATAGAACATCTGTTCGCACTTCTACTGGGGCAACACCATTTTCACTGGTATATGGAATGGAAGCTGTGCTGCCTGTTGAAGTTGAAATTCCATCCTTAAGGGTCCTGACGGAAACAAAGTTAGAAGAGGCTGATTGGGTGAGAGATCGTTACGAGCAGCTCAACTTCATCGAGGAAAAAAGAATGGTAGCATTGTGTCACGGCCAACTATATCAAAGGAGAATGATGAAAGCGCATGATAAGAAGGTTCGACCAAGAAAATTCAGAGAAGGAGAATTGGTCCGGAAGAAGATTCTCCCAAATCAACCAGACAATAGAGGAAAATGGGCTCCAAATTGGGAAGGTCCTTATGTTGTGAAAAGGGCATTCTCTGGCGGGGCATTACTTTTGGTAGATATGGATGGAGATGATTTGCCAAACCCACTAAATTCAGATGCTGTGAAGAAGTATTATGCCTAAAAAAAAAAAAAAGAGAAAAAAAAATAAAAAAAAAGAGAAAAAAAGAGATAAAGAAAAAGAAGGATTCAAATTGAAAACCCAAAAGGGCAGTTTGAGTCAATAGGGGGTGAATTCGAACTGAAAACCCGTAAAGGGCGGCTTGAATCAAGGAGACATATCTAAGTTGAAAACCTGAAAAGGCGACTTAGGTATGAGGAGAAAAGGCATTAAAGGGTCATGACATAGAAGCACTAATGTGATTTGATAGGACTTTACATGGTCGGATGACTCGAAGAGAATGAGATTTTTGAATGAGAATTTTGTATTAATCGATCAGAGTTGTTTGAATGTTTGCCCAAAGCCTGGTTAAATAATCCTAGAATCCTTGTTTTTTCTTCCAACCTTGCTTTGACTTCACACTTGGCTACCTTTTGTAATATTTCCAGATATTGAATAATACCACTCTCTCCATTTCATTTATCATTTCTTTGCTATATCCTTACCTTGAGGGATTGAGAAATTGTATTGCATTGATCTTGAAATTGGAATGATAATGAATGTTTGCTTAGCAAAATATGTGAAAGACTCCTATATTATTTAGGAAAATGAAAGAAAAGGGAAAACTTGTGAATGAATGAAAATTAGAAATCAAGAAAAAATCAATGAATAAAGAAGAGTGAATGAAGATTTTAATGAGCAAATGAATGACCAGATAGGAAGGATAGTAAAGAAGAAGAGACAAGGGATAAGATAAGATAAAGAGGGCACGAAGACAAGAGCTTCATTGGGAGAGAAAAAATGGAAGAAGGAAAATGAGGAAAGAAATAGGAAATATAAGGACAAGATGACAAATGAAAAAAGAAGAATGCATGAGATGGACTGAGAAAGAAAAACCTTGTTATTGCCACAGTTAAAGTTGAAATGTTTTCGCCAAAAAAAAAATTGCATGAACATAATAGATTGTGTGAGTGATATTGCATGATAGAATAAACTGCATAAATAAGAATGCATGCACGGTTGCACACATGATGCATTGCATGAGGAAAGTTACAGACAAGGTTCCTTGAGTACAATCTATAAGACCTTCGGGCATGATTCATCCAAATTTTTAGACAAGATTTTTAAAGTTTGACTGCCTACCTGTTTAGGAGGAGCTTTTGGACAAGATTTTAAAGTTTGACTGCCTGCCTGTTTAGGAGGAGCTTTTAGACAAGATTTTTAAAGTTTGACTGCCTGCCTGTTTAGGAGGAGCTTTTAGACAAGATTTTTAAAGTTTGACTGCCTGCCTGTTTAGGAGGAGCTTTTGGACAAGATTTTAAAGTTTGACTGCCTGCCTGTTTAGGAGGAGCATTTTAGACAAGATTTTTAAAGTTTGACTGCCTACCTGTTTAGGAGGAGCTTTTGGACAAGATTTTAAAGTTTGACTGCCTGCCTGTTTAGGAGGAGCTTTTTAGACAAGATTTTAAAGTTTGACTGCCTTTCTGTTTAGAGGGAGCTTTTTTGAAAAAATAAAAAAAATTAAAAAAAAAGAGAAGTCAGACAAAATAGGTGTCTATGTCTTTGTGCAATTACTGTTTCACAGCAAATGCACAAAGAGGGGCAGCTGTAGACACCCTATTTTGTCCGGGTTCTTAACCTGTAAAAATAATTAATTGGGTTGGGTGGCATGGTATTTTAATTTAATTTAACAATTTAGAATTAGGCTAGAATTAATCAGAATTTATAGATTTAGAGTTAACATCAATTAGGAAATTAAAAATAAATAGGGTTTCGGAATAATTAATAAATAAAATGAAGAAAGAAAAATAAATAATAATTTTAAAATAAGCTAACTATTTAAATTAGGATTTATTAATTAATTAGTTAGAAGAGATATTATTAGATTTAGACTACTACAGATAGATTAGAATAAGGATTTGATAGATAATTAGGATTAACATAAAGTAAAATAAATAAAAAAAAAGGGATAAAAACTAAAGTAGTGTGATTGTATTTCAACTCTAATATTCTTTTGACTATAAAAGGACACTGCCATTCTCGAAAGAAAAGAGAGCGGGGATCACACATCTCTCTGCTTGATCATCATCTTCATCGTCTCACTGCATCTACTGCCACACTTCCCTGCTCCCAAACCAGCTTAGTTCTGCTCCAAATTTTGCATCTCAATCCAGCACTGCATCGCTGATCTCACCCTCGCCGTACACCGTTGCTGCGCGCGACCTGCCTCTGCTACTTCCTCTGATCTTTACTGAAGCTGTTCCATCCTCCATCGCACAGCCCTGCATCGTGTCACCTGCTGCCTCGCTTTCCGATCGCTGCTTCATCAACCGCTTCCTGCATTGTAGCCGATCACTGTTACCTTGCAAAGCTGCTGCCGCTTTTGCATCCAGCCAATAGCTTTGCTCATGTCAACTGTCCTTGAAAGGAGGAAGATATGTTTATGAAATTAAAAAGATAAAAAGTTTGCTGAGTGAACAAAACAGAAGAGCAAACGTGGACCACTACAGCAAAGAAAAGAGAAGGAAGTTGATTGTTCGACTCTCCAGCCGCTAGTCTTGAACTGCCCCATGCCAGCTTAGTTGCTACGATTCACGTGGACGTCTGCTTATCATCTATTTAGATTGCTCTTCATTTGCTGTTGCTGTTGGTGACTCGTACAAGGAGACAAAAGCAAGAAAGAAAGACAAGAAACAATTAAGGCAGAGAAGGAAGTTGATTGCTCAACTTTCCAGGTTTTGCTTTTCTTCATTGGTTAATTAATTGATTACAGTAAACATAATTTGACAATAGGATTTAATGTTTTAACATTTGAGATGATAGTCATATAATAACAATTCGATATATTAATGGTAATATAGTGTATAGCCATTTGACAATTTAATGTTTTAATGATATAATTTAATTGACTTGACTTAATAGTTGAATAATTTAATTTGAATATTAATTATTTGATATATGGTCCAGTTTGTGTACTCATAAAATAATCTTGCATATAATTTGTGTGTTGATATGATTTGTTTAATTTAATTTGTATGATATTTGTATGATATATTTTATGTTTTATATGCTTAGTATGATAGATATTAGATAAATAAAATAATAAAATAAATTTAAATAAAATACTAAAGATGAATATGGATTATGCCGAGGATGAAACTCCAAGAAAGTCAATTGGTACTCCTTGGATTTGTCGGGCCATCATGTGACCATTAGCATGAGCTCCACAAACTCCATCATGCACTTCTTCAAGAATTTTAGTAGCTTCAGTTGAATTCACGCACCTTAACAGTACTTGATCTCGACCTCTTTTGTACAAAATTTCTCCATCTAAGAAGAATCCCATAGCCAATCTTCTTATAGTTCTTTTGTCATTTTCAGTAGCATGCTCAGGATACTGCTGATTTTTTATGTATTGCAGAATATCGTGATACCAAGGCTTCCCATCTACTTCCTCTTCAACACTCAAGCAGTGTGCTGGGGAACTCTTCACTTCCATCCTAATTGGTTGGATCTCTGCATTTGCATCCAACTTGAACATTGCTGCTAGGGTGGCTAAAGCATCAGCTATCTGATTTTCTTCTCGTGGCAAATGTTCGAACTGGATATTTTCAAAATAATCAATCAACTCAACGATATACTTTCGGTACTGGATTAATTTTGGATCTCTAGTTTCCCATTCTCCTTTTAACTGATAAATTACCAGAGCTGAATCACCATACACCTCAAGTATCTTGACTTTTCTTTCTACGGCCGCCTGCAGACCCATGACACATGCCTCATACTCAGCTACATTGTTCGTGCAATTAAAATCCAATTTAGCAGTAATTGGATAATAACTACCTTCAGGAGATATGAGAATCACTCCTACCCCGTGCCCCAGAGCATTCGACGCCCCATCAAAACACATCTTCCATGGTCTTTTCTCACATTTTTCTTCTACAAACATCAAATCTTCATCTGGGAACTCCATCTTCATTGGTTCATAACCATTCGTATTGCGATCAGCGATAAATTCTGCAATTGCACTCCCTTTGATGGCTTTTTGGGCCACATATGTGATATCATATTCGGAAAGCATTACTTGCCACCTTGCGATCCTTCCAGACAATGCAGGCTTTTCAAAGATGTACCTGAGAGGATCCAATTTTGTGATTAACCAGGTGGTATGATACAACATGTACTGTCTGAGTCTATGAGCCGTCCAAGCCAACGCGCAACACATTCTTTCTAACTCGGTATATTTAGACTCATAATCTGTGAATTTTTTGCTCAGATAGTAAATTGCATATTCTTTCTTCCCAGATTCATCTCTTTGCCCCAACACACATCCCATTGACTTCTCGTAGACTATCAAATACAAAATCAAAGGTCTTCCAGTTACTGGTGGTACCAACACAGGAGGGTTCGACAAATATTCTTTGATTTTGTTGAAGGCTTCCTGGCATTCTTCATTCCATTCCCCGGGATCTCTCTTACGAAGCAACTTGAATATTGGATCACATTTGAGGGTGAGTTGAGAAATGAAACGAGAGATATAGTTTAATCTACCCAAAAATCCTCTAACTTCCTTTTGGGTGCGTGGAGGAGTCAGGTCTTGAATAGCTTGTATCTTATCTGGATCCACTTCTATCCCATTTTCACTGATCATAAAGCCCAATAGCTTTCCAGATTTAACCCCGAATGTGCACTTAGCCGGATTCAGTTTCAATTGATACTTCCTCAATCTATCAAATAGTTTTCTGAGACTAGTGACATGATTCTCCCCTTTACGCGATTTTGCAATCATATCGTCTACATAGACCTCTATCTCTTTATGCATCATGTCATGGAAGAGAGTCACCATTGCTCTTTGATATGTAGCTCCAGCATTCTTCAGCCCAAAAGGCATAACTTTGTAACAAAAGGTCCCCCACATTGTCACAAATGTGGTTTTCTCCATGTCTTCGCGAGCCATTTTTATTTGATTATAGCCCGAAAATCCATCCATGAATGAAAATGTGGAGTATTTGGCAGTATTGTCCACAAGTGTATCAATGTGGGGTAAAGGAAAATTATCCTTAGGACTAGCTTTGTTCAAGTCTCTATAATCCACACACATTCGTACTTTCCCCCCTTTCTTCGGAACTGGAACTATATTGGCTACCCATTCAGGGTACCTGGCCACCTCCAAGAAACCAGCATCAAATTGCTTCTTAACTTCATCTCTAATCTTCAATAACATATCAGGCTTCATGCGCCTTAACTTCTGCTGTACAGGCTTACACTCAGGCTTCAATGGCAACTTGTGCTCCACAATTCTAGTATCGAGTCCAGGCATATCTTGATAGGACCAAGCGAACACATCTACATATTCATGAAGTAGCTCCTTTAATTCTTCCCTTTCGTTGGATGGCAAGGAAGTTCCTATCTTCACCTCCTTTTTATTCTCATCATCTCCCAAACTTATTATTTCTGTTTCTTCTTGATAAGGTTCGATGGGTTTCTTTTCATGATCCACCAATCTTAGTAACTCAGAAGGCACGATATAATCTTCAAGGTTCTCTTCATGATCAAATTCATTAAATTGAACAGGATTCTCAAAATTAAATTCTGAATTAATGTCATTGTTATCATCATTTTCATTGTCTGGATCCCTGAAAATTGGTAAAATGAAGAATGTGGGTAATTGTGTCTTGGAAAGAAATGAGATTTGTACTTGAGGAATTGAAGAAAATGCATTTTATTAATCTCTTTATTGAAATGAAAATGAATGAAAGTTGGCCCAATACATGAAAGAAAATCTCAGTGCTCTTGGGCATAAGCACTCCTACATTATTTAAGAAACTGAATGATCCTAAGAAAACCTAGAACAAATGAAAATAAGAAAATAAAGAAAATCCACTACCCTTGGGTGGCATAGACAACTGGCATCTCATAAACCGTCCAATTTCCTAGCTCTGCGTCTGAAGGGTACACGAACTGATCAATGTCAAACCCTCCCTTTCCTTCTTCATCAACCACGGAGACAGACAAATTTGCAAAAACCTTCAACAGTCCATTTTCAGTCACCATCATTGGATCTGGATGAATATACCCTGCTGAGCGAAACGAATCACATAAGTGTGGTATGATTAATCTCTTGGACTCAAGATCACGACCATGCAAACGAGCAATTCTCTTCTCTTTCTTCTCAGTCATCATCTTCATTTTCTCCATCCTTGTCGGTCTGTACCCTAACCCAAATCTGTCCTTGTTTTCGATGATCTCTAGTGGCTCTAACATTCCTTGCAGGTTTCTGCCCAACCCAGAACCAGGGCACCATCCTTTCCACAATATTTGCTTCACGACCATACCAGTGGTATTTGACAAGCGAGGAGTATACAGACTTGACCCTTCACCCACATATAGAGCATTTGCCACCTCAAAGGATCTGTATGAGCATTCCACAGCTTCGTCTCCAATGTCCACATAAGGTGTAGCGGAAGTTTGAGCTACCATCATGTCTTCTTCTCCTGAGATAATAATTATTTGGCCGTCCACCACAAATTTTAGCTTTTGGTGAAGAGAGGAAGGGACCGCTCCTGCCATATGGATCCATTGCCTTCCCAAAAGGCAACTATAAGATGGTGTAATGTCCATCACCTGGAATTGTATATTAAAGGTACATGGACCGATCTGCATTGGAAGCTCTATGTCTCCCATAACTTCTCTACGAGCTCCATCAAATGCCTTTACCACCATATTACTTGGCTTCATGTGAGATTCATCTATCGGCATCCTTGTCAAAGTAATCATCGGCATGATATTGATAGATGAGCCATTATCAATCAACACCCCACCAATTGTGATGCCTCTGCATTTTGCACTTATATGAAGAGCTTTAGTACTTCCTCTTCCTTCAGCTGGAATTTCATCGTCACCAAAGGATATGAAATTATCTACCACCAAATTGCTCACTAGATGGTCTATCTTTTCTACAGATACATCGTGCACCACATAAGCTTGATTCAACACCTTCAACAGTGCCTTCCTATGAGGTTCAGAGTTCAAGAGCAAAGACAATAATGAAATTCGAGCCGGCATCTTGTTTAATTGTTCTACCACACTGTACTCACTATGCTTAATGAGTCTCAAGAATTCACAAGCATCTTCGTCTGTTACCGGCCTTTGTCTATTCTCCTCAGGATCTGGGACTGGTGCCACTTCTTCTTCTCCCACTTTGGCCTTCTCTTTTCTTGCCTGTTGTAGCATCTCAGGGGTATAGCAACGTCCGCTACGTATCATCCCCCCAACTCCAGCTATATTGGCGGAATCAGGACTATCCACCATTAGTTCAACATTTGCTCCATCTTTGATTATTGCATCATACCCATACCTCCAAGGTACGGCTTTGTCACTCTTGTATGGGAATGGAGTTGGCACCTCTATCACCACCTTAGGCCCTTGAACTGATGGTGTAGGTTTCTCTTCATAAAGCACTTTCAATGGTTTTAAAACAAACTCCTTATCAGTGGCATGAACTCCTTCAACTTGAACTTCTTCATAGAACTCCACGCAAGATTCATCAATTAGTTGTTGCAACTTCCTTCTAAAATCCTCGCAATGCTGAACAGAGTGCCCTATTGCTCCACAATGGTATTTGCATGTCATTTTTCTATCATATTGCCCTTTATAAGAGCCTGCGACAAACATCACTGGTTGTAATAAGTCAGATTCCACCAGAATCTCAAACACCTTTTCTAACGGAGTTTTTATTTCGACAACAGTCCTCTTGATTGTACCTCTCCTTGGGTCCTCAACCGCGTTTACCGTTGTCCCAGCATGATCGGGCAATGGGTTTGCATTAACATCTGGCTCCCCTTTCTTCCCAAAACTTAAAAGTCCAGCCTTGATGAGTGATTGGACTTTCACCTTCAAGCCCATACAATTCTCGATAGAGTGACCAATATTACCATTATGATAGGCACATTTTGCATTGGGTTCATACCATTTTGGGTAAGGAGGTTTCAGAGGTTCTATATAAATAGGGGCAATGAGATGACCCTCCACCAACTTCGGGAATAGCTCAGCGTATGTCATGGGTATAGGGTCTATGGCAATATTTCGGCTAAGTCGGGTGTACCTTTGGTCATTAGGTGGGAAAGTGGGGTTTGTTGAAGTTGTAGGAGTTTGTCGATGGAAAACAGGTTGATAGGTGTTTTGGGGATGAGTTTGTGGGTAAGACTGAGAATAGGTGTAGTTTACTGAAGGTGGGTGAGGGGTATAAGGGTGGCGCGAATTGTTTTGGACGGCTTGTGCATCCCCTTCCTTCTTCTTCAAGAATCCACCCTTCCTATTATCATTTATAGGTGTTTCGATCTTACCACTCTTGATGGCATTCTCAATAGCTTCACCTGTTAGCACCATATCTGCAAAGTTCTTAGTTACGCTGCTAAGCATACGCTCATAGTAAGGTGCCTTGAGAGTATTCAAAAAGAACATAGTGACTTCCTTTTCAGTTAAAGGAGGTTGAACTTGTGATGCCATGTCCCTCCATCGTTGGGCATATTCCTTGAAGCTCTCATCTTTCTTCTTTTCCATACCTTGGAGAGACAAGCGATCAGGGGCCACATCAGACACATGTTTGTATTGAGCTATAAAAGCCCTTGCCAATTCCGACCAAGAGGGAACTTTGCTTCTTTCTAATTGGTTATACCACTTAGCAGCTGACCCAGTCAAGCTATCTTGGAATACATGAATCAATAGCTTGTCGTCCCATGCATATGCCGCCATCTTTCTACAGTACATGGTGAGATGATCTTTTGGGCATGATGTTCCATTGAATTTTTCAAATTCAGGTATTTTGAATTTTGGTGGAAGCACGACACCAGGTACTAGACACAACCTTTCAGCATCAACAGGTCCAAAATAGTCAACTCCTTCAACGGCACTTAGTCTTTCCTCTATCAAGCTCAGCTGAGCTTTAGTACCACTATATTCTTCTTTATTCTTCAACTCTGTGGGATTATCTAAATTTGGTACCTCCACTGGGTTTTGAACTTGTATCTGTAGAGGTGTGGGAGCTTTGACAGTACTCCCTTCAGGCACAAAAATAGGGTTGTCTCGCATGTTTTGTTGAGGTTCTTGGATAGACTCCTCCTGATTACCCATCTTCTCCTTTCCTTTAATCATGGCTTTTAGTAATTGGGTAATCTCGCTCAATTGCCCCTTTATCTCTGCATTTTCCCTTTCCAACTTCTCTATTCTGTTATTTTGATCTTCTTCCATTATACGAGCTTGGTACCTTGTGTGGTATTTATGGAGAGCAGACCGTCTAGTAGATTCAATTTTGACACCTTTAATGCCACAATTAAGTTGAAATTATTTTCAAGAGAAAACGTGCAAGGACTAACAAGAATTCAAATATGTATTTTATTGATGGATGGAATTTTACAACCTAAATGCATAAAGAGAGAAAAAAAAAAAAACTTGTCTCATAACAATTATTTAGCAAAACCAAAATCCTAAGACATCCATGAAGAAATCTAATGGTGCCACATGAGTCTTCTAACTGCACTATAATGGCCCTCTATCTCTTCCAACAATTGTAGCATCCTCTCTCCATGCTCGGTTATTGGGTTAACTCCAGGCTTCACCTCCCTTATTTCATCTTCGATTTGTTGGGCCCTATGAGCCACCCAATTAATCTGATGAAACATTGTCCATAGGAGTTGTGAGTCTTTCTTGAAAATTTTCCATTCATCTACTAAGGTTTGCATATTTTGGGCCACCTTCTGTCGATCTTCTTGGGCTTGAATGAGGACTCCTTGCAGTCGGATCTTCCATCGTATTATCTCCCTTTGAGCTTCATCAAGCTCATCCTCCTTCTTTTGTGCTTTCTCCTTGAGTCGTGCAATTTCTTCTTGGTTCTTCTGAGCTTCTTCCCGGCTCTTCTGAGCTTCTTCCTTTAGTCGTTTGTTTTCTTCCATCAGACGACTATTTTCAGACCTCGCGAACTTTTTCTTCAAGTAACTAATCTCATCTACCAACTTGTTCTTCTCTTGATGGACTTTTGAATATGCGTGATCTCTTTTTCCTATCCTCTCATCGGTCTCATGCTTGAACTTCTTGTACTCCCGTTCCAGATCCCTCTTTTCTTCTTCTAACTTCCTCTTGGCAATCTCTAAATCAATCATAGGGTCTCTGGGTGTAGGTTCTTCAAGAACTTCATCATCTTCTTCAGAAGGAATTTTGACATCCTTGGCTCGTCTAGCATGCCAAACAAAATACTCAGGCGTAACTTTATCGGTGAATATCCCTAGTTTTATTGTGAGAGGTGTCTTCCATGCTTTAACATCTTCTTCTATCTTTCTCAAAGCCCCTTTCTCTGAATAAGCATACTCTCGTTGACTGAGTCCATAAGTAGCTGGGATAAACTGCTCATATCCTAGTTGTCTTCGTACCATTAAAGGAGCATAAGATACGGTGCCCCATAATCCTAACAAAGGAACCCACCATCGTTCTCCACAACCATATAACATTGGTCCTCGTGGCATCCATGGCGCTGTCCAGACTATGTCTCGATTTGTGAGTTTACGCAAGGTAGCAACCCACTCCTTTTTTGTCTTTGGTTCAGGCCATTTATTTTCACAAAACTCCTTGATAGGGATGTGTTTAAAGTAGGGCTCTCGAAATTTGGCTTCTCTGTTTCTAAGATGACTCTTCATCCAGATGTACAATAATTGCATGCATCCTGTGAAACGCCCATCCCCCATTCGCCGACAATAATTCAAAGATCTAATGGTTTCAGTCAAAATAGCAGGGACAACATTTACCCCAAAATCAATCTGTTCCACAAAGTCTGCAATTGTGATTTCAATATGCCCCAAGAATTTTGGGAAAATCACCATCCCATATAGAGCCAAAGCCATCAGTTTCATGCATTTATCCTCTGCTTGTTGAGTGATTCGACTTCGTAGGTAATCCCAAGAGAGATAAATACCTTTCCCTTTCCGTCTTAACCTCTGATCAATTTCTTGCACATCAACACCAATCATCGCAGCCAACTTCTTGCGATAACTTGTCTTGTTCCTCCAATAGATTTTGTCTCCAAAAACTTGTTACCGAATTTTCGATGAGTGTACCGCAAGTATACAGACCGTAGCAAGTAATAAAGTGATGAGTAGAGTATCGTTCCCACGAGGATTGAATTTGTGAATTGCTTACTAAGTACTAAAATTTCACACCCTAATTTTATTCAAACGATCGAAAAAGAATTTTTTTAATCAATAGCAGGAAATTGAAAATAAAAAAATATTTATTTAAATAAAACTTCTAAAATATTCCAAAATAAAAACCAAAAGAAATTTAGATGAAAACTTGAAGACTAAAACAAAGAGAATAAAACTAAACTACTCTATATCCCTTAGTAGGATTGAATTCTCTTCATGGTGCTGAAGCTGGCTATTTATAGAGGCAGTGGGGATGATGATTAGCTCAAAATCTTGGCTGATAGGGCTCGATCTTTATCTTCAAAGAAAATTTATCTTTTATCAGCTCCCTTATTTATCTCTATCCTTAGCAAAAAGTCCATCTTGATAATTTATCTTCATAAAAGATAAATGCAACAATTTATCTTTCTTGGCAGCAAGTAGAGATATCCATGCATGAAGCTTTATCAACAAAGTCTTGTGTTTGAATGAAATTTGGAACTGAAATCCTTCACATCTTTGACTTCTTTATCAGTTGGAGTTCCTACATCATTGAGAGAAATTTAACAGATAAATGAGGGAGTTGAATCTAATATTAATGATTTAGAGATAAATTATATCATTAAATTCATGATAATTCTATAAATTATAGAATTATCATTACCTGTTTACAATAATAAATTTATAATGTCACGGATATCTTAATCTTCGTGTCTGTCAAGAGCTATGTAGAAAAGAGAAGAAATCAAAGAGACGTAGGAATTTGTCCATGCACATGTATCTCGATACTTAAGTCAGAAACTTAAATATTCTTTATCATAAAGAGAGTAATCAAAAATTGAGTTTAGAAATGATCTAACCTGCTATTTATAGAAGTAAATTGAGTTGTAGTTACTCTTCTACCCTTTATCCAGATTAATTTCATATGTCTCTCTTCTGGACTTGTTCAATTGGTTAAGACCGAGGCGCGCGTCCAGGTACAATAAAATTGGCCAGTAACTAATATAGATTAGTTTTCAATCGAGCCCACTGATGCATGTCCAACTTACACAACGGAGGGTTGGTCTCCTGTTACAAGCGACATAATGTTTCGCACAGGAGTGGGTCCCGCGTGGAAGAGTTTATCGAGCGGCACAGTGTGCTTTGCTACAAGCTCTGCGGCACACTATTCCTTGCCTTCTTTTTTTTTAATTAATAAACTAATATATATAAAAATAAGATTATTATTTTATTCATCGCAGCAAAATTTTTTAACTCCACAAACGAGATTAAGATAATAATATGTATCATTTAAAAATATTAATAAAATAAAAAATAAATAAAATAGAATACATGTCATCATCCTAACTCTGCTTGTGGAATTAAAAAATTTCACTGACGAAGGATAAAATAATAATCCATAAAAATATATATTTTTGTAATAATATATATTCATTTGTATATATTTCTATATATACTAATAATATCATAATTATTATTATTATCACTATTATCATTTTTAGTTTATTTGACTTCACACGACAGAAAATCAGATCAACCTAAATTACGCCTTACAACTTCTATAAAAAATAATAGTATAATTACTTTTTATTTTACGTACTCAAACTTGTTGACTAGTATAACAAACTTGGCTCAACGATTTTCATTAAAGTTTGAATCCAAATTTTTTAAATTCAAATTATTCAAATTTATTAAAGTTATATTATCTCGTATATGTAAATTTTTGAATTTTTGTGATTTTATATTAAAGTTTAATCATTTCACTTATAGTTAATTAATTTTAATTTGTATGCTAACTTGATATCAAAGAATTCAGATTTTGTCTTATAATTATTGTCTCATACCTTTTTTTGAAATTGTAATGAGACAATTATGCTTACGCTCGATCCTGTTAGAATAATGTTATCTTACATCTTTAATTTTGATTTTTTTCTGTGATTTTATATCACTATACCTACAATCAATTAATTTTATATTGAATACTAAAAGAATTAAAATTCAAAATATTGAAAATTGAAATCAATTCATTGAAGTCTATAATAAACTAAAATTAATACTAAAAATATAAATTTTAATTATTAATTTTATTTTAATTCAAATCCAATATTTTAAATAAACAAATCATATCAAAATGATCAAAACTCGATATAATTTAAACCTAAAACAATCCAAAAACAACAAGATTTGCTAAAATTATCACTACTGTTCTATGCAATTAAATGACTAGTAATACAATTGGAGCACAAGGATCTGTTTGTTTTAAAAAAAATGAAAACGTGTATGGGATAATGATGGGAACCAAAAATAAGGGCAAAGGAGGTGATTACTTTAATGGTGTGAACCGAAAGAATTGCCGTCAAACTGTCTCCCATGGAGACAACCTATAATGGAGATCACGGATAATGATTGAAATCGTTGGGTTCTTAAACAGTGATTAAATTAATTCTAAACCACCGCATCAGAAATGGGGAGCTGACCAGCTGTTCTCTGCGTGCCTGCCTGCCTGCCTGCCTGAGCGTATCGTGCACGGTCGCGTACTGTGTAATGTGTTATGCCTTTCCTTACGTCTCTCTCTTGTTTTTGTTGATGCCGCGAAATAACCAAGAAGGTAAAACGGCTTTGTCTCTATCCCTTTTATCGAAATAAATTATTGCAACACAACAATATGAAAAGATTTATATATATCATTTTTGTTTAAATTATGTCAAATAATTTAATAGTACATGTATTAAATTAAATATTTTGTAATTATGATGATATGATATGTAATAAATAATTAATTTTTTAATAATGTAATTATGTGTAGAGATGTAACTGAATTGAAGATTAATATTAAGTTCAAGCTCGAACTCAATTCACTGTAAAAATTTAAAGTTTTAAATTCAACTTGAACTTGATTTAATTTAGATTTTAAAACTCGTGTTTTACTTCATAATTGTTGAATCGATTAAATTCGATTTGATAAATTTAAATTTGGTTTAATATGTTTGATTTATCATTTTTCAATTATATATTATAAAAATAAATTAATAAAAATTAATAATAAAATATAAAAAAATATATTAAAAAATTTAATTCAACTCGTAAATCACTCGAACTTCGAATTGAGTTCAACTCATTATTTAAAAACTTTAAATTCTAACTTGATTAAAAAATAAACAAATCAAATTCATATAATTTTCGATCGAACTTAGATGATTGATGAATAGTTTAGTTCGTTTGCATATCTAATTATGTAATATAACTTAATTAAAAATATTTATTGGTATAAAACGAGGCTAAGTTAAGTAGGCAGGCACCGGTCAGATTACAAAATAGAGGACGAGAGGCAAGGAGGCAAAAATGAAAGTGCGTTCGTACCATCGGGAACTGATCTGAATGAGGCGGAAAAACATCAGCGTTCGATGTCGTGTCCGCTACAGAGCCTCGCCCTTCCTATTTTGGCGTGATGGAACAGTGGGACCCTTCTCTTACATGGTCCTACCACCATCACAACACAACAAAACAAACTCTTTAAAGGCTTTGGCTCGGGAATCTGGATAGCTTCGGAGCCGAAGCTATAGATCCCCCGAGCCTCATCTGACACGCGTTTGTCTGTGATTCGCTCTGAACAGTTGTACGGAAGCTTTTATTGTTGGCGAATTTTAAATTGCATCGAGTTTCCCATTCTCGGCCAAAACGAAGATCCCCGATCGGACTCGGGCACCCCTAAACGGCTAAACCATTATGCCACGCCTCCTCCTTTTTTTCAGTGCAAAATTATTTCATTTTTGGTTATTATATATGTATATATAAAACAACATTTATGAATAAATAAAGTTAACGTAAGCATTAAAATTTAAATTTTAAAGATAAATTTTTAAATAATTAAATAAATTAATTAAGTTAATCTCAAATATATTATAATTGAATTTTAATTGGTTGATACATTTTTAATTATTTTTAAAAAATATGACTAATAACAAGAATATTAATCAAATTGAATTTTAAGAAATATTTATCACATTGTATAAAATATTAAGTATTTGTTTCTCATTTTATTTAGTGATTTCCGTGAAGAAGGATTTTTTGTTATTAGTTTGTAAATTAGTCAAAATTAATTACTCTATTTATTTATTAAATACGACTAAAAAATACATAGTGTGAAAATGAATTCTTATTAATAATGTAGTACAAAAGTTTATGTTTTAATCTGAATATTAACTCAAATGATTTATATAATCATTTTTAAGATACAACATTTAATTGTTTTAGAGTTTAAATTCTAACCCTTATAATTCTTTTTATTTCAAAATTTGGATTTGTTAATGCCTGCAAAATTAAAACATGATATGTAATAAAAAATAAATAAAACATGATAAATGATACAAATAACAAGTCAACAAAAATTTCGAGAAAAATCCAAGTCGTAATGATCCTAGGAAAAAATTTATATTGATAAAAAACAAAGATACAAGTTAACATGATTGGTGTTTGAATTTGCGAAATTAACAAGAGGTGATAACAAAATCAAACCCACTCAATTATTGATTGATGTTCAATCGAAACGTTGCTGAAGTGTTGATTCGGTATGTCAACAACCAAAATCGGTGGTTAGAAGCACCGATATGATGCATCAGCAACCATAACGATGGCTGTCAACACCGGTCTGAAGCGCCAACGGACAAAATCAACCGACGGTATCTCCGATCTGGCGCACGACGACCAGATGTGGTCATCCCGGCGCACCAATGGCTAAAACTGGTCGTTGGCGGCCCAGATTTGGCGCAATGCCAAGTAAATTTGGTTGTTGGCAGTGTCGATTTGGTGCGCTGGCGATCGATCTGGTCACCGACTACCGAAAATCAACATTCTACCAGTTAAAAGCCTGCGGAAAGAATGTCAATAAAATAACTTCAACAAGCAACTCCAGCCAAAACATCTCTCTGGCCCGTGCGACATGCGACAGATTAAAAAAATTGAAAATATATATAAAAAAAAGAGTTTTTGAATAATTTAAAAATTTTTTGGCCAAAAAAATAATTTAAAATTTTTAGATATTAATTTTAAAGAAAGGGTAAAATAGTTTTTCTAACTCGTTCTTATTATAATTTTTTCCCTATTTCTAACTAACCAAGTATTTTAATATTATTTTACCATTATTCTGTTGCATAAATCAAATCATGTAATAATTATTTATCTTATATTTCTATTTTCACATAATAACCATTTTGTTTCAAAAAAACAATCGCTTTGCATGTCAATTCTATAGTAAATGAATTGTGAATTTGCTGTACATGGTTTATTTCAAACGGAAATTTAATGACCTGCTATCAAATAAGGGTTTATATATATAATTTCTATACACTGTCAATGCATAAGAGGTTGACATCTCATCAATAGGCCCTTATATGCAAATATAATTAAATTTTTTTAATTTGCCCATAAAGGCCTATTGATAAGGTGTCAATCTCTGATGCATTGACAGTGTATAAAAACTATACACTGTCAATGCATCATATACAAACTCATATATATATATATATCTGATTTTTTGAATTTGTATAAATATTACGCCTTGTCAATCAATTACAACTGTCAATTTATTAATGGAAATTTTTTAAAAAAATGTAAGTTTTTTAAAAATAAATATTAATAATTTTTTAAATATAATTTTAAGAACTTATTTATTTTTTAACTTTATTCATAAATATAGTAGTATTTTGTTGTTGACTTATTGTGTATACTGCATAGCACCTATACATTATCAATATATCAAATATAAACTTACAAGATAATTATATCAACTTGTAAGCCTTGAATTTTGTTGTTATTCTTTTTGAGAAACTAAGCCTTGAAAAGTAAATCAAGTAAAATTTTACATCCCACAAGTCTAAATTCATTGCACTATCCTTAGTCAACACTGACCAACACATTCATATCATAGATAAAACCACAGCATAAGATCAACACAAATTGTTCAAACAACAACACTCATTAAAATACTTTTTATTTCTTATAATTTAATGTTAATTCCCTTCCTTGAAGATTCGATTTTCAAGATTTTATATTTGGTCTTAATCTCATGTATAATAGAAAATAGAAATTTTCATAAAAAGACACCTTGATTATTAGAACTTTAAACTTTGACTTTAAAGTGTAGAATATGAATTCTGAAATAAAAATATTATAATATAAAGTAAAACATGTGTTTTCATAACAAAATAGTTGGTAAAAATTAAAGATATAAAGGAGATAATTATTATTTTGTTTTTATTGTATTATGAAATAACGAAATTAAATGCAAAAATCTCAAACGTTTTTGTCCAATTTGTGATATGAAAAAGGCGTTCGAGTACACTTAAAATTCAAATATCGCTAAAATTTTAATTTATTCATGTGATTAAGAAATTATTTGTTAGTGAGTTTTTAGACTTCGGGAACATAATTAAAATATAAACTCATTAAAAAAATACCCGTAAATTACTTTAGAACATTTTAGTAATTTTATTTAATATGTTGACGTATAAAGGTAAGAGACTGGACAGAAAAAGAGGTATTTTCTTCTCTCTTAAATTATTTTGATTTTTATCAAATTGCCTTACATATACGTCAAGTAAAAAATATTGATTTGAATTTTGAAACATGACTTTTGACACTAACTTTAACACTTGATATTTTTGTTTAGTGGATTTTTTTATGAGTTTGTATATGATGCATTGACAGTGTATAGTTTTTATACACTGTCAATGCATAAGATGTTGACACCTCATCAATAGGTCTTTATTGACAAATTAAAAAAATTTATTTATATTTGCATATAAGGGCCTATTGATGAGACGTCAACCTCTGGTGTATTGACAATGTATAGAAACTATATACTGTCAGTGCATCATATATAAATCCTTTTTTTATAGCTTATCACTAAATATCAGTCTCGACCTTCTTAATAATTTTATCTTTCATCTTTCAATCAAATATTGCCAAGGGATCATGACCACTTGGAATATCAACATGTATGATAGTCAATTTTGGTTTAAAAATTTTTGGACAGTAATGAAGTGATGTTCTTTACAAAAATCATTTTTATTTGGTGATTATTTTTCCATAACCAATCTCATATCAAACCCATGAAAAAAAGGCTGAAAATGATAATCAGATTGTTCCTTCACAAAATACTAAGAAATATCCCACAAAATCGTCAACATCAAACTCAATTTCACATTACTAATTTATAACGTAAAGATGTCCATCTTCCAAAACAACACACGAATAACAATTAGCAAAGTTGTTTAAGATATCTTGATTGTGGGACCACTTCATCGAGATGGAAAAAATTTCCATCAATTTTCGAATGCCACGTGGCGAAAATGAAACAACAGCTCGAATCACTCATCATGCCTCCGGATCTGAGCAAAACACACAGAAAAACAATCCCATCATCCCCGCTAAATCCAAAAAATAAAAACAAAGGCAGATATATATTTAGAGACCAGAACTAAAATATTTAGACACAAAGGGGTCCGTCCCAGCGTGACTGTCAAATCTTCATATTCTCTCTCTTTCTCTCTTCTTTCTTCCTCTCTAATCGGTGATCTTCTCCTACTGTTCCTCGGGAATCCCTTGTCGTACTTCTTTCAATCTGTGTCTCCTTCCCAGAATATAATGCTCCTGATTTTCAAGGTGCGTGTACAAATAGATATTATAAAATATATAATTATTATTATGTTATCTATAGCAAAAAGAGTAGAAAAACATGAAGTAATATCTCTTTCTTTGTCTTTGTTATCTCTTCCGATAGTTAAATTAACGAGTTTCTTTTTTTTTTTCAGCTGATTTTTCCTTTTAATTTATTCCCTTTCTTACAAGTCTTCGATCTTATCAGCGTCTTGTTTTTGTTTTTGACTATTTGTTTTAACAGTCTTTTTTTTTTTCAATCTGGGAATTTTGGAGAGGTTATGAAAGTTTTGTTTTTCTGCCTTCTGAAAAGATCTTTAGCCAAAGGGGTGATGATTTTCTATGTTTCTGTAACAACAGTTTTTTTTGGCTTTTGAATTCTCAATTCAGGGTTTTTCTTTTCTGTTTTTTTCTCTGAATTTGAAGTGTGTTTTTTCTTTGTGTCATTTTTGTTGTTTTTGTTTTCTATTGGTTTCTCTGATATTCATTTTTGTTGTAAAGAGATTAATAATGCTGTCTCTCTGCAGCAGTACAATACTCTCTCATGAGACTAACCCTCTCGGCATCATTGACTGTTTTTTTTTTGGTCTTTGAGATTCTTCCATGAAACTCTATGCTTTAGGTGGGTATTTTCTGAGTACATTAAAAAAGGTTCCCTTTTATGGAAATGAGATCTGCTTTTTCACTGCTCATCATAAATAATAGTAATTATAGCAACAATAATAAAAATAATATTATCTGCTAATATTTATTTTCATGTTGTTTTAACGATCCTTCTGTTCTGGGAAAAGTATAACCCAAGGAGATCATGATTTCTACTGCAGGCCCTTTGTTATTTATGCCCAAAATGCCTTAAACAGTCCCAACTCCAACTCCTCCTTCATGTTTTGTCTGGGTTTTGCTTTGTATAACTAAGTTAAAGAGTTCAGATATGATTATGGTTATTTACATGTGTAAACATCTATTGTTCCCTCTCATATTCTTCTTTTCTTTTCTTTGTTTTTGGATTCAGAACTGGTTTTGATTTGAAAGAACCTTGACTCAGAAAGTAGGAAAAAAATGGAGGGTGACACATTCTCAGGGCTTGGTAATGGTACTCAGATGGATAGCAAGGTGGTGCAGACGTTTCAAAAGAGCTTTGTTCAGGTTCAAGATCTCTTGGACCAGAATAGGCTGCTGATCAATGAGATAAACCAAAATCATGAGTCCAAGATCCCAGACAACTTAAGCAGAAATGTTGGTTTGATTAGGGAGCTCAACAACAACATAAGAAGAGTGGTTGACCTTTATGGTGATCTCTCAAGTTCCTTCACCAAATCCATGGATGCCTCGTCTGAGGGAGATTCTAGCGGTGCTATGAAGTTCGATGGCAAAGCTGGTCACAAAAGAAACAGGCCTGCTTGATTTGAACCAGAGAGAAAAGCTTGGATGTTCTTATTAGTAATTCTTTTGCATGATGGCAAATGAACAAACTTTCACAGCTTTGTTGATGAGGTAGTAGAAAATGGTCAGATTCTGGAACTTCCCTTCCCCTTGTATCAGTGATGAAACTATCTTTAGCTCTAGTTCTCAAACTTACTGCTCACATTGTTAGAGAAAATAATCAGTCTAAAGTTTCCTCTATTGCATTTGTAACTCAGTGTAACCTTGGATGTAATTGAAATGAAGCATCTGGTGGTGTTCATTTCTAATATTTCTGCTGTCTTGGTAATGGGTAATTAAGGTCACTACTTTTAAAGTTAAACCTTCTCTTTTTCCTTTTCAATGTCAAATTCTAGTTGTTTTTACAAGGAACTGATGAAAAGGCTTCAGTCTATCCTAACTTTTTTCTCTTTGTTAAAAGGACTGAAATCTATAATGGGCCTTTACAAATAGTTTATTTCTCAGATTCTTTAGCATGAGGGTTCATTTTCTACTTTCGGATGAAGACAAGACTCCATTACACCCTTTATTCCCCTTTCAACCTCAACCCGAAGCATATATTTCTTTTCTTCTAAACCTCAGCTGATAAGCGAAAACTGAAGAGATCTGAACATACTGTTTTGGTCCTCTCCCATGATACCAAACCTTTCTTTTTCTCTTTTGCTGAGAAACCATTGTTCATAGTGTAGAGAACGACAGCAGTTGCATACATCTCTGTGAAGATGCTCTGAAAACAATTGAAAGAAAGCAGCTTTAAATTATCTTTATGGCTCCCAATCACACACCACCACAGGAGCAGAATCTCAGCTAAGAGATGATGAGCTTTTGACTATCTTTCTTTTTAAATTTATTGCAACCAATGGCAATCAGCAATACCTTGGTTGGTATTGGTTGGCGTAAATAAAGTATTCTAAAGAGGTATAGTTTATAAACGAAGTTCCAGAGTTGCAAGAGACAGACAGATATGTGTGAACAGTGACCCAACAACGTGACAAGGGGCCCAAGTTTCTTTTGGGATGAAACTGAACTTCTCTGTGCTTATCCCAATCTTCCTCTACTACATTTTTCCTCCATTTTTTTTCTTTTTATTCTCTTTATATAATAAATGTCTTTTATGACTTCTTTCTAGTTGATGATTCCTCCAGCAGCTCTCTTTCTCTGATTGAGCAGGTGTCTTTTTTGATGGACCCACATTGTTGGCAGCCTAATTTCCTGGTCCATGGATAGAAAGAAGGGCCCACATGATTGAATATTTCTGGAATTGACTTGCTTCTGGTCTAGATTTTTTAAATTGGTGGTGAGGGAATTGCTTTTATCTATTATCTGGTCCGTTTCGTTAAAAATAGTGTTATTTTATATCTATTAATTATTAAATTTTTGTGATTCTATATTTAAGTTGAACATTTTTATCTCTTACCAATCGATTTTAAGTTAAATACTTAACATGATATATCACTCTTAAAATTATCACGTGCTAAGCTTTTATACTTCCATCTACATATGATAGGAGTTTGTTAGGTTATGTTTGGTGCATAGGATGATGGATAGGATAGGATAATAATCATCTTATCTTATGTTTGGTGCACACATTAAAGAAAAGATTGGGTTGCAAGAAGGATTAATCATCCTCCTAGTATAGGATAACTCAATCCTCTCCAAAAGGTAAGGATTATTTTTAATCTCATAGGATTAGAAATAAATACTCATACTTTATTTATTTTATGCTTAAAATTTATATTTAAAAATTAACTTAAATATTTAATAAAATAATAAGGATCTTTAATTAATTAATTAATATAAATTTTTTCCTTCTTTTTCTTTTCTTTTTCTTTTCTTGTTTTTGATTAAAGAAAAATTATAATTTTGATAAAATAATATTTTCTTGTACACATTTTTTAAAATTATTTTTTAGAAAATAAATTTTCAAACATAAAAATTATTATAAAATATATTTTTATCTAGTTTTTTCTTACATTTAAATTTTTATTTTTTCTTTCTTAATTTTTTTCTTTTTGCCTAAAAAAATGAAAGAAAAATGACTATTAACCATAAATTATTAGAAATTGTGTATTTTTTATTTCATCAAAATTGAATTATTAAATTTAACTTTTATTTTTCTTTTTTCTTTTTTTGTTTTATATATTTCCTTATAATTGACAAAAAAAAAGAAAGAAGATAAAAAAAAAAAACCATAAAAATAAAGAAAAATATTTAAGAACAGTCTTTTGAAAATTTTAATGTAATTAAAAAATAAACTTATTTCCAAGAAAAACTCAGTTTTCTAAAAAAATATATTTAATTTACAATAAAAAATTATTTTAAATTTAAATCATATAAAAGAAATAAAAACAAAAAGGAAAAAATGAAAAAAATACAGAAAAT
Source organism: Heritiera littoralis (assembly GCA_031772115.1). Classification (NCBI taxonomy): domain Eukaryota; kingdom Viridiplantae; phylum Streptophyta; class Magnoliopsida; order Malvales; family Malvaceae; genus Heritiera; species Heritiera littoralis. Next base: position 4,984,821 of record JAPDPK010000003.1, read on the forward strand.
CATTTTTATAAAAATTCATTTCTTAACAAAATAAATTTTTTGAAAAAGTAATATAAATTTTTTAGAAGTAATTTTTTATTAAAAAATCAGCTAATAAATTGGACTATTAATTATAGTATTATAAATAATATTTAAAATTTTCATTTTTCATTTATATTTATATTTATAACAAAAAAATTATAAATTTAAATTATGTTACTTTAAAAAAGAGTAATTAAAAAAATTATTTTATATTATTTTTAATTTTACACATAACAAATATTGTGAAAGACATAAAAAATCATCATATCCTATTATTAATCCTTGTACACACCAAACATAAGATAAGATGATATAATCTAATCTTATCCTATCCATAATCTTATATTATCTTATCCTATCATCATCCTATGCACCAAACATAACCTTAAAGTGCTATTATCACGTGATGAGAGTTTATTAAAGTGTCATTATCTCACATTTGTTAAATATTAAATATTATATTATGTTCATAGGTATAAAATTTAAAATTTTGTACCTATGCACAAACCTAAAAGTTTTTTTTAGTTTTTAACAAATTCATATTTTATAATTAAGTTTTCAACTTAAAACCAATTGAAAATGAATAAATGAGTCTAACCTAAATACAAAATCATCAAAAACTCAATATTTAATAGATGTGTGATAACATTACTATTTTAACAAGCCCCTCATCATGTGAAATGAATACATGAAAATATATCACGTTGTAATCCTAAAAGAAATAGCAAATAAAAATCACAAAACTAACTTGGGGTTGGATACTACCCTAAGCATGTAACCGAAAAACAATTGATAATAAATGGAATCATTCGACTTGAATATAAAATAACAGAAACTCAATATTTAACTAACGTAAAATAACATTGTGAACAGATATTAAACAAGCCTTTCATCAATGTGCTAATAATCAAAATTTTCTAGTGCTTTCCTATGCAGTGTGGCAAGAGAAATGTCGGCTAACAACCATGGTAGAGCTAACAGCCACAAAAAAAAGCCACAAAAAAAAAAAAAAAACCCTACTGGCCAATCGTATTTGTAAGAAAGTGTGGATTCTGATTAATATATTTTTTTTTTTTACAAAAGCTGAACAACAAATGTATGATCAACAACAACGTATATAAATAAATAAATAAAAGAATCTATCCTAAGGAGCATATATTTGATTATGACAATTAATATATATAGGTAAAACGTCTCTGTCAAAGGTGACATAAAACTACAATATCAAGTAAGAATGTTCTTATCAATAATACGAGTGATTTGTGGAGGGTTCGCCCTTGATAATGAAAAGCAAACAACTTATGCATATATTATCTAAGGAAATGAATCATGAGTGTGATTTTAAATGCCACCACCCAAACTTTTTTTTTTTCTTTTTCATAACTAAGTTAGAAAAATAAAATTTCGAAGCACTTTCTTTGTAGAATTAAAATGTGAATTTTTTAATTGTGGAATTAGGCTTAAGCAATTAAGTATTAATAATTGAATTTAATGTTCAAATGCAATATTTTTATTTATTACAAAATTAATTAATGTTTTATTTTTCTTAACACACCACTTGTGACAATAAACATGAATTCTTGAATGTGACATCGTTGACATAAGTATAAGATTGTATCTAATAACTAAAAATTAATTAAACATACATAGAAAAATATAGTAAAACAAAATAGTAGTAAATTAAATATAAATATTGATGTCACTAGATATTATTAAAAAATAGTAATTTTAATTTGGCATTTTTAAAGGTAATTATTCATTTAAATTGTTGAAGATAAAGAAAATTATGGTGCCTACTAACCAAAGCGAAGACAAAACAAACATCCATGCTATAACATAACATGTGAAGATGGGAATCTACATTTTTTTTTCCTTACATTTCCAGCAAAGAGGCTGGAAAGGAACCTCACTCTTATGTTAAATCAAACAAGGACCTTGAATGGGGTTATCAACATCATTAGTTCGGCTCATGTTTTGTTTTGAAAACGACTAATTATGGTCTAATTACATTTATTTATAAATTTTACTAATAGATAGTCTTTAAAAAAGAAAAACATATTGCAATAAATATTGATTCAAATCATCATATAATTATTTTTAAAGTATCAAAGTTTTGCAAATTTGAAATTTAAATTTCAGTAATTAGATTTTTTGTTTCAAATAAAAAGTCTCGATTGTAAAAAAAAGAAAATAGGTTTTCTTCTTTTTAGCAACGACCCTTTTGTGAGGTGAATAAAAAAATAGCTGCGTTTATAAATTATTCATGTATTTGTTGCAGTTGCAGCTTTGATCGGGCAATCTTAAAGATATGCTTTCTCTCTTCTCCGTGTTTGTGCGTTTGAAAACGATGGGATTTTAGATTTACACTTGTCTTATTGCTTAAAAAAACATTGTCAATTCCATTTTTTCCTTTTTTTTTTCACCCTTTAAGTCGGATTTTGCTTTTCATATATGCTCTTGACCATACTTCGATTTGCTATTGAGACTTTTAACAAACAATGAATTTTTTTCATTTAAAATGAAAATTACTAATATTTTGACCGTGAAGATAGATTGAAATTGTGATTAGAAGTATAAATGAGTCAAATTATTTGTAAGTTATTTGAGTTTAATTTAATAATAATTTGAATTAGATTCATTTACTGTCGAATTGAACTCGAACTATTCGAGTAATAAATCAAATCGAATGTGAGTATTTTAATAATTAACTTGAGCAACTCTCGTTTCTAATCAAATTTTTTTAAGTATATAATTTTAATGTTTTATTATTAATTTATTATTCTATCCTCATAATATATGATAATTGAGAAATTAAACTTATTGTGTCAAATTTGAGCATATCGAATTAAACTTGAACAATTTGAATATTGTATAAAGTCGCATCTCGAGTTTTTGAATTAAACTAAATTTAAACTTGAGATTGAATCATTTCAATTCAACTCGTCATATGTTTAATTACGATATAGATAATATTACTTTCTTTTTTTTTCTTTAACTTTCTAAAAAATAAAAAAGTCAAATTATAAGAGTAAAGTGCATTAATTAATTGTGACTTTTATGTAGTAATTCATTTTTCATCCATGACGTTTGAAATTGACTTTTTTCATTCACGACATTTAAAAAATGTTTCAATTTTTTTTTATTAAAAAGAAGATATTAAATAGCTGGGGATGGGATGCTTGGATTCAAATTTATTCAATATATTAATCATAATTAAAAATTTAACTAAATATAGCACATTAATATTGACATAAAATTCGTCAATGACCATCTCTCAAATTTTTTTTCCTCCAATTTTTTTCTAAATGATAATGCAACTTATTTCATTTTTACTTCTCTATCCACCCATTTTATCGTCACACATTTTATATTTTTATTTTCTTGTTATACAACAAAATATTTGATAATTAAAAGCAAGATGAGATTGTTTGAATTTGAAACTAAATCTTACAATATAAGTCTTTTTTAACTACTTCATTAAGGGATTATTAAAACTAAAAACCACGTTTAGCATGGTGAATAAAAGTTTTATAAGTCTATCTTAATCCAAAGTCTGAATGACTATGTATCAAAATAAAACTTATCAATTATCTACGTGGGATTCATAAATACTATTTCATTACCTACATGTTGCTTTAGGTTTAAAATTTTTTGAATAGATTTTAAAAAATATTGGTATAATTTGATTTTTTAAATTAATTATATTTACATGTCTTAATATATGTTCATTTTTTTTAGTTTTTAAAAAGGACAAATCGATATTTTTTCTATATATGATTATTTTTTACAATATTTTAAATTATAAATCTTTCGCAAAAATATTTAAGTAAACATAAGAAAAAAATAAAGAATGAAAAACAAAAAATAAGAAAAAAATATTACTTAAAAGATTTCATAATTATTTAATTACGGGTCCTTGAACATTCGAGTCACTATAATTATAATTATAATCAAAATATACGCTGAAGTAAACAAATATAAGACGGAAAATAGTGAATTTTTTTTTAATTTCTTTTTAAGTTGAAAAATGACCTTAGGTTTGTTCAAGAGCAAATGGACCGTAAAGGGTGATTTTGGACCGAATCATAGAATCAATCCATTGTTTTCTTCTATTTATATTTTCTAATCTCAAGACCGACCCTAAAAGATGAAGCCCAAACCAAAACCCAATCCTAAAAATGAAGCCCAAACTAGATTCTCCAAACCTAAAAATAACCCAAACCAAAGCCTATATCCAACCTTAAAAATGAAGCGCAAAGTAAACACTTAACCCAATCCTGAAAATGAAGCCACTTGCACTCGTATGGGACTTGACCCTAAACCCTAGATTCTGGAATCTATATATTTTGTTAGACGCTTCCGAATCCCAACTCTAGGGTTTGCGGCACTTCCTTGGACTCCAACCAAACCTAAAAGAACATGGCGGCAACTCAAATCAGCAAGAAGCGAAAGGTATTGTCTCTCATTTTCCTCCTTCATTTATTCCATTTGTTTCATCATTTCTCAAACTAGTTTGGGTTTATTTTCCGTTGCTTTCAGTTCGTTGCCGACGGAGTTTTCTTCGCGGAACTCAATGAGGTCTTGACCAGGGAGCTGGCCGAGGATGGATACTCTGGAGTCGAAGTCAGAGTTACTCCCATGCGCACTGAGATCATCATCAGAGCCACCCGCACCCAAAACGTTCTCGGTATATCTCTAAAAATCTCTTTTCGGGGCTGAGGCTTCTTCTCATTCATTGTCGGTTTTAGTTTATGATTAATTGGGAATTATAGGCGAGAAGGGTAGGAGGATTAGGGAGCTGACCTCAGTGGTTCAGAAGCGATTCAAGTTCCCAGAAAACAGCGTCGAGCTTTACGCTGAGAAGGTCAACAACAGAGGCCTTTGCGCCATTGCTCAGGCCGAGTCTCTTCGCTACAAGCTCCTCGGAGGTCTTGCCGTCCGCAGGTTTTTACCAAAATCTGTTCGTTTTTACAGATTAAAGCCTGTTAACAATAAATTCATTGTTCATGTCAATGTGCAATTTTTGTGTATTAAATGAATTTGAATTATTAGGGTTTGTTATTGATTTCTTATATAAAGTCATCTACAAAGCAGATTGGTACTTCGCTACCAAATTTTTGTGTCGGAAGGTGACAAAAGTAATTAGATGATATATTCCCTCTGTTCTATTATCCTGCTGAAATGCATTTGGTTTTCAAGCATTAACCATAGGGAGGGAACATTGTCAAAATTTTCTTATGCTTAAGTTCTCATTGCCATATGTAATTTATTTTTGCATGCTAATGTGATGTATTTATGGATGTTAAATGGTTGACTTGGTAGCTTATGTACTATCAAAATGAATGGTTTCATTCTTGCATTTTTTGATTGTCAGCTGTTTCTTGACATTTTTATTGTTATATTAAGTCATCTATAAAGCAAATAGGTTATTACTCTACCGAATTTGTGTCGGAAGATGACAATATTAATCCAATGGAATCCTTCATTTCAATCATCTGTTCGAAATTCTCTGATTTTTGAACAGTAACATTTGCGTGGATATATTCATACTTGTCAATTTCATTGTTCATCTTTTGGTGCAATTGCTTGATTTCTGCATCTGCATGTGTGTATATTTTGTATTTGTGAACTTGTTGATGTTATAATGGTATAAATTGATTAAGTCTTGTTTGTGCATTCAAGCTGATAGTTGGGATGGTTTTTACAGGGCTTGTTATGGTGTGCTGAGATTTGTCATGGAGAGTGGTGCCAAGGGATGCGAGGTTCAATAAACTCAGTTGGTTTTGGAGTTCATATGATTTGGAATTCTTCATTCTGATTTTTCATTTAGATTGACATTTCTGCTTGCTTGTGCAACAGGTTATTGTCAGTGGAAAGCTTAGGGCACAGCGTGCCAAATCTATGAAATTCAAGGATGGATATATGATTTCTTCCGGCCATCCAGTCAATGAGTATATTGATTCTGCTGTCAGACATGTTCTTTTGAGACAGGTCTGCTATCCAATTTTTTCACTCTACCTAGTACCATGTTCCATTCAGTGTCATTTCTAACCAATTTATCGGTTCATACAGGGGGTACTCGGCATCAAAGTCAAGATCATGCTTGATTGGGATCCCAAGGGTAAGCAAGGACCTACAACTCCACTACCTGATCTTGTCACAATCCACCCTCCCAAGGAGGATGAAGATATTATTATCAGCAGGGATGCACATGTACCTGAGCCAACTGATATTGAGTTTCCGGTGGTGGCTTAATGTTGTTGACGATTACTTTTCTGATAGTCATCGATTTGATTCTTGAAGTATGCGAGTGTCTTAGCTTCTTTTTGTAGCCAAAGTTTGCCCCCAAGGACCTTTTTTTTTCGATCTTTGATGTTTCTCAAATTTTGTTATACTAAAGATTATTACTTATTAGTTATCTTCTTGAAGGAATTTTTATTTTCTCTGTTGCAGCAGATATCTTCCATGTAAGAAACCTTTGTTTGAAACTCTCCTACCGTATCTTTCAAACGAAGCTCTACCTTCCAGCAGTAATCAAATCGGTTTCTGAAATCGAGTTTGTTTGCATAAAAATCAGATTGCTGCTTTTAACCCTTAAACAATGGGGCTCAAATAAGCCGTCCGTCAACCGGCAATTCGGGGTTATAAATGTAAATGTGTCATAAACAGAAATTTTAGTGCCCGTTGTCCTCCGTATCTGTTACGGGCGGGATGATTTATGGTACGATGTGGCTCGACACACTGTGAATTTTTTTTTTTTTGAAGAACACTGTGAATTGTGTTCGACACACTGCGAATAGAGCATGAATAATAATTGTATCGTGTTGCGTTAAGAGTTTTGTAGGTATATGGATTGGTATGACGATTTATGAAGGATTAGTGTTAGCATGTGCTATGCAGGATGGTACATAAACATGTTGTATTAGTTTGTATTATTGGATCAAGCACGATGTATACATGTGTCATGTTGAATTAAGAGTTTTTAGGTGTATGGACCGGTATGACAATTTATGAATGGTCAATCTTAGTGGTATGCGGGTTAGCATGACATAAAAACTCATAAGACATGTTGTATAAGTCCTAAGTGTTATAAATAGGTTTAATTTATTAGTTCTTTAGATGTATTTATGCTACTTTTTATTTTATGATGAAACTATTTACTTTTGATATTTTATTAACAATTTATAAAACAATATTGTATTAAATAAATTTAATTGTAAAATATTTAAATTATTGGTACATAAATTTGTAACTCTTTTATTTTAAATACAAAATGTATGATACGTCACTTTATGCACACTTTTTTTAAAAAATTATACTATTAATAAAAATTTATAAAAACATAAATTATTATTAAGATAAAAAATTGTCACTTGATTTAGTTTTAGAAAAAATATTTAAAATATCTTTTATATGATTAAAAAATTTGAAATAAACTAGTGGTTAGTAAATATAAATTAAATTTAAGATAGATAAAAATTCAAAATATATTTATTTAGTAGATTCTATTATGTTTTCTAGTAAATATAGACATTTTTAAAAAAAAAAAATTTATGATTGTAAATTTCAATATCTTTATTAGTATTTAAATTCTTTTATGTTTCCTTATAAATATAAATATTTAGTTAAATCATGTAAATTGTGTCTTTTTTTTGTTTTATAATTGTTTATCTTGCATGTTATTTAAAATAATAAATAATTTTTAAAAAAAATTTAAAAAATATTAATAGATTGTGCTTGGTATAACTCAACACATAAATAATACCAAGTTTGGTTCCCCATCACTAATGAATTTAAGGATCATGTGTTGTGTTGAAAACTATAATTTTAATATGGGTAAATTACACCTAACTCCTTAAGGTTTGGTTATAATTCAACTTCAGTCCATTAGTTTCAAAAATGGATACTCCGCCCCAAACTTTTGTGTGTCGCAGGACAACTTAGTTCATCCGTGAGTCAACCGCTAGGTCAACAGTTAAAAACCCAACTTAATGACTACTTTACCCTTATAAAGCTTTATATACTTCACAATCCTCAAATGCAGTCAAATTACTTCTGTTGGTTATACTATAAAGGTATTGATTTTTTTTATTTTAATTTATTTTATGTTTATTTATTTGTTTATTGTTTGTTATTTATAATTTATTATTTATTAAATTTGTGTTTCATGTTCTGCACTAAATTTATAGATTTATTTGTTTATTTTTTTACTTTTAATTTATTTTCTATTTTTTTATTTGTTTATTGTTTGTTATTTATAATGGGCTTTTCAATCTAACCCTAAATGGTAAAATCACACCTCTGAAAACTTTGAAAAAAAATTGATGTGAAGAAAAAACAGTGGGTTTTTTAAAGGGATAATTTTGTCATTTTATATTTTTTGTTAATTATTCTTAATAATGTTAAGATTTTTGGGATAGAGTGTCTATTTTTTAAACTAACGGACTGAAATTGAATTATGATCAAATTTTAAAAAGTTGGGTGTAATTTACCCTTTTAATATTCATGAATCATGCTAACACGGTTCATTAAAAAAAAAATACTGAAACTATACCATCTAATAAGGCATGGGCTAACATTTAAATCGCAAAGCCCATGTGATCTCTAAAGTTGATTATCTCCTTTTCCCCAAATCCCCGCCAATAGTCTATACGAAAAGAAACCTTACCAGATCACACTCTCCCCATTGTTAATTACCATTAATCTGTATAAAAACGTTCAAAATTCCTTCACTTTGTAGGCTGTTACTTTAGTTGTTAGTTTGGTGTGGTTGGGTTTTTGGCTCCAGATATCTAGCTTTAGTCACGAAGATGCCGGTCAATCTCACGCGCAACGCTATTGCTACGATAAACGGCGGCGATGTGAGCTCCAAGCCGTTGGTTCAGGTGTTGGATATGAAGCTGATTGGCAACTCTCAGGAGAGGTACCGGTTTCTTCTATCTGATTCCCAGTTTACTCAACACGCGATGCTTGCTACTCAGCTCAATGAACAAGTCAGGACCGGACGAGTCAGGAAAGGATCTATCATCCAGTTGATCGATTACATTTGCAGCACTGTTCAGAATCGCAGGTGCAAATTTCTTATCTCTCTAATCGTTGATTACATATGAAATTAATGAGTTAGACGATTAATTTCAATGTTGATATACGATTATTTACTTTGAAAAATCAATGCGACAAATTGTCAGAATAAAATTCGAGGTTAAACTCTTATTTTTTAACTTAAAACCTTTTCATTTTAATACAAAACCCTAGATGAATTATTGATAATCATTTTCCCTTCTAAATAACTAAATTAAAAGGTAAGGCAAACCTTTCTGGAGAAGATTTTTAAAATTCAAAATATCGGTTGTAAGCAAAAAAAAAAAAATCAAAATATCGGTCAAAGGAAGGGGACAATTTTTAATCATATTATTCATTCTCCGGAGTGTATAATTTGAAATCAAATTAAATACATATCCTTCGGTAAATCAGGTAAACTTTACATGTTTTGGCCATTGATTACGTCTCATGCCTTATAGTCACTACTCACTACAGGGTAGCAGAAGTTCTGTTGCTCTCAGCTCTAATTTTTTTTTTCTTGTTCTCCTTTATGTGTAGGATTATTGTTGTGTTGAATATGGAGACTATAATTCCAGAGTATGAAATAATTGGGAATCCAAAACCTCTTACGGATTCTGATTCAGCACCTAACAAGTCGATGCCTAATAACAATTTGGTGCCTTCTGTGAGGTCCAACAATAATAGATATAGCGCACAAGTTCCTGCAAATAACGTACAGAATTTCCGTCCCACTATTCAACCTCCATACCAGCCCTCTCCGAATTACAAAATTCATGGCCCGATAATGAAGAATGAGGCAGCAGCACAGGTTATTCCTATTGCTGCTTTGAATCCTTATCAGGGACGATGGGCTATCAAGGCTCGAGTAACTGCAAAGGGGGATCTTCGTCGCTACAACAATGCCAGGGGAGATGGGAAGGTCTTCTCCTTCGACCTCCTTGACTCTCATGGAGGGGAAATACGGGTTACCTGCTTCAACGCTGTTGTTGACCGCTTCTATGATGTTATTGAAGTTGGTAAAGTTTACTTGATTTCAAAGGGTAGCTTGAAACCTGCTCAAAAGAATTTCAACCATTTGAAGAATGAATGGGAGATATTATTGGAATCAAATTCTACTGTGGAGCTTTGCGCTAATGAAGATAGCTCTATTCCAAGGCAACAATTCTCCTTCAGACCAATTAGTGAAATTGAGAGTGCTGAAAACAATTCTATACTTGACGTTATTGGTATTGTGATTACTGTTAACCCTTCAGTTCCTATTTTGAGGAAGAATGGTATGGAAACACAGAGGAGAATTCTGAATTTGAAGGATGCATCTGGAAAGAGTGTTGAGCTAACCCTTTGGGGTGATTTCTGCAACAAGGAAGGTCAAAAGTTGCAAGAGATGGTTGAGTCTGGGTTTTCCCCAGTTTTGGCTGTTAAAGCTGGAAAGGTCAACGACTTCAATGGAAAATCAATTGGCAGTATTTCTTCCACTCAGCTCTTTGTAGATCCAGATTGTCCAGAGGCTCAGGGCCTGAGAGTCTGGTTTGAAAGAGGGGGGAGGAATACTGCTTCTATCTCAATCTCTAAAGAAATTATGCCTGGAGTATCCAAAAACGAGATACGTAAAACCTTGTCTCAGATCAAGGATCAAGGTCTCGGAAGATCTGATAAGCCAGATTGGGTCACAACAAGGGCTACTGTAGTTTTCATTAAAACAGATAATTTCTGTTACACAGCTTGCCCGTTGATGATTGGTGATAGAAAATGCAGCAAGAAAGTGATTCTGTCGGGTAATGAAAGATGGCTGTGTGACCGTTGCAACCAAGAATTTGAGGAATGTGATTACAGATATCTTCTCCAGGTTCAGATTCAAGACCATACAGGACTGACATGGGTAACAGCTTTCCAGGAATCTGGGGAAGAGATCTTGGGATGCTCGGCAAAGGAAATGTATTCGTTGAAATATGAATTGCAGGATGATCACAGATTTGGTGAAATTATTCGCAGCAGACTTTTTCACCAATATCTGTTCAGGCTTAAAATCAAAGAGGAAATCTATGGTGATGAGCAGAGGGTAAAAATCACTGTGGTTAAGGTTGACAAGGTGAACTGCTCTTCAGAAAGCAGATACCTGCTCGATTTAATCACAAAGAATTTTCCAATTAAAAAACAACTATGATATGAGCATAAGTAATAATTTTAGAAGCTGTAGCTTGTTCTATGTAGTCGATTAACGTTTCTTTGGCATTATGGGTTACATGATTGCTTTTGGTGATTCAAATATTGAATATCAGTTGATCAAATATTTGTACGACCTTTGAAGACTGTATAGTGGTTATGATTCTGCATATTCTTGATCTGAAGCATAGCTATGGCAGCTACAAATTACACACGCACACAAAAGACAGAGTTCATTACTGGCAAATCAAACAGGTACATAAAGAGAGTTTCAGAAAAAAATTCACAGCATCTCAGAAATACATGGCTCAGCTCCGCTTGACGGGGTCGAAGTTGGCCACACCAATCACGGCCCCGACGATGACAACGGCCACAACACCACCAGCCACAATGCTTAGCAAGAAGTTCTTGAGAGATGGGGTAATTCCTCCCGCAGCTTGAGCCACGTCAGGGATCACCATGGATGCTGTCAATGCAGCGGCTGTCAATCCAGTGACTGCCTTCTCCTTGAGCGAAGAAGAAGCCTTGACTTCAAGCCTTCCGTTGGGTCTTGTTGTAGTTGCCACTGCCCTCGATGGCTTGACTGGCAGTGGCTTAAACACTGCCTCAGAGCTTGGCACCCGCTTTTGGGTGGCACGAGTTAATGGTAGAGCCATTGAAAGAGCTGAAGTGGAAGCCATTGGTTTTTCTTTCTCTCTTCACTTTGTGAACTTCTAGAGTATGAAATTAAGATGGGATGTGCTGCAAATGTGTGTTTTTGAGAGCAGGGAGTGGAGGGAGGGGAACAATGAGAGGTGGGAATTTCAGATATCAGCCAGATGAAGTTGCCTTGTCATCTCTATCTCTGTCCTACGTGGCAGCTTCTCATGTTGGAATTGTCAGATAAGGTTATCTTCTTTGTCCAATCCCATCAGGTGTGAAGTTTGGGACTGGTTTGAGAGTTTTCATGGTTGGCCGCCGAAACACCCAGAATTTTGAAGATGAGTCATTTGATTATTTTTAATTTCAAAATTAATTGAACTAAATTAAATCCAATTAATTTGAGTAATTAATTGAATTAACCAAAATAATAAAATACATTTTAAGTAAAATTAAATTTTAAATTTTTATTTTTCATATTTGAAACAAATTAAATAATATTATTCAATAAAATATTCAAATATTAAAATATTAAGTTAAAAATTCGAACAAAAATAAATTTAAGACATCTTTTAAATCTCAAAAATTAAATATATCTTTTAAGTTTTGTACATTTTTTAGGTTGTTTTTAGATTTTCTTTTTATATTTTGGTTAATTCAGTAATTAATGGAATTAACTCAAAATAAAATTTTTTAAAAATTATTTTCATTAATTAACCAAAATAATTCAATAATTGATTGATTAATTCAATTTAATTTCGGTTCAATCAACTAATTTGGATAAAACTGACATCCTTTTTACTTTTGTCTTTCTTACTTAGCTATTTGGGCTGATTTTCAGATCAACTACTTTTTTTTTTGGGCCAAAGCTGAGTTTATAACATCAGAATCAGAAGATAGAGCAAAATTGAACCCATCCGAAACTTGAAACAATTGATTGGAGCAATGCAAAGCAAAATTCCTCAGTTGAAATTAACCAAAAAGAGAAGGAAATCATTCATATAAAAAAAATACAATTTTCCTCTATTCACTCGCTGTCCATCTTCCTTGTGTGGACAGCCATTGTTTAATCACAACATGCTTGCAGCCTGAAAAAAAAAGGAATTTTGCAAGTAGAAATGAGACCATCATCGAGTAGGTTTATGAATTGCTGATGCTGCTGACCCAACATAGGTGACCTGAACTTCTTGAGGCAGAAGATTATACGTACTTAACATCCAGAGCTTCAAAAATTCTCTTCAGTTCTAAGACATAGATAACCATTTTCATCTTGTTCACATTTTCAATGTCCTCAACTTGTGCAACACTGTGCCCAAGGAGCCGATGCTGAGGCTTACTTTCCAGGCACCTGAAAGAAAGTAGCAAGTCATGTATTTGCAGAACTCTTGCAAGCACTGCTGCAGAACTCCAGCTAAGATATGGTAACAATAAGTTCAACTGGCAATAGCGTTATGTTTTACTAGCATAACAGTGAAGAGTGTTTTGAGTCAATTAACTTTTTTATTTTAGCTTTCAGAGCTTCAATTTGCTCGACTGATGCGGAAGCATCAACAGTAAACTCCACAGAATCACTCATCTTGGGGCCCCTGTAAAAATTGCTGATTGGTTTTGTAGCTACAACTGAATTTGGATAGAATATTCTCTTTGTCAGAATATTCATCTCTTCAACGACCATATCGAAGGGAAAATATGTGAATCAAGGTGATCTTGATATAATAGAGCCATATGTTTTCTTGGATCAGTCATTCGCTCACCTGCACTCCATCAATGACACCGCGATCACCAACATCAACTGGGTGAATCACAAAGACAAATATGATTTGCTTCAAATACAGTCTTTGCAGTGTTAGCGAACATGAATGCCATAAGTAAAAGCTGAGAAGAAATGAAGACAAGTATTTGGGTTGTTAAGAATCCCATCATAAATAACCACACAATGATGATCACAGCAAGCAGAATCACTGAAATTAGCTTGTTAAAAAACAATTAAACATGGAACAGTTGCTTTCTAACAATGATATTGGCTATGATTATGTCATGATTCAAGAAGTTTTTCTTTCATGGAGGTCTTAAGGTTTAGACATAAGGCTAATTTTGGCAATACAAGTCAATTAGCGGAACTGCAGTGGTAGCTTTTGTGTTGAGAAACTTAGAATCTATGCTTTATGTTAACAGAGACACCGAGGATTCTACAGTCTACAACTGTCCAGAAAGGATAAAAAAAAGTTATTCACTCATTGTTATGGTTAAAAAACATAAAAGAAAACTCTAAATCTACCCTTTTTCACTATTCATACTCTATTTTCTGAGATTTTTCTAGAGAGAGAGAGAGAGAGAGAAGGGAGAAGAAAAAAGAGGGAAAATGAGAGAAGGCGGAGGATATGTGCAAGCTGTGGTCTGCCGCTGTTGTGGCTTTTGTTGCTTCTTTCCTGCTCCAGTCAGCTGGGTTCCTGGGTTTCCTAACCATTTGCTTCTCAAAGAATTTGAACTAAGTTTTCCATCGTTGAGCTTTTCTGTCCAGTCGCTACCATAATGTTTTATTCTCAGAGGTGGCTCTTGAGTTTGCTTTTGGCTTAACATGGTATGGCCTTCCTTCATGCCGTAGCCTTAGATTAACAATGGGTCTGTTAGTTTTTTGTCATCAAATCTTGCCAAAATACTAGAAATTTAGTGAGGAAACAAGGGTTTATATATTTGATTCTTGGATTATGGATTTTAGGGAAAAGATTGAAATAATTAATGTTATTTTTAATTTGAACGAGTTTTGGTCTTTTGGTTGGAAATTTTAGGTGCAATTTTAGCTATACTTTTGTGTGCCCTTTAGATGAGTTCAAGACAAGGTTACGGGACCAAAGACTCCCTGAAGCTTCACAATTTGCTGCTAGAGGTAAGATTCTGTGCTTTTGAAATAATTTTTTATTTGCGGTGCATGCTAGGCTTGAGCTTGAATATATTATTGTATAGGTTGAGAATGGTAACTGAGATAGAAGGTTGATGTTAGTGTGTGAATTTAGATTTTGTCATCTAAGTATTTTCCTACAATTATCTTTGGAATTTAGCTATTTTCAATTTGTTGGATTGTTCCATACTTGAATTTGGACTGTTTCCAAATATTTGTTACTAAAACAACAGCCTTTTCTGAGTTCAAGTCGTTTGTGTTACCTTGATAGATTTTGATCGTATGAACTTCTCACAAAGATTGAAAGAAAAATGGTTGATAGATATAGTTTTGATTAATGTTTAACATTTTGAAGTTGAATTTCAAATATTAGGCGAATTAGTTTGTGTTTGGAGTTAAAGATGGATGACAGTTACTGTTATCCATTGTTGTTTAATGTGACTTTTTTCAAACCCTCCTTTTTTTCCTATACTTTTAAGTAATGTCATTATAACAAGCTTACATACTAAAATAAAAAAAAATGGAGGTTTTAAGGGTTGTATAAATCATAGACTTTTTTTTACCAACGATACATGCTCAATTCAATTGGTGGAAATAAACCTTCTATCTATAACAATTAATTGAACGTTTTGGTGTAAATTAGTTGATTCGATGAATAGTAAATGTATTGCTTCGAGAATAGTTAATGAATTTAATATGTGTTTTTGCTTTTTGAATGATTTCAATGAATAATCAAGTCCATATGCGTTCCACAACATAGTTGAATTTTTAGCAGATTTGATTGTTGACATTTTTTTTGTTCCAAATATCATTATTAGCAAAACCTTTTTCTTATTATTGTTTTATGAGTATTGCTTTATATTTTTATCTATTTGCTTGTATAGCATGCATATATTATGCTTTTGAATGCAAATTAATGTACACAAGGGTTTTACCTCTAACTTTTCCAGGAGAATAAATACTTTTACTTCACATATTATACTTTGAGATAAATCTAAATAGTTGAATTAGTCATTCTTAAAATAATAATGCTTACTGATGGGTTTAAAAGCGTACACTTGATTAAGAGCATTGACAAAGCATACTTAGCTAATTTTGTTAAAAAGAAGAGGAAGTTGTTAATAAAATCAGAAAAATCGTTGAAAGCCAGGGAAGGCTTCTTTTTTTTTTTTCCCTCCTTTTTAGGTGAGAGGGGAAGATAGTAATTTGAAGAACAATAGGATTGAATCTTTTTTTATTTTTTATTTTAATGAGAATGGATGAAGCTGTTCTAAGCATATAGGATTTACCCCAAATGCTCAAAGAAGCTAATTACATCCTTTAGAATACATTGCCATCAAGTGTTGCTAAAGAATGGTCTGCTGGCCAATGTTTTGAGTCATTTTACTTTCTTTATCATAATTAAAAATGAGAAATTATCTAATTCCTTAGTAAAATTTTTAAATTTCATCGACGAAATTAACAAAATGATGTATATGTTAAAATATATTAAACAAAATGAAAGAACTACTCATTAAAAATTCATATTAAGAGGAGGGGAAATAGAATTTTTTACCAAAAATGCTTGCAGCCTAATTCTATCTAATATTGACATAAATCCTCTCTAGATCAGCCTTTGCATCTTGCTGATGAATTTAGCAATAGATAATGTTCGTAAATCGACCAACTTAACAGAATTAATAGAAGAATAATGCAAGACATAACAGATTTGTAAGAAAGATGAATCTAATTTATTACAAACATAAACCAAAATCACAAGTACGGAAAGGTAAAATTATCCAGGTTCATAAATCTAGAAAGAAAATACAAATTAAAAAAATAATAAAAAGGCAAAATACTATAAAGAGAAGGGCTCTAAGAATTCTGATCAACACAGAGTCTTATGTTGGGTGCTGTCTCAGCTGAATCGGCTCATAATTTGTTTGAACAAAGAATGCTGAGTCCGTATGCATGTGGTTACGCCCAAGTTTTAGCCTGTCGAACTGACCATTCTAGAAATTATAAAACGTTGCTCTGAATGCTTCAGTCGTAAAGAGAGTATCAGTGTTATAAAAGGAAACAGCCGAAGAATGGCCAACCTCTTCGTAATAGGCCTTCAAACTCAACGTATGTCTTTTATTCCAAGACTTTTCCCCGAAATAATCTTTCATTATCCATAACTCCACAAAATCAAAATCGGGTTTGAGGCCGATTAGTGCCAGCTTCCCTTCACATTGTGCAAGTTAGGTAGAGCACCAGAGATCGCTGGCACTGAGTGAGTCTGGCAGTGCAGCCAATTCCCAACGCTCTTTATTTTCATGAAAGGATAATATCTTATTTCTTTCGTTATTGGAAGTAAGCCAATGCAGTTCACCATAGGCAGATATTGCAGGTTTGGGATGTTAGTATATCTCCTCATTTATGGAAATAAATATTTGGTTGACCAATTCCGGATATGGTCCATAATTTCACGCTGAATCTCAACTCAATATTTGGCTATTAAAACACGATTTTGTGATGGTTAAAACGTGATTTTATTGCCATAATTAGCATGCCCTCGTTAGTAATATAAGAGGGCTCCTTCCGGTCCCCAAGTACGTTAACCTAAAAACACACAAACACCATCTAGTGAGGTTTTGAGTGCTTGGAAGACTTGGAAGGCCTGTGATCGACATAGAGGAGATTGTCAGATTCGAAATTGCTTCAACAGCAGAGTTACAGAGTGCAATGGCTGGAGGTTAGATCCTATCGCTTCCGCAATTTATTTGTTTAACATGTTTCATATTGTGTAGAAGCATGTTAGGTTTGTTTGATGTACTTACATTTGGCATCAGAGCCGTAGTTTAACCTCTGTCTTGCTAGAGATCTGTAGAAAAAAAGCCATAAAAACCCATATTTTGAAACTTTAAGTCTCGGATTTCATAAAACTCATTCTGTTTTCCTGTGATTTTGGTTCAAATACTTTAGATCTATTGTTGTAAAGCTCTAGGGATGAAAAATACATGAAAAACGAGACTGTTTGAAGGGTTTTGTGCCGGGTCGGGTCAAAAGACCCAAAATTCTGCAAAACACCCATTCGGGTGAAGAAGAAGCCTCGGGCGCGTGAGTCACACGCGCCCGACAAGGGAAGAAAATGCGGGCGCGTGAGTCTCACGCGCCCGACAGGAGAGGAAATGCGGGCGCGTGAGTCTCACGCGCCCGATAGAGATAATGCGGGCGCGTGAGTCTCACGCGCCCGCCTGTTGTACAGTGCAGTGACACTGTGCAAAAAAAAAAAAACCTTTGGGCTTCGGGTTTTGGGCCACTGTTTGGGTCCTTATTTGGTTAGTTTTGGGCCATTTATTTTGGGCTCTTTTGGTTGATTATTTGGGCCATATGGATTAAATAAAAGGGTCATTTGGTTTATTTTAGACATTAAGGATTTATTTAATTTAAGTAAATTTAAATTATTTAATTTAGGCCAAATAATTATATTTTTTGATAGTTTTATATCAGATTTTCAATTCTGTAATTTTCATAATTTTATGAATAATTAGATTATTTTCACAAAATTAATATAATTATGAAAACTTCTCATTATTTGGATTTTATGAGGATTTTTCATAAATTTGGAATTTTTATTAATGCTATAATTTTAAATTGAATAATTTTGTGAAAATTATCATAAAATTATGATTAAATTATGAAAATTTGATTTTGAATGTGCATATGTGCTTATTTTGAATATGTATAATTTTGTTATTTTTTATACTAAAAGCACATGTAGCTAAGTTATTCATATTATTTGGAATTAAAATTGCCTTGTGTTAATTGCAATTTTTAAAATATGAATAAACTTAGAATTTTACCAATATGTCTAAGTGATTTATAGTTTATTTAATTAGGGCTTAGCCACAGCAACCTTAATTAAGTAAAATTATTTTGTAAAATCACATAATGATATTAGACATAAATTGTGATTAGTTATAAGGTTATAGTAAATTTTATCCCACAGGAATTTTTATTATAATTTTATAACTAATTAGGATAAAATATCAAATTAGTTTCTTAATTTACCCACAGGAATTAGGAAATGATATAATTTGATAGTTTTATCATTATGAAATAAATCTATTAGAATTAGAACTTTAGCCCACAGGCAAGTTTTATGTCTGAGATTCATTAATAAAATATGTTTACATTGGTAGACATAATTAAGTTTGCCTCAAAAAAAAAAAAATTTCTAGATACATAAGCATGTTTATTTTCTATATGCAGTGTTTCCTCAGGCTAGTATTAACCTAGAAGTTCCCGAGCTGGATGGAGAGAACTACAAGGTTTGGAAGGAGAGAGTTCTCCTCCAATTAGGGTGCATGGATATAGACTATGCTATAAGGAAAGACGAGCCCGTATTGACTGAGACCAGCACTCCTACTCAAGTAGCTTTACATGAACGCTGAGAGCGATCCAATTGCCTTAGTGTCATGTATATAAAGACAAAGATATCTGCTGGGATACGTGGTTCAGTCGAATAGCATACCAACATTAGGATCTTACTGAAGGCCATAGATGATCAATTTGTCACTTCAGACAAAGCGTTGGCCAGCACCCTGATAATGAAGTTCTCATCGATGAGGCTCACCAGTGTCAAAGGAGTGCGTGAGCACATAATGACCATGAGAGATATAGCGGCCCAACTCAAGAAGCTAGAGGTGGAGATGTCTGAGTCTTTTCTTGTGCACTACATATTGAACACTCTACCAAAGCAGTACGGACCATTCAAGATATCCTATAACACACATAAGGATAAGTGGACCATCAATGAATTGATGACCATGTGTGTTCAAGAGGAGGGAAGATTGCTTATGGAATCGGGTGAAAGTGCATTTTTTGCAAGCCAAGGAAAGACTAAGGATCGAGCCAGGAACAAGGGAAAAGGGAAAGGGGAAAATCCCTGCCCAAGCTGACATTAAGAAAGAGTCCAAGTGTTTCTTTTGTAAAAATAAGGGACACATGAAGAAGGACTGTGCCAAGCTTCAGCAGTGGCTCGTTAAGAAAGGTAATCCACTCTCATATGTTTGTTTTGAATCAAATATGGTTGAGGTTAATCATAACACATGGTGGATTGATTCTGGATCTACAATTCACATTTCGACTTCCTTACAGGGTATGACAAACCTAAGGAAGCCAGTGGGAAATGAGGAGAGCATCTATTCAGGAAACAAGATGCGCTCGCGTGTTGAAGGCGTTGGAACATGCACTTTAGTTCTTAGGAGTGGTTTTGTTTTGCAATTAGAAAAGACCTTTTATATTCCTAGTTTCTCGAGAAATTTAATCTCTGTTTCTAGGTTGGTACCTTATGGATATTCCTTTTAATTTTCAAATAAATCAATATTGATATATTTTAAGTCTGATATTGTTGGGAATGGTACCTTATGTGATGGTCTTTTCTCTATTGATTTGCAAAATGACACTGCTCACAACGCCTTGCATGTTCAAACAGGCACTAAAAGATGTGTTATGAATGAGGACTCCTCCACGTTATGGCACCGGAGATTAGGTCATATCTCCATAAATAGAATTAAGAGATTGGTAAATGACGGAATACTTAGTACTCTCGATTTTACTGATTTCGAAACTTGTGTGGATTGCATTAAGGGTAAGCAAACCAACAAGTCTAAGAAAGGTGCCAATAGGAGTTCAACCATATTAGAGATCATACATTCTGACATATGTTGTCCAGACATTGATGCATATGGTCAGAAATACTTCATCACCTTTATTGATGATTACTCGAGGTTTATGTATCTCTACATGCTTCATAACAAGAACGAAGCATTGGACGCCTTTAAAATATTTAAGGCTGAAGTTGAGAAACAATGTGGGAAACCCATAAAGATAGTAAGAACTGATAGAGGTGGGGAGTATTACGGTAAATACACTGAAGATGGACAAGCACCTGGACCATTTGCGAAGTTCCTTCAAGAAAATGGGATTGTTGCCCAATATACCATGCCTGGTTCACCGGATCAGAATGGTGTTGCAGAAAGAAGGAACCAAACTTTGATGGAAATGGTGCGTAGTATGCTTAGCAACTCGAAGTTGCCTAAGTCCTTGTGGATTGAAGCTCTTAAAACGGCAGCGTATATATTGAACCGGGTTCCAACCAAGGCTGTTCCAAAGACGCCTTTTGAATTATTCAAGGGTTGGAAACCGAGTTTGCGTCATATGCGCGTTTGGGGATGCCCTTCTGAGATAAGAGTTTACAACCCACAGGAAAAGAAACTGGATCCTAGGACCATAAGTGGGTATTTAATCGGATATGTCGAACGGTCCAAAGGCTACAGATTCTATTGTCCATCTCATAGCACTAGATTTGTGGAATCAAGGAACGCGAAGTTTCTTGAAAATGACTTAGTTAGTGGGAGCGATCAATCTCAAGACCTAGTTTCTGTGAGAGATCAACCCTCTACCTCGAGTCAAGGATTGGTTATCATGAACAATGTCCCTTCAGTACAACTGGACATTGAACAACCAATCGTTGAAGATCCACAAGTAGCTGATAACTTACCAGTAGACGAGGCTCCTCTGGATACACCAGAATTGAGTGAGCAACCAGTTGAACAACATGATCCTTCGGAGAATGTTGAACCAACATTAAGAAGGTCTACAAGGGAAAGGAAATCAGCTATTCCTAGTGATTATATTGTGTATCTACAAGAGTATGATTTCAATATTGGGCCCGTTAATGATCCAGAGACGTTTTCACAAGCCATGAACAGCAAAGAATCAAAACTTTGGTTCGATGCTATGAAGGATGAGATGGATTCGATGGCATCTAATGGAGTATGGGATCTTGTCGAGTTGCCTAATGGGGCCAGGGCTATAGGCTGTAAATGGGTCTTTAAGACCAAAACTGACTCATTAGGCAACATTGAACGTTATAAGGCAAGACTCGTAGCCAAAGGATTCACTCAAAAGGAGGGAATCGATTACAAGGAGACCTTCTCTCCTGTATCTAAGAAAGATTCTCTTCGCATCATAATGGCGCTTGTTGCACATTTTGACTTAGAGTTGCAACAAATGGATGTGAAAACGGCATTTCTCAATGGTGATCTAGAGGAAGAGGTTTACATGAAACAACCTGAAGGTTTTTCCTCTAGTAATGGTGAGCATTTGGTCTGTAAGCTCAAGAAATCCATATATGGGTTGAAACAAGCTTCCCGCCAATGGTATCTAAAATTCCATGAAGTCATCTCTTCATTTGGTTTCGTTGAGAACATCATGGATCAATGCATATACCAGAAGGTCAGTGGGAGCAAGATTTGTTTCCTTGTGCTATATGTGGATGATATTCTGCTTGCAACCAATGATAAGGGGATGCTACGTGAGGTGAAACAATTTCTTTCTGAGAACTTTGATATGAAGGATATGGGCGATGCATCTTATGTCATTGGCATTAAGATCCATAGAGACAGACATAGAGGTATATTAGGTCTGTCACAAGAAGCCTATATCAATAAAGTCTTGGAAAGATTCAGAATGAAAGATTGTTCACCAAGCCCAGCTCCCATTGTGAAGGGTGACAGGTTCAATTTGAGCCAGTGCCCGAAAAATGATCTTGAGCGGGAACAGATGAAGAACATTCCATATGCCTCAGCTGTTGGAAGCATTATGTATGCACAGGTCTGTACCAGGCCTGATATTGCTTTTGCTGTGGGAGTGTTGGGTAGATACCAAAGTGACCCGGGGATGGACCACTGGAGAGCTGCGAAGAAGGTGCTTAGATATTTTCAAGGCACTAATGATTACATGCTTATGTATAGACGGACTGATGAGTTGGAGGTGATTGGCTACTCAGACTCAGACTTTGCTGGCTGTGTTGATACCCGGAAATCAACATCCGGTTACATCTTCATGCTTGCCGGTGGAGCTGTTTCATGGAAGAGTGCTAAGCAGACACTGACTGCCACTTCCACTATGGAGGCCGAGTTCGTTTCCTGTTTTGAGGCTACCTCACATGGTGTATGGCTTAAGAGTTTCATTGGTGGGCTTAGAGTTGTTGACTCCATATCTAAGCCATTGAGGATATATTGTGACAATTCAGCTGCGGTATTCATGGCTAAGAACAATAAGAGTGGAAGTCGAAGTAAGCATATCGACATTAAGTACTTAGCCATTAGAGAACGTGTTAGAGATAAAAGAGTGGTCATTGAACACGTTAGCACTGAATTGATGTTAGCTGATCCTTTGACTAAGGGCATGCCACCGTTTAAATTTAAGGATCATGTAGAGAGAATGGGACTTGGTCCCACATTTTGATTGTAATTGAAACTCTTATTAATAATATGATGTTTCTCATTTTGATTTGTATACACTAAAGTTTTATTTGAGAAATATCCTTGTTGTTTGGACCGAGAATAAACATAAGGTTTATTCATTAAGTAAAAATGGGTTGATTTAGAAACATTTTACATAGTAATACATGGAAGATAATACTCGCCACTTGAGGAACTGTCGCCATGATTCATGTGATTTGTTTCTTCTATAAGTGAAATATATGGACCAAGTGGGAGAATGTTAGTATATCTCCTCATTTATGGAAATAAATATTTGGTTGACCAATTCCGGATATGGTCCATAATTTCACGCTGAATCTCAACTCAATATTTGGCTATTAAAACACGATTTTGTGATGGTTAAAACGTGATTTTATTGCCATAATTAGCATGCCCTCGTTAGTAATATAAGAGGGCTCCTTCCGGTCCTCAAGTACGTTAACCTAAAAACACACAAACACCATCTAGTGAGGTTTTGAGTGCTTGGAAGACTTGGAAGGCCTGTGATCGACATAGAGGAGATTGTCAGATTCGAAATTGCTTCAACAGCAGAGTTACAGAGTGCAATGGCTGGAGGTTAGATCCTATCGCTTCCGCAATTTATTTGTTTAACATATTTCATATTGTGTAGAAGCATGTTAGGTTTGTTTGATGTACTTACATGGGATTGACAAACTCGTCATAGGACAACACCAAATCGTCTGCTTCTAATATTCAATCAAGACAGTTGAAGAACCACAATTCTTCGCAGAAGATGTGATCTTATTGAAAGATAAATTCGTTGATTCAATCAACACATATGAGAGTTCATCCAAAAGATGTGCTTAATGGAAAAAAAAACACAAATTGATTGATTCAATCAAAATAATTGAAGATTTAACTATTTTGGGGTTTATTTCTATAAATAAAGATGTCAAAAATCATTTTGGAATGTCTATAAAAGAGGTCTTGAAGGCTTAAGTCTTTCGTACATTATTACTTATTGACTTGTCGTACATTATTACTTACGGGAAATAATGTATAAGAAAAAAGATTTATTCTCTCATTAAGGATCGAGTATTTAATTGTTTTATAAACAAGTACTACAAAGTATTATTAAACATAACTTCATTTTATCTTTGAGTTATTCAATTCAACTCTTGTTACTTAAAAAAAAAATTCAACTCTTGTTACATAAAACGCTTTGAAATCATTTTTTTCTACATTGACTTTTCATTCAAAACCCATCAAAAGCAAAGAAGAAGAAGAAGAAGAAGAAGAAGAAGAAGAAGATGAAGCAGCAACAAACAATTAGTGTATTCATATAGAGACGGAGATTTGAGGCAATGTTTAGATAAATTTCTTTAGGTAATAGGTAGGGGATATGCAGTAGAAAATTTAAAATAAAATATGTAGCCCGAGTATAATTAGATTTGTAAAAATATTGTTAAAGAAGTTTCAGTGGCCAATTTATAGAATCACTTTATTACATTATTAATAATTAAAATGAGAAATTATCTCAGAAGAACAGAGTGCAATAAAAAAGAAAAGAAAAGAAAGCTCATGGTTAAACACAGCCGAGAAACAAGATATAAATATACGGAGGGCTGATCTAACTTCTATAAGGAAAATAACTCCTACTTACAATAGTAATGTTTCAAAATATAAATTTCCCAGAGCACGAGGTATAAGAAAGGGTAATGGCAGGGTTTTTTGACGTATTCTAAACGAGTATGTGACCAAAGACAAACTACCGTGCACATGCAACTCTGTCTTTTGTTTCTTTCATTCCAGAAGTTGAATGACGGAAAAATTTTCTTTCTTTTTACCAAGAAAAGTAGTGCTTTTCCTAGCAGCAGTGAACATTGCAATCCAAGTAAACGTTCAGTATGAGAATATGAATTTCTTATAAAACTTTTAGTATTAGTTTAATTTGCCAAAACAATTTTTACCTATAATTCTAGTGTTGCTAAAGTATTGTCCGTTGGCCAATTAATAGAATCACTTTACTACGTTTTCAATAATTAAAATAAAAAATTATAACCTCATTACACCATCAATATATTTATTAAGTTTTACGACCGGAACTAGTAATTCATTAAAAATTCATTTACTTAATTAGTCCTTTCGGAGTCAAAAAAAGGGCGAGTTTAAATCCATAACTTCACCCTAGACCGGTTTTTGCATCCTTGCTGATGAAATTTAGCAATTGACAAAGAGGTCTGTGAACTGAGCAATTTAACAGAAATAATAGAATAACAATTAATACTAAAGTAATCACAATTTTCAAGCTCAAAAGCAATTTAAACAAGACATAAAACAGTTACAGGAAAGAAAAATCTAAATCCAAATAACAATTGTCTTAGAAGGAAAAATTATCAAAGTCTATATACCTAGAAAAAAAACAAATTAAGAAAACGATCAAAAGGCAAAATAATATGAAGAAGACGGTCTATTCTTGAGTAATGTCTCAGCTGAATTGGTTCATAATCTGTTTGAATGAAAAATGCTGAGTCGGGATACTTGTGTTCTAGGCCAAGCTCTAGCAGATCAAACTGACAATTCTTGAAATTATAAAACATTGCTCCATACATTCCAATCACAAAGAGAGTATCAGCATTGTAAAAGGAATCAACTGAACCATGGCCAACCTTTTCGTAGAAGGTTTTTAGATTTACCGTCAGACTTTTGATCCAAACTTTTTTACCTAAATAATCATTCACGATCCATAAGTCGATAAAATCAAAGTCCGGTTTGACACAGATTAGTGCCAACTTCCCTTTGCATTCTGCGAGTTTGATAGAACGCCAATAATGACTCAAGCAGAATAAATCAGGCAATTTTACGAACTCCCAATTTTCCTGATCTTCATAGAAAGATAAAATGTTATTTTTATCTTTGTTGGAAGTAAGCCAATGCAACCCACCATATGCGGATATGGCAGGCTTTGAGTTGAAAATCTCATCATAGGACAACACCAGATCTTTTATTTGCTTCCAAGCCCAAGT
Source organism: Heritiera littoralis (assembly GCA_031772115.1). Lineage (NCBI taxonomy): Eukaryota > Viridiplantae > Streptophyta > Magnoliopsida > Malvales > Malvaceae > Heritiera > Heritiera littoralis. The sequence goes on from JAPDPK010000003.1 coordinate 5,010,890, forward strand.
CTTTGAATCGAAAATCTCGCAATGAAAACGTTTGTTATCATAGTCAACCGTGAAATCATCGAGTTCAGTCTCAGAATCTTTCGAGTCAAGCGTCGAATTATTGTACTCAACTTTTGAAAGTCGCACAATTTTAAAGTGTAAAGGGTTTGACTTGATTACCACCATAGCTATTTTCTCAGGGAAATATTGCGGATTTGGACTTGGTATAACTTCCCATTGCCTAGTACTAGGCTTGCAAATATAATAGCGGTGCTCTTGAACTTGGCTCATGCAAAACACCAGACCTTGATCAACAGTAGCCAGAATACTCACAGGCCGATCAGGTAGAAAATCAAGGCTTAACTCGGAATCAATGCCTGGATTGTCTATGGACACAAAGGTTGAGTAGTGCCGATTCTTTCTCAAGCTTTGAATAAAATATCCAGCCATTGTGTTCGTTCTCTGACAGTGAAGCCGCATGAAACTGGATTCATAGGTGAGACTGTTGCATTCCCTTGAGACCAGTCTACAGTTCCCCAGAGTCTTCAAGTCCACTCTCGATAAGATTTCATATAAAACATTTGAGCCAATATCACCTTGCGCCATTGTGAAAAGAAAAGAAAGCAGCAGAAGAGCAGACTGCAACAAAGAAAGAAAAGAGAACTTATGTAAATCACGGCGGGGGAATTGGATATATATAAATACACAGAGGCTAATCTGTGTCCTACAAGGACAAAAACTCCCACTTCGAATGGTAATGGCACTTATGTTAAACACAGTGGGGGAATTGGATATATATACACAGAGGCTAATCTGTGTCCTACAAGGACAAAAACTCCCGCTTCGAATAGTAATGGCAGAGTTTTTTATTTCAAAATATAAATTCTCGGTGACTTGAGGGAAAAGAAAGAGTAAATTACTAGTCTTAACTTAACCTACTTTTGACTTATTCTAGACGAGTATTTGACCAAAGACCACTTTGTTTCTCTCTGGTAAATTACCTGGCACCCTGCTGCAGCTCTAACTTTTTGTTTCTATAAGTCGAGAAAATTCCTTTAGTATTGTTGAAATAAGCAAAAACTTCTCACATTCTGTTTCTCTCCTGCCCTTACTTGTACCCCAAGCAGCGGCCCTGTTATTTCCAAAACGAAAAGCAAATCTAATAATTAAATGCTTATCGTGGTTCAAAAGGGGAAAGTTGGGAAAAAAGAAGGGTCGTGATTGGGTTTAAACTGGTCAATATTTTTACCATAAAAAGTAGTATTGCTCAGGACACTTTTTTATTGCTTGGAAAGAAAGAATGCTTTAGATACTAAAATTGCCCTGATATAAGTTTGAATCCTTGGCCACGTTGGATTACTTTTAAAATAAAGTGACACAAAGTTAAGAAATTGGTTTGGTGTAAAATTACCGTAAATTCTATTGATTAGACAATAATGGATAGTTTTATTTCTTAAATAAAATGGTTCAATATCTAAATATACTCTTCACATTTACCACAAAATAAAATTAAACCCTCAATATTTAATTATATGAAAATTAATTCATTAAATTTTATTTTAAACAATTAAAACCAAAACGTTTTAAAATAACAAAATTAAATACATTTTCGTCAAATTCTTTAAATGTCGTTATGCTCGCACAGTAATTAAAATTTAACAATAGTTAAAGGTTTTAATTAAAATGTACTTAATTATATTATTTTGAAACATTTAGGTGTTAATTGTTTAAAATAAAATTTAATGGATTGATTTCTATACAATTAAACATTGAATGTTTAATTTCATTTTATGATTAATATAAAAGACATATTTGGGTATTAAGCCAAATAAAATTAACAAACCATTTTAAAAGATTTTTTTTCACTTGTTATAATACAAATTATTGATTCGATACAACTCTTCCGAATGATGAACATAGATGAATAATTATTAAATTAAGCAAGAAATTTTGTAAAAAAGATAGCTTAAAAAAGAAGTATGAGATAGAAGTGGAGGCTTCTTATCAAGAATTAAATCACTTTCTCCACTACCTTTGTTCAGAGTCTGGTGATTGTACGTGGTGCTTCGTCTTCATTCCTTCTGCCGAAGTCTGTATGCGACACTTTCTTCACGACTACGTGACAGCCACGGCTTTTAGATTAACAACCAATTATATTTATTATGATTACCTCTTCATATAGTGATCACCTCCTGTGTAAATCCTTTGCCATATCTGAAAAACGATTCTCTTTTTTAATATGGGAGACAATCCAAACCCGTCTTCCCCACCCCTTTCTCTAAACTCAAATTTGCCTACGCTTGGTTTCGGCCTGGCGATTGTGGGAACAGCTGCTATCGTGCTGGCTATATACAACCTTATCATCATCTGTTGGTGCACTCCCAGGCAGAGACCTACCAGGCTTGCAGGGATTATGGCCAGCCAGAGTTTTGATAACCAAAGCGGGAACTTGCTGTCGAGTTTCAAGTTCGAGAAGGAAAGCAGGAACATGGGGTCTCAAGACTGCGATGGAGAATATGAATGTGCAGTTTGCTTATCAGTTTTCGAAGATGGAGAGGAGGTAAGGCAGCTACCAAGGTGCGGGCATTCTTTCCACGCCCCCTGTATTGATATGTGGCTGTATTCTCACTTTGATTGCCCGCTTTGCCGTGCCTCTGTAGATCCTTCTCCGGTTTGTCATCGACACACGGTGGTGAATTCACCAGAGAATTCCGGGGAAGGTTTTCTGGATACAGGCATCCCAGTTTGAGTTCTCCATTTTTGTTTGATTTCTCTCTTTGTTGTTTGATTAGGTACTAAAAGTCTGAAATTCTGTGTTTCTGTCCTGGTGTTTGTGGGCCTTCAGACGAGAAGCGTGACGATGTTAGCAATCGCCCACGGCATGAATACATTAGAACTCGTTATAGTGCACAACTGGAGAGTGGTTAGAGCTGGCCAGCCATGTCGCTTCCCAATGTGTATACAAGTCAAGTTTTGCTCTGTAGAGTTATTACTTTTTTCTTGTAACAACTTAAATACTCGCTGAAATGCTGTTTTGTTAGAAGAGAATCACGAGTTGACAACGGCACAAAAAAGGATATAAAGAAATTTCAGCCGGTTACCTATGTTTTTGTGCCGGCTATCGGCAGGTGCTATGCAAATTATGTAAGATGAAGCTCGGAAATGCAAGTTTCCCAGTCAAGCCGTAAAGTCAAATCCAAATGAGCGTAGTGCGCATGCAAGCCAAAGAATACCAGACTAGTTGACCAGCACAAGTCTTTAACTTACAGAACCCGCTGAGCTAGCTCCTCCTTCGGGAAAACGGACACTTCTCACCATCGACAATCTATCCAATAAATAAACTTCGTGGAATTTTTCAATCCTCGTGCTGCCACGTCACATGCTGAAATTTTTTCGTGTTTTATCCGTGTCTTTGATCCTTTGTATTGCCTTTCAGTGGAAACATGAGTAATATCAATTAGAGAGTGAAGTGCTTTGTGAGTCCCACGTCATCACAACATCCTTTTCTCTCACATTTTTTTCTAAAAAGTTAATTTGGAGGTACGGTACAATTAACTTTGATAAAATTAAAAATAATGTTGACAGTGACATTGATGTCAAACAGTAATACATTTAGATTTAATCACAAAAATAATAGTGAGATAAGTAAAAAAATGATAATTAAAAATATTAGATATCAAAATTTAAAATAAAAAATAAAAAACAATTATAATACGTCATAATGAAAAAACTCTTTGGTTGCACCAAAGCTCCCTTTGAAACTAGAGGTGACAAATGGGCCAGTTCAGACGGATTCGGTTCGGATTATCTTCAAGTTCGAGTTATTTTGGGTTCGGACTATTTCGGGTCCTGGTTTTTACTTGTTCGATTTTTTTCTATTTCGGGTACTTTCGGTTTCGAGTTTTTTCGGTTTCAGGCATTTTCGGGTTTGGTTATTTTCGGATTCAGTCCGGTTTTAACCGGGCAGGCTTAGTCAAATTATTTTTAAAATTTTATAAGTTATAAATATTTTTATAATTTTGAATATAATAATTAATTTAATTTTTTATATAGTTAAAAAAATAATAGAATTGCTAAAGTAAAGTTAAAATTTAATAAATATTCATATAAATATAAATATTTACATTTTAAATATTTTTATTACTTGATAATAATTATTTAGTTTTTATTAATTTCCTACGATATTCATATTTATTTGTCATTATTAAAATCAAATCATTGTGTAATTTATAGGTAACGATATAAAAACATTTAAATTTGTTAGAAGAGAAATTTATTTTTAATTAAATAAAAATTAATAAAATAAAAAATAATAATTTAAAGAGAAAATTATTTGTGACATATTTGATGTGTCACAAAAATTATCATATCACAAAATATTAATTATGTATATTTAATACATTTAATATATAATTTTTGTTTATAATACTATTATTGTAATATGTAAAACAATTTATTTTACCTTTTCAGTGATGAAAGATAGATAAGAAAAACAATAATATTATTTATTTGATTATAATTTTGTATACTTGTTTTTTGTTATTTACATAAATTGCGAAAGCTCACGATATTGTTGCAAATTCTCATTATATTTGCAACTATTTTTCATAGTTACTTATTAGATTTTTTTTTTAATTTTATACAATTATATTCTTTGTTGTTGTAAATTCCTACAAATTTAGTAACAAGAAAAAAAAAAGCGATACAATATTTTATTATTTTTGCAACGACTTTTTATTGTCATTGTCTAATTAAATTTTTAAATATTATAGACAATGATATTTTTTATTGTTGCAAAATCCTATCAAATTGAATAAAATAAAATAAAATAAAATTACGTTATCTTATTGTGTTTGCAATAACTTTTTATTGTCGTTGCTTAATTAACTTTTTAAATATTTTATACAACAAAAAAAAATTGTTATGATATCTATACATATTCATATAAGATTTACAACGAATTTTCATAGTCATTGTCAAATTAAAATTTTTTTAATATTGTGTATATAAAACGATCAAAATAATTGTTATGAAATATCATTGACAATATTCATTATAATAAAATATAAGTTCAAAAATAAAATTTGAAAATATAAAATAAAAATTATCATAAATGCAATTTTCTCTTAAATTATATTATATTCACGTGAAAATTTAATTTTTATCAATGTTATATCTTAAAAAATCGATTTTTTTATCTATATTATTCGAAAACTTATTATTTTCATTATTTTTAAAATCTCATCGTTTGAAATTTATTGTACTTTTTCTTTATATATTTATTACTTACATATTGCTATGTTTAATGTATAGACACATTATATTATCTGAGCTTGTTCATTCTTGTTTTATATAATTATTTCAATTTTAAAAAATAAAAAAAGCACAAAGTTATAGTTTGCTTGGATTAAAACTCCTAGTTATTATTCAATTAAAACTCATATTGATTCTAGGATTAACTAATCCCTATAAAAATAAGCCTATGATTAATCATATATAGGAATATAATTAGAGAAATAGAATCTAGAGTAAAAAAATTAAGAATGTTGAAACGTTTTAATAATAAAAATTATAACATGTTAACGTTATTAAAAAATGAAGGAAATAACGTTTAAATGTTATAATAATTAAATTGTTTTAACCTTTTTTATACTTAATACTAGCTACCTATTTGTGTTTCAAAAGTTTAACACTGCAAATCTATTTTCTATCTTTTAAAATGCGAGTTGTTTATATATTCAATTGGCCAGTTACTATTTGATAGATATTAAATTCTCTTAAAGATTAAATTATTTATAAATTACTTTTTTAACAAAATTATTTATAAATTAATTTGTTAGTTTTAAATTGACATATGTATTTTGAAATAACAAAAACTTAAGTGATCTTTTGTGCTTCGATTCATATTGTAAATTTGCTTTATCACACATGATTTTCTCAAACCATTTTAAGTCTAAGATCATGATTTAATGATATATTCTTATTGGTCTTAATACTTTATAAAATGGTTTTGAATATTTTCATTAAGTAATGTTTTCAAGAATATATTTGAACACAACTTTAGAAAATTACTTAATGAGTTTTTGGACTATGTTTTCAATTGAGAAAGTCAAGAAGAACTCCCACAAAATTCTAAAATGTTTTGGGATAAATTAAAATCAAAGTCTACATCATTTCTAATCCAAAATACCCATAAAAGTGCAGGAAAAACATGAGAGATCGATCCCCTAGGATGAGGGATCCATCCCAGAATGATAGAATACTCCTAGGAAGCAAAAAAGAAGCATGAGATCGATCTCCTAAAGGAAATGATAGATCCCTTAACACGTGAAAAGCCTCCAATGGCTAATATCTGTGAAATACAACGGTTACATTCAGTTTTGGCTCCAACCAACGTCAAGAATACATTCAAAGGACTATAAATAGAGGCTTGGAAGCTCAAGAGAGAGCAGCCAAGACATATCATTCTTCAATTTCTTCATCTTCTCCAAGCATCTCAAAGAGTTAAAGAGCTAGAATTCAATATCCTCTATTACTCTCATCATCTTTGTACTTTATAGCACAAATCTTTTAGATTATCTTTTCTAAAGCTTAATCTTTGTAATCACTTGCTTACCTAGAGGCCTTGCTTACCTAGAGGCCTTTCTTTGATTACATTCCTTGTAAATTCAATCACACCTTGTAAAAGGGAGGTTTCTCTTAAGCCTTAGAAAAAGAGGGAGGTTTCTCTTTAGCCTTAAAAAAATAGAGAGGTTTCTCTTTAGCCTTAAAAAGGAGAGATTGTAATACAAATTCAAGTTAGTGGATTTGGGAAAAATCCTTGGGAGCGTCTCAAGGTAGAGGACATAGGCAAGCTTGCCGAACCTCTATAAATCGCTTGTGTACATTTCTCTTTCCCTTCTCTCTTTACTTGCAATTATATTGTGATTGTTAAATTGAATTTATATTGCATATTTGAGTAGCCTAGAGAACTTAGAAAACTTCAACATAAGCTAGAAAATTTAGAAGAATCGAAAAACGAACATAAGGTTAGCTAAAACCCGATTCACTCCCCTCTCAGTTTAGCCTATAGAGCCAACATAATTGCATATGAAAATTTATCCAAATTTTCATTAAAAAAAACCATTTTAGTTAATTTAATTGATTTCCCTCTATTTAATTTATTTCTCTCTCAAATTTTCATATTTTCATTTCCCTCTGTTTAATTGAATTTCCTCTCAAATTTTCATTTAAAAAAAACCATTTTAGTTAATTTAATTGATTTCTCTCTCAAATTTTCATATTTTCATTTCCCTCTATTTAATGATTTCCCTCTCAAATTTTCATTTAAAAAAAACCATTTTAGTTAATTTAAAGGCATACATGAGACTAAAGTTAAAGACCCAATGTCTCCTTTCTTCATTCTCTTCCGTTTTTTCTCCTTCTCCACTGTTCCAATTCCCCTGCTTTAATTCAATTTTCTAGTCTTTGTTTCCCATCTAAGCAGTCATTTCCTTTCCTTATCACACAGCAAACCTAGCCACATTTTTTGTAGTGAATTAATTATATAATGCTAATTATTTAAATATAATTAATCATAATATTAATAAAGTATAAAAAATAAATTTTATTAAAATTACCGCTTACACAATAATACTATTATAGTATATTATTAAATTACAGTTTAATTTACTACTAGAAATATTATTTTTATTTACACTTTAATTTTATATTTAATATATAATAAATTAATTATTTTTAATAAATAATTAATTCTATCAGAATAATACTTACGCATTAAGAGATTATATAATTTATTCTTAAAAGATTGTTATAGTAAAATATAATATATAAATCATTGTTATAAGATACCAAATTAGAATCTTGTTAATATAACAAATAATTAATTACCAATAGCTTGATTTATTCATATATTTTATTAAAATTACCACTTACACAATAATGCTACTACAGTTTTTTTTAAATTACACTTTACTATTAGAAATAATTATTTTTATCCATAATTTAATTTTATAATTAAAAAATGTATCAATTATTTATTTATTTTAAAATAAAAATCATATAATTATAATTCGGATTTTTTCGGATTATAAATTCATGTTTTTACGGGTTTCGGATTGAATCGGTCTCGGTTTCGGATTGAATCGGTCTCGGTTTCGGATCGTGTTGGGTTCAGGTTTTTTCGAATTCGGACTTTTTTAGTTTTATATTTTTTCAGTTTCAGACCTTTAACTTTTTTTGTTAATTCAAGTTGATCCAGATTCAATCTCGAACGAATTTTCGGACTCAGATCAGCTTCTGCTACCTCCATTTGAAACCAAAGGAGCTTTGTAAGTTCAACTTGCTCCAACCCTAAGACAAAAAGTGATCCGCTAGCTTTTGAGTTTTCTTTAATTAGCGTGGGACCCAAGAGAAAATAGTTGAAGAGATTAGAGGTGAGGGTAAGTAAAAACTTTATTTACTTCTTTATTTTTTTCACCTTAGAGAATTATTTTACTAAAAGTGGAATCCATTTGTTGGAAAAATGATTGAAAAAATAAAGCAAAATAATGGTTACAATTCAATCTTTTTTTTCCAAATCCTTTTATCATTTTAATTATCGTGCTCATTAAATAGTTTCTTCCTTCTTTGCTGGCAACATTCTCATTTTTTAGAGGTCAAGACGTTATTATGATGAGAATAAAATAGAATTAAAAATTAAAAATGAAAACTAGTAATACAAATAGAAATTTTGTCCAATACATTATTGTATTAAGATTTATGTGATCTTGAATTTTTGTAAAAATAGTACATTTGAGGTATCATCATGATATATATTTTAAAATACATACTCAGAGATATAGTTTAACCAAAAGTTAATTCTCATAAACATTAGTTGTTTACCTGGACGGGATGTATATGATTTTATATTTTGTAACTTTTTGTGACTTTTGAACAAATTATCTATGTTTATATATATGTTATGTATATACCTATCTGGCTATCTCTTTTAGTTCCCATGTTTCGGTAATTTTCTTATACTTATTCTAGTTGTGTTGGTTTTTCACTCAATAAATACATTTATAAATTTTTTGTTATTTTTTTACTCCAATTTCTTTGTAACCGATATGATTTTGTTTGTTAAATCTTTTTCATTCGTGATAATAAACTTTTTTATTTAAAAAATTAAATGATGAGATTTGATATTGTTAGTACGATTACATTGAAATATATGATTATTTGATTTTATTAAACTCGATAGGTGACAACCCACCGGATTGATTATTTCTAGTGCATTTAACTTTCAAAAAAAAATCAACTGTAGCATGCCTGCCAGACGCCCTTATGGTCAGAAAACTTGGCAATGTATCTTGCAGTCAACAGTTCATTCACCGAGTTTCTGTGGGAATACAAATGAGGCAATAGGTACACAGTACACACATAAACGTACGCGCAGGTGCTTTCTAAAAATGATATTGGTAATGATCTTGTCATCATTCAAGTAGAATTTTCTTTCATGGCGGTTTTATGGTATAGATATAAGGCTAGTTTTGGCAATACAAAATCAATTTCTAGCAGAAATGCAGAAGTAGCTTTTTGTATACAATCCATATCTATGCTATAAAAAAAATAAATATATATATACATATATATATGTGTATATATATATAACCCTTAAGAATTCTGCACTTAACTACAGTCCAGAAAGGATAAAAAGGTAGTTTTAGTCATTGTTGAGGTTAAAAAGATAAGCAGAGAACAATATAAGAGAAAAAGTTAGTTGAGAAAGAAAAAAGAGAGAAAGGGATATGTGCAAGCTTCGGTCCGCCGCTGCTGTGGCTTTTGTTGCTTCGTTCATGTTCAAATCAGCCTGGTTCGTGGGTTTCCTAAGCATTTGCTTCTGAAAGAATTTGAACTAAGTTTGCCATAGTTGAGCATTTCTGTCCAATCGCTACGTAGACACAATATAATGTCTCATTCTCAGAGGTGGCCCTTGAGTTCATTTGCTTTTGGCTTAATATGGTATGGCCTTCCTTCATGTCGTAACCTTAACTTATCGATGGGTCTTTTAGTTTTTTGTTATCAAATCTTGCCAGAAGACCAGAAATTTGGTGGGATTTTTTAAGTGATGATGCAAGAGTTTGTGTATTTGATTCTTGGATTGGGTATTAGGAAGAAGAGTTGAAAATAATTTTTGTTATTTTTGTTATTTTTAATTTGAATGAATTTTGAACTTTTGGTTGGAAATTTTAGGTGCAATTGTATCTACTATTGTGTCCCCTTTAGATGAGTTAAAGACAATATTACAGGACCAAAGACTCACTGATGTTTCACAATTTGCTGCTAGAGGAAAGATTCTCTGTTTTTGATATAATTTTTTATTTGCGGTGCATGGTTTAGTTCTAGGCTTGAATTTATTATTGAATAAGCTGAGAAGAATAATTGAGATAGAAGGTTGATCTTAGTGTGTCAACTTAGATTTTTTCATCGAAGTATTTTCCTACAATTACCTTTGGAATTTAAAATTTCTTGCTTTGTTGTATTGTTCCATATGTACTTGAATTTGAATAGTTTGCAAATATTTGTTTCTAAAACAACTATCTTTTCTGAGTTCAAGTCCTTTGTGTTACCTTGATAGATTTTGATCATAGGAACTTCTCGCAAAAACTGAAAGAAAAATGGTTAATAGATTTAGTTTTGATTGAATGTTTAACATTTTGAAGATGAATATCAAATTTTAAATGTGAATTTGTTTGTGTTTGGAGTTAGAGATGGATGATGTTTATTGTTATCCATTGTTGATGAATATGACATTTTTCTCCAACACCTCTTTTTGTTTCTATACTTTTAAGTAATGTCATTATAACAAGTTTACATACTACAGTAAAAAATTGGCGGTTTGAAGGGTTGTACATATGTCAGACTTTTTACCAACTATACATGCTCAATTTAATTGGTGGTAATAAACCTTCTATCTATAAAACAATTAATAGAAATTTCTGGTGTAAATTAGTTGATTCAAGGAAGAGCAAATGTATTGCTTCGAGAATAGTTAATGAGTTGAACATGTGTTTTTGCCTTTTGAATGATTACAATGAATAATCAAGTCCATATGTGTTCCACAACTGAGTTAAATTTTAGAATATTTTATTGTTGATTTTTTTTTGTTCCAAATATCATTGTTAGCAAAACCTTTTTGCTATTATTGTTTTATGGATATTGCTTTATATTTTTACCTATTTGTTTGTGCTACATGCATATTTATGCTTTTGAATGAAAATTATTGTATTGGGAGTTTTTTTTCCTTCTCTCCTTGTAGCATAAAATTTGAGCTTTTTGCTTCCATCCATGCATGAATTGAAAGAATAAGTACATTAACTTTTAGCCTCTCATTAAATTTTAATTTTTTTTGAATGTATAACTTATGATCTTTTTTGGTACACTAGTTAACAATCAATTGCAACATAAATAGTAGTGATTTTTTTTGAAGTTATGCGATACAAGTATAATTAGATTTGTAAAAATGTTAAAGAAGCTTCTGTGGCCAATTTATAGAATCACTTTATTACATTTTTAAATTCAATTATTGGTTTATATAGTTTATCCCAATCTTTTGGAATAAAAGCTCTGATTATGACGACTTTATTACGTTTTTAATAATTAAAACGAGAAATTATCTCGGAAGAGCAGACTGCAATAAAAAGAAAAGAAAACTCTTGGTTAAACCCAGCCGAGAAATTAGATATAAATATACAAAGGGCTAATCTGACTCCTATAAGAAAATAACTCCTACTTCCAATAGTAATGTTTCAAAATATAAATTTCCCAGAACTCGAGGGAAAAGAAAGGGTAATGGCAGGGTTTTTTGACGTATTCTAGACGAGTATGTGAACAAAGACCAGTAAACTACCGTGCACCATGCAACTCTATCTTTTGTTTCTTTAATTCCAAAAGTCGAAGATTGAAAATTTTTTCTCTCTTTAGTTTTTCACCAAAAAAAAGTAGTACTTTTCATAGCTTGGAATGGAAGAATCTTGTCAATTCTAAAATTGTTCTGGTAACTGTGATGTTAAAAAAGAAAATTGGTCAAGTATGAAATTGGCGTATCCGTTGGATAATGATAAATAGTTTTATTTTCTAAAAAAACTCGACAAATCATTACAAAAGATGCTCTTTCACTTGTTATAAGATAAATTGATTGATTTGACAAACGCAAATTAACAAAGAATCACAAGTTTTCTATAAAAATTAACACAATTGAATAATTACCAGTATTCTTAGAATCCACTTTGTAAAGCATTTCTTTTTCATAGCCCTCAACCATGAATACGTAGCAGACTATCGGCTGTCCAATTATTGTAACTAAATTAAGAATTTAATCAATACTGTCGTAACGGCTTCGCGCTCGACGAATTTTGAAAAAGTTTAAAAAATCAAAAATGGGAGTCGCCACCAATCTTTTTTGTCTAGGTGTGATTGGCCACCTAAAAATGTTTATCTTTTTAACAAAATCTCAAAATTAATTAAGTTTTATTAAAAAGACAATTTCTTTGGTCTGCGAAAACAAAATTTGGGTTCGGGGGTACGGTTACGCGTGGGGAAGGATTAGCACCCCCACGACGCCCGTTAAAAACGGTACCATAATAATCATGTGTTATCCTTTAATTTTAATAAAATGGTCTTGAATTGATATTTAAAAATAATTCATATTTTTTTTTATAATCAATTTTGTTCTTTTTAATTTTGAAACATTTAAATATTATTTTTTTATTTGAAATAAGTGAAAATCTTTTGTATTGAAAATTATTCCGAAGTACCCCAATACTCTGGTAGCATTTCGGATAATTTACTCACCTAGAGATTTCTTAAGAATCACTACTTGTGAGTTCTATAGAATCTCATCATCGGAAGATTCACACTCGTTTCAAAAATTATTATGAATGCACATGATGCAAGCAGATAAAAATGATGCAAATGAATTTTTTAATTTTGTATATAAATATTTCTTTATTTACTTTAAATAAAAATTTCTATTATCGAAAAATTGCACTAAGTATCCCAATACTCTGGTAACACTTAGTGAACTTCTCTCACCTAGGGATCAGTTAAAAAATCACTACTTGTGAGTTTCATAACATCCCATCATCGGAAGATTTGTTTACTTAAATTTAAATTTTATTATTTATTTCCTTTTCTTTATTTTCCTTTAAAAACTTATCTATTTTTATTTTTAATAAAACAAATTAAATTTTCTACTAATCTTTTTATTTTCTTTTTAAAAACTTATTTATTTTTATTTTTAATAAAAAAATAAATTATTGAAAAATCATACTAAATATCCCAATACTCTGGTAACAATTAGTACGACTCTTCTCACCTAGGGATCAGTCAAGAAATCACTACTTGTGAGTTTCATGACATCCCATCATCGGACATTTGTTTACTTAAATTTAAATTTTATTATTTATTTCCTTTTTCTATTTTCTTTTAAAAACTTATCTATTTTTGTTTTTAATAAAACAAATTAAATTTTCTATTAATCTTTTTATTTTCTTTTAAAAACTTATTTATTTATTTTTATTTTTTAATAAAAATTTAAATTATTGAAAAATCATACTAAACATCCCAATACTCTGGTAACATTTAGTACAGCTCTTCTCACCTAGGGATCAGTTAAGAAATCACTACTTGTGAGTTTCATAACATCCCATCATCGGGCATTTGTTTGATTAAATTTAAATTTCCTTATTAATTTCCCTTTTTTAAAAACTTATTTATTTTTATTTTTAATAAAAAATAAATTATTGAAAAATCATACTAAATATCCCAATACTCTGGTAACATTTAGTACGACTCTTCTCACCTAGGGATCAGTCAAGAAATCACTACTTGTGAGTTTCATGACATCCCATCATCGGAGGAATTCCATTTTAATTTATATTTTATTCTTGATTTCCCTTTAAAAATTTATCTATTTTTATTTTTAATAAAACAAATTAAATTATTGAAAAATCATACTAAATATCCCAATACTCTGGTAACATTTAGTAGGACTCTTCTCACCTAGGGATCAGTCAAGAAATCACTACTTGTGAGTCTCATGACATCCCATCATCGGACGATTTGTTTACTTAAATTTAAATTTTATTATTTATTTCCTTTTCTTATTTTCTTTTAAAAACTTTTTTTACTTTTAATAAAAATTTAAATTATTGAAAAATCATACTAAATATCCCAATACTCTGGTAACATTTAGTACAACTCTTCTCACCTAGGGATCAGTCAAGAAATCACTACTTGTGAGTTTCATGACATCCCATCATCGGACGATTATGCTTACTTTATTTTATTTTATTTTATTTATTTATTGTTTCTTAGTTATATTCTTTTTTTTTTAGTTAAAATATTTTTATAGTAAGTTATTTAATAAAGAAAACTTTATTATATAAAAAAAACTATATGGTTATATATTTATTTTATGGATTTTATATATATATATATTTATATTGAACTATATATGTTATTAAGAATAATTCTATAATTAAACTTAAAATTATTAGATCTTAAAGAATTTTATTTACAAGTAAATATTCATTTTATATTATGCAAATGTATTAAAAATACATAAAATAACATATTTAACAGAATAAATAAATAAATACTAAATAGATAAAGAAATAGATAAATGAAATATATACCAAACGGGTTGAGAACGGGTCGGGTGTAGCAGGAATCGGGTCGGGCGATGGGCGACGCGCGGATCCTCTCCTCTCCTTGGCCGGCCGGGTCGGGTGCGCGGACTCCGGGTCGGGTCCCGGGTCGCGCGCGGGTCAACCCTCTTCTATAAAACCCTCTCTTTTTTTTCTTTCTCACTTTTTTCTTCTTTTCCCTCAAAAAAACCAGAGCCTTCAGAGGCTCTCCCGGCCAGGCGATTCCCGGCCACCGCCCGGCCGCCGTCCGCCGTCGCCGGCCGCCGCTCACCGACGGCTAATCCCAAAAAGTTTCCCACTTTCCAATGCTCCTCAACCTCCTCTTTCCGTTTCCGACCTCCATTTCACCAAAAGATCCCCTAAACCTCCGAATCTGACCAAACCGAAAGCCCTTTTTCCCCCTCTTTTCTTTTGTTTCGGTTTCTTTGTTTTTCTTGTTGTTGATGGTTTCTTTTTGGTTTTATTTTTGTTTTGACAGGTCTGAAAATGGTGGTCTCGAGGTCTGGGTTTCCAGATCTGGTTTGGTTTCCTTTTTTTTTGGTTTTGGGTGTGTTTCAGTTGCTGTGAATGATTCTTGGGTGGGGTTTTGTTGGTGTTATGGTGGTTGTAAGGTGCGGTTGTGATAGGGCCTGGTTCACGAGGGCTCTTCGGTGGGGGTTTTAGGTTTCTGTTGTGATGGTTGCTGTGGTTAGTGGTGGTGGGTGTTGGTGGCGGCCTTGGTGGTCCAGCCTTTGAGTGTTCTTGTGGGGGTTTTGGATGGTGGTTGTCGGGGTCTTGTGGGTGAAGTGGGTCTCGGGCAGGGTTGTCGTTTGGGGTGGTTTGGGTTCTAGGATGTTGATTTTGGTGAAGACGATTTAGAATCTGGGGTCAGTCGGGAGCTTGAAGCCTCCGGTCCCTCCTCTGTTTTTCGGTTGCAGAAGGGGTCTTTTTGGAGGGAAAAGCTTGCCTGGGGGCTGGTGGAGATGGGACCGTTAGGCAGACTGGCTATGGCAGACTTCGGGGATGGTGATGACGACAGTGAACAATAAGACAAAAACAAATAAAAATAATAATAATAATAATAATAATAATAATAATATAAAAGTAATAATAATATAAATAATAATAGATAATAATAATAATAATACTAATATAAATAATAACAAAGCAAATAATAAAAATAAAATAAATATAAATATATATTAATAATAATTAATAATAATAATAATAAGAGAAAACAGGACAAAATTAGGTGTCAACAAATACTACTAGTATTTTTGACTAAATAAAAATTATTACTAGAAGTGGTAAACAAAGACCATCCTTTTATCTGTTCCTCTTCTCTAATAGAATATTGCCGCGGATTAAAGAAGAGAAAAAGGTAAGGAATGTGAAATGTAGGCTCCGGTGCTTTACTTAATTTCTTTCTAGTTTTAGCTTTTGAGGACTCTTTTAATTTAATAAAGTACATGGAATATTGTCACAATCTGAATGCATTTATTTAGAAGTAACTGTTTTCTTTTTCTTTTTCGTAGCTTGGTCCAAATCATGGCTTTATAAATGTGGAAACAAAATAATAGGTTGATCATGTAATATAATTAATGAATGTATATAGCATCCAAAAACAATTATGGTAAGATCTTGAACAATATGGTAAGAAGAATAGCAGTGAACATTGCAATACAAGTTTTCAGCTTTATAAAACATGTCTTTTCATAGCAATTTATAGAGGGATTAATGCATGCATAAGCTCTGTGTTAGACTATTTCCACTGCCATAGTATATAAAAACAATTGTATGTAATCCCTTTTTTCATACAGAGGATCGATCCGTCTCGAATGAAATTTAAGGGCTGGGTCATCTTCTTTATAGGCCCTGAGTACTCGATCATTATACACTTATGCGACACCTATCTAAAAAAAAGGTAAATGTTCAATTCAAGAAGATGAATTTCTTATAAAATTTTTAGTATTCATTTAAAATTGTCGAAAATTTTTTTACTGTTAATTCTAGTGCTGCTAAAGAATAGACAGTTGGCCAATTTACAGAGTCACTTTGCTACATATTTAAAAAATAAAATAAAATAAAAATTTATAATCTCATTACACATGGTAAATTTTTTTAACTTCATTGTCGAAATTAGTAATTTATTAAAAATTTATATACTTCATCCTTTTGGAATCAAAGAGGAGGGGGGTGGTTTTAAATCCATAACTTCTTGCATCCTTGCCGATGAATTTAGCAATGGACAAAAAGGTTTGTAAAATGAGCAATTAAAGTATTTAGCAAAATTAATGGACGAATACGCAAATTAAACAAGATAGAAAGCAGTTATAAGAAAGAAAAATCTAATTTATTATAACATAAATCCAAATAACAATTGTCTTAGAAGGTAAAATTATCAAAGTCTATATATCTGGGAAAAAACAAATTAAAAAAACAATAAAAAGGGGCTTTAAGAATTTTGCTCAATACGAAGTCTTTTGATGAGTAATGTCAAAACTGAATCGGCTCATAATCTGTTTGAACAAAAAATGCTGAGTCGGGATACTTGTGTTCCAGGCCAAGCTCTAGCAGATCAAAATGACGATTCTTGAAATTATAAAACGTTGCTCCGTACATTCCAATCACAAAGAGAGTATCAGCACCGTAAAAAGAATCAATTGAACCATGGCCAGCCTTTTTGTAAAAGGTTTTTAGATTTAACGTCTGACTTTTAATCCAAATATTTTCACCGAAATAATCATTCACGATCCATAACTCAATAAAATCAAAGTCAGGTCTGACGCAGATTAGTGCCAGCTTCCCTTTGCATTCTACGAGTTTGATAGAATGCCAATAATGACTCAAGCAGAATAAGTCAGGCAATTCAACCAACTCCCAATTTTCTTGTTCTTCATAGAAAGATAAAATGTTATTTTTATCTTTGTTGGAAGTAAGCCAATGCAACCCACCATATGCGGATACAGCAGGCTTTGAGTTGAAAATCTCATCATAGGACAACACCAGATTTTTTATTTGCGTCCAAGCCCATGTCTTCGAGTCGAAAATCTCGCAATGAAAACGTTTGTAATCATAGTCAACCGTGAAATCATTGAGTTTAGTCTCAGAATCTTCGGAGTCAAGCGTCGAATTGTTGTACTCAACATATGAAAGTCTCACAATTTTAAAGTGTAAAGGGTCTGACTTAATTACCACCATAGCTATTTTTCGAGGGAAATATTGCGGATTTGGACTTGGTATAACTTCCCATTGCCTAGTACTAGGCTTACAAATATAATAGCGGTGATCTCGAACTTGGCTCGCGCAAAACACCAGACCTTGATCAATAGTAGCCAGAATACTCACAGGACGGTCAGGTAGAAAATCAAGGCTTAACTCGGAATCATTGCCTGGATTGTCTATGGACACAAAAGTTGAATAATGCCGATTCTTTCTCAAGCTTTGAATAAAATATCCAACAATCGTCCTTGTTCTCTGACAGTGAAGCCGCATGAAACTGGATTCATAGGTTAGACTGTTGCATTCCCTTGAGACCAGTCTACAGTTCCGCAGAGTCTTCAAGTCCACTCTCGATAAGATTTCATATAAAACATCTGAGCCAATATCACCATGCGCCATTGTGAAAAGAAAAGAAAGCAGCAGAAGAGCAGATTGCAATAAAGAAAGAAAAGAGAACTTATGTTAAATACAACGGGAGAATTAGATATATATATATATATATAAATACACAGGCTAATCTGTGTCCTACAAGGACAAAAACTCCCACTTCGAGTAGTAATGGCAGAGTTTTTTTATTTCAAAATATAAATTTTCGGTGACTTGAGGGAAAAGAAAGAGTAATAGATTACTAGTCTTAACTTAACCTATTTCTGACTTATTCTAGACGAGTATTTGACCAAAGACTACTCTGTCTATCTCTGGAAAATTACCTGGCACCCTGCCCCAACTCTTTCTTTTTTGTTTCTTTTCAGTCGAGAAAATTCCTTTAGTATTCTTGAATTAAGCAAAAATTTCTCACATACTCTGTTTCTCTCCTGCCCTTGGCCCGACGTAAACTCCAAGCAGCGGCCCTGCTATTTTCAAAACCCAAAGCAAATCTAATAATTAAATGCCTATCTTAGGTCAGAAGGGGAAACTTGGGAAAAAAGAATGGTGGTGCCTGAGTTAAAAGTGGTCAAGATTTTTACCATAAATAGTAGTATTGCTTGGGACAACTTTTTATTGCTTGGAAAGAAAGAATGTTTTAGATACTAAAATTGTTCTGACACATGTTTGAATCCTTGGCGATTTTGGATTACTTTTAAATTAAAGCGACAGAAAGTTGAGAAAATTGCCTTGGTGTAAAATTAGTGTAAATTTATTGATTCAACAAGAATGAATAGTTTTATGGATATATATATATATATATATATATATATATGATGCATTGACAGTGTATAATTGTTATACACTATTAATGTATCAGATGTTAACAAAAAAAAAGTAAACCAAAAATATGTCAAACCCTTAAAAATAAATACAAATAAATTTTTTTCAATTTGTCTATAAAAACTTATTGATGAGATGTTAATCTTTTATACATTGACAGTGTATAGAAACTATACAGTGTCAGTGCATCATATATAAATCTTATTTTTATTTCCTAAATAAAATTAACAAACCGTTTTAAAAGTATTGTTTTCACTTGTTATAAGACAAATTGATATATTCGGTACAACTCTTCCAAAAGATGAACATAGTTGAATAATCACTAAATTAAGTAACAAATTTCGCAAAATAGATGGCTTAAAAATGAATTATGAGAGAGAAGGGGAGATTCTTATCAAGATTTCAATCACTTTCACTACCATCCTTGTTCACCGCCTGGTGCTTGTACGTGTACTTTGTCTTCATTCCTTTTGGCCAAAGATTTTATGCAACATTTTCTTCACGAGAACATAATAGCCACGGCTTTTAGATTAACCACCAATCGTTTTTATTATGATTCCCTCTGCAAATAATCTTCAACTCCTTTGCCATATCTGAAAAACCCTTCTCTTTTTTAACATGGGAGACAGTCCAAACCCTTCTTCCCCACCCCTTTCTCCAAAGCCAAATTTGCCTATGCTTTGTTACGGCCTGGTGGCTCTGGGAACAGCTACTATCCTGCTGGCTATGTACAACCTTATCATCATCCAGTGGTGCAAGCAGCGCCAGGACGAGTCCAGGCAGAGACCTACCAGGCTTGCAGGGATTATGGCCAGCCAGAGTTTTGGTAACCAAAGCAGGAACTTGCTGTCGAGTTTCAAGTTCGAGAAGGAAAGCAGGAACATGGGGTCTCAAGACTGCGATGGAGAATATGAATGTGCAGTCTGCTTATCAGTTTTCGAAGATGGAGAGGAGGTGAGGCAGCTACCAAGGTGCAGGCATTCTTTCCATGCCCCCTGTATAGATATGTGGCTGTATTCTCATTTTGATTGCCCCCTTTGCCGAGCCTCTGTTGATCCTTCTCCAGTTTGTCATCGACACACACGGGTGAATTCAACAGAGAATTCCAGGCAAGGTTTTCTGGATACAGGCATCCCAGTTTGAGTTCTCCATTTTTGTTTGATTTCTCTCCTTGTTTGATTAGGTACTAAAAGCCTGAAATTCTGTGTTTCCTTGTATTTGTGGGCCTGAGATGAGAAGCGTGACGATGTTGACAATCGCCCACAGCATGCATACAGTAAAACTCGTTCTAGTGCAAAACTGGGCAGTGGTTAATGCTGGCCAGCCATGTCTTTGTGTATAGAAGTCTTGTTCTGTAGTGTACTCACTTTTGTTTTTTTTGTAACAACCTAAATACTAGCCGAAATGCAGTTTTGTTAGAAGGGAATCACCAGTTGACAATGGCACAAATAAGAATATAAAGAAATTTCTGCCAGCTATCAATGCTTTCGAAGAATACTAGACTAGTTGAATAGCACAAGAAACTCAACTTATAGAAACCCACTGAGCTAGCTCGTCCTCTGGCAAAACAAACTCTTCTAACTATCGACAATGCATTTAACTTTAAAAACAAAACCTATTTACTGCCAAGCATGTATAAATTTACAAAAAGTAAATTATTATAATTTCCAAATATCTCCAGATCCTGAATCAATAAACTCTGGCACAGTTATCCCAAATGTTACAATCCAAATGCACTCGTGTTCCAACATAGAGGTGATGTCTATATCATACAGGAGTAAGTAAGCATACTTACTACATCCTTCTCAAATTGTCTAACCGTGCCTGTAAATCACTATCTATCCCACTGTCATCATTCCCAGTTGCTTCTGCCTGAGCAACCTTACCCTTTGCAGCCGGTGCAGCAACAGCAGATGATGGTGCATTGACAAGCTGTGAATCAGATTAAAATAAGTGGAGTTAGCACATCTTAACAACTTAATTTCAGCAAAAAAAGGCAGCCTACCAAAGCTATGTGCCTATGTTGAAAAGAAATGGTGAAAATAGTACCTCTTGATTGATGTCAATTCCAATCTCGTCGAGAACCTGGTTCACAAGTTCTTCAGTTTCCTCCTCTTCCTCATCCCCTTCCAAAGCATCATCAATTGCATCACCCATCACCTCAGTTACCATCTCCATCTTCTCATTCTGTCTCTCAAATTCTTGCATAATTTTCTGCAAGGATGGCAAGTTCATCTGCCTGTTCATCTGGCCCATTGCCTTTGTCACACCTTTCATTGCCTCGCCCATTGCTTGTGTTGACTTTAATGTCTAAGAGTTGTACAGAAAATTAATCAAGCTTTAAACTTTACCATTCATTGGCAATAACATCAAACGTTACAATTAACTTGTAAACTTTACAAGGCTTCATTCTTGAAATGTACTTCAAGTAGCCTAGGGCATTTTAGAATTCAGCAAGCTCATACAATTTGTTTATCCTCTGCCAGAGACAACCAAGTATTTATCCTACAATTCTTAATAACATTTTTAGATGAAATAGAGCTAGATAGGTCTTTCAACTTATCTTTTTTAATTTTAGCAAACAAAATAAAATCATCTTTTCCCATTGCATGCATGGAGCAGGCCATATTTCATACCTTCCTACAATAGCCCCCTAAATAGTTATAGCTGCAAACTTTCATCTACTTACCACTAACGACAAGAGACCATAATTTTCCATGTAAAAAACTTCAACCAAAAAAAAAAGGAAAAAAGAAATTGACACTTCAGGTCATTGACACAGAGATAAATGGATGGATAAAAATACATACTTGAATTCTAAGAGATACACCCTGCAGCTGTGATTTAAGCTTATAAAACTTTTCAATTTGATGTCGTGTTCGGATAAGGTCTTTTGCCATCACCTTTACAGCTCCCTGAAATAAGATTCCATCAATCAAACTACTTCGAGGATGGGCAAGGAAGTCACTTGATAACAGGAAACATGTGGATCCATCAATCAATATATTTTGAGGATGTAGACCAGGTGGGCAAGGATGCCTATACATGCTTAGCTAGAAACATGTACATCATGTACAAATTATAATAACTTTTGTAATTGTAGCACTTATAAGAAACCTAATTCTAAAAGAATAGAGATGGATAATACAATCTTGAAGCACAACAAGAAAAGAAACGACCACATAACTCCACTAATACGAAACAACATATGCATACACATAACTCAAGCAGCCAAAATGCCGAAAGCACAAACTGTGAGACATATAATTGATACACTTTGTTTAAAAATGGCAAAGAAGTAAAAAGCACATCAACATTTCATAGAAATTGCATGATGTCTATCTGTGAAAGTGCTAGAAAACAATCGCAAATAAATCAAACTAATCCTAGCAAACATGCCACGCACACATAAAAACAGAGTAATCAAGCACTGAATTACACCATGTAACATTAAAAATCACCATAAAGCAACCTCATGTATACCAAAAAATAAAAGTATTTTGTTCTCCTGATAGCTAAAAGAAGATAAATTTGTCAAGCTGATAAGCACTCACTCCAATACATACCACTTTCAAGAGCAATTTATCTACGCATACATAAAATACCAAGCAAAAAAAAAAAAAACTACAGATGCAAAATGATATAACACACCATCTGCCCCTGCTTTGCACTTTTCTTTATTTCTGCAATCAGTTTTTTCTCTTGGGTCTGTAGACCTTGCCTCTCCCTCTCTATCTCTCTGATAGATTTGTCCAGCATCCTCTTATTTTCCCGCAGAAGCTCTGAAACCAAAAACCATCAATTCTTTCAGATATCAGTTACCCAATATCTCAAAACAAAATGACCAGCAGCATTTAATCCAAACCATCCAAATTCACTGCCTAAACACCTCTGGAACCCGGAAACAACAGATAACATCAACATTTAATCCACAACACAGAATGCACAACCCACATAATTCTGTTAGCTTGAATCTTTTACAAGAATACAATATGGAATTTAGACACAAAGACGATAAACAGTTCCATTCAAAAAATTATAAACCCAATTGATACATGAATAAACAGGCATGCAGACGATCGATCTTAACATATAAAATTAAACCGAATAAACAAATAGCACAAAAAAATTGCTTCCATTACCATAATTCACAGATATTTCTAAAATTACAAAAATTTTAGCATTCCATATCGAAATTCTTGATCCTAAAAAAAATATTTATTCGAATTTCAAAAATAATTATCAGCAAGAAAACTATCGACTACTATTTTAATCACTTAACTATCAAATTACTAAACCCTCTACATGGAATCACTTCAACCAATACAAACGAAACAAACAAAACGAAAATCGTAGTAATATAAACTTTAATTCTTTACAAATTTGAAAAAAAAAAGTTACCTGCGGGAGTTTTTCTCTTGCCAAAGAGGAAACTCATGATCGATCGACGCTACGAAAGCTGTCTGAAAACGAAACGCTGGGAGGCTGCGATGATCCGATCTGATATAAAACGCGTGTCGTCGCTGCGTTTTATTGTTGGATTTACGAAGAGATTGCTTCTTCAATAAGGACCGGTGGTTGATCGCTCAGCCGCGAAGACAAATTTTTTTTTTTTTTCTCTTTTACGCGATTAAGGTATGGGAATTTGTGAATCATCTGATCTTATATATATATATATATATATATATATATATAATATATATATATATATATATATATATATATATAGAGAGAGGAGGGATCCACTTACACATGTGTAAAACAAATTTGTTTTACACACTTTCATATCTTCATATAGGATTAATATTTTTGCAAACCAACCGTTGGATTTAACAACCTACTCATATTTATTATGTATGTAAATTGTTGAATCAATCTGCTATTTCTATCGTTTTAATTGAGAATAGTATTTTTTTCAATATATATCAATGGTTGAAATTTTATTTTACGAAATATATAGTTAGACGTATTCGATTAATTTGAAATTTGGCATGCATGATCTATGTGAATAGAACATAAAATTCAAGGGTTGGATTAAAAATTATAAATCATATAAAAAGATATGAAAGTGTGTAAAACTAAATTTGTTTTACACATGTGTAAGTGGATCCCTCCTCATATATATATATATATATTATATATATATAATATATATATATCTATAGGAGAAATCCACTTACACATGTGTAAAACAAATTTATTTTACACAGTTTTATATCTTCATATAGGATTAATATTTTTGCAAACCAACCGTTAGATTTAACAACCTACTCATATTTATTATGTATGTAAATTTTTGAATCAATCTGCTATTTTTATTATTTTAATCTCGAATAGTATTTTTTTAATATATATCAACGGTTGAAATTTTATTTTACGTAATAAATAGTTAGACGTATTCGATTAATTTGAAATTTGGCACGCATGATCTATGTGAATAAAACATAAAATTCAACGGTCGGATTAAAAAATTATAAATCATCTAAAAAGATATGAAAATATGTAAAACTAAATTTGTTTTACACATGTGTAATTGGATCCCTCCTATTACGTAAAATAAAATTTCAACCGTTGATATATATTGAAAAAAATACTATTCGAGATTAAAATGATAGAAATAGCAGATTGATTCAAAAATGTACATACATAATAAATATGAGTAGATTGTTAAATCCAATGGTTGATTTGCAAAAATATTAATCTTATATGAAGATATAAAATTGTGTAAAACAAATTTGTTTTACACATGTGTAAGTAGATCCCTACTCATATATATATTATATATATATATATATATTATCTTATCTATTACTAGTAAAATTTTTTAATATAGATATATATATATTAAAATTATTATAGACAATGTAATATAACTTATAATATTAATATAACAGCATGTTTCTTATTATTAGATTATAAATTAATTTTTTTAATTTTCTAAAAAATAACATCATTTTTTTTTATTTTTTAATAAATATGTAATATATAATCATTTCTGTTTTTCACATTAATATTATAAAATATAACATTTATTTTTTTGTGTATACAAAATTTAACATTTATATTTACAGCTTTTACCAATTAAATTTTTTTAATTATCTAAATGAGAATGTTTATATATATTAAAATTTTTAATTATCATTTTTCAAAGTTTTAAAAAAGATAGAAATCTCTCATTATTTATAAAAATATTATTATTATTATAATAAAATAAAAATTTTATTGTGCTTTTAATATTGAATTATTTATCTCTTTTCAATTACTTTATTTATGTATATTAATTTTATAAAATAATATCACTTATTTCTTTTCAATCTTTTAACTTAAATCTATGTAATATCAATAAAATTAGAAAAAAAATCAATTATCTAGGCTACAATGTACTACAATAAGCAAAATTGAAGAACTATATGTGAAATTACTTTCACACATAGTGAATTACAATTACAAAAATTATTCATAATTTGAATAAATTAATTATATTTATCAACGTATGTTAAAATTGAAACATAAGCCTTGAGTTTTGAAATGTAAAATTTTGAAAAATAGTTTGTTCACACTAACATAATATTAATACGTTCTCTTTTTGGTAGAATAGAAGCAATCATTTAATTAAATTTATTTTTTTTAATATGTTAACATTTAACTTAAATAAATAGAATATTAATAAAATATATTAAGAAACAAATTATAATTTCGAGACAGAAAGTAATAAGTTTACCATGTTTAAGGTGCATCACTTTGATCCTCAACTTAATTATCGAAAATTATTGAAACAAGTATGTATAATTTGTATAGGATAATCATCCAATACACAGTCAGTAGAGTTTTTTTGACTCCGTAAGTAATATTAGGATTAAACCTAATTATGGGCTGAGTCCAAGCCACAGAATAAATGCCTTATGCGCAAGCTTAAGCCAGGCTCGCAAATTCGAGCCTAGCATTTGGTTCAGACCCATTTTTAATTTTAGTATAAAAGCCCGACCTGGCCTACAAGAATATTATTTTATTTATTTTTGTATTTTATTTTTTTGTTTATTTATTTTTTAATCTTTTATTCCCTTCAAATATTAATTTGATTTGTCAATTTTTACATGTTAATTTTCATATTAAATATATATTATCATGTTTATTAATCAATAATATTTTATATACATATAATTATATTATATTTAGTAAATATATTTTAAAAAAACTTAATTAATAATTATTTTTGGATCGAGTCGAACTTGGGCTTGGCCTAATTTTTGATTAAGCCTATTTGCCTAAGCCTGGTAAATACATTCAATATTTTTGTCCAAATCTGACCAAATATAGAGCGACAAATAGCCCAACTCCTAAGCAAGTCTAGTAAGGATGATAACACAATTTATTTTATTTTCTTAATATTTTTAAAGAATATGTGCCACCGTCCTAACCTCGCTTGTGAAGTCAAAAACTCTACTTACAATGTAATAGATATTAATTCATTTATATAATAGAACTATCTTTGTTATATTTTTATATAACATACATTATAACTGAAACTTAATTTAATCAAATTACATATTAGTGTTTTATTCATGTCTTCTATTCCATACGTGAAATCTGTTAGGTCAAGTAAAGTGACACAATATTCAAAGACAGCAAGGGATACATAAGAATCATCTGTTACTTCTTCAATTCAATAAGAATTTATTGAACAATCATCATCTAAAAAAATTGAACACAAGATTGATTTTAAGATGGAAAAATTTTCAATTTCTTCAAATCAAAGACATGTTATATTTTTTTTATATACTATTTTCATTCAATAAGTTATAATGTAAGTTCGATTTCATTTTTACAAAATTTACATAATTATATCCAATTTATAAATTTTTATATCACAATATTGTCATATAGAAATTACAAATAAAAATATATAATATACAAATATTATCTTTTTCATAAACATAATAATTTATATTATAGAATTTTAAATATATATTATCAATAAATTTTATTTAAGTAATGTATTTTCGTGCATCACATCACATGAGCTTAAAACCATTCAATCCTAATTCAAACGTGTCAAGTGACCGATCTATCTGTAAGGTCCATTCTATGACTACCTAGCCTAATGGGCTCTTTGAAGAAGTGGGCTCTGAGCTCTACTCTCCGAGTTCTGTCGCCCACAAGACTTTATAGGTTCTTTGTGTGAAGATTAATTCTTTTTTTATTTTCTTGTTCTTTTCAAAAGTTTCAAAATTATTTTTTAATATAAAAAATAGTTAAATTTATTTAACAAATGATATAAGTTGATGATAACGGATTAAAATGAAGTTGAAAATTATAAAATGAAATGGAAAAAGAAAAAAACTTTATTCCAATAAATTAAGTGGGTGATGCCCAAAAAACCAGCCTTTTGGACCACAAATGAGCAAAATCAAGACTAGATTAAGTTGGAAGTGTAATCGAATTGAGTCGAAATGTTTTAGTATTAAGATCGAGCTCAATCCAATTTGAGAACAAGAGACTTGAAGCTTAGCTCAAACTTGATTGAACTTGGTTTTTAAAGTTCAAGTTCAACTCAATAAAAATATTCAAATTGCTTAAATTCAAACTGACTTGATGGGTTTGATTTATCAATTTTTAACTATACATTATGAAAACTAAATGACAAATTAATAATAAAACAATAAAAGTATATATTAAAAAACTCGATAAAATTCGTAAGTCGCTCAAGGTGGAAATTAAAATACTTGAACTAGCTACTCAAACTCGAATTTGATTAAAAAATAAACAAGTCAAATATAAAAAAATGTCGAATCGAATTTGAATAATTCATGAATAATTTAAATCATTTATATTTTTTTTTAGATTAAGCGTTCCGAACCCCAAGCGCGTGCTACCCCTTACATACTCCAAGGGGGTGGAGGTTCCTGCAGATGCATCAACAGAAAACCGTGTCCTTTTTGTCCGACAGCACAGTTGAGCTTAAAAAGATTATACCACGAGGGGAAAAATTCGATCTTACTTACCTTTCTCGCTTTTAAAATTAAAAGCTGCTGTAATTATTTTTTTTTAATTTTCTGAACCTTTACCAGTAAAAACGTAGCACACGTGCGCTTCATGGACATGTTTGTACAGAGAAAAGGGCAGGCGGTCACGTGCGGCCCTGTCGTCTCACTCTTATTTATTGTAACGCACGCGCTCCCCTGTGGGCTTGCCAGCTGCAGGAAGCTAGAGCACGTGCCTTGGACCCGACATAAGGGCCCATTTGAAATTATTGTTAGCAAAAACCACACAGTAATTTTGCAAATTAGCCACAGTAATTCATGATAATTGCACCTTTTGTGCCGGTAAAACAACTTATTACTGTTTACTACTCCTAATGCTACCAAATTGTTGATGTTAAGCCAGTTAAAAAGTGTTGATTGATCTAAAGGGGTTTTTTATTTGCATCTCCAGCTTGTTGGCCATATGATAATAATTGATTTGATTGATAGATTATTATTGATATAATAATAGGTTTTATATATTTTTATGAAGGCCCAAATCTAATAATTTGTGTGAAAATTTCATTTTTTTGTTATATAAAATTATATTCATATTGCGTAAGACATGAAATTATAATATCAAAATTTGTTTTGACACATCAATAACAAAATATATTTTTCTTTTTTGCCAAACTTATAATTTTATACAATTTTTACCAAATTTTAACTAACGTTATATTAGTTTTCATATCATTTTTACATTATATCATCATCTCGTATCTAACATTATTATATCTAAAAAAACTGATTGGATTTGATTTTATTATTAATTGTTTTAATTTTTTCACATATTTTGTTTTTCAACAAAAAATTTCAACCATATTTCAATATGAAACTAGTGATCAATTTATAAGATATTATTTATTTTAATTCAAAAACTTTACAATTTTATTAATAAAAAAAGTCTCACAAATATAAATTTTAAATGTATAAATACTTATCATGACAAAATTTTGGTGTATGATTAGATAAGATTAGAGATGTTACCCTCCACAATAAATATTCATTGATGTCAAATAGATATTGTCGACACTATACTTCGAACTAGTAGTGTTTTGGTTTTATTCATGGACTGACTTGTCATTTGCGAGCTATGGCCATGGTCTAAGCCAAGCCAGCCTTGCATATTGCGCACTGTAACCAGCAGTTGGTGACGCCGGTGACCAAACATGCATTGCTCTATATATTAAGACAAAAGAAGAAGTCTGAAAGAGGATAAAACCTAAATTATAGCTGGGAAGTGGTCCTTGGCTTAACTAATACTTCTAATCCTTGGCTAGGACTATGCTCCACATGCATCTGTTACAATATTATGGAGATATACTAAGTTATATACCACAGATTTGTGTTTGGTTGTTGAGAAACATGCTCAACTTCTACTTACTGGCAAATTGTGCGTTAATGGATTGTTTTCTTGCTCTAGTTTAAGTCTTCGATTGTCTGTTGCATTAATGCTTAATTATTGGTTCTGGGGTTTTCTTACAAGTTCTTGCACTAAGCAACCCGAGATTTGTTTTCTTCCTTATCCATTCAAAGCTTTGATGCTTCTGACAGCAAATGTCTAGGCCAAGAAGAAGTCTTCAGGAAAGGATTACTACTACCTTGAAAAGGTGGATAGCATGGGAGACAGAAATAGGTTAATTGGTAGTTTCGATCATATGAAACAGACAGAAAAAGGCATCAAATCAAGGTTGTTTTCAAATGTGAATCTCAATTAATGTGTTTGAGTATTGTTTTCTGAACACTGCTATTACAGAACCAAAGATGTGGAAGAACATGACATTTATCAGTGAGAGAGAGAGCTACAACATGTTGTATGAAGATCTGTAGTCAAATTGCGAGTTATTTTCATTTTGACACAAGATTTTACCATTTTGTCTCATGAAAAATGTTTTATAAGTATGGATTCAAGTTTTTATTTATATATCATAACATAATCTCACATTATCTCAATGTGAAATTGAAATTTTAAATGTTGAAAGGATCACATTAATTCCCTCAACTTTATTTTCAAAGTCCTCTTTGAACACATCTCGATCCAATAAAGTTGAGGAAGACATGCGTGAGTCTTAACAAATGTTCCCACCATTCTCAAGTGGAAGGAGAGTTTTTGCTGTCTGGATTTTCTCCGTTGTTTCTTTTTTTCTCTCTCTCTCTCTCTCTCTCTCTCTCTCTCTCCGGGAGGGGTTATTTCTCTTCTTTTGGTATGAGAGTAATTGATCGAGTGGAAATCAAGTCAACCATGGTGGCCAGTCTCCGCTGTCCCATTTCATCCCAAAGAATACATGGTTTGCTCACTTTTATTTTTTTCTTCTGGTGCAAAAGTTAGTTTGGATTTTTGCTATCATGTCTGATCCTGCTATATTTGACTTCTCAGATTCCTTATGTGTGACCCTACTTGTCTGCAAAGGGTTAGCACTATTCACCAGTTTAGTTTGGTATTTGGATATCCAAATGATAGATAGATTGGAATTCTCTTCTGATTGAAGTTTGATCACACCATAATTCAGTTCCATATGAAGACCTTTCTTTGACATCAATTTGGAAGACAGTTTTGTGCATAAAGGATAAACAACAGCTCGTCATTTGAATTTACGGATCTACAAGACATTCATCTATGGAATTTTCGGAAGTTGTAGATCATTTACTAACAAGAAAAAAGTAAAGATTCAAATCTAACTACTTCATATTCAATAGTTGAACCTTAATCATCTGAATCAATCTCCATTAGCAAGACAGAAATCTAGGAGAGAAATTAGTACAGAATCTTACTGATACTAGAGTTAAATTACAGGTACTAGAATGAACATGGGTTATCTTTATCCGGAGTGAATTTTTTGCTTTAATGATGCCTGTACCCTGAAATAATATTCTAAGCTGTTGGTCCTATCTGACCAAATCAATAACTGATATCCCACCAACAACTCGAATAGAAACAAATCCTTGAGATTCCACTCTGTTTATGATGGTAGAAGTACAAGGTCGAACAGAAGAATTTATGGAACTCAATAGTTAGCTTTGGCAAGCATCGGTTGTCCTTTTGTCTACAGTTTCAGAATTCGAAGTCCATATTCAACGTGATGGCCAAGGATACCCTGAACCAGAGAAACAGTAGCTGTCAAAGAAATCTAAGCATGGCAATTTTTTATTCTGTAACTCCAAAGGGATGTTGAGGCCATGTGCTTAAGCCACTGAAAAAGCAAAGAGTTTTCACTTTCTCCCTTCTCTCGTGGGGGAATTGCGAAAGATTTGTGGTTTGCTTTTCCTTTTTCACCTTTTTTATTTCGACTTTCTGCATTGCTTTAACGATTCACTGTGTGACAATTAACATTGAATCTTCACTTTCAGAAACTTTAATATTCACCTTTAATTATCAAACGCATAGAATCATCACCATTGTCATTATCAGAAGAAAAAATTATTTGAATTTTCAATCTGAATCCCCCAAACCATTAATTACAATTTGAAAGATGATATTGAGCTACTACAATATGAAGCCATTGGCAATGGCTTGATTAGTTCTCAAACTAGTAGTTTCATACACTGGCAACTCTTCTCTATACCTTCTAATTCCATGGAGATGATCCAACTCGAAAAGATCAGAGCTTGAATAACTCAAAGCATCATCTTCTTCATCATCCTCATCCTCATAATCATCGACAAAGGCTCTCAAATCCAATTGGTAACTCCTTAGATAATCTCTTGCTTTAGTGCTAACTCCTGGTTCTTTCTCCTTGACAAAGTTCTTCAGCTCCTCTTTTCTTGAAGAATTTTTGACATTCTTTGGAACGGTTGAAGTGGGCATTAAACTTGGGTAATCTTCGTAAGTACATTTATGGCCACAAGGTCTGCAATCTTCATCAACGATGACACTGACTGGACAAAATCTGACTGACCTTTTCTTGCCATTGTTGTACTTATTACCTCTTGAAGACGGTGTTTTGCTCAGACAGGACCTGGAAAATGAAGTGGCTGATGAACATGTTGATTTTGATTTGCGTTCGAAACTTACATCGTCTGAAACCCCAACGGAGCACATCTTCACTTTCTTAGCGTTGGCATTGAAAATGGAGTTTAAGAAGTTAGTGATACGGGCACCGGGAGAAATGGGCTGCTTCACTTTCTTCAATTCACCATAGATTTTCAGAGCTTTCAGTTTGGTCTTTGTGAACTCACCACCTTCAGACTTGGCCTTCTGTTCATTGTTGTTGTCAAGGTTTCTTGGTTCAAACTGCAAAGACGTGTCGAGTTTAGCCGCTTTCGATCTTCTGGATTTCTCCTTGTAACTTGACTCAGCTTCAGAAGATGAGAAGATTCCTCCACTGCCAGAATCCGAGGAAATTGAAGTTGAGTTGAAATGCAGAGCTCCGCCATAACTACTCTGCTTTTCAACCCAATTCTCAATCATAATAGCCCGTCGAAGACTGGAAACCTTTCTTTGCTCTTCCAAAGAAGCATTGTTCTGCTTCATGACAAGAGTTGTCTTTGACTTTGTTTCCCTGTAGTGACACAACGTTGCTTCGTCTCCATTACTCGATTCATCAATGGAACGGTAAATAGCATCGAGAAGACTTGAAGAGAAAGAAGGGGTTCTTCTTCTCTGAGGAACCGTAGTTTCCATCACCGAACTCTCTCCTCTGTACATATTATTTGCATACAAAAGAAAAACAGAGGACACCGGGGTTTATATAGGGAAAAAACAGAGGAACAAAATTAAAGAAGGAAAACAAAAGAAAGAGACAGTGAGTGGTTAGTTTAATGGTGGCTTAGAGCTTTAGTGTCTGCAAAGAGAGTGTCAAAAGCTGCAAAGACACATTAAGTAGAATGCAAGTAGATCATGTGAAGGAACAAAAAAAGAGATTAAAAAAATTTCCTCAATATGAACTGGATTCTTTCTTTATTATTATTTCTGTCTGTTTGGGTATTGTGTCTGATTGTGTACGGTACTCAATAAACATCATAGATAAATTCGAAGTAGAAGAAAGAGGGATTGAAAAATTGATAATTTTACCGCCAATATGAAAATAACATAAATAAATAAATTTAAAAATGACATAAATTAAAATCCGACTAAATTTATATATAAATATAGTAAGAATTTTAAAAAATTTTCTTTAACTTCTCAAAATAAATTTTGATTTAAATTTTTTATATTTTATATAATATAATATATTTTTACAGTACACGAATATATATATATATATATAGTGGTGGAGCCAAAAAATTTATTTAGTGAGGGTTTCAATGTATCTAGTAATAATTGTTTAAAAATTTTTAATTGCTTTTAACATGATTTTATATTTTGAAATAGTTTCGTTATCAATATTTTGAAATATATATTTTTCAAAGTATACAATGAATTTATCATTTAACTATTAATTAATCATTTAATTACGTAAATAGAAATTAACATATTCATAGTTGAAAATGTATTATTTACGTAACAACCGTAAAATTAACGTTAATATCAATAACGAATAAATTAATAGATACGTTTTATACTTTTGAATCTCAAATATTTTTATAATAAAATCGTAATTTTTTTCAATTTTAAAAATAAATACTAAAGCACATAAAATAAAAAAAATATTGAATAAAATTTTATAAATATAAAATATTATTTATATAAATATAATATTAAAATTTTATATTTATGTCAGTGGGGCTTGAGCTCCCACCGGGCCTCAAGTGATTCTACCCACGTGTGTGTATATATATATATATATATAAATGAAAAGTTGCCGCGCGTTCTTGCAGGTAGCAAAATATAGTTGGAGCGGGCGTGGGGGGGTGCCAGGCTGTGGCAGGTAAGGTTTGATTGCTGGTTTCACTTTCTTTTTGTTTTACCAGTTTGCTGTCTGTCTAAGATACTTTTTCTAGGTTTTTTGACTAGTTTGATGACGTCATGATGAGTTCTCTTACTCGGGGATGACTTCAAATTATTTTTTCTGGGGTTTATCGTCAGCAGGTAGCCAATCAGAAATCAATGAAGTGCGTAATGTCAGGTCATTTTTACCTTTCGCTTTTTCTGAGTCATTGTTATCACCGAGTTTCTTGCAACCTGAATCAGGAAAATATGAAATGAAAGCAAAATCCGTCAACTTTGTGCCTTGATGAGGATTGAACTCGAAAGATTGCAAGTGTCTGATTCAGGTTACAGAGGGGAGAGAGGCCCTTTTTTCCTCTATTTTGAAAGGAGAAAGAGGATGTACGGAGGGAGATGGATTCAAATTGAGCCATTAGGAATCAACAGACAAGAGCCTGCCTTGTTAACGTTCACTCTCGGAAAGAACCTCATTTTAATTTGGATGTGTTATCAGTAATTAGACTTTACCATTTGTATATACATTTTTTTTCCTATTTATGTAATATAAAACACGTGAATTATCTTATCAAAATTTGTGTAACTCTCGATAAATTTGCATACGATTTTTATAAAATTTTAATTTTAATTTTTTTTTGCTATCTCTTATCACATCTGAAGTTTTTTACTCCTACTGGCCTTTTTCGTTGATTTTGGACTTTGGGGTGGCTAGAAGAGGTCAAAACTAGCCGAAAGCTTGGGCATCAAAAGAAACCGTTGTAATTCAAGGATTTCGTCCAAAAAATTAGGCCCAAGTTTGTGAATGTGAATGATTGAGTCCAGCTCAATAGGTCTTGCGGCGATTTAGACAAAAGTTAATGCTCTTGGGCTAATATGTTGGGCCAAGTTTTAAGAGCTATTTGATCTGGGAAAAAAGAGATTTCAACTGGTAACTTCGAATCCCATCTCTGTATAAAAGAAGCTTAAATTTGAGTTTGAGATTTAAATGGTTGACAGTTGCATCAAATATTTAGGACAAGTTTCTCACACGACCACTGGCCATCTGAAACAAAACATATACTGCCGCGAGTTCTGCTGACTTTCACATGTTTCATTGATAATTTGTACAATAATATATGTCACACCTAAGATGAAGGCGTCTTCTAGTCTATTTTATTCAAAAAAGGCCATAGTCAGAAAGAAAAAATGGTAAGTATTAAGATTTAAATCTAAACTTATTGAATGTCAGACAAAGTAGTTGCATGAATTAACTCCATTTGAATCCAAACTTACTGAATGTCAAAAAGACTAATTGCATGAACCAACTGCATTAAATTCCAAGTTCAGTTTCTTAAGTCTTGGATTGTTCTCAAATCTGTCCAATTTTAGCGGCTACTTTTTAGTAGCTCAATTTTGACAGCATGACATAGAATAGAAGAAAGAGGAAACGCATTCTTTCATTGATATTGATTTCCTTTTGTACCACCACCTAAATACACGGTTGATGCTCTTTATCCACCGACACTTTTTGAAGAAACTACTAATATAAAATCCCACCGTCATATTTCTAGAGCTACTATGAAGCTGGAAAAACTTGGCTGCCCATATAGGAACAAATGCCACTGGGCAGTAAGTAGCACCTGCTGTATAAGGGATACTACGAGTATGGCAGAAGTACTGAGAGAATACACACCCCCACAATTTAGAAAAAGTGCCAGCAGCAGACAGCTATAGCCACCTTTGTTTGCTCAATTACAAGTATTGTTTGTGTATCCTGGCTCGGTTCTCTTCCCACCACAGTCTAGCATGCATCTCTCCAAATCTTTCTCGGCTGCACGATATAAGGCATAAAGTGAGGAATCCAGTCAATATTAAGAGAAAAGTGATGCAAATGAATGGCTAATTACATTTCCTCAGAGAAAGGTTCATGACGGATTTGCCTTGGCATGGGAGTAAATTTGTCGGTGAAAACAGAATAAGTGAATCAGTAATGATGCTGTCAAAAAAGATTTACAGCTAATGAATCTGTTTCTGACGTTAGGTAATTCAAATCATAATTGTTTCTAAGGTGGACCTCAATTATAGCATTGACTTGTCCTGGACCCATCAACCTAAAAATGAAAATATATCCACTGGAAAAATGGCTTTTCGGAGCATTTCCAATGAATCTTCAATGCTTAGGTGTTTCTACCTTTTAACCAGCTGCCTTCTCTTTTGGGGAAAAAGGATAAAAGATAATGAAGCTTATGCCTATCATATTCTCAGCAATTGAATTTATCAAACCAAATAAGATTTCTAATCTAATTCAACCAAACAGAAAGACTTTGCCAATGACAACAAACTGCCCGGAAATTTTGATAGGTAACAATCTCCACAGCAGAGTTAATGAATCTAGAAAGTATGCTAGTCACTGAAAAGTATGCTGCAAGTTAGAACACATTCAATCATATAGAGGCAGAGACTACAATGAAAGGCTGTCAAATAAAGTTTCATCACACGACAGACATCAAAACCAGGATTTCATCTAGCGATGAGAGTAGTGCAATTGCTATTAAACTTAGGGAACGAAAAAAATTAGGCATATGAACTAATCTAAAATTGATTTTGATAGTCGTAGCTTGCATGATGCACTTGCAGTGACTGCGAGGATCAAACTGCAACATTCTATTTCTACCACTTGAGATGCTGCAAGTTTTCTAAGGTGTTAGGTGCCAAGAACAGTTTGATGGTTGAGGCTAGTAAATTCACAAAGCACATTTCTCTATCGGTAATGATGGTCCTGGTCAAATGTTAATTGTTTCATGGAATACCAACAGTCACTGAAGTTAAAGAATGCCATAAAACCTTACCTGAATCTAACTCGCCTAAGCTCTCTTTGTCCCCCTGGTAAGGCTCTGATAGTAATGTAAACCCCTGGTTCATCTTGTTCAACCCACTCATTCTCTAGATCACTGGCATTACTTATGGATAGCTCTCCGGAGCGATCAGCCTCTCTTGATGAGCTACTCCTCATGGAGGCATCCATTGATGATGTCTCTGTCTTGGCACCACTAATACTGGAAAGTTTCGGGGTTGAGGTAAGACCAGAGTCACAGTAATGCCGGGCCTGCATTGTGTGCTGATCAAGTGAGTCTGAGGATGAGTAGCCCATGCCCATCCCTGTTGGACGATATAAATTACGAGGTAACCGTTCTCTAGTCAGTGGTGGTGTTACAGGGCTTTCTTCCGCTGATTCCATTTTTGAGCTCTGTAAGAAATCAAAAGAATCATATTATTAACATTGAAAAATACCAAAAACATACACGGACATTGCATGCAACAGTCTAAATTCAGTTCATCATAGTACTAGTGCAGGGCATTGGATTGGTGCAGCTCATTCACAATATGTTAAGCAGGCAACAGGCTAAGAACTTGCCTCATCTTCAGATCTTGGCGGTGTTGGTAATGGAAATGCCTGGCGGTTAAACCTCTGGACATTGTAAAGTTCCATGACCCTGTCATAATTCTCTGTCCACCATCTTTGAGCTTGCCATTTGTTAAACATTTCCCGACTAGTCAAAGAAAATAAACTATATTTCAGCGCTCTTAAGGTTCACGAGATTAGCATAGCAGACATTAGTAATTAGTGATCCATGTTATGCATGTGCCAAAAACATTGAATGATAGGTTTAGGAAAGAGGGTGACATACGTTAGGGATGTCAAGCACAATTTTCGGTCAAAATTATAAAAAATGAAAGATAAAATTTCTGTCCTCAGAATTGAAGTCCTAATTTCATAAACATGCTATTACCTTTTTCACAAGTCAATGACTTGAAACCCAACCACGACCAATATAATTGCATTATCATCATTAATGTGAATGGAAAATTATTATATATCGACCGCTAGATTGGTTTGTAAACATCTTTTGACTAAGCATTTCCCCTCTTTGGATCATAGAAAAGCTAGCAACCACCCTTAGGTAAGGGGAATATTAAATTTGTCTAAGTGGCATCATTGTGTTTGAAATAGTGAAATGTCTAGTCTTCCAAAAAGAAAAAGCATCAGGAGTCTAAAACCAATGAGGAGCTTTATCAAGCATTAAATTAGATATGAATAATGACCATATGAATATGAGAGTGGTGATGGAAAACACAATCAACTAGCAGACCTATTAAATCAATTTCTAGAATGGGCACAGAAGTCAATTGAGGCCAAGGTCATAAATGAGAGGTAATAGCAATGTCCCCTTGATAAAATGACTAATCCCTCCTGTCACAGTCCATAGAAAACATGGAAAGGTGAAGGTTGTGGCTGGTCTTTGTTTGTTAGCAAACATGAGCTTGGGTAAGGGTCATATTTTGTTTGGCTTGCATGTAGTTTTGGAGTGGCAAATGATGTGGGCATTCCCTAGTTAATATGTCAGACAAAATGTGAAAATGACAATGAAGTGGGTTGGAAGAAGACAAGGCCACGGAGAATCAGGCGTGAAGGGGAATCTTTCTTTGGTTTTGAATGAAAAGAAAGGAGAGCCTTCCCCGACACGAAGACAAAGCTTCGGTGAAAAAGCTTCACAACACAATCAATCCTGTCCCACCCGCCACTGATAAGGCACAATGAGTTCTCCTTTTGGACTTTTATTGGATTGCTTTTCATTAGGCGTGAAGCCTACTGTTACACCGTAGGGCCCCACCTAAAATTCCTCATTTTCCTGCCGAGGTTGTCAAGGCAATGTTTGGATGCCGAGTTAAATAAAAAGAAACCCAACAAATAATGGAGAAATAAGTATAAATTTTTATTCTTTCCCCTTGTTTGCTTATGTTTCAATTTAGTTTTTTTCCTAATTAAATATCATTATCTTTTTTCGTTGAAACATAATAACCAAAATTTTAAATCTAAGACTAAATTTACAAGAAAATTCCCAACTAAAACTAGGCATGAATTAGTATATTTTACTATTATACACTAAGAACTGTTAACATGGTGAAAATCTTATAAACTACAAAATACAAAAAACATTTTAAGCACCGACATAATAGTTGCACGCAATTTTGTTGCATTTGGAGTAAGGGATTTTTCGAAAATATTGTTTTATGTACAACGGAAACATTTTATTTTGAACTAAATAATAATACAAATACTGAAATTCAGACATCAAACTTTTAAAATTTTTATATTTTAAAAATAAAATTATGATTATTTAACCAATATTTAAAGTAAAAATAGTTTTTTTACAGTAATTAAATCAAGCATAAAAATTTGTGATCAAAAGATAAAAGTGGTACCTTTTTTGTACAAAATAATTTTTTCATTTATTTTTATTATGCAGAAATGAATAAATTATTTTAAAAAATTGTCAATAACAAACTAAAATGCTAGGCATCCAATATCGACATCCAAACAACCCGTATCGCACAGACCAAAATAAATTAAAATAATAAAAAACGTCAAAAAAAAATCCGACAGATTACGTGTCCATTCAATTCTAAAGTTTCCAACCGAATTCCCAAAACAGCGACTAAAAATTCTAAGATCACTGCAACTGCTACTAAAAATCCGACGCTGGAAAACAAATCAGAACCGTCAAAATTCGAAATTCAGAAAAATGAGGGCGCACCTGAACCGTATCCGCTTGAGATCGTTGCCGCCACGGGGAAGCGAAACGAAGGTGATAAGCACACCAGGCTCCACCTGGGCCACCCACTCTTTCGGCTCGCTTTCTTCGACGAAGATGATCGGTTCGACTCGGCGCCCACTCACCGAGTTCGGCGTAGCTTCCCCACTCGAACTCGATATCCCTTTCAGCCTCGCCTCCATCTCCTTCCCCCACGTCCTCGGCGTCGCCGAGCTCGAACTCCCCGTTCTACGATAGGACCACCTGAACCTATCCGAATCCGCGTCAGACTCGCCGGAGTTCCTCAACCGACTCTGCGCCGTGCAGGGGTTGCAGTGCTTATACGCCCCCGACGCCTTTAGCGCCATATCCTTCAACTAAAGCAACCAAAAAAAAAAAAAGAGAAAACTACTCTCATTAAAGCTAAACAAAGACCAAAGAGCTCGAAAACCTCCGCTCCTAAAATTCAGAGTTAACTACCTGAGAAGTAAGTGATTTGATGGCTTGGTTTTGCTTTGTGCTAGGGGTCGTAGAAGAGTCGGTTTCCTCTGGTTGACTCAATGATTCACCAGCGGCTTGCTTGGAACGAGCTATGCACGTCAGCATTGTTTAGAAATTCTCCAAAAATAGCCTCCTGTGGGAAATAAAAGAAAAAATTACACTCAAAACTACTAATAAATTCACCAGCAGCTTTTCTTTTTATTATTCCTTTTAAAATCACAGAGCAAAACAAGAGAAATTAATAATTAACGATAGAGGAGATTCGAGTTTACCGTACAAGGATGCAAAATTCAATATTCTAAGAAATTTGAGGATCAGAATTCAGAGATTGGGTTTTTTTTAATGCACTTTCAGGGAGCTCGAATTACGAGATTCTCTTTCAGGAGCTCTTTTAATGCCACGTTAAAATTAAAACGATCAGAGATTCTCTGCACTAACCAAAACAAAAACAGATTAAACAATAAAGGAATTTAAATTTGAAAAACATGCAAAACGAAAAAAAATGAATCACCTGTCAATCTCATCGGAGGAAAGTGGAGGCGTTGAGCAGCTGCATTTGCTTTTCTTTACTTCTCTGATTCTGTCTTACAGGGGTTGCTTATTCTGGATTTCTGGAGAAGGAGAAGAGGAAGCAAAGCAGATTGGTGTGATGGGACGAAGGTGGCTGGCGAATCGTTATAATGGGATAGTGCTCATTGCAGAGTGATGAGAAAACTGTTTGTGAAAAGACTTTTGCTCTTTTCTTATTAGCCTGCGACCGGATGGATTCACCGGGCTATGGAGTTGGCGGGTCTGCTCAGTATATGTAGCAGAAGAAGAAGAGTGGTGACTGTAGAGTGGGGAGAGACTAGAGAGAGTTTAGTTTAGTGTAGGGCTGTAGGCTGTAGCTGGGCTCAGCTGATCCAATCTCTACTGGCCTTTCCATTTTCGGTTTTGGGTTGTTTGAATATACCCAATGGGGCAAGCTGATGGACTTAGTCGCAGTCTTCGAAGGGCTAAGAACCTTTGACCGGGAAAAAAAAGGCTTAATTGGGAGACTAAGGGGAAACGGAACTTTTCCGTCACCATTAAACATAGATTGGGCCTCCAACTCGGGCATTTTCTAATGCATTGAAAACAATATCGAACGAAATAAATAGATAGAAAATTATTTATCGCTTAGCATAGGCTCTATATAGTTTTTGTTATAAGGAAAATATTTGATAGTTGGGATGGGATGAGGCTCAAACTTTACAATATATTACAATTCTTTTTTAATAACTGGATCAAGAAGTTATTGATCGGACTGGACAACTTTTAAGATTTGTTTTTGACACATTGTGTAATGTTTTAATTTTACAAGTGCAATTAATGAGGAAAACTGGTACAACAATGCTTACTGGTTCATCCTCCACACTTACAGCAGTTTATATTCACCATGTGGGCCATTTGGAACTACAGGAATGCAGAGCTTCATGAGGAAATTTCCAGTTCACCAAGAAATGTTGCTGCTTTCATAAGGCGCTATATTACTCAGGCTCGGGAATTGTCACGGCTAAATACCAGTAGAAGGTGATGGACACCACCAAGAAATGGATTCTACGAGATAAACTTTGATGGGGCCTTGAATGGACAGGAAAAAACAGGTGGCTTTGGAGTAGTCGTGACGGACTCAAATGGAGCCATCATAGGAGCATTACCAGATAATGTCGAATTAATGGGTGATAGATCCAGTAACGGTGGAAGCAATGGCTTGCTGTGAAAGCCTTACAATTTGCACCAGAATTGGGTTTGGCCAACATTGAAGTGGAGGTTGGCGCGTTGTTAATTATTAAGAAGCTTTCACGACAGATTAGTAGGGCCTGCCAGAAATGTATTTTCATGAGTGCTTTGCGTGAAGGCAACCAAGCTTCTCATGTATTGGCCAAAAATGGTTTGGAACGTAGTATGTGTCGATATTGGATTGAGGATTGTCCTGATGCAATCCAAGCTATTGTTGCTAGTGATGTCAACTTTTATTTTGAATGAATGCAATTGCCTTGTGGCTTCTCAAAAAAAAAAAAATTAAGTAACATATTTTTTTTATTTTTTAATAAATTTTAAGAGATTTATGTTTGTAAAATCTAATATCTTCGCTTACATAATATAAAATAATGAGTTAGTATTTTATATCGTGACAAACAAATTTAACTCCACAAACAAAATTAAAAAATTTATTACATATTTTTCTTTTTTTATAATTAAATTTTTAATATATTTTTATTTGCGAAATTTAAAAATCTTACTCATGCTGCATCAAACAAGTTTTCGTAATATAATCTTTTATTAATATTACTATCGATAAAACTGAGAAGTGAAGTCTAAATAAAAACTCTTTTTTGAACAATCAAGAGGAATCAAGGTAATGTGGAAGGTTCCGGAAGGATACCCCACGTTATGTGTGAAATGGGAATAATTGGCTTCACATCACTATTTAATTTTTAGGGTTGCGTCCCAATCGTACAAAAAAAAAATGATGATAGGAGACAAAAGGAAGTATTTATTGCTGGTAAATTTCAACAATGGAATTATGGAACCGCAGCTAAGATTGAAGAATATTTACTGAATTATACGAAAATAACATTAATTATTGTTTCGTAAAAAAAATGTATATGTAAAAAGCAAAAAGTAAAAAATTTATTTATAATTTAACATATGGATACACATTATGATATTTTTTATGTATTATTCTTCAATATATTGTCTGTAAAATTATAGACTTTACAAACGAAATTAAAATAATTACACATCCTGTTTAAGAATATTAAAAAAAATAAAAATAAATGAAGTATATGTTACCATTTGAACCTTATTTGTGCAATTTAAAAAATAATTTAATTTTTATATTCTATATGTTTTTGACACTAAACAGTAATAGCATAATCGCCTTAGAGAGAGATCAATTGATTCCACTCAAAATTTGAAAATATATATTAATTAATATGTAATTATTATAACACATATGTAATTTTTATATGAACACTACTAAAATTTGTTAAAATTTATTAAGAAGAGTGTAAGAAAATTAAAATTTCATCCTTACTCTTGCATTCATTTTAATTTGAAACTTCTAGGAATTCTTTAACTATGGATATAAGTTTAACATGTGATTAAAAAAAAGATAAAATTAGGATGTATTTTTTTCACTTTGTTTGTCATCACATGTTTCTTTTACAATTTTTTTTCTTTAGTTACCTTTGTAATATATATTTTACATGAATTTGATATAATTAATAAATGATCAGTTTCTTGTACTTTATATAATAATTATTTTATGCATGATTAATTATTCACTAATACAAAATATAAAAAGTACAAAAATATTATATTGTATAATTTTATGTTATAGATCGTACTCATTCGGTAATTCAATGGGCCTTAGATCATTGGGTCAACCTTTTATTGACACAATTAAAAATGAAAAAAAAAGACAGCATAAGTAAATTACCAATGTAACTATTAAGATAAATCTTTATTATAAATAAATTGTAAAGGGATTAATATTTAATATACCATCAGTAGAGTTTTTTAAGTCTATAAGTAAAGTTAAAATAATAACATATGTCATTTAAAAATATTAAAAAATAAATTATAAATAATATAAAACATAAAATAATTAATTTGATCTGTTTATAAAATCAAAAAACTTTTCTCATTAAATAATTATCCATTGTAAAATATATTAAAATTTTTTTATAGTTAATGTTATCAATACCGTACTAAGAAATATCTATACATCTATATATTTTTGTCTCCAAACCTTTACACGTGTCAACTTTTGGCTTTTTTTTTTTTTCAGTTTTTCCCTTTTTTAGTTTCTCAACCTTTTTTATTTGTTTTTTTTTTTCATAAATTTAAAGAACAAAAAAAAAGTCATTTATATGTGAATTTTATTTTTAATTATTTGTTTTTTTTTCATAAATTTAAAGAACAAAAAAAAAAGTCATTTATATGTGAATTTTATTTTTAATATAGAAAAAAATAAACAACATAAAAAATTGATCTTTAAATTTTATATATTTATTTTCATAAAAAATTATTCGTT
Source organism: Heritiera littoralis (assembly GCA_031772115.1). Taxonomy (NCBI): domain Eukaryota; kingdom Viridiplantae; phylum Streptophyta; class Magnoliopsida; order Malvales; family Malvaceae; genus Heritiera; species Heritiera littoralis. The sequence continues at coordinate 5,054,950 of JAPDPK010000003.1, forward strand.
CAAATAATAAATTTTTATATATATTTTTTAATACTTATCAATAATGATAATAAATTTTAAAAATATAAAATCATTCTCCAAAAATATTGTTTAACTAACACGGAACAATTAACAAATACTCAATAATTAAATAATTCTTCAAATGTATATACAGTACATTTTTTTAACGATAGATTACATTTACAAATGCATTTATAGTATATATTTTGTAGATCATTAATTTCTGTATATTTAATGTTGATAATTAATAAAATAAAAATATTTTAATATTAAATATATATATTTTAAAACATTTTAAAAATTAATTAAGTTAATAATTTTTAATATTATTTAAATTATATAAAAATCACCTTTGTTATTGCTCCACGTTTAGCTTCATATTGGTTCTGTCTTTCACTCATTTTTTTTCACCTTTCTAACCCATACCATTCAATGTTTTATCTCTCATATGAGCCATGTGTCGTGTCTCAACTGATTTAGCATTTTATTTATGTTTTTTTAATATTTTTTTATTATGCCCTCTAATTTATTTTTAGGTTTTCATTTTTTAGTTAAGTTCTTTAATTTTATTTTATTTTTGAATTTTTTTTGTTATGCCTTTTAATCTAATTTTAAATCTTCAATTTTTTTCTCCAGCAATAATATGATTCGGCGCATAAATTAAAAAAATTCAAAATAAAAATATGATAGAGGGTTTAACAAATGATGCATAAAAAATTAATAAAAAAATAAAATAAAAAAAATTCATTTATCTTTGAGTTGATTTTTAATCAAGGAAAAAAAATCAAACAACACAAAAGCTAATTGATTTAGATATTTTTAAATAAAAAAGTTTAGATCTAATTTTTCTAAATCTATTTTTTAAAATTATATCTCCACTAGCAGATGTAAACTTACTAAACATGAAAAATATACTAGCTATATAAAATCAATCTCAAATCACAATAATAGGTTCTTCTCTCGCCTCATAATAAATTTTTTAAAACATTTTTTATATTTATTAATAATGATAATAATTTTAAAAATATAAAAACAATATTCAAATATATTATTTAACCGACACATGGCAAATATTTAAAAATAAATAATACTTCAAATACATATAAATTATGTATTTTCCAAATTTTGCTTTCGAATAAAAATTATTATATGAAAGGTTTTTTTTTCTCTAACTTTTCTAGGAAAAATACTTTTACTTTACATATTGTAATTTGGAGTAAATATAAATAATTCAATTAGTTATTCTTAAAATAAAAATGTTTACAAATGGGTTTAAAACCTTACACATAATTAATAATATGAACAAAACATTCTTAGCTAATTTTTTCTTACTTCTTTTTTAAATTGTCTGAACCATTATGCCGAATATAAAAATATATATATTAGTGCTTTGGTTTTTATTGTTGTTGTATTATTATCTTAATTTGTTTGTTTCTAGCACAAATTATCTGTTTGTCATACTATTTAACTTAATTATTGTGTATTTTTTTAATCCAAGCTAATCTAAATTTTTGTCAAAATATTATTATTGGATATGTTGTTTGATATATAAACTCTATTATTAGTAAACACATTTCTTTTATAAATCTTTTCTTAGTAAACATGTTTCTTTTTTGTACTAAACATTATGAAAGAAATAAATATTTTTTATGTCCAATAACTCTTATTTAATAATCAACTTAACTAACTTTAAAAATTACAAAATAAAAATAGACCCGCAACATCGCACGGGATTATATCTAATAATCTTATAAAATTAACTCCTGTCACAAATATCCAAGTATGCCGCTGCAGATCGGACACGAACCATACAATATAATACATGAACTGCCATGTATTTGGGTAGGTAAATATTTTGAGATCCGCAGCATGTCAGCATGCATCCATTGTTTTTATTTATCAGATATTTTTGTTAATTTTTTCAAGTCTTTATTTTTTCTTAAAATTGTAGCAGTCAAATTCTTGGAAATGCCAATATGTTAATTTCTTCATTTTTAGGTTATTGAAGTTGGAGCTTGAATTATATTTTGTCTTATTATTTTTATCCTTTGGTACCGCTATTGTTCGAATCTATGAGTTGTCGAGGGTATTCCTGCATTGTTGGTTCTCGCACCCTGCAAACATTTAGAGCCATGCAAAATCATATCTCCTCTGCCGCAATAAATTTTATATTCGCCAGCAGAGAACAAGCGTCTTGAATTTGTGACACCACATTAAATAATGTACAATTTATTTATTAAAAAAATAAATTTTTTTAATTTTTTATAATATAAAATTAAGGTTTTAATTTTTTTATTGTAATAAAACTTGGATGGAAAAAAATATATTTAAATTTTTGTCAAATTTTTTTGTTGAATAGTTTAATTTGTAAGTATGTTTGTTTAAAGTTATTTGAATGAACTGAATTAATTATATATATTTGAAGGAATATTATTTTATAATTTTTATCAACTAAACATCTTTTATTCTCATTAAGATTTAACTGTTATAATCACAATGAAATAAAAATTTAATAAATCTTTAAAATTTCATAATTGTATTAATTTAATATAGTTGAAATCTTATCAAATATTGAATTAATTTTTCAACACTTTAATATTTTAATTAATCAAGGAGCATCTCATGCTCTGATTTTTTTTTTTTGATCGGATCATGCTCTGATTTGTTAAGGGAGTGGGTGACAGCATTTTAATCATTTAATGGCAGTGAGACTCTGATTGTAAGCATGTTTGCCCATGAATCATGTGTTTGATTTTTTTTTCATATACATTTATCAAGGGTACTTTTTTAATTAAAAAATAATATTTTTTTTGGTGAAAAAAAAATATTTCATTCATACCACTTGCATGATATAACTTAAATGAATAAAATTGAATATTATGAACAAATAGAGCAATGTATCTAATTTATATTTCTGCACACATGCGTGTACTTGTTTGTGTGAAATTTCTAATAAAAGATGATTAAGGTACGTTTAAACTATTACAAGCATATAATGATTTTTTATTATCATGTGCGTGTTTGTTTGTCCTACGTCAGTCTGGCTTTTTTTTCTTCTCCGCTCTCTCTTCTTTATTTCTTAATCTTAGAAGTAACACAATAATACAATATAAAAACAATACGAATTAAAAAAAATAATGCGAGTTAAAAATTTATGAAAGTTATATATGAATATAATAAAATTTAAAATATATATTTTATGTTTGACGTGTTAACAAAAAATTTAATACAAAATTTTCATATTTTATACAATGCGAACTTGAATTTTATATACAAATTGTCAAGTCCTCTAGATTAGTGGTGAATCTTGACATATGATTTTGGGAGGCCAGTTAAAATACACTATTTTTTTCTTATAAGATCCACTCACAATGGTAGAAAATAAATTTAGTTTTACATTATTTAATATATCGATGAATGCTTTTTTTTAATCCAACAGTTAAATTTTATATTTTTTTCATATAAAACATGTATGTCTAATCAATTTTTAAATAATAATTTTATTTTAAAAATAAATATACTTTTAAAAAAATGAAAAAAAACTTTTATAAAATGGTTTCAATTTATTTATTTATCTCTAAAAGAGATTGTTATGACAACATGAGATAGAGATCTAAAGTTAAATTAAAGGTGAAATATTATACAAAAAGAAGAAATTGTGGTAATCTAAAGATAAAAGGGGAAAAAGGGTTTGGTGCTTGGTTGAAGATTTATAATTTTGTTGAAAAAAAGTTAAAAAGTTAATTTGGTTTTTGTTAAGTTCACATTATTGTAATTTAAAATTTGTAATTAACCATGAACCAAAAAAATTGTAATAAACCTCTTGATTTTAAAGACTACTTATAATTGATGATTGGCGTATAATAAATAAACAAATAATACTACGATTTTTAATATTTACTAAAATTAATGCACAATTAAATTATAAAACCAAAAATAATAAGAATCTTGATTTTGAGATATCAATTAAATATATTCAATACAAATATGTTTATATATTCAATGTTTTTAAGATTCTAGAAGTGGCCAAAGCTCACTCAATTTACAATTAAACTCTATACTTTGTATATATACTCAACGGTATTTAAAATTTTTGGTTAACTACGGTCTGCCTCTATTCTCGACCTCCCCTTCTTCTTTTCTTCCTCTCTTCTTCCCGTTTATAGTTTTTTATTATTCTTCTATTTTTTTATAAAATTAAAAAAGTAATAAAAACTTGATCAGTATCATGTGAACATAATTTTACATCTCAACATGTCACGTAAAATGTCACATGTGCGAACAAACATTCATGAGTACCATTTAACGTACTTAGACTTAAGTTAGTGATATTAAAAGTTTGTTTATAGTAAAATAAAAACTTTGTGACTGATTTACATATAATAACAAGAAGGATTTATACAAGAAAATGATATATTTGATTATTAAACCTAACTTATATTAAAAGAATTGAATATTATTAACAATATAGCAATATATATACCGAACATTATATTTGTATATACATGCATGATGCATGTACGTGCATGTGTGACATTTCTAATAAAAGATGATTATATTACGTGTAAACTATTACAAACACATACAAATTTTTAATTTTAAAATTCTAAATTCAGATATTAAACATAAATAATTGGTCTTTAATTATTTTTAATATATTTAAAAGCTCAACGATAGTCAATCATAATAAATGAATAATAAAAATCATCTAAAGTCAACAATCAAGTGATTTAATGATTAAAAAATTTATAATATATTGTAAGATTTAATTTTGAATTTAAAAAATTTCAACTTTTACTGGCCAATGAAAAAACCTTAAAGAGTAGGACAATATTTTTCTTAGGTACATAGGGGTAGTTACCTATATACCACTTTTTTGGTTACATACCTATATACCATTTGCATAACCGAAAGCTTGCCTAAACCTATAAGGTAATTAGAGTCTTTCTGGAAGCACAAAGTCAATCCTACTGGAGGATAGTGTACTCTTAATATATCTACTGAGATGTTTTCATGTGCTACATTAATCATAAAGTCAGCACAGGAATTAATTTCTCTATAGCCTATAGGCTTGTTAAAGTGAGCAGTTTCAGGCCCTTTCCAGTACAAAGGATCATTCATACTTGGAGCTTGTAGTGTTTTTCGTACCGCTAATAAAGAATCTGATCCAACACAAACTTTCTTTGTACCCAGTTTCCGCATGACAATGAAATCATACTAACTAGCATAGATTTCCAGTACAGGCTGTGTGTTAGAGACCCAACCCAATCTTATAATAAATTCAGAGAGCCGATTGTCGGATGAGTCTCAACTAATAGCGTAAAAAAATGAAATTATTCGTGATTTATATGAATTTAATTTGATAATTATTTAAATATAATTTATTTACTTTTTAATTAAGCTTGAGTTTTATCTACTCAAATAATGAATGGAAATGAAATCGAATATTTTAAACCTCAACTCAAGCGACTCGCGAGTCTAATTGATATTTTTTTAATAAACATTTTTAATATTTAATTATTATTTTTTTCGTGATATATGGTTAAAAATTAACAAATCAAACTTATTAAATTGAATTCAAATTTAATAAATCGAGTTCAAATGACTTAATTATTTTGTTGAGTTCAAATTTCAAAAAAAAATTTTATTCCAAATTTTAATATTTCAAAATCAAATTAAATTTAAATCTAATATTAACTCATCCCGATTTGATTACATGCTAACATTTACAAACACCTCGCCAGGCTGTAGGACCCGGATTAGATTTAGTTCAAGCGTCAACATGAAGATTTCACGGCTAGCATTTTTATTTTTTTCGTGAAATGAGTAGCATTTACTGGCCATTAATACACTGCCTTATCGTGGTATGGTAGGTGGGACAAGAGCAAGAATTACATCTAAAATAAATTTGTTGACTGCGTTCAAATTGTCAGAAGAAATGAAAGTAAATTTTTTTGAGGTATTTGAATAAAATTTAAATTTTAAATTTGTTGCTGTTAAAAATATTTTATTGTTTATTATTTTCGATTCAAATGTGATTAGTTTTAAATTATAAAATAAATAAAATATATGTAATTACACTGAAAGTTTTAAGTGTTCATGTAAAGAACAAGAATCATGTAAAGATTGTTCTGAACAAATATAACAGCTTTACTAAAATGCATTACAAAGATGAGCCAAAAAATAATCTTATGAATGAGCTTAGATGCACATCATATTCTTCTAGAATGACTATTTAGGTTTTGACTATCTTTCTCAGCTAGACTTTCTTTTAAAAATTGTCTTTATGCTAAAATTTTTCTTCAGACACTGATTGATTCTAAATCCAAGTCACTGAAGTATATTAATTTGCAAAATAAAAAATCAGTTTTTAAGGCCTCGTTTGGCATCGTTTTTGTTTTCTGTTTTCTGTTTTTGTTTTCAGTTTTTTTGGAAACAGAAACAAAAAACACGTTTGGTAACATGTTTTCGTTTTCAAAAAACGAAAACAAAAACAAGAATTTCCAAAATTATTGGAAACAAAAATTTCTTGTTTTCATTGTTTTTGAAAACATGTTTTCATTTCTGTTACTGTTCATAAGTAAGTGAACAGAGTTTATATATTAATATAATATTAATATTTTTTATAATAAAAATATTAATATTTTTTATAATAAAAATATAAATAAAATTAATTAATTTTTTAAATAAAATAATATTAAATTTTAATATAAAATATTATTTAATATTTTAAAATTAATATATTTATTTTAATATAGAAAAGTTGAAAACGTAAAAAGCAATTAAATATATATTACATTGAATTATAATATTATAATATTATTTAATTTAAACTTTTATAATAATTTATTGAATATATTAAATATTTTAAATAATATCAGTTATTATAATTTTGATATTCTAATAATTAATATTATTATATAATATAATTAATTTTTATTTTACTAAACAATATTATTATCTAATATTATATTCTATCTTAAATTTAAAATATATCACTGCTACTATTAAATAATTTAATATTATTAAATAAGTAAATACTTAACATTAAATAATATTATTTATATTAAATATAATATATTTTAATAACTATATAATTTATTATAAATTAATTAGTTAAATATTTTATTTAATAATGTAATATTATTATTACAATTAAATAAAAATTATTATTAAATATAATTTATGATTATTACAATTAAATTCAATAATATTATTTTATTTAATATTATATTTAATTATAACATTATTTAAATTATACTAAATTTTTATATGATTAAATAAAAATATTTAATAATAGTATTAAATAATATAAAATAATATTATCTAATATTATCTACATATTATTATTTAATAAATATATTATTTTTATTTAATTTTTAAAATTTTTTTGTGAATTGAATTATTATATCTAAATCAGTTTAAATATTTGTTTTCAAAACGTAACAGTATGAAACAAACATGTTTTCTGTTTTCAGAAATTGAAAACAAAACAAAATAAAACAAAAATAGAATTTTCAAAAACAGAAAACATAAAACAGAAAAAAGGAAACGATACCAAACGACCCGTAAGTGTTCAACTCATCATTCCTCATTTATTATGAAATGGTATATGTCGATATTATAATTGTCAATTGATACTGGAATGTTAATGAAAAAAGAATACATTGCAATCGCGTGGATAAAAAAGGAAAAGGCTCACCATATGTCTGACCTAATCAATGGTCTACACTTAATTTTGTCTCATTTTTATTATTATTATTATTATTATTATTATTATTATTATTATTATTATATATTTGTATTTATTTTTATTTTTATTATTTGATTTGTTATTATTTATATTATTTATATTATTATATGTTATTATTATTATATTATTATATTTTTATTATTTTTATTATTTTTATTTTTATTACTTTTATATATTATTATATATTATTATTATTTTGTTTTTTGTTCTGTCATCTACCTGCCGCCAGCCACCCCTGCCATAGTCTCCCTCCTGAGGCTATCCATCAGTCTTGTCACCCATCCACCAACTCCTGCCAGCCACCATTCCCAAGTCCTATACCAGTCCCCCTACAAAAACCCTCCCTCAAGCCTTAGCTTAGGAGGATTCTGGGCTCACCATCAACCTCACAAACCATCACCGTTAGCCACCTTCATCTCAACCAACCCCAAGATCGGCAACCACCATTGTCGGCCTTCATCATCCTCCCCATCATCCGAAATCCTGAACAAAAACTCTCACATTCAACCCCTCGACCTCACCGAAACCCCCCAAACACCATCATCACCATCACCACCAAAATCCCCAAACACCATCACCATCATCACCACCGAAATCCCCAAAACCGAGACCCCCAAAACAGATCTAGATCTAGATCTAAACGCACCCACCTACAAAAAAACACACAAAACCAAAAAAAACAAACAACAGCAAAAAAAATCCAGCAGATCCAAACATCCAAAATCATCAAAAACAAAAGAAAAAATAGGGAAAGATCTTTTCGGTCTAGCCTAGATCTAAGTAGTTAGGGTGAGATTTAGGTGAAACGGAGGCTGGATTCGAGCTTAGGAGGTTGAGAGCTTTCGGAAAGTTGAAAGCTTTTTAAGCTTTGGCCACTGACAACGGGGGTGGCGACCAGCTAGGCCATGGTGACTGGGAATCGCCCCGACCGAGAGCCTTCAAAGGCTCTGGAGTTTTTTTTGAAGAAGGAAAGAATAAAATGAACTAAAAAAAAAGGATTGAGTTTTATAGCCGGAAAAAAAAAAAAGAGAGCTGACCCGTGCCTAGACCCGACCTGCGGGAGGAGGAAGATCCGCGCGCCTCAGCCGACCCGCGTTAACCCGAATTGATCGCGTCCGACCCGCCAGGGAAGCAGATCCGAGTGTCCCCTGCCGACCCGACCTGCGTGCCAGCTGCCTGACCCGACCCGCTCCGCTGCTGACCCGCGTCCCACCTCTAGCCCACCTGCTTTGGGCCGTTGGGAAAGTGGCTGGGCCCGATCCGTGGGCTTTCCTGGGCCATCTCATTTGGGCTGCCTTCCATGTGGGTTTTAAACCCAAATTTTGGTATATTCTTAGCTTTTTATAGTTATGTTTATTTATTTAATTTTATTTTCTTTGAGTAAAAAAAAAAGAAAATTTTAATTAGAAAATTAAAAATAAAAAAATAATAAATTAAAAAATTAAAAAATTAAAAAAATTAAATTATAACATTATTATTATCATTATTTGTGTTTTATTATCATCATCATTATTATTATTATTATTATTATTATTATTATTATTATTATTATTATTATTATTATTATTATTATTATTATTATTAATGCATTTTGTAAAATAAAAGTTTTTTTTGAAAAATTTTCTTTTATTTGTATTTTCATTAATTATTATTGATTAGAAAAATGTATTTAAAAATAATAAAATTCAAATTTGAGTAAATGATAAAATTTTAAATTTAATTAAAATGAAATTTCCAATGATGGGATGTCATGAAAATGACAAGTAATGATTTCTTGACTGATCCCTAGGTGAGAAGAGTCTACTAAATGTTACCAGAGTATTGGGATATTTAGTATGATTTTTCAATAATTTAAATTTTTATTAAAAATGAAAATAAATTATATTTTTTATAAAAAAAGAAAAATAAGTAATGAAATTTAATAATTAAACAATCTTCCGATGATGGGATGTTATGAAACTCACAAGTAGTGATTTCTTAACTGATCCCTAGGTGAGAAGAGTCGTACTAAATGTTATCAGAGCATTGGGATATTTAGTATGATTTTTCAATAATTTAATTTTTATTATTAAAAATAAAAATAAATAAGTTTTTTAAAAGAAAATCGAAAAAGGAAATTAATAATAAAAATTTAATTTAATTAAATGAAATTCTTCCAATGATGGGATGTTATGAAACTCACAAGTAGTGATTTCTTAACTGATCCTTAGGTGAGAAGAGTCGTACTAAATGTTACCAGAGTATTGGGATATTTAGTATGATTTTTCAATAATTTAAATTTTTATTAAAATGAAAATAAAATAAGTTCTTTTTTTAAAAATTAATAATAAAATTTAAATTTAAGTAAACAAGTTGTCCGATGATGGGATGTCATGAAACTCACAAGTAATGATTTCTTGATTGATCCATAGGTAAGAGGAATTAACTAAATGTTACCAGAGTATTAGGATATTTAATTAAAATTTTCAATATCAAGAGTTTCATCAATAAAATCAAAAAATAAAATTTAACTTTTTTAAAATAAGAAAAAAATGATTTATACAAATAAAAATGATTTCAAAATAAAAAGGAATTATTTTTAAATATTAAATTAAGACCATTTTATTAAAACAAAAAGGATAACACATGATTATTATGGTACCATTTTTTAACGAGCGTCGTGAGGGTGCTAATCTTTCCCCACGCGTAATCGTACTCTCGGACCCGATTTTGTTTTCGTAAACCAAAAATTGTCTTTTTAATAAAACTTAATTAATTTTAAGATTTTGTTAGAATGACAAGATTTTAAGGTGACCAATCATACTTAGTAAAAAAATTGGTGGCTACTCCATTTTGTTTTTAAATATTTTTCAAAATCGTCGAGCGCAAAACCGTTACGACACACTCATTTAATTTTTAATTGAAGGCTATTGAATAGCTTTGTTTTGTTACTCTAATTTATTAATGATTACAAAGTGATTATCCCTTTTTAAACGAAGGAAGTTGGTGCATAATTTTCATTAATATTTTTTTTTGAAATTAATTTTCATTAATAAATTAGTTTAGCTTATTTCGTAATATCTATATGATTTATATCGTTGCATTATCAGTGCTTAAATTTTATATGTTGTTATTGAATGATATCATAACGTTATTAATTAGTGAATTTATCAGTTAATGAGGTGACGTGTTTTTTATAAAGAGTTACAAAAGAAAAAAAATATTTGAATTTTGGATCTAACCCTCTTAAAGAATAGGAACATTCGTTTGGCTAAAATTTGGTTTAGGTAAGTTGTTATGTTTCATTAAAAATGTATGAAATTTATATCATAAAATTAGTTATGAAAGGGTCAAAAAATAAATTTCATTTTCACTTATACATTTATTTTAATTTAAAATTTTAACATTTTTCTTTCATAGCTAGTACAAATTTAACTTGTGACATTTTAAAATTCTTTAGCAATTAGCATGTTTCTAGTTTTGTTTGCTAACATATTTTTAGTCTTGATATGGCAAAAGTCCATCTACACTGGGCCAAGCCCAAAGATCATTGGAGGCCCCACGCGGCAAACGGTCATTGAGACACGTGGCCTACGGCGAGAGAAGCTAGGCTGCGACAGATTATCTGTCGCAGGCGACAGACTCCTTCTGTCGCGAAGGCGGTACGTGGCCCGCTCGCCTCTCGCCACGGCGAGAGGCCTCTGCCGCCCGAAAAGGTGTCGCGCCACAGGGTCTCTCGCCGGCGACAGGCTCGTGTCAACTCCGAGATCCACGGAAGATGCATCCTATTGGGAAACAAACTCTTAGTAAAAGGACACAAACAACCCAGATATCTAATCTCAAATATTCGCCTATAAATAGGCCCCAGGTATAATTCTATTCTCAACTTTTTCTGACTACTGGCTTTTACGTTTCCCAATACCTAAGAACTTGAGGCTGACTTAAGCATCGGAGTGTCTACGCAGGGAACCACCCCTGCGTCCCTCTGACTTTTTACTATTTTACAGAAGCTTCTGGGAGACACGTGGAGACAGATTACGACCATTTACGTCAGCATATCTTTATTGTTGTTTTGTGCAACAACAATTGGCGCCGTCTGTGGGAATCGTATAAAAGCCAATCAAACTTCTTAAGATGGTGAGAACTAGATCTACTAACGTGAGAACAGGCAGTGATGAGAATTCCGTGAGTTCCCTTGAACAGCCAATACGCCATAGAAATCAGGTGAACAGAGAAGATGAGAGGATGACTGTATCTGTAGCCGAATTCGAGGCCCTAAGGCGGCAGAGTGAAGAAACGACTCATGCGTTGAAAGCCATGGTAGACTTATTCAAAGGGGTCCTCCCGACATTGGGTCTGCCGCCGGCTGTACAGAATTTGGTGGGAGAAACAAGTCTAGGGGCCCCGCCCCGTGCTGATGGGCGACAGCGGCGAATCCTCCGCTGCGACAGGAGGACCTTCTCGTAGAAGAGAATGACATACACCAGGATGCGGCAGGACTGGGGAGCGGAGTGCCTGTCGCAGGGACCCAGCGGGAGGCTGATGAGGCCGTAAATTTGGAACCTGCGGAAGGGGTCAGGCGACAGGTGTCTGGTGTCGGGCGGCAGGTGCCGGATGTCAGGCGACAGGTGTCTGGTGTTGTGCGGCAGGCACCATGGCGACAGGGTTTCGGCCGAGCGGCAAGGTCTTCCGCCCACCACCATGATTTGACAAATACTGCTGGTATTGAGGTGCCGGAAGGAACGGTGACGATGACCTAAGCATTTGGGGAGCCGGATCAGAATTCGATCCCACTTGGTGTACACAAATGGCTCGAACTGAAGCACCTCAAGGAAAAGGAAAGGAAATAGTTGCCGAGGACCTGCCCGATTCATCTCACGCCAGAAATCAAATCACTCCCCCAATTGATATGAAGAAAATGATAGAACAGGTGCTCGAAGAGAAAAAATTGGTGTCCGCAAAGGAGAGCTAGAGGAGAAGAGTATCGTTTTGCACGACCATCTTGCAGAAACCCTTACCGCCAAAATTCAAGATGCCACAGATGACTACATACACAGGAAAGACAGACCCCTATGATCATATGCAGAATTATGAAGCATTGATGTTACTACATGGATGGGAAGATGAAATAATGTGCAGGGCCTTTTCTCTAACTCTGACCTGGCATGCAATGAAGTGGTTTAATAACATGACTAAGGGGTCTATTTTCTCTTTTGACCAACTCCGAAATGAGTTTCTTAAGGCGTTCGCAGTGAATAGTCAGAGAAGGAAAGAACCGACTTATTTACTTACTCTCAAGCAAGGAGTTAAGGAGTCGTTGAAGAGTTACGTCGATCGATTCAGAGACGCTACTCTGGAAGTGCGAGACTTACAAGTTGGTATAGCTGTGGCAGCCATGTTACAAGGAACAAGGTCTGAAAAACTGCAAGAGTCCCTGTCATTAGACCAGCCCATTACAATTTCGGACCTACTTTCCCGGGCCAACAAATACGTCACCCAAGAAGAAGTAATGAAAATGGTGGGTAATGGAGAATCTAAGGAAGGAAGGAAACGAGGAAGAGAAGTCCCCGAAGCATCCTCTAGTCAGTCGAGGAGGGTTAACAAAACCTCTACAATGAAGTATACCGCTTATACCCCGCTTACTGAGTCTCGAGCTTCCGTATTAGCTGCTATTGAGGGATCAGGTCTTATACGGTTCCCAAGGAAAGCATCCGGGGTTCTGGGCCGTGACACAGACTCTTACTGTAACTACCATTCCACACATGGGCATCCAACAGAAAAATGTAGGGATTTAATGAATCAGCTGGAGCAGCTAGCACGTGATGGAAAGATAAATCAGTTTGTGTGGAAAAGCAACAGGAACACTTATCCTGCACGAGGCAGAGGAAATTACTTTAGAGACAACTCTAGAGACAGAAGAGGTGAAAATAGGGGAACTGCAAGGCAAAATGATGGTAACAGGAGAGAAAATGACAGGAGAATAGATAGAAGGGATAGAGAAGAAGATAATGAACCCACAGGGCCTGCTATTAATGTGATATCCGGGGGTGAATCGTTGGCTGGTTCATCTTCCTCGTCTCGAAAGTCTTACGCCCGGCAAGCTTATCAAGTTAACTCGGTAATGGAAGAAAAGCATGATGAGGAGCCCATCACTTTTACGCCAGCCGATAGAGAAGATGTAATGATCCCCCATAATGACCCAATGGTGATTTCGGCAGTGATAGCAAAGCATCCAGTGAGTCGTATCCTGGTTGATAATGGAAGTTCGGTGAATTTGATATACTGGAGTTGCTTTGAGAAAATGAACATCTTGAATGATAGATTGAAGCCAGTACCTACACCATTGTATGGCTTCTCAGGAGAAAAAGTGAAGGTCGAAGGCGCAGTTCAGCTGCTTGTGACATTGGGGGAAAGCCCGAAATGTGTCACTCGACAGGTGTTATTTATGGTGGTAAAGGCAACATCGGTAGCATATAACATGATCTTTGGACGACCATTGTTGAATGATATGAGAGCGGTAGTACATACATGCTATCTGTTAATGAAATTCCTAACCCCCCGTGGTGTCGGACAAGTGAGAGGAGATCAAAGGAAGGCTAGGACGTGTAATATCGCGTCCACCACATGTAAAGAGATTCAAAGGAAGGAAACCCTTACGATTGAAAAACCGCCTAAGCCAAAATCTGATGAAGAGATGGAACCAGTTCAAGTAGATAGAGAAGATGAAACTAAGGTGGTGTATGTGGGGAGTCATCTGTCTGAAAGAGCAAAAGAAGAAATAATTCAATGCCTGAAGGAAAATACTGATGTTTTCGCATGGACCCCCGCGGATATGCCCGGGATTGATCCCAATGTCGCTTGTCACCGATTAAACATAGTCTCAGGAGCAAAACCAATCAAGCAAAAGAAGAGGAATTTTGCTCCAGAAAGGCAGCGGATCATAAACGAAGAAATCTCAAAGTTATTGCAGGCAGGATTTATCAGAGAAGTGAATTATCCCGAATGGTTGGCTAATGTTGTGATGGTGAGGAAAGCCAACGGAAAATGGAGGATGTGCGTAGACTTCACAGATTTGAACAAGGCTTGTCCCAAGGATTCGTATCCACTACCTCGAATCGACAAGATGGTAGATGAAACTTGTGGATATGAATTGCTTAGCTTCTTAGATGCCTTTTCGGGATACCACCAGATCATGATGCATCCAGAAGATGAGGAGAAAACCTCATTCATTACCGACAGTGGAACATATTGCTATCGGGTAATGCCGTTCGGTCTGAAAAACGCAGGGGCAACCTACCAGCGCATGGTGAACAAGGTATTCAAAGACCTTTTGGACAACACCATGGAGGCTTATGTTGATGACATGATTATAAAAAGCCGAAGGGAAGAGTCTCACGCCGAGAAAATGACGAAGGTGTTTAATGTGTTGCGGCAGTACGAAATGAAATTGAACCCCAATAAATGCTCATTTGGGGTGAGATCCGGAAAATTCCTGGGATTCATGATCACTAATCGAGGGATAGAAGCTAATCCCGAGAAGGTCCAAGCCATCCTGGACATGAGACCACCCAGTACTGTTAAAGAGATTCAAAGGTTGACAGGGAGGATAGCTGCTTTGAATCGCTTCTTGTCTAAATCAGCTGAAAGAAGCTTGCCATTCTTCAAAGCAATAAGGGCCGGAAAAGACTTCAAATGTACAGAAGAGTGCAATAGTGCTTTTGAGCAGTTGAAGGATTACTTGAAAGAGTTGCCACTATTGTCTCGGCCACAAAACGGAGACCATCTCTTCATGTATCTCGGCGTAGGAGAGAAGGCCGTAAGTGCAGTCTTACTGAGAAGAGAAGGAGATAAAGACTGTCTCATCTATTATGTGAGCAAAGTTCTGCTAGATGCCGAAGCAAGATACCCCTTAGTCGAAAGAGTAGTTCTATCCTTGGTGATGGCGACTCGGAAGTTACGACCTTACTTCCAAGCCCACTCAGTGGATGTCTTGACAGATCAACCCTTACGACAAATACTACAGAAACCAGAACATTCTGGACGCTTAACGAAATGGGCCATTGAATTAAGCGAATATGACATACACTTCCAACCTCGCCAAGCAATAAAAGGGCAGGCGCTAGCCGACTTTATCATAGAATGCACTGGTCGGGAGACTCAAGCAGATACCGGATTAGCTTGGTGGAAGTTATTTGTTGACGGAGCT
The DNA here is from genome assembly GCA_031772115.1 of Heritiera littoralis. NCBI lineage: Eukaryota > Viridiplantae > Streptophyta > Magnoliopsida > Malvales > Malvaceae > Heritiera > Heritiera littoralis. The sequence continues at coordinate 5,070,888 of JAPDPK010000003.1, forward strand.
CGCAACATGGATGGTAGTGGAGCTGGAATCGTGCTAACTTCACCCGAAGGGGAGACCTATAAGTATTCCCTGCGTTTCAATTTCTCAAGCTCGAACAATATAGCTGAATATGAAGCCTTAATAGCTGGAATGAAACTGGCGGAGAAACTAGAAGCTAGCAATCTGATGGCCCATAGCGATTCACAATTAGTGGTCAACCAGTTCTCGGGAGAGTATGAAGCACGAGAGCCGACTTTGGTCCCCTATCTGCAGAAAGTGCGATTATTAGCACAATCGTTTCAGAACTTTCAACTGACCCAAAATAACCGATCCGAAAATAGTCATGCGGATGCCCTCTCAAAGTTGGCTTCCTCAAGAGGACTAAAAGGCGGTATGGTCAAAGTGGAATCACTTGCTAGGCCAAGTATCGAAGAAGAGGATGTCTGCGACGTCGAGGTCGGAGGTGATTGGAGGGGCCCAATCAAAGACTACATAATGGGGGGCACACTCCCAACTGACAAAGATGAAAGACAAATGTTGAAATTGCAAAGTGCAAGATTTACTGTGGTAAATGGAGAACTTTACAAACGTGGATTTACCATGCCTTTGCTAAAGTGTCTAGGACCTCAACAGGCTGAGTACACCCTAGCTGAAGTTCATGAGGGGATATGCGGTGAACACCTAGGGGCCCGAGCTTTGGCCACGAAAATATTGCGTGCAGGATTTTATTGGCCTACCCTTAAGAAGGACGCCACTGACAAGGTGCGAAAGTGCGAAAAATGCCAAAAGTTCGCCCCTATAGTTACTGCACCAGTCTCGACCCTTCAAAGTACTCTTCAACCGACACCATTCGCACAATGGGGGTTAGACATCCTGGGACCTTTTCCCTTGGGCACAGGACAGAGGAAATATTTGCTAGTAGCCACAGACTACTTCACCAAGTGGATAGAGGCGGAACCTTTGGCTACAATTTTTGAAAAAAAAGGTGGAAGCAATGGTTTGGAGGGAGATCATTTGCCGTTTTGGGATCCCCCGAGTGCTTAACGCGGACCATGGGAAACAGTTCGATTGTGACGCATTTCAAACATTTTGTTAAGGACTGGGCATCCAGTTGAGAATCTCCTCTGTATCTTATCCTCAAGCTAATGGGCAAGTCGAAGTGAGCAACCGAACTATACTGCATGGTTTGAAGACCAGACTGGATAAGGCGAAGGGAGCATGGGTAGATGAACTCCCTAGTGTCCTATGGGCCTACAGAACGACAAGCAAAGTATCAACAGGGGAAACGCCATTCAATTTGGTGTATGGGACTGAAGCCCTCATCCCAGTTGAAATTGGAGCCGAGTCACCTAGATTGGTCCCTTACATCGAAGAGGTTAACTCCCAGGGACTAAAGGAGAATCTAGACCTGATCAATGAATTGCGAGACACGGCAAAAATGAGATTGGCTGCATACCAGCAAAGAATAGCCGCCTATTACAACGCACGAGTTAAGAACAGAGAACTGCAGGAAGGAGACCTGGTACTGAGAAAGTCAGCGATTACAAACGCCCATAGGGAGGACGGGAAACTCCGAGCTAATTGGGAAGGGCCTTACAGAATCAGGAAGATGATCGGACCTAGCACAGGCATCTTGGAGACCTTGCAGGGAAAGAAGATCTCGAAAACTTGGAATGCCAACCACCTTAAGCCATACTGGCAGTAAAAAGTTGTACACCTTCCATAAGATTTGTATTTATTTCCCATCTATTACTTTATTACTTCACAAAGTATTCTTGTTTTAAGATTATATGACTCCTGAATAAAGCTAGTTATTTGCTTCCTATATTTTCTAATTCAACTTGTTAGACAGTCTATGTAGTAACAGGAATTAGAGTGAGAAGAATACGCAAAATGGGCATAAATAAGACCGTAAACCCGGCAGAAATAAGTCCCTGAGCGAGAAGAATACGCAAAATGGGCATAAATAAGACCGTAAACCCGGCAGAAATAAGTCCCTGAGCGTGAAGAATACGCAAAATGGGCATAAATAAGACCGTAAACCCCGCAGAAATAAGTCCCTGAGCTCGAAGAATACGCAAAAAGGGCATAAATAAGACCGTAAACCCGGCAGAAATAAGTCCCTGAGCTCGAAGAATACGCAAAATGGGCATAAATAAAACTGTAAACCCGGCAGAAATAAGTCCCTGAGCGAGAAGAATACGCGAAATGGGCATAAATAAGACCGTAAACCCGGCAGAAATAAGTCCCTGAGCGAGAAGAATACGCGAAATGGGCATAAATAAGACCGTAAACCCGGCAGAAATAAGTCCCTGAGCGAGAAGCATACGCAAAATGGGCATAAATAAGACCGTAAACCCGGCAGAAATAAGTCCCTGAGCGAGAAAAATACGCGAAAAAGGCACAAATAAGACCATAAGCGACAAAAACGCGAAAGCGACAGAAATAAGTCCTTGAACGATAAGACAAAATGGACACGCGAAAATGTCGTTAAGAGGTATGTTACAATACATCTGCGCTATAATTAAATATGTATATTTTTGCTTATTTGCTGATCAAATTTAAAGGTGCACAAAATGCTCAAGACAAAGTTCAACCTTGGACTATAACACCGTCTCAAAGCAGAACTTGGGGAGCAGTATGGTGTAAAAGAACGCTTACTAATTACTGACACCTTAATGTTGTTCTGTCAAGTTTTGTGATATATATATAAAAAAAAACCGTGATACAACAATTACAAGTGCGAAATATTCATTCAAAGAAAAGAAGAAAAACCACAGAAAGCAACTGTACTTTTCATTGAAGAACGAATCTTTACATTGAGTAAGATAAACAAAAGGAAATACAAAACACCCTAATCTAGGTTAAGGACAAGGTCGTCCAGCTAAGAGTCTCCAACCACCAGAGGATCAGGAGCGTTAGCATCAGAGTCTTCAACAACCGGAGGATCAGAAGCGTGAAGAATCGAGGAATCAAGCTCTTGAGGAACTGAAGAGGCCATCCCGAGAGAGGGGGCACTACTTAAAGGATCAATCACAGCCGCACTATCTGACACGGGATCAACGGCTGCAGAGTCAGAAATTTGGAATTCGTCGCCGTCCAGCCCTACCAATGCTTCGATGGACTCAGGCTGGTCGCCCGCCTCGATCGGTTCGGGCTCATCATGCGTCACTGACGGCCCGGATTGGTCACGTAGCCCAGTAGGCTCAGGACGGCTACGTGGCCGTCGAGGAGGCCATGGACCCTCGAGATTGTCCAGGTTATCTGTAGCTCCCATCTCTATATAATCCTCCGGACTTAATGAGTCGGGTTCGTATTTGGTCCAGGAGGGAGCTTCATAATACTGGGCCTCTTCAGTGAAAAGAAGTTCGAGAAAAGACTCATTAGGTCGGTTCTTCTCTAACCAAGAACGGGCTAAGTAGAAGCCGTACTTGATGAACCCCGCCGCAAGCATTTCTTTCTTTTCATAGCAGTGTTGAGACAGGCGGTATTCGCGAACAGCCTCGGCTCGAACCTCTTTTTGTCGGTCCAACAAATTGTGCAGCTCATCGGCGGTCTCATCTCGTTCCCTCCTTATGGCGTCCCGATCCTCCACCGCCTTGTTGTAGGCGTCTTGAAATCCCTGAAGGGAGGCCACCTTAGCCTGTTCCTCCTTCAACCTGAGCTCAAGTTTCGCATTCTTCTTCTCCAGTCCCTCAACCTTACCAACATAAGGACGCAGTTGAATAACCTCGTTCTGAAGCACCATCTTCGTCTCTCGGAGCTCACCAATTTCTTTGTCAACTTTCTCCCTGAGAGCCCTATGACGAGCATTAACAGCCGCGGTTTGCTGAGCCGACTGAAAAAACAGGAGAACAAAAATAACTTAAAAACCCGACAAAGGAAAAAGAAAAATATAACTACCATATAAGCACGATGCTATCACCTTCATCGCAAGATAGTCAGAGTTGTTCTCGGCTTCCGTCAAATTAGGAAACAGCGCCGCCTCGTCACGAGGAAGAATGGTGCTCCATGCCAGGCGAGACGCTATCCCAGGCTCCTCAATGCTGTCATTATCATTTACCCCGGGATAGGTCTGGAAGTCCTCGCCATCTACGACAACTCCACTATCGACCAAGTAGCGCCTCAAAGTGGGATTAGCTACCTTGGGCAATATCGGTATTGAGGGCATCGAGGCCTCAATAATCAATTTCTTCCTAAATTTGCGCCTAGGCTGACGAGGGGCCGGCCGATCCTCGCTGGCATGAGAAGCACCTTCTCGTCGGGCCGACTCGCTCCTCTGTGACCCAGAGCTCCCTTGATCGTCTGAGCTACGGTCACGGACAAGGGGCCTCTTTCGCTTGTTCCTCCCAGCCTCTTGCGCAGTGTGGCTAGATCCGCCGGTAGGAGGAGGAGGAGTAGACGTACGAGGATGTCCGGAAGCAGAAGCCCCGATCTGTGGCTGTTGCTGAAGAGGAGGAGCCGTTCCAGCAGAAGCATTGGCTTCCCTTCTACGCATAGCACCACGAAAGTCCATACCTACATAATACCAGGAGAAACAATTAACGAACCTAAAACCCGAAATACCACACACATGGATATATAAAGTATAGAAAAAAGGAAACCTATAAGATCACCAAGATCCTCTAAGTTATCCAAATTAGGATCCCCCGGGAAGTCAACAAAAGGGCTCCCAAAAACGTTGCCCTGAGCCCATTCAAGATCCTCCTCTAATGGACCACTGGTACCCTCAACCTCAGGTGTTTCGTCTCTCGAATCCGGAGAAGACTCATCCACAGGGCGACCTAAAGGGTTAGAGGTCTCAGTTGTAGGAATACTGGTCGGTTGACTAGGACCGGCATCGGGCACACACAAGCTAATAGGAAGGCTAGAGGGGACAGTCGAAGTACCGGAAACAGCTCGGCTTACTCCCCAACCAGCCGCTGTAATGTTCTCTGAGGTCAAAAGGGAAAATAAATTACGTTCCCCGATAGAACAAATTCGTCGTATAGGTTCACTAAACTGGTCTTTTAGGATCTCTACTTTAAACCTTTCTGAGCGCCTCAAGTGGTCGCTAGTATCACGGTTCCATGCAGTGCGGATTCGCAGATCGTTTGGAACTTCGACGACGACCCACTCACTTTCAAAGTTTCGCAACTTATTAGGAAGGTCAGAAAAGATCTTGTTATTGGGAAAATCATCAACCGTTAACCGCTGGAGGGAAAAATTTATTAGTCCTTGCAGACCACGGACTCTGAAAAAAGCACTCAAAAGGGGGACGGTAGGAATTATACCTAAGCTATGACAAACCACCGAAAATCCTACTATCTGAGCCCATGCATGAGGATGAAGTTGACAAGGAACTATATCTTTGTATCTAAGGAACGCTATACCAAACTCGGGCAACGGAAAACGGAAACCGAAAAATAAAGACGCTTTATGCACCGCTACTCCATTCCTAACTAGATCAGGTGAAAATTCCCCACTAGCTGGAAGTCTATAACTGTAACCAGAGGGAAGAGGAAAACGAGTATTGAAATCCTCTAAGTCCGCATTCGTCAGTGTGCATTCAATACCGCCTTTCTTAAGAAATTTACCCGGACGCTGTGAAGACATAGTAAAAGAAAGGATAAATAATAAAGAGGGCGGCAGACCTATTGGCAAGGGACCTGCGGCAAACCTATTGGCAAAGGACCTGCGGCAGACCTATTGGCAAAGGACCTGCGGCAGACCTATTGGTAAGGTACCTGCGACAGACCTATTTGGCAAGGGACCTGCGGCAGACCTACTGGCCAGGGACCTGCGGCAGACTTATTGGCGACAGACCAAATACGACAGACCTATAGGTGAAACACCTGCGGAAGACATAAAGACCGCGCGGGAGACAAGATAGACGACAAATGAATACTTACTGACACTTCGATGAGCGAAAGACTTCTGCTGGCAATAGACTGTTTTAGCGAGAGAGTCGGAAATCGGCGACAGACTGCTGTTTCAGAGGTTTTCTCTTAGCCCTTTTCGGTGGCCCCCAGCGGCTTTATATAGTTGCGACAGAGAAGGCCAAACATCTCGATAGATCACGCCTCCCGCAGAATAAAGCTTTTCACCTACAAGAAAAGAAAAAAATATATACCAAAGAAAAATCACAAAAACCAGAAAAACTATTCATAGTGGATAAAGGCCCAAGGACACATATTTATACTCTCTTGATTGGAATAATCCAATAAGAGACTGGGGAGCAATTGATATGGCAAAAGTCCATCTACACTGGGCCAAGCCCAAAGATCATTGGAGGCCCCACGCGACAAACGGTCATTGAGACACGTGGCCTACGGCGAGAGAAGCTAGGCTGCGACAGATTATCTGTCGCAGGCGACAGACTCCTTCTGTCGCGAAGGCGGTACGTGGCCCGCTCGCCTCTCGCCACGGCGAGAGGCCTCTGCCGCCCGAAAAGGCGTCGCGCCACAGGGTCTCTCGCCGGCGACAGGCTCGTGTCAACTCCGAGATCCACGGAAGATGCATCCTATTGGGAAACAAACTCTTAGTAAAAGGACACAAACAACTCAGATATCTAATCTCAAATATTCGCCTATAAATAGGCCCCAGGTATAATTCTATTCTCAACTTTTCTGACTACTGGCTTTTACGTTTCCCAATACCTAAGAACTTAAGGCTGACTTAAGCATCGGAGTGTCTACGCAGGGAACCACCCCTGCGTCCCTCTGACTTTTTACTATTTTACAGAAGCTTCTGGGAGACACGTGGAGACAGATTACGACCATTTACGTCAGCATATCTTTATTGTTGTTTTGTGCAACAACAAGTCTCATTTTAATTTTGATTTATTACTTATTTCTTATTGAAATTCTTTCTTCACTTTGTTATGATCACACTTTTCGATTATAGATTTTTTTCGTAATTACATCTATAATATATAATATATAATATATAAGTTCGATTCAATTTATAAATGATTGATTTGTTGCTTTTGATGCAATAATTTTTTTATACGTAATTAGTTATTCAATAGTATAAATAAAATCAATACAAAAGAAAAAAACTACATTATAATTATCAGGTAAGATCGAGTTTGAACTTGAAATGATGAATTCAAACCCAATCCAAATTTTTATCAAGTCTTGATTTTCAATCATAAAAATGTTTAACGGGCTTAATATTTTTTTCCAAGCTTGTCTAAATTTTGCTATAGGAGGGCTAGGTGAGAGAGGGTTTTGGGTTTGAACGAATAATTCGACCCTTGAACAAATCTATATTGATCCCAGTGACTCAAATTCCTATTTACGCCATTGACTAAAAGTGCATTAAATATAAATAGTTATATTTATATATTAATTTGGGATTTTGTAGAAGAATATTAACATTTATCATTTTGGTTGCACAATTTTATGCCACGGGACTGTAATTTAATATTTTAATTATGTTAATTGTTATATTGATTGCTAAATGCATATGAGATGAATAGTCAAAATGGTGACATTAATGTATGGACAAAAAAAGTGATTTACCTAAGGTCCAGATTGGCTAGCTCTGACTTTCTGTAGTAAATCTTGCCTTACATTTTCTCTTAGCGTCTTTTTTTTTAATAATAAAATTTTTAGTTGTATAGCTATTCACAAGATATTTTAATATGTAATTATCAAAATTATAAGTTTATGTAAGATAAGCATTTTTTAATTTGGCTTCATATATATTAGAGCAAATACAATTTATACCTATAATTTTTTTTGTTTAATGTCCGTAAACATATTCGTTCAATGTTCACAAATACGTTTTTATGAGCATATTTATTCAATATTCAATAAATATGTTCATTAATGTTTATGAACGATTTTAATGAACACCAACCGAATACAAACAATATTAAAAAAAAAACAGCGAATGAATCTGAATATAGTAAGATTCATTTATGTTTGGTTCACTTTCCTCTAATAAGAAGAGATTGAAAATATTTGCCATCATGTGATACTTTTGGAGTTATTATTCAATATACTGTCATTAGAGTTTTTAAACTACACAAACGAAGTTAAGATGATGATGTAGACAGACATACCTTGACTTTATTTTTTTTATGTTTTTAATATTCCTTATAGAGTATGTATTATAATCTTAATTTCGCTTGTGTAATTTAAAATCTCCATCAATAGTGTTTTGAATAATAATTCTTAATTTTATTTGCTAAGTTTGTATATAAAATTATTCTCCAATACACTTAATTTTATTTGCTCAATATACTGTCATTAGAGTTTTTAAACTCAACAAACAAAATTAAGATGATGATACCCATTTTCTTAGAAAACATTAAAAATTAAAAAATAAAATGAAATATATATTACTATTTTAATTTTACATGTAAAATCTAAAAATTTTAATGTCAATATATTATATAATAATTTATATATTTATAATTGACTATTTTAATACTAATGACGTCTTAATTTGACTTGACAATTACCTTTCCTTTCTTTGAATGATTTGTAAGTTTACTTTGTATCATTACATTCCCTACCCGTATGTTTCAATACTCTTTATCCATCCAGCCAATGAAAAAAATGTCTGTAACCAAAAAAAAAAAGTCCTTTTGGAAAATCTCATGTTTCACTATAGATAGATTCAACATTTTTTAGTTTGTCATATTTTTTTTTGGTGAAATATTTAAAATTTATTTGTTTCATTAGTATTTTGGTACTTATAGGTAATTCACAAGGGTCTCATTTCTTATTATTGAAATGATGATTGGATGGTATGTTATTTGGTTTTACATGATGCTTTCATTTATTTTTTACATAACATTCATTTTTCTAAAATATTTATTTGTTTAAAGATATTATTAATTCATATTTAAAAAAATTGTGGTCAAGTCAAGCTTTTATAACTTAGGGGTTGTTTGATTATGATTTTGTTTTATGTTTTTGTTTTTAAAATCTTGCAACAAAAAATAAAAATTGTGTTTGGTTAACTTGTTTTGTTTTATAATTGCAAAATTTGGCAACAATATTTCGGAAATAACAGGAAACACAGATTTTGTGTTTCTATCAGTTTCCAAAACATTTTGGAAACAGATTTTTTTCAAAAACACGAGTGAACAATGACGAACAGTAACACTTTAATGAGGTCCTGATATTGAGTCCTACTACCAGCAGTTTTATCATATTTTCCTTTAAAACACAGAAAGCCCTAACCAGCCATCCTTTCCTTTCTCGTTTCTTTTCTACCAGCCGTTCTACATCTCTTCTTCTCTGTGCTTCAAAGCTACTCTTTCAATTTCTTGTTTCCTTCCTTCAAAGCGTGTCATTTTTCATCAAATCTTCATCAGATCTATCATCTTCTTAAGCAACTAACAAAAAAGGTTAGTAACATAATTATTTTGATAATTTAAGAATGCTTGTTTATGGTGACTAACGTCAAAGAGCTGCTCTATTTCAAAACTTTGATCATTTTGTTGCTTTTTGCTTTTAGCTGAGATTGGTTCTTGGATGTTCGTCTAGTTTGATTTGTTCTTTTTGGGTTTGGGTTGTAATGTAGGGCTTATGGTGGTTTTGCCTAGAATATGTTCTGATGGTTTGTTACATATCTATGCTTCAGATTTGCTGTCACTAGCTTTGTTGCTTGACATATGCTTTTGGATAATTTAATCAAATCTATTTGGCTTATAAAAAAAAAGCATTGGGTTTTGTATTATTTTTATAGTTCTAAGATTATATAAAAAATACAAAGAATTTTAAGAAAATGTTTGCTATATTTTGTAGCTTCAAATTCTCAAGGTAGTCTAAAACATTTTATATCAATTGAATTAATTGGTAAAATCAAAGTTTAATTTAATTAATCAGTTTGTCCATTATCAAAAAAAAAAAAAGAAAACAAGCCTTGAGATTCAAATTTTTTATTTATAAAACTTTCATACTTTAAAGATATAATCATTTAAATCACTATTTTAAATCATTAAAATATAAAAATGTAAAGTTTTATGTCTTGAATTAATTGGTAAAATCAAAGTTTACATTATGATGATAAACTCAGAAGTAATCAAATAAATTCAGTATAACCGCATACCACATAAGTGAAAATTCCAATTCCATATCCAGAGAGGAATCTTCTGGTATCAAGTAACAAAGCTCCCTTGTAAAATATTAGGACATGGAGAGAGATAAGAATGAAAACATGTAAAATTATTTTTCTTGAATATTACTTCAGAATTGAAACTCAATGGATAGGCAAAGTGCTGCTATAAACACACACCTAGGAGAAATAAATAGCTATCCATCCTGTAATGCTGAAGGCAGAAGCTATTCCCATTGTCTAATTCAAATTAAATATAGTTGGATTAATATAGGATTCATTTCTCACATTCATGCTTGCAATGCTAGTGAAAAGATATGTCCAAATTTTGCATTACCCCTTTTTGTCCTATGTAGTCTGCAATTCGCCCACTTGTGATAGCACCACTCATTGAGCCAACATTGAGTATGGAACCAAATAATGAAAACTGTATGCAGGAATGAAATGGATATAGATTCCAAATGGGAATTCATAGATGAATAAAACTAAGATGATGCTTCATCAGAAAAGAAATATGATCTGATAAATGCATGAAAAAGATGATACGTATTAAGAAGCTGATCCTCAATTTTCAACAAGTGTTATCCTAGAGGGCTGCAAAATCAACAGCAAAAAGATGTTACCAAACAGAAAAATTCTTCAACCAACCTCTGCTGCAACAGATAGGTCAAGATTCTTTGTGATAGCAGATTGAACAGGTGCTTAATATCCCATCTGAAAAGTAAACTTAGAATTAAAAGGCAATTCATTTTGCCTACTCATCAGTTTTACAGAGTAATGACAAGAACTTTGCCTATTAAGCTCGCATAGGCGATCAAAGAGTCAAGATGATTGTGAAGCAAAATCCACTAGCATATTAAGTTTTAATTGAATTAATTGGTAAAATCAAACTTTAATTCAATTAATCAGTTTGTCTATTATCAAAAAAAAAAAAACAAGCCTTGAGATTCAAATTTTTTATTTATAAAACTTTCATACTTTAAAGATATAATCATTTAAATCAATATTTTAAATCATTAAAATATAAAAATGTAAAGTTTTATGTCTTGAATTTGAGTGGATAACTTTATCTTACAAGACAATGATGTTATTTGGAATTTACTCAAAATAGTCCTTTATAATATGTTTATATATATTTATAAAAGAATAAAGAAAAAAAAAAAAAGAGGAATGAGTGCTCTGACCCACAGCTAGAGTGAAGAAAATTTTAATGATCATCCCATAAATTATTCCACAGTCAATCACGTGACAATCAACAAGTTTGAAATTAACATGTTTAGTGGGGGGCATTCTCATAATGATATATAAATGTTTTCACATTTGTGATGTACACCATTAATGTTGACAATAGTGCATTATATATTATTTTCCTTAATTTCTTAATTATTTAAGCATCAAGATCATGTTTAATGACAGAACATCAAGTTGTTTGGATTTATTTGATGATTGATTGAAAATTTATTTTTTTTTGGAAATTTGTAGTAATTTTTTTTTATTGGTAAGACATGTAAACATGTAAAATTTTAATCAAATAAATTGAAGTATAATTAATACCTAAATAAACTAACAACTACCTTGCTATGGGAACTTTGCATTTTTAGATGGCAAGTGGTGATCCAAATTTGCAATCAATTGATAGTGAGGGTGAGGAAAATGAGCTTGTTGAACTTGGAAATGATGATAAAAATATATGGACATCTGAGAAAGAGAATTTATTTATTTGCATTATGGAGGAAGAGGTTGTTAAGGGAAATAGAGTTACAACAACATTTAGTAAAGAATCATGGAAGTTTATTCGAGAAGCTCTTAGTAAAAGAGCAAAGTACAACTATCTCGATTCGCAATTGAGAAATAAGTTTAATCAATTGAGAATTCGCTATAGTAGTTTCAAGAAGTTGTTAAAGGAGACTGGAGTTGGATATGAAGCTACTAATGGAAAAGTAATTGCTTCGGAGGAAACATGGCACCGTCTATATGCTGTAAGTCCTAGTAATTTAAATATTGCAATATTTATATATTTTAATTTTCATTTTAATGACATATGTGTTTGTTTATATAGGTTCATAAGATGGCTAAAAGATTTCAAAAAAAGGGCTGTCCAATGTATGACAAGTTATGTGTAATTTATAGAGATACTTCTGCCACCGGATCAAATGCAAGACCTTCGACACATAGTCCATCGGATAGTGATGAGGAGAGAGTGAATCCAACTTATGAAATAGACAAAGAATTAGAGGAAGATGTAGAAGGTGATGGCGATGCTAATCCTAGAGGTAGTAACACTAAAAAGCGTACCCATTCTACTACCCCTACCATTCGCCAAGGGAAAAAATCCAATATCTCAATAGCTGTGCAATCTGCTTTGAACTCTATTAGTGAAAGTTCTAAAAGAAAGGCTGATATATGGGAGAAATTATTAGTTGGTTCAGCTCATTCTGCTCATTCAGGGGGATCTACTGGGGACATTTATTCTGAAGCTATTTCTGAATCTAGATCACCTAGAAGGAAATTTTTAAAGGAGAGTTTAGAAGCATTAGACAAACTGGATGGTATTGATGGGGCAGCTTATGCCAAAGCTGTAGAGAAATTTCATGATGATGAATTGTGGAGAGAAATATTTCTTCAAATGAATGATGGAAGGAAGAAAGATTGGGTTCTTAATTTAAAGTGAATGTGTTTTTAGTGTTATGTTTTTTCCGGTCCTAAACCATATTACTTCGTCTTGAATTTTTATATGCGACATTTATGTTTATGTTTGTCTTTTTTTTATTTCTTGTTTCTTAGTGGACTATGTTACTTGGGATATATTTTCTTAGTGGAATATGAAGTTTAGTTTTACTTTAATATGTATTTGACTATTTTTATTAGCCATTTAGTAAAAAATCATATATGCTTTTGTTTATGAAATTTTAATACGCATTTGAATTTTTTTTAACTATTTAGTTCACTTATATGATGATTTATCAGATTTACGTGATGGATCGTAATAATCGTAATAAGATGATACAAATTGCATCACTTACAGAGTTAGATGATGAAGATGATGATGTGGAAGATATTTTACTGATTATGGTTATTGAAGAATATTATAACAGGTATTTACTTAAACAACCTTGCAGAACATCTCAATTGTCAGGTCATGCATATGTTCAAGAAATTATTTACGGGAATGAAAGTAAATGTTTTGATGAGTTACGAATGAAACCATCAATGTTTATTGATTTTTGTGATACTTTGAAAGAACGGGGATTATTACAAAGCTCCAAGCACTTGACAGTAGAAGAACAAGTTGCTATATTTTTATTTACTTTGGCACATAATGAACGCAATCGAGTTATTGCGGAACGATTTCAACATTCCGGAGAAACAATTTGTCGATATTTTAAAAATGTGCTAAAGGTCGTGTGTCGTCTTGGAAAAGAAATCATAATTCCACCATCATTCGATGTAGTTCCTCCTCAAATTCAACATGATCAAAGATATTATCCATTTTTTAAGGTAATATACTTGATTACCTTTTTCTTATTTATTAATAGCAAAATTTATAATAGTTAGTGACATATATATTTTTTTTAATAGAATTGCATTGGTGCAATAGATGGAACACACATAGCTGCACGTGTTCCTACTAAACAACAAATACCTTATCGTGGGAAGAAAATGGAGCCGACACAGAATATCATGTGTGCTTGTTCATTTGATATGCGATTTACATATGTGATAGCGGGATGGGAAGGAACTGCAAATGATGCTAGAGTATTTGTTGAATCTGTATCTAATCCTGAAAATGGTTTTCCAATGCCTCCACAAGATAATCTTACTTTCTAGTATTTTGTTAAACCTTCTAGTTTTTGTTTGGAGAATTAAAAACAATTTTTTTGGCCTAGGTAAATATTATCTTATAGACTCTGGATATACAAATATGCCAGGTTTTTTGTCTCCTTATCGTGGTGAAAGATATCATTTAAGAGATTATAGAGGAAGAGGACGACAACCACTTGGTCCAGAAGAGATTTTCAATTACAGACACTCATCTTTGCGTAATTGTATCGAGCGATGTTTTAGAGTACTAAAAGCTCGATTTCCAATTTTAAAAGGGATGCCACCGTATAGTTTACGCATGCAACGTTTTATTGTTATTACTTGTTGTGCGGTGCATAATTTTATTAGAACACATAGGATGCAAGATAATATGTTCGAAGAATATGAGACAGATCATCTTGTAGCTGATAACAATGAAGAAACTTCAGGAGCAAGCAGGTCACAAGAACATGTGGAGTTTAACGTTACACCAAGTCAATTGCAATATATGCATAGAATTCGTGATGATATTGCTACTGAATTATGGAATGCATATCAAAATAATTAATTGTTGTATTTTTATTAGAACTTAAACTCTCCTTTTTTGTATTTTGTATAATAAATTTTACTTTTATTTTTTAACTATGTTTATAAAATTTTGCATATAAAGTATTAAAACTTAGTTGTATTAAATTTAAATATTAATTGTGTATAGATATAGAGTATGAAATAAATCTCATATAATTTTTAAAATCATAATTTTAAGAGAAATTTTATTTAATAATAGATGAAATAATTTTCATAATATATCAAAATTAAGAATAAAATAGCATATTATTAATCATATATTGAATTATATAATTTTAATAAATATATTTTAATGCTCAACATTAATATATTATAAAATTAAAAAAACTGTTTCAAAACTTATTTGATGCCAAACATGTTTCCTATTTTTGGTTTTTAAAAACATACAACAGTTTTAGCTCACCAAACATGTTTTCTGTTTTCAAAATTTCAAAACAAAACAAAACAAAACAAAAACAAAATTTTCAAAAATAGAAAACATAAAACACAAAATTGACAACAAAACCAAACGACCCTGTCACGCCCCAAACCCGGGACATAACAGACGCCGCACACCTGTAAGAAATAATCTCACAGACATGCAAGGCATTTATCATAAAAAAAAATTCAATCATTTCAAATATCTAAACTGAAATATACCACCAATGATCAAAAGAAGTTTTACAAAACTTCAACCAATTGCTTAAAGTCAACAAAGAAAGTTAAAAGATTCTTAAGTCTCAATTTGATCATAAGCTTAAAAGTTTTCAAACATATCCTAAGCTCCAAAGCGTCACTCCCCAACATTCCCGTAGACATTATCAATATCAAAACCTGTAAGATGTTAAGAAAAGGGGGGTGAGTACAACCACTCAGTAAGCAACCGATATCCCAACAGTTGGATTAAGCATGCCATAAAAACACTAGGCCAAAATATCAATGTAAAGGTTCAAAATCAAGATTGGGTAATCTTATATTTAATCACATAATTTATTCAAATTCATATATTCAGATTTCAGAACTAAACAGAGTTTCACAGATGCCAAAACTGAGCAAAAGCTTCACAATCAAAATTTTCAAGTCTCCTGTAACATGCCATGGCCACGTTTAACCCTTGTGGCACAGGTCAGAATCAGAACAAAAACCACAATTAACCCCGGTGGCTCGAGTCAGAGATATCAGAAGCAACTAATAGTTGCACAGAAACAGAACAGAGGGCCATTATTCTCAACCGGTGGTTCGGTTAGAAACTAGTTTCATTTAACAGAATACATGTCGACATGACCAACATTTAACCCCCATTGGCAGGGTCAGAGCACAGCCATACTAGGAGACAAAACAAAACATTTTCAGAATATCCCAAATATACAGAATAATACTATTATTCCTTGTAACATATTTCATACAAAGCAAATTTCGTCAATCATTCCAAAGCAGATTTCGTATTTCCAAAATAAAAATACATGTAAGTATATTTTAACGAACTTCAAAGATCAAAGCGACTAAATCATGTATTATCCAAAACGTATCTTATGCAAAGCATATTTCACGTCTTCTCGAAATATCTTGTACGAAAAATTATATTCTTAAATATAATTATATACATATACTTGAATAAAATCATATCCGAAAAGTCAATACAGAACTACTTTCACAATTTATAATAAAGAAATCACATATACATACGTTTGCATGCTTAACCCATTTTTAAAAATCATAGGACAAAGCTATAATTGTACATAACATACGAAACATATCTCATATTAAGGTTAATTTTAAGTGTGTCAAAACACCGAAGGGATATCAAGTCACTTACCTGAACTTGTTAAATTGAAACCAAATCAAAGCCTTAAGATTACTTGGAACCTATTTTCAAAAATATTTAATATTAGAAAAAAATACGCTATCTAATGAAAGTCGATAATTTATACTATATTGACTAAATGACTATAACTCGAAAAACTACAGACTTAGTGTGAGTTATGTCATTTGACGAAAGCTAAAAATCTATATCTCTTTAAAATAAAAATTTTTCACAAATTTTCAATGTCTTATTTTCCTCAAAACTCAATCCCTAACTACACAAGAAAACCATAAAATTATTAAAGAAAAAACTTCACTCACCTTGATCTTCTTGCACTGACCTATCTGAACTCCAAAATCTCCCTTTAATATTTTTTCTGTTTTCGACAGCAGGCTCTAACTTTCTCAAGTTTTCCTTTTTTTTTTCTTCCTTTCAGTGTTACAATGCTTTCACACTACTAAATTTTTGCTGCCTTTCACCTTACGAATATTTTCTTTTTACTCTCTTCGGAGCCGCTCAAGCCTCTCTATCGCTGCTTTTCTTTTTCTGCTTACTAACACTTTTCTAAGTTCTAAACCTATATTAGACAGGCGGCGATAACACTGCACGCCAACTTTTCTTTCTTTCTATTCGACGCGGCCTCACTGCCTCTCTATTGCACAGCCACTACAAATCCTATTTTCCTCTTCTTTTCGGCGTTAACCTTCCTCGCCGCTCACCACTCTGTTTGTTTCTTATACTTGTATGTATATTATATCTATTTTGACCTAACTAACTACAGCCCGTGGCCTTCACTCTTGTTGGGCCTTTCTTTTTATTTGTTTATTTACTCACTTTGTTTTGTCATGTTAGGCCCGGGTATCACAGACCCCTTAATAATTTCAGTTTGTTTTCGTATAGAAGAGATTGTAGTCTAAAAAAAATATAAAAATTTTAAATTTAAATTTCAAAATTACTAAATATCGTCTTGTAAAAGAATTATATGAACCAATTGAATTAAATA
The DNA here is from genome assembly GCA_031772115.1 of Heritiera littoralis. Classification (NCBI taxonomy): domain Eukaryota; kingdom Viridiplantae; phylum Streptophyta; class Magnoliopsida; order Malvales; family Malvaceae; genus Heritiera; species Heritiera littoralis. The sequence continues at coordinate 5,088,098 of JAPDPK010000003.1, forward strand.
CACGTTCTAATCTAACGATTTTAAATTTGAATTATCTGATAAATGACAAAAAAAGTTGAAAACGTAGTTTAAAATAATAATTACAGCTTTAAACTATTGAAGATCAAAACAAAAATAAAAGAGAAAGTATCAAATGCAAAAGAGAAAATATTGGAGAAATTTTGTTTTTATAAGCAATAAAAATAGTGCAATAATGGTAAAAAAAATAGTGCGTTGGGCAACCAAGGTAAGGCCGATGCTGGTGGAATTTTTCGAAATATTGAGGGAATACGGATATGCGACTATAGTCGCAGTGTTGGAAAAGCTACCAGCGTCGTAGCTGAGTTGTGGGGACTTAGAGATGGCCTCCAGATTGTTGTTGAAAAGGGTTTTATTAACATTATTGTTGAATGCAATTTTCAAAGTGTGGTGAGTTTAGTTTCTTGCGATGTTCGTCCCATTCATCCTTATAGTTCAATTATTTGTGATTGTAGGACGCTGCAAAATGCTAAATTAACTCTTGTGTACTATGAAGCCAACTCTTATGCTTATGCCTAATGTGCTTGCAAAATTGGGAACATCACTTAGTTCTCCATTAGTGTTTTTGGAGTCCCTTCCTTCATGCTTAAGTTTAATTTATGATAAAACTAGCTTTTACTTGTATAATGCACGAATTAGTTTTAATTATTTAAATTTGTAAATATATAAAATAATATTATTTAATTTATTTGTTTAAAGTGTATAAAAAATACATATATATATAATATATTCAAGATATTCAATCATAAAAAATAAATATTTAATTAAAAAATTATAAAATTCAAAATAAACAAAATATTATGAAGAATAAAAAAATATTATAAATAAAATTATTGAGTACATCAACAAAATGTTAAAATAGAAATTAAATGTATATTTTGACAATTTTCAAACATTAGAGTAACATTTTTAGGTATATTTTAACAATTTTCAAACTTTAGAGTAACATATTTAGTTATATTTTTATTATTGACATAAATAATCAGTTTATATATATGCATTTTATATACGTATAATGTATATAAAAGAATAATTATAACATAAAAGTATTTATAATTATATCTGAAAGCATAGTAGTTTGTGCAATTCACAAATTAATTTTATCTATTTAAAATACTTATGTAACATATATATTTATAAATTTAGATGTTTTATACATGAATTGTATTTATTTAGAAAAATAATAATTTTAAACATTTAAATAATATACATGATATTGATAGCTTATTTTTATACTTTTCATTTTTGTTAATAAAATATTTTTTAAATAAATTAAAATTAAAATTATTTATTTCATAATATAAATAAATATCAGTTAATATTTTATTTAATTTTCTAAATAGATAGTGTTAAAATTATATTTTTTAAAATATTATTGGATTAGATAGTTTTTAAAATTATTTTAAGATAATTTTTTATAGATTAAAAAATTTTAGGGGTTATAAATTTTAGAGTTTGGGCTTATGCTCACTTCCTTAATACCTTGCTTAATCTTAACTCGAATTTAACTTGGCCCAGCCCAACCCATAAACAAGTCTAAATATAAGTAATATATATTAAATATAATAAATAAAATTAAAAAATTTGTATATTTAAATATTTTTACTTCTTCAATATTAAATTTAACTAAAGTAATACATTTATTACTTAATTATTAAATATAATATAAAAATCATATATATTAATAATATGAAATATTATGTTTAATACATGATTAAATAATACCATAGCATAAGTTCAATATAAAATCAAAATTTAAAGCAATAAATTAAGTCAACTATTTAATATTTAACGCATGTTATAAATTTGATAATTATTTAATACATATTTAACTATTGATTTAATACTTATTTGATAACTGTTATAAAATTTACATGTAAAAAATTTTAACTATTCATATAAAAATTTACATAAAAAAATGTGGATATAAGTATATATTTTGTAATATATATATTTATATATATGATTGGTAGTCTGTTACCTGACACAGAAACTGTAGCCCGTCAGAGAGTAGATGCTTTTGTTTTAATGAAATTTCCATTTTCACCCAAAAAAAAAGGCAAAAAAATAAAAAAAATGAAAATGATGGACCTAGAAAGGTAAAGATCTTTGTCACAATTACATCGTGTAGACCAATCTACATTTAGTAGTACGTCTCTTTTTGAGCATCGTGGGCCTCGCACGCGGCTTGTCCTCTTGTTCTTTAAACTGCAATCAAGAATTGGGGACGCTGGAGCCTGGAAGCAGCTTTTATGGCTCTGCTGCTAGAAGAAGAACGTGACTCGTACTTCAATAGCCGGTTTAAACGTGACTCAGTCACCGTTTAATCCGTGTCTCCTGATTTCTGATTCCCCTCGCATCAACCTCTGATTAGCTGATCATCGTCAGTTCATCGCCAATCGGCGGCCGGCAGCCCAGTTTAACTTAAACGGAAAGGAGAGGGTAGACAGATGAGACAGCGTCCTCATTACTGGTTCATCTGTTCCTCAGTACCAAACCAATCCGTTTACGATGGGATCCACCGTAGAGGGATCTGGGATTAAAGAAAAGAATTATTCCAGCTTGAATAGCTGCCAATCCCGTTCTTCCACCAATAACTCTGCCGGCGGCTGTCATGATCATTATGGTCGCTGGCTTCAAGGGTACAAATAGAAGGTCTTTATCTGGTCAATGTGAAGAATCTCAGAGTCAGAATTCTAGTCTCTATTAATGAGCAAACCAGTCCAACGGCAGAGCATTTATAGATCTCATTTTGGGTTCAAAACGATGTCGTTTTTGCGGCGGAGGAGGGTAACGGGTTCCTCCAAGGCCTCAAACTCCGAACCCAACATCGAAAAAGAATCGGACAAGCAAAACCAATACAAGAGCCCCCAAAGAGAAAGTTATAGCTCGAAGAAATGGTCGTGTTGGGACAGATGTTGTTGGTTCATCGGTTTCATGTGTACGATGTGGTGGTTCTTGTTGTTCTTATACAATGCAATGCCCGCTTCGTTCCCGCAATACGTAACGCAGGCGATAACTGGGCCGTTGCCGGACCCGCCCGGGGTTAAGTTGAGGAAAGAGGGCTTGACGGTGAATCATCCGGTGGTATTAGTGCCAGGGGTTGTGACTGGTGGGCTCGAGCTTTGGGAAGGGCGCCAGTGTGCGAAAGGGCTGCTTGGGAAACGACTTTGGGGTGGCTCGTTTGGAGAATTGTATAAAAGGTTATAGCTTTTGCTCTTTTTTTTTCTTTTGAGAATTTTGAGGTTCATTGTGCTTTTTTTTTTTTGTGGCTTTTGCCTTTTAGTGGAGTTATGGCGTGTGAGGGAGGGTTTTTTTTTTTAAACACTTGGAAGGCCTTTTAGGGATGTACAAAGTTCTTTTCTGATGTTTGCTTAGGTTGGAAGTTATAAGAGAAGCTTCCTTCAAGCTTACTGATTTCTACAAGAATTAGACACTTGACTTTTCTTTTCTTTCTTTATATCGTTTTCTAAAATTACAATCTTTTTATTGTTGCAAATGCTTCTTCCTTTTGTTTTATGTTTGCTTCGAGGACAGTCAAAAGGTATCTTTGGTTGCTCTCACCGCAACTTGATCACTGTCCTATGAGTGGTAGTGTGGATTGGAGCTTGTAGTGGGTTCCTGTTGGATCATGTTTTGCGTACTCTGTTCTGTAATAGTTGAAGCTTTTCGCATGGGGTGAGAACATGATTGGGAAAGCTTATGAAGTTGTTCCATGGGTTGCTGTAAGAGTGCAGGTTTTATTTTGTTTTGTTGTTCCAGACATGGAACGGAAAGCTAGGGATCAGCTTGCTGAGTGGAAACTGACATATTTGGCCTCAATTGCCGAAATTGTTATCCATATGCATCCTCCTTTTCTTTGGATCCTCTTCTTTCCTTGCCAATCTTAGCTATTACAGTGTTGGCCACATGGATTGATATAGACATCAAAATGCTACTAAGATTCTTTGCTTTAGATGTTACTGTTTTCCTGCTACAATACTTCACAGGATAATTTCTGAAAAACATATTTATTGTTATGAAGACTCTTGAACTCTTGCCAAGTAAAATGCTACCTAAACTCTCAGAGGCCCTTATTAAATCTAACATGTTCTGCCAACTCAGGTTTTTTCCTCATGTCATATTGCCATTACCCTTTATAACTATTGGATTACCTCTAGATTTGAAGAAGGGCAACCTGTCTCTCCGATGAGTGATGTATTTACCTTGTTGTCTTTAGTCTTTGAAGTAATACTGGCTTCCGTTGACATACTATGAAGATTATAGGTTTCGCATCATGGAATTTTCTGAAAACTTTTCCTTAGTCTATTGCATTTTGTTGCTATATTGACTTTTATCTTTTAAATTGGTTTTGTTTACAAAATGAAAATGTCATTAGTTAGAACGGAAATTGCTCCAACTTAGACCTGGTTTTGCTATTTTCCCTTGTCTCACTAGTTTGTTTTCTATGTACTTGTAAAAGTTAAGTTGTCCATTAAGTTTACTAAAGTTCATTCCCCCTCTGTTCTCCCAATTTCATTGCAGACCATTATGCTGGCTTGAGCACATATCACTTGATAATGAAACTGGACTAGACCCTCCTGGTATAAGGGTCAGGCCTGTATCTGGACTTGTGGCAGCAGATTATTTTGCAGCAGGCTATTTTGTTTGGGCTGTCTTAATTGCTAATTTGGCTCAGATTGGGTATGAGGAAAAAAACATGTATATGGCTGCTTATGATTGGAGGTTATCTTTTCAGAACACTGAGGTATGCACTTGATTTGAAATTTCACATTCCTCCAAACTTATTCTGCCAAATAATTTTGTGTTTATGGATATACATGTACTTTAAATGTTTATCTTTAGTAATTCTGTGGTGCTTATTATTGGAAATTAGCATTATATTTTTAACTCCCTGAAATTATCTTCTTACTTCTAGTCTACTTGAATATATCAGGTCAGGGACCAAACTTTAACCAGAATAAAAAGCAACATAGAACTCTTGGTAGCTACAAATGGTGGGAAAAAGGTCGTAGTCGTTCCGCATTCAATGGGAGTCCAGTATTTTTTGCACTTCATGAAATGGGTTGAAGCACCACCCCCCATGGGTGGTGGAGGTGGATCAGATTGGTGTGCTAAGCACATAAAGGCAATAGTGAACATTGGGGCACCCTTTTTAGGTTGTCCAAAATCGGTTCCGCTGCATTTTTCTATTGAAGTCAAGGATATAGCCAATGCCAGGTACTTTTTATTGGACTAAGACTTGTTCTTGTCTTGGTGTGAATTGTCATATTTCTAGTGCAATCTGTGTCAATTAATCAGCATAACATTCTGATGCTGGCAATGTCACTATGCTTTCCCAAACTTTCTGTTGCATTACTAAAAATTTCACTCTTGTGTCACTATAGATCATGTGCATGCAAATATGTCCTTGTGAGAGAGAGCTAACTTTTCTAGTGCTTTTCTTTTATGGCATCAGTTTTACTGAAATAATGTTGTTTCAATTCTTAAATCAGTAATAAATGTGGCCTTTCTAATGGCTTCTATTCTGATAGTGGATTGATGTTATTATTTCTTGAGTGAACAAAGTAAAAGGTAAAATCAGTCTGTAGGAGTCACTAAATTTTGCAATTTTGCTCCAGTTTACTTCTCCGCCCCTTAACCCTTTTGGCTCTTCTCTTTTCTTTTCCTTAATAACAGTCATTTCATGCAAGCCTTTACTATAGTCAGTTTTGGTTGTATGTTCTGATTAAAACATTGTGGTGTTTTAATTTCTTCTTAATCATGTGGTTCACCAAAATGGTGCAGTCATGCATGGTTTTGCACCATAAACCATATCAACATATTTGCTCTCACTATTTGCAAACCTAAAATAGTTTTTCAGACATGATGATGTTCATTTCTACTTTGTTTTGGAAGCTTGATGAAATGCTGATTGTTAAAACAGGGCTTTTGCACCAGGTTTTCTGGACAAAGATGTACTTGGTCTTAAAATGTTTCAGCATCTAATGCGGATGTTCCGTACATGGGATGCCACCAGGTCAATGATACCAAAAGGTGGAGAAACTATCTGGGGTGGTCTTGATTGGTCACCTGAAGGAGGAAGCTTTAACCGTAGTGCAAAAAAATTGAAGAACAATGGCACCCATAATACAGGCCGAAATTCAAACAGCAATTTGTGTGATATGAAAGGTGTGAATTATGGGAGAGTTATTTCATTTGGGAAAGATGTGGCTGAGGCAGATTCCTCCAAAATAGAGAGGGTTGATATCAGGGTAATGTCCAGGTTATGATTAAGTAACTTCATAAAGTTAAAAGTAGATGGATGATCTCTCTCTTTCCCTCAATTGCCACTAATCCAAGTCTTCAAGATCATGTGACTAAAGTTTGCTGATTTTTTTAACCAAAAGGAAAAATAATGTATTGAACTTTCACCTCCTTGTATGTTTAATGCATGCATGCATGCGAACTGGAAGATTTTATTCATTTAAATTCAATTATGAATGGATGACTACTATATATTCTGCTTTGTTTTGCATGCTAGGAGATAAGTGGTTGCTTTGTCTGTAGCTTGGAGTTTATATATGATTATTGTTGATCAGCAGGATGCTGTGAAGGGTGATAAGCTTGCCAACTCAAGCAACTGTGATGTATGGTTGGAGTATCATGAATTGGGCAATGGCGATATCAAAGCAGTTTCTGATTCCAAAGTTTACACCATTGGATCATTTTTGGATCTGCTTCGTTTTGTTGCCCCCAAATGGATGGCACGGGGAGACGAACATTTTTCCTATGGGATAGCTGATAATTTGGATGACCCAAAGTATGAACACTACAAATATTGGTCAAACCCCTTAGAAACGAAGTGAGCATTCACAACTTTTCTCAGTTATTTTGATTGGTTTTGATTCTTTAAGTGCTATATTGGTTTTTATAGTACTATGGATTAAATCTAAACTGTTCTTTTAGAGAACCTTTAGGTTGAATAAAGTGATTAACTGTGATATTGTAGTTTTTAATTGGTTGAGTTTGTATCATTAACCAATCCCATAGTTAGCTTCTTAAGATTGCAAAATTTGTGGTTAATATTTGTGACCTGTCACTGTTAGTGAAAGTGCCCATTCTCGATCATAAGCATTCTGCTGATTTAATTGTTTGATTTTTAGTCACTTGTTTGGTTTGTCGTTGCAGAGCAGAGAGCAAATTAAAATTTTTATACTACGAATTTTGTCATTAAAGGCTGTTGAACCTTTTATACTGCTAGGCTGCCCCGTCCCTCTTCTCTCTCTTCCTCTATGAGTTTCTTTTTTTGACAAGATCCATATGATTTTGCAGGTTACCAAATGCGCCAGACATTGAAATCTACTCAATGTATGGAGTTGGACTCCCCACTGAAAGAGCTTATGTCTACAAATTAACTGCGGCCTCTGACTGCTATATTCCGTTTGAGATAGACATCTCAGCAGAGGGCGGCAGTGAAGATTCATGTCTAAAAGGTGGTGTTTACTCTGTTGATGGAGATGAATCAGTTCCTGTTTTAAGTGCAGGTTTCATTTGTGCAAAAGCTTGGCGGGGTAAAACCAGATTCAATCCTTCAGGAATTCGTACTTACGTAAGGGAATACAATCATGCCCCTCCGGCTAATCTTCTAGAAGGTCGAGGCACGCAAAGTGGTTCTCATGTTGATATATTGGGGAATTTTGCTTTGATTGAGGATGTTATCCGAATAGCAGCAGGGGCTACTGGCGAGGACCTGGGTGGAGATCGTGTTTATTCTGATATTTTTGAATGGTCTGAAAGGATCAACTTAAAGCTTTAGATTCAGGACTCAGGAGGTAACCACTCAAAGGTCAAAGTTGAATGCATAGATAGATTGAAATATCATCTTCAACTTGATATTTAGGGGAGTTATGAGGTTATTTCTTCATAATCAAGTTGGTTTAATAGAGGAACCTGATTGAGTAAAATGAAAAATCAATAATGAGAAGACTTGGTCAGTTATTAAGATGGCTGGGCTTGCCACAAGTTCGGTATACTGCCATTTGAAATGTAATGGGTTAATGCCTCATCAAATGAACTTTATTTCTCACTTGAATACCAGGGGGGAAAAAAGACTTATAAATAACTTAGGAGATTAAAAACAGAATTCTATATAACATTTTAGCTTTCTTTATCAACTAATCAGTTCCCTTCAACCATTGGGGGTTGGAATAACAAATTAATCTGCTCCACTGATACATATATCTGGAAGATAATCTTTTATATAGAGCTACTTCTTCAGTTGCTGCTTGCTGTTTTGTGACGTTTTTTGCATGTTATGATCTGTTTTAATGTCCTGTTAGCACATTTTCGATCATTCTTTCAGTTATGACAAAGATCTTCTTTCACTTCCAGATGAACTATATCCATTGTTGGTGGTAGCAGTCATCTTCACAGCCATTCGCTATGTTCCCTGCATTGAACTCATTAACTGCAAGAAATGGGATTGAGCTCCTCACAAATGTTGTACTATCCTGCTGTTGTACCTGAAAAGGTCTTTCCTTTTGTATTTGCAAAGACCAAATTCTGGTGTATGAAAATGGCATTCCTATGTTATGAAATGCCAGGCTCCTTCAATTCTAGGTGCACTTACCTTAATCTCCAGATATTTATGTTCTATTAATTTATTTCTTATAGCAGTTCATGAACTATGCTCTGTCTTGCTTCTCCCTTTGTAATCTCTCTCTATGCTTTATGTTATGCCTGCCTGCCTCTGCAGTTGCAGAAATACTTGCCCTTACATGCTTCCGGCTTCCTTCCGGCAAAGGCGGTTTGCATGCAGAAACACCAACAGTTAAGTGTTCATTGTTCTCATGCTATTGAACTGTTAGCTATTAATTTGAACTATATAGTTATATATTTCGAAATGTAAAATGTCAGTCTAAATTTTAATTTGCTCCTTTGAATCTTTATCGACTGTCCTTTTGTTGTCGACCATTGAACCTTTATCGGCTGTTGTTTTGTCATCAACCATCGCTAGCCATCATTGAATCTTCATCAAAATCCGTCCAAATGATATTCTTTTCCTCTTTTTTCGCCCACCAAATCAGTTTTAATGTTAATGCATTGTATAACAAAATGAAATCTGGTCTCTCACGCATGTGCATGTGGGTGTGATGCTAGTGATGGTGTTGGTGCCATTACCATTTTAATAAACAGCAAAATCAATTTAAAATTTCATTGCAGGCATTGGCAATCCAACTAAGATTCTGTCTGCTTGAGGAAATGCAACTATTTTTATTGAAATTTTAAAACTATAAACAAAAAAACAGACTGAGTTGAATTAATAGTTGGAGAAATTCAACTCTCGCATTAACATGCCGCAGCCTGCGCCCATTGCCATCTTAATCTTAACTGTCTCTAGATCGTCGCTATAAACCAACAATTCGCTAGTAAAACAACGTTGCCTATAAACTCGAAGTTATTGCCTTGAGATTGCAGCTACCTACTCAAGCCTCTTCTTTTTGAAGCGTAGGAGGATTGGAATAGGAAGAGAAGAAGCAATGGATATGGAAGCCATTTTCAGCAACTGGTGATGGAGGGGGCGTGGCTTAAGGTTACTTAGGGTTTCTGTTTTAGGGCTTTCCTTCCTAATCATAGATTTAGACTTTTCAATGGAAATTAAATTTGGTTTAATGTAATTAAAATAGCACAATCAACAACGATGGACAATAAAAAATACAAAAGCTACTAATCAGATTTTAGGTTAAGATTTAACACAATTAACAACTATTGATAACCAAACACACGACGACCAATAATCGGATCCTGGGTTAAGATCTAACACAATTAACAATTATTGAATCAGATTTCGGATTAAGACGTTAGTCTGATTTGATTAACTTTTGATATCTACCCTTATTATCTAGTATTTGTATACGTATTTTTCTTGATCTTGTTTTATATATTTTTTTGGTTACGTCTTGTTTTATGTTTTCGTATACAATTAAAAGAGTAAAAATGAGGAAAAAAATGTAAAAACTTAACTTTGAACATAATAAATTAATATGATTTCGGAAATTTCTTGGTGCGTTGAACCCAAGACACATTACATAAAAAAAAAAAGCCCGCCTTGATCAGTGAAGTAATCATTTTTTGGATCAATTTGATTGAACTTAAACCCAATTTTTATCAGGAAACTAGTGGGTTTTACTGCTTTGTTAAATTCAGATCAAATTTAAACCAACTTGCTCAATAAACTAAGCAAAGGGTCGTCTTCATTGACTATTAGAACTTGCACGAGGAAAGAACATGCTAAGAAATAAATACAACCAAACGTATTTTAAATAATTGGGGCATTTTGAAATTTGAAATAAATACAGGATTGAAGACATGACAAAATTGATGTAAAAATTGCCTCATTAGTGCCAATGTTATCGTTTACCTAGCGACTATGCAACACGGTGGAAACATTTCCATCGTGTTGTGTACTAATTTTTCGCTACACTCTTAAGGGGTTCGGTGAAAAAAACAACCACGGATTGTTTCCTTTTTTTGCAATTCATCTTTCTTTTTTATTTTCATCATTTATAATACTTTGATTTATCTTTTATCATTTTATTTTCATTTTTAAAATTTTCAAATAAATTTATTATAATAAATAATAATTATTCATACTTATATAAATAATAAATATAAATAATGTATTAATTTTATCATAAATAAATCACAAATTAATAAATAAAAATCAATATTTTATAATTAAGTAATTAACTGAAATGAGTAATTATATAAATAATATAATAAATAAATATTAAAAATTTTTATTTTGAGATGCCTAAATGTATTATTATTTTTTAAAACAAATTAAATTATTTAGTAACAGAATTATTATTTGATAATATAATTTAAAAAATATTTATTTTTTAATTCACAAATATAAAATTTTTTATTATAAACTTTTATTTTATACCAACTTTTAATGATAATTTTATTCTCATTACATTTCATCTTCCAATCATTGCTACGATTGCATCCTAACACATATCCGACAAATGATTTTAATTTCACCATTGTAATAACTAATCTCATTACTATAATAATTAATCTCATCTCAACCATTATTTTTAATTTTATCGAGTGTTCATCTAAACAAATTCTAAATTTGTTTAGATTAAAAAAATTGAACCGAATCGATTTACTTATTCAAACTAAAAAATTGAATTGAAATAAATCAATTTGGGTCAATTCCATTAAAATGAAAATTTTAAGTTTATACATTTTTTTAATTTTTTATTTATTTAAATAAATATTTATAAAAAATTACCAATTAACTTAATCATTTTGATTTTTTTAACTTTAAAAATAAAAATTGATCGATTTAACCAATTGAATTAATTTACTCAATCTAAAATCTATATAATCAAATCGATTTAATCAAACCTGATCGATTTGATCGATCAAATCAATCCTAATTGATTTTTCTCACCCTGCCAAAATGTTAAAGCCAGTGTCAATTTGGGCATGAATGTGAAGTATTATGCGGGAAGGACGGTTTTGAAATAAAACCGTTCACTTGGGGCAATTGGGGAAAATCCGAAAGAAAGCATTAAGCAACAATGTCCACAAGTCATCAACTTCCACGCGCATAAAGAGAGCGTAAAAACATCGGCCAATGAGAAACAAGATTTCCCCTTTAGCACGTGGGCAAAACTATCGACAGTGAAGGGCGGCTGGCTGTAATAAAAAAATTGCCAAAAATAATGCGACCTAAGGTAGAGAAGACAAGAACGAGAAGGTTGGTCAGAGAGTTTGAAGAGAGGGGACATGCCTAAGTCCGTCCCAACCGGACAATACTTTGCTTCTTTCTCTTCTTCTTCTTCTTCTTCTTCATGATGCCTCATCGGATCCCATAGGTCTTTCTTTCAATGTCCTTTGTTTATTTGATTCAAGCTTATCCCATCTTTACTTAACCCTACTACTCCTACTGCCACTTTTCTTGTTTCTTTTGCTTTCTTGATTCTTTCCTTTACTTTCTTTCTTTTTAAAAATCTCTTGGTACTTTGATTATAACTTAACATATAATAAAAGTGGGTTTTGTTTTGTTTATTGTTTTTTTTCCCGAATGGATGCTGTTGATGATGATTATGGTGAAGTTGTTGCTCTTCTTCTTTGTAGAAGTTGGGAAAGTTGTTCTTGGTAAAGTGGTTGCGACTGTTGGTTGTGTTTTTGTTATTGCTTTTTTGTGTGCATTGTGTTTTTTACTTTATATAAATAATTATTTTTCTAGTTCTTGTGGTAGTGGATCATTGATTATATTGTCCGTACGAAGACTGTTGTCCGTACAGAATAGGATTTATATCCTCCCGGCACCCTTCGCTCTTGCTCCCAGAATGGGATAATTCTTGGGATCACCTTCTCTTCTTCTTCTTCTTCTTCTTCTTAATCAACACAACAGAAGTTTCTGCTGCATGAACTTGGATTTTATTCAGCTAAGATTTGGTACTTGGATTCTTAAGTTGCAGGGATTTTTCTTGTTGCTGAGAAGAGTTACTGATATTAAACACTTTTTTGGCTTTCTGATCAAAGTTTCCTCTTTATCTTGTTGATTGGTTTTTTTCCCTCTCAAGCTCTCAAATCTTTTATGGGTCTTGTATTGATTTCTGCTGCGTGTCACGAGGAAGCCCCTTAGGTTTTTTTTTTTTTTTGGCTATGAAATGTAGCTCTACTTCCCTCTCCCCTTCTCCCTGTCTGTAGAACCTAGCTAGGGTTTTCTTCTAACTCGTTGGAATCTGTAATTGCTTTGCTAATTTATTCATGGGAAACCATCATCAAACCTTTCTGGCTCTTTGGTGGATTTGCAGTCTCGGCGTTTAGTTGTAGACTGTCAATCTTCTGAGGCGCAGTGGTGAAACTGTTTGCATATTATCTGTTTTTTCACAACTTGTTGCATGAAGATTGCAGAGCAAAACTGCTATTAATTTTACAGCGTTGACTTTCTGAGCATGACTGGAAACTACACAAACTGCTTCATTTTTTTTGTTGAAAATTGATATGTCATGACGATGATGTCTAGATATTTTTCAATTGCTCAACAGATCTACCGAATCTGGTTCTGATTCTTCTGAATGGTTCTTCATGGAATTTGGATAAGGAACTATTCAAGTTGCTATTATTATGAAATGTGATCTCGGAAAACCTTAATGTTCTTTTGTTTCTTCTTTTCTGTTTGTTTTCCTTTCTACTATTCAAGAATTTGCAAATACATGATTTTGTTTTGGATTCTACTTTTGGTCATACTCATAATTGCTTTACTGTGATCCCTTGTGAGTTTTATGTATCTAATGTTACGGCTGTATGAATTCTCCATGATTGAAATAAGCATCTAAATTATTACCTTTCCGTTAGTAATTACAAGTTCTTCATTATTGCCATGTGAATTCCTCTTCAAATTACCCCCCTCAAATGGCCTTTTGCACTTGGTTTCTCTTATCACTGTATTTAAACCCTAACTGTGTTGATGTATATGTTCATCTTTTTTTGCCTCAAAATTTTGATGGTTTAGAAACTATGAAGGAAGCTAGACTTGGCAATTCGTGTTATATAATTCACGGTTGTGTCTTGTAAAATATGAAAATTTCGCATTAAAATTTTTGCCTACTATGTCAAACACAAAATCATATTTTAGCTCTTATCATATTCATGTATAATTTTACTTATAGTTTCGTGTTTAAGATTGAATGGTCTAACTGAAGCAAAGGAAAACCCTATCAACCATCTTTTGCATTGTTGTTCTTCTTAGCTGTGTGTTTATACCAAATGTTACAGAAGTCAAATATTACATTGAGAATCTAGCTTGTGATTTTGTTTCATGCGGTATAATTAGAGTTGGTTTAATTGAAGCCTTATTATGCAATGTAAATGCAATATAGGGGCCTTTCATCTTTCCTTGTTGTTCATTTATGGTTGGGTTGTTGCTGCTTCAGTTTTCTTTATACTAGCAAATTTTAGCCTTACTAGTTCCTTTGCTTTCCACATTTACTTGGATGTTCTGAGCTTGTGTTGGTAGTGTTCTTTCTCCATTGTTTCTTGTGCGATGCCTGGGTTTTTTTTTTTTGGCCAAAGTGCGATGCCTGGTTTAGATTGATGATTGCAAATAGTACGTGTTGCTTACATTCATGTCTTGAGTATAATTTAGGCGTCCACAGCTCATTATATGTTTTCTCCTCTTACAAGTTAATCTTGTAGTGAGACAAAAAGAATTTGTTTGTTGATAACGATCTTTTGTATTTTGCAGCAAAATTGAAGACTATTGATGAATTAGATGGCTATTCGAGTTCAAAATTTGCCAAAGAAAAACTTTGACGGAAGTTCTCTTCATATGCTGTCACATTTATCTATTGGTGGTCCGCCATGGCGAAACTCAAACGAGGAGCAAATTGCAGAGTCCTTATCCCAGAATATAAGCTTGAAAGTAGAAACCCCCTCCCAACTCTATCATAATGCAAAGCATTTAGACCTTCAACTAGCAGACCAGGAATCAACATCAGCTCATGCAACTGGTCAAACTCATCATGAAGTGGGCGTCATAGGGGTGACCAATTCTCATTGCAATTCATCTGAATCTGGTATTGATGCTTCTGGAAGTGTGATTATTGGGAATTTTCTGTTCTGTATTATTTTCCTTCTCTTTTCACCACTGTTCTTGCTAGGTAGCTGAGGTCAAATATTGAATTTAATCAAATGCTAGGGGCACTATGAACCACTCTAATACACATCAAACCTCTACAACTACAATACATGTGATTGAGTTTGACTTTGATTGAATTGCCAAAGAGTAGCTGGAGAAGATATGAACTTTAGGAAGAATTTGCTAATCTTTTAGCAATGTCCTAGTTGGTTCTTGCAAGTATCGTAAATAGAAGTTTTGTTGTTGATACTTTATTCTTTGTCATATGTCAGGTGACTGCTTGTAGTTTTGTTGTTACAAACCTTGTTTTTGGCACTCTATAAATTTCTCTTAACATTGTTGATGCATTAATGTGTTTTACTTCTGTTTTTGAATGCGCTGAAAGGGATTGCTAGAGCTAGACAGTTTACGGAAGAGAGAAGCTTGTGGTCAAGCTTTAACAGGTGAACAATGTCTGATATTCTAATTGTTTTCTCGTGCATCAGGTCAGGATGAAAGCCGTGGGAAGGACATTGAAGGTGGAATAAAGCCAGTTTTCTTGCTAAAAAATCCAAACATTGTGTCCAGCCCTTCTCATCTAAATTACAACTATTCAATGGTATGTTTAGCAGTCATTGTTAAGTTATTTTCTTGTTTTTGTTTTAAATTAATATTTCTTCCCTTTCAGGCTTGTCCTCCACACCCTTACACTGACGCTTGCTTTAGTGGGCTGTTTACTCCGTATGGGCCACATGCTATTGTAAGATCTTCTTATCGGTGAATTTTTGTTGCTTCCCATTGATCTGCATAAGTTATTAGTAATCTTTTCTTTTAGTACTGTTTTCTTTTAGCTTGTCATTGATCTGAATCAGCTATTAGTAATCTTTTCTTCTAGCTTGCCATTCGTCTGAATTAGTTATTAGTGAGCTCTAATCCTTCTACCATTAGTCCTGCCGATCTAGTATTGCTTACCATTCAACCTTGTGGCCATTTTTCTTCTTATGATGCCACTGTGATTTAAACTTACCAGATTCAGGCTCAGATGGCAGGAGGTGCACCAACACGAATTCCGCTGCCTCTTGCTCTTGAAGAAGGTGGGGGGCCCATTTATGTCAATGCGAAACAATATCATGGAATTCTCCGAAGGAGGCAGTATCGCGCAAAGCTTGAGGCGCAAAACAAACTTGTCAAATCTCGAAAGGTAATATTAAAATTGTTTCTATATTCTGGAAAAAATTGAGTAACTTATCATAATAGTGTTTGTAACCAATGGATACCAGTGCAGCATTGACAACAGTATTATGCATCAATTCGTGTTAATGATGAGCATACCGAATAACCATTGATTTGCTATCCAAATGTATTATATGTTAACAGTACTCTGGCTTTTCATGGCTGGTAATAACAGCTTAAATCCACTGAACGGCTTTGGTTTGAATTAAATGCAGCCATACCTTCATGAATCTCGACATCTTCATGCACTAAATAGGGTTAGGGGATCTGGTGGACGTTTTCTCTGCAAAAAGAAGCTCCAACAGCCTGATCCAACCTTTGACACAACTTCTCATTGCATCTCTGATGCCAGCTGCTTAGACCAAACAAAGAATCGTAGGTCAAAACTTGAGAGTCGCAGCTCACACATGGCAGAATATACTGGTTCAAGTACAAGCTGCTCCGACATCACAAGCGTCTCCAACGGCAACAGCATTGTCCAGCAGCCAGAACACAGATTCCCCGATGTCTCTCGTGGTGGAGGGCACTTGCGAAGCAATGGGGGCGGCGTGTCCAATGGAATACAGCACTGTGCTTCAGTTGTCCGGTGAACAAGGGCAGCGAAGTCGGCAACTCATCCTTGGCTTTATCAAATTATAACTCATCAATTATTATGCGTATCTTGTGAAAAGTGTCTCTGAGAGACTGACTGTACGCTGTCGTAAGATCTCTTCTAAGATTGCAGGAATGTCTTAAAAAGTTTGCCTTGAATTTATTCGGGTGATCCTTGACTTGGTCTTACTTTTCCATGTTGTTATTTATGTTAAACTACGTAAGATCTTTGCATAATTTCAGAACATTTGTAAGCAAATAAGAGATTTCCATCCATTTTCATACCTGTCCCTGCATATGATTGTATGTACTGTAAGGTATGGGTGTAATCCAACTGAGCTGAGATAATTTAATATTAGGTTCAAATTTAGCTTGATTCCAAACTTAAGGTATAAAATTTGGTTGTCAAGTAGATAAGTTGGAGTTTAATTTGATAGGTTCGATTTGTCATTTTTAGATTATATATTATAAGGTAATACAATAAATTAATAATATATATTAAAAACATTTTGATTAAGTTTGTGAACTGTTCAAGTCGAATATTAAGAAATTAAAATTCAATTCAACTTGTTACTAGAGTAGTTTGAACTTGATAAAAAATAACAAGTCAAATTTGATTTATTATTGAATTAAACTTTCACGAATTACTTGATTCATTTATACTTTTAGTGTGGAACAAGTTGACATATTAGACATAAATATACTGTTAGGTTACATTGTCTCAGTTTATTATGTCATACACGAATAGAAGTAGTAGATTAGAAACACAACAAAACCAATATCACTAAAATCATGCAACGAAATTACTTTTGCTATAGAATTTTACCTTTTTCAACGTGGCTCACGAAGGGAGGTTCAACATTTAATTTTTGCTTTTTGATAACTCATAAATAGCTTTCGATTTATTGTTAACTCGAGACTTTTAACTGAAATAAGCTCTCTAACAACATTCATACAAGTAAGATGTAAAACAAGATCTTTGCCTGAGACAAGATGTGGTCGACGGCAAATGGAGAAGAAATAAAATTATTTTGTGAGTATTAGCTCGACAGTGTGATTATGAAGTGTGTTAGGTTTGATTTTTCAGAAATAAGTACTGTTTATATAATATCTCTTAACAAAATCTTTAAAAGGTTTTAGTTTTAGTGTAACTAGATTAAATTCTTTTAAACATTTTAAAATTATTTAATTCAAATCTAATTGGCTCATAAGATATATTTTAACATATACCTATGCATTTCGGCTTGTCCAACGAGGAAGAACATCATGGTCTGCATTGCATTTTGGACCCCCGGCACAGCACGCACCTGGTTGAGAGTTCCAAGTCGGTTCCGGTTCTATGGATGTAAAGAGTACCAAGTCGGCGGCACAGGGATGGAAAGATTACAAAATAAAGAAGGCTTAATAGTCAAATAAGCCCTCAATCTTTAGCCCAAAATGAAATTCAGCCCTCACCGTTTTATTGCATGAAATTCAGTCCATAAACTTTTATTTCGGTGGAAATAGACCAAATCTGTTAAATGAACTAACTGCCGTTAGTTTTGCACACGTGGCTTGCCACGTGGCAGCTAACTAAGCTATCCACGTCATCTGCCATGTATGTAAAATTAACGACAGTTTGTGTTATTTAACAGATTTTAACTTAATTGCATAACTGTAAAAGGTTGAGGGTTTATTTCCACTAAAATAAAAGTTTATGGACTGAATTTCATGCGATAAAATGTTGAGAGCTGAATTCCATTTTGGGCTAAAAGTTGAAGGCTTATTTGGCTATTAAGCCAATAAAGAAAGGGCATTGTCCAACTTTTATCATCTGCACTCCTTAGTTACAAAAAAGAAGCCAATTATTTATCATAAATGAAAAATTAATTGGACAGGTCAAGAGGGTAGGCATCGTAGTCGTAAAACTCATCTCCAAAAGCAACCCATAATTAAATAATCTTTTTCAGTATTTATTATATATCAACCCAACAAAAAACCAATTTTATTAATGAAAAATTAAATCCCCTTCAACAAAACAAGTTAAAAAATAGATGTTGTGCTAAAAATGATAAAAAGTTTTCTACGATCTTTTTTTTTTATCAATTTGCAAAATAAAAAGATTTATCAAGATTTTTCTCAATATGATTAATTCTAACATTCAAGTCAATGAAGATTTTAAAGAAAATATAGATTAAGAGAGTTTAAAGGTAAAAAAGAGTTCATAAGATTATGCATACCTTTGAGACCTCTTTTTATAATAATGAGATCTTGTTTTGCATGATCCCTACACTTTTGTCAATACCTTAATAGGTAGGTTCGCTACTCTTTAGTAGTATAAATCATAGGTTTTTCGGATGATTATGCTTTTTGCATGTTCAAAACTCATGTATTTGGATGCTAACCGATATTATAATTCCTATATTTATAACATATTTGTTTCATGTAAAATAAAAAAGTATAGTGTTTTAATTTGTATAGATACGTCGATTATAAAATAAACTTTTTAGTTTTTGACAAATTTATGTATAATTTTTGTAAAAAATTTTATCTGTATCATTTTTATATATTTTTTTGTATTATTTTTATGTTTTGATTTATTATGTTAAAAATATTAAATTTAAGAATGAAAATGATTAAATGTACATTATTTTTTTAACTTCACATCTCTGAAAATATGAAAAAGACAAATACATTTAGTTTAAGAGATGTGAAAAGAAGAGGGCCTGGACTCGTGGTAAAGAAGAAATCTCGAGATTGAGATTTTAGATTTAAATCTCATTAAGTGTGAGCTTGAATTAATTTAATTATTTATTAGTTTTTTATAGTTATTTGCTAGTTTATTTAGTTTGAGTAATGCAATTTTTATAATTATCTATTTATTGAATGTAATATGCTAACTGGAATCGTAACTTTTAATGAAAATGTATTATTTAAAAAAAATGAAAAAAAAAAGTGAATGCATTTAATTCCTTTAAATATATATAAATCTATATATATATATATATATATATATATATATATATATCATTGAGGCCTTCACATCACATGTAATCCAGTGTAACCAACCCTAAACCCAAATGCCCAATGTACTTGTGAGGGGGAGCGGGACCCATCACCCCTCCACAACAAACAAAATTACCTGGAAATTCGATGGCTTTTTTAAAACTAAAGCAAAGCAATGAAGGAATATTAAAACAACCAACCGTAAAACACCATTTAAAAAACAGTCTGTACCCGAAAAGAAAGAAACCTCAGCAGTCAGCGGCTACGAGACGACGGCGAGAAAGGAAAGAAGAAGAAAATGGTGTCTTATGTAAGCTTGCTGTTGTACGGAGTGGGAGGGATAGTGGCGGCTGGGATGGCGTTGCTGGTGGCGTTTCAAGAGAAGCTCGTTTACGTTCCGGTTTTGCCCGGTCTAACTAAGTCTTACCCGATAACGCCGGCCCGATTCCGACTTATCTACGAGGACGTTTGGCTCCGATCCTCCGATGGAGTACGCCTCCATTCTTGGTTCATCAAGCTCTTCCCTGACTGCCGAGGTCACTCTCACTTCTGATCCGCCTTTTTAGCGTTTTATTTAGTTTTTGCGTCATTTTTTAATTGAATTACAGTAATTCTTTTTTAGGGGTTAGGATTTGGTTTTCGGTTTGAATTTTTGGAGCTATTGGTTTTTTTGTTGGTTTAAGACTGCGTTGGGTTGAATGCTACTTTTGGTTGAAACTTTTTCATTTTTTTGAAAGAATTTTATTGTATTATTGTTTTTTGTTTGAATTGGACTGTATAATTTGGTTTTATACTTGGTTTTGCTTTGTCTGAACTTTGAAGCTAAGATGATTTTAAAAAATGCTAAATGCTATGGGTATATTTGAATTAAATGAGAGCTGAAGTAACTGTTGAGATTAAGTGTACAGACGGTGATCTAAAAGTAGCTGAAAAAACTTTGGGCGACATGTGATTTGTTGATGGATGTAGTGTGGTGGGTTTTGATTATGATTTTGTATATGTTTTTGGGCAAGTTTGTTAAGATTGATATATGCAGGGCATAACTGGTGTGTTTCTCTTTAAAATGCTCATCATATCTGTTCCAATTTGTTTTGGGTTTGGCACTAGTTTTGACTATTACATGTCTTTGAAAGGTTTTGGAGAAAATCTTGTAAGTTGTTGGGAGAAAATGAAAATGACAACATACCAAGCATTCACATGCAGCTTAACTTAAGCATAAGCTAAGTTGTTGTCTTGTAATATATTGTCACACATGGTATGTTGGTGTTTTGTGATTAAGATTGCAACACTGTTTCACTGCTTAGAAAGTAGTTCGATGGGTTTTGCAGGTCCAACCATTCTGTTTTTCCAAGAGAATGCTGGAAGTATCCTTTTCATCATCACTAGTGGTTTTGCACTGTAGTTTTTTGACTTCTTAGCAGATTCAATTGGTAAAATATTCTTCTCTTTGTGGAATCCAAGGCCCTTTGGCAGCCTTGACCACTATCTGCAGATATTGCTCACAGGCTGGAAATGGTTCGCGTAATGTTACAGAGGTTACAGTGTAATGTCTTCATGCTTTCATATCGAGGGTGTGTATCCTAAATATATAATGCGATGCTTCTCTGTTTTAGCTTTCTTATGTTGTTGGCATCGTGACCTTGATTACTCTTAATATACCAGTCATCTAATGAATGAAGTTTAACATGTGACTAATGGAAACAGTTATGGGGCAAGTGATGGTTATCCTTCTCAGCGTGGAATTATTAACGATGCTCAGGTTGCTAGTCTAGACTCAGAAAGCTACTATCTTAACAAACTTGCAATCTTAACAATTTCTGTCTTTTCCCTTTTGTCATTTAGACTGCATTGGATCATCTCTCTCAGCGGACTGACATTGACCCAGATAGAATAGTAGTCTTTGGAAGATCTCTTGGGGGTGCTGTCGGAGCTGTTCTTACCAAAAACAATCCTGATAAGGTATCCCTCTGGTGATTATTTTATTTACATTTCTTTCTTCCTGAGACGAGAGAGATTTAGAATCAGAAACACAAAATAATAATCCTCTGATGCAAATTCATGCTGTAGACATGGGCAACAAATTGGTTGGACATGTTATACCTGTTGGATTGTAGCCTGCTAAACTTTGATGATGTCTGCTTTAACATGAGGTGACATGATTGCCTCAATCACATAGTGAACTTTTTTAATTACATTGGGTACATTATACTTTTAAAACTTGTGGTTTTATTGGAGATGTTGGATCACTTGGGGCTTGCACCATAATTTTGTATCAACGTTCAGGAGCTGGAGAAGTATGATCTAGTTTATAGTTAGTTTCAGAGAATAAGGGGGGAACAAGAAATGTGCTAATGAAATAAACCCTTGGTCTTTGTTTTGGAAGCAGGGTACTTCTATCATAATAGGGAATGGAATGACAATGGCATTACCACCCACTTAGTTGAGTATGAGCACTATTATAATGTTGATGATCTAAAATGGGAGGCAGTTGAGCATAAAAAATTGAATGAGACTATACTTTTTTGGGTAATGTAGATGTGTTAAATAGATTTAGTTCACTCTAAGGTGTCATCATCGTACAAGTTGGCCTTTAATGTTTATCTATTTAAACAGTTATATTACCAAGTTGATTACTATTACTTTATGTTGCATGGGTTTCTCCCATTCTCATATGATCAGGTTGCTCTTCTTTTTACCGCTTGCCGTTGAGGGTATAGGGGATTTTTACAATCATTATATGTGTTTCTTGCTAGCCTCACCTACAGAGGTTTCAATATTTTTGCTCCAAAATATATCTTTATCCTTTAAAGGTCATGTTAGGCATGTCATTTTTGGGTCTGCCTTTAAATTGCAGGTTGCTGCCCTGATCCTAGAAAACACTTTTACATCTATTCTGGACATGGCTGGAGTATTAGTGCCTTTCCTGAAGTGGTTTATTGGAGGCTCTGGTACAAAAGGTCCTAAAATTCTTAATTTTCTTGTCCGCTCTCCATGGAGTACCATTGACGTCATTGGCCAGGTAGTTACATCTGGGTTAGAACTTTAACTTGACTTCCTTACTCTTTTAGACTATATTATTGACAAGCATATAAATGATGAAACATCTCTTAATATCTGTTAGTAGTCTGTTTCATGGTCCTTGATAAGAAATGTAAGTTGTTTTTAAAGTTGAGCATGCACCCTCTATGATAATTTTCTAAGTGAATTACGAAAGAAAGGAGTCTGCTTAAACAATTATACTTCTGCTTACAATCTCCACTGGCAGTTGGTTATATATTGGATGCTTAGAGTAAAATTAGTTTAGCTACATTTTGCATTTGCACCTATTTGAATTTTGCTCTGTAGCGAATTGAAATTTACACATGTTCCATTCTTGCAAAGTAGCTTTTCTTAATTTTCATATTTTGTTAGCAACATTTTGTACTAGGAAGACAGGGTGATGATGCTTGTTTTGTCTTGTGCGTGCATGCCCACTATGTATCCACTAATTGATACATTTTTTGCTATTTTGAACTTAACCTCTGCAGGTCAAGCAGCCTATCCTTTTTCTTTCTGGCTTGCAAGACGAGATGGTGCCTCCATCCCATATGCAAATGCTGTATGCTAAAGCAGCAGCTCATGACAGGCAGTGCCTCTTTGTAGAATTCCCTACTGGCATGCACATGGACACTTGGTTAGCTGGTGGTGACCGCTACTGGAGAACAATTCAGGAGTTTCTTGAACAACATGTGCCAGAGAAAAAAGGAAAATGAATCATCACAAAATGGACATGGTATTTCACCTTTTTCCAAATGAAATTAACACTGGATGATATTTAATAGGATTTGTTTTTGGCCTCTGGATTTTTGTCTATCTCTCGCATTATAAATTTGCCTGCTTAAGTTCAATTAATGTTTGGCATTTGACTTTTTTTTTCCCTAACCCCTGCTTTTCTCCGAAGCCAACACCTTGTATGCAACCTAGTTTCTGTATCTTGTTGATAGCTTAGAAGAATGTATAGCTGTTGGAAGCTTCTCATGTCATGGCACTAGGGCTACATTTTTTAATATTATATTCAACTGGAACGTTTTTGCACCAAATATATAAATGCATTTCTTTTTGGTGCATGTGGAGGGCAAATCCCAACTTAGAAACAAACCAACCTAGGCTGGCATTGGTCAGCCCTTAGCCAAATCATCATCGAGCCTATTCCAAGTCCATTTGGGTGTACAGTCATGAACACTTATTCAAAAAGGTAATCAGTATCACCATTATTGTGCTTGGGAATAACACCTATCAAACTGTGAGGTAATGAGTATCACCATCATTGTGCTAGGGAATAACACACCTATCAAACTGTGCTTTGTGCTCTCTCTCTCTTTTTTCTTTTCTTACTAGCAAAGTAGTTGCGACTGCCAATAGTATGTAACTACTCTCATCACTTTCCTTCTTGTGCTGCACCTTCCCCTCACTTTTTCTTTCTCTTATTGATGGATGCCTGATGCTGCTTTCAGATTTCAAGATGTAGTCGCTGGCATGTAAACTTTTGAGATTTTATGTTTGGTGCACACGCAGGATCTCAAACTTTTTGCCTTTTCTTTTGAAGCTGCAGCTGAAGGGAGCTCTCTATAACATGCAGCCTGCGGTCCTTGATCATTCTCTTCCAAGAGTTTTTGCTGATCAAAAGGATAAAGAAGAGAACGTGAATTCCCTTTTTAGTATACGGTATGACTTTGACAAACACGCGAAATACCATATTAATTCTAACTGGTTCTCATTGTATGACATAAGAACTCTCTTAAAAAAATGCAGATGTATGGTTGGTGATGACATATTGAACTATTTTAGTCTATTTTTCTAGGGGGCGGTAGGTGTGTTTCAGCATTTGCTTGATAATTTAGGGTTTTTTGAACTCTTTTCTATTGTCTAAATGGTAGTTTTGGATCTTTGGTTTTTTTTTTTTGATAATTGAGGATGTAGTTGAGGTTATTTGGATTCGAATAAAAATTTTATAATATGTTATAACTTTTTTTTAATTTGTCCATCAAAAAGGATGACATTTTGGACTAGTTTATACAAAAAATGTGGTGGAAACGTGAAACGTCTCTCACTTTTTATAAGATGTTCATGTGCATTGAGATTCATGTGGAAGAAAAGAAACCACTTCATGGCTGGACCTTGCCGTTGGAATTAACATTAAAACTGAAGCAGGAAAGAAGGGCAACCTACTCTCTTTGTCCACTGAGCCTCCGATCTTCAAGCTCAAACATGGCCTGGCCCATCGGCCTGTGCCCCCCTGCTTTGAAGTCCAACACATGACAAAAGTTGCCACAAAATTTTTTCTTGGTTTAACAGCTAAATAAGCTCTTAATTTTTGGCTCAAAATAGAATTTAGCCATCAACATTTTATCAGATGACATTCAGTTCATAAATTTTTTATTTTGGTGGAAATAAACCCTCAACCTTCTAAAATTTTGTAATTAATCCAAATCTGTTAAATGACACTAACTATCGTTAGTATATCTAACGTGAAAGCTGACGTGGATAGTTTAGTTAGCTGTCACGTGTCATGTCACGTGTGCAATACTAACGATAGTTAGTGTCATTTAACAGATTTGGATTTAATTGCATAATTTTAGAAGGTTGAGGGTTTATTTCCACCGAAATAAAAGTTTATGGACTGAATGTCACGCGATAAAAACGTTGAGAGCTGAATTCCATTTTGGGCTAAAGGTTGAGGGTTATTTGGCTATTAAGCCTTTTTTCTTTGGAAGCCTATTACTCGTGGACTTAATGATTTGTTGTCAACTTTTGATGCATTAATTATATATAGAGATTATAAATTTTTATTAATTTATCTTTAAAACATAGGATTATTATCTTATTCATTGTTAGTGAAGTTTTTTAACTTTACAAGTAGAGTTAGGATGATAACTCATACTACATTTTATTTATTTATTTTTTTAATATTTTAAAAGGATATGCTTCATTATCCTAAAGCCGCTTGTGGAGTTACAAAACTTTATTAATGGTGCATTGAATAATTATTTTATAATATATGATTGTTAAGAACGACAAATCAATTTAAACGAATTTTTTTGAATTTATCAAATTGAGTTTTATTGATTTAAAAACTCTATCGAATTAAATTTGAATTTTAAAAGTTAAATTAAAAATAAAACTCTTATTGAATTTCAAATAAAAGAATGCTAAGGATAGTTACTTTGATAGTCACATTTTAACATTTTTTATTTTATAGGGTTATGTCACTTTTTGTATTTTACATGAAGATTTGCTACTTATTATTATTGATTATTTGAAAATTATTTTTTAGCATCTACGTACTTGGTCTTTTTAACTTTTTATATGAGTAATCAATTTTCACGTAAAACTACAAAGTGATGTGATTCAATAAAATTGAGAGTATTAAAATATGATTATTCCTAATATTTTTCTTTTAAATATTCTATACGAATTAAATTCGAATTTAAACTTTACTTGGTAAGAAATATATAAAAAAAGTGAAGATGAAAAATTTACCAATATAATAATTAATCTACAAAATAAAAAAAATAACTAACTATTAAATTAGTAAATTTTTTATCCAAGCATTTTTTTTCTACCGAACACAGCATTAATGTTTAATCGTCTTGACTCTACAAACGTTGTTGATTGCTCGGTTCCCGCGCACCTCCTCTTTTTGAAGCAGCTCCACCAGGTTCCCACGGTGGCTTAGGAGATGGTTTTTTCCCGTTAGGAAAAATTGGGACACGTGCACGGCTATGGATCATCATCGTCCTGTCATTGCGATGTGATAATATTGTGTTATCAATTTATCACATTTTACAAACCTTTTTCGTTCACATCTGAATTTATCAATAGTTGACGATTTACCTATTATATTATCTCACTTTTTTTTTTTGGATAAACTCAGGAAATTAAATTAAACTACGATTTCTATCTGTAATTTTAGGAGCAACGAACCACCAACTACCCGCAGCTCACTCTAGCATATCCTTCGTCACCGTCTCGGAATCCTATCCTTACCCAAAATTCCAGTTCCGAAAGGGGTTTCAAATCCGTGTAAATGCCCCGGAGCTCCTTACGTGGCAAGTTCTGAACCAAAACTTTTACTCCACGTGGACTCTACTGTCTCTCTAGGCCAGGCTATCGAAGTCTCCTACTCTACTCCTACTGCAACTGCTAGTAGGATCGCATTGACCGCGTGCCAGTGTCTCTCCTTTTTCTTTTTCTGCTTCCGAAAAATGTATGCTTTTGGATAAATAGAATCGAACACGCTGTAGATATCCAGATTTTGTCCCGTTATCCTCCCTTCTTCATCCTTTTCCTCGCCCATATTTTTGTTCTTTTTTTCTTTTCTCGGTGGAGTGAAGTGTACGGAAATGGACGGAGGAGGAACTCAGTACAATCTCAGAACTGTTGAGGAGGTCTTTATGGATTTCAAAGGCCGTCGTGCTGGCTTGATCAAAGCCTTATCCACCGGTCTCTTCTCTCTCTCTTCGTCCTCTGTAGTATTATGAACCGATTAGTGCCTTTGAGTTTGCGAGGGTTACTTTTAATACGGTTTTTATAGTTTTTTCCCGCATTCTAATTTTCAGTTTTGCTTTTTTTTCCGCCGCAGATGTTTTACAGTTTTATGAGCAGTGCGATCCTGGTTAGGGTTTCTCTTTCCCTCTCTCTTTACTTATTAATTTTTCTTTTCAGATGTTGATTTTTTACTTTATGATTCTTGGACGTAGTAATTAGTAAGTAGCGCAAATCAAGTTCTTTTGCTTTCCTATTGTGGTTGTAGTATTCCAGATTTTGAAGTTATCTGTGGATTGCTTTTCGACAGAGCAATGCTGTATTTTTTGTACATTTAGATAGGTTCTTTGAGTAATTGACATGCTCGTCGAGTGAGTTTGTGTTTAAATGCCTTATTTGTTTCTCTAGATGATACAATTTCTAGTAATTTGCTAATATATGTGCGTTATTGAATTATTGTCACCATGCTTGATGGCTTGTTTTCGGTTTAGTATTATGTTGTGAGTAATTTGCCTAATCTATACAAGAATGGATACATTGCACTGTTTTTCTGTTATGTCTACTTGGAATTTTATTTCGTCAACATTGTTTTATTCAGAGAAGGAGAATCTTTGCTTGTATGGACATCCTAATGAACAGTGGGAAGTTAATTTACCTGCTGAGGAAGTGCCTCCAGAGCTCCCAGAGCCTGCATTAGGTATTAACTTTGCTAGAGATGGGATGCAAGAAAAGGACTGGTTGTCACTTGTTGCTGTTCACAGTGATGCATGGTTGCTAGCGGTGGCCTTCTATTTTGGTGCTAGGTTTGGTTTTGATAAAGCTGACAGGTATAATTTTTCCCTTACCTGCTGTGTTATGTTGCAAATTTTCTCTATTGAATGACATATGAGAGGCAATACTAATACTCGGTGGACTACATATATGACAAACTTTGCTGTACCTGTAAGCTTTCGTGTTAGAGAAAGTGATAATACTAGGAAATGGATAAGTGACAAAATTTCATGTAGCCGTTATGCCTTTCCTATCTTTCTTCTCTTGTCATCATGTCATGTGGGATAAGTATTTAAACTTTTAACATTGACCCTGAGATCTACAGGATCAACTCTTTTAGATGAATGGTCAAGAACATGTGAATTAGTGCTGGACATGAAGCTTGGGACAGATTTCTAAAAATTAAGTGAAATGTACTGCATATAATATTTTTAATGTAAAGAAATTAAAACCAAGATTGAATGGAATTTTTCATTATAAGGAATAAGGTTTTTGTTGTGGTCTATATGTATTTGCAAGATATTCTTATGTTTGTAATGGTGGTTGAAGGACTTATTTGCATACATATCCAATCTTTGATGCAGGAAACGTCTCTTCACTATGATAAATGATCTCCCTACAATATTTGAAATTGTCACTGGAAGTGCCAAAAAACAGTCCAAGGAGAGGTCCTCAGTATCAAACCATAGCAGCAACAAACCCAGGTCAAGCTCAAAAGCAGTAAGTGGGACATTAATGCTTAAAGTTTTCTGTTGGTTTAAGTAAAGTATGGATATTGATTAATAGTAGTGTTGAAGTCCAATAGCAATGTAATACTCTATGAAGTCTGAACTTATGTTATTGGGATATGTAGAATTTTATTGCTCTATTCCTTGCTATATTGGTAACTGAACCTTCCTTTGTTCTTTATTTGGGCCAAATGTAGCTCAACATTCTCATAAACCTAATTATGTAATTTTAAAGCTAACTATTATTTGGGCCAAATGTAGCTCAACATTCTCATAAACCTAATTATGTAATTTTAAAGCTAACTATGTCCTGTAATCTTCTGTCAATTATCCAAAATGCTGACTTATTCAGTCTTTTGAGGCTATTTTGGGGTGCACATCTTTTGTTATGTACCATGCTAATGGGTTCTATCTGCAGGAGGTATCATCTCTTTCTTTGTTGTATTACATTATAATTCCTGAATCTGGAATGTCATCGCCTGCTATGCTTTTATTATTTTACCCATGCTTGAGATTTTCCTTTTGGGATGGTACAAACATTTAGACCAGGAAAAGTGACCTTTCCAAATGGGTACACGGGTAATGAGCTAAGCCCAGGGTGATACTATCCGTTTAGTATCAATTGGATGGTGCAGTTCTTTAAATTGATTCACTGTTGAATGTGTTTGTTTCCATTTATGTGCTATGGTATACAAGTTTATTTCCTCTTTTAATTTGGCAATGAATATAAATACAGAGAGGGTCTGAACCTGCTAAACTCTCAAAGAGCATGCCAGCAAAGGAAGAGGAAGAGGGATTGGAAGAGGAAGATGAAGAGGATCACGGAGAAACCTTGTGTGGTGCATGCGGAGAGAACTATGCTTCAGATGAGTTCTGGATTTGTTGTGACATATGCGAAAAGTGGTTTCATGGCAGATGTGTAAAGATTACCCCTGCCAGGGCTGAGCACATCAAACAGTACAAGTGCCCCTCTTGCAGCAACAAGAGAGCAAGACCTTGACATTTAAGGAGATGGTTTAGTAATTTTCACCTCTTGTAATTCTGCACCGCCCACGCTCTCGGCAGCTAACTGTTTAGTTGGTCAGATTTTCTATGCTGGGCCAAGTTGGCCAGCTTATGTATCAAATACTTTTTATCCAAGACTTTGCAGTTGGATATATTAGTATTAGGAGTTTCCAGGTTCTGAACTTTGAATTCTATTTGATTCCAGAATTTGGGTATATAACATTTCCACCGTGTAGGAATTCTCTTTCCCTGTTAAGT
Source organism: Heritiera littoralis (assembly GCA_031772115.1). Classification (NCBI taxonomy): domain Eukaryota; kingdom Viridiplantae; phylum Streptophyta; class Magnoliopsida; order Malvales; family Malvaceae; genus Heritiera; species Heritiera littoralis. The sequence continues at coordinate 5,117,837 of JAPDPK010000003.1, forward strand.
GAAGATTGTTCTAATTCATTCTACCCGATGGATTAATCGTTTTCTCTTTCTTGGCTATGTACGGCATAGAATATGAATTTTTCTCTTGGGACATTTGACCCATCAGAATGTCTGGTTAGAACCTGATCAAGCCCCATAGAAAGACGACTGAATGAGGACGCAATCCGGTTAGTAAACCAAACAGAGTCCGGCCAATTGATAATCTAGTATCAGTCAGGACTCGGTTATTTGGACTGTTCTCCAACAGGACAAGAAGATGTTTGTTAATGGTTGGTACGTACAAGTATGAACTAAGTGCTTCATCTGTGGTGCCGTATGTGGTAACCATGTCTCGCGTGGGCGGTTGTTGGTTTTTCCCATGATATCGTATCGCGACTGAAGATAACCTGTCGCCTGTCGGTTTCATGTAAATGGCATTTTCCACGAAGTCAATGGTCAATTCCACAGATTAATGACGAAGTTCTCCTTCATAAATGAAATTAGTGGAAAGACCAAGAATGCCTTGCGCAAGCAAGAAAAAAAAAATTAGAAAAGAGAGCATTTTCTTCAGTTTCCTTTTGACAAATGGTATTTCACTAATCAAAGAAATAGGAAAAGTTGCGTTCCGTTAACGATACAATAGATGAATTTACGTGGCTTCTTGGATGATCTCTCAATTTTTACATAGACTAGACTAATAGAGGGATTTTTATTTTCTATTTGATGTGGGTCAGGTTAAAAATTATTGGGCTTTTTTATAAGTCAGACTGAAGAACATTGGGTCAAATGATAATCTAAGACCAAGAAAAAAGAAGACTCAAAAGGCCCATAAAAGATCCATTAAATGACAATTTAAGCTATGGGTCATAAAAATAATTACGCGCAATCTAACTCTTATAAATAGGTCACATGTATCATCTTTAAACCCTAAGCTCTATTTGCCTACGGAAATCCTGTCTGACTTAAGCATCGGAGTGCGCACGCAGGGGAAAACCCTTGCGCCCCCTGATGGTTTTCTCTCTTGCAGGATTCATGAAGACAAACTAACACGAAGATCGAGGATTTGACGTCAGCAAACATTTATTATTGTTTTTTTGCAACAACAATTGGCGCCGTCTGTGAGAAACAAACAAAAAAGCCAAATACAAAAATAGTGAAAAGATGACCTGCTGTCGTACACCAGGTCTCACGCACAAGAGAAGCTCACAAAAAGACTCTGTCGCACACAAATAAAAATAAAAAATAATAAAATATATATACACGTAACAAAAACAGTCTGTCACACGGAAGGTCTCAGGCGATAGACTACTATCACATGCAAAGTTTCACGCACAGAGCAAAATCGTGCGCCCACGGCTTGCGACAGGAACTCTGTCGCAAGATAGCGAGAGGCCCACGCGACATGTATTGGGCGAGAGACTGGCTCTCGCGCCAACATGCTACCCGACATGCTAGGCGACAGATGCATGGGCCAGAAGTGGCTCTCACACCCGACAGCTTCCTTTTTCTAGCTCTACAATCCGAAACAAAGCATTTAACATGCTTGTCACTTCACGTGCAGGCAGCCCTTAAGAGAGACCTTCTCTTGTTAGTACTGGGCGAGAGCTTCTCAACTGTTAGCATTGGGCGAGAGGCTAACTCACGTGCAGGCAGCCCTTGGCGAGAGACCTTCTCTTGTTAGTATTGGGCGAGAGCTTCTCTCATGTTAGCATTTGGCGAGAGACTGCATGGGCGATAGCTAGCTATCGCACCCAACAGCAAGGTCGGGAACTGCATTGGCGATAGGCTAGCTCTCGCACCCGACAACATGGCGACAGATTACATGGCGACAGGCTGGATCTCGCACTGACACATGGGCGACAAACTGCATGGGCGACATGCTAGCTCTCGCACTGACAGTATGGGCGAGAGACTACATGGCGATGGACTAGCTCTCGCGCCTGACAGCTTAGGCGAGAACTGCATGGGCAAGAGACTGCATGGGCGATAGCTAGCTTTCGAATTTGACAGCGTGGGCGAGAACTTTGTAGGCGATAGCTAATTCTCGCACCTGACAGCATGGGCGAGAACTGCATGGAGCGATAGACTTGCTCTCGCACCCTTTGGCGACATGCTTTTGGAGAGAGCACCTCCCCCGCGCGACAGACTTAGGCGAGAGCACCTCCCGTACTCGACATGCTTTGGCGAGAGCACCTCTGTGCGTGACATGTTTAGGCGAGAGCACCTCCCGCGTGTGACAGCTTAGGCGAGAGCACCTCTCGTACGCGACATGCTTTTTGCGAGAGCACCTCCCCGCGCGACAGACTTAGGCGAGAGCACCTCCCGTACGCAACATGCTTTGGCGAGAGCACCTCTGTGCGTGATAGGCTTATGCGAGAGCACCTCCCGTGCGCGACAGGCTTAGGCGAGAGCACCTCTCATACGTGACATGTTTTGGCGAGAGCACCTCCTCCGCTCGACAGGCTTAGGCGAGAGCACCTCCCATGCGTGACATGTTTAGGCGAAAGCACCTCCCGTGCGCGACATGCTTTTGGCGAGAGCACCTCCCATGAGCGACATGCTTAGGCGAGAGCACCTCCTAACTAGTCTCAGATGTAGGTTGACTTCATCTGGGTGGAAAAGAAATGGGAAATCACCTCCTGTTTTCAGATAAGCTCGCCTTGCACCTGGGTACCTCTCAGTCAGCTGATCTTTGAGTTGTTGAGGAATTGCAGTGTAGTCGTTTGACTTCAAGGCGTGTATGAAAACCATGCCAAATATGAAGCTATTGGCAAAAGCTTATCTTTCTCCTTCAAGTATTAAGAAGTAAAAATAAAAAAAAAATCATAAAAAGAATACAACTGTTGCAAGAAGGAAATCGTCTTGTGCTTTAAAACATTTCTATAGCCATGCAGCAGGCGGTGGCATATCGACACCGGTATTTTTTCTTCCTCCTCATGGACTAAATCGGATGCTTTAGACAAAGACTCTGTCTACCCTACTTTTTTACTAAGCATATGGATCTGTGGTAGTGAGGGAACGATAATCTTTTCTGTTTTCCTTATCTCCCGTGCCTTTGAACTACCCTGAAAAGGATTCGAAATACGTATGATATCATTCATAATCATGTAGATTAAGAAAGAAGTAAGGTGCTTTCAAGCTTGTTGAAGAAGCCCACCTCACCACTACCTACTAGTAGGCTCTGGCAAGACCTCCAACAATGGGGCAAGTGTCGACTTCAAGACCTCTCATGCTTATGCTGACTCGGATCTTTCCTTTGCTTCTCTTGAGCCGAATGTGGCCTTCTAGGGGTGTCGCAAATTTGGCCAAGGACGGATTCACCGTACAGGTCAATTCACCGTACGCAAGGCGGTAGTGCAAATACACGAGCACTAATCCCAAGTTGCATGCTTGCCCAATAGGTAAAAGGTAATAGTGAGCACATTCGATAGGATATATTGCGATAAAGCGATTCATCCTATGCAACAGCCATATAGGAGAGAAAAAGTCACACGGCAAGCATTCTAGGTGAGCGAATGACCCTCGTAAGCCTAGCCTTCCGCACACAAGGTGTGAAGCAATGCTGATGAATGCAGTGTCATGTGACGAACACAAGACCACTGCAGCAGACACTTTCGGCGATTGAGTGGCATGTGGCAATTGCATGACCAACGCCACAGCCCAGCCTCTGCAACAAGGCTCACTTGGTAAAGCACGTGTCAAGGCATAAGAAAAGATCTAGATAGGCAAGCAAGGAACAGGCCGAAGGGTCTGGCAGAGGTGTGTGCACAATGCTAGATGAGCTCGCCCAAAAAAAAAACTGAACGAAGGGCTTGAAACGAGCGAACGTAAATCTGTACATCATCAAGCACAACGCTCGAGAAAAAGTTCATCTTTGAACAGAAATGACAACACTGTTTCAAAGAAGAACTTGGAGAGATATATGGTGTAAAGGTACGCTAAATACTGTAAAAATAAAAGGGTTTGTGCCGCAAAAAATGGAAAGACAAAAGAAGAGAAAGAAAAAGTTGAGAATTTGGCGGTAGGTAGTGATCTCTGGCGGCAAAATACAAGAAGTGGGCTACGGCCCTGCCTATCGCCCAAAAGTTCCCTGGTGATTGAGTACACGGAATGGGCAAAGCCTAGCCTGTCACCTAAAAGATCTCTGGCGGCAGAGTACAAGGAATGGGCGATAACCATGTCCTCAATTGAGCGAGCAGAGGCACGCACATGACAAATTTTGGCGACAAGGTTCCACGTGGCAGACTCTTTCTGCGAGAGGTGGCTCACGAGTGCGATAGCCAAAATGGCGAGAAAAATGGACCACTATTGAAGATCTCACAAAGATGCCACTCTTTTGAATAGTCAGTTGCATGCAAGACGTTATGCTACAGAACAATCTGTCGCTCGAAAGGTGACACGACTAGAACATGGGCAACCTTATCTTCTTCGTTGTCAAATTGAACTTCAAAGCCAAGAAGAGTGACAGACCTTGTACAAGACAAGAGCTCTCGCACGCGATAGGCCTTGGGCGACAGGGGAGCTCCCACGCGCAACAAGCCTTGGATGAGATAGGGCTCTCGCACGCCACAAGCTCCCCACTTTGATAAAATGACAGAGAAGAAAATTAGGTGAACACAGCACCCATACGCAAGATTCCCCCGTTAGCACAATGCAGGCAAGTAAAGAACACCCAAGTCATGCCTTTCGGCAATGACTAGCAACGCTGGCAAGCACAGAATCCAAACTACTGGTTCGCCCATTAGAAACAACTTTGGCGAGCACATTTGAAACTGACGATCTAAGCGCACACTCAAGTGCGGGATCTGAGCGAAATGATCTAGAATCTTCTAGACCTAGTGCGCGCACTAATCCGACAGAATGTCCAAAAGCTTCCTTCGGCCCATCTGTCGATCGTATGACATAAAAGCTTTCAAGAACTGCTCTAGCAACCATCTAGAAGTGGCTTAAGAGCCACACACTTAGCATATTGACAACCACACATGTGAAAGAGGGTTTGTCTATATAAAGAGTGTGTCGGCTTCATGAGTCCTTTAAGCAAGACAAGGATATGCCAGCTTAGGGTGTCAAGATCAAGGTTATGTCTCCTTTGTAAACCCCTATACATAGCATTCTGGAGTATCAATACAAGTGAATGCTTGGCATAACGAAAATTGCAAACACACTCAAGCAAAGACATAAGGGTGGTAACTAGATCTGAGGTGTCCGAGGTAGGCACTAGCCACTGTCGTGAAAGGCAGCAAGCCAGGAAGAGCTTGGTTCAATCGAAAACAACTTGTGTTAAGCTCGTGAAGATAGATTGCTGGTACTGAGGCACGACTTAGTGCACAATCCATGGTTGACAGCAAAACATCACAGCACTCATATTTTTCAAAGACAGAGACTTGGAATGGTATTGGCGGTAAACATTTGCTATTATTGTTTTAACGTTTGCTGCAATTATATTGTTGCTTATTCCACTTAATTGAAAATACTACATTATGAAACGAAAGGCCAGTTATTTTTATCTGTACTATGATAATCCTCCATGTTTGATAGACATGCTGCAGGAATAGAAGAAGAAAAAACAGAAGCTGGCCGAAGATGCGAGTCGGGCACAAATAAGTCCCTAAGCGAAAAATGCGCGAGACGGGCGTAAATATGACCATAAGCGAGAAGAAGACGCGAGACGAGCACAAGTAAGTCCCTAAGCGAAAAATGCGCGAGACGAGCACAAATAAGACCCTAAGCGAGAAGAAGACGCGAGACGGGCACAAATAAGTCCCTAAGCGAAAAATGCGCGAGACGGGCACAAATAAGACCCTAAGCGAGAAGAAGATGCGAGACGGGCACAAATAAGTCCCTAAGCGAAAAATGCGCGAGACGGGCACAAATAAGACCCTAAGCGAGAAGAAGACGCGAGACGGGCAAAAATAAGTCCCTAAGCGAGCAAAACAAAAAGTCCCTACGCATAAAAGGGTGCAAGACGGGCAAAAATATCTTTAAACGAGGTACGTTACAATTTTATCATATTACATTTAACGCATTATGTTGGTATCTTGGATATAAACGATATTATGTTCTAACAAGTCCTTAAGCGGATAGTACGCAAGACAGGACCAATACTCCAGTAAAAGTTCTTCTTTGGACACAAAAAAGTTGCAAAGAAAAACTTGGGGAGCACAAAGTATGCAGGCTGTGAGGTATGGTACGAGGTACGTTACAATTTTATCGGATGTCCCCGAACTACAATTGATTGACAAAGTGCATGCAAATGTTTTATATTGGCATTCCGGATATAAAAGCGATGTTATATTCTTATCAATTCTATAAAGTCCCTAAGCACAAAACGATGCGAGACGGGCAAATTCGAAAGTACAATTGATTGACAAAGTGCATGCAAACGTTTTATATTGGCATTCCGAATATAAAAGCGATGTTATATTCTTATCAATTCTATAAAGTCCCTAAGCACAAAACGGTGCGAGACGGGCAAATTCAAAAGTCCCTAAGCACAAAAGCGTGCGAGACGGGCAAACCAAAAGCCTGAAGCGAAAAATGTGCGATGTAGGCTACGCATTTACTTGAAGCAAAAAAGTGTATGATGTTAGTCATGCATAAAGTGTAAAGGCTTGAAGCGAAAAATGCGTGAAGTAAGCCACGTACTCAAATAAAAAAACCTGAAGCAAAAAATGCACGATGTAGGCTACGCATGCACTTAAAACGAAAAGTGTGTGATGTAAGTCATGCATGAAGTGCTTGAGCTTGAAGCAGTAATTGAGTGACATAAGCCCCATATGTAAAAGAACTTGAAGCAAAAAAGTGCACGAGGAAAGCCTGATTATTACGTGAGACTAATACAAGGTAAATGTGTAGTTGCTTCTGTAGATGAGTTTAAAAACGGGCTGATCTGTTTGTAAAAGATTAAGCTCTTTCACCAAAAATTGGGGAGCACTCTAGATTAACTTCTGCCTCAAAAGGAGCATCGATACTAACAGGCACCCAAGCATGTACGCCCTGAGGTGCTATAATTATCTAAACCATCTTCGTCCAAGCCTGTGAGAACCCCGACCATCTCGGGTCAATGAAAAGGCTCTTAAGGGTTGGTAAGATCAGATAGATCTTTATAAATGCCTATCCTCAGAAAAGGTTCCAAAGCCTCAGCATCTGGATCAAGCTTCAACCAATCAGGAGTATGCCAAGCATAAATCGCCTTTGATGAAACCAATTAAGAACATATGCATCCTCTTGTGGCATTTCTTGACGATGCGCCCTCATGGCCTTAACCCAGATTTGGTTTTCTTCCTCTTGGCTAATAGAAGGCTTTGGTGGCTTTGTAATCTTGTAATTTCTCCTTATAGCTCTTGGTTTCGGTTAGCTAAGACCTTGAATTTGAAAAGAAGGGTGGTATATTCCACTAGAGAAGCATTTAGCCTAGAGGAGAAAAACATATCCCGGTAATGTCCTGAAAAAGGCACTTGACTGAAGAAATGATGACACAATGTCGTTTCTGTTACAAATAATGATGAAGTCTGCTAGTTGAGCCCTTAAAAGAAGGTAAAAAAACTCTTGTGATAATCCCAGAAAGAGGGTAGCCAAAGAATTTGAAAAGCCCATTCTTTATATACTCTTTCACAAGGTAAACCTTGCGAAAGAGTAGGGAGCAATTGATGTGGGTCAGGTTAAAGATTTTTGGGCTTTTCTATAAGTCAGGCTGAAGAACATTGGGCCAAATGATAATCTAAGACCAAGAAGAAAGAGGACTCAAAAGGCCCATAAAAGATCCATTAAATGACCATTTAAGCTATGGGTCATAAAGATAATTACGCGCAATCTAACTCCTATAAATAGGTCACAGGTATCCTCTTTAAACCCTAAGCTCTATTTGCCTACGGAAACCCTGTCTGACTTAAGCATCGGAGTGCGCACGCAGGAGAAAACCCCTGCGTCCCCTGATAGTTTTCTCTCTTGCAGGATTCATGAAGTCAAACTAACACGAAGATCGAGGATTTGACGTCAGCAAACATTTATTGTTGTTTTTGGCAACAACACTATTATTTTACGAATGCTAAAATACGAAATTTTACATCAAAATTAATGCAGAATAATAACAATAGTTGGTGAACAAATACCGAGTTTCATACGGAGAAAAAATTCTAAAAATGTTTGACGCTAGATGTTTTCCTTACCACTTTTTCTACAGTTCAAACTAGTGCTATACTTTTCACGAGAAAAGCCTAACAAACTTCCACGCTCTTTCCATGCAATTGCCCTGTGGCCAGATAAGTGGGTGGCTCACATAATCTGAGGACTTGACCATTGGCGCAGCCCCTTTCCACTATGGAATTAGCCTCACTTCACTCGCTACTTTTGCTATAAATAGTCACCCTTTGCTTCCCTCTCAAACCACCACTTCAAAATCAGCTCTCCTTGATTTCTTCACATATCTTTCTCTGTTGCTTTTTCCATTCTAATCTTTGCTTTCTTGCTATGGCAACTGCCGAGAACTTCTTTGTTTCTGAAAATGATTTGTGTATCCCAACTCATTCACACTGGAAGAAGGCTGCGGATGCCCTCCAATGCTCCCATTTCGATGAAGTACGTGAAATGGTGTCACAGTTTGCGCAAGCTCAAACTGTTGAAATCCAGGGCACTACCCTTACGGTGGCTCAGGTCTCTGCCATTTCGCGTCGGAACGAAGTGATGGTTGGACTTGATGAGGCTGCTGCTCGTGACAGGGTGGCGAAAAGTGCTAACTGGGTTGCTGACAACATCTCCCGTGGCACTGACACTTATGGAGTCACCACTGGTTTCGGTGCCACATCTCATCGTCGCACCACTAAAACCGCCGACCTCCAAGCAGAGCTTATACGGTTCCTGAATGCGGGAGTGATCGGGAAGGAGAGTCTTCCATCGAGTTATTCCAAGGCGGCTATGCTTGTGCGTGCAAACACGCTCATGCAAGGCTATTCTGGCATCCGTTGGGAGATTCTTGAAGCCATGGCTAAGCTAATGAATGAAAATTTAATCCCAAAACTGCCTCTCAGAGGAACCATCACTGCTTCTGGTGATCTTGTGCCGCTGTCTTACATTGCCGGGTTGTTGACTGGCAGACACAATTCCAAAGTTGTCACCCCTGAAGGTGAAGAGATCAAAGGTGTAGAAGCTTTGAAGAGAGCTGGAATTGGTGCTCCTTTCGAGCTTCAGGCAAAGGAAGGCTTAGCTCTTGTCAATGGAACAGCTGTTGGTTCAGCTGTTGCTGCAACAGTTTGTTTTGATGCCAACGTTTTGGCTCTCCTTTCAGTGATTCTCTCAGCCTTGTTCTGTGAAGTTATGCATGGCAAGCCTGAGTTCACAGACCCTCTTACTCACGAGCTCAAGCACCACCCTGGCCAGATTGAATCAGCCGCTATCATGAAATTTCTGTTGGATGAAAGTGACTACATGAAAGAAGCCAAAATTCGCCATGAGAAAGACCCTCTTACAAAGCCTAAACAAGACAGGTATGCAATTAGAACCTCTCCTCAATGGCTCGGACCACAGATTGAAGTTATTCGCCAGGCAACGCATTCAATCGAGAGGGAAATCAATTCTGTGAACGATAATCCGTTGATTGATGTGGCTCGGGACCTTGCTCTCCATGGAGGGAATTTCCAGGGAACACCAATAGGTGTCTCCATGGACAATCTCCGAATTGCCATTGCAGCAATCGGAAAGCTGATGTTTGCTCAGTTCTCAGAACTGGTTTGCGATTACTACAACAATGGTTTGCCCTCCAATTTGAGTGCCGGCTCCAACCCAAGCTTAGACTACGGATTCAAAGGTGCAGAGATAGCCATGGCTGCATATTGCTCGGAGCTCCAATTCCTGGCAAATCCTGTCACGACGCATGTACAAAGCGCCGAACAACACAACCAAGACGTGAACTCTCTTGGCCTGATTTCGGCTAGAAAGAGTGCAGAAGCTATTGAAATCCTGAAGCTCATGTCCTCGACGTTCATGGTGGCACTTTGCCAGGCCATTGACTTGAGACATTTGGAGGAGAACATGAGAGAGGTAGTCAAACAAATCCTTCTCCAGGTCGTAAGGAAAACTCTTTACGTGGCAGAAGATGGATCACTGCTTGAATCTCGTTTCTGTGAGAAAGAACTCTTGCAGGTTATTGAACACCAACCTGTTTTTTCCTATCTTGATGACCCCATGAATCCTTCTTATGCCCTTCTGCCTAAACTGCGAGAAGTACTTGTTGAAAGGGCACTCAAGGATCCTAAAGGCGAGGAAAATGGATTTTCAGTATTCAAGAGGATTCCAATATTCATGGAGGAATTGAAAGCAAGACTTGAAGAAGAGTTACCAAAAGCAAGGAGGAGGTTTGGTAATGGAGAATCCGCCATAGCTAATAGGATCAAGAAATGCAGGACTTATCCGATATATGGATTTGTAAGAACTGAAGTTGGAACTGACCTTCTCAGTGGTGACAAGAAGGTGAGTCCAGGAGAGGACATAGAGAAGGTCCATGAGGCCATCAATGAAGGAAAACTAGGAGCTGTTCTGATGAAGTGCTTAACTAATTGGAAACTATCAGCTACTTCACTCTAATTGTATTTGTATTTTAACCTATATGTTTATTGTTCTTCATGTTTGTAACTTTGAGAATATGTACCTTTGCTTCTTATAAGTATCTATGAAGTTATTATGGGAAATTTGGTAATTTCCTGAGTTATTTTTGTACTGGATACACGTTAAAATTTGATAAATATTGTATATGAATATAATAAAATCTAAAAGAATTTTGCATATGGTATATTGACATAAAATTTTTAAATTTTATATAATACAAACACAATTTTTATTATTACGAAAACGAATTATCCGATTTATTTTGAGAATAGTTCCAATTTTTCATTTTACGATTGGGCCAAAGGGGCCTCCTTCTAAGTCCTTTCTAATGCCTTTTTGGTCCTCATATTCATGGCTCATTTTATAGCCTATAATTGAGCAGCCCAAACAGTTTAGCCTTAGCTTGTAAATCCAAGCTAATACTAAGGTTGGTAGCTTGTAAACTGGAAAAGGAATGCATCTTTGATTTCTATTTAGTCAAAAAGGAAAGTTTTGGTCCTTAGCCAATACACCAGTCATATGCCTTTTGTTCATAAAGAAACCAAGTCCCTTCCCTTGTTATAACTTATACCAAACAGAGAAAAAAAAAAAAAACTTTGGATTTTATGGACTATGCAGCTGTGTTCACATTTTGTTTTCTAAACTTTATTTCATACTTTGTTCGTTTAGGTCATGCTTTTCTTAGTTTCTTCTATTTGCTTTAAAATATTGTTAAAGAACTCATGAATTTCACAAGAGGTGAGTTAGAATCTGTTAGATCTTTTTATATTCCAATTTTTAAAATCCAGTGATTCGAAATGAGCAGAAGTTGGCTTCGATTGATTTACTCAATCAGATTAATCTGTTTTCAAATAAATCAATTCATTTAAGTCGGTTTTGAATTTAGATAATTTCGGTTTATTTTTTAGATAAATTAAATCGGTTTATTTTCGACGTAAAATTACACTCAATCCAGTTTTTTCGATTCGCAAAATTAAGTCAATTCAATTTTTTTAAAAAACTTAAATCAGTGTTAAACTTTTTTGCAAATCAAACTGGTAAAAATGGATTGTTCAGCCCTAATGACCCAATTTTGCTCACCCCTACTAATGCCCCAAATGGTAGAGATTTCATTGATGTTAAACTGACGTCAACGCTGCACAGAAATGGAAGCTTCGAAGGGTCCCAGTCCCCACGACAAAAATTCCAAGACACAGACTTTTGACCCAAGCTTCCTCCTCGGTCCTCATCGATGAAGCCACCACCCACTTCTTGTTCTGTTCCCACTCACTGGCGGCTTTATTATCCAACATCGGGTTTTGGAAAAAATAATTTCTTAAGGAAACAAACAGACACCATAAGAAGAAAACTAAACTATTTCGGCACCGGAGAAGAGAACGAAAATGGAGAAAAGGCTATTAGATGCAGCCATGGAAGGAGACATTAAATCCCTCCGAGAATTACTTCAAGAAGACCTTCTCATTCTTCACCGTTCAATAGTTTCTTGCGTCTCCGAGACCCCTCTCCATGTTTCTTCCCTGCTAGGCCACACCGATTTCGTCCGAGAGCTTCTGCATCTCAACCCGGAGTTGGCTTCCGACTTGGATTCACAGGGCTGCTCTGCTCTTCACCTGGCTGCAGCAAAAGGGCACCTTGAGATAGTCCAAGAGTTGGTCAAAGTGGATCCGGAGATGTGCATGGTGAGAAATCAAGATGGTTTGACGCCTCTCCACCTGGCAGCTATTAAGGGGAGGGTTAAGGTGGTGAGCGAGTTGGTTCAAGCTAGGCCCGAGTCAGCTCGGGTGATGACGGAACGAGATGAAACTGCGCTGCACTTGTGCGTAAGAAGTAATAGGTTGGTGGGTTTGAAGAGCTTGGTTGAAGAGATTCTAAAATATGATGACGATGAATTGGTGAATCGGAAGGATTGTGATGAAAACTCTTTGTTGCATATTGCTGTGGCCAAGAAGCAGATTGAGGTATGCGTCTAAAATCCTGTTGCAGGCGTTTCATTTCATTTTCTGCAGATTTTGATCTGAATTTCTGATTCAAACTAGATTAACTCCCGCAGTCTCAAAATAATTCATGTCATTAGTGTAGAATTTAATACAAAGGTGCTTTAGAGGTGCTGGTTTTAGGAGATGTAATATTGATTGCGTTTAATAATAATGCAATTGTATGAATTTTGCAGATCATAAAGTATTTGCTTACTCTACCCGGACTGGATATAAATGCCATAAACCAGAATGGCTTCACAGCATTAGATACATTGATGCAGAGCCCCAGAGACTTGAGAGACATGGAGATTGAATGTATTCTTAGAGAAGCTGGAGTTCTAAGTTCAAAGGATTTACATATTATTGCACCTGAATGGGTTCCAAGTCCAAGAAAAGTTCCCAAGATGACAAAGTCTCTGGTCTCACATGCATCCACTGAAGAAAGCAATTCAAGGAAACCTATATTAAAGCATAAGCAAACTGATTGGCTTGGTAGGAAGCGAAGTGCATTGATGGTGGTGGCCTCATTGATCGCAACTGTTGCATTCCAATCTGCAGTAACCCCGCCAGGAGGTGTTTGGCAAGCAGATGAAACAGTAGATGAGAGGGGAAACCCCCTCGAGCACCCTCGCAAAGCCGGGACTGCTGTCATGGCATACAGCCAGGACATTGAGTATGGGCAATTTATGATTTTCAATACACTTGCTTTCCTTGCATCTCTAAGCATAATCCTCCTGCTTGTCAGTGGGCTACCGATAAAGAGACGAAGATGGATGTGGATTCAAATGATTATAATGTGGATTGCCATCACAGCACAAGTGATAACTTACTTCATATCTCTGAGATATATGTCACCAGACAGCGCTGAAGGTATGCTGCATGATGTGACCGAGATATCAGTCTTGGCGTGGTTGTGTCTTATGGGAGTTGTTTTCATTGGGAATGTGGTTCGTATGAACTTATGGGTTCTTAGAAAGTATGGATTTATTAAGGAAAAAGAGCAGAAACCCTCAGCTGAAGTTGACAACGACCAGGGAGATGTGTGAGATGAGATGAGAGTAATGAAAAGAACTTACGGGTAGCCTTTAGCCTACATTAAACTTACTGTTTCAAGCTTGTAATCACTAGTTTCAGATTGTTGCGATCGATTTGTAAATGTTAAAAGTCTGAATCATATGTTTTTGTTCAGCGAACTTTGTGGAGAACAAGTTTTGTCACGCCTATAGCATTTGTTGTACAGTTGTACTTTCTTGGTTTTCCAAAGCTGTTCAGTCTATTTCTCTTGTAAAACATGCCAAATTGGAATGACGTAAATTACACCATTCTTGATCACAAAAAATATAAATTTACAAGAACAAAACAAAAATGTAACCCCACTTTACTTTTGATTTGAATTGCATGAATGAACACATTTAAAAAATATAAGAAAATTTTTATAAAACTCATCAACCCTGTATAAACTCAAAGCTGTATACTACAACTCTCCATCGGCCATGCCATCTTATTTAGGAGCACCTAATCCTTTGAAGCAGATTCCAGTGCATGTCCAACTCATCGGCATCGCAACTGGATAGTTTCATTGGGAAGTATGATATTAGGATTTCGAATATGCAGATTAAGGGTGGTCAATTCTTTCCATTTAGACCCAGTGCCATGAATACGAGACGAGATACTCCATAAAGTGTCACCTAGCTGAACCTTTGTTGTTGAAGGGGTTGAAGATTTAGAAGCAGCCTTGGACTTCAACAATGGATGTTTATTGCTCTTTCCTATTCCATTGGCAAGCAACCATCGAGAACCAGACTGTTGGTGATTCATGCCACCCCAAAGTTTCTTCTTGCCAGGCTTGGTCTTCATACCTGCAACATGGACTTCTGTAATTCTAAATTGAGGAATCCCTTCCTCTTGGGAAGCTTTTTCTACTTTCGTCTCCTCCTCTTTCAGAGCAGACTCAGAGTCATCATCCTCTCGATTGTCATTCCTCAAAGCCGAAACAATACTGTATATCTTTGGCTTTGGTGGGAATAATACTCTTTCCACTTGAATGAGAGCAAGCATTGGTGCTCCAACTGGGTCATAGTTTCTTATAGGATCACGAAGTTGCACCACTACTGCTACTGTGAAGTTATTCCCTAACAAACCACACTTTTTAACCCGTTTTTTCTCTCCCTTTGACCCTCTGTGAATCATGTCTGATGATGTAGCATGATGAGCAGCAAGGATTTTAGAAGTTCGATCACTAATTTGATCTTCATCATCAATATCCCCAGAATCAAGTCTCATCGATTCATCAAGAGTTAGTGACAGATCCATTAATCCATCAACATCATCACCACTGTCTTTTATGTCCAACAATTGCAACCCAGCAGTTCCCTCCAGCCCAAGGGACCCACTAATACCAAACCCCTTACCTTGAAAGGCTGAAATTTCCCCAATAGACTGTGCACGGATGTTTGAAGGTGCATCCTCATCTGACATGCCAGATTGAATTCTCAGTCCTTCCATTGAGAGTGCTTCAATTTTATCCATTGCCAAAGGAGCAAGATTTTCAAGGGATACATAATCCGAGCCCATCTCCTTGACAGAGGTTGAACTAAGCTTGTTAGAGCTGGGTAGAGGTGATCTTTAAATTCCAAGAAAAATAAACCTACTAGATTACAATAACAACATTAAAAATCATCAATTTCATGCATTTTAGTTATTTTTTAATAAATAATTGTTAAATTTTTTTGTTTATGAAATATTATATCATTAATAGCCACTCCGACAATAAAATTTTAGATTATTCGAACGATATTAATAAAATAATACATATAATTTAAAGAATAAAATAAAACTGATAACTAAATGTAGATGTGATAACATACTTAACCAGTTACCAAAAAAGAAAGATGACAACATATTAAAATTAGGGTGTTGAAGTATTAAATAGAGAAAATGAAAAAGACAAAATTATTTAGTTAATCGTCAATATAGTTTTTTAAATTTTATAAACAAAATTAAAATTTTGACATATATTATATTAAAAATTTAAAAATAAATTAAAAATAAATAAAAACATATGATTGTCTTTTAATCTTGTGTAGATGGGTTCTTTTGTGATGGAGAGGAAACATTGCAAACCAGTAGAACGAGATGTGTCAAGAGGCGGCAGAGAGGAAAACTGGAGCAGACCTTGAAGAATGAGTGCAGCGGCAGGTGGCGGTAGAAGGCTGAGCAAGGCTGAGAACAAGGTTGTGTAGAGAAAACAATGCAGAGAGGAATGTAGGAGAGTTTATGGATTAGCTGAATTGCCAAAAGTCCTCCCAATGGTAACAAGAACCTCTATATTTATAGGAGTAGAGAATGAGAGTTACATATCTTTGCTATTAATAACGTAATAATGAGAATTTGGCGGTTACAAAGCATTAATGTTTTGTCTAATGGAAGTTATGCTATATTGAAAGAAATAGGGAAGAGCACTCAAGCTTTGGGAGAAGGTGTACTGAAAGAAATATGGAAGAGCACTCAAACTTCAGAGAAAGGTTAAGAGAAGAACTCTTAACTATCTCTATATCTGATCTACCAAGCCAAACTCTCCAGGACATCCCAATAGTGAAGATAACTCAAGAACCCTGCCATATTCTGGAGTTATCTTCACTTCTTCTTGAAAGTGCTGTTCTTTAAATGAGTTATTCTGAGAATAAGTTGTTCTGTAAAGAGTTATTTCGAGCAGAGCTGTTCTGAGAAGAGCTATTCTGTGAATGAGTTCTTCTAGAAGTAATGAGCTCTTCTGATAAGAGATTGTTCTTGTGTAGAAGCTCTTCTGAAGAAATTATTCTTGTGAAGTATTTATTCTAAGAAGAGGTTGTCTTTCATTATAATATGAAATAAATATTAGTTTTCAAAATTAAGTATCTATATCTTGTAATAAAGTTTTTTTTTTTTTTCGATCAGTATGAACTCAAATGAAAAACATAAGTTTACACTAATTTTTTAGTGTCAAGCTTGAGCATTATTGGTATGACTGCTTGATGGCATTATAATGAGAAACATGATGCTTAATGGCATGAATTGAATATGATCTATTTAACAATTTTCAGTACAATTTTATATGAAAACTTGATTAATGCTTTAAATTACGGACTCCTTATAGAGCTGTACCTGTACATCATATTGTTATAAGATTTAAGCTTGAGATCTAATAACTTCAATCTCTATTTTTCAATTATATATAAAAAAAAAATTGAAAGAATCTTGGACTGCTAAAATATATTAAACAAATGCATTTTGGGGACAAGAAGCATCTATACTCTTGAATTTTATCTTTTAAGAATTTATTTGATTAGTAATGAGATTGAGACAGATAAAATTAAAAACAATGTTAACAATGAAATTGGGATATCGTAACAATGAAACTACTAAAATATGTGGTGGACATGTAATACTTGTTTAAATGTAAATTCAACAATGACGATGAAATAAAAATAAAAAATCATTAAAATTATTAAATTAAAATTAAAATAATAATAATAATTTATATTTAAAAATTTATTAAAGATTACTTACATTATTTTATATAAAAAATATAACAATAGACGAGCTCAACACCCCTAATCATCATATTTATGATTTTTCATATCAATAAATGAATATGAAAATAAGATTTGAAGTCCTTTTTTTTCTTTTATGGTTTTATTTTTCATTTTGTGACAAATAAATTGTATAATAAAACAACACTTCGGATTTTTTTTTAATATTTATGTTTTGGTTCATTATTTTTTTAATTTTCAACTCTTAAAAATTATAATTGAATATTCTAGACGAGTTTAAATTATCATTTACCAATTACTTCAAAGAAAAATTAAAATACATAATATTGTTTGAGAAAAGGTGATTATAAATAACATAATACAAATATCATGTGATATGTCACGTATTTAAAAAAAAATTGAATGTATAATCTCATATTAAATATAATTAGTATACATACATATTTATTTAATGATTTGTAATAGTATATATATATTAATATTTAATATATATACCATATTTCATATGTATATGTACTTATTTAAAATTACACAAAATATATTTATATAATATAATTATATAAATATATATATTTATACATATTTTTATTTCTTTAATATTTGATTTTCATTTCTTATTTAATTTGAATTTCCATTTCTCCAAATTAATTTCCTCAACTTCATCACTTCATCAATTTTGGGAATTTCAACAGTATACTCATCTCGTAAATAAATTTTATTTATTTATTTAACTTCTCTATTTGCTTTTGATATGACAAAGTCTACCCATGTTGGGCTAGGCCCAATGGCGTCCAGAAACTACCACGCGGCAAGAACTCGCTGGTCCACGTGGCGTTCGGCGACAGACGGTAAAAGCTTCACCTGTCGCTTGGCGACAGATTCAATCGTCTCCACGTGGCGTTCGGCGACAGACGGTAAAACGCTTCACACCTGTCGCTTGGCGACAGGTGCAGTCTCCTCCACGCGGCGTTTTGCGACAGAGGTAGGGGTGTCGATCACACTTGTCGCTCCCCGCGACAGACTCAAAGTCTATCGCCTGCAATCATAACGCGACACGTGGCACACGTTATCGGCTCCCGCTAGCGACAGACCCCTGACGCCACAACGTTCCACGTGGTACGCATCTCTCGTCGGCGAGAGGCTCCGGAAGCTCCCGATTTTCAAGGAAATTGTGTTATATTGGGACACAAACTCTCAGCAAGATAATGGATTTATCCTTAAACAATTTAACCTAAATTGTTGGCTTATAAATAGACCCCCAGGTATAATTTTACTCCCTAATTTTTGACTACTGGCTTTTACGCTTCCCAATACTGAAGAACTTTTTGCTGACTTAAGCATCGGAGTGTCTACGCAGGGAACCACCCCTGCGTCCCTCTGACTTTTCTTGTTTTTCAGAAGATTCTTGGACACACGTGGAGACTTAGTACGAACATCGACGTCAGCATATCTTTATTGTTGTTTTGTGCAACAACAATTGGCGCCGTCTGTGGGAAACGTATAAAAAGCCAATCAAGATTTACTAAGATGGTGAGAACAAGATCGACAAACGCAAGGACTAGCAGTGAGGAAAATTCTGTAAGTTCCCCAGAACAGCATATTCGCCAGAGAAACCAGGTAAACAGGGAGGAGGAAAGAATCACTGTGTCAGCGGCAGAATTCAAAGCTCTGAGGCGACAAAGCGAAGAAACCACCCAGGCGTTACGAGCCATGGTGGATCTGTTCCACGGAGTCCTCCCGCAGTTGAATCTGCCGCCTGCCGTGCAGAACTTGGTAGGAGGAACGAGTCAAGGAGTCCCGCCGCAGGTGCCTGGGCGACAGGACGACGCGGCAGCGGCAGACCCCTCTCGTCAGCGAGAGGCTCCCCCTGTCACCGAGAATGACATTCAACAGGGTGCGACGGGGCCTGCAAACATGAGGCCTGTCGCCGGTACCCAGCGAGAGACTGATGAAGCGGCAGACCTAGACTGGGCGACAGGGGTCAGGCGACAGGCCCCATACGTGGGGCGACAGGTACCTGGGCGACAGGATACCGACAGGGCGACAGGGTCTACCGCCCATCACCATGACCTATCAAATTTTGCTGGTACAGACTTAGAACATGGTGTTAGAGGTGCTGGAAGGAATGGTGCCGAAGATCAAAGCACTTGGGGAGCCGGGTCGGAGTTTGACCCCACTTGGTGCACACAGATGATACGGACAAACGCACCCCAGGCGAAAGGTAAGGAAGTAGTCGTAGACCTACCTGATTCGTCTCAAGCTAGAAATCAGCTTGCTCCCCCCGTAGACATGAAGAAAATGATAGAACAGGTGTTAGAGGAGAAAAAATTAATGTCTGCAGAGGAGAGCCAGAGAAGAAGAGTACCGTTCTGCACAACCATCATGCAAAAACCTCTACCCTCGAAGTTCAAAATGCCGCAGATGGCCTCATACACCGGGAAAACGGATCCCTATGATCATATGCAGAATTATGAAGCCCTAATGTTGCTACATGGATGGGAGGACGAGATAATGTGCAGGGCCTTCTCCTTAACTCTGTCCGGACATGCGATGAAATGGTTCAACAACTTGCTGGAAGGGTCTATTGCCTCTTTTGACCAATTGCGAAGTGAGTTTCTTAAGGCGTTTGCGGTGAACAGTCAAAGGAGGAAGGAACCGACCTATTTACTCACTATCAAACAAGGAGCTAAGGAGTCTTTGAAGAGTTATGTGGATCGGTTCAGGGATGCTACCTTAGAGGTACGAGACCTGCAAGTCGGTATAGCTGTGGCGGCTATATTACAGGGGACAAGGTCTGAAAAATTGCAAGAATCCCTGTCGCTAGACCAGCCAACTACCATCTCAGACCTACTCTCCCGTGCCAATAAGTATGTAACTCAGGAGGAAGTAATGAAAATGGTGACGATAGGAGAATCTAAGGATGGAAGGAAGCGAGGAAGGGAAGTCACTGAAGCATCTTCTAGCCAACCAAGGAAGTTTGAAAAACCTCCTACAATGAAATACTCAGCTTATACCCCACTCACTGAGTCTCGAGCTTCGGTGTTAGCAGCTATTAAGGGGTCAGGTCTTATACAGACTCCGAAGAAGGCGTCAGGGAATCTGGGCCGTGATCCAAGGGCGTACTGCGATTATCACTCAGCGCATGGGCACACAACTGAAAAATGTAGAGAGTTGATGAATCAGCTAGAAAAGTTGGCACGGGAGGGAAAAATAAACCGTTTTGTATGGAGAGGTGGTGATAGAACTAACTATCCCGCGCAGAACAGAGGAAACAATTTCAGAGATAGAAGAGGTGAAAACAGAGGACCTGTTAGACGAAATGAAGATGAAAGGAGAGATAATGACAGAAGGGTAGAAAGAAGGAATCGAGAGGAAGATAATGAACCCACAGGGCCAGCTATTAACGTGATATCCGGAGGTGAGTCATTAGCTGGCACTTCTTCCTCGTCTC
This sequence comes from Heritiera littoralis, assembly GCA_031772115.1. NCBI lineage: Eukaryota > Viridiplantae > Streptophyta > Magnoliopsida > Malvales > Malvaceae > Heritiera > Heritiera littoralis. Next base: position 5,138,374 of record JAPDPK010000003.1, read on the forward strand.
GAAAGACCTACGCCCGGCATGCTTATCAAATTAATTCAGTAATGGAAGAAAAGCATGATGAAGAGCCTATTACTTTCACGCCAGCTGACAGAGGTGATGTAGTGATTCCTCATGATGACCCAATGGTGATTTCGGCAGTAATAGCAAAACACCCAGTGAGTCGCATCCTAGTTGATAATGGAAGTTCGGTAAGTTTGATTTACTGGAGTTGCTTTGAGAAAATGAGCATCTCGAAGGATCGACTGGAGCCAGTCACCACACCTCTGTATGGATTCTCAGGAGAAAAAGTGAAGGTGGAGGGTGCAGTTCAGCTACCTGTGACATTGGGTGAAAGCCCGAAGCACGTCACTCGACAAGTGTTGTTTATGGTTGTGAAGTCAACGTCAGTGGCGTACAATATGATCCTCGGGCGGCCATTGTTAAATGACATGAGGGCTGTGGTGCATCCCTGCTATTTGTTGATGAAGTTTCCGACTCCCCGCGGTGTTGGACAAGTAAGGGGAGATCAAAAGAAAGCCAGGACGTGTAATATCGCGTCTACCACATGTAAAGGGACGCAGAGGAAGGAAACCCTTACAATTGAAGAACCGCCTAAACCAAAACCTGATTAGGAAATGGAAACGATCCAGTTAGATGACAAAGATGAAGGGAAAATAGTATATGTGGGGAGCCAGCTGCCTGAACAAGTAAAAAAGGAGATGGTCCGATGCTTGAAAGAGAATTGTGATGTGTTTGCGTGGACTCCAGCCGACATGCCAGGAATAGACCCTGAAGTTATTTGCCATCGGTTGAACGTAATCTCAGGGGCAAAGCCGATAAAACAAAAAAAGAGGAATTTTGCTCCAGAGAGGCAACAGGCAATTAACGAAGAAATCTCAAAGTTGTTGCAAGCAGGATTCATTAGAGAAGTTAATTATCCGGAGTGGTTGGCCAATGTCGTGATGGTGAAGAAAGCCAACGGGAAATGGAGAATGTGTGTGGACTTCACAGATCTGAATAAAGCTTGTCCTAAGGATTCGTATCCACTACCTCGAATCGACAAGTTGGTAGACGAAACTTGTGGGTATGAATTACTTAGCTTCTTAGATGCCTTCTCGGGATACCACCAAATCATGATGCATCCGGATGATGAGGAGAAGACTTCATTCGTGACCGATATCGGGACATATTGTTACCGAGTAATGCCATTCGGTCTAAAGAATGCGGGGGCAACCTACCAGCGCATGGTGAATAGGGTGTTCCAAGACCTGTTGGGCAACACCATGGAAGCCTATGTTGATGATATGATAATCAAAAGCCGACAGGGAGAATCACATGCCAGAAAAATGACAAAGGTGTTCAATGTGTTGCGGCAGTACAAAATGAAGTTGAATCCCAACAAATGCTCATTCGGGGTGAGATCTGGAAAGTTTCTGGGATTCATGATTACTAATCGAGGGATAGAGGCTAATCCCGAGAAAGTCCAAGCTATTCTGGACATGAAGCCGCCTAATACAGTCAAAGAAGTTCAAAGGCTAACAGGAAGAATAGCAGCCTTGAGTCGTTTCTTGTCCAAATCAGCTGAAAGAAGTCTACCATTTTTCAAGGCAATAAAGGCAGGAAAGAACTTCAAATGGACGGAAGAATGCAACGACGCCTTTGAAAGGTTGAAAGACTACCTGAAAGAGTTGCCTCTGTTATCCCGGCCACGTCCTGGAGACCACCTCCTTATGTACCTCGGTGTAGGAGAGAAAGCTGTAAGTGCAGTCCTACTAAGAAAAGAAGGGGATAGAGATTGCCCGATTTACTATGTAAGCAAAGTCCTGCTAGATGCTGAGGCAAGATACCCCTTAGTTGAAAGAATAGCTTTATCCCTGGTGATGGCAACTCGGAAGTTACGGCCGTACTTCCAAGCTCATTCAGTGACGATCTTAACAGATCAGCCCCTCAGGCAAATATTGCAGAAACCAGAACACTCCGGGCGTCTGATTAAGTGGGTCATCGAATTGAGTGAATATGACATTCACTTCTAGCCTCGCCAAGCAATAAAAGGACAGGCATTGGCAGATTTCATTGTAGAATGCACTGGCCGAGAGGTGCAAAAGGAAACAGAGTTGGTCTGGTGGAAATTATTTGTTGACGGAGCTCGTAACATGGACGGTAGTGGAGCTGGAATTGTGCTAGTATCGCCTGAAGGGGAAACCTATGAGTATTCCCTACGTTTCGATTTCCCAAGTTCAAACAATACAGCCGAGTACGAAGCCTTGATAGCTGGAATGAGACTTGCTGAGAAAATGAGGGTCAGCAACTTAATGGCACACAGCGATTCGCAGTTAGTGGTAAACCAGTTCTCGGGTGAGTATGAAACACGAGAACCCGCTCTAGTCCCTTATCTGTAGAAGGTACGATTGTTGGCACAATCATTCAAGCACTTTCAGCTGACTCAGATAAATCGAACAGAGAACAACCATGCAGATGCTCTTTCAAAATTGGCTTCTTCTAAAGGGGTCAAAGGGGGTATGGTCAAAGTGGAATCCCTTGCTAGGCCAAGTATTGAAGAAGAAGATGTCTGTGATGTCGAAATCGGAGGCGATTGGAGAAGCCCAATCAAAGACTACATACTGGGGGGCACACTCCCCACTAACAGAGACGAAGCTCGAAGGCTGAAGTTAAAAAGTGCCAGGTTTACCATGGTGAATGGGGAACTCTATAAACGGGGGTTCACAATGCCTCTGTTGAAGTGTCTAGGGCCTCAGCAGGCCGAGTACACCTTAGCTGAAGTTCATGAGGGAATATGCGGCGAACATCTGGGGGCTCGAGCCTTGGCCTCGAAAATATTGCACACAGGGTTCTATTGGCCCACACTGAGGAAGGACGCCACAGACAAAGTGAAAAGATGCGAAAAGTGTCAGAAATTCGCTCCTATAGCTACAGCGCCTGTTTCGGCTCTTCAGAACACTCTCCAACCAACTCCATTTGCACAATGGGGACTAGATATCCTGGGGCCTTTTCCCCTAGGCTCAGGACAAAGGAAGTATTTGCTTGTGGCCACAGACTACTTCACAAAGTGGATAGAGGCCGAGCCTTTGACTACAATCTCCGAGAAGAAGGTAGAAGCAATGGTGTGGAAGGACATAATTTGCCGATTTGGGATCCCCCGTGTGATAAATGCAGATCATGGGAAGCAATTCGACTGTGATGCTTTCCGAAGTTTTTGTAATGGCCTGAAGATTATCCTAAGAATATCTTCTGTGTCTTACCCACAGGCCAATGGGCAGGCAGAGGTAAGCAACTGAACCATACTACACGAGTTGAAGACTAGACTGGACAAGGCAAAGGGAGCATGGGTGGATGAGCTCCCAAGTGTCCTATGGGCCTACAGAACGACAAGCAAAGTGTCAACAGGCGAAACACCGTTCAACTTGGTATATGGCACTGAAGCCCTCATCCCGGTAGAAGTTGGAGCTGAGTCACCCAGACTAGTCCCTTACATTGAGGAACGTAATTCTCAAGGACTAAGGGAAAATCTTGACCTGATACATGAACTGAGAGACCAAGCAAAAGTAAGAATGGCTGCTTACCAACAGAGAATAGCTGCTTATTACAATGCACGGGTCAAGAACAAAGAGTTGCAAGAAGGGGACCTCGTATTGAGAAAATCGGCCATTACGAATGCTCACAGAGAAGATGGAAAGCTTCGGGCTAATTGGGAAGGACCATACAGAATCAGAAAAATGATCGGACCTAGCACTTGCACCTTAGAGACCTTACCAGGAAAAAAGATCTCGAAGACTTGGAACGCCAACCATCTTAAGCTATATTGGCAGTAAAAATTGTAATTTATGCTTTCTGATTGTCATTCTTGTCTTTATTTTTCCATCTATTGCTACATTACTTCATAGATTATATTATTTTTTCTGATTCATAAATAAAGGCCAGCCAATCATTTCCTATATTCTCTAACGCAAAATGTGAGACAGATTATGTGCTACAGGAATTGAAATGAGACAATAGCTGGCTACCAAATAAGTCCCTAAGCGAAAAATGCACGAGATGGGCACAAATAAGACCTTAAGCGTGAAGAAGACGCGAGACGAGCACAAATAAGTCCCTAAGCGAAAAATACGCGAGATGGGCACAAATAAGACCTTAAGCGTGAAGAAGACGCGAGACGGGCACAAATAAGTCCCTAAGCGAAAAATGCGCGAGATGGGCACAAATAAGACCTTAAGCGTGAAGAAGACGCGAGACGGGCACAAATAAGTCCCTAAGCGAAAAATGCGCGAGATGGGCACAAATAAGACCTTAAGCGTGAAGAAGACGCGAGACGGGCACAAATAAGTCCCTAAGCGAAAAATGCGCGAGATGGGCACAAATAAGACCTTAAGCGTGAAGAAGACGCGAGACGGGCACAAATAAGTCCCTAAGCGAAAAATGCGCGAGATGGGCACAAATAAGACCTTAAGCGTGAAGAAGACGCGAGACGGGCACAAATAAGTCCCTAAGCGAAAAATGCGCGAGATGGGCACAAATAAGACCTTAAGCTTGAATATACCAGTCCGTGAACACGAAAAGTGCGTGCGATAGGTAAAAGTACAAACTATGTAACCAATTATGAGGTACGTTACAAAATCTCTAAATTCATATGTTGTAATAAGTCGACAAGTTATGGCTAACACTTTGGCTATTTTAGTCTTGATTATCCTTAAGCGAAAATAACGCGAGATAGGAACAACACTCGAGAAAAGTTCATTTTTTGAACGAACCGACAACATGGTTCCAAAAAAGAACTTGGGGAGCAACATAGTGTAAGAGTAAAGTCATACAAGGTACTCTACTAAAGCAAGAGAAAGAGCTACAAAAATGAAAACGGCATTTTCCATTAAGAATGAATCTATACATTGGAGATTAACAAAACAAACAAAAAATACATTGAAGTTAACAGACAAAACAAAAACACTAATCTACGGCAACAACTAAGTCAGCCGACGGAGAAGGCACTACGTCAGCATCAGCATCTTCAGAAGCTTGAGGCTCGGGAACTGGAGAAGTCAAATCACCTGATGGCCCTACCACTGCGGCCGAGTCTGGCACGGGATCAATGGCTGCAGAGTCCGAAATCTGCAGTTCTTCGCTGTCCAAATCCAGCAGCGCCTCGATAGACTCAGGCTGATCGCCCGCCTCAACAGACTCAGGAAGGTCACGGGCTGCGGGAGGCTCAGATCGACCAAGTGCCTCAGAAGACTCAGGCTGATGAGGTGGCTGCCGAGGAGGCCACGGACCTTCAAGATTGTCCAGCTTATCTACGGCTCCCTCAGCCAAATAGGCTTCCGGACTTTGCGAGTCTGGCTCATACTTGGTCCAAGAAGGAGCATCGTAATACTGGGCCTCTTCGGTGAATAGCAATTCAGGAAAAGCCTCGCTAGGTCGATGCTTCTCCAACCAAGAACGAGCCAAGTAAAAACCGTACTTAATAAATCCCGTCGAGAACTCCGCCTTCTGGTCAAAACAATGCTGGGACAAGCGGTATTCACGAACGGCATCGATTCGAGCTTCTCTTTGACGGTCCAGTACGTTATGCAGCTCCTCAATGGCCTCATCTCGCTGCCTCTCCATAGCTCTTCGATCCTCGACAGCCTTCCTGTAAGCTTCTTCAAACCCTTGAAGGGAAGACACCTTCGCCTGCTCTTCTTGGAGCCTTCGCTCGAGATCAGCATTCTTTAGCTCAAGATCAGCGTTCCTTTTGTTGACCTCCTCCACCCTGTTGACATAAGGGTGAAGCTGGTTAACCTCGTTCGAAAGCTCCATCCTTTGATCCCGAAGCTCGCGAATCTCTCTGTCAGCTTGTTCCCTGAGAGCCCTGTGCCGAGCATTGACGGCCGCAATTTGTTGAGCTGACTGATAAGACGAAAAACAAAAGTAACTCAAAAAATCTTTTAACGAAAAAAGTTTAGACAGAGAAATTAGCTACGAAACGAACACAAAACCCTTACCTTCATAGCAAGATAATCAGAATTATCCTCCGCCTCCGTGATGTTGGTAAAAAGCCCCGCCTCGTCACGAGGGAGGATGGTGCTCCAAGCCAGACGAGACGCTATCCCGACATCCTCGATGCTGTCGTTGTCGTTCACTCCAGGATAGGTCTGAAAATCTTCCCCACTGACGACGACCCCACTGTCAATCGTATAACGCCTCACAGTAGGGTCTACCACCTTGGGTAAGACTGGTCTTGTAGGCATCGAGGCTTCAATATTTAGCCTCTTCCTGTATTTGCGCCTCGGCTGGCGAGGAGCCGACCTACCCTCAGCAACACGAGGGCCACCTTCTTGAGGAACTGGATCGCTCCTTTGGGACTCGGAGCTCTCGCGATCGCCTGAACTTCGATCAGGGACAGGAGGCCTCTTCCTCTTGTTTCTCCCGGCATCCTGTGTAGGACGGCTAGATTCACCAGTAGAGGGAGGAGGAGGAGTAGGAGCACGAGCTGGTCCAGATGGGGCCCTAACGTGCGACTGAGGAGGAGGAGCCGCTCGAGCAGCAGCAGCACTGGCATCCCTCCTGCGCATCAAATCCCGGAAATTCATGCCTGCACGATATATAAAGAAAGGATTAGCCGACCGAGTGAAATATCACACACACGATCACAAGAAGTAAAAAAGGATGGAAAACCTAGAAAACCACCAAAGTCCTCTAAACTATCCAGATTTGAATCCAACGGAAAATCAACGAAAGGACTCCCAAAGGCGTCAGCCTGAGCCCACACGGGGCCCTCCCCTGAATAATCACCAATGCCCGCAGCCTCAGGGGTCTCGTCCTCCGAATCCGAAGAGGACTCATCTACAAGGCGGCCCACGGGAGTAGATGCTTCGGCTACTAGGACCGGGGATGGCTGACTAGGGCCAGCATCAGATACACGAGGAGTAGTTGGCAGGTTAGATGGAGCAGCAGAAGCTTCGAGAACAGTCCTGCTTACACCCCAGCCGGCAGCGGCAATGTTCTCTGGGGTTAGAAGAGAAAATAGATTACGCTCCCCAGTAGAACAGATTCGCCGAATAGACTCGCCAAATTGATCTCTTAAAATTTCTGTTCTGAACCTTTGCGAGCGCTGGGAGTGGTCAGAGGTATCACGATTCCATCTAGAGCGAATTCGCAAGTCACTTGGAATCTCAACAACGACCCACTCGCTCTCAAAACCGCGCAGTTTATTGGGAAGATCCGAGAAGATTTTATTATTGGGAAACTCCTCGACTGTTAACCGTTGAAGAGAAAACGTTATCAACCCTTTCAACTTACGGACTCTGAAAAAAGCGCTTAAGAGAGGGACCGTTGGAATAATCCCCAAGTGATGACACACTATGGAAAATGCTACCAGCTGAGCCCACGCATGGGGGTGGAGTTGACACGGGACGATGTCTTTGTACCTAAGAAACGCTTCTCCAAACTCCGGAAGAGGGAAGCGAAAACCGAAAGACAAAGAAGCCTTATGGACGGCTACACCACTTCTAACCAAGTCGGGCGTAACCTCCCCTTGCACAGGAAGTCTATAGCCATAGCCCGATGGAAGAGGGAAACGGGTTCTAAAATCCTCTAAGTCTGTATTTGACAAAGAACACACGAGACCACCTGTCTTAAGTGTTTTTCCTGGGCGTAGCAAAGACATGACAAAAACCACCCGGCGACAGACTCTAGAGACGACAGACCCAATGGGGCGACAGACCCTCTAGGCGACAGACTCTAGAGACGACAGACTAAATGGGCGACAGACCCTCAAGGCGACAGACCTACTAAGCAAAACGCTTGCGGGAGACCTAAAACTCTAAGCGGAAGACACACGACACCTGCGGGAGACCTAAACTTATATGCGAAAAGGTAATAAATAAGCGACAGATGTAAACTTACTGTCAATAATGAAGGCGAGAGACTTCTGATGGGAGAGCGACAGACTCTTTTGGTGGGAAGAGCTGGAATTGGGCGACAGACGGCTGTTCAGAGGTATTCGTGGGGTCTCTCGTCGGGTTCCAGCCGTTTATATAGCCGCGACAGGGAAGGCCAAACGTCACGCCTGATCACACCTGTCGCAGAATAGAACTTTTCACCTGCAAAAAATACCACAGAAATTGCAAAAACAAAAGAAAAACAAAGAGGACTATTCACAGTGGGTTAAGGCCTAAAAACACATATTTATACTCTCTTGATTGGAGAAATCCAACAAGAGAGTAGGGAGCAATTGATATGACAAAGTCTACCCATGTTGGGCTAGGCCCAATGGCGTCCAGAAACTACCACGCGGCAAGAACTCGCTGGTCCACGTGGCGTTCGGCGACAGACGGTAAAAGCTTCACCTGTCGCTTGGCGACAGATTCAATCGTCTCCACGTGGCGTTCGGCGACAGACGATAAAACGCTTCACACCTGTCGCTTGGCGACAGGTGCAGTCTCCTCCACGCGGCGTTCTGCGACAGAGGTAGGGGTGTCGATCACACCTGTCGCTCCCCGCGACAGACTCAAAGTCTATCGCCTGCAATCATAACGCGACACGTGGCACACGTTATCGGCTCCCGCTAGCGACAGACCCCTGACGCCACAACGTTCCACGTGGTACGCATCTCTCGTCGGCGAGAGGCTCCGGAAGCTCCCGATTTTCAAGGAAATTGTGTTATATTGGGACACAAACTCTCAGCAAGATAATGGATTTATCCTTAAACAATTTAACCTAAATTGTTGGCTTATAAATAGACCCCCAGGTATAATTTTACTCCCTAATTTTTGACTACTGGCTTTTACGCTTCCCAATACTGAAGAACTTTTTGCTGACTTAAGCATCGGAGTGTCTACGTAGGGAACCACCCCTGCGTCCCTCTGACTTTTCTTGTTTTTCAGAAGATTCTTGGACACACGTGGAGACTTAGTACGAACATCGACGTCAGCATATCTTTATTGTTGTTTTGTGCAACAACAGCTTTAATATTAAATTTACAAATATTTAATATTAATTTTAGAAAATTCACAGTTATCACATTCTCCCCACCTTAAGAAATTCGGTCCTCCGAATTTAACTTAACTAAAAGGTGGTAGCATCCTGTATGCTTATCATTCTTGTCCTCTCAATCATAAATATAAACCTAACTATTACATGCTTCATTAAATCTATTTAGCATAAAAAAATAATAATCATGTAACAAATTCTATTTTTACGAATAAGGCCAATATGTCAAAACTTGGTTGGCGTTTCCTCACGGAACCAAACGGTAATTCTCAAGAATAGATATTTTAGGAATGGGGAGTACGCTAGGAAGGCATGTTCTTCCATTTGGTCAGGAATGCGTTGAGGAGATGCTGTGTTAGAAAAAAGCATGCGGTGGATACCAAAATCTGGATCTCAAGTTTTTTTCTTTTTGGTGGACGACTGGACAATAATGGGTCCACTTAACTCAGTTATTTTTGGACCATGGTGACCTTAAGAGAACTATCTTCGAGTTCGAGAAGTTATGGTCAATCAAGGTGTTTGGAATTTCGACATGCTGAGTGCTTCTCTTCCTGTCGAGATTCAAAATAAGATTAAAGCCATTCCTCTCCAAATGCAAGATAGCTCTCCTGACTCCATTGGCTAGAAAGACTACCACTGGGTTGTTTAGCTTAAATTCTGCCTATAATCTTGCCAAGAGGCAGCCCAGGGAGTGATTACAGAGAGTGGAATTTTGTTTGGAAAAGTCCCACTTTACCTAAAGTCCAGCATTTCATTTGGCAATGTAGCCATAAAAAAATAGCTACCAGGCAAATGCTCAATCTACATGGCCTTCAAATTTCTCCTTGTTGTCCAAGATGTGAAAGTGAAGATGAGTCCATGTCTCATTGTCTTAAAGACTGTTACTTGGTTCAAACTCTTTGGGACATGATTGAGATTCCTCGGGAAAATCGCATCTCTTTTGATTCTAGCTTCGATGATTGGCTTATTTCTAAATGTAAATCTTGGAACTTTGTCTTTCCTCTTGTTCTTTGGGACATCTGGATTGATAGAAACAAATTAATTTTTGAAGACAAGAGTACCTAATGAAGAATGGCTTGCAAAAACGCAAGCTAAGATCAGAGAATGTTGGGCTATCATGGGCAAAGAAAAACTTTGAAAGAATGTTTGCCAAACCATGATAGGTTGGATACCTCCACTCCACCAAATGATACCATAAAGCTTAACATTAATGGGGCTATCAGAGGCAACCCTAGTAAGGCAAAGGCCGGAGGTTTGTTCAGAAACTCTAATGGCCATTGGTTATGTGGATTCGTACGTAACATTGGCTATACAACAAGTATGGATGCTGAGCTTTGGGCTCTCAGAGATGGCCTTTCTATTGCATTGAATTGAGGATACCGAAATTTGATTGAGGAAGTGGACTGAGAAGTGGTGTTAAGGTACGTTTCTGAAGGAGTTTCTACTTTCCATTCTCATTTTGTTTTTGTTAATGATTGCAGATTAATTCTCCAACTACAGGGAAATGCTCGGATGGTCCACGTGTTTAGAGAAGCCAACTCCTACGCTGATGGCCTTGCTAAATTCGGAACAAATATGGAAGAACTTTTTGTTCTGTTTGATCTTCCTCCTATTAATATTTGTTATGAGCTGCTTGCCAACTCAATGGGAATTACCTTTCCGAGAGAGCTTGGTTGTAAGCCTGGTTCAGGCTAACTTTGTTAGGTTTTATTTTATTAATGCACGTATTTTCATAAAAAACAAAACAAAACAAAACAAGTTGTATCATAATCATTAATCATCTCTCTCCATTACAAACGTCATAACGAGACAGAAAGAATGGAGCTCCGAGCACTCTAACAAATTCAGTTAACGGTAACGAAAACATCAAGAAATTATGACAAATAATGTCACTTCAAATGCTCTAAAAAAAACAAGAAGCATTCAATGCCAATTAAATATATAAAAATGAATTTTTGGTGTATAAATGTACATTTTAATAAATTAAGTTTATTTTGTAACCAAAAAAAATTATGTATATTTCAATAAACTAATTTTAGAGAAAAAAATTAACGATTGTGACACTGACACATGTGACACATGCACACTGCAATAGTGCCCAGTGGCAATGGCCAAGGTAAATTAAATGCGCCCCGCCTATCCTCCTTGAGAAGCGGGAAGCGAATATTCCTCTCTACCCACCACTATCTTACGTTTGACTGGAATTTCAATCTTCATATGAAACGTAGGAAGTCAAAGGAAGAATATGTAAATTCGTCCATCGTTTATCCACGTGGCATTTTAACAAGACAGCACCTCCCCTAAAACTTCCCACAAAAGACGGGTGGATCCATTTTGCTTAATTCACCCAATAATTTCCCGACATTTGTCATCCCCAACCTCGTGAATTGCACCCGATTACAGCTCCAGGTCATCATGTAACTATTTATTACCCATGTGATTAGGAATCTTGTTCTATTTATTTTGTTTATTTATGCCATTTAATTCACGCAACATGCATGCATAATAAATTTATAAAATTACGAGTTAAAAAGTCTTAAATTCATATAAATTAAGTAAATAAGAGTTCAAAAGTATAAGGATAAAATATATAAATTAAGAATTTAAAAAACTACTTTTCTAAATAATTATTATGATCTTCAAAAAGACTTTATTGCAATATTTTAAATATTTTTTACCAGTGCAATTAACATCTTAATAATAATGTCTTTCTGAAAATCAATATGCCTATACAAATTATTTATTAGATTTTAAATGTTCCATTGTTATATTTAGTTTCATTATCAAAAAAATTGTTAAATTTTATTTAAGTTAATTTGTATAATTTTAATTAAAAATGTAGTAGAAAAAGAAAAAATCAATTAAATTTGAGGATTAAGGAAAAATACAACTTATGAGACAAGGAGGCAAGAATTTTTATGAAATATTATATTTTCAGTCGGCCAAAGAAGTTAATTAAATCAACATCAGAAAAAGACATAAAAAATTAAATAAAATTCATAAATTGAAATTAAAAAATACTAATAATTCCATCCGAGTGGTCAACTATCTATGACCAATGGGCTGCTCTCTGCGGGGCACGGGTCCACGGAGTCTTTGACGTTTCTGATTGTCAAACAGATTATTTTATTATTTTTCTTCTTCTTTCTTCTTCTGTCATTTGATTTGATTTCAATTAGCAACCAGAAACGAAAAAAACAATGACGAACTGCGAGGAAGTCGGGGAAGACATGAATGTGAATGCGGATTTGTATGGGACGGTGGACCGGAGATTCATGGACCGAGCCAAGGTATAATTGTTTGAAACTTTCTTTTTTTGAGTCATTTTGAATCAAAGATGGTGTTTTTGCATTTGGTTTTAATTTTTCTTTTAATTTTATAATGCGGGTAATGTTCGGTTTTTTGGTACAGAAAGTGGCGAAAACCAAGGAAATGTTGTCTAAACAAGCGGTTCAAACGAAGGAGATGTTGTCGAAACATGCTGTTAAGATTGCCAAACAAGCTGAAGAACACAAACGCTTTATCAACAAGGTAATCTTTTCAATTGTCTTTTCTTATTATATGTTTATGCTTGTTGTGTGTATTTAATTTGCCGGTACTAATGTCTGGTTGAGTTGATTTGTCATTAAGAACATGGGCTCTGAAGTTATAATTTTGGATTTTTTTTTTTGGTTTTTTATGTTTAGGTGACACATCTTTTGGGGGTTCTTGGGTTTGGAGGGTTTTGCTTTCTCTTGGGAGCAAGTGAGTAAACTTAGCCTTGAATTCATGGAACTACTTCCTAAATTCTTGGTTCTGGAATTTACAAAAATCTTTGTTCTTTGTTTTGTTTTCTGAGTTTGGTCTCAAGATATTCCTTATGTCTATTGTTTGTTCTTTGTCATATTTGTTCCTCTGCGGTGGATATACTACCGTTTTAAAAGTGGCATTACTATCTTCTGGTAAGTTCCTTTCATCCCCATGCAATTTGGTATTGTTTTCGGAAATGCATGTCGAAATTGTATGAAAAACTGATGAAGGTGATGCATTTCTATGTTTCAGGATTTCTGCTATTATGCATGCAAACACAATCTTCTTGCTTGACCTTCTTCTGTATCCAAGGAATGAAAAGCTTTTCATGGTTTGCTTCTCATTTTCTGAGGTAAGATTATAGTAGTTGGTTTCTTACATACATCTCAATTGTTGAATGATTCATTTTGACTTCTTCATTGTTTTGGATGCTATTGTAGGGGCCACTAGCATGGGCACTCATTGTTTGGCGTTGTAGCTTGGTTTTTAGTTCTGTAGACAAAATTATAAGTGTCCTTATACATCTTTTACCTGGTATGTTTGCCATCTTTGTATGCACTTGCTATCTTTATACAGCATTTTAGATGCAATAGGGTTGTAAAAGCAGGAAAAGCATTTAAATGCAGTAGTTTTATATAGATTGTGATTCTATGAACCCCAGCAGCTGGATCATTGCTACCGGTCCGAGAAATCCCACTCAGTTTGTGAAGAATATAGAAAGTTTGTACCCTCGGTGGATTTTGCAAAATTTTTGCGGCTGCTGTTTCTGGAAATGACCACCATTAAAATTTGGTGGTCATGGCTCTTTAGAAAGAGAGGCCAAGCTTATGTTTCTTTCTTCTGAGTCCAAATGTTCCCATTCTGCTTTCAGGAATAGTTTTTTTCACAATTCGATGGTGGAATCCAGCAACCTTTGAAGCCATGCATCCTGAAGGAACTTCTCACAGATTTTCATGGCCTTATGTAGAAGACAAATCTTACCTATGGACTTGGCTGTTTGGGGTTCCCTTAGCTGCTTATACCCTCTGGCAGGTTCTTTACTTCCTCATTGTCAATGTGCTTAGTCGCCAGAGGCTGTTAAGAGATCCTGAAGTCATGACTTCTTACAGGTTCTGTCTCTCTATTCCCTTGTTACAGTACATCGGCTCACCATAAATATTTTCATATATTTAAGCTGCCTGGCTTTGGCTTTCTCTTTATTCTGATGATTTCTTCAATAAATAGGGAACTTTCAAAGAAGGCACAGAAAGCAAACAACGTATGGTGGCAATTAAGCGGGCTGCTCATGGATCAAAACCGTATGTTGATGTACATTTTACTTCAAGCTGTTTTTACTGTGGCAACCATGGCACTCACAGTCCCCATCTTCCTATCATATGAATTCCATGTGATTTTCCAAATACTCAAGGTTTCTGCCTCTGTATGGAATGGAGGAAGCTTTCTGCTAGAGGTGATGCCTAGACAGGTGATTGTGAGGGCGAAAAATAAATCAGAGATTCAGATGCAGCCAGAATTACAAACTCAACAAGATCAAGCCTCAGCTCTAACGGAAAATGCAACAAAGAGCGATTCTTCTGAGATACAGCAGAGCTAATAGCTGCACATGAATAGTTGTAAAAATAATAGCAAATTAGTCTATCCACCTACCTGTTGAATGAATGTTAGGACAATGCTAGTTTGTTTGTGTTGCAGATCAAAGACAAGAGTCATGGCTTTTCTTAGATAGTACTAACATGTAGTGTCAGATTGAGAACCTGTAATAACCTCAATCTGAATTATGTAGAATCAAATGCATAGTTTTAATGGTTGTAAATATCGTAAGAACTGTTTGGAAATGAGAGAGTACAAAGAGAGAAGCAAGTGAAGAAAGGGAATATAACGCTATTGTTCATAATGCTAGATTCATTTTGGTACTAATGAAAAATTGGATTTACACCATTAACTCAAACAACTCATGACCTATAAAATGCAACTGCTGTAGTTAATTACACTCAATTATCACCAAAGAAAACTCACAAACTCCAACCCCAAAAAATGCAAAAGGAGCCCCTTGCCCCAAAAGTATTAAAAAATGGAAAAAAAAAAATAAAGAAAAGAGCAAAACACCCTTTGTGGGCAGAAGACCAACCTATTCCTATATTCGAAATTATCACACCAATGGTGATATGGCTTTCTTAAGAAATACCCCATGTTTTTGGAACATGGAGAAAAGAATCATATGTGACCCCAGCCATCAAAAACCACCAGCCTGGGAGGATGTGAAAGCAAAAAAAAAAAAAATAGTATACACATGGAGATGAGATGAGATGATGTAGTTATATGCACAGAACTAGCACAGTGATTTCAGAGAATTGCTAGGTAGGCGAGATTGTGACCATGATTATCACTCTGAACGCGGAAGTAAGAACCCAAAACCAGAATTCTCATGAATTAATGATGGAGGTTCAACATCAGCTATGTCTACTTGTTGCAGGGACTTGGAGATGTCATCTACTGTAAATGGGATGCTGCATTGACAGAAGGATTGTACATATATAAATCATAAAGCTTGTTGGATGAAGACGATTATGAGGTTGTGTACTCTTCTACATGAAGTTAAAAGGAGGAAAGAATTACCTTGAGTCATCGTCTAATAGGAAAGAACTACTGACAGCATTGTTGGAGTCCTCAGTCATCATAACTCTCATGTTTGCAATGACCTAGAGAATTAGGAGTTTATCAATAAAATTTGCAAGTCTAGAAAGCAGGGATTTCAGAATTCTGATAAGGCCAGAACAAACGGGTTTAGTATTTCACAGACCAAATAAAATTATAAATCAGCATTACATAGTTGGTATTTGAACTTACATCTGATGATACACTATGCGTGCCATACTTGTCATCCCAGTACATTGTGCTGATTCTGTATAACTGTTGTATGCTGAGTACCTGAAGAAGCAGCAGCACAATAAAGAAAGATGAAGATTTAAAGTGGAAAATGTTAAGAGATGAGGAAGCTTGAAGAGAAAGGCATTTACCGGGCAAAGTTCTTTAGTTATTTCATTCAAGGACTTTTTTGGTTTCTGATGAATAACCTGAGTTGCAGAGAAATGGTCCATCAGTGAGTCAAATGAGATAATAATTAGAAAACAGTTATTGAACAAAAATGCTATAAGATGAATCTAACCAGGAATCCTACAGCCTGTCTTATGTGCTTCAGTTCATCCCAAGCTGAACCTGCATACTGTTCACAAGAAGAACTCGGAAAGGGAACAAGAAAAAAGTGGCAGAGTATAAAAGTCGAATGATTGCCTAGAGCTTACTTCATCAGTTGCCTCGTAGCACCACTTTTCTAATTCAGCCAGACCAGTTTTCACATACTCCCCATTACTGAATGAGCAACACTCACGTCGCAAAAGAAGACTGCATAAATGTGTAAGACAAATGCCACAGTTTTCATGGAATTGACCATAACCTTTTACTTGCTATATAATCAAGTAATAAACATGCATACACATTCACACACAGAAAGATACCTGTTGAAGAGCTGAACGTTGACAAATGAGAATATCTGAGTGAATACTTTATGGACTAAGAAGGGAGGTACCTGCAGAAAAGTACAACTCGTAAAATCCCTAGAAGAAAGATTACAAATATTTGTTTTCAAGCAAGTTTCAAATCTCACATGGTTTGCTTTCATTATCTTCAAATAACGGTTCAAGCTTTTCACAATGCTTTGCCAATGAGCAATTAAAGCTTGCTGAGCAACAGCATTTGCTTGAGAACGTCCCTTCACCAAACTTGCCCGTGATGTCCTAGGAGCCTGCATTGTATTGAAAATAAGCAATTAAAGATGATGCTATGTATTTACTCATACTTATTTGCATATGTGGAAAAGTCAACTATATTAAATGTGTAAATATCTGTATCCCTAGAATTAAGGTTAGACAATTCCTTAATTATGGGGATTAGATTGAGACTGATTTAGTTTCCTATTTACTTCTTAACAGTAGCTGTATATAATCCTTAGAATTTTGTATCATTCAAGTAAGATTCTAAATAAAATATTCTGAAATATCACATGGCATCAGAGCAGGAACTTTTCTTTCTTGCCAAACCCTAAATCACCATATTTTTCCAAGAGCTGCTGCTGTTGCTACTGTTTTTTACCACCATGTCAGGTTCTGCTTTGGTCGTAAATTCTACTCTCCGCACCAGTAGTCTGATCAAGAACTCTGCATTGGTCACTGCGGAAGCTAATGTTGGTGGACAGAATGTTCCTGATTTGCGTAAGATTGATGACAAGCCTCGAGTGTGGTGTGACCATTGCAACAAACCATGCCATACTTGAGAAACTTGTTGGCATAACCATGGAAAACCAACAAATTGGAAGCTGAAGCAGAAGCAGTCACAACCCTCTGCCAATGAAGCAAATATGGGTTCCTTCAGCAAAGAGTAGCTCAATCAACTCCTGAAACTACTAAAGTCCAATCCAACATCTGGTACATCTAATAGTTCATTGGCTCATTCAGGTAGAAATCCATTAGCCCTATCCAGTGTCTTTAAGTCTACTCCATGGATCATTGATTCAGAAGCATCTGATCATATGACTAACCTGTCTAATCTATTTAGTTCATACACTCCCTGTTCTGGTAATGCAAAAATAGGAATAGCATATGATAGTTTTTCGCCTATTGCAAGCAAGGGTTCTGTTAAACTTTCTGAAAGTACTGATCTTAAATCTTACTTTATGTTCCTAAACTTGCTTGTAATCTTTTATCTGTCAGTAAACTCTCAAAGGATTCCAACTGTCGTGTTATCTTTTTTTGACTCTCTTTGTCAATTTCAGGACCAAAACTTAGGGAAGATGATTGGCAGTGCTAGAGAAATAAACGGGCTCTACTATTTCAGTGAGGATTTCCTAGGTAATAAAAAAGCTCAAGGGCTTAGTAGTTCTAGTTCAAATTCTGTTTCTGATAAAATAATGCAATGGCATCTTAGGTTAGGACATTCTTGTTTCCCTTATTTAAAACATTTATTTCCTAATTTGTCTAAAGGAGTGGATTGCTCTATTTTTCAATGTGAAAGTTGTCTTTTATCTAAAGATCACTAAGTTAAATATATTTCAAAACCTTATAGTCCATCAAAACCATTTTACTTGTTTCATACTGATGTTTGGGGACCTTCAAAGGTTACCACCTTGTCTGGAAAAAGGTGGTTCGTAACTTTTATCGATGATCACACTAGATTGTGTTGGATTTACTTACTAAGCAAAAAATTTGATATTGCACGATTGAAACCCACTTCTAAACAAAAATTTGCATCCTTCGAACAGATAATGGAACTGAGTACTTTAATGAATGTTTGGGAAATTTTTTAAAAGAAAAAGGTATTTTACACCAATCTAAATGTCGGGACACATCCCAGCAAAATGAAATAGCTGAAAGGAAAAATAGGCATTTACTTGAGGTAGCTAGAGCTATCATGTTTCTATGAACATTCCAAAATACCTCTGAAGAGATGCTGTGTTAACTGCATCTTACTTAATCAATAGGATGCCAACTCATGTCTTACATTTTGAAACACCTTTGAATACTCTCAAAAAATACTTCCCAACATTTCGTTTATACTCTAAGTTACCTTTAAAAATTTTTGGATGCACTTGCTTTGTTTATATTCCCCAAATTTTTCGATCCAAATTGGATCCTAAAGCTAAAAAATATGTTTTCATTGGATATGCACTAAATAAAAAAGGGTATAAGTGTTTTAATCATTTGACAAAGAAAATTCACATAACTATGGATGTCACTTTACTAGAAAATCAACCCTATTTCAGCAAAAATCTTCTTCAGGAAGAGAATAAAGAAGAAGAAGAATATAATTTTTGGAAATTCTCTACACCACTACCAAGCCTCATTGAGTCACCAATTTAGTCTATTAAACAATTTAAGGAAATGGATGTTAAAAATAATGAAAACAAAGACTCTCTTACTCAACAGGTGCCAAGTATTGAAGAATCTGAAATAGGGGAAGAATTACTTCAAACGAATTCACAGAATCCAAACATTGAGCTTCAGGTTTATACTAGGAGGAAATCTCATAAAAATATTACTAATCCAATTATTTCTCTAGCACCTGTTCAGCCAGAATCTCCGAGGGATGGTCCTCCTCCTCTTCAAACTCAGGTTCAGCCAGAATCTCCAAGGGAGGGTCCTCCTCCTCCTCAAACTCAAGTTAATCCTAAAATTGCTCCTTTAGTTTCTTCCATTGAGTCTCCAAATATTGATTTTTCTGATCTAGATGTCCCAAGTGCTAATAGAAAAGGAGTAAGATCATGTACCAATCACCCTATTGCAAAATATTTGTCGTATCAAAAGTTGTCCAATAACCACAAAGCATTCCTTTCAAATATTTCTGACTTGCATGTACCAAGATCTATTCAGGATGCTCTAGGTAATTCGGATTGGAAGTTAGCAGTGAAGGAAGAGATGGATGCTCTTGAAAAGAATGGGACCTGGGAGATTGTGGAGCTACCAAGAGGCAAAACAATTGTAGGATGTAAATGGGTCTTCACTATGAAGTGTAAGGCAAATAGCAGCATAGAGAGGTACAAGGCAAGACTTGTTGCCAAGGGGTTCAGTCAAGCTTATGGCATTGACTACCAAGAGACCTTCACTCCAGTTGCAAAAATAAACTCAGTCAGGGTACTTCTCTCTTTAGCAATGAATTTCAATTGGTCTCTACACCAACTTGATGTAAAAAATGCCCTTCTTAATGGAGATTTAGAGGAAGAAGTGTTTATGGACGGACCTCCCACCCGGATTTGAGAAGGACCTCGGAACCAACAAGGTGTGCAAATTGAAAAAAATCCTTGTATGGTCTTAAACAGTCACCAAGAGCATGGTTTGAAAGGTTTGGAAATGCAGTGAAGAGCTATGGTTATATTCAGAGTCAAGCTGACCACACAATGTTCTTCAAGCACTCTAGAAACGATAAACTAGCTATTTTAATTGTGTATGTGGATGATACAATAATGACTGGTGATAATAGTGCAGAAATTGGAGAACTTAAGAGAAAGCTTGCACATGACTTTGAGATAAAGGATTTGGGAGCCTTAAAGTACTTCCTTGGTATGGAATTTGCAAGATCAAAGGAGGGTATCTTTGTTAGCCAACATAAGTATGTCCTAGACTTGCTTAGTGAGATAGGAATGCTTGGTTGCAGGATAGCTGAAACCCCAATAGAGCCCAACTTGAAACTTCAGCTTACTAAAACCAAAGATGTGGTGCATAGAGAGAAATACCAAAGACTTGTGGGTAGACTCATCTATTTAGCACATATGCGACTTGATATAGCTTTTGTAGTAATGTGGTAAGTCAGTTTAGGCATTGATCCAGCTCAAAACACTTTGAAGCTGCCTACAGAATCCTAAGGTACCTAAAGGGAATGCCTGGAAAGGGATTGCTCTTCAAAAACCATGGACACCTACAAGTAGATGCCTATACTGACACAGACTGGGCAGGAAGTATTACAGATAGGAGGTCAACTTCAAGCTATTGCACCTTTGTGGGAGGAAACCTTGTCACATGGAAAAGCAAGAAACAGAATGTAGTAGCCAAAAGTAGTGCCAAGGCTGAGTTTCGTTCAATAGCCCATGGGATTTGTGAGGTAATGTGGACTAAAAGACTACTTGAAGACTTGAAGGTTTCTAATCCCTCATTGATAAAGCTCTACTGTGATAACAAAGCTACAATTTCTATTTCTCACAATCTAGTGCTTTATGATAGAACGAAGCATGTAGAAGTAGATAAGCATTTTATCAAAGAGAAACTTGACAATGGAATAATTTGCATGCCATATATACCAACAAGTGACCAAGTTGCTAATGTTCTTACAAAGGGATTGCACAGGAAGCAGTTTGAAAATCTAGTGAGCAAGCTTGCCATAGAAGATATCTTCAAGCCAGCTTGAGGGGGAGTGTGGAAAAGTCAACTATATTAAGTGTATAAATATCTGTATCCCTAGAATTAAGGTTAGACAATTCCTCAATTATGGGGATTAGATTTAGACTGATTTAGTTTCCTATTTACTTTTAACAGTAGCTGTATATAATCCTTAGAATTTTTTATCATTCAAGTAAGATTCTAAATAAAATATTCTGAAATTCCACAGCATCAGTTGTAACAAGATAACCATAAACAAGCAATCTACAAAAATAGTAACAGTAAGTTACCAAGCTTCATAATCCCTCCACCCACACATGCCCAACTAAAAAAATTTCTCAGTTTCAAAACTGAAAAAGGAACAAAAAATGTAGCCTGAAAAAGAAATAACTTAGCAATTACCTGAATACACAATCCAAGCAGTGGAGAGATCTCTTTCTTTAGATTGTCTCTTATCATTCCATATATCTTCTCAAGGAAGGCAGTAAGCTGTTGCTTAAACAGTAATGCAGGGTACTTAGCCTCAACTTGCCGTAAGTCATCTAGTCTACTAGGCCCACGATTAAATGTAAGCCCAGCACTTTGGGGAGATGCTCGTAGTCCCTAGAATTCATTTTAAAAAAGGGAGAGCAGGAAAAGAAAATTAATTAAATATAAGGAAAGGCTAGGATAAAATTTTCATTAAGATAAATAATAGCTTCTTACTTGAGACATCCTCCCAAAGAATGAAGCTGATGCTGCCCTTCGCCTTTGTGGTGTCAAACTTGCAGCTCCACTTGCTTTAAGTGTGTGTTGGAGCAGCAGCAATAATGTTGACGAATTAGATAACCAATAGGCCAAGACATCATTGTTGTCCTGGACCTTCAGTAAGGTAGACATGGCATACACTAATGATATTCTTTTCATTCGGAAAAGTGAGAGAAAAACAAGATTGACAACTTACAGTTGCTCTCAATTTAATTCTATCAGCCTCTAACTGCAAAGGCTCTTGAGAGCTGAAAATTTTAATTGGCTAGTGATGCAGAAATTTTTAAAAGCCAAAATATAGCTTACCTCTATAGCAGAAGCTATTGTTTGAATGATGCGGTCAAAAACAGTTGTTCTTTCAACTTCAAATGATCTCCAGTGAAGAAGGCATTTGTATATGACACAAGCAGCAATTGGTTTGCTCCCAGAGAATCCCAAGTTTTGTGATATACACTTGATCAGTATCTCCTGGTTCTCCTGAAACACAAAAGGCAGATTATAAGCAATAAATCAGGACTGAAACATCCATATGAATAGGAATCTACTACTCAAAATTAAGTATCAGATAAGATATTAGAATCATAAAAGTGTCATGCATTTCGATGGCCGCTAACCTGCTGCTTTTCATTGAGGGATTTCTGAGGTTTTTCCTCAGATTCAGGCTCACGTACATTTGATATGGCAGGAGTCGTGTCCTGAGAAGATACTGGGAAGTAAGCAATACAATATAACTAATGAAATATCTTATATCTATCAATTTTCATTTTCCACTATCACAATTAATACTGTTCCCTTACCAATGGTACCTTTGTTTCTCCATTTATAACATTTCCATTCTCCGGTGTCCTCTGCAAATTAATTAGCAAATACTCAGGATATATATCTCCAAGCTTAAACTTTACAATATGAGGATGTGTAATGAACTACTAATATTTAATTTATACCGGAATAACCATTGTTCGTTGTCTTGTAGTCAAAGATTTCCCAGTTGGTGATATTGCCAGTGACTGCTGACGAAGTACTTGAATCTCAGATTCTGAATTGGCAAGCTTCTCTTCCAACCTGAAGCATAGAATGAATCAACATCAAGAGGTTGAAAAATATTAAACCAAAAGGTTTCAAGTAGACATGAGACATAAAGACCCACATGAAGAAAAAGGAAGGCCAGGAAAGGGTGCTTGCAAACGGAAACATTAAATGAGGTAATATGTGTGACAGATACATTTGAGTGTCATGACAACTGACAACCAGACAGGATAGAAAAGGGGAGAGCTTATTTTTTCACTTATCAGCTCTGAGATGATTGGCTCCCTTTTCTACCACTTTTGTTTTTTATTTCAAAATTAAATATACAAAGTACTGCTGGTTTATATTCAAAAAACTTTCTTTTCAACACAGACCTCTGCATAGATTCCTGAAGTTGATCCACTTTTTGTTCTGAATCTTCAAGTTTCTTTCCCAGCTCTGCATTTCTGGCCTCAGCATCTGTACAAGCATTACGAGCCTCCTCTGCTGCCTTTCTTTCTAATAGTAATGAAGCCTGCAGTAACAAATGAACATTTCATCCATGTTGTTATAATCAAAGTTTAATAGAAAGCCAACAATGTTAAGCTAGTTGCTTTGCCATCTCTTGCAAGTGGAAGTTAATCCACATTATGCATCCAATGATGAAACACAAGGCAAAATCATGATTTACCATTTTCAGAAGAGCCTAAAATAGTGACATCAAAATGCCTATAGAAAAAGAACCAGTAAATAATTACTGACTATTGTCATCCTTTATGTTCACTCAGCAACTTCATAGATTCATTAACATTAATCGATTCATTTATTCATAGTCTTGATTAGCAATTTCATCTTATTTTCAGTTTTACATTCTAACAAATAGAAGTGTAGCCACTGGCAGAACTTAAATCATATCAGCACAAGGAGCAACAATCAAGATTCATTAAGACTATGCTTAAAAATACAAATAAAAGAGGAGGGAAATAGAAATACAATTGCGTCAAGGTTAGAATTCTTACCTTCAAACTCTCTGCCTCAGCAGCTAACGAATTGACCTTTTCTGTGTCCTGAACTATAACAGGAGTCTCCTTAATAATTGGAGGAGCTTCCTCAATAGCTTTCCGAGCAGCCTCTTGCTCTTTTATGACTCTAGCATTTGCTTCCTCCGCTTGTATTTGCATTGCATGCAAAGCATCCTGTAACTTGGCAATTTCTTGGGCCTTCTCCTCTTCTAAGTCAGTCTATTATTAAATTAAAAAGCAAAGGTTTACTGGTTAAAACACAAAATGATGATTGATGACATCTTATAGAAGATAGCAACAATGTTAGAGAATATTATATGTTCAAACATGAAATGGCATAAATTACCCTCAAACGTTTCTCAAGCTGCAGACGCCACGTAAGTTCCTCCACACGCTTTTCCAGTTTGTCTTTTGCTTCTTTTAGAGCCCCTGTTTCTCGGGCAGCCTAAATAAATTTAGAGTAATGGTCATAATGTGAGTTAAAATGCAAAGTGCATTAAAGCTTTTGCGAGCAAAGTTGCACTAAGGAACATGAACAAACCATTTTGAGCTTTCTGAGCTCTCTCCTAGCAACTCTTCTCCTCCAACCACATTGAGTAGTTATTGCAGCTTTCTGGAGATTCTTGTAATAAGAGTATGCAATGTGGCAGCGCAAAGTAGCCTGAATATTGAGAAAAGTTTTCAGTCCATATTCAGTTCTCTAAATTGAGTTTCATAAAGCCTTCATTGCTTCATCAATGATATTGCAACTTTCATCCAAAAATCACATTAATTTTATTAAGTTTAAGAGGACATAATCAAGTAGTTGTAATAGGACCTGAACAATTATTGCAGCCTTAGTTTGCTTTCTGAATCTGAATTCATTCCGAGCAGTCATTGCCCTTAAGCCAGTCTGCAATGTGATCGCCAACAACCTTACACTTAAATAGGATTCCCTGTCAATGTACCGCCTAAAGTTCTTTTGAATCTTCAAAGCAGCTGCTTCCCTTCTCAACTGCTCATACAGTTTGCAGGCTAATATGCCTAAATACAGTGAAAAACAAAACAGAAAGGTCATAAAAGGATAAAAATTTCAGCGTGCTGAAAGCCAAAACTAAAAGCATCTAAGAATGCGATTGCATTTCAAACTGTGCTTCTGTACTTCTGCTTCTGAAGATAACCAGCATCATTCATTGCTTTTGAACGGCTAATAAAACTAAAAAGATACCTCGCCAATGAGATTGCAACACGATTGCAGCTTTACGTAGCGCAACAAACTCCTTCCGAGCAATGTATGTCCGAATTTGCCTTTGAATGGTTCTGGCTGCATTGCCAAGAACTTCTGCCCTTCTGGCATCTAACTCAGCCATCTGACCAGCTCTGAGGAAAACTTTGGTCTTGCCTATCTGTCACGACAATCGTGTTAAACAGAGTGTAATACACAAATTACAAACCTACTGATGAAATACACATTGATTGTTTTGTATGGATCATGCATGATCACACAAGATCATTAATCATGGTGGAGATTGGAAATAGATGGCTACTTTCTGTGTCACCTTTGTCAGAGCCACAAGTGCTGGATAGCAGTTGACATCAATTCATCAAGGGTACATTCACTCATCAAATACACTAAAATGAGCAGACGTAATGATGGAAATGAAAAGCAATTAGCTGTTGAGTACTTTTGCGACAGTGATGACTGGCTAACATCTGAGGGTAGTCTTTAACCCAAAAAGGACCAGGTCCAAAATGGAGTTTACACTGCAATTAGTCATGGTTTTCACATTTCTTAACCATATTTTGCATAGAACATGTTAGGGACAAACACTCATTACAGAACCCCAGTTTTATTGTAAGATTCAAATATAAATGCAGAAAGTTTCATTATAAATCACCTTCTGACCCTACTGCCAGAAATCTAGGTGTTCATAGCCCACACTTACCAGCATATAAGGTGCATCATGGGCAATACATGTATCAATTATCAATTAGTAGCACACTCAAGAAATTACAGAATATTCAAAAATCAAGAAATTCTTCAGCTATTCTCTATTTTTGCTTAGATCTTAGCATACCTCACCCTTGTCAAATAGGCCAGGAAAGTGAAATTATGCTTCCATTATAGACAGGACCTCCCCTTAATCCTCTCATCCCACTGTACTTCCTAAATGCCGTGACAACAACTAAAAGCTATAAGGTTGTGTTTCAATTACCTGATAACCTTTCAATCCCATCTTATCGAGGATCATTTCACATGCAACCTTGTCATCATGACTGCACATACAAACGCACAAAAGAAAATGGTAAAACCATTAAGTAAAATCATATGCAATAGTAGGGGAAAACTAAACCAGGGAAGCCGCAAAAAGATGTATTACATAAATACCACCATCAACCAAAATACTATAATGGGGCCATTACAAATTGCCATGGTATAAGTATTTGGCTAAGAAAGTTCAAAGAACATGTTCAAGTTCTGTACCACCTACTTCATGAGAAAATATTGAAACAAAAGGATCTTACTCGGAGCATCTATCACAAAACCTTACATTAGCAAGAGACTATGATGCATTTTTTTAACTTATACATTATCAAGGTAAGCATTCATTCAATGAATAGGTCCATCTCTGTCCCTAAACTTATTACAAATAGAAAATGATGGAATTTACAACTTACTTTCCCTCCAAAATTTCTGGAGCAAGAACACCAAAACGGTGAAGAAACTCATAAAATGTTCTTCTTGTTGGATATCCAGCACAGCTGATCCTAATTGCCTCAAGAACACCCTACAAGAACGAAAATGACACGAATAACTTCAACTGTCACAACCATCAAAAAGACCAATTTTGATAGTTTGGATCAAAACAAATAGAGATTATCATACTGCCAAATATACTCACACCACACCGTAATTGCTGAATTATATTGGCATTCTCAAAAATTGCAGGCTTGAGGGCATTGTTTGGCTTCACACATCTGATATAGTGAGGTTCTGTTGAATTCAATGTCTCCATCAAAGATTGAAGTTGTAGCTGCAGTTTTTAGAACATTTTTTGCTTATCAGAGAGGAAACTATATAAAATTCAAAGTTAAGAAGTCAGTTGTTGCAATTGCAAATGAAAGAAGAGGATCAATCAACTATGTCATCTGTCTCTAGAATCATTCATGTTAAGAGCATCATCACATTACCAAAATTGGTGCAGAACAATTTGATAGTTATCAGAATGACTGGAACGATGGTTTTTATAAGTGCTGTAATGTGTATGAGCTTCCTTAGTTCTATTTTCTGCATGCTTAACTCCAGAAAGCTACTCAATTCTGGATCTATTTTGTTTTCCTTCTTCCACAGGCCATGCTATAATTAAGTTCATAGAAAACAAAATCTTCGTGGTTTTTATTACTGAGAAACAAAAGCAAGTTGTGATAATGTTGAAACAAAATTACCATTTTGATAGAAATAGTTACGCCATCACCCTTTCATACAAAATTTTCAGAGGACATGATATAACAACCCTTAAGTACTGTCTTGCCATCAGCCTTGCTTACCAACCCCACAGTTTCAAACACCTCCACCCCTAAAGAAACACCATGATATGAACCTCAGAAGATGAGATTCACCAGGTCAACAACCTGACTTCTATATAAACTCTACCAGTGAACTTAGCATTTTATTTTCCGTGGTCTTATTTTCCTTTTTCCTGTGATGTCTGAAATTTGTTCTGTGACCAGGAACAAGTACATTATGATGATGCCCAAAACCTGAGTTATACGGTCACATTATGGAATTAGAGGTGAAAGAGTTTTTTTTTTTTTTAACTCCTTTATTTATGTAGGTTTTAAACATTTTTAAGTCTTCACTTTTCCAATGAACATTACTTAGCATTTTGAAACACCTGGCAATGGGATCAACCAATGGGTTTCATACCTGAAAAAAATAACTTAGATAACACTAATGAGAAGTACAGTTCATCTGATAATAGAGTTGATAAAGGGATCAATAATACCTTAAAACGTGATCCAATGGATGAAAATTTGGATGATTTTGAAGACTCCTCAGCAGGAGGTGGAAACAGACTAGCCACGAAGGAGCACTTTGAGGCTGTCAACAGATCCTGATGTTCAGCCACTACATAATCTTTGTTCTTGTCAAGGAACAAATCAGCCAGATAAGTTACCTGGGGTGAGGATAACAAAACATACGGTTGAGTTATCTTCATAGTCAGAGAAACTTAGTAGATATATAAGGCAAAATGAGTTACCTCTCCAGCATAGTGAGAAATAGTAAAACTAGTATGAGATAGCTTCGGTTTGATAAAGCGCTTGTTATTTTTGAATGTCTGGAACAACTTCTGAGCAAATGTCTCATGCGTGGATTTAGGAAACATACTGCAAGAAGCAGTCAAGTAAATATGAAATCAACAAAAGCAACAATATATCACAGGAACATGACTGACACAGCATGTACTTTCTTCTTCATTAAATATGTCAAGCATCATACAACATATGCACTAAAAAGTACACAGCAACTATAGTGACTTAGCTTCCTTAAAGCTTCAAAAATTTTAACGCAAAATTGAAAATACTAGCTGCATACCAAGCTTCATCAAGAAGTGCAATAATTCCTCCAGGTTTCTGCAGAAAGATAGAGCAAGTAATTGTAATTATGCAACATGATGCTTGAGAAGAGAGTGAAGAATACTTTTAACTCATAAAGAAACAAAACATATCATATAATTGGAAAGATTAGCTCATATAAATTAGCAAGAGACGAGCAAGCATCAATCTTGGACCTTCTCTATCAAATCCAACACATCCTGGTTATCAACAAATTCTATGTAGCTCCAATTGATTTCTTCTTTTGTGTATTCCTCCTGTTCCATTTTAAATACATGCTGCAAAGCCCAAATTACCATATATTCAGAATAAGCATGGCCACGGTAGAATCTGAATTAGGGGAAAAGAACTATGTGGAAGTTACCAAACCTGATTGAAATGCTGCTGCAGTTTTTCATTTGTAAAATTAATGCAAAACTGCTCAAAACTATAGATACAACAAAATAGACGAAACCTTGTTAGCTACAATATTAAATGTTCCATGCAACTGTATTTAAGGCAAATGTCTTACCTATTAAACTTAAAGCTCTCGAACCCATAAATATCAAGGACTCCAATCAATTGCTTTGAGTTTGGATCTTGTCCAATCGAAATGTTGATCTTATCCACAAGCCTGATGGAAGCAAAGAAAATGTTTTAGAAGTTCGTGCACTGTGGTTGAACACAAATAAGTGATGAATTTTCTTTACCAATCAAACAAGCGAGAATAGATGGTTTTAGCCAATGCATCCCTGCTACTGACTGCAGCAACAGGATCAAGAGTTCTTGTAATAATTTCTTCTGGGGTAACCATTACACGCTTTATTAATGCATCTTCCAAGCTCTTGACATCACACCTATCATATAAAGTTACGAGACATATTGACTAGAGAAACAATATATGCAAGATAAGAAATCAAGAAATATATTAAAAAAAAAGATGAATAGCTCATACTTGAGAAGTTCAGCTGTCATATTAAGATGGAACCTAGATTTCTCATCCTTGATAACAGAAGAGTCAACCTCGGCTCCTTTTGCAAATTCAATATTCCCAAGATGTAAAATGGCAGCCACAACACCAAAAATTGCCTCCTGAAAGAATCATTCATTATGAAAAATATGAATGCAATCACAAGTGCCCTCTTTTTTGAAATGAACGGAAGGGAAGACTGACCTGCTCCTCCTCGCTGATTCCGACTATATCCATGGCCCTTATAGTTGCAAGGTACTCCTGAGCATCATCTACCCCATCCAATGCATAGCAGTCCGATTGATTAAGGTAATGGAAAGATTTAGGGTCTCCCAACTTAAACTTTTCTTTAACCTATTATCAGCAGCATAGGCAGGTCTAAATGCACAAGAAGATTGTTGCCAAAACAGAAGTATTTCATCATAAAAGCAAAGTCTCGATACCTCTGGTGGTGCTGCACAAAGAAGGTAAAAGCAGTGGTAATTTCTTTCAGGATTTGAAATTTGGCAAACTCGAGATCGTTCCAGCAAATATGTACGAACAGCTGCCCCAGATATCCTCCCATTCTTGTCAAATTGGATCTCAACAAATTTACCAAAACGACTGTATAGTACCAAGAGGCAGGAAAACTCAGATAAACTAAATCAAAGAAACAACAAATCAAACAATTGATTGGAGAAACTATTGTTTTAGTATTAAAATAGTCCGGCCAGCAGCAATAGCCGAAACAAGAACTGACCCTTGATCCATCTTTTCAAAACCTTTTTAGACCCAACATTAGATACTACAAATGAGGAGTGGAATAAGCTATATGTAAGAAGAAGGTTGTAACTTTTCAGATCCTAAAGCAAACATACACTCACCTTGAGTTGTTGTTCCTAACAGTTTTTGCATTTCCAAAAGCTTCAAGAACAGGATTTGACTGCAAAAATTAAACATCCAGAAGTACCAAGTCAGGCAGAAGATCCCTTTTTTTCAATTCATTGGATCTATGATAACCATTATAGAAACTATATAAGCATTACAAATTTAAGCCAATAAAGAGAAGGCTAAGAGGGTGGTAGGTTTAAGATTCATCTTACTTCTAGAACTTGTTGTTCAACTGTCCGCCCTTCAACTCCAGATCGACCACCAAGGTATGCAAGATATCGCATGAGCATCTTTGTAGTCTCAGTCTTACCAGCACCACTTTCTCCACTAACTAGAATTGAGTTGCTTTTTCCTTCGTTTATCATTGCCCTGTTTACATGAAAAATCAGAGACAGCATTACTTGGAAAACCTAATGTCCAGTAGAACATAGGGCATTTACCTATATGCAACATCAGCAACGGCAAAAACGTGAGGACTCAGCTCTCCAAATCCAGCCCCTTTATATTGTTCCATCATATGAGTATCATACAGGTGCGGTAACCTTTGGAATGGATTTATTGCAATCAGGATATTTCCAGTGTATGTCTGAGGAAAGCAGCAAAGAACAGCACTTAGCGTGCAAGACTATGGTGGCTTTGAAATTAAATTGACAATTTTCTTTGCTCAAAATCAACTTCAGCATGTGAACAGAGAAAGAGAGAACTTAAAAATATCTTACATAGATTTCATTAAGTTCATATCTCATAGCCAAGTTATACAGAACTCCAGGTTCATGCAAATACGAGAGCTTTGTCATGTCATCAACGCCTCCTGGAGATGCTTCTGTGTCTTTTGGAAATACCTTTGAGATATTTGCCACAGCCTGCCATCAGTTCTTTGGTCAGTAAGAACATGAAAGTAGAATCTATCCACCAAAAAGGACTAGGCAAAATAATTAAAGATAGCAGAGAATCTAGTAGATGTAAACAGCAAGGTTTCACTTTGAAATGACTAAATGAACTTTGGTTGCACACTACAAACTATATACTAACAGATTGTACTGACCAATGGCTAAGCTAGAAACTGCTTGATGTGGCCTTGTCAGCCTATAGAACTCGTAAATTATGTAGTAGGATTGAATTAGTAAAATTAGCTGTCACAAACATGTTGACATCCAATTTGAAATTTTATTCACATTCACAAGTAGCACGTATTACAGATATATATACCAACAAAAAGCTAAAATAAACTCACAGTTTTTCCGTTTGTTGTCTGGACATGAACTTCTTCACCCCTGATTTTAAAAACTTCTCCATCAACCCATGCAAGTGCTGGATCTTCAACCCATACATGAGAACCTACAATAATGTTAACTGGAGTAGCCTGCAAATATATGAAAGCATTAGCCATGTAAAGAAAAAGAACAAGGTTTACAAACACAAACAATCATGACTCTCTGAAACAAGTATGTGCAAAAGAATATTGCATGAAAAGAAGATCAAGATTGAATTAATTTTTCATCTCCAATCAATA
Source organism: Heritiera littoralis (assembly GCA_031772115.1). Classification (NCBI taxonomy): domain Eukaryota; kingdom Viridiplantae; phylum Streptophyta; class Magnoliopsida; order Malvales; family Malvaceae; genus Heritiera; species Heritiera littoralis. The sequence goes on from JAPDPK010000003.1 coordinate 5,169,748, forward strand.
GCAGGTTTCCTGAAACAATCAATATGCCAAATTAATGGACAATCCACATCATAAACAACGGATATCAGTTTAAGATGAACAAGAATTAAACTAAAGTATTTGTCAACAAGTAAAATAGTGCTATTTTTAGTAGAATTAAGTAAAGAAAATTTTATAAAAAGATGATTGAAAAATACACATAAAACAAAGATCAATGCCAGTCAATAAAAAAGTAGCCTCATAAACAAAGAAATATTTCTTTAGATTATTTGTGAATTTCATAACAATGGCATGAAAGTCCATCAAGGATTATACTTCAAACTTTGTTGATAAGAACATGAATTCTCGTCAATAACCAATTTTGCAGCATGTCATATATGTTCAGCGTAAAAAAGAAATGATAAATTGTCAGCCAGTGGCACTCACCAAACTCACCAGCATAGTAACAACGCCACACTGTAAAACCTCAACCTCTATTTCAACTGCCAACTTAAGTCTAGTTATGGTACTATAACTACCACCAATTCCTTACCATCCAAAAACCCAAGATAAACAGTTATTCATTATGGGATGATACTAAATGGTATGAAAGAACAAAACAACTAATCCTCTTTCCAATTGAACTTAATTTCTTCATTATTTTTAATTGTTAAAACATCAAGCAAAAACTAATAACTTTTAGCAAGAAAAAATTTCGAATCTTATTATCCTAAACAAATATAAACTAAGTAGAGCATTGAAAAAGCAGTCATTCCAAGTCATGTTTGTACCCGATGGGTGCTGAAACAGATGAAAAAACAAACAAAACCTTAATCAATCTACACACTGATCCAATAAATAAATTCTAATTCTATACTTCATATGCATCAAATCCGCTTGTAAAGAAATAAACAAAATATAGCACCGATCATATGTTGCTCTACATCTAGACTGCATTTCGATTTTTTTATATATTTTTTATCTTAAAACCTTAAATATTTGAATATTTTTAATCTATAAATCAAAAAGCATTCATGATTTTCTAAAATAACATGAAAAACAAAAATGTCGTACATTACAGAATTTCCTATCTATTATTAAGATTGCCGAAGCTATAATATATATATATATATATATATATATATATATTATAAATAAAATGAAAAACAAAGAATGAAAGTAAAGTAAGAATCAAATAACAAGATGCCACGTTCAACCGATTCATCTCGGCCGAAAAACAGAAGAGCAGCCGAAGCAATCGAGTACCATGACGATTGTACGCAGTGATCTTCCTTGTTTCAACTCATCCGAGACACGACCGAGTCGAGGAAAGGCGAACTCGGCGAGTCAGATCGGACCAAAATGGACTGGAACCTCGAGTTTTACGAGAAAACTTTCCCAAAAAAACGGAAAGATGGCGGTTGAATCACAAGAAGACGATAACAAGATGAAAACAAAGCTTTTCTCTCACGATTTTTGCTCAATTTCCGAACTTTTTTTAACTTTTTTTTCCTCCAACACCAAAATGGAAGTAAATGGAAATGGCGTGGTGATTTATATACAAAACCAAAAGGTTTAAAAGGTTTTTTTTTTTCCTGTCTTTAAAATTCTTTTATTTTGGTCACTGGTCAGCTGGGGTCCAAAGGCAGGGGGGTGGCGAAGGTTGTCTAGTTGGAGATTCGTGGTTGCCACAAATACTGGATTTTCGGGCTCTAAAACCGACATTAGTGAAAGGTTTTAGTCCAAACCATGCCTTTTTGGGTCTTGGTCGGTGTTTGAGCCTTAAAATTGTTGTTATTTACGATATTTGCCATAAATTAAATCCAACTAAGCAATCAAAGGTGGCTAGTCATTTTCAATAAAAGAGCTTTGATTTGGCAGAAATCGATCATTACATTTATTTCTAACGTTTGGCTTCTCAATGCTATTAATTTCATATTTTAAGTAGATACGATAACTTATATATTTGTATTGTATTTATTTTATTTTAAATAATATAAAATAAAAAGTTATTGTATAATTGATTTCTTAAAATTTTCAATTCTTATGAGGTACTTTTTGTCAAAATTCTAATACATGTTTTTTTTTTGTATTTTTATCATGTCTAAAATTATTAAATTTATTTCATTTTTTATTTTTTTCTCAATTTTTTATTTTTTTCCTTATTGTTATTAATATGTTGTAATAAAGAAAAGGATGCTTATAATTTGTGGTAGAGTTAAAAATACTTTCCGACCAAAGAAAAAGGAAGACCGTTTTGGGACAATTATACTACGAAATCCGCTCACCATTTGCTGGCGCGTGTATATTTTAGCGCTTTGTTCGGTTGAGAGAAATTTTCTTGTGCTATGCACTGAGAATATTTCACGGTAAGCCAACATCGGCCACTTGATCTTATTACATCTTATTACATTACGTATATGACTTTAGTGGGTCCCAATTTAGAGTGAAAAAACCAGTAAAAGGTCGACACGTAGTCAACCTTTGTGTGTTGAGTCGTAGCTGATTAAATAACTCAGGTGGGAATCGTTAAGAATAGAGTCCGCAGGAGACAGAAGATATGGGAGAGGCTCCGCACATGTTGGGGCAAGTGGCTAATAACAGAACATGTCGAAATTACGAAAACTTGCAAGAACACGACAAAGTACACTGTTAGAATGACGAAATCGTCCCTCACATATAAACTGCTTTTTCATTGTTTTCGCCATGCCTGTAATCATTCCTGTTAGTCTGTTACTTGTAGTCAGCGAGAAAGTAAATAAATTTTAAAGACTCGCTTTTATTCTATATTTTTCTACTTTATTCTCTCTTTTTTTTCATTTTTTTAGGTACTGTATTTTTTAAGCATAATCCAGGTGTAATTAGTTAAACAAATAACTGAATGGACTTAAAAACCGCCAACTCATCAATAATCAGGAGAAATGATAAAATGGTTTATGCAATAAAATGAATGAAAAGGGACAACTAAATAAAATGTCAATATGTAATAAGTAATGTGTGGGTTAAATTATGCTATAACGCGCCAATAGGATGTTACAAAAAGTTAATGTTTAAATATTGAATGTAAAGTGTCTATATTTAAATTCTTGTAGTTTCGATATGTAAATTTTAAAAAAATTAGCAAACAAAAATATAATGGATTCATAAATTTTAATAATGAATTGATGATTTATCTTAAATTTAAGTATAGGTTAACTTTTATTATTTTTAAACTTTTCATCTAAAAAAAATTATGCTATAACTATTTTTTATTTGAAAAAAATAAGTTTTGTCTAGCACATCTATTTTCTCAAATTAATTTAAACAAGTTTATCTACTTTGGATATAAACAAATTCAAGAAAAAAAAATTTCCCCTCTCAACGAAATTGAATTCAAGACAATAGAAAAAAAAAATCTCTTGCCCTCTAAATCAAGAATCACCGGTCTTATTCTCATGTGTTGAATACTGAATTTTTTGTAATCTTATATTTAAGTTTGGACTTGTATTAAAAAAATTAAGTTAGGACTCAAACTTAATCCCATTAAGTTGCCACTAATTAAAATTAGATTAAACACTTAACATGACAATAATTTCTTTCGTGATTTTTGTTTATTATCACATTCAAATTTATTTTTTAAATTTTTTGTTAAACTTTTGATGAGATTGCTAAAGTGATGATTTGTTGACAAGACCCTAAATTTTCTTAATTTCAATTATTAAAGTTTAATTATTGATAATGACAAAATTTTTTAAAAAAATTCATCAATAATGTATTAAATAATTTTTTATAAGACATAAATATTTAAATTATTAGGAATTAGTATAAATTTAAAGATTAGTATCTTATACATTGTCAGTAAAATTTTTTGATTCTATAAACGGAATTAAGATCATGATACTGTCTTATAAAAAATTAAAAAAATAAATAAAATAAAACATATGTTATGATTTTATTTTACTTAAAAAATAAAAAAAAATTTACTAATAATATATAAAATAATTATCTTAATTTTTTTTCCCATGACTATGCCCTTATTAAACAAATATTGTTTGGTTTGCAGATCCGGTGGCAGGCGATGGAAATAACCGCTGAAAATGCTGATGGATTGAGCAACTGCCAACCGGCCCTGTGTAGGGCTGGGCGGCTGGCCGACAACGTTGCCAAACCAAATTGCATTAAGTTTGAAAACATAGAAGTTGAATTGAGCCAGTCTACAAGAATTAAACTTTTTTTTTTTTTGTTTATACAAGAATTAAACTTCGTTTACTACATAAAATGAATTTACCGATATATAGAGCAAATTCAAAATCTCTCTATTTGGTGCTTGCCAATTAACTTCAGCCTTTGAATTCGTTGACAGCGAAATTTCTAAAACGTATGAATAAAATTAAAAATTTATAGTATATTTAATTTTTTAAATATATTTTACATTTAATGAATATGTATCAAGTGTTTTATACCAAAAAAAATGTATTATCGTCTTAAATTGATTTGTAAAATTTAAAAATTTTATTAATAATATATTAAAAAATAATTTTTAAAATAACTCATTTAAATTGTCGAGAGAAAGAAAGTTCAATAAAAACACATTGTATTAAAATTATTATTTCATACGTTACCAGTAAATTTTTTTAAATTTATAAATAAAGTTAACAATGTGATCTATATATTTTAAAAAATATTAAAAATAAAAATAACTAAAAAAAATATTTTATAATACATCTGTAACTCTATTTTTAAAATTAAAAAATTTCGCTGTGAATAATAATCTTACAGTACTGACATAGCATTTGTGCACCTGCGCGGAGAAATGTCACACGTCAAGCACGAGTGAAAGATCGAAGGCAAAAGTCTTTCAGACAGCTATAGAAAACTAAGGAGTCCAAGGTCAAAAACAATCCCTCTCCACTCCCTTTTTTCCCCTACTATCTATAAATAAAATCTAAAAAGACGACTAATAATCCTCACGCCATCACCCGCCGCCTCCAGTGCCAAGAATGGCTTCCTCTTGCTCACTATTCCACTCCTCTCTCGCCTCCAAATCCAACTTCCCGTTGCTCCATCGTCAAAACCACCGCCACTGCAGACTGAATCGGCCCACACCTTCTGTTATCTCATGCGCCTCCTCCACATTCGATTCCTCCCCTGCTACTGGTTCCTCTAACAACAATTCCGCTTCACCCCAAAAGAATCGGCGCCTTGCCGATGAGAACATCCGCGACGAGGCTCGCCGCATCCGCTCCACTGCCAAGAACACCTTTTCCGCTAAATACGTTCCCTTTAATGCTGGACCCGACTCCACCGAGTCGTACTCGCTCGACGAGATCGTCTACCGGAGCCGTTCCGGGGGATTGCTCGACGTTGAACATGACATGGAGGCTTTGAAGAAGTTCGACGGCGCGTATTGGAGGGAGTTATTCGATTCTCGCGTTGGGAAAACAACTTGGCCGTACGGGTCAGGAGTTTGGTCCAAAAAGGAATGGGTTTTACCCGAGATTGACCCGGACGACATCGTTTCTGCTTTCGAAGGGAACTCCAATCTGTTTTGGGCCGAACTGTTCGGGAAAAAGTTTCTAGGGATGAACGATTTGTGGGTTAAACACTGTGGAATCAGCCACACCGGCAGTTTCAAGGATCTGGGAATGACCGTTTTGGTCAGTCAAGTTAACCGTCTACGAAAACTGAAACGACCCGTCGTTGGAGTCGGCTGCGCTTCCACTGGTGACACTTCAGCCGCCTTATCCGCTTATTGTGCTGCCGCTGGGATTCCTTCCATCGTCTTTTTACCGGCAAATAAAATCTCCATTGCCCAATTAGTTCAACCGATTGCAAACGGCGCATTTGTTTTGAGTATCGACACTGATTTCGACGGTTGCATGAAGTTAATCCGGGAAATTACCGCCGAGTTACCGATTTACCTTGCCAATTCATTGAACAGTTTGAGACTCGAAGGACAAAAGACGGCTGCCATTGAGATTTTACAGCAGTTTGATTGGGAAGTTCCAGATTGGGTTATTGTTCCGGGAGGTAATTTGGGGAATATTTATGCTTTTTACAAAGGGTTTAAAATGTGTCAAGAACTGGGGCTTGTTGATAGGATACCTAGATTGGTTTGTGCCCAAGCAGCCAATGCTAATCCACTTTATTTGTATTATAAATCTGATTGGAATGAGTTTAAAGCAGTCAAGGCAAATACTACATTTGCCTCTGCCATTCAAATTGGTGACCCTGTTTCCATTGATAGAGCTGTGTATGCTTTGAAGAATTCAAATGGGATTGTTGAGGAGGCGACTGAGGAAGAGTTAATGGATGCAATGGCGCAGGCAGATTCTACTGGGATGTTTATTTGCCCTCATACTGGAGTTGCATTGACTGCTTTGATTAAGCTTAGGAATAGTGGGGTTATTGGAGCTGGGGACAGGACAGTTGTGGTTAGTACAGCTCATGGATTGAAGTTTACACAGTCTAAGGTTGAATATCACTCCAAGGAGATTCCAGATATGGCTTGCCGGTTTGCTAACCCGCCTGTGCAAGTGAAGGCAGATTTTGGCTCTGTTATGGATGTGCTGGTGAAGTACTTGGGAGATAAAGCTCAAAAACACTAGGTGGAGTATTTTGTAAGTTTAGAAGTATGCTTGGATTTGATTTTGGTGTTGCCTTGCTTTTTTCTTTACATAAATCTGGTCTAGGTTGCTTTGCTCAGTATAGAAATCATATGTTAACCGTGTAACTTATCTTTTTTTTTTGAGTTAGAAGCTAAATGTTTTTATATGTAGATCAGGTTTTGTTACAGTTGCCTCAATAACTTGTTCAATAAAAGGTTTATGTTTGTTGCTTTGGGCTATCTGACTTCTGAGCTAGAGTAGATGCTTGTGCTTCAAGAATATGCTTACCTTTACTCTGCATTCACCAAAACAAACTTTGTACTATGTGGAGTTATGGGTGAGTTAAGTGTTTCTCCTGTATATACTTATCATGTATGAAACTACTCAATTAATTTATTTAAAGATTGGGTCAGCTATGTTTGTGTTGTCCTTGCCATGAAGTCGTTTGAAAAATGAAAACGGTTCAGTCATTCATCATCATTTAAATAAACTGCTTATCTAATTTATTTGTAGACTGTTGAGTTAGTTGTGTTCATGGGGCCTTGGCATTTACTGTCGTTTTATTAATGAAAATGACCATTGGTTATAATGTTTTAGGTAAAGATCTTTTATGTTCTTAAATTGCTAATCCGGTAATTGTTGGCCTAGCAGAATAAAGGCATATAATGCAAGAGATTTTAAGGGACAGATAATTTGATATAAATATCCATGGAAGTTATATCTTAAAAGAAACCATATATGAAATGATATGCTTTTGTGAAATATAGACTTTGTAGTTTGTATGCTAGCCATATCTAAAGCTTGAAACGAAAACATAACTAAGGATAAACATATGAAATAGCTTGCTGAAATAGAAAAGGCCGGTATCTTGGTAGTAAAAGTGTAGTCTGAGATGCATTGCAGCTGGATGATACCATACCAAGCTTCGTTAATAGGATATGAGTACCTTTTCTAGATCTTTTTCATGTTGGTTTATTTTCTGTGAGCCATCGGTGAATCAGTGTGTTTTTGGTTGTTATTTTACTTTCAAAGATACTGCATCTGAATTAGAATTGCATCCTTGTCCTTCTTGGTATTAATGTAGGCTGTAGCTGCAAAGTGATAAAGAATGATGAATTTTCACTGAGACGAGAATGAGCGGAGTGTTCCATTGGACAAAGGTCATCCTGTAATCAGCTGCTCTATTGACCTTTGAAGCTATTGTTGAATGATCAAAGTGAAATGAACTCTGAAGTCTGAAGCTGCTGATTGGTTCCTCTGGTATTTAGAATTTGTCCAAACTACTAAGATCGGCAGATCATTTTCCCAATTTAACAAAATCGGATAAACGAAAATTAAACCGATTTGGAACCAATTTTAAGATACAATAAGACTTCATTTTATTGTTAAATAATGGCATTTGTCACAGAATTTGTCCGAGGAGTGCATCCTTACCAGCAGCTAGTTGCTTTTATGACGTCACGTTCTTTGTAGAATGTGTTAGTTTCACATTTCACATTGGATATAAAAAGAAAAACTACTGAATATATGAGTGCTGTAAATTTTAGTAAGACCGTAGAAATCAATGATTATGTAACAAAAAATATAAGAATCAACTTTTCATCAATTGATTTCATTTCTTGTTGGTTCACAGGGATGCGTAAAAAAAAAAAGATTTAAATTTTGAATCTATATCTTTCTTATAAGAGATTAAGGACTAAATTTTGATTGTTAAGATATATCAAAATACCCCTGCGAGGTAAGCAAAGTTAGAGAACATCTAATCATATTCCTGTTTTTGCTCTTTACACTCCATTTTGTGTGAGTAATGAACAGTGAGTTACTGAAGAAAATGAGGTAGGAAGAGTAAAAATGTGAGTATATTTAAAATTTTTCGCCAAGTTAATGGTGATGTGTTGACAAACACATCACTTGATTGGGAAAATAAAAATTACCTGTTAATTAAATTTGAACACTATACATCTCAAACTTAAAGGGAGAGCAAAGGTCATGCAACACTTTCGTTCGATATCGCCAGTTAGTATCAGTGTGGATCACTACCCAGACCAGATGGCCTGAAAGGACTGAAGCCCACATCATGCAAGTATGCGAGATTTTTTTTTCCTTTTTATGGAAAACAAGAAAAATAAACAAAAAAAAAACCAAGTTTCATATTCATTAGATCAGTGACAGTTAAACATCTAGTAATGCAAACAAATCCTTAAGACTGTTAATCTCAACAAGCCATGAACACTCAGGAACAATGATACAGTGATATACTCTTGTCATCTGACACACTAGCAAGACGACCCCCTCCACCAGGTCGAAATGCTACGGCCCACACCTGGTCTGTGTGATTGCTCATTGTCTGTATAGCTGCTCTCATCTTGAAATCCCATAGCCTTACAGTTTTGTCACTTGACCCTGTTGCAAGAGCCTCTCCATCGGGGCTTACATCCACGCTCAGCACCCAGCTAGTATGACCTGACATGGCCCCAATTATAGCCTTCCCCTCCGCATCATAGATATGCACATGACCGTCATCTGAAGCTGTGTATAGCTTCCGTGAATCAGGTTCAGGAGAAAACACAAGAGACCTAACAGGCATGTAATGGCCTTCAAGGTGATGTAAAAATTTGGCACGAGCTACGTCAAAAACAGAAATTGTGCCATCCATTGAGCCACAAGCAAGTCGTCTTCCATCAGGACTCCATGCAACGGATAGGACAAACTTCTTGCTGCTGCTTTTATCAGAGGGCTTGGGTCCTTCAGGTCGAGGAATTGATAATGTTGAAATCAATCTCCATGTTGCAGTGTCCCACAGCTTGATTGATGCACTACCACCACCAGCAACTGCAAGTGTTGTACCCTAATTTTGAAAGATAACGTCAGCAAGCCCCTTGAAATAAATTCAAAAAGAGCACATCCAGAAATTCACCAGCATCTAAATCATAATTCATAAGTTATAACCATGAAAATTATTCACCACAAGTGGTACGCCTGACATTCAAAATAAGATTATAAGTAATACCTGAAAAAACATTTGAAGATTAACAAGAACCTTCACTATGTTCTTAAGTTAAGACTCTTACAATGATGGAACTTTAAAAGTAGCAAAGACAAACTCATACATTTACACAAAGCAAGCATCTGACTTCTGAAACAGTGACAGCTTGTCGATGAGGGCTTACTCTGCCAAGCTTAGCGTCATTTAATGTAATGTTTCATGATAATCGCTAGAATCATTATGTCGTTTATTACAAATGAACAACAAAAAAAATAAAAAAACTCTATATCAGTATGTATCACTTCCACTCAAATCAAGTCTTATCACGTAATTACATTATTAGAAAAATTCAACCACTTATTACAAATTGCATGTAAAAGTTAAATGATAAATATTTATTTCAATAGACTAATTAACAATTCTAGTAATAAATTGTTAGGATCCTACATCAACTCCATAAGCAATTGTTGAAAGGTATTTAAGCTTCAAGGGTTCTCCTACCTATTAGATTGATCTTTCGGGTTAGACTCTTCCTTTGGGCTTATGTACCTAACGTTGGTGCTTTTATTGAGAGTCGACGTAATGGAAGGAGCGAACTAAAAAAAGGCTACCCAGTGCCTGATATGGTCTGAAGTGGGCCATTGTGGAGCGAAAAGAATGACCTAGAAAAGGGCTATCTGATGCCAAAAAGAGTTCGGAGTAAAAGCCGTCTAGAGTGAGCTGCCGTGGACATTGGCTTCTCAAGGGGTGGGCAATGTTATGATCCTACATCGACTCTACCAGCAATTGTGGATGGGTATTTAAGCTTCAGGGATTCTCCTACCTATTAGACTGGTTTTTTAGGTTAGGCTCTCCCTTTGGGCTTGAATACCTAACATAAATAGTTTTTTTTTTAATGTAATTTGAATAAAAATGATATATGTTGATATGAAATTACCCTTTCATACAATTTGTTCAAATCTACACTGTTCAATAAGGCAACAAGGTAGTTCTAATTGAGGCATCGGTAACAAATATCAAACAATTGTTTAATTAATCTAAGATTAGCAATCAATAATTAAAGTGAATTCTTTCATTCAAATGAATGTTTCATCCATTTGAATAATACTAAATAGTATCTATATCAGTACCTTCAAATTAAAAAACTTTCAAACAATTCATAAATTAATGAATTTCCCATAGCTATAACGAATTCTCTTAAAATTTCTTCCAGAAAAGAGTCAAATAAAATTATTACCTTGGGATCGAATTGCATTTGCCAGACCTCAGAGGGAGGAGCTTCGAGAGTAGCGATAGTGGCGTTGGTGTCAACGTCAAACACGCGAACCAAGCTGTCGAGCGAGGCGGAGGCAGCGATCACGCCGGAAGGATGGGCTGCCACCGAAACGACGCCGAGGCAGTGGCCGGTGTTGGTTCGCACGAGCTCGAGCTCGTCGGGCCTCCAAAGCCTGACGGTTTCATCGAGGGACCCAGTTAACAGAAGGGACTGACGGGTGTCGGTGGCCGGAACCCAGGTGGCAGCCCAAACCGACTCATCGTGGGCGTTCTCTACGGATTTTAGGCCCGCCAGTTTCATTGATTTCGACATCTTAGTGATACGAACCCTAGCTATTGATTTTACAAGCAAAAGTGGAGTGTAAAGTCGTCCGCTTTGGGGGTTTTGATTTGAACTTTCGTTTCGCAAGTCAGATTTTGGCGTTTGGAGGGGATTGAAGTGAACTGAAATGTTGTCGGCTTTGGGCCATATTGACTCAGATATTTCACGTCGACCCGGCCTTATTGCCTTTGGGCCAAACATACGAATCCCATGACATCTATTTTCTAGTTTTTCATATAGACCCAAACCATATAAATAAAAGAAATAAAAAAATATAGATTGGATCTGAAATTTTCGGATTAAAGTTTAATAAAAACTGAATATGAATTTGGCAAAAATTAAAAAAAAATTATTTCATATTTAATGTATTCATACGAATTGTGTACAATAATTTTCAAGCGCAAATAGCTTTTTTTCTTAAAGAGCCGTTAAATACACCTTTTTTTTTTCTTTCTCACACCCATTTTCCCCCTTAAATAAACAGTAACTTATAGTGGAGAATAAGGTGTGAGAAGAAAAATAATGGGTGTATTTAGCGGCTCTCTTTTTCTTAATGCAAAACGAAAGCTGTGTGTAATAACTCTCTTCGATCAATGTGAAAGTCTTATGTACTGAATTGTTTTTGTTTATACATATTTAATTCAAAACAAACACAATCCATATACAGATCTAGTGTTACTTGGAGTAGGGATGTAAACGGGTCGGGTACCCGCTAGATTTGAGATACCCGAACCCGAACCCGATTAACTTTAATAATACCATAACCCGATTAACTACCCGATTATTTTTATTTATGCTACCCGAACCCTAACCCTATAAAATATAAATACCCGTTTAACTACCCGAACCCGTTTAACTACCCGTTTATTAAGTCAAAGTTTGATTTTTAAATTTAAAATTAAAATTAATTTTAGAATAACTTAATTAAAACATTATATTAATAAATTTAATTTAACTCATAAAAATAAATTAAAGTTAAAAATCATAATTATAATATATAATGATTTAATTTAATTAAATAAAACATTAATAATAAATAATTGATATATAAAAAATATAAGTATTGTATTAATTAATTATTATTTATAATCGGGTTCGGGTAACGGGTACCCTAAGGTAACTATCCGAACCCTACCCTAACCCGTGACGGGTAGTAATTTCACTACCCGAACCCTACCCGAACCCAATTATACACTACCCTAATCCTACTTAAACGGGTCGGGTAGCATCGGGTACCCGTTTATAGGGTACCCATTGCCATCCCTAACTTGGAGGGAAGGGGGAGAGGGAGGGAGTTGGTGAGGCATTTCTATCAGTTTCAAACTTTCAATCATAATATGGCCCATGGCCATGGCAATGGCTGAATTGAAGAAAAGGAAAATATTAAAAAAAATTATTATCAAATGGCAAGTTTAAAAGCTATGTGTTCACTTTTTGAGATTGGCCTCATCGTTTGATTTGAAGCAATGAATATGAAATGGGACCAAGAAAGAGACATTTTTCTGAGCTGTTGCTTTTAATCGGGATGAATTTAATTAAGCACAGCTGTAACAGCTGCTGCTGCTGCTGCTGATCCTTTGTCTATGGTCACTGCATTCGTCCATGATCTAAAACAATGCCTTCTTCGGCCAACAATTGCAGGCATTGATGTGTCTATTCCCCGAGACTAGACAGGACACATTCAATTCTCCAGTTCCAATTTAATGTGTACATAAATACCAGTAATACGATGATAGCTTTTATAGAACAAGCATTCATAACATCAAAGGGAATTAAGCTTTCTGAATTGTAAACTCACACCATTTTGCTACAAGTGGAGGAAGGAAGGCTCCAATAGATGAACAAAAAACACAATCAGAGCCCATTGTCAATACACAACAACAAAATGATTGGTTCTAGCTAGCATGACACCAAACCCAAAGAGAAATTCAAACTTTTGATGATCTTCTCAAGCTATTAAGCTCCAACTGGCGAAAAAAAAAATCCCAGTCGGGACCAATTGCCATTCATCCATATAAGCATCCAAGGTAACACTCTTCAAATCATCAGAACCTGAAAAAAAGAACCCAAGCTTACAAGGAGCTCCATGAAGGTGAACAAAAAATTGACTCCCATGAAGCTCCCCAATCTCCATTTCTATTTATATATCTACTAATTTAAAAGAGTAATGGCTATATATGTATATATATACCCTCTTATAATATTCAGTCAACTGTGATTAATCGTATGTATACGAAAGAAACCAAATTCAACCAGAAAAATTTGGGGAATGTCTGAACTTGTTCTTCAATTTGTGTGCTGGATCTCAGCTTATCCTTTGTTTCTCTTTCATGGAGTTTATTTTCTCCAATTTCCACCCATCCCTGTGTCTGGCAATAAAGGTCTCAGCTTTAGCGTTAACATCAGGGCTCGGACAAGAGACCGGAACTCCTCTAACTCCAACCCCAGCCCCATCATCACCGTCTATCATGCTGACCGTCTCCATATCATCTTTGCTTGACGTAACATCAACTTCCTCCAAGTCCGGAGAGCTGCACCGAGAACTAGGACTAATCCGAATCTTGAGAAAATCCCCACGAAACACAAATTTAGAGTCTGGTGTTTTAAATGGTGGTGGAGGTGGCGGCATCGGGATTAACGGTGACTGTCCACCGCTGTTCACGTTCTCGTCATAATAACTATTAGTATTTGCTTTTGTCGGCAATGATGGCCTACTGCCTTTGGCCGCTGTTCGTCTCCTTGAATGGTCAGGTGGCGGTTTGGAGGGTGGCGGCATCTGACTTTTTGTAGAAAAAAAGGCTGGTGGTGTTGGTGGGATCTGAGTATTTTGCTTTGATGATGGTTTTATAACCGAAAATGCTGGTGGTGGTGGAGGAGGCGGAGGTGCAGGAACTGAATGGATCTTTTTGCTTTTGCTGCCCTTTCTGAAGAGATTGTATTTTCGAAAGACAGAGGATGTTGGTGGAGGCGGTGGTGGAGGTGGTGGTGATGGTGGTGGAATGTTAGTAAAATAATAAGGTGGTGGCTCATGTGGAGAATGCAAAGGATATTCGTGCTGATGATGATCATGATCCTTACTCTTCTGTTTCTTCTTCCTCTTCCTTAACGAAGCAAAAACCATCTTTATTTCTTTGGTTGCATTACTTTTTCTACGTTCCAGTTTTGCATACCTCTGCTCTGATCGATTTCCCATTTGAAATGGCACCGGTGATGGTGGTCGTCGAGGAGGTGGCGGTGGAGGTGGTGGTGGTGTTACAAGCTGTGGAGATAGACTTCTATTAAATTCAACATCATCGTTCTGATTCATCACCTTCTCTTTCCGTCCAACAGCTGGATAATTAGTTCGTCTTGGTTTATGGCGGGCATCCGGAGGCGGAGGCTGTGGTGGAGGTGGTGTTGAAGGCGCTGGAGACTTCGACGGACGTGATGAAGGAGAAGAACGAAGCACAAAGATGTCCTCCGAAATGACCTTGGTTTCAGATTCTTCGAACTCACTTCTCCTGCTCCTCCGAAGCTCATGAACTTGATCATTATAATTATTCATTGAAGATCGATATTTGTTTATTTCAAAATCATCAAAAAACCGAAACCGATCATCATTATTCTCCCACAAAGACTCCTGCCTCAGATCTGGATACGAGCTACTGCTTCTCTTCAACCTCCTTACTCCGGCTCCCGACGGTGTCGCGCTGATTGGAAGGTCACCGTAGATCTTCCTTTCCGGACACTTATCAAACCATTGCTGCGAAACAAGATGGCTTGGCTTGTTATTATTACATTCATTTCCAATGGTGTTTTCCCTGCTGTTGTTGTTATCGTCGTCGTCGTTTCTTCTAGCGAGAACGCCGCAAAGAATAGCAAAGAAGACTAGTAAAATGTTGAGGGAGTCCCAGCTTTTTCTGACGCCGTATGGCCTAAAAATCTGAGTGGCGATGGACAGAAACGGAGGGACGGCAAAAAACAAGACAAGCAATGCGACGATGGGTAAGAGAATGATGAGAACCGGTGGGCTGAAAAGCGGAGATGGAGACCGACGGTGAGGCATGGAGGCGGTCCGTTGTGGCCATAACGGTGGAGCGTCTCCGGTCATTTCCATTGGAAGGGTTTTGAATTTTGAATTATCGCTGTTTGGTTGAGGCGGAAGACTTTATAAACAATGCAAGGAGGAAGCTTGACTTCACAGCCACAGGTGAGACATTACGCGTTACTATAAGAAATAAAATAATGGATATTTTAAGAATTAATAGCAGTGGAGTAATTTACTTTATTATTTTTGTAACCAAAAAAAAATTTACTTTATTATTTTATTTGTTGGAAATAAAATAAAATAAAATTTGAATAAAAATATAGAACTTTTTTTTTCTTATTTTTGGTTTAAAAGAGAATTAGAAAAGCATATAACCAAAAAAAAAAGATTAGTTATTGTACTCTAATTATTTGTAATTGTTTATCAAGTCAAAAAATGGCTTTTTTTTTATTATTACAAAATGGTTTTATCTTTTTCACACAAAAGAGATATGAAAAGAAAAAGATCGCAATTGTTGAAATTCAAAAAACCCATACCTATTAAAAGTAATCTTTTGAAAGAATTTGAATTAAATTATTTATTATATAGAATATGGATATTATATAATATATACTTTTTCTATAAAAGTATACAACTTTTATCCATAATTCCATTTCATTTATACTATATTCTGTATCATTTATGTTCTTATAAATAAATAAAACAAAAGCTCTAAAGAAATATCTCAAAAAAAATATCATCTTGATTTCATTCAAAAGTGATTTTTTTTTCTTCAATTTTCATGGACCTACCTGGTCGGTACCTACAGTATGGTATCCAAATATCATTTCTAATCTTTATTTTTTTCCTCTTTCTTTTTATTTATATTTATTTTACATTGCAATTTGCATGGATAGAAAAATAATTATTGAGTAATATTTTCTTTCTTTAAACACAAGAAATTTTATTTTTGTTTAATTATTGCACTATGATATTTGAATGATGAGATTATTTCTTGCGTAAACACTTTTGAATACACAATTAATACCCATGCATGGCTAACAGACAACACAGCAAATGATAATTCAAACAACATGAATGCGACATTGTTCATACACACAACCATTTAACTAATTGAAATCTCTTATACCATTTTCCTCCAACAAACACAGATTTGTACAGATCGACGCCGTTCTCAAACATGATTTCGTTTATCTTGAGTGCTTTGGCTTGACTTCATGATCATCAGCTAGGTTCTGCACAGGCATTGTGTTCACTGCATTTTCTTTTGCCATTAATGCTTAACACGGTCGATAATATTGATTCATCATGATTGAATGCATTTGTTCTCTTTTAGATTTAGTAATCTTAGATACAGTGATATGATACAAATAAAATATACGAAAATAAAATGAATAAAATTTGACAAAAATTGTACATGAAAATATAAATAAAAAAAAAAGGACAAACACAGCAAATGACAAAAGAGAAACCAGTTGCTTTGTGGCATAAATCTTCCTTCGACAAAAGCTTGTTTTTGTCTGAATTCTTATTCCTGGTTTGGAAAGAGTTGTCCTTTCGAAGCTCCTGACTTCCTTCAGGGGATTTTACAGATTAAGCAAAATCCTGAGGAAGAACGAAAGAAAATTCAAGCGCATCCCGTAATCCCCATGTGTTGGCCACTCGATAAGCAAGTGAAACTCCTAAAGAAAGACATTTATATCAGTTGCTTTTGAACATTATTGGAGCGTGGTTACAATGATTGAAATCATACCCTTTTGCAGCAAAAAAAAAATCGAAAACAATGGCGTTGGTTGGCACTTTATCAAAAGAAAATAAGCTTAAAGCAAAACTCCTTTTCTCTTTTGGCTGAGGCTCCCTCCTCTCTCGTATCCAAACTAAGTTTTACCGAAATGAATAAGAGAGCTTAAATATACAGTACCATAATAAAATATGAATTTATATATATATGATGCACTGATAGTGTATAGTTTTTATACACTGTCAATACACCAAAGGTTGATACCTCATTAATAGACCCTTATATGCAAATATAAATAAATTTTTTTAATTTACCTATAAGGACTTATTGATGAGGTGTCAACTTCTGATACATTGATAGTATATAAAATTATATATTATCAGTGCATCATATTCAAAATCATAAAACATAAGCATGTATTGAACGAAAATAAGTTGGATAGCTTCAATAAATAGTCCAACAGTATGTTATAAATAGAAGATAATTTTCTTCGATTATCATCGTTGATTGACATTGATTGACACATAAAGAACACTAAGCACAATAAATGATCATATGTGTGAGATACATATAATAATACATTTAACGATAGAACTCAATCCAAATTATAAAAACAAAAATAAAATAATGAAAAAGAGATTTAGATATTCTAACCTATTTCAGTTCCCAATTTTTTTTCAGATATTAAATTCAACATCGAAGCACATTTCAACCTTCGATCATGCTTACTTTTTTAACAAATCAAACTAGTTCATACTAAGCACACCAATGTCACTAAAATAATATCATGAAAACTATAAAATTATTAAAAGTGATCAGAGTCTAATAGGAAACCAAGAATAATGTGTGAATGGAATCCTGTCATCCAGCACCTTGTGCGTTTTGAACTCAACTAGGTAAAGGATCATATCAGTGCGCTATAAAATTAGTGAAGAGCAGCTTTTAGTAGACAAATAGAAATTGAGGACGAAAATAATACTTGAACAGCTTTTGAATCAGGCTGTGACAATTACGCGAATGGTTAGCTAGCGTGTGGGATTGAGCTTAGTTTTTTTTTTTTTTTTTCATTGCAAGTTTAAGTAGGGACTCGAAAATTTTCATGTAAATTAAAAAAAAAAAAAACAGAGAAAAAAAAAAGGGCTAATACAGGTAAGGAAAGGACAGCCACTGCCCAGGAATTGTCCTGTAAGTTTCTCCAACAGCTAAGCAGCAATCGCCCGGTAGACAGCCTGTTGTTATCTCAAACGTGCTAGAAATTTTCTCCTGTTCAATTATCACAAGGTTTGTTGGGTTAATTATAATCAAAGTCTTAGAGAGGGTCCATTAAGAATTACTTTAATTTGAATTTGAATTTAATTTAATTGATTCATAGAATTTTTTAAGAAATTACTAGCAACAAATTTAAAAGTCAAATATGACTATCTGCGTTTTTTACATTTAAAACTGCAATCCTTTCGTATGCATAATAAAAAATTGTTTTAGTTTAATGGATCAGGCAACATTTCTTTTACTTAAATAAAATGTCAACATTTCTTCAAGAACTCTACATGATTATAGTTTTTGAAAAGAATTTCAGTCATTTATGAGCAACATTTTATATTTTTGGCTAATTTGATAAGAATAGATGAGATTTTTTTTTGAACAGCAAGACATATGTTTTGAGTATAGAATCTTTCATCTTCAATTGATGACCACATTTCAAAAAGGTCTCAAAAGGCAGTTTGTTACTAGTACTGTTAACATGGATGGATCATGGATGTGTTCTGTCGCCTGTTTTTCATCATTTCATAAAAATAAAAAACTAGTAATTAGGAGTCAAATAATCAGACTGAAATTAGAAAGAGAAAGAATTAGAGCCTTTTTTTTTAACAGAAATTGAGGATTAATTTAAATTATTCATGTAATTATTTTTAAAAGAATAATTATTTCATACACTGTCAGTGAAATATTTTTATTCCACAAACGGTGTTAGGATCATGACACGTGTTCTATAAAAATATTAAAAAAATAAATAAAATAAGACACGTGTCACAATCTTAACACCGCTTGTGGAATAAAAATATTTTATTGACAATATATGGAATAATTATCTTTTTTAAAATATGTTAATAACATCTAATATATTTGATATTCAAATTCTAGAGAATATTTATAACAAAGTCACAGATTTTGACCTTATTTTAAGATCATCATAAATAACATATGATTAAACGTAAATTTAAAATCATTAAAAGTATTGTAAACATGATAATTTTGTAATAAGTTTTGTTTACATTAATTATCATGTATTTACGTTACTTTTAACATATTTTATGTCTAATAACTTTAAATTGACAAGTAATTATGAGTTGTTTATGTTGACCTTCTAATAATGTCAAATTTTGTAATCTTACTATTAAAATTTTTATTTTCTTATTCTCAATTTTCGATCTTATTTGGATATTAAAAAAAAATGAAAACCACACATTAAGCAAAGGGTCTAAGATTTAAAAACTTATGCTACAAGAAAAAACTTGTACCTTTCACGCTAACCAATTTCAGCTTAACTTTTACTTGTAAAAAACAATTAAATTAACCTTTTTTTATTTAAATAGATTTTAAGTTACAATTTGAAGATCGCAACAAACTAAGAAACAAATTTCAGACTATCTAAAAAATACTTTTGTAACATTAGATTGTGACATCTAATTTTTTCTTTTATGGTGGAAAATTGTGACATCTAATTTCATTCTAAGATATTTGAAAATATTGAAACATTATAAACAAATTTACAATATACCTCACTTGCATGGATGTACGAGATAATTTTTCATAATATTATATAATAGAAAAAAAGTTGTATATACTCATTTATACACGCATTTTGCACACTCACATAAATATAAAATTTTAATATTTTACTATAACTCATAAAAATTATATTAACTTTTATTTAAGTTTTAAGAATAAGAATTATATCTCATCTCTGTTATTAAGGCAAACCGTTAACTCATTTGAAATCTACAGATCCATTATACTTTTACCTACAAATTTTTTAGACTTATAAATCTCTTACAATGAATGATCATAAAGATTTAAAACCAAATGCTTTGCATGCAAGATTTGAGTCTTAACCATTTATGCTAACCTTCATTGGTCTTATATAACGATCCACTAGGATTTTGGGCCGGGTTTTAGGTTTGAGTTGTGGACTAAAATGGGCTGAACAACAGCCCATCTTACCTATGTCTGTTGGGCCCAATTCACCATTTGTTTCGATTAGGGATGTAAACGTGTCGGGTACCCGTTAGATTTGGGATACCCGAACCCGATTAACTTTAATACTACCCTAACCCGATTAACTATCTGATTATTTTTATTTATGCTACCCGAACCCTAACCCTATAAAATATAAATATCCGTTTAACTACCCGAACCCGTTTAACTACTAGTTTATTAAGTCAAATTTTGATTTTTAAATTTAAAATTAAAATTAATTTTAGAATAACTTAATTAAAACATTATATTAATAAATTTAATTTAACTCATAAAAATAAATTAAAGTTAAAAATCATAATTATAATATACAATGATTTAATTTAATTAAATAAAACATTAATAATAAATCATTTATATATAAAAAATATAAGTATTGTATTAATTAATTATTATTTATAATCGGATTCGGGTAGCGGGTATCTTAAGGTAACTACCCGAACCCTACCCTAACCCGTGACAGGTAGTAATTTCACTATCCGAACCTTGCCCGAACCCGATTATACACTACCTTAATCTTACTTAAATGGGTCGGATAGCATCGGATACCCGTTTATAGGATAGCCATTGTCATCCCTAGTTTCGTTGGCTCGTAACGCTGCGTTTAGTTCACGAATTGTCTGGAATATTCCCACTTTGAGTGCGAAGAACAAAAACCCTAACACCGTATCCTTAAGAAACGGTTAAACCCCAAGCCAACAACTCGTTTCCTGGGCAATCCTTTTTTGTATTTACTTAATTTAGAGACAGAGATGGTCTGGTTTCAATGCGAGGATTGCGGTGAGAACTTGAAAAAACCTAAGTTACCCAACCACTTCGGAATTTGCTCTGCTTCCAAGGTCTTTTTTCTCTCTCTCTCTCTCTCTCTTTTTTTACATTTTTTCTTCGTTTCATCTCGAATTCAAGACTAACCCATCTCCTTTATGGCTGATTCCGTAGCTATCGTGCATTGATTGTGGAGTGGTTTTTGGGCAGCAAAGCGTTCAGGGTCATACACAGTGCATTACTGAAGCAGTAAGTTTCTTAATCCGTTAATCTTTTTTATTAGAAATTGCTATAAATAATCTGACAGAGCATTTTTTTTCATATTTAGGAAAAATATGGTCCAAAGGGACAAGGAAAAACATCAAACTTTTCAAATGCAAAACCCAACAAGCAAACTAAGGAAAAACCTGATATTGATATAAATGTGGGTTTATCTCAACGTCCTCCGTGGTTTTGTAGGTAATGTTTCATTTTTATCCAGAATTAGCTATACCCTTTTCTTTAATCATTTAATATTTCTTGCTTTTGGTGCCATGGAAGATATGTTGAAAGGAATGAGTCAAGTAATTTTCCTTGGTTCATTTTGAATGTCTTTGGTGGCAGCATCTTTTGTGGAGGTAGAAACATTTTACTTACTGAAACAAGCTTGATTCTAACTGAAAAGTTTTGAGAGGTGTTAGTTGGTAATTGTGCGTAGTTTTTGTTCAATGGAGAAACAAAATCACTATCAGTGTTGCTTAAATTGTATTTTGTATTGCAGAGACAGGTCGTACCATAGTTTTGCTCAAGATAAAAGCTTTTAATTGAAGTTTAGTTATTCTAGCTTTCTAGTTTCCTTTGCTTTCATAAATGAATAGAGGAACCAGTAGATCAAGTGATCAACAAACCAAACCGAGTCTTAATGCTAAAAAGCGTTTTCTTTTTTCCCATCAAGAGTACATCTCTTGGGTATGTCTTGTTTTCTGTGAACATTTTGGTCTTTTAGCTGTAAATTTCTGGGGCCAATGCTAAAAATCTGTTTTTTTTTTTTTATAAGTTTAACATATCAGAATTAGTGCCAAAAATATTTCTTTTGCTGTCTCATTTAATAAATCAATATAATATCTGGCTGGCTCCTGACTTTGACATTTCGCCTGGTGAGGCAGTTTGTCTTTGAGTTCATGAGCTATGGTCTGAAATACCTTGGTATAAAATTATACATGATATAAAATATTGCCTATATATTTATCTTGTCTGTTATTTTTCGTTTTATGTTGTGGTCTGAGGAGATTCTCTCATTATGTATGTGTTTGCAGTCTTTGCAATACCAAGGCTACCAGCCAGCAGACCTTACTTACTCATGCTGAAGGCAAGAAGCACAGGGCAAAGGCTCGGGCTTTCCATGCTAAGCAACAACCTAATCAGATGGAAGAATCTGCTCTGGATTCTAAGTTTTCAACTGAAAATAAAGTGAATGGTGAGTTGCTGGATAATAAACCTGTTGAAGAGTCCAAACCACAGGACCTGCCCAATGGTAGCCATGTCCAAGTCAACTCAGGAGCTGCAAATGGAGATATGTCATCAAATAAAAAGAGAAAGATAGGTTTGTGTGTGAGGGATGGGACTGACAAAAATAGTGGGGATGATAGCTCGGAGGAAGTAGGCAAAGGAGAAGTCATTCAGATTGAGGTAGAAAAAGCGGAGGACACAAAGAGGAAGGCAATGAAATCCAAACAAGATGTTGTAAAAGAAGATAAAGCAGAATCTGTCGCTACCAAAGAAGATAACCGAAGGAAGATAAAGTGGAAGAAGTTTATTAAAGCAGCCTTGAAATCTGTATGTCTACTAATTAATATTCATCCTATTTCAACGGTTATTTGTTATATTAGAAGTTATGCTACTTATCATCACTAGCATAGCTTTGTTAAGATAAACATGGTGGCATAAATGCAAGAGCTCCCATGTCCTTTCCCAGGAACCCATGGTTGGGAACTAGCAAGAGGCACAAAGTTGCTTCCCTTTTAATAAAGCTATGATTTTTCCCTCTGTTGTCCTTGGATTTGCATTTATGCTTTCGTTTCGATGTATGTATCAGAGTCCTGATGGAGTTTTGAAGATGCAGAAGCTGCAAAAACTGGTTCTAAATGCCCTCCAGCAATCCGGTTTAGATGAAGACAAGTCCCAACTAAGTGAAATATTGGAGCAAAAGGTGAGGGTTGGTTCTGTGTTATTTTTTCTTTAGCAATATTTCGGTGATAAGGGTTTTTTTTCCCTAAATCTGTAACTTCTTTTGGGAGGGTTTAGTTTAATAACTGAAGCTATTGTTTAATCTTGTCACACTATTCCTTTCTCTTTGTGGTGCAGGTTACTTCGAAGCTCCAGATTTACTGTTGACAACAATTACGTCCGACTAGTGGCTAAAAACTAAAATTAAGCTTTAAGGAAGCTCTTTTGTGGTCGATTTTGGAGGATCAAGGATGTCATTGTCACCTGTAATTGGATCATGGCGGTTTTATAGTCGTTCATTTTTTTCTTTTTTTCAAAGGCCAGTCATTTGTTATCACCACCTGTTTGAGAATCAAATTGGAGCTGGTCCTTGACGTTAAGCCTTAACCTATTAATCCTTTCAAATGCTTATAGAAACTGTCCTTTCAAAGGTTTTATTGTCATTTTGACCAATTAGCCATCTATCTCGTGATCTTAGAGTGGGAACTGGATTGTATGTCGTAGGCGAAAGGGCTTTTTGCATCAGCATTCAACGATGAAACAAATTATTCCATTAATGAACTCATCAAATTACTTACAAATAAACAACGCCTCAAATTCCATCGTTCTATCAAACGCCAAGTATGATTTTTTGTATTGTATGAATTCCTATAAACGAAACATCTCTATATCTGTTGTCTTTAGAAGGATGCTCAGCAGATGGTACAGTTGGCTCCGTTCCTCCATTGTGGTCAAGGACTCAGTATTTGATTTGTATGCGATTCCTTTGAACTCAACATGTATAAAGTTGATAGGAACACAGTTGGATTCCAGGTAATTAGGTTTAAAATAGAAGAAAAACTATTATAATCAGTAGTACAACAGAGGATACCATTGCCTGCAACAACAAAGAGGTGCAGTGTATGTCATATACTGTACGAATGGTGGTGAGTTATTTACATTAAAACTAAGTTGAATTGATGCTTTTATCAAACAAAGAGTTCAAACACAAAAGAAAAAAAGAAATCTAATTATCTTAACTGACAGAATTTAAGACTAATGAAGTTATCTTTAGGGAGAGTACTTACAGCAATTGCTGAAGCCGCAAGGCCTGCTCTCTCTCTAGGATCTTTGCGGTAGTGATTTCCGAAATAAAGAAATGTAGCATAGTACCACATCAATGGGCACACAAATCCCAACAGGAAGCTGTAACAAACAAGATAACATGAGAAACAGAAAACTACAGCAGGGACATGGAGAGGAGAGAAAAGCACTCACGAGAACCATCCTATCCCACAGCCGAAGCATGGAAGAGGTTTGTCAAAAATCCCTGTTTGGAAGTCTTCCACATCTTTGATAAGTGTATACTTGCCTTTTCCTGCAGCATCTGGTGCTTGCCCTGCCATCACAGCTTTACATCTCAGTCTGTCGCACAGATACTCAGACAAATAACATGATGCTTTAAGATAATGCTCTATTGATGAAGGATCACACATGGCAAACTGTGGCAAAATATATGTCTAACTATAGATCAAAGAAGCAGAAATGACACTACGCCTTTGTTTGCTGCAGGTCCCAGACTGAACATGTAATTAGCATAAAAAAGCAGTACCTTTGAACGCTGAAAAGTTTCGAGCAGATGGCCTCAAAAGATCAGGATGTTTATCAGAGAGTGATTTTGCAACCTCAAGGCTCTTTCTCAAATTCCCTGCCTCCTCAGCACCTGTGACATTGTGAAGTCATGTAGTAGTCTGGAAGTAACCGGATGTAATTTATCATATTCATCAATTTCTAAGAAAATTAATTCTCATACCAATCATTTGCAATTTTTCTCTTTTAGTTCCATGTGAACTACTCCTTGTGGCAGATTTTCAAGAACAATAAAGAACAAAGTCTATCGCTACGATGTCAGGTTTATACTTGAAGGTCTACATAACAAAAATTTTTTCGGATCAAAGGATAAATTTTATTATAAATATCAGAACCTTTAGCATTTAATATAAATCTAGCCTTATTCAACACATCAAATATATATATCATTTATTTTAAAACAATACACCAAGATACAAGCATTTTTACAAAACAAACAAATCATTGAAAAGTGATTAAAAGAGATATATGGCAGTTAGGACTACGTGACAACTGCACGATATGTATAGGTCATTCTATCTGCTCTAAGCTGAACTTCATTTCATGCGTACCATGTAAGCAGCCATAAAAATACTCACAAGCTGTAACATGCTAATTGATGCATAGCATCCAACACTGAGGAACTCTAAATATAAAATTCAGCAAAGCAACAACACTATTGTCTATTCATGATATTATTTGCCATCTTTTCTCTTACAAATCAATGTGTATCAAATGAACTATTAAAATTCATTAGCTTGATGACATTCTTAGACATTGCTGTATTCCTATTTACTATTAAAATTCATCAGCAGTGCATCAAATGAACTCTTATTCTAGCTCATATAAGAAACCCTGATGTCTCCATAAAGCCAAAACAACACGAGCTTTTCTCAAAGAAGGGAAAAAAAGTATAATCAACCTGCTGATACAAATAGAGATTTTCTATTCGAATCATTAACCTGACCAAATAAAGGGGCGTACATTTTAGGAGAAAAATTACTATGCAAAGTAAGAAAGATTGATTACTTTGATCCATGTCTGCTAAAGCTGATATGGTTTGGAGGGTTGAAGTCCTCAGTGTTACTCAACCGACAAAATTCCTGCATCAAATGATAAAGAAGAACCTCAGATTTAATTCTACAATTGACGAATTGCCGCCCATTATCATGCTTTCAAACATGGACCATTCTGTAGGACAAATGCTAAGAACAACCGAAATTTAATTGAAAATTTGATCTACGATGATCCTAACCGGTTGCGCTAGCTGCAGGTAAGCTTGCATAGAAGCAAAGAACTAAAAACAGAAACTTTTCTTCAACAGAGTCAACTTGCCATTGAAGTTTCCAACACAGCTAAAAATGCATGCTTTTAGGAAACTTACAGTTTTGCTTTGACATCAGCCGTCTTAACATAGGGTTCATGAATTCAACAAAAATCGGACAAAGAAAGAACAAAGAAGAAAAATTAACAATAAAACAAAAAATATCATCTGCAATAAAATTTAAACTAAAAACCCAAGAAGAAAACGAATTCAAAACACATAATTTCGAACAATCAAACAATAAATAATCAAAGAACATTAAACAACAGAAAAGAAAAGAAAAGAAAAGAGGAAAACCTTGCCCGTGAAGAACTGCACCTAAGGAGTGAAACTTTCGATTGATAAATAAAAAAAAAAAAGAAGCAAGTTAAAAATGTCTTTTTTGCATTGAAGCAATAATTTATGGCGGAAAATTATGGAAAAACAATAGTTTATTTTTCTTTAGCTTGTCTTAATTTATTATTATCCTTATCATTGCTTGTAATAAAATAAACATGTTTTAAGGATGCACTTTATTTTGAGTGCTACTTTGAAACTTAGTCTGTTTCTTCTTAATTGGACCACAGCTTCAAAATGACAACAATACCCTTAGTTTGCCTTCGGGGTTTCTTGGTATTATTGAATTTTTACTGGTTGATGTGCTTACAGCCATTTTTCTATGAATTTTTTCTTTTGGAGAATTTTCAAATGGCCGACTTATTGCCGGCAATGATTGAGTTATTCTATTACCAAGAAAGAGTTTATTATCATTTAATAATTTTTATTTTATGGTTTTTTAAATTTTTTAATAATTTGTTATCATTTAATGATTGAGTTATTATATAAGGTTTGCATATAGATAATAGCTTGTATCTTATTTTTTTAAATTTCTTTATTTTTAATATATTTTAAGATATATGTATTAATTTATTAATATCCAATTAAAATATAAAAAATTAATTGATAGTGTATGTCTTTTTTGAATAATTTAACAATAATTACCGATTTCATTTTTAAGTGATTGTGGATAACAAAATTTTGAATAATATTATTCTAATTTTAAAATATAATTATGTAGTTTTATATTTAAATTTTAATAAGGCTCAAACTCAACATCCTTTTGTATTATTTTGTCTTATTTTATTTTTGTATTAAATTTGATAATTTTATATACAACATGATGATACGATATGAAAACAAACAAAAGTTACAATATGATATGAATTAAAAATTGATAAAAATTATATAAATTTGAAAAAATTTTTGTATTTAGTGTGTTAATACGAATTTTAACACAATAATTTTTGCATTTTACACAATTCAAATAAAATTTGAATAACATGAACATAAAATATGAATAAATACAAGTTACCATGTCTACTTTCTATGTATGGAAAAAACTTAAGATCGAACGCTGGAATGGAAGATGTAACTTTCGATTTAGAATATATTTTTGTCTAAAATTGTACATACTAATAAATAAAAACATTTATATTAGTAGTTTGATTGTCATTCTTATCATTGCCAATTTGGTTTTACATCATGACTTTGTTAGAACAACTTCGCATTTATAAGAAATTAATATTTAATAATATTTTACATCCGAACATTTAATTTGACATTTAATATTTAGACAACTAAGAACGAAAAGAAAAATCAGAATGTTTAATGCTTCAAATCAATCAAATAGTGACAATCACAATATGTCCAGATCCATGTGTTAGGTCACTGAAAATTCTATGTTAAGGACAAGTCCCTTCCAAGTCTAAAATTGAGGTTTGGTTATTGAAGGAAAGTAATTCGATTTGGAAGAAATAGCTAGAAAATATAAATTAGTCAAGCTTTTTTTAATAATTTAGAAAATGCTTTATAAACTCATTTAATATACACATTTCACACTTTTATTTAATACATATATTTCAAGATATTATTATAAATCATAACAAATTTAATATTTTTCATTTAATTCTTCAAAATATGAAATACATGTGTAAATAATTTTTTTTTTTTATAATTGAAAAGTAAAAGTTAAAATAATTTGAGTTTGAACCTAAATCTTACCGTAAATTGTTGACATTTAATTTGCTTGACTTGTTTTCAGCCACGTGCCTTCACTTTTCTTTGTTTTGTTAGGGCTCTAGTATTTTTAATTGCAAAAGAAAGAGAGAGAGAAATAAATAATCAATGTTTGATTTAATAGTTTTTACTTCTTTTAATAGAGATTAGATCTAAAGTTCAATTTTTCTTTTCCCTTTTATATCTACTTATGAATAAAAAAAAAGAAAAAAATTTAGTTAAGATCTAAATAAGTTAAATTATTTGAAAGTTATTTGGGTCTAATTCATTTATTTTCAAGTCGAATTTGAGTTCGAATTATTTGAATAACGAGTTAAGTCAGTTCAATTTCAATTTGAAAGGTTTGCTAGTATAATTGAATTTTTTTAATATATGATTAATTATTATTTTATCTTTATAATATATAATTTAAAATGACCAATTGAATCTATGAAATCGAGTTTTAGTTAATCGGGTTGACTCGAGTTTCAGCCACTAAACTTGATTGAGGTTAAGTCAAATTTTGAACCAAAACTTTTTTAATTGAATTGAGCTCGAATTTAATATTTGCAACTTTATTTAATTACATCCGCTATCATTATCTTGCTAATTACTTGGTCGGTGACTCCGTGTAAGAAAATTGCATTTGGGGTCAGTCAAGTGTTGTATTTAGCCTTGATTTAAGAAGGACGAGGGGACTTCAAACCCACAATATCTTTTTGGTAAATAATTTATTTGAACATAAGTTATAGTAGAAAACTTGTAATTATCATAATTTGAAAACTCTTGATGTTGGACAGTGATGTTTATAATCACTAGCTTGCTTTTCAATTAATCGATTATATTAAACATTTTCATTTCTTTACTTTCATCATCTTAAAGCAAAGTATTGGTTTCATAAAATCTAGAATTTAATTTTATATGTTTTTTTTATTTATGTAATAATTTAATGTTTAGCCAAAAGTTATGTTGTCTGTTAATAATATATTAGATTCTTAAATGATACTTTAATTTTCTATAATTTTAAATAATAATAATATAATAATAATAATAATATTAATGACTATGAGTTGTATTTATTTATTTATTTATTTATTTGTTATTACAAAGAACGAGAATTCATTGTTTCTAGCTTAAAATTAGTCATTCGAGTACAGAAAAGTTTATTATACGATCCATTTAATTGTTCAATTCATTTGACGTAATATATGTTAGATGTGTGGGGTCCAGCCCACATTAATTATTAGAGTCCTACTTGGAGTTAGTTAGGGATTTGTTTTTTCTCTATATAAAGTGTTGCATAAACAATTTGTTAAGACAGAGTGAGAAGTCTATTTTGGTGAGAGGCGACACAAAGGAGAAAAAGTAAGCTTTAGGCTTTGTGATATTTTTCTTGTTCCATAGAGAGAGTAAGGGGAGAGATAAGCTTGTACAACAATTGGGTATTCTTTGGGTAGATTATCTTGGTGAATCCAAAGAGGTAAACTTTATTGTTTTTAGGCCAATTGTTGGAACCCTGAGCTTTGGGCAAAAAGCCTAGGGTATTGAAACTTTGTAATTTGCTTATTTCTCATAGTGGATTTTTATTCGGTTTGCCCCGTGGTTTTTCTCTCTACACTGGAGAGTTTTCCACGTTAAACTTTGGTGTCGTTTTATTTACGTTTTATTGTCTGCGTATTATTTGTGGCTTGGTAGCTTGATTTATTATTATTATTGGCTTGGGATATTGCTGTTGATTGTTGTGGGTATTGTTATTGTGACATTGCTTCCGCGTATTTGTCGTTTGAGGCCCAACAACTGGTATCAGAGCTCGGGTTAGAGCTTCGGGATCATGGAAGGAGATACAGGATCCATGATAAAATTGACAGCTTCAAATTATTCAATTTGGAAGCCAATGATGGAAGATCATCTATACTGCAAAGATCTGTATGAGCCAGTATTAGGTGATTCTGGTAAGCCAACAGATATGAAAGATGATGAATGGAAAAAGTTAGATAGGAAGACTTTGGGAACCATTAGAAGATGGGTAGACATTAGTGTTTTTCATCATGTTGCGCAGGAGACAAGTGCTTCTCGTGTTTGGGAAAAATTAGCATCACTATATGAGAGAAGGACTGCCTTGAATAAAGTTATGCTTGTTAAGAAGCTTGCTACTCTACAGTATAAGGAGGGAAGATCTATATCTGAGCATTTGAGTGACTTTCAAGATCTGTTCAATCGGATGACCACTATGAAACTACAAATGGATGATGAGATGAAAGCATTGTTTCTTCTGGGCTCATTGCCAGACAGCTGGGAGACACTAGTTGTGACTGTTCTTAATTCAGCTCCTAACGGCACGGTGACTTTGGAGATGGTAAAAGACAGTATGTTTAATGAAGAAGCAAGGCGAAAGGAGACAAACTCTGGGAATGAAGCTCTTGTCACAGAGAACATGGGCAGAACTAAAGACAGAGGTCAGGATTCTAGAGGTCGTAGTAAGTCCAAGAACAGACATAAGTCCAAAAATAGGGTGAAGTGCTTTCATTGTGGCAAACTTGGTCACATAAAGCGAAACTGCAGGATCTTGAAGCAAGAGCAAAAAGATGAAAAAAGTAAGAATAACTCAGATGATGAAAATGTTACAATGGTGAATTCTGATAGTGAAATGGTTTCGTTGGTTTGTACACATGGTGAGTGTAATCATGTAGGGGATTCTGGCATAGAGTGGATAGTTGACACTGGAGCGTCATATCATTGTGTTCCCAATAAGGAATTATTTACAACCTACAAAGTAGGTGATTTTGGTTATACCAAGATGGGAAACAAGAGTATGTCGCGGATTGCTGGGATTGGTGATATAGTGGTACAAACAAGCACTGGTTGTACATTGACTTTGAGGGATGTCAGACACATTCCAGATCTGAGGATGAACTTGCTTGCAGTGAATGTCCTTGATAAGGAAGGATATGAGAGTCAGCAGAAAAATGGGCGGTGGAAGCTTCTCAAAGGGTCTTTGATAGTTGCAAAAGGAAAGTTGTGTTGCACTATGTACAAGACTTGGATGAAGTTGACAGGTAGTCAAGTAAATACCGTTGAGGATGATGCTTCAGCAAATTTGTGGCACAGGAGGTTGGCACACATGACTGAGAAAGGGTTAAAGATTTTGGCGAGGCAGTCCCTCATTCCCTCAGCCAAAGGTATTTCTCTTAACTCATGTGATTATTGTTTATTTGGTAAGCATCGTGGAGTTTCTTTTAGGAAGATTTCTAAAAGAAAGAAAAATAAACTTGAATTAATTCATTCTGATGTATGTGGTCCCATAGAAGTAGAGTCATCAGGTGGTAATAGATATTTTGTTACTTTTATTGATGATGCTTCACGAAAAACTTGGGTGTATATGTTGAGAAACAAAAGCCAGGTATTGCAGTATTTTCAGAAATTTCATGCCATGGTGGAAAGGATGACAGGATTATCCTTAAAGTGTATTCGTACAGATAATGGTGGTGAATACACATCAAAAGACTTTAAAGCCTACTGTTCAAAGCATGGGATCAGGCATGAAAGGACAGAACCTGGGACACCACAACATAATGGTGTTGCTGAAAGGATGAATCGCACCATTATAGAGAGAGTCAGATGCATGCTGAGGATGGCAAAATTGCCTAAAGCATTCTGGGGTGAAGCAGTTAATACAGCCTGCTATTTGCTTAATAGATCACCATCAGTGCCATTGGGCTTTGACATTCCTGAAAGGGTATGGACAGGGAAGAAAGCTTCATACTCACATTTGAAGGTCTTTGGCTGTGCAACATTCGTGCATGTGCCAAAGGAGCAGAGGTCAAAGCTAGATAGCAAGGCTACTCCATGTGTGTTTGTTGGGTATGGTGATGAAGAATATGGTTACAGGCTATGGGACCTAGAGAAGAAAAAGACAATTAGAAGCAGGGATGTGGTTTTCCATGAAAATGAGTTCATCACAGACTTTGATAAAAATGGAAAGACTACACGGGTTACGGTTGAGTATGATGACTCAACACCTGCAGGGATTCCACTTAGAGGTGCCACAAATGGTGGAAATGCACAAGATGTAGAACTTGGGGATACATATGAGCCAGCCATAGTTGGTGATGGGATAGATGCTAATAATGACATTGCACAGCCAGATGCAGTGGGTTTTGAGCAGGGGCCGCAACCCTCTCAACCAGGGAGTGTTGAGCAGGGGGAGCCAGCCCCAATACAGAGGAGTGTGGAGTCTCAAGTCAGAAGATCTACTAGGGAGCATCGACCATCTACCAAGTATCCCAGTTCAGAATATATTTTGGTCACAAGTGACGGGGAGCCAGAGAGTTTCCAAGATGTGCATGATACTCCAGATAGGGAGTATTGGTTAAAGGCAATGAAAGAGGAAATGGATTCATTGCAGAAAAATAGCACTTATGACCTTGTTGAGCTTCCGAAAGGAAGAAGACCATTGAAGAACAAATGGGTGTTCAAGCTGAAAAAGGATGGTGACAAGCTAGTGAGATACAAAGCTCGATTGGTGGTAAAAGGCTTTGGTCAAAAACCAGGCATTGATTTTGATGAGATTTTTTCTCCTGTTGTGAAGATGAGCTCCATTCGAGTGGTATTGGGATTAGTAGCTAGTTTGAATCTTGAGCTTGAGCAACTTGATGTGAAGACTGCATTCTTGCATGGTGATTTGCAAGAGGAGATTTATATGGATCAGCCAGAGGGTTTTGAAGTGAAAGGGAAGGAGCACATGGTTTGCGAATTGAAGAAAAGCTTGTATGGCTTAAAGCAAGCTCCTAGGCAATGGTATAAGAAGTTTGATTCTTTTATGGTAAGCCAAAACTATAAAAGAACGGTAGCAGATCCTTGTATGTATGTGAGAAAATTCCCAGATAATGATTTCATTATTCTCTTATTATATGTTGATGATATGCTGATTATAGGGCAAGATGCTCGTATGATTTGCAGGTTGAAAGAGGCATTATTTAAGTCCTTTGACATGAAGGATTTAGGTCCAGCAAAGCAGATTTTGGGTATGGATATCATTCGTGATAGGAAAGCTGGAAAGCTGTGGTTGTCACAGGAAAAGTATGTTGAACAGGTGCTAGAGAGATTCAACATGCAGAATGCTAAGTCAGTTAGCACGCCTCTTGCTAATCATTTTCACTTGAGTAAGAAGTCTTGTCCGGTGACTAAGGAAGAAAAGGATGCTATGTCTACTGTTCCTTACTCCTCTGCAGTTGGTTCTTTGATGTATCTTATGGTTTGCACACGACCTGATATTGCTCATGCAGTTGGTGTAGTGAGCAGATTTCTTTCCAATCCAGGAAAGGCTCATTGGGAAGCGGTGAAGTGGATCTTCAGATATTTGAAAGGTACTTCTAAGATGTGTTTGAGTTTTGGGACTACAGAACCAGTTCTTGAAGGGTTTACTGATGCAGACATGGCAGGTGATCTTGATGGTAGGAAATCTACTTCAGGGTATATATTTACTTTTGCAGGGGGAGCTGTATCTTGGCAGTCCAAACTACAAAAGTGTGTTGCCTTGTCTACTACAGAGGCTGAGTATATTGCAGCAACCGAAGCAGGCAAAGAAATGCTTTGGATGAAGAGATTTCTTCTTGAATTGGGGTTAAGTCAGAAAGAGTATGTGGTATTCTGTGACAGCCAGAGTGCTTTGGATTTGAGTAAGAACACCATGTACCATGCCAGGACAAAGCACATTGATGTTCGATACCATTGGTTGCGCTCAGTGATTAACGAGCAACAGATGCAGTTGAAGAAGATTCACACAGATAAGAATACAGCTGATATGTTAACGAAGACACTTCCCAGAGATAAACTTGAGTTGTGTAGTGACTTGGCCGGGATGAACACTTTGGCCAAGGTGAACTCTAAATGACAGGTCGTGGTGATGGATCTCCTCCTAATGGGGCTGGAGGGGGAGATTGTTAGATGTGTGGGGTCCAGCCCACATTAATTATTAGAGTCCTACTTGGAGTTAGTTAGGGATTTGTTTTTTCTCTATATAAAGTGTTGCATAAACAATTTGTTAAGACAGAGTGAGAAGTCTATTTTGGTGAGAGGCGACACAAAGGAGAAAAAGTAAGCTTTAGGCTTTGTGATATTTTTCTTGTTCCATAGAGAGAGCAAGGGGAGAGATAAGCTTGTACAACAATTGGGTATTCTTTGGGTAGATTATCTTGGTGAATCCAAAGAGGTAAACTTTATTGTTTTTAGGCCAATTGTTGGAACCCTGAGCTTTGGGCAAAAAGCCTAGGGTATTGAAACTTTGTAATTTGCTTATTTCTCATAGTGGATTTTTATTCGGTTTGCCCCGTGGTTTTTCTCTCTACACTGGAGAGTTTTCCACGTTAAACTTTGGTGTCGTTTTATTTACGTTTTATTGTCTGCGTATTATTTGTGGCTTGGTAGCTTGATTTATTATTATTATTGGCTTGGGATATTGCTGTTGATTGTTGTGGGTATTGTTATTGTGACATTGCTTCCGCGTATTTGTCGTTTGAGGCCCAACAATATATACATAGGAGTTCTTTTTTTATATAATAATATATGGGATAATTTTTCTCAAATAAAATAAAATTATAATCAAGATAAAATATAAAATTTGTTATTGAGTTGCTCAATTTTATGCATTAATATACTCAAAATTAAGACAATTTAATTTGATAGTTATTCCTCAAGCTTAACGCAAAATCAACAATTTAATTTAATTTGGTACTTTGACAAGGGCTTGCTGGATTAGTTATGATGTCCTCGCATGTATATTTATGCTTCATTGCTACGAACTTTTTTGTTCATAGCATAAGATTTTCACCAGAGTTTCACATATTGCTTATGTTTTTAAGTTTTAATTTTTGTAGAAATACGGACCGATAATATCAGAAGTGCCACAGTTGCTATCTAGATTCTCCATCAAGGACACTTAGAATATGAATGTTGACTATATTAAATTTATATAGAAGTTGCAGCAAGTAGAATGTTTTCAATCTCGGGTCTGTAATTTCCATGGAATTTCGAAACACAGTTGTATATACCACAGTTTCTTACAGGAAGTGATACAGAACATTGCGCTCAACAATATTAAATTTATATTCATGTTCGGTTCTTTGAATTTCTTTTCCCGAATGTTTCAAATCCTAGATATGCGTCGAATTGTAAATTATTTATATTTTATCATTCATATGCATCGGATCAGACTCGCAATTCAAAGGCGAGTTCCACAGCCAAACGATATGACTGAAAATTAGTAATGAAATGGATTTGCTCACAACAATGTTTGGACAAAACCATGCAATCTGGGAACTGAAAGCAATCAAACTCCTTTTAAGGGATTCTGTTTGATTCCTCCTCAGAATTCGGTGCCTTGATAGATTGTGTTTCTCCACTGTTGACAGGCGGCCAAGTGGCAAAGTGAGCCTTTTTGCCATTTTTTAGATTTTTTAGCCACAATTAAGTTCCTGCCGTGATCATAAACAGTACCCAAGGATCTCACAGATGGCTGAGAGCCAAGTGGTCCCATGTTCATTAATGGTAGTAGATTACCAGATTTGATGTGTTGCAATTTTCAGGTTTGAAGCAGATTCAGTGTACAATCTAAACAACTTGATTGCAATTAACTTGCATTAACTGTGTCCTGTCACTACAAGTTTCTTTGGACACTGACATGACTAAGACCAAGTTTTGAAGGTCAAGGAAAACTTATGCCATTGAAAAGATCATTGATCCACAGATTGTGGGTGCAAATAACCAGTTTCTCCCTCGTGGTTATTGCACTTGCTGTAATCATCTCTGGCTTATTGCCTATTTGTTAAAAACAAAACTCTAGGAGTTCTGCAGATTTGCCTGACGAAGCCAGTATTGCTTTAACAATTTTTTGCTACCTACGTTAGAAAGGACAAAAAACAATTTATGGGCAACCAGAGACTGTAACTACTAAATTCCTGGGCCTCCAGGCTCCAGCAAGACAGCAAGTCAAGTCGGTTATTCCTGCCAGCCCTGGTACTGCTTCTTCCAGGCTAGCAGCTGGTACTTCTTAGTACCTCTCCAGGCAAGCCTTTTTAGTACAGATCCCCACTTGTGAATCGCCTTTAATATGGCCTTTCCCAGCAGTCAGAGAGACAGAAACTCAACCTTAGCCCATATCCAAATTTAAGAGCGTAAGTGAATCAACTTGTAATTATTTAAATTCGATTTAATAATTATTTAAGTTTTATTTATTTATTTATTTTTAAATTGAATTTTAATTCAAATTATTCAAATGATGAATTAAATTAAGTTAAAATATCTTAAAATTAATTTGCAAATCTAATCAAAATTTTTGAAAGAAAAATCTTTATATTATATAATATATGATTGAAAAATAATAAATTGAATCTATCATATCAAAATTGAAGGTTTTAGATATTATCTAATCAAATTTTGAGTTTTTAAAATTAAACTCAATTAAATTCTAATCAAATTTTTAATCAAATTTACATAGAATACAAATACTATTTTCTCTCAACTCGAGGCACTATCTAAAACGGCTAAACCTGACCAAATCCTTCTTTTTTTTTGGTGAATAATGCATCCAAAATATTAAGATCTAGTTAAACTACAACTAACAGATCTGGGCAAGCTACAACCCATGGAGTCAAATATAAGATTATTCCGAATACAATTAGGTGGGAAATCAAAAACAGCAAAGGTTATATCCATTGATCTCCCAAGCTTTGCAAGTTCATCAGCACAACTGTTGGCCTCACTGTACACATGCTCGATCCTTACATTTCTCAATTGTTTCAGCAATTGCATGCAATCAAAAACAAGAGAGCTGTAAGGATGTGAGTCAATGACATTCTCACAAACATACCTGATGGTTATTTGAGAGTCTGCTTCAACTATAAGGTTGTGGTATCCCTTGTAAACAGCCAACTTCAATCCTTCTTTTATTGACTTCCACGGTCAACAATCAACACAACCGGCCAGCTAAAAAGGAGGAACAACTTGTCAGTATGCCAATTGTGAAAATTAAAGTACCATAGAGGGCGTAAATAGACTGCCTTTTTTTTTTTTTGAGATATTTCCCGGTAACCAAACGGATCTTTGTGGACAGAATGCTGTCTTATCATGGCACTGATCATTGAATGAATTTGATTGGTCAATCATGCAAATTATGGTCATGGCGATTGGCGTGCAGCGTGATTAATCTAAATTTCAGTAAAATTGACTGTAATCTTATTTATCTTCTTTTGTTCAATCATCTTTAGTCAATGTGAACAGTAATAACAAAACTTGAAAAATTTTCTTTATTTTTTAATTAATGATAAATTCATTTTGGACTATGAACTGTTTGCCATTACAAGTTTCCAACTACTACCCAACACGAACCACGAGTAAGGTTGGTTTTTAAGCTTCTAATTTCCAATGTTTCACATTAGAACTTAGAAGTTTATTTCGCATTTAAAAATTACAAACCTGAAAACTAAACAAATTATATTGAACATTTATGACATGGAATAGAAAAAGAGTAGGGATAATTTGATTAGTTCTAAGAACTAAATTAAAAGCAAAAAGTTTTAAAGGAAAGTGAAATTGTGAAAAATAAAATTTATATATTTAAATTGTCTTGACACTTTAAAAGTTAGAATTGTTATTTTTCATAATAAATTGTAAATAAATTGATAAAAAAAATTACAAAATTTAGATTTAACAATTCATATATTTTATTGTGTTTATTTTATATCAAATCATGTTACATGTTGTGTTCACACAACAAATACGGAATTTTGAGTCTTTTCATATACGATTATTTTTCAAAATTTTAATTCTTCTTGTTTGTATTTTTTTATGCTATATAGAATTATCGTGTTCAAAAATATATTATTTTTTAAATAAAAAAAATTCAATGATTAATAAATTAAAAAAAAATAGAGACGCGGGTAAATTAAAGAAAAGTAAACGGGAAGTCAGGTCATCTTCCTCGGGTCGTGGCTGTCTTGTAATGGAGGAGACTGGTCTCTGCTCTTTCTCTCTCTACCAACCGTAAAAACACTCTCCACTAATTTTTTTAAAATAAATCTAATTAAAAAACCCTAAAAAATCCCCCCCTCTCTCTCTCTCTTTAAATCTAAATCTAAATCGAAAATCCTTATTTTAAAAAGGAAGACTGACTGCCGCCCACTCTGTTAACAAAAAGAGAAATCAAAGGCGAAGAAAGAAATGATGAAGAAGGGAAAGGGGATTTTGAACCCTAATCTGAAGCTCTCTCTTCCTGCCCCAGCTGAGATCTCCTTCGCCAAATTTCTGTAATGATAATGATTATTATTTCCATTCATTCAAATTTTCTACTTTCTTTTCTCTCTCTCTTTTTAAGTTTGATTTTGGTGATGATTCTTTCGGGGCAGAACCGAAAGCGGTACGTTCAAAGACGGCGATCTCCTCGTCAACAAGGACGGAGTTCGAATTGTCTCTCAATCCGAACCTGAAGCTGTAAGATTTTTCATGTTCAATGGATTTTCTTTTTTCTTTTTTTTTTTAAATGTTTTTCATTGTTCAAATTCTTTGACTTTTTATGTATCTCTAGTTTGCTCTTGACTAAAAAGATGTTACCTTAGCGAATTTATTACTTGATCAAAACTTTTTCTCTTGTTAAGTTTGATTTGTTAAATGTTCATGATCCAACGATCTTAATTTCTCTCTCTCTCTCTCTCTCTCTCTCTCTCTCTCTTTGTGGTTTTAGCCTCCGCTTATTAAGCCATCAGAAACTGACAATGACAGTCAGTTGAGTTTAGAAGATTTCGATGCGGTTAAAGTTATCGGCAAGGGTAATGGTGGAATTGTGCAATTGGTCCAGCACAAATGGACTGGCCAGTTTTTTGCATTGAAGGTATCCAAGTGCCAAGTTAAATGCTTTCTGTATTTTCTTTTCTTTAAGTTTTTAATTATTTTTTTTTGTTAACCAAAATTTTTTGCCCTTTCAACAACATTTGCATGATTTATTACATATCACCTGTACGGTAATGAAATTACATTGTGTGAATGTTGGAACTTTGTGTTTTGGGAGCAGAAAACAGAGGTTGATTCCTTGAACCTTTGATTTTTCTATTTTTCCAGTTAAATTTGATAATGCTGTAGGTTAGAAAAACGTAATGTTCAGTGCTTGTTCTGGTTTATAAAATTAAAGTGCCAGAACTCTGTTGGTGAAGTTATTTGTGTGCCTTATGTCAACTCAAGTCTAGGTCTTGATTCCTGGAAACTTATTCACAGGATAGATCATGATAAATGATGACAAAAAATCTCTCCTAAAACCATGCTTGACTGATGTATTATGATCTATTTCCTGTTACAGAAATGCAACTGTTGTTGGCTACACTATGAATTTATGGAGCATGTTCAGCCTTTCTTGATTTCATAGTGGCCATTCTTCTAAACATAGCTTGTTGTCCTTTTTAAATACTGGAGCTAGCTAAATAAACATTTTAACAATGGAAATACATTTTTTAGCTTTGAATTGTCATGTTGTTTTTACAATATCTTAAATTCTGGCATATCTTCTTTTATCAGATTATTCAAATGAATATTGAGGAGTCAGCTCGCAAGCAGATTGCAAAGGAATTGAAAATAAACCAATCCTCTCAGTGTCCATATGTTGTTGTTTGTTATCAGTCTTTCTATACCAATGGTGCCATTTCAATCATCTTGGAGTATATGGATGGTGGATCCCTTGCAGATTTTCTGAAAAAGGTTAAATCCATTCCTGAACCCTATCTTGCTGCAATATGTAAGCAGGTTGGTACATTTGAACTTCAAATTGATTATAGTATGTACTAGGTTTTCTGGTATGCATTTTTGAAATTCTTCTCATTAATGCAGGTGCTCAGGGGTTTGATGTATCTTCATCATGAAAGACACATTATCCACCGAGACTTAAAGCCTTCTAACTTGCTAATAAATCATAGAGGAGAAGTCAAGATCACTGACTTTGGCGTGAGTGCAATAATGACAAGCACCTCAGGACTAGCAAACACTTTTGTCGGAACATACAACTATATGTCTGTAAGTAATTTACTGTACCAAAATACATTTTTTTGGTGTATAAAGTGTATTTTTTTCTTATTTGTTCAAAACATTTTTAAGTCTGTTTACCTTTTTTTTTTTTTAAGCCTGAGAGAATTATTGGTGGTGATTATGGCAATAAAAGTGACATTTGGAGCTTGGGGTTAGTGTTGCTTGAGTGTGCAACTGGTCGATTCCCATATTCACCAGAGCAGGCAGAAGGATGGACTAATTTTTATGAGCTCATGGAGCAAATTGTTGAACAACCACCACCTTGTGCACCTTCCGAGCAATTTTCTCCTGAGTTTTGCTCATTTATATCTGCATGGTAAAGATTATTTTTTTGAATGAGTTACCACTTGGTAGACTTGCCTTAAAAGACATTATAGAATATTTTTGCACTATAAGGAGTCATTGAGTTTTGTATTAAATCAAAAGTTTTCTTCAAATTGTTATTCTGTCAAAAGAGGTCATTTATTAGTATCCTTTTGATGGAGAGACAGCCTCTTCAATTGAAAATTGTTTTAGTTGGATTTTATAGAATTGTTTGATAATATGAGTTTACCAACCCCGCCTCGGGTTCTTTTATCCATGGCAGCGTGAAGAAAGACCCAAAGGAAAGAAAGTCAGCACATGAACTGCTGGTATGTAAACATCTGCATTCCTTTACGGCTCCTTTATTTTCAAGAAGAAAAAAAATTGATTAAAATATCTGTCAAGGATACTGCACATATGATTTTCAATGTGATTACAGGCAATGCCTTTCTTGAACATGTATGATGATTTGGAAGTGGACCTCTCATCGTACTTCAACAATGCAGGATCACCACTTGCAACACTTTAGAAATTATGTGGTATGTCTGTGCTTGTGTTTGGTGTCATATTATTCTTAGATGGAGTTGTTCTGTATTCTTTAGGATTCTGCCTTTGGAATTAGTGTTCAGATGCATTTGACGCAGAACTGGTCACAGGATTTTGACGCCTTTCAGTTGAAAAAACTTCATTTCAGTATGATGAATGAAATTTATCTTGTCTTTGCTTCATATCTAAAGCATAATTCAACTCTTATACATTTTCTTCTCAAGGTTTCATTTATTTAGAATCTAAGGATTACTTTTCTTGCTTTTGGAGGCCTTGAAGATGTTAAAAGAGTCAATAAAGGAAAGAAAAAAAAAGATTCTAATCTAAGCAACGTTGTTATAGGCTTTGGATACAAATAATGGAATCAATGATGAATTCTAACAACAGTTACGTAATTGTATATATAGCATATGGCATCATTCTTTCTTCCAAATCTGCCAATATTTTCGTGCATAACACAAGTTACATATCCCATTTTACTTTGAGATATCTAGTGGTTCTAAGCACCCATATAGATGGTGTCCCCGTCTTGTTATGATGGTGAACTTGGAATTTGTTAGTAGAATTTTGCCTTTAAAAGAATGAATTCCTTGATTGTTAATGCATTTGTTTTTCTTGACGATGTTGATCAATATATTTACTGCTGGGGCAATGTATTTGGTCAATAACTGTGGTTGAAGTTCATTATTTTCTTTTCCTTTAAAGGATATTTTTTTAATTTCCTTTTGCCAAAAAATAATTATTCATTTTGATTTAATCTGTGCGCTTAAAAATGGCAGGCACTATTCATGCTTGAATTGTAATTATTATTTATAACCATAAGTGTGGTTTAAAGTGAACCCAACACTATCACATTCTTTTTGGCAGAGTTCAGAATGAACAAATAGTACTCAAAAGAATGTCAGCAGAAGAGTTGTAGAAGCATGGAAGATTTTTAGTTGTTGTTGTGACTTAAGTGCGGAACTTATTTGAGCGGCTGTTGTGATGACGAGGCCTAAAGTTAAGCATCAGAGATTATCAAAAAATATTTGTTGCCAGATGACTCGAGTGCTAGGTACAGCTTGTGGCTGTGTATTAATGTTTCATAATTGAAAAGTAATGCAATCATATATCAAGAACAGTTTTATAAACTTCCTGAAATAGGAATTGTACGGAATTAGATAATGGAAAGTGACAATTTTTACGTGCTTATTTGAGTTCCGGGTACATTGATTTTGTTTAGATTATGGGACTTATAACAGTGCATTCAGATGCATGCACTTGAGTTTATAATAAGCATGGGTTGACTTTAAGTTCTGGCAAATATAGGGATCCTTTCACCACCTGATAGGTAATCCACATTGTTATGTTCAGTTAGTTGTAATCTGGTTGATTTTTCAAGGAACAATAATTTGTCATTCTTACTGACAACTAAACCACTATGGATTTATTATCTTACCATACAAGACTACATCTATCTGCATTGGTTTTTCATAGAGAAAAGTCCTTTCTCTAAAGGAGCTACCTGCTGAAATGCAAAATATAGTATCTCCACAATTTGATTATGGTTTGTTGTGTGAAGTGTATTCTGACTGAGCTAGCACGCAGGTACAGCTATGGCTGATTCTTTTTTATTTCCCCTTTTCATGTATAATTTTAGCACTTGAGTTCTGCCTCGTTGGCAGAATTTTCAATTAAATCTATGAACAGGGGTGGTGTGCATGGGGAAGAGGGGCTTGGTGAATTGAAGCACCGAACTTTGCAGCTAACTCCAATCATCAGTTAACTAAGCGAGGACAATGGAGCTAGCTCTACTATCTAGGTATGTGCAACTAATTATTTGCTTCTGCCTAAAGATAGAAGGTGATGGCTAAATTCCGAAGAATGGCACCAACAAGTTGCCCTTTCTGATTACTCAAAACATAAACCATCTGGTACCCTCCGCGGTGTGTTCAAATCAACTTGACCTCAAAGAGTTTCCTGACAGGATTTGTGCAGTGCCAGTCATAAATTATAAGCACTTTGTTGTCCTCTATCTGAATCATCTACTTCCTCTATTTTCTTCCATGCATTTTGAGGGGATAATTTCTCATCATTTTCCCTTAAATTTACAAAAATAGAGCTACTAAATTTGAAGGTAATAGGGTAACTTTGTAATCTGTAAATGTATAATGCTTCTGTCAAAACCCCAAATCTTTCAGCATGTGTATGCATTCTTTGAAGGCTGGGAAGCCAAGTGGATTATTCTGTAAAAGGAACTATGAAAAAGAGGGACAGAGAGTGGAAA
The DNA here is from genome assembly GCA_031772115.1 of Heritiera littoralis. Classification (NCBI taxonomy): domain Eukaryota; kingdom Viridiplantae; phylum Streptophyta; class Magnoliopsida; order Malvales; family Malvaceae; genus Heritiera; species Heritiera littoralis. Next base: position 5,213,013 of record JAPDPK010000003.1, read on the forward strand.
TGCCCTCAACTAAATTTCAAAATAGATACTATTGGATCTGACCAAATGTCCATCCTACCTCTTCCACATTCTTAGCACATCATTTTTGTCTCAGTAGTTCTTCATTACATGTTTCAGTCCTCTTCCCCCTTTGTGAGGAGGCACCTCTTCTTCCCCATTTAGAGGATTATTTTGCCTAGTTTCTTAGAGAGAGTTATCTTGTGTTTCTATGTTTTCTTTACCTACCCACTTGTGTCAGTTTCAGATAGACTTATCCCTTGGTTAAAGGTCTTTCGAGCTTCTCCTAGCACGGTCGCTTCAATGTCATAGCTTCTGGTGCTTGAACATTGCAACATTATCGTACAATCTTATTTATTATTTATATAGGTGAGTTCCATAGATAAAACTTGTGATATAGGAAACTTAAATTATTGATAAATGTAAGTAATGGAAGGATTCCGAGAATCTGGGAACCCTTTTGATAGAATTTGCTTGTGAATATAAAACTCTTTTGGTGTTTTTGTTTGATTGATTGATCCTTAAATGTAATGGGGTTTTATAGAGTTATGTTTCTACCGTAGTGGAAGCAGCCAAATGGCAAAGAAGTCAGCCCTTTCTCAGAGTTGCAGGTTTCCACCAGATTCGTTGTACAAGCTAAATTCTAAAGAACGTGATGGAAAACAATTTCCATCTAATTAGGTTTAGCTTTTCCTCGTTGGGCTATGTACATGATTCTGCATGCACATTGCATTGCAAACAATCAGCACGATTCTGGATGCACAGCGCTGGCTTATTCTGTATCTGTAATCCTGTAGTTTGCGAATTCGCTCAATGAAACCAGGATTTGCTGTCATAATTCTCTTCTGCTGACATGAGAAATTAAGAAAAATTAAAATTGACAGGAAGAAGAAAACCAAAAACAATTTAGGAGTAACTTGACTAAAACATTGTGGAAAAAGAAGCCCGTCTTGTTTTTCCGCAAAGCATTGTGGACAAGAACTGATGAGTTTGGTTGAAGCCTTTATCTTTCATCGTTATTTTCTAAACTCTGCGGAAGAAGACGAACATGTTGTAATTTTCACTAAACACGCTGTAAACAATTTCGTAAACCAGATGGCGTCGCTTTCTCTTGGCCCAGCTCACCGGGTTATTTTGCTAAGTATCGGTGGTTGCTACCCCAAGAACCGGAACTCCATGTACAAGATTGGGAAGCGAATCAGTAAGAAGATAGATTCTGTGACAGGCCTACTTCTTAAGGATGAAAATTTTCTATTCAGACTCTGCTACTGTAACGAGGAGGCTGCACGTTTGCGGCTTCTGAAGCCTGAGTGGCCTTTGGAAAGCACTGTTGGCTTATATTCCGCAGTTGAAAGGGTATGGCGATGCGTTCAGAAAGAAAATTTTAAAACTGTTAAATTATGTGGAACCGGAGGCGTTCGATTGATTGATTCTTAAATCATGTGGTTTTATAGAGTTATGTTTCTACAGTAGTGGCAGCAGCCAAGTGGCAAAGCAAGCAAGCCCTTTCTCAGATTCATTGTACAAGCTAAATTCTAAAGAACGTGATAGAAATTAAGTTGAAACATGCATTTCCTCTTTGGTCATGAACAGGATTCTGCATGCGCATTGTTCTGCAAAAAATCAGCATGATTCTGGATGGACAACGCTGGCTTTTTTTGTATCTGTCAACAATCCTGGAGTCTGCGAATTTGCTTGATGAAACCAGGATTGCTGCCATAATTTTCTTCTTCTGACGTGAGAATTTAAGGCTGTGCTTGGTACAGCTGAAAAGTGGAAGGAAAGAATGAAGGAAACCGAAACAAACACGCAGCGAAAATAAAACATTCGGCCTCCACCAGAATCGATTCGGAGGGTTGCCTGATTAGGGTTTCGAGATTTTACCTAACGTTTTCTCTGCTTTTTCTGTCTTTGGTCAAATCACAAGCAGCAACTTTTCGTTCCTGCCTCTATGGTATCCACACGAACGGATCTCACGACTCTTGAACGTCTCACGATCAGATGCCTTAAGGAGCGTTTTTATTCGATTAACCGAACTGCTAGCTTCGATTAAAAAGAATGTTTTGTTTTCTGTTTATAAAAAGTGCGGCTATGTTTTAGAAAAACATCCTTTTTATAGGCAGTAAATTTTACCTTAAAATTTACTGCCAAACAGAACTCTAATCCTACTTAGAATAGGATTAGTTATATCCCTAATCCAATTCAGAATAGGATTAGTTATATCCTTAATCCAATTCAGAATAGGATTAATTAAACTCCTCATTGATCCGTTCTAAGTGTGTGACCCAATAGGTTCTCAAAACAATGGCAATGACAAAATTGTCACAGGCAATGAGCGGTATCTAGCAACACATCATTGCTACCCATGTAACGAGAATGTCAATGACTTGACATAACCTTACTCGTGATAGATGTTACTGTGTAGTCTAATCCTTTTATCCTTTGATGTCTTGATTAGACACAAGTCATGGAATGTGTCACACTTGTATAGTCTAATCAGCGTTTCTTGATTCCTGAGTAGACTAATTAAACGAATAAAATCAATATCTCATATTGACTTATTTGAGCACGGCCATGCATTTTAGTCTCACTCTATCAAAGGGCCCAAGACATCACTCTTGTTATATAAGAGGGATAAATCCTATCTTGATCACTCAACATCCCTCTACATAGATCAAGGCATACCCAATTACTACCTTTATAGTCCATCCTATTACGAATGACATCTAGCAGCATTAAAGTATGCAATTCTCTATGTTGGGATCTCTGATGATCTCAAGTCAAAGGATCACATACACCATCATCACTATGAGAATCGCTTATGACACTCATATAACAATCCATGTAGCGTTCTCATGGAGGGTCGATCCAGTACATAGTTCTCTAACATGTACCTATGTGATGACTTGATATCCCATATCCATGACAATGGTCATCAGTCAACCACATACTAGTCTTATCGTATTATTGTTATCCTTGTTCACAATAATACTTGACTAGGGATATTTTAAGAATAGTGTGTTATTACTATTCTAAGGACATTATCATATAAGATTATATTACGCAGTTATAAGACAAATATAATAATGAACTATAAATAAAAATGTCATGATACATAAAAATGCCAAAGTCAATCATCTAATGAATGGTTCTAAGGGCATAATCCAACAATCTCCCACTTGCACTAAGACCATTCACTCATGTATCTAATACCTAGTGACCTAGTGTGACGATCATGTCTCTGCTGCGTCAAAGGCTTCGTCAGTGGGTCGGCAATGTTATCGTCAGTTGGTACTTTGCATATCCTCACATCTCCTCTCTCGATGATATCTCGAATGAGATGGAAGCGCCGTAGTATATGTTTGGATCGTTGGTGAGATCTAGGTTCCTTAGCTTGTGCGATGGCTCCATTGTTGTCACAATAGAGCTCAATCGGATCTACAATGCTAGGAACAACTTCAAGCTCAGTTATGAACTTCCTGATCCAAACAGCCTCCTTAGCAGCTTCAGAGGCAGCTATATACTCAGCCTCTGTTGTAGAATCGGCCACTGTCGCCTGCTTTGAACTCTTCCAGCTCACAGCACCACCATTAAGGCAAAACACATAACCAGACTGCGATCTATAGTCATCTTTATCAGTTTGGAAGCTAGCATCAGTGTAACCTGTTACAATGAGCTCTTCCTCACCTCCATATATCAAGAATGTATCCTTAGTCTTTCTCAAGTACTTAAGAATATTCTTGACAGTGATCCAGTGACGTTCACCAGGATCAACTTGATATCTACTCGTCATGCTCAAGGCATACGAGACATCGGGACGTGTGCATAACATGGCATACATAATGGATCCAATAGCAGATGCATATGGAACTTTACTCATACGTTCTCTCTCTTCTTGTGTTGTAGGACACTGTTCTTTTGAGAGAGTAATGCCATGTGTCATAGGCAAGAATCCTTTCTTGGAATCCTGCATGCTAAACCTCTTTAGCACTTTATCTATGTATGCACTTTGACTTAGGCCAATTAATTTCCTTGATCTATCTCTATAGATCCTTATACCCAGTACATAGGTAGCTTCGCCCAAGTCCTTCATTGAAAAACAATTCTCTAACCAAGTCTTTACAGACTGAAGGGTAGGGATGTCATTCCCAATGAGTAGTATGTCATCTACATACAACACCAGGAAGACAATAGTGCTCCCACTGACCTTCTTGTAGACACAAGGTTCATCTTCGTTCTTGATGAAACCAAACTCTTTGATTGCATCATCAAAACGAAGATTCCAACTTCGAGAAGCTTGCTTTAGTCCATAAATAGAACGTTGCAGCTTACAAACCTTTCCAGCATTTTTTGGATCAACAAAACCCTCAGGTTGTGTCATGTACACATCCTCGAGTAGCTTTCCATTAAGAAAAGCAGTCTTGACGTCCATTTGCCAGATTTCATAATCATGGTATGCAGCTATCGCAAGCAAGATCCTAATGGATTTGATCATCGCGACTGGTGAAAAAGTTTCATCATAGTCAATACCATGAATTTGTTTAAAACCTTTAGCAACCAATCGCCCTTTATAGGTATGAACATTTCCTTCCATGTCGGTTTTCTTCTTAAAAACCCATTTACACCCTATAGGTTTTACCCTTTCGGGTAAGTCAACCAAGGTCCAAACTTGGTTGGCATACATGGATTCCATCTCAGATCTCATGGCTTCAAGCCATTTCTCAGAGTCTGGCCCTGTAATAGCCTCTTGATAGGTAGTAGGCTCATTTTGGTCCATGAGCAATACATCACCGTTCTGAGTCATTAGAAATCCATATTTCTGTGGCTCACGATGTGTTCTAACTGATCTACGCAAGGCTTGTGTCTCTTGAGCTGGCGGTTGCTCCACAACATCTTGTGGTTCTGGTTCCACAACAACTTGTGGTGCTTGCTCAGGCTCCATCTCAACATCGGGTGCGCTATCTTGTAGCTCTTGAATTTCTTCAAGTTCTACTTTTCTCCCACTAGTTCTTCTAGAAATGAATTCTCTTTCTAGAAAGACACCTGTTCGAGCTACAAACACTTTGCGCTCAGTGGGATTGTAAAAATAATATCCTTTAGTTTGTTTAGGATATCCCACAAAATAGCACTTATCAGATTTAGGTGCAAGTTTGTTAGAGACTTGACATCTTACATAAGCCTCACAACCCCAAATCTTCATAAAAGACATACTGGGACGTTTACCAGTCCATATCTCATATGGTGTCTTTGGAACCGATTTAGATGGAACACGGTTCAGTGTAAAAGCAGCTGTTTCTAATGCATGTCCCCAAAAGGATTCTGGAAGATCTGTATGACTCATCATTGATCGAACCATATCTAATAAAGTTTGGTTTCTCCTTTCAGATACACCATTCCATTGTGGTGTATTTGGAGGAGTGAGTTGTGAGACAATCCCACACTCTTTAAGATAGTCATAAAATTCTTGGCTTAAGTATTCACCACCTCGATCTGATCGAAGTGCCTTAATGCTCTTGCCAAGTTGGTTTTGTACTTCATTCTTGAATTCTTTGAACTTTTCAAAAGATTCTGACTTGTGTCTCATAAGATACACATAGCCATATCTACTGAAATCATCAGTAAATGTAATAAAGTACATAAACCCACCTCTGGCCTGTGTGTTTAAAGGTCCACATACATCTGTATGTACTAAGCCCAATAAATCACTTGCCCTTTCACTATGTCCTTTGAAAGGGGCTTTAGTCATCTTACCCATCAAACAAGATTCACATGTCTCATAAGATTCAAAATCAAATGAGTCCAAAAGTCCATCTTTATGGAGTTTGGAAATGCGATTCTCATTTATGTGTCCCAAGCGACAATGCCAGAGATATGTTGGATTTTGATCATTAGATTTAATCCTTTTAGCATTTATGTTATAAATAGGCATATCAAGATTTAGAATGTAAAGACCATTAATTAGTTGTGCACTACCATAAAAGATATCATTTAAATAAATGGAGCAACAATTGTCCTTTATTATAAATGAAAAACCCTTCTTGTCCAAACAAGAAATAGAAATAATGTTTTTAGTGATGGAAGGCACATAATAACAATCATCTAATTCTAAAACAAGCCCTGTGGGCAATGTCAAAATATAAGTTCCTACAGCTAATGCAGCAACCCTTGCTCCATTTCCCACTCGTAGGTCGACCTCGCCCTTTGTCAACGATCTACTCCTTTTGAGTTCCTGCACATTTACACAAATGTGAGAACCACATCCAGTATCTAATACCCATGATGAAGAAGTAGATAGATTAACTTCTATAACATAAATACCTGAAGTGGTAGTCTCACTTCCTTTCTTCTTCTTTAGCTCTTCCAGGTATTTGTTGCAGTTCCTCTTCCAATGTCCGGTCTCACCGCAATGGAAGCATTTCCCTTCTTTGGCAACCCCACCTTTAGGCTTCAGTGCAGTATCATTGGGCTTGAACTTGCCATTGGTTTTATTACCCTTTTTCTTGCCCTTTGCATTAGCCTTACCCTTAGCTTTCTTAACTATTAAGACATCTTTGGGCTTGGCCTTTTTCATGTTGGATTCAGCTGTTTTCAACATGCTAAGTAACTGTGGCAGAGTCTTGTCAATTTCATTCATGTTGTAATTAACAACAAATTGACTGTAACTGTCTGGCAACGATTGCAGAATCACATCAGTGGCCAACTCTTGGCCCAAAGGAAATCCCAATCTTTCAAGGTTCTCAGTGTACCCAATCATCTTGAGCACATGAGTACCAACGGGAGTCCCCTCTGCCATCCTACACTGAAACAATGCCTTAGAGACATTGTACCTTTCTTGTCTAGCTTCCTCTTGATAGAGTTGCTTGAGATGCTCGATCATATCGAACGCATCCATTTCCTCATGTTGCTTTTGAAGCTCAGGATTCATGGAGGCAAGCATAAGGCAACTAACATCCAATGCATCATCTTGATGCTTCTTATAAGCATCTCTTTCTGCCCTTGGAGCATTAGAGGGTGGTTCCTCAGGTAAGGGAATCTCAAGGACATACAACTTCTTTTCTTGCTTGAGGACTATCCTCAGGTTCCTGTACCAATCCAGGAAGTTTGTCTCATTCAACTTGTCCTTCTCAAGGACAGATCGCAGTGAAAGTGTGTTATTTGTGTTTGATGCCATGGTAATCTACAACAAAATTATGCAAAATATAACTATCATGAATGCATTCATTTAATTAAATATTTATTTATTAAATGATGCTCCCACTATTTTTATCGAATCAACAACCCTCACTATTAATTCGGAAAAATTATCACATAATTTCTCTAGTGGGCCAAGATCCATATTTCACCTTATCTAGAGTTAGCTTTGGCTAATCGCCCAAGATTTGGCTATTTAGGTAGGCAACACTTACCAATTACATCTCATGTAACTCTTGGATAGTTGGGTGAACAACACTTGTTCTAATTCATCTCATGAATGGAAGCCCAACTTTATGCCTCTAAATTCCCAATCCTATTGAGGAAATCTAGTTAAGTCAACCCAATTTATAGCCTTTGGATATCACTATTATCCCATCGCGTCTTACTAAGATAGATATGATATTTTGCTTTGGCAAACATAACAAAATCGATTCTAGCCTTGACGAGTGCTATTCATTGGTAGGCATCTATTATTGACTTAATTTAATTTGAGGGATTTTCTTAGTTTATTGAATAAGATCTCACCAATTTTACTTTTAAAATTATCATATGATTTTCATATCATAAACGTACAAAATAAACCATGCATCTCATGCAATTAAGCAATAAAATAAACGTGACATAGTTATAGCCCAAACTAAATGGATTTCCCAAGCCAATGAGAAACCCTAAGGGTTAACCTAAGGGTGATAGCATCTTCTCCAAGTGCCTCTTCGGTCATCCTTTGCATGGTTGTCAGCTCCAATTACATAGTTTAAGAGAAACCTCGAGTTACATTCGAGGGGAGTAAGATGAGAAAAGAATGTACAACAAGAATTTCAAGAACAAGGCACGACACGCAGGTCGTATTTATTAAAATTTACAACCACCAAAATACAATCATATTGGGCTAGGGCTATAACTATGCACCATGCTCAAACAACAACCACCGTGTTATACAAACAAGTGTAATGCAATTTCAAATTTTAGTTTTATTAACGAGGCACATTTGAAAAGAATTATAACCCTGACTGCGGGGTTCCCAGGGGCGGCAGCCCCTGGGCGCCGGTCAGCGGGCGGGGTCAAGGGGCAGCGCCCCTTGCGGGGGTTTGGGGGCGGAGCCCCCGAAAAAAAAAAAGGTCAACAGTATTGACATTGCCAACGCCCTTATCCGGAAGTGTCCTAATCTTATCAGGATGTTCCAGCCAGTATCTCATATTGACTATAATTTTAGTCGCATTAGAACTCTTATCTAAAAGTGTTTCAATCTTTATACACTTTCGACATCATTCTGTTTCTTCCATAACGTTTATGCAGAACAGAAACCGCCATTAATAATTCGCATCACAGATTATCCATAACGTTTATGCAGAACAGAAACGCCATTAATAATACGCATCACAAATTATATCTCACATATAAGTTGAATCGAAATTGATATATATCATATATATAATTTCAACAATTCGATTTGTAGCCTCTGAATATATCATATACATTCTAATCTGTATTAATCTCATTAAAACGATTGCATGTAATCATAAACAGAAAGTAACCAGAGATCATGCTTTTATCAAAACAAATCAGGGACTCCGAATCTGGCTCGGATACCAGTGAAGGAAACCGAAACAAACACGCAGCGAAAATAAAACATTCGGCCTCCACCAGAATCGATTCGGAGGGTTGCCTGATTAGGGTTTCGAGATTTTACCTAACGTTTTCTCTGCTTTTTCTGTCTTTGGTCAAATCACAAGCAGCAACTTTTCGTTCCTGCCTCTATGGTATCCACACGAACGGATCTCACGACTCTTGAACGTCTCACGATCAGATGCCTTAAGGAGCGTTTTTATTCGATTAACCGAACTGCTAGCTTCGATTAAAAAGAATGTTTTGTTTTCTGTTTATAAAAAGTGCGGCTATGTTTTAGAAAAACATCTTTTTTATAGGCAGTAAATTTTACCTTAAAATTTACTGCCAAACAGAACTCTAATCCTACTTAGAATAGGATTAGTTATATCCCTAATCCAATTCAGAATAGGATTAGTTATATCCTTAATCCAATTCAGAATAGGATTAATTAAACTCCTCATTGATCCGTTCTAAGTGTGTGACCCAATAGGTTCTCAAAACAATGGCAATGACAAAATTGTCACAGGCAATGAGCGGTATCTAGCAACACATCATTGCTACCCATGTAACGAGAATGTCAATGACTTGACATAACCTTACTCGTGATAGATGTTACTGTGTAGTCTAATCCTTTTATCCTTTGATGTCTTGATTAGACACAAGTCATGGAATGTGTCACACTTGTATAGTCTAATCAGCGTTTCTTGATTCCTGAGTAGACTAATTAAACGAATAAAATCAATATCTCATATTGACTTATTTGAGCACGGCCATGCATTTTAGTCTCACTCTATCAAAGGGCCCAAGACATCACTCTTGTTATATAAGAGGGATAAATCCTATCTTGATCACTCAACATCCCTCTACATAGATCAAGGCATACCCAATTACTACCTTTATAGTCCATCCTATTACGAATGACATCTAGCAGCATTAAAGTATGCAATTCTCTATGTTGGGATCTCTGATGATCTCAAGTCAAAGGATCACATACACCATCATCACTATGAGAATCGCTTATGACACTCATATAACAATCCATGTAGCGTTCTCATGGAGGGTCGATCCAGTACATAGTTCTCTAACATGTACCTATGTGATGACTTGATATCCCATATCCATGACAATGGTCATCAGTCAACCACATACTAGTCTTATCGTATTATTGTTATCCTTGTTCACAATAATACTTGACTAGGGATATTTTAAGAATAGTGTGTTATTACTATTCTAAGGACATTATCATATAAGATTATATTACGCAGTTATAAGACAAATATAATAATGAACTATAAATAAAAATGTCATGATACATAAAAATGCCAAAGTCAATCATCTAATGAATGGTTCTAAGGGCATAATCCAACAAAGAAAACAATGGAAGGAAAACTAGAAAGAAAATAAAATTTGATATTGCTTGGTAGAAGAGAAAATGAGAGGGAAAGAAAAGATAGAGGAAAGAATAATATTTTTCATCAATTTTTTCATCTTTCGTACCAAGCACACCTAAAAAAAAAAATTAAAGTTTTTCATCTTTCTAATTTTCTCTCCTTTCAATTTTTTTTCTTTTCATTTTTCTTTTCACTCTACCAAACAAAGCTTAAAAGAAAAAACTGATAGGAAGAAGAAAACCAAAAACAAAATAGGAGCAACCAGACGAAACATTGTGGAAAAAGAAGCCTGTCTTGTTGTTCTTCAAAGCATAACGTGGTTATGGCCCGTGGGGAAGCGCTGACGAATTTGACTGGAGAATGGTCCTTTTTTTTATTTTTTATTTTTTTATTATCTAAACTCTGTGGAAGAAAACGAACGTCATATTATTTTCGGTAAACATAGTAGGGAAACGGTGATGAATTTGATTGGAGAACGGACTTCTTTTTTTCTTTCTTTGTTTATTTTCTAACGAAGAAAACAAACTTATTGCTTTTTTGAGAATTTCCAAGAAACATCATGAGAATTCAGTGATGAATTTGATTGGAGAGCTAAAAGATTTGTTTTTTTGTCAAATTTATTTTTCAAGAACGACAGTCACCTAATTCATTCAACAATGTGTTATTAATTAGATTAATTTTTGTTGAAATCTGATCAATATAAAATAAAAATATGATCAAATTATTCTGATTAAAAACAATAGAAAGCAAAAATAACTTTTTTTTAAAAATATATAATTGGATGCAAAAATAATTGTTTTGCTTAATAAAATGATAATATTTGTATTTATATATTCTAACATATCCTTGACATGTTTATAAATTTGTACCGTCGACGACTTGAGACATAGACAGGTCAACTCTCTCACCGTCGCTCTTTTATCTCAACTCACCATGATATTTGTTAGTTGTCCAATAAATCTAGTAGAAAAATTTCTCACTAGCTGCAGTCCCTGTATTGCAAATTTGCAGTGGTTTCTTGAGTGCTATCATCATGTGCCAATATTTTCGTTTGCTTTCTCCTCTCGTAGCTTTCTGATTTTTGGGATCAAAAGAGACCCATGGATTCCTTGAGCCCGGTACTGAACGTTGCAACTCGATTATGGGATTGCAGTTCCAAGCATCTGGCCTCTATCCACAATCTTGAAGAAAATATTCAAAAGTTGCAAGCAGAAAAGGATAAACTCAGTCGCCGCAGGCATGACGTACGGTGCAGGGTGGAAATCGCTGAGCAAAACCCACGGATGGAGCGTTCAAAGGAAGTGGAAGCCTGGTTGAAAAGTGCAGAAAGCATGGAAAATGAAGTAAATGTAATTATTCGTGAAGGCGACCGGGAACTCCGAAATAAATGTGTTGGTGGTTGCTGCCCCAAGAACCTATACTCCACATACAAGATTGGGAAGCGAATCATTAAGAAGATGTTGTAATATCTCTAATTGTATGGACTAATTAAGTATAATTATTATCATATAATTTATTTAGTAGTATAATTTATGTATAGTGTGACCATAATTGTATATAATATATCTATATTATATATGTATTTATCCTTAATGGGACGGATATAATACATGGTCTAAAAATATGGGAGGTCCGTACTGCTGGCACCACTATATAAGTGAAGGCCCATTATTCACTTGTAAGGAATGGAGAAGTGAACAGCAGTAGCTCACCTCCCCTCTCTTCTCTCCGTTCATCATCCTCACTCACCATCATCTTCAATTTCCTTCTTGCACAGGTCACATGGCAGACCCAATCACCACCGGCGGACCTCCGGCGGAACACCGGCGTGATTTCCTCTCCATGGCAGTGGCATTGGCGTTGGTTATGGTGGGTATTTTGCTTACCCACAAAGGTTAGTATTTTTCATTTAATTCATTGTGCTAATGGGCTTTGTGGACGAATTGTTCCAACAATTGGCATCAGAGCACGTCCATAATAAAGCCATTAGCCATTTTTTTGAAGAAAAATGAGATTTATGGATTTTTTATTTTTTTGGGTATTTTCGGATTTTTTGCTATGCCCATGAGATTTTTGCATTTTCAAGTCAAAATAATGCCGTATATTGATTGAGGATGATTTGTTGTTGAAAATGCCATGAAAATGAAGTAAAATGGGGTTGAATTGAGTGAGAAATTGTCAAAAACCCGATCGGGTCGGGTTAGATACCATTTCTCTGTGTTTTGCCCGGTTTCGGGCGAGGAAGATGCACGCGCCCGATACCTGGAATGAGGCGCCCGCAGGCGCCAAGGATGATGAGGCGGGCGCGTGTAGTACACGCGCCCGCATCTGAAATTAAAAAAGAAAATAAAAATAAATAAATAAATAAAAATAAATATTGTTTATTTATTTTTTCAGCCCATTTTTTTGGCCTTTATTGGGCCCGTTTTTGGCCATTTTTTTTTTGGCTGGCCATTTATTTCATTGGGCCGGTTTTTGGGCCACACATTTTGGGCTTTTGTTTGGTATTTTGGACTGTTTTGAGATTTTTTTGTGGGCCATCTTGTTTGATTTAATTAAGACTTGCAATTTAATTAAGTATGCCTTAGTATTTAATTAATTTTTGGCCAAAATAGATTCATGTGTTTGTATTATGGGCATGATTTATTTATTTATTTTTTATTAGTTGACCATTTAGTATTAATTTAATTTTGGGCAATTAAAATTAATTAATTTTGAGGCCATCTTGCCTAGTTAATTTAGGAGCCATATTGATTAGTTAATTTTATTTGGCTATTAATTTTGAATTAATTAGTGGCAATTTTGCATAATTAATTAATAGGTCATTTTGGATTATGGTTTAATTGGCCATTTTGATTAATTAATTATGAGCCATTTGGATAATTAATTTTAGACAATTTTGGCCATAAGCCAAATTTTATTTAATAGTCATAATTAGTTATTAAGCCCAAAATTAATGTGATATAAGTGAATTTTTGGAGGAATTAATTTTGGAGTAATTTCTAGAAATTTAATTACTCATTTAATTCTCAATTCACTTAAATTTTGAAAATATACACATGCCCATAAATTATTGATAATTGGCCTAATTAAATAAGTTTAAATAAATTATTTGGGTATTTTGTTGAGCCATTTTGGATTAAGGTTTATCCATTTCGTTAATAATTTATTTAAACAAATAAACTCTCTAAAATTGATATTGCCTTATTATTTGAATATTTCACATTTATGTGAAATTAATTTAATTAATTAATATTAGATTTAAAATTACTACATATGCTTCAGGAATTGCATATTTTGGATGTAGTTAATTTTGATCAATTAATTATATGAATATTTTTGAAATTATAAATCATTAATTGGATTGACTAGTACTTGCCTGTCGCAGGAATAGTCATGAAGATTTTTGACGATTTATTCTGATAATTTTAAGGATATAATAATAAGGCAATGCATAGTGATAGTTGCAGCTGCATAAATTTACTGAGGCCTCTAGAAGTGGCTAGTCTCTCCCTGTTGGATTGTTAGTTGCTTTTAGAGATGCTTGGGATTGGGAGGATTCTGGTTGGGATATGACACGATCTTCCTACCCTGTCGGTGGGCGATCATTCAGGTTGTATTCAACTAGTTTTGTCTTATCCTCTGTAATGTATTGTGGAATTTATTGAGTTATTCCACTAGCCTCCATATTGTGCAACTATCACATATCGAATTTCTAGCAGGATCAAATTAGATAGATAATATGAATTATTCTCTACAGTTAGGGACACATTAAACTAGGAAATAGTCCCGAGAGTCGATCTATCTTTTATACCCAATAATGTGAGCTCTTTGAGGACAAAATATTTAAAATTTCAGGAACACTCAAGTGAGAATTCTCTGATTATAAGGGCATGCCATTAATGAGCACATCAGAGAAAGTGTTCCAATTAGAAATAATTAAGAAGTATTTATGTATGCCATTAGAAAATAGTTCGCATAAGATGGATAAAGGTTGTTATAGGATTTTGATTCCATATATGGCAGATTCAGTGCTACTTCCTTCTGGGATGGAGAATTGGAGATCTTCCAGTTTTACAGATCTCATTTAATGCAGAAGGAAGTATGACATTTTAATATCAAAATTGATATTGTCATTTAAGAGTGGGAGATCTTTCAGGTTAACAGATTTCATTTAGCCATAATGATGACATATGCCAGTATTACTGCCAAAAGAAAATATTATTAAGAGGTCTCAATAAAAGGTCATTTTAGAAGAAGATATTTGCCAAATTCAATTCCCATTCTGGTTTCACCAACACTTGTGAATATCAAAGTGCGCCACTTCTATAATAATCCTGGGCACAAGAGGTAGATTGCAAGAGTCCTCTAGATTGGGATGTGCAAAAGGCATTTTGTTAGCTTTTATTTTGATCCAATCTAGGAGATATGCCCTATAACTATTGGTGTTTGAATACCGGTGCTATTATTGATAAAGCCATAAGCAACCGGAGATAGAATAAGGGAAAATTGTTGTGAATTGGGGTTATAGAGTTAGAATCCATATTGAAAATATAGCCAGATTGTTGTTACATTTTGAAGACAATTTTGGAACTACTGTCAGTTTATACTTTTCATTTCGATAACAGAAAAGTATCTCTAATTAGTAACATGTGTACTGATTCTGGCATTCCGCGTGATGGATTGTACACAGTGGATTTGCAGCCCAATATTGAACAAATTTTCTTCAATAGTGAATGATGTGACTGTAGATTTTGATTATGATAGGATAGATAAGAAATCTATTAAGTTGTGGCATGGGTTAGGGATATTTCGAGCCACATGAAGAGATTGTATTAAGGGATATCTTGCTGCTAATATTAAGGACATGATTAGTAGATATTGAAATAATTAGGAACTTATGTATACCGACATTTGTAGATCATTTTCACATATTGTATTTAGTGGATATAAGTGTTTCATCATTTTACTAACGACCATTTCGATGTAGGTCATATGGAGTAATAGATCTGATCTTATAGAGGCCTTAGGCATTCTGATTAATTCCGCTGCGCTGCTTAAGGCAATGATCAGACAGTAGTGATGAATATCATGTTCGGTATAATGAAGCTAGGCGAAATCATATACCGGTTTTCGGTTAAGTGCACTATAGGATTATGTATTGACGCCTAGTGTACGGTGCTTGGAATATTGAAACAGAATGAGATTACAGTTGCAGTCAATCGTACATTCTGATCTGGTACGATTTATGTTAATCACTCCAAACCTTTAAAAAAATTCGAGTGGAGTGAAATTAAAACTGCAATTCACATTCAAGGTTGATCTCCAAGCAAGACCAGTTCCTAAAAGCATCCCAAGTTATAGTCAGACATTAAGCCGATTTTATGCCGTTTTCTGTGTTTAGGGTTATAAGGTAAGGCAAAAGAGCTATAACCCATAGTCAAGAAAACTTGACTAGAAAACTATCAACGGCAATTCTGTTGGTTATTATATCGGCTAGAAAGGTTTTAGATTTTCATTTCTCGTTTCTCGTTATATGATACTAGAATCATTAAGTCTGACAATGCAATCCATTTAGATGATGACTTAAAGAGTGGGAGTTGCGAACTCCACAAAGTCATTATTGAAAAAAATTTTGTTGTGCCAGTCCCATATATGCGTTATCTTTTGATTATGAAAAGTCACAAACCAAAGGAATCAACAGTTGATCCCAATACCATATTTTGAACCTGCACCTGACCTTACAGAAGAATAAATATGAAATGTCTTCTGTTTCTGATGTTTGTCAGGAGACTATTTTGATCTGAACTCTAAGAGTTAGATGTTAGTCACATAGGATAAGTGAGCATCTATGTTGCATGAGGATGCATGGGATCTATTTTAGTTGTCACATCATTATAGACAAAAGGGAGACTCTAAATATTAGGTAGATGATTTAAAGCTAAATTTTGCCAAGGCTTTAAATAAAGCAACCTAAAAGTTTGTGATTCCTAAGATGGAACATGCAGTATGTGAACTCAAGGAGTTCATTTATGAACATTAAAAGGCATCCAGATTGTAATATATACATAAAGAATGAGATTGTTACTTTGAGGAGAACATTATCGTTTGATAATTGGATCCATTGCGAGGTCAGTGGGAGTTATGTGCTTATTATGCTCTAAGTGATGATGTAAAATAGCAGCCTATAGCACTGACCTATTGTATGAGACACTTCATGTTGTCATGTCACTTCAGGATGAAGAATCTAAGT
This sequence comes from Heritiera littoralis, assembly GCA_031772115.1. Taxonomy (NCBI): domain Eukaryota; kingdom Viridiplantae; phylum Streptophyta; class Magnoliopsida; order Malvales; family Malvaceae; genus Heritiera; species Heritiera littoralis. The sequence continues at coordinate 5,229,456 of JAPDPK010000003.1, forward strand.
GAGGCTCTATTTCGTTTTAAGGATTGAGATTCTTCGTGACATATCAATATGCATACATTATTGGTCTCATGGAACCTATATTAAGTGTCGAGTAGGTTTATTGTATGTTGTTCTCCTAATGAGACGTCATTTAGTAAAAGGTGACATATTGTGAAAATCTCAAAGTCCTCAAGATAAAAGTGAAAGAGCTCATATCGAGTGTAGTGTATGCCTTACTGTGGGTAATTACTGTAAGCTCAAGTTTAATACACATTTGGATATTGTGTATACTATAGATATATTTCGGAGATACTTGAGCGATCCTGTAATGGAGAACTGGAAGCTATAAAGAGAGTATTCGGATATTGACAAGTCTGACATTTTGGGTTTGGTTAGATATTCTGATGTTAATTTTGCGAGCTCTCCAGATATTGAAAATTATTTTGATTATATATTTGTGGATATAAAGGAGTTGTATTTTGGAAAGTGTAAAGCAAACACTTACAGCATCCTTGATTGTGGAGGCTAAATATGTAGCATGTTGTAAAGCTACATAATGGGCCATTTAGGCTGCAGAATTTCGTCTCAAGGCTGGTTTTGTGTGGTTGCCATATTGAAGTCTTGAAGATGTACTGTGGTAATGCTGCAGCAAGTACTTTCTCTCTCAAAATGTTAGGAGTTCCTCACACTCTAAAAAAAAAAATGTTTAGATATCATCATTCGGTTTTGTTAGAGAGAAAATAATGGAATTCATTACTTGATTGGATTATAGAGCACATGTTTTAAAGAGCTCATTTTGTCTAACTAAAAGTTTGGCTGCTAAAGTGCTTTGACGACATAGCACTTTTATGAGGCATGTGGAGCCATTTGCTGTGTTAAGTTAGTGGGAGCTCTGCAATAAAATCAGTTGCAACTGTGTGAATGGATTCCTATTTGTCATATATGCATATTCTGTCTGCGCGCATTCTGGTAAATATGACATTATGTTAAAGGAGACATTCTGCATTGGTCTCATGAGCTTCTGTTGAAACATTGCATCATTCAGTTTGGATGCATGGACCTAATGGAAATGGATATTGATTTTGTTTTCATATCATTTCCATTTCACACTAATACTACTATTTTTTGTTGCAGTCTTTATAAGTTTACGCATTTGTACCATGTCGGTATGATGCATTTTGAAGCTTATAAAAGGCTTCTTGTTGTTAAAGTATGTATGAGTCTACACATTTGTACCCTTTCGGTGCAATGTATTTAGAGGGCTTACGAATACATATTGATATTATATGATATTTTGCTAATTAACTTAATTGTCCAAGTGGGAGAATGTTGTAATATCTCTAATTGTATGGACTAATTAAGTATAATTATTATCATATAATTTATTTAGTAGTATAATTTATGTATAGTGTGACCATAATTGTATATAATATATCTATATTATATATGTATTTATCCTTAATGGGACGGATATAATACATGGTCTAAAAATATGGGAGGTCCCTACTGCTGGCACCACTATATAAGTGAAGGCCCATTATTCACTTGTAAGGAATGGAGAAGTGAACAGCAGTAGCTCACCTCCCCTCTCTTCTCTCCGTTCATCATCCTCACTCACCATCATCTTCAATTTCCTTCTTGCACAGGTCACATGGCAGACCCAATCACCACCGGCGGACCTCCGGCGGAACACCGGCGTGATTTCCTCTCCATGGCAGTGGCATTGGCGTTGGTTATGGTGGGTATTTTGCTTACCCACAAAGGTTAGTATTTTTCATTTAATTCATTGTGCTAATGGGCTTTGTGGACGAATTGTTCCAACAGAAGATAGATTCTGTGACGGACCTACTGGGTGAATCTTACCCTTCAGATTCTGCTATTGTGGTGAGGAAGCCATGTTTGCGCCTTCTGGTGCCTGAGTGGCCCTTGGAAAACATTGTTGGCTTAGATTCTGCAGTTGAAAGAGTATGGACACACATTGAGGATGAAAATGTTAGAATTATTAGATTATGTGGAACCGGAGGCATTGGAAAAACGACCCTCTTGAAGAAAGTTAGCAATGAATTCCATAGGCGGAGCCATGACTTTGATGCTGTCATTTGGGCCGAGGTGCCCAGACAAGAGGATTATGTAGAGATAGTTCAAGAGGCGCTTAGGAAGAAATTGGACATCCCTGATGAGGTATGGAATCGGTCTTCAGGCATGTACGAGAAGGGGGCTCAGATATCTAGTGTCTTGAAAGGTATAAGTTTTGTTCTGCTGCTGGACAATGTATGGGAGCAGTTCGGCTTGACAGGACTGGGAATCCACTTGCGGAATGATCACAAACAGTCCAAAGTAATATTTACAGCCCGCTCACTAGAGTTGCAGTTTTGCAAGGAAGCTGATGTGACAATTGAAGTCAAGTTTTTGTCAGAGGAACAGTCCTGGCGTTTATTTAGGATGACTGTAGGTGAAAGTAGACTCAGTAATGATCCAGATCTCTCGGAATTGGCTAATACTTTAGCTAGAAGATGTGCAGGGTTGCCACTTGCTCTCCTTACTGTCGCTGGAGCTATGGCTTGTCGGGAAACTCTACCTGAATGGCGCCACACAGATGAGCTGTTACATACCAACCCATGGGAGCTTGCTAAGATGGGGGCTTACGTCCTTCCTCTTCTCAAGTTCAGCTATGATAGCTTGGACGATGCCATAAGTAAGAAGTGTTTTCTATATTGTTCCATATTTCCAAAAGATTATAACATCAGAATGGATGAACTTATTGACCTCTGGATAGGAGAAGGTTTCCTAGATGGACCCAATCCATTCGATCAGGGAGAATTTATAATCGGGAATTTAAAACGTGCCCATTTGCTTGAAAATGATGCATCTAAACGATGTGTTTGGATGCATGACATATTACGTCACATGGCATTGTGGTTGGCCCGAGATCAAGGAAAAAACAAGAACAGGGTTTTGGTAGCAAAAAGTGCAAGGATTACAGTTCAGGAACTCACAAAATGGGAAGAGGCAAATTGGATTTCCTTGTTTGCTAGCAGAGGGAGCATAAATCACTCACCGTCTTGCCCTCATCTCTCAACTTTACTTCTCAGAGATGCACAGCTGGAATCATTTCCCAGTGGATTCTTTGACTCTATGCCTGCTTTAAAAGTTTTGGATTTGTCAGGTAATCAAGGCTTAGTAGAGTTGCCTTCAGATATTGGAAATGTGAAAAACTTGCTGTATCTTAATTTGTCATCAACAAGCATAGCAGAGTTGCCTACTGGCCTTAGAAATTTCAGAAAACTCAGGTGTTTGCTATTAGACTATACTATGAATCTTAAATGGATTCCAAAGGAGGTGATATCTGAGCTTTTACACTTGCAAGTTTTCAGTAAAATAGATGGAGTCACGGACACGAAGCGCTTTGCCTCTGTGGAAGTTGTGCCTTATGATGAAGTTGGGCTTTTAGAGGTGTTGAAGTGCTTGAATCACATCAACAAAATAGGTATCACCATATTTTCTGCCCCTTCATCGGAGAAAATTTGGAAATCCTACATTTTGCGGAGTTGCATTAGAAAATTAACATTGATGGGATGTGCTGATTTGGTTTCACTGTATATTAGAAAAGATTTAAGTAATCTAGAGAGGCTTGAGCTATTTCATTGTGGTTCAATCGAGGAGTTCAGAGTATCACAACAATGTCAACTTGGCAACCTCAGTAAGGTATACATAACAGCCTGCCCAAAGTTGTTAAACCTTAGCTTCTTCGCCTATGCTGGAAAGCTTGAGATTCTTACAATTATTGAGTGTGAATTGCTGAAGGAAGTTACAAGCGAGAATATGGCATTTCGTGGGTTGAAAACTCTCTCTTTGACTTGTCTGCAAAATCTGCAAAGCATCTGTCCATCACCCGAGTGCTTTCCTTCTCTGCTGGAAATTGAAGTATCTAAGTGCCCATGCTTGAAGCAGCTTCCATTTGATTTGAGAAGTGCAAATTCCTTGCAGAAAATTAGAGGAGAAACAGAGTGGTGGGATGGCTTGATTTGGGATGATGAAGCCGTTAAGGACGCTTGTTGCTTGAAATATGTATCCACCTCAGATGATGCTTTTCCCTTCGGGTAAGTGTACTCTTTTGTTATTGATGAATTTAACTCATACTATTATTCTTTCAGCAAATAAAGAAAAAGAATATCGAACACAATCTCACACACCCAAGTGAGATGGTTTATTTTCACTGTGTTTTTGAATGAGAATTAGATGTAGATTTGAGAGGCTGTTTATTAAATTACTTAAATAGCCTAATTCAATTATTGGTGATAAAATTCATTGCAGAAGAATTTCACGAAGATCCGAAGAGCATGGCAAGTAAGTATATCCTTTTTGGTCATTGATGAATTTAACTCATATTATTATTCTTTCAGCAAATAGGGACAAAGAATATTGAACACAATCTCACACACTCAATTGAGATGGTTTGTTTTCACTATGTTCTGAATGAGAACTAGATGTAGATTTGAGAGGCTGTTTATTAAATTACTTATATAGCCTAATTCAATTATTGATGATAAAATTCATTGTAGAAGAAGTTCACGAAGACCCGAACAACACGGCGAGTAAGTATATCCTTTTTGTTATTGATGAATTTAACTCATATTATAATTCTTTCAGCAAATAAGGATAATGAATATTGAACACAATCTCACACACTCAATTGAGATGGTTTGTTTTCACTATGTTATGAATGAGAACTAGATGTAGATTTGAGAGGCTGTTTATTAAATTACTTATATAGTCTAATTCAATTATTGATGATAAAATTCATTGTATAAGAAGTTCGCGAAGACTCGAACAACTCGGCGAGTAAGTATATCCTTTTTGTTATTGATGAATTTAACTCATATTATTATTCTTTCAGCAAATAAGGATAAAGAATATTGAACACAATCTCACACACTCAATTGAGATGGTTTGTTTTCACTATGTTTTGAATGAGAACTAGATGTAGATTTGAGAGGCTGTTTATTAAATTACTTATATAGCCTAATTCAATTATTGATGATAGAATTCATTGTAGAAGAAGTTCACGAAGACCTGAACAACTCGGCGAGTAAGTATATCCTTTTTGTTATTGATGAATTTAACTCATATTATTATTCTTTCAGCAAATAAGGATAAAGAATATTGAACACAATCTCACACACTCAATTGAGATGGTTTGTTTTCACTATGTTTTGAATGAGAACTAGATGTAGATTTGAGAGGCTGTTTATTAAATTACTTATATAGCCTAATTCAATTATTGATGATAGAATTCATTGTAGAAGAAGTTCACGAAGACCCGAACAACTTGCCGAGTAAGTATATCCTTTTTGTTATTGATGAATTTAACTCATATTATTATTCTTTTAGCAAATAAGGATAATGAATATTGAGCACAATCTCACACACACAATTGAGATGGTTTGTTTTCACTATGTTCTGAATGAGAACTAAATGTAGATTTGAGAGGCTGTTTATTAAATTACTTATATAGCCTAATTCAATTATTAATGATAAAATTCATTGCAGAAGAAGTTCACGAAGACTTGAACAAAATAGCGAGTAAGTATATCCTTTTTGTTATTGATGAATTTAACTCATTATTATTCTTTCAGCAAATAAGGATAAAGAATACTGAACACAATCTCACACACTCAAGTGAAATGGATTTGTTTTCACTATATTCTGAACGCGAACTAGATGTAGATTTGAGAGGCTGTTTATTAAATTACTTGTATAGCCTAATTCAATTATTGGAGATAAAATTCATTGTAGAGACAGTTCACCAAGAGACTTAGAATGCTTCATGTAAGTATATCTTTTTTGTTGATGAATTTAATTCGTATTATCATTCTTTTAGCAAATAAGGAAAAAGAATATTGAATACAATCTCACACACTCAAGTGAGATGGTTTGTTTTCCTTATGTTCTGAATGAGAACTAGATGTAGATTTGAGAGGCTGTTTAATAAAATACTTATACAGCCTAATTCAATTATTGGTGATAAAATTCATTGCAGAGATAATTCACGAGGAGCCTTACAATGCTGCATGTAAGTATATTATTTTGTTGATGAATTTAACTCATGTTATTATTCTTTTAGCAAATAAGGAAAGAGAATACTGAGCACAATCTCACACACTCAAGTGTGATGGTTTGGTTTCACTATGCTCTGAATGAGAACTAGATGTAAATTTGAGAGATTGTTTAATAAATTACTTATATAGCCTAATTCAATTATTGGTGATAAAATTTATTACAGAGACAGTTTCCTAGAAGTCATACATTGCTGCACGTAAGTATATCATTTCGTTGATGAATTTAACTCATATTATTATTATTCTTTCAGCAAATAAGAAGAATACTGAAGACAATATCACACACTCAAGTGAGATGGTTTGTTTTCACTATGTTCTGAATGAGAACTAGATGTAGATTTGAGAGGCTGTTTAATAAATTACTTATATAGCCTAATTCAATTATTGGTAATAAAATTCATTACAGAAGAAGTTCACGAAGACCTGAACAACACGGCGAGTAAGTATATCCTTTTTGTTATTGATGAATTTAACTCATATTATTATTCCTTCAGCAAATAAGGATAAAGAATATTGAACATAATCTCACACACTCAAGTGAGATGGTTTGTTTTCACTATGTTCTGAATGAGAACTGGATGTAGGTTTGAGAGGCTGTTTATTAAATTATTTATATAGCCTAATTCAATTATTGGTGATAAAATTCATTACAGAAGAAGTTCACGAAGACCTGAACAACACGGCGAGTAAGTATATCCTTTTTGTTATTGATGAATTTAACTCATATTATTATTCCTTCAGCAAATAAGGATAAAGAATACTGAACATAATCTCACACACTCAAGTGAGATGGTTTGTTTTCACTATGTTCTGAATGAGAACTGGATGTAGGTTTGAGAGGCTGTTTATTAAATTATTTATATAGCCTAATTCAATTATTGGTGATAAAATTCATTGCAAAGAAGCTCACGAAGACCCAAACAACATGGCGAGTAAGTATATCCTTTTTGTTATTGAGGAATTTAACTCATTAATATTCTTTAAGCAAATAAGGATAAAGAATACTGAACACAGTCTCACACACTCAAGTGAGATGGTTTGTTTTCACTATGTTTTGAATGAGAACCAGATGTAGATTTGAGAGGCTGCTTATTAAATTACTTATATAGCCTAATTCAATTATTGGTGATAAAATTCATTGCAGAAGAAGCTCACGAAGACCCGAACAACATGGCGAGTAAGTATATCCCTTTTGTTATTGATGAATTTAACTCATATTATTATTCTTTCAGCAAATAAGGATAAAGAATGCTGAACATAATCTCACACACTCAAGTGAGATGGTTTGTTTTCACTATGCTTTGAATGAGAACCAGATGTAGATTTGAGAGGTTGTTTATTAAATTACTTATATAGCCTAATTCAATTATTGGTGATAAAATTCATTGCAGAGAAAGTTCATCAAGAGTCACAGGAAACTCCGAGTAAGTATATCCTTTTGTTGATGAATTTAACTTACATTATTATTCTTTCAGCAAATAAGGAAAAAGAATATGGAGCACAATCTCACACACTCAAGTGAGATGGTTTGTTTTCACTATGTTCTGAATGAGAACTAAATGTATATTTGAGAGGCTGTTTATTAAATTACTTATATAGCCTAATTCAATTATTGGTGGTAAAATTTATTGCAGAGGCAGTTTAGTTGGAGTCATAGAACACTTTGAGTAAGTATATCCTTTTGTTGATGAATTTAACTTACATTATTATTCTTTCAGCAAATAAGGAAAAAGAATATTGAACACAATCTCACAAACTCAAATGAGATGGTTTGTTTTCACTTGTTCTGAATGAGAACTAGACGTATATTTGAGAGGCTGTTTATTAAGTTACTTATATAGCCTAATTCAATTATTGGTAATAAAATTCATTGCAGAGGCGGTTCATCAGAAGCAATAGGCATACAATTCGGCATGTAAGTATATCATTTTATTGATGAATTTAACTCGTATTATTATTCTTTCGGCAAATAAGGAAAAAGAATATTGAACACAATCTCACATACTCAAGGGAGATGGTTTGTTTTCACTATGTTCTGAATGAGTACTAGATGTATATTTGAGAGGCTATTTATTAAATTACTTATATAGCCTAATTCAATTATTGGTGATAAAATTCATTGTAGAGGCAGTTCATCAGAAGCCATAGGCATACAATTTGGCATATAAGTATATCATTTTGTTGATGAATTTAACTTGTATTATTATTCATTCAGCAAATAAAGAAAAAAAAATACTGAACACAATCTCCCACACTCAAGTTAAATGGTTTTTTTCTCTATATTTTGCATGAGAACTAGGAAATCTGTGGATTAGAGAGGCTGTTTGACAACTTACTTATATATCCTAATTCAATTATTGGTGATAAAATTCATTACAGGCCGGCTTCAAGCAGTGATTCAAACAGCTGCAAACTACCTCCTGTAAGATTTTTATTTTCGTTTCAACGAATTTACTCTTTTTTCTTAAAGCTTTTAATTTCTTTTGGGCTTTCTTTGACGTTTTCTGCCTTAATTGCTTCTGACTTGAAAGATGCTGGTAGTAGTCGATTGATTTGTTGGATGAGATGAAATAATTATTAAGCTTGATTAATTAAAATTCATATTTCAAAGATTTTAATTTATCTCTGTGTTTTATGGTTTTAGATTCAGCCTAGCATGCAATCGGAAATAGATGAAAGCAATCGGATCAATTTAGAAAACATAGAGGCTATTAAAGTTATCGGGACGGGGACTGGTGGAATTGTGCAATTGGTCAAACACAAACGGAGTGGCCAGTTTTTTGCATTAAAGGTATATACTCGAGTTTTAATGCGGTTTATATTTGATTTGTTTGGTTTTTTTGTTTCATTAGTTTAAGGAGTAATTGTTCTTTCAACATTTCCACTATAGTAATGAAATTAGATGTCTTGAATTGTTAGTTTAAGTATGTATTATTGTTTCTAAGCTCTGATTTCTGACAATCTTTCTATAACAGATCATTCAAACGATGGTTGAGGAGTCCGTTCTCGAGCACATTTCAATGAAATTAGAATTAACTCGATCCTTTCGATGTCCATATATCATTGTTTGTTATAAGTCTTTCTACAACAATGGAGCCATTTCAATGATCTTGGAGTATATGGATGGTGGATCCTTAGCAGATTTTTTGGAAAAGGTTAAATTCATTCCCGAACCCTATCTTGCTGCAATATGTGAGCAGGTTGGTATAATTAAACTTCAAATTAATTATAGTATGTACCATATGCTATGTTATGCATTGCTCTCATTAAAGCAGGTGCTCAAGGGTTTTATGTATCTTCATCATGAAAAGCACATTATCCATCGAGACATAAAGCCTTCTAATTTGTTAATAAATACTAGAGGGGAAGTCAAGATTACTGATCTCGGGCTAAGTACAAGACTTAAAAGCATCTCAGGACGAGCAAACACTTTCGTTGGCACATACAGCTATATGTCTGTAAGTAATTTATTTGTTCATGGTGTACCAAAATAATGTTTTCTGGTGGCTAGGTGTGTTACATTCTTATTTGTTCAAAGGTTTTTTTTTTTTTAAGTTCTATTTGGTTCTTTTGCAGCCAGAGAGAATTATGGGAGGCAGTTATGACAATACAGCTGACATTTGGAGCTTGGGGCTAGTGTTGCTCGAGTGTGCAACTGGTAAATTCCCATATTCCCCACCTGAGCAGGCACAAGGATGGACTAATTTTTATGAGCTCATGGAAGAAATTGTTGAACAGCCACCACCTTGTGCATCTTCAGATCAATTTTCACCTGAGTTTTGCTCATTTATTTTTGCATGGTAAGGATTATATTTTGAATGTGCTACTTGATGCACTTGCCTTAAAAGTTTTTTAGAAGCGTTTTGCACCATGTCAAGTTATTGAGTCTTGTTCTAAAATCAAAACTTTTCTTCAAGTTGGCATTCTTTCTTAGAGATCATTTATTTCTTTTTTAATTGGTATTTCTTACTTTGACTTTATAAATTGCCTGATCTTATTACCAAGCTTAACCGTGGTTTTTTTTTTTTCTTAAAATCTATTACAGCCTACAGAAAGACCCCAAGAAAAGAAAGTCTTCTGATGAACTATTGGTATGTAAATAAATGCATTCCTTTGTGGCCCCATTAATTGCAAGCAGAGAATTTCTACTAAATGGATGCTTTACATATTAATTTTTATCTGAATCCAGGCAATGCCTTTCCTGAACATGTACGATGGCATGAATGTGAACCTCTCATCTTACTTCACCAATGCAGGAGTCACAAGACACGATGGGTAAGTATATTATCTTCTTGATGAATTTAACATATATTATTATTCTTTCAGCAAATAAAGAAAAAGAATATTGAACACAATCTCACACACTCAAGTGAGATGGTTTGTTTTTCACTACGTTTTAAATGAGTACTAAATGTAGATTTGAGAGGCTGTTTATTAAAATACTTATATGATAAAATTCATTGCAGAATGATGAAGAAGAGACAAATGATGAAGAAGAGAAAGGGGATTTTGAACCCTAATCTGAAGCTCTCTCTTCTTCCTCCAGCTGAGATCTCCTTCGCCAAATTTCTGTAATGATAATGATTATTATTTCCACTCATTCAAATTTTCTACTTTCTTCTCTCTCTCTCTTTTTAAGTTTGATTTTGGTGATGATTTTTCGGAGCAGAACCGAAAGCGGTACATTCAAAGACAGCGATCTCCTCGTCAACAAGGACAGAGTTCGAATTGTCTCTCAATCTGAACCTGCGGCTGTAAGATTTTTCATTTTCAATGAATTTTCTTTCTTCTTTAAATGTTTTTCATTGTTCAAATTCTTTGACTTTTTATGTATCTCTAGTTCGTTCTTGACTTAAAAGATGTTACCTTAGCGAATTTGTTACTTGATCAAAACTGTTTCTCTTGTTAAGTTTGATTTGTTAAATGTTCATGATCCAACGATCTTAATTTCTGTCTCTCTTTCTCTCTTTGTGGTTTTAGCTTCCGCTTATTAAGCCATCAGAAACTGACAATGACAGTCAGTTGAGTTTAGAAGATTTCGATGCGATTAAAGTTATTGGCAAGGGTAATGGTGGAATTGTGCAATTGGTCCAGCACAAATGGACTGGCCAGTTTTTTGCATTGAAGGTATCTAAGTGCCAAGTTAGATGCTTTTTGTATTTTCATGATTCTTTTTTAAGTTTTTAGTTGTCTTTTTTTGTTAACCAAAATTGATTGCCCTTTCTACAACATTTGCATGATTTATTACATGTCTCCTCTACGGTAATGAAATTACATTGTGTGAATGTTTGAACTTTGTGTTTTTGGGAGCAGAAAACAGAGGTTGATTCCTTGAACCTTTGATTTTTCTATTTTTCCAGTTAAATTTGATAATGCTGTAGGTTAGAAAAACGTAATGTTCAGTGCTTGTTCTGGTTTATAAAATTAAAGTGCCAGAACTCTGTTGGTGAAGTTATTTGTGTGCCTTATGTCAACTCAAGTCTAGGTCTTGATTCCTGGAAACTTATTCATAGGATAGATCATGATAAATGATGACAAAAAATCTCTCCTAAACCATGCTTGATTGATGTATTATGATCTATTTCCTGTTACAGAAATGCAACTGTTGTTGGCTACACTATGAATTTATGGAGCATGTTCAGCCTCTCTTGATTTCATAGTAGCCATTCTTCTAAACATATCTTGTTGTCTTTTTTAAATATTGGAGCTAGCTAAATAAACATTTTAACAACGGAAATACATTTTTTAGCTTTGGATTGTCATGTTGTTTTTACAATATCTTAAATTCTGGCATATTTTCTTTTATCAGATTATTCAAATGAATATTGAGGAGTCAGCTCGCAAGCAGATTGCAAAGGGATTGAAAATAAATCAATCCTCTCAGTGTCCATATGTTGTTGTTTGTTATCAGTCTTTCTATATCAATGGTGCCATTTCAATCATCTTGGAGTATATGGATGGTGGATCCCTCGCAGATTTTCTGAAAAAGGTTAAATCCATTCCTGAACCCTATCTTGCTGTAATATGTAAGCAGGTTGGTACATTTGAACTTCTAATTGATTATAGTATTTACTAGGCTTTCTGGTATGCATTTTTGAAATCTTCTCACTAATGTAGATGCTCAAGGGTTTTATGTATCTTCATCATGAAAAGCACATTATCCATCGAGACATAAAGCCTTCTAATTTGTTAATAAATACTAGAGGGAAAGTCAAGATTACTGATCTCGGGCTAAGTACAAGACTTAAAAGCATCTCAGGACGAGCAAACACTTTTGTTGGCACATACAGCTATATGTCTGTAAGTAATTTATTTATTCATGGTGTACCCAAATAATGTTTTCTGGTGGCTAGGTGTGTTACATTCTTATTTGTTCGAAGGTTTTTTTTTTTTTTTTTAAGTTCTATTTGGTTCTTTTGCAGCCAGAGAGAATTATGGGAGGCAGTTATGACAATACAGCTGACATTTGGAGCTTGGGGCTAGTGTTGCTCGAGTGTGCAACTGGTAAATTCCCATATTCCCCACTGGAGCAGGCAGAAGGATGGACTAATTTTTATGAGCTCATGGAAGAAATTGTTGAACAGCCACCACCTTGTGCATCTTCAGATCAATTTTCACCTGAGTTTTGCTCATTTATTTCTGCATGGTAAGGATTATATTTTGAATGTGCTACTTGATGCACTTGCCTTAAAAGTTTTTATAGAAGTGTTTTGCACCATGTCAAGTTATTGAGTCTTGTTCTAAAATCAAAACTTTTCTTCAAGTTGGCATTCTTTCTTAGAGATCATTTATTACTTTTTTAGTTGGTATTTCTTACTTTGACTTTATAAATTGCCTGATCTTATTACCAAGCTTAACCGTGGTTTTTTTTTTTAATCTATTACAGCCTACAGAAAGACCCCAAGAAAAGAAAGTCTTCTGATGAGCTATTGGTATGTAAATAAATGCATTCCTTTGTGGCCCCATTAATTGCCAGCAGAGAATTTCTACAAAATGGCTGCTTTACATATTCATTTTTATCTGAATCCAGGCAATGCCTTTCCTGAACATGTACGATGACATGAATGTGAACCTCTCATCTTACTTCACCAATCCAGGAATCACAAGACACGATGGGTAAGTATATCATTTTGTTGATGAATTTAACTCATATTAATAATCTTTCAACAAATAAAGAAAAAGAATATTGAACACAATCTCACACACTCAAGTGAGATGGTTTGTTTTTCACTACGTTCTGAATGAGTATTAGATGTATATTTGAGAGGCTGTTTATTAATATACTTATATAGCCTAATTCAATTATTGGTGATAAAATTCATTGAAGACAAATGATGAAGAAGAGAAAGGGGATTTTGAACCCTAATCTGAAGCTCTCCGTTCTTCCTCCGGCTAAGTTCTCCTTGGCCAAATTTCTGTAATGATAATGATTATTATTTCCACTCATTCAATTTTCTACTTTCTTCTCTCTCTCTCTCTTTTTAAGTTTGATTTTAGTGATGATTTTTTCGGAGCAGAATCGAAAGCGGTACATTCAAAGACAGCAATCTCCTCGTCAACAAGTATGGAGTTCGAATTGTCTCTCAATCCGAACCTGAAGCTGTAAGATTTTTCATTTTCAATGATTTTTCTTTTTTCTTTTTTTTTTTTTAAATGTTTTTCTGATTTGAACCTCACACAAAGAAGATGAGGTTCAATGAAGAACACAAAAGATACTTGAAGAAAAACAAGAAAAGTTAAAAACGCAGTAAAGGAAAACAAAAATTAGAAGTAAAACGACTTAAGCTTTGTGAGCTTGGGTCTCCATCATTTTCATTGTTCAAATTCTTTGACTTTTTATGTATCTCTAGTTCGCTTTTGACTAAAAAGATGTTACCTTAGCGAATTTGTTACTTGATCAAAACTGTTTCCCTTGTTAAGTTTGATTTGTTAAATGTTCATGATCCAACGATCTTAATTTCTGTCTCTCTTTCTCTCTTTGTGGTTTTAGCTTCCGCTTATTAAGCCATCAGAAACTGACAATGACAGTCAGTTGAGTTTAGAAGATTTCGATGTGATTAAAGTTATTGGCAAGGGTAATGGTGGAATTGTGCAATTGGTCCAGCACAAATGGACTGGCCAGTTTTTTGCATTGAAGGTATCTAAGTGCCAAGTTAGATGCTTTCTGTATTTTCATGATTCCTTTTTAAGTTTTTAGTTGTCTTTTTTTGTTAACCAAAATTGATTGCCCTTTCTACAACATTTGCATGATTTATTACATGTCTCCTCTACGGTAATGAAATTACATTGTGTGAATGTTTGAACTTTGTGTTTTTGGGAGCAGAAAACAGAGGTTGATTCCTTGAACCTTTGATTTTTCTATTTTTCCAGTTAAATTTGATAATGCTGTAGGTTAGAAAAACGTAATGTTCAGTGCTTGTTCTGGTTTATAAAATTAAAGTGCCAGAACTCTGTTGGTGAAGTTATTTGTGTGCCTTATGTCAACTCAAGTCTAGGTCTTGATTCCTGGAAACTTATTCATAGGATAGGTCATGATAAATGATGACAAAAAATCTCTCCTAAACCATACTTGATTGATGTATTATGATCTATTTCCTGTTACAGAAATGCAACTGTTGTTGGCTACACTATGAATTTATGGAGCATGTTCAGCCTTTCTTGATTTCATAGTAGCCATTCTTCTAAACATATCTTGTTGTCTTCTTTAAATACTGAAGCTAGCTAAATAAACATTTAAACAATTGAAATACCTTTTTTAGCTTTGCATTGTCATGTTGTTTTTACAATATCTTAAATTCTGGCACATCTTTTATCAGATTATTCAAATGAATATCGAGGAGTCAGCTCGCAAGCAGATTGCAAAGGAATTGAAAATAAATCAATCCTTTCAGTGTCCGTATGTTGTTGTTTGTTATCAGTCTTTCTATATCAATGGTGCCATTTCAATCATCTTGGAGTATATGGATGGTGGATCCCTCGCAGATTTTCTGAAAAAGGTTAAATCCATTCCTGAACCTTATCTTGCTGCAATATGTAAGCAGGTTGGTACATTTGAACTTCTAATTGATTATAGTATGTACTAGGTTTTCTGGTATGCATTTTTGAAATTCTTCTCATTAATGCAGGTGCTCAAGGGTTTGATGTATCTTCATCATGAAAGACACATTATCCACCGAGACTTAAAGCCTTCTAACTTTTTAATAAATCATAGAGGAGAAGTCAAGATCACTGACTTTGGTGTGAGTGCAATAATGACAAGCACCTTAGGACTAGCAAACACTTTTGTAGGAACATACTACTATATGTCTGTAAGTAATTTACTGTACCCAAATATATTTTTTTGGTGTATAAAGTGTATTTTGTTCTTATTTGTTCACAACATTTTTTAATGTCTGTTTACCCTTTTTTTTTTTAGCCTGAGCGAATTATTGGTGGCGATTATGGCAATAAAAGTGATATTTGGAGCTTGGGGTTAGTGTTGCTTGAGTGTGCAACTGGTCAATTCCCATATTCACCAGAGCAGGCAGAAAAATGGACTAATTTTTATGAGCTCAAGGAGCAAATTGTTGAACAACCACCACCTTGTGCACCTTCCGAGCAATTTTCTCCTGAGTTTTGCTCATTTATTTCTGCATGGTAAAGATCTTTTTTTTGAATGCGTTACCACTTGGTAGACTTGCCTTAAAAGACATTATAGAATATTTTTGCACTATAATGAGTCATTGAGTTTTGTATTAAATTAAAAGTTTTCTTCAAATTGTTATTCTGTCAAAAGAGGTCATTTATTAGTATACTTTTGATGGAGAGACAGCCTCTTCAATTGATAATTGTTTTAGTTGGATTTTATAGAATTGTTTGATAATATGAGTTTACCAAGCCCACTTCGGGTTCTTTTATCCATGGCAGTCTAAAGAAAGACCCAAAGGAAAGAAAGTCAGCACATGAACTGCTGGTATGTAAATATCTGCATTCCTTTATGGCTCCTTTATTTTCAAGTAGAAAAAAAATTGATTAAAATATCTGTTAAGGATACTGCACATATGATTTTCAATGTGATTACAGGCAATGCCTTTCTTGAACATGTATGATGATTTGGAAGTGGACCTCTCATCGTACTTCAACAATGCAGGATCACCACTTGCAACACTTTAGAAATTATGTGGTATGTCTGTGCTTGTGTTTGGTGTCATATTATTCTTAGATGGAGTTGTTCTGTATTCTTTAGGACTCTGCCTTTTGAATTAGTGTTCACATGCTTTGATGTGGAACTGGTCGCAGGATTTTAATGCTTAGCTGTTGGAAAAACTTCATTTCAGTATGATGAATGAAATTTATCTTGTCTTTGCTTTATACCTATAGCATAATTCAACTCTTATAGATTTTCTTCTCAAGGTTTCGTTTATTTAGAATCTAAGGATTACTTTTCTTGCTTTTGGAAGCCTTAAAGATGTTAAAAGAATCAATAAAGGAAAGAAAAAAAAAAGATTCTAATCTAAGCAATGTTGTTATATGCTTTGGATACAAATAATGGAATCAATGATGAATTCTAACAACAATTACCTAATTGTATATATAGCATATGTCATCATTCTTTCTTCCAAATCTGCCAATATTTTCATGCATGCATAACACAACTTACATATCCCATTCTACTTGAGATATCTAGTGGTTCTAAGCACCCATATAGATGGTGTCCCCATCTTGTTATGATGGTGAACTTGGAATTTGTTAGTAGAATTTTGCCTTTAAAAGAGTGAATTCCTTGATTGTTAATGCATTTGTTTTGCTTGACGATGTTGATCAATAGATTTACTGCTGGGGGCAATGTGTTTGGTCAATAACTGTGGTTGAAGTTCATTATTTTCTTTTCCCCTAAAGGATATTTTTTAATTTTCTTTTGCTGAAAAATAATTATTCATTTTGATAGCTTTTAATCTGTGTGCTAAAAAATAGCAGGCACTATTCATGCTTGAATTGTAATTAATATTTATAACTATGAGTGTGGTTTAAAGTGAACCCAACACTATCACATTCTTTTTGGCAGAGTTCAGAATTAACAAATAGGACTCAAAAGAATGTCAGCAGAAGAGTTGTAGAAGCATGGAAGATTTTTAGTTGTTGTTGTGACTTAAGTGCGGAACTTATTTGAGCGGCTATTGTGATGACGAGGCCTAAAGTTAAGCATCAGAGATTATCAAAAAATATTTGTTGCCAGAGGACTCGAGTGCTAGGTACAGCTTGTGGCCATGTATTAATGTTTCATAATCAAAAAGTAATGCCATCATATATCAAGAACAATTTTATAAACTTCCTGAAATAGGAATTGTACCAAATTATATAATGGAAAGTGACCTTTTTTACATGCTTATTTGAGTTCCGGGTACATTTATTTTGTCTAGATTATGGGACTTATAACAATGCATTCAGATGCATGCACTTGAGTTCATAATAAGCATCGGTTGACTTTAAGTTCTGGCAAATTTAGGGATCCTTTCACCACCTGATAGGTAATCCACATGGTTATGGGTAGTTGGTTGTAATCTGGTTGATTCTTCAATGAACAATAATTTGTCAATCTTACTGACAACTAAATTACTATGGATGTATTATCATACCCTATAAGACTGCTAGATCTATCTGCATTGTTTTCTCATAGAGAAAAATCCTTTCTCTAAAGAGCTACCTGCTGAAATGCAAAAATCTCCACAATTTGATTATGGTATGTTGTGTGAAGTTTACTCTGACTGAGCTAGCATTCAGGTACAGATATGGCTGATTCTTTTTCATTTCCCCTCTTTCATGTATAATTTTAGCGCTTGAGTTCTGCCTCACCCGGCAGAATTTTCAATTGAATCCGTGAACAGTGGTGGTGTGCATGTGGAAGAGGGGCTTGGTGAATCGAAGCACAGACCTTTGCAGCCAACTCGAATTATCAGTTAAATAAGCA